>JAGQAX010000005.1:17884196-22884196 GCA_019142605.1 Cephalopholis sonnerati | reverse complement strand
AATATATCATTGTCAAACTTTGTTTATCCGTTGTCATTTTCAGTCCTAACAGTAACGTTTATAGATGCCTAGTTAAACACGGCGGTCCGACCTTTCTGGCGTTTCTGCTGTGTTTATTTTATTTGCTGTGTTGCTTTGCTACCACCTTTGATAAACCAAATCTCCCGCCATGGAAGCTGAGTAATTTACTGCTGTGTGCAGCAAGACATTTTTGCCATAATGAAATCAATATCGGTTTAAATGTACGCCATATTTGGACATTTGCTCCGCACACTGACAAACTAACCAATCAAGACAGTGATAGACCAGCAGCTCAGGTTCTGAAATAACTATTGTCAGTGGAGTCTGGTGGCTTTGAGGTTACAGCTTCAGTTCTCTGTCAGAAATAATTGTCTGCAGTAAAAATATTCTAAATATAGGGTATGCTTAAACAGCTATTGATTTTTTTGGTTGGGCCTTTTTTTAGGTGGCTTAAAACTAAGCGGCATTTGATTTCATGCCACTGGGCCCAAAAAGACCTTTTGCCGTAGACTTATGTTTGGAAAGAGATGTCTGTAAATGAGTGGATACATTTTTAAGAGCGTCACAGCCCTCTGGAAATGTCTCTCTTCACTATCAGGGCTTGATTGATTGAGTCCAATAATATTTGGAAAGTCAAGAAAAGCCGCAAGATGGAATCATTTTATCCTTATTTAAGTTAGCACAGTGCTAAACCAGAAGTAGCTGGCTCAACCTGCGGAAATCTCTAGTGCGCCTGCTCTATGGGCCAAATGATGCATGAAGCAGTGTCGATCATCCGGGTAATTTCATACCACAGAAATAGAGCTTCTTTGGCTCCATGCACTACTGATCAACTTTCATTGGATACATCCTGTATCCACGTCTCTTTATTCTCCCATGAGAAACCTTACCATGACATCAAGACACGTCACAAACCACAACTCATTTATCTACTTTACGGTTTAAACAAATGTCGTGTTAATGTTTGAGCTTTAGAGGCGCTGTTAAGTGGACTTGAATGGACCCATGCTAGCTGTTTCCCTTTAATTCCAGTCTATGTGCTAAGCTAACCAGCTGATAGCTGTAGCTTCAAGTTTAACAGACAGATAGAAGAGTGGTATCGATTTTCTTGTCCAACTCTTTGCCAGAAAGCAAGTAAGTGTATTTCCAAAAAATGTCAAACTCTGTCTTAAATTCTACTCTTCTTCAACCTCTACCTTATGTTCTTCCAACAAGTACAACCGTTGACACCCACTGAGGCAGTCAGGCTGTCTTGATGTAGCTGTAAGTTCAGTGCAGACTGTGAAGTTAAACTGAGCTTTTGACAGTTCAGCAGTCTGGATTTAGCTCGTGTCTGTATGCTGGTTGTCAGAGTTGCACAAACAGAGCCAGAGAGGAAGGAGAAGGTGAACACACCAAGAGTGGAGAGATATTTTCAGTGTCTCCGAGTCTTGAGTTTTCCCTCTGGTGAAGATGAGGGATCGTGCGAGGATGGTCAGGATGTTGGGCAGCGGGCGGAGGCCATCTGCGGACTGTGGACATCTAGAGAGGCATTCCTTGCAATGCTGCGGCTATGGATTCCCACACAGCTGGAAGCAGGCATTAAAGTGAGGGAGAGGTCAGATAGACAGGGAGAGTAGTAACAGGTGCACATGGTGCTGCAGGAAGATGCTGGATGACTGACAGCAGCATCAAAGATGTCGTTATTGAAGTGATGATGAGGAGGGGGTTTTTGGAGGGGGTGAGAAGTTGATGTGACTCAACCTTTAGAGCCACTTCCTTTGGCATCTTCAGGACGGACAGATGAAAGGAGCGACTCATGGTGTGGTCAGCTGACTCACCATATAGGAACGTATACTGGGAAGGGAAGCACGTGCTGGGTGATGTGTGATGTGGGGGTGGGCTTATGTGTGTGAGTGCGCTCGGCCTTTGGTGTTTGACAGAGGCACAATTATTCCGTTTCCCGTCACTCCAGAGGAATGCATGTTGAGCTTCTTGCTCTGTGAGTCGTGCCCTCTCACCTGCCATCACCATACGGATACTATTTCACTCTTCCCTTTTCCCCCTCGGCCCGGGAATCCCCTCAGTTTGTGTGCTTTTACTCATGGAGGAAGTTACAGCGTTTACATAAGCTGCGTTGCTCTGGTAATGATTCCAACTCGTGGTTTAGTTTAACAAAGCTGTGTTCCTGTTTTCTCTACGCACAATTTATTTTGATCATTTAAAGGAGGGTCAGGAGTCTAATCAAGTCTTAAATGAGAGTCATAACGAGGAAAAACGCTGCTAATTTCACAGCATTTTAGAGCTGGTCACTTACAGGCATGGAGGGAATAAATCAGGGCTATAATGTTGATAAAGTGCGTAAACGGAGTAAATTGCTTGTTTGCGTTGGCGAGAGCGAGGATGCTTTGTCATGCTGGGTGTGTAATGTTTGTGTGCGAGAGAGAATGAGCTTTTGTGGCGTGTTTTACTTCCTGTATGGTTAATTATCTTGTGAAAACTGGTTTCCGAATCATTAATAACTCACTGTTTACACCCTTCTAACTTATGGCAAATATAGACATGAACACAGGGCGGTTTATCTACGTGTGAGTGTGTGTGTGTGTGTGTGTGTGTGTGTGTGTGTGTGTGTGTGTGTGTGTGTGTGTGTGTGTGTGTGTGTGTGTTTCTGTGTGTGTGTGGGAGCTCGTGTTGACTCACAGTTACAATAATGACTCTGGCAGAGCAGTTGGATGAACAACTCACGCTGACTGTAAAGAGCAGAGAGGGAGTGAGAGAGAGGAGAGGGGGCTGTGCTCTCCCTGGCATCTCCATCTCATAACTCCTCTGCCGCTCAGTGTGTTCACACACGCGTACACACAGAGACACACATGTTCATACAGCCTGAAGACAACCCTGAGGACTACAGCATGTACAGTTCAGTATAATACACTTCAGTCGGAGCAGCGAGTGTGGCAACGTCTCCAGGGAGGAAATAATGCTTCATGTGGTAGGTGACGGCTCATTTGCAACAGGTTAGTGTGTGTGTCTGTCTCTGTCATCGTGTGTGTGTTCATGTATTTGGTTATTTAAAGACAAAAATGCTGTTTTTACTTACTGTTTAAGTATGAAGTTGTATAATTTTATAGGGTGTAACAGAGGGTGACGTAGCAGTTTCACTTTCAGTCTATTTTTGAACCACAGTCAGTCACCTGTAGCCACGCCGAGAGACCAGTTTCTATCATGTCCTGAAAAACTTGTTTGGCTTTAAATGTTTGTTCTCTTTCTTGAGGCACATTCACTGGGAAAAAAGTAAACAACCTCTTCCATGAACCAAATGAACACATTTGTGTTGACAGTGGGAGGATATTAATCAGCAATCTTTCCCAGGATGGAGGTGTCTTCTCTGAGTTACTATCTGGTGATCTCGAATGCTGTCGGAGAAACACTTTCTCTGCGTCACTGTGCACTCACAGAAAATGTGATGCCACTTGGTGAGTCTGTGAGATTCATTTTCAAGGCTCGACATCCTGCCTTTATACTTAATACTTTGCTAATGTGTCTTCGTACAGCACTCTCTGTCTGTACTTTGCTCTCTTGCTCTCATATCTAAGTGTTATGTGACTGCCAGGTGACCACACCTGGATCCTGTCCTACATCGATGCAGGTATATATATAGCCACAGTACACATTCCCTGCAAACCTCATTCTGTCATTTAAATCCTGCCTGTGATGAAGTTTCCCTTTGTCTGCACAGTAACTGATCTCAGGCGAGGCGATAAAGGTCCAGACTAATTAACGGCAGACTGGCAGGTCTCTAAAATCCCCGTTACTCATCCTCCGACATCAAATACCGTGACATTTATTTCCATATTTCTTGACAAAAGTAATTCAGTCGCTGCTCCTCTTGCGTGCTCGTCTTCATACATAACCATCACCGTGCCGAGGCAGATACATGGTTTCATTAACATGAGACTGTGCACCGCTGCCTGTTGGAAATAAAAAAGCCCAGGAAATATTTTCTATGACTCAGCTGTCACAAGGTTGATTGCTTTAAGTAAAGGAAGCAGAGTTGTTGTGTTTGCAGATGACGCAGTTTAAGAGCTGACATCATGGGCTGTAAGTGGACAAAGAGGTGGACTGACTAATCTTCAGTTCAGTGTCCTGTGATTAAAGGTGGTTGGGGATGGGCGTCTTCCATCTGGTCAAATGTCCAGAGCCTTACTGGGTTTCTGATCCTAACAGCATCCTTTAGCCCAGTGGTTCACAGCCGGTCCAGCCACAGGGTCCAGATTTCTCCTTAGTCATTAGTTCAAGGTCCACACAGTTTAACATATTCAGCGTCATACTTGCATTTTGCCATGTCATTGAACTAGTTTGCTGTCTCTGTCAAGTTGCGTCTGTTTGTCTCTACAGCAAGAACCAACACCTCAAAATAAAAGCTCTGCACCAGAAATTTACTGTAATTCAAAATAAAGCATGTTTGTTTTTTTTACAAACTTGACATGTTCGCGAGGCACCTGCGGCCTATTCAGAATGGACCCGCGACCCATTTCTGGACTGCGACCCACCAGTTGGGAACCACTGCTGTAGACTTAAGCTACACATCTCTTAAAGCGATAGTTAAAAATTTTAGGAAATATGCTTATTCATTTCCTTGTTAAAGTTTGATGAGAAGATAAATACCACTGTCCTTCCAATGTTAAGCCACAGCTGGTAGCAAGTTAGCTTAGCTTAGCATAAGGAAATGAGGAAGTAGCTTGCCTCGCTCTGTCCAAAGGTAACAAAAGCCGCTCCAAAGCCGACCAAAAAAAGACGTCCTTTAATAATAGCATGATACATGGCCAGTTGCTGTTATAGTTTATCATCGGGGGAACGTGGCGGGACAAGAATGAAGGTTAAGGCAGCAAAAGTCCCCAGCAGGGTGGGCGGGGGACATGGTGGATGGATCCAACAAACACTGACTTTCACCCAGGAGAGCGGCATTCGCGTCCCGTAAGACTATAAAGCTAACCACGTGTTTTTGTTGCCTAAACTCAACCACATGTATTTGTTGTTGGAGGTAAAAAAAAAAAAAAAATGTCAATTTGCGGTGTCGTACTGACGTAGTGAGTTTATTTTGAAAGAGACTGTATGTAAATGGTAGTGTATTTTGAAAGAAGACAATGTATGTAACAGGCAGAATTTAACACGGCGTTCCAGAACGTCAACAACTAACGCATCCAGGAATATGTGACGAGGTTGGAGTGAGACTGTGTTGCAAGATGACGTAGGTATATCAGTTGGATTTTGGTGACCAAATAATGCAACTTAAAACCAACAAAATATTTACGTCAACGGGACAAGATTTTGGTATCAGAAGTGTTCTGGTTTCCACTTGTAGTGCAAGTAGTGCTGACCACAAATCCCATTTAACCAGTAACAGTCCGTGTTGAGACACACTGGCTGAAACACAATCTCAGAACCAACTGGGTATAATCTGACAATGATTAAGTTTTTATTAGCTTTTTAAATTTATCTCTACTCATATGTAGATATCTTTTAAAAGAGATTAGCAGATACAACCCTGAGAGGCTTCTCGTCGTCAGACTGATAGTCGAAGAGTTCTGAGACTGTGATTATGCTCAAATGTGTCTGCGTATCACATCCGCAAAAAAAAAACCCTCTTCACTGGGAGCAGATCATCATCAACATGATCCTCCAGTAATTTTTCTGCTTTGTTGCTGAAAATGGAGATGTTGTTTTGGAGCGTAAATGCTTGAAATAATTGGTGTGAGTCACCTAAAGGCGTGACTGTCACATGTCCCCGTTCACATGCTGAACTTTAAATTGATCAAAGTCATCAGTCAGGTACCTCAGGAACCTGAACGTCAATTCTGCTTTGCTTGGGTCAACAAGCCCCCATGCTCATGTCATGATAAATAGAAAACCTTTCCACTAGATTCACTCCTTCCTCCCTTCCCTCATCTCGCTGCCTCACGAGCACATGATTGCACATATTCATGGGGTTATACCTTCCGCCATTAAGGATAATTGCTCTGCTTGCCCCAGGCGTGAACTCACTTAAGCATGCTGAGGAGCATTCAGTCTGATGCGAGCATGGAGTTGCAACGAGAGACGCACCACCTTCAGGAAGAGCTCCAGGGAACAATACGTTACAAACATCATATCTTCCTCCTCCGTGAGTCTCTACTGGCTTCTGCTCCTCATATCCGACTGACTGACTCACACCCGCTCTGGATTCTTGGACGCTTGATGACTCCAGACAAAAATATTGAGGGTGATGATGACTACAGTTTCTCTGGAAGCGTCCTGGGGTCACTCTCATTGAGCTGCGTCTCAGTCATCAGTCGCAGTTGGGTGATGCAGAGCATTTACCATCAAACCCTGAGGAGGGTTCACTTTAATTTCCTTTCACTTGACTCATCCAGTGATGTTTTTGACTGGAAACACGATTTATCCCTTTGTCTCTGGGTGTTGTTTTTGTATTTATTCAGATGGGATTTGGCTCGTGAACGTGGTAGGAAAGAAGGGGAAGAGGAGGTGTGATGCACAGTGTGTCATATGATAAACCTTCACCCCCTTCAGCTCCTGTTCAAATGAAGCCATCTGGGAACAAACATGAGTCACAGCATTATTATTAGACCTGCTAGACCTGATACCTTTATGTTGCACATTTAATGTCAACAGTATTTCTGCAGCTCCGACCTGATTATTCAACCATAATGCATGTTTTTACTTCACCTCTCGCTTCACTTCCTGCTGCTGTTACTTCACTATATCTGTTGTCACATATTTTTTCATACCAAGGCAGTAGTTTACATATGCCACCAATGTTATAACACGTTTTTTGACTAGTGTTTAACTTCACAGGCTGAACTGAATGGAGGAACTGTCCGTTCAGATGTCAAATGACACACTGCCCTAACAGGAGAGGGGCGGGATGGAGGTGTCCACCCTGCTTCTGCTTCCGTTCACACTCACTTTGCTCTTCTCTCCAACGCCTTCTACTCTTAAAGGAATAGCGTGACATTTTGGGAAACACGCTTGCTCACTTTTTCCCAAGAGTTAGAGGAGAGGATCCGTACCGCCCTTGTTTCTGTCTGTTAACCCTTTGAAAGCAGCATAAGAGAAGTGATATTGCTCCAGGTTTCAGACGTCTTTCGCAAATATTTAAACCTTTGAACCTGGTGCAAATTGGTGCGATTTCTTTCAAGAAATGTCCAACAAATTGAAAAAGAAAATAAATATATTTAGAAAATTAGGAAAAAAGGAAAAATAGGGAAAACTGTATTTATATTATTATTATTATTAAAAGTAGTAGTACATTTTAAAATTATGTTACAGAATTACAATAATTATTTATTTATTTATTTTTCTAATTTTCTTGTTTTTATTTTCTCTTTTTTCTAATTTCTTGCCAATATTTTGGGTCATTTCTTTCATTGCTCATTGCCTTGTTTCCATGCTTTTAAAAGAAATTAAGCCGATTTGCTCAGGTCTCAAAGAGTTTAACATGAATTTACAGCCAGCAGCTGGAGGTGCTGGTAGGTGGATGTTGTTACCTTCAGATGGAGCTAGGCTAGCTGTGAACCTTGTTTCTTTAAGCTAAGCTAAGCTAAGTGGCTGCTGCCAGCAGCACCTGTAAGCCTCCTTTCCACTGCATGCTTCAGTTCAGCTCGACTCACTTTGGTACTAGGTGCTTTTCTCAGTTTCCTTTTACACTGTAGATAGCAGCTGGGCAGTATAGAGTGCACCGCAGATGATTTTTTTTCTGTAGGCTGATGCAGAAGTTAGTATCACACTGGTCCCCTTGTCAAAAAGCCCGACAATAAGCTCAGTGGCAAACAAATGTTTATGATACCTTTATGTTTTGTTTGGCATGATAATCTTTACAAATGAACATCACTTTCGTGATTATTGAAGCCTAAATGCAATCACCAGTAGTAAGAAGCCAATGTTAGGCGATATGGCTATGGTCGCATGACTTAACGTCACCACCATAACAAGACTGTAAAGCTGTGCTTTGCATGGCTCGGTGTGATCACGTTCTGTAGTCTCATTTAGCTACTTGTTAGCATGCACCTATTTTAAGACACCTAGAAGCTTCAGAATTTACAAGTGGGGTATTTACTGACATATTTTATGTCTTAGATCAGAATGTGTAAGTTGAGCTTGTGTTAACCACAGACTTTATTTCAGGCGTCAAACCAAAACCCACTGACTTTGAGTCGAGGCAACAATGAGTGGTAAAATGCTTACTCATTTCCGGGTTTCAGGATTTCTAGACCACTCTTTAGGCGGGACTCGTAACTGACTAACTGACTTTTAACTGATTAACGGACTCTTAACTAACTGTCATAGCGACACCACGTGAAACTGCCATGACATTATCTTCAGCGTGTGTTGCTCCATCCAGATCTTTCTGGATCCTTTCATCACACCGTTGCCAACTTGGCATCTTTCTTGCTAGATTTAGCAACTTATTCAGAACATCAGGGAAAATATAGGAAATATATATTGTCATCGCAAGTCGTCCACGACAGCGATTACTCTGAGCTCCGACTTTGCCTCTCTCCTCTATCGTCGTGCAGTAGGCGTGGGACAGGCAGGAGGAGCGGAGATGCTGCTAGCCACAGAGGTAGGAGTTTGGTAGTAGTGAGTTTCTGTGGTTACACTGACGCTCTTGGTCTCTGGGTTGGAAGTGCAAGAAGGTGGTGCGCTATAATATTAACTGTCATTACATGTAAATGTTGTATTGAGGATTTTCTTTTTAATCTAATTCAGCAAAGTTTTAGTGTTTTCATTATCTTGCATACAAATGAATGTGTGATGATGTCATTAAATAAATAAATGTGCGTATGGCATCATCTGCCGACGTGAAGTGACTTATAGAGCTACAGAAAAATGTCTGCACTCTGTCAACTGACCACGGCATGGCTGGCGGTAGTTTGACTATTTAAAAATGGCAGGTTTGTTCAGGATGTGCTGTGTCACACAAGTGATGATTCCAGTGACGATGCTCTCCGGCCAATCAGTATTCTGCAATATTCTGCATTCTCTTAACTCCATCTTTAGTATCAGCTCGCTCTGAACCTCAACCAAGGTGGTACCAAAAAAAATGACCAGGTATCTGGAACTATCCAGATACTATTGTCGATGGAAAACCAAAACATAACAGTTCTAAGCAAGCCGAGTCGACAAATACAATGCAGCAGAAATGAGGCACATGTTCCCCCAGAAAACGACAAATAGTTAGTTTTACAGTTTAGTTGTTGTATAAATTAAACAAATGAGATATATCGTGTTAATCAGTGAACTTTAGAGGTGCTTAATACTAAGTTAAGCTAACCAGCTGCAGGCTGTAGCATCATATTTGATGTACAAACATGAGTGATGTTAATCTTCTCATCTTCTTCTAAGCAAGGACGCAGATACGAGTATATACCAAAATGTTGAACTGTTCCTTTAAAAACACCTCACCAATGCTAAAATGTCATGTCATGTTCCTGAAGTATCATAATGTATGACACGTGTCAGTCTGAAACTTGATATGATTGTTTTTTACTGTAATGTTCTTGTTGTGATGAGTTTTGTGTCTTTAGGTGGAGTACCAGGAGACATGCGGGGGTTTCCTCCAAGCTTGTCTCCACAAAAAAAATATCCCCTTGAACTTCATGACGTTCGCATTAAACTCTCCCCCACCACTGGGTCACTGTTTTGGCACTGTCTTCTAATGTAACCACACCCTCTGCTGTTCGTTTGTAGAACGGGCCAGTGTGCAGCGAGAGGAGCAAACACAGGACGGCCTCCCTCTGCAAACAACAGCTACTTTTGACCTACATCTGCATCCACTTAGCAGCACGAGGCCACCACCAGTCCGTATTACACAATATCACGGATGTCTTTTCATGTACCCAACATGTCTTGTTTTGCTTGTCTCCGGCACAGCTCACTAACTCACTGTCTTTATAAAATCAGAAGACTGCACTCAGAAACTGATTTCATCTGGTGACGTAGATGTTTGTACCCAGTCTCTAGCACCATATGAAATCAGTGCTCTGGGAGGTGGACTGTCAGCATGTACAGACTCTGTACATGAATATCTGAAATATGAGATGTTTTTTTTGTAACGCCACAAAGTAGGTCACATTTGTATAAATTACTGTTCAGTCACTAACTGCTCACAGCTGCTGTCCTGCTTCTTGTTAAAGCTTGTTCTCCCTCTCTGTGTCTCCCATCGACTCAAGCATTCTTTCATCATTAATTCACTTTCATTGATAAATTCTGAACCCATCTGCGTTGCTGTTTAGCACATTTTGGATTTTCAAGCCACACTTTTCCTGAACAGTGGCTACAGCTGGCATGTAAGAGATGATGGTAAATGCATAAATGTAATGAAACACTACACTATGATATCTAGCTAAAGCTTACTAACATTAGCTACAGCAGACCAAGGGCGTAAATCTAGCATGAGACGTGGAGGGACCCACTGCTCTCTGGTCCTCCCCTGAAAACAAAATTTTCTGCACTCCTACATACATTTAGAAACTGCGGCAACTAAAACAAAATCCAGGAGATGATTAAGTTGGTCATAATGCTAAATTCTGCCAGAATAATACTAACTATGCTGCTCCTTTGTGACATTTTATCAGATCAAAATTAGCAGCTCAGTTTACATTCTCAGCCAGAATCTGACGGCTAGCCAAACAATAGCGTATTAAGCACAGTTTTGTGGTTTGAATTTAACACAGTTTTGACGCAGAATATTAGACGTAGCTACTGAAATGTCACCCACCTGTTTTGATGCCTTGAGTCTGACATTGTGGCCGTCACCATCTTGGATTTTTGGAGCCAGAAGTGACCATATTTGGTTGACAGGCTGCAGCTGTGGAAGTGAGGGGTGGATCTGACTGAGAAGCTGAGGACACTATCAGCAGACAGCCTGTCAAAGCCACTCGCCCTTAATTATGCGTAACTTTAAGCCTCAATAAATCAATAAACGGTAAGTTATATAAAAATTCACCCACGTACAGTTGTCATGAATGTTTAAATTAGCTGTAGAGACCAAAACTGTTTTTTGTATTAGGCTGTAAACATGTTTATTTCTGCTGTAAAGTTGGGCATTTTAACACAGGTGACTATGTGAATTGACTCACTTCTGGAGCCAGCCTCAAGTGGTCATCTGAGGAACTGCAGTTTTTGGCTCTGTGTGTTGGCTTCACTTTTCAGCCTCAGAAGTCAACTTTTCATTTGTAAAAGGGAGACAACGTCTTTCAAAAACTACATAGTCTCACTTAAAGGCTCATTTCCTGACTGAATTCTGGTATCGCCTACTGACATGCTTTTCATCCCACTGTACCAACTTTTCTCTATTTTTTTTTTTCAGCTGATTAAGAAATGTGCTATTTAGCATTTATCAGAACAAATAAATGCAAGTGACAGCGACTACAGTTTTGAGACAATCAAAAGATAAAATACTGACATTAACTTGTATTTTGTGGTAATAAAATTGTAAACTTGCATTTAGGTGTCTGTTGTGTCCTTAATAATTCTCACTCTTTGATGCAGCTACTTGTCCTTGTTTGCACTCATCTGCACTCTGTCAACAAGAGACTTAACCGCTTTGTTTCTTTATGAGCACTCAAGGTTTTCTAGCTTCGGCTGAAGTCAGTTGAAATGGCTGTATTTAATCCCATCTTCCTCATTTACCCAGACTCAGTTGTTGAAAACATATTACATAAGAAACATTAAAAGCCTCGTCACCTCTCTAATGGATTTAATACAGCACAAATGTGTCCAAGTTGAAAGTGAAAGTTTTCTTTGACCTTGGAGAGCTTTTTTTTTTTTTTTATTACTTTTTGATCTCTCAGTCTGAGTTGTTATGGAGTTGCAGGTGTTCAAGTCGCTGCATTTTTCTTCTCACCCATGGTGGCTTATAAGGGAACAGACTAATTGTATGTGACAGAAAGCTCCAGAAAGGTTACTCAATGGCCCCCTGGCTTCCAAGCTCAAGAATGAACTTTCACATTAACGGCTGTTCAGTATTCATACATTTGCTGGGTGGAAAAACATATTGCTCAGGCAGATTGATAACTCATCACGTACAACTGCCAGATGGCATAAAATAAAATTTGGGTTAATACCAGTGGAATATCTAGCAAACAGGTTTAAATGTAAAATGGGTGACATTTTAAGGACTTGGTCATTCTTTTTATAATATACACAGAAAAGACTCAAATACTATATTAAAGGGATTGATGGCGTGGCCAAGCCATTTTGCCAAACCCTTTAAAAAGCAGCCCCCGCGGCACATAAACTGACATGCACGAAAATTGGTAAACACATGTATCACGTCCTGACACACAAAAAACCCTCTTGGACCCTTAGGCAAAACCCACCAGGAAGTCGGCCATTTTGAATATTGTGGTCATTTTTGGCGTTGTCCCATGTGTTGTATTTTAACAAACAGCTCCTACAGATTTCATCGGATTGCCTTCAAAATTGGTTTGTGCGAGCCTGACTACTTTGTGATCAAAAGATATTACAAGATCTACCACTTGTTGAAGGGCACGCCCACTGCGGAGCTTGATGTCTCACCATGAAACACAAAACTTTGTAGTAAATGGTCCGATCTCCACCAAACTTCACATGATTCATAATCATCCATAATCCCACCCTGAACACATCCACATGACAATATTCAGTCATAGACATAGTGCCACCTAGTGGCGACAGGAAGTACGTCTTTTCAGACACTTATCTTTTGATTTACCTGAAATTTACATGCTGTGTGCTATAGTTGATGTACAAAAACATGATGTATCATTAGCACATTCTCCAGTGCCCCCTTGTGGAGGGAGGAAGTGGTACAAAATTTATAGTAGGAATGCTACTAAATGACCTTGAGGTGAGATTGTTTTGTGAGGGTCCACAGGACAGAGAGATGTCGTATGCTGTAAAGCCTTCTGAGGCAATTTGTGATTTGTGATATTACGCTTTATAAATAAAATTGAATTGAAAAAAACGGAATTGAATTGAAATACATCCATGTGTTTGTGGAATTGTTTTCATCTCATCCAACTATAACCACACACTGCCAGGTGGTTTCTATGTCTTCTCGCCCATAAGCAGCCATTACAAAATGCCCTGACTTTATGAAGACACTACAGCAGTGATGTCAGGCACCATATGTCATGTGACTGACATTTATGTTGATTAAAGTGGAGCAGACGGCCACATTGAGGTGATGATGGGCACATGAAGGACAGAGCTGTAGGGTCAGAGGAGCTCACGTGTCCTGTTTGACTGATGGTCTGGTCGTCCTATAGGAGCCGATCAAACAGGATCTTAGAGTATCTAAAAGATCTGACCCTGATCCTCATGTGAGGGTAACGAAAAGGTTTATTGCATATCAGCAGTCTTACATAAAGATTATATTTTCCTTTGATTAAAATCATTTATCCAGTATTACCAAAAGCAATATGCATGAGATGAAACAGAGCTACAGGCACCCTGATGAAATATTTATAGGATGACATTAATTTTCATAGTATTTGCATCCCTGCCTTTGAACACAAACACGTCTATGTATTCAAATAAAATTCAAAGCATCTTATTTTCTTTGTAATGTCATACAAGCTTACAAGCTTTTTCATCCCTCCAGTTCAGCTCACACACGCTGACAGTCATGGCAAAATTAAAAATAAGACGTGGGCCCAGTTGGACCTCCTCTCTACCACAGATACCACTTTTCCACTAAATTAGCTCTGGTTCTTGAGCTGGTTTGTTCAGTACTCCTGGGACTGTGGTGCCAGCTAATTAACCAGCCTGGGTTTCCACCAGTGTTGATCAGAACCTTTGTAATCAAGGATGTGTCATCAACGGAGGGCGTTACACAATGTACAACAGAAGCAAACATTAGTAGTAAGACGGCAGACCACAGTGATTACCGGTGAGCTTGCTTTTATCCAAAAATCAAGCATGGACCAGTTGTTAATGAGACCACTTCACACTCTTTTCTCTGAAGTTTTCACACTTAGTGTCTCCATTGTTGCCTTCAACATCCTCTATTGTTAACCTGTAGACACGCCCTCTGGTGTCGTCATGATTCACAGAGAATCTTATAGGTGCAGGAGCTGGAACAGAACCCATTTCATTTGGTGGAAAAGCAGTATAATAGGGGTGTATGTGCCCTGTCTGCTTCAGGGGCCCATGTACAACACAGACAACACATAGCAGCTGAATTATCAGAATGTGAATCAGAATCAGAATTTATTGGCTAAGTGTGTTTGCACATACAAGGATTGAGTAGCTCTAAATATACAAAGCAGAGAACAAACATGAAGCACAATATTAGATATACAGTGACATAAACACAGCAAATGTAAACATAGTTAGCAAACTTAAATATATGGCTGTTATGAGGAAAGTTGGCACAGTGGTGCAGTGGTTAGCATTGTCGCCTCACAGCAAGAGGGTCAGCTGGGATAGCCCCCCCCCCGTTTGTATATTAAATAAAGTTTTATCTTTTCTTATCTTGTAGCAATAAGCAGATGTGGTGTGTGCATTTATTGATGCATAGAATACACTGTATATACAGTTTATAATTATTTCACCTTGTGCTTCAGAAACCATCCAGTGCTCCACCTCAAGCAGTTACAAGTAATAATATATGTTCGTGAACATCTTTGTCAAGTCCTTTAGTTCATTCTATTATTATTATTATTAATATTAAAACTAATATTAATTTGAACTCTCCTCTGTGCACTAAGGCTGCAACTAACAACTCTGTAATTATTTTGATGATCAATCAGTGCGTGTATTATATTTTTTAAATAACTGGTCAACACGTTGGTCTGTAAAATGTCAGAAAGTAGTGAAAATGACCATCACCACTTCAAGGTATATATTAAATTTGGCTAAACAAAGAAGAGGAGCAAATCCTTACATTTGAGGAGCTGAAACCAGAGGAATGCTCGCCATTTTGTGCTTTATGAATAATTATTGAATTATAGATTTGAAAAGTTGTTGACATCTTATTTTATATAGATCAAAAATTTAATTATTTCAGCACCACTGCATATTTTCTGTCTTGATGTCGACTACACATTGTTTTGGAAATCTTAGGCAGTTATTAAAACTGAAATTCACTGTGGCATGACCAATATCACTTCTATGTTTGTGTGTGCTATCAAAATTATTTGGGGCAAGAAAACATGAACCAGAAATGAATCCATTATTAGTCTCGTGCAAATAAACTGCAAGTGTTTATTTATTCCAAATGGGACATTTTTATATATTTTACACACTGAATTGACAGTGTGGGTTTTACACACTCCATCATTGTTTTATTCTCTAATAAGAGACACTGTATATATAAATGATAATCTCTTTCATGGTCGATTGAGTTTCAATCATCCCCCGCTGGTTAGGAACATTGTGATGCTGCATTCAAGGTCGCTTTATATCAGTCAGCCTGGCCCCTCCCACCTCCTGGTATCCTAGCAGCGGGGCTCTGAGCCCTCTCCTGATTGGTCCATTTCCAAAGATCCGCCGTATTCAAACTTCCGCCGTGGTGTGTGTTCTGTTGTCATCGGTCTTCTGCTTTCTTTGTACACATCGGGCCAGTTTTCATACGGCTTGACTTTAACTTTTGTCCGTTTAACTATCAATTTGCCTCCGTAAAAGCGATCTCGAAACGAGGCCTGCTGCAAAATGGAAGAAAACGAAGAAGTGTGCGGAAGGACGGAGGGAAACAAAAAGCAGAAACTTCGCAGGATGTCATCGAGGACGTCCAACACCAGTATCATCAGCGCCGCCGAGCCTTCTCCACAAACACTGCGGAGAAACAACTCCAAGAAGTGAGTACAACACGGCAAATAATCTTAATATGTATGTATTTTTTCATATAGATGGCCTATTTGTAGTTTAATAAGACTTTAGCACGTCTGAGCTAACGTAATTTGTTAAGCTAACAGTGACGGGCAGGGCTGTTATTCTAACTGGCACATGATGCCTTCAAGTGCATCTCGGAAGCCATATTTTAGATGTTGTCACTACAATATGCCATGCTTTCAACTGTGTGATGTTACTGAAAGCAAATTATAGTTTGATAAGACGATGTACGTCTGCTTTAGTTGTATGAAAGTTATTTAGAAGTAAGTTAAGACTTATATGTTTCTGTCTATGTTTTTGTAATAACACATTGTTGTTAGTTGTTCCTGAATATTCACTGTCTTGACTTGAAATTGTGCTTTTGCAACACATATTGACATGCCAATAAAGCTTATTGATTTGAATTGAAAAATAAATTGACAATCCATATTATGTGGCTTAACTTATTATAAAAACGTGATAACTACAAGTAAAGCTTAAAATGCAGTTAGGATCACTTATGGCTGCAACTAATACATTTTTATCACTAATGAAATGATGGATGAATAAAGTTTGAGTAATCGTTTAGTCTGTAAATGTCAATAAATACAAAAAAATAAAATAAAAGTCTGAAATGCCAAAAAAATACATCTTCAAATTGCTTGAATTGTTTGAGCAACAGTCTATATCCCAAATATATTAAATTTTCAATGATGTGAAATAGAAAACACCAGCAAATGTTATTTTATTTATTTATTTTAGGAGCTGGAGCTAGCAAATGTTTGTCATATCTGCTTAAAAATATTTTTTAACATTTGTGTTGGTTTTCTAACTTGTATTTTTTTCAGCATTAGAATCATAGATAGTTTCACTTAGATGCAGCAATAAATTATCAGCATACTTTTAATGTCTGCAGATATCATCTCTATCAGTTTGGTATTGTTCAACCTTTTGAAACCTGAGCAAACTGGCTTGGTTTCTTTTGAAAGAATGGGATGAAGGCAGTGAGCAGCTAAAAGAAGAAATGACCCAAAAAAAGCAAATAAATACTAAAAAGACAAGACAAGATGGTTTGGGCAAAAAAAGGCAGAAAAGAACAAGGAAATGACCTGGAAAAAGAGCTTAAAAATTATAATTGTGGACCATTATTGAAAATATATAATAATAATAATAATAATAATAATAACAATATTGTCAATATAGTTCTTTCCTAGCTTTTTTTCCTTTTCCCCTAGCTTTATTAGAATAATTAGATTTTATGCAATTTGTGGAACATTTCTTACCAAATTGCTCATTGCTCTTTTCCCCCGTGTTTTTAAAAGAAATTGCACCAATTTGCTCAAAGTTCAAGGGTATAATTCCTGTTAAAGGTGTCTGAAAGCAGCACATGATGTGATGTTGCTCCAGGTTTCAAACTGCTGATACAGAGCAACTGTGGTATTGGCATTTTTTGCGATTTTTCTCTGCCTGTATTTAAGTTAAAGATATCAGAGTCTCTTGAATAGCAACACAACATGTTCCTGTAACTCCCTCAGTTGCCATACAAGGTCACGTCTGCATTGTTAGACCTGTGCTGCACCTGTGTTTGTTCATGCAGGCTGCAGATAGAGCTGAGAGAATACACAGTATTTAAGTTGGCTCGCTGCATTCCCAGAATGCAGTAACATGATTGCTAAATGCCAAAAACAACTTTAAATATTTTAACCTACGTGATCGTTAGCTTGTTTTTGGCACTGTAGAATTCCCTCTGCCCCCTATAACTCACATCTTCGTAACCTGGCTTTCAGATAATTGCAACTTCATTAGTCATTTTTCATCACCTTCTTTAATCTTTCAGTCTCCTCTCATAATTCATTTCCAACATGACTTGAAGGCACGATTACAAGGAGTAAGTTGTGTAGCAGTGTGTTCAGCTGACCTTGGCCTTGACGGCGCCCTCAGGGTGTTGTTCTCTAAGAAGAAGACATTGTAGCTCTCTGTAGCGGCCTTGTTTTGCCACCATAACTGACAGAGAGAGAGAGCAGTTCAGCTCCTTTTATGGTTTTAAATATTAACGTCCCTCAGTCGTCATCCACGGGGTTTGACATATTTGAAACATAACAGGGACTGGAGCAGAAATGTGTTCAAAAGGCATCCATCATGTTAACAGGGCTAAGTGCATTTCCTATGAAAACAGTGATTCTCTTCAATCATGTTTCTGTTCCTTGACTTGCTGTTTGTGATGTGTTTGAGCCACTGTGTCTGCAGGTGGGATCAGATTCTGTGTGTCTTTATCAACACAGTAGAAGACAATAAATGAGTAGTAGACGGTGACTCTGCAATGAAGTAGATATAAACTTGTCGTCATTGTGCTTGACCGTTGCTTATCTGTCCCATTTCCTGTAGACCTCCTCTGCAGAGAGGCAGCTCCTTCACCTTCCTCACTCCTGGGACTCCGTGGGACTTCAGTCTGGTGAGTTACTGTTCAAAACAGGACACACCATGTTAGATTGCAGGGGTCGTGTGTGGGGACGTGACTGTTTATTCAGATGTTCTACATGTATCACTAAAGCCCCGTTTCCACCAAACACTTTCAGTATGGTACCTTTGAAACCAAAAGTAACCCTTCAGACATGGTACCTAGACCCTTGTTGTCACTCACTGCTCCGTCCAGCACTCACAGTATTTCCTCATCACTGGTGACACAGATGGAAGTCTGCACCTTGTTTATTGTCCACAGAACGAGGCTGCACGCTGATATTTTTAGAACAAAATAGAACAGGCTGCAGTGAGAGTCTCTCTCCATGGGATATTTAAGTGGGATTAGAATATATGCAGTTCACATAATCCGCCAAAATTAATACGTATAAACGCTTAAAGATCCACTCATTACTAAAAGTGTACGTCACATAAAAACTTAAGTAATGGTCAGAGTTGTCATATTGAATATTTAAGGTGTGCTGATGGACTCACGTCATCACCTCCGGCACTGAGTAACATTACAAGGTAAAATTTCACCTTAAAAGTTGCCAGCAGTCGGCCCAGTGAATTAAGTTATTTTTTTCTCTACAGCTGCTGCAAGAGGCAGCAAAACATCCTTTAATTGTATAATTACAGTTTACTAATAAAACTCTCCACAGTATGAACAGTGGCCTCTACCTGAAAACCAGCCTCAACTCAGCCCTGAGCAGAGTGACCGTGCTCTACTGACCAATCATCAGACTGCAGTGTTCACAGCTCCACCTTTTAGTACCAGATCTGTGTGCTAGGTACCCCAACAGAGGGGGGACCAAAAATGGGGACAGTACAGAATGGTTCATTGGTACCATCCACAACTTTTCACAGGGGAAATGGGAAAAAGCATTTGAACTGAACTGAACTGCACTGTGCTGCTCGTTGGAAACAGGGATTAATATGAGAAAGTACTTTGAGCTGTGACCCCTTGCATTTATATTGAGATGTTGCTACCAATATGTTGTTAAATTTTTCATCTGACCTGTAAAAGTAACCACTTTGTATTCTCATGTTGCTGCAGAAGAGAAAGCGCAAAGAGAAGGAGGATGACACGGTCAGTCTGTCCAGCTTCGACCTCAAGGTGAGAGTCAGGGCAGCTTCACCGTCTGTCCGTTGGGTGCAAGTCTAGCGTAGCACCCTTGAATGTGTCCTCACAACAAACTATAATCCCTCTGCATGACTCAGGGACTCGCAACAGACAGCCATGAGTGCTCTCGTGTGTTATGAGCTCAGGATAATCCCGCTGTCTGTTAGACTGGCACAAGTGTCTGTCTGAGGAAATGATAATGGTGACAGAAAATCTGAGCCACGTTGTCCCTCAGCATGATCATAGTCTCTTTGCTCTGTAAAAGGGGTTTAGTACACTTTCTATACAACATAAACAACTTACATTTCCATTTTGATACCATAACATTAAACTTTCATGATAAAAGTCAGCTATAATATTTCAAAGCAGACTGAAACAATGGAGTTTTTTCCGATGCATTTAGACTGGTTTCTCAGCAGTACAAGTGACATCAAACAAAAGCAGTGCTTTGTAATACGTCAGATATTATATTGTAAGTGATAAAGTGAAAAAGCAGATCTGGCAGAAACAGAAAATATCATCTAATATCAGCAGCTGCAGCGTTTTTATCAGGCCTTGAACAAAATGAGTTGTTAAAAGTTTTATTCACAATGTGTAACTGAGAGCTGAACACATTTTATTTTCTTGATTCCCAGGAACCCAGTAACAAGCGTGTCCGACCGCTGGCCAAAGTTTCATCCCTCGTCAACTTGATTTCTCCTTCAAAGAACGTGCGCCGCTTTGGCCAGACCATCCAGGTAAATGCCAAACCAGGGTTTGTTTCCACACATCCTGGAAAACCTGTTAAACAGCTGACCAATTTTCCAGTCATGGAAATTACATGGGAAATGAGAGACAAAGGAAAATCATTTTTTCCTTTAGCTGAGAATTGACTACGAGGCTGTCTGTCAGAGCTCCCGAACGGATAACATTACCACCTTAAAGAGCTAAATTATATTCAGGATCATATTATCGTTTAAATAGGAGTAAATGGACGAGAATATTTTGAGTAGGCTGCTCTCAGGGTTCAGTGTTAATGGTTTTTACACTTGTCTGGTCGAGTTAGTGGGTCAGAATTCTACTTGCCCAAAGTCAGTTTTTACTTGCCCCTTCTATTTATTTTAGTTATTAGCAGTTATCAAATAACAACAAAGACTGCTATTATTGTTGCTCTCCATTTTTCAGAAACTTGATGTGCGTTTGCAAAACGACCCTGTTTTGTCCACCTCATATTTGCAACAGACTGCTCAAATACACAGCCGCTTGCCCTTTTTTATAAACTTTAACCATCTTTATGCACTTAGATGATGCTCACTCCTGAGCTACAACCATTATCAGCTCTGGAAAAAATAACGGGTCTCATTCAGGAAACGTAAGCAGAACAAATTTGTTTGCGGAAGGAAATTTACATGTATTTCACCATTCATTGATATTATAGTAGGCCTTTGATTTACCTGTCCCTGTCACACAACAACTAACAGAAGACAAAAAAAGATTTTCTCGCAGGTCGACAGGATGCAACTACCATAGTATTTATCACCTCCATATATGGTGGTCACTGGCTATTCATGGGTGGGGATGTATGCTAATTGCTGACTAGCAGGAGTGTGCTGTCAGTTTACAGTTGATTGACATTCATCAACATACACACGTGCCTACAATCAAATCTGAGTTTTCTGCAGCGTTTGTGAATCCGGCGTAGGTTTTTAGTACCAAGGTCTTTTATGTGCAAATCTGCTCACAGGTTTACTAACATTTCATGAACAAGACCCAATGTGTTTAATTCTTTTTTACCACGTGTTCGATGAGTTAAGTGGTAAAAACTCACTTGCTCCTTCAGGCAAGTTTCATCAGGCTAGATCTACTAGCCCGACGTGGCATTTTACTTGCCCCAGGCAATCCGTCAGTCCTTATTGTTGAGCCCTGATGGTGGCAGCACGTGCAGGTTGGATGACATTACAACTTTAGAGGCTGAAACTCTGAATAATGTAAGTTACATTATCCTTCAAATGGAAATTGTCGCTGTTAGTCACTGCAGGCTGGTAACTGGTAGTTTTTTATTAGGTTTATAGATTAATGTTGCTTTTTTCCCAGCTTGCTTTAAATGGTCGAATAATATTAAATTGGGTAGTGTGTTTAGTTCCAGTGGTAAAGTAGATGTGCTTGTTTTGCCTGCAAAGGTTTAATATTTGTGATTCAGCCATGACTGGGAGCAATTCAAATGTGTCCAATGTTCAGATGTTTGCAATGTGTATCAGGCATTAGTTGTATAATAAAAGAATGGGAAGCCGGGGTCTACGATCTATTTGTCATAATTTCTTAGCATGTAAGAGATGATCTTATAAATAAATTAAAGCCATTGACCGCACATCTTTTAAACCAGACTTCCACAGAGAGAAACATATTAGTGTGCGGCACGATCCCTGTCTTTCATAACAGCTACATCATCACTGAAAATGACAATGACAGTGTTCTCTAGAAAACAGTGGGAACCCTGCAGACTCTTGTGACACTCCACAAATTTGCAATGTGATCACTGAAATCAGTATAATTTGTGTTTGACACTAAAATATTTTTTCCCTCCTAGTCAATGTCATTACGTGGTGACAGCAAGTCACCGGGGATGTCCCGCAGAGCCAGCAGCAAGGCAGCATGTCCCACTCCCACTAAACGCAGAAACAGCACGCTGTGGTCGGAGACGCTGGACGTCCATCAGAAGAGCGCGTTCTCCACCAAAGAGATCAAGAGACAAGAGGTTCTGCAGTTTTCTCCTTAAATTTTATAGTAAAGCTGCAACGTTTGGTCGAATAATCAATTAGTAGATCAGTAGAAAATGAAATGGTCAATGGACCTGCACTTGTATTGCGCCTTTCTAGTCATGTGACCACTCAAAGTGCTTTTTATACTATGAGTCACATTCACCCATTCACACACATTATACACCGGTGGCCGAGGCTACAATACAAGGTGCCACCTGCTACTCAGTTTTTTTTTGACACATGCACACACTGACGGAGCTGGGGTCCAGTATCTTGCTCAGGGATGCTTCGACCTGCAGACTAGAGGAGCTGGGGATCGAGCTTCCTCTGATTGGTGGACGACCAGCTCTGCCTCTAAACCACAAATATCCCGCAATTATTTGGCAACTATTTTAATCAAGGAATAATCATTTTAGTGATTTATTAAGGTTAAAAAAGGCAAACATTTTCAGGTTTCGTGCTTCTTTAATGTGAAAATTTGATGCTTCTCTTTGTCATACATGATCATACACTGTATAGCTTAAATAAATATAAAACATACCATTTGAGGATGTCATTTATTGACAAAACCATTAATCAAGAAAATAACAAGCAGATGAATCGATAATGAAAACATTCGTTAGTTGCGTCCCTAGTTTACAGCACAACGATCTTAATAGTAAAGCGAGCAGATTAAGTAACCTCTGCTGTGGTTTCTCTTGTGTTTCCTCTTCAGGCAATTTATGAGCTTTTCAGGGGAGAGCAGGATCTCATAGAAGATCTACAACTTGCACGAAAGGTTAGAATTTTTTTTTTATTCGAAATTATACAAAGAAATCATAACGTTTATGCTCCCTGTCTGTGCTCACACACTGCTGCTTTTCTCACATTTAGGCATACCATGACCCGATGCTAAAACTCTCCATCATGACAGAGGAGGAACTAGCTCACATATTTGGGGACCTGGATGCATACATCCCCCTGCATGAGGGTAAGTTACCACTGTCGTACTTGGACTTGAACTGCTTTAGTTGATGCGTGAAGTGTTTTAATCATGTGTGCTTTTTTTATCTGCAGACCTGTTGATGAAACTGACGGAGGAAACTGGCCCTGATGGAACAGTAGCTCAGATTGGACAGATCGTTATAGACTGGGTATGTGTTGATGTTTACCATATACACATTAGCTTCAAACGTGATCTGTTTCAGCATGTAAAATGATTGTAACTGTTACTGTATCTTCTCAGCTGCCCTGGTCTGAACGCTTACAAAGCCTACTGCAGCAACCAGCTCGCAGCCAAAGCTCTGCTTGACCAGAAGAAGCAGGACAAACGCGTCCAGGACTTCCTGCAGCGCTGCCTGGAGTCGCCCTTCAGCAGGAAGCTTGACCTGTGGAGCTTCCTGGACATCCCACGTTCACGCCTGGTGAAATACCCGCTGCTGCTGCGAGAGATACTCAGACACACTCCTCCTGATCACCCTGATGTAGCCAGTCTGGAGAGAGCTGTAAGATATCCACACTGTGTTGTTGCTTATGTCTAGCTGTTGAATTTGATAATAAAACAGCTATTCTGTCACTGATAATTTAGTCGTGTGTGCTTTAACAAACTTACAAGTCTTTCTTTAATTATCCAGATCACTATAATCCAGGAAATTCTGTCTGATATCAACGTGAGAAAAGGGGAGTCTGAGTGCCAGTATTATATAGACAAGCTGGAGTATCTGGATGATAAGCAGCGCGACCCTCTCATAGATATCTGTAAGACCCTACTTTGTCACGGCGAGCTGCGGAACAAGAGCGGCTCGGTGAGAATCAGGATTACTCTCCTTATTAACATCCACATACATGTTATTGGCCTCGTAATAAAAAAGTTTCATTTCTGTTTATGTGTTTCTTCCTCACAGAGGCTGCATGTGTTCCTCTTCTCTGAGCTCCTGGTTCTGACGCGACCGGTGACCAGGAACGACAGGAGCTGCTTCCAGGTGTATCGACAGCCCATCCCAGTTCGGGACTTGGCTCTAGAGGACCTGCAGGACGGGGAGATCCGCATGGGGGGGTCCTTCAGAGGGGCTTTCACCAATGGAGAGAAAGGTGGGTTGGGTTGCTCTCCACCTGCTGGCGGAGTGTGGCTGAGGCAGGTTGTGTCACAACATTTGCTGATTTCAGCTTCTCAGATGTGAAAATTGGCTGCTTTTCTTTTTTATACTAATAAATATGATACAATTTTTTTTTTTATTGTTTTGGACTGTTGTTCAGAGAAAGTCATTTGAATCAAAATCAGAACAGCAATTATTTCCAAATAGGTTTTCACTTACAAGGAATACGCCTTGGTTTGGTACGTTAAGTAAACATACAATTACGTATAGGATAGATAATTTACAATCAAATATGAAAAGATACCATATACTTTATCTGCAAAATGATCATTTGTATATCAGTTACTCACTGCGTGTTACATTGAGCTTTCAAAGAACACTTTATTTTTCCTACACGCCTCCACAGTGAACAGAGTCCAAGTAAAGCAAACATTCCTGATGGATTGAAGAAAATGGGGTACGCCTTTGACAGCTAGTAAAACTGTATCAAACATCAGTTAACAAACTCTCACATGACCTATGCAGAAAAATTCAAGTCTCATTTATCCAGTTGTATGCACATGCATTCAGCTAAAACATAACAATTTAAAACACATCAGTACAAACAGTCTCATGCAGGGCCAAGTAGCATGCCTGGGCACGCGCTCTGCTCAGGTGGAGCTTATATGCACGCTCAGGGTGCGCCTATCATAGCTGGAAGTGTTTAAAATAACAATGCTTTAGTGAAAATTGCATGTGTTTGAAAAGAACTGAGCGTACAACTGGATATATAAGACTTGTATTTTACTGCAGGAGTTGTGTGAGAGTTTGTACACAGATGTTATGAAATACACCGATCAGCCAAAACATTAAAACCACTGACAGGTGAAGTGAGTAACATTGATCATCTTGTTACAATGCAGTGTTCTGCTGGAAAACTTGAGGTCCTAGCATTCATGTGGATGCCACTTGACACACAACACCCACCCAAACACCACTGCTGACCAAACAAACCCCTCTCATGGCAACATCACTCCCCAATGGCAGAACCCCCCCCAGCAGAACAATGAGTCATGCCACACTGCAACTGCTCAGGAAAGCCTGAGGAACGCGACAAAGAGCTGAAGGCCTTGACCTAGCCTCCAAATTCCCCAGATCCAAATCTGATTGAGCATCCTTGGGACATACTGGTATGTCATGTCGCAGCCCACAGGACTCAAAGGATTTGCCCTGAAGACCCAGGTGCCAGACACCACGGGGCATCTCCAGACTTCCTGTGTCCATACCATGACATGTTAGAGCTATGGCGAATCCGTAAAGGCCCCACCCTGGAGTGGCAGTATTGCTGGGGTATTTGCATGTCCCACAGATGCTCAGTCAAATTGGGAACTAGGGAATTTGGAGGCCAGGTTGATGCCTTGAGCTTTTTGTCACGTTCCTCGGGCCATTCCTGAGCAGTTTTTGATTTGCAGCATGGTGCATTGTCCTGCTGGGCGGGCAGCCACTGCTATTGGGGGAGTGATGATGCCATGAGGGGGTTTACTTAGTGTGTAACGGTGTTTGGGTGGGTGGAGCATGTCAAGTAGCATCCACATATACGCCACGACCCAAAGTTTCCCAGCAGAACATTGCATTGTAACAAAATGATCAATGTTACTCACTTCACCTGTCAGTGGTTTTAATATTTTGGCTGATCGGTGTATATCATAACATCCGTGTACAAACTGTGATCAGTGTAGTTTTGCTGTTGAACGCGGTCCTCATTTACGTCAATTCAAGATGAATGTTTACTTTTTGGATTCTCCGTTGACTGTGGAGCATGTGAGGAAAAAAAGAAGAGAAGAAAAAAACACACAGTAAGTGACAGATATTAGGAACGCACAATAATATCGGTACATCATCAGTATTGGCCGATACTGGCTTTAAAATGAACTATCAGAATCGGCCAACATGCTTTTTCTTAATCCGCACAATGAATGAATATTCCATACATTCAAAAGTATGGTATTTCATGTCTCCATCTCCTGATGGACCAACACGATAAGAGTATGCGTGCATAATATGATGTTAATTTTACTACAGAGGAGACTTGATGATCACTAAAATTAGGTGGGGGAAAAAGTGGATACATCGATATCGGTATTGGTCAAATGAGTTGTTATATATAGGCATTTTGGATATCGGCAAAATGCCAATGTTGTGCATCCCTAACTGATATAGATTATTATGATATGAAAATATTATCTAAAGTAGCTTTAAATTAAACTTCCTGTTCTGTATAGTGTTCCTCAACATTGTGCAGGAGGAATTGAAATACATACTATATAGAAAGAATATGTACAATATTTTGGGTGGAGTTGGATCAGTGCATGGGGGAAAAAACCCCAAATCAAATCAAATCAAATCAGGCTTTAATTGTCATTTCACCAAACATATAAATTACAAAGTAAAAGTCCAGTATGACACCCACACCCACACATCCGCAGTGAGCATTTTCAGAAAAAGTGACATTTGCTATTTAAAGTGACCGTGTGCAGTGCTGCTCCATTATGCTTGATTTTGTATCCCAGGCTTTGCTGCCATTGAAGATCCTGTTAACAGTTTTTCTTTCTGTCTCCCTTCAGCTAAAAATGTTTTCCGTGTGAGCTCCCTGGATCCGTCCCACAGCCAGTCGCACACCCTGCATGTCAACGATGTCTACCACAAGCAGCAGTGGCTCAACTGTCTACGCACTGCGATGGCCCAACAACAGGGGGCTCCACCCAGAGCTCAGCAGGGAGACGCTGTCAAAGCCAAGCGTCGCTCCTCCACTATCTCAGCCACCATCTCTGACGAGGAGACAGACGAGAACTGTCCGCCTGTCTCTGGCCCAAAACTCAGGCCTCAGACACTGTCCAAAACCAGACTGGATCAGAAGTTTCGAGGCTCACTAAAGAGGAAGGAGACTGGAGTGTAGACATTCAGCCCAGCACAAGGGTTCCTCTCAGACAGACACATGCTTGCAACATGAGTCCTGTTTCCTCACGTGTGTCCGTCAGTGAATTTTCATGCAGATGCTGTTTTTATGCGTTTGCTTTGTCCGTGTAGCTGCACTGAAAAAGTCTTTCCTCATTTCCGTCCAAGTGAATTGTCAAATTTTAGTCTTTTAAAAAGTGTAATTAGTTTACAAAAAAAAGTGATGTGTCTGAAATGTATGTTTACACCTAAATGTGTGTGGAGTTAGGGTTTTATTTGTCTACCTACATTTAAACAACTTTATACCACTTGTAGCAGAGATGTAGTTTCATCGTCATTCCAGTGTCGACACTTTTAAACTTTCTGTGTCTTTGCTGCAGTCAGATGCATCTGTATTATAGGAAGCACATGTGCAGTTTGAAGTGTTATCTGTGGCCAGATAAGGGATCAAGAAACCAAGAAACTGTGATGGCCTCAGCCGTCTGTGCAGGAAGCCGTTGGGTGAGGCGAGTATAAATATGTTAAAGATTAGACATAAGATAATGAGCCGAACATGAGAACACTGACCACGAACACGATAAGATAAAAACATTTCTCGGGAAAAAAAGATGTACTCAGTGAAACGCTGTTAAATGGGAAAAGATAAAACATTTAGTTTGTACGTTAAAACAGTCATGAGTATGAGTGACCGTGAGATTGTATGTTTCAACACACCAACATCCTCTTGGTTGTACCTTGACCCTTCAGCCACTTCCCTTTGCTGTTGACAGAGCTGCTCAGCAGTGTGTTGCAAGATTTGTCACGCAAACAGAAGCAGAGGAAAACTGACGTTTGCTCACTTCCACTTTGGTGTGTTGAAATTCTTCATGTCCTTTATGTTTATTAATGTTTCAGTCCGTAGTGATGCAGTTGTAAAGACCATTTGATGTACTGTCTTGAAACATTAAAAACCCACTGGAGAAAAAAAATCACTTTGACTTATTTTCAGTTCAGAAGAACATTTTATATTTTTTAACCGTAGTAATTATTATCAAATGCTGATGCCTGTCTTGTGAGACTGTTTTGATGACAGTAGATCTGCCCTCTATGACAGTCAAGCTTTATTTAGGCCTGGAAGACTATGAAAACTGAAGAAGAGGCTATGAAATGATTTGCTTTTAAGACAGATTTACACGTTAGTAAACTTGTGCTTGTGTTTGTACTCACTGTAAAGCTGTTTATTATCAATGTTTAATGTCTCAAGAGTGATACAACAACACTCCAAATATGAAGGGGGTTTTAAAATGTGTGACTTCATCAGACTTGTTTACACAGAGAAAACACAGCATTAACGTGTTTAAAATCCACTCAGACAACAAAACGACTGCAAGAGTGATACAACAACACTCCAAATATGAAGGGGGTTTTAAAATGTGTGACTTCATCAGACTTGTTTACACAGAGAAAACACAGCATTAACGTGTTTAAAATCCACTCAGACAACAAAACGACTGCAGAGTTTTATTAGGAAATAAAAGCAGTTAAGGAACGGAAACTGAAAGTGCAAAGACGAACTACCTTTTGAATCAATTTTACTCTGGAATGACAGACTTCAATCATCCTCCTGTGTGAGCAGCTCATAGAGGAGAAGAAATGGATAGTTTGACTCATTTGGGTTACGAGACAAATTGGGTTTAGGCTGACATGATCAGGGTCATGCAGTTAAACCAACGTGTCCACAGCAACCTGTGCCTTTTTTAGGTTTCTTTTCACATGAGTTACCTGGCTGCATTCCTCTCCTTTCTGATGCCTGATGGTCCTGCCACAACCCCAGCTGCACAATAAACCACTTAACCATTAGACTGCAGGGCCTCTCACACAGTATTTATAGCTCATCGTGAGCCACCAACTGCTTCTCAACAACCTTGCTGAAACCATCTTCCTCAAAATGTATTTTCTGCAGCAGTGAGACACGATGTGCAATGTATTGCTGCCAGTGCAGTCTTTCTCATTGCCCCTGACTATTATTTTTGGTAAACAGTAGCTCAGTGGTTCCCCAATTAAAAAAATGCCATCCTTGACACCCAACTCAAACACCTGCTTTCATTAGAGGTGATCAGTGGAAACAGCTGATAGGGGTGCTGTGGTTCAGGTAGCATCAAATAACAAACAGAAGAGTGAAAATGTTTTAGGACCTTTAAAGAATGTGGCTGAATCACTTCACCACTTAATCCCTCAAATGTAACCATCTTTAAACTAAACATTTAACTGAGTTTAAGCTCAAATGTTATCCCTTATATCTTCTGTTTCCTATGTTGACCTCTCAGACCTAATCCACTAATCTTTTTGTGACGTCTTCCATCATTTCCAAGCACACTTCTTTGTAAATATATCTGCGTCTAGGCTTGTTTGATCTGCTTACTGCTATCTGTTTCAATCTGAGCTCTGGAGTTAGTTTGCACAAGTCCTGCCATAGTTCCTGTTTTGGGAAATTCCTTTTACGTCATGTTTTCCGGGCAGTTAGACCAATATCAGTGTTTTTTGTAAAATTCGTTATTAATTAGATTTAATCATTTCAGCGCTTTAAATAGGCCACAAACCAACCATGCACTCAAGCATGAAGCTATTATATAAGTAGGAACTAGTGTTAAAAGTTATTGTAGTTAGTCCGTTTAAACCGGAAGTAGCACCAAGCCGTTAGCCTCAGGCTAGCAGCTGCGGTGTTAGCTAACATAAACGATAAAAATACTGATTTAACGCCGATATTCTCAAAATACGAGTGTTATCACATGCTTCCAGTTTGTCCCTGTCCTAACTGCAGTCTTCCCGAGTAGCTTTCATGTTACATTTGACGTGATTTCAGTATTTATGTTTCCACTTCCGTAGCCATCTGCTAGCTGCTAGCTAACGTTTCGCTGGTACTGTGATAGCATAGAGGGAGGACAGGATTTTAGACATAGGCCATCAGTCCAAGTCTACCCAGTTACTTTGATTTATTAATATTTATTTTGTTTAGCTGTTGAGATATGTCAGTCTGTAATGCTGTCGATTTGTACTTTCTATCATGAAGGTTTAAATGTCTTTGTTTAGCTGTTCATTTATTCCTGGCAGTGACATAAAGGGCATGTGGAAACCAGACTGGGCTGACATACACTTTGCCAAGCCGATTGAATCCAAATGCCGTTTAAAGCCTTTTCTTAAGTGTCTGGTTATTTTTCTAGAGAGGAAATAGTGCGTCCTTATAATTACAGCAGTTTGATGTATTTATTTTTCAGTTGAACATGTTTCTAAACCCAAAGTAAGGTGCTGTGACAACACGTCCATCATTTTCCCAGTTTAAACATAACTGGAATCAGCTTGTAAGATACACAACAGTTTTTAATTGATGACTAAACTCCCCCTCCCCCCTTTTTGATATATATTTTTTATCCTTGAGATCAAATAGTCTGTTAAAACACCTTTTCTGTTCATGTAATAAGCCATCAATATCAAACATTTTACTCCTGATACCCGTCTGGCTCTGTAGCCGTGGTTCAAGTTCAGACATGTTTCTTGTGCATGTCAGACTGAATGAATGCTGTTATTGTCTGCGCTTGTGTGCACGCTTCACTGGGAGTCGTGGCTGCAGGTTGCTCTCATCTAATCTTCTGCAGGTTCCCTGTAACCGACTATCCTGACATCTGCACAGGGTGTTGGTCTTGTGGTGATCTTGCTAAGGACTGTGTTTTCCAGGTATCTTTTGTTAAAATAAATTAGCAGCCTCTTGAAACTTGTTTAACAGTGTGAAGGTCTGCAGTAAGTTTTGGCAATGTTACATTACTTTAATGGGCGGTGATGCATTTTTTGTTCCACACAGATTAGTTTGAAAAGTCTGGACTGAATTAACTCATAACAATAATCTAGTTGTGACGGGTGCAGTCCTTGAAGCAACATTTTTCTCAAGGCAACATTGTCATAAACAAATACAAGAACCAGTTTTGACTTTTGTTCCAACAGAGGACACAACACTGAAGATTTATTTTTAAAATTGTCCTCTAGTGGTCTATTTATTCATACAAACGTAAGAGGAGGTAGAACCATCTGTATTATTTACAAATTTACATTAAAAATAAATAACATATATACAAATACATACAGTGATATAATCTTAGTAATCAAACTACTTCATGTTCCATCTGGGTTGGACTCAGTGTGACAGGATCGATAATAACATGACACTTACATTCACACTCAATTGGTCATGACGAGTAAGCCAAGTTAATGTTTATATAGTTCACGCACCATTAAGCAATACTTTTGATATTAACACTGACTCAAATGAATCCAAGTGATGTCAGATGTGTTGCCAAAGCTTCTGGGAATTCATTGGTAAAGGCCCTACACACCCACATGGGTGTGGCTGCTCGGTATGAAGGTGGGCTGAGCTATGCTGGAAGTTATTAAAGGTCATCAGACTGGGTGTAGCAATAATGAGGAAGATGAACCTTGTAACTTGTTGCTGTAACGTGCGCAAAGACAACAGAAGACTGTGTCCGATGAACAGTCTGTACATGCCCACACAGTCCTGAGAGGAAGTCTGATCATCCAAAATGATTAACATCACCTGTGAACACACAATTATGGGTGTGCATGTCTTTAAATTGGTAATTGTTAAAGTCTTGTGCCCTTTACACAGACTGCATAGTTGAGTCTCATCTCTCTCAACCACCAGGAGCAGCCTTTTTTGCAAAGAAGCTAAAGAGAAACAGTCGAAGTAAATGAGTGGCTGGTGAGTATGTTTTTCTCAGGAGTCTGTGGACCAAACTAGAGGTTAATACAAGTGAATACTGGACTCAACTTTGATTTGGTGGTCTTAAACACGGCTACAGTGGGATGCTCCTGTTGCTCTGTGTTTGCTGGATGTTAAAACAGTCTTGATGGTACATATAAATCAACGCTGTCTAATTTACTTGGGTAAACAGTCTGATTATTTAAGATATAAAATCTCTCTGCACCTTACTAGTGCGGCAGTGTTAAGACATTTGATCCATGCTGCACTTCTGCCAACGTCATCATCCTGTCGTATGACTTTCCGTCGAGAGATCCACAGAGTCAGCAGACGTAACTGGTTCAAATTTATCCTCCGAAGGGCTGCGGCTTAAGTTCCCCGTGGGTGATTCAATTTCTATAACTGGGGGCGGCATGTGAGAAAGAAAACTAATAATGCGATTGGGCAAGTCCAGCTTGGAAACAACTTCACGTGCTCTTGAGCCAAGGGCCCCTCGCACAGCCACCCTGCTGATCTGCTGTAGACTGAGAGGGGTATCTGAGGAGGAGAAAACAACAGAGATGACGTTTTTATCTGTGCTCTTAGATTATCGACACGCTGGCAGTGACAGGATATAAATGAACAGACTCACTCTCATAGTACTCAAGGCAGAGATAAGAGGGGGATCCCTGACTGGTGTAGTGGATGGGTTTTTTGTTCAGGTTATCTCTGGCGTACACGTTCCCCCCAAACTCCACCAGTAGATCAATCAAATTAACGCTCTTTGTTTTGGCGGCATGATGAAGGGCCGTCTCATGTAGCTTGGCAGCATTCACCTTCGCCCCTATGGGAGAGAAAGACAAACGGTAAAAGAGAGAAATACTTCTGTGGTCTTTTTTTTTTTTTTTTCAATTCTCTTTTTATTAGGAGTTTCTATGGTACACATTTACATTAACATAACCAAACACTCAAACATCCAGTCTGTGATACTTCTGTGGTCTATGTAAAAATAGATATGATTACCATGTATTTAATTACTATTATTATTATTATTTTTTTATCATTATTGTTGGTGGTGCTGTCGCAAAGACATCTGGATCGCTTTCCATTTTCCTAAGAACCCAACAACAACCACGGTTACTTCAGCTGTACCACCGTCAACCATTTTTGCTACTGGGCATTGTAACTGCAAAGAACTTGGTACTCTATGGTAACTGTGGAGAGCTGCCGATAGCTACAAGGGAAAACAAAAACGCTATCCTCTTCCTGCTTTAGTAGCGCAATGGTTGATGCACTTCCTTTGTGCAGTAATTTGATTCTTCATTTTGCTGGGACATTGTAGCCGGTGGCAGACAGAATTGCAAAGTGACAGCGAGGCTTATAGGGAACCAAGCTAAATAGTGATGGTGTCATCATTCATAATTAAGGCAAAAATCTTGTATATTTCCACTTAAACTGTAATCTAGGGCTGCCCCCCCCACTAAGAATATTAAGTGGCTAATGGACATGTAGCTACTTCCATGTTTCAGATGATACGTCATGTTTGTAGTCGACCAATGAAGATGAGCTCACATATCACCTTGGGTTCGTCCTTCACCTTCTCAAAATGATCCCACACTTTGGATTTCCTGCCTGACATGTTATCAACTAGCCTGTGGAATAACTGCAGGTACCAGCCCTGTAAATTAGGGGCCGTACACATGCCATATCTTTAACCACCTGGAAAATGCGAGGTCAGGCACTGGGCGCTACTCTTGTTCCTTTTTTGTGCCAGCTTTCAAGAGCGTGGCGGCAGGTAACAAGCATTATTTAGCCTATTTACACATCTTTCAGACGCTGTTTATAAGCGTGTAGGCCTATCATCCGTGGGACAGATGTAACGCTCTGGGTAGCCCTGCACTAACATGATCTACTTTTCCATGTTTGTCAGACTGAATATTTACAGAAGAAGGGAAAGATATCTGTCGGCTGTGATTAGTTTGTAACGTGACTCCTGTCTGACCGCTGAGCGTGGCCACTTCCTGTGTCTGTCCTTTCAAATTAAATTCCCACATGGTCCAGTCATACAGGTTTTGATTTATATTGATGAGGCGCAGCTCCTAATAGAGTTTCGTGTTTGTTTGATTGATTTTAACTGTGACTAAGTGACCGATGAAATCTTGCCAACTAATGACCTTTGTGGTCAGCTAACATTTGGTCAACTATAAGAGGGCAGTCCTACTGTAACCACCATTAACATTAGTAATTAAAGTAATTTAAAAATAAACCCCTACAAAAGCAAACTTTATCAATACTGAGGGCAGGGGGCAAAAACTGTAGGTAAGGTCTGATGATGTCATGAGGAGACTGTGATCTAACTGGTTTGGGCTGTTCTTTGTAGTTGCTGCTATCATAGCTTGCAGGTGTTGTTAAGGGTTCCTCTGAACATGTAAACATAAACACACATGCTGTCTGGGGTGTCACAGTAAAATACTGAATGCATTTACTCTGGTGACTCTCTTTACAGCCATGTGAAGGCGGCAGGTATCTGTTCATCTGCAGTCTCTGACTGGAATGATGCTGTGCACTGTCGAACCACAATTACACACAGCAGATCTGCTGCTTACATTAAATGCAACCAGCATCAGACTGTTGTGAAATAAACACAGACCGCCCTCCTCTTTTCTAAGATTACAAACCTTCAGAGCATTTCATGACTGTTATATAGTGTCTGAAAAAGTGGTTATCTGATAAATTAGAGCATAAAATATTCTTGAATTGCAGTCCTAGTGACTAAAAAAGGACATCTACAAAAAATGTGTTGCTGCGTTGACATAAATAACATGTAAAAGCACAGATGGTCGCACTCAAAATATCACGTTAAAATGGCAAATTCTCTACATCCAGTTTTTGACCCCAAAATATTGTGACATTTAATTTTACCGAGCTCTGTTGTGGAGAGGACAAACATGGCCTCACCTGCAATGAGAAGAACTTTGGCGCAGTCGTAATGTTGCCTCGCACAGGCTACATGGAGCGGTGTCCCGTAGTGGCAGTCATGCGCCTCCATGTATGCTCCTTGATCAATCATGAGCTGAACACAATCTGAATTCCCTATAGTGGGAGATGGGAAAAATGATGAACAAAGGAAGCAGGAAGTCACATAAAAGCAAATTTAATAATATAGATACACATATTTCCTGTGAGCTATAAATGTGCTGTATTTGTCGTAGTTTCATCCATCACAGATTAGGGAAGCTGTGTTCCAGCATGAATAGATTTTGGCTGGAGTTTCAAGTTGAAGCTTTCTCCTTCCTGGTCACTTCAGTTTTCAGTTCAATACAGCAGTCATCAGTGTGTTCCAGTACCTTAGCAAGCATCACCAGTACACTCTTGTCCTGTCGTCTTACTGGTATTTGTGTGATTGGGTTTCTGCTTTATCACTACATCTTCAAAGGCTTTTAGTTGATAATCAAGAGCTCCAGAGCTCTGGTATTGCATTGTGCTTCCCCTGCTCTGCTCTCCCTTCCTGTTTTGTCTGCCACGTCCCAGCCTCTGGAGAAGTTTCTATCACAGGAGACTTTTTCAAATGTTTTCCGACTGGTTACAACACAAATTAAATGAGCCATGAGCAAACTGTGGTCCCTGCACTATTTTGGAATAATTCTGAGGAACTCAGTGTAGTTACAGCCTGCCTTGATGATTCATTGATTCACTTTTTCCAGTAAGCTAACTAGTTTTCCCACTTTTCACCAACAACAACACAGTACAGAAACAGTTTTTGAAATCAATGCAAGACTGATGAGCAAGTACATCTTGATGGACATGGCTCAACATATACACATTCCTGTGTGATGTGATATAAAGACGCACCTCCCATGCAGGCTTCATGAAGCGGTGAGAAGGTAAACAGTGGAGGATTAACTGTTGCTCCATACTGCAGCAGCAGCTTGACACACTCAAGGCTACCAGCTGCACAGGCATCACACAGCGGAGTGCTGCCATCGATGTTACGAGCATCCACCTGAAGGGCAAAGAGCCATGATGAAGTAAAAAAATACACCAATCTTCACTGATGAAGGAAGTCCCCATCGTCACTGACACCATCTCACCTGTGCACCAGCGTCCAGCAGCAGTCTGACACACTGGGTCTGTCCCTGTATACAGGCCTCGTGCAGAGGGGTGATTGAGTCGACTGCCACGATGTTGACTGCCGCACCTCCCTCGATCAGCTGCTGCAGCTGGAGGGCCCTCCCCTGTGCAGCAGCCTCGTGCACTGCTGACCGGTCCGTCCAGAATCCAAGACCGTGAGCTGCAAATATGAGAAGGCAAACGAGACTGAGCCTCTCTAATCATGATGCTTACATTCTCTGGGTTACTGCATGTTGACTTGTGACTAACAAAAATCCCTCTTCAAGTTCATGTTTATCTTTCTCTTCAAACCATCCAAACACAGCTGAAGCATTACTTATTTTTAGCCAGAGCTTTTCTTTGTATTCCTCTTACAACATGAGACAAAAATTAAATAAGTAGGTCTTGATCCTATCATAAAAGTGCTTCATCTTTAGCTTCAGCTTACATGTTCATGATCATCACATTTGTACAACTGTCCTTGCTGTATATACTGTCCTTTAGAGTATTCATATTTACACTGTCTGTGCTAAACATAAGCGTTTCTCAAATGGTGTGCTGTGGATTTTGTGGCACACATTATTATTACAATATTCGACTGGGCCTATACAAAAAACGAAGAATGAATTCTTAATTGACTGTATCATTATTTTGTGTGCACCCAATACAGAGGCAAACTTTAGCTAAAACATATAATGTAGTTTAATTTCATTTAAAAAATCTTCACGAGGAACATATTTGTTACTGTTGGCGTGAGGGAATTATAAATGTGTGTCACATCAAAAGCCCTGATTGGCAGCCAGTGTGAGGGATGATAACATTTAAAAGGGGAAAGCCTGGAGTAAAACAATGGATGGCTTTATTGTACAGAGCAAATTACAACAAAGCACCTGTGAGGATGACCTATCAAAGAAAGAAAAGAGAAAAGTACACAGTGTCACAAAATCTATCTGTCTTATTTTTTCTTATTTTTATTGTCTTGTGTCATGATAAGAGTCATAACACACGCTATAGAGGCTACTGTGCACAGATATATGTGATTTTGGCTTGCCCTATGGTAGGGGTGTCAAATATATGGCCCGTGGGCCAGAACCGGCCCGCCAAAGGGTCCAGTCCGGCCTACTACATGACTAGACTAAGAGGCACCAGGTTTCATGAGCAAGTTAAACAATGTGTTGCTTGCTTCATGTCAAAGTCTGCTTCAGAGGCTTTACCACGTGACCTGAATAAAGATCTCTGATATAACTATGAATACTTTCCTCTGACCACGTTTAAAGATACTGAACATTGTGCAAAATATTGTCAACCAGCAGCTTCAGTTCAAAATGCACTGTATCAGGAAATGTGAATAAATGCACAAGTAATGACAGTGAGAAGTAATCTGACTGAATGTTGAAAAACTGAGACATACCGTTGAAATTGCACTTACTTTTCTTAAGAAATCTCAGGCTATTTATCTGTGTAAAAGCATGAACATCTACAGACTGTACTTGCAATTCTTTACACAAAAAAAGGTAAAATATTGGAGCTGATGGTGCTTATAGGTTATTGGTGATGGTTTCATTGGTCTGGCCCATGTGAGATCAAATTGGGCTGCACGTGGCTATAAACTAAGATGAGTTTGACACCCCTGATCTATGGTGTGCCCTGGGCACAAAAACCACTGCTGTACATATTGGATCATAGTGCATACACTGTATTCATATCCTACCTCTAGCTGTTTGTTCTGTATGTGTGTGTTGTTAGCATCAACTGTAATTACACCTGCACTACATATTATATACCTATACCTGCATAGCTTACCATGTTCATACTGTATGTATACCTTAGGGTATTCATACATACTATTGATAATGTTCATGCTGCCAATACTGTGTATATCTAGTGTTCATATCCCTTACTATTTATTCCACATTTTATTTACACTATATTTGATTGTGTGCTTTAGCAATAAAGTTGCTAATAATACAAACCATCATAATAGCATTGGTGTATTGGATTGAATAACAGTGTAATATGTGTGTTATTGAGTCCATTGCCATGCACATTAATACAGCCCATGTTGTGTAATATATATCTAAAAGTGTGTCACATTTGCTGTTACAGAGCAAAGCTAGGTGTACCGTTACACCAGTGCCTGCTGGCCTAACCTCGATAACGAGCTTACAGCTTGCTGCCATGCTTCCACACTAACATCAGCCACTTTAACACAGCATGCTAGCTAACACTGACCTAGCTATACCTCTGTCAGGCACTGTAAGGTAGTGACCATGAAATTAAAGCTAACGAAAGCTGCTGATAGCAGCTACCTGCTCCATCCGGTCACTCGTTTCGATAACTGAGATTTCTTGGGTTACCGTTGGTCACCAACTGTAAGCTACTTACCGATTTCTCCATACAAGGACGGTCTGGTCCGAGTGATCTCCATTTCATGTTACCGTCTTCGTCTCCGTTAACCGCGTCGATTCAGCCACACATGTCATTCATTTTAAAGCAGAAGAATAAAGACTGAAAGAGCAGCATTACTGTAAAAGCCGGGCAGCAGTGACGGCAGCGGAGGCGCAGTCTAAATAAACAATGGTGTGGAATTCTGGGATATGTAGGCGAGTGACCTACAGAGGGCAGAGTCCAGGCAATGTGTCCTACAAGTGAAGTAACTAATTAAAAAAAAAGACACCAACTAATAATGTTATTAATAACAAGAAAAGGTGTGAGGTTATTGATAAAATCTGACAACAAAAAACTGATAAAATTATTTCCTTGTTTAGCCACTAATCGGCACAGTTCAAGACACTGAAATCAGCTAATGGGGTAGCAAGGTTGCTTAACATTGTGGTTTTTAAGCTAGCTAGCATATAAACCCATTTAAATAAAGTTTTTAGTTAAATCAACATGTTACAAAACTGGACAGACGATCACATTTACAATAGCAAATGAAGGAACTGTTTTATGTACGTGTTTTGTTTGTACTAGCTAACATGGCTAACTTTTGCTAGCGTTACACATGCTAACTTGTGATTTGTGTCCAATGAGGCTTTGGATTTGTGGTGGTTTTCCATTGACTGCATTTCAACAGCAGTATTGCTCATTTTTATACTGGAGAAGTGTAATTTTTAGGCTGAGAATGAGTTCCCAGTAAAAGCAATGTGCTACCTAAGGCTAACTTTGCACTTCATTGCAAAGGAACTTATTAGGAAGGAAGTTATTATGAGGTAATGCAGCATTTATTGTAAGGAAACTCAAAATTTTCCAAGGTAACTCAAAAATACAGAGCACTGCAGGAATAAGTCAATAAACCCAGAGATGAGTTAGAATTTTTGCTCTTTCAGTCCCCTCATCTTGAGGTCAAAGGGTTTTTCAAATTGGTTTTTGGTAAGAGGTCTGAAATAAAGTCTTTGATTAACCTCAAAAGATTTTTACATTTTGTTCTACGACATAAAATATGCCAGACTTGTGAATTTTGAAGCTTTTCAGGGTCTTTAAAAAGGAGGTTGCTACCAAGTGGCTAAATAAAACAACATCAAAGACAACAGCCTCCTTGTGGTGGCGATGTTGAAGTCATACGACCGTGGTGTAGTTCATCTACAGCCTAGGGTTAGCCTTTTACTTTTGACAATTGCATTTACGCTTCAAAAACCATGTAATGGTGTTCATTTGTGCATTATCTTGCTGAACAAACTGCGTAATAATCATCTACTTTTGTTTGCAGACCCTATTTTCTGCAGTAATCCAAAATCCAATGGAAGAATTCCATTGGATTTTTGTCATGGGAACCATGGCTTTTGGGCCGTCCTACACATAAACATCCCGCACTACTCTATTGCGAGGGAACACAAAATTTATTGCGAGGGATCGCCTCATTTTTTCCACTGACTTTGAGCAACAGTTCTACATCTAGAGACATGACCTTTAACCTCCTATGTTGACGGAAAGGTTGTTTTTCCTAGTGTTATCACATATTGAAAATATCCCACATAATAGATCATAAAAGTTTTTTGGAACTATACTTATTGTAGTCTTGATTTGTGGGTAAAATGGTTGAATGTTCCAACAATATAAGCTGACTAATCACACTTTTAAGATCGATTTACCCATATTGTTGGGACAGACATTGGTTGTATGTTGTCTTTTAGTACCAACAGTTAAAAATAATGAAGTTTGAGTTCAAAAGAAAAACTACAAAAATCCCCGTGTCATTCGAGTGGCCAACCTTTAATGGCTACTGGAACACTGTAACAAAATATGTTTTGGTGGAGCCACAGATGGCCCAGAAACTCTTGGAGTTCCCCCTTTTAAACCATAATGTTTGGGCAGGTATATGTAGTCCTGCGGTCTTACAACTCTGAGGTGTGTGTGCTGAATTCAAGAGCCATAATGTTGTGCAGGTGGTAGATTAATTTGCCAGAAATGAATGTATTGCGTATTTAATATGAAGATTTTATGTATTTTGGTTTGGCAGGCATGTGGAAGTTCACATGGTCCTTCTTTAATGTAGTCTCCATTGCAGGCATCAGGCAGGTGTGGTCATTATAGTATTGTCTTTCTGCAGCATTGAAAATGTCCTTACTTTGTACATCTGGTCATTTTAGCTGCCCATCAACATGATAGTACTGCCAACATTTGTTTTCATTACATATCTACTAACCAATAAAGCATGAAGTTGAAGGTTGAGTGATCATCGGTCAGACTTTGTTGTAGCTGTCTAATGTCTATACCATAACCCACGTGTAAATATGAATTGTCAGTTCTGGTCCAACAGCAGAATCAGTCTATCATCTGTCATCGTAACACCACTCTTTTGACCAAGTCATGTTTGAAACAGCTGAAACAGTAGTGGCTTGGTTTTATCAAATATTAACACTGATATCAGAGTGAACAAACATTGTAGGTTGTGACCCCTTCACATCACTCAGTGAAGTTTTAACCATGTCAGAATTCAGCACATGACATTGTGCTCTTCATTGTAGTTAATCAAAATTATATATTGATAGAGCGTCTACGTTTTCACAGCAGATGAAGATGAGGCCCTGCAAGATGTATGTTCTCGCAACTCCCTGTGTGACTGCAGGAAAACTTCCATGTCAGGTAGTGAGAAGCCACTTTTTTTGTCCCCACTGTCCACTCCATTGGCCATACTTGGGATAAAATTGCTAACTTCATCCAACTTGCAGTAGCTTAATACTCCATCTTCTTGTACGTCGTCAAAATGTCACACCTGTCTCGTCCACAGTCCTGTCCTGCTGGTTGTGCCATTTACACAGATGACATTTCAGCACAGTTAGAGCCTCTGCTGACGGCTTTAAGACAAGCCCCAAAGGTTAACGCTTGGTCAGGCACTACTACTAACCATTTAATATAGAGTTCTCCAGGAATTAGTTCTAAAAGTGAGTTAGCATTTTAGCACTCCTGGTTTCCTTGTTTTGAAGTCAGTGGGTTTTGGTTAGATGCCTGAAATAAGGTCTATGTTTAACACAAGATTAAGAGACTATCACATTTTGTTCTGTGACATAAAATGCGTCAGTAAATACTTAATTCATAAACTTTGAAGCTTCTGTGTGTCTCATAAAAGATGGTTGCTAACAAGTGGCTAAATGAGTCTACAGAACTTAATCATGCCAAGCCACGCCTACTTTTGGCTTTACAGTGTACTTACAGTGGGTAGGTCACTATGGTAGGTCATGCGACCATAATGTAGTTTGTTTGTTTATAGCCTAACAGTAGCTTTTTCCTTCTGGCAATGGCTTTTAGGCTTCAGGAATCATGAAAGTGGTGTTCATTTGTGTAGATTATCTTGCTGGACAAATCGTGTGTGTATCATAAACGTTTGTTCGCTACAAAGCTTATTTTCGGCAATAATCCAAAATCCAAAATGGAAAAGTCCCATAGGCTTTTTGACAAGGGAACCACAGGCCCTGAAAACTGCTCAGCCTTGCAGCAATTTTTTCCCAGTGGCCACTCATGGTATTGCAGCAAAAAAAAATCCATTGTGGCCCAAAAAGCATTTTCCCCGGAGGCCACCATTGTAAACGACACATCTTTAAAACAGCTGACACTTTGAACTGCAAACAAGGTTAAATATACGTCTTTATATTTAGATTTTTTGAGCCATGGTGGTTTTATATTTGTAAAACTTTCTTGAAGCCAAGAAGAGAAATATAAAAATCTAGTCACAATGTAAAGTCTGTGAGCCCAGCAGGAACTTGTGGGCAGGACCAATGGGAGAAACATTACTGTGCATATTCAGTGGGCCGCATTACACAAAGTAAATCCCCTAACTTTTTGACGGGGCAGTCAGGGTGACGCTAACTTCCATGTCGGCCTACAGAAAACGTCATCCTTGGAGCACTCTGTTACACACAGATTCAAGGTCAACCTGTCAAATATTGTTTGATGGAGCTTTATAAACAGTTTTATTGTTGTTTCCTTATTTTAGACCTGACAAACATTGAACAAGGGAAAATCAAATGAGAGAGATGCTGCATGAAAAAAAGAACAAAACAGAACAGTACAGGCAGACAGTGTCCCAGTGGTCTTCCAGGCCCTTTTCAAAGTCATTTAACAGGCAGGCTGCCCGTTCCATGTTTAGCAAGTCCAGGTATTCCTTCAGCCAAGAGTCCTTTGTGAAGCAGGCTGTTTTACGTTCCTTCCAGTTTAGAAGAATTAGTCTTTTAGTAGATAAGCAACCAAATGATGGCGCTTTGAAAGGTAATAAACCTCAGAACAGGTTATTGAAGACTTTGAATGATTCTGGCAGAATGGTCTTCAATCCAAATCAAGTCAGAAATCACCTACTAGTTTATTTACATAAATACTTCACCTTAAATTATGACACAACTTGAAACTAAAGTCTGTTGCTGCCTCAATAGGAGTGTTAAAAATGTGACAAATTAAATGTGTTACCACTGACACCAACTTCACCTTCAATCTTTACAGTTTCACGTTTTGCTCTGACGTAAAGTACATCAGTTAATACCCCACTTGTGAATTTTGAAGCATTTTTGTCTCTTGAAAAAGGCTTAGTGGCTAAATGTGACTACGGTCATGCTATCATGGTGTAGTTTGTTTATAGTGTTAGCTTTTGACTTCTGGAGATTGTATTTAGGCTTCAGAAATCATAAAAGTGTTGGTCACATGTGAAGATGATCTTGCTGAACAAAATGTGTCATATGTGTTTGTTCACCACAGAGCTTATTTTTGGCAATCATCTAAATTTTGAAGAGGGAGCCAGACATTCAAGGTCAACCTATCAAATAGTGTTTGATGGAGCTTTTAAAGGTACTAAACCTCACATTGAGGACTTTGGATGGTTCAGAGTCATGCTACCATGGTGTAGTTTGTTTATAGTGTTAGCTTTTGAATTCTGGAGATTGTATTTATGCTTCAAAAATCCTATAAATTGGTGTTTATTTGTGAACAAAACATGTAAGTACCACAAAGCTTATTTTCCGGTAATAATCCAAAATCCAAAATGGAAAAGTTCCATTGGCTTTTTGACAAGGGAGCCATGGTGACTTTAACTTTGTGTCGGCCTACAGAAAATGTAATCCTTGGATTCAAGGTCAACCTATAAAATATTGTTTGATGGAGCTTTTAAAATTACTAAACCTCAAATCAGGTTATTAATGACATTGAATGATTCGGGCAGAATGTTTTTCCATCCCAAATTGTCCAGAAATCACCTACTAGTTTATTTACATAAATACTTCACCTTAAATTATGATACAACCTGAAACTAAAGTCTGTTGCTGCCTCAATAGGAGTGTTAAAAATGTGAAAAATTAAATGTGTTATCACTGATACCAACTTCACCTTCAATCTCTACAGTTTCATTAAACTAGACTGCACATAAATACATGTATTGTAGAATCCACATCATAACCTTCAAAAAACTGTCAGGCTTTATCAAGTTAAGGGTGGAAACATAGAGATTTTAATCAATGGCAGTTCGTTTAGAGTCAGTAATCATTAATTTTTCACTGGAAAGAGGAAAACACATACACACCCCACACACACACACACACACACACACACACACACATACAGCAGAAGTGAACCGCAGGCGCAGACTAGCTTCAACAACTGCCTCGCCACCACCACAGTTTGGTGTAGACTTTCAAGATGGATGCTTTTGCGTCGATAGGTTTCTGTTTCTTTTTCGAAACGGACCGTACACGCAGCGATCGTCCTTACACGAAGACAGAGGATCTTTCTTCATATTAACGGATTTACCACCCGTGAAACGATAAAAGTGGATTTAAGTGGATATTTTTGTGCCTACGTGTTCGGACTGTCGCTTATTTTGTAACTTCCTGGTTGTCGCATTAATATGTCTGTTGAAACTGCGGCGAGAGCTCAAGTTACTAAGGGTTTTTTGGACACAGGATACATGGGACTTTATTATTCTGCTGTAATGTTGAAAACCAGGCATAACTGTTTTCACGGAAGGGCAAAGGGAAAACGACAGATTTCATAAGTGCTCAGCAATGGAAAGTGGGAATGGTGGTGCCTCGAGTAAAGGTGACTAGCTCTGTGTTTTTAATGCCCTCGTGTAACTTTCACTTTAGGGTTAACAAGAAACGTAGGTTGGGTATTTATTCCCCTCAAAGCATAGTTGAGATATAGAGCTGCTGTTGCTGTATGATTAGACAGAAAAAGGACGCGTAGATAAGGTGTCGTGTCTCTCAGTACAAACAGTCCTAGCCTTGTGAAATAACTCGGAAACTTTTCCCCCTGTTGAAAAAGGAAAACGCAGTTTGTTGAAATGTCGCCATTACGGCGTGGATATGGTGCTAAAGTTTGTATTTGTGTCCACTTTTAGGTTTTTTAGTACCTGTCTCAGAAACTTCTGCCGTCTTTCAAAACAACATTTTGGCTCCACTTAAAAGTGCGTACTTGTATGAGGAGTCAAAGCAGTCTTTCAGGTACAAGTCTGCTGTCCTGGTGAAGAACCCAGCACTGGAGGAAAAGGTCAGTCCACATCTTATCCCTCATGTCCCAACATTAGATGACATTAAACATTAAGCCACGTGTAATGGTTAACCATAAATGTGTTCACATTTAATCAGCTGCAGGGTTTTGTGTCTTAAATAGCCATTTCTTTTTTAAATACACTCTTATTTTGATTACTGTATCTTATAACTAGCAGCAGTGATTTTATTTTATGTCCTTCATTTGCTTGAGCAAAGAATAAAATGACTGTGTCAACAACTCCAAACATGACATTGACAGCCTTCAATCCGATTTCTTCTTTCGTGTTAGTATCATGCTTTTCGAGCAAAGAGAAGAGAAGCAGGATACTCAGAGGAGGATCTGAAGGAATCCTATGGGTTTTTGCTGTTTGATGATGTCAACAAGGTAAAACACTGAGACGCTGGCACACTGGAGACTAAAAACATGCCCCAACAGATCTTCCTGATGTTGCTGATATCGATATTTTTATTTGTTTAAAGGCTAATGCGCTTGGAGAAACCGGTGTGCTCAGTGGAAACAGCACATGCACGACGTTGGGAGATCCTTCAAATGGTAAATTATGATGAGTTAAGCTTCAACCCCTTCATACTGCCGCAGTGTCAACAAGTAGTGAGATCACGATGACATTGACATTTCAGTATGGACAGCTCAGCCGTGACCAAAATACAATGTTGAAAACACCAAGTTAAGATTTGTACACAGTAATTTCTGTAGCATGTAACTCAGATATACTCAGTTGAGTCTTGTTTAAGAAAACACAAAGAAATACATCAAGTCTTTCTCATTTATTCAAAGTTATTACCTTGCCGGCCATATCCAGGACACTCCCCACGCATGCACCCTGTCCTAAGTAGCTGTAGTGCAGATCAAGCAAAGGAATAGTCCATGTTGAGTGTCTGGTGCTCCTGTGCGTCTGAAAGTGAAAGCAAGTTTAATAGCTGTATGAATGTCTATAAATGAAAGTGGAAGAGTTTCTGTTGTGAAACAGAAACTGTTGAGTTCAGCATATGCATTGTGTTGAAGGCAGAAAGACTGTTAACTCTCTGTGTGACTGTACACTGCAACATAGATCTCATTTAACTGTGACATGCACTCTTGTGATTTATTTGTAGCTGCACATTTCAAATGTTTCCTCTCAGAGATCCTGTCTTATATCTCTCCGCCCGCTTTAGGCTGTGATAAGTGTATAAACATTGGTCAAAGTCCTTGTTTTCCCTATGTACTGTGGTGTAAAATCACACTGGAGTGGCACATGAAACAAGAGCTCCAGTGTGTCACGTGTAATTGAATGGTGCAGTGTAGTACAGGGTTAATCTTTGTTGTGCTTCTCACTCTGCCTGTTTTGTTTTAGTTCCTGTGCAGATTGCAATGGCACTATACCTTCTCACAACAGACACAGTCATTCTTAACATCATGACTGCATTTTTAATGGCTGAAAGGTCATACAGTTAGTTTTCTTTTTTCTTCAAATATGTCGTAACTTTCTTCACTTTGTCAGCATAAGGCTTGCTGGGGAGTATAAAGGACACACCAAACCTACCAAACCAGTTATTGGCTCTTTGTTTAGCCTCCTACGTTCAGATTTGCAACCTGAAAGACCTTATCTGTACCAGAGAGATCTTACCTGAATGTTGCTCATTGTTAAAAAAGTATTTCACTGCTTGGAAGATGGTCTTTTCATAAAACTAGGCTGTCTGTGCTGTAGAAAGACACAAATACTTTTGCAACTGGTGCTACATGACCAGAGAAAAAAAAACAGGAAAAGGGCTGTGGCCTTTGCTTTTGCTTAAGAGGTAGAAAACCTACAATTCCCAGAATGCACTATGCTGCACTGAACTGAACGAGAAGAAACAGAATCTTGGTTCATATTGTGTCAGCCCTGCTGAGTTATACCATCTGATCTCAGCTTTTTCAGCCTCCATTTTTATAATACAGGAAATGTTATGGCGCCTCCTTCCTGTTCACAGATTCATGTATTACAGCCAAACAGTGCACAAAAGTATGTTTCTGGAGACATAGGCAATACAGGAACAGAATCATGGTTTATATTTGATCAGCAGTGCCTAGTTTTACTGTTTGATCTGAGCTTGGTCTGAGTTTGAGAGACACGCGCAAGTCTTTCTCTCAATCTGCTAGATTGATAGTGTTTTTCTGTTCTGTTTTGTTTTTTTGTAGGCCGACACAGAAGTTAGCGTCATCCTAGTTCCCTTGTCAAAAAGCCAATGGGATTTTTGGATTATTGCAAAAATAATCTTTGAGGCAAACAAAAGTTTATGATACTTAAACATTTTGTTCAGCAAGATAATCTTCGCAAATTAACGACTTTTGTCATTTTTAAAGCGTAAATCCAATTGCTAGAAGTAAAAAGCTAACATTTGGCTATCAACGAGCTACACCTAGGGTGACCAGATATCCCGATTTGTGTGGGACAGTCCCGCATTTCCTTTACTTTTCACACGTCCCGCAAATTGAGATAGTGTCCCGTATTGTTATTGACGGTCAGGCTTCAGTTTTGAAATGCGTGGTTTATAATCTGACAAATGGCTATGTGGAAAAAGCAGTGAGTGCTGTCATCAGGGGGCGGGGTGGGCTGTGTGATCATGTCAATCAAACTGGGACGCGGAATACCTCAGTTTAAGAGGGCGCCCACCAACAAACTAATGCAAAACAGCGAAACACGGAGGAAAGGGAGGAACCAACGACCCATACTAAGGCTAAGAAATGGAAATGCAGCTACAACAAAGACTGGGAAACTATCTATCCGTGGGTGAAACCAGTGCAAGGCGAGTCTGAGAACGTTTTTTGCAGGTTTGCCTGAGTCATTTTTCCGTTTGACATGGAGGTAAATTCCACGTGAAACGACACAGACAATGCGAGACTCACAAAAAACGTGTTGCTCAGAAGGAGACTTCCTAGTCTATGTACACATTCCTGCTAAAACCCAAACAAGATTCAAACGCAGATAAGAACAGCTGAACTAACTAGCGTTTACCACACTGTGCAACACTCCCTATCATACAGGTCAGAAGACTGTGGTAATAAGCTAACATCAGTCATGTTTCCAGACTCTGAGATTGCAAAGAAAATGTCATGTGGTCATTGTCCCACATTGTCCCACAGAAACGTAGTCTATGTCCCACATCTGGTGAGTTGGGATCTGTCCCCGTAGCCACACCACGGTCGCATGACTTAATGTTGCCACCACAATGAGGCTGCAAAGCTGTGTGACGACATTCTGTAGTCTCATTTAGTTATTGTTAGCAAAGCTTTGAAATTTACAAGGGGGGTATTTACAGATGAAATTTATGTCATAGAACACACCAATAAAGTCTCCCAAGCTTGTGTTAAACACTGATCTTATTTCAGGTATCTTACCAAAACCCACTGACTTTGAGAGGAGGGAACCGGGAGTGCTAAAATGCTAACTCATTTCCTGGTTTTAGGACTCATTCATGCACCACTCTGTACTCTCTGTGTCCATGGTGGTGAGCATCAGAAGCTATGTGTCAATACAGGGGCTGCAGCCTTGGAAGGACGCGGCCTTTGCGGTCTACGTCGGCCACGTCCTTTGCAGACCGCATCAGCCAAACTGAACTGTCTCCAAAATGAAACGGTCTGGTCTGCGGAGGATTTCGTGGTTGCATCACCAGTTCTCGGCCCGACCTATTGGCATTACCGTTACCGAGCAAGCAACTGCATTGATGAAAGAAGGAAATAAGCTAGTAAGTTAGTTAGCCGAAATCATGGATCCAGAGATTGTTGTTAGATATATAGATATTTTTGATTTATTACTTGAGGATATGATTCACTACTGGAGACACCGCCATTTTATATATTTCAGGCTGGTGGAGGACAGTTTTCAGGTAAACTTATTAAATTAAGATTGTTTAAGCTGTGTGCTGTTAGCTAATAGCAATGTTAACAACAGTTAACCGTTAACTGCTAGTTAACAACTGTTTGTTAACTTAATATATAATCGTCACCAATGCGCAGTGCATCTTGGGATATGCTGGGCCAAAAAGGATTCATCCGTTGCATCCTCCAAATTCTGGGAAAGAAGACTGCATTTCTCGGCCGCATTTCAAGGAGCCTTCAAAATGGGACAGCCTTGGTCTTGCAGATATGACACAATCGGTCTTTACATGCCCTTTTCGAAGGCTGCACCCCTGAATTGAGACACAGCTAAAAAATGCAATTTGTAGTTTAAGCAACAGCTCAAGAGCCAGCAAAAATCTGCTGGAAGACACAAAACATGTAGTCCAGCGAATATGAGCTGAGAGATGAGCAGGGAGATCTGGCCGCTGGTAAGATGGAGGGAAGTTTACCACAGTTCATTTACACATACTGCCCACATTGTTATGATACAAAGTTGGTTAAGAAATCTGCAAAGTGTCCCTTTAAGTGTCTTATCTATCCCCATTTATATTTCATAACATAGTAGTTATTTAATTATACTGTGTGTCTTTAAATAACATGAGGTCTAAAGCCTGATTGACAATAACTTGACTTTTTTTTTGGCCAAAACTGGCTCATGCTTCACCTCAGAAAGTACACTGTGTTGTAAGACATGAACAGGCCTGTAAATGTGGCCTTAAATGAGGAAGCAGCAATACCCAGCCCTTTATCCTTCAGCCAGCTAATGTTGGACTCCTGTCAGTCATTTTATTTTAATTCTAACCAAGAGACCATAGAAGAAGTGAAAGTAACTATTAAAGTCCTAGTATCTCGTGGCCATTAGAGGTACTTTCTGCTGATGGGAGACTACACTTTCTCCTCGTGGAATCCATACAAATTATTGATTTGCCATGTGGGGACTGAGAATTAAGAGCTTGATTTTGAGTGCAAGCTCTAATCTGTGTAAAAAAAAAAAAAAAAGCCCAAAGTATCTAAAAGGTTCTCCCCTTATAGACTTTATGTAATGTATGTATTATCACTTAAAAACATTCTGTACAAAGAACATAGTGTAACATTGTTTGGAGTTCATGTTCAGCTGCAGGAATGAGGTCATTCAGATAGTTGTTAATAGTGTAGTGCGCCCTTGACAGCTGTGAAACTACAGCAAGGTGTGGCCTTGCTGTAGGAGTGTCAGTTGTTTGTAAAGGCACTTTGAAGTCATGGGTTAATAATTGTTTTTTTATGGTATCCTTAAGTCTTGATAAGTGGCCCTCCATGTATTTATTTTTAATCAAACACACACTAAGTGAAAGTTGTCTGTGTTCACTCAGGTGTTTACATATCAATGTACTCTGACTGTTTGGATCAAAATCGCTGGTATCATGGGAAGTCTGGATACATTGCCATCATCAGGCTGACAAAGGTACTGAAGAAGAGGAATTGTAAAATATTTGTCTGAGGCGTTGTGTTTTCACTTAAAGAAAATAATGAATAAACAACACTGTTTTTTGTTATCAACAGGGTAGAGTTAAAAAGGTTTTAGAGAACTACACCCAGAATTTCACCGCACCCTCTGTGGGGTTTGATTGTCACGTCTCCGAACAGTTGCCTTCAGTATCTGCCAAAACCAGCTCCTTTCTTGCCTTTGAGAGAACCCAGGTGAGAATAGACATGTGACCGGCGATTAAACTGTGTGTCTGTCTTATCCTTCTGTGTGTAGATGCATCCTTGTGGGCGCTATGTTTTTGAGTACATTAATGGATGAGTGCATGTTAAGGAAAAATTGCAGAGACACCAGGCAGCTCAAGTGCCTCTTGTTTTGTCCTTGCAGTATTACATGTATGAGCGGCTAGATGATGAAAGCAATGTGACTGCTCAGTCTCCCAGTGCTGCCTGTCCTTTTGCCATTGTATCATTTTCATATACGGACACCAAAGCAACATTTGTTGCACCACAGGAGAAAAGGTACTGTATCTCTACAGCGCCACATTTACATGACCAAATACCATTTCGTACATATTGAGAGTAGTTAAGTCATATTGATTTATTGTTTTCTTATTTCTCTTTCCAGTGAGAAGAAAAAACTCGGTAAGTAACATGTAATTAACAGCAAACATAGTAGTGTTTCTCCATGCATATTACTTTCGAAAAGAAATACTAAAGCGCTGCCATGAGGTAGTTCAGCCCAATAAACAGCTCATATATACCACTGTTTAAAGAATACATCATTGTAACAAATATAGAGCTATATACGAATAAATTATTCTCGCACCTACAGTATATCCATGTACTTATTCGATTTTTTTCCCTCATAGTTTGTCATTACTTCCCGTGGAAGGGTCAGCTTCAAATAGGCACCCAGTTCTATGATGTTGGTCTGAGGTCTACAGCAGGGGCCTTGATCCCTGCAGAACTGTAAGTTACAATGTGCACATAGACATTACAGAAGCTTTTTTATTCTTAACTGTCTTCAATAGTTCAGATTATGCAACCTATTTTCTTTGCTTTGTTTTATTTTTCCATTTAAGGCCACCAGTGGTGAAAATTGACAGAGTCATTTCCATGGTAGATCTGAGAAGACTGTTGCCAAGGGCTGTCTTTGAAACCTGCTTCTCTGGTGAAGGTGTGCTGTTAGAAAATATTGAGGGGAAAAAACAGCCTTGTTGCATAGGTTTTACATTTTCAAGGACTGTCTGGACACAACTGTTAGATTTACTTTTTGCTGTCTTTCAGTCTTTCTGGACGGCTTGTACTGCACTCTGTGTGAGCTGGTTTCTTGTGAGGTGGAAGAAACCAAATCACTCTCTCTGCTTCTGCGGGAGATCAAGGAGAAAGATCTTGTGAGTTCCTGTTTATTATCATCCTTTCAGAGTTTGTAGGCCGTAGTCAGTCATGCTGTAAAATCTAAGAAAAAATAATCACAAATACCGATCACAATTCATCAGAGCCCAAAGCTGTATTTTTTTTCAGTGTGGCTAAGAGTCATAAAACCTAAACTACTTGATTTGTACTGATATGAAATGCGGAAAACTAAGCAAACCCTTACATTTTTACAAATGTGTCAAGGAAATGATCGGTATTTTTTTTAATCTAAGAATGACTTTAACAATTAAATGATTGTTAAAAGGTGGTAATTTTCTGTAGATTGTCTGGTCCATAGTTGTAACACTGGAAATTTCCTTTGCCTTACAACAGTTCGTCTCCTTTTTATATCAATATGCACTTCATAATAATGTTTTCATGGTTGAATTTTACTTGCTGTCCAACATCCAACAACCATTTAAGAAACTTTCTCATATATGCACAGGCTCTCACCATTCAGCTGAATGATGGCGGTTTTCTTGTCCTGTTGCACTCATCCCATTTCCTCACATATGATGGTAAGATATGAAAATGACAGTGTTTTGTTGTCCTGTTTCACAACAAAACTTGGTGACTTATATCTTTCTTTACAATCATAATTTATCCTTATGTTAGCAATATGCAGTATATTTGTGTTGTTTTTTTCAGATACTGGGTCCAGTGCAACTGATGTCCTGCAAGGCATGTTTGTGTTTCCAGTCTCACAAGTTATACAAAGAGGTGAATAGAGCATGCTTTTATTAGTGGATATTTTCATTTAATATGTTGACAATAAGCAGAGATTAAAAACAAGTACTTTTTCTTGATTTTTCAGACACAAAATCTGAACAGAAAAGGCCTGCCATGTCATCTGAAATCCTGCGAGTTCTACCAGTACTAAGTTATGCAGAGGGTGAAGTTGAGAAAAACCCCATTGACCCAGATGAAGAACTGTGTGAAGTCTTGGCACAGTGTATGCAGAATTACGCAGCACTGATAAATCCTGGATTGGCAAGTCCCTCAAGGGAAATCAGCATCTTTCCAGATCAGTATGATGTGCCGGATGCTCACAAGCACCTCTATTCCTCCCCAGAGTGGACTGACAGGGCATGGCAGAGCTTCAGGTCATACCTGAGCAAGCCAGTCTCTTTTCAACTGCCAGTGTCGAAGGCTTCAGAAATCCTGGCGGCTGGACAAGAGGAGCGAATAGAAGATCTTGATGATGATGTCTACATTTGCCTGTCATCTCCTGAAGAGGCACCAGCCAATATTGTTAGTATGGAGTTAGAAGACAAGTTGAGAGGTCAGAGATCTCCGGTAAACATTGAAACATCTGTGGACAGTGGTATAATAAGTGCTGAGACACAAGAAGACATCACACGTGTGCCCCAGAATGTTATACCAGATGATTTGCAAGATGGTACACCATCCGTGGACAATGGTATAACAAGTGCTGAAGCACAAGTAGACATCACACCTGTGCTCCAGAATGTTAAACCAGATGATTTGCAAGAGGGTACAACATCTGTGGACAGTGGTATAACAAGTGCTGAAGCACAAAAAGACTTAGCACCTGCACCTCAAAATGTTGTACCAGATGATTTGCAAGCTGGAGATGCTACCAAAGACACTGGCAAATCTGATCTGACTGTGCTGATCACAACTGATAAGGGGGCAAGAAATCTTCTGACTCCCCCTACATCAGATGACCTTCCTGCAGAGCTGATTGTCAGCATCACTTCGGCAGAACGAACTGTCACTGATGAGAGTATAAGTATGATCAGTACTGTGTCTGCAACAAAGCATAATGACTTTCAGCTTTCTGGTTTACCAGCAGCCAAATTACAAACGGCGGAAGTGAACTCTCTGAATGATGACTCTGTTACAACCAAAAAAGTGTTGGACTGCCAGGACGTCACCAATCTCACAAAAACAAAACGGAGGAAATTACGCAGGGGATATTACAGAGGTCGGAAAAAAGTGTCTAAAGTTTGCCTTGAGACTCCAAGTTTGGAAACAGTCACAATACCAATGGAGTATGACAACTTGAACACTCAGATGGAAGGCCAGGCCAAGGAATCATCAGGCCAACAAGAGTTGAGTAATCCCTCAAATATGGATGAAAGGAAAATACAAAGGGGAAGGCGCATATTTAGAAAACCATCATCAAAAACTGTTGGATTAGCTGTAACGGAAGAGAAAAAATCTGACGTGGGAAAGCAGACTTTGGAAAACACTATTTTATTGGAACTTGAAGCTTGTCCTCTGAGAAAGAAAACGGAACGCTGGGACTTGAAGCCGGTCATCAGCGAATGTGGAAGAATCTTGGTTCCTCATGGCTCTGCAGATATTGCTGATCAGATAAAGTCTTTAAAGGATAAGCTTCAATCTAAAAAAGATACAGAATGCCATAGTGAAATGTCGATCAGTGCTTCTGTGAATGCTCATTGCGCAGTCGAAATGGAGCATGAGTCTAGCACAGCTCCAGAAACAGCAGTGGACGAAACAGAGGCCACAACATCTAAGGATAGAGGGAACTGTGTTCAAAACGTCAGTGATGTTAATTCTGAACACAGCATTTTGAGACCGTCAGATGATGGCAATGGTTCATTGACTTTGAATCAAGAGAGTAGTGTGCATTCTTCAAAGACTGAGGGCACATCAACTCCTTCCTCAGAAGCAGTTCAGGAAAAACACACTGACACACTCTCCCCAGGAAAGTGTGCTACAAAAGGTGAATTTCTGTTAAGTAAATTAAAATCAGTTCTTCTAAGAGGAAAGAGAAAAACTGATCTCCTTGCGTCAGAGGAAAGACCTGCAGATACCGCCAAAGACACTGAACCTTGTCTGAAGAAGGGCAAAGTTGACTCAGATACTGGGATGCTGAAGACTAATTATGCAATTACAAGTGTCCAGGATACCAATACATATGTCAAGGAAGTTTCAAAGATGCTGTCAGTAGACCCTCTTTTTGCATATGCCCTTGGCCTTACCCCTAAAGAGACACCAGATAGAATACAGAAAACAGAGGGTCAGGATACTCAACAAAGGAAAGACTCATCAGATACACAAGAACAAACCATTCTAGACAAACAACCTCAAATCATACAAAGGCCTCCTTCAATCTTTCCAAGAAGGGGAAGGATTAAAATGCTAAAAAAGCATCAAGGCATCTCTGCAGAATATGTTAGAAAGAAATGTAAGTCCTATTTTAAAATTCTGAAATTTGGAAAACTTGTTTTTTTTTTTTTTTTTTTGTGCATGATGTGTAATATCTCTTCAGTATTGTGCACGACATTGAAACTGACTGACCCTTCTTGGATCTGTCACCTTTGCAACTGTCCTCAGCATGCTATACTTGCACTTGCCAAGTCTTTTCTAGTTCTTAGTTTGCTTTTGCTTTTCTTTTGCTTTAGCTGCATTTTGCCTGTCCTGTGCATCTGCATCCAAACCTTACATTATCTGCTCAATAAAACAATACCTTTGTTTGAAACAATGGAATATATTACATGCTGGTGACAGTTTCCCAATAGATATACATTGGTATATTTCAAATGCTTTCAATGTGCTACTTTCTATTTTCATGCAGTTTCTCTTTTTTTCTCTCCTCTGTTTTGTCTTCACAGGGTGGTTGCATTTTCAAACCCCAGCTTGTTTTGCCAGTGAAAAACTCAAATACAAAGAGTGTACTAGGGATAATTCTATCAGGAAGACTGTTAAGGAAAAAATGAACAGTTCTTGCTCATCTACAGATGCTTTGAACTTACTTGCTGACTTGGCACTCAGTGCCAGTAATGACCAGGTTCCACCACAACCAGACCCAGCACTTGAGAGAAAACCTGAGACAAGTTTGAAGAAAAGTGACCTTACAAACGATGTTACCAGTGCTGAACAAGAGTCAGTTCTTCATGCTCTGCTTAGACAGCCTGCTGCTAGACCCATGCAGCCTCTTGAGTCTCCTTCACCAAGCCATCTTGTGGGAGGCAGTGAATTGGTTGGTTTGATATCTAAAGAACATGCTTACTCATTGCCCCCATCTTCCTCTCTACTGTTGGGTTTGCCAGGTACACCATTCCAGGTATCCCCTTTAAGTGGTTCTACGAGACTGCTGCACCATCACCAGACAATGTATGGCGATGGAATTAAAACACTACACCCCTCTATCAGCCAGGATGATAGAAGTGAACAAAACCACAGGAGTCCAGAATACCTGAAAAGATACATGGGGCGCAGAAGAAAGTTCAGACAATCCCGTACCTTTGTTAGCAAGGATGGATCTATCCAAGTCACAAAGCAGTGGAAAGAAAACTATGACTTTAATCTAGACAGCAAGTTCACAAGTGACTCAAAGGATAAAACCATTGTCCGAGCCTTGCATGGGTATGTATGTTTTGTTACCTATTTAAATAAGGAATTGCAACATAAAAGTAACAGATGTATCTATTGACATAACGTCAGCACTATTCTTGTTTGTATCTAGTTGACAAATGTGGGCCATATGCAGTAAAGTTGACTTTTAGTTCCGATGACATCATCTGATTCACAATTATTCAACTAAAAGAGCTAATTTTTGTGCATCTCACATCTTCGATAGCCCATGGGATTTCTCAATGCAAGACACCAGTGAAGAGGTCCGGCTTATCGTCCACATGTGGATAGGTCTGTTCTACAGCAGGTCAACAGCCAGGTTCTTTCATGTTGACTCAAACTCATGTTCAGAAGAGAGTGATTCTTTGGAATTGTCCAGTGGAATGGTATCAGCCTCGGCGCAGTCTGAGGTCAAGGCCAGTTCATTTGCTCTTTTCCCAAGTGTAACAGACACTTCAGACCCATCATTTTCAAAAGCTTTGGACCTCAGCAAAAAAGATGACCCTGTGTTGGACCAAGGTCCTCTGGTTTTGGACTTGTCACTGAAAAACTCTAAGGCAGAGATTGTCACTTCAGATCCACAAGTCAACAGAAAAGACACTTCTGTGTCCGGTGATGGGAAAGAAGCTACTGAAACATTAAACACACCCAAGTCATCTGTGGGACTACAGGAGGCAAGTGCAATACAGGTTTGGTTCTAATGTTACTGTTACTTTGAAGACAAACTAATAAGGACCAGGCATAATTAACGGACAAGTAATAAAGAACAACTGAAGGTAATAGGGTGAGTTGGTAGGGCAAATCCACTGTTTTCCAACAGTGATAAGGCTTGGCTTTATGAGGGAGGCAAATATCCTATATTCCAGATAAGGTGGCTATGCCTCGTTTTAGCCTTCTCATAAGGATTTTCATATAACTCCTATTCTGGCCTTTAGACATGGACCAACTTGCAACGGCAGACTCTACCGGGAACTTGTGTCCCTGACAACACAATTCCCATGCATAATCCTCAAACATTGATGCATGCTTCTGGTCCAGCAGAAATAAATTATCTACAGTCGATTGAGGTGTGAGCTTCAGAGATGACCAATATCATCAGCTCCCTTTAGCCCTTTTAATCTTCCCTAATGGACAGTCTATTGCGAGTTCATCCCAGCAGGTGAAGATGCTTCCTGTGCTCCTAATGGTTTGCACTGTATTAAACCATATACCAGAAGAAATATTGATGTTTGTTGTACATTTTCTAAGAGGCTTGTGCATTGTATGTCATGTTCACATTTGTTTAGCTTTATGGTAATGCACGCATTCCCCAAATGGACTGCACATAGTATGCTGCCAACATACAGTAGATGATAGCTACAGTGATTAAGCAAACTGGAAGGGATACCTTTTTACATCCTGTTTGTTGTATTATGCCGCGTTCAGACCAAACGCGATGGAGGCGATGAACGCCACAAGTTTCCATTCAAAATCAATGTAAATCACGCGATGACACGCAATGTCGCTTTGAGCGACGCGATTTGAGCGATAAGCGCGACGCGATGGACGCTTCATCGCTTCATCGCGTGTGTCGCTTGAAGTTGAAAAATTTGAACTTTTCAAGCGACATCGCGTGACGCTGTGCCGCGACATCCAATCAGCGTTGATCTCCAACACGTCACCGACATAGTCACGTCAGACGCTCATTTAAAAATGGAGGAGAAGATTATCGTTGCTGTGTGCGGCTTCTGAGGATATCATGCACCCAGACACGGCGGCGTTTGGGTCTCCGATCCAAATCAGACGTCCACAACAAGTAAAGCGCAGCAACAGTTCTTAACTCAACCGTGGTTGACGAGAGAATAGCGGGAGGTGAAGAAAATAGCGGGAGGTGGGTCACGTCATCGTGCGATGAAGCGATGATCCAAAATGTGACATTTGTGATCAAGCGACGCGATACTCGCATTACAGGCGATTTCATCGCCTCCATCGCGTTTGGTCTGAACGCGGCATTAGGGCTCTGTGGGATGTGTAAGCATACAGTGGATGAGTTTAAAGAAAAGCAAGCAAATTTAATTCCAAAATGGGCACTTTTTTAATGTCCACAGACCACTAAAAACAAACCACGTAGCCATTACCTATTGGTGTGCTGACTCAGAATTTGGCATTTTGGCTGTCACCAACTTGGTTTTTCTGAGCATGAAGTGACTGAATTTGGATGAAAGGTTGGAGCAGACTCATGGACTTGGTGACACCTCGCAGACTGCCTGTCACTTAAAGCAGCCATGCCCATAATTATGCGTAACTCTAAGCACTGATAAAAGTTAAATGGGTAAGTCTGTATGAGGCCCTAAACGTGCTAATTTTTGCTGTAAAGTTGGGCATTTTATCTTGGGTGTCTATGGGGCTTGACTGGCCTTTGAGCCAGCCTCAGGTGGCCATTAAAGGAACTGCAGTTTTTAGCACTTCTGCGTTTGCGTTATTTTTCAGCCCCAGTGTATGCCACTTGTTTATGACTGATGCACCTGCATGTCAGTCAGCAATTATCTGGCCTCATTACGTCCATCAAGGATGTTATGTCTTCAGTTCTGTTTGTTTTTCTATTTCTGTGTTTGTTAGCAGGATTAGGGAAAAAAAATACTGGTCTGATATTCATGAAACTTGTTTCAAGGGCTTAGCATGGGCCATGGACAAATTTTGAATCACAGGGCTGATACACTGATAATTTTTCACTTTGATTAACGTTGTAAAATGAGGCATTTGACCTTGGCGGAGGTCTGCACTCTGCAAAAGCCCCTGTAGTTATCCGTGAAAGCTGAAACAAACCGTCTCGTCCGTATTTAACTTAATGTGATGCACATCCAGCTACATTTGTTATTGTGATTTAAAGTATTCATTGTTGAACTGCTGGTGCATCAACAGCAAAAGTGACCTTGACAGATTGTGGCATTTTTTTTAAACAACAAATGAAAGACATTTATAATAGATAATATGTCAATTTTATTCTGTTTTCTTTTTCATTCTCTAGTGTTACAAAAAGATGGTGCACTCTACAGAGATTATCAGCGAGGGGAATGATGTCAGAAGCACCTTTGAGGATAAGAGGACTTGTACCCCTTCGCAAAAAGCTGGGAGCTTGGACAATACAGATGTCCCATCTTGTAAAGGAACATTCATTCTTGAAGAAGAGGAGATGAACAGTGCATCCAGTCAGCCAGAAAGTAATCAGACAGGCCCAGGAAGTGGCCACATGTCACATGGATGCAACGATAAGCCTGTTATGAAAGATGGAATTGAAAATTCAGAACATACAGCCAAAAGCTTAGTGCAAGAACAAGAAAAGAATTCATCCAAATCTGTGACAGAGGGAGAGGTAGACTCCAAAAAAGAAGCAGGTGATGTGATTCATGCTGTTGAGCATGGTAAAATTGATTCCAAAGAGGGGAAAAACTTGGAAGTGAAAGAAAAGCCATGGCAAGAAGGCGTTGTAGAATCTTCTCCAAAAGTTGTTGATACAGATGATGATTCAACAAACACAGAATCTGGTGTAGTCTGCAATGGTCTTCTGGAAAATGAGAAGCAGTTATCTCAGGAGAAACCTACAGCAGTTTCCCCAGGCAAGGCTGAAAATGTAAATGAAGATGAGGATTGTTCTGAAGTAAACACAAGTAAAGTGATTGAAGATGAAGATCACTTTGGAAAAGAAGACAGACTTCATGAGAAAGACAGATGCGATTTACCTGTGAAAGCTGACAGTGATCTGAGTGATCAACCAGTACCTATGATGTGTGATGGCCCAGACTCAGTAAAAGATGACATCATAGAGGGTAATCACAAACCATCATTGGAGGAGCAACCACCTCAAGTCAACAACAAAGAAGATGCTTGCCATGACTTACAGTCGAGACAGCTTTGTGCAAATGGCAGTACAATGACAGACGAACAAGCCATTTCAGAACAATCTCCTGACGAATCCTCAAAAATGGAGCCTATTTCTAATGAACTTGTAGTTGAAGAAAATTCAGAAAATGATGTTTGTTTGGCAGATAACACACTTCAAAAGCCAGCATTAGCCATGTCTGATGAGAACAACTGTTTATTAGATGGCTCTTACTCAGCTGGGCTTACTCCCCAGACAAATGACAGTGTTGAAACAGAAAGCCAAGTCAAAGCAATGGCAAACGTCAGTCTAAGTAGTGATGATCATGAAGATGGGGTTACCCAATCAGTTGAGGGAGAGCAAAAGATTGATAACATAACTGAGAAAGGGCTGTTTCATCATCAGTCTCATTCACCTCACAGTGAAGCTGAAGTGGCACTGTCTCAAGAAACAGATCTCAAACAGATTGACAAAACAGATGATGGATTGGAAAAGCTCTATGGTCGGGTTGTAATTCCATTTATTGGAATAGACACCTCTGAAGACGATACAACCACATGTACAATACAACCACATGAATCACCCTCACTAGGCAAGGTTGAAGAAGTTGTTTGGGGCCAGGAAGAAATACCATTTATCAGTGGAACTGCCTACCCTGAAACTGTCCCACCCACTGGGGTATGCAGTGCATCTAAAATTTTCAGTAAAAAGGCAGAATTGCCTGCTGGGAGAATATCACAATCACCTCTTGATGTAAGTGCAAACAACCAGCCAGAGATTTTGGAAAATGAGTATGATGACCGGTGCTCCACCCCAACTATGGATGAGAAACCATATGAGTACTTACCTTGCTCTGGACCTAGTACAAGTGCTTCCGCTTTTAGTGGTGGTGAAACCTTTAGAAACGAGGCTCAGGAATGTCTTGACAGAGGGTCGGCATTTCAAAAGGATGAGATGTTACTTGAGAACAAACTTTGTCACAAGTCTGCAGTTAACAGTGATGCCATGCCTCATCACGGACTTCACCCTGATCTTGAGCTAAGGACTTTAAGAGTTCTACAAAGCATAGACAAGTACCTCCCCAAATCAAGCCACACTGACAAATACAGCCAAATTGAAACAGCTGATATGAAACACTCTCTTGATCAAACCCCGAACCCCATCAGCAAGTACACGCCCACTTGCTTAGCCCCAAGGCACACCTCAGCTGACATTAACAACAAGAAAATAAGCAATACAATGCCAGCAGTGGGGACAGCCTCTACCTCACAAGAACTGCAGACAGAATCAACAGCTCACTTTCTCATATCACCTTTCAAAAGAAACTTAGAGGAAGTACTTGGTGTTAAGTTGCAGCTAAAGAAAACGGAACCATCAGTTCCTCAACACTATTTTGAAAGAACAGATAAATTAAAGGAAACCTCAGTAGGGCAAGATTATTGTCATCCCTACAGATCCGTTCCCTCTACTGAGAGTTTGCAAGCTTTTAAACCAAACATTATTGGCCAAGATAAGCAGAAGAAAACGTCACAGACCAATATAAGTCATGAACCACATTCATACAGCCAGCGTCCTGTCATGGCAGTGAAACCATCCAAGAGTGATGAAATTCAAGCAGATAGCATCTCTATAGACAGACTGATTGAAAACGCTGCAAAGTCACATTTTTCCAAAAATAAACAGATCAAAATCCCTGTAGTCACACACACTCTACCCACTACAATGCTCATGGAGAAAATGACAGAGAAACACAAGACAAACTCTGAAAGACTAAATGATGACAAGCAAGAGACAAGTGAGCGTTCTTCAAAGAGCAGCTGGTTATCAAATGCTAGTGACAGTAAGTCTAACTCAGATAAAGCTCAATCTGTATGTCTAGATCCTTTATACCAGCACCAAGGAAGGGACCTTTCAAAATTCAACAAAATGCCTTCATCATCTCTCCCGGTGGAGTCTTTTGAATCTGCAGGAAGTTCCTCTAAACATGTCGATGGAAACCAAGGTTTCATGACTTACGCTTTAGTTGAGAAATTTGGGCAAACAACTAAAGAGAGCATTGCGATGGATCAGGCAGAATGCTCAGACACATCAACTTCACGTGCGGATTACAAAGATGGTGGCGTGATAGATGACAGTCTCCTCCTCGACCCTCAAAGCTCACTCATATGTACAGTGTATAACAGCAGCCGGAAGAGGCCTTATTCTTTTCTTGAGCAAGTCTCTCGGAGGTGCCTACAAGATGACATCACTGAGGCATCAATGGAGCAAGAGTGCCTTATCTTCTCAGAACAAATGAGACAGCTTCTGAAAAGAAGTAAGAGGGGACCCACCATGGACACACATGACAAATTGCACTTGTCTCGTGCCAGTCCTGTGACTGTGCAGTTTTCAAGTCTAGAGGAGCAGGAGGATGCAGTGGAACACTTGAATGCACACTTGGACCCACTGTCAGTTGTTGGACAAAAGATCAAGGTAGACATGTCAGACAGGAAAGATCTGGCGGACACCACAGAGGAAGAAAAGACTTTGTACTCTCAAAAATCATCCCAAGGAACGGGTAACCCAGTGGAACATGCTGGGATATCTGGCGTGACCTCAGAGTGTGCCAGGCAGTATGAGGCAAAAATGAATGATGTTTGTGCGGTCAAAAAGGTCCCATCTACACCTAAGCACTTCAGGATGGATCGGGGTTACGTGAAGACTGAATCAAGTAACCATTTTGACTTCTGTGATCAAATGAAGAGGGAGATGGATGAGAGTTTCCGCAGTAAACTGAATTCAGTCGTGAAGAAATCCTGTAAAACAAAGTACAGATTCTACATATTAGTGACATCAGATGATCCCTTCTTTGACGAAACCAAGGTAAGACAAGTTTTCAACAAACTTCCAATGCAGTATTTCCTTTAACTATATGTTCACTACAATTGTCCAAAGATTTACTTTTTATAGCCTACATTCGCCTTCATACATTTAGTCTACATAATTAATTACAGTCACACACATACAGTGAAGATAAAGATAGATGAGGGGCACTCCAGTAGTTCACCTGTTAAAGCGCCTTAGTACAGCCATGTGCTAAGACTGTGTCCTTATTGCAGTGCATTGACTTCAATCCCAACTAGGCGCCCTTTGTTGCATGTCGTCCCCCCTGTCTGCCCCCTTCCCTGTCACTCTTTGTCTGTACTATCCAATAAAGGCAAAAGGCCAGAAAAGTAATCTAAAAAAAGACAAACAATAAGCATTGAATAGGGTGGTAACTTGTTCTTGAATGACTAGTCATACCGGCCAGGCAGTAAAATGTAGAGTTTCCACCACATTCTTTTACTGTCGGCGGCCTGCCACACCTAAACTTTTAGAACTAAAATACCTCTTTGACCATTTCTTAGCAATGATTCTGTCACTCAAATGGCAATGGTGCAGTGAGTGCCCCAATGTTCTCTTCATTTTCTGTTCATTTCTGCAGTAAACTAGTCTTCGTTTGTATAGCTACTGTTAATTTTACCTAATGTGAAGGCAGTTCTATGCATTTACTCAGAGGCTACCTAAATGTGAACAAAGTCAAGATAAGATTCAACCCAATAAAGATTACATAAAAATTGACTTAAGATATTTTCTGCAATTTTTGTTCAGGAATTATGATCAAAATATCTAACAAATTGCACTTCAAGTGTTTAGATGAAGTGTTGCACTGCTAACACCAGTTTGAAAGTTTTAAAGAAGATGCACCTCAGAAAAGCTTAAACTCCGTCCTGACTCTAATGCCCAGTGTTGATAGGTTTTCTGACACAACCAGTCGAGGTAGATTTGCCACATCTTTTAAGTATGGCAGGGGCGTGGGCCAAAGACAGTGACCTCACAAATGTGCCAACCTCTTCCACTTCACACAAGTTTATATATCGTTTATAAAAAAAACAAAAACAAACCAGAGCAGTTTTTTCCCCTCTAGCAGGAAGGTAGTCAGGGATTCCTGAACTTTCTCGACCGCTAACACAGCACTATTTAGCTAGCTGATATTTTCCCACAAAACCCATTTTCTTCCTTCTTAATTATAAAGAGCTACTGATAATGAAATTTAAAAAAGGATGAGTAAATGTGAATTCAGTCTGTCATATCTGGTTTGAATCCAAACTGATTACAGCCTCTGATCTTCTTATGAGTGTTTCATAACCAAAACATACAATTTGGTTGAGTTATGATTCAGACATCCAGTGTGCATAAGCCAAGCCTGACACATTTCCAGCTTTACATGTTTTGTTTAATGTAATATCTTACAACATTTATTGTACCAGTTATTGTAGTGATGGCTGATTTTTGAGAAGAGGTCACTGAGTAGATGTAGATGATATCTAAGGAATGCCGAAATCAAGGATATCATTAATAAGCCTTGTACATATTTGCAGTCACAAGATATAACAAAGCAAGTCAAAGCAAAGGACTGATTTTTTTAATGTCAGAGCAGTGTAAGACTTGCTAATGGAAAATGGCTTTTAATGTTCAGGTAATTTCTCCTTGATTTCCAAAAGGCACAGTTAGAAGCAGAGGGCCACACAGCTGTACAGCCATCAGAGTTCTTCCTTGGTGAGGATAGTGCTTCATCTCTACTCATCATCCTCAGGAATGAGGACATCGCAGAGCACATTTGTGAGGTAATTGATCAGCAGGTGAAGAAGGTCATGGCAGGACTTTTGCAGCAGATAATCGTCAATTAATGACTCTGCTTACCACCATCTCAGGTGCCGTGTTTGCTCGAGCTGAAGAATACACCAGGTGTGCAGTTTGCTGGAATTGACGAACCAGATGACGTCGTGAATCTCACCCATCAGGAGCTGTTCACCAGGGGTGGCTTTATAATGTTCGACAGAGCAGCCCTGGAGCCCCTCAGCCTTTGTATGTGCACTTTGAAATGAATACCAGCTTTTTGTTGTCATGAAAGCACCTTATAATGTATCCCAGTTAAACTTATGATGTCATCTCTGTATGGATTTTAAGGCAACATGCAAAAAATGGCAGAAATCTTGCAAGAGCTAAGCAGAACGGGGAAGTGGAAATGGATGTTGCACTACAGAGACAGCCGTCGACTGAAAGAAAATGCAAGGTATGGGTCAACAATGGAAAAATAACTACCAAAAAAACTGTTGTTTCTCACTTCTCTATATAGCAGGTGACAAATGTTTTAAAAGTCTGTCTTATTTTTGGTAATTCAGTTTTTTACCAGGTGATTTCGTGTTCGCAGTCATCCTACGCAGTGGTTATCATCATTTTATAAAATACTTATGTTGATTTTTTTTTTTATTTTATAAAAGCCTTTTTATCATTATGTTGCCTGTTCAAACGTTTTGTCTCCCCCCATATCCAGATTAAGTGCAGAGGCAAAAGAGAAGAAGCAGTTCCTAAACTGGTGCCAAGAAGCTGGAATATTGGAGGTCATGCCTTACCATGAATGTGACCTCATGTCAAGGGAACGGCCCGACTATCTGACATGTTTGGTCCGTTTGCAGGTCCAGAACATATCAGCCCGTTATCCTGTTTTTATAACTGGTGAGACACTAATGCACTGAAACATTAACTGTACTTTTACATTCAGTGAGTCATGATATTGGGGTTTAATTTCGAAGATGTTGTTAGCAAGATTTTATCAACGTTGCTAATATATAACAAGGAGTGATTACTTTCAAAGCTCCAGTGCCTTCAAACCAGCAAGATGAATTTGATCCCCAAAAGTCACATCGTGCTGGTTGAGTTTCTACACAGTCTCTGGGTTAACCTGTAAAGGTTTAATTTGTTGTACAGTGCAAAAAGGAATGACATATTTTTCTTTTTATTCTTACAGATTCAACAACTGACAGCACGTTCGGAAAGAATGGAATTTTAACAATGACTTTCAGCTCTTTCCTGACGTGTTCTCCAAGCGAAACATTTACAGCCTGAACTGGAAAAGGTCTGATGGACACACTTAAGTTGTGCTATTTCAAGAACACAATGAAAACACTCACTGAATGTGAGAGGAAACCAGTGATTTACCCATGATTTCAAAGATACTACATTTAAAGGAATACTTCACTCTCAAAGTGACCATTTGTATGTCAGCAGCTCACTGTGTGTTACCTTTAATTTGTGAAGAAGACTTTTGTTTGTCTTGCATGCCTCCATGGTGAACGGAGAATCCAAAAAGACAAAACATTCTTCATGAATTGACGTAAACAGGTACCATGTTAAACAGCAGCAAAACTATATCAAAATATCTGTTTACAAAGTCTTGCACAACTCCTGCTTTATAATGCAAGTCTTATTCATATAGTAGTATAGTCATATACTCAGTACTCCCCCTAACGCATGCATTTTTGCGTACAAACAGTCTCATTCACGGCCATGTAGCATGCCTGGACCCGCTCATGTGTTTGAACTCTGCTCAAGAGGAGCTCATATGCACATGCATGCTCAGGGCAACAGAAAACCTGCAGTGCCGAGAAATGCGTGCCAAAAAACTGCAGTTCCTCAAACGGCCACTTGAGGCTGGCTGACTTGGACTTAACTGTACAAGTTGTGTGAATATTTGTGGACAGATGCTTTGATATAGTTTTGCTGTTGTTAAATGCGGTCCCTGTTTACTTCAGTTCATGAAGAATGTTCATAATTATTGGATTATTCGTTCACCATGGAGGCATTTGAGAAAAACAGTTTTTTCTTCAGGACTACAAGGTAACACACGGTGAGTGACTGCTATACTAATGGTCATTTTGTGGGTTAAGTGTTCTTTTATTATTTTTCTTGAGTACATAAGTTCAGCTTTTTTGTATGAAGCAATAATAATTACTTATTATTTGACATGTTTTTTGTTTGTTTCATTTGTCAACTAAGTTATCATTCAATTAATGGATCGAGACAAAAATGCCAGTATACAGGCAGGTGTACTGTATATACTGTATGCATCTTGTATTATATTTTTTATTGTTTTTTACAGTGTATATTTTGTTTTTTTTCTTCTCAGTCCTGACGTCATACATTTGCAGCACAATCATCATTAGTGTTTGTTTTTAGGTGAAAATTGACAAAACTGCGACAAAGCTAAATTAGCCTGTTTGTATATTTTATATATTTAAGTATACTACTGTTCACTGTTGCGGTCATTGACAGTGATTCTTAACTCATGAGTGTTGAATAGTTGGTGCACAACAATGTGACAATATTACTCAGCACTTGTTTATGTTTATATTTCATGACTCTGTAAAGAGCAGTTTGACTGAGAATAAAACGGTTTCTGTAATTGTTTTGCCTTAAAAAGAAAAGAAAGAAAACATCTATAAAGGCTGAAGAATGTGCACTTTGGTCCTGACTACTCACACTACACTAGGCCTTCCCACTGAAAGATCATCCTTCCAGGAATAAGACCCACGGCAATGTCGACAATGGGATGATGTTGCTGCCATCTTGCTGTAAATTAACTGTCTTTACTCAGCTGTGGGACAACAAATCTATATTTCTGTATAGGTAAAGTGACGCACATGACATGCAATGGAAAATGAGAAGTGAGGACTTTAACCAGGAGAGGGCCTCACTGAGAATAAAACTCTTGACAGGAGTGTTCTGGATATGACAACAGCAGCAGCACACTGAACACAGGTTGGATAGTGTGACTGCACAACTTACTTAAGATCTGTAAGATCTGGAGTGTGATTTAAACCCAATTAGAAAGATGTTTTGATTGTTATTCTTGAGTCTAGGTCAATTTTGCCCTTCTAATTTTAGATTGGGGTTGTGAATGTTGTTGTTTGTCATTGTATTGGAGCAGATGTGTGAATTTGTTTGAAAAAAGGGACATGACTTTGTCTTGTAAATAAAAGAACGTGTTTGAAAAACTAATATAAAATAGGCCCTGGAATCAATGGAAATAAGGCAGGCCTGGGAGCCAATCGCAGCCTGCACACCAGTTTTAAACAGCCAGCAGCTTGTCTTTCAAAATGTACTTCATGACTTATGAAACATCCTTAAAAGTTTGTGGCAGTAGGATTTATTAAATTTAAGACAAAATGGGTCAGATTTAAATCCAGGACCACCCACTGTAGTTCAATTACCATTATTATTATTATTATTATTATTATTAGTAGTAGTAGTAGTAGTAGTAATAGTAGTAGTAGTGTTTTTATTTACAGACAAAAAAGCCACATTTTATGACATTTCAATTCAGTTTTATTTTTCAAACCCAATATAACAAATCACAATTTGCCTCAGAGGCTGTTACAATATACAACATCCCTCTGTTCTTGGGCCCTCACAGCAGGTAGTGAAAAACTCCCCCAAAAATATTTGAATATTGATTACAGTATTGATATAACTGAGCAAACTGCAAGACAGAAATAAACTTCTATGTATGTCAAACAAACCAAAAAGTACAAGTGGTCATTCAGGAATAAAGGTACACAGCTATTTATAAAGATACAGGGCCTTTCCAATTTTACAGAATTTTACTTTTTTTGTGTGTAGAATTATCTATTTAGAAATGCAGGAAAAACATTTGTTAATTTTATTTTTTATTTTTACCAAAATAATTAAAATTATTATCCCAAACTCTGCTTTCTTGTCCTCCAGTTGGACACCAAACCTTTACATTTTTATAATTTAGAATGAGAATATTTTGATTATTATACGTCAACCAATATTGAAAAAAGTCCCAAAATGTCCTGGTTAAATAACAAAAGGAGAAAATATGTCTGGGTTACAGGAAGTACAGATATTGAAATTTAACTGAAACCTTGGGTGTCAAACGTCATTACATTACATGTGTAAATCATTCAGTATTTTAAAGTGATTTTTTTTTGTTATCATCATGAGACAGAGAATAAGATAAATGGAAGTTTTAGCCCCCCAAATAAAAGAATATGTCCAAGTCCATGTCTGCTTGTTATTCGAGATCAGTACAACAGGAAATGGAAATGGACCGACTCTTGCTGTTTTTTTGTTTTTTTTTTTTAATTACAATGAGTACAAAGATCACGCTAAACGCTGTGCACAACAGTCTCTCTTTAATGTAAGCTGAATTTAACTGCCTCAGTAGTTTTGCAGAAGCATTCAGATCCAGAAACTGCAGTCGGTGTTTTCTCCAACTTCAGTGTGACACAGCGGATGTGAGGCGGAAACCGAAACTGATTGTTTGTGTGTTTTACACGTTAAAACTACTCTTGAGCAAATTCCTGCCGCCGTTCGCGTCCAGTCCCTTTTAACCACGACTACAGTGGACATGTAGCACCAGTCTAGCAGCCTAACTGCGGCAGTTTGTGCGCCATGTAAGAAGTAACGTGAGTACTTTGACAAACGCGCTGCGCATCTTCAGACGTTGATGAACCGCTCGATCATTGCACAGCCGTGTAGGCAGACACTGATATCTGCGCATGCGCGGTGTAGATTTCGGGGATGGGTCTATCGATGGAATCAAGATGGCGACTCTGGCAAAAGCGCCAATATATTTACTGAAGTAGATGTCCAAAATTAACCGCGTTAGCGGGTTTTCTCAAGCCCCCGAGGGCTTCTGTGAAACATGAAGACCGGGAACATGTTTTGGAAGAGGAACTGACCGGGATTAATACCGTAACAAAGTCAGCGAGATGTGCGAGAGCTATGCCCGCTCGCTGCTGCGTGTTTCGGTGGCGCAGATCTGCCAGGCTCTGGGCTGGGATGCGGTTCAGCTCACTGCGTGCGATCTGCTGTCCGATGTGCTGCATCGATATATCCAGCAGTTGGCCAGGGTCTGCCATCGGTACTCTGAGCTCTGTAAGTGATCCCTTCAGTATCCGGATTACTTTTTTAACCCATAAACCTGAAGTAGTCGATCACGTTGTTGTTGACTGGCTCCCGTGCTGGCGCCCCCTAGCAAAGGTTGATGTGTCAAAAAGTACAGTAGCTACATGGCTAAGTAGCTTCCATGTATTGTTATTGTTGTGGCTATGATGCCTTCCAGCTGTGGTCACCGCATTGTGTTAGGCGATGTCACGTGCATTAGTTACATAAGTACTCCTATCTGTGAAATGATTCACTCAGTCAATCAGAGACCTGTTGAGCGTTACTTCTTGCACCAGGTTGAATGTCAACATCAGTCAGGGCACCTCCTTGTATGTGCAGCACAACCACCAGCATCCTGTCAAACCTTTGTCCCAGGCTTTTATCAGCCCTCACAGTGAACATGAGGCATGAAGAGTGTGTGCTGAGGTATAATGGCATGTTGTGATGCTGCATTTCAGATGGAAGAACAGACCCAGTCCTGGACGATGTCAGCCAGGCCTTCAGACTGCTGGGGGTGAGTCTGAGTGAACTGGAGGACTACGTCCACAACCTGGAGCCTGTGGCCTTCGCCCATCAAACGCCGCTCTTTCCTGTCAGCAAAAACAACCTTCTGCAGTTTCCCCAGCCTGGAGCCAGAGATGCAGAGGAAAGGAAGGATTACATTCCAGATCATATGCCACCTCTGGTCTCCTTACAAGAAGGTCAGTACAGATGATTGTCATCTGTACATGTGTTGAGAGTTTATCTGCATTATTTACAGGATATATATATGTTACAATACACTCACTGGCCAATATTGGTACATCTAGCTGAAACTGGAATGTATCCTATGTTCATGATGGTAATTATGATCACTCCTTGTTGTAATTGTTATTTCTGATATTATATCCACTCCATTTACTTCAGTGATGGTGGACTAAATATTAGAAACACCTCTCAGCCTGACACAATACAATTCAGTAAAACCAAAAATGACATCAGAATCAGAAAAATATTAATTACCAAGGAGCTTTCACTTACAAGGAAGTGGCTTTGGTGTTTGGTGCATACAGTACAATAAACCACCAATAATACGAATAACAATAAACCTCCAAAATGATCATTAAGTTGTTTCAAACATCTCTCTAACTGTTTTAACAAAACCTAAACATTAAAACCGTTTGAAGGTACGATTGTATTAAACTGGGATTATCTTAAGGTCAGGGCAAACTAGTTTGGATAGGCTACCATAATAATCTGTATATGTGTTAAAACCAGAGATGAAACTGTATGAAAGTTTTATGATACGATTATTGTGACCAAAATTATCATGGTTATCAGTGTTATAAAGGTAAAAATGTGCTACAAATAGGGCTGCAACTAACAATTAATCTCATTGTCAATTAATCTCTTGATTCTGGTGATCATTTTCTTTAATAATCAAGTAGTTGTTTGGTCTATAAAATGTCAGAAGATAGCGAAAAATGTCAATTAGTGTTTCTGGAAGCCTAAGATGACGTTCTCAAATATCTTGTTTTTTCCACAACCCAAAGATATTCAGTTAACTGTCAAAGAAAAGTAAATAAAGCAGGGAATAATCTCATTTATGACACTGGAATTAGAGAATTTTTACTTTTTTTTTTTTTCTTAAAAAAATACTCACACCAATTACTCTTGGATATCAAATTAGTTGGTGATTAATTTAATAGCTGACAAAAATCAATGAATTGGTGCAGCTCTAGCTGAAAATTTTTAAAACATACTGATGCACACACTGAAATCACCACCACAATTAGAATTACCAGCAATTTTCATTTTTTGTTTGCATCAACACTAAAATAATAACGTAGCCAATACCTCACACCTCACATACAAGTTGGCACCATGTTGCTATGCGTCTGGGACACTGTTACTAATTTTGGTTTATGCTGGACGGTGAGTCTTTCAAAGCATGGAAGTCATCGCAGTTTTAATGATAGTTAAAATTTTAAATGGTAATACTAACTGTAAAGACCTTTAGCACGGTTTATTATGAAAGCAGTAACTGTTAACTCCCTTGTTAAAACTGGTGTTCTGGTTGTGAAAATCCTTGGACATTTAAATTGAAAACAGAGCTCAACTAAATTTTTGTCCTTTTCCTCTCCAGAAGAGGAGGAGGAGGAGGTTCTTGCTGACATGGGCACCTCAGCCGAAGCTATGCAGGTGGCACTGGAAGAGGACGAGGAGGAAATGGACGAAGACGAGACGGTTAACGATGAGAACCACCCACTGAAGAGGCACCTGGACAGTCCTGATGCAGCTATGGGCATGATGCCTACCTCCAAAAGACCACGCATGTACCCTGGCCTCAGCCCAGAATGGGGGGTTGAGCCCAGGGAGCCCCTTACGTCTCTCAACCCTCAACGTGTTCCCCCAGGCATGCTGCCTTCTCATGATAGCCTTGACCCCCTGTCACCTGAAACACCTTCTGGAGCCCTGCCTTCCTTCAGACCTCAGCCAGCAGTACCAAAACACTCTGATCAAAAGGGCCTCACCACTCCAGGAAGAAAGCCTAAGGTCTCATCCCCTGGCAGACAACGGACTAAGTCCCCTAAAGGGGTCATACCGGTTCCGGTGGGTAGTAGTCCCATCCATTCTCCAAAACCGTCTAAGGAAAGGAAGAAATCCCCAGGGAGGACGAAGAGTCCTAAAAGCCCCAAGAGCCCGAAGGTGGGTTCAGCCAAAGCATCTCAAGCCCAGAGCAAGACAGATGGTGTGCACAAGCTACCGCTGTCTGCGCTGAGCGAGAGGATGGGCAAAGAGAACATCCATATGCGTCAAAACATAGAGGACAGGGAGTTGGCTGAGGGGCCCTTCAAGAAACTAGAGCCTGATCATGCAGCTATCGATGACTCTATTGATGCTGTGATTGCCAGAGCATGTGCTGAAAGGGAGCCCGATCCTTTTGCTTTCTCCTCGGGCTCTGATTCAGATAGTAATGGATTCTCCAGCCCAAGAAGGCTGACCATCATGGAACCGTCTACACCTAAACTCCCGACAGGGGCCAGCATCTCTGTCAAAGACACGTCAACGCCACTTCACCTACAGACACACACAAGCCTAGGAAATTGGACTATGGATGATTCAATCAATGAGGTGATCCGAAAGGTCAACCAAGGGGGTCCGTCCGCACCCCTGCCAAACCAAGGAGATTATGTCTCATCAGGATCAGCCTCGCCGCCTACTCCTGAACCTCTACTCAAGGTGTTTGAGGAGAAGAACAAGATTGTGTCGTCAGTAGAGGTCAAGAAGAAACTGAAGAAAGAGCTCAAAACTAAAATGAAAAAGAAGGAGAAAGACAAGCCGAAAGATAAAGAGCGGGAAAAGGATAAGGGCAAGCTGAAAGAGAAGAACAGGGATAAGAACAGGGATAAAAACAAGGACTTTACCAAGGATGGCAAGATGCCCTGGAAGGAGTTTGGAGTGAAGGATGATGAGCACTTCCCTCAGCGAGACTTTACTCTGCCTGAGGGCTCCATCAAGATAAAAAACAGAGACGGAGATGGCCCTAAGAAGGAGAAGGAGAAACACAAAGACAAAAAGAAGGATAAAGAAAAAAGTAAGAAGGACAAAGATAAGAGGGACAAAGGTAAAGACCGGAACAAAGAGGACAGGCAGAAACAATCTGCGTTAGCCCCCTTCGCTCTGGGTGAAATCCCACAGCTGTTCAGCCCCTCTGCTTGCCTGCGCATCCCCTCCATGCTCCCTCCTTTGGCCCCCATCCTCCAGGACAAGGACGTAAAGACCAAGGAGAAGGACAAGAAGAAAGACAAGAAGGAGAAGAAGAAAAAGAAAGACAAGGAGAAGGATAAGGAGCGCGAGAAGGCCAAAGAAAAGGAGAGGGAGAAAGAAGAGAAGAGGAAAGAAAAGGAGAGGGAAAAGGAAAAACGAGAAAAGGAGAAAGAGAAAGAAAAAGAGAGGATACGACTGGAGAAGGTAACTTTTGTTTTTGTTTGATGTGTCATTATGTGTCTGTGTTAGAGGGTAACTGATATTTAACTTAAAGTCCTTCCTGTTTTTCAGGTGAAAGTAGACACTCCAGCAGCTCTACCGTCTCCAGTCATCCCCAGACTGACGCTCAGGGTGGGAGCAGGCCAGGACAAAATGTAAGCCCCGAATTCATGTTTTGGTGTCAGTTTTGGTAATACTTCTTTTGGCATGTTACATGAAATTCTCTTTTTATGCTCTGTTTAAAAAAACATGAAGATGTTTGTTTCTGCAGCAGCATAATCATCACACATATTTCTGGGTATTGGTCTTCTATAGCGTTGTATATATATTTTATTATTTTAACTAGTATTACAGCAGTTTTGTAAACCATATGTAAAGCTTTGATCAACTACCTGTTCAGATTCAGTGTTGTTTATTTATTTTTGATAGGAGAGTTCATGGTTTAAATTTAAAGTGTTACCCATTGTAGATTATTAAATTGGGCAAAGTTCTTAACATTAGAAATAGTTTGGCTTCTGTTACATGGAAAAGGGGATTCTGTAGAAAAGGCCATGTTTATGTTACTTATTGAGTATTTTAAAAAGTATGTTTAGGTGTCTATATCATTACTCAGGTATGGTTTTGCTGTTCATGTAAAAACCAAATATGTAAGCTGTGTTTGATCACGTAGGTCCTATATGTAAAAAATACATAATAGTATAAAAAAGAGTCTACAAAGCAGAAGGTAATATGAATTAAAACATTCATTATATAAATAAATAAAAATAGACATCACTTAGTTTAAGCGAATGTTCAAAAGATAGCTTGAGTTCTTTATTATCAAATACAAAACAATTACAGAGAAGCGGAGGATGGTGATTTTGGATCTCAGGCTTAACAATTATAATTAAAAAAATGTTAGTTAAATATATATATAGACAGAAATAAAAGGAGAGGATCAAAGATAGAAAATAGTATAAGTTAAAAATATAGGGATAAAGTAAATAAATGTATTTTGGTCTGCAAATAGAAATAGGAACAGCATGTAATAATCTACAAATCCATGTAAATAAGGTTACAGCCTCTCACAGAAAATGACAGATACTTCAATAGTACAGTGCAAAACATTACAATAAAGTAATTTAACATAACTTAGACACTTCTGCAGCCCGAAAAAAGGTGCAGGCTGATGCTACATATTATAACACATACCCTTTTAACAACACATCAAATTCAGCAATTAACAACAAAACAAAATATAGTCATCACTTAGTTTAAATAAATGTTCAAAATCTAGTTCAACAATCATAATTAAATATGTATAGAAAGAGAGAAATAAAAGGAGAGAATCTCAGGTATAAAATAGTACAAGTTAAAAATATAGGGATAAAATTAATTGATTAAGTAATTACAATTTATTGCAAATAGAAATAAGAACAACATAAATAGAATATTCTTTTAATAAAATAAATAATAATATGAAATAATATAATTACTACTCATATTAAATAAAAATATACATTTGTGGTAGGTGGTAACTGAACTCCATTTGATACTCCTCGTGTGAATGGAAGCATTCACTTGCATAAAACTGCCACCACTGCTCAAATGCAGGTATTGTTTGACTGGAGAAGTTTAAATCCTACTTTGTACTGGGCTACTCTGATGGATACCTTCAAGATACTGAGAACAGATACAGCTTGTAAAACAGGAAAGAAAAGTACATAAAAAGTAAAGGGACAAAATGTGTTATGCATGTTCTGAGGATATTATCACTACATGTCTCCTTCACTTAGTTTTAATATAAAACTATTATTATTAAATCATTCAGACGTTTGTTCATATTCTTTAGGTTATATGGCTTACATCGAGATATTCAAGTCTCCTATTTGTATTAACTTTTTGTCTCTGTCCGTCACCAGTGTTATCAGCAAGGTGGTTCCAAATTCAGAGCCCAAGACACCGGCACCCAAGACCCCCGCTGCCAAGTCTGGACCTGGGAATCGCCCTCGGACGCCCCCTCCACCCCCGATGCTCACCCCAGTCATCCCCACTCTGCCCCCACCTCCCACTCCGCTTCCACCAGCTCCTGCCCCTTCATCGCTGCTCTCCCCCTGCTCCGATGCTCTCACCCACCGCATCCTTCAAAACGCCGGTCCGCAGCGTAGTAACTGAGACTGTCAGTACCTACGTGGTGAGCGTTCCTACTCTAAGCTCATGTTTATGAACTGGTGTGTATGATCACAGTGTTTTCATAAAGAGTGGGTCATATTTAAGAGTTGTGTGTATTTATTTTAGATCCGAGATGAATGGGGAAACCAGATCTGGATTTGTCCTGGATGCAACAAACCTGATGATGGCAGTCCCATGATAGGATGTGACGACTGTGATGATTGGTATCATTGGTAAGAGACTTTGTCCTTTATTTCTTCTCTGGCCTGATGACACGCTTTGAGCTAAGTTTAGTTTTTATATCAGATTACAGTTCTACATAGTTGACAATTAAGTTTGAGTTGTTACCATCAACTACAGCTTTAATTCACAGATTTTTGTGCCTGTTTTGGGATCTTCATGATGCACAAAATTTATGGTACAGCAGTTAAAACAAAAGAAACGCAGATGAAGAGGGTTTATTTCCCTTTGTTCTGAAAAGTACAAAAATAATGGCTTATTTGCTGTTGAAAATCTGGCAAATAGTTAGTAAGAAAAAATTAAACGAATGCCAGTAATGCATGATTCTTATTACTAAAGACTGATGTGTGTATTGGCAAATAAAAAATGGAAGAAAGTTAAGATAACCTCGTGCTCTTTATCATCATCATCTAAAATCATTTTTACATGCAGCTGCTTAATGTCATGCTTACTAAAGAGGACATTCACTCTGTTTTCAAGTTTCACACGTTTACTCTCTGTAGTCCTGGAGTCCATTCATCAGCAGTGAGAGTGTCTGTGTAGGGGTGTGGATAATTCCTGGATGATCGCAGCGTGTCGTTGACTGAAATGAACATGTAAACATTACAGTGAGGCTCAAGCCCTGCAATAGACACATTCAAGTAATGGTGTTCTCAAGAGTTCAGCTTGTTTGGTTGTTTTAAGAGACGTAATGTCACCAAATGTCAACTCATCAGGTCACCACACAGCTTTTTTGCCCTTCTTGTCTTTGTCCAGTGTCACTGTATCTCACTGGGAACCATGATGCTTCCACATGATGGATCTAAATGACGTCTTCAAGCCATGATCTCTCATTTGTCATTTCTAATCTTCAATTGTCCCCCTGCTAAAGCTGTTCGGGTGCAACTCTCACACTAGAAATGCTCCAAGCTCGCTAAGACATAAATGTAATAAATAGGGGCATAAAAGGCAAAACAAAAATTTGATATACGCATGCACAAAAAACAAAAAATTAAATAAATCTACAATTAAATATAATAATTAGGCGGTTCATTAGTTCATCATGCTGTCATATAAAAGCTTGATTTTATTATCAAAAATTACAGAATAGGTTGGTGTTCAAGTAATGCATGGAGCATCCTCAGATTTTACCTTACCCATTAGCGTGGTGGTTAATATGAGCTACTTGTCATAGTAGCACATTGTTATAAACTTCATTAATATTGAAATAGCCTATTATGTCAACAACAAAAAAAATTAAATTAAATTAGGTATCTACTGGATCGTTGATAAAAACAAATAATACCGTGTGGCAATAAAATGTTGTGTTACTGTTTTATGAGTAAAATTTAGTCACACTGTATGATTTCTGATGACATATCTGGTGTTTCCCAGGAAGGGGTAAATTGGGATGTGACGTCATTGACTGGCGACCAAATACACGCACCGTTACTTTGAATGAAATTACAGATTTTTCTGGGTTTGGTTGTTCAAATTCAAATACACAACTTGAAATATATAAAATAGGTCTAGTCGTTTTGAGACATCCTTTAATGGTTTGAACTTAGATGTAGTGTTACACATCCGTCAATTTTCATCCGTTCATCCGGGGCCAGATGAGATATGTAATCCCTCCAGTGTGTTCTGAGTCTGCCTCAGGGCCTCCTACCAGTTGGACATATCCGTAATATCTCTAATGGGAGGTGTCCAGGAGGCATCCTGATCAGATGCCCGAACCACCTCAGATGGCCCTTTTTGACATGAAGGAGCAGCGGCTCTACTCCGAGCTCCCTCCAGATGTCCGAGCTCCTCACCCTATCTCTAAGGCTGAGCCCAGCCACCCCACGGAGGAAACTCATTTCAGCCGCTTGTATCCGTGATCTCATTCTTTCGGTCACTACCCAGAGCTCATGACCGTAGGTGAGGGTTGGGACAAAAATGGACCGGTAAATTGAAACCTTTGCCCACCGACTCTGCTCCCTCTTCACTGCGACAGGCGCTGTGCTAAACCATCTAGTCTTGTTTTGGTGTTAAAAATCTCAGTAGAAGTATAAAAACAGCTGCATCCTCTGCATCCTTCCACTAACCTGAACCCTCTTCTTCTTCTCTTGTGTGCTCAGGCCTTGTGTCGGGATCCTTACGGCGCCTCCGGAGGACCAGCAGTGGTTCTGTGTTAAATGTTCCAGCAAGAAGAAGGACAAAAAACATAAGAAACGGAAACACAAACTGCATTGAGACTATGCAAAAAGCACATATTTTGGACTTTTTTTGGACTTGAAGCCATCACTGAACACTCGTGGCACTGCTGTAAAATAATAATTAAAAAAAAAAAAAAGAACGTTTAAAATTGTGGCTGAAACTAACATCTGATGATTTTTTTAAAATGACGTCAGCCATGATGCATTGTGAGTTGGTATGAAAAAAAAGGCTTTAACCAGCACATATCCAGCCTTAGTTCTCACATGAGCTCTTTGGTTTTCCCCTTTTTCACCTGTAAATTGTTTGCTTGTCGTTTTGGATGTCCAGTCGAAGGAGATCATGACAGTTATGTTTGTGTAAGCAGACCGTGACAATTTGTCTCAGACGAGAGCTCAACAAAGCAGAGAACCAGAGATCAACACACATCCATCTTCTTTTTTTCAAACCCCTGCCCCAGTTTTCTGCAGTATCATTGAAATGTCATGTATATAAGGATGACGGCATCAGGTGTGTATAAATGTGTCAATACCAACTTCCAAGCCAAGTGCATTTTCTTCTTAGAATTCTGACTTGTTAAAAATCCATTTTCAGATATTGGTTTTTAACTTGAATGATTTTCTGTAATTTCTGTACATTTTTTAAATTTAAAGTTTGTATTTTTATTTTTTTCTTCATATGGATTTGTCCTGGAGTTAATACTGTAGCTGTGCTTGTAATGTAATTCATTTCGCTGATATTTCAATATTAAAGATGAACGGTCTGTGTACTCACAGACTTTACGACGTAAATCTCATTACCATCAAAACTGTACCTTTAATTTTCCTTATTTAATTTTTAACCTGAACAGACTTCTAAAAAAAAAATACTATTTCCAGTAGCTGATTGTTTGCATTTGCTTGACAAATAGAAAAGATTGGAAATATTTTAACAAACCGAGTTTCCGATGTTGAATTTTTGTTCTCGCTCATTTCACTCCTGATGACAAAACAATTTGTCTTCGCGCTGTGCAGCTGGTTGCACATCAAATCCAGGATCCTCCCTTGCAGCAGTCTGTGCAATGCATTAGCCTAGATTTGGGGCTCTTCTGCTGAGTTGTCATCCTGCACTTCACCTACATGAGATATGTGGGAGAGCTCTTGGCAGTCACGTTGCACCGGGTGGCGTTTTCCAAGAGATTGATTGTGGAAAGCGAGGAGCTGTTTTTTCTCGTCTTTCTTAGAAGTGTGTCTGACAGTGTCTCCTGTGCCGTTTGCAGCAGAGTTGTTTTTGCTTTTCCCTCAGTGACCACACGGTGTCATTCTTCAAGCACACACACACTATAGGAAGCCGCTCAGTCATGACATGTACAGACACCACAGCCGGCTCACACAGAAAATGTAGGAAATAAGAATGTAAGAAATGTGACAGGTGTCTCTAGTTGATGCATGCGGAATCCATATCTCGCACGTAAAACCAGCTCCACGAGTGCCATCCGTCACGACGGGATCTATAGATGACTGAGACTACAAATAGGATTTACAATTCCTCACAAGCTATTTGGACACAGATTTCTATAGAACTGAATGTGAGATCGTAAAGTGCGTCTCCCCAGTTATCAGTGGACTATCACTTTTATGAGTTTTACACGCCTGATCCAACTTTTTCCATTCTTTGAAGTCATATGCTCCAGTGAACGCTTTGCAACTGTATATCTATAGCAGACGGTTTTATTACCAGCCAAGCTTGACTTTACATACTGAACCCTGAAAGGTCTAGATGTTTATCAGATTCTCCTTGCTTCTATTTATTTCTGGGAACAATCAGCAGACCAGTGCTGTCCTGACCTGAGTAGTCTACGTGGTTGATGCTCTAGAATATCAGGAGGTTATTTTGGTGCAAAACCATTTAATGATTTATGAACAGTTGCAGTGTAAAGTCAGTTATGTGACAGTGGTGTGATGTGCAGAGCAGCATTGTTCTGAATGAGCTGTCAGAGAGCTAAAGCCTATTAAAGATGTTCTACCTACCAAAAGTAAAAAGCATGGATTAGTTTAATTCAGTTTTGTTGAGACATTATTCTCCAATTCTGCTGTATATTAGGCAGATTTTTTTGTCTTGATTGCTATTAAAAACTTGAATCATGAGCACACTGGATGACTTTCAGTCGTTCTACTTTGGCTCAAAAAAAAGATATCAGTTTTATCCTCATTAAATTGAATAAATTGTGGCAGACAATCACTGACTTATTTGGTGAGTGCAGTCACAGACAAGGACAAGTTGTAGTTTGTAATAAACAGGATTAAACCTCAGGCCCTAAGATCAGGTGTCTGCAGGTCCTTAAAAAGTCCTAAATTTGATTCTATAAATATTGAGCATTTAAAGTCATTCAATAGTCTTCAATTTTAATTCATGAGGTCTTCATCCTCTTATTCGAGGCCGGGGTCACGGGGGCAGCAGGCCAAGCAAAGCACCTCAGACATCCCTCTCCCCAGCAACGCTTTCCAGCTCCTCCTGGGGGACCCCAAGGCGTTCCCAGGCCAGATGAGATATGTAATCCCTCCAGCATGTTCTGGGTCTGCCCCGAGCCCTCCTACGAGTGGAACGTGCCCGGAACACCTCTAACAAGAGGAATCCAGTTGGCATCCCGATCAGATGTCTGAACCACATCAACTGACCTCTTTTGACGTGGGTCTACTCCGAGCTTCCCCTGGATGTCCGAGCTCCTCACCCTATCTCTAAGGCTGAGCCCAGCCACCGCACGGAGGAAACTCATTTCAGCTGTTTGTATCCGTGATCTCATTCTTTCAGTCACTACCGAGAACTCATGACCATAGGTAAGGGTTGGGACGTAGATGTACCAGTGTATCGAAAGTATTATCTTCCAGCTCAGCTCCCTCTTCACCACGATGATCCAGCGCAGCGCCCACATCACTGCAGAAACCATTTCATTTCATTTATCCCTCTTCATTTCTTTTTGTCAAAATGAGTCACACTCTTCTGCATGACAGAAACCTACCACTGATCCTAATCCTTTTTTTTTGGTTTATAGTTGCACTGACCTGTTGGAAAAATGTAGATTAACCTGACTCACACTAACTCATACAGGTCTCCAGTTGTGGCAGATCCTCCTATAGGTGACATAAGCTGCCACCTGGAGAGAGCATTGAGGCGGTGACACACCAAGCTGCCGGTTGGCCGTCAGTGAGCACCTTTGCGGTGTGTCCTGCACTGTTGGCTCTTGTCGGCTCTTGTTGGCTCTTTTTCAGCCGATTAAGCCAGTTGAATCGGCGGTAGAGCCCATCGGTGACTGGAATCACTCTGACTGGCGGTTCAGGTCAGTGCACGAGAGGAAAAACTGAAGTGAGGAACGTAAACAAACAGCTAAAGTCAAGAGGGAGTGAGACTGAAACAAACTTGTAACATGAGGTAAGATTATTTTCTTCAGCCAGTGAGCTCTTTCACAAAAACATTTTGTGACGGTTTGTGTCGTTGTTCACTGGTGTGTCAATATGCTCTGTTCTTTCAACAGATAATGTGCTGACTGGCCAACTAGTGTCATGATGGTCCTCTGGTTTCCCTTTTTGAATGACTATTACAGCCTACCGCTATCTGCTGGTGTGGAGAGTTACTTCCTCTCATGCAGGCCCAGAAGGTAAGTGCTGGTGTGGTCTTTGCAGTGTGCTCATGTGCAAGTTTTTGGCTAAGACACCTAAGCCGATGCAACAGTCAGCTTTTGTCGCCACAAGTTCTTTGATCTCAGGTTAGTGGGTCTGGCCAAAAGTCATTCTGGGGTGCAGTACAAAAACAAGAAGACGAAATTGCCAAATTTGCAAATCCTCCATTCTCTTATTGTTTGTTGTTAATAATAAATTATTAGCTCTGTTCTTGTTTTTAGTAACAGTGTGGGGTGGGGCTTGCCTAGGGCACTAAATATGCTAAGTACGGCACTGCATAAAACCCTACCTCTGCATGGGACTACATATACACTACTTACCTTTGTACTTACCTGTAATGCTTGAATAAGAAAAATGATTTGTCCAAAAATTGGTCTTAAATTTGGTTAAAACTGTCTTGAAAAGGTCTTAAAGGTCCAGTGTGTAGCTTTAGTGGTGTTTAGCAGTGTGGTTGCAGATTGCCACTTACTGAAACTTGCCCCGTGTGCCAAGCATGTAGGAGAACTACTGTGGCCTGCATTAAAATGTGAATGGCCCTATCTAAAGCCCCGTCATAAACGGCTCATTCTAAGGTAACACAAGGAGTCTTATTTTCAGTTCATTATAAGCTAATTAAAACATAGTTATGATTATTATATTCCATTTCTGATGATAGATGTCCCTTAATCCTGCACACTGGACCCTTAAAGAGCATGAACTTTAAGTGTCTGATACCCTGTCAGGTACCTTAACTTACATGTATGCTTCATTTATCTGGAGTTAGACAGCACACCGGACTCATTCACTTATTGAACTTGTGAACTGTTCCTTTTACTTACTCGCCTCTCTCTCTCTCTTTGAGTGTGTTCCTGCCATAAATGGCTCTGATGGAAATCTACTCAGTGTCTTCCGATAACACTGAATCAAAGAGGAAGTGGAAAAAGTGATGTGTGGCCGAAGCAAAAGGGGAAGTCGAATGACTTCTGCCCATGCAAAACAAGCTGACATTTCAGTGGGGTGTTGCTTTTTATCATACGAGACGCATCCACTCATGCAAGCCCACACCAACAGTCATTTCACACAGAGTCAGAAATACAGTATATTAATAAATAAATGTGTGATGCAGCACTTCAGTGATGAATTGTTTGCAAATAAGTTAAGTTTTAACCAAAAGGTTATTGTCGAGAGGCTGATGAGGCTTTGTGTGAATTAAAATGTCAAGCAGGTCATAGATAGCAGTTTCCTCTAATGCTAAAATGCTAACTCCACTCGCTGTCTCTCTCCCTCTTCAATCACACATGCTGGTGTCAGGTCTCGTACAGTCGGAGCTTGTTGCTAGCATCTGTTGGATCATAAATTTTGCTGCCCAGTGCCAGCAAAGATAGAGCTCTGCCACGTCTGACATAAAGAGGATAAAGTCTTTATTTCTTATAAGGTAAAGAATGTTTCCACCTCGTTCAGATGCATCTACTCTGCCTCAGAAACAGGTATAATTCTCATGTAATGCAGACCATGAATTTAACTTCTTCAATGTCAAAACTCACGTTGTGCAGCACTGTGCATCAGTGCACGCCACAGAACACAATGTGCATCGAGCTGGAATAGTTTCAGTTTTAATCCTCGTAAACACAGACAGTATTTGTTTGTGCAATCAGTCCCAAGAGAACCCACAAGTGGTAAAAAGGGAAAGCTAATGGCTGCTTTCACTCATCAGGAGGCCACCTGCAGCGCCATAAATATGTGCTGCTATTTGACTTATTATATGACATGCATGGATGCGTTACTTCTTCATGCACACAGACCCACTAACAACACCTTTCTCTTCACTGTGGACTAAAACAGGATGTGGTTGTTTTCTCGCAGCGATGCATCTTTGCTGCTACAGCTTTCACAAGTGACACATGCGTTCTACGCAGCATTCACGTGCCATTTTGTGGTGTATTATTTCACCTCTGCACCCTCTTTAGAATGAGGTTTAAAGTGGAAAGCATGCGTGCGCACTATATGATTACACTGAGCGTTTTTTTTTTATGCTCTTACATGTTGTTAGATCAGAGCTCTCTGAGATTCTGTGCTCAACACGACGCCCGTGGCTCTGACAGTCATACTAAGCAGCAACACATCATACAGAACTGGATTTCAACATCAGTGTTTAAAATATTCATGTCAGCAGAAAAGAGCAGCGGCTGAAATGAAGAGGGGATTTTGTGCCGTGATGATCAGAGGAAGTGGAGCCCCTTCATGCTGGTCTTCTCAGCTATGATACGAGCACACACCGCCGTGACCCTGTTTCCAATGACTTTCCTACTTAATGTCACATTACTCTAACAGGACACAGCACCTATGGGAGAATGAGGCCTAGATTTGATTTCTCCTGGGTTCTGTGCAAAGATCATCGTGACAAATTGCTTTTCAATTTTTAATCTCATGGCAAAGTGACAGCAAAACATGCCTTCATTTGTGTTCCCAACTGTACGGCTGAGAACAGAGGCAAATGAGCTCTGTCCAATGCAAATTAACATGCAATGAGTGTTGTTTTAAAGCACTCTGTTGTTGAGCCTCTTCAATAGGTCATCTGTTGATGATTCAGGCTTCCAGTAATTTCATTGTAATGTGGAGAACCATTTTGTATCTTAGATCATTCTGCAGAATTGCATGCACGACATTATGCTTTGGAGTACTGTAGGCGGGCCCATAGGTGGGCCTGGAGCAGAGTCACAGGCAGTATTTGCAGGTGTTTCAGTGGTAGAGTGGCTTCAGTCTGAAATTGTGAAGTACTGTAACCTGTCCTTATTTAACATGCTGAATTCTATGTGTGCTTATATTCCAGCAGGCTATCTTTATCCCTATCCACTCCAGAATAATAATGACAGGAGCTTGTCAGCTCTCTACCTGTCACCCACTGGTTTATCATCAGCCAGCTCATGGAGGGACAGTGACATGTGCGTCCCCACAGGAGCTGAATACAGAACAGTTGCAGTATTTACCTGTGTATGTACAGGTGCTCGGTGATGATAAGCAGACTGTTTCATGTTAAAAATACTTATAAAGGGGAGAGTTTTTAGGATATCGGCTTGACAAACCCCGTTGCAGGAGTGTGCCTTTCCTTGGCCTTTATTTGGAGCAGTTCACTGATTCATACATGCCAACGTGCACAGGAGCGTGCCACAAAACCAGGACTTGTGGATGAGATCTTGTGGCAACTGTGTCGATGTTTCCTCTAATTTCCCCCAATCTGACAGTGGGAATAAATCATCCATGTCCAATTTGCTGAAGTTTTCCTAATATGGGTGTCAATTAGTGAAAGAGTGCTACTGTGGCCACAGCTTTACAGCCTGCAAACTGGGCTGCCGCAGGCAGCACAATGCATTAGCGCACGATGAGCTGTCAGAGAGGATTATTTCAGCCACGCCAGTCAGCGAAGGGGGTGGGCGCCGCTCTGCTGCACTAAACCGAGGAGAAAGAGTGGGCGGGAGACAGAGAAAGGGAGAGAAACACGTAGAGGAAAGAGGGAAAGAGAAGAAAGTGTCCATTACACCGGGTGGATTTTTCCAGAGCACCGATGTTGGAACACTCTTCTGAGCTGGCCCTGGTGCAGAGTTTGTATGCCAACAGCATGCGCTGTCCCCCCTCTGCGGCCGGGATCTCTGTCAGGAATGAGGACCTGCCTATGAGGTACGTTGGGGTTGGCCCCTCATTCAAATCTGGGCTAGCTTTTGTGAAGCAGCTCGTATTTGGACTGCTTCTTTGTCTGGGCTGAATATTGTCATAGGATGTATTGTTTCCAGTTGAGGCGTTCTCTCATGCTGTGACTGTGTGACTGTGGGCAGGGTGGTGTTCCTCTGGTGTCCCAGTATGTTTCTTTTTTTCCTAGGATCCCAGAAACCATGTATTTGAATCTAATTAATTTGGCCATTCATGTCAATACCCTCTTCCCAAGACTGAAATGGTTCAATCAGGAGGTGGTGGATTAGTTTTAAATTGTATGGGAATAGAAAAATCAATACCTTATAGCATTCTCACATCATTTAATTACCTTCATCCTCTCTGCAAAGTTCCTCATGGGCTCAGATACTTGCATGAACTACAAATAAAGAGAGGAGAATGTGTCAGGAATGCAGGTGTTTGTCTCTGAAATGAAAAAGACAAACCTGTGTGATAAGACAGGCCTTTCTGCTGAAACCAGCCCAGGCCTTACAGTACTCCCTCAGTCAAAGCCCACAAAAGATACCAATTATCTTTTAAAAGAACAAAACGACATTTACATCTATCTCGGAATTTGCATAAATTTAGAGGAACTAGAGCCTGATAAGACGCTGTTATCATGTGTGCTCAGTACATCTTGACCCAGCAGATTTCCTGTAGAAAGAAAGCATGATAAAATGAAGTTCTCTCTCCATTTTGAGAGCCCCTAGTTGGTCGCCATTCTGCAAACGCTTTCATGAAAGGCAGAGCTGATAAAAAAAAAAAAAAGTGTGCCTCCAAGTTGGAGGCGACGTGCTCAAAAAAGACACGATGTGGCCCATTTGGGATTGAAGATGGCCTATTTTTAAACCATGCAGTTTGTCACGAAGGGATACAAATTTAAATGCTGGATGATGATGATGATGATGATGATGATGGGTGAGACAAGCATGAGGGGAAAACATTTGATGTAAACAACAAAAGCATGGTACGTGTGGAGGATTATGGTGGGATTACAGTAGTAATAATCTGAGATTAAGAAAAGGAGACTCGTATTAGAAGGTGCTAACAACCAGGCATCAGCCTCTATATTCTACTCCAATAAACATCTCTAAGAACAGACTGGCATGATGGCATTATGAACTGTACGGACAAACTGTGCCGTATATTTTACATACCCACGAGAGAAACAGGAGCTGCTCTCTACAAGAATCCTGTTCCTTTCCTAACAAATCTATTCAATAAGATCCCCTGAGATCCAATTGAGTCAAAGGAAATATGTGGATGCTGCAGATGGGATGACATTATTGTATTTTTCCTCCATTTTAATGAAACCTGATTCTCCGGAGAGGTTTAGACTAGCTTTTTATAGCAGCCCCTCGAGCTTAATGGTAATGCATGTTGCATAGTGGGCTCGTCTGCATGTATGGCAAAATAGGTCGCATATCTCATTATGCATACAAACCTCTTTTAGGCACTGTTTAATAGAGCATACTCTGCACTGGTGCCAAGTTGCCTTGAAATTGCTATGGATACAAGGATTAAATCGGATTTCATGAATGGGATGATTCTCAACACTCGCTATGAATAATATTTTTGGATTGTGCAGCTGCTGGAGCAATAATGACTGATTTGACAATTAGGCTAACCCCCCCTCGCCTCTCTGCTATGGCAAACAGCACTTGACAACGGCCCCCCTACCTTTCCCCACCAAGTGTAGAGGCCTCGCCCTGCAAGTCCAGCACAACAAAAGAAGATAAGCTTCCCCCTCCCCCAGGGAAACAACAGCCCAGCACAAAGGGGAACCCATGACCTATGACCCTGAGTGAAGACAGCAAGGGAAAACTGCATTTTAACCATCCCACTTTTGATATGAACAGATTTATGGACCCTAATCACAATGTGAGGCAAGCTGCAAACAGTCTTGGGTATTTGTGTAATCCAATTTAAAAGAAAAACAGGTGCCTAATTTGGAGTCCTGGGAAAATATGGAAACAAGAGCAGCATTATTAATCAAGATGATACTGACCTGGTTTCTATATTTAAAGATTTTAAGTGGCTCTTGACTCATCCACAGACCAATACAGCTAAGGAGGATCTGACTCTTATAGATGTGCCATTTATTTCAGAGAGTGCTGCAGAATCAGTCGTTATAAAAATATAATGGTGATGCCACAGGAGCTGCACCATCACAAACTACAAATAGGTCACTAAACTCTGTATAAGACACCACGTGCCAGTCCCTATAGGGACATTACAGTGATTTTACATCGGGGCAGAGGCGCTGTGAGGCTGGCTGAGCAGCAGCAGCAGCAGAAGGCAGCATGGTTTCAGACTTTTGTTGAAAAGGCCACGCCTCTGGTTTGCTGCAGCTCGGTGTGCAGTGTGACAGCGGCTCGCCTGAATTTATTTCAGTCGGGGACGCGAGAGAAATTAGGAGGAAGAAACAAGGCGGATACCGGTGCCCTCTCTCTCATGCAGTTTTGAAGAAGACGCCCCCTCCCTGCACCTGTTCTGCTTCGTCTTGTCGCCCGTCTCGCAGGAGTTGAGCCTCTTGCGAGTGAGCGGACGTCTCATTGTTAGATAGACGTTGTTTTGAGCATGACTTCGGCGTACAACCTGGATTTCCACCCTCTCACCGAAAGTCGGTTAATGACTTCGAGCGACACAATGTAAGTAACCCAACTATCGATCTGCGTCGCCTCCCCGTCTCTCTTCGTTAGCAGCGCAAACATTTACGAGTGTTTGTAGCGGAAAAACAACACAGTTCAAGGCGAGTTGGGAGTTAGCTACCGTTAGCTTAACTGCCAACGGGGATGCTAACGTTGCTAGCCAAACGAGCAGTGGACGGTACGCTCACCTGGAGTTGAAGTAGTTTGTCTAACTTAGCTAATAAGGGAAGTAACCTCAAAAGAAGTCGGTTAAGTAGATATTAACCGACTCTTAGCTACAGCTGAGCACGCACCGCCGGGGCTAGAACATATTACTCGAAGGGACTGCGGGGAAACGCAGTTTGCTAGCCTCGGTGTCGGGATACGAGGCGCGCTACAATAGTCAAGTGACATGTGCCTCCGGAGATCACAGGTTTCGGTATCAGACCAGAATAACAGCATCGATTAGCTTTAAAAACAACAACCCGGCATGTCTGTCGGTGTTACCTGAACAAACACAGCACCACCTTATTGTTTGGCGGTTAAGTCAGTTGAACAAGTTTGCGTTGACGTGTGCTTAATCGAAACGGTAACTTAGGTGTTAAAACAGACAAGTATCAACCGGTTAAAAGGAAGTGCTCCGAATAGAGTTACCGTGGTTATTTCGTGTGAAGCTAGCTATTCATATATTTAGTTGCCGAGCTAACACCGAGTTGTTTTTCAGTTTTATTGGCCAAAGCTCAACAGCAGTAGTGGAGCTTGTTTGTAGGCAGCACACGGGCTATTAGCTCTGCTCGCCTGGCGCACTCCCAGTCCCTCCCTGTCTCTGTGTTAGCCACCATGCTAGCTAACATCGCTAGCTGCACCTCCCGGGCTGCTGTGTGCTGTGGTACCCCCGTCCATGTTGAATGTAGAAGTGCTCGCCCAACGGCAGAAAACACGTGGTTTGCTACATTATTGAGCCATTAATGGAAATCTTGTGACAGGGCATATACACAAGGGAGAGGAGACACTCACCAAGCACAGAGGTCCATATAATAACCCTGTCCTCTCGACATAACGCCGGCTAATCTTGTTTGACAAAAACATTTCCAAAACCGCAGCCTGCTTTTACAAGACTGTTTAAATTTTAAATGTTTGCACTTTCATGAGTGCTATCTTTATTTTGCAGTAAAATGGGTCTCGTCCTTTTTTCATTACATGGTCTTGCACAAAAGGAAATGTCACAATCAAGCTGTTATTGTTACAGTATGTCCTCAAACTATTGTATAGTTGTGTCAGTATGGTTGACATGAATGACTAAAGTCTACTGTAAATATATCTGAAACAGTCAATTAACAACAAAATAACTAGTAAGTGTTATGATCATTGATTTATTACACTTTCACAATCAAAAATCCCAAACAGCACCTAGTTTCAACCTCCCAAATGTGAGTATTTTCTGCCTGTCTTTGTCTATCGTGACAGTAAACTGTACATCTTTTAGGTTTATGAATGTTAGATTTGCAAAACAGGCAACTGAAGGCATAATCTTGGGCAAAAGGAAACTGATGGCCGCTTTTACTATTTTTAACAGTTTAACAAATAACTGAGAAACTAATTGGCAGATCAATTGTTCATGAAAATAATTTGTTGCAGTCCTACCGTCTTATGATAATCCTAAATTAAAAATGCTTGGGGAAATTAGTGGATGTTTATAAATAATACATGGTCTGATTTTTACAATATTTCACACTTTCACAGGATATTCTTTGGAGAATATCTCACGTGTTGGACTTAGAGATAGTGAGGTGGTGATTAGATCTTGTCCCAGCTGTATTTGATTGATTTATCCCCCTGATTGTTGACAGTGAGAGTGACAACGAGAGCTTAAGCGAGATCCTTTGGCAGCCAACGCAGCCATAGTGCTATGTCAGTAAGCTAAGCGTCACAGTGATCCCTTTTGTTGTGGCGGGGGAGCTGTTGATCTGTGCAAAGTGTAGGATCTTGGCAGAGGGTCTGATGGGGGGGCTGCCCGAGCCAGCTGTTCTGCTCACTGTGAGGGTGGCAGCAGCAGCAGTGGGAGAGTGCCATACAGCCAGATGTTGAAGGCCAAGAGTAGGAGGGCTCTGATCTGGCCTGTCACCTGTTTCTCTGCTCCTGCTGCGGGCTTGGCGCTGCAATAATTACACGACTGGCTGTCCTGGAGCTGCATGCACCGCCTTGGAACGCTCATAATCACGTACTGTATGTGGGGCGGTGTGATCGAAGGTTGAGCAAATTCCTCTGCAAGCTTCGCAAACAACAGATATTGTGGGACAGGGTTGCATAAGACCAGATGCACCCACCATGTCCATGAAATTGTCAGTGCTGTGCCGCTAAGTTATTAACAAAGTCTACACTGCGGGGATGTTAAATCAGCAAAATAAGATATGGTATGTCTAAGCTTGTGATTCTAAAATTGGATATCAATTAGCGCTTGTGACCTAGAAGTCGGTGTCCGCGGTTCACATGAAGTCGGATGAAAAAGCGCTGCTTGAGTGGACAAGTCAAGAGTAGCAGTAATGGATTGGATTGAGGGGATGTGACAACAAGAGAAGCTCTCTTCTGGATTGACGGCTTTGTGGGGGCAGAAAGCTTCTGTGCACAGTTGTAGGCTGTGTTGGAAATCAGTAATTATTTAGGCTACTATAAAGTATAAATGTACGCCTTTTCATTTGAGTGTCCAAATTCTGAGCAAGAATTTTATGCATAACACATTGGCCTCAAAAATGACAGGAATTTAATGAGAAAAAAGCAGCATCCATAGCGTGTACAATACTTGCTGCTTAGAGTTACACAATTTACTGTGTCAAGTGACACAAAATGATGTTTGAAACCATATTTACTTAGTTTGCTTGCTCACTAAAGTGTAAATTACTGAGCGTCTACAATGTAGACGGTATATAAAGATGGACATCATGACAGCTCCCCAGAAGTGAAGCCGAAACATTTTGATCGCTCCCAGCTGGGTGGCTGCAGTATAGGTCATAAACCCCGCCCTGTATAGGTAAGCAGATGGGACAAGGACCAAACTAAAATCTCAGTAGTACACTCCAGATCAGTTTTTCCCAAAAGATAGTTTCAGCCATTTTAGGTACTTCTTACCACGCTGGTGTAAGTTCAATTGTTTGGCTTTCTGGAAAGTTAGGCTTTAATTAGTCATTTGAGGCTATAGAAAGGGGATTTGACATAATGATGACAGCTATGTGTGCTTGTTATCAATGGCACTGCTCGATTGACAAGTGTATGGGTGGGAACTTAATACCGCTACTGCCCAAACTCTGGCCCCAAATGATGTTGCTTGTGCTGGATGTCAGAGGCCGTGTCCGGGATATTTTGACTTCATTTTGGTAGAGGTAGAGACACGTTGTCCATCTTAATATACAGTCTATGGTCTATAATATGGGAAGAAGTGGATGAGGGAGTGATTTTGAACATTCCCATCACTTAAAATTCTGCAGTATTTGTAAGCGTAAACTGAAAGCAAAAAACTGCATGTTAAGTAAGGGGAGTTTTGTATTAATTAAGGATGTTCTGTTTCTCATCACGGGTTAGATTAATGGATGACTGAGTAAGTCAGGGCAGTAAGCACACTCTGTCAAAGTAATCAAGTGTAATTGCTGCTTTTAGTGGGTTGTTTGTCTCTTCATTTGAGATGCAGCGGTAAGGCTGCTGCCTGTTCTGGTGAGCTCCACCTGAAGACTTGAATTCACGCTCCACCTGACGCTGACAGAGGTGTGAGCAGAGTTTATTTTGTCTTATGTGTGACTGTTCGCTCACACGAGCTTTGCTTTAGCAACGTCATCCATAACCGCCAGGGACGCTTGGTGTGATTATGGAGCTAATGGGGCGGGCCTTGTCATCAGATGCTGGCCGTCTGTTAACATGCAGCCCATTCAGAGGCTGATTGAACATGTCTGTCTTCATCAGGGGAAATGCAACAATGAAATCAGGCCATATTGAGCTGAATTGGAGTTAATGCCAGGAGGAAAATATCTTAATAACTTCTCATCATAACCACAATGTGCTGATTAGGGTCGACCACTTGGTATGGAAATCAAATAGTACGCAGCCCTCCTGTTTCTGCTTTCTGGCCTCAAGCAACATCCATCCTTGGTCTTCATTTGTTCTTTCAAACCTGGGCCACAAGTCTGAGTATTTCTTCCTCAGGGGTCCTACAGCAAATGTTATGTAAATCGTGCTGCTGTTTTCTGTGACCAGTTTTTAAGTTACAACTCCAAGCCTGTCAGGAGGATATATTTATGCCAAGCTTGTGAAACCCTATTCAACCTGTCAAAGAATATTCTGCCTCTTTTTGTAGTAGTGGAGAAAATAGATGGAGCTAGAAGAGAGAGCCTTCATGTTCTGCTTGACAGCTGTCAAAGATATTACCAAGGCATTAGAGGCATTCTGTGTCTCGTTGAATCAGCTTATAAGGCCACTGGTTTCCTGAAAGAAAAAACAACTCATGATTTTTTTTTTTTGAGGGCATTACTAGCAAACAGCTGTTTCAGTCGACTGATTTTCCTCTTTTCTCAGAAGCATTACGTGTGACCATGTGATCTTTGACTTTTTTCTATCCACAATAAAGCATGACAGCAGTGTGCTGCTAGTTGCCAAAACAGCCCAAGGCACATGAGTTTTAGTATATTACTCAAAACTGGAAGAGACTCAGAATTATGTGTAACACTGCCCTAACAAGACTTGTTTGCTCAATATTTTAATTAAAGCAACATAGTGATAGTTTAATTGGCATTGCACCAAATAGCATTAATAATTAATGGTGAGTAATGATAAAAATGCAATTATAGCATTGGATTCCAATAATGTAGTGACCACAGATTTTGCTTTCCATCAGCAGTGGTGACAAAACAAAATCATGTGGCATGTGTTGCTGCCGTGACCCCTGATGGTTTAGGGATGAGTAATGTCCAAACGCACAACGCTGAGCTTTCAAAATCTTGTGTATTACCAGGCAAATTGGCTAGCTTTCTAATACGGGCACAGCAAAGGTGTCGCTGGCATACTTGGCCGGTCAGAGCTCACCAACAGGACAGACACATGGTCCAAATAAATCACCTGTTTTTATGGGTGGTGCAGCAGTAAGCATGCAACTGTCACTGCTCTGAATGACTCGTCAGCTGCTGCAGGGTGTCTCGGAGCTCGATGAGCTGCCACATCGCAGGGCTGTTTTTTTTTTTGTGGAAGCTCAGCAAAAGACTTCATTATTCCTGTCTGGGAGTACTCTGCTGGAGCAGAGATGGGCAGTTAGGACAGTTTCAGTTATAGTATTTTTGAGTCAGTACCCTTATCAGTGCCAACATTTTTTGTTTGTCTGTTTTTGCCTTTTATGTAATATTTAATTTAAATTAGAGGCGAATGATATGATCAGTTAAAGGAAAAAAAGTGAATTACATGTCAGCAGTCAATTTAAACAATGTCACGACTGTAGTGCAGACTTTATGTTAGAAAATATTGAGGCTTTTCAGCCAAATAATAAACATTTTCTCACTCCCATCAGGCCACCCTCATAGCATTGGTTATATTTGTTCAGGTTTTGAAGTACAGTGTCCGTCTTGAGATCTCTGGTGTTACCTCAGTACAGCAGACAAATGAAATTTCATTTATGCAGCTTAAATCTTCTGGGAAGAAAATAAATTCAATAAAGTACCGACAGCAATTTGCCTTTACTGAAACAATGTCCTGGTTACCTTGACCCCACTGAACCCATCGTGAATATTTTTCATTGAAACAAATTTATCCTGAAGAAGAAAAACAAATAACTCCTGTGAAAACAGAGTTGTTTAGGGCGGATCCCAGCAGCTTTGTATTGGCGTTGTGTCAATGCTGTATTGACACAACATTATGCAGCTTTAAAGGCTTGAGACAGTGTAGGTCCACTGATATATGCTTCTCAGTGTCAGCAGGTGTCACTTAAAACTGATATGCTACTGGCAGATACTGATCCTCGTGGGCAGCTGTCACCTCCTGGTAGCTAAGCTAACAGGGCTAGCCATAGTTCATCAGAAGCCCTTTAAAAAGGAATGACTCCACATTTTGGGAAATGCATTTATTTGATGAGGAGCTGGACTATTGCTCATAGAGCTTTGTTAACTCTCTGTTTGTGTGAGCATTATATTTACCCTTTACATAATGAGAGTGGTATCAGACCTAGCATCTAAAACAGAAGTTATACTTCTGCATTGAATCTATTGCAGCGTCAGCTCTGAGTAAACACATACCCTACACCTTAGCTTGGTGTGCGCCTCCCTGAAAATGTCACTACACATCATTGTAACACAGACCTGCTTCTGTTAATTTTGTAATCTTAAAACAATTTCCCTCAGTGGAAATGAGGCTTTTCTTTACTTTTATTTCACAGATAATAAGCAGTAAACTGTGAAGACGATAAAGCCTCCACAAAAATAGCGTTTTTAGTCCTATGTGAAATTTATCCTGGCTTCAGATGAGTAGAGGAAAGTGTGCTAGCCACTAGGCTAATTTATGCAATGTAAAATGTCATAGGCTGATGCTAATAACGTTAGCATGTTGTATATGTGGCCAAAACAGGTTTAATATAAGACTTTTTGCTGGGGGACCTTGTGAGTTACAACAGAACAGTTGCAATGTTGATATTAAGCCATATTTATGTGTGTTTTATGTGTGTTTTGAGTCAGTCAAACTTCACAACAACAGCAAACAGCACTTCACAGAAACTCAACAGTGGCAAAGACACCCCACTGCCAACTAGCGTCTTGGAGGTGTAATTGCAGAGCGACAGACACCACTGCACAAGTATAAATGCTCACAATAGCTTAGACTACACCACCGAGCTTACACACAACTATAAATCAGCCTTAACTCTCAGCAAGACAGAGAAGCATATTTCCCAAAATGTCGACCGATTTGTCAAGGCTAGCGCAGCAGCTTTTATAGTCACCTTCCTGTCTGTTCTTGCTCTTTCTCTCTTTCCTCCAGTTTTAACAAGAGCGGTCAATACAGCTCTTAATGTGACAGAGCTTACTGTCTGTGCACTTGTCCACTTTACAGTGTAACAACACTTTGAGGCAGACAATTTGAATCAATGCTTTTTATTACTGGAATAGTAAAAATGTATGATATGTAGACATTGTTGCAGTAATTAAAGCTGTCATTTTTGTGTGGGTGTGTAGGAAGGCCAAAGAATGTATTATTGCAGTTACATTTCTCTTCAGCAGTCTCTTAAGCTGAGGAGACAATGCACAGCTGCAGGGGGCTGGAGCGTCTAATGAATGTTAAGGAGACACTGTCAAAGGGAGTTGATTTTGAGCCTTGGTGTTTTTGAACGCTGTGACACAAATCCAGTTGTTTTTTTTCCCATGTGAGGTTTGCTTTTTCTACGGCGAGATTTCATCAAAGGGCCCTCAGCAAAATGGCGTCGGAGTGGCACTGGTAAAACTGGATAAATGGTGTCACCCACCAGTGCTGTGGCCTTAGCAGACGTAGCCTTCGATGTGTTCCAAAGCATCTCTCTGACTTGGCCCATTGTGCTGTAGAGGAACGGTGAATAGTGTTCTCCAGCATGGGCGAACAATATGTGATTGTTCCCCTGCTGTGGTGAAGAAGCTGTAGGTTACTCTCTGTACCATCGCCAAAGCGCCTGAGGAGGAGATGTACCGCAAAATCGCTGTCTGCTAACTAGTGATTCTTGTAGGTTTAGACCTCTGCAGTGCTGTTTTCCTTTAGCTGTCGGAGCTAGTGGGAGGGGGGCACTCACCCCTTTTTGGTAGAGAGAAGCTTTTGTTTCACTGGAGCGTTTTTTTTTTTTTTTTTTTAACTGTTTATATGTCATCATTGGGATGTATTGACAGCCTCCAGGAAACAAAACATTCGTACTGAGGTGTGGAGTTGGATTTTAGAAGAACAAGAACTGAAGTGTGATTTGTTAGCATGTCGTTTAGGTCCCTCAAGGAGTTTGGTGTTTCTGCGGAGCGGCTGGGCTCAATTTGTAAGAGATGGATGGCTCGCGTCCAAAGGTCTGTGTGTGATATTGTTTTTACATTAGTGTATCTTTTTGTCAGTCACACTTTTACAATGTTGTTTTAAGGATTTTAGTACTCTGTGTGCCAGACATCCTTTGTACCACAGTCTACAGATTTTGTTGCCCTCCTTGATCCTCTGTGGTTCTACATTGTGTGTTTGGAGCGAGGCTTTATGCTTAACATGATTTCTCTGCCTCGACACCCGTGGATGGCTGCAGCTCCGGCCTTATTTCTGGTTTCCAGCATCTCTACACCTGTCTGGAAATGTTGGTGCTTGATATTGTGTGTGTGTGTGTGTGTGTGTGTGTGTGTGTGTGTGTGTGTGTGTGTGTGTGTGAGTGAGACAAAGGTGTTGTAGTCGTAGGTACACTGGTGGGTATTGATTCTCTGTCCCTAAGGCTTGCCTCAAAGGAAAATGGCACGATTTAGTATTTCACTCAACTCCATCATTGCTCTACTACCCTATAACACCCAGATTGTAACTCGATATGTTGTTGACTGTGCAATTCAGAGTTGTTGCACCATCCATTATTGTAAACAGTATATTGTTTCAGCATCTGCTCCAGTGTACACGTGTTTAATGGTCACATTGCGAAGGATTTAATGGTCTATAAACCACTTGACTCCTTGATAGTAAAGTTGAAATTTATAATAACTATCGAAGCACATTGGATTTCCATAAAGACACAAACTAGAGCCCATTTAATGAATCATGATTTAGCCTGATTTCAGTGTGTTTGGGTTATTGTTTTTCACACATTCAGTCCGCCTGCATGGTGACAACAGACAATCAATCTCCACGCAGGCCAATTAGTGAACAAAAGTGTTGTTAAACCTGTCAAAAATAATTGATTAGAAAAGTTGCATCAGCTATTTGGAAGTATTTAGGTTAGAAAAATGATTATATGGAGCTTTATTTATCTTTGTCGTCTTAGAATTATGTAATTAGTGTCACTGATAGATATGTATATAACCAAAATACTGTTGTTACTACTCATACTGTACACAGCCCAGAGATTCACAGTTGCTTTTAAAATGACTATTAAACTGCCTCTCAAAACCATATGCTTTTATTTAGCTGTCAAATACATTACAATGTTATTTTGAACTGCATGTTACTAACAAAGTTTTTGACAGTGTGTGTCAGAAACAAAACAGTTTGGTGATTAAAACTGGGGTAGGCTGTTTTGTGAAGAAGTAGGGGGATGTCAGAATTTAAAAAATCCACCCTCCTTCTTATGTTTGAGATTCAGAGTTCTATTGAAAAGTATGGCAAATTTACACATTTGAATGGCCAACGGCACCGCAAAAACGCAGAAGAAAGCAGCAACCCTCCCTAAAGGGATGAAATAGTTTGTTTTTTTTTAATTGCCTGACATAAACAGTTGCTGCTCAATAAGAGGATTATGTGACTGATAAAAAAAAATAACAAAAATGACATTTCTAGGGAATCCAATAGGCAGTGCAGACACCAGCACCAGTTGTCACAGTGGGCTGTGCGCCGGGCTAACTTGTGTAACAGCAGCAACAGAAAGTTTCCCACTCTCCTCTCGACAACGTCATCTATAGTGGCAGGAAGTGAGGCACAGTATATGCTGTGATTTGAGGCTCTAGCTAGCTTCATAAACATAAACTTGAATTCGCTGCAGCCTTGATCCTTTGGCTATGGTTAGCAGGCTAAACTTTTCGCAACATTTTCTTTCCATCTTTGAAACACTTTGCTGATATTGACACATGCTGTATTTTGTTTATTGTCAGCCTCTGTTAGACTCGTTTGATAAGTCTGTCTTCCTTCCTGGGTTGCTTTGTTACCGATGCTGGAATAATGACTTTTTCTGTGTGATTTTCCTCCACTGAATAGGGCTTTTACCATCTGAAGGGCCATGCACACACAACTGCATTTGTATAACAGCCAATAGTAACACTTGCTCTCTGAAAATGACCTATGATTGGCCAAAGTCTTCCGTCACTGGCTAGATTTTCTAAAGCCTGAAAACAAAGCTAAGAAGAGGTATAGAAGTTTAGTGTTCTTAAAGTCCACTGGAATCACAATATGCTAAAAGGTTATTATGGAACTTTTGTCCAGTGACGCCAAAATAAAACCACCTACCTCAGCTTTAACAAAATATGTGAACATAAGAAATAAACATTGTTTTAGACCCCAGTAAACTAATAATCTATTTCTTCTTTTTGCTCTCTCAGCAACGGCAACGGCAGCAAAATGAACGGGTCGCTGGAGCACTTGGACCAGCCCGACCCAGACTCCATCAAGATGTTTGTGGGCCAGATCCCACGGTCCTGGTCAGAAACAGAACTTAAAGAGCTTTTTGAGCCCTTCGGAGCTGTGCACCAGATCAACATCCTCCGTGATCGCACCCAGAATCCCCCTCAGAGCAAAGGTACAGACAGGACATGAAATTATCTGATTGATTGTTTGTTCTACCATGCCACAGAGGTTAATAAATGGCAGACTTTTGAACCTATTCTATTTTTTAAATATGTTGTTGAAAGATAAGGTCATTAATAGGTTAAATATATTGATTACCACAAAATACACTGATTACAATTCATAGTCTGTTATTTTTTTAAAGGTTTCTGCCTCTTACCATTTTACATTATAGGAGGAGAAGAGGATTTTTTGGGAGGGATAAGCAGTTGTTAGAGAATTTAAGGTCTCATAACTTGGCATGGAAATTAGTATTCTTTACATTACAGGGGGTAAATGATCTTCTGTTTCCTGTAAAAGATAAACTGTTTTTTATTATTTAATTTGTTACTGCCAAAATAAATTGGCTCATCTAAATACTGGTTGGTTACCTTCCAAAGTGCAGAGAAACTTAGACCTTTATATAGCTGCCGTTGTCCTCTACCTGTGTTTGCCTGGCTGTTGGTGGTCAAGCACTATACACAAAACCCTGTTATTGCCACGTCATCCACCATCACATTTCAGCACAATCGCCTTAGGCAGTGCACAGCATTGCTTGTCTGCACACGCAATGCAGCTGTGTTTGTGCTTACATACAAGATGATTCAATAGTCTTTTGTTTCAGGGTTAAAAAGTAACACCTTTTTTCCATAACCCTGCATTACAGGAGTATTTTATTTCTTCTACTTTGCCGTGCTGGCTTAAAAGCAGCATTGTAAGGAGGAAGTGTTACTCAACTGCAATTTTCCATTAAGACATCTATCGATGCGCTCACCTTAGAAATGGTGCTCGAGTTGAGCGATTCAGTTTAGGTTCCAATTAGAGGAGACGGTGAAGTGGAAGCCTGCTGTCTGCAGAGAGCTGCAAAGTGCCACTGGAAGTGCTCAGTCTCCCGTAACTAACTGCAGGTGAATAAAGTAAACGACAGTTTCCCTGATGTAACTGTCCTAGGTTTACGACATCAACCAAATTTCAATTCCCTTGATGGTTGGATGACTCACTAGGGCTAAAGGCACTAATCTACTCTGGGGTTTTAATGTGGTGGGGCCCTGCTTGTTGCTGGGCTCTAAATGGAGCCAGTTTTGGGCTACCATTGGTTTCTAGGCCCTGACTTACCAAGCCAGACGTTTAGCCACCATTTAAGGTTTCTGGCCAACTGATACCGGTAGTATTTGAGGTGTGTCCAAAACCATTTGCATTATTCGGCTCTTATAAGCCGCTGTTCCGCAGATTGAATCTGCAAAATTGTTGGTGGAGGCAGTATGAGAGAAAATGTTGCCTGACTGGCTGTTCAGCTGAGTGAATCAGTGATTTTACCCATTTAGTGCAGTCTATCCTTACAGTTTTTGCCTTTGCCCTTTCTTCTTTTACAAGTGAAAAACATGCTGACAACAACGCTGCTACTTGAAGACGGACATGCTGCCTTTCAGGCTCTTATACTCTCCCTTTTCTGACTCTTTTTTTCCCAGAACTCATTCAAACATCAGTCGAGTAGCAGTAAGTCTTGTCACAAAAATGTGTCAGACAAATCGGTTGCCTTTTAACTGGTTATTAGCAGTACAGTTTCCTTAATGGTTATGAAATGTGAAAATAAGGAACCTCTAGTGCCTGATTTAGATCTTGATTCAGTTCACAGGGCTCCTCACTTCACTGAGACTAGTCGGTCATAAAGAGTCTTCAGTGTGTCAGGGCCCTAATGGCAACACAGCATGTGACCAGGACAGCACTTGATTCACATGATCATTTTTTACAAAAATACACACACATCTCACCAACGTGAGTGTGATCAAAGGTATACAAGAAAATCTCTGGGGTGCTTATTATTCTGTGTGTACATAGATATACAGCCAACACTGCAGTTCATTGGGAGGCTGAGGAGTTCAAAGCCCCCTTTTTTTAGCAGAGCCCTCCTCTGTTCTATGTGGAGTGTCAGCTGTGATGGCCTATTGACATGTTAATGCAATGTTAATGTATTCTAATAGATAATCTGGCCTGATCACAGCGGTCTTTGGCTCACTCAGCCTGTGTGAGGTGAATATGTTGCAGCAGCACCCCCACGCCCATTTATTTCACTGTCGTCCTCCTTTCCCAGTCGTCTTACTCCTACTGGGAGAAATGGGGGTAGTTTATTAAAACACAGTGGCCTGATGATATCTGGCTTATGTTTATTTGCATGGCAGATAATACACCGTCCGCCCCCTTCCTATGTCATCAATCTTTCTTTTGTTTGATTTGTTGGTTGAAAATTGCTGTAATCCCACTTCCATTTTGGTTGTTTACTTTGCCACGGATCTATTGAGGAGCCATCAGATTTGCGGTGTTTTTTAGGTCACGTCTACCGCAGGTCATGAAAAAATCATCTGATAACTATCACGCCTCTCTGGATGGTTTATTTAGCTCCAGTAAATTGGAGGCAGGGCTAAGCAGCAGAGAAAGAGAGAGCTCAGCTGGTTGTGAGAGAGAGAAGAGAGCAGCTCGATGCATATTAGAGTTCAACAGCCCTCCCCGCGGCCTGGGAGCTCCAGTAACAGCATAATACACACTATGTAGGTCAGAGACGCTGCAGTGCTCCACTTCCCCAGCCCAGTGAAACTGACAGGCTGGAACGCCACTGGCGGTCTGCTGGGACGGAAGGATGAGAGGCTTTTTTTTTCTCCCTCCCCCGCTCTTCTTTTCTTCACCCCCCTCCCCCACCTCCTCTCTCCTCCCATGATTCCTCTTCCTTGCTTTCACTTCTGCTCCCTCTTGTCTCTTGGTGCTGTTTTCATGCCTCCTGTATGTATGTTTGTGTGTGACTGGATTCTTATGTAACAGGGCACCACTCTCTCTGATGTGTTGATGTGTTGGTACGGTGCCCTGGCATGCCCGAGCAGTGTTGACCCACGGACTGTGCATCAGTGCCTCCTGACAGCTATCTAACCCTGTGGTCATCTCTATGGCCATGTCACACAACAGCCTTCAGCTATCTCATTACTCCAGTGTCCTCGCTGCGAGCTCCTACATGAGCAGTGTTGCACCATCAAACAGTTGGCGCTAAGAATATCCTGTCACATGTTTCTAACATGTGATCTGAACATACACTCATCCGTTTAGCTTCTTTCCTGCTCTGCAGCAGTCGTGGTATCACATTTACTGTCTGTATGCGCTGCGTTTCTAATGCTGTTTTTGTCTCCTTCCCCCCGCCCATTGTTTGTCCCTGTTTTTCTCTCTGCAGGATGCTGTTTTGTAACTTTTTATACAAGAAAAGCTGCACTGGAGGCCCAGAATGCACTGCACAACATAAAGACTTTAAGTGGGGTGAGTAAGCACAGTATGGGCTGCTTTTAGCTGCTTGAGCCCCTCTACATCCCTGGTGCAGGCTGTGAGCTGTGTGCCGGCCGATAATGAGCTCTCGGCTCACTGAACGCCTGTCTGGCCTGAAAAATATCTCAGCCCCCACTATGCACTAACACCACACAGAGGACTGCCCCTGAACCTCAACACGCTGAATTGATAAGCCAGCTGACCCTACACACATACACACACACACATATGCAGGTATCAGGTAAAGTGTGCTTGACCAGGCAGCAGGTTATTCACTGAGGCACAGGACTCGATTGCCACAAAGTGGAACAAATTATTAATGCTTGTCTTCATGAATCATTGATGCACATCTACATTTTTATTTCCCAAAGTTGGAGGTACAAAAGGAGGCGAGTTCAAGTCTTTTGAACAATGACGCTTGCTGAAAGCGAGTGTGGTCTCCTAATTCCTTACCTGATTTATCTAGAGATTAAAGCCCAGTCAACCGGAATAAGTGCAGTTGCTTGTTAAACGTCTACAAATCTGCCCCGCCTATACACCGCTCTCAACGACTTTCCTTCCAATCAATTAAATCTATAACAAACAACTGCACCCGTCGATTAAATCAATAGCCCAGTCTATTGGAAATGTCAGTGGGGTTACAGGTAAATATTGAACCGGGCTGATAAATGAGTGTAGCAGGCTGAGTATACAGGCCTAGCTCTCTTCACTGGAGAACTATCAATCAGCCAGACATTTCAAATAAAGTGTGGTCTAACGGCTCAGCTCTCAAATCCCAGTCCCCGATCATACTGTTACTGGCATTGACTGCAGGTGACTGAGTTTGGTTTGCGTGACAGTGGGAAAAGCTTGTTTCTGTTCCTGTTTTCTCTCCCTTCTGTGCCTCGCTCTCCTTGGTCAGTGACGCCAGCCAGTACCCATACTGAGCAGGCCATCTGTCCGCTTCTCTTTAGTGCTTGTCAAAAACAAACCCACCACTTTTCATAAGTACAACCTGCTCAGGCATCTCACGGCTAGATTTATTTCCTCTCTTTCGCATCACATGGCAGGTAAAATGTGCTAAAAATATATTCACTCAAAGTTCTGAGAGTCGCCTTGCACCGACGTCTTCATTAAATAGCGTGAAGTGACAGATCCTAAAGCACTTTCTCACATAATGAACACAGCGCGAGGGGGAGCGTCATGTTCAGAGATGTTAGGCTGACTCAAACGAGATTTTTCACAGCTCTGGTTTGCCACACCTTGTTGTGTTTGTATGTGATATAATGGTGTATAGGGGAGGTGAAAGACAATCATTATCTATAAAACTTAAACTCAGTGTACATTTTTAGAAGCACTGAAATAGCCCAGTTGTCAGTCATTTCTGTAAGATTGTTCTAAAGAAGATGAGGAATGTTGACAGGAAGAATCGATAAGTTCAATCACAAGTCTACACTACAGCGAGAAGTGAAATTGGATACCGGAGAATTTGATCCCCACCATCAACTCATAGACACTTCTCCCTGAATCTGGCAGCGGTGAGGGATGATGGTGTTTTGAGTGAGAGAACAAAACAAGAGGCAGAGAGGGATGCTTGAAGATGGAGGGGATGAGTGTGAAGATATGAGACCAAGCACCTGCATAGTTTATAACAGTGACAGGTGCGGTGTTAACCATTTCTCTTCCCCTCTTTATTTCCAGATGCATCATCCTATCCAGATGAAACCCGCTGACAGTGAGAAAACAAGTGGTAAGTGGATGCATGTGAAATGTAGGGTGACATCAGCCACAGGACGGGAGGGTACAGAGATGACTTCTGTAGAGGAAAAATCGTTTTAGATTAAACCAAGACGAATGGAGTATGAGATTTTAAAAGAAGGCGGGGGCGGGATTGTGACTGTTTAATGCCAAAATGAAGGCCGGAGAGGGACTTAGTTCAGGGAATGTGCGGCAATACACAATTTCTATATGGTGTCAGGGGTTAGGAGGATTAAGGGCTTTAAAAGGCACCAAGGGGAGAAGAGTAGAGCAGGTACAGAGGATCTGGGCGAGGGCACAAATGGATGATACAGTCATCTGTCTTGAGAAGTAGACACTGAGGGAAAACAAAGCTGTGAGTTGCAGAGATTTGTACAAGAGGCTGGCACCTTGAGTGAGAAGCAGAAAATGTGGTAGCATGACAGGGAGCGAGCTTGAAAAAGAGAAGTGCAAGATTTAACGCCTGATGTAACTGCCGCTTTCATAGCTCCATAATTGTTTGTCTGAATAGCTTTCCTCTTTTCATCCTTTCTGCAGCGGTAGAAGACAGAAAACTCTTCATCGGAATGGTTTCAAAGAAATATGGCGAGAACGAGATCAGAATGATGTTCTCGTCTTTCGGGCAGATCGAAGAGTGCCGAATTCTCCGGGGACCAGATGGTCAGAGCAGAGGTAGGCGTGCTCTCAGCGCTGGCACAGTGTTCTTTGCCTCACAGCCGCCACCTTCAGCGTAGCCGAGTACATATTCTCATCAAGTATTTATGCAGGCCCCTCCCTGCCTCTTCCTTTCAGCCCCCTCCACCCCCAAAATCAAGTGCTATTCACCTCCAGTGGCACCCATTCCAGTCCCCATAGTCTATCCTCCCGTCACTGTTACACTCAGCCTCCACATCTCTCACAGCGAAGGGCCACTGCTCTCGCTGTCCGGCACAATGGCCCGTCGCCTTGGCAACCGCTGGCTGCTGGTGTTCGTGGGCTCAGCTGGCAGGCGGCTAGGCTCAGCTCAGCTCCTCCTTTACCGCCTCCTTCATCACACTCTACAAAGGCAGGAATTAGCTTGTCGTCGCATCTCCTACATAGCTCTCAACTGCATAAAGCCTCAGATAGCAGGCAGCACGAGGCTTTGCTATAAAACCTCACAGCAGAGACAGTTGGACATAAATTTCTCCTTCTTTTTTTTTTTTTTTTTTTTTTAGTATATGTTCTCAATGTAACCACAATTTGAAATGGGCCTTAAATTCCCTTTGATGTTTGCAGATCTTACCATTTTACCAAATCAAAGCCTTTCAGTGTGTATATCTGTGTGCATTTTATGTGTTTATAATCACGTTGACTGTTTCACCATGACACCACATAGTCAAGCCTCGTTGGGTGGCAATTTAATCCGTCGATCACTGTGCTCATGTGACACGTGTTACTGTTTTCCTTGTTGTGTTCTTTCTCTGTGTGCTAACCAGTGAGGGTGGTTCTGTGTGCTTGGGAGTTGCCATTCTCTGTACTGTAATGTGTTTTTTGGGGTTCATAACGAGTTGTCCAAACCTTTTGTCTTGTTTTGTTTCTTCTTGTCCCTACCTCCCTCCCCCCCTCTCCTATTGTTCCCCCCCTACAGGCTGTGCGTTTGTCACATTTGCTACCAGGGCAATGGCACAGAATGCAATCAAAACCATGCATCACTCTCAGACTATGGAGGTACTGTACCCCTTAGCACCTATTTCTCATTTCCCCTCCTCCCCCCCTCATACATTCTGCTGCCCCCTTGTGTTGGAAATATGAACATGTCCAAGCAGATGGCGTCCATTCATCACAGAGCATGAGTCATTTCCAAAACCACTCTTGCTAATTACAGAATTACATTGTCGTCTGCAAAATAATTGAATAAAACGTGAAACATTACCTCTCGCATAGCCGCTGAATCCAGAGCTAACAGCACACAACTGTCATTTCCAATTTTGGGCTGAACTAAATGCATCTCATTTATTAATTCCTATCATATTTTGGAACCTCGCTATCACAGTCTTCCAAAATCAATCTATAATTTGGACCACAGGGAAAAGCGCCCACACCATCAAATATAGGTTAACAAAGATTTTACCCAGATTTGAGCAGCTACCCTATCAGATTTCTTCAAAAACTGGGTCCATGTCATCGTGTAGCCAATGGTATCTTTTTGGAAGTGGAGCAGCAGTAATTTGACAGCTAGCAGGTCAGAGGCTCCCCAGTGAAGCAGCAGACCAAGTCTAATTAGGAGCCCAACCAAACATAACACTCCTCCTCCCGGATTATACGCAGGCTCCAGTGGTGCTTCCCCCTATATCATAACCTCCCCAGTTCTCAGCTGCCATGGGAGGTGCTGCTGGTGCAGAAGCCATTTTCCCTGTTCAGCCTGGTCCCTGTCCGGCTCTCAACTCTCAAAATACTTTAGCACGCATGCCTCGTGTCCATGCGTCTGTCTGAACAGTGTGGGACTATCTGTTTGTGAGATTGAGTGTATTGTAATGCATTTTTCTTGTTAATGTCTGCTGACATATCCTCGTTTGAATGTCTGTTTTTTTAAGTGTTGTCTCCATCTGTTGTGTGCTTGTCTGTGGACTTGATTCAGCTCCTCAGAGTGCTAAAAAGATTCACTGTCTGCAGCATTGTCCTGTGCCCCTTTTGGAATGTGGCCTGGCTCAGCTATGCATGGCAGATGTCCTCTGTGTGTTAGCTTTGATATGAATGCAACAGGCATCAGAAAAACTGTTTTGAGGTGTAGACGATAACCCCCTTTTTAAAGATTCCTTGCAACGACTGTGTCTTTGCATTGATGAATGAACTGTGGATTCTTCGGTGTGCTTCTTGGTCGGTCTAACGTCTCTGACCTCTTCACTGCTCCAGGGCTGTTCCTCACCTTTGGTGGTGAAGTTTGCCGACACGCAGAGAGATAAGGAGCAGCGGCGCCTGCAGCAGCAGCTAGTACAGCAGATCCAGCAGCTCAACAGCGCCTCCACCTGGGGGAACCTGGCCGGCCTGGGGAGCCTCACACCGCAGTACCTGGCAGTAAGTGTTGCTCAAACACGCAATCCTGCAGAGCTGCACAATTACCCATATATTATCATATGGCACAGTTTTCATTTCAGTGTGTATTATTGGATTAGCCATGTGTTTGCTGTATGGGCCTCTAGACTTGCAAGTGTAGAAAGAAACTGCCTGACAATATGAAGGAATATATGTGAGGTAATGAATTAGATGTGACGTCTGTAATAAATTTGCGTAGATGGTGTCAGACAGCAATTTCTGTTGTGTATTGGTGGTTATGTTGTGAGGTGTTTAGGTTCATGTTTGAACAGATCACACTGTCTCAACAAAAACTGAAAAAAGGCAGGATTTTTCGCAGGGATATGTTTGTGTTAAATTATTTCGAAATGATCCTGTTTTGTTTACCTGCTGTTCGTTAAACCGTGACTGTGACTGTTCTGGATGGAAATGCAGCGGCCATTTTGTCTCAAATATAGATTGCCTCGTAGTCCTCAAACCTTTGTACAAATCGTTTATTAAGTTAGCAAAAGGATTAGCTCATCATGTGGCAGATACATATAAACAGTGTGATGGTGCAGAATGCAAATAAATTAAAGGTTTAGGGCCTATACACATGCCAGGTTTTTTTTGAATCTCAAATCAATTGTTTTTAATGTAGACTCGTGCAAGCATGCTCAAAAGTGAGAGCTGTGGCAGCACACAAGTGTTACCAAGTGCCTGTGTTTCAGGGCACAATGGCCTCACCCTGAGACAAAAAGTTCAACTTTTGGAACACAGCAACATGCACGACACGTCGTGTGACAAGCAACAACCAATCACAGATATACCAGATGTAAATACAGAAAAGTTGTTGATAATTTCAGTGTAGGGCGACCTTGAGCTTTACAATCCATCCCATAGTCAACATTTTAGGCCTAGTACACACTTAAAAAACAACACCTAGAAGATGATTAGCTTTGAACTTTGTATTTCAGGTAAGAGGGATATGATACAGTGCTGTTTATGGTTACTTAGCAACTTGAGGTGCAGCCTGCCTCGCGCTCCTGAAAGTTGGCACAGCATAGACACATGAATAGCACCCAGCACCCAACCTCGCATTTTCCAGGCGGTTAAAGACGCAGCTTGTGTCCCAGCCCTTAAACTGATTGTCTCCCACTCAGAATATCTTGTTTCAGTTTGTGTTCTGGCTGAAGGACACTGGCATGTGACTTGCATGTGCTTACTCCGATTCGGAGCCAATGAGCATGTGACTTGAACATGAACATAACATGAACAGCTGAGCTGTTTGTTTTTCTGGCTTTAAAACTAGAGGCAGTGACAGGCAAGAATGGATTTAACTGGCTGAGCTGCTACTTGATCTCTCCAAATATCACATACATTTTGATTTAGGGAAATAGAGAGATGCTGTAGCATCAAAAGCAAACATGACATCTGCCATTTGGTAATACTTTCTTAACAAGACATTAGGGCTGTACCTAATTTAGAATTATGTTAGTGAAATGGGATGTTGGCTGCTCAATACATTTATTTGACTATATGTTCCTTTTCTTTCCACAAAGAGTTAGAGACTTTGAACAGGGTTCAGTGGGACGTTCAGGGTAATAGCAACGTTCACATAATATAGTGAGTAAGCTAAGTAAGCCCACTGAGCTAAAGTGTGTTAACTATACTAACAACAAATTGAAAATGTGCAACAGCTTTTTTTGCTGATACTCTGTATAAAACAAAAGCCAGAGACCGTACAGTCTTAAGTTGCTGTGGGCTTTAAATTCACCACTACTTAGCAGGAGGCAAAGATACCATTGCTTGGAGCCTGAACGGGCAAAGCCTCTCTTCCTCCGGGCAGCTTCCTTCATCTCACCTTAGACTCACCCTGGGTCTGGGACCGCAGCTGCCTGTGGCTGAGAACAGCGTGAAAGCAAAGAGTGCTCACTCTGCAGCTCAATCTGGGGGCCAAAAGGAATTTAAGTTTACTGAGGGGTCTCCGACTGATGATTTGAGCCTTCAACTTTCAGAGCAGCCATATAAGATGGTGTCCATGTTTATTTCTGTACAAACCTTGCTTTGTTACTGCACCTCAAACTGAGACCCCAGTTACACTATGTCACTTCATGAACATGATTTATTTATGTATTTGTTTTGTCTTATGGATAGTTGTTAACTAACACCAGGTACACTGTTGTTGTTTTCACAAAAGTGCACACGTTATTATTCCTCTGCCATTTGTGGCTGTTCCCAAACAGCTTCAGGTGCGTTACCACCTCTCCCTGGACTGGAGCATAAATGACTGGGACTTGCATGTAGCCCGGGAAAACAAAGATGGATTGGGATCAGATTCATACTCTGGCCTAACAGCGAGGCATATACATTAAGTGGCCAAGTGTAAATGAAAGTCTCCGAAATCTCATCTGGATTCTGTCAAGATTTGAGACACTTGAAAAATAAATGGGCCCGAAATCGTCAATATATTCTGTCTCTCAATGATTAGATCTAAGCATCACGTATTAAAAGATGCCAAGATTTTAACATGCGATCTTCGTCCTCACAGTTACTGTATAATGGCAACACTTGAATCATCAACAAGCAGCTGTGATTATACTGCTACTGTTTGTCCTTTGCTTGATTGTTTTTTTTTTAACTCAGGCTTTCTTTTCTTGTCCCCCACAGTTGCTCCAGCAGGCCACATCCACCAGTAACCAAGGCAGTTTCAATAATATGCAGAGGCTAGGAGGTGAGTTCACCCTCTCAGATGTCGAGACCACTGTTCTTAAGTCGTCCTCTGTAAAGCCGACACTTCTCATGTCAACAGCCTTGTGACTCACTGCCTGACGCCCACATGGTTTTAACTACCGAAAATCACATGACTCTTTCAGATCAGTGACACATTAATAATCAGTGCTGTTATTCCAGGCTTGTGCAGGCTGCCTAACGACAAACACGCTGCACATTACTGAGATTTGGTCGAACTGAAGACCAATAGACCAGTGAGGAAAAAATGTTCCATGTTAGCAGCAAGAAACAGAAAACACCATATCAGTGATTCGACCAGTTTTATATGCTAAGATTTAATTTGGGGTCAAATACTAAAACCAGTACTGCATTTTCCCATTGTTATTAGTAAAGTTCTTGATCTAATACAATCGTGAAACCAGTGTGAAACTATAATAAACACTATGCTTAGATTTTTTTTTTTTTTGTACAGTACAGTACAGCCAGAGTGACCAAATGTAACAGTTTAAATACGATTTAAAAGGAGGAGGCTGAGAGAAGGAATATGTTTTTAATAGGTATCACAACCCTAAAATTAGATCCCATCCTTAACTGCAAAGATGTATTCTCTAATGGGAATTTATAAGATTTAATTGGTACTGATATTATAACATTTATCAGTTGATTGATGAATCATCAATTCTGCTTATCGGTCTGTTGTTTTTTTTTTAATGATTCCCTTTTTGATTCCTGATTCATTTTTGTGTTGAAAAAGAAGGCCTACACAGGTTTTCACTGTCAGCACAATTGATCTGTTACTTCTGAGTCTGTACACAGTGAAATGAGAAAATATTTGTACAGGGTTTGTTTTCATTTAGGTTTTCTTAGTCAAATAAAAAACCTGCTAAGCCTGCCTGTGTGGTCCTAACGTTACTTGAAGATGTATATTTACCCCCAGTAACAGACCAGCACTGTTTATTATCTTTCTTTGTGAAATGAAGCCACACTGTTTCTTCCACTCTGCTGCGACTCCTTCTTGTTCCAGCAGCATAGATGCATGAGCTTCACGTCATTATTTTGCAATGTGCAATTTTCAGAAAACAGTCTGGCATCGATAATGGAAGAAAGATTGGACAATTTGAAACCAGTTCTCAAGAGGAACTCGCTCTCAGTTTCCACTCTGATTCTCCATGCTTGCATTCTGGAGAAGTTTGTTCCCTCTAAGTCTTTTTAGAGAGGCGTATCTCCGTGAGAACTTGAGTATAACTTTGAAAGTCTTTGATAATCACCTCTGTTTCTTTGCTCTCGCAGCAGGTGTGAACCCCCTTCAGCTGCAGAACTTGGCCACATTAGCTGCTGCTGCGGCTGCAGCCCAGAGTTCTGGCAGCCCGACCTCCACCAGCGCCCTGTCTGCAAACAGCGCAGCCCTGGGAGCCCTGGCCAGTCCAGGTAATTAAACATGAGCTGTAGTGTGTGTATGTACTGTATATACAGTGTAATGCAAACACTGCGAGCCAAATCCTGTGATCCCGGTTATTTTAGTTCAGTTCCTGTTTTTGCTCGCTGAGTTTTGTTTACTAAAGTCACCTGTGTCTGTTATCTTAAGTTTATCTTCACACATAACATTTAAATCTAAGTGTAAATATGAATCCTTCATCCACTGAAATGAACATACATGTCCACAGTTAGCCCTCTGGCTGCTATGATAGTATCAACAAACTGCTCTGCAAACCTCCCTCATCCACTATTTGCCTAACGGCCCTCAGCCATTCCTCATTTATTTTATGGGAGTTAATCAGCCACATATAAAATTTTATGAGAGCCCCCATTTCCCTTTAATCTGTGTAAATATACATTGGCTCCATCTGTCTGAGTTTAGCATATTGCTGCTGCGGTAATGACCTCTCCTCGTTAAGGGACAGATTTTTAACTGCCCCCCCTCACTGCTGTGTCATCCTCTCATAACCATAACAATTTGTGGCAAAGATGCCAGACGTTCAAAGTGATATGAGGTGTTCTGAACATGTGCTAGTCACCCCTGTGGTAATCCAGATGTCCTTATTTTTAAATTGTGTCTCCAAACAGCCGGTTCTACAGCAGCGTCCAGCGCGGGTGCTGCCATGAACACCTTGGCATCTCTGGGCACCCTGCAGGGTCTCGCTGGGACCTCTGTGGGCCTCAACCTCAACGCTCTTACCAACAGCGTCAGTGGTAAGAATTTCCTTTTCAAATAGCTGCATAAAAAATAAGAGAGCTAGTTGCTTACAGTCACAAGTATCAGAAGCAGCTATGATGCCTCTATGTAAACTCAGTGGCCACTTTATCAGGTACACTTTTAAATCTAATGCAAATTCAAAAGAACACCACGGCCATGAATTCCACCTTTAGTAAGAGGAAAAAGTTAAATCATGAGAGGTATTAATTTAACTATATGTTTCTTTATTGAGGCTGTAGTTTGCAGTTTGTAGTTTGTGTTCTTAATGTTTTGCAGACTCCATTTACAAGCAGGAGGGAGGACAAACATTAGGAATGTATTTCACTTTAATTTGATTTTGTGAAACACCACCAACTGCAACCTCAGCCTTGTTTTTCTGCCCCCTGGTGGCCATAAACGTTTACTCCCTCAAAATACATTTCTAGCAGTAGTAAATTGTGTTGGTGATGAGTGTACAACACATTTGTTGTTGTTTTCCAGGTATGGGGGGCATGAATGGAGGCCTGGGAGCCTCCATGGCCAACGGGTCAGCAGCCAGCTCCATGGACGCTCTGACCCAGGCCTACTCAGGGATGCAGCAGTACACAGCCTCCGCCCTGCCCTCCCTCTACGGCCAGTCTCTCCTGCAGCAGAGCATGGCAGGCAGCCAGAAGGAGGGTGAGCGTGATCACTTTCGTTTCTGTTTTTAAGTTTCTCATCTGTTTTTTTTTTTAAATAAGATTCACTCATTGATTGTGTAATTGTGTCTGTGTGTGCAAAATTAACTTGAGTGTCTGATTTTCTCTCCTAATGGAGTAGGGCCAGAGGGCGCCAACCTGTTCATCTACCACCTGCCCCAGGAGTTCGGGGACCAGGATCTTCTGCAGATGTTTATGCCTTTTGGAAATGTGGTCTCTGCCAAAGTCTTCATTGACAAACAGACCAATCTGAGCAAGTGCTTTGGTAAGTGTGTTGGCACCACCGGTCTCTCCTGGTCTCTCTCTTTCTTTATTCTGATTGAAATAAGGTTGCTATGGTGCCACCCGGTCTCCCATTGAAATAAAGCCGAACCAGAATTGATCTACAGCAAACAGCCAATCACACATTTTATTTTCTCTCAAGAAAAATGTGGTATCCACGTTGTCTTCAGCACAGTGAACCTCATTATCATGCTCCTTTTGAGGCATCTCCCTCCCATATTTGTGTCCATCGTTTATCGACTAAAGATTCAGGATTGCAGACGTTACTGTTTTCATCTTTCGAATGTGTTTAATTTGAAATGAGTCCAATAATGCAACTTGAAATTGTGTAGATCATATGGACAGATAATATGACAGAACACCAGCTGGTCCACGCATATAAAAAGCTGTAACCAGAAAAAGGTTGTTTTTACTTGATAAATGATGTAACCAGTTTTTAAAAATAATCATCAGTGTATTTTAGTTAAAGTTTTATTCACTGTTGAGCCAGTATTGTGACTGTATGCAGACCTAAGGCCTGAGCTTTCAGTACTGTGAAGCTGGTTCACTTTTTACCAAGATAAATTAACCTGGTAACTTGTGCAGAACAGCTAACCTGCTGCAGAGTGAGTTAAATATCTGATAGTATCGGATCACAGCCTGTCAACACCCCGACCATTGACCAGTCAGATCATTTAAAAAATTGTGCGGACATGGACAAGAGTCCTGAGTGACTTATAAAAAAGAGTTGATACATAGTTTTATAAGACAGTAGAATTACTTTATTGTTTCAGGCTGGTTGCATCACTGCAGCTCAGAAAAACACGAGACACCAGTGTGATGAGAACTGGAAATAAAGACAAAAGTGTCTTTTATTATAAATATAATCCACACACTGTTAATTGGCTCCAGTGATTATAAATGCAACATTTGAGTCAGATAGACCTCATCAGTTGTTACGTCTCCGCTCTTTATCTGTGGTAGAAACAGTCTGGTGTTACTTTTAAGGGTTTTTATGTGACATTATAATTGTCATCATCCAACTAAAAAATATTACCCTATACTATAGTCATGTAATGATACCTACACATTTATTCAGCCGTGGTGTACTTTAATATTTGAAAAATTATTTGTAGTGTTTCTTCATAGGCTATTGTTCACATTGCACTCTGATGAATCTGACTTCTTACTGCCCCAAAAACAGAACATTCCTGCAGTTAATTGGTGTCACTGTGTTATTTCTTATCCTATAAAGTACTTAATTCATGGTTCTCGTGATGTCGCTCATGATAACAGGGTTCCCACAGTCATGGAAAACCTGGAAAAGTTGTGGATATAGTAAAAATGAAACCTGAAAGTTTTTTTAAAAAGTCACAACATTTTCTCGTGTATATTGACATTGTCACAGTAACCTTCCGTGGATAACCTTTGTCAGGCCTCTGTTGCGTTAGCACCATGTAACACAAATTATGCCGCTAGCTAGAAAGTTAGTTCACTAGTGATGAGGTGCATTAAATATTAAACATTTTTTGAGTTATTAAATAATGTGTTCAGTCACCTTTTTATACTCTCATTTGTTTCTGATCCCAGTCTTAAGTCTTCATCTCAGTGGCTTTTGCTTTTTCCGAGAAAATCCAATAATTCTGTCCTCTAGACCAAAAAATATCTGAATAAAGTCTCTGATGTTGCCTTGTGCACCGTACCCTTGAAGTACACTTGAAGTACAAGGCAAGGTCGCCTTAACCTCAGAGCAGAGCTGTAGTTTAAAAACAGAGAGAGAGAGAGAGATTGTGACAGTTTGGTTGAAGCATTTTGTTAAGGGAAGTGAAGGGAGCGTGTTTAATTGCTCTTTAAATGTTTGTTTGTTTTTTTTGTATTAGCATTTATGAGGATTATTTGACATGTAGAGACCAAAAAATAAGTAAAAGGAGAAAAAGGAAATGCATATATAGAAGTGTTAGCAATATCAGGAAATAAGCGACAACAATATATTGATATTAAATTAAGAAATTAAAAAAAAAAAAAAAAAAAAAAAAAAGCAAATTATTTCATATGATGTAGTTAAACAAACCCATAAATTTAAATTTAAGTCAGAGGACACATTATATAACAACTGGGTGTACCATAGATACACACAGATATCAACATGTTACCCACATGCCTCACCTATGAATGTTTCTCTACCCAAACATGGACTCAGTTACATACATATTTATATGAACGTTTAAGAACAAGAAAACGCTTCTATGCTATTATTCACATTACTTCAGCTGTCATATAATCAAAGCAGATTATTGGGAACATAGTCTTTTATTTATCTCTACCATTTTCCCATCTTTCTTCTAAAATATGCACCTGATTTCTAACTCTCGTGGTAATTTTTTTCCATTTCATGTATCTCCTTCACAAGAAGCAAATTGGCCTGATCTCTCAAGAACACACAAAAAATGCAATGAGCAACTTCACAAGAAATGACCTAAAAATTGGCAAGAAATTAGTAAAAGTTACAGGTAAATTTCCCGAAAAAAAAAAAAGGTAAAAACAACAATGAAATGACCTGGAAAAAAGTGCTAAATATATGAATGTAGAGAGAGAGAGAAAGATTTTTTGTTTGTAATATAATTTTAAAAGTACAATTACAATAATAATATAATGATAATATTATTTACAATAATGAATTTGTTTTTTTTTTTTTTTTTAATCATTTTCCCCTCTCTTCCAATTTTTTCAGGTTATTTTTCTCGTCACATTTTACTGTTTCCTTGCAATTTGCAGGACATTTCTTGCCAAGTTGCTGATCACGTTTTTAGCACGTTCCCGAAATAAACCAAACCAATTCACTCAGGTTTCAAAGGTTAAAATGCTTGTGAAAGGCGCCTGAATGCAGTACAAGAGAGCTGATGTCTCTCTAGGTTTCAGAGGGTCAATGTATGTAACATGTGTCCCCCACCTTCTTTGTTCTCAGGGTTCGTCAGCTATGACAATCCCGTGTCTGCGCAAGCTGCCATCCAGGCCATGAATGGTTTCCAGATCGGAATGAAGAGGCTGAAGGTTCAGCTGAAGCGCTCCAAGAACGACAGCAAACCCTACTGATCCTAGCCCCGGGGCCTTCCCCCCCTCCCCAGCTCTAATGCTAGCACTGCTAGGGTAAGTTCACCCTCCAGCCAAGGTCACCACAGCAGAGACTCAGTGGGGCAGGGGGAAAGGAGCCCACCACAGGAGGGAGACTCACTCTATTCCTAAAAAAAAAGAAAAAAAAAAACATGGTTGCAATGATCTTTCCACATTTTACTGTATTTCATTCCTGCGGTTTTATCATGTACTTTGAGTCGGATTAAATATTTTAATGTATATGATTATTTATGACTATCACTGGAGTCAGTGTTTCGCTGGAGGTATTTTGTGTCACTGTAATTAGTGGAGAGCATCAGGTGTGTTTCCATGCCATTTCATTGCCTTCAGGTCAAGCTAGACAGGTTGACTAAGGATCAGTTGAAGGGCTGAAGCCAGGCCACGTAGACCCCGAGCCCAGAGCTTCAACCTGTGTTTGGCTTTTCACTTGTAGTCTGTCTCGTTCGTTTGTCATTCTTAATGTGAAAATCTTTTGCACTCTTGACTTCTTCGATCTTTGCTCCCCCTCCCCTGTCCTTCCTCCTCCTGTCCCCCTCTCTTTCTCTGTCATCATCTAAGCCATGTCGAGCTAGGCTACCTCTCTCTTCTCTCTATTAACAACCTCTTCCAGTCATTCCATCCATCCTCCAAGTCTCCCACCAGGGGGGCTGGCTCTAGATGGATCTCTTTGGGTGCCAAGTATACAGTTTGTGCATGTTGGAGTCTCTGCCATATGTCCTGGTGGTGTCACTTCCTTAAATCTGTGTTTTTGTGTGTCAGGGGAGAGAGGGGGGGAAATGTTTACCGCACTGTCCTTACTGTATGTGGTGATTGGCATTGTTTTTGTTGTTTTTTTTGTGCCTCATGGCTAAACGATTCTTGTGCTGTGCCCCTAACTTTCTCTCCTCTTTGTCTTCTCTCTCTCTCTCTCTCTCTTCCTTTCGTGTTTTTGTTCCTTTTTTAGAACAAATCTCCATGCCTGTTTGCTCATCATTAGCCTAGCATGTCTTCATGATGTTGAAAGCCAAGCCAAACTCCTGGCCTCATCATCCCACCATTGTCTGTGATGTCTCTCTAAGCTCGCCTGACCAATACCTGGCCACCCACTGACCCTTGACCTTAGCTCAACCTGATTTTTCTGCATGTATATTCATTTTGTTTTTTGTTTTTTTGTTCTGTATAGAAATGTGACAGGTGGGAGAGAGGTCAAGCAAATCAATGTGAAAACTTACCTGCGTTGAATTCATTTAAAAGACCTTTTTTTTTTGGCGAATGTTTATTTTTTTTCTTCTTTTGCGAATGTTTTAAAAACCTGTGGGATTTCTTATTTTTAATTTAGCTTTGATTTTTTTTTTTTTATGTTTCTTTCTTTTTACCTCTCTCAGTAAAGTTCACTTGAAAGTTGAATACAGGGATTGGCACACAGCTGTGCTATTTGGTGCCATTAGCAATATGTTGGCTTCTTAAAAAAAATGCTACAGACCACTTTCCAACACTTTTGAAAGTCTGACCAGTAAAACCCCTCTCAGTGCTCTGTAATGATCTCTACATTTTGCGGGCAGTGTGAAGATTTACACCAAGGCTATTTAAAACTATATTTTCTTTTCATTTACAAAACTATCCAGTGTATTTACCTTTTTTTGAACTATTGATGGCACAATAAAAAGGTACATTTGCTCTGTTTAGAGAAATGACTACCTACATGAGTCAACTTTTTTAGAACTGATTCACAAATAGACAATCTGTGGTTTAAATGCACACTTAGATTACCTATATTTTATACCATTGAATCTATAGAAGTTTAACTAACAGAACCCAGGCAAAACTTTGGGTTTTTTGTAGATTATGTTGTAATGTCATCTGTGTCGGGGGGGTCTTCAGTGTACTACATTTTTAAAGAGGACTAAAAATCAGTTTGATCAGCGTGACGGTTTGAGGGTCATTTCTAGTAAATTTAAAAACACTTTAAGTCAAAAAATTCCTCTGCGTTAATTGTAATTTCAACTTCTGCGGATTAAAGTACTTTTTTTTTCTTAAGGGTCACAGTATGTAGACTTTTTTTTTTCCTGTGTTAAAGAAAAATTTAGTGTTCAACTTCCACGGTACGTCTTGTTAAATTTCTGTGAATTTTTTTCATTAATTAATATTAATTAATTAATGGATGTTTCACTTTGGTTTAGTTTGGATGCCTCATATTGGTGAAAGATGGTGATTTACAATGTCTGTTAATCATACAGATGCCAGACAATGTCTTTTTGTTTTAATTTGTTGTTAAAGTGCCCATGTGTCAAACTCAGTGTTTTTGAATTCACACATTTTTTTCCTGTAATATTACCTAGTTTTCTTTACACACACACACACACACATGCGCGCACACACACACACACGCACACACGAAACACTTTCTGTGATTGCAAACGTGGGAGCCCCTGAAGAAGAGATCACTTGGACACAACACACGACCCGTGGGTCTCTGCACATTTTCTACACACACACTTGCTTTTTTTAATTTTAGTTTTTTAGCTGATTGTTCTTTTAAGTGACTTCCAGTATCATCGTACATGATGCACAGCACATTACTAACTACTAAACCCACCACAAGTAGTGTTGGTTTACAAATACATTCCATTTTTTCAGCACAAAGTTTACACTTTTTTTTACTGGGGTGGTATTTTGTCTGTTGTACGACGACGTTGTGGAGACGACCCTGGTAAAATAACAACCACTTCACCCCCAAAGAAGGGTTCCCTAAAGCTGCGTACCTGATGGCGCTGAAGAGTTGTCAACTCAGGGGCTTTTTTTGTGTGTGAAAACGAGACACTCACACAGGATTACGATACACAAAATGCACAATTATCACCATTTGACCTTTTCAGTTTGGATTTTCTTTTCTTTTTTTCTTTTCTCAAAATACATAAATATTCCAAAAAATACATATATATATAAAAGAGGTACCAAATTTGAAACAGTGCTCGAGGAAAGTGTTGTTTTTGTAAGGAAACGTTAAGCACAATTGTGGGAGCTAATCACTTTTGCAGAATGTTGTGTGTGTGATTATAATCTCCAAATTTTCAAGGTACCACTGATTTCACTTTTTAATATGGGCATGTGCTTTTTACAGTGTGTTTTTTCTATCCAAATGCAATACAATATTCAAAGTGCCATATATACGTCTAGAAACTGCCTACACATCCTTATCAGGCCTTGGTTTAGAGATTGCTGCAGTTCGCCTTTTTTGTCTATTTATGCCAGTGTCATGAACGCTCTTGTCACCTGCTCATGTCCCCCCCTTTTTCTCCTCCCCCCACTCTGTGTGTTGAGTTATTGGTAAATGTGTATTGTGATGTACTCAATTTGAACAGTTGGTTAAAAAAGTTGTAGATAAACAATAAACTTCCCTATACATTTGAAGGTTAAACCTCTTTCTTAGTAAGTGTGAACACGTGTTCTGTAACACTTTGCGATACAAACGATTGGTGAGCAGAGGTGTCGGGGGAAACAAAGTAAAACTCAAGTACACAAACAGACGACTTGGATGCCATGTTAGATCTTTAAATGCTAAAACTGTGTGTCAAACACTGAAATGCAGATCTGTGGTTGGTTTGCAGTGTATGGTGAAGTGTTACTGTGAATGAATTTAAAAAAAAAAAAGAAAAAAAGCACAATGTACAGTCCACAGCGGTCCGAAACAGGAACTTGACTCACTTCAGGGGCTTCCATCACAAATCCCGTTCAAGCTCTAACAATCACTTTCTTTGTTCTGTTGTTTTCATATTCTGAAGTGCTATTTTTTGACAAGTGTGGTAGCTTTGCATCTCTATAGATATTGTCTTGATCCAAAAGAAAAGAAGGAAAAAAAAATCTTTTCCTGTGTTATTTTCTTGTCTGATAATCGGTAGGACTTTGTTCATGTTCCACCAATAATTTAATAGATGTTTTATCTTGTCTTGATGAAAGCCAAAGTGGGTGCATCTTGATGTGATCTGTATTATACATACAGTAGTTTTTTCTTTCTGTTCAGTCAATATCAATTTTTTGAAACTGGGTGGGATTTGAAAAAGATTAAAAAAAAAAAAAAAAAGACATACACAGGCTTTCCAATTTCTACAACTGGTTGTTCATATGTATTTTGTACCAGTGAAGCTTTTTATATTGGAAATTAAAGAAAAAAAATCTATATTGGAAAAAAATTGTCTGGCCTCTCAATGTGGCCTCGCCTTGACCAGGTCTTGAGTTTGGCCTCTTGGTGGTGTCAAGCAATTTTTTTTTTGTTTTTTGTCTCTAAAAGATGCCTGATTTTGATTTTACTCGGATCTCTACGTGTTCCTCACTTCGTTAATTTCAGTTTCGGGGGGGTTGGGATCCTCTAAATCGTGGTAAGTTTCATGTTAGTATTTGTGCTGTCCACATAGTTTAATGGTCATCAAGGATTTCGACAACTTGTGTGGATAATTGTCTTAGTTGAAGAGTTAACTATCTGTTTAGTTTGAGCCTTGCTTTTTACCTGTGTAGAGTTTTCTGTTTTTTCCCATAGCGGAGTGTGTAGCCGAAAGACTCTGTGTTCTTTTTTGGTCAATGTTTGTTCATGTGTGGTGTGTTTCTTTGCCTCTGTCTCCAAATTAAACCATTTCCCCTAATATGGACTGTGTGTCTTTGTGTGTTTGTGCTCGTCCAGTGTTGTAAAGGCATTTTACAAACCACCCCTCCCTCCCCCCGTGTGTCATGTCTCGCTAACTTGTTTCTCTTCGTTGTGCTTCTCTTTGCTTATTTCTGAGCAGTGACAGATGAAGGAGAGCAGCTTTATCTGAGTCTAATGTGAACCTTCAGGTGTGTGGTGGGTGATTATTGGGGGTTTTAATTATAAGACGCCACTCTACAGCTAATTTGGGTCTGGTGTACATCTGTGAAGCTGCAGCCGGAGGTGTTTCCACACATAAAGGGACATTTGTGTCAAAATTAAAACCTGCTGATATAAAGCTGAGTCAGTAACTGTAAACACTTTGAGTTTAGACTGATTTGTAGTAAAGAAACGATTAGTTAATCATAAGATACAGCTTCCACAGGGTGTCTGCAGGGCCTAGCTGCTAAAAACATGCCATGATCCAGATTTGGAAATTCCTTGGTATCCAGGATCAGACAGTCTGTCTTATTGTTGTGCCAATTTTCAAAGCAACACTGGATTGATCACCACGATCCAGGTGAAGACTGTTACCAAATCTGGATAAACAATGCTTTGAATGGAGCATATCAAAATGTCGGCTGCCACCTATGAACAGGTAGAAAAGCCAGTGAGGGGGTTACTTCAAGTGTTTTTATTTGAAGAGGCAGAAAACAGGATATTGTTAGAAACCTTTTTTGACCGTGTTTTAAGAATTAATTAGGTGATAAAGTTAAAATGAATCCTTAATTTTGAGTCTCATATCTTAATGACAACGTGTTGAATTAACTCAACCTGATTGAGCTATCTCTACCATTAGGGTTAGGTATGTTATGTTCAAAAAGTTCCTCTAGATGTGGCTGTGTCTTTAAACAGTGCACCTTTACAGTTCGTCCTCCTACAGGAAGTTAGTGACAGAGAAGTCAGCCCAGACATGAGGGCTCTGTGTGGAGGGATTTTCAAAGGTAGGCATGTTTATTTGAGGTGTTATAGTTTGAGACATCTTACTGAACAGATTTATGTAACTTTATACAACAAATTAAAGTCTAATAAGGGTCAAATAATTTTTAAAAACACACTACCAAACTGTGAATTTGTGCTTTTATGGTAAGGGTAGTAAGGCTAAGCTAATTAAAATAACTAATCTTAGATCATTTATTGTCGTTAAATAATCAATTTCATGTTATCCATTATACATATACTGAAATTACTTTTTAAGGCATTCTTTTTTTTACCATCTGAAGCCACAATCAACCAAACAATTGCATTGTCATTTTATAGAAAAGGTAGTGATGCGAAAAAAAATAATTTATATGAAATGAAAAATAGGTTAAATTTTCACTGTTGTTAATACCATATATTAAATGTTATTCCAGTATATATTTTATGAAATAAAATCAATATTTTTTTCACCATTTTAGGGTTGTTTCAAAGCACTAATGGTAAATAATACGTAGAAATAACACAAAAGCTGGTATTACTACTAATTCCATGGTACCAAATTAATACTGTATAGGTTGGTATACTGTCATATTTCAAATATTACAACAGCAGATGATTTGTTATTTGGATTTTTTTTTGTTACTGTTATACCATTACCACAAAGAGCAATCTTAACTGTTTGGTAGAGGCCTATATTAAAAAATCAATGGGGTCTGTAAAAAAAACAGACTTTTGTTATAATTGCCCCGAGGAAATAAAAAAAAACATTAAAAAAAATCCTTTCTTTGTTTCTTAGTGAGGACACTGTTAAAAGCTGACATGAAGTTGAAAAAAAACCTTGTTTTTTCACTGTTGTCAAGTGTGCTGATTATTTTACGTCTATTTTTAATGAGACGTAGAATAAAGAGATTTTGATAAAATATTAGTATTTTGACCTTAATGTTTTTTGTCGCACATCGTGTGTCCAAGGACCGGCAAAAATGTTTAAAAATCCAACGTTAATTTCTGTTTTTACATTTGTATGATTTTTAAGATTTTTAAAGAGTACAAAAAGCATGTTTTTATAAAAAAAATCAGCAGCAGAATAAATACAAAATACAGCCATTTAAAGTTGTATGCTCCTCATAAGCCAAAATAGAAACATAAGTCCCTCCCCAGTGCTTAAAACATTATTTTTAATGTCTTCCCCTTTTTGCACCTCCCCCTGTCGTCTCATAAATAACAAACAGTCCCTCATGTAGTTCCACCTGCGTAGCTCCTACTTGATGCATGTCTACAAACACTGTGAGGAAGAAATAAAAAAAATTAAAATAAAGTAAATTAAATTAATGTAAATTAAATATATCAAAAAAAGTAACAATAAACCCAAAGCAAACAAGACAATTGTATTCATTCCAGAGCAATATAAAAAGCCATACTATTAACATATGACTAATAAGGATTCCAGGTCTTTTTTAATGCATTAGAAGTGCCAGACAGAGTCAGCCAGATTTTTTAAGTTTAAGAAAATGCAGCACCTCCTTAATTCAGCCCGCGTGGGTAGATGAGGATACGTATATTAGATTTTGAAAGTCAAACTAAGGGCTGTTTAAAATTGGTCTGTGGCCACAGTTGGCCCCGGGGCCAGACTCTGGACATGTCTGCTGTCGACCAAACTTTGATCAGTCATGGAGATGATCAGTAGGTGCAAAGATACCAAACATTTGTCAGTTACAGCTTCTTAGAGAGGAGGATTTGTGTCTCATGTTTTACATCATTGTACACTGGAGATATTTAGATTTTAGACTGCTGGTCAGACAAGGATCTGATGACATCACCCAGAGCGGTGGTTCCCAACTGGTGGGTCGTGGTCCAAAAGTGGGTCACAGGTCTATTCTGAATGGACCACAAATGACTTGCAAATGTTTCAAGTTTGTAAAAACTCACATTGTTTTAAAGTAGAATGAATTACTGGCACAGAGCTTTTATTTTGAAGTGCTGTTTCCTGCTGTAGAGTGAGTGAATAACAGACAGCCACTTAACAAAGACAGAGAACCAGCTGGATGACATGGCCAAACACAAGTATGATGTTCTGAGGAGAAATCTGGACCACTGACCTTGAGCTTCGTAAACTCTAACGTGTGTATTTCTCTGTTTTCTGACATTTTATAGACAAAATGATGAACACATGATCATCACATTAATCGTTAACATACATGATTATTAGCTGCAGCCTTGCTTCATTGAAACCCTCCAAAAAACAAACAGTAACATCAGAAAATCTTGAATGTTCTCCAAATGTTCAGTGACTCAGAGGAGAAGCTGTTTCCTGACAGCACACGTGTCACTGATCAGTCTCCCATCTCTCTCCCAGGTCAGTAATGTCCTCTGATTCACACCATCAGTCTGCAGTGTTCTCTGTCTGAGGCTGTTATGAAGTGAAGTGTTTACATCTTGTAGGTTATTAACCTGCGTCAGCTCCTTGAGACTGCTCCCAGACGGCCTCTATACAGCACCCTGAGAACGTTTTTATTTAATTATTATTGTCTGTACGTCTGGAGCTGTATAGCGTCAGCAGCATATTTATATCCGTATATGGTTTAATCAAGTATCACTGCTGGGACACAAAGCCTCGCCTGCCTCACCCCTGAACCAAGACACAACATGTCCTGCTACACTGTGCCATGATCTGATGACGTGGGGAAACTGGCATCTCTGCTTCATTTACCAAACAGCTTCCTCTGATGTTGAATTGATATAAAAGAGTAGGTTTGATCTAGACGCTCTTTAAATTTGGGCAACAGACATCAAAACCTGATGTTAACCAGAGTTAGGAATGGCTGAAAAATGGCTTTCAGACACAGTCATGCTAATTAAACAGGGTGCAGACGTGGCAGCAAGCCAGAATGTGAGAAACACTTTTAATCACATGAATAGTTTCAGGTTGAATTGTCCTTTAAGGGATTCAATGGGAACATGGTGACAATGTTTCTGTGATCTCAGTGTTCAAAACACACATTTGCAAGTAACTTGGGTGTAATTATTGAGAAATCACCCTGATCATTAGTTGAACGTTCATGTGAATGTCACATGTCACGTACAGTAAAACAGGATGTTTGCTTCATTCAGTGGTGTGAATCAAGGACTAACATTTAAAACATGGAAAGTTAGAAACCTAATGCCTAATGTCAGCATGGAAAAAATGTATTTTAGAGGGTAAATCTGCAGCTGGTGTACAGCTCTGTCTCTGAGCACAGTTCACAGGCTGGGTCTTTAAAGAGCAGCTTAATGATTCGCTAATAAAGTCTTTAACCTTTTGACACGTGAGCACATTAGCTTGATTTCTTGGGGAGAACATGGGGAGAAGGCAACGATGAATGAAAGAAGAAATTACCAAAAAATTGCAAGAAATTATAAAAAGAGAAAATTAAAAAGAAGAAATTAGTAAAAAAAAAAAAAAAAAAAGATAAATGAAAATTAAAAAAACAACAAACAAACAAGTAAATAACCTGGAAAAAGTATCTAAAAATTATTTTAAAAATCTGTAACATGATTTTAAAATATAATGATAATAATAATTATAAAAACAGTTTTCCCAAGCTTTTTTCTCCTCGTTTTTTAAAGAATAATTTTCTGCATCTATTTTTTTTTTTTTTTGCAATTTGTGGGACATTTCTTACCAAGTTGCTCATTACCTTTTTCCCCCATGTTTTTTAGAGAAATTGCACCAATTTGCTCAAAGTTCAAAGGTTTAAATACTTTCTAAAGACGTCTGAAAGCAGCACAAGAAAAGTGATGTCGCTCCAGGTTTCAAAGGGTTAAAAAAAAATGCAAAACTCCGCTTCAGCTTCTTATTTTACGACTTGACAGATAAATCTACCTGAAGATTTTCCTCCCCTGAGTGAAAACTTAAATGTGGCTTCTAAAACCAATATGAAGTAATTTCTGACTTAATAAATGCTTCTTATGGTTTACGTCTTCTTCTACCAGGACATACTTTGAAATATCATGAAGTAGGCTATAAGAGAAAGAAGCTGTCTCAGTGTACTGTGCAACCTTATCTTTGTTATGTGGAAATATTTAGGATACCTCAGCATTTTGGGTCAACGACTGGGTAAAAATAAACCACAATATCTTTGTGTAGACATCACAAGAAAGCTTTACATTGACAGTATGGGCTGATTCATGTATTACAAAGGAACTAGTATAGATTACAAAGTATTAAAAGTGTCCCTCCCTTATTGAAAGGGTGGCGATCATTGTGTGTGTACTCAGCCTGTCCTTAATGCTGACTAAACAAAGTTGATGCTGCTCTAAAGGAAACAATGAATCAGAATAAGGCTTATTGCCAAGTAGATGTTCACTGACAAGGAACTGTCCCTGGTGTTTGTGCCAAGGCTGTAGTCATGGAGTCAACATTTGGTGGGGACACCAAATCTGCATGGAAGTCTGAGGGTTCCCCCACAGGATGAAATGTCAAAGTCTGAAAACTAATTTCTGATGATATTAGATTATTTATCATAAGGGGAGGATCCCCTGAGCCCCCATCAGAGGTCAGAGCTTAGCCTCAGATTTCCTCAGTTACTAAAAAACTGGCCCCTGGACTCTTGTCATTTTGCAAAAGTGGCCCCCAGGGCAAAGAAAGCAGAGTATTCCTGTCTTACTGGCACAGTGCTCCATTATTTTTTTTACATCTGTGAAGGCCATAACGTATGATCCACATTATCTGACTCACTTAAATTCATCATCAGTATCATCTTTAAAAGTAATGAGAACAGAGAGTAATTAATTACAAGAAAAAAAAGACTTATTTCTTATTAAAGTCCCTTAAAATCCTGCATTCCAACTTTCAACTGTGTAGCCTCGAATTTACAAGGAGCACCTGAACGCAGCAGTGATTGCGTCCTTTGACACTTGTTGCGCTACGTCACGAAGGCTACTTCAAGTACTTCGGATTTTTTTTTTAGCTAGCTTAAACCCTAGAAACCGTTACTCTGAATGTATCACCGTGAACTATTACAGCAAAAGTAGCGTTTTTAATTGATGTGAAATAAAACTATTAAAATTTAAAGTGAACTATTTCCACGTAACCGTGTTGTGAAACGAGTAACGTGAATCTCGGCCAATAGTCTTCCGATGCGGCGCCACCTCCCACACCGCCTCTCTCTCGGCAGTATGGCCGCCGTCCTGTAGCTGTTGTAGCTGTCGCCGATGTAAGAGTATAGGTTTACAGTTTAAAACAATGTCGGCCGTACTTTTCTTGAACAAGTCTCTGAGCAGACTTCCACCGAGTGTGGCTCGGCAGGTGGTGGGCTGCTGCTACCACACAGAGAAAGGTGTTTACGGGTACCGACCCAAACAGACCGAGAGGAGCCTGAAGTTACACAGCGACCACATCGCAGCGCTGAACCAAGGTCAGTATGGGGTTAATTCACAGTGTGGTGGACTCTACATCAGCCGGGGACAGGACGAAATGTGCTCATGTGACATTAACGTGCCTTATACTGTCACCTGGCTCAGAGTTGATACAGCTACAGGATGGTTTTGTTGTTATCAGTGTGTGACAGTGTGTTTCCTGCTCAGCTCCTCTGACAGCTGCATGTTGTGTTGCAGATCATGGTCTGGCCCGTCTGGTGGAGGCATACAGAGCACATGGACACAAGGCTGCTAAAATTAACCCCCTACTGCCCCAAAAGCCTGTGACTGACAACATCCCGGAGATAAACATGCTGAGTGGCACCATCACAGGAACACTCAACACCTCAGGTACATGACAGTGTGTGTGTGTGTGTGTGTGTGTGTGTGTGTGTGTGTGTGTGTGTGTGGACTCCTGCAGACATCATGCAGCACAACATCTCCCCCTGACTATGTTTTATTACTTTATACTTACAATATTATGTCACCTATCACATGTATGCATGTACTTTTCTCATGCATGGCAGGATAAACACTGATAACTATCCACAGATTGCTGAAGATGGTGTTTTTAGATTTTTAAATCAAGTTAAAGTAGCAGTACAATCATGTTGAACTACTCTAATGCAAGCTAAAGTTATGTATTTAAAATCTTACTGACAGGTAAGTTAAAGTATGGAAGTACTATCAGTAAAAAGTAATAGTACTCGTAAAAAAAAAAGTGGCTCCTGTGAGCTTTCTATTATAAGAAAAAGAAGAAGATATACTTAATTAATCATTCATTCCTCTAACTGCTTATCCTCTTGAGGGTCGCAGGGGGGCTGGAGCCAGCTGACATTGGGCGAGAGACGAGGTACACCCTGGCCAGACTCTCACAGGGCTGACACATAGAGACAGACAACCATTCACACTCACATTCACACCTACGGACAATTTAGAGTCACCAATTAACCTGCATGTCTTTGGACTGTGGGAGGAAGCTGGAGTACCCGGAGAAAACCCACGCTGACACAGGGAGAACAGGCAGACTCCACACAGAGGGGCTCCCTCCTGGGAACTGAACTATGAACTCTCTTGCTGTTAGGTGACAGTGCTAACCACTGCTCCACCATGCCACCACTGTATTAATCAGTGAGAGATTATTGAAAATTTTCACTCTTTATCATGTACACACAGGCCCGAAATACATACACATGCACACACAGGACCTATACATGCATTAAATAGAGGGATGTTAGCGAAAGGGGGCTGCCTTGGGTAGGCATCCCGAGCAGTCTGGGGTTCAGCACCTTCCTCAAGGCACCTCAGTAGTGCCAAGGATGCGAATAGGCACCTCACCAGCCACCAATCCATGCTCCGTACTTAATCTATATGGAGACTTAAGATGGCGAGCCGGTTCCCAAGTCAAGTCCCTATGTACTGAGCTACTGCTGCCCCCAATCATATAATATTATTATTATACAATTATCATTCTATTAAAATTACTGATGCAGTATTGTATAAGTAGAAATATACTTTTGTGATTTGGAGAGCTACAGCAGTTAATACAATAAACAAACAATCTTCAAAAAAATCTATAATTAGAAACATTTATATCCATTGATGAAGTTAATGGCATCATAAAGAATATGGTGATGGAGTCATGTGCTTGCCATCATGTGCTTATTTTGTTTTGTTGTATTTGTAGCATTTTAAATGTGTTTTGATTGGCTGCTACCTCGGCCAGGTCTCTCTCTTGTAAAAGAGATTTTCTGACATTTTATATACCAACCAACGAAACGATTAATTGGGAAAATAATCGATAAAAAAATTATTAGTTGCAGCCCTAGTAGCTGGTAGCTGGTCAAGGTGGAGCTAATTTTAACTATTTTACAGAACGTTAGGTAATTCTATTATTACAATGTGTTGTGTCTATATGACTTAAAAAGCTGGATGTCCCAGAACCTCTTAAAACTGAACTCTGATAAGACAGAAGTTCTCATCATTGGCCCTCAACAAATTCAGCGCCCTCAGTCCGAACATAAAGTCAGGTGTCAAAAATCTGGGTGTTATTCTGGACAGTAATTTGACACTAGAGAAACATGTAAAGAATGTGGTCCGGTCTTGTTGTTACCAGCTGAGGAATATCTCCAAACGTAGGTCACTTCAATAACACAGGGAAAGTCATACACGCTCTTATATCCTCCCGCCTGGCTTGTTCACCTGTCTAAACAATCAGCTCTAAATCGTTCAAAATTCGGCAGGTAGACTTTTGACTGAAACAAAACGATCCTCACACATCACACCTATTTTGGCCTCCCTGCATCGGCTCCCAGTCTCTTCCAGAATCCATTTTAAAGTCTTTTAATTACATGCAAGGCTCTCAACCGAACCGTCAAAACAGGCCCCTCAGGTCTGCTAGTCTGGGTCTTCTAACTGTTCCAGAGTCCAGGTTAAAGACAAAGGGTGATTGAGTCTTTTCAGTTCTCACTCCTCGGCTTTGAAACAGCCTCACACTGAGCATCAGATCAGCTGACTCTGTTCATGTACACAGCAAGAGGGTTTCTGGTTCGAACCCAGGGTGAGGGAGCCCCTCTGTGTGGTGTTTGCATGTTCTCCCCATGTCAGCGTGGGTTTTCTCTGGGTACTCCAGCTTCCTCCCACAGTCCAAAGACATGCAGGTTAACTGGTGACTCTAAATTGTCTGTAGGTGTGAATGTGAGTGTGAATGGTTGTCTGTCTCTATGTGTCAGCCCTGTGATAGTCTGGCGACCTGTCCAGGGTGTACCCTGCCTCTCCCCCAGTGTCAGCTGGGAGAGGCTCCAGCCCCCCCACGACTCCTAACAGGATAAGTAGAACTTTAAAGTAGTATAAAATTAAAGCATCCAAGTAAAGTATAAGTATGTCAAAATTGTGCATAATTACAGTAGCTGAATAGATGAACTCACGGTAGTTACATTTCCACCACAGTTAATAGTTATGGATCGGCCTGTTGCTGAGAGAAAATGTGACGATGAAGTAACACATTTACAGAAGCCTAGTAAACCTGGTTTGTTCTTTACTCCACTTTAAAAAAAAAATCACTTATGTTGGTTTTTGTTGTCTTATTTAATGATATTCTTATATTTTCTAATGTTAAATTATCTGAGTGTTTGGTAAAGTGCTGTACTAAGACCTATGATTTTATTTATTATTATTATTATTGTTATTTATATAGCGCTTTTGCAGACATAGGTCACTAAGTGCTTCACAGGGGCATCATACAACAACAAGTAGGTATTAGATTGAAAATAAATAACAGAACATATTTCCTCCCTGAAGGGGATATGTTGACAACACGTTCACAACATGTGCAGAGAGGACCCGTTCTGTCTCTTGCATCTAGTGCTCAGTTGTACTGGAGTATAATATGTTCTATGCGAAATCTGGAATTGTAATAGGTAGGGCATTTCAATATTTAGGTGCTACGGCAGCAGAAGCTCGATCACCACGGGTCTCAAGGCGAGTTCAAGGGATAGACAACAAATTTACTGTATTTGAGCAAAGAGAGCGAGCTGAAGAATACGAGTGAAGTCGCTCAGCAGCAGAAGCGGGAGCCTGATTTTGTAATGCTTTGTAAGTAAGAATGGGAATTTTGGACTGGATGCAAAACTCAACAGAAAGACAGTGAAGGGATTTTACATTGTGTATCCTATTGTTTTCTAAACAATCACCCATCATTTGTCGGTGTTATCACGGCTCATTCAATGTTCCTCTGCAGGTTTACGGCACTTTGGCAAGGCGGAGGCCTCAGTGGAGGAGGTTCAGGCCTACCTGGAAGGAGCCTACTGCGGCCACCTGTCAGTGGAGACCAGCCACCTGAGCAGCCTGGAGGAGAAGGAGTGGTTCGCCGACCGCTTTGAGGAACTCAAGAAGAAGAGTTTCTCCACTGAGGAAAGGAGGCAGCTGGCCAAGCTCATGCTGGAGTCTCAGGTGGGTCTGAGAAGAAAGAGGAGGACGCAATAAAAGTGACGTCTCTTATCATGTCATGTGTTTTTAGTCTGTTTCTATACTTTCACCACCTGCAGGAGTTTGACCACTTTCTGGCCACAAAGTTTGCCACTGTGAAACGTTACGGAGGAGAAGGAGCAGAGAGCATGATGGGCTTCTTCTATGAGCTTTTCCACCACTCGGCCCACAGCGGAGTCACTGACATCGTCATCGGCATGCCCCACAGAGGCCGACTCAACCTCCTGACAGGCCTGCTGAAGTTCCCACCCGAGGTTAGTCAGACATATTCAGTGAGACATGTACAGTTTGAAATGATCCTTGACCTGACAGGATTAGACTGTTTATTTTGCATGACTGTAATCAGCAGCACGAGTAAACAGGAAGTCACAGCCAGCTGCCAAACATTAAACAAGGGTGCGATAACATCAGCCAACACTGTTGCTCCATCGTTTCTCTCTCCAGCTCATGTTCCGCAAGATGCGTGGCCTCAGCGAGTTCCCCGAGACCTCGCCTTCCATCGGTGACGTCCTCTCCCACCTCACCTCCTCGGTGGAGCTGGATTTCGGAGCCGAACACCCTCTTCACGTGACAATGCTGCCCAACCCATCTCACCTGGAGGCGATCAACCCTGTGGCTCAGGGCAAAACCCGAGCCAGGCAGCAGCTCAGACAGGAAGGAGACTATTCACCTGAAGACAGCGCCCAGCCCGGGGACCAAGTCGTCTGTCTGCAGGTACACAACAACTAATATAGACGTGTAGCAAAGATGAAGCAACTTAACTGTCAAGCCTTTACTTGACAGTAACAGTAGAGAGACTGACTGGACACATGGTGAGAGACAGTGTGCACATGGACATGGACTGTATCAGCCCATGCATATATATACGTATATATGACTGCATATAAACTATTCTTATTCTGTTTTTAGTACCACTGTCTGTTCATAAATCTGTTCCAAAAAGGAGCTCTTCATAGCGTCTCCAGTCTTTAAATCACCCTTCTGACCGTCCATCAATACATGTTGCCCGCAATGTCCCGATCCAATCTCAAAAAAGATGAGGGCATGTTTCGTAACCGATCAGGATTGAAAATATCAAGCTTATAGTGCCAGATCCTACACTTGATTTTACATCAGCTGGTGTTTTTTTACTCGTGAAGCTTTGATGCACTCTGCTGAGCTCCTTTGCGCAAACAGAGCCCCAACCACAGCAAAACACTACACGGCACAGACACAGAGCAAAATGCAGAATGAGGCTGTTTATTATGTTATTAACCAGAGTTATGAGCACTTGTTTCGTTTCAGCTCAGTGTGAGAAACTGCTTGTTTGTCATCTGTGGCACATAGTAGCAAATTGCCGCCTGCCTTCTTTTGTTTATATAGAATGCGCCTTTTTCGAGGCAATGGGGGCGTGAGCTAGTAACAGAACGTGCAGCTCAGCGTGTGACGTAAACAGTGACGTACCGAGGAAAGCCGCAGCTGGTCAGTCCTTCGGCGATTCTCTCGTACATCGGCCCGTCCTTCACGTTCCTGTCATCCGACGGTTAATAGCCTCTTCATTAGCGAGGGCAAGAAGGGCGCGCAATTCTTTATCTCCCCAGTTGCTCATCTTCTGGTTTGCTTCTCCTTAGTGCTGCTAGATACTCATTCCTGCTATCAGCTGTTTCCTGGTTTGAAGTCCACGCCAGTGGGTCGAACGTGCGACGTCATCAACAGCCCCTCCCACAAGTCATCAACAGAGGCGGAACGCCGCCTCGCTCTGTTTATACCAAACCTGTTCCGCTGGTATGACTACCCTACGAGGCGGAAAATTGGGCGCCTCAGATCAACTCTCTGGCTCTGTGTGTGTAAACGCTTGCAGCTGGCCGGCAAATCGGCTGAACATTCGCAGAAAATCTGGCAGTGTAAAAGGGGCTAGTGTTTCACCACCCTACTTGGGACAGAGACAGGAGAGACAGACAGTGTGGAGCCAATAACAGCCTCACTCACCACACCACTTCAAACTCAACAAATGCCCAGCGAGCAAAGAGCCAATTAGAGTAATTTCTTGATTAACACATGTAAAAGAAGTCCAGAAGATGAAAGTAAACACTCAGTGGAGCACAACTGATTCAGGTGACTCAGACACAGGCTGCATCAAAGCAGCGAACACTGGAGCAAACTCTCCTGCAGAGAAGAAGACAGCCACAGTGCCAAAATAATTAGAGGGGGGTTTGTTATTTTATACTTTAGTTTGTGAAAAATAAACATTTAAAAACATCAAGGAACAGCTTGGATGCAGGGATTTTTTTTTCTTTTTTTATACTTTATTTTTAGTGTTTTATACAAGAAAGGAACAAACAAAACCAGGGACAACATAGGTGAAGGTAAAATGCTCAACATCATGTGAAACCAAAAATGAAAAGAAGCAGGGTTACATTGCAGCATCAAGCACAATCGGTCCTGTATGTCCATGATTTGTCCTTTAAGATCACAAAGTACCTTATGATCCACGACTTAAATCCGTGGAAGATTTTTTTTCTTAACGCATTGCAGAGCTATTTAATTATCAAGACTATAGGCCTACAAAGTTCTTAAAGTGTGCACTGTGCAGCTGTATCATCTAGAGAAATAGAAGTCAGATTTGACTCTGTATCGGCAAATTCTCAATATTAAATGACTTGGATCGTGTGGAGGAAAAACTTGATCAGGACATCCTTACATTTTATTATTTTAAAGCATAATTAAAACACGTTTTCTCATTAACTAATGCACTAACTGGAACAAACCTCCGATGCAGAGCGTCACACGTTCAGCAGATTAGCATCTTCCCAGTCAAATCAGCACAGAAATTTACCCGGTCCACTGAGAAATAAACGTGTCTGCAGCCACTGTCGACCACAAGCTGTGAATCTCCGATAATAGACATCTGAGTGTCTTCTGCCCTGATTCAGAGTTCGTACTCTGCAGGAGGTAATGACACTAAAGCCCTCCGGGCCTTGTTAAAGAAGTCATTATCAAACCGTCCTGCTGTGTTACAAAAAACTTAAAGACACTCTCTGTTCTCTTCTCCACAGGTCCACGGTGATGGCTCTTTCACTGGCCAAGGGATCGTTCCAGAAACTCTGACCCTTTCAAACCTGCCTCACTACAGAGTCGGTGGGAGCATCCACCTCATTGTGAACAACCAAGTGGGCTACACCACTCCGTCCGAGAGAGGGAGATCCTCTTTGTACTGTAGTGATGTCGGTCAGTGAAAAACATGATTAAATATTTGCTTCTGTCTTATAAAGCGTAGAAACTTCTGTCAGATTGCACTGTACATGGTGTGCTTTGTCTAACTGTTGTCTAACTATGTGATACTATATGAATTTCTGAGGTCTAGAGGTTTGTTTTCATGTATCCTGTTCTAATCAGAAACTAATGGTCACATTTGCACCACAGGTAAGATGGTGAACTGTGCTGTGATCCACGTAAACGGCGATGATGCAGAGGAGGTGCTGCGGGCCACTCGGCTGGCTGTGGAGTACCAGCGGCTCTTCAGGAAAGACGTCATCCTGGACCTGATCTGCTACCGTCAGTGGGGCCACAACGAGCTGGACGAGCCTTTCTTCACCAACCCAGCCATGTACAAGATCATCCGGTCAGTTAAATTCACCAGGGTTACTTTGTATCACAACACATTTTCACTTCAGAAGTTACTGTAGCCTGTACTGCATATTTCTCAGGATCCTTAGGCAGGTGATAAAACTATGAAACATGTTCTGATTACAGATCAGCAGTTATTAGACAGAATTCACTTTAAAATGTCTGATTCTGGAGATATCCAGCTGAGTGTGGGTTTAGCCATTAACGTCTGAAACTTTTTAAACCTGGGCAAATGTTTTGATTTCTTTTAAAACATGGGAAAAGGCAATGAGCTACGAAAGATGAAATGACCCAAAAAATTAGTAAGACATTAGTAAAAAGAGAAAATTAAGAACAAGAAAATAGTAAAAAGAAAAAAGTTACAAACAAACAAACAAGGAAAAAGTGCCTAAAAATTATAATAATTTTGTAACATGATTTTAAAATAATTTAAATAATTATTAACAAAGTTTTCCCTAGCTTTTTTCTTTTTTCCCTATTTTTTTTTTATATTTTTAAAAATCTTTTAACATAATTATTATTTATTTTTATATGTCATTTTAATTTTTTATTTTTTATTTATTTTATTTGTTTTATTGGCAATTTGTGAGACATTTTCCAAACCACTCTTTGCCTTTTTTTCCATGTTTGTGAAAGACATGGCACCACTCTGTTCAAGGTTCAAAGGTTTAAATACTTGTGAAAGGTGTCTGAAAGCAGCGCAGAGAAAGTGATGCTCAGGTTTTGAAGGGTTAATACAGCTGTCAAATGAGCAACAGAAAAAAAAAACTGTGAGATCGGCATGTCTGAAGAGCTTTCGTGTGAATATGGGTACACATAACAATATTATTTGTGTCAGTGTGTGCCTCTTGGCAGTGCCTCCAGGGTTTCGTGGGCTTTCTTTGGGATTGTCACAGCCTGAAATAAATGCCAGATCTCTCAGCAGCTTTTCCAAAAAGTTGGGATGCATGTTGCAACGTTTTTAGGTGGGGTTTTTGGAAATGAAATTGCAAGGGCAAGTAAAAAAAATGCAAAAAATGTTGGGCAACTTGTTCCAGCGAGATTAAACCCACACTGTTGTGAGTTTGTGATTTATACTACCCCAATGTTCCCACTAACCATGCAGATTTAATCTAACTCATCTTGAGTCTTTCAGCTCTTGGAATAGATCTGGATGCCTCTGTCATTCAGTCATTCTCAGGGTGTGTTTCGCTGTGGAAATAGTGTTAGTCAGTCGATGTCGTTTGTGTTCCACCACAGTTTGTCCCCTCTGTGCAGAACAGCAGGAAAGTGCCTTGCATGTTCTATAGCAGTAAGTTTTGTCAGTAAATGTGAGGCTGTGACTGTTTTTCTGGAATAGTTTTGGCCTAAAATGCCAGATTTCACAGCAGCTTTTCATAAGTATTGCAATGCATGTTGCAATGTTTTTAGATCTTTTTTTTGCAATAAAATTTCAGCAGTAGGAGAAAAATGCAAATATATATATATAATTGATTAAATACCAACGGCAACTTGAAACAGCCCTGAAATCAAGAGTAAAGCTGCACTGTTCTGACTGTTCTAAATAACCTTAACAAAAAGGCTGTTGTTTAAACAGACATTTTATTTTTGAACTGTTGTCTTTATCTCTCTCTCTCACACACACACACACACACACACACACACACACACACACACACACACACACACACGCACAAGCAGACAACCACACCTCTATTATTTAGGGATTTACACCACACTGACTTTACACATTTAATCCAATCTACCTTGATTCTTTGAGCATGTGCAAGAGATCTGGATGCAACAACAGCCTCCGTCTGTCATGGTGATTTGTCCTGTCTGTTGTCCAAGCTTTTCTTCTGAGGCATTTTGCAGTAGAAACGTATTTTTCACGTAACGACTTTGTTTGTGTTGCAAAACAGTTTATCTCCGCTTCTGTGCAGACTATGAGAGAACTACCTGGCATTGGTCTTTAGCAGTAATTTGTGTTGGTAAATGTCAGGCGTTCATGTCGCATATGTGTGAATCTTCACAACCAGAAACAAGAACGTGAGTTTGCTGACATGTGGGAAACTGCAATGATTGGTTAAACTTGCAAAAAAGTTGCGGTGACTGCACGAGGTCGTGCAGAATTCACAGGATTTGGTTGAACTTGTGTTATTTGGTGAAATTGCATCATCCTGGAGCGGCTGTCATGGTCTCAGGTAGCGTGGAAAGCTTGTTCACACAAAATTTGTTGCTGTGGATGCTAGCGTGTGTCATTTTAATTTTTCAGCCATTTTAAGACTTCACATTGAATACTGACTAAAATGATCTAATACAGATTCCTGTTTATTTGTTAAGGTCAAGGTCAAGGTCAAGGTCAAATTTATTTATATAGCACATTTAAAACAACCTGAGGTTTTCGAAAGTGCTATACAATCTAGAAAGCACTAAATTATTAAAATACTACTATAGAATAGAAAATACAATGTTAGAGTGCACAGTTCACAAAAAAATATTAAAATGTAACAACAGAAAACAAAGTAAAGCGCACAATAAGCACAAAATTCAATAAAATAGTCCATATCGGCAGTGTTCGGCTCAACATGAGTCAAAAGCCAATGAGAAGAGATGAGTCAGGCATACTGTGTATATTGTGTTCTGTTGACTGAATCATTGTCACGTTGTTGCTTCCTCACAGATCTCGTAAGAGCATCCCCGACTCCTACTCAGACCAGCTGATCTCTGAGGGTCTGATGACCGATGTCGAGCGCGACGAGATCAAGTCCAGCTACTACGGCATGCTCAACGACAAGCTGGCCAACATGACCCTGTACAGCCCTCCACCCACCAACCTGCAGGGCCGCTGGGGCGACCTGGTGGAGCCCCAGGCCAGAGTCACCACCTGGGACACGGGCGTCCCCGTTCCCCTGCTGCAGTTTGTAGGAGCAAAGTCTGTGGACATCCCTGAGCAAATCCAGCTGCACAGCCACCTGGGAAAGACTCACGCACAGGTACAGTCATCGGCTCCGTCGTTTCTTTTAGATTGTCTCTTGACACGACAGCAGGTAGATGATGTTTCTCCTCCTGTGTGAACTCAGGCTCGGCTGAGCAAGTTGGAAGAAGGAACCAAACTGGACTGGTCCACAGCGGAGGCCTTGGCTTTTGGCTCTCTCCTCTCCCAAGGTCAGCGTTAACCAGATAATACAAGATCTAACTTAAAGGGAAAATTCTCCACCTTTTATGTGGATGTCACCTCAGGTTGATGTAGATGTTGTCAAGTGAAGCAATAAACTCCTCAGTGCGTGCTATATTGACCAAACAGCTGAGTTCACAGTTACAAAATCAGTCGTTCTTCCTCCTTCCAATGTCATCATTTGACAGTGTTTTAGCATGCTTTCACACCTGTAGTTCGGTTCATTTGGTCGCACCAGAGGGAAAAATAATACACTGTGGCATCGTAGTTTTGATTCGGTTCCTGTTCATACTGACTTTTTGCAAACGAACCAAAAGGAGTAAACATTAGGTTGTACCGACTGACAGGTTACTCGTTGATTAGATGTTTTGGCGTGCTTCATCCTGCATCATCAGGACCCACGTGGGGAAATCACATTCCAGTAACTGACAGAAGTTTATTGCAGCAGCACTTTAATGCTTCCAGAGTGTTTATTTTTATATTGTTTGGCGTCACAAAGAGCTCATAAAGACATAACTGATTGTGAGCATTATTAGGAGGCTATTTTTAGACTGCAATTCAATCATGTTATGAATAATGGCTAAAATAGAGACCCGATGAAAACAAGGCGTCTTGTACAGTCGTGGTTTGGGGTTTAATACTGTGGGATCACTGTCGCACACTTTTTTATGGACTTAATGACCAGACAAAGTACACAGAGTCGCATACAATGACGGCAGTTTTAACAGCTTTTTAATCAGGGAAAATGCCCTCGCTACGTGTTACCATGGTTACATGTATGCATTAGCACAAATAGGTTACGGGATTTCCGTCACTTTTTTCCTGATCAGTTATGAGATTGTAGACAGATCAGCAGATGGATTTATTTTTGGTTTAGCTGTTGCAATTATGCTAAAGTCACATATCCACTATCATAAAATCCTGTGGCTGGGTGCTTTCAGACCTAGACTGTCTTGCTTTGGTCTGAACCAGATCAAATGCCTTGTGTGAGAAAGCTGCTCTTGATTGGTCAGAATTTCCATGCGGGAAAAATCCAGGAAGTAAACAAACCGTTGAAGAAGAGTACACTTGCAAGATAAATGTGACACTTTCTAACGTCACAATGGAGGGACAACTACGCAGGTTGATTTTAGCGCTGCTCATCGTGGACTATATTGCTGTCATTGTTCATTTGAGTCAAACCATACAGTTTGAAAACGAGGCGCGGCTCCAACTAGAAAACAATGTTTTGATGCATTGGATGTGCTGAATGTGCATATTAAGGAGGAGCACATTAATAATCCTCCAGGACTGTAACATGCTCATGTTTGACCCAAACAATGTGTCATGTGACTGCAGTTGGTTCAGATCGAGGTCGGAACACGTTTTCACCACAAACAAACCAAACCAGAGTTACAGTGTTTGGACTGACTGAGATATTAGGCCGTAATTATTTGAGCGAGAGTATATGGCTGAAGAAATGCAGCAGAGAGTGGCCAAGGTTGCCGCTGCATGAGAAGATACGGCTGGTAGGGACGTGAGCTGCAGAGTGGACACCAACTGGTGGTGCCGTTACTCATATTACCCTCTGAAGCCAACAGGAACTGAATCATTCTGCTGTAATGAATCTCAGCGTGGGCATCTTTTGTTGGATGATGTCACCGACACTGAGAGCCAGTGTGTGCGTTACTGTGCATTTCAGTTTTACTCCTCACTTGGACAGAGGTGAGCTGGCGACCTTCTTCAGGATCCCGAAGATAAACTGGGAAAGACAACCAAGAACAGCAGGGCCGAGAGGGAAACTGCGCGGATATTTTTGTCACGCTATGTTTTTGCCAACAAAGTTATAGCTATAGGCTTGTAGACCAGTTAAGGCTATGGGCCTCAGAAGCTTGCATGCAATGTCGACATGGCTCTGTGAGCAGGGACTCAGCTTTCAGCTTTAATCAACTACATTTACCATCAACACTGACTGGACAGCCACAGTAAAGGTGGTGATTTTTCCCTTAATGATCATTGAATTTTATTTTTGTCAAAGAAATTGATTTGTAGAATTCCAATTATTGTTGTTACAGGCTTCAATATTAGAATCAGCGGACAGGATGTTGGAAGAGGCACGTTCAGTCAGCGACACGCCATGGTGGTTTGCCAAGACACTAATGACATGTACATCCCTCTGAACAACATCAGCCCTCAGCAGACAGGTTTCCTCGAGGTGAAATTCTTATACATCAGATAAAACGTTCTCAACATAATCACGGAATATTTGCAACCTTAATTCTTAAACAATATCACATATTTGAATCCTTCCCTGTTTCATATTGTGATGTCTTGTGTGTTCAGGTGTGTAACAGCCCGCTGTCTGAGGAGGCAGTGCTTGGATTTGAATATGGTATGAGTATCGCGCAGCCGAAGCTGCTGCCCATCTGGGAGGCTCAGTTTGGAGATTTCTTCAACGGGGCGCAGATCATCTTTGATACCTTCCTCTCCGGAGGTAAACGTCTGTTCTCAGCAGACTCACTATTACTCTCATGATCTTTTATTTCTGGAAGAATCTTCACACATCAGATGTGCTGTGTCCCCAGGTGAAGCCAAGTGGTTGCTGCAGAGCGGGTTGGTGATCCTGCTGCCTCACGGGTACGATGGAGCCGGACCTGAGCACTCATCCTGCCGCATGGAGCGCTTCCTCCAGGTCTGTGGGACTGACATGTAACACATGTCAAACCAAGTACCAGTACATGATTTTGTGTCAACAGCGTTCATGTCAGCATCCCAGATGTAATAAGAACTGGGCAACTATATGTCAGACTTGGCACTTAAAGTGTATCATGGACTCTGTTTTTAATGTTATTGCGTCTAATTGAGTAATGAGAACAACATTTTTTGAAATTGGTTTGGTATTGAGCGAGAGGGCTGCAGTGTAACTAGTCGGGGCATTCTCACTGTCAATTTACGTCTACTATAAGCGCTTGTTTTTGCCACTGACAGGCTCAAATTGTCATAATAGGTGCCTTACAACATTATTGAATGGATCCCTATATATGTTGACCATTTTGTTAAAGAGTAATATCCTTTTTGTTTAACCAGATACAGCCTCGAAATCGCCATCGCCAAAACCACCAGACTCCATTTAAATAAACAGTGATTTTATCATCGTGAAACACACAAAGTTGAGAGAAACAAAATAAAACTCACAGAAAACATCTTTGTTCATTTTTCCAATGTTCCAACAATAACCACTTCTGGTTTGTTTGAAATAAACCCTTAAATCACTCAGTTAGATGTTAAAATATGCTGGCTCTGTACACACTAAAATTACAGTTTATTTAAGTGGAGTCTGGTGAGTTTGGCAGTAGTGATTTCAGGGCTGTTTCTGGTTGAACAAAAAGGGTTGTACTCCTTACTATCCTTTCCATGATGCTGTCAGACACTTAAAGTAACAATCTGAACCTGTCAGTGGCTAAAACAAACGCTTTTAATGGACGAAAATCGAGGGTGAGAACATCCCCCAAGTGGTTATATTGCTGCCTGTTTCACTGCTGCTGCTGCTGCTCTCTCGCTCAATACTGGACCAATTTCAAAAATTGTTGTCTCCATTATTCACTTTGACACAGCGACGTGGGACAATCGGGTCCAGGTTGACACCCAACACTTAACTCACCCTTTAATATTATGTTACTGCCGGAAAACAGAACAAACACGGACGCCTCAGGTCAGATGAAGTCCGTCCTCAAGGTAGTTGAATTAAATTATAGTGTGAGTTGTCAACACACAGTATTTCTTATCCCTCACACAACCAGCTCTGCCATCATTCACTTGTCTTGAGTACTCAGATGACGCCAACCATCACAAGTGGTGATCTTTCTTATCTCTGTTTGCATCCCATGTGACGTGAACGCTGCATGACCACTGCTTGCTCAAGTCCTGCAGACTCATCAGCTGCTGCTTTATGATACACTGAAAAACCTTGGACGTTTTTATGGAGGTTTAATGTTTTACCTCAGCCAGAGTAGAGGTTATATTTTCACTTCAGTCCGTTTAAAGCTTTAAAATATTACTGCTAATAACTTTGAAAGAGTTTTAGCTGACACTGTAGACCAGCACTCCTCGGCCTCTTGATTATTTTAGGCAGGACTATTACACTGTGTTTATGTTGGTGCATAAATCTAAATAATCTAAGACACCTGCATAATGGGGAAAACTTCATAAATGAACTGATGAATCAAATTTAAATGGAATACCTGCTCAAAATATGGCCAGTCCATGTCATCTTTCTCCAGTACAAAGGAACACGCTGCAGCACAGCGGATATAATTAACAGGCCATTAACAGGAGTAATCAATAACAAATCAGCGGAGATAATGTACCCTAATTGTCCATTAGCATTCAGCAGACAACAGGCATCAGATTGTGTCGCAAATCACTCCACTGTTTACTCACTCACTCACATAATAGGCACTCTGTAGTTTACACTGTGGTGAGCAGTAAATAGAGACTTCAGACACTTAATGATCGTCATCACTGACGGCTGCAGTGACACACAGCTGTAATTTAATTAATCTACAAGTGTGATGCATTGTGGGGTTGTTAGCTTGAAGTAACATACATGCCCTGGACTCTACTTTTTTATTCCATTTTGGGAATTTGTGAGGTCACTATATAGGGCATAAATTTCACAGAAGAGGGTAAAAATAGTCCCGAAAACCAGTTTTGGGGCTTCGAAGCTTCAGTGAGAAATATCTGGGATTAATCAAGGGGGGGCGGTAATGACAGACGAGAGGACATTTTATGAAAACGTCACTTTTCAGTAAATGCAGCTGAAATATTGTGACAATTAATGACTTTGTTAGCATGCAGTTTGTAGTAACATTCCCATGATAGCTAGGACTAAGAATACTTTGCAAGATGGCTGCTGTTTCGTACAGTTTCCAGGTGATTTGCCAGGCTGGTTGTAGATTTGTGATATGCCAGTTTCCTTTGGCATGTATGGCACTCGACTTTTTAGGGGTTGTCTTTGTAAACTTTGAAACTACTCCAGAATCCACTGCTCACAGACCAACAATACCTGTGTTTTAGGGCAACAGTGTTTAGAGGATTTCAAAGCTCTGCTCTGTCTCTGCTGGTTTACTGATTCAAGTCTGGATGTTTCTTAACTGACCAGCAGGTTTCCAGTCAGGTACATGTTGTGTTAAATGTTACATATATAGTAAATGATTGCTAACACGTCCTGTTTTGTCTCTTAGATGTGTGACAGTAAAGAGGAGGGTGTGGATGGTGACAACGTGAACATGGCAGTGGTCAACCCCACCACGTCTGCTCAGTACTTCCACCTGCTGAGGAGGCAGATGATCCGAAACTTCCGCAAACCTCTCATTGTGGTCGGACCCAAGACGCTGCTCAGGTTTTCTGTAAGCACTGTAGAAATATGTAAAACTAATTTTCTCAGATATATCCATGCAAGTGGCTGGATAATGTGTGTTGTTTTTAGGGTGCGGCGTCCAGTCTGGCTGAAATGGCACCAGGAACGTCTTTCAGACCAGTGTTGGGTGACACTTCAGTCTCAGCAGAAAGGTAAAGAAGACTTTGATGAAAAACCTTATTTATTCTGTAGTGTGTCCTCAATGTGGTAGAATATATTTATAGGAATAATTAGGTGTTCATGGACTCCTTTTTCCCCAAAACATGGATATTTTGAACAGCCCTCTAATAAAACCTGCTGAGATAACACTCAGCCCATTTCCTCTGTTATTCCACGCAGTGTCCAGAAGGTGGTGCTGTGCTCTGGGAAGCATTACTATGCCCTGCTGAAACAGAGGGAGACCTCAGCAGCCAACCAGAACACAGCGCTCATCCGCGTGGAGGAGCTGTGTCCGTTTCCACTGGACGCTCTGCAGCAGGAGCTCAAAAGATACCCCAACGCCAAAGGTATGTATGGGACCTCCACCTTCAGTGTCAGCGGGCATACTGACTGTAGAAGTGTCATCACAACTACAGTTTGACTTCAGTCCAGTCTTTGAGGAAAAGTTCATTTCTGTATATTTTATTTAGGTTTTTGTTTGCACTGCAGAACAGCGCTCGCTTTATGATCAAATTAGCACTTTGACAACATCGTTGTTGTGAACAGTTTAGAGTGAAGCTCTGGACTATGTTCCTCACCATAATTTAATGGTAAATAAATTCTTAAATGAAAGAAGAAATAAATGTTAAAACAAATATGACAATAAAAAATAAATAAATGCAAAGGTTAGGTCCTTCTACCTCATTAACAAACAGACAGACATAGAAATAAATACATATGGAAATAAATACAGAAATAATTAAAGAAAATAATACAATAATGCTGATATAAATAAATAAATACATTTAAAAAAACAATTAATAAATACAGAGGTCAGGATCCTCTGTCTTATTGTCATACAGACACATAAATAAATACATTTCTATAGCAGTAAAGACTTACAGAAATATACATGCTAAGATGAATATGGAAATAAATAAATGAACAACTAAATGCAGGTGTAAGGATCTTCTACCTCATTAACATACAGACAGAGGAATACAGAAATAAATAAATCCAGAAATAAATTAATAAAAAGATTAAATAAATGCTGAAATAAATAAATAAATGCAGAGGTCAGGATCTTCTACCTTATTAATGTACAGACAGAGATAAATAGATGAAAGAATAAATAAATGCTAAAAAAAAATGGAAATAATTAAATAAATAAATACATGTAGATGCTATGACCTTCTATCTCATTAACATGCAGACAAATAAATAAAGAAATAATTTAATTAATTAACTAAGGCAGAGGTCAGGATCGTCTACTTCATTATCAGAGAAATAAATAGATTAATACAGAAGTACATAAATACAGAAATAAATTCATGAAAGAATAAATAAATACTGAAGTAATTATGGCAATAAAATAGAAATAAAATAATATAAATATAAATAATATAATATAAATAAAAGTAGTTGTGAAAAAATGAAGAATTAAATTTAAGATATTTATTCATGTCCTGGCTAATTATCAACTTTATTTATTTCTGCATTTATCTATTTATTTTGATATTTAAGTCACCATTTATTGATTCATTTATTCTTTCATTTGTGTATCTATGCATTTATTTCTGTAGTTATTTATTCCTATATTTATTCATAATTTTAATTATTTATTTATTGATACTTAAGTCATGTTATGTCCTGTCTAGTAGAGAGCAAATAACCAGCCACTGCAGCAGCTCCACACTTGATATAAACGTGCTAAAGCGCACAATATGTGATTTTGGGCTGCACCTGATGAAAGTTTGTATCACCAGTTATTGACAGTATCAGTTAATCTGTTTTCATTTGACTCAGTTCAGTAAAATGCTCGCCTTAAGAAATGTCAAAGGCCAAAGGGACATTTTTAAGATGCACTGCGATGACTTAAAAAACAAATGATAAGTCCACTGTATGTTTGATTTTCATGTGTACAGTCAGTACATTCAGCTTGATGTTAATTCTTTCAGACGGCAGTGTGTAATGTAATCTGTTGTCTCTTTGTGTCCACTGTTCCTCTTTGCTCGCTGTGTTTTGCATAATGTCATAATTTCTAAGGCCTTTGCATATTCACATTACATCATACTGCAGTCCGATTGCTACACAAAAGGCAGCACAAGTTTATTTATATAATGTTTTTCCCACACAAAGGCAGTTCGTATTTCTCTACCCCGAGCTTAAAAACGCTGTAAAACAACATTTAATAAAAATACATATTCTGAAAAGTTTAAGGTCTAGGTCCTGCTGAGACACATGTTATATAATTCTCATTATATTTTCAGGATGACACTCTTGTCTTGTACTTCTCCTGATGAGGCACAGATGGTTTTGCTCTCAGTCTTCAGTGAAAGTGATTTTAAGTGAGCAGTGACCTTTGACCTCTCACTGACAACAGAAAGTAATTTCAGTTTAACATTGTTTACTTGGAGGAGAGTGATTTTTCTTCAATACGCTCGGGACCACTCGACGATACAGCCGTCTAAATTTGAGCGTCGGGCAGAATAACAATTACAAAAGCAGCTCTTAAAGTGAGTCACAGTGAGTTGAATGCCACTCAGCAGCGTGCGGCAACTTCAATACAAGTCTGACAGTCGCCACTTTGAAACAGAGTCTCGAAGAAAAACATTAGACAACTTACAAAGAAACCCGAAATGCCGGTTCATTAGTGTTTCTGTCAAACAAAAATCTAAAGTATGATCTTGGGCAGACTGGTTTTCACCGCGGGGCTTTTGTGTTAAGTGTCTCTGTTATTTTGTCCACGCTGAATGAGTGTCACTCCAGACTCTGGCTGTGATTGCTTCACTTTGTTATGCAAGACTTTCAGAGCATGAGGAACTAAAGGCTATCAGTGTCAACATCCTTCTCCTTACCCAGACATCTTTGCAGCTGTGTGTTGTTAACTGTATTTTGTAAAGACGATTTTTGCTCTTTGACATCACGTCAGATGATCCTGAAGTCACCTGAGTGTTTTTTTAACTCTACGCAATCTTTGTTTGAGAGTTTCGTCCATCAGCCTGTCTGAAAAGGTCAAACGTGTTCCTGGGTTTCACTCTGATGTGGAAAACTTGTCTCTCAGGTCAGCCTTGGATGTGCAGAGGAATAACTCGATGAGCCTCAGTGCTCAAATATAAGAGGACGCAAATCTGTCCAGAGAAGATCTTAAACACAGTCACAGCAAAAGCTTCACACCAACAATCACCACCGTGCAGGAGTCAAAACAATGTTGGGCAACTTTTGGTCCAGTCTGTTTATCTCGGGAGTCGGGACATCTACAAGGTCCTCATCTTATCTTCACCACCAGACACACAGTCTCCTCTCATAGTGTGTGCCAAGTGTGAAGGACTCCGAGGCCTCTGAAAACACTTGGTCCTTTGCAGCCCTGTAAACGGACTCAGAGCAGTGACTCATCATTTTTTGTGCATATGTGAACACTGCAAGAGAACTCAGACCCCTCTGAAGTGAACTTGACGTCCGCAGTGCGGTTCACTTAACCTGTGCCTTGTGAACACAAAGTGCTCCAGGTTCGCTTTGCTCTTTAATACAAATCAAATCAACTTTATTTCTATAGCACATTTCAAAACAACCACAGTGACCAAAGTGCTGTAGAAAATAAAAGAATGACACACAGATATATAGCAATATAAAATGTACACAAACATAAAACAGAATAACACCGGTAAGAACAATTACATACGTAAAAAAGTATAAAAAAAATACTAAAATATTAAAATCACTACAGACAACCAAAGGTAGTTGAAAACACGTACATTTTAAGATTTGTCTTAAAAGTGTCAATGGAGGGGGAGCTTTGGAGCAGCTACTGCAAAGGCACGATCTCCCTTACCCACCAGCCTCGATCCCAGGACAGATAAAAGACATCATTCTGAGGATCTGAGAGGTCGGGAGGTGGAGTAGGGGCGGAGAAGTTCAGCAATATATTGGGGTGCCAGCCCGTGTATGACCACTGAGTGAGCACTGTGAGCACTGGTGTAATGTTGTCTCTTTTTCTGAGACAGGTCCGCACACCAGAAACTTTAACTGTATCACCAGATGACGTTTCGGGCACCAGCACTTCATCAGACATGAACAAGATAAGGAGACACACCTCTGTATATACAACCAAGGGTGGTCGCCCAACAGATCATCTGATAACGCATGTAGCTGTACAGACACACAATCACATCACAGGAATACAATACAGATACAAACATGGCAGCAGTGCCTAGAGTATCACCTCAAATACCACATGACTGAATCATCAAATAAAAAAAGGTGAAAATGAATATCTTCGTTTACTCTTTGCTGTTGTATTCAGCCCTCCATATCACATGCTGTTGCACTGAGACACTTGAAAAACAGATGAAACCATGTCGGCCTGTGATGCTTGCAAGAACGCAGGACGAAGAGTAGTTTGGTCCTCAGAAGATACTGCACGTCTCCACATGCTGAATGTAGAATACAGACACAGACAGATACAGTCTACAGCACAGAGACGCTACGGTTTTCCTCCACTTTTAAGCTAATCTGAAAGCGAGGGGCTTCATAACCGCACTGCAGTACCACATCAAAGTGAAAACAAAACCATGTCAGTATATATATCATATATATTGTGAACAGAAAGAGCTGAAGTTGACCAGAAAGAGGACTCAGTTCTCCTTCTGGTCAACTTCAGCTCTGACCATGTGAACACAAAAAGTGTTCTGTTTCTGTTGGTCCACTTTAAGAGGAGTTTGGTTTGTTTAACAGTGATTGTATGTGAAAACACCCCAAGAGACTTGAGTGTCTACTGCAGCAGTTATTATCTCAATGCTGTTTGTTTTTGGCGTTCACAAAAACTTCTCCCATTAAGTTTTACCGGCACAGCAGCGCACATACTTTCATCACTCATCAACACCAGGGTTTTACCTGCCATTACACGGTGTAGGCACAGTGCCCAGGGGTTTCTGTGCTGTGCTTCTGCATAAACATAACAATGCTGAGAACATCTGGACGAGCTGACGCATGGGACGGCCTTTGCCAACAGGGGGGTCTCTGCCTTTCTTCTTGCAGCGTGAGCAGGTGGTCGGTAGGTGTGGAGCAGGCAGGAGGACACCACTTGCTGCAGTATTGGGAATTCAGTCGTGAGTTCGGATGGTTATGTTGAAGCTCTCGCTTTGAAACTTTCTCTTGACTGGAATTTTTAAGAGCTAAAGAAAGTGGTGCAGAATAGTATAAACGCTGTAGGATTTTTCTGTTGAGTCCAATTCGGCGATATTGTTTCCCTTCCTGTGTAGATTTTTTTTCTTCAGATAAACGATGTCCTTGTCGTGAGTTTGAGATTGTTTGGCTGAAGATTTCTGTATCTACCTTTTTATATGGCTTGAGGTGATCTCTTTCTTGCTGGGAGTGAGTCATGACATCATCCATCCATTTTCATCCGCTTATCCGGGGCCGAGTTGCATAGGCAGCAGGCCAAGCAAAGCACCTCAGACGTCCCTCTCCCCTGCAACATTTTCCAGCTCCTCCTGGGGGATCCTGAGGCGTTCCCAGGCCAGATGAGATATGTAATCCCTCCAGCATGTTCTGGGTCTGCCCCGGGGCCTCCTACCAGTGGGATGTGCCTGGAACACTTCCAGCGGGAGGCGCCCAGGAGGCATCCTGATCAGATGCCCGAACCACCTCAATTGATCCCTTTTGATGCGAAGGAGTAGCGGCTCTTCTCCGAGCTCCCTCTGGATGTCCGAGCTCCTCACCCTATCTCTAAGGCTGAGCCCAGCCACCCCACAGAGGAAACTCATTTCAGCCGTTTGTATCTGCGGTCTCATCCTTCCAGTCACTACCCGGCACCCATATCGCTTCAGAAGCTGCACCAAATTGCCAATCCATCTCATGCTCCATTCTACCCTCACTCGTGAACAAGACCCCGAGACACTTGAAATCCCCACCAGTATGCAAATGAGCATATGACATCATTTGCACCTAGCCTTCGAAAAACCTTGAACACTTTCTTCCTCTGCCATCTTTTCAACTTTTTAGCTAATATTTAATCTTCACTGTCTAATAATCGCCAGTGCTGTTCAGCCCGTCAGCTCAGCGACGCTCACCTGTCAAATAAATAAATGGAGCTCCAACACAATTATTGTTTCATTCTCAGTTAACCTGCTGATTATTTTCTGGATCAATCTATAAATTAATTTTTTTCGGGGCGTCCACTAGCTCACCCAGTAGAGCGGACACCCCGTGTACAAAGGCTGTGTCCTTGCCGCAGCGGCCATGGATTCAATTCCAACCCATGGCCCTTTGCTGCATGTCACCCTCCTTCTCTTTCCCCCCTTCACACTGGATCTGTCCTGTCTAATAAAAAGAAAAAAGAAACACAAAAACCATAACCTTTAAAAATAAATACAACATTTTTTTTAATTAAAATGTCAGAAAATAGCAAAAACAACCTTCAGCTCTAGCGTTCAAGGGGATGTTTGTGGGACCAGCTGTTCAACAACCACAGATATACAATTAATTACAACAGAAGAGTAAGAAAACCTGCAATATTCATATACAAGAAAAGTGTTGCTGAATATCTCTCTGTGAAACAGCTCATCAATTATTAATGTTATTATTCAAGCTTAAAAAATCATGTTCTTTTTAAAGAATGTAGTATCTCTAGACAAAGGGAGTGAACCACTTGAAATCCTGTTGAGTGAAGGTACTGCATGTTCCAAGGCTGGAGTTTTAGTTATCTGCATTAGCACAAATGTCATTAGAAGATGACATTTGTAAACCTCTGTAACCTTGAAAGTTCAGGTTTCACTTCCGCTCTCACAGTGTCATTGTTCTCACCTCCATGAGCTCTGTGAATCACAGTCAGTTTCACTTTGATCTGAAACAAACTGCCAAAGGGCAAAAGAGAAGAACTCCCCATGCTGCATGCACAAGTCACATGTTTGATGAGTCATGTCCTCTTTTACTTTCAGTGTAATTAATTTTTAAAAAATTATCCTCCCTTTAGAGTTCGTGTGGAGTCAGGAGGAGCCGCAGAACATGGGTCCCTGGTCGTTTGTAGCACCCAGGTTTGAGAAGCAGCTGGCCTGCAAGGTGAGGGAGCAATGTGAAACCTACAGTAATGTTTCTGAAGTTGATCTTTAAAGGGACAGTTCACCCCAAAATCAAAAACACATATTTTTCCTCTTACCTGTAGTGCTATTTATCAGTCTAGATTGTTTTGGTGTGAGTTGCCAAGTGTTGGAGATATTGGCCATAGAGATGTCTGCCTTCTCTCCATATAATAGAACTAGATGGCACTCAGCTTGTGGTGCTCAGAGTGCCAAAACATACATTTGAAAAACTCAACAGCAATGTCTCTTTCCAGAAATCATGACCTGGTTACTCAAGATAATCCACAGACCTTGTTGTGAGCTGTTCCATTTAGGAACTATTTTCTTTTTACCGAACTACACCGTGCAGAAGGAGGCATAAATCTACCGCTAGCTTACCTGGCACCACTGAGCTAGCTAACGTTACAGCTCAGCCGAGGAGGACACCATTAACATTTACATCTTACATTATCACAAACAAGAGCCTCTCGTCCATGAGTAGAAGCAGGTTTCCTTCTGCGCAGTGATACTGTTGGCGGGTGTAGTTCAGTAGAGAGAAAATAGTTCCTACATGAAACTGCTCACAACAAGCTCTGTGGATTATCTTGAGTAACTGGGTCATGATTTCTGGAAAGAGACATTGCTGGCGAGTTATTGGAATGTATTATTTTGGCGCTCTGAGCACCACAAGAGAAGTGTCATCTAGTTCCATTTTATTTACGAGAAGGCAGACATCTCTATGGCTGACATCTCCAACACTCAGCAACTCACACCAAAACAATCTAGACTGATAAATAGCACTGCAGGAAAGAGACAAAATACATGTTTTTGATTTTGGGGTGAACTGTCCCTTTAATATTACACAAACTAGACCATCTCTTTTGTCTCTTTCAGCTCCGCTTAGTGAGCCGACCTTCTCTTCCCGCCCCTGCTGTCGGTATCGGGACCCTCCATCACCAGCAGCAAGAGGCCATCCTCACCGCGACCTTCTCCTGAAAGACTCAGCGAGACTAAACGGGAACTAAAATAAGCAGCGCACAAGCATCAGCACTACACTACATACTGGTATCTGCTGCGGTCCTCCAAACCAGCGCTGCTAAATGTGCTGCACAGCAGATACATGGGACCTTTTAGACGATGGATGTGCAGCTTAAAAGATAAATTGGTCACTAATATACAGAACAGATGAAAGAAGTGTTAAAGAGAAGTGTGTTGATAATTTTTTATCTCTTAGAGTCAGACACAGGGTTTTAATTATTATTTTATGGTTTCAAAGAAAGGCCCGTCTGCTTGTTTCTAATATTGTTTTCCCCTTTTCTCTGATTTAATATGCCTGTACTCTTCATGTGTTTAGCGACAAAGCACTGTGGTAGCACAAAGAACAACTGCTGATGTGGTTCAGATCTGAATCGAGGCCTTAGAGACGATGTTTACAATGTGATGAAGTAACTGCTGGCTGACTGACATATTTGTAGCACAGGTGACTGTGCCTTACCTGTCAAACTGGCACTCTTAAATCATCTTATGCATTCAGTCTGCACAAGTTGTCCATGTTTGTAGTGTGAACAGACAGTAGCAGTAAAGGCTGTTAGAAATATCCCCAAAATTATTTATGTAAGAACAGGATTTCTGAAGACACAAAAAAGAATTGTTACCATTTTGACTGTTGAGTGTTGTGTCCAGATGTATTTGGATATTTCATAGTACAGATTTGGGCCATTTGTATCATTATTTAATCAAAGTTCAAACAAAGACTTGAATGAAAAATAAAGGCACTAAAGGGCTAATGTGAATAAACCAAATCAGGTAGATTTCAAATGGAAATATTTTCAAATAAATCTATTTTCACGTTTATGCATCATGGTTTTTATTTCTCCTCATCTCATGCCTGTACAAATGTCGACAGATTGAAAAAACAAGGTTTTTTCAAGTAATTATTTATATTGCTTATTGTTTATTTTATGCACAAGTAGAGATAAGAGTATTAATCTCAATGAGCTCCACTGTTAAAGCCAATCTACAACTGTGAAAGGACCCACAAGATCAGTAGCTGCTGAGAAGAGACACTTTGCACTGCCCTTTTTTTAAATTTATTTTAAGCGCAACATCTAAGTTCCACCAATTTTGACCCCTAATAATGGGTAGCAGTCAAAATCAGGGGCACTTTAAGGATGAAACCAAGTAAAGTTACTAAACTGTCCATTTACACCACTGTATATTTATTTTTAAATGAATGTTATTTTGCGTCGTCTCCACTGATTTAGTTTTGCACTCCTAGAACACTGCCTGACTCATGATTGACAGAGATATCGTCTTTTTATCCCACACACTCCTCTTCCTTGTCGTCCTGGTGGTGTGACCTGTATGCCTCCCATCAGCCCCTTTTCCACTGGACAAAAAACCACTAACACCGGCTAACATCTGGCTTTTGTATTTAAAGGGAAAGGTTACAATCAGTATTCATTGCCAGGACAAATGACTCTGCAGTAGTCACAACTCCAGCTGACAGTGAAAGAAACATGACACCTGAGTGAATGTGTTAACCCCTTTTGCAGCGTGTCTCCCCCCCCCCCCTCTCTCTGTTAATGATGTGCCACCAAAATTCTGTCCATCTCTGTCCAGCATCAGTCCAATTTAGTCGCCACCTGGTTTGAAAGAGAGACTGAAAAAGAAAGATATAAAAAATAAGTAACCATTGTTACATTTTCACTGGCCTCTGTGCAGCTTTCTACTGTTTACTAAGTTGTTTTCTAGTGTGTCTGTATTCATACCATGGAGAGTTTTATTAGTAAACTGTAACTATAAAATAAAGGATGTTTTGCTGCCTCTCGCAGCAGCTGGAGTCGGAGAAAAAAATTACTTAATTCACTGGGCCGACTGCTGGAATTTTTAAGGTGGAACATTAACTCGTAATGTTAGTCAATGCAGGAGCGGACGAGGTGACTCAATCAACACACTTTAAATATTCTATAAGACGACTTAACTTTAGTTTTTATATGACACACACTTTTAGTAATGAGTGGATCTTCAAGTTATGTGAACTGCATATATTCTAATCTACACACTGAGAAAATAAAAGCGTTGCAGTAGTGTCTGTGCTACAGGCAACACTAAACCCCTGAGCTTGCCTGAGAAGGACTAAATGCACAAACCTGCTATTTCTAAATATCCCATGGACAGAGACTCTCACTGCAGCCTGATTTATTTTGTTCTGAAAATATCAGCCTGCAGCCTCGTTCTGTGGACGATGAACAAGGTGCAGACTTCCATCTGTGTCACCAGAGAGGAAGAAAGTGGGAGCAGTGAGTGACAACAACCCCGCCCACATTTAAGAGCACTGTTTGTGGTGGAAACACTAGGGTCTAGGTACCATGTCTGAAGCGTTACTTTTGGTTCCAAGGGAACGATACTGAAAGTGTTTGGTGGAAACAGGGCGTATCTGCTAGGTATTAAAATGTTCCACTGGTGCCATCCACAACTTTTCACAGTGGAAATGGAAAAAAAAAAAGGCGTACTGTGCTGCTTGGTGGAGATGGGGCTTAAGGTGGCCAAGGGTCGCCTGCTGTGAATGGCCCCCCATGACTCCTAGCTGCGCCCCTGCCTTTACATCTCAACTCAGCCTAAAATGAAAGCATGTGTGCGACACAAACACGACACTTGTCTCAGTGTGTCTCTGGCTGAAACTCTGATGAGTCCGGCGGAGTTTCCACCGGGCCGGTGATTTGGTGCAATGCGAACACTTAAAGCGTTGATTGTGCACGCTGAGAGACAGACAGGCGGGAGCAGCAACCTCCCACTCCTCCTATTGCTATAACAACCACAGGGCGGTCGGTGTGACTCGATGGCACACAGCGGTTCGGATGCGACTGCCAAGTGTCATCCTCCTGCCAGCAGCCCGACCTGAGCTCACCGCATCGCCGCTTAGACAGTGACTGAATCCCGCCCGGGGAAGAAGAGGAAGAAGAGGAGGAGGAGGAGGAGGAGGAAGGGGGACAGCCTTGTGTTTCCCCGTCACAGTGATCTGAACAGTGGGGAAGCTCAGACTCGGGATCCGCTACGTCAAACAGATTAGTCAAATAACCTCTCGGGGTAGGACATACCTCCCCTCCTTGGGCTTGCCTGGCTGCATGCATGGACTGAGGAAGCAACATAGTCTGACACAAAGCCAGGAAGCCCTCGGCCAAATACAGAAGTGCACTACTTTTCTTTTTCTTTTTTCTGATTTTTTTTGTGTCTGGCTGAGACGACAGTGGTGGTGGTGATCCTCCAGCTTCTTCTTCTTCTCCTCTCCCCACCCCTGGTGCGAAATGGCGAAAGAAAACGGCGAGTCCAGCGATGGATCTTGGAAAAAGCATGTCGATGATATCAAGAAGATATTTGACTTCAAGGAAGTCCTTGGGACGTGAGTATCAAAGATACCGCAGCCGTGCACAAACTTTGTATCCAGTTGTGTAAATTAGCGTCAGACAACAATGACAGTGTTGCGATTTAACGGAAATGAGGAGCAGACTGACAGCTGTTGAATATTCGCTCAGCAGACACACAGAGGGCCTTTTTCAACTTACACACATTACATCCAGCCTTCAGTGAAATGTGCAGGGAGCTGGAAATAATGCAACATGAGACACAATAATGTGTGAAGTCAGACACGCGTGATGCCCCTCGTTATGTCACAGTTCATTCAGAAAAAAAAAACCTGCAGCGTGTTTTTATTCCCTCACACATCAGATCAGGGCTGAAGCCACACAAGAGCAGGCAGCCATTTATTTTTGGGGCTCGTTTTGTACAACATGATACAAGTATGACAAAGACAGCAGGGCCTATTTGCAAGTGATGAAACCAGTTCCCAAATTAAGGGGGACCATCTGTGATGACTTTATGTTCTTGTGCTCAATCTTCCCTCTTCAAACAGAGGAGCAGGTTTTCAGCCGAGGAACATGATGTCTGGATTTACTGGCTTGTTTGTACAGTTAAAAACACTCTCTCATGATGAGAGACCACTTTGGCTTGAAGTTATTCTCTTGCCCTTGGATCACAGAGCAGGCTAAATTCCAGAGTTTATTTTGGTCCGCTGTTAGTGCTGCTTGACTTCATGTTGAATAAGTTATGCTGCAGACACAGAGTAAGTGTTCCCCTGAATGGATGACCCCCCAAACTGCTAAAGGTCTCAGGCAGTCAGTCTTCTGCTATCACACTGTGTATTTCCCATTTTTCCTGCTGGTCTCTGCCCCCTGAGGACATGTCCGTCCTCCCCTGAGTGAGGGGAATTTAATGAGGTGATGTTTGTATTGTCAGAGATTCGGGGAAGGGCCGTGCTGAGGAAGGGGTCTCCCTGGGGAAATATGTTTTTTTTTTTCTAGAAATGGCCCCTTGTCATCATGTTTGGAGCTAAACTGGGACGCTTAGTCATTCACAGATGATAAACACAAAGGCGTAGGCACATATGGGGGTTTGGGGTTCTGCCGCCAGAAAATTTTGAGTGTCAAACACTTAATTTCCTGTGTGCTTTTTACACACCAATATGTGTGTTTTCTGCCTTCATTCATGGTTCAAATTAGGGATGGGCATTTTAGGGACTTCCATATTCCAGTATAGAGCAGTCGAGTACTGGGATATAAAAAAATTAACGTTCAAATAGGAATGTAAATTGGGCAACAATGAAAAACAAGTGCAATTTAAAATGCATTTATTGACAGATAAGCTTTGATCAGCCTATAAATTCATAGTTAACATAGGAAAACTGTTGCTGCCGCCACATAGGTTAAACACAGCGCTAAAGCTGAGTTGCTCTCCATCTGCCTGGTTGGAGTAGGTATAGCTGTGGCTGGTGAAGCTACATGACCCACCCACCATCAGTCCACCATCAGTTTCCTTCGCGTCTACCCTGGAGAAATGCTAAGTTAGTGTTTAGCTTGCTATGAAGTGTTTGTGTACAAGAGAGGTGGCTAAAGTTGGGATAAGGGTTACATCTTGATGGTTGTAAGAAGAATCACATCAGTGCTACGTTTGGCCCCGTATGTCGTCACTACAAATGCCCTCGTAGGTTTGTCTTGTACTGGTGTGGCCACGATTTGTAGAGGGGGTGTCATAAAGGCTTCAAATGAAACATAGCTGCAGCTGCTCATGTCTCACCAGGTTTCTCATGAGCTAACACAGCAGCAGCGGCTAACATCCGACACCGAGCTGTTAAATGGTCCCGACAAACTCACACTGACACTGAAACAGCTCGATTCTGTCCTGTTAGTAACCGTTAGGTACGTTAATGTTTGCCTAGCTGTGTGATGCTAACAGTTAGCCCTGTCACTGTGTGTGTGTGTGTGTAGACATGCACCAGCTGTGTTCCCTGGTGCGGAGCTCACACTCCTGCAGCAGTAGTTTCATGATAAACACAGATACACCTTTTTCCTTTTGGTTCCCACACCTAATTTTGAACCATTCGAAGCATTTCAACCAAAACTAAGTTGGTTCAGATGGCAAAGTGCTCCTAGCTGCAACCAGAAAATAGGTTTTTCCTGACCTGAAGTACGAACCGTGATGACATCAGTGGGCGTGTCATTTTCTAGAGAATAGAAAAAGAAGATAGAAAAGACAAATGAGAAATTGTCGGAGAAGAAAAGAGCATGCAGTGGTTTCATGAATAGTTGATCCATGCATGTATTTTTTGGGATAAAAACAAGAATCTGTACCAACAGAATGAAAGCTCACAGGTAACTGATGCAATCCGACATTTTGCGGTTGTCCAAACGAGTACTCGAGTATTCATGTCCATCCCTAGTCTAAATATCTTTAATGTCCAAATAAAAGTCTACCACGATCATGTTTTTATTGGGGAGACTAATGCACATGTTCAAAATATTGAGGGGGACGTGTCCCCTGTGTCCCCTGTGTCCCCTCCCCCTGAAATCTACACCCATGATAAAACAGACACACTGTGTTTTGCTGATGTAATACATGCAACCTCATCTTGTGTAATAGTCGGTGCCTTCTTCACCATCATCCCATCATCTCCTCATTCGGAGCTGCTCGGCATGACCGCGGACCTGTTTTTCCTGAGGAGCAGCATCACAAAATTCTCATACAGATCGGTGATTCATAAAGCGCACTCGACACTTCATCTGTTGTACTAAACAGTCAGACGTTCCTACCTGGAGGCTGTTCTGATTTCCCCAAGGCTTTCATCTATGTGTGAAGCGCCTCTGAATAACACGAGTGAATCATCGTGATTTACTGTCCACACAATGGCCAGGTTGGAGGAACACACATCCCTCGCCCACAAACTGTTCGGCCCTTATGTTACATATCGTACAGCGTGTACTCGTCCTGATTGACTTTAGGAAAGTCCCATTTACTGGTTCCTGTGTGTTCTAATCAGGGAGCGTCTTGTCGCTGCACAGCAGGGTTTTCGACAGGCCACCTGAGGCAGAGAGGTCCTGCAGCTTTGCTTGGGGATTAAAAATGGACGAGGAAGGAGTGTCGGTCAGAGGAAGAGACGAAGATTATCCTCCTCCTGCTGCTCCACCTTTCAACTCTAGCCTGCTCGTCAGGTTTCCCCATCAGCGTCCAAGAGGGATCATCCCTCTGCAGCGTCCTCATTCATTAGTCTTCACACACCAGCAGTGGAAGCACATTTACTCAAGTACTAAGCACACTTTACTTGAGTATTTCCATTATATGACTTTATTCTTCCATTCGAACACGGAGAGGAGAATGTCGTACTTCACTACATTTAAGACAGTTATTTGCAAGATCAATATTGCGGCGTCAGTTTTAACGCAGGTAATTTTCCTGGTAACAGAGTATTTGTACCATTTTTCACTCACGTTCAGGACACATTTCCACCACTGCTGCACAGAGATTTGATTTCAGCAGCAGCTGGAGGCTGGACCATCTGTGTGTGTGAGCGTTATGACTGATTAGATATTGATAGGAGTTCGGGGAGCAGGAAGCCTGCGGCGATGTCGGTAAAGCTTTGGCCGACACTTCTTCCCCGTGTTTTCTTGCAGTCGCTTTTGTGAGCTAATGAGATCTTCGCCACTGAAGCCAGTCTTCCTGCCTCACCGCCACTTTGCCTTGTGGCTAATTTCAGAACCTTAAGCTGCTCTGTGGGAGCAAATTAAGTAACCTGACCACAAGTAGCCTCAGAGATCCCAGTAAGGGGGTGGTGTTGGAAATGTGCAGGACAAAGCTGGCTGCTACTCACTGTGGGGATGTTCGTCTGAGGTACTTTTTTGCCAACATACTAAAGCTGATTAATCAATAAGGATGCAGTGATTCTCCTCCTGATACGCAGGGTAACTGCAGTGCTGCTCCAGTATCAGTTTATCCCACACCTGTGTACTTCATTGTACGTGGCTGTTAGCATCATTTTTATGTAAGGTAACATAAGGACAGCCGTCGCACTGAAAACCACATTAGGGTCCGTCAGGCTTAAAAATGTGGAAATATTGATAAAGAAACAGTCACATAATGGCCAGTACTCAATCTGCTGAAGAAGGTCCTTAGACAGATACAGTGTATTGGATCGGTTCAGCCCTACAGCTGAGAAATTAAATTACACGTGTGCTGTAATTTAGAAATAGTGTCTCAATATATAATTTGTCCTCCAGTAAGAATCAACAAATTTATTTTTTACCGTAAAATGTTTTGTACATATGTAGTGTCCAGAAACACGCTGTAAACACAAGATTGACATACAAGTACCTATTAAGTTGCTTATTTAAACATCCAGTATTTATGGAGCAACATTATCAGTAACTTAGAGTCATGTTTGCGTCCACATGTTGAATATAAGTCCAATATTCACTCCTTTTTAGCTCTGTTTTTGGTCTCCACCAACTCCTTAGAGAAAAATCTGACTCTTTAGCTGCTATATGCTCCGCTATGTTCACCAGCTAGATGCTAACTTTGTCTGGTGCTGGCCAGGTAGCGTAGAGTGGCTGCCTGCTGCAGCAAGAACAAAGGTATGAGAGCTGTGAGAGTGAACCACGAAATTAAAGTTGTGGGCCGGACAGCTAAACAATGAGTTTAAGGATGCTTAAACGCTCTGGAGAGCAGAGGATAACTGTGGATTCTTCACCTCAACTGACTTCTCACACTTAGTGATCAGCTGTTAATATAGAAATATTGTTGTACTAAAAAGAAAACTAACTGATATGTCATTATATAGCAACTCTTAGATATCAGTGTGTCATCAACGTAAAAAAAATCCAGTCAGTGTCAGGTGCTACAACACACACTCTACTCAAAATAAGTGTTTTACTTATGTTTATGTCTCTTAAAATGTCCAACCTAGACTATACTGACATGTGTTTGTGCAAAGTTTGTCACTAGAGAGGTGTCTCCAGATTCCTCTCCTGATCGAGGCAATGTAAGTGCTCTTTCCTAAAATCTGAGATTCAAATGTTTGCCAGGGAAGTTAGATGAGGTACAGCACTAATTTGAAAGCCAGTGACTGTCTAACATGGGAAACACGTACCGATGGGGGAACAGACTTGTCAGAGAGCAAGAGTCTGCATGAGCATGGTGAAAGTTTTGACAGCAAAACATGGTAGACTGTGCAGTGATTGGATGTTGGATGTCTACTAAAAACCCCATCGTCAGCCACTGTCAGTGAGCTTATACCAGACAACCGAAATGGATAAAAGATGCTAAGTACACTTACCATTCTGATACATGTGCTAGTTGCTGATTTTGGTGAACAACAGACTTCTCATCTGAGTCTGGATCTGACTGAGGCTCTAACGTATGGCTAAATCTTTCTGATATTTCCTGTCATGTGAACGTTGGTTTTCTTGATGCACACTGCACTTTCACCGGTCAACCTAGCGCAAGTGTAGCCAGACCTGTCTCCACACTTTGTTTTAGCTCTGTCCCAGTGCTGAGAAAGCAGAAAGTGAAAGGGAAACCTAGTGCGATCAGTGGTGTTATGCAGAGTGAAAGGTGACATCCAGACTTTCTCAGTGAGGGAGAAAGAGTAGATCTGCTTTTAGTCACTCTCAGTTTCTTTTTTTACATTTTATGTAGGGAAACCATGTTAAACATAATATTAATCATAGCACAGTATTTTTTATATTCTCTAAAGGGTCAGTATGGGACATTTCAAGCATTAATAAACCACTGTTCTGAGCAGAGAACAAAGTCACGCTATCTGTGTGGGTATCTTGTTTTCTGACCCTCTGGTGAGCCGGTCCAGCTGTGCATGCATGTTAGTGCATCCCACTGGGTAGCTCATCGCCACCACTTTGCACTGCTTCATACAGAAATTAGTGCAGATATCAGGATGGTGTTGTTGCTAAAACGTAGCACCCACCCTCCAGCTTGCCCCTAGTTAACACTGTTAGCTCTGTCTGCACTGTTGTTGTTGTTAAGCACTGTTTATGGAGTTAGCATTGTTGCTAGCCATCTCCAGTCTGAGAGCCACGTCACTTCACTTCACAGAGAGCACCTTTAAAACCTGTCTGGAGCGGGACTTTAATCATTTAAGAGGAAGAATGCACATATTTCATTTATGTAAATGTCACTGCTAAAAGGCAGTCTGAAAATGATGCTTTTACTTCCCTCGCTCTAAGTCCTTTGTCATGTTTTTGCAAAATCCCATTTTCGGAGATTAAAGTTGTCCTCTGTGATCTCCCTCTGCAGATCACTCAGAGCTGAGCTGATTCATTCATGTCACTGATTTTCCCCCTGAAGCCTCATCTTTATGATTCTTTTTGCCAACAAAGAGAAAAAAGACTTTCATCTGAGTTTGATATTGATAAATAACAACATGCTTCTACACTGGGTATTAAACCGACCCTGACAAAGCTGTTCGTGATGCGTTAAAGTGCCTGCCTCCGTGCATTGATGATTTTCTGAAACACAGCTTGTGCAGAGACTCATTGGGTCCTTGATGCAGTGAAAATGGCAGCTAGGCAACTGGGATGATGTAAGTCCTTGGTTGCTCCTTGTGAAGAAGACACTACCTACCACCACCACTGTCCTCCAGCTACATTGACTGTGGGCGGAGATACTTTGTCATTGACCACAATGATGGGGAGTCAGATATGCGTAGTATGTTCTGTGCTTCTGAGTTTCCATTTGTATTCATGTCCCTCTGACCACATTGAATACCAACAAAGCCACAGTGTACCATCCTCTGCACTCAGGGAGCTGAAGTGTACCAGACTGCCCTGTATCAAAGCACAGGACACGATAATCACCCTTATTAAAATAATTCAGCTCCTCTCCGACAGGCTGATCTGCTTCAGACAGATTTCTGCCAAACATTTCCCTCGAGCGATACATATTCTTGCTTTTTAGTTGTTTGTGAGTGGTATCAGCTCTTATTGCCTCGTGAACCGACCATCTTTCTCTGTTTGATCAACATTCCTGGAAAGTAGCCTGGGGTCCAGACGTGTTGGTGGGTAATGGTTTCCAGCTTCAGGTGTTGGGACTGTGAGAGCTTCTGGATTTAATTCTAGTTGTATTATTGGAATTGATTTAACGCCGCAGCATCAGATCAGGGCTGTTTACTACCTGGAAGGACTGAAAAGCAGGGTTGGCTAGTCAGGCAGCAAGAGGCAGAAAATGACAACTGAACTGAGGACGTTACTCCTGTGCAGTGATGGAAAGTAACTCGAGTACAGGTTTGAGGCATTTGTACTTAACTTGAGTGGCACCATTTTATGCATCTTGTGGTTTTTACAAGCTGTGACAACATCGTGACAGCTGGTATTATTTTTATCTCATGAGTCTGTTGCCCTTTTTACACACTGATCAGCTGACTGTCACTTCGGATGCGGAATTCACAGAGGCCTGAAAGACAAAACTCAACAGAGATGGTGTTGTTGATATGTGAATGACTGGGAGAGACGATACGAGTACAGCTGGCAGCTTCTTGTTGCTGTAACCTATCAATATTGGCCCAAAATCTGGGCCTGCTCCGAAGATCAGGTGCTGGTAGGTTTGCGCTGGTACGGTTTCTCTCACAGGCGTATGTCAGTGGTCGGCCTGTCCCTGTTATATGGTGGCAGATCTGGTCCTCTACTCAGAGGGCAAGGAGCTCCCAAATCTTATTTTTTTGCCAATATGCGGACATTTTCGGTTGCTGGTATTCTTCTTTGAGTTAGCCGCTAACTGCTAACAGCTACTTTTTAAATCAACAAACACAGAAGCTAGTAGGAGGACAGGAGGTAGGGAAGGAGCCATTGGCCAACCCACTTTATACACCGGGCTCACAAAACTTTATAGCTGTACAGCTGTGGTCCGATCAAGGGCACTTGAAGTAGGGAACGGCCAATCAATGCAGGACCTTTACTTGTAATAATGTATAGATCTATAATATGTTTAAAATTCTAATCATTACATCAGAAATTGGCCGGACTTATATACCAGCTTTTTTTTTCAGCTGTAGATCTGTAATCATCCGAATGAAGAGTTCCTTATCACAAATGCTGTATTGCAGAAATGAGTCCTAAAATCTGGAAATGACTCAGTGTTTTTGAACTCCCGGTTCCCTCATCTGAAGTCAGCTTTTTTTGGTTAGATGCCTGAAATAAGGTCTGTGGTTCACACAAGCTTTAGAGACTTGCACATTTTGTTCTACGATGTAAAATATGTCAGTAAATACCCCGCACGTGAATTTTGAAGCTTTTGTGTGTCTTGAAACAGTGGTTCCCAACCAGTGGGTCGCAGATCCATTCTGAATGGACCACAAGTGAGTCACAAGTCAGTTATAATGAAGTACAGTGAATTTCCAGAGTTCTTATTTTCTTATTCTTCTTATTTCTCTTATTAATAATTCTTATTATTCTTATTATCTTATTTCTTATTTTGAAGTGCAGTTTCCTGCTGTAGAGTGAGTGAATAACTGACAGCTACTTGACAAAGATGGCAAACTAGCTCAATGACATGACCAAACTCAAGTACGCTTAATGTATTAAACTGTGTACAATCCGTGGCTGGACCAGTGGGGAACCAGTGTCTTAAACAACACGGTTGCTAACATGTGGCTGAATGAGACTACAAACGTCTTCATGCTGAACACGACCCTGCAGCCTTATTGTGGCGGTGACACTGAAGTCATGCAACCATAGTGTAGTTCGTTTGCATTTACGCTTAAAAAATTCAGAAATGTAGAGTTAATTTGTGAAGATTATACTGCTGAACAAAACATGTAAGATTCATAGACTTTTATCTCCACAGATCTTATTTTCTGTGATCATTTAAAACCCAATGTAAAAATCCCATTGGCATTTTGACGAGGGAACCCTGATGATGCTAATTTCCAGGTTGGCATACAAATAAAAAGTCTTCCCTGCACCACTCTGACTGGCCGATGTGTATTGCTATCCAACTGCTTTTAACTCTCACTCAAAAGTCCAGTATCAGCTGCTATGATGAGTTGTTTTTACATTGTTGTATCAGTGCGTTTCTTTAATTTAAGGCTCTGAATACTTACAGCAAACATGGAGAGCTGATCCAGGTGCTGGTATGTTTCAGATTACAGTGAGAATGATGATGCATGCTGCAGAAACGTTAGAAACGGTGTCATTTTCACCTAGGCTGTCTGGCTGACACTATACAGTTTACAAAACTCTGAGTAGACAGAGTAGCATATCGCAGCTGAGCAGATGGTGGTGTGAAGAATGTTAAAAAATAATAAGTATTTTGTGTAACTGTAAAAAGTATCCGCTGCCAGCAAAACTTTCATCTCCAAATTTGAGATGTTAGATAAAATGTGTACCATGATATGTACTGTACATCGAGCCTGATGAGGGATTATTGTTATATGCATGTTCTCATGTTTTGGAAAATCAGTGAAATACTCAGCGTTCCCTGGATTATAATTTCTTTAAAATCTATAAACTTTCATTTTACCTGCGTTTTTAAAGCATAGATAATGCCCTCTGTCATGTCATGTCGCAGCATTGAAGAGTGACTTTGACCGCAGTAGGTCACACCAGTGATCACTCCACCTGGATTATCAGGCCTGACTTTCCATCCCATATGTTGTGTAACAGGCCGCGGTAATGCATCTTACACAAGATGGTTCTGTGTGATTACTCGGCAGCGTCGCAATACACTTAATGTGAATAAACCAGCCTCGGTCGTCAGGACCCCCGCCCCCACCCTCTCCATCAAAAAAACCTTCTCCCATCATCAGTGACCCTTAATTTTCATAATTGCCAAAGGACGGCCAGCTGAGGTCGCGGCTTTAAAAAGTTTTCTGGATGATTGTCGGATGCTCGGCTTCACTTTGCATCTGCAGCATCAGGCGCGGGTTTCACACAGAGCACAGCCCACATTCACATTTCACATTAGTCAGCCGCTTTGGCTTGGCTGTCCTGCACACAGTGTGGTGGTGTTGTGTGACTGCACACACACACACACACACACACACACACACACACACACACACACACACACACAGAGCTAATACCGTCATCCAAGAGCCGTGAAGAGGGAGCTCTGTGGCTCTAAGAACTTAAAATTCAAATATTTTGTTATTCAACCAAGTGAGTCAGTGTGCTGACTTGATTGTGCAGTCTGTGTGACACTGGGTCAGAAACATTTTGCAGCCATACACTTGTATTTATCTTGTGTAATAGATTGAGATAAGTTTCAATAAAGGATCCAGTTTAGACGGAGCTTTCACTCATCGTTTAATGCTCATCATCACATCACATTTGGGGTTAATCCAGACATGAATTACATGTGCTGGAACTGTCACATAGATATTTTAGCAATGCAGCGCTGCAAGTATCCATTATTTTCATTATCAATAAATCTGCTGATCATTTTCTTGAGTACTTGTTTAGTTTAGGGCTGCACAACAAGAGGAATATATGCAATAAAGTAGTTGAATATCATGATAAGTACTTATGAGAAAGGAAATTATAAGATAAGATATTAAAGAGGAACTCCTCCTCTTCCTGTTTTGTGTTAAAGTGATTAATGGGAACAATAAGTTTTTAAACTGGTCCAGTACTGAGAGAGAGTGCTGCGGCTGGCAGTGGCAAACAGCCCAAAATGTAACCACTCGGAGCAGGTGTGCCCCGTCAATTTACGTCCATTAAAAGTGCTTGTTTTTAACACTGACAGTCTCAAATTGTTATTTTAAGTGTCTTACAACATTACGTGAAAGACCCTACAGAGGAATGAAACATTTTCCAGTCTGTTTTGTCACCAAGTCTCACTACAAGAATCCCATTCTGAAATCTCGCAGACTTTTTTGACATTGTCAAAATCAGCTAAATATTCAGCCATGAGACTGAAAATCTTTTATAGATAGGCTTAGATAGAAAGGTAGGTACAGTAGGTAGGTAGGTGGATAGATAGATAGAAGGCTAGGTAGATAGATGGATAGATAGGTAGATGGATAGATGGGTAGGTAGGTAGGTAGATAACTTTATTGCCCACCTTAGCAGAAATTTGGCTTTGGCTTCTCTCAAAAATGAAAGGTACACACAGTGAGTTTCTCTTTCTTTGCTCCAACACAACAAACTATAACTGGGTTCGGCACTCCTCTCTCAAACTGTCACTCGCATTTCACACTGTTTTGCAACAAGTCACCACATGTGAGAGTTCAGAACGAGACTTCTCGTTAGCAAGACTTGGACACAAAACAGACTGAGCCAAGCAAAAGGAAAAATATTGTTATTTCCCTGTAGGGTCTTTCTCTGTTTTGCTGCTGTCGGCTGTAGCACACTGTCTCAGTATTGGACCAGTTTCCAAAAATTGTTCCATCAAATCACTTAAACACTAAAACATGGGAAAATAGGTTCCAGGTTAAAAAATGCCAAAGTGTCCCTTTAAAGGGTACCCTGTTGCTTTATTATTATTATTATTATTACTGCTTCCTTGGTTCAGCCAACAGCCCAGAAAAACACCAAATTCTCACATTTGAAAAGCTGTTTGATATTTCTGCTTTAAACACACTGAAAAGACTAATCAATTATCAAAATAATTGCCTTTTGATCGAATAGTCGTTTCAGCTCTAGAGTTAGGTGTGATTGTTGTGTCACTGTGTGTGTGTGTGTGTGTGTGTGTGTGTGTGTGTGTGTGTGTGTGTGTGTGTGTGTGTGTGTGTGTATGTATAGAGTGGGCAGTCAGTAGCATCACCATATGTCTCCAACAGACATCGCACCTTTCTGTTTCCTGTGAATTAGGCATTAAATAGATTGAATGCTCGCAGCACAGTTTGTCATGCTTCATGCATCGACAGAGCGAGGGAAGTCACAGGCTTTGGATTCTGTCATATTGTCACTCACAGGAAGTGATGTTGCTGCTTGTCAAGGCGGTGAGCAGGGGGACCGAAATGGTGCTACATGCTCTAACCACCCTCTCAGTGAGCTCACAGGTTTCCTGTGGTTTTCATCATTGTGTGTCTCCGGCTGCAGAAAGCAGAAAGCGTGCACTGAAAAGAAAAAACGTGCAAGAGAGTCATTTGACGGGCTCAGCGTGCTGGTGGAGGAATTTTCTCCTAATGTCCACACAGCTGGGGAAATCTGTCGCATGCGCTGAATAGAAATGATGCTCATTGTCCTCACGGCAACAGCTGTGGTGGGAAGATAGTGGCAGCAAGTACTGCAACGACTCCCTCACTTACACAAGCCCTTGAATTTACATATTGTCCCACATCGTGTGTCACAATGAGGTCAAAGTCAGAAGGGCGCACGCTCCAAGCCCTCTCAGCTCTGTTTGTTTGAGTGTGTTCCACCTCACCACACCTGGGGCCGAGCTTTGTGACCAGGTAGTGTTTGTGCACAGTCTGTTTATGTGTCGTGCCTCTGACTGACCCTCCCCCCCTGCTGTGTGATGGTGGAGTGAGGGATTAGCGTGGATTTGATGGCCTCGGTGGGACTTAGTGTGGCGAGCGGCGCTGAGTTTAGAACCCGCTGGGAGGAACTGATTACACTTTGAGAACATAATGGACCTCTTGATGTTGGCCGTCTTGTTTTTTGTAAGGCGGCGGATCATATGAGGTGTGGTTCCTCTGTGTAACTTTCACTTTTGTATAACTGATGATGATCTAACGAGAGACTTACTCCAGCAATGAAACACTCTGTCAGAAAGCGAGGTAACAAACGCAGGAGGCAGATGGCTGCCATTTTTATATTCTCTGGGCTGGTCCTTTTTCATTTTGGCAAGAGATTACCGAAGAGATAATGATGGATTAGAAGTTGATTGCTCTTTTGTTGCATTATACCCTTGGCAACACCACAGACACATTCGTGGCACAGTGTAAATATTTCCTTAAATACATTTGGCAGCTAAATAAAGCTGTCACAAAGAAATGCTTCTGGCAGACACTCCAACAACAACAACTACTGGGCTGAAACAAACAGTGCGGAGAAACCGATCTTTATCCCAAGACTGTGATGTGAACTAACTGTAAAATATTCCGTAAAAAATGGACCATTTACAGTATAAATATCTAGTTTGGACTGCAACATCTTACAAAAAGTAGGACATTTTATTTTTATTTTTTTAATCTAACCTTTATTCAACCAGGAAGTCCCATTTTAAATGCAACATGTAATTAAAAAAAAAATCACAATAAATCAACAACTATTCAAACATAGTGGCCTCTCAGGAAAAACAAGCACGTGTCTCTGTCACTACATTCTTTATGATGCCCTTAAATTCATCAATGGATGCAAGTGTTTCTACTTTTTGATCTTTTTTAAGATTGCTCCATGTCCAAGGTGCAGAGTAGGAGAATGCAGTTTTCCCCAGATCTGGTAAAGCCCAAGGTACATTAAAAAGCAACCACTTGGAGGTTTAGCTGGTAACTACCAGAGCTGACACAGAAGGGAGCAGAGGTAGGCCGGAAGTTTGCCCAGTATTGCTTCATAGATAAAAATATACCAGTGCTGTTGTCTGCGAGTGGTCAGTGATGTCCGACCCACCAAATCATAAAGAATGCAGTGATGAGTAAGGGACTTTGCATTTGTAATAAAATGTATAGATGCATTATATATTGAATCAGTGCTATGTAAAATGGAGGAGGTTGTATGCATAAACAGTATGTCACTGTAATCAACGACAGACAGAACATACCTACTAACTGTCCCTAAAGTCTGTACTGACCTGCGAAAAGAGGCATTTAAGTGTGACGCTCCCTCGGCCTGGACTCTGTTGCAGAATAATCCAAATTTTTGGAAGCTAGTCTCATCGGACACATTTCAAGTGATACTACATAACTTGGAAGCAGACATATTAATGAGGCTGTACATGTTTTGAATGTTTTTCTGATATGTTTTGAATCTTTAATTTGTTCTTTGTTTTCATTTCTAATTGTTACATGTTTGTTTTATGTCTGCGACTGTGCTACTGCCTGTCTTTGCCAGGACATCTTGATACAGATTTTTAATTTCAATTAGTCTTTTATACCTTGTTAAATAAAGGTTAAATCCAATAATTTAAAAAGGTATAAAAAAGTATATTTATGTATTTAGTATTGTTTATGTATATAAGTTGTAATACATTACAAACTGCCTGTAGTAAAGGAATGTTGCTGTCACTCAGAAGATTTGGAGTCCAACAGGCAACATTGATTTCAGGCCGAACACACTAAACTAACATCAAAGAGCTAGTGACGACGCCACATCCCTCATGTTGCCTGTATCTCAGCCAAAAGCCCATGAACACACCGCAAAGACGAGAGCCAAAGGCCAACTGGCACATACGTGAGAAGACGTAACTCTCCACACCAGCAGGTGGCAGTAGTCTGAACTCCTTATTCAGAAAGTCAAACTGGAAGACTGACAGGACAGATTCAAATCACAGTTTGGGCTCTTTGAGACTGTTTCATAATTGGTTAAAAGTTCCTTATAGTTGTGTTAAATAGCAGTCCACTTTCAAGTTTTGGTAGAGCTGGTGTTCACACCTGATGCAGACCGTACCAGAGAACACAAGAAGTGTACTCCAGACCACCTTTTTAAGTGGGCTCATGCACAGCTTGACGTACCGTACCTGGGTACGGTTCACAGTGCTCACACATCATACATGACAAACATAAAATATAAATTAAGATAATAAAGTATTAGATATATAAAAACAAGCAGGACGTGATAAAACAAACAAAAGAGGAAGGTTTGATTTGTATCATTCTTAAAAAAGGAGAGATAATAAAACTGATAGTACTAATTCCTAAAGCAAATAAAAATACACTTAAAAACCCAACTAAAAGCTTGCGAAAGAAGATATGTTTTTAGTTTGCTTTTAAAAGAGAGCACTGTTGTAGCAGGCCGTAGTTCATGTGGAAGAGAATTCCAGAGAGTAGGACCATGATGACTGAAAGCACCATGAGCTGGCTGAGAGATGATTTTAGGTTTAATGAGCAGACTTTTATTAGATGATCTAATACTCTGTGAGCATGTCAGCAACAAAGGAAGGAGCTAAACCATTAAAATATTATTAAATCAATCTTTGTTTTCTCTGTTTTATTGGGAGCCAGTGAAGAGAAGATGAAATTGGAGTTATGTGGTCAGACCTTTTAGTTTTCGTTTTCGTCGTATTCGGCTGCTGTGTACTCAGATCCAGGTCCCTGATGTGAAAGCCTCAAACTAATAAACAACATGAAGAAAGGTCCGCACACTGCAACTCCCTTTAGTGCAATTTATTAGCACATCCACATGTGCTGTTGTGACATTTTGAGCTAATACTTTTCGTCAGACTTAGCTGTATGTGTAAAGACGCCACCTTTAATACATATGCTCCAGTCACATGACTGTGATGTGATGATCCCAGTGAGACTTACACCCCCACAGATAGCACATTACATTATTTACATTATAAACAAATACATATTATATATCAATGCAAAGAAAAACATATGTAAACAACATAGAAAGTGGACTACACACGAATATACGTATTACACCCACTACAGGTCTCTAGCATAAGAGATGACAGGAAATAAGGTAAGGGAGAAACAGTCGTTTCATTACAGAAGTTCGACGGGTTTATTTTCTCCCACCTCCCCCTCCTCAGGATTTGCCCCCCAGCTATCACTTACAAGACACAGTTTAAGTTCTAACATCACACCAATGCATACTGCAGTCAATACGTCTTGCACGTGTGGTGCTAGCACATTTCCAAAGTTTCCACACGTGATTATCTTCACTGCAAACAGTTCAACCACACCTGAAGCCTGCCCTGACTGTCTGACTGGGTTTACCTGAGCGAGTGGCAATTAGTGGGGGAAGTAGGCAGATAAAAAAAAATAAAACAAGCACAAACAAACAGAAATTAAAAAAAAAAGACTAAACCAAACATCGTAAACGTTCCTACGGCCAGAGCAGCTAACAGACCACTGATGCTCCTACTGCCTTTAACCCAGCAGAAAGGCAGGTCAGTTTTTTCCCGCATTTTATTTCCCCAGTCTTCCCAATGTGCCAGCATGGGATGAGTTGTGCACCTGTTTCATCCCAACGGCCTGGACCAACATCACAGCCTTTGTTCTATCTTCTTTTTCCTTCACGTCACCTGCCAAATACACTGATCAGCCAAAACATTAAAACCACTGACAGATGACATGGACAATACTGACCATCTCGTTACAATGCCATGCTCTGTCCAAGTCCCCCCCTCATTGCAATAACACTCCTCGATGGCAGTGCCCCCCCCAGCAGAACATGAACCCTGCCTCACGACAAACAATGCTCAGGAACGTGACAAAGAGTGCAAGGCATCAACCTGGCCTCCAAATCCCCCAGATCCCAATCTGATTGAGCATCCGTGAGACATTCCAGTACCCCACCTCGCAACCGACAGGTCTCAAAGGATCCACCGCCAACACCCAGTGCCAGACTCCACAGGACACCCCCAGAAGTCCTGTATCCATGCCTTGACATGTCAGAGCCAAGTCTGATCCAAGAAGGCCTCACAGTGGATCGGAGGTACCTCTAGGGTACGGGAGCGTCCCATGAATGCTCAATCAGATTGGGATCTGGGGAATTCGGAGGCCAGATCGATGCTTTGAGCTCTCTGTCACGTTCTTTGGTCCATCCCTGAGGAGTTTTTGTAGTGTGGCATGGTGCTTTGTTCTGCTTGGGAGGCAACATGTAATTAAAAAAAAAAAATCACAATAAATCAACAACTATTCAAACATAGTGGCCTCTCAGGAAAAACAAGCACGTGTCTCTGTCACTACATTCTTTATGATGCCCTTAAATTCATCAATGGATGCAAGTGTTTCTACTTTTTGATCTTTTTTAAGATTGCTCCATGTCCAAGGTGCAGAGTAGGAGAATGCAGTTTTCCCCAGATCTGGTAAAGCCCAAGGTACATTAAAAAGCAACCACTTGGAGGTTTAGCTGGTAACTACCAGAGCTGACACAGAAGGGAGCAGAGGTAGGCCGGAAGTTTGCCCAGTATTGCTTCATAGATAAAAATATACCAGTGCTGTTGTCTGCGAGTGGTCAGTGATGTCCGACCCACCAAATCATAAAGAATGCAGTGATGAGTAAGGGACTTTGCATTTGTAATAAAATGTATAGATGCATTATATATTGAATCAGTGCTATGTAAAATGGAGGAGGTTGTATGCATAAACAGTATGTCACTGTAATCAACGACAGACAGAACATACCTACTAACTGTCCCTAAAGTCTGTACTGACCTGCGAAAAGAGGCATTTAAGTGTGACGCTCCCTCGGCCTGGACTCTGTTGCAGAATAATCCAAATTTTTGGAAGCTAGTCTCATCGGACACATTTCAAGTGATACTACATAACTTGGAAGCAGACATATTAATGAGGCTGTACATGTTTTGAATCTTTAATTTGTTCTTTGTTTTCATTTCTAATTGTTACATGTTTGTTTTATGTCTGCGACTGTGCTACTGCCTGTCTTTGCCAGGACATCTTGATACAGATTTTTAATTTCAATTAGTCTTTTATACCTTGTTAAATAAAGGTTAAATCCAATAATTTAAAAAGGTATAAAAAAGTATATTTATGTATTTAGTATTGTTTATGTATATAAGTTGTAATACATTACAAACTGCCTGTAGTAAAGGAATGTTGCTGTCACTCAGAAGATTTGGAGTCCAACAGGCAACATTGATTTCAGGCCGAACACACTAAACTAACATCAAAGAGCTAGTGACGACGCCACATCCCTCATGTTGCCTGTATCTCAGCCAAAAGCCCATGAACACACCGCAAAGACGAGAGCCAAAGGCCAACTGGCACATACGTGAGAAGACGTAACTCTCCACACCAGCAGGTGGCAGTAGTCTGAACTCCTTATTCAGAAAGTCAAACTGGAAGACTGACAGGACAGATTCAAATCACAGTTTGGGCTCTTTGAGACTGTTTCATAATTGGTTAAAAGTTCCTTATAGTTGTGTTAAATAGCAGTCCACTTTCAAGTTTTGGTAGAGCTGGTGTTCACACCTGATGCAGACCGTACCAGAGAACACAAGAAGTGTACTCCAGACCACCTTTTTAAGTGGGCTCATGCACAGCTTGACGTACCGTACCTGGGTACGGTTCACAGTGCTCACACATCATACATGACAAACATAAAATATAAATTAAGATAATAAAGTATTAGATATATAAAAACAAGCAGGACGTGATAAAACAAACAAAAGAGGAAGGTTTGATTTGTATCATTCTTAAAAAAGGAGAGATAATAAAACTGATAGTACTAATTCCTAAAGCAAATAAAAATACACTTAAAAACCCAACTAAAAGCTTGCGAAAGAAGATATGTTTTTAGTTTGCTTTTAAAAGAGAGCACTGTTGTAGCAGGCCGTAGTTCATGTGGAAGAGAATTCCAGAGAGTAGGACCATGATGACTGAAAGCACCATGAGCTGGCTGAGAGATGATTTTAGGTTTAATGAGCAGACTTTTATTAGATGATCTAATACTCTGTGAGCATGTCAGCAACAAAGGAAGGAGCTAAACCATTAAAATATTATTAAATCAATCTTTGTTTTCTCTGTTTTATTGGGAGCCAGTGAAGAGAAGATGAAATTGGAGTTATGTGGTCAGACCTTTTAGTTTTCGTTTTCGTCGTATTCGGCTGCTGTGTACTCAGATCCAGGTCCCTGATGTGAAAGCCTCAAACTAATAAACAACATGAAGAAAGGTCCGCACACTGCAACTCCCTTTAGTGCAATTTATTAGCACATCCACATGTGCTGTTGTGACATTTTGAGCTAATACTTTTCGTCAGACTTAGCTGTATGTGTAAAGACGCCACCTTTAATACATATGCTCCAGTCACATGACTGTGATGTGATGATCCCAGTGAGACTTACACCCCCACAGATAGCACATTACATTATTTACATTATAAACAAATACATATTATATATCAATGCAAAGAAAAACATATGTAAACAACATAGAAAGTGGACTACACACGAATATACGTATTACACCCACTACAGGTCTCTAGCATAAGAGATGACAGGAAATAAGGTAAGGGAGAAACAGTCGTTTCATTACAGAAGTTCGACGGGTTTATTTTCTCCCACCTCCCCCTCCTCAGGATTTGCCCCCCAGCTATCACTTACAAGACACAGTTTAAGTTCTAACATCACACCAATGCATACTGCAGTCAATACGTCTTGCACGTGTGGTGCTAGCACATTTCCAAAGTTTCCACACGTGATTATCTTCACTGCAAACAGTTCAACCACACCTGAAGCCTGCCCTGACTGTCTGACTGGGTTTACCTGAGCGAGTGGCAATTAGTGGGGGAAGTAGGCAGATAAAAAAAAATAAAACAAGCACAAACAAACAGAAATTAAAAAAAAAAGACTAAACCAAACATCGTAAACGTTCCTACGGCCAGAGCAGCTAACAGACCACTGATGCTCCTACTGCCTTTAACCCAGCAGAAAGGCAGGTCAGTTTTTTCCCGCATTTTATTTCCCCAGTCTTCCCAATGTGCCAGCATGGGATGAGTTGTGCACCTGTTTCATCCCAACGGCCTGGACCAACATCACAGCCTTTGTTCTATCTTCTTTTTCCTTCACGTCACCTGCCAAATACACTGATCAGCCAAAACATTAAAACCACTGACAGATGACATGGACAATACTGACCATCTCGTTACAATGCCATGCTCTGTCCAAGTCCCCCCCTCATTGCAATAACACTCCTCGATGGCAGTGCCCCCCCCAGCAGAACATGAACCCTGCCTCACGACAAACAATGCTCAGGAACGTGACAAAGAGTGCAAGGCATCAACCTGGCCTCCAAATCCCCCAGATCCCAATCTGATTGAGCATCTGTGGGACATTCCAGTACCCCACCTCGCAACCGACAGGTCTCAAAGGATCCACCGCCAACACCCAGTGCCAGACTCCACAGGACACCCCCAGAAGTCCTGTATCCATGCCTTGACATGTCAGAGCCAAGTCTGATCCAAGAAGGCCTCACAGTGGATCGGAGGTACCTCTAGGGTACGGGAGCGTCCCATGAATGCTCAATCAGATTGGGATCTGGGGAATTCGGAGGCCAGATCGATGCTTTGAGCTCTCTGTCACGTTCTTTGGTCCATCCCTGAGGAGTTTTTGTAGTGTGGCATGGTGCTTTGTTCTGCTTGGGAGGCCATTGCCATCAAGAAATGCCATGTCCGTGGGGGGGTGTAATTGGTCCACAGCAGTATTTAGGTGGGTGCTGCGTGTCTCAGCAGACAACTGCATTGTAACAAGATGATCAGTGTTATTCACTTCACCCGCCAGTGGTTTTAATGTTTTGGCTGATCAGTGTATATGCTACACAAAAAAAATATTTTAAAAATTCCACAGCACACAAGACAGACATCAGGCTTGGAGGCCCCCTTAGTAGCATCACTGTACCTCGGCCAAACACCGACTGTACAAGGGAGAAATTAAATTGTTTGCACTGCATCCACGTTTTGTTATGTCTGATGTGATATACAGCATCTGTAATGTGGTTTTGTTGTTCGGTTAAATGTTGTGTTTTGTATTTATGTGTATTTATGTGTACAGATAGTAAAGTGAAATCAAATCAAATCAAATGTCATTGAAAGACCATTTTGTTCTACAAGTATTGTGTATCCAATGTCAGCCTACTCATTTAGCCTGAAAGTATTAATAGAGGTAAAGTGTGATTTTTTTTTTTTTATGTCAGCTGTTGTAGATTAAAACGCTGAATTAAAAAGGGCATGAAGTAGAAGAAAAATAACAGAGCTGAGTGGAGAAATATAATAAAGGGAAACTCCATGTCTTTGTAAGCAGAAGAGCTAATTAAGAATTATAAATTGGGGAAGGACGACAGCTCTTAGAAACACAGAAAATCTCTGTGCTTGGCCTCAGGCTCAGTTTACTATTTTATTTCTAAAGCAGGCAGCACACAAGCCGTCATCAGAGCCGAGAGTTCATCAGTGGATGGAGGATTCGTTTAGTCCTTTTAGATCACATTAGTTAAAATCAGACAATCCTTTTTTAAACATCTTCACACTAAACCCTTCTGACGGTGCCTGTGAAGGTGCGTAATGAAAACAAGAAAGGTGGAGGGGAAAAAAAGCAATCACGCTGCCCGCTCTGTGAGATTTATTAAGGTGGACTGACTGTGGTATCATAGCAACAGATACAGATTGCTTGAGCAAATATTCCCTTAATTCCGTATTTGTTTTTAAAGGCTCTCATGTATGGAGACAGATGGTCCGAGGAAGACACGCTATCCGCCGTCCTAAATGGGTGTTTTTTAGAGGTTTTAAAAGTGTTTGCCGTGCTTTTGGCTGCACACGAGCACCGAGCGTAAGCCAACACAGACGGCTGCCGGCCACAGTCAGGGACTTTGCCAGTTCTCAGTAAATATTCACAATATGCTGTTTGTGTACTCTGGCCTGTCTGCCTCTGAGTGCCCTCTATCTACTCACTGACGATAGGTTTTCTGTGTCAATATTGGCCGAGCGCATATAAAGCAGGACTAACATGTTTCTCTGTCTCTGTCTTGTCTGTTGCAGCGGTGCGTTCTCTGAGGTGGTGATGGCTCGGGAGAAGGCCACAGGAAAGATGGTGGCAATCAAGTGCATCCCGAAAAAAGCGCTGAAGGGGAAGGAGTCGAGCATCGAGAATGAAATCGCCGTGCTTAGGAAGTAGGTACCGCATGACTGAGCCGCGGGGGAGTTTGCAGAAGAAGAACACCACTTTAGAAAGGGTCACCACCTCGCGGCGTCCTCGGGGAAGCTTGTGTGTGTGTGTGTGTGTGTGTGTGTGTGTGTCTCTGAGTAATGACTCAGAGTCGGGATGCTGCTGGTGCCGCTCAGTTTATTTAACAGCCATTGTCAGGCTTAAGTGACTTCCTTGTCGAATCCCATCTATCCACCATTTTGGGTCTTTGCAGTGTACACACACAAACACACACACACACATTTGCACACTGACATGATAGGATTGCGCTGACACCAGGTGACACTCCATCCTCCTCCAGGGCCTGATGGGTAATTCCCCCGAGAAGCTCAGTTATCAGTCACTCTTGAAGTGAGCACGCCAGTTGTTGGGTGTCGTTGCCTGGTAACGGTTGCTACCCTTTCAGTTCCTCCCTTTTTATCTTTCTCTGTTTTTATGTTTCATCCTTTTTTCTCCTTCTCTTCATACTCTTTACTCGTCTCTGTGAGTCTAACAGCCCTCAAACTGCAACCTCATTTTCTTTGTGGACTTTGCTCTGAAAGGAAGTTGTGAAGGTTGTTTAGTCCTTTGAGACTCTCCCCGCCGCCTCCTCTTCCACCCCCACCTTTTCCTTTTCAGCCACCTGCCCTTGCGAACACACTCTGTCATCTGCATATCTCTTTGCAGAAGGTTTTTTTTTCGCTACTAAAACCTTGTTGTTTGGTTGCCTGGACACAGACTCCCAGCTCTCTCAGCATCTTGATCCGTCCTGTACGATTTTCTTCAGGTGCTCCCGCTGACGGGGATTGCCGCGTAATGACTCATTGATTCGTGTCCTTTTAAAGAACCCCCCCCCGTCACACACAAAAGGTTTCTCCCTCGTGTGAAGGATGCAGTTTGCCAGGTTTATTTTTTGAGAAGCGTGAACATACACATGTGCACAAACAAACACACAATATAATTACAAAGTGCGGCAACTGAAAGCAAAAAGAAAAAAGCTCAGTTTTCATTTGGCAGGGCATCATTTCAACAAAAGAAAAGGCTAATTGCACCTCATTAGTGGCCTGTGCTGAAATGAACAGAGGCTGACAGCAAGCAACGTGAATTTTCTCTCTATCTGTCTCTGCAGGATAAAGCATGAGAATATTGTGGCTCTGGAGGACATCTATGAGAGCTCAAACCACCTGTACCTCATAATGCAGCTGTGAGTACATCAACCCACACCATTGTTTGTTTAGGTCAGCTCTTTGTCTCCCATTCGGCCCGTCATTTTGATAATGTGTTGTGTCTTTTCTGCTTGAATAAGCGTCTGTAATGTCCTTGCGGCATATTTGCCCTCAGATGAATGTCTGAGCGAGGCACAGTGATGCTTTAAAGATGAAGGAGAAATGAGGAGCGTGTTTATCCGAGGGTTAGATAAGAAGATTGGTATGGGGGTCATGTGGAGGACGAGCCCCTGTTTGTTCCTCTCAGGTATTATTATTATTATATTTGAGTTGCAAAGCTTAGCATCTGTTTTTCAGAAAATAAATACCTCGTTGATCTTTGAAAAACTCACAAGGTCATTTGAAATCACTTTTTGTTGTTCTGGAGGTATTTCCAGGATCCTTTTAACCACCTGCGTGCTGCATCATGCAAAAGATTTTAAACCTGTTTCCCAAATTGCGACTGTAACTGTGTTTAATCAGTAGCTCCACTTCCTCTCATTGACTTACCCTCAGCCCTTGGTATTATGTAACAGCAGACGTCGCACGGAGGCCACTTGGAGAGCAGAGGGGAATGTGGGCGTGGGGAGGAGCGAGGGATTTAAATGTAACGACCTGTCCTTGTACACTTTCAGCCCAAACTGTCGTGATTGACCGGCAGTTGTAGGCTTAGTGCTACACTGCTTTTTACAAATCATCAGAGATACCTGCAGACTCATTTCACTGAGGCAAAGGCATCTTCTGGGGATAACTGCAATGTACTGGTTATTTTTCATTTATTTTTTGTAACCACTTATCCTGTTAGGGGTCGCGGGGGGGCTGGAGGCTATCCCAGCTGACATTGGGCGAGAGGTGGGGTACAGCCTGGACAGGTTGCCAGACTATCACAGGGCTGACACATAGAGGCTATATCCACACGAAGACTTGTCTTTTTGAAACTGCCAAATAAAATAATCGGATTGCAATAGTGTTCTGTAAACACGACTTCAAAAATGCAGGCGTCAAAATGAAGCCGGTTCAAGCCACTGAAACAACATAAAAAGGCTGCAGTATATATGCCAGCCAGGAGATGGCGCTCCACTAAAAACAGGAGCATACAGCTCTGAACCAAAGAAGAAGATGCGCGGTGTATACAAACGGAAGAGGAACAAGATCCAGAACGAGCACAACAAGATGGCGAAAACGAATTCGAACACACAAGGGAAAACTAAAGACTTTGGTTTGGACTGACGACAAAGGGGAGCTGCTGCTTCGAGTCATGCTGGATTATAAAGCCAGTAAACTTCAACAAAACGTTGATTGGGAGTCGTGTCAGTCGAAGTAGGTGGGGCTATGACATCATTGCCGGCCAAAAGTCGCGCATTGGCTGTACACACGAAGACGCAAAGGCGGCATCTTCAGATTTGTGCACTCTGGAACCCCGCTTCAAAAAGATGCGGTTTCGACTTCTGAAAACTCCAGTTTCATGTGGATGACAGTAGAAGATAGATAAAGAAAGTAAAAACTTTGGCGAATTCACCCTGACAAGGTTTCGTGTGGATGGGCCCAGAGACAGACAACCATTCACGCTCACATTCACACCTACGGGCAACAGTTCCTCTAACCTGCATGTCTTTGGACTGTGGGAGGAAGCTGGAGTACCCACAGAAAACCCCTAGTGACACAGGGAGAACATGCAAACTCCACTCAGAAGGGCTCCCCATCCTGGATACCAACCAGGAACCCTCTTGCTATAAGGCAACAATGCACCACTGTGCCACCACATTGGTTACTAGCAGGCTGAAAAATTAAGCGAAAGCAGAAGAGCCAAAAACTGTAGTTTGTTGAACGGCCACTTGAGGCTGGCTCCAAAACGGAGTCAATCCCCATCAACCCTCATGTTAAAATGCCCAACTTTACAGCAGAAATTAACATGTTTACAGCCTGGTCCAAAAAACGGTCTATGAGTCAGATCCACCCCTCAGACACAGGATTTAAACATGGATGTACTTTCTTGCATCAAATGCATAACAGCAATGCATTGTGGGTGACACAGACATCTGGAGTGACCACTATATTGACTCGCTCCCTCAGCCCTCTGAAGCTCGATCTCACCAAGTTCAATTTTGTAGGAACAAAATTTGTCATCACCGTATATAGACATGTAATATTCTGTGGCTTCGTTGTTCCTGAAGTGAACTGTGTCCGCAGAGAGTTTCATTTATGTGTGAGAGGCTTGCTTTGGTTCCCATGACAGTTATCAGTAAACTGGAGGCCTCCCTTTTGCTCCGGCTCCTCTAAGTTTTAATTATATTACGTGACTGACTCAGTTCTTCTTTGTCAGACGTACAGAGGACACTCCAGGTGTCACAGCTCTGACCTTTCAGCTCAAATAAGACTGACTCTGTTGTAACGCTTATTATTCTGTTCAGTCACTTCATTAAATAACACAAAAGACAAGTCGATTGTTTCACTCTTTACTTTGTTCGCTTGTGCCGCCACACACTTCAGTTCCTCAGACAAAGGGAATGACACTTTGGATGGTGGTGGGGATTCCCCAGGGCGAGGGCTGAGGGGAAGTCACTGAGGGCATGTTGACGACAAATAAAACACAGTGTTTGTTTGTTCTGTGCTTGCACTTTTTATGACACAAGGAATATATAAAGACAAGATTCTTTGTTAAAATATGTGAGAGAACGTAACATCAATATGGAGAAACACTTAAAAATGCAGAAAGCACGTCACTTCAGGCAACCACCTCAGCATCACCGTGACTAGCAGAGACCTGAAGAAGTGTTTGCACCTGAACAAGAAATAGGCCGACACAAAACCCTCCATAAAACCACAACTTGTTGCTTTAACACTTCAGTACTTGAAGTACTACTTTTTTTAACCTATAGTCAGGCTAGCTGTTTCCCTCTGTCTCCAGTCTGTGTGCTAAGCTAAGCTAAATGTCCCCTGGGCCCTATTTCAGAAAGCAGGCTCAGCAAACTCTGAGCCTAATCCTGATCTCCGAGTCTATCTGAGTTAAAAGCAGAGCTGCTTATTTCGCTCCAACTGAATTGGAGACTGCATATGTGGACTTGTCCTCGAACATGCCCTCTTATTCAGCTCTAATGTGATGGAGCCTAAACGCACTGGGCAGCAACTCAAAATCAGCTGGTAAAAATGTTGCTTATACTTATGTCATTCTTGCAATATTAGGCTGAGGTTAATTGACTTGTTGAAATGCTGTGAAATGACCTCCGATTCACGTAATCTTTATTCTCAGATTAAGCTATGATGGGATGTCAGTCCTATAAATGCAGCCAGTTACACCGGGGAATCTTTACATATGTGAAAAGTGTTCATAAATCATTATATAATGTATCCACGTAGATTACTTTCTTATTAACACTGACAAAGCTGCAGTTCTGTGGAATTCCTCTGTGATGATCCTTTCTGATTTATGCCCACGGAAAACCACAAAATCGGTCACTTTTCTTACAGCCCGAAAAACTGTTGCCTCGCCGATGTGTTCAGTGTCTCTGATGTTATAAAGAAAACTGCTGTTCCCGAAGAATCAAAGGACAATGCATAAATTAGCTCTGATGATAATGCAAATCCACGATGTGTAATATTGGATATATCTGTGTGGAACAGATTAAGATAAATGATAGTGTGAGGTGAAATTGTGTCTTTCATATAGACACTCCTCCGGCAACGATAAGATATCCAAACGGGGTCTAATCACCTTCTCCTTACGCAACAGCCTGTCAATTATTTGTGCCTCAACATCCACGACTTCATTCACAAAAGGACACGCCATGTCTCTACTTCCTGCTCCACGCTCAGCGGCCAGTCATCCTCAGGCTTAGATTAAGCAAACCTGCGAGCCAGCAGGTATGTTGCCACAGTAACTGACTGGCTTTGTGAAACGGAAAACTCAGAGTTTCCCTCATACTCAGAGTTTTCACCAGTCACGCTTTCTGAAATAGGGCCCTGGTCTCAGCTTCATTTCACTTTACAGACGTTGAAGTAGAATAAATCGTCTTGTTTAATTCTTGGCAACAAAGGGAGTAAACACTTCTCCTTTAAGCCCTTCAAGCTCGAGCTTTTGTTGAGAGCTGTTGATTCCACTTGACGATCATTTCGAGGCTGCAGTTCAAAATGTTGTTTATGTAGCAAGTGTCTTGTTGCTAAATGTATTTCTGTGTTTGTGAAAGTGTATGTGTTAAAACCTCTGTGCCGTTTTCCTGTGTGGCATATGTCGTCAGGGTTTCACAGACCTTTCCCCCTCACCACATAATTTCACAGTGTTTGTGACTAATGCACAGCAATTTAGGCAGCGATCATCTGCTCTCGCTGTACCTCTGCACGGTGCGTACTGTTGCCTTGAAGTCTCAATTATGAAAAGTGGTGATTGCCAGTCTTCCTTGAAAGCGGGAACATACTGTAATTAATGCTCAACTTAATATGAGTCACTTGTGTCTTTATGCCTTCTGCTGGTACATCAGCTGCGAACGCTTCGGAGTTACATAATGTGACAAAGGGACAAGTTTCAAAAGTCAAGATGACATGTGATGAATACTGGAAAACTCCAGTTTAATAAAAATAAAGTGAGTGAGCAGAGCTGGCTGATCCAAGAACACTGTAACGTACAGCCATCATACTTTTGCTTTCATGCCCCTCTCCAGACGCTGAAAGTTCATGCCCTCCCACCTCAGTTTTTTTTTTTTTAAATCAAATATCAATCAGTAACAGGGGACATTCAGTTTCATTCAATTCAGTAGAACTTTATTTATCCCGAAAGAAATTATTGTGCCAGACAATGCTCCAGTTACAGTAACACAAAATACAGAAACAATTAACATTCACTAAAAAAACAGTAACACCCAGAACAACCAGAGGGCTCCCCAGGTCAGGGTCACACGCCGGGCCCAGTTTTTAAAACAATAGAGTATGACATATCAGCCAATAAATTCAAAATATACAAAATATAAAGTAAACCAGTGCCTAATAGAGTAACATAGTAGGAAGATGAGGATACTAAAAATGAACTAAAATGCCGGACAGATGCAGACTGCTCCTTATAATCAATGTTATACTGTATATTATGTGACAATGAGAAGTAGTGTTGCACATGAGAAAAAGACACTGCATTGAAAAATAATATTGCACATGATGTTGAGAAAATATTGCACAAGATATTGAAAAGTAGTATGATGTTGAGACGTGTAGGATATGCCGATATTATTTCTGCTTTTCCATATCGTGACGTGATGAACGACACATCAGGGCAGTCTGAGTATGCATGGCAGCATGTGTGCGGGAATATCAGTGGAATATTCATTTTCATTAGCCGTGTAAACAGCTTAGTAAGAATGTTGTCTTTTTAAAATAAGGTCAAAAATCAGAATATTTTGTGCATCTAAGCGTAGTCATTGTCAGTGTTGTGTCCCAGTTATAATTACAGCCTTTATTAATGTAAGATTTTGGAAAACAACGGTACAAAGTGCTTCATAAAAAAAAAGAGAGTAAATAAGTAAATACATACATACGTAACAACAAATAGTAAAAATAATTTGGACAATGCAAGTGTTCTGATCCATAAACGTGTCAAATTAATTGAAAACAGACAATTCATTAAACAAAGGCCATTTACTACAGAAATGAATGCAATCAACACGGAAGCTGATATTATTATTATTATTATTATTATTATTATTATTATTACTTATTTAAAAAAAATTATGTTAGTATCTGTGTCAAATTTCAGTCGTTACAGTTGTTTAGATATCTTGCTATGACTACTACTACTACAATTATTACTATTATTTTTTTTTATTATAATCTTTTTATTGATTAATTTATTTAAATATTAGTACCTGTGTCAAAATTCATGATGGCTACCACCAATAATACCACTATTAATGATAATATTATTATTATTGTTATTATATCTTTCTACGACTACTACCACTACTATTACTACTAATAATATTATTTATTTATTTTATTTATTTTTTATTAATTTATCTATTTAAATATTAGCACCTGTGTTAAAATTCATGACGGCTACTGCTTTTACTACTACTACCACTAACAATAATAACAACAATAATAATAATAATAATAATAATAATAATAATAATGTTTGTTGTATATATAATTGTGTTAATTATTTAATAATTTTATTTATACAGCACTTTTAAAAACCAAGTTACAGTGCTTTACAAGACCTAAAAATAAGAAAAATTGCCAGATAAATACTATATAAAAGTAGAATTAACACAGTAATAATGACAAGTGAGGTATGAATTTCTAAAATAAATAAAAACAAGTAAGATGAAGGAATAACAGACTTCAGAGAAAGCATGGCTACAAAAGTAAGAAAACTTTAATTTATAAAGGGTAATGACAGCAGAGCAGTATTTTTCTGTTATTTTGATCAGCCCATGCAGGTGAACCTGGTGGTTACAAATGCCAATCAGCAATTTGTATTAAAAGAGTTTTTACATGAAATTAATTGATTTGTGATCAGCCATGTGTCCTGAAATAAACCAGTGTTGTGTACTGACAGGGTGTCTGGAGGCGAGCTGTTTGACCGCATCGTGGAGAAAGGTTTCTACACAGAGATGGACGCCAGTCGGCTCATTCGGCAGGTTTTGGATGCAGTCAACTATCTGCACTCTATGGGCATCGTGCACAGAGACCTGAAGGTACAGCTGCGTTTAATATTCCAACAGAGTCTCTCACAAAATCCACAGCGTTTGTTGTTGTTCTGCCACTCATCTCGTCAGTCGCACTGAGAGGGGAAATCCCTGCTATTTAACCTGTGTGTGTGTGTGTGTGTGTGTGTGTGCGTGATCTTACGTGAGCGCCTCATGAGGATCACCCACAGAGGTTAAAGGTCGGGGATTTTCCTTTTCAGTAAAACTGATGAAGCCTCTTGGATGAGCCGTAAAACTGCCCCTAACTCTTGACTGACAAATCCAGGCGGATTTAGTTTCATATTTTGTCTGATATCTTCCCGCCTGGATGATTGAAATTAATCCACACAGACAGCACACGAGGTCATACGAGCACAGACACAGTTATTTAAAACTATTTTCGTCTCATTTCCAGCCCGAGAACCTGCTGTACTTCAGCCCCCACGATGAATCGAAGATCATGATCAGTGACTTTGGCTTGTCAAAGATGGAGGGAACAGGTGACGTGATGGCCACCGCCTGTGGAACTCCAGGATACGTGGGTGAGGACACCCTCTGAGCTCTGGAAACTTCCTCCCAGATAATTAGATGCACTAGTTGGCTAAACATGATCTAATCTAATCTGCCAGTAGCCGCAGGTCAACCTTAGCCATCTGCTACAGGCAAACACAAACATTTACGTTTTTCTCCTGCCTCTGTGTCACGGTGAAAACTGTTTGCATTGTTTCATCTGATGAATATAGTTTTCTGATAAGTTTTAAAATAAAATAATCCTAATTTCATCGTTCCAGCTCCTGAGGTTTTAGCCCAGAAGCCCTACAGTAAAGCTGTGGACTGCTGGTCTATTGGGGTCATCGCTTATATCCTGTAAGTGCTCACTCTTAAATATAAATGTGATCATTAACTGAGGCTCCTATTGTGTGTTAGGGTGTGATATTTATCTTCCTGTGCCGTTATTTTTAACCTTTATTTAATCAGGAAGCCAGAAACCACCAGCGAAACCTCAGTGAGATTAGAAACCTCTTTATCAAGAGTCCTGACCAAGAAAGGGAGCAAAGTTAGAGTCACAGACAAACGTCATAAACCAAATAACAAGATTAGCATTGAAAAATAAACAGGCCATGCTAACTCTGAACTTAATCCTGAGGTTTATCCTGTGCATAAGCAGACACAATGTTTAGGCTACCATGTTCACTATGTCACACAGTGCTGAAATCCATACTATATTACTAGTGATACTACTACATACTTACTTAAAGCAGATTTTTAGGACTGTGTATTTTGTATTCACACTAGTATTAAATCTTACATTTTCATTAATCCACATTACTGTAATTGTACCAGTGTTAACCAGCAAGCTAAGTTTTGATTGCAGTCCTTCAGTGAAACGTTTTAAAACCAGCACAACAAGAAACAATAAAATTTAGTCAATACCTCCAGGATCTCGTGGCAAAAAAACCTTGAATTTGCAGCCAAATTGCAGTTAAAAAAAACTGCAGCATTTTTATGTGATATTTTTGTGGGAAATTTTGACAAATGACAAAAATTGCAAAAAAATTTTTGATTTTTTTTTTTTTTAATTACTGCCTCCAAAAAAATCACTTGCTATAATAATCCTACTGAATATTACAAAACAGCTGCAAATGTTTCAGTTCTCTTCTTTAGTTTTATTTAATTAGTTTCAAAACATGGGCTCCAATAATGTTTCTAAAAAATCCTGAGTGAATATTAATAATAGCTCTCAAACCAGACAATGTGACTGTGAAACAACATGTAAGCGACATCCTCTGTAAACATAACATTTTAATAAATTCAACACATATTGTACGTATTTAAACAAAGTGCAAATTCTTATGTCAATAGAGCGTTTCTCCATACTGCAGTGACATCAGCATGATTTGATGACACATGTGCGACGACTTCCGGTCAGCTGGAAAATGCAAAGAAATGTGGAAAAATCGCATGACTTTTGAAAAATTTTAAGCCCCCACAAATATTTCGTTGATTTTTCGTTAATTTTTGCGAGTGCAAGATTGCGATTTTCTGGAGGGACTTTTTACTACAGTAAGAGGGCCCCAGGGGTGACGTTTTTCTGTAGGCCGATGCAGAAATTAGCATCGGCACTGGTTCCCTCATGAAAAAGCCTACTGTATGGGATTTTTCCATTGAATTTTGGATTTTTGCTGAAAATAAGCTCTGTGTCAAACAAACATTTATGATACTTACATGTTTTGTTTGGCATGATGATCTTCACCACTTTCATGATAACTGAAGCCTGAAAGTAATCAACAGAAATATAAAGCTAAACGCTAACGTTAGGCTATAAAGGAACTACACTACACAACACCACCATAACAAAACTGTGAAGACGTGTTACGCGCGGCTCAGTGTGATGACAGTCTGAAGTCTCATTTAGCCTCTTGTTTAATCTTGTTTTCATTTTTAATAATTTGAGTCTAGACCAAACTGATTGACAAAGAGAATCATCCCAAGAGTTTCACCATAGTGTGAACCAAATTGTAAAATATATAAATAAGAATCATGTAAAAGATCTGAAAACAATACAACGCTGCACTTTTAAGATGACCTAAAATCAGTTTAGAATCCATCAAACCTGAAATAAATCCTGATCCTAATTAAATACCATTAATGCAGAATGACAGCTTGTAGTCTGAATGATTCCCACAGCTATTGTTCCTGTTTTTAAAGAGCCTGTAAAGCTTTCACTGGAAAGTGTTACATGATGCTGCCAAATGAATTAAGTGGTGTTGCTCGTTAGCAAAGAGAAAATCCCTGGTCTCGTTATCCATTCAGTAGGTGTGAGGAATTTTAGGGTAATTAAGTGGAAGAGTTTCTGAAGCTCTCACAAATTAGGTTTCTGCCTGGTGCTTGTTATGGAATAATTCAGACTGTTTCATAATCAGGATCGCAATGTAAATATAAAGCATGAATTTATCTTGTAGATTTCATTATTTTCCTCCACGTCATATGAAAATGTGTCTCCTGTTTTCCCTATTAGTATTCGTGTAGCGTCTGTAATCCCTCTGAACTGTCTTCTGTTGCATGCTATATAAAAAAATCTAACTGCCAGTGAATGAGATTAGGCCGCCGCAAATCCTTTTTAGATTTGGGTTAAAGTTTCTAACATCAGCTGGCTGACGGCACTCACACAGACTGCTGTTGTGTAACCATCCATCTTCATCTTCGCAGGCTGTGCGGTTACCCTCCTTTCTATGACGAGAATGACTCGAAGCTCTTTGAGCAGATTCTCAAGGCAGACTATGAGTTTGACGCACCGTACTGGGACGACATATCAGACTCCGGTGAGCTGTGTGTGTGTGTGTGTGTGTGTGTGTGTGTGTGTGTGTGTGTGTACACTGTGTTTATTTTAGGGCTCCCATTGTTTTCTAACCATTTCAGTAAAGGGATTGATATGTGGAGCCCCCAAAACTGGCAACATGAATAAAAAAAAATAATACATACCTAAAATAATGCAGGTACTTAAAGTTTCTGCATGTTACATTTAGAACATTAACATAGCAGCAAACCTCTATTTGCCATGTAAAGATATAACGGAGTAATGGCGTCCTGAGCAGAGAATGAAAGTCACGCTCCCTCTGTGTGTGATGTAATAGCCGGACCGGCTGTGTCAGAATTTAGAATCAGAATAAGAAATACTTTATTGATCCCGGAGGGGAAATTGTGAATCGTTAAAGTCGCTCTGATGTAAAGCATAGTGAATTATAAGATGTAATGTACATTAAAATGAAAAATAAAAATTAAAAGATAGAATTTGCATTAGGTTTCAGTGTTTAACATGAGTACTTAAGATATTAAAGATATTTCCTGTAAGTTATAGGGTGCATTGGTAAATCCAGTCTGATGCACTACACTAAAATAAGAGCCATTTTGTTCCAAGAAACATAGCGTTCTATTTCTACATGTATTACCAAATTACAATTTACAAATGGTCCAGTTTGTTGGAGTGAGTATTTCCTTACGCATCCTCAGATAACATATGTGCTAATTAAAAACGATCTGAGACCAATCTGAGGAAACGGCACCTTTACATCAGGCACTAGTGATGAGGGCTTTGAGATGTGGGTGGACAAGTGTATGACGATAGTTGCTAATTTATACAACAGTGACAGCCGTTGAAGTTTTGAGGACGTAAAACAAAAGATTGGAATTGATTCCAAGCACTTTTTAAAAAAATATCCTCATATTAAAAACTCTCTTAACAGAAACACAAAACTCTCTTTCGTCTGCCAAACCTCAACACTTGAGAAAAGACAGCCCAAAGACAAGTAGCCAAATCTTCTGATTTTACCAAATTATTGTAGCTGCAGCAAAGAAATAAAAACACTTGTTTGGTGTTTAGCTCTCGCTGAAGAAATGACAGTAAAAGAATGGCTAAACATTTGCTTACAAGCCCAACTATAAACACTCAGCTCAGATAGCTTTGGTATGAATGGATCATGAAACTCTGTGTTACCCTTATCAAATGTGGTGTACTGGGATGCAGCTTGTTTTAATGCCATCGGGAATGTTCAACCACACAACAGTATTGGAAGGAGATTATAATAGCAGTTTCCAGTGCTACACAAGAGGAGCTTCCACTGTGTCCTGAGCTGAATATATCCTTCCATAATATACTGTAGTCTTTGCTGTCTGCTTCATGAAGCTATAGTGCCTGACGAGAGGGAAACCATCCAATAAACACAGCAGCACCAGGCGAAGCAGAACTGGCATTGCAGTGTCTCTTATTGTGAAGCTTGTACAACCTAGCAACAGTAACTTTTGACTCAGGTCAATAGGTTGGTAAAAATGGAGAAAACCGTTTTGTTTTTTTCCTGTATCTTAAATCAGCGGATGAAATGAATTAAACCTTTAATTTATTAATTCGATTTATTTTACTTGTCTATTCATTTACTATCTTGTTATATTTTTCAACTTCATCATTTTTTGGGGTGGATTTTCAGTTAATAATTTCACATAATTCCAGCATAGTCTTCTTTTCAGCATGTCAGCTCAACATCCATCCATCCATTGTCATAACCGCTTATCCTCTTGAGGGTCGTGGGGGGGCTGGAGCCTATCTCAGCTGACAGTGTACAAGAGGCAGAGTACACCCTGGACAGGTCACCAGACTATCACAGGGCTGACACATAGAGACAGACAACCACTGACACTCACATTCACACCTACGGACAATTTAGAGTCACCAATTAACCTGCATGTCTTTGGACTGTGGGAGGAAGCTGGAGTACCCAGAGAGAACTCACGCTGACATGGGGAGAACATGCAAACTCTGCACAGAAGTACTCCCTCCTGGGATTGAACTAGGAACCCTCTTGCTGTGAGGCGACAGTGCTAACAGCAAAATACCAACCTATTGACCTAAGTCAACAAGCTTCACTAAAAGAGACATTGCTAACCACTAAACCACCGTGCCACCCCAGCTCCACATTCCAAACTATAAAAATTTGTGACTTTAAAACTTGAAAAAATGCGTCCTTTAAGGTTTAATGGCGCCCTGCTGCGTCAGGGGGAATTTCCTGTGAGAACAGAAGTGTATCTTGAAAGAAGACAATGCATGTAACAGTCAGAACTTGACACAGTGTCCCAGAACGTCAACAACTAACACACCCAGGGTACCTTTCACGTCTTATCTGGACGTGGAAAGTCCATGACCAAGCACATCAATATGTGACAAGGTCTGTGAGAATGTGTTGAGTTAAACAAGGAGAACTGTTTTAATTTTACATTGCATGTCACATGACCTCAATGTCCCAGGTTTGACTCCAGCCTTGGGACCTTTGTTGCATGTCCCTGTCTCCCCCTGTTTCACCGTCATCTCTCAAATGAAGGCATAAATGCCAAAAAAGGAAATTATTTAGGTGAACAGCCACATCTTTGAAACCCTGCACAGCTGCTGTAACATTATCTGGTTCCTCCTTCAATACTAAACTGATGGAGCTGGTGTTTAGTATGCGTGCTGCCTCAGCTGCGTCTCTGTTGTCTCTGTAATTACTACTAAATTACATAGTTGTTTCCAGGACCCTTCACTGCTGCAGAGTATACAACATCCTCTCAACTGGACGTGTTTTTGACCTTTTTCATTTCCCTCCTCAGCCAAAGACTTCATCAGCTGCCTAATGGAGAAGGACCCGGAGAAGAGATTCGAATGTGACCAGGCTCTTCAGCACCCTTGGTGAGAAACTAACTGCCGCCACACTGCGCCCCAACCAGACAAACACAGGGAACCACACACATCTCGCTGCGATTAAACAGCAGTATGACGCAGATTGCCAGGCTTACGCATTTGTCATGGAGAGCATGTCCTCCCACTGTCATCTGTCGCCATGGCTCCGAGCCGCGAACCCACCTCTGCTCAGCACCACCAGCCCTCAGAGAGAAATCTGCTGAATAAATGGCTGCCAATTAGTGGCTGGCGTCCTGAAGGATCCTTGAAGAATGTGGAAGCCTTAATGAACAATTAGGATGTCTTCCCAGGCCTGAGCTGGAGCTAACGAAAGCGAGCGGCGTGGGCTGCTGTCTCCGGCTGAGGTGGCCAATATGAATCGGCCTGTTAGCCATTAATGGGCCTTTTGGGTCCTGGGCAGGTGGTCCTCCAGATACAAATATGTGGTTTGTGGCAGCGGTAACAGGTGTCATAGCAGAGAGAAATGGCTGTCATTGACAGGGTTTCATACATAGATATTAAGATGAATGTGACAGTGTGTGATGCAGTGTGTGTGAGCTCATGCAAAAACATCGCCCCCATCAATCAAAGATATTTAGCACAATGAAAATAAATGATGCGAGTAAATAGGAAATCAGCATGATGACGATTCCCAGAGGTATTACAGATATAAATACAAACCATTCAGGGTGAAGCCGTGTGTGAATTCTTATTTGCATGATCTAAAAGGACTTTAATTTTCAGGATTGCCGGAGACACAGCTCTCTGCAAGAACATACACGAATCAGTCAGTCGACAGATGCGGAAAAACTTTGCCAAAAGCAAATGGAGGGTGAGCACACGAGACAAATAAGGACAGAATATTCTCTATCTTCTTCAACAGCATGAACATACAGTGCCATGTTTGTCTTTGGTATTACATTTGTCTGTTTACATCCGCTCTTCACAGCAAGCCTTTAATGCCACGGCTGTGATCCGCCACATGAGGCGCCTGCAGCTGGGCACCAGCTTTGGCAGCAACATTCACAACAGCAACTCCGTGTCCAACCCTCAGAGCCGCGCTCCAGCCAAGAGCCAGTCTGTGGACTGCGCCCCGCTCTCCCTGAAGGACTGTGAGTGACACTTTAGACGTCTCTGCAGACACAAACACGTCCATGTTTTAGTGCCGAGCTCTGTTCACTCTGCTGCTCTCTTCATGGAGATGATTGGAAACTGTTGAAAATCTCTTGAGATGTGATTTTCAATCATACAGACAAAAATGATTAAACACAAGCCACGTTCCTGGTGCCATTTAATTTAACATAAGATCTGGTACAGTGCCACATCTTTACTGGTTACTTTATTAATTATTTATTAAATTAATTATCATTAAAAAAAAAAACAAAATGTGCTTTTTTTTTTACAGTTGGTGGAGACGTCACCTCTAGATCTGAGAAAGTGTTAAAGCAATATACCCTTTAAAACCTGAGCAAATTGGCTTGATTTCTTTTAAAACATGGGAAGAAGGCAATGAACAACAAAAGAAGAAATGCCCCCAATTAATAAAAAGAGAAAATTAAAAACAAGAACATTTGTTTAAAAAAAATAACAAACAAAAAACAAATGACATGAAAAGAGTGCTAAAAAATTCTAATAATTCCGCAAAATAATATTAAAATTTTAACAATAATAATGATAATGATTAGAAATTTAGTTTGTCCTAGTTTTTCCCTATTTTTTTAAACAATTTTCTAAGTTTTTTTTTTTTTTTTTTTTTCAATTTGTGGGACATGTTTTACCAAATTACCCATTGCCTTTTTTCCCATTTTTTCTGAAACACATCGCACCTATTTGCTCAGGGTTCAAAGGTTTAAATAGTTGCGAAAGGTGTCCAAAAACAGCACAAGACAAGTGATGTCTCACAGGTTTCAAATAATAGACTTTATTATTTGCTGTCTTTAATGTTCAGTTGTTATGCAGATAGCTCAGTGATGTTTCTACTGTTTCCGAGGTCAAGAACATAAAGAAGGAATGGAGTGATAGTCTACATTTTTTATTGCCAATAAATCCCATGAAAAGATCAAAACCAACAATGAAGTGATCCGACAGTATTGTCTGTGCAGCCAGTACCTGATAAAGCTTACTCCTCTGTGTCATCAAGCTCGAAAAACTATTAAAACCACATAAATGAGTCACACTGCTGCACCGGGTGACCTCATTACAATGGACATGTTCTCTGGAGTTTATTGTGAGTCAATCAGCACCAAATGTGTTTCATTCATGGCTGAAAATAGCCATATTTGCTCCAGTTTACATTTGCTAAAAACTACAGTGCTCATTTGTTTTAGAAAACTATTTTTCTTCAATAAGAACCAGCAGGTATCCGCAGCAAAACCTCTCACATGCACCTGTCATTGTTTACAGTTCAGTTGGTAAGTTGAGACACTATTAACGGATGTCTGCACCAAAGCCCGCTCAAAAGTGATTGGTCATTACTACTCAGACTACGAAGAAAACCAGAGCGCCTCCAAAATCTTGTCCCGTTGCCCACAGATTTTGTATTCATATGCAGCTTATAGAGATTAATGAAACAGTGATAGAAATAGTTTTGTGAAACAACAGAGTTCAAACTCACCTCTGCACAGCTGGTGAAAGTGAAATGAAAGCGAAAAGCAGGTGTAAATGTAGCGTCACTGTAAAAAAAGGTGTGAGGGAGAGGGCATTTCCGAAGCTACTCCACCATTACTAGCAATTATGCGTCAGTGCTACGCAGAGTCTACAGTGTAGCCACATGGCCTACGCCGTTGTGAGCATTTATACTTGTGCGGTGGTGTGTCTGTGTCACTCTGCAGTAACACCTCTAAAACACTAGTCGGCAGCGAGGTTTCCATGAAGTGCTGTTAAGTGTAGTTGATCATAAACACAGCCAAAACACACATTAAACGCACATTAAACACACATTAAACATGGCTTAATAGCGACCATTTCAAACACAAGTACACAAATCAGCTTCACTATAACTCGCAGCATTCACAGACAAACACTTGTCTCTATCTGACACATGTTTCCCCACAAATACAACATGCTAACGTTTTTAGCACAAGCCTATGGTATTTTACATTGTATAAATTAGCTTAGCAGCTAGCGGACTTTTCCTCCTCTAATATAACACCAGGGACAACAGCAGCATTTAACAAAGGTAACGGTACATAATTTGGCTCCATTACAACTCATAAGGTTCACTGTCAAAACAACTGTCCTATACTTAACACGTTTTCCAAACAAATACAACATGCTAATGCTTTTAGCACAAGCCTATGGAATTTGACATTGTATAAATTAGCTTAGCAGCTAGCGGACTTTTCCCCCACTCATATTAAGCCAGGATAAATCACAGACAAGACTGAAAATGATATGTTGTGGAGGCTTTATTGTCTTCACAATTTATTGTTTCTTATCTGTAAAATAAAAGTAAATAAAAGCTTTGTTTCCACTGAGGGAAATGGTTTCAGCTTACAAAAATAGACAGGAGGTCTGCGTCGCTGCGATGTGTAGTTACATTTGTGGGGAGGTGCATGTCAGGCTACGGTGTTAGGGTACGGCTTAGGCTTTTATGTCAACACAAAGCCTATGTACGGCGTCGAACTGATGCAGAAGTATAAATCCCGCTTCAGGAATCATATGGTTTTCCTCAACACATAAATGGTTTTGGTCTTTTCATTGGGTTTGTTGACAGGCAACAGAGTTATTTCCAGATTTATCCTTAAACTTGTATCTTTTCTTTTTTTAAAACAACTCAGTTAATGAAATGCAACATTATATGAGACTATATTTTCTCCCACAGGTCCTCCAATAGCACCTTTGCCCTCCACTGTTAAAGTGTACAGTCAGGACTCTGATGCCTCCTCCCCCATACGAGAAGAACCGTCTGTGGTGGCCGAGCCATCGCGGCCACGACCCTCCACTGTTACGGTCATCCACACTGGGACTAAATGACGCCAGGTTCCGCGGGAGGTGAGCTGGGAGACCACCGAGCTTTGAGACGGGATTCAATTATCCCGGGCCTCAACGTCGTCGCCCAGTTTGCCCATCCCGCATCCTCCCATCTGTTTCTGCTAACCAAGGGAGGAATTTGAGGAGCGTTGGCTCAGCTCCATTTACCATGGCTCAGCACGGCACCCCGGCTGCTTCCCCCTGCCACTGTCACACCAGACCTGGAAGTACAGAGGGGGAAGATGCTCACCAGACGTTGTTATTGTGGAAGCCATGTTCAGGCTGGATCATGTTTGTGTGGCAGATAAACAAGCAGCTGGGAAGTGCCACACTGAAGGGAACTCTTTATTGAAGCTGCTATCAGACTGTGAGCGTGTTGAGAAAAAGATGCTCCGCTGTATGCCTTGTGTAAATATCCTGCGTGGAACTGTTGAGTGGAGTCGTGTTATGCAAGTGAAATATAAGCTTCAAGCCGTGGTGAAATAATCGTGACATCATCTGCACTCTGAACTTCTTGTCGTTTCTTTGACAGCTCTTGTTAATTTGCTGTGGTATTTGCTACAATGGCTCCCAACAGTGTGACGGTGTGTGTTATCTCTTTGCTTTAAAGTGTGCGGACGGGAAATGCGAGCAGGACGATTGGCTTCAATCACGGCAGTGATCGCTGAGAGGGCCGGTGCTTTGCACTAAATGTATTGGATTATTTATTTTCTTACAATATGTAATGACTTTTGTAAGAAATGTGTAAATGTGATATTAGACTGGACTGAGGAGCTGTTGATTTGGATGATAAAGACACGGTATCTAATAGATGTTACTTTGTAATTGCTGTTTTATTTGATGAGTTAATTTCTTGACGTGACTGTGAAGTCCTCCTTGACCACAGGAGGGCAACCACGTGTTGTTGCTGTGTGACCAGCTCTCAGGGATGTGCTCCAACATGAAGCCAACCAAACCCCTCTCACTGCTGATGAGGACTGTGGTGGGGAAACAGCTGAAAAGTAAAACCTCCAAATAGTGTATATTACTCTTTGCCACTGGGAGAGTTTGACGGATGCTTTCTTTCTTTAAATCCATCAGTACTGACAGTATGAGTGATGTAACTCACACCGAATGGATTGTTTTTCCCTTTAAAGGTCCAGTCTGTAGGATTTAGGGGGATGTGTTGGCAGAGATGTGATATAAGATAATAAATATGTTTTCTTTAGTGTATAATCACCTGAAATAAGAAGCATCGTGTTTTCGTCACCTCGTGTTTTCGCTGTTGATATCTATGAGCGGCTTCTTTCTACAGTAGCCCATAACGGACAAACAAAACACTGCCTCTAGATGAGGCCACTCCAACATGTCCTCATACCAGGTTGTCAAATACCGCCACTTTGTCAGTGGACCTACACCTTAAAATACGCACTAGGTGCCTCTTCTGCGACAGTTTTTGATGTTCACGAATGGCATGTCAATTTATGCTTGTTCGGGCCTGCGTCCACATGGTTTTTTTTTTAGCAGAAAAGCGCTGGCAGGGTGATGCAGAGTGCTTCATCCTAGCACTTCATGAAAATTAATGATGTGCTACATGTGGTTTTTGTTCCTGTAACAGCTTATCTTGACGCTAACATCAGCTAGGTAGCTAACATAAGGCTACATTAACAGAGGGTTGACCACACAGTCAACAAGCTTACAACGCTCACCAGCTACATCCAGTGTCTGGCGACCAATCTGCTCCCAAAAATTGAGCTTTTTTGTCTTTGTTGTGACAGTAGACAGCAGCCTAGCTAAAGGAGCGACAGTGAAGTCACCAGCACCTTTCTGAAAAGTTCAGAGATTTTTAACTTGCTCTGAAAGAAGGCGTTGGGCATGGCACTTTTTGCCCCAGGTGGCCACATTCGGACTCATACGCTCGCTCCTCATTTAGAGCAGTTGACAAAAGTGACGATTGAAAAAGACTCTGGCGCTGAGGACAAAATGCTATGTGGACACGGGCACGTAAATGCATTGTGTCTTTTCAAAATACACAGGAAATGTACAGTTTATGCTCGTTACATTCAGTCTTTTTCAACATAAACTTACAACATAGGTTAAAAAAAATTAGGTTAACTTCCTCTAGGTTTAGGCAAAAGCATGTGGGTAGGTTTAGAAAAAACATCATGGCGTAGCTTTAAAAAGCACAGTTGTCTCTATTGTAATCTCACATCATGCGCATCACTAGCTTAGCCGTGCTACACATACTAGCACACTATGTTGCTATCCTAATAACCGGATTGACTTTTGGTGTCATACTGGAGATGAACAGTGGTCTCTGGGCTGAAAGTCCAGAGTTTGTTTGACACATCCACCTCCACTCCTGCCTGCCCTATGTGGAATTTCTCGCTATTTATACTATGGTAGTTGCTGGCAGCATCACCTACTGCTGCTGCCTGGTTATATTATACCGCTGCGAAGGGTCCTTCTGTGCGTTGGTGTCTCATGTAGAGGTCCACTGCGAAGTGGTGGTATTTGATGGGTTTGGTTGTTGCCCGCTGCATCAGAAAAAGCCGCCATTTGGCTTGTATCATACTGCTGTGAAGGGTATCTCTGTGCATTTGTATCTAACACCAAGATCCACTGACAAAGTGACAGTATTTCAGGAGTTGGCAGAGAGAGTGGGCAGATAATCTTGCCTCTTGCAAAAACCTTCTGTTATCAGAGAAAAAAGGTGAGCACACATTAACACGTTGTGGGCTAGTGGCCCAGTGCTGAACAGTTTCAGAGAAACTGAATTGTAGGGTGAAACAGTGTTTTTACAGGTTTAAATCACCTGGTCCATTTGTTTTTGAGAGGAAGAGACCTCTGTGAATAATTCAGCTCCTCTTGAAAAAAAAAAAAACCTCTCGAACAATGAACACTGAAGAAATTTTGACCAGGAGAAGTTTCAGCTGGTTGCAATCTGCTATCCTCACCACTGGATGCCACTAAATCCCCCTAAATCTTACACTCTGTTCCTTTGGTGTTTATCAGTGAAGTGCACATTTACAAAAATGTAAATTGACAAATAAAAGAAAACGTATCTCAATAACGACTGCAGAATCAGTCACATCAGTAGTGTACAGTTCAGTAGTCGTAATATCGTGCTCTGCTTCTGCTCATGAAGAGGCTGCTCTGAGAGCAGCTCACTCACTCTGTGTTTAACCACTGTGCTTTCATACCAGCCTGTTGAATTTAGCAGAAAGACTCGTTCTCCTTCTCTCTCCAGAGACTTTCACAGAGAAGAGAAGGGATCTGTCTTTGTATTTTCTCAGAGGTACCTCTATTTAATTTTAACATGAATGGGGGAAAAAAGAACACTCCACCAGAACATGCCCAGTATCGAGGACTCTGCCATCTTGAATCATCTAAAATGTTGTGGTGAATATTGACATCTACTCACTGTAAATACAAATCTCAACAACACAGCTAGCTTGGGTCTTGAGTGTTTATTTTGGTCTTCCCTATACCCCCCCAGAAAACTGTCAACAGAAAGCAAAAATATGAAGCATTTACAGCCCCACAGTTTGCATGTATTACATGTTGTTGCAGAAATGTGCTTTGGAGTTGTAGAGATTTATGTATTAAAATAAGAGGCTTGTTTGCATGAGTTGTTGCTTCTTTGACAGGGAAGTATATATCAGGTTAGTTACAGTTGTACATTTATCTTTTAGTAAAAATACAGACATTTAAACATGTTAGAATATTTACCTTACGTCATCACAAGTGAGTAAATGTAATATTTGAGTAAATACAGTTTATTCACATGCATTCTTTCTCTGCTAATATAACATGAAACCATTGCACATCTATTTAACCCAGGCCCTCCGTAACCGCTAAAAAACATACATAACATTGCTTTTTATCAGCTTAATACACAGATTTTTTTTTTAATGAGAATTGCTCACAAACATAATTTTGAGTGATGACATGTTTGAGACATCTGCGACAGACTTCTGGTCAGGGTTTCAGAGACACAAGCTTAAGTATGATGGATTGTCATCTGCTGTGTTTCTATAATTGCTGTTGACAGAGCTTTTTCTGCAGCACGACATCTCCATAATCCTGAATAAGTCTGTTTGGGTTTCTGTTATTGAAGATTTATAACAATTTCTAAGACATCTAAAGCGGAATTTATACTTCTGCGTCGAATGGATGCAGTACCTATGGCATAGGCTCTGCGTCAACGTAGGGCCTACGCTTGTCTGATGTGCACCTCCCCAGAAATGTAACTACAGGTCACGGTCAAGCACACATGTCTGTTTTTGTAAGCTAAAAACCATTTCCCTCAGTGGAAACAAAGCTTTTATTTACTTCAATTCCACAAATAAGAAGTAAATCGTAAAGACACTAAAGCTTTCACACAATAGCATTGTAATCCCTGTGTGATTTATCCTGGCTTCATATGAGCAGAGGAAATCTCCACTAGTCTCTAGGCTAATTTATACAATGTAAAATGCCATAGTCTTGTGGCTAATAATGTTAGCATGTTATATTTGTTTGGAAAATCTGTTTAGAATAAGACAGTTGTTTTGTCGGTGAACCTTGTGAGCTTGTATGGAGCCAAATTTTGTAAGATTGCCTTTGTTAAATGTTGCTGTTGTCCCTGGCTTCATACAAGTAGAGGAAAAGACCGCTAGCTGCTAGGCTAATTTATACAATGTAAAATGCCATAGGCTTGAGCTAAAAACATTAGCATGGTGTAGTTGTGGGGAAAATGTGTCCAGATAAAGACAAGTGCTTTGTCTGTGAATGCTGCGAGTTATAGTGAAGCTGATTTGTGTACTTGTGTTTGAAATTGTCTCTATTATTATCCTCTATTGTTTAATGTGTGTTTAATGTGTTTCGGGTGTGTTTTGAATTGACTCAACTTTATAGCACTTCACAGAAACCCTGCAGCCGACTAGTGTTATTGAGGTGTAACTGCAGAGTGACACAGACACACCACCACATAAGTATAAATGCTCACAACAGCGTAGGCCATGTACATAGGTAATGGCGTAGGCTCTGCATAGAGCTGACGCACAAGTATAAATCCCACTTAACAGGAACCTTTCTGGGCTCTGATTGACCCCAAGCATATGTAACTTCACTATTTAGGGTAATATACGGAACATTTATTAGACCTAAAAGAATGACTTTTTAGGTAATTCTTAATTAAAACAGCCCAGTCGTCAGAAAAAAAGTTGGCATTGTTCGTTTCTGCAAACCACAAAATATGTTATTTGCACGATTCACATGTATCATATCAATGTTTCTACGGCAACATAGCATATATACATAACTGACTTTTCATTTGTAAGTGGACAGGATGGTAGCTGGCGTGTCACCTAGACACCTGCCAAGCTGTAGACCAATGTTCAAAACCAGCAATCAACAAAACTGGTTATTTTTAGGGACCTGTGGCTGTTTTTCTTCCAGCTTTTTAGCCACAAAATGTGGGTGTTTTTAAGCAATCTGTTGCTGTTTTATCCACAGAGATAGTGGCACGAAAAGCAGTTGCTTTTAACCAAGACATCTCCACTTTTCTAGCAGGGACTGTCCCCTCAAAATCAGGTATTTTAAGCCAATGCATGTTTTTTTTCTAACCATAATCAAGTCATTTTTTGTGCCTAAACTTGCCTTTAATCGAGTCCATTCTTTCTTTTAACTGACAATGAAAATAATGTTAAGTTACTGTCCAAATGAAAGGGATATATATTTATTCATCCATAGCTCATAACATATAAAACATAACATATTTCCTTATTGTGTGTAATAACAATGTTTCATTGTTATTTTTTATGTACTGTCTCATCCTCATTAAATGCAGGGCCTTTCTACAAATTGAGTATTAATTCAAAAGTTATCTGTAGTAGTCTGTAGCTGATGTCTCTGCTGTCATCGTCAGAGGAGAAAGGCCTCACTGATGTTTCTATAAACTCTCACAGCACCACCTCTCCTCTCTGTCTCAGATGGACTGACGGTTGTACTCGTAGGGAGGATGCATCCCGTCGTGGTGAAACTCCCTCCACTGCTCGGTGCTCTCTCTGCTCCTCTCGTTTTGCTCTGGGAAGATGATGAGAATTTTAGTGGATGAATGAGCCCGTCGAGTGAATGAACTCGTCGCTCTCATCTACATCAGATATACCATCATGCTCCTCTTCAGCGTAGCTCTCAAACTCGTTCCTCTTCTCCTCGTGAAACTCTCTCTTTCGCTCATCTGCAGCCAGAGTCAGCATCTGCTCAGCTGCAAGCACAGAAGAGGAGGAGGAGGAGGAGGAGGAGGAGGATGAATTAACTGAGTGCAGAATGATAAACATCTCAGATTCAGTAGTTTATTGTCATATTAACACAGGAGGAGGATTTGCTGATGAAGCAGACAGAACGTCAGACACATAAACTGCACATAAAACAGCTGCTGTACCAAGTAACAGACTTTAAAAGACACCACGAGTTAGCCTCATTGTCCCTTTATTCATGTAAGCATTCTAATTGATCTATTATTATCAATATGAGCAGGATCATCTTGGATTTACTGATTATTGACCATATTTTCACAAAAAATGTCTAAAATGTGTAAAAATGTACAAAAAAAAGTCATGCTAATATAATATTTACAGCCAGTATTTTGTGGAATAACATGTTAATACTTTGTTTCCTGTGCTAATATTTACTGTAATGGACATTTCAACTGAGCAAGCTGGTAGTGTAGGTTTTGTATAAGATGATTACAGTCATCTGACTTTTTTGGGTGGGCATTTATTTATATCACCCTGTTCAGTAAGCTCTGTGAAACTACGCTAAATAAACCACCTATAAAAACCATAAACGGGCCATTGGTGGTTTGTCTGCAGCTAACTTCCTGTATAGAGGCAGCTGGAGATTTTTTAAGGCCTATAATACTTCAGTCGTCTCACTCATGTTGAGTTAAGTAAAACTAATTTCTCCGAATATGCCTTAGACCATTAGTATGACATGGTCTGACAGTAAACTGCATCGCAGAAAGAGGAAGCACAGTTTCACCTACAAGTATAGACACACATACACTCAACACAATGACTGTTAAACATCACCAAACTACAACCTCAAAAAATACCTCAGGACTGAATCACCGTGTGTGAACAAAAGCTGCTTTTTGTGAACTTCATAACGCTGGTATTTGTGGTGAAGCTGTGATTCACAGAAGCTGTTTGTTGCCAAGGCCGAATCTCGAAAAAACAAAAAACCTGGACCCCCAAGTGACGGAGAGAAGTCTAATGAGTAACGTCTCACCCCTCTTACTAGATCCAGAAATATGCATGTGGGTAGAAAGCAGAATTTAATAATAGGATCACATTTTTTCGAGGCCATCTTAATACAAAACTCACAAATGGCATTGAAGTCGTTGATTCAGCAGAAGCTAATATGAGACTGCAGCAGCATATGAGACAAATCAAGTGGTTAGTTACTGACTCTTTAGTAGGGATGGGTTCAATTTTGGATCAGGGGTCTCATTACAGAAATTTCCTAAGTCTGAAATCTTACTGTGTCTCAGTTTAGGATGACATTTAGGATTTTTGGTATTACAGAAACATGTTTCCTAACTGTATTTAGGACAAAGTCCCATCCTATGTTTGAATAGGAATTTAGCCTTTTATGAAACCGTCCTAACTTTCTTTTCTCATCCGATGTTAGGATGGTGTAGACCCTGTCCTAAATTCAAATTAACTGCCTAGCACTGTTGCTAGGTCTTTATAGCAGTGACAGTGAAGATGGGGAACAACATGAACACTGAAATACAATGACTGAAAGGCTACTCAAACCGTATGATGACGCTTTAAAGTTCCCGGACCATATCCTCCTGAGACCCTAACTTTTGTTTGGTCTACATTTTTAATCCCTCCTAGCTATTGGGATTAGTAGGACCTGATAAGTATAAAAAACTAAACAATGACAACAATAACTGAGTCCCAATGTCCTCAAACGAGATGACAATTAGGTGTCAATGTCCTCTAACGAGAGACAGTAATGTCCCAATGCCCCTCAATGAGCTGATAATAAAGTCTCAGTGTCTTTCTAATTAACAGCATCATAGCTTGTTACTGTTTGTATCAAACTACAAACATTGTTAATCATAAATAAACAAGTTTCAACCATAAAATGTGATCAGGTTTTGGACCTTGCTCACTTCTTTTGTGTCAGGATCTGGCTGCAGACTGACTTGTCTGAGATGGCTGCCATCTTGTTTTTACATGGATTAGTGTATTGTGCTCTCACCACCACTAGATGGCACCTAAAAGTGTCCACGAATGAGGACAACAGGTCTAAGTTAAGCAGAATGAAGTATAAAGTCAAGTAAACCCCAAATGTATTGTCCTTATATGAGGACACAGAGTCTCAGGAGGATATAAATGGGTTCATCATTTTGAATTTGATCAACATTTCCTCAGAGGCCTACAAGGAGGCATCGAGCTCTGCCAGTGGTCATACAGATTACAAATGCACTCTAGGTTTTGTTTTTTGCCAAGGGTGACTTCCAGACTGAGGTTGCAGGTCTGTCTTCAACAGCACAGCCTTGCATCTCATGCAGCCTCACAGAGGTCACCCAAGTTATCTGTACTGTGGTGATGCAATGTATATTTTCCACATGACTCGTCCATCTCGAGTGGCCTATTTGTACATTCTGATCAAAGATGCATGCAGCCTATTTGTACGTCCTAAACATAGATACAGACATGACGGGACAAGTGCTGATTGAAGAATGAAATTTACAGTTATAGGTAGGATTTCTTAAAGGTCCAGTGTGTAGGATTTAGGGGCATCTATGGGCAAAGATGGAATATAATATTCATAGCTATTTTTTTGTCAGTTTATAAGTGCCATAGACTAAGAATATTTGTGTTTTTGATACCTTAGAATGATCTGTTAAAGGAGAAGTCCAGTATTTTGCACTTTGAGCTCCATTCCTGGTTGTTTATGATGAAATAGAGTGGTTAAAACCAAAATCTTCACAATTGCTCCTTCTCTGAGAATTTGAGAGAATTTGGCTTTCCCCTGCCTGGCTTAACAATGCTGTCTATGGCCATGTGTAAATCTGTCCTAAAACCACCTTAAACGTTGGTTTTCAAAGCCATGAAACTCACCGAGTGGTCAGTCGTGTTCGTTGATGTTCCCACATAAAAATCGTAGCAAACTGTGGTTTCCATCCGTGTTTTCGCTATTCATCTGGATTGTGGAACTATTTTTTCAGCTGCCTCACACCCGTGTGTAAACTTCCGCTTGATCGTTCGTTTGACCCTGAAGCGTTATACACTCCAGCCCACTTGATGGCGATAATGCTCCTCTACGTGAGTGTCGCCAACCGGCAGGAAACCATTGCAATGTAATGGGACACAGAAAGAAGCAGAAGAAGAAGGCTGGTGTTGTTTTACAAGGCATCGTACTGCGAAGGTTGTTTACAAGCGAGTAATAATGGGCAAGTTTTGTGTGGTCAGTGACTGCAGGAGAATTCCTCTGAAGAGGAGGAGCACACACAGCACTGTCGAGCAGGCACTTTCGCTGAGCTAAAAGACTACAATGACTACAACCTTGTCGTAAACAACCCCCCATCCGTTTCCAGTGGCGGATTACTACCAACGGACAATGAGGCTTCCTATAGGTCAAATAAATCATCAGGGAAACCACAGTTTGCTAAATTTTTAAAAACCAACGTTTAAGGTGGTTTTAGGACAGATTTACACATGGCCATAGACAGCATTGTTAAGCCAGGCAGGGGAAAGCCAAATTCTCTCAGATTCTTAGAGAAGGAGCAATCGTCAAGATTTTGGTCTCAACCACTCTATTTCATCATAAACAACCAGGAATGGGGCTCAAAGTGCAAAATACCGGACTGCTCCTTTAAAGTAGAAATCCACCCTAACAATATTTTGTCTGTTTGGAACATGACAGGGTCCTGAATGGGTTAAAATAAGAGAAGCAGTTAGGATATTTTTCTGTAATGAGACCCCTGGTTTCATGTTGGTATTAATATAGATATGGAGGAGTGACCTGTATGTGACCTCTGATCAGCAGGATTGGATATACGGAGCACATTAAAGTCCTCATCTGTCATGTTAGTGAAACTCACACACCCACTGCAGTTACATTAGAGAGAGCCATTAGCTGAGATAAGGAAGGTTTGGGATAGCCACGCTAACCTTTCCAAACTCCGGTCACAACCTTTGACCTTTCAGCAGGATTCCCTGCTCAAGTCTATGCATGCAGTGGAGCTGGAGCTCATGCTGGGAATTCAGGACACTTAGTTTTATGTTACAGAGTCTAATGTTTATAAGATTTACAGATTAACTGCAGATAAGTGTTCGTGACTTGCAGATAAAAACATTTGAGGACACCTTCCCTCTATTTTTGGGTTGTTATCTCTCTCTGCACAGCAGCGTTAATCATCCATTGTTTTCTTCACCTGACACACCACAGCAGAGCTCACCAACTCCCACAAAAAGTCAAACAGCAGCATATAAAGTCTGATGTCTACGTTTTGATGTCCATACTTTGTTTCAAATTTACTTTATCCACCTACTGAAGCACGTAATACATTTATCAGATATTTTCCTTTGCAAATTTCATCTGCCCGCCAGCGAGATGTTGTGCTTTTATGTCATTATGCAGCAGGAGAGCCTCTTCAAAGTGCGCACAATTTATTTGTCTCACTTTTTTTTAACTTGGTTTTTCTCTGACCCCTTTCTGCCTGTGTGTCGGCACATTCCACATTCAACTCCCAACCAACCGCTCACCCACTCACTCTCAGTCCATCTCGGTCTTTTCACTGTGTTTACTGCTTTGTGTTCACTTTATCCCTGCTTTTAACTGCACAAAGTGTCTTTTTGTGGTTGATACACACACACACACACACACACACACACACACACACACAGACCCACGGCGTGTTACACAACTGAGACTCAGAGCAGCAGTGTGTGCTCTCACCTTCCTGTTGGCAGAACTGTACATAACCGGTGCTGTTAAAACACTCGAGAATGTCAAACAGTGTACAGCATGTGAATTTTCTCAACGCTCGTCAGGAGATATTCACTGATTTTCTTCGTGCAGTGTGTGTGTGTGTGTGTGTGTGTGTGTGTGTGTGTGTGTGTGTGTGCGCTGCGTGTGTGTGTGTGTGGATGAACTCCATGCTGCCCTGTGGCTCCTGCTGCAGTCTCCAGCAGTGGGAGCAGAGCTGCAGTGTGATCAGATAGGTCTGAGGTGGTCTGCGGTCAGGACAGGTTCACACAACAGTTAACAGCTGCTGGCTGCCATAGAAACACTCAGACTGTCTGTCAGTAACGTGTTGGCTCACTGTCCAGTCAAACTGAAGATAAAGAACAGTTTCAAGAATAACTGTCTTTGTCTATACAACAAAATACCACTCAAAAAAGAGTATGTATTAAATAATCTTGATTTTGTCTTGGATGTTTTTTGTTGTTATAAGATAAGACGAGATCATTCTTTGTTCGTCCTGCAGCGGGGAAATTTGCAACATTAGAGCAGCAGAGGGACAGAGTGCAAACAGGAAGTACTAGTAGGTAAAAATAGCAAGCAATATATAAGTATGTAAAGTAAGTAAACTGTAAACAAACAATCAGCAATATGGGTAAGGCAAAATTTGCAGTGTGTTTAGGCATGTAAAAGACACACATGCTAATTGTTATTTATTCAGCATTATTTCTTATATTTATGCATTAGCAATTTTTTAAATTAAGCTTAAGACTGTTCTTTTTTCCACAGTCTTTTATTAACCCTTTGAACCCAGAGCAAACTGACTTGATTACCTTTAAAAACATGGGAAGAAATGACCCCCAAGAATAGCAAAAAAATTAGTAAAAAGAGAAAATCAAAACAAGAAAATTATAGAAAAAAGATAAAATAAAGTTAAAAACAAACAACAAAATGACCTGAAAAAAAAGACCTGTAATATAATAATAAACGTATTTTTTGCCTAGCTTTTTCCACCTATTTTTTTAAAATAATGTTTTGATTTTTTTCTTTTTTTTCTCAATTTGTTTTCCCATGTTTTTGAAAGAAATTGCATCAATTTGTTCAGGATTTGAGGTTTAAATATTTGTGAAAGGCGTTGGAAAGCAGCGTGATGTCGCTCCAAGTGTCAAAGGATTTATCAGTTTTTATGTTTCTTTTATTTGATCACTTTGGTTTTTAAACTCATCTGTACTTTTATTTATCTTATTTTATCTTATCTTTAGCCTGATAACATCTGTGTATGATAAGATACCATATAAATACACTTGTGTGTTTTTATTTCTTATCTGTGAGGTTTTTAGATAAGACTGTTGTGTTTTTTTAGCCACACCTGCACATGTATTTCATTTCTATGTCCTTTATGTCCTTCTCTGTCTGACCTTTCTTTCTTTCTTTCTTGCAAATAAAACATAAACCATATCTATCACTGTGTCCAAAAATACATTCTTTTTAACAACAAAAAGAAGAAATATGTTTGTGTGGCTATACTGCACAATGAGTTATGTTCAAACAGAGGAAACAAAGAGGTGTTATCTCTACACATTATTCAGATGCTGAACACACTTTTTTTAAACCTTATTTGTACGATGGGTGCTTTGTTTTGTTGATGTCGAGCATATTTGCATCATTTTTTCCGAGTGATGTCTGATGAGTTTGTTTAGGTCTATACTTTCTCAAGAGATACCTCTCTGAGACGATTTCTTTTAAGAGACTGTAAATGTTTTACTCAGATCATCTCAGCCAAATCCAATAAATTTTTATTGATGGAAATGCAGCAGTCTGCCCTGTCCTGTCATGTTTGAAGAGAATAACACTTATGTCTAAGAAATTCCTCAAGCATGTTAACCTTCACTTGATTTATCTCTGCTCTTGTTTAAAGAGGTAAAAAAAAACTGTGACAATATTTTTGCACACCATAAAGTGTGTGCAAGGCTGTGTGTTTTGTTCCAGCATTTTGGTGAATTTTATGACCCAATTTGTGTCTTTTTTTGTATCAATTTATGGTGTAAATTTCTTAAATTTTGTCAAAATAAAAGTCCTCTGCTACTTTTATCTTTTTATTGTCGGGGACAAATGCACATTTTCTAAATACTGAGGGGGGCGTGTTCCCTGTGTCCCTCCCAAAATCTTCTACTATGGGTGTGTGGGATCAAAAACTGTTGACTTTGAGGGAACTAAAGAATTTCACACAGTTAATCACTTATACACATTTTTTTTTTTTCATAAAATAAATCACCAGTAAGTGAGTGCAAATAATCAACAGTGTGCAGCATTGTTTTTTCTTGTCTCTAGAAAAGTAAACACTGAATGCTGAGGATGAGAAGAATTGATTTATAAGGATAGATAGTTTAGTATTGAATCATTATTAATATTATCACCAGTTTGGATGCAATACGACTTCAGTTGTGGCACAACAGTGAAAGAGTTAGTGTGAGTGCGTCTCTGCTGCCAAAATACCCTGCATAATGACACGGGTGCCAACACTAACCACAAACACACAGACGCACACCACCTCAGCTGACCCGACCCGAGTTCAAACTGTCACAAACAAACCCAGAGTGAACTCACCGTTAATCTCATCCTGAGACTTTGCTCCCCGTCTGCTGCGTCTCCTGAAGAAGTTTGAGGCATCTGCCTCCTTTAAGAAGATCTTCCTCAGCGGACCTGCAGCAGGGGAGCAGGAGGAGGTTCAGCTCACAACATAATGGGATAAAGAGATGTAGGGATGTTAGAGATGCAGCTGCTGCAGCCTCTCACCTCGTGGATGTTTAGCGCTGCCTGTGCTGCTGGGCACAGCTGCAGAGTCGGCCTCTGGAGACACTGGGTCAGAGGACAAAACATGAAGGATCTAAATTAAAACACAGACTCTAGGCTCCCATGCTTACCTCTGCGTAAAATACAAAGAACACAAACAAGCTACCATCACTCTAAACCCTTCAAAGATGCTCCTGATATAAACTCTCCTCCATCAGACTCACAGGAAAGTGCCAGAAGCACAGCGAGGAGAGCCAGGAGGGCTGGAGACGTCCAGGACATCTTCAGCTCTGTGTCTGAATGTGTTGAGAGATTCGAGTAATGTGGCAGACCAGGAGGGAGAGGTGAGTATGTGAGAGGTGGGGTGTGAGCCTGGAGGAATATTGACTGCCTGTCAGAGAAGAGGGAGGGTGCAGATCTGATAAGATGCTGCAGAGAGGGTTTCCAAATGACAGGAAGGTGCTGGGGATATCATTTTGACTCAATATTGTGCTCCTTAACCACTCGAGGGCCTGTTTCTTTGGTCATAGAAGGGAAAACCTGCAGGCCTCACTGTAGAGATGACACTATGCACCACTCGCCTGGTTAGAACCCACGCTCACAAGTGATGAAGATGAGTGACAGACAGCAAAAACATGTTTCTGACATTTCTGGGGGAAAAAAATGACGGAAAACAAACTGAGCTGGAGCAGGGTATTTCTTGCCAAATGTCCCCTTTGCAGATTCAGCTGACGGAGGCCCCTCAACAAGGCCGCCCTCTCTCTGCTTCTTGCATAAAGTCCTGCAGGCCGGAAAGTATGCAGCCTTCTGTTTGCTAGAGTTTTTTTCTCCTCCTTCTTCCCACCTGAATTCTGGCAGTGCCCCAGAAAAGACTGAATGTTTAAATTGTTTTGTGGGGCAATCCAAGGAGGAGGGATTGTTGCTCAGGGAAGTGAGAGGAAATTAGTGGGAGGGTTTCAGAGTATGCGTTGTAAGTTTGTTCAGGTAAGTGAGGAGAGCATGTAGCAGGAAGGGAAAGTATTATAATTTGTGCCAGCTGAATCTCATATGTGAATCAGGACACTAAAGTCAACACAGAGTCTGTGAGCTCTGAATTTAGGAAAAATGTTTTTGTGTTATATTTTGTTTGTCTGTTTGTTTGTTAGCAGCCCAGAGGACACATTTTGCTCCTCACAGTCGTCTCTTCTTTGTCTCATCAGAAATAAATCAGCTACTTATTTGGAGATAAATTAATTCTGGTCTGTTTCTCCTTCTTGTCTTCAATAGTTAAGTTATAATTATGTTTACACCAGAGGCATTAAACAGGCCAAAATAAGTATTAAGAAAGTATTTAAGAAATCTCACATGGCACCAGGCATAGTTTGCTTCCACTCTGAAGGGTGTCGATCTTTTAACAGAGTGTCGATGGTAAATAATTTAGGAAAGGGCTCCAGATCTTAAGAAATGAGTCCTCATCATCAAGACAGCACTTATTCTTTCATGAGGTAAGACACTAAAAATCTTGTGGTGGAGTATCTTTAATTCATTTCAACAGGATGCATTATGTACGATTTCTATTTCAATGAAAAGAAAAGAAAATAAATAAATGGAAAGAAGAGGAAAAGAGAAAAGAGAAAGGAATGATGAAAAGAAAGGGAAGAAAAAGTAAGGACGTTTTTGAAAGGGCTTAAGGTCTTAAGAAATGAGTCCTCATCATCCCTAAGGACAGCACTTATTCTTTCATGAGGTAAGACACTAAAAATCTCCCTGTACCAGACTGTTGGTGAAGTATCTGTAATCCATTTCAACAGGATTCATTAAGTAAAACTTCATTTCAATGAAAAGAAAAGAAAAGAAAGGAAAAAATGGAAAGGAAAGGAAAGGAGAAAATAAAATAAAATAAAATAAATTCAAAATAAAGTGAAAATGAAATAAAAGAAGAAAAGAGAAAAAAAAGGAAAAAGAAAAGGATTGGAAAAGATAAAGTGTAATAAAATAAAATAAAATAAAGTCCAATAAATAAAAATAAAATAACACGAAATAAGTAAAATAACATTAAGTAAAAATAAAAGAAATAAGGAAAAAGAAAAAAAATGAATGAAAGGAAAGGAAAAGAGAAAATGAAACAAAACAAAACAAAATAAAAGAAAAGAAAAGAAAAGAAAAGAAAAGAAGAAAAGAAAAGAAAAAAGGAATAAGAAAAAGAAGAGAAAGGAAAGGATAGGAAAGGAAAGGAAAAGAAAAAATAAAATAAAGTCAAATAAAATAAAACAAGAAAGGAAAAGAAAAAAGGAAAAAGAAAAGGAAAGGAAAAGATACAATGTAATAAAATGAAATAAAATAAAATCCAATAAAACAAAATAAAATAAAGTCCAATAAAGTAATATGAAATAAAGTAAAATAAAAATTAAGTAAAAATAAAATAAAAGAAGAAAAGAAAAAGGAATAAGAAAAAGGAGAGAGGAAAAGAAAAGGAATGAAAGGAAAGGAAAGGAAATGAGAGGAAAGGAAAGGAAAGGAAAAGAAAAAATAAAATAAAATAAAATAAAATAAAATAAGAAAAAAGACTAAACAAAAGAAATAAAATACTCTGAGTACATCAGTTCCTCCACTAGGGGCCGCCGTGGCGCCGCACTGACAGCCTCCCTGCAGTTCCCAGCACCGGCCGTTGGGTGTCGCTGTTTCCCGCTGACGCGGATGACACGGCTGTGTGGCAGCAGCAGCAGCAGCAGCAGCGTCAGCAGGCAGAGGACACACACACTCAGATCAACCAGTAATCACCATCGTCCCTCACACTGCCATGGTCGAAAAACCTACAACAGCGCTTCCTATTTCGCACCGGGAGTGAAACTTTAAAGCCTGTAAGAACCATGCTGCTGGACGCTACGACCCCGCGGATATAAGCGACAGAGAAGAGCAGAAAGTAGCTACCACAACACCGAAACCACAAAGAAGAAGAAGCTCTTTTTTTCACGCTCGGAGGGAAAGACGGCATCCGGCCTGAGAAGAAGCTCCGAGGTCGGGGACTCCGGTCGGAGCAACGCTCATCGTTTCTGGTGAGAGTCACTCACATTTTCGGTGTAGTTTGTGTCTGATTTTCCGACGGCTGAACCACCGGTTAGAGCCGCGGTGACACCAGGAACATTCACGCCGCCCTGCGTTGACACAAAACGGGCTTAACAATGTTTACTTGACTGCCTCAGTGTGAAAGCAGCCGTTTGTTGTGTGAGCTGCTCAGTTCGTCCCATTCACCGGTGAATGGCCGCGTTTCACTAAAACTGAGAGGGGCAGCTACATGCAGCATAAATGAATGGTAAAGTAAGTTGAGAGTGGCTCATGCTTCATCATGTCTGCCCTCACGGTGAAACATTTGTGTCAGCTTTGTTGTTGAACGCAAACACAGACAGTTTAGTTGTCAGTAAACTGTAAGAGGTCTGGTTGTTAGAAGGAGGAGGGCTCTGCTGGCTGCTCTGCGTGTATCGTCTTGCATACTTGCCACCAAAACATTCACTGACCCACATTTTAAAGATGTCCTGTCTATCTGGTCCAATTTTTTTCTCTAACTACTTGGAGGCACCGTGAAAACTGTACCAGCCTCTGGACTCATGCACACACACACACACACTCACACAGAGTCAGTATTAACAGCTTTAAGCCGTCTCAGCTGTTTGTGGCGAGGCCAGGAGGAGAAGACTGCTGCCTGCCTGCCTGCCTGCATGGGAAACAGTTTGAGAAACACTTCTGCAGTTTCTAGGAATCTCACCCCCAAGAGGAAGCTTTCACTGAGCTCCTGCACTTATGGAGTTAACCTGTGCGGTGGTGGTGTACTGTGTGTGTGTGTGTGTGGGTGAGAGATGGATGTGAAGTTAGCAGGATGTCCAAAAGGAAGACATCATTGTTCTGGAGGAGGGGGAGGGATGCTCATGGCAAACTGATGAGGAAGTTCATTTGGTGTGAGAACACCCAGGAGCCTATGTGGTTACATATTTATTGCCACATTTATTGTTCTCGTGTTGTTAACGGCCTTATTCTGACTGTACTGACTCAGGGCAAATAAGGGAAATGTTGTGTTTTTATGCAACTGTGTTCCACTGTTGTGCTTTACATGGGATCAAACTCTTCGTAGGTGTAAAACAGAAACTTTAACTTGTGTTCTTAAGTGCTATATCATCGGCCTACGATATAGCACTTAAGATTACTATTACCTGGATGGCTGAGAATATTCACCAACATGTTTAATGTATGTTATGTTTTTAATCAGGGCTGCACAATATAAAAGAATAATCATATTGCAACAATTTTGACTGATACTGCAATTGCGATAAGAGTCACGATTTAAGTGTGAATGGTAATGTTTACACTTCATTTTTGCTGAAAAATATATAATGATGATGATGATTTAGGTATGTTCTGAAGCATTTTACATTCATCAAATAAAATGTAGCTCCTGCAATTTGGATTTTCACTTGGCATATTGGGATTTTAAGTATGCCATAAAACTTCAACTACTAGCCCGGGCTATTATTTCCACAACCTGGATTCATTTCTATGTAAAATGCTTTTGATTCTTTTGATCTGAGGACCCTTACAGACTGAAGGAATATGACTAACTTGCAAGGTAATCGAGGTATGGACACATAATTTGAGTTAGCCAACAACCTGGTTTTATGCAATTGAAGAACTTAAATAAAAAAAACTGCTTGGTAAAAACTGTCAAAATGTGTAGCCACACCGGGCTAATAAAAGGGACTAGGCTTTTAACTGAAGTTATAAAGTATTTTGATTAGCTGTACAGCCGTTTTTAACCGTAACTTGCTCAGAAACTAAAATTTGGAAAACAGAAATATAATGTAATTTGCTAACTAGTTTCTCTTATGATTGATTGATTTATTAAGTGCATAAAAATACTAAGAAATGTTAAAAAAACAGGCAGATTTTTTACATTTGAGAAGTTAGAACATAACAAAAATCTGTCACTTTTACTTAATAACATCACTTTAACACTTTAAAAACTGTTTCTGATAAATGCTCTGTTGATTGACTGTCTGATTTATCAACTAATCGTAACAAAAGATCATATCATTATGAACTGATTTGGTGGTTGGTGATACTAAACGATAACCCTGCCTTCTATTTATAATAGAGAATAAATCAAGTTACTACAGCTCTTTGTTGAGAGTGATGGAATTTCTAAATTGAATACAATACCAAATCCAGAGAAACAAGTTCACCCGTTTGCCCCTCGGTGGCTTGTTTAGACATTTTATTTTGTTAAAATGTCATTACACCTTGAAAAATATCAATATTTGATACCATTTTTGATACCATGGGGAAACGACTTGGCTAAGCAACAGTGGAATAACCGTTGCAAACATTAGCAATAACAGAGTGAGAAACTGCTGATACAGGTGTGCCGATATTGTGGAAAATCAGTATTTTAACTGTTAAAAATAGTCCGAATGGATAAATATTGATAAATTGATGTTTTTATTTAGTACTTGTGCCGATAGTTTCAGCACAGATTCCAAAACAATACTTTTAAAAACACCATATTTTGAGGAAAGTCTGTTTTTCTACAGAGCCATTTTCCTCTCTGAAATGTTAAATGTTGTGTAGCAGCCAAACAACAACTTTGCTCAAATACATGCAGCCAAAAACATGATTAAAACCAGAAACCCTCTGATCAAAGAATAAGTACAGAGGCAAGCATCCAGTGAAAGCTTTTGTCACTTTCAATACTTTGTTATGGAAACATTTTGATCAGGACCAAATCAAACATACTGAGGTTAAACACCCAGCTCTACTTGTCACTCTTCACGGTTTACATTGTTCTGCTGAATGAACCAGCCGTCAGAGGACTTTCTCTCGTTTCCTGTGAGCAGGTTTCAGTTTGACGACCACGAGCTGCTGAGCTTCCTTGAAAGATGCGTATCACTCAGCAGCTACGGGAGGTGTGTCATTTTTTTGGGCTCAAAATACCTCGTGTTGAGCCTGGCTACCTGCAGGAGGGCAGGGAGCTGTCGGGGCACAGTGTACCCGTGTGTGTTGCTTTGACGTGGGGTCGTTCCCTTGGTGAAGGCCTTGGGGATGGTGGTGGCAGGGTAACCTGACCCGCTGTGAAACAGCTGTAGCCACGCGGTGCTGATCCCTCGAGTCCCAGTGCAGATCAGATGATGGTCCAGTATGTGTATGGGTGTGTGTGTGGGAGCGTACACATGAATGTGATGTGTGTTTGACTGAGATTCGTTGTCTAATTTTGGACATGCAGTGATACACAAAATGATGTCAAACCAAACTTCATTGACTTTTTAGCCGATTTTAATTTCCTGTACTTGCCTATACGAGTGTGAGTTCTCCCTGAGTGTGTGTTTGTTAGCTCATGTTTAAGCGTCAGGCCAAGACAGCTGGCTGAAGGTTAATGTGTCACCGCTCTCCGGGGAGCAGCTGCTATGTCACAGGCACCACTCCTGTCTATAGATAGCCATGAATACAAACTCTTCCTCTTTTCTTTGCTGCATGAACACAAGAACTCTGGCACCGGCATGCAGCTCAGGCCCCTCACATGCAGTTGCCCCACAAGACAAATGCTGCTGCCTGCGAGTTTGGCTGCCTCCACTCCCGAATTCTCATCTCAGATTCTCAGTCTGAATCTTAGAAGTGTCTGGTGGTAGTAAAGACCCCGCTGCGGCCCCTGAGCCAGCTGGCTGCGAACCTGTTTGATCGAGTTATACTGTAATTCCTTACACCACATATCTGGGTCGTCATCTGAAGTATTAATGTCTGAAACAGGTGAGGGACAAATATTGCCTTTTTTCCTGTCACTCTTGGCAGGATTTGCGGAGCTGTCTGAACACTTGTCTGGTCTTTATTTGGAAGCACACACACACATGCCCTCCTTCAAACCAACGTTATTACAGCCAGCAGAGCTCCGCATATTTGAGCTGTGCTGAGGTGTTCATAATTAAGTTCTCGGTGGTTTAATAAAAGACCATGTTAAATCCATGTGTTTGGTTATTTAATTAGCTGAATTTAGAAACCCCCCCCAGGCCCTACTCTACCTTGGCTCAGTAGGTTTCTAATCAGGGATTGAGAAAGTAGACCAGTGTTCAGCGGCTAAAAATAAGTTCCTTCTTAATAAAATTATCAATTTTCCATTTGTCTCACATCTGAGTGAGTTTCTCAGCACACATGGGAAGGAAAAAGGAGCACTATGGAGACAAGTTTTTCTACAATAATTTCTTGTTATTATAGGTGTACGATCTATACAGCGACTACTGTTTGTAAACAAGCTTGCTAGCGAAAGCAAAAGCTAAACCAGATTCAGACTCTTGTTTGGCATTTTGCTTCGCTATATTTGCATTTTTTCTGCACAGTACCTGCGGTCTGCCACCTGGGCACTGACTTTTTATTAAGCCTGACTTATAACAGATATAAACATTCATGTATTAATAACATATATAAATGGCCCGAGCTCAGAAAATAAGAAAATACAAACAGAGGGCCGAGTCTCTGCAGAAAAATACACCGCCACACTCGTCTGGTGGGTCTTGAGTGATGACTGAGAGGGAGTACATCTGCATGATTGTATACACTTTTCTTTTTAAGGAAAAACATTCATAACCTTACATGTCTTTGAACGAGCTGGATGACATCGAGAGCGTTAATATAGCAGCAAACCACTATTTGCCATGTAAAGTTACAGTGGAGTTATGGAGACCTGAGCAGAAAATGAAGCCATGCTACCTCTGCGTATGTCGTAATCCCAGTTTCTCCATTATTTGTTGTGGTAAGCTGGTCTGGCCACGAGCGCATGTTAAGATAAGATAAGATAAACTTTATATAGCTGCATAGCAGATACAACTAACGTGTACAATCAAGACACAAAGTAGACAACCATGTAGTACAGCAAGAACGCCGATTTGAATAACATGATTGTACAATCAGGACTACAGGGCGAAATAAATACATCAACTTTGTCATAACAAGTTAGGCTAAAAGAATAAAAGCTCCTTAAGGTTGCACTAGCCCAGGAGATAATAATTAAAGTGCAATAAAAACTGTAGTAAATAAAGTACAGTAGTGCAAATGAAACTTTTGCAAATAAAAACTGAAGTGCGAGTAAAAACGTACCAAAGTGAGTCACAATAGCAGCCCTGCTCAGCCAGGGAGACACTGCAGAGCCAGCACTGGCTAGCTGATCGTAGCCGCTTAGCATTGTGCTCACATGGAGGTTTTTTATTAATTTTTATGGCATCGTCGCAGATGGGTAGTGCTTGCCCTTAGTTTCCCCCCCTGGTTAGCACACTTAGCTCTGTCAGCACTGTTACAGTTGTTCAGCTCTGTTTATGGAGTTAGCACAGTAAGCTGGTAGCCACTGGCTCAGCCACCTCTGTGTTGAGAACTGTGTCCAGACAACTCACACGTACTGAATTTCGCTAAGAGCCCATTTAAAATGCAGACTAGGCGTGCATAAAAGATTAATTGAGAAAGAGTTAATCAACAACAGCTTTGATAATCTGTCATGTATCAAGCTGAAATCTCGAACTGTTTGCAGAGTTTAGCTACTCAGATGTGACGATTTGCTCTGTTTAATATCATAAAATGAATGTCTTTGTGTTTTGGACTGTTCGATGGACCAAGTAAGAGATTTGAAGACATCAGTTTGGGCTGTGGGAAACTGTTATGGGAATTTAAAAAAATACTTGCAGACCTTTTGCAAGTTAAATATAATTAGAGCTGAAACATGTTGTTGACAGATGTCTCACCAACTGTTTTGTTAACTGATTAATAATTTCTGTAGTTTTTCAACCCAAAATATCAACAACTCATTCTCTGGTTGGAGTTTCTCAGAAGTCGGGATTTGCTTCTTTTTTTTCTCATATATGAGAGAAAACTGAGTATCTTTAGGTTTTGGTTTGTTGGTTGGCAGTTTTAAGACAGCACTTTGGGCTCCAACTGAATGCTCGGGGAAATAATCAGCAGACTTAATCAATAATGTAAATAATCAGTAGTTGCAGTCCTTTCAAAATGAATTGAAAAATAATTTAATGAGCCCAATCACAGACAGGAAAAAAGCCAGTTGCAGACGAGGTGCCGGCTTAACTCTCTGCAGGGTTTCCCTCAAGTGCTGCAACACACAACTGTGCTTAGCATGCAGGCTGTGTGAAATTACTACAAAGGCTGCTGAGAGCTGTTTGTGTTTGCAGTTTGATATGGAAACTGATATTCTGATAACCCCCGTCCTGCCGTCTGCCCTTAGTTAGATAGTAGCCCAGCCTGTTGTTCCCTTTTAACAGCCATGAAAGGCTATCAGGACCTGCCGGGGCTGCTGGTGTGACGACGAGCGCAGACGAGCAGGGAGGGGGAGGCTAATTGTCGCTCTCTCTGATGCTAATGCTCTGCTCACAAACGGACGCCAGGTGACTTGACTCAGGCTCAGATCAGATGAGCCCACGCCTGGGCGATTATCTCCTGATGAGCCAAACAGAAGTCTGTGATAATCGTGCTGCCTTTTATCTAGAATAAATGAAGAGTATCAACATATCTAAATATATTTACTCATGGGGAGAAATTAACACCTAAAAACTTTCAGCCGTAGAATTTCCAGGATCCAACCTGAAAGAAACAAGTGTTTCATTTGATCCTTATTTCATCCCTGAGGGCTTTCAACCAAAATATTAGAGTGGACAAAAAAAGAAAAACGTATTATATTGGAGTGACACATGTGTGCTGCCTGCCAGATGATATCAGGCCCTATCTGCTGATCTCAGCTGCGTCCACAAGGCTTATCTGTCACAGTTCATGCGGGCCCTTCATCCCATTCATAAACTGTGTTATCATGTGAAGTGTGAGTCGTGCAGTAGGTGTATGGCTTTCATGTAAATGGTGCGTGTAATTTCAAAGTCCTGGTTTGTTCATGATGTATTTATGATGGAATTAAATTAAATTTTAATTTTGTCCTGTGATTTTTTTTTATTTTTTAAAAACAACTATTTTGTTCCGATAATTCTGGGTGTAACTGTGTATTAAAGGAGCTGTGTGTAGGATTACACAGACAAGACGAGAAGTGCATTTATTACGTGCAGAAGAGAAAATTGGATTTCTGACCAAGTACGTCTGACTCCGCCTCGATAGGCAGCGCCATGTCCTTTTTAATATTGTGCTTACTGAACTAGTGAATTAAATTAAATTAAATAAATCCGCGTTTCATGCTTTCCTACCATCCATACACTTCAAAGTATTTTGCTTCTTTATCTGTCGGAGCATGAATGTAGTTTCCTCGTCCATCCAGAAGTGCGTCTTCTGCTTCTAGATTGCCATGGTGTTTGTTTGTTTGTTTTTCTGGGAGTGAACTACTGCAACATCATCTCCTTCTTCTTCTGGGTGAAAGCCCACAGAAGAAAAAGTGGCGAATGCACAGAACGCCGATTCCGATTCCAGTCGGACTAAGTGGTTACATGCAGCTGTAGTTAGATTTTCAATCAAATTATCTAGGTGTGTTAGTCGAGCTACGGATAGTCCAAATTCAGTCGGACTAAGCTGTTTACATGTATTTAAAAGTCCGGTTTCAGTCGGACTAAGCCAACAATTAGATTTTGTCAAGCTGCATGTAAACGTACAGACAGAGGGGCTGCTAGCATGTGAAAACACAAAAACACAAGTGGCCCTGTCTAGAGCCAGTGTCTGGTTTGACCTGTAGAAACATGGCAGTGCAACGTGGCGGACTCTGTGCATGAGGACCCACTTTCTATATAGATATAAACGGCTCCTACTAAGTTAAAGAAGACATGTCGATTCTCATTTTCAGGTGATTATACACCAAAGAAACACACTCATTATATTATATTCCATTTCTGCCAGTATATCCCTCTAAATCTTACACACTGAACCTTTAGGGCAAAGCTCAGAAAAAGCCCACATTTCATATATGAGTCTATAGTTATCCAGCATGTGGATAGCAGTAGTAAAAGTGACCTTACTTCTGCTAACATGGCCTCCACAACACAGACTTTATATTTGTAGGTGGTTCTGCAGTAGTACCTGTTCTTCCTGGAGTCTACAAAACCATATTACGGCTCAGTAAACTATTAAACTGCAGCTACAAACCTGCAATATGGAACTTGTTCATCTGCTGTCTAACCGCAGGCAGTATTGGGCCACAGAGGAAGCTTAGAGAGGAGCACGCCTGTCACTCAAGCCGCTGTAACCATAGCAGCAGTGCTAATCAGCTAGTGTTGAATCTTATTGCCTGTGAGATCTGTGGCTGTGCGTCACTGGTCTGGCCTGGCCTCCTCCTTCGGCCACGGGCTCTGGCTGAGGCGTCTGTTGTATTTCCCACACACACACATCAGCACTGGCTTGTCTGTCAGTGCCGCTCAGCCCCTGCGGACGCAGGTGACACGTGTGACAAGTGTGAAAGCAGGGTGAGGAGAGAGTGTGTGTCAGCGAGGATGGAAAAGAGCAAAGGAAAGATGAAAATTTGATAAGACCTTTTCGTGTGCCTGGCTTTTGGTTGAGTTCAGACAGTGTTGAAGTGAAGCCTCACCTGCTGCAGTGTGTGGGGGAAGCATGCCTGCGTGGTTGTCATGCTCAGCTCAGCTCCGCACCACGCAGCACACCACTACCTCCTGCGTCTCCTGAAAAAAAAGCCTACTTTTTACTGTGCACAATGCAGCCTTTATATAAGGCCTCCATAATGGAGCCAGCTCCTTCACTCATGTCCTCATTGTCTTGGCCAGGATGAGAAAAGGCTGCTCTTTAGAAAAGCAAGGCTGAGCTCACCCGTGAATCATGCCAACAGTCACGCTTGTTCTCTGTAGTCTCCTGTGTGCGAGGCAGCCAGGGGAGGAGAGACAGGCGTTTTCTAGGACCCCTGCTCTCCTATAGGCGGTGACGTTAGGTGGTTTACTGAACCCTTTAGGGGTTACAGAGAGGTTGTGACCTTGCTTTTCCTGTTCCTGTGGGTGGCCCAGTCAGAAGGCACCCTGTGGCACTGATTGTGGCTGTGGTGTGATTGGTTCGTCTGGCAAAAGTGGGACATTTACGCAGACCTCTGCAGTGATGATGGCTTGTGGAGCTTTAGTCTGGCATTACAGGGCTGCCGTGGGGGGTGGTGGTTCCTCACAGTAGGACCTCTTACCCTTTAAGTAGCCCTCTGTTCATCATTAGCACAGTTTCTGCTGGCTGGCGGCTGCAGCAGTAAAAGGACAGAATCCATAGGAAGCATATGTTTATTGTCACCACTGCAGCATCCATAAAGCCCTCCCCACCTCCTTCGCTCCTGTTTCCCCTGCATCCCCGCCCCGCTGCCTCCTGCAGACTGTACCACCAGGAAGACAGAGGTGGAAAATGAAATTTAGCATACAGCTGGGGATGTCAGTGTGTCTGTGAGGTGAGAGTTGTGTTGCGGTGGGTATTGATGGCTGTTTTAAGGGATGAAAATGCAGACGTAGTCAGGCGGGGAGCTGCAGGATCGGAGGGGGGGTTGGGGTTGCTATAGGGTGTGAGATGGAGGGAGACGGAAAATCAGCATGCATGCAGTCTCCTGCCGTGCTCTGCATTTTCAACATGGAAAAAGCAGCGGGGTTGCCGTGGCAACAAATCCAGAATCAGCACAGCGCTCGGACCCCTCCACTTCAACCCCCCCTGTCCTCCTCTTCCTCCTCCTCTCTGGCCACCTCCCAGCAGATCTGCAGCTCAGACCTCAGACCGGCCTACTTAGGGGAGCAGGGATAAGGCTCGGAACAGGGATCATGTCCAAAGCTCCACACTCGATCCCAGAGCAGGAACGTGGGCCAGCGAATACGGGTGCACAGTGGACGGACCCCCCCCCCCTCCTGTCCTCTCCTCCGCCTCCTCCTCTCTTCTGATGCCATTAACTTTCCACTGAGCACTCAGAAAGTGATTTGTATCCACTGACTCGGCTGGATATTAGGTCATATCCCGGTTATTTATGAGATGTTAATGCGCCCCCTCATATCCACATCATATACATTCATAAATCAAGAGGGGATTCTGGATATTGCCATGGAAACTGAAGAGAGATTTACTGCTAAAGACAACAGTGAATGGCCCGTCAGTTTATCCCAATTTTGGTGCCAGATAATCCTGATTTGAGTTTATCCCAGCGATTGTAAACACATCATAGTGTTTTTGTTTGTCCAGAATAATATCAGGGCTACGACTTATCAGAGCTGCAAAGATTCATTGATTAATCGATATACTGATTATTTATGAACTAATAATTTAATCAGCGATTTATCTGATAATTGATAAATTAGTTTGAGTAATGTTCAAGGAAAAAAGGCAACATTCTCTGATTGCAGCTTCTTAAATGAGAGTATTTTCTGGTCTCTTCACTCCTCTAAGATAAACTGAAAATCTTTTGGCTGTGGAGAAAATAAGACTTTTGAGGACGTCATCTTCGATCGTTTTCACATATAGTCCTTTTTAAACAAACCAAACTCAGTCCTCTTAAAGTGGACCAAAAAGTGGAGCAACAGAAAAGAAATTCAGGTCTTTTTGTGTTCACATTGTCGGTTCATTTGAAAGAGGACTCAGTTCTCTTTCTGGTCAACTTCAGCTCTGATGGGGCCTCAGTCCTCTTTCTGTTCGCACTATTTATAATAAATATCAACGTAGTTTTGTTTTTACTTGGACATGGGACTGTAGTTCAGTTACGAAGCTCCTCGCTTTCAGATTAACCTTAGTGTTTCTGTGTGCTGTAGACTGTTGCCCTCTGTTGTATTCTACTTTCCACATCTGGAGACCTGCAGCATCTTCCGTGGACCAAACTACTCTTGGTCCTGCGCCCTTGCGAGCATTACAGGCCGCCATAGTTTTGTCTGTTTTTTCAAGCGTCCCAGTGCATTAGCAAGTGATCTAGAGGGCTGAATACAATGGCACAGAGCAAAGCAAACCTGGAGCACTTTGTGTTCACAGGGAACAGGTTAAGTGAACCACACTGCAGGCTTGAAGCGAACCAAAAAAAATGCAGATTCACCACTCTGAGTCTGTTTAGAGGGTGAAAACATGCTTAGGCTTTGGCGTTCAACACAATTAACAACTAACGTAATTGATTAATCTAGAAAATAATCAACAAATTAATCAACCGTGGAAACAATTGTTGGTAAACTTTTTTTTGTCCAACAAACAGTAAAAAAAAAAACTAAAATATGCATTTTATGGGGTGCCCAGTGGCTTGGTGGGTGTAGTTGGCGCCCTGTGTACAAAGGCTACATCCTTGCCGCAGCGGCCATGGGTTCAACTCCGACCTGTGGCCCTTTGCTGCATGGCATCCCCCCTCTCTTTCCCCACTTTATGCTGTATCTGTCCAATTAAATAAAAGAAAAAAAGCCCTCAAAAATCTTTTAAAAAAATGCATTTTACGATAGAAAACATAAATCAGCAGGTCCACATGTTTAATAAGCTGCAATAAGCAAATATTTGGCATTTTGCTTTATTAAATGACTGACATGATGAATCACTTATTAAAATTGTTGCATATTAACTTTGTGTTGAATCATTGACTTCTTCTACATAACTGTGCGTCGAGTGTGTTGCTTGCTTCGGGAAAAAAAAGTCGGAAAACAGTCGTTGCAAACTCATAACTTTGAACTCTGATGTCTCCTTCAGGGCAGCACTTCAACAGCGGTGAATAAATAGTTTTCCATCAGTGTAATGAGGGTGCTCTCTCTGTGTAGCGCCCATGTTGCAGGCTGCGTGTAGAGCTGCAGCAGGCGAGTGGGTAACGCAGCGAGCTGTTCAGGAGACGACAGGCTGCTTGCCCATGCTGGAGCTGATGTGTCACGAAGCGGACTGATGTGAAGCTGTTATGACAGTCGAGTTGACGTCCTGCCTCATCTCGGTCCCTGAGGATAATTAGATTGATTGTTGCTTGACTAAGAGCACAGCAGGGCAGTTTGTATAAATGCAGGCAAGACATGACTATGATGTAAATTTATATATATGTTTTGTGACCAGTCTGAAGTGAAAAACAAGGCTGCAGTGGAGAAGAGCGCTCCATCACGTGTACTTATGACCCTGTAGGTTTGACCTATTTACCCCAATGGCACTTTGATGTTGTGACAAAGATTGCTAGCCAGAGTCAAACCAGGAACATCACGTCTACGTGGTGATCGTAAAACGTTCAACCAGCAGGACAGCTCTGGATGCATTTTACTGTCATGTTACAGTTTGTGGGTATTCAGACTTTTCAGTTCCCTCACTGCTATCTGGAGCTGAGAGTATATGAAGTTTCCCTGTTGACGTGCTCATGATCTAGGCTACAGTTTAATATTTCGTCTTTGCACTGTCCCAGTTTGCTTTGGCCTTCAGCCCAGTTCAGACAGGACGGTTGCTGCTGTCCGCTGTGCGGCAGGGAATGGGGGCAGGCTCGCTGCCTCTTAAAACTCTGTGAACAAACTTTATAAACCAGCCGCTGCATTGCTAAACTTACTCTGTCTGGATTGAGAAACAGGCCACGCAGCTGCTGAATCATCTGTATTTTCACTAACTGATGTTTGTTGCCTGTTTATGTGAGTCAATCAAGGTGCCAAGTTGGGAAACCAGTTTCATTCACTGATTGGCTGCTGCTGTTGTCAAGTTTTTTGGACCTTAATTCTTTCACAGCTCGAATGTTTTTTCAAGTCAAATCTGATTTGGGGCTGATGCTTCTCCCAATCTCCACTACAATAATCTCCAACAATCTGTTAATCATTTAAGTGTTTTATCGAGCACAGATGCCAAACATTCTTTGTTTCCAGCTCCTCAGATGTAAAGATTTGCAGCTTTTCTCTGTTTCACATTGTTGTAAATTGAATCTCTTCAGGCTGTGAGATGCTCGTTGGAAAAAACAAGCAGTTTGGTGGCATGACTCTGGGCTCTGGGAACTTAAACTTTCACTACTTTATGACGTGTTAGACGAACTGCTGATGGAAGAAATAACCAACAGATGAATTCATATTTAAAAGAGTTGCCGGTTTTAGCCCTTGTTTGTATAGTGTTGTCGTCTGTCACGCTCCTGAGCGTGTGTTGTTCTGTTTACAATGAAACTGACAAACTTAAGTTCAAATCATGACATCCTAAAAGATTGCCTCTCATACTTTCAAGTCTGTTGTTAAACAATAGTCACATGCCCATTTTATTTATTTATTTATTTAACCAGGAAGTCCACTGAGAAAATCTCTTTTACAAGAGAGACCTGGCCGAGGTAGCAGCCAACTTAAAACACAACAACAAAACAACAAATACAACATATAAGACAAAAATTCACAATAAAACAACAACTATTCAAACATAGTGGCCACTCAAGACAAACAAGCACATGACTCTGTCACAGTATTCTTTATGATGCCCTTAAATTCATCAATGGATGACTAGATGAATGGATGATATTGACTGCAGAGTCCTGTGCGAGTCTGAATTTCAAGACCCGCTCTCGACCTGGATTAGCACATATGATGAAAAAGTTCTGCAACTTGACCCGACCCGCCAACATAAGAGCTGCAGCCTGAACCAAAACTGCAAATCCTGCCATTATAACAAAACGTGCTGTTCAAATAGTTTAGTTAGGCAGCATGTTTATGATTAAGGGACGGTTCAAACATGTGAAACTAAGGTATTTTAAAATAAAGGTAATACGGGAAATACAATTTATACATCTTTCTTTTGCTTACTCTCATAATATTACGTAGTACATCACCACAGTTCATGTCATTTAGTAACGCACCGGCTCTCATTTTCCAGCTGGTGCAGAAGAAGCATACACACAAAGTCAGCAGTGACTTAAAACATTACAAACCTTAAATTTATATATTATTATTCTTATTTTTGAAAAAAAAAAAAAAAATCATTTAACACTTATGATATCACCCACATGTTCCTGTTTTCACCCAGAACCAAACCAGGAAATAAAATTAAGAGAAACAAACATCCACAGATCTTTTATTTTAGGGGTAGTCCACCCGGCACTAGAGGGTACCCGACCTGATGCAGGACTCTGATTTACTATTAAACAGTTTTTGGTCGCTTACAGTCATTTTTCTATCCATACTTGTCAAGAAGAGATGCCTAACTACTGCAGTGCCAATGGAAATGGTTAGAAACAATTGTCGCTTTGTGCAAAAATACATTTGTAGATTTTGCTGAAGACAATATGAGGCTTTCACAGTGTTTGTCTTACAAATCAAAAGGGTATTTGACAAGATCTTGCCTTTTTGGTTCAGGATTCGCAGTAGTTCAGGAAGAAAAAGCTGTGCGGGGAATCACAAAGAGGGAATTTTGTTCTAAAAAAGACAGTAACTTTGGAGATCCCCTCTTAATTTGTCACATATTTCCCTTTGTTGAATGTTGAATGCATTTTTTACACTGGACTTTGTCTACCAAACACTTACTTTGAAATCACACAGATGTCTTTGCAGCCAGTGTGGACAGGACAAAGACTTTTAACCATTAAAACTGCTGATGTACGTATAGCCTTGTGAGTGTTTTAACAAAGAGTCTGTCCTTACTTTAAGCCGTACCCTGCTTTGTGACCATGTTCTTATTGTTTGGCTCTGGCTGTGTGAGTAAGTTGTTGCCTCTTTGGACAGAATTCAGGTTATGAGTGATATCTGGAAAACAAAAGGCTGTCAGTTGGTAATGGTTGACAGGCAGCGAGCCCCGAGGGGCTGCACTACTCATGTGTTTTCATGTCTGACTTTACTCATCATCGTCACAGACAGACACTTGTCCAGATCTGCAGTAGTAGTGGAGTCATGATCTCTCCGTTGATGTCACAGGGAGAGGCTGCTTGTAATCTTCTCCTGTCAAACATTTCCAAATACCCTGATGTCTTGATTTGAACTCTTTTCCGTCTCCTCACTCACACTCTCTGTCTCACACACACGCACTGTCTCTAGCTCTCACAATCAGTTACTCTCATGTACACAGTAAATGCGGCTGGAATGTGTGATGTAGACTCGATGCGGCCCGGGCTAGTCCTGCTCCATTCAGTAACAAATCCCCCTGGTTTAGGATTTGCTTTTACAGTCCGGTGTGCCAGGGACCGTATTCTAAACTCACCCGTAAGAATCTCTCACCAACTTGTCATGTTTTCCCAGGGGGAGGAATGTAAAGTAATATGCCCGAATGAGCTGAGTCATAATTAACGTCAGAGTGCTGATTTGTCCGTGTCATTGTTCGCCCAGTCAGATACCTGGTGATCTAACAGCGTCTTTGATTTCACTCTGACTCTTGGTGTGGGATTGTGAAACATGGCTGCGGGCGGATGAGGCATATTCTTTTGAATTAAAAGGCAGTGTACATTACAGATTTTATCAGCTAAATGTCAAGCTCTGCATCAACACTACAGCTTACAGATAGTGGAAGTGTTCCTCTGGAACTAAAACAAGCCACATCTCTTCTTATTGTTGTCTTACACGGGTTACAACCACCACTCACATATCTGTTGTATTGGTCATCCTCAGGCCTCCCCTTCCCGAGAGCTCTATGGAGAAGATGAAGCGGTTCAAGCGGCGTCTTTCTCAGACGTTACGAGGCAGCCACACCATCGACGAGTCGCTGTCTGAGCTGGCAGAGCAGATGACCATAGAGGAGAACGGTCTGAAGGACAGCGGTGAGTTTTAGAAGCAGTTTGTAAAAGTTGATGAGTATTGAGTTGCAAAGCAGGAGGAGTCCTTTTACACAGAAATCCGTGATAAGGCCAAAGGCTGGGCAATATGAAGATGTTATATCGAGATATGAGACTGTATATTGTCTTAGATTTTGAATATCGTTGTATCGTGTTATGGCATATATGGTGTTTCTTCCCTCGTTTTAAATGGCTGCATTACAGTGATATAAGTGATATAAATGTATCAAATTATCAGACTTATCTATTTGTGTCAACACTTGTCCTACCTCACTTAGTCCTTATGTCCACAGTATTGCTGACTATTGATAAAAAATCTCGTTGTGTTAATATTTTCTGGAAAAAAAACCCCCAAAAATAGTCATCCCTACAGCTTTGTCGCATCAGCAAGGGTAGCGAGGTCAGACTATTGCTATGTTTTATCTCTCAGGTCCTAGCATTGATGAAGTGCTTTTGAGGAGATCTAAAAATATCGAGATATATATTGTGTATCGAGATATAGCCAAAAAATATTGTGATATAATTTTCAGGACAAATGTAAAAAAGAAAAGAAAATGTAAAATTTCTATAGGTATTGCAATATAGAATAATATATGCAGCGATATGATAGGGCAAAGGTTCCCAACTGGTGGGTCGCACGTCCATTCTGAATGGACCGCAAGTGATTCACGAATGTGACAAGTTTGTAAAAAACACACTTTATTTTGAAGTACAGGAAATTTCTGGCACAGAGCTTTTATTTTGAAGTGCCGTTTTCTGCTGTAGAGTGACTGAATTACAGACAGTTACTTAAGAGGGACAGCAAACTAGCTCAACAACATGGCCAAACGCAAGTACGATGCTGAATATATCAAACTGTGTGCACCTTGAACTAATGACCAAAGAGAAATCTTGACCCTTGTAGCTGGACCAGTGGGGTACCACTTGATAGAGGACTGTAAACACATCATCCACTGCTACATTCACATGTCTTTGTTATGTAAATGTCCCTTAATTGCTTTATTTTAACATGACAAGACAGTTATTGATATGATGTTCGGCTCCTTTTACATAGAGTTAAAATAAAGATATTAAATAGTTAAAGAGCTCAGACAGGCTACATCAGTTGTGGATTTGAACACTTGCACTGCAGTTGAATGACTTTTTATCCCCGTCACTAAGTGAATAAGAGACACTGCAGGCTAACCATTTATCACTAGTAATAACCAGGATCTCCGTCATGACTCAGGGGTTTATCACCAGACTGACGTGTTAACTTCCCAGCAAGTTTACGTAATGAAGTGCGTGTCTGAAATGGGATTTAGCTGCTGAATTTTAATGGACTACATTTGTACGGCACTTTTATCCAAAGCTAAATCCAAATTTTATCTAACACTTAACAGAATCTGACAGAGCGCTGAGTTAAACTGCTGAAGTGTCATCAGGTTCATACAGAGTGTAATCTGTAGCTCCAGCTCGCCGTTAGTGATACTGACTGGATATTTCTTAGTGAAACGGACCTTTTGTTGGAGTTGTGTTTAAGCTTTACATGTGTCCAAGCCTTGAAAATCCTCTATGTGTCTGCTCCTTAACAAAAGCTGTTCAGAAACTTGATGAGAAATAACTTCACAGTGTATATTGTCTTACATAAGTCTTTATTTATGTTCTTGTCGACACACTCTGTTCCACAGGCGCAGATACTTTAGTGTGTTGCATCACAGTCGTTTGGATGCGACTGAAGGTTGCGGCCTTCAAGGCGTCAAAATAAAAGCAGAGTGGCGCAGCAGCTTATCTCTGCTGATATTCACAAAATCTGCAGGGAGCGAGCGAGGAGGGGGGGGAGCATGACTCGGTGTGCTACCACATCGTTGCCATGGCGCTCAGGATCTGGAAACATTCTAGAGTTTCCATGACATTGCCACGGCAACTTGGATGACTTGGTGAAACCAGCCAGGCATCTTGATGCACTTTTCCTCCTTCTTTTTTTTTTCATCTTTCAGCTCCTCTTCCTCTCTTTTGACCACCCAGTGGTCCCCCCTCCCCACCACCACCGCCCCACCTCCCAGGCTTCTTTCAAGCCTGTCCTCAGTTTTCACTCGCTTGTCTTTTGTCCAAATGAGAAGTTTTTCCCCTTCTTCAATCAATCAGATCGTCCAAGTCCGCCCCCCCCTCGCCCACCTCCCTCTGAGAACTAACTGGGCTTTGTAAAGAGCTTTTTGTATAGTGATTAACACCAGGTTTGGCCAGAGTGTTCTGTGCTTGGTGAGTGGGGACACAGAATCATGTTGTGTTTGTGTCTATGTGTGCGCCAATGATTATGGTGTGTGTGTGTGTGAGAGAGAGTGTGTGAGAGGGGATTTTAGCCGCCTGTGTAACAGTAAGTAGGGTAGAGAGGAGACAGAATGGAGTAGCCAGATGAGATGTGATCTGAACTCTGTGATTGGGGAAAGCGTTCTGGTCCTGATCTGATTATGTAACACTTATAACTCAGGCCAGCGACTGCAGCAGCTGCACAGAGATAAGGGAGAGGTGGCATAAGGGCCGGGATATTACATGCGGAGGCTGTGTATTTTTACATTTTCATATGAAATCTAGGAAATGCCTCATTGGTGTTTATGTGTGCGGAAAACTACATCAACAACAACAATAAAATAATGATATGAATTATAATATCGGACACCAAATGTTCCAAAGTTTTGAAAGCCAGTGCTTACAAAACTGTTACGTAGTGAAATCTGTTTTTTTAGCTTAACAAGACCAGCACACCCACAGCGCTCTGAATCAGCCCCGGAAGGCAGCATGAACTCTGAGCTCAATTTTGTCAATAAGATTTAAGTCTAAAAAATGAACCGAGAGTTGGTCGACCCAGGAAACAAGAAGCCAGGGAAATCAGAAAGCCGTAGAGGGTTGTTTAGATGGTGACGTGGATTGCCTCCCCTCGAATCTTGTTAAGTATTTACGCATTGCAAATATAAAATGAAGCATGACTCTGCAGCTTCACGTCTTATTTCCTGCCTGGATTTATTCAAGTTTAAGATACATTTGACAGAACGGTCACCCTGTTTTTCCAGCTTGGAAATCGGAGCCAATGGTTGATGACAGCCCAGTCAGGGGTGCATTTATCTAATCGGGTGTGGGAAGGCTTGCTGTGATGTCTCCTGTGAAGGAGAGCACATTCAGTCATCTGTTATACAGCCCAAAACAAATACCCACTGAGGCCAGCGAGAGTACAGTGACTGAAACTGAATATCAGTGTTGGCTGTGTCATTCTAACTCTATGGAAAACATAAAATCAAATTATTTTTATTATGACCCTATAGACCTCGCAGCACCTGTATGGAGTTGCTTTTGTCTGTTGAAAAAAGTGCACAGAAATGTCCAAGTGCTAACCCCCTACCAAAAATTACCATGATTTCAGAATATAACAAAGAGCTACAATGTGTTAGAAAAACTCAAAAAACAAAATGAAGAAAACATAAACAAAGAGAAAGACAATATAGGTGGTGGTATAGGTGGTGACATGCCTCTACCTTTTTCCAGTTGACCTATGACTATGATATTTCACTCTTTCAGCTGACCGACATGAACTGTGTCTCCTCGTCCTTCCAAAAATGCACAGCTCTGGATGTAAATTTCACCACGTTGTTACTTGCTTCTTCTTCTTTTCTGCATTTAGCGCTTTTTGTCGTGTGGGTCAAAGCTCAGGACAGAAACTGTGGAGCATGCGCCGAGCACCTAGGCAAGTTTGGGTCCGATTGCCTATATCCACCATATCCCCAAGGGCACTGCTGTAGGAGTGATTATGGGTGCAGCTTTCAGACTGTCTAAGATTTGTTCCAGTGACTAATCTTGGTGGCTAACCACCAACAGTGGTTCTTATCTAAAGTAATTCACCTTTAATTTAGCAAACACGGCTTTGTATCAAAAGATATTCAATAATATCAAATTAGCATTTTCTAAAATGTCCCCCTCTCTCTCTAAAATGTCTGTCTGTAATATTATAAGCTAAATATTTGGCTTCAACAACAACATGGGTGTTGAACATGCACCCAGAACAAACAGTGATTGTTCCTGTAACCAGCAGTAAAGTGTTCATCGCCTGCCTACAGAGGGGAATAGATCGCCACCCGTTCTATAACCTTGATTGTGGATCGCTCCATATTGAAAAACAAAATGCAGGAGTAATTTGACACCCAGAAATCTGATTTAGTACGATTTCAGTCAGTCTAACATGCTTACGTGTATTTTAAAAGTCCAGTATTAGTCAGACTAACACAATAAATCAGATTTCTATAATGTCATGTAAACATACTGACTGATTTGTTCCAGGGGTAACTTATGAGGTATGAATAAAATACCAAATACCAATCTGTATATATTATGGCATAGTGCTTTTTACTGGGAACATGAAGGAAGAAATAATTTGATAAATTAACTGGACGGTAGAGAGAGTTTTTTTGCTGCTTAAGCAGATAAAACACTCAAAGTATTTCATAACATTAATGCAAGAAGTCTTTAAAATAGCATCTAAAAGTCCAATATTGCCATCAGTCAGTTCAGCTTGTTGATTTGCACCATTGCTCACAGTGCCTAATTAGACCAGAGATATTAAACGGATAGATGCCATGGTTACCCTTGTTCTCACTGCTTCACCCAGACATATGATAAGCCTCTACACACCTGCTCCGCCCACTCCGCCTCTGTTTGCATGTTTGGGTTGAAGGTTCATCATATTAAAGATAAACTATGCAGGATTTTCTTAAAAAAATGTATAGACATACAAAATGTATCCCTCTCAATCATCACTCATGACCCACTAAGAGTGTGTCTTGGTGTATTTTGCTCCAGGGACTCTGCCCTCTACCTGTGTTTTCTAATTTTCTGTTTTTGAGACGTTTATGGGCGTGTACCCCCGCATAAACAGTTAGGGTTGGAATCAGCAGATGCCCTACGATACGATATTATCACTTTACTTAAGTCGTGATTCAGATTTTACTGTGATGTTGCAATATGCTGAATATTGCGATAACATGGATTGTCTTTATCAACTTTATCAACATCTGTTATATTTAATAAGATAAAAAGTTTTCCGTCTGTCCATCTCACTTAAGTCAATTTTATTGTAGCAATTTGAATCTAGTTGATTTTATTATTCTAGTAGGCCACCAATAATTACATTTGTATATATAACATTAATAATTTTATACTAAAAAAATGATATTCAGTGTCTGTGTATCAATACGATATTGCCAGGCCAAAATATCGCTGTATTACGATGTATCGATGTTTCCTCCACCCCTAATTAACACCCTCAGAGTTTTCTTTCTGACCCTGATTTCAGAGACAAACTCATTTATGTGCCTCATAACCATCTTTCTTTTCTGTTACTCTCTTACTGTTGCCTTACGTCTCGTCTTAATCCTCTCTGCCCTTGTTGTCCTCCTGCAGTGTCTAGGGTTTGTACAAGTGCTGGAAATACTTACAAAAACTTGAATTTTTAAGATGGTGTTTTGGTGCTTGGATTTTGAACAGAGTGGTTGAAACAGCTTGCATTACATTACTTCCATAATTACTTTTTGACTGGCTAGTTCCCTTTTTGGATAAAGAAATAGTGTATCTACTGTGTGTAAATATGCAGTTTACCTCAGCTGGAAGGTGCTGGAAAAGCTTGAAAATGCATCTTGAAAAGTGCTTGAATATGACTTTGGATAAAGAGTAGGAGCCCTGAGTATCCGTCTGTCTGTCTGTCTGTCTGAGCCCTGTCTGACTCTTAAACAGCTTCTCTGGGGCTCCATTTACTCCTCGCTTTCACAGTTGGTGTTTTAGTTGGTGCTGGTCTGTACATAATAAATCTTTCACCTCTGTCAGCTCCATTCTTGCTTTTGGACAAATGCTCCTCTGTCAGGCAGTTTCAGACCCTTTCCTCCAACCAAAACACACAGCTGAGGCTACAAGGCGTTGTGTTTACACACTAGACTGTCTCACTTCTCTGCTTTTGATACTGGCTATTTACAGTATGAGGGTCACACTGGATAAGAGAAAAGACCACATTGTAATTACCCCAGCTCTGTTCAAGATTGGGTAACTCTTGTTTCAGTGAGAGGCTGCAGGAATGTGATATCATGGAAAAAATCGAGTACATAAAGGTTAGACTGCACCGAATCCCACTGGTTTTAGTCACGTCTTTGTGTAAGGAGAACAAGCTCTTCTTAGAAGCTCCATTTATGTTTTATGAAGATTTCAAATGTGCTAAAATATGACAGTAGCACAGATTAATACATTTTAATTCTCTTAACTGTTAATTTTTGGCACACAGTCTACTGTATAACAGTTCATCAGTGTCCTTGATGAGTTGTTTACTTTTATTATCTTCATTTCCCAGTTTTGTTTTTTAACTGTTGGCGCAGGTCTTTGTTTTCAGACGTGCTGTTTTCTTCTGTTTCTCACTCTGACCTCTTATTCTCAGTTTTAAACCTGTGAAAAACAAAATTTAGTATTCTCTTCCAAACACACTTTATGTGGAATAGTGTTTGTACAACATGTAAATGACTTATCTTACTACGTCACTGCAGTTAACTAATAACATGCCAATCTATGCATTAGTAGATTACTAGTTAAAACCTCTTATGTAACGGCGATTATTTTATGCAGTCTGGTGTTATGTTATGGAACCAGTAATGTACTGTTAGTGCATTAGAAACACAGAGTGTATGCATAGTGGACGTAGATATCGTGACATCACCCACTGCTTTATGGACTTCCGTTTTGAAGCCTCGAGTTCGGCATTACTGCCGTCGCCATCTTGGTCTTGTTGAGCCAGAAGTGACCATATTTGGATGAGAGGATGGTGCGTAGGAGGAGTGAGCGGGGCGTCTGATGCTAAGGACACTATAGGCAGACAGACTGACACTCAAATAACTTTAAGTCTTAATAAAATGTAAATGGGTGCATTAGAACAAAAAATTCACCCTTACACAGTTGTCATGAACGGGGGAAATTAGAGACCAAAATCCTGTTTTTTTGTACCAGGCTGTTAACATGTTTGTTTCTGCTGTAAAGCTGGCCATTTTAACACGGGGGTCTGCGGGATTAAAAAGGGAAATACAGGCTGAGGACAGAGTCTCTGATGAAAAATACACCACCACACACTTCAAGTGTTTCACTGGTGATGACTAAGAGGGAAGCCTTTTGTATCTAGAAAAGGAAAAATCTAATTAGTATATCATAAATGAACTTTCAGCCGTCTAGATGTTGAATGATGTTCTCTGAGATTTGATGTTTGTGGGTGGTCAAAAAAAAGAGCCATGTCAGACACTCTGACACAAACACTATTAAAAAATGTTTATAGGATTCACACTTTCTGTCACCGTTGCATTGGTTCAGTCACAGGCAGGCTCATAAGCTTCCTATGTAACTTTACATTTTTCAAATTAAATGTTTATCTTCTTCTGCAGAGCCCATAGTGAGGAATGGTCGTCCTCCGTCGGCCCACAGTGTCCACTCCTTCCTCCACCAGTACACAGGCTCCTTTAAAAAGCCTCCGCTGCGACGGCCTCAGAGCGTCATCGGAGGAGGCCTGGGCTCTCTCATGGTCATGCCTCGCAATGGCAGTCGCCTCGGTATGACACACACACTCACACACAAACAGGCTGTGTGATCACATTTGATATTTGTCTTTCCTGTCACTGTGAATGTAGGTTTAGTACAGGAGATGTCTTTTGTGTCAACAGGTAGAATCTGTCTCATCTGTCAAAGTCTTATGCAAGATTATTGATTTACATGTGGATGTAAAGTTGTTAGATTAATAATCCCGATGTAGAATATCCTTAAAACTACATTAAAAATCTTTGTATTTCACATTTCTGTTGAGTCAGCCGAGCCTACACACACACACACACACACACACACACACACACACACACACACACACACACACACACACACACACAGACACACATAGATGTATTATGTGCTCAAACAGACCACAGCTCGAGGCCTGTATTCGTGCAGGAACAAACGTATCAGTACAATATTTCCAGTCACACAAGAAGCCATTTGTTAAAAAACTGAGGCTGAAAATAATGACTTTGGACACAAGCAAAACAGCAGCTTTGATTCCCAACACAGATACAAAATTTAAATTCACAACACCCCCTAATATAAGCACAGAGCCTGGAGGGAACGTGCCGATACGTATGAAACCTGGGTTTGTTAAGGCGTGAGAAAATTACAGTGTAATATATGGATTTTCTTGTACAGTAAAGCCCCGTGGCGGTGAAATAAATTAAATCTATCAGTCAAACTTATTAAACCTAATAATGCTTCTCGTCTTCTGCTCGACACAGCCGGGAGCTTGATAAGAACAGTGGGGCTCGTAAAAGTGTCCAACAGTTGTGTTTTTCTTTCCTGTTGAAGTCATCAGCGGGCGCTGGGCCCTGCCCTGTTTCCACAGACCTGCTCCATCTGTCAAACTCAACCTCTTATCCTATTTTTCTTTCTGTCCCCACTCCAGATATCGTCCATGAGAACCTGAAGATGGGGTCGGACGGGGAGAGCGACCAGGCGTCGGGGACTTCCTCTGATGAGGTGCAGTCGCCCACGGGCGTGTGCCTGAGGAACAGAGGGAACAGACGTATCTCTGCAGAGGTGGGGGTTGTTTCCGAAAGTTTTCAGACTTTCATTTTTCCTGCACCGCCTTTTATATGGTGGATATGTTGTTAGTGATATGACTCACTGGCAGCTATTAACAGCTTTTGATGTTTGGATATGTCACTGGTATAAATCGTGACATTTATTCGCACGGGGTCGTACCTGGCTCGGCGGTTCAACCTCCACTTTGTAGCTAAAGATATGTTTTGATTAATTCTCTGCAAAAGTAAATGAACCTGAGCGTTTGATAATGGACTTGTTTTCCTGCAAGAATTGGTATTTAATGATGTGTGCATTACAGCACCATGCTGTAACTAAGCGTAGGCGTGTTCTCGTTGTGTGTCATGAACACGCTGAAGTCCTCAGCTGCCCACAAAATCTCAGCAGGGGACACACACACACACATACACACATACATATGCACACAGTGACTCTACAGACTGTACTGCTGAACATACTTTTGAAATCTGTTTTTAAAAGGTTTCACAGCCGCTACCATCACCACCCACCCTCACTTTCTACTTTACACACACACACACACACACACACACACACACACACTGAGTCAGTAAAGGACAGACAAATTGTGACATTCCTCTGGTGGTTACATAATGTCAACACATTATGGAAAGACTTCTCGCCATGATTATTATTATTATTTTTGTTGTTGTCTCAGAGGGATTTCGTTTTACCACAAGCATCTTTTAAATCCGGGGCGTGTGATTTTGTTTTTATTAAATACGGCGCATTGTTGTTGCTATCACCAATTAATAAAGTTTAAGCAATCGAGAACAAAAGCGAGCCACTGCAGAGATGAAGTCGCCACGGAGTTTTATTCAGCAGAGCATATGGAGGGACAGACGTGCTCACAAATGTAGAACCAGATCAAGAGTGAAAGCTTTAATCCAGCTGGCTCGTAGGGACACATGAAAGGCAGCAGAAGTGAGAGGAGAAATCACATCGCTTTATCTTAAGGTAACAGATAAAGTCAGTGGGGTTTACTTGAATTCCTCAGGGCTCTGACGTCGACTTACATCAGATTGTTTTGTAGGTTCCAGCAGTAATTAAAGAGAATCAGATGGACAAAAGGACATCAGAGTTTCATGCTTCTTTTGTTTGTTTAGTCTTTAACAAAAATAGATTTTGACATGATGTTGAGATTGTTTTAAGGTCTCTAAGCAATGGGTGTCCAACATACGACCCGTGGGCCACAACTGGCAACCAAAGGGTCTAATGCGGCCCACTGGATGACTTTACACACCTGATATTGATGCACCAGACCAATAAACACTCTCGCTGATGGGCGAAGTCAGGCCTGCTGTCGGGTGGGGTCAAAGGGTACAGATGACCCTGGCCCGGAGGAGCCCATGCAAAGGTTTAGGCACTGCTGATGATGCTGAGGTCGGTGTGAGTGAGGGGCCCAATTGGGAAAATTTTGTCCACGTGTCCATGATTTCTAATGGCTGGCCTGGGTGAAGTAATGTGAACATGTCCCTTTGAAGCTGACAGCAAAAGAGCTCATATTACAGTTTAACGATAAGCTAGAATATGTTTTTGAAAACATTTGAAGCCAGAAATAGGCGATTCAGTAACAGAATCCTGGTTTATATTTGATCAGTGCTGCCTAGTTTTACAGTTTGATCTCATTTCACTGTGCAGGTAACAGTATGGCGCCCACTTCCTGTTCACAAGCTCTCACTATTACAGCTAAACACGGCACTAAAATATGTTTGTGAAAACACTGTAGGCAAGAAATAGTCAATAAAGTAACATAATATTGATATTTATTTGGTCAACACTGCCCAGTTGTACCGTTTGATCGAATTTCGGACCAAGTTCGAGAGAGCGAAAAAGGTGGATCTGTCTCTCGATCTGCGTCTATACTCTTTATGTCCACGGTGGCAGCATGAGTGACGGGCAATACGAAAATGCTTCAAGTACAGCTTGTAGTTCGAGCAACAGCCAGAGGCGAGTAGGGTTATCTAGGCACTGGTTAGATGGAGGGAAGTTTACCACAGTTCATGTACACATACTAACTACATTGTTTTAATACAAAGCTGGCTGAAAATTGAAGAAGTATCCATTTTAACTTGCTTCCTCAATAGTTTCCACTTGAGTTTGGTGTGGTGATGCCAGCGTTACTACACAGCAGTGTAAATGTATGGAGTAATGAACATGCAATGACAGTGAGCAGTGGACTGGCTGAATGTGGGAAAAACCTATTTTTCATGAGACATCTCAGGCTGTTAATGATCTGTTTTGTAATTAGATGATGTGCTTGTACGTCTTTACACTAAAGTGTTGCTCTTTATAGGTTATTATGCAGTGGTTTTTACTGGTCCAGCCCACCTGAGATCAAACTGGGCTGTATGTGGCCCATGAACTAAAATGACTGTGACACCACTGATTTAAACAGTACCTACACTGTGTGTTTATCTCTGTCTCTCTTTTAAAGCCAAGACTTGGTTCCTTCAATCCATCTTAATGACCATTAATGGGATTTGAGGATGTTTAACTGATTGTCAAGGTTCACAGTAAAAGTGAACAAGAAAACGACTCGTCACCTTCTGCTTCTGTATTTAAATTTTCACTGAGTTTAATATTCTCAAACTTACAGAAGGAAATATTTATTTAGGAAATAGATTTCTAATTGTTCATGATTTTGACGGTGTTCTCCTTTCCATTTGAGTTGTTGCTGTTTTATGCCTTCAATCATCTCCATTCTTTCACCGTCTACATTTTCACATATGCGTGTAATGACGTCTCAAACATCCAGGGACTGTTCTTAAAATACTGTTGGACTGAAGTGATGTCACATCTATTTGCACATCTTACAATCCCATCAGCAGCTGGTAAGACGGGTTGAAGAGACCTGATTTTTACTTGTATGAACACACATGCTTTGAAGGGAAATGTACTTTGAAATCCTTCAGGTATTTAATTTTAATCAAGATTTTCCCACACGAACTCAAGCTAATATTCTCCTGCTCAAGGTCTTTTTTATTAGTATTTAAAATATAAAAAAGCAATAAATTACAGATACAACTTGAAAAATACTGCGAGCATGTTTCTGCTCCACGCACCCTCTGCACCCTCTTGTAGAATAGCATATTTTCTCCAAGTCTTTAATCCATAGCTTCAAGGTCGGAGGGAATTTTTCCTTCCATTTAAGCTGTATAAGTCGTCTCGATAAAAGAGATACAGAAGCTATCATGTTTTGTTGCGTGGCGACTGAGGTGTACATCTTGTGGTGCTTCTTCAAATACTGCAGTAGAAGCAAAAGGTTTCATTGGTTCTTCCATAAAATCTGAAACGGTTCAGAAGTCAAACAAAGTTAATGTAAGAAATCTTCTACATTTAATAAAGACAGCAGCACACACTTCCTTAGTTTCTACTGTACTGAGAGTGTGTTTTTCCGTGGTTGATGTTGACATCTTGCCAGTGAACCACATGTTGCACAGTACCTGCTGGGTGATCATGCAAGGAAACATCTTGTGATTGAAGAACACACACTTCCCTCCCTCTGACAGTGTTTATTGGTCGGTTTGATTGCAGGACCTCTGGGGATTTACGAGCAGATAGCAGTAGCTACACAGACGAACCAAACATGTAAGACCTGCACGAAAAGAAAAAAAAAAACCTTAAACGCGTAGTTAAGCAGCTTACTCCATGTGGGGCTACCCACACACAGAGACATGACACATCACCTCTCGCTGTGTATCGACACAGTGTGCAAGCAGTGCACCACACACTTCCTGTCCCTGTTTCACAATCAGAAGAGGTTTATTTGGACAGAAGTACGTCGAACACCAGCACACACTCATACTCAGATTCTTTCTCGCAGCCCAGCAAGCACTGTGTGTATTGTTTGAGCTGGTATGAGCAGCGGGACTGACTGTGGAGCTTGTTGCTGATGAAGTGAGCCAACAGTGAAATCACTGTGTGGCCTCGTGCCTTTGTGCTGATGTGACACTCAGAGGAGGGACAGTAGAAGAAGAGGTGGAGGAATAGTGAGGAAATCCCGCTGTCTGTGGTCAGGTAGAGGATTGTATGTCTCTCACTGGGGAGGAAGCAGTGCTGTTTTGGGATTACATCACAAGGATTAGTGTAATACGGTCCAGATGGGCCCCTGTTGTAACAGATTAGGACGGGTTGATTGGACAACTGGAGGGGTGGAGGAGGGTGCAAAGGTCGGGTGATGGATGGCATCGCCTGCTCTGGGGACAAACCAGCCATCCTGATCCAGTACACAGAAACTACGGAACAGGACATTTTGTCTTTCAAAAATAAAGATGCAGACGGACTTCATGACATTTTCACCATGCAGATGAGAGCAACAGAAAATCAAGACGCAGCTATTTTTATAACTTATTTATCGTTTAGCTTCTCTAATATTAGAGTAAGCTGCTTTTCATTCTGAATCATCAATTCTTTTCAAACTGAATCATCTTTGGGTTTTGAACCATTGGTCAGACAAATTAAGCTATTTGTAGATGTTAGCTTGGGTTCTGGGAACTTGTTATGGAAACATTTCCCTATTTTCTGAAGTTTTGCAGCCAAAGCGATGAATCGAATAATCTGGAAAATAGTCAGATAATAAAAATAATTGTTAGTTGCAGCCCCATATTGATTATTAAAATTGCTGTAGAGGAATTTTCTGTCTATTAACTAATTGTTTCAGCTCCACAGCAGTACAAGCTGAGATGTAAAGTAGGCTTGGGTGGTATGAGAAAAATATGGCATACTGGATTATTCAGAAATCCTTAAGGTTTGATTTCCTTTTCTTATCTTTTTTTAAGATTTTTTTGGGGCTTTTGCCTTCACTCAACAGGACAGTTTGAAGCGTGAAAAAAAGAGGGGATGACTTGCAGCAAAGGGCCACAGGTTGCAGTCGAACCTGCGGCTGCTGCGGCAAGGATGCTGCCTTTGTAGAAGGGATGCCCACTCTGACATGTGATGGTCATTACCATCAGAAACACAGATGCTCCAGTTTCTGTTTAAGTGATATAGAGATGCTATATTTAGGTGATGCATTGCTGTTGGAACTGAGCTGATAAAGATGGCGACTGCGAGTGGTGGGGATAACGTTACAAGACTCGTAAAAAAAAAAAAATGTCTCTGCTCCTTTTTAGGAGTATTGCCACACACAACTTTATCCTGAGATGACTTCCTCCAACTACAAAGCAGTTTATTAGCCACATGATTTTATTCAACACATCATCTCCGCCCAGCCCACTGATGTGTCGTATCCTCCGCTACAACAAGTGTCATTGGGGCCTCCAGCAAGAGGAGCATGTATTTCCTGTCTACACAACCATTAGGAACAAAAATGATGACACATTTAGATATTAATTTGAAACAATAGAACAATCCATAGGTGCAGTGTCTGTAAGTCAATCACGCAGAATGCTTGCAATTGTTGAAGACACACTATAGTTTGAGAAGCGGAGTTATGGAGTCCATATTTTCATGAATCATTTCTTTTGTGGAGTGAAGCAAATGGGTCCGGTATTCCAGAGGAAAACACACAGAGGGTGGTTTCTCACTTATCCATGACAAAAAGATATTCTTCCTCATAGCATATGCAAGAATATCAACACAGGTATATTTAATAATGTCAATGATGGCTGCATTACATTTAGGGTCGGTCCTGGTATTGTGGATGCTGGCAATTTACTGGCACAACTAATGGAACTGAGCCTTTGTGAATGTTTCAGCTTCGCCTTTGCTTTTCTTACAGTGACAAGTAAAATGTCTGCTGTGAAAAAGGTCCATCGTTTATAACAAACACAGCAATGTAGGCTAGAGAATGACACACATGCTACAGTGACGTCTGGCACGAGTAGCTGAGCTTTTACGTTTTATGATGTATGACATACAATGCATGTGTCACTTTGAAACATTGAGTCCCCTCTCTAAATTCAGACGTTTTTGCGGGTCTGTCAACACAGCAGAGGTGGAGCTCTCCATGAGTTCTTTTTTTTTTCTTAACATCACTTTGGGAGTCGCGGGATGGATAATTGATCTTTTGATCTGTTCAGAGCTGATCAGATCAAATTGATGGAGAGGAGCATCTGCTTGATTGGTTAATGATTGGTTAAGTTTCAAGTTTTCACGTTCTGCTGCTCCATCTGTGCCAAGAGTACTCTGCTCTCCGACAGCGTGAAATGGTACATATCAGGGGTGTCAAACACACGACCCAGGGGCCAGAACCGGCCCACCAAAGGGTCCAATCCGGCCCACTGGATGACCTTGCACACCTAATAATGATGCATTGCGGAGGCTGAGAGGTGCCAGGTTTCAGGAGCAAGTTAAATAGTGAGTAGCTTTGTTCATGTGAGATGCTGCTACAGTTCTTTTTTTTTCACTTAAGTTTGGTGTGGTGATGTCAGGATTGCCGCACAGGAGAGGAAATGTACAGACAAATGCACATGTAGTAACAGTGAGTGGTCGACTGACTGAATGTGGAAAAACAGAGAAATATTGCTGAAATTGCATTTATTCTTCTGAAGGCTATTTGTCATCTGTTTCGTAAATGGCATGTAAATTTCAACAAAAAAAGGGAAAAAAATTTGAGGTATGTGTTATTTATGAGATATTATACAATAGTATGGAATTTTCTGTTCCAGCTCTAAGGCGGTATAGGTATATGGTACATCTATTTCAACAGCAATCCTAATGAACAGTTCAGCCCCAAAAATAGAAAATATATTTGTGGCGGTAAATGTTTTGACCGTGGCAGGCCGCCACAAATGAAAGAAATAGAGGGATCTGTCAGCTGTGGGCACCCTCAAAGGCAAAAAGCTGAGTCACTGTCCTGGGTTGAATGAAAGGCCGAAGGGTCAGTTCACCCGTTCACAATCAGTCACCCTCAGTTACAGATTGATCAATGAGCTTGTTGGAATGTGGAAAGTTCAAAGTTGCATATTGTTTGTTGGTGTTGGTAGTGTTGGGGGGGTGTGGAGAGTTACTAAGTGTCCAGTGTTACCTCAGAGGGAGTGAAAGATTTAAAGCAGCTACAGAGAGAGAGGCCGGATTAACAGTAATCTAGCAAATAGAGGAAATGCATGATGGGTAGATTCCAGACGTTGCATTGTGAGTGTGTGTTTGATTTTATATAACAAGTCATTAGGATCATGCTTTAGTTCTTTGTTGCTCTGGGAAAGACTTTACCTCGAACTCTTAAAGGGCTCCGCAGGCTGCCTTTATTATGTACACAAGCCTGCTGCACAGACCTGTGTACACTCATGCTGCTGCACGTGTATTTATACACACACATACACACACACTGCCCTCTCTGTTGACCAGTGAGGCCTAAAGCTGGCTGGTTCCTACAGATTTTACTTGTTTACTCTGGGTTTCCGCCATTTTGTTGTCAATCACAGGTATTTATTCAGAGCTTACGCTGTTTGCCGAGGGTTCACTCCTGTTATTTCACGGTTTTACATCATGTTGACACTGTTTTTAAATTAGCTTCTCTGTTGTGTTTATCCATTTGTGTGTGTATGTGCAGGACCTGAACAAACGTCTGTCTCTGCCGGCCGACATCCGGATACCTGACGGTTACCTGGAGAAGCTGCAGCTGAGCAGCCCGCCCTTCGACCAGCCGCTGAGCCGACGCTCCCGCAGAGCATCACTGGTGAGACACCGAGACAGAAAAGTGTGGTGGCAAAACAAAGAAGGAAAATTAGAAGGTTGCAGACACTAGTCAAATGGATAATAAATACAAAGTAAACATCATTTAGTTTTCAGGCTCTAATAAACCCAATGTACACTACCTGCTCGTCACCAAACAGATGACAAATTTAATGACTTGCTGGTGAACATAATGGACTATTTAGCACCTAAAGAGACAGATGTTTTTCTCAGGAGTTGGTGGGAACCCAAACAAAGCTAAAAGGAGAATGAATATTGGACTTACAGTCATCAGGTGGACACAAATACAAATATTCAGTCAGTTATGATTTTGACTATAACTCTAGCAGCTTTCTTAAGCCTGTATTTGATCACATTTTTGCTACAAGTGCAACAAATTGGCCATTAGCAGCTCCTGTTTGTAGTGTACCCATAGTTGTACAGACAACTATAACCGCATTTCGATACTGAAGAGATTTTAGGAGTTCGGAGTGGATTTATAGACGTTTATTTGGGATGGAAAGCGTAAGTCACACTGAATCAAAATAAAATCTTGTGTTCAGATTTGATTGACTTATGGCTCTGAGTGCTATTTTTGATGCATTCATTCATTCATTTTCCTGTAACTGCTGATCCTGTTAGGGGTCGTGCGGGGCTAGAGCGTATCCCAGCTGACACTGGGCAAGAGGTGGGTTTCGCCATGAGGTCACCAGACTATCACAGGGCTGACACATAGAGACAGACAACCATTCACACTCACATTGACACCTACGGCCAATTTAGAGTCACCAGTTTACCTGCATGTCTTTGGACTGTGGGAGGAAAACTCACGCTGACATGGGGAGAACATGCAGACTCCTCACAGAAGGGCTCCCCAACTGGGGTTTGAACCAGGAACTCTCTTGCTGTGAGACGACAATGCTAACCACTGCATCACCATGCTGATCATTTGCGGCAATTCTGTGCTAAACGTTTTTTGTTTGCCTCTTTGAGCTGTGTGTCACAGCCGCTGCTGTTCACTGTGTTGGTAAACAGGTGAGCTACAGTACAGTAACTAACTTCCTGTTGTACACTTGACATATAATGGACTGTGAAAATGATCATTAGCTGCAGCCCTATTTGCCTTACATTTCTGTCAGTCAAGAAACATTTACGTCCGCTATGGCTTACAAAGGATAATAATACCTGACAAATCATGATACTTCATCACAGTCCTCCCCCAGTGATTTTCGGCATTGTTCACTAGGGTCTTATACACCCACAGACTCTGACATTTGACAAGTATGTATTTAACATGTTATCCTATTTCGTTGTATCACCCAGCCATCGTCCAGTCTAACATTTTGCAGCTTAAATCTGGCTGCACAGGGTCGCTCGTAGCCTCAACTCTCAGATAAAAGTAGTGAAATACAAAGTTAAATATTTCCCTGTGAAGTGTTGTATTTAAAAAAACTCAAGTGCTAATACCTCCAAACTGTGCTTATGTAAATGCACAGTACTTGCTGCCCACACCTGAGAGTGAGCAGTTGTGATTCGAGCAATCGACAGCGGAGGAGAATCAGGCGGAAACAGAGAGAAATAGACACACAGAGGTTGTCAGGGAGCGGCTGCAGAACATAAAGATAGTTGTGTTTTATTTAAAGGCAGCGAGAAGCAGAAGTGAGAGAGCGAGAGCTCACACCTTGCCCTGTTTTATCTCCTCCTCTCAGCCTGTTGTTATGTCTTTACATTTCACCCCGACATTCTCTCTGTGAGCAGCCGTCAATAATTGGCTCGTGGTTACACTTTGTGCATCTGTCAGAAACATAAAAGAGGACAAGTATGAACGCTATGCCTCGCCCTGTCCACTGCATTTGCATACTCGCTCCCCTGCAGAGTTGTTTATAAAACACACAGCGGCTTTACTCAATATGTGCCCCACCCAGACCTCTCAGCTCCTCTGCTGCTGGACTTCATGCTGTTCAGAGGGTCAGTTTGTGCTTACAGTTAGTTTTTATGCTGCTGGTTGCTGGAAAAGCTTACCCAAGGACTTGGGATGACTCATGATGAAATCTGCCTTTCGTAATGTGCATCTTAATTATTAAATAGTTTCTATGTGTGCTTTCTGTAGTGGTTGTGAAGTGTAACTTTTTTCTTTCTGAAGCACATGAGGGCTGCAACTAGTGATTATTTTCATTAACAGTGAATTTGCTGATTATTTTCCTGATTAATTGAGTCTTTGTTTTGTCTGTATGATGTCAGAGAATAGTGAAAAATGCCTGTAATAATATTCCCAGCCCAAGGTGATGTGTGTAGGTACCTAGTTTCATTGGACTTACAGTCTAAAACGCAAAAATATTCATATAACTGTCACACATGACAAAGAAGAGCATGAAATCAAACATTAGAAAGATGGAACCAGTGAATTTTGCTGTTTATGTTTAAAAAATGAGTCAAATATAGTTGCCGATAACTTTTCTGAGGATTGACTAATTGTTTTCAGGGTGAGTCTATCTGCTTTATTTTCTGTGTTTTTCAATTGGAAACTCCCGTCAGCTGTTTGCAAAAAGCGGTGACATAGGTTACCGCACTGATGCCCTCCCCTCCCCCACCCCTTGCAGACGCTGTCTGCTGACAGTGTAAGCATGGAGAGTGGGGAATGTCTTAGTTACAGAAGATTTTAGCTCGGATGGTGCTATTTCATTGTCAATTAAGTTTAATTCAACCAGGCAGAGACAAGTTGAAATTCAATATAATACTGCATTGTACTGAATGAACACATTCATCAGTAGTCAATGACCTACAGTCAGATGGTGTTGGCACACTCCCAGTTTGGAGAAGCAGACCGGAGTACCAGAGCACAGAAACTAAGCAATGGTAAATGGACTGCACTTGTATAGTGCTTTTCTAGTCTTCTGACCACTCAAAGCGTTTTTACACTACATGTCACACACTGGTGGCCGAGGTTACTGTACGTGGTGCCATCTGCTACTCAGTAACCATTCACCTGCTCTCACACACTGATGGAACAGACATCAGGAGCAACTTGGGGTCCAGTATCTTGAACATGCCGAATGGAGGAGCCCAGGATTTACCTTCCGTTTGATCCTCTGATTAGTGCACGACCTGCTCTACGTTCTGAGCCACAGCTGCCTCAGCCAAAGTAAAATCGCAATGTAGCCTACAGCTATTGGTAACACGTTAGTTTGGTTAAGAAAAACACACTAACGCAAACTAACCAGTCGAGGCAGCAGTAGACACGCAACTCTAAAATTACTGCTTCTGTCAGAGGAGTCTGGTGGCTGTGGATTGCAGCAGCAGCAAAACATATTTTAGCCACCCGAAAAAGGACCACCTAAAATAAATCAAAATCAGTTAAAGTGTACACAATATTAAGATTATTTCACTGCTTTACCTCACCGGCAAACAGCCCTTTCTGACAGGGAACTGAGGCGGTTATATCACCTTCTTTGAAGCCACCAGACTTCACTGAGAGAAACAGTAATTTTACCTCACAGCACACAGGAGTTGCTGGTATACAGCCGTCTCAGTCATTTTATTGTATGACTTTCAGGACTAAAATTAGGTGGTGTCCACAGCAGTACATGGATTTATACGTAGCAATGACATTGTTCAGAAACCAACGTCAGGTCACGGGGGGGGGGGGGTTTTAGAAGGCCTTGTGGAAATAGTATTTAGACGCGTCAACATTCATACTTTTAATACGTAAGGAAAACAACTGGAAAGCTACAGAATGATTAAAAAAAATCTAATTGACTTTAATTGACTAATTGTTGAAGCTCTAAAGCACATTAGAGTTTTCCCTTGTGAATTAAGCATGCCTTATAAATAAACACTTGCCTTTACTTCCCTATAAACAAACACATTGTAAAAGCCAAAAGCTAACGGTCCTTTGTCACAACAGATTAGCTATGATGGTGGTCGGGTGTGTGTGTGACCTCCTTACATCCCCCCTCTGTTGCTGCGAGGCCGTCATAAGGATTTGCTGTAGTGTCTGTAAGCTTGTCAGTGCTAATAAAGACGCTGCCCTCATTAATGCTGTTTGTCCTTTTCTCTCCTCCAGTCAGAAATTGGCTTTGGGAAGCTGGAAACCTACATCAAACTGGACAAACTGGGGGAGGTACGTGAGAGTGTTTGTTCACTTCCTCACAGGTGCTGACGTTCTCACAGATATAACATGTACAGACACAGTGACAGAGTTTAGTTTTAACCCCCGACAGCCTGACTCACCTCTCTCCTCAGCCTTCCTGTCCTACAGGGCACGTACGCTACTGTCTTCAAGGGAGGAGTAAGCTGACAGACAACCTTGTGGCACTGAAGGAGATCAGACTGGAGCACGAGGAGGGGGCGCCGTGCACAGCTATCAGAGAAGGTATTAAAGGTTCACTGTTGCACCATGAACGTCATACTTCACCGACAGCTGCCTCCAGTTTTAAAATGATAAATTACCAAGAATAAATCAGTCTTTTCCTGGGAATCCTGGATGTCTCGCCAAAAAAGGAGTTTGATTGTAAAAACAGAATTCAGATAATTAATTATTAACCTTTCTTATCTTTTTTTTGGTTGTATTCTCTCATATTTGTCATTTTATGAGATGGTAAACCAACATTTCTTTAAAAAGTATGCTGTCTTTAAAGTGACAAAAAACGTAACTCCAACCATACAGAAACCAGACAGTTTTTAGCATGGTCTGTTTGTCTGAGGCAATGACTGCGTGAAGTGACAGGGAAGGAAAATGTATCTCATGTAGCCGATTTGTCGTGGTTTTTTTTGGCAGTTTAAGGGAACAATGTTCCTGCACATAGTTGTAACATTAAAGTGATGGTCTGCACTCGATGCCCCGCCTGTTGAATGCTGAAAAATAATACATTTTGCCACAAAAAGTAGTTGCAAAAAACTGCAGCAAGTGAAAGGTTGAGCCAGTTCCATGCTAAAGCTACAATTTAAGATTGTACTATTATCTACGACAGTTTCAGCAGGAAGCATTGATGAGGTTCTTTGTTTCAACACAAATGCACACTGACGCACAAACAACTACAGACCATCTAGTGCTTGGATCACTCTAGCCCAGTGTTCTCAACAGATTCAGCCACGGGTCCAGATTTCTCCATAGGGTGCTTTCACACCTGCCCTGTTTGCTTCGGTTCAATCAAACTCAAGTTCGTTTACCTCCCAAGTGCGGTTCGTTGAGCAGGCGCACCAAAACAACCAGACCGAGACCTTGTCGAAGAGGTGGTCTCGGTCTGGTTACAACTGAACTCTGGTGCGGGTTGTTTGTGGTGAGAACGTGTTTTCCGACCTTGATCTGAACCAACTGCAGTCACATGACACATTGTTTGGGTTAAACATGAGCATGTTACAGTCCTGGAGGATTATTAATGTGCGCCTCCTCCTGTACTGCCTTAATATGCACATTCAGCACATCCAATGCATCAAAACATTGTTTTCTAGTTTTCAAACTGTATGCTTTGACTCAAATGAACAATGACAGCAATATAGTCCATGATGAGCAGCGCTAAAATCAACCTGCGTAGTTGTCCCTCCATTGTGACATTAGAAAGTGTCACATTTATCTTGCAAGTGTACTCTTCTTCAACGTTTTGTTTACTTCCTGGATTTTTCCCACATGGAAATTCTGACCAATCAAGAGCAGCTTTCTCGCACAAGGCATTTGATCTGGTCTGCTTGCAAATGCTGCATGAACCAACTCTGGGCAGTTATGCGGCTTTGTAACAAAACTAGTCTCTGATTTGGACCAAAGCAAGACAACTCTAGGTCTGAAAGCACCTTTAGTCATTACTTCAAGCTCCACACAGTTAAATATATTCAGCATCATACATTACCATGTCGTCAAGATAGTTTGCTGCCTCTGTTAAATAGCTTGCCTTTAGTCACTCATTCTACAGCGTACTTTAAAGTAAAAGCTATATGCAGGAAATTCACGTCATTTCAAAATAAAGTGTCTTTTCTACAAAAATGTTCACAAGTCAAGACTTAAAATGAATGTGGGCAGGGGGCATAAAGTGAATCAATAGTGGCCTCTTCTCTACTTCCTATCCCCCTACCTCCGTTGCCCTTCCTCAGACCACACCCATCTTCAAACTCAGCCTTTATTTTGATCTCAGTAATACACCTGTAGAGTTTCGTGACTGCATCTTGCAAAATCTGCCCACTGACAGACAAACGTAGAAACACTTGACAAAACACTCAAAACACATTCTGTGGTAGTTCCTGCTACAACAGGTGTCACCAGGACCACAGTTTGCCATGATGATACACAGACTCTAAAGTGAAAACAACACCAGCTGCTGCAATGTTGTCCTGTCTGCTAAAAAATGCTTATACGGACATCACTTTACCAAAGTGCCTGACACTACAGGTGCCAGGATAAATGCATAATGGTTAGTTTAGAGTGAGAATTAAGACCAACTACAGGAAAGAAGCACTATAAGTAGAGTGATGTTTGCAGCATCTTTTGCTGTTTGTGTCCTTGTGTTTTGCTTTTGTACCGTATTTTATCTTTTTGTTTGTGTGTGATGCAACTCTTCATGAATAAACCTAATTTGACTTTTTCATTGTAAACCCAGAGACGTCACAGTCAGATAATAAACAAAAAACGTGTAATCAAATCCTCACTGTCTGAGTGATCTCCTCTTTCTTATCCCGCAGTGTCGTTACTGAAGGACCTGAAACACGCCAACATTGTGACGCTGCACGATATCATCCACACAGACAAGTCGCTCACACTGGTGTTCGAGTACCTGGTGAGACCAGCAAAGCCTCGACCTTCACGTCCTGCATGACTCACATGTTATTCAGTGCACGGATGCTAAAATGAATATATTTTGCATTATTATTATTCATGACCCTCTGCAGAGTTAAGGATGATCATACAGGAGCACAACTGTTGCTGTGCCTGTAGCCTTTCTCCTCTCCTAACACTCTCCCTCCCTCTCCTCCTCTTGTCTAGGACAAAGACCTCAAGCAGTACATGGACGACTGCGGGAACATCCTGAGCATGCAAAATGTCAAGGTGAGCCTCTGCAGGCGGCCCTGCTGGCCCGGCCAACTTCATCAACTGCCATGACTTTGTGGGAGCTGGTGTCAGTGCAAGAAACACTGTTAGTGTGCCCCCTGGTGGTGGAGTGTAGACAGTAGAGGGGAAACGGAATTTTCTTTATCTTCCTTTGCACAAATATTTATTGTGTTTAAACTTGGTTAAATGTTCCTTTTGAATAGCACCAAAAATACTTGAACTGCATGTTAAAACTCAAGTCGAGCTGTTTGGAAGGAGCGTGTACATGCTGTGTTTCTCCAAGCATCAGTCCAGAATTCATTGATTTTGTTCCTCTTACTAAGCCGTCTATAAACTGCATGTCACACAGCACCATGCTTTATTCAGCACCACTATCTGATTCTGATTTTACTGATTTGTTGATAGTTGCTAATCTAAATTGCATCTTTCTCCAGATCTTTCTGTTCCAAATCCTGCGAGGCCTGGCCTACTGTCACAGACGGAAAGTTCTCCACAGAGACCTGAAGCCCCAGAATCTGCTCATCAACGACAGAGGAGAACTCAAACTGGCTGACTTTGGTAAAAAAAAAAAAAAAAAGCCTTACAGTTATTATTAATCTACGTAAGATTAAAGGCCCTACTTAAATGATCTATACTTCATGGTTTAAAGTGCGTGTAGGGCATGTCCAACTCCACTTTACTGGTTAAATGGCGCATAATCTGGGTGCAAATTAAGGTGCAAAGGGCAGAGGGGTTGTATTTACTCCCTTAATCAATCACAGGTGTGTTTTGGGCGTAACATGAATTCAGCCACTTAGAGTGTCATCTCCCATTCCCTTTAAAAGCCAGTTGCGCCTGCACCTGGCATGCCGCTACTTACATGGCGGTTTTAGCAAATTAGAGACGCGAGCAGTTTAAGTGATGCAGCAAGAGCGGTTATGTTGCTGCAGCGAAAACTGAGAGACATTTAGGCAGTGACAGTAAAAACTGTAGTCACAGCCGTGACAGAGGAGAGCTCAAGACTCGCTGCGGAAGTCCTGGACCTGAGCGTTCTCCAAGCGTTAGTTCATCAAACACGCTGATGCGCAGGGCAGGGTCAACCTCAAAGCCTACAACTAATTTGCAAACACACAAACAAGATTGTCATTGTTATTAGCAGGCAAGGACACCTGTGATGCTATATTAAAAAAATCCCCTGGTGGTGTCAGGGGAAGAGATGGGAGGTAACTGTACTGTGTACAAGCAGCTAGATCAAGTAGGTCTGATTATTTCTAAGAAGCCTAGGTGTCAAATTATCCAAAACAACACATGTAATTATGTCATCTTATCAGCTACATGTTGCAGGAGATGGTTAATCAGTGACAGCCCTGTGTCCTACCTGAGGAGGCGCAAAATATGCCGAGAACCAGAAATAGCTGTAATAATCCCATGGTGAATGTATAAAAAAAATTAGTCCATGTTTTGTCCACTTCCGAGAGACAGTATTGTTCAATCACACGCGAATGATGTATCACCCTCGCGCAGAAGGCTATTACCAATCCCAAATGCTGAGCGGAGGCATCATCACAACTTTGGATGCCCGATGATGCAAGAAGCAAATCCAGATAGAAGAAGAAAGGTGTAACAGTGTGCAAATTATTCCATGTAACGCAGGGTCTGCTCCATCAGCACCGTCCGCGGCACAGCTGGGTAACAGAGGATGCACAAAGGGATGTTGTTGGACAGCAGCTCTGCTGTGTTCACATTTTAGAGCATGTAATTAGTATTTTCCTTATTAATGATGTACTACATCACCCCACCTGTAACCCATCCGTGCGTCTGTGTGTGTAAAAAGCAGAGAGTAAGTGTTTTGTGAACCCACGTATGTAGATAGCGTGCCCTTTAAATAGCAGCAAAGTACAGTGACATACCGACTTTAGACCAGGTTTTTGTCAGCGCAGTTGCTCTCTGCTGCATCAAAATAGTAAAGCACCAACAAACCGCCTGACCACGCCTTATTTTAAGACCTCTGTGCCCATGGGTGCACAGATGGGTGTAAGTACACTCACACACTGTGGGCGCTGGCTGTGAAAATTATAACTGTGTCGGTCTGAAACTAGCAATGATAGTTACCCTGTGCCTTTGTGCCGGGTGTAAGATAGAGCCCAAAGATTCCTTTGTGTCATGAAGTATCTGTGATTTGATGAAACGTAACTCCTGTTTTTACATCTCTGAAGCCGTATTGATCTGTATCTTACAAATACTGTGTGACATGAATCTTGTAAAATGATTGAATATTTAACACTTTGTAATTTAACCCTTCATATGACGTTTGTACTTAATGTGCCCGTTAGATCTGTTTTTATTTCTCATTTCTGCTCCACAGGCCTGGCGAGGGCGAAATCAGTGCCCACTAAAACATACTCTAACGAGGTGGTAACACTTTGGTATCGGCCTCCCGACGTGCTGCTGGGCTCCTCTGAGTACTCCACACAGATAGACATGTGGTGAGTGGGCCTCGCTCAACAGGGGTGATTACAACTGTTAGAAAACACTTAATAGACTCCTGGCTCCTCTCTGTGTACGTCCATATGACGGAGCGCAGTGAAGGTGCGGAGGCAAACGTAATCCTATAGCGGGAAGAATGTCTCATTTCTGTCTGTTTATTTGAAGTCTCTTGCCGCTTCAGTGATTTGAGGATTAAGCGCAGATGTTTGGAGCGTCTCTAATGTTGAGCAACTTACCAAGTGCGGCAGCAGGCAGGTGTGCTAAAGGGTGCAGTGAAGAGACTTTGATGTGGCACACGGCTGTTAATGAACAAGCTGTTATGGAATTTAAGTATGAATGGTTTCCCTTAAACTTCAAAGTGCCCTGCTGCTTTATTAAATGGATTCCTTTGATTTGTCCTTCATTGGACAGATTGAAACCAGACCGTTAAAGAGGAACTCAGGTATTTTTAACCTGGACCTTATTTTCCCATGTGTTCCTGTTTAAGTGATTTGTGGGAACAATTTTTGAAATAGCTCCAGCCTTCAGCAGCAAAAAGGGCTGCAGTGTAACCACTCAGGGCAGGTGCGCCCCGTCAATTTCCGTCCATTTGAAGTGCTTGTCTTTGCCACTCGCAGGCTCAGATTGTTATAATGAGCGTCTGACAACATTACAGAAAGGACACCACAGAGAACTTTTTTCCTTCCTTTCAATTGTCCCAGTGTGTTTTGTCTTGGTAAAGGAGAAGTCTCATTCTGAAATCTTGAGAGAGGTGACTTGTTGCAGAAAGAAAACAGTGACAGTTGGAGTGAGGAGTGAGAAGGAGTACAGACAGCCTATTGTTGTCTTATCTGAGGGATTTTTCTCATTAAGGGATTTTTTTGACATAAAACAGACTGAAACAAGTGACAAGTACAAAAAAACATTTCATTTCTCTGAAGTGTCTTTTCCATAGTGTTGTCAGACACTCGTGTATTCAATCTGAGCCTGTCAGTGGCAAAAACAGGCACTTTTAATGGACCTACATTGACGGGCGCAGTCCAGTTTGATGATTTGATTACTGTGAACACTGTGTATTGCACCAGTGCACTGTATGCAAACCCATGCCCAATTCCACTTGAAGAGGAGGTATTGAGTATGGTTCATGTGCTCTCCTGCATGGTATGGAAGTAGTCTGCTATTTAATGTGACCACAGTGAGTTTTTAACCAAGTATACAACAGTCTTTATGTAATACTGAAGCCTCTATATCAGACGGCAAACTGACTCAGATACGGCTTTGCTGTTGCCTTCAACCTGCAGTCAGGGCTTTGGCGGGAGGAGGAGACTTCTGCACTCAACAGCAGCAGCTCCCTCTGTGGCCAGGAGCAGAGCTTCGGCTCACTGCTGTGCTGGTCCCCACTGGTGACGGTCCCTGGGGCAGCAGTGTCCATCAGTGGCACACTTTTCTACACTCTAGCACAACAAAATGTCATGTAGATGATGAAACAGGTGTACTCATGTAGTGGTTACATTGCAGCCCTGCTCCAATACTGGACCAGTTTCAGAAATTGACGTTCCCAAGAGTCACTTTGGATGCTTTCACACCTGCCCTGTTTAGTTCGGTTCAATCAAACTCAAGTTTGGACTTAATATGCCTTAATATGCACATTCAGCACATCCAATGCATCAAAACATTGTTTTCTAGTTGGAGCTGCGCCTCGTTTTCAAACTGTATGCTTTGACTCAAATGAACAATGACAGCAATATAGTCCACGATGAGCAGCGCTAAAATCAACCTGCGTAGTTGTCCCTCCATTGTGACATTAGAAAGTGTCACATTTATCTTGCAAGTGTACTCTTCTTCAACGTTTTGTTTACTTCCTGGGTTCTTCCGGCATGGAGAGTCATTTTTATCTGGTTCTTTTGTAAATGCTGCCGTGAGAACACAAACTAACTCTAGGCTTTTATGCAACTTTGTAACAAAACTAGTCCCTGATTCGGACCAAAGCAAGACAGCTCTAGGTCTGACAGCACCCGTAGACACAAAAAAAAAAGGAAAATAGGGTCCAGGCTGAAGTTGTAGTATGAATACAGAAGACCTGTGGATTTAAGTTGGTGTCAAACATCTCTTTATGACCTAATCCCTGCTGTGTGTGTCTTCCTGTCAGGGGTGTGGGCTGTATATTCTACGAGATGGCTGCCGGCAGGCCCCTGTTCCCAGGCTCCACAGTGGAGGACGAGCTGCACCTCATCTTCAGGCTGTTAGGTCAGTGCTGCCCCCTGCTGACAGGGGAGCACTCACACTTTTAATATGAGCCTTTAATCGCATTAGCCCTGGCATGCAGCCCCTGTGGCAGCGTGAAAAGCCCCTCCAGCTGCCACGGTAGAGCCTGACTAACAGGGTCGATTGAATGTCCCTCCACAGGCACTCCCACAGAAGACAGCTGGCCTGGAATATCTTCCATCGACGAGTTCAAGTCCTACAAGTTCCCCAAGTACAAGGTCCAGCCTCTCATTAACCACGCACCCAGGTGAGACTGTGAAACATATCCTGACCAGCTTTTCTGTCACTGTTAGATACAGTGTGCTGCAGCTTATCAGACAACACATGAGGTTATTTCAGTCTCCTAACACTCCCTCGTCACCTCTCTTGTTAGCCCTCTGTTCATTGAGGATGGAAATGATCAAATGTTTCTAATCAGACCCAGGTATCAGAGAATTTCCTGTATGTAGAGGCTTTTAGATTTTAGAGTTAGACATTAGTATTATTGGTTTGTTTGGTTAGGAGTGTGTGCTCTTTTGCTCTTTGTCACTTCCTGTAAGGAAATCCTGTGGAATAGTTGACTGTGTTTCCTTCCTTACACTCGCCAGCATCTGTGAGTCACCCCACCTCCACTGACCTCTCTCTCCATCTCCCTCTCTGCCCCCCCCCCCCCTCCGTCAGGTTGGACACTGATGGCATCGACCTGCTGATGTCATTCCTAAAAGTGAGTCTCATGATGTCTGCCAGGCATTGCTGGGATGTTAAAAGCAGTGTGACACATTTAGCAGCTATGTTAGGACTGTATTTTTGGAGAGAAGCGCATCAAGGCGTAATCACACACTGCTGACGCCATTGTTTTTGTCGTTCTTTAATAATGAGTGTTTGTTTTTTTTTACTGCCCCAAATTTCAGTATGAGTCGAAAAAGAGGATCTCTGCTGATGAAGCAATGAGACAGCCGTACTTCAGGAGCCTGGGGCCACGTGTGCACACACTGCCAGAGAGTGAGTAATGAAATGGCAACGCAGTAATGCAGACTTGGCAGGCTCCCCTAGGTACAAGTTGAAGGATATTGCAGCGTACAGTGAGGATCAGTTACAGCCTCATAACAAAGACACTATTCTCCTGGCAAGATGTGATTTCTGTTGCACTGACTGACTCTGTGTCTCTGGCAGGCATATCCATATTTACACTGAAGGAGGTCCAGTTGCAGAGAGATCCCGGCTACAGGAACTCATCGTACCCTGAGTCAGGTGAGGAGTGATGCTAGTATGGATACTCTGATTGCTTGTGTTCTCAGTTTGAACCAGAGGTTTTCAAACCATGAGATGTACCTCTCCAGGGGACGACTGGAGAGCTGGAGGGGAGACGTGAGGCAGAGATACTGCATGAGGTGAAAGGGACAGCTGCATGCTGGTGTTTTAACAACAACAGGAAGTTGGTTATTGTAGTTTAGCCCATTCACAGTTAACGGTTGCGGCTGTGTCACAGCTCATTGAGGGACTTTAACCACATTGTCACAAATGTTTGTTTTATTTTTCTTGTTAGAATTTACTCAGTCAATATACGGACATGATGCACATATTTTAAGAGTCAGTGTGAGTTACACTGGCTGAGGATTTCATTATCTCTGATGTCCACCATAACATACCATCCTTTAATCTGATTAGAAATAATAAAAATATACTCCTGTATCTCCAGGCCTGCACATTTTTTTTTACATTTTTATGACATACTATACAATGACTTTTTTTTTTACATTTTTGATATACTATACTGACGTTTTTTTTTTTTGTGACATACTATACTATGACATTTTTTTTCGCATTTTTCTGACATACTATACTATGACATTTTTTTTTTTGCATTTGTGACATACCATACTATGACATTTTTTTTTCCGCATTTTTGTGACATACTATACTATGACATTTTTTTGCATTTTTGTGACATACTATGCTATGACATTTTTTTTCACATTTTTGTGACATACTATACTATGACATTTTTTTTACATTTTTGTGACATACCATACTTTGACATTTTTTTTTACATTTTTGTGACATACTATACTATGACATTTTTTTCCGCATTTTTGTGACATACTATACTATGACATTTTTTTTACATTTTTGTGACATACTATACTTTGACATTTTTTTTTTCACATTTTTGTGACATACTATACTATGACATTTTTTTCACATTTTTGTGACATACTATACTATGACATTTTTTTCACATTTTTGTGACATACTATACTATGACATTTTTTTCACATTTTTGTGACATACTATACTATGACATTTTTCACATTTTTGTGACATACTATACTATGACATTTTTTTGCATTTTTGTGACATACTATACTATGACTTTTTTTTACATTTTTGTGACATACTATACTATGACATTTTTTTGCATTTTTGTGACATACTATACTATGACTTTTTTTTCACATTTTTGTGACATACTATACTATGACATTTTTTTTTTTCGCATTTTTGTGACATACTATACTATGACTTTTTTTTACATTTTTGTGACATACTATACTATGACATTTTTTTGCATTTTTGTGACATACTATACTATGACTTTTTTTTTTTGCATTTTTGTGACATACTATACTATGACATGTTTTTCCCCGCATTTTTGTGACATACTATACTATGACATTTTTTTGCATTTTTGTGACATACTATACTGACTTTTTTTTTCACATTTTTGTGACATACTATACTATGACATTTTTTTTTTTCGCATTTTTGTGACATACTATACTATGACTTTTTTTTCACATTTTTGTGACATACTATACTATGACATTTTTTTGCATTTTTGTGACATACTATACTATGACTTTTTTTTTTCACATTTTTGTGACATACTATACTATGACATTTTTCACATTTTTGTGACATACTATACTATGACATTTTTTTGCATTTTTGTGACATACTATACTATGACTTTTTTTCCCATTTTTGTGACATACTATACTATGACATTTTTGTGACATACTATACTATGACTTTTTTTTTACATTTTTGTGACATACCATACTTTGACATTTTTTTCACATTTTTGTGACATACTATACTATGACATTTTTTTCCGCATTTTTGTGACATACTATACTATGACATTTTTTTCACATTTCTGTGACATACTATACTATGACTTTTTTCCGACATACTATACTATGACTTTTTTTTCACATTTTTGTGACATACTATACTATGACATTTTTTTCACATTTTTGTGACATACTATACTATGACATTTTTTTTACATTTTTGTGACATACTATACTTTGACATTTTTTTCACATTTTTGTGACATACTATACTTTGACATTTTTTTTTTCACATTTTTGTGACATACTATACTATGACATTTTTTTCACATTTTTGTGACATACTATACTATGACATTTTTTTTACATTTTTGTGACATACTATACTATGACTTTTTTTTCACATTTTTGTGACATACTATACTATGACATTTTTTTTTTCGCATTTTTGTGACATACTATACTATGACTTTTTTTTACATTTTTGTGACATACTATACTATGACATTTTTTTGCATTTTTGTGACATACTATACTATGACTTTTTTTTTTTGCATTTTTGTGACATACTATACTATGACATTTTTTTCACATTTTTGTGACATACTATACTATGACTTTTTTTTTACATTTTTGTGACATACTATACTATGACTTTTTTTTCACATTTTTGTGACATACTATACTATGACATTTTTTTTTTCGCATTTTTGTGACATACTATACTATGACTTTTTTTTACATTTTTGTGACATACTATACTATGACTTTTTTTTACATTTTTGTGACATACTATACTATGACATTTTTTTGCATTTTTGTGACATACTATACTATGACTTTTTTTTTTTGCATTTTTGTGACATACTATACTATGACATTTTTTCGCATTTTTGTGACATACTATACTATGACTTTTTTTTTACATTTTTGTGACATACTATACTGACATTTTTTTGCATTTTTGTGACATACTATACTATGACTTTTTTTTTCCACATTTTTGTGACATACTATACTATGACATTTTTTTTTTTTCGCATTTTTGTGACATACTATACTATGACTTTTTTTTTCCACATTTTTGTGACATACTATACTATGACATTTTTTTGCATTTTTGTGACATACTATACTATGACTTTTTTTTTCCACATTTTTGTGACATACTATACTATGACATTTTTTTGCATTTTTGTGACATACTATACTATGACTTTTTTTTTCACATTTTTGTGACATACTATACTATGACATTTTTTTGCATTTTTGTGACATACTATACTATGACTTTTTTTTACATTTTTGTGACATACTATACTATGACATTTTTTTGCATTTTTGTGACATACTATACTATGACTTTTTTTTTTGCATTTTTGTGACATACTATACTATGACATTTTTTCGCATTTTTGTGACATACTATACTATGACTTTTTTTTCACATTTTTGTGACATACTATACTATGACATTTTTTTTTCCGCATTTTTGTGACATACTATACTATGACATTTTTTTGCATTTTTGTGACATACTATACTATGACTTTTTTTTCCGCATTTTTGTGACATACTATACTATGACATTTTTTTCACATTTCTGTGACATACTATACTATGACTTTTTTTCCGACATACTATACTATGACTTTTTTTTCACATTTTTGTGACATACTATACTATGACATTTTTTTCACATTTTTGTGACATACTATACTATGACATTTTTTTTACATTTTTGTGACATACTATACTTTGACATTTTTTTTTTCACATTTTTGTGACATACTATACTATGACATTTTTTTCACATTTTTGTGACATACTATACTATGACATTTTTTTCACATTTTTGTGACATACTATACTATGACATTTTTCACATTTTTGTGACATACTATACTATGACATTTTTTTGCATTTTTGTGACATACTATACTATGACTTTTTTTTACATTTTTGTGACATACTATACTGACTTTTTTTCACATTTTTGTGACATACTATACTATGACATTTTTTTTTTTCGCATTTTTGTGACATACTATACTATGACTTTTTTTTACATTTTTGTGACATACTATACTATGACATTTTTTTGCATTTTTGTGACATACTATACTATGACTTTTTTTTTTTGCATTTTTGTGACATACTATACTATGACTTTTTTTTTACATTTTTGTGACATACTATACTATGACATTTTTTTGCATTTTTGTGACATACTATACTATGACATTTTTTTGCATTTTTGTGACATACTATACTATGACATTTTTTTGCATTTTTGTGACATACTATACTATGACTTTTTTTCACATTTTTGTGACATACTATACTATGACTTTTTTTTTTTTTTTCGCATTTTTGTGACATACTATACTATGACTTTTTTTTTCACATTTTTGTGACATACTATACTATGACATTTTTTTGCATTTTTGTGACATACTATACTGACATTTTTTTTTTTCGCATTTTTGTGACATACTATACTATGACTTTTTTTTTCACATTTTTGTGACATACTATACTGACATTTTTTTTACATTTTTGTGACATACTATACTTTGACATTTTTTTTTTCACATTTTTGTGACATACTATACTATGACATTTTTTTCATTTTTGTGACATACTATACTATGACATTTTTTTTCACATTTTTGTGACATACTATACTATGACATTTTTTTTTTTTCGCATTTTTGTGACATACTATACTATGACTTTTTTTTTTCACATTTTTGTGACATACTATACTATGACATTTTTTTTTTTCGCATTTTTGTGACATACTATACTATGACTTTTTTTTTTCGCATTTTTGTGACATACTATACTGACATTTTTTTTACATTTTTGTGACATACTATACTATGACATTTTTTTTTCGCATTTTTGTGACATACTATACTATGACTTTTTTTTTGCATTTTTGTGACATACTATACTATGACCTTTTTTTTGCATTTTTGTGACATACTATACTATGACTTTTTTTGCATTTTTGTGACATACTATACTATGACTTTTTTTCCCGCATTTTTGTGACATACTAAACTGACTTTTTTTTCGCATTTTTGTGACATACTATACTATGACTTTTTTTTTTGCATTTTTGTGACATACTATACTATGACTTTTTTTTTGCATTTTTGTGACATACTATACTATGACATTTTTTTTTGCATTTTTGTGACATACTATACTATGACATTTTTTTTTCGCATTTTTGTGACATACTATGCTATGACATTTTTTTTCGCATTTTTGTGACATACTATACTATGACTTTTTTTTCGCACTTTTGTGACATACTATACTATGACATTTTTTTTCGCATTTTTGTGACATACTATACTATGACATTTTTTTTTTTTTGCATTTTTGTGACATACTATACTATGACATTTTTTTTTCGCATTTTTGTGACATACTATACTGACATTTTTTTTACATTTTTGTGACATACTATACTATGACATTTTTTTTTCGCATTTTTGTGACATACTATACTATGACTTTTTTTTGCATTTTTGTGACATACTATACTATGACTTTTTTTTTGCATTTTTGTGACATACTATACTATGACTTTTTTTGCATTTTTGTGACATACTATACTATGACTTTTTTTCCCGCATTTTTGTGACATACTAAACTGACTTTTTTTTTCGCATTTTTGTGACATACTATACTATGACTTTTTTTTCCACATTTTTGTGACATACTATACTATGACTTTTTTTTTGCATTTTTGTGACATACTATACTATGACATTTTTTTATGCATTTTTGTGACATACTATACTATGACATTTTTTTTTCGCATTTTTGTGACATACTATGCTATGACATTTTTTTTCGCATTTTTGTGACATACTATACTATGACATTTTTTTTCGCATTTTTGTGACATACTATACTATGACATTTTTTTTTTCCGCATTTTTGTGACATACTATGCTATGACTTTTTTCCGCATTTTTGTGACATACTATACTATGACATTTTTTTTCGCATTTTTGTGACATACTATACTATGACATTTTTTTTTTTTGCATTTTTGTGACATACTATACTGACTTTTTTTTCACATTTTTGTGACATACTATACTTTGACATTTTTTTTTCGCATTTTTGTGACATACTATGCTATGACATTTTTTTTCGCATTTTTGTGACATACTATACTATGACATTTTTTTTACATTTTTGTGACATACTATACTTTGACATTTTTTTTTTCACATTTTTGTGACATACTATACTATGACATTTTTTTCACATTTTTGTGACATACTATACTATGACATTTTTTTCACATTTTTGTGACATACTATACTATGACATTTTTTTCACATTTTTGTGACATACTATACTATGACATTTTTCACATTTTTGTGACATACTATACTATGACTTTTTTTTCACATTTTTGTGACATACTATACTATGACATTTTTTTTCGCATTTTTGTGACATACTATACTATGACATTTTTTTTTTTTGCATTTTTGTGACATACTATACTATGACATTTTTTTTTTCCGCATTTTTGTGACATACTATGCTATGACTTTTTTTCCGCATTTTTGTGACATACTATACTGACATTTTTTTTCGCATTTTTGTGACATACTATACTATGACATTTTTTTTTTTGCATTTTTGTGACATACTATACTATGACATTTTTTTTTTGCATTTTTGTGACATACTATACTATGACTTTTTTTTCACATTTTTGTGACATACTATACTTTGACATTTTTTTCCGCATTTTTGTGACATACTATACTATGACATTTTTTTCACATTTTTGTGACATACTATACTATGACATTTTTCACATTTTTGTGACATACTATACTATGACATTTTTTTTGCATTTTTGTGACATACTATACTATGACTTTTTTTTACATTTTTGTGACATACTATACTATGACATTTTTTTGCATTTTTGTGACATACTATACTATGACTTTTTTTTTTGCATTTTTGTGACATACTATACTATGACATTTTTTCGCATTTTTGTGACATACTATACTATGACTTTTTTTTTCCACATTTTTGTGACATACTATACTATGACATTTTTTTGCATTTTTGTGACATACTATACTATGACTTTTTTTTTTGCATTTTTGTGACATACTATACTATGACATTTTTTCGCATTTTTGTGACATACTATACTATGACATTTTTTTCCGCATTTTTGTGACATACTATACTATGACATTTTTTTTACATTTTTGTGACATACTATACTTTGACATTTTTTTTTTCACATTTTTGTGACATACTATACTATGACATTTTTTTCACATTTTTGTGACATACTATACTATGACATTTTTTTCACATTTTTGTGACATACTATACTATGACATTTTTTTCACATTTTTGTGACATACTATACTATGACATTTTTCACATTTTTGTGACATACTATACTATGACATTTTTTTGCATTTTTGTGACATACTATACTATGACATTTTTTTACATTTTTGTGACATACTATACTATGACATTTTTTTGCATTTTTGTGACATACTATACTATGACTTTTTTTTCACATTTTTGTGACATACTATACTATGACATTTTTTTTTTTCGCATTTTTGTGACATACTATACTATGACTTTTTTTTACATTTTTGTGACATACTATACTATGACATTTTTTTGCATTTTTGTGACATACTATACTATGACTTTTTTTTTTGCATTTTTGTGACATACTATACTATGACATGTTTTTCCCCGCATTTTTGTGACATACTATACTATGACATTTTTTTGCATTTTTGTGACATACTATACTGACTTTTTTTTTCACATTTTTGTGACATACTATACTATGACATTTTTTTTTTCGCATTTTTGTGACATACCATACTATGACATTTTTTTTCACATTTTTGTGACATACTATACTATGACTTTTTTTTGCATTTTTGTGACATACTATACTATGACTTTTTTTTTCACATTTTTGTGACATACTATACTATGACATTTTTTTTCACATTTTTGTGACATACTATACTATGACATTTTTTTGCATTTTTGTGACATACTATACTATGACTTTTTTTTCCACATTTTTGTGACATACTATACTATGACATTTTTTTTGCATTTTTGTGACATACTATACTATGACTTTTTTTTTACTTTTTTGTGACATACTATACTATGACATTTTTTTTCATTTTTGTGACATACTATACTATGACATTTTTTTCCGCATTTTTGTGACATACTATACTATGACATTTTTTTCACATTTCTGTGACATACTATACTATGACTTTTTCTTTTTCCGACATACTATACTATGACTTTTTTTTCACATTTTTGTGACATACTATACTATGACATTTTTTTTCACATTTTTGTGACATACTATACTATGACATTTTTTTTACATTTTTGTGACATACTATACTATGACATTTTTTTTACATTTTTGTGACATACTATACTATGACATTTTTTTTTCACATTTTTGTGACATACTATACTATGACATTTTTTTCACATTTTTGTGACATACTATACTATGACATTTTTTTTTGCATTTTTGTGACATACTATACTATGACATTTTTTTTTCGCATTTTTGTGACATACTATACTGACTTTTTTTTCACATTTTTGTGACATACTATACTTTGACATTTTTTTTTCGCATTTTTGTGACATACTATACTATGACATTTTTTTTCGCATTTTTGTGACATACTATACTATGACATTTTTTTTACATTTTTGTGACATACTATACTTTGACATTTTTTTCACATTTTTGTGACATACTATACTATGACTTTTTTTTGCATTTTTGTGACTTACTATACTATGACTTTTTTTTCCACATTTTTGTGACATACTATACTATGACTTTTTTTTGCATTTTTGTGACATACTATACTATGACATTTTTTTCTCATTTTTGTGACATACTATACTATGACATTTTTTTCTCATTTTTGTGACATACTATACTATGACTTTTTTTTGCATTTTTGTGACATACTATACTATGACTTTTTTTTTTTGCATTTTTGTGACATACCATACTATGACATTTTTTTTCACATTTTTGTGACATACTATACTATGACATTTTTTTTCACATTTTTGTGACATACTATACTATGACATTTTTTTTTACATTTTTGTGACATACTATACTATGGCATTTTTTTTCACATTTTAGTGACATACCATACTATAACATTTTTTTTCACATTTTTGTGACATACTATACTATGACATTTTTTTTCACATTTTTGTGACATACTATACTATGACATTTTTTTCGCTTTTTTGTGACATACTATGACTTTTTTTTCATTTTTGTGACATACTATACTATGACTTTTTTTTCCACATTTTTGTGACATACTATACTATGACATTTTTTTTCGCTTTTTTGTGACATACTATACTATGACATTTTTTTCACTTTTTTGTGACATACTATACTATGACTTTTTTTTGCATTTTTGTGACATACTATACTATGACATTTTTTTCTCATTTTTGTGACATACTATACTATGACATTTTTTTTCACATTTTAGTGACATACTATACTATGACATTTTTTTTCACATTTTTGTGACATACCATACTATGACATTTTTTTTCACATTTTTGTGACATACATTTTTTTCGCTTTTTTGTGACATACTATACTATGACTTTTTTTTGCATTTTTGTGACTTACTATACTATGACTTTTTTTTCCACATTTTTGTGACATACTATACTATGACTTTTTTTTGCATTTTTGTGACATACTATACTATGACATTTTTTTCTCATTTTTGTGACATACTATACTATGACATTTTTTTCTCATTTTTGTGACATACTATACTATGACTTTTTTTTGCATTTTTGTGACATACTATACTATGACTTTTTTTTTTGCATTTTTGTGACATACCATACTATGACATTTTTTTTCACATTTTTGTGACATACTATACTATGACATTTTTTTTTCACATTTTTGTGACATACTATACTATGACATTTTTTTTTTCCATTTTTGTGACATACTATACTATGGCATTTTTTTTCACATTTTAGTGACATACTATACTATAACATTTTTTTTCACATTTTTGTGACATACTATACTATGACATTTTTTTTTCACATTTTTGTGACATACTATACTATGACATTTTTTTTCGCTTTTTTGTGACATACTATGACTTTTTTTTCATTTTTGTGACATACTATACTATGACTTTTTTTTCCACATTTTTGTGACATACTATACTATGACATTTTTTTTCGCTTTTTTGTGACATACTATACTATGACATTTTTTTCACTTTTTTGTGACATACTATACTATGACTTTTTTTTGCATTTTTGTGACATACTATACTATGACATTTTTTTCTCATTTTTGTGACATACTATACTATGACATTTTTTTTCACATTTTTGTGACATACTATACTCATACCATACTATGACATTTTTTTTCACATTTTTGTGACATACCATACTATGACATTTTTTTCACATTTTTGTGACATACTATACTATGACATTTTTTTCGCTTTTTTGTGACATACTATACTATGACTTTTTTTTGCATTTTTGTGACATACTATACTATGACATTTTTTTCCACATTTTTGTGACATACTATACTATGACTTTTTTTTCCACATTTTTGTGACATACTATACTATGACATTTTTTTTCGCTTTTTTGTGACATACCATACTATGACATTTTTTTTCACTTTTTTGTGACATACTATACTATGACATTTTTTTTCACATTTTTGTGACATACTATACTATGACATTTTTTTCACATTTTTGTGACATACTATACTATGACATTTTTTTCACATTTTTGTGACATACTATACTATGACATTTTTTTCACATTTTTGTGACATACTATACTATGACATTTTTCACATTTTTGTGACATACTATACTATGACATTTTTTTGCATTTTTGTGACATACTATACTATGACTTTTTTTTACATTTTTGTGACATACTATACTATGACATTTTTTTGCATTTTTGTGACATACTATACTATGACATTTTTTTTCACATTTTTGTGACATACTATACTATGACATTTTTTTTTTCGCATTTTTGTGACATACTATACTATGACTTTTTTTTACATTTTTGTGACATACTATACTATGACATTTTTTTGCATTTTTGTGACATACTATACTATGACTTTTTTTTTTGCATTTTTGTGACATACTATACTATGACATGTTTTTCCCCGCATTTTTGTGACATACTATACTATGACATTTTTTTGCATTTTTGTGACATACTATACTGACTTTTTTTTTCACATTTTTGTGACATACTATACTATGACATTTTTTTTTTTCGCATTTTTGTGACATACTATACTATGACTTTTTTTTCACATTTTTGTGACATACTATACTATGACATTTTTTTGCATTTTTGTGACATACTATACTATGACTTTTTTTTTCACATTTTTGTGACATACTATACTATGACATTTTTCACATTTTTGTGACATACTATACTATGACATTTTTTTGCATTTTTGTGACATACTATACTATGACTTTTTTTTCCATTTTTGTGACATACTATACTATGACATTTTTTTGCATTTTTGACATACTATACTATGACTTTTTTTTTACATTTTTGTGACATACCATACTTTGACATTTTTTTTACATTTTTGTGACATACTATACTATGACATTTTTTTCCGCATTTTTGTGACATACTATACTATGACATTTTTTTCACATTTCTGTGACATACTATACTATGACTTTTTTTCCGACATACTATACTATGACTTTTTTTTCACATTTTTGTGACATACTATACTATGACATTTTTTTCACATTTTTGTGACATACTATACTATGACATTTTTTTTACATTTTTGTGACATACTATACTTTGACATTTTTTTACATTTTTGTGACATACTATACTTTGACATTTTTTTTACATTTTTGTGACATACTATACTTTGACATTTTTTTACATTTTTGTGACATACTATACTATGACATTTTTTTGCATTTTTGTGACATACTATACTATGACTTTTTTTTCCATTTTTGTGACATACTATACTATGACATTTTTTTGCATTTTTGTGACATACTATACTATGACTTTTTTTTTACATTTTTGTGACATACCATACTTTGACATTTTTTTTACATTTTTGTGACATACTATACTATGACATTTTTTTCCGCATTTTTGTGACATACTATACTATGACATTTTTTTCACATTTCTGTGACATACTATACTATGACTTTTTTTCCGACATACTATACTATGACTTTTTTTTCACATTTTTGTGACATACTATACTATGACATTTTTTTCACATTTTTGTGACATACTATACTATGACATTTTTTTTACATTTTTGTGACATACTATACTTTGACATTTTTTTACATTTTTGTGACATACTATACTTTGACATTTTTTTTTTCACATTTTTGTGACATACTATACTATGACATTTTTTTCACATTTTTGTGACATACTATACTATGACATTTTTTTTGCATTTTTGTGACATACTATACTATGACATTTTTTTTTCGCATTTTTGTGACATACTATGCTATGACATTTTTTTTCGCATTTTTGTGACATACTATACTATGACATTTTTTTTCGCATTTTTGTGACATACTATACTATGACATTTTTTTTTTCCGCATTTTTGTGACATACTATGCTATGACTTTTTTCCGCATTTTTGTGACATACTATACTATGACATTTTTTTTCGCATTTTTGTGACATACTATACTATGACATTTTTTTTTTTGCATTTTTGTGACATACTATACTGACTTTTTTTTCACATTTTTGTGACATACTATACTTTGACATTTTTTTTTCGCATTTTTGTGACATACTATGCTATGACATTTTTTTTCGCATTTTTGTGACATACTATACTATGACATTTTTTTTACATTTTTGTGACATACTATACTTTGACATTTTTTTTTTCACATTTTTGTGACATACTATACTATGACATTTTTTTCACATTTTTGTGACATACTATACTATGACATTTTTTTCACATTTTTGTGACATACTATACTATGACATTTTTTTCACATTTTTGTGACATACTATACTATGACATTTTTCACATTTTTGTGACATACTATACTATGACTTTTTTTTCACATTTTTGTGACATACTATACTATGACATTTTTTTTCGCATTTTTGTGACATACTATACTATGACATTTTTTTTTTCCGCATTTTTGTGACATACTATGCTATGACTTTTTTTCCGCATTTTTGTGACATACTATACTGACATTTTTTTTCGCATTTTTGTGACATACTATACTATGACATTTTTTTTTTGCATTTTTGTGACATACTATACTATGACATTTTTTTTTTTGCATTTTTGTGACATACTATACTATGACTTTTTTTTCACATTTTTGTGACATACTATACTTTGACATTTTTTTCCGCATTTTTGTGACATACTATACTATGACATTTTTTTCACATTTTTGTGACATACTATACTATGACATTTTTCACATTTTTGTGACATACTATACTATGACATTTTTTTTGCATTTTTGTGACATACTATACTATGACTTTTTTTTACATTTTTGTGACATACTATACTATGACATTTTTTTGCATTTTTGTGACATACTATACTATGACTTTTTTTTTTGCATTTTTGTGACATACTATACTATGACATTTTTTCGCATTTTTGTGACATACTATACTATGACTTTTTTTTTACATTTTTGTGACATACTATACTATGACATTTTTTTGCATTTTTGTGACATACTATACTATGACTTTTTTTTTTGCATTTTTGTGACATACTATACTATGACATTTTTTCGCATTTTTGTGACATACTATACTATGACATTTTTTTCCGCATTTTTGTGACATACTATACTATGACATTTTTTTTACATTTTTGTGACATACTATACTTTGACATTTTTTTTTTCACATTTTTGTGACATACTATACTATGACATTTTTTTCACATTTTTGTGACATACTATACTATGACATTTTTTTCACATTTTTGTGACATACTATACTATGACATTTTTTTCACATTTTTGTGACATACTATACTATGACATTTTTCACATTTTTGTGACATACTATACTATGACATTTTTTTGCATTTTTGTGACATACTATACTATGACTTTTTTTTACATTTTTGTGACATACTATACTATGACATTTTTTTGCATTTTTGTGACATACTATACTATGACTTTTTTTTCACATTTTTGTGACATACTATACTATGACATTTTTTTTTTCGCATTTTTGTGACATACTATACTATGACTTTTTTTTACATTTTTGTGACATACTATACTATGACTTTTTTTTGCATTTTTGTGACATACTATACTATGACTTTTTTTATTGCATTTTTGTGACATACTATACTATGACATGTTTTTCCCCGCATTTTTGTGACATACTATACTATGACATTTTTTTGCATTTTTGTGACATACTATACTGACTTTTTTTTTCACATTTTTGTGACATACTATACTATGACATTTTTTTGCATTTTTGTGACATACTATACTATGACTTTTTTTTTTGCATTTTTGTGACATACTATACTATGACATGTTTTTCCCCGCATTTTTGTGACATACTATACTATGACATTTTTTTGCATTTTTGTGACATACTATACTGACTTTTTTTTTCACATTTTTGTGACATACTATACTATGACATTTTTTTTTTTCGCATTTTTGTGACATACTATACTATGACTTTTTTTTCACATTTTTGTGACATACTATACTATGACATTTTTTTGCATTTTTGTGACATACTATACTATGACTTTTTTTTTCACATTTTTGTGACATACTATACTATGACATTTTTCACATTTTTGTGACATACTATACTATGACATTTTTTTGCATTTTTGTGACATACTATACTATGACTTTTTTTTCCATTTTTGTGACATACTATACTATGACATTTTTTTGCATTTTTGTGACATACTATACTATGACTTTTTTTTTACATTTTTGTGACATACCATACTTTGACATTTTTTTTACATTTTTGTGACATACTATACTATGACATTTTTTTCCGCATTTTTGTGACATACTATACCATGACATTTTTTTCACATTTCTGTGACATACTATACTATGACTTTTTTTCCGACATACTATACTATGACTTTTTTTTCACATTTTTGTGACATACTATACTATGACATTTTTTTCACATTTTTGTGACATACTATACTATGACATTTTTTTTACATTTTTGTGACATACTATACTTTGACATTTTTTTACATTTTTGTGACATACTATACTTTGACATTTTTTTTTTCACATTTTTGTGACATACTATACTATGACATTTTTTTCACATTTTTGTGACATACTATACTATGACATTTTTTTTACATTTTTGTGACATACTATACTATGACTTTTTTTTCACATTTTTGTGACATACTATACTATGACATTTTTTTTTTCCGCATTTTTGTGACATACTATACTATGACTTTTTTTTACATTTTTGTGACATACTATACTATGACATTTTTTTGCATTTTTGTGACATACTATACTATGACTTTTTTTTTTGCATTTTTGTGACATACTATACTATGACATTTTTTTCACATTTTTGTGACATACTATACTATGACTTTTTTTTTTACATTTTTGTGACATACTATACTATGACTTTTTTTTCACATTTTTGTGACATACTATACTATGACATTTTTTTTACATTTTTGTGACATACTATACTATGACTTTTTTTTACATTTTTGTGACATACTATACTATGACATTTTTTTGCATTTTTGTGACATACTATACTATGACTTTTTTTTTTGCATTTTTGTGACATACTATACTATGACATTTTTTCGCATTTTTGTGACATACTATACTATGACTTTTTTTTTACATTTTTGTGACATACTATACTGACATTTTTTTGCATTTTTGTGACATACTATACTATGACTTTTTTTTTCCACATTTTTGTGACATACTATACTATGACATTTTTTTTTTTTCGCATTTTTGTGACATACTATACTATGACTTTTTTTTTCCACATTTTTGTGACATACTATACTATGACATTTTTTTGCATTTTTGTGACATACTATACTATGACTTTTTTTTCACATTTTTGTGACATACTATACTATGACATTTTTTTGCATTTTTGTGATATACTATACTATGACTTTTTTTTACATTTTTGTGACATACTATACTATGACATTTTTTTGCATTTTTGTGACATACTATACTATGACTTTTTTTTTTGCATTTTTGTGACATACTATACTATGACATTTTTTCGCATTTTTGTGACATACTATACTATGACTTTTTTTTCACATTTTTGTGACATACTATACTATGACATTTTTTTTTCCGCATTTTTGTGACATACTATACTATGACATTTTTTTGCATTTTTGTGACATACTATACTATGACTTTTTTTTCCGCATTTTTGTGATATACTATACTATGACTTTTTTTCACATTTCTGTGACATACTATACTATGACTTTTTTTCCGACATACTATACTATGACTTTTTTTTCACATTTTTGTGACATACTATACTATGACATTTTTTTCACATTTTTGTGACATACCATACTATGACATTTTTTTTTCACATTTTTGTGACATACTATACTTTGACATTTTTTTTTCACATTTTTGTGACATACTATACTATGACATTTTTTTCACATTTTTGTGACATACTATACTATGACATTTTTTTCACATTTTTGTGACATACTATACTATGACATTTTTCACATTTTTGTGACATACTATACTATGACATTTTTTTGCATTTTTGTGACATACTATACTATGACTTTTTTTTACATTTTTGTGACATACTATACTGACTTTTTTTCACATTTTTGTGACATACTATACTATGACATTTTTTTTTTCGCATTTTTGTGACATACTATACTATGACTTTTTTTTACATTTTTGTGACATACTATACTATGACATTTTTTTTTTCGCATTTTTGTGACATACTATACTGACATTTTTTTTACATTTTTGTGACATACTATACTATGACATTTTTTTTTCGCATTTTTGTGACATACTATACTATGACTTTTTTTTGCATTTTTGTGACATACTATACTATGACTTTTTTTTTGCATTTTTGTGACATACTATACTATGACTTTTTTTGCATTTTTGTGACATACTATACTATGACTTTTTTTCCCGCATTTTTGTGACATACTAAACTGACTTTTTTTTTCGCATTTTTGTGACATACTATACTATGACTTTTTTTTTTGCATTTTTGTGACATACTATACTATGACTTTTTTTTTGCATTTTTGTGACATACTATACTATGACATTTTTTTTTGCATTTTTGTGACATACTATACTATGACATTTTTTTTTCGCATTTTTGTGACATACTATGCTATGACATTTTTTTTCGCATTTTTGTGACATACTATACTATGACATTTTTTTTCGCATTTTTGTGACATACTATACTATGACATTTTTTTTTTTTTTGCATTTTTGTGACATACTATACTATGACATTTTTTTTTTCCGCATTTTTGTGACATACTATGCTATGACTTTTTTCCGCATTTTTGTGACATACTATACTATGACATTTTTTTTCGCATTTTTGTGACATACTATACTATGACATTTTTTTTTTTTGCATTTTTGTGACATACTATACTGACTTTTTTTTCACATTTTTGTGACATACTATACTTTGACATTTTTTTTTCGCATTTTTGTGACATACTATGCTATGACATTTTTTTTCGCATTTTTGTGACATACTATACTATGACATTTTTTTTTTCGCATTTTTGTGACATACTATACTATGACTTTTTTTTCGCATTTTTGTGACATACTATACTATGACATTTTTTTTCGCATTTTTGTGACATACTATACTATGACATTTTTTTTTTTTTGCATTTTTGTGACATACTATACTATGACATTTTTTTTTTCCGCATTTTTGTGACATACTATGCTATGACTTTTTTTCCGCATTTTTGTGACATACTATACTGACATTTTTTTTCGCATTTTTGTGACATACTATACTATGACATTTTTTTTTTTGCATTTTTGTGACATACTATACTATGACATTTTTTTTTTTGCATTTTTGTGACATACTATACTATGACTTTTTTTTCACATTTTTGTGACATACTATACTTTGACATTTTTTTCCGCATTTTTGTGACATACTATACTATGACATTTTTTTCACATTTTTGTGACATACTATACTATGACATTTTTCACATTTTTGTGACATACTATACTATGACATTTTTTTTGCATTTTTGTGACATACTATACTATGACTTTTTTTTACATTTTTGTGACATACTATACTATGACATTTTTTTGCATTTTTGTGACATACTATACTATGACTTTTTTTTCACATTTTTGTGACATACTATACTATGACATTTTTTTGCATTTTTGTGACATACTATACTATGACTTTTTTTTTTACATTTTTGTGACATACTATACTATGACATTTTTTTGCATTTTTGTGACATACTATACTATGACTTTTTTTTCACATTTTTGTGACATACTATACTATGACATTTTTTTTTTCGCATTTTTGTGACATACTATACTATGACATTTTTTTTGCATTTTTGTGACATACTATACTATGACTTTTTTTTTTTTTTTACATTCTTGTGACATACTATACTATGACATTTTTTTCACATTTGTGACATACTATACTATGACTTTTTTTTCACATTTTTGTGACATACTATACTATGACTTTTTTTTCGCATTTTTGTGACATACTATACTATGACATTTTTTTTGCATTTTTGTGACATACTATACTATGACTTTTTTTTTTTTACATTCTTGTGACATACTATACTATGACATTTTTTTCACATTTGTGACATACTATACTATGACATTTTTTTCACATTTGTGACATACTATACTATGACATTTTTTTTTACATTCTTGTGACATACTATACTGACATTTTTTTTACATATTTGTGACATACTATACTATGACATTTTTTTTTGCATTTTTGTGACATACTATACTGACATTTTTTTACATATTTGTGACATACTATACTATGACATTTTTTTCACATTTTTGTGACATACTATACTATGACATTTTTTTTTGCATTTTTGTGACATACTATACTGACTTTTTTTTTTTACATATTTGTGACATACTATACTATGACATTTTTTTTTTGCATTTTTGTGACATACTATGCTGACATTTTTTTTTACATTTTTGTGACATACTATACTATGACATTTTTTTCACATTTTTGTGACATACTATACTGACATTTTTTTTTTACATTTTTGTGACATACTATACTATGACATTTTTTTCACATTTTTGTGACATACTATACTGACATTTTTTTTACATATTTGTGACATACTATACTATGACACTTTTTTTTTTTTACATTTTTGTGACATACTATACTATGACACTTTTTTTTTTTTACATTTTTGTGACATACTATACTACGACTTTTCTTTCACATCTGTGACATACTATACTATGACTTTTTTTTTCGCATTTTTGTGACATACTCTACTGACATTTTTTTTCGCATTTTTGTGACATACTATACTGACATTTTTTTTGCATTTTTGTGACATACTATACTGACTTTTTTTTTTTTTACATTCTTGTGACATACTATACTATGACATTTTTTTCACATTTGTGACATACTATACTATTACATTTTTTTCACATTTGTGACATACTATACTATGACATTTTTTTTTACATTCTTGTGACATACTATACTATGACATTTTTTTTACATTCTTGTGACATACTATACTATGACTTTTTTCCTGACATACTATACTATGACGTTTTTTGCATTTTTTTGTGACATACTAAATTATCACTTTTCTATGACATAACATACTATAACTTTTTATAGCAAGCTATACCATTACTTTTTTGATATAGTATTTCATACAAATGCAGAAAAAGTCATAGTATTGTATGTCATTAAAATGCGAAAAAAAAGTTTTAGTGTAGTATGGCATAAAAATATGTCATAAAAAAGTCACTATATGACACACTGTACTATGACATGTTTATGACTTACTGTAGTATATTTTTTACATATAGTGTCTGCTCTAAACAATAAACTAATGATTTAATAATAATGATAAATGTTTTTTTCTTTGTCTCCTCTCAGGAAACGGAAAGAGCAGAAGACAAAGCATGCTGTTTTAGATTCTCTGGACTGTATTTTTTTATTTGGGAAGGATCTCCCAGCTGTACAGTCTCGCAAAATGGATCAGTAACCCGAGATGGATGTTGGCGCAGAGCATCATCATCATCATCACTCACCCCAAACTACTTGGGAAACTCGTCCACAGTGCGACCAGCCCTGTTCCCAGGTCTGGCCTGAACCTGGCCCAAAAGAGACATTTATATACTGTACATCTATATTTATTGAGAAGAGAATTTGCTGCTAAATCTAACTACTGTCTAGAATTCTAACTGGCTCAGTCACTTTAAAGAGTACATGCAATGTGTATAGATTTTTTTTTTTGAAGTGGTGGTATTTTAAGTGATTTTTTTGTCATTATTTCCATTTTCATGCATAAAAAACTCCATGTCAGAGCTCCTCAGTGTGTGTGGGTGAGTGCGGCACAGACAGGCAGACGGATGTTTCTGTAGCAACTCCAAAGGGTTTGATTCTCTGTCTCTGCTGCCGCAGTGCTGTTCTCAGCTGCACACATCGTATGTGATCGTTTACTCTGAAGGTTTCTGAGGCCAGCTTTGATAGAACTGATAATTTTATCCTAACTGGAGGCTAATATGAGAGCAGTGCTGCCAAGCTCTGTGCAAAAAAAAAAAAAAAAAGAAAAAAGATCACATTCTTGTCAGATGCTGGCATATCATTCCAGGATGCTGCGGTCTCTGTCGTGACCAACGAACAAATGCAGGAGGGAAAAAGGCAACGTAGATTTAATAACAAGGGCATTACAGGATTAGTTACGCCTCCTAAATTCTTCAGAAAACCTAAATGTAACCACAGTGAACAACCCTCTCATCCTGTCCCACCTCAACCTGACACTTTACCTCCTCCGGTCGGTTTCAAAGAGGAGGTGCAAAGTGACTCCCCAGTGTTAGAATCTGCTGCCATGGTGCATTACAGATGTGTTCTCCTCTCTGCCATTCCCATCTCCATCAACTGTAAAGATTATCCTTTTTTTTCTGGATTGCCTCCATCATTGTGTTGCATGCCTGCTCTGTTGTATGAGGAAGCACACAGCCACTGAACTCCTGATTCAGGGAGCACTAGCTATAGTCCTGCCCCTAGTGAATACGATACTGAGTCACAGTCTATTTAACAGTGTTACAAGAGATGTTTTGTATGATATTCTTTAACTTTATTTGTTGATAATTGTTATTGGTGTGGGATTTCGTTGCAGATGCCCTCCCATATTTGAGCTTTTTTTTCCCCAGAGTAAAGAAAATTAAAACTAAAGTTTAAAAACAAATCACGTGAACTGTTTTGTTTCTTTTCCCTGCTGTACGGACGCATTTTGTTTCAGCTACTGTACAAAGTTTAAGGCACAGTGTTCAAGCATTCAATGCTTTGTTTATTGAAAATGACAAAACATTCTTCACAATACAAAATTATACAGAATACAAACTGTATACCAAGTCCAGTATAAAAAAAGGAACATTACAAGTGTTACAAAGGTTTTTCATTGATTTGAAATCTCGTCTTCATTAAAAGATTTTGGGAAACAAAGTAAAATAGGACAACAAGGCACAGCCGGTACTATCTGAGAAGCATAGTGCATACATTACATACAATACCACGTATGTGAAACAACCTGTTTCACGCTGTGATGAACACTTACGGAGAAAAAAAAAAAAGTTTTTGTTTTTTTTTACAAGATTAAAACAACCAAGCTCTGCATCTGCATGATGAGCGGCTTCTGCAGCTAGCTACACGTCACTACTGTCCACTGTGGACAGGGTCATGTGGAAATGTGCTGTACTTTATCACAAAGAGCCAGACGTCTCACAGACGTCGGGCGTATGGCTTTTACCAAGTGCTTTCAACCACTGGAATCTGAAGCAACCAGAGTGCAAAAAAGTGAGGTCACATACTGTCTCATAGGACGTCTCTGAAGAAAAATATAACAAGATGACTGCTGCTGATGATGATGATGATGATGATGATGACGGTCAGAACAAGAGATGGATGAAGATGGGAGGCTCTCTCACAGACCCTGGATCAGGATTTGTGGGTGGTGGGGGACAGGAGCAGGGAGGAGGGTGTTCCTTCCAGGTTTGGCAGGGGGACAGGCATGTGTCCGTTGATTAGGCTGGGGAACTGTGGAGGAAGAGAAAGGGGCCGAGAGTTAGCGAGGAGGGGACGGAGGCTCTATGAAAGCTGCTTTCCGGTGAGGAACTGCAGCATTGTCACTGCTCTGGTTTCCTGTTTTTTTATTCATTGTGCCTCTTCCTTTTCGTCTCTGTCCCCTGAACCTCCACAACAGAAGGAGAAGTCAACATTATTTGTGCACAAAGAATCCGGTATGGTGTGTGTGGCTGTGGCGGGGGTGTGGTGTATGCGTGTGTGTGTGTGTGTGTGTTTCACAAATGAGGAGCAGCTCTCAAACCAGTCCACCCTGTTCAGACTGGCTCCCCTGGGCTCAAACAGGAAGTATTCACAGGATTTCCTCTCCCTCTCATGAGCGCTGAAACAGGACACCTCTGCTGGACCTGCTTACTAAGTCTCAACTAGTTTCACAACCCCTGGTATCTGTGATTTTGCAGAACTACAACATCTCGTTTTTAAGTTTTATATTCGCTTTCTGTCAAATAAATACCTGCATGAAAAATGCAAAATCTGGAAGACCAAGAGATGCACTGGCTCTACATTGGTACTTAATTTTAAGGACATAACAGAGGAGCATAACGCAGGAAAATATATGAACTCATATAAAGCTAATGCCTCTCAATTATCACTATGACCCACTAAAAGTGAGTTGTGGTGTATCTTTCTGCAGTGACTCCGCCCTCTGCCTGTATACTCTTATTTTCTTCTTATTTCCTGTGCTTGGGACATTAATGGCCGACGGACCTCACGTGAGGTTGGGGCTTTACAAACAGGCAGCGAAGGCAGGCATCCCAAGAGACACAGCACCGAAAGAAATGCAAATATAGCGAGGCAAAATGCTAAACGAGAGTCAATCTGAAGTTGGCTTTTACTTTCTCTTTCGAATATGTTTACTAACAGTAACCTGACAATCCTGCGTTGTATACCTTTAAGGTTCTGTATGTAACTTAAACAAAGTGGTCGTTATCAGTGACATCTCTCTTTGAGGTTGCTAAGTGAACTGCGGTCAGCATCCTGTTGCTCGCGCTCCAGTGTGCGCATCTGCCAAAACAATGACAAAAGACTGGCCATGACTGACTGGCACAGTGTCGACAGAGGGCTGGGAAATAAACTACAATCATATTTACTATCTGTAATGTTCCTTTATTTGATTTGGACCATCATCTCCATGAAACTAAGTAGCTTACTGTTTGCAAATTACTTCATGATGCTGTGAAGCAACCAACTGCAGATCCATGTAGCGTAGCAACTATCTGGCTAACCTTAGCTGAGGTCATGATTAGCTCACTGGCTGCCCCTGCACGGCTCCTGGCTAGTAGAGAGCGCTTTGTCTGTTACCTCATTTATTATTTGCTAAATTAATATTGTTAATCATAATCCATTTAGTTAGTATCATGTATCAAACTATACAAAAAAAGATATTTTTGGCAGATATATAGACGAGGAAAGGTTGTGTTAAGGGACTGCATGTTTATTTTCTAACACTGGGTGGTACTTGGACTGTAAATAAACTGGGTTTATTATTTATTTATTTATTTAACTGAACAGTAAATAGACTGGGGATAGTTGTATATTAGTTGTAAATACATTTGGCAATATGTTGAAATAATATACAAGAGAAAGGGATAGGCACATGTAAGTATTACTTCTACCTGCTCCTTTTCAGACACTGTTATCTTTGTCTTGTTTTTATTATGTTTTTTAATTTTTGGTTCAATATAAAGTCATTCATTTATTCACTTTAGCTGGGGAAGTAATTTGGCAAGGTAGTCAACTGACAGATCGTTAGCAAGCAAGCTAACTAAGTTAGCCAGCTACCTGTAACTAAGCTACGCCTTGGTTACTTCCGAACATTAGCTGATGAAGTAAACGCCAAGCTAGTTAATTTACCCGTCAGATCAGCCCTGAAGTCTGGATAAGTAAAGCAACGTTTATCACTCAAGACAGTATGTTGCCAGCAATTTGTCCACAATAGCAAGCTAGCTAACATTAGCCAGCTAAAGCCACAGTATCACAATATATTTGACATGTCAGTGCTTCCTTTTCGGCATCGAGGGGCCCTGAATTTATGATACTCAGTACTGACTTAAATTAATTAGACTAGAATTAACAAGTGAGCACAGCCTGCAGATGCTCTGCCTCACTTCCCACCAATACCACGCTACTTCCCTTAGAGTGGAAGGCAGCTCGGACCTTGGTAGCTACAGCAACTGTCATTCGGCCGGTGTAGACCCCCACCTCTGGGGTAAAATGTGTAACGGAAACACAGCATGTGTGGACTCTGGTTTGAGGTGGGTGCTAGTCACCTGTTGGCTTTAGCAGACTCCATGTCTTAGCTATTGTTAGCTAGTGTAGCAAACTTAGGCAACAAATGGGAACACGCATTACATCACATCCTTAGGATTTCCCATGAAAAATTTGATTTAAGTCCATTACATAGAATTTAGTCCACAGGCTGTAACAGGCATCCGAGAAAGGCGGGGATGGTCTCAGCCTTAGTTACATCACAACCTGTTCACCCACTGCCACTAAGATTAAATTAATACATGTATAAAGTTACATACAGAGCCTTTAAGGTGCATGATGGGTATTAGAGACGTGTTATTCCACACAAGTTAAGGCTAAAACTGGAGCTATCATGTTATTACTTGTTGCAAATATTAGGAAATTCCTTCATCTTAATCTCCTGGCATGATGACAGTGATGTCACCTGATTTTAACAACTGCTGGGAAGGAAGGGGGATTTTGCAGCAGCACTAATTTCACTGCAGCCTCTCAACTTCCTCCTCGGCCTTCAGTCACTACCAGTAAACAATAATCCTCTGAGCACACCTCCTGGTCTCCTCTGCTATTTTCGTACCCTCTGTGTCTACACCTGTGTTTGCTTCTTACCTGGAAGAGGGAGCTGTGGCCCTGCAGCCGGGCGGGGCTGAGCGGAGCGACGGGGCTCAAACTGCTCCAGAAGTGGATGCCTGACAAAAGCGGACTGTGGGCCAGCAGCAAACCAGAGGGAGTCTACGAGGGAGGGAGAGGAGGGGGGGGGGGCAAAGAAGGAGGGAGGGAGGCTCGGTGTAAATAAGAAGAACTAGTGAAGACAACATATTTTAAAATACAGACACAGAGACCCACTGGATGGAGAGCGTCGCTCTGAGGGCTTCGGTAATGCGAAACATGCTGAAATGGTAAATGGACGTGTATTGGCGTTTGGAAAAACAAACTGACGGAGCAGGAAGGAAGTCTGTGGTTTCTCCCCAGAATACAGGGGTGACGTGAGGAGGAGGAGGAGGAGGAGGAGGAGGTGGGGGTTGTTGTTGATTGGGGGGGTGAAGGGAGGGGGGGTTCCTCAAGCACTTGTTGGAACGCCAACTAGAGAGAAAACATATGAAATCAATTTCTGCCTCTCTCCCCTGGTCTTCTCTCCCCCTCCCCCCGACTTTCCCCCTGTGTCACCTCAGAGAAGTGAGCCAGTGTTGCGGAGGGACCCAGCCCTGCTCCCATTATTAATGGAATTATTGGAGCATATGGCATCACTTAGGGCCTCTTCCCCCCTCTCATAGGTTGGACTCGCTGAAGATTCCTGTAAATTGCTTGTTTTCCTCTGATCTCACTTTTTGCGTCCTCGTAAACAGACAGTGCGAGCGTGGCTATTAATGGCTCGCTCAGAGTGTAGATAAACCTCTGATGTGGCAGAGTCACTTTGCTTCGTAACAACTCCAGTGTAAACACATTATTAACTGAAAGAGATTATTAAATGCCAGTTGATGCGTGCAGCAGAGCCTTTGGGGTTATCGCAAAACCAACCCAAAAGTCACGGCTGGAGTAATCTGACTCTGAATTTGTGGCAGAGCACACTCTAAAAGTTTTACTGTAAAAACCTTGTGTCATTTCAGACTGAACAGCCACACAAGGTAAAGAGCAGCTACTGAATTTACCGCACTTTACACAAGCAAATTTACATTTTACAAGCACTTTAATTTCCCAAATTTTAAATTTGAGTACAGACATACTTCTATGAGGCCTGTAATTTGCAGCACATAAACATTACTGGCTGTAATTTCTGCTTTTACCCCACAGAGTGGTTTATTTTGAAGGGTTTAATCCCAAACCAAACACAGACTATGACTCACTGAATTTGACAGTCTAAATTTGCATCTCTGCAAAACTATGTAAAGTTTCTTTGTGACATCAAAATGCCCGTGCACGATTTACCTTTAAATCACACCAGTTTACCTTTGTTGTACCTTTGTCTGTTTCTTAAGGAAATTTGGCTCAAGTGACTGCTTAAATAAATATAGCAGTAGTCTTTCCAGCAGCACATGCCAGGCTGTGTCAGATGTCTCTTGCTACTCTCTGACCGCTTTAGGGACACTGACATCATACTCTGGATAGATCCCATCCTGTCCCTGTGGCTACCAGGCCACCACACACAGAGGGGCAGAAACAGATAGCATCATACCATTTTTTCTGCCTGTCTGAGATTTGATTATTTTTGGGCTCACTGTAATTCAGCTCAGTTGGCACAGAGCGACAGAGTCTACCTTTAACTACTGAGAGCAAAAATAAGAGAGCTAGTAGACGTGTTGAATGGTATCACTGAAGTGTGTAGACATGTCTGGACTAGACAGACGAGGCTGGTTTTAGGGGAGTCTCAGGTGTCTGCAGAGCTTCATTCTAACAGTAATTAGCAGTACTTAATGTTGGCTGGGCCGCCAGTCCCCCAAAGTGCCGACTCTAAACTAACAGACACAAAGTGACATCATCTGTATCATTCAAATTAATCATCTCACCTGTGCAGTGAAGAAGGCAGGAGTGAGGGAGCCAGACGGCAGCGCCGGGCTGTTGAGGGCGATGGAGCCGATGTCGCTCCCTGCGAGCAGCAGGGACGGGGATGAGATCTCCAGAGCTTTGGGCTTTTTGCTTTTTGGAGGGAGTCCATCTCCTTGGTTACTACTACTACTAGTGGAGCTACTTCTACCACTGCTGCTGCTGCTCCTCTTCTCAGGAGGCTGCAGGGCGCGCTCCCTGTGCCCAGAGGAGAGGTTGAGGGGCTGAGCGCTCTGGTCAGAGTCCTCCTCTTCCTCTTTGGCTGCGGGGCTCCAGCTTTGGGAGGGCTGGGTCTGGGGAGAGGACGGGGAGCGGAGTTTGGGTGGCCTGGAGGAGACGTAGGACTCAGGTTTGGCGGAGGGAGGGGAGCTCCTTTCGTTGGCGTTGGTGCCAAAGCGGATGACGGAGCGCGGCTCCTCCTGGCGCTCCCGCAGGGCACGAAGCAGCTCGGGCTGGTTCTGCAGGGAGCTGATGCTGAAGGAGGAGTAGAGACCCGAGCGGAGGTAGTCGTTCCGACACTGCTGCGCCCCCAGGGCTGCCAGTGTCCTCCTCTGGGCCTCCTCCTCCCCTTCCTCTTCCTCCTCCTCCTCTACCTCCAGCTCAGAGGCCTCTCCTTCCTGAAGGGGAAACCTTCCAGATGCCAGGCCCATCTCCACCGCCTGGGGGTCCATCTTCAGGATCTCAGGGAAGGACACAAACTTATAGACGAACTTCTGGCCGATCACCTTCTTGATGATGTTCTGTAAAACACATGAACACCATTAATGACGAGGAGAACTTGTTACAAAATCTACGAACAGCAAACAAATATGAATCAAGAAAATAAAAACAGAACATATGTCTTGACATTTCAGTCCAGTGAAGGCGAGATAACAAACTGAAACAGAGTGCTACATCACACCCGGATTTACTGTGTGTTTGCTGATAAAGAGGAAGTGGAAGTGTCTATCAGGGGAGATTGTGGTTTTAAGAGAAGTGTGACAAAGTATGTGTCGTAGTACTACACTCCTCTCTCAGGCCTTCAGGTCTTAACATTTACAAAAGCTGCAGTGAAATGACCACTTAGACCCTTACACAGACGCAGCTCCTGCACATTAACCAGAGCCAGTTTACTTCACCTTGTCATAGTAGTAGCGCAGCGCTCTGCTCAGCTTGTCGTAGTTCATGTTGGTTTTGTTCTTGCGCAGCCCCCACAGCTTGGCCACTTCCTCTGACTTCAGGAGCTTAAACTCGCCGTCTGTGGACGTCCAACATATCAGGTGCTTGTGACTTTGGTCCAGCAGCAGCTGCAGCAGGAACTGCCACAGAGTGATGGCACTGTCCATACCTGCGGTGAGACACGTACAGCGTGAGTGAGAACATTTGACTCGGCCGGAGCAGAGCACGTAACATCAAAGCCCTCATTGGTTATTTTTAAAATCATCATATGATGTCGTCTGAGTTCGTCCTCTTGTGGCTTTTTTTTTCTATACGAGATAAAAATGGAACATCGTCACCGAGAGATGTCAGCTGACAGAAAAAGCACCAAAACTACCTACACTTGCACTACCTGCCAGATGCTACAATGACAGAATAAGCACAAAACTCAAACCTCCGGGGGAAACATGTCTGGTAGCTCTTTGCACTCTGTGCTCATTACTTTCCATATTCTAGACCTGTGTAACATAACTGCTGATAAAACATGCTCTGAGTGTTTACAGGGAGTGTTCAGAACAAGACGAACTGATGATTCACCTTAATTAAAAGCCTCTTTTCCTGATTTCTGTCTTGCCGGTGTTCTTTACTGCGTACAGCCTAAATTAGGTTAAAAGCTGAGGAGGGAACGGCCTGTAACATGTGGTGTAAGGACGAGTAGACCGGTGATGAATAGAACAGTGTGTTTTAAAGAGTGTAGTGTAATGTAGCAGCGGCAGCAGAGGAGAAAAAAATATAAGGAGGAACAACAGCTCAAGCCAGAAATATGCTGCGGTTCAACCTGGCCCTCTCTCCACAGGAAGTATGACGGGCCCAGGGTGGGTTATTCCTTTAATAGAGGAATGTGCAGCCTCGAAGCTCCTGTCTGCCTGCTCGCAGCTCCATATATTAATAGTGGGGTGGCGCGCGGGGGGGGACTGTTTCTGTCAACACAGACGGCAACACCGGAGTCGTGCTGAAAGGATTAATCAATTAATGGATAATAAACTGGTAAAATGTAGATAATCTGTCAATCGTTAAGTCATTTATTGAGCTAAAATCACTAAACTTTGCAGTTTTCCAGCATCTTAAATGTGCGAATTTGTTGCTTTTGTATCATTTTTAATTGACGGTTTGAGTTTTGGACTTTTGATCCTAAGAAACAAGCTATTTGAAGACATCTCTTTTCGGCTGAAGAAGGGCATCTAGGTTGATTCGTCCGTGTGGCAATAATAAAGTTAAACTGGAGTGCTATCCTACTTTTTAGTTTTTGGGTTATTTACATTAAGAATCCAGCACCCAGTCTCCGAGTTCGAATTGTGGGTTGAGCGTGTTGTGTCTTATTTTTACTTTTTTTTTTTTTTTTTTTTTTTTTTAGAGAGAGAAATGTTTAAGAGACACATCAGTGATAAAATTAATTGTTAGTTGGAGGCCTAAACATCAGAGAAACGTGTTTAAATATGGGTCAAACTCATAATCACAAAAGCATAGCACAAAAGTATTAAAAAACTGTCACATACCTAAAGTTGGCATTAAATGCCTGATCAGGCTTGTGGTTTTGTTGTCTTTATTTATTCATTAGACAGATAATTAATGATTTAATTAGAGTTTTGCCAATTTAAAACAGGCTTCATTTACCCACAGATATTCTGCCGCTGTTTGCGTAAGAAATTTGGCTTCTTTTGTTAAATAAAAAACATATTTATATTCCTCAAAGTGAGGTGAAGGGTCCTCCTGAATCCAGTCTCACTCACACGCATCACCTCAGCAATTTTGATTTAAATTAAATTTTTAATTTCTATTTGTGCAATTATTTTAACTTATTTTATTTTGTGTGTATTTCAATACCACTGTATTATTGTTGATGGGTGGAAGTGTGGTTGTTGTTTTTTATAGGCTACTGGACAGCTGAATTTCCCTTTGGGGATGAATTAAGTACTTTCTATCTATCTATCTATCTATCTATCTATTGCTCAGGCACTGTTTTGGCATTGGTATTGTAAAATTTGGCCCTCCACACAGCCCTACATTCTGAAAGACCTCATGTTGTATTCTCTGCCGTCTTATCTATCTATGGATGTGCGGAGCGATTAGTGACTGATGCTCTAGAACAATGATAACAGACCGGCCTTTCAGCCACCACATATCTCTGTCCGGCGAGGAGAGAGGGAGGGCTGAACTCATTTCCGACACGAGCTATCCCCTGAGTTTTCTATCTGCCATGTGAAACTACAAACCTGTCAAAGTCAGGACTTCCTCCTATTCTACTTCCAAGGACAAATGTTGAGGAGAGGGGATCCCACAGCAGGGGAGCGTTTCCCCAGTCCTGCCACACTTCCCACAAAAATCCCAAAGGGAGGGGGGTCAAAAGATCAAATCATTGTCCCCTTTTCCACGGCTCCACCCTTTAAACCAATCTGAACCCAGACTTTGGTTTGGCCTCCTAAACACTTTGAAGCAAAAGTAAAGCTTGCCAATGCAGTGCCGCTGAGCTGACAGGTCTACAATTAGGCCAGCGTGACTTATAAACATTCACCTTTGCAAGATGCTGCAAATAGCACAGAGAGACTTTAAAGTATGGGGCCGCTACTGAAGGTCAGACATACCTCCTACAGACATCACGATGCCATAGTTGACTATTAAAGTGATGTGCCTGCCACACAGAGATAAAAATCCCCTACATGGAGGTAACACCAGTCACTGTGATCACCGCAGACATGGTCTAACCCTCTCTAGGAACATTACAGGAACATTGTGGTGGTTTTGCTCGGGAATCAGGAGCCCTGCTGCGGATGCTCGGACTGAGAAGTCTCGCTGTGCGCACAAAGCCATCCAGTGTTGGCTGAACGGAAACTGCTAATGAGATTAGATGGTGTGTGCAGACATTACTTAGCCATGACTAAATCTGCTCTCTTCCTGTTCGCAGACGGTGGAAAATTCAACAGGGGCCCGTAAAAAGAAGCATCTCTAAACATCGGCCACGGGCTGTTGTTGCATTGCTCGTCTTTTGTTTGCCTCTCTTTCTGGGAGGCTTCAGTTGTATCCGGGACTTGAAAGTTGCAGAGCTGTTACGCACAGAGGTCTGGCTCACTATTCTGCCCCACTGACTCATTTTCAAGATGTTGCTCGGACCGGAAGACGGCACAACTGTGTCCGCATCTAAACCTGAACTATTCTGGGTTTAAACTTAAAATACACTCTCTCATAAGAGATCGACACAAGGTGAAAACTTAACATCAAGGATAACTCCTATTCAAAGTGAACACAGTCGCTATTACTCTTAATAACCAGTGACTTCTCCCTGTATAAGCCAACAAAGCGCTGTTCATAGAAAGATGTCCGTTTACTTTTACGTTACCTGCGATCTGAGACTCGGTGTTTTCCCTCCGTGAAACTTTACGGTGAAGCTTGTGTGATTCCTTGTTTTTCCATGCTTGCTTCTGGTCTACACAGTTGTGCTGGACTGAAATAGGATCCTGGGCTTTTTCTTTTTCTGAGCAGGAAGTTGGAGCAGGCAGACACAGAGCCGGCTGACTTCCTCTCCCCGACGATTCCCCAGGCAGTTTGCCGTCTGTGTAAACACACTTTTCCTCCCCTCCTCTTCTCCTCTGCCTGCCCGCTGACGGCCAGCAGTAGGCCTACTCTGTGCTGTCGGCACACATGGTGATACAGAAACTCCTACAGCCCAGAGACTGACATCATCAGTCCGCAGGCTGCCGTGATGCCTTCAGGTGCGCCTCGGTAGTCACAACACTTCCATCCGCAGTCATAAAGTCACGTGATTCTTTTCGTTTTCATTGTCGGCAGTGGTGAAAGAAGTACTGAGCTTTCACTAAAGTAGCAATACAAGTACAAAATACTCAAGAGTACATCAGTACTAGCATCAAAATATATTTCAGTACCATAACGGGAAGTAGCTACACTACATTGTAAAAGTATTCTGTAACAGCTTAAAGTTCTGCATTAAAAATTCTAAAAAAATACTCAAGTAAAAATACTCAAGAGTACAGAAGTGCTAGTATCAAAATATACTTAGGAAAAGTAGCAATACTAGATGGTAAAAATATTCTGCTACAATAAAAAATACTTCAAAATTCTCAAAAAAAACCCTACAACCTCAACCTCAAAATACTCAAGTACAAAAGTATAAGCATCAAAATATACTTAAGTACTATGAGTAAATGTACCAATACTACACTATAGAAACACTCTGGCACAAATAAAAGTCCTGCATTCAAGATTATCAAAAAATACTCAAGTAAAAGTACAAAAGTATTAGTGTCAAAATATACTCAAGCACCACACGGAAACGTAGCAATACTAAATGGTAAAAATCTTCTGCTATAAGTGAAAGTCCTGCATTCAAAATCCTTCAGAAGTACTCAAGTAAACGTACAAAGTATTAACTTCAAATTACAGTGATGTAGCATAAATAAAAGTAGCAACACTACACTGTAAAAATACTCTGCTAGCAAGTCCTGCATTCAAAGTTATCAAAATAAAATACTCAAGTTAAAATACTCAAGTAAAAGTACAAAAGTATTAGCGTCAAAACATACTTAACTACATAAGTAAAAGGAGCAATACTACATTGCAAAAATACTCTACAAGTAAAAGTTCTGCATTCAAAATTCTCCAAAAATACCCAAGTAAAAGTACAAAAATGTTAGCATTAAAATACACTTCGCAGCATAAGGATAAGTAGCAGTAGTATATCGTAAAAATATTCTGCTCCAAATGAAAGTTCTGCATTTAAAATTCTCAAAATAAGTAAATAAAAAAAATAAAAATAAAATACTCAAGTACAAAAGTATTACTATCAAAATATATGTAAGTAGCATAAATAAACGTAGCAACACTACATTGTCAAAATTCTGAAAAAAAGTACGTAATTAAAAAACTAGTAAAAGCACAAAGGTATTAGTGCCAAAATACACTGCAAGTAAATTTAGCAATACTAAACTGTAAAAATACTCTGCTACAAATAAAAGTCCTGCACTTAAAATTCTCAAAAAATACTCAAGTACATAAGTATTAGCATCAAAATGTACTTAAGTACCATGACTAAAAGTAGCAACCCTACTCTGTAAAAAATACTGTGCTACAAGTTGAAGTCCCGCATTTAAAATTCTCAATAAAAAAAATAATGAGGTAAAAATATTCAAGTAGCCTGAAAGTACAAAATTATTAGCATCAAAATATACGTAACTACTGTAAGTAAAAGTAGCAACACTACTCTGTGAAAAATACTCTGCTACAAGTTGAAGTCCCAGCATTTAAAATTCTCAATAAAAAACCCCTAAAGTAAAAATATTCAAGTAGCCTAAAAGTACAAAACCACTGGCAGCAAAATATATCAAATAAATATAGTAGAGTAAAAAGTACAATATTAGCCTCCACAATGCAGTGAAGTAGAAGTATAAAGTAGTATGAAATGGAAATATTCAGTAAGTACGAGTACCTCAAAACTGTGACTGGCCTGTATGTATTTGACTTTGATGTAAGGGACAAACAGGAAGGGCAGAGGGGGGCGACATGTAAGTGAGGTCCTCAACTGACACTGAAACAGTGATGTTGCAAATACATAGTGTGCACCTTTGACCACTTGGCCCAACACGACACTGAAGACATGGTTACATTTAGGCAGGAGGGTTTTAAAAATTCGTAGGTGTTGCATCAGATTCCTTTTTTTAAATTTTGTGAATATCAGCTGTTGCCATCAAAGATTTATTGTCAGTCTGTTCGGACTGAACAGATATGTTCAGGGGTTCTTCTGTCCGTCAGTTTGTTAAATCAGACCCTGGGCTCTCAGGAGGCCAGAGGTAACGCTGCACAGAGGAACTGATGTAATACACTCAGGTAGTGTGTTCTGAGCCTGTGTGGGTCAAGAAGTGGACGAGGACGCACGTGATGACATTGACTGTTTTGTAAGTGTGCTTTGTTTAGTTGTTTAGTGTTTACTCTGTGCTGCAAGAGGCATTTAACAAAAATCTGACAAAGCAAAATGAGTCTCATCTGACAGAGTAATTTGGGACTAGTGGTTAAGGTCATGCAGGGTAACACTGTTGTTATTTCTGCCTATATATGAAATGAGATCCTTTTTCAAGAATCGTCTTAAAACACACTTTTGTTCTATTCTCTTTTATTCTAAGTCACTTTGAGAATAAGATTCAACAGATTTTGCTGTAAATTATAATTAGTTTAGTTGTTGCACTTTTTGTCAGCTAGTACCTATAAAGAGTCTGCAGACACATCATGATTGGTTCCCTGAACGCATCCACCTGAACACATCCACTTTTTTCACCGCAAGAAAATTTTCCGCGGTAAATCACGTGAACGCATCTGGGTCAATGTGTTCAAACCCTTGTATGACCGACCTGCGGCGGTCAGTGGCCTCCAGAGGTGTGACACCGGCGAGGCGTGGCTCCCAGCGGTGCGTCTGATTGGCGGCTGAACTTACGGCGACTGAAGGTGGTACCTTGGGGAGAGGCGAGCAGCGCTCACTGCAGCAGAGTCCCGCTCAAGTAAAGTCAATGCCTTGTTTCACGGTCCACATCCGAGATGAGTGGCTGGCAGTGCCCTGCCGGGATACCAGCAACACCATCCGGTGGCTCGGACTCGAAGCTCTTAAACGTTACATGAAGAACAAACCGGACAACGGCGGCATCAAGGCGTTAAAGGACACTCGGTTTGTTGTGCGCAGGTGTCAGGGTTTGGGTTTACTGGACGTGGATGACACCTGTCGAGGATGTGCTGGAGGATAATGACTTTGTGGAGCTCGGTAATGACCATATGCATTTAAAATACAAGAATTTTTTTTATTTTAATTTATTATAATCACTTAATTATGCATCACATTTGGGGGACAGTATAGCCAAAAGCTGTGCGTAATTGCGCATGGTTATGTACCAACGATCTGAGACATTAAATGTGATTAGTACAATAAGACGTGAACAATGTGTATTATTATTCTGCACTTACAGCTATTGAAGGCGACACCATGTCTCCTGACTTCATCCCGTATGAGCCAGGAGTTTCTCACCTGTATCCTTTTACTTGTTGAGTATTTCTGCCACATTAATTATAGAGGGTACTTGGGTGCAGTAGTTGATGCTAAATACTACTTATCAAATCAGTTTTACTATTTTTTTATGCTATTACAGTGTTCTTAATCATGGGCAACGACTACTTTTGTCTAACTTGCTAAAATAATGATTTTAATACTGCAACAGTTTTTTTCCTACAAGTTGTGTCCCTCTCCAACACACCTGTCTGGAAATAGATATGCAAAGTATTCCTTTGTTCAACAATTGCTTTTGAAATAACAAAATTAATCATATATTTAATCACGTTTTTTTTTTTTATTCTATAATTTCTGTTATAAAATAATACAGTAAAGGGCCACCACTGTATTTTGTTGAGTGGTATCCTTAATTAAACTATGTGAAACAGCACAGCAGCATACAAAGAACCTGGAGAGGTGAGTGTTTATCCATTCTGTTAAAGTTTAAAACCTATGATAGTGATTACTTCTGTGTAACACGGCTCTCCCTGCGCAGTACATTTCCTTGGATGGCAACAGCCTGACGACGACAGATCTGGTCAACTTAGGAAGGGGGCTCTACAAGATAAAGGTAATGATCGACAAATTGCGTTTGTTGTCATGGCTGCTCTGTGCAATCTTTGACTGAAGACGATCTCTCCTCTTTACCAACATTTTCAGCTGACTCAGGAGGCAGAAAAAAAAGTTGTGCAATCCAGGGAGCTTTTGGACACCATTGTCAAAGAAAACAGAGGTTAGGAAACGTTTAAGCATAAAGGCCTTAAATGCACTGATGTTAATGTGAATCAGCTACTGTTTCAGAAATAAATGATCCCATGTTTAGTTCTCTGCATCTCTCTCTCTCTCTGTTCCCACAGTTGTCTATGGAATCACTACAGGTTTTGGCAAATTTGCCCGAACGGTCATTCCTGTCAGCAAGCTCAAGTAAAGACGATATTTCACTGTATTTCACTACATCTTCTGTTGGAGAGCAGGCTGTTTTTATGTGCTGATGTGTTCTTGTTTCACAGGGAGCTGCAGGAGAACTTGGTGCGGTCACACTCAGCAGGTAATAAAGCTCTCCGTTAAGCTCTATTACTCGTCTAGAATTACAGATTTCAAGATAATGAGCGCTGCTGACAAAGTGTTTTAGGCTTAATTTATATCAGCGCCATCAATGTTTTGCTGTGGTGTGTAGGTGTGGGAAACCCACTCAGTCCAGAGAGGACCCGCATGCTGCTCGCTCTGAGGATCAATGTTCTGGCCAAAGGGCACAGCGGGATTTCTCTGGAAACTCTTCATGCCATGATCCAAGCCTTCAATGGTGAGCCACCAGCCTCACTTTACCTTATCTGACCTGGGATATCGGCTGCTGTTGACTGCTGATAACTTCCTTTAGGGATCAGTATTGGGAAAGTGACTGTCATATGACTGATTTTCATCTCTAATGCACTCTGCCCCTGCAGCTTCCTGCCTCTCCTTTGTCCCTGAGAAAGGAACAGTGGGTGCTAGTGGAGACCTGGCACCCCTTTCTCACCTGGCCCTGGGGCTGATGGGCGAGGGGAAAATGTGGTCTCCTAAGAGCGGGTGGGCAGATGCCAAATATGTAAGATCTTATAGCTTTCTCTATAATGACTTTTCCATGGTTGTACAACAATAACTTGCTCAATGCAGCAGGAAATGTGTTTTTTACTTTTGAGAGTGACAGGTCACAAGTCCAATAGGAAAACATGTTTGTTTTTTGATGAACCTTGACCTTCTACATGTTTTTTTCCCTTTCATCTCTGGCCAGGTCCTGGAGGCCCATGGACTGAAGCCAATATCACTAAAGCCCAAAGAGGTAATGTTTAAAAACCAGCCATGCTCCCTCATATTTGATTTGCCTGCACTAAAGAAAGTGACCCAGGCTTCACTGGGAATGCATTGTGTTTTGTCTTGAGGTAAAGAATTTAAGCTCGGTCTACATGTATAGATATTTTAAGGAACAGATATTTTTCCCCTCTATTTAGAGACAAAATTCTGTCCACACGGTCCACACGACCTTCTTTATACAAAATATCTCCGTACACACAAGGGCTGAAACGATTCCTCGAGTAACTTGAATAATTTAATTACCAAAAAGCCTCGAGGCTTCGTTAAATCCAGTGTAACTATACAGCTCACTGTGTTTCGCATGGATGGTTATTTCTGTTGCACGATGCGTTTACTTTGCTTTCGCTGTTGATAGCCTGCGCAGCTGTAACATGGATGTGAAGCGCAGATTGCAAAACAATGGAGGAAGAGGGACAAGTATAGAGCGAGAGACAAAAAGAGGAGACACGCCAGAGAGAACGACATAAAGTGTAGACTGTGGGATTACAAGCTAAAACGAAAAGATGTTCATGTGTAAAATGTTCAGTGTGTATTGCAAAACGGAGTTAGCGTACCACAACAGCACGCCCTCAATGCTACAACGTCTAAGTAGGAAACATCCACTGTATACATCAAGTTCACAGAGCAGACCTGACACAACAAGGTAACGTCAACGTCACATCTCATTGCATTTAACCTCAGTCAGATTGCTTGCTGAGAATTATTACGCATATAAAGAACGTACATGTATTATGGCTTTGTAATGGCTGATTAATAACAGAAATCAATGTGGTGGCTAATGTTACCTGGCGATGTATCATGTGTATTAGCCAAGTTTTGCTAGAGAAAATGGAACACATGGAAAATACAGTGCTGTTGTCAACTGGTTAAAGCCTTACCTTCATTTGTTATTATGTTAGTCACACACATTAACACACCTCTTACTCACTTATTCACGCACTCACTCACGCACACATGCACCCTGTCAATCACTCTTTACGGACAGCAGATGCATCATTTGATCTGTCACAACTGTTAAAGTGCAGACAAATGTTTTTGCAATGAAAGCAAGAAAAATGTTGATTTAAAAAAACAGAAACAAATTTGTTGCTCATTTCTCTCATCTCTCTCACTTTTATTATTTTCTCTTTTATATATTTCTATTGTCCCTAAATAAAGTTAAAGTAATTTAATGAAAACACGCAGCATTTCTTATCCGATTATTCGATTAATCGCCAGAATAATTGATAGAATACTCGTTTACTAGTACACACTCTGATGCAAAAACAACTCTAAATACTCACCAGTGTTAGCTGTCTTTTTAGTTAACTCTTGTGGCAAAGATAGTTAAGTGCACAAGCTAATGTTTCCCATTTCAAAACGAATGACTGGAGATCTCATTAACAGTCAATTTCCCTTTCATATAAAGACAGAAGAACTCGCTCAACGATACAGGTGATGTTCTGCACATGCGAAAGTTTTCCCTCCAGTCCTCCTCATCAACAGCAAACCCACTCTGGATATTGTCCCACCCTCTGCTGGTTCAACCGCACCTGCTCCGTAACTGTTGTTTCTAGCGGACCACATAACACTGGGCGCAACAGATGGCTCCGCTCATCCGTGAAGTGTTGCATCAGTACAAAAGTTAAAGTGTAATGTAGTCAATGGATTAAGCAGTGCTGACAAAACATCAACAAAAGAAGTAGTCCGCCATTACTGTCTCTGTGTGTCCCAAACGCTCCGTTTTACACGTCCACACAGATAAACAGTAACCAGAGTGTTGAAAAATCTGCACCTCAGTAGGCTTTTTTTTTTTTTAAATCTCAGTTTTAATGACCTAAAATTCAATTTGCATGTAGACGAAGGGCCAAAACTTAGAGGAAATTATACCGTTTTCAAAAATATCTGTATATGTTTAGAGGCCTTCAAAGAACAATAACAGTGTTTTTATTTACTATTATGACCCACAGTGTTGTGCACACTGCACTGCATTGTCCCAGGGGCTTCTCAGAGTGGAAAATATGTCCCTCTCACCCTGCCTTTCCCTCACAGGGTCTTGCTCTGATAAATGGGACCCAGATGATCACCTCTCTCGGGGCGGAGGCTGTGGAGAGAGCCCAGGCGATTGCTCGGCAGGCAGACATCATTGCTGCTCTGACCCTGGAGGTGCTAAAGGGGACCACCAAGGCCTTTGACAGTGGTGAGCAGCAGCAAAGTCACGGACCTAGATGGAAATATTTACCTCAAACTCAAAGGCTCTGTGGCTGTTTCTTCCTTCCTCATTGTCTGGTTTCCTCCTGCAGACATCCATACGCTGCGGCCCCACCCAGGACAGATCGAGGTGGCCCTTCGCTTCCGCTCGCTGCTGGACTCTGATCACCATTCGTCCCAGATTGCAGGTGAGAAGACAGGCCCATACTCTAAAACAGACAAGCCACACAACATTATATTATAACCACACAAAGTTATCTTACACCTAACATGTGGGCAGCACTGTTCACAGTAAGAAGTGTGTCCTGTGTTCAAACATATGGGTTACAGGGCTACGATGTGTGGAGTTACAGTACTTCCATATTTGTAGGGGTTTCTTCCCAACCAAAACACATACAGGAATATTTCTGCCACTGCGCTTGATCAAGGTACTGGTTTCAGAACTGGAGCACTGCACTGTGGCTGCCCACAGCTCATAAATAGTTAGAGTGGTTCAGATGCAGAGGGTGTATCTCCCCAGACGGATTAATAAAGTATAGCCTTTGGTAACATCATGCCTGCATTTCTCCCTGAAACATGTTGTGCTTAATGTGTGTCATCTGGTGTTGGTATGTTTTTCCAGAGAGCCACCGGTTCTGTGACAGAGTCCAGGATGCCTACACCATGCGATGCTGTCCTCAGGTAACCTCAAGTCAAGTTTATTTATACAGCCCAAAATCACAAGTTTCTCCCTCAGGACTTTAAAGTCTGAACACCCCCGATTCTTACACTCTTCATTCAGGTAAAAGAAGAAGTCTGTGGTGGATTATCTCGAGTAGATCTGATATGAGTGATCGTCCTGAGGCAGAGCAGTCATATTTTTGGAATTTGGTAGAACTGTGGCAGCACAGTGATGCAGTAGTTAGCATTGTCACCTCACAGCAAGAGGGTTCCTGGTTCGAACCCAGGGTGGGAGGTTCAGACCCTGCAGTGGGAGAGCTGATCTGTGTGGAGTTTGCATGTTCTCCCCGTGTCAGCGTGGGTGTTCTAGGTTAATTGGTGACTCTAAATTGGCCGTAGGTGTGAATTTGAGTGTGAATGGTTGTCTGTCTCTATGTGTCAGCCCTGTGATAGTCTGGCGATCTGTCCAGGGTGTACCCTGCCTCTCGCCCAATGTCAGCTAGGATAGGCTCCAGCCCCCTCGTGATCCCCAACAGGAGAAATGGTTACAGAAAATGAATCAATGAATGACAATGAGTGGGTTTTTTGTAGTTCTTTGTGAGCAAAACTTTTTGTTTCCATACACAGGTTCATGGAGTCACCAATGACACAATAAAGTTTGTCCAGAACATCATCAACACAGAAATCAACAGTGCCACTGACAATCCTGTATCCTTCCTCATCACAGAGATGAGAAAACAGGACTACATGAACTAGGGCTGTACTGAATGTACTGAACAGTCTGAAGCTTCATTCGTAACATTTAATTTTAATTATTAATCCACATTTGAATTCTTTGCATGTCTATTCATTTTGTTTAAACAGTTTTTCTGCACAGTTCCAGATAAAGTTTAGGCTACACTAACATAATTAGTATTATTGTAGCATTAGACTCCTGTGGTGGCTGTGCAGGATAGTTTCTGGCTCTTAATCCAAACATTTTATCATTGTTGCCTTGGTTACGGCCCACGTCATTTGCACAAGCGAGTGTTGGTCAATCAGAACTTCTGCACCAGGCTTTTCGGATTCTAAGAGAAAAAAAAACACTTTAATTTGAAATGTTCTTGATTATTTTATTTCCATTTCTGGCATAGCACAATGTTGCTAAGCTTAAGGGCGCGATTATTATTTCATCATTATTTTATGCTCTTACTGGATCGCCTGCTGCCTACATGTATTCATGTTAAACAAACTGATGAGTTATAGTCATCAGAGAAAGTTCAATTAATTAAAAAGGACTTATTTAATCAGATAAGTTGCTATGGAATGAAGAATTTTTGTTCAAGGACTTCTTCAGGGTAATGATAATGATTAATATTAACAATAATAATAATATATTTCATTTACAGAGCGCTTTTCATAGTACTCAAAGAGTCTTTATATTAGTTAAAAACCATCATAAAATAGAATACAGTAAAATACACACATCATTCACAATTATGTCATAAAATGTGACGACAGAAATTCAAAAACCTCAAAAGAAGCTATACATGTAAAAATAAATTACATTTGTTAGAGCTCTAAGGTAAACCTGAATATGCCTCTTCTGTCTCTGCACTCAAAACTGTAAGATTCTGCCACAAATTATATCCTGGATTTGGTGAGTTATTTTTCTTAACGGCCGTACCAGATGGTATTTGCAGAAAGAGGTGAGACCATATCAGGTGGGAATTTCCATGGTGAATACCCAGCTAAGGTACGTATGTTTGTGACTTATAGAACATCTTTTTGGTATCTGTTGTAGTTTTTGTTCTGCACTCTTTCATTGCTCATTCCTTTCTTTTAGGCTCTGGACTTTTTAGCCATTGCAGTCCATGAGCTGGCCTCTATCAGTGAGAGGAGGATCGAGAGGTTGTGTAACCCGTCTCTGAGTGAGCTGCCTGCCTTCCTCGTCAATGAGGGCGGACTCAACTCAGGCTTCATGATTGCTCATTGCACGGCTGCTGCCTTGGGTTAGTGTGCAAGAAAATAACATAAAGTTAAGCATTAATATCAGCACCTGAATTCTATGTTATTATTATATTTACTTTGAATGAAGTAGATTTTTTTGTCATAGGTTTTAATGTTGAATAATTAATTTCAGGTAGATCATTGTATTTATATGAATTCATGTCCCTTTTTACTCTGTGTTTTAGCATGAACTTAAACTCTTATCTTCACTTTTGTACCATCTAGTTTCAGAGAATAAAGTTTTGTGTCATCCATCGTCTGTGGACTCTTTGTCCACCAGTGCTGCCACAGAGGACCACGTGTCCATGGGAGGCTGGGCTGCCAGGAAGGCCCTGAGGGTCGTGGAGCATGTGGAGCAAGGTTAGGCTTTTTTAAAATCCAGGTATGATTGGATTGTTGCCACTAATAACAGAACAGTTCACTTCAAAAATCAGTAATACATGTTTTCCTCTTACCTGTAGTGCTGTTTATCAGTCTAGATTGTTTCGGTATGAGTTGCAGAGTGTTGGATACATTGAACTACATGGCACTCAACTTGTGGTGCTTGAAGCGCCAAAAAAACAAACACGCATTTGAAAAACTCAACAACATTGTCTCTTTCAAGAAATCATGACCTGATTACTCAAGATAATCCACAGACCTTGTTGTGAGCAGTTTTATGTAGGAACTGTTTTCTTTCTACCAAACTACAACTGCCAACGGTATCACTCACGTAAGTGTGCATCTACTCATGGAAGAAAGGCTCATGCTCATAACAGTGTGAGATGTAAGCATAAATGGCGTCCTCCTTGGCTGAAATGTAATGTTAGCTAGCTCAGTGGTGCCAGGTGAGTTGACAGTAATGCTTGACATGTTGAGTTGACATGCTTCCCTCTGCGTGGTGATACAATTGTCAGGTATTATTTGGCAGAAAAAAAAAAAGTTTCTACACCAAACTGTTCAAGGTCTGTGGATTATCTTGAGTAACTGGGTCATGATTCCTGGAAAGAGACATTTCTGTTGAGTTTATAAAATGTATTTTTTGGTGCTCTGAGCACCACAAGCAGAGTGCCACCTAGCTCAATTATACTGGATAGAGGGCTGATATCTCCAACACTTGGCAACTCACACCAAAACAATCTTGACTGATAAATGGCACTACAGGTAAGATGGAAAATATGTATTTAATTTTGTTTTGTTTTTATAATCCTATTACAGTACTTTTGAGGCATAAATAGGTACACAATTACTCAACACAGTGATGCAGTAATAACATCAACAAACAACAATTTAATATAATGTAGTTATAATGTTTAAGACTTCAGTGAAATTCTTTACAATTTAGTCCATAGAAAGGATAAGGGGAAAAATGTCTACTACAATTTTGAAGCAAGATAAGTTACACAAGCTGCTACAATCTTCAGTCGTATAAAGCTGGTATTAGCATCAGCAGTTTTCAGAAAGATCTGATAAGCCCCTAATTTTGAGTAAGCTTTGAAAGCAACAAGCAGCAACATCCAGACAGTTCCTGGTGCTTCAGTCACAAAAAGTGCAAAGGTAACAGTGTTGAAAATCGTGCCAGTGTACACCGACGGTGGATAAAAGTGCTTCAGCAAACATTTGCATGGTTATAAATTAAAGCTTTGAAGAGTGGATATAGTGGTTAACCATAAAACTACAGGAAAAAAACCCCACATCACTAAATCAATACCTCTCTAGCTAAATTTCCCTTCATTCGTAGATAACATATTCACAAGAAAAGATACATAAGTAGTTGCACTTTGTGGAACAGACTGGAAAGCTAAAAGAAAGAGTTGTAAAGAGTACAAAGGGCTTTCAATCTACAATGTCTGTTTCTGACTGCTGAAAATTGCACTGTTGTAATTGTAAATTGTTTTGTAGGAGTACTGTGAGTTTTGTTGAGGCCAGTAGCTGCTCTACATGGGCATGAAATATCAATTACAATTATTGCAAAACTATTTCAAGGACTGGAATGTTAAATAATCCTACATTATTTGATGTCATGTTGTACAAAGATTTGGACCGGTCCCTCACACACTGTATAATACACTCAGATGTGTTCAGTATGCAGCCCTGCAACCTTACTGCAAACTCGGGATTGTCATTTAACATGCCAATAGAAGTGATGCCAGATATGTAATGTTTTAACATTGTGACTGAAATAATTACTGCTAAAAGGAGGACTAACCTGCTAATTAAAAAAAATACTGTCCTTAAGCAAATTATCTCAAAGTGACTGCATTTTGTCAAATCTAATGAAAGTTTTCTGTGATCAGTTCTTGCTATAGAGCTGTTGGCGGCCTGTCAGGGTATCGAGTTCCTCCGCCCACTTCGCACCACCACTCCACTGGAGAAGGTCTATGAACTCGTGCGCAGTGTGGTCAAGTAAGTCAAACAGATGTGGCCAAGGTTCACAACTTTAAGTCCACTGAAATGATGAACGGGATAGTTAATATTTATCCACTGTTCCACTTCTTACTCTCTCAAACTCTCAACTATTCTGCCTTTAACAGACCCTGGATTAAAGACAGATTCATGTCTCCAGACATCGAAGCTGTTCACCGTCTTTTACTAGACCAGAAGGCAAGTGACAAATCTTATGGAGGAAGAAATGTTACTTCTCACTGCCGCTGTAAAATGTGTTGTATCTATATGTACATACTGTAAGCTCGACAGGGATGGAAAGGGATGATCAAATTTTAAGTAACAAGTTCATATTTTCAACTCAGGTGTGGAATGTGGCCAAACCTTACATCGACAAGTATCAGACAGAGTACATCCCTGAGTCCCGTCCCATCTCTCCTACTGCCTTCTCCCTGGAGTCTCCAACATCACCGAGGAAGCGTGTTCGCCTTGAGTGAAAACATGTCCAACTTTTGTTACTTTGCATTAAAAATAATAAAAAGCATCATTTATTAAAACTTTTGTGGATGTGAATGAACCTCCCCAAACATTTCTGACTGAAAATCAAAGACTGGTTTTATGTTGTTTTGACTTTTGTAGACTAAATTCATACTTTGATTTGGGGCATTTTTATTCCTTGAGGATATCTTGGTAACTTAATAATTGGGTATTGCTCTAGTAATTATTAGTGTTGAACCTGCATATAGCTTACTCTGCATCGCTGCGCAGTAGAGTTGTATTTATCTAAACTTTTGTTTTCCCTTTAAAACATGCCTAATTTAGTTTTTATTGCCACATGACTACCTCAGCTGCTGTACCATTTTCATAACAAATAGTTTTTAATGATGGAGCACAAACTATGATTTCATGTTTTTTTCCCTGGTGTAATTATATTAAATCTTAAATGATTTTCATCTGTATATTTCCATCTTTGACAAAACAGCAATAAAAGTTTTTAAAGCTACATGGGGTAACATTTTCTATGAAGACCACATCTATAATGCATTATAAGGCCATTCATAATGAATTATAACACATTTATAATGCTCTATGACTACACTCATAAACACACATAACACCTCCTGATGCACTTTATCAGCAGTCATAATACATTATAGATGTGACTTATAATGAATAATAAGTGTCTCATGGATGTTCTTGACTAGTTATGAACTAGAGGTTGACTGTTGGGGCTTATGATGCATTATGAATACTTAAACTCACCTAAACACACTTGAGTCAGAGAGATTTTAGTCACAAAATAAAATTTTACAAAAACTGGGCATCTTTCAGAGTCAATACTCAAAAAGAAAAAAAATGTGGACAGAAATTGTTGCAGTTCCTTAACATTCCCAGTGAGTATGCTATATGATAAAGCTAGCTAGCTAGCTAACCACCCATTTGAACCCGTTTCAAACAAGGTTGCTTGTAAGCTAACGTTATTTTCTGGAATGTTTGCAATAGTCCACAAGCTGCACGTACACTTCGGCTGAAGATTCCTTACTTCAGTAATATAAATGTTTACACACGTGGTTAGCTAGCTAAACCTAAAGACTCTCTGTCTTATGACACATTGTCTGAAGATGTGACACGGTGTCACACTTTAGTCTTTTACAGTTTTTCAAAGTATTTTAGTGTATGGTAGGCATTAATCACTAATGAAGCAGTATAGTTTCTTTTAAATACATGAAAATGCATCACACTTAACACCAACAATGAAACCTTATAATGACACATACATTATTATTGATACATCAATGTGTACATCACTTTACTTAACACATACAATGGTAACCATCAGTCAACCTCTAGATTATAACTTGTCACTAGTTAGATTTCAATTTAATGGTACTTCCGCTCCACTACATTTCAGAGGCAAATATATTGTATTTTTTACTCCACTAAATTTATCTGATGGCGGGAATTACTATTTACTTTGCAGATTTAGATTTTAAGAACAAAATGTTACCTATAAAATATGATACTCTGCTATTGCTTAATCTATCCGACAGTGCATGAAGTAGTTAAAATGTGCTCCACCTCTACTAGCTGTATCATATGTGTTAAAGCTTGAATCATAATATTCGAAAAATATGATAACATAACTCTGAAGAGGTATCATTCTCCCCAACAAGTACTTTTACTGTAATTCGCCTAGTAACTTTTGTGCTTTTACCTCAGTGAAATTCTGAATGTAGGTCTTTTACTTGTAAAGCTATGACTACCACCACTGGGTAATATTACCACAGGAAATCTAAGTAACAGAAGGTCATCTTTCTTTAAATCACAGAAAACCTATGAAAAAACAGCACAAAGAAGAATGTAAAACGCCACACAGTGATCAAAAGCTCCCAAAGTCAGTTTAGATCTTTAATGAAAGTGAGCTATTGTATACAAGTAGGTTTATCTGTCAACTGATCTGACCTGGAGTTCCTGATGGTGTCTGGCCAAAGTCCAAGAAGAGTTTGATTTGGAAAATAAGGTTACGTATATGACTACCAATCATAACACTACGTACTTTGTAAGTTCTAAGTTGAGCATTATGAGCAGTATGGGCATTTGTACTGTAGGTGCAGTGAGACATTAGTAGGGCTACAAATAACATTTGTTAAAATCTGAATTGATCTGTTGATACATTTCTAAATTGATGGCTTTGTCTATAAAGTGTCATAAATAACTGAAAAAAGGTTAGAGACAGCAATAATAATAGCAAACTATTAAAAACAAAAATCTAACTATCAGCGTCCTGATCACAAGGCCGTCATTCGTTTTCCTTAAGAGTGTAATTTGTTTATTCAAACACACAGGGCATTTGTTCCTAACCTGATATGACCCACAGGAGTGTTTTCCTAAATAAGCACACCTAAAATCACAAACACATTCAGTGTAAACTGCTTTTGTTCTCTGAATGCTGAACCATAGGGAAGTAGGATTATCAGAAGCTTCCTAGTCCAGTTTAACAGCACCTACCTGTCCAGGCTGAGAGGCCACTCTGCCACCTTGAGGTGCTGAGATGAAAAACCTGGGGAAGATAAAAGTGGTATGTAACAGAATTGCAAAGGCAGCATTGGTCAACAAATGCAAAGGTTACACAAACAACTCCTTACAGATATAGCACAAGGAAGTCTGTTGTGGACAGAAATAGCCTAGCCTTACAATAAAGACTGTCATTGTGTGCTTAGACTGACTGAAAAAGTTAACTGAAGTCATCCTTATCCTAATATAACCTCAAACTTAACAACCGAATTCTGTTTTCTGCATCAATTTGATTTCATAAATGCTTATTAAAGAACGAAAGGCAAAAGCGTGTTATTGTACAATCCATAATCACACAGGCCGACACAAAAGTTAAACTCCAGTGCTTCCTGATTAAGCAAAGAGGAATATCTGTTACCAGTAACACACACACACAAAAAAAAACATTACTAATATTAATTCCCAAGTGAGGGTGTAGTGGTAGTCGATGAGATGGATGTACTGCTACATGTGTAGATTACCAAGAAGGATGTGGGTATACTCTCCCATTTATTCAAATGGATTTTTGTCTGATAGGTGGGTAAACTTTAAACAGCTAAAAGAAGAGGTGGGTATATCCCGGGGTTGGATGTCACTTTTTTGTCCACCTCAAATTGTGGCTGGTGGATTCCTAAACCTAAACCTACCAGCTACTCATTAGGTTACCATTGTTTTTTCGGCTGGTGAGCTAAGACAGTCCAGCAGCCACTTGCATTGTTTACAAGCATTTGGCTGGTGGCTGGTATTAATTTCCTACCCTGGTATACCCCATATACCTACATACACCTTTCACAATACCACTGCAGTTATGTTAGGCCCACGTAGAAGTTTTTTTGAGTTAACATTTATGCACCCTAATGTACATACTGTAAGTTACACTACACTAATGATGGCATACCCAGCCTGTGATTGTATGAAAACATGCATTCCTTCATCTAATAAATATAAACAAACAAATAATCCTATGTAGGGTCATGGATGTCTGGAGGCACACATTACAAACTTAATGATACAACATACTTTTTAAGTTATGACTTTTAACAAATAAGTGTTCATATAGAAACAATATTAGCATTACAGTGTCATAAATGTAAGGGTACTCACACTAAGTAATCACTTTCAAGCCCAGAAACGCTGTCGCTGGCACAGAAAGACGCAAAAAAAAAAAAGGACAACGACCTAAGGGTATTATTTGAAACAATAGTACACGTGTTGTCAATTGGATGACCCTAAAGAGCTGGCGTTATGGTAAAGCGGCTGACGGTCACAGTTTCGAGGACAGACGGAAAAAAAGGTGTCTCCTTCGAGCCGGATTCGAACCAGCGACCTAAGGATTTCAGCTTTGATGCCACTACAGTCCTCCGCTCTACCAACTGAGCTATCGAAGGGACGCTGTACATAGGGGAAAGCCCACTGAATTTAAAGCCCAACAGTTTATTAGTTGACCAATTGTTAAATAAATTTGATCCTAATAACGTTAGCCTTTTAACAGAGCTAACAGCTAACTGTAGCACACACGACGATAGTGCGGTCGCGCGCTAATGTTAGTTAGCGAAAGTTAGCTAGCTAGCGTTAATGTGATTTAGCTTTCAGTGGGAAGTTAGCACTGCGCCGACTGAAACTCCGTAAAAACTCGCTGTCTGTTGCTATGTTTTCAAGCAAACCCCTTAATATGGTGTAAGTCCAGTGAAAAACTGACTGACCTAACGTTAACAGTCACTTACTGTAGCTAAAGTGGACGCGAAAGCCAACGCTACGCTAGCATACCTGTTAGCGTTAGTTATGTTACCTGTAGTTTGTTGTGCTAAAAACTGTCCGTCCCCTTCTCTTGCAACAAAAACTAATTTAAAAAGTGATTAAAGTACAGTCTAAATTGCACATTTCACCAATTAACACTTCAACAAAGTGACAAATACTAAGCTAAAGATGGAAAAACTATGAGCAGAAACTTTAAACGTACGTTACCTTCGCTCCTCTGCACACAGAGACACGAACAGGTGTGATGGATGAAGCGGTGCTTGAGGGTAGATGTCAGGAAACCACGAAGAAGAAGTTGGAGATGAGGGGCGTTGTTCAAACTGCACCTCAGCTGTAATCATGGATGGGTTTCTCTTTCCCTTTTCCCAGTTCAGTGTTTCCTGCTGGTCGGGGTATCGAAACCATCAACCTTCTTATCACACTTTTACATGACTGGTGCTCTAATCGCTCACCTGTTGCTGTAATACAAAACAACAGTGGATCAACAGATAAAGAAAGCAGTGGGATCTGCATCCTGGGTCAGATGAATGAAGCATTTATGCAGGTTTGCAGCTGTATAGATGATTTTTTTTTTCATCCTTCAGGAGACCCTGGCTTCTCTTAACAGGTCACAAGTGTCCCAGATTATCAGCTGGCATCACTTAACAGGGGCGTAGATATAGACAGTGCAGGCAGTGAGGTTGCACTGTGGCCCTGGGATGAGGGGGCCGGAGAGAGAGCAGGCCCTTCAACAGTGTGTTGGCCAGAGAACAGGTTCTTGTAACTCACTGGGATTGCCAACTCAGAAATACACCCATGTTCAAAGAAGAACTCATGTTAAACCAAAAAAAAAGAGGGGCCAACTGTTATATATACCACCATAAAGATAAACTCATCTCCATTAGGTTTTTTTTTTTTTGTGAAAGAAAAATAAGGATAAAAACGCAAAAATAAAACTACAAACTATAAGAAAATATTTGATTGAATGAACACTTTCTCATTTTGTTTGGTATTTTTGTCGTATATAGATCTGTGCTGATGATTGCTGGGTAATATGTACGTCGATGTTGTCCAATGTCAAGTCATAGCTAGTTCAGATGCAAAATCATGCACTAGGGCCCATATAATAACATGCACTGGGGCCTGTCCTAACTACCACACGCCACTGTTACCTAATAACATCATTTGGGAGTTATGGTGACTGTAATAAACAAAATAACTGTAATCTAATCAATCAGACAAGGATTGTTTTAAAAGCAAAAATTGCAGAGGTTGTTTCCGGGGGACACATTTAGGAAGGCATCAGTTGAGCCCCTCTTACCATCACTGCAATCTCTTACAGTGCACTAAACAACAGGAAATAGTACAGTTGTTAATTTGTGGAGGATTTATCTTTGTAGCACAGTGTGTCTGTATTGCTGATAGCTGCTGTGCATGGATATTAATCATGGTTTACAGGAGTAGACAACCTCTGTAGAGTTTAAAGATGCATAAATGGTTCCTATATAAGAACAAGACACATGGGACATTTCTGGAAAACAGGCTCACTTTTTAATTGCAGCTTTTACTATCAATCTGAGTGATGCAGTTAAAGAAGCACTTTACTGAGGATCTCATTATACCAGATAAAGTCATAAACATGGATGGATTACTGAACAGGCCGACCAGGCACAGGCTCACAGGCTCAAAGTGTCCAGGGGCTCCCTGGCATCACTTGCAAAATGTCACTCAAATTAACACCTACTAACCAGGAGGATACTCAGTATGACCACAAAGAGATGACAAAGAACTGCAAAGGTACGCAAAATAATAACAAAATAGACAAAACAACCACAACAAGACACAAAACAACCACAAGGAGACACAAAACAACCAAACAAAGACATAAAATTACCTTAAAGATGCACACAATTACCTCAGTAAGACACAAAATTACCTTAAAGACACCCAGACAACTACAAACAGACACAAAACGACCATAAGGAGACACAAAATGACTGCAAAGAGATATAAAATTACCTTAAAGACACACACAGTTACCTCAGTAAGACACACAATTACCTTAAAGATACCCAGACAACTACAGACACAAAATAACGGCAAAGAGACATGAAATTACCTTAAAGACATGCAAAATTACCTCAGTAAGACACACAATTACCATAAGGACACTCAGACAGCTACAAATAGTCACAAAATGACCACAGGGAGACACAAAATGACAGAAAAATACATAAAATGACCTTAAAGACACACAAGTAAGACACAAAATTACACAAAGGACACCCAAACAACTACAAACGGACACAAAATGATGGCAAAGAGATGCAAAATTACCTTTAAGACACGCAAAATTACTCCAGTAAGACAAAAATTACCTTAAGGATACCCAGACAACTACAAACAGACACAAAACGACCAAACAAAGACAAAAACTTACCTTAAAGAGACCCAGACAACTACAAACCAACCAGAAGGAGACACAAGATGACTGCAAAGAGACATAAAACCACAAAAAGATTAATAATGACATGAGATGCCACCACAAAGTCTGTGTGTCTTGCTCCTGTGTAGGAGAGGTGGCGGGGCCCTTTGCATATCTGTGCCCAGGGGCCCATTGACTGATAATCCACCCATGGTCATAACATCCCTAGAGGCAGGTAAAGTCAAATATCTGCTTAATATATTCCTAAATAATGAGGTTAGTTGTAATTGGAGACATGAGACAAAAACATCAGAGGTTTATTACTGTTCACAAGACAATATGCAGAAACACAATGTGTGGGATAAGAACTGAGGAGCTCATGGATGACTTGTATTTCATTCTCTAAAAAAATAACACCATTCTTCACTCTAATTGTTCCTGAATAGAGTCATTTTAAAAATCTTCATCACCCTTCTTTCAAACTATATCCAATTTTAACCACTAGGTGGCAATATCACTCCATTTTAAGATTTAAACACGTGCCTTGAGTACTGTGCAAAGACATAAAATTACTTCAGAAAATTCAGATTCAGGGTCAGGTCACATAATTTCCTGTTTTGAAATTCACTTAATATATAGTGTGAGCTTTACTTCAGGACCTTGTCTGGGGTTTGAGTATGAGGACATTAGGGATTTACCAGCTGATTGCATGTAATAAGGATTTTCCAGGTGTTGTATCTCAATCCTCTTATGTTTTTGCCACACTGACAGATCAGCCCTCATAGCCTGCCAGCAATGTGATTACTGATAGGTGGGTTGTGATTCTCCGAATTCATAAACTGAAACAAACTGCAGTTCCACACATTGATAGATGCCAGCGCCAAGCAAGTGATATGCCACCTGCAGAATTAGCCCTTAGCCAGGCTCTTGACACCCATTGTATGTTCATAAGAGAGGGAAAGTACAGTCTGATAAGATATTAGTATCAGTGACAGAAAAACACCAGTGTCTTCTGACAGCACGGGTACAGTACTTTACTCTATGTGAGTATTTCTGTTTTATGTTCTAATCCAGTATATTTTGGAGAGAAATATTGTTTTTTTTTTACTCCAGGACATTAATTTGACAGCAAAAACTGTTCAGGAATGGCCCAAGGAATGTTGCAATGAGCTCAAGGCATCGAGCTGGCCTCCGAATTCCCCAGATCCCAATCCGTTTGAGCATCTGGGGGACATGTTAGTATCCCAGAACCAAGCACAATCAACGGTGGGGCTTCTTTGGATTGAACTTGGCTCTGACCTATCGAGGTTACTTGTTGAGGTCACCAGTCAAGGTCACCGCAGGGCCCTCTGAAGATGTGCTGTGGTGTCTAGCACCAGGACGTTGATGGCAGATCCTTTGAGTCATGTCGGGTTGTGAGGTGGGGTAGTGATGCACCCCACGGATGTTTGGTCAGCTACATTAAAATGTTGTTTAATGCATCAGTAATGGTAATCTAATGAAATTATACAATAATATATAATTCTGAAAAAGGACTATTTTGTATCATGATTACTTCCGATAATAATAATGATAATAATAATAATAATAATATATTGTATTTATAGAGCACTTCTCATACTACTCAAAGACACTTATGTTACAAATAACCGCAAAATAGAATACACTAGAATACACACAACATTATTCACACATTAAAAGCCGTTTTAAAAGATGAGTTTTGATTTGAATGAGTGATTTGAATCGGGAGAGGTCGCTGCAGACTCGAATGTGTTTGGGGAGAGTGTTCCAGAGGGTGGGGCAGCTGAGGTGAAGGCTCTGTCGCCCCAAGTCTGGTGCTTGGTCCTTGGTGGTGGAGTCAAAGGGTAGGTGTCAGAGGAGCGTAGGCTGCAGGAAGGAGTGTGGTGGTGGAGCAGGTCAGTGAGGTAGGAGGGGGCCTGGTTATGGAGGCCTTTATGAGTGAGGAGAAGGACTTTGAATTGGATGCGTTGTGGGACTGGGAGCCAGTTAAGGTTTCGGAGGATGGGGTGATGTGATTGCTTGAGCTGGGATTGGTGAGCAGACGAGCAGCAGAGGTCTGGATGTATTGGAGTTTTGATACTTCGTATATACACTGATTAGCTACAACGTTAAAGCCGCTGACAGGTGAAGTAAATAAGATTGATTATCTTGTGACAGGGGCGGCATGCCATGCCTCACAGCAAGAGGGTTCCTGGTTCGATCTCAGGAGGAAGCCCCTCTGTGCCTTTCTGTGTCCTTCTACTCCAGCTTCCTCTCACAGTCCAAAGACATGCAGGGTGGGGATAGGTTAATTGGTGACTCTAAATTGGCTGTAGGTGTCTGTCTTTATGTGTCAGCCCTGCGATAGTCTGGCGACCTGTCCAGGGTGTACCCTGCCTCTCGCCCAATGTCAGCTGGGATAGGCTCCAGCCCCCTCAAGAGGATAAATGGTTATGAAAATGGATGGATCTTGTTACAGTGCAAAGTTCTGCTGGGAAACCTTTGGTCCTGGCATTCATGTGGATGCCCCCCTAGCAGGACAATGCACTATGCCACACTGCAAAACCTGCTCAGGAATGGCCTGGAGAAGGTGTTGACATGGCCCGCAAATTCCCCAGATCCCAATCTGATCGAGCATCCATGGGATGTGCTGCTACCCTACCTCACAGCTTACAGGATTGAAAGGATCCGTCACCAACGCCCCAGTGCCAGACACCAAAGGTTCCTGTAGCAACCTTGGCCGGTGGCCTCAACAGGTAAGAGCCAAGGTTGATCCAAGGAAGCCCCACCATGGATCGGACTTGGCTCTGACCTGTTGAGGCCACCAGTCAAGGTCACAACAGGTCAGAGCCAAGTCCAATCCAAGGAAGCCCCACCGCTGCTTGGGCTTGGCCCTTGGGTACCGACATGCCCCACAGATGCTCAAACGGATTGGGATCTAGGGAATTCGGAGGCCAGCTCAATGCCTTGAGCTCTTTGTCACATTCCTCAGGTCATTCCTGAACAGTTTTTGCGGTGAGGCATAGCACACTGTCGCTGGGGGAGGCCACTGCCATTGGGAATGCCTTTGCAATGAGGGGGATCTGGTATGCAACAGTGTTTGGGTGGGTGGTGCGTGTCAAGAGGCATCCACATGAATGCCAGCAGTTACTTCACCTGTCAGTGGTTTTAATGTTGTGGCTGATGGGTGTATATTTCTTGATAACACTTGTGTATTTGTGTCTTTTACTTGAAGTATTTTTACACCTTGATAGTGTGATGTACCACTGGGAGAGGGTCACTGAGATGTCACCCAAAAATCAATGAATCAGCTGAGCAGCAAAGTGACGATAATAATTGCTTTCAGCGAGGTTTATTAAAGTCTTGTTATGATAAATAGCAGTGTTTGCCGTGTGGCTGCTCTCTGCACATCTCCATTCACCCAAAATAAAGATGAATTAATCTCGTCCTGACCTGTCAGACAGAGAGGCAGCTTGTTACCCAACATACAGTACATTACAACAACATGGGGACAGACACGGAGCCTGAAGGAAGGTCACGCTTAGTGAGGCAGCAGACATTCCTCTCATAGCACAGGCAGACTTGAATCTTCTCCATCCCTTACAGAGATTATCATCCTGTCTGCCGCTCAACTGAGAACCCACTGGGAGCTACTTAACCTCACTCGCCTGAGGTAAAAAACCTGCAGGGTGGATCTTCAAGACGTGTTACCGTCAATCACAACCGCTAATAGACGGCTTCACAGCACAAGCATTATGGTTATCTTCAATCTAGTACCAACTTTCAAATGTTTTACGGCCTTCGTCTTCATTTAAGTGTGTGTGGAAGCAGTAAATACTACAACCAAACGGCACAGCAGGTGTAATTTTCTCTAAGTAATGGAGCTATTTTCTCTCAGCAGAGTTTTTACTCCATACAGCCAAAAGGCATCGTCATGATTAACAACTGCCAGCGCTCTTCAATCTGCTTTCCAAGGTCACCATGTCCAACACATCCTCGTGGGCCATCCCATGTGACCCATGAGGCCTCTGGAAAGACTTACACCCTCGGTGTTTTGCTATGCACCATATACAGCTGGCTCTGTTACATGGGCATTTTCCAATGAGCCCTGCACAGTGAAGACCAATCACTCATAACACTCTGACGCTCTGCCAACCACAACTCTCCGTCCCGTTTCCATTCTGCATGCCAATACTATAAAGTATACACTTAGCAGTAATCTTTTATAGTGCATTGTTTTGGAGGTTAGTGTCCAATGGATTTATTTACTTTACACTTTAGTGCTGACAGGAAATGACAGAACTATGTGCGCCAATGAATGTCAAGTGAGCTGTCACTGTGGAGCACTACGGCCAAATACATATTTTGAAAGTCCCCAAATAGCAAGTAAAATTGTATTTCCCAAAACTAATCTATGTGTTTTCCACAAGCTTCTCAGGCTGTGAGAAGAGCTTACATTTTAGGAAAACAATACAACTTAACTGTCCCCAGTAGAGGATGTGAATACATCCTAACAGAACACAACATTCAGACATAAAACAACAATGAATTGTAAAGCTACAAACAGTTGTTACTGATGGTAAACATGGGGGTGCTATCCGCCAGTAGTATGAGTGGTGACACAGATGATAGCAAGCAACTACAAAAAAGAAAGAAAAATAAACAAAAACAACAATTTAATGTATAATTCAAAGCACATTTAGAGTTAAAGCAAGGCAGTGGTGTAAGGAAGTTACAATGGGCCCCAGTGCACTATTATGATGGGCCCTAATGCACGCTATTGTGCATGTATTGTCTTGACACTAATAGAGACTTGACATTGGACATCATCAACATACATATTACCCAGCAATCATCACTGCGTATCTGCTAGAAATATCAAAGAAAGTAAGAAATGTATCATTTCATTGAAGAGTTTTTATAGTATATTTACAGTATTCATAGCTTGGATAGAAAAAGCATGTTTGTTTTGGATAGCTACTGACTTTAAAAAAAGAAAAGGAAAAAAGAAAGCCATGGCACAGATGGGTTTGCTTTTTTGAGGACACATATAGCAAATAGCACCATTTTTTCATTAATAATATTATTTTCTTTTATCATTTATCTTTAGGTATCCAAGCTGGCAATCTGAATCTCTTGCAAGGGCCTGCTCTCTCTACAGGCCCCTCCACCCCAGGGGCCCCAGTGCAATCACACTGCCTGCACTGCCTATATTTACACCCCTGACAATCACAAATAAACTGAAAAAATTACCATCATTATTACTACCAGCTCTAGTATTATAGTGTACTGCAGCTCTGTGTGTGGTTTGTTCAAGTGGCATTGCCGTACCCCAGCAGAGGCCATCACTTAACTGCTGTAGGTGGGTACAATTACTTTGAAACACTACCCTGTCTTTCTATTTTATTACTGTCAAATGTATTACGAAGTATAAAACAAGAATGTAACATAAGTGTTAAAGGTTTCATATTGTAAAAAGCCAGATTTCCATATTATTTTTAATATAAAGCAGGTATAGGTGATATATAAGTACTGTGAAAGTATCAAAATGCTCACAGAGAAATGCACACAGTACGTTCAGAAAATATGACTTTAAAGGAGCCGTTAGGACCTCCGTGAAGTTGTGATGTCACAACTATACTATATAGACCATTTCAAACTTCAAAAATAAACATGTATGTCCTGCGGGAATTTTTAGTAGTGCATGTGAAGGACATCAGCCGACAGTAACATGTAGCTGTTGCTGAGTTATATAAGTCCAGTTTTATGGTCTACAAGGATAGAAAGTGCTGCTACAGAGCCATTACAGTCCTGCTGCAATGACAGTGCAGAGATACCGAGAGTGCAGATGTGGACCTGGAAACACTGACCAATCAGAGCAGACTGGGCTTCTTTGACAGGGAGCTTAAAGAAACAGGTGCTAAAATGGACAGTTTCAGACAGAGGTTGAGTAGTGGTATATTCAGACATATATTCAGAGAGTATGCAAAAATAGTTTTTGTTAGTTTTTTGGCTGGACCGCAGCGGCAAGGCCAGCCCTGTTAACGGTAAACTCTGTCTGTGAGTAAGTGAGTGATGAAGTTACATCATTGGTCAGAGTGAGCAATGACATGACAGTTCTTGATGACTTTATTCCTCATTGTCTGTAACCAGTGTCGCATGATAGCATAGTGAATTTAGCAAACTAGCTAGCAGACTAGGCAGCTGCTATTTGAGTAAAATGGAACAACTTATTGCTTCATTTACACACTCATGTCACAGTGTAGGAGGGCAACTTTGTTCGGCTCATTTTCTGTAGTCACTGTAACAGTAAAAACAAAAGCATGGTGGAATTAGCAAGCTAACATGGCTAGCTAACCTGCCAGCCGCTGGCGAAATGGCAGATTTGGACAGAGGAAAGAAAGGATCACCTCAACTGCATCTGTATGACACAGGCCTTACATTTATTCATTTAAACGGTGTTCACCATTACATGTCACAAAGTCAGAGCAAGTGGCGTCACCAATATGAGGAGAAGGTGACAACAAGACACTGACTGAAACTAAAGTGAATATTAGGTGTTAAAATGTCAGAGTGGGTGCCACCATATTAAAATTCCCCTTTTGGTAATTGGTGCCGATAAGACGTTACAAACTGCCTGGGTTCAGCTCCAGAGAAAGTGGTACTGTGTCTCACTGTTCTTCATTTTAACATGTATTTACATGAGTTTTTGGGCTGGACCGCAACAATAGGTACAGCTCACGCCAGCTGTGAAATGAAAGTCAAAGCTGATGAATGTCCGGCGCTTCTTGTTTCAAATTAAAAGCCATTGTTTCATACACAGTCCAGTCATACACTAGGTTTTGACCTAGTCTTGTTACATTAAAGCAAGTAAAAAGGTTTTAGCATAAACCCACAACACAAGCATGAACTTAAAAATTGTTATTATATGGGACCTTTAAAGTGCCATTTATGTTGTGTTGCATGTGTAAACATGTTTCTGGCACAACCTCACCTACCTCCAAGGAGCATGGAAAAGGGCAAGAAGTCTACAGGGGTCAAAATTCAAGAAAAACGTGTAGTAAAAAGAGGGACTTTATTGAAAGACAGCGAGTTTCATCTTGTGGCCTTCATCATCTTTTAACTACAAGTGTTGCTGGAGTTTTGACCATATCAGTAATATCTGCCTGTCTGGCTGCTAGTCTGCTGTGTCAGCGATCACCTGTCAGATACACAGCAGAAGAACATACCTGTGGTATGTACAAAGGTAAAACATGTCACTGTTTCCCACTGTTCATGATACTGTATGTTGGGTTTTTCTCTGCTTTTATTCATGCTATGTGGCAGATGACATGACACAGGTACACTCAGCCCTCTGTGGGCTTTCCGTTCCCCTCCCATAACACTAAAAAATAAAACTGGGACACATCCGCCTGCCTGGCTTTTATGAAGGTGAAACTCCCACAGTTCCCTCTGTTTCTGTGTCCACTAAAAACCAGGCTTGTGCTCAGTCATCTGTTGAGTCTTTCCTGTGCAATAAGAGAGCGTGTCAAAAGGTGACTTAAAATATAGAGTATAAACTTCCAGAAGTGTCTGGATGGAGAGGGCTGAGGGGCCGAGGGGGGTGAGGGGGATGTGTGTGGAGGGGAAGCGGATGCCTCTGCTGTGCTAAGTTGAATCAAGAGTCTTAATACTGTCATAGCATAACATGAATAGTGTCAATGCCAAATGAGTTACATCATGGGAAGAGTTGCATTCCAGGACTAGTATTTACATAACGCAGAGCCTGTTTCATTTTTGAGTCATTTCAGATTAAACCGTCAGATAAAACGTGGGTGAGGGGGATGTTATGGCTAGGAATGAGCAGACAGATAGCCGCGATAAACGTCATAAAAATGGAGGTGAAGAGCGAGGGAACCAGCAGCAGAAGGTGTTTAATGCCTTTAGCCTGTGGGCAAGGCACCTACCCTCCTCGCCTGGAGCGTGTCTGGCTTTTTGTCTGGCTTTTACAGGAGAGTAGACAGATTACTTGCAAGGGTTGAGACGGTTCAGTGAGCTGAAGGTACTAGGTGACATGGCAGCATGAGGGGGGGAGGGAACCATATCCTTTTACAGTCTGGAAATAAAGCTTGCCAGCGGCAGTGGAACGGCCCCGCGTCTGTCATCTTATTGGGCCATTAGATGACGAGGCCACACCAGCACCTCTGTGGGGGTCCAGCAGCAGACTGTAGCAGCCATTTAACATGAGAGGGGTATTTTCATCCCAATATATTTCATGTGTTATTGAACTAACCCCTCTGACTGTACTGTAATACATTATTCATAAATGCACTTATCTGCAGTATTCCCACACAGAAACATGAGCCTGTAGTCTTTCAATCATACAACAAAACTGAGTTGTGCTTTTTAATGGAGTAAATGAAGAGTGTTTTCTCTTAAAAAGAATAGTTAGACATTTTGGAAAATAGTTATTCGCCTTCCTGTCAAGAGTTAGATGAAAAAATTGTTACCATGTTTGTAGTTTGAATATGAAGCTACAGCCAGCAGCCTGTTAATTTAGCATAGCAGCATCTCCAGAGCTCACTCATGAACACATTATATATCTTGCTTGTTAATTAAACTGAAATTGAAGTGTAAAAACAACAAATCAGGGTTTTGCAGGACTATCTCTTGGCTGGGTACAGTGACCTCCTGGAGTCTCAGCTGGTTGCCTAGCAACCTGATGATGTGACTCTTGGAAATCACTGTCCATGGATGCATAAAGAAAACTCAAAAGAGCGTTGGCGGTGGGACCCCGTTCAGAGATGCCTTGTTGCACATGAAGAAAAACAAGTTTGAATACTTGGGTATAAAATTACCACAGATCTTTGGCATAGTGTGGCCCACAGAGCAAGCACACCTAAGACTTCTGCTGCCTGAGCGCCTATCTTCTGGTTTAGCCCTGCGTTAATTTGAATGGGTACAAAATGATTTAATCATGTTATCAGACCAAAAGGATCAAATTCTGATTTCTCAGGGGTTGTGACTTTCAAAAAATTACAGACATCTTATTCACAAAATAAGTCTGTGGGAAAAAGTCTTTTTGGGCCCCATGGCATCATGTGGCGGACCTGGAAGGTTGTATTTCTATGCTTTGCCTGCTACAGCCAAGTTGGCTTCAAAGCCTGGCGCTGTTCCTCAGGTCATGGTCCCATCAATACATAATTCTGCACATTTTACACGTTGCTTTTTGTTTGGATGAAACAAACAAGATATACAGGGTTCCCACATATTTTCATGGAGAAAATTTCAAAACTTTTACATCACTTTTCAAGGACTCATAATAATTTTCCCCTTTATTTTTCTTCTTCATATCAGATTCAAACTCTATATAAACATTATTTCAGCAAGCAGGCATACATGAAGGGAGAGATGGAACACGGGGAGAAAATGGAGAAATATACGAGACAGTAAAAGGTTTCCACACATGGACACATATTAAAGCTACATTACATCATCAGCTACAGAAAATAAATTTGCCATTACTTTACATGACATGGAAGGTTATCCATGAAGATTACTCTAACAATGTAAATACACACAACAAAATTCCATGACTTTTCAAAAACTTTCAATGTTTTTTATTAATTCCATCACTTTTCCAGGCCTGGAAAATGTGACTTTTCCATTAGCAGCTATGCTAACGGTTGTGCTAACCAACTGAGGAGGGCAGCTAACCGCTGACATAGTTTGCCGTAAGTACAACTGATAGCTTGTAGCAAGTAATGTGAATATGGTAAACACTGACGCTTGGTGCTCTGAACCAGCGTAAACCAAGACAGCAACACTTTTTATTATTTTTAAATGATATATTACATATTGGGTGGCATGGTGGTGTGGTGGTTAGCACTGTTGGCTCACAGCAAGAGGGTTCCTGGTTCAATTCTGGGTGTGGGGGCCCTTCTGTGCATGTCAGCCTGGTTTTCTCTGGGTACTCCAGCTTCCTCCCACAGTCCAAAGATATGCAGGTTAACTGGTGACTCTAAATTATCCATAGGTGTGAATGGTTGTCTGTCTCTATGTGTCAGCCCTGTGATAGTCTGGCGACCTGTCCAGGGTGTACCCTGCCTCTTGCCCAATGTCAGCTGGGATAGGCTCCAGCCCCCCCGGCGACCCTCAAGAGGATAAGCGGTTAGAAAATGGATGGATGGATCTTATATATTGTCCATGGCAGCACATTGCAGCTTTACTCGTTCTGCTATTTACCTTTCACAGTAAAGGACCAAAGTAAATTACTCAGAGCATTTTGCTGAGAAGCAACTCAACAAACAGCTTACACAAGTCACAAATACATACTTTAAGATCTTACCATGTAGTCCTATGGTTTTGCTCACTGCCCTCTAAGCCCTCTCTTGGTTTGTTCTGTCTCTGTACAGGACTGATGTTGAGTGGTGGAGCTCTGGGTGCCCACAGTCAGCGAAATCAAGTTTGTTCTCCATTTGGTAACATCAGGAGAATCTCAACTATATCTCAACACTGTAAAGCTTTCATAGCACAGTGTTGCAAATTTCTTGCTCGAGCTGAAAAGTGTCTGATGCAAATTTTGCATCATATTGTAACTATTTCCCCTGTTTCCAGTCTTTGTGCTAAACTAACTGTCTGCTGGCTCTAGCCTCACAGTAACCATACAGACATCTTCTGATCTACCTTTGGGTGAGAAAGCAAACATTTTTCCAAAAGTGTCACACTGTTCCTTGAATGATTTGTCTCAGTAGAATTCGAGTTGTGTAACAGAGGAAAACAACAAACAGCTGGAGTCAAAGAGAGTAAAGGAATTTGTTTGTCATGTGCGTTGCTTTCATCCTGCCAGGGGAATACACACAGACTGGCTGAGATTAGACATCCTTCCTCTGCAGCATTTTTCCACGGTGGCTCCTGGGAGTTGAGGATCGAGAAACATGCGAGGGACGTACAAAGGGAACAGCTCAAGGTGCATCACCCCTTGCCCCGGCGGATCATCTGGAGACAACCGAAATAACCCATGCAAATCTAAAAACACACAGACATGAACCCTGTTCCCCTTTAAACAGAGGAGGCCGTCACTGTGACGAGGGCAGCAGTATTCAAGGAATGTCCTGATCCGGGATGCCTTTAGGGAAAAGACGAAGAATGCTCCTGACCCCCCTTCTTCTCCTTTAACGTATACAGGCTCACATATATGAGAGGATGAGTCATACGTCAGGCCATATTGACAGTGAGGACACATTACTCCTGACCTCATGTATTCACAGGTATGATGCATACTCTCGATGACTCAGTTCCCTTTTCATCGTCACTCATCAGCCTGTCCCATCTGTGGCTTTCTACTCCACACTATAAAGCTTTTACATGGTATCAAATGTTTATGATAAATTTGTTAGCCAGTGGCAAAGCAACCTGTAATATCATATGACCTTTTATTCACTGAAATGTCTCTTTAGATTCAAAGGGGTGATGTCACTGTGAAAGGTTTCAAAAAAATGGCATGCAACTGGATGATTACTGGGGTCAAGGGTTGTGTGACCCCCTCAGGTCCAGGGCTGTTGTCAGTCTGACGAGGCAGGTAAAGCGTGGTTAATGAGTGGCAGTTAGAAATAAGTGGTGATGTATGGAAGGAATGCAACACAATGACATACTTGTCGGTCAGCGCTCAAGTGCCTGGGTGGTTTGTGGAGGCAATCTAAATGTCTCACTTACTGTTTTAGACCAGCGCTTTTCTACTCTGCATCTGATGAAAACAAACAAGCCCTTTCATTATAGGTGTTTATTGAGGAATGCAGAGAAAAAGTTAATGCTGCTCTTATTAGTCTGAGGCTGATGAAGATGGTCCTATATGTAAGGTAGAGGATGTTCGTTAAAGGGGCAGTGTGTAAAATTTGGAGGGATTTTCTGGCATCTAGCAGCGAGGACTGAAGACTGCAACCAGCTGAAACTTTTCCCAGTAAGGATTCCTTCAGAGTTCATTGTTTAGGAGATTTTAACTGGGAACCAAATCATGTGCAGAGGTCTCCTCCTCCAAAACAAATGGAGCAGGGGTCTCATTTATAAAACAATGTGTAGGATCTAGACTAAAAATGTACATATGGACAAAAGCCAAAAATGGCACGCACCAAAAATTTCTACAACACTTAATATCTGCGTCGCTGTTTTCTTATCTCCAAAATGTCTGTAAGCATGGATCTAAGTTTCTCCCATGATGTCTGTTTTTATAGGTCACAACATTTGCATGGGAAGTGGTGTGCGCCTCTTTCAAGCCTCATTTTGTGTGTACATAATGTTTGTAAGTGAGACCCCAGGTGAATATAACTGGTAAAAAACACTAAATAAAGCAGTTTCCCAATACAAATCAGTTTCTGCTGCGTTGTTCTACGTGTATGTGCTCACTTTTTTTGTGGGGGGCAGAACGTTCTTTTGGTCACCCTGACTTCCAGTAGTTGTAATTGGCACAGGAGTAGGTGTGGTTTCACATTGTTTAATTTATTCATTCACTGTCGTGGCTGCTTTTAGACCAAGAGGGTGACTTTTCTGTTGAATGTTATCACATCACGTAATATCACAAGACAAAATATTTCATGTCATCTCATTTCACTTCAGTTATTGCAGTTGTTCCTTTAATAAATCACCATTAAACACATTTTTGGACTTCAGCATGGATTTTAATCAATGAGTCACAGTTACAAGCCTACTTAGCTCCTTAGCAGCTTTTTTCATTGATCGTAGTTGCTACATTTTTCTCTGATAACTTGAGATCCAGACGTTAAGGAGGTTTTTACCAAGAGCTGAATTATCTGCAGAGGTCTCTTTCTCTCCAAAGAAAAACATCCATCCATTTTCATCTGCTTATCTAGGGCTGGATCGCAGGAGCAGCAGGCCAGGCAAAGCACCACAGACGTCCCTCTCCCCAGCAATGCTTTCCAGCTCCCCCGGGGGGGCCCCAAGGTGTTCCCAGACCAGATGAGATATGTAATCCCTCCAGTGTGTTCTGGGTCTGCCCCGGGGCCTCCTACCAGTGGGTGTTCAGAACAGGAGGCATCCTGATCAGATGCCCGAACCACCTCAACTGACCCCTTTCAACGCTAGGGAGCAGCGGCTCTACTCTGAGCTCCCTCTGGATGTCCGATCTCCTCACCCTACCTCTACGGCTGAGCCCAGCCACCACACGGAGGAAACCTACCTACGGCCAATTTAGAGTAACCAGTTAACCTGCATGTCTTTGGACTGTGGGAGGAAGCTGGAGTACCCAGAGAAAACCCACGCTGACACAGGGAGAACATGCACAGGGCTCCCCATCCTGGAGTTCAAACCAGGAACCCTCTTGTGTGTGCCAAGAACGCAGACTCACTACATTATATCCCATTTCTGCCAGTATATTCCCTTTGAGCCTACACACTGGAAATATAAACACAACAACAAAGTGTCACAGTCAAACTGAAAACATCCTCTTTATAACAGTCTGTGGCAACAAGTCTCCCACAGATGGGTCTGATGCTCCTGATTGTAGGAACCAAGGTGGGCGGGGTCTGGGAGAAGACAAGAAGAGGAGGGCGGTGCTAACCTCTTCATATTCCCAAATGTCAATGAACTCTCCACAGCAAGTTGAACCCTGAAGTGCGTGGGCTGGAATAATTTAAGGATAAGGACTGCAGAGCGCTCAGATAATACGAGTCAAGTCTAACAAGGCATTTCTTCCTACACCATGACAGACAGACACAGGCTCCAGTCTGCTGACTTTATTAACCGTGTGTGAGAAGTTATTTCATAGCGCAGAGGAGCATGTTGGATTATTAACGCGTGGGTATCCTTGGATCAAACTGTGCAGGGTTTGTGTTTAATGCGGAATATAAGACAGGTGACTTTATGTAGAGGAACAACTACTGCTTCAGGATGAGACTGTGGACTTTACTTTTCATTCTCCCCGTGTGCGCATCCTCTCCTCTGTCAGCAGGTGAGTGTGTGTCTCACACTTTCACTCATTAATGAAGATGTAATGAGTAAATCAAGCTTTGCGCGTGCTGTTGTGGGAGATCCACGTGCCTTACAGCATCACACACATTCAAAGAGAGAGTTGGGGAAGCGGGAACCGAACTCACAAGTCTTCTTTCACCTCATGTTACACTAACATTAACTTTTTTCCTCACAGAAACGTCTCAATCCAAACCTCCAGCTGCGGAGAGCCGCTGCTCCGGCCGAGCCTGCAACCCCCGCATGGGCAACCTGGCCCAGGGCAGAGTGCTGAGCACCCTGTCGGTCTGCGGCTCCAACTCCTCGGAGCCCTACTGTATCTACAAAGAGACATCTTCCCCCCGGAGCAGAGACTCCTGCCCGCCTGCAAAATGCACCAAGTGCAACTCAGCTATCCCCAGCCAGGCGCACCCTCCCTCCGCCATGAGCGACTCCTCTTTCCGCTACCCGGACACTTGGTGGCAGTCTGCGGAGGGGGTGAAGGAGGAGACGCTCCAGCTCGACCTGGAGACGGAGTTCCTGCTCACCCATCTCATCCTGGTGTTCCGCTCACCCCGCCCCGCTGCCATGGTGCTGGAGCGCTCCCAGGACCGTGGGCGCACCTGGAGGGCCCTCAGGTATTTTGCCCGGGACTGTGAGGAGGTGTTCGGCCTGGCTGAGGGGTCCACAGACGGGGAGAGTGGAGCAACCTGCACCTCTAAATACTCAGGAGCTTTCCCTTGCACCAGAGGAGAGGTGAGTACAGGGGGCATGAGAGGGGTGTGGTTGGGGGCCACATAGAAGGACATACTACATCTGCATGTCAATTAAATACAGAAGATAAGAGGGTATGTCACTTTACTGGAGACATACCAAGAGGTGGGCTTTATCTTTCCAAATGTTTTTATTGAGCCAAAGATGAAATTGCAAATATCATGTAGCAGTGTCAGCGCTCATTTCATTTCACAGAAAACAATTTTCAAATGATAGCTCACAGATGGAGGAGTACATGAACAGAATCATGTTGTAATGAATGCAACCAAAGAAAACTGATTTCTAAAACATATAGTTCTTGCCTGTGTCACTGCTTTTTGCAGCTTAGGGACAGAGGAACCATAAAATTACATTGTTTTGCAATAACATCTTGATGAGCAGGAACTCAGGAAGAAAATGTTAGTACTGTACGTCTCTGCAAACCATGAATAAGAAGCATTTTCACCTTTATTTTATTTTATTTAACCTTCATTTAACCAAACAAAAACCTCCTGAGATTAAGAATCTCTTTTTCAAGAGTGTCCTGGCCAAAACAGGCAGCAACATAAAGTTACAGACAGACAATGTAAAACAAAAATACAAAATAAAAATATGCATGATGAGATTACTACAAAGACAAGCCCAAAAGTATGTTAATATATTCTATAAGTTAACCATAAAAACATAAAACAGGGGAAAGACCAGCTAAAATTTACCCTGACAATGGCATATAGATGATTGCGTACAAAAATCCTGCCACAGTGCTTTGAAACGGCCGAGAGGAACTAAAGAGTGCAACTTTTAAGTCCCTCTGCAGAAGATTCCACACATAAGGAGCTGTATGCATAAACGCTTGTTCGCCAAACTCTGCACGTACCCTCGGTACAGACAATAGAAACATGTTCTGTGAACAGAGAGCATAGCCATTTTCTTTTTTTTGCTTAATGTACGCACATAAATATGCTGGACTTAAGCCAAGAAAGGTTTGTAAACAAGAGAATGCCAATGAAAAAGTCTACGAAATTGTAAAGAGAGCCAGCCAACCTGAGCATACAGGATACAGTGATGAGTTAGGGGCTTACAGTTGGTATTAAATCTTAGTGGACCACGGTACACAGAGTCCAAAGCATGCCAACACTTGGTGGGTGCATTCATATGTAATACAATCCCATAGTCAAGCACAGTCGTAGCAGAATGTAGCAGAGAGCGATCATATCAACGTTTCTAAAGAAATGTAGTATATGAGCTGACCCTGAGCTGCAGACCACTGTTCACGACCAACAAAACCAGTTATGATTCAGCGAGTCATTGCTGTTTTTCCAGCGGCTTTTCAGGCATGAAAAGTGGTTGTTTTGTTGCCCCAACATCACTGCTTTTCCTGCCAGGATTGTGCCCCCCCAAACCAGGTATTTTGAGCCAAAAATAATCTTTTCCTGACCACGACCAAGTGGTTTTTGTGTTTAAAGCTGACCACATATTAACCACAACGATGTTAAAAGATAAACTTTTATTGTACCCACTACATGACAACATGCAAATCTGTGATTTGCAGAAACATACAGTGCCACATAAACATGTTTTCTGATGGCTGTGTTGCTGGCTGGCAGCTGGTGGTGCAGGCCCACTGTGCGTCCACCCCTGGGTAAACAGTGTACAACACTGTGGGTGTTCATTCAGCTCCACAAAACATCACTGTGTCTGTTTTAGAGAAGTAACACCTTTTCAGATGAACAAGCCTCTGGCACTATGATGTCCTGCTTGAGCAGAATGCAGAGAGAATGTAAAAGATTTATCAAAACAGCATCACTGGCAAATTTTCTTCTAGAGGTTGAAGAAGTCTAGACTTTCCAAGACAAGTTTTAAAGCGTCTGCTCCTTGTGTGATTCTCCTTTATATGACTGAAGTTAATGTTGCTTTTATGTTTTTCTGTCTATATCTTGGTATTTCAAATGCAAGCAATATAAAACGATCAAACTGACATTCAGTGAAAGAAACTGCTCCATTGTTGTGTGTTATATACTCAACTTGCTTTGCCTGGGGCGGCACTTTTACAAAATTTTAAAGTTTATTTTATGACAAGTACATTGTAGCTGCTATAAGAGAGCACCATATGAAATTTCACTGTATTTATTACAGTGACAATAAAGCTTCTTCTTCTTCTTCTTCTAAATTGACTGGAGGCCAGGGGCCAGTCACAGCAGCTCTGCACAGGTCAGGTGTTCACAGGGGCACATGTGAGATTTTAGGACATTTGGGGCTTAGCCCATCTGTTGGAGGGGATCCTCCCCTGGCACTTTTTTTTGATAAACAAGGTTTTATGCTTTTTTTAAAATGCAAGCCTGGTCTCACTCTAAAGTCGTCGAAATCCGGTGCTTGGGCAGTGACTTGCAGCGTCAGAAACCAATGAAAAAAGGCGTCCTTTAACGTTGGCATTATAGTTTAACGGTGCCCGGCAGCATCAGGAGGAAACGTGGCGGAAAAACAACAAAAGTTAAGGTGGTGAAAGTCTGACTGGGGTGGTGGGAGGGGCGGTAGATGGGTCTAACAAACTTTTTCCAACAGACTTTCACCTGATAGAGCGGTGTTCATGTCTAAAGCCAGACTCTGTTCTTTTTTTTCTAAACCTATCCACATGTTTTTGTTGCCTAAACCCAACCATGTGATTGTTAAAGGGAAAAAAAGTCAATTTGCAGTGTTGTACCGACGTAATTTGAAAGAGACTGTATAAAACTGAAGTGTATTTTGAAAGGAGATAGGCAGAACTTGACTCAGAATGCCAACAACCAACGCACCCAGCGTACCTTTCTGGACATGGAAAGTCTAAGACCAAACGTCAATATGTGAGAATGTGTTTACTTTGGCACCTTATTTACATTAAAATACAAAATAATTTCCCAGTGTGACTCATTTTATTTTCATTATTGATAAGAAAATGGTTGTAGGCACCCTATCAGGGGCCAGATTTGGCCCACGAGCTGTAAGTTCAGTATCACAGCTATAGCATGTTATGATCATGTTGTCAGAAAGTTTGTGGACAATAATATAGGACAGCCTCTACCTCTAATCTTTACTGAATTCAAACTCTATTATAAAAACAAGTAGATGTAGGGCCAATGATCAGTGATCTTCGAGGTGCTGCAGCTCAGAGAAAACATTTCAGTACTGGATTGTGATTTTATTCCTGAGATCTGAGAGTGACCACATCAAAACACGCTGCCAGACATTCCCCCAGCACTTCACAGCAATAACACTCACCATCTGCTCTGCTCCTGTTGTCCATTTATTGGCACTGGGAGGATGCACTATAAGCTGATATCACACAGCCCACTGAACAAACAGTCGCTTTGTAAACTGACCTCCTCTGACAGGCTGCGGGAGACCTTTTTCTGTTAGGCTAGCCTTCTAAGCCGCAAACTGCTTTGACATGCACGGCTAGAATATCAATGTTCACTTTTACCTCTGATGTTTCCCCTGAAGCATTTTTGGAGCTGCTGTATCATCACAGGGAGGTTTAGCCAGATAACCAGCCATGGTTAATTCATGAGCGGAGCGTTTATTCATTCACACAGACGGAGTAAAAAAAAGAGACTCTCACTGGATGGTAAAGATTTGTTTTGCTCCAGAGAGCCTCAGACCACGTTGGGAGGTTCTGGTTGAACGTCTGAATGAATTTATGGCTTTGACTGATCTCATAATTGCAGTGTATTTGCAACAAGTATGTGTCTTGCTACAGTATGTCAGCTCTCTAGTGTAAGCCCCTCACCCTTTATAATTAGGGTCTCTGTTGTTCAACATGCAAAGACATCCCCAAAATGTTGTGTGAAAATGAAGCTTCAGTCATAAAGTAACACTACAGACGTTTTCTTAAAGGAACAGTTCACCCCTAAATCAAAAGTACGTTATTGTCCTTTCAGCTGTAGTGCTGTTTATCAGTCAAGATTATTTTTGTGTGAGTTGCCCAGTGTTGGAGATATCTGCTGTAGAGATGTCTGCCTTCTCTACATTAAAATGGAACTGGATGACACTCCGCTTGTGGTGCTCAAAGTGCCAAAAAAATACATCTTAAAAACTCGACAGCAAGGTCTCTTTCCAGAAATCATGACCTGGTTACTCAAGATAATCCACAGACCTTGTTGTGAGCAGTTTCATGTAGGAACTATTTTCTTTCATGGACGATAGGGTCATGCTTGTAACAGTGTGAGATGTAAATGTTAATGGCATCCTCCTTGGCTGAACTGTAACGTTTGTTGTTACGAGATTGTTTTTATTATGTGCTCCTTATCTGCATACTCTGGCTCAAATAAATACAGGCGGCTATTGAATTCAAAGGGCTCGTCCACCTTGTCGAAAATCAGCTAATTAACCGTCAATGACATTCAAAATCTTTTAGATAACACTAAACTACATTTTCTGTAAACCACTCTGGTAACTACTCTTTCCAACTCACTCACATTGTCACGTTTCACTTACTGCAATAAGGCACATTGGGTGAGATTTCACAAGACGAGCATAAGGTAAAAAAAAAACTTCAGACACTAATGATAAAAATCTGAACCTGTCTGTGGCACAAATAACCACTTTAAATTATACAGTGACAGTGTTCAATTGCCCCTCTTGCTCAATGCCTTACAAACTGATGTTTAGCTAAGCCCCGCCCCTTTGTCAGGTCCGACAAGCTGTCAGAGTCAGCATGGAGCCCACACTGTAACTAACTGCACCCCCTGAAGAAATATTAACATATTTTGATTCCAGAGAGAAGCAGACAGAGGGGTCTACAGTCTGTGTTTGAAGGATATATCCAGGATGTCAAACTGACTCAGCAGCAACAACAGGTTAAAAAGACAAAGATAGTTAGAAGCTAAAGCCCAACTATAGGCTACAGATCACAGTGTCAAAGTGAACCACCACATCACTGCTGATCCACACAGAAGACAATGAATATAAAGGGAAACTTTGCTGATATTGAACCAGCTGTGTGGCATCGCAGTGTGTGCAGATGAATGGTGTTTGGCTTCACCCCTGTGGTGCTGCCAGCACCCACGATGACACACAGCTGGTTGAATATGAGCAAAGTTTCCCTGCTTCCCTTCACTGGTTCCTGTACAGCAGGGTCGGTCTTTGTTTCACTGTTATAATCATTACAAAGCAAAAGCAGCATGTGTATACATTCAGTAGGCTATATCTTCAGTAGCTAGCTAGCTAACCCTACACTTTTCAGGGTTTGATTTTGGTTTTGGAACAGGGAAGAAACGTATATCTTTAACGAGTATCATTAATACACGACGTGCCCCAGGCACAACATTTAGCTCCAAATCCACAAAACCAGCCTGAAAATGAAGGAAATCTGAAACATTAGAGTCAATGGAGCACAGATGTGTTGTTGGACCTGATGCTGCGTCATGATTGGCCAGTCTGCCTCTGGGAGCGAGACTTAGTGAAGGGTTGATTTTAAAAATGGTTGATCAGTCACTTAGACACAAACGCATGGAAAACAGGGTCCACACTGAGACACAGAACTACTATAAGATTTGGATTTAGAAATAAACGAGTGTATTTAAGATGAAATTTATCCAGGTTGATATATCTTTTGGCTCTTACACACTTTGATTTCCATAAAAAAATTAACACAGTCCTCATTATGTATGTGACAGTTTCCATTCTCGATGTTGTGATGAAGTGTAAGGACCTATGTTTTGTGCACGTGCACGTTTTCATATGCAGACAGAGAGGATGTATCTGAAAGATCAACATTCAACTAAACTTAACGAGGGAGAACAAGAACCATTTGTCCATGTTTACATTGGCGCTGGTCTCATTTTCCGAGAATAGCAGCTATTTGAGGAGCATGAAAGGCGAAACAGATTGATGCCTGTTTTTTATTTAGCCGTCCAAGAAAGAAGAGAAACTGATATAATTTTTGTTTTCGTCACGGTCTGCCGGTGTTTCTAAGATGAGTTTCTCACTTGTTAGAGAGGCTTTTACAAGAGGAATAACAAAATGTGAGACATTTTCTCTTTGATGTAGAGAACTTGTACTTCGAGAGGGATCCCTCCTCGGCTGCTCCTCTTGAGGTTTTTCTGGGGTTTTTTTGCGATTAAAGGGTTTTTTGGGAGGGGGATTTTTTTCTTATCCGCTGTGAGGATCCAGGGTAAAGCCCTCTGAGGCAAATTGGGATTTGTGATACCTGGCTATATAAATAAATTTGAACTGAATTGAATCCTCACTTAGAGGAATATAAGAATAACTCAATGAGCTTCAGTTGTCCTTACTTTAATGTACAGAATTCAGCTGTCAGGCTTTCAACCAGAACCAAGAGACCAGTTTTAGCCTCTTTACACTGGCTCCCAGTATGTTTTAGAACAGATTTTAATATTTCACTGATTACTTTTAAGGCTCTTCATGGTCTCTCTTCCAGCTATATCTTCGACCTCTTAGTGCTGTACATGCCAGGATGTACTTTGAGGTCCTCGGGCAGAGTTCTTCTGTGTGTTTCAGAGGTCTGGCTGAAAACTAAAGGGGACAGAGTGTTTGCTGTCAGGGCCCCGAGGCTCTTGAACAATCTGCCTGAGGAAATCAGGTCGGCCGAGTCAGTGGTCTCCTATAAGTCCCTTCCTAAAACACACTTTTATCGGAGAGCCTTTCCTGATTCAAATTGAGTTTTAAGTTCATTTAAATTCTCTTTTATTTTCTCTGTTTTTCTACACTTTCACTAACAAAGACAAGGTCTCCATCTTACCTTAACCTCCACTCACTCAGAGCAAAGCCTCTCGACACAAAGCGAGGGTGAAGGGCTTTAAAAGGCCTCTTAGGTTAATTACCATGAAGCATAATTTGTCTACAACTCTCCTCTCCTCTCGTTCTTTCTCCAGGTGATCTATCGAGCCTTGTCGCCCTGGCACTCAGTGGATCCATACGGACCGGCCGCTCAGCACCAGCTCATGATCACCAACCTCAGAGTCCGCCTGCTGCAGCGCCAGCAGTGTCCCTGCCAGACCAAACATCCTGGTGCTGCCGTCCTCCCCACAGACCACTATGCCATCTATGATTTTATTGTCAAAGGCAGTTGCCTTTGCAACGGACACGCTGACCACTGTGTCCCAGCCGGGGGCTTCCAGTCCAGCCAGCAGAAGACCAACAACATGGTGAGCCAGTCTACAGCTGGGTTTATGAACATACAGCTTGCAGGTGCACAATACCTCACCAAGGAAAAGCTTCTGCTCCTCTGTTGTGAAAACGTACTGAGATGTTGTGTCACGCAGAAGCCTGCCGATAGCTTCATTTGGTCTCTGTTTTTATTTGTTTATGTGGTGCGATGGGGAGTAGCAGGTTTGGGGTTTTGTTCCCACCACTCCCTTGTTACTCAGCTGTGTGTTGGTATGTGCTGCTGGAGCTGAAGGCTGCAGTGAAGACTGGATATTAGGCCACAGCTTTACCTACCATTACAGGGCTTTAAGGATGTGGAAACCTTAATTATGGTATTCAAGCTAATGCTTTAACAGCCCATAGTCTCTGTCGTGTTATTCTCTTTACTGTAAATGGAGAATAGAAGCACTAGTTTAATTCCAACATGGTCTCAGAGGGTGTAGAGACGTTACACAGGCGGTAATAAGCTACACAGTGTGTAACCACTGTGATTGTTGCAATAGAAGTATTACGTGTATCAGGGACACGCCTACATCATGTAGGTGCAAGACTGCTGGAAATCAGCCTCAATGAAAAGAGGAACACCTCCACACTGACTACAGACCACAAATGATTTTGAATAGATAATGTTTGGATCTTAGTCTGATCTTCGTCAAGCCAAAATGTTTTAAAATGGTTGCCACACACATATAATGTGCTGCAGGGTTGATGTTGTTTTGTAGGATGACCCAGAAGTTAGTGTCTGGTTAGCGACGTAAAAAGCTAACGTTAGGCTATAAACAAACTGTACCATGGGTGCATGACTTTAATGTCGCCGCCACAACGAGCCTGCAAAGCCGTGTTTTAAGTGATGATGCTTTGTGGTCTCATTAGCCACTTGTTAGCAACTCCTTTTTTAACACGGAAGAGCTTCCGAATTTACGAGCTGCGTATGTGCCGACACATTTTATGCCGTAGAACAAAACCTGAAAGTCTCTTAAGCTTGTGGTTACCACAGACCTAATTTCAGGTGTCTAAACAAAAACCTATTCAAAAAACCCATTGTCTTCAAGACTAGGACAGCAGGAGTGCAAAAATGCTAACTCAAATATGGGTTTTAGGACTCCTGCATTACTCCACAGGCTGATGACAGGCGTGGTTAACCATCCAACCTGCCCACGGTGATAAACATCCCCCAACAATTACCAGTTTTAGAAGAACATAATTAAAACATTCTTAAAAAATCCATCCATCCATCCGTTTTCATCTGCTTATCGGGGCCCGGGTCGCAAGGGCAGCAGGCCAAGCAAAGCACCCCAGACGTCCCTCTCCCCAGCAACGTCCTCGAGCTCCTCCTGGGGGACCTCAGGGCGTTATATAATCCCTCCCGGGGCCTCCTACCAGTTGGTCATGCCCGGAACACCTCTAACTAGACCTCTACTCCGAGCTCCCTCCAGATGTCCAAACTCCTTAACTTATCTCTAAGGCTGAGCCCAGACACCCCACTGAGAAAACTAATTTTGGCCGCTTGTATCCGCGACCTCATTCTTTCGGTCACTACCCAGAGCTCATGACTATAGGGTCAGGTTGGGACGTAGATGGACCAGTAAATTGAAAGCTTCGCCTTCCAGCTCAGCGCCCTCTTAAAAAAAAAATACATCAATTCCAAAACGTTGGGGTACAGTACAATATGAGGCAATATATAGAATGTTGCAGTACTGTCTAAGCCAAGGGTGTTGATTTTATTTCAATATTGGCGGGTACACATATGAAAAGGTGGATTTTGGGGTCCTCCATCCAAAAATTTTGAGCATCAAACACTTAATGTTCTGCATTGTGATGATTTTGTATGCACCAATTTATGCCCTTTCTACCATCAATGTATGGTTTACATGTCTTTAATTTTGTCAAAGTAAAAGGCCTCTGCTACTTTACAGTTTTTTTGGGGGGGGGACGAATGCCCATGTTCTAAATATTGACTGGGACGTGTCCCCGTATCCCCCCCTAAAATCTGAACCTATGCTCTAAGCAGTGTTCCTGAAGCACGAGAAAAAACATTCAGTCACAAAGATGCGTGCATCTGCAATAAAATTCCAATTTTGTTCCTGTCTGTTTGCCCTGCAGGTCCACGGCAAGTGTGTCTGCAGACACAACACAGCCGGTGACCACTGCGAGCGCTGTGCACCTCTCTACAATGACCAACCCTGGCAGGCGGCCAACGGCATCATAGGGACACCGCATGAGTGCCAGAGTGAGTGATGGGGCAAGAGAGTCAAACGCAGAGTAGGACACACAGCGTGTAGACGTATCTCGAAAATGAATTTAGTCCCATAAATCACACGTAACCTTTTGGACGCCTGTGCATGATGAATAACAGAGCAGTTCCTCTTTTTTTATGTCGGCTACAGAAAGAGTTATCACTGCTATCACCAGGGCTTTGAAAGTTCAGCCAAGCAGAGAGAAACGTCTCAGTGTGTTTGATTGTACATGTCCGTCTAAACCTAGAGTGCAAGTGTAACGGTCATGCCGAGAGCTGTCACTTCAGTCGGGGATTGTGGCTGGCGACCGGACGGCGGAGTGGTGGCGTGTGTGACGACTGCCGCCACAACACAGAGGGCCGTCACTGCCAGAACTGTAAGAAGGGCTTCTTCAGAGACCCCAGCCGACCAAAAACTGCCGCTGACTCCTGCAAAGGTAAAGCTTGTAAATCTTTCTCTGCAGAGTGTAGCTTTAAACTCTTTCTGGGTGGATGCCAGCAGAGAATTCCAATTAAGAGGGGAGCCTCTGATATTTTGAAGGCAGTAATGGAGATTTGATTTTTCTTTTGACCCTTCAGATTAAAGCAGATTGATCTCTTTGATAAGGGTATTTCCCTCCAGCGCCTCTCTAAGTCACTGCCCTCCCCAGTGATGGGATGGTAAGATGACTCCTTAGCAGGAATGACGGAGGCCGCACTGTTTTGGAATGTGACTGTAATTGCAAACAATGGAGGAATTTCCCATGGACCATGCGAGCACATTTTTCCCATTCTTGCCCTTTCCCCCCCGCCAGGCACAGCTGAAGCATTTTTAAGAACAAACATGCCGTTTTTGGAAACAGATGAAACGAGTCTGTAACAAAAATCAATCTGTCATCACGAGGGACCATCAGGCAGCAGGCCTGACAGCGTAGAGAGGGAGTGACTTACTGTTTGTTTTCGCTGCAGCTGCTTAAAGCATGTTGAGTACATACTCCCAGCTTGTTGCTTGTTACAGGAGGATGATAAAATACAGTTCATATTGCCATGGGACTTCACTGTGTACACTCTAAAATGTGTTTGTTTGCGCCTCTACAAGTGTGTTTGTCCTTTGCATACATACAGGCTCATAATGTATACTGAGTGCTGCTTCTGTGCCAGAAAAAAGAGACACGCCGTTTGACCTACAAACAGAGATGTTAACATGCAGTCCTCCTGCTCTGTCACCCTGCTCCTCTGCAGCCTGTTCCTGCCACCCTGTAGGCTCCGTCCTCTCAGGAGGTAGCACTCTCTGTAACCCCAGCAGCGGGGTGTGCACTTGTAAGCCCGGTGTCGGAGGCCCCCGCTGTGACAGCTGCATGCCGGGATACTGGGGGCTGCATGAGTACGGCTGCCGTCCGTGTGACTGCACAGCGGACTGTGACCCCTACACCGGTGACTGCATCTCTGGGTGAGAGCCAAGCCTTAATACCATTTCCATATGTATTTGCACTTGGATTAAGTGATGTGTGGTGTGGAGGTGGAGTGCATTCTGGATGATTAACACTGAGTGGAGCCCTGCCTCTGACTGGTTTTACCTCTGCGGCACAGCTCAGATGTGGAGGTCTTCTATACAGCCACCGGCCACATGGGACACAGCAGCAATAATAGTGAGACGGCACTCTTTAGGGTAGAGGAGCTTTTCTCTGCACTGCACCACTCTGGTGAGTCACAGGTCATATCACACGTAGTACGCTGCACACTCATCGGCCCACGCAGATGAAATGCAGCTGTTTTTGATCTTGAAATCTATACATCATGATGAAGTGGTTTATATCAATCTTATTAATCATGATTCTTTTTTTTTCCAGAGAAATGTGAGTGTGTAGAAGTGACCCTTGGCAGCCCTAAACTCTTCTGTGCTGCAGAGTATGACTACGGTAAGTGCTGTTTGACAGAGGGAACTGATTCAGTGCTGCGTGAGCCGATCATGGCAGTGAAGGAGAGGGTTACTATTCAACAACACAGTGAGTCTGCGCTGTTAAACACCCATCACATCTGTCTGTAAAACATTTCTAAATGTTGGTTGTTGCACGTGACATCTTGTCAAGTGATTGTTGTCTTAAAGGTGCCTGCGGAGTTTTCTTGTAAACTGAAAAGTTCCTGTTTACATTCATTGTTGCTCAGCACAATAGGAACAGGAAAAAGGAACAGTGCATTTAAAAGCCTTTTTGTCTAGTTCTGTTTGAACCTTGGGAACCAACATCTGTAGAGTACTGTGAGAGAGCAGGCGATACTGATTTTGGTTTTTACACATGTACGTAGACAAATAAGAGGGAAGCAGCCCAAGCAAAGGCTTATATATATAAAAACTAAGAAAACACAGATGTGATTGGGCTAGAAATAAAAAAAAAGGTCCACAGGCTGAGATCGATGCAAAAATACAACCAACCATCTAATGTGAAAGTCTGCAGACGTACAAACAGTAGTGTAGTGGAGGGTATATGCAGCCATATGGGGTACACCTGCCTCTTTTTGTGCCTGTTTGCAGTGTACCCACCTATCAGCCAAAAAGATATTGGAATATATAGCAGAGTATACCCACTTCCTTCTTGGTAACCTTCCTATCTCCCTAATAGCACACCCTCATTATCAACTACCACTACACCACTGTGTACAGAGATGGTCACTTAGCAGCACCACACAGTATACACTGGTGTACACCATTTACACAGCCATTAATAAAACATAAAGCAGGGTGCCCAGTGGCTCAGTGGGTACAGCGGGCACCTTATGTGCAAAGGCAATGCCCTTGCCGCAGCAAGCCCAATTCCCAATGCCCATGGCCCCCCGCTGCATGTCGTCCCTTCTGTCTCCCCACTTCACACCTCAAACTGTCCTGTCATTGAAGGCAAAAAGCCCAAATTAATCTACAAAAAAAAAAAACATAAAGCATAAATGATATGCAGAATCTAACTTCTTTAGGCACTGGTCAGGTTCATTCTAAAGAGCAGATCACTGTAGCCTAATTAAGGTAAGAAATTAAGTGTTTCCTTGTCTAAACGGAGAAACTGGAGTTATTACTGAAAATCAAACTTAATTTAAGTTTCAGCTGGGAAACAAGGTTTTCAGTGTGTTTCCAGAAAACATTTGCAACCTTTCTTTGTATGCTAACAGCACCAGTTGAGTGGATTAATGTAAAACCAGTAGCACTTTGGCCGCTGGTTTCAGCAGAGTTGGAGTTGGGACTCTAGAAGCTGCCTGACTCTGAGGTGCTGCCGTATGAGCTATAAGGGAGTGCTGGAGCTCCACAGGCAGCAGTAGCTGTAGCCATAGGTGTACCTCCTCTACCTGGGTGAGATGTGGATGTGCTTAGCAGGTCATTTGTCTCTCCAGGTGCTCCATTTGTCTCTTTGGGTTAGCCTTACTTTGATGCTTGCTCAGTATAAAACTATCGGTCTGTCCTAATGATGGAGTGCTCCTCAGCCAATCAGGAATTAAAGTTAATAAAACATTAACTTAAGGGAGGCATAACCTGAAATCTGCACCCCGAGCACACTATTGTAAGCAGTACAGTTCACTTGAACTCAAACCATGACCTTAACCAAGAAATCCCTTTCTGACAGACAGCCCTCTAGGCAAACCCTTCCAAATAGCATCCTTTTGCACATGCACCAAAACAAACAAAACAAGAATCCACTCATAAAACATCTCTCCATAGCACCACTAGTGATCGAAAACTCCACAGGCTACCTTTAAAAAAGTGCTAACCAAATTTAGCTTTGCACTTCCTAAAGATGTGAGAAAAAGACGAGTTAAGATTGATGCAGCAGACGCCGAGATATCTGACTTCTAGTCCACAACATGGATTAATGCTGGACCCTACAATTGTCATGTTGCAACTCAATAGCCTCTCTCCGCCTAGTTAAGCCCACATCTATCAAATCCCATGTCCCCCGTATATAATGCAGGGTGTCCGCTAAAAAATTTGCAGTCTCCAAAACCCAACAAAATCCTGATGACATCACTCCTAGACTTAAAAAGCTCCTCCAGCGCCACAGACAACATCATACCATTGAATTCAGAGGCACCCTTTAACATTAGAAACGTGTCTGTGGTGTAAGAGAATTTAAGTGGTAACTGTGTGTGGTAGTTTGTAGGCTGCTTATTTGTTGAATGACTGTTTTTGTTGCCTCTGCAGTGCTGGTGGTGAAGGTAATGTCGGCTCACGATAAAGGCTCCCACGCAGAGGTGGAGGTCAAGGTCAAGAAGGTCTTGTACCAGAACCCTCGGATGAAGATCCAGAGGGGAAGCGTCACCCTTTACCCAGAGTCCTGGACCAGCCAAGGCTGTACCTGTCCCATCCTCAACCCAGGTCAGCTGCAGCCGCCTCCAGTTACAAACTTTATTGCTCCCACTGCAAAAGCTTATTAATTAGTCGACTCCTGAGTGAACAATCTGCCAGCTTTGTGCTGAACACAGGATATTTGTCGCTGCTCGCGGAGGCTTTGAGCGGGTGCCAGCATCCTAGCATCACTCATTTAGATTGGACATTTACAGCTCGAAGATTAGAGCCACCTCTCTGTTATGAGACTATTTCACACCTAACACTTTCACAATAATCATGGCAATATTTATCCAAGCCAGCCACAGCAGCTGAGTATTTAACTGTTGGTTATTGCTGTATAATGACTCGTCTTTACAGAAGGTTATTCCTCTCATGTTCTGTATATTATCTCAAATTCAGTGAGGCTCATGCTTTGCTTTCTGTTCTCCAGGATTTGAGTACGTAGTGGCCGGTCATGAGGACTGGAAGAGCGGCCGACTGATGATCAACACTAAGAGCCTGGTTAAACCGTGGAAGTCAAACCTGGGACGTAAAATCCTCCACATCCTCAGAAAAGACTGCGGCCGCTGATAGGGCATCGCCGCGGGCTGCTACAGACAGACAGGTGAAGTGGTGGAGGATGATCTGTGACATGTAGGAGTGAGCAGGATGAACAGAAACTGATTTGGGCATTGCTTGGACATTCAAATGAAAGCCCATGCCCGCTACAGCGATTTCACTGTTTCTCCACTGCCCTAAGAAACTGCTGCAATGCTACAGTGTGTGGTAGAAATAAGCACATACCTCGCCAGATGACAGTCACTTCAGAATCAAAGAGAACAAAGCAAGCCACGAAGACTTTCATCCAGACAAAGACAGATCTGATGTTTCATTTATTCTTTGTCTATGTATGATGTTTTCCAGGTTATTTATAGAACAATGCATGTTAAAGGAACAGTTCATCCCCAAATCAAAAATACATATTTTTCCCCTTACCTGTAGTGCTGTTTGTTGATCTAGATCGTTTTGATGTGAGTTGTGGATTGTTGGAGATATCGGTCGTAGAGATGTCTGCCTTCTTTCCAGTGTCATAAAACTAGATGGCACTCGGCTTGTGGTGATCAAAGCGCAAAAAAAAAATTCATATGAAAAACTCAACAGCAATGTCTCTTTCCAGAAATCATGACCTGGTTACTCAAGATAACCCACAGACCTTGTTGTGAGCAGTTTCATGTGGGAACTGTTTTCTTTCTACCCAACTACACCTGCCAACTGTATCACTGCATTGAAGAAAACGTTCATCTACTCATGGACAAGAGGCTCCTGCTCATGACAGCGTGAGATCCTCCTCTGCTGAGCTGTAATGTTGGCTAGCTCAGGGTGCTAGGTGAGCTAGCAGTAGATGTACGCTTCCTTCTGTGCAGTGATACGGTTGGTAGGTTTAGTTCAGTAGCAAGAAAATAGTTCCTACATGAAACTGCTCACAACAAGGTCTGTGGATTATCTTGAGTAACCAGGTCACGATTTCTGGAAAGAGACATTACTGTAGGGTTTTTCAAATGCATGTTTTGACACTGTGAGCACTCAGGCAACCCCTAATAGTCCACCAACCGTTAGTTGACCAGAGAGGTCATTAGTCGGCAAGATTTCTGAACCTCGTCAAAATAAATCAAAACCAATAGGACTGCAGTCAGAGAGGAGTCAGGTTAACTTACAGGGCTGGTACCTGCAGTTATTCCACAGGCTAGTTAATAACATGTCGGGCAGGAAATCCAAAGTGTGGGATCATTTTGAGAAGGTGAAGGACGAACCCAAGGTGATATGTAAACTCGTCTTCATTTGGTCGACTACAAACATGACGTATCATCTGAAACATGGAAGTAGCTTCATGCCCATTAGCCACTTAGCACAATCATTACTGCTTTGCCAACAGCGTCATTAACAGGCGGCTCGCTCAGTGTGTGACGTGCACTTGTAGATAAAATATAGGCCTATATTAATGAAGGTTCATTAGTACAGTTTGTATTTCTCTGTAATGTAGCACAGTGTTAACAATGTTACTGATACTATTCTTTCTCACACCTTGAACTCAAACCATTGAGTTGCCACACCCAAAATATACAATCTAATAATTAAATTAATATCATAAACACGCAAGAGACCAGTCGACTAATGGCCCTAAATGACGACTATTGGTCGACTAGGAAAATTCTTAGCCGGGGGCAGCTCTAGTGAGCACCACAACCTGAGTGCCATCTAGTTACATTATATTGGAGAGAGGGCAGACATCTCTACAGACGATGTCTCCAACACTCTGCAACTCACACCAAAACAATCTAGATTGATAAATACCACCACAGGTGATAGGAAAAATATGTATTTTTGCTTTTGGGGTGAACTGTTCCTTTAAATACATTTACACTAAGTTGCTGTCAGAGTCGATGAGCCAGTCACGTCCCACTGTATCAATTTCATTGAGAGCTGTTTACTCTGAAATCGTGCAAAGGCACGGACTGAATCATCCTTGTCGTCTCGCAGATATTGGCGATAAATCATGAATGAAGTCAACATCAGAATGTGTGTGAGTGTGGATGTGTGCGTTTGCTTGATGTCCTTGGCAGGGAGTCTGGGACTGTGCAGGTCAGAACAAGTAACTCCTGGATGAGGGGAGAGGATGAAAAAAACATTAAAGGAATCAGGAGGCTTAATCTGAACAGCCCTGCTCTGCTCCGGCAAAGTCGCCCGCCTGCTGTCTGACAAGAGCAAAACACACTCCACCCTCTCCGGTCTGGAGTACATGCAACCGGCTCAAACACTCGGGAGCAAAGTTTGCTCTCACAGCCGGTTCAGTGGCTCATTGTCGGGTTGTTTCAGTCAGATGTGATTCTGTGAGGATTTTTCTGCTGTCCTCAGTCGCCCTGCTTCCACACGAGGAGGATTCACTTGAGAAGGGCTCTCTGAACATGACCCTGTGGGAGCCAGAGTGTGTGTGAGTGTGAGAAAGAGAGCACACGCTCTCTAAACACATGCTCCTCTTTTTGGCCTGTGACTCCTGCAGGCCCCAAAATAAATATGTATTAAAAGCCTGGGCATTCATTGACATCACAGCGCATCAGATCCAGAGTCCACAGGCCATTTTTGAGCCAGGCCCAGTTAAGAATAGGACTGGTCCGCTGTCTCCAAGGAGAAGGACAAACTCTGTGAGGAGACATGATGCATTCCTCAAACATGACATCACCGCCCATGTCCTTGTCCCAAAGACTTTACCAAAATAAGAGAAATGGGCTGAGCATTTTTCTTGTAAAGGACAAAGTGGTGATTCAGGGTGCCTGAATGTACTCCGCCATCAACGTGATATTTGTAAAGCTATTTCTGTGTGTCCTGTATGTTCTTCTTTTTCATATAAACTGCATAAACAACACTCAGTGTGCTCGTTCTTAATGCTTCTGGGAAGAGTCTGTTTCCTTCCGTGGTGTCATTACGCTGAGGCACGAAACCTGATGTGTGTTATTGTAACGTCCTCACTAACACAGATGACTGACTGATGTCTGACCCATGTTTTAGTACCGCCCTCCTTTGGTTAAAAGAGAGAAATACATCTGTACGTCATCAGATACTAGTTATGTAGTCATGCATGCTGAACTCTTAAGCCTCCATAAATTTGCACACAGCAATCAATGCAAGATTTATAACAATTTATTTCTTATAAAACTGCCTCAAGCAAAGAAATATAGAAATATAAATATTTCATTGCAGTTTCCTCACAAGGTCTTAACAACGTGAAGCAAAGCATTTTCAGGCGAGGCGTTCGCCAAAACCTTTTTTTGCATGTTTCTTTTGCATATATTTTTTGCATATTTCCTAAAAGCAGCACATTAAAATATGACTAAAATGACAACACTACGTTTCATAAAGATATGCCCTTTGTCTATCGGCTCGATTCTTTGGAAAAATAAACACTACTAAGCTACTGCCATGACACAAGTCTTTTGCTCTTGCTAGAATAATTACCTACTCAAGCAGTGGAAATTTAGATCAGAGAAATATTGCATAATTGCGATCAGTCTGCAGAGGTTTGTCGTCTTTGAGCTGTCATGCTCCTCCTTCTTCGCCTCCAGTTTCGGGCGCATGCTCAGTAGTCGTCTCCCCGGCTCACTACCTCCTTGTAGGTGGGCCTGAGTAGGATGGTGTGCTCGTATTGGGCGGTGTAGCTGCCCTTGATGTCGCAGAGAGGTGGGTACGGGTCTATGATGCCAAGGTCACACAGATTCTTCAACGCCATCAGGTACTTGCTCTCGCCCAGGCGGTCCAGCCAGCGGCGGCAGAACGCCAGAGTGCCAAAGTTCTCATTGATTACATTCAGCAGATGTTTAGCCCTTGGAAGTCTGCGGCACAGAAGAGTCAATAGTGAGACAAACTGGAGATTGACTCTATGATGTAAACAAGTGTGCGTTATGTTCACAGCCTCCTTTGTTATAATTAAAGATTGGAGGACAGAATATGAGGCAAATATTAAACTATAAACAACTGTCTGAATCAATATTTTGCATTTCAATACAGGGATGAGACAAAAGCAGCAGAACCTTATTGGTACGTGTCCAACATGGAAGTTTTTCATGTAATGTGAGCACTCCATGTCATCGTGGACGGCACCTCTCCCCGTGCTGCCAAATGTCTCAATGGCGTAAGCTTCACCCTCCTGAGAGGCAGCAAAAAAGACAAAATCACTTGATGTAAAATGTAAAATTTCAATTAGTGTGCATCTATGTAAAGCCGGACCCCCCCCCTTCAAAATTGTTTCTTGCCAGCTGGCCGCCATTGTTTCAAATGGATGTGTTTTCATTACATCACCCACCAGCAGGAGTGTTTATTGGTCTGGTGCGGCACAGTGCATTCTGGTAGTTGTAGGTTTTCTCCCTCTCGAGCAAAACCGTCCTTATTCTCAGATTTCTCTGGTTCTGCAGCACTACCGCATAGATATCCTTTTTTTTTTAAAGGCCATCTTTCTAGCAGTGAAATATCTTTAACACAAAGTTATCTTGGTTAGGGTTAAGGCAAGTGAAGTTACTGTGGTTAGGGTTAGGAAACAACAAATCTTAAAATTACTCAAAGTTCACACAGTTCCAAACACCGGCCCTCGTAGGACATGTTCTGGGGGAAAGTCAGATTTTTTGTCACAGATCCACCACCCTCACCTGCCTCCTTAAGCAGCTGCTTCCTTCTTTGCTACTGTAATGAAAATGTGTGACAGTTAACTGCACAGTGACCACTACACTACAGTGTGTCGGCTCTGGATAGTCAAAGGTTTTCTTTAGATCCTTTTAGTTGTGAAGAAGACCTTATTTTTCTTTAAGCATGATGTACACTCCATTTTTAAGGTGGGTTACATGTCAGAATTCTGACCTCCTTTTAATTAACAGCATTTACTTTTACAGTTCAAAACTTAATTAAATTTAATATAAGATTTTTTTTTTTACTTAAGTACAGTAAATATCTGAAACTTTAAGACTACTGCTCAAATAATATTCTAAGAGGTGACTTTAACTTCTACCAAAGTCATTTCTGGTAAGATATCTGGGGCAAGTTAAGATTTTCCTTAAAGTACCAGTTAAGGTTCCTCATAATAAAAATGGTTGCACAAAACACCCTTAAGTCTTCTCTTAAAATGTTCACTTAGGTATTTATGTTTTTCTCCTTGACTTGGTCTTATACTTAAGGAATCCCTTGAGCATTGCACAAAAGACCTTAGCAACCAAAGCACAGGTGGTTATCGTTTATGGTGATAAAGGAAAAAAACGAACACACCCCAAGGAGAGTGTTCTGCGACCAGGATAACTCAGTAAATATGCTTCTGATTTAACACTATAGATTTGACTGAATTCATTATCATTGCTTATTCCTGCAACCATTTTCTGTTTTCTGGTATTTGGGGATCAAGTTTACTTTGTAGTTTGTGCTTTCTAAGATTGCATTCCTCGAGAGGTGTAATCTTTTCCTCCTCTGACCAATATGATCAGAGTCTTGTCTTCTTTTCTTCTGCCATTTTTTTCACTATCTAACTATAAGCCAATTTTATGAGACAATAACAGGCGTCACAAGCGCGAGTCCAAGCAAACAAACAATCTCCATGGCAACTTTTACCACTGTAAAAATCCCTTTTAATGCAGTAAATGAGTTTTTCCTTAACAAATGAAACCTTTTATGGGATTCTGTGCAATTGTACAAGTGCCTCAGCTAAGAAGAAATTAGGCCTTTAGTGTAATGTTTAAGGAGAAAACTTAATCCACCGCTGGTTATACACAAATTACTGGCTCATGATTGCATAGGTTAATTATAAATTTTGGTGCAATATTTTTCATACCAACAGTGCAGGGAAACAGCCTGAGAAATTACACAAATAAACAACTTAGCAACAATCAATAATAAATAACAAACAATAAGAGATAAAATGGTTTGTGCAAATTCGCAAATGTCATCTTTTGTTTTTCTGCTGCACCTTGGATGGCTTTTATTTCCTCTGACTCCAGTGCTCTCGACACACACTCCACCATTTACTTGAATGTTAAGGGGAAAAAACTAAAGGTAGGTGATCTTGGTACTCCCCCCTCTGGGTGCCCCCCCCTGGCAGCTGCCTATGCGGTCTATAGGAAGATGTGCCACTGTCTATATATCTGCATCTCTACACCTTTATGCAGCGTTACGTTGTGCTGGGTATGATGTTACTGAAAGGACAAAAACGATCCAGGGGGACTGAGAGTAAATTAAAACCTCAAGATGCCAGCGGCTGACACATTCATGTGCAGTCTATCAAAGACAGTAGTGTCCTTTGTGGAGCAGCGCCTCGTGCGAGTCGATTGGCTGGGTTTCATTGGCGTTTTGTGTCTCTATCAGCGCGTGGCTGTTGTTGGAGTCCCTGTGGTATTAGCTGATAACACTGCGACACCCTCTCTCGCTGCACCGATAATCAGTCAGAGTGCTAGCAGCCCCGTGGCACACCCAGCTGCCACTCCAGCCGTGCACTCTCTGATCACAAAGAGGGTAATGGCCCTGTTACACCAACACACTTCAGCTAAAAATACAACACGCAAAGCTGCCACCTCAGCAGCAACCCCACCAACCCTCCTGGAACCATCAGGTAAAATGCTTGACTCAGCAACTTGCCAATTAAAATGCTCAGTTCTGTCCAAATACAGTCGTGTACTGCAGCTGTGCAGGCGTGAGGCAAAGCCATGTTCCTCCTGGGTGAAGTACCGGCCTGTTAATGAACTCTGGATGCCCACAATTCAGCGCTCTTACGGTGAAATAAGGGGCTGGAGTTTTAACACGTGTTGCTACTTGATGCGGCTGGTAATTCCATTAAAGGTGTAATTAAAGTGCTGACGAGGGTGACTAAGAAGCAGTTAGAGCAGTGAATTGGAACACTTCTCCACACCCCGTCGTAACCCTAACCAGCCACATGTTCTTCCAATTACACTTAAGAATTAAAAAGGGTTTATTTATATGCAAGGTCAAGCAGCTAATAAAGGTTTAATTCCAGGCACTCTAGTAAAAAGAGGCTGCAGTGTTGGTTTGTGCTCCACAGTCTAGTCACATCCACATCTGGCTCGGATGAAATAATAATTCAAGCAAGCGGTGTGTACAAACCTCCATCCTCGTGGCTTCTCCTCCCTTAACAATAGGGACTGTCTTCCCTGAGTGTATCCTGTACTGTCCGATGGAGTGGCCGTTGAGATTCCTGATTGGCTTCACTGGAAGGAGAACACCACACAGAGGTTTAATAAACTGGAAGCAGAGCTGAAACTGTGCCTGACATAAAGATGACAAATGACCTCACATTACCTTGATATGTTTTCCCATCTATCTCCACTTCGTAAGACTCCATGACCTCCTGAATGGTCTCGCCAACATCGCACAGGCGCACATCAATTCCTGCAAACTTGGAGGGAGAGGTGGTTAGACTCACATCATTACATCGCTCACACAGACACAGACGGGCTGGACAGTAATGTGGTGTGTCTAATTTATAAAGTAAATAAACTCCTGAGTAATTACCAAGGAGCAAACTGATAACAGACAAAGAGAAGTTCCTGAATAACTCTGAATCAATATGTAATAACTCATGATGGTAGCTACTATGTTTCATCCCTGATATTAAGGCTGTGACTGACAATATTTTCACTGTTCATTGTTATCTCAATTAATCACTTAGTTTTCTGGTCTAGGAAACAGAGAAAAGTGTCAATACGTGTTTCCCAAAGCTCGAGGTGACGTCCTCAAATGTCTTGTTTTGTCCGAAACCCAAAGATATTCAGTTTGCTGCTATAACAAAGTAAAGAAACCAGAAAATATTCATATTGAAGGAGCTAACATCAGAGAAATTTGACTTTTTTCCCTTACATAAATTACTCAAATTGATTATTGGTTATTGGTCTCTGAACTCTGGACAAGATACTTGGAAGCACAAAACCGAAACCTAATCAAGTGCGATTTTATATTTTATCATTTATTGCAACTTCATTATCTTCTAATCATTAGAATCTCGACATACGTTGTCGTTACTGTTTTTATAAGCTAAATATTCTAACTCCTAAACGTGTTTTTTCATGCTCCATATCGTAAGTATTTGAGTTTTTGAAGGTAATTTATTAAAACATATAAATAGTCTTCTGTGTTCTGCGTGCATTTGAGTGTCTGTACTTATATATTTACATACATATTTAGCATATTAAATTTACGTTTTTGCATTTGACTTCTTTTTTGCTGTGACACTCATTCTCATTCTCATTCTCTCATCTTCCTCATTTTGTACACATCAGGGCTGTGGATTGGCAAGAGTCTGGCAGTACGAAAACAATACGGAAGTTATGATTTAATATACTGCAGTATGCTGAAATTCTGTATGCAAGGCAATAAATGCTTAAATCTAATTCTAAGAAAACTGCAAAGCATCCTTTTACAGTTGTTTGTTTGGTATCTAACGAATAAGCGCCCCACTAATGACTCAATTACTTAACATAAAGTTACGTATTTAATGTACAGTTACATGGGTTGGATTTTGGGAAGGGAACATGGTGACGACACGCCTTAAAATAAGTCCGAGTTTACTTGATTTCACATGGTCGAGAGCATCAGTCTCCTGGGGGAAAGTCCTGTGTTTGTTTGACCCATCCAACACCCCAACCTCGGTCTTAATACCTCTTCTTTCTTTACTCTCATCAGCACATTGGTCTTGTGATCGCAGCCTTCGATTACATGCAAACTGTGCTGCATTACTTTTTGAGGTAGAGGAATCGAAGGATCCACCACCAGTGTGCGACTGTGTGTGTGAATGGGTGAATTTGACACGTCTTGTAAATGCGCTTTGACAAGAAAAGCACTATACTGTACAAGTGCAGTCCGTTTACCATTTTATAGTACTAAAAATGAACAGTGCATTAGACCAGCCTGAAAACTGTCAGTACTAGCAGTGCGTCCTTTAAGACTGTTTCGTGGGCCTGTGTTTACGCTAGAGATATGTTGTTACGTTGGAGTGAAAGAGTCAAGTGACTGAAAATAGATTACAACACTTAAGGATCTAGCGACTGGGGCTTTAAACACGTCACAAAATGAACCACTGCCACAAATCTTTACATGTAAACTGTTGATTAAAATTGTTAGCGTTTTTGAGAATCGATACAGTATCATAAAACATAATGCTGTGATACTAAAGTGTGTCAATATTTTCTTAAACCCCTAATACACACTATCTGTGTGTCCTCCCTGGTGAAGTTGTGTGACACGTCAGTAGGAATTCATCATTACTTAATAATGACATTACCTCAAAATTTCTGTGTCACATCAAGTCACTGTTTGCTGTGAATCCACCATTAGAGTCAGATAGAACTAAATTCTCAATCACTGCATTGGGGCGGCAGAAGCTCAGTCTATGGGGACCTGGGTTGGGAAGCAGGGGGTTGCTAGTTCAAGTCCCCATCTGGACCAAACATAGAGCATGGACTGGCAGCTGAAGAGGTGCCAGTTTGCCTCCCGGGCACTGTCGAGGCACCCTCGAGTAAAGCCCCAAACCCCAAACTGCGTGGGGCGCCTGACATCTCCCTGTTTAATGCATGTGTAAGTCCTGTTTGTGCATGTGTCTGTATTTCAGGCCAGAGTAAAAAATTTAATTTCTCCTCGGGGATTAATAACGTTTTAGAGGGTTCAATCATAATAAACTGCGCTCTACATATGAATATTAATGTAAACGTGCTTTGAATATGATGATTCTTGTTCCTTGGTAAGTACTCAGATTTTTTTAAAGTGTAACCAAAGGAGCACTGTGCATGTGTTACCTTAATGCCAGTGTTGGTTGCATCTCTCACAGCCTCCAGCAGCCTGTCATACTTTGGATTGAAAGTAACGGTGAAGGCACAGTCTATAATTCGACCTGAAAGACCAGAAAGTTTTGTTACTCACACCAGTTTCAGTGAGGATATCATTTTGCAGAAACATTCAGCCCGTATTAATCTAAAAAGTGGAAGTTAATTAACTTACCAGAACAGTTTATTCCAGGCAGTGAGAATTATAATGTAATCATCATTTCACCATGTCATAATAAATGCCAAGTGTGAAATAGCACAGCAGAAGCACTTAGGAAGTTATTAGCGAGCTCTTACCGTTGATGTGCGTTCCAAAGTCAATCTTGCAGACGTCGTCGTAGCGCAGCACCGTGGGGTCTCCTGCGTTTGGGGTGTAGTGGGCAGCACAGTGGTTGATGGAGCAGCCGGTGGGGAAGGCCAGGCCTGCCTTTAGCCCGTTTTCTTTGATGAGCCTCCTGGAGCAGTCCTCCAGCTTCTCGCTGCCAGAGACAGAGAGCGGCACAAAGGGACAGCAGATGACAGGCACAATGAGACAGTTGTCAGGGCAGATAATGTACACAGCCACAAAGCACTTCTGCTTTCTTTGATAATTTTAAAACTGTCTCTTGCAGGCGAGTACAAAGAAGAAGTGCTGATATGAATTTCAGTCCCAAACGAGCTCGGGCAGGTACGAGCAGCCAAGATTAAAGTCCATTAAAAGAGGCTCAGGGGAAATATTTCAGTGCTTGTCTCACCAGATGTCAATCATGGTCATCCCTGGTTTGATCCAGCTCCTGACATACGAGCGGACCTGCCGATGTGCCTCGGCCGCCTCCCTGAAATCACTCCACATCTCCTCGTTGGCCCTGTCCAGCGCCCGCTTCTCTTCGCTGGTGGTCCGCCACGCTGCACTGCGCCTGGTGGGAGGTAGACAGGCACACCACAGAGAGGAGGAACTCATTATTTTCTCATTATACAAATACTTGTAACGAGGATATGACGCACTCTTGTAGAAACTCCGCACAGGTGAAAGTCGTGTTGATACTTTTTCAGATCTGACAGAATTAATTGTCTCCCGGACAGGAAATTAAACCAAACACCAAACATTGCACCTCATTATGTTGTCCAGATATGAAAAAGTGCAAAGCAGAGAGACCTAAATAAAAACTATCACACAGTAGAAGACTAACTGCTGAGTGTGAGGGACGATGTGGAGGTCACACACCCGTCTTTCGATGGTGGATATTCACACTCCTCTCCCTTTGGAAAGTCTCCGCTGGGATAGAGCTCACAAATAGGGATTGAGGGAGGGTCAGTCTGTCCCTTCACTGTGGCCCAGATAGTGAAGAGGAGAAGGAGAAGCAGAGGAAAGCAGTCAGAGAGAGAAAAGAAAACACAAGTTAGCCTCCCCGTGTATGTGACATTAACATTTTAACCCTGCTACAGAATACAGCTCCTGGCTTACAGCTCTAGTGGAGTAAGACACCCTCAAATAAAAGAAATATGTGGCAATATATAGGCACTTGTATCATACAGTGGGGCTGTGGTATATATTTTAGGATGACTCACTCCACACTGTAACATTACTGAGTATGATGTCATTAATTTTGTTCTGTCTGCTGGACATGTAAGGTCCTGTGGCATTTTGTCCTACACCTCCCGTGTCAGTCCTTCATTATGTAACTCTCATGACACTAATTAACCAAGTCAACCTGCTTTTGTGCACCTGTTGTATTTACCTAATGATCCAAAGCGACTCTGATGCAGGTCGAGTCAGGATACAGATTCGAAAAGCTTTTGCCGTGGGGTTCATTCATCTTTAAAATCTTATGTGCCTCTGTGATGTGAACTGCAGTTTCAGTTCAAACTGAAAGCCACTGCCAAAGAGTGATATGTTGCAAACTGTAGAGGCGTATTTGCTGCACTGAGTTTAAAAAAAAACAGCTTACATCCTTTCTTCTTTTTCTTCTTCTTCTTCTTCTTTCCAGCTGAGTTCTCTCCTTCATCCCCATCTGTTGAAAGCATCATTAGTTTCAATACAGTTTGCAAAGTGAGAAATATCGACAGGCGCTCGGGCACAATTCCCAGTGTGCTACTGAAAATCAGATATCACATTGCAGATATGACCAGCTGAATTTCAACTGAGCACTTTCAGGGGCTTTAAAGTTCAATACAATCACCACTGCAGATGATGATGACGATGATGGTGGTGGTGGTGGTGGTGGTGAGGAGTTACCTTCTTCTCCATCCTCCTCCCTCTCTTTGTCCGCCAGTGTTTGCTGCTCCAACTGTTTTGTCACATCACCAACACCTCCGGCTTCTCCATCCCCCTCAGCTTCATTTGTCCCTGCTGCAAAGTCACACACCCTCGTGCATGCATGTGCAGGTGAACACGCACGTGTGCGCCAATGGCGTGCATGCACATGCATTGACACACACACACACACACACACACACACACACACACACACACACATAGGGTGAGTAAATTATTTGTGGTCCAGAGTCATTTCAAGAAAGTACATCCACTACGATCTCAACTTGGCAGGGTCTGTGCATAATTTCTTCCCATACCTTGGGAGTCAATACCCTCAAGGGCACATGTACCTTGCAGCATTATGACATTTAGCCCTTCATACACAGAGCTGTGTGAACCACACTTGACTTATGGCCGCTTCAACAATTCAGGCTTTCTGAGATTTTTATTTCTGCCCATAATGAAGCAGTGAGGCTGCAATTATCATGCTGCTTTTTTTGCATGTGAGTGGTTGTCATCTTATTGCACTAAACTGTGGATACTTCTATTACATAATTTCATGCAGCTTAGGGGGGATTTATAGGATTGAACATATTTAATCTGGAGTAAAATTTAATTTTATTCCATCTTCCAATGACAGCTTTCACTCAGTTTTGATGATAAATTCCGATTCTCAGAGACTGTCCCGTTTCCATGTGAGCGCCCTCAGCTCCAGCGGCAGCCGCTCAGAGTTGGGACAGCTGCACAGGAATACCATCTGACAGGTTGGAAAGTCTCCTGTCCCGCATATCTGATGCTCGTGCACTACACCGAGTGGCACTAGAGGAGACAATTTTGCGCTATTTTCTCAACCGATTCCCTACTCGCAAAGTGATGCCTCTCACCTGGTGCCGTGGTCTTATTCCTCTTCTTCTTTCTTCTCTTTTTCTTCACTGACTCTGAGGCGTCCGCATCTTCCCTCTCCTCGTTCAAGTCGTCCCCATTGAGAAGTTGAGGCTCCACTTCATGCTGTAGCTGTAGCTCCGCCATGATCAGCGACTGAGAGGTGAAGTGACGCATAAGCTGCTGAGAGCCTCCAGTGGTCAGAGCAGAAAAGTGTGCAGGAGGAAGCTGAGCCAATAATGAGCTATTAGACAATCTCTGTGCAACAACTTGACCCGAGCAGAGGAAGACGATCCTCCTCCTGTTCTGAGGAGCAAAAACTTTCATTTAGCATCAATTTTTTTTTCTCTCCTGGAGAAATTACAGTTTGGGACAGACTATAATAAGACAGCAACACAATCCCAGTGTGTTCTGTGGAGGCTGAGATGCTCAGTTATGTGAACATCATGTCCTGATAATCATGGAGCTAGAACACTGACACAAAGTTTTGGCATCAAAACTAAATATTGGCAGCGAAAAAATAAAACACAGGCATTAAAAATGATTTTGCCTTCATTTTAATATTCTGTAATGTTTTTTCTGTGTCAGTCTGTTATACTGAGGTTTTCTTTTTCTACACTTTTTTTCTTTTAGTTTTAACTTTATGTCACTGTTTATGCATGGACAGGAGGCGTTAGAGGTGAGGGGCAAGGACAGCAGGAGTTTTCATATAATCTGCATGCTAAGGAAAGAATGCCTCTGCGGGTCAGCAACCTAAAACGGGCCAGTTTATTTGGCCCAATTCTGGGGCGTCATTCAGCTAAGTTGGGCAACTGGAAAGGTCCTGACATATTTCTTCCGGCGTGCCAAGTTTGGGCCGATGCTGGGCCGGGTAATTTTTTGATAACAGCCCAGTGATGGCAGTGTCACAGCCAGAATCAGGCCAGTTTATTTGTCCTGATTCTCGTGTCAATATCCTGAGTCTCAGTCAAGTTAGGCAACTGGACACAGCTGACTTAATTTTTCCTGGGCTGATGATGGGCAAGGTCATTTTTTGATAACAGCCCAGTGATGGCAGTGTCACTGCTGGAATTGGGTTAGGTTATTTGGCCCAATTTTGGGGTGTGATTCACTCTGAGTGTTAGCCAAGTTGAGCAACTGGATGGGTCCCGACTTATTTCTTCCGGCATGCCGCGATTAGGCCAATGCCGGGCCAGGTAATTTCTGATAACAGCCCAGTGGTGGCAGTGTCAGCAGCTGGAATACAGCGAATTCATTCACCTGATTCTGGGCATCATTCATCTTAAGTCTCAGCCAAGATGAGCTACCGATGTGGCCCAATTTATTTCTTCCTGCATGCCGAGTTTGGGCCAATACTGGGCCAGGTAATTTCTGATAACAGCCCAGTGTTGGCAGTGTAGGCAGCTGGAGTTAGGCCAGTTTATTTGGCCAATTCTGGGGCATCATTCATCTTGAATCTTAGCCAAGTCGGGCAGCTGGACACATCCTGACATATTTCTTCCAGCGTGCCAAGTTTGAGCCAATGCTGAGCCAGGTCATTTTTGATAATAGCCAAGTGATGTTAGTGTCAGCAGGTTGAAACAGACCAGTTTATTTGTCCTGATTCTGAGGTTTCATTTGTCCAAACTATCAGCCAAGTTGGGCAACTGGACACTGCTACCATATTTCGTCTTGGCTGCCAAGTTTGGGTCGATACTGAGCCAGGTAATATTTGACAACAGCCCAGTGATGGCAGTGTCAGCAGATGAAATCGGACTACTTCATTTGGCTGGATTCTGGGGCATCATTCACCCCAAGTCTTAGTCAAGTTGGGCAACTGGATGCCTCCCAACTTATTTCTTCCAGTGTGCCAAGTTTGGGCCGATGCTGAGGCAGGTCATTTTTGATAACAGCCCGGTGAGAGCGGTGTCACTGCTGGAATCGTGCCAGTTTATTTAGCCCAGTTCTGGGACGTCATTCACCCCGAGTCTAAGCCAAGTTGGGCAACTGGGTGCATCTGACTTATATCGTCTGGTGTGCCAAATTTGGGTCTATGTTGAGCCAGGTCATTTTTGATAATGACCCAGTGATGGCAGTATCAGTTTGTCCTGACTCTGAGGTGTCAATCATCCTGAGTCTAAGCCAAGTTGGGCAACCAGATGCAACATGATTTTTTTCTTCCTGCGTGCCAAGTTGGGGCCGATGCTGGGCCAGGTCATTTTTTATAATAGCTCAGTGATGGCAGTGTCAGCAGCCGGAAGCAGGCCAGTTTATTTGACCCAATTTTGGGGTGTCATTCACCCTAAGTGTTAGCCAAGCCGGGCAATGACTTATTTCATATGGCGTGCCAAGTTTGGGCCGATGCTAAGCCAGGTCATTTTTGATAACAGCCAAGTGATGTTAGTGTCAGCAGCCAGAAACAGTTTATTTGTCCTGATTCTAAAATGTCATTCATCCTGAATCTTAGCCAAGTTGAGTAAGTAGATGCGGCCAGTTTATTTTTTCCTGGGCTGTTGCTGGGCCAGGTCATTTTTGATATCAGTTTGATGTAAGTTTATTTGGCCCAATTTTGGGGCGTCATTCACCGCGAGTCTTAGCAGAGCTGGGCAACTTGGTGCATCCCGACTTATTTCCTCCAGTGTGCCAGGTTTGGGCCAGTGCTGGGCCAGATCATTTTTGATATAACAACCCAGTGATGGCAGTGTTGGCAGCTGGAATCAGGCTAGTTTATTTGGCCCAATTTAGTGGCATCATTCATCCTGAGTCTCGGCCAAGTTGGACCAAGGAGGCAGCTTAACTATTTCATCAAGTGTGCTAACTTTGGGCCAATGATGGGCCAGGTAATTTTTGATATAACAACCCAGAGATGGCAGTGATGGCAGTGTTGGCAGCCGGAATCAGGCCAGTTTATTTGGCCAAATTTAGTGGCATCATTCATCCTGAGTCTCAGCCAAGTTGGGCCCACCAGACGTGACACGACTGATTTTTCCCACATGCCAAGTTTGGGCTGGGCCAGGACATTTTGGCTACTTGGGGCAGTTCTTCAAGAGTGACATGAAAAAAAACCCCACCTCAGAATAAAGTAAAATCTAAATTAAATCAAAAATATTTTTAATGTCTATATTTTAATTCTAATGTTTTTTTTGTGTCAATGTTTCCTTTTTCAGAGCCAAATTTTATTGCCAGTGCCAAAACTTACTGTCACTGTTCTGGCTCCATAATAAATGCCCTGCAAAAGCTGCGCTTCATGCTACAATCACCACTTTGTCTGAACATCCAGTGGCTGAGTTTTAGGTTACTGTGCGCCCCTGTGACTGCAGCTCCTCAGTAAGACTTGGGTATCACTTCTCCTGTGTGCCCACATTGGAAAACACCTTATCTGTTATTGTGAATATGTCTTGTTGTTTGACAGCCTTTCAGTTTGATGCGCGGGGTCGATCACTGATGGTGCGTATCGCGAGTATTTGGAGACGGGCGCAGAACCGCGTATCCAAGCAACAAGCCCGGCACAGTGAGGGGACAGGGGCGCATTTACAGAGGTGAAAGGTGGACTTTAACGCACCACAGCTCGGGCTTTGTTGATAGGGGCGTGATATCTGCGTGTGGTGACTCCTTAGAGGAAATGCTAGTGGCTTTTTAAGGGAATAATGACGGACTTCAGAGCTGGCCCTTTGTATTTCTTTGACCAGGTGGGATCATGATTCATTTCACTGACTGTAGTTTCAAAGAAACAGCATGACATTAACCTTGTAGTGACCTCTCTGCAGCCTACAAGAAGACACCGCATTAAAGGGTCAAGGAGCAACATTTTGCATTTTAATATGGCAAATGAAGAAGCGAAGTTAGAAGACACAACACAAAGGTAATTTAATTCCCTTATTGCTGTGAAGTCTTTTACATTTTTCTTGTGCGACTCATTGCGCTCATTTTCCCCACAGTGATGGAGATGTCAATGAAGAAAGTGAAGAGCCCACTCAGAGGCTGTCAGCTGAAACATGTGCAGATAATAAACCTGATACCTCCTGTGTCGGTGCAGCTCTCAACATAAAGGACCAGGATCCGATGGATGCATACAGGCGTGCAGCCCTGCACTTAATAAACCAGCTGGCTCACCTGCTCTCACAGCATAAGTGCACTGAGGAGGGGCGTCTTCCTCACGGGATTGTAAATATTCTGAATTACTCCTGGCAGGATCTGACTGCAGGGTCAGTGCGCTTTAAAAGTCCGGAACAGACCGACAAACGACGAAAGTCCAGAGGGTCAGTGAAGTTGGATGAATCCCGTCAGGTGTCCGCCAAAGACGAGAAGGAGGCAGCTGAGAGGAACTCATGTGTGGTGGAGAGTGCTGGTCCCTGTGTGAGAGAAGTCAGCTCAAAACCACGCATGAAAAAGCACAGAAACAATTCAAACAGAGGTAAATGAGTCACTGGGTCACATTCTGTGTGGAAGCCCATCACTGTCAGGAAATTGTGAAATTAACCATATGTCAAAATTAGGCTATATGATATCATCTAAAAAGTCCAAACTGTGCTATGTTTAAATTTTGACCAATTCACTTACAAATAAATTATATCACTAATTTTAAAAAATGTATTTAGAATCTCATAGCTGCAGAAGCTTATTTTTTTGGCATGTTTTTCTGAATTAACGAGATTAATATTTCAGAATTCTGAAATCTGCTCTCGTATTTTGAATTAACAAGATAATCATTAATAAAAAAAAAAGAAGCATGAATTAAGGAGATTATTATGTCCTTAATTCAGACAAACAAGAGAAGACTTTTTTTTTTTCAAGAAAACTTTTATCAGAATTCTAATATCCTCGTTTAATTGGAAAAACCAACCCGGTCTCACTCCGAAGTCCTCAAAATCCGGCGCTTGACTTTTGGTGACTTTTGGCATCTGACACAGACAAAAAAAGCCATCCTTTAACATTGGCATGCAGCCAGTCGCTGTTATAGTTTAACGCTGCTCGGCAGCCTTGGGGGAAATGTGGCCAACACATTCTCACTCCGAACTCGTCACATATTGATGTTTGGTCACAGACTTTCCACGTCCAGATACGACGTGAAAGGTACCCTGGGTGTGTTGGTTGTTGTTGTTCTGGGACACCGTGTCAAGTTCTGCCTGTTACATGCATTGTCTTCTTTCAAGATACACTTCTGTTTTCACAGGAAGTTTACCACTTACATACAGTTTCTTTTATAATAAACGCACTACGTCAATTGACGCCAATGCCAATTGCCAATTGAGGTTTTTTTCCTCCAACAACTAATGCACATGGCTGGGTTTAGGCAACAAAAACATGTGGTTAGATTTTGTAAAAAAGAAGAGAGTTTGGATTTAGATTTTTACAGGACTTGAGCACCAGCCTCCCGGGTGAAAGTTGGTGTTTGTTGAACCCATCCACCATGTCTCCCACCCACCCTACTTGGACTTTCGCCAATGGCTAATTTTAAAGTCACTGCCCTAGCACCGGATTTCGACAACTTTGGAGTGAGACCAGGTTGAATAATATCCTTGTTGAATCAGAAAAAACAACCTGGTCTCACTCCGAAGTCCTTGAAATCTGGCACTTGGGCAGTGACTTACGCCGTCAGACACTGACATAAAAAGCTGCCCTTTAACATCGGCATGATATGTGGCCAGTCACAATTATAGCATTAACGTTACTTGGAAACGTCAGGGGTAAATGTGGCAGGACAAGAACAAAAGTTTCACCAACTTTCACTCGGGAAAGCGGTGTTCGCGTCCAATAAGATTATAAAGCCAAACCCTGTTCTTTTTTCCTACACCTAACCACGTGCATTTGTTGTTGAAGGAAAAAGAACGTCAACATACTGCCTTTATTTTGAAAGAGACTGTATATAAACATTAAATTTCCTGTGAAAACAGAAGTGTATTTTGAAAGAAGACAATGCATGTAACAGGCAGAACTTGACACAGTGTCCCAGAACATCAACAACCAACACACCCAGGGTACCTTGCACGTTGAGCATGGAAAGTCCATGGCCAAATGTCAATATGTGTCGAGGTGTCAAGTGAGAATGTGTTGAAAAAACAGCAATGCAGTACAGTAAATGCAGTACACCTCAGTACATTGATGTATTTTATATTTTTAACACGCCAAACTTTTCATCTAATTTGTTTCGTCAGTTGGCTGAAAGGGGCTAAAATGGTAGATCTCATATAAGTTGTAACCAATGGTGATTATCCTTTATTAAACATGACAGATAGTTCCCACTGTATAAGTTATCAGGTCTGCAAGTATAAATATCTGTAACTCAATAATAACGCATTCTTCCACAACAATAATCTATCAAGTTATAAATGTTAATACATTGTTTACTAAATACAAATTCCAAGTTATGCTTCAAGAGCAATGAGTTTTTTTTTTACAACCTGGCAACCCAGAGGTAGGTTTAACAAATAGCTTTTAAAGTATAAATTAAATATTTATCAACCATTAATCAAACCTTTAGTTATAGCACTTCCCTTTATAAAATATGCATTATTAGAAAATGCACGTGTTGTACAGGTAGGCCTACAAATATGTAAACCTGAGAATAAGTCCGGACAGATACAACTATATTTTAACTGTCATAGTTAATGTCAGTATAAAGTGATGAAAGTGAAAACCCATTAAGTAATTTCTTGTGACCTTTTAGGACTGAATGTGAGGACAGCTTTAGTTGCAAGCATGTGGAAGTGGCAGGATTAGTTTACCAGACAGGACATGGTAGCTGGGCACAGATGTACTGCTGTCTGTTAATCAGTTACAGAGATATAGAGTTACATTATTAAGTTCCCTGATGCCACTGTTAGTGACTGATGTGTGGCCAGCAGCCTATTGTTTGTACAGTTTCAATAAAAAGGTGAAATAAAGACCTGAGGTGATACACTGATATTCTTTCTCTCCAGCAGCTCACAACTCCACCTCCATCAGTTTCTCCATCTCATCCAACAGCTGCAGTAATCCAGGTAAGACGTGGAGCTGAAGTATTATGTCAGTGGTGTCCACTGTGTCTGTGGTTGACTGTCTCACTCACTGCTTTGGCCCTGCTGCCTCAGCTGGATGTATGATTTGTGTCCAGGTTGGATCATCCAGCCAAGGCAGTCCTCCTGTGATGCGCCTCAGCAGATCGCTTTGTGTCAGTGGGTGGCGGAGCGACTCCAGGCGGCAAGAAGTCCTGAGTGCGTTGTTATTAACCTTTGCTGCTGCATTTAGCCTACAGCAAATGTTTGTCAGATGAGATGCTGCATACCTAATCTGATAATTGGACACCTCGAACTGCAAACAAGGTCAATTATGCTTTCCATTCTGAATTTCTAGGCCATGGTGGTTTTATATTTGTATAACTTTCCTCAAGCTGAGAAAGGCGATTAAAAAATCTGTGAGGTTATCACAGTGTAAAGTCCATGAGCCGCACAGAAACTTGGGGGCGAGGTCAGCAGGAGAAACACCACTGTGCATATTTAGTGGGCTGCATACAGTGGAAGTAAACCCAGAAGCTAAAAAACTTTTTGGTGTATGCACCAGGCAAGTAACTCCATTGGAATGAATGGGTGCCATGTTGGGTCCAGTATTTAGTTATTAAAATCTATGGATGCAACACGAATAACTTTGGTGATTCCTTGATGTTTCATGGAGAGATCAGTTTTTAAGCATAAAAATGTACTTTATCCTTACACAGAAACCTGGAAACAGCTGGACGGGACCTGAACACACCCCTCATACTCCGTCACTATGGTGACACAAAGGCAAAACTGAAGGACAGGAGAGCAAGGAGAAAGGCCCAACCTGCCACTTTAGTCAACGGGATGCCCCAGATACCAGAAATGAAGCCGCAGGATCCGACACAGCAGAAACTACACTACAGGATCAACGACGGCTCCTCGTTCATATAGTATCCTTCTCTCATCATGTTTATTCATAACTATTTTAATTCTAGTCGTTGTACAAGAAGCAAATGCGAGGTGTGGCATATGGCTAATGAATCACAGCAAGATGACCTTTAAACCTTTGACCCTGCACTCTCAGCTATCCTTCTGGGTGTATCGCAGTATGCCAGAGCCACTCAGGTCTGCCCTGTGGAGGCTTCTATACCAATGTGTTCAGTGACAGCGAGTGTCCTGTTATGCTGGCGACTATCACAGCGTTTGGGCACGGGGCTGTTTCACATTCTCTGAGGTGAGTTCAGTGCTGATATGTGACAGGTGCTCCACTGATAATATGTCAGGATGTTGTCAGGATAATGTCTTGTGTGGCTTTGGAGAGAGCTTTCCAAAGTTTGTCCTGTGTTTTTGGAGCGTTATCCATATCAGGAGCACCACGTCATGGTATATCTGCCTCTGCTGCTTTGATTTTGATTATTTAAATGAAGATTGTCTCTTGTGACAGCGCAACAGCTTTTATCGTACGTTAAATGTTCCTTCAGCTCTGCCATTACAGCCGTGTGGAACCAGGATGGGGGATTCATATGTGACCATCATGGGAACCTAACTAAGGAGTGGAGCTGGCAGACAGACCGCACAATGAGAGAGAAGATTATTATTCAGGTGCAGCCACTTTTGAGACTATCATAACTCTTTCAACCTATGACATCACTCGGTTATAAATAATGGTGTCGTCATTTTCTCTGTGCAGTAAACAAACAGAGTAAGCATGTCGCATACAGAACAGGCCAGTGAGGTCATCTCCAGACAAGAAAAATATTCAGTGACAAGGGCAGTCAGAATCTGGAGAGAGCCTGTCATGTGAGATAACTGTAAGCTGAGCATATGGGAATGGTCACATTTAGGGGAAACAAAGCATTGTATCTGGGGTATGACGCATGACCTACTGATGAACAAACATTAACTGTCTTTGACAGGACCAAGAGAGGTTTTATAACACGTCTACAGTAAGCAGATTCAGCTAAGTTGCCAGAATGAAATGTTGGTATCGTACGTTTCTGCAAACTACAGATGTTACATTTGTATGTTTCGTACATATGATCTAGAGATTACATGTATATGAGGTATAAGCTGACATCTCAGGGGAATAGCAGACAGCAGCAGACCAGACCAAGACCAGCAAAAGTGGACATGTCCAGCTGTTTTTGTAGCACAAAAGTTGGTGTTTTTAAACAAGACGTAGGGACATGTCCAGCTGTTTTTGCAGCACAAAAGTAGGTGTTTTTAAACAAGACGTAGGGACATGTCCAGCTGTTTTTGTAGCACAAAAGTAGGTGTTTTTAAACAAGACATAGGGACATGTCCAGCTGTTTTTGTAGCAACAATAGCAGGTATTTTTTAACAAGACGTAGGGACATGTCCAGCTGTTTTTGTAGCGACGAAAGTGGGTATTTTTTCACAAAAATTCAGAACATGTCCAACTGTTTTTGTAGCACAAAAGTTGGTGTTTTGAAACAAGACGTAGGGACATGTCCAGCTGTTTTAGAAGCAACAATAGCAGGTATTTTTTAACAAGACGTAGGGACATGTCCAGCTGTTTTTGTAGCACAAAAGTAGGTGTTTTTAAACAAGACGTAGGGACATGTCCAGCTGTTTTTGTAGTGAGAAAAGCGGGTGTTATTTAACTAATGTTTGGGACATGTCAAGTTATCTTTTAACAGGAGTTTGGGACATCTCCAGCTGTACTGACATAAGCAGGTATTTTTTAACAAGAGTTTGAGACACGTCTTGCTGTATTTGTAGTAACCAAACAGGGTATTTTAAGTCAAAACATGATCTTCTCCTGACTCTAACCAAGTGTGTGCTTAAACCTAACAACATGTAAACCATGGGATTGTCACAACATAAAGTTGAAAATTGAAATGTAAAGTTTCAACATATCTGCTAGATATTAAATGTACAAATGAGATATCTGTGGTTTACAGAACTGTATAATGCCAACAGTTACTCTGGTGATTGGGTTGGCAGATTAGAAAACCATGACTGAATTTATCAAAGTTTACTGAGTGCTCTCAATAGCTTTTATTTAGGATTTCTCTCATTTTAAAGAAACCTGTAAATTGTGTTTTTTTGTCTCCTACAGTTGTCAGATGTAATCTCTGTGAAGCTGCACAGTGGCACATCTGCCATGCTCAGCTTCAGGTGTAACAGTGAAAGCGTTCAACTTCCTCTTTCTGCCTTGTCGAACATTGACCAATCAAAGGAAACGGTGAGATAGAGATTAGTAGATGTAGTTGACAAAAAAAAAAACCCCAGCAGATTTCTGATTAAGAATTTAAATCAGTAATGTCTGCATGGCAGCCTTGTTTGCAGACTGAAGGAAAGTTTACCTCTGGCTTTGCTCAAGACCTCCTGCTGGCAAGAAAGACACAATCCCCTGCTGTGGTCCCAGAGAGCAACAGGAACCAGACACTAACACCTGTAAGAGATTTCTTTTATCACTATGGTAATGCTCAGTGAAGGCATGACATAAATTTGTGGATGCAAAACCAATTTATTCAAGCACTAAATTCAAAAATATATGTTGTAAAATACCTTTTTGTGCCTCTAAAAGTTCTGCAGATGTGTTCACTGAGTCACTTTGTATAAAGCAGCTTGCTAAATGCCGTATGTTGCTTTATATCATATAATCTACCATGCAAGTAATGATGTATGGCAGGTGTCTGCGTGCTCCCGGGAGGTCCTCCAGATGGTCGGAGAGGTGGAGGGGCTGGAGGAGCCCACAGCACTGTGGAGAAGAGGAGGGCATGTTGGCAGGGAGCTGAAGAGGCTTCAGCAGAGAGTACGAAACACCCTGGACGGCTGGCTGGATTACTATCGTGTGGCCATTGGTAGGTACCTGTCGGAACAAAGCCTTTTCTGAAAAGTGCAGCGTGTGCGCACGCGTCCCAGCGGGGATCAAACTGCAACCGGTGGGTGTGATGTACTGTACATCATGAGTTATTAAAGTACGCAGTGCAAATAAAAGTAGCATTGAGCCAATCTGACCCAGTAAGGTTGTTTCAGAGGGATTCAGTGGAGCAAAAAGTTACAGTATCACCTCATCCTGCAAACTCAACATTATTGAATAGTTCCATCAGGATCTTGTTCACGGTCACTCGTGTCACTCGGTGTCTGTGTGCATTTCTGAGTGACCTCTTCCTCTCCTTCAGGTATCAAGTGTCCTGACATGAAGCGGATGCCAGATGCCCCACTGAGGACCAGGCTGAGGAGGGAGGTACAGTCAGCTGCTCTGCCCTCTCTGAACCCACCTGAGCGGGCAGATGCCAAACCAGTCCGGCCTGAGGAGGGCAGGAATGAGTTACAGGAGCTGAGCAGAGCGTCAGCAGCACCAGCAGAAAAACCTCTGGACTCTTCTGTCAAGCTGCCAAGGTGCACACTTTACACTAATACACAGGAGCACACTGTCCAGGGGGCCACACTGACAATTTTACATGACAAAGTAAATTTACAAATCATCAAAATCTATCCTTAAAGCTACTGTATGTAACTTTGTACTTACTGTTTCTCATTGCCAGTGGGTAAACAGGTTGTAATTGTAACCTCAAAAACTTAGACCTGCACCTTTCCACCTCTCTTCAGCACTGCTACAGCGCTAACAGTGTGCAACAACAGCTAACGTTAGCTAACAAATGACCCCATGTTACAGTCTCTGTGAACCCTGGGGTCTGGGGTTTGGTTTGCACTAGCTGAATTTGAACTGCTACAGGGGCTACAGTCCGAGCTGCCATCTTCTTCCAGGGAAGCAGTGTCCTAGTGACGGGGAGTGAGGCGGAGGGTTGGCAGGCTATGCTAGCTTGCTAATCCTTGTCTCGTTTTTTGTTTAGGAAATAGTAAATCCATCAAATTCAGTGCCTCATACCATAATTTAAGTGCCTTTCAATGCTTAAAAGAATCCTAACATGACAGGAATCACTGACTTGTGAGATATACTGTGATATTGTAATTTTAGCTGGCTAATCTCAGCTAACCTTCGCTTTCTTGTTAACACGGACAAGTTGCTAGCAAGCTATTGTAGCAAGAGAACTAGTGTCCTAGTGACGGAGTGAGGTCGAGTGTAAGCAGGCTGTGCTAGCTTGCTAATCCTTGTCCTTTTGTTTAGTAAATAGTAAATTCGTCAAATTTAATACCCCATACCATAGTTTCGGTGCCCCTCAGAGTTTAAAGGAATCCTAACATTACAAGAATCACTGACATGTGAAATATATTGTGAAATCGTGATTTTAGCCAGCTAATCTTAGCTTGCTAGTTAGCAAGGACAAATTGCTAGCAAGCTAACAGAGCAAAATAGTATCTTGAGTGATTAACGTTATTTTATTTATCCAGACTCCAGGGCTGATCTGACTGGTAAATTAGCTAGCTTGCCATTTGCAAAAATAATTTATGAGCTAATGTTACAAAGCAGCCAACGCGAGGTCAGTACAGTGCGGCTTAGCTACAGCTAGCTCGCTACCTTAGCTTGTTTCCTCTTTAACATTATCGTCAGCAAAATCTTAGTGGATATGTCAGTCGGCTAGCTGATACTAACTTAAGTATTATGACAAATGAAACTGATTTAGACAACAATAAATGATACAACAGTACAAAGCGCTTTCTACTAGCCAACAAGCTAATCGCAACCTGAGCTAAGGAGGTTAACTCAGGGGTTAGCAGCCTTTACTACCAAAAGAGACATTTTTGACCAAAAATTATATTTAAAAAAATCTTTGTGGAGCCACAAAACATCCTTGACTAACCAGCTAGGGAGACTCAAGACTAGATACTGCTATCAAGGTTCGGCAAATTTCGAGGAAAGGTGCCAGGCAGTAGATGTATCACTCATATTTCAGTTATTGAAATGTTGAAAACATTCACATTTTTACAATTGGAGAATGTACGATTTTCTTTAGGCCTGCAACACTGTTAAATGAAAGTTAAAATGTTATAAATAAATCAGCGTCAGTCAGTTTCCTGTATTTTTTTTGTTGTTGTTAAAGCCACGGGGAGCCACTGGAGAGGGACTAAAAGGCCACGTGTGGCTCTGGAGCCACAGGCTGCCAACCTCTGGGTTAACCATTTCGGTTGCTTTGTAGCGTCAGCTGATATTTGCAAACTGTACACTACTTAATATCATGAGAGTAATGGTTCAAATGAAATACAGAAACATTACAGATATTAACGTTATTCTGAATATGATTTTAATTTATTTCCCAGCCTTCTATCAACATGACGCCAGTCAGTCGTGGTCAGTCTCTTGTTTGTCACTGTTTTGGCTGATGCAGAGAGTGCGCACATCAGAGTTCTAACAACAGGATGCTGACTGCAGTTCACTTAATGACCCCAGAGAGAGGTGTCACAAAAAACAAGGATTATATGAAAGTTACATACAGAACCTTTAAACAGAATCCAGTGATTGATTTTGTGCTATAGTAACAGAAACACTGTTCACTGATCAGATTCAAGTGCCTGAGCTCTGCTAGACTTTGCACAGATGTATACTGCATTATGTGATATACAGTATTATATATAATATTTCACAGTTTTGAACTGTATGTTTCCAGGACACGAAAAACGCGATCAAAGGAGGAGCCACATGTCACACAGATAGGACCCCTTCAAATTCATGGCAACATCAATCCTGAGTAAGACGTACTAGTGTTACTGACAGGCACAGAAACACATTGAAATGTTACTGCGTAGAAAATGACATTTACTGCAGTTTACAAGAGCACAAGTATATTTACAATGACAGCTTCACTATCACCCCCACCCTGCCAGGTCAGTGATTATTCCAAACAGTGCAGATTTGCAGCCCTCCGCCGTCACCCGCTGTCCAGCCCCACCATCGTTCACCCCCTCCACCCCTCTCACAGCGTGCCCCGCTCTGCTGAGAGCTGCCCTGCTGGGGGAGGGGGGGCGCAGGCGGTGCTGCTGCAGCGCTAAGCTGATGCCAGCGGTGACAGACCTGGAGTACGATGCCTTCGTTATGGGCCAGCCTCCACACAGTCAACAGATCCTGGTGGTGTGCGTGACTCCTCCGCACCGAGCCGTCAGCGCACATGCTGTGCCCGGTCAGGACGTGCTGGAGCAGCTTTACAGGAGGAGGAACAAGCACAGAACCACGCCGTGTACTCAGGTGTCAATGCAGGGGGTGCACAAAATAATAACAACACAATAAGCGGCAATTTTCTCTTATTTCAGCCAGCTACACCCAGCCAGGTGCCCTTACAGTCTTTAATTTGCAGCGTGTGCATCATCTGTTTGTAGTTAAAATAACATTGAGTTCACACAATCAGCAAGTACACTAAATGTACTTAAATATGCACAGCTATGCACAGACCACGAAACAAAGGGTCAGTGAAAGACATACTACAGTCAGCAGGATGTTGTACAGTATGTAACAGGTTATTCTTTAAATCCAGTGCCAGATGGATTCATTTCGCCTGGTGAGGTATGAGATGTCAACAGGGGAGCCCAGCTGTGGAGTGGAGAACATCCTGCTGCAGCAGCGGCACAGCGCAGCTCCTGGCATGGTCCTGGTCAGTAAACCCACTGCAGGCTTGGATAAAAAGGCTGCAGGCTCTGCTCAGTGCAGGCTTTCGTTGCTCCCACTGGGTGGCAGCAGCAGTGCTTGCCTGAAGCAGAGGAGGAGGAGGAGGTGTGGTGAGGAGGTGCTGTAGTGAGACACTGTCCTTTCCAAGAAACCGGGGCATTTATTATAAAAGTACTGTAGGCTGACAAGCAGTGAGGGATGGCGCTTCTTAATTACAAAAGGGTGCTCTAATTATTAGCCCAAAGTCATGACAGCTGCTCCGCTGATTTTTGCTGTAAGATTAAAATCCGTCCCTCAGTCCATAAATTAAACAGAAGAAGAGGTCTTGTTCACACTGTATAAAACACTGTAGGATCCACTGTGATGAAATCTAAAAATATCCACATGACTGATATGACTTGCGTTGTGAAAAGATAGAGTCGACACAGTGGTGCAACCACTTCTCTGTTTTCTAGATAAAAATACATGGACTGATGCTTTTTAAATATCATAATGAAAACTGCAGTGCACTGGTGGTTTTTCTTTTCATTTCCGCACACGTAATGTAAATGTGTTTGTTCATGTGACAGATGTACGTCAGAGGGAAGCTGCTGTTTGTGGGCTCCGTATTCAGTGGTCACAGCTGCTCAGTCAGGGACCTTCAAAAGCAAATCTCCAGAACCAGGGGAGACTACAGATTAGGTCTGAGCCTCCCTCCAGACTACAAGTTCAGGTATGCCTGCACCAGAGTGGATCTGATCCACTGTAAGAAACTGAATAATGCCTGAAGTGCAGTGATACACTGTGAATGTAAGATTAGACTTGTAACAACATGTCAGTGATCATTATGAGCTGATTTACTGTGCCTGCCCCACTGACTTCAGTAGAACTGAAACCAAAATCTGGTTCCTGGAACCTCGTCACTGTTGCTGTTGCCATAACATTTCCTTCCTTATAGTTTCCTTGGCAGTGCTTGTTTAGTAAGTGACAGTAAATTGCATACTAAGCCCACCTACATGGTCCGTATGTTTTGTCACTGTATGTTTGCAAAAGTGGCACGAAATGTTGTCAGTGTTTGTGTAAGAAGTTCAATTTTTATTTTGTTTTTGTGTCATTTGGTGCCACTTCACCGTCGCGGTGAAGATTTCTGGTCCATCTACGTCCCAACCCTCACCTACGGTCATGAGCTCTGGGTAGTGACCGAAATAATGAGATCGCAGATACAAGTGGCTGAAATGAGTTTCCTCCATGGGGTGTCTGGGCTCAGCCTTAGAGATAGGGTGAGGAGCTCAGACATCTGGAGGGAGCTCGGAGTAGAGCTGCTGCTCCTTCACGTCGAAAGGGGTCAGTTGAGGTGGTTCAGGCATCTGATCGAGGTGTTCTGGGCACGTCCCACTGGTAGGAGGCCCCGGGGCAGACCCAGAACACGCTGGAGGGATTATATATCTCATCTGGCCTGGGAACTCCAGGCCACACCTGCTTGTTTAGAGCTTTACATTTTTATTCTGTATTTTTGTTCCATGTTGGCTGTAGCTGATGTTGCTACCTGTAACGGCCAGGACACTTTTGAAAAAGAGATTTTTAATCTCAAGAGGTTTTTCTGGTTAAATAAAGGTTAAATAAAATGTACATAGTTACTTTGCAGCAGTGGTGTTCATAGCTTTCTGTCCTTGTCTTGCAGTGATGCAGTTAAAACCTCTGCAGCTGCAGATGCACACAGCTCACAAAGGGCAACACTAAAAAGAGGAGATGACACAACACTTACTCCTTCAGTGGAAACGGAAAAGGCCAAGCAGAGGTGTGTGACTGTACTCATACTTAATAACATCTGCAGAGTCCTGAAATGTAAAGCGATGGCTCACAACACAAACATTTCCTCTAACTCGTGTGTTGTGTTTCCATAAAACACAGTGTGTACGTTGACTTACTGGCTCCGTGTTTTCGTCCTGAACAGAAAAAACAATCAAGTTCCTGATGTTTCACACCGACGACAGATCAAAGCGAAGAAGACAGCAGCACTCCCTCATGTTCCTGTCATCACACACTGAATATGCTCCAGTGACAGGATTATATCTGCATCGGCCTATTGTACTATTAAAAACAAAGAAACAAAGTCTTCACACTGTGTCAGATGTGGTTCAAACTTGAGGTTGACGTGTGGTCAAAGTGCAAACACCTCATTTGTTTACTGTGTGGGTGGCACTGCTGATTAGCCTTATCTGAAGTTGAAGTGCAAAATGTTTTTTGACTTCTGACCGTGAAGAGCGTACAGGATGGCTGATGTTTCAGTGGGCTTTTACATAACTATTCATGAGAAATATCTGTATTCACTGTGATATTTTTTTAATAAAAACACCAAACTGTCCTGTACGTTTTTAATTTTTACTTAAGACAAGCTGCCCGTCATCTTCCTTGCTTCCTGTAGCCAGATCTGTTTCCTGTAACAATGACTGATTGATCAGCCTGATGACACAGACTCAGCATGATGAAAACACCACCCAGAAATTTTGCTTTTTTTTAGTTTTACTTCCCCTTTGTTTGTATCCAATATAGCTTGCAAAGCATCAGCTGGCTTCCACTCATGTTTCAGTCTCTTAGTCACCCCTGTGGTGTTATTAACTATGATGATGATGATGTGTGTGGAAAGCTGCGTGGGTGGAAATTCCCGTGTAATGATGATGATGATGTCTTAATGAAATATTGAAATGTGATCGGATGAGTTGTAGACAGTTTAAACAACATTAAAGCTTCCTTTGGAGTGGTCAGGGTTTTATCTTGCGCTCCTCTGACTTGGTTAATGTCACAGTTGAGAGTTTTGTTTTGGTTGATGTGGCAGTTTGTGGCCCCTGAGGACCCCTAGTGGATTGTTTATGGAAACAAAAAGGAAGCAGTGTGGTGGATGTAGCTGGCAGCCAGTCAGTGAGGCTCCGGTGAGACTGAACTGAGAGCAGCAGCAGCAGGATCACATGTTGGGCGAACACAAGCGGACAACATTTATATATATTGTTGACTTTAACTTCTTTGGACTGGATGGAGTGTTGAGATGTATCCGGACACACAGCATGGTTTGTTTCCGCTCCTCTGAACTGACTAAACTGGACTGAAGTGAGTGAAGCGAGGATGAGCTCAGGTAAGTGACTGCAAACTCCATGATTGTCAGAGATCTGTTCACAGCTGGCTCCTAAATTATAAATCAGAAAGTTTAACTGCGATGGAAACACGCAGTTAGTTATGTTTTTGTTTGTTTATTTCTCATGGGGTGAGACAGATAAACATCAGGGAGAAGCAACAGATTCATAACTGTAGGGCGTCAAGCTGAAACTGATCTGCAGCCTCTGGTTATGCTTTTAAATGTTAAACAGCCAAACAAGCTGCTGCTGTGTGAACAGATTAGAAATAAAAACACAAGAAGATATAAAACAGACTGTGTGCATGAAGTGGTGGAGGAAGTACCCGGGTATTTTACTAAAGTTTAAGTATAAATGCCACTGTAAAAATACTAGTTAAAGTCCTGCTTTGACACTGTTGCTTAACCCTTTGACACCTGGAGCAACATCACTTTTCTTGTGCTGCTTTCAGACACCTTTACAAATGTTTAAACCTTTGTTACCTGAGCAGACTGGTTTGATTTCTTTGACAAAAATGCAATCAGCAATTTAGCATAACATGTCCTCCTAATTGCAAGAAATTATTAATTATTAACTTTTTTATTTTTATTTTTTGCATTTGTAATCATACATTGTTGTGAATTGTTTTGAATGTTGTAATTTTAAATTGTCATTGTGCTTTGGCAACACTTAAGAGATGTCGTGCCAATAAAGCTTATTTAATTTAATTTAATTTAATTTAGAGAGAGAATATATATGTATATATATGTATTATTGCATTAACTGTATTATTATATTTATTATTTTTATTTTTTTGCCACTCCAACCTAAGTTTTTATTATTTTTAATTTTAATTTTATTTTTATTTTATATTACTTAAACCCTTTTTTCGGGTCATTTCCTGTTTTTTTCTTTCTTTTTTTTTTTACTACTACTTTTTTACTTTTTTGTGCAAATTTTCACTTTTTGTAACTTTTTTAACTAATATTTTGCTGATATTTAAGTCATTTATCATTTACTTGCTCATTGCCTTCTTTCCATGTTTTTGACAGAAATTAATTTGCTCAGGTTTCAAAGCGTTAAATGTAAATATATAAGTAAAATCAGGAAAATGTTTAAATAAATTGAATAAATAAATAAATTAAATTAGTCAAGTAGCCAAGTAGCTCATATTTGAAAAGCTGGAGCTATGTGATTTTACACGAAAAATGGCTTCAATGATTATGAAAATGTTTGCCAGTTAATTTTGTAATCAATCAAGCTGCACTTGTATATTTTCATATGGTTTGTGAGCAAAAATCCTCACTTGTAACTAAAGTTATCAAATTATTGTAGTGGAGTAAAAAGTATATTTCCCTCTGAAGTGTAGTGGAGTAGAAGCAGAAAGTGGTGTAAGATTGAAACACTCAAGTTAAGTTAAAGTACCTTATATTTTTTCTTAAGTATAGTACTTGAGTAAATGTACTTGCATCCTACCTGTGTGCTTGTATAGTCAAGTAAGTGACTGTCAATCAATGTATTATGGTATTTGGGACGTATCCCACTCATTTCCCTGTCTGTCTGTCTGTCGGTCAGTTGTTCCCAGAATGTCCAAAATCAAAATTCATGAGACTGTTTTTGTAGATTTCTAGATGTGTTAGTGTCCAACCTGTGGTTTACTGAGTGAGGAAGTATGTGCTGAGGGAAAACAACACAACATCCGTCCCTGTCAGCAGGTCAGCGTGTTATTGTTTGGCCCACCACAAAAGATTTTAGGACACTAGTTCAGCCAGATGTACCAGTTTGCATGACTCTTTCCCCAGTCCCTGCACCCCCCACCATTTGACTCCCACTCTTCAACTTCCATCTGCTCCTCCTCCTCCTCCTCCTCTTTCTCTGCCTGTTGACACGCACCATTAGCCGGATTACTGTGCTGTTGTGTGGAGTGGCAAACATAAGCCATGTGATATTTGAACCCCCTGTGGAGGTGGTTGAGTCCTTTACAGCAGTTTTACTCTAAGCTGTCACTAGGTTAGGATCAGTGCTACAGAGCCAAAGAGTTTAAGAGTGAACTACCACTCGGGCAACATCTGTGCGTCTACTGAAAATGCATTAAATATACCATCTGGTTATTCAGAATGGGCTTTTTTATTGAGCCAGATTACATCCGTAATCTTTTTTGTGTATTTCAGATTCAAATCTGAGATAACTTTATACAAAATCTGAAGTGCGTCTCTTTGACGTTTTGTTTTTCTCTCCTCAGGCATGCAAAAGCCACCCTTGGCCCCAAAACCAAAGCTGGCCCAGCCCCAGAGGCCAGGACTGTCTCCGTCAACCCCCAGAAGAGACAGCCGCCTCTCGCTCCCGTCTCCTGGCACACAGAGGAAGGTTAAACCAGCGCTGGCCCCCAAACCCTGCCTCTCTAAACTCACCACTGCTGTGGAATCCAAACCACTGGCTTCAAAGAGCCCTCTTCAAACATCTGTGAGAGAAACCCCACGGCTCGAAGGTCTTCTCAACTCCCAAAATGCAACACAGCAAGAGAACAAAAAGCCGGACTGGGATTATATTATTCCTATATGTCTGTGTAGCCAGGAAAACTGCAGGTGCGTCAGGAACACAAACAGAAAGCTTCTCCCGACATCTCGAGGTTCTCTGGATAACAGCGGAGAAAAAACAGACAAAGTGATGAACACTTCTACTAATACTCACCACACAAACCATAAACCTCTGCAAGAAAGTTTAGACAGAAATCTCAACACATCAGGTCCTGATGTGACCGTTAGGCCGTCCCTTCCCTACAGAACATGGAGCGATGAGGCAAATGGCAACGTAATCCCTCAGAGTGCACCTGGGCGAGGACCAGAGGAAGATGCTCTTGGCTCAGAGCAGATACCTTGTGTGCCCCAGACTAAACCCGTCCCAGCAGCCTCGAGGAAACCCATCCCTGTCCCTGTACCACGGAAACCCAGGACGGCTGTGCTGGTCCGTCAGGAAAAGGTGGAGGAGGAGAGCGAGGAGATTGTGAGCCAGGAAGGGAGGGAAATGAATGTCAGTGAGGTGAAGGTGTCATCAGAGGGGAAGGGCAGCTCATCGCTGTCTGTCAGTGTACCTGCTGGAAACAAGCTGCCAAGTTTTCTATCAGCGAGAAGAGCCTGCACTCAGCCGGCGCCTCCGCCCAGGAAAAAGCCGTTACTGTCTGCACCTGAGAAAGCACCAACCTCTGCTCCTCAGACGCTCTCAAAGGATGTGGAGGAGGAAGACCTGGGGTGGGACGGCAGCATCCAGGAGATGGAGGTATCGGTCGACAACGAGGATGGAGAGGTGGAGAAGGAAGGAACGCTTGATGATGAGGAGGCGGTGTACAGTGACTTCACACATAGTCCTCCTTCTAGCTGTTCACTCGATCAACCGGAGGCTCCTGCCATCGCTGTGGCGGCAGAGGACAAGGTGGTCAAGGTCGCTCCGAAGAAGCCCCAGAGACACAGCAGCCCGATGGCATGGATGCAGAGGAAGGAATCCTCTGAGGAGAGAGACGAGATGAAGTTAGGAGGTGATGAGAAGAGGACGGACCTTTCTAAAGAAGACTCTGTGTTGAAGGAACGTGTGATGAGGGAGCTGCCTTCGCCTCCAGACGAGAAAACAAACAGAAAACCCTCAACACCTGGAATCATCAAGCCTTCTCGATCCAGCAAACAGAGAGCCAAGTCGTTCTCTGGTGCTGACCTCCAGCGCTCCGACGGACAAAAGAGGAACTCTTTCCGGAAACTGCTGGACTTGAAGCTCTCCGTGAAGATGCTTCCCAAGCTGATAGCGAAAGGAGGCTCGAGCTCGGACTGCACTGCGAATGAGAACGAACAAAGCGTGGATGAAAACGGATTTGAGGACTTCCACGAGCATCTCAGGGCTCCGCGTAAATTCTCCTGCCCGCTGCTCGGAGTAGAGCAGAGTGTGGACGGAGATGAGTTTTGTCTTGGAACGGACCAAGGTGTTTACTACGAGAACATGCCTCACTATGAGGAGATACCAGACTACATGAACGTGAGTGTGGCGTCCCCTCAGACCTCCATCTCGCAGCCCGCGGCCTGGCAGAGCTCGATGTATAACGACGAGGGCATTTATGAGGAGCAGGAGCCGTATATGTCCTTTGAGAAAAACACTGAGCACCAACAATGTCAGACGCCAACAGACTGTGAGAGGTAGATTATGATGGCTTTCATGTTTGTCTTGTTTCTTTCAGTGCCTCACTTGTGATCGTACCTTGTTTTCTGAAAGTAATGCAGGAAAACATCGTAGACCTCTGAGAAACTTTCACCTATAAAGATTGTCAAGACTCCCCAAGATATTCAAGATTAATTTATTGTCATTTTTTGGTGTATTTGAATACATAAAAAACAGCAGTGCAACAACAAAGGATAAAATTATATATCTATAATTGTCCCTAAAAACAATACAACTGAAAACCTGCAAATACCGAAAAAACAATTAGCAGCACAGTGCATTAAAGTACATTTAGAGAGGAAGTGCATATTTCAGTTTGGTTTTGAACACTGCATAATGCATACTTGGAGAGGCTGCCGCCAACAAAACATCTAGTTAATGACAGAGTGACTCGTGTCTTTTGTTGTAGATTCCTGTCTGGTGAGTTTGACGTGGTGATACTAGTACAATGGCACGTGTGATCAGCCACTCAGGTGTTGATGGATTGTGGGTTGACCCAATAATTCAAATGACTCCCATCATTTTTTTCATGCCGCAAGTTATAATCAGAGGAAACACGAACACAAACTTTGGCCTAGAAGGCAGGAATGTGTGTGTGTGTGTTTTAATTGAGGCTAAGAGGGCACTAATGACACACCTCCAGTGTTATCTAGTCATGCAGACAGACAGTTGAATACAATGGAGGTGATAGATTTGCTGCTCAGAGCAGTGAAACAGTGTTATTCGAAAGCAGTGTGTGATTCCAAAAAACATGTCCTTGTTACTCTGCAGTTAACAGGTCACACAAGTTCTTTCAGCAAGGAAACAAGTCTTTATAAAACAGTGAGGTTTGTGAATTTGATTTTAAAATACTCGCCCGGGTCTTAAATATCTGCACTAGTCAGGGCTCGACACTGACTTTTAGAATTGGTTGCCAGCATGGCAATCAGGCAGCTTTTGGTTGCTGAAACTAAACATATGTTTGACATTTTTAGTCACTTTATGTTTTGAATAATTAAGATACTAGGCATTTATATGTTAGGCAGCTAAATAATAACAATGTGGAATAAAAGAACGTTCGACAGTAACCTAGAAACACTTTTGTAGGTTGTGTTTTATACAGTTAGGTGTCAACTGAATCAATTTGCACATTTGTTTATGATGTTAACGGGTCAGTCGAACTCTTCAACTCACAGTCAGACAACTTCAGTTGCTTCACCGTCATCTCCAAAACAGATTCCTGTGCACACACGGCTAAATTAGAGATGCTCTGATACCTGAATGTGCATATTGGCCCATACCGAGTACTGATCCGATACCACTGCCTTAAAAAAAATCAACAGCAGTATACTATTAACCCTGTATGGTTGTGAAATGGTTGCTATCAGTGTGGTATGACATCGCTCAAATTAAACCCTAAAGCAGTGGTTCCCAACTGGTCCAGCCACGGGGTCCAGATTTCTCCTTAGTCATTAATTTAAAGTCCACACAGTTTAATACATTTAGCATCATACTCGCGTTTGGCCATGTCATCAAACTAGTTTGCTGTCTCTGTCAAGTTCAGTGCCAGAAATTCACTGTACTTCAAAATTAAGTGTGTTCTTTACAATCTTGACATGTTTCAAAGTCACTTGCGGTCCATTCAGAATGGACCCATGACCCATTTTTGGACCGCGACCCAGAAGTTGGAAACCACTGCCCTAAAGCTGTGGGAGTTTTCAGTGTAAAACATTGCCCCGCATAGTTGCCAATACCCGATCCAGCATTTTAGGCAGTGTCAGAGCAGTTCATGATACTGGTATCAGCACCAGAACAACACAAGACTAGATACACCAACGCATGTACAGTGACGTCTGTTTCCATTTCAGACCGCGACAGCAATATCTAGGTCAGTGGTTTCCAACTGGTGGGTCGGGGTGCAAAAGTGGGTCACTGGTCCCTTCTGAACAGACCACAAGTAACTCGCAAACATGTCAGGTTTTCACAGAGATTTTATTTTTAGCGCTGTTTCCTGCTGTAAAGTGAGTGACTAACAGACAGCTTCTTGACAGAGACAGCAAACTAACTCGATGACATGGCCAAACACAGGTATAACACTAAATGTATTAAACTGTGTGGACCTTGAGCTGATGACCAAGAAGAAATCTGGACCCTGTGGCTGGACCAGTTGGGGACCACTGATCTAGGTTTTGCTAATGCAACAAATATTGTAGATGTATTTATGTGTGGGGGCATGTTTTGCTGTTTCCTGTGGTTGCCACTCATGGCAACCACAGGTCAAGGATTGGTTGCCAGTTACTCAAAATGTCTGCCAACGGTCACCTGGTAACTGTTACTGTCGAGCCCTGTTTACAGTGTTCAGGGAGGTGAGAAAAACTGCTTTTCAGTGAACCGATCCTCCAGAGGTTTGGTGCTTAATTAGCTCAGTTAAACTTTTATAGTGCTTATATTCTTGGTTTTAATGTTTATAATGATCCTTTTATGCAAAGAAGTCATATGTTGCATTGTGAATGAGCAGTGAGCAGAAGTCAGTCGAGAAAATAGGATTACAGTTTGTGTAACTGTACACTCGGCTTGGCACAGCTTAGCGTGTCGCCCCTCTTTAGCTCAAACTGTGTAACAATCACATGTTAAAAAGAGCGGCTCACAAACAGAGGCCAGTCACAGCTCAATGCAGCAGCTATTGTAAACATGCCACAGAGCGTTAGACCCACAGACTCCGGCTTATTGGGTTTGCTGCACGGCCTTGGCCTGTTTCTTCTTCTGCAGTTCTGTTCAGGGAGGAGCTGTTGTTTCACATGTAATGCTCCCTCTGGGAATAGTGGCATTTTAGATATGTAGTTTCTCTGTGGTGCAGTTCACTCTTAGCGGTTCACATGTAGTCATTTTAAGCTGTGTGTGTGATGATTGGTGGTTTGCAGTTGTTTCTGTTGGACATGGCAGTGTTTAGCCACACTGGTGCTCTGTGACCTGACCTGAGGTAGGCAGCTGGACCGAGCCTAGTGTCATGTGACCGTGATGATGCTTATCACTGAATGTTTTTTCCGGTTGTGTCAAGTGCTCCCTTTCCTGTGTGTTCTTTTTTTTAACGACACCCACCCGATCAGAGCAGGAAATGTTTGAACACTGCTGGACTGACAGTTTTTCTGTCAAAGAGACACTCTCCTTCAGATTATGTGCTGACACAGGTGCTTTATTTCAAACCTCATCTCTTTTCCCCTCGTCTATAAATAACATCCTCACTTTCTCACACTTTTTTATACTAATCATGTGGCATGTAAATGACGTGGTTATCACCTGCTGCATTCGCTGTTTTTTATGCCTCAACAGCTGTGACAGCTGGAGCCAGAGACATTATGTATCCTGGTTTTCCATCCATCTATCCATCTCTGTCCTATTCTTATGAACACGATATCTCAATAACACCTTGAGGGAATTTATTTAAATTTGTGACAAACGTCCACTTGGACTCAAGTAAAAGGTCAAAAGTCAGGGTCACTGTGACCTTGTGCATCTCATTCTCACGCATATGATACCTCCAAAACACCTAGGAAAGTTAAGTTTAGTTTCTTTAAGAAGGGACAGTGTAAATTAATAAATACACATGGTGTAAAAATGCCAGAATTAGCCGAAAGGCTATTTTTCATTTGTAGTCCCTTGGCCAAGATGTTACACAAGGCTACCTAAAGAACAAACACACAAACAAACATACAAAAAAACAAAACGAAATGGCACAAAAAAGAAAAGAAAACATGGCATACAGTTTAAAAGACTTTTTATACACATCAACATGATGATCGAATCAGTGCTAAAACTTGAGAAAATCTCTTAAATTTTGGCACAAATGTCCATTTGGACTTAAGGATGAACTGATTACATTTCTGTGATCAAAGGTCAAAGGTCACTGTGACCCCACAAAACCAAGCAGCAACCTCCAAGACTAAAAAGTGAAGCCAAATCAGAAGTACCAAAAAATGTAGTTCCTTGAAGAGCCACTTGAGGCTGGCTCCAAAAGACAGTCAATCCCAGTAGACACCCATGTTGAAATGCCCAACACTGCTGGACTGACAGTTTTTTCTTTCAAAGAGACACTACTGAACTTTACAGCAGAAGTAAACATGTTTACAGCCTGGTACAAAAAACAGTTTTGGTCTCTATAGCTAATTTCAACATTTATGGCAGCTGTATTGGGGGTGACTTTTTATACAACCCACCTGTTTACATTTATTAAGGCCCAAAGTTAAGCATATTTAAGGGTGAGGACGCTTAAATGACAGGCTGTCCTCCACAGCTCCAACCTCTTGTCCAAATATGGTCACTTCTGGCTCTGAAAAAAACAAAATGGTGACAGCCAAAATGCAGAACACGAGGCTTCAAAATGGCGACATAGGTGACATCACGGAAACTACGTCCATTATTTATACAGTGTATGCACAAAACACATTTTTTGCCACTCATTCATTCATTTCCTGTAACAACTTTATCTCTTGAGGGCCGCGGGCGGCTGGAGCCTATCCCAGCTGACACTGGGTGAGAGGCGGGGTACACCCTGGACAGGTCACCAGACTATCACAGGGCTGACACATAGAGACAGACAACCATTCACACTCACATTCACACCTACAGACAATTTAGAGTCACCAGTTAACCTGCATGTCTCTGGACTGTGGGAGGAAGCTGGAGTACCTGGAGAAAACCCACGCTTTACTGTGAGGCGACAATGCTTGTGCCACTTATGTTTTTGGTTATACTCAAGAATTCATACACTAGATATGACAAAATGTCACACAAATGACTAACAGGATAAAATGATGAAGTGATGACATTTTATATTAAACGGTCAAAGGTCAGCTTCACTGTGACATCATAATATTCTGCAAAACCACTTTCCTGGCCATTACTCAGCATCATCACTCAGGAACAGAAGGGAACACATTTGGTCAGATACTGATTTGGTGACTAATCTTTGGTGTCCGTCTTGAAACTGTGCTGATTGTGTAGATAGTCTGTGCTGCTGGTTAAAGTTGTATGTGAAACATCCACATTTTAGAATATGCAGCTTTTTTGCAGCAACGTCCCTGTTTGAAGCACTGTCAACTCGCTTGGCTAAATTTGAGTCTGGACAGACATGGATGTAAACTGTAACTATAACTTGACTGGTTCATGGAAGCATACGCTTCTAGTTTAAAAATGTCTACAGCTGCTTCTGTGTAGTGTGTGTTCACACTCTTGTATCCGCCTCGACTCTCCTCTGACCCTAACATCCTTTCCCTTTTGACAGAAACTCTGTCGATGAGGAGGTGACGCCCCTGGATGATGCCCCCTCTGATGATGACATCTTGGCCAACACCTCGGACGACGAGGGCGACAGCAGCTCCATCTCAAGTAAAGGAGACCCTGAGCAGCCAGAGGAGAGCAGGGTGAGAAGCAGACACTGTTAAATTTATGATTTCAGTCCGAAATACTTCCTGGACTCACCTCACGGGGTTTGTGCTCTGCAAGGTTTCAGTGATAACTTTGTTTTTTTTTGTTATATAGGGAAGAACTTTTCTTCCTCTTGACTCCGAGTTGACTCTTTTTTCGTTGACCTTTATATCAGGCACAGGCTGTATCTGATAGAAATTCTGCCTGACTATATTGTGATTCACAGTGTGCATCGGCTGTGAGTGGTTTTGCTGTGATTTATTATGGTGTGTTGTTATTCTAAGTCTGTGTCTTTGCACCTTGTTTTGTTAGACGCAGAGTGGAAAGAAGAAGAGCAAGATTCACCACATCGCCACAGAGATCATGAGCTCTGAGAGTGTGTAAGAGTCAGACTTTGTTTTTCTGTAGGTGTTTTTTTGGATCACTCAAATTATGAAAAAAAGGTTTGCTTACATGTTGGAGTGTGTCGCCATAGAGATAGTTTTGTTTTACTTACTTAGGTTTTGAGGTTTCTGCCTCCACCCTGAACATTTGTGGTGAAAGGAATGTCGTTTGTGGCGCTTAGAACATTGGAAAATCATGTTCAAGATTTCTACAGCAGCTTCTCATTTTGTTCCTGTTGCTCTGAATCTAAAACATACGTTGCTAAATCAACATGATTCACAAGGACTATGTTATGAAATGAAAACTAAAAACAAGGTCTGTGTGCTATCAAAGGGACATTGTTTTTGGATAGACATTTTCCTGTTAAATGTTTTAATGTAATTTCCTCGTGCTTTGAGCACCACAGACAAAATTCAGTTCACCCCCACAGATGTCTCAAAACCTTGACAAAATAAAAACAAAACAAAAGTCAAAAACCAAACTTAACACAAAAGTCAGCATGGCTAGACATCACTAGATAAATTAGACTTTATTGTGTTTTTCTTACATTTGGGGAAGTGACTCTCTACCGTCTTTATAGCTTCTTAAATGTTCCTTATTCTTTGTTTTTCTAGGTTTGTTGACGTCCTGAAGCTGCTCCATGTTGTAAGTACCCTGAGACATCACCCTTTACTGTTTTTTGCTTCACACCAAAACAAGTTTTAGTGTCTTAGTTTGCTGTGATAGGAGCAGAGGCAGGTGTTATAGCGCTGTGGGGTGGGATTTATCTATACTAAAAAAACATTAAAAGATATTTAACAGGAGCAGTGTGTAAGATTTAGGGGGTTTAGTGGCATCTAGTGGTGAGGATTGCAAATTGCAACCAGCTGAAACTTCTGGTTAAAATTCCCTCAGTGTTCATTGTTCAGTTATCCGCAGAGCTCTCCTCCTCTCCAAAACAAATGACCAGGCGATTAAAACCACTAAAACACTGACTAAGACAGTTACATGTTACAAATCAATGTCTCTCCGTTATGCTGTTTGGCTTGTTAGAGGAGGGCTGCTAGCCCAGCAGCTGCTTTTGACGCTGCACACATGCTGCATCTTTAACTGCCTGGGAAACACGAGGTGGGGCACAGTGTGCCTTTTCTGTGCCAGCTTTCAAGAGTGCGGCGGCAGGTTGCGTCTGAGGTTGCTCAGCGACCATGACCAGCACTGTATCGTAGCCTATTTACCAGAAATCCTGAGTGCAGAGCTGATCTTCCTCCAGGTGCTGTTTGTCTCTGGGCCTGTTGTCTATGGGACAGATGTAAAGCTCTGGCAGCCCTGCACTAAAATGATCAGTATTTACCACAGACTGATATTAACAGAAGAAGGGAAGATATGTGCCAGCCTGTGATTGGTTGGCCCTTGTCACATGACACACGGTGCACACTGCTGTGTTACAAAAGTTGAACTGCCCTAAAAAATAGGCGCGTGGAAAGGTGTGTGTGTCGCGATCGTGTCGCTCTGGCGTTTGAGAACGCCTGCCACGTGTCTAAACTATAAAAAACGCAGCATGTGTATGGCCCATATCTCTCTATGATAACTTAAGATCCACTCAAGAGGTTTTTAACAGGAGCCCAGTTATCTGCAGAGGATATGGACCTGGTGATTCAAACCAGTAAAAACACTGAATAAAGCAGTTTCACATTTAAAAACCTGACATTGCTTGTCAAATGGCTGCTAACTGACAGGAAAATTCAAAGTCGTGAATGGCCCTATCTGTAGCCACTGTTTAGTTTGTCTGCTCTGGGCTACTGTAGAATCATGGTCGTGCAGCATGGCAATCTCTGTGGACAAGGACCTGCCCTCTTTGTAGATATAAACAGCTCATTCGAAGGTAATGAAAACACGACGACTCTTATTTTCAGGTGATTATACACTAAAGAAAACGTACTAATTATATTCCATTTCTGCCAATATACCCCCCTCAATCCTACAGACTGGAACTTTTAATCTCCTAAGAGGAAAAAACACATTGTTAAAGATCAAACTTCATATTAATGTTGAGTTTTTAATATATTTTCACAGCCAGTAAATACAGAAATCAGCCATATGGGCAATGGTGTTCGTTAAAGGACCCTAAACAACAAAAAATAACCATCCTCATCAGAACATATGCAGCGAGCCACACGACATACTGTTGAGAAAGTCTGGCTCTCTATATGTTTTATCTAGTGCTCGTCTGCTGTGTGAGCCCACATTCTCCATATGTGTTTAATTATGCTAGCCACTGGGGCACACCCCATGCAGGAGAAGACTGTGTGTACAACCTAACTCCCCTCAGTCTCGACCGCACAGCTCACATTCCTCAGTGTTTCCCCCAGACTTTCTCATGTGATCTGACAGTAACACTACACTGCGGACTTCAATGGACTCGTGTTGTCTTCTTGTGATGTTTGGAGAAATTTAAGCTGTAACCGATCCAAGCCAACAAAATGATATGACGATCTGGTTTCTGTGCCGTACTTTCCCCAAAGGATATATTTGAGAGACAACGTCAGGAAATACACTGTAGGGTAACAGAAGTATTTGTGTCTATTGTCAGATCAGTATAACTCTAACCAGCTTTTAAAGGGACAGTTCACCACAAAATCAACAATACATATTTTTCCTCTTACCTGTAGTGCTGTTTATCAGTCTAGATTGTTTTGGTGTGAGTTGCAGAGTGTTGGAGATATCAGCCGTAGAGATGTCTGCCCTCTCTCTAATATAATAAAACTAGATGACACTGGTCTTTGGTGCTCAAAGTGCCAAAAAAATACATTTAAAAAACTCAACAGTAATGTCTCTTTACTGAAATCATGACTCAAGATAATCCACAGACCTTGTTGTGAGCAGTTTCATGAAGAAACAATTTTCTTTCCACCAATTATTTACGTCAACCAACTGTATCACTGCACAGAAGGAAGCGTGCGTGGATGAGAGGCTCGTGCTTGTGACAGCGTGACATGTAAGCATTAGTGGCGTCCTCTACGGCTCAGCTGTAATGTTAGCTAGCTTAGTGTTGCTAGGTGAGACAGCAGTAGATGCACATTTTCGTGGGTGCAGTGATATTCTTTCATACCCTCATACATTTCTGACCAGGGTATGTGCTATATGACGGTATTCGTGTAAAAAATATTGCAATTAGCCTACTTGGACAAGTGTGTTGTTGCTTGCTGGGTTTAAAGACTAATGGCCCATAGAATAATAAACAGATAAGAAACAAGCACCCGTCTTTCATAGATTTTTCCTAAAGGGGACATGTCCCCTGCGACCCCCTAAAATCTTCACCTGTGCCTAATATGACCCACCTTTTGTTTTTGCAGTGTTACTTCACCTCAGAGTTAAAGTCCTCTTACTCATAAGTTAAAGCCCTTTTTTGTATTTTTCCGTCTCTTTATTTTCACAAAAAAAGGATGAGTGTGAGCAGATGTTTGGAGAGACAAAGGTCTCAAAACAAGATTGTAGTGGGACTGACTCATAAACAATGACTCCTCACTGCGGAGCGCAGACAGGAAGTGCTCAGGTCTCTGTAGGCTGTAGAGGAATGGAGTCCATTAATGAGGATCAGTCACACCAAGTTCAAAAGTATGTAGAGGTGACTTAGTATTTGTTCATTCTCCATCTTCACCGGGCACTCAGCCAGCTCTGCACCGACTGATTGATGATAACGCCACATGCCATTTGTTGTGTGTTTTTATCGGAGTTATCAGTCGAGCCATATTTTCAGCGATGCTCTGTGTACTGTTGCTGTCAGGTGGAAACATATTGTCTCCAAAATGTGGACTTTCCAAACAGAAAGATAAGAAAAGCTCTGATTTATAGCTTGATGAAATTGTGTTGTTTTGTCTACCTGCTTCATAAACTAAGTTCAAAGAATACTTTCAAGTCACACAGAAGTGCGTGAGCTTTTCTTTTAAGAACAAAAAAAAACGAAAATCAACCCTGAGTGAAGACCCGCAGCTTCTCGTCTGCCCTGCTGTTGTCCACTCTGCTCTTATCAAAAATATTCATTCACTGCTGATTCAGTCGTGTCTGCATTGTAATCTTTTCTTATCTCGTGAATCACAGATTTTTTTTCTAATTCCCTGCCAAATCCTCTTCCACGTGACGCACCTCCTCCGCCCTCGGATCACACATGTTAACCACAGGAGCGCTCTACTGGGCGCTCAGTCTGTAAGCAGTTTTATTTGCCATGTGTCCTCATAAACCACAAAAAAACTCCACATCATCAGAAAGAGAAGCAGAAACAGCACCCTCCAGCTCTCCTTTTTATTTTAGCCCTGATTCATGGTATTGTGGAAATTTACAAATGCTTAATGCGAGTCAGGTGTGTGTGTGTGTGTGTAGGTCATGGGTCAGCACTGTTTCTCTTCCTGTATCTTCTCTACTTAATGTTTCTGGAGCTCAGCTGATTTGTGTGTTATTTTGGGGAGCAAGCGTCTTAATTAGGATTCAGAAAGGGTCACTGTTAATATATATTAATGCAGTGCATATTCATGAAAACCTAAAGAGAACCAGTTTAACATTTGACACACACACGCACGCACGCACGCACGCACGCACGCACGCACGCACGCACGCACACACACACACACACACACACACACACACACACACACACACACACACACACACACACACTGGGTTTTCCCCTGTGTGCCTGAGTTCCTGTATTTGATCATCTGACTCTTTATCTGTGTGACTATCTGACCTGCAGGACTTCCGTGATGCGGCGTCCACAGCGTCCCGTCAAAGTGGGAAGCCTGTGATTGAGGAGCGTCTCCTCAACCAGATTCTGTACTACCTCCCACAGCTCTACGAACTCAACCAGGACCTGCTCAGAGAGCTGAAACAGAGAGTGGCCAAATGGTATGACGAAATCCCGATAGAAAAGTTTTTACGTTTGTGTGTACAGACCAGTGTCACTGGCTGAAACAGCAATATATGCACCTACACTATAAGGCCAAAGGGTGTATGGAAATCCCTGTTCCCATATTTACCTAGGAGGTTATGTGTTTGGTGAGCTTTGTTTGTTTGTAGGATTATGGGAAAAACTACTCTCCTGATTGTCGTGAAACTTGGTAGAAGGCTGTAGCATGGATCAAAGAAGAACCCAAAACACAATTATATTTCACTTAACATTATGAGTTAGGGCGTTTGACCTCGGCAGAATAAATGCCATACATCTTAAAATCCAGTGGATGATAATTAAGTTCAGTAGTAACAAAGCATGTCCAATAAGAGATACAATGACTCCATATCACAATTTGCCAGTAATCATCTGGGGTAGACTACACAGGTAGCCGCTCAAACGTCAGACACAGCACAGTCGTTGTAGAGCACGTGGGAACAGTGGATTGTGGGAAAGCTGGTACAACTGAAGCAATGCCACAATTGCAACAACGCTTTCTCAAACCAAAGTGTGGCTACAGAAACATCAGAACACACATGATATGCAACAAATGTTTCTCTTGCACCCAAAAGTAGTTGTCATTTTACTGTGTACTTTTGTATTACATGTTGTATTTGTTGCATTTTAAATGTGTTTTGATTGGCTGCTATCTTGGCCAGGTCTCTCTGGTAAAAGAGATTTTCAATCTCAGTGGGACTTCCTGGTTAAATAAAGGTTATATAAATGAATAAATAAGTATATAAAAAACAGAAATATGAGGTTCTGTTACCCCATAGGCTTCCCTGACCCACGGTGGGGCCTCCTTGGATCAGACTTTGCTCTGACCTGTGAAGGCATGGACACAGGACCTTTGGGGGTCCTGTGGGTTGTGAGGTGGGGTACCAGCTCTCACAGATGTCCGATCAGTTTGGGATCTGGAGAATTAGAGAACAGGTTGAGGCCTTGAGCTCTTTGCCACGTTCCTTGGACGATTCCTCAGCAGTTTTTGGGTTCATTGTCCTGCTGGTGGGGGGTAGGCACTGCCGTTAAGGAGTGGCGTTGCCATGAGGGGCGTACTTGTTCTGCACTGGTGTTCTGGTTATTGTACAGCTTTATATCCAATTCATTCTCAAGCAGGTGTCACAGTGTCTAATATATCTCATGTGGCTTTTTTCTCTGTACAGGGATGAGAATGCCCGGCTGGCAGACATTTTCGTAAAGAAAGGGCCCTATCTAAAGATGTACTCCACATACATCCGTGAGTTTGACAAGAATGTGGCTCTACTGGAAGAGCAGAGTAAGAAGAACCCAGCGTTTGGCACAGTGGTACGGGAGTTTGAGGTAACGAGGCTTGCTTGACCTGTTTTCTTTGTCAGAGGGAGTGTGTCTGTTGGGTCACTGAGCTGTCATTGTTTATGATGTGTGAGTTTGTGCCTGAAAATTGTGTCATTTGTAATGTGTCTTTTTTTGTTGAAGGCCAGTCCACGCTGTGCCAACTTGGCTCTGAAGCATTACCTCCTGAAGCCTGTTCAGAGGATTCCTCAGTATCAGCTGCTGCTCACAGGTATATCTGCAAAAGAGTCAATTACAGCATTAAAATATTCAGATTAATTTCTTTATACACATCTGTAAGTCAAAGTCAAGCTTTACTCAATTCCAAAAATCACCTCATTGCAGTAATGGGCTCATAAACTTTGCATGTTTGACTCATGCCTCATTATTGGCATCACACTGCCCTCTGCTGTCCAGAAACACAAACCCAGTTTGGAATGTCTGTCTTGCTCCTTCAGTCCTCATATAATAAGATTTTTGAAGTGCAGCCCAAATCAGATTTGGTGACATAACACAAGCTTTAACATGAGCGAGCTTAGTGATTCATGAGTCTAATGGATCAGGGTCGATCCCTCGGGACCAAAATGTGAAGAATGTTTGTCACGTCACTGTTGTGTAATTGTATTATGTAAGCACCTGCAGACCTTTTTATCCAGGATTTTAATTTCAGATTACATTCCAGGAATTTACAGTGCAACACTGAGCGCTTCTAACCCAGTGAACAAAGTAGTTTTCACTGCTGGCTCTGAGTCATAGATGTTTCTGATTGTGTTTCAGACTATCTGAAAAACCTTTCTGAAGACGCAGATGATTACAAGGACACACAAGGTAGAGCAAGAGGCCTTTTTACACCTGCATACTGTAAACCAATCTGATGTTATCAGTGGAATGAAGACATTGTGAGTTATGTGTATGTAGCTTACACCTTTCTACATTTCTCTCCGCTCAGCTGCCCTCACCATAGTGAAAGAGGTGGCCAATCATGCCAATGACATCATGAAACAAGGGGTGAGAGCCAACAAGACATCAGGCATATTTTACTAACATGTTTAAAATGCTCTGTACGGGATACTGATGTCCATTTTTTCCTCTCAGGATAACTTCCAGAAGCTGATCCAGGTTCAGTGCAGTCTGAACGGTCACCATGAGATAGTCCAACCAGGGCGGGTAAGATCTTTGAAATGTGAACAATTTGTAAATGTACCCACATTTGATTTTGTGACATTAAAGAGACAGTACACCCAAAAATCAAAAATACATATTTTTCCTCTAATCTGTAGTGCTATTTATCAATCCAGTTTGTTTTGGTGTGAGTTGCAGAGTGTTGGAGATATTGGCTGTAGAGATGTCTGCCTTCTCTCTGCAATAATCAAACTAGATGGCACTCAGCTTGTGGTGCTCAAAGTCCCCAAAAAATACAGTTGAAAAACTCAACAGCAATGTCTCTTTCCAGAAATCATGACCTGGTTACTCAAGATAATCCACAGACCTTGTTGTGAGCAGTTTCATGTAGGAACTTTTTTCTTTCTACCAAACTACACCCGCCAACTGTATCACTGCACAGAATGAAGCATACATCTGCCTTCTAGCTCACCTAGCACCACTGAGCTAGCTCACTTAGCTACAGCTCTACCAAGGAGGTCGCCATTAATGTTACATCTCTCGCTGTCAGGAGCACGAAACTTTAGTCCATGAGTAGATGCCTGCTTCCTTCTGTGCAGTGATATGGTTTGTTGGTATAGTTCAGTAGCAAGAGAATAGTTCCTACATTAAACTGCTCACAACAAGGTCTGTGGATTATCTTGAGTAACTGGGTCATGATTTCTGGAGAGACTGAGATTCAGACAACTTTATTAATCCCATGTGGGGCAATTTGTTTAAACAGCTTGCCTAACACACATACTATGACATGACATACAGTAAGACATAGACACATAAAAAGATGAGGAATAAACAAAAATCAGAAATAAAACATATGCCAAAGAATTCAGTGGGATAAAGGAATCTATAGGTAATGAAAAAGTTAATAGACTGATTATCAATTTACAATTTACAGAGAATTTAAAAGATGAATTGCAGAGAGAATTAAAGATTCTGAGTACCGGTTAGTTTTACAAGCAGGTAGCAGTGTAACAACACCCCAATGAACGGACTGGTACTACCATTAGCCACCATAAGCTTAAAGTCATTCTAGACAAGACAGACTGCAGCAGAGTGCTGTGTGTGTGAAAATTCACCTGCAAGAACTTGTCAAGAAGAAGCTTGAATAGTTGTGATCTTCTGGAGGATTTGTTGAATGCAAAAAGTGGTCAAGTCCCGTTGGGTCACTCCTGTGATCTTAGAGCAGATTTTAACAATGCTATTAGGAGACATTGCTGTTGAGTTTTTCAAATGTATGTTTGGCACTTTAAACACCACACACCAAGTGACATAGGGTTCCATTATATTGGAGAGAATCTGATATCTCCAACACTCTGCGACTGACACCCAAACAATCCAGACTGATAAATAGCACTGCAGGTAAGAGGAAAAATATGGATTTTTCTCATTAACAGGACCAGACTTCATTAATCACCAAAGCCCTTCTCCATAAATATCAACACATTTTTCAGATGAAGTAACATAATTAAGAAAGTTGAGAATCTAACTTTAACATTCATTTAGTAGCTTTTCTGGAGCTTTTGAATTTACTACATGATCATGCTGAGCAGAGTTTGTCAAGTTGTCATGGAATAGTACATGCTGAAATTGAGATTTTTCCTCCACTTGAACAACTTCTAGACCACGTTGGCTTAGATGTTCAATTACAGGGCTCAGGCTTGACCTTGAAAGTAGCAATTGAGAAAACAATCTCATCTCAAGATCTTCAAGGTCCTGTTTTCAAGGTTCAAATTGAACTCAAAGCTCAATAATTTTACCAATTATTAAAATTAATTTCTGTATAAACAAGAGTTGTGTATTCAACATTGGCTGATACTATATTATTATATGTTTTAATCCGTAAAATGTTAAGCTTCTTGTCGTTGTGATTAAGTACAATCATTTTATAATAACTGAAATTAACGGAAATCATATCACCACAACTACGACACTTTTTCTATAATGCAAAGGTTTGTTTTCCTCAGGTCTAGTGATATAGTGCTTTATTTTAAGACAGACATTTTTTAGTTCAAGAGTGAGGAAATACCCATCATGCTCATTACAACACGTACAACATGTGATCTCGTGACATTTTTGTGCTCCAGATCTTCCTGAAAGAGGGCATCCTGATGAAGCTGTCCAGGAAAGTCATGCAGCCCAGAATGTTCTTCCTGGTACAGTAAAACACTTACCTGTTCCTTCTCTTATTTCATTCTTATACAACAAAGTCAGAGTAATACTGCAGTGACTGTGTAATCTGCCTACGCCAAAGTACTGCACACTCTCCTTCCTACAGTCAGTTCAAAGTGTGTTGTGTGAAGCTTTGAGTGTGATCATAGAGATCCTCATTCTGGCTTTGTTTTTCAGTTAAGGCTTTTTATTTGTGTAAAACTGCTGTGGTTTTATGCTGCTGTATAGAGCCTGAGGGAGTTGTAGATCAGAGACTCTTTGAGTGTCCTCAGATTAAGGCCCATTGAGCACATGACCTCAGATTTTGTAACAGCTCATATATCAAAGTATTATTGAAGCTAATGAAGCCAAAAATGTCTTGAAATCAATTTGTTTTTACCAGTGTTTTCTGAATCTTACTCTGAGCTCCCCTGTGGTGTTTTAGAAAAGACAGAATGAACAGAAAGTAAATAATGTGTCCTTGTTTTTCCTCCTTCAGTTTAACGACACGTTGCTGTACACCACCCCTGTCCAGTCAGGCCAGTACAAGTTCAACAACATGTTGTCTCTGGCTGGGATGAAGGTGAGAACTTCACTCTTTATTTCCTTACACTCCTCATCTATTCTCACATATATCTTATTATCCCAGGACATGTTATACGCTGCCATCACTGCTCACAATGAAAATAATTACAGGTTAGCAAGCCAAGCCAGGAGGCCTATCAGAACGAGCTGAAGATTGAGAGCGTGGAGCGCTCCTTCATCCTCTCAGCGAGGTAATGATCAGAAACCAAAGATATCTCCTGGTAACTTAAGAACGTGTTGTTTCATACCAGTCATCCTGTGTTTTTCCCTGCAGTGCAAAGGTCAGTGAATAACGTGTAGGTGTGTATTCACGCTGTGTTTTCTCTGCAGTTCAGCCACAGAGCGAGATGAGTGGCTCGAGGCCATTTCCACGGCGATCAGTGACTACACCAGGAAGAAGATCAGTTTTATATCTGGCAAGCCTCCAGAAGAGGTAAGATAACAACTAAGAGAAAGTGAACGTTGTACATTTCCTGTTTCTAGTGTATGAGCCTGTGTTATAGTGATGAATATGAAGTCTGTTTTATAGTGTGTGTATGACAGGGTTTCTACATGGCATGGAATTTGATTTTGGTAATTCCCAGGTCTGGAAAAGTTTGGAAAATGTTTGTGTTTCCACACTGTTGCCCCTATTCTGTTTCCTGAAATATAAAATTCAGAATATCTGAAAGTAAAATGATCATACCCAGAGTATTTTCATGGCGTTTGGAGCAGGAAGCCTATGGAGCCAAAGTGTATACCACATTGTGAGGAAGTGGGGGCCAGAGCGAGGTTGATGTTTTTGAAAGCGAGGCGAGAAGTATGATGTGCAACTGAACGCACACTCCTTTACAGAGCTTCTACACCTGTACATCACAGCCTACAAAACAGCTCTGCCCATAGTGCCGTATAACTCAAATATGGACATCCTTGACCGAATCAAGCTTCAATCTCAGAGGCAGAATAACGAAGCCAATGTGAAAAGTGCCAAAAACTGCAGTTCCCTTAATGGCCACTTGAGGCTGGCTCCAAAACAGATTCAGCCCCCATAGACCTCCATGTGAAAATGCCAAACTTTACAGCAGGAATAAACACATTTACAGCCTGGTACAAAAATGGTTTGGTTTCTATATAATGTGAACATTTATGATGACTGTAAAGGGGTGAATTTTTATATTACTCACCCTTTTACATTTTATTAAGGTCTAAAGTCACTCATATTTAAGAGCGGGCCACTTGAACGGCAGGCTGATTGCTGATAGTGTCCTCGGCTTCTCAGTCAGATCCACCCCTCGCTCCTCCACAGCTCACCCACTCGTCCAAATGTTGTCACTTCTGACTCCAAAAAACAAATATGGCTGAAATCAAGGCTTCAGTATGACAGACCACAAACCAATAGATAACGTCATGGTGGCTAAGTCCAATATTTTATACTTGGGATGCATGATATTGGATTTTTTGTTGATTTTTTTTTATTTTATATACTCTATTAATCCCGCAAGGGGAAATTCAAGGTTTACACTCTGTTGTCATATACACACAGGTCCGAATACACACACACACGCACAAACGGGACCTATACATGCATTAAATGGAGAGATGTCAGAGTGAGGGGGCTGCCCATGGACAGGCGCCCCGAGCAGCTGGGGGGGGTTCGGTGCCTTGCTCAAGGGCAACCTCGGCAGTGCCCAGGAGGTGAACTGGCACCTCTCCAGCCACCAGTCCACGCTCCATATTTTTGGTCCGGGCTGGGACTTGAACCGGCGACCCTCCGGTTCCCAAGCCAAGTCCCTGTGGACTGAGCTGCTGCTGCTGCTGCTGCTGCTGCTGCTGCTGCTGCTGCTGCTGCTGCTGCTGCTGCTGCTGCTGCTGCTGCTGCTGCTGCTACTACTACTACTACTACTACTACTACTACTACTGCTACTGCTGCTACTACTACTACTACTAACAACAACTCATTTGACCGTTAACCGATACCAATATATCCACTTTTTTCCTACCTAATTTTAGTGATCATCAGGTCTCCTCTGTAGTGAAATTAACATCATATTACGTCTGCATATTCTTATCATTGTGGCCGACCAGCAGATGGAGACATGAAAAACAATACTTTTCAGTGTATGTAATATTCAGTCATTATGCAAAATAAGAAAAAGCATGTTGGCTGATTCTGATAATTCTCATTAAAGCCGATATCAGCCAATACCAATGACGTGCCAGTATTATCGTGCATCCCTATTTTATACAGTCTGTGGACTAAATTAAAATAAATGCGGCAAAATCTTTTAATTGCTCACATACATAGCATCACAAATAACAAAATATTAAACTTGCCTGAACATTTATGAGTTATCCAGTGATGTAGTTACCAGACAAGTGAACAGACTGTCTTTTCTGCATAAGGAAACCATATCTTTATGACTGTGTTTAACGTTGTTTCCATGGACACAGTGAATAAACAAGGCTGCACAGGCACCATGGCTGTTAATTTTTTTTACCTACTGCAGGTTTACAGAGGGCTGGTTATTAGTACTTAGTTACTGAATACAGTCTGAAAAATCTGTGGAGAAGTCTGGAAAAGTATGAAATTTTAAAAATGTTAAATGTGTAGGAACCCTGGTGTAATGACTGTGTTTTTTATTCTCAGGTCGAGCTGAGGGATTGTGACGATGGTGCTCCTTTGGGATCCAAAGCCCCCATATGGATCCCTGACCCGCGGACCACCATGTGTATGATCTGCACCTGTGAGTTCACCCTGACATGGAGGCGACATCACTGCCGTGCATGTGGAAAGGTAAGGTGACAGAAAGTGGAAGAAAGAGTCTCTCCCTTCAGACACAAATGAAGTTTCTTAAATATTTATCAACAAAGGAGAGCTGCAAAATAAGATGCCCTAAAAACTGTACATGAAAACAGAGTAGCTGATTAAAAAACTATTACATGGTTAAAAATAGGACAGCAGGATCTTAATGAATTATCCACAGAGCAGGAATGGAGCAACACTTTAAAGAACTGTAAGAAAACATCACAGGAACTTAGAACGAGACTAGTGCAGAGTAAAAATGAACAGGGTATACTGGTCCCCTTTAAGGTTATTTAGGGTGAAATGTAGAGACAGCCCAAATTGCTGGAGGTGTGAGGTGAGCGTTGGCACACACTTGAAAATTATCCTTAAAGTAGACATCCCATTTTGCCCGAACTGGTTTGTCCTGGGTGATCCTGACCGTCTGAAAGTCTTGCCAGCACCCCAGGCAGACTGGGTCCAGACATCCCTCATGCTGGGGAGAAAACAGAATGGAATATGACCAGCTTAACGCCAGTCAGGGTGTGGTTCTCCCAACTGGGTATTGTGGCTGCACACGAGGGCGTCTCCTTTATGCATATTAATCAGGTAGAGAAATACTAAGTGGGCAAATGACATCTCCTTCATTAAAGGTCCCTATATGATAACATACTGGCTCAGAGCTTTAAAAATTATTTAGAAATGTGTCATGTGACACTCAGTTACTTTCACATCTGCAAACAGTTATTTGATTAATTTATTTTTATTTTTTATTCATACAACTGTGTAACCTCTGTGATTCATATGGCCTCATGACGTGTCCCATTTGATGCTGTTTTTCTGTTCAAAAGACCACAATAAAAATTGCTAATAATAAAAAAATAGAACAGCAGAGCACCTTGAAAATCATTGATGTTGTAAAATGATGAGAAAAATAAACATATCTTATTCTTTCATCATCCCATCAGGTGGTGTGCCAGTCTTGTTCCTCGAACAAATACTGTCTTGAATACCTGAAGAACCAGCTAGCACGCGTGTGTGACCAGTGTTTCCCAGTTCTTCAGCAGCAGAAAAGTAAGTCTGGCTTCCTTCTGTCATCGTTTGCAATCTGATCCAAATACAGTAATCCTCATATTTATCTCATATCATGTTGTCGTAGGCTGAAGCATCAGTGTGGATTACACTCTGCATATTGTATTTTCTATGAATTAAATAACTGCATGTTCCACGTTTGTGCTCATCAGGTGAACAAGCTCTATCAGCAGCCGTATCCCCTGGAAACAGATCTACCTTTGCTTTCTCCAGGAAGCAGAAGAAGATACCGGCAGCGCTCAAAGAGGTGATTGATGCTGTGTCATGATCGAGATGCACTGTCAGTGATAGCGACGTGATATCTAATCAGATGTTTGTTTCAGGTGTCGGCGAGCACAGACAACTCCTCCATGAGTGGGTATCTGCAGAGGTCAAAGGGCAACAAGAAGCAGGGGAAGAGGCTGTGGTTTGTCATCAAAGACAAGGTCCTGTATACGTACGCTGCAAGTGAGGTGAGCTCTCCTACCTGTATCACTGAAAGCCCAGTGTCATGATGCAGCTAAACCAAAGGGAATTGATGTCATGTCCATCTAACACCAGTTTTTATTGTGTCTTCCTGCAGGATGTTGCAGCCTTAGAGAGTCAGCCCCTGTTGGGGTTTGTGTTAAAAGTTGATTCATCACAGAAGCTACAGTTTAAGCTTTACCACAAAAACACGCTCTACTACATATTTAAAGCTGATGACGTCCAAACAGCACAGAGGTACAGTATGAAGAAGGGTCCCACTTATTGTCACATATGACAGAAATAATAATGCTCATAATAAAAATACATTTTGTTTTTTCAACAGATGGATCGACTCATTCAAAGAAGCCACGGTGCTTTAATGTCGGTACACAGCCGTGTGGAGCTGTTCGACGTACTGTTTTACCTCAGTGCTCTCTGAATTCTGCAAAAAGCGTCCAGAGACACCACGTTAGCTGCACTGAAACAACATCCAAATGTATTATTTTATTGCTCTCATCAGACATACTGTACTTACCTTTGAAATTGTTTTAAGAGTGTGAATTAGTCATGTTATTTTTGTATGTTAACATGAATCTTTTCCACCAGGATTCATGCTGTTTTAGCTGCAATTTAAGAATCATATACCACAATCATTCGTAGCCATTTTAGTCTTTTTTTTATTTTGTTACATTTAATTATTTTTTAACCTGCTTGGATCTCTGTAGCACAAATTGTTAATAAAAGTCCATTGTTAATAGATTTGAAATTAATATTGTCATAGCATTTTGGTCCACATTTACTCAGTAACTTTTAGAGTTAAAAACAAATCATAAAGATGTTTGTTGTCGGCTGTAGAGCACACATACGTCATGCTGGTGTAAGAAACATTCACCTTACATTATAAAGCCTCTCTCTAACTCTGAGTCTAACCTGGAGTCTAAAGGTGTGTCAGGAGAACGTTCACTGTTTAGACATAACTGTACCATAATGTATATCTCAACTGGCTGTACATAGATGATATTCATACTCACATATCTTCTGTAAATAGAGTATTGTTAAGGAAATATAATCGGATTTCCATGAATCTCGCTTTTGTTATTTAAATTCTGTCACTGTAATAAATTTTTGTTTTACTGTGTTTTTTTGTTGTGGTCATCTGTAGAGGTAACAAATAATTGTTAGATGAGTTGAGTTGCCAATAAAGAGCACTAGGTTGATCTGGCAATGTCTGTATTATTAATTTAAAAACTTAAACAAGGAAGCCTGGAGCTGGCTGTTAGAGCCTATAACTCCTAAAACCACCATCAAAGGATCTAAGTCAACAGGTCTTGATAAGGTCTGAGAAATATTGCTGCAGTAGTCTGATATCTTTAGGCAACTCCAGAACGTATGAGCCAACGATGCTTGTGCGAGCCAACTGCATTCACATGAAGAATCTACATCTGGAAATATCCTACTGAGTTTTTTAGACCAGTGAAAGTGATGTTTTATGTTAAATCGCAGGAGGCCATGTTTTGCACACACTGAAGATTTATGAATCTGTTCCAGGGCTGTCTCCCATTGGTCCTCCGTTATCTCTCCACCTTAATCAGGGGTGTCAAACTCATTTTAGTTCACAGGTCACATACAGTCCGATTTGATCTCAAGTGTGCCAGACCAGCAAAACGATGGCACAATAACCTATAAATAACAATCCCTTTGCTGTGCTAATTCAGCATTATGTCTCAGTTGTTCCACATTCAGTCAGTCTACTACTCACTTTCATCAAATGTGCATTTGGATTTCATAATTTTCCACTAAAGTGAAAACTATTGAAGAAGCAGGTTAAGTCATCCCCCAACTTACAAACTATTTACATATCTAAAGTCAGTGCCTCAGCAGCAGGGTTTCACTTATGTTGATTTAAGACAGAAGTCTGATACATACTGAAGCTGCTGGTTGACAATATGTTGTTCAATCTGACCACAGTGAGTATTCTTTGTTTTATTCAGAGAACTGTACTCTGGTCAGGGTGGAAATGCCTCTATGCCTGCATTTTACATTATGTATCAGCTCACTGTTTATTTTGCTCCTGAAACCTGGCACCTCATAGCCTTCACAAGTGTGTCAATACCAAGTGTGCAAAGTCATCTAGTGGGCAGCATTGGGCCCTTTGGCGGGCCAGTTCTGTTCTGACAAAGATCATCCTGCCAAGATAATTTAAATTGTTCCATAGTTGCTATACAAGTTAACTGTGACAGTTTCCCATATATATTTGATATGCCCCCTCTCCTCTAAGGATCTCGCAAAAGCAACCACTCCATTGACTGGTCTGGAAGCCAAATTTTGTTTTCAATGCCAAAACTTAGTGTCACTGTTATAGAATCATGTCTTCTCGGATATCCGAGTTCATCATATAACATCCAATTATGTGGCCTATCTTCTGAAGAAGTTTTAATTACTCTAAAGTAAACAACTGTGGTATCAGTACCCTATTTCTACTTGAGCATAATACTGTGTTTGCTCTAATGTGGCATGCAGATCTGTTATTATGATGACTTAATTATACACTGTGTGATCTAACTGATTACAACTGATATAGAAAAGACCAAAAAGAAACTGATGCCAGGTAAAGAGTACGTTTTGACAGGTTCTCTCTCACACACACACACACACACACACACACACACACTGGGGCAGGCTATGAACCGCGGACATCTCACTGCGCATGTGCGTAACTCGTTTATTGATGAAAAAAGGTCACGAACTCTGACCCTCCCACCACCAACTGCAGCAAACTGTTAAAATATTAATTTATTGAGGGCTACACATTAGCTGACCCAACAGCTCCTTGCCAGGTAAGGCATATTTAATATCGTGGACGCATGAGAGGTCCACGGACGAGACAGCAGTGGCCACTAACACAGGAAGGGAGGGAGTGTTCAGTCTACAGCAGGGAAGCAACCATTACCAGCTAGCAAACAGCTAGCCTAGCTCGTTAGCACTGTCGTCCGGAGCTCCGCGCTTTAAAAATACATTTGGCAGGTATGCAGTGATGTCGGTGTGTGTATGCGACTGTATAGCATGTTCGCTGTCTAGCTTTATGTGTTTGTGTGAAGCTACGCCGCAGCGGTAATGTTGTTAACGGACATGCTAGTTAGCTAACAAGCTTAGCCGCGTCAGCTAACCGTGTTACCGTTAGCTGATGTTAGCTGCTATGCTAGCGGTGCTAACTAGTCTCCGTAAACTCAGCAACCGCGTCTTTAATATCAGTCTGAATGTGACAGCGGCACGTCGTAGCGTTAAACCATGAGTTGCCTTGCTAAACTGTCGACTCATGTGGAAGTCCATCGTAAGAATTAATGCGTATTTTGCCCAGTTGTCAGTACCGAAGTCCCGCCGTTCACTCTGCGATTCGGCATCCTGGGCCTTGAACCCTAGCATGCTTTAACCCTTCAATGTTGACCTTTCACCCACAGGAAAAGAAATACCTTTATCTTCCGTATCGATTTTAAATAGCTGGCTGTCAAGAGCTTGTTTGTGTTGCTGTCGCAGCTTTGCCGCTCAGTCGCTGTCACTTTGCTGTGATTTAAAGCCGTATTTTTATAACAAGGCCACCAATAGTACAGTTTCGAGCTAGCGCCGGCTACATTGGTTAGCATAGGCCACAAACTAACAGGAGTTAGAGGCACGCAATATAACACATTAGGTGATTGTGTTTTACCTGTTTTTTCAGTATAGATCATTTCAAGCTGCTTTTGACTTGGCACAGTTTTGATTAAACGATCAAGTTCCGGCTAGAAATATGTTCTAGCTAGAGGCTAAAGGGAGAGGTAACAATAAACTAGTAGACATGAGGGATGAGAGTAGTTGTAGTCATCTTAATATCATATCTAATCTATGATACAGTGCATCAAATCAGGTCCCTCGACACACATCAGTATATCAAACATGCTATTTGAACATGTTGTGAAAGCTTTATGAAATTCACAGGGGTCTTAATTGTCACTGTGGCTACTGGTTTCCCAAAATCTACCAGCCAGTCTTACCATTGTTTTCTGAAGACTTGTGAATGAAGTAAATCTACCAGCATTTGGCTGGTGGCTGATGCTAATTTCAGTTCTCAATTATATCCGCAAAAACAGATTAAGAAAACACTACATGTACATTTGCCTAAGAAGTAATGGAGATGTAAAATGTAACACCCTTGATAAGCTATCAGAAGCTTGAGAACAGGGGCCCTGACATGACGCAAATTGTATTTTAACATGTGTTTATGAATACATTGTCTAGATATAAGAAAATAAACTGCCTATAATATACAGTAACATTTATATCCTACAGAACTCCTAAGATGAACCAAAGCACTAGAGACTAAACTAACCTAATGCTAATTACTAAATGGTCCCCAAGACTTTTATTCCATCAGTCTAAACATTGATTTCATGGGTAAGATAACATAAATAGAAACACATGGCAAGTGGAAATAACAGTACCATGTAAATGGATATGAGTGTAACTGGTTTGGAAGTCCCCAGGCGTTTAGGGTGTTGATGCTTTAACATACCTGAACCATGAACCCTGTGAACTCAAACACCTATTTAAGGACAAGGCTGGTGATCTTCTGTGATTTTCTTATTGTCAGCAAGTTTCCATGAAAGACAAAAACTAACAGTTAATTAATCCTGTTAATGAGTACTGTCAGTGTGTCCTGATGGAGCTTATTCCTCCTTATCATAGACCTTCACTGTTGCCCATTTACATTGCAAAACATAATCGAGCCCCACTGTTGCACTAGGTGACATTTACCTGCATTACCTCGAACATGGGCACTGTAGTTTATCTTTGCTTCAATCCCACTGACCCCGTCTGGCTCCTGTAAATGCTTACTAGAACACCTTATGTATATAAATCTGCTAAACAATAGTCCCCCCAGGAAGCAGTATTTATCCCTGTTGAGCGTTTTGCTGAAAAATGACAGCACCCTGCTGTTTCAGGACATTACGCAGTGTTTAAAAAAAGGGACTATATATTTATGACCCATCAAAAACTATTGAGAAGTATTATACATGGTATTTGATGACATTATGAAAATTACAGAACAAAGTTAGTCTCATCCTTGAAGGTATTCCCTTCCCTGGCCCCAAATTTGCTTTAATAGGACATAAAGTAAAGTATACGCTCTCTCTACAGGTGTGTGTGCCTCATGGGGCACTGATGTGAAGAGCAGTGGAAGAAGGTGCATGCAGTATCAGAATGGATGGACAGACACAAAGGATTCAACTTGTGTCAGCAGACAGCAACATGGCATTGGGACACAGGATCCAGGTGATGTCATCCACAACTAGAAAATGCTCTTCTATTTTTTAATTATGTGTGAATATACTAAGGGATGCACAGTTCTGGAGTTTTGCCAGTATCCAATATGCTGATACAGATATATGCATATTTTTTCCACCTACCTGCAGAGAACATCACGGCTCTCCTGTTCTGGAATTTACAAATTATCATGCCTCTTGTTATCATCAAAGATCATCGGCAGATGCAGACATAAAATAAAATGCTTTTCTAAATGTACACAAATACCTGGGCAAAATGAGAAACTACTTCAACTTAGGTTACATGTTAACCTACCATATTTATTTTTATGTAACATTTTCAAACAAAACTGTAAAATGCATCATACTTTAAACAAGCTGGGTGATGCTCTCCCTGAGACAATCCTGACAAAAATCACAACCAGGGCAAATTTGACCTGTTCCATTAATTAAAGTCACACAATTAAAGCATTATCTTATCGGTCTGTCATAATGGCAGAGATTTGTTTTGGACTGATATTGATATTTCATTTTAAAGTCTTTATCTACTGATACCGATGACGTGCAGATATTATTGTGCATCCCTTGAATAAACTCACAATGTGCACATAATTTAACTTGGATCCAAGATCTATGAGTAGACGGTATAACCCAGCACTGTCTTGTACTTATACAATTTCTACACAATCCTCCAATGAAAAACACTGTTTTTAAATTTTTGACACTTTATTATTTTTTCATGTTGTTAGTTTAACTTCTCCCACACTCTTTCTGCATATTCAGTCAGCACTCACTCATGTTTTGCTCTTTTATTTCTCACAGATTGTAACTGATCAGCAGACTGGTCAGAAGATCCAGATCGTCACAGCACTTGAGCCATCTTCCCCTGGAAAGCAGCAATTCATCTTAGCAAATGCTGACTATTCCCCTGCTGGGAAGGTGATCCTTGCCAAGCAGGAAGGCTCACCCAACAAGGTCATCCTCGCCGCTCCAGACGGCTCTGGGGTTAACCAGCTGTTGTTTGCCTCCCCTGACCTGGCTGGGCAGCAGATTCAGGTACCGCCAGAGGACATTAGTGGCTTCTTGTAGCCAGTTTTGATAAACAAGTTACTGAAAGGTCTTATGACTGAAGCATGAACATGTTTAGTGAGTCTAAACTTACTGCAGTGTTTGCTGTATTAAATTATTCCATTGTCTTGGGTTGTTTGTCAGTTTGTGACCGAAGGGTCAGACCAGTCCATTGTGAAGCCGGTTATAGAGTACTGCGTTGTCTGTGGGGACAAGGCCTCAGGTAGGAAATACGTTTAATTTGCCTTAACAATATTATTTTTCAGTAACACACATGAGTAAGCGTTCACCAACCTGACCCTGTTTTCTCTTTCCTCTCTCAGGGCGTCATTACGGAGCTGTCAGCTGTGAGGGCTGTAAGGGCTTCTTCAAACGCAGCATTAGAAAGAACCTGGTGTACACATGCAGGGGCTCCGGAGAGTGTGCCATCAACAAGCTCCACCGAAACCGCTGCCAGTACTGTCGGCTGCAGCGCTGCATAAATCTGGGCATGAAACAGGACTGTAAGAGAGTTAAATATTCTATACATCGGCTGTGTATATGTTATTCAGGGCTGACACAGATAAGGTCTGATGTCTTTGTCTTGTCTTCAGCTGTGCAGTGTGAGAGGAAGCCTGTTGAAGTGACCACCAGAGAGAAATCCGTCAACTGCGCAGCCTCCACTGAGAAGATCTACATCCGCAAGAACCTGTGCAGCCCTCTGGCTGCCACACCCACATTTGTGTCTGACAAGGAAACTGCAAGGTACAGCCACACAAAATACAATACACTAATTTACTAGTTAATTAGATATATCTACACGGTCTAATGCAACACAATGAATAGAAATAGAATAGAATAGAAAGCCTTTATTGTCATTGCACAGGAATACAACAAAATTAGCTGATAATCACTTAAACGCACATATTGTAACATGATCCGATGTCGATTAACTCTTGTCGACTGTACACGTAGTCTGCTTGACACAGATCTGAATACGCAGACAAAAACACACAAAAAATGCGCCAGACTAGCCAAGAACCGCCATCTTGATGTGAAGAGTATCTTCACAAAACATCTTTGGTACAGTTTCTAATAATTCTGTGGTGTTTAATTGGACTGCATCATACTGAAAGTTGTTTCTCATGTTTTGTCCTCTCCACTTACATTCATGACACCTCTTAATTGAATGCTTTCCAACGCATCACCATCTCTTACTACAGCCTGATAAATGACCACAGAGTTGACTTAGCGTTTCTCTGTCACATTGTCTTTATCTGACCAGTTTAAGAAAGATGGAATTTGTTGCAGCGGACAAGACTGAATTATATTAGATTGAACCTGTGTAACTAATAAACTGATAAGAGTTTGAGTAATGAGTGGGGCTGTCGTGGTGAGGGAATTTCCCCTGCAGGTGATAAAGAGTGGCTCAACAGCGTGATATGTGGTATTACCACCATTATGTGTTGTTTTTTGCCAATTACTTCATTTATCATGATTTTAGTGCTGTGTAAAGACACTTTATTGTTAGGCTATTATTAGGTATATTGTTGTTTTTTAAATGACAGAGATGACACAGTTTTAAAGGAAATTTAATACTTGTTCTTTGTTAAAAGCAGAACACAGAAGGGCAGTGATGCGTTATAACGGTGAGACTTTATTACAGCTGAGACGCTTTTGTTGCTGTGGCACAGAATATCCAAAGAAGAGTATGTACTTGCCTTGGCCCTTGCTCTGGATGAAGGTATGACTGAAGCACGTAGGGAGAGAGGACGGACCTGTCTGCCTGAGTGGGTTCAGAATTGATTGATTTCTCCTCTATTGTTGTTGTTCAGCGATGCGACGGTTGATCTATGTGGTGTTTGTCCCGTTCCTCCTACACTGTGAGTGGACACCCAGAGTTGAATATTTCTCAACTCTGCAACCAGAGAAAACGGCAAATGTGCAGCACTCAGCGCAGACCAGACACTCAGTGGCTCATCATGCTGCTGGCGTTGCTAGCAGAGTGTAAATATGTGGCACTTCCATAATATAAAGAAGCAAGCTAAACAAAGAGGTTGTGGTGGTTACTTAATACTTTCCATCCCCTGTGGTTGACTTGTCATTAGCCACGTACTGCAATATTGCGGATATTGTGGCAGCCCTAGTAATGACTAAATCATATTGCATGGCTCTATATTACGTAATGTAATGTAATATGTGAAATGTTCAATCTCTGACTTCAGGTCTACAAGTTTGCTGGAGTCCAACATGTTGCTCAACATCCAACAGCCCTTCTCTAAGCTGGAAAACACCATCTTGATTCCAGCGTCCCCTGACAAGGTAACACTGACTTATAATAATGACATTTAACCAAAGTCTGACATGTCAATCAAGCCCTCTTAAATTTTAAAATCCCTGACAATATGAATGTTTTAAATACATCAGGTTGATAAATTAACTGTTTTTGTTATTCTTTCTTGAAGTAGTTCAGGGACGAGCGACTTGTTGTTGAGTAGAGACAGTGCAGTACATATGAATTCAGACCTCTGTGGTTGTTCATGATTGCTACCCATACAGCAGGACGACCCATCCCAAGGTGACCTCAGCACGCTGGCCAATGTCGTGACGTCCCTCGCCCACCTCAACAAGGCCAGGGAGGCGAGTGAGGGCGACAATGATCTGATGGGAGTCGAAACGCTCAGCAACGGGGACAGCTCGATGACAGACGTCCAAGGGGATGAGCAAACTGCAAGTGATATCACTCGGTGAGGGAGATGTCATAAAGAATCAACAGGCTTTGATACTAACTGGTGTCTGAATAGGTTGATACACATACTAGAGATCAGCAGGAGGACGATAGAGAAACCCAGGGGCTGTTATTTTCTGTCTGTTGCAGAGCTTTAATAGAATTTCCAGCAGGGCCATGTGGTCTCTGATTCCGGTCTTAAGGACTTAATTAGATTCACCCATAGTCAATCAAAGATGAGCCATACATTGAGCTCAGGTACAGTGTTGCTTTGAGTTGCATCCTGTTTATTCTCTGTCTGTGTAAGCTACTATACATGTGATGTCTAACTCAAAACATGTGGATCCTTAATGTATACATTTGATAATACTAATAAACTTTATTTATATAGCACCTGTCATACAAGAAATGCAGCACTGAGGGCTTCATGTGAAAATAGACATAATGGACATAAAACAGAACTGAGAATTATAAAACTATAAATCATAAAATCAAGTAAGATTTTAAAGGAGTTGCAGCAGTGTGAAGTATAAATAGAAAGAGTTTCAGTCCGGTATCAGGACGTCAGCTAGTTAAAAGCTAAAGTGAACAGACGAGTTTTCAGCGTTCTTTTAAAAATATTTATCGAGCTAGCGTCCCTGATATCTATAGTTAGTGTGTTCCATGTAACTGACAAAGGCTGCACCCCTGATCTTGCTTAGGCTGTTGCTGGGAACCTCCAATAAACCAGCAGCAGATGATCGCAGTGTTCTTGGAGGCAAGTAGTTAACAAGGGAGTTAGCGATGTAGCTCGGCCCCAGCCCATGTAGGGCTTCGTATACAAGGAGGAGGAGCTTAAAATTCAGGGCAGCGGAACCCTCAGGTTCGTCGGTTCAAGTCCCCGCCCGGACCAAAATGGAGCGTGGACTGGTAGCTGGAGAGGTGCCAGTTCAACTCCTGGGCACTGCCAAGATGCCCTTGAGCAAACCCCCCCCCAACCGCTTGGGACACCTGTTCATGGGCAGGCCCCTCACTCTGACATCTCTCCATTTAATGCATGTATAGGTCACATTTGTGCATGTGTGTATATTCGGACCTGTGTGTATATGACAACGGAGTGTAAACATTGAATATCCCCTTGCGGGATTAATAAAGTCTATAAAATAAAAATAAAAAATTATATTAAAATCAATTCTAAATGTAACAGGAAGTCAGTGCAGAGCAGCTCAGACTGGCCCGACATGCTCTCTCCTCTTGGCTCTGGTTAATAGCCGAGCTGCAGAGTTTTGAATGAGCTGAAGTCGCTCAGTGGTGTTTTTTTTGGAGGCCAGTAAAAAGTGCGTCACAGTAGTCGAGACAGCTTGAAATAAAGGCATGAATCAATTTCTCTGCATCTTTTTGATTTAGAAACGGTCGTATCTTGGCGATGTTTCTGAGGTGGAAAAATCACCATCACCTGGTTAATGTGGGACTTGAAGCTTAGATCTGAATCTAGGATCACACCAAGACTTGTCACCTCAGATTTAATCCAGGAAGTTAAATTCCACAGATTATTAAGAAGCATTTCTCTTTTTGTTTTATGGCTGACAAGCAGGATTTCAGTTTTAGCCTCATTTAACTTAATTCAAGAAATTCTTGTTTGCATCTTTTGTGTATCATTAGAGCTTTTGACACCCTGGCCAAAGTCCTGCACCCTAATGACGGCTCAGCGGGAGAGTCTTTGGAGGCCACAATGCAGCTGATGTCAGGGGACCAGTCAGGTCCTGTGGTGGAGCTGGAGGGGCCTATTCTCTCTGACAGCCATATCCCTTTCAAGGTAAAAGCACGGCCACTGACCTCTACCCTCAGAAAGAAACCCGAGACCAAAACTCCTGCTTATGTTTTACTGAGTTACACACTTTCTGAGGAACACTGCAGTCATGTTTCTCTCTTTACAACGTGTTCCCGCAGCTTATGATGCCTTTGCCTGTGCCAGAGTACCTCAATGTCAACTACATCTGTGAGTCAGCTTCCCGGCTACTTTTTCTCTCTATGCACTGGGCTCGCTCCATCCCTGCATTTCAAACCCTTGGGTAAGCCTCTGTCACAAGATGTGTCATTGTTTCATAAACGCACCTTTTAATTAGTTGCATGTCAGTTACAAAATGACAGTTAAGTAATAAAGTTTCCCTTATGTGGCCACCAGAGCTGTACTGAATATTTCCAAGCTTCATTCTTAAGGTTGACTTTTAAATTCTTAATCAACAGTCGAATGCTGCACTTTTTCTTTCTTTCTTTATTTTTCTTTCCTTTTTTTTTGCAGGTCTGTTTGTTCTGTTTAACTGAGTATTTCTGCACATTTTCAGATAAAGATCAGGTTACACAAAGATTATTAGTGTTATACTGTTTGTAGGATTAAATTCCAGTGGTGGTCATGTAGGATTGTTTCCAGCTCATGTGATTTTCAATAGTTCAAGAGCGCTGATGAGTCCAAATGTCACAATTTATTGAACAACTTTTCCTTTGTGGTCACAAAACAGTTTGCTCTCTGGTGTGCTGCACACAAAGGCAGCATAAATTGCATTTATTCATTAAATAAAGTTGATTTAATAAAAAAGACTGGATGAATCACTTCATTCAAATTGAGTTTTTTTTGTGTAAGGATTTTTTTAATTATTTTTCTTTCGTGTGATATGTCACAAAACATGACAACAGATATTCAGAGCGCCATTTGAAAATCTCAGTAGAAGCTTCAAATGTTAAAAGATAAAAAAGCCATTAGGTACAGCCCGAGTGGTCACACAGTTCTCTGTAGCACTTTAAATGACTCTTGTTTTATTATTTTACAGCGGTCAGGACAATGACATTAACTTAATGAAAGCCTGCTGGAACGAGCTGTTTGCCCTGGGTCTGGCCCAGTGCTCCAACGTTATGAATGTTGGTACCATCCTAAGTGCCATTATCAACCATCTGCAGACCAGCTTACAGGAAGGTAGGAGGGCCCTGCTCTTAAAAGCCTGAGAGGTTTATCACATGAATACAGTTTCTGAAGCTCTAGCAGTGTGTTTCAGTGTGATGCTGAGGGGAAAAAGAGCATGCCGTGCAGACAGTGAAATCTGTCATGTTTATTTTTCTGGCATAATTTGTCTTGAATTAGCAAAAAACTAAACTGATGCTCTGTCCCTTACATTTTCCTCTTTCCTTTAAATCTCTTCCAGATAAGCTGTCCCCAGAGCGAGTAAAACTGGTAATGGAGCACATCTGGAGGATGCAGGAGTTCTGTAACAGCATGACCAAGCTGTCCCCAGACTCTTATGAATACGCCTACCTCAAAGCCATCGTTCTCTTCAGTCCTGGTGCGTAGACAACCGGACAGTTTACAAAATGAAATACACACTGAAAAGTTTTTGTCTCCTGTTAGGTCAGAATCATTAATGCCCTAGATACACCAAACCAATATCGAAGAACTAATGGCAGTTAGACTGACTCTTGGCCAAAAAGCACTCAGCATACCGCAAAGACTGGAGCCATTACCCAACTAGCACGTACGTTATGGGCCTGCATGAGAGGAAATCACTCTCCATACCAGCAGACTGCAGTCTGTATCCGTTTATAAAAAAAAAAACAGATCCGACAGAACGGATACAAGATGCTAGTTAGCAACTTAGCACATTAACATCACAACCCAATGTTGAAAGAGTATAGGATATTTACCATGTGCTAGCACAAACAATTACAGACCATTTCTGCTGAAGAGCTCAATGCCTAAAAAGATCTAGCACCCTTTTGACTTTAGCCGTTTGTTTGCTTTCCTCGCTTCTGTTTCTCATCTCTTGCACTGAGCTAAACTGCCCTTAAATGGCCGATACAACATGCTGAATCAGCCAAAAAAAGCCCAGAAGGGTCAATTGGTGCCAACAGTGTGGGGCACTCTCAAAAACTAGGGCGACAGATGCTCACCAACAGCCTGATATTGACCAACGGCCGACTGTTGGCTTGGTGTCTCAGGGGGCTGTAGCGCAGTGGTTCCGAGCTGGTCCAGTCACGGGGTCCAGATTTCGTCTTAGTCAGTCCTTAAAGGTCCACACAGTTTAATAAATTGGGCGTCATACTGGCGTCCATTCAGAATGGACCCGTGGCCTACTTTTGGACCAGGAACCACCAGTTAGGAACCACTGTCTTAGAGGAAAATCCTGAACAAAAGCTTACACAGTGCCAAATGTTCATGGACTCATGTCTGACTGTGTTAATGTGTTGTTTTGTTTTTAACCAGATCACCCAGGCATCGATAACACCCCACAGATAGAGCGATTTCAGGAGAAGGCCTACATGGAGCTGCAGGACTACGTAACCAGGACTTACCCAGAAGACTCCTATAGGTCAGTAGACTTTACCTCTGCACTACGTAATGCCAGCTCAGTGACAGAAAGATGACGATGTACCAGCTCAGAATTGCTCTACTTTTAGCAACACAGGTGTGTGACGATACCATGAATAAACTCGCTACAGTACAAAGGTTTAAATGTTGTGTCTCATCTCCCTCTCATTGCTGTCAGGTTATCCAAGCTGCTGCTGCGTCTTCCTGCCCTCAGGCTGATAAGTGCAGCTGTCACCGAGGAGCTGTTTTTCGCCGGGCTCATCGGCAACGTGCAGATCGACAGCATCATCCCGTACATCCTCAAAATGGAGTCCACCGATTACAATAGCCAGACGGTCTCTGGGGTCTGACACACTGTGCCATCGCAACATTGGACTGTGAAAACTGGACAGCCAGCCAATCAGAGTGCTCCACAGACCGATCACTAAGTGGTCACAACATACTGTATTTATGACGCAGCATCCTTTGGGAATTCTGTTCTCACTCTAACCCTGCTCCTGCTTGTGACTCCTCAGTAACCAGTCAGTAGAGCACCACTCACCAAGAGGACTAATAAAACCAACTCCAGTGGCACGTGAGCTCGCCAATATCAGCCCATTCAGGAACGAACCCTCGAAACCTGCATAGTAGTTTGCGCTTTTTATTGTACATAGTATTTTATGCTTCATCGCCTCCAGGCCTTTCCTTTTTTTTCTGCAGATCGTTTCCACTTTGTAGGAATCAGGACGGTTTGTTTTTCACCGCTTTTTTTTATTTTCTAAAAATTATGAGGAAAAAAAAACGTGTCAAAATGTGAATTGATTTGTGAGATGTTTTTATCGCAGAAGGTTATAACCTTTATTTCTTATTTGTTTGCCAATCCAAAGGATCGTGCAGCATCACTTGTCAAATGTTTGACATCATGAAGTTGTTGTGTATATAGATTTGTATATAGAATGCACCAAGACGGCTAAAAATGGGCAGCACTTGGTAAATCGTGGACTCCATCTTTTGGACAAATTAATGTGGATGGAAAATAGTCAAGTCATTTGAAAATAAAAACACCTTTCAACCACTTTTCTCTGTTACTTACTGTGTAAACTCCTGATTCTTCACTCTACGCGCTGCCTATGTTCACAAGAATCAAGTGTACAGTTTACACAATCTTGTTTTTGTGTCAGTATTTTGGATGGCAGCTGTGGTCTACAAAATAGCCAAAAATTATGATGACTTGTACACGTGCTGGGTCATTTAGGGATAAATGATGAGGTCAGCAGTCTGCATTATAAAAGGCTCTCTGTGTGAATGCGGAGAAGACAAGTATTTACCGTAGCAGTGACCTTCTTTGGCCTCTTAATCAAAAAGGCAGCAGTGTTTGTGTCATGCATGTCATTGCTGCAAAAATCCTTTAAACACGAAAACACCCATCCAGCACCCTGAGGCGTTCCCAGGCCAGATGAGATATGTAATATGTAATCCCTCCAACGTGTTCTGGGTCTGCTCTGGGGCCTCCTACCAGTGGGATGTGCCCGAAACACCCCCAGCAGGAGGCACCGAGGAGGCATCCTGATCAGATGCCTGAACCACCTCAACTGACCCCTATTGTCATGAAGGAGCAGCAGCTCTACTCCGAGCTCCCTCCGGATGTCCAAAGCTCCTCACGCTATCTCTAAGGCTGAGCCCAGACACCCCACAGAGGAAACAGCCTACATATATTCAGTTCCAGATAATCAGTCTGTTAAGCATTCAGCAGACATCAATAGAGTATTCAAACATTCTTCAGCTGACAAGTATATCGAAGCTAATCAACCTTTGACCTTTGTTAATCAAAGTCTCCCCTTTGTTTTCCCAGGTGTGTTTGAAGTAACCTGTTTCCAGTTAAACTGACCCCAAACACACAAACATTTGATTTTGGGGTGAGCAATGGGGTCTTTTCAACATGTTGTTTTCTTCCTATTCAAATGATTTATTCCACAATTGTGATGTTTCTGATATGTTTATCGGCCCACCTTGAGACTAGCTGGAAAAGCCATACTCAACTTACTGCCTGTGGGCCAAATCTGGTCCGCAGCAGGATGCCGTGTCGCCTCCCGACCGTTCTGTAACTCACAATTACAAAAAATTAATCCACAGTGAGAGCTGTTTTTTGTACTTTTAATGTAAATAAGGTGCCAGAGGGCATAAAAACATCAGGAAATAGCTTTTTAAATCAAAAGAAGTGCTAGAGATCCAGACTAGGGCGCTGACACACCAAGCTAACAGTCGGCCTTTTGTGAATGTTTCTCACCCTAGCTTTTTTGGCAGTAGTCGACTCATGTCAGCTTTTTTTGGCTGATTCAGCATACTGCATTGTTGAGGTAAGATTTTTTTTAAGCTCTTTATCAGAAACAGTTTTTAATTGTTTGTGTTGTTGTTTGCTAGCGCGCAGTAAATACTCCCCTGAGACCCAAACTTTTGTTTGGTAAGTATTCTGGATTTTTCCTAGCTATTTGGGATCAGAAGGACCTGACAAGTTTAAAAAACTAAACACTGTCAATGATAATAAATCCAAATGTCCTCAAACGAGACAACAATAAGGTCCCAATATCCTTTAATGAGACTGCATCCCACTGTCCTCAAAGGACTGTTGGCAAAGACAAGCAAGGACAACAAATGTCAAAAGGCTTAAAACAGGCGATTCATTTCTTATACATACTGATAAATATTATTAAGTTTGATTATTGCAAAAGAGGCCCTCGGGCAAAGCAAGTTAAGTGTCCCATGTTTGAGCTGAGTTATCTGGTGAAACCTGCAACAACCAGACTGAATCCCTGACTTTAAATGTGTCAAGAAAACCCAGCTGCCACGCCTCTTGAAATGTGCAGATTGTTTACATGTTCCTTCTGAGTTAATAATGCAAAATCTGTATCCTCCCCTGTGACTGTTTTGTGTTTCGTGTCAAGTGACGTGGAGGTGGAAGATGCTGTGGGCTGCTGTGGAAAGGATTAGACTTTCAGTGTGTGTTATTAGCCAGTCAATTTTTCATCAGTGCTCTGCGGATGTACGTGAAGAGAGGACGGCACCTGTATGCTTTCTTTTGTTGTAGATACCCAGTGAACGTCTCCAGCTAATTAAAGGCACAGATAGGACCATTAAAACTTGATGACCAGATGAATTATAGTGTCTGCTGCTGTTTTTAGAAATCCATTGTCCAGTGTATCCTGTCACGTCTTCATGTGCTCCTCCACAGCCCTATCATATCTCTACATCACTGACTCACCCTCTGTGAACCACGTCACTGTACGCTGCGCTCACTGTATGGTCTGACAGACAAAAGAGGACAGCCCAAACTGTCTGTATCCTCCAGGATACAGACATTCAACGCCTGATCAACTGCACAACAAAAACACACTGTGTGTAACTGTAAAAGGTTATGAGATTTGTGATGCAACATGAGCTTTTGTGTTCACAGCGAGGTGGATTAGCTCATTCCAAGCTGAATGAATGTGAGTGAAAGGGCCGCTTGGACTGTTCCCATGGCCCCTTGGGGCTTTGGGGCTGACTGCTTGAGCCAATTGGGGAAAGTTGTGCAAAATAAGGTGTCTCTTATGTTTACTTAAATCTTGCTCAGCTGGGCCCTGTGTCATTAACCCTTATCAGGGCAAAGTATCCTCCAGGATACAGACATTCAACGCCTGATCATCACAGTTGTAAAAATGCAATTCATTATTTTTCAATAAGAACATATAAAATTATCTTTAAAAAAGCATTCTGACGAAAAAACAAGTGGTGTAGTGACTTTCAACAAAACAAAACATCTCAGCAAGCCACTGAGGGGCGAATGGGTGAACTTGTTCGGACTCGTGTTCTGGGCTAAGAAAGAAACAATGTCCAGTGGGCGATCCATTTATTCTTAATACAATAAAGACATGCTCACCATGATATAGAAGGTCAACAGCAGTGTCCATATTCAGTTTTCCACGCTGATACTTCATGCTTATACGACACGCTTATATGACACGGTCAAAAACTGTTTGCTTCCTGTTTCACACACCTGATTTCCTCTACCTGGAGCTTAACCTTTATGCACTTTACACATGATTACTCCGCCCTGTGTTCAGTTTAATAACTGCCCGTGTATGTTTATATCTACTTCATGTTTAGATAAGGATAAAATAAACAAATAACAACTAGATTATGGCTCCAACAAGTGGTGACTCTCTTCCTCTGAGGCTGTTATTAAGTCAGAATATGTGTTCATTCTGCGGTTACCCTGTAAGTCTTTCATATTCCTTGAGTACGCAAGGGTCCAAAAAGAATCAAAAGGGTTTTTCATAAAAAGTTATGAATATAACTTGGATTCATTTTACCGGGTGTTCAAATAAACAATTTGATAAGCCCCCTTACCACCGTTTATCATTTAACGGAAAAACCTTGACGCGTTTCCACTGAAATTACTTGGGGAAAAAACTTTCCCTTGACCCCAAAATTTCCCTGAAAAAAGTACCTAGTAGGAGGGTAGGACTTTTCAGATTCCCCTGCATTCTTGAGGGGCGGGGCTGTGTGCTGAAGAACGCTGATTGGTGGAACACACACTTGCAGCCTTCCACACTTCAGTGTCAGTGTGGCTGCAAACTTTAATTTTTAAATTCTACAAGCTTCACTTTGTTTGTGTTTTGATCATTTTGAAAATGGAGCAAAACTGAACTGAACTGAACTGAACTGACCTCAACTCAACTTTATTTATACAGCACTTTAAAAACAACCACAGCTGAAACAAAGCGCTGTACATAAATAGGCAAAACAACACAGACATAAAACAATTAAAACAACAATAAAATAAATAAGATAAAACAGGCAAAAGCACTAAAATAATTGTCTTATTGTTTTTAAAAACAATCAAAAACAATAAAACAATAAATAAAAGCAAACCATAAAACACTAAAACAAAAGAAAAAAAAAAGAAGAGAAGCTACGAGAAGTGGATGGACGGAAAGGTCCAGGCTCATTTGAGTGTATTTGCTGAGGAAGAAACTCAGTGGGACTTTGAGTCGGCGACTTGAAACGACTAAGTATAAGCCGATATAGGGCACAAAACAAATTGGTGAAAAGCTGAAGAAACTTAAGCAAGATTATAAGAAGCTGAGGGACCACAACAGTCAACAGTGGGTCTGAATAAATTTTCCGGAACTTTGAGGTGCGGTGCAAACACAAATCATACAGATTACCAGGAATTCTTTTACCCAGGCAAATAAATTCCTGGAAATAAAAGTTCCTGGGAATGTTGGTGGAAAAGGGGCTATTGTGTACTCCATCTTTGGTGAGCAAGAGTTTGTGAGAAAGGAATTAAAGGCCTGTCTCATATAGAGGCCTGCCCCAGATACAAGCCTGTGTAGTTCAGTGATTTAGGCAAATTATAGCCCAGGCCATTAACTGAAGTTTTACAGGACGTGTTTTTGATTTGGAGGGTGAACTGTCCCTTTAAGTAAAGGATCTAAGCCCCACTACTGATGAGTTAATAATACTACAACAGACTTTGCCTTCTTTGTTTTGATGTAAGTTATTAGTTCACTCCCAGTTGACACTTTTTTTTAATTTTAAAGTCATTTATCATCAGGAACAATAAAGTAAAACCACACTTTGAACCATTGTGGACATATTATCATGAGACTTTCCTGCTGGTGACAAACACACTCAGACACACACACTAATGACGAGGCTGTTTCTTTATCTGCCACTGAGGGGCACGTGCGCTGAAAGAGTTAACCCTCCTCGCGCAGAGCAGAGCGGAGCGGAGCAGCCACCCTGCAGAGAGAGAGAGGCGGAGTTTGGGTTCACACATAGTTTTTGTATGTTCAAGAGGCCAGTCAGAGTGTGAGTGAGTGAGTGTGTATGGGAGTGTGTGTGAGGCAGAGGGAGAGACAAACGGGGCTCAACATGGATACGACATTAGGCGTGAGTTGTGAACCGGTCCCGGACCTGAAGTGAAGACCCAGCGGCTCCGGACTGAGCACACACCCGGGATTATTATGCCCAGCGCCAACGTGTCCGTGCGAAGTTTATCTGAAGTGGAGAAATACCTCAGCAGCCGGATGGTGAGTATCATGTGAGTGTGTTTGTAGCAGTGTTGTGTCATAAACGACAGGTCCCCTCACTGTACCAGCGATACACACACTCTGTGTGTGTGTGTTCATGTGAAACAACAGCTGCGCCGCTTCGAGCTGCTCATCTCTGCCTAACAAAGAGCCTTTAACCCGGTGACACATCCAGGACAATGAGACAACATGTCTGTGTGCTACATGATGTCTTCAACTGTCTGTCACTGTCAGCTCTCAGGACAAATCCTGCTCGGGACATCGTGGGTCTGTCCTCATGTTTATCGATATTCAGTCGGGTCAATAATCGATATGTGCTGCTTTATATCTAAATTAAAACTAACCATTGTTGTCCATATCGATAATTTAAGGAGACACCACCCAGCTGAAAACATTGTTTCTGTCATGCATTGATCAGTTTTGAGAGTTTAGGCTCACTTGCTTCAATAATGTGTCTTCTTAAAGACTAGTGGAGAGAAAAAATACACACTGTGGGGTTATTGTAGTTCAGATTTTTGTTCTGGAAATGCACGCAAAAAGCTTATTCAGATAATGCCTCATTTATATTAACACAGAACATTCCAGAAAACTTTAATATATAAAAATATTTGAATATAAATAATCAATGGGGTACTTTCATGATGAGTCATTTGGTAAAACTTGCAGCTGCAGTGTCTGAAAAATATATGGAATTTTACAATACATATTGTGAAAGGCCATTTTCTCAAACTAGGGGTTTCCTCACACTCTGAGCCAAAAATTCTCCACTTCAACAGCACCAAACTGTCCTGTTTTATTCCCATCTATATTCTGAATACACATATCACCTGTAGCTTGATTTATAGAACAGTTTATTCCTCAAAACATGACCAAAATGACAGTATTTTCTTATTTACAGTGAGACAAAACGACATATCCAAAATTCCCTCTGAAAAAAACTTTGACTCCCAATGAAACAAGAATTTTGAATTTTGTTCAGATTTTTGTTCTGTAAATGTTTGCAAAAAGCACATTTAGATAAAGTCTCGTTTATATCTAAACAGATAATTACAGAAAACTATAATACATACTTTTTTTAATATAAGTAACCAACTGGGGTGGTTTCATGGTGATTTCCAGAGTTAAAATTAGCACCTGTATTGTCTTTCTTTGTTTAAAAATGTATGAAATTTTACAATAGATATATTTAAAGGCCACTTTCTCACATTCTGAGACAAAAGTTCTCGCACCAAACTTCCCAGTTTTATTCCCATCTATATTCTGAAGGTATCTACAAAATGGTTTGTTTATATCACTCATAGCCAGATTTATAGAACATTTTATTCCTCAAAATATGACGAAACTGACAGTGTCTTCTTATTTATGGAGAGACAAAGGCTCCAAATGAAGACAAGAATTTTAAGCCTTATCCAATGTATAGATTTTTTGCTCTGGCATTTATGCAAATTAGCACATGTTATTGGACAGTGGTTCATTTGCATATTTGACATAACATTTTCGAAAACTTTTAATACAAAATATGATTGTCTAACATAAGAAATCAACTGGGAATGTTTCATGGTATAATCCATTGGTTAAAAGTTTTACCCTATTCACCTGTAGTGTCTCCTCATTATCGATTATTTGATTCCTTGTTTGGTCCATAAAATATCATAAAATAGTGAAAAATTCCCACCATAAGTCCCCAGAGCCAAAGCTGATGTCCTGAAATGACTTGTTTTGTTCAACCAACAGATTTCCAGTTAAACATGCAGAATATTCCCATGGGTGGAGCTACATCTCGTGGATTTTGGGGATTTGAGTTTCAAAAAATACTAAAATTATGAATTGTGATATATCATTATGTTCAATTTGATTAATCACCTTAATGTTTCAGCTCCAACTGAACTTAACAGGCATTGTTTGACTGTTGTCGTGCCACAGAGTACAGTAACCCAGTCGTGGAGTGAGTCATCGTTGTACTTTGAATTGAGACTGGTGGTTGTGATGGAAGTTAATCTGTCTGTATGGTGATTCATTTAAGCCGTAGTTTGTGGTGATGTTGTACTACATTGATGTACAGGTATTACTAGTATTTGTTATCCTCCTAACATAAAAGAACGTCACCTATAGTACGATACAGTCACAATAGAAACTGAAAGTCCTAAGTCAGGTATTTTTTGCAGTTGTTGTGCACACCATCTCACAGGTGTTTCTGTTTCTGTGGCCACTTAGTGACTCAGTGCCTGACCTAGTTTCTCAAGAGGAAAAAAATTGAACCTGACCTCATCTAATTTGGCGAGTGGCTCATGTTAACCATTTCGTGTGTCCTGACATTTAGAATACACAATGTGAAAGCAGATGTAGACAGATAAACATTCTTTAATGTTTTTCTGAAAATAGTTTATTTTATCATAGTGATCACATACTTTTCATTCACCACAACACAGATTCTTACAATACACACTTAACACGCTACAACAATTGTATGTTGAATCTTTAATGAGTGAAGTAAGCAAACAGTGCAGATGTTTTGTTTACGGTAATTTTAACCCAGCAGCAAAGAGGGCATTGAAATCTGATTGTCCTAATTATTGTGAGAGCGTGTCTTGTTTTGTGTCCTGACACTGAAATGTTGTCAGATCAGGCTGTTTTATTTATGTAGTCCAAATCCAGTGGTGGAGGAAGTATTTGGATCCTTTACTTAAGTAAAAGTACTAATACCACACTGTGAAAATACTCTACTACAAGTTATAGTCTTGCATTGAAAATGTTACTTTAGTAAAAATGAGTAGGTACAATAAGGAACATGTGCTTAAAGTATTAAAAGCACCCAACCAAAAAAAATATGTTAAAAACACCCCAAAAACTCAAAATTATTCAAAATAAATTAAACAATGAGTTATATGTTTATAAAAATAGTTGGCAATTAATTCTCAGTCAATCAGCTATTTAATTAATTGACATATCATTTCAGCTGTACTTATATTAACTGTTTAGCGGTTTAATTTACAACAAAACATCATATTTTATGAACTCTTCTATGTTTTTAAGCAAACATCTTAATTTGTAAAGTAACAAAAGCTTTTAGGTAAATGTAATGAACTAAAAAATACAATATTTCACTCTGAAATGTAGTGCAGTAGAAGTATAAGGTGGCATTAAAAGAGTAGACTTAAGTGCCTGAAATTCATACTTAAGTGCAGTACTTGAGTAAATATACTTAGTTACATTCCAGCACTGCCCGAATTCCACATTTGCATGAAAAGTGCTTTAACATCTGACCAACACACACCTCCCTCCTTCCCTAAACCACTGACTCTGATAAAAAATAACCCCCTAAAACTCCTTCACCATGACACCAACAGGTTTCAGGGGAAAACCATCCAAACATGTGTCAGTGTTAATGTGTGATGCTCAGAAAAATCCCCTAATGTTTTGTGACAGACCAACCTGAGTATGCATTTAAAGCCAGGTGCTCTCAGTCACAGTGACACGGAGGGGAGGAATGCTCAGTCAAGTGTGAGTCTGGTGCAACCAGAAAGTCAGTCAGGTGTCGCACAGCAGGTTGTTTCTCCTTCTAACAAACTGAATGTATGAGCCTTCAGGCCTGCAGCTCCTGTCACCCGTAGCCTTCAAAGAGATCATGCATGGCAGCTCTTCTTCGGCCTGTTTAGCTCTTATTAAAACTGCCATATGAGCCGTAGCAGATGCTTTGGATGAAAATGTAACTCTAAATCTTCTAAATGAATCAAATCAATAACATTTCCTCTGGAGAGGAGCTCCAAAGATTCACAAGCCAGATTCTCAAGTAAACAAATTAGACGGTTGTGGTGTACTCATCAAGACAATATAATGGAACAACATATCTTACAGTTTGGCTGGTTTATTGCCGCTGGACTGTGTAATTATGCTTTTCCTCCTTTTGTTGGCCACGAATGACATTCCAGTTTTGTTCCTCAAAAAAGCCATTGTGCAGCAGATATAGTGGGTTAGAGGCCAAAGATGATGCAACACCTCCGCCTGAGTCTTTAACCCTCGCTGGATGGCGGCTCTGCGGAGAAATGCGTGCCATTTCTCAGTGACACGTCTGTCCTCACGTGAACCTTCACCTGAAGCCGTTCTCTAACATTCATGTCAGCAGGCAAAAGGCAAACACATTAGCCATCACAACAGTATAATTAGCAGCCTCTTAATGTGCTATGTTCTCCATGAAGTGAGTCATTAACTGGCAACTATTGTGCCTTTTTTTGTTCTTTCTTTTTTGATGTTTTTCGTGGCTAATGAGCTGCTTGACTCTTCACCAACCCTGCAGCGTCACTGGCTCTATTCATTCCCTCACTTCAAATCAGTGCATTGAATATAGTTGCATATTTATCTTAATTGAATCCTGTTCAATACTTTCTCAGTCCACGGGTGCAGGCTGACGCTGGGAGTGTTAATGGGCTATTGATTTAGTCCTGGACCAGCTTGTCTATGAGATAATAGCCAATATGTCTTAAGCAATTCACTCCGCTGACCTCCAGAGGATTAGTCATTCAGGAAACTCAAGACTTCAAACTTTGATGCTGGTTTTATTCCCCCTGTCATTATGATGATGCACGCTATTTGGCCTCTAAGAAAAGGTTTTTGCAATCAAAGCGTAGCCACATAGGCAGCTGTGGGATGCAGATGAGAGGAGGAGGAGATGTCGGGTCAGCTTTCTGACTACAATCAAAGATGTGCTCCCTGTCGCTCCCCCTCTCTCTCCCTCTCTGGTTTTCTTCCCGTTTCCCTGTGTGAGCTCTGAGTGGGAGAGTGTCTGTATCCATGAGGATCAGCTGGAGGGAATACCAATAAGCACTGCAGGCTTCTTCCCCTCTGTGGCTCTGTTCTCTGCTGAAGGGACGGTTTTGTTCCATCTCAGTGAGTGTGCCAGCTCCATTGCCCTGTGTGTGTGTGTGTATGTGTTATTTATTTGGGGTGCACAGAGGCCACGACAGAGGGGAACGCTAAATAAGTGCCACCCTATGCTCCAAGCACCACGGCCTCATCATCTCGACCCAGCTTCCCTCATATCACTGCAAACACCTGCGCCTGTAGTTGCATGTGTGCCTGCATGACCTGACCTTACACAGTGAACTGATGGTTCCACCAGATTACAGCTGCGATTGTGAGCACTTGCAAACATTACTTCCTCTTCATGGGGACAGTGCTTTCCTGTTTGCATAAGAATATGTCTGTGGGTTTATGAAGACCCCCCCACACACACACACACCCCACCCAGCCTCAAACAGGGAGGGACAGCGAGTTTAGCAAGAAGTAGGCTCAGTTTCTGTGCATCCTGCTGAACCAATATTTATTTCACTAATGCTGCTAAGCATTTGGTGCACACCCAAAGCAAACTCTCCCAGTTTTGAATATTTTGTGTGCTTTTGCCTCATTCCTGTTCAAGCCTTTAAAGGTCCAGTGTGTAAGATTTTAGGGGGATTTAGTGGCATCTAAGAGTGAGGACTGGAGATTGCAACCAGCTGAAACTTCTCCTGGTTTGAATTCCTTCATTGTTCTTAGTTCAGGAGGTTTTTACCAGGAGCTGAATTATCTGCAGAGGTGTCCTCCTCTCCAGAACAAATGGACTCTGTGATTCAAACTGGTAAAAACGCTGAATAAAGCAGTTTTAAGCAACAAATCAGTGTGTTTCTTGGGAGCTGTTCGGCATATTAGAGAAAGACTGCTAGCCCAGCACCTGCTAATGTGTGTTCATGCTTTTCCTCTGATAACTTAAGATCCAGAGATTCAGGAGGTTTCTAACTAGAGATGAATTATCCACAGAGGTCTCTTCCTCTCCAAAACAAACAGAGCAGGTGATTTGAATCTGTAAAAACACTAAATAAAGCAGTTTCACTTAAAAAATTTAGTGTTTTGCCGAAGTTCTCGCAATGGAGGGGCTGCTAATTGTAGTGGCCGACACAAAAACACAAGTGGCCCTATCTAGAGCCAGTGTTTAGTCTGTCTGAGCCCGTATTAAAGCATGGCAATACAACACGAGCCCCGTTTCCACCAAACATTTTCAGTATGGTACCTTTAAAACCAAAAGTAACCCTTCAGACATGGTACCTAGATCCTAGCGTTTCCACCACAAACCGTACTCTTAAATGTGGGCAGGGTTGTTCTCACTCACTGCTCCGTCCAGCACTCACTGTATTTCCTCATTATTGGTGACACAGATGGAAGTCTGCACCTTGTTTGTCGTCCACAGAACGAGGCTGCACGCTGACTTTTTCAGAACAAAATAAAACAGGCTGCAGTGAGAGTCTCTCTCCATGGGATATTTAAAAATAGAGAATTTGAGCATTTAGTCCTTCTCAGGCAAGCTCAGGAGTTTAGTGTTGCTGGAGCGCACAGGAACAATGCTCTATGATGCTTTTTTTTCTCCAAGTGAGGATTAGAATATATTATGTCCTGTTAGAAATTAATACATATAAACACTTGAAGATCCACTCATTTATAATGTATGCCATATAAAACCTAAAGTAATGGTCAAAGTTGTCACAGTGAAATTTAAGGTGTGTTGATTGATTCAGGTCGTCATCTCATGCATTGAGCAACTATAGCTGCTGTGAGAGGCAGCAAAACATCCTTTCATTTTATAGTTCCAGTCTACTAATAAAACTCCACAGTATGGACAGTGGTTACATGAGCCTCAAAACCAGCCACAGCTCAGCCCTGAGCAGAGTGACCGTCCTCTATTGACCAATCAACAGACTGCAGTGTTCACAGCTCCACCTTTTAGTACCAGATCTGTGTGCTAGGTACCCCAACAGAGGGGTGACCAAAAATGGGAACAGTACAGAACGGTTCCATTGGTACCATCCACAACTTTTCACAGTGGAAACAGAAAAAAAGCGTACTGATATGAACTGAACTGAATCGTACTACTCGGTGGAAATGGGGCTATAGTGATCTCTGTGGACCTGCTCCCAATATAGACATAAACAGCTCATTCCAACGTCATGAAAACACAAAGATTCTTATTTTCAGCTGATTGTATGCTAAAGAAAACATAGTTATTTCATATCTGCCAGTATATCCCCTTACATCCCACACACTGGACCTTTAATGCTGAAGTGCTGCATTGCTGTTTCTTCTAGTGCTGCAGTGGGCAGACGAGTGTAAGGTCTGTTTTTGCATGAAAAATTGAATCTCTAACTAGATCATTGATCCAAGAGAGAGCACACTGCAGTGCAGGATAAGCAGCATCTGCAGTTTCTCCTGACTCCCCCTAACTTTGCTCCCAAAATGTAGCTAAGATTTCTCAAGCAGAGCAGCACACAGCTCTCCCTTGTTGGGTTAAGATTGAGGCTAATGCAGTCGGATCTTTATGTTATGCTGTCTGGCGAGGTCATATTAAATGGGTCATGGTGTTGGACAGACGCTGTGTGCTATGTAGGGCAGCGTGGGGAACAGGGGGCTCAAGCAGGGCTGAGGTGCTAAGGGAGGCACCCTGGGGACACACAGGGCCTCCTGCAGATCCTGTTGGAGGAGGTGGTGGTGATTGAGATGATGTGTGCTGCTGTGCCGTGTTTGGGAGCATCCTGCCTTTGTTCTTTTCCAGTTCTCTTATCAGTCTCAGTTTGTGTATCTCCTGCTCTCTCCTGTCTCTCTTCTTCTGCTCTACTGACACACTTAATATCAATGGGTGAGTCAAACATCAGTGGGTGTATGCCTGGCTCGTTAATTTCAAAGACAACATTTCCTCAGATTCATAGTGATAAGCATATGATCAGACAGATGGGTCTAACACAGCCCTGCCCTTAAAGGTCCAGTGTGTAGGACCGAGGAGGATACTGGCGGAGATTAAATATAATATAATAAATATGTTTCCTTTATTGTATAATCACCTGAAAATAAGAATCGACAGGTTTTATCTACATAGGGAGCAGGTCCTCGTCCATGGGGTCCACCATTTTGCACCGCAGTGGTTCTACAGTAGCCCAAAACAGACAAATCAACACTGGCCCTAGATAGGGCCTTTCACATTCTCTCGTCGGCCGCCGCAGTTAGCACCCCCTCCGTGACGAGCATTCTTTTTTAAAATTCATTTTCCATCATTTACAGCTTAGCCTATCCCAGCTGACACTGGGTGAGAGGCGGGGTACACCCTGGACAGGTCATCAGACTATCACAGGGCTGACACATAGAGACAGACAACAGTTTATGCTCACATTCACACCTACGGCCAATTTAGAGTCACCAATTAACCTGCATGTCTTTAGACTGTGGGAGGAAACCAGAGTAAACCCATGCTGACACAGGGAGAACATGCAAACTCCACACAGAAGTGCTCCCCCATCCTGGGTTTGAACCAGGAACCCTCTTGCTGTGTGGCGACAATGCTAACCACTAAAACACCATGCTGCCACGGATTTCTTTCTTTCAACTTGAAACTGCTTTATTCTGTGTTTTTACTGGTTTAAATCACTGGGTGTGTGTCTTTTTGAGAGGAAAAGACCTCTGCAGATAATTCAGCTCCTGGTTAAAACCTCCTGAATGTCTGGACAGTAAGTTATCAGAGAGAAAAGGTGAGCACACATTAGCAGGTGCTGGGCTAGCAGCCTGTCTGAGATGAGCCGGGCCGTTACTTTAGGGTTTTCAATATTAAACAAATGCTCAGTATATAATTTTAACAACTCCGTCACAAATATCCTCACAGGAAGAAAAACAAAAAAAGTCCTGGGACTTTGACATTACTGGTAAAATAAAATACATATACACAGCGATAGACAGTACACTGCTACTCAGTTCAGTTCTCTATCCCTGAGATACTTGAGGGCTCCCAATTCGGACTAATATTTGAATCTTACTCTTATTAGAAAACCTTAACCTTTATAGATACAATACATTCATCAGCTCTTCTATCCACACACCATATGTTGGTACACAGTCTGACTAACACATAAATAGAATAAGCTTCCTTGCCACAACTATACCAAATGAAACGGCCTGAGTTTCACACTTGTCTGCCAAATGTAGCACACTTATAGCACCTAGCAAAGCAACTAGTGGGTTAGGTTCACAGTTCACAGCCCCAGTGGCCAAGTTGACTTGGGCCCTTTGGCAAACTTTGTAAAGCCAATAGTCTCAAACTTGGGTTTTAAGATGGACAGTGATTTTAAATTGGATCTGCAAATTAGTGCTGTAGTAAAGTCCAGCTTTTTTCAGATTAGGCAGCTGGCAAAGGTGAAGCCTTTCCTTGCACAACAGCACTTTGAAACAGTAATCCATGCCTTTATCACATCTCGGCTGGATTACTGTAATGCACTTTATTTTGGAGTCAGCCAGTCCTCCCTCGCACGTCTCCAGTTAGTGCAAAACGCAGCCGCTCGCCTCCTAACTGGAGTACGTAAGAGGGAGCACATAACTCCCATCCTGGCTTCCCTCCACTGGCTGCCTGTGCACTTTAGAGTCCATTTTAAGATTCTTTTATTTGTTTTTAAATCTTTAAATGGTCTCGCCCCGCCTTACCTCTCTGAGCTCCTTCATCCCTACGCTCCTGCTCGGTGCCTCAGGTCAGCTGATCTGCTGCTCCTGGAGGTACCGAGGTCAAAACGGAAGCTCAGAGGGGATAGGGCTTTCTCTGTTGCGGCTCCTAAATTGTGGAATGAGCTACCATTGCACATTAGACAAGCCTCCTCACTGTCCATTTTTAAAACTCGTCTTAAAACCCATTTTTATTCCCTGGCTTTCAACCCCGCATGAGACTCTGCTCTTGTTTTAGTGTTTTATGGTTTGCTTTTATTTGTTGTTTTATTGTTTTTGATTGTTTTTAAAAACTATAAGACAATTATTTTAGTGCTTATGCCTGTTTAATCTTATTTATTTTATTGTTGTTTTAATTGTTTTATGTCTCTGTTGTTTTGCCTATTTATGGACAGCACTTTGTTTCAGCTGTGGTTGTTTTTAAAGTGCTATATAAATAAAGTTGAGTTGAGTTGAGTTGAGTTCTTCTCAAAGGCATTAGAGTAACATTCAAATATACTCTTCCAGCAAGTAAACTATTTCCGACTTGTCCAAAGAGAATGTGTCAATGTCCTGTCTTCCTCTTTACACAGACTACAGAGAGAGGAAACATCTGTCTTTGGAGTAGTATAGCAGATGTGCTGTTTTAAATTGTAGTGAAATGGCTTTATTCAGTGTTATTAGTTTTAGTCACAGAATCCATTTTGGAGAATAAGGAGACTCCTCCTGGTAAAAACCTCCTGAACAAAGAGCATTGAAGGAATTCCAACCAGAAGTTTCAGCTGGTTGTAATCTGTATTCCTCACCACTAGATGCCACTTAATCCCCCTGAATCTTACACACTGCTCCTTTAAATCCCAGAGAATAACAGTAAGTTAGAGCAAGTACGAGTTCATCTGGTTGCTCTGTGACACCCGTACAGGTCACCTGGCTGGAGATGGGACCTCCATCTCATCAAACTCTACCCTGTGTCGAATCTGTGACCTCTCATTTAAGGACTGTCCACCTCACTGTCAGACTTCACCACTGCCATCTGCCATGTTGTAACAGCTCTCCCCGCTAGTTACTGAGCTTTCACCCCTCCCTTCGTCTCCAGCCATCCCCAAAGACCTTCAATCCTCGGCCTGTTTCACCCTACTACCTTAACAACCCCCCGGAGAATGCCTACACAAGTGTTTGAAACAAATGGAGTGAAAAGTAGGGCAGCTCCTCAGCAGATTTGGGAGGACATTTTCATCAGCGTGAGGCTAATTCATTTAGCAGAGCCACTCATCCAGAGAGACCCTCAGATTTCTCCAGCCGTTAGTCAGCGTGGGTAGAAATTTCGAGTAGTGGCAGCGGCGGTGGAAATGGGCTTATTAAATTCCTCATCAAAAAAATAGTCCGCTGTCATACTCGTTTTTGGGTTTGAGTGCGTGTGAAACATCTGGGTTGTGTTATTTGTGTTATCTGAGCTGCTCTCATGAATCAGGCCTCATCCTGCCAAAGGCCATCTTGTTTTCATAAGACAGAGCTCCGGCCCCTCGTTCCAGCTGTGTACTACAATGTTGGCTTGACACGCACTCCTCCAGGTGCATGAGTGTGAATGTGGAAGTTGCATGGATACGCTTTCCAAACATCTTCAATTCTGCTTTTGCTGCAGTGATCCATCAATGGCTGCCAAGTCATAACGTGACCTATGTCAAGCTCATTCTCAATCTATGATATCATTGCACCTTGAGGCAATAAATCAACACCCTGTGTTCTGTGTTTGGCCCCAAACGCTAAGAGAATATTGACCATTTCAGAGTTAAGGCAGATGATGGGAGAGTGCCTGAGGAGCTAGCTTAGTTCCAGTGCTGCATAAATAGCATGCAGAGAGTCTAAGCTGTCTGGTCGAACAGGCAGCTCTTTGTGTTCACTGTTCGAAAACTAAAAAAGACTGGGTAATACTAGCAACCTACACAAGAGCCTGCGGTACACTTCCTCTTTAAGAAGGAACACATTAGGCTTCTCTTTCTGTTGTATGACAAACCGGTTTGACAAAAGGACGGCTTATGTGCGAACCTGATAGTTTTGTCGAGATGTTGCTCACTCTGGAAGGAGCAGGATTGTGATTGGGCGCAGGACTCCTCAGGCTATACGTCAGGCCAGTGAATCCATATGCAGTGGCTCGCTCATCACAGTCCTGGACAGAGCAGAGGTAGGACATGACAAAGTGTGCTTTTTTCTGCCCAGACAAAGAGTCCAGTGTTCGAGGAGGACAGATGCCAGAGAGGGGGAGAGAGTGGGACGGGGACAGAGGCTCAAACACCCCAGGCATGCTTGTAGAAAGAAGCATGGCATTCTCTGGTTACACACTACACATAAATAAGTATGTAATAAGTATGTACAGTATAATTAGAGGCACCATAATAATAAAACTACAGTTTTTTTTTTATACATGTTCAAACACGACTAGAGTTTACAGCCATGCTAGCAGCTGGTTAAAGCTGTGCTCAGGCACATTGGTGCCTACAGGGCAAATGTTAGTGCTTAGCATGGTATATTGTTTACCACAAGGGGGTTATCTCAGGTCTGCAAAGTGAAGCCAACAGGCCTTTTTCACAGAAGACATTGTGACTTGTCTCAGGAGGAAAAGCACAGGTGTAAATAATGACATTAATGATGGCTGAAATCCATTTAGCTGCTTTGATTCCAGGTTCCTGGCATGGTGCATGCTGGCACCGTCACTCTCACTGAAACACCTGAACAGAGCAGAGTCATCATTAGTGTCATTAGTAACACCTGTGCTTTTCCTGCTATGACAAGTCAAAGTGTCTGCTGTGAGAAGGCCAATGTGGAGGCAGAGTCCAGCACAGGTCTGCTTTTCAACACCTGCTCCTGAACTGGCACCACAATGTGCAACACTGCACCCGCCACCCACACATGTGACCAATTAGTGTTGCAACCTGACCGCAGATCTCATAATAACCATGCGCTGTTCAAATAATTTCGGTTAGGCAGCATGTTTAAAGTGATCGTTTTGGGACAGTTAATACATGTAAAACTAAGTTAATATGTTTAAAATTAAGATTATGTAGGATATACAGTTTAACTTAATACTTTTTGCTTACTCTCATAACATTGAGCAGCACATCGCTACAGTTAACGTGCCTGTTAGTAACGCACCTTATTGAAGTGGCCCTCATATTTCAGCTAGTGTAGAACACCGAGCCGACACACAAACCTAACAGTTAGAGATTAAAAAGTTAAATGATTTTTTTTAAAAATACTGTTATTCTTGATTCATTTTCATATATTTACCAGTCAACAAAAATTGCATGTTTTTTTTCCACCCAGAACCAAACCTGGAATTAAAATTAAGACAATATACCATCACCTTTTTTTGTGGGTCACTGCAGTTACTTGTCCCAGTGCCGGACATTGTGCAGAAGTACCTTAAACCAGCATCCTTTTTTAAGGCCAGGAGAGGGTGACTTCACTGGCTACGCTATGAAATCCTATTGTATAAAAGTCTATGAGAAAATTACCCTTTGTCTCATTTGACTTTTATGTCAGTAAACCTTTTCCTGATGAGTTTATAGTCGCAATCGTTAGGTTAAAGTCTTTAATACAGCATGATGTACATTTTTGTGAATATGGTCCCATTTCAGTAAAATAGACGATAAAGCAGGGTATACCTTAGGCCATGACTACCTTGTGATTGACAAGTCGCAACTGTGGCGGGGTTTGTGGATTCTCGGTCAGATCCACCCCTCGCTCCTCTGCTGCTCCACCCTCTCGTCCAAATATGGTCTCACCTGGCTCAAAAAAAGAGTTAGCAACAACCAAAATGCCAAACAGGAATACAGTAGTCCACAAACCAGCAGGTGACATCACGGCGGCTACGTCCACTTCGTTTATACAGTCTATGGTTCACCATCTTAGTCCAGTGTGTTAGCATGCTAACATTTGCTAATTGGAACTGAACACAATTACAGCTGAGGCTGACATGAGTGACATTAGTTCTGTGGTATTAAACCAAAGCATTGGACAATTTGAAAGCTTGACCACGTGATGGTGTTACAGGGAAAGGTCATGGTCACACATGAGTGAAATTAACATTGGTGATTGTTCACCTCCCGATCACTTTTAGTGCGAGCAAAGGGGCGAATAAAACATTTGCTTCTGGTGGCAAAGCATCTTCACATTGTGAAGAGTTTAACTCTGGTAAAGTCTGATCGTTGAAGTCACAGCCTCAACCAATAGCAAAGAAGTATGTGTGGAGGAGACACTGATTGTTGCTGTGTTACACCAGCCAATATAGTTTGATACTGGCCATGAACAATACAAACTGCCACACGTTGAGTCTGGAGATCGCCATGGAAAAAGTACAAATAACAACATATTTCAAGCTAGCTAACATTAATTAGCAAGCTAGTCACATCGAGCACTGCCCACATTCAGCATACACTTGCCTGCATTTGCTCTGTGACCATGCCCAAAGTCAGGGGGTCACCAGAGTTATTAGGATTCAACTTCTGGGGAACAGGAATGTCTGTGTGAAATTACAGTCCATGGCTTTGTTGTTGACATATTTCAGTCGAAGTGGTAGACAGACAGACAGACAGACAGACATTGCCGTCCCTACAGCCACGGCACTATAGTATGACTCAAAACAAGTATAAAGCCTTTTCTGTGTTGCACATTAAAGTGAAACTACATTCTAGTAATAAATGGAGATGTGAGAGATGTCTGTGTCATACTCACAAACGAGTTTGACAGGTTGATTAAGTGTGAGGTCACAGTATAAACAGCTTGTAAATGGGAGTGAGTAACTGGATGACTTAAATCCAACTGGTTTTGAGGAAAGACGCCTCCCGAGTGACAATGTGTTGTTGTTTAGAGTGTTACTCGGTGTGTGTGCACCAGTGTACGTCCAGTCATAACCAGTCACCCTGTTATTGTTAAACCCTGTCTTGAGTTCCACCTGACCGTCATGTGTCGAGGAGTGTCAGCGTGTGGTGAACTCTGGATGCATTGGTCAATTGTAAAGGTACTTAGTAGCTTGCGATATGCAGCCATGACGTAGTGATGTGGAAATGCTAAGCAGGATTCAGCTCTAAGTCTGCCTGAGTTAGCTGTGATCTGTTTATTTGCTTGAAACTAGCCGTGTTACATTTGTAAAGGATTAGTGCAGCTTTGTACAGCCCATAGTGCTTGTTGTACAACACTTTGTGTTAGACTTGATCAGCTTACACCTCCTGTCAGTACATGGGCGTTTTACTGTGATAAACTTGCATGATTCTGTGGCTCATGAGGCCTCCGTTACACTGCAGAGTCATGACAATTGAACTCAAACTTCTCTTTTATAAAGGCTGCTTTGAAACCTAATTAGATTGTGTCTTCACAGCTGTCTTCAGCTTCCTCTTTATGTCACGTCTTTACGTTTCCTGTCGTAGTTGAATTTGCTTACTGGAGCCACATTTATCCTGTTTCACTTCCTCGGGTCTGCAGCAGACTTCTGTGCTTGACGATGAACTATTGACACCTCAGCCAGAAACTGACTGCAATGTGGAGCAGCTATTAGGAAAATGGTAATTTACTGTAAAAATAGGGGACAATGTCTGGAAAAGGGATTTCCTGAGTCTTGTGGCCCTGTGTGACATTATCACTGACCTACATTAGATGTGCACGCTCCACTTGTTTCACGCACATTAATAGCTGTTATCTGAATTTTGTCATCCGTCTCATCCGTGTGCTATACTGTGAACAAACAGGATTAAATTCTGGCTCCTAAATCATAACAGATGTGCCAAATAAGAGCATTACATACGCACCCAGATGGTCTCATTGTGGCAACAGCAGACAAGCAAAACAGAGCACAGGCTGGTTGCTATGTGGAATTACTGTATATGAACAAGAGCAAATTCAGACACATCAAAAAAATGCAATAAAGAAAATGTTTTATTGCTTTATAGGCTTGGGTGGCATCTATTTTTTTATACCTTCATACCTTTGAGACATTTTACCAGAGTTAACGCTATATGTAGATATTTGTGTGAGACAAGACAACCAAAAAACAAACATAAAAGCTGAGCTACTGGTGACAGAAGTCCTTGTAGCGTGTATGTCATTGTCTAACTCACAATGCTGTGTTTCTAATATGCAATTAGCCTACTTAGTCAAGTCTTGCCTGGTTTAAATACTTTTGGGAGAGTAATAAATAGAAAATAGGCGCCCTTGCCAGAGGACCCATTGACACTTGTTGCCGCAGCAGATATCGACACATCAGCTCCATTAACCCCACATTGGCAGTCGCCATCTTTCTCAGCCCAGCTGCCTGTTCCACCAGTAGACTGACCTCTGGTGGCACATAATGTGCACTACAATACATCACCTCCATACAGCATTTCTGTATCAGTTTAATACAAAAAGAAGTGTCTGTGTTTTTGACAGTATTGAAAATTATACCTTCAGGATTTCTAAATGCCCCGGTATACTGGAATACCTTGATACCCCCCGAGTCTGTTGCCTGTGTCTGAGGGTCATTAATACTCCCTTGACGCACGAAAAGAGATATGTCCATTTCAAATGTTGAGCCCAGGTCAGACCAAAAATTCGCAAAGAGATGAAACCATTTTAGAACATTGCAGAGAAACGTTGCAGTGCTGTAAACTGGCCATCTGACCTCGACTCAACTCTGAGCTCACCAGCTGATGGCGTCACCTGCAGCTCTGCTGGTCACATCACCGGAAGCTGGTTTTAGAACATAAAGCATTTGACCTGCTTCTTCAGCCAGTCAGCTTGTAGTGACGTCTGCTGGTCAAGTCAAATTGAACGCAGATGGCGTGTTTGCCAAGCCCTCTGTTTCTGTCCTCAAGGTGTGCTGGTCTTGGACAGTGGATTCCTGCTGCTGCTTGCTGTATGTGGTTATGCCACCCCCACGCACACATTCTTATTGGCTGCATAATTGGTGCTGTTTTTTTATACTAATGTGATGTATCTATTACAGTCTATCTGATACTCGTTTTGTTTGTTTTTCAGTGTTTCATCAATACAAATGCAGCTGTAGCCAGTATCTCACTATCACTATCATTCATATTTTGAGAAGCTACAAATGATATTCAGCCACAAAATAAATCAGAACAGAAGTACAGACAGTTGTTGCATAGAGATGATATGCCGTCTTACCTAGTTGCATGAAGGTTGCAGAACAGCGCATTGCAAGTAGTTGCCTGCTTCAACCCATCTTGCCGCAAATCTTTGGTCTGAACTGGGCTTTGTAAACTCTACCCTCATACTTCCATGAGTCCTTCATAATATCATAGATACAGCCAATAGATGGCACCAGAGGGCAAAGTCAAAAGATTCACTCAACAGATGAGAAGATGGTGAAAAGGTTGTAATAATGTACCTTTTAACAAAGGCAGTGTTATGAAGGGCAGTGGTCTGTGAGGCCATTAAATACATTGCGACATGCGGACGGAGAATTTTTTTTTCACTCAGTAACAGATTTTTTTCCAGTCTGCCTTTTTTTAAATTGTCTATCCGACTTTAACTACGCTACTCTGCCCTCATGATCTGCCCTCAGGTGGCACTGCTCCATTTCGTTGGTATCAGTAAGCTTTCAGAAAACCAGTCAGCCTGGTCTCTAAGAGGTTCAAGAGATTCCAATTCATATCAGAGAACTTAACACTTATCGATCTTTCAGTGATCAGTTAAAACAATAGATGATTAATACTTCCACATGTAAGCAGTAACCTCTTTTCTGCTGCTGCTGATAATAATATGTCCTGATGGTGTTGCAATGTTGTTCTATGTGGAAATATGTCGCCTCTGCCTCTAGTGCTTTTAAAAATGACATGCCCTTTTGTATTGCATCAACTTTGCCTCAAGTTTTAGCACTGAATCACACTTTTGATGATCTTTAAATCCTTGTGACTAAAAAATCATGTTAAAATCTTGTTGATGTGATCAAAGACGTTTTAAACTGTGTGCCCTGTTCTCTTTTTCTTTTTCTTTTTTGTGTTTTGTTTTGTTGAGAAACACAAGGCTGCATCCATGTCTGTATATATATCTAACGTTGAGCATAAGTGAGCCCTTAGTTTCATTTTTTGGGTCAGGAAACAGCAACTAGACACAGCTACAGTGGAGTCCATGGGGCGTAGCAATATCAGCAGATCAAATAAAAAAAAAAAACCCTTCAGTTTAACCTAATTATCCAAACCATTCATTGATGAATGAGAGTGACATTGGCCTTCACTGTAGCTTCACATGTGACATTGGCCTTCACGTGTTGTTTTGCGTGCAATTGTAGATTGTAATCGACAGTCCTTCATTTGACCTTTGGTTTAACTAAGCAAGCCGTCTCTGTGATAGAATCAGGCAGCTCTGTGAGATAAAATCAAAGACTGTTTCATAACCAAGAGGAATGAAAGTCAAAACTAGAAAATATGCTCTCATTTGTAATTGGAAATAAAATTGGAAATGTAGTTTCTGTTAACATTTTCCAGATGACCTGTTTTGGTCCTATCTAATATAGCATCTAATCTTTGTTTCTTCTCTTTGTAGGACCGGGGTTCTGAGGGCAGTTTCCTGAGCATCTCTGGGTCGATGCGTCGGGGTTCCTCAGAGAACAATCTGGACCTGGATCTGAGTGATGGAAGTCCTGGTCCTGGTTTGGCCTTTGAGGTCCAGCGTAGTCGTTCATGCTTGGACAACCTCCAGCAGAAAATACTTAAAGTCACGGAGCAGCTGAAGATTGAGCAGACGGCCCGAGACGAGAACGTAGCTGAGTACCTGAAGCTGGTGAACAGTGCGGACAAGCTGCAGGTAGGGCGCATCAAGCAGGTGTTTGAGAAGAAGAACCAGAAGTCGGCTCAGAACATCGCCCAGATGCAGAAAAAGCTGGAGCAGTACCACAGAAAGATGAAAGACAGTGAAATCCTCCACAGTCCTTCCCCTCACCCGTCCACTGCACACAAGCACAGCACCATACCCAGGGAGTCTCCCAGAGAGCTGCTGAGGGACATGACTGGCAGCGGCCGACACCCGACCATGGACAAGATCAAGACCATCGGTCCAGGTGTTTCCCTCTCCCCTCCTTTCTTCTTCAGCAAACCCCGAGAGTTCGCCAACCTCATCAGGAACAAGTTTGGCAGTGCTGATAACATCGCCCACCTCAAGACCACGCTGGATGCTTCCTCACCGCTGCCCACAGACAGCACAGGAAAGGGGCTGAGTAGCAGCACCTCTCTGGTGGGCAAGCCCAAATATCCCAGTGATGACGAGTGCTCCTCAGGGAGCGCCTCCATTTCAGCAGACAGTAATGGGGCCCCAGCTGGGGTAGGAGTGACAGCAGGGCAGGCGCAGGGCCAGCAGGCCATGGGAGACACCCAGAGCAGACTGGCTCTGACCCTGGAGGAGGTGAGGGAGATCAAAGAAGCCCAGAGCCAGCTGGAGGAGGATATGGAGGAGATAAAGGCTCAGTTCAAGAGAGAATATGGCATCATCAGCCAAACACTGCAGGAGGAGAGATACAGGTATGTCTGTAATACTTAAAGGAGCTGTATGTGACATTCATAACACACCTATGATTAAGAGTCTGACTCAGGTTGTCTACACACGGTTCTGAACATGGTGGCTGAGCCGTCAGCTAGCAGCTAACGGTGCTGACAGAGCTAACATTGTTAGCCTGAGGGCGGTGATGGACACAAGGCTTCTGCGACTTCAACATGGGTTGGGATGGTGTTATTAGTGGTAACTGCTGTGCTAATACAGTGCAGAGTGGTACTGATGAGCTAGCCAGTGGGATACACACACACAGGGACTCATTAAGGACCCATACGTGCTAACATGCATGCACCACAGGACTGGCTACCACAACAATGAACAGAGATGTTCTGATTACCACCAACACATAGGGGGCATGGCTTCACCTAGGACGCTGTTACTCCACCATATTTTTACACAGCAAGAACTTACTTACTGCTATATTAAAGCTCTGAATGCTGTATACAACTGCATTAATATTTCATTGTCCTCCATACATAATACAGCACTGGGCTTAAAGTCTAATGTTATTTAATTTATCAGGTTGAGAGTAGTAGTATAATAGAAAAAAATATGTAAGCAACCATAGCACTTAGAGAAATTGGAGATATTTCTTTACAAAATGGTAGCTTTAATTAATCACATTAACATTAGCAGAAGCACTTAATGTACAGTGTGTTCAAATCTGCCCACAAATGATCATTTTTACTAATATCTCTGCATCGTCTTCCAGGTACGAGCGTTTGGAAGACCAGCTGAACGACCTGACAGAACTTCACCAACATGAGATGACTAATCTGAAGCAGGAGCTGGCGAGCATCGAGGAGAGGGTGGCCTACCAGGCTCATGAAAGAGCCAGGGACATACAGGTATGTGAATCTGTTCCTGTATGTAGTGAAGCTTAACTTGGAAACTACAGTCTATGTTGCTTATCTGTGTGTCATTAGTGTGGGGTATCAGCTGGCAGGTGACATAGGAATGAGTTAATTAAAATGTGTTATTTCAGGTTGAAGGAATACTTCACTCTTCAAATGACCATTTGTATGAGTGAGGCGTGCTGCACCGCCTATTTTTTAAAAATTGAATGCCACTGGTGAAAAAAATGCTTGCTGCGCCTTTTTATTGTTCCCAGGCAACAACCTCATCACATCCTTACACTAACCTTCCCATGTAATCAATCTACCGTTAATTTATGTAAGTTATTTGACAGTAATTAGTATCTAGTTCCTAAAATGTTCAGACAGGGGGTGCTTTCTGTAGCTCTGGTTGAGGGAGAGGCTGTCTGTAAATAGTTTGTTGGGGACAGGGAAACAGAGATGTGTGTGGGTACATGAGTGACTAAAAAAGAGGTGTGGATCACAGGGAGTACCACCAGTTGGTCCAGGAGCTTCGCCTCCATGATGGCCATCTCTAGACATATTTTAGGTTGACTCGGGGGCAGTTTGACAACCTGCTGTCTATCGTCAGGCCGTAAAGCTCTGAGTATCCAGCAACCGCTACCACCAGTTTCTCCTCCATTGTTTACCAACTGTTTACCAAGTGTAAACTTGTTGTCGCGACCACCACAGAAGGCCCACCGCCTCTCAAATCATCCCATTGAACAATGGGGAAAAAAGATGACGAAAGAAAGACATGACGTGGGGCGCTTTTCTGCTATAAGTTGAAGTTTTTTCATCTCCAGGAGTTCAGAGCGCTCCGGCAAAAAGCCAGGCGCCTAGAGGCGATCAAGGTGATCAGAGCCTATATCAAAACATCCTTGTACACAACTCTCACACAACTAAGCAGTATAATCCAAGTCTCATTTATCCAGTCAGATGATCAACTGAACTGAAACTTATCTATGCTCTCTACAAACCAGACTCCATTAACAAACACAGTAGTTTAACCTTGCTGAACACAGGAGCTGCTGGTCTATTGCTGCTAGATTGTTTGTGTTATTGTGTGACTTTGGCGTTTCAAAAGGTTAGTTCAGATTCACCAAACTCACACAATAAGACAAACTGACTAAATGATCGAGGCAGTGGTGGACCAGCAGTTCTCTTGTTCAGTGAGGTACAATTACAGTTTTTGTAAATGTGGTCTGGCTATGAAGAGGACATAGATACGTTTCAGTTTAATTTCCCGTGAGAAAACGCTGTCTGTCTGGGAAATACTGATCATTTGACTGGATAAATGGCACTTGAATTATACTGCATGAGTTGTGTGAGAGTTTGTAAATGGATGTTTTGATAATGTTTTCCTGTTGTTAAACCCGGACCCCTATGACATCAACTTATCAAGAGTTCGTTCACTGTGGAAGCATGTGAGAAAAACAAAGTTTCTTTGATTAATTCAACATAACACAGGGTGAGTAATTGATACATGAAAGATCATTTGGGGTGGTGAAGTGCTCCTTTAAAGTAAAATCTCAACACACGACTGAAGCTTGTCCGACATCTGTTAATAAGGCTGCTGCGTAGCTCCAAGAGATGAGGCCATTATCATCTAGAGGTGAATGTACTAATTGCCTGTGTGTAGTGATTTCCTTGATTAGATGACACTAAAAAAATCAAAGTCTGTTTTGTCATTTGACATTCATCTTCTCTGTCCTTGCGCTTCTCTGCTGAAACGTAATTAATCTTCTAATGGAAACTGAATAATTGAGGAGTAAGAGGTCAGCAAAATGCCCTTTAGCCATTTGGAAAACATTCAGACTCTCAAAGTTTCTCTCTGTCTCTCGCAGGAGGCTCTGGAGTCATGTCAGACGCGAGTGTCCAAGCTGGAGCTCCAGCAGCAGCAGCAGCAGACGGTCCAGCTCGAGAGCCGTGACGCCCGAGTCCTGCTGGGCAAGAGCATCAACATCATGCTGGCCATCATCACCGTCATCCTGGTGTGCGTCTCCACCGCTGCCAAATTTGCCGCTCCACTGATGAGGAGCCGGCACCATGTGGTAGCTACCTTTCTGGGAGTTTGTTTTCTGACCATATTCTGGAAGAACTGGGACCGTTTACAGTACGCCATAGACAGGCTGCTGGTGCCTGCCTGATAGCAAAGAGTGCACACTGAAAATAACACTGCAGAAACATGGACGCTGTCTGTTGTCAGGATAGGACTGTCTCCGAGGATTGGTTGTACAATCGTCATTAGACACGATCGCCATGCATTTACAGAGGTCACTGTTTTTATAGTCAAACTGAAATGAAATTTTGGTGATTTTTTTTTTTCTTCTTGTCTAGAACTTGAATGTGTGTCGCTAACAATTTTCATTTAACCTTAAAATAATATTTATATAACAGTACGTTTTGTTACTTCTTAAGGATTGATATGAAATCATCAGAAGACATAAATACTAAATTCAAGGATCCAGAAGGGTGGACAGACATGCACATGAGACTAATCTTTCCCCCAGTTTTTGGGGAAATAATCAGTAGATGAGGACAAATTTGGCAAATGATGATTCTTGCTTCAGTACGACTTTAACATTTCTCAAACTGTTGAAAACATGCACACACAAACAAAACCTCAAGCTTGGCATCTTGTTGGCCACAGATACGAAATGCTAATGCCACCCTTTAAGGGATAGTTGGACATTTTGGGAAATACGCCAAAAGTTAGATGAAAACATTCATACTATTCATATACGTAAGGTAAATATGAAGCTACTGTAGCAGCCAGTTAACTTAGTTTAGTATTAACACTGGTGTAGTATGTGACTTTATCAGGGTAGTGTCTCAAATCAGACACGGCTGTTTGACGATCACAAGATTTGACAGCTTTTTTTCTTCTGCTTGGCGAATTGAAGTCGAGCGCTGCGTTATCTCAACATACAGTGCTATCGGAATGAATCCTAAGACCTGGTAATGAGTTAGCATTTTAGCACTCCCGTTTCCCTCATCTTGAAGTCAATGTGGTTTTTGGTTATGCTTGAAATAAGGTCTGTAGTTAACACAAGCTTAAGAGACTTTCACGTTTTGTTCTACGAAATAAAATATTTCCGTAAATACCCCACTTGTAAATTTTGAAGCCTTTACTCAGCTTAAAAAAAAGGGTTGCTAACAAGTGGCTAAATAAGACTACAGAGCGTCATCACGCCAGACTGCGCTAAACACATCCTTACAGCCTTGTTGCGGTGGCTGTTGACCGTAGTGTGGCTTATTCCTAGCCTAATGTTAGCCTTTTACTTCCTGAAATTGCATTAACACCTCAGAAATAATAAAAGTGTGTAAATTTGTTAAGATTATCTCGCCTAACAAAACAAGTTAATATCACAACCTTTTGTTTGCCACAGAATTAATGATAGTCACTCGCCAAAATATATGTTTACTGTATCTGCTTTTTTGCTCTCTTGTCTCCCTCTGTATTTATTTATTTATTGACTTAAAATTGAACATGCTTTCACAGGTACATCATGAATGTCTGTAGCTGATACTGGCTGGCTCTGTCACCAGCTGAACTACGTTACTGAGTCATTGATAGCCACCGCATTTTACAGATATTTACACTAAAATCTTCTAAAATGAAGACGAATTTAAAACCAAATGTAAACACTCTCCTAGATCGAACAGCTTACGCCACAACACATGTAGCGCCAGTGCCTGATGATAAAACGTGCTGCTGTTGGCTAGCTAGCAAGCTAACATTAGCATTAGCAATATTGCTCGTTTTACCAAATTAGCACAGAGTTAACCCAATAAACAAACTGATGGCTTATATCTGACAACAATATAGTAGTAGCTAAAAATATACATGCATATTTATACAATGCTTTAGCGTAAATAATGGTGAAGGGATTTCGTAAGTTTGAAATGTGTTTTTGGTCAAGCCCCATTTCGCTACATAGGCAACATGGCGACCATTGACGTTTAGAAATGTCCAGCGTTCCACACTCAGCTTTGACTGTCATGAGTTCACCATCTGGTTTCTCATAGCGTGCAGCATTTTGCCATACTTCTCAGTGCGAATGCAGTTATGCACTCAAAATATTAAGTAAAAGTACAAACTAGCTAGCTACCTGTTTCCCCTTGTTTTTAGCCTTTATGCTAAGCTAAGCTAACTGGCTAATGATTGTAGCTTCATATTTAGTGGTTTAAATCCTCTAACTGCAAAAAAAAAATCAATGAGCACATTTCCCCAAATGTTGAACTATTCCGTTAAATGAAGAATCTACAGACTAAAGCACAGAGGCAAAGGACATTCTGTTTTTTTATGTGTTTATTTCTTTATTCCTTATTGCCTTGTCTGCCCTGTGCAGTCAGTCATCTCTTAAAGTTCTTCTGTTTACTGTTCCTGATGTTTAAAGTGCAATATATTTGATTTCTAAGAGCACTGTTTTTAAAATGTTTCTTTTAGGAGTGAACGTTACACGTCAATGTTTTACAGTGACAGGGTGCTGCGTGGGGGGGTAGGGTGAGGAAGTGTCATTAACGTTGGCATGAGAGATCCATAACCACTGAAGCCACTGCTGGGCTCTGATAAGACCAGCTGTCTCCTCTCTCAAGGGCCAAAAATCAATCCCACTGCATTACCGTGCTGGTGCTGTGGTAATATCAACACACACCAGCTCTACAGTGCAGGAACACATGCACACACACCCAAACAACACAAACATGAGTTTGTCACTTGGCCCTCTTTATGTCTTTTGGGTCAAATGTTTGTCATTTATACTAATAATGTGATGGAGAGGCGATGGGTTATACTGTGATACAAGGCCTTTTTCTGAGGAAAAATGCATTTCCCTTTTTTTTAAGAAGCAACAAACAGCCTTCAGTTCTCCAATGATGACAGAGGAGCATGTTACAGGCTCTCAGTGATGATCTATGAGCCAACTTTTTTTTGGACTGATTAATGTGTTATTTTTCATATTTGTCTTACGAACATTGCCTATCATGATCTCACATGAAGCTACGGACCACTTTTTAATGTTTGTCTGCCATAATAACGTGTTTGTGCTGACGTTTGTTGTCGTCTCCCTGTTGTTCTACTGACTGTATCATATTTTTGTTCCTGTTTTTACATATCTGAGGAAGTTTTACTTTACAGAACTACAGATGTGGTTTACATTCTCTTTTCATCTCTGGTGCACTACGTGATCAATCAGTCGTGTTTTCATGCATTATGTGCCTTTGTCTGACACTTTCTGTTAAATTAAACAAGCCTTTTTAATCAACGTTGTATCTGTTGTGTGATTGTGTTTGTCTCAGAGTCTCAGTTATGTGGACGTCAGTCAGAAAATAAGAGGTTACTTCACCATGTGACACTGGTGTGAAAAAGAGGAAGCAAATAGAATTCTATTAAAGGGAACTACTGTATTTTACCCTATTTTCCCATGTTTTTGTGTCAGACAATTTTTCAAAATGGTCCAGTACTGAGAGAGACCTCTGCAGCTGTAGCAGTGAAACAGGCTGCGATGTAATCCATATAGTGGGACCTGTGCATTGTTAATTTTGTTGCACTACAAGTGCTTGTTTTTTTTGCACCAACAGGCTCTAACTGCTTTAAGAGACGTGACCACACTATGGAAACAATCTCTACTTTCCTAGACCTGTCGCTGGTCTGTTTGTTATTGTGACCAAGTTTCATTCAAGGAGAAGTCTCTTGAGATCCTGTGAAAGGTTACTTGCAGTCAGTTGCAAAAAAACAACTGTGGAATGTTAAGACTTGGACACAGTTTCCGCATTGAATGTCCAGACAGCTGCAGTCACGTGGATGTGGACGGGCACGTGATTCTGTTGATAGTACAACTGATGGTCCACATCAGCCCCGGTTGTAAACAGGGGGTGGAAGGTTAGTTTACTGTCCTCCTGCTGCCAACATTGGGTGAAAAGTGAAATTAAAAAGGCGCAGCTGAATCTGTTGAATGTCCAGCTACCTTCACTGTGGTGTGGTGGCTGCAGTTGGCTTGACTACAGTGTGTTTGACTGGAGTGTGGAACAAGGGATTAGAGCACATGCTGTCGGCATGCTTGCTATGCATACAGCCTGCTTATGGTCGCAAAAAAAACTGGGGTGTACACAGACATCTGCTTAGGGGTCTTTGCGGACCCTTGCGGACATAGGCGGATGATGACGTTCACAGTTTTCTAGTTTTCTATTATTTTTTATTTACCTTTGTTTGCTTGTTTACCGTCTGTTTATGAAAACACATTAGTTCTGCCTGCAGAGTTCCTACTTGGTGCATGTCTATAAACTCTATGATCATCCTGCCAGCAGGAGGTGAACGGAAAAAATGCAAAGTGACCTGATTGTTAAGCCAATAGTATGTGATGGGCGGAACAGTGGTGCAGTGGTTTGCATTGTTGCCTCACAGGAAGGGGGTTTCTGGTTTGAACCCAGAGTGGGCGAGCCCTTCTGTGTGGAGTTTGCATGTTCTCTCCATGTCATTGTGGGTTTTTCTGCGGGTTCTCCAGCTTCCTCCCACAGTCCAAAGACATGCAGGTTAATTGGTGACTCTAAATTGTCCGTAGGTGTGAATGTGAGTGTGAATGGTTGTCTGACTCTATGTGTCAGCCCTGTGATAGTCTGGCGACCCATCCAGGGTGTACCCTGCCTCTCAAACAATGTCAGCTGGGATAGGCTCCAGCCCCCCTATGACCCCTGACAGGATAAGCTGTACGGAATATGAATGAATGTGTGATGGACCACATATAGTATATTTCGAACAAGCTGTGGGCCATTTAAAATCAGTCCACGGCCAAGATTGGTGCCCAGGCCAGACTTTGGACATGCCTGGGTTAGACAGAGGAGAGTTTCCTGTGCTGGAGCACAGACAGCTTAACTTAGTGTTATCTAAAAGATTTTCATTGTCATGGTTGAATATTTAGCCGATTCTGATGATGTGGAAAAGTCTGTGAGAATTCTGAACGACTTCTCCTTGAGCCAGACTTGGTTATACACACTAACAATAAAGCAAAAGGTAAAGAAAGACATAAAATTTCTCTTTAGGGTCTTTTCCGTAGTGTTGTCAGACAGTTCTAATAACAATCTGAGCCTGTCAGTGGCAACAAGAAGCACTTTTAATAGACATAAATTAATGGTGCACAATTGCAGCCTGTTTTAATCAAATCAAATCAGTTTTATTCATATAGCACATTTAAAAACAGACGCAGCTGACCAAAGTGCTGTACAAAATAATAAAATGGCACACAAATAAAACAGAATAACACTTAGAGCAACCATAGGCCATCGAAAACATGAGAAGTTCAGCAATATACTGAGGTGCCAGCCCGTGTATTGCTTTAAAAACAAATAAATGGTGTAATGCTTTTTCGTTTCACCACTACATCTGCAGTGGTCTCTCTCAGTACTGGACCAGTTACAAAAACTGTTATCCCCATTAGTCACTTATACAGACAAGCATGGGAAAAAGGGTTGAGGCTGAAAAATACACAAGTTTCCCTTTAACTCACTGACACTTCCTGAAGCAACCTATTCATGTTCACAGAGGATACTGAGGACACGCTTCATCATGAAACTGAAGATCTCTTTGTTTTTGCTTTCAGGCATTTGCAGCTGAAGAATGAACCCTTAGAAAGACTCAACACACATGCAGTTTCTAAAAAGTTACACTGCATTAATATGAATACCACAAATATTTGCTGTCTCTGACTACTTAACACTCTCCTCCTCCTCCTCCACCACTAGAGGGTGTAGGTGCTGCACTGTTGACACAACAAAGGCCAAGGCAGCATGTTGGAAGTGCAGCATCTCAACAGCCTTCATGGTACCAGCCAGGCTTTATGTGTGTTTGATATCTAAATTATTAATTTCCATTATGTCAAAATAACTGCAAACACTGAGAGTGCAGCCTCACAGAGGGCAGAGACTTTACTGTGGTAATGTCACAAGCGATATGGAGAAGTAGCGCCCTCTGCTGTTGTGACAAATCAACATAGAAACTACAGTTTTTCAGAGTGCAAGGCTCTATATTTCTATACATTTTTATTAACATTAAATCTAGGTTATACTGTATACCATGCTGTGAAGAGGAATGCTCTCTGTAGACTGTAACTGTGGTTACATCAGGGTGAATTGTAGCACCCAGGATGCTGACTATTACAGAGAGATGGATTAAATTCAGTTACAGTCACTTTAACGATCACTCAGCAGAGCTGGTACAACATGAAACAGCTTCACGCAGCCACAGCAACAAAAAATGACACACTGTGTGAAATATCACCTTCAAATAACAGCCAACACACACTCAACAATAACAATACAACAGCATCAACATTGCTGCTGCATATCAATGTCAGGGAGCAGCAGGAACACACACACACACACACACACACACACACACACACACACACACACACACACACACACACACACACACAACAACACACACACACACATTCAGACAAAATGAAGCTCATGCACGGTTAAACTCAGCCGCACTGCAATATGGGTCACCTGGCACAGCGGTGTGCACGGTTTAGTCTGCGTGACTAGTGCCTGCCTGCATGCCAAACAGAGGCAGAGGCACACGGCAAGATACAGGAACAGGAATGGGGATGATAGACAGATAGCTTAACTGGGGATCTCTGGCTCTCACACAGTGTTCCCGTACTTTATGAGAGCTTAAGTTTGAGAGTTGAATCGTGAGTTGTGTGCACATATGTCTGTGTGTGTGTGTGTGTGTAGGACGGGCTGTGTTTTGTGCATTTGTGGAGCTGCTAAGGGCCTCTGGGGAGAAGAAATACTCAGATTGGTGTGACGCAGAGATCCTGACTAACACACACATGCACACAGCCACCCACACACACACACACACACACACACACACACACAGAGGCTTAAAAATGGGGATTATGAGCTATATTTGTAGGTGTGAATGGAGAGCAATATTTTCTTCCCCAATCTCTCCCTCCCTCTCCTCTGTATTATGTGATCTGAAAAGTGAGCGCTTCCCTTTGATGTGCGCTCCTATCCTGTGTGTTTTCCATTGCACTCTCTCTTGTGGCTCCTGGAGCTAGTTGGTCTATTCATTGGGCTCCATAATGAGCTGCTAATTATCCCAGGACCTCATCAAGTCTCTTTGGGCTCCGCAGCTAAACCTCCTCCTCACACAGGTTGGCATGGTGACCGTAGGGGATGGGACCTGCACGGAGGAGGCCACCAAAAGGACCGCCGCAGCTTCACTCCTGCTCTCTCCTACTGAGGGGGAGTAAGAGGGACATTTTTTTTTCACTCCCCGGAAGACAAAGAAGAGAGAGTGGGAAGTGTGGGGATAGAATTAGCGTTATGCATGGCTGGGTTACATTTTGTGTTGTGTGTGTGTGTGTGTGATTATAAATCCATACGTACGTGAGTGTTGTTTGTGTGTTGAACTCATATTATGGGAAAGTTCTGACCTCTCTGGCAACTTCCACACTGATTTAGCCTCCTCTGGCAGCACTGGGCCCTTCCCATTTCCTGTTTATGGTGTCATGGAAACAGGCCATGTTCCCTTCCTCTGCTTTTGCACCATAACATAAAAATGTACCCTGCACCTCGCTAAGAGCCACAGTCTCATACCTCAGCAGGCACAAGATCTGCAGCTGTGACGCCGCGGCGTCTGTGACCAGAATTAGAACCTCCAATGACGAATTCATAGAGACGGCCGGCGGAAAATTTCAGATTTATGGCAACATTTATCATCAAGGTCCTCGTATAAATCACCTCTTAAAATGCCCTAATTCAAAGGCACCTCCAATTTCCCTTAGTTGCTAGGCAACCACAGAGCGCCACAGTGATGCTTGGAGTTAAAGGCTGGCAGCCCAGTGGTGTAAGAGGATTGTGGGGTGAATCACTGTCTTTTATAGCTCTGAGGTTCCATTACATGGCCAGCTGACGGTGACAATGATACACTGTCACTGGAGAGTAATTATACAGCCTGCTGATCCCTCTGGTGTATCCACAAGCAAATTATGTTCGTCAAACGGTTGTAGTGGGCCTTGTGTGTCCACTGCCGCTGGACATGCAGTTAAACATCATAATCAGTGGAAATGATTTGAGAGATTTAACAACATATGGTCTTTTGCTTTGAGCGCTGATGATTTGATTATTGCAGACACAACAGTGCCAACATGATATTTAATAATATAATTTATTATCTATTTTAAGTCTGCATGCCATATGTGATGTCTGATATCTGTCTGTATGTGTCTGTGTTTAGCTCTCTTTTCTTAAAAGCTGCATTCTAATCAGGACTTAATCAACTGACTATGGGGCCCTGATACAAAGATTTGCTTCTGGAACCCTTCTGACCTCCTGTTCCTCCTGCTCTCTGTGCATGTCATCCACCATCTCTTAAAAGCACACTGCAGACAACGTGGAGAGACTGGAGACGCAGTAATCAACAAGTACTACCTGCCCTTGGTTTTCTCACAGTTTCGTTCAGGACGATGCACCATGTAAACACAACTAAATAAAATATGGGGCACTGAGGCCCTGATGCAGATGCTTGCTTTACACAGTCGGTAATTCAGCTTCGATGGGACTTTATGTACTCTGATGTTGTCTGTCTGTTTTTCTGTCTTGGTTGTTTTTTATTATTATTATTATTATTATTCATCACCTGCCCACTGACTGCAGATGGACATTTACTATTTGATTAAAAAACAGCATGAAGAAATTGGAAAAGTGCCCTCAGTAGAGTGCAAATATCCCAGGGCACACACTGTAAATATACACGTCTCGTCTATTTTTGATGCGCGCTGCACAGAGCAGATCAAGTTCTTATAGCCTACTAACAGGCACTATGTAAAATATAGATAGCCTTGTATGTAACTATGAGGATGACTGTAATTTTAATAACTAAAGCACAGCAACAAATCTTTGATTCATGCCTTTGTCTGTAGACTACGCACAAGGATAATGGAAACGTAGTTGTGCAGGTCTTTGCTTATTTACCAAATCATTGACCAAACTCAAAATTCTGTTAGATAATAAAGTTAAATGGGGATCACCAGAGTTCTTCATCCTTTGGGTACTATGATTATCTGTCCCAAAACAATGATATTGCAGTTATGCTGACATTCATTTTCTGTAACCACTTATCCTGTTAGGGGTAGCAGGGGGTGCTGTGGTCTATCCCAGCTGACATAAGGCAAGAGGCGGGGTACACAGGGCTGACACATAAGCCCCTTTTACACTGCCAGATTTTCAACGAATGTTGGTCCGTTTTGCAGGCAAGCTGCCAGCATTTAGACACACAGAGCCAGATTGGCGAGTTGATCCGAGGTGCCCAATTTTCAGCCGTGTAGGGGTAAACATATTGGTGGGACCTTTTTGGTTTAAAAAGAACGAGGCGCCCTTCCGCCATGGGAGGGGCTGTTGATGAGTTGTTGATGACGCCACACGTGCGATTCACTGGCGGTGGACTTAAAACAGGAAACAGTTGATAGCAGGAATGAGTAGCTAGTAGCAAGAGGGAAATGCAAACAATGTTGACACCAACCTGAAACGCGTTTTGTTACTTGCTCACACCCCCCATTGCCCCAAAAAAGGCACATTCTGTATGAACAAAAGTAGGCAGGCGGCATTTTGCTGCACTCCCCAATTTTGTTTTTATACTGCCAATGCTGAACGAAGACTGATTGGGCTTTGCTGTACATGTGCACAATTCCTATTTACAAAGGGCTGTAGAGACAGACAACCATTCACACTCACATTCACACCTGTGGCCAATCACCAGTTAACCTAACCTGCATGTGTTTGGACTGTGGGAGGAAGCCGGAGTACCTGCAGAAAACCCACGCTGACATTGGGAAAGCATGCAAACTCCACACAGAAGGGCTCACACAAGAGGTACACACAGGTACAGAAGGGTTCAAACCCCAGAAACCCTCTTGCTGTGAGGCGATAATGCTAACCACTGCATCACTGTGCCGCCATTATGTTAACAGATATCGCAATATGAGTTGTGATTTTAGTGGGAATGGTAATTTTTGCATAATTTTCACAAAAAAAAGGAAAAAAAAAAACTAAAATAAAGAGATTACAATGTGATTTTTGCTGGGGTTTTTACCAAACATGCATGTTCCCATATGTCCAGAATATAATTTGTAGGCTGGGGCAAGTCTGTAGCACCACAGTGCTTCATATAAAAAGGTCTGTTGTAACACATTTTGTCTGGATCAAAAAATGCAGCTCATTAGATTTGGATATTGTACTTGGTGGTATTACAATTTTGACAATATTTTTGATTCATTGTGCAGCCCTATTTCATGGCACTACATCTAATTTCACTAAAAAACAAAAATGTTAACTTGTTGGCGGCCTTTTATGGGGTGCCGTTTGTAAAGTTGGTCATGCTGAAAATAACAGCAACATTTTGTCACATTTAGCTTAAAATCATGTTTTAAAAAGTGGTGTGAATTTTTGAAAGTCACTTTTTTAGCACATTTAACACAATATTTGTTAACTTCGAAAATTTATTAAATAATTAAATCTAAATCTAAATGTTAAATCTAAATGTTTAATCTAAAAGTTAAATCTAAATCTAAACATTAAATCTAAATGTTTAATCTAAATGTTAAATCTAATGTAAAGTTAAATCTAAATCTAAATATTAAATCTAAATGTTCACAATTTCTCCAGAAAAGGTCGCTGTTTATTCGTTATTTGACACTATAAACAGACTTTGACCTCCTCGAGCATTTATTTTGGTACTTCCGGTTGCCGGCATCTTGAATTTGCATGTTAGTTAAATATTTAGTTTCACCCAAAACATTTACATTTAACATTTAGATTTAGATTTAGATTTAACATTTAGGCGTAAAATTAGATTTAACATTTAGATTTAGATTTAACTTTTACATTTAGATTAAACATTTAGATTAAACATTTAGATTTAGATTTAATTATTTAATACATTTTCAAAGTTAACAAATATTGTGTTAAATGTGCTAAAAAGTGACTTTCAAAAATTCACACCACTTTTTAAAACATGATTTTAAGCTAAATGTGACAAAATGTTGCTGTTATTTTCAGCATGACCAACTTTACAATGGCTCCCCATAGCCTTTAAGTAAATATAAGGGATAATCAAATTCATAGGATTCATCCTCTGGGGACGATGGATGTGTAAAAAATTTCACGGCAATCAGTCTAATAGTTGAGATGTTTTGACCTGGACTAAACTGGTGGGCCGACCGACAGACTGACCTCGCCATAGTGCCATGGCTCAGACACATGAATTCCACACATAATCACATTTATGAGGAACATTTTTGTGCAAATCCTTTTTAAACACTCAGACTGAAACCATTATTCCACTCCAGATTACATGGGTCCAGCATGTTGATTGTAAAAACCACAGCATTCCAAATACTTTAATAAACTGTTGGACCCTTTGTGTGTGTTTGTGTGTGTCCATTTGTGTTACATGTCAATTACAGGCTCACATTCCTGCGGTCTATACTGTAGCTGTGGGCGTCTTGTAGATGACTTATTGAATCTGGACAAAACAAAGACCACAGTATGAGCAGAGAGATTCCCTGCGTATGACCTCATGCTCTGAGGGGACAGCTCTCTGTTACAGCACAAACAGCTCATCTCTAACATGCTGCTAATGCAGAACGATCAGACTGTGGTTAAATGTCACATGCAGCCAAAGCAAAGCGATAGTATGGGTGGAGCTGGCTGTAAAAAACTGACTGTCTGTCACAAAGTGTAGCTTCCAACAGGCCAACAATCATCTTAGTGTACTTTGGCAAGCAGCTTTCCATCCTGCCCATCTGGTTCAGCGAGCAGTTTGAAACAAACAGTGAGAATCATTTTAGTGTTCGACCATGGTTTGATGATATCTGCATTCCTTCTGTGCCCGTTCTGCTCTACAACCACCAGCCTCCTGCCTCAGTAGAGTGACACGGGTGGATTGAAGCCAGATATGTCAGCTCATTATCAACACCTTGTCAGCCAACTCTCTCCACAGCTCTCCCTTCCTGTGTGTGTGTGTGTGTGTGTGTGGGGAGGGCTGTTATTGTGTGCGTTAAGGAGACTGTGGGACGACTTCCAGTTGAAAGATGCCTCCATGCGCGGCCTCCTTGTCTTGGGATTATAGCTGCCTGAGGAAAGCTGTGCAGAGCCACAAGGAAGTGAAGGAAGTGCTTAAAAGTGGGCATCAATCTTCTCAGTCTGGTACCTTTTAGCCCTTGTTGCTCATTTGTCCCTGTGAAATCACTTGCTGTTCATCACAGAGGTGGGGAGTTGAGCCCCATGACTTGGATTTGAGTCAGACTGGAGTCACAAATGTGATGACAATGGATTCAACTTGGCTTGGTCATCAACACCAATGACTCACTTGGACTGGAGCCTTTTGACTTGTCTTGAAAATACTTGATACCTCCCCCAGGCCCAAAAATGTATGTTATGTTATAATATATTATGTAAAGAGTGTGCTACAAATCAGTTCATTTTTCATTTCCTGATTCAACCATAGACTGTAAAAATGATGGATGTAGCAACTGAAGCATCATCCATCAGTTTATGGACTGCCATTTTGAAGCCTTGAATTCTGCACTTCAGTCATTGCCATCTTGGTTTTTTGGAGCCAGAAGTGGCCATATTTGAGTGAGAGGCTGGCACTGTGGCGGAGTGAGGGGTGGATCTGTCTGAGAAGCTGAGGACACTATCAGCAGACAGCCTGTCACTCAAAGCAGCCGCCCTTAATTATGTGTAACTTTAAGCCTTTATTAAATTTTAAAGGGTGAGTTATTGAAACATGGGGAAAAGGGGAAATTAGCTATAGAGACCAAAACTGTGTGTTTGTACCAGCCTGTAAACAAGTTGGGCATTTTAACATGATGGTCTGGGGATTGATTTGCTTTTGCAGATGTGGCCATTCAAAGAATTGCAGTTCAGTTAGCTTTACTTAGTCTGAGGCCAGTTAAACTTTACTCCAATTTGCAGTATTGTATTTAGTGGTATGGCTCTATTCTGGGGCCCCTCTGCTTTTCCTAGGCCTACGCAGAAAGCCTGAGGTGGAGATAGCAAACCTCCCTGCCCTTACATGCGCCTACATGGAAAGCCTGAGGCAGGGAGAGCAGCAGCAAAGACCCCCGCGAACAGAACAGAGCAGCATCAATGACAAACAGAGATGACATTGATAAGTCAGACACAGCATGAAAAGGAGGAGCTGGGGTGGAGGTGGGTTGCAAAGCGGCTTGCAGAGGAAACAGCAACAGTAGGCAGGCCAGAGCAGTTTAAATAGGGCACCCTGAATGAGATTTGCCAACTGGTTGTATAGAAAGGAATCATGTGATCTATCAGCTGACTCCCTTCCATCAATCAGCTGCTCCATCAGTTAATTGGGAAGTCTGAGATCAGCTGATGTAGCTGGGATGTGAGCTGAGCTTGACACCATGTAGTGACTAAACTAATGCTATGCTCAATTCTTTGGCACTTCTGTGTTGGCTTCATTTTTCAGCCCCTGGCAGTTGGATTCAACCAGCGCTAATGATATTCATTCCCAACAAGTTGACACTTAATTTCACAGTTTCACTTTGTTTAAACCAAAATGACAGCATCCAGTCAAGTTGCAGGACAGAACCATGAAGAACTAACGTTATGCTACTGAGCTCCAGCTGGAAAAAGTGATACCAAAGATAATTTGATTTGCATACAGAGACTATATAGTGGTCAAGAAAAAACAAACTGCAGTATGCAAAACGTGCAGGTCGAAAATTATAGACGGAGACGCAACAACAGTATGTTGAGGCTAATACTAACATCATTTGTTTACTAATGCTGAGCTAACATTAGCGGAACAGCTAAGTAACTTAAACTTGTTTTAACAAATGAATAGAAATTTTAAAAAAGCACTCGTGACTTTTGTTAATTTGGGTGCACACTGTGCACAGCAAGGCAACAACTATATATAATCGGTTGCATTTATAATTATTTTTCTTTATCTTCCGAGTGAATTTCGCAGGGAAACGTGTCTTGCAGTGTGGCTAACACATAGGCAACACATACATCTAAATGTGTGGAATGACTGGGAATGGATCGCGGTGACTTTTCTTAGAGATTCACCTGGCTGTTTTTCAGAAAATTGCAAAAGCTGCATAAAATTCCCCATTCCTGTTATACACACACAGTGCTCAGTACCTCCAGCAGGCAGTACATATAGTGAATGTGTACATGTACTCAGTACTCGGCGGTGGTAGCAGGCACCTGTCAACATTTCTTAGGAAATCTTTTAGTTAAGCACATTATGTTCAAATGAAATTATATTTGGTGCACAGTATGACACTTGTCAGTCTTGACTCAGGACTTAAGTACAAAAACTTGAGACTTACTTGTGACTTGCAAAACACCTCTGGTTGATCACAGGTACACTCAACCACAGTTATAGACTCTTCTATTTGTGCTACACTAACTTCTGTTTCTTTTTTTCGTATTTCCTCTTTCAGATGTCGACAGGTTCCACTTGAGTGTGTGTGTGGCTGTGTTGTTTGTGTGCACATCTGTGTGCACTTCCTGCTCTTTGACAGTGCTCTGATAGGAATATCCTCCTACTGGGCCAGCGAGCGGTTAAGCCTGGCCCTCCTTTCCTCTCTTTCTGTGCGCTGACATATTTTCAGGCTGTTTCACGGCACACCTCACATTTCTGGCTCCTTATGTACTGCACTGAAGTTGCCAGATGTGATAGCGGCAGAAGAGAGGGAGAGAAAGAGGTGAGAGACAGACAGACAGATAGAGAGATGGTGTGTGAAGGGTAGTGATGAAAATGGAGGGAGGGGTAAGTGAGTGTGTGCGTGTTTCGGATGCTGTTTTTAGCATAAGAGCCACTGTTCGTTAGCAGTAAACACAGAGTGAGATAGAGAGTCAGTGAGGGGAGGAAATGAACAATGGAGGGGAAATGATCAGTAATCTCTAGTGTTAGCTGTCAGCCTCCACTGCAACAGCCTGTCTGGAGCTCATTATGGGTAAATTCATTTGGCTTAGGGGCTGAGGGCCGAACATACACGAGTGTTTCAGGAAGCGTGTGTGTATGTGTGTGCAGGAAAGCACAGATGAATGGCTGCAAGAAGCAAAGTGTGCATATGTTTTGGTGCTTTGATCCTCTGAGCTCCGTTTGGAAACCTGTTTGCTGTTTGTTGTCTTTGTTTATGAGGAACCAGACGAGCCAGTTGGAATCTGCAGGATAAAATATATATATAGATTCAGCGTTTGGCAGCTAAATGCAGCACCATTCACTGGAGATTTACTATTATGCCAACTCTTTCACGCTGGCGGATTGAGCTCTTGAATTATTTAACGCTTGATAAGGTCTGCTGTGATATCAAAGGGAAGCTCCATCATTTTTACGTGAAATTTGATTTGTGGAAACATCAGAAACTTTTTCAAAAACACATGGTCATTATCTTAAAGGTTCAGTGTGTAGGATTCAGGGGGACACACTGGCAGAAATGGAATATCATATTTTATTTAGTGCACAATCACCTGAAAAAAGAAGAACTGTGTCTTCGTTCTCTTTGAATGAGCCATTTTTCATCCACACAGGAAGCGGACCCTTGTTTTCAGAGGTCGCCATGTTGCACCGCCATGTTTCTAAGGTAGCCCAAAACAGCCCCTCTGCAAGGAGAGTGTCGGAAACAAAGATTTTTTTTTACATGAAACTACTTTATTCAGCGGTTTTACTGGTTTAAATCACCGTACCAGTGTGTTTCGGAGAGGAAGACACCTCTGCGGATAACTCAGCTCCCGCTAAAAACCTCTTGTATAACAGCAAAGTCAAACCTGTTCTGCTACACAGCTCAGAGAGTTGGCGAGTGGTCAAACAGACATGACGAGAGTGGAAGCCTTTCACAATGGATGCCTCAGACAAATATGCCAGGTCGTCTGGCCAAACAAAATCTCCAACTGTCAACTGTACAAGAAAACAGGTAGCAGGAGCGTCACAGAGGAAATCACACACAGACGTTTGAGATGGCCAGGCCATGTGCCGAGGCTGGAGCAGGGCCGGATCACGAGGGTCGCCTTAAGATGGACGCCACCGGGCAAAAGAAAACCAGGAAGGCCCATAACACCTGGAGCAGGTCTGTGGCACTGAAGCTGGAAAAGATGACATGCTGCCAGGGAGCAGATGCAATGGAAAGAGCTCATTATGTCCAATAGGAGATGAAGAGGAGTAAGTAAAAACCTCCTGAACAATGAGCACTGAAGGGATTCTGACCAGAAGTTTCAGCTGGTTGCAATCTGCAGTCCTCCACTAAATCCCCCTAAATCATACAAACTGTTCCTTTAATATACAGACCTTAGTCTAAACCTTATGTTTGGTGTGTATCTAAGTATAATAAGTTGTTTTTGTGTGTACTCAACGGTCAGACATTGTCTCTGTGTTGGTGTAAGTGGGGGAAAAAGAGGAAAGAGGCTCTGAAAAGAGGGAAGAAGTTGAAAGACGAGTGCAAAAATAGTTAACAGAGTGTAAACCACTCTCAAGGGAGAGACAGACAGAGTGTGCATTTGTATGTGCGTGTGTGAGAGAGAGAGACCGTGTGTGTGTGTGTGTGAGGTCTGCGCAGGGAGACGGAGCTTGCCGTCTGGAAAACAGCATCTTTCCCTCCACTCTGCTCCTCCCCTCTTCCCTCTCGGCATCTCTCCCACGCTCCAGAGCTCAGCCTTCAGCTCCCCGGATCCTCCCAAATTCTCCCGAGGTACAGCCTGTTTGTGTTTGTGTGTAAATGTGCATTGAAGCCTGCGCGCGCGCGCGCGTGTGTGTGTGTGTGCGAGTACTTGACGCTGTGCTCAGTACTTTCCGTGTGTTTCTCTCTCTCTCTCTCTCTCCCTGCAGCTGAGGTGGGCGTGTGGAGCCTCTGACCCTCTTCGCCCACTCTCCTTCTCTGTCTCTCCCTCTTTGCTGCAGCTTCAGGGGGCTATGGATGGACTGCGTTTACCTCCACTCATCGAGGAGGCTTTGGACTCTACAGGTCTGTGCAGCTGTTTTGTCAGTGTGTGTGTGTGTGTGTGTTTAGCTGCGATTCAGTGCAGTTGGATGTGAGCTATTTTTAGCCCCGGCACTACAGATCAGATATGATCAGCAAGGAAAGGTAGAGGGGTCGATGTTTGTCTCTGCTGAGGAGGAGTGTTTACTCCTCAAGTGAGAGATGGGGTGGTGAACTGAGGAGGCGGAGGAGCTGGAGAGCGGTGGTCAGGTGGTAGGAGGTGGGGAGATGATTGTGGAAGCCTGTCTTTATTAGGAGCCGTGGTCGAGCTGACAGACTGACTGACGAGTGGGCATTGCTGTCAGCCATGGCATCTGTGGACATTTGATGGAGGCGACATGCTGCCAGGTAATAATAGACGGCTGGCAACCAGAGGCAGGAAATAATGTAGTCATTAGTGAGGGCTGTGTTGGATGTGCATATGTTATTCTGAGGCTGATTGAGACTTGATGTCATGCTGTGTTGATTTTAGTTCAGCTTCTTCTTATACTTTATGCTTAGATTGTTTTCAGCTCTCAGTTTAATGCTTTGCATATAAAGGTTGTGTTGAGCAGCTGCCTGTTCAGCTTGTTGGGTAACTTCATACCACTGGATGTTGTATGGCGTTTGACACAATGCATCTTCACAGATTCATCGCTGTGTGACTGTGATCACGATGAAGGAATGTGGGGAATGTTTCCTAGTATCCCAACGAGGAAGAAGAGTGTGTTTTCTTCATGTTTTGAATGGGCGTGTGGACAGAGCAGCTCTGTGCGGGACACTGCTAGGAGGATGTTTATTGGTGTGGAGGGGCTCAGAGAGACCCACGGGTCAGCTGCCCTTTGACCGGCGGCCACGTTGCCAGAATCTGGCTTCCTTTTCCTGTGTAGTACTGTCCTAAAATTGAACTTTCACTAGCTTGCAATTGGTGGATTATCTCTTAAAGCCTCCTGCTCTTCATAGACTTATTAAATCACTTTGTTTTTGTTCAGTGTTTGTTGAGACCAGCCCAGTTGTTAGAAGAAAAGTCAGCACTATACATTTCTGCAAAGTGCAGATACGTTTCTTACAAATCAAAATACTGCTGAAGTGACATAGTGTATGAGCTGACTGTTTCATCTAGGGATGGTGGATGGCATGTCATCTATAGGAAAGACACTCTACAAGCAGCAGACCACTGTTTGAGACCAGTCACCAACAAAACCGTGTATTTTTTAGTAAGTTATTGCATGTTTCCAGCGACTTTTCAAGCCCCCAAATGTGGGTGTGTTTTAGGGACCCATTGCTGTTTTCCCAGGAGGGATAGTGCCAAGAAAAGCGGTTGTTTTTTACCAAGACATCACTGTGTTTCCAGCAGGGATTGTGCCACCAAAAGTGGGGATTTACAGCCAAAACACAATCTTTTCCAGACTATAACCAAATAGTTTTTGTATCTAAACCTGGCCACAAGTTAAACACAGCGTTGTTGAGACTTCAAGACGACAGTAATTTCCTTCATTGCAGACCACCGTAGACTATGGTTCACGACCAACAAACAACAAAATGGGCTGTTTTTTAGTGAGTTATGGAAGCGGGGATAGTGCCAAGAAAAATGGTTGTTTTTACAGAGGAATCGCTGTGTTTCCAGTGGGGATTGTGCCACCAAAAGTGGGTATTTACAGCTCAGACATCACCTTCTGCTGGTGTATTTTGTGTCTAAACCTAACCAAAAGTTACCCACAGCTTTATTGAAACCTAAAGTAGTGAGTAATTTTCTTTATTACAAACCACCACAAACCACTGTTGAAGACCAACAAACAACAAAACGAGCTGCTTTCCAGCGAGTCATCGTAGCATTTCCAGCACCTTTTTAGCCCCCAAAAGTGAGTGTTTTTTAGCAACCCATCGCTGTTTTTCCAGCGATGAAAAAAAGTGAGTTTTTACAGCCAAGACATGATCTCTTACTAGTCAAGTGTTTTTTGTATCTGAACCTGACCACACCACAGACCACCGTTTGGGACCAACAAACAAAGAAATGTGGGGATAGTGCCAAAAAAAGCAGTTGTTTTTTTTACCAAGACATCACTGTGTTTCCAGCAGGGATTGTGTCACCAAAAGCGGGTATTTACAGCCAAGACATGATCCATAACCAAGTGGGTAATTTCCTTTATTACCGCCCACTGCAGACCACTGTTTGAGACGAACAAACAACGCAACAGGCTGGGTTTTTTTGTGAGTTATGGTAGCGTTTCCAGCACCTTTTTAGCCCCCAAGAGTGAGTGTTTTTCAACAACCCGTCGCTGTTTTTCCAGCAGGGTTAGTGCCAGGAAAAGTGGTTGTTTTTTTTACAGAGAAATCGCTGTGTTTCCAGTGGGGAGTGTGTCACCAAAAGCTGGGTATTTACAGCCAACTTTACTAACTATAACCAAGTGATTTTTGTGTCTGAACTGGACCACAAGTTAAACACAGCTTTGTTGAAACTTCAAGAAGTGAATAATTTGTATTGACCATCACGACATTGGTTACAGTCTCAGGAGAAATTCTTGGTTCCTAACAAGCTTGTTCCTGTTGTCTTAACTCTGGAGACCTCTCTCCTTTCATCACAGCCGGAGGCTTGCTTTTAAAGACGGAAACTACTGATGGCAAGTGTCTAGTTTAATGTAGCGTGAATCCTGATCATAATAAGGATAGACATACGGCAAACGAAGAGTGGATTGAGGGATGGCTTGTATTAGCTCGTGTCTTTTTGACTTGTATACACTTAGAGATCTAAATGTATTAAAGTGGATTAATCTGTCCAGGCAGAGGCCAGTCCTACAGCAGATACACATCAGTCTGGGTTCTTAGAAAAAGGTGACTATTATTTTCAAGGCTTTTCCAGTCCCACCAGGAATTAATTTCACACTGTGCTGAAAGAAATGCTTCTAAAATCACTTGCCACATCTACCAACAGGGAATACAGATGCTCTCACACAAACACGCGCTCGCACTGATCGATAAAACACCATCAGAGGCCGATTTGACATTTGCGAGCCGTCTGTGTATCTTCCAACCGTCGGCCACCATATTGTTCCTCCCACTTGCACGAGTCGCCGGCCATATCTTTCTGCTTTCCCACTCAATATCTCTTCCCCCTCTTTCAAATGCAATCCTCTGCTCTCTTCAGCGCCCACACGCCCTCCAACACACACACAGACACGTGTGCACGCGCACGCACACACACACACAAGAACCTTTGCACCTGCCAGCTCCTCGGCCCACACAGCATTTCTCTCCCGTCCTCTCCTGCTTTTCCCTCCCCAGTGTTGTACCCTCGCCTCAGCGGTGATACTCCCAAAGGGTGCACAAACAGGATTTCTCTGAGCTCTCTGGAACTAATAAACAGCAAAGTTGCTGCCGTAGACAAACTTTGTCGATGTGGGATCTGCAGAGGCCTCTGAGAAAAACAACAATGTGAGATTCTCACATCGGTGTTTAATATGGCCGGTCAAATGAAAACAAATCTTGCATGTTTTTCCACCCTCAGGCATCCCGGCTCCTTCTCCCTGCACCACCCTATCCCCATTTTCCCCCATCAGACTTTTTAAAGCAGGCTTTCAAGGCACTCCGCGGGTCACTGACAAAATTGAGTGTGCCACATGTATTTTTATTCTCTCTGGTTGCATAACGGAAAAATTCCTAAAACTTTCGGGTGAATAGAGGGTTCATGAACTCATGTGGCTCCTTCCCGCAGCTCATTCTATGGATTTTTAAAGAACTTTTTCTTCTCCCTCGCAAAAATGCTTGGCGCTGTCAACCTATCATTAGCACGCCCTCTCTCCCTCTGGGTCTTTATCCTTTTTGGATTTGGCAGCTTCTTTGTGAGCTGTGGTACCCCCCTCTTTCCTCCTGAGTGATGTAAAACCTTCCAGAGAGATTGCTTTCAGGTGGGAGGCGCTGATTTGTGATCAAATGGATTGTTACCGCATCAATTGTTTTCATGCTTTGTTCTCTTTTACTATTCATATCCCTTAATGGAATAGCTACACAACAAGCACATGTACACACACTGCACCACCACACACACATTCCCATTAAAAAAAGCATCTTCCCTGAATCAATCACCTCCAGTATGTACACACTGACACAGTTTTTGTGCACGCTCATCTAATGAGGCCAAATTACGGCTCATTCTACAATGCATCTCTCTTCCGTTGACCCACTTTCTCTTATTTCCCTTTGAAAGTGCAAACATGGATTTTCCATTTAAATAACAGAGTGGCTCATTAAATCAGTCCAACTCTTTGGTGCTTGTGGTTCCTGTTTCTTTTCTTGTCGTCTCCTGCTGCTGTTGTTCCTCACTCTCCCTGGAGTTTTCAGGCTCAAAGTACAGAGAGGGAGAGAGAGAGAGAGATAAACTCACATTAACCTCATGAGACCTCCGCCCTTGTAGCTCGCTCCCCATCTCCAGCTGTTGTGTTGCACGCAGTTTGAAGTCAGCTAATCTCGCATGATGCTGACTTCACTCTGCAGGCCTCATAGAGGGACACCTGATAGGATCACTTCTCCGTGGGGGAAAAGCAAATAGCAGACAGAAAGGTTTCCATGCTGAGCAAAAGTGTGGACAAAACAGCTTTATTACCATGGCGATTTCCCATATGGTGAAGCGCTGGGTCGTTGGTGTGCAGAGGTCACCATGGAGATGTATGGCTTCACCTGACTCATGTTAGTTTCATGTGGAAGTGAGCGGCTCGAGGGCCTTGGGGCTGTATCCTAACTTCTCTTACTTGCCTCTCTCTTATTGTCTTCTCCTCAGTCCCTGTTTTGCTCCCTCTGTGTTTTTCGACTCCCCCTCCCTGCTCCGAATTATGTGTTGCTGAGGAAGTGTGCCAGTGCAGGGGAAAGCTATAACATCAGTACTGGGCTGGCTTCAAAGCAGGGGTAGGAGGGGGTGGTGTGCATTATGCATGGCCTCCTACACAGCTGCAGAGATCCATGACATACATACACATACCGTGCACATGCAGCTTAAATACAGCAGGCTTGAGTGATAATATATGTGTATAAGGGCTCGTCAGAAGTGGGCCTAAGAGATCATACAGCACATGTCACCATAGCGTATATATACCCACACATACACACAGGTACAAGTGCATACTTATGCATACATTCATACAGTTTATGCACAGAATCATAACATTTGAACACAAAAATTCTGCACACACACGAACCACTAACACTGCCAGCCTCACCACCTGTCTCCCCAATCCAATTTTCAAGCTTGGTTCAGCACAAGGCAGCCATCACACTCCACCTGTAGACAGCCTCCAGCTCCTGTTACACTGAGCCATCACTTCTTTTCACAGCTGATTTGACTCCAGATGTTCCTCTCAATACAATGAAATTAGATATTTAAGCGGCAGTCAGAGGGAGAGAGTGGAGCAGACTCACGGAGTTCTCTTGATTTGTGCCACATTTTAAATCACACAGCACCTAATTACATAAAGCAGCATGAAAAATGAAGAGCAGGGTTGTGAAAATGTGTTAAAAAGTAAAATGACAACTCCTTTTGCAGACACATCTTCCTCAGTTTATTACTTTATTACAGTAGCAGACTCTATACAGAGCAGAGCTGCACACTGTGTTTTAAGCCTTCATACATTTGCTCCTACTTATACAGTGCAGGGTGATATTGTTTGGATTCCTGGATCAATAAGGTGAAAATGCTAAATGATGCAAGTGTGGCATTGTCTGATTAATATGTCAGAAAACAGGGTTAATAAGGTTTTTCTTTGGAGTAAATTGCATAGAGCTTCATGCTGTTTTTGAGGAAGCTGTCACGTCAAACAAACTCCGGACATTCATCTGTGAACCCACTGTCATTTCCTGTGTGCAATGAAAAGTCAGTGGAGTTATTTTAATAACAATGTGGTGTGCTAGTGTGTGTAGCATGCTACGGTAGTGACGTATGTCACATAACGTTACATAATGGTAATAACAACTTTATGTATTTCAAGCCAAGTCATGATGTTTCGTTCTAAACCTTAAAATGTGCTTTGTTGCCTGAACTTAAGGAAGTGTCAAATCCATAGACTGTAAAAATAATGGATGTAGCTACCATGACGTCACCCATTAGTTTGCTGACTCCTGGTGGAAAGCCTCAAGTCTGGCATTTTGGCAGTCACCATGTTGTTTTTTTGGAGCAAGAAGTGACCATATTTTGATAAGAAGCTGGCGCTGTTTGGGAGTACAATTCATGTATAGGATTTTTTAACAAGCAGCGTGAACACAAGTAGAAGAAAGTTACTTGTTAGATTTGAAGATAAATTGTTAAAAAATATCTTTTAAAACCAAAACTCTGATCTTATGTTGAAATCAAGTCCAATTATGGCATCAAACTTATGACTTATAAAGGAGTCAGAGGTCTTTACTTGCTTAGGTGAGAACAGAAATCTTTCATCTGGCACTTGAAGTTGGCAGACAGATTGTGTGACAGTGAATCACAGTTTCTTCTGTATTGTTATTATGATGAGTTAAGAATATCTATATTTAATGAAATGTCTGTTCAAAACCCAGACTTGCTCTGGTGCACTGACGATGACAGAAAGGAATGGTTGTTTAATCTGCGTGTTTATAAGTTGGCTGCCTTTGTCTCTGAAGCTCGGAAAAAAACGTCAGGATGGTTTATTTGTTTAGTATTATTTGTAATTTATGTTCCTGCTCTGGTTTCTGGTCTCTATGTCTTTATGCAGTCTTGTAAGCCTGTTTGGGCTCAGCATATAATGTATGCAAGACACAATAATAACATTACATAAAATCATTTTACACTGGGAGATTGAATTTCAGGTTTCTGCTGCCTATTCAATATACAGGACTATAAGTCTGACTGCAGAGTGTTGTACGGAGAGAGGCTTGCCTGTGGTGCCAGGTAGAAGCAGCTCTGTCCTACATCCACGCCTCTGCCAGCATGCCTCCGTTTGCTAAAATCCTCACTCTGCCTCTCAATTTTGCAAAGTGCAAATTTCATTACACTCCTCACTCCATCACTGAACACCAAATCAGAAGCAAAACAAAGGCCTTGTGTCGCCACATTAATGTTTAAATTTAATCTCCGAGATGCTGACAAAAAAACACTCAGCCTTGCTTGTTGTCTCGTCTCCAAAGTGGCACAATGTTTGCAGTGACATACTCAATGTGCTGTGCTGCAGTGTGATTACAAAGGAATGTGCTTTGGCTAGATAAAGCCGTCCTCTCCCTGGAGCTGTAACGCTGCTCCTGAGATGACTCTCCTGCCCGTGCCCGCTCTCGTATGCGAGCAGCATCCATGTCTAATGCAATCCCTGCGTGACTAAAGACCAGCACCGTGCCAAGTATGCGGTGGAGTGATCACAGGTGTCACTGCAGCTGATTCTGCTGCACAATGTGTTTGACATTCACTCACAAGGTGAGGTGATAAAGCTTCCTTAAGGACTGAGATGATTAACAAGCTGCTGGGAATAGCTAAGAAGGCAGACTTGCGGGAACACTGGACAGATATGGGATGGCTCCGTGAGGAGGTTTTATAGAGCTGACGGACACAGACTAATATGTTGAGAGGAACCATAACAAGGTGGAGGCTAATGCCTTTGCAAAGATGCTGTCAAAGGAAGTTGAGGAAAGCTGAGAAGGCTTTTCTTGTCCGTGATATTAACGGATGTCCTAAACAATTTCTCAGCATCTAACAGCAGCACAGAAAGTGTGTAAATAGTGTGTAGAGGGTGGTTCAAACAGTTTTGACATTTGTCTGTATCTTGGAGCTCTTTAAAGCCAGTGTATTCAAAATGTGACACAAACTAGTTACATGTGTCTGGATTAAATGGTGTAGCTGCTATCTCTGTCACACAAACAGAAGATGCATGGTTTGGTCTCAAACACAAAAAGTGAAATATTATAAATTACCTCACAGTCCAGGATAGTTGTAACGCAGTCTATGGTGAGATGTAACATCATGAAATAAGGATTATGACAAAAACTTCAACACTTAAAGAACTTTTTTTACATAATTGGTGTGTTTGTGTTTGTTTGTGTGTGTGAGCCAAGTGTATTAAAATTTTGCTTGGCGCAGGTTGTTATATTTCTTCACATGTTGTTACAACTAACCCAGACTCTTGTAGCCACAAATTAGCTTACCTCACAGCTAACAGCTAAAACATTAGCACAAACAACTTGCATGAAAGATATATACATAGACTCATAATGAACACAATTTCAATTTGTTGAGTTTAACTACAGAGCAGGCAGTGCTATTACAAAATCCATGAAGTAAAAAAAATACTTTCGTACCTCCAAAATTACTTTTTTCCTTATAACGTTGGCTGTTTCTGCCACATAGTTCATCACACGAGGAATAGGAAAGCAACACGTAGGTATAACCGCAGTTGGAACAACAAATGCACAGGGTTAAATGTTTATATAACTCAACTGGTTACATTTTTAATAAATATAAATAATTAAGGGCGGGTCGCTTTGAGTGACAGGCTGTCTGCCAATGGTGTCCTTGGCCTCTCAGTAAGCTCCACCGTCTCGCTCAAATATGGTCACTTCTAGCTCCAAAAAAACAAAATGGCGATGGCCGAAATATCAGACATGAGGCTTCAGAACTGGAGCCCACAAACCAATGGGTGACGTTATAGTAGCTACGTCCATTATTTTTACAGACTATAGGAATAAGGAGTAAACTAGGCGTGTGCAGTATGAATCAGGTGATACAGAGCTCCCTCCTGGTTAGAGAAATTGAAAGTGTTACAACTATCTTGTGTTACAACCATCCCCGCTCTCCCCTACAATACTTCATTCTGATCATGTTTTCGCTGTAATCTGTTTCACAGTTTGTTTCTGATCTGCTGTAATTGAATGCTGATTGTCACATTCATAAAACCGAAAACACTGCCCAAATCACTTGAGCCAGAGCTTTCCGAGTTATCAAACCCTCAGCTAGACGTCGTGAAGGGTTCGGATGTGAGTGATATTCAGTGGGGAGCCTTTTGTATCTTGATGGCCTTTCGCTGCCGCTGGCTATACAAGCAGCGCCAGCTCTCTCCCTGCCACATGACTCCAGCTCTCTTCTTTATGACTAACTCATTACGCCAGCATCAAAGTTTAATGACAAAATAGCCCAGTGCTCACGAAACCTCTCAGGCGCCTCTCAGGGGCTGCATTGTTTAAATGAACGTTATTATGAGACAGGAAGGATGCAGCCCGCTGCTAATGTCATACAGATATGATAAAAACGATTTTGTCGCAAGTGCTCGGTTGTGGTGGAAATAGTTACATCCATTGAGGGGAACAACAAGGCAGAGAAATAATTACCACAAGAGATGGAAGGATCCCCTGAGCCAAGATTACACCGGTGAGCATCACTCTTAATTAGGTGGATCTTTAGTTAATGCCTCACTGTGTCCCCTGCTGCACCTTTTCTTTCGTCACATCTCTCTATTCTCGTCTCTCAGCAAACACCGTTCCCCTCTCCCATCCTCACACTGCTGTCTGAGTACAAACAGCAATTTTAAGGCACTCGGACACCACTCGAACATGAATGTGTGACGCCACACATCAATTTATCGCCAAGATTGGGCTTGACCCCGGAGGGCACGTTATTTGAGAAATAAGAGAGAAATGACAGCAGGCCAGTGTGTGTGATGTAAGCAGAATTTCCAGGGATGAGACAGTAACTGAGGCACAAGTGATCCTCTGACCTTATTAACTGCACCTGAGAACAAACCAACACTGTGAATATAATCTCCATTTAGCTCCGTCCTTTCCTGCCTCGCAGCAAATCTCATCTCGCTAATGGGAAACGACTTTTCCTCCTAGTCAAATGGGAATTTGCCGTCATGTTGTTGTGCTATAAATGATGCCCTCCCTTCTAGTTTCCTGACCTGCTCTGCATCTGTCTCTGCAGCTCTGGCAAGCAACAGCTGTTCTAATGTCAAATCAAGTTTACTGGTACATCGTATACAATGTCTCATTGGGCTTTACAGGCCGACATTAACAACAGGCGGTCTACAGGAACAAAGGAAACCAACGCAAAAACAAAACAAAAAAAACAAAACAAAACTGGCAGACAACCGTGTAATGTGACACCGTGTAATACAAGAGAGGGACGTGTGTTTGTCACATCTCTCGTACTATGAGTGGTAGCTTGTGTTATTATGGACTTGGAGGTGCATTGCTGAGTGGTGAGTCATAGTGATTGCTTCAGCATTCAGGCCCTCCTCCCTCCTTCTCTCTCTGCATTGTGTCAGCTAACTCACTCCACCTACTGGTCACAAATTCAACTTTAATGTGCAGATAGAGGATGTACAATGTGTCCTAACACTGTAATCAGTTGTCATCAACACATGATATAGTTAATAATGTCTCCCTTAACTACACGGTATTGAAACTCTGACAAGACAGTTTGACATATTTTGAAGTATAATCTGACACGTTCTTCCTGATGTGAATGAATTTCTTGCTTCCTCTCTGTCAAAATCTCAGCTCTAATCTCATAAGAGGGTTGTCTGTGATTTTGTGTATTTAAATGAGCTTGTTACATTAAGGTACGTGAGTGGAATACAGGTAGGCACACAAAGGACTCAATGCTTTTATCTTTTATCACAAGATGGTGCTGTTGATTCAAAAGACTTCACAACCTGTGTCTGAAGCATGACTGAATTTAGGTTGATGACAGAGAGGTTTGTCACCTGTAAATCTCTCTTCCTGTCTCTCCCTCTCTCTTTCCCTATCAGGCATCCCTCTCTAATATCGCTCTCATCTTTTCATCAGATGACCCGTGCGATCTGAAAGCAGAGTGCAGCCCCACCATGGACAACGAGATGACGGCGAAGGAGAGAGGCGTTCTGGAGGAGAACAACGAGAAAGAGGAGATGGACCAGGAGAGAGCTCAGGAGGAGGAAGGGGAGGAGGAGAAGAAGCTGAAGGAGGAGGAAGGCGAAGGGGAGGAGAAGAGGAAGAAGGAACAGGAGCCCTTGACGGAGGAGCAGGAGCTGGAGGAGCTGAGGGCCCAGGTGCTGCAGCTGCTGCTGGAGCTGGACGATGCCAGAGAGACCTCCAACAAACACCAGGAGAGCTTCCATGAGTTGCAAGGTGAGACCTCCAGCCTTGGAAACCACCGCCGGCTCTAAGACTGTATTTTTATACTATTTATTCATTATTTAATGTCTTGAATCATTAATCTCCCTCGATCACAATCTTTTATTTATTATTTACCAACAGCACATCTGACCTGAAATCAAGATCTATAAAAAAACAAATGCAAACATCTTCCAAAGACCCTAAATCCTCCCGTCCTGGGTAAATTTTAAAAAATTCTGCCACTTGTCAACCTGGGTCTCATTCTCATGTTTTTGTCCTTTATGACTTTTAGTTGTGGGAACATTTAACCACAACCGTAACCATCTCTGCTGTAGAGATTTACAAAATACAAACTGGCAAAAATCACAGCTATTGAAGCAAGGAGCTGAAGAAGCTACAGTACAGAAGCTACAAAAACTTTGACAGAAATAGTCTGAAATACTTCTACTTCCTAAATATCCCCGTAGCTTTTGTAGTCAACAGCACAGCAGCATGGGTGAATTACCTGAGCGCAGATATGCAAAAGCCCTCACCACAGCTCCCACATAAGCTTAAGACACAGACTTTGTGGTAGTTTTGCCTCTTTTTGAATCGTATCTTTATTAATCCTTGTAGTCTTTATTCATTTTTGTGGTTCTGTATCTCTTTGTGGTCATTTTGTGTCTCTTTGGGTTTGTTTTGCTCATTTTTGTACTTACTTTGTGTCTCTTAGTGGTTCCTCTGCAGTCATTTCATGTCACTTCCTGGACAGTATGTGGTAATTTGAGGCTCCTTAGTGGTGTCTCAGCATTTTTTTTGTGCATATTTGAACACTCCAAGAGAACTCAGACCCCTCTAAAGCTTCAAGCCCGCAGTGCGGTTCACTTAACCTGTGCACTGTGAACACAAAGCGCTCCAGGTTCGCTTTGCTCTTTGCCGTTGTATTTAGCTCACTGGATCACATGCTGTTGCACTGGGACGCTTGAAAAAACAGACGAAACCACGTCAGCCTGTAACACTTACAAGGGCGCAGGATGAAGAGTAGTTTGGTCCAGATGTAGAATGTAGAATACATCAAATGGCAACAGTCCACAGCACAGAAACACTAAGGTTTTCCTCCAATTTTAAGTTCATCTGAAAGCGAGGGGCTTCATAACCACACTGCAGTGCCACGTCATAGTAAAGACAAAATTATATAGGCTATAGTGTGAACAGAAAGAGGACTGAGACCCCATCAGAGCTGAAGCTGACCAGAAAGAGAACTGAGTCCTCTTTCAAATGATCTCACAATATGAACACAAAAAGAACTGGGTCCCTTTTCTGTTGGTCCACTTTTTGGTGCTCTTTAAAGGGTTGAGCTCTGTTCATTTAAAAAGGACAATATGTGAAACCCCCCTGAGTGACATTTTACAGGTAAAGGTCAGTGGGGCCCCTGGCACTTTGGGCTCCTGTGCCTGTGCCCGTCCAGTAATCCATCCGTGTATGGCAGATGTAGCACAAAATGCCATCTCCATTTAATCATGTAGTGGCAATTCAGTGCGATCTGCACAGTGTGTCCCGAGCATAAACACAAGCTAAACTGAAAGCGAGCCACAGCAACCTGGTGTGCACACATGAATATGTTAGGTATGTCACTGGCTGTTCGACCAAAGCGTGGATACGTCATGCTCTGCAGCGAGGGGCCAGTTTCACCCATTTGCAACATGAGATAATTTCCTCTCCCTTCAATGATGACACGATTCACCATTCAGAAGAAACGCTATACTTTCAACCCAGGCGTGAGCATGCAAAATTTGCCTGCCATTTACATTCAACAGTCGTTTGTGAAATGTGATGCTTGTAAACAGTTTCTGTGAAATGGACCTTATTTCATTACAGCTCACCATCCTGCATTTGTGTTTTTGAGTCCAGGTTTCCCAGATGTCTACAGTGGAGGTGGTCGGTGAAATATTATCTAAACCAATAAACAAAGTGGACAAAAAGTGAGAATGAGATCCAGATACATAATGGAGTTTTCCTTTAATTTCAAGTAAATTAAACAAGCAATTAAACTAACATTTATAAACTTTGTGGGGCCTTCCCTCTTTATGAATTAACTTAATTTATGTAGCTAGATGTCATGATTATGTGTTCCTGTTTGGGAGGTCTCTAACTTAATTATTATTACAGTACAGTAAAATAAACAATTTACTTTCCACCCCAGTGATTGTTTACATTTCCTCTATTCTTCACACACTACCAGCGAAGAGAACCCCCCTGAACAGCTTAACTTTCCACCTGAGACGTCTCCTCTTCATCACAATCTAACCGAACATGCAGAAGCGTCAATGTTTATATGCGATCGCTGACACGGTCAGTTCCTCACAGGCACCAAATGGAGCATCACATCATACCTTAGAAATGATGAGCTTAATGTTCAGGGACACTAGCACTGAGTAAGGCCTTGGGTATGGGGCTGCACTGAGTTCAGTGTGTGTGTGTATATGACTGCGTGTCATACTAAAAGACATGGCGTGGTGAGCTCAGTTGTTTGTTTGGCAGCGGTAGAGACATTCCTCAGACAACTGCGTGCATGCTGAGCGAAGCTTCCAGACTGGGTGTCCTAGACCACAACGAGAAATCACTGTGGGTCAACTCCCACTGGGAACAGTCAGCTGCTCAGGCTGCTGACAGCTGTTGGGGGGGTGGAGCGGTGGAGCTGGTGGGGGTCCTGAGTGAGCATGGTTTAGAGGATGACGTAAGGTGAGGTGTAGGTTAAGAGCAGGGGTCTATAGATGATTATTAATACAAACTGCCAATCACACTACACTCACCAGTTCAGCTGTGTACTGCTGTTTCATGAAAAAAGGGGGAGACTTCAATTGCTGATTAAAGGATCCCACTGGAAATGGTGCTAGTGAGGTTTCTTTAAAGATATTTTTTAAGGGGTTTTTGCCTTTAATAGATAGGAGAGTTTATTAGCGAGAAAGAGGGAGAGGGGATAACATGCAGCAAACGGCCATGGGTTGGAACTGAAACCCTGGCTGCTGCAGCAGGGATGAAGCCTCTGTACATGGGGCGCCAAGTGAGCTAATGGGCACCCTGATAGTGAAGTTTAAATGTTGTTTAAGCGAGACCAAGAGCCTGCAGCCATGTTAGGTGCTTTGTGTGACTGAATTGAGGCTAAATGCTAATGTCAGAATGCTAATATGCTCATAGTGTCAATGTTGATGTGAGGCAGATATGATATTTATCCATTAACTATATAAAAATAATAGATGCAGCCAGTGTGATGTTACCAGTTGGTCTGCGGACTGTCATTTTGAAGCATCTAGTTTCGCATTTTGACAGTCGCCATCTTGGATTTTTTGAACCAGAGGGGACAGTATTTGGACTGAAAAGGTGGAGCTGACTCATACACTGTGGAGATGCCTGGCAAACAGCAGGACAGCACCCTTAATTAGGTGTAATTTTAAGTCTAAATTTCAATGGGTGTGTTAAATAAAAATTCACCCCCTGTAGGCTATAGTTGCCATGAACAAGGAAATTAGCTATAGAGATCAAAACCGTTTCTCACACCAGGATGTAAACATGTTTATTCCTGCTGTGAAACTGGGTGCGTTGGCTCCATTTTTCAGCCGTGGAGGTTGCCACTCGTATCATATTCGCAAGTATTTGGTCTTAAACGAAAGTAATGAACTAATGAAACATTTGACCGGATGACGGTGCTAGAGGAAAAGTTAGGGGATTACCAAAATCAATAGAAGTCATCCTCTAGAGATCAGGAATGTCTGAAAATGGTAAATTGACTGCACTTGTATAGCGCCTTTCTAGTCTAGTCTAGCGCCTTTACACTATGTCACATTCACACACTGGTGGCCGAGGCTACCGTACATAGTGTCACCTGCTGCTCAGTAAACATTCACACGCACCCACACACCGATGGAACAGCTATAAAGAGTTCAGCATCTTGCCAAAGGATACTTTGACATGCAAACTGAAGGAGCCAGGGATCCAACCATTGATCCTCCAATTAGTGAACCCACTCTACCTCTGAGCCACAGCCGCCTTACACAAATACATAAGGTCAACCTATAATGACAACCTATCCTGTAGATGTTGACATATTTCAGTCCGGATCAAAGGGGTGGACTAACCGACACTGCCATCTTAAAGCCTAGTGGGTAAAAATTAGATTTACATTTTAATAATGTAAAGCCAAAGTATCGCCATGGCAAGGGTACTCAGGGTGTATGTAAGGAAGACTAGAGACCAGGTGGCGATGAAAGTAGTCCAGTTGTGATACAGCAATCCTTGACTTAAGGCGATTGTCAGCCAGGGGCGTAAAGTGGGTCCCTTTCCTACTTCCTACGCCCCTATTTCTGGTCCCTTTGCTCAGATCACACCCATCTTCAAACTGCTTCATCTTGATCTCAACTGCACACCTGTAAAATTTTAGGGCTGGATTTTGCACGGTTGTGACAATACTGCGTGGACAAAAAGTCAGTGCAGAGATGGACAAACATCTATCAAAGTACTCAAAATGGCTTCTGTGGTAGTCCCTGCTACAAAAGGTGTCACCAGGACCACATTTTGCCACGATGGAAACAATGCCAGCTGTTGTGAAAGTTGTCACGGCTGGTAAAAATCTCTCTTGTTATTTGTAGTTTGTATGAATTGGCCCTTTAAGAATATGCAGGCTCAACTGACCTTCCTGTGTCTCCAACTAGCAGCTGTTGTTGTATTAAAGCCATTAGTGAATCTGCCCGAAGTATGCTGGAGAAATGACTTGGCATCACACACTAACAAGGACCAAAAGGAAATGGAAAGTCAAAAATAGCCGCAAACCAAAAGCTGTGAAAATTACAGCCAAAATAATCATCTTTGTTTTGTCCTGCTGTACTTTATACTTATTATATCCAGGAAGAGAAAAAAGTTTTGTAAAATTCTTACAGATCTTACAGTAACACTGACGGTCCAGCTCACGTTGTGTTTAACACTCAGACGGACACACAGAGCTGCTTGTGTCACTCAGTCATGCCTCAAGGTTGAACAGCTTATCAAGTTGTCATCTTTCTATTGGCCTGCTGACATTTTCCTCTTATCTCTCTGCCCACTCCTCTCCTCACTTCACCTCTCCACCAGGTCTGCTGGAGGATGAGCGTCTAGCCAGCGCCCATCAAGCCGAAGCCTTCACACGGCAGATCCAGAATCTACAAGGTATTAACGTCATAAAACACTCAGAAATGTTTGTTCTGCTCTGCTCTCTGATAAACCCAGACAAACTATTTCATTTGGTCAATCAACAACGGAAACAGGAAAATAAATCAAAAATCAGATACTACATTTTACATTTCTTATGTTTTTCAACAGTCGATGGCAGCTTTAGTCTGTAAGCTGCTGGTGAAAAACATTGTGTTAGCATAAATCGACAGGACCTGCATCTTGTATGTCACCGTATGGATTTCTATTGTCCCAGCAGCTCTCTAGTGCTTCAGAAGTATGTTGGGATGTGATTGACTAGAACAAGTTAAATGCTTGCAGTGATTTGGCTTATTGATCTGGAGGCTTTGTCTTTTTTGTGACTATTTTTTAAAATAACATCTTACATAAAGAAAGTATTCACACAGAAACACAATTATTCTTCAGAAAGTCTAAATGAGATTTGTGCTCAATCATGAGGGGTCAATAAAACACACCTCAGAACCAACACAGTACAGCTGGGGATAATGAGGACAACGGCTCTGTGTGCAGGAAGGAGAAAAATAAATGAAGAAAAAGGAAAAGATGGAGCAAGCATGCCCAAATGTTCTCCCTTAGAGGGCCAAAACTGAAACTTAATGGTGGGCCACAGACCAAAAGCAGACACCTGTTGTGTTGGATTGTATTGTTAAGATGCAAAATGGTACTCGGCACTATGTTCCCTCAGTTGAAATGCCTTTTGTCTGTGTGCCACTGTCTCTGTCTCTCCATGTTGTTCTTTCCTCACTCACTCCAAACTGTCTTTCCAAAGTGTCACTCTGCCCGCTCTGCTCATATTATGAAAAATAATTGATAATTAGGGATCGCACATGCTAAAAGACAAAAAATATTTAATCAGAAAAATAAAAAAAACAGTGATTTATATTACCCTTCCATCCATTTAGGGGCTGGGGGCCCGGTGTCCCCATGATGGGCGAGATGCTCAGAGTCCAAATATGCTGTTTTGTCAAGGTCTTCCTGAATCACTCTCAGTCTGGCCCCTCCTCTGGGACCACTTTGCCTTGGGAGACCCTACCAGGGGCTATTAGCCCCGGACAACACGGCTCCTAGGTTCACAGGGACACGCAAACCCTTCTACCACTTTAGGGTGGTGATTCATGGAGGGGCCCCAAGAGGATTTATATTATAATTAAAAAATGTATTCATTTTTCAGTAGAAACATCTGGTGCATCGATATGGAAACAGATGCCTCACTGGGTGCAGGAGAGGCAAGACTTGCTGTAAACAAATACAAGCAAACAGGAGAGATGTTGTTTTTCTTAATGTAAAAAAAGCTGTAACGTTTATATCCTCAACTAATTGCAGTGAGTCATGTTTATATTCATGAGTTTATAATCTACATGCAGTACTTAGTTTATGTGACATATTGGCATTTAGATTGGTTCAAATGAAAGGCTTGCTAACGTTAGCCTGCTAGCTACGTTAGTAGCACTAGCTACGTCAAGTATGGCTGACGTCGGCAGCCAAAATCAAACCTTCATGAACCGTGTTCTGTTTGATAATATAAAGAGTTTTCTTGCAGTGGCCTTTCTAAAACGATGAATTATTGTATTCTGTGATGACCAGGGACTTATTAAGTGGACAGCGTTAGCTAGCTAGCAAGTTAAAAAATTGTACAATGTTACTTCCTTGATAAATAACATTATATAGAGATGTCTCCAGGTATTTAAACATGGTAAATAACATAAATTCATGGTTGACAAATGTGTTTCTAGAATTCCTCATGACAATTAAGAATTTTTAACAATGTAGGCAACTCAGTTTATGCTAATGCTAAAGTAGCTAACGGGCTAATGTTAGCAAGCCTTCCATTTTCCCCTGCCTGAATGGAGACTGGAACCAATCTTAACAGCCAGTATATCACATAAACAAAGAACATAGTGGCCTTTCTAAAATAAGCGGAGGTAAAAGTTATTATATTCTGTTATGATCAATGATTTAATAAGCAGATAGCCGTAGCTAGCTAGAGTGCTAGCAAATTGATATGTTATCTACTTCCACATTAAATTATGTTACAGCGGGACGTCTCCACAAGTTTTTCACCATGAAATATAAGCCAAGTCCATGTTTGAGTTTTTACAATTTCTCATGACAAGGAATTATTTTAAACCATGTAAGTAATTCAGTTCATGTTAATCTAACACACACTCCTCTTCTTCTTCCAGCAGTGATTAAAGCTTCAATAACCAGATTATAATTAACTGTAAACATAACTTTTTTCTACTACATGTAGATCATAAACCAGTTAATATAAAAACGACTCATTGTGACAGGGCTTCATGCTTCCATTTATTTACAGGCAAGACTTACACTCTCTGATGTGGCGTCACTGTTGATGTGTTGCTGCAACGGGCTGACAGTCAATGTGGCGTCTATGTATATATGTCTATGATCTGGCAGGCCAAATTGAACCTTATGGCGGGTCAACTCTGGCCTGTGGGCCCCACTTTGTGCAGCTCTGAGATAGAGTGAAACCCAGAAGCAATCCTTACACAATAAGACAGACAGAAAAATAGAAAAAGGACGAGCAGCGCAGTGTTTTCAAAGCTGCAACCTACTTTTAGTCAGATGAGGTAATGCGAAACTATTTTATGACACATCTGGATGTGTACAAGAATTCTGTCTAAAGTTTTTAAGCGACTCATTGCTGGTTTAATCGCCATTATCTTGCATTAATTCTCTCGTTGCTGTTTTTGTGAGAGACAGAGAGGATTTTTCTTTCCTGAAAACACTAAGCTAATAATCTGAATCTGACCCTGAGAAAAAGGTCTGTTACCATCAGTTACATCAGCTGTTCTTTCAAACAGTACCCACACACACACACACACACACACACACACACACACACACACACACACACACAGTCACATGCACATGCAGGAGAACACCACCCACACACACAAACACATGCAGGCCCACTGTTGCAAAACCTCAGGTAAGATCATATACACACACACTCACACACACACACATACATCTATATACACCCATACTGATGCTGCAGTCTCACCCACACATCCCCTTTACAGAAAACATTCTCCTCCTCCTCTCCCCACAGCCCAGCTGCGTTCTGTGCAGGAGGAGATGGACAGCCTGGAGGAGGAGAAGGAGAGCGAGCTGGCTGAGGCCCAGGAGGAGCTGCGCGTCGCCCAGGAGGAGGTGCTCCTGCTCCAGCAGGCGGCAGAGGAGGCGGCGGCAGAGAGGGAGAACGACATCGCCTCCCTGCAGGAGGAGCTATGTCGCCGGCGGGCCGAGCTGCAGCGCCTCAGCGATGAGACCCAGGAGTACGAGCTGGAGATCACCACGCTGAGAGCCGAGATCAGCATGAAGAGCCAGCGCAGGGAGGCCGAGAGGAGAGAGGGTGAGGGACGAGGAGCACAGAGAGGAGAGATCAGTGTGGTAAAAGAGGAGAAGAAACACAAAGAAGGAAGGAAGGATGAAAGTCAGAGGGTGGAGGTGGTTTTGTAGTTTGCACACAGTCTTTCTCGTCCCTCACCATATTGTTTTACTTTCAGCACATCAAAGTGAAAACACAATAAGTCTCTGTTTTACACTTCATCTTCACACCTTGTGTCAGTGAGAGGACGGTCTCTGCGTGCACTATGGAATTTATCCAGCTTACTACTTTCACAAATAGCCCATGATCCGTCTTTGTGGCTGATACTGTGAAAACAAAGCACGATGTTCTGGATGTTCTTCTCCCATGCTCACATCATGTTCGCATCCCGCAGTCAAGCACATAAATCATTTCTGAGATTTAATAAATATTACAAATGTGGTCGCTGAGCGTTGCAAGAGGAGTGGTGTATGTGTGTGTGTGTGTGTGTATGTGCAGATGTGTGTGTGTGCATTTAGGATACCAGGAACATGAAGTCATGAGGGGGAGGGACACGCACTTCTAACACATGATATCATCGCTGGGCTCTGCAGCTGAGCCTCGGGTGGGACTGAGGGAGGGGAGTTCATGTTATTTTATTGTTGGGCTGTTTCAGGAAAACCTCACACAAAATGTATTTCATATGCAGGGACAATCTAACTCACAGTTTGGCTCCATTCTAAAGGAAGAGAAAACATTTTAGGAAACAGGCTTATCTGCTTTCTTGCTCTCATGATGTGGTTAGACGAAGCGGCAACCTGTGGGGCCGACACTGACGTGCAACAACATCCACTTGGACTCAACAATGAACTGATTTGATTCTGGTGCTAAAAGGTTAAAAGTCAAGGCTGCTGTGACCTCGTCTCATTCTCATGAACGCGATATCTCCAGGACAACCTGAGGAAAATTCTCACATTTTGGCACAAATGTCCACTCGGTCACTGTGACCTCACAAAACCAAGCAGCAAACTGAAAAATGAAGCCAGTGTGGAAGTGCCAAAAGCCGCAGTTCCTCAAATGGCCACTTGAGGCTGACTCAAGGGTGTGACAATCATTATAGACCCCCATGTTAAACTGCACCAATGTTTCCCCTAGATTTACAGCTATCGTGACAACGTCTGAACACAACACAGGCTCCGCTCCAATTGAGCTGTGCGAGCGGCGTGTTTGACTGTGAGTAACAGCAGCCTTTTGATGGTCATTATCACACTGACATAACAATAACTATGACAGGTAACAAACTGCATCGTGTTCGGGTCGGGCTCGCTTATAACTGTCTCGGACTCGGGACGGATTCGATCAGGAAAATGCGGCCTGAGCCGCACTCTACTGTGCTCACCTGTGTGTGCACATGTGTCTGTTTGTGTGTGTGTTAGGCAGAACTCCGCTGTGCGCGATACAGAGAGCAGAGGAGAATTGGAAACATGCGACCATGTAGAGACAGACGTGACATGCTGTCGTGTAAATAAGATAAATAACATGAGGCTATTTAGTTTATGAAGACATAAGACGGAGCCCTCTCCTCTCCTCTTATATGCTTTACTCACAAGTGTGTGAATTGACCTGGATAAGAAGCGTCCGCAGCGCAAAATAATAACGGTAGTTTCTAAAGAGCTAAGACGAAAAAAAATTAAAAATTAAAAAATCAGCAGTGGCGGCCATATTTCAGTTGCATATAGGGGAAACACTGTGCACAATGTAACAGCAGTAAGTGCAGCAGAAGTGTGGCCACTTTAAGGGACAGGCTCTTTCGGCTCCAAAAATCCCAGATGCCGATGGCCAAAATGCCAAATTCAAGACCTCAAACCGAGATCCACAAACCAGTGGGTGATGTCACGGCGGCTACGTCCATTCGCCAAAAGGTTTTCCAGCCTTGAATTTCATGGTATGCAGCCCACTGAATATGCACAGTAGAGTTTCTCCTGCTTGCCCCACCTGTGAGTTCCACAGATTTCTAAATCCCTTTCTCAGCTAAAGGAAAGTTTACAAATATAAAACCTCCATGGATCAAAAATTCATAACAGAAAGAGTCATAATTGACCTTGTTTGCAGTTCGAGGTGTCCTGTCAGCAGTTTTACAGACATCGCTCTGTGGACCATAAAGATATATTTTATATTCTATTCCCTTTTATAATGGCAGTCTATGTGGGAAATGTTTTTTTCTTTGTTTTTGTGCTGAAATACTGCAAGTGGCCTCTGCGAAAATGTTTGAAGCAAGGCTAAGCTGTGTTCCTGGGGGCCTGGGGCAGGACCAGTATCCTTCTGGAGTCTCCACTGGTTGCCTGGCAGTCCAGCACGTAATCTTATAAAGCAGGATTTTCCTAAATATTTTCCTATAATATTTCAATAAGTCAGCTTAAGAGGTGCTTCTGGATGAATTTTGTGTCTGTCGGATGGAGGCAGGCTAACTGTTTCCCCCGGTTTTAAGTCTTTATGCTAAGCTAAGCTAAGCTAAGCTAAGCTGCTGCTGGTGCTAGCTTCACATTTAAAGGGCCGGTGTGTAGGATTTAGTGGCATCTGTGAGGCTGCAGAGCTGAAACTTCTGTGTGGCAGGCGTGTAGAGAGCTATGGTGGCCGATGAGAAAACACAAAAACACAAAGGGCCCTGTCTAGAGGGAGTGTTTGGTTTGTCCATTCTGGGCTACTGTAGAACATGACAGGCTCTGTGGAAGAGGACCTACTTCATATGTAGATATAAATGGGGCATTTTCAGGCACCAAAAAAAAAAAGGATTCTAACCCTCAGGTAAATATAAACCAATGAAAACATAGTTATGAATATTATACCCAATTTCTGCCAATATATCCTCTTAATCCAGCACTCTTGACCTTTAACAGACAAGAGTTAAACTCTGACTCTCCGCAAGAAAGCAAATAAGCATTTTTCCAAAATTGCCAAACTATTCCTGTAATATATTCTGCACATGTTGTAATTATGTTACAGCCTCAAGCAGTAACTTTAAAGATGAGCTGAACTGACCCGCCTCCTCTTAACATCTTCATCTCTGACCTTCCTCGCTCTGTCAGGTGACGTGGACCTGCTGAAGGAGGAGTGCCGTATGCTGAGAGAGGAGTGTCAGACCCTGAAGGAGGACAACAGACGTCTCTCTGAGAGGCTGCAGCTGCTGCAGAGACAGAGGACATGGTGAGAGGTCAACGACTGCTCACTCATCAGCTGTGCTTACCGGATCAGCTGGAAGGGACACCCTCAGGAATACTACCCCTCGTCACAGCCGTTCACGTCATGTCTCATTTAGAATAGAGTGGCCACCTGTTTAACCACCGCGGTGACGCTGTAACATCATACGAGGGATTACACTTAAGTGCAGGAAGCTTCAGTTTATTAATTGATAGGTAGATAAATCGACCATTTTGAGACTGAAAGTTGATTCCCAACCTTGAAAATAATCTCCCAACAAGATGTATTTAGTAGCTGCTATGATATTTTTTTTTTAGCGCATCCCACGATCTTCCCCAGCAGATGGGGAACTGGGCAAACTCCATCTGCTGAGGAAGATCCTGTGATGCCTCAAAACAAAGCTAACTTTATTTATAGCACATCTCAAAACAGAACTTACAAAGTACTTTACTGGAAGAAGAAAAAGGATAAAGGAGATTTAGAAGAGACAGAAACAACAATATATACAACACAGAACAAACCCACAAAGTAATATTTATAAAATCAAGAAAAAGGTTTGGTTCTCTGGGACTTTGCGGTGGACTGTTTCGGAGGAGAGGAGCATGATGACCAGAACAGCTCCTGAATGAACCCTGTAGTAAGACAGGATTTTAAATGATAATTAATGAATTCATTTATTAAGTAAAAATGCCAAACATTCTCCAGTTCAGCTTCTTAAATTTAAATTTGCTGCTTTTCTCTGTTCTGCATCTTTTTTAAATTTAATTAAAAAAGAAATAAGTTTTGGTTTTGGACTGTTGGTCAGACAAAACAAGCAATTATATTGTGGTGGGCCTTTTTAGTATTGTTTACTGACATTTTATAGACTGAACAATTAACTGATAATAAAAAAGTAATCATTTGAATAGTCCAAAATTATAATAATCTTCAGCTGCAGTTCCATTACAAGGCTGGCTGGACAAATGTCTGAAACAGGAACACAAAGAATAAAAATAGTAGGCCTCATGCAGCAACATCCTCTTAAATTTCTCTTGTATTTTCTCTTAATTTTCTGTTAGGAGGAAATTTAAGAGAAGTCATCTTTAGATGCACATTTTTAATTATCCAAATCTGTTCTAACTCAGGTGTGCTGAATGATGAATGCCACCAAACAAAGGCTGTAAGATAAGAACTCTGCAGTAGTGAAATCGACTGATGTTAAATAAACTTAAACAAAGTAAACATGATTTTCCAGAGCATCAGTACTAGTGATACAAGAAAAACAAAAACCAAGCAATGGCAACATTTGTGATGCTGGAAATGCCGCGTCAGCAGCAGACCCATTACTTGAGGCTGTGGCTCAGAGATAGAGCGGGTCGTCCACTAATCAATCAGCGGTACGATCCCCGGCTCCTCCAGCCTGCATTTCGGAGCATCTTTGAGTAAGATACTGAACCCCACTTTGCTCTATAGGCTGCTCTATTGGTGTGTGAGTGTGTTAAAAACTGAGTAGCAGGTGGCTTCTTGTATGGAAGCCTTGGCCTGCCAGTGTGTGAATGTGTGTGTGAATGTGACTCGTAGTGTAAAGGTGTTATACAAGTGCAGGTTCATTTACCATCAAGTGAAAGTACTTATACCACTGTTTCTTAAGTAACAGTATGCAAGTACAATCAGGGAAATGTTTTTCAGTTGTAAAAGTAAAAGTACTCAATGAAGAAAATATTAAATTAATTTAATAAATAAAAATAATTAATTAAAATAATAAAAAAAGCAAAGCAGCAAGTCGTCATATTTGAGAAGCTGGAACCATGAAATATATGTTTTCATATTTTACTTTTATTGATGATGTATTTCAACATGGACATACAAACTCCAACAAAAATCTCTACCCAAAACTCAACCAAAACAAACACTCCCACACACGGAAAAGGAATCTTGACACCTAAATTCATCATAGTCAAGAGTTAATAACACAAAAGCCTATAGCAATACATATCATCCATGTCTGATTATCAGACACAGCCAAGAGTACACAGGAACAAGAAAACCATAAAAGATGAAGGGAAAACATTCAGTTAATATGTACATCCAGATGTGGTTCTCATCCAGATGCACTTATTCAGTCCAGATATTGCAAAAAAGACTAAAAACCATGAAATGTGTTTGCATTAAAAATGACTTAAAGCATTATCAGAATAGTTGTAATTTATTTTCTAATCACTGGACCAATAGTTTCAGCTCCACTTGTATATTTTCATAGAGTTTGTGTGCAAAAATAATATTTTGTAAAGTAATTAACATCATCAAATAATTGTAGTGGAGTAAAAAGTACAATATTTCCCTCTGTGTAGTGGATTAGAAGTAGAAAGTGCATTAGAATGAAACACTCAAGTAAAGTAAAAGTACGTCAGATTTGTACTTAAATCCACTGCTTGAGTAAATGTAGCTAGCTAATCTAGCTAGTTTAAGTAATTAGGAATCAATTGACTAAGTATGTTACTTTATCTTTAGCCCACAGACTTAGTAATCCCATCACTGTAATTAGTCTGAAACAGTGGTTCCCAACTGGTCCAGCCCTGAGGTCCAGATTTCTCCTTAGTCAGTAGTTCAAGGTCCACACAGTTTAATATATTTAGTGTCATACTTGCGTTTGGCCATGTTGTCGAGCTAGTTTACTGTCTCTATAAAGTAGCTGTCTGTTAGTCACTCACTCTACAGCAGGAAACAGCACTTCAAAATAAAAGCTTTGTGCGCGAAATTCACTGTACTTAAAATAGGTGGTTTTTTTTACAAGCATCAAAATTTGATTATCTGATATTCACACGTTTCTTATCTTGACTACTCATAACATTTCCTCTTACCTAAGAGAGAGAAAAAATGAGGAAACACTGGTGAATCCCAGAAATCAAACAGTGCTAATGAACAAACAAAAATAAATGAAAATTTGTTTGTATTGCTTCCTGCATGAGGCCCAGTGTCTCCAACAGTGATCAGAGTTTGTGTACGCCATGATGAAACCTCCACACACTATATTTGACGACACAAATGCTGGTCATCACATAAAATAACAGCAATCATGTTTAGCCTTTGATCATGGAAATTATCAGCCATTTGGAGCCCATTTTCAAACTTTCAGCTATGTTGTATTTTACCCCATTAGCTCCAGCGTCTACCTGTCACTGAAAGAGGAGGACGGAGGGGAGGGAACAGAGGGGAAGGAGATGGAGACCGGCTCGGATGAGGTCATGACAGAGAGCTACATGACCATGGCTCAGTCTGGGAACTGTCGCCTGGTGGACGCCTCCATCCAGAAGAATATCTCATTCGATGGGAAGCCCATGACCCCAACCGGCTGGAACGGAGGCATGGGGGAGATCTTCTCCCTGAGGGACCAGCTCAAACAGGCAGAGGAGAAGGCCTCACAGGTTCAGAGAGAGGTATGACGCCTTCTTAGTGTCTGAAAAAGGCCTCGGGACTTTATGATAATATGATTAAAACATGGACAGATTTAGGTCAGCCATAATTAACCAATCAATGTCAATCAATTACACTAAAATTGGTTTCAGTAAATGCAATCAGTCAGTCCACTGCTGCGGGGAGAGACTGAGACTTTGACCTCTGTGTCCTCCAGTGTGACGGTCTGAAGATGGAGCTGCAGGAGCTGCAGGTACTGTATGACAGCAGTCAGAGGGAGAGAGCGGAGCTGGAGGAGGAGCTGCTGCGCTGCAAGGCAGAGCTGGAGAAGCTGTCAGGGGGGGCTCAGGTGAGAGGGACGGACATGAATAATACAATCATATACAGTTGGTATCAGAAGTAGGGAAGCTGATTTTAAATGCTACACAACTGTAAATGATTAGTGATAATCTTAAGGATGTTTAAACTGTGTGGTTAGTTTTGCTAAAGCAGCCGTAGAGCAGGTTGTTGTTTCTTGATGAATGTGAACATATTCTAGAAGTAGTTTTGAGATTTTCCAGCCACTAAATGATTAAAAAGCACTTCTTCTTTGCACCCACACTGTCGACTAACACTTGACACGTCTCACATCACACCTGCTGTATCCTGTGTCTGTTGAGCCCACTTTTTTATGTGTCTCATACTGTAGCAGTATATGTTTTGATATGAACTGACCTGGCCTGTCAGCGCATATCAGTATCTATTTTGTGCTTTGGGATGGGGAACCTTTCCCGCCCCCACTGTGTCTGTCTTCTAACTTCTCTGTGACAGTGATGCTTTTTATACTGTTGTTGGACCAAAACACAAAATCTGCAAAAAGGCATTTCGAGCAGAGAATGCCTATTTTGTCAGTGAATCCCACAGAGCTGTCAGATATTGGTCAATAGAGAAAAAGTAGTGAAAGGACCTTTGAAACTTTTTTCCTACCTTAAAGGGACAGTTCACCCCACATCAAAAAATACATATTTTTCTTCTTACCTGTACTTCTGTTTATCAGTCTAGATTGTTTTGGTGTGAGTTGCAGGCTGTTGGAGATATCAGCCATAGAGATGTCTGCCTTCTCTCGAATATAATGGAACTAAAGGGCACTCAGCTTGTGGTGCTCAAAATGCCAGAAAATACAGTTCAAAAAACTCAACAGCAATGTCTCTTTCCAGAAATCATGACCTGGTTACTCAAGATAATCTTGACCTTGTTGTGAGCAGTTTCTTGTAGGAACATGTTGAAAACATCCATCTATTCATGATCGAGAGGCTCGTGCAAACACTAAGGTGCCGCACATATGCTGCGTTTTTTGTGTCCTCAAATTCATTGTTTTCAATGTAGACGTGCGGCAGGTGCACTCAAATGCCAGAGTGAGTGCCCATTTTTCAGGGCGTGACAGCTGCACTGAGATAAATTGAGTTGAACTTTTGTAATACAGCAGCACGCACTGCAAGTCATGTGACAAGGAACAACCAATCACAGCTGACAGATATCGTTCCCTTCGGTCTGTGATAAATACGGAGAAGTTGATCTTTTTAATGTAGGGTTGCCGGAGCTTTACATCTGTCCCACGGATGATAGGCCCACACGTAAACAGCACCTGGAAGACAATCAGCTCTGCACTTTGGATTTCAGGTAAACAACCTCAGATGCAACCTGCCACGCGCTCTTGAAAGCTGGCACTAAAAAGGCACAAAAGTAGCGTCTAGCACCCGACCTTGCGTTTTCCAGGCGGTTAAAGATGCAGCATATGTACGGCCCCTGTGGTGCTGTAACGTTAGCAAGCTCAGCTGAGCTAGCAGTATGAAACTAAGATGCACGCTTCCCTGCATGGTGATACAGTGAGTGTAGTTTGGTAGAAAGAAAATAGTTCCTATATGAAACTGGTTACAACAAGGTCTGTGGATTATCTTGAGTAACGGGGTCATGATTTCTGGAGAGAGACATTGCTGTTGAGTTTTTCAAATGTTTTTTTTTTTTTGAGCACCACAAGCTGAGTGCTGTCTAGTTCCATTATATTGGAGAGAAGGCAGACAGCTCTACGGCCGATATCTCCAACACTTGACAACTCACACCAAAACAACCCAGACTGATGAATAGCACTACAGGTAAGAGGAAAAATATGTATTTTTTGAATTTGGGGATGCACTGTCCTTTTAAGACTGGTTTCTGTTCATTTTAACAAGGTGTGAAAGTCAACTTGCAGTGAAATAAAATATGTCTAAGATAGTTAAACAACTAACAACATTTGCTGTTTCACATTAAGCTACTTATTGTTGCATACAAAGTGTTGAAAACATTGGAGTTTTGAAAAATCCAACAGGATTTGTGTTTTTAGCGCTCACAGGAAAATCCAACATCCAAAACTCTTAATCTGAACCTTCCTAGCGCGCGCAGCTACAGTGCCAAATTCAGCACCCTTTTTGTGATGTTTATATTTGCCTATGGTTTGTCCTCTGGGTTTGGCTTTTTGACAACACAGTTTGCGAGCGCAGCACAGTGTGACCCTTGAATACACCAACCTGGGGATAATCTGTGGTTCAACTGCACCAAGACAAACTCAGTATCCTGCAAGTTGATTTTTACACAGCTTTAAAAGGAATGGATGCCAAACTATGTGTAGGCCTAAGGAAAGAAATATGTATTCAAAAATCTTTAAAACACAAACAAAGAAAAACTAAATAATGTTTTGGAAATTGGTTGGAAGCAATGTAAAGTACTGCACTGTTAAATGGTCCTTTAATTTCATAGTCAGAAACAAACAGGACTAAACTCTGTGTTTTGTCTGCAACAGCCATGATGAGATGTCTCTGCGTTGTGTCAAACTGTCTACCCGTGCCTGTCTCTGATGCTGTCCTTGTTCTCTGAATGTCCATGACCTCTCAGCCTGTACGATGACAAATTTAGCAAAACTTAAGAACAAATGAACAATAAAATGAGGATAGAGAGACAAAATGCCACCATATGCTTAGACACAACATCCATGCTGTATGTCTTTCTTTCTTTGTCACCATAACATCACGCGCAGCCGCTAAATGCCACACAGGACTGCTCACACATACTCACATTGAGTTGATGTGTATGTCACCTTAAAGTTATGCATTCTTTGTTTAACAGGAAATGTAAATCACTCCATCACAACCCCCCTCCCTCCCTTTATACCACAGCCATAGACCATGTCATGTTTTTAATTTAGTGATTTGTAGTGGTGATCCATTTGTGCTGTTGTCACCTTTTTTTATCTGTGTTTTTATTATTTTGATACTTCAGTTCATCCATTCATCCATTCCCTTCATCTCCATGGTCCTTGTGTTTTGTTTTTATTCCCTCCTCAGATATTCATCCATCCGTCTGAGCACCCTGTTCTCTCCATCCCCTTCATAGGAATGATTGTAATATTGGCTGTGATCTGGTGCTGGTTGTCGGAGCTGGCGTCCCAGAGGGCAAGGTATGGGAGGAGCTTATCTCTATCTGATGCGTAATGCTACGTAAGGTTCTTACACTTTGATTAAAGGGTCAGTTCACCCAAATAACATAAAAGCATAGTGTTTTGCACACAGTATCTAGCTATGCAGATAGTTTTAGGTTTTATTTGCTCAGGTTTTGAGATAACTGTTAGTGAGAGTAAATAAGTCACAAAAACAGTCAACAGTTTTAATAGGTAGACATAATAGATATGTATTCTTTGGATTATCCATACTAATCAGGCAACCTGGTCTCACTCCGTCAAACACTGACGCTTGGTCACTGGCCCTTGGCATCATATACCGACGCACAAATGCACCCTTAAGTATGAGACGCACTGGATGGCGGCATTTTTTGATGCTCCGAGCAACTGCTGTAGAATAAAGAGCAGGAAAGTCTACATAGGATGGATGGCTCAAACAAACTCTGTGCTATAATTCGTAGGACGGCTGACCATGTCCCCCTGAGAAACCAAAAGTCAACTGAATTATAACATTATAACAACGTAGTGTGCTGGTAAGTGTAACATTCTTCACTGGTGACGTATGTCACATGACGTTGCATTATGTCAGTTACACTATGTAATTTTGTTGCCTAAACTTAAGGAAGTAAATCTAAAGAGTTTTTTTCCATTTCCGTTATTTCCGTTTCTGTTTTAAGTTTATTTTGAAACAAGCTTGTTTGCATTTAATGAGCGGAAACTGTAAATTTCCTGTGAAAACAAAGGTTAATTTTGAAAAGACATGTTTAAAGAGACTAGGGGTCTCATTTATAAACATTGCGTACGCACAAAACGAGGCCTGAAAGAGGCGTACGACACTTCTCACGGACAAGTTGTGATCTGTAAAAAGAGACTTGATGGGAGGAAACTCTGACCCATGCTTACAAACATTTCGCAGACGGGAAAGATGGAAGCCTGATTGTCGAAAGTTTGGCACGAGCATTTTTGGCTTTTGTTCCTACATACATTGTTATCATAGATCCTATGCACAGTTCAGACCCCTGGAAACTGCACTGGATGCGAGATACTGTTCATTTCTATAAAAGTTGCTCAGTGGTGCATGAAGCCAAAAAAGTTCAATGGCTGCACATAAAAACACCCAGATGATCGGCACTGCTTCAGCACTGTGTGGCCCACAGAGCAGGCGCACTGGAGTCTTCCCTAGGCCAAGCTGGTTACTTTCAGTTTAGTGCTCTGTTAACTTGAATGGGAATAAAATGATTTAATCGTGCAGCTTTTTTCGACTTTTACATGTTGTTGGACCGAAAGGATCAAATCCCAATAGTGAAGGAAGTCATTTCGTGGGGTCATCCCTTTCACCATGTAGATCAATAAGAACAGGTCTTTTTGGGCCACTGGGCATCATGTGATGGTGTAACAACACTGTTTGGCCACTTCAAAAACCGGCTTCAAAGCCTGGCACACTTCCTGGGGTCCTCGTAATGAGCGTAAATTGACACACCATCCCTGAGCATTCCAAACTGACACTGGAGAGGTACCCAGGGTGTCATTGTTTACATGTTGGTCCAGTGACCAAGCCTCAGTATTTGATGAGTTGGAAATGAGAATCAGGATACTGTTTGAAAAGACATGTAGCTGAATTTCTTTTATTCTCCATTGTGTTTGAGTGGAGGCAATTATATCTCACAACCTGAGATCTGCATGGCACAATACCGCAAATGAGTGAGGAAAATATGTTATTTGGGTGAACTAACCCTTTAATATAAATGACTGCCCAAGATTCACTGACAGTGGTGGTTGCTATGGGAGGGTCTAAACTGAGGAAATGCCAAAATTGCCTGGAAAAATCTCCAGTGAATGACAGTAGATAATGATATAAACATGTATGAAAGGTGGACGTGGGACGGGTGGGCAGTTTGGCAAATTACAACAAACTATTTCCTTTAATGGCACTGAATACGTCATTTATAGAAACAATAAAACATTTTTGTTTGCTTTCTTGCAGAGACTTAAACAAGAGGGTGGGTACCACTCTCATGTTTGTGTGTTAAGCCACAGCCAGGAGACAGTTAGCTTAGCTTAGCATGAAGACTGGAACGAGGGGATACAGCTAGCCTGGCTCCGTTCAGCATTCAAAAACCCTCCTACCAGCATATCTGAAGCCCAGTAATCAACACATTGTGTGTTTAATTTGTACACAAGAAGAAATGCAAAAACAAAACAACAATTAGTGGTCGTTGGGGGAGTTAAGAGCTGTAAGTAGCTAGGCTAGTTGTTGTTCTCTGAGCCTCTGTCGTCACCACAACCAGCGGAAACAACAATAAGTTCTGGGCGGACAGATACAATGTTTGTCAAGAAATAGTAACAGCACGTAACAACCCTGAAACCACAAATGATTGTTTTTATAACTATTTTTATGTACATGTATTTTTGAATTTTGGACAGAGCTAGGCTAGCTGTTTCCCCTTGCTTCAGTTTTTACGCTAACTGCCTCCTGGCTCCAGCTCCACAGTGAATTAACAGACATCTTCTAATCTCACTCTTTGCAAGAAAGTAAATATAAGTGAACTAATCCTTTAAAAGCCTAGTATAGTTTATCTGTGGCTGACGTACAGCCTCCTCTGACTCCTAACGCTGCTGTCTTCCTGTCTTCCTTCAGGGGAGTGAGGTAGGTTGGAACTCCATTTTGACTATCACTGCAGCCACAGCAGTGTTACTAATGATGACTAGCTTGTTGAGAGCTCTCGTCCGATGTTGATTGGATGGGCAACAACCGCACAGGGACAGACGTCTGCTTCAGACCAGCCCTCGTTCTCTCCTGCCATGTCTATAGACCGAACTGGAATTCTCTAAATGTGATAGAGCTGACAGCTGTGTAGTAGAAAATGTATGCTAATGAGGAAGGTACTCCATGCACTGAGAGCGACGCGCTCAGTCTCATTTGAGATTGAAGATGAGGATGAGTTGACCTGCAGAGAGCCCACATGAGGACTGATCTCACTTCACTATATGTATGCTAGTGTTGTGTCACTGCTCCTCTGTGTCTGTGAATATTATTTTTCTCTCATTTAGCTAACAATGTGATAAAAACGAAGGTTTTGATTAAATGTGCACCAAATGGTTTTCAGTTTATTTAACCATTATTTATTTATTTGTTTGTTTGAATATTTTCATAGTTGTCTCTGATAATAATGACCAATATGGAGTCTGAACATTTAATGCACTGAAAGCAATGCAGTTTGCATTTGTTTCTTAATAAGTTGACTATTAATTACTTGTTGCCTCCCCTTGATTAGACCTCGGGCAAAGCAGGGACAAAATATAACCTTTTAGTATCTCTCTCTTTGCTCAGAGATGCATTGTGAACAACATACATATGTCCTCTACCCATACCAGCCTTTTTCTTTTAAATTTTGGATGAATGAGTCAGACACAATCAGACCAAGAGTTGACATTGTGCATTGCTACTCTTACCCCTCTGTCAGGACGAAAGAAATCGTTGACAAGTAAATATTTCTGGCACATAAAGCTCTTTTTATTCTTCCATTAGTCCTCCAAACAGATGACAGTGTTACTATCAAACCAATTCATCATGTTGAATGTTGCAGTTATATGAATTTATTCCAGTGCGTCAAACTTATCTTGTTGAGCAATCACCATTTTCTCTTATGAAAAACATTGGATTGAAATAAGATGTTTAAACTCTCACCCATCATGTGCACTCAAATCTCCAAATCATGCACGTTCCTCTTTTTCATTCAGTACGTTTACATGCACAGTTAAGATGAGCTACGGTTACAGCTCGACCAGGCCATTTAATTGGACTACTCATCACAGTATACAAGCATGGAGGGGGAATCAATTTATTGACCCAATTATGTCCGACTGCTACGGTTGGTGGCAATATGCCCCCTTTCAGCTTTTTCCGGTTGACCTATTACATCACAGATCAAACAATCGACAAACACATTTGCTACATTTAGCTAGCAGCAAGCTGGTACCATGATGGACAACTTTACAGCTCTGCATGTTTTGTATGTGCGGTATACTTTAGTTTTTGTACACATGAGATGCACGCTGGATGTAGATTTTGTCATGTTGTTACCGGCTTCTTCTGATGTGCATTTAATGCTATTCGACTTCTGCGTGCATGTGCAGAGCGCCTAGGCCAGTTTGGTCCTGGTTAACTGTTTACATACAGGAGTAATTCGACTCCCAATTGCAATATCTGGGTTTGAGAAATTCGATTTAGTACAGTAAGATATGTTCGATTGAATCAAACTCAAGTTCGATTGCCCCCTAAGTGCGGTTTGTTTGGGCAGGTGTGAACACAGCAATCACACTCAGTTGCGCACCAAAACAACCGGACTGAGACCTCCTCAAGAGGTGGTCTTGGTTCGCTTACAAACGAACTCCAGTGTAGTTCATTTGTGAGAACATGTTCGGACCTCGATCCAAACCAACTGCAGTCACATGACACATAGTTTGGGTTAAACATGAGCATGTTACAGTCCTGGAGGATTATTAAAGTACGCCTCCTCCTGTACTGCCTTAATATGCACATTCAGCACATTAAATGCATCAAAACATTGTTTTCTAGTTGGAGCCGCGCCTCGTTTTCAAACTGTATGGTTTGACTCAAATGAACAATGACAGCAATATAGTCCACGATGAGCAGCGCTAAAATCAACCTGCGTAGTTGTCCCTCCATTGTGACATTAGAATGTTTTGTTTACTTCTTGGATTTTTCCTGTATGGAAATTCTGATCAATCAAGAGCAGCTTTCTCACAGAAGGCATTTGATCTGGTCTGCTTGTAAATGCTGCCGTGAGAACACGAACCAACTCTAGGCAATTGTGCAACTCTATAACAAAATTAGTCCCTGATTCGGACCAAAGCAAGACAACTCTAGGTGTGAAAGCACCCTCAGTTTTCTCTAATGTCATGTAAACGTACTGACTGACAGCAAGGACAGTCTGAGCAAACTGACCAGCAACGCCATGTTACTTTCGTCCCTTGGCTAGAATCTTAGATAGGCTAGCACGATAAGCTCTTACTGACATTTAGCCTACTGATAGGTCCAACAGATGATATACATTTACAATCTTCAACAAATAAAAATGACCTTCAAAATGGGAAACACTTAAGTTTTACTTAATGAGTGTAAAATCTGTAACTGTGGCAGTACTGGTTGGATTGGACTGATTTTCGGCAGCTTACTCAATAGTGGGATGAACCTCCTGTGGACTAGTTCCTGACTTTTGTATTATAAGAGAAAATTTCTTTGTTGCAGCTATTACAGTGACACCTTTGTTCCTGTTCTCCCCTGCTACAAGTAAATCCTACATACTGCAAAACTGGAATAACTGTCATGAAAAATAAATTAATTAACCTCATTGTACCATCACCAACTATCCTGCCGCTGTACTTCCGCCCTGCATAACTTTGGAACATCAAATTGATTTCTTTCCATTGTAAACACCAATGATATGCTATTATTAACTAAACACCTGTCAATCTAAGCTCAGTGTATAAGGCTGATGTTTAACCTCCCGTGGGTGGATCCAGCTCTTCTTCACAGTGTCGTTCAGTTGTGTGCTTTGCTTCAGGCTCCGTCACTTCCTCCTGCCTCTCTACTGTCTTGTGTCTGACTCTGAAATCAAACGACTCCCACCTTCCTCCTTTAATTATCAGTTAACCAAGATGCTGGGAAATCAGCACAGTATTTCTGATTCATCCTACCTGCCCACAGCTCACTTTGAAACATCTGAAATCTTCACACCCACAGCTGCATTGTTACACTTAACAACATGGTTTGCTGTAGTTTTGTTTTGTGCTTGTGAAGATATCTCAGCAACTTTGGGAACAAACTGTAGGATGATTGAGCTCTAGTCTTATTTTTTAACATTCAAATGTGGAGAAGTAAATGTTTGTTCCTCTCTTGCAGGATTTTAATGGCTAGTGTATCTTAATTTAGATGTATGGTGATCGCAGGTTGTTTCAGGTACGCAGTGTGAGAACGCTGACTGCCAGCGTTCCCTTGTTTACTGACGACACTCTTTATGTGACAAACTGCAGATCTGATAAACACCGACTGACATCCGGTCACACTTTAATTAAACCACTGATGGGTCTGAAGTGAAAGATCAGGGTCAGTTAGCTGTGGGGGCAATTTAAAAAATCGATATGGATCCAAAACATGTAAATAGGAAGCTGTCAGAAAAAGTCTGTTTAAGCATTAATTACAAAAAATGTCTGTATATGTGGAAGGACTCTGATTATTGTTTACATTTGTGAGATGTTTTTTTGTGAAGAAAAGCATGCTAGAAAAACATATAGAAGCACAATATATAAGTTATGTTGATTCTTTGTATTTCATGTAAATAGTTCGGACATAAAGTACTATGGGAGAGAAATTTCTTAAATCCATTTGTACTAGCTTTGTAGAAAGTTTATCTATTTTGAAAGAGCATCGTATATTTGATAGCCAAATTATATGCTGTGTAAATGTTTATTTATGGTGACGTTATCCAGAAGGAACTGCTAGCATCGCTGATCATTTCCAGTACCTCTTTGGCGCAGTCATCGCATGCATTCAGACTGCATTTAAACCTTAGTTGCTAGATAGAGCAATATGACTCATTAATTTCGGAAATGTATTACAATCTTTTTCTGAAACATTTGTCATTAAACAGAACCTTGATAAGCAACACCTGACTGATGTTGTTTCTGCATATGAAAACACATTAGAGGGACGTGATGTGCCACTGGACTGCAAATGTTGTCAGTGTCTGTTTTAAAACTGGTTGAATTATCCTGTTGACTGCAATGGTGCACATAAATGTTGTCTCATTCAGATCATTATTTTCCATTATCTCCTGAATATTACCTTCATCACAGCTCCACAAGCTTCTATATTGCACTGTTGTTCTCAGCTTGTTGCTTTACATATTGACAGCATTGTTGTTTTCAATATAGTTGTGGCTATTTTGTTACCTGGAGGTCTATTTTGTACTGTAAATGACTTGAGAAAATAAATATACCCGCCCCACATGATGTCTGAGCGCTTTCTTTTCTTGGAAGGTGGCCTCACCGTCAGCCTCATTCATGAAATCACCAGCAGACTACCTGAGTGAGAGCCGTCTCCCTGCTGGGATTGCATTACACGGGTAGTATATGGATATTAATAACCGTCACTCCAGAGACGTGACATAAGCTCACAGACACGGATTCCTTACAGATGGCAGGAACTGGTGTGTCAACGTTGTTGATGAGTCCCATAAACTACACTCATTACTCCACCACTCACAGTTCGCTAAGTTCAAGTGCGTATAATTATCTAAAAGTAGCATGCATGTGCAGATCTAGTCATGGGGTACGCTTAGCTTAGCCCTCACTGAGCAACCTTCTGTCACCTCGGGTTGAAGTTATATTAGTTTCCAAAGTCTGCAAATATTCCCAACAGATCCTGAATCAGGTTTCTGTCTCAGTCTGTGTGGGTAAAGGAATGAAAAGTGTTTTAATGGTCTAAGTGTCAGATCTGGATCACCAGTGAAACCTAATCAAGTGGGCCTTGGCCTCGGGCCTATCTGTCCAGCAAATTCGCCCCAAATCCCCTCTTAAATATTTAATATATTCACCTGACAGACTAACAGGGAAAAGCTAATTAAAAAAGGCAGGAAGCTGAAAGTGAGAGCAGCCATGGGCAGTCTCTCGGGATGTAATTTCAAGTGGACAGTGTCCAGGTCAACAGTGTGCTCCTGTGATTTGGGTTTTGGATTCGATCACACACATGGATTTGGATGGATCTTCTTACAGTCTCATGTTATTCACATATGAAGCTCTACTGTCGGAGCGTCGGAGCAGACTACCTCACATCATTTAAATCTGATAACTACAGTACAGGCTGCACTACCTACTTAACCTTAGACATCCCTCATGTTCACATTAATGCTGGCAGAGCTGTGTTCAGGTGTAATGCACATTATAAAAGACATGAACTACCAATTGCTGTCAAACTTGAGTTTGTTGATTTGTTTTGAAGTTGAATTATTTTCTGGTAACCGTTTCTTTTGGAGGTGGCACAGTGGTACAGTGGTTATACATGTCCTGATTTTGCCACATGGTTTTTGTCCTGCCTCATCCAATTAAAGGATAAGTCCAGTATCCCCCACAGTTTGCTACGATTTTTATGTTGGAACATCAACGAACACCACTGACCACTCAGTGAGTTTCATGGCTTTGGAAACGAACGTTTAAGGTGGTTTTAGGACAGATTTACACATGGCCATAGACAGCATTGTTAAGCCAGGCAGGGGAAAGCCAAATTCTCTCAAATTGTCAGAGAAGGAGCAATCGTCAAGATTTTAGTCTTAATCACTCTATTTCATCATAAACAACCAGGAATGGGGCTCAAAGTGCAAAATACTGGACTCCTCCTTTAATGTTGGCAGAGTTGTGTTCAGGTATAATGCATATTATAAAAGACATGAACTACCAAGTGCTGTCAAACTTGAGTTTGTTGATTTGTTTTGAAGTTGAATTATTTTCTGGTAACTGTTTCTTTGGATGGTGGCACGGTGGTACAATGGTTATACACGTCCTGATTTTGCCACGTGGTTGTTGTCCTACCTGAGCCAATTAACGTTAGCTAGCATGATAGCTGGCTAGTTAATGCTTTATACTTATCAATTGCTTGATCATTTAAGTTAGTAACTTCCTCCTCTGCTCATTTAGTCAAAAGGCCACCACAAAAAAAGTGTTCTTGGTTTATCATGCGCCTTGGTTTGGTTCCCCATAAGCCCCACTCAATTGTGCAATACTTTCTGTCACTGGGTACACTCCTTGGTTGAGGCTCATCTTGTAGTTTGCGCCTTTTTTCACAGCCATTTTGTGTATATTTTTGCAGGGCACTGGCGGTAGAGCTCTTTCTTTGATGACATCATAAATGTGGATTGTTGATTATGTCCTTATAAATATTTCTTGTTCTCAGTTCTCTCTCCATAAAGGGATCTTAATGTCAGTGAAACTGCCTGATTAAAAAAAATTAAATAGATTATAAAAGTATTTTGTACATCCTACTTCCTAACTTCCTTTCAATTAATAAACAGTAGGCTATTTGTCACTGAACTATGGGATGCTGTAACAGTACTGTGTTAAACTAAACATTATTTGCATGAGATTAAGTGACAGTATGACTATTTATTTATTCATAGTTTTAAGGGTGGGGCTGTTACAGCTGTGTGTGTTCTGTGCTGCTGTCCCTTCTCCCTCCATTGTAGATCTGCCCAGGTGTGCTGCGTTACCTAACGAGGTGCATCACACCTGGCATGGAGAAGGTGGAGCTCCTGTGCAAGCAGCAGAGGAGAGAGGCCTGTGGTGTGGGGACTGTTGGTCCTGCTGCCTCTCAGCGTGGGACTTTATTGTCTTGTTTGCTAGTTTTATGTGCTAATATATCCCAATGGATTTGATTGTTTGTGTCTTATGTGGTTATTTTGGGTCTGTGGTGGAGTTTTGTTCGTCCCATGGGGCCCCCCCAAGGATGGAGCGTAATAGGTGGTATTCCTTTTAGACTATATAAATATTCAAAATCACATTGTAAAGGTTGGACTTGTGTTATACATTGAGTCAGATGTGTTTTAATTAAAAATAATCTTCTCAATTTTGGTGCAATATAACATTCCTAGTGTTTAGAGTTGTAGTGTTTTTACATAACAAGGCATTCACTTCTTAAAACTTAATTTTTATTGCTTTTTTACCCTTTGTTTTCACAAAGTAAACATACAAAAACAAAACAAAACTAGAGTGTTGCTGAGGTGAATTACAAATACATAGGGCATTACAGTACTCATCCTACCTATCACCTGAAACACATCAAGAGGTTTAGGTGGTGTCTCTGCAGTGAGCCTTGTATTCAGTCCATTTGGTCCATTTTACTGTGAATTCTGATATTTGGAGTCTCAGTAAATGAGCGAGTCTTTCCATGTCATATATCTTCCCAACAATGTCTTTCCAGTCATTTAGAGAAAGAGGATCCCCTTTGAGCCATTTCCTGGTAATAGCCGTCTTCGTTGCTGCTGAGAGGATGGAGGTGTTCACTCTTGAGGTTGTTGTGCTTCACTTGAGTTTTTTTTTTCTACATGATGCTACTTTAGAAAGTTTAACTGCTGTATTTCAGTGTTTTTCTTCTTTTATTCTATCTGTTCATATGAGGCACTAAACTTAAAGCACAATAACAGTTTGCTTGGCATTGTAAAGGCAGCAAAATTTCAGGCACAACTTCAAACAGTTTGACTGATGTGTACATGATGAGAACACTGCAGTAGTCCCAGTCAGTCCTGGCTGATCCCAGTCAACCCTTACTCAGTGAGTTCAGGCTGCTTCTGTCTGGCCGCAGATATAAAATGCCAGTTTGCAGGACTAATCAGCAATGGTTGCTTTTCTTTTTTTTTTTTTTTTTTTAACATATTTAAGCCCTGAACACCATTTCACTCATTCTCCCCTCATCATCAGCTGAGCATTATTTATCCTTATTAAGATGGTCATGTGTTTAATTTGACTAAAGTTCTAATTTTGTATGTCTCTTTCAGGTTCAAACCCATGTGTGTGTGTTTGCTCCCCCCCTTTGTGTTTAATTGCCATTTGAGTTGGGAAATAAAAATAAACCTTTGTGTGCAGAAGGAAAGTTTCAGTGGCTGATCCATTCTGACCGATGCCTATGATAGTAGACCTCTCCTCCTGAACCACCACCACCTCCTCCTCCTCCTCCTCCTCCTCCTCCTCCCTCTTAACAACCCAAATTTGGTAAGTGCAATAAACCACAGATGAAAATCATGGTTTTACATATGAAATAATCAGCTAACAAAATATGATGCAGCTACAGGAGAACCTATAAAGCAGTACATGAAGCAGATGGTACATGGTAAGGACTAAACAGTGACCGACTATTATAACAGCACTCATGAAAAACAGGAACTGAAGAAACATTACCATAAGTGGGGAAACACCAGAGGCTGGATAAAAAACAATTTTAGATCTGTCAATAAGTAAGTAAAAAAAAAAAAGTTAAAATAAATAAGTAATGAAATAGAAGCATATGCCAGCTATAAAAACAGATTAATTAAAATAAATAAATAAATACACAATAATCATAAATGCAAAATTTAAAAATAAAATAACTAAATAATAAAATAAAAGACAGTTCAATTAAAAGTCAGGCTAAAAAGGTAGGTCTTGAGTTTGCTTTTAAAAAAATTAAAAGGACATGTTGCACTTTTGATTCTTAAAGTACATTTGCTGGTAGTACCCTTATAATTATACATAAGTAAAATTTTATTTTTACTTAACATTTTTTATGACTTGACATATGCTGCCTTTTCTTTAATAAAAGATGTGGGTGTCAAGTTTTACAACAGTAACATTTTAGTTATTTTAGTTATTTATGTTCAGATGATAAATGGTGTTATTGAATTCTGTCTTACAACACCATGAGATGATGACATGATTTACAAACACAGATATCAAAGTTTTACTGTAGAATATTCTGGCTCATGATTCCAGTCAGTATAAAATAGCTAAATGGTTGCGGAACAAACAAAAATAATCTTTAGAGTGTCTTGTCACATGGTGGGAGATCAACACGGGGACCCCTGGCTGTGTCCAGGCCGAGTATCCTAGGAATGCCTTCTGCATGTGTCACAGTTATTCTTACCTCCCACTACTTCATCAAGGACGGCGCTGGCATCTGGTGTCACTGCCATGTCACTGAGTGCTGAGTCACAACACCACGACAGCCCCCTGAACCTGCAGCAAACACAATATTTATTGGAAATGACTCATTTTCAGTATGGATGATCAATCTTACTGCGCACACGCTGTCTCAACTGTCTCTGTGTATTTCTGTATGCGGCCTCATCTCCGATCAATGAACGCTGTCATGTTGACACAGTTGGAGAAGACACTAATTTGTTTTAAGTCAATTTCCAGAAGTCAGTTTGTCCTCTTTGTTTAGTGGAAAACAACAGATTATTATGTGGCTTCAGCAGACACTTACAAGTGGAAATTGGCCCATTAAATTTCTGAATTTAGTGAGTTGAAGGGAAATAACTCTCAGGTCTTGTTGGTGACATAACTGAACACATTTTCCTACAATGTATTCAATTGCTATGGTCTTGCTTGATGGTGCAGAGACACTGATATAAAATAAACTGGTTTTATTTCATATCAAGCATCTTTCCATGAAAGAAGTATTTCTCTGCTACAGACTAGGCTGCAAACCAGTAGAGGGACACCAGTTCTTTCGAAATTGGTGCTATATGACCAGATAAATCAGAACAAAAAGGCTGTGGCATTTGCTTTCCCTCAAGACGGTGAAAACCTACAATAACCAGAATGCACTGCACCGCACCAGACCAATAAACACTGCCTCTGGTGGGGATGTGATCATTCGAAATTGGCTGTTTTTCAACAGAAATGCTGGGGCCAACTTTCTATAGAAGAAACTTAGGATAAATGTTGACATAAATATGTTCGATGTAACGCTATATTAAAGTCAAGACGAGATTGGAAATAAAATTTTGTACGGTATACAACTCTTTGTTTTTGAAAAATTACATATTCTTAAGAAAACAAACTGACTTTCCTGCACTTTGTTATTGACTTTCAACAATATAGCACCATGTAATCTAACGCTGAGAACTAAAAAAAGCTGTCACTTATGAATCTTTTTGTTGTAAATTTTTTAACCATGGTGTTTTATTATTTGTAAAACTTTACTTAAGCCAAGAAAAACGATTTAAAAATCCATGATGTCATCACAGTGTAAGGTCTATGAGCCGAGGGGAAACCCAGCAGGAGAAACACTTCTGTGCCTATTCAGCGGGCTGCATACTGTGGGAATAAACCCAGAAGCTAGAAAACTTTTTTCGCTGTGTGCGCCAAGCGAGCAACTCCATTAGAATGAATAAGCGCCATCTTGGCGTCCAGTATCTTGTTATTATTAAAATCTATGGCTAAAATATGTTTTTGTAAACATTTTAAGCGATAGTAGTAAACACAGTAATAGAACTGTGACTGTTTTATCACTGTTTTTTCAGCCTCGGTTTTTACAATACAGGAAACAGTATGGCGCCTGCTTCTAGTTCACAAATTCTCGTACTACAGCCAGACTGAAATATCTTTCTGATAACCAGAGAGAGAAAATGACAATGTAGAAACAGAATCTCAGTTTATATTTGATCAACACTGCCTACTTTTTGGGATCATGGGGGGTGACACGGGTGTAGTGGTTAGCACTGTCACCTCACAGCACAGAGGGTTTCTTGTTTGAGTCCTCCTGTGCAGAGTCTGCATGCTCTCTTCATGTCAGCGTGGGTTTTCTCCGGGTACTCCGGCTTCCTCCCACAGTCCAAAGACATGCAGGTTAACTGGTGACTCTAAATTGTCCGTAGATGTGAATGTGAGTGTGAATGGTTGTCTGTCTCTATGTGTCAGCCCTGTGATAGTCTGGCGACCTGTCCAGGGTCAGCTGGGATAGGCTCCAGCCCCCCCAACAGGATAAGCGGTTATGGAAAATAAATGAACTGCCTAGATTTACCCTTTGATCAGAGTTTGGTCTGCATTTGAGAGAAATAGAAGACGGTCTCTCTATTGATCCACTTAGAAATCTTCCATACTCTTTGTGTCTGTGGTGGCATCTGAGCTGAGACATGAGCAGAGAGATCTGAGCGCTGGTGAAATGGAGGGAAGTTTACCAAAGTTAATGTAGCCTACATACAGTATGCTGCCCACAAAGTTATAAAACACAGCTGGTTAAAAATCAGCAAAATGTCCCTTTAACCTCCCTGAGCTTGTTTTGACCTTTGGTTGTCTACACAGAAATGCATTTCACCCAGGGGTGGCAGATAGCTGTAAAACACACGTAATGCAGTTGCTTCATCTTCATCAGGGTGACCTCATCCTTTAAATGTTTCTCTCCAAGGCCCCAGTGTGGGGATTTAATGCGCAAAACCTCAGTGTTTCTCAGGAAAAAGACACGTTATTGAGACAGAGAGGGACTTGCTTCACTTCTCACTTTCTTTTCTTAGCACAATTGTTCAGTCACTAGGATCCTGAGCATGACACACATTCAACAATCGCTAAGCCCCAGCCCCCAGCCGCCCAAATAGGAGCGCCTAAAAATAAGGAGCATGCCGTAACTGCCTGGGGTCTGACCAATCACTGTCCCAAGCTCCCCGTAAACCGACCCCGACTCCCGTTATCCTTATGGATTAGCAAATAGACTATGATCACAGAGGCTGAGTGACGTGGCCCTGGCTCCTTTATATACCAAACTCTGTCCTCTCCCAACAGTCAAGTTAAACAGAGTCAACTCTAACAGTGCTGCTCCAGCTCAGCTCACCTGCCACCAAACTCCATTTCTCTAAACGCGACATCCTTCACAGAGAGAGGAACGACTTGTCAAGAGGGTGCCAATTAAAGAAAAGCGGACGACCAGCTGCCTTGCACGTTGTAAACCGGATCATTTAATCCATCACTGTCCTGACACAAGTGGTTTCTTCGCAAGTGCTTCCGAAAAATCTCCAGGCTGCTTTTTAAACTCCCCCAAGTTTGAACTTTCCTCCGCGAGAGCGCGCTTTGCCACCGACCTGCTAAAGTTTTCTGCGCTGCCGAGCGCACAATTCAACACCCAAGTGTCACCGAGGTATAAAAGTGGACAAGGAAAAAGTCACCATGATGAGCAATAACTACAGCGAAGACCAGCTGCCTCCGCAGTACTACCAGGCCACCGACATTGGGGAAGAGGAGGACGACGAGATGCCAGCCACGGAGAAGGACCTGGCCGAGGACGCGCCATGGAAGAAGATCCAGCAGAACACCTTCACCAGGTGGTGCAACGAGCACCTCAAGTGCGTCAACAAGACCATCACCGACCTGCAGAGGGATTTTACTGATGGGCTCAAGCTCATTTCGCTCCTGGAGGTTTTGAGCCAGAAGAAAATGTACAGAAAGCACCACACCAGACCCAACTTCCGTCAGATGAAACTGGAAAATGTGTCTGTGGCACTGGAGTTCCTGGACAGAGAGCACATCAAGCTGGTCTCCATAGGTGAGTTAGACTGTCATGGCTTCCTGAATGCAAACATGAAAAGTTAGCAGGCTATTTTTAGACAGGAGCAAGTTATAAAAAGGATGACTTGTGTGATAGGTGACAGTGACACCTTGATCTTAATAAGATGCAGCACTTTGATGTGTAAAAACTGAACCATGACAACAGCATTTCACATGTCTTTGATATTTTTAAATCTGTCATACCTTCACACACACACACACACACACTCTGTAGCTGCTCTCTTGGTATGTTATCAGCCCAGGTGTCAGCAGCGAGACGAGGGTTTCACAGACCTCTGGAAAGCCGCATTGAGCAGGAGGTCAACAGCTTATTGGAAAGTTACTGCAGAGGTGCCACTGAGGTCATTCACTTGTATCAGGGCCAAGGAGTCCTGGCTCCATAGTATGCTTAAGCTTATTCTCCACTGCAGCAATGTGGTGAACTACAGGGCTGGAAATTCACTACGACTGTGCTAATGAGAATGACACGATTTATACATGTGGACAGCAGTCACACACACACACTCATCTGTACACAAACAGGCACACACACACACTCTCATCTCTGTCAGGTCAGGGGTCAGAACGACTCACTGGGGCTCTTCGCTGACAGCCAATTGCTGTGCGGAGCCATCAGCAACTCCTGTGAGGTGAGGATTAAGTCCGGAGGGATTTAGGGATCAGACTGTGGTACAGATAGCTGAAGTAACAATAAATTGTTGTCACCAGAGGAGGACTTTAGACCACCAGAGTGCCAGCTCTCAGACATATTGAAAAACTGAGGAGAACTAGTAGCCTGTATGCAGGGGCGTAGGTTTTGTTTCAACATTTTGGGTTTGAGGGGTCTGCCACAAGAATATTTAGAGCATCAAACACTTAATGTCCGTACACTCTTGGTGAATTTTAATGCACCATTTTGTGCCTTTTTGGCATCAACTTTCTGGCGTTAATGTCCTTAAACTTTATCAAAATAAAAGTCCTCTGCTGCTTTCATGGTTCAGCTGGGGTGGGGGGCAACAAATGCAGCTTCTAAATATTGAGCATGACATGTCCCCCCCTGAAATATACAGCTATGCTAATATAAAAAGAACAGATACTGTAAAATGAGGAGTTATGGCTTAATTATACACCTGTAGACAACCCCACAATTCATACAGGAGAAAAGTTATTAAAACTCTGACAGAGTATTTTTTCTGCTTTGGTGACTAATGATGCTGCCACACACTTGAGTGAAATTCCCGGCATGGCTGAGGCTTTGGCCGGCGGACTGTGAAGGCCACAGTGTGTCCACCTAGATATACACTGAATGTTTTAGTTTGAGCGTGTGCCTCAGGGTCAAGCTCAAATCTCAGTGGTCCTGGTGATTACAGGAGGCCAAAGGTCACTACCACAGATATCACCTTTAGAGTTTGTCCGGGAAAAATTTGTCTCGGACTTAATATGCGAGTGTGTGTCTGGCACCGTTGTCCCAGCTGTGCAGACACACACCAGGTCAGACTGTTTTGACAGAAACAGGGCGTGATAATAGAAGCCCTGGCATTTTATTTCCTAGCACCCTCTCCCCACATTCAGCTCTAGTGGGTCAATGCAGCCCTCTTAAGATAATGTCTCAGCCTCATTACAGTGACCCAGAGACACTAAAAAAATCCCCACAGGCTTAGTCACACATGTGTCACAGTGTGTAACTAGATACCATTTGATGGATGTCTCTTTGAGCACACAGTTGCCCTTAAATCCGGACACGGCAGGATCAAAAACACACTGTGCCACGTCGTGCCACCTGCCTGTGCCAGTCAAACGGTGTCGCATCAAACATTACCCTCTGATAGGAGGCACTCATCTGTGAAAAGATAAATAGTCTCACTAAAAGAGTCTCGTGATAAACAACTGGCATCAAAGTCCCTGCGTTATTAAAGCCTTACTGAATTAAGCGGAGTGTATCACACGAGATTAGTCGATGAAACATTAAAGTGAAGCGCTCCTCTGAGGTTTTTTGGCTTAAATGGCTGAATTTCTAAATTAAGGTGGATTTGAAATGGCTTATTTGACAAACTTTTCCTCAGAGAACTTGCGGAAATGAGCTGCGTGCTCGCTGTCAATGAAATCTAATCTCCACCTATGTGATTTATCACACTCTGGCGCTACAAGTTTTGGACGTAATTGAAATCCAAGTGGTGTTTATGCAGAGAGGGATCCACTTCCACATATCCTCAGCTGTCACTGTCTTCAGAGTGCCATTGTGACTGGATGACAGATTGTCAGGGGTCCTCAGCCAGACAGCTGTCTGAGAGAAAGGGGCTCGGGGGGGAAAGCAGCGAGGAGCATTAGATTCTTGTCTCCTCAGCAGTCAATCATCATTGTTTATATTTCTGGTCAACTCTGCAGAACACTGCAGAAATACTGTTCTGATATGATGCACTTATGTATAGATCCTAATTTCTTATGGTTCAGCTTTGGGGTGCTTTAATCAGTGATAACAGTATACACAATGTAAACCAATTTACTAGTAGATTGCACAAATCTGCCCACAAGGGCCCATAAACACTTAGCAATGAAAGTACAGCTGGAGGATGCAGTTAACTAGTAAACCACCAAATACTGTCAGACATGGTGCATTATGTAAACTTTCTGGAAGTTATAAATCCTCACGAAAACTTTTGTCTCTGCCGTCCAACTGCAGATAGCAAAGCCATTGTGGATGGGAATCTAAAGCTGATCCTGGGTCTTATCTGGACTCTCATCCTCCACTACTCTATCTCCATGCCCATGTGGGATGACGAGGATGACGAGGAGACAAAGAAGCTGACCCCCAAACAGCGGCTGTTGGGCTGGATACAGAACAAGGTGCCCCAGCTGCCCATCAACAACTTCAACCGTGACTGGCGAGATGGCAAAGCTCTGGGAGCTCTGGTCGACAACTGTGCCCCCGGTAAGAAGTGTGTAGCGGCATCAGCCAAGCCTGCGGGCAGGGTGGAGTAAGTGCTGAGTCAGATTACGTGCTGCGCCTGTTAAAAGGCTTCTTGTATATCATGGTTTTCCTTGGTTGCTATGGAGGTTGGGGTCAGGCATGTGTCAGTCAGTGTGTCTGAAACAGTATCACCTTCTCAAGAGATTTTGTCTCCTTTGCTCCTCATCTAGAAATGACGGCTGTATATCTGTCACACATTTCTGCAGCACACACGCACACACACATCGAGATTCAGATGTCAACCAGTGTAATCTGTCCCTGGAGGGCAGGTAGTGTCAGGGGGTTGTAGAGGGGCTGCTGATGGCCAGGGGGGACGTCCCTGCCAGCTGTCCCACAATGACTGAAGCTTTCACTCTCACTGTTTCGGGCCCTGAGGCCCAAGCCCGGCTTTAGCGTTTATAGCCTCGCTGCTACACAACACCCCCAAATTTGGGCACCATTCCTCCTCTTCTGTCAAGGGGGATACTTGGCTCTGCATCAAAATGCAGAGTTATCTGTCACAGGGAGGTGCCTAAGCCACAGATCCAGGGACCACAAGGCCACAGTTTGAGCCACTGCCAGTTCAGGCTTTTGCTTCCAACACTGAACATTAGAGAGTCCTCTTCTAGCTGCGTTTCACAGAGCGAAAGGTGGAGGAGTAGCAAGAGGAGTGTAGAGCGCCATGTTTACACGAGCCATTGATCTGCGGAGACACATCTTTCAAACACTGTGCTGCAGCGCTGACCATACAAGGTTCTGTTGTTTCATCAGCTAATACCAAACAGCAGGGTAACTGACGAAACTCGCTCTGTTCTGATACACAGAAGCTCTGCTTTTAATTCACATACAAATGTGCAAAACAAGTTAATTGGCCAGAAGAGGAACAAACCAGTGTTAATCTCTATCTGACAGGCAGTTAGCCACAATCTCTCTGAGTATATCCAGTGTTTTCTTATAAAACTAAAGCATACATCTGCCTCTGTTAGTGTTACACTGATGTTGCATTATAAACTACATGTCTGTGGTTTTACTCCAGAGCTGACATCACTTTGAAGAGCTCTGATTTCCCATAGTAACATGGTGGAAGTCCCACCCCGGAGCCTCCCCACTGACAGCCTACTAAGTTTTTTTTCTGTACTGTCAAAGCGCTCTCCTCCCTCGCAGATGCATTTAAACTCAACCCTGTTAATACTGTGAGCTATATTAATTGGATAATAGTATTCTATGGTGTGCCTGTATGGGCCTTTTGAGTGAGTGTCCACTCCATCACCGACACTAATCCAATTTAGGCATTAGCAGCAGCGAGGACGCTTTAGCTTTAGCCACATGAAAAGTGCCAGAGCGTTTGGAGCGTTTGAACAATCAAAAGAGACCTTATTGTCACACACAGTGGACCCACAGGAGCAGTGCGGGGGTAAGGTCATGCGATGTTGTAGTTAGAGGTGTTAGACAGATAGTACTGACAGCCCAAGAGGCTTTGTTATTGCAACAGCGGTGTAACACTGACTGCATTCGTCCGTGCAGACGTGTCTAATCGTCCTGTTTACATTCTGTTAGGTTTGTGTCCTGATTGGGCAGAGTGGGACCCAAACCAGCCCGTGCAGAATGCCAAAGAAGCCATGCAACAGGCTGACGACTGGTTGGGTGTGCCTCAGGTAAGATGCATGATAGAAGTCAGTCACAAAGTGGTTTTTTGTTTGCTTTAGCTCAGCTCAGGTGGGAGGGGTTGATCTCACAGGGCAACACAACAAGATAAGAATATGGTCGGCAACACAGTTTATACCCAGTGGATAGACCGGCACCAATCTTTTCTAAGCTGTGCTCAGAACAAGCACCGACACACATCTGCAAATGAAAACATGCCTCGCCACATGCACATACACCTGTGAGGCAACACAACTGAAAGTAAAAGCAGTACTGCATGTGATACGGAGCCCAGTGTTTTTTTCCAGGGAGATCATGCTGGAGGGTGTCATGAAATATTTATTACCCATCTCACTTCTAATATTTCCATTTACTTTGTTGTAGCTCTCAGTTAGTGAGTTTGTAGGAGTTTTATTTAGTAGATTCGTGAATTTGCAGAGGTGTGAGATTTCTGAACACCTTCCGAGCCAGCCCCTGAAACAGAGGTGTAAATATGCCTGCGCTCATCAGAATAACAATGTGAACAGAGCCAGAGTGCAATGTTTCCAGTCCCCGTTTGTGAGACCCTGAGTCTTCGTATTGTAATGTGCTCTATGCAGGTTGTTTGCTTGTTTGTCGAAAGGCACGGGGTTAGCTGTTCTCCATGAGGCTTAGCATTGGTGAGATAGCTGGGGGGTGTATGTCATGGCTCTGCAGGCCTGGGGGGCTGCAGTACAGTGCGGTGGTGTTAAGGAGATGTGGGAAAGGTCTGGCTCAGGATAAATCCCCCCGGCTGGCTTATTGAGGGCAACAATCCTTAACCCTGTCCTGGGGTTAAATATAACCAGCATGGAGCATGGCTTTGTGCCACGGTGTGATAGACAGGCAAACAAGTGCTGGAGGGGAGAGAGGAGTCAGGGGTGGAGGGAATAAATAAGTTTAATCCTTGTTAAATCCCATTGCACTATTCTTAATAAGGGAAAGTTGTAAAAAAAGAGCCAACCACAGCCGTCTTACAAATGACAGTACTGTTAGTTAAACACAAATTAGTCTATTGTTTATTTTTATGGTCGTGGTTGTTGCAGGATGTTGCATAAAAACTCTTAACCTGTGTCGTGCTGGTTGTCCGTCTGTGCTGTAGGTGATTGCTCCTGAGGAGATTGTGGACCCAGATGTGGATGAGCATTCAGTGATGACCTACCTGTCCCAATTCCCCAAAGCAAAGCTGAAGCCCGGAGCTCCTCTCAGGCCCAAACAGCTTTTCCCAAACAAGGCCAAAGCCTACGGACCTGGTGGGTAGCCCAGCAGTCGCCATGAGCACCTGCACAGTTCACTACAGTTCATATGTGCAGTATGAATGTATAATGAATTTAGTGAGCCTCCTCAGTCCTGCATAACAAAGCGGTGATGTTAGACAGCAGAACCACACAGATACCTCAGGAACAGAACAAACATCTTAGTCTGAGGAAACTTTTTTTTTTTTAGTTTGACATTTTTTTCCTTTATTTGGTATCACTTACCAGCAGCGGTGCACACAGTCATCTCTCTACGGAGATATCCATCTTCTCAGCTTTCTGCAATGCAATTACAGAGCACAAAAATAGAACATGGCGTGTTTTCAATTTTAAATAAATAATTAGAACAATCATGAAAATTTACTAAACAAATTAAGGCAAAAGAAGGGCATTTGGGGGAAATATACCTCTCCATTTCCTCCAAATGTCCTTAAATTTAGTATTCTGCAGCCTTAGGGAGAAGGTAATTCTTTCAATTAAAAACATTTCATAAATGATATCATACCAATTAGATTGGGCGTCTGGTTTAAGCCATTTCTTTGTAATTGCTTTTCTAGCAGCTGTACTCAGTATTCTAAATAAATATTAGGTTTTAGTCTCAGGAAACTTTTTAATACTTTGTTGTTGGCGTTTCACAGAATACATCACCACTCCCTGTGTCTCTGTGTTTACATTACAGGCATTGAGCCTCATGGCAACAAGGTGCTGCACCCTGCTGTGTTCACCGTGGAAACCCTGGAAGCTGGCAGCGGTGAGGTCCTGGTCTACGTGGAGGATCCTGAGGGACACAAAGAGGAGGCGAGTTATATCCGGATCTTAGCGCGCAGCCTGCTCGCCAACTCAGATAATCCTGCTAAGTTATTATAAGTGCAGCTGATCTCTGATCTAACCCTCTCTTATTTGCCGTCTTATTTCTCCAGGCTAAGGTTAAACCCAACAAGGACAAAAACAGAACCTACACTGTCACCTATCTTCCTAAAGTTGAAGGTGTTCACAAGGTGAGGCCAAGCTGCATTTTGTCCCTTGTACATAATACCCACACCAGGGGTGGAAATCTTCACAGTCAGTACAACTCAGAGGGCTGCAGTGCATTCATAAAATGATTATCGAAGCATCAGAATTTTTGATTTCTCTTGCATGATTAATTTTTTCTTCCTGTGTGACTACTTGCTTCTTTTAAAACACAGCATATTTGTTTTCACTTCCATTGTGTTTTATTAGTACAGCAGTAGTAACAAAAGGAGATGTGTCAACTAGAAGGTTACATTTTATAACATGACGCAGTGACGCATGCTTTATTTACATTACCCCTTCTTAAGTCCAGTTCATCCTGTGCTCCAGTAGCAGCTGATCAAGCTTGGTATCTCTCACAACCTCGGTTAACCTTCCCCTTTCCTGTTATACTTAGCTATGCTATGTGGCATTATAAACTACATGCTCGTCTGTGTAGTGACCTGAACAGCCCTTTTCACATGAGGCCCAGATATCAAAGACACAAATGTCTGGTTCAGTCAGCTAAGGAGCTAGCTTAGCGTCACTTTAATACTTTGCATGTACCAGACTTACACAGACCACAGCTGTAATAAGCTGTCACACAAAGCAGCTAGAAAGTGCGGGTCACTGTAATAATTACAGGCATGTTTTTGTATTTTCAGGAAGAAATGATTGGTAACATAGGTCAACAAACTTCACTGCTGCTCAGTGTCTTTATGTAACTACCAGGATGCTACATTGTGCCCTCAAAATTTTGTTTGTAATCGAAGTTCTTACCAAATTGTGAAGGCGACAATAATGTTGAGAATTTGGTTTTTAAATTTCAGATTATTGACTTTTCTGCATAAAGACATAATCTTTTGAGAGAAGATCGCGATGCATTTAAGACTCGACTTCTTCCCCCTCTCCACATATCACACAGCACATTAACTCTCCTGAAAGGTGTCTTAACTTTGTTTTTTTCTTCTTACCGTAGGTGAAAGTGCTGTTTGCTGGTCAGGACATCGACAAGAGCCCCTACACAGTGAATGTTGCAAAGGACATGGGCGACCCCAGCAAAGTCCACGCCAGGGGACCCGGTCTGGATGCTACAGGCAACATCGCTAACAAACCCACCTACTTTGACATCTACACAGCTGGTTCGTATGAATAATTCAACCACTTTACATACTGACATGTACACATGCAGACAGCAGGAGTGTGATCTGATGAGAGGCTTGCAGTATTTTTAAACGAAGATAGACTAAAGCTACAGCATCCACTACAATCTGTGATAACTGATCATTTTCCTGTCACACTCAGGTGCTGGCAATGGTGATGTCAGCGTGGTAATCGTCGATCCTCAGGGCAAAAAGGACACAGTGGAGCTCATCCTGGAGAATAAGGGCGACAGTGTTTTCCGTTGCACCTATCGTCCCATGCAAGAGGGGCCTCACACCATCCACGTATTGTTCGCAGGCCAGGAGATCCCCAAGAGTCCTTACACTGTCAACATCGCAGAGGGTGAGCCATCTGTCTGTGTTGTAAATTACTGTCAGACAAATCAGATTTCTTATCATGCTGTTAGTGTCAGGGTGATCTATCCATCACAGTCTATCAGTCATCTTTATTTTCCCTGGGAACAGCCACCCAGTGTAGGCCATAACCCTTGCTATCTGTCATTTCTAGCTCCACCCGTTGCTCCTCCCCAGGGAGCTCCACTGCAGATAGTCCCTCAGTCAGTGCGTACCCCTCCTGGAGTGAAGGGGGTACCCCCCAAAAAACCTGGCCGCCCAAGTTAGTATGGTTTGCTGGGAGGAGCCTGTGCCCATTGCTCAGCCAAATCCCCCCCAAACATTTCCCTAAGCTGCATCTTGCAGATGCCCCTCTGTGCTTTCTGAGATTAGGGTGCCACGGATCAGTGCCGTGCTTGGGCGCCCGCTCCGCCTTCTTGCGGCCTGCAGCTTGATGGTTTCGTTATGTTCAAAGAGAGATGAGATGCAATGTTGTACAAATAGTTTACAGATTGTCCCACTTTGCATTTCTGCCTACTTTGTTGTTCTCTGTTAAATATCTGTGCTTGTGCTGTTGACATGTTTGTTTTTACCACATCTAAATTTGCATCAGCCAGCATTCGGTTTAAGCCTGCAGTCAACATTTCGGAGTGACTGACTGAAATGTTGTCAGATGCTCCCCCGATGCTCTCAAATGTGTCAATATCCCATTCAACGTTCTGCACTTTGTGTTCTATGTGCTGCAAGAAGCATCATTCTCATTTGCAGGTTCTGTCAGTCAAGCTTTAAGGGATCCCACTTGAATTGGATATTTGAATGTCTTTGCTACTAACATCGCTGTCAACTGCTGGCTACTCTTGGTTGCCATTTGCTTTGCTAAATATTTCTCTCTCCCTCTCACACTTGTTGTTATTCCTTTCAGCAATCAACCCAAATGCCTGCAGAGCTACAGGCAGAGGCCTTCAGCCTAAAGGCGTGAGAGTAAAGGAGGTTGCAGACTTCAAAGTTTTCACCAAGGGAGCTGGCAGTGGATCGCTGAGCGTCTCAGTCAAAGGACCAAGTGAGTCAGACAGCTCTCTCTTCTCTGCATCACTCCTCACTCCTCCTACATTTTTAGCATTATTCACTTTGTTTGGGTTTGTGTCTGAAGGGTAGCATTCACACAGGCATATGATAAACAAAATGCATAAAAATGCCTCTTCGTCTCCATATTGAAGAATCCTTATTGACTGTGGTTTTCATCCTCAGCTGGTGCAGAGGAGCAAGTGAAAGTACGAGATGCAGGAAACGGTGTGTATGAATGTGAATATTACCCCCTTAAGCCCGGCAAATACACAGTCAGCATCACCTGGGGAGGCCAGCCCATCCCACGCAGGTAGGGTCCTATTGCTGCCTGTGGCTATTCATTAAGAATGCACATTCACATTTACACTTGGTAATATTGTGTTATTCTGTGTGCTGCAGTCCTTTCGAAGTGGAGGTGGGTGAGGAGGCAGGTTTTCAGAAGGTGAGGGCCTGGGGTCCTGGACTGAAGACTGGCATGGTGGGAAAATCTGCTGACTTTGTTGTAGAGGCCATCGGCACTGAAGTTGGAACTCTAGGTGGGTCATGTGCAAGTTATACCAGCTCTCACACAAGAAAAGTGGATTTTTTAGAAAGTGTACAGTAAACAGGGCATGTTGATACAGAGAGTAAAATCAAATATCAGAATATCCTTGACGAAATGTTTTGATATTGACATCACAGTGATATTGTAGGGTTGACGATTTCTGCGTTCACAAAAGATTTTTGTTAATTAATTATCAGTAATGTGGATATAATGACTTAGTGGGAATAGGCAAATATAAAATAATAGAACAGCTAGAACAGTCTGTAAGTTTGAAAAATTACACTTTACTGTGATGCAGCCTATAAAACCAGGAAAAGCAGCTGATGGGAGTTAGCTTGCGGTGCTGCTCATTCGGCGATTACCGCTAGAGACGCTGTCATAGCCCAACAGTGTTGCTGTGGAAACCTTTAGCCCACCCTCTGGTCTCCTGTTAGCACCATTAGCAGTGTGAGCATTGCTGTTAGCTCTGTTAGCATCGTCAGCAGTGTCAACATTGATAGAGGTGTTAATATAGTTAACAGTGCTAAAGGGGTTTTTCGGCTCAAAATGAAGTCGCGTTTCTACAGGGATACTGTAGGGGAGGCCCGAGGACGGCCACCATGTATTCGAAGCGGTACTCGCAGTAATTGCCAAATAAGTGGCACCACTAGAGCTAGCTTTCACACGACTCACAGTGGTGCGCAGTGCAGAGCAGCTAAGGCTAACGTTAGCCAACCAGTGGAGACCAGAGGGTGGGCAGTGGCTACTATGCATGTTAACGGGGCTAGCTAGCTGTTTGTCAGCAAAGCCAACAGAAAATAAAATAAAAGGCAAAACATTTACATCACAAAACTTTTTTCCGGGTAATAGGTGTCGGGCTGTCGAAATCAAAATGAGTCAAACTGACATCCCCATGTACAATACTACAATATCCAAAATCTAAAATGATATCTAGTCTCACATCACGATATCAATGTAATATTCATACATTGCCCAGACCCAATTCTGAATGTGAAGTCTGAATGTTTTCATTTTTGGATGTTTAGGCTTCTCCATCGAAGGCCCATCACAGGCTAAAATTGAGTGTGATGATAAGGGTGATGGCTCCTGTGATGTGCGCTACTGGCCCACTGAGCCCGGTGACTATGCTGTCCATGTCATCTGTGACGACGAGGACATCAAGGACAGTCCCTTCATGGCCCACATCCTTCCTGCAGCCAATGACTGCTTCCCTGAGAAGGTAATTCCCACTCATTGAATTATGTACCATATGTATAAGTATGAAGTAGGTTGCTGTGGTGTCCTGATCATATTCTAAACAATATACAAACATTTTAGGTGAAAGCATTCGGTCCAGGCCTGCAGCCAACTGGTGTCATTGTGAACAAACCAACTGAATTCACCATCGATGCCCGCATGGCCGGGAAGGGTCACCTCAAGATTTACGCACAGGTACGGAGTGCACCATTCTTTGAAACCTTTATTGTTTATTCATAGGAACACATCATCTATATTGGATGTGGCTGTACAGACCAGAGTTGACATGCTTTTGTATTCACTCAGGACGCTGAAGGCTGCACCATCAACATCAAGATCACTGACAAGGGAGACGGCACATTTCTGTGTGTGTACACCCCTGTCAAGCCCATTAAACACACCATCATTATCTCCTGGGGGGACGTCAACGTGCCAAACAGCCCCTTCAGGGTAAGACGTGATGATGTCCACACATACGCACACACACACAGACACACACACACACAAACATAACTACGATGCACTTAAAATTCAGTTAATTTAATATAATGATACTCCACCAAAGTAAGAGGAGTGCAGAAGTTGTACTTGAAGCAACTGATTTTGCCTCAAGTACACTGTGAATTCATTAGGTGCTGGTTGGAGAGGGTTGTCATCCAGACAAAGTCAAGGTCTATGGGCCTGGAGTGGAGAAGACGGGGCTTAAGGCTAACGAGCCAACATACTTCACAGTGGACTGCAGCGAGGCCGGTCAAGGTGAGCATGTACGAGGAGATGGTGTGGGTGGTTACAAAAACACTCCTCAGTTTGGCTGACTCTTAATGAAATTAGTACTACATTATGTGGATGTTGAAAAATACAAAGAGCAGAATAAGTAAATCTGTGCAGTTTAGCTGACAAAGTTGAGGAAAGTTATTTGAGATGTACTTAAAATGAAGCTCAAGGCAGTGGAGTGACTGCCTCTATTTATTCACATCATCTACTTTTGAATGACCCCCTTGAACTGTGCTCATTGCTATGCACCATTAGGGGACATCAGCATTGGAATCAAGTGTGCCCCAGGAGTGGTTGGCCCTGCCGAGGCAGACATCGACTTTGACATCATCAAGAATGACAATGACACCTTCACTGTCAAGTACACTCCCCCCGCTGCAGGCCGATACACCATCATGGTGCTGTTTGCTGACCAGGTGAGAATACAGTTTGCAGTGCATGAGGGACTTGTGTAGAATCCTTTCTTTTTAAAATTGTATTTCATCTTGAGTCTTATGATTATTTCATGATTGGCATTGTCAGGAAATTCCCATCAGTCCATTCAAAGTCAAAGTGGATCCTTCCCATGATGCTGGCAAGGTGAGAGCAGAGGGCCCCGGACTCAACAAGACAGGTGAGAACCACAGTTTGTAGAGATACCAAGCACGACTACTAAAATACTTTAATGTCATAGAAATTATTTGATTTGACCAGGATTGGTAGCACTGACAAAGCACATGTGTGTGTTACAGGAGTGGAGGTGGGCACTCCAACCCACTTCACCATCTACACAAAGGGAGCTGGCAAGGCCAAGCCTGAGGTACATTTTGCAGCGTCAGGCCCAGGAGAGGCAGTTCGTGACTTTGAGATCATCGATAACCACGATTACTCCTACACTGTGAAGTACACGGCTCTTCAACAGGTACAGTAACTCTCTGTTTGAACAGGTTGCACAGATTATTCACAATAATGCCTCAAATCAATCAATATTCATAGTTCCTCTTGTGCCTTTTTTAGGGTAACATGGCAATTTCAGTCACTCATGGAGGAGATCCCATTCCCAAGAGCCCCTTCCACATCACAGTGGCGCCCCCTCTGGATATTGGGAAGGTGAAAGTGGAGGGATTAGACACCAGTAAGTTACAAACACTAAATAGTGTACTCTCATATTCACCTTGTAAAAGTAGTGAGTGCAGCAGTTTAAGTGTTTGGTGTTGTTTCTTGCAGAAGTGGAGGTTGGAAAGGATCAGGAGTTCACAGTCAACACAAAGGGTGCCGGCGGGCAAGGCAATGTGGGTGTGAAGATGACCTCCCCCTCTGGCCGACCAATCCCATGCAAGCTGGAATCAGACAAAGCCAAAGGCACTCACAGTGTGAAGTATATTCCCCCAGAGGAGGGGCAGTACAAGGTTGATGTCAGCTATGATGGCAACCCGGTGATGGGAAGCCCCTTTGGGGTTGAAGCAGTGATGCCTGCTGATCCTTCAAAGGTAAAAGTTCATAAAAGCTGCATGTAGCTCTGCTCATGAAACATAACATACAAATATTTGATGTTTGGTATACCACATCTCAAAAACTGACCCGAGTGTTGCATCACAGGTGAGAGCCTATGGCCCAGGCCTGAAGGGAGGCATTGTGGGCAAACCAGCTCCATTCACTATTGACACAAAGGGAGCTGGTGCAGGCGGGCTGGGCTTGACTGTCGAGGGTCCCTGCGAGGCAAAGATCGAGTGCCAGGACAACGGCGATGGCACGTGCTCAGTGTTTTACCTGCCCACTGAGGCCGGGGAGTACGCCATTAACATCTTGTTTGCCGAGAAGCACATCCCCGGCTCTCCCTTCAAGGCTGCAGTGCGTCCAGCCCTGGACCCCAGCAAGGTGACAGCTTTCGGGCCCGGCCTGGAGAAGGCTAAGGCAGGTGAACCGGCGACCTTCACTGTGGACTGCACCCGTGCAGGCGACGCTGAGCTCACCATTGAGATTGTGTCAGAGACAGGGGTCAAGGCTGAAGTGCACATCCAGAAAACTGCAGAGGGGACCTTCTCTGTTACATACATCCCATCCTTCCACGGCTCGCACACCATCACGATCAAGTACGGTGGCCAGATGATTCCCCAGTTTCCCAAGGTCCTGCAGGTCGAGCCCTCTGTGGACACCAGTGGTGTGCATGTCTATGGACCAGGAGTGGAGCCCAGAGGTAAAAAGACAAGGAGCATGAACTTAAAAGGAGTTAGCACATCATGTTAGGTTTTTAAGAAAACCTAGGGTATGTACTAGTCTATTAACTGATCACCTAATCATCAGAAAAGCAGTTATATATCATTACAATTCCAGTTTTGCTTTTGGTGATGATAATAGACAGATTAATTAATAATAAAAAATTGCATTCTTATTTGCAGCCTGAATATGTATGTTTCAGAAACAGCTCGTAAATTCATCATAATGATTTATAAGTTAAGTTGTACAATGACTGAGGCCGCTTGGTCTTGGTTCTCTTTGACAATAAATCACCGCAAGGGTTTTTCTGTTTCCAGGGGTCCTCAGAGAAGTCACAACCCACTTCATCGTTGATGCTCGCGCCCTCAACAAGGTTGGAGGAAATCATGTGAAGGTTCACATTATCAGCCCCTCCGGCACCAACACAGACTCCTACATCACTGACAAGGGAGACGGCACCTACAGAGTGGAGTACACTGCTTTCGAGGATGGTAGGAGCAAAATACGGCTTTATTCCATTTAATGGTGTTGATTCACACAATTAAAGGATCTTAAGGTGGAGAGATCTGTGTCAGATTTTAACATTGGGAAACCTAGCCCGCTGCTAAGAGGTAGAGGAGTTTACATGAGGCTAGCACGCAGACAGACAGAGAAATCACTAACAGGTGCTCGTGTTGGGCGCCATTTGGGAATAAAGCAGGAGAGTGGGAAAAAGAGAACGAGAAAGAGAGGGGTATAAATACAGAATGATGCAGTGGAGCAATGATGTGAGGGGCAAAGAGCAGGGAGAGGCAGACAGGCTCTGTTTTATAAATAGTGTGCTCTGGAACAGAAGCTCTTAACCAGGCAGGTATGTGTGCTGAAGGCTGCCGGCACACAGCTATACAGCAGGGGAATGACAGGAGATATTAATAGAGACCTATAACACAAAGCAAAGAGATCACAGAGCACTTCTCCACCACCAGACGTGCTCTAATATCATAGCAGTGCTGCTGGGAATCTGGCATATAGGCCTACTGAGAGGGCTCTGTCAGAAAAATGTTGTAACAGAATAATGAATAGGGAACAGATGTAATGCCTTGTACGTTCACCAGAGCGTCTGCGCTCTAGATGGTTTCTTTTATAAATAAACAGATGTTTATCTCCCTAAAAAGGAATTTGTCTGGCTCATAATTAAAAGCAAGCAGCAATAACAGAGTATATCTGCGCGCTGTGAGAACATTCAGGCAGAGAGGTACGATATCAGACGCTAAACTGATGTATCTGATTGTGTGTAGGAATGCATTTGATTGAGGTGCATTATGACGATGCACCCGTTCCCAAGAGTCCCTTCAGAGTGTCTGTGGTGGAGGGATGTGATCCTACCCGGGTTCGCGCTTACGGACCAGGTCTGGAGGGAGGGATTACCAACAAGCCTAACTGCTTCACTGTGGAGACCAGGTACTGTTGGATCCATTTACAGGAGACATTTGTGTGAACTCAAATATGTACATTTGAGTAAAAGAGCTGGCTTCTCTCTCAGGGGTGCTGGCACAGGAGGTCTGGGCCTGACCATCGAGGGAGCCTCTGAGGCTAAAATATCCTGCAAGGACAATAAAGATGGCAGCTGCAGTGTGGAGTACATTCCCTACACTCCTGGAGACTATGATGTCAACATTAACTACGGCGGTCACCCGATCCCTGGCAGTCCCTTCCGTGTACCAGTGAAGGACCCTGTGGACCCCAGCAAGGTGAAGTGCTCAGGCCCAGGACTGGGCACTGGAGTGAGAGCTCATGTTCCCCAGACTTTCACAGTAGACTGTACCCAGGCTGGACAAGGCCCCACTGGACGTCAAACTCTATGGACCAACAGGTGAGGACGAGCTGATGATGACAACCCATAAACCTTTCCTACTCTAAAGCCTAGCTCAGATTACAGGGGCCGATTTGTCCCTGATTCACCCCTCCTGGCACGATAGTCTTAATAATATCCTTGATAAAATCTCGTAGTGTGTGCTTGTTTGAGATTACAGAGAGGAACATCTGTGTAATTTCTCCATATGGTGCAGCTTGATTTCAAATTCGGGTTGGATTTTACAACTCCTGTCGTCTGAGCTCACCCAACATTTGTATGTGGGGGCTATATGTGTAGTAAATGGGCTGAAAAATGGGCCCTATATGGGATTGACCATGGGTTCCATAATGGCCCCATATAAGATTCCTATTTTGGGCCCATTCCCATATGGTACCCAGGAAGCCCAAGCATAACCCATGTGGGGCCCACTTGGGTAAACCCATTCATATGGCCAGTTGGCATGGGTGTGCTGGGAAGATGACAAATAACAAGTTGGTGATTTATGGTCATTTTCATAATGTTTATTTCCAGGTACTGTGGAGCCAGTTGGTGTGAAGAACAATGGTGATGGCACCCACACAGTTCACTACACCCCAGCCCAGGATGGCCCTTACACTGTCGCTGTCAAATATGCAGATCAGGAAGTCCCACACAGGTACAGTATTAGTTCTTAGCAAAAAAAATCCCCCACCAAGCCAGGCGGTATGTGCAGATATGTCTTAATTAAAGTTCCGCTCTGTCTGGCTTGCTGGATTTAAAAAAAGAAAAAGTGTAGTTCAGCAAATTTTCTGTTCCCATTTCTTTCTTTTGTAGAACTGGGTTTAGTAATTACACTTGATATTCTCTCCTTCTTCCACAGTCCATTCAAGGTAATGTCTCAGCCTGGGCATGACGCCAGCAAGGTACGCGCCAGTGGCCCTGGTCTAGACACAAAAGGTGTGTCTGCGAGCCTGCCAGTTGAGTTCACCATTGATGCTCGTGACGCCGGAGAGGGACTGCTCACTGTGCAGATTCTGGTGGGTTGAGCTCGCTTTCACACAATACATTTTTTTCAAACACAAGCCACCTTTGAAAATAACTTAATATTGCCTATTGACAGGACCCAGAGGGCAAGCCAAAGAATGCAACCATCCAGGACAACAGGGACGGCACCTACACTGTCTCCTATGTGCCTGACTCTACAGGCCCCTATACTATCACCATTAAATATGGAGGAGATGAGATCCCTTACTCCCCATACCGCATCCAGTCCCTGCCCACAGGAGATGCCAGCAAATGTCTCCTCACAGGTAAGAAAACCACTGTGAAGCCATTATTCTAATAAAGCTCTAACATTCATACTCAAAATGTGCATTTTTTTTCTTCCAGTTTCTATTGGAGGACACGGCGTGTGTGAGTAACAGAGGCTTTGTTTTTATTTCTGACACATTGCTGGAAAATCCTCAGATCCATGCATTTATGCAGCACTTCTCACCCTTTATCCTCATTCCCTCTCTCCTTAACAGCAAGCCTCCAGAAGCTGCAGACCTCCGAGGACACGGTTATCACAGTGGATGCAAAGGCTGCTGGAAAAGGCAAGGTGACCTGTAAGGTGCAGACCCCACAAGGGATGGAGCTGGACATGGATGTGGTGGAAAATCGTGATGGGACCTTTGACATTTACTACACAGCCCCTGAGCCTGGGAAATATGTTATCACCATCCGCTTTGGGGGGCAGAACATCCCCAAGAGTCCCTTCCATGTGGTGGTGAGTGAAGAAGCATTTTAACAGCAGCTACACTTGTGTGCTAGACTCACTGTTGGTCTAACATTTAGTTGTATGAAACCAACTATTTCTCTTCTCCCTGTATTGACAGGCCACAAATGAGCCAGTTGTTCCGCGCGACACTGTGGATCCACTCTTCCGTCCCGTTAACTTCCTCGTCCCCTTCACGCCACAGCAAGGAGAAATCACAGGTGTGACAAACACCACTCAGACAGAAAAGAAAATCCTGCACACTCACACACCCACAAAACATCTATTTTAGGTCACTGACATTTCACCAAACCGCTGTCATTTCTAGGTGAGGTGCGGATGCCTTCGGGCAAGACTGCCCGCCCGCATATCACTGACAATAAGGATGGCACCATCACAATCAAGTACCAGCCCACAGAGAGAGGCCTGCACGAGATGGACATCAAATATGAAGGCAACCACATTCCAGGTCAGGAACACGCCACATTAGAGAGCAGCTGTCAACTTTAAAAATAACCTTGATTTATAGCTTTTATTTGTGTAAGCACAATATGATAGATAGGCTCAGTCTCAAGACACCCCTTGCCTCTGCCACTTAGCTTTCACTCCACTGTTTCGCACCATCATGTCTAGAGGTAGAATGTCCTGATTCTTGTTGGAAAAGAGAGGTAGGGCGAAGTGTTAGGGCTACATGGCCCTCCTTTTTCAGAGTCACACTCCAGTCTGTGTGTTATTAATTATCGGCAAGATGGCTGCACAAGCAAGAAAAGAAACCCACAAATGTATTTTCTTTATCAATAAAAATTCAAAAATTATGATAACCGTAGTGTTATCTCATTGTAAAACTTCAATTAGTAGCCTGGGCTATTATTCACTGAAATCACTGAACTCAACAGGCTAATACCTGGGACAGGACTTTATGAAATACCCTTTTGATTCTTTTGATCTGAGGGCCCTTACGGACTAAAGGAATATAAATAACTTACAGGGTAATCAAGGAATGGACACATAATTTAAGGTAGCCAACAACCCAGTTTTACACATTTGAAAACTTGTATAATAAAAAGAAACTGCTTAGGAACCAGACCAGACGTCTAATTGAGACAGGCGTTTATTTGTCAAAATTTGTAGCCACACCGGGCTAGTAAAAGGGACTGGGTGTTTAATTGAAGTTTTAAGGTTTTTTTAATGTTGTTTCAATGTAATATGGTCCTTTTATTTAAAACAAGCGTAACTAAAGAAACGCTAGTAGCATACTGATAGCATCACGGTAACTATTGCTGATTTATGAGTGAAAGTCCCACATTTGGACATATTTCCATGCGACCCCCCCCCCTTCTGACAACATACGACACCTGAAGGCCCAGCAGTGAAGTTGCTGCGTTTGTACCAGCTCCTTTAACTACTTTAACTACTACTGCTTGTAACTCTGTTCTGAGGGACAAAGGGGCCTTTGGAGTAAAAATAAGAAATGGGGTCGGACCATATTATTCACAGTTGAGAGTCTCATTACTGTTTGCTAATTCCCTACAGGAAGCCCTCTGCAGTTCTTTGTGGATGCTGTGAACAGCGGAGTGGTGACTGCTTATGGTCCAGGTCTGAGTTACGGCATGGTCAACAAGGCTGCTACTTTCACTGTTGTCACCAAGAATGCAGGAGAAGGTACTATATCTCAGCTTCCCCAGTCATATTTGGTAACAGGGTTAATCCTTACTATGTTGTAGAGAAGTAAAAATCTGGATGTTTTCTCTTTCTCCCCCCTCAGGTGGTCTTTCACTGGCAGTGGAGGGTCCCTCTAAGGCCGAGATCACCTGTAAGGACAACAAAGACGGTACCTGCACTGTGTCCTACCTGCCCACAGCTCCAGGAGACTACAACATCATCGTCAAGTTTGACAACAAGCACATTCCTGGCAGTCCCTTTACTGCGAAGATCACTGGTGAGAACATAAATCATTTCTCCTGCATTTTTTATACTGCTGACGTATATATATAAAATGGATGGGTTCATTATAAATCAGGTTTTAGGGGTTGACAAACATCTAAACCACCTTTTTTATGTCAAGGGGACGATGCCATAACCAGGACATCCCAGCTGAATGTCGGAACAGCGGCTGACGTGTCCCTGAAGATCGCAGAGACTGATCTGAGCTCCCTGACTGCCAGTATCAGAGCACCATCAGGCAATGAGGAGCCCTGCCTGCTCAAGAGGCTGCCCAACAGACACCTCGGTGAGATACTCGCTCGCAAGATACACAAAGTAACAGGAACCGTGGAACACAGATAAGACGAATGCATTTAGATTTCATTTTTCTGCTTCGTTGTCTTGATTTTTTTCCCCTCTCTGCCTTTTTTTTTTTTTTTTTTTTTACATTTGCAGGCATTTCTTTCACCCCTAAGGAGGTCGGCGAGCATGAAGTGAGCGTGAGGAAGAACGGCGTGCACGTGGCCAACAGCCCTTTTAAAATCATGGTTGGCCAGTCAGAGATCGGCGAGGCCAGCAGAGTGAAGGCTTTCGGTAAAGGCCTGGTGGAGGCACATACTTTCGAAATGGCTGAGTTCTTTGTGGATACAAGGAACGCAGGTAAGATTTAGAGACGGTGTGTTTCACCTTCACAGCAAGTATGGCTGAAAAATATACAAAGCAATTGCACAATTTTTCAACATCTCTCTACTTCTCTTCTTCTTTTAGGTTATGGAGGTCTGGCATTGTCAATCGAGGGTCCGAGCAAAGTGGATATCAACTGTGAAGATATGGAGGACGGGACATGCAGAGTCACTTACTGTCCAACAGAACCTGGAAACTACACTGTTAACATCAAGTTTGCTGAAAAACATATTCCAGGTTCGACTATTTTACTTGGAAAATTAACAAATACAACATCTGACATCTTGAAATAAAATAAATGTGTATATATTTTTATAACTGTGTTTGCCATTGTGCCCTCCAGGGAGTCCTTTCACAGTAAAGGTGACCGGAGAAGGAAGGATGAAGGAGAGTATTACTAGAAAGAGACAGGCGTCTTCTATTGCCTCAGTGGGCAGCACATGTGGCCTTAACCTCAAGATCCCAGGTGAGAACAAGAGCCTGTTAGAGGGCAGCGGTCAGCCATCTTAAAATCAATGAACCTGCTGCACACTCACATTTGTATTCTCGCTGCCTTCTTCTCGCTGTAGGAAACTGGTTCCAGATGGTTTCAGCTCAGGAGAGACTCACCAGGACGTTCACCCGCAGCAGCCATACCTACACCCGCACTGAGCGCACGGAGATCAGCAAAACCCGCGGCGGAGAGACCAAGAGGGAGGTACGAGTGGAGGAGAGTACCCAGGTGGGCGGAGGAGGAAGCCCCTTCAGAGATGTCTTTGGAGACTTTCTGGGCAGAGAGTCTCTCAGCAGCTTCGCTGGCATCACTGCCAGACCTGAGGGTGAGAGTTAAAATTTAAAGCCAAATTTTGAAATGTGAAAACCTCGGCTCAGAGGTCCAGTGTGTAGGATTTAAGGAATATATTGGCAGAGAGAGAATGTATGTTTTTGTTAGTGTATAATCGCTTGGAAATAAGAATTGTTGTGGTTTTGTTATCTCAGAATGAGCTGTTTATATCTACATAGTGAGCAGGTCCTCGTCTACAGAGTTCGCCGTGTTGCACCGTCATGTTTCCAGAGCAGACACACCAAACACTGGTTTTAGATAGGACCATTTGCGTTTTTTTGTTGGCCACAATAGGCGGGGTACACCCTGGACAGGTCACCAGACTATCACAGGGCTGGCACATAGAGACAGACAACCATTCACACTCACATTCACACCTACGGGCAATTTAGAGTCACCAATTAACCTGCATGTCTTTGGACTGTGGGAGGAAGCTGGAGTACCCAGAGAAAACCCACGCTGATACAGAGAGAACATGCAAACAATAGATTTTTAAGTGAAACTGCTTTAATAAGTGCTTTTTTTGTAAGATTTTTGGGGCTTTTTGCCTTTATTAGACAGGACAGACTTGGGGAGGGGGGTTGCCCCTTCAGTCAGTGTTTTTACCATTTATTTTAGAGAGGAAGAGACCTCTCTGGATGATTTGTCTCATGGTAAAACCCTCCTGAACATGAACACTGAGGGGACTTCACACTGAGCACACAGGAGAAGATATAGCTGGTTGCAAACTGCAGTCCTCATCACTAGATGCCACTAAATCTTACACACTGCTCTTTTTAACTGTCCTATAAAGTACATATGTTGCAGTATTTTTAGCCGAGGATATCTGTTACACACCCTCTGCAAATGTCTCAGCTGTATCTAAACATGTCGTCTTTGCTGCTCTGCCTCATCCAGTTGAGAGTGGCTCTCAGACCATGACGGCTCAGGTGACCAGCCCCAGTGGGAAAACAGTGGATGCTGACATAGTGGATGGTGGGAGCAGCACCTACAGTGTGCGCTTCATCCCCCAGGAAATGGGACCTCACACTGTCAACGTCAAGTACAGAGGCCAACACGTCCCCGGGAGCCCCTTCCAGTTTACTGTGGGGCCCATGGGGGAGGGAGGAGCGCACAAGGTCCGCGCAGGAGGACCTGGTCTGGAAAGAGGCGTGGCTGGAGCACCTTGTAAGTTAACTCTGTGGATTTTATAAAGTGGGAAGCAAAGTTTTCTCTGTATACTCCTCAGGACATTTTAAAAGTTTCATGAAATGTTGACTCTTAAAAACTTTGTTTCACCCTCTGCAGCTGAATTTAGTATCTGGACCAGAGAGGCAGGTGCTGGCGGTCTGTCCATTGCTGTGGAGGGCCCCAGCAAGGCTGAAATCTCCTTTGAGGACAGGAAGGATGGCTCCTGCGGTGTCTCTTACATAGTGAAAGAACCAGGTAAAACTTTTGTCACCCGCAAGTGCAGAAGTTTTCTCATTTGAATGTTTTTCGGAGTATTTTGTTTTTTTCGCTCTAAACTGCTAAACCTTTCAGTAATTCTTCCTCCAGTTCATTTGATGGTGAAAGTAAATAACCTGTCTGCTTCCCCAGGTGACTACGAGGTGTCAATCAAGTTCAACAACGAGCACATCCCTGACAGCCCATTCATCGTTCCGATTGCTACACTGTCAGACGAGGCCCGCAGGCTCACTGTCACAAGCCTTCAGGTGAGATCACACACACGTACACAAACCCAGAGTCGACAAAAGCCACATTAATTTTGTTGTGCAAAACAAGCACAGACACAGCACATGCACAGTCAGAAAAAATCAGGGTTGAGGAGCAGATTGCATGCGACATAATGTTTGAGTGGCTGTAAGATATTTCTGTCTGATAGCACTTTGCCCTTGAAGTGTAATTGAATGCCAGCGTTGGAGCAGTATCCGCGACTATAATACTGTGATGCTGGCCAGTGATGAAGGGCTGGATTAACTGTCCCTTGCTAATGTGGGGCAACACAAGCTGTGCTATGTGTGGGCAGTGTGCGAGCCTGTGTGATTGTGTTTCTGTCTGAGAGGACAAAGCAAGAAAACAGAGAGCGGAAGATAAAGACTCCTTTAAAGATACCTGTGACAGCTCACAATATTGCTCTCCTCACTTCACAGACGCTTGTTTTATTTGCCTTCACGGTTTCCATTACATTTGCCAACAATGCTAAAAACATGTATTTTTAGATGACTGAAATGCCACTTCAGAGTGCTTTCCTACCACTAGAAGCCAGGTGAAGTGCAATATCAGACCGACGTTTAAAATGTCACACTACCTCTTATGTCTGGTAGGACCACTCGTCCGCCTGTAGGGCCAAAACACTAAACGCCTCGCTGTAAACTCTGACCTTTTCTGCCTCTCACACCCAACCGCTCAATCTATTCTCGTTCAGGCGTGATGAGTCACAACACACTTTGTGTCCCTCGAGGTGCGGGCACACACAAATGCACGCACATGTATTCTGATCATATTCCCTCTGTCTTTTGCAGGAGAAGGACTTGAAGGTAAACCAAGAGGCATCCTTCATGGTGCAGCGCAGTGGTGCTCGAGGGGTGGTTGATGCCAAAGTCCACACCCCCTCTGGCTCTTCTGAGGAATGCTATGTCACTGAGCTCGACAGCGGTACGTACCAACCTCACTTTGAAGCACAGAGAGAATTCAATTTTTTTATACCTGCAAGCATCATTTAGGAGTAATATATCCACTTCTGTTGTGTTCAGACAAGAGTGCAATCCGCTTCATTCCACGGGAGAACGGAGTTCACTCCATAGATGTCAAGTTCAACGGATGCCACATTCCTGGGAGCCCATTTAACGTGCGAGTGGGAGACCCAGGGCTGGCTGGAGACCCAGGCATGGTGACAGCACATGGCCCTGGACTGCAGGGAGGAACCACAGGTAGATATCACCACCACCACCACTACTACAAATATGTACCACATTTACTGCTAACTTCAGTGTTTTTCAACCTGGACCCTATTTCCCCATGTTTTTGTGTCTAAGTGACTAAAGTGAACAACAGTTTTTTAAATGGGTCCAGTAATGTAATGTAACAACTCAGGGCATGTCATGCACTGTTATGGTTGCCACTAGAAGTATGTGTTTTTGCCACTGACGGGCTCAGATTGTTATTCTATGTGTCTGACATTATGGAAAGGATCCCTACAGAGATAATCCTTTTTGTTTAAGAGTAAGACCTTCTTCGTTTAACCAGAAACAGCCCAGAAATCGCTATCGCCAAACCATTTAATTATTGTCATTTAATTATTGTAAAACACACTTCATTTGAAATCGACAGAAGCAAAATAAAACTCATAAAGCTGTCTTTGTTTGCTTTCCACTCTTCCAACAATTACCAGCTTTGGTTTGGTTGAAATTTAACCCTTAATTACCCAGTTAGATGTGAAAAAAATACGCTGCCTCTGTGCACACTAAAATAACAGTTTATTTAAATGGAGTCTGGTGTGTCTGGCTAAACAATGTGGATTACACTTTAACGAATAGGTCAGCCTCTGCAGGGATCCTTTCCCCACGTTGTCAGACACTTGGGACGCCCGGTGCCTTAGCAGGCATCCCATATACAAAGGCAATGTCTTTGCTGCAGTGGCTGTGGGTTCAATTTCAGCCTGCAGCCCTTTGTCGCATGTCATCCCTTCTCTCTCCCTCCTTCACACTTACTACTGTCCTATCTAATGAAGGCAAAAAAGCCAAAAAACCTTGAAAAGAAAGGTTTTTAAACACTTAAAACAACAATCTGAGCCTGTCAGTGGCAAAAACACTTTTAGTGGATGTAAATTGACAGTGCGAACATGCCCCGAGTGGTGACATTGCAGCCTGTTTCACCGCTGCTATAAACATTGTTCCCATTATTCACTTCAACACAAAAAAATTGTAAATTGGGACCATGTCAGAATTATTGAAGTTCCCTTTAAGCAGGGTTTTCTTTTTTAATTCAATACCATGCCCAGCTCGTCTTTAATCTTTTCCTGCATTGACCTCCTTCTTCCAGGTGTATCCTCAGAGTTTGTGGTCAACACCTGTAACGCAGGCTCCGCCACTCTCTCAGTCAACATCGACGGACCATCCAAGGTCAAAATGGACTGCCGGGAGTGTCCTGAAGGCTACAAGATCACCTACACGCCCATGGCGCCTGGCAACTATCTCATCACCATCAAATATGGAGGACCACAGCACATAGTGGGCAGCCCTTTCAAAGCCAAAATCACAGGTCTGCTCAACAGTCACTCTCCCATCTGATCTGTGGATCTCACATGACAAGTGTCTCGATTATGAAACAAATGTTCCTCTGAAAAAAGTCAGGAAAATGTTATGTCATTTTCCTTCATACTGCTCAGCGTACATCTTACATAAAAGCTGTCTGGCACTACGCTGATGTATTACTGTTACTGCCTGGTGCATACAAATCCCTTTTTTTATTAATGTGACATAAAAATACTTTCAAGAATGAGAAGAACTCCCATGAGTTTTAGAAGTTCACTTTATTTGAAAGTGGTATGATATATTGTCCTATTTGAGCGCAGGCATTAGTCCACTTCCTTGCACTTTTCTGTAGAGGAAAAGTCCCCGAGAGCAGCAGCATCTTTGCTTCCCTCATATCGATGTCAATACTGAGTGTATTATGTAATGTCTGGACTGAGCTCTGATGACATTAGATAACCTCTCTCTCGCTCTGTCTCTGCCTCTCCTACAGGCGCCCGGCTGTCAGGGGGACACAGCCTCCACGAGACCTCCTCCGTCCTGGTCGAAACAGTCACCAAGACCTCCAAAGTGGGCGGCGCCTACAGCTCCAGCTCCACCTCTTCCACCACCTCATCAAAACTGACATCTGATGCCAGCAAGGTGGTTTGTCGCGGAGCGGGGCTGTCCAAGGCTGTGGTCGGACAGAAAAACAATTTTACAGTTGACTGCAGCAAAGCAGGTGAGACGCTCACCCAGATAAAGACAAAAGGCACAAGCTGATCTTATATTCACACAGTAAAAATACAAGTCAAGCACACACACAGCTTCTGCAGACAGCACAGACTAAAGCTGATTGATTTTTGGCCACTTTTGGGCAGAGAAACAAGCTGTAAACACAGCGCTGACATATTATCACCTTATAAAGTTGTTATGGCGAATGTGTTAGCATTCTTTGCCAGCAGACATTGAGCAAAAATAGCATTCATTTCGTGCTTCTGGCAACCAGAACAAGTCCAGTATTCACTCTTCTTAAGTTCAATTTTGTCTCTACCAACTCCTCAGGGAAATATCTGGCTCCTTAGCATCTAACTGCACCACTATGTTCAAGAGTTAGTCGCTAACTTTGTCTGGTGTTTGGTGCTTGTCAGGTAGCATATATTTTGTCAGAGCTTTCTACTGAAACAGCTGCCTGTTGATGCTGAAAACAAGGTTAATAAGAGTAAACAAAACATTAAAGTTACGGGCCTTAAAGGGACAGTGTTCCCCAAAATCATAAATACGTAATTTTCCTCTTACCTGTAGTGCTATTTATTAATCTAGATTGTTTTTGGTGTGAGCTGCCTTCTCTAAATATAACTGAACTAGATGGCACTTGGCTTGTGATGCTCAAAAATGAATTTATAAAACTCAACAGTAATGTCTCTTGCCAGAAGTTATGACCAGGTTAGTCAAGATAATCCACAGACGTTGTTGTGAGCAGTTTCCTGTAGGGACTATTGTCTTTCCACAGAGCCACACCCACCAATCCTATCGCCCCGCAGAAGGAAACGTAAATCTACTGCTAGCTCACTTCTGACGGAGCATAACAAGTTGACTAATCTGTCTAAAATCAGGCAGGTTGGCAGGTGTAGTCTGGTAGAAAGAAAATAGTTCCTACATGAAACTGCTCACAACAAGGTCTGTGGATTATCTAGAGTAACCAGATTGTGAGCACCACAAGCTGAGTGCCATCTAGCTCCATTATACTGGAGAGAGGGCAGACATCTCTACAGCTGATATCTACAAAACTCTGCAGCTCTGATAAACAGCACTAAAGTAGCACTGAAGGTAAGATTAAAGATATGTATTTTTAATTTGGGGGCGATGTGTCTCTTCAAAACCAAAACAAAGAGCTAAAAGACACTAAAACACTGAGGTACAGCTGAGGTGATGATTCTCTATGGCTTTGTCACTATGAGCTACCACTCTTGCCCCACAGTCATTAACCCCGCCCCCTTACTCATTTTCCAGGTACCAACATGCTGATGGTGGGCGTGCACGGACCCCATGCCCCTTGCGAAGAGGTGTATGTCAAGCACATGGGCAACAAGCTCTACAACGTCACCTACACCGTCAAGGACATGGGCAGCTACACCGTCATCGTCAAATGGGGTGACGACAATGTCCCCGGGAGCCCTTACAAAATGGTTGTAGCCTAAAAAAAAACTGTACCAGTCCCCCTGTCCCCTCTCCTCCACTGACCCGCCACCTGTTTCCCATCATGTGCACGCATCAATCAAACAACCCAGCACTTCTTCTCCGGCGCTGCTCTTCGCTCTACGACGGATTACAAAATACTCAACATGCACTAAAACCTGCACGGACATTTGCTCACAGTTTTCTTCATGACAGAATATCTATCGTGCCAAAGTTTTGTATTAACTCCAGAAATCACATTTACAACCATGCAACCATTCAGAGTGATGTAAAGGCAAACAGTGTGGGTGACGAGTCTTTGAGTGACGTTTTGCTCGGTCCATGAAACTTCTCGTCTCTGTGCTGTTGTGTTGTAAACGAATTGCATCATATACGAATGTTCAGAGACGTTGGAGTAATCAGCAGTATTAAAGCGTGGTGCAATATGGTTTTGTATGGTTTAAGAATGAGATATTGACTTTTGTTTTGTTATATTAACCTATTTTTGGTAAGTCTTTGCAGACCTAATAAAGATTGAATCGCTAACTTTCCAAATGGAAGCCACTGGATTTATTTGACTTCTCACAGTGCTGGCAGACCCTTCGCCTCTTCAGCAGGAGGCTTTCTTACTTTTTAGATTTTCATAGTTTCATCATGCAGCTATTTTCTGACCACTGCTGGTTCCTCTGTTTGAGCAGCTGTCAGGATATCTTCTCTTGATCACAGTCTCTCGGCTGCCAGACAGTAGATCTCAAGGCTTTTAATATATGTGAATCTCCTGCAGCCTTTTCTTTACCTGTAGTATCACATTAACATTACTGATTAGTGTTACACAAATGAAACAATCCGATAATCTTCGGTCCTCTCATTTACATCCTGTACTTGTCCAGATGCAATCACAAGATGGCAGCATAGTCAAGCTCTGCTCTATATCTGCGTCTCCACCAAATACACCAGAACCAAATCTCCATTGTTCCCAGTGAAGATTAACTACTCCATCCTTAACACAAGGGAGCCTGCGGAGCATAGAAACCAGAGGCATCAGCTTCCATTGTGTGTGTAATTAATCCTGTTGGATCAGAGATGGAACACAAGTGGTTTCTGTTGTGGCATCCTCGTGGGGTGGGGAGAGACCCTGCTGAGGCACAAATCAACCAGAAAGAAGGGAGTTTCAGCCTCTTGCCTGTGTGTGTCTTCCCCCTGCATATGTGTGTGCGTCTCCTCCACGGCCTTGTACATGTGTTCTCTGTGTCCTCTGCGTGGTCTACAGGCCTCGGTCCCACAGTGAGTCAACCACCCAGCCTCCACAAGCTGACACACACCACCAGCACCAGTACCATTCTTCACAGAGAGGGGCCTATAATTAGGTGCTAATTTTCTCTGGTTCCACTGTGACACGATGCTGGGGGCCATGGCGAGGCAAGACAGAGCGAGCTGGTGCATTTGATGAACAGTGGCGAGAGCTCGACTCCGGACCATCTGGCCAAGTGGCTGGCGCTGCCCGCTGCTGCCCGTGCTGACGTTGGGACCTGGGCAGGGCCCACCCACGTCAGCCTGCTCCTCCGGACCGGGACCCAGGCGTCTGTCCACCACAACATGTTTATCTCGAGTGGTTGCCAAGTGAATCACAACCGCGTGGAAGATAGAGCTCCTCGCTATGCAGACAGCAGCGAGCAAGCAAGCAGAGAGAGAGATAGAGAGTGAGGGTGAGGGGGGGGAGGGGGATTGAGATGTGGGGGGGAAGAGGAGGGAGGAGAGGGCAAAGAGAGTGTGGGAGGAAGAGAGGGAGAAAGATGGATTAGAGGAAGAGAATGGGATTAAAAGAATCCAGATGGAAGAATGGGAGACAGACATGCACACAGACACACATAAAAACACAGAAACAAACCAGTGAAAAAGTACATTTGAGACAGCCTGAAAAACACACACGGCACATGAGTCAACGCCGCTCCAGATTCATTATGAACACACTAATGCCGTGTATAGCTTAACCTTCAAAGCAATCACAAATGTTGGACTTAGTGAAATGGGTGATGACTTATTAATTCTGTTCTAAGGAGGATCAATGGGGGTGGGGGGTGGGGGTTGCCACGGAGATGCCTCTGTCTCTCTTACATCTCTCTCATCCCCGTCCTCGCCCTCCCTCACACGCACTCCCTCTCAGAAATCTGGATTATGTTAAGAGTAAAATTGTGTAAAGGCATGCCCCCAAAAGCTTTTGAAGTTGGTGCTCTCAGGGCAAAAATCTCATTCTCTGGCTTGCCCCCTATCATGCTGACTCCTGCTCTCCTCTCTCTTTCCATCTACTCTGATCCAGCCTCTCCCCCCCCCCACACCCTCCCCCGCTTCCCCCAATTTAATTTTTCCTCCCTCTCTCTAAATTCCAATCAATCCAAGCCTCTGCAGATCCAGTGGTTTATTTCTCGTCTCGCTTGTGTTGTCGCTACGAGCCTCGTTCCCGGAGCCTGTTTCTCCTACCTTTGACCTTTATTTATCAATGCGGCCAGTCTCTTAAACTCAGATGGAAATCCCTGTAGAGTGGGTCACAAAACACTGACGTTCCTTGAAGCAGATAAGGGGAAAAAAGGAAAACTTCTATGGCTGGGCGAACAGACAAACAAACAGCTAAACGAATGTTTGCACAAACAAATAGCCGCCCAGCTGGATTAATGAATGGACATGTAGAGAGAGTGGAGGGAGGGATCGTTCATCCATTCGCTTGCCATCCGAGCCCGTAGGCCACGGTATGTAATTGCTTCATGCATAGTTGATACACTGCATAATCAACCAAATACACTAGATTTTCTCCTGTGTTTATGTAGAAGCTACTCATGCATCTGAAGGCCTTTGAAGAAGTTTAGATTCAATGGGAGGCGTCTTATGATGAAAAAGCTCATTCATATCTGAGCGCTCATCTGCCCCCTTTAGAATGGACTGATACACATGGGACCGGTGAAAGGTATGCTGTCCTGTGGTTGAATCAGGAACACGTTTTGTTTTATTCATATAGAACAAAGATGAAATATTCATACCAGAGTGTTGTTGCTATGCTGTCTTCTGTGTCTCTTACCTCTCATGTACACAAATCCTGATTAAAAATCAGACGGACTATGACCGCAAATTGGTTCACTTCGCGTAGGAGCATAGAAACAATGCAAATGGACGGACAGAGGTCCCACTGGGCGTCGGCAGATTGTGTTCATGCAGCATGCAAATGCATGAAGCATGAAGCTGGTCCAACCTATCTCAAGCCAGTACAGGCGAGCTGAACATGCTGCACTATACAGAGGGATGGATTTCTGTTGATGGAAGCCTCAGACGAGAGATGCATGACAAAGACCACCCCAAGATAGCATTTTCACCCTCATGCCAAAGAGCAAGCAGACATACCCGAGATCACACACATTTCTCTCCCAGACACACACGCACATAAGCTTGACCAGCCATTCACACTTGCAGGCACACAGGCAGCACCACACACATGAAAAGAAACAGCATGATGTGAAATGGTTTGGCTTCATGAGGTGAATGAGCAGCAACAGCTCGAGGCAGGAGACATGACAGGAAGGAAAGCCTTCCTTTTGTATGAGAAAGGTGTGCTCGCACTTTTTTTGTGGAGCAGCAGGGACGTGTCAGGGGCAAAGTCCCCATGTCTCCATCTCTAATTGGAGCGTATCCCTCTGCCCTGTCCCTATCACACTATGGTGGAAGCAGGATGCTGTGCTAATGGATACCCCCCCTGTGGAGTGCTTGTCCTTGATGTGCTGGGTTGACGGTGGCCCACGCTGAGGGTAGACTGCAGATTAGAGGCAAATCAGAAGATTTGTTTGTCCTCTCCAAGCGGGGCGGGACATTCAAGGAGAGAGACCAGCCACGGCTGTGATGGAGTGGGTGGACCGGTGCGACAGATGTGTGTTAGTGTGACTGATGCGTTCTGGGTGAGCAGGCTGCGCTGGGTCACCGACACCTGGAGAACGAACATAAGCCCGGCCAAGAAATGCACGGGCATACTGATGCTGTGTTTGTTTCAATCAATGTCCAAAAGGCAAACAGCTGAGCCAGAGGTAGCTTTTCGTGATAACACCTCTGGTGAAGATTTAGGAGAAGATAACGATGTTGTAATTACCTGTGCGAAATTGGAACTGTGGATGCTCAATGAGCTATAAACAAGGTTACTCTGGTCCCCTTGGGGTAATTGTTTCAAAAGCCTGCAACAGTCTGGTCCAGTGATGGCGAAATTGGAAGGGGTGGTATCCTGTAATTTCTCAGATCACTGAAGCATGTCCTGTGTGTGGGTTGAAACTCAGGCTGATTTGAAATGGAGGCGTAACTTTTTGTTCCCTCTTACAGTAAGAGTCAATGTCACTGGTCTCAATCAGCTTTTAACCCAGAGATGATAGGGGCCTGTGGGTCAGTGGGCACCACATGCACTGCTTTTTACATTTCACTGAGTATGCCAATTCCTATTACACAATATTTCTCCAGCCATGGCTGCAGTGCCTCTATGAAAATCATGTTGTATTAGAGTGTGCGTACAGGTGGTTAAACAGATAGATAGAAATAGCTCAGTCGAACAGAAATACATCCTATTTGATGCTCCTTGCAGATGGGCCGTCTGGTAATATTAGCATAATGGAATTCAGGGCACACTCGCAGAAATTCACTAATTCATCACAGCATCAAGCCAAGCTAAATAATGCTGTGGCCCTTGAGCTTTGAAAGGGCGACGTGTTTCCAAATATTAGAGCAGACTGACTGTTTACAGCCTAAACAAGTGCTGGACTTGGGGAAAAGAGATGACTGGTTGCTCTGTATACTCAAACTAGATGAAAAAAATGTGTCAGGTGTTCTTGGAAAACAGGAGGAAGAACAGGAAGGCAATCCAGGCGCTGCAAAGTATATTATCATGTGATATAAAAAAGCCAACATGTTACAACCACTGTCTTTATCAGGGCTTTAAAAAACAGACAGGCGTAGGCCTTATATAGTAGCAACAGCCAATGGGAAGCAGTTACATGAAGCAGATAATAACATGACAGGTGAGACAAACTGAAAACACACAATAACATGAGATTACATGGAAGAAAATATTTATGCCTAATCTATGTTCATAGGCTGTAGAAAAACAGCAGCCTGTATAGAGTAAAGAGACACATTACAGAAAACATGCAAAGTCAATGTCCTCATCGAGGCCAGGATATTGTAACGCATCCAATCAATGGATCTAAAAAGCTGCTTTTGCTCAAGAGGTAGAAAACCTACAACTACCAGAATGCCTTGCACCACACCGGACCAGTAAAAGCTCCTGCTGGCTGTTTCAACACAGGAAACAAAATGGCTGCCAGTTGGCAACAGCTGATCTTGAATTACAGTTAAATGGTAAGCTAAATAATGTTTCTGAGGACATTTGAGGTGAGAAATAAGCGACACAGTGACAGAATCTTTGTTTATATTTAATCAGCACTGCCTTGTTTTAGCATTTGAGCTGAGATTGGTTTGAGTTTGAAAGCGAGAGCATGATAAGACAGGCTGTCTCTCTCTGTCTGCTTCTTTACTCTTTTGGTGTGTTTTGAGAAAATGCTGAAGCACACTCTGACAAACCAGATCGTTCATAAATTTGGAGCATTGTTGGAATGTACCATTCAGTTATTCAGAACGCCACACCCTCGGAGCAGCAGAGTGCACTCTGGGCACTCTGTCTGGGGAGACAAAGCAGCAGAGCACCAAGAGTGAATGTGTGATTAACTTAAAGTCAGGGAAAAGTCAAATCTGAGATTTGCAAATAAATACATTACATATGTTAGAAAACACTTGATGAGATGTGTAAAAAGACTAGGAACTATGTAGTACTGAACTGTGGAGAACCGTTCAGCAGTTTTCCACTATTTCTGTGTCCAGGATTTTATGGGCGGGGCTAAAAGACACAATTTAGCAATCCTCAGCATAAGTCCTGCTCTAAAGCTCGGATTAGACTAAAGATTCGTGACGAGACGAAATTGTTTTAGAACGTTGCAGAGAAAAGTTGCAGCAGTGTCAACCGGCCGGTCTGAGCTCGACTCAAGCTGGCTGATAGTCACCTGCAACTCAGCCGGTCAAATCACCAGCGGTTTTAGAATGTAAAGTTCGTCACCTGTCTCTACAGCCGATCAGTTTGTAGTGAAGTCTGCTGGTTAAGTCAAAATGACAGCAGATAGCATGTTTGCTTGCTGCTGCAGGTGCTCCGTCCCCGCGGAGCCCTGTGTTTCCATCCTCGTGTGCTGGTGATGGATGGTGGGTCACTGCTGCTGCTCACACACACACACACACACACATTCTCATTGACCGATTGGTGCTGCTTATTTATATTACTGTGACATGTTTATCGTGAATACAGTCCATCTGATGCTTGTTTTGTTTCTGTTTTTCGCCGTTCCATTACTACTACAAATGCAGCCAGCATCTCACTATCACTGCCCTCATTCATATTTTAAGAAGCTACAAATTATATTCAGCCACAAATTAAGCCTGAAAAGCTGGAAATCAGAACGTACAGAGAGTTGTTGCATAGAGATGATACACCGTCTCATCTAGTTGCATTAATGTGAACCAGCAGGTTCGTTGCAGAACGATGCAGAGCAGCACATTGTGAGTAGTTGCATGTTTGGACTGGGCAGAAGAACTAGAGCTGTTGAGTTTTGTTGTTATTTGAAAAATGAATCAAAATGACCATTCTGTCGTGGACTGAGAACTCAGTTGATTTTCAGGCTGGTCAGTGTTCCCTGGCTCTCAATTTGATTCTGGCTCTGGTGGCTCAAACATGTTTGGCTGTACAAGACCAATAAAGCTGCTAGATGAAGCATCCATCGAAGGGCTCCAATTAAAAGAGGCTGTAGCTCAACCGTGAGTGGGCGTGGCTTCAGTGCACTCAGTGGACACACCCCAGCGTCTCAGAGCAGAGAATGCTGCATTTTTCATGATGTCGAATCATAATTTTAATTACTTGGTGACTTTTTTAATCATTCAAATTGGGCAGGATGCTTGTTAACACATTTTTTGTGATGTGACAAAATCAGAACACATTTATTTTTGCTTTACCTGGACTGTAGTGGTTTGTTACATCACCTAGAAATAGAACGCTCTGTTTCCTTGAACAACAGCATTTTCATTTAAGTGTAGATCGTCTGATTGGATATATGAACACACCCCAGGTATCTGTGTTGGCGGGGCATCATGAAGATTTGGAATTATAATCTGTAGTTTAAGCAACAGCCCTAGGGCCTGTGAAAATCCACTGCATTTAAAATGAGCGGGTAGATCTAGGCGCTGTTTAGATGGAGGCAGGTTTTCCACAGCTCATTTACACAAACTACCCACGATGTTGTGACACAAAGCTTGCTGAAAATCGGCAAAGAATCCCTTTAATTGTTGAATCTGAAAACAAGCGGGCAGCTTTGCATGGTGAGATGTCGTGTCCGCCATGCAGGCCTGACCATAGGAAAGCTGCGAACGGCTGGGTTATCCCTCTGATCTCTGTAGCTTACTCCTCAGCCCACATCACACCATGTAATGGTGAAATTCACAGCCGCGGCCTGACGCTGTGATGTCCTCTGATTTACATTCCTTCTCTGCATTTTGTCCTTTGTATCTGACTGACAAGCAGGGCTCACTTTAATGCCTGCATCTGTGGGGGAGCCACAGCTAGTTTTATCAAAGTTTGATTGTTATACAGTCACCCCATTTTGAATGTAGCGACTGAACACTGGGCTGTCTCTGAGATTGTAAGATGAGAGGAATCACAATAAATGTGCCGCAGCAAATTGATGCTGGGAATGTCATTTTTGACTGCTGTATGAGAAAATGTAATATAATGCATCATTGCCGTGTGTGAAAGTCACAAAGTGCACATAGATTAAAACGCCCACAAAGATGGACACACACACACATGCACGCACAGGCACACACACACACACACACACACACACACACACAAGTTATTTCATCAGGATTGCTTCAAAATGCATGCGTTGCAGGCACTCTGTCTTCTAGACGCGCTCTCAGCTGGTGATTAATAATGTGTTGCTTACATTATTTAGAATCTTTAAACTAGATGCCTCTTTATTAACATGCATATTACATGAACATGTAAGTTCTGACCACATTAGTGTCATGTGAGCCCCATGAATTTTGGGCCACATGAATTTAATTAAGCATGTTGTCTTTAGTGTGTGTGTGTGTGTGTGTGTGTGGGTTTGCTGCAGGCTACTCGTGGTCCAGGAATGTCATTAACATTTTATGTACATCAGACATCCCATATCCCCATCAGATACAAACAGTAGACTTAAGATTACTCAAGAGGGCAAAGATAAAGGTGGGATGATGTAAAGGTCGACTTATGGGAAAGACTGCAGACCAAACATGGTAACAGAAACAATCGTGACTGATCATAATCAGAAATCAGTCTATAACCACTTAATGAAAGCGAGCTGTGCTCCATATACAGGATCATCAAATATCACCTGGTGACATTTACATAGAAGATATGAGATGATGCTGTGCCTATGAAAAATTTAAAGGCCCAGGCTGCTCTTTTTAACCATAAATTATAGGCATTATTATCTCCAGCAGGTGTAACCCTGGAGGGGATCATGCATTTGGTCATTCTGTGTGTTTGTGTGCATGTGCAAGTACCTGTGTGTGTCCGCAGCTAATCTCACAAACTATTGGACCAATCAGCCTCATATTTTGTATGCACTTGTACGACTGTATGCTCAAGGATATCTCGTGGTCACACTGATTCACAATTGTTAAAAAAAACAACTGTTTTATTAACTGTTTTATACCACTATTGACTGCTAACTCCTAACTCCTCTTAACCAGCCGCTAGGGGAGCGCAAGTAATCGACAAAATCCAGCCCAGTTGCCAGAAGAAAATGGTGGCATGGTATGTTTCCAAAAACCATAAATACACCGATCAGCCAAAACATTAAAACCAGTGGTGGGTGAAGTGAGTAACATTGATTGTTTTGTTACATTGCAATGTTCTGCTTGGAGACCTCTGGTCACGGCATTTATGTGGTGCCACTTGACACCCTGCACCCACCCAAACACCGCTGTGGGCAAAGTAAACCCCCCCTCACGGCAACGGTGCTCCCTGATGACAGTGCCTCCCCTACCAGCAAAAAAATGAGCCATGCCACTCCACAAAAACTGCTCAGGAATGGCCCTGAGGAACGTGACAAAAAGCTCAAGGTGTCGATCTGACCTCCAAATCTCCCTCACACCAATCTGACTGAGCATCTTGGGAAGTGCTGGTACCCAACCTCACAACTGACAGGTCTCAAATGATCCGAAACCAACACCCCTGGTGCAAGACACCACAGGAGACCCTCCAGAGGTCCTGTGTCCATTTCTTGACATGTCAGAGACAATCCAGGGAGGCCCCACTGTAGATTGGGGGTACCTCTGAGGTACCAGCACGTCCCATGGATGCTCAATCAGATTTGGATCTGGGATATTTGGAGGCCAGGTTGATGCCTTTAGCTTTTTGTCAAGTTCCTCGGGCCATTCCTGAGCAGTGTCTGCAATGTGGCATGGGGCATTTTCCTGCTGCCATAAGGAGCAAAACTTCATCTGCAGAGGTGTTTGGGTGGGTGATGCGCATCAAGTGGCATCCTTATGAATTTCTGGACCAAAGGTTCCCCAGGAGAACATTGCATTGTCACAAGATGATCAGTGTTACTCACTTCACCCACCACTGGTTTTGTGTTTTGGCTGATCAGTGTATCTAACCTTCCACAATTTACATGTATCATATGAACATTTCTTTAAAAATTCAAATTTTCAGTCAAATTCAGTCAAATCTGAGCAACCTGACAGTGCTGTTATTGGAACTCAACATATCCACAGGCACCTGGTAGCTGCACATTCTTATACCCATAACAGTAATTTAGCAACAACAGCAGTACAACCAAACACCACATCGTCACAGTTCAACAGACCTATTCCAAACAAAAAGCCTGCCCATGACCTCTCAAAGCTTTCAACTTAATTGCTGACCCTAGCTAACGTGTTCCAACATTTTTCAAAATCTGGAGGTGATGTACTCTTCCAGAATCTGAGGATCACCCGTACATTTATCACAACAAGGTCATATTTTGATACATTCGGTATCTCTATTTGGTTCCCCGTAAGGCATTATCTGGGTGATTTAGGTACGGTCATACCCGACCACTTCCCTATGTGATCCACAACTTTTTCCCAAAACAGGTTAACCAGTTCACATTCCCAGATAGCATGAAGAAATGTTCCTGTTTCTGTCTGACATTTGCAACATAAATTATTGGCCAGTAGACCCATCCTGTACAACTTAGAGGGAGCAAAGTAAAACCTATGAATTAATTTATACTGAGTAACTTTCCCCCCTGCCTCCTCCATATATGACTATATATATAACATTTCTAAAGTGATGTACTACATGAACTGACTGTTATCAGGAGGTTGAAGGGATGGTGGATGGCGTGACGCCTAGGTGAGATACCGACCAAACTACAGACCCCTGTTCCAAACCAACAAACATTAGGCACCCGTTGCTGTTTTTCCAGCAGGGACAGTCCCACATAAAAGGCAGTTTTTTTACTGCTACATTTCCTGCCAGGATAGTGGCAGAAAAAAACAGTTGTATTTTACAGACACCACTCCTTTTTCCAGCTGCGATTGTTCCCACCAAAACTGGTTATTTTAGGCCAAAACATGGTTTCTCCCTAGCCATAACCAAGTGGTTTTGGTGCCCAAAAGTAGCCACAGGTTAGCCATGGTGTTAAGTGTATAGACTGTATAGATATAGGATGTAGCTACTGTCACATCACCCATTGGTTTGTGGGCTGCCATTATGATACCTTGAGTTCAGTATCTTGGCCATTGCCATCTTGGTTTTTGGAGCCAGAAGTGACCACAATTGGAAGAGAGGGTGGTGGATCTGACACATAGACTGTTGTGAGGCCTAGCAGACAGACTGTTACTCAAGAGGCTTCACCCTTTAATATGTGTAACTTTGGGCCTTAATAAAGTGTAAAGTTTTATGGAAACAAAATTGAACCCTTGCACAGTTGTTATGAATGTTGAACTTTGCTACAGAGACCAAAACTGATTTTGTACCAGGCTGTAAACATATTTATTTCTGCTGTAAAGGTGGGCATTTTAACATGGGGGTCTATGAGGATTTGCACTGTTTTGGAGCCAGCCTCAAGTGGCCTTTAAAGGAACTGCAGTTTTTTGTACTTCTGCATTGGCTTCATTTTTCAGCCTCGGAGGTTGCCCGCTTGGTTGAAATGTAAATTCTCACTGTATATGCAAATGTGGCCGTGGTTAGTAGAAACTTACAATCCCAACATTTTTCTGGCAATTGGGTTGACAAAATAATTTAGCAAAAGCACAAAGCAAAGGGGCATTGACTTGACCAAAGTAGACAAGAAGCTTTACCATCTGTTGCAGGCCACATTTTGGCCTTTGTTGTAGCTCAAAAAGTGATATTCATAGAAAAGTTTGGTTTCATTTTGAACCAGAGCATCTGTTGATTAACTCCATACCCAACATGTTATGAACCACTAAAGTTATTCATGTCATCTGATTGTAAGGGAACCAGGAAGGACAGCTCCACTGGGCGCAGCTAATTCTGTTGGTTTTGAGCTGATTATAACGTAAATTAGTTTTACTGACCTTTTATCACCTTTAAGCTTATTGTTTTGGTTTTAGAACTTTCGTGCTACCACCTCCAGCCTGCCAGCACCAAACAACCCACACGGTGGAACGTTAAGCGGGATTTATACTTCTGCGTCAGCTCTATGCAGAGCCTTTGCTGTAGCCTACGCACATGGCCTTCGCCGTTGTGAGCATTTATAGTTGTGCATGGTGTGTCTGCTGCAGTTACACCTCCGAAACACTAGTCAGTGGCGGGATTTCTGTGAAGTGCTGTAAAGTTTAGTTGATTCAAAACACATTAGACACACATTAAACATGGCTTAATAGCAACAATTTCAGAAAAGTACACAAATCAGCTTCACTATAACTCGCAGCGTTCACAGACAAAGCACTTGCTCTTGCTGGACACATTTTCCCCACGAATACAACATGCTAATGTTTTTAGCACAAGCCTATGGCATTTTACATTGTATAAATTAGCCTAGCGGCTAGCAGACTCATATGAAACCAGGGACAACAGCAACATTTAACAAAGGTAACGTTACAACATTTGTCTCCATTACAGCTCACGAGATTCACCGACAAAACAACTGACTTATACTTAACACGTTTTCCAAACAAATATAACAAGCTAACATTATTAGCACAAGCCTATGGCACTTTAAATTGTATAAATTAGCCTAGCAACGAACGGAAATTTCCTCTACTCATATGAAGCCAGGATAAATCATACATATGACATGTTATTTTTGTGGGGGCTTTATTGTCTTCACAATTTGTTGTTTCTTATCTGTGAAATTAGTGTAAATAAAAGCTTAATTTTCACTGGGGGAAATGGTTTCAGCTTACAAAATATACAGGAGGTCTGCGTCGCCGCAACATGTAGTTACATTCCTGAGGAGGTGCACATCAGGCTACGGCATAGGCTCTACATCGACAGGTAGGTACGCCGTTGATTCGACACAGAAGTATAAATCCTACATAATATTTTTACTTCTGCGTTGAATACATGGACTGCTTGGCGTAGTCCGTGTATGTAGGCCATGGCTAGGCTCGCACAGAGCTGATGCACAAGTATAAATCCCACTTTAAGCAGCTAAAGAGCCAGATATTTTGGTTGGTGGGGACCAAAACAGAGCTACAAGGAGAGTGAATATTGAAATTACATTTGGTATCAGGTGACCAGCACACAACTTTAAATGTATGCTAATTTTGCTCTGCTGGGTGTTTTAACAGAAAACTGTTTGCTGATGTTAACTCTGTATGGTTATAATGTGTCAGTGTTGTGACTGCAGCTCATTGTGCTGCCCCCATATGGCAAAAAAGCATCAGTCAAGTCGGCATTATGTATGTATTAATGCCACTTCAGAACAGAGGGTAACTCCATGTCAGAATAGAGGGATAAGGCGTTGTCATATTTTGTCTTACAGATGCCAGCGACTCCTGTTTATCCTGTCACGGTAGCTGACTTTATAAGGCATAATAACAGGGATCAAGGTGGCAATGTGCTGTGGATCAACCTTGAATTTCATTTACAGCATCAGAAGCCTCATTGTCATGTGCATACACTGGCCCTGTCCCTATAACCAACAGTTTAAGGAGGAGGGGTTAGGGAGAGCTTACAATTATGCTATTATTCCCAGTGTGTCCTGTTAGGCTAAATACTTCAAATCCAGCTGAAAAGACACAAATTAATCTGGTTCATTTAAATGGGATAATAAACCCTGTGTAATAAGCATTATATATATGTAAGTGAGTGGCAGCTTGTCTCTCGGCCTCTAGGTGTGTGTTAGGGAGCGAAAAAAGAGAGGCAGAGGGAGCATATGTGCTTGTGTGCTGATGTGTATGCCCATGTGTGCGCGCGCTGTCTGTTTATGTGTTTATGGATTTGTAACTCCAACGGGGGTGTGGGGGGTGGGGGGGTACAATTTTGTCTGTTGTGATCCAGTCCCAGCTGTGTCTCATTAACTGCTGTCATTTTAATCCTCTTAGTCAAATCCCATAATTTTGTCCATCAACAAAAACATAAGCAACAGGGCAACGATTAAGCTACCCAGTTCCAGCCATACAAAATGGAGGGAGTCTAGATAGAGTCGACACTAGTTCAGTTACGTCCGCTCCGGTGTTATGTAAAACAATCAGGAGGCCTTTCCTTTAAATTTTCATCGACTACTTGGTGCAAAGCTACTGCTAATCTGGTTTGGACTCTGCAGAATTCTGGGAGCTGAAAGGATTTGTTGTTTGTAGCTTTACTCTGCTCATCTGCAGATCCTCCTGGGAGGATGAGCAGTTCGGTTACGTTACGTACCACTCTGGATTTCTGCAGTCAAATTCTAGTTTACCCATGTGAATTTATTTGAAAATGTATGACTGATTCAGTCTCTGCCTCCCCGTGGCCCGACAGTCCTCTCCCCTTCGTGATGAAAGCTATTTTCTTCTCTTTCCCCACACTGACAGCTGGTGTGTGTGCTCTTCACCAGCAACACTTCAGCTCAGACCAGCTCTATGTATAGATCGCCGTCATTGAAAAAGCCTATTTCAGTGGCTCTTGCTGCTATGAATATACGTGCAACATTCTGCCGTGCTTTATTTCCAACGCAATTACCTCTTTCTCTCCAAATGAGTCCAATAATGCTGCAATGCGCAAGCTCTTCAGGGTACATAAAATCCAACTTCTTTCGTGATGAGAAACTCGACATGATTGTCCAAATGTCAAGCTGTCCCCCGAGAGGCATTGTAATGTACACAGAGCTTGTGGTTGGTTTTAATTGTGACATTTATGAGATGTGGGAGAGCAACATTTGTGCTCTCCTTCTCCTGTGCCAAAGCTACCCAGAGGATTCTTTTTTCCATGAGAGTGAATCGTCCATTAATTGTGGGTACAACTGGTGAATCGATCTGTCAGGTAGTATTTTCCCGGGCTGCAAATTAGTTTCCCTGGAAGCTGTTAGACTAGCTATGAGAAGGTTGCAGTATGTCTCTGCCTGGTGTTTGGTAATACCACAGTGTTGCCATAGCTTCCCATGATGCCTATAAAGTTCAAATCAACACATTGCAATTACCATCTATTCTTCAGTGTACGGCTGCCCGTAGTGACTGCCTCCACCAGGAGAGTTAGGACAAGCCTCACTGCTTTATTCTCCCGTATGTCATCCTGGGCTGAAAAACAAGATTAAATTGGTTCTGCTCAACTATTTGCTGTCAGCTAAAAGTAGATGGTTCAGCCTCAGAGAAAAAGGTATCCTGCGAATCTGCGACCAAACACTCACTCAAACAGACAATAGAGGCGTGCGCGCACATTATGCACGCAGATGCAGATGCACACGCACGGCCTCACACTTGCACACAAACAAACCAAAGAAATTCAAAGGCAGATTCAGAGAGCACTCACGGAGAGATGCTTGCACACACACACACTCGTGCACAGACACACTGTCGGTAAACATGCACACACACACAGTAAAACACACAGACCACACAGCTAAACATTAGTGGCGTGTCAGAAGTCTGTCATTTCTTGTTTGGAAGATGTGAAGGCGTAGGCCGGATTTGTGACCTTTGTTGTGACTGTGAGGCGTGTTTCTCCCTCTTTGGTGAAGATGATTAATTTCTGTTATTTACATTACTGCCCTGAAGGCTTCTCAATAGGCCTCACACATTTGTCATTTCCACTGCACTGTTTTTCAAATGGAAATGAAATAGAATGTACAGCCTCCTGGGTCCGTCTCACCAAGACTCTTTTAAGCAGAGAAGGCACTGGAAAAAACTGTATTTGCTCATAATAAAGCAGCCGTGTCAACATGGTGCTGCAGCAGCCACACAGTGCAAAGTCTTTTGGCTCTAGTAAACAACAAAAATAATCTTGAGGGCTATTAGGTGCTACGCTCTCGCCATTCTCACACTGCTCTTGCTTAATTAGAGCTCTGATTGGATGGGTACAGTCCATAAACCAGCCATAACACTAGTTCCATCTAGATCTGCGCTGCTTTTTTAACGTTGGTTTATAGCCCGCAGGATCCATGACGTCCCCAGATGTCTGTCTGTGTATTCCCACACCCATGCAGCAAGCACACACACATCTTAGCGAAACACCTAGTGAATTTATGTTCACCCTGTTCTCACTTCCTCCTCTTCCTCTCTTCCAACAGTTCAGGGCTTATTTCGTTCACCTCCTGGGAGCGTGGCGACAGAGTAAAAGAAAAGTGAGAGGAAGAAACAGGGAGTTAAAGGGAAAGTGAGAAAGACTTGAAGGTGTCCTGAGAGCGCTTTTGCTTTATGGAAAACGCTGCGGCTAATCCTCTGAGTGTCACTGCACTCCCCGCATCCTAAATCAGAACCTTTTTGTACGGTAAGTACAGACACTTCCCAAGACGTGACTCTCCCCCGTCCCTCCCCTTCCCTTTTTCCGTCGCTCAGCCTCGGAAAAACACTAACAATCAGCCGCATGAGCTCTGCTTCATCATGACCATCATTAGCTTTCACCAACACAATTAGACTTTTTATGCAGAAGCACAAAGTCACTGTTTTCATCATTAGGGCCCGCTGAGTGTCACTGAAATGGTCTGATTGGGAAACAGCAGCCACTGATGAGCCATAAATGAGTTATGGTCATTTATGGTAATCAGAGCTGCACACTACACACACCTCATTCTATGTTAAACAAACACTTTATTTTCCCAATGAGAAGGGCTGGCATTTGTTCCCCCGGGTTGTATTACTACAGCTGGCCTACAGCTGTGATCATAACTTAACGTCTCCGTAATGGGCTTGGCCCTCTAAGCAAGCTGACCTGTTAGGCCTGGGACTGCTTGACGGCGGTAATTACACATGTGAGCCATTTAAATGAGCATGATTAGCCAGTAACAAGCTGAAAGAGTGAAAGGAGGCGATTAGACAACTGCGTGCTGATTCATCCGCCAGTGGGAAAAACCAAACCGCTGCAGGTGAATATTTGTGTTGCTTTATGCAGTAATAGTTGCTCTAACGATGTTTATATTCGTGGTGGTAAGCCCGACCATAATGAGAATCTTAAATTGTAATAAAATGTGGTTTTACTACACTAATTTAGACAGAAGGCACACCGAGGCACAATGAAATGGAAGTGCTTTTATGTAGCTGTGTGTGTTCAGGCAGATCAGAAAGTCGAAATCTATTTAATATCAGCAGTTCAGTTTGGGTGGTTCACCTCGTGTTTATTTCAGTCTGTTGTTTAATTTAACCAAAAGCTTGTGTTGTCAGCGTAGCCCCTGAGCTACGCTCAAAGCCCCAGCACTGCCCTCTGGCATTTTTTCCCTTTGCAGATAAAGAAACCCCTGGCCCAGCATATCAAAATATTGCACTTTAATGTGGCAGGTTTATTTATAGAATGAAGGATTTATAATTATTTTAGCATCAAAAGATTTGCCGGATTGTGTCATTCTACAGCTCGTATGTGCTACTCGCCATCATGATATCTGACAAGCAGCTCCAGGCTCTTCACAGTGTGCTGTGAGCAGGAGTCCAATTCTGACACTGTTTTTGTGAGATTTCAATAATGCTCCCTGTCCAAACTTTTTTCCATTTCTGTATTTATGAGGTGAAAAACATACCTTTGCAATCACTTTCACAGCCACTGCAGTCGCTCCTACGGGAGCACAAATCTTTAATTACCCATGAAACATACATTAAGTTTTACCAGCGCTCCTCTGATCATTTTAAAGGGAGCTGACTGCATCACAGCAGCTGAGCCAGAGAAAAAAGAGCAAGAGAAAAGCAGGCACATGACATCTTGAATGCGTCGGGTGACTGATCTGCACTCGAAGGGGAGTGAACTGTAGAGTGAGACTGTAGCAGCCCACCAAATACGATCAAATGTTGCATTTAAGGTCCAGTCTGTAGGATTTAGGGGGATTTAGTGGCAGAAATGGAACAAAATATAATATGTAATCATATCATATTATTCTAATATGTTATCTATAGTGTGTAATCAACTAAAAATATGAATGATTGTGTTTTTGTTTCCTTAGAATGAGCTGTTTATATCTAAATAGGGAGCAGGTCCTCACCTACAGAGATCGCCATGTTGCACTGCCACGTCTCTACAGTAGCCCAGAATGGACAAACCAAACACTGGCTCTAGATAGGGACATTCGTGTTTTCATGTCGGCCACCGTAGTTAGCAGCCCCTCTGCAATGAGCAGTGTTGGTAGAGCACTGATGTTTTCAAACTTGAAATTGCTTCAGGGTTCCTTTGTTCTAGTGATGAAGAGACTTCTGTGGATAATTTGGTTTCTGGTAAAAACTTCCTGAACATCTGGATCTGAAGTTTTCAGAGATAAAGGTGAGCACACATTAGGTGGTGCTAATTATCAGCCTGTCTCTGTCATGTCAAACAGCATTGGAAAAATACTGATTTGTAACATGATACTGCTTTATTCAGTGTTTTTACCAGTTTAAATAATCAGGTCTGTTTTTTTTTTGGAGCAGCACATTCTCACTCCGACCTCGTCACATATTCATGTTTTGTCATGGGCTTTCCGTGTCCATATACACCATGCAAGGTACCCTGGGTGTGTTGGTTGTCGCTGTTCTGGGACACCGTGTCAAGTTCTGCCTGTTACATATATTGTCTTCTTTCAAAATACACTTCTGTTTTCACAGGAAATTACAGTTTACATACAGTCTCTTTCAAAATAAATGCATTACGTCAGTACAACACTGCAAATTGAGTTTTTTTTTTCCTTCAACAACAAACACATGTGGTTGGGTTTTAGAAAAAAAATAATAGGGTTTGACGATGTTCTGATCAGTGTAAGAGAAACACTGATTTGAAATGTGAAACTGCGTTTTTCAGTATTTTTACCATTTTAAATCACCTGATTCATTTGTTTTGGAGATGAAGAGACGTCTGTGGATAATTTGGCTCATAGTAAAAACCTCCTGAACAATGAAAACTGAAGGGATTCTAGCCAGGAAGAGTTTCGGCTGATTGCAATCTGCCATCCTCACCACTAGATGCCACTAATTCCCCTTATTCTCACACACTGGACCTTTAAGTTTTGCCAGTATTCCTCTGATTATTTTAAAGGAAGCTAACTGCATTACAGCAGCAGGACCAAAGAGAAAGATCAGGAGAAAAGCAGGCACATGACATCTTGAATGTGCTGGGTGACTGATCTGTACTCCAAATGGAGTGAACCGCTGAGTGGGACTCGGCTGTTCTCTTGCAGGCCAACGAATACGATCAAATGTTGCATTAAGTAGAACATGACATCAAATTAGACTCAGTGATTATTAGTGGCCTCGGAATAGGTCAGTGATAAAGCACGACAAATCTTCAGTAAACGCTCACAAATGCACATATCCATGCCCAAACATACGTTCGATAATGATCCTTCACTCAACTTGAAAAACTTCTAGAGCAGCAGCAGCAGGCCAGTTCAGCAGCCACTGCCATTAATAACATATTAACGATGTATGTCGGCTTTGAAATTATAATATTTTTGCAGGGGCTCAATTTGAAATCCATCACGCGTGTGTGGGGGCTCATTACAAGTATGTAGCCGAAGAATTATCGGAACAAGGCCCTTTGCTGCCTGTCTGTCATTACAACACTGTCAGATGTGCTTTGGCTAGGGGGGCTGTTAAAGGGAGCACGGGGACTTATCTGCTCAGCTGTAAAATGATTTTCTGTCTCCTCGAGAGATACCGGGAGTGTGTGTGGGGGGGGTATCAGTGATCTGAGAGTAATTAAGATATGGTCTCACATCACACAAGGGCTTTGCACGTGGGAGACGGGCAAATAAAATTGAACGTGAAATAGTTGAGTTTAAAGGGGGACTTTGATTAATTACAAAACTCTCAAAGGACGGTCCACCCCCTCTTAAATTGAACTGCCATCCAATAGCAGCTGCTCTGGAGCTGATGACCTCAATGCCTCCCCTTTATCTTTAATAGGCAGGTTATCTCGTTATTCATTGCAGCTCACCCGTTCATTTGCTATATTGCTCGTTCTGCAAGACTGAAATACATCATTATCTTTGTATCAAGCTGTTCCATGTAAAGATTTTCTTTAAAGGGTAAGACAATCGTGTGCTCAATGGAATTTCAATTGAGTTTATGACACATAACCTATCTACACTGGTCTTTCTTCACTTTCACTGCCCAGGCTTTCATCGATAAAGACACTGATTACAAGGTTTCCCCATTAATATATATTACTCTGAACATAGCTGCTGAAGTAATTCTTAACGCTCAATAAATTTAAAGAATATTTTGACATTTTGGGAAATATGTGAGAGGGGTGGATGAGCAGATTCACACCATCCTCAATATCTGTCCCTTAGATATGAAGCCACAGCCAGCAGCTGGTTAGCTTAGCTTAGCTTAGCACAAAGACTGGAAACAGAGGAAAAGAGCTGGCATGGCACCTCTTACATTCACAAAACAACTTGTATACAGTGGTGTCCCCAAGGGGGGCCAGGGGGGTCATGACCCCTTGATGCTATTGCAACCACCCCCACTGGCCCCCCCATGGTGAAAATAATTGGAGGCTGATATCACTGTCTTTAAAAGGCTGTGACACGCTCATATTTTAAGCTAGCGTGAAGATAACGGTATCTCCTAAAACTAGATAACCCAACTGGTCCAGTCACAGGGTCCAGATGTTTCCTTAGTCATGAGTTCAAGCTCCACACAGTTTAATACATTCAGCGTTATAGTTGTGTTTGGCCATGTCGTAAAGCTAGTTTGCTGTCTCTGTCATGTAGCTGTCACTCTGCAGCAGAAAACAGCACTTCAAAATAAAAGCTCAGTGCTGGAAATTCACTGTACTTTAAAATAAAGTGTTTTTTTACGAAGTTGACACATTTGCGAGTCACTTGTGGTCCATTCAGAATGGACCTGCAGGCCACTTTTGGACAGTGACCCATCAGTTTTGGAACCACTGACCTAAGACATCCATTTGTACCATGTCTCCAAAGTGAGGCTAAATTTTGGAGAGGGAACTACTGGCGTGGCCATTTTCAAAGGGGTCCCTTGAATTCTCACCTCAAGATATCTGAATGAAAAAATGGGTTCTATGTGTCCCCACGAGTCTCCCTCAACTTGAGGAGGCTTGTTCCCAGTAAATCTTTTATTCCTTACAACCAATGTACTTCTTCAAATTAAAGCTGTATATTTGTCTTGTTAGGGAAAAGGACGACCAGCCTATTTGGAAAACAACATGCTACATACACAACACATTAAAACATTACTCAACTCCTGAAATACAGTTATAGATTTTGGTTTTGGTGTGCAACCCCAAGATTTTCAGTGGCCCCATCTGGTTACCCCCATGAAAAATTTCACTTGTAAGAGCCACTTAAGCACAAATATATGTTTGGTAAAATGTTTGTGTTGATATGACAAATAGGTTCTGCTATTATTTAAGCTTGCACAACTGTTTCTGTTTATTTTGAATGGTGTATGGTGGACTATACTTAAGATTATTGTGGTAGGTGGGATGGTAGGATCGAGGAGATCCTAGTGGATTAGGGGAAGTAGGAGCAGGTGTGTTAGTGGGAGGTGCTGAGGTGAGAAAAGGCCAAGCTGCAGTGGGGTAGGCCTCTTTGTCTCCTCTTTGTCTGCACCTCTTGGTTGAGGCACACACACAGATCCAGGGTAAGACATGCAGTGATTGTTTGTTTCAGGTGTCATCATTTGAAGTGAGATGGGGAGGTTATATCTCTGTATTTCTTTTAGGAAAGCTGATTTAACACAGCCCCTCCTCATACACGCAGTTGTGGTAATTTAAAGTACCTTAGGTAAGTCAGCTTTATATTAATGTTAGTTTCTTTGTGTGTTTTGTTTGCTCTGCTTATTGGTTGGTTTGAATTGCTAAGCTGCCTGAACTAAGGGAAATTGCCAACTCAACAGGGCATCTGTGAAAGTGGGGCTGCAAATCTATTTCCTTATAGATGCCATGAGATGTTAGACTGCACATGTTAAATGGCAGATGATTGCCTGGGATATGTGAATTTATATTCAAGATTGAGGTATTTAAGAAATACATTTTTAAGTCAAATCATGTGAAGCTGAAACGTGTTGCATTGTTCCAATTTGTTTATCTTTTTATTCCAGTCAAGTGCTGATTATTATCCATTAGATTTTGGTTTTATTGTTCACTACTGCCTGACCTTTTTAGCATTTTAGGAGAACTAACGCTGGTCCTTCTGTCTCCTGTTGGCTTTCCTGGTGGCAGCTGGTGGTGCACCGGGGAACGGGTTTATGTGGTGTGACACCAGTGTGTGTGTGTGTGTGTGTGTGTGTGTGTGTGTGCGTGTGTGTGGTGATAGTGGGGAGTGGTCACCTTAGGCCTGGTGAGTGTGGTGTATCCTGGTCGTAGTGAGTTTTTGGTGCCACGCCGTGCTGCCCCTCTTACTGTCTGCTCTTCCTTCAGGCTATTTTTAGCAGGACCAGCGAGTGGTTATTTTAAATTTTTTTTTTTTTTTTTATATAATAAAACTGCTTGTAACAGCGCTTGAACTGGTAATTCTGACTGCTGTGTTCATTTAGAGTTTACAGTAGCTGTAATATTCTATAATTTGCTATAGGCTACATTATGATTATATTTACTTCATTTATGTGTTGAAAGACAGGCACAAGTTATTGACACCAGGTATGGTGCTGTACGGCAGTTTAGTGTGCATGACAAAAAGACTGGAGAACGTTATGCGTAAAAGACGACATGAGCATTGAGTCGGTAGTGGATGATACGAGATGTTGGAAGCACCTGGCCTGCCGTTTTTATTTCTTTTCTTTTTGTATTCTCAGTAAACCTCGTTAAACTTTTTCCCTGCCTCATGTGAACACTGTGGATCTCCAGATAAGGAACAGAAGCACAAGTCAAAACTGAGACATCTCACAAACTTAGTAGCCTAGGAACTTTGGAGTTGAAACAGCCACTATACTACTGCTTGTTTAATACTAAAACAACAATTGTTCGTTTTGGGGGGGGGTTACATGTTGAACTCTGAGCAGTTGCCAGGCAACCAGCGTCCACTACAGGAAGTTATTGCTTCCAGCCAAGAAATGGTACGCTACATGATCTTTGTTTAACACTTCAGTTTTGGTATGAATCAAACAAACATAAAATGTGTTAATTGTTAATTAGTGAGCTTCAGAGGTGCAAAAAGTGAAATCTAAGTAAGATGAGATACTTTGAATGAAAACGACATAGGCTTGGTTTTGGTCTGACACGTCATGGGGCAGTTTTCGTGTGTTTCAAGGTTGTTTTTATGTCTTTAATTATCCTAAGACATTTTAGCGTGTTGCTGAGGTTTTATGACTGGTTCTGAATAACTTCATGCTTAGAATTACCAGAGCTCTAAAGCTGTTTAATCAACACTGACATGTACAAAATGTCTTTGTCAGGGTCAGAAATTCCTCACTTCAAGTGTCTCATCCGTTTCATCTCATCTTCATCTTCCACCAAATGGAATTCACTTTTACTGTCAGTCTTACACCACAGCACAGCAATCATGCATTCCTATAGATAAAATATAACACAGAACAAAGACACTTTCCATTTCTGGGGAGCACACTGAGTCATTTGAACTGTTGTAAGTAAACAAGTAAAAATATCCAGTCCCAAAAAGCACACAGACATTTCAAAAGTAGTTTGGCCAGACGAAAAAAAAAGCACACTGGATACCACAAATAGATGTAAGGATTGTTTTCTCAGTGTGAAGGAAGATGTGCATAAAATTAGGAACTGCTCGTACAACAAAACAACCAACGTGTTCTTATCCCAACATGTCACATACCACTGCTCAGTAGCTCAGTCTGTAGGGACTTGGGTTAAGAACTCCTTTGCCCTTGAGCAAGACACCAGACTCTCAACTGCTCTGTCCACTGGCTCTGACATGTCTTCATTTAATGCATGTAGAGGTCATGTTTGTGCATGTGTGTTCGGGCCTGTGACAACAGTGTGAACAATTGAATTTCCCCTTAAAATATATCTACACATCAAAGTAAGACACGCTACATTCTCCTCCTGTGTCGGTTTGGGACATTCAGGGAAGGCGTGACACATGCATTGTGTCTGTTCAAAATGCACAGCTCCTGCTTGTTACATGCATACAGTCTTTTTCAAAATAACCTTACAATGCAGGTGTTAAATCACAAGTCTCCACCCACCTCCTGACTAAGTCAGACAACATTCATGCAATGACACACAGCTGGTTGAATATCAGCAAAGTTTCCCTGGTTCCTGTACAGCAGGGTCGGTCTTTGTTTCACTGTTATAATCATTACAAAGCAAAAGCAGCATGTGTATACATTCAGTAGGCTATATCTTCAGTAGCTAGCTAGCTAACCCTACACTTTTCAGGGTTTGATTTTGGTTTTGGAACAGGGAAGAAATGTATATCTTTTTCCAACCTCTCCAGGTAACGAGTATCATTAATACACGACGTGCCCCAGGCACAACATTTAGCTCCAAATCCACAAAACCAGCCTGAAAATGAAGGAAATCTGAAACATTAGAGTCAATGGAGCACAGCCGTGTTGTTGCTGGACCATGGTCCGATGCTATGTTATATTATGTTTGTTGGCTGTTGCGTTAGAAACAGCCGCTGTCTGGTGTGTATCATATTGTCGGTGCTTCTGTGCATTGGCATCTGAGGTTTACTGACAAAGTGGAGGTATTTGGCAGCTTGGGAGTAACAACAGGATGGTACAGCTGCACTAAAACAAGTACATTTATCTACACAGAGAGTCAGCTAGACCTGACTTTTTGCACTGTGGGCATACTGGAGAGGCTAGCTGTTTCCCCCTATGCCCAGTCTTTATGCGAAGCTGGCTGCAGCTTTATATTAAATGCACCAGATATGGGAGCAGTACCAATCCTCTCATCTAACTCTGTGCCAGAGAGTGCATTTCCCAAAATGTCAAACTATTTCTTTAACTGTCACTAGTGGAAACATCAGCTCCCTGTGTGATGCTGTGTGCACTCATTTGGTCAAATTCGGGATTGCTTGGGCTCAGTTCCCCGCAGAAAATAATTGTTCATTTATAGTCTGGTGAGTTACACAACAAAAGCAGTGGGAAGTGAACGTGAAAATAATGAAATATGCAAAGAGAAGCAGCTCGCACTGGGCTTCCTTATGGATTGATCACCATGTGCATCCCCTGTCATCGCCTCTCTGTCCATATAATTTCCTGTGGCTCTGCGGTTTGTGCGTTTTCTAGAGAAGCAGAAACGATTTTACAAAAGCAGCTCAAAGAAGCTTTAGATTAAAGTGCCGATCCTTATCACAGTTTACTGATATGATGTATTTAGAGAAAGCCCTCCTTCATTTAGTCTTCCTCCGAGCTGCGATGCTCATGATTGATAAAACTTTCAAAGGGAGTAAATTGATTTGCCTCCTCCTGGCAGGATTAATAGGCTGCACTTATATACACCTACAAAGTGTTCAGTCTGCCTCTCGACCCCTGTCTCCCTGGGCCTCTGGTCTACATCACAAGATATCTGGTTCAATGACAAATCTCAGCTCACTGGTTGTTCCACTGAATACTATTCACAGATGACTGACGATTCCTTCATTTGGGACTAAAGAACACAGGCTAAAAAAAGGAGGGGACACGAGACAGAGAGCACAAGAGAAACAAATTTTGCAGTCCAGATAAAGGGGAGGTGGAAGTGCTGTGTGCTGCGCCTTCATGATGATATTTCACCCTGAACAAACAAGCTGAGCCTCACAGAGAGAGGAAAGCATCGATCTAACCGGCTCCAATCATAATACATCCACTTTTCCCCAAGTTTACTTTCTGGCATTCTATCAGGACTTTATAAATTATTTTGGGTGACAAATCGATCTGTTGCTTTGCCCCTCTCTCTGCTGAGTGAAGGGAAACTTGATTGTGAGCTGTGTGTGTGCGCGCTTATGTAAATGTGTGTGTACGTGCGTGTGTATGTGTGTGTGGATACGCTCGCACGAGTGTTTGTGTGTCGTCTGCTTTGGAGGCATCATCTGCCATCTGGCCTCAAAGTACAGGGGCCACATGGTGGGAAAGCAAATGTCACTGGTCAGGCCAGCCAATGCCAAGTCCCGACAAATGACGTCAGGAGAGGCCCACACTGTCACTGCCCAAACAAACAACCCTGCCATCAAGTCCGATCCCCTCCTGACCCTTTGCCTCACTGTCGGTTCCTTGTAATGATGGCGATGGTGATCTAGGAATTAAAGCTTATCCGAGCGTGGCTAGACACTCCTTCTGGAAAAAGAGCTGAATGCCTTTGAAATGAGTTTAATATATCTTTAGGGATTAGAGCAGGGGTCTTTTTAAATGTGTTTCAGGCCAAGGACCCCTCAGCTCAAAGAGAGACGGAGCAGGGACCCCTGACAACATATTGTATAAACCTGAGTTGAACTTGGGATACTTCTCTGAATATTTGTTGGTCTTATTTTGTTTGTGCTTGCCTGCAGCTGCAGCAGTTGTAGCGTGGCTAGGTGCATTAGCTTCACCCTCTGCACTTTTGTAGGTGGTTTCTGAGATGGACAGTGTGTCAGAGTCATGGATAGATTACTGAACGGGTCGACCGGGCACATGCCCAGGGGCCCAAAGTGTAGGAGGGGCCCTTCTGCCCTCACCTGTAAAGTGTCACTCAAATCAACACATACTGTCCAGGCAGAGAGCTCTGATATACATGAGGGTGCCTCACTTTGGAGTCATTCTGGACACAAACAGCTAGGTATAGACATGGATGGATCACTAACAAGGCCTATTGGGTACAGGCCCAGGGACCCAAAGTGTCAGGGGCCCCCCTTGCTGCAAAATGTCACTCAAATTACCACATACCAAACAGGAAGAAACTGAAAATGACGTCCAAGAGAGACAAAAATACCACAAAGAGATGCAAAACATCCACAAAGAGACACAAAATGACCAAAAAAAGACACAAAATTACCTCAAAGAGACACAAAACCACAGGAAAAAGCATCACCAGAATGTCCTTACACTTGAAATAATATTACAGCTAATTGGCCAATATGTTTCAATGGTATGTAAATGTTAGCAAACCAGTTCACCTTGCTGTTACAGATAAGTGCCTTTCACTGGTGTTGTGTATTGTAAATTAAATGGACTGCACTTGAATGGTAAATGGACTGCATTTGTATAGACCCTCTCTAGTCTTCCGACCACTCAGAGTTCCTTTACACTCCATGTCACATGCTCCCATTCACACACACTGGTGGCCGAGGCTACCTTACAAGGTGCCACCTGCTACTCAGTTACCATTCACACGCTCTCACACACCGATGGCACAGCCATCAGGAGCAATTTGGGGTTCAGTATCTTGTCCAAGGATACTTCAACACATTACCGCCACTAATTTCTGATTAGTGAACAGCACGCTCAACCTCTGAGCCACAGCCATCGATTTATCTTTGCTAATAACATGTTGTAGTCACATTAGTGTGAACTCTCAGACATATTTTAGTTCATGGAAGATACTAGAATTGACCTTTGACCTTTTAGATATAAAATGTCATCACCTTATCATCTTATTCTTTTAGATATTTATGTAAGATTTCTGTCATAATAATGGATAAAATCTTGAGTTATGGCCTAAAAACATGTCTTGTGAGGTCACAGTGACCTTTACCTCTGACTGCCAAATTCCAGTCAGGTCATCCTCGCGTCCAAGTGGCTGTTTGTGCTAAATTTGAGGAGGTTTTCTTGAGATATCGCGTTCAAAAGACTGAGACAGACACGAGGTCGTACTGACCTTGGATCTTTGGCTACTGTAAGAGTTAAATTGTGTGATGTAAACATAATAGTACAAACTTTTTTATATGTACCATCTTGTTTACACATACTGTGTTTGTAGTAATGTTAAATTGTTCTGGTATTTCCACTCGTCAGCGCTGTTCAGGCAGCTGGTAGTTCTTGTTGTTGGGAAAAGAAAAGACAGGGAAGAAGAAGAGAGTGTCGAGTTCGCAGGGGATTGCACAGGTGTAATGGCTGACTGATCTGTGTTCAGACTTTACTTAAGTTATGAGGAAAACCCAGAGCGTGTTGGGCTGTTTTATTCCTTCTCACACACCCACGTCCCTTTCACTACCAAAATCTGATCACTTCATTGATGAGTCGAAGTAGATATTTGTGCCAAATTTGTAGAAATCATTCTTAAGATATTGCGTTAATGAAACATACATATGTAAATACGATCAAAAGCCCAAAAACATAATGCTGGTTACAACTATCACCACCGTGGAGGCACAGCAAAATTAAATTAAAACATGCATTAAATGATCAAACAATAATTTTGCGGCCCCCCTGCAGTTCCTCTGAGGACACTGCAGGAGTGGCGGGCCCCCTGTTGAAAACCCAGGGATTAGAGAGAAGTTTATGGCCTAAATTTGTGGGCTTTCATGGACTGTCACCCCGCTCAGACAACAGAGAGCAAATCCAAAACAATAGATTGAATATCTGAGCCAAAAGTATTAAAGCCAGTGACATTTAAGTATCAATCAGCTGAAATGGCAATGAAATTCTGAACACGATCCAGTGAAACAGTACCTCACATCTGCCAAACAAATATGATTTCAATGCTGAGGCAGATTAGATCATATTTTTTTTTCTATCTTGGATGCAATCCCGTGTGCTCCAACATAACCGTAATACAAATCTGTGCGCCCCAATGATGAGCAATGAACTCTGAATGTGCTGGTTAATGTCTGTTCTGATCCTCAGCTGAACTTTACGTCTAATTTCTGTCTTTTCTTAGTCATCGTCACTTCAGTGCTCGGAAGCAGCTGGAACATAAAGGTTTCAACACTTGCCACAGTTGAGAAAAGAAAGGCTTCCTTTCAATTTGGGGCTGCGGCTGCACAGACAGTGTGAACCTGTTAAAAGCCTCGTGTTTAGAAGTTCACATAGCATCTGCTCAACACCTCTGCGGTGGGGATTGGGCTCAACAGATGAGGCGGGTAAACAATACAACGTCCTTGGAAGAGAATTACTGTTTCAATGAGGGTTTGCCGGTTAGGCGCCATGCTGCCTTTGGTTTTTAATTACACACCATGAGATAAACACACATCTGTATTTTGCTGCACTGCTACAAGGCCAGGAGAAATACTACAAGGTTGAACTGACAAGACAAGGTGAGGAAAAGTATGGCGCAGTTTAGCTTCATGGCCGCACTTTACATTTCTCCTGCCCGTGTGCGGTGGCAGTTAAGGGACTCGCGGGCTGATCATGCAGTGATGCACTGCACTCGAGGAGTTCTCAAAGCCCCAGACACACGCTGCAGTGTATGTGCTTTAGCTATAGGCACAAACACTCACAGTGACAGACACCCCCCTTTCTCTTCTAATCCCTTCTACACCTCTTCACCAGATGACGAGAGCTACTTTCCCTATAGACACGGCGAGAAAGAGCTAGGTGAAAAACAATTAAAAAGGCGCTAGTGGGTGGAACACTTGTCCCCATCTCATTGTTTCCCATCTAGAATGTACTGTATATAAATGATAGACTGATTTAATGAGTAAGACCGTATTTAAACAGCGCTTTTGTGTCTTTGCCAGCCTGTAATGGCGCTGGTAACATATGTGGTTGTCTCTGTGTTATAATAATTAATACGCTTTTAGTGCTCAAAAAACACAGGTAGCATTACAAATGCTGTGAACCGCACACACCCATATGGCCCATTTGTAGCTTTCTGACAAGCAGCAGTTGTTAAATTACAGATTATCCCAGCAATCCTGACAGGGATAAAACGAGTCATACAGTCCTCAAGCACAAACATCCCACTCCCGGCAACTCCCTTCCCTGCAGCACACACACACACACACACACACATGAACAGACATATAAATAGCTTCACACATGAATGCACGCTTGTGTACACACATGGACACAGAAATGCAGGCACACAAACACACCAGCTGCCATACGCAATAAAGAACCAAGAAGACCTACTCTATTTTACACATCCGCGGGGGGTCAATAACTCATTAGAGCCGAGGAAAGGCAGAGGCAGCTGAGGGAGATGACGTGGCGGGAGATGGGGCTGTGTGGCTGTTCACCTGAGGACAGCAGCATGTCATTGTGCCCAGAGGTCATGAGGACGATTCACGACTTCATTAGCAGCGTGCCATAAAACATGCCGGGGTGTTCCCGGGCCTGAAATAGGGTACTATGTGTAATTTGCCTGTTTTATTCGTCTCTAACCTTTTTCTGCCTTTCTGGGATTTTTACTGCTCATCCTATTGGCTTTTTATTTATTACCCTTTTATCACTTGTCATGAACTTTGCATCTCGTTGAAATGCTCCATAAAAATAAAGTTTATTATGAGGTAAAACTAGACTTCTGTCCCACTAACCAACACGGTGCAGAGCGTTGGTCTATATGATTGTCTTTAGAGGCGTTGTAGGCATTGAAGCAAATATTTGTACTGTAGATGATTCACTCTGCTCGCTTGTTATTCCTGCTGTAAATTTACAAGATCGCTTCAATAGTTTCAAATATTTTGAGTTTCTTTATTGATGACCCGAATAAAATGGCGGCTGCCCCTTCACGTCTTCCTTAACAAGCCCTGGCACGTCTCCAGTGAAGGGGACTCATCTGTTTAATCATCTCAATCACTGAGCTGGACCTGACTAAATATAGCATACAGAAAACAGGCGGCAGCGTGGGCTGCACCACTGTAGCCTACTACAGTGGACAGACTGTTACTGTCTATGGATCAATGTGTGTGTGTCTGAGCCTACATGAAAGTCTGCAGGTTTATCTGTGCGTGTTTGTTTTGGGTGCATGCCTTTGAGTTACAATACTGAGCACACTTAAGGACCTGTTTACAAAATATATCCTGTTACACAACCTAATCCCGGAGGCTTCAGCGTCACTTTAGTGGTACAAGTTCAAAATGTCGGCAGGCACTGTCTGGCTGGACAGGACAAAAGCCTGATTATGTATTATTATTATCGCTGGAAGCCATCGAGAACCATGTCGGCATGTTTGCTGAGATTTATGAATTTATCATCCAGATCAGCGGTTTTCCATCTTTGGACTGATGTCCGCACAAAATACCAGAAAAATGCCGGCTGAGTTGTTCAACCTTGCTGAGGACACATGCTAATTACTTGATCCAAAGAGTAAATCCATAAACACACAGTCGATGTAATTAAATCATCTGCACAGTTCTGTGTCAACACCAATCATCTGAAATGACCTTGGGACTACTTGGAATGGAGCGTGATCGTCAAATATGTCAGCACCTTGGATGGTGTCAGTCTGACCACCACCATATAAAATGACTAATCCTATATAATGTATCTGTCAGTGTACTGTGGAAAGAAAACAGGACAGAAGTTTGATTTCATCCATAGAAAGAGAGTGGTCACAATTTTACTGCCATGTTTTTTCCTTGGTCACATATTAATACTTAATTTCTGAGATAAATACAGTGGTGGATCCTCCTATAGGTGACACAGGGTGCCACTGGTTGGGGGTTGGGGATTGATGGTGCTGGGAAAAAGGGGTAAATGATCCTGGACTGTTAATGGTCCAACACATTCTCACTGCGACCTCGTCACATATTGACATTTGGTCCACCTCCAAATGTGATGTGAAAGGTACCCTGGGTGTGTTGGTTGTTGACGTTCTGGGACGCCGTGTCAAGTTCTGTCTGTTACATGCATTGTCTCCCTTAAAATACACTTCGGTTCTCACAGGAAATGTACTGTTTACATACAGTCTCTTTCAAAATAAACCCACTATGTCGGTACAACAACGCAAACCTTTTTTTTTTCTTCAACAACTAACGCACCTGGTTGGGTTAAAAAGAACAAGGTTTGGCTTTGTAATCTTACGAGACGTTAACACCACTCTCCTGGGTGAAAGACGGTGTTTTCTGGACCCATTCACCACCCCTCCTGCCCGCCCAACTTGGACATTCACTGCCTTAACTTTTGTTCTTGCCCCATCGCATTTCCCCCCGATGCTGCCAAGCACCAATAAACTACAACAGCGACCAGCCGCGTATCATGCAGACGTTAAAGGACAGCTTTTTTGCCAGTGTCTGATGCCATCAGTCACTGCCCAAGTGCTGGATTTCGACAACTTTGGAGTGAAACCGGGTTGAACGGTCAGTCTTTAGTAGGAGTACCACCTCTAGTCCCGGCAGTGCAGCTCACCTTACCGTGTTCATCAGAGTATGACAATCACAGTCAGAAAATGCTCGAGCATTTAAGGCTATGGTGGAGTGGAGTGCGTGTGGAGAGCGTTAGAGTAACAGAAGATGAAAAGGCAAAAGCTATCAAGGGCATAGTACAAAAGAAAAGAAAAAAGACAACTGAATTTGCACTTACTGCTGTCTGTTATTGCTTTTATTCATACTTTTTGTTAGCTAAGTTGTCTTTTGTGGAGATTTCTAATTAGAGATACAAGAAATACAAAAGATTATATTTCTTTTTTTGAGCAGGTGGGTGGAGGTGGGGTGGAGGTGGGGTCATTAGGGGAAGGTTGCCTGGGGCACTGAATGTGCTGGGTCCGGCGCTGGGCAAACACTACCATGTTTTCTTAAAAATACCAGAAATTCATACTGTTTGGACAAAGTGCTTTGCTTTGCCTAAATTACAGGATGTGTAAATGCTAAATAACCACTTTGACTACCTTTTAAATTAAAACACTGTGGCTATCTGTGCTCTGACAAGCTTGCAGCTAGTCTGGCATCCAGCTCAGCTGGGACGCCTGTGTTTGGTGCCATTTGGCAACCGCTGGAATATTTAAATGCCCTGATGAATACATAGCCCCTGGGCCTGACTGCTCAAACTGAACACTGAGTGTGCTCTGACATGCTCAGCATACACTAATGGGACTTCTGACAGTCCTGTGCATTCATCCTACAAAAAAACTCAGCATTGTGCCAGAGGGGACCGGAGGCTGGGTGTGAATGTAGTGCACTGCATCTGGAGTACAAAAGGCCACAGGTCTGACTGGTGCAACATCTAATGTGTCCATCAGCAGCCACTTACACTGTCAAACTGTCCTTGAGCAAGACACTGGGCCACCTCCGTCGCTCATGTTGCAAATTACAGTGTTTTAAATAAGAGCAACAGCTGTGGTGTTTTTCTTTATAAAGAGAATGAATCCACACCTAATTTCAGCGGGGGTCGGGAGTCAATGGTCAAAGAGCCCGTCCATTTCCTAGAAGCTCAGCAGCTGTGTGTACTTAACCATGACTCTGAACCCCTGCGAGCTCAGCTGAAGCTGGAGAAGATCTCCAGCTAAGTGACTGCAGTGTAAAACATACCAGGGAACTGTAACCTGCACGCTCGCGGGGGCACGAAAAAAGTGACGTGTGCCAAGATGTTGAAAGCTGTGTTGCTGTCCGTGGTGCTGAAACCCAGAAAATGGTTCAAACGGGACCTGAATGTGTTAAAAGGCTCAGTGGGAACGTGCTCTTTATGTCCTCATACGTGGATGTGGAGCCAAATACGCACCCCGCCGCAACACATGCTTCACAGTGGACGCAGCTGCCTCGGCTCCCCTCGGAGATGGCAGTGTTGTGTTATGGAACACAAGAGACATTTCATTGATTATGGTTATTTTGGAAAATGTCAGTAGAGCAGTGTAGCCCAATGATGTTGACCTTTTAAGCTGTGTAACTCTGTTGAACGGCATCACAGAACGATGCAATTCAAGAAACAATATTGATCACGATTTGTTGCAGATCTGAAATCCGTATATTTATTTCTCTTAATAAAAAAACTAATATGACCAAATATTGAAATCAATACAATTCACCATGCGCGTGGCAGCCTGGAAGAGTTTTAATAGGTAAAACAAACAACGAGATCGCTCCCTAGACTGAGAGGTGTCAGACTTATATTCTCTGTATTTGGGATTTTCAGACAGAAAAAAGGAGGTAAACTTTGTGCATCAGTGCGGCCAGACAAAGCCCAAATTTATTAAGAAAACACACCATCTTATTTAAAATATTTCATGATTTGCATCCTGTACAGTGTGATACATTCAGGGTTAGTCTTATTGTGAGGGTTCACGTTGTGCAGCGGGAGCAAACACACAAACACAAGCGTTAACTTGAGGCTCTGGAGATGCCGCCTACTTGGACGACCATTACGCATTGATTAGTCGCCCCACAGTGAAGCAGCAGAGGCATTTCTGGGTGCAGATAGGACCACTCCTCTCTCTGCATATGATTTTCTCTCCTCTCTCCACAGTCGGGGCTCGGTGGTGAGGAGGGGGGAGGGTGGTCTTGCAGTCGACGAGAGGAACAGGAGTTTATTGAGGAGTAGCTGCAACGGGGAGGAAAAACGCATGCAACTGAGCGCCTTGCGGATGGAAAGAAGAGAGAGGGAGGACAAAAAGGGGGAAAGATCGCGCTCGGACGACTGACCACTCTGTGCCGACAAACTGCTGCTCCAATTGTTTAACTTGTTGATGCGACGTTTATTCTACTGTTTTTCCTCTATCGTCTGGCTGCAGTGGCAGATAGATGGGTGGCGGAATCGCGAGTATTCCCCTCCGAGGATAGGTATTTTATGAAACTCACCGTGGATGCAGTTTAAAGAGCAGCCTTCCCTAAGGTGGGTGGTTTTCTTTTACTTTCAGTCCCTGCTTATTGATGGGTGACGTTTTCGAAATCCAATTCATATTCTGCCGCAAAGTAGGCTTCCATAACTGAACAGTTACAATGAGGGAACAGGCTGGAGAGTGATACTCAACAGTGCTATGCGCAGTATCAGTATAAGTAGGCTAAATGTGTGTTTTCTTATCACATTGTGTTAAGCCTAGGTGCTTGAGCAGCCTAACCACCGAGTGTCTCTGTGTGCTGTTCCTCCTGCAGATGCAATTCATCTCTGAACCGTAGCACTGTGATAACCGGAGCGGGGTTGTATTAAACACTAGAGACCAGCATGGCAGCAGGTGTAGCGGCATGGCTCCCATTCGCCCGAGCGGCGGCCATAGGATGGATGCCCGTGGCGAGCACCCCGATGCCCATACCTCCGCAGGAGAAGAAGAAAGGCCAGGACGGACTCATCATCCTCAACGTGAGTGGGACCAAGTTTCAGACGTGGCGAACCACTTTAGAGAGGTACCCGGACACTTTGCTGGGGAGCACGGAGCGAGACTTCTTTTTCCACGAGGAGACAAACGAGTACTTTTTCGACCGTGACCCTGACATCTTTAGACATATCCTCAATTTTTACCGCACGGGGAAACTACACTATCCGCGCCAAGAATGCATATCAGCGTACGACGAGGAGCTGGCTTTCTTCGGTATAATCCCCGAGATCATCGGGGACTGCTGTTATGAGGAGTACAAGGACCGGAGGCGCGAGAACGCAGAGAGGCTCCAAGACGACGAGGAGATGGACATTAACAATGACGTCACGCCGGTGAACCTGACGTCCCGGGAGTACCTGTGGCGGGCTTTTGAAAACCCTCACACCAGCACCTTAGCTCTGGTCTTCTACTATGTCACAGGCTTCTTCATTGCCATATCAGTGATGGCCAACGTGGTGGAGACGGTTCCGTGTGGGACTCTGCCCAACAGGTCAAAGGAGATGTCGTGTGGAGACCGTTACGCGCTGGCCTTCTTTTGTTTAGACACTGCGTGCGTCATGATCTTCACGGTCGAGTATCTCCTCCGTTTGATAGCAGCTCCCAGCCGGTACAAGTTCATGAAAAGTGTGATGAGCGTCATCGACGTGGTCGCCATCATGCCTTACTACATCGGCCTGGTCATGACCGACAATGACCAGGTGAGCGGCGCTTTCGTCACGCTCAGAGTCTTCCGGGTCTTTCGGATTTTCAAGTTCTCCCGGCACTCCGCGGGGCTGCGCATCCTGGGCTACACCTTGAAGAGCTGCGCCTCCGAGCTGGGCTTCCTACTATTCTCCCTCACCATGGCCATCATTATCTTTGCGACGGTCATGTTTTATGCAGAAAAAGGCTCCACAGCCAGCAAGTTCACCAGTATCCCCGCAGCGTTTTGGTACACCATTGTCACCATGACAACACTGGGGTAGGTGGCTGCATCTATAAGTCCATAAAAGCTTCCTCAGATCACCATAAATCACAGCCTCGGACACCTCAGTGCCTCTGTAACACACCCACATGACACCGGGACACCACACAAAACAAGGCATTAATTGCTTAATTGTAATATTAATAGACTATCTGTTTTTTTTTCTCCTTCTTGAGGAGCAGTTAAATCAGCTTACAGAGCCTAATTAGCGCAATTTCCCCGCCATTGTTTGGGCTAATTGTCGCGCGGCCACAGGTGTGCATTTAGCGGGCATATTAACGGCCTCGAGCGCCGCTCTGCCGATGCGAGTGCAGGAAACAGGCTGCTTTATGGAGGCTTTCTGTGCGCCATTCACTGCCTGTCAATGAGCCTGCACCTCACAGGCAGCCCTCATCCGAAGGTTAGGCCTCGTCCCTGCCTGCTTTCAAGGGGCTTTATTGGACGCGCTCTTGTGGAAAGGTTACCGCAGTGCACACACAACATTGTGGTCAGTCAGCACACAGAGAAGAGGGCTCTTTATTTATTTATTATTCTTTAAATTCCACGTTAAAGGGGACACAAAGAAAGAGAGAAAGGAGGGCTCCTAACCGGGCAAGATCCTGCATGCCGCATTCACACGCCAAAGTGAGGCACAAGTGCAGCGAATTAAAGGCAAATAGTTTGAGAGACGTACACACTACACACACACCTTCCTCCTCCTGCCTCTCACTCACTCTCTCAGCTCCTCCTCTCCTCCTTTAACGAGGTACAGTAAATATCTGAATGCTAATTTCATGCTCGTGAACAACGTCAGCTCCTACTATGTGCTGATGTAGCATAAAATAATTAAAAGCGCTTAAAACGATTACATCAAATTAATTTGTATTGATGAGCGCACTCAGGCGCTCAGATGCTGGCGTGGGGTTGTTATTATTATGATTATTATTATTGTTATTATTTCCATTATTCACTCCAGCTCAGCAGCGTGGGGCGGTGCGCTTTCCAAGGTGCTGAAAAGTTGCTGTCAACGAGCCTGACTGACTGACTGGCTGATATTTGGGTTATTTTATCTGTTCAGATGAATACAGTGAATGTGGCGTTTGAGTGCCTGAAGCGCGATTATTAAGTTATACAGTGGGAAATAATAATCGGACCCGTTTCTAATTTGTGTGTTAAAAATATCCCGGTGGTTTCTCTCTCTGCTGCTGCTGCTGCACGTACGAGGTTGGAGAGCCACTCAGCCAATGTTAGTCCTCACGCGCTGCTCTTCCCCGATGACACAGAAATGAGGTCCTGTTGAAATAATGTTGTCTTTTAATTTCAAAGTCATAACATCACAGATCAAACATTGCAAAACAAATTGCCACTGGCTGTGTGTGCTCGTGTGTGTGTTTAAGTGTGTGCTTGAGATGTGTCAGGCATAATTATGTGAATGTGGAGTTTAGATGCTGCACTTTGAGGGATGCAGGAATATTCATGCTTCATACAAACAAGCTGGATTGTGTGCTTGACTTTTCATGTGTTTGATATGGATCCTTCTTGATCCTCATATCTGCAATGATGCAGGCACTCGGCACCTGGTTACCCCTCAGCTCTGCAGGCAACATTCCTTCTTCTTCTTGTTATTATAATAATTATTATTATTATTTATAGTCACAGCAGCAACCTGTCTCTGTCTGCCCTCATGCAGCAGGTGACACTGAGTTAGTGGATTTCCAGTCTTCTTAATGGCATTCAAAGCTTCCCCCCTGCGCTCACTCAATACCAGTCGAACCACCACTCACCCTCGAAATGACCAATGAGTGCATAATTAGTGATATGCACGATCCGGTGATTGAAGCTGCCAAGCTCAAATGTAATGCTGCATCGGCCACGCTTTCCATTCAGATTCAAAGCGCCAGATGAGAGATGAGTTGTGTAAGAGGGTTCATTATTTATCTTTGGGGAGCAACAAAGATATTGCTGCATTCAGCTCGGAATCCCCTTTGTGTTGCTTAAGATGGATTTGAAAAAGATGTTCTGCCGTGTGAGAACAAAAACCAAAATGTCCTTGGTAATGGGGACGTTTCTGTCACTCCATTGTGAACCATGACAGCCGGGCTGACGGATTTGCAACCTGAACTGGAGCCATGCAGTGGTGCAAAATGCTGCATAGTGGACCACCGGTGGAGAGGCTGAATGCCCATCACTGGAAGACAAAGTCGGCTATTTCTCATGATCAATCATTGTCTTGAGGTGTGCCTTTATAAAACACACACGCAAGCTTACAGTAGAGCTGTGCTGTGGTTGTGTACCAAACACACTGAAGTGAGGGGAATATCTGTTGCTGTACTCTCCTCCGGTAACCTTCAAATGCTTATCTGATCAGGGGAAATGAGGTTTTCTGACGGTTTGTTTCAAATCTCAGCGTGCAGAAAAATTGATCCGCATCTAACAAATAGTTATTTAAGTCAGATATGAATGGGGTAGATTTTTCTTAGCGGGGGTGCTCCTGGCTCTAACCAGCATCTGAGGCATTTGATTTCCATCCTGATAGTCAATGATGTTCTGTCTCTGCATGGTATCATGATGCCTTTCCACTACATATATTTTCAATTTCCCTGACTCACACCCTGTGGAAGTAAAGACAGTGGCATGCGTTCTCTCCCCCGCTGATGGCCCATTGATTGTGCTTAAGCAGACGTGCAGACATTGGGAGAGCAGGGGCTCCTGTTCAGAGGCACTTGGCAGGCAGCCTGAATGAAAGGGAAGGGTGCCTGGAGACCAGCGGAGAATCAATAGCACTGTGCAGCTGCGTGTCACGCCTCTGTGTGTCTACTGCTCTGTGCCACCAAACACAGGACAAGACCCACTTATCCCTCCTTATTTATTGAGCCTAATCTCTGCGGCTGCGTTCGGATACCTAACAAAGAGGAATCTGCCTCTGTCACAATGCTCCTGCCAAGTTCTTCAGGAATTCAGTGGCTGGGTGTAAAATGTAAGATTTTTATCTGCGGTATTGTGTTTTGCAATATCTTTGAAAACTGCACTCTGGGCTGAGAGTATAATTTCTGTGATTTGATTTAGTACGTCCATTTAAGGAAGCAACAGATTCCAATATATAGATAACATTCCACTTTATTAGGCTGGAATCAGATGGTGCAGTGTTTTCTTGCTCTTGTTTTGTCTCGATGATCCACACAGTCAGGGTGAATTAGCTGCAGTGGGACTTTTTGGTGCTTCAGATCTTTTAAGTGATTTAAGGTGTAATGGAGTGCACTGCTGAGAGCAGCTGTGAAAACGGTGGAAGTCAAGCGCAACCCACAAGGGAAGAGGAGTGGGGAGGACAGGGTTTAGTGTGGCACAGAGGCATACACGTTCCCCTGGACACAAACAGACATTACCTTTGATGGATATAATGGGCCTTACCATCCGACACAAACATTTTTTGTCTCCCAAACACACACTTTTCACCCAATCCTCATATCAACGCCCCCCGTTCAGCCACCGCCTCCGAACAATGCCGGGAGGAATGATCATCCCAATTACTGACTCGTTGTGACATTCATTATGTGCATTGTCCCAAGGTGCAACAAACACGCCTGTACATTGTAGTCACCCAGCAGATGCAGAATTTATCACCATGTCGTTTGTCGGTGCTACAGCTCCACCCACCAAATACGACTGGAAAGGCTTGACAAGTGAGCCCTATAAACCTCTCAGGATAGGATTTATAAGACAGAGGAGGCAAGGTTAACAGACACGAGGGTCACCGTCGGGCCCATAAACCACCACAAGTATAACCATTATCATGCTTGCCAGTTTTGACACCTCGACGCCATCGCAATCAAAGCCTACAATGCAAAGCGTTAACTTAACGCTTCGATATGTTGCTGGAGAAAAGCTTTTTGAAGTCCAAACCCTTCACTACACGTCAAATGTAATTGAAATGTACAGGAACAATCTGGAGGGCCTTTTACTGTATATCTGCACCCGTGAGATAACAAATGCATTCTTGATGATATAGCACTCGTGTGGTTGGATAAGTTACCATGCCCCTCGCAGCCAATGCAGAGGATTTTCACTCTTTCTTTTTTTTTTTTTATCCGACTGACAGTCAGCGAGAACATTTGGTGTGTTTGATTATGTACCGCAATGGGTGCAATTTTTGTGTTCAGTAGAATACATTACACCACTTGGCATTGTGTATGTTATGCACATTATGAAAATCAGCAATCCATTATGAGCGATGTGATGTATTACTGTGTAAAGCAGAAGTGGCTGATGTGAGATGTGTAGGCTGCCATTAGCCTGTAGGCTCACAGTGCCTCTCCAGGTGCTTTATTGGGGAGGAGAGGTGATGCTAATATGAGGCTGGTATAATGGTCCTGAAGTGACAGGTGACTTAATGAGGGGAACCTGGCACTGAAATGCGTTCTGTGCGAGCTCCTTTTCTGCCCATGCAAATGACTGCGAAATGGAGGAGTGAGAGCGAGGGGTGGGGAACAGGCAGCCTTCCTCAGAGGAGATTAAGATCATTGTAAAAGACAGAATCTGTGAAGAAAAAAAAAAAACACAAAACAGTGATGCTTTTTTTTCCTGCTAAATTGAAAATACGCAAGCCCCTGCATTTTCTTTATTCTCTTTGTTTTCATCACACTGAAACAGTTTCACACTGGCAGCTAGAGATTTAAAGGGTGTTATGGAGGTGTGAGTTGAATGATTGATTAACATTTTATAGGCATTCATATACTACAGATTTATTATATCATATTCATGGGTGGAAAGTTCAAAGACTTCCATTTGCACCTTAAATTACATTTTAATGATGGTATATATATTTTCTATCGAATAATACAATGTCAGAAAGGAAATGTATTTGTGGTCAGTCAACCCTGAACTGAAAAACAGATTATGACCAGCTGGTAGGTTGATGTGAGGATACTGTGTGTGTGAACTGACTCTAAAAGCAGGCATGCGTCACTGCGGATGGTCAGATTGATAAATAATCTATATGGCAAGGACAAAATGGCTGTCCCTCCATTTGATTCGATTTCTTTGACAACCCGTCTTCGAGGCAGCGCCAATAACACTCATTCCACGCGGGGGGTTTTCATTAATTCACTTTGAATGTGCTGCATTAAGCAGGGAAATAGACTAGCATGTTCTGCTCTTGGGCCCTGGGTAACGTAGTGTGAGGACATAAAATATGGCATCAGTGTTTTTCCCACTGCTCAGCATTTTCGTCGTCTTCTTTGTATTGCAAGCAACGCCAAAGATTAATGGAATTTTCCAGAACAAGATTAAAGTTACCCTGAATGAATGCAGCATCATTGCATTAGGAAATAAGGAGATATGTGAGAGAACACATCACCTCGATTTCATTGTTGTTAGAAAGTATTTGCTCTGCCTTGCTCCACTTCCATCCAATCTAACAGCCCAGAAACGCTGGAACAGCTTGAGAGAATGAGTGAAATGGAGAAATATTGCCTATTATGTAGCTGTGTCCTATCTCGTGAGTTGATATGTTGTAAAAGATATCGGATGTAAAGTGTGCGTCTTGACATCAGTGGATCAAATGGTGTGCAAATGATAAACCGAGGCCCAACAGCTATCTGCTCCTCTGGTGCTGCATGGCTTATTTACATACTCAGCATTTACATACAGATGAAAATGGTTTGTGTGGTCATGGAGATTGGTATGCAGACACACATAATGCCTCCTCATCACTTTGTTGAGATGTACAACAGTATTCTAAGTGGATTACATTGTGCTTAGCGTTAGATCCATGCAATTATCATATCACGATCGCCATAAATGTATTCTGCAAAAATATATTCACTAAAGATTTTAGGATTGCAGACTCGTTATTCTAAACACGAATCCCTCTTATTACTGCTATTACTTTGCTTGATAAAGGTGCATATTATTTTAACTGCTTACAGAGGCCATTCTGTGGTGGCTGAGAGACGCACAGGGAGCGAGCAACACCATGACATTTGGTTTCAGTCCAATACCAAGTAAAAGTAGGGCCAGAATCACCGATATCGATCTGAGATGTTTCATTATTAAAGGCGGTAATGTAATATAAAGAAGGGGAGGACCATGTGTCATGATTTATGAGGTGAATATCATCTTATCCTCATTAAAAGGCTACTTCTGAATACATTTCCATCAGGCTTTAATGGTAAATAACAGAAACGTGTGCTGTGTGAGCGAACCAAGTGATCGCCCTGTGCATGTACACAGCAACAGAGAAAGAGTCAGTGCACACATAAGAATGTTCCATTTTCTTTTTGTATATTGATCTTATAGATGCAAGTATTGATACATAAAAGAAGAGTTAGTGCTGCTAGTCTCAGTCCTTTAGGTATTGATTCACCCAACCACACAGCGCAGTGCAACTTTAGATAACACAAGCAAATAAAGAAAATAACTTCACAGCCTTATAGTGTGTACAAGACTCACTGAGATACTCAAATGCAAATGCAGGAACACACAAAAATAATGAGCAAGCAATGTTCATTTTAGATACAAAACAATGTATACACTCATTCACTCGTAATCCCTCTCAATTATCACACGTTACCCACTAGAAATTTGTGGTTAAGTATTTTGCAGAGACTCTACCTCTACCTTTCGTCTTGTTTTCTGTGCTCGGGATGCTTATGGGCGTGTACCTCCAAAACACATTGAAGATTCTCAGTCTTCCAGGTCATGGTGATCTTACATGCTATATTGTAGGCAACTGGACTTGCTTGAGTTTCTCGAAGATGTTTCACCTCTCATCCACAAGGCTTCTTCACTTCTCAAGCAAGTCCAGCTGCCTACGATATAGCACTTAAGATTACCTCCATAACGGTCAGGTGAGGTCAGGGCTTTACAAAAACTTTGCAGCAGACATCGAAGAGATACAGCTCAGAAAAAAATGCCAATATATTAAAACGAAACGCCATACAAGAATAAATCTTTTACATTCACTTTCATTTTGTTCACAAACAGTAACTGGTAATCCTACATAGCGTACCTTTAAACACTATGATGTCATGATTTCTGTCAATATAATTAGAGAAACTTACTATATACCTAGAGTTCATCTGTCACTACTATCAGTTTTTTGCATCCCCTGGTAACATCTATTGTGTTGTATATGACTTGCAGCATTTGGTTTTGTTTTTCTATTTGTGGCATGTTTCTTTATGTCACTAATGTGTCAAGATGGTGAATTCGTTTCTTGATTTGATTGTCTATTGTTTGAAGCATATTCTTTTTCCTTTCTTTACGCCGCCTACATGTTGTCAATATGGTGAAAGTCTGCTTCATTTGTTGTTGTTTTGCTTCCTGGAGTCGTGTTGTCACTGCATATGGCTGAGAAACCCTGCAAGCCCACAACAGGTCATGTTTACACTACGCTGTTGTACAGATTAATAAACAACGACAACATGTTGATTTGTGAGCTTTAAAGGTGCAGGTAGTCTGATTCTGTCACCTTTGGACAGAGCCAGGTGAGCTGATCCTGGTTTCAAGCTAAGTAGTTGTTTTAAACCCAAACCACAGTGTCTCCCTAAACCTGACCAAACCTGAACCAGAGTGTTGTTTAATCAGAAAACTGAATTCAGCAGTGATTTGTAACAGCTTCAGGAGGTACAGAAAAACTGTGATGTCCTGCAGTTGCTTCTGCTGAATGTGTCGTTCTCGAGGACACGGATAAACAATCAGCATTGTGCATGTTCACACTTAGCAAGTGCCAGCTTAAAGTTCAGTTTGCACAAATTAAAACAAACAAGGTCATGTTTGTAGTTCACAATTTGAATTTTAAACTACTTGTTTTTATTTCAGACCTGGCAGGCACAATTTGCACATAAATGTGGGATTTTTTTCCCATTGAATTCTGAACTGATTTGCTCAAAAAACTCCAAACATTCACATGAATTAGCTTCAGCTTCAGCTCTACCGGCAGCTGTGCTGTGTGAATTGCCAGTTGTGCCATAGTCATGTTGGTGTGGTGTTGAACTCTGCTCCCCCGTCAAATATGGCTTCCCTCCTGTTAAAAGGGGTGGCCCTCTGCCCCCCTATGAGGTTTGGTTAAGTAAAAGGTTTGGTTCAGATGTGGCTCGGGGGAAACATTGAACACAACACCAGCATACACATAATACACTGGGTGAGGTCGTTCACTGTCGCCAGAAATAACCTTCACGATGGTTTCAAACAGATTCATTCAGTTCATCGGAAATATGATCACCTTCAATTAATGTACTCTTTTAATGCACAACACTGTAAGCAATACATTTTATTGTTCAATTTGGAGGACTTGGTCCGCGTACTGATAATTTATTTGACATTTCAACAGCTTATTAGTTAAGATTCAACCATTCAACAGTTTGGCTTTATTCTGTAAATGTTAACGGATTGTCTATACAGTAAATGTGACAAGTCATAGTATTCATACTGTCACGTTCTCAGAATAATATAGTTGAACTTGAACTATTCACTCCATCTATTCACTCACTCAGTTGAAGTTCAACTAAATTATTCTAAGAATATGAAGACAAAGCAAAGCTGTTGAATCTCCATTAAAAAGCTGTTAAAATGACACAAATACTCTATATTCAACTCTATATTCAATTCAATTTCAATTCAATTTCAGAGGGCTTTACAGCATACACCATCCCTCTGTCCTTGGACCCTCACAGTGGATAAGGAAAAAATGGTAGGAACCTCGGGAAGAGCAACTGAGGAGGGATCAAAATAATAAATCTATGATGATCCATATGGCAATCCATATCTATAAATGATATCCAGATGATAAACTAGCTGTAGGAGGACTTCCCAAATGAAGTGTTAGCTTTGTTGACTCAACCAGCTCTTGACAAGAAAGCAAATTAACATATTTCCCAAAATGCTGAACTATTCCTTTAAAGGTCCAGTGTGTCAGATATAGGTGGATTTAGTGGCGTCTAGCTGTGCAGACTGCAGATTGTAACCAGCTCAAACTTCTCCTGGTCAGAATTCCTTCTATTTTCATTGTTCAGGAGGTTTTTTACCAGGAACTGAATTATCTGCTGAGGTCTCTTCCTCTCCAAAACATACAGACCAGGAGTCTCATTTATAAAACACTGTGTACGCACAAAACAAGCCCTGAAAGAGGTGTATGCTACTTCCGAAGCACAAGTTGTAATCTTAAAAAACACGAAACTTTGACCCATACTTACGAACAATTTGGAGACGGGACACTGGCGACGCAGATGGTGGATATTTTTGGCATACACCATTTTTGGCTTTTGTACATACATACATTTTTAGTATGGAGCCTATGCATTGTTTTATAAATGAAACCCCAGGTGATTAAAACCGGTTGAAACACTGAATAAAACAGTTTCATGTTACACGTCTGTGCATCTCTGGCGCATTTTGGCACATCTCTGACAAGCAGGTGCTGGTTGAGCACCCAGCACCTGCTAAAGTTCTCACCTATTTTCTCTGATAATGTAATGCGTGCTCACCTTTTTCTGATCCAGACATTCAGGAGGTTTTACCATGAGCCGAATTATCCACACAGCTCTCTCCAAAACCTACAGACCTGATAATTTAAACCGGTAAAAACCCTAACCAAAGCAGTTTCACAATAAAAAACAAAGATTCTTATTTTCAGGTGATTATACACTTAAGAAAAATAATTATTTTTTCCATGTCTGTCAATATATGTCTCTAAATCCTACACGCTGGGCAGATATCTGATAGTAAGGTTGCAGAAATGAAACTTCTTTCTTGTTTCAAGTGTGTAGGAAAACATATGGGAGCAAATGTGAAAACACAAATGGTCCTATCCAGAGCCAGTGTTTGGTTTTGTCTGTTCAAGGCTACTGTAGAATGACATGATGGACTCTATGGACGAGGATCCGCTTCATGTGTAGATATAAACAGCTCATTTCAAGGTAATGAAAACACAGCAGTTAATATTTTATGCTGGTTATATACTGGGTAAAAACGTAGTTGTGAATATTGTGTACCATTTCTGCTGATAGCTGCCCCTGAATCCTACACACTGGACCTTAAAGCTGAAGTGCATTCAGCTCCCTCCCCCTTATTCTGAAAGGATCGTAACATTATTGTGAAGGTTATTCTGTATTCCATTGTGTCAGTTAATATCCTTTCATTTTAGCTGAACCTCACTCTCAATACATTTTCACATACTGTACTGCAGAAATCCATTTTATAGGTGCAAGTTCAGCCACTAAAGTTTCCACGGACGGACATGCTGTAGTCTCTGCCGCTCGCTCGTTTAAATTTTTATGGCCAGGGTTTCACTGTAAGGTCAGAAAACTAATTATCAACTCAACATGGTGTCGAAACAACAGAGGAATGACTTGATATGAATAATTCCCACACGGTCACATTAGCATTGCGGGAGAAAAAAACACTGTAATAAATTGCAGAGTTAAACATATGCAAGTCAGTGGCCTTGCATTTGTTACTTCTGTGCAACACTTGAGCTAATCGGCACACAAAGAACAGACTGCGGTTTGTTTTCACAGAGAGCTGTAACGTTTTTAATGTCCGCTATGCTTGTCTGAACATTACACTACTCCCCGCACTGGCATGTAATGACTGCCGGTTGAGGGAGAAACAGTTGTTCTTTTATTTTTAGATGCCACTGTCACTATGGTAAACATTGAATGAGCATTTATTATGCTGCATCTCCCAGACCAGATCCAGCCTTTGCCCTGTTCCTGACCTCGAAATCCATCCCTGCAGCACAGATGTAGGAACGAAAAGTTATGAGGAAGGTGATGATAGTCCCACCCGTCACTGTGGGGGAGAGTGGGAGGGGAGAATTGCACTTTGCACCGATTTTGTCCCCCCCCCCTCTCAGGCGCATGGGACAGCATAGCAAACACAATATCTTGAAACGGTGCCAGCTTTTATAATGCCAGACTGCGAGTATCCCTCCCCCTGACATTTGTCTCTTTATCAAAAACGCCCCTCAGCCAACAAGCCAACATCTGTGATCAGCAGAGATTCGGAGATTATAGCTAACAGCAATCATCAGTCTGCTGCGTGAACGAAAAAGAATTCAAAGAGTGATGTAACTTGTGCTGGTCCGACACCTCATCTGAAGAGTGATAGGATATCGCTGCAGATAAGGTTTTAAAAAGAAAGTTATGCTGTTTTTAAAGCCTCTCAGCAAAACATGAACTCAGGTGAAATGAGAGAAATCCATTACCTTGACAGTTACCTCAGTTTTTAAAGTACCTACACTTAAATGCTGTGTAGCATACATTTATTTTACACAGACACACTTTCATTGTGTAATAGTGTGTAATGTTAACACCAGTTACTGTCTTGTATCCCGTGAGAGCGTTGAAATCAATATAGACTTTCATGTAGCAAAGACAAACAGAAGGCATCGCTTGTCATCAGTTTCAGAGAGAGCGGTGAAACTTTGATGCGAGCACATTAATTGAAATCTGGTTTACAGCCCATTCATAATACGTGAACGTGAGCGGCTTCACAGCAAAGTCATGAATATTGATTCAGCCTGTTTGTCAGCTTAAAGCTCTGTTTCGCTCTTGATGAACCGTCTCATTTTTTCGTCAGAGCTGAGGCATCTCGTGCCAGTTTTACAGCGCCAGGATGCCACAATAAAAGCTCCTCATGATCAATACTGATCCCACTTGAATGAGATCCAGTGCTCGCTGTAAAGGCAGAATATATACAGTAGATTTCTGTAAAGAGCACAAGTGCCGCCTCGAATGGAGCTGCCCATACTTGCCACTGTTAACCCAGTTTCATTGTGGAGTCTTTGCCACAGGCTCCATAGATTATTAGTTTCTGTATGCAGTATGAATGATAAGAGGCTATGTCCCATTTCAGTTAAGGTATAAAGAGCTTCCTCCTGTCTGCCTGGCAGGGAGGTCCTGCTGAGATGAGGGATGTCAGCCTGTCACCCTGACGCATGGCAGCTGTTTCCTGCCTGCCCCAGCTTCTATAAATAGCTAAATATATCACCTAATGTAGGCCATTTGGTCAAACAGAAACTAAACAGGGCATGTGCTCCAGGGGCTATATTTCTCTCTTTCACCTCAAACTAATTTCTCACGTACAGGTGTGTCTTAATATTTTCCTCATCTGTAACTGTCTTCATGCGGTCTCAGACGGATTGATGATACGTTAAGTGGCGATCATATGGCGCCATCATTTCATGTCAAGTTCAGACCTTCAGACACCTTCAGCTGATCACTTCTGTTAATCCAGTGCAAGTGCAATAGATTGGCCTCTGTGCTGGCTGGAGGCATCAAGTTTCAGGGTTGTACGTCTTTCCATGTGTTCCCATAGTTGTATTCAGTCAGTCCATATGTAAATATATACGTTTCATTCTGGTGAATCTAATATGTCAGAACCACCTTGAGGGTGTTCACTTGGACTCTAGAGTGACCTTGTTAGAGCCATCTCTAGCAAGTCCTAGTTTCCTGTTATTTGATTTATTTATTTTTATTTTGTCATGCACACTTAGATGTGCCCAACCCTCATGGGACATTCCTTATGTCTTCATATACAGGACATCGTGCATTATGTTTCAGGTTTGTACATCCATCCATTCGTCTGTAGGGTCGTGCATTAGTCATCGGTCCATACGTACGTATGTGTGCTCCATTCTCGTCAATACGATATCTCAAGAACACCTTGAAGGTGTTCACCTGGACTCTAGAACAAACTTATTGAAGCCATCTCCTATTTTTTGATTAATTGATTTTTATTTGTGTCATGCACACTTAGATGTGCCCAACCCATATTACAGTGACGTTCCATTAACAAGCAAAAATACATGTTATTCAACTACTCAGTCCAGAAACAGAATACTCTGCCTTCTATCCCAGACCTGACAAAGAAATTTAGCCACAAAAAAAGTTCTCTTTCTGTAACAAAACTCACATTTTTCATGATCATCCAGCCAAAAGAAATCAGCATCGATAGAGGTCATTTTACTGAAAGGTTAATTCCTTATTTCTTCACATACAGGACATTGTGGCTGTTTCACGGTTGTATGTCCATGCATTTGTCCACATGGTTGTACGTTATTCGTCGGTCCATACGTACATATGTACGTTCCATTCTCGTGAATACAGTTTCCCAAGAACACCTTGAAGGTGTTCACTTCGACTCTAGAATTATCTTGTTTGAGCCATTTCTAGCAAGTCCTAGTATCCTATTATTTTTGAGTCACTCTAATGCGCCACCTGATCAGGCTTTTCGGGAACCTTTAGTTAAAGGCAGGTGTGCTGAAGTGAGCGTGGAGCGTGAAGGACGTGTGTTTGATTAATCTTAGTTTTTTATTGTTTGATGAAGTCATTTCATACCCCGTTGATTTAAACTTTGTTTTTATAAAGGCATGTTTATTTGAGGAATATCTGATTTTTGTTTTCATTTTGTTAAACACGATACTCAAGACAATTGGTTCATAGCGTCATCCTACAACTCTCCGTACATCCTGCGAACTAGTCCACGCTTAAACCAACTGAAGCACCTGAATGATCAAACAGTGAGTAAAACTAAACCAAAGACAGTGAGTTCATCATATCTCCTGTCATGGCGTCTGTAGGCGGCTATTTTTGAACTTATCTGGAAGCCGCAATAGAACTGATTACATTTTAGTGGTCAGAGGTCAAGGTCACCATGACCTTACACTTGCCTCATTCTCATGAACTCGATATCTCAAGAATATCTTTAGGGAAAATCCTCACATTTGCCACAGATGTCCACCTGGACTCAAGCATGAACTAATGATAATTTGGTGATTGAAGGTCAAGGTCACTGTGACCTCACAAAACACGTTTTTGGCCATAACTCAAGAATTAATATGCCAATTATGACAAAATGACGTACATACATAATGACATGGATGTAACGATAACCACAGTTTGACTGGTTTGTGGAGGTTTACAGCTGCGAGGCAGTAATCGGAGTTTAAAGATACACTATGCAGGATTTTTCTAAAGAAAAAAAAAAATATGTACAGACTCATACAAAAGTAATTCCGTTCAATCATCACTTACTACCCATCGTAGTGTGTGGTGGTGTATCTTTCTGCAGAGTCTCTGCTCTCTGCCTGTATTCTCTTATTTTCTTCTTATTTTCTGTGCTTGGTTGTTTATGAGCATGTAACCCCGCAGTGCTCAGGTGAGGTCTGGCTTTATCACAAGGTAGTGACCAGGTGCCAGACCATAAGCAGCAGGTGTCCAAGAGACACAGTGCTGAAAAACACTGTATATTATTAGGTATAGTGAGGCGAAACAGGAAACAGGAGCAAAACTAGGGTCCGCTTTATTTTCACTGTCACTAGCGAGCATGTTTGCAAACAGTAACCGACAATCCTGCCTAGCATACTGTCAAAGATAAACATTAAATATATCTGTTGTTATTCTGCTGTATATCTTCACTGAAACTAACAGCTGATATTGACACAGTTACTTTCATAGGCTGCTGTAAATTGGTGGTAGATGCAGTAAAGCCTTTATAATATAAAGCATAGGATGCAGGACTTCTCAAGGACTTTCCAGGCCCAATTCCCTCAGATTCAAGGACCCATTACAGCATAGTTTGAGACACGGATCAAGGTTAATTACTGTTAGGCTATTAACACTGAGAGTTTTCATAATGAGAGCGAGCAGCCTCACAGAAGCTCAGACGACAATTAAAAAGGGAGAGAGGCTGTATTGTGTGAACACTTTACAGCGACGCCAGACGATATCCAAAGAACTTCAATTAATATACACTTTAAGTCATCCAAGCCTATTTATGGATTTTTCCCCCTTACTTTAATAAAATTTCAAGGATTTCAAGGACCTGTTGTGATTGCCAGCTTGTGACAACACATTGTTGGTTTTAGTTTTAGTGTGAATTTGTTTTTTGTTGGTTCTTGTTAATGGAGGAAGTCAAACCCTCAATCACACACAACGAGATGATGCAACTGAAATACGGAATCTGGTCTTAAAGAATTACCACAGTGTTAAATCAACACTTCACTGCCACAGTCTCCACAGGGGTGGAGCATTAAATCTCCACAAAGAGAAATGGTGATGAGGTTTTTATTGTGCCCGCCACCTGTAAATTCAGCGCGGTCACATGGCAGGTTGAAGGCATCACATATCAGTGTCTGTCTTTTGTCTGTATTTCAGCGTAATTTACTGTCACACTGTGATAAAACGTACGAGCGTTTTTCCAGGTTTTTGCATAAACAGGCACTGTGGTTCCCAACTGTTTTTCTTACAGGACCCCTTCTCTATCACTGAGTAAACTTATGTCCGCTGACTAAGTGACATATTTTACAGATATTTAATATTATATTCAATGCAGAACAAAAGCAGTGTGGAACAACAACGATTTTAGGATTAACCCAAATGTGTAACTGCAGGAAGTCTGAGTAAAATTAGCAATTATGATGAATCTAGAGCAGATTATTTCTTGTGAATGTTGCATCAGAGATGAGCTTTCCAAATATTTGTAGAGACTTTTTACAGAATTATCTCCCTCTCTTTTTCTACATGTGTATTTTTAACAATTATAAATACTTACAGAGCTTCTTTTTTGGGGAAATGAAGTGTTTCCTCTCTCTCTTGCTTGGCCATTGTTGTATTACTTTGGTTGTTTTAACTGTGTACTTTTCTAATACAGGACGAGGCTGTTCAGCAGAGAGCAGTGGTGTGAGGTAGTTATGATGGGCCCCAGTGCACGCTATTATGACGGGCCCTAGTGTCCCCTAGTTACTAGTTATGAAGAAAACACACACATATACACACACACAGAGTTTTAGCCGTGTATATATTTTACCAACAGTGTGTCTTACTGCTGCTTTTGTTATATCCACTTGCAGATGTGTCCAGCCTGTCAGTCTGTCTGCACCTAAACTAGCAACTGTCAATCATATCGTCTTGTTACATGATTAAACAGAGACCTGATATTGGACATCAACATATATATTACCCAGCAATCATCACTACATATTTGTACACGGCAAAAACTACAAAAGAAAACAGGAAATTATTAGTTTAACTAAATCTTTTTTTATAGTTTGTGTAGAATAAGCACATAATTTTTAGGGCTGTCAAAATAATGTGTTAATTTTGATTAATTAATCACAGAAAAAAATTACACGTTAAAAAAACAAATGCTGATTAATCACGTTCCGAGGTGCCCTTTGACCCTTTGTGTCACTGAAGGCCACAGTGGCTTTGTCGCATGATGGAGGCAGAATGAATGAATGAAACATTTCCATTTAAAAAACACCCATATGGAGCTGTTGACAGGAGCACCGTTCACTACTTCAAGCCTGAAATATCACCTCAACGCAAAGCATTTAGCAGCAAACCCAGAGGACCAAGCTAGCACCACCTCTGATGCTAGCGCTAACAGTCAGCCTCGTCAAGCCACACTCGACCAGGCGTTCAAACTGAGGGAGTCTACCTGTGGCTGACTACCTAACTCCCTTACAAAACAGACTGCAGACCTGTTTGGGTCTCAGAGGACAGGGGGACAATTGTGTCCAAAATCCAGCAGCTAAAATTGATGTATGTGATTACTTTAGATTAACTAATCACAGAGCATGTAATTAAGCAGATTAAAAAAATTTTAATCACTTCACAGCCCTATTAATTTTGTCATAGATTGATACTATTTTACAAAAACAGGAAACCATGATGAAGATAGGTTTGCCCTCTTGAGGGCATATATCAAAAATTGCACCATTTTTGATTTAATGTGAGTTCTTCTTTGAACACAGGCGTATTTCCAGGTGACAATTAGGCCCCTCCACCCCACGGGCCCCAGTGCAACCACACTGCCTGCGCTGTCTATATTTACGCCCCTGGCAGACAGTGAAGGCTCTGTGAATAAAGCATATGTTTGGGTCCTTACTGTGCCCTCTGAGATGTTTTTATATATTTAATCATATATTAAACTTGCACGGTGGTGCAGTGGTTAGCATTGTCGCCTCACAGCAAGAGGGCTCCTGGTTTGAATCCAGGGTGGGGGAACACCTCTGTGGGGAGTTTGCATGTACTCCCTGTGTCAGCCTGGGTTTTCTCTGGGTACTCCAGCTTCCTCCCACAGTCCAAAGACATGCAGGTTAATTGGTGACTCTAAATTGTCCGTAGGTGTGAATGTGAGTGTGAATGGTTGTCTGTCTCTATGTGTCAGCCCTGTGATAGTCTGGTGACCTGTCCAGGGTGTACCCTGCCTCTCGCCCAATGTCAGCTGGGATAGGCTCCAGACCCCCCGCAAACCCCAACAGGATAAGCGGTTACAGATATGAATAAATGAATGATGGACTTCGAAGATAATTTCATTTCATTTTCTTCACAGAAATTAATAAAATGCTGAAATATAGGCCTACTTTATATTTTTTAAAGAGTTTTGTTACATCTCTTAAAATCAAGAGGGCCTCGCGACCCCCTGTGAAGTTTTGGTGCCCCCTACTGGGGGTCAGGACCCCCAGGTTGGGAACCGATGCTCTTGTACCGTGGTTCTAAGAATGTTTGTCGCTGCTTTGCCCCCACATTAGTCCATACTGACATATCTCAACAACTAATGGATGGATTTCCGTGAAGTTTTGTACAGATATTCATGGTCTCCAGAGGATGACGCTGTTGATCCCCTCACTATTCCTCTAGCGCCACCACAAGGTTGATGTTTTCTGTTTTAAGTGGAATGTCTCAGCAACAGTTGGATAGAGCTGTGGTGCAGACTTTCATGTTCCTGTCAGGATGAGCTGTAATATCTTTGGCGATCCATTAACATTCCATTATCAGGTCAAAATTTCAATTTGTCCAATTCTTCAGTGTGTTAACACCGTCAGTGTGACCACGTTAGCAGGCTGACGTTAACACTTAGCACAGCCTCGCAGAGCTGCTGGTTTTAACTACTGTCAGTAGTAACTACAGTCTGTCAAGGTAACTGTGCGACAAGTCTAAAATTGGTAAGACTTGCTACTTCTTGCTCTACCATCACGTCGGATGACTTTCACATCTGATTGTGCTTTCACAGATCATTTTTACATCACTGCTAAAAGATGTCTTGTCAGAGCTCCGTGCGGGACAGTTTGCTGTCATTGTGTTGTGGCTTCACATTAGGTGTTTTACAGTTTAGTCACACAGCAGGATCTCGTAGGGAGAAGTTGTACTTAAGAACAATTCTGAGGTGCTTTGACTTTATGCTGCTTTATACTTCAGCCTCATTACACTTCAGAGGGGAATATTTGACTGTATTTGACAGCTAATTTAGAGTTTTACATACAAAACATTTGATTAGCAGATAAAATATGATGCACAAGTCTACATTAAAGTCCTCATCCTCCTGACTGGAGTACCCACAGACCTCAGAGGGGCTTTATTCTTTATTAATTGCAGTTTTTCATGACTTTGTCAATCAGTTTTTTGTTATGACTTCATATAATTGTTTTCTGTTTTAATTAGTGCTTTTTAAAAGTACCAATGTATTAAAGTCCTGGGGGATCCCAGTCAAAAGCCGGTGCAGTTTTAATAGATGGAACTATTTATTGAGTTCATGTTTGCCCTGGGTCCTATTTTTAAAGCGTCTCACACTATCAGGGACACACGGACACTCTGTCATTTTGAAGGTGACAGACACAGATATCTTCATGTGCTCTGCTCATGACATGAAATACTCATCCTCCTAAAGGAAGACGATGCTCAAAGTCAACTCAACTGTCTCTTTAAATATTTTATAATCAGTTTTTTAATTTCAGATGACATAAATTCTGTAACCATAATTACTGCACACATTATATTTTTGGGTTGTTTATTGTAAGAGGAGATGTATTTTTGTGAGGACGTATCCAGTAGATTGTTCATTATTTTGGATTGGCATAATGTTGACTACATTCATATATTGTTTACATTTTTTATTTTGCTCCTCACATTACATTTGGGAACTATTTTAATGTTGCGCACCTCACACGCAGGTAATAAGAGTTCTGATGAAGTTGGCAGAGTGATATAGAAGATGTGAGATGCCACTCTTGTTGTCGATTTTCAGTTGTCCTACGTTCTTTTTGGGAGATTAAAGTGGATCAAGTCACTCTGAGAAGCTGTCCCCGTGCTCTTACTTGACCCACAGCCCTTTGATAGATAAGTCAGTAACTGGTAAGTTAATAGATACAACAGGAGGAAGAAACCTGCCTTACATTATTAATGGGTACATGATTTATATTGAAGTGGTAATAGAATCACCATTATTGAGGCACCAGTAAATGATTATTTCATTGGCAGTTATGATACTTTGTGTATTGTTTCCAAAAGCTAACGCACATGTTTGGGTTCAGTAAAAAAGAACAGGGTTTGGCTTTAGAACTTAATGGGATGTGAACACCGCTCTCCCAGGTGAAAATCAGTGTTTGTTGGACCCACTCACCCTACTCGGACTTTCATCACCTTAACTTTTATTCTTGTCCTTCCCCCTGACACCAGGGTGTGGATACCCGACCCGAGCCCAACGGGACCTGTTGGAACCCGACGTATTGGGCCAGGTTCGGGTTTGGCCCTCTTGACATGCTGCTGCTATTCAAGTGTTCAATTTCAAATTCAATTTCTTATTCACGTGACAACGCCTGAACGCAGCACAGGCTCCTCTCCAACTAAGTGTGTGTGCTGCACTGCTGTGCATGCGGCATGTTTGATTGTGAGTAACAGCAGCCTTCTGATGGTCATTTACACACTGTCCATGTGTGATCATGGTAAACAGACAAGCTGTAACCATGGTAACCATGTCAGGTAACACACTGCGTCAGGCTCAGATTGGGTTCGGACTTAATAATCATAAAGGCTGTCGGGGCATGGCTGGGCTCAGTTAGAACTGTCTCGGACTCAGGTTGGGTTCAGTCAGGAAAATGCAGCCTGAGCCTGTGCTCTACCTGACACCACCGAGCACTGTTTAACTATAATGGCGACTGGTCGTGTGTAATGCAAATGTTAAAGGATGGCTTTTCTTGGTCAGTGTCTGACGCTGCAAGTCACTGACCAAGCGCTGGATTTTGATGACCTCGGAGGGAGACAGAGTTGTTTTCCACCACTGGCTGGATCCTCCCAAATCGTATTTATGAAAAAATGAAAAAACAAAACAAAACACTTTGTGTATTCAGTTTAAATAATTCTTAAGGCACAAACTATCTGCACCCAGGTGTGTGTAGCCAACAATGCTACCTGCGGTGTGAATAGCCAATGCAGCTTTTACACCCGGGTACATGTACCCCTGGGCACGGGGACGGGTCTATTCAGCTATTTTGCTAAAGTTTATGTACACAGTGTGCATTCAGCAGCTTTGTACATCCTAAAAATTGAAAACAATAAGTCAGCTGAGTCTAAAAATAATAAGCTAACACTGACTCATAGCCCAGTCCCCTGTGTGAAAGTCCTGCGCTTGACCCATTAATCCACCACATCTTACTCTCTCCATGGACTGTACGCTCTTTATACCCCCGACTCTCTGCCAGTACTTTTGTGAGTTTTTTCTCATGAATTTACCTCTTTAATCTCAGAGAATATCCGACAATGGCAAGTACTCCATGACCTCTTATCCCTAATCCTAACCGCCTCTGACCTCGACGCGTCAGTGTGACGAATACTCATCACGAAAACACTCACAGCACACAGTGGGATTATTAATACGCATCGTAGGGATGGATGTAAATAGCTGAATATCTGCAGTGTTGCTGTTCTCACCCAGGTGCAAATAGACACTGATTTTTTTCTTAAGCCTACATGCCGGTAGTGAACACACACTCCAGGGGTGGCAGGTTACCAACTAACAAGGTCACAGCAGGTAAACATACTGAAGCACTGAAATGACAAATCCTAATCTTATCCTGTGAATGCCTTCTGATGCTGTAATGGTTGGATTTTACTGACTTAAAAATGGCAACAATTTAAAGGCTTTATTTAGAACGGGATAGACGATATAGATTGATATGTTCGCTTAGGTGTTATTGAAGTGCAGGTTCTGCTCCCACCTAAAGGATTTCCTGCCTGTGTGTCTCTCTGCAGGCGTCCCACACAGGAGTATCTCAACTGCTTAAGGATTGCATTTCCATGTGGGGATTTTCTCTTCTTTTTCAAGGTATTAGTGGAAAACCGTAAACAGTTGATTATTATTTGTATTTTTCCCCTTAGCCAATTGTCCGTAATCCCTGTGGAGGAGCTTAAGAGTTAGATTTCTGGCATGCATGGCCTTATCTTTACATAACGGCCACAGACAAAACGGAGTGTGTCTCATTTTGACTAAGCCACACATTTGGGCCGAAAGGCAAAGACAAGCAAGCGAGCAGAGCGGAGAAGAAAGCAGCTCAGACAGTTAGCATTAATACGGCCGGACACTACAATCAATTTCAGGTCAAGCGTAGTCTCATTTACTTGGAATCACACACTTTGCACATTCCTGATGTAGATGCCGTTAGCATACACACGTGATGGCGTTTGATCCTGGTTGTCCTCTGGAGGTCACAGGGGAATCATGCCTGAGCATCCTTGGACACAGATCCAGCATCAGCCTCTCTAATGTGACATTCAATTACCTCCAAAGGTGAAGTGGTCTCATTCGGATCCAAAAATCAATTTTGCATGGACTTTGCTACAGTTTACACCTGCGGGCTGTCCTCCACCCTTTTGTGTACACATGTTGGCGAGAGAAAACAAGCTGCGTCGCCGGCGTTCCAACTCCCATCGTCTTTTCTATGAAACGGCATCCATCAAAGTTAATGGGCTGTAATCATCACCACAAATACACTGTCGCACGTCCCACTGCTCGCTCCTGAGTATTCAACTCCCAGTCAATGGGATGTAAAGAGTGACAAGCGTGAGGAACACAATTTCCCATATCATTAACGACCCCAAGTAAAAACTGGAAGAGGATCCAAAAAGTTTTCGAGAATTTAAAAATCTCGTCTCCGGGGACCGCAGAGCAGAAGCATTTATCAGATGTGCATTTGACATTCAGTCGATACTACTGACGCTGTATTTCGGGGATATATCAACATTGTCATCTTGTGAAATAATTCTTGTTAAAGTATGTCACTCACTACCAACAGATCTGCCGTGTGGTAGATTCATTTTCCAAGCAGCCAAGCCTGCCAACTTCAAATCAGGGTTCAGCGTATACTGTATATCTACTTATCTCCAGGCTGTATGCTGCTGGACGTCTGATTATACATCACACAGGCACACACACACACACACATACACACACATACACAGACTACTCTTTCAGTGCCTGGCATGGCAGCGCTCCAAGAAGACTGTCCCTGAAGTATTTGTGTGTTTGATAGGATGTTTTAGCTGTAGCATCCCCAGAAGACAATTTGTAGACCTCAACAGATGGAGAAGTCCAATTAGAAAGCAGGCGAGTGAATGGGAGAGATGAGAGACAAACGTTCCAACTCTTTCTCTGTCCCTCAGGACAGACTGCTAATCTTAGAGTGCAGGTACAAAACCAACATCACTTCTGTTTTGGAGGGGAAACATTAAAAAATAAATAAAAGCTAGAAAGCAGGCGGGGAAAGAGAAAAAAAAACACAGCGCCTGTGATTTGATTTCTTAACACCACACAGTCAAAGAGGAACGCGTTGAATTTGATACAGCTTGCTCTCACTCCACATCTACAGTATGTAAAAATATCTCCTTCTGTTGTCTGATTCTTCAAGGGCAGACGTCCCACAAAGCAATTGCCTTGCCATCAGCCAAGACCGAAAAAAGGAGAAGAAATGAAAAAGTGCTTAAATATAGCAACCCCCTGGGATAGTGGGAGGGAGGGTGTGCTGTAGTGTGATTAAAATGAATAACCTTCATTCAGTCACGATTGTTAACGGTACATTCGAATGTGCTGTCTTCGGTGGAGCCAAAGCTGGGCCTTTACACCGCCTGTCTTCGGAGTGTTAACATCGTTATTCATCAGGAGGCCTGTCCTCTGCGCTGACGACGATGCTGAAGTTATAAATAATGGGAGTTGTGTCATTAAGTACACATGCTTTCTCCAGCTGGCCCAGGGTCAGTTTAATTCAGGCTGCAGCCACCCCTGTTGTGGGAGCAGACGTAGCTGTAAACCCGTTGATGACTGATAGATTGCGTGGATGCAAGACCAATTTTCATCGGCAAAATGACCTTTCGGTTGTGTTATTGTTGTTCCGCCCATGGCCCTGAGTTATTATTTTTCGTGTCATTTTTTGATTTGACAGGAGAAGTCTCGTGGAGTGAAATGGGAAAAGTAATGATGTCCCCATGCGCGTGGAGTATAGCGTGGTGCAGGTGGGGAGATGGTGGATATGGCTGCAGCTAGCAGCTCTACTCTGCCCCAGGGGCCAGTCAGCAGCTGTTAGAAGAGATGCAGCTCTTCCCAATACTTCCCCACAGGTTCTCGCTGGTTCCCGGTACTCGCTGTTATCTGGGCCCGCTGCTGTCGCCAGTCTGGCTGCTGTCCACACTCTCTGAGAGAGCGCTCAGTACATTTTTACGCTTCGCCACTCTTTCTGTCTCATCCCAACCTCCGCTATTCCCCTCAGCTTCACTGTGAGATTTTGAAGTGTTCCTTTGAACTTGCAGCTGTTTTTTTTAAACGGCTGGAATTTGTACCTTGATGTTTGTTTCAAAGACACCCTCTGAGGAATTTAAAATGCCTCTTTCACTGGCATGACAAATAATCTGAGGCCAATTCTGTGTTGGGTTCTGCATCTACTTACACCATCCCATATTAACCACCCGGCGTGTAGTTTTGCGTGTACAGGAAGCAGACTTGAAGATGAGGGGCCGCAGCTGTTTGGTGTAAAAAGCTGATACAGACAATTTAAAGTTGCAACTCAAACAGAATCTAGAAGTTTTGTGGTGTTGAGCATGAGGAAAATCGAACCCTACCCCCCAACACGTATTACCCTGAGACTTTCTCTTTTTCTACGAATTCTACAAATGGGCATTATTTTGTCCAAAGCCTTAAAGGGACAGTTCACCCCAAAATCCAAAAGTACATACTTTTTCCTCTTACCTGTAGCGCTGTTTATCAGTCTAGATTGTTTTGGTGTAAGGTGCAGAGTGTTGGAGATATCGGCTGTAGAGGTGTCTGCCATTTCTCGTATATCATAAAACTAGGTGGCACTCAGCTTGTGGTGCTCAAAGCGCCAAAATAATACATTTAAAAACTCAGCAGCAGTGTCTCTTTCCAGAAATCATGACCTGGTTACTCAAGATAATTCACAGGCCTTGTTGTGAGCAGTTTATGTGGGAACTGTTTTCTTTCTACCAAACTACAACCGCCAATCGTATCACAGTACAGCAGGAAGTGTGCATCTACTCATGGACAAAAGGCTCATCCTCGTGACATCATCAGACACAATTATTAATGGCGTCCTCCTCAGCTGAGCTGTAACGTTAGCTTACTCAGTGGTGCTAGGTGAGCTAGCAGTAGAATTGCGCTTTCTTCTGCGTAGTTCAGTAGAAAGAAAATAGTTCCTACACGAAGCTGCTCACAACAAGGTCTGTGGACAATCCTGAGTAACAGGGTCATGATTTCTGGAAAGAGACATTGCTGTCGAGGTTTCGATTTTTTTCCTGTTTTTTTTAGCACTACAAGACAAGTGCCATCTAGACTCACCGGCCACTTTATTAGGTACACCTTGCTAGTACCAGGTTGGACCCATTTTGCCTTCAGAACTGCCTTAATTCTTGGTGTCATAGATTCAACAAGGTGCTGGAAACATTCCTCAGAAATTAAAAAAACAAAACAAAACACAAATCATGACCCGGCTACTCAAGATAATCCACAGACCTTGTTGTGAGCGGTTTCATGTAGGAACTATTTTATTTCTGAGTTCATAGATTTGTCCAGCATCGTGAGATGATACAGTGGTTTCATAATTAAAATTAAAACAACCAATGAGCGCTGCTGTGGGATTCAATCAGCAAATCAGCACCAAGGGTGGGACGAAATCTGTCTTTAAGCTGTTGTCAGGTGGTGCGCCGGAACTAATGAGGAATAGTGACAACAATAGACAAGATAGAGGCTGCTGTTGAGATTGTTCTAAATCTACGTGTCTTCTCAATATTGCCCAACATCATAGTTTGTTTCACTTCACTCCACTCTACTCTTAAAACCCCGGCTAAACAGGTATGTTGTCATGGCTCAGCATCAAGATGGATTTAAGATGACATTAGATTCAAGCAGTCTCTTGTGATTAGTTAGGGTTTCAGTGGATACAGTGACAGACTGAAGATGGAGACGAAGCATTACAAGCTGACAAATCTGTCTAAAATCAGTTTGTTGGCGGGCGTAGTTTGGTAGAAAGAAAATAGTTCCTACATGAAACTGCTCACAACAAGGCCTGTGGATTATCTTGAGTAACCAGGTCATGATTTCTGGAAAGAGACACTGCTGTCGAGGTTTTTAAATGTATTTTTTCGGCACTTTGAGCACCACAAGCTGAGTGTCATCTAGTTCCATTACATTCAGGAGCAGGCAGAAATCCCTACGGCCGATACCTCCAACACTCGGCAGCTGACACCAAAACAATCCAGACTGATAAATAGCACTACAGGTAATGTTTTGATTTTAGGATGAAATGTCCCTGAAGTCTTTTTCAGGCTTTAATAGTAACATTGTCCTGTCCTGAGACTGCAGAATGATAGTCAATCAATCATCAAAGTTCATTCTTAACTTTGTATGAGGTCCATTTACAGACATTTATTCCAGCCTCTGGGATGAGAGGAAGTGCTGCTTTTTTTGTCTTCTATGAGTGGCAATTAAAAAATCTTTTGGTTTTGAACTGCTGGTCAAGACATCAAACTCCAGGTCTTGTGATGGGCATTTTCAATTATTTTTTGACATTTACATTTAATAGTTCAAACACTTAACAGATTAAATGGGCACTCCAGCAATTTATTATTGCATTTCCATAAAGTTAAAGCATGTGAGAGACTAATATAAAAATAACTGTCAATTGAAGCAGCAGAGGCAGAGATATCCTGACTATTTTCTCCACATATTATGGGTAAACTGGATTTACAAAATACAACACGAAAGCATTTTTCATAAAAGTCTTCCTGACTGGTAAATGCTCCCGTCTTTTAAACTCCACACTTCTAGTTTGCAGCTCAGGCCTCATGTTATAAATTTGAAGTGCAGCACAGATAACCCTGATGACACCATTATAACAGCATCAGGGGTTATTTTCTTAGACTCGACAAAGCTCCTCCACACAGCCAAAGATGACATTATGCATCTGCTTTTCTTGCTGTTCTCATCCACTGTTTGTACTTAGAGCAACAAAAAGTAATGCACTATGATTTGCATCTAACCCCTGGAAATTTTGAGACATGAGGCTGTGATCTGTGTGACCTATGCACTGCAGGATGCCGTCCCTCATGTGACAGGAGCAGAGGAGGAATTCAGGTGATGGAGCATAAAGAGTAACAAAAGCCCCTGTTTCCACCGAGCAGTACGGTACAGTTCAAGTTCAGTACGCTTTTCGTAGGTTTCCACTGTGAAAGGTTGTGGATGGTACCAATGGAACTGTTCTGTACTGTCCCCATTCTTGGTCCCCCCTCTGTTGGGGTACCTAGCACACAGATCTGGTACTAAAAGGTGGAGCTGTGAACACTGCAGTCTGATGATTGGTCAGTAGAGGATGGTCACTCTGCTCAGGGCCGAGTTGTGGCTGGTTTTGAGGCTCATGTAACCACTGTTCATACTGTGGAGAGTTTTATTAATGTAACTATAAAATGAAAGGATGTTTTGCTGCCTCTTGCAGTGATAATGAGGAAATACAGTGAGTGCTGGATGGAGCAGTGAGTGACAACAACCCCGCCCACATTTAAGGGTACAGTTTGCAGTGGAAACACTAGGGTCTAGGTACCATGTCTGAAGGGTTACTTTTGGCTCCAAAGGTACCATACTGAAAGTGTTTGGTGGAAACGGGGCCAAAGTCAGTGTAGGTTGGGGGACAGAGTGGCAAACAGGTCACACAGCAAGACCAGGGTTTGTGCCCTGTGTGAGTGTGAAACCAAAAGTCACCGTTGTTATGTACATATGTGATGTCACATCGTTACATGGACACCCAACCATGATTCCTTTCCTAACCTTAACCTAATCTGTGAGAGAGCAAGTTCATAAGATATCGTACTAACCACTGTATGTGCATAACTTCATAAGGACATATGAGCTGATGAGGGTATTTTCTGTTTTTACAAGCTAAGTTGTACTACTTGTGATCAGGAAAAATAATCTTCATGTAAACTCACTCAGCAGATTAATTGATACTGAAAATAATCACTTAATACGCAGCACCTGTACATAGCTCAAACTGGCACATTTAAATTAAACACCACGTAAATGTTTCCTTCCAGTCGGTGTATTATTACCAACAGCACAAATTCACTGAGCCCAAAATCTGGTGACTCTGTTCCCTGCCATTAAAAAAGCAGATTTTTAGATACTGTAGCTCACGAATGCACACGCTGCAAACTCAGAGTTAAGGGGCCATTTGGTGGAGGGAGCTGATATCCAGCGGCTGCTCTGTGTGGAATCGCACATCAAAGTTAATCTTGCACCGTCTGCTCTGGCGCCGCGGAGCACTAATCTGCTGTCAGTGTGATGAGGCTCCTGGACCAGTTCCCCTTTCCAACACAGAGGCACTAATCCGAGAGACCTTTCACGTTTTTCCTCTTCTCCATCACCTGACCGCAAAACAAAGGTCACAGGGGTCACTTTGAAATCTCATTGAGTCAATACTAGTTATCCATTTGCATAGGTTCTTATGTACAGTATGAGACAGTGAGAGGCCTGTTTGGTACACTGTGTCCTTGTGAGGAGGAATTTCACACTGCAGAACAACAACAATACAACTAATAATATCATCACAGATATTACTAATGCTACTACTGTTACTAACAGGGGTGTAAAGATACATTCATCTGGACTGATATATTGACCAATAATCCAATATCATTGATGCAAAGTGGAAACACTGATGCATATCTTCATCTTTTAGATGTGCCTTTATTTTGATGTTCCAATGGCACGTCTGTGTCACCTCCTCCCTTAACATTCAAACGGTGCCAGTGGCTCAGCGCCAGACAAACTATGGCAAGCAGCCAAGAAAAGACAATAAGGATATTTGCTGATATTGTCTCATATTGATCGCAGGCCCCCGAATTGAATTCATTCCAATCAAAAACGTATTGATATCAGCAAATTTCATATCATTGTTCAAAGAATCGATAGTGTGTTGTGATGAAACTTGGGATTTATACCCCTTGATATTATTGCTTTATTTTTTTTTCTTTATTGGACATCTCTAAATTTCAAAATCAGCATTTTCACCTTTAAAGCATAGACTGTAGAAATAATGGATGTAGCGTCTGTGATGTCACCAACTGGTTTGTGGAGTCGAGTTCGGTATTACCAGCCATCAAGGAAGTGCACTGGTCTGTGAAGCCAATTTTTATAGTCGCCAAACAGTGTAATTACATCGTCACATGATGCCCTGAGGCCCAAAAAGACTTTCTCCCATTGACTTACATGGCGAAGACACATCTGTAGATCAGTGGATACATTTTTTAGGCAGCACAACCCCCATGCATTGACTTGTTTACTATCAGAATTTGACCTATTTAACATTTGAAAAATGTCTAGTAAAGCAGCACAATTGAATTATATTATCCCCCACTGAACAGAGCGCTAAACAGAAGGTGGCCTGCTCAGCTGGCAGAAAGTACTTGGCTATGCTCTGCCGTGCTCAGCTGCTGTAAGTCTCTAGTTTACGTGCTGTATGGGCGGCACTGTGCAGAAGCAGTGCCGATCATCTGGGTAATTTTGTACCCGACAGTTGAACCATTTTGGCTTCATGTACTGCTGAGCAACTTTCATAGGAATGAACACACTACGACTCCAGTGCTGTATCCAGGTCTATTTATACATCCATGGGCATTATGGCTGTCGCCGTCTTGGTTTTTTGGAGCCAGAAGTGACCATATTTGGGTTAGCTGGAGCTGTGGAGAAGCAAGGGGTGGATCTGACTGAGAAGCCCTCAATTATGTGTCATTTTAAGCCTTAATGAAATTTAAACGTGCGTGATATATAAAGATTCACCCCCTGTACAGTTGTTGTGAATGTAGCTATAGAAACCAGAATTTTTTTTTTTTTTTTTTTTCATCTTTTTGTACCAGGCGGTAAACATGTTTATTTCTGCTGTTAAGTTTGGCATTTTAACATGGGGGCTCTGTGGGGATTGACTGGCTTCTGGATCCAGCCTCAAGTGGCCATTTCAAGGAACTGCAGTTTTTAGAACGTAAGCGTTGGTTTTGTTTGTTACTACCTACTACTAACTGTCGCTATGTCCTGACAGTAGTGTGTGAGACAGAGGGCCACTGATAGTGCACCTGACAACATTTTTAAGAATTCCCCATGCCTAAATGAAAGCAACCAATCAGAGCCAGGGTGGGTTTCTAAAGCATGTCAATCACTTCCTGTGCACATACTGCACTGCCAACAACAGCGTACACAGCAAAGACAAGTAAACAGAAGAATAATGACAATGAAAAGCAAGCTGAAAAGAAAGATTTAAACCAGGCCTGAGATAAAGCAAAAGTAAACACTGGAGCAGCTTCTCAGATGTAGAGAGAGCTACAGAACCTTAAAGGCTTCAAAAACGATGCCAGCTCCAGCTTAATTTAACTCTCTTCTTAGGTTGTTTTTCATCATCGCTCTTCCTCTGTTTACTTTGCCGTGTACGCTGTTGTTGGCAAAGGAGGGATGGGCTGTTTTTTCATTGCTGGTGGTTGTTTCTAAGGCGTTGTGTTTGCAAAGCTCCTCCTGAAGGTGGGGAGGACTGTGTAGAGTGTGCACGAGCAGTGATGACACTGTGTGAGAGAGTCCTCCTGGCTGTGATTGGTTGTTTTCGTTCAGGCTTAGTGGAGTCTTCCAAATGCCGTTAGGAGCACCAGGAGCAGCCAGAGGAACATGATGGTTTCACAGCCACATGCACTACTGTCAGGGTACGGTGACGGTTTCATCAATATGACAAAGTTATTTTTTATTAAAGTTACATACTGTAGCTTTAACCCCACGTTGGGCCTTCACACGCAATAGACGAGACAACTCGTCGCCTGCTCGATCAAAGCTCGCTGCGTTCAAGGAAATGCCACCACCCTCTCGCCCGCACGCCGATTAACCTATGATGAATACAGAATGAGTTCATTAGCATAATCGCTTGAGTGTCTGATGATTTCATTTTATTATCACGTTCTCTCATAATCCATAGCTCTGGCGCCCCTTCATGCTTCCAAACCTTCTTTCATGTTCCTTTGCCCTCCTCATTCAGCCACCAAGCAGTGTAATTGCATTATCAAAGTATTATACTGACGATGTGGGAAGATATTTTTAGCCTCTGGCTTTCTAAAGCAATGTAAGGAGGGTGGGCAGATATCTAAACATGGAATGACAAATTAGGCTGTTTGCAGTGTTTGAGCCAGTTTACCTTGGTTTCATCATGTCCTCCTGGCTGATCGAGGAGTTACATCATCCAGACCTCCCCCCGACACACAGAAATTACTACTCTCCCATATGCTGTTTGCAGGATAGCATGCTATTTTTATGGGTCCATGTGGATACTTAACCCTCATAAAACTTCTATTAATACAGAACAGCCATTCATCTTGTAATTAAAAGAAATTGCCACAAGGAATTGGTGGTAATCATGACGATGAGGAGCTGTAGTAGAGGTGACTTGGCACATAATCGCAGTGGAATGGGGCTGCTTTTTTGCATAGGACAGCAGTTGTTTCTCAAGTGTCAGCAGGTGTAGACTGAGAGACTGGAGAAGAGCAGAAGAAAAGAAAAATGTCAAGCAGGGGCTGCGCTAGCACTGCATGATAATAGAAAAGGAGGAGAAAAAGAAAGAATGAAGCGTTTCATCTTCATCTCATAGTTAGAGGCAGGCAGGTCCAGGCAGAGGAAGGGTGAGTCAAAGTCAGGAATGGAAGAGCGGTAGAGAGGAAAGCTTTTTATCATCCCTGACTCTTAAGAAGATCTCCCAAATGAGAGAGGGCGTGCATGCTAATGTCAAAGCCGCTGTGATAACTAGCCGCCTGGTTTCGCGGGGTGAGGGTTAAGCTGGGATTTGGAGGGCTGAGGGAATACATGTTTGATATGTGAGGGAGAGAGAGATGAGGTGCCTTTGCCAAAGCTATACGTGGGGGATTATTCTATATGGTTTATCTGTGTCTGCATGGCTAAAAAGAGAGGAATTTCTCTGGCCTTTATTGGTTCTGTGTAGTTCCTGAGACTCCATGCTGAACCTTCAGCTGGAGGATCAAAGCCACATTGACACCGCTGCATCACAAAGTCTTCATTTACAATGTATTAACACAGACTGGCATGTAGCCATATGTGCTATGGCTGTTTCCTTGAACTTCGCATGCTAACCTTCAGCTCTTGCACAAATCTGCGGAGACTCATTCTTGGCTGGATTGTGGAAAGCACTGAAAACAATCTCTCACATCTGCGCCGCACTTCATTTTACCACATTTCAACATCCAGTCAGAGCAATGTAGTCTGTGCATTTTTGCCCACAGTTGGCGTTGTTCACCTATCTCAAAGTTGTCCTTCCCTGTAGCTATTGTTCGCAGTTACTCATACTTGAGTGCTCTGTTTTTCCTACCGCACGTATTACACCAGCCAGTGCGGTCCTCCGGCTCCCTCCTATCTCTGCTTTCCCATCTCCCCATTATGTTGTGTAGTTCTGCCAGCCTCTCCTTCTTTCCCTTATCACCTGCAGTGAAAATCTAGCAGGCTAATCCCAGCGCCTGTGGGATTCCCCCCTCTATAATGATGTATATCTGAGGGATAGCATCAGAGCAGAGTCCTATCAGCCCACACACTCTTAATCCCATCAGTCTTTGGTGTCCAAACCCAAGAGAGGCAGCATTTTTGGATGTTGTGCTCCCAGGCTGCAGCCAGAGATGCAGTGCAGAACATCAGGAATGATACGTGGTGTTTAGGGATCATGTTGGAGATCATGTTCATTTATTGTACCTCTGATTCTTGAAACCTTGTAGTGTATGTCCCCGAGGATTGCATTGCAGTGGTACGCACTGTAGCAGTGCCACTGCATTGAGAAACTCCTGCAGGGTGATAGCCACCAGTGATGCTGCCAGTCTCTCTGGCATTGCAAGGATTTTTATTTTACAGTCTGCTCATGCTAGAGATAGATAAATAGAGAATGTGCTTAATATTTTAACACGCTGACCAAAACACAATACAGATTTACATTTGCTTCATCAATAATATAGATTTATGGTACACCAGAGTTTTCCTTTGTTCAACCAGCTTCACTTACCCTTGTTTATCTGTGAATGCTGCAATCTGCTGTTTGCTGCATTCCTCTTCTCTGTGGTCAGATTCACAATGCCTATTGGCACAGAAGAGAACGATCATACGGCCTTTCCTTCTTGTTTTTACACACTACATTTTTTATGAGAGCTCTTAACATGACATAACCACCCTCAAGACCTCTCCTGCAGTACTACATAAATCTTGCGGTCTTCACAAATACACCCCAGAAAATTTATATCGTCTTGTCGCTCATGTTAGTATGCCTCTGTGACATGCAGGCAGCGCAATCCATTTTCTCGAGATTCTGAATTCATAGTTGTATGAGCATGATGGAGTTCAGGAGGAAAATTACATTTTTTTTGGTACATCTATTATTTAACTGTCAGCAAGGATGAATATTGTGCTCTTTCAGCCTTGTGGTGAAGGAACAGAGAACCGTATTGTCATGGAGCATTGCTCCATTTGCTCCTTGTCATGACTCGTAAAAAATGGAGCCTTTCTCGGTTGGTCAGTGTAAGGCTTCATCACTTCCATGTCAGGTTCTCGGATAACATTTTAATGTTGTGTCCACTGTGACACTCTTTGATCCTCTGCTGTGGCTTTACATTTCACATCACGCCTGCAGGACATGTCACCACTTTAAGGATATCCGATACTTCCCGACCTTGCCACTCTCCCAGTGTCCCCACACGGTTTCAATGCCTCCCTCTGTCATTATCAACTTTTGATTGGTACAGTCAGTGACAGTATTGGAGTTTCAGGATAATTGACAGGTTTTGGTCTCACAGGTTTGGAGGGCTTGTCTGTGCTGTAGAAGCCATTGAACTGTGAAACTGAGCGAGCGAATTACCTCAGGAAGCACTGATAGGGAGCTCGGTGTGCGATGGGACGGTTGGTGAAGGTCAAACAGGAAATCATGCATTCACCGAATTATCAAAGGCATGATGACACTCAATGCAGAGAGCATGTTTGGAATTTACCAACCTCATCTTTTTGAAATGATAAAAAATGTTAATTCTGTGTCAGACTAAAAGTGGTTGACCTTGACATGTTTTTTTCCACCATAAAGTGCTTTTTCAAATTAATGTCTTGTTTTAGCATCTCAAAGAGCATTTCATAGTGAGTTCACCGAGACTCAACTCGCACAACAGATGCCAGCGAGTCCAATGAATGTGCCTCAGGGCGATTTCCCTTGCTTGCAGATAATAAGAAACAAACGCAGAGCGAGATGTGAATTTTAAACCAATCTCATGGAGGAAGGTGAGATTGAAATTAATTTGAGATTCAGATTATCAGATTGCAGGGCCCTCAGCAATTATTGGCATGAAACAACGGATAGAGATGATGCATGAGATAGGGCAGTGTGCTTAATTTATCTCGATTCTAATCAGCTGACGAATCAAAATGCTTAATGTATTAATCAAATTAGTTTCATTCCTTTGCTTCTCACTGAAATATCAAAGTGGAGGAGATCAAAGTGCAGTTTGATGAGATTCAATGTCTTTACCATGACGGATTTAATGGAATGGCGGCACACACTTCAGCAGCTCCAGTATCTTTATCACAGGGTTTTCTTCATCTCAACACTTTGACCTTCATTGCTCACGTCAGTGGAATCAAAAGCTGAGAGGCCATTCATTCCCTTTTTCTTTTATTATCGCACTTTACTACAGTCTCTCCTGCAGCAGGCGAGTTAGTTTCACGGTAAAACCCAGGAAGTGGAAGCTAAAAGTGCCATGACAGAGGTGCCAGTGGATGATTGGATTTTAACGCTGGTGACAAAGCGCTCTCAGCTGAAAGATCTGCCACAATCCTCCTTGGATCCTAATTGTCAGCACTGCTAAGCCGTTGGCGGTGATCTCAACTGGCGTGTGTGTCGGTGGGACAGCAGGACTTACTTTAGACCTCTATGATTACATCAGAAACGTAAGCCTGTGATCACTTAAAAGGGGGTTTTATGTAAGTGTTGCCTTTCTCCTGCCAACCCCCCCAAACTCTTTGATAGGTTGGTTTATTTCTGTGCGGCAGGCGCAGCGGTGCAAATGATCAGAACGAGTCAGATTTTCACAATTTCGGCTCATTTTATCTGAAAAGATTGCATTTCATTCTGTTTGATTTTAGAGAAAAAGTCCCGCCCTGCCTCTGAGAAGAGAAATAAACAAATGACGTGTTTGTTAAGTCATCCAGATATCTTGTTTTTTTTTTTTTTCCTTTCGCTTCCCACTAACCAGATGGCAGTCAGATTTCAGACACAGGGTTCTGGAAGACAATCAAGGAACAAGATTGCTTTTTTAGGAAGGGGGATTGGTTTAACTAGATGTCAAATTAAAGGCCTTTTCACACACACATACACACACACACACACACACAAACAAACAAGTGCATGTTCTCGTGACTGCTTGTGTAAGTGTGCGTTCCTGTGTGTGTTCATGTTTTTGGGTGTCCGGCTCTTGCTGTGAGGCAGTGAGGTCATGTACAGAAATCTGTCTCAGAGCACCCCCTGATGGAATACCGCACCGCTTTTAAGGTCAACCGCACAAACTCTGCCACGCAGGTTGATACAGGGACTCATGAATGTTTGATTGGTCTATTATCCGAGCCGGGCGGGGACATTCATCCCCCGCTTCTGGAATTCAAATATTCCTTTTAGTCTGACATTTCTCCCACACCGTCTCAGGCGAACCCCCAGTTTCACTCCCTCTCGCCGCGCCGGGCTTCATCTGCAATGCTGTCATCTCACTGTAGGACAATTCTACAGAATGCGCTGTTTTTAAGACCGGCGCGAGTGCGAGCGCAGTATGGTTTCAGGTGGGTGGAACTGGGGAATTGATACTCAGTCATTCCGACACTCCTCTTCCTCCTCTGCAGGGTGGATAAGGATCTGGCCATCCATCTTCGTGTCTCACCCATGTCAGCTCGGGGTAGCAAACGTGGGTACCTGGTAGTCAGAGACAACAAGAACAAAGCAGGAACATTACTTTAATCTCTCGTTGCTTCTAATTCCTACCTCTGCCGTCATCCAGGAGGCAGAGCTTTGTGTATCTCAGCTTCCCCCTTATGAACAATCCATCACTGTTAGTGTTTCTCTCCAGAGTGCGCTTGCTCCTTTCTTTTTCTTTTTTTTTTCACCTGCTCACCACTATGCTTTGCTTTCAACTCAAAGGACCGCAATATATTCCACAGATGACTGTTCCGACTTATTTTCCCATCCAGCAGCATCTCGCCACTCCTCCCATTTGAATAAAACACATGTGAGCAGCCACATTTATGTGAGAGAAAGCTTTCCTGCATTTTTTATGTGGATCTCTTAATAGGCTTTCAACAGTACATCCGGAATCTATAATTGACACCTGCTGTCAGGCTTCGTCGGTGATTACATAGGAAAATGACTTGACCTGTAATGAACTGTAAAACTAATGACATCTGTGTGAGATTACTCAACTTGAAAGCAAACTGTTGTACATGAAGTCCCATCAAGCGTGATATTAAAATGTCCACTTTTACATCTTTCCTCCCAAGCTCTGTAAAAGCCCAGGCTGTTGGGCCCAACGTGATGGAAACCTGAGGCTAATGACTCAAGCAGACGGCCGTGGGCATTAGACAACTTCATTTATGAAATAGTCAACCTCCCGTGTAGCGATACATTCACATTACCCTGCCTCACTTGAGAGACGCGCGGCTGTCACAGCCACTGAGCAATGCTGATGTCCTTTCCTACCTGCATTCATCTTACTCTCAGGAGGTAATGGTCTTCTCAGGTCATTTGCGCATTAGGGTCTCGATCATTCATCTCACCCACCTGCAATCCCGTGGATAGCTAGTCCTCCGCAGCACATAGAGGGATGTTTGGAAGACAAGGAAAACATACATGCTGTGAATCATTTATTTGCACTCCCCTCTTTTTCTTGTGCTGCCCGTGGCCTGAAGTATCTGCAGAGGGCTATTCATGAACATGCAGGTTGTGTTCGAATGATTTGTGGCTATAATTTGGAGGTTTTTGCCTTGGAGAAATCAGGGTTTGTTTCCTAATTATTTCATGAGTGATAATCACTTCTCTGTGTGACAACAGAAAATCTAAATGCAGCTAAGTATTTAGTTTGTTAGTCTTGTAAGTGGTGGAGGTGTTTGGTACGTGCACGAGCAAATCTTAAACACAGAATCTTCAGACTGGTCTGACTCAACTGAATCACTATTGTCACAAACAAATCAGTAGCTTTCAGCGGTGGAGCTCCCCTCACTGGTTACTGAATGCTGGTTTCTTATTTAAAGCCTGTTAAAAGACCACAAAGCCACAGAAACATCCATAATACAATAACTCTGTCTCACGTAGTTGGCTGCTGAGCCATTAACCCTAACAGTGTCTGTATAGTCGAGCTGAACGAACCAGTTTGAACCAGCTACTGAACTGAGAATCAGTGCTGATCATCGGTATGAACAAGGTTAATCTACTGTTGTATGGACTTATGTGCATTTAAACGGTTATGCAGATAAAGAGGCAAAGTCCCACCCTGTACGGTGTCCTCAATGGGACATTATTCAAAAAAAAAAAAATATGTACAGTAGTCAACAGAGAGAGATAAATAGTCTTTTGATTCTGTTTTAATTGTGCCATGATTTACACATATGATGTTTGTGAGTTTTAAAAAGATAATTCTGCAAGTCAAGAAAGTCACAGTTTGTTGCAGGTTTGTCGTAGTACCATTTAGTTTTGTGTGAAAGCGCTGAGTGAACTCTCGCCAACACCAACATGGCCATGACCTTGGAACATTTCACTCACTCAGTTCATCCAGAACTAGAGAAAGAGTATGAAAACAGGTGAAAATCTCCACAAGTCAGGCCATGTTGAGAGCTTTAGCTATGTGAAAGAAGAGTTAGTCGGTGCTGTTGAGGTTAGGAGCTTGCATAGAGGACTGTTAAAGGTGTACTCTGCAGGATTTGTCGTTCAGAACAGTATTGCCAGCAAAAGTAAAAAGTGAAAGCCAACTCCAGATTCACTTTCTTTGTTTTAGAATGAGGTTTGTCCATTTGGTATTTTGCCTCGCTGTAGTTCAATCAGGAGAGACAGAAGAATGGAGTAAAGATAATATTTAATATAGAATATGAGTGTACAGATTAACAAGATGATTTGTGCTGATAAGATTTAACAGAAGTCTTTGGACACCAGAGGGAGATATTTTGTGATCGAGGGACATCTGAGCGGCAGAAGGAGTCCAGACACTGGTGGTGGCTGCTGACTCTGAGGCTGATGGCTGATGACCCGTATGAGGCTGATGAATCTTTAAAGACTAGGTGATGATAGGTGATGTGCTATTGGTTGATTGTGAATCAGCTGATGACTCAATTGACCCACCCAGACAATGACACCTAGGGATAGTGAGTGAGCATGCATGCAAGGAGTGAATGGCAGGGTGAGAAAGAAACTTACAGCCTGAGCATGAAAAAAATTGTCGTCCTGACTGAACTTTCGCTAGAGCTTCATTTGTGTTTTTCTGGCGCCATGTCTGCAAATATATTAGATTCCTCTTAGTTGTGTGCTGCTAACAGTCTCGAACCTTGTGGCTACCTTTTTATAAGGTCTTGACCTCATCCGCACGCTGTGCCAAGGAACGTTCTGAACATAACAAAATAAGAAGAAAAAACAGGCAGAGGGCAGAGTCTCTGCAGATAAATAGTGAGGCAGTGCTACATTAGAGGCACTAGCACACATCAGAAATACCCCCACACTGTCAGCATTCAAAAGGCCCTCAAAACCCACCATTTCAGCTAATAACTACCCCCAACCCATGTTTTTACTCCTCACTTGACTTAATTCAATTCCAAGCTTTCAATTTATGATATGTCTTCTGTAAAGAATTTAATGTTTGGTTTTTCACCTTCATATTCCTTTGTGTAGAGCATCTTTGAGGACTCTGAAAAGCGCTATAAAAGTGAGCAAACTATATCGTTAGTCACAAACTTTTTTTTTTTATATTAATCTAATGAAACGGTTCAAATCAGCAAAGGGATTTGTAACGTCCAGCTCTAAGTGGCACTGGAGGCAAATGTAAAGAAAGTGAGATCCTGAAGACAGTTTGATTTTAGCTTTACCTTGAGCGCAGACAGGTCTGACTGCCTGATAGAAGACAGGCACATTAATCTCTTTAATGGGGATGATTCAGTCCCATCTGACATATGTACAACCATTAATCTGTTCATGCTGAATGTAGCCTGTTCAACGTTTGTTTTATAATGTTGAAAAATTGCATGCTTGTGCTCCGATCAGATCAACGTCGCGCACGGTTTCCAAAGAGCTGCTTTTCGTTTTTATCTCCAACATGAATAGTTTTAATGTGGTTTCAGTGCGTATCTGCATTCACTATTCAAGGTCCATTTTGATGTGGGAAGAGGAACAAAACGCACGAGTAGCTGTTAGCGAGGCCCACACACTGAAACCATTTCTCCAGGGTTCGGCATCACACTGTTCCCTTCCCCTTTTGCTTTTACTTGATGTGATACTACTCCCTGTATCTTTCACAAGCTGTTTGGCTAACAGAGGTCACAGGGGATGTGTAGCGCATTTGGTCATGATGTGAAAGCATTAGCCGGTGCCAGCAGGTGTGTAATTATATATGAAACAGGGTTTTAAAAGAGGAAAATCACGACGGCTCGTAGAAAGTAGGCCAGGAGAAAGAGACTTCACAAAAGTCCTATTTATTCCTCACCCACTTCAAAAGTGTGACTTCTTATTTGAAGTTGTGAAATCATCCAAGGTCACTGTAACTATTTCAAGACTATTAAAAATAACATTAAACACACAACAACTTAACATGATGAAACAAGCCTCCAGGGCGGATTCTGTCAGAGGAATATATTTTTTTATTTCGCTGGTTGTTTTTCTACCCAGTGTGCTCACTGGTGTCTGTTTTCTGTGTTTCAGGTATGGTGACATGGTGCCAAAAACAATCGTGGGGAAGGTGTTTGGGTCCATATGCTCTCTGAGTGGGGTGCTGGTCATCGCCTTGCCTGTCCCTGTCATAGTGTCAAACTTCAGCCGTATCTACCACCAAAGCCAGCGGGCAGAGAAACGACGAGCCCAGAGGGTACTGACTCACCCTTCCCTCCGCCTCTCTCTTTCTCTCTATCTCTCTTTATTTTGCTTCTATCTGCCTCTTTTCTCTGTCCCTGTCTTATCCGCTCGTAACAGAATGACAGGGCAAACACTATCTTCCAGAATATTAATCTTTTATTGTGTTTCTGTGTATGTGTGTATTGGGTGGGCTCAACTTCCTTGAGTATATTTCAGTGGGAGAAAGAAATAAGAGAGGGAATGACAATGACTGAACAAATGATCTTCAGAGTATAGTGTCAGCAGCTTTTCAAGAGCAATATGTGCATTTCTTCCTAAAAGTGTTTGCTAAGGCAGAATTTCCTAATCGTAGAGTTAAGCATGGCCTCTCCCTACTAAATACTGTGGCTGCCAGAGGGAGACAGAGTCAATTAGTGTGACAGACAAACCGTCAGGGGCTAAAACAGAGGTCTGTTTGTTCAAACAGAAAACTCGGCTTGCTAGAATCCGTGCTACGAAGATTCGAGGCACTAATGCCTATATGCGCTACAAACAAAATGGGCTCCTGATCGACTCACTGGAGGAGGTAACGGGACCAAGCGGCGGCTGGGGCCTCGCTGACGCTTGCATGCCGCTCTGCTCGGGGGCCATGCCACCACACACGGGGGAGGTGGGGAGGTGTGGGGGAGGGGGGGGCTCTTCATGCTCTAACACAGGGGCTGCTGTCATTCCAGTGCTTTAGTGTGATCGTCGTCTCTCTTACATCCCACCTCTCAGCTGCGGCATTGACATGCTTCTTCAACTCTCTCTATCCATACAGCAGGAGGGCCAGGCAGGCACGCTTGCCTTCTGGTGGAGCACAGCCATTACAGTCACACTGACTCATGACCAAGCTCTGCATGTCTGTCCAACAGGGTTTGGAGGGGAAGGAGGGAACCAAAGGCTTACCGGACAGTAGGTCGCCTATGGAGGCTGTCCGCTCGGCCTGCGTCTCCTCTAAACTCTGTTTTTGATCTGCTGTGTGTTCTGTGTGTTATTTCTAGAGCATCCAGGTCGTAGTGCAAACTAACACAACATAACTTCCATCCCAGAGCCGTGCAGAGCTTCATCAACGTGTGTAGTGTTGTTGTGGTGCAGAATCTGTGATGTGTTTGGTGCAATCCGTTCGATCTGTGTCTAGGTGTGCCACTGCTGTTGCACTGAAATGAGCTCTAATTTGACTTTTCTGGTCCTTCTCACCAAATCGGCGAAAGAAAGGCAAAACCCAATTCTATCAGTGAAACATGTTGTAATCAGCCACTGTCTCTGTGCACCTCGAAAACATCCCCATCACTAGGTTCTCAGTAGATTGGCTGCCGTGTTACAGATCAGCATTTCAACCTTCAGTGCTTTGCGTACTCTCCACTACATTACCGAGCTAACTGTTGCCTGAGACTCTGTTTCCATGCAGAATTTGAACCTTCTCATCTACACTGTGTGTTTTTTTTTACCCTGTGTGTTCCAAGGCCTCCAAGGAGGCAGGACAAGCCCTGGTGGCGAAGGCCCCCAGCCCTCCTTTTGAGAGCCAACATAATCACCTGCTGCACTGCCTGGAGAAGACCACGGTAAGATATTTTTTTAATATTTACACTTTGGCATCTTTCATTCTTTCTGTCTCCGAAAAGGATTTTAGATGGTTCAAAGGAGCTCACTGTACTAAAAAGTTTCTTTCATGTAAAATTGCATCACTACTGTCTGCGCTGTGTCCAGGGGCGGATTATCAGACAATGGGCCCCTGGGTGCAGATATGCAACAGGCCCCCCTCCTCACCTCTCCTACATAGGAGCAAGACACACACACTTTGGGGTGGTGTCTACCAAAGTGTTTTTTCCTGAAGCCAGCGGATTTGCAATGGGAGTGACGCATATCTACGCTACGCCTCAAACGCCAGCAGCATGATGAGGCGCTGAGTCTCTGTTCTGCACCACGCGCTGCCCATTTGCATTTGTTTTGAGTTTAAAAATGTTCGACATGGGGCAAAACGGAGCATTCGTCACTTCAGCTGTTTAATCCCAGTGGTGGAGGAACAAATACCACGAAGACAAACCATCACATTTGACGTAAACAAGTACTGAACAACAACAATAGAGAAGGAATATGATAACATATAATAATATATGTTTCATCTCATGAACCCACCCAGATTGGAGGGGTTCTTCCTCTCTCCCTACATGATTCAGCCTTTCCTTAATTCAGAGCAAGTAGCCGACTCTTCCTCGCGCCGACTTTTTTACTTCCACAGATATTCTGTATCATAGCAACCAGATGCAACCAAAGCGTCTCAGCTGAAAAAACGCTGCGCCTTCAAAGTGCTCTCAAGTGCTCCCAGCTGAGCGTTTCCTGAGGAGCGCCTGGCGTTTTCAGCTGGGAAAAAAACACTTTGGTGGACACAGGGCCTTTTAGTTGTTTAGCCTCTCTTTGTGTCATTGTTTTTCATCTCTTTGTAGTCGTAATGCATCTTTTTGTGGTCTCTTTGTAGTCGTTTTTTGTGTCTTCGAAGTGGTTTTGTGTCTCTGTGGGGTTATTTTGTGGCTCTTTGAGATTATTTTGTGTCTTTTCGGTCACTTTGTGGTTGTTTTGCCTCTTTTTGTGGTTATTTTTTATGTCCTTGCAGTTCCTTTGCATCTCTCTGTGGTCATCTTTATTCACTTCCTGGTCAGTATGTGTTAATTTGAGTGACATTTTGCAGGTGAGGGCCAGGGGGCCCCCTGTACACTGTACCCTGCTGGTTCAGTAATCCATCCATGGCGGTATCATGAGTAGTGCCAGCCTGTGACAGCGTGTTGCAAATAGAAACAAAGTGAGCTTTTTCATCCATGCTCAAACTGTACAAGCTACTGTATTTTATATAAGACTGAGTTAAAAATAGCTGTAAATGGGGCTGGGAGTTGTTGAGTCCCCTCAGCAGCAACATGCTAAAGATAACATGACTCAGCCAGCCAGTAATGTTATTCCCTCCCAACAAACCAGCATACTTCATTTTACACTATCTATAATTTAGAGATGTAAGAGCCTCTTTAATACTTGGCTGTGACATGAGTTTTACACTTGCAGCTTAAAGCCCTGTACAGAGACATGGACAGGCAGTAAATCAGTGTCCCTCCTCATAGATGATCCTCCCTGGTTGTCTGGGAAAAGCTCCATAAATGCTTCATACCATTCAGATGGGAGCGCACATGTTTACATTAGGCCTCTCATGGCGTGCATTATAGATAGCACGAGTGACAGAAGGGAGGTATAAGAACAGAGGCATGATTCAGAGCATGGCATCAGATCCTACGCGGTGTCACTCTGCCACCTGCTGGCAGAGCCCGATACACACTTGGATCCTGACCTTCAAGTCACGCTCATTTGTCACAGGGATAACAGTTGTGAATGTTTTCACAGATGGCACTTAATATGGACATCTGGGCCAATATATTTCTATTCCCTTGATGATTCATTTTCCAATTATTAAACAATTTTGCTGCGGATTCTGTTCAGTCTGTTTAGTCTTCACTGTGAAACATCTTTACTCATTATTTAGCACAGCCAATCATTGATGTAATAGAGTGATTCATGAGCAACATTGAATCCCTAATTTTCCACCGTCTCCCACTGACAGAATCACGAGTTCGTGGACGAGCAGACGTTTCAGGCCAACTGCATGGAGATCTCCATGATAAACAAGTCGGGGTCCCGCACGTCCTCGCTGTCCTCGTCTCCACATGGCCTCAGCTCGTGCTGCTCTCGACGCCACAGGAAGAAGAGCAGTTTCAGCCTGCCCAGCACAAATAACCAAGAGCTCAGCACCATACAGATAAGAGAGAGGCCGGTGGCCAACAGGTAGTCTCTCAGTCTGTCTGTCGTTGTATCTCTGTCTCCCTCCACTCACTCACACCGTGTACTCTCCCATGGAAACAACTCATCCTGTGTTATCAGATAAAATAAACTGTATTGATTTCATGAAGGGGAATTAACAGTTTGGAAGATTTAGGGGGATCTACTGGCATCTAGCAGTGAGGACTGCAGACTGCAACCAGCTGAAACTTCTCATGTTATGGATTCATTCAGTGTTGATTGTTCAGGAGGGCTTTACTGGGAGCCGAATTATCCGCAGAGGTCTCTCCAAAACAAACAGGCCAGGAGATTAAAACTGGAAAAAACACTAAATAAAGCTGTTTCATGTTACACATTAGTGTTTCTCCCATGCTGTTCGGCACATCTCAGACAGCCTGCTAGCCCAGAACCTGCTGATGTGTGCCCAGCTTTTTTCTCTGATAGCCTCACATCCAGACATTCAGGAGCTGAATTATCACAGAGGTCTCTGCCTCTCTAAAACAAACAGTTCCACTGATTTAAAAGTGGTTTTACATTTTAAAAAGCAGTGTTTGTTGTGAAGAGGCTGTGAACTACGGTAGCTGACGCAAAAACACAAATGGCCGTATCTAGAGCCGCTGTTTGGTTTGTCCGCTCTGGGCTACTGTAGAAACATGGTGGTGCACAGTGTTCTCCATGGACGAAGACCAGCTTCCTGTGTAGATATAAACTGCACAATCTAAGGCAACGAAAGCACAACAGTTTGTATTTTTAGGTGATTATACACCGGAGAAAACATGCTTATTATATTCCATTTCTTCCAATATCCTACACACTGGACCTTTAAATGATGGATTCATTTATACAGTTATAGAGACAATTATCTATTATAAGGATGTAATAAAAACAACATCATGTGTCTCCATATTTGGTTTGTAGGTTCTCAGACAACCTATGTGCTCCTTTGTGGATTCAGACAGTTCTCTTGTGTCTTGGTTAAATGATCTAAAATGCATCAGCCTCACACAAGGCTGTTTTCACTGTTGTGAAAAGTTAACATTTTGGAGATGCATGGTTTTCATCTGACAGCAACAACATGTGAGTTCAAAGCATGTGAGGTTTTTAAGCACATTGGGTTTCATAAGTGTACAGTTATGCTTAATTTATACCTCTGCTGCTGGACGCCTGTGCAGGCAGTTCTCATAGCATAGCATATAATTTCATACATGCATATTGGGACCAGAACTGTCTTGACATCCCACCTCTGATGCCAAGTCATATTTTTCAGGAGGTGCACGGTGCATCTCTACATCGCAAAGCTTTACTGTAGAAGTATAAATTAAGTTTTACTTTCAAATTGCATATATTATCTTAAAAGGGCAGCTCACAAAAGTTTTGGAAAATCTGTTCTTTTCACTGACCTCTGACTCCTCTGGCATGTATCTACAGATAGTTTTGTTTTTATTTGCCCTGGTCTGAAGACATCTGTCTCTGAGATTTCTGCTTCCAACTCAATGCAATAGAAATGGAGAGTATAGTGTTTATGGTGCTTTAAAAAAAAATGGAAAAACGGCAACATGTCCCTCCAAAAAATAATAATAAAAAAAAGTCCCTGTTACTCTTGATAATCCACAGCCAGTTTTTTGGTGGAACTACTTTCTACGGAAGAAATAGTCCCCTCTCTCTGTAGAAACAGTCAGACAGCTTGTTGTGTGGATTATCCACTGCAGCTAGGACACTGTATCTACTGTTGCTGTTGAAATTATTTTTTTGAAGTTGTACGCAGCACCATTCACCTCTATTATATCGGGGCGCAGCAGAACTCTTACAGATGGATATCTCAAACCACAGGCAGGTGCTGTAAACTCTAGACTATGTGTATTTCTTGATACCAAAAGGGGTGAGTGAGAAAACATGTTACTTCATAAACTGGGTGAACTGGTTCCCATTAACCAAAAAGATTTCCTACTCAGGTGAGAATTATATTTTAGAGTTTGCCTGCCATTACGTGCTATAGTATTCATTTGAATACTATAGCACTTAACGTCACATGCACAATGACGGTACATACTGTGCGATGTCAATAATAGAGGTGTAAATCACGATATTAGAAACGATAGTACATGCCTATTTAACACAGTCAGTTACAGAAGAAGCTGCCGCATCGTTCTTTTTTGCTTTTGGCCATAAAAGATAAAAACAACACAAATAATGTGAGTGATTGTAACCACTTATGTGTGGTTAAAGTTACTTTAAACTGACTCTACTAACACACATTACACAGCACATGAAACACATTAACCTAAATCTTTTCATTTTAACTCAGACCATGACATTTTTCATAAAACTTTATCTGTCTTAAAGCCCTGAAGGTAAACTTCTCTACACAGCCATAAAACAACAAGATCTTAAAAAAAAAAGGATGGACAAAACAACTGTCTTTTACTAGTCACATATTATAAGCTAAAGCATGTTTACATTGCATAAATTAGCCTAGTGGCTAGCAGCCTTTTTTCCTGTACTCATAGCTTAACACATTACATGAAACCTTGTTATTTTTCTTACTCACCCTAGGTTTAAGTCACTGCACCTTCCCACAGAACAACTCTGTTGAGTTTCAGCCTTGATGCATGTTTATTCAGCTGAACATAAATTAAACAGAGCAGCTAATGCTGCTGTAGTGAGAAGTTAGCGGAGTGAGATGCCGTCCAGGTAGGCAATGTTACGTTGTGTTTTATCTCATGACGGCATTCTTGGCATACAGCATGTGCTCTGTTTGTTGACCCCTTTTTTTCTCCGAAATCAAAAATATTTCTACTCTGCCTTTTTATTCCAGAGTAAATTACATTATCCTTGTCTTTCTCCTGACCTTTAAAATAAAAGCGTATCCTAAAGATGATGATATGTATCGATGTTTTCACTTTGCATCATGACATGACGTTGATCATTTAAGCGATAATTGATCCAGATCGATGGATCGATACACCCCTAGTCAATGAGAAATTGTGTTCACATGCATCCAATAAACACATTTGAAAGGACAGTTCACAGTGCTATTTATAAATCTAGATTGTTTTGGTGTGAGTTGCAGAGAGAGTGTTGTTGATATGGGCCCTAGAGATGTCTGCCTTCTTTCTAATATAATAGAACAGATGACACTCAGCTTGTGGTGCTTAAAAAATAGGAAAAATATATTTAAAACACTCAACAGCAATGTCTCTTTCCAGAAATCATGACCAGGTTACTCGAGGTAATCCACAGAAAGTGTGCATCTACTGCCACGAGCCTCTCGTCCATGAGTAGATACACACTTCCTTCTGTGTGGTGATACAGTTTTTGGGCGTAGTTTGGCAGAAAGAAAATAGTTCCTACATGAAACTTCTCACAACAAGGTCTGTGGATTATCTTGAGTAACCGGGTCATGATTTCTGGAAAGAGACATTGCTGTTGAGTTTTTCAAAATATATTTTTCTGGCTCCCTGAGCACCACAAGTCGGGCGTGTAGTTCCATTATATTAGAGAGAGGCCAGACATCTCTACGGCTGATATCTCCAACACTCTGCAACTCACACCAAAACAATCCAGACTGATAAATAGCACTGCAGGAAAGAGGAAAAATATGTATTTATAATTTTGGAGTGAACTGTCTCCTTTAACATGTGGGTCTTTACACATTTTTGTAGCATATAAAAAGAGTTGTATCTGAGATGTACAGTATGGTTCTTTATGCACAGTCTTTATGTACAGTATATTTTCTTTAGACTGGCAAGAGGTGAAGTTCACACTGAGAACTGAGACATATATATATATATATCAAACTAAATGAGCTAAAGGTCCTTTACATATTCACCCTGTACTGTACAAAGAACGTGGATATTTTTGAATCACAGCTTTCACAATGTACAGTATAAGAAAAAAGAACTCTGTGTAATACAGGCTTTGTGTTGCACATTCACAAGGTCAGGCCTCTCACCCTCTTTCATCCCGTGTTTCTTTTACAGCCGCTCCAGCCTGAATGCCAAACTCGATGAGACCGTGCCCTTGAAATGTGACGAACCTTACATCACTCCTTCCATGGTCAGCCTATCTGCACCGGTGGTGACCTCATCGGACGGGCACGGCTCCTCCACCACCACCGCATACTCTCAGAGCAACATTGTCCGAGTATCTGCCTTGTAGATGTCATGCTTATCTGATCAGCCAACTGGTCTTGAGAAGCACCACATGCCGAGGAGAGGGACCACCGAGCATCAACCTGCCATAATCTAGAGGGATTATAAAATTAGCAGAAATCGGGGTTTTTTGAAGTAGTGATCTCATCTGATGTCAAACTCTGCATGGTATTAGAGTGATGTGGACGGCTGCCTTGGGAATGAAAGCGAACCAGCAAATTTTGCTCCATTAAGCACAGCAGAGCAATGAAGTGTCGGGATTGCGTGGTTATCGCTGTTGCCTAAAAATACTGAGAAAAAAACTTTATTTTTGAATATGTAATGTAGTTGTATTTGTGTCTTCTGATTCAAAGGAGGTAAGGCAGACGTTAAAAGGTCATTCTTGATGGCCTCTGATGACAAAGCACACATATTCATTGACTGAGGGCCATCTTTGTGAATAATAAACCAGCCCACTTACACATGAGAAACATTCACTTCACTGAGTTGAATAGGTTGTTTTAAAACCCCACGATTAACTGGTTTCTGATAGTCCCCTCACTGTTGTAAATTCAGAAAACATACATCCACTGGAATGGATAACTGTTGTGAATATTCATTAACGGACTCATTAACTGGTTGATGTCATCGCTTGATGAGTAAAATATACTACGCATCCTGACATGTTTGTGAAATGTGCAAGTGAAAGTCAAAATGACAAAATCTGTGTTAGCTTACATATTTGACATTCTGATATGGATCTATGTGAAAGCCACTGTCGTTAATTAACAATTGATATTGAGAACTATACAGGGTACATATTAGTTAGGTCACAAGGTAGAAATACATGTGAATGTTCTCCGCAACACTTAACTAATACTAACCCTAATGTGGACACATAGTATTGACCTGGACAAACCATATGAAAGAGTGTTGAACATCAATTCCATTGAGTTGCTCTTAAATTATAATATTCATTATAAGAAGCGAGACTTGGTAGATTTCACTGTGTTAAAGGGCCATTTTGTACATTTTTCATATTGTAAATATCTCAGAACTTTATCAACTGCATTTGAAGTTGGCTCCTCTTATTTCTAGATTTAGTTGACAGTTGTTGGCATACTATTTCTGTCTGTTAACTGGTTGAATTAAGGATTTGCATGCTGTCATTGCAGAATTCTGTTTTATTAAAAGTATGTCTCTGCTTCTCGTTGGAGGTTTGTCGGTTAAAAATGAGATCGATGGAAGGAAACACAATGAAACTGGTATGTTATGATGTAAATTACAACACTTTGCTTTTAATGAAATGCAAATCTTGTCATGGAGTACATATATAAGAGGGGGGAGAGGAAAAGGGACAAATGATCACACATTGTGCATTTGGTGCAGTGGATAGAATAAATACTGTAGCTCTACTGAAACATCCATTAAACGACCCATGTCTTTTCTTTTCGTTTTTTTCCTAGAGGACAATTAGGTGGGCTTCATAATGTTTTGGCTGATTACTCAAAGAGCATTACTAATAAGAGGATGGGATCATAATTAGGTGCTGCAGGAGGACATGTGAGGACCTGACTGGCCCAGTGGTGGGTCCTGCCTGCAGGGTCTCTGGAGACAGACGAGCAGGCCTCTGTGATTGTTTGACAGGGAACTCAGCAGCGTCCCCCTGCTGAGCTGATTGCGTCAGTCCAGGCTGTTTCTCGCCGCATGCGGCGCCTCTGCTCTGCGGTGTTTAGTAACTGCTGTGAAGTCAGCCTGCATAAAATCTGAGATAACGCAGCGGCATATAAAATAATATACCTCCAACACCCAAATGAAAATTCACACTTTGATGTCTGGGGTTTAATATTTGAGCAGTGACCAGACAAATGTTTTCACCATTTTAATATTCAGTTATATGGTGAATATTGAATATGGTAATTTGGTCTAGTGCCAGTCAAATGTAGACAGAAGCAGGGAAATGATCATTTCTTACTGAAAATGGACACAAACTTGTTTTTAAGCCGATAAAACTCTGTCCGAAACTGAGGGTTTACTGCAGCGTATATTATTGGGTCGCTCAGTGATGTGATGCAGGCGACAGAGACGGACAGAATCTCCAGGTCCTGAATGACTGTCACCTGAAAAAGTCATAGAAAATTAAAAAGTGTTAGAGAACATTAGATAGGGCTTTGCATAACAGCTATCAATCTATAAAACACAGTTTTGGAGTTCAAAAAATTTGTTAGATGAATGTAAAATACAACTTATTTGATGTTGTAAGCAGCATTTATAAGAGGTGGGACCAAGTCATTGTTTTGTAAGTCTCAAGTTGCGCTCAAGTCAAGGCCCAAGTCCTACACAAGACATGATGTGCTCATCAACAAATGTAATGTCATTTTAAAATCAGATTAATAATATATTAAATTCACAAAACTCATGAATGCTTTTTTAGAATTTGTACTAATTTGTTAGAACAGGTTTGCCTCCATATTTTGCATGCAGCAAGGTCACATAGGTTTAATACACAATCAAAATATCTTTTGAATCATTTTTCCAGCTGCCGCTCAGAAACATAATGTTGGCTCTTCATGATTCTGTCCTGCAACTTGATAGGATGCTGTCAGACTGGTTCAAACACCTGGGGAATTCAGTGTTGACTTGCTGCAAATGAATAACATTAACGTTAGCTGATTTAGAAAATGAAAGGAAGTAAACTGATTCGTGACAAAATACTTTTCCAGTCTTTGGGCTCGGGGGAAGCTATCCAATATTTTAAAGTCAAAAGGCTCAAGTCCAAGTGAAGTCATGAGTCACTGGTGTTAAAATTGAAGTTGAGTTGCAAGTCTTTTTTCATTTTGTCAAGTGGAGTCTAAAGTCATCAAATGTATGACTCAAGTGTGACTCCAGTCCAAGTCATGTGACCTAAGTCCACACCTCTGATGTATGCTCTATTTTGATCCCCCCCCATACTCTTGAAAATACAAGTTAAGAACATGCCATACTCAAATTTACATCTTTGCATTCTCACATTTATATAATTTCTGGCATCATGACATTTTTGGAGCATTAAAGTGAGTTAATGGTGCAGAAACAGATGAGACAACCTGCTACACACTACAATATAAAGCACAGTTATTCACCTACTATAAACAAACTGTGACACTTTCTGACATCCCTTACCTCACAAATACTTACCCCTGTGTTCTTGTTTCCATGAACAACAAAGTTTATTAGGATAGTTGTGATCAGTGGTAGCCAGAATAAGACGAAGGTTATAATTATGTAGCCAGCGCGCTTTGCCATTTTACTTTCTTTTTTCTTGTGCGCTCTCTCTTTACTCGCTTTTGAAGGCATCATGCAAACAGCCCCTTCCACCGCCGTGTTTTGTTTTGCAGCTTCTGTTTCAGGGACATTATTTGATTCGGGAGGTAATGAAGACACTTGATCTACTGTAGCGACAGTCAGTGTTTCTCCTCCGTTGCTGCTCTTGGCTTGTTTTAGTTCAATCAGTAAAACAGAAGTGGATTCAGGATTTTCTAACTGTGCAGACGAGGGAGCATGGGGGCTGGTTTCTTTCATTTCAGAGGGCGCTTTGTCAATTTTCACTCTCTCTTTGGACTGCTTTTCTGTGTCGAAATTGCTTGACACCTTCTGCGGCTTTGTGGTTGAGCTCTTAACACTAGCAGCAGCATCTCCATTTGATGGTTTTGCTTCAGCTTTCGTGCCACAGGGATTAGACTGCTCCGTTTTAAAAGGTTTCTCCTCAGTCTGCGCTGCAACCTGCATTGCAGGAGGGTGAGATTGTTCCGTTTCCAAGTCAGTTATCTCCAGTGTATTTTTTAATTCTTTGTTATTCTCTGAACCGACGGAGGAGCATTGTGGAGCTTTTTTTGAGGCCAGTAGAGCAGCCGTACAATCTGTCTTGGATAAATTTGGTTCAGCTTGTGTCGCTGGTTCCACCTGAGCAACACTTCTGCTCAGGGCCTGGTTTTGCTCTGATTTTCCATGTCCATTTTCCACAGCTGTGGTTTCTTCTTTCTCCTGCTTAACTTCTTTGTCTTTTTTCGAAGGGGGAAAAGTACCTTTGTCAAATATTTTGCGATTGTGTGATCTCACAAGGGCGAATATGCGAGCATAGAATCCAATAATGACGCTAAAACAAGCTGCCCAAAGTGGGAGCAACATGTAAAGTCCAAAAGTGTCATAAGAGGAGGATGTCTCTCCTGATAATCCTTTGCATCTTACATACACGGGTGAGTCCTTCACAAATATAGGACAAAAAATAGCCACCAGAATAGCCAAGGCCCATGTGAGAGGAATCAGCAACATTATCCGTTTTCGCCTTTGACTTGCTTTGAAGGGCTGTGCGATAGCCTGGTACCTCTCTGAACTTATACAGGCCAGTGTCAACAGCTGGATGCAGCAGCCAAAAGAGAAAGAGGCCACTTGAGCATCACAGAGCAACTCGTTTACACGTCCTCTTCGATACACAGTCAGGATGATGATAAGGAGAATTGGGCAGTCGATTACACATCTCAGAGTGTCTGTGACTGCCAGATTCACCACCAGTGCATTATTCGAAGTTTGCAGTGATTTTTGGCGATAAACTGCCAGTATGACAAAAAGATTTGCTGCAATCCCCACAGCAGAAGTGATCAACAGAATCAAGCTGTTTGCCACCACAAAGGCGACGTCAGTGTATTCCTCCCAAATGGTGCTGTTTCCAGAGTCCCATGCAGGTGTAGGCTCGCCTCTCATCTCCAGGTTCAAAGAGTCAACATGTTTAGGTCTGTGTCTTCATTTTCTCTATGCCACCCAAATATACAATAAGCCTGCTTCGCTGGGCGGCAAGTGGATCTCCGCTGAGTGACTAATATTAATGGGTGAACCTGTGACTTGGACAAGTATCCGCCCTTTTCATTATCACTCCACTGCAGCAGCAGGTCACCTGGGAGTCCTCACTGTTCACATTCATTAAAGACTGTGCTGTGTATTCATAGCAAAGACAACCGGAAAAAAAAGGATGGCTGTTAATTGAAAAGTAGTTACGTCACTTCTGTCTCAGTCCTGATATATAACTTTAAAAAGCCAACCAGACGCTTAAAGCTGAGATGCAGTAATGATAATTGTGTGGCGATGTGATGCATACGATATGCATATGTGTGAACAGTGAACAGCTGTCCATTTCATTTTATAAAGTAGCTCACAAAGGTTAAAAGCTTTGCATTAAAAATGCCAGATGGATGACTTGGGAGTTCTTGAATTGGCTCAGGAAATAAAGGGAACCATGCTGCTGGATTATAGCATGACATTGTGTAATCCTGTTTGAAGATAAAGTGTGAAATGCTCTTTGCTTCAAATGTGCAAGCTTATGGACGACGCCAAATCTGGGATTAGATCATCACAATACATTTTCCTCCTGACCAGCCTACGCATTAGACTGATCAACTGTCTGTCGAAATCACTTCGATAAAAACTGGAAGAGAAACTGAGGTGAGACGTGAAACCATTCATCGAAAGTCTTGGCACCAAACAAGTGACTGTAAATATTTTAGGACGCCATAAATTAAGACAACATCATGAGCAACTTGCCAAAATATAAATGACAAGACAAGAGAGTAGTTGCTATGAAAAATGCTTCATTTAGAGTCAGACGCCCATTTATAGTATTTAATTCAAGTGTGCCAAACAAGTGGGAGGGAACGGGACAAAAACAAGCAGCCAAAACAAAAAATCACCCTGACTGTTTTAACCAACAAGCTATCAAAATAGGTCCAATACCAGCCACTTTATTAGGCACACCTGTTCAACTGCTCGTTAAAGCAAGTAGCTAATCAGCCAATCACGTAGCAGCAACTCAATGCGTTTAGGCATGTAGACATGGTCAAGACGACCTGCTGCAGAGACTGCATCTCTGAACCAACAACACGTTGAACCTTAAGGCAGATGGGCTACAGCAGCAGAAGACCACACTGGATGTGACTCATGTCAGATAAGAACAGGAAACTGAGGCTACAACTCACACAGGCTCACCAAAACTGGACAATAGAAGATTCGAAAAACTTTGCCTGGTCTGATGAGTCTCGATTTCTGCTGCAACATTCAGATGGTAGGGTCAGAATTTGGTGTAAACAACATGAAAGCATGGATCCATCCTGCCTTGTATCAACGGTTCAGGCTGGTGGTGGTGGTGTAATGGTGTGGGGGATATTTTCTTGGCACACTTTGGGCCCCTTAGTACCAACTGAGCATGGTTTAAACACCACAGCCTACCTGAGTATTGTTGCTGACCGTGTCCATCCCTTTATGACCACAGTGTACTCATCTTCTGATGGCTACTTCCAGCAGGATAACGCACCATGTCACAAAGCTCAAATCATCTCAAACTGGTTTCTTGAACATGACAATGAGTTCAAAGTGGCCAGTGAGTGTATTTATAACATGACTATTTGAAAACATTACAATGGCGCACCCACCACTAAACTGGTGCATGCACAGTGACATAAATCACTTACAGTGCATTCAGAGAGTGCTCAGACCCTCACATTTTATTATTTTGCAGCCTTCTTCTAAAGCTGTTTTAACAAATTAATTAAGTCATCAATCTACACTCAGTATCCCTTTGTGACAAAGCCAAAAAAGACTTTAACACAACGTAATTTACTAAAAAGATCAATATCACAATAACACATTGACATAAGAATACAGACTTTTTGATATGGCACTTAAAATTCAGCTCAGGTGCCTCCCATTTCTCTTGATCATCTGTGAGATGTCTCTACACCTTGATTGGACGCCACCTGTGGTAAATTCAACAGCTGACATGTGCATCAGAGCAAAAAACAAGCAATGAGGAGGAAGGAACTGCCTGCAGAGCTCAGAGACAAGATAGTGTAGTAGAGAGATCTGGGAGAGGCTACAAAAACATTTCTGCTGCTTTGAAGTTCCCATGAGCACATTTAATTCTTTAATGGAGGAAGTTTTGGAACAACTATGACTCTTCCTAACGCTGGCTGCCCAGTCAAAATGAGCAATCGCAGGAGAAGGGCCTTGTTAAGAGAGGTGACCAAGAGCTCGATGGTCACTCTGGCTGAGCTCCAGGGATCCTGTGTGGAGATGAGAGAAACTATCACTGCAACACTCCTCTGATCTGGGCTTTATGGCAGAGTGACCGGAGAGGAGTTTCTCTGCAGTAAAAAGCACGACAGGCTGCCTGGAGTTTGCACAAAAAAAAGGACCTAAAAGACTCCCAGAATGAGAAACAACATGTTGGCTGTTTGGAATCAACTCTAAGAATCATTTCTGGTGGAAGGCAGGCAAATGAGACATGTTTTTGTCTGTTTTTGGGAAAAGATAAGAATAGATTGGGCATTATTGGAAATATTTATTGTGAAAAGTTGCTGAATTCAATCACAGTTTAATAAATATAATGAAAACATAGCTCCCAAATACAATATATGAACCAAAAATAAATGAAACAAAGAAAATAAATGATCATCCCACAGAGAACAAATCAACAACTTTGAAGTGTGTATTCAATCCTCACCCAAAAATGACCAATCCTTGTTTTTAGCACAACTCAACAGTTAAAAGTTTCTTTAATTGTGTCATTTTTCTTCATCTTTATTCAGTGATGCATATCAGCCTTTTCAATCTTCATCTTTGGTGACTCAGGGTGAGCTCAGGCGTGTGCCATGTAAGACACGACGTCCTGGCTTTGACTCAGGCTCAGAGACTTTGTCATTATGTCATCTTTTTCTGAACTGTCTTGTGATAGATAAATAAATAAATAAAATACAAATAAGAGAGTGTCAGATCACAGAACAAGCCAGCCAAGCAAAGTGAAAGTCTTTTGCTGCCTGACTGAATTCCCATTCTTACAACAGCACTAGGTGAGATGTGCAACAGGCTCGCTTAACAAGTGCACCCAAATTTCCCATGATTTTGATTTCATGGGTTTTGCAGAATTGATTTATAGGCTACTCATTATGCTATTTTTATCAGGCACAATCTGAGAGAGAGCACATTATGTTGCTTTTGCAGCTTCCCTGCAACTTATAAATAATTGCACTGAGTAAATCCTCAATCCACACAGGTGCTTATGAGTGAACTTATGCCTGCATACACTGCAGCAATCTAATACTCTGTGTTTTGTGCAGCAGACCTCTGGGAAGTGTGAGCGGTGGCAAAAGGCAGGACTTATGGATTATTTGGCTTGGCTGTCAGTGCTGATGATATGATGGAGCCAGCTATTGTTGACACTGATTTCATTTATTTACATAAAAATATTACATGGGGAATATGTGTATAACTTACATAAACTCTGAGTATTTGTCTCCAGAGGAAGGCAGAAAAGGCCTTGCAATAAACAAAGGGCTGCACAGTCTACTATATATATGAATTAATATTTAATGCTCCACAGAATGCATTACCAAACACTCCCAAAGTGTTTAATATCTATCTGACTTTCAGATTGGAGGATGTGTTTTTTTCACACTGCATTAAAACAGGTCAAGTGCATTGTATTTAAGAATAAAATTCCAGGGTCAGAGTTTGTCTGTAACTACAGTCCACTAAAGTCTTGTTAAAATGCATACAGATGAAAACTACACTTCTCAGAAAACATTAATTTAAAAGAGTATTTCACTGCTGGAAAGATGGTCTTTTTTAATATATAAAACTACTTCTATGCAGTAGAAAAGAAAGATGCAAATACTTTTAAAATTGATGCTATAAGACCAGAGAAAAGAACTGCGGCATTCGCGTTAGCGCAAGAGGTAGAGAACCTACAACTCCCAGAATGCAGTCCGCCGCACCTGACCTATAAACGCTTTGGCTGTTTGTCCAATACGGAAACAAAATGGCGGCCGCGCAGTAACAAACGATCTCAGACTGCAGGTAAATGGTAAGCTAAAATATGTTTCTGGAAACATTTTAGGCGAGAAATAGGCATCAGAGTAACAGAATCTTGGTTTATATTTGATCAGCGCTGTTTAGTTTTATTGTTAAATCAATTTTTTTGTTTGTACAGTACAACAAAACATCTTGATGCTCATGTCTTGTTTACAAATTCTTGTAATACTGTTAAACAGCGCGCTAAAATTATGTCTCTAAAAACAGTTTTAGACAAAAAATATAATACAGCAATTCAGTAAATCTGAATTTTAACTGAGAGGTGAGCAGGGAGATGTGAGCACTGGTAAAATGGAGGGAAGTTTACCACAGTTCATTTACACATAATACCCTTCTGTCCTTTTAAGATCTCATTTCTTTTTGGCGAGTTTTCCCACATGCCTACAGTGCACATCTGCAAACACCAATATGACAAAGGTAACAGTTTATCGATCTAAATAAATCACAGAAATGAAACCATATTACTGAAAACTCATTGCTCTAGACAGATGGGATGGACAGTAACTACAGAAACTCCATGTAATTTAATGCAATTCAATACAATGCCCAAACAAGCTGGTTTCAGATGAATCAACCCATCTCTTATAAATCTGAGAAAGTGAACAAAAGAAGCACTTTTTGGGGGGGTGGATTGTATTATAGTACTATGTGTCATGAGGTTTTTTTGTCCACCTCCTCAATGTCAGCCGTCAGTCTGTGAGCCGATTCTGTCCCCACTGGGCTACACAGTGAGGACCTCTCTGAGAGACATGGGCCTGTAGATGTGCAGGTCTGCGTCCTTGACGAGGCACCAATAAACACTGACAACCATGACAGCTCCTTGTTTTCGCTGGCAGGAGTCACAGAGGCAACACCTTGCTGTGCGAGCTGACGTTTCTGCTGAAGGAAGTCAGCCGGCTCCTCCTGTTCAAGGAGCGCATGTTGATGCTGACAGCGGTGGGCGCATGGGGGATGTAGCGGCCACACGACAGCACCTCCAGAGCGGCGTCACGGAACTGTTGGACATGAAAACACATTCAGAAAACATATGGGCATCAATTTTATATGCAGTTCGCTTCTGTTTTTCTTGTGGATATCTTAATGCAAACTCAGGTTTTGCATGTACAGCAGATGTACACTTTGGCTGCTCACCTGCTTGTTGGTGAGGAAGTAGATGATAGGGTTATAGACAGGACTGGTCTTGGCAAAGTACATGGGCATGGTGGCAACCAGTGGAGGGATGTAGAGCTCTGGATCCATGACTACCACCACTGACAACACCGTGTAGGGCAGCCAGCAAACAAAAAAAGTTATGATCATGGCCAGGACCATGTTGATGGCATGATCATTCTCCTTCTGACTGGAACGCCCACCCTGGAGCTCCACGCTCTTGTTCAGCTATGAGTAGAAAGGAAATTTGACACCCATTAAAACCTGCTTGTTTTAGTCAGTAGGTGGTAAATTGCAAACAGATGAGGATGGGGGATATGAATTTTAAATCTAATTGTGTAAAGGTGTAATAAACATTCAGGAGCCATCATGAGCCCACCTTTTTCATGGATTTGAGCACTCTGTGGTAGCAGTAGATGATGACTGTAACAGGGATGATGAAGCAGAGGATTGTGTAGAGGGTGAGGTAGCTGTAGTTGCTCCACGATCTCTCCTCCCAGGCCAGAGAGCAGGAGGTCTGGACCCCCTCGGGTCCGTAGGAGCTCCAGCCGAATAACGGAGCCACCGCCCAAAACAAGCAATAGATGTAGACAAATAGCAACCCGACAATGCTTCTCCGCATGCTCAGCTTCAGACCAGCTCTCGGTTTACACACCATGTTGTAACGCTCGTAGGCGAGCAGGGTCAGAGTGCAGAGAGACACCAGACCTATAAAAAAAAATAAATTCATTTACTTACTTACTTTTTATGGAGATTTTAACAACATCTTGTGGTCTTTCTCAGGATATGAAATTGGTTCAGTTGTTACACCTCCAATAACTCCATAACAACTCCGCAAACTCCACTGAGAAAGCCACGAGATGCTGTTAGAAGCTCTGAAAAAAGCTACTAAAAAACAAACTTGAATTAAAGTTTGTTTTCAAAGTTATGCACAAATTTCAAGTCACAATAACATGTTTTTTAAAAAAAGGGAACATGGCATTTGCAGGATCTGAAAACAGAAACATTTTCTAAAGCATCAAAAAGAGGCATACAACATGAATATGTTTGCAAAGTCCCAAAACATTCTGAGATTCAGTGAAGTGAAAGAGTAGTATCGATATTTTAGCCTTACAATTGTGCTTATTGTGTTTTTACAGTGACAGACCTCCAGGCACAGAGAAAACAAAATTGCTCCCCAAAAAGTCTATAAACACAAACTGCTCTCACCACTCCACTTACCAAAATAATTGACTGCAAATCCTTGAAACACGCAGGCAACATGTCCGATAAAGAAAGAGCCTTGGTGGTTAGTGATGGTGACGATCAGGGAGCCGCACAGGCCTATCATGAGGTCAGATACCGCGAGGCTGAGGATGAAAACGGTCATTGGCTGGAGGAGAGAAGGATTCCTCAGCATCACGGTGATGACGAGACTATTGTTGAAAACTGTTAACACTGTGTTGATGAACATGAGGAAAGAAAGGATGCTGTAGCCCACACGGGGGAAGATGGTGGGTGTAGCAGTCACCACCTCGGCGTGGATGGATGGAGGATGTGAGTGGGAACTCCACTGCGTGCTGTTGCTGTCCATGGTGCCTTAATGAAGTTGGTGAAGCAACTGTGAGGCCAGAGACTGAACCCTCGGACACTCAGCTCAGCTCAGGACACAGCGTCATAGATCTTATCATTTCTGATCCCTGTTACACCACTGGGCTTTGTTTGATTGTGCACCTGCCTGCCAGGGAAAGCTCCAGATGCAATATGGGAAATTGGTCCGGAACATGATTTGAATGGATTAATCCCAACAAACCCACTGCTATAATGGTAATTGGAAAGTTGAGGGATATTAAAGAGGGATGAATTAGTCCTTAAAATTAAAAGAGCAGTGTGTGGGATTTAGTGACGACTGGCAGGGAGCATTCCTGATTGCAACCAGCTGCAACTCTTCCTGTGTGCCATCATGAATTCCCAGTAAGGATTCCTTTAGTGATCATTCTTTAGGGGTTTTTTTTACTAAGAAGCGCATTATCCGCAGAGGTCTCTCAGTCTCTAGTCTCACATAGCCAAACCTCACTCCACAGTGATGTGATTTCACTAGAGAAAGGTCTGGAATAACTGATTATCGTTCTGCTATAGGGGAAAATGCTCTAGCTTGTTTTTATTTCTTTAAACCAATCACAGTCATCCTGGGTGGCACTAAGCCTAGGATGCAGCAACGGTGCTCTTGCAAAGTAGTGTTGGCGGTGAACTTATTTTGGTGAAACATTTGCATGTGGGAACATGAGCACTGTTATTAACATGGACCTGCAAAAAAATGCCACAAATGTATATGTCCTTATGTTACTGTGCTCACGAGTGAGCGTAGAATGGATTGTGAGATGGATCGGCGGTTTGGTGCGGCATCTGCAGTGATGCAGTCGCTACACCGGATCGTCGTGGTGAAGAGGAAGCTGAGCTGAAAGGTGAAGCTTTCGATTTACTGGTCCATCTACGTCCCAACCCTAACGTATGCTCAAGACCTCTGGGTAGTGATCGGATACAGGAGGCCAAAATGAGTGTCCTCCCTAGCGTGGCTGGGCTCAGCCTTAGAGATATAGTAGGGAGTAGAGTCGCTGCTCCTTTGTGTCAAAAGGGGTCAGTTGAGGTGGTTCAGGCATCTGATCAGGATGCCTGCTGGACGCCTCCCGTTGGAGGTGTTCCGGGCATGTCCCACTGGTAGGAAGCCCCAGGCGAGGCTCAGAACATGCTGGAGGAATTACATATCTCATCTAGCCTGAGAACACCTTGGGAGGAGTAGCTGGAAAGCGTTGCTGGGTAGAGGAATGTCTGGGGTGCTTTGCTTGGCCTGCTGCCCCTGCGACTAGGCTCCGGATAAGCAGATGAAAATGGATAGATGGCTGGCTGTCACTATTTGATTCAATTTTCAATGATAAAAAAGACAAACATAATTGATCATTGGTGCCCTAGAAGTGACGCATGACGAGCTCTGGAGGAACTCGCTGGACTCCTTAAAACTCAAGAGTCCGCTGCCTGTTTGTGCCTCTTGCAGAACATTATTGTAATGGTATTACAGATGCTCATGAGAAGTGGAGCGGATTGATACAGTAGTTACGTCACTGTCTTTGACACATGCCGCTGCTATATTTGAATGATGTGGCAAATTTCCTCTGTCTGGTTGTGTCAGAAAACAGACAGTCCTGCGAACGGGGTCTGGATTTTTCTGAGGTGTGTTCACAGATTGTTTTGTTTGTCGTAGATTTTTACAACAGTATACTGAAAAAACAAAGCAAGCATGCCTTATTGCACTATCTAAGTCTTCATCAAAATGTGCCATTTTCAGCGTGTGAGCTTTTAGCTCGGAGGTTGTTGTTGTTTCCCGTAATGCACAAATAGCAGAAGGAAGGAAGATGCCGGCCGAAATCAGCGGAGGGCTTACTGCCAGTCTACATCTGGTGACTACTTCCTCCCCAAAACAAACGGACCATGTGATTAAAACCAGTAAAAACACTGAAAAAAGCAGCTTCCATTTTGCTGTTCTGGCTCAACACCCGCTGATATCTGCTCACCTTTTTATTCTCTGATAACTTAAGATCCAGGACAAACTTGCACAAAACAGATTCAGTTTTCTCCATAAGTATTACACTTAAGACTTAATTTTTCCTAAGCTGAGGCACTTACTTAAGGGTGTTGTGCAGAATCCCTGAGAAGGTTTTTTTTTGTGTTAAGGCATTTACTGCATTGAGAAACTTTACAGTGGTAAAATACTACAGTTTCCATGATAATAATTTGTGTGATTGTGCTCAAGCTTGTGATACCTTGAGTATTTTGTGTGATGGTTTAACTAACTTTAAGGGATTCGTTAAGTATAAGACCAAGATAACAAGAAAACCTAAATGCTTAAGTTAACATTTTAAGGAAACCTGAAGGAGAAGACGTGTTTTGTGCAACTGCTTTTATTTAAAGAAAGCCTTATTGTGGACTTTCAGGAAAATCTTAACTTGAGGTGTTTTGTGCAACCAGCCTTAGACATTCAGGGGGAAGTTATCCACAGAGATTTCTTCTTCTTAAAACAAACCGAGCAGTTGATTTGAACCAGTAAACATACTAAATAAGGCAGTTTCATGTTAATTTTTTTTTTTTCTGATGCCGTTTGGCTCGTCGCAGAGTGGCTGCCACGGTTGCCGACACGAAAATGCAAACAGCCTGTTCTAGGGCCAGTGTTTGGTTTGTCCTTGCCAACATGGCGGACTCAGTGGATGAGGACTCACTCTGTATGTAGACACAAACAGCTCGTTCTAAGGTAATGAAAATAAACATGATAGATCTTAATTTTAGGTGATTATACACTAAAATATACTTACTATATTAAATCCCATTTCTGCTATTATGTCCCCCTAAATCCTGGACCTTTCAAATTTTAAACTGTCAGATATTTCTTTTGTTGTTTACACAGCAGATAGAAAAGGAAAACAGCACTTTGTGCAAATAGACCTCACATTCAACAGGCACTTAACTGCTAATTAAATCTAATGGCATAATTATCCAACCATATCAAGATTCGTTAAATTAACGACATAAACACTTGGCTACGATCATCAATCCATTTCCATTTTAATAAATAGTGAAATAAAAATATACAACATCATATTTAAACTACAGAAACACAAATAAACCATGAGGATGAGGTCTTGGATGTGGCCACTGATATTTAAGAATTCCCTTTTTTTCTAGATTATATATCAAATACATTTATCTCCAGCATTCATCCCAGCATGTGAGAAAACATTTCACGCATTTTCTGCAGAAGTGTCAAACCCATGAAACTCAACGCTGCCTTAACAGATCAAATAGCAACACGCCTGCTAAATATAGCAACAAGGCTCTATTTTTTCCTGACAAATGTTAACATTTCTCACGTGCTGAAATGAGATATACAGTACAGGCTGTGTTGTGTGGAGCTGGTTTGAGCCATTAGAAACATAGCTCTCAGAACATACATGTGCAGCGTGTTACCACAATGTGCAGGTCAAAAATGAAATTAACTAAGATGCAAAATTTGAAAAGCTTGATTGCCATAGATTGCATGATTAGGCTATTACAAAAATATATACATTGCAGTAATGTGAGGAAAAGATTAAGGCAACACAGCAGTTTGTAATGTAAATAAACGGTCAGTCTCGTACAGTTTTACAGATGCAAAGGATAAGAAAGCAAAGGTACAGGCAGGGTGTACAATTCATACTACAGACATGATGTGTGACTGCCCCCTGTTGTTGAGACTATGTAAATACATCGTCTTTGCATAATTTCTTGCTACTCTACTCTCTCATACACACACATACACACATACAAATGCAAACCTAAAACAGTCAGTGCATTCAATGTTTCAAATTATGTGTAATAGAAATGGTTAAGTACAAGGTGTCCATGTTTAAAATGAGAACATTCTGTCGTGTCATTTTGCTTAAAAAGCACTAAATCCACTGGCCTGCTTGAAGAATGAATTCTCTGAGAGCCTGTACATTACTAACTATCTTAAAGCTTAATAAACACAACAGTTTACAAGACTGTTACCAATTATATCTTAAAATGTGTCATGCATCTTCTAAAATGCCATGGCTCAAAACCTAAAAAAGGTAATCAAGTCAGCAACGGAGATCGTTCAATCTTTATCGTTGAACCCTGTCTTCCTCTCTGTCTCTAATCGGACTCTGCTTTGGTCCTGCTGAGCTGCGAGGAGACACCGATATCTGCAGGACTGTGTTCAGGGCAGAAGGGGGACTCGTGCTGCAGGGGAGTACGGCGAGGGAAAAAGGTGTGCTGAAGGTCGTAGTTGAGCAGGCAGCTGATGGAGGCCATGTAGATGTCAGCGAAGCGTGAGAGTCGGCGTGAGAAGTAGGTGGGATTGTGGTATGTCCGGAAGAGACTCCCGAATTGTGAGTTGAAGATGTCCTTCGTCTGTGACCTGCCATGAATTTACATTCAAACCATCAAGATGGGGTTCCATCAGTTCCATGAGATCTCAATAAATTATCAAGGTTGCCAAAGTAATTATCTCTGTTACCTCATGGCTTCTCTCTCTCTGATCCACTCCTCGACGACAGCTTGTGACGCTGGATCCCTGTGTACCTGTTTGGGAGCCATGCAAAGAAGTTAAGCACACATATTTGAGGACAGAGGCAAAAAAGAAAAGACGGACACAAATGTTTTGATAAAGTCTCCTGACCTGCATCTGCTCGATGAGTCCAGTAAGTGCCTGTAACCAGGACATCATGTGCACGTACTGCTCCGTGTTCATGATCTTGATCTCCTTCCTCAGCTCAGGGATGATGGCGCCTGTCCTCCAGCCATGTTTTAGTGTCAAATCCTGCACAACAGAGGACCAGAACTGTCAAATCATTTGGGAATTTACCTGTTTGTGTCAGTGCCTGAATGATGCTTTAACACACAGGAATTAAATAAGCTCTATACAACATTCAGAGCACTAGTCTAGCAGCGAATCACTATTTGCTTTGTAAAGATGCAGTGGAGTAATGAAGAGAGAGTGAAGTCATGCTACCTTTGTGTGTTGTAATCTGAGCTTTTTAGTTAACTGTTGTGGTAGACGGTCTGTCCACATGTTAGCGCATGTGAGTCCCTGTGTGTGTGTGTATCCCACTGGCTAGCTAATCGCCACAGCTCTGCACCGCGCTCATATGGAGGTCATTGCTGATATCTGAACGTCGTTGTCACAGAAGCGTAGGGTTAACACCATTGGCTCTGTTAACATTTAGCACTGTTTGCGCTGTTAACACCATTAGCTGCTATGGGTGGGAATCACCATAGGATCCACGTTACGATATTATCATGATACTGAAGTCATGATACAATATTATTGCTGTTTTAAACATGTCATGATATGCTGTGTATTGCGATAAAATCTATTGCAATGTTTTGCATAAATTCAACTGGAAATTATGTCAACATCTGTTTTATCTAATAAGATAAAGTTTTCAGTCTCTTTATCTCAATTCAGCCTCTTTTGCAGCAAAATTTATCTAGTGAACATTATTCTACTAGGCTGCCTAAAGTTTAATTTGTAATTGTAATCTTAATAATTTCTATAATAATAAAAAATTAATACCTGGCACTGTGTGATGATACGATATTGCCACAAAAAATACTGTAATACTATGCTGTATCAAGTTTTCCCCCACCCCTATTAGCTGCTAGCAGCTACTTCAAAATAAAGTGTGTTTTTTATAGACATGACAAGTTTGCAAGTCATTTGCGGTCCATTCAGAATGGACCCACGACCCACTTTTGGACTGTGACCCACCAGTTGGGAACCACTGCTTTAAACAATACTCTTGAGTTGTAGGTGTACCGTATGTATTCTACAGTACAGCCTGAATTTGAGTGTGTTGCTGCTGTTATACCACAGTGTCATCCTCACAGTTTTGGTTACCTATTGAGACAGTTTTGACATAAGCCTCGTCTGTAGCAGCCGTGTAGCAAACACAGTAATGCCACACAATGTCTGTATGCCTGTGCAGTCACAGCAAGCCTAGTGCTGCATACTCAGATGTATTTGACAATGCTCACACCCCAATATACAATCAATGTGGCTGAACTAATAAGATGAAAAATTGAATTTGGTTGCGCTTAAAGCTTAGGTAAAGATTGAACAGCACCAATTAAAACTTCAGTGTGAGTAAGACAGGAGACTGAAAAAACATGCTGAAATGGATTCAGGGAAGTGAGAACATTGTTCTGGAGTCTTCTGCATACTTGGATTTGTTAATAAAACTGCATAAAGCAGAAATAAAATATTGCTCCCTCCCTCCCTCCCTTCTTCCCTGCAGCTCCTCAGTAACTCAGAGATGCGTCTGCTCTGTGTCCATTTGCAGTAACGATCTCATCCTAAAGCCAGAGATGCTGGCTGTAAGCTGTGGTTGGTGTAAACCACAAACACTGTGTACCATCTTTCTAAATAAGGAGGATGACATGTTTGACAGCTGGCAGCCTGCCACCAGCGAGGCATTATGCCAAAGATATAAACTCTGGATTCCATTATCACCATTTACAGCTGATCAGACACATTCATTTATCCAAGTCATTATAATAACTCATAGTGACGCAATAAAAAAAAAAAAGATGCTAGTTTGTTTGTTTAGTGCAGATGAGGGGCAGCTGTTGGCAGGTTGCTAGGTTACAGGTAAGAAAAGGTAAATAAGGTGCAGTGACACTCACTACTGTAGATGTGGTAGGTGTAATATATCAGGAGACACTGACACCCATTAAAATGCCTGTCAACCAAACCCACTGCAGAGCTACAGTAAGTGGTTTAATGCATGAAGAATTACGTTCTCAGCCCAGTCGCTTTAGCATCTTTGTTCTGTTTCAAGCATTCGCTCAGTATCTCATTACGTGCTTCTTCTAACAGAACGTTAAGATTTAGTGCTGCATATAAAGATGAACTCCGTCAACATCAGCCCCTTATATTCAAGAGAAACACACTGATCTTAAATTGAGCATGGTCAAAGGAGGTTTCCCCTCTTTGTTCTTCAAATCTTCCATGAGACAGTGTTGTGTGTAGCTATAATGAGCCTTTTGTTGTGAGTGTGCTGCTTACTGCCAAGTCACTGTAGATGTGATCACCAAAATAGAGCACGTTGGATCCTCTCCAGCCGGTGAGTCTCAGGAACTCATAAAGGTTTCCCTACAGTGATCAAACACACACACACACGTTAAAAAATGTATTTCACAAGATGTTTTCAAGAGAAATTCGGGAATTCCAAACTGGCGTGAATGTCACAACACCTGTTTGTAGATCTTTCCTTTTTCTAATTTGTGAATCCTGTCCCACAGCAGTGCACCTTTGTCTGTCACTCGCCTGAAAGGTCTGGGAAAAATACACAAAGACAATCTTGCTCAATATTGGCAGCTCTCAAACAAACGCACCTATGTACATTTCATGTACAAATACTGTAGCGAACAAGGTCTACTGGTAACTGCTAACAGTGAGGCCCATAGTGTCATATAGTATGAGCCGCTGACACAAACACACTTACTTTCTCCTGTCATTGAAGAAACCGGGTTTGTCAGCCTGAACGATCACAACATCAAACAGGTCCCGCCAGTCCTTCCCTACAATGTAGGTCATTCCTCGGTCCCTGAGACGGACAAAGATTTAAGATGTTACCTTGTCAGCATCAGTTTAGTGCTCATCATGAGGGCAGTGTAGAGGGCTCAGCCATAGATCAACAATAACAGGTCCATCTTGTGCTATGTTGACGTGACTTTAAATAAAACTAAATTAAACCCCCATGATGCTTGCAACCCAGCTGTTGCATGTTTGTTGCCAAAAAAGGTGGACAGTGTGCACATCTAACCCCAGCTGAGGACAGGTGCACGACAAACCAGAATTACTGCCTTGCGGTTGCATGCCTCTGTATCCATGAGTGTCCAGTCTCATGTATAGCCATGACAATTACTTGACAGTGCTTCAGACAGGGATGTTGGTGCAAGAAGCTACATATTCTAAAATTTGGATGCTAAACACACATTTTCAACCTCACAGCACAGAAGATCTGTAAAATCAGCACAGTCTCAAAGTGGACACCCAAGATTAGTGTCAGCAATTCAGTAGCTGACCAAATGTCTCCCCTTCTGTTCCTCAGTTATGATGTTAAATAATGGCCAGAAATGTGTTTTCAGAGAGCATGATGGTGTCACAGTGGCACGGTGGGACAGTGACAATAAGGGTTGCAGTTTCGAACCCAGGGTGGGAGGTTCAAACCCAGGATGGTTTAAGCTGTTCTGTGCAGAGTTTGCATGTTCTCCCCATGTCAGTTTGGGTTTTCTCTGGGTACTCCGGCTTCCTCCCACAATCCAAAGACATGCAGGTTAATTGGTGACTCTAAATTGTCTGTAGGTGTGAATGTGAGTGTGAATGGTTGTCTGTCTCTATGTGTCAGCCCTGTGATAGTCTGGTGACCTGTCCAGGGTGTACCCTGCCTCTCACCCAGTGTCAGCTGGGATAGACTCCGGCCCCCCCAAGACCCCTAACAAGTTTAAAGAATTAAGAATTAATGAATTGAAGTTGACCTTTAACCTTTTGGATATAAAATGTCATCACTTCATCATTTTATTCTATGAGATAATTGTGTGAAATATTTCCAAAATGATATATAAATTCTTGAGTTATGTTTTGTGAGGTCACAGTGACCTTGACCTTTGACCACCAAAATCGAATCAGTTAACTGATGAGTGCAAATGGACGTTTGTAAAAATTTGAGAAAACTCCCTCAAGGTGTTCTTGAGATATTGCGTTCACGAGAATAAGACAGACGCAAGGTCACAGTGACCTTGACCTTTGACCATGAAAAGCAAATCAAGTCATTGATGAGTCCAAGAGGACTTTTGTAAAATTTGAGGAAATTCCCTCAAGGTGTTCTTGAGATATTGTATTCACTAGAATAAGACGGATGTGAGGTCACAGTAAACTTGAGCTTTGACCATCAAATTCTAATCAGTTCATCGTTGCACCCAAGCGGACGTTTGTGCCAAATTTTTAAAAATTTCCTCAAAGCATTCTTGAGATATCGCATTCAAGATGCCTCTTGCTGAGGCATAAAAACAGCTACAAAGGAAGAGGAGAGGCTGGAGATGACAGAATTGGAGATAAATCATAAACATGTATGAATAATAAGGATCTGGGAGGACGCTGAGGTCGAAACACTGCATTATTAAAAACTTGGGAACTTCAGTGTGCGGACAGCCTCTCCTTTTCCTTTGTTCCAATGTTTAGTGCTGTGGTGACTGAATGTACTGAACTACTAAATCGAGGACACAGGTTTAATGTTTTGGGGCTCTGGGAAGCCTTTTGAGGTTGGATATGCATAGCTAGTCATTTTGTACAATCAAGTCCGACTTCAAAAGAGGCTCATAGTCAGTGTCCTACAATGAATTACAAATGCTCCCAAGTTGAGAGCCCTTTGATGTGTGGTTGCATATGTATAAAAGCTCAGGCATTATACAGTGGCACCAATTAAATAGTATACCAGTGCAAGACATTTTTAATTAATCACAGCAACAACCACTTGCGCTCTGTTTGCTCACACTTACACAAAGTCAAACGGGCTGTTGGTAATGAGGAACATCTTTTTTCCATGCTCTGACAGCTTCTTCAGCACAGCGTGGCTCTGCTCGCCATAGCAAATATATTTCTCTGGAAAATGAGAAAACACAGAGCGGGTGATGCTGATATAATTTACACAGATAAAACTCTCCGTTTTATTTGTATATCACAGCCTCATTATTCCTGAATTAATTGTTTATGTCTTGACAACAACTCAGATGGAGCCGTATAATTTGTTTTATATTAGCTCACACAAAGCAATAAAAATCCAAAGAGCATTACCGATGTCTGCCTCCACGGCTCGGTACATAATGCCCTTGACGTGAACATCTCTAATGGCTTCCTGTGAAGAGGAAAAAGTAAACAGTCCTCAGTCGAGAAGTCATGACTTCAGTGACACAATGTTAGCATTCAGCTCCAGTAGCAACACTTTGCTCTGTATATAAATGGTTGACTTGGAAGCACAAAGAAAGTGCAACTCTGAATACAAATTAAATATGAAGAAAGCAGACCCTGGAGTTTAGTTACTTTGGTGACCCACTGAATAAGTTTCCAGCACATTTTCAAAAGTGTAACCTGTGCTTTTTGAATCAGTGAGTAAATAGACTCTGCTTTGCAAAGTTACACATTTAAGGGCAATTTTAAAAAAAGTTTATCACATGCAAAGATTATTTGATGTACACAAAAGTGAAAGGAAGAAGTAAGCAATAAAATGACAGGGTTAATGCTGAATAATAAATCAGGCTTGGCAGACAAAAAAAGATTAAGCAGGGTGTCCTTGAAAAGATATGAGAGGCACTCGTGGAACTGAGAGCGTGTGTGTGAGGGCTTTTAATGACAGCGATCTGTCAAAAACGCTGCACTGTCACACAGAATAGACAGGACCAGCGTGACAGCTGCCCTCAAAGGGAGAAGACAGCGCTGATTTCTCGCCCCTCTCCCTCTGAAGCAGCAGACCCACCAGAGAACAGACGCAGATGGCTGGAGGCGGGCTTGCTCGACTAAAATTAGACACCAGTTTTCAGAGCTAAATTTAAGATGGGATTAAATGGCTGGAGTATCGCAGCACGCTGCAAATGTAAATACTTGTATTTATGAGCATTTGGCTGTATGTCTTTACACACATTGTCCCCTGGGAGAGTCAAATCTTGAATCACCTTGTCAGATTACTGCAAATATTTTATGCTAAGTTCCCAAAAACACTGATAAAAGATGGCAGAATAATAACACTGGTTCACCTTTACGTCTTTGTAAAGATGCACTGGCTCATAATCGATGTTATGCCTCATGAAGAAGTCATTGACACAGGACAGGAGGGTCATCTCAGGCAGGGAGAATATGTCCATGAACTGTTTCATGGTGTGGCCATGGGAGCTCTGCAGGACAGCAATTAATGTCATTAAAATTCTGTCCTTTTTCTTTCTGTAGTGCCTGTCTGGTCATAGATGAGAGGAAATGATCATCACCTTGCCATAGAAGTCGCTCATGTTCTCTAGAGGTACGTGACAACCTTCATACATGGCAATTACTTCCTCATCAGGAACTGGATGAAGACCCCTGAGGAAGAAACACAAAATATTAAATCATTAGATAACAGAATACTAATACTATGTCATTTGTAGCATGTGCAAACTCCTAAAAACACTCATAAAAAGCATGTTATTTCTTAGCATTATTTTCCATTTACATCATGGTGTCAAACATGTGGCCTGGGGGCCAGAAGTGGCCTGCCAAAGGGAACCAATCTGGCCTACTGGATGACTTTGCACAGCTGAGATTGATGCACTAGTGAAGGCTAAGAGGTGTCAGGTTTAAACAGTGAGTAGATACTTTGTGTATAATGCTGCTTCAAAGGCGTATCCACACTGACCAGAATGCAGCTCTCTGAAATAACAATGAATACTGACTGTGGTCAGATTTAAAGATATTGAACATTGTGCAAAATATTATCAACCAGCAGCTTCAGTTCAAAGGAATCTGTATCACACTGCTATCCTAAAACAATATGGCAGGGGATGACTGCACCTGCTGCTTCAACAGCCTCCACTTTAATGGAAAATTATGAAAAAAAATGCATATGTAATGAAAGTGAGTAGTAGACTGACTGAATGTAGAATAAACGAGACTTCCTGTTGATTTGCACATATTTTTTGTAGGATATCGCGGGCTGTTCATCATCTGTTTTGTAAATGGATGAATGTTTTTAGAATGAACTTCTTTACATTAAAAAGGGGAAAAATCTGAAGGGGTTATTTAAAGGTTATTATGTAATGGTTTTACTGGTCCGGCTGACTGACTAAGATGAGTCTGACACCGCTCATTTACACTGTGGTTATATAGCGTAGTATGGTGCACATATTTGTACAAATTCCTTATATATTTTTATTTTCTCTGTATATATTTTGGTATAAATTGCAGCATAATGCAAACATTTTGATATACTGTAAAACTATTAAAATCCTAGTCTTAGTTAAATGCCCAGTCCCATTTACTAGCCTGGTGTCTACACATTTTGACAATTACAGACCTGTCTCAATTAGACGCCTGATCTGGTTGCCAAGCAGTTCTTTGGTTGTATAAAACAGGTTGTTGGCTAAGTAGACAGTAATTCATTGAGATTTACCAGCCTGGTAAACAAGAGAGATGAAAAAAAAGTGGTGACTCCCTTTGTTGCCTCTGAAGCGGTCATATAGTCAGAATATGTGTCCATTACTCCATTACCCTGTAAGTTATTCATGTTCCTTCATGTTCCATCACAAGGATCAAAAGGGTTTTTCATAGAAAATTAATCCAAGTTGTGAGTATTGTTATAACAGGATAAAGTGGTGTTGTGTCAGTATGCCAGGAGCTGTGATCCTCAGGCGCTGTAAAACTAGTGTCTCTCTAAAGTGCTGTCTCTCGGAGCTAGATCAAATGAATGATTCATAACTGATATGTTATTCGAAGCCTAATTTTTATACAGGCAATATTCATACTGGTTTGAATAAACAATTTCATTGTATTGAGCAACAGTTTTGTGTCAAAGGAATAAAAGGCCTGTCCCATATAGACGCCTGTCCCAAATATAAGCCTTTGAGTTCAGTTATTTAAGCAATTAATAGCCCACGCTACAAATTCAAGTTTTACGGCACTTCGTATTTTTCTTATAATTTAGCTTTGTGTGTTAGAGCAGCTGCAGTGTGAAGCAGTTTCTCCTCAGGGATCAATACACCATTTCTGATGTCTGATTCTGTTATTCTCACACAGTGTTGTATGAATTCCACATTTCTCCATCTATTATTTATGACCCACTACTGTGATGTGAGCAGCAACACAGTGCACAGGTACCTGTATACGGTTCCCAACTGGATGTAGTGAAAAGCATCTATCTTCATCAGCATCGCCTGTTTGAAATCATGACATATTTGCACAAAATTAAGCATTAAGGCTACAGTGCAACTGGTGCAGAAATAAAAATAAAAACAATCAGTTTTTGAGTTAAACAAGCAGAGATCCTCTCACCTTCTGTACATCATAGTGAAGTCCTCTTACTGCAAAATTAGGAATGTACTCATAATTTCGCAGCCCCTCTGGATACTAATATAAACAAGAATGTAAAAATTGGTTTGAGATGGTTAGTGACAACAAAAGGACATTACTGAATCTTGAAACAACTGAGCAAAGAAGTAAACTGCAAGGCTTATTTATTATCCATGTATGTGGGTAAAAAACAGTACTTGATGGTGCAACATAGTTGTAGCCCAGTTTACACCTCAAATGTGGGCTTGTTATTCTGCATATTATCACACAAAGCTCTCCTACACATTCAGCCACAAACACACTTTTCTACTATCAATCTATCTCTACTGGAAATGTCCGGTAAATTGAATGCTTTGCTCGATGGTAGTGACAGTGTTTTTCAAGAGTGATCCTAATCTTATTTTAAAGGGCAAACATGAGAACATGTGATTCTTTATTGTCCAGGGGCCTCATTGCAGAAAGTTTGAAATCTTATCTTATCTCACTTTAGGATGACATTTAGGATTATTTTGGCATTACAGAAACTTGTTCCTTAGTGTATTTTGTATTTTATCTTAGGATAGGTGTGCCTAAGGTTGCAGCGATATAACGGTTTCAAGGTATACTTTGATATAAAAGTTGACGGTTATCATACCATGTACATTTGCTTATCTATGATATTAACTATATAACTGGACGTTATGTCTCCCTTTTATTCGAGTTATTTTCTGAGGGGAGACTTTTTACACATACTTCCATTAACAAAGTGGTTTCAAGTTTTAGTTATAGTAGTAAAACATTTGTTCGACCAACAGTAACCCTTCAGTTTTCATTCCTTTACAGTCATTCTGCCTGATAATATAACTTCTGTCATGCCGTGATACCATGATATTTCAGAGATGTTTATTTTACCATGGAAATCTCATACCATCGCAACCCTAGGTGTACCTTCTTCCAGACCCTAACAGCCTTTTTTCCCTCTTGAGGTCAGAAAGAAGGTAGCGGTTACACTAGACCGGCATTGAGAGGCTTAGACAGAGCTTCTCTCCTCATGCCACAGGGATCCTAACTGAAGAAGACCCTGCCTAAAGCCCAGTTCAGGCCAAAGATTCACAACAAGACAAGTTGAAACAGGCAGCTACTCGCAATGAGCTGCTCTGCAATGTTCTAAAAACCTGCTGGTTCACACCAATGCAGCTAGATGAGATGGTGTATCATCTCTATGCAACAACTCTCTGTACGTCCTGATTTCCAGCTTTTCAGGCTTAATTTGTGGCTGAATATAATTTGTAGCTTCTTAAAGTATGAATGAGGATAGTGATAGTGGAGTTTGCATATTCTCCCTGTGTGAGCGTGGGTTTTCTCCGGGTACTCCGGCTTTCTCCCACAGTCCAAAGACATGCAGGTTGGAGATAGGTTGATTGGCATGGTGAATGTGAATGTGAGTGTGAATGGTTGTCTGTCTCTATGTGTCAGCCCTGTGATAGTCTGGCAACCTGTCCAGGGTGTACCCCGCCTCTCGCCCAATCCCAGCTGGGATAGGCTCCAGCCCCCCGCGACCCTCAAGAGGATAAGCAGTTACGAAAATAGATGGATGGACAGTGATAGTTAGATACTGGCTACAGTTGCATTTGTTGTAGTGATGAAATGGCGAAAAACAAACGAAACAAACATCAGATGGACTGTATTTAGAATAAAAATGCCACAATAATATATGTAACCAGCGTCAATTAGTTAGTTAATGAGAATGTGTGTTGGGGGGGGCATAAGCACATACAGTGAGCAGCAGTAGGGACCCACTGTCTGACACCGGCACACCGTGAGGGTGGAAACAGAGGACTCAGCAGGGAGGGAGCACCTGCTGCAGCAAGCAAAAACGCTGTCTGCGGTCATTTTGACTTCACTACAACCTGATCGGCTGTAGAAACAGATGACGAGCCTTACATTCTAAAACCAGACGCTGGCGATTTGACCAGCTGAGTTGCAGTTGACACCATCAGCCAGTTTGAGTCGAGCTCAGACCAGCCAGTTCACACCGCTGCAACGTTCTGAAACGGTTTGGTCTCGTCGCGAATCTTTGATCTAAACTGGGCTTAAACTACTAAAATTGTTAAAGATTTCACTGAAATTGTATTCATATGATTTGATGTGACAAATAATTATAAATTGATTGATAAACTGGGGGAGTTCCCAAGTTAAGAATCCAAGGTGAAGACGGCACAGTCCCTGTCCTGAATTTAATAAGCCTGCATGACAATGACAATGAATACTGGGGACAATGTGAACACTGAATTATAATGATTTAAAGGCTATTCAAACTGTATGATGACACTTGAAATTTCAGTAATTCAAATGAATAACTTAATTCGAATAAATCCAACTAATTAGGAAAAAACCATAAAGCCTCCGACTCCTTGTAGCTTATTAAATGCCCTTCTTTTTTTCCCCCATGATAGCAAGGTAGCTAGTCAGTGACAAGTGAGAGCAGTTGATATTACATCAGGTCCATCTTGAGGAGGCGACTGGTACATTCTAATCGATGGTACATGCAGTCTTATTCTAAACATAGATAGAGGCATGACAGGACGCGCCTATAGAAGAATCACACTTACAGTTATAGTTAGTAAATCTTAAGAGAAGATAGGAGGTCTGAGACAGGATGAAAAACAGCCCTGAGTTGACGAATTGATTCTGTAAGGAAGATAAGACTTTTTTTCTATCTTTAAACTTCAGTTAAGATAGGACAAGCAATTAGGATATTTTTTCTGTAATGAGGCCCCTGTTCTCTGTTTTGTTCAATTAGTTTACCAATCAATTTCAGCCGAGATGGATGCGTCTGTCTGTGTCTGGAACAAGAATGTGTTTGGAGTGCCAGGTTTCTAAGAGTCACACACCCTGTGGTTACTGATGAGGATGTCCCGGGCTATGTTAAAGATGAGGGTGTGGAGGTGCCTGGAGTAGAATGCCAGGGTGTAGTCGTAGTCGAAGCCGTAGATCTCTGTGTCTCGCAGGCTCATCTCGTTGTTGGCAAAAATGGTGTCAGGGTTGACTGAGTTGGTGGAAATGGCTGGGATCAAATCTGAGAGGGGAGAAACACATGAGGTTATTTTGATGTTTCTTTCCAGTTGGGAATATTTTTGTTGCTATGACAGAAAGGCATATCTCAGGACATACAGTGTGTGTGTTGAAGGTTGTGAATAGGTTGTTTTTGATTTGGAGTCTGCTTAGGGCCAGTACACTGCGATATAGACTACATGCACTTTAGATTTCTGTCGACTACTGTTACTTATTTCTTGGCACCACCACTTTGAATATAAGTGATCTATTCATAGTGTACATACAGGATGCACCTGGAGTTCAGTCACTTTCTAACAGCTGTGATAGGTTATCAGACACATGCATTAAATATGTATAATCCAGAAAAGGACACATCATTATATAGAGCTGCTGTAAAGTACAGGCCTGCAGGGCTTTCTCTGTCTCTGTAACATTAAAAGGCTGAAAGACTCTCAGACATTTGCTACTTAATAGAACTGTACTTTCCACTGAAAAGTACCATAAAACTTCAATTAATAGCCTGGGTTATCATTTGCTTAAATCACTGAAATCAACAGGCCTATATTTGGGACAGGCTTTTAATTCGTTGCGGCTCAGTTAAGATGGGAAATACGATCAAATGAATATTGAATATTGAATATTTCTCGTTTTCAAATTAGGCTTCAGATAATATATCAATTATGAATCATCATCAATCTGTCAGACAGAGAGTGAGCTACGGCACTCGAGAATTACGGTACCCAGCATCAACAATATGAAAAACCCTTTTGATTCATCTGATCTGAGGACCCTTGTGGACTAAAGGAATATGAATAGCTTACAGGGTAATCAAGGAATGGACACATAATTTGAGGTAGCCAACAACCCGGTTTCATACATCCGAAGAACTTCTATAAAAAAAACATTAACTGCTTGGCAACCAGACCAGGGGCTGTATTCACAAACATTCTGAGAACACTTTCGGAGAGTGCCCAACTTAGCCTTAAAAATCTTTTACTAAGGAGTCCTGGCTTGGGAGTGATTTAGGAAAATTCTGAGAGCAACTCTGAGCAAAGAAGGGACAGAAACTTTAATCCAAGTGAGGAGGTGTGGTCGACCCTGTTGCTAGGTGTGATGCATTATTATAACAGATGTAATTAGTTGTCAGAGACACACCCATTTGTGAGCTTGCAAGGTGTGGACACCCAGTGGAAAGGACATTAATTACTGACTATGAAAGAGTTGTCATTGTTAGTGTGATCACTCTGCTTATGGACGGTTTAGACCAGTGGTTTCCAACCAGTCCTGCTTCAAATATCTTCGTATTGTAATCATTTTATTTCTGGCGTTAAAGCATTAGGTGGGAAATGTCGCGTATCCCTAATGAGATTGACCTCAAATATTATCCCTGCACGATCTAATCGGTAGCATTTCATTTACTCACTGTCATACAGCATTTGGAGAATATTTCTCCGACTTTGTGTTTCCACCATTTTCTCCTCTGCTTAAGAAGTCTCTTAAAAGTCCTCCTCTCTACTCCAGACAGTTTCCCCCTTAGGGAGTTCTTTTAAGGGCCAAGATGCTCTGTGAATAACATTTATCTTAACAAGGACCTACTCTTAACTTTAAGGAGAAATTCTAAGAAAAAAGTCACAATGATAAGAATTTCCTTAGAATTTCATCACTAGGAGCAACTCAAGCTTTGTGAATACAGCCCCAGGCATCTGACTGAGACAGAGGTTTATTTGTCAAAATGTGTAGCCACACCGGGCTAGTAAAAGGGACGAGGTGGTTGTTGAACTACATCTTTACTTTCAAAAATGTTTCTTAAAGTAAAAGTATGAGCAAAAAGTTCAGTTACATCCAAACTGCATCACGGGAAATGATCACAATCTGAATCAGGAATCTCATGTTGTTGCTTGGGGGTACAACTGACACTGAGTGAAGTCTAGAGTGTGTTTGATTTAGAGATTAGGACAGGCCAATCCTCACATTGGCAGCCCCAGGATGTGCTTTGACGACAGATAGGGAGCAACTGTTTAGGTGGAGTCAGGAAAATACTAAAGCTCTGAGACAATTCATTGTATTCAACTGCAAAAATCCTGGTTGTGAAACAGAGGTGATTTTAGTCAAACAGCAGGTGACTGTCATCAAATAACAACCGTGGCCAATGAGCTGTAGCATTGAAGAATACTATGAATATGAAGTTTGTTAAAACTACATAACTTACATCTCCCATAGTTAACGTCTGAAGAAGCTACTGAGATTTGAATAAAGTTAAACTGTGAGCTACTGTGAATTGTAGTAAAACTAATGAAACTACATGTAGTTAACTACTCCCCAACACTGCAGCCAAAAATAGATACGCTGTTAGAAATGATGGGAAAAAAGACGACTTTTCAGGACACGCGTGTGGCTAGTTTTAATGACCTAATATCTCATAATTTTGACTTTAAGGTCCCTGGTTGTAAAAATCAGATTTTCATGTATTTTTTTTTTTTATAAAGCAGGTACAGGTGCTGTTTGAATTCTGTGGAATAGAGGTGAGCAATACTGCCCTAAAATCACATCACGATATTTCAGGCTATTTTTGTGATGATGATATTCTTGGCAATGTGACAAGTTATTTAAAAACATATACATATATCAGTTTAAGAACATAGAATTGCAACAAAATAAGTGATATAGTTTTACAGTTTCCCTTCAAATATTCAGTAAAAACAAAATAAAAACTATCTCTCATTTCTTTGCTTTGTAAACAACAGCAGTAACTCAGAGTGAGATTCAGATTCTGTTTACAATATTAGTAGTTCATCTAAATAAAGTCTGCCACTAATTACACTTTTAAACAGCTCCCAAATACAAAAAAATGTCCCCTGGGATCTATATATATAAATCAACAGTTGATTTCCTTCTCTTTGAGCAAAATCCTAAATGATTGAGTTGTTTTTTTCCCACCTGCACCTTTATGCTCTGCCATTTCTCCTCCAGTCATCACGCTGTAACCTGTGACAAGCTGTTATGATACCAGAACTAATGCACATTCACATATATGTTGAGCCGCAAGCGTAACGTAGGTTTACATTACCAGAGGTTTATGACAAAATCACTTGACGACACTGCTGCTGCCAGAGGAGCCGCAGAATGAGTTCCCTCTGAGCAGTAACTTGTCTGTAATATTTTCACTTTCAACCATGGTTGTTGTTGCCGTGGGTAACAGTATGACATCAATATGTCAACAAGCCGAAATATCTTGAGTATGACAGCATGAATTTTTCATATTATAATAAAAATTATAACGTTAGTACTGTGAACGAGATGATACAGCACACCCCTAATGGAGAGGTATCAAAACACTCAATCCACAGAGAAATGCACACAGCCTGTATTCAGACAGCTTTGCCTTTAATCAAGCTGTCAGGACTCCCCTGACGTTGTGATGTCACAACTATACTATTTAAAGGTAGAAACTGCTGCTACAGCGCTACAGTGAGACACATAAAATACACTACGTACTTTTAAGAGACGGGCCCTAACACTGAGCATTTCAAAGGTTGGGTATATTCAGGCAGACAGTATAAGAAGAAGAATGTGTTTTAAGAACATTAAAGCATGTAAACATGTTGGAGTAGAAACCACAAAGACTGAAAAATTGCTGGTTTTAAATTTAAGATGAAATCATGGCTTAAATCAACCCAATCATCTACCTGTCACACATGAACACAAACACTTGATCTGACATTATGAAATCTTAATGTTGTAGTTTTATTGTTGTGGCGTCTCTGTGTTGTTGTTGCTGTTGTTATTGTTGCGATGACTTGATGTTGTGTTGTCTTGCTATTGTTATTTCTGAAGCTGTTGTGTCATGACTATGTTCTATTTTGTAATTGTGTTTTTTAAATATTAGTGTCTTTTAGCAGAGAAATTATTCTCTGTTTCCTGCTCAGGGACTACAGATGAAAATTAGCTTAAAGCTAATTCTGCTGCAGCTCAGTAGCTGTGCCCTGTCGCTTTACAATACATAAAAAAGCGAGTAAAAAGCTAAAAAAGAGCCAAACATGGCAGCTTTAAAAAGTCCAAAGTTTGCCTGAGTGGGTTATCTCAATATTCTGAGTATTGCGCAGTAGATTTCTGTCCTAGTACTGTCACTAATTTCTCAGCACCACTTTGTTTTTAAATGAACAGTTAGCAGAGGGAAGAATTCAAGGTGTAGAGATAAATAGTGTGAACAGGCTTGTCTCCTGCTCAAACAAGTCTGGAGGGAGAGAGGAGGCAATAATGTGGAGGTGTGTTGGGTAAAATATGTGCTGGCTTTAACACATCTAAAACCCTCTGTCCATAAACCAGATAAATGTTGAATTGTATGTTATGGATGTTTGTGTTGTTGTGTCCACCCCTTGTACTGTGTGACAAAGTCTGATGGCCTGTACAGTGTCTACAGTGTATCACTCCCACCATATGTGCAGGAGGACTTTATTGTTTTAAGGCTGCTAATGTGAGGCAGCAGAAATAGCTGCTGCATTAGTCAGCTGGAAACACTGGTCAGTAGAGGGTTATAATGCTGCTGCTGCTGTGTGTCCATACCTTCAGTCTGCCTCTTGGTCTCATTGTACACAGACCACAGCCTCTCTGTCATGTCCTGACCGTCTGATGAGCTGCTACAAACAGATGCTGCGTAGTTTTTGGCTCTGGGTCGCTGTGACAGGAGTTGTCCGACTCCATTGGCTACCGCTCCGAAATTCCGTTTCCATAATCGCGATGTGAAGGGCCGGTGTTGTAAACTGTGAAACACGTTACAGAAGATATTGGCCTTGTGCAGACAGTCCCTGTGCTTCAGCAGAGACGACAGGGGCAGAGACAAGGGCGCCATGACTCTGTTCTCTGAGGGGGCAGCCCGTCTGTAGGTCGCGGTGGAGTCCCGGGCGAATGCATGCAGTTGTCGGACTCTTCTGTAAATACCAATACCGAAACTGTCCCTGGATGGTTGCTGCTTACGTCACTTCCGCGTTGGGCAAGGTCCCAGCCAACCAGCGAATCAGAGGCTGATGCGTCTGGAGCTTCCTGCTGTTCACCAGACAGCGGCGATATGTCACCAGATACATGCATGAAATATACATACAAGCCAGCTACTGTAAGGCACAGGGCTGCAGGGGTGTGAAGAAAAAAAAAAATCAGACTTCATGGCACTCATGGAAGCTAAAAATATACAGATAAAGAGATAAACTGTTAAACATGACAAAAATAAAAATAACCATTTAAAGTCAAAATGTATACTTAGGACACACGAGGGTTGTAATGGTTCATTAGTTCATAATTTTGGCTTAAAAAATCAAAAATTTGACCGAGCATCTCGTTATTCTGACTTAGAATCTCATTTTTGTCTATTTCACAAGTTATAATAAAGTTATAAGTCATAACTAAGCAAATTATGAGATACAATAAAGTCATAATGATAAGATAATATCAAAATTTTGACTATTTATGGCAAAAAAAATACAGTTTAAATTGAGATTTTGACTTACTGTCTCATTATTGTGACTACGTAATTTTGTTTTACCACAAGTATTTATTTTGTCATTCCTCATTGTAAGTCAACAAATTGTGAGATGTGAGGTCATAATATTTATGAGATGCCTCATTGTGATCTATTTTCTTTTTTTTGTTTTTGCTGTTTTTGTTGGCAGAGATAAATATAAATAAATACATTTCTGACAGACTTTAAAGTAATCTTTGTTAGTCAAAATTATGAGATGCTAAGTTATACTTTGGGTTTTAGGACACACGTATAAGAGGACTAGTTCTAATTGTCTTCTTTGACTGATTATCTTATTATTCTGACTTTGAGTCTCATTTTTGTCTTGATGTGGCTGTTTCAAATAAAGTTATGAGTTATAACTAAGAAAATATGAGATACTAAAAAGTCACAATGATGAGATAGTGTCAAAGATTTGACTTTTTAGGTCAAAAAAGACATTTTAAATTGAGATTTTGTCTTACTGTCTTATTATTGTGACTGAGTAAATTAAGGTTTTTTAAATTTTGTTTACCAAAAATATTTACTTTGTCATTCCTTATTATAGGTCAACAAATAATGAGATGTGAGGTATAATTTAGGGCACACTCATGATATGCATCTTTCTAAACCATTTTGATCTGCAGTGATATTAAAAATATAGATATAAATAATACAGTAAAAAATAAAAATAAATAAATAAACTTCCGACAGACAGTAAAATAATCACGGTTAGTCAAAATTATGAGATGCAAAGTCATACTTTTAGGACACATGTACGAGAGGACTACTTCTAATTGTCTTAACATATATATAATAGCATGTTTTACTTTTAAAGTTCAAAGATTGATTATGTCTTTATTCTGATTTAGTATCTCACATTTGTCTCGATAAGTCAAAATTTATGAAAAACCTTTGACTATCCCGTAAGTTTGACTTGCTGAACTATGATTTCATAACTCGAAAATGGCTTCTACAATTAAGGGATTGACTTCCTTTATGGGGTATATTACACTATTTTCCCTCTTTTATTGATAATCAGTCTATTAACTTATTTATTATTTATAAGTTCCTTTATCCCACTGAACTTCTTGGCATATTTTTTATTTCCGATTTTTATGTATTACTCATCTGTAGATGTGTCTACATGTTACTGTATGTTATGTTATGTTATAGTATAGTATAGTATAGTATAGTATAGTATAGTATAGTATGTGTGTAAGGCAAGCTGTTCAAACAAATTGCCCGTGGTGGGATAAATAAAGTTCTCTGGATCTGAATCTGGATTTAAACCATTAAATAGCAGCTGGTATTTTGTTCAAAGTTCATTCAGCCATAAGCACTGGTTTCAATTATGCTATCAAATGACCAGAAAGGTTTTTAAATGTTCAGTGTATTTTATAATGACTTCCATACTGTATTTAATGTAATTTAATATACTCCTCCCTTACACGCACACACACATAGGCTACACTTAATATAACACTCCACCCACAACTGTAACCTTAACTGCTATTTGACACCTGTGGCCCTATGCTCTGCTGACACAACCAGGTACACACCCATCAGACAGGCTGAGCAAGCAGCATACTAATGTGCACATTTGTATTATACTATTACACACCATCTATTCAACCATTAGTGATTCCAGTGTGACATAATCTCAGTTCTTCACAAAATGTTCTGACTGTGTGTGCTTTGGGAAAAATAATAAGTGAGTACTTCACATCATTTGCATTTTCAGTTCACTGACTGAACAGCTACACCATGTGGACAAAGATGGGTGGTGCAGATAATGTCTACTCATCATTTAGAGTATGAATGCATAGCAGGACATGTGAGTACAATGGAGTCTCACCTTTATAGGAAAGGGGATGCAGATTATTAAAATAGTATATCATATACATATAGGTAGATGAACACTATGTCATTTAGATAAATATAGACTGAAGTAAAAGCAGGTATAATGTTAGAGTTAGTAAACAATAGAGCCATAAACAACATGTTAAATGTCATGAAGCTGCAGTGTCACCTGACTGTGTCACTTCATGAGAAAATCAAAGTTTAACTAACATGTTGACAGAGGTTATTTTTTCCATATCGAGAGGTAAATGTTAGGAAGTGATGTGCTGATTATTCATTCCTGGCCAATGGTGTCCAGCCACGATTTTGGGGTATAGCCTTATGTTGAAGCATCTGATTGGACAGCATGTACCTTATGCTCCGCTGTGATTGGTCGAAGGTTGTGCGTGGTGCGCAGCCATTGGTCGGTTGTCACGGGTCTAATAGAGTGGGCTCTTTTGGTGGGAGAGGTAGCTTGTCAGTCTCTCCCGTTAAAGCGGTGCTGCGTGCACTTACCTCCCGGCTTTTGTCTCAGGAGCTGAAGACACTCATCGTCATTCAAGCAGTTATCTCAAAATGAAACGAGTGTGGGTGATAGGTCTGCTCTTCGCACTCTTTGCCTTTGGTGAGTAGCGGAAATATTTTTTGCTAATTCGCCTTACTTTTTATCACCCAACATTTTAGCTAGCATTAGCCTGTAAGCTAGCGTTAACTTGCGTGTGTGCTTCATCTCTGGTCATTCATGACCACAGCCTTCGCACATTTATACCATTAAAGCTTCATTTGTGTCCTTTTGTTAGTGATAGACAGCAGGGATAATTCGGCTTAAACACATTTCCTGGAGCAGAGCTAATACCCGTTATTCCTTATCGCCATTCCAGAAGTTTCTCATAGAAACACCATGTATGTTAAAGCCGTGTAATGCTTACTGATATTACCATGAAAATGTGTTGCTATTGCATAATGCTTAATTCACATGCTAGCTAAGAAAACCACAGCCTTCCTAACGTTACACCTACATTTTAGTGATTTCTATCCCGTCTTTGCAGAGCTCCATGCTACCTGAACCAACCTGAAATCCTAAATATTTCTTAAGATACATCTGCAGACATTATTATCTTTTTAACACAGCAACTTTTTGTCCCCTTGCAGCTGCTGTAAAGGCAGAGGATGAAGTTGACATCGACGGTACAGTAGAAGAGGACCTTGGTAAAAGCAGAGATGGCTCCAGAACAGATGATGAGGTGGTGCAGAGGTGGGTGTCACTTTGAATATCTTTTTCAGAATATACATGTGAAGTGAGCTGTGGGTGTCCCTATCAGAAAAGGTCGACTAGACCTAGAGTTAACAGCACAAGGTCAACATAACAAAGCTTGTGCACACAAAAGCTCCCTAGTAACCCTTGAATTGTAGTGGTGGCATAGCTTTGCTATGTCTACTGCATGTCCCTTGTTAAGAGTAGGGAATCTTGTGTGTCTTGGGTTTAACTTGGATACTTATCCCTGGAGGGGGGAACAGATTTGCATGTTGTTTGCTGGCAGCTGTGATTTGTTGTTTTGTACGTCCCTGATCTCACCTGTGTGTGTGCACCTGTCTGTCCCCAGAGAGGAGGAGGCTATCCAGCTGGATGGATTGAATGCAGCTCAGATCAAGGAACTCAGAGAAAAGTCAGAAAAACATGTCTTCCAGGCTGAAGTCAACCGTATGATGAAGCTGATCATCAACTCCCTCTACAAGAACAAGGAGGTGAGCAGGAATACATGACATCTCGATATACAATCATCAGTATTGCAAAATGATTTCTATGGATTTACCTGTGTATAAAAGACTATGTATTAATTATCAAGGTCAAAGTTAGTGGTATACTGAGTTGTGTTTCTATTTGTAACATTCTTCCCCGCTCATCTTTGTAAATGGGGTGGGCACATTATTAAATCTCTCTCAATATAATTAGGTGTAGCACAACACCACTGCAAATTACCAACTCAATATTTATCATATAATTAAATTAATACTCTCTGACAGTGGTAATAAAACTATCTTTTTAAAGGTAGAGGTTGTGACTGAGCTGTTGTATTTAGATTTTACAAATGCACCGCGTAAAGTGGTCATTGAGTGTGTATTTAACTAATTTAAACAGCTATATTTTAAACAGTGTACAAGGAACTCATCCTAGTCTGTAATCTGACTGAACCGCCAATTTTATTTTACCTCAATGAAATACCTCAGGCAGGAAATATTTCATCTAAAAAACAAAGCCACCAAGGCAACATCTCTGAATGTAACACTAGTTTATACAGTGTAGTGCAGCTCAGTGCACGTATTTGTATATTTTTACACAGTTACGGACTCAGCACAGTGAAGATATATATTGTACTCTTAATATCTTAAGCACTAGTGTTAACATTTTAGCATAATGCACATTTTTATTTCTGTTGTGTTTTATTTTATTACTTCATATTTATATACTTTTATACTTCTCATAATTTTCTATCCGTTAAATCAGAGCGACCGTAACGAATCACAATTTCCCCTCGGGGGGTAAATGATTCTGATTAAAACTGACACCTGCCAAGTTTTATGGCCTTCAGTTTTACACAAATATTCTGGCCACTCTGTGTTTGAAATATTGAACAGTTCCTATGAGCTGCCACTGAATGAACAATCTAGGTAGCTTTATGTATCATGGCACACCTGCGGGTTTGTCTTTCATCTGACAGGCACTCACAGTTTGAGATCTGGAGGAGGGGGTGAATCAGTGTGGCTGAACTGATGATCAAATGATTTTTGTTTCTTTCAGATCTTCCTCAGGGAGCTGATTTCCAACGCCTCAGACGCTCTGGATAAGATCCGCTTGTTGTCTCTGACCGATGAGCACGTAATGGCCTCCAATGAAGAGCTGACCATCAAAATAAAAGTACGCACAAGAAAGACGCATACTAAGTTTATGTTGCAGTGCATCTTCATAACCTTAACAGCTCTTGCTCTGTCACTAACGTAACTGTACTGTTCCTATCTTCAGTCTGACAAGGAGAAGAACATGCTTCACATCACTGACACTGGTATTGGAATGACCAAAGATGACCTGGTGAAGAACTTGGGCACCATCGCCAAATCCGGGACCAGCGAGTTCCTCAACAAGATGACAGAGATGCAGGCTGAGGATCAGTCAACCTCAGAGCTGATTGGCCAGTTTGGTGTTGGTTTCTACTCTGCTTTCCTCATCGCCGACAAAGTCATCGTGACGTCCAAACACAACAATGACACCCAGCACATCTGGGAGTCCGACTCTAGTCAGTTCTCTGTCATTGAGGACCCCCGCGGGGACACACTGGGCAGAGGAACCACCATCACGTGGGTTTATATTTTATTTTTATCCATCTTAAAACCACATGTTCTATTCTAGCTACTTTTTTAAGCTTGATGATCATCTGCTGTTAGTCATATTGTTCTTCACACCTCTCATCCTGTCCCTTGAATACAGTAACACCCACTCAGTTGGACCTTGAAATGCTGTTGTCCTGTTACAACTCCACTCTCAAATGTTAGAATAGTACTGACTCTGAAATTAAATTCTCCATCTTTTTTTAAACCTCAGACTGGTCCTGAAGGAGGAGGCCTCAGACTATCTGGAGCTGGACACCATCAAGAACCTCGTTAAGAAATACTCTCAGTTCATCAACTTCCCCATCTACGTTTGGGCCAGCAAGGTGATTACTTAAGGCACTTCCTCCCACACTTTGACTCAGACCTCATCCCAGCACAGTTGTATTATGAAACAGACGAAATATGGAAATGAAAAACTGGCCGTTATATAATGTCCTTCCCTCAACATGGCAGACAGAGACAGTTGAGGAGCCCATCGAGGAAGATGCTGAGGCAGCAGAGGAGCCAGAGAAAGAGGCTTCTGAAGACGAGGCTGAGGTAGAGGAAGAGGAGGAGGACAAAGACAAGCCTAAAACAAAGAAGGTGGGAGTTTTTCTTCCCCCAGACTAACATCACTATTTCAAAAAAATTTAAAGCATTGTGAATGTGTTAAACATCTCAAGCTGTAAAGATATATTTTTTATATATGGAGAGGCAGTAATTTGATGCTATTTAATTTGGGCAATTAATACCTGAATAATTTAGTCTGATTCTTTGAAAAGGAATTCTTTTGGACTATTTTTGAAAACGTCTCATTGCGTCTGTAGGTTGAGAAGACTGTGTGGGACTGGGAGCTGATGAATGACATCAAGCCCATCTGGCAGAGACCACCCAAGGAGGTTGAGGAGGATGAGTACAAGGCTTTCTACAAGACATTCTCTAAGGTAGGCGCCTGAGCTGTAGCGCTTTGTCAAACAGCCATGTGGATTGTGTGCTTTGCTTGTAGGCTCGACATGTTTAATTTCATTAATTCAAACAATGTTTGGCTCTCTAACAGGACAGCGACGACCCTCTGACCCACATCCACTTCACGGCTGAGGGTGAGGTTACCTTTAGGTCCATCCTGTTTGTGCCCACTTCAGCTCCTCGCGGCCTGTTTGACGAGTACGGCTCCAAGAAGAACGATTACATCAAGGTATGTCTCTCAAGTGACATTCAGTATCCATTTTAAATGATTGTATTGTGCTTGTGAATGATTATCAGGAATCCCCTCAACTCGTTGTCTAAATGGACGTCTCTTTTTGTCACAGCTGTTTGTGAGGAGAGTTTTCATCACGGACGACTTCAACGACATGATGCCCAAGTACCTGAACTTCGTCAAAGGAGTGGTGAGTCAGACACTAATAGGGCTGCTTGATCAGCGCAGAGATCATTATCATGAGTATGCTGGTCAGGGTTATTTAACATGACAAGTCATTGACTTTGGAAACATCGTGCATGTATTGAACTTTGGGGGGAAAAATCTGTCTTTTTGACAGCAGATTTTGTTGAACTTAAAATATAATTCAGCTGTAGGTGGCTCACTGGCCATAAATCTTTCGGCAACGGATAAAACATTCACATGCTGGCAAATTGTCAATAAGAAAAAATACAAAAAACACAAACGTCTGTAATATAATTCTCCATCATTAGACTGACCTGTTAAATTCCTAAACTGCTGTTTGCACTTGTTAATACAGGGCAGGTATAACAGAAGAATTTAAATGTACACATGAAGGCACTTTGACCACACGCTTTAATTTGGTACTCTCTATGATGTAAGATATGGCGAGTGTGGTCGCGAATACGCAATGAAAAAGTAGTTTTAGTTATTACTTTTACACTGTCTGAATCTGTAGAGGGACGCTGCCTGTACGCTGTGGAGAGGACTTCCTTTCAGTGCACTGTGATTAGTCTGTTTTTGTCTCATTTGACTAATCAACGGATTTAGGGGATGCTGTCATGAGTAAAATGTTAGCAGTCACCCCGACAGCTCTGCCTTGTAATGTAGTGAGAGCTCAACAGGCTGCACCTGCAGCGGTCGCAGTGGCAGTGGGTTATTTTTAGAAATGAAGTCACTACAGGGTCTGAAAAGTCACTAAATCTAGTGAGAAAGGTGCCAAGTTGGCAAAACAGAGCGCACCGCTGTAAAGGAAAAGGATGCACTGGATTTATAATACAAGATAAAACAAGATCATCATTGCAAAACGGAATGCGACACAATCCTTGGTTTATGTCAGTTATCTTGTTTTCATAATCATTTGAAGCCAAAATAGTAACTGAATGCTAAATTCAACTAGTCGCACAGCCCTGTGTTAATATGAACTGTTTGTTTTTTGCCCAGATAGCAACTGCACTGTGATTAATGGAAATTTATTTTGCCAGGTTGACTCTGATGACCTTCCCCTGAATGTGTCAAGAGAGACTCTGCAGCAGCACAAACTGCTCAAGGTGAGTTTCACATCTAACGTCAACACAACAGCATTTAATGCAAATGATTTTTCATTTTATCTGTGATTTTATTCATCATTTAGTCTGTGTGTGGAAAGCAAAGGAACCTTATGTATGTAGCTCATTTCAGAACAGAAGTCAAAGTGCAGTACAGGAAGAAAAGTTAGGAATAAGGAATATTAAACCAAATGTAAAGTAATAAAAGATGTAATGCTTATCCTCGCCCTGTTCAGGTCATCCGCAAGAAGCTGGTGCGCAAGACTTTGGACATGATCAAGAAGATCGCAGAGGAGCAGTACAACGAGAAGTTCTGGAAGGAGTTTGGAACCAACATCAAGCTGGGTGTCATTGAGGATCACTCCAACAGGACCCGTCTGGCCAAGCTGCTGCGCTTCCAGACCTCCAACAGTGACACCACCCTGGCCAGCCTGGAGCAGTATGTGGCGCGCATGAAGGACAAGCAGGACAAAATCTACTTCATGGCTGGTACCAGCAGGAAGGAGGTGAGTGGATGTTTTCCCGTTGTTTGGGCCAGTTAAAATGCTCAGTTATGTTGTGTAGACTGTGATTTACAGGGTATGCAGATTTAATAGCCTGGCATTGATGAGCCTGTTTCTATCTTCAGGCTGAGTCTTCTCCCTTCGTGGAGAGGCTGCTGAAGAAGGGCTACGAGGTGATCTACCTGACAGAGCCTGTGGATGAGTACTGCATCCAGGCACTGCCCGAGTTTGACGGAAAACGCTTCCAGAATGTGGCAAAGGAGGGCGTCAAGTTTGACGAGAGCGACAAGACCAAGGAGAAGAGGGAGGCCCTGGAGAAGGAATATGAACCTCTCACCACTTGGCTGAAGGAAAAGGCCCTGAAGGACAAGGTGAAGAATTGTTTTGTATATTCATGATATGGGAAATAACCACCAGCCACAGAGGCGATAAAATTTGCCTGTAGCTGCTACATTACGTCTCCTCCATCAGTCACATTATTTAACACAAAGCTGTCTGTCCCACAGATTGAGAAGGCCATCCTCTCTCAGAGGCTAACCAACTCCCCCTGCGCTTTGGTTGCCAGTCAGTACGGCTGGTCAGGAAACATGGAGAGGATCATGAAGGCACAGGCTTACCAGACAGGAAAAGACATTTCTACAAAGTGAGTAATGATCCTCAGCTTTTGGGCAATGTTGCTGCTCATTATCACCGTTGTAAAATGCAAATGTGGAACATGTTGTGGCCTGGCTGACTGTTTACTGAGCTTATATGGTAATTTCCCTCTTGTCTCTTCTTCAGCTATTATGCCAGCCAGAAGAAAACATTAGAAATCAACCCCAAACATCCTCTCATCAAGCAGATGCTAAACAGAGTCAATGTAAGTCTGAACACTGTCACTCCACTGTATTTGTAATCGTTTTAAATGCAGTATTTTTGCACATAAAGTGGACCAGTTGGAGCAGATAGCTGATCGGTTTCTTTTCCTTCATGTCCTCCAGACGGACAGCGAGGACCAGACTGCGTCAGATCTGGCTGTGGTTCTGTTTGAGACAGCCACGCTGCGCTCAGGCTACCAACTGGCTGACACAAAGGCTTATGGAGACAGGATAGAGCGCATGCTCCGGCTCAGCATGAACGTACCCCTGGACGAACAGGCAAGTCGATACCAGCTGCCACATTCTCATTTGCATAGCAAAGTTTTTACTGTGCATGTGTCAAGTTTCCTCTTTCACTGCCCGTGAGCATTTTCTTCTCTGAGTATTAGTTTCCATTTTCCTTTTTTGTTGTATTGATTTGTCTTGTAAACATTTTAGGCATCTTAACCTCAGGTTGCTCAATTGGGTTATTTTAAATCTGCTCAGTGTAACGTTTTGGGCATGTTTTGTTAAAATAATGTGACTTTTGTACAGATTGAAGAAGAGCCAGAGGAGGAGCCAGAGGAGGAGCCAGAGGAGGAAGTGGCAGAGGATGACGCTGAAGATAAAGAGGAAATTGTAGATGACGAAGATGATGAAGAAACGGTAAGAACACTGTGGCATCTTAAGGATGTCAATTTATCAGATATTGGAATATTTGTTCCTCTTGCTGCTGCTTCATGACTTTAACTTTTTCTCTTAACAGACAAAATCAGACAAAGACGAACTGTGAAGCACTGAACGGAAGAGCATGTAACAATGGAGCTGGAAGTGGATTTGAGTCTCGTTCCAGCGCCACCGTGGTCGACGTTATCCTGGGTGGGGGTCCCTGGGTTGGGGTTTTTTAAGGCGAACATTGTTTGTTTTTGTTTTTTTTTATCACATTCCTCATGACTGTAAATTTGTTAATATTTAACTGACCTGTTTATGGAAAGAAGCGATCCTGTCTCTTGATCGAATAAATGTTTCCTGGAAAAAGGAAATACAGTGTCTGTTTGGTGAAGCTGAAAACACTTGAGTTAGAGGTGTTAATGAGAAGGTTTTTTTGGAAGGAAAGTGGGGGAAAGCAACATTGTTTTTTTTTGGATGAAGGTTTCAGACTGAGGTGTGTGAATAACAAATGATAAGCAGAACAATTGTAAAAAAAGGCTTTTAGCCAACTGAAATTTGCACTTCCACAAAACGCTTGAGGTTCTTTGGCAGGTACACAGACCTGTCTGTCTGTCAGCACTTTGAATTTGTTAATGTGACATAAATCAACCAAAAATCGTGAAAGGCCAAATTGCAAAAATTCTCCAAAATGAATCAGTATGCCAAGAGAACTGGCAAAATGCTGAAAAATATGAAAGCTTAAACAGAAAAGAAGCCGTTAAAGCTTCTTTTTGTTACATCAACTCAGACTTTCTAACAAAAGAAATTCAATTTCCTGCACAACTTAAAACATTTTGTTCACATGGATCAACCTTGGTAAAATCCTAGAGTTAACACAATGCCACTGAATTTGCAGATTTCAGATTTTTGTCAGAACATGACAAATGCTGGGAAGAAGAAATGACTGGTTGCTTTGTACACACAAATGTAGATTGAAACATAAGGTCGGGTGCTCATTTAAAAAAGAGGAAGGCGACTCAGACACTCCAAAAATACTAACGAGAAAGGAAAAAGACTTAAGAAAAAAGCTGACGAAGACATACAGCAGTCAAAACGTTGTGGCTTTTAAATTTAGCCACTGTTATAATGATTTCTTTATTTCTTTCCTCATTTATATATTTATGGATTGCCTTCCTGTTAACATGACTAATCTTTGAGGCTTTCTCAAACTTTAATACACACTGTGACAGCTCATGCAAACCCTCAGTTCTTTGTAGACGGGTATGAAGGAGAAAATGTGCTCTGGCAAGAGAAGAAAGAATAACTGCACACTGTCCTTTACTTGTAATACATTTTTTTTTAAAGAAACACAACTTGCTCAAACTACAATGAGTAAATAGCTTTTATCCCCTGCCACTCCAGTCCATTAGTCCCTCTGCTGTGTACGACCAGAACAGGCATTGAGCCTTGAGGTAGTGCTCGTCCACTAATCGGAAGATCAGTGCTTTGATCCCCGGCTCCTCCAGCCCACATGTTGAAGCATCCTTGAGCAAGAAACTGAACCCCAAATTGCTCCCAGGTGTGTTAAAGCTGAGTAGCAGGCTACCATCATGTGTGGCCACCAGTGTGTGAATGGGTGAATGTGACTCGTAGTGTAAAAAGTGCTCTTTTTATCTGCACTTGATGCTCACCTTGACAAACGGAAAACAAAGCAGAGCTGTAAATGTATAATATTCACCACATAGTAAATGCTTCTTGTCAGTAGTGATGTTAAATGACTTCATGACTGTACTCATGCAGAGATAAACCTTTAAAACAGAAGATTTGGGGTACTTATCTCTCCATTTTTGCTGTGAAATGTTTTCCCCTGGCTTTTCTGTCTCAGCGTTGCAGATTCAAGGAAGAATAACATATTTGATGATATTCTGCAATCAACTGGACTCAGCTGATCCCCCGTGGTTTGTTTACAGCGCCAGCGGAGAGAGACGTCCCACCGGTAAGGCTTGACAGACAGCAGGTGGTGTCTACTTTATGTCTTCATTGAGCAGTTTTACTGAGCTCGTTCCAGTTCAATGGTAGCCTTTCTTTCATTTATAGAAAGTGAGCAAAATCAATGGAGAGGCCGTTTGTCCAGGTTAAAGTCACCCAGCTGCTGACAGGTTTGTTGGTTGCTTTATTTTTGCTGTTATTAGGGCTGTTTGTCAGACACTTAAAGGGTGCATAAACACAAGTCAATAAAAGTTTGAATCAAGGTGTTGGAAGGACGAAACGGCCGCTCTGGGAGCAGCACTGTGTTCATCTCAGAGAGCATGAACATGTCCTTATAGGGCTTTAATCACTTAGTGGAAAAGCACAAAGCTGACCAGGTAAAGAGCAGCGCTGCATTGACAGGAAGTTAGTATGTTTACACACTGATCATTTTTCAATCAGTATATTAAAGTCATGTGAGTTTCATCTCGACTCATGAAGTCTGACTGTATATTTTCTCACAAGTTAAGCGTCATGACTTCTGCAAAAACTGCATGGTTGACATTTCCTATCCGTGGTGTGTGTGTGTGGTTTGGTGTTACAGCTCTGAAATCTGATAAGATCAAATCAGACTGACTTATCTCAAAATCTGTCTGTTGTGGAGACTTGAGTGGCATCAAGCGACCTCAGCATGGCCCAGGCTCGTCGTTGGTTACTAAACATCTTTACCACAAAGCACAATAAGAAATAAAAAATGACTTACTTGTTAATATTTTTTTACACGTTTAAGGAAACGTGTGGTGTATAATCTACAGGTATCTTAAGATATGCTTGTAATGAAGCTTTACATTCCAGTCAGTTTTATCATATTTGCCAGCATAATACTAAAAAGAGTAAAAAAACAAATTCAAAAATATCTCACTATAAAAACAATGCAAATTTCTGCAAATATTCACATTTCATGTTGACCCTCCTTGCCATCCCCTGAACAGTGACAATATGGCTCTCTTCTCTCCCTCACTTGTCACAGCGTCTCTTACTGAACATCTCATGTTCCTCCCAGCACACTGATGAAGCTGCAGAAATTAGATCAGCAGGCATTTCCGTTGGTTAATGGAGCATCTTTTAACTTAATTTTTACTTAGTTTTCATCAACAACACAATGTATATGTCTCCTTTCTTCCAGTTGTATGTAACATTTGTATACATTGTATTCAGAAATGATCTAAACATAAACATTACAAGATGACAACACAAACATCCAACATATTAACCTATCAGTTAGAAAAAGCAAAATTTAAATTAAAAAAGGCACACTTTTTTTTCTTTTTTTTTTAAGGAGTGAAAGATAAATGTAATAATTGTCCGCTCCACATTATAATCACACAGAAAAATACAGGCGCAAAATTTGTACTGCAGACAATGACATATATGTATGTGATATGTGCATTAATGGAGGACGTGACTAAACACCAGCATGATTCATGAGAACTGATACATGTACAGAGAAAATATAGTGCTACATGCTTTAACATTGCATTACAAGACAATGTCCAGTAGGTGGCACCAGCACCCACATCTTGAAAATATGACTGGCACCATACAGCAGGGTGTGTTTACAAGAAAGAAGACAAAAAGGAAACCACACATTCTGCCAGTTTATCAGATATGTCTAGCTAAAACTGATGCAGCCTAATACAAAAGTCCTGCAATACATCTCATCTTCATCAAGGTTAAAATGTTACACTGACTGGTGTTTCTAATATATCCAACCGATTTATATTAATGGGGATAAGCTGATTAACAGAAACATCTCTCTGTATAATGCAATAAAATTCAAGATCACCACAAACTGCAGCTTCCAAAATGATCGACAGCTGAATCGACACCTCTGCAACAGTTCAGCAAAAACTGAACATGATGACCTTCAGGCCTGTTGTATTCGACTGCTTTAGTGTGAACACAGTGTACCTAAGAAACTGAGTGAATATCAATGATTCAGTGTTAACTGTAGATTCCTGAGTTTACAGACACATTACAAGTCTAGTTACACAGTTACTAAAAGGCCAGAGTCGTTACATTCAGCCATGTGTCCTTAAACTGTCCCAAAAACAGCAACATTATCATTGTTAAATTAAGGAGAACACATCTTTGTTGTAAAGTAGTGCTGTAATAGGAACCAAATACCCATCACTACCACCCTTACCATTTATTTACCTCACAATTTAACTTATATTCTCACAATTTAAGTTCACTTCTGTGCCTTTATGGTCATCTTTGTTATCAGTCACATGTAGGCAAATGAGCAGGTTTTATCCATAATCCAACAACTAAATGTATAACCCTAAAAAACAGATTCAAAACAGTTCAGTCTGATGTCTGCAGTACATCTACGTCATTTACGAGCTGAGAAAAATGCACTTCACACCGTTAAAGAGGCTGGAGGGGTCAGTTGAAGAAGCCTCCTCCTCAGTGTCTTTGCCATTATAAGTATCAGGAGCTGTGTTGTCTTAGTTTTACAGCAGATATTAACTGCTGAGAAAATAAGGAAGCACTCAGCATGATGTGGTAGAGGTGTGGGTAAGCTACCCAGTCAGCACATTTCCTGTTCATGTGTAAAGTGCTGGTGGAGTTGTGGCCCATATTTTGAGATGAATGAAGTCCCACACCTGGTGTGAGTTTATATACAAAGCTGCAGCACAGAAGTTATCTGAGTCACACTGCTGCTAAACGTGAGCTCATTGGGATTAGTAGATATCATGCACGTGTTTTTGACATGATATTGACAGGTAATAAACCTCTGGGCTGATGCCTCATCTGTTTTATGGCCTCCCAGTGGTTATCATACTTCAGTAGTTTTGATGACAGCATGTGAGAGCTGTCAGTGTAGAGTAATTATCTTATAAAAGCTTCTGTTGTAGTTTAGGTTTGCAGTGTAGCCTGACCCTGCACTGCTTGTCTTCAGCTGCAGATGGCAGCACGTACTGTACTGTTCATGAGGCTTATAATGTTCAGTCTTATAATGTGTTTTAGAGATGCTGATTCAACTTTAATGTCAATATGGAACCTTATGTTTTTTCTTTTTAAAATGATCTATCATCAACATGTCCCTCAACTAATCTTCACATACAGCAGGTCGACTGCCTCCTGTTTTAAGGTGTAGCCTACATACCGAGCCTTCCTCCTCTTCTTCCTCTACATGTTAACAGAAGCCAATCCTGCATATATAAACAGTAAACCACATATTATTCATTCATTTTCAAGGCTCAGAATACAGTTTTTTGGTGTACATGCTGGTGCATGTAATTAAAATTACATGTACCATTTTTATTTTGTAATTATTTCTATTTATTTATTTTTTTTACTGCACCATTTGACATTTATGTCCTTCTTTATCTGCGATTCTGTCCAAGACTGTGACCAGATCCAACTAAAAATACAGTGATGAGCAATGAAACTACATTAAATGTCATATGGTCACAGGAACATCTCCAGCAGCTTCTCTGTAGACCTGATATTTTGTTTGTTTCGTTTTTTAAAATCATATTAGAACTTCTTTGGTGACTTATTTTCTTTTATTTTATATGAATATTTATTCATCTTAATTCATTAATAAATTAATTGACATCACGGTCTGAATATTGACCTCTACATTTTGATTACCAAATTCAAGGAAGTTTTTTGTGAATATGAATAAAACTGAATGTGACACCTGAGGTTATTGTGGAGAAAAGAAAAAATCATGATTTTTTTTTCATATATATATCATTTTTTATTTTTTTAAATAAGAAATAGAAAAAACAATAAAAAACCTTATGAGGACATGTGTCCTATGTACTGTGTCATGATATTCTGATATTAAATTTGAGTCACTGGGTGACATTACATGGAAGTTATTTCAAATACTGTCATTATTTTCTTTTAAAAATATTTATGTAAAATAAATGAACAACACATTCATGATTAAAATAAGTGTGTTAACTGAGACCAATTTAAAATATTTCTTAATCATAATTTTCGCTAATATTGGCGAGACATTATGAAGATGTTGAAAAAACAATGGTTTTTAAATGACAGTCCAAACTTGGATGATCTTTGCATTTTCAGGCACCACAGCTGTAACCATTGGTCTATTGAGAGGCATTAAGCAGTAACAATGTGCAGGATGTATGCTTCAGAGAGCAGTGCTGATGCATGGTGTTTGCCTCTTTACTAAACGGCTGTCTCTGATGTCTCCTTACTGTAGGTACCATGATGGGGTTGTACTGCACACGTCCAAACAAAATCCCTGTGGTGGACAGCTCACTGTGGAGGCCTTGGATGGTGAGTTTAGGAGCAGCAGCAGCAGCAGCATTACTTGGTCACTCCATGGACATGCTCCCATATGTTTGCCTGAGTGAGAAAATGTTGTGTTTTCTTAATGGAGAGTGACAGATATGGGCCACAGCAGGGGGAAGGGTCTCATAACAGCGCCAAAGACAACCATGGCGGATAATAGCTCTGCTCTTTTGGCAGATTTTTTTTTTTTTTTTTGTCAAGTGGTTTCCTGCTGCGAGAATTATTCCTTCATCTTTCTTTGCTCTCTGTGCACCACCATCAAATGCCAACACAACACGATAATCCTACAATGTGGCACACAAAGCAGGGTTGTTACACATTTGGCAGTCTCAGGGATTTTCATACGGTAGCAGTTACAGCATGTGTCCCAATAAAAACACTCACTTCAAGATCCTCTGACCAAAGGTTTCACTCTGGTCCTACATCCAGGACCAAATGCCCCAAAAATATTTTTTATTTGTAGGTTTTCCTTCTCCTTTTACTTGCTTTCGACACAACACACTCAGGTGAGCCATATGTATATGGCTCACCTGAGTGTGTTGTCTCGTCGTAAACGTCTGATCTTTATTTCCTCCTTTCTTTTGTTCTGTTTCTCCCTGATCAGCTGTGTTGTGTTTAAAGTTGAGTGGAGTAACCTGAGAAGTTAAATTTGAGAGCACAGTTGGAAGGATTTACCAGTTTTACAGGTTCAAAGGTCCAGTGCGTAGAGTTTAGGGGTATGTATTGGCAGAAATGGAATATAATAAGCATGTTTTCTTTAGTGTATAATCACCTGAAATTAAGAATCATTGTGTTTTCCTCACCTTACAATGAGCCGTTTATATCTACATAGGAAGCAGGTCCTCGTCCACAGAGTCCGCCATGTTGCATTGCCATGTTTTTGCAGCAGCCCAGAATGGACACACCAAAACTGGCTCTAGATAGGACTATTTGCGTTGGCTACTGTAGTTAGCAGCCCCTGCACAATGAACAGTGTTGGAAAATACAGATTATTGAATGTTTACATGCTTTAGTCAGTATTTAAGGCAGTTCAAATTACCAGGTCCATTTTTTTTAGCGACCAAGTCTCACTTCAAAATCGTCGAAATCTGGCGCTTGGGCAATGACTTGTGGCGTCAGACACTGACGAAAAAGCTGTCCTTTAACGTTGGCGTGATACGCGGCAGGTTGCTGTTACACTTTAATGGTGCCCAGTGGCGTCAGGGGAAATGTGGCAGACATGAACAAAAGTTAGGGCGACGAAAGTCAGAGTAGGGTGGCTGGGAGGGGTGGTGGATGGGTCCAACAAACATTGACTTTCACCCGTGAGAGCATTGTTTGTGTCCCGTAAGATTATAAAGCCAAACCCTGTTCTTTATTCCTAACCTTACCCATGTTTTTGTTGCCTAAACCCAACTTCCTGTGTTAGTTGTTGAAGGCAAAAAACGTCACTGTTTTACTGATGTAGTGCGTTTATTGTAAATGGTAATTTCCTGTGAAAACAGAGGTGTATTTTGAAAGAAGACAATGCATGTAACAGGCAGAACTTGACATGGCATATGAACGAACCCAGGGTACCTTTCACGTGGTATCTGGGCATGGAAGGTCCATGACAAAACATGGATATGTGATGAGGTTGGAGTGAGCATGTGTTGGTTTTCGAAAGAGAGAGAGACCTCTACAGATAATTCTGCCTCTGGTAAAAACCTCCTGATCATCTGGATCTTAAAGTATTGGACGAAAAAGGGGAGCATACATTTGCAGGTGCTGGGCCAGCAGTGTGGGTAAAACACTGATTTGTAATTTGAAGCTGCTTAATCAGTGTTTTTACCAGTTTTAATCACTAGGTCCGTTTGTTTTGGAGAGGAAGAGACCTCTTAAGAGAATTTGGCTCCTGGTAAAAACCTCCTGAACAATGAACCCTGGAGGAATCCCTCAGCTGGTTGCAGTCTGCACTTCTCACCACTAGATGCCACTAAATCCCCCTAAATCTTACACACTGGACCTTTAAGTGCACATGTGAACACCAGAAATTAGGTGTTTTTCTGTTGTAAGAAAAAGTAAAGGAAGATCAAGCTTCAGTTGTTTTTTTCTATATTAAAACAACTCACAATGACTAATATTTAATACCTAAATGACAGCATCTTCCATCACCTGTCTCAGGCCGGAAATATTTTTGTCACTGCAGTTCTGACTGTTTCATCCTGTAATGAAGCTCTCTGTCAGCATACGGTATTTGCCTGGGAGTCACAATGTTCTGAAAGGTTATTAAAAATATGCATCAGATTTATTAATTTTTCTCCCTCTGGAACAAGAAATAGGGTCTAAATTGCTGCTGCTATTAAAGGGACAGTCCATCTATAATGAGCCTGTGTCTCAAGGCTATTAATTAGTTTGTAAATGTAATTAATGATTGGAATTAAGCTGGAGTGCAAGACTGTTTTTAACTGCTCTTACAGCAGTTTTATAAAGACTCCTGTCCTGAAACATAGTATTTAATAATCTAAGATGGCACCTTTTTATATTTGGCAATGCTGTATTTATTATTATTATTATTATCATTATTATTATTATTATTATTATTATTATTATTATATTTACATTTTTAATAGATTATGATCATTTTTACTTTTTTATTTTTTTATTTAAACCTTATTTAAACATTTTTAAATAGATTATGATTATTTTTATTTTTACTTTGTTTTTTAATTTAAACCTTATTTAAACATTTTTAAATAGATTATGATTATTTTTATTTTTACTTTATTTTATTTCATTTTTTTTATTTAAACCTTATTTAAACATTTTTTTAATAGATAATGATTATTTTTATTTTTACTTTTTATTTTTTTTTATTTAAACCTTACTTAAACATTTTTAAATAGATTATGATTATTTTTATTTTTATTTTTTTTTTATTTTATGTTTTTTATTTAAACCTTATTTAAACATTTTTAAATAGATTAGGATTATTTTTATTTGTACTTTATTTTATTTTATTTTTTTTTAAAACCTTATTTAAACATTTTTTAAATAGATTATGATTATTTTTATTTTTACTTTATTTTTTAATTTATTATTTTTTTTATTTAAACCTTCCTACTACCGGACCACAGACATGATACCAACATCCGATATCTCTTGTATCTCAGTGAGAATCTCTCTCTGCCTGATAGACCCGAGGGTTTCTCTTTCCCATCATTTGTATTTTGCGACTGACTGCAGTTTGTGCGCTGCTGCTGCTCATACGCAATCCCTGGATAGGTGGTTGCCATGGATTCCTGGGTCACATGCGTGGGTTTCCTGTAGCCAGAAGCAGCAGAAGATGCTTGGACGCAAAATCCAGAGCCATTTTCATTCAAGAAAAAGAGAGGATCCGCTGTGGATGTCTCGCTGACTGGGTGGCTTTGACTACACCCGTCTGCTGATTTGGAGCTTTTTTCCATCTCATCTGTGTGTTTTTGATCATCTAGAAAATTCGCAGCAAACCGGTTTTGTCCACATCCATAGACTGATCACAGGAATGAGTATAGAAATTCCTGAAGGACTGACGGAGCTGTTACAGAGCTTTACCGTGGAAGTGTTGAGGAATCAGCCCAGGGATTTGCTCGAGTTTGCGTTACAGTACTTCACCCAGCTGAAGGAGCGTGAAACCAAAGAGGCCTCTTTTGGCAATGACCAAAATTCGGCCCCAAGACCTGGAAAAGCGGTCAATTTCATTGACGAAGCCATGCAGATCGATTCTGAAAACGGAGAGGAGGAGGAGGAGGACGACGATGACGAGGAATTCATAGGTAGGGTGACATATTTACTAACATCAGACGCATATGTGACAGCGGATGTCCTTCATGTATGTAGAATAACGAGCGTGTATGTGTGTGCACGGCTTGTGTCCAGTGGGAGAGACACATCGGGCGCAGTGATGCTCCGCTGCTCGCCACCTTGCATCCACCACGGCTCTGTCATTTGCCATATATGGTCACGGAGGCTGAATGATGGTTAATGAGCGTGTCTTGTTCTTCATCTGTGCAGACACGTTTTTGGGGATAAGCACAGCGTTAAGGCACAGCAGCTGCAGAAACAGGCCACTGTGTGTTTTCCAAACAGACCTGCACCTCTAGGTCATTTGAATATCTCCAGTTTCAGGTGCAGGCCTCGTGGGCCTGCCCTCATCATGGCTCCAAAGTATGACAAAGCACTTAGAGGTAGCAAACTAAACCTCTGCTATGATGCAGTCAGTGCAACACGTGACTTTTCCCACCCTTGATTTGATCTGTGCTTCTAAACTGTGGTCACATGTAACACAATGGCCGGTGCAGTTTTGCCATAAGGTGCAGCAAGTAGCATAGCAACCCAGAGCTCTGACACAGCATCCCAATGAGTGGTGGGGTCTGAAGGCTGGCTGCAATGGTTACATAAGGACAAGTACACTATATTAACTCATTAACTAACTATGGTAGTATTTTTGGGTGAGGATTGTGCCCCATCACTCCTCCACTGCTTTGTCTTAATCATATTCCAATGAGCCTCTGTGGACAACACTGGCTGGCAGCCCATTAATGGATGAGACCTCCTCTAATGTATATTTCATACCCAGACTATTGTGTGGAAGCTTAGCACTTTATGCTGTGTTTTACATTTGAATTTTTCTTCTCATTCAAATTTCAAACGCACTTCAAAGCAGCTGTCCTTATTCAGGTTTTACCCAAATGAATATGGATCCTTAATGAGCACAGGGCTGGGTGTACTCCACTGCACATGTGCCACTGATGCATGCATCTAACCCTGTCCAGCAGTGATTCAGTTACTGTGAGATATATTTCATTATGAAGCAAATCTAACATTAATATATATTTTTGTGCTTTTGCAGCGCCGGTAATAAACAGATTCATCAGAAGAGCATCAGGTGAGTTGTCACTGGCTGGCTGTGTAAGCCTGTTCTGTCACAGAGGAAAACTCTGGACAGTGTCAGAGCTGCAAACATATAAAACTTATTTGACATATGAAGACTGGGACTACGTCAGATTTTCTCCAGTACAAGTATTTTTCCATCTGTCTTTGCTCACTGTCTCCAGCTTAATATAATATTGTTGATTTATTAGAGTTTGTGAAGCCACTTTGTCTCCAGCCTGGTTAATAATGTCAGTGAGTGACGTGGGTGGGGGAGATGAAGACAAGAACTCCGACTACTAATAATCTCCTGCTCGTGATAATAGTAACATTGTATAACTCAGCTGTGTTAGGACTGATCTGCATGTTTGACAGTGTGAATGGAAACTATGAGCAAGTTTACTTTATTTTCGGTCGTTTTCCAGCTCAAATACACACAAGTTAAAACAATAACAATAGTAAATCATTACTTTTGAAGCAGTGACAAACCTAAACAAGTAATGCTGGCTGAAAAGGTGTAGTTTATTGCACCCACCCTTTTTACATTAATTGTTTTGTGGTCTTTCCCCTCTACAATAAAAATATAAAAGAAACAAGTAAAACTACAATTAGTAGCCCAGGCTATTATTTGCTTACTGAACTTAATAGGCTTATATTAGAGACAGGCGTCTATATGGGACAGGCCTTTAATTCCTTTTACACAAAACTATTGCTCATTAAAGATGGGAAATACAATCAAATTGTTCATTTGAACCAGTAGGAATATGAATTGAATAAAAATTAGGCTTTGAATAACATCAATTATGTGTCGTGACCCTTGTTTTACCACTTTATATTGCTAAAACCTCATTACATTGAGGAGTAGACACATATTCTGACTTTATGACAGCTCCAGAAGAAGAGAGTTACCACTTGTTTTTCGTCTTGCCGGTAAACCTGAGTGACTTAATGTCTTCTCTGGTGCTCATGGTTTCACTAAAATGAGATGACCCGAGCTAACGATGTGTAGCATCTCTGCATTGACAAAAGTTTAAACATTTATGTTTGCATGCATGATTTAAACAGCTAACGCTAGCTCAAGTGGGTAGCCAACATTCTGGTTTTATACATCCAGAGAACTTCTATCAAAATGAACTGTTGGCAGCCAGACCAGGGGTCTCATTTATAAACATTGCATACGCACAAAACGAGGCCTGAAAGAGGCGTGCGCCACTTCCCATGCAAAAGTTGTGATGTATAAAAACAGACTTGATGGGAGAAACTTTGACCCATGCTTACCAGCATTTTGGAGACAGGAAATTGGCAACGCAGATGGTGAGGCTGATGCCTGAGTGTAGAAACTGACAAATATTTTTGGGCGCATGCAATTTTTGGCTTTTATCTGTACGTACATTTTCAGTATGGATCCTACGCACTGTTTTATAAATGAGACCCCTGGTGTCTAACTGACACAGGCCTTTATTTGTCAAAATGTGTAGCCACACCCAGCCAGTAAAAGAGACTGTGTGTTTAATTGGGACTGGGCTTTTGATTGAAGTTTTACGGTAACAAAAATTCACATGCACACACTGGTGTTCATAACTCAGTTTTTTATTTCTTAATCATCATATTTTAAAATATATTTTTGAATCTGTTATGCACATTACACATTTTCATTTCCTTTTTAAAACTATTCCACAAATTAACTCCTTTAAAGTATTCAGTAACATGTGAAGCGTATATTTGACCTTTTATCACTTAAGATGAGAAATTAACATTCTAATAGACTACACATTAAACCAAAGAGTGTGTGCTTGTATATAAAATAAAACTAGATTTAATAAAGTACTGTTACAGGGGTATAAATACTTGATCATCAGGGTCTCAGGGGTTGAGGCACTATGTTTTTGCAGAGTTAAAGTACATTGCCCTACATTTGTGAACTGAAATAAAAAGCTTTTTGTTTATTCCAGTAAAAGTTTGTCATGACTACAGTATGTTGTCGTTAAAACAGCACAGTAAGGACATGCGGTACGACTGCCACCACCATCACCACACCCTCCCTCCAAAGCCCCACACTTAAGAGGAGAAAAGTTGTGTTTGTTGAAAGATTTATTGCCGCTGAATCATCCCAGAGATTCAGCTTGTGTTGTCAGAGTGGGATGAAAGTTGGTCCTGCTGGGTCACTTAAATACGAAGCGTTTTTCTGTAGTGTTTGAGTTAAAATGTTGTTGTTTCCAAATGTTCTGTCTTTGGGAAGAAACTTGAATTTTTGGATGAATTTAATGTCTGTGTCCAGTTTAATAATTTGTCGTTCTCCGTGGCTGCAGTGTGTGCTGAGGCGTTCAATCCTGATGAAGATGATGAGGAGAAAGAGCCAAGGGTAAACTGTGTTTCTTACCACAAATATCTTGTCTTAATATTGATTTTTTTCCCAGACAGAATGAATTGTAGCTCTGAATCTGTATTTCAATAATCAGGCTATCATAGGCTCATATCACAAGACCTGTGCTTCATCGTGCAGGTCACCCACCCAAAAACCGATGAGCAGAGACAGAGACTACAGGAAGCATGTTGGGACATTCTTCTGTTCAAAAATTTGGATCCGGTGAGTGGATTATTCCATAAGTGCTCTCTGGTCTGTGCTCTGCCATCTCTTAAATTACACAAAGGAGAACACGGCCTGAGGCCAGCAGCTTCTTGCCACAGCTCAGTGCACCGCGCATGATTCGTAAAGATGGTTATTTTCAGGTAGCAGGGAGTGGATTCTGCATGATCGTTTGTACACGTGACATTCATATATTTGATTGATGTTTCACACGGTCGCAGGAGGAGATGTCTCAGGTGCTTGATGCCATGTTTGAGAAGTTCTGCACTGAAGGGGAGCACATCATTGATCAAGACGACGATGGGGACAACTTTTATGTTATTGAAAGGTGATCTTTCTTGTGGCTTTCACAAAATTGCTCACTGATTGATTGTTATAACTTTGAAATTAATATATTTGTGACATAATATATAAAATTCATGTTTTCTGATTGTCTGTTTTTCCTTTGTATTTTCATCTAGTGGGATGTTTAACATTTTCGTGAAGGTTGATGGCACAGAGAAGCTGGTAGGCAGCTATGACAACCGAGGCAGCTTTGGAGAACTGGCGTTGATGTACAACACCCCCAGGGCAGCCACAATAATCGCCACCTCGCCTGGAGCCCTTTGGTGCCTAGTGAGTAAACCATTAAATCCTCATGCAGGAGCACAGTTGGCTCCGTGCTCAGGTTTTTATAACACGCTGTGCTGTCAGTTGTCATGATTTACTGTAAATATCCAGGTAGTCTGTGGCAGTGTTGGCACCGTAGGTGAGATCATGTTGAGATAACATACTGTGTAAAACCCACTGAATGAAGCAAAAAATGAGAGAGATGCCTCTGGATATGAATTTACATGTTCATTAATGCATAGATTAAAGCTAATGAATGTGCACACTGAGTATGAAGAAAATCATGAATGTAACACAGGCCTATTAAAAACATTGCAGCCCATTCAGATGAGCTGAACTTGTTTATTCGAGCAAGTACCATCATCAAACAATTGTTTTTCCTGCATCGCTATTTTACAAAAAAATTAAATTTCAGGATTTTGGTTTTGACAAAATCCAACTCCAAATTGTGTCCAGAGCAGCTGTTGTGAATATTCAGTTGCTACTCGATCTGTGAAGAAGCAGCTTGTTTATTAATGACTCAGTGAGGGTCGTGTCCTCAAACTGTGGGTAACAGCTTTGTTATGTCATCTGTGTGCGAGCCGGGCAGGTTGCAGCTGTATCCCTTGTTGACCTGGTTACTTGCATTGTGTGTGTCTGAGTCTGTGAACAAGCAGCCAGTCCCGTTCAGCCGGCAATCCCCCGAGGTCGAGGAGGGACAGTGCTGCTGTGGGGCCTCTGAGCAAACAGTAGTCTATAGACAGAGCTTTAATTAGAGTCTGATTTAGGTCTGGGATTTATACAGTTCACATTGCGGCAGCCTGGTGGGATGTTAAGCTGCAGTATGTGAAGTCCTCGTGCCTACAGGACTGACTCTGCTGACAACTTTACCACAGAGTGAGAGCTGTGTATGCTTATGTGGTAGAGAATGTTGTTTTTCTCCCAGCTAGAGGGCACTGTAGTGATGTCTCCTGTTGTAACTACAACTGCATGTTGCTGGGCATTACTTGAGTCAAATCCTGGGTCTTCAACAGGGGGTCTGCGACCCTAAGGGGATTTTCAAATTAAAATATGTCTGAAAATACACATTAACATGAATCCCACATATTATTAGCAAAGATAAATCAGCTTATTCATTAATAAATAATAATAAACCTTGATCACAAAATGTATGATCACATTTAAAAAGCCGGGCACTGTGAAACAACATCACACTTTGTATCCAAATGCTGGAAATAACATTTATTAATTTATTTTCAGAAGTGAAAGCAGTGAGGCAGCACAGTGAAACACAGTTAAATCATAAATGTACAATAACTTAAACCTGCGCCCCTTATCCCTCCGGGTCCGTTTCTCTTCTGTTTTCCCTTGCAGTTTTCTTTCTCTTGCTCCATTCACTCATTCCTATACACCACTGGTTCCCAACCTGTGGGTCACAAACCCCATTAAGGATTGCCAAAGCTTCACAGGAGGACCTTCTTGATTTTAAGTGGTACATGACAACTTAAAAGAAATATATAGTAGGCCTATATGTCAGCATTTCAATCAGTTCTATGAAATAAAAGTTTTAACAAGTTCAGATTATTATTCAAACTACAGATTTGACTTCTCACAGGATAAGGGCACAATTAAGACCCATGCTATATTCACAAAGTCTTCACTCTCTGCTAAACAGCCTTGAACGGCCTCCTGCATTAAGGACGTACGCAGTTAAAACAACCACAGAGCTAGCAGAACAAAGCAGTGTCAGACAGAAGAGAACACTGAATTTGTCAAAAAAGGAAGCCTATTAGGCATGAGGGATTTAAAAAACAATTAATAAATAAAAATACATAATACAGACAAAGAATCTTAATAAAAGTTAGTACAAATATGAGGAAAACTTATCTCTGATGCAACATTCACAGAAAATAATCGTCTTAAACTTCATCCAAATTGCTTGTTCTACACTCGCACATTGACCCCACCCACCCTTCATGCCTCCCTAGACCCCAGTCTTTTAAACTTACAGCTCAGTCACTTATAAAGCCCAAAATCACAAATTACAATTTGCCTCAGAGGAACCTAACCCCAGGGATCCCTCCTCCAATATGGACTGATGTACAGTAGATGTGTACACAGAGCAGATCAACAAAATAAAATTAAAGTAATCCATATCATGAATGATCCAGACAGAGAAAGAGAAACACTTTTCACACAGAGATCGCACTGTAGAGTCGCTACAAAGTCCCTTCTTTATGCCTCCTTTGCATTTTTACACTGAACCAGACAACGGCGGCATCATTCTGCTCCAGTGTGTGGTTATACACAGCATCCAACCATACTGCAATCAAAAGAGCCGTGGCATGTAACACAACAGCGTCAGCCTCTAGTGTGACATATAACATATGTGTCGGCACCACTTTCTAAACAACAACAATGGCCTAACATGTCAGTCACAGTCATTTGTCTCTTACATTGCGGCTAATCTCGTCCTCGTCCTCTGCTCAAGTCAAGTCAAGTCAAGTCTATCTGGCTTTACGTTTTGCACAGACCTAATTTCGGGACTGTTATTACCTTTGTTCCCGGCTCAGAGGCGAGACAACTCTGTGCCCCCCATTCCACGATTGTACCTTATGTACTGAACGGCGAGGCGGCATAACAATGTGATATTCCCACCATGAACAGGCAAGGTAAAAATGGCTAGAGAGAGACATGCACAGCAACAACAATAGAAACAATCAGAACTATAACAGTAATTTCGTCTAGTAATTTTCAACCAGGAATGCACTATGGCCACCAGTTGTGAATGTGTGTGAATGGGTGAATGCGACATGTAGTGTAAAAGCACTTTGAGTGGTCGGAAGACTAGAAAAGCACTATACAAGTGCAAGTACCATTTACCAATAATCATTACTTGTCTGTCACATTGGACCACCATTTTCTGACTAATGCCCCCCCCTCTCTCTTTCTCCATTATGTGTATAATGAGTCATCAAAAATGTTGTAACATTTTGCAGGAAGAGAAAAGAGAGGGGCTTTTAGTGTAAGAAAATCCAAAATGATTTTTGATACACAAACAGACATATAACAACACAGGGAGGCAGGATGACACTGTGTCCTTAAACATGAACCTGAATGTTTTCCTTGTGTTTAAATCTGTGTTTCAGGATCGTCTGACATTTAGGAGGATTATAGTGAAGAACAATGCCAAGAAAAGGAGGCTGTATGAGGCATTCATTGAAACGCTACCACTGCTTACGTCATTAGAGGTTAAGATTAGCTTTGTTCTGAGTAAAAAAAGTGCAGTACGCATTTATAGTAAACCCATCGTCAACCAAATATCCTTTCATCCACAGCTCTCGGAGAGAATGAAGGTAGTGGACGTAATATCCACCAAGGTGTACAGTGATTCACAGCAGATTATTGCTCAGGTGATGAATCTCTTCATATGATCTGTTCTTGGATTGATCATTTTCTGCTGCAACAGAGCTTTCATAAACACTGAGCGTCTTATTTTCCTGCTTTGTATTCCAGGGTGATTTAGCAGATTGCTTCTATATTGTTGAGTCTGGCCAAGTTAGAATCACCATGAAAAGAAGCAGGGTATGTTTGCCCAGTCTACTCTTCATTTTTAAGTTTTAAAAAAACCTTTGTCTGTGTGTCCTGGTATGTTACGTTGTACTTTTCTTTTCTTGCCAGACGAAAAAAGACCAGGAGGATGAGGAGGTGCATATTGCCACATGCACTAGGGGCCAATATTTTGGGGAATTGGCGCTTGTCACAAACAAGCCCAGAGCTGCATCAGCCTACGCTGTGGGAAGCGTCAAATGCTTGGGTATATTTTTTGATCATTCATATATTGCAGCTGGCATGTAAATCTTTCAGAATACCACTGATTACTTTACATATTCTCTATAATTCCTTCTTAAAGGTCTGGTGTGTAGGATTTAGGGGATATATCAGCAGCAATATAGTGTCATAACACAAGTATGTTTTTTGTATAATCACCTGAAAATAAGAATCGTTATGTTTTTGTCACCTTAGAATGAGCTGTTTATATTTACTTAGGGAGCATGTTGCACCGCCATGTTTCTACAGTAGCGCAGAACGGACAAACCAAGTGTTACTACAGGATTAAACCACCAGGGACGTTTGTTTTAGAGAGGAAGATAATTTGGCTTCTTGGAAAAACCTCCTTAATGTCTGGGTCTTAAGTTATCAGGGAAAATAATTGAGCAGACATTAGCAGGTGCTTGTTACGTGCCAAACAACAAACATTGATTTGTAATGTGAAACTGCTATATTTATTGTTTTTACTGGTTTAAATCACCTGGTCTGTTTGTTTTGGAGAGGAAGAGAGCTCTGTGGATAATTCAGGCTTCCAAACCTCCTGAACAATGACCACTGAGGCCTTGATCACACAGAAAGCATTTTAGTAGCCATCAAGGAGGCGAAGCCCCTGGACCAACTGGTGAATCTCCCTTCGATCCACCCTCTTTTTTAGGGTGTCATGTACCCACACAGATCTCCGTCTCCCTGTGTCCAACAAACTATTTGCTGGCAGCCTCTCATCCTCAACCAGAGCTACAGCAAGCTACACCTTCTGCCTGTCCATTTTAGGAGCCTAGATACTAATTCATGTCAGATAGCTAAAATAAATAAATAAACGGTAGATTGAGCACACAGGAAGGTCACAAGAAGGAGGTGAGTCTGTGATTGCCTGGCAACAATAAAAAGGCACAGCAAACGTTTATTTTTACAAGTGGCATTCAATTTAAAAAAAAAAGACCTTGTGTTTGCAACCTGCAAAATGCTTTCTATGTGATCGGGGCTTACATTAATCTAAAGTTTCAGCTGGCTGCAATTTGCAATCCTCACCACTAGATGCCACTAAATCCCCATAAATCTTACACACTGGACCTTTAAACTATGTCTGACTCCTCTTCTCTTCTTTTTTTGTGGTCAGCCATGGATGTCAAAGCCTTCGAGAGATTGCTGGGCCCGTGCATGGACATCATGAAGAGAAACATTGCCAACTATGAGGAGCAGCTGGTGACCCTGTTTGGAGGTAGCGCTGAGATTGAGCAACAAAGTGCATGAGACAGCTCCAATGGACCATGAATCAATCGGTGGATAAAAAAAAAACAAAAAAACAAAGAGGCTTGTATGGATGTTTTTTCCCCACAATCACTTAAAAAGCTTTTCTTACAACAAATGTGAATATCCACTACAACATTCGTGTGTCAGATAAATTAAACAGACTACGCCAGAATCCCCTATGAGACAAGGTTCATTTAGTTTGCCACAGAGTGTTTTGATGAAAGTCAGCCAAAACAGGGTTGCTTAAAGCTTGTTTGAATTAGATTTCTCACGACTCTCACCTTAAAAATGTAAGCGCACATTTTACTTGTCAGTGTCGGGCGCATTATTTGTTTGTATATTGAACACTTTTGTTAACGCTCACCTTTTCGCCACAGTGTTATAGTTACACCTACAGTATGAGATCGTTTGTAAATTTCTAAACATCGTTTGTTAAAATCGGAAGCCAAAGCTAATTTCTTACTGGATAATTATGAGCAAATATGTCACAATCTCTTGTCATTTTTGGCAGCATGAGGCGCACTGGTGCAAAAGTGCCCCAACATGGAGGAGGATTAACAATTTGTAAAAGAAGAATTTCACACTTTGATCACAACAGAATGTAGACTTGGCAGTATTTTAACATTTTTACAAAGTACATTTCTGTTCATCACAAGATTTAATCCCTTGGACACGTGTTCATAAACTGTATATCATTGTTGGTAAGTGTGTTTGTGGCTGTTAGCCTTATACTATGCTTTTGCAAAAAAAAAAAAAAACTTCAGAGAGATAGCTGATAGTTTTGTAAGAATATACAACACATTGCTGTACAATTTGAAACTGAGTATTTACTGTTATTATATAGGCCCAGCTTTAATTGAATAAGTTGCCCCACTAGACTGTAGTCATTATAGGCAGGCAGTGTGTTGAAACAATTAATTTTCCTGCGTTTTAATGTAAAATTTAAATCATATTGTTTTTGTGTCGGTGAAGCATACGTCATGATTATGGCATCCATTATTGCTGTCTACCTCCGCCAACAACTTATACTGTTTGGAAACACATATTATGATGTTCCCTCTGAACAGGAATCTAAAGTGGGTCTTCTCTCTCTTTCTTCTGCTCTCTTTTTTTTTAAATTAATAATTGAAGTCTTCTGTATTTTCTCTGTGGTTTACTGCAGCTTAAAATGTTTAAAGCTGGTTTAACATTGAAACAGTCTGAATTTATTTCCCCCTTTGTGCAGGTAGTGCTGGTAAATTTTGAAGGCAAACCCATAATACTGGCTGAAAGTACTGTATGTTTCACTTTTCATGTCAATAAAGAACATTTTTGTATCTGCTTGTCACATAACTACTTGGAATAGCACACTTTCATTCATTCACCATTCATTCATACACTCATTCGTTTATTCACTATATCTTGCAGTAAAACGTTAAAACAATGATTTAATTGCAAGGGAAAGTGTAAATAATCTAGAAACCGATGTCAGTACGTACTTTTTGCAGTAGTTGCAACATTGCAGATAAAAAATAACCATGTATTGTTCCTGTTATTGCCAATCAGCTGTTACTTGGTAGTAACAGGCATGTACTTTCATCCAATCATACGATGATCAACAAACCAGGCCCCGCCTTCCATGTTTTTCTCAGCAGCATTGACCAATAGAATCCCCGGATTCTTGTTATTGACGTTCACATCCACCAATAGGAGGCTTCCTCTGGAAACATTCATTCCCACCCCTCGAGTGAATGCCAGAGAGTTTCTTGATGTCGACAGGTTTGGTAAGTGGGAAGTTGACTACTTTTTTTCGAATAAATAAAAGGTTTAAACTACTTTTTAACTCTCGCGTCGTGTGCTGCGCGTCTTTGCAGGTGTGGCACGGTGTTTTCGCTGAGTTGTCACGCGTTTATTTGATGTCGAATGGCAGATTGTGGTCGACAATGTTTTTTTCGCTGTGACGCTTGTTGTTTTGGTGATAACAAGCCCACCCGACAGCAGTTCTGTGTAACAAAACAAGTCCTTCATTTCGTTAAACGTGCTTCGCTTCGTGAGAAAATGTCGCTGAAAGGCTTCTCTGTGTTTTCGTGTCATTCATTTTGAACGGGGCAGAGAGGTTGCGTCATGCCTCAACTTGTTGACATTCTTTTGTTTACAGTGTTAGACCCGACAGCCTCTGGGTTTGAACTGAGGACACTGCTGCTGCTTCAGAGGAGTGGGGAAAACAGGAGGCCCGAGCTTCGAGTTGTGTTTTTGGACATGATAATACTTTTAAAACGCTTTGCTGACGGTACGTTTGTTGTATATCCGCGTTTAGGAAGTCAAATCACCCGTTTGTCAGCGCGTGCAGCGACCGTCGATCGGACACCAGAGCGCAAAGAACCGTTAGTTCTTTGTAAAAAGGTTCATTTGACGTTCACAGCTTATTTTGTATTTTTAACGATATTTTTAATACTTTGCACGTCGCCAAAGATCACAAAACGTTCAAATTACGACACGGTATTTTGCTCTGCGAATGTTATTCTTTCACATTGTTTTCATCTTGGTGTTTTCGAGGGTTTATTCGCCACTTCTTAAAACGAATTTCTGGTATTTTTCACTTTGGCTACGCAGTTATGAATGAATGAGCTCTGGTACGCATGCGCCAAATGCTTTTAAGTTTATAAACAAGGCCTCCACGCAGCGGGTCACATGACTGGTCACAGAGGTATACTGTGTCGATTCAGAGACAAAGGATTCCCTAAAGGCTGCCCACCTTTTCCGTTTTATTGATGCGATGCATGACATGTCTCGCGTCGATAACATACTGGGGGATTTTTTCATTTGCTGCGGTCAGAAAGCTTTTACATATCATGTGCATGAGCTTATGTTTTTGTTTTTCTGAACCACGGATCCGTTCACTGAGTCTTAAGGAAATCATATTACTCTAAAAAATCTGCATACCACTATTCAGACGTATGTGTGCAATCAGAAAGACTAATTTTTCATGAATTATGAGCTGTTGTTGTTTAAGTGTAATTGAAACAACATGAAAGATTAGGTAGAACTGTGCATCAGTTTCACTGTGTATGTGAAACCTCTCATTTTGTTCCTTTTGTTTTGCATAAAACCAGCAGATGTGGCAGAATATGATGATGGAAGCTGAGTAAACTGACCTGCAGCCTGTAAAAAAAAAAAAAAAAAAAAAGACAGCAGAAAATTGCAACAATGGACGAGTCTTTTGATCCACTCAAGTGCAACGAGGACCTACCTTCCTCACCTGGGTGCCACATGGATTATGGTAAACATCCCTAAACTATCACAAAGTCATATTTATATGCAAACTTAGCTTTTTTAACACACATTCATTATGGATTTTACTGTTTCCTGTCTCCTCAGATGACCTGCCAGAGCTACAGGAAGTGGAGGAGGACCAGAGGTCTCCAGGGTTATTTCAGGTTGGAGCAGGAGTCTCTCACCAGGAGCTCAGCTGCTCCCCCAGCACCAACTGGCTCACTGAGCTGGCCAACATCGCCACCAGCCCTCAGAGCCCCCTGTTGAAGAGCGCCCCGCATAAGAGGTTAGTACCAAGACGAACTGGTGTGATAAGTGCATACAGTGGTGTGAACTCAAAGGGAAGTTGTCAACCTAGAGAACATAAGAACATAAGTACACACTAGTAGCCCTGGAGGATATTCCACAAAGCAGGATTGGCAAGTTTGCTACACGATTTAGAAAATGTGTCATGAAACATCTGATGAAATTATGTTGATTTTTTTGCAATCATGATGAATCACTTTAACAGTAAAGCTGACTCACTTATCTTGTGTGGTTGAATACGTCTGCTGCTGCTGAACAACAGGATTACATTCAGCTGTCTGAGGGTCATAAATATTACTCATACTTCAAGGAAGAGTATCATCAGTGACCTTACGTGATCATGATGTATATTTATGATATTCTTATATTTTTTCAGATCGTCTCCAGTCCACATCTTTGGCAACAGTAATAGTTTACATTCCTACGCCCGTCCCCCATTAGCCAGCAGTGCACCCAACCCATCCAGAGGCCACCTCAGGGAGCGCAGGCGTGTCAGGGTAACCTTTCACTTCCAACCTTGACCTCTGAAAACCCTGCAATCATTCATTCCTGTAGACCCAGTGATTAAGTCCTAGTAAACAGTGTATGACATGTACTGTGTACTGAAATTGTTTATTTTACTGATGTCATTGTAAGATGTGTTTTTTATTTACAACAGGCCAGCAGCGAATCAGAGTCTGGAGTTTTCTCAATGTCCTCATCTTTTTCTGATGATGAAGACATGGCCTGGTCTCACTCCTGGCCCACCACGGCCTGGCACTGCTTCCTTAAAGGTACACACACACTCGTGTACACACTGTATACATGCACCAGCGCACGCACGCATTGAAGTGAAACCTGAGCTTGTCTAAGAATTTCTTGTAAAGAGAAAAAGGGCTTCAGAATGATGTGTCACAGCTTGAAGACACAATCCACAGTCTGTTGTTTTCTAGTGGGGAGCACGTTTACACCAAAGTAATTCATTCATGTTTTCTAAAATCTGTTAATGTTTACATCTGTAATGTGTTACACAAATGTAAAGCATGCAATTTTTAAAAACAAATATAAACTTGGAAACACTTCATTTTATTTTTATCTTTAAAGATATGCAGGATTTTCCTAAAAAAACAAAACAATGTATAGACTCATACGGTGATAATCCCTCTCAATCATCACTAATTACCCACTAGAAGTGTGTGTTGATGATTTTTTCTGCAGAAACTCTGCCTTCTGCATGTATTTTCGTATTTTCTGTGTTAAGGAAGTTTATTGGTGTTAGCGTCCACAGTCCTCAGGTGACGTCGGGGCTTTATAAAAAGGTAGCGACCAGATGCCAGGTCGTAAACAGCAGACATCCAAGAGAAATAGCGCCAAAAAAAAACGCATATATGGCCAGGTGAAATGCTAAATGAGAGTGAATCTGGGATTAGCTTTTACTTAACTTTTGCCGTAGAGCGTGTTTTCAAACATTAACAGGCAATCCTGCATAGTATACCTTTAAGTTAAACTCTTTCAGGATGTTTGTGAACAGTACTGATAGACTTTTCTCTGCTCTGCCCTCAAAGTGTGCTTCTGATAACCAGATGTGCAATCAAGATAGTTTTAGACAGAAGCTGAAGAGGTGCTGAAACTAATCCTTAGTTGACACTGAAAGGATCCTCCCTTTACAACCAGGACGAGCATGAATTACAAACATTTGTAAAGAAATTCTTACCTCGTGTGTCCAAACAGTGGTATTGCACCCACTTTCCAGCATTCTCCTCTCAGCATCAACACACATCTGCTTATTCATCATGTCACATTGTTGTGCTGATTTTCAGGAACTCGCCTGCGCTTCCATCGGGGTCCTAATGTGGAGTGGCAGGAAGCTGATGAACTCGGGGATTCTGATGATGACTCAGATGATGAAACCATGATGCCGTCCTGCTCCTCCTCCTTTCTTAAGGTAGGCCACAAGTTCAGTGTGTCTTAAAATGTTTCATAATAGTCTGCTTTACTCTTGAATACTTTCCTGTTGTATGCAGTATGTTTCATATTGCTGCACTGTTGACAAGATGAGTGCATTATTCAGTGTGATGTCAGCAGACAGAGCGATGGCTTGTAATGTCCACAAGGTGGCAGCCAGCCTACCAGTGCATGAGTGAAATATAAAACATCCTTGATGATATGCAGTGGTGGCATCATATAAACCAAGTTATCAGGCACCCAGTTGTTTACATGTCAATTCTTCTTTGTTGTTGAGGTCCACTGCTCATCTTGCTGGTGACTGAAGACTCCTCTTTTTGATTCATTTACAGAGATACGGTTCAGAGGGGCTGCGGTTGGTGAGCCACGAAGAGACGGTTTCTTTTGGCCAGGCAGTTCTTAAACTGACCTTTGACCCTGGTTCACCTGATGACGGTCTTTTAACAGCTGAATGCAGATTGGATCACCCTTTTTTTGTAAAAAATAAAGGTAAAAAAAGATCCTTTAAAGACAAGTCTTAATCTTTTTCAGTACAAATTTAGACTGCAGAGTGTGTTCTCATTAAAAAAAAAAAAAACACCATAAGAAAAATGTCAGCTTTGTTGGCAGGAAATGAAAGCAAAACAATGTCATAAACAGATTTGTTGCAGTATGTGAAAGTGGTCTTTGCCAACAGAACCTTCCCATGACCAGATGTCGTTTGCTAAATGCAAAATACCTAGATTTTTGTTTACATAAACAGCTTTATGATCAAAACAATCTGTAATGTACCATCTGTGTTTTTCCAGGATGGTCTTCTTTTTATCCGAGCCTTACTGTGGTGCATCATGGGATCCCTTGCTATGAGATGCAGTTGGGCAACGTGTGCCTGCCACCGAACCACCCAGAAGCCATTAACTGCGATGACTCTGTTGTCTTCGATACTTTCAGAAGGTATAGTCCATAACTTATGAGGTCTTACTTTGTGTAATGAAGAGAGTTATGGGAATACTTCACCCACAGAATTTGTAAATCGGTTAGTCACACGGTGTAAGTTTGAGTTTTGTTAAGAAAACTGTTTTTTTCCCTTGCCTCCACTGAAAATGGCAACCATATTGATTTATCCTTTGACTGGGGACCGTGTTTAACAACAGTAAAACTAGATTAAAACATCTGTTAACAAACTCTCACACAACTCGTGCAGTATATCTAAGTCTCATTTATCCAGTCGTATGCTCATTACTTCCTAAACACATGCATGTTCATTAAAACCTTAGTATTAAAAACTGAAGTGAAAGTGAGACTTATCTGTCCTCTCTGAAAAGCCAGACTCCTGTACTGGGGGTTTTTAGTGAAAATGCATGTGTTGAGGAAGTACTGAGCATACGACTAAGTAAATGAGACATGATTATACTTCACAGGTTGTGTGAAAGTTTGGGAACAGATACATTGATAAATTCTTTTCTGTTGTTAAATGTGGAACCCTGTTGATAAATCAATATGTCAACTGTTTTCTGTTTTCTGTGACGCCATCAGCCGGCTTGAGTTGAGCTGAGACGAGTCAGTTCACACTGCTGCAGTTTTTCTCTGCAACGTTCTTAAACTTGTTTCGTCTCGTCACAAATCATTGGTCTGACCTGGGCTTTATCTAACGGTGTATCAAATGACATTGTGACAGTGTGAAAGTGGTCGCTCGTAGTGTCGACTCTACATGTTAAGAGACTTTGCAGATCCCCTCAGCTTTACGAAGTTATATAACAAATTTCAGCTGTCTGGCCTGCAACTTTACTGTTTTGATGGACTCTCACTGTTCTCAGTTCCTTTTGTGCAACAGCATGCGGGTATAATCCTGCAGTAACATTCTTGGCCACTTGGGGGCAAGAAAAACAAGTTGTGATCACAAATGTGACCTGTTGTTTCTTACAGAGAATAGCTGTGGCTGAAAATGAGCGTTGAGAATGAATCAAAATCAGTAATGTAGCAGACACACAGCTAAACAAGGAGCTGAAACTTATTATAACACTATACTATATACTGTACATACTCCAGCTCCATAAAGCTGAGGGCAGCTGCGGAGTCAGGTACATTTGTGTTGAGCAAGTATACACACACACACCAAAGATGCTGCCCAACGTCTTTTACATTTTTTATACCATTAAGTACTGTTTATTTTTTAGGACAGTTTAATCATAACTTTACAAGTATTTTATCCATATATTAGTCCATCCTGCAGCCTTCTTCAACAAAGGCAGGTATTCCTCACCTCATCATCATCTTGTACAAAGACTACAGTTTGTAGAGACTTGTTTTTTTAAATGTCATTTGTGGTTTGCAGAACAAATTATACACACAAAAGATGTGTTTTTTTAAGAGAGCAATTAAAAAGAAAAATGTGTTTCAGTGCAGCAGAATTTTAATGTGACACGGTGACATTTTCAGACGAACAGCAGGAGTAAACACTGCAGAAGAAAAACAACAATTCGTGCAGAAGACAAATTAGTCAAACACAATGCTGACGTCTGTCTCTATTTTCCCTCTTGTCTCCCGCAGTTACGACTTCACCCCGCTCGACTCCTCAGCGGTGTATGTTCTCAGCAGCATGGCTCGTCAGCGCAGGACCTCCCTGTCCAGCGGGGGTGCCGTCAGTCCAGACTGTGATAAACTTGAGCGCTCCAGCTCCCCACAATCCTCGACTGGCAAATCAAACAGGAGCCACACCTCAGGGACAGCCAGCGGTGCCACGCCTACAAAATGCAAGCGGCCAATGAACGCCTTCATGCTCTTTGCCAAGAAGTACAGAGTGGAGTACACACAGATGTATCCTGGGAAGGACAACAGGTCAGTCAGAGTCAATGAGAACTATTTTGAAGAGCACGATTATCTAATTTAGGTAAATTAATTTCTATATCACCGTGTCACATCTGAAGGTACGGTCACATTAGCCTTCAGGTCAATGAAATTTCCCCGCACTCAGTCCTGAAAGAGGATCTGATATCATGCCTCTAATGTGGGTAGTAAATAAATAAATATTAAGCAGAGTGATCACAAACAGTTACCAGACTGTGACAAGACCGTTACAGTTTTTGGTCTGGTTATGTTATGTACGTAACAGCATGATGGCATTGTGTTTCTTTGACAAAATAGGACCTCAGAAACTCACTGAAGATCACAACAAAAGAGCAGACACATTCCTGAATGAGAGAGGGAATAAAATTCATCGTGCAGAGGTGTAATGTCACCATGCTGTTACAGTAGAGTCTCATTTTGAGATGACACGTTAGCTTATGAAGCAGAGGAACTGTTAAAGAATGAGGGAAGAGATGGCACAGTGTGTATTTACAGTTTAAAAACAGAGACACTCTTTGTGTCTAACATTACTGAGTTAACTCAGGCCAGAGCTGTCGAGCCCAGAGCAACAGATTAAAGGTCCATGACATGATATGTGAAGCTTTGTTATCCAACACAAAGAGAATGCCTCATGAACCTCTGAGAGAGCTCAAGGGTAAAGATAAAGTAACACAGTAACTCTCGGTCCGTGTGGTAGCAAACCTGAATGAACAATGCTCTCTCCTCTGTGAAGACCCACCATTAAAGAGCACATGACATTTGTCTCCAAAGGAGAGTTGGACAGATTTATTAAGCCAATCATCTCCCAGCAGGTGTGGCCTCCATCGCTTGCAAGATAAAACACCTTCCTTGCTACATCTAGATAATGCGTTATTTTTATAGTGTCATTTTTCTTTCAAATTAAATCATTGTAGTGTTGGAGTATTGTCCAGCTTTGCCCTCAGTTTAATTATATTTTCTTGGACTATAAAATATTTCGTAAGTCAGTTCTCGATTTAAAGCCACAGGTCCAAGCTTCAGCTCCTGTGGTTAATAACTCAAGGAGCCAGTGCCTAACCTGTGAAATTTAAGTTGTACTGATTGTTTTTATTACATGTGACATACTATACGATTACTGGTTATGTGATTACGTAAGTGATTGTGACTGACTGTGACTGTACAGTGACTTTAATTTTGGACTTTTTTCTGGCATTCTGTACTATGACGTTTTTTGTAGCATACTATACTGTTTTTTTAATTACATTATTTATGACATAGTATACTATGACTTTTTTCTGGCACACTATACTGTGATCTCTTATGACATTCTGTATGGCATTTTTATTATTATTTTATTATTACTTTTGAAATTACATTTTTATGACTAATGACATATTATACTATGACGTTTTTAGGGATACTATACTGTATTTTTTAAATTACATTATTTACATGTACTATGACTTGTTTTGTGGCAAACTACTATGATTTTTTTAAAACAACAATTTTCATGACTTTTTCCGGGCATACTACACTACGATTTTTATGATGTTCTGTATGGCATTTTTATTATTATTTTATTGTTACTTTTTCTGGCATACTGTAATATGATTTTTTTTAAATGACATTTTTTGTGACGATTTATTACGCTATGACAGTTCAGGCATACTATACCATGACTTTTTTTATTTTATTTTTTATTTTTTTTACATACTACACCATTTACATTTTTTTGGCATACTTAACTGATTTTTTTGAATTGCATTTTCTGATATAGTATACTATGACTTATTTGTGGCATACTATAGTGTGATTTTTTATAACACTTTAAACGACTTTTTAATGACATACTATACAATGATTTTTATATGACATTTTCTAATGCACAGAATACAGTGACATCTTTTTGTGGCATACTATGGTTTGACTTTTTTCTGACATGTTTAGGATTTTTTAAAATATACACTATACTATTATTTTTATATGGCATTTTCCATAGCAATTAATATATGGACTTTTTCATAGCATAATACACTGATATTTTTGTGGCATAATATATTTTAAGTGACATTTTTTGTGGCATACTATGCTCTGATTTTTTATGACATTTTTCCAGACAGATGGTGTTAAGAGAATAATGTGTATGATGTGAGTCTTTGATCTTTGTCTCACCTTACACTCCAGAGCCATTAGTGTGATCCTGGGTGACAAGTGGAAGAAGATGAAGAACGAGGAGAGGAGGATGTACACCATGGAGGCCAAGGCTCTGGCTGAGGAGCAGAAACGACTCAATCCAGACTGCTGGAAACGTAAAAGAACCAACTCAGTAAGGACCAAAGTCACGGAACTGTGACAGAAAGTAGCTCTTTTTTTTCTAACAATCCGCATGGCACAATGACCCTACATGTTAAGTCATGTCTACCCAGTCTTTGGTTTCAGTCATGTGTCCACCCTACTGTACCAACAGCTCATGTTGTCTTTCAACAGGGTTCCCAGCAGACCTAGATAATCCCCCAGAATTCCCAGCTGCTGGCGTTTGGACACGGAGTGTTGCTGGACAGAGTCTGATGGACCGCTTGATGCCTCTTTGCTCTCCTGTATTCTTGAGACTCAACTGTGATGCTGAATTCACTTGCTTTTTGTAACCTTGAGACATTATTAGAGACAAACCAGAATTATGAACTATAAACAAAACATGTAATCTAGTCACTAACAGTGCATATATTTTCTTATATCTTTAATTTCAGAGACATCTTATTCCACTGAAATAAGAATGAACCTTCTCAGTTATATCAGGTTATTTCATATTCAAGGTTGAAACATGAGAGTCTGTGGTGCTATGCTTCAGTGTAGAAGGAGCAGTAAACAACAAGTGTCTATTTATAATTGTAAAAAAGGGGAATTTTAGCTAACTTTTTTCACAACTGTTCAAATTGATTATATTTGTAAGATTCAATATATTGCACAGATTGGTAACCCTTTCATACATTTTGTAATACAGTATATATTCTGCAGCTGAACTATTGCCAACAGTCTGTGATGCTGCCCTGCCAAGTTTTTAGATACTTGCCTAACCACCCGGCCGTATGATGAGAGGGCTTTGAGCGAGTGGTGGTGGGTTTACACTCAGTCACAAAGCACTTCAGGCCTTCGCTGTAAGTCTTTGTTTCTTTTGCACTTTATATAAATATGTAATCTAATCCTTTACAGCCATTGTATACTGGTGGAAACCATTTGTACGATACAGCTAGTATCTCGACAGTTAGCCGGTTGACACAATCATGGCCCAGTCGCCGTGTTCTGCTTTCAGGTTGCTCTTGAATTTTAAGTGCTTTGTTCATAATGTACAGGTTTCACAGCCCCGACGACCTCTTGCACAGAATATCCTTGTATCATATTATAAATAATTTTTTTTAAACTTGCATCATATCCAAGTTTGTTTGGTTCTTTTTTTCATAAACTGTAATCACAACCTGTGGGGATGCTTGGCTTTGTGTTTGAATACATGTCAATGTGTTTTTGCCCGTCTGTTGTTTTGAATAACGTCCTCTCATGAGCTTTAAGTGACAAGCTGAACCAGGCAAATTTTATCTCAGGCTTTAAGAGCTCTCGATATCCACTGATCTGAACATCTGACCACTAAAGCCCAGTTAAAGTGGGTTTTATTTTTCTGTTTCTCTCGGCCACATCAAAACCGCCGTGCACATGCAGTATGCTAACAAAGCCTCCCAAGGAGCAATTGTGCCGAAGCAAGACTATTCACTCTTGGGCTGAATGAGGACAACGTTAAAGGTTTAATTGAATCTTACTCACTGAAACTCGGGCCTCTTCTCCTGGAGATGAAAAAGGATCTGAAAGAAAAATGAAAGCATTATCATAAGCTTTCAACTCAAAGGAAGACTTGCTGTTTCCCAAAAACATCCAGTGATTTAGATAGATGTACAAGATTTTCTTAATTTCCCTTGTGGCATGATGCTTGCACTGGCAGAATGAAATTACAGAAACAACTGGAAATACTACGCAATATTATTGTCTACTCCAAGATATAATTTGCTTTGTTAGAGCCAGAGGGCGCCGTCACTCCATTTTTATTCAGTGGAAGACATGCCGCTCTCCCCCCACGATATAAATGTCTCCCATCTCAGTCCTCACTGGTGAAAGATAACATGATTATAAGGTTGACACAGAGAAAACATAAATAACACTGTATCTGTGGTTTAGGAAATTACAGGACGTTGCAGTTGCATTAAAATAGCAGTAAATGATCAGCACTTTACTGCGCTATAACAGCATCCCTTCAATGATTTATGGACAGTGGGAAGTTATTATTTTTATGTTTCTGAATATCTGGAGGGCCCTGCTTGTCTGCAAGTAGAAAATGGTAAGTGCAAAAGGATGAGATTCATCGCACTGTGCGCCTCATGAAATAACAATGATCAACACCCTGCAAGCCTCTCAAGCATAGGAATCTAATTATAGCATTTCCATAACAGGCCCCTCTAAAATGATCCGAGTTGAATACTTTATGGAGTATGTGAGGAAATGGAAAGTTGTGTTGGATGTGCTTCTGGCTCAACACCATTGTAAGTTTAAATGGAAAACTAAAGAATATCGTAGTTATTTGCGGTTCAGAAATTAAAAGCATTTTTCAGATCTTCACAGTTTTGTAAATTAAAACGATGTGTCACTGTCATGAGGCCGATTACAGAGCATGGAAGCAGAGTTGTCCATTTGTGAACTGCTCTGTGAGGACACAGTGAAGGAACACGCCAAAAGATTCTGGAAAAGGATATGAAAATACACACATCATTTTTAATGACTTTTTTTAATGGCACACTACTGTGACATTTCTTTGTAGCATACTATACTGTGATTTTTTTAAAATCATTTTTTAACAGCCCTTTTCATGACTAGTAAGCTCTTCATTTTATGAGGCTGTGCTCAGTTTTTTTTGATAACTTTCTGACATTTTCAGCATACTATACTATGACAATTTTTGACATGCTATCTCATTACATTTTTGGGCATACTATACTATGATGTCACGGGTTAATTTACTATGACTATGGCATACTACACTGACAATTTTTGCCATACTATACTGTGACTTTTTGGCATACTATACTATGACATTTTTTTGACATACTATACTATGACTTTGTGGCATACTATACTATGACATTTTTTTGCATACTATCTTATGACTTTTTTAGCATACTATACTATGACTTCATGGGTTAATTTACTATGACTTTATGTCATACTACACTATGACAATTTTTGATTTGCTATACTATGACTTTTTGGCATACTATACTATGACATTTTTTGACATACTATACTATGACATTTTTTGGCATTCTATCTTATGACGTTTTTGGCATACTATACTATGACTTTTTGGCATACTATGACAATTTTTGACAAACTATGTTATTAAATTTTTTGTCATACTATACTAAACTATGAGAATTTTTGGCATAGCATACGATAATGTTTTTTAGGCATACTATACTATGACAATTTTGAAAAACTATACTATGACCTTTTGGCATACTTTACTGTGACATGTTGTAACATACTATACCATGATGATTTTTTTTGGCATACTATACTATGACATGTTTTGACATACTATACTATGAATTTTTGGCATACTATACTATGACTTTTTTTTAACATACTATACTATGACTTGTTGGCATACTACACTATGACTTTTTTAACATACTATACTATGACTTTGTTTCACGTACTATACTATGACTTTTTTAACATACTATACTATGACATTTTTTGACATACTATACTATGACTTTTTTGACATACTATACTATGACTTTTTTTTAACATACTATACTATGACTTTTTGGCATACTATACTATGACATTTTTTGACATACTATACTATGACATTTTGGCATATTATACTATGACATTTTTTGACATACAATACTATGACATTTATGGCATACTGTACTATGATATTTTCTTACATACTATACTATGACTTTTTGGCATACTATACTATGACATTTTTGACATACTATACTATGACTTTTTTTTTTTAACATACTATACTATGAATTTTTGGCATACTATAGTATGATATTTTGGCATGCTATACTATGATATTTTTTGACATACTATACTATGACATTTTGGCATACTATACTATGACATTTTTGACATACTATAGTATGACTTTTTTAACATACTATACTATGACTTGTTGACATACTATCTTATGACTTTTTTGACATACTGTACTATGACATTTTTTCACATACTATACTATAACTTTTTTGACATACTATACTATGACTTTTTTAACATACTATACTATGACATTTTCTTACATACTATACTATGACTTTTTGGCATACTATGCTATAACATTTTTTGACATACTATACTATGAATTTTTGGCATACTATACTATGACTTTTTTTTAACATACTATACTATGACTTGTTGGCATACTATACTATGACTTTTTTAACATACTATACTATGACATTTTTTGACATACTATACTATGGCATTTTTTCACATACTATACTATGACTTTTTTAACATACTATACTATGACATTTTTTCACATACTATACTATGACTTTTTGGCATACTATACTATGACATTTTTTGACATACTATACTATGACATTTTGGCATATTATACTATGACATTTTTTGACATACAATACTATGACATTTATGGCATACTATACTATGATATTTTCTTACATACTATACTATGACTTTTTGGCATACTATACTATGACATTTTTGACATACTATAGTATGACTTTTTTAACATACTATACTATGACTTGTTGGCATACTATCTTATGACTTTTTTGACATACTGTACTATGACATTTTTTCACATACTATACTATGACTTTTTTGACATACTATACTATGACTTTTTTAACATACTATACTATGACATTTTCTTACATACTATACTATGACTTTTTGGCATACTATGCTATAACATTTTTTCACATACTATACTATGACTTTTTGGCATACTATACTATGACATTTTTTGACATACTATACTATGACATTTTGGCATATTATACTATGACATTTTTTGACATACAATACTATGACATTTATGGCATACTATACTATGATATTTTCTTACATACTATACTATGACTTTTTGGCATACTATACTATGACATTTTTGACATACTATAGTATGACTTTTTTAACATACTATACTATGACTTGTTGGCATACTATCTTATGACTTTTTTGACATACTGTACTATGACATTTTTTCACATACTATACTATGACTTTTTTGACATACTATACTATGACTTTTTTAACATACTATACTATGACATTTTCTTACATACTATACTATGACTTTTTGGCATACTATGCTATAACATTTTTTGACATACTATACTATGACTTGTTGGCATACTATACTATGACTTTTTTAACATACTATACTATGACATTTTTTGACATACTATACTATGGCATTTTTTCACATACTATACTATGACTTTTTTAACATACTATACTATGACATTTTCTTACATACTATACTATGAATTTTTGGCATACTATACTATGACTTTTTTTTAACATACTATACTATGACTTGTTGGCATACTATACTATGACTTTTTTAACATACTATACTATGACATTTTTTGACATACTATACTATGGCATTTTTTCACATACTATACTATGACTTTTTTAACATACTATACTATGACATTTTTTCACATACTATACTATGACTTTTTGGCATACTATACTATGACATTTTTTTAACATACTATACTATGACTTGTTGGCATACTATACTATGACATTTTTTCACATACTATACTATGACTTTTTGGCATACTATACTATGACATTTTTTGACATACTATACTATGACATTTTGGCATATTATACTATGACATTTTTTGACATACAATACTATGACATTTATGGCATACTATACTATGATATTTTCTTACATACTATACTATGACTTTTTGGCATACTATACTATGACATTTTTGACATACTATAGTATGACTTTTTTAACATACTATACTATGACTTGTTGGCATACTATCTTATGACTTTTTTGACATACTGTACTATGACATTTTTTCACATACTATACTATGACTTTTTTGACATACTATACTATGACTTTTTTAACATACTATACTATGACATTTTCTTACATACTATACTATGACTTTTTGGCATACTATGCTATAACATTTTTTGACATACTATACTATGAATTTTTGACATACTATACTATGACTTTTTTTTAACATACTATACTATGACTTGTTGGCATACTATACTATGACTTTTTTAACATACTATACTATGACATTTTTTGACATACTATACTATGGCATTTTTTCACATACTATACTATGACTTTTTTAACATACTATACTATGACATTTTTTCACATACTATACTATGACTTTTTGGCATACTATACTATGACATTTTTTGACATACTATACTATGACATTTTGGCATTTTATACTATGACATTTTTTGACATACAATACTATGACATTTATGGCATACTATACTATGATATTTTCTTACATACTATACTATGACTTTTTGGCATACTATACTATGACATTTTTTACATACTATACTATGACTTTTTTTTTTTTACATACTATACTATTAATTTTTGGCATACTATAGTATGATATTTTGGCATGCTATACTATGATATTTTTTGACATACTATACTATGACATTTTGGCATACTATACTATGACATTTTTGACATACTATAGTATGACTTTTTTAACATACTATACTATGACTTGTTGGCATACTATCTTATGACTTTTTTGACATACTGTACTATGACATTTTTTCACATACTATACTATGACTTTTTTGACATACTATACTATGACTTTTTTAACATACTATACTATGACATTTTCTTACATACTATACTATGACTTTTTGGCATACTATGCTATAACATTTTTTGACATACTATACTATGAATTTTTGACATACTATACTATGACTTTTTTTTACATACTATACTATGACTTGTTGGCATACTATACTATGACTTTTTTAACATACTATACTATGACATTTTTTGACATACTATACTATGGCATTTTTTCACATACTATACTATGACTTTTTTAACATACTATACTATGACATTTTTTCACATACTATACTATGACTTTTTGGCATACTATACTATGACATTTTTTGACATACTATACTATGACATTTTGGCATTTTATACTATGACATTTTTTGACATACAATACTATGACATTTATGGCATACTATACTATGATATTTTCTTACATACTATACTATGACTTTTTGGCATACTATACTATGACATTTTTTACATACTATACTATGACTTTTTTTTTTAACATACTATACTATTAATTTTTGGCATACTATAGTATGATATTTTGGCATGCTATACTATGATATTTTTTGACATACTATACTATGACATTTTGGCATACTATACTATGACATTTTTGACATACTATACTATGACTTTTTTAACATACTATACTATGACTTGTTGGCACACTATCTTATGACTTTTTTGACATACTGTACTATGACATTTTTTCACATACTATACTATGACTTTTTTGACATACTATACTATGACTTTTTTGACATACTATACTATGACTTTTTTTAACATACTATACTATGACTTTTTGGCATACTATACTATGACATTTTTTCACATACTATACTATGACATTTTTTCACATACTATACTATGACTTTTTTGACATACTATACTATGACTTTTTTTAACATACTATACTATGACTTTTTGGCATACTATACTATGACATTTTTTCACATACTATACTATGACATTTTGGCATATTATACTATGACATTTTTTGACATACAATACTATGACATTTATGGCATACTATACTATGACTTTTTTGACATACTATACTATGACTTTTTTAACATACTATACTATGACATTTTCTGACATACTATACTATGACATTTTTTCACATACTATACTATGACTTTTTTGACATACTATACTATGACTTTTTTTAACATACTATACTATGACTTTTTTGACATACTATACTATGACTTTTTTTTAACATACTATACTATGACTTTTTGGCATACTATACTATGACATTTTTTGACATACTATACTATGACATTTTGGCATATTATACTATGACATTTTTTGACATACAATACTATGACATTTATGGCATACTATACTATGATATTTTCTTACATACTATACTATGACTTTTTGGCATATTATACTATGACATTTTTTGACATACAATACTATGACATTTATGGCATACTATACTATGATATTTTCTTACATACTATACTATGACTTTTTGGCATACTATACTATGACATTTTTGACATACTATAGCATGACTTTTTTAACATACTATACTATGACTTGTTGGCATACTATCTTATGACTTTTTTGACATACTGTACTATGACATTTTTTCACATACTATACTATGACTTTTTTGACATACTATACTATGACTTTTTTAACATACTATACTATGACATTTTCTTACATACTATACTATGACTTTTTGGCATACTATGCTATAACATTTTTTGACATACTATACTATGACTTGTTGGCATACTATACTATGACTTTTTTAACATACTATACTATGACATTTTTTGACATACTATACTATGGCATTTTTTCACATACTATACTATGACTTTTTTAACATACTATACTATGACATTTTCTTACATACTATACTATGAATTTTTGGCATACTATACTATGACTTTTTTAACATACTATACTATGACTTGTTGGCATACTATCTTATGACTTTTTTGACATACTGCACTATGACATTTTTTCACATACTATACTATGACTTTTTTGACATACTATACTATGACCTTTTTAACATACTATACTATGACATTTTTTCACATACTATACTATGACTTTTTGGCATACTATACTATGACATTTTTTTAACATACTATACTATGACTTGTTGGCATACTATACTATGACATTTTTTCACATACTATACTATGACTTTTTGGCATACTATACTATGACATTTTTTGACATACTATACTATGACATTTTGGCATATTATACTATGACATTTTTTGACATACAATACTATGACATTTATGGCATACTATACTATGATATTTTCTTACATACTATACTATGACTTTTTGGCATACTATACTATGACATTTTTGACATACTATAGTATGACTTTTTTAACATACTATACTATGACTTGTTGGCATACTATCTTATGACTTTTTTGACATACTGTACTATGACATTTTTTCACATACTATACTATGACTTTTTTGACATACTATACTATGACTTTTTTAACATACTATACTATGACATTTTCTTACATACTATACTATGACTTTTTGGCATACTATGCTATAACATTTTTTGACATACTATACTATGAATTTTTGACATACTATACTATGACTTTTTTTTAACATACTATACTATGACTTGTTGGCATACTATACTATGACTTTTTTAACATACTATACTATGACATTTTTTGACATACTATACTATGGCATTTTTTCACATACTATACTATGACTTTTTTAACATACTATACTATGACATTTTTTCACATACTATACTATGACTTTTTGGCATACTATACTATGACATTTTTTGACATACTATACTATGACATTTTGGCATTTTATACTATGACATTTTTTGACATACAATACTATGACATTTATGGCATACTATACTATGATATTTTCTTACATACTATACTATGACTTTTTGGCATACTATACTATGACATTTTTTACATACTATACTATGACTTTTTTTTTTTACATACTATACTATTAATTTTTGGCATACTATAGTATGATATTTTGGCATGCTATACTATGATATTTTTTGACATACTATACTATGACATTTTGGCATACTATACTATGACATTTTTGACATACTATAGTATGACTTTTTTAACATACTATACTATGACTTGTTGGCATACTATCTTATGACTTTTTTGACATACTGTACTATGACATTTTTTCACATACTATACTATGACTTTTTTGACATACTATACTATGACTTTTTTAACATACTATACTATGACATTTTCTTACATACTATACTATGACTTTTTGGCATACTATGCTATAACATTTTTTGACATACTATACTATGAATTTTTGACATACTATACTATGACTTTTTTTTAACATACTATACTATGACTTGTTGGCATACTATACTATGACTTTTTTAACATACTATACTATGACATTTTTTGACATACTATACTATGGCATTTTTTCACATACTATACTATGACTTTTTTAACATACTATACTATGACATTTTTTCACATACTATACTATGACTTTTTGGCATACTATACTATGACATTTTTTGACATACTATACTATGACATTTTGGCATTTTATACTATGACATTTTTTGACATACAATACTATGACATTTATGGCATACTATACTATGATATTTTCTTACATACTATACTATGACTTTTTGGCATACTATACTATGACATTTTTTACATACTATACTATGACTTTTTTTTTTTACATACGATACTATTAATTTTTGGCATACTATAGTATGATATTTTGGCATGCTATACTATGATATTTTTTGACATACTATACTATGACATTTTGGCATACTATACTATGACATTTTTGACATACTATACTATGACTTTTTTAACATACTATACTATGACTTGTTGGCACACTATCTTATGACTTTTTTGACATACTGTACTATGACATTTTTTCACATACTATACTATGACTTTTTTGACATACTATACTATGACTTTTTTGACATACTATACTATGACTTTTTTTAACATACTATACTATGACTTTTTGGCATACTATACTATGACATTTTTTCACATACTATACTATGACATTTTTTCACATACTATACTATGATTTTTTTGACATACTATACTATGACTTTTTTTAACATACTATACTATGACTTTTTGGCATACTATACTATGACATTTTTTCACATACTATACTATGACATTTTGGCATATTATACTATGACATTTTTTGACATACAATACTATGACATTTATGGCATACTATACTATGACTTTTTTGACATACTATACTATGACTTTTTTAACATACTATACTATGACATTTTCTGACATACTATACTATGACATTTTTTCACATACTATACTATGACTTTTTTGACATACTATACTATGACTTTTTTTAACATACTATACTATGACTTTTTTGACATACTATACTATGACTTTTTTTTAACATACTATACTATGACTTTTTGGCATACTATACTATGACATTTTTTGACATACTATACTATGACATTTTGGCATATTATACTATGACATTTTTTGACATACAATACTATGACATTTATGGCATACTATACTATGATATTTTCTTACATACTATACTATGACTTTTTGGCATATTATACTATGACATTTTTGACATACTATACTATGACTTTTTTTTTAACATACTATACTATGAATTTTTGGCATACTATAGTATGATATTTTGGCATGCTATACTATGATATTTTTTGACATACTATACTATGACATTTTTGACATACTATACTATGACTTTTTTAACATACTATACTATGACTTGTTGGCATACTATCTTATGACTTTTTTGACATACTGTACTATGACATTTTTTCACATACTATACTATGACTTTTTTTGACATACTATACTATGACATTTTCTTACATACTATACTATGACTTTTTGGCATACTATGCTATAACATTTTTTGACATACTATACTATGAATTTTTGGCATACTATACTATGACTTTTTTTTAACATACTATACTATGACTTGTTGGCATACTACACTATGACTTTTTTAACATACTATACTATGACATTTTTTGACATACTATACTATGACATTTTTTCACATACTATACTATGACTTTTTGGCATACTATACTATGACATTTTTTGACATACTATACTATGACATTTTGGCATATTATACTATGACATTTTTTGACATACAATACTATGACATTTATGGCATACTATACTATGATATTTTCTTACATACTATACTATGACTTTTTGGCATACTATACTATGACATTTTTGACATACTATACTATGACTTTTTTTTTAACATACTATACTATGAATTTTTGGCATACTATAGTATGATATTGTGTCATGCTATACTATGATATTTTTGACATACTATACTATGACTTTTTTGACATACTAAACTATGACTTTTTTAACATACCATACTATGACATTTTGGCATACTATACTATGACTTTTTTTAACATACTATACTATGACTTTTTGGCATACTATACTATGACTTTTTTGACATACTATACTATGACATTTTTTCACATGCTATACTATGACTTTTTTGACATACTATACTATGACATTTTTTGACATACCATACTATGACATTTTTTCACATACAATACTATGACATTTATGGCATACTATACTATGATATTTTCTTACATACTATACTATGACATTTTGGCATACTATACTATGACATTTTTGACATACTATACTATGACTTTTTTAACATACTATGCTATGACTTGTTGGCATAATATCTCATGACTTTTTTGACATACTGTACTATGACATTTTTTCACATACTATACTATGACTTTTTTGACATACTATACTATGACTTTTTTTTTAACATACTATACTATGACTTTTTGGCATACTATACCATGACATTTTTTACATACTATACTATGACTTTTTTAACATACTATACTATGACTTGTTGGCATACTATACTATGACATTTTTTGACATACTATACTATGACTTTTTTGACATACTATACTATGACATTTTTTGACATACTATACTATGACTTTTTTTTTAACATACTATACTATGACTTTTTGGCATACTATACTATGACATTTTTTCACATACTATACTATGACATTTTGGCATATTATACTATGACATTTTTTGACATACAATACTATGACATTTATGGCATACTATACTATGACTTTTTTGACATACTATACTATGACTTTTTTAACATACTATACTATGACATTTTCTGACATACTATACTATGACATTTTTTCACATACTATACTATGACTTTTTTGACATACTATACTATGACTTTTTTTAACATACTATACTATGACTTTTTTGACATACTATACTATGACTTTTTTTCATACTATACTATGACATTTTTGGCATACTATACTATGACATTTTTTGACATACTATACTATGACATTTTGGCATATTATACTATGACATTTTTTGACATACAATACTATGACATTTATGGCATACTATACTATGATATTTTCTTACATACTATACTATGACTTTTTGGCATATTATACTATGACATTTTTGACATACTATACTATGACTTTTTTTTTAACATACTATACTATGAATTTTTGGCATACTATAGTATGATATTTTGGCATGCTATACTATGATATTTTTTGACATACTATACTATGACATTTTTGACATACTATACTATGACTTTTTTAACATACTATACTATGACTTGTTGGCATACTATCTTATGACTTTTTTGACATACTGTACTATGACATTTTTTCACATACTATACTATGACTTTTTTTGACATACTATACTATGACATTTTCTTACATACTATACTATGACTTTTTGGCATACTATGCTATAACATTTTTTGACATACTATACTATGAATTTTTGGCATACTATACTATGACTTTTTTTTAACATACTATACTATGACTTGTTGGCATACTACACTATGACTTTTTTAACATACTATACTATGACATTTTTTGACATACTATACTATGACATTTTTTCACATACTATACTATGACTTTTTGGCATACTATACTATGACATTTTTTGACATACTATACTATGACATTTTGGCATATTATACTATGACATTTTTTGACATACAATACTATGACATTTATGGCATACTATACTATGATATTTTCTTACATACTATACTATGACTTTTTGGCATACTATACTATGACATTTTTGACATACTATACTATGACTTTTTTTTTTAACATACTATACTATGAATTTTTGGCATACTATAGTATGATATTGTGTCATGCTATACTATGATATTTTTTGACATACTATACTATGACTTTTTTGACATACTAAATTATGACTTTTTTAACATACCATACTATGACATTTTGGCATACTATACTATGACTTTTTTTAACATACTATACTATGACTTTTTGGCATACTATACTATGACTTTTTTGACATACTATACTATGACATTTTTTCACATGCTATACTATGACTTTTTTGACATACTATACTATGACATTTTTTGACATACCATACTATGACATTTTTTCACATACAATACTATGACATTTATGGCATACTATACTATGATATTTTCTTACATACTATACTATGACATTTTGGCATACTACACTATGACATTTTTGACATACTATACTATGACTTTTTTAACATACTATGCTATGACTTGTTGGCATAATATCTCATGACTTTTTTGACATACTGTACTATGACATTTTTTCACATACTATACTATGACTTTTTTGACATACTATACTATGACTTTTTTTTTAACATACTATACTATGACTTTTTGGCATACTATACCATGACATTTTTTACATACTATACTATGACTTTTTTAACATACTATACTATGACTTGTTGGCATACTATACTATGACATTTTTTGACATACTATACTATGACTTTTTTGACATACTATACTATGACATTTTTTGACATACTATACTATGACTTTTTTTTTAACATACTATACTATGACATTTTGGCATACTATACCATGACATTTTTTACATACTATACTATGACTTTTTTAACATACTATACTATGACTTGTTGGCATACTATACTATGACATTTTTGACATACTATACTATGACTTTTTAGACATACTATACTATGACTTGTTGGCATACTATACTATGACATTTTCTTACATACTATACTATGACTTTTTGGCATACTATGCTATGAAATTTTTTGACATACTATACTATTAATTTTTGGCATACTATACTATGACATTTTTGACATACTATACTATGACTTTTTTTTAACATACTATACTATGACTTGTTGGCATACTATACTAAGACTTTTTTGACATACTATACTATGAATTTTTGACACACTATACTATGACATTTTTTGACATACTATACTATGACATTTTTTGACATACTATACTATGATATTTTGGCATATTATACTATGACATTTTTTGACATACTATACTATGACATTTATGGCATACTATACTATGATAATTTCTTACATATTATACTATGACTTTTTGGCATATTATACTATGACATTTTTGACATACTATACTATGACTTTTTTAACATACTATACTATGACTTGTTGGCATACTATCTTATGACTTTTTTGACATACTGCACTATGACATTTTTTCACATACTATACTATGACTTTTTTGACATACTATACTATGACTTTTTTTTTTAACATACTATACTATGACATTTTGGCATTCTATACCATGACATTTTTTACATACTATACTATGACTTTTTTAACATACTATACTATGACATTTTTTGACATACTATACTATGACTTTTTTTTAACATACTATACTATGACATTTTGGCATACTATACCATGACATTTTTTACATACTATACTATGACTTTTTTAACATACTATACTATGACTTGTTGGCATACTATACTATGACATTTTTTGACATACTATACTATGACTTTTTTGACATACTATACTATGACATTTTTTGACATACTATACTATGACTTTTTTTTTAACATACTATACTATGACATTTTGGCATACTATACCATGACATTTTTTACATACTATACTATGACTTTTTTAACATACTATACTATGACTTGTTGGCATACTATACTATGACATTTTCTTACATACTATACTATGACTTTTTGGCATACTATGCTATGAAATTTTTTGACATACTATACTATTAATTTTTGGCATACTATACTATGACATTTTTGACATACTATACTATGACTTTTTTTTAATATACTATACTATGACTTGTTGGCATACTATACTAAGACTTTTTTAACATACTATACTATGACATTTTTTGACACACTATAGTATGACATTTTTTGACATACTATACTATGACTTTTTTGACATACTATACTATGACCTTTTGGCATACTATACTATGACATTTTTTGACATACTATACTATGACATTTTGGCATATTATACTATGACATGTTTTGACATACAATACTATGACATTTATGGCATACTATACTATGATATTTTCTTACATATTATACTATGACTTTTGGGCATACTATACTATGACATTTTTGACATACTATACTATGACTTTTTTTTAACATACTATACTATGAATTTTTGGCATACTATAGTATGATATTTTGGCATGCTATACTATGATATTTTTTGACATGCTATACTATGACATTTTTGACATACTATACTATGACTTTTTTAACATACTATACTATGACTTGTTGGCATACTATCTTATGACTTTTTTGACATACTGCACTATGACATTTTTTCACATACTATACTATGACTTTTTTGACATACTATACTATGACCTTTTTAACATACTATACTATGACATTTTTTGACATACTATACTATGACATTTTTTGACATACTATACTATGACTTTTTTTTAACATACTATACTATGACATTTTGGCATACTATACCATGACATTTTTTGACATACTATACTATGACTTTTTTGACATACTATACTATGACATTTTTTGACATACTATACTATGACTTTTTTTTTTTTAACATACTATACTATGACATTTTGGCATACTATACCATGACATTTTTTACATACTATACTATGACTTTTTTAACATACTATATTATGACTTGTTGGCATACTATCTTATGACTTTTTTGACATACTGTACTGTTACGGCTGTATGTGCTCTGTTCTGCTGTATGTGCTCTGTTCTGCTGTATGTGCTCTGTTCTGCTTCCCTCCCTTGTAGATCTGCCCAGGTGTGCTGCATCAGGTAATGAGGTGCAGTGCACCTGGCATGGAGGAGGTATTTAAGAGCTCTTGTGCAAGTAGCAAGGGGGGGAGGTTCTGGTGTGGGGACTGCTGGTCCTGCTGCCTCTCCCCCATGGGATTTCTGTGTGTCTTGTGTGTTTCTTTTAATTTTAATAAATCCCATGCATCTGAGTGTTTTAAAGGTGTTCGTGTGATTGCTTTTTTTGAGTCAGATTTGGAGTTTTGTTCGCCCCATAGGGCCGCCAAAGGGTGGGGCGTAACAGTACTATGACATTTTTTCACATACTATACTATGACTTTTTTGACATACTATACTATGACTTTTTTAACATACTATACTATGACATTTTTTGACATACTATACTATGACATTTTTTGACATACTATACTATGACTTTTTTGACATACTATACTATGACTTTTTTTAACATACTATACTATGACTTTTTGGCATACTATACTATGACATTTTTTCACATACTATACTATGACATTTTTTAACATACTATACTATGACTTTTTGGCATACTATACTATGACATTTTTTCACATACTATACTATGACTTTTTTGACATACTATACTATGACTTTTTTAACATACTATACTATGACATTTTTTGACATACTATACTATGACATTTTTTCACATACTATACTATGACTTTTTTGACATACTATACTATGACTTTTTTTAACATACTATACTATGACTTTTTGGCATACTATACTATGACATTTTTTCACATACTATACTATGACTTTTTTGACATACTATACTATGACTTTTTTAACATACTATACTATGACATTTTTTGACATACTATACTATGACATTTTTTCACATACTATACTATGACTTTTTTGACATACTATACTATGACTTTTTTTAACATACTATACTATGACTTTTTGGCATACTATACTATGACATTTTTTGACATAATATACTATGACATTTTGGCATATTATACTATGACATTTTTTGACATACAATACTATGACATTTATGGCATACCATACTATGATATTTTCTTACATACTATACTATGACATTTTTGACATACTATACTATGACTTTTTTTTTAACATACTATACTATGAATTTTTGGCATACTATAGTATGATATTTTGGCATGCTATACTATGATATTTTTGACATACTATACTATGACATTTTGGCATACTATACGATGACATTTTTGACATACTATACTATGACTTTTTTAACATACTATACTATGACTTGTTGGCATACTATCTTATGACTTTTTTGACATACTGTACTATGACATTTTTTCACATACTATACTATGACTTTTTTGACATACTATACTATGACTTTTTTTGACATACTATACTATGACATTTTTTCACATACTATACTATGACTTTTTTAACATACTATACTATGACTTTTTGGCATACTATACTATGACATTTTTTGACATACAATACTATGACATTTATGGCATACTATACTATGATATTTTCTTACATACTATACTATGACATTTTTGACATACTATACTATGACTTTTTTTTAACATACTATACTATGAATTTTTGGCATACTATAGTATGATATTTTGGCATACTATACTATGATATTTTTGACATACTATACTATGACTGTTTTAACATACTATACTATGACTTGTTGGCATAATATCTTATGACTTTTTTGACATACTGTACTATGACATTTTTTCACATACTATACTATGACTTTTTGGCAAACTATACTATGACTTTTTTGACATACTATACTATGACATTTTTTCACATACTATACTATGACTTTTTTGACATACTATACTATGACATTTTTTGACATACCATACTATGACATTTTTTCACATACAATACTATGACATTTATGGCATACTATACTATGATATTTTCTTACATACTATACTATGACATTTTGGCATACTATACTATGACATTTTTGACATACTATACTATGACTTTTTTAACATACTATGCTATGACTTGTTGGCATAATATCTTATGACTTTTTTGACATACTGTACTATGACATTTTTTGACATACTACACTATGACTTTTTTGACATACTATACTATGACATTTTTTCACATACTATACTATGACTTTTTTGACATACTATACTATGACATTTTTTCACATACTATACTATGACTTTTTTGACATACTATACTATGACTTTTTTAACATGCTATACTATGACATTTTTTGACATACTATACTATGACATTTCTTCACATACTATACTATGACTTTTTTGACATACTATGCTATGACTTTTTTTTAACATACTATACTATGACTTTTTGGCATACTATACTATGACATTTTGGCATATTATACTATGACATTTTTTGACATACAATACTATGACATTTATGGCATACTATACTATGATATTTTCTTACATACTATACTATGACTTTTTTTTAACATACTATACTATGACTTTTTGGCATACTATACTATGACATTTTGGCATATTATACTATGACATTTTTTGACATACAATACTATGACATTTTTGACATACTATACTATGACTTTTTTTTTAACATACTATACTATGAATTTTTGGCATACTATAGTATGATATTTTGGCATGCTATACTATGATATTTTTGACATACTATACTATGACATTTTGGCATACTATACTATGACATTTTTGACATACTATACTATGACTTTTTTTTAACATACTATACTATGACTTGTTGGCATACTATCTTATGACTTTTTTGACATACTGTACTATGACATTTTTTCACACACTATACTATGACTTTTTTGACATACTATACTATGACTTTTTTTAACATACTATACTATGACTTTTTGGCATACTATACTATGACATTTTTTCACACACTATACTATGACTTTTTTGACATACTATACTATGACTTTTTTTAACATACTATACTATGACTTTTTGGCATACTATACTATGACTTTTTTGACATACTATACTATGACTTTTTTTTTTTTTACATACTATACTATGACTTTTTTGGCATACTATATTATGACATTTTTTCACATACTATACTATGACATTTTTTGACATACTATACTATGACATTTATGTCATACTGTACTATGACATTTTTTGACATACTATACTATGACTTTTTGGCATACTATAGTACGACATTTTTTGACATACTATACTATGACTTTTTTGACATACTATACTATGAATTTTTTTTAACATACTATACTATGATATTTTGGCATGCTATACTTTGATATTTTTTGACATACTATACTATGACATTTTTGACATACTATACTACGACTTTTTTAACATACTATACTATGACGTGTTGGCAAACTATCTTATGACTTTTTTGACATACTGTACTATGACATTTTTTCACACACTATACTATGACTTTTTTGACATACTATACTATGACCTTTTTAACATACTATACTATGACATTTTTTCACATACTATACTATGACATTTTTTGACATACTATACTATTTTTTTTTCTTTTAACATACTATACTATGACATTTTGGCATACTATACCATGACATTTTTTACATACTATACTATGACTTTTTTAACATACTATACTATGACTTGTTGGCATACTATACTATGACATTTTTTGACATACTATACTATGACTTTTTTGACATACTATACTATGACATTTTTTGACATACTATACTATGACTTTTTTTTTAACATACTATACTATGACATTTTGGCATACTATACCATGACATTTTTGACATACTATACTATGACTTTTTTAACATACTATACTATGACTTGTTGGCATACTATACTATGACATTTTCTTACATACTATACTATGACTTTTTGGCATACTATGCTATGAAATTTTTTGACATACTATACTATTAATTTTTGGCATACTATACTATGACATTTTTGACATACTATACTATGACTTTTTTTTAACATACTATACTATGACTTGTTGGCATACTATACTAAGACTTTTTTAACATACTATACTATGACATTTTTTGACACACTATAGTATGACATTTTTTGACATACTATACTATGACTTTTTTGACATACTATACTATGACCTTTTGGCATACTATACTATGACATTTTTTGACATACTATACTATGACATTTTGGCATATTATACTATGACATTTTTTCACATACTATACTATGACTTTTTTGACATACTATACTATGACCTTTTGGCATACTATACTATGACATTTTTTGACATACTATACTATGACATTTTGGCATATTATACTATGACATTTTTTGACATACAATACTATGACATTTATGGCATACTATACTATGATATTTTGTTACATATTATACTATGACTTTTTGGCATACTATTCTATGACATTTTTGACATACTATACTATGACTTTTTTTTAACATACTATACTATGAATTTTTGGCATACTATAGTATGATATTTTGGCATGCTATACTATGATATTTTTTGACATACTATACTATGACTTTTTTAACATACTATACTATGACTTGTTGGCATACTATCTTATGACTTTTTTGACATACTGTACTATGACATTTTTTCACATACTATACTATGACTTTTTTGACATACTATACTATGACCTTTTTAACATACTATACTATGACATTTTTTCACATACTATACTATGACATTTTTTGACATACTATACTATGACTTTTTTTTAACATACTATACTATGACACTTTGGCATACTATACCATGACATTTTTTACATACTATACTATGACTTTTTTAACATACTATACTATGACTTTTTTGACATACTATACTATGACTTTTTTTTATCATGCTATACTATGAATTTTTGATATACTATACTATGACATTTTTTCACATACTATACTATGACATTTTTGACATACTATACCATGACTTTTTTAAACACACTATACTATGACTTTTTTGACATACTATACTATGACTTTTTTTTAACATGCTATACTATGACTTTTTAGCATACTATACTATGACATTTTTTCACACACTATACTATGACTTTTTTGACATACTATACTATGACTTTTTTTAACATACTATACTATGACTTTTTGGCATACTATACTATGACTTTTTTGACATACTATACTATGACTTTTTTTTTTTTTACATACTATACTATGACTTTTTTGGCATACTATATTATGACATTTTTTCACATACTATACTATGACATTTTTTGACATACTATACTATGACATTTATGTCATACTGTACTATGACATTTTTTGACATACTATACTATGACTTTTTGGCATACTATACTACGACATTTTTTGACATACTATACTATGACTTTTTTGACATACTATACTATGAATTTTTTTTAACATACTATACTATGATATTTTGGCATGCTATACTTTGATATTTTTTGACATACTATACTATGACATTTTGGCATACTATACTATGACATTTTTGACATACTATACTACGACTTTTTTAACATACTATACTATGACGTGTTGGCAAACTATCTTATGACTTTTTTGACATACTGTACTATGACATTTTTTCACACACTATACTATGACTTTTTTGACATACTATACTATGACCTTTTTAACATACTATACTATGACATTTTTTCACATACTATACTATGACATTTTTTCACATACTATACTATGACATTTTTTGACATACTATACTATGACTTTTTTTTTAACATACTATACTATGACATTTTGGCATACTATACCATGACATTTTTTACATACTATACTATGACTTTTTTAACATACTATACTATGACTTGTTGGCATACTATACTATGACATTTTTTGACATACTATACTATGACTTTTTTGACATACTATACTACGACTTTTTTAACATACTATACTATGACGTGTTGGCAAACTATCTTATGACTTTTTTGACATACTGTACTATGACATTTTTTCACACACTATACTATGACTTTTTTGACATACTATACTATGACTTTTTTAACATACTATACTATGACATTTTTTGACATACCATACTATGACATTTTGGCATACTATACTATGATTTTTTTTTTAACATACTATACTATGACATTTTTTGACATACTACACTATGACTTTTTTGACATACTATACTATGACATTTTTTCACATACTATACTATGACTTTTTTGACATACTATACTATGACATTTTTTCACATACTATACTATGACTTTTTTGACATACTATACTATGACTTTTTTTTTAACATACTATACTATGAATTTTTGGCATACTATACTATGACATTTTTTGACATACTATACTATGAATTTTTGGCATACTATACTATGACATTTTTGACATACTCTACTATGACTTTTTTAACATACTATACTATGAATTTTTGGCATACTATACTATGACATTTTTTGACATACTATACTATGATATTTTGGCATGCTATACTATGATATTTTTTGACATACTATACCACGACATTTTTTTGGCATACTATACTATGACATTTTTAACATACTATAGTATGACTTGTTGGCATACTATCTCATGACTTTTTTGACATAGTATACTATGACATTTTTTGACATACTATACTATGACTTTTTGGCATACTTTACTATGACATTTTTTGACATACTATACTATGACTTTTTTAACATACTATACTATGACTTTTTGGCATACTATCCTATGACATTTTTTGGCATACTATACTATGACATTTTTGGCATACTATACTATGACATTTTTGATATACTATACTATGACTTTTTTAACATACTATACTATGAATTTTTGGCATACTATACTATGACATTTTTTGACATACTATATTATGATATTTTGGCATACTATACTATGACATTTTTTTGGCATACTATACTATGACTTTTTTTTAACATACTATACTATGACTTTTTTGACCTACTATACTATGACTTTTTTAACATACTATACTATGACTTTTTGGCATACTATCTTATGACTTTTTTGGCATACTATACTATGACATTTTTTGGCATACTATAATATGACTTTTTTAACATACTATACTATGACTTGTTGGCAAACTATCTTATGACTTTTTTAACATACTATACTATGAATTTTTGGCATACTATACTATGAAATTTTTTGACATACTATATTATGATATTTTGGCATACTATACTATGACATTTTTTTGGCATACTATACTATGACTTTTTTTTTTAACATACTATACTATGACATTTTTGACCTACTATACTATGACTTTTTTAACATACTATACTATGACTTGTTGGTATACTATCTTATGACTTTTTTGGCATACTATACTATGACATTTTTGACATACTATACTATGACTTTGTGTCATACTACACTATGACAATTTTTGGCACACTATACTATGACTTGTTGGCAAACTATCTTATGACTTTTTTAACATACTATACTATGACATTTTTTGGCATACTATACTATGACTTTTTTAACATACTATACTATGACTTGTTGGCATACCATCTTATGAGTTTTTTTGACATACTATACTGTGACTTCATGGGTTAATATACTATGACTTTATGTCATACTACACTTTGACAATTTTTGGCATGCTATACTATGACATGTTTTGACATACTATACTATGACTTCATGGGTTAATTCACTATGACATTATGTCATACTACACTTTGACAATTTTTGGCATGCTATACTATGACATGTTTTGACATACTATACTATGACTTCATGGGTTAATTCACTATGACATTATGTCATACTACACTTTGACATTTTTTGACATACTATACTATGACTTCATGGGTTAATTCACTATGACATTATGGCATACTACACTATGACAATTTTTGACATACTATACTATGACTTTTCGGGATACTATACTATGACAATTTTTGGCATACTATCTCATGACTTTTTTGACATACTATGACTTTTTGGCAAACTATGACAATTTTTGGCATAAGATACAATAATGTTTTTTTTAGGCATACTATACCATGACAATTTTGAAAAACGATACTCTGACTTTTTGGTATACTATATTGTAACTTTTTTTTGGCATACTTTACTGTGACATGTTTTAACATACTATACTATGAATTTTTGGCATACTATACTATGACATTTTTGACATACTATACTATGACTTTTTGGCATACAATACTATGACATTTTTGACATACTATACTATGACTTTTTTTTAACATACTATACTATGACTTTTTGGCATACTATACTATGACATTTTTTGGCATACTATACTATGACTTCAAGGGTTAATTTACTATGACTTTATTGCATACTACACTATGACAATTTTTGATTTACTATACTTTGACTTTTTGGCGTACTATACTATGACATTTTTTGACATATTATACTATGAATTTTTGGCATACTATACTATGACATTTTTTGACATACTATACTATGACATTTTTGACATACTATATTATGACTTTTTTAACATACTATACTATGACTTGTTGGCATAGTATCTTATGACTTTTTTGACATACTCTACTATGACATTTTTGACATACTATACTATGACTTCTTTAACATACTATACTATGACTTTTTGGCATACTATACTATGACATTTTTTGACATACTATACTATGACTTTTTGGCATACTATACTATGACATTTTTTGACATACTATACTATGACATTTTTGGCATACCATCTTATGACTTTTTTGACAAACTATACTATGACATTTTTTGACATAATATACTATGACTTTTTTAACATACTATACTATGACTTTTTGGCATACTATACTATGACATTTTTTGACATACTATACTATGACTTTTTGGCATACTATACTATGACATTTTTTGACATACTATACTATGACATTTTTGACATACTATACTATGACTTTTTCGACATACTATACTATGACTTTTTTAACATACTATACTATGACTTTTTGGCATACTATACTATGACATTTTTGGCATACTATACTATGACATTTTTGACATACTATACTATGACTTTTTTGACATACTATACTATGACTTTTTGGCATACTATATTATGACATTTTTTGACATACCATAGTATGATATTTTTTGGTATACTATAGTATGACATTTTTTGATATACTATAGTATGACATGTTTTGACATACTTGTTGGCATACTATAATAATTTTTGGCAAAGTATACGATAATGTTTTTTTAGGCATACTATACTATGACAATTTCGAAAAACTATACTATGACTTTTTGGCATACTATACTGTGACTTTTTTTGGGAATACTTTACTGTGACATGTTTTAACATACTACACTATGACGATTTTTTTGGAATACTATAATATGACTTCATAGGTTATTTTACTATGACTTTATGGCATACTACACTATGACAATTTTTGACATACTATACTATGACTTTTTGACATACTATACTATGACTTTTTGGCATATCACACTATGACATTTTTTGGCATACTACAGTCATGGAAAAAATTATTAGACCACCCTTATTTTCTTCAATTTCTTGTTCATTTTAATGCCTGGTACCACCAAAGGTATATTACCTGATGAATACAATGAATACGACAAAAAGTTCAGCTGATTCCATAATACTTTATGTCCTATTTGACATGCTTTAGCTTAATTTTATTCCCAGGTTATATAAGAGGCCATTTCATGCCTTCAATTTACATGCAAAGGCCTAGAGTGGTTTCCTGCTTACATTCAAGCTGTAGCACAACTCAGAAGTTGTCAGCTCTCACATAATACCTAAAACAAAAGAATTATGTGAAGCCACAAAGGCAGCCATCTTGGCACTGCTGGAAATTGGCATGAGTGAAAGACAGGTAGCCAAAAAACTGAAGATCTCCAAGACAGCCGTTCATTACACCAAGAAAAAGCAAGCCGAACATGGTACTACCAAATTGCTGGCTGGTCAAGGCAGGAAATGTCTTTCTACCCCACGAGAGGACCGTGCACTCATCCGTTCCTGTGTCAAGAATTGTTGTCAGACCTCCAGGGACTTTAAAAATGAGTGGGCACTGTCGAGAAATGTGACTTGTTCAGCAAGGACAGTTCGAAACCGACTTCTTGAAGCTGGTCTGAAGTCACACAGGGCACAGAAGAAGCCCTTCATCAACGAAAGGAAGAGGAAGGCCCGCTTACGCTTTGCTAGGGATCACAAGGATTGGACTGTTGATGATTGGGCTAAGGTTCTCTTCAGTGATGAATCCAATTTTGAGTTGATGCCCACTCCAGCCAGCTTACTGGTTAGGAGGAAGCCTGGAGAAGCCTACAAACCAGACTGTCTTGCCCCTGCAGTAAAACATGGGGGTGGATCAGTGATGATCTGGGGTTGTTTCAGTATGGGTGGAACAGGGCAAATGCAATTGTGTGAAGGGCGAATGAACCAGGTCACGTACAGGGCTACTTTACTGTGACTTTTTTTGGCATACTTTACTGTGACATGTTTTAACATACTATACTATGACGATTTTTTTGGCATACTATACTATGACGATTTTCAGCATACTATACTATTACATTTTTTGACATATTAAACTATGACTCCTTTTTGACATACTATACTATGACTTTTTTAGGCCTACTACACTGACATTTTTAGGTATACTATTCTATGACGTTTTTGGCATACTATACTATGACTTTTTTGCAGCGTACTATACCATGATTCCTTTGGTAAGTATACTATCACTTTCTCTGGCATCCTATACTATGACTTTTTTCAATGACATTTTTATGACTTTTAATGGCATACTATAGTGTAACATTTTTTTGCACTTTATATTATGAGTTTTTTGGTTTACCATACTACGACATTTTTTGGGGTACACTACAATATGACTTTTAAAAAATATACTATGCTGTGATTAGTTAAATGACATCACTTTTTGGCACACTATACTCGAACATTTATTGACATACTATATTATGACATTTTTTGACATACTATAGTGTGACTTTTTTGGCAGAAAATAGTAAGACTTTTTTGACATACTATACTATGACTTTTTTGGGCATACTACACAATGGCATTTTTTGGCATACTTTACTATGACTTTTTTGTGTACAATAAAACGATTTTTTACCCATACTATATTATGACTTTTGTGGCATACTACACTGTGTCATTTTTTGGCATACCATACAATGACATTTTTTGCCATACTATATTATGAGTTGTTTTTTTGCATACTATACTATGGTATTTTTTTGGCATACCATACTATGGCATTTTTTGACATACTAAACTGCTACTATTTTTAGGCATACTATATTATAACATTTGTTTACTTTTTACTATTCTGACATTTTTGGTATACTATACTGACACTTTTTGTGAAGTACTATAATATAATTTTTTAATGAATTTTAATTACTTTTTTGGCATATTATAGTATGGTTGTTATTTTTATTTTTATTTATTTATTTTTTTTTTACATTTTTATTACTTTTTAATGGCATATTACATATGATTTTTTTCACATACATGACATTTTTGTGATATCAAGTGGCACTTTCGAGACTTTGTTATGGCACACATAACAACATTTTTGTGAAATTGGGTGGATTTTTAAGACTTTTTGATAGCTACTACATTTTTTTAATGGCGAGTTAAGAGTTTTTTCACAGCATGCTATACAATGAATGTTTCAATGACATTTTTATGACATAGTATATTATACTACAGATCCTATACTATGACTTTTTTTATGACATACTTTACTTTGACGTATTTTATGACATACAATAGTATGACATTTTTTGTGACATAGTATACTATGATATTTTTTGTGACATACTGAAATATTTATATGATTGATTGAAAATGATTTGTGTTGACTCTTTTATAGCATACTACATTATGACACGTGTTGCAGCATACTATAATATAATAGTATGACATTTTTTTCTGGGGTACTCTACTAGGTTTCATTTAATGACATTTTTTATATATTTTTTTCATGGGATACTACACTATGATTGTTTTAAGGACATTTTTTTTTATGACATAATCAATTGTGTCTCCTCAGATTTGATTTCTAATGGCTGTTGTACTTAAATTTAAGGGGGAAATTGCTGGTATTACAGCCAACAACAAAAGAGTACATATAGAAATATCTAGAGCATGTCAAGCGCTGACTAATTTAAGCTGTGGCAAGTTAAAACTTTTTTTTTAGAAGTATCATATTTTGAGGACAGCAAAGTGAAGCAATCAGCTAATTAATTTAAGGTCAGTGGGTTGCAATCCAGAGAGAAAGGTGCAGTTTTGTACAAATGGGTTGCATTTATGCACAAGGGTCTTTTGACAGGAACAATTAAAGAGGAAATGATGCTAAAATGAACAATTAGAATGGAGAGAAACTGAGACAGGGATCATCACTGCTGGCTTCCTCTTAAATCAGAAGCTGCACCTTAATCAGGGCTTCCTAATTAGGGGCAATTAGCTTTAGTAATTCACTGAGAGATAGCAGACTCTCTGTGTCTTTGTTGGAGCAAGGTGTGCATCTGACAGTCATCTCGAAATGTTTTTTATTTGTCATGGATACATCACAGATTTGTTTTTTACACTGGTTAGTATGATTCTTGCACAATTTTATGTATGAGCTGTTCAAACAAAAAAAGCTGGATTCATAGAGAATCTATCTTCATTTCTTTATGGGTCCATTTTTAGAAACTTGAACAACAGTAGCATGAAATTTCTCTTTACACATTCATGCTCATTTGTCACCCCTACCATACTATGTAGTATGCCAGAAAAAGAATTACTATGTCCCATAAAGTGCCGGATCTTCCCATAGGTGACATAGGCAGCTGCTTAGGACGCCACGAAGAGGGTGGAGTGCCAAAATTGCCCTCGCCTCAAACAGATGACAGCTTGTTGACAGCTGTCAGAAGCCGCAATGACAGATGACAGAGCATTCAAATGACTGATGACTGGTTGAAAAGTAATAATGGGAATTTTACTTATTTCGGTGAACAAAAAATTCATAAATATTACCAACAACAAACTAACACAACTATGAAATGACAGGGATGCATATGTAATTTCACTGTTGAGAATATTATGTTATAATCTACAATGCATGTAACTATAAGTCAAAAGTAAAACTACATACATTGCAAAGTAACAACAGCAGAGTGTTCCGGGTCAATCTCTGTCTCTGTCGAGCTCAATGAACGGTGTTTTATCTCTGACGTAACGGACAGATGAAAAAGAGGGTTAAAGTTCAGGGCACAATTTTAAGATGAAGTAGTGTGTCCTGACTGTGTGCATACTGCATATAGCATGACATACTTTGTGAGAGCAGCTGGAGTACCCCCTGAAAGTAAAAAGAAAAACAATGTGCTTTGGATTGCAGCTACTGTGTCAATTCAGGAAAAAAGGAGCTGACATTAAGCAGAAGACTGCAGGTAAAAAAAATAAAAAGGAAGTGGATTTTTCTCTTCCTTCACAGCCATCACTGCATCTCAGTTGTGCCATGACATTTGAAGAGAGCTGAAGATTTCTGCAGGCTCATGGGAAGTTTGAGTGAGGCACAGGAGTGAGCCACAAAAAGGGTTCTTTTCAGACAATCCCACTCCACTTATGTCCTGAAAGACTTTAAAGGTCCAGTGTGTAGGATGTAGGGGAACATACTGGCAGAAATTAAAAGTAATATTATGTTTTTTTAGTGTACAATCACCTGAAAATAAGAATAGTCATGCTTTAATTACCTCAGCATGTGTACAGGCCCCTAATTTCCAGGGCTGGTACCTGCGGTTATTCCACAGGCTAGTTAATTACATGTCAGGCAGGAAATCCAAAGTGTGGGATCATTTTGAGAAGGTGAAGGACCAACCCAAGGTGATATGTAAACTCATCTTCATTCATCAACTACAAACATGACGTATCATCTGAAACATGGAAGTAGCTACATGCCCATTAGCCACTTAGCACAATCATTACTGCTTTGCTGACAGCGTCATTGACAGGCGGCTCGCTCAGTGTGTGACGTGCACTTGTAGATAAAATATAGGCCTATATTAATGAAGGTTCATTAGTACGGTTTCTATTTCTCTGTAATGTAGCACAGTGTTAACAATGTTACTGATACTATTCTTTCTCACACCTGAACTCAAACCATTGTGTTGCCACACCCAAAATATATCATTTAATAATAATTCTTAGTCAGAGTCAGCCCTAGTGCTTTTTGCCAGTTTTATTCACCTGCTCTGTTTGTTTTGGAGAGGAGGAGATCTTTGCAGATAATTTGGCTCCTGATAAAACAATGGACACCTGAAGGAATCCTAACCCGGAGCTCATGTTTGGCACATGGGGGACGTTTTAGCTGGTTGCAATCTGCAATACAATATCCTCAGCCAGATGTCACCTCATCCTACATACTGCTCCTCTAACAGTACACATAATCATTTGGTGATTGAATTTATTTGTGACTCTTTCCGTGAATCTAACTCTACCTGAGTATTTACCTCTGTGTGTGCATGGTCAATAATTATGTTGGGTGGTTTACAACACAATGCTGCAGCAGTTACGGTGAAAAGTCATAATCCTGCTGCTGAACACTGAGACTTTGGTGGGCAGCTCAACACTTGACCTAAAAACACTTGTGTCAATATTTCACTTTAGTTCAGCCCATTAAAAGGCAAGAAAGAACAGTGAATGTTTTCCTGTCACTTTCACACTGTCACCCAGTAATTTGAAACCCACTGCAGGAGCTCAGGGTGCAGCGGTTCTGCCCATTACAGCTGCAAGGGGGCAACACCGAGCAACAAGCAGAGATCTGTGCTCACTGAAGTTAACCTTCATTCAGGAGTGGGCTGTTGATACAGAGTGCTCTTCAAAGCAGCAGGATGCTGGTGGAAATCTGTCTGATGTTGAAGTGCGGATCACACACATGAAGCTGAAGCCAAGACTCTGCTGCAGTGAAGAAAACACTTTGATTTCCTGATTGGATGGAGTCAGTGTTTTTACATGTTCAATCCAATCAATCACCTACTCTTTACAACACTGCTGATCATTCCCCAACACACACAACACTATGTTTATGTTACTGAATGTATGTGCGTCCATTTTTAGTCATGTCTGAAATTTGAAACCTGAGCTATAGCTAACATGTATGTTACAGTACATATACCTTACTGTGCAGTTCAAAGGATGGTCTCATTTAAAAAATGAATTTGATCTTGGCTCATACTTTATATTTTCAGCAATCAGCTGTTTCTGGACCTGTTCTTATTTGAAGTGATGTCACATTTGTACTTTTTGTCCTTGTTATTTGTCTAGATTGTTGCATTATGTGATTATTTTTTGTTTTTGTAATGATGCCTGTGTTTGTATGCCTGGCTGCAACCAAATTTCCCCTGGTGGAATAATAAAGTTTGACTTGACATGACTTATTGTGAATTTAACTCCATGCATTAAAGAGGTGTTGCTCAGCAACAACGGTGGCTGTACATCATTACAGCATGTATACATGTATGAAATATAGCCCGACATACATGAGGATGACACCAATAGATATCTGAGAGTTTAAAAACAACGTGATGTATTTGCTGTTAGTTTTTTTAACACATAAAAAACACAAATGGTTTTGATTCTTTGAAACCCGGAGCAACATCACTTCTCTTGTGCTGCTTTCAGACGCCTTTCGCAAGTACTTAAACCTTTGAACCCTCAGCACATTGGTGTGATTTCTTTCAAAAGCATGGGAAAAATGCAATGAGCAGCTTGATAAGAAATGTGCCAGAAATTGAAAAAAGTAATAAAAAAATTATTTAAAAAATAGAAACCAGGGAAAAAACAGCTAGGGGAAAAGTTATATCTATAACTATTATAAATTATTTATATTATTATTACATATTTACAATTATGGTACAGAATTACTGAACATTTTAAGCACCTTTTCAGGTCATTTCCTTGTCTGTTTTTTGTTTTTAAGATTTTTTTTTTATTGTTTTAAATTGTTTTAAAATTTCTTTTGTTTTTTGGGTCATTTCTTCTTTTGTTGCTCATTGCCTTTTTCCCATGTTTTTGAAAGAAATCAAGCCACTTTTGGTCAGGTTTTAAAGGGTTAATGAAGAAGATCCTTTAAATTTGTGAAAAATTAACTTTGCAACAGAGACGCTGTTTCTAAATGACCTCAAACACATTTGTTGTTTTTATGGTGGAATTTCTTGTTGGCCGACATATACTCTCACAGTGGGCATTTTAAAATAATTTTCCATATTTGAGTACTTGCATTATATTATTAGTCCTCGAGTGCTCGCAAAAAGACATCTAACAGAAGAACAGGAATTTAATTGGCCAGCAAATAAGAAGAAAATGTATTTATTGAGCAACCAGGCGCCAGATCAGCTTACTAAACAATATATTTAAAGTTAGTATAAGAAAAATTAGGAACTTTCTGTTGCTGCTGTTACGTAAAGTGAGAACCAAGTTCAAAATGCAGATGTGTTTCAGTTTTGGGAGTCAAGTTATGGAATGGACTAGCTGATTTGTAACTGTGCAGCTCACGGTTGAGTTTTCAAAAAGCCTTTTAATGTAAAATGATCAAAATGTAAAAGAGTTGAGGATTCTAATTTAGAGTATAATGTATTAAATCATTAATTTATTTATTTTCCTTTCTGTGGTAAGGTTGATATTCTGGGTTTTCCTTTGATTAAAATAGGGCTTCAGCCTGTTCCTTTTTGGTTACTGACTGTGAGAAAATTTGTGTGAAATAATCTTTACTTTTCCATCCATATGTATGTAACCGAAATAAAAATTATTCATTCATTCATTTATTCAGGTTAGAACAGGGGTAGGCAAACTGTGGCTCCACAGCTACATGTGGCTCTTTGGCTCCTCTCCAGTGGCTCCCTGTGGCTTTGACAGAAAATGACATGGAAATGAATGACTGTTATTTTTTTACATTTTAATTTTCATTTATTGTTGTAGGCCCAAGATGATTCTTACATTCTTCAACTGTAAAAATGGGTTGCCTATACATCAATTTAAAAAAATGTTTTCATTTCCCCAACTAGAATTTACGACATCCGTCTGTGGCCTGTTAGCGATGGCTACATTAGTCTTGAGTCTCCCTAGCCAGGCTAGCTCTGTATTCCAAATCAAAAAATGGAAAAGTCTCTATTAATATAGAATTTAATAGTGCGTGGACAAATTTGTTTGCTTTCATTGGCAAAGCTGCAAAGTTAAAGTACCAAATAATCAAAACTAGCCCACTGCAGAGCAGCCACTTTGTGATGGATGCTCATTTAGATCTATTAGTAATGTTGATAGGCTAAATTAAACTTAAAAGGTTTTGTTACCTTTGTTTTCAGGCTCAAATATGTTTTGCAGCTCAAGACTTTTTTTTTTTTTTTTTTTGCAAAAATGGCTGTTTTGATATATAGACACAGCATTGTAGGACCGTCTGCAGAGAGTGAATTTGCGTTTCCTGGGAAAGTAAGGGAGTGACACACCCTACTCTCCATCTGATCGGCTAGTACTTGTTGCCTTCGTTGGTGAGGTTTAGCCAAGAGAAGTGAGTTTCGCTAAGAGTAGGGTAAATGTATCAGGGTCAGCCAATCAGAGGGAGAGTAAGGGTGAGTAGGGTGGGTTATGCCTTCGCTATCCAAGGAAACACTAATTGACGTCTCCTGGCATGTCATTATAACCACAGAGGGAGTGACAGCAGAGAAAGGAGGCGCTGAGCGAAACAATACGCTGCTCTACAATGAAATAAGATCTGACCTATTTTAAATAGTAGTCATGTTCACATGTGGGAGGCTGGGTGACAATAGCTCTATATGTTGAACAAATACTGATATTCAAATGTCATGCCCATCCCTAATACACACAGATCTGATGTGCTGGTCTAGCTCGAATGCTGATGGGGAGATATGGTTTTACAATCATTTCTGCACCACACAGAAACACGTTTGAGTGGAAACAGCATTAAAACTGATAAAATAAAAATAGTGATTAAGAGCGATACATAAATTCAGTTAAACAGAACAGATACGAGAGTCTGATGGTATTCAAAGGCAGCGTATTTCCTTTCTCTTTTGTCTCTTTCCATCTCTAACTATATTTTATAACCTGTCACACTTCCGTTCGTCTTTTGTCCTTTTATACTGCCCACATCTCTGCCTGCCTATTGCTCTCTCCCTTGTGTTTCGGAGCCCTAATTGGATGGTGTGTGAACACTGTGAAAGGGGGAAAATCATTCCATTTTCTTGGTCCACAGGTTTCAGGCAACAGAGAACTGAATTGAATAAACCCCTGCTGATAGAATTTGCACTTTGGTCTGACAGCTGAACAACAGAAAAGCCAAGAGGACAGAAATCTCAGTAGAGTCAAACAAGAGAGGCCGGGTACACAACCGCTGCATGGCATACTAATCCACACTAATGCTCATACAGTAGCTGCTGGCCTGGATTACATAGCTGTTGATGTAGACGGAGAAAAGCCCAGCTCAGTCTGGACCGAGTCATTTCCAGGTGATTGCTTTTGTGTGCCAACAGAGGAGGCTGTGTCACAATCTTATGACATAAATTAAATTCTGTGTAAAGTAGTGGTGAATGAATTAGTCAATTAACTGCAACTGTTTTGATAGTCAACATATTGTTTGTTACTTATCAGGCAATGCCATGATATTCCTAACGTAGGGCTGGCAAACCTGATCTTAGGGCTGGGTTATACGGAGAAAATCAAATATCATGATATATTTGACCAAATACCTCAAAACTGACATCGGGACAATTGTTTTAGGTTAATTATTGTTGCACAAAATATTACATCACTTTACTGAAATGCAGCCTTTAAAACCAGGAAAAGACTATACTTATGATGTTACGATATCCAAAATCTAAGACGATATCTAATCTAATATCACAATATCAATATAATTGATATATCATTCAGCCCTGCTAAACTCTAGAGCTGCCCCCACCTAAGAAGTTTTCAAGTTGGCCAATAGTCGTCATTTAAGGCCATTAGTCGACTAGTCGCCCGCATGTTTACCACATTAATTTAATTATGAAACTACATATTTTTGGGTGGGGCAACACAATGGTTTGAGTTGAAGGTGTGAGAAAGAATAGTATCAGTAACATTGTTAACACTGTGCTACATTACAGAGAAATACAAACCGTACTAATGAACCTTCATTAATATAGGCCTATATTTTATCTACAAGTGCACATCACACACTGAGCGAGCCGCCTGTTAATGACGCTGTCGGCAAAGCAGTAATGATTGTGCTAAGTGAACCCGCTCACATCACCACATTACCCCAGTCCTCCATGACCGCCACTGGCTGCCGGTTAAACACGGGATAAATTTCAAACTTCTACTCATCACCTACAAGGCCCTTAACAATCTAGCTCCTCCATATCTCTCTGACCTCCTCCATCAGCACTCCCCCTCCCAGTGTCTCTGCTCTACTGATGCCAACTTCCTTCAAATATCCAGGACTAAGCAGCGAACTTGGGGTGATGGGGCATTTTCAGTCACTGCCCCCTCTCTGTGGAATACAGTACCACACAATAGTCATATAGGTTTTGATTTATTTTGACAAGGTGCAGCTCCTAATAGAGTTTCATATTTTTGGGGGTTTTTTTCCTGCATCTAATCGACCAGTAAAATCTTGCCGACTAATGACCTTTCTGGTTGACTAATATTTGGTCAACTATTAGTGGACAGCCCGACTAACTCACATCTCAGTTTAGCAAAAATATTTTATTTCTGACCAAATGATGGTGCTAGATGAAAAATCAGGGGATGGAAAAGTGATATTACAATTTATTATCATTTGGGGGAGGAACACAAATGTGTGTAGCGTTTTTTTTTTTGGGTTGAAGGATCACCAAAGTCAGTAGGATTCATGAATGTCTGTAGAGTCATGCTGCTAGCATAGCTAAAATAAATGCAAAACATTTGCTGGTTCCAGCTTCTCAGACACTGCTTCTCTCTATTCATTATCTTTTTAAATTGAACACTTGGGATTTGGACTGTTGGTCAGAAAAAAAAAAAAACAATTTCCAGACACCTCCGTGGGCTCTGGGATACACTGACCTTATTAAACAGATTGGATATCAGCCAGAAGACATCGATCCAGATTCAAAGCAGTTTTTTGTGTATTATTCATTATGGTTTGGTGAAGATAAAGGTGATGTCTCCTCTCGGATCTGGATATTGTCAGAAATCTGAGGTTGATGCCTTTTCAATCAATCAGTCAAACCACTGTTTATTCAGGGAAAACTAACTGAGCATTAAGCTCTTTTACAGCACGGCCCTGAGTTCACATTCACATTCATAATATATTATTACGGCATTACGTTACTGTAGATATGGTGATCCCAATCAGTTCAACACTGTGAGGTTGACACAGTTTAATTTTTGGGCTGGTACTGTATCAGATAGGCACATAGTAACAGCAGTTCAGTTCAGGGGGTCGGTTTAGGGGAAACAGACGTTGGATTGGTGCAAACTGTGAGTGAGTAATCTGGAAAAAAAAATCATCACATTAGTCGATAAAAAAGATAACTGTTCGTCACAGCTGTAGTATAATGGAAGTGAGAAAGCCAAAGCTACTCCTTTTGTAGAAATGGTCATAAAATGAGATGCAATGAGCCTTTATTACGGCCTGCTCACTAATCGATTAATATTTTCTGAGAAATTATACTGAGGGTTCAGACAGAGGCTCGGGCCAGTGCATGACTGAAAACGGTAAACATAATAAGCCTCAGATCCTCATTTCCTGTGTTTACTATATCGAAAGATACAACTCAAGCTCTGATAACGTAATTAACGTCTCCCAGGGATCAATAACCCTACAGCACACCACTAATGAGACATCAAGACATGACGGAGGGAGAGAGAAAGACACACAGACGCAGACAGACACCTGATTCTGCTTCCACTGGCTCCAGTGATTTACTGAGAGTAAATGGAGACTTAATAAATACATTTTCTTTTGCAGGGCACCATAAAACGCCAGTTAGTGAGATCTCTGCAGGAAATTATTCATTGATTGTTGACATATTTTAGGGTGAATTAAAAGATAATTGGATTGTTGTCATTAACTCACTATTGCTCTCTCATCTAATGTTATTGCCTTCTTATTTGCTCGGGAGGCCTCGTGAGTAGTCAGAGCTGTTTGGCTGAAGTGAGCTGCAGTGCTATCAAGAGACCAATAAAGATATTTGAAATTATGCAGCCGACTAATTCATCAAAACAGAGAAGCAACCGGTTCTAACAGGACATCCACTGCAGCAGAACAGCTGTCGGGGGTATGACACGCTGTTATGATCATTAGGTGGTGTGGGCGTACTTGTATTTGAGAGTTACGCACAACTACAGAGATGATAATGGGTCATGGACTAGTTCACAAGTTACCGACTGACTGTACTGCACATCTCCACAGAGAAGCAGTGAGAGTTTGTAATTAAGCTGTGACTGTGCAGTGGGAGATAATTTTAGTTTGAAAGGAGAGCAGACATTAATTGTGACAACAATAACTCTAATTCATATTTACATGTGAATTCAAAAGAGAAAATCAGTGACTTAGTTCAAAGTATTTACAAAATCCTCTATAACAGTGTATACAATCTAAATATCAATATACAGTATGATATGTGATATATATTAATATACTGTAGATTCTTTGAAACCAATTAAAAACTGTTGATATATAAAATCCCCAGAGAGGGATATCTGTCCTATCCTATATATCAGTGGTTCTCAAATGCACTGTGGGATTTTGTGATAACCACACATTATTATTGCAATGTTCAACTGGGCCTGTACAAAAAGTTATAAATGAATTTTCAATGGACTGTATCAGTATGTTGTGCACACCCATTTCGTAATAAAGAGGCAAAGTTTAGCTAAAAAATGCATTCATTCATTTATGTTCTGTAACCGCTTATCCTGTTGGGGGTCAGGGGGAGGCAGGGTACACTGTAGACAGGTCGCCAGACTATCACAGGGCTGACACATAGAGACAGACAACCATTCTCGCTCACATTCACACCACGACCAATTTTAGAGTCACCAGTTAACCTGCATGTCTTTGGACTGTGGGAGGAAGCCGGAGCACCCGGAGAAAACCCACGCTGACACTTGAACCCTCTTGCTGTGAGACAACAGTGCTAACCACTGCAAAAATGCAATTTTATTTAATTCAATTTAAAAAACCTTAACGAGGAACCTATTTGTTGTCATTCACGCGTGGGAATTATAAGTGTGTGACACATTAAAGGCCCTGATTGGCAGCCAGCGTGAGGGATGATAACATTTAAAAGCAGAAAGCCGTGAGTGGGACAATAGATCGCTTTGTTGTACGGAGCAAATTGCAACAAAGCACCAGCGAAGACGACCTGCCACTGAAAGAAAAGAAACAAAAACTGTCAGTACAGTATCCCAAAATCTACCTGTCTTTTTTTATTGTTATTGTTAATAACGAGCCAAGCTTGCCAGGCCAGCATGTTCCCAACTTCAGTTCGAAGCCAGTAAGCTGTCACTGAGAGAGGTAACAGAGTGTGACTGAGCCTGACAGGGATGTCATTAGTTTTGCAGGTATGTGGTCATGAACCAATCTACTGTACAAATAGACACTTTGACTTGATGATGTTGTTGAAGGAAAAGTAAGGGGATCACCAAAGTTCTTACAAACCATCCTGAGGGAACATTAATGTCTGTGTCAATCTAGTAGACGCTGAGATATTTCACTACCTGAGTAAGAAATGTAACCGCTTTGTGGTGCCAGTAGAAAGGTTAAAGAATCACCAAAGTCAGAAGAATTCATCATTTTAGCACTGTGCATATTTGTGCCAAATTCCCATGGCCATCCATTTCATAGTTTCTGAAATATTCTCACCAATGTTGCTACCCGTAGAGCCACGCTGCGAGCTGGGCTGCATATCCAATATAGTCATGAAGCACTGTTGGTGATTGATTTGTAACACTGCTCACAACAACCAAATACAGCCAAATAAATCATTGGGATAGGAGCCAGAGTATAAACAATGAGGTCAAAATCTCTGATGACAAATTTTTACTGCCTCAGAATATATTGTTCTATTTTGCCTAACTCTGGTTCAAACACATAATTCCTAAGTAAAAGATGAATTCTGAAACGTGGCAGTCAGCTTGGACGTCACTCCATAAACATGCCACCATGAGTGAGAATTAGCTCATGCCAAGGACACAGAAGAAGGTAAGCAAGCACTGCTTTGGATCTGGGCTCTTTATCTTTTATTGAATCTTTGAAGACATCAATGAAAACCTAATAGGCTGCTCTAAGCCTGCCTGTGGTGTGGGCAAATCCCTGATATCTGGTCTGCCCATCACGTGTTGTATAGCACATCCAACACTGGTCCTCCAACACACTGGCACAGCTCTGCTCTCAATTAAGTGGGTTTTTTTTCCATTTGCAATTTCAGACTGTAAAACAAAAAGGTGCTGGTATGGCAGGAGACTAGCTGAGATTTGGAGGACTATTTCACTTCTAGGATTCTTCTCCAAGATGTGTGTACTTTTTGTCAGTGTTTGATTTTCTGAAGTTCATATATTAAGATACTGTTCACTCACCAGTCACTTTATTAGGTACACCTGTTCAACTGCTCATTAACACAAATAGCTAATCAGCCAATCACATGGCAACAACTCAATACATTAAGGCATGTAGACATGGGCAAGATGACCTGCAGAAGTTCAAACAGAGCATCAGAGTGGGGAAGAAAGGTGATTTAAATGACTTTGAACGTGGCATGGTTGTTGGTGCCAGACAGGCTGGTCTGAGTATTTCAGAAACTGCTGATCTATTTTCAGGCACAACCATCTCTAGAGTTTACAGAGAATGGTCTGAAAAAGTGAGCAGCAGGTCTCTGGGTGAAAATGGCCAGACTGGTTCAAGATGATAGGAAGACAACAGTAACTCAAATAACTACTCTTTACATGGTCTGCAGAAGACCATCTCTGAACCAACAACACGTTGAACCTTGAAGCAGATGGGCTACAACAGCAGCAGAAGACCACAACAGGAGTCTTGATTTCTGCTGCAACATTCAGATAGTAGGGTCAGAATTTGGTGTAAACAACATAAAGCATGGATCCATCCTGCCTTGTATCAACGGTTCAGGCTGCTGGTGGTGTAGTGGTGTGGAGGAGATTTTCTTGGCACACTTTGGGCCCCTTAGTACCAACTGAGCATGGTTTAAACACCACAGCCTACCTGAGTATTGTTGCTGACCGTGTCCATCCCTTTATGACCACAGTGTACCCATCTTGTGATGGCTACTTCCAGCAGGATAACGCACCATGTCACAAAGCTCAGATCATCTCAAACTGGTTTCTTGAACATGACAATGAGTTCACTGTACTCCAATGGCCTCCACAGTCACCAGATCTCAGTCCAATAGAGCACCTTTGGGATGAGGTGGAACGGGAGATTCACATCATGGATTCGCAGCTGACAAATCTGCAGCAACTGTGTGATGCTCTCATGTCAATATGGACCAAAGCCTCTGAGGAATGTTTCCAGCACCTTGTTGAATCTATGCCATGAAGAATTAAGGCTGTTCTGATGGCAAAAGAGGGTCCAACCTGAAATTAGCAAGGTGTACCTAATAAAGTGGCCAGCGAATGTATATACATATATGGTACGAAAGGAATCAAGGAATGATTATGTATTTCACAGAGCCTGGAAAAACCTTTTGCTAGTACAAAGTCATTTCTGTGAAGCTTCCAAGTTGCAGGGCTCTGTGCGTCTTTTGTTTCCTATGTTGTCTGGAGCTATTAACATGTAATATTTTCTGTATTCATATTGTTAGTACACAGTCTTATCAACAGTAGGAACTCATTTTCTGTCAATTGACCCAACCGTCTCAGCTCCACTGGAAACACATTTGCCATTTTGAAGGTGCAGAATTAAGACACGGCTCTAACAGCGCTGTGTGCAAAATCCAATAAAACATCTATGATGGCAAAGTTGATCACCTCAGAGACATTCATACCCTCACAGCCTTGTAGCATTTAGATTGGTCTATCTGTCTAATGGCCCTGCAGATTTATCACACCACAGGCTGATGTCCTGTGCAGCCACCATTTGTATGCTGTTATATCATTCCTCTGACATCTGAGCCGGCCTTGTGTTTGATCACTCTGCATTTTAGCAATATATGCAGTGGTGGAGGAAGAATTCAGATCATTTACATAAGTAAGAACTAATACCACACTGCAAAAATGTTACTTAAGTAAAATATGCAAGTATAATCAGAAAACCCTCTTAAAGTAATATTTGCCCCTGTGATTGTTACACCATTATATTTTATATCATTACATTATCAGTACTCATGCATTCATGTAAAAGCAGGATTTTACTGGTGTAGCTGGTTGAGGCGGACTGCAACCAATACAATTATTTTCATTATGGATTAATCTGCTCATTAATTACTTGATTATTTGATTGATTGTTTGGTTTGCAAAAATCCAACTATGCTGAGAAATGCCCGTCACAATAACCCAGAGCCTGAAGTGACAACTTCACAGGGTTGGAAAATTAGCACCAGCCACCAGCCAAATGCTGGTAAAATATGCAACTGGCTGCTAGATCTTCTTCACTCACCAGCCAATAAACAGTGGTAATCTATTGAGTGGCTGGTAGGTTTTGGAATCCATCAGCTTCAGTGGCAGGTGGACAAAAAAGTTCATTTCCAACCATTTTCACAGAGCTCGCTTTGTCCAACCAACAGTCCAAACTTCAAAATTACAAAAAAAAAATGTTGAAGTAATTAAAAGGAGAAGCATCAAATCACACTTCTCTTCACACCTGAGAAGCTGGAACCTTAAAAAGTTTGGTATTTTTGCTTACAAGATGATATAACTCTTTGAAACCTGGATCGGTTTTCTTGTGCTGCATTCAGACGATTTTCACAAGCATTTAAACCTTTGAAACCTGAGCAAATCAGTTTGATTTTTTTTTTTCAAAAACATGGAAGACATTGGTAAAAGCTGACAAGAAAATTAAGTTTTTAAATGACAGAAAATTCTCAGAAAATTCATTCTGAAAAAAAATTGGGAAAATGTCCAGAAAATCAAGAAAGGCAGTTGCCAAAAAATTTATTATTATAATAGATTAAAATGATTTTATGACGACATATTAAAACCTATGTTATGAAATACATAAATGTTTGCATTTTTTCTCCAAATTTTAGGCATTTCTTTATGTCATTTCCTTGTTTACTGTGTTTTTTTTTTTTTTTTACTTTTCTAGTTAATTTTCAGGTAATTTTCTAACTTTCTTTCTTTTCTAATGTTTTGCTAATTTTGGGTTATTTCTAGTTAAGTTGCTCCCGTGTTTTTGAAAGAAATCAAGCCAGTTTGCTCAGGTTTCAAAGGAATTATCAAAAAAGTTGCCAGTTAATTTTCTGCCAACCAACTAATCAGTTCATTAACTAATTGTTTCAACTGTTCTAATGGGCATGTAGCTACTTCCATGTTTCAGATGATACGTCATGTTTGTAGTTGATGAATGATAGACAAATGTCTGCCTGCAGAGTTTACATATCACCTCGGGTTCATCCTTCACCTTCTCAAAATGATCCCACACTTTGGATTTCCTGCCCGACATGTTATTAACTAGCCTGTGTAATAACCGCAGGTACCAGCCCTGTAAATTAGGGGCCGCACACATGCTGTGTCTTAAACTGCCTGGAAAACTTGAGGTCGGGCGCTGGGTGCTGCTCTTGCCTTATTTTTGCCAGCATTCAAGAGCGTGGCAGCAGGTTGCGTCTGTGGTTGCAAAGCAACCTTAACAAGCACTGTATAGCCTATCTGTCGCAATCCTGAGTGCAGAGCTGATCTTCTTCCAGGTGCTGTTTATAAGTGCGTAGGCCTATCATCCGTGGGACAGATGTAAAGCTCTGGGTAGCCCTGCACTAACATGATCAACTTTTCCATGTTTATCAGACTGAATATTTACAGAGGAAGGGAAACATATCTGTTGGCTGTGATTGGTTTGTAACGTGACTCATCAAATTAAATTCCCACATGGTCCAGTCATATAGGTTTTGATGTATTTTGACAAGGTACAGCTCAGGAGTTGATCATGAGAGTTTCACGTTTTGTTTTTTTCCTGCAACTAAGCGACCAATGAAATCTTGCCGACGAATGACCTTTCTGGTCGACTAACGTTTGGTCGACTGTTAGGTGGCAGCCCTATCTGAGAGCGATCTCAATGACTTGTTCACGACTGTCATTGTCATTATATTGTGGTGTGGACTTTGCCATCCATTTGACCAAGAATAAATTTAAAGATGATATATTCATAGTTACAGGTATCATTCTTGGTGTGGACAGCCCTTTAACAAATACTAGTAGCCTGAATATCGAAGAATCAGACATTGTAAAGTGTTGAAAATCTTTACAGGTGAGTGAGTCTTGCAGACCATCATCAAAATGGGCTGAAAAAGGTAGAAGCATGATTGATTTACAGTAGCATGTTAATGTTGACATGTCTGCTCTACATCCCCTCTGTTCTCCATCTCCAGTGCAATAACAGACGGAGGAGAGCTTTCGCAGACCTCAGATATCATCACTCAAACGTCATCTCCCTCTTAAACTAATGCTCACCTTTTGATGATATCTCACTTCAACTTTCAAACATTAATATTTGCTCTCCTGGTTATTAAATATTTCACCACGGGCAGCCATTTCATTTTATTACTACATTTGTCAGGGAATGGTGGCAGTGGACTCGAGAGGGGAATCATCATTTTAATGTGACAAATTATACTTGATACATACAGAGAACGGACACATTATGATGTAAGGCAATCTAGGACAATGGCACTGATATAAATACAACTTATGTAAAGACTATTATGGGTTGTTTCAGACTGTGGCAGACAGGTATAATGCAGGTTAATTTTCTGAGGCTGTAATTTGTGGTATTGTTGTACTTGATTGCATCTTATTGTAAAGTTAACCTGAAGGAGCTTATAATTTGAAGTGCACATTACAATGCAATACAACAAAAGCTCAAACTATGGTTTCAAATATGAGTTGAATTACCATCTTTTATACAGTCTCAACAAAGACAAAAACAGGCTTTGCAAAAAGAAGTATTTAAAGTAGGGCTACTAGTTGTTCATGTTTTTTCTTTTATAGTGTTTACCACACAAACATGTACAGAATAATAATTTTTATAATTGAATAAGTTGGTGATTATTTTATCAATTTATGAATAAATAGTGTAGTTTAGTATAAGAAAGGTAAGAAAACAATGAAAATGCCCATCATAGTTTCCCAGAGTCCAAAGTAACATCTTTAAATCAGTATTTTTGGGTCTGACAAACAGTCCAACACTCAAAGGAATTTAGTTTTAAATTATATAAAAACAGAAATAAGATGTAAATATTCACACTGGAATGAGATTAGGGCTTTTCCATTGGCACTTTTGGCTACATCGAGTCAAACCATCTGTGGAGAGGTGGATCATTTTCTGGACTCAGTTCAAACCGTGTCCGACGGCCTCCAAACAAGTTGCTGTGACGTTTAGTGACTATTTGATGACATGTTTTCACTTTCACCGTCTCTGTTTTTTAAGCAATAAATGGTAGATGCCAAGTAAATTCTGAAAGCCTGGAAATGTATGGCCACAGATAAAAAATGACACTAGAACTGACATTCCTATTTAACTCAACGTAGCAGGATGGTCAGAGAGGCAGCCATTTTTACATGAGTCACCACTTGTTTTTTTGTCTGTGCCGGTTAATCTGAATGAATTACACTCTTCCCTGGGGCTCATGTTTTCATCAAAATGAAATCAATTAAGCTAAAAATGTGTAGCATCTCTATGTAGACAAAAGTTTAAATATTGATATTCGTATGCCCAGTCGATAAGCTGACAACCTGCTTTATACATCCAAAGAGCTTCTCAAAAAATGAAGTACTTGGCAACCAGACCAGGCTTTTATTTGTCAAAATGTGTAGCCACACTGGGCTGGTAAAAGGGACTAGTTTAGTTGGGACTAGTCTTTTAATTGAAGTTTTATGGTAGGTCTTCTCTAGATGCCTCAGAGGACAGCTGACAGGCAGAGACTACGGGAATAAACAGCCTGTAGATTCACATCTATCTGAGTAAATTAAGGATTTATTTCGACCGAATCCAAGTTGGTGATTGTTGTTTAGTGGATTAACTAACAACATGACAAACAAGACTAACTGACAGATTTGGTGAGTTTTATTTTCTTTCTGTAGAGTTTGAATTAACTGTGTTTTTTGATGAGTTAACAAGACAGTTAAGCTGATGTTAGTTAGTTTTCCTGCTTCAGCTTCCAAGCTGTGGTCAGAAAGCACGGGGGAGGCTTTGTTTTCTCCTGGGCCGGAGTCGGCACTCACTCTGGAGCAAACCCCCGTCGCTCCACTCAGCAGTCGATAAACCACACATGGGACATTTCTGCTGGTCTTAAGAAGCTGCAGCATTAATTAGCACACAAACTTTTAACTCTGCTGTACATTTACTCTTGATATCTTGACCACTAATCTCTCTGCTCTGTTTCGATCACTCCCTGTTTCTTGCTTGGTCTACCACACACACCTTACACACACACACACTGAGCTGTTCTCCAAACGCCTTATGCTACTCTTACAACATTAAGTTTTAGTTGGGTGAAACAGAGAAACTTGGATTGCTGTACATTGTATTTTCTTTGTTTAATAAGAGTAGGCCAACACGGTGTTCTCAAACAAGTGAGTGTGACACACGTTGCAGCCCCATTGACGTGTTGTCGCCATAACAACTAACAACAATCGGGATTTTCTTTTGTACTTGTCAAATGACTGTGGCAAACAGTTCAATGACCTTTCTACTGTCATTTAAAGTATGTTTGTGATGATAAGTGGCTGGCTACCAACAATCACTGCACAGTGCACGAATAAACAGCGCTAAATAAGGCACTGCTTTCAAATGTCATCGACTCAAGACAAGCACGTCATCAGTTAAAAACACACTTTCAAGCGGACAGCTATGATGTATGGAGATGATAATCCCTGCCGTGCTGGGCTGACGCACCGAGTCAAACCAGGTCAAACTGAGTCAAACAAAGTCAAAGAAGTTAATACAGCACATGTGTATGGAAAAGGACTTCTAATTTTTGACATTTTTGTTTCAGACGTCATAAGGATTATCAATTATCAAAATATCTGCTGGTAAATTTTCTGTCAATCACCTAAAAGATTAATTTACTCATGGTTTCAGCTATATGAGAGAGACCGAACTATAAAATGATTATTATTATTCAGAAAGATCAAGAACTGTAACACAACAACTTGTTTAAAACTTAAAATCACTGACAAAAACTCAAAAAGTGGTTACTACACGTCAACTGACAAGACTGTAAATCATCAGCCACAGACCTGGATATCTGCATCAATCAGGCTACAAACTTAGCCTTTATTTGCAGGCATAGAGCAACAAAAAAAGACCAGCTGTTATATTTGCAGCGACGTTCTGTGAACTGCAGCCGACTGAAGTGGACAGCGCTTGTCACGCTGACATTTTGTAGATGGATGACAGCTGAGACACTGTGCTGCAGCTGCCGCTACCTGCAGGCCACAGCCCACTGGGCAGAGTCTGTGACCTGACGTGACCATGATGGATGGTCCTGTCAGCTCGTCAGGGCCACCCCAAACTTGTGAACACACACACACACAAACACACACATACACACACACCAGGTATGTAAGGTGAGAGGATGCTACGTGGACTGCCTTCCTACGTTTTGTTATGGAAACACTGCATGCTAAATATATTGAATAAAGACAACGGAAGGAGAAAAAAATATAATGACACACGAGGGGAAACGGAACAGACGGAGACACTGGAAGTAGGTGACAGTTATTGAGAAAATAAAGGTGAGAAGAAAGAGAGAGCGCAGAGAGAGCTGTCATGGCAACGTTCTAAAAATGACAAAGCAACAGTTAATTACCACCTCCACCCACAGGTATGATGCATACATAATGGCGAAGGTGACAGGACACCTGCTACAAAACCTCAGCTAGTTATCACCTGCAGGTATTTCTGGAGCGCCGTGTGCCGGGAGACTAGCCCAGTTTTTTTTTTACAGATTCAGTACATAAGGAAAATGTGAAAGTGTGAGGGAAATACCAAGAGATCTGCTGCTCTAGCTGTCAGAGATACGGCCTGACATGAGGTCTCTGCAGGATTTACCAGAGACGCTTTAGAGGTTACTGGTTGTACTATCATCTGTTTCTGGGTGGTTACGTTCTACATACACGATATAGATGCGGTTTCCCTAAAGACCTTTATAACCTAATAATGTGGTACACATGAATTCCAGTTAATTAAACAGTACCAGCTGTATATGTAACACTATGTACCTCTACATGTATGTCATTATCTCTCTGCTGCCATATTGTTACCACATTGTTTCAGCCCAGATGTGCTGTGATCACTTACTATCGATCTGTGTTATTTGTCAGTACCACGTCTTCAGACTCACATCAGTCACCACTCAGACAAACTGCAAGTTCATCAAAGATGGTTGAGAGCTCTGGTATCATTACAGCCAGGATAAAAGGGGAATTGACCTGACTCCTTGAGGTGACCTAAAGCTGGCAAAATGCAGACAATGCAACTACCAGCTGCACCAGAAAAGAAAAGTAGGATCAGGTTTTTACTCTGCAAAATAGGCTACAAGCTCAAAGAGGATGACTTCTACATCTCTGATAAAATCACTGCCAGACACTACACAAAGCAATCAGCCTGAATGGCTGTGAAACTAAAGGTACGACAACATTACCCTCTTTTTTGTCTCAGGGCAGTAAAATTTAAGAGCACTCCTGCCACCTGCTAACCTATAAAGCCATTACCTCATTCACCTTTGTCCTCAGTATAAGCTCTCTCTGTGCAGCCGTATACTAATGCTTTAAAATGTCCTTAATGTGCCCGTAAAAACCTTTATGAATGCACAGTATACACAGGATCACAGACACACGACTGATCACACACAGTATAATACAGGCTGAAGAAGAGGAGATGTAAAAAGAAAGGTCTTACACACTTGTCACATTTGTAAGTGGCTCATTCACTTCAGTTTCTGAGGTCAGAGACGGAGCGTGATGAACTGTGTGACACACACTTCTCAGGAAAATTGATTCTGAGATTTATTTATTCATTTATTTCACTCTGGGGTCAAGTCAGAGTAAAAGCTGTGGCCTTCACGGCTCGCCCCTCACTGTACCAGGCCGGTGCAAGACAATCGCTATAGAGCATCATTTTTATGATATAATGACAACCTTATAAGTGAGGTCATAGTGCTAAGCATGAGAGAATGTATCCATCAGTGCTGACTGAGGTTGTTAAACTCTGGAATTTTGGAAAAGAAAAAAACATTTTGTCACAATTTCAAGGGGCACTCTGCCAATTTTCAGCCAGCTTTGTGTTAAAACAATGTGGGTAGTCTGTGTATGAACTGTGGGAAACTTCCCTCCATCTAATGAGTGCCTAAATATCCCTCCTTACCCCTCCGTGAATTTCACTGGCTCTCAGGCTGTTGCTTAAGCCACAGGCTGTACTTCCACAATTTCGTATTGCCCGTCACCCATGTTGCCACTGTGGACACAAAGAGTATAGAAGCAGATCAAGAGACAGACCCCCCCACCCACACAAACTCGGACCACACTCCCATTTGACGGTACAACCAGGCAGTGCTTATCGAATAATTATCAAGATTATGTTACTGTATTGCCTATCTCTCGCCTACAGTGTTTTTACAAACATATTTGAGTGCTGTGTTTAGCTGTAACAGTGAGTTTGTGAACAGGAAGTGGGCGCCATACTGTTTTCTGCACAGTGAAAACGAAGGCCGAAAAAATGGATCAAATAAAAAACACAAGATTCTGTTACTGAGTTGCTTATTTGTCACCCTAGAGATTTTCTAAAATGTGTTAGTGTATTGTTTAACTGTAATATGAAATCGAGATGGCCAGCGATTGTTTCAAACAAACGTTCACATTACTTCACCCATCAGTGGGAGTGTTAATTGGTCGGGTACAGCGCAGTGCATTCTGGTAGTTGTAGGTTTTCAGTCTCTTGAAGAAAAGCACCCTTTTCTTTTGCTCTTTCTGGTTCTGTAGCACCAATTTACAAAATATCCGTCTTTCTATTGCATTGACCTTCACTGCTGGAAGGCCTTTCCAGCAGTGAAATACGTCTTTAATAGTGGACTTATTTGGGGGAAAATACAAAAAAATTATGACATGAGAAAGTCCATGAAGAGAATATGGAGCCTGAGAGGAAAATTGACAAAAGACTTTGCACTTTGTTTAAATGCATACAAAATGTGTTGAATTTATTAAAATGTTATGTTTAAAAGGTTTGTTTTGCATGGTATACATTTTGTAAGACTAATTACTCTGGATTCTGGAACTCTTTTGTGCTCACTAAAGCCAAGTTCAGACCAAAGATTTGCTACCAGACAAAACTTTTAGTATGTTGCAGAGATAAGTTGCATTACGCTGGACTTACAGTGACGTTGTCTCCCTTCCACTCAGCTGGTCAAATCAGCAGTGGCTGGTTTTAGAACATGAGGCACGTCACCTGTTTCTACAGCCGATTGGCTTGTAGTGGAGTCCACTGGGCAAGTCAAAATGACCACAGATGGCGTGTTCGCTTGCTGCTGCAGGTGCTCCGTCCCCTCCGAGAGCTCTGTTTCCGTCCTCACCGTGTGTTGGTGTCGGACAGTGGGTAAAGGGTGGTGATAGATGATAGAGATGATACACCGTCTCATCTAGTTGCATTGGTGTGAACCAGCAGATTTTTAGAACACTGCAGAACAACGCATTGCAAGTAGTTGAAGGTTTTAACTTGTCTTGTCGTGAATCTTTGGTCTGAACTGGGCATAAGTATGAATGTGTTGATTTTCCAAGGCACAGACAATAGCAGGATGAACAATAAAATACAAGGCAACTGTTCCAACTACACATGACTGTACCCAGTTTTCATAAAGGCAGAGATCAAATCTGACTTCCTCTCCACAGCGGTGGACTGGCCGTCTGGAAGACTGTGCACTCTCCTTGGGGAGGCCGACACAACTGTCTTTTTGTTTTGTCTTGTCTGACCGGCCCATAAAACAGGTTGATCACCCCTTTTTTTTTAAGTGACACTGAGCTGGCCCCATCATATCTTCAAACCCCTTTGCATTCTGCCACAACCAACTTTACAGCTCTTTAATGGAGGCACTGAGCACAACCTTAAAAGCAATGGTTGCAATCTGCAATAAAAATGGAAAAACAATCAACCAAGCACAGGTAAAGCAGAATGACATTTCCATCATAAACTGGTGCATAAACATTCACCAGACTGCAGAAAATAAGGTGTTTGACGTTCATTTTCTTAGAGGAGAACCCCTTAATCCCTCACTTATTATGTCTCCCCCAAAAATGTTGAAACAAAACCTACGCCTTTAAATAATATAACATATATATGAATGCCAGGGTCAATTTGTTTGTCCTGTCTCTCCCCTACCACCAATACTCTTAAAGGTTGTCCAGTTCAGAGCTGTGCAGAGGGAGGAGGAAAGATGAAACACCAGCACAGCCTGCACTCGGGGAAACAAGATCTTCTAAACTAAGAAACTGAGCTTGGGCCACAGACGTCAGTTACACTCTAGGGATCAGAAAGACGGGAACGAGGAGACTGTATCGGCGCCCTTGCTTGTTATCTGATTCTTACTGCTGCTATTATCACTATCAAACAAACAGGGCCACTGTTATTTCTAGAGTGACGGGGTTCGGTCAGACGAAAATGGATTTCAAGTGGTCAGCGATCTCTTGTTTTGGGATGATGATATCACTGCTGTTTTAGAAAGGCACATACAATACTCTGACCCCTTCTCACCTCGTACAGGCACATAAATCCTTCCAGCTTGACTGTTCGTCGCTGAACACACAGCTTATTGGCCAGCTAAAGCGGCGATAAGAACCCCAACACAAGCTAATAATCACCGTTTCCTCCCAACAGATGGAGCGACATGTCTGGACTTTCACACTTACAATAGGTGATGATCTAGCTATCAGCTATAAGTGGTGGCACTTCAGAAACTCTCCAGTTTAAGACTGTTAAGCATTTGCTGTGTACGTGCAGAGTCAAAAGCAAACAGCTCTCATCAGAATTGCTGAGGAAGTCTCCCCAGATGTCTGTACTTCAGAAGTTAATCTTTATAGACAACTGATGGCGTAGCCTCGCAGAGTTTAATATTCAAAAGCTAGAGGCAAAAGGAGGGTGAAAAGTATATTTCCATCTCTGCAAGCCCTAAGTTTAAATCCACACTCTTTAAATCTCCTCAGCAGAAAAAAACTCACAAATTCGTCACTCCCTGTTTTCAGTAGGCTTTAGTGTCTCCCTGCAAGTTCCTCATTGGAGACCAAAGATCCTCTCACACTGTAACACTCAATCCAAAAGACCATGACGGAAAAAAAAGGCGTTGCAGGGCATTCTCTGAAAACTACCATGATCAGCTAAGAAGAATGATATTTCTGTCTTTCTTCGTAACATGTAGTCCACTGACTGAAATTGGTGTTTTGAATACATAGTACTCATTTATTAAACCTCTCCACCAAACAGCACTCATCCAGTCACTGCTTTGGAACTATAACTATGTACAGCAGGCCTGTCAAACTCTGGACTTCTCCACATGCTGAAATGGAGTGAAAGGGGCTGGTGTAAAAGACACATTTAAAGGGTTTGGAGGGGAGTTATTTAAGTCTTTCCAGAAGCAAAAAGAAAACAGCAAAGGTGTAAGGAATGGATAACACTTTGTGTTTATCTGCTAAGGGTGTGTCATATCATCGGTGTCATTTTTAATATGATGTGAAAAATTCATATCGTGATACTCGCAATATTTTGACTTGTTGACATATTGATGTCATACTGTTGCCCATGGCAACAACAAGCATGGCTGAAAGAGAAATTATTATCGACTCCTCGGTGGTTCCAAAAAGAGGAGCAGCTTCAGTAATGTGGAATAAACTGTGGCGTCCTGAATGTTTTATGAACAGACCCGGACTTCTCAGACTCTTTTAGTGAGTTACCGCTCAGAGGGAACTCATTCAGCGGCTCCTCTGGCTGCAGCACAGCGTCTCTCCCTCTCCTCTCTCAGCATAAGTGATTCTGTCAGAAACCTTTGGTGATGTAAACCTATGTGACGCTCTCTGTGTGTCAAACGACATATATGTGAATGTGCAGTAGTTCTGGTATCATAACAGCTTGTCACAGGTTACAGCGTGATGATTAGAGGAGAAATGGCAGAGCATAAAGGTCCAGGTGGAAAAAAACAACTCAATCAGTTAGGATTTTGCTAAAAGGAGGAAATTACCTGTTGATTTATATAAATATAGATCCAAGGGTATATGTTTTGTATTTAGGAGCTGTTTAAATGTGTAATTTGTGGTAGATTTTATTTTGTTGACATATAAAACTATATCACTTATTTTGTTGCAATTCTATGTTTTTAAATTAATAATAAAATACTATTTTATTATATTTTTAGTAATGTGTCATACCTTCAAGAATATCATTGCTGCAAAAATACCCTGAAATATTGTTATATGATTTTAGGGCCGTATTGCCACCCTTATTACATGCTCTAATTTAAGCTAACCAGCCAACTTCTTCTGGGTAATATCAAAGTTTAGCAGCTGCTCTTTATGGAATTTGGGATTTATACTCTAGCTCTGTCAACCCTACAGTGATAGCATTACATTTGCCAAACGCATTGGCTAGTCCTCAAACTGAAAGCCTCTTCCCTTGTTAAGGTAAAAGTGTAATATACTGAAGTATGTGAGCTAAGCAGCAGTATGTTACCACAAAAAACTTACAGTTTGATGTAACATTTTTCCTTATAATACTCTCAGGGCTAATTATCTCTACAGTGAAATACAAGAACAAGCAGTTTCTTTTCTTTATGTCCTCTACATGGATCACCAGCTGGTGAGGCTTGGACGTGCAGCTTTATAGCCTCAGTCTTTTACCACAGTATGTAGCCAGCGAGTGGATACTCAGGACCATTTTAAAAGGATTCTTGTTTTAAAACACGTCTGCTGGAAACACTAAATAAATTAGTCAGCATAATAAGTAGACAAAGGCCAGCTACTTATGTCTTCAACTGAGGACTCATTGTTTCAAAAATTACTATGAATTTTGAGCTGTAAATCTGCCACTGTTATTATAAACTGCATGTGTTGTGTTAAGGCCTTAGCACAATAAGTCCGTATCCTTCATCAGAAATTAGACACATGCATCCACTACAGGAGAGAGAAACAGGGCAAAGTGGGCAGCAGGCCAGCAAGAAAAAGAAGTGGAAATATATGAAAGCAATGTCCTTCCAAAAATCTTCCAAGACAAAGAGGGGGTAATGATAGCCTTTCCAGAAATGCACAACAGCAGTGATGATGCAATTTAATAGCTGCACGGTGTCATTTCATAACTCAGGTAGCTACGGTACCAAATGCAAGAAGCAGGCAGAAAGTGACGACAGCCTCGCTCCATCTGAGAGAAGGCTCTGATCACACAGAGAGTGTTTCTAAGGCTGCGAAACGCAAGGCGCGTCGCACTGCCTTTTTTTATTATTGAATGCCACAAGTAAAAAACACTTGCCGTGCCTTTTTTTTGTTGCCAGGCAACTACCCTATCACATCCTTACACTAACCTTCCCATGTAATCAATCTACCATTTTTCCCCTCCAATAATTAGTAAGTAGTTCCTAAAATGTTCTGGCAGAGGGTACTTGCTGTAGCTCTGTCTGAGGGTGAGAGGCTGTCAGTAAATAGTTATTCAGGCACAGGGAGATCTGTGTGGGTACATGAGACCCTAAAAAGAGGGTGGATCACAGGGAGTACCACCAGTTGGTCCAGGAGCTTCACCTCCATGATGGCCGTCTCCAGGCATATTTTAGGACGACTCATGAGCAGTTTGACAACCTGCCGTCTATCGTCAGGTCATATAACTCTGGGTGTCCAGCAACCGCTACCACCAGTTTCTCCTCCATTTTTTACCAACTGTTTACCAACTGTTGTCGTGACTACCACAAAAGGCCCGCCTCTCAAATCATCCGATTGGAAAATGGGGAAAAAAAGATGACGTAAAGAGAGATGATGCGGGGCGTTTTTCTGCTTTGAGTTTAAGCTTTTTCAGCTCCAGGAGTTCAGAGTGCTCTGGCAAAAACGGCAGGTGTCTAGAGCGCAGAAACGTGAGGCGCGTTGCAAGGCAAAACCGCGAGCAAAAAGCTTCATTCTCATTAATAACAATTACAAAAAGGCAAATCTAGCTGTTAAATTGCTTTCTGTGTGATCAGGGCCTAAATGTATCTTTGAATTTTGCCTTGTGCTCCAAATAGAACAACAAATAAAACAGTACAACACATCAGACTGTGTGCAAGGTTTCTGTGCATAACGATTTTTAATCAAATTATGGATTAAAAAGATCAATATAAAATATGAACTTGGTGTGCAAAGGCCTTATTAACGGACAATTTAACAGTGTACCAATGATAAATAAGGGGCTTAGTAGTCAGTCATTTACACAGTGTTAAATGTGTGTTGATGGTCACGTACCTATCCAACAGTTGTATGGAATGTGATACCTACTATGATTAAAATCTGTTGGATATCAGTTGATATACTGTTGAGAGTCAAATAGCTATCTGTGTCCCAGTAATTTGAAATAATGAGGAAGCCTCTGTGAATCCCACCAAGTGACAGTGTGAGGAAGCCACCGAGGAGTCCTGGCAGTGCCACTCAGCACACTGTTAATTCTGGGGACTGCGGCGTGCCAAATTGTCGTGCCACGGAGGTTCCCAGTCACCCTGTTGGCAAGTGACACACGCTCGTGATTAGCAAGAAGAAAAGTCTCAGCTTCATTTAGAATTACTGACAGGACTGTGTTTGAACAACAGATACAGGACAAGGTGGAACAGGTAAGCCTTCCCCAGTGATCCAGGAGGAGATAAAGATAATGGGAAAAGAAAATGGAACACAACACGGTGGAGAAATCACCATCCAGAACAACTGGGATGTGAAGGAAGGTTTAATGCTTTATTTTTCCCCTTATAAGCAGCAGTGCACGCTCTGAAGCTCATTCTGTGAGCTTTTTGTTGTCTTCACCTATCTGAGACTTTTTTTGCGCTGAGCGTGGCCAAAAAAGCCTAAAAATGTGCAGACAACACTGATCACAGACCTCATTTGTCCACCACAAAACTCCTATATCTTCAAAATCTCATTTCATCACTGATATGTGTGAGTGTAACCGATTATGGCATGTGTGGGGTGCAGTATTTATTCACTGCAAATTTAAACAGTATTGAAAATCAGTGCCAAGGACAGAATTGCGGTTTGGGCTGAATATTTTGCTGCAGACAAGATTTCGGACTGCAGGATTTGATTTAGCCTTTTAGTTTGAATGGCAGATTATAGATAAGACACATCACCGTCTTAATACTTTCTGACGGCACTGGATGTTGCCGTGAGTAGAATATGTCATGTGTGGGTAAAGCAGCATTACTCCAGCTGTATGACTGAACTGCATGTATGTTTTAAAACACTACAGATTGTGCACAATCTTGACAATGACCCAGCTCAGCTGTTTAGATCTAATAATATGAAAAATATTCTAAATTATATCAACAGCTTAAAGCATAGTTGTAAATGTTCCAAATACAGTCAAAAGAAAAATCAGCTCAGCTGCTACATGAAATTAATCACAACACAAATGCTAATAGCTGCACAGAGTTTAGTAGATGCAGCAGTCTAAAAATAGCAGAACTTAGCAGCCAGCAGACACGATGACATGACCTGTGAACGAGCCTGTGCTGCTAACAAACACTGAAGCAAAGCTCACACACACAATAGTCAAGGAGAAATAATCAAAATTCAGTATACGACCGCTCTGTTTTTCACACTGCGGCACACATTAAATAAAACATTTTCATGATATGCAGTAAAAGTGTTCCTTTCAGTGACTGACCAGAGAGGACTTTTTGGTAAAGCATTATACCTCCTCTTGAAAAACACCAGAGACGTTTCGACGGCTTGTTAAAACACATTCACGACATGTTACAGAAACCTGCAATATCAAACTGGAACATTTCAAAGCTGTGTGATCTGGCTCAGTGAATGATTCATGAACACATCATTGCTTTTCCCATTTCTAACACAATGTAAATGTTAAGAGAGGCAGCACTGGCAGCTGCTGAGGTCATAGAGAGCTGCTCCTGTGTGACAGGCTGTGTGAGAGGCCAGTCAAAGGTTTTAAAGGGAAACACCACCAAATATCAAGGTGAAAATGTTTCCTGCAGGTGTTGGGGAATAGCCTGCAATAAGTGCTCCATTACTCTCTAATGTGTGTCGGACACAGCTCTTATTGATGGTTTTAAATCAGTGGTTTCCAAATGGTTCAGCCACGGGGTCCAGATTTCTTCGTAGTCATTTGTTCAAGGTCCACACAGGTCAATGTTTCAGTATCACACTTGCGTTTGGCCATGTCATTTTGCTGTCTCTGTCAAGAGGCTGTCTGTTAGTCACTCACTCTACAACAGGAAATGGCACTTCACCGTAAAAGCTCTGTGCCAGAAATTCACTGTACTTAAAAATAAAGTGTGTTTTTTTACAAACTTCACAGGTTCACAGGTTACCTGTGGTCCATTCAGAATGGACTTGGGACCCACCTGTTGGGAACCACTGTTTTAAATGATTATTGTACTGCTATAGTCTTGTAGCTAGCTATGGGTCAATCACTCTAAAATTACCCGTTAAAGCCTGGGTTAAGTGTTTCTACACACATTATACTGGTTACAATATAACTGCTAAACATGTGAACAGATTAGCTGTGTCTCAATTCAGGGGCTGCAGCCTTCGAAGGCTGCATTTGAAGACCAATTGCGTCACATCAGCGTGACCAAGGCTGTCCCTTGGAGGACAGGCTCCTTCAAATGTGGCTGAGAAATGCAGCCTTTTTTCCGAGAATTTGGAGGGCGCAACATATGAATCCTTTGTGGCCCAGCCTATCCCAAGATGCATTGAGTACCAGTGAGGATTATATTTTAAATTAAATTAAGTTAATGAACAGTTGTTAGCTAACTAGCTACCAGTTAACTGTTAGTAACATTTCTATTAGCTAACAGCACACAGCTTAAACATCTTAATTTAATAAGTTTACCTGAAAATCGTCCTTCTTCTGGCTGAAATATATCAAACGGCAGCGTCTCCGGCCGTGAATCATCTCCTCAAGTATTAAATAAAGAACATATTTCTAACAACAATCTATGGGACCATGATTTAGGGCTAACTAACCTACAAGCTTAATCCTTCTTTCGTCAAACGCAGCTGGTTGCTTGGTAACAGTGACACTGACGGGTCAGGGTGAGAACATCTGGTGAGGCACCCAGGAAATTCTCCGCAGACGTGATGCAGTCTTCAAAAGACGCGGCCGCATAGACCACGAAGGCCGCGTCCTTCAAAGGCTGCAGCCCCTGAATAGAGACACAGTTGATGTGAACTATGTAGTACTGAACAGTGGAGTTCGGCTATTTAACTGTTTTTCACCATTTTTGTGTTCAGGGCCTGAAATCATGGCTCCATGACACATCGGAGCCATCCTCATTATAACCCCTCCTCTGACACTGTATAAGAACTGCAGCACAGAGCATCAGTGGTTCTCCCGCTCATTCACAAGTTAGAATACTGACCACAGCCTACAACTGCATGAATCAGCCACCTGAACCTGACCTGACCTGCACACAGAGAGCTTTATGAGTTATAGTAGCACACTTACCAGGACAGACAAGGACTGCTGTGTGTGTGTGTGTGTGTGTGTGTGTGTGTGTGTGTGTGTGTGTGTGTGTGTGTGTGTTAGAGAAAGACAGACTGAGAGAAGGGAATATGCACAATGTTTCTGTACTTGATAACTTACTCAGAATGCTGCTTTGTCAATTTTGACATTCCCGCTGGACTCCATGAAATTTTTCTGAACCTGCGCTAACTGCTGCAGCTGCTCCTGCCATTTACTGAATACTGTTTATTTTTTCATGATTCCAAAGCCTGATTTTATATACTTTAGATTTTATCAATGACTCAAATTTGGCTTGATGGTTAATAATACATTTTTCTGTGGTGTGACAAACAACATATTTATTTTTGTTTTACGCAGACATTAATTGTCTCTCCAATGTTGCCAATTTTACTACTAATCTTGTGCATTACAGTAGTGCCAAGGTTTCATCCTTTGGGTTTTGCTCACAATTGGAAATTAGACTAACTCGACGCTAAGCTGGATCTACTCAGATGTACATTTCTTGTTTATTTTGAACAGTTTGAGAAAAGCCCAAACTTGTTAGAGCAACCAGGATAAGAACTCAAAAAAACAACAGGACTTAACAGTTGGCTATGAATAATATCGCGATCATTTTAGGCTATATTGTGATACACGATAAACATCGCAATATTTTGAAATCTCCTCTAAACTACTGTAGACTACAAAATAATAAACTCCTGAGTTAGATTAATAAAGCAGTCCCTCCAGAAAATTGCAATCGCAATAATTAACACAAATTCAATGAAAGTCTGCAATATTTGTGGGGGCTTGCAATTTTTCAAAAGTCCCGTGATTTTTCAGCATTTTTCCACATTTTCCGGCTGACCAGAAGTTGTTGCACATGCAACGTCATTTAAAATGTCATCAGATGCATCATCAAATCGTGCTAATGCCATTGCAGTACAGAGAAACGCTCTGTATTGACATAAGAATTTGCACTTTGTTTAAATGCATACAATATGTGTTGAATTTATTAAAATGTTAGCCACAATATTCACTCATTCACAGATTTTTTTGCAACATTATTGGAGTCCATGTTTTGAAACTAATTACATAAAACTAAAGAAGAGAAGTTAAATATTTGCAGCTGTTTTTGTAATATTCACTATGATTATTATAGCAAGTGATTACATGACTTATTTTTTGGAGGCAGTCATTTTTTTAAAAATTAAAAAAAAAAAAGTTTCCTCCTGACTTGGAAATTGTGTCATTAGCTGCAATTTCTGTCATTTGCCGGAATTTCCTGCTAAAAATCACATGAAAATGCTGCAATTTTTAATCGCAATTTTTGACAAAACTGGCCACAAATTCAAGGTTTTTTTGCTGCGAGATCCTGGAGGGACTGATAAATGAAGTGGCGACTGTTGAGTTTGAAGTGAAGTTAGGGTTCTTTCACACCTGCCCTGTTTGTTTCAGTTCAATCAAACTCAAGTTCGTTTGCCCCCTAAGGATGGTTCATTTGGGCAGGTGTGAACTCTGCACTTTGGTGTGCAACAAAACAACCAGACTGAGACCTTCAACCATTCACACACACATTCACACACTGGTGTCTGAGGCTATAATACATGGTGCCACCTGCTACTCAGTTTAAACACACAACAATAGCAGAGCCATTTGGAGCAATTCAAGGTTCAGTATCTTGCCCAAGGATACTTCGACATGCAGACTGGAGGAGCTGGAGATCAAACCGCCGATCATCTGATTAGTGGACAACCCGCTCCATCTCCTGAACCACAGCTGTCCTAAATCAAAGCTGAGCCACTGGTGCTTTATTCTGAAGCACCCAGCTTGTCTACGGCTGAAATTGTGTTGATGTTCTTGCTGTAGACTTGAAGCTTCAGGTCAATAGTAGTTGTTAGCAGTTAGCAGTAAGTTAAACTGTTACTGCAGCGCCCTTAAATGTTCATTCACTGTGAGCTGAAAACAAACTAACAGCTCTCCAGTAGATATATTAATAATATTTGCAAGTCACACTCGTGCTCCATGGTCACAAATAAAAGCCTGGAGCACTGCAGATACAAAAGCACACACCCCGCCCACTCACTATCGTTAAACTCATTCCTACAAAGTCCAGGTGGAGAGACACCTGGAGGCTATTTTTACTTATACAGCAGATTGTAAACCTCTTTCACACCAGTGTTGTCTCCTGAAAGTTTAATGTAGAGCCATACCTCAGAACCTCTTTACAAACGACACACAGTTGTTAAGTAACAAAGCATTTCTCAGCAGCATCAGGAGAGCAGGCTTCTGTAAGATGGATGTTGTTTTAGCTCAACTACTGGATTATCACGATGATTAGCCTATGCAGGTGGTCTGACTCTCCCTCCAATGTTGTGCCATCAATTGCTTCTGCTACCCTGTGCCTATGTGGACCAGCTACTGTAGGCTTCGTCTTCTGTTGTGGCCCACTTTCAGCATCTCTTCCCCCACCAAGCTATATGCAGCTGGGATTATTAATGAGAAGTGTGAAGCAATGCATCACCACAGAGCCAAGATGGAGGTGTGTGTTTGTAATGGGTCGCAGCGACACTACGCTGAGCCGAGAATTAATGGTGACAACAACCTCAAACCTGGGGCACAGTAGGAGGACCATAATACACTGTTTGCCCCATGAAAAATAAAGCACGGAGAGGCTGCCTCTGAGTAGATCTGGGTCCTTCAGGACCAACACACTGTGCATCCTGGAGAAATGAAATCTCATTGGGAAGATGGGGACTGTAATGTATTTACATTACTATAGATGGCAGTTTTATAGCTGTGAGCCCAAAGAAATACAGATATCATTAAGTACACCCGTAGCCCTGATTAGGTGAACAGAGTTCAGACAGCGTTCACAGAGATGCAGAAGCGGCTGGGGTTAATCAGATAAGCAGGAAGTGCAGTGTAACACCCTGAAGTGGGGACACCAATTGCCAGCAGAAGAAAAAGTACATTATTGAGCTCAGCATAAACAGCTCAGCAGACATCTTAAACACGACTACGGTGTATTTATATCTACGTTTGCACGTGTTAAGATGGATGGAGCACTATCAGCATCATTTTATCTGCTCTGTCCTTGCACACAGTGATAATGAATCACTGCAACATACAATCATTTTACACTCTGACAGGAGAGAAAATCATTTAGAGTCTAAGATGCAGGAACAAAGAATGATAACCCAAGCATGATTCTGGCTAACTGTGGATTCTGACAGTGTAATTTTGAAAATACATTGTTTATAATACCCCGTCTGAGTACATAAGGCTTCTGAAATTTGCAGTGATGAATCAATGTACAGGATATGCAACGACAGAGGTCTACAGACAACATTGTTTTTGAACCAAAACCCTGTATATGTAGTTTATATAGGTAGGGCTAAACAATAAGGATAACTCTATTTCCTGGGGCAAGTTAAATGTCGAGTTGGCTAACTACCGACTTGCCGGATCTGGCAAGTGGTAAAAAATAATTAAACACAACAATTTTCTGGAGCTGATGATAAAAGTAGCTAAAGAGTGAGTTATCTCGCTTCTTTCTCATCCCTGTTGAGAAATGCATATGTGCAATGCAAGTCAGGCACTCATGAGAAAATGGCAGCAGGTAAAGACAAAGTTTATAGACTGAGGCACAAGCGAGTATTTCAATTATCCTGAAAACAGGAGTTACATTGGGTGACGATGGAAAATGTGGGGGACAATCCAAGTATTGCAAAGTTTAAGAGAAAAGGCGAACTTTATTTATCCCGAAGAAAATTCTTGTGCCAGAGAATGCCTTAAATTACAGTAACACTAAGTAAAGTAACCACAACTTAACGTTCACAACCAGTAACAACCAGACATCCAGTGGTTTCCCTGGGTCAGGGTCACTCACTGGGCCCAGTTTTATAACAATGAAGTAGTAAATATCTGGCGAAATATAAAAATATACAAGATAGAAGTGTTTTCAAGGAGCAAAAACAAAACCAGTGCCTAAAAGAGTTAAACTAGGAGGAAGATAAGTACAACGATTCTAAAAATGAACTAAAATGGTGGGGAAAAAAAACAAAAACAGACTGTGCCTGATAATCAATGTTATATTTAATATGATATAACAGTGAGAAGTAGTATTAAACATGATTGATAAAAATGATATTGCAGTTCATTAACAAGAGATCATGATATTGACATTGAGGAGCCACTCCAGCAGGCTGCTGCCCAAGACAGCGCCAGAAACGATATGACGGTGTCGTTTTCAAAGGCATGTCAAGTTTCCCGAAATGTTGCTGGAGTGCCATTATAACAAATAACAGCATCACGCTTACATGGCAGCTGAGAGGGCTGCCGACAACCGCTCTTCCTATTTCTTGTCGGTGCTTGACAATTAACTTTGTTAATATTAAATAAGCGCTAATAAATAAAGCGGTGGCATGGTGGTGCAGTTAGCACTGTTGCCTCACAGCAAGAGGGTTCCTGGTTCAAACCTGAGGTGAGGGGTTCAAACCCAGGGTGGGAATGTCCTTCTGTGAAGAGTTTGCATGTTCTCCCCATGACTGCGTGGGTACTCCAGCTTCCTCCCACAGTCCAAAGACATGCAGGTTAACTGGTGACTCTAAATTGCCCGTAGGTGTGAATGTGAGTGTGAATGGTTGTCTGTCTTTATGTGTCAGCCCTGTGATAGTCTGGTGACCTGTCCAGGGTGTACCCTGCCTCTTTTCCAGTATCAGATTTCTGACTCACTTGTCTTGTTAAATCAGCTGGACTGTAATCATTACCACTAAGTGTCATGAAAAGATCTGCCAATATGTCTTTATCACATTTTTTAAATCCCAAGCTTCCTTATCTGTATCAGCCTCCAAATGTCAGTATCCGTCTGGCTCTAGCTGTTACTGAGCATGATGAGATAAAATGGCTCTGGGTGGGATTGAGATCATTGCCTTTTTGACTAATACACATACCTTTTTCAAAGATAAATCATCGTTACAGCTTTCGCACAGGCTTAATTACGACAAATATTCCTAATTCTAGCAAAACACCCTGCAGAGAATTTCACCTGTCAGCGCAGCAAAATACATCTTGATAAATAAAGGAGCACAGGTGTGCAGAGCGAGTAATAGCCCTGTGTCTGAAGGTGACAGTGAGGAAGTCACTGAAAACAAACCCCTCACTATAAGCCCACAAGGAAGGGAATGAAATGGAGACGTTATCTAAAGAGCAACATGTCATGCACCAAAGACAGGTGGAGGATCTGACTTCTACTACACTGCAGGTAACGCAATTAAAGCTGCATCAAACACAAAAGCATCAGATCCCTGCGTCAAACACAAACTTCACTTTGGGGTCCAGGTGCTGGGAAGTGCTGAGAGTCATGGGAGTCATGGCAAGAACCAATAACAGGTCCCGCTCCCGGAGAATCTCATTCACTAATGGCCGACCCGACCCGTGAGGTATTTCTACTTGCTTGTATTTTTAACTCCACAAACACTTCACTCAAAGACGTCCTTACTTTCACTAACACGGCTCCTACTTATATTTTCTATATACAAAGGATGCCAAGAAGAGGCTCGCTACCCTCCCCAACAATCACAATACACCAAACAGCTCCTTTTGGGATATTTTGCGCTACAATAAAAGCAGAATACATTACATTTTCAAACTAAAAGAAGTTTCTATTATTTTATAAATGCAAAAAGAGAAATCAAAAGTAATGGATATTGTTATCAAAGAGCTTCGCTGGTAAAGAACATTCAGAGAGTGATTTCCAGCACAGGTCAAAGCAGTGCAAAAAAGAAAAGAGTTTTTCTAGAGTCTGTGATGCATAACTCCACCGTGTTGTTTATATAGACGCTGTCATCCATTTCCACAGTGCACTGAAGCAGAGGGCAACAAAAATACTTGGTCAGTGTGCAAAAGTAGCCAATAGTCTTTGCTCAGACAGGCAGTCCAACGCATGAATAAGCAGACAGAAAGTGAAGGCCTTGTTTTTTATGAAAAAGGAAACAACTTTTGAAGACACTTCAACATTTCGTCACAGATACATTTTCAAACTTGTGTGTTTTCCTTCCTGTCCAATGAACAATGTGACTACTTAAATGAATGGTCATTGTCTACAGGTTTAGTGAACAGTAAATGTATGCATACTGTATCTAATTTACCTATGAACTACTTATCTAACTATAAAGCAACGAATCTCTGTCTGTGTGTCCCAAGAACTGTCAGATCATCAGATCTTCTTCACACGTGGCAGATGTATTGCTGGGGACCCAAGAAGATGAACTGTTGCATTTGGTGCAATTTAGACTCTGTGGCTCTGTGCAGCAGCAGAGGATGGGCTTCAGGTCTTTACGTAGAGCAAAGCACATCTTGCTAAATGTATTTCACCAGTGTTCCTGACCGTGACTAGCCTTGACTTGAGTGTGTCTGTCTTTGCCGTACTAACTTATAACACCAATAATATTCCGCAAGCAAAATACCACCGCTACTTAAATCCACGCTTTACTTTTTTATCACGCTGGTTATGTCAAAGCAAGCCGCTAATACATGTGTTTGGAAATTAATACATTTGCTGAGTGTATTTCACCGGTGTTTCTGACAGTGACTGGCTACAACCTGAGTGTCTTTTTCAGGGGTGGATTGGGTAAGTCGAGGGCCCCTAGACAAATGCTGTCTTGCTTTACTTTTTATCCTTTCTCTAACCGATAGTGTTGGTATTGGCAGTGGTAGAAGATGTACTCAAACTTTTTTTTTTAGGTAAAACTATTAAAATTAAAACTATAAACACCACACCGTATAAGTCTCAATTCAAATTTTTTACTTAGAGTCAAGAGTGAAATAGACGGATTATCAGCACAGTGTAATTAGATGTACTTGATGTCTGTTTAAGGTGCAGTTTTAAATTCTAATATAATGCTGGATAGTTTGATGAATAATAATGCGTTGTATTTTATTTGTTGTATGTTGTAGAGCTGTAATCAACCCAAGAAATCTTGGTCAACTGAAATTCTACCATCTCTTCAACCAATCAATTAGTCAGTGGGGGAAAAAAAAAATCTGTATGTTATCTCTAGATTAACTAAATCGCTACAGTGCCCTGAGTGCACGCTACCGGCTAGCATTGTGTGTCCACCAAAGTGTTTTTTTTCCTGCCACAGAGCTCAACATTGACACTTGCCCGGGTTGAATTATCTCTGTGTTCAGGCAAGTGGATTGTCTCAACTGAAAATTAAGGTGATGTCCACAATAAACTGCGCACTGTATCACTGGGAGCAGCCAGCTGAGCTGTGTGCATGAGTCCGTCCTATCACCAAGCCTTGAATGGAACGGATGAGAAAAATCTGACATACTGGACACTAGAAGGTCAGTCTGAGGTTGATGTCGTATAAAACTAATGCTACTAATGTAAAATACCTCTGTAACTCTGCATGCAAGAGAGAGACTTACTGTTTTTAGCCCAGAGCTAATGTCAGTCATTGTGCCGCTCCAACAAGGGCTCTTGGGTGATCCTATTCCTTTCACAAGCTTTGTAATTTAGTCTTGAGATTTAGTAAAATAAATCTATCATGGTAAATCTGAAAGTGAGTGTCTTCCTGTTTTCCTTTACCTGTTAAAAATGAGAGTTGAAAAATGTTGTCACTTTCACCAGCTGTTCAATCACAGTGGAGAGGGGGAGGGACAAATACTACAAAGACCAACCGTCACAGAGAACAAATATAGGTGCTGAACAAAAACTGCTGTTTTTAGCTGGGAAAAACAAACGGCCTTATTAAAGTAACACCAGCGACTGTCTGACTAATGAGAATTTGGTTGAACAAGAGCATATTGACCTGCTGACCAGAACGCCCTAATAATTTGTGGGTAAAATCTAAATCTGAAAGATAACCAGTAACAGGTCTCTGTCAGGTAAATGTAGCAGTACAATGTTTTCCTCTAAAGTAGAGGTTCACAGTACGAAAGTAGCATAATGTTAGGTTGCATATTTTTAAGTGCTTTGGGGCCTTTTGAACATTATTTTTGGGTACAATGAGTTAGAACAGCTACATAATTCAAAATTGTCCCTACCAAAACATTATATTAAATCTATAGCTGTTTGGGGCCCAGGTGTGTTGCTCAGGGTCCAAAGAAGTGCACTGTTGAGTGTGAAGTGTATATGAGTGGTTCTCAAGAAAGCTGCAAGCAGCAATACCACAGAACAGGCATGTTTTGAATGAACACTGCACTAGTTTTTCCCTTAGCGTCCAAGCGTTGCTTTAAAAAATGAATTCAAATAAGCATGTTGCTGCAAGGCTTCAGACAGAAATATGATAATTTATGGTAACTTATGAAAATTACCTAGCTTAACGTATGGTTATGTCTGAAGAAGGCTGACGCATTGTTTTGGCTAACAATGTTTATAAATCCCACAATACAGACACAAACCATCCACAGTATTATGCAGATATAAAATATGCTGGATAAATATGGATGATAGTGTCAAAGGTAGAAGATGTAAACAGATGAATGTGGGCTGATAACTGAACGCAGAAACTGATTTACATGTGGCTCAACACAAGATTCCTGCACAACTAACTAACTATATGAAATCACTTGACAAGCAGGACATGACACTTGAGGTCAGTGAACAGGGCGTACTGATTTTATTTCAAGATCACTCAAATTTTCACTGTCATAAACAGCAGGTTAAGAGAAAAGTCTGTAATGGTGATCTTGTAATTGATGTGTGTAAGGGTTAAAAATACGTGCAGTGCATTTGTGAGGGTCACCCTCTGCAGAAGTGGAGCAGCAAAGAAAGTGGAGTCTTTTATTGTATCTGTATCCTTTATTATGTTTTATATTCAATTGCTCTGTAAAGCACATTGAGTTGCCCTGGCCCACATTGGTTTTGCTGTCAGTGCTATCATCATCATTATTATTATTATTAGTGATAGCAGTAGTAGTAATAATCAGTCAAGTCTATCATACTGAGAACTATAGAAATTCATAAAAGGTGATCTCAGGAGGCGCCCACTAGCTCACCTAGTAGAGCGGACGCCCCATGAACAAAGGCCCTGACCCAACCCATGGCCCTTTGCTGCATGTCATTGCCCTTTCTTCCCCTCTCAGTCTGGATCTGTCCTGTCTAATAAACACAAAATGCCCCCCCAAAAAATCTAAAAAAAAAAGTGATCTAAGGTGTTTACGTAACATAAAATAATCTTTTGATATTGATTTTCATTTATGAATGATAACTATTTTAAAGCGCCAAAAACACCCTGTAGCACAAAAAGTAAGCCAGAGACCATCAGCAGTGCCTGTCTGGGACACGGCAGAAAAAGTTATTACTGCCAGGTTCAGCTCAATATGTGACCTGAGGCGGGAGCAGAAATAACTACCCAAACAAGCTGTGTGTGCAAACATTTCCTTAGCCCAGTGGAGGAAGAACAGGAGGAGGACAACAAGCACTAGAGGACAAACGCGAGAATCGATTGGTGTGATGGCAGCTGTGATCGTCTCAGCTCTATGGATCAAAAAGGCATGCTTAAACAGCTCCACCACCACTAGCACACACACAATCCCTTCCTCTGACACAAATGTTACTTCTGGGAGATGCTCACAGTCTGCGATCGAGCACTGAGCCACTCTAACACGAGACATAAAATCAATTTTCATACCTGCACCTATCTTTATGGCTGCTGTCTTATTATTGAATGTAAACAGCACTCTTTCAAACCATAAGCATCACTCAAGTGCACAAATAATATTTCAAGGTATGAAAAGCTTCTGGTGTCATTCACTAAATAAATCTGACTCATTCAGAGGTGCTGATTTGGTACATAATGATTCATTTCCCATTCCAATTCAATGCAATTAGCGATCAAATCTTTTTTTATCTTGTGTCTTTTGGGTTTGATGCTCTAACAATGTAACTAATGAATGTGATGCTCATCAGCAGCCCACTCTTGTTTCTGAGATTTGAGATGCAACCTTTTATCAGCACATGTATTTATGTCGTCAGTAATAGGTACTCAGTAGTTAGCTGTAAGGTAACATTGCTCAACTAAATCAGATTCACTTGGATACCTATCTTTTGTAGTTATTGTTGCACTGATTATACACTAAATGATGGAAATAATCATACTGCTACCTCATGCCTGGAACTGCTTCCACATGCTGTCATTGTTTTTACATATACCAGCTATGTTTGTAAGGTTTTATGTATTTTATTGTATTGTAATGTAATATATTACACTGTGTTGTGTTGTATTGTATTGTGCTGTAGCGCTTGCTGAACTTTTAAATGCATTGTTTTTTCATTAGACCACATTTGTAATAACCTGCCCGGGGACTACAGATGAAAATCAGCTCATTAGGGAACTCTGGCACAAAACATCGAAGTGGAAACTGAAGTGTTCATTGATGTGCACTGTCCCTGACAAATAAAAAATAAATAAATAAATAAGATAAACATTGTTTCTACTTGGAAGGCAGGAAAACACACTTAACATCCAATACAAACCACTACTATGCATGAATGTGTAAAAAATAAACCCCAGTACAGCAGTTTTTAAAAGTAAAAAAAAAATCAAACACAGAAAGAACACACATTTGCTTTAAAGGAACAGTGTGTCAGATTTAGGGGGATTTGGTGGCACCTGGTGGTGAGGACTGCTGATTGCAACCAGCTGAAACTTCTGGTTCAGATTCCTTCAGTGTACTTTGTTCAGGAGGTTTTTACTGTGAGCTGAATTATCTGCAGACGTCGCTTCCTCTCCAAAACAAACGGACCAGGTGATTGGCAAAAATGGTGAACAAAGAAGGTTCACATGACACATCAGTGTTTGTCCAACACTGTTTGGCATGTCTGAGATGGGTCCCTGGCCCAGCACCATGCGTAGAATCCATACTAGAAATGTATATGAACAAAAGCCGAAATGGCGTGCGCCAAAAAATACTCCACAGTTTCTACAATCAGGCTTCCACCTCACCATCTGTGTTGCCAATTTCCTTTCGCCAAAATGTTCGGAAGCATAGGTCAAAGTTTCTCCCATCAAGTCTGTTTTTATAGATCACAACTTTTGCATCTTTAAGGCCTTGTTTTGTGCGTACACAATGTTAATGAATGGAACCTGGTGATTTAAATAGTAAAAACACAGAGTAAAGCAGTTTCAAATTAAAAAACCTGTGTTCTTCTGATGCTTTAAGGGGCTATGCTTGTCGGCGCAAAAACGTGACTGGCCCTATCTAAAGCAAGTGTTTGGTTTGTCCATTTAGGGCTACTGTAGAAACATGGCCATGCAACATGGTAATTTCTGTAGACAAGGACCTGAACAGCTCATTCTAAGGTAACTAGGGATGTATGATATTGGATTTTTTGCCAATATCTGATATGCCGATATATAACAACTTATTTGGCCAATAACTGATACTGATATCAATATATTCACCTTTTTCCCCACCTTATTTCAACGAGTCTCTTCTGTAGTGGAATTAACATCATATTATACATGCATACTCTTATTGTGAGTATGTGACCAGCAGATGGAGACATGAAATAGTATGCTTTACAATGTATGTAATATTCATACATTGTGCAAAATAAGAAAAAGCATGTTGGCTGATTCTAATATTTCATTTTAAAGCCAATATCTGTCTATACCGATGATGTGCCAATGTTATTGTGCATCCCTACAGGTAAGAAAAACACAACGATTCTTATTTTCAGATGATTATTCACAAAAGAAAACATGCTTATTAACTTATATTCCATTTCTGCCAATACATCCCCCTAAATCCTACACACACTAATTGTTTAAAACATGGCTACCTCCTAAATCTAAGTAGTTTAAGTGCTACTGTTTTGAGGTTATAACAAAATCTGCCCTAATTTAAACTGAAAAAATGCTGCTCTCAGGTTTTTGTTGCTCATATTCAGATCTGTGTCACATATGAGGGCATAATAATATAAATTGGGACACTTCATCTATAATGTGAACACAGAGTTGGTGCTGCTCAGATATGCACAGAAAAAAAAGTTTGTGTGGAGTTTTTCTATTTGGCTCATATTTTAAAATTATAATGCAGCACAGTACTAGAAATGTCAAAAGTTGCACCGTCAGGCCAGCAGCTCTTCTATGTGTAGGAGCGCCTCGCTCTGCATACAAGTAACCCTACAGTGCCTGCTGTCACTACTCCAAATAACATCCCAAAGGCTTCTGGCAGCACAGCACAGCAAGGATTTAAATACGTGATGAGTTTTGAAGTCAGCTCAAAATCAGGCCCTTGTACAACCTTGCCACTTGAAGGCAATCCTGCTTCACTTCTCCTGTCTCTTTAAATTACCCAAATAAGGGATGTGAATGAAAAATGAGGTGGCAAACAGAATGACCACTGACAGCTTTAAAAGGAGAGCTATGAAGAGACCACACAGCTGAGATCAGATAAACACACAACTAACACATAAAGTGGATCACAAGTACGTGGTGGATCTAAAACAGTTTGGGGAAACAGCTGGTTGGTGTGCATCCAGACTGAAGTGTCTGTGAAGTGTCTATTCAGTAATCTAAAAGGCAGTGGAGCATCTGTACAGGGGCAAAGCAGACTCCTTCAGGAGCACGGGCAGAATGCTAATGCTGTGAGGCTCACCTCCGTCCTCTCTCCCCTCTCTCTGAAACATACAAGGGCAATGCTGCATTAATCATGGATTCACATCCCTCCTCCTTCACTCTCACCTCACCCTAAACACACACACTCTCCCCCACGCCTTCCTGTTTCTCTTTTTCTCTCACAATCACACACACACACACACACACACACACACCCTCCTTTCCATTACATGTGACATTATTAAAGAGACCTGACACCAGACTGTAAAATTTAAATGTCACTTAACCTGAGAAGCATGAGATTCTCAAATCAATGTAATCAGATCGTCCACTAAAAAAACTCCATGTCCCTGAACAACAACGGAGAACACTGCATAATCTCACATATCTCTCTTGAACAACACCCACTCCAAACATGCACGAGTACGTACGCCCACACACACACCACACACACACACACACACACACAGACACACAGACACACACACACACACACACACACACACACACACACACACACACACACACACACACAATACAATACAGTGCACTCCCATTTTTTGCTCCACTTCTCTGAGCAAAATGAGTGGGAAAGAGATACAGAAGCACACAGTTGTATCTGTGAATTCCATTTTCAAAAACCACTTCAAGAGAAACAAAATTATCAGACGCACATAATGGTCAAAGACCTGGGCAGAAAAAAATGCTGCGTTTCAAATATTCATGGCGTTGTCTTCATCGAGGGGCGCGAGTTCTGCATATTTGTTTCACACAATGTAACAGAATGGTGCCAGCAGCCCAAAAGGAGACAGTGGTGTGAATAAGAGGTGAAATATGAGCAATGACATTATGAGATCTCATTTTATTCATAATTAATAGATATTACAGGGGGAGACAAATAGCCTTGTGCCAGACAAGATAGTGGGCAATTAGCTGTGTTAACCCTGACATAAAGTGACACCATGAAGACACCGTGTTCAATAGTGACGCAAAAACCCAAACGTGAATCATACTTTGTCCTGTCCCTAGAAAGCTGTACAGAATAATTTGCAATAATAGGCTATGAGGAGGATTGTGAGGAGTTATCTCTATGAACACACATCTGCATATGTATGAAGAATCTGTGGGCAACAGTACAATAGTTTTGTATCTGAAGTGCTCTGGTTTCCATTTGTATAGGAGTCGTATTGACCAGTCACGTCTGAGCAGGCTTGCATTGCCTGCAGGTAAACAGTCCGTGCAGAGAGCAAAAGAGGCGGAACGCATTGGGCGAAATGCAATCTCAGAACCCACTGGCTATCTGACGAAAATTTATCTTTTTAATAGCTTTATTCTAATTCATCTGTATTCATATGCAGATATCTGTTTGCTGAGATTAGCCAAATTGTTATCTGGACCTGTCTCAAGTTGCTAATCGAACTGTAAACAATGAGCAACGCACGGATGGAGGAAAAAGTCTTGGCCTGGATATCGGCTGGCTACACAGGATCTCCCAAAGTACTGGCCGTTGCCCCCAGAGGCTTATCACTGTCAGACAATAAACAAGACTGGTCTCCAAGATTGTGTGAGGAGTCATGTGTGGCATAACTTATTAGCTATATCTCAAGCCAATGCTAAGGAGATCCAGCATTGGAATAGGCTACACTGAAGTCAATCAATCTGGTTTTTCCTTCACTGTGCTCCATGATGTTTCGTCCTATTCAAACTGCCACTGTTGCAGCGCTGCTTTCCTTTATTTCAGGGTAAGCATTTGTCGTGTGAGTGACTGGATTCTGATGTCCAGGTTGGCAGATCACACAGATCCAGTAACATTTCCAACCCAGTGATACATATTCCCTCTAGCTGATCACATCATGTCTGTTTCAGGAGTTGTAACCCTTCGAGATAAACTTTCAGTCATATTACATCAGTTATTTAAGCTGATCAACTTTTTTTTTAAACAGGACCTGATTTGGATCTAGCTTGTAGGGCTGGGCGATATCGTGTATATATGTATGTATATATACGTGTTTTCAGTTGCAAGTCAAAGCCACATTGTGAGGTGTCACAAGCACTTTTAGAAAAACGGATCAAAATAAAATGCAAAGAAAGGGATTTTCAAATTAATCAAGTGCTGGAAAATGATCCAAATATTTTTAGTTATTTAGGCTATTAATCTTGTTTACGCACAGAGCATCAACAGAGAGGCCGAGGGAGGGAAGTAGCAAGAGATGCTTTGTGTACATTATATCCGTCTTGTATATGAAATGTCTGTGTTGCTGCATTTTTTAAAAATATATCTGTTGCACTGTCTCATTGTCACAAAATAGACAACAACTACCAAGAAGCATGGTGATGTGCTATGATCCACCTCACACTGTAGACTATTTAACAGACAGATTAGGGGCGGAGCTGTGTGGAGAGTGTGAGAGAGGAGAGATGAGCACTGGCATGGCTTTTCGAAAGAACTGCGTAATGTAACGCAACTTAACCCTGTATCAGGTATAAATACATTGATATATCGTACATAGTCATTATATCACCCAGCCCTACAAGCTTGTGAAAGGTATGCCAAAGTCAGCAGGCAGTCACATCAGACTTATCAGCACATACCCAAACGATACAGATAAGGGTCAGGGCCAGAGGAAATATTTTTATAATTGACATTTTATAGAATTTTAGAAAGACACAAAATACAAACATACATAAAATAAAGAGTAAAGGACAATGTATACATACATACTAACTTGAAACAGATGACTAAGAAAAATAAGACGAGTGAAAATTACAAGTAAAATAAGAGTAGAAAGAGGCTGTGCTGTATTCGGGAACAAGTGAGTGAAAGCATGGGGGTGTATGTGTATGTGTGTACATGAAAGGAAGCTAAGCTATGGGTTTGTCTCTAAGGGTTATTAATTCAGTGAAGAAATCTTTTCCATTTCACATAATACCATTCAATCCTGCCCAGCAGAGAGAAGGACACTCGTTCATACGCAGCCACCAAGCAGGCAGATAATGCCAATCTGTGATTGATGGAGCGTGAGCTGACTTCCATTGTTGGACAAGCAGTCTCTGTGCCAAAAAAACTCGATCAAGACATCCCTTTTGTTTGTCATATGTGGGCATTGTTACATTCATCGCTGGGGCTGTTACACAGACAGAATTATTCTGATGTTGATTACTATAAATGATCACTTGTACAACAACAATTAGGAACCATATTACTTGTCCTTCATTCAGAAAGGTCAAAGGACAAGATCAGGTCCATAAGCATTCCTGTGGCTGGGACACTTCACTGATCTCTGCTTTCTGTCATAATGGCTTATACACACCTGCTGCACCACTCTGCTACCTAACTGATTCATTTGTAAAGAAACCATAAATTCATTTATTCAAAATCAGATTTCAGCACAGTAAACAATGTAGTACACCAGCTGTTAAAGACATTATTGAAGCAACACGTCACCTCATACTCAACAACTACAAGCTACAAGTACACATACAAAATAGGCAGCTGTCAGATGAGCAGCATGATCGATAGCCCCTTTATTGCTTTACCAGCCTGAGAGTGAGAGTCCATGTTTAGGCACTAATGCACTCCCCACTCTGATCAATACAGAGAGCTGCTGATTTGAATAAAGGGGAGAGACGAGAGAAGAGACGGAGATGTGATACTTTTATTTTGGTTCTTTTGCACCAATGTGACTTTGCTTTAAGTGATCACAGTCAGGACATCAGTATTACCACAGCAATGTTTCGGCTAAGATTAGACGACCAAAATATGACAAGCTTTCTGAAAATACAGCAGGTGATATTGGTGATGTTGTTGGTGTCCTTCAGTCTGGTCAGACAAGAGAAGGGCTTTAAAAAAGGCACACAGAGATGGACTGGGAGATGACAAGTGGGCTCCAAAAAGAGAGCACTGCAAGGGAATGATAATAGAAAGTGTAAAAGGGACCTTAAAGGAGGGATATTGGAAAGAAGATTGAAGTTGGTAAGAGGCTAGACAAAATGCAGGGTGTAGAGAAATGTGTGATGTGAAGGAATGAGGGGCTTTACGAAAAATGAAAGAAGGATGTGTGGTGGTGCAATAGCAGATGGACTTTTAATGCACTGGTGCAGCTGTGCTGAAATACAAAGTACCCGTATACCCAGAAAACTGGAGGACGTGGTACTGTAAATTACATTTTCTTTTTCGTTTCATGTCAGTTCAGAAAAGTGTCATATAGCCTACACGAGTTTTGAATCTAAATGAATTGTTTCTACAATATGTGCTCTACAAATGCACGTATAGGCCCTTTGACTGTTAGTAAACAGCACAACATTTTTTTGTGGGCAGGGATTCGCTGTGGAGGCAAAACAATTCTCCACAGACATTAGCCAGCGTTAGCTAGCAAGTTCTGTTGGCTTGTTTAAGACAATGGAGGAGGATGATTCAAGTGGTGCATTTAGCAATACTCATTCTGAGTGTCAGAGTGCACTCGGGCACAAACTGGACCGTTCATAAATTTGGAGCACTGTCGGAAGGTATGGTTCAGTTATCAAGAGCATTGCACTCTCAGGGTGCCAGAGCACACTCTTGGCCCTCTGTCCAAGGAGACGGAGCAGCAGAGCGCTAAACGGAGTGAATGTGTGATTAATTTAACTATTGATTAATTCATGTAAATGTTAATGCTCCAACAGGGTTCTCAATTTTGTGTAGAGCGTTGGACTGAATTTATGAATGCACCATGTCAGGTCACTCACTCTATGGGACCGCAAGTGTCACTTGAATAAGTAAACACTGACCAATGGAAACAGACTGGCCAACCTGTATGCTCCGGGATGGCCGGCTTTACAGTTGATTATTATGCAAATCTTACAAAGGAGGACGACACTTGAACAGTTTCCTCCAGTTTGTTTTGCTACTGAAGCTAACGTTAGCTATACATTTTCCTCAACCTACAATAGTGTGCACTGCACATGTGAGCATTTTTGATGATCCCCTCCGTCCAGTACGTTCGTCTCATCACATTTAACCCTAGTTGTCTTTGTATTTGTTGACGGGCAGTGGCGGCCGGTATGTGTTCAAACTGAGGTTTCGAGCCATGACTCCTTCGATCCTGGCTCCCAGTAACACAACAAGATGACATTTTAAGACTCCTATGTAGCCTACAGCCCTGTGGTGGCAAGTTGTGATTTGCCTCCAGCTAACAAACTGACATCAAAGTGACGTTGGCCCTAAAAGGGTCCATTGTCAGTACAATGGGTGTAGCAGAAAACATGGAAGCCAAAAACGTGATTAAAAAGTCATAAATACTATATTATTACACATCGAACCAAACATTGCACAAAAGCAGGTGTATATTTGGTGTGTAGATAAATTTTTTGCAGGGCAAGTGGAGTCAAATAGATGTCAGAGCTGAACAGCATGACACAACAGCATGCTGGATGGGAAGCAGTGGGGTGAAAACCAGATCGAGACAAAGAGTGACACTTATAGACTGAGGACATTGCTTCCTGCTGGTCACAGTGAAATGACAAAAAGGAAAAAAAAAAAACAACAACAACAACAACAGCATGGTGGAGATCTGTGTCCGGCTCACATTGTCTCCATTTAACCCCCACAACAGGTACACTACCTGTGGAGACTCAATTAGAAACCCATTAGCCGCTGACAGACTGAGGGCTAATTGCTGCCTCGGGGGGATTCAGAAATGGGAGGATTCAGTGTACAAGGACAAGAACACGCCATGAAATCCATCAACCGGCAACATATTTTACAAGGACAGGAAGCTGTCTTATATTTCACTGAGCAGACTGCCATTACAGCAGTTGACAAGTTGGATTTCTTTTTAGTCAGGAGGCTTTCACAGGACAACAGCAATTTGTGAGGTTTTTATGAGCAGTGGAAATGTAGAATCAATACAACCACTACATTTGTGCACCGTGCTCAGGGCCAGGCAACTAAGAAATCACAAAGCACAGTACTCAAACAATTTAGCATTGTACTTCTGTAACATGGTGAGACTTGCCGCAGATAGAAGTATCTAAATCGACGCCACAGAAGAGATGTTGTCTTTTTTATTTCATGCATTCTTTTTCCTGGGCAAAACCTGGTGGCTAGTGGCTAATGTAGCCTCGAGCTGCAAGCCTTAAGGTGAAAAGAGGAGTCTGGTAACCGAACTTCTTTATAACTCCACACACCCAGACTTTTTTTTCGAACTTGTCTTCTTCAGCCCCAACAGATGCTGATTTATCAGATCTCACGGTTACCTCAGGAGCCCAAAAGGCTTTGTAGAACTTTTTTCAAGACCTGTAAATAGACTTTGATGTGAGAAATCAGTGGAGTTCCCCTTTTAGGATGCAGGGTGGTGATGGTATGGATTTGTCCTTACAGCGGTGAAAAAGCAGGGGAGGGGGTTACTGCCAATGCTTTGGGCCAATTACTTTTTTATTGTTCATCACATTGTCCCCGTCAGCACTTTGTGCTCTAAGCAAAGAGTGTTATGCACATGTACATCATGAATGTCACCATATAATTCTTGGTTTATCAGTGAAGTGTATGAGCAACACTGCAGACTGAATTCTCTACAAACAGTGACAAACAGAGTGATGGGACAGCTGACTCACATGAATGGTCCAATGTGGGTTAAATGCACATCAGCAGATCCATGTTCTATCTCTATCATGTATGTAAGATCTGTTTCGTCACTGCGCTGCATTTTTATTAACTATGATAACCTGGTCACATCTCTCACCTTGTCCAGGCACCGTCTCACTCCCTCTTCCTCTCCTTGTAGTTCTTGTACTTATTGATGTAGCAGGATTTACACTCGTGCGTCGGCTCTATGCAGAGCCTACACCATTGCCTACACACATGGCCTACACCGTTGTGAGCATTTATAGTTATATGGTGATGTGTCTGTGTCACTCTAGAGTTACACCTCCAAAACACTAGTCAGCAGTGGGGTTTCTGTGAAGTGCTGTAAAGTTTAGCTGATTCAAAACACATATTAAACATGGCTTAATGGAGACAATTTCAAACACAAGTACACAAATTGGCTTCACTATAACTCTATAACTGTCTTTTGCTGGACACATTTTCCCCACAAATACAACATGCTAATGTTTTTAGCACAAGCCTATGGCATTTTATATTGTATAAATTAGCCTAGCGGCTAACAGACTTTTCCTCTACTCATATGACGCGAGGGACAACAGCAACATTTAACAAAGGTAACGTTACAAAATTCTGCTTCATTACAACTCACAACGTTCAGTGACAAAACAACTGTCTTTTATTAAACACGTTTTCCAAACAAATATAACATGCTAACATTATTAGCACAAGTCTATGGCATTTTACATTGTATGAATTAGCCTAGCGACTAGCGGAGATTTCTCTACTCATATGAAGCCAGGTTAAATCACACACAAGACTTAAAATGCTATTTTGTGGAGACTTTATTGTCTTCACGATTTACTGTTTCTTATCTGTGAAATCAAAGTAAATAAAAGCTTCGTTTCCACTGAGAGAAATGGTTTAAGCTTAGATAAAACAGAAAGGAGGTCTGCGTCACCGCCACATGTAGTTACATATCTGGGGAGGTGCAAGTCAGGCTACGGCATAGGCTACGGCATAGGCTACGGCATAGGCTACGGCGTAGGCTCTATGTCGACGCAGAGCCTATGCTGTACTGTAAGTACAGTGTCAATTCGACACAGAAGTATAAATACCGCTTAAAACTGAATTTGCATCCAGTTTGCAACCTCAGTAAAATCTGCTGTCTTACTTTTGATACACAGTTCCAAGCCAGAGAAGCGACAGCCTTCAGCGTTGATAGGCTTTTACTAATGACATGAACCAATCAGATTGAGCGAGGCTACAGAGTGGTAACTGAAGAAAAAAGACCAGCATGAGAGCTTAAGTAGCACAATTTTTAATTAATGCATTATATGGACTAAAAAAAAAAAATGTGGTGAGGACGATGACCTCATTACCTCGGTAGCATCACGACCGTGGAATTGCTATGATGTGCGTATCGCCACAGCCTTAGTAGTTAGTCCTCCCAGGAATTCACATTCTTTTTATTGCTAGAATTAACTCAGATTTTGCCAACCCTTGCAATATTTATTAGAGCTCACAATTTAACTTTTACACAATAAATAGTCAAACTGTAAGATAGGCATCGATCCATTTTTATTCCTCTCTATTACTGATTCCAATAGCTCAGCTTTCAGAGCATCTGCTGATAGCAGAGTATCAATCTGATAGCAGTTTTTCCCAGATGTAAAACTCTGTACTCATTGGAATCAGTTTATGTGAGGTGACATGAGGCCAGACATTGCTGTGGCAGCCTGCCATGACTGAGTAGATAGATCTGATAGTGGAAGCAGAATTTTTTTAATGACATCGACAAAGAAGCAGTATCTACTGTGAATCACTAACGTCATGGCTAATACCCAATCCCCCTCACAAAGTCAGTATCTGTCCTGATGGTATAGGTATGTGCATCCCTGCTGAAATAACACTGGCTAATTTTACCCATCACAATATTCTGCATGAAACTGCCTTCGTTCACATTCAATTTAAAAAAGTCAAAATCTAATAAGACTCAAGCCTCAGCTTCAACACTTCCCTCTTGTAACTGCAGTTGGAAAGACATTCTTTCTCAAGAACCAGTCTGCGAAGGCAGCGTTGGCCCCAAAGGCTATAAATCATAGCAACAAGCTCTGTGGCTTGTTTTGGAACACCGGCTGCAATTCAGCCATTGTTGGCCGCAGTAATTACAACAAAACTCTGAGAGATCCTCAAGAGGCTGAATAGTCTGTGTTCTTATTAAAAAGTCCATAAAGGCGAGGTTATTATATTAGGTGTGTGTAAACAAAGTTAATCTCCACATTGTAATAAAACAACCTGGTTAATGGCTTGTGAGCATTAATTGGAAAATTAGGTTTATTACAGTTATGTTACTGGGCTGCTGTTATTGTTGGTAGATGAGTTGATGTTTCAATGACCTATTTACAGTGTTTATGGGCTAATCATGATGAGTGATTGCCTGATTGTTGGATCCTTGTTAAACACCGCATCAAACTGCAAGTGTGTGTACGAGTAAAGACATCGTGCGAGGGATGTAGAATCAGATCACATATTATACAGAAACCTTACTATTTCCTATCACTGATCCTTTAACATAGGATGCTCAGGATTCTGGACTGGATGTTTTTGGAAAGCATTACCAAAGTTCAGAGTCTATTGAAATCAGTAACTTCAAATGTATTATGCTGTTGAGGTCGAGGAGGCTTTAGACTTCAAACAGCATGTTCCCACAGCTCTGTATTCTGCATAGGATTCCTGAAATTTTAACAGACGTCTTCCCTTCATGCTGAAGTTGTCAGGCCTCCAGCGTTTCAGACGGTGACGTCAACAGAACGCAAGTAAATCTCCTAAAACTGGGTCATATTCAAATCTTTCTCTGCAATTGGCAACAAATGCTGGATTAAAAGTAATTATTGTCTGGGCTTTTCAAGAACTGGTCAATCTGTTTCAGATAAATATGAGATTCACTGTGTATATATTTAGGCATTATAAAGGATCTGTATTAAGGAAGTATAAAGGAATTCTTTTCATGTTGGTGGTGTTTTTTTAGCACTGGAGAAAAATACCCACTGCATTAAAAACTCAGACTCTTTCTAAAAGCTTACTGACAACATAAACTCTTGAAGAGCAAATGCAAATAAGCTCAAACCAAACATTTACAATTTGTCTCAAACAGCAGCTCCCACTTGTCAACAAAACTGAATTAAAAACACATTCACCTCACATAACACTTAAATGTGTTACCCGTCATTATCCTTCCTTCTCTGTGTCCATTGTAGCTGCACCAGGGAGACTGGATGTGCGTTGAAAAATATATATCTTTTAAATTAACAGGCCACAACTTAAAATTATTTTTAGAAACTCTGGTGTCAATGTAACAGCCAGCATCTAAGGATAAAATCAAACTTAAATCCTGATTTTTAAGTGATCAAGAAAGACTTATATGGCAGTACAAAATGAAATAGTACACGCAGATATGTAACAGTCAAGTCCATCATGTGCTTTGCTATCTTTATACTTTTTTCCAAGTTAAACGGAGATACAATATGGAAAGACACCCTGACTCTGTTGTTGGCATGCAAACACTGTAGACCCACACAAGACACTGCGTGACGCCATGTGTGAGTGGGTGGGCTGTCTGTGTAGGACATTTTCTGGAATTGTATGCATTTTGTATTTTTGTTTACTTGATCGTCGTTGTTGTTGATGCAAATTCCATTCATGTAAGGGAATTATTGACTACTTCTTATTGATTATTGATTACTCCTCGTGTATCTAGAGCCTGTGTACCTGTGTAAAGTAGTAAAAAAACACACCAAATGATGATGATGGTCTCAAGACTTAATTATGCTTATAACGTCTCCATCTACCATCAACACCCTGATAGTCCGTCTCTCTTTCTCTCACACAGAAACGTATTCCCCTCTGACTATGAGGACCAGTATAGTATCAAAGACTAAACAGTTAAAGGGATAGTCCGTATTTCTCTAAGCGGGGCTGTATGAGGTACTTATCCTGAGTCAATGAATTACCTGCAGTAGATGATGGTCAGTGCGCCTTGAGTCAGGAGAAGCAGGGAGCAGTGCCGCTACAGAAGCTAAGCAATGTACTGCTGTGGACGCGGGCAGTGATGAAATGTTTTTTAAAGCCAAAAGACGGTAAACTTAAAAAAAAACAAACATCAATTTTGGTAGGGCTGCCCCCTAATAGTCAACCAGAAAGGTCATTAGTCAGCAAGATTTCATTGGTCTCTTAGTCGCAGAAAGCAACAAAACAAACACAAAAAAAAGTGATACTCTATCAGGAGCTGCGCCTTGTCAAATCAAATCAAAACCTATATGACTGGACCATGTGGGAATTTAATTTGGAAGGACAGACACAGGAAGAGGCCACGCTCAGCGGTCAAACAGGAGTCACATTACAAACCAATCACAGCTGACAGATATCTTTCCCTTCTTCTGTAAATATTCAGTCTGATAAACATGGAAAAGTAGATCATGTTAGTGCAGGGCTACCCAGAGCTTTACATCTGTCCCACAGATGATAGGTCTACACACTTATAAACAGCACCTGGAAGAAGATCAGCTCTGCACTCAGGATTGCGAAATAGGCTATACAGTGCTCGTTAAGGTTGCTTAGCAACCTCAGACACAACGTGCCGCTGCGCTCTTAAAAGCTGGCACAAAAAAGGCACAAGAGTGGCACCCAGCGCCCGACCTCGTCTTTTCCAGGCAGTTAAAAATGCGGCATGGTGTATCGCCCCTAATTTACAGGGCTGGTACCTGCGGTTATTACACACTAGTTAATAACGTGTCGGGCAGGAAATCCAAAGTGTGGGATCATTTTGAGAAGGTGAAGGACAAACCCAAGGTGATATGTAAACTGTGCAGGCAAACATTTGATCATCATTCGTTGACTACAAACATAAGGTATCAACTGAAACATGTAAGTAGCTACATGCCCATTAGCCACTTAGCACAATCATTACTGCAACAGCAGACCGTCCCCACCTCTCATGTTCAGCAAGGTAAAATTACTTATTTTGTCAGTGGAGTCTGGTGGCTTTGAAGAGAGCAATAAAACTGCTGCTCCCTGTTGGGAAAAAGCTGTGAAGGTGAAGTGGTGAAAATATTCTAACTGTAGTGAACACTTCAACTTATATTGATTTTTTTTTAGGTGGCTAAAATACATTTTACATGCTGCCCATGTCTACAGCAGTGCATTGTTTAGTTTTTGTGGTGGTACTCCTGCCTGCTTCTCCAAACTGGAGGAGCGCCGACATCATCTACTGTAAGTAACTATGTGAAGTATCTCATACAGTTCTACTTAAAAAATCCAAACTATCCCTTTTTATTATCATGCATTAAGCCTCACCTCACACCCCCTCCTTCTAGAGTCCCTGTAAGTAGGCTACCAACAAAAAAGAAGCTTTTCTGCAGATGTAGTGATAGTGCAGTTATGGATGCAAAACATTTGTGAAGAACCTACGTTCAAAATTTAGCCGTGTGGCACTTGTGTCAGGTGGAACATGGAACTGAGTGTTGAGGCACATATTCTCAAAGGCTTCTCCTTAATGTACAGTAGCTTTAGATTGTACCTCATCTGCACACCACTTTAAACAAAGCATAAATGTAGAGATCTAAATGTGTTATTTTTGCCCAACATATGTTAAAGTTGCCCTCCTGTTAATCACGAGTCAGCTTGTGAACGTGCATACCTAATGTGACATTCAATTTATTGAGAGTCATGCATCTTAATTAGTCCTAATTACGAAGAACACTCACACAAGTCAGATCACATGATTAAGTGTCAGCCCTCTCTCCTTAGTATTCTTTCTATGTCCCTCTTATCCACTTCATATGAAACCACTTTTGCATTCAGAGAGAGTCACTTTGATGGCATTGGGGAACAATAATGGTCAAAAATAACAGTATTGTCTAATGGTGTGTAACAGAAGGAAGCAGGCTGATATAGTCTTGTTTTTCCACCCTGTATGAGGGTAATACAATTTTGCCGCAGAGTGATTAAGCACCTTCCAAAAAAAGAGCCACTGAGCTACTGATACAAATTCAATATGTTGGCCTTAGACCCTTAGCCATGGATGGCTCCTCACTAAAGTTAATAAATAAGATATTTCTCTGCTGTAACTGTGATACCCTCTCTATGGTATCACTCACTCCGAGGCGATGGTGAGTTCTGTTCCAAGAATTAATTCTTTTTTGTAGCAGCTGATCAGTGATTCAGTTTCCTTGCAGAAAGAGCGAATGGCACAAAACAGCTTCGACCTAAAATTAGTAAATTCTGAGAGCAATAAGAAGACCTTCAAAAAATAAAATAGACCTTTAATTAGATAAGCTAGTGGGAGAAATTATCCTCTGAGAGCTTTTTTAATTTCAATGTCTCAAAGTGAATTTCAAAACAAGAGCAGTCATCTCATATTAGCACAGCTAACTTAATGAAAGCCATCGGTTGCGATGGTTTTATTGCACGTGTTGTGTTGGACGCTTTGTGTGAGATTGTGTCATGACTTCTAATTTCTTGTACAGTGCCCATGTTGATCAGCTCTGGAATATATCTCACTTTCTGTGTCCATCTGTCCCCCTCTCTATCTACCCATCTCTTTCTCTCCTAGCATTGTGCTTGCAAGATGGGTTGATATAGGCATGCATTATTCATCTGTGTGTCCTTTCTGTCATTGCAGAGCTGAGCTCTGAGCAGAGGGGTGCAAAGCAGGACTACAATCAATCAACCAGGGTCTGACACTCGACACAATGGGATATGTTGATTGGATGTCACAAGATATCCATGCAAATAGGAAAGTGTTGTGGGCCATTCCGTACACACCGAGATTGTCTGGCCCCTTTTTCGCACCAGCAACAGTTGAGATTCATTGGTATTCTGCTCCTTAGCCAGTGAAGTATCCAAACCACCTGTTCCAGAAAAGACCCGACTGCTCGATTTGGTCAAAATAATGTCACTATGTGAAGCACTCGAAGAGTTAACCATGTTGATATAAATGCACATCATAACAGATAATGAGTGTCAAGCAAGAATATTTTCATTTTCATCCTAAACACTCTTTTTTCAGTGAGGCTTGCACATAGAAGCATTCTCAGTGAGATTCAACAAACTCTCCCGATGGCATAAACTTGTCAGAAGTGGCTCTTTCAACTTGATGAACGCCACCTGTTCATGAGTAGGTATGTGTTCATGAGATGTGATTAGCATGATTGACCCCATTTACACTTCTCCTTAATGTGCATCTCGTATCCAGATTGTATCTAGGTATGATTTAACCTGATTACTTTACACCTGGTATTCATATGTGTCTCCAGTGTCCACATTGAGGTCTGACTGAGCGCAAACAACGGAACGTCTCTCGTCTTGGTTGCGTGGGTCCAAAAAGACAAGAAACAAAACCAAAAAAGATGGTAGCCATCCATGAAGCTGTGCTATTGTAGAGACTTTTGCTTGCTTGGGGAAGACGCTGTCTTAGACAACTGGAATGACGAAGAGGAAAACAGAGGAGAAAGCCATTTATCATGCAGCTGCTTTTAAATCACTAGTGGTCAGTGCCACCATTGTTCAGAGGACGATCTGAATGTAGGAACTCAGTCAAGACTGGTGGGAGAGGATAGTGATGGAAACCTTTACAGATGAAGACTGAGTTCTAACCTATGTGCACTCACCGGCCACTTTATTAGGTACACCTGTTCATCGATGCAAATAGCTGATTAGCCAATCACGTGGCAGCAACTCAATGCATTCAGGCATGTAGACATGGTCAAGACTACCTGCTGAAGTTCAAACTGAGCATCAGAATGGAGAAAAAGGGTGATTTAAGTGACTTTGAAAGTGGCATGATTGTTGGTGCCAGACAGGCTAGTCTTTGTATTTCAGAAACTGCTGATCTACTGGGATTTTCACCCACAACCATCTCTAGGGTTTACAGAGGATGGTCTGACAAAGAGAAAATATCCAGTGAGTGGCAAAGGCCTCCACAGTCACCAGATCTCAACCCAATAGAGCACATCTGGGATGTGGTGGAACGGGAGATTCACACAATGGATGTGCAGCCGACAAATTTGCAGCAACTGTGTGACGCTGTCATGTCAATATGGACCAACACCTTTGAGGAATGTTTCCAGCACCTTGTTGAATCTATGTCACTGAGAATTAAGAAAGTTCTGAAGGCAAAAGGGGGTCCAATGTGGTACTAGCAAGGTGTACCTAATAAAGTGGCCTGCGAGTGTATAGCTATAAGCTTTCTTGGTGCTTTCTTGCTAGTAGCTTAGCTCCTTAACAGGCTTATGGTTGCTACCTCGCTGGTTTGGAACAGTCATGCACATATTCTTGTATATAGTAAATTGCATTTACATCTATGTTCGATGTGGTCATAATGCACCCCAGACAAACCCTGGCGACGGATTAGCTACAGATTATAACACGTCCTCAATGCATTTTGGGTGCATTTACACCTGTACTTTACTGTGGTCAAGTTCTAACTGATTGCACCAGAAACACATCTTATGCAGGGGGACAATCAGCCCCCCTATGTTTCTACATGAGGCCTCCTGTTCTGCTCAATTTTTGAAGTTTCACTCAGACAGATGCAACCAGAGAGTAAAAGAATTACTTAACAGTGCTGAGTTTGAAGTCCTGATGTTGGAAAGAAAACACAACAAATTTAGCTGTGTCAGTAGTCGTGTTAAGGGTCTTGAAAAAATGGGAACGTATTAATAGTTATACAGTTGCCAACGGCATTTCATCACAGCAGTGCTCTGTGTACTGTGATAGAATAACAAAGGAAACGACTGATGTGAAGTTAGATGCTAAAAATTGTCTTGCTAAGGGAAAACAGTCCATGACTTAGGATGAGAGGTGGTCAAGCACTACAAGCCTGGACCACTAGAGATAATTCTAAGTACAAGAAAACTGAAGAAGGCGACAAGATCTTTTGAATTATTTGTACAAGTGTTTTTTGCATCTTGTCTGACTTGTAAGCAGGCTATACCCCCCCGAGTTAGTCATGTGTTGGGAGACAAATCACGTTCATCTTCGAGCAGTAATTAAAGGCAGACAAAAGACATTTGCACTATGAGGTCCTAAGTTTGCACTCTGAGTGTCATCACAGCAGTTGATTAAAATGCTATTTCAGGAGGCAGGGAAGTTTGCATTTGCTGATTGAGTCATTTACTGATAGACTGCCTTCAATATTAGCATTACATTATTTATGCAGTTCGGACACTTTCTAAACACTGGCTGTGGCGTGGGGGTTAACACTTTTAACACGGAAAATTAGTCCAATTAATATTCTTAAAAGAAGAGGCTTAGTGGAAAACTTGATGACGAAGAACTCCTGTGCACATGTGCAAATCCAGTGGCTAAAAAAAACACTACTAATGCTCAAATGTAATTATGAATTTCAAACAAAAGGGCTGAAATGTGGAATTGGTCCCCTAAACTCTCATCTGTTCCTTATTTATCAGAAAAGTCAATTTCATGGCTAATAGGTTCATTACTGTGGTCATGCTTGAAGGGCCTTCTCTGATAAAACTCACTCAGGAGTTGAGAGTTAAGCCGCTGGAGCACAGGTCTTAATAAGGTTCTCTCTCTGTCTCCCTGCTTCCCTTTCTCATGGCAATATTACAGTGAAGTTAAACTCTGACCCTTTTGTTCGTACAGCGGCTGTATTTTAGACTATTGTGACTGCTGTTTGTGGAGCAAATCCAACGACACAAGAGAAATCTCCTTGTGTAGAAAAGGCCACAGATTTGCCTCAGCTGCTCTATTCACCACAGACAATTTATCTGCTGTTCTGGGGAAGAGAGTTTCTGCAAAGGTCCAGCTAGACAAGACAGCTCTGTGCTGCATACTAATGACAGCCGACTGTTTCCACCACACAGCCTTGTCACATCCTGCATTCCAGCCATGTTCCCATGCTGTCACGCTGCGGTGGAGATGGAGCGCTTTATGAGGCGATGCTTTGCTACAGCACGTGCGAAGCTCCGACTTGTGTTTGAAATTGAATTCTTTATTGTCATGCAGATAGGCTCCGACCTAACCTGCGTCATGCTGTCTTCTTCTTTTTTTTTTTTTTTTTTACAGCGAGTTCAACATTCCACACTCCAGTATCCTGACTCAGCAGAAACACTAACCTGACAGAGGCTGATGATTGTGAAAGCGTTTTGACACTGCCAGCACTTCCACCTGCTTAATCCCACATGCATGAGAAAGGTGCATTAACACAAGGTGCTCTCTAAAAAAAAAAAATCTAATTTCACCCTCTGCTCTCTTCCCGGCTGCATATTCTGATTTAAAATGCGTCTTTCAAACAAAGTGCAATTAAATCTTCAATGTGTTTATGCGCAACTTGGCTGGGCTCGTGTTCTCCCTTTCATCTGTTCTAATCTAACACTCTCATGTAATATTCACCAGAAGGCTCTGGGCTTATCATAATGAACCATGAGGGCTAAATAATCCACTCTTTTGTTCCAAATCTGATTACTTCCTCATTTTTTCTCCCCGCTTAGATTTCCTGCTCCCTCTTTTTGTCATTCACACTCTTCAACCGTCAAGGGCACTGATCGAGAATCAACGGTGTGTGCTAAGCACTACAGGTACCTCCCGACACACACACACACACACACACACACATGCACAGATATAACTAATGGAGCTTGTAATGTTGTGGTCAGGAGGAAGACAAGAACAGTGGTTCATGTGTTTGCAAGCCATTTGTCTGAGCAGGATCAGCGTTCCTGTCTAATCCTGTATAACTGACCGGCCTCACCGGTCTGTATTGATTTCCAACTTAAGTGGAAGATAGATCCTCAGAAGAGAGATGGAGTTAATATCTCTGGCTGCCAGTGGAAGAGAATAGCACATATTTAAAAGCCAGCTCTACACTGTTGGAGAGACTTTAGCTGGAAGAGGTGAGATGACACAGTCGGAATCAATACCTTACACATCTATCTGTATTTACTACACTTGCAAACTCTGGCATCTGAACAGTGTTCTAGGGAAAACAGAATCAAACGGAGGTCAAGCGCTTCACAAGGAGCTTCATGAAAACTACACCTTCTGTCAGGTTTTCAGCTGGGTAAACTAGAAAGGGGAAAAAAATAAAGCTTTAAGAGTTTGCGCTCCTTGGTAAAACAGCAATCAGCTCTATAAATAGCTCCCACAGACGGTTCTGGCCAATTATTTATGAATAATAATGGAATGACTTGCATGGAGACATGTCACAGTTCAGAACAACATCATCCATCTCTCCCTCCATCTTAGCTCCTATTGCCCAAGGGGAGGTGGTGGGAGTGGGGGTGAAAGAAAAGGGGGTGGGGGTGTTAGAGGTAAAAAAAAGAGATGCAGAACAGGAAAATCTGTCATTCTGAGAAATGTGTGAGGTGGATGCTTGCTGGAGTAAGCCACACTTAACACATCAACATCAACAGGAAGGAGAGGCTCCAGAAATAGCAGGAAATCAAATGTCTTCATCAAACAGTGTTTCAGGGTCAAAAGAAATTGTGAGGTGAAATTATTTCTGGATCAAAGATGTATCAGTTTCCTGCCTCGCACTGTAAAACAAAGAGAATATCACCATCAGACTCCTCCTGGGAATAAAGAGCTTTCAGCTGACATACTGCCTTCTTCATCTCTAAACAAATGTCAATCTGCAACACAGACACACCTTTTCTACCAACACGGAGCAGGTTCAGTTCTGGTTCACGCACCTAATTTTAAACTGTTTGGAGCATTTCTAACCAAGAATAGATTGTTTCAGAACTTGCATGCTGGTTCCCAGTTGGAACCAAAAAATAGCCAGGTTTTTTGACCTGGGATCTATTCCAGAAAGCAGGTTTACAAAAACTCTAAGTCTAAGCCTGGACACTGAGTTGATGAACACTGGGATGAAAAAACGCCGACTTTTACGGGTCCAGAACAGCTGATCAGAGGTCAGTCAACTCTGAGGATGTTCACCCTGAGTTCAACTATCATCATCAATGGAGCTCTGACACTACAACTCACCATGGCACTAGGTAGATGTAGAGATATTAGTAATTGCAATCGTGAGCTCCACAGCTGGAGCTCACTGGATTATGATAAATTTGTATTGTATTTATAGGCCTATATGTGGACTGGGGACCTTTATCTTACAAAAAGTGTGTGCATCAGAGCGGGGAAAAGTGCCAATAAGTTAGCACAATAAAGTTTAATTCAGTGTTTTCCATCAATTAATCATTTAGGTCCTACATTACATAATAAATAGACTATATTTGTTCTGGACAACACACAGGGGCCAGCAGATGATGTGGTTCTGTTGGCGCCATCACACCGTGACCACAAGCATGCACTGGGGCAGTTTGCAGAAGAGTACGAAGTGGTAGAAGTGAGAGTCAGCACCTCCAAATCTGAGGCCATGGTCCTCTGACAGAAACCAGTGGACTGCCCGTTAGGGGTTGGGAGAGAGTTACTGCCTCAAGTGAAGGAGTTCAAGTATCTCGGGGTCTTGTTCACGAGTGAGGGATGAATGGAGCGTGAGATGCGGATGCTGCACCAGACTGTCGTGGTGAAGAGGGAGCTGAGCCAGAAGGTGAAGCTTTTGATTTACTGGTCCATCTACGTCCCAATCCTCACCTATGGTCATGAGTCACCCAGAGCTGGTGACCAAAAGAATGAGATCGTGGATACAAGCGGCCGCAATTAGTTTCCTCCACGGGGTGGCTGGGCTCAGCTTTAAAGACTGAGTAAGGAGTTCGGACATCTGGAGGGAACTCGGAGTAGAGCTGCTGCTCCTTCGTGTCTAAAGAGGTCAGATGAGGTGATTGGGCATCAGATCAGGATCCTCCTGGGCACCTCCCACTGACTCATTAACAAACTAATATCCATCCAGGATTTTACCAGTTACCACAGTAACTGACCCAGAGTTTGAGTTATCTGTCTTTCTGCGACTGAAAACCCAGAGTTGCTGACAGGATGGAGTCTAGACAGAGAATGCAGGAAAAAATGGTGTGCAGTTTTTTGGACAGAACAGAGGCTTGCAGGTAATCAGTGCGATCTATCATCTTGCTACCACTGTTTACTTCTACTGTGCAATGCCCTCAGCTGATGACACATCCTTAATTACAATGGTTAAACTCAAAACTGGTGGAAGTGCAGGCTAATCCAGGGGATAGCACCAAGGTTTTGAGGATACTGAATATACCCAGTTCAATAACAAGAGCTAATTTGGTGGAAAAGGGGTGTGAGAGCAGGGTGATGATAAGCTCAATACCACAGTCACGTGAAAGTAATGCAGTGATGAGGTTATCACTGTTATCATCTCATTTGTTTCTCGAGCTATAGTGCATTAATTGAATAATATGCTAAATCAGCTCTATTGCAGCCCGTTTGTCTGCAGTCACCACTCTGTCGTGCCTACAGCACTATCTGACTGGTTACACATTACGTGTCAGCCCCTATCAACACTGAAGGCTGTCGTGCCACAGAAAGCAAAGACTGAGACTGGGGCCACACGAGCAGTGAACAGACTCTAAACTATGGGGGGCATTGGCAGTAAACCACCAAACCTTGGTGATATGTTGCTTATTCACTGCTGCAAGAAAAATTCCACACCATCACAGACCTTTGTGAGAGTCACACTTTTAAATGCAGATGTATTAAAATTAAAATAAATTAAAACAACAGGCTCTATCTAGAGCCGGTGTTTGGTTTGTCTGTTGTGGGCTACTGTACTGTGACATGGCGGACTCTGTGGAAGAGGACCCGCTCTGTGTGTAGGTATAAACAGCTCATTCTATAGTAATGAAAACCCAGTTCTTATTTTCAGGTTATTGCACACTAATGACAACATAGTTATGAATATTATGTACCATTTCTGCCAATATATCCTCCTAATCCCACACACTGGACTTTTAAATAATCAGAGCTACACAGTGTTGATACTGACAACTAAATAATATTTTAAGTGAGAAAACTGATGGTAACAACTCCACGTGACTGTAATGCAATGTTTATCGGTTTATTACAGAACTCCTATCATTAAAAGTGCTTTCTAAAGCATGCTGGCTCTGAGTATAATGACCTGAGCCACTGGAGCGTGTCACATTTTGGGAATTGGACAAGCTTGGCCCATCATCAAACATTACTCAGCATCAGTGTTCAGTTTAGTGTAAATATCAACCGCGGGGGCACACAGAAAAGCCTGTGCCATCCTTCTAGCGCTGCCTCATTTGCATTTATACAATGTAACACTGAAATATTACTGTGACAGTGGTGAAGATGGTGAAGATGGTTGTACACAGTTATAGAAGTTTCTAGGCAAGTTTTTAACTTAACCCTACATACAAAAGAAAATTCTAACCTGCAGCTAAGTCATTCATTTGGAGTATTGTGCAGTGCTAAGTATACTTGTGAGCAATGTGCTCTGGGTGGATGGTACAGCCTTTGTATTCAGCATTAAGAAAGCATGCAACTCATGTGACAGAATATATTGCACACCTCTGGTGGATTTAGTGTTTTAATCTGTTTGAGTTCAACAAAGGGGTTAAAAGACATACAGCTAGTGCCTACAGGCATAATCCCATGCAATATAGACCTCATCCCTACTTTGCATTGCAAGACTAGATGGGGTTCTTCACATACAGTATGGCTCAGAGCACTGGTAATACCATTGAATAATATGTAACAGTCAAAATCAACCAAGGCTTTAACTTTGAGTTACTTCTGTCAACTGCTCAGCCAATCAGGGGTGCCCATGAGAGCGGAGCTCAGAGAACATAAATCTCAAGCAGCCCCACCTTAATCCTAATTGCGGGACCCAATGGTTGGCTCAATAATCTCCATAATTTGAATAATATCTCCAGTTCTACAGTTGCTGGGTGAATGCAGGGATGATCTCCATGCATTTTTTCCTTCCATATTTTGCTTGCTGTACATTCTTCCATCGGTCCTTCATGTGGAATACATCTTAATCAGGACAATGCCCCCCGTGAGTTCTCCTTGACTTTTCTGGGTTATGATGATAAGAGACAACACTGAGCCGCTGTTCCTTATCTAGAGTTGAAAACGTCTTGCATGACATTTTGGCTTTCATTGACTGTCACTCGTAAGAAAGGTGCACATGCACATGTATTAAAGGTCTCAGCCTGTTCTCAACTAAAAGAGATTGTACAGTACAAAGAACTTCATCTCACATTGGCCTGAAAACATTCACATATAACAATGATTCACATGGCTCCTGGTGGAATACAGCTGTATAGACAGACACTATTATTCAACAGTGATAAAACTGCTTTGTATGGATTCTAAAGAATAGAGCTATTTGTTCCTCATCCACCTTTTATATTTCACGACAACATCATTATCATGGAGTTAATGGACGAGCATGAGATCACACATTTTAGTTTAAACGCTGTGATGTCAGGAATGTAATATTATTGGAGAAATTTGCCATAGACCTAGCATTCACTTTTCATTAATAGCTGTTCATCAGATTTAAGCGTCTCCAGGTAACGTTCAGAGTGTTGTAAAAGACTTGTAGCATTTCTGTTTTTGCTTTAGTTTTTTAAGGTGTGGTGCTTTTCTTTATATCACTTATGTGTCAAACTGGTGAATAAGGGTGCTTTCAGACCTAGAGTTCGCTTGCTTTGGTCCAAATCAGGGACTAATTTTGTTAAAAAGTTGCATAATTGCCTAGAGTTGGTTCATGAAGTTAGGGTTATGGTGCCAGATAAAATGCCTTGTGCGAGAAAACTGCTCTTGATTGGTCAGAATTTCCATACAGGAAAAATCCAGGAAGTAAACAAAACGTTGGAGAAGAGTACACTTGTAAGATAAATGCAACACTTTCTAATGTCACAATGGAGGGACAACTACGCAGGTTGATTTTAGTCCAAGACCACCTCTTCAAGAAGGTCTTGGTCCGCTTGTTTTGGCATGCACCCAAGTGTGATTGCTGTGTTCACACCTGCCCAAATGAACCACACTTAGGGGGCAAACAAACCTGAGTTTGATTGAAATGAACAAAAAGGGCAGGTGTGAAAGCATCCTTAGTCTCTGGATTTGATTGTGTCTAATCATTTCCAATATCTGTTTTTTTTTCTTGTCCAAATCCCACCTATGTCTTGTCAATATGGTGAAAATCTTTTTCATTTGCTTGGGTTTTGCTTCCTGGAGTCCTGTCATCACTGCGTCTGGCCAAGAAACTCTTTAAACTCACAACAGGTCATTGTTACACTACGGTTTTTGTACAGATCAACAAACAAGATAACAAGACAATGTTTATTAGTTGGCTTTAGAGGTGCTGGTAGGCAGATTCTCTTACCTTTGGACGGAGCCATGCTAGCCGTTTCCCTTGTTTCTGCTTTAGTCTCCTATTCATGATGACAGTGTCATCAATCTTCCAATCTGAGACTGTCCTCCCAAGAGGAACAACAGCATCAGTCATTCAGCAAGAGCCCCAAAACAATATAACCATAGCAACCATGACAAGTGAAAAGAAGGAAGTAGGGTGACGTATGATAGGCCAACTTAGGGAGGAGGTAGAGATGGATGGATGGGTCAACTTTTTTTTGGCAACCTATGACCATGATTTCCTAAACCTAAAGAAGTACAAGGGGAGTGTTTCCACAGTGTTTCCTTAAACCTTATCAAACCTTAACCAGAGCCAGGGTTGTAAATGAACTATTTTGTCCACCTGCCACTGCAGCTGACGGATTCCAAATTCTACCAGACACTCAACAGATTGAATTTATATTATACCAGCATTTGGCTCATGGCTGGTGCTTACTTCCAACCCTAACCAGAGCAGTGTGAAATCACAAAACTGATTTTTAATCGTGATTTTTAACAGCTTTGAAAGGCACAGAAAAATAATGTCCTGCAGGTAAAGGCGTCAGATCAGGAAATACTTCTACTGTATGTGTTGTTTTTGAGAGTGCAGACAAGCAGTGCAATGTGTTTAATTTGAGGACTTGTCTCATCCAACTCTTTACAAAGTTCCCAAAATGTTGGACTATTCCTTTAAAATGAAGCGTACTGAATTCCCTCCCCTTTATTCAGAAACATCTTCCTTCAGCTACAAGATAAAAGGTACTCAGAGTAATTGGATAAAGCAAAAAATCAGATGACACTGATGCATATTCTTGATTTTAAGGGGGGGAATCTTTGGGAACTTCATGATTCAATTCAGATTCTTGGTATCACAGTCGATTCACAATCAGTGTGCCAAACCATTCACTTTGGCAGAGCTCCGCTGTGTTGCTTCTAGTTCTGTTGCAGTGTGTGTTGGCTGGTTGGCTCATTTGCTAGTGCTGGAGTTTGGTGCTCCTCTTCTCTAAGGTTAGTCTCTGGGTGACGGTGTACTTAGTATTCAAAAAATGCTTCACTTTCATCTTGAAAAGCTAATCATTGCGTTCAGGTGTTGCACTGTGCTCTCACGGTTGAGTGCCACCTTTGTTCAGTAATTTTATTAACGTACAAAATCCATTTTTGAAAATGACTCAGAATCTTAGAAGACATTAATTGTGATTCAATGTGAATCATTTTTTCCTTGCTTTATATTGTGTAATTTTGGAAACACCACCGAGTCCAAACGTTGTGCCAGAATAAACATTCATACAACGTGACCGTGCTCGCTGCCACAAAGTGGTTCAGATCGGCTGTGTTCGATGCAGGAATAGATGACAGCACCTCCTCTTTGCTGCCTACACTTAGTGTTTTCTTGTAAATGGAAAATGTGCACCACCTGCTACAGTAGAGCAAGCCAGCAGCCTCTAAGCCAGGCCCAGACACACATCTCCTGGTCTTCTGCGTGTGTAGGCGGACAAACTCCTTTCCACTTGGTAACAGCCTGAATGTCTCCCTACATGCGTGTGTGAACTTCAGTGCCTCCTTCACCAGGCAGCTTCCTTCCTATGTATGTCACAATCGAGAGGGGGATTTAACAGCTTTACTTCATGCCTCCTCCCCACCATGAACCACAATAAAACCTGATACAGTGCAAGATCGCAGGTGGAGATGGAGAAATCAAACAGAGTGGGGGAGAAAACAAAGCAGAGATCTCGAGGAAGGGCAGAGTAGAGGCAGGAGACTGTGAGAGAACATCAGTGCCACTACGCTTTATCCTTAAACAATTTGAAAAATGTTAAACAAACATCATTATGCAACTACCACTGTGGGATTTGGTTGCATAAAAAGTCAAAGACAGAGGAGGCAAAGGCACTGTTGTTATGTGCTATCTGCTGTAAAGATCAGATTGAAGAAAGAGCGAGCACAAGCTTTCCACCCTCTTAAAAATGACACCTTGTTGTAATGCAGACAGATGGCCTGATATCATCCATCCTGACCAGTTTTTTTCCCTACATTTTCTTCCAAACGCACGACCCTACACCGGACTGACAGGGCCCTGTTGCTTGCCATCTGCTAACCATGTTTGGCACTGGAGCATGTATTTCCTGTTCGAGATTCTCTCCTGTCGGGGACACCATTGATTACTCACTCTGACACTCCCGTCATAAAGGCAGCTTATCACGCCATCGCTCTAATCACTTCAACATCTTATTCACATCAGTTTCAGTTTACCTCTGGAGCAGACCAATCCTGGCAAAGAAAAACAACTTTGCTACTCAATCGTTTCATTCGACAGTTCCCCCCAAAACTGTTTTATTTCTTGCAGAAGTGATTCTCAGTCTCTGGGTAATGCAAAAAGAGCGTTTGAATACAGACTGAGCAGTTGTTAGATGTTTGTTTTGCTAATGCCTCCCTGTGAATTTCTTACAGGGCCCAGCAGAAATCCAATCTCTACCGATCATCCAGCCAGCAAAAGAAATTACAGTCAATTTGTCAAGTGGAACCAAAATCTAATCTGTTTGTTTAATGATACGAGGCTCCTTTGTGCAGGGCCCACTAAACCGCCTTTTTATAAGCCCCTGTACCTTCATTGTTTGCCACAGCCAACATTTTAAAATACCCCCAAGAACACATCTATCACTTCGTAGAGCTGTCATTAACATGGTCTTAGTTTATCATAGTTATAGCTTCAGTGTATTTTATTCATGTATTAGAACCACAGAAAATGTATTTCCTGTATGATATGATTTTTTTTTTATTTGGCCACTGGGGCAATGTTGCAAATCAGTTAATAGGACTGCTTAGATTTACACAGTTTTGGCTTCATTGTGATGAAGTCATCTAATTTATTTTTATATTTTTATTTTTTTAGAATTGGCCAAAAAGACATTCCCATAAACAATTCCCCCTCTGGTCTTCTATTAAATGTACTATATTGCTATATACTAGGGCTGCCCTTGACTAAGAATTTAGTAAGAATAAGTCGTCATTTAGGGCCATTAGTCGATTGGTCTCTTGCATGTTTACAATATCAATTCAATTATTAAATTGTATATCTGACACAATGGTTTGAGTTCAAGGTGTGAGAAAGAATAGTATCAGTAACATTGGTAACACTGTGCTACATTACAGAGAAATACAAAACCGTACTAATGAACCTTCATTAATATAGGCCTATATTTTATCTACAAGTGCACGTCACACACTGAGCGAGCCGCCTGTTAATGACGCTGTCGGCAAAGCAGCAGAAGATTTTTTTCCATATCATCCACTACGCCTGTCAGTTGTTCTAAAACCTTAAGCCTGAATGAACTAAAGTTATTCTATATTTGTTCGTTAGGGCTGGGTGCAGTTCACATTTGAGCACAAAGGCACCTTTTTTCAGTACTTTACTCTCTCTGTACCAAGTCCAAACTTCCAGCTGCTGGGCAAAACTTAAAAAAAAAGAGTCTGTGGAGTATGGACTGGAGTATGCTGTCTCTGGACAGACCTAAACAGCAGCACACTCTGCTCCACTTTAGTTGCAAATTGTAAGTAAAATATATTTATTCAGTGCCTTTCTATTGGGCATCAACCTCGTGTTTACTCGCATATTGTCAAAAAAACAGACCTCAGTTTGGGGTTATGTCTGTGAGACACAGCTGAGACACAAGCTCGCATGAAGCCAGTGCAGACAGCTGCACGTACAAGTTATAAACAAATCAGTTTGCATTCTAGACACCTCCACCTGGGGCCGCTGTGCCACGTTTCAGCTGCGACTCGGTTTTGTTCTGTGCTCCACTGTCTACAGAGTAGCTGCGATTATTCCTGGTAGCCGTGTTGCAGCCAGGACGCACACACTCGGCACCGATTGATTTAACGTGAATCGGTATTAGGGGTGTAACGATCCATCGATCTGGATCAATATATCGATTTAATGATCTAATGTCACTGATGCAAAGTGAAAACATCGAGCCATATCGTCATCTTTGGGATACGCTTTTATTTTAAAAGTCTGTGTCACCATCAAACAGCAGCAGGAAGAAGGCAAGCAGCTGAGAAAAAGTCTACGAGGATAACTTCATTTACTCAGAAATAAATCAGCAGTGTGGAAATATTTCGGATTTCGTAGGAAATACAGATCAACAGATAAAGCACTTGGTGAACGTAAACAAAGCTGTTACGAGATAAAACACAATGGAAAAGAGTCTGTTAGCCACTAGGCTATGTACTGTAAACATGCTTAAGCTAATAATATGTGATTAATAATTAATATGTGAATAATATTTTAGAGTTATTATTGAGCTGAATTTGATACTTTTGTTAAAGGATGTTGTTAGTCCATGTCTTAAGGCTGTTGGGAGAAGTTTGCCTTTAGGCCTCAGAGGTTTATGAAAAAGCTCATGGTTTTGTGATGAAACTTGTGATTTACACCTCTAATCGGTAGCACTGACGTAATTCGGTCAATACCCCGTTTGGTACCGAACCCTGGTCCTGAACTACGTTGTACAATTAACATTGTCTCGTTTACTGGCCATACCCTTGCTGCTTTATTTGCATGAGTGCAATAACATTACTGTAAGGCACTGGAGTCACACTCAGCCAAGCTTGCTCCCTACAGCATTTACAAACTGCACAATAATAGCCTAGTTCACTGATAGGACAACAGATCATGCAAGAGACAACAGTGCATTTTAAAAACACCCTGTGCTGGAGTATAAGTAACAGCCTGTTGTGCTTATACACTGTACATCCTGAATTCAATCAGACCAAACAGATAGAATACTAAATAATTTTCACGTCTGAACATTAGTTCGATTTTCAGCACTTTCACCCACCGCTATTTTACGTTGACCCCCTCTCATATTAATTTCCAAGTCACCCTGCCTGGATTTCTGCCTGGATAAAGTACGATCAATTCATATTCTGCAGAGATGAGTAAGAGCCTGAGAGCATCAGCATCCTCCATGCTGATAGAGAGACTAATTCACAGTGGAGGCAAACATTTCTTAATGGAAAATGATCACTAAATAACTGAACGCCACAGAGACATCTGAATTATATTCTCTTTCCTACTTTCCAATGAACTGGTGCTTGATTTCTTATAGAAGTGTCTGATCACAGGATACAACTAAGCGCACATCACAGGATGTACATGCTACAGAGCAGTGTATGAGTCACTGTGGCATCACTGAGGACGCATTGATTATATAGAAACAGTTTGGCAATCTACTTTAACATGACTCATAGTGATACACAGAAAAGCACTAAAAGCAACAACATTTTAATAGCATCTTCCGTCGTATATGCGTCTACACAAACACACACACTTTGAGTCACCCAGTGGTGTTTAAGTGTGTGTCTCGACAGGGAGAAGTGCTGACGGTAGTGACCAGCCCTGTGTTACCTTGACCCTGTGCCAGACAATCAAGGGCAACAGCCTGGCCCGCCCATAGGCAGGGCCAACACCCTACTGCTGCCACCCACACAGGCTGTCACACTCCTGAGCAACAGTCATCCCGCTGACGCATGGGAGACTGGACTGAACTGCACCTGGTGTCTCTGATGCTCTGAAAGGCTAAATATTCTGCAGCGATTTAAGGGCATCAGACTAATTCTGGAAATGGCAAGATAAATTATCTCTCATTCCACACCTGTCAAAGGTTGAGTTATGTGCCCCTAGGTATAATGAAGAGCTCAAATTGACTGCTACACATCCTCACTACAGTTTACAGAACAAGAAAGAGCAGCTTAGTGCAGCATTTAACTCTTAATTACATATAATTGGCATCTATTTCCTTCCATTCAAACATTAGAGAAGTAACAGGAAAAGATACTGGCTTCACATTTTGTGGCACACACACACACACACACACACACACACACACACAGAGACTCTTAACATCGTGCTGTGTGGATTAAAAGTTCAGCTGCGATTGAGAACAATCCGCATCAGATCCATTTGGTTCCCACAGTCTGGACGGGAGAGACGACCGGCATCCACTCTCCCACGGTCCGGCCAGGTGCATGAGTGTTGAGGTGTCGTGTCGATCCGTACGTGGGTATTGACCTGGGTGGGAGGAGGAGCTGAGGTGCTGTGAGGATCCCCAGCTGGTGTGACAGACACAAGGGACAAAGGTGCTGATCTTTGTGCCACAGTCGCTTGAGGCAGGCCTTAATGAAGAGGTAGCAGCTGAGAAAAGAAGGGTCATCCTGGCTGTCAGAGCCAAGGCAGTGGCCCATTAGTGGTGGACCGCAGACAAGAGAGGGCTCGCTGACAAGGTGTGACTAGGGACAGGCACAAGTCGACAGCTAGCACTGGCTAATTATTGTAAGGTGCTAGTGAGAGAAGTGAGATGGAAGAGAACCAGACGAAGGCACGAGAAAAAAAATGGCAATTTGAGGTAAGGGACAACAGCAAAAGGCTTGTGTCATGTTGTGTATATCTACAAGGTGTAATATTGGAACCCATCCCTGGAGGCATTAAATTTCATTTAAAATAGGGCAGTTGTCAAGAGCCAAATAAATCACTGTACAGGGAATCTGCTCTTGTGTGAAAATAAGGTAGCAGGAATCCCCTAGTCGCCTTTTTTTTTCATTTTGTGGCAAAGTATAGCTTACTGTATGTTTTGATAAGGACAACTTGGGACTATGTCTAAAGTACAATGTATACTCATTTTGTGTATTTGGGCTTGTGTGCGAATGCATGCGTACGTGTGCAAGGAAGAGTAACGCTGCTTATTAGTGGGCCTCCTGTTGGTGTTCACTGGCCCATGTATTTGAGGTTGATCCCTCCATCCCCCTAAAGACTACAACTCAAAGGAGATACAGAAGAGAAAAACAAGCATTGTTTGGCACTGGCAACCACAAGGCCACAATGTTAGAGCTACAAAGCCTACTTTACATTAGTGTGAGGACTGATCAGCAGCACATCATCTCCTTCCACTCCAAACTGCTCATGCACACATTAAGTCATCATCAATGTTGCCCTAGAAGACCTTTAAGTCACTAGTCAGGTTTCCATCCAAATGTCTTGAAATTTTTGAGCAAATTTAGTGAAAATGCACAAAAAGAAAATGTGACTTTATGCCCGTTTCCATTTGTTATTATTTTGCGATTATTGAGAGGAGAGTGCGCCATGAGATGACATCATCAGAGAACGTCTCTCTGCCACAAAACAAACAACACACTCGGCTGACAGTCAACAACTGATCATGGACAGATTCCTGATCGACCTGTCGGCGTTTGGAAGAACTCTGGTCACCGTTTTGTCAGCATTCACCGCGTACCGAGCCATCCTGAAGAAGAGACGACAAGGAAGAATTTTAATGTTAAGAGTACTGTCGGAAATAGCTGGAAGGAGACCACCGCCTCGTTCAACAACGTATACGTGTGACATAGTATCCGGTCCAGTCATCGTTTATCCGCAAAACCTGTTTCCATAGCAAAAAGTCGTACTTTCCTTTTATCGATACGCAGACAAATCCACCCCCTCCAAGCGTAAAAACTTTTTTGAGAATTTTCGGCCTTTTTTCGAATTTCTAGCGTTTCCATTAATGTTTATTTTCGCTATTTTTGAAAATTCGAATAAGAATAGGTGGATAGAAACCCTATTAGTGTTACATGGTGATCAAAACATAGTACTTTTCAAAAACAGGTGACAAACTCTGACAAGTGTCATCATGGAAAACACTATTTTCTGATAGATTTCTGTCATTTGTAGCTGCAGCTGCTGCATTATGCCAAAGGGGGGGACACTAGGCACCAGGGTACCAGGAAAGGCACTGAGAACCTGTGAAAGAGGAAGACAAGAGCCATCTCTTTTGGACTCCAACAAAACAGGGTCAGCCCGTTGCACCACAGTGTATCCGCCGGTAACATCTTTGTCACCAAGACAAACAAAAAACCATCCATCCATCCATCCATTTTCATCCACTTATCCGGGGCCAGGTTGCGGGGGCAGCAGGCCAAGCAAAGCACCCCAGACGTCCCTCTCACCAGCAACACTTTCCAGCTCTTCCTGGGGAACCCCGAGGCGTTCCTAGGCCAGATGAGAAATGTAATCCCTCCATGGTGTTCTGGGTCTGCCCTGGGGCCTCCTACCAGAGGGATGTGCTCGGAACACCTCAACTGACCCCTTTCGATGTGAAGGAGCAGCGGCTCTACTCCGAGCTCCCTCCAGATGTCCGAGCTCCTTACTCTATCTCTAAGGCTGAGCCCAGTCACCTTACGAAGGAAACTCATTTTGGCCACCTGTATCCACGATCTCATTCTTTCGATCACTACCTAGAGCTCATGACCAAAAGTGAGGGTTGGGACGTAGCTGGACCAGTAAATCAAAAGCTTTGCCTTGCCAGTCAATTTTTAAAATCTTTTTTCCAACTGTATCAGTATAAAAGTTCAAACAGACATCTTAATACTTTACATGAAAACATGACCGCCACATATACTAATAAAAGCAAATAATATAACATAGGACATAAAATAATCAAATAAATTATATATAAAAGTGTCGTGCAGAGGTGTGTGAGAAGAGATTAGATGAAATACAATTATATTTAAAATTTTGTGAATGCTTTAACACGGATCTACATTTGTGTGAATGATTCGTTGGCAGCAGAATAAAATTGTTGTACAAGACATTCAGTGCATCAGTATATGTGATCATGTTCTCAGTCTCAAACATGTCTTAAACAGGTGTGATATGTTACTTCAGTACACAAACAAATATCAACAGGAGCACAGAAAAACATTTAATACCCATCTCAGATTATAGATGCAACTGAATATCCATGTGACAATTTGTCCACAATGTTTTCATAACTGTAGCTTTTTCCAATCATAAATTATCAGAATGCCTAAAATACATTGCTTGTAGAAAATATTTTCTCGAGCCAGTTGAAGGCACAGTACACATGCATGTGTGTGCACATGAGGATGGTTGGTACCACCTCCGCCTCTTTTCGAGCCAAGAAAAGCCCTGGAGTAAAACCAATACCAGAATAAGAGATAACAATGTGTTCTTTAACTAGACTGAGCAGAGCTTACTTCAGAGTTGAGTCTATTCCCACCTCTTTAATAGCAGAGTAACCAAAAATGGACAAATTACTTGAAGGAAATGCCAACCATGACTCCATAATGGCAAACTACTCTGTGACAACAGCAGGAAATGGCAGTAAATGTCATTGTGCTCCATTAAGAAGTTCTTTGTCTGTGCTGCCGTGGCCTTCAGAGCCTAATGGTCTTTGTGTGGCTAGTAATTTCTTTTCAGGAGGGAATTCCCTCTCTGTTTGGTCCCCTGTGGATACTGAACACAGGGATAAGGCACTGTATTCATGGACAGTCCGTCAGGAAAGCCAAAGGGACCTAACAGGCTTAGACCATGGACAGCATGGCGGTCTCAGCTCTTAATGACACAGATGCACTAAGATAGACATAAACACACGTGCACACACACAGATATACAGCCTCAGGGGTGGAAATGTCCTCTGCACAAAGCATGTTTAATCAATTTTTCCTGACATGCATTCAAATACATGCAATTCAAAGTCCTATTACCCAGTTACCCTCAAATTAGTCAATGAGACAAACTTGTTACTGAAGTCCTTAAACTAGTTGTTGAAGGAGAGCGACTGTTTTAAGACAAGTGTGCATTTTCCAGTAACATGAATTCCCAGGAGAAGCAACATGACCAGACACTCAGTGCTCTGATGGCTGAGTGCCATTAGGGAGGAGCTTGAATGTCTGTATTTGTGTGTTTATCCGCAGAGTGTGAGCGGTTGTCCTCCACGACGACGTGCTTCCCCCAAGATTCAGCCCTCCTCTGCACTCGCACCTCCCCGTGGGTGAGCGTGGGGACCCCCATGCACTGCCCTGCGTTCCCACGCCTTTGCCGATGCTCTTTGACATGACTAACGTAAACAGATGTTGCGCCGTGACAGGAAGTGGCCGACTTCTGAGGGGCTGATGGAAAAGAAGCTGTTCGCCTCCGTGACAGAGAGCAGTGAGGAGGTCACAGCAGAGCAGGAAACAGCAAAGAATCCGTCCCAGGCGAGTGTGCGTGCAGGGGGTGTTGGCATTGAAAAGGCTGCATTTACAATCTCTAACCCCACGGACAGGGTTAAACAGCTGACTACACCTAGTTCGACTTTATGGCTCTAACCTTCCTGACCCGCTATACCACCAGGACTGTAAATCAATGGCAGAGCACAGAGCTCATATCTAAGCAAAGCAGAGGGAAGGATGAGTGATTAAATAGGAGAGAAAGGGAGCGAGACCGACAGAGAAAGAGAGATTACACACTCTGGCACCTACTCTAATCAACATTTGAGTAACAGCTGTACGACTATGACAATAAAAAACCTTTGGATGACAAAAACAAACAGCATTGCAGAGCTTTGTATGAAGTGCACTTTATGGGAGCAATTCAGTAACCATATTATTTTTTAAGAGTAAGTTCACACTAGATTTTGGAAGGGAGAGAAACACTGCAGCACTGGCCTCTATGCAGGCTCCAAAATTAGCACCTGCCACTCGCCAAATGTGAGTAAAAATCTGCATTGGTGAATAAAATAAATGAGGTCAGCTGCCACTGGCGGTTTGCAAAAATAGGCCTACTTCACTATAAACTGTCATCACTACAACACAGAAGTTGATTTAAAATGTTTTGTTTTGCATCGACTCTGCACAGGGCTAGTGGCAGCATGTAATGTATGACCATCAATACTTACATTGCAATTCTCTGATTGACCCTTGCTGTCCAATGTTGCTAAGGTTATGCTTAGTTTATCTAGACCAGTGGTTCCCAACTGTTGGATCATGGTCCAAAACTGGGTCACAGGTCCATTCTGAATGGACTGCAGGTGTCAGACAGCTCATTCTGACAGGGGAGCCGTTAGCAGCCTTTAGTTCCCTATTTATGCTCTTGTCAAAGCCACCAGACTCCATTGAGAAAAACAGTGATTTTAGCTCACTAAACACAGGAGCTGCTGGTCTACTGCTGCCTTGATAAGTTAGTCAGTTTGTGTTATTGCGTGAGTTTGATGAATCCAAACTACTCTTATAAACACCAAAGTTACACAACAACACAAAAAAGACAACTGATCGAGGCAATGATAGACCAACAGCTCCTGTGCTGAGTGATGTAACATTACTGTTATTCTCAGTGGAGTCTGGCCTTAATTGAAACAATATAATGGCTTCAGTTCCCTGTCCAAAATTGCCATCTGGGGGAAAGGTAAAGCAATAAAAATTATCTGATGAGCCTGACCAGTTGGGAGCCACTGATCTAGCATACCTAGCATAGCTGTCATGATAACTACTTATGGTGGATGTATTTTCCCAGAAATAATTACCATAACCGTTATTATTGTCATTTTAGGACCATTTATGCTACTGATAAAATGATACAATAGTAAGTACATCCTTTTAAAGAGCAATTAACTTTTAATTCAAAAGAATATCGAGACATTGGAATGTGAAAAAATATTAAAATATCCTAAATAAATAAACCATAAATAAATAAAACCGCACAAACAAAACAATAACTAAATTGGCTCAGTGCGGCCAGAAATGATAGCAAATGGTGGTGAGTTGTAAATGTAGGGTTCCTCTGCAGCTGCCTGAATTATCTGAACTTCTTTTAATACTTGACTGTATTGGTATGTTCCATGTGAGCTATGTCTTTGAGATTGATACAAGGTGCAAACAACAATATAACAATATGGGAGTCATCTTAGGGAAACAGAGAAAAATCTTGTATAATTTGTTATTACTTTTGTTGTTTGCATTCTGTAATCTTTAAAGTGTCTGACATGTGAGGGAAGACTTCATTTTGTTGTTAGACAATAATCTGCGTGCTTTCAATATTCTTCTGGATGAGAACACAGTTGCTTCGCGGTTCTTAAAATAAGGTATTTGAAAATTAATAAAAAAAATATTGCTGAAATAAAAAGACATGGCAGCAAAATGTGTTTAAGCATAATTTCCTTCTGTTCATTTGGCTTCAGTGTTGTGAAAGAATCTGTGAGTCTTGCAAGTCTAATCGTGTTGGGAAAAAACAGTTGTTTACTCTGGCTACATGTAGGCAAAAAAGGTTGGGAATATTAAGGTCAGTCAAAATGAATCAACATCATGTCCATATATCATACAAAAAGTTGACGTAACGTAATCGTCGTGACAGGCCTAAGCGTACTAGTGGCACTGGACAGGTAGCACAAAGGACCACAAAGGAGAATTTTGCACTTACCATAAGGAGATCTGCAAATATGTGGCAGCACATCACAAGAGTAGAGCGACCTAAAAGGAAAAATGAAGAGCACAGTGGAAGTAAGGTTAAAATAAGATGTACAGAGAAGTGGCACTTCACAGATAAAGGGGTGAGAAGAGATAAGCTTTTTCATATAGCAACACCGATACAATGAGTTGCAGCATTTTAACTGACACTGAATTGTATTTGCAGTAATAAAATTGATACTTTATACGTTACATTTCTTCAGTTTACCAGCCGAATGGATCAAAGAGTTTACTTCTGCTCACATTTGCTCTGTTCTACATAAAACCACATCCAGCTGTAATGTAACTTAGTGCTACAGTGCCTCAGTACATCACTGGTGCTCAGGCTGTGGAGAAAGCTTGTTGTCACTGTTAGTTGTCAAGATGAGGGAAAGGAACTCTTTAAAATGAGCAAAACAATGTGTTTTCTTATTTTCTGGTAAATATTCCCCACCTTGAACTTTCAGAAATTCAGCAGACCTCAATTTAACTACTACCAAACTGCTGATGACGACAGGCACATAAATCAGCCCCTAAAGGAATACTACTGCAATAACAGGAACATACTTTACAATATGTTTGCCACTGAGAGGCAGGCACAGCACACATGAATCTTTCCTGTGTGATGGGACATGCCACCTAATGGCACCAAAAACATAATTCTTCCTACAGTTGTGTTTACAAGCGGGGTCAATGTCTCGGAACCAGTCAGAGTAGTTGAATTAGGTGAAAGACGACAAAGACTTTGGACAGGCTAGCTTTTTTGTTGTAGATGCTGTGTCTGATGTCTTTAAGTACACAGAATAAATCAAGCAATGTTCTTGCCTGATGCTCACCCCACCTCTCTCAGGTGAAGTAATTAGCAAGCTAATATTGTGTAATGCCTAATACCTGCATTACAAAGAGCTTAGAGGTTGATGCTGATGTCAAATGTGAGCAGTGACAATAAGAGCAGTGACATTAAGAGGAAATTATGATAATAATTACATGATTAACATCAGATTTTCGTGCTTGTTATCCATTGCTCACACACAGACAATTTTGAATTACATTTGGGTTGTCGAGATGGCGACATAGTTACAAAAACATACATCTGATAGATAACCACGTTGTGATCAGGAGAAAACAAATTTTCCTCGGCTGAGTTCATGGTCAGAGGAAAACAAGACATATAAAAAAATAATTATACCCGTGGCCTCTCTGGTCTTTAATAAGTTACATCATTTTCCCCAATGCAGTATTTACTCCTCACAAATCTTAACACTTTTATTTCTATATTTTCCCGTTCCTCTTTTAATTGCATTGTGCCACATAATTATTCTACAAGTGCACAATAATTAAAAAATAATTGAAAAATAATTACACAAGAAGTTAAGGGCTGTAATCTCTTGTGTAACCAAATGAACATTTTTTTTATTGTATTTTACCATTGGTACCAAAAAATCCTTGCACAATATACTGCACTAAATGTCACGCACAAATGAAGCCACTTCAGCTCTAATGAACCCGTATGGGGGTTGGGAGAGGATACATTAACATTTCATCTAGAACTGAGGCTGCATTTTATCTTCAGCGGCTGCTCATCAGTCTTGTGTGTTTAACATAGGAGGAGGTGAGGACGGGCTTCCTTTCTTCTCCTATTCTTCTTACTCGATTCAGACACTTTCATCTCTTACTAACTGAGTGTGAATCCAAAGGGGCCCAGGGACTGAGGCCAAAGCAGACTGCACTGTTGTCAAACATCAGGCCAAAAACCAGAGGACTTTGGAATGTGGTCCTCCCTTTTCTCCCCAGTTTCTACTCAGTCTCCTTCATCCTTTAAGGAGCAAAATTCACTATGGTGCTTGATGCTTTGAGAAGTGGATGACATTAAAAAGACAAAAAATATATTTGAGCTGGTGAAAAATGCTCAAACTGGTTTGATATTAAGCCAAACACCTGACAAGACCAGTGTACTGAATTTTACCTCTAGATCTAGTCCCACTTGACTCAACAGCTGCTCCTGAGTGGAAAATAACGACACCATGTCTCAGCAGCAAACCAGCATCAGGTAACATTGGAGCTCTCTGTCCACGCTGAATATGCACTTCTGTTACGTCATGTAAAGAAACCACATGGCTCTCAGCTGTGCGCTCGAGATCAGACTGGAGACGTAATTACCTGAAAGATGGATGAGTACTCACTGTCTTCCTACGATTGTACTTTTTAAACAGAAAACACACATTTGATATTATAATATTTACTGGAAATGACACACAACAGCCAACAGCATGTAGCCTAGCTTGTTATTAGCGGTGGTCATTTAACAGAGACTTTGAGCTACATTGCTACCTCCCTCTAGCCAGCTGCAACCTTATTTTGGTTTTCTAGTGAAACGAGGAGGTAACATATAGATAACTTTTAATCAAAAGCACATGACCCATGCACAGCTCTGTCAGTCCTTACAACTTGGTGCAGGTGATTGCAGGAAACATCACATTGATAATCAATAAGCAGACACACGGCACACAAGAGGGCTAAATTGCTTCCTCTTTTAATTAGGTCTTCATCTGAAATGTTGCAAACAATGCATTTTGCCCATGGCTTCATCAGATCCTTATTTCAACTTGTTGTTCTTTGTCCTTTGCAGCATTTTCAAAGCAAGCAACAGGAATGAATAGTAAGAGGGCGTCTGACAATAGCTTGGATCTGAACGGCACACCATGTTGCAGCCATGAAGGACACCTCCAGCTTCAAATCTAAAATGTTGCCATACTGGTGCAGTTCAAGTTTTCTTGAGAGAGTAACTCTGCCATGTCTTGTCTCATCACCCAAATACACATGAACTTTCTAGTAAACAAACAGCGTACACCGCTCTGCCTCTCCCACCTGTTCTGAAATTTGATCTCCTTCATGCTCCCAGTGCTCGCCCTTACAGCCTGTCAGGCACTTCTGGCTCTGTTAGTCCGTTCACACACATAATATATAACCACGTTGTCACTTTGCTTACTACTTATGCAATACAAGTTGGATCTAGCTCACTGACATCATCAGCACAGGTTGCTGATGTTGGCTACTTTCTGATTTCCCAGAAAGTGTCATTATGACAAAGGCCAGTTCAGCCAGTTTGTGAGTTTGAGCTTATACACTGGACCAAACCAGCAAAACTGGATATCCAACCAATTCCACAAGAGACCTCATTTATCTTTCTCTATTTCTCTACGACCGCCCAGGTCCAGGTGAGTTTGGAGCAGGAGCTCCTCAGGGTTTGCAAAATTTAAATAGATCAAATGACAGCAGACCACTCCAACATCTGAAACCAGTCACTCCACTGGCGCAGGGCTAGCTCTGTTCTGGAGCAATCTGGAGCAAATCACAGTGGCACTGAATGGAAGTGCAGGATGCCTGCTGCAGGGAGGAGATAAAAGTCTGTGTGCTGCATCCTCTGGGCTTGCCGGCTTCTATCCCAGTATTGCGCGATTGCCTGCTGATGTTTGGCATGCAAAGCATGGGCTTGAAATAAGACGACCACTGACGGCACATCTGCATCTTCCTTATCTGATGAGCTCAGGCCAGAGAGGGTCCTCTTGACAGACACACCACACACACAGTGCCAAGGAGGGTGTGCACACGCGATACGTTTGGTGTAAGAGGAAAAAATGCACACACCTGGGTATCGACAGGGACACGCATACAGCATATCCACGGACGTCTACAGGCACTGAAAGGGGAGAAAAACTGTAGTGAATATCAGACAGTGGAGTCTGGGGACAGAGAGAAAAAGCTGGATGAAATATTAATGGGAATGAAATATTTACGTCATTCTTCTATTGAACTCTCAAGTTTTGGGAATGCAGTGTTTTTGCAGCAGCATGTTTACCCCTCTTTAAACTAGGAGGATTCCTGAAGAGCCGTGAGAGGGCTGTCAAGTGGTCAGCCCTGTCTTTTCATATACATGTCCACTTTCCACTCTCCTCAGGATGCTTCTTATGAAACGCACAGTGCCTTGAGTTGCAGGCGGTGACGGAGAAGCTGTTTTGCACTGATGTGCTGTGTAATTATAGTCTGACAGCCAGGGGCGAACAGATGGATCCCGTGTAGGAAGCAGGTACTCGATACATCGAGATACACAAACATGCAATCCTCGGACACACATGCACCCAAACTCACTGACAAATAGATTTGTACAAGAGACCTGCACAAACCACCCAACAACAAACCACCATGGATAAAAGCTCTTTCTTTTCCCCATCTGTCAAACTTCACATTTCCTACATCCACAGACACGCAATTCTTCTAAATACACGTGCCAAGCCTCATATCATGCAATGTTAAGATCCAGTGATATTAGTGTTAATGACAGGCTTAAAAATAGTATTAACGAGTATTTGCTCTTGTTAATCCTTCAGTAAGTGGTGGTCTTCGTGTGTAAACTGGAAGGAAAACGCGAATCTCTGTATGATCAGATCAGGGGCAACCAATGTCTTCAATAATACCACACTGTAATTAAGGTTTCCCCCTGACCTCCAGTTTGTTCTACATTGGCACAGCAATAGGGGCATAAGCTGCAAAGCTTATCATGCCGCTCTCAACAGGCGTGATCCAAAGGAAACATTATGGCTAAGTTCACATTACAAGCAAATGTGGCACAAATCTGATTTGTTTGCTCTCATGTGACAAAGATCTTACATTTTCAGAGTTATATGGACATGGAAATCCAATTTTTTTCCAATCAGATCTGAACCACTTCCATATATATTTCTAAATCTGATTTATATCCCTTCACCGGCCATGCAACAGCTGTGAGAACAATCATATCGAAATTCATGTGTTTTTCCCATACATCCATGTATTTTAATGTCATACTTCACTGTGTAGACAAAACACAATGGCAGCCAATGCCACACATCAAAAATACACCCCTATTATTTTCAATGTACAACCTCACACCAGTGGCTGCTAGACGTGTGTCGGCACTCCTGGATGGACTGCCCCTTGGCAATTCATGCCACTGTTCCATTTCCAGCCTTGCTGTCCCCAGAATTAAATGAAATTTTCCCCCACTTGTTCTCTGCTTGTACATACCAACTCCCGCAGCAGCTCTTTTTCTCTGCTCCTATCACAGCTCGACTCCTTTCCTCACCATTTATGTAAAAACAGAACTCTGTAGCTGTTGCTGTGTCTCATGTATGACAAAGACTGGATGAGGAGAGACTCATTGTTGAGGTCGAGAAATATCCTGAGCTAAACAACCCACAATTCCATCATTATTTTTATTTATTTTATTTATTTAACCCATATTTAACCAGGTACGTCCCACTGAGATCAACAATCTCTTTTACAAGGGAGATACAGCCAAGATAGCAGCACACAAAAAGGTACAGCCAAACAACAACACAATAAAAAACATAAAAGATATAAAAAGACAACAGCTCTGGAGATTTACTCTTCAGGTGAGATATCAACTTTAATTAGTGGGTATCCACACATGATTTTAAGCTAATGCAGAGGTGGAGGAGGTACATATCTTTCAGTAAATGTAGTAATAACTTTGTATGGTGGTCTCTAATGAGCTGCAGTGTGACGCGGTCTGTGTGTGCTAGGGGCAGCACTTGACGCATGTCACCCGGTGCTATTTTCAGCGTATGGTTTGTTAGAACTGTTGTGAAACCCTCCACATCAGATCACTAGCTTTCAGGGCTAGTGGTCTGAAAGCCCATTTGTACGACAGCCCGTTATCTTAAAAACAAACATCCATCACTCCGAAAATACGCTATGCACTCTCCCAATCAGAGGCACATGGCTAATTATTATAAAGAATGACGTCACTGGACCTTCCTACTATTGAAATCATTGAGGAGATGAAGCTCGCACTGCTAAATTGTTAATTTTCCCTCCAAATGCCTGTTTTACCAATGTGACTTTTCTTGTTGTTGTTGTCATAACGTACAGTAGTGTGACATTACTGGTTGCATGTGAGACGTTTCAGGGCAGAGATCCTTTCACACTGATGTCAGATATGGGTCACTTCACACAGAAAGATCAGATCTGGGGAAATAATCTGAACTGAGCATTAAGCTTTTTAATGTGAATATGTGGGTAATGTGGAGACAACAAACTGTGAACACTCAGCAATAAGGTGTAGGGCTGCAATGATTACCCTCATTACCTATTAATGTGTTGAATATTTTTTCAATATATTTCATAGTGTCATACCTGACACCACAGAAGGTAACTCTAGGTTGACAATGTCATACACAACATAATGTTACTAATGTTAAATATCTGTGTCACGCTGCATGTGTGAGAGAGAGACATTATTTTTAGCCCAGAAGCTAACCTTAGCCATTGTTTTGCTCCAACAAGGGCGCCAGTGTGACCCTATTCCTTTCATAAGCTTTGTTATCCAGCCAAGAACTGCAATGTCTTGTAAAATAAATTCAGAATGATAAATCTGACACTGAATGTGTTCTGTGATTATTTATGTTTTCCCAATTAAAAGTGAGAGTTGAAAAATGTTTAACTTTGGGTTAAATGCTGCACAGCTGTTTAATCACACTGGAGAAGGGGAGGAAAAGTACCACAAAGACCAACCATCACATACAACATCTACTAGATAGTGCTTATCAAGTGCTTAACAACAACTGCTGGGAAAAGAAATGTTTTGGTGGACACACAGCCTTATTAAAGTAACACCAGCGACTGTCCAGCCAGTGAGAGCATATTGTCCAACAGTCCAGAATATGACAGGCAGTGCAGCAAGTCAACTTTAAACACCTTGGAAGAGAAACATCTGCCTTGCACAGTGCAATTATTAAACTGTCACCATCAGGATAACAACACCTGATGTATCTTCTTTTGGCTTTAATCGTTAGTTTATCAGTTAGCCATGCAAGTGCGACAGATGCCCCCCTCTTCCTTACTGGAGGCTGTCAGGTACCAGGATGCCCTGTGGCAATAATTGCACCTGACAAATGAGCCTTGACAAAGGAATGGAGGGTGGTCAACCTCTTACTGATCTGACAAAGCACCTTAATTGAAACTATCAATCAGAGAGCGGCTATCCTCCATCTCTTCTTTTCTGACTTTCATTCTTTCCTGCATAATCCATTTCTCCCACTCACAGCTGCACGAATTTATCTCCTCTCTGTCAGTCTCGCCGCCTCTCATGCTCACTTGCACACGCATATTAAGACCTATGTATGTGCGCAAAATCAATACAAAAAATATTACTTCTCTCTGCTGGCTCTCCGTCCTCATCATTCCCCCTACGGTGCACAAACACATTACTTGTTCATTACATCGTGACAGAGCTAATTAATACATCATCCCGACATTTTCAGCTGTTTTTCCTCAAACAGTCTGCCTATCTGACTCTGCAGCAGGTTGTGTGTTTAGCATGGTGTCATCTCAAGTCCCTGTGCAAAAGCGTAGTAGAGGCTTTTTTTTTTTTCCAAATCACTACAGCCCCACACGGGATGTCACAGTTACTGTCAGAGAAGAGAGGATAGAGTCAGAACAAAAGGAAATACCTCCCCTCGCTGGGGAGGAAAGGGTTAAGCCTATTACAGAAGACCAATCAGGACTGGGGGAGCACTGCAAACCTCCGCAGTAAGAGAGAGAGAGAGGGAACGAGGGAGAGAGGAGAGCAGAGCGGGAGATAGAGAGATACCAGGAGTGTGATGGTTTGCACTCCTATCCAGACAGTTAGGCAGGGAGGGAGCGCTACACAGAGTTGGTGAGATGAGTATTCACAAACCTGTCCATCTGGAGGGATAAGAGGAAAATGGGGACAAAGGGAGGAGAAGAAGAATCCCACCAACATCCCTGTCAGGACTAATCTCTGTGGACTTTTTTTTCCTCTCTGTCTGGGACTCAGGAGGGAAAGAACATCTGTCAGTTGTGTGACCCTTGTATGTTCATCAATATTCAATCACTATTCTTGGATTACTGCTGAGAAGGAGCAGAAGATAAACCGGCAGTCTCAATCGGTCGACCCAGATTGTTGCAGAGCTGCTAGAAGAAGGGACAGCGTGGTGTATGGACCAGCTCGGAAGCATCTGTGTTTACCCTGCATGGTGAGCTCTGCTGTGCCTTGATGGGGCACTCTACTTATTGGTTTGATTTACAGCCCTAAGCCGAGTATGTGACAGCGAAGAGAACTGCCAAACATCTCTGTCACCACAACAAATGCATGGGATTAGAAACCAGCAATATCATTTCCCTGAGTTATAATGCATTGTTGACTCATTTAGAAACATATGGCCATGGTTAAAGTGAACCCTATTAGTAAGTGATTAAAATACGTTCCGTCTTAAACCTTTAATTCCAAGATGCTACGGTAAACAGACTGGAAAAGGCTTTTGATCATTTGTTTATGCATGGGGATGCCTCGCATACTGTGAACACATCTGTTTGTGTCTCGCTGATACACTCATCATCTTCCAAACTGTCACGCTGAATGATGCGAGAAACTTGATATGCAACCGTACACTTTGAAACTGTGCATCTCTAGAACATGCATGATTCGCTCTCTTGCCTGGTAATAAAAGCATGGCACTCATTGATCATTTCTGCTGACACTGTGGCATAGTAAAGTATAGCATCCCTCACTGAAACAACCTTGAAGAATGACCGACATGTTCCTCTGAAGAGATTACATGGATCACATATAGTGACACGAGAAGGGGGGGGCATCCATGTCTTTATGACAAGTTCCCCGAAGGAATAAAACTGTGCTAAAGCTCTAAGGAAGTCTGGCCTGTCATGAATACTGTATGACCATTTTACGCACCACAGTGGCTGTACTGTGCTGACATACAATGATTTACACTGAGCATTTTCCTTAAACAATTTATGAAAACAACAAAATACTACATTTAATCTTCAATCTAAAAACAGGAGGCTGAGATGTCAAATACCAGTTGCCTGTGTGCAAGCTCTTTATTAGTGCTGCTGTTATGTTAATGCAATAACAAAGATGTAAAGTGAATCAGGCGATGCACAGGAACATGATAAGACATCAGAGGCTTGTTGCTATGCTAATGAGAATTTCCTTGTCGCCTCTCTGCTGAGGATATGTTTATTTTCACTAACGCATCCCCCACACTTCCCTCTCCTACTCCTCCTACTCTCTCCCAATCTCTGTCTCTCCATCATCCATTACCCTATCCTTTCTCTCTCTTCAGGTCACTGCGAGAGAAAAATGTGGCATTGAAGGACAGACAGATGATGTTGCACGCAGCTCCTGCCACCTAAAGTCCAATCCTCGTCCGGGATCTTTTTGCAAATCGACGAGGCAGGCTCTCTCTCTGATGAACTCGCTCCCACTACCTCATGAGGATGACCTTCTCCTGAATCGCTGAATCAACCCCCCTCCCGTGCATGTATAAAAACTGGTGATCACAAATGTCACAGTGATCACACGTGTCATGGTGATTGGACACACATGCGCTCCAATAATCTGCTCCACGCGCGCCATCTCCAGTGATTGAGGGTTCAGCATGTCGAGGGGCAAACTGGAGACCTGTGCTCGATTTACATGTCAATGGCAGCTGGAGCCGGGCGTACAGAGACTGATGAGAAAGGTGGAGAGTGAAGGCCTGTTCCATTAGTGCTCCCAGGGGGGACACGGGCCTGGATGCTGCCCGGACGCACTGACCTCTCCTGGACAGAGTCTGGACATTACTATGGTGTACAGTGGGGAATCTACATGGTCGACTGACAAACTCAGCCTCTTGGAGTACAAGCTAATGGATGTAACTGTGTTTTTGCATTTACAGATCTGACTACTATCTACTCACTGAGAACAAAAAAAAGCAGAGATTTGGATCATCGTACTGTGAGCAGCACATTCCAGCCCTGCGCAGGGGAAAGAGTCTGTGTTTCTTTGTTTTCTTGGTTGGCTGTGTGTCTCCTGCCTGGGAATATCATGAGATTATAAACAGGAGGTGGCTCCGACATCTTATCCCTGTTCCACTCATCCATCAGTGCTCCCACCATCACAAAAGCAAACCAAACAGAGATCTGAGAAAAAGTCTGTAGAGGACATTAGCCTATGTTCTCTTAAAATCCACCGGGTGCAGGTCGCTGATTCGTTAGCTTTCTTACCACTGGGGTCAGGAAGAAAACGCTGGCAGCCTATAGAGAGTCTCTGGCGAGACGGACAGGTGCTTTTCTGGCTGTCAGCCTCTCTGGGAGGGACCAGCGGTGAAAGGAAAAGCCTCGCTGGGGGGCTCTGCTGGAGCGCAAACACTTTTCCACTGGCTATGTTTGGATGTGATGCTTGTCTCTGTGGATGCAACATGGAATCTATGGCCTGATTACACAGCCCTGGTATTCAGATAGTGCTGGAGGGAAGGGTAAATATATCTTTTAAAAACGTATTTCTCTGTGTCAACTAGAATGCTATTAAGATTGGATTTATGTCTTTAATGGAGGTTGAATGACTTTAATATTGCATGTGCAAATCACTTGTTTTGAGTGCGTGTGTATTCGATTTTCTACCCTTGCCCAATATTAGTAACAGTTTTAAATACCAGCTGTTTTTAGGTGCACTTGTTAGTCCTTTATTGAAGTCCTGTCTGCACAAACATCTTGTATTTTAAAATGTATCTGAGAGTTGGAAGCGTGCTGGTGACAAAGTAAACATAATCTTCTGGCAGAATATTCTTGTCAGTTAGGAACCACCTCCTGTAATTTGGCAATGACTGAAATGCTGTCAGAAATGACAAGTGTAGTTACCAAGGGCTATAGCAAGTATCTTATTACACATCTCCCTGTTAAAATACTGATCACAGAGGCTAAAATTTGCTTTCCTTATCAATGCCTTTATGACCTCTGGTCTATATTCAGTATGTCTACGGTAAATGCTAATACATTAAATCTACGTCAGCTTGAATGTGGTGTTCAGCCGAGGCTCAAAAGAACACTAAGCCACGACTAAGCCACTACAAAGCCTCAACATACTAAGCCATTAAGGCTATGAGGTTATTAGAATTTAATTTGTTCCAAAGTGTTTCCGTTATGTGCCTCCGCTGTGGATGCAACTGTCTGATCGAGGATGGCGATAACAAAAGTAGGAGCTGATTGAGGCAAGATAGTTACTAGTTAGTCATGCCATGTGCGTAGTGAGACAATCTAATCTGCAGGGCATGGCAGGAAAAAAAAAGTTCTAGCACTATTAAAGTGTCTGCTTTCAGCGTTTTTCATTTAAAACTCAAAAGGCTCTCTTATCGTTTGATAACTGGCAGCATTACGTCTGACAAGACTGCTCAGATGTGTGATAATTATAACTTTCTAGAGATGCACAAACACCAGCCTCTTCTATTATTTTCCTTCTTCATGAATTCTCTTCTCTCGTCTGCCTACACACAGGATAATGCATATCCTTCCCTGCCCGGAACAAGAAGCCACCATGAGCAACGTCACGGTCACCGACAACACTGAGCCCATCAGCCGCACCATGAGTCCGGCAACCCCCAGCCCGTATCCCTATCCTGTTAGTTTCCAGGTCTCCCTGACTGGCTTCCTCATGCTGGAAATCCTCCTGGGCATGAGCTCTAACCTCACTGTGCTAGCCCTCTACTGTATGAAGTCGAACCTCATTAGCTCTGTCAGTAACATTGTCACTATGAACCTCCATGTGTTGGATGTGCTGGTTTGTGTGTGCTGCATCCCCCTCACTATTGTGGTGGTGCTGCTCTCCCTGGAGGGAGACACTGCCCTGGTCTGCTGCTTCCATGAAGCCTGTGTCTCTTTCGCTAGCGTCGCCACTGCTGCTAATGTGCTTGCCATCACCCTTGATCGCTACGACATCTCGGTCAAACCAGCCAACCGAGTGCTGACCATGGGCCGTGCCCTGGCCCTGCTGGCTGCCATTTGGGTGCTATCCTTTGTTAGTTTCCTCGTACCCTTTATTGAGGTCGGCTTCTTCGCACAGGGCCACGCCGATCTCAATCAGACAGCTGTGGAGAATGTGGTACACACTAACCAGTACTACACAGAACTTGGCCTCTATTACCACCTGCTTGCTCAGATTCCTATTTTCTTCTTTACTGCCGTTGTCATGCTCATTACCTACTCAAAGATCCTGCAGGCGCTCAATATTCGCATCGGCACACGTTTCCACGCTTCACAGAAGAAGAAGGCTCGCAGGAAAAAGCGTCCATCCATGACAGCCATGACGACGCAGCAAGAGGCCACGGATGCATCCCAGAGCAGTGGCAGCCGCAACCCCACACTGGGTATGCGTACCTCTGTCTCTGTCATCATCGCCCTGCGTAGGGCTGTGAAACGCCACAGAGAAAGGCGAGAGCGCCAAAAGAGGGTTTTCAGGATGTCCCTCCTGATTGTGTCAACCTTCCTGTTGTGCTGGACGCCCATCACAGTGCTCAACACAGTCATCCTGAGCGTGGGCCCCAGTGACCTAATGGTCAAGTTGAGACTGGGCTTCCTGGTCATGGCTTATGGGACCACTATCTTTCACCCTCTACTCTACGCCTTCACGAGGCAGAAGTTCCAGAAAGTCTTGAAAAGCAAGATGAAGAAGCGAGTGGTGTCGATCATTGAGGCAGATCCTACTCCTAACAATGCCATCATCCACAACTCCTGGATCGACCCAAAGAGGAACAAAAAGGTGACATTTGAGGACAAGGACGCCCAACAGAAATGTCTGTCCTCTGAGGACGTGGAGTGAAGGAACTCGTTGTCTTTCGGGTATACAGTCAATAAAAGCAGCTAAAACTGACATCAGGTCGTGGTGAAAAAGGGAAAATGTTAATCCAAAGCAGTAATGTAAATAATATGTGCAATAGAATGTACAAAAACAAGAGGTGGATAATTTATTACTATTTATTGAGAACAAAAGTAGGTTTCATAGATACACCATATACGGTACTGTAGATACTGCATGGCTTTTTGTAATGGTAGCAACAAACAGTGCATTGTGTACATACGTAATACATGTACAGCATAGGGCAAACAAGGTATATAAATAGAGAGAGAAGTAGGAATTATTATGTATATGTATATTTATAATAAATCTCGTGTTCACTCACCTAACGCAGCAAAAGGCTTCCTATTCTCCCCTCCCCCCAAGTAAAGTGTTTGTGATTCTGTAACAAGTGTGAGATTACTCCCATTCATCACAACGCCACTTGCTCTGACACCAGACCCGCAATCCCCAGTGACCACTGACCTTATTGCTTGGGAGCCCTCTGAGGAAAGGCCCTCAGCTGAAATGAGACTATAGGTATGAGGATGCGACAAAGACAGACAGGTCCAACATGGAGGGATAGGAAGGGAAAGGAAGTAGTGTGTGTTATGTTGCTATAGCTGAAAAAGCTATGGGGGTACTGTTCACAATCACTGCTTTTAGAGTTAAGAGAAGAACACTCGCATTCCACACACACAACAGAAGACCATGGTTCTCATCACCTCCTCTGACATAAACCAGATGTAATCAAAGCCTAGCCTGTTTCACTTTAACAGTCACGTCTTTGAGCCAAATGGAAAATCTACAGTTGCCTTATTTTGGTTTGATGAATTGAGCATGACTTTATGGTGGGACAGGGGCTGTGACAGGGAGAGCACATATTGAACACAATGAAAAACATTATAACAAACACTGTTTTAAATCCTCAGAGTGAATAGAGATGTTATGTTTTCGTAAAGACGTTATTTAATCAAACTAAAGGAAAATGTTGAAAGTGGTTGTATTATCAAATTGTCTGTTTTTTAATAACACTAGCTGAACAACAATGCTCTCCAAATAAGCAAATCCATAACTGCAATAAAGAACTACTGCAAAAACCTTAAAGCCTAATAAAAGATTCTGTTTACAATCCACAGTAACAGATAATGAAGTTCTTCTTCCCTGTCTGTGTATGTCTACCAATAGTGCGTGTCCTCCTTTGTTTATCAAGGAATAAGACAGTGAAATTGTATTTCCCAGGTGGCTGCTGCTGCTAGATTATAATTCAGCCCGCCTTGTATTTTTGGCTCAACTTGAATATGAACCAAGTTTGCCCTAAATAAGTAGGAATAATTTATTCATACAGCTTCAGAAGAATTTCAGTAGTAATAATCTACGAGAAAAAAAAACTGTCAGCTTATTACATTCGGTCTGTGCTCTAATATCGAATTTAGATGCAGAGTTACAGTATCCATTAGCATATAAAGCCATCCTCAGCTAGCCTGGCAGCTCTCTTCATTACAATCCCTGGGTCAAGGATTACGTTCTGTCTAAGATGTGGATATATATACTGTACGGTGTGTTCACATGCATGCACACCACACACATATCCACACTACTCCACAGTATATCTCAGTAATGAGCTTATTACGCCCTTGCTGTCTCAGGTACAGTAGAAAATTGAAGAGCCCTTTAGATCCTGAGAGCACAGGGCTGTTGGCTACCAGAGTGATTACACAACCTCGATCAGATGCTTCTCTGGCTGCCTGTGTGTGTGGTTTGTAGCACAACTGAGAGGGCTGATATGGGAATATTGATGCAGGCGAGGTTCTTTATGACCCTGCTGTAAACAGGCGGTATGGATGTCACGGTACCTTGAGGGCATGTCTGTGATTGAGAGAGGAGATGGGATCACAGCCAGCGACAGATTAGCCGACAGGGGGAGGGAAAATGACCTGCGAGATGAAATATTGAACCAGAGGACACATTTAGCAAACATATGTATATGAATCCAACTTTTACAAGGCAAACTTTAAATGTAGTGTATCAATATAAAATGTAGACATAGTCCTGTTACATATATAACAATCACTACTTGTACATGCACAAAATATTCTGGTTTTTGCCTTTATTCCAGATTAACAAGGCCTAAACTGTCACTTATCATCTTAATTAAACGTGGCCCATATTAAATTCAGAGTACTGTCATTTCAGAAAAACAGTGGAATATTAGTGTGCATGTAAACACAGAGGATGAAACACTACTACCAGCTATGCTCCACGCCTGAATACATCATTTAAACCTCTGCTCAAATGTCAGGTACTATTCCAAACTTCATCAGCGCTGCTGAAAAATCATTCGTAATGATTGCCTGCTAAAATTACCCTTCAAACACCAATACTATTCACACTAACTTGACTTTGAGGTCACAATTTTTTTCCATCCTGAGGTGCAGCCGGCACCAGCTGAGCCAAAAGGGCCTCTCAAGCACAACCAACACAGCCTGGTGTTCTGACTGAACTGCCACGTTGTTAACATAGCATTATTCAGTCTGACATTTGTTACTTGTTGTTCGGCATTTTCTGTTTGGGAGGGGGGGTATTTTGCTGTCACTAATCACTGGGACTGATGCATCTGTTCTCTTGATGTTGTTTTTGGCTGAAACTGAAGCTGTGTAGACGCTGGATAGGAACAGTTGGCTTTAAGTTGATGATGCTTTTGTAACATAAAGGGCAATATTCATTTAGCTGGTTACAGTTTTATTGCCACTGTGCACACCGAGCTATATGACTGTCAAGCCTCTCAGCTTCTTTAACTTGATCCTAATTAAGACCATCATGAGGTAAACAACAATACGTACAGATTTTTTTTGTGCTATTAAACTTTTTCTAAACTCTCTTGGGGAGAATGTCAAAAAGAAATACGTTTAACGCACGGTGCTGTTCTCATTAATGAGCTGTTTTTAGTCCGTGTCATTTCCAGGCTCGATAGCTCCACCTTTTTAATCAATGCTTGTTGCTATATTTGTTTGGATTCTGGCTCTGGCACAGTTAGATGACGTTCCCAACCTTGGTTCAACCTATAAAGGCACCGACTGGCTCAGTGGTTTCTCCAACTGGGGTAAAAGCCATTCATGGGAGAAAACAACACAACTCTGACATGCCACAAATAACACTGATTCAAGATCAGAGCGGATGCACTTTATCTTAAAATAGCACTTTCCCCTCACATAGCTGCAAAATGTGCTGCAGTGTGCTCTTAAAAATTTCAGCTTAAATACTCTGTACCAAAATATTATCCAGTGCTCTGGGGTATATTGTAAAATGTTGTGGTGGACACGAGGTAATGACCGGTGACCTCAATTTTGTCTCAATCTCATTATCATGATGAAATATAATTTCATTTTAAAGCTGCATTAGGCAATTATTGACCACCCAAGGCAAAAGAAAAGCGACAGAGCCTGGGCATGCCCTTGCTTATCAACTTACTCAGCTTATTAAGGACTTAAGATGTTATATAATAAATATAGAAGTATAGGTTGATCAGGCTTAAAGGGATAGTTTGGATTCTCTGAAGTGAGGTTGTATGAGGTACTTGTCCATAGTCAGTAGATGCCGGTCAGGTTAAGTGCTATATTTAGAATATTTTCACCACCTTACCTTGCTGACAGACAGCAATTTCCATTGGGGAACTAAAGCCGTTATATCGCTCTTCTCAGAGCCAGACTCCACAGAGAAAAACAGTAATTTAACATTGCTGAACACATGAGCTGCTGGTTAAATGCTGCCTCAATCCATTGGTTTGTTTGTTATTGTGAGACGTTGGCATTCACAAGGGTTAGTCAAGCTTCACCAAACCTCTCACATAACACAGAAAAACTAACTGGTTGAGGCGGTGGTACACCAGCAGCTCCTGTATTCAGTGGGCTAAAATGACTATTTTCTTCAATGGAGTCTGGTGGCTTTGATGAGAGCATGGATGAAGAACTAAAGCTGCTAATGGCCTCTCTGTCAAAAAGGGCTTTCTGATGGCAATGTAAAGCGGTGAAAATGTTCTAAATATAGCAACCACTTAAACTGCTATTGATTTTTTTTTTTTGGTGGGACTATTTTTAGGTGGCTAAATTGCGCTTTGCTGCTGCCCCCGTCAACAGCAGTACATCACTCCTGCCTGCTTCTCTAAACTGGGGGTGTGGCAACCACCATCTACTGGAATAATACACTGCCTATGGATAAGTACCTCATACAACCTAGGGGTGATCAATATGGCCCTAAAATAATATCACACTACTTCAGGGTATTTTCGCGATGACAATACTCTTGACAATATGACAAATTAGTTAAAAAAATAGTTATTTTTAATTCAAGAACATAGAATTGCAACAAAATAAATAATATAGCTTTACATGTTAACTTAACTGTTTGTCTTCAAATATTCAATAAAAACTAAACAAAAATTATGTCTTATTTCTTTAGTTTGTAAACAACAACAGTAACTCAGAGTGAAGTTTAGAGTCTGTATGCGATATTAATGATACAACAAAATAAAATCTACCACAAATTACACATTTAAACAGCTTCCAAATACAAAAAAAAAAAATGTACCCTGGGATCTATATTTATATAAATCAACAGGTGATTTCCTTCTTTTAGCAACATCCCAAATGATTGAGTTGTTTTTTTGTTTTTTTCCACCTGGACCTTTATGCTCTGCCATTTCTCCTCTAATCATCACGCTGTAACCTGTGACAGGCTGTTACGATACTAGAACTATCACACAGTCACATATATGTAGTTTTTTGTTGAGCCGCTAGCATCACGTAGTTTTACATTACCAAAGGTTTATGACAAAACATGTCATGACACCAACTCCCGTATGCGCATGGCGAGAGAGGAGAGAGAGAGCTGCTGTGCTGCTGCCAGAGGAGCCGCTGAATGAGTTCCCTCTGAGCGGTAACTCGCTGAAAAAGTCTGAGAAGTCCAGAGCTGTTCATAAAACACTCAGGACGCCACAGTTTATTCCACACTACTCTCTCTTTTTCGGAACCACTGCGAAGTCGCTAATAATTTCGCTTTCAGCCATGCTTGTTGTTGCCGTGGGTAACAGTATGATGTCAGTATGTCAACAAGTTGAAATACTGCAAGTATCACGATATCACGAGTTTTTTTTATGATATTAAAAATTATACCAGTATTATTACGAACAAGATGATATGGCACACCACTAATACAACCCCACTTTAAAAGATCCAAACGATCCTTTTTAAAATCAAAATGACATATATAAACATGCTCTGTTTGACATCAGACTGATAATTTACACTGTCAGTTTTATCTCACATCTTTTTTTTTTCTTAGTGTAATTCCAAATAATTCAATATTGTGAGGTACAAGCATTTATAGCAATAGTATTTATGATTAAAATCTGAATTTAGAGCTGAACTAGAGCTGAGTATATTATCATCTACTCTTATTGTTATGATTGCTATGATACTGACTATACATACTTTCATCTTTTTCATCCACATGGGGCCACTTCCATTACTGAAGGCATTTACAAATGCTTACAATCTCAAGGTCGCCCTGCTGGTTAGCATATTGGATAGATTAACAGCCCGCCCCTGCACCTCTAACCTGAGGTGACCTGCAGAGAAAAAAAATAGGTCAATACACGACCATACTCAATAGCAGAGGTTCAATGATGCTTTACTTCATTTCACTGTCGTATTAGAATCACTTGACCCTGATGTGTCCTTTTTCTTCTCCCATATACTCCCACATCAAGGCTGGTACTTGCTGCTGTCCCTATCACATACATTATGTCCCTCCCTCTCTCGCTCGCTCGCTGGCTCAATGGCTGCCTCTCTTAGGCAGCCATCCCCAATTCAGATGCCATCTCTTCAGGGCTCCTCTCTATCCAGCCGCAGACACAGAATAAAAGCCTGGGAAATCATATTACTCTGTCCGTATGGAGCCTCTATTGCATTAGGTCAGCGAACACTCAACTGTAATTCTGCTATCGTAGAGAAGAAGAAAGTGAATTGAGCACACCAGCCAGCACAGCTTGACAAATTGTTGCTTGTGGTCATTTTCCAAATGTTACTCTCACCAAGCCACATTTAGAGAGATGGAAGGACACTTTATAGAGCTGGAAGATATATGACTCTGATATACAACCTATAATCTCTGTACAAGAAAATCTATGGCTCAGATAGAAACCAGAAATCAAAGACAGACAATGGAGCACGACCTCTACCTGCTATGCCCTTAATGGCATCATTGTGTGGTATTGAAGAAAAATAACACACCAGTCTGCCTTTAAATCAATGCCGTGTAGATTATCGTTCTCTGTTGGTATCAGTGGAGAGCAGACGTTTAATGACACATGAAGTGCTCTCCTTTATTATCTACATCAGAGAACAAATGAATCCTGGGGGGTAAAAACAGGGACAAGTAACCTCCCATGCATCCCAAAGTAGATGCTACACAACAACATAATATTATAATTTGAAAAATAATAGAACATACATTTTTAAAATACCAAGGTTTGGTGGCACAATCCCAGCAGGGAAATGCAGCAATGTCTTGTTAAAAAACATCCACTTTGGTGGACCTATCCTGGCTGGAAATGCAGGGATGTCTTGGTAAATATTAACAGCTTTTTGTGGCACTACCCGGGCTGGAAACACAGTGATGGATCTGTAAAAAACAACCGCTTTTTCGTGGCACTGGCCCAGCTGCAAACAATGCAATGTCTTGTTAGAAAACAACTGCTTTTTGTGACACTATCCAGGCCAGAAATGCAGGGATTTCTGGATAAAAATTAACTGCTTTTCGTGGCACTATCCCAGCTGCAAACACAGCGATGTCTTGTTAAAAAACAAGCGCTTTTTGTGACACTATCCTTGCCAGTAACGCAGGGATGTCTTGGTAAAAATTAACTGCTTCACATGGCACTATTGTGGTTGGAAACACAGGGATGGATCTGTAAAAAACAACCACTTTTTGTGGCACTATCCCAGCTGCAAACACAGCGATGTCTTGTTAGAAAACTATTGTGATGCCAGCCAGGCCAGAAATGCAGGGATTTCTGGGTAAAAATTAACAATTTTTTGTGGCACTATCCCGCCTGGAAATGCAGCGAATGATCTGTAAAAATCAACCCCTTTTCGTGACACTATCACTGGTGGAAACACAGCAACACATGTCTAAAAAACACCCACATTTGGTGGCTTAAAAGCCGCTGAAAACCCAGCCATGATTCGCTAAAAACCCACCAGTTTTGTTGTTGTTGGTCTTGACCATGATCTGCAGCTTGGCAGGCTTCTCAACTAAGTGTCACACCACCCACCATCCACTGCACCTCCTGATGACAAAGGCAGCTTATAAACTCTGTCACTTTAGAAACGTTAATATGATACCTATGACACTTGCAAAAGTAACAAACCTACAATGCCAGCATATTCTCCTGGTGACTGGGCTGCACAGGATATGCTTGTTTTATCAAGCACGGTTACAGAGAGTGTTCAGTGTCTAAGAATTTTACATTTGATGAAGCGGGCCAATACATTGTGAAATCCTCCTTTAGGAAATGTGGCTCAGGGACCAGGGACAAAGGGACCGACTAGCTTATCGCACTAAACCAAAAATGTGAAGGACAAAAAGAAGTCAGAAGTGCCGCCATGGCTGGCTGCCCAGTCCCTGTGTGTGTGCACCTGCCGATCGTGTGCGTGCCTGCATCAATTCAGCAATGTGTGTATACTCCAGCATGTGCAGCTATGCCCATACAGTATGTGCACGCAGCTATGTGTCAGTCCAATTGTTTTATCAGGCAGTGACAGAGTGTCAACCAGTGTGTGTGAGAGGGGAGACAGCAGAGAGGAGATTGCTGCCCTCCAGCTCTCCTCGCAGTGATGATGACTGTCTGGCGATCATACCGCCACTCTTCTCTTGACGTGGAAAGATACGAATGGGACCACCACAACAGAGCTCACTGCCACAGCCTGGCAGCTTGACACTACATGGTGAAGATCTGTATTGATTAAAGCCAAAAGAGACTATTACATTTTAAACAGATTCCATTCTCCTCCAAGTGTCCTCGGGTCACAATAGAAATGCAAAGTGGCAGAAGTTATTTTGGGCGTCCAGGGCTACTGAAGTAAAGGTCCCATTCATTCTCTGCATAGACAATGTCGGGCTCTGATGGACTTAAAACTCGTTACGTTTCAATCATCAGTACAAAAGGTGAGCACTAGCTGGCTCTTTAATGAAAAGTCAGAGTTACTAGCCTGTGTATATAAAAAGTTACAGACATGCTCAGCCAACCAACCTCCATACTTAAAATTCTGTTGTGCTGCCAACACTGAGCTGAAGCTAAAGATCATGCTCGGCAGAAACCTGATCAAATATTCAGCAGTTTGAATCACTTTACGTTCAGTCTCTGGGTCAGTTTGGGGACTGACTCTGACTGGCTGCTTGTTATGAATGAGCAATTAATTAAAAACTTACTAATCAATAAAAAATTATATCTTAGGAGTTAAGTTGAGATAATTTAAACTGATGGCTATAATACAAACGTATAACACTGTTAAATTATTGAAGAGGCTTCTGTGCTTCTGTTTTGAGGAACATTGGGAGTATCATTAAAAGATATTTAATTATCTAGTTAGAAAAGGGGTGGTGGATTAAAGACGCTGGCACCTTATGGTAGCTTCTTGATGGGCATTTTCAGTAGAGCTGAAATGATAAGTCAATTGACTAGGAATAATTTGCAGTTATTTCAATTGTCAATTATTTATGTAATTGTTTGTTACTGCTTTCTGATATTTTATGGATCACATGATTAATCAAAAAAATAATTGGCAGATTGAGTGATACTGAAATTAATCATTAGTTGCATCCCTTGTTTAATATTAGCACAACTGGTAGGTAAACACTCTTCTTCAAAACAAGCAAAACATTGGACATTTATCTTCACTATTTAATTCTTAAAAGGCACAGTTAAGATTTTTTGAAGTACAATAGGTCTTATGAGGTATTTATCCAGAGTAAATGCATTACCTATATAAGATGTCTGTCACTATGCCCCCAGCTTGGAGAGGCAGAGAGGACTTTGTGTAAGTGTACTGATGTGGATGGGGTGAGTAATACAATATTTTAGCCACCTAAATAAGTTCCTCCTAAAATAATCAATATAATTTACAGCAGTGGTTCCCAAATGGTCCAGCCCCGGGGTCCAGACTTCTCCTTAGTCATTAGTTAAGGTATGCACAGTTTAATATATTAACGGTCATACTTGTGTTTGGCCATATCTTTGAGCTCGTTTGCTGTCTCTGTCAAGTAACTGTCTGTTAGTCAGTCAATCTACAGCAGGTAATGGCACATCAAAATAAAAGGTCTGTGCTGTGAGTCACTTGTGGTCCATTCAGAATGGACCTGCAAATCACTTTTGGACCACAACCCACCAGTTGGGAACCACTGATTTAAAGTGTGTGTTATATTCAGAGTATTTTCACTGCTTGGCCTTTTCCCTAGACAGTGATTTCTAACAGGGGATGGAGGTCATTATATTGATTTGATTAAGGCCAGACTCCATTGAGAAAAACAGTGATTTAACATTGCTTAACACAGGAGCTATTGGTCTACCACTGCCTTAATCAGCTATGTTTTTGTGTTATTGTGACTTTGGTGTTTACAAGGGTTAGTTTGAATTCATCAAAGTCACACAATAACACAAACTAACTTACCAAACAGGCAGCAGTAGACCAGCAGATTCTGTGTTGAGCAGTGTTAAATCACTGTTTTTCTCAATGGAGTCTGGTGGCTTTGACAAAAGCATAGATGTGGAGCTGAAGCCTTTGATGGCTTCCTTGACGTAGTGGGCTGTCTGACAAAAAGGTAAAGCAGTGAAAATACTCACAATACAGCATAGACCTAAACGGATGTTGATGCTGACCCTAATCTGTGGCAGTACATTGCCTAGCTTCCGTTCTCCAAAACAGTGTAGTGTCAGACATTTACTGTAGACTCACTGTGGATAAGTACCTCATACAACTGCACAAAAAAATCTGAACAATTACTTTATGGCATGCCATGTAAAGTATAGAGAGCTGAAACTGCAGCCCTAACCAAGATGATATAAGTGATTCATTCTCTCTCCAAAGTTCTCAGTCTGCCTCCACTATAAAACCTGAAATACCAGATTTCCCCATGTGGCACACTTAAACTCTCGCTGCATATGAATCAGATCTGCTCTTGTAATTAAACCAGCCATAAACATGCAGTGACAGACACTGCCTTACCTTAAAGGAATACTTAACAAACAAATTAACAATTTAGTCATGTCGTGTTACCTTGAAATTGCAAAGAAAGCTTTGCTTTTCTGGCATGCCTCCATGGAAAACAACACTGATTTGATTGATTGGGGACCACATTTAACGACAGAAAAAACTACATCAAAACACTTGTTTACAGACTCTCACACAGCTAATGCAGTATAATCTAAGTCTTGTTTATCCAGTCATATGCTCAGTACTCAATAATACCTTACTCAAAAGTCAAAGTTATCTATGCCCTCTTCAAAGCCAGACTCCAATACTGAGGTGTTTTAGCAAAAATGCATGTTTTGGCAGTACTTCGTATATGACTGGACTTATATTATACTGCTTTACTTGTGTGAGAGTTTATTATCAATGCTTTATTATACACTCACTAGCCACTTTATTAGGTACACCTGTTCAACTGCTCATAAACGCAAATATCTAATCAGCCAATCACGTGGCAACAACTCAAAGCATTTAGGCATGTAGACATGGTCAAGACGACCTGCTGAAGTTCAAACTGAGCATCAGAGTGGGGAAGAAAGGTGATTTAAGTGACTTTGAACGTGACACGGTTGTTGGTGCCAGACGGGCTGGTCTGGGTATTTCAGAAACTGCTGATCTACTGGGATTTTCACACACAACCATCTCTGGTGTTTACAGAGGATGGTCTGAAAAAGTGAGCAGCAGCTCTCTGAGTGAAAATGCATTGTTAATGCCAGAGGTCAGAGGAGAATGGCCAGACTGGTTCAAGATGACAGAAAGGTAACAGTAACTCAAATAACCACTTGTTACAACCAAGGTCTGCAGAAGACCATCTCTGAATCAACAACATGTTGACCCTTGAAGCAGATGGGCTACAGCAGCAGAAGACCACACCAGGTGTCACTCCTGTCAGCTAACATCAGGAAACTGAGGCTACAGTTCACACAGGCTCACCAAAACTGGACAATAGATGATTGTAAAAACGTTGCCTGGTCTGATGAGTCTGGATTTCTGCTGCAACATTCAGATGGTAGGGTCAGAATTTGGTGCATGGATCCATCCTGCATTGTATCAACGGTTCAGGCTGGTGGTGGTGGTGTAATGGTGTGGGGGATATTTCCTTGGCACACTTTGGGCCCCTTAGTACCAACTGAGCATTGTTTAAACACCACAGGCTACCTGAGTATTGTTGCAGACCGTGTCCATCCCTTTATGACCACAGTGCACCCGTCTTCTGATGGCTACTTCCAGCAGGATAACGCACCATGTCACAAAGCTCAAATCATCTGAAATGGTTTCTGATGGAACACAACGGTAGAGTCATATCATGGATATGCTGCCAACAAATCTGCAGCAACTGCGTGATGCTCTCATGTCAAAATGGACCAAAATCTCTGAGGAATGTTTCCAGCACCTTGTTGAATCTATATCACCAAAAATTAAGGCAGTTCTGAAGGCAAAAGGGGACCAACCAAGTACTAGCAAGGTGTACCCAAGATGGCCAGTGAGTGTAGTTTGCTGTTGTTATAAGTGGTCCCCAACCAATCAATAAATCTCTATGCTTGCTGTTTTCCATGGAGGCATGCGAGAAAACAAAGTTTTCTTCAGGAATCAAGGTAACATAACTAATTGATTCACATATGCTCATTTTGTGGGTGAACTATTCCTTTAAACCAGGTGATTTTCCAGCATCACTACCTGGGGTGAAGAAGCATCCTCTGGATTCTGACCACATCCCTGAATGCATATAATTATGCTGAAAGGAATGTTAACCTCTTTGATTCTGAACATTTCCCACCCATCATTTTTGTGATTCGCACAGTTAACCGCACAACAACTCCTCCTCAACTCCTCCTTACTGTAGCTCTCTGTGAAACTGTGTTTTCTGGCCCTATCTGCACACACTACGCAGATCTCGAAATAGCGTTGCTGGGAAACAGTCTATACTGTACAGCAAGAGCATTGCAAATATACTGCGAATTCATCATCTGGCCTTATTTCATTACACAACAAGCACGGTCTATATATCATAATCCAAATAAGAGACATTGTTTTAACTGCAACACCCACTGTAAGTGGGTTGCCTCTGACTTTGGACTCAGAAACAATCTCTGTCTCAGAAACTCTCACATCCTCCACATCTAAGGAGATTTTTACACAAACACACAAAAGGAACAAAGTGTTACATTTCCCTGCACGTGCTTAACGGCCTGTTAAATTGAGCTGTATATTTGTAGCTAAATGTAAGTTTCCAACTATGGTGTAGTCATTGTTTAACTGCTGACTGGATACATTTAATTTGTTATTTAAAAAAGAATAATATAATGTTGTAAATTTTATCACCTAACATAAATCAACAGTTTACAAGGATTAAATTACCAGAAGGAAATGATGTGGCTTTTTGGCTCTGTTTAACAAGTGTTAGTCGAGTCTTAAGACACTGGGTTAGAGTCCAAGTCAGAGTTTCAACTCTTCATAATGGTTAAGACGAGACCACTGACTAATCATCAAAGAAATATAAATCAATTAGACATATACTGTATTGATATATATTGTATGTTGGCTGAAAAGTCATGAGACACTGCAGTATAGAAACGCCTTTACAAAGTTTGCCCACTAGAGAGCACCAAGTCTGAGAAGTTTACCTTACAACTGTTAAATGGATCTGTTCTGTCCATAGCTTGGCCACAGTATATAAAAAAAAAAAAAAGAACATTAGACACTATATTCCCCCTTATCAGTCTCAAATAATGATATCAGTAGGCTATCTGCTAACAGATTAGCTCTAGTTAGGGCTGTGAAATACATTGACATTGTATCAGTATCATGAAATGAGATTTTTGGATATCATAATATCAAAAGTTTCATCTTCTTCTACTTTTAAAGTCTGTTTAAAGTAAAGCAATGTCATTTTCTAAACTCCACTCACTCATTATAGCCACATTAATGATTAATTTTTTAAAGTCTCACTGCGTGAATATTTTGTGAAACCACCAAAAGTCAACTCTATAATATTGTCAAAATATCGATAAAAATATTTGGTCAAAAATATTGTGACATTTGATTTTCTCCATATCCTCCAGATCTAGTTCAAACTTTAGAACAATATCTATTTCTAGAAACCCACTGAATTATATCCTAACAATACTCCTGACTTAACAGATCTGTTCAATAATGAAATTAGAGAAACACTGTATTTTGCAAGACAAATGTTAAACTTTATCAAGATAGTTTACAGCAGGGATACTAAATCTGCTAAATCTGGCCCCCAATGGTTTGCTGGGCGACCCCTAACCCATTTTCTAATTCAGAATAAAATTAAAGTGATTCACATTTTGATTTTTTTTTTGTATGAATATACATTAAGCTGCTTTAACACAGCTGCACAGACACCACCCTGACAACTGCCTACCCCAAAGAGCTTTCCCCCTAAAAGCAAAGTGTTTTAAAAGCGGATGCTGCACTATGGTCCCAGGGCCACAATGACGGGCAAGTGCATCGGTGAACATCACTGATGACAGTGCAAACTAGCAACAGAAATTACTGAAATTACCAAAGACTTCTACATATCTGGACAACATTGAGGTTTGGTGGAAATGTTATCGCAGGCCCTGTTTTTCCTTTAGATGTCATTTTAAGTTGCTAGCACTGTGTTGTACAACTACAGGTATTCAGCCAACACCATCAGCTCCTCCATCTTGTCGTCTTTTTGCTTTTGACATGCCCACAACTTGTTTTTTGATCTGTCAAAGCCTGCCACAATTTGAACATGGTGAACTCTATGTGGCACAACAAAATCTGTGCCTGTTCTTCATAGCCCTATCGCCATGTTTGAAACCACCTCTCTTCTGCTGCCTTCTCACTGAAATGACAGGGCAACTAGTTAACACATGGTGGTCTGAAAGCAGCTAAATAGAGCTTGTTTATCAAAACAAAAAACAAAAAAAAATACCAAAGGAGGAGCCCCAACAGTGGTCAAAGCCCCATGTGTACTCAAATCCTAGAAATGCATGTGCATGGCTGCTGACTGGCCCCTGGCCTCTGCATTTTACAAAAGTGGCCCCTGGGCAAAGCAAGTTGAGTATCCCTGGTTTACAGTGTGTGAGCAAGTCCAGCAAAAGGCGACAACACTACAACAACACCAAATTGTTGTAGTGTGGTGTGATGACAGCTGTTAACACCTGAACATTAGTGACAGTTCTAAGCTCGTAACACACCTGTTGACAATTCATTCAGACTAACTTTACTCATTATTTCTTTTAGCGTCAGCCTGCCTCAAAACTACTCAGTAAGTAAGTACTAAAATGACGAAAGTACTCTGGCTCTCCATGTTTACACCTTACTAGTAAACAACACTAATATGCTGGAGCACGCGACACAATAAAGAAGCAGTCAACCGCAATGACAGTTAGCCAAACGGCTAGCTGAGACACTGACCTGTATGACGTCATCACTCCTGAGGCTGTAGCGAACAGTCTTTAATTCCAGTCTGTGCGCCACATTTTGTAATGTCAGTACTTCCATTAAAGTTCCTGAATCCAGAAGTGTCCTCACGGTGCAGCCCGACAGAGCTTGGTGGTGGTTGTGTTTGTATTCATCTTCACACCTGTGGTTGATTAGCTCAGGTAGCTGCACCTGAACTGCACCTGGAGGCACGAGCCACCAAGTGTCAGTTAAGGGACTACAGCAGTTACTATTACACTGCGTTCACGTGCTGTCGGAATAATCGGAAAAATGAGTTCCCCACGGTGAAAATTCACATGAAACACCTCGGCAAGTCGGAGAAAATGTTGTTACACGAGTTGCCGAGTTGACGTCATATTACGCAGAGATATAATAAAAAAGATTTAAAAAAATATTTTCTGGGAAACTTTTCATTAATTTACACATTGCATCCCAGCCAATATTTGTATGTGAGGCCCATGTGGTTAGTAAATGAGCTGAAAAATGGGCCCTATATGGGATTGTCCATGGGTTTCATAATGGCCCCATGCTAATTGACCACATGGGTGGTTTTATGCAAGTGGGCTAAGGATAAGACACCCATTTTGGGCCCATAATCACTTGGTACCTAGGTAGCCATAGCATAACCCATGTGCGGCCCTTGGCATGGGGCCATTTAGGAACCCATGGACAATCCCATATATGGCCCATTTTCAGTTCATTTACTAACCTCATGGAGCAAACATACAAAAGTTGACTGGGATATTACTTTCTGTTCACAGGTCATTTAGTACTATTAGGGATAACCAAACCTTAGTAGTTGTCCATGTGGACTCCTACCTCGACTTGACCTACATAAGTTAGAAAACTTAGGGTGAGATGGGGAAAGATGCCCCCTTCAGAACAAAGTCAATTTACTGTAAAATTAAAAAAATATTTTGAAATGATTTTAGCATGTGGAGGATGGTGATTCATGGACCAACACACTGTTGGGAGAAAAAAATTGGTTCAGTAGCCAGTTTTGTTGTTATAGCACAACAATGATAATCTTGTAAAGAGGCAGTGCACCTCTACGGGGGCCCCCTGCCCAGTAGACCCTGAGCTCCAAACAAGCTATCTAATTAAATAAAGCAAACTAAAATCCCAATCTTGATCCACTGATGGATTATCTAGAAGCCTTGGAGTCTAGAATGCAACACCTCTTCTTTGCAGTATCCATGTTGTTTCCTCATTACAACTTAAAAGCTCATGAACATACCAAAGTCGGGAGAACAACTTCCCAGTTCAGAAAACGTAACCATCCAAGGAGCAATGTGAATGCAGCAATAGTCTTGCAGATGTAGTAACATTGCTGCTTTCTAATTCCTTTATCATTAAGAAAATTATTGAAATGTTTCTGTGTCATTTAGGTGTAGTGGGGTTTGTTAATGTATTGCAGGCAAAGGGGACAGTCAGGGAAAATCCACTGACTCCTCTGATGAGGCCAAATGTCAGCCACCTCACCTTGTCCAGGGAGAATAAAGCCCCCATCATGTAACTAGGTCTAGCAGGCAAACACCTCTGGGTAAGCAACTCTCCCTTGGCTGTTGCTGCCTGTTCCAGACGTTTTGGACCTGGATCGTCTTTCATTGTCTCCCTCTATCTCTCTGTGAATGCTTGAAGTATCCCTCTTGTCAGCTATCCTCTTACTCACAAGCCCCCGGCTGAGTGTTAGTGAGCTGAAGCTTCAGATGCATGATGAAAATGTAGCTTTGATTATCTTGACTTGGTAGAGGCTGTAGGTGAAATGTGGGATCACTGGAGATCTTAGAGGGGAGTGACTTGGAGGAATGACCTCGGAATGACCTAGCTAATCATTATCATACTGTCAGCTCTTCTATCTTTGCAGGCATTTTTCCTGCTGCTAGACCAACAGGCTAAAGACGCAAGTCTTCCAGCCAGTTAGCGCGGATACATAACATGTCAGAAAATTACAAAATCTGCAGTTGCAGAGGCAAAAGCTCTTGGTAAGGTCATAGATGTCTCAGGAGAGGAGACTGGGCTTTTCTCAGGCATTTCCTATAAAAGTGAGGAAATACTTTGGCAGGAAAGTAAACTTTGAATGAACTTTTGTGCCTACTTTTTGTAAGTGAGCGCAACAAGATGCCATGGTGGAACCAGGGGGTGTAGCTCACATGGGTCCCACAGGTCCTGACACCATTAGTAACCAATATGGAGCTCATGACGGTCCGAACCCATGTGTGTCCACATGGACATGTTGTCCGAGTTGTTCACAAATGAGGGCAACAGAGAGGGTGAGAAAGGCCAGTAGGTATATCAAAATTGCATAATGTTGTTGGATGCCAGGCCATTATTGTAACAAAAGCACCTGAGCCTGAAGGCAAAGCTCTCAATTTACAAGTCGATTTATGTTCCGACCTTCAGCTACGGTCACAAGTTTGGGTTGTGACTAAAATGATAAGATCAAGGGATACAATCAGCTGAAATGAGTTTCCCTTGCAGGGTATCTCTGCTACCTAGCCCTCAGGGACAGTTTGGGGAGCTCTGATGTACATGAGAAAAGTTTATGGATGGCTCTCTGTGGAGACATTCTGGGCACAAACATCTAGGTATAGACATGGATTACTGAACAGGCCTACTGGGCACAGGCCCAGGGGCCCAAAGTGTTAAGGGCCCCCCTAGCTGCAAAATGTCATTCAAATTAACATTGACCATTACATATGATTTTATCGTCTCTCTTGGATGACATACACTTTTAGTAATTAGCGGATCTTCAAGCATTTAAAAAATATATTTCAATTTTGACCTGATTATGTGAACTGCATATATTCTAATTCTCACTTGGAGAAAAAAAACATTGTGGAGCATTGTTCCTGTGGGCTCCTGTGAGAGAGACTCTCACTGCAGTCTGTTTTATTGTGTTCTGAAAATGCCGACGTGCAGCCTCGTTCTGTGGATGAGAAACAGGGTGCAGACATTTAAGAGTACTGTTTGCAGTGGAAATGCTAGGGTCTAGGTACCATGTCTGAAGGGTTACTTTTGGTTCCAAAGGTGCCATACTGAAAGTGTTGGGTGGAAACGGGGCTAAAGAGAGACAAAAAGACCACAAAGACATGCAAAGGAACTGCAAAGAGACACAAAACTACAATGCAAATGGTTAAAATAACCACAGAGAGACGCAAAACGACTACAAAGAGACATGAAACAACCAAAAAAGACATAAAATTAATTCAAAGAGACACAAAATCACAATAAAATCATAGCAACTACAAAGAGATGCAAAACAGCAACAAAATAAGAGGCAAAACCACCACAATGTCTATGTGTCTTATTGCTATGTCGGAGAGGTGGTGGGGCCTATTGCAAGACTGTGCCCAGGGACCCATTGTCATAATCTGCCCAGGGGTGTAGGCCCCATGATACACCTAGAAATACTCAATAGGGCCCATATTTCCTCATCTGGTGGGAATGCCCTGGGATCACGAAGCACATAGAGTTTGTGCAAAATCACTAATTTATAATGTTTAAGAAAGCATTTACAAAGTGCGTATGCTTTGTCACAGTGACTACTGCACCTGTCAGATGTGTGTGCAGACAATAAATAAAATGAACAGAGCTCTCAGGTTACAACACTCCACACGGCACACAATCACCGTAGCCTGGCCATCTGCTTATTGCAGGCAGTTTGTTGTAATGACTCTTCAGTCTCCTGAGCTGCGACCTCTGAGATGGTGAGGAGAGGAGAGCAATCAAAGCACATTCAGTTCTGCTACAGTCATTTGGCCACTCTCAAAAAGCTATCACAGGGTGCAGCTGTAAACATTTTGCTCCTCAGCACTACTGAGACTTGCAGTCAAAGAGGATAGCAGCTATCAGTCTCTTTCACAGAGGAAGCCCGTGTGAATACACTCTGCAAGCTGGATACAGTGAAGGAGGGGAAAAAAAATACACAGAACAGTCCTGGGAGCTGAATTTGGTCAAAAAAACCTTCATTATTGAAAAAGAAAAAAAGTGTACTGAAGGCTACGCTCCAGAATTCCCCCAGTCTCTGTTGTTGATGTGCAACACCCATGCAATTTATGTGTTTATGAGCAAGCCAATAGCTGTTTTGTGTTCCTTTTTAAAAGGCACACAAAGACACAAAAAGAGCAATCCTTTGGAGTGTTTCAGTAATGAATGAGCTTTTGGAATGAGACTATATCTGCTATTTCAGTGACAACTATTTATAATCAGCTGGTGTGTAAACTGAGCCCTTTATCAACACTGTCAGCTGTCTGTATATCTCCTTGACACACAACGAACATTTGGATTGAAGTCACAGCAATAACTGCAAAACATACAGGACTTCCTGCTTCCTGCCTCTGTGCAATAGCTATATTATGTCATTAGATAACATCGCCCCCTTGTGGACCTTTGTTTGGTTTCTTCTGTGCAGAAAGTGCAGTCAGAAAAGTCAGGGTATCCAAAGAAATATTGAAAAAACTGAGTCGACCCATCCTCATGGACAGAGTTAGGCTGGAGGAGTCTTAGTAGATATTTTATTACACCTGCTCGGATGCCTCATCACTGAGACTCGCCCAGCTGCTGGGGGAATTATGGCTCCCAGGAGGCCAACCACTACCACTTGCTTTGGGCCTGTCCAAAAGTAAATGCTGTTTAGCAAGAGATTGTCACTGAATTAGTGACTATATTTTGGACAAAAGTTATTTTTAAGTGGGACAGACTTTTTGGGGGGCTTCTTCTTTCAATATCTACAAATATTAAACCTCTGACTGGCTTAATTTCTTTGAAAACAAGAAATTTGTAATATATATATATATATGATTTTTTTTAAATATATAAAAAAATATCAAATTTAAAACAAGAAAATCAGTAAATGAAATAAGAAAGAAGGAAATAAAGAAGGAGAAAGAAAGAAACAAACTAACAAACAAAAAATGGAAATGACCTAGAAAGAGTACTTGAAATTAATAATAAAAAACAAAATAATTATTATAAATCTAGTTTTTATCCCCCAGCTTTTTCTGTCTTTTTAAAAATAATTTTCTAAATTACTTTTTATTTTTATCAATTTTATTTATTTATTTATTTATTAGCAATTTGTGGGACATGCTTGCCAAGCTGTTTACTGCCTTCTATCCTATGGTTTTCACAGAAATTGCACCAATTTGCTCAGGGTTTAAAGGTTTAAATACTTGCAAAAGGTGTCTGAATGCAGCACAGGAAAAGTGATTTTGCACTACCTTTCAAAACATATTTACTGGAATACAGAGCAGTAGCTGATAGAAAAACAATTACAAAGATATGGCTTAAGCCAGACACCCAAACTGGTGTAATATCATTATGAAATTTTTGTAATGAAAAGAATTACCTTCCCAATGAGGCTTCAGGAAATTAAATTTGAGGAAAATTAGAGGAAGTGGAGAATGTATATTTCCCCAAAGCACTTGTCTTCTGTTTGAAAGTGTTTATTTAATTCTTTGCTATTATTGCTTTGATTAATTTATCTTTACTAAAAAAGCACACAATGTTTAATGTGTGTTTTAATTTACACTGCAAGCCTGTAAAGATGGTTCACTCTGTAAAATGACCTTAGTGATGATGACTGTACTGTTGCTGTTCAGTGATACTTGATAAAAGTAAAAAATGTCAAAGAAAAAAAAAGAAATATTAAGTCGCCTTGTTCATTTCAGAGATTTTGAGATAAGACCAAACACCAAGGCTTTAATTATTACTGAAATAAAGAGACTGAGTGTCCCTCCCTCCCTCACATGACTATTTTTGTACCGTGACATGAAATGTGAGAAGACATCAGCAAACACGCTCACACACACCAGAAATAAAAACTGGTGCAGGAGGATTAAAAAAAAGACAAACCTTAGACTCATTCAGCAGACTGAAAACACAGTGTTTGGTCAGTTGGGTCAGTCAGGTTGTGATCTGTCACAAATCCATAGGGGCTGACCAATGATGTCAACTAGCCAGCAGAGTTTTATTTAGGGCTGTGGCTCCTCAGATGCTCACCAGCAGCTGTTGTGAATGTGTGTGAGCGCATGCGTGCCTGGACTTTCCCATTCTCCTGATCGTACAAGTTTTGTCTGGTAAGCCAACGATTCTATTTATTGCTTAGAATAGATCAACCACCTCCTGCTCTTAAACAAAACCAGCCCTTGATACTAAAGCTGAGGAGTAAGAATAGACTTAGAGGTAAAAGCCTATAAATAGCAGATGGGATTTGAGTTCCTGCTGCAGAGTTTCTGTTTTAAGTAGGCCTGCAGAAACTTGTGTGTGTGCTCAAAACTCACTCTACCATAGAAAAGAGTAGCATAACACAGTAGTATATACTGTGTATAGATTAGTAAGTAATTCTGCATGTTCATTCACTTCCATTGACACTTGTTAAGAGAATTATGATAGGAACTCAGGGACTCATGTTCAATATAATTTAATGTACATATTATTATCTAATGGAGAAATAGAGGATATGAAGGATATACTCGAAGTGTGAGGCTTTATAATAATTAAGTTCTGCTTTGTTACATATTCTACATGTCATGGAGCTAATGAAACCTGTTAATCTACTCAGGAAATCACAGTCACCATGACTCTCCAGTGGACGGCTGTGGCTTTCTTCCTCTATGCAGAGATAGCAGTCAACCTCATCCTGTGTATACCCTTCATATCAGCACCGAGGTACTGCATTCAAACACACAAACCCAAAACACATTTAGAAGTTCATCTAGCAACTCATGTTCCTGTGCACTGGCCCGAATCAGTAAGATCAAAAGTCCTGTGCAGGAGTTTTGATTGTAAATAAGACAAAATGAAAGTGACACTTCACACACATCACCAGCAGAGTGCATGCATGTCCTTTCTGTGTCGATCTACTGTGTATTATGTTACAGTCAGTGTCCTGCTTTACCTGCTTCGTAGATGGCGTTCAGTTTTCAGCTGGAGAATATGGAACTGGTTAACTCCATACTGGAACAAATGCTTCTTTACTATGATCATGGTTCTTATTGTTCTTTTCTGTGGTAAGTGACAGACACTGAATAATACGACTAGACTGACAGCATGAGGTGGTCCAGCCCAGCTAGCATCGGTCATGTTCCTGTCCCCTGCCCACTCTCAGATGCAGTCCGTGAGGTGCAGAAGTACTCAGGTCCCGAGCCCATGCACGACGCCAAGGTGAACCCGAATTTGTACGACAACGTCCACATGAAGCTGTTCAGAGCCCAGAGGAACCTCTACATCTCTGGCTTCTCTCTCTTCCTCTGGCTGTTAGTCTCATTTCTTTTCTATATTTACTCAGAGTAACAGAATATGTTCAGGACCTGAGTCAAAGACAAGCATTACCATTCCACACAACTGCACACTGCACTTTCTAAGCTCCTGTCTTTCTCTTCTTCTTGCTGCTGTCATCTTTCCCTGACCTCCGTCACAGTATCATGCGTCGGATTGTCACTCTGCTAAACCAGGTTGCTGTCAGTGTGGAGAACAGGTGTGGGTCTTCAGGCTCAGATGGACAGTGCTGTCAAAGCAGCCAAGCAGCACCAGGAGGACAACCTGATGCTCAAACAAGTGAGACATAATCTGATGACGAGACTAAAACTAATCTTTGTCTTATAGTCTTACAGCCTGTTCCTTTCCCTTTCTTCCCCTTGTCTACTTTCTACTGCACTTTATAGCGTGATTTCAGTTTAACATTGTGTTTCCTAAATGTTGATGACTCATGTCAGGTATGTAGATGTTACTGCATACCATATTTCCCACAGAGCTGTGTCTGTGATTTGTACTTTGTATGTACTCTGTGGGTAATTAAGGAGAATCCTTTGTGCTCAGGCTCTGTTGAACGAGGAAACAGCCATGTCAGCAAAAAACCAGCAGCTGAAGCTGGAGGCTAAGAAGCTGGCAGATCAAGTTAAGGCTGCCGAGGAGGGTGAGTAATCACCGCTTCCTTCATACAGGATGAGCTGCAGTTACACCTTTTAAAACCAAAGAAACATTCAGGAAAAAAGTAATGAGAAAATACTTCAGTGCTTCTTTTTTGATGTATAGAGCAGTTAATAAATGTAGTGCTGTTTGTGTGTGAAGCTGTGCACAAGTCTCAGGCTGAAGTGCAGGCCATGAAGAGGCAGGCCAAAGGTCTGGCACAAGAGTATGACAGACTACTGAGGGAACACCATCAACTCCAGGTAAGACACACCAAATCACGAATACCTACTGTGTATTAACCCTACTAATACTGGAGATATTCTGTTTTTAATCCTGTTCTTACTCCACAGAATCTCCAGAGTCCTGCAGACAAAAAGGATCAGTAACAACAGGAACACAGTGACAATTGTTTCCAGGATTCTCCTCGGCACACGGACACCTTTTCTTCTCATTATACACCAGAACTGTGTGCTGTATGCAGCAGGCCACCAGAGGCAATGTTTGTATTATCTTTTGTAACTTTCATTTTCCTTTGAAGCTTGAACCGAGGCACATTTTTATTTGATGGGATTAAACAAACAGTGGAGTGCAGTGTATCTGATAAACAGGAGCAGGTCTATTTTCAAATGCTGAAAACATCTTTTTCAGGAACAAAAAACATTTCTTTTTTAGTATTAAAAGGGTAAATTAATTTGAATTTCGAATTTCAATTTTGTCTGAGGGGGCCCGTGCTTACTGCTAATGCTAACATTTAATAATGATGAATACCTGACCAGACTGTGCAGCAGTTCACTCAAAGATTTCCACAATAGAGTCCTCCTGTGAGCACACAATGACTAATGCATACATGCTGTACCTTAAAGGTCCAGTGTGTAGGATTCAAGGGGATATACTGGCAGGAATTAATATAATATAATAGGTAAGTTTTCTTTAGTGTATAATCACTTGAAAATAAGAATCCTTGCATTTTTGTTAGCTTAGAATGAGCCATTTCTATCTACATAGGGAGCAAGTCCTCGTATATGAAGATTGCCATGTTGCACTACTATGTTTCTACAGTAGCCCAGAATGGACAAACCAAACACTGGCTCTAGATAATAGATTTGTGTTTTTGCATTGGCTGCTGTAGTTAGCAGCCCCTCTGTGAGGAGAGCGCCATGCTGATTTTTTAAACATGTTAAAGTGCTTTATTTGCTGTTTTACTGGTTTTAATCACAGGGTCCGTTTGTTTCAGGGAGGAAGAGACCTCTGCAGGGGTTCAGCCCCATTAGCAAAAACCTCCTACACTTACTGCTCTACTTCTAAGTCACAACATGACAGCAACACATCGCTAGACTGATTTCGCACGCACTTATTCCTGTACCATCTCACAAAAACAATTATGGTCAGAGATCATTTTGTCACACTAAGATTTGGAACGAGATGCCACACTACATTAGAGCAGTAACCTCTATTACACATTTCAAACATGCGTATAAACACTGTCTGATGGAAGGAGATACTTAAAACAACTGATTTAAATTCCATATCCCATTTCACTCACTCCACTTCAGTCTGCCACTGCTGTCTATGTAGCTGTCATGTTTTGTTGTTTTGCCTCTGTTGATTGTTTCTTTTTTTATTCTGTATTGTAATGTGTGTTTGTTGCGTGACAGGAAGCTGCTGAAAACCAGTTTTTAACTGAGTCAGGCCAGTCTTAACTGGAAAACACAATGCTACTTCTAATTCCTTTCCTGTATAAATAAATATATGAAATGAAATGAACACTGAAGGAGAAGATTTAGCTGGTTGCAATCTACAATCCTCAGCACTGGAGTCCACTAAATCCCACTAAATCTTACACACTGTTCCTTTAAGTCAATGTATTTTTATGGTGGGCGTGACCTGCTGACACCCACTCACACTGACGAAATCTAGACGAATCATTTGTTCAGTAAGGAGTGCACTTGACTTGATGTGTTCATTTGTTCATTGTCAACATCTATGTTTTAACACAGTGGTTCCCAACTGCTCGGTCCTGGTCCAAAAGTGGGTCCTGGGTCAATTCCGAATGGACTGCAAGTGACTTGCTAACGTGTCAAGTTTGTGTGCTGTTTTCCTGCTGTAATGGACAGCTTACATGACAGAGACACAAACTCAATGACATGAACATATAAAAGTATGACACTGTAGAGCTTGGACAAATGATTAAGAGAGATCTGGACCCTGTGACTGGATTAGTTGGGAATCACTGTTTTAATAGAGGTTTAGATTATTACAAATTATATAATCTGCCTTTTAACTTCACTAAGCATCCTAAAATGGTAGATCTACCTTCAAACCTTCTCCTTACGTATGATTTGACACACTGATGTTGAGCTGCCTGACTAGTCTTGACATTTTGTAGTTTGTCTGGTTGGTATATGACAAAGGCATGAGCATGAAAAATAAACATCTAACCCCAGACAGAGTGTTCCTCAGTGTCATACTGCGATCAATCACAGAGTCACTGAAAAGGCTGGTACCACACTGACACAAAAGGGTTTCATCTTTTTGAAGGAATGCTTTTTGTACATCTGGACAGGAAGTGGTATTTTCCCCTCTGTATGCCAACAGGCAGCTGTTGCACCTGTGTTGCCTCTAGCTTTGATCTGCTTGTTGCCCTTATTTTTCCTTACACACAGAAAAGACATACTTTGCCAAAGTGCACAGTGGCCAGTCTACAGACCTGTTTAATGTCTGTATCCCTCCTGAACTGGAAGCAAAGCCGTGACTGACATGCTGGCATTTAACCTATCTGATTCTGGCACCTTAATATATAAATCCAGAAAATAATTTTATAAAGTTTAATCATAAAAACCAAGACCAACATAGAAAACACAGCACAATTACAGTCCTTTTTTTCTACAAAATTCTTCCAGTCATGAAAAAAACACAAACACATAAATGTATACATACCAGAAATTGCCTTTTTTTAATGACTCATCTTCTACACAAACCCTGTACAAATATATACTCTGTGTGCTATGAAAAAGTGTCCACAGTGTGTGTTCTTCTATACGAACATCTGAGGTGCTCCATGGAGCCGAGTCAGGAGAGCTCACAAGCGAGTCTCTCTGTCAGGATTGCAGTCCAAGGCCAGTATAAACTGCTCACAGTGTATGGAGCTGTCCTCCTCTTTCCTTAGTGACTCCAACTCCGCACTCCCGTTGGTCAGAGCGTTTTTCTCCTCCCTCTTAATATGTCTTTTGAGTAGAGCAAAGCCTGAAATACAAAGGAAGAAGGAGACTGTCCTTAAGCCCAGTGTCAGGCCCAGGTACACCATCCTACAGACAGAGAAGAGAGCAAGACAGTTAGGGGACAAACTGGGAAAGAGTCAAGCTACAAATGGCAAATGTATGCATTATACCAGCAGTAAGAGTCTAACAACAGCAACATGCTCCCTCTATTTTCATCTCTCTAATAATCTGATTAAAAACCCAAACAGCTATCATTTTGTCCTGTTTTAAGTGAACTCTAGAACTCATTTAACAACAAAAGCACCAGAGTTTGAATTACCTGTACGCTGAAGTGTTATATATTCTGCATGCTCCTTTTCCTCCACACATCTTGTTTCCCCATTTGAGGCAAGGTTGTGTCGATTATGGCTCCAAAGTATATCGGGGCAGGTATTCCAGCTGTTGCGCAATTCAAAATAACTTGTTACTCCAAACAAAGACGGCATAAAGTGTTGCTTCACGATGAGATATTCATCAATTGCAGCTTTTAAAAACTGACAACACACACCTGTTGTTATTTTTCTACTTATTATAAACATTATAATAATGATATTAATTGAAAATAGGTGCTCACGTAGGATCCGCAGGAATATCTACACCATTTCTAACCTTCAAGTAATAATTTCTTTCCAAATACACTCACAGACATTATTCCAGTAGTCTGCTCTCTCTAACACACAGTATGCTGAATGTCAGCTCTTAGGAGATTTCCATGTGTTGACATTCACACAAACTAGACAGTAACCCACAGAATACCAAAGATGTTTCTCACCGAGGGTGCGAGTGGCCAGCGTGTAGATTCCAAGAGCAAGGGACTTCAGCTCAGGTTTAATGCACCTATAGAGACAAGACTGAGGCATTAAAGGGACAGTTCACTCCAAAATTAACAAGATATATTTCCCGTCTTACCTGTAGTGCTATTATTAGTGTGAATCATGTTGGTGTGAGTTGCTGAGTGTTGGAGAGATCAGCTGTAGAGATGTCTGCCTTCTCTCTAATATAATGGTATTCGATGGCACTCGGCTTGTGGTGCCCAAAGCACCAAAAAAATACATTAAAAAAACTCAGCAGCAATGTCTTTTTCCAGAAATCATGACCTGGTTACTCAAGATAATCCACAGACCTTGTTGTGAGCAGTTTCATGTAGGAACTATTTTCCTTCTACTGAACTACACAAGCTGACTGAGAGACTAGTGTCTTGAAAGCGCAAGATGTAAACAATAATGGCCTCCTTCTCGGCTGAGCTGTAACGTTAGCTAGCTCAGTGGTGCTAGGTGAGCTTTTAGCACCACTAGCTCATTGCCATTTCCTGCCAGTTCCATTTTATTCAAGACAGGGCAGACGTCTCTACGGCCGATATCTTCAACTCTCAGCAACTCACACCAAAACAGTCTAGTTTGATAAATAGCACTACAGGAAAGAGGAAGAATATTCATGTTTGATTTTGATGTGAACTGTTGACTTAAGGTAAAAAAGTTTAAGTTATTTACGAAATATCTCTAATCTAATGATTCTGTATCATATGTAAGTGATGAAACTTTTCTGATAACAGCAGGATATGTTTAAGAATGAGAACATGATGCATTGCTCCAACAACAGGCTGTATGTGGAATGAGTCCAGTGATCCCACAGAGAGGCTGTCGACGCACCTGACAAGCAGCATGAAGCCAGGTGTTCCCCCAAGTGAGATGATGAAGGAGCTGAGGACAGACAGAGCCAGGAAGTAAGGAAAGATTTTGTCACAGCTGTTTCCGCGTGGACACTGGCCCAGAGTGGCCGTCAGGTTGCCCGGTAGGGCGTCAGCCAGCGCTACACACCTGCAGCTGTCAAACACCTAACAAAGAAGAAAAGTTTATGAATGATAGACAACACTTGAACCTGAACCTATAGGTCAGGGATACTCAACTTGCTTTGCCTGGGGGCCATTTTTGCAAAATGTCAGGAGGCCAGGGGCCAGCCACAAAGGCCCCGCACAGGTCAGGTTTACACAGGGGTGTTTCTTGGACTTGAGGTAATTCGGGGGACCTCTGGGGCACCCTGGCACTTTATTTATATTAAAAGAGCCAAAAAATTCCAACTGTGAATCAACTTATTTTAATTGTGAATTAGAAACTGGTTGACGAGCCACATGGCAACCTGTCGCAGGCCATATTTAGCCCACGAGCCGCTGGTTGAGTATCACTGCTGTAGGTAGATAGCTATGCCAATACAACTGAAATGTCATGTGCTACTCTGCAGGTATCAGCGATATTGGGCATTACATGAAAGAAACACAGCAATTAAGCCTAAATATCTAAGGAATACTTCATCAACAAAATCACAATTTGTATATTGATTGCTCGCCCCGTGATACTTTCAGTTTTTGAATAAAATGTGTTTTTCTTACATGCTTCCACGGTGAATAAAGAATTCAGTGTCAGAGACATTTTTTGATGAATTGGAGTAAAAGGGGGCCACGTTTGTAGCAGCAAAACATGCGATTACAAACTCTCACACAACTCACGCAGTATAATCCAAGTCTCATTAATCTAGCTGTCTGCTCAATACTTCCTAAACACATTCTTTTTTACCAAAACCTTACAATTCAAAACAACTTTGCATGAAGAGATTAACGCACAGAGGAGTTTTGTGCCTGGATGAGTGCGTGCATTTGAACTCTGCTCAATTCAATCTCGCTTGCCCAGGTGCGATACCTGTATCAAGGTGTCTACAGGTATCAGACAGTTAAATTTAATGCTTTTTAAGACCCGTTCAGGCAACTTTTAACCAAATTTAGGACAGATTTTTGGACAAATCATGTTTTACTTATTGAAGTATCATAGGTAAGCATTGCAGGCAAGTCGTATATATGTGGTGTTATGCAGAGGTAGGTGTTATGTAGGAATATGGTTATTAAGTCAATCTACGTTTTGCCAACGGTAAGTGCAAGTATGAAGTAAAATGGAAGCTGTAATCAAACTCGGGCCGCTGCAGCAAGGACTGAGCATTTGTACATGGGGTGTCTGCTCCATCCATTAAGCCACTGACGTCCCATATTATGGCTTTTTAAAAATTTGTAACATTAGAAATGTTGACTTTTACATGGAAAAGCTTCACTTACTTCCACAACAAGAAATTAAAAATGTATAAATTAAATTAGATTAAATGTTTGTAGTTAAGATCTAACAAATTCAAATTTAAGACTATTTAATCACTTTTAAGGCCTTATTGTTTAACACTGAATTTAAGACATTTTAAGATTTTTTAAGGACCCGGAGACACCCTGTGTGTGCTGAAATGTTTCAAAAACAAGCTTTTAGTGAAAGTGCATGAGTTTGGGAGGTACCTAACAAACAGCTGGATAAATGATACTTGGATTATACTGCAAGAGTTGTGTGAGAGTTTGTAAACAGATGGTTTGATATAGTTTTGGTGTTGTTAAATGTGCCCCCTCTCTACTTCAATTCATCAAGAATTCTCTTAATTTATGGATTTCTTGTTCACCCTGGCGGCAATAAAGAAAAACAAAATTTTCTTCATGAATTCAACGAAACACAATGATTGATTCACATACAAATGGTGATGTTGTGGGTGAACTGAAGTATTTCTTTAAGCTATGTTTATTTTTTACAGCACTTTGTTCAGCTGCAGTTGTTTTTAAATGTGCTATAATGTGCTAAATAAACTTGATCTGATTTTGATTTGAACAGTTATATTTAGAAATACAGGTGTGTCATGAAGTCAGTGATGTCTGACCGTATTTCTACCAGAGCCAGTGGAGGAGGTGCATCCAGCCAGGCAGGGGGACATGTAGGTGATCCCGTTCTCTCCACACACTGGGTCCCACTCCTTTCTTGAGCACAGGCAGCCCGAATTACACTCAGAGGAGAGAGTCTGTTCCTGATAAGACAAGCCTTCCACTCTGCATGAGAGAACATTGAGAATATACATACATTATTGACAGATCATGTGAAAAATTGATCAAATAAGAAGCCACGACTGTTTCTGTGCATGGAATATGAAAAAAGAGACAAAGACAGGCAACGCAATACAGAAGAAACTCTTAAGAAGTGTGTTAGCTGTGGTGTTATCCTGTAGAATTTCCCTGAATCCAAACCTAGCTTCTTCTTTTGATTGTTACCTATTCCACTAGGACATGAGGGAAATGTATCCAGACATCACGTACCCGGTATATGAGACTGTGATGCCTGCCACCTTGGAGTTCTCACAGCCCATGGCTAAGAAAAAGAGCGACAGGAAGTATCCCAGCAGCGAGGTCCCAAAGGCAAATTTAGCCGCTCCCATGATACCCAGTTTGTACTTCTTCATGACAACCCCTCCAGAGAACATCCCGAGGGCCACAGCCGGGATGTTGATCATGCCTGGGCAAACCACAGAATACAACAGATTCTTAAAGAGATAACTGATATGGAAACAACATGGACAAGCAACATCAGGCTGCAACATCGCTCCCCAAATGGAGGCTCAAAGTCACAGCACTCTTCATAAGAAAGTAGTCTCATTCATATTTCATGTAAAGTGTACTGAAGTCATGTTGTGAAAGATGAAACTGATTGTAGAGAGGATGACAAATGCATCTCTCATCATCAAACACCCTCTTCACTCATTCTGTTATTTGGAGGAAAAGAGCTGTTATTGCACTGTCTCCAGTTCCATCAGGCTGACCTCATAATTGGTCTCATTAATCTGCGTGCTTTTTTAAATAACCGCCAAACTGTCACTTCAGAATGTCCAACGATTTTCAGTAGACCTGGCTGTCGTTTGGAGGCTGCAGCGTTTACTTAAGAGGGATGTGGGAGTTGGAGCATAAAAAATTCATCAAAAGCTGGCTCATGAAACTCTTATGATGACCATCCAGCTCACATCACTTTGCATCCTTAAATACTCTCCTTTCAGAGAGAAGCACCGCAGGCTTTGAACAAGCGTGTAACTCATCTACAAAAGATAAAATGACCAGACAAAAATCATCCAAACAAGGTAAACATTAGGAATCATCAAACCAGTCTGCTCACCCATGAGGAAATTGGCCTTTGATGCTGACTGGCCGTAGTGTTGCTCGATGTATTTGGGTTTGTAGGTGACCATCCCGATGAGAGAGTTGAACTGAATGATGGTCACACATAAAAACGTGATGTACACAGGATTTCCAAGTAGGCTCTTCAATGTGGGCAGAAACTCTGTGTGGGAAAGTTTATGAAGAAACATAAAACAGACTTATTAATGCTTTTCTTCATCTTTTCATAATTTATATTCTGTTGTTGCATTTATAACAAAAACTAGACCCACAAACATGTTTAAAAGACATTTGTATAATTATATTGCTCATGGATTTGGGGACACTTTAAAGGTTCTGTATGTAACTTGCAGAAAATTCTTGTTATTAGTGACACCCTGGACAGGTCACCAGACTATCACAGGGCTGACACATAGAGACAGACAACCATTCACACTCACATTCACACCTACGGACAATTTAGAGTCACCAATTAACCTGCATGTCTTTGGACTGTGGGAGGAAGCTGGAGTACCCAGAGAAAACCCACGCTGACACAGGGAGAACATGCAAACTCCACACAGAAGGGCTCCCCCACCCTGGATCGAACCAGGAACCCTCTTGCTGTGCTAACCACTACACCACCGTGCTGCCCTCAGTTAAGGACACAGATACCATTTTCCAAAAACATACTACCCCAGGGCAATTCCAATACATGTGAAGAAAAGACCCAGTGTCACCATTAGGGCAGAACTCTCAGACAGGAGAGGGTATAAGCCTCATGGCAGGTTACTCTCAAAATGTAATATATTACCTAATACTAATTGCCTTCATTTTAAAGTAAATTACTTTACAATATTACTCTCTGTGTAGAGTCATTACTTACTTATTACACTACTCCAGTATTACTTTCACCAAAATGACCTTTATAAGAACTAAGGCATTTTAAATGGATGAGGGTCATGTTGTTTCACAGCAGGAAATCAAAGCACAGAAGCTCCAGTTTATTACAGTTCATTTCAAATTCAGTGCTGCAGGTCTGACCCATTCGCTTATTCACATACAGTGGTTACCACTTTGTATTAAAATGACAAAAACTACAAAGAACAATTAAATAGCCTGGACCTTTTTTTCAGGAAGAGGATCAAGGCCTAATAATTCTAAGATATAAAAAAATATTTCTTGGCATATGATATGAAATACAGTAAACAAATATTGAGGTTAGCAAAATAAATGGACTGGTATCTGAGTCAGTCACTACAACAAGTGCAAATTAAAACACCAAAGCCAGAAGAACCACCTGCTGGTCCCCCTTGTGCCCATAAGCTACAGCAGCACGGGTGAGAGAGTTATGCATAAGAACGGGATGTGTGCCTGCGTTGCTCTATAGCTGTGGGGGATGTGAATGGAAACACATCCAACACATAGGCTACTAAAGTCCTGTCCCCAGCGAGCAGTATGGTTCAGTTCAGTTCGGTACGCTTTTTTTTCTGTTTCCACTGTAAAAAGTTGTGGATGGTACCAATGGAACCTTTCTATACTGTTTCCATTTTTGGTCCCCCCTCTGTTGGGGTACCTAGCACACAGATTAGGTACTAAAAGGTGGAGCTGTGAACACTGCAGTGTGTTGACTGGTCAATAGAGGACAGTCACTCTGCTCAGAGCTGAGTTGTGGCTGGTTTTGAGGCTCATGTAACCACTGTTCATACCGTGGAGAGTTTTATTAGTAAACTGTAACCATAAAAATAAAAGGATGTTTTACTGCCTCTGGCAGCAGCTGGAGTCGGAGAAAAAAAAACTGAATTCACTGGGCCGACTGCAAACGACTTTTAAGGTGGAACATTAACTTGTAATGTTAACATTCAGATTCAAACTTTCCAACAGTACTACTCGGTGTGACTACAATCATACCTTTGACCATCTGATGCAAATTAGCTGGCTCCTCAGGTCTGAACTTGTGCTCCATGGTCGGGGAATCTTTGATAAACCTGGTTTGCTCTGGAGTGCAGCTGGTGTCGTGTTTATCCACAGGCATGGGCAGTGATTTAGGCAGGAACCAGAAAGGAACGGCAGACATGAGGGTGATGGTACCAGCGATAAGGTAGCCCAGCCACCATGCTCCTACCCAGCGGGCATCAACAGGGGTAATCGTCACCGTCTCTGTGAAGAGATAAGAGCCTTACTTACTTAGCCTCTCTCTTACCTGCAGTGCTATCGATCACTCTAGATTGTTTTGGTGTGAGTTGAGTGTTGGAGATATTGGCTGTGGAGATGTCTGCCTTCTCTCCAATTTAATGGAACTAGATGGCACTCAGCTTGTGGTGCTCGCTGCCTTCTATGCGGTGATACAATCTGCGGGTTTTGGTCAGTAGAAAGAAAATAGTTCCTACATGAAACTCCTCACAACAAGGTCTGTGGATTATCTTGAGTAACCAGGTCATGATTTCTGAAAAGAGACATTGCTGTTGGGTTTTTCCTCAGTAGTTTTTCGGAGCTTTGAGCACCACGAGCCAAGTACCATCTAGTTCCATTATATTCAAGAGAAGGCAGACATATGACGACTGTTATCTCCAACACTCTGCAATTCACGCCAAAACAATCCAGACTGAAAAACAGCACTACAGGTAAGAGGGAAAATATGTCTTGTTGATTTTGGGGAGAACTGTCCTTTAAAATTTAGGGCTGCGTTAAATGTTCAAAGGAAACATTTCAGAACATGATGAGATGCCTCCTGACTGGTATTGTATTTACAACACACTTCAAAGTGTTTGCTTCCCTATCAGATCACACTGTATCACAGGATTTACTCTGCCCTAATTTATTTCCTCTTGGCAGGTGTGTTGTGTCTTGTGCAGCTTTAACACCTTTGTGTACGACAGCCAATTTCTACATCCAAGTCTCCACAGAGGAGTGTGAGTGCATTTCTGCAGTGTGGACACATGATAAACTGCAGCAACAATTTACAAAGCACAACATTGTTATTTAATAAGTCATAGTTCATTAGTCAGATGACAACTTACTCACCCATGTCCACATAGCCGATGTCAACGTAGATCTTGGCACACAGCGACCCCAGCAGGTATCCAAAAACAGGACCGATAATTGATATGGTTTGGACACATCCTAGAATACACACCAAAGAAATGTTTTTTTCATTTAACCACCTTCAACACCTAACATACAGACATAACATCCTATGTTGGGTTTAATTCAGCATTTTTTTTTAAAGATTTTTGAGATTTTATTTAGTATTTGCTACTGGAACATATTCAATTGAAAAATACAGTTAATTTCAGTCTTTCTTTAAACATTTTTAAGCAAAAGCCAGCCTGTATGTGTTAAATATGTAGTCCCCTATTCCCAGTGAATCATCAGTGCATCCTTAATAACTGTCAACACATACTAAAAAAAATCTCTCTGGGTAATCTGGATATAGAGCCCTTTTATTTAACAATACAAATGTAAAGAAAATCTTCTTTCTGAATGAATTACATAGAAAATGAAGTGACCTTAGTCCCCAGTGACTGCCAACAACTTTTAAGGTGGAATGTCAACTTGTAATGTTACTCAATGCATGAGTTGACAATGTAAATCCATCAACACACCTTAAATTTCACTGACAACTTTGACCTTTCCTTTAGTTTTTAAATGACTTACACTTAATTTCGACCAGGACGACATATATTGTAATCCTCACTCAGAGAAAAACAAAAAAGTGTCATGGGGCGTTGTTCCTGTGTGCTCCAGCAACGCTAAACCCCTGAGCTTGCCTGAGGAGGACTAAATGCACTAACTCACTATTTTTAAATATCCCATGGAGAGAGACTCTCACTGCAGCCTGTTTTATTTTGTTCTGAAAATGTTGGCGTTCTGTGGACGATAAACGAGGTGCAGACTGATAAGGAGGAAATACAACCCCACCCCCATTTAAGAGTACTGTTTGCGATGGAAACACTAGGGTCTAGGTACCATGTCTGAGGGGTTACTTTTGGTTCCAAAGGTACCATACCAAAAGTGTTTGGTGGAAATGGGTTTAAGTCTTGGTACCGTGCAAAGCTACAAACATAGCCAGTGAGTGAGGTATATTACCAATATAAAGGGCAGCATTCTCTGACTGTGCATAATCATCAATGTAGGAGATTCCCAAAGGCTGTACTGGAGTCTCTCCAATCCCCCGCAGAACATTTCCCAGAAACACATAGATCCACATTGAGACACTGGACTCTCGCTCACAGCCTGTAGTTTAAAATGAAATAGAAAAAAGGAGGTGAGAATTTATAACTCAAACTCTTAAAATGTACAAAATTATAGTGAATTCAATACATGCAATGTCTGTGTATCTGTGTTTCTCTATGAGAGCATTCTTATCATTTTATTAACCGTGATAAGACAGCTAATTTTGGTGTCGTACATCACATCATGGCAATTCCAGAAATCTCAAAGTGACTAGTTTACTGTGTTTGTCTACATTTCTGGCTGTCTGGCAACGTTCTCCGTTATAAAACACACACACACACACACACATATGTGGGTGCCAAAACAGAACAAATGATACAAAAATAGTATTGGTAAAAAGAATCTGACCATATGCACAAACTGTGAATAAAGAAAGCGGCAACTTTTTTTGTGTGACTGTGCACACTACTCTAATCTTACCTCTGGAGGACAGTATTGAGGGTCTGTCACCTGCCCTGGTGGACTCAGGTGAGCTTGCTGGACATGGAGAGAGGTTATTGGTTGAATTCACTGACCATCTAACTGATGTTTCGATCTTATAGCTGCGTACAAAATACCAATGTGACTGTTAAACAAGGGAAGGGAGAAAGCATCAGGTATCGTTAGATACTCACAATGTGAATCACAAATACAAACATTATTTTGAAAGTGTAAGGAATACTGTCGCTTTTTTGTATTTACAGTCACTGAAGAATTAAATCAAAAGAAATACATGAATGGAATTTGTGAACTGCAGTGCGTGCATACAGACATGACTCTTCACCTACCGGCCAATGATGAAATGAGGCATGGCGATCAAGAAGGTTCCAAAAGACATCAAGACACACCCGACTGCTATGATCTTGGGTCGGTGGAGTTTGGCACCAAAATAGCTCACAAAGGCAATGACCAACAAATTCCCTAAAAACGATGAGATGATTAGAAAAGGACACAGAGAAAAGTCAAAGGCTGAAAATATGAGATTTACAGTAGAGAATTCTACAAAGGCTGTAGTCAGTACAGTTTTTATATCTATAATAGAAAAGGTCTATACAATATGAAGCACAGGATTTTCTCAAATAAAGGCCAGCAGTCAAATAAAAGCTGGGTGTCAAATAATGGACAACAAATAAAGGCTGTCCCCAAATACAGGCTTAGAAAAAATAAATAAATATATAAAATAAAATAAAAAATGAAACCAAGGGTGGATAAATTCCTGGTGCCTGTTATCAAATGTGCATGCTAACAAAGAGTAATGTACATTTCCATTACTTCAATCTAATAAATTCCAAAATACAATCATTTTATTTCCAACACTTTCTGGGTTAGTCATCCAAAGACCTGTTTCAGTCACTTTAGTTAACACCACAATACAGCAGTGGCTACAATTTAAGGACTGTACGGAAACTCTGCAAATGTTTCACAATTAAAATCTTGTTATAAAATGACTTGATTGTGTCAACTGAAACACTATTGGGGTTTTAATTTGAAACAGGTACACAAGGTGTTGAGTTGTGGTTGTATTAACAGTGTAATGCAGTGACAAAAATTTAACAGAGCAAACAGGGGCAGATGGGAGAGAAAGGAAGCTTTATACTGAAATATGACTGAACTATACTTGTCAGAAAGAATGCATTAGAAATAATGGCCTCTTTCTAATAAAAGATTGCTTACAATAAAGGCCTGGTACCCTCCGCAGTTGAGGTAAGTACAGGCCCCATCTATAACCTGAGAATTTACGGTATCTAAAAACATCTAAAGCCCAGTTCAGACCAAAGATTCACTACAAGCAGGAACATGCAACTGCTTGCAAGGCGCCATTCTGCAACATTTTAAAAACCTGCTGGTTCACACCAGTACAACTAGATGAGATGGTGTATCATCTCTATGCAACAACTCTCTGTACTTCTGCTCTGATTTCCAGCTTTTCAGGTTTATTTTGTGGCTGAATATCATTTGTAGCTTCTTAAAATATGAATGAGGATAGTGATAGTGAGATACTGGCTACAGTTGCATTTGTGGATGGACTGTATTTATAATAAATACACCACAATAATATAAATACCAGCGCCAATTAATCAGTCAATGAGAATGTGTGTGGGGAGGGGGCAAAATCACATACATGGGACAGCAGCAGCAATCTGCGGCCATTTAGACTTGACCAGTGGACCTCACTACAAGCTGATTGGCTGTAGAAACAGGCGACGTGCTTTACGTTCTAAAACCAGCTGCCAGGGATTTGACCAGTCTGAGCCGCAGGTGATACCATCAGCCGGCTTGAGTCGAGCTCAGGCTGGTTAGCAGCTGCAATTCTACGTTCTACAATGTTCTACAATGGTTTTGTCTCATTGGAAACCTTTGGTCTGAACAGGGCTGAAATCATTTTTAAAAAATCAGAATAAATCATGATACATGTTTACAAATGTAATCTATTATAAGCCCTTATTCTGATCCATCTTTATCTATAGAGAAACAACATGGAGGGGATAACTATCTGTGAGGTTACTAATTAGGCTGACAAGCAGTAGGATCTTTACCTTCAAGGAAAAGTCTTCATGTTCAGACAGCCATATCATACCTATGTCTTGCTCTAACTGAGGATATATGACTAAACAGTTCACAGCTTTTCATTACATGTATTTGTGAAAAAAAGGTGGGCTCTACAATATTTGTTTACACACACAAAATATCGTAGTCACTGCAAACTAGGTAGATTTAGGGGGTATCAAAGTATTACAGAATACTGGGGTATTTATAAATCCTTATGGTATGATGTTTAATTCCCTTTAAAATACAGACGTTTTGAATTCCATTAAACTGATTCAGAGATGCTGTATTTAGGTGATGTATTGTAGTGCACAGCAGACGCCACCAGAGGTCAGTCTCGACTGGAGGAACAGGCAGCTGAGCTGAGAAAGAGGGAGATTATGAATGGTGGGGATACAGTTACAGGACTACTAAAAAATGAGAAATGCCTCTGCCCCTGTTTGGGAGTGTTGCCGCAGAGAACTTTATTGTGAGCTGACTTTTTTCAACTGTAAAAGCGGTTTAGCCCACTGATGTGTGTGTATCTGCCGGGGCAAAGGGTGTCATCAGAGTCTCCTGCAAAAAAGCTTTTTTTTTCATTATGCCATGGGCGAAAACATTCAGCAAGCCTCTTGTAAGTAGGCTAATATCATATTAGAAACACAGCACTGTGGGTTGGACATTGACATACATGTAACAATGACTTCTATCATCAGAAGCTCAGCTTTTACCTTTTTTTACACAAATATCATCATATACCATACAGTGAAATGTCATGAAGGTATGAAAGTACATAAGTTAGATATCACCCAGGCCTAAAGACGGGCCCACAAAGTGTATATAATTTACAGTATCAACAGCCTACCAGACATCTGTGTAAATTTTGATCAAAGTCAGTATAAATATTCATATTTATCTGAGGCATACACAAGGAGTACTATGTGTCATGTCCCTGGTCTGTTGTGCAACAGCACAAACCCTCACAGAACCCCTCTGTTCCAAGCCTACATGCTGTAACCTTCAAAGGATTTTTCACTCATTAAGATTCAATTAGGTACGCGACCATTGTGACTATTCAAAGAGGATGCATGTATGCTGTAGTGTCAAGCTCGCTGCCACGCTGAGGACATATTCTTGGCTTACTTGCATTAGCATCTGAATACTTCAAAATTGTTTTTCCAGTAAAAAGAGACACATGAACCAGAAGGAACTGAGAAACTCACCTATTTCAAAGCTCCCGTCTATGATGCCGATCAAATAACTGGGGATGTCAAATCGCCTCTCTAGTTGTGTAATTGTGCTTTTCATGTAGCTGCCAGATAAAGCCTTGGCAAAGTAGGCGAAGGACAAGGCTGCAAGGAACATCTACAGAGATACAGAAAGAGAAGAGACAACAGACAGCTCACAGCCACGCTGGAAAGGAAATGTGCAAAGTAAGAAAGTCAAACTCTAAAAGCTGGACTGAAAATATAATTCAAAGACCTTGTAACTAAAGCAAAACAATTAAGAAAATGTATATATAAATAAGCACTAGTGTGTGTGTGTACATATGACATGAACTTGCAGTGCAGACACACATTTGTAAAGACAGCTTTTAAAGGCTGGGCCAGAGAGTGTATTGAGCTAAGCCACCTGTGGACACTGACAGTCAGTAACAAAAGAAGGATTAGAGAAGCCAAACCCACCAGGACACGGACTCATCCACTGCACTATGAGCCGACAGGCCGACTGACACGCTGCATAATTGGAAACAGGTGAGTGGTAACCACAGCCTGCACTCTCAGGGATGGAAACAGTCTGAGCTCAGAGGAGAATCACACATGCTCTTGTTTTTAACAAATTTATCAGTCAAGCTGAATTATTATTTTGCCAGTGTAGGGCTGGCGAGATATACGATTTTACTACATGATTATCGTGACCAAAAGAATTCACTTTGATATTATGACGATAACTATGGAAAACTAAGAATATCATAATTCTTTCAGTCAAATTCACCTTTAACTCCGTTTATCTTGTTTTTTCTCATTTTGGCAAATTAATTAACATCAAACACGTGTAATGAGGTGGAGAGAAAGTCTGTCACTATATTGACTGTAAAAGCATTAAAAAGAGTAATTACAAGAAACAGCAACCAGATGAAGTGATAAATAAAGATCCACAAGGCCTTACATCTGCCATCAGTACAATATCAACTGAAACAACATCACTTGCAGCTTCACCTAACCACTCTGATATGTGTCTGTGACGTAATGTCCATTGTCCCCTGATCATGTCCTTACATCATTTTTCCTCCATTTTGGTCTATGACAAATTTTTATGAAGGAGGACAAGCATGTTTAGTTTGTCACATTTCAAGCTGAAGCGAATGTTCTTTGGACAAAACTTCATGACGTGGTCATTTGAAAGCAACTAAGAATTCACATCCTGCTGGTTTTGACAGTACTAGTGTTATTATTAAGAACCTACTTTAAAAGATACATCCCAAAAAAATCTTGAAATGTGTTTCAAAATGTGCAATAAAATTCACTGGGCCTGCCCCATGAAAGTCAGAGATTCGAATTAGGTATGGCCCTAAAATAATATCCAAATATTTCAGGGTAGTTTTGTGATAACAATATTCTTGACGACATGACAAATCAGTAAAAAATATATATATTTTATTGCTAATTTAAGAACACAGAACTGCAGCAACCTAAAAGTTTCCCTTCAAATATTCAGTAAAAACTAAATAAAAGTGATCTCTCATTTTTTTTAGTTTGTAAACAACAACAGTAACTCAGAGTGAGATTCAGATTCTGTATATAATATTAATAACTCAACAAAATAAAACCTACCACAAATTACACATTTAAAAATCTCCAAATACAAAAATGTACCCTGGGATCTACATATATAAATCAACAGACCATTTCCTGCTCTTAGCACAATCCTATGATGATGATGATTATGATGATGATGATGATGATGATAAGGCATGCCCCTAATTCAAATCAGTCTCCAGATTTAGAGTGAGCACTCCTCATTTTTTTCACTGCTCTTTGGTACAGGCAGCTGCCCACACAGAGGCAGTTGCTTAGAGGAAGAGAGGCTCTGAGATACAGTTATATTCTGCCTTCTGCTTGGAGGTGGTGACTTTACAGCTCAAACAACTAAATACAATATAGTCTCTGGCTTCTGTTCAATATCTAGTGTCGCCAAAAAATGGTATTACACATTTTTGATCCATTGTTAGCGCAGTCAGCTTAGGCTACTACATTACGTGAATGTCACTGTCACACTGAACGTCCCGCTGAACCCTGTTTAATCTTTAAGAAATGAATAGTCAAATATTTTTATTGAACAGCCAAATCTGATTCAGCTGACATAATTCTGAGTCTGGTACAACCCTACAATTTACCGATGAGTTTCAGAATAGTTCAACAATACGTAAATTAGACATTCACTTATTCCGAAAACAGTACAGCCTGCTTAATATAAAGGGACAGACCAGATTTTGATAGTGAGGCATACTGTATTTACTCTGTATTTCTTACAAATATGTGCTGCAACAAAATCAAAGTTGCTTTTTAAACATTATACATAGATATTACCCAGTGAATTCTATTATTTTAGATGAATTCCTTGGTGGTACGGTGGTATAGTGGTTAGCACTATTGCCTCACAGCAAGAGGGTTCCTTGTTCAATTCCAGGAGGAAGCCCTTCTGTGCAGAGTTGCATGTTCTTCCATATCAGTGAGGGTTTTTCTACCAGTACTCCGGCTTCCTCCCACAGTCCAAAGACATGCAGGTTAATTGGTGACTCTAAATTGTCCGTAGGTGTGAATGTGAGTGTGAATGGTTGTCTGTCTCTATGTGTCAGCCCTGTGATAGTCTGGTGACCTGTCCAGGGTGTACCCTGCCTCTCGCTCAGTGTCAGCTGGGATAGGCTCCAGCCCCCCCGCAAGAGGATAAGTGGTTACGAAAATGGATGGATGGATGGATGGATGGATGGATGGATGGATACATTCTTGATATGACTGACAAATGCACCTTCTGGAACGATATGGTAGGAACATCAGAACACATTGTCTTCCAATGTGTAAATGTTTATATCTTCTGGACTGATTTTGAGTTGGATCTCCATTGATATTTCTCACTTAAAGAACCTGATATGGTAATAATATAAAAATATGTAATCAAATTTCTCCAAAAATGAAAAATATCTAATTAATTTTCTCATTATCTTAGCTGAAGTTTATATTCATAAAACAAAATATTCAAAGAAATTGCCCTCGTATCATGCTTTCAAGAATTCAGATCTAGATATGTATCTTAAAAGAATATCAAATTTAAAAATATCTAATAAACTGACCAAAATGACTGACTTATGCATATCCTACAATTTTATGACCAATTATTATTATACTCCTGTTTTTTCATTTTTTTGTTTGTCTAATTTTGTATGACTACATTTATTACTAAAGATTGTGCTCACTTGTTACATTATTTTCATTTATGGTTTATGATTATTGTTTCCACTTTGTGTGCAAACTGAATGTATTAACCACCAAATGCACTAATGGAGCCTAATCAGCTGCAGCAGCAGACATACAGGTTTGTTGCCCTTCACTTAACACTGAAGACAGATCTCTTCAGGTCATGACTCAGGTGTAAGCACAAATTAAAGAGTGGATGTTGAAGTATTATTCCTTTGGACACACCACATGTACTACTGGCTAAGTGGATCGTGAACAACATGAGTAATGAACTTGAAAGCCTGAGCCAGGCTTAACAGTCTGTTAGAGTGGCTCAAAAAACTGCTTATGGAAATCCCAGTGACCCAAAATCCTGCTGCAGTGCTACCATGTACTTTGCACACAGCTTGGATTTTATGCCCTTACAGTTTAGGTCATGTGAACTGTGACCTCGTTTGTCTTTGGCCAGAAGCTCCTCCCATCAGAATACAGCTGAGCAAGAATCTTAAAAACAGAAGAGGCTCTGAGTTTAAATAATAAATGTACAACACTAGTCTAATAGAGACATAAGTGTGTGATGACTTCTCCTCTGCATTAATTCAACAGTTCTTGTTCACAGATTATGTAACGATGAGGCATCACTGTGGAGCCAAATTCTCTGTACCTCAGACTGCTTAATATTTGCATACAGCCTTAGTGAAATAAAACTGCCAATCTTAATAAACAATTATCCTCGTCTCACTTTCTCTGCAGCATTAACACAGTGAGGGACGAGAACAAAGACTCAAATCTGTAAGGAGCTACGAGGGAACGGTGGAGCTATGGCAACCACATGGGTGGTCTGCAGGCCGATTCTCTCAATGTAAGTGCAGGCTTTGCTCTAATGTCACAGTGCACAATTACCATTCATACCACAGGATATAAGTGGATATAATGCTGAGGCAGGAATGCTGAGGCACGGTGGGTGTCATATGACTGCATTAATGATGTTGACTTGGGGATCTAAAAACCTGTCACTAGCATCATTGTGTTAGCTTTACTCCAGACGCCTTAATTTAACGGGACCTTTCACTGCTTTCTGAAACATGGAATAGTGAGGTGTGTGAGGAACATCACATCATCTACCAATCTTCCTTCGACGCTGCTATAGGCACCACTCTGCTATTCATCCATTATCTACTCCTGCTATGATTAATGTTTACATTCATCAATGCTACATTTTCTTTTTGCTTTTTAATTTGGTTTGCACTTAATTTGTACCAATCTTATTAACTTTGTTTTAGAGGGAACTTTAATAAATAACAATAACTTTAGTTTTTATTTTAACTTTCATAATGTGGTTAAAATATTTGTGTAAATAGAATAAATAAATTTTAAGACAATATACTGAATATAGTTATATTAAGTTAAATTAATTTAATACAGTAGTCATCACCTTATGAATTTCAGTGTTATGATAAATATATTATTTCTCTAAGAACAGTGCATAGGATTTTTTTTTTTTTTGGCATCCAGTGGTGAGGTGGTAGATTGCAACCAACTGAATGACCCTCTGCTCAAACTGGGTGTAGAGCAGTGGTTTCCAACTTGTCCATTTACTGGGTCCAGATTTCTCCTTAGTCATTAGTTTAACAGATTCAGCATCATACAAATGGCACTTCAAAATAAAAGCTCAGTGCAGGAAATTCACAGCACTTCACTTTTTACAAACTTGACACATTTGTTAGTCACTGCGGTCCATTCAGAATAGACCTGCGACCCACTTTTGGACCACGACCCACCATTTGGGAACCACTGAGAGAACCAACAGTAGCAGTCAGGTAAGATAAGAATGCATTTTGTTTGTCCATTATGGGCTACAATAGAAACATGGTGGTGTAACCATAGATTGTAAAACTAATGGACACAGCTATCATGATGTCACCTATTGGTTTGTGCAGCTGTCGCCATCTTGTTTTTCTGAAGGACACTATGGCCTGCCCTTAATTATGTTTCACTTTAAGCTTTAATTTAGTGTAAACCCGTGAGTTATTAAAAACAATTAACCCCCCTGTACAGTTGTCATACAGCTGTTTCTGCTGTACAGTTGGGCATTTTAACATGAGGATCTATGGAGACTGACTGGCCTCTGGAGCCAGCCTGTCTTTTCCTGACCTTGAAATGCCTATTCATGCTTTTGTATTCTCGCGCCTCAACTACTGTAATGCAGTGTTTACATGCCTCAGTAAATCTTCAGGAGCTTGGCTTCAACGAGTACAGAATACCGCAGCTTGTATTTCAAAATAATGTATTGTTATTGTTTTATTTTCATGCACTTTGTGAAGCACTTTGTAAACTTGTTTAGATAGGTGCTACACAAATAAAATTATTACTATTATTCTGATTAACATTCCTAATGTGGGCTATACAAACACGCGGCTACTAGCAGTCAAAAACCCTCTTTCTATAAGTGCATGTTGTGTCAAGTGCACCTCACTGAGAAGTTCATTGTAGGATTACTCAACATGGACGGAAAACACACATGGTCAAAAAATGCAGCATGACTGGAATTCCTTATTATTAATGCCTGTAGTTGCCAAAGTATTTCACTAAGCAGCTTTTATTTTTATTTCTGTCCAATGTGCTTCCTAATCCAATAAAGAGGTACAGACCCTCCGTTCTGACCTCCTTTACTGAAGCACAAACTTTGTTTAAAGTATTTTTCACAGCGATTTAATACCGAGTCCAAAGGGCACCGAGAGCTGCGGGACTCAACACCTTGCATCAACTAGGCCTACCAGAAACATGCAGCACGCTCAACTCTGACATACAGAAGGTGTTCAAACATTCATGGATTTGCATTAACACACACAGAAGATGCCTCAAGTGCTTTCATTCAGCTAGTCGTCCGTAAAAAATTCAACATAACTCGGCACAGCAGAAAAACAGACAGCTATAGCTTTTAGATATTCACACAGAAGAGAGTACGTTCACCGACATGTGCACTCTGTGTGTCTCTGACATACATGTGCTCTCAGTAAATGGAGAGATATGCGTTTGTCCTCTCTGTAGGCCAGTCAAATGACAGACAGTCAGGCTACAACACTTCATACATGTTCTTGTGACTGTTCTCTGGTACATTATATAATGCTGTCCCCATTGTTAACTGTGCTTTTGTAGTTTTTTTCCTCTATGACACTACAAAACTTGGAAAAATAATTGTGGAAGTTAAAGTATTTCTGAGTTTCATATTCATATCATTTTTCTGAAATGTTGGGAGTTTTGTACTGTCCAGGTCCAGGCCACATTTTCATCATATTTCTTCATATTTCATCACATTTTTTCATCTTTATCATTTGAGTTATGACTAAAGTGGTGCACAACAAACCCAGATTCAAGACGTGCATGTCACTTCAGTGAAGGCTGTGTTATGTTTCAGGAACTGTAACAAATGATAAATGGCTTGCAAGTCAAAAAAGGGCTTGTTAGAGGAGAGCACAGTACCTTCAGATTGGGGTGGCAGGAGTTCTTCACCGTGGAGGAGGTAGGGTTGTTGTCAAGAGTCCAGCTGCCTGTGGCTGTGTCGTCCATTTTCTTCATGGTAGCCTGGTGTTTGCCCGAGCAGTGGTTTCTCTTTAGATGACTCACCCTGGCTGTTCTCACTCACACCTGTCGGACGAAATTAAGATTTAGCAAGCTGTCAGCGACGATTATTGTACTCATTTAGAAAAGCACTATTACATAGAAGCAAGGTCAATATCAATTTCATCTCTGCATCCACAACTGATACGTGGGCGTAGGATGTGTATGGCCTAACACTGGAAGCAAGGATAAATGGCTGGCCTTGCTCCATCAAGGTGCCTTCCATTGAATCCAACAGTCTCATTTATGCACACTGCATTCTGTGCAATTAAAATTAAAAGAGGACGATGCAGTTATCAGTAGATATGGAGCCAACCACAGTGCAGTGAATGCATACGTGCATCTAAGAAGTCTTGTCCTCCTCATGAAGTGGCAGGATTTGTGCAATGTCAAATCTCTAAACAAAACCCAGGTGATTCTCAGCTGTGCTAGTGGCTAGCAGGAGAGCTATGCTGAACACTGAAGTAAAAAAAGACAATTTTGCAGCTGGTGGAAAGCATATTTTTCCTCTTTTGCTAGAAGCTAACGTTAGCTACTAGCTGTTTTCCCAATGCTATTACTCTGTTTGTGGGGAAAATCTGTGAAATCAGTCACCAGAAAACAAGAACCGTTGCATATTTGTCAGCTTAGAATGAGCAGTTTAAATCTACATAGGGCTGGATCCTTGTCCTTGCAGTCTGCCATATTGCACTGCCATGTTTCTATGGTAGCCAAGAATGGACAATCCATACAGGGCCGAAAGAGCCATTTGAGTTTTTGCATAGTTAGAAGCCCCACCACAATGATGGAAAAAATCAGATTTTTTAAGTGAAACTGCTTTATTCATTGTTTTTATTGGTTGAAATCACCGGGTCTATTTGCTTTGGAGACGAGGAGACCTCTGTGGATAATTCTTCTCCTGGTAAAAACCTCCTGAATGTCTGGATCTCAAGTTATCAGAGAAAAAAGGTGAGCACACATTAGCAGGTGCTGGGCTAGCGACCTCTCTCTGAAGAGCCAAACAGCACTGGAGAAACGGGTTTATCACATGAAACGGTTTTATCTAGTTTTAATCACCTGGGGCCCTTTTTTTAAACCATTGCGCACACACAAAAATAGGGCTTGAAATGCGCATTTGCCACTGTCTAAGCATAAACTGGGATTAATAAAGAGAAACTTGATGAAGAGAGGAACTTCTGACCCATGTGTGCACATTTTGGAGACGGGGAAATTGGCAACACAATATTCAATATTGAACTAATTAAATCATCATCATCGGCTGTAGAAATCCAAGTTGAATCGCTGCAGGGAACACGTCTGTGTTGTCAGGCTCACAGAGCGCACTGGAGACACGGCAGTGCTCCCACACACACTCCACTTCTCCTATCACCTTACCCGACACATCCTCACCACACGCACATGTGGACCGTGTAAATTAGCAGAGATCACAGGATGCAATTCCTTTTTTTTCCCCTCTACCTTTAGATCTGAACACTTTTTCTTCTGTTACTTTTAGATACTCTCCTGTTTGATGACCTCACTGCACTAACTCACTGCACCTCAATTTCAGTGTCAGAAAGTTTTCTGTGCCTTCCTCTTGGTAGCTGCCATCAATCACTGTGAAAAACCACTAATCAGCAGGCTCTTCTGTATGGATCAACATTCAGGTGCTTTGTGTTAACCATTTATGGCTGAACGTGGGCGTGTAGAGGGCATGATAGAAGGCATGCGGACAATTTCAAGTTGGGATTTCTAGAAGGAAATTGCATACTTGCAGGAGTATGCATGGTTTTATAAATCTGAATATTTTTTGGTGTACATACTTTTATTTATTTGTACATACGCAAACATTTAGTGCAGGTTCTCCCCCCAGTTTATAAATGAGGCACCTGGTCCATTTGTCTTGGAGAGGAAGACACCTCTGAGGATATTTCCTGCTCCCACTAAAAACCTCCTGAACAATGAACACTGAAGGAATCCTAACCAGGAGTTCACGCCTGGCACATGGGAGAAGTTTAATCTGGCTGCGATGTGCAATCCTGACCACTAGATGGCACTAATCCTACGCAGTGCTTCTTTAAAGTTGTAGTTTTCAAGACAGAATGAAAATATGATTTAATGTGAGGCCAAGCAGGAAAGCTAAACTGTGCACTGGGGACATGACTGTGGATGATAACTCCAGGATGTTAAAAACGTGTGTTTTTACTAGAGGTTAAGTTACGATTCTTGACTGTACTTAGACCAAACTGAATATATAGATCAGTTCTGCCTACATGAAGAGCACACACTACACTCAAGGATCGTTTGTGAACTATAAACAAGCCTTTAAACTTAGAATGCTAATGTGCAGCTCAGTGAATACAGTAAATTGGCTTTTTCATACCAGACAGGAAACTGTTTCACAAAATACTCTTTCATCTAGTCGTTAGAATAATCTCCTCGGCAGCAGTGATGATATCTGAGAGCTTTTTCAAAATGGTGAAGGTTAACTTTAAGAGGAATCATAGAACTCATTGACGAGTGACAGAAAAATATGCAAGAGCTGTAGGGCTGTAATTATTGGATTTTATGTCAGTCAGACAGGTTTCTTTCAGACGTTGTGCTGAACTTGGCCAGTGTGTCTTTTTATTTGCAGCTGTATATTTTTTCTGTCATGGTAATGTCCCATTTAAGATTCAAATAACTATTTTGCAGGTGCGACCTGACCAGTAACGTGACAGCAAACGGGTTACAGGAAAAATGTTAACACACTGCAAAATGTAGCAACAATTAAAGTATTAATCTTCAGCATGTGATTATTGAGACCTGCATTATTAGCACATACTTGTAGGATTTAGTGACATCTAGAAAGGTAAGGATTGCAGATTGCTACCTGCTGACGAAAACGAGACAGTGACGAGCTAAAAATAGATCTTGATAATAAAAAACTAAGCTAAAATCTACGTTTAATTTTCATTGACAAGAGGAGACGTGATGGAAATGTTCATAGTCAACTGTCAGACACTGAAAGCCGAGAACAGCCGTGCTTATAATTATCTTTAAATGCTGGTGAACTCCAGCAAATAGTCTGAGCCAGCCACCAAAACACTCACACCGGAGCAGCGTCAGCTGTTGGTGCAAGTTGCAAGCTGTAATTCAACAATTAATAATCAGCTGTGTGTGTCTGACTGTAGATGGTGGAGCTGCTGAATGGATTTGTGGAGGTCGTTAGTTGCAGCGGTGGCTGTTAGCAGCTCCACCTGTTAGCCAGTGAATGGCAGCGGGGCGAACAACCACTGGCCCCCAGACTTCACATCTGTTGATCCCTGTGGGACTCCACTCAGTCTGGACTGTCTCAGGAGGGTTTATGGTGTGATGCTGTTTGACAGGCAGGTTGGAGGCTCAGTTATCTCTGAATATAGCAGTGCTGTAAGTTAACAGTCTGAATTCAGCTGAGTTTTCTCAGACAGAGATTAAAGTTTAGTTTTAATCACCAACTCTGTGAGACATGAGTTTAAACCTCCAGAGTGTCATGTCGCAGATTAAGAAAGAATTGAGGCCTTAATTAAGTTGTTTTTTTTCTGCTTCTTAACAGTGGGATTGATCAGTCAGAGTTTACAATGAACCTGGATACAAATCATAGATGTCTCAGATTAGTTATTTGTGATGTCAAAGTTTTTGAGAGCATAAATAGAGACACGTTAAGCTTTTAAAATGATGATCAGTAAGTGTGTGCTTGTAAATCACCTCTTCAACCTGTCAAAACTGGAGAAATGCACATTTGTAAGTGTTTAGAAATAATTATTATTATTATAGAAAATTCCTCACAGGCTTCATTGTACACCATTACTGAGGGGCAGGATTGGTCTGAGCTCTTCTTAATGTATTAAATGCAAAGCAGACGTTGGCACACATGCACATGTTTTGGAAATGTGTAAAGATACAGACATTTTGGGAAGAAGTGAAAAGGGAAGTGGTGCCTTGATAGATTATGATTTGGAGCTATCATCCCTTCACTGTATTCTAGCAGCCAAAGACAGTCCCTCTTGTGATCACAATAATTAACGCAAATTCAACGAAAGTCCGCAATATTTGCGGGGGCTTGCAATTTTTCAAAAGTCAGGCAATTTTCCGGCTGACCGGAAGTCGTCGCACATGCAACGTCATTTGAAACGTCATCACTTTTTTTTCCTCCTGACTTGCAATTTTTGTCATTAGCCTCAATTTTTTTCCTTTGCCGCAAAAAAATCACATTAAAATGCTGCAATTTTTGTCACAATTTTTGACAAAATTGGCCGCAAATTCAAGGTTTTTTGGGGGGCGCGAGATCCTGGAGGGACTGCAAAGTGGACAAAGCAAGGAGCAGCCATAATGCTTAACTGTTGGGATACTTTTGCACATAGCAAGGAGTACTACTCTCAAATTTTCGATCTCTAAGGACATCCCAGCACTGAAAGACTGGTATGAGGAAGTATGGAGAACTAGCCCTCTGAAAAACTGACTTACACCCTTCATGATCATCATGGAAGGATTTATCAAACTATGGCAACCTGTCTTGGACACAGTGGATCCCTCTGAACTGGACTTGGTTACATTCGATTAATAACACACAGCAGACTGTAGCATGTCCAAGTAATATATCTGTGATTGTCTTGTTGGTGGTGATGTGTTTTTTTTATTTTTGTTTTTTTTTTAATTAGTTGTTGTAGTGAGGTTGTTACTCCTGCTGTATTTATGTTTGGATCAGGGTGGTTTAAATGATGAAAAAAGTGGTTCTGTGAATATCCAGTAATGGAGATATATAAGACTGTGGCCGGAACCTAATAAAGATAATTATAAAAAATAAAACAAAAACATACAGAAAATATAATGACTAAAAGTAATGACTACAGGGTTTTCATCGACTAAAACTAAACTAAAAAAACTGAGATAAAAATGACTGAAGTGTGACTAAAACTTATAAGTATTCTCATCTTAAGACTCAGACTAAATCTAAAAGAGCTGTGAAAATTAACCCTCATCATAGAGGTCTCTTCCTCTCCAAAACAAACTAACCTAGAGATTTAAAATTCAGAGTTTCCCCTACACTGCTCAACTCATCGCAGAGGGGCTGCTAACTAAGTTGGTTGAAACAAAAACTTCCCTTTGTAGATACAGACAGCTCATTCCAAGGTTTAGGTGATTGTACATTAAAGAAAATAAATGTATTAAATTATATTCCATTGAATATCCCCCTAAAGTACTGGACCTTTAAATCTAATTAGTGAGGCTGTGAATGATGACCTAATAGGAGAGAGACAGAGGGATGCAGAAAGAGAGCAGAGCCGTGCAAAGAGCAAAGCTGCGACACTATTTAAAAACCAGACTGTTTCAGCGACATGAAAACTCCCTATGGATCCCTCCTCCGTGCACAAAACCACGGCGCTGCTTTGAACTACACTAGACAGAAATGTAGCTGTAGCCGACGACATAAAGGCTTTCATGCTCATCTAAGCAAAAGACATTAAGCAGGACAGTATTTTGGCACAACAACACTGTATACAATAATGATCTGCATCCCACATGCGAAGACTGTAAGCCAAGTATTACACACACACACACACACACACACAACAGACAAAATATTTCATCAGTTTGTTTGAAGCTTGAATCTGACTGAGGGCTTTGCTCCGAGAGAGGCTGGTAATGGGCTGCATTCTGTATGCACAATTAAACTGCCTTCTCTCCACAGTCACTATGGGACTCAGACAATATTACCTATTCAGGTCCACACAGGAGGGAGTTGTAGGTGAATATAAATCCCATTCATCTGATCATGGTGTTCAAGGTGAATAAAACGCATACCTACAATACTAAATAATGAGCAGCGACAGCTGAATCTGAAACTCTTTGTTTCTTCACAACATGATGCACACTGATATACACGATATAAGGTTCCATATACAGTGTATACACTATATATTAAGAGACATATACCCTGATTACCAAAAGTGATTTATTGTCCTAAACTCAACTCAAATTTACTTATAAAGCACCTTTAAAAACGACTTGACCAAAGTGCTGTACAAAAGGAATAAAATGATAAAAATACACACGAGAGGCAACATAACTGTCAGGAACACAGCTCACACATTTAGAGACGCAACACACACAAACATGCATCAGAGAAAGCCACATCAGGGGGACTCAAACACTAAGGAACAAAAGTAGGTTTTGAACCTGGACTTAAAAGAGTCAGTGGAGGGGGCGGAGCTGTTTGGGAGGGGGATGCTGTTCCACATTTTGGGGGCAGACACAGCAAAGGCACGATCACACCTGAGCTTAAGTCTAGAGTGTGGGACATCCTGGGTGTAGAGTAGGAGGTTGGATGGGTTAAGGGAAACAGGAGAATGTTTAAGTCACTTCTTATATCTACAGGCAGTGGAGAGACGCTAAAACAGGTGTGATATGGTCTCTCCTCAGGGTACCAGTGGGGAGCCTGGAAGCAGCGTTCTGGACCAGCTGGAGGCGGGACAGAGAGGACGAGCTACTATTGGTGTGCAGAGAGTTACAGTAGTCTAAATGGGAGGAGATGAGAGCGTGGGTGACTATGTCCACGTCTTTGAGGGAGAGAAATGGCTTGATTTTGGAAAAGGTGGTTTTGGAAAGGCAGTGACTGACCTCCTGATCGAGATTCCTGACAGTAATCCATATTCGCTTGGCTGCTGCTGAATGGTGTTTGCACAGAAAATTACTGAGATATTACATTGTATTTGGGATTGTCCACTCATTCAGCCCTTTTGGAGTAAAACTGTTAGACACATGAGTAAATGGCTAGGTAAGACACTGCCAGTGTCTCCAAGACTGTGTTTATTGGGGGATAGATCACAGTGCAATCTGGGTGGAGTTTTGGATTTATTTTGTATTGTCTGGGGGCCTGGAAGAGTGATTTTTGTTTTGTCTTGCCCTGCCTATTTTTTGTGTTTATTTCTATTTATTTATTCCTATTTAATTTAATTAATTATCATTATCAGTTTTACTGTGTTTATTTATTCAAATTTATTTTTGTTATTTTTATTGTTTTTTGGCAGACTGGGACTGGTGCTGTACCCCCTCTTGTACAGATCTCTACTATCCTGTTTATATTGTATTTTTATTTTTGTCCATCATCATTGAATGTCTCATTTGACATGTAGAACTGTCATGTACCAACCGTACCAAAACCAATAAAAATTTGAATTATAAAAAAATAATTCTGAGATATACAAAGGCAAATCTATATTTTCTAGGGCAGGCATGTCCAAAGTCTGGCCAACTGTGACCCACAGGTCTCTAAAAATATACTTTACGCGGCCCACGACACTATACTGGGGAGGTGGAAGGCCGGATACTTTATCACTACAAGACAAAACAGTTGCATGTGAGTCATCTGTACGTGACTTACAAAAAACCTATATGATGCGAGAGGCACCTGGCCCCCAGCTATGTTCACATGATCTAATCTGGCCCTCATTCAAAAAGGTTTGGACACTCCTGTTTTACGGGGACAGACTCTTTGAAACCAGCTGATAAAGACTAAAGATTACTATTGAACAAGCTGGTGTTTCATACATCATGAAACAGGGGGCAAACTAGTGCTGAGTTCAAAGATTATTACGTGTTCTCGTTGAATTATGGGCGATGACTCATGCACTCAGGTTAATTAATCAATGCATATTAAGTAGTCAGTTAAGCATCTCTGGATGCTGTAAATCCCCTGCTGTTTTACCAGCTGTGTGCACTGCACAGCGTTGATGCTTCACAGCCAGGTTTCCATTCACATCATAGACTGTACAATAAAGATGGACGACATGACAGCTCCCAAAAAATGAAGGCAAAACATCTTGATCGCCCCCTGGTGGCTGGCTGCAGTACATATGTCATAAACATCGCCTCCTCCATGTTAGTGGATGGAACATGGGTCAAACTAAAAGATCAAAGTACAAGTCAAATTAATTCCTCCAAAAGATGGTTTCTGTCATTTTAGGTAGTTCTTATCGTGCTGATGGAAGTTCAAGTGTGAAATTTTCTGTTAAGTTGATCTCTAACTAGTTATTTGACGCTAGGGGGGACCTAAGCAGGGGTTTGATGTCATGATTGACAGCTGTGTGTGCTGATTGATGTGCTCAGGATCAATGGTGCTGCTCTCGATTGGTTGGAAAGGTGTATGGGTGACAACTCAATACTGCAGAGAATGCTACTGCACAGACTCTGGCTGCAAATACAGTCACCAGCGCAAGATGGCAGAGGTCGTATCCGGATATCTTGGCTTCATTTTTGTACAGTTGGAGGAAGTGAAGATGTGTTGCCCATCTTTTTATACAGTCTATGATACAAATGTACAACTTACACAATTTTTAAACATTATATAAAAAATGTATATATCAAAAAAAATACCAAAGAAAACGCACATTTATGCATCATGTCAGTGAAGATCCTTAGTCATCCAGGTCATGGTGATCTTACGTGCTACATTGTGGGCCACTGGACTTGCTTGAGTTTCTTGAAGACGTTTCGCCTCTCATCCAAGAGGCCTCCTGAGTTTCAGAGTCGATAAGGTCACATATGAGTCGTTGACCCAGTCGGGTCATTGAGGTCACGTGACCTTAACGACTTTATAAGTCACGGACCCAGAATCTAAAGCCTGTGACTGCACACCAGTCTGTCAGAACTGAAGAAGCTTCTTGGATGAGAGGTGAAACGTCTTCAAGAAATACATGCAAGTCCAGCTGCCTACAATGTAGCACTTAAGACAAATTTATGCGAGTTTCTGTCCACTGTTATATGAACATTAGGAGTTGACTCTTCAAACTAAACAGTAAGTGGCACTAATTCTCTAGTCAGGTGCCGTTAAAACAGTTTTTTTTTTTTTTATCATAAAATGTGTTTAAATGGAAATTATTTGTGTCAAACAAACAGGCAAACATAATAAAGGCAGAGAGAGACAAATACAAGTACAACTGACATAAAATAACACATAACATGCCAGGGGTCCTGGTTTGAACCCGGGGTAGGGGAGCCCCTCTGTGTGGAGTTTGCATGTTCTCCCTGTGTCAGTGTTAGTTTTCACCGGGTACTCCAGCTTCCCCCCAGAGTCCAAAGACATGCAGGTTAATTTGTGACTCTAAATTAAAGCGTTAATGGTTGTCTGTCTCTATGTGTCAGCCCTGTGATAGTCTGGCGAGCTGTCCAGGGTGTACCCTGTCTCTCGCCCTGTGTCAGCCAGCCCCCCCAGCGACCCCTAACAGGATAAGTGGTTATGGAAAATGAATGAATGCCAGGGTTGAACATAAATAATTTGACATCATGACACTTTTTTTTTTTTTTTTTGCTGAGGGTATTGTCTTAAAATATAGCTCCATGTTTTTATTTAGGCCAAAAGCATCAAAGTGAGGGTTTATTTAAGCAACTTTACATTTATAAAAGTAAAACTTAGCAAGACAATATGATATTAATTAATATTCCTGGTCATGCCATAAAAACACTACAGAAGAAGATGGCGCAATGATGACGTAATTTAAAAAGCGTCAGTCAAACAAACAAACAAAATACGTGTAAAATATTGTGTAATTATAGACCTACTGTTTGTTTGTTTCATGTTTTTGAAAGAGGTCTCCTCATCCTTTCAAACAGATTTTCACCTGCCGCCATGTTGCGTCTCTTCAGTGACGTTTGAGTCACGTGCTTCAGGTAGTCTATGTCACATTTAATTCACTAAAGTCTGCTATGACTGCACTTTCAAGCATTTTGTTTTTATAGACACGAACTTTTCATCTTCAGCCAAGCATAAAACTTTTTTTAGATATTTTAGATTTTAATTTTTTTTTAATTGATGAGTTCTTTCTATGCGCAAATGCACACAGACACAGGTGGATGGAAACACACCTAGTGTCACCTGCTGACACTGCGATAGTTTCAGTCTATCACTTGATTGTCTTAAATCATAATGCTGCAACTTCACATAATTCTAGTCATGAAAATAATCCAAATGTCCAACAAACAACAGGCGCATGATGTTTTAGCGACAGAGAAAATCATTGTGATACTTACCCAACTCCGAGATTCAACCCCGACGTGTCTAACTTCTTATTCCAGAATACAGACTGAGGCGGAATAATCCTGTTGTTTCACAAAAGGCTTGAGCGGCATGAAACGACCCTGCTGTAATGAAGTCACCTGCTCATACTGTACATGCTCCTCTGTCTGCAGCGGAGAACAGTGTGTCTCAGTGGAAGCGACAGGGTGGATACTGAGCACCGTGTTCACACTGAAGCACACGTGATGCGATAAAGAGAGCTGCGAAAACTACTTGCCAGAACATATCCCACCTTTTCACTGAGCTCTAATAACCTTACAGCGGTGAAATGATATTGCAAACATCTGCAGAGTGCTGGTAAATCCGCAACAGGAAGCCATGATTTGAATTTCCGCAATGAATAATTAATCTATTAGACCTGCAGCATGTTGTGGCATTAATTTACCAGAGGGACTGTATCATTTTGCTCAGACAAGACAACATGCACGGATAAATTATACCCCCTCTGCCTCCTACAGTATGAAGTGTTTACAGCTTTCAGAGATGTCACATAATAAAAAATATGCTGAGCAAAACCCTGCAGATGCTCTCATACATACACAACTGAGAAAATAAGATCCTGTTTGAGAAGATGTGCACCACATGTGCACCACATGTCCTCACTGCCAACTTAGCCTACGAGCTTTAAACTATTCACTCACTATGAAATCAAACTGATAAGCTTATCTAACTGTCTTACATCTTGGGCAAGTCAGACATTGTAATAATGTAGCAGACTGCCATTGAACATTTCTTGCTCTAAACCTGTGCTCTTTGAATATAGTGAGTCTCATGCTCTGTCTCAGAGGTGTAGATTTTGGGGGGAATGCAGGGGACGTGTACCCCTCAATATTTGGAACATGTGTATTTGCCTCCTCCTCCCAGTTCCCTCGTCTCAATTTGGACAAGTTGTAGTTAGATGCCTGAAATATCCTCCTGAGACCTGAGCTTTTGTTTGGTATGCATTTTTAATTTAAGTATAAAACAACACATTGTCAACAATGATTACGTCTCAGTGTCCTCAAACGAGTACTGTTTCAATTAACAGCGTCTTAGTTTGTTACCTTTGCTAAAATTGGTGAAATTTGTTGCCATATCAAACTACAAACATTATCATAAATAAATATCAATATCATAATAAATAAATTAATCATAAATAAACAAGTTTCAAGCATAATTGTGATCAGGTTTTGGACCTTGTCCACTTTTGTGTTGGGTCAGTTGCAGACTGACTTAGCAGAGATGGCTGCCATCTTATTTTTACATGGATTAGTGTATTGTGCTCTTACTACCACTAGATGGCACCTAAAAGTGTCCACGAATGAGGACAACAGGTCTAAGTTAAGTAGAATGAAGTATAAGGTCAAGTTAACCCAAAATGTGATGTCCTCACATGAGGACACAGAGTCTCAGGAGGATATGCTGTGTAGTTAACACAAGCCTGAGAGACTTTTACATTTTGTTTTACAACATAACATACACCAGTAAATACCCCACTCACAAATTTTTAAGCCTTTATAAGTATTTAAAAAGACAGTTGCTAACAAGCAGCTAAAGAGACTACAGAATGTCATCACACCGAGCATGACTTAACAGCTATGTTATGGTGGCGACGTTGAAGCCATGCAACTGTGGTGTAGTTTGTTTATAGCCTAGCTTTTTTACTTCTGCCGATTGCATTCAGGCTTCAAAAATCATACAAGTGGTGTTCATGAATGAAGATTATCTTGCTGAACAAAACAAATAAGTATAAACTCTTGTCCACCACAGAGCATACTCTGCTATAATCCCAAATCCAATGGAAATATTCCATTATCTGTTTGTCAAGAGAACCAGGGCGATGTTAACTTCCATTCTGGCCTGGAAAAGAACATCATTGTTGCAGCACTCTATAAAAACATAAAAATGGCAGAGGACTTTTATTTTGACTAAACAAAAGACATTTAAATATTGAACTGATGCAGAAAAGACGCAACTCACCAGAATGCAGGGAAATAAGTGTTTGATGCTCAAAATATTTGAGCAGAGGATCCCCAAACTCCCAGTTTCATATTTACCTCCCCAATGTTAAAACAAAACCTGTCCTTGCTCTATCAGAAACAGGACTAGTATTTTAACTTTGCGGAAAGCAGTGGAATTTGAAATGTGTTAGCATCAAACCTCAGGGGCTAAAAAGTGAAGCCAACATGGAAGTGCCAAAAACTGCAGTTCTTTAAATGGCTGCTTGGAGCTGGCTCCAGAGGCCAGTCAATCCCCATAAACCCCCATGTTAAAATGCCCAAATGTATATGTCATGGTAGCATGTCAATCAGTAAGTCGTAAGTTTGACTGAACTAATATTATGTAACTGCATACAGCTTCATTAAAATGAATAGTAGATGCTCACAAACAGTAAAGATTCAATCAGTTTTCAGAATGGAGTTCAGTTCTTTGCATGAATTTGTTTGTTCTCTTGGTTTCCTCAACTCACCCAAAAGTGTGAATATTCATTAAAGGAAGGCAGGAAGAAAGACATTTTAAAAGCCTACAAAAACAAGCAGGTACCAATGCATCTTTAATGCTTAATGCTGTTAGATAAGGTCATAATTTCCCTGTTGAGCCTGCTGACACACCAGGTGGTCAGACCTCATTTCTCAAGTTTCTCTGTTGCCATGGGAATAACTGGTACATATACAGCAGACCCACTTGTAATAAACATGTCCGTAACGCTCTCAAACATTACCCATTGAGCATCCAAGGTAAGATGCACAAGTGGCTCTTAACATAGTAAAAGTGACACTGGGTACATTTTTTATTCTTATATTGTGATTAGGAGGAGGCAGTATCAATAAGGTCTTCTATCATGGTCCATTTAATTGATTGGAATACCTGTAGCTTATATGTTGTGATAGATTATACAGAAAATCAACTGGAAAACATTTCAAGGATAAAAATCATCAGACAGGAATGTATGTTTGTGGCAAATCCAGAAAATTAAACACAAGGAAATGGAGCTTCATTCCAAACTGAATATTTAGACTTGTCCTGATTTCTGGTCTTCAGTACTGCCCAAAATAGTTTAACATAGCACATCCAGATATATTATTGGTATTCTGTCACAATATATAAATTAACATATCATGCAAAGCTACTGCTATATCTGCCTTGTAAATGAGCTGTCTTAAGATTTTTGCGGATCTGTGTGCATGCCGATTGTTATCAAAACGTTGTCGTCTTAACAGGGAACTTTTTTCAAAATGAAAATGAGAAACGATTCCATTTTTAGCAGCTGTTTTTTTTGACAAAAATTACGTCATCTCTGAGCCCAGATGGACATTTCTGCCCAATGTGGAGAAATTCCCTTGAGGTATACCTGAGATAATGTGTTCACAAGAATGGGACAGGCGGACAACCTCCGCTGTCGCCAGCAATGACCCCAGCACCTCCTTTTCATGTGTCTGACATATCAGTGTGATTTCGTTTGTCATTGATGCTGCTTTGTTCTGTTCCCGGGGGATCTTTGCTGCTGCTCTCCCTGCCTCAGGCTTTCCATGAAGGCGTGTGGAAGGGCAGGCAGGTTTGGTCTCTCTGCCTCAGGCTTTCCATGAAGGCGTGTGGAAGGGCAGAGAGGTTTGCTCTCTCTCTCTCCCTCAGGCTTTCTATGAAGGCGTGTGGAAGGGCAGGCAGGTTTGGTCTCTCTGCCTCAGGCTTTCCATGAAGGCGTGTGGAAGGGCGGAGAGGTTTGGTCTCTCTCCCTCAGGCTTTCCATGAAGGCGTGTGGAAGGGCGGAGAGGTTTGGTCTCTCTCTGCCTTAGGCTTTCCACGTAGGCACATGGAAGAAGCTTTCTGCGTAGGCCTGAGGAAAGGCAAAGAAGCCCCAGGACAAAGCCATGCTGCCAATTATAATACTGCAAATGGAAATCAAGTTTTCTTTGATTAAAGAGTTCCTGACTGAATTACATTTGTATGTGAGATCGAAGCAGCTAAGTAACGTTATCTCGCGTGGGTAGCCAAAACCTGATTTTATAAATCCAAAAAACTACCTAAAAATGAACTGTTTGGCAACCAGACCAGGCATCTCGTTGAGACAGGCATTTATTTGTCTAAATGTGTAGCCACAGCGGCCAGTAAAAGGGGCTAGGGGTTTAATTGGGACTGAGCTTTCAATTGAAGTTTTACGCTATGTCATCATGTAACTTGAAGCAGATATGAAGCAGATTCTTAACATGAATCAAAAGATGAAAAATAACCACAACACAGACACGAGGGATACCACAGAAATTATAGTCTTGTAATTCAATGTATTCACATTACAACATCCACATGGTTCAGTTTGTGACAACTTCTAATGATCTTCAAATATATTCACTGTATGATACATAATACCAATATAGGCACTTCCAGTAAGTCTGGCAATATTGAAGCTACAGTATAGTGTCTAAATTACAAAATGGTAAAAATAAATAATGTATATCTAAAAGAGTTTTTGTAGTTTTAAAATTTCTTTACTGTACAGCATATATGTATATTGTACAAAATGGAGCATCAACCTGCAAGAAAATTATTTTACTTCACAAATACTGTGTATTTGGACATATTCTTCCTCGTGTAAGTATTAGTACATGTGGTAAGTGCAAGGTACTAGTGAGAAGAAAGCAATTATTTAATCATGTGTCAACTATATAAAAATACTCATCTCATTTTTTTTTTACATAATTGTAAAGCTTGTTTGGTTCCCATGGTTACAATTATGCTTCATGTGTGAATAAGTATGACAATCAAATAAAACCAATTAAGACAATAAAAATTAAACACTATCAAAACTGATACATCAGCTGAAACACAAGTATTAACTTAAGACTGCTGCGACTGGGGGCAAAATGTGTACATTGTCCACTCTAAAAAATTAAAAAACAAAGGTCACCAACAAACTAACACAGTGGACAGAATCCCATCACCTTTAAAGATGAGGTACGTTGTGTGATGAATACTCCAATCTGCACGCTCAGCAGATCAAAGAGGAAGCGCAAGGAGAAACATGCCATCGGACCCTCTGTGAATAACAATGTCATCTGAGCATCTGAGGAGAATTGAAGAACTACTTACTGCATGACTTTACCCTTCATTATTTCATCACCTCTGCTTGTGAGTAAGAGCAGCCTCTATTCAAAAGTCAGCGCCAGCCATATACATACAGGACAGAGTCACATTAGGGAGGCTAATGGAAGAATTTAAACAGACACAAACACACTATCTTGCTCTCTCACACACACACACACACTGTATACTGCATTTATACATTCACAAAGCAGGAGGTTTGGAGAGTTGATGTAATTATATAATTGTGCAACCTGGAGGCTTGAAAAAGAAACTAGAAGTAGAAGTTACATCTAAATGACAGAAACAAAAATTCGACCTCTTTAGTAAAGATGTCTGTGCTGTACTGAAGAGCTCGCCTATATAACACTGGTGATATCCGGGGTTGGGTAGTAACGGATTACGTGTAATAGGGATTATATAATTAGATTAGAAAAAATAAGTCACTATTATCAAGCCAGATTTCATTCGAAATATTAAGCATAGCGTTAGTTCGGACAGGACATGGTGTCAAGCTCAGCTCACATCCCTGCCATATCAGCTGATCTCAAACAGCACAGTCAACTGATGGAGCAGCCGATTGATGGGAGGGAGTCATCTGATAGATCTCATTCAGGGCGCCCTATTTAAACTGCTCTGGCCTGCCTACTGTTGCTGCTTCCTCTGCAAACTGCTTCCTCCACCCCAGCTCCTCCTTTTCATGCTGTGTCTGACTTATCAGTGTCAATTCTGTTTGTCATTGATGCTGCTCTGTTGTGTTCTCGGAGATTCTTTGATGCTGTTCTCCCTGCTTAGGCTTTCCATGTAGGCACATGGAAGGGCAGAGAGGTTTGCTCTCTCTGCCTTAAATTTTTTCTCATTTGCACATGGAAGGGCAGAGAGGTGTTCTCTCTCCACCATAGGCTTTCCATGTAAGTACGTGGAAGAGGCTTTCTGCGTAGGCATCTGAGGAAAGGCAGATAGGCCCCAGAACAGAGCCATACCACCAAATATAATATGCAAATGGAAATAAAGTTTTCTTTGACTAAAGTGGTCCTGTCTGAAATGTGTAATTAGAGTATAGTAAAGAATTGCTGGATTATATTTTGGATTACGTCTATAAAAAAAGAAAAATTATTCTACTTTTTTTATGATAACCATGTGGCCTTTGATTAAACAACAGCAGCAGCAAACAAAAACGTACACAAAAGAAACAGCATCCCTCATGCCAATGAATAAACACAGTACACCTGTGGTTTGTGCCAGTACTATTTTTGTAAGGCTAATTTGATTTGACCAGCTGTATATGCTGAAAATACATTAGTATTTGCATTGAAAATCTTTTTTTTTTTTTATGGAACTCAAATTTTTGTGACTACATCATTGTTTTGGTATGATGTGCAATATTTTCAATTTTTGATTTTGAAGTGATTAGATTTTTTTAGTATTTCAATGGATTACTTCACTCATTGCAAAAATGTAATTTGTATTTAAAAACAAACAGCATTTTAAAGTACTCTGACCCAACCCTGAATCAGATTTTTGAAAACGCTTAATAAAACATATCCACATTGTGTCTGTAATGTGATTATAGCTCATTAGGGATGACTCACAGGCAACATACAGAAAACAGCCGGCATGTTGATGTTGTTCATAAGATACAATACATGAGGCAACACACGATCATTAGAGGCCAGAAAAAACAAAAATGTTCCGATTCAGTGGCTGCTAACAAGTTTGGTCTCATCTAAATGACTGTCTGATGCCTGTCTAATCAGTGGGTCAACCAATTATCTTCAACTTGTGTGGTCTGCGCTACAGTTCCTGAGTCTCCTTCCCCTCCACACTGTGGCAGAGTCAGGGCAGCAGTTAACAGGCCATTACGGATGTAGTGTGCTATTCAGCACAGCCAGGAACATTGGATGGTAATAGAGTATGTTAATGCAGGATCTGCAAGGATACAAGGACATGATGTTCTATACCCAGAATAATTTCAATAACAGGAAGCTCCATTGTATCCAGGTCGACCTGTGTGCTGTGCAGCTTTTTGAATATAAGTTTAAAGAAATACTTCACCACCAAATGATCATTTGTGGGTCATATACTCACCCTTTGTTGAGTTGAATTTGGAAAGAAAATTCTGTTTCCTACAAAAGGCAAACATTCTTGATGAACTGAAGTCATAAGGGGCCATGTATGACAACAGCAAAACTACATCAAAACAGCTCATGGAGTATAATCACCCAGTTCTTATTCCTAGCTTGTGGAATACCAACACTTTATCACACCCCTTGGCGTGCGAAATCAATGCCAACCTTTAGCATCTTTATTAGACAAACCGGGCTTTTAACTAACTCCAGTGTAAACTCCTCTGCATCAATACTTAATGTTTAGCACAACAAATGTAGTATGAAGACCAAGAAAGTCCACTTAAGGTGAAAGGGAAGGGAGGTGGATGGGTCAAACAAAACAGGACTTTCACCAAGGAGAGTGCAGTTTGTGTCCCATGTGAAACCAAAAGTCAGTGTTTTTTTAACATGATGCTATGTCAGTTACATGTGGGCGTTGCGCACTGACATCACTTGTAATGTTTTTGGTCAAGTTATATTATTGTTTCATAACAAACTAACATACTTATTTTAACCCAAAACATATATATTTTTTAAACCTAATCAAGTAGTTTTCTTACCTAAATCTGTCCGTGGCTATTTCACAGCATTAACCACTTGTTACAATATGTTTCAGCTGTGCATCACATACAGACACTGAGGGATGCCCTGTGCGTCACTATGAGACGCTGAGAACAGGTTGTTATAATCCAAGTCTCTTTTCTTTAGTCACATACTCAGATGATCCAAACATGTGGATTTTTGCTAAAACCTTACTATTTATAACACTCCTGCTCTCATGCATGGACGAGTCCCAGCCAACATTTGTATGTGGGCCCCATGTGTGTAGTAAATGGGCTGAAAAAATGGATTGTTGTTCCATATTGGCCCCATGCAAATTGCCCACATAGATGGGTTTGCCAGAGTGGGCCCCATATGGGTCATTCTGGGGCTACCTGGGTACGAAGTGGAAATTAGTCCAAAATGGGCATCTTATCTGGGGCCCACTTGGGTAAACCCACCCACATGGGCAATTGCTATGGAACCTGTACTACCCACATGGGCCCCACGTACAAATGTTGGCTGAGTAGTGTGCCTGCACTGTCTGGTGAAGTGTTTTAAATAATAAGGTTTCAGCAAAAATATTTATTTGGGAAGTACTGAGCATACAACTGGATAAAAGAGATTTGGATTATACTGCACAAGTTGTGTGAAAGTCTGTAAACAGATGTCCTGATACATAGTTTTGCTGTTGTTATACGTGGTCGCCAATGACTTCAATTCATCAAGAATGTTTGCCATTTTTGGGTTCTTTGTTCACTGTGGAGGTATGCAGGAAAAACAAAGTTTTCATCACAAATTCAAGGTAACACAAGGTGAGTAACTGATAAATAAATGATCATTTGTGGGTTGAAGTATTCCCTTAAAGGACTGAGATTATGGAAGAGAGCAGTGGTACAGTATGAGATGAGACACCAGTGCATAAGAGATTCAGATGTGCATGTAGGTCATGAGAACTCGACAAGATTAGCAGTGGATAATTCATTACATATTGCCTCACTGCACTCATGTGTGACAGAAAGTTGACCTGCCAACTCAGTGCAGAGCACTTTACTTATTCAACTCAAGCTCTACTAATGGTCTCTCAAACACTTTTTCTATGTAAATGTGAATAATTGAAGCAAAGTGGGACCTTCTACAGATACATTTTGCATCCTACTCTCAGGCTACTGTGCAGCTGGTTATGTAATTGTTGTAGCTCATGGCATTTTCTTAGTTAAAAGTAGGGGCTATCATGTGACTTCAAGTCATGTGCAGTAATGTCATTATGCCAAATTCCATTTATAAATCATGTTTACGAAACAATGTCTGGTGAAAACTCTTGAAGAGCACTTTCTCATTGCTATTTTCATACTTACTGCCACTTTTAAAAAAAATGTTCACATGGATTGTGAAGCAATGAAAAAAAAAAACAATGTTGCAAAGAAATGCATTACAGGTAGACAATGTCATGTCTGAATATAATCACACCAAATTTAGTTTGTCTATTTGCACCTGGGTGAGAGTAGTTAGCAGCTATTCAGGCTATTAACACCCATCCCTACGACGCGTTATTATGGATCCCACTGTGTGCTGTGACTGTACTCATCACATTGACACGTCAAGGTTAGCAGTGGTCAGGATTAGGACGTCACGGTTAGGGCTAATACTAGCTAGTCTACCATATCAAAGATCAGAAATTTAAGTGGTAAATTTACGGGAAAAAACAGAAGTGTTACAGAAAAGTACTGTCAGAAAGTCAGGTGACGTAGTATAAGGAGGAACACTGTCCACAGAGGGAGTTAGATAGTGGATGAATGGGGTTCAAGTCCGATGTGAGTAAACGCTGGCTGATTATTTCAAACTTAGGTGACTTTATATTTTCAGTTTTTAGGACGTATAAAGCTGCTGAATGTTTAAACTGAGTAGATAAACTTTAGTAGAATAGCTGAACAGACCCATAAGTAGCGACATTATGCGTTAATGTTGCTAGGACGACCAGTCGGGGAGGACTCTCAGTCACCCAGGTCATGGTAATCTTAAGTGTTATATCGTAGGCAACTGCCATGCTTGAGGCTTCTTCAGTTCTTCCCCACCAGTCTGTCAGAACTGAAGAAGCCTCTTGGATGAGAGGCGAAACGTCAGTTGTTCAGTTGGCTATGATATAGCACTTGTGATTAGGACGACCGGGAATATACATCCGCATGTACATAAGCTGGCTAGGTAAACCCCGAGTGTAAATAGACTGTTGCTACGATCACCTGGGTGCAAACAGCATCTCTCCACAAAAGTTTATCATCAACGTAGGTCAAAATTCACATGGACTGAGTATGAATGTCAGAACATTGAGCGATGGGAAAATCCAAATGACAAATTTGATGTTTAAAGAGTAAAAGTGATTAAATAACACATAATGCTGTCATCAGGGTCATCTTTGCCATTACTAAAAAGGTAACTTTACTGCACTGCAAATTCATTACATTCAAGAGGGAGCGATCTTTTCTACTGGCATCAAACAGCTACAGCAGTCAGCCTCAGAGAACTGTTTCATTTCTCACAGACTTGCACCAAAACTCTTTTATCAACCTGGACTGGAATTCAACTAAATTTTTCTTATGTGGAAAAAAAACAGAATAATTTCCCTGTGTGTCATCACAGCAACAGATGTGATTTATCAAATTGGACGTTGACTAGCAGAAGAACTCCGTCCAACTGATGCACTCTGGAGTCCTGTCTGCGCCTAACTCTGAGAGAATGAGTGTCTCCCCGAGGTGCCAGGAGAAGAATTCAGACAGATTCACTCTGTCTATCTGCAAAGATGTTATAATAGCCAAAGCAGAAAAGTAGGAGGTTGTGAAATAAAGCTTCTGCATTGCTCTAAGACTTAAATTAACATACTCTAAACTAGTTTACTATCCCTGCATATTTGTGTCTTAGCGTCCTCACAGGTGATGCAGATGTTTGCTTTGAATTTCAACAGCTGAGGTTTTCCTGAGGGTTAAAGGTCAGCATCATTTGCAGGTTTTTATATAAGGACCAGCAAGTATAGAGTATAATACAGCACACTGAGTCCAAACACATGGTCAGAAAGTCAAAAATGGATAGAAAAGAAAAGGGACAGTGTAATAGTTAGTCCACCTATGGTCATGTTCAAATACCTTTGTAGGGTTATCCATTTTCTTTATGTTTTATGAATGTCGGGTTACCTGTTTTTTGTTTTTTTTTTTTAAACCTTTTTTACCCATTAACACTTTGGTAGTCTATGTTCTGTGTACTTGTATTTCTTTTTGGTCTTGTATTCAGCACAGATTCATCTCAAACTACTCTCTGCTGCTTTGTCCGTGCAAGCCTCTGCACTACTTTTGCGACAGTGAACCCTGTAATGACCACTATATTCATCTGGGGGCTGGAGGCCAAGGATGGCATGAATACATCTGATAAATCTATCTTTATAGCCGCTGCAGAAGAATTGTGCATTTGAGCACACTAATTTAAACATGCAAACCCACACACGCACACAAATACAGAGTGTAAGGAGCCTCGAGTCTCCTTCCTTAGAGTAATATGGCTACACCTAATGGTATAAAGTACTTCATTTGGCAACAAATGCAAACAAAAAAAAAGTATAATTATTTTAATCTGTATGCTAAAGCCTATGGGTAAGTGATTCATTTTGGCAGAAGTTGAAAGGAATAAAAGATACGCCAATGTTCCTCATTTGATTGACTCCCTTTATAATCCATATATAGAAAAAAAACATATTATGGTCCATGTGAGACCTCAAAAACTCTCGCTAAAATTGAAACACAAGTACAAGTAACTGTGGTGTCTATATATAATTGCATTCAGAAAATAATTATATATAAATTGGCAGCAAATTTCTGCAGTCCTGTGTTACCACATTGGGTTGAGGTCTGTGCAAGTCAGTCTTCCTCTTCTCTTGACAGTAGCAAAAGAGTCTGTATCCCAAAGTACACAAATAATCCTGTATTGCAATATGGAAAGCTCCTTTAAATGTTTGGTGAAACCAGATATTCAGATAAAATGTGTAAAGCACAAAATTTCCCACCCTGTTTTTTTTCTGTATAGGCACACATTTCCCAAACATCTACAGTGTTGTGTCTAAGTGATGTGCTGGCAAAGACAGGAGTCAGTTGATAGGATAAGAAAACAAGAAATACTTCTTCACGTCCTTGCCCTGACTGACGCCATATTTCCCATGGGCTGTTGTTTCACTGTGGGTCCCCCTCCGCTAGTTCCTCTGGAGGTTTAGAGTCTTCCTGCGGAGACACGGGCCACTCCGGTTCCTCCACCCCTTCCTCTGGATCCTCTCCTTCTACTAGCTCCTCTCTGCTGCCTGGCTCCTCTTCCTCCTCGTGAATAGCCAGGATTGGCTCAGCTACATTATTTAAATGGACAGAATCTGCTCCTTGGCCCTGCTTCTGGGTGTCCTCTGCGATCACCTTCTTCCACATCTCATGGTTCTCCAGCAGGTGGTGGGTGATCTCGCAGAAGACTTTCCTTCTCTTCTTGGGAGTTACTTTCTCTGGAAAAAAAAAACTTGATTAAAACTCTTTGATGACTGATTTTACAAAATGTACACCTGAATTTAAAAGCAACTCAAAACAGCTGTCTCATTAGCAAGCACACCCACTGCCTCTGGGCATTGCTCAGAAATTGGTCTTTCTGTCAGACTGTGGTCAGACAGTTACATAAGAGCAGTTCCCAATGCATCCACCAGTGTCGTTCACTAAAACATCTCTCTTCTCTCTTTCTTTATTTGAAAGAAATTCTAAATCTAGGGGGGACGGATATGTTGTATAAAGTATGGTATAAATACACACTACAACATGTAAAGTGTTCCTCCCAGGCTGGTTTAGAGGCTCACTAAAAACAGCACTTCCCTTTGGCTTTCCAATGAGCTCTCATTAGCATTTATAGTCTACAGTATTCTGATCAGAGGCTTTGTAATCTGATGCTGAACTGCAGTCATTTTTTAAGTTACAAAGATCTGCTGCACTAATTTATATCCCATCATTCAGAGGCGAAGCCACTGTTTAAAGCCATATTAGGCAGGATTATCCTAAAAAAACAATGTATAGACCCTGTGCATAAGTGCTATATCGTAGGCCACTAGACTTGCTTGAGTTTCTTGAATACATATCACCTCTCATTGAAGAGTCTTCTTCAGTTCTAACCGACTGGTGTGGAGTTGCTGGCTTCTAACCCTAACAACACAGATGGTCAGGTGGGTCAACGACTCACATGTGACCTCAACTACTCTGTAAGGGTTCACACCCACACAGAGTTTAAAGCCTGCGACTCTGCACCAGTCAGTTAGAACTGAAGAAGCCTCTTGGATGAGAGGTGAAATGTCTTCAAGTCCAGTTGCCTACGATATAGCACTTATGATTACTTTATATTTTTTTTTATATTACTTTAAGTTTGTACAACATATTAAACTACAAACATTATTAATCATGAATAAACAAGTTTCAACCAGTAAATGTGATCAGGTTTTGGACCTTGTCCACTTTTGTGTTGGCTGCAGACTGACTTAGCAGAGATGGCTGCCATCTTGTTTTTACATGAATTAGTGTACTGTGCTCTTACTGCCAATAGACGGCACAAAAAAGTGTCCACGAATGAGGACAACAGGTCTAAGTTTAGCATAATGAAGTATAAGGTCAAGTAAACCCAAACTGTAATGTCCTCACATGAGGACACTGGCTCTCAGGAGGATATTTTGCATAATTAAATCCATATGAAGAGAATAAATGTAATTAAAAACTATTTCATACAAAAGCAGGCATTCTATACTTCATGTTTTTCATCACTACCAGTTTCTGGTTTGTCAGGTTTATGGTTTTGTTTTAGACCAAAGTGCTTACGTGATGCTTCAGAGCTGGTTGATGTGTCCTCCTCGGCAGTATCCTCCTCCTCCTCCTCTTCCTCCTCCTCAGTTTCTGTGATCTCTGGCTCCTCTGCCTCAGGGTTAGGTTCCACCCATCGTCCAGGCATGAGGCAGGCTGAGTCGTAGGAATTGCACAGCGGTCCCACGATGTGCGTGATGAATGATTCCTGGAGTTTGGCCAACTGTGGTGCTGCTCGGTCCATGAAGGGGCTGATGGGAAGGCCCAAGGTGGACTCCTCATCGCCCTACATAAAGCATGACCCACATTAGTGCACGAATATCATGACATGGTGTGATTCACGTTTCAGCACACATACTATTTGAAAAGAACTGAGTCATTCGGGTTAGAGTGAAAACGTGGGTTAATGTCAGGCTGAAGTCTATCAGTTCTTAGAGTTAAAGTCTTTATAGTGTAAGAATGTGAAGTTTGGTGCCTACTGCATTAGTGAGAGAAAAATTATTTAAGGCAGAGTCAGAACTCAAAACATAGAGTATAGTGTGACGGGTGGAGTAAAAGAGGAAAGCTTAAAACTGGGCATAGGCATCAGGATTCCCATGGCTGTGACATTCCTGGAACAGTATTTAAATTAGAAAAACTATTGCTTAGGTCTGAAAACAGTTTGGAATTTACTGAAAGTTTTGGATTTTTTAAATATACATTGTTTTGATTATTGTTTAAAATCTTGTCATTTGAGTCTTTGAACTGAAAATCCCACACACTGCACCTGCTCAGCTTCACAACTTTTTAGTCCTCCTGGATCTTCGTCAAGAGTGTTCAACACCATTATCATTGAGCTTAAATAGAAACTGCTCCACGCTTTCACAGGTGTGCACAGGTGTGGGAAAATTAATCAGCTGTAGGTGTGTCGCTCAATAATTGACAACAGCCTGTGTACCATATGTCACATATCCCACAAACGAAAGAGTAAGGGAATAAGAAAAACATAGGAAAATCTAGAAAACTCAAGCTCATTACACAATGTTGTCAGTTACTGAGAAACACACCCACAGCTGATTAATTCCCCCACACCTGAGACTTTCAATTCAAAGACTCAAGTGATATTTTCCAACACACCTGCATCCCAGACAGTCGGATGTGCTTCTTTCAATCCCAAAACATGTCAAACAAAATAGGTTCCTTGTAAAGCTTATTTAAAATCAAGAGCTGCTCTACGTGACCATTGATGCGTCACTAGTATCACATGATACACATGGACGTCATCAGCAAGGCTGTGCTCCCTAATGGGGGAAAGAATTGGCTGCGACAAAAGGAGAGAAACAGGAAAATGCTAAAACGCTGTGGGTTAACCAGGGCTTTCACTTTGAGATTTGAGGCACATATAATATGTGAATAATATTGAATGAGTGGGAGGCTGCTGCAGCACAGTCATACAGTTGAGCTGCATCACACTGTTGTCTCCAACTAAATCTCAGCCTATGGATCAAACAAGTTGGCTGTAAACAGGTTTGTTGTTTACAGACAGCACCAAGTACGGTGATCTGGACAAAAGCAATATCCATCCAGTGTGTTTGGTCATTGATCAGTTTAGACAGGGGATGCCATAAGGGACATGATGGCAATCAACTTTAATTCATGAAGGGATCGAGAACGCTCAGGTTCAGACAAGGTCACAGAACAATTATCAGACATGTCTGTAAAACAGTGGCTCCCAACTGGTGGGTCGCGGGGTGAAGGGTTCAAACACCAGGGTGGGGGAACCCCTCTGTACAGAGTTTGCCTGTTCTCCCACGTGTCAGTTTGGGTTTTCTCCAAGTACTCTGGCTTCCTCCCACAGTCCAAAGACATGCAGGCTAGATTGCCAATAAATTGCCAATAGGTGTGAATGTGAGTGTGAATGGTTATTGGCAACCTGTCCAGGGTGTACCCCGCCTCTCGCTAAATGTCAGCTGGGATAGGCTCCAGCCCTCAGTGACCCCCAGCAGTATAAGTGGTTAGGGTAAAAGACTGAAAGAATTGCTGTTTATCATTCTTGCCAGACACTGCTGCTAGGTATTTGTTTTCATGGGCTTTTCCATCAGTTAACTGTGTATTTCTAGCCTGCATGAATGTGAGTACAGGACAAAGCTGTAAAACAGCTAAATCATCTGTCAGTTTTCCCTGAATAAATAATGGCTGATAATGATGATGATATACAGAAAGAGCCGGGTATAGAATATAATGTGAAGGCTGAGGGGCAACAGCATGTGTGTCATCTATGACGTCTGTATGGATGGCAGTGAACGAGAGCAATAGCAAGGTTTTCAGGTTGCCTTGGTAACTGACCCCAAGTGTCATCCCAACACACTTAACAGTAGCTTGTCTTTGTTCCTGCAGGGCAGCGAACTGCTAATGTAAAGCACAATGAGAGTCTTTAAAAGATCTGAGGTGGATCTGCATCTTGTTGGACACAAACAAAGAGAGGAAGGAGCTCTCAGACTGAGATGTCACCATGACTACATCCTAAGTTAGCTTTCCCAAAAGGATGTCTCATTTCTCTGAGATATACTATATGCTGTTATGAATAAAATGGTCAGGTATATTCTAACTGAGCTATCCAAATAAATAGAGTGCAGGATTTACAGTGTGTATGAAGAGTAAGCTCAGAGATTCATTTAGTATTGTGATACAGACACAGACCGTGAAACAGACACTCAGATCCTGGTTCACAGTTCACACATCGTAATCAGTTTCAGAAAGCCTCTTAGCATGGCGGACAAATCTTATCCTCGAGGCTCTGTCGACACGTTCTCTGGTGCTCCATGACAAACTCACTGTGTATGATGGTTTGTATGATTTGTATACATGCCTGAACATGCTCTGTATTGCTGCTTTTTTCAAGGTTGTGGGACTCTCAAGGATGTCAGTGTAACGAGCGGATGCTGCTCCCCCTGAATGACAGTTGCCTGGGCACCCTGCTTGCGTCAACACATCTTGCAGCGCTAAAACTGTTGTAACTGAAGAGCATTTCTCCAGCGAGGCTCCAGCTCTCTGTGTGTCCGCCACACAGACCTCAGAGTGGCTTGTAATAAGCCTGTTGTGTCACCTAGATGAAGTAGCGGGGTGCATAAGGGCCTGAGCTTGACCCAGAGGCAATTAGCAGAGATTAGCAGCCACTCAGTGCCAAGGGGACATACTGTAACAAAGGTCACTGAGGGTGGCATTAGACGGAAGGCATTACTAGATTCTGTTTGTTATAGCAGTGCTGTGGACTGTGACTACTTTATAAGGTCCACCTGTACAGTCTAATGCAATCCAATACAACTGTTCTGTCATGAAGTCTACTCGCATGATGCCTTTAATGCTTTTTAGTCAGAAGTGTTACATATTTTAGTGCTGTACTCAAAGTTAGGGGTGATACTGTAATGGACTGAATTATGTTTAGAGCTGTTTCTACCATTCTGTCCCCTCGTATATGTAATGTCGAGGACAGAAAATTAGAAACATCTTTCAATACGATGTAGGTGGTGCAAGGAACCCTATTGAAATCGCTCTTTATTATTATTATAATTAACATACTCATACTTGGTAGGCATATGTAACATCCCAAGACATACAAAAAAGCCTCTTGGAGCCTTAAGCCCAACAGGAAGTCCGCCATTTTCAATTTACTCTGCCACTTTTGTGCATTTTTGGCCTTTTCCAGGGGTCGTACTTTGACGAACTCCTCCTACAGCTTTGATCTGATTGACTTCAAATTTTGTTTGTACAATCTAAAGATCTTGGACATCAAAAGTTGCTTAAAGCTTGAGTTTTGGTGTATTCTGCAGCGCCACATAGTGGACACAGAAAGTGGTACAAAATGTGAATTCCAACGCCCACACTCTATGAGGAATATACCATCTCAGTCCTGTGGCAGAGTCTGACTTTTACAAAAATGGACAGCAGCACCAGTCGGCCTCCTGCCAGTACCCCCGCTTTGTGCAAAGGTTTGAGGGCCCCTTCATCGCTGCATTAATATTGAATTTGGAAAACATTTCTGACCATGTCAACAAAAACTGAACATTATAAACTTTGCAAAGGTAGAATTTGTGGCAGAGCTCTAGCATTGGATTGTAATAGACTGTACAGGTGTACCTAATAAAGTGGCCACTGAGTGAGTATTAAAAATGAGGCCCCTATTACACAATATTTCATTACACTGACAATAAAACCAAACATATAAACCACACATGTGAATCATTAGCTCACTCTGACAGCAAAAACTACAAGATAACTTTACTATTTCTACTGTTTCCCCTGGCTTATGTAAATATCAGTAAATTTATAGTGTAATAGTAGAATACATAATTGGACTAATGCATAAATCTTGTCATGGAATTATGACAGCTCCTCGCGCAATAACAGCTCTCAGAGGGAGCTCTGCTATTGCTATCTCAATATGTCAGAGAGACTGAATGAAAAATAAATTAATAGGCGCAAAATCAATCAAGCTTCAAGTCCAATGTCTACGTGCAGGAAAAAATAAAGAGGAGAGGACTGTATTTCAATTTCTGTACTTGTTTCAGTGGGTTTTGAGACAAAATAGAATGAAGTTGTCTGAAACACACAGCATGGTACCAAAAGTCACTCTGCTCTGCTCTGCTCCTCTACTCTATTTTATTTTGAGAGAAAACATAAGGAATTCAAGTGGTTGAAATATATTTCCCACCTGCTGTGTGTGTGTGTGTGTGTGTGTGTGTGTGTGTGTGTGTGTGTGTGTGTGTGTGTGTGTGTGTGTGTGTGTGCGTGTGTGTGTGTGTGTGCCAGATTGATTTTTAGGTCTAAAGAATGAGGATATTTTGCATAGTAAGTAGTTTCTAACTAGCTCAAGGATAGGAAGGATGGTGTGCTGTATGTGGGTTTGTCTTAAAATATACTGTCCATTTGTCTGACTGATAACGCGGCACAGTGTGGCTCATTGATTGTATGTGTTTCCATAGTTTAGGACAACAATGGAGACTTACAGCACTGAGTCATGAGCTATATCAGACTAAAAGATACACAGTCAAATTTGTTGGTGGGGTCAACTCAGTGTTGCTTTTGGCCTTTTAATGGCATTCATGGACTGCGAGAAAAAAATAGTATACCATCAGACTTAAGGAACATTTCACCCACAACATTATTATTTGTATATCAATCAGTCACACCATGTTACCTTAATTTGAGGAGAAAACTTTGTTTTTCTTGCATACCTCCATGGAAAACAGTGAACACATTGATTTAATGATTGACTGGGAACCACATTTAACAATAGTAAATATATATTAAAACATCAGTTTACAAACTCTCACACAACTAGTGTAATCCAAGTCTATCCAGTCATACACTCAGTAGTTTCCAAACACATACACCCTTGCTAAAACCTTACTATTCAAAACTGAAATGAAAGTTAAACTAATCTACGCTCTGTGAGAGTGAAAATGCATGTGTTTGGAAGGCACTGAAAATACGACTGGATAAATAAGACTTGGATTTTACTGCACAAGTTGTGTTAGAGTTTGTAAACAAATGTTTTGATATAGCTTTACTGTTGTAACCCCACTTCCTTGTTTGGTAGCGTTCTCAAGTCCTTCTGGCTTGTGGGAAATAAGCCGGTTACAATTTCTCTTGTTTTATCTTCTTTAATTTACACCAACATCCAGCAAGACAGCGTACATCCAGCTTCACTCTAACTTAACTGAAGCACATGTTAACCTGGGTGTGTTACACTAACACCTGTCCCCCGCACAACACTGTCATACAGGAACTATAGTTACTGTTACTCTCACTTGAGGCTAAAAAGACATAAAATAGCAACATAGAGGCACACATGAAAATATATACATAAAATAATTGCTCAAGTGCCATAATTGATAAAGGAATAATTACTTTAGACCCTTTCACTGTTGGTAAACAGTATGTTGTTTTTATGTTGGTGGGTGGGGCTTAGCTGGAGGCAAAACAATTCTCCACAGACATTAGCCAGCGCTAGCTAGCAAGTTCTGTTAGCTTGTTTTCGACAATGGAGGAAGATGATATGAGTCTTTCTGAATAGGGTGAGTTCGGAAATTTCTGATCAGCTGGACACGATAACCCTCAATACACACAACATTATTCATCCCTACAACAGGAAATACTTATTCCCTAACCTAAATGAAGCGCATGCTGCACGTGTGAACATTTTTGATGATCACCTTTGTCCAGTCCTTTCATCTTATCGCATTTAACCATAGTTGTCTTTGTCGACAGACAGTGGAGGCCGGTATGTGATAAAATTAAGTTTTGAGCCATGACTCCCTTTACTCTGGCTCCCAATAACACAACAAGATGATATTTTAAGACTCCGATGTAGCCTACAGCGGAAAGTGAACGCATCATGTCTATAAGGATCCTCACATCTACAGCAATACAAACATGAACATCCACCCACTCTTTTCAAGCATCACATTATTTCTGGTACAGTCTGTGTTTGCTCTCTGACAACCATATGTTTAATTTTAGCTCATTTGATATTCTGCAGCTGTCAGGCCTTGATATTGTGTTAAATTTAAAGCTGTTGAAATTCTTCCATGTCAACTGAACCTAGAAGGTTTAAGAATAAAATAGGTGATAGGAAACATTAATTTTTAGGAGAGCAGTACAGGTGGAGATTGTAGCCTCTGTCTGACTATTATTGTTTTTAACATGTATACAAGTGTTAAATTCTTCTTGCCATAGCTTCACTGATGAGGAGGGTGGCTCTCACTGAAAGACACAGTAACATATATGTTCAATAAATATATAAAATCAAATTAAAATTATGTCCTTAGAAACCACCATAACACTGACACCTTGACATTCTCCTCAACTAACTCCTCACAAAGGTATGATGTTGTATCGCAGTGCTGTATTGGACAGTGTGTTATACTACACAGGTGTTTGTGTTGTTGTGTTACACCCCTGCAGGCAAACATGACAGTACATTGATCTTTAGTTTAGCAAATACAAGCGAGGTCCAAGTTCCCATCAGAGACGGTTCACACACCTGCTCATAGAACTCGTTGACAATGCCCTCTGTCCACTGCAGATGCAGGTCTTTACACTTCAGAGGCCCATTGATGTCCGCCAGTTTAATGCACATCTGGCACACCAGCAGCCTGTCATTCTCGTTGGACCAATCAATACCTGTGGATGGATCATCACCCACCTGGGGGATGAAAAAACATGACGGGTTGACATTTAACATATTCAAACATGTTGGCAGACACAGCATGTGATATGGAGATATTATGTAAATGTGATGCCATTGATCTGTTGTTCAAAGATCGTGTATTCATATTAACGTCTGGAGGGATAATTAATCAGGGAGCAGACATATAGCGACACTGAATAGTAATGTGGATGAGACAAAAGCAATGAGGACTTTAAACTGTGGCCTCTGCTTCTATTATGAGGCACATAAGCAGACTTTTTCTGGAGATAAAAAGTGCCTTATTTAAAAATGTAGAGGTTTGAATTACTGTGCTTTAAATACGTTGTGACCACTTGTGTGAGATATGAATAATTATGCAGCACTCTGAATTAAATCAGTGGCATTTCTGATATCAGCTTATTTCTACAGAAGTGACAGCACTTAAACACACCAAGTTAAAGCTTGCATTAATCTCAACACTGAATGAATCTGTTATTTCTAGTTTTCCTTAATGAGCTTCAGATCTTGAGACGGAGCACCACTGACTCCCAGAGCCTTGTCATTCCAACCTAATAATTCAGGAAGCTGAAGAGATCAAGTGCAAAACTTGATGGGTACTTCACAGAAAGCTAATTTGCTTCCAGGAAGAGCAGAGCAGGGTGCACTACAGTGAGAGACAGTGCTGCTACTTTTGCTGCCAAGCCAGTCTGCTCAATGCTAGCTGACAGGCCCTGGCCATCGTGCACCACCACTGTACTAATACTCACAATGGAAAAACCCAAGACCCTCAAATCTGAAGCCAACATTCTGTCTGCACTTAGATGAGTTCTTGAAAAGCCGCGGGGCGCTTTGTGTTGTTGACGTGAGCTGAACATACTGCAAGTGCTGCAATGTTCTGCACAAACAGACCTGTTCTTCGAAAACCACTGGGCATTTCCCTTTCAATAAAGTTTTCTTAATATTAAAAGAGCTGAGGTCTGAAAGTATGAGGTAAACACCTCTACAGAATACACATGACCCATTACACTGAAGAATACTACATTATCATTATTCAGACCAGTATTCAAACAAGCTTTTCACTTTATATTTAAGGATGGGTATTTATTACTCAGTGTTGGCATTAACTAATTCCAAAGGCCCAAAAATATTTAAGTTAAAGGTCAAAAAACAGTTTATGATGTTGTCAAATTAAGATTTTTAAGGGATTTTAACACCATGTCCATAAACTCTTAAGATCTAAAAGTCACATAGTTCCATATTTAAAGGGAAACTTTATTTTTTCAACCTCAACCCTATTTTCCCATGTTTCTGGGACTGTTTCTGGGACTCTCAGTTCAATCAAACTCAAGTTGCTTTGCCCCCAAAGTGCGGTTCATTGAGGTAGGTGTGAACACAGTAGTTGTACTTGGGTGCACACCAAAAGAACTGGACTGAGACCTTCTTGAAGAGGTGGTCTTGGTGCTGTTAAAAACAAACTCTGGTGTGGTTCGTTTGTGCTGAGAACGTGCTCCGACCTCGATCCGAACGAACTGCAGTCACATGACACATTGTTTGGGTTAAACATGAGCATGTTACAGTCCGAGAGGATAATTAATATGTGCCTGCCTTAATATGTACATTCGGCGCATCCAGTGCATCGAAACTTCTTCAGTGTTTTGTTTACTTCCTGGATTTTTCCTGCATGGAAATTCTGACCAATCAAGAGCGGCTTTCTCGCGCAAGGCATTTGATCTAGTCTGCTTGTAAATGCTGCCGAGAGAACACGAACCAACTCTAGGCAATAATGCACCTTTGTAACAAAATGAGTCCCTGATTCGGACCAAAGCAAGACGACTCTTGGTTTGAAAACACCCTAAGTGACTATTGGCAATGACGATTTCTTGAAATTTGTTCAGTATTGAGTAGGACACCAAAAGGGCACCAATGTAACCTTTGGGGCAATATGCCACTGACAGGCTCAGATTGTTGTTGTAAGTGTCTGACACCATTATGACAAGTACAGAGAAATAAAATGTTTGTCTTTACCTTTTGCTTGATTCGGTCTGTTTTTATTGTCTTCCTGCAACAACTCAGCTTGCAAGACTTTAGAATCAGACACACAGTAACAGTAAAAAGGTAAAGATATAATATTTTTTTCTTTGTCTCTCTGCCTCTTATAAAAATCTGAGTCTGTCAGCAGCAAAAACAAGAACTTTTAGTGGACATACACTGATAATATGATATCGCCCCTAAGACTACATTGCAGCCCTATTCGTGGCTACAGCCTGGCACGTTCTTGCTTAATACAGGACCAGTTTCAAAAACTGTTCTTCCCATTAGTCACTTAGATACAGAAACATAGAAAAATAACATTCAGGTTGAAAAATACCCTTTAAGTTTCCCTTTAATGGCAAACAATTATGTTTTCAGAGCTACCTTGGCATTGAACTCAGCCAGGAAGTCAAAGTGCTTCTTCAGATCAGTGGCCAATATGGCCTCAATGACCAGGAAACGGAAACGCTTGAACTCCCCATGGTCCAGGTTGACGAGGAAGTTGTACTCTGGCCGCGACATGAAGAGGTTCCAGGCCGAGGCAGCGTGGTGGTTTTCCAAGACAGATCGATCATTGTAGAGCACGGCCTGTGAACACACAAACACTTCACATAAACAAGTATGGAGATGCTTATTTATGAATCCAGCAATCCTGCACACATACACAGTAACGTGAGGGTTCAACATGTGAATCACTTCTGAATCTTACAGAACTAAAAAAGAGAGACAGGATGATGTAGATTATTCAAATGTACTTCAAATCTTCCAAAGTATTGCTAAGAAAATTAGAGCCAGTGTACTACATTGCTTCTCTCTGATATATAAGCACATTTCAGTTTTATGACAGTCTGTTTGCCTACATTTAGAGGATATGTCTGGACTGAAAACAGCTCAGTTTTCAAAGTCAACTTCTGGTCTGTTGTCAGGAGACATAACACGTCTGTTATAGTTGGTAGCAGTGCAGAGAACTGCTCAGAAAAGCGTCAAATGAAGATTGTTTTTTTTTGCATGGCATCAACACATCTACATGCCAAAGAGCTGTTGTGTGACTGGTTGTAATGGCTAACAACATCAAGACAACATCAAGTCTCCAGCTTTATATCAAACCAGTCGAGGATTCACAAAGGAAAAAGTGGCTGGTGGCTATCATGAGGGCTCACGCAAACACTGATGGGCGGCAGTATCTCAATCTATAGAAACTTGGGTTGGGAACCGGAGGGTCGCTGGCCAAAGTCCCTGTCTGGACCAAATATGGAGTGTGGACAGGTAGCTGGAGAGGTGCCAGTTTGCCTCCAGTGCCCATTAGCAAGGCACTGAACCCCCAACTGCTCAGGGCACCTGTTCATGGGCAGCCCCTTCACTTTAACATCTCTCCATTTAATGCATGTATAGGTCCTGTTTGTGCATGTGTGTGTATTTCAGGTCTGTGTGTATAAGACAACAGAATGGGGATTAATAAAGTATATCCTCTTCTTCTTTAAAACAGACCCCAGTCCCACAAGTCAGTCAACTATGAACTGGTTAACTAAAAAATTAAAACCAGGATATTATCTACTTTAGTAGATGTTTGATCAAGCCATTTCTTTGTGTTGTTCTCCCACTGGTCTGCGGGAATCTTGTATGGGCATGATTTAAGGCCAAACAGGGCAAGTTTTCTTTCATATCTTGCCTTAGAATCACCAGACAGAGCTTCAAAATAATGAATTGCCATGTTAGCAACCAGAAAGGAGCTCACTCAAGAGTTTTCAGCACAGAAACCAGAGAATACCCCCCTAAACAAAGATGGCGGTGATATCTTGATGTCACGACTTCACAGAAGTTTTAAAATCCAACCCCAACACCTGTCAATTTTAGACAAGCAACAAGGAGCTTCTATAACTGTGACTGTCTGATTGTGCCGTCAAAGACTGATGATTGGCTTCAGCCCTGCCAGAGCAGTTTGGCAGTGAAATAGACAAAATGGAAGAAAACTGCCAATCAAATGAACATCTCGTTGATTACAAAGAATGTCTGAGTGTGTAACAGTTAATCACCTAAATTAACTTCAAGTGAGTTTCACAATCGGGTGCTGTTCTCTACACTCTGAAAAATGAGTAGATATGCATTAAATAAAGTTTTTCAACCGCCCAAAAATCATATTTTAACATGTTTTAGTTAGTTGACAACGTGTTTAAAGAATTCAGAATCAAATACATTTTTGACATGTTTGAGTAGAAAGGAATTAAAATAAATTAAAATATCTTAAATAAAATTGTTTGACCACAACTTTTGTATGAATATTAAGCTAATTCAACTTAATTAAGTTTTTCGAGGTCAAAGCAAATAATGTTGGTTGTACTAAAATAATTGGGTTTGATAGTTTATAAAAGACTCATGGGTTGACTCAATGTTGCCAGAGTTTGAACTACTTAAACAGATGCATTTAAATTACCTTTACTTTTTAAAAGTTGAACCAGCAGATTATCTTTAAGAGTGTACAGACTGAATAGCACGAGTACCTGTGGGGCGCTGGTGGCCACGAGGAAAGCATTGGTCCGCCCAGGGTGGTCGTAGTCGTGCATCGCAGCAGCCACATAAAGGGCCATAAGCTCCAGAGCAGGTATGAGGCCTGACAGGCAGCCGTAACCGTCTTCTGACACAGTGTAGGTCTTTGAAACCAGGAAGCCCATGTGACTGTGTGTTATTCCACTGTCGGAGTCTAGCCGCAGGGGAACAGACAAAGTGAGCGGGGTGAAGAGCAGGGTGGCAGAATTTACACAAACACACATAATGTACTTTCACATGCACATGCCTAAACGCACGGGCACTGTAAAGCACACACACGCACACACACACACACACATACTCGAACATTCAAATCCACTTATATGTGGATCAAAGGGATGGCCCTAGTAAGGCATACAAATGAGGTTATGGAAATATGGGTGAGAGGGAACTCTAATCTGCCTGCAATTTCATGCTGTTCTAGACTTCAAATAGTGTTTGGTACGTAAATGCAAGTGCCAAAAGCCTGAGTAAGATAAGACAAACTGTGAGTAGGATAAGAACACTCACTCCTGCAGGTTTGATGCTCAGACATTAATGAGATAGCTCACAGTAAAGCTGCAGGCAGATGGGAAAAAAAGTCTGGCCTACATATAGACAGTCTTTATGGTGATAAATGGCTTAACAAAAGTTAGAAAAACTCAACAAAAAGGTCATTGGGAGCTCATGTGTTCTTATGTGACAACTTCCAGGACACTTTTTCAGGCACATAGATTCACATACACACCAGCACCCCCACCAGGACATGCAAGTGTCTGCACTGATGGACCAACCTGAGTCACTGGCGGAGCCGTGGTCAGTAATGAGGCTGGGCAGACCAGGCACAGCCTGCGTGGTGAGGTACCAGACTGCATGAAGCACATCTGTGGCATGGACCCTGTTGTGATCTGGGTCAGGAGACAAAAAAGTGCGTATTTTTCTCCACCAGGGTGCAGTGTTAGGCTGCGTATGTTTCTTCTTACAACATAAAGGCTGCACACAGTCACATATGACAGTACAACATTTCCCTCTAGTGGCTGACTTCATTATTACAGCTGCAAACAAGGAAAGGGAAGCACATATGAAACAAAGTGGAGAGATGTTCAAGCTTACATGGTATATCTCTGTAACCATTCTCAAGGGCATGGAAGTAGTTCATGAATTCTTTTACAGGGATCTTGAAGGTCTCAAACAGGCCAGTGTCTTCAAAGAGCCTGTAGGACACCTGAAACATAAAGATCAAACTGTGTGAACATCGCCAGGCATGGATAATCAACAACAGGGCAATATGTCAACATTATATATATATATATATATCCTGATATGAGACTAAATATCATCTTAGATTTTGGATATTGTTTTATTGTAAGTGTGGTCTTTTTCTGTATTTAAGGGCTGTATTACAGTTAAGTGATGTCATTTACTAAACTTAACCAGACTGCTCTAGCTGTTTTGTTATTTGCCTTCACACACGACTGACGATTATTTATCAAAAATCTCATTGTATAAATATTTTGCGTAAGAGCCAATGGTCAACCCTACTGTATGATTACAATATTGATATCGAGGTAGTCAAAAATGTTGTGATAGTGAAATACCGGTCTTATTTTTCCTTATTTTTATTGTCTTGCGTCATGATAAGAGTGATAACACGATATAGAGGCTATTGTGCACAGGTATAAAAACAGGTGTGCCTTTAGATTTTGGCTTGCCCATTGGTGTGCCTTTAAAAATCACTGATACAGTCAACAGTTTTATTGACACTCCTCTGGCTGCCCTCTGAGCTTAATCTTTCCATGCTCACCTGACTGAGGATCCGTCCACATTTCCCGTTGGTCCTCTCCATCAAACTGAAGATGGGGAAGTTCCAATTGTTTAACTGACTCATCAGAGGCTCTAAGTCCTCCATTAGTAACGGCTCTGGAGCCAGAATAGGTTTGTCCTGTTCAGGTGACACGTCATGAAAAGTAGTAAGACAAATAGACACAATAAAAATAATGTGTGTTCTACTTGTAATATATGCCGGTGTGATTGTATGCTTGTCGTGTTGTGAGCTGTCGTTCTGCCTCCTCTTACCTCTGGAGGTATTAGTGGGTGGAGGATGACATTCTGGGCGGGGTTTTTTCCTTCCTCTGTGTCCTCCTCTGTATGTGCTACATCACTGCTGTCACTGTGGTTGGCTTCGTGGGTGCTGTCGTAGTCTGACGACACAACCACTTGGTCCTCTGCTGGTAAGGGTGAAAACAAAAAGATGTCACGCTGCAGTCTGAGGGGGAAAATCCTCTGTTTATCACTTTAAACTGATACACATTTTTAGGGGTGCTGAATTTACTTCTCTGGGAGATATACTTCCTCTAATCCTGCGCTGTTATGGGTGATTATTTTCTGTAATTCTCAGAATGAAAGTCCCAGAGATGGTGAGTGGCTCTTGTTCATTAACACTGGTGCATCTCAGTGATTGCAGCCACGCCCCTCATTCAACATCCTTACAGTGTGTGTAGCAGCAGCAGCAGCAGCAGCAGCAGCAGCAGAGCGACATATAACAGCCTAAGTTTCTTTTGTGTTTACAAGCACAAAATACAGTAAACATCTACTTATATTATTAGTTCTTCCTTTCTTTCTTTCTTTCTTTCTTTCTTTTAAATAAACAACAAACAACATATACTGATTTGACAATTACTCCAGAGGCCTTTAGCAGGTTTTGGAGTAAGCAAGGTAAATTCAGGTTTAACTCTGGATTTTCAGTACTACAAAGCTGGTTCTCTTCTTATTGGGATAAATCACCGTGGTAACTTATGTTGAACAGCTAACCTGCTCCAGAGCAGGTTAACTTCAGGGTATGAGATCCAAGCCTGTACACACCCCGACCTCTGACAAATTACATCACTAAAGAAAAGTATCCATGGACAAAAGTCAAGAGTTTCAGGTAAAAAAAAAAGAGTAACCTATACATTGTTATAGGTCAGTAGAATCATTTCATTGTTTCAGGGCTCTATTGGTTTAAAACAGAGCTTCTAACAAACACAGAGATTGTTTACACACTAAACACAATCTATTTTGGTCTGCAGTAATGTTGCTATTTTACACTCTGATTCCATCACCGCAGCTAAAAATAACACGAGACACCAGTGTGATGAGAACTTGGGAAAAAAAGATAATATTTTGTTAGAGGAATAATCCACACACTGTTAAATAGCTCTCGTTATTATAAATGCAACATTTGGGTCAGATAGACCTCATCAGTCATTAACTACTTTTCCCCTTTTTACTTCAGTAGCAGAAACAGTCTGGCCTCACTTCAAAATGTTTCATGTGACAATGTCAGTAAAGTTTTGTCATCTTCCAACTAAATAACAAAAAATACTCTATACTAATGTCACACATAGCCTAGTGATAGCTACAGGTAATTTATGTCTCAGCCAATGATGAATTTTTGGATATTGCTGTTAATGTTTCTACATTTTCTGTTATAAGATTACAGAGTATTGTTTACATCCCACGCCACTGACATTTACACAGTCCTGCAGTCCAAGACACTTTCAGTGCAGTTTCATCTCATTTCATATGAAGCAGCCCACTTCATTCATGGTTCTGATGACCCGTTTCCCGTAACACCAGCACAGATTACTTGGGAAAGTCATTTGTTTGGTTGGAGACATACATTTGTATTGTGAGTGTTTTGAACGTGTGTACTGTGTATATTGCGCTCCTACATCCACACAAGTATCTGGGTTCAGTTCAAGTTTTGGGACCTTTGTTGCATGTCATCATGGATGGATTACTGAACAGGCCTACTGGGCAAAGGCCCAGGGGCCCAAATTGTTGGGGGGACCCCTAGACTTCACATGCAAAATGCCAAATTAACATGTACCAACCAGGAGGAGACTTAAAATGAGCACAAAGAGACACAAAAGGACCACAGAGGGATGCAAAGGAACTACAGAAAGACACAAAAAACTACAAAAATGGGCTGAACAACTACAAAGAGACACAACATGACAAAAAGACACTGTATAACCTAAGAGACACAAACCCACAAAAAGATGCATAACAACCACAAAGTTGGTGCTCCTGTGTAGGAGAGATGGTGGGGCCCTTTGAGTAACTGTGCCCAGGGGCCCATAAAAAAGAAACACTGTGACCTGTGATATGATATTTATGCCCACAAACACTCTAACTATGCTGCTTGGACGCAGTGGTTATAGTTACAGAAAGAAGACTAGGAACATACCTGAGCGTGGTATCCTGTCTCCCTTGTCTAAAGAGCCCTCCCCATGGCTCAGTCTGATGTACGGTCTCCCACAGCTGTAGACAAGAAGCGGTTTAACAGGTTAGAGATGAAGGAACATGTTTCATTTAATTCACAGCGTGTGATGTTCCCTGTTGTAATGCTGTGATATTTGCAGCTGGTGCTGTGTTGCATCTTCAACTGCTGCGTATATGTGTCAGGATCAATCAAATCAAATGATTTCTTTTAGTAGAACCTCGATGGTGGAGACGACACGCTGAAAGACTGTTAAATGTCAGAATTACAACACATCAGGGTCGATTTTGTCCTCTGCTCAGACATTTACATTCACATGTATAAGAACATCTGCAAATCAAGTGCAAGAATCTGTTTTGCAGTTTTCATAGGATAAATTAAATTTTAATTACTCTTGTGCGATGACTGGTGTGTATCGTAATGCTGAGAATTCTACTTTGTTGGTTTTATTTGCCAGAATCAAATCCCATCAATCCCAAAATCAACAATCAATGATAAAAAGAAAACAACAACAATGGGGACAAATGCAGAATAGCACATGTGTTTATTTGTATGAAGCAAAATGTGCAAGCTTTCGCCGTCTGTAGCTGCGCCAAAGAATTGGGAATAACGCCATTCTCTACATCTGTCTTTGATGTCTCACCAGTCGGCAGAAGTTGTCAAGAAAAAAAACTTAATGGGATTCCTACTGTGCTGTCCCCACATGAAACACACGCTGTACAGATGCTTGAAGAAAAATACTCATTAATGAACCTAATGGATGCACACATTAACACAATGCAATGAGAATAAACAACAAAACAAACTCGAAACAGTTGCCGGCGCTGGCGTTGTCATAAATGACTCATTAGCAAGTGAGCCCACCCTCTTCGAGCTTTATGACAAATCAGTGTCAGCCACAGGAGCGGCTTACTGCAAGCCACAACCCTTAAAGACAGATGAGAATATTCACATTTACTGACTGCTTTTATAAATCAAACAGCAAATATTATCTTTTACGCAAAGAGCCTTGAGCCGGCCTGTGCTGGTTAGTTAGCTGTGTGACACCATGGGGAGCCTCCCGAGCTGCTCTCAACAGCTTTTCCATGTGTCTCCACTGAGGCCACTGTCAGGCTGTAGGTGGTTCCTATTAAAATACCTCTCCCTAAATGTTGTAAAACCTGCCTTCTCAGGGCAGGAAATGCCTGCCGTTAGAGCATGGTGTCACAGGGAGCACAAAGCCCTGTAGTGTGTCTATCTCCTTCTGATAAATTGTTTCTTGAACACTTTTGAGCTGTACCCACCCTGCCTAATGGTCCTGAGGCCCCAACAAAGGCAGTTCTGTTGTGTTTGCGGGGCCAGGTTGGACCACTGTGTGTAATGCCTAGCAGGTGTGGAATATAAAATAGTTTGATAGTTTGGCGGGCGAACAGTTAGTACATTATTGTCAGGGGGGTCTGGGCAGGCAGCAGCGCTTGGCTTAAAAGGTTTACTTTTAATGAAAGTTGAAGAACTGGCAGACACTCTTCCTATTCTGCTAATGCAGCAGAATGGCCTCAGCTACTGACATTGAGCCCTCAGCACTGAATGTAAATAAGACGGCCGGCCATTTTCACTAGAGGAATCTGTCAGTCATGTATCAAGTGACTCTGCTTTTATCACAAAGAGCTTCTTAAGTGTAGTTTCAGTAGTTAGCGCTGTAGTTACAGTAATTTAACTGTCCCAGTGAGATATACCTACAGCGCGAAGACAAAATACACTTTGCTCCATGTTTTTGTTTCAGCCTCGTCTCAAAGAAGTGGCCTTTATATACCAGTCATTACTTTAAGCAAATACCTTTGGGAAGAATCTCACTGCTGCCTGCAAATATGTCCGTCCAGTCAAACATCCTGCATCCAGTGGAATGGTAGATTTAGGCACTTATGGTTAAGATTAGGAAAAGAGCATGGTTTCACTTAGATACTGAAAAAATAAACCTGTCTTGTGCTTTAGACAGTCAGAGTGGAGTTCTTTATTCTTTAACCAAAACCACATTTATTTCTCTGACATTAACTGAGGGCTGTGAGCGCCTAAACACAACCATTAGAGCATTAATGGTGCTGTTGTTGTCGCAAGTGGATACCATATTTTTTTTACGAGTGGATATTGAAGGAAAACAAATTAAATATGTTGTCAGTCAACATTTTTAAATTTATTTTTATTTTATTTTCCAAGAAATGAGATACCATCGTGACATGTAACCGAGGTAAATAACTAACAACGCACTAAGCAAAATAAATAAATAAAGCACAAATAAAGGAAAAACTAAACAAAAACACTCAAACACAAACCCTCAACATAGTCCATACAAGTCAATCCATTCACGTTCCAGCCAGAACTGAGATGCTGTTGTCTCATGTGATGCTAGACTTATATTTTCCCATTCAATATTAGATAGTGTTAAGTCGAGTTCTTCTTGCCATCTCATTTATTGCCACCTTGCGGGATACTATATATTACTGAAATGTAATGCTTAACACCCCCACATTTATCATTTTTGACCAAAAAAACTGTGTCATAAATATAACATTTTTACATTTAGGGCTGCTACTGTAATATCATTTTATTATCAAATAAGCTGGTATTTATTTTCTCAATGACTTGATAATCATTTAGTCAGAAAATAGTGCAAAAATATAATTTCTTTAAGTCTGAAATGACTTTTTAAATAGCTTTTTTTGTCTATCCAACAGAGCAACAGAGTCAGAAATCTTTCATGTTCATAGGAAACTAAAAACAGAAAATATTCATATTTAAACGCACAATATGTAACTGTCAGCAGCTGGGGGTCTGTCAGTCAAAACAACAACAAAAGACGAAGCACTGCTGTCATTGCAGTCAGTTTCTCCTGGTTAGGATTCATCCAGTGTTTATTGTTCAGGAGGATTTTACCGGAAGCCGAATTATCTGCAGAGGTCTCTTCCTCTCCAAAACAAACAGACCCGGTGATTTAAACTAGTAAAAGCACTGAATAAAGCAGTTTCACGTTAAAAATCGATGTTTCTCCAGTGCCGTTTGGCTGGCAGGGGCTGGAGCTGAGCTGCCACCAAAGTTCGCCCAGCTTGTTTCTCCGATAACTAAGATCCAGACGTCCAATGACTAAAATCCTTCATCTGGTTAAAACACAGGTGTCAAACTCATTTTAGTTCGAGGGCCACATACAATCCGATTCAATCACAGGTGGGCCGGACCAATAAAACCATTGCATAATATCCCATTAATAACAAACACCTCCAAATTTTCCCCTTTTTTTGTTTAAAAAAGTACATTTCAAAAACGCTTATGCGCTTTCAAAACAGATGACAAACAGCCTGTGATGTCTAAAGAAGAATAAATGCAATTTCAGCAACATTTCTCAATTTTTCCACATTCAGTCAGTCAACCACTCACTGTCATTACATGTGCATTTTTCTGCACATTTCCTCTCCTGTGTTGTAATCCTGACATCACCACACCAAACTAAAGTAAAAGAAATGAACTGTAAAAAGCCTCTGAAGCAGTATTTTACAAGAAGAAAGCTACTCAATATTTAACTTGCTCCTGAAACTTGGCACCTCTCAGCCTCCACAAGTGCATCTCTATTAGGTGTGTGAGGTCATCCAGTGGGCCACATTGGACCCTGTGTTGGGCCGGTTCTGGCCCCTGGGACGTATGTTTGACACCCCTGGGTTGAAACATATAGTTAAAAATGGCCAAAGTCTGAAAAGGGAATTGTAAGAATGTGGCTTAATTTATTACGAATAAGTTTAAAAGTAAACTTACTTGAATGTATTTCTTTGGATTATTTGACATGTATCCTGCACTCGAAAGATGATGTGTTCCAGAGAACATGGGGGCCTTATAAGAAGAGGTGAAATATCCAAACCAATATAGGACATAAAAGAGGGTTTATGTAGGGGGGAATTAACATGTCTTGTCATTTGTTTTTCTTTCTTTTAGTTTTAGTGTGTAACTCCTGAGTCTCTTCCCTTTATAGATATTCGATCTGTGAGCCGAGTTGAGTTGTTTTGTTTGTATATTCTGTTGTATGTCATATGTATTGTTTTCCCCTAAGAAAGGATGGCAGAAGGAATACTCGCACACCAATTCAACTGAGCTGGACAGCCACAAAAACGGCTCACAGGCTGAGATCAATGCCAAAAAAAGTCAATTTGCACAAAAAGAAAGGTGCTACAAAGTGTAAAAAATAATAAAAGGTGATTAAAAACAGTTTAAAAAACGTATCAGTCCTTGACTATCATTAGTGCTTCTGATATGTGTGCTTCACACAACAGATATAGACTCAGACAGATTCCTACCAGCTGGTGCCACTAATTAGACGAGATCAACTCTGAGGAGCAGAGGCCTGACTTCAAAATCACAATGGCCTGTTCAATGAGTATTAGTGCAAATCACAACATCCTCAAATATCAATGTATGATAGCAGCACATATACAAATGTTTACAAAACACAACTATACACAAAGAAAAAAAGTTTTGTGTGCATATATTGTTGTATGTTATATGTATTTTTTCACCTAAAAAAAATCAATTAACATATTTTTAAAAAAAAGATTGTGGCTTAAAACTGGATAAAAAGTCAGTTTATGGCACAAAAGGGATATGACACCATTGACAGGTGATGGTGACCAAATGACACAGACTGTGCCCTTGATTAAAATTACAGACTTCACTGGGTTTGATAATTGTTGGAAATGTTTGGGATAATGTAAATACACAACTCTACAAAATATATAGCATTGGTTCAGCCATTTTTTTAAAGCAAATAAGTTTCATATTATATCTTTAAAAGGCACCTTGTCAGTCACCTAAAGTTCTGTAAAATCTTTTTGTGACTTTGCAGATAATTTTATTGAGTAAAATAAACATTAACTTGTTATGATAATATAAAAAATAATGAATTTTCTTTTCTAACTGTGCTTTTGTTTTTGTTTTTGTTAAAGCAGTCATAAAGAAATAGTGTGTAAATGTAACATGCAGAAGACACGCAAGCGAAAAAAGCTAACACTAGGAACTGGGGTAAAGAAACACCACCAAAGAAGGACCATTGGAGTTGAGGAAGAAATGTTTTTAATGGGAAATTGACACATATACTGAGACTACAAGAAGCACAACTAGAAAGAAAATGGGAAAAGACTCAGAAAGATGACACTGGACTGAAATAGAAAACACTAGATACCTAAACCTGTAAAAATGTGGATGTGTTTTTGTTTCGTTAGCTTATATTATTTTAATTTGCTGTTAACTGACATGTCAGTGTCACAAAAATTGTTTTTAAAGATTTAAATGAAAAAAATGTGCACAAGACACAAGACTAATCAAGGAAAGGTAAAAGGTCAAAATTGGTTTGTAAACAAACAGGCTTGATGGCAGGCAGATCCAAAAAGACTTTTACAGATGAAAGATCAAAAAGTCAAAGTAGGGCAAAGTTGACAATGCCTAAAGAAGATCTTTGTTAGATCAAAATATTGCACAATTAAAATACAGTGTGAGGATCTCTTGTCCGGTTCTATAATTTTAACAAATTTAAATACAGCCAAAGTAAATTGTCAACAGTCAATTGGGAGTCTTTTCTCTGAAGTAGAAAATGACTTCTGTTCTCCTTCAAAAAGCACCCTGGCATTCCCCAGTATGAACCTTCATCAAGTTAATTATCCCGCAATAGGAAATACTGTATAAACTGCCACATTGTCTGCATTTTCTGAGAACAACCTCCTCCTCCCAGGTTGCTTATCTTAATAGTTTGGAGCCATGCAAAAAGCCTCGACTGGCCTCTGCCCGCTCCCCTCTCCGCTGCAGTTTACTCCCAGATTTTATACTCAACCACTCACAGCAGGTTGACAGATTACCATTGGTTCAGAGCCCAAACGGACAGTGTCCAAGCCACGATAAACACAGCAGCCATTATTTCTGCTTCCAGTAATCTACCTACTCTCGAGCCAGATGACGTGAAGAAGATAACAGCACAGTGGCCGGGGCTGAGGGAAATGGAAGGTATTCAATCGCCCCCTTTTTTTTCTGTCTGTGTGATAAAAAAGCCGATACTGTAGCTTTGAAGTCGGTGTTATTCCTTCTTAACAATGTACGTCACTGAAAGCTGACATGATGGAAAAAGGGGGGAGAAAAAAAAGAAGCCTAATGTCCTAATTAAGATTGTACAGATTTGATGATGGAGCAGAGAGAAGGCAATTGAAGCCATGTGTTCATTTTCTCCCCTCCATGTGTTCTCCCGCTCCTTCCCCAACCATTTCTGCCTCTCACTTTCTCTGATGGGACTCATTACATATCAGGAATGGTTATTAGTGATTTGTTTGATCTGTAAATAAATTCATATGTTGCTGTGTCTTGGCCGGCTCTCAAAAGGGATAACAAATACAGGTTAGAGTACATAAATTACCAAAAGCCCTTCTACTCCCTTCTACTCCCTAAAACTTGTGATAGTTGTGTTAAAGCCCACTTGAGAGATGACGTGTTGGCAGGTTGCCGATTGCTAAGAGACCATCACAGCTTTAACCCCCAACAGCTAGTAGATGTCAGTAGGCATGGGCTGTGTTTAAATGTTTTTCAGTTTGACACTGCAGCCTTAACCAGCTCTCTTTTTCATTTCAGGCATCTGGATAAGCGCCAGATGCCTGAAACAAAATTTAAATGAAGTGTTACTCCGAAGAGAGCCCTCTCAGCTGCAGTAAACTAAACCCAGAGACTCTCTGTACTCTCCAATTGTGTCTGTGTAACCCCTGCCAGAAGAAGCAGCTGTGACAGTGTGTCTAAGCCCACTCGCGTGTGAGTGTGTGTGTGTTAATTGTGAGGTTCTGGTGACTGGGGAGAGGCCCAGGTGTTTGTTTATACTCACACCACCATAAGTGGCCATAGCTGGGGCCTGCTGCTGGGCCGGGCTGAGCTTTAAGACCAGGCGACAGGGCTTTGTGTACAGAAGCTGCTCAGTGTGCTTACATTTACAGAACTTGTTCAAGTATCACACTGTCATTGTGCAAACAGACCCAAACAAGCCACTGACAGACAGACGCAGCCCACACACTTCTTTACAGGGCTCAAGACGCAAAACAAAACAGTGTGCAGAATTTTTTTTTTACTCAGTGAAGCAAACAAAATAATTTAGAACTGATGGTTGGAAAGTTTGTAGTTATCATTTGTAGAGTTTTATATCAGTTTTCAAGTGCATTACGCCAACTTTACATTACAGATAAACTAATATATAAAATATAGCAGCTTCTTATCAAAGGCGAAGGAAAGAAGACAGATAGGTGAATGTAATTAGTAGTAATTAGTATGACTTCAATTTGTATAATGAGTAATGACTGCAATGATTAAATCCACATGTCACAACTTTGACTCTGTAAGTCTGTAATGTAGCAGAGGCACAGCACTCTTTGTTTGGTTATCATGACTAAGGCCAGGACCACTATGGAGATAAGTGAATAAACCTCTAGAGGTTTTATCTTGTGTTTGCTTCAGATTTATGCTCAGCACTTTGTTTGTTTAATGTGCATTTACTTGTTTGTTTTATTTCATTGAAAGTGTTCTTCTGTTGCCAGGTAGAGTTTCCACAGTTACTCCGGTTGTTCCATCCGCCACTACTGGGGATTGTAACTGCAAAGAACTTTTATTTATACATGAGTGTTCATTCGAGAAGAACTGAGCCTCGCCTGGAAAGTGGACGAGAGCAGGCTGCAGCAGCAGCAGGGGGCGGTGACAAAAAGCTGCGGTCAAGTCGGACAGTTTCCCGACACTTTCCTGCAGCCTTCAGTCTGAACAGGAAGTCACAGAAACACTCACATCCTGTTAAATCTGATGCCAATTTATTAAATTGTTATCAGACCCATTTATTAGTTTGTATTCTCCCATTGTTTTAATTATGATAGATTAATTTATTAAAATGCTTTTAAGGCTTTCTGTAATTTATGTTCATGGTTCAAACTCCATTTGACATGAACTCTCATGTAAATCTGCATCAGAGAGTGAGTTACAGCATTTGAGGATTACAACACCCCGCGTACCGACACAACACCACTTTATCCAGTTAAAACAATCCTCACAACTTGGATTCATTTTTATGAAAAAAAAAAAAAACTTTTGATTCTTTTGTTCTGAGGACCCTTACGAACTACAGGAATATGAATAACTTACAGGGTAATGGAGGAATGGACACATAATTTGAGGTAGCAAACAACTCGTTATTATTCATCTGAAAAACTTTCATTTAAAAAAATAAAATAAAAGAACTGCTTGGCAACCAGACCAGATGTCTAATTGAGACAGGTCTTTATTTGTCAAAATGTGAAGCCACACAGGGCTAGTAAAGGGGACTTGGTGCTTTATTGGGACTATGCTTTTAATTGAAGTGTTATGGTAATTAATAGTTATTAATTAACATAATTAATTACTAACATAATTAACAGTCAATAGCCTGTGTATAATTTATGTCCTGTGATATGAATGTATTTAGTCAGTCCCTCCAGGATCTCACGGCAAAAAAAACCTCGAATTTGCAGCCAAAAACCCTTGAAATTGTGGCCAATTTTGTCATAAATTGCGATAAAAAATTGCAGCATTTTTATGTGATTTTTTTGGCGGGAAATAGTTGCAAATGACAAAAATTGCTTCTAATGCCAGTCCATATTGCAATGCCATTAGCGTGATTTGATGATGCATCTGATGATCTCTCAAATGACATGGCATGCACAACGACTTCCGGTCAGCCGGAAAATGCTGAAAAAATGCGGAAAAATTGCAGGACTTTAGTTGAATTTGCGTTAATTATTTGCGATTTTCTAGAGGGACTGTTGAGTCTCTCTGTCTTCTAAATGTCACCATCAGTTACAGAAAATGTAGCCTATCCTGATGCAAGAATAAACCTTCGAAACATACAAATAAAACTAAAATCTCACCAATTACACAACAATGAAAAGTTTATATGAAAACTCAACATCTATATCAATCTGCTGTTAGACCAGGTGAGAGCCAGGAGTTTCCCATCATGCCCTGGGTCTTTCAGTCGGTGGAGAGCAACTGCAGCGCCTGGCTCTAAAAACTGCAGCCGCCTCAATCACATGAGAATATCGTTTTCCACTTCTACATGACGTTAGAGCTAGTTAAGATGAAGTCTAACACAAATCTAACCAGCATGCACTGTGCAGCAATTGCCGGTGATCGATTCTGCAAAGACCTGGTTTGTCTCGAACAAGTCTATTGGTAGCTGCTGGGGAAAACAAAAGGGCTATCATCCTGCTGTTTTGGTTGTGCAAGAGTTGACACACTTACTGTTACATTGTGCAATCCACATTTACCAATCCACATCATAGTGATAAGTTAAAGCAAAAAACATGTACAGTATATGTCCACTTTAACTATTTATTTTTGTCTCTGCATGTCCAGGTCCTGTGTTGGATTAACTTCGTGTTTTTTGAATTTACTACCTTGTTTTGTTGCTTAAATATTTTAACAAGTGTGTTATGTATTGATTGTTTATGACAGTATAAAACAAAACAAAACAATCCAGCAGCTTTTTACTAGCAGATACAAAATGTGACAGTTATGTTGTCCACAGATGCATAATGTTTATCGAAGACTCCTCACTGACCAAAGCTGCATAAAAGTTTGCAACCTTGTAAACACGTCTTATTTTCTTTACATATTTTTAAGTTAATATTTAAAGTGTTCAGTTACAGATTTGTATAAGTAATTAAAAACACAACGTCTCACCTCAAACTATTTCATCAATATGAGTTTGTATTAGTCACAAGGAGCTCTTTGAGAAGCATTTCTACTCTTCACAGAATATGTGTGTGATGACAGAGACTAACCGTAGCTCAAAAGCTGTGTGCAGTGTTATTAAATCATCTTAACCGAACCCTCAAAATCTGCAGGTAATGTTCTTCCTTAGTGGTCAGCAGAGAATGTTCCAGTGCACACACTGATATGTGCAAAATTCCTTTGTTCACATTTGACTCTGCGGGACTCAGACGTTCAGCCCCCATTCTTGAGGGACAGATACAAACATGTTATCTTACATATTCAGTTACTGATTTGTTGACAACAATACACGGCCAGAAGTACGTGGAAACTGGAACAGAGTACTTGATCAAACCCCTGAACATGACACATGTGATTGTTAAACATGTCATTCCAAAACCACGAGCATTAATTTGCTACTATATCGGTCACCACTCTTCTGGGAAAGCTTTCCACAAGATTTTGGAACCTGACTACTGGGATTCTCTCCCATTCAGCCGCAGGAGTATTAGTGATGTTGGGCACTGTGTTGGGAGATAAGTCCGCATTGAGATTCATCCAAACAGTGTTATTGGGTTAAGGTCAGGGCTCTGTGGAGGAAAACCCCGAAAACAATTTCTTCACGGACCTTGTTTGTGCACGGGGGCACTGCGATGCTGAAACAGGAAATGGCCTTTTCCAAACTGTTGCCACAAAGTTGGAAGCAAACGATTGTCTAAAATATCACTGCATGCTGTAAAATTAGTATTTCCCGTAGCTGGAACGAAGGGGCCAAACCATAAAAAACAGCCCAGGACCAAATAGTAGCAGTGCTTTGTACATTAAAACACACTGCAGAGGTTCTTGGAGAAGGTCAGGTTTCTGCAGGAGTCAATGCATATTCCATACACATTATTTTGACAATAGCAAAGATTAATAACACAAGCAGCTACTGAAGTCGCCTCATGTGAACTGTCCTGTTGGATGCAGCACACTGACCTGCCTTTTATGACACACATTCAGAAAGAAGACCTGCTGTTTGTGCCAATAAGCAGTGTCTGAACACATTTACTCAGGTGCTGTATTAATAGTACAAATTCGAGGTACTTGTACTTTACTTGAGCATTTATCTTTAATACAGCCATATTCTTTTGTTCCACTACATCTCAGAGGAAATATTATACTTTTTACTCTACTATATTTATTTGACAGTTTTAGTTACTTTACAGATTATACTTTACAGATTTGTCCTGTCCAGGGAAACCATGAAACTCCAGCTGCAGTGATGTTGAATGACTGTGATGACTTAAGGAGGAAGTATTCTTCATGCACAGATAAAATTCTTCTGCATCTTAAGCTAAATAAATTCTCTAAAACGCCCCTCGGACCAATTCGAAAATGTTTCACAAAGCTGAAAACAGGGCTGTTTTTCTGACAACATGAAAAGTTAACGTTTAAGAGATACATGTTTCTCACAGGACAGGGACGCTACAAACATATTAGGGATGCACAATATGTATCAGGCTGATAAATTAATGGTGATGTGATGGGACATTTTCATAATCATGCGTTATTCCGATAATTAAAATTATAGCTGATAAATAGCGCTGATAATATGAAGCCAGACTGCTTTCACTGACTCAACAAGGGCAGCATCTATGTAACAGGGTCAATTACACAGCAGTAACATGTGTAACAAAGTCAAATGGACATTTGTAATATTAAGTATTATAAGTACACAAAATTTGTCTCAGTTGTTATTACCTGACAAGTTTAGGCCACTGTAGTCAATATGTGGAACTTTTGATACTCAGTTTCTGTAACCCTACATTCACCTTTGGCAGTACCCCACCTATAAAGGGGTGCTCCCCGCCTTACCTCTCCCCTGTGCTGCTGTACTCCATGGGAGAGGTAAGCAATATTGCTCTCGTAGTAATTTCCATTTTTAGTGCTGTTAAGTTATGTTTATAGGTTCATTTTTCAGCCTAAACTCATTGTACAACATGCTAACATGTTTCTGTTTCACTAAATTTGTGCAGGGGCTCGAGTTATATGGTCGTAGCTGAGGATTTTGTTTTTACCTCTTGCTGTTAGTTCTCAGGAATAAATGGAGATCGCCTTCAGAGATATCTACGGTCTGGGCCTCTTCAAATCAACACAGCACAGACAACACTAGAGTCCACCGGTTACATCTACACACCTGACACAGTGGGTGGTTTGGGTGCCGCCAATAAACACAGAACAGAACAAGAACAACTGCAGCACGCTGTGTAGAGAGCAAAACATGTTGCGGTGTGGACGTCTTTCATAGTTCCAGAGGAAGACAAAAGGATTGCGGAGCGGGTCTGATCTCCGACCACCCGACACAGGTTTGACACAGCGCTGAAGGACCATCTCCAGAGTGTTAGCACCAGCTAATTAGCAACAGCAGCTTACATCCAACACCAAGCTTTAAACAGCTCAACTCTGTTGTTTAACTTGTTGTTTAACAGCCATGAGAAACAGGTAATCATCGGTTATCGGTATTGGTTGAAGAAATCCATATAGGTGCATCCCTAACACATAATGATATTGAAAAATATGATGCACTGCTGTAAATTAAACCACCAAACAGTACATAAATGAGTTTAACATCCACAGCAGTAAAATTCAGCATTAATGCAGCAGTTATAATAATCCAAAAACATCATATATAATAGTGAAACACTGTCAGGGAACATTTTACTGCAGAATGAGTGCTTTTACTTTCCATACTTTAAGTATACTGTGCTAATAATACTAACATACTTTTCTTAAGTACGGTTTAGAACGCAGGACTTTTACTTGTAGTGGAGTATTTCACAGTGTGGTATTAGTACGTACACATCTGAACACTTCTTCCACCACTGCCAACAAGGTCGAAATATGACCGCACCTAATCTTTAAATCTAACACTACATAACTTTCAGTTAATGGCCATAAACTTAACAAATATTATAGGTGTGTCTTTCTACCACGAGCTGCAGGCATCGTCTGGCTGGCTGGTTAGCACTTCTCTCCAGAGAGCTTGGCTTAAACAATTACCTTGGAAAGCAGGAGCCACGTGTTTTTACGGGAACAGTTCAGTTTTACAGTGCAGCTATAATCAGTTAATAGCTTTGTGAAACAAATCTCCTCGCAGCAAAAATACTTTGCAATACACAACTAAACACAGGCTGGTTTCTTTCACTGAAAGAACAGTCTTATCACAGACATTATTTCAAGTATGCTGTACATGAGTAATTATACAAGCTATACCAACTTCCCAATACAATAATCCAGCACCCTCCTTTACTTACCACCAACATAAACTCTTTGTACACCTGATTGGACACCTGCTGCCCTGTGATTGTCTTTGCTTCAAATTTCCTAACTAAAACTAAAAACATGGTGACTATTCTGGAAACATCACATTTCTGCAAAACTATCCACCCAAAATTAATTTCTAAGTTAATCAGAGGTGGGAAATAGGCCGTGCAGTTGCAGAGTCATGCCTCATTTTACAGCAGTGAGTCTGTTTTTATCTAAAAGTTCACTGTCGGGTCCCGTAAGTACGTCAGCGAGGTGATTTAAATCAGACACAAAGTCTGTAGTAAAAACCATTCTGTCTTTATGAGGTTCGAAGAAACTGACGAGTTGCAGCTTTTTATTTTGGATTTGAAACTTCATGTCTTTGAATGACAGATTTCTTAATACTGGCCATAAATACAGAAAGGGAGAAGCAAGATATATCTGTTGTTGTTCTGTATGTCTGCACAGACACCTCCAAACAAATGCGACTGAACAAAACAAAGGTTATCGTCAGTTGAAAGTATTGAAAGGCTGTTTTCAGCCTGTCTTTGACTATCTGTTTTCCTACACATTAATAATAAAGCTTTAGCTTCAGTTTAAAGATTTGACAAAAGTTCTTTGGCACTGTTTGAAAATTCAACTAACTTTGAACAGCGACACAAACACACATGTACACAAACTTCCACTGTGTACTAACTGTCCCCCTATCTGGCACACGACAAGCATCCGTGACGCTGCTTGGCAGCACAGAGACGCAGAGAAGCGTCTGTATTTGCAGACAAATGCTGATCTCCATCTGAAGACTTTCATGCCCGTGACACAAACTCGACAGGGGAGAAACTGAATAAGGTAGATGAAACACGAAGAGACTCTTTCTTGTTGAGACGCAGTTAATATTTTAAAGCTAGGGAGCACGTGCTGTCTAGTGCTGCTTGTGCATCCACATCATGAAAACACTGTATGCACGATAACTCGTATTCTACACGCGAACATGCACAGCTGAGGATTCTCAAGCTCAACCTTCATTTTCTACCTCTTTGAAATTCATTAAAAACATGAGCTGCTCTAAGATAATCCAAACATAACGTCACAGTAATCACAGTGTAATTGTAAGGAATGCAATCTCCGAGCTGATCACAGTAAATTATGCTGAAATATTTCATTTAGTAATCATAACTACTCTAATAAATTAAGACCCTGTGTTTATCCTAGATTTAATGCATCAATGTGATTTACTGGCAAAACAAGAAGCAGCAGAAACAAACCCAGTTATTTGTTGTGTTTTCAGCAACGTGGGCCTGTCCTGTCTTGACATTTCTACTGATTCACTGCATGTGTATTAGTCCTGTCTGAACACAATGGAACAACCAGGTCAGGTTTTCTCAACGGCTTTGGCAAAACAAAATGCGTCCATGCATAAACCCCACCACACAAATACACGCTTTCATGCACACAAACCTGCAACCTTTTCTGTCACACAACATTCCCAAAAACTACCACAAAAACAAAATAAAAATGATATCACATGCATACAGATCTACTTCTGTGTCGCCTGAGTTCCGTGCTATCTTCAGCACTACTGTGCTGAGAGATGATGTGTGTCTTAGTTATTCAGGTTAATGCGTTCGCCTGTGGGGCATATTTCCATTCTGGCTCCCATTGCACACACATCCTATTCTGAACTGCTCCGCCATTACTGTTCACTCACGCTGTCTTTGGTATAACTACAGCCAAACTGCTGGGAATAAACCTCTAAACCTTCAGAGTGATGTGGCATATCATTGTAGGAGTCCTCTTTAAAGCATTTGCAACACAGTTGTGTGTACCTATGGCACAATGCTGCACAGTAGAGCCTAATTATTATACTGACATACAAAAATCTAGGGCTTTGCTTAAAGATCCAGTGTGTCGGATTTAGAGGAATTTATTGGCAGAAGTGGAATATAATAAAATGAGTTTGTTTTCTTTAGTGTGTAATCACCTGAATAAGAATCTTTGTGTTTTTGTTACCTTAGAATGAGCTGTTTATATCTACATACGGAGTAGGTTCTCGTCCAATAAGATGTCCATGTTGCACCACCATGTTTCTATAGTAGCTCAGACAGGACAAACTAAACACTGGCTCTAGATAAGGCTATTTGTGTTTTTGCATCAACCACAATAGCTAGAAGCCCGTCTGCAACAAGCAGCATCCACAAAACGCTGCTTTGTCGGGTGAAACTGTTCTATTCAGCTTTTTTACACATTTAAATCACCGGGTCAGTTTGTTTTAGAGAGGAAGAGACCTCTGTGTAAAATTCGGCTCGGGGTGAAAACCTTCAGAACGTCTAGGTCTTAAGCTATCAGAGACAAAAAGGTTAGCACACATTAGCACGTGGTGGGCAAGCTGCCTGTTTCGGACATGCCACACAGCATTGGAGATACACAGATTTGTAACTTGAAACTGCTTTATTCAGTGTTTAAACTAGTTTAAGGGTGCTTTACACCTGTCCTGTTTGGTTCGGTTCAATCAAACTCAAGTTCATTTGCCCCCTGGGTGTGGTTTATTTGGCAGGTGTGAACACAGAAGTAGCACTCAGGTGTGCACCAAAACAACCAGACTGAGACCTTCTTAAAGAGGTGGTCTCGGTCCGGTTACCAACAAACTATGGTGCGGTTTGTTTGTGGTGAGAACGTGTTCCGACCTCGATCCAAACCAACTGTAGTCGCATTACACATAGTTTGGGTTAAACATGAGCATGTTACAGTCCTGGAGGATTATTAATGTGCGCCTCCTCCTGTACTGCCTTAATATGCACATTCAGCACATCCAATGCATCAAAACATTGTTTTATAGTTGGAGCCGCGCCTCGTTTTCAAACTGTATGGTTTGACTCAAATGAACAATGACAGCAATATAGTCCACGATGACCAGCGCTAAAAGTTTTGTTTACTTCCTGGATTTTTCCTGCATGGAAATTCTGACCAATCAAGAGCAGCTTTGTCATGCAAGGCATTTGATCTGGTCCGTTTGTAAATGCTGCCATGAGAAAGCAACCAACTCTAGGCAATTATGCAACTTTGTAACAAGATGAGTCCCTGAGTCAGACCAAAGCAAGTGAACATGAGGTGTGTAAGCACTCTAAGTCAGCCACTCCATTTGTTTTGTCAAGGAAGAAACCTCTGTGGATATTCTGGCTCCTGGGAAAAACCTCCTGAACAATGGACACTGACGGAATTCTAACCAGGAGAAGTTTCAGCTGGTTGCAATGTGTAGTCCTCATTGCTAAACGCCACTGAATCCACCTAATGCTTACACACTGAACCTTTAATACAACTCCCTCTGGGGAGGGAAAAAATAATATGGCACGCAAATATAATGTAAAAATGGGACTGTGTTTGCAACAAAAGTGGGGCACAAGTTAGAGTAAGTTTCTCAGAATAGCAGAGGTGTTATTCTGAGGGAGAAGAACGAGACATCACACATTCAGCTGTAGCTCAGGTACCTGCAGGTGAGTGCTTCATGGTAGGGTTTGATGCTGGCGCTGCGGTCCCTTCGGACGGGGCCGGGCTCAATGGTTGGCAGGCCTGTGGCGGAGGTGGTGGTGGTCCACGTGGAAGAGATCCTCCTCAGAAGACCGGGGTGAAGACTCCGCCTCAGACGCTGCACACACACACAGGAGAGATACACACACAGAGACACAGTTAGCACGACTAGAAAACCTCTCTTGTTACTTTTTTAGATTAATGAACAAAATCCTCACCAATAAAAAACTGCATGAATAAAAAAAACACATGGCTGTAATTGTGTTGGCTCTCTCCCACCTGTGAGATAAGGTTAATGCTTATTCCCTTTGTCTGCAGTCAAATTGATCATCTAGATGAGACGGCTGTTCTTCCTGAATCTGCCCGAGATGAAACAAATGATGCAGCTGATTTAACCTGGAAAATCTGTCATGATTTGAGGCGCTTTAATTTTTTCCTTCACTGGATCCAAAGAGAATCAACACAATCGTATTGGCAGGCGGCTGTGTGCCGGTGATGCCCCTCACGGTTCATTATTAGATACCACGTCAGTATTGCATTGCACAGATACATTTCATCATAGGGACTGCGCCCGTCTGCTCCTCATTCTCTCTGTGAGTCTCTTTTGTCTCATTCTCTCAGTCTCTTTCTTTATCTGCCTGTTCTTTGCTCTTTCTGCGGGATTCCCAGTGGTCTGTGCCCTTGTGATGCCTCCATCTGCTCGGTGCCATGCAGCAGCTTGGCACAGCAGCGCTAAACATGGCAGCCTCTCTCTCGCTCAGTCTTCTGCAGGGTGACCTAGTAAAGATCGCCTCAGAATCCTGAATGAGCCCATTCACAGCAAGGCGTCATATACTGAACGTAAGCACACTCACTCTTGCGCACTGCCGGTTTGGGTCACTTGAAGTGGACGTTTCAGTGACTTCCATCTGGTTTTATCATAACCTTAATTAAAGCACCCAGACACAGACAACTGTTCTGATTTTAGCCAACACATTCTCACTCCGACCTCGTCACATATTGACGTTTGGTCATGGACCTTTCACGTCCAGAGATGATGTGCAAGGTACCCTGGGTGTGTTGGTTGTTGACATTCTGGGACACTGTGTCAAGTTCTGCCTGTTACATGCATTGTCTTCTTTCAAAATACACTTCTGTTTTCACAGGAAATTTACCGTTTGCATACAGTCTCTTCCAAAATAAACGCATTATGTCGAACGTTTTTTTACCTTAATAACAAACACACATGGTTTGGTTTAAGCAAAAAACACCTGGTTAGGTTTAGGAAAAAGAACAGGGTTTGGCTTTAGAATCTGACAGGATGCAAATACCGCTCTCTCGGGTAAGAGTCGGTGTTTGTTGGACCCATCCACCACCCCTCCTGCCCATCCCACTTGGAAATTTTCATCCTTGTCCCGTTGCATTTCCCCTTGATACCGCCAGGCACCGTTAAACTATAACAGCAACTGGCTGCGTATCATGCCAACGTTAAAGGATGCCTTTTTTCATTGGTTTCTGATGCCACAAGTCACTGCCCAAGCATCGGATTTCTACGAATATGAACGTGTTTTGTATAGTTTTTACTAAAACTGCATTAAAATATGCATGTAACTCTCAAATTTCAGAGTGGAATATTGGTGCTCTGGTATGATTTTGCAGCGCCACTGTTCCATTCTTTAATGAAAGCCCTGTAGACACACACTAAGAAGCACACACACACACACACACACACACACACACATCACCATCGGCAACAGCATGGCAAAAACCAGGCCATCCTCATAAAAAAAGAAAAGAAAAGAAAAACTACAGCTGATCCCAGCTGCTGTCAGAGCTGATTTAACTCTAAAACTGGACTCATCTCTTTAACTGTTTAAGAGAGGAAAGTTAATATAACTTTAATTATTTTATTATTAGTTATCTGTTCTGTAGTTCATGTTTTCTGATGTTAGTATAGCATGTGCTGCTAGTGCAGTGGCTTACAGAGAACATGCCCTGTGCTGGACAGAAAATGGGTTTTTGGAAAAGTGCTTGAAAGGCATCAGTATGCACCACGATGGACATCAAACTCCTAGCCAGGAGGCAGAAAAGCAAGCGCAGTGCTTTCCACTCCCGCACTAACCACCTTCACTCCTCCTTCTATTCTCCTCCCGGGCAGTTAGAGCCGAGCACGTCGTCTCTGGGGAGCAGAGTCTTAATGAATGCAGCCTCACTGGCCACTCCACAGGCGCAGTTTGTCTTAGCTACTTTTACAAAGTTCCGACGATGTAATAAAACACCTGTCAGCCGAGCGATGGCTTGATGGCATGGCAGCCATCGACCACATGCCAGCTTTCCCAGACAACCAGAAGAGGTATCTTCCTCAAATAAATAACTGAATCCAAAATTGCGGTGGGGGGTCCAGTTTTGTTGACACATACTCGTCCCTCTTTGTAACCTTTTGAGAGATGCGTTCACCTTCACGTTGCCTCTCCTCTTCCACTCAACTCACATACACACATGCACTGTCTGGCTCCGCACATCTGTCATGTTGACACAGCTGTGGCTATGAAAGGGAGAACAGTGCTCGGAGCAGTAGACGCGCTCTATTTTTCTTCACTCAACTCTGTGAAAATACACTCCTTCATTTGATGCTAAAAGCTCTGAGAGCAGGAAGCACTCATTAGCTGAAACATGGGCTAAAAGATTAACATGTGTGTGGAGCGCTGTGTGGTGTATAAATCATTTGGCCTTAATAAAGTGGACTGCATTTCCATGTAAGGATTATTTCAGCCGCTTCCAAACAGAAAAAAAAGTTTTATGACTACTTTTGATTAACACTTCAGACTTTTGATATTTGGGTGAAATATCCTCGCTTTCATCTGGACTTCCTCGTCTTGCTTCTCTTACCAGTAAAGTGTAAATCATGACACTTGGTTTTTATTTACGTCGTTACCTTGTGGATGGACGTCCTCTCTCCTTTCTCAGGTCCCTCCTCTGAGTCGGAGAAGGTGTAGGCATCGCTGGGGTTAAGCAGGGGAGCGGGGCGTGGCCGGTGCAGCGGCTGGAAGGTGAGCTGGGTGGTTAGCAGGTTACTGACGGCTCGCAGTGAGGTGCAGATGTTGGGGGGAAGAGAGGGGTCAGCCAGCAGGTCTGTGATTAGTCCGTGGGCTTCTCCCATCACCGCTATGTCCACCATGACTGTGGTGCCTGATGACTGCGGGGGCACAGGGGGACAGAGAAAGGAGACATTAACATTATTACTGCTGTGGCTGATGTGTACTGATGGTAAATAATGTCTGATTCTGATTGTGGCTGTGTGCAACTTTTTTTGTGGTAGGTGTGAAGAGCAGGTGCTGAACTATGTCAGCAAAAAGCAAGAGATATTTATTCTACTTCATTCCCAGGCATGCTGCTCATGTCAGTGTAGTGTTTATGGCTTGATGCGCGGCCCCCAGGTTAATGGTAAATGGACTGCACTTGTATAGCTCCTTTCTAGTCTTCTGACCACTCTACACTACATGTCACATTCACCCACTCACCCATTTATCAATTCACACACATACATGGTGTCACCTGCTACTCAGTAACCATTCACACACACTCACACACTGATGGAACAGCTATCAGGAGCAATTTGGGCTTCAGTAGCTTGCCCAAGGATACTTTGACATATGGACTGGAGGAGCCAAGGATGGAACCCCCGATCTTCGGATTGGTGGACCACCCACCCTACCTCTGAGCCAAGTATTCAAGTAGCCATAAAGGAGATTAAAGGGGAGGTACGCCCATTTTCAAAATTCATACGTGTGTCTAAGACAGTCAAAAAATATTAGCTGACATGAACAACTCTCCCAAGTCCAAAAGCTAGAGAACTAAAACTAGTTTGTGATGTTATAGGGTCTAAAGTCTGGAGCTGATCTGTTCTGTTTCAGATCTGAGAACACTACAATGGACTAAAGCTCATTTGATTATAAAAAAGAAAACAAACAATCTGTGAGTCCACAAAATCAGGCTCCCATTCATCGTCTACAGATCAGTGTCTTCCACATTTATACTTGATGACATCACAAGTTTGAGACTTACTTCTGTGGATTCTGGCGAAAGAGCTCAAGAGCTTATGTTCACAGATATTGATTGAACCATGGAAACATAGTGGAATTCTTAATTTAGATAGTGTTCCTCTTTAATACAGGTTTGAGTATTTTAATTTAGTTTAATTCTACTTTCTGCATCTACTTATCTCCCTCCTGGCTGTTAAAATATGATGCATATACTATAAACTAAACTACACACCACGTATAAAATAGTTAACATAAACTGGTATAGCTTCAGTATCAAAAAGCAGCAGCTCTTGTTTTCGCTGACCTCCACTGATTTAACGTCTCACCTTGCTGCAGTGATGTTGAAGTGTACAATGATGTCAGTAAACCACGACATCATTGTCAGATGTACATAAAAGTGTAATAGAGAGCTCACTTGGTGTCGGACAAAGATGAAAAAAGCCAACCTTTAACATCGGCATGATACACAGCAGGTCACCATTATTGTTTAATGGCATCCAGCGGCATCAGGCGGGACAACAATGAAAGTTAAGGGCACAAAAAGTCTGAGTAGGCTGGGTGTGAAAGTTGGTGGATGGGTCCAACAACCACCGACTTTCACCTGGTCACCTGTCATTTGAATGTAAAGCCAAACCAAGTTCTGTATTCCTAAACCTAACCACGTGCATGTGTTGGCTAAATGTAACCATGTGGGTTTGTTGTTGAAGGATAAAAACGTCAATTTGCAATACTGTGCCGACATGGTGCGTGTATTTGGAGAGAGTGTGTATGCAAACTTTACATTTCCTGTGACAATGGAAGTGTATTTTGAAAGCAGGCAATGCATGTACAGGCAAAAGTTGACACGGTATCACAGCCAGTCAACAAGCAATGCACCCAGGATATCTTGCTCGCCATATCTCGACGTAGAAAGTCCCTGACCAATCGTCAATGTGTGACGAGGTCGCAGTGAGAATGTGTTGGGTTAGCTGTACACATTAAACAACCAGAGAGGTCGGTGAAACACTGATTTTAAGCCTGCTATTAAAGTTTAATGCTGATTGCACAGTTATGCATCAGAAACAATAATCAAATATAATAGTATATAATGATACAACACTGATGGAGGACATCCTGCCTGTATAATGAGTACTCTCACTTTTGCTAATAGTTTATGTAGGATTTTCCTGATAAGTCTAACACAGTTTTCTTTACGCTGACTTTTGAAGGCAGGACTTTTCCAAGTAAGTGTTATGACATTACCATATTTCTACTTTGACAGCAGTAAATGATCTGAATACTAGTCTTTCTTTACTCATAAAAGACTGTATCACAGCAACAGCAACAGCCAATACAACAAAGACTGATTTGAAAACTACCTCTGCTTTTAAAAATTACGTGGGAGAACAAATTAACATTCAGGAGCTTTGTACCATGTTTATGGAGAATGTATTATCTGAGGACAAAGAAAGCTCACACAGCCATAACCACACCATGTTCTGAAAGTGCACTTAGCACAGGGAAAACCCAACATGGTACAAAATAAAACAAATGATACCTATAAACAATTCTCCAAACACAACAATATGAAAGTAAGAAAACAATAGACGATTGACTTTGGAGCACTGTTACAGGAGACATGTTCAATCCCAGTGTCGGACTGAGATCCTGCCAAGCTTTGTAAACTCTATTATAATTGTGGTATCACACCAAGCTACGCACAAGCAGGCACACACACGCACACACGTGCACGCTTACATCCACTCACACATCAAAGGGTTTTTTTCTACACCTTATATGGCTCCTTTTAGCTCAAAGAAAGCAAAAACGTGAGGAGGAGCAGGGAGTGGTACTTCACAGTCGTAGGAGTTGACATACTAGCAGCCTTTTAGACATCTGAACAACAACATTAGGTCGGAACATGTTCGACACAGCTGTGCAGTACTTAATGCTTAATGAATGGACTCATTAGCAATGTCTCAGCTAGAATCTGACCTTTGACTTCCTCACTCCCGACCCCTTCAGACGGCCAACAGCCCTCGTCTGTTCCTGACCGTCTGCCTCTCAGCTTTGAAGGCACCGGTGTAGTGTGAGCCAGCCTTGTTTTTGCAGGGTAAAGTGAAAAGTTCACAACCCACTCTTAATTGCTATGCCTAGAGCAGTTGAACAACCACAACTAAACACGGGTCAGTCTTGGCTGCCAGCAAATTTATCTAATAGGCTCACGAGTTCCCCTTTTTCCCCCAAAGAATGTCATCTGATTTTTCTCCCCCAATGTCCATTTGACTTTGACACCAGCTGCCAGGCACCCAGAATTATTCTGTTTACACTGGCTAAGTGGCAAGAGGCTGACCTGAACAACACATGTGTGAACACCTTTCATTCGTTTCCACTTGTGGGAACACCGAAGGTTTCGCATTTTATTTTCCTAGTCATATCAGATAAGTCACTGTATTTATGCAATTTTCCTACCGGTCTGCAAAAGGACAAAAGCTGTGTGTTCAGCGGGCGTGAGGGGCATTCCTCCACACGTGGTGATCCACACGTGATGATGACACACATTTATTGATAAATCTGACACATGACCAGCACTGGGACCGAGCTAATCTCTTTTAAAGACAAGGAGACATCCTGTGGGACGGCTGATGGAACGTTTCTGGACAGGCGACTATTGTACTCCCCTCATTCCTCCTCTTCTCTACATCTTCACTTTTTCTCCTCCCTCGCCTCTTTCCTATACTCTCCTCTAATGCATGCTGTGACCATGAGATGTAAACACCTGTCTCTCAGCTCATTTACAGGCTGATTTAAGAGTTTGCCAAAGAGAGGGAGGGTTGGTTTAAGAAGAATATAGCTGCTGGAGAACATCTGGCTTGTCTCAGCATCTCCAAAGACACATGCGTGCACACACAAATAACTTCTACAAACTTAACCCCTAGTTCTCATACCACAACCGACACAAAAGTCAAGTGAAAACATACATTTCAAAGACAAAGACTGACACACAAATATACAGTGACGCTGGCATCATCCTGAGCGTGCAGCACAGAAAGAAATGTGCACCCAGTTACACACACTTTGCAAGGAGGATGAGTTTTGCGTCACTAAGCTTGACTACCTAAAAAAAAAATTGGACCTGAGTGGCCATAAAAGGGGAGGGAATGATGAATGGGTTGGGTTTGATTTTGCACTGGGAGCAAGCCACTTAATGCCCAAAACCTGACATGAAAAATAAAGTGTGGTGAAAGGCTCCAGGTGCATGGGTAGCATTTGAGATTTGGGGACACAGTGGGGATCTTGCGTCTACTGAATTTGTACTATTCTTTTGGCCTGAAAAAAGGCAATACCTGTCTGTGACAAAAAAAGAAAAAGAAAAAAAAAAACAAGCCAACAACACGCTGCTTTACAAAAATGTGCTGTTAAAATATATCTCCCTTGAAAGATCCTCCTTACAGAATGTTTGTGAGACGCAGAGTTAGGGCTTTGAGCTGTTAAACAAAGCTAACTGCAGGGAAAGATGAAGAATGTAAAGTCCCAACCATCCCTGGCACATGTTTTTATGTATCCCTTAAAAGTTTGGCTGGAAGATACGTCTTAATGTTCCTAATCTTCCAACAATCTGCAACTTAAAACTTAAGAATCATCAATGGACATCCTGTAAAAGATCAAATTGTGACTAAGTTACATAATACCATAAGGTTATATAAGCATTTCCTGTCAGGTTAGATGATCAGTTTCATCCGTCAGCCGCAGCCACCTCTGTAGCGGCAGGCTTTCCTCGCTGAGAGGATAGCTCTCATACGAGCCCCACACAGTGACCCCTGTCTGGGAAAAAAAGTAAAAATGTATCATAGAAAAAAGCTTTTGGACAGATGTTATGATGGAGCTTTTCAAATTTCTTAATATTTTTCTGAAAGCACCACGATGGGTGTTCTTTTCTTGGACGCATCTGCAGTGTTTGTAAATTCCATTAAACGCTGTCATTAAGATCAACGTATTTTAACATTCCACTGAGGCTGTATATGTGTTTAATGACTTATTTTTCTAAATGGTTCCCTAAGCATACATGCACTTTTTTTTTCTCACCACATTCATAGTAACACACATTCACATCTGGGAACCGTCAACACCCGTCTGCCACTGGCTCACACTCAACTCTGTAGAGATTTTTCTGAGAAATACACCCTTCAGAGTTTGTCAGGGATCACGCATCTCAGAGAGTTGTGTGGAGGAGATATGGAAGTAACTAAATTATAGAGCAAAAGAAAAAAGGGTTGTCTCTTTGATCATCGAAACAACAGCTTCCTCCGTTTGAAAATGATTCATCATCCCTCTGTTTCCAAGTGAGATGGATCAATCTTTCTTTTTAAAGGCAACATACACACAGTAGGTGGCTGTGAAAACAGCTGGCAGCAGCAGGCCTGCTCATCATTTGAGTGACAAACTGACAACCTCTCATCTGGTCAGGTTAATACATTGGCACGTCGATGAGCTGCTCGCCAACAAACAAGTCTCTTACCAACAATTAACACAGGCTTTTGGTGTTTGATTTTGGAGTTTTGCCTTTTGGACAGTGAAAAACACTTCAAGCAACACTAAGAAGGTGTTAAAGGTATAGTCTGACATTTTGGGAAATAAATGTACTGGCTCTCTTGCTACGAGAAAAGAGGATTTATACCCCTCTCATGTCTACATGCCTGGCCTGGCACGCCTGACTCTGTCCAAAAGCAACAAAAACTGCCTACCAGCACCCCTAAAGCTCGTTAATTAAAACATTATATTTTGCTCATTTACTGTGTACTTTTAGACAACTAGCCCACAGCAAGCTACAGCCAGGTAGCTGTGAAATAACTCACTGACCCTGCGCCCTCATACTGCGTGAGGGCATTACATTTTGGGTTTGCTGCACCTTATACTTTATTCTGCTTAACTTAGACCTGTTGTCTTCATACTGGGACACTTACATGAGCCATCTAGTGGTAGCAAGAGCACAATGTATTAGTCCATGTTAAGATAAGATCGCAGCCATCTCAGGTAAGTCAGTATACCACCAATCCTGATGCAAAAGTGGAAAAAGCACAAAACCTGATCAGATTTTATGGTTGACACTTGTTAATTTTTGCTCAGCATCATTTGAAGTTTCATATGACACACAAATTTTAGCAATAGCAACAAGCTAAATGCTGTTAATTGATAATATAATAATAGTGCATGAAAATAAAAAAATAATAACAATACGATATGTTAAATAATGTTCAGAGCTGTAAAAAGTGTCAAGAGGCAAAAAAACAACAAAAGGAAATAAAACAGAAAAGTTCCAATTAAAAAAGTACAAATCAGGCATTAAAAGGGAAAGATTTCTATAAAAATATATCTTAAGAAATTATTTAAAAACAGGTAATGTGCTAGCCAGCCTGATCTCCTCAGGCAGTCAAGTCCAGAGCCTCGAGGCCTTGACAACAAAATCCCAGGCACGTTTAGTTACCAGTCTTGAGGGTAGGCTTGAGGATGTCAGGTCACGACTTGGAGCAGAGGTAGTCAGAAGCTCAGCTATATAAATGGGGGCTAAACTATGTTGAGCTTTAAAAGTTACTAAAAGAATCGTAAAATCAATGCTGTAGTTAACTGGCGACTACTGGAGGGAGACAATATGTGACCTACGATTTGTCCTACTTAAAATACGGACTGCAGCGTTCTATAGTAGGTGAAGCTGAGCTACTGAAGATTTGCTGAGGCATGTTAACAGTGCTTTACAGTAGATGAGGTGTGAGAATATAAAAAGAACATATTAGGATGGGACTTCACTATTGTATTATTGCAGGATTTCACACAGGCCAGTTAGGTGTGACAGACTGTTCCTACACACAAAAGGACATTCCTAGCTTGGAGAATGCAGCAAGTACAATAATACAGAGGATTTCAGATATGTGGCATTGTTTTGTAACCCTAAAGAGTTACAAAACAATGAACAAATGTTGCATTGTTTACAATTTTGATTCTGCACAGCAGTGTTCAGGCATTGGAATAAAGAGCTTAAACTTTAATACAGTGGTTTCCAACTGATCCAGCTACAGGGTCCAGATTTCTTTTGAGTCATTAGTTCAAGGTCCACAGAGATTAATATACTCAGTGTCATACTTTTGTTCGGCCATGTCTCAAGCTAGTTTGCTGTCGCTTTTGTTCATTAGTCACTCACTCTACAGCAGAAAACAGCACTTCAAAATAAAAGCTCTATGCTGCAAATTCACTGTACTTGAAAATAAAGTGTGTTTTTTTACAAAGCTGATTCATTTGCAAGTCCGTTCAGAATGGACCTGTGACCCACTTTCAGACTGCGACCCACCAGTTGGGAACCACTGCTTTAATACACACTGGTGCCTATTAAAAATAACCCCATTGTCACCACATGAGGACATCTTTTTTTTTTCCAAAACTACATCTCGTTCAAAGACAATGCTTATTTTTTATACTTATCAGGTCCTACTAATCCAAAATAGATAGGAGAAGAACAACAGCTTGAGGCTCAGGAGATTCACTTTTACCTTACAGGCATGTGAGTGGTATTGATCTTCACGTCTGACTCTTAGCAAGAAAACCAAATCCTGGTATTTCCAAAAATGTCAAACTATTACTGTGACTAAATGAAGCAGTCATACAACACTATAAGCTGTACTTAAGCCTGTGGACTGGTGCTCTTGGGGAAGGAAAAGCGAATGAAAATTACAATTTCATAGCAGTTAAATATATTACCCAAGGGCACCTTAACAGTTGAGTCATTTAGAGAAATATTTATTCCATATTTCATACTTAGAAGCCTATTTTTGTGCCACTGCGGGTTAACTGTGGTGACCTTTTGCTATCCAAGAAGTAATATGTTTTTGGAGCATTTGGATTCTTTCCTGCTTGCAGCCATTTGGTATTTTTGTGGCTGGCCAATGCTTTGCATTTAACTGGCAGGAGGCACACTGATTTTATGCAGGAAATGCAGGAAAGTTCCCATTTCGACTGATGCCAGCCCCTGACATACCCACTGATCCTACTAATCCGGCCCCTGTGCCAGCACCTCTGGTCACAAAATTACCACAAATCTGTGTGATATTTGGTCACAAGCCTGCAGCTTCTGTTGACGTGCTACATTTGATAAAAGTGACTACCAGCATCAATAAACAGTTTTTATGACTCCCCAACAAGCCCAGCCATATACCAAACCATGCATGAACATTCTGTTATGACATTTTACTATGAATAACAACAGTGTGCATGATCAATGGCCTTAATTGCCTGTGTGAACGCAGCTTGGAACAGTACGTCAATAGACATGCCATAGATTAACACCCTCGCAGCAGTTCATGTAAACCAAACCAAGGGCCAGTCAAAACAAACCGGCAATCACTCCTGAAGAGTGAAAAGCTGTTTGTCCACACAGCTTCTCTGTACTCAAGGCACCACTCTGCTGTGAGTGTAGTTTTAGTTGCAGTAATGTGCACTAAACATCGACCAAATAATATCTGTTAAATAACTCTCAGTGCTAGTTTAGCCAGGATATTGTACCAGATTGATTTAGTGGGTATCACTGACTGGGAGCATTTGAATCGAAAGCTTATTTACAATGTCAAATTCTGTAGTGCATACATGCAACTGCAAAACTTGCACTCATAAGCTTCACATACTTGTATACACAGAATGTATATTTCTCATGTCAAACATCATTTATTACAAACAACTCCATCGACCGTTGCAACAACACTGAGCAACTGAAATATGCTTGTTGGTGTTCCTGCTGTGTCCACATGTTTTTGCCAATAACTCTGCAGAAGACAGATGAAGTGCATTTGGTGCAACAAACAAAACGCTGATCCTTCTGTCTAATGATGATTATTAATGAGACACACAGACAGAAAGGTCACATTTTTGCAATTTCTGAGACAGTCCATCTTATGCACTTTTAACCCCTCAGCTCCCTCATCTAAACATACAGTCCTCTTAGCCTCTAGTAAAACACCAGTGATATGTGGGCTTCTTAAAATTGTGCAATGGTGAGAATATAATGCATCCCACAGGAGAGCTAGAGACTGGACAAATGCCTCGGGGGCCTGCTGGAGAATGAAAGGTATTTGATTCTCTTAGTAAACACATTTCAATAATGTAAGCAACTCCGGCTCTTCATAAAGCGCACAGATACACACACTGCTGTGCTTATTTTGCAATTAACCCTCCGCGCAAATCCTCACACTCCGAGAAACACAGGAATGTGCTGAGCAAGAAGCTGAGGAATATATTAAAAAGAAATACTTGAGTGAGTCCGTTATTTTTTCTTAGGTTGATTTCATTCACACAGAACTCTGCATGTTTGAAAAATCATTACCGTGCAGTTTTCTATTTCAGTGGCAGCGCAGTTAGCGTAATGGCCCTGATTACATCTGTCGAGATGGATTAGCCGAAGAGGAGCCCGGGAGATGGTGATGGTCTCTACTTAAAATAACAGAGCAGTGATACAGTGTGAATCACAGCACAACGGTAACACAAAACTCCACCGAGACACTCCTTGCTCCTTGCCTCAGCTCCTGCAGCCAAAACTACGCCCAGCAGCACAGCACTTCCCACTTCCCAACCAACACACAACCCCCGACTCCCCTCACAACCCCTCCGTCAGCTCAGACCGGAGCTGTGCTGAGCCAGGTCCTCGGCTGCAGCCAGGATACAATTACACGCTATTACATATTTTATTAAAAGGGGGTGTGCTGGGGGATGTGGGGGGAGATCAAAACAAAACAAAAAAGAATAACTGCCTCATTAAAGATTTACTGGGAAAGGTCAAGCCAATTGACCCCTGAGCCGTGCAGCCATCTCATCTCCAAGGAGAGGCTTGTTTTTCCTTCCACATATTTCAGGGTGTTTGATTCCAACAAAGGAGCCAACTAAGATAAAAAAAAAACAAAAAACAGAGAGACAGACACACAGACAGAGCGGGAGAGGCAGAGGCAAGAAATGTTGGAACACAAGACAGGGGCAAACAAAAGAGATGCATGAGGTAAAACAGATGCTGTGTGATGAGTGAGTGAAGATTTACCACATGATACAAGTGGTTAAACATACATCCATCATCAGCGCTACAGTGGGCACAGTCATGAGTTTTTAAAAATCTTGTAAACTGAACAGGCATGCTATAAACAAAACCAAGTTAAAATGTCATTCTTTTCCTCACTTGCTCTCTGAGAGGTGGCACCTTCTCAGAAGTGTTTTACTGCTGCACGTCATAAAAAGTCAAAATGTTGGCATGGAAGGTTTCTGTGTGATTATGTAGCCGATACGTTGAAACTTCACTTTTCAACAATGTTGTGGTATATGTGTGGTCAGGTTTAGGAATAAAAAACACTTGGTTATGGTTAGTAAAAGATCATGTTTTGGCTTAAAATACTCCGTCTGGATTGCACAATCCTGGCAGGAAAATCAGGGATGTCTTGGTAACAAACAACCGCTTTTGAGGCCATAATCGTGGCAGCAATGTCTCTATGTATCTTTGGGAGGAAAGGCAGATGTCTCTGTAAACAAGACTAGGTCATAACCCAGTATATGACTGCACCATGTATGAAATGGTAGAGGCCTTTTAGTTTCAAACGAAGACTTTTAATCAGAAATAGGAAGTGGTCGGCATATAGTCATGTACTTTCGTTGGCTTTGACTTTCGCTTCACAGAGCAGGCATGAGCTGTCCTGGTTGTTGCACTCCAGCCCAACAACTCATGTAAATGCATGTTATAATGAAGAACAGTATTATTAACCCTGTTTCCACAAAGCAGTGTGGTACGGTGAGCTTATGTAACCACTGTTCATACTGTGGAGAGTTTTATTAGTAAACTGTAACTATAAAATTAAGGGATAATATAGTCAGAGATATAGTAGTCGGACAAAAAAACAACTTAATTCACTGGGCCAACTGCTGGCGACTTTTAAGGTGGAACATAAACTTGTAATGTTACTCAATGCATGAGTTGACAATGTAAGTCCATCAGCACATCTTAAATTTCACTGACAACTTTGACCTTTCCTTAAGTTTTTAAATGTCTTACACTTTATTTCAACTAGGACGACATATATTGTAATCCTATTGTGAAAAAAAAAAAGCGCCATGGAGCGTTGTTCCTGTGGGCTCCTCCAACACTAAACCCCTGAGCTTGCCTGAGAAGGTCTAAATGCACGCACTATTTTTAAATATCCCATAGAGAGACACTCTCACTGCAGCCTGTTTTATTTTGATCTGAAAATGTCGGCGTGCAGCCTCGTTCTGTGGGCTGCACAGCCTTCGGCCACCATCAGAGTCAAGTTTTGCCGAAAACGAGTTTGTTAAATGTCCTCTCAGCACAGATTACCAAAAGGAGAGTTTTGTCACTGTGGCAGCACCTGCTCTAGCATTTTAACACATAACATTCACTTCAGTTTCAATCAGTGTTTTCCACTTTCTTCTCATAAAGGCTGCGGCCCCCGTTCTGACATTGTAACATGTCAGTAACGTTTAAATAAATGTCAGGCCTGTGTCATACAGACACAGCTGTTCCTAAAACTCATGAGGTGATCCTCTCTTTCCTCCATCTAAAACTGCCATTTCCCTATCAGGTGGCTGGCTATTTAGCTACCTAGCTTGCTAATTCCACCATGCTTTCATGTGAATGTAATTGAGCTAAACAGTTTAGTCACTTATCTGATGATAGCAATGTGCTTTCCTACGTTGTAACAAGAGTGTGTTAATGAAGCATTAAGTTGTTACATTGTACTCATATAGCAGCTGGCTAGTTAGCTAGTTAGCTTGCTAATTCCACCGTGCTATCATACCACACTGGTTACAGACAATGAGGAATACAGTGATACAGGACTGTCAGTGTCCACGGCTCTGTCAGCCTGTCTGCATCTACTTATTTCAAAAGAGCAAATGGACAGACTTTTGCGTTTACAGGGCTGGCCTTGCCTTTGCAGTCCAGCCTAAAATAACTGCTTTTTGTGCCAAAAACATGGCTGGAGAAATAGCGACGAGTCACTACAAAATATCCATGTTTGGTGCCTAAAACGTTGCTGGAAACACAGCAATGACTTAATAAAAAACAACTGGTTTTGTTGTTTGTTTGTCTTGAACAGTGGTCTGCAGCTTGGCAGGCATCTTGCCTTGGTGTCACAGCATTCACCACCTCCAGATGCTGAAATCAGCTTTTATATATTAGCTATATATGTTAATATGATACATATGAAATGTGCTAATATAATGTTTTTGTGGTTTGCAGAAACGTACAACGCCAAGATTTTCTTCTGGCGACTAGGCTGTAAAAAGCAGAAGCTTGAAAATTGCTAATGCCTCTGTATCATTTGTGGCAGATCCAATTATTTCCCAGGCAGAGGACAGTCAGAGGCGCAGTAGCTGAATGTTTTCACTGTCTTTCAGCCTTAAATGCAGTCTTGCCACAGGACCTGATTTAATGAGAAAATACTCCACAAGACTGTCATGATGGGACCAACCAGAAAAAGGCCAGTGACCTTTTTCAACTCTGAAAGTCACAGTTTAAGAAACGCTGATCCCAAGTGTTTGAAGTGCTCACAGTGATTTTGAGAAATCTTCAACATGACTGCAATGTCATGGCTTGTCTGCCTCACAGACCGCTCTTCCAGGCTTTCTGTAATTTAGAATAACAGTCACAAGATCCGGGGCCTACAAACACTCTTTTCTCCGATAATCTCCCCGGGTAATGTTCCAAAACCAATGTGTTTTCAAGTCGAATACAAATATTTAAATAGCTCTTTCCATACATAACTTCACTGTCAATTCCTAAGCTAAAACATCCACCGCAAGCTTTGGATGGGGGAAAAAAAGACGCGGTTTGGAAAATGAGCCTGCTAATGTGTGCATGTTGGCGACTACGACACAGTGGAGATCAATCAAACGCTCTGGTCACCGGCTGAAGAGCAGAGTGTGTGATTTACACACTCTACAAGGTGCCATGGCGTAGTGGGGTGCTACCAGCCTCTCTCTGACCAACAACCTGGTCCAAGAGAGCAGAGCCAAGGGAAAATAGCCACGAGATGGAGAGAGGTGCCAACATAAGCCTTGACTTCTTACACGTCCTGTCAGTCTCTGGACTATTACAGGATTCCACTGACGAACGCAGAGCACCAGTCCAAATAAAAAAAAAAGACTGAACTGACCACTGAGTCTAAATGGCAGCTTAGGGAATGCATCAATCAAAAAATATGTGCTTGCCTACTAACCCCACATAACAAATTGATATGAGCCTTGGACAATATTTCAAAAGGGTAACATGCTATTTGAAAATGTCTCCGCTCAAGGGGAATAATACTGTAAGGCTGATTTTGGGAACAGATAAACCACTATATGAGTCTTAGCATCTCTAGGAAATTACACACTGTGTAATTTGATTTCAAGGCCAATCCTGTGCTGCACAGTTATGATCGCTATTCATGAAAAATCCCCTAATTTCCCCCCCAAACCACAACTTTTCGGCATCTATTGCTATCCAAGCCTACAGGGCCGGACCTAGCACATATGGCGCCCTGGGCAAGCTTCCCAAACACAGATAAACAACTGAGCTAACACACAAAAATCATAAATAACAAACAATAAGAATACAGTATGTGTATATTTGCAAATTTCATCTTCCTCTTGTTTTTGCACTGCACCTCAGATAGCTTTTGCCTGTTCATTCCCTCTTACTCTGTAGCTCTGCACATACACTCCACTCCACTGTGTCCGATTTTTTAAATGTCAAAAGGCAGCTGCCTCTGTGTCCTATAGGAAGATCCACCACTGCAAGCATACAATGTCCGCATAGACAGCTTTGTCTATTCATGTCTAAAGGATATCCTCCTGATGGCAGGACATGTAGTACAAAACACATACTGTATATGGCCATGTCAACGCCAAGGGCATTGTTCATCATGCACTCCAGAGTCCTGCCCTGTGGCTCTGTAGCAGCTCAATACACCAATTTCCAAACACACACACACTTTCTCCCCCCACCAAAGATGGCAAAGGTAATCTCAAGGATGTGGCTGTGTGTCTGTCCTCTACAAGCTGCGCCTCTTGTGTCTGAGTCCCTCTTGTTACATTTCCCCGGCCTTTAATGGCTTGTGCAGCACCTTACAGCCAAATCACAGACCTGTGTCCTTGAGATCAACAGAGTAGGGGAGAACAGGGACGAAAGTGCCACGCGGAAACTGCAACACAGACCTTTTCTCTTGTAATACAAAAAGAACTTGCCGGGAAGTCCACAGGAGTTACATCCCACTGTGAGTCCATGACTGAAAATGAGCCCGATCCAATCAGTATGGCAGAGTTAGAGTGGGAGAACAGATTTTTCATTAATTAACTAAAAAACTGAAAACCTAAGTGTTTTCCATTTTTAAGGTAATATTTATTTGTTGAAGACTGTAAATGCATATCATCTGTCACATCCAGGGTAGGCAACCTGTGGCCCCAGACCCGCATGCAGCCCTTTGGCCCCTTTTCAGTGGCCCCCTGTGGCTTTGACAGACTATGATATGGTAATGAAAACCGTTATATTTTTTTAGCATTTAATTTTCTTTTATTGTTGTAGGCCTAAAGTGATTCTTACATTCTTCAGCTGTAAAAATGTGTAGCTTATACACGGATTTTAGTAAAATGTTTCAACATTTCATCAAGTAAAATGTGCGCCGTACGTCCAGCCTGTTGCCTTTTCCTCTGAAAACATCACTAGCAATTGTTACAGTAGTCTTGAGTGTTCCTTGGTAGGCTAGCTCTGGATTCCAAATCCAAAAGGAGAAAACTCTCAGGGAAAATAGAGAATTTAATAGTACATGAACAAATGTGTTTGCTTTCATGAGCGATGCTGCAAAGTTAAAGTACCGAATAATCGAACGTAGCTCACTGCAGAATAGCCACCTTGCTCATTTAGATCTATTAGTGATGCTGATAGGCTAAATTCAACTTAAAAGGCTGTGTTACCTTTATTATAAGGCTAAAATATGTTTTGTGGCTCCAGACAATTTTTTTTCTTTTTTGGCCTAAATGGCTCTTTTGATTGTAAAGGTTGCCGAGCCCCTTGTTAGATCTATCCGTAGAGCTAAGTATCTGTAAAGGTTTAAATTAGCATGCTAGCCTATCTTAGAGGCTAGCTTAGGTAAAGTTGACAGAGACAGGGGAGGGAGGAAAGTAACACGGAGTTGCTGGTTGGTTTGCATAGACTGTCTTTGCTGTTAATGAAAAAGAGAGAAACATGCATACTTTGGAGATTTGAGAGCACATGGTGGGCAAGACTTTGTGATGTTTAAATATCTCATTCCAACCCAATGTTATTCATAAGAGAAATGATTATACACTGCATTGGACAAATTTCCTACGATTGCGACATTAAACAAATAAACTGATATGAGAGTACCATGATCACTTGCTTACTGAATGAACTTTGAATCAACTGTTGCTTTTGTCCGCCCTCCTGGATTCCTTCTGTCCCAACAGAGAGAGGAAAAAGTAGCGATGCACAACATCAATTCTTAGTCTGACTGCATCTGACTCATTTATCCAATTTTTAAAAAATGGCTTGTATTGGTAGGGGACATGTGTATGTGTAAACACTAAAATCCTGGTTAGTCTAAATAAAGGCATTTCAGTGCGAAGAGTGAAACACCACAAAGTTATACTTTCGTCTCTGCTTTCCCCCAACAAGAACTCTGGTGGGAAGTGACACCTCTGGACATGCTGTTTAACCAGGGCTGAAATGAGTGGGAGAACGGGTCTGTTAGTGGTAGGATTTCTGCTATTTGCGTCATTTATAAGGTGTGTGTAGGCGAGCGACAGAGATCAGGGAGCTAGTTCCTGTGTGTTTGTGTGTGTGTGTGTGTTCCTCTCAGCTGTTTATCATTATTGTTATTACTAGTGTGTCTCTTTTTGTGTGGACAGCGCTAACCTGTGATCCTCGGGAGCCTCTCTTGTGGTCCCAATCGGAGCGGGGGAGCATCTGTGGGAAAACAGAGACATGTTCAAACCACAGTCCTGAACATCCTGTTCCTGTTAGCGTCCTATAACAGAACTCACAAAAGCAACACCATAATGGGGATATACAGTACTGTGCTGTAGCGGGAAAGAGGAGGAGCAGGAGTGGTGATGCAAAGAGTCAAGAGAGTGTGGGGGGAATGGAAACGCTCATAAATGCAAAAATGGGTTTTGTCTATTTTTTATTTTTTTTCACTTTCCATTAAGCGCAGACGTCTAATGCAATTTCACAGTCAGGTTTGGTTTACTTTAGCTCCTATTCACTGCCTAAGGGCCTGGTGGAGGCTGAGGATTTTTACGCTGTCTAATTACCAGCCACTGTGTCCTCCCACAGGCCTCGTAAACCCGTTTTCCACTTTCTTGGGAGTCACCAAATGCATCAGTGCAGCTCTGTCACTGATTTTTGGACCAACACGCTGCAGGAGAGCCAAGTCAACATTAGAGCCCCCCTGCCTCTGTTAGGGCTTTCTGCCCCAGAACTGAGAAGCCCTGAGAAACCCAGCATGCCGCTGTGACAAATTGCTGCTGCACACACTGAGGCAAGGGGCTCGGTATAAGAGCCAAATTGATAATTCAGGTGTAATTTACTGTGTCAGAGGAGGTCATTGAGCTGTGTCGTGCTGTGAGTGAAAACATTGGGAAAACAGTGGGTTTCAGTCAACAGTGCTATGGGCCTGTCCGGACAGCAGTCTTGTTTTGTGGTGTCTTCCAACAGCGCTCCTAGTTCTAAACAAATAGTGAAATAACCAACAAGTCCTCCAACCCATGCGATTACATAGGTTGCTTGTTCCTACCATGGATGTATTATTAGATCTGGTACTGGACCCCAAGATGGCTTCTGTTCAGTCCAACGAGAATCGCTTGCCTGGTGCATATGTAGTTGCATAAAGAGAACAGCTTTGGAGGCGGGGCCCCGTTCATTCCTATGAAAGTTGCTCAGTGGTGCATAAAGCCAGAAAAGTTCACAGCTATAAAATTAACCAAATCTTCCGCATCCTTTGGCCCATAGAGCAGGTGCACAAGAGACTTTCACTGGCCGAGTGGCTAACTTTTACCAGCCAAGCTGATTACTTGTGGTTTAGCTAATTTGGATCGGTGTGAAATAATTAATCATGCGGTTCCTCTAGACTTTAAGATGTTATCAGACCAAACTGATCAAATCTTGATAGTGGAGCAGTGGATGTGACACTGATAAAAATGTATCCACTGATTTACAGACGTGTCTTTCCCTATGCCAGTGTATGGAGAAAAAGTCTTTTTGGACTCAATGGCAACACATGACATACCCCAGAAACTGAAGTTATGCACACGCCTTGCACACTGTCTGGGGGCTTGGAGCATAAACACAAAAAGTTTCTAGCTTCGGGATTTACTTCTGGGTTATGCAGCCCGCTGAATATGCACAGTAGCGTTTCTCCTGCTGACAACTCCCGCTGGTTCCCACTTGGCCAATAAACTTTTAAATCGCTTTTCTCGGCTTGAGTAAACTTTTACAAATACAAAACCCCATTGATCAAAAATGTATAATAGAAATAGATATAATTGACCTTGTTTGCAGTTTAAGGTGTCCTGTCAACAGTTTTACAGAGGTCTCTTTTACAGTGGTGGTCTAACGGGAAAAAGCTTTTTGGACTGTGGGAAATTTTTTCACTGCAGTACCACAAGTGGCCACTGGGAAAAATTGTAAGGCTGAGCGGCGTTTCTGGGGGCCTGGTTCCTACCCTCTAATAAGACCCACAGGTGCTGGTGGCAGGTGACGAACATAAACATCATGAACAAGCATTAACAGTCGCAGTTTTAAACACGTGGTTAACATTGTGAATCAGTTGCGGTTAGGTTGAGGTAACAAAACTACTTAGTTAGGTTTATGAAAAGGTCAAACAAGTACTTTGTTATGCACAGTACATATGCTAATATGTAAGTTAAAATAAGTCAGTGCTGACTTTTGGTTTCACGTGGGACGTGAACAGCAGTCTACTTGGTCACAGTCCTGTGTTGTTTGACCTCCTCCCTACACAGACTTTGTTGTTCTTTACTCTCCTCTGCCCCCGTCATAATTACAATGGCCACTAGAGGTCACCACCTAACAATACACATAAACATAGATCATAAAAATTTGCTTGTACAAACTATGTGGTCGTGTTCTTCAGGAGGACAGTATCGAAATAACTATTCCCGTTGCTTTATAACGTAGTTTAGTTCTAACATTTTAGACTGTTGAACATACAGGTATATTTGTTTTGTACACTGCATCAAAGATTTAAGATGTGTCTTACTTACTGTTCCTCTAACCATGCAGATAGTTTTAGTTTTATGTGCTGAAGTTTTAAAAAATCTCACTCTGATACTTCTTCCAACATCCCAATTCAGTGGGAGTGAACAGAAGATTTGTTTGTGCTGCACAAAGCATTAAAAATGACATAAAAACAAAAAAAAAATCAGCAGCAATGTGTCTGAGAAGGATCAGTGTCCTGGTTAATCTAGATAACCCACAGATCTCGCTGTCAGCACTTCATAGAGAGCATTTCTTCAGTAGAAAGTAGTTCAAGTAAAAACTGTTTAAAAATAAAAAAGTATGTTTATTAATTTAACACAGTGGAAAATGCAGACCTCTTTTACTGACGTGTATCAAATTATTCATTTAAGCCTGTAAAAGAGAGCAGCAATGATTTGTCGACTGACATAAAAATAATCTGCAACAATTTTGATCAGCAAATAATTGTTTTAATCATTTTTCAAGCAAATTGCCAACCACACTTCCTTAAATGTGACCATTTTTACACTTTTATTTGTAATATATCATAAATAAATGTTAGTTTTGGACTGTTATGGTCTGAATAAAACAGTTTAAATCTCCTCGGGCTGTGGAAAATTGAAAACAAAAACTAGAATTTTTCACTATTTTCTGACATTTGACAGATAAAATTATGAATTAATTAATCTTAAGTAGGCAGCAAATTAACTGATGATGAAAATAATCATTAGTTGTAACCCGCGTGAATATAATATGAATAACTTAAGATGATTAAGATGTTGTCTGGTGATAGTCCCTGTACTTAAAGTCCTTGAAACTTCAAATCTTGAGTATTTGTCTATAATATTTAATACTTAAGACTCAATAAGCAACAGTCAACAATGATGAATCCTTAGGTATTATTTATGAAGAGAAATCTCAGCTAATTAGCTTCATCAGCACTGTCTGGGCATGGTTTAATTACAGTTGATTGACAATAGCCAACATAAACAAACAGCCCCCCAGCTGTCATCACATTTTGATCCAAATATTGCTAAATCTCAAAAATCCATTTTTCCCATGTGAAATAATCCAAAACTGCTCCAACTTTAGTGGAAATTTGTGCAGTCATGTCAGATCCCATCTATCACAGTGAGAAGCTGATTGAGAAAATATGTTTTCAGGGCCTTTAAAGACTGTAAATCAAGTAAAGAGTCGAAGCAGGTTTAAATCCTGTGTTTTGAATTTTGGTAATAGCTCCACAAACAGTGCTGACCCTGACTGCGAGCAAACAAGGGCACCATCCTAACAATCACTCATAACACGATGCACACACACATTAATAAAGTACAGCGGCTTTCCAACAGCTTGACATTTGGGAGGTTTTAAAAAAAATGCAATATGAGGGGTTTGCCCTTTCCCAACAAACATCTTCATCTCTCATCCTCCATTTTCTCACCCGAGGACTGCAGCTATGAAGAGCCTGGATTCTCCGATCATCAGCATGATAATATCTGTGAGTCACTTTAAAGCTTCATCAAGCGTGCGCGTACCATCTCATGCATTAAAATAACCACACTGGATGAAAAAGGAAGTCAACAAGCAATCAGCTGTGTAAAAGGCTCATGTATGAGATGTAAATTACTGTGAATGATAGTATTAGCCAGCCAGTGAGCTGTTTGTCTTATTCTTTACCGCTCTGACGACATGCTTTTGCTTTTACAGTATAGGAGCTGGCGGCGGCTCCTCCATGGTCACGGCGGAGTCCTGCTCCATTAGAAGATCCCAGTATCAGTGAGGCTCTCCAGGCGCACACACATAAACAGCCTTTTCGCTCTTACAGTCTTATGTAACTCAACCTTTCATCTCCATGCTCTGAGAGACAGACCCAGACTACACAGAAGTCTACATGCACCCTTTGATGTGCCAAAACAAAAAACCCACACAAAATCAAAGCTGAGCATAAAATTTGAGCGCAGCAGATAGCCTCTTGCACAGAGTGACTTTACGGGCCACAGTGGAGTTCATTTCCTCTGAGACTGGCTCAAAAGTATGATCAACAAATACATGTGGATGCTGTGCTACTCACTTACTAAACCAAACAGTGGATGCAGTCTGGTGCCACTGTGCTCGAATGTTTTTTTTTCTTTTACCAGTCCTGGAAAATCAGTAAACAAAATTTTGGTGTTAGTGCTTTCAAGCTTCAAACCACCGGTGTTATAAACAAGAAATCACTGCTACACAAACACCATCTATTTTTCAAAGACAAAGCAACAGTATCAGTCACGAGAGCGGAAAGAAACCCACGCAACCTCACTGAGGTTAAAATATGCATCACTGCAAAAACATGAAAATGCAAAGAGGCTATACCTTTGTGTTCAAGCCAGTTAATCCTAAAAACAAAAGGTCTTGTTCAAACTTTATTACCTTGTTTTGCTTCAGGAGGATGGAGTAGATTATACTTAAAACATGTGACAGTTTGCTGCCAATATTATGTCTAAAGAGGTAAAACCACACATGAATGATTTCTTAGATATCTCCTGGTTTTTCATGGACGCCCTCCAGGCAGCATAACACAGCCGAAGCAGTAAAATCTCCAAATGGATTTGTTTTTGTCCTAAAGCTCCAGTGCACCTACTGGGAAAAATAACAACTTTGTAGAAGTTATGCCCTTTGTTTCACCCTCTGCTAGATTCATTATGCCGCCCCATAACTCAGAAGAAGTCAGGTCTAGCGGTGGCTTTCCATCACTTATAGCAATGCTGGTGATTTATAAGAGACTGAAAGCAGTCTTCAGAAGAAAAAATGCTTTGTGTCTTTGAAAGTGGAAGTATGTCTTTCAATCACGGCGCAATAGCTACCAGAGTAACATGACACGCTCAATAAGGTCTGAGGCATTTTTATGGGACTCTGGCTCCATTGTGAACGCATTCTGGAGATTTGCTGTACTTTCATGATCCAGAGTGATACTTGCAAGAAACAAACAAAGAGACAGAAACAATAACAGTGTAGGGATGTCTCATGCTAATGGAAGGTGCAGCCAAGTGAAGGGATGTCTCCATTAAATAGAATGGAAAGGATAAAATCATACAGAGCTCATGCGCTGCCCCGTCTGCACCACCCAGTCATGCTCCAAATGTGTCAATTTAAGTTGACTTTAACCTTTTATATGCAAGACACTGTGATTCTAGCATTAAAGGGATAGTCCAGAATTTTTTAAGTAGATTTGTATGAGGTTCTTATCCATAGTCAGTGTATTCAGTGGCGGCTTTTGCACATTTGGTGCCCTAAGCAAGTCCCCCATCCCCCCATGCCCTGTTTGCTGCAGCTTAACAGTCAGAGTACTGCTCCTTCGTCACTTCACAGCAAGAGGGTTCTTGGTTCATTCCCAGGAGGGAGCACTTCTGTGTGGAGTTTGCATGTTCTCGCTGTGTCAGTGTGGGTTTTCTCTGGGTACTCCAGCTTCCTCCCACAGTCCAAAGACATGCAGGTTAATTCGTGACTCTAAATTGTCCGTAGGTGTGAATGTGAGTGTGAATGGTTGTCTGTCTCTATGTGATAGTCTGGCGACCTGTCCAGGGTGTATCCCGCCTCTCACCCAATGTCAGCTGGGATAGGCTCCAGCCCCCCCACGACCCTCAACAGGATGAGCGGTTACGACAATGGATGGATGGATGGAATTTGCTTTCAGTAACATGTTGTACAAGTGTCACAATAATCATATAAATCCCTAATCAATAAAAAAGACTTAGGCCTACAACTTAACTTGTTCAGAAGGCCAAACAATAAAATAATTCTGAAATTCTGGGTCAATACTGATACCAGAGTTTAAAATAACATTTCATCTTTTATTTTATCTTTTTCTCCATTCATTTTTTATTCACATTGCCACGACGTGGGGTTGCATACGCTACATTGGTTTGAAACATTTTCCCATCACTTATTTTCCTCAATAACTAGTTTTCACACTCATTTTTTCAAATAACAACTGCATGGTTTTCTATGGTTCACTGGTTTGAAAACATTGCTTCCACCAAAATTCAGCAGACATGATTGGAACTTTGTTTGTGGTGCTTTTCTGTTCTTAACTTCAACACCAAACACTGTTCAAAGAGCTAGCTACTGCTTCATCCAGTGCACATTCAGGTAACTTTCTGGAACCACAACAATGTAACCTCTTCACCTTTCACCTCCTGGAGGTGACACACACAGCAGGTGCCCACAAGACTAGAGAAAAACATTCATAAACATCAGCAGCAATGTGTCTTTCCAGAACTGTGCCCCTGGTTACTGTGGATAGCCCACAGACCTCACTGTCAACAGTTTTCTTTGGAAGTATTTCTACCTATGAAGCCTGTACACAGTGAGTGACAGAGATATTGTTCCTGGAAAGAGATGTTGCTGTTGAATATTTGAATGTCATTTTTTAAAGGTGTGAGCACCAAAAACAAAATTCCATTCACTGTCACTGTATTAGGGTGGAGGCAGAAATTTAAGAGAGGAATATCTCAAAACAGGAATAAATTAAACCAGAATATTCTGCACGGCTAGAGACCACTAAGTGAGAAAATATTATTATTTTTTAAAATCTGGATCAACTGGCCCCCTGAATCTGACCTAGCCAAATCCAGGGAGTGTTTTCCAAAACATTTTAGTGTTTTTCTTATCACAGAATTCGCTCTTTATTCTACCCTGGATGGTGTGTCATTGCTAAACTGTGGCAGAAGTTACACATAGGTTTGTTGCAAAAACAAAACACTGAATTAACCTTCACCCAACAAGCAGGACGAAGATACAGATGTGATTCAGGTGATTTAGACTGATGAAAACTTCTATTAGTTTTGGCTTTTGCCCTAAACGAGGACTGTGGATCTTCTCCCGATTTGTTACTGTGTTGTTTCTCTAAGATGGACTTGTTCATGGAGAAAGGGGTTTTTAAAGATTTAGATTTTGAGAAACTGTGTTTTGATAAAAGACGTCTGAAGTCAGGTCTTTTAATGTCCAACTTGATGACAGTTTGTTCAGATTTATAGGCATCGAGGTAAATAATGGGAAGGATACTCCTAAGATATGAAAACATCAGACACACAAAGAAAGCAGCCTGCCAAAATACGCCTGCTGCTCTCTGTAAATGAGGCTGCGCTCTCATGACTCAAAATAGTGCCAGCTAAGTAAACTCCCAGCCTTCCTCTCACCCAGAGTGTTAAGAGGGCAGCAGCGTGGATGCCAGTATGCAGCCATGCCCTGTCCACCACCATGGCTCCGAGCCACAGCCCACAGCAAGCTGCCGTGCCTCTGAGGTGCTGGGTAAACACCACGGTGTCAAAGCACAAACAAACTACTGGAATATGCTTGTTGTTTGACTTGCTCCCGCCAGTAACCAGTTGAGAACCACTTCCCTGTGGGTGTGAAGTGGCGGGAGCTGCAGCAGTAACGGCACCCATAGTGGAGCTCCACTTTCACACTAATCAACCTGACGCCTCGCAATGAGCCCGACCCACTGTCATCAACTTACTACTGAGTACTTTTCTAAATCTGTCTGGAAAGGGAACCGGAAACTGCTCCGACCTAATATAGCTCAGTGCAAGATAACTGCAAGCAGTGTTTCTTAATCATTCATTCATGATCAGGCCTTCATTCTTCTCTGCCTCCCTCTTTCTTTCTCTGCCTCCCGCATCCTATTTCGTCCCTCATTACTGGCTTCACTGAGGACACGGCTACAAGAAATGCCAACTAGAGATCTCCTTGTTGAGGGAAGGGTAGAAAAAAAAGAGAGAGTGCTGATCTTACAGTATGGTTAGGTTAATTAAGGGCCAGCAGATCAGTCTGCAGGATTTCCAATCAGCTTGACCCAGGGGTTTTATGCAGCACCTCTCTGTCCAATTAAACTCACTATGCTCTCACTTAACAATCAGGTCTGCAAAGTCATGAATTCACACATATGCCTACTTACGTAAGTGCACACACACATGCACTCAGACTCACACGCTCTGCCTCGAGGTCTCAGAATATTTTCTTCTTATTCCCCCTTTGTTCTTTTATCACTGCTCTCTGTCAAAGATATTCTGACGTCTGCATCGCTTGACTCAGACATCCCCGCGCTCACTTTCATTTTCAGCCGACAAAGAGAAAGTAGGTCAGATTCCACTAAGTCTCACTATATGAAGGCTTCGGAAATGACAGCGGCTTAGCCGTAAGGACACCATCAAGGCAACAATCAAAGATCCTTGTACTCACTTTCATGGTTGTTATAGCCACAGTAAACTCTATATTGCTCATCACGGCTTTGAAAATGAGGTGTAATCTTCTGTTGCACCCACAGGTGGAGGTATACTCATGATTAGTGTGATATACAGTAGCTGTTTTCTCTTGGGACCACAGATTGGGCCAACTGGGCACAGGCCCAGGGGCCCAAAGTGTCAGGGCCCACCCTGGCCTTCACCTGCAAAATGAAACATGTACCAACCAGGAAGAGACTTAAAATGACCACAAAAAGACGCAAAGGACCTACAAAGAGACACAAAACAACCAAAAAGAAACACATTTACCTTGGCGAGACACAAAATGACTATTAAGAGACACAAAACAACCAAAAAAAGACACGAAATTCCTTTAAAGAGCCAAAAATTATTTTGGAGAGACACATAGCCACAAAAAGACTTGTAATAACTACAAAGAGACACAAAATTACTTTTAAAAGACACAAAATGGCTTTTAAGAGACCCACAAAGACATGAATAATAACTACAAAGAGACACAAAACAACAACAAATAAGAGGCAAAACAACCACAAAGTCTGTGTTTCTTGCTCCTATGTAGGAGAGCTGGTGGAGCCTTTTGCATATCTGTGCCTATAGGAGCCCATTGTCTGCCCTTCTTGTTTTATGAGTTGTTTTTTTTTTTACAGAATAATGACAATGTATACTTATTTATTTAATGCATATTTACAGGATTCCTATCTTCGATCACCTGCAAAATGAGACATGTGCCAACCAGAAAGACTTAAAAATGACCACAAAAAGATGCATAGGAACTGCAAAAAGGGGCAAAACAACCACAGAACGACCAAAAAGGAACAAATTTACTTTAAAGAAACAAAAAAATAACCATAAAAAGACACGAAATTACCTCAAAGAGACACAAAATTCCCTTAAAGAGACACAGAATGACATGTAAGGGGCACAACTACAAAAAAGATGCGTAATAACTACAGAAAGACACAAAATTACTATGAAGAGACACAATATTCCCTTTAAGAGACACAACCACAAAAAGATGTGTAATAACTACAAAAAAACACAAAACAACAACAAAAAAGAGGCAAAACCACCATTAAGTCTGTGTTTCTTGTTCCTGTGGGCCTTTTGCATATCTGTGCCCAGGAGCCCATCGTCTCATAATCCCTCCATGCTTGGGACCCTCTCAGGAAACTGTCCTTTCTTGTTTTTTGAGTTATTTTACAGAGTTATGACGATGTATATTTATTTATTCAATGTATATTTACAGGATTCCTTTCTTGGATAGTGAAAGAATCTTTGCTGCACCAGAGGAAGGAACTAATGTAGTGTAATGCTTAAAACATAAATTTCAACATCTCTATTAATTGCTACCTGAGCTTTGAGTGCAGGAAGCTTTGATAATTGAACCCTCTGGTCTACCTGCTGCTCTTCATCTATTTCTCACTCTGACGTGTAGACAGATACAGACGTTCTCTCACCTTTATGGATTTTTAAATTTAGCATGTGGACAACAAAACAGCCTATGCTAGCTTTGTAGATTTCACTGACATTTTGACAAAGTAAAAAAGAGAGTTTGTTATATGAATAACAAACAGATATTACAGATGGAAATTAGTGGTGGATACGTGTGAGTCGTAATCTTCCTCCTATCCATAATGTAGTTACTTTCTCCCTCTTTGTATTTTCCACTCTCTTGCATTTTCATTAACTAAACCATCATCCTCCTTGGAAAATCTCTTCATAAGCTGTCCTGAATTTAATTGGACACAAGGCAATAGCAATGCTAGAAGGCAAAGGAAAACAGACATTAAAGCGCTGAGAATTAATAGGGGTGTGTACAGTATACAGTAAAACTGCAGGAATAGAGTGTGGAAAAGGCTCGGGTACAGGCAGTCACAAATTTCTGACCCAAACTGTCTGGCTCTTTGTCCAGGTGACTCCGAAAAACCTTGCCACACCTTCCCCTCTGCCACATCCACCGCGAGCACAGCAGCCGTCTGCTGGGAGGACACTTATAAATCCTTCCCCTGCCTGCCCGCTGAGGGGAGAGTATGGAGAGTCATTCCTATTCACGCTGGCTAATGTTTTACAGGTTTTACCGTGGGGGTCAGTCATCATGGGCCATTTGCGTCATCGCTGGAGGGAAGGGAACTATTGAGGTGGGCTGCCAAAGCGGAGGGGGCTGTGTGCAGGGAATGAGGAACACGCTTGTGTGTATGCGAAGATTAGCACACACACACCTAAAGCTGTTTGGCATCCACACACTCGCACATTCTCTGTCACATGCACTGGCCTGCAAAGCAAACACGCACACACATGTGCATTAACAGTGCTTACATGCACAAATATGATCCCATGATATATTTTACACACCAGCACTGCATCTCAGTTTACCCCTCCTTACTCTTCACACTTTCTTACTCAGACTCTGCTAATTTCTGAAGTGTGACTAATGGGATTTATCGTCTTTACGTTTCCTGGGAGAGACTTAGCCTGATCCTAGAAGAAACCCGGAGTATGAGTCTCTACCAGAGATAGATCTGTCAGTCTCCCAGGGTGAAAGCGCAGGCCACAAGGATGCCATGGCCCAGAGAAAACCTCAATGGGAGTACCCCATATTCTGACCTCAAAAACTATCAAACACGACGGCTTGAAATGTGTCACTGACAAAGCGAAAATCTCCTCATGCAAGCCTGTATGGATGGTATAAAAATATTTTTAAAGCCTCATCCATGTGGCTCCATGATTAAAAAGCATCATATTTTATTTTTTTTTGTAATATTATTTGCGTACACGCTGTTTTTCCTTGCTTATGCGCTCTGGCCGACTCCTTCTAAAGCAGTTAGGTTCCCAGCTCCGCGCATTCAGCTGGGTGAAAAAGAGGGGATCTGGCTGGGTAGACCTGGCAGCCCACCTCAAAACAGCATGCCAACGCCATTAGTGTATAATGGTCCAGTCAGGATTACTGCTGGGGCCTGGAGAGCTGAGAAGGGAACACAGCACTCACTTGTTTGTTTGTTTTACAAGCCTCTGCTCTGTTCAGTCTGCAAGGTGCCAGTGGGCTTTGTGTGCTTTAATTCACAGTTGATTCAAACGGTGCACAGTGTGACAACAATAGTGGCTACTCTACGGCCACTGCACACTTGTTTTGGAGAGGTACGTCAGAATAAATATGATACTGCGATTCATTCACTAAATCTAAGCTGACTAATCTTCTTCTGAAACATACATTAAAGGGACAGTTCACCCTAACATTAAAAATACATATAAAATAAATACAGATGACAGTTAGAGATATCAGCCATTGAGTAAAGGCTGACATATCCTGTGGGTCAAGGGATTCCTGGGGGGATTCCGTCAGGATGGATGTCAGTCAGCATGTTTACATGACATTGGAGAAAATTGATTTATTGTGTTATTCCAACTAAAAGCAGACTTTTAAAATACATGTAAACATGTAAGTCCAAATGATTTCATACTAAATCGAATTTCTTAAAGTCCGACTTACAAACTCAGATAGTGTGATCAGGAGTCGAATTACTCCTGCATGTGTACAGTCATTTGGACCCAAACTGGCCAAGGCGCTCGGCTTAACACTTTCTGCCCTGGGCTTTGACCTGGAAGTTGAATAGCATTAAATGCGTAACAGAGGAAGCGCTGTGCATTTTTGGACGGAAAATATACAGGGTTGTAAAGTTGTCCACCATGGTACCGGTTTACTGCTACCTAACCGAGGCTAACTTGTTTGTTGATTGGTCTGTGACATAATAGGTCAACCAGAAAATAATCTGATACTAACAAAGTGAAAGGGGACATGTCGCCACGTATCATAGTGGAGTTGGACATACTTTGGTTAATAAATGGATTCCCCTCGTGTGCTCATATCATGTGATGAGGACAGCAGTCCAATTAAATGGCCAAGTCCTAACTGTGCATGTGAACATACTAAATTTTACCATTCATCACATGTCTGGGACGGTACAGGAAAAAAGTCAACAAGAGCAGGCAGGACAGGATTCCGACTAACAATGTTAAGCTAGCAACGAGCTATTAGTTTATTTCCACAGAGCATAGGAAATATATGCCTGTAAGCACACACAACATTTTATGTTAAGTATGTGAAGTAAAATAGGGGATTTTATTGGATTTGTTAAGATAATATTATCCCAATTCCAATGCTAGTTTCCATTAGCATGTTAATGGCAATTCCTATTATGTGTTAGCATCAAGCTAATGAACTTGAGCATGTTTACATATTGTGCTGTCACAAACATGAGCCTCACGTCCATGAGTAGATGCACGCTTCCTTCTGAGTGGTGGATACAGTATAATTTGGTAGAAAGTAAAAAGTTCCTACATGAAACTGCTCACAACAAGGTCTGTGGATTATCTTGAGTTACCGGGTCATGATTTCTGGAAAGAGACATTGCTGTTGAGTTTTTCTAATGTATTTTTTTGGCGCTTTGAGCACCACAAGCTGAGTGCCATCAAGTTCCATTATATTTGAAAAACTGTCCCTTTAAGCTTGCGCTGACACTCATTCTGCGGTCAAAACATTTCCCCGAAGGTGACTGCACCTGCTTGTTGATTGGCTAATTACACATCCATCAAGGGAACAACAAATTCTCTCTTACATGCTTTTCATGTGTCATTGGTCCGGCTTCATGTTCATCAGAAAAGATGGACAGCATCAAGATAAAGAGTGCATTTCCCCATCATCCATCAACTCGGTGATTCAGCCCTTCAGCCTGCTTCAGCCACTTGGGTATTTTCCAGCAGAGCTTTCATTACAAAATGGAAATGGTAATATTGATTTATGTGTCCTCTTAAAGACTCTCTGTCGCATTTATGAATGACATTATGAAAGACCAGAGGATTAGGAGCGTAGGCTGATAAAAAAGGGTTAAGCCACATTTGACTCTATTTTGTTGCTCACAGGTCTTATTTAAGCAATGAGAAATGGATAGATTTGTGCCGGTTTAGTGCACAGCGCAAGTCTCAGACAACAGGGCTGGGTGTTACAGTTCCACTGTAAAATGTTTTTATGAAGCCGTAAGTCTGACTGGGACAGAAGGCAATATTTCTTTTGGAGGAGGCGATCTACGTCAAGAGGGGATTTCAGAGTTAATGAACAGTTGAATAACAAAACAATTTGGACCTGACCTTGACATGAGAACTGAAGCAAACGCAGTGAACTTTTGAATCCAGTTAGTTTTGGCGTAACAATGACGTGTGGAAATCTACTTTTTGATATTTAACTATTCTAGCTTTTGAACCCAACCAAAGCTTTGCCATAAGATAATGAAAAGGGAATGAGGATCTGAGAGCACAGAGTTCAGTCAACGGCAATGTTATGAAAGCAGTATGGGAATTTGTGCATGCATGATGCCTCCAGTGCATACGTTATTTCATCTTTTATTCACAGGCCTGACTCAGCTAGGTCTGTGTTCTGTGTTTTGTCTGTGCTCATCGGAGAGAGGACCACACACACACACACACACACACACACACACACACACACGCATCTCCCCCACTATTTCAGCTGCACACAGAACATTTACAATCCCATCAAGATTCCCACAGGACTCCAGTAAACAAACAGACAGCGACTGCCCACTCAAGCATATGCCTTTAAATCACATCCCTACATCCTTTATAAATCACTGCTGCTGAAATATAAACGTACAGTCAGGACAGCACCTATGCACTGACTGATGTACTCAAAGCGTGCGTGTGCATGCATGAAAGTGTGTGAATGCCAGCGGCTGATAAACAGCATGTGTAACAGCATGGGGCATAAATCTCTGCTTCCTCTTTTTGCAGGTGGAAGGATTTGCATTACAGAGCCTGTTCCCCTAGAAGAGGCTCAGGTCAGCCCCATGGGCAGGTTTTCCACCATTAGCTTGTAAAACGCTTGCTTTGTCAGTGAAATTCCCAGAGGGCTCTGGTTCCCCATGTAGAAGGAATGCAGGGGTCTGCGGGGACCACGAAGGTACAGGGGGAACAAGAGACGGCCTTCCCTGCCACACTCTGGTGGGCTTCTCTCTATGAGGCAGAGCATAGAGCCATTAAGAGTGGACCATCATGCTGATAGCCATCCTGGAAACCTGGCTTAGAGAAAAGCAAACAGGGGGATCAGATAGAGGAGATGCTGGCTGTCCTCTGGGGAAATAGGCTGCAGGCTGCATGAATGACAGAAAGCCATCTTCTTCGATCGCACCCTCACTGGGGCTCACTGAGGCTTAGCAAGCAACACACAGTATACACTACCATAAAGCTCTCTGTCCTGCTCACCCGGGTGATATATGATGTGATAATAGTCAAAAATACAGTAGTAATAATATGTTGTCACTGTGTCGAGCAGCAGTTATGCTTTTGGCAAAGGTATATCATGATGTATGGTTTCAGTAGAGCTGACAGAAAAGTGACAACAGCTCTGTTACTGGACCACCCAGAGCGAGTGTTGGCAGGCTCGCTGCACAGGCACATTTATTTCAAACTGTGAATTTGTGAGTGGATACGTGCTTTATATGTGTTTATATGTGTGCAAGCCAGTGATAGAAGAAGAATATCTTAAAGGAACAGTGTGCCGGATTTAGGGGGATGTATTGGTAAAAATAGGACATAATATTCATAACTAAGGTTTTAATTGGTGGTGAATCACCTGAAATTAAGAATCATGTTGCTGTAGGCTTGGAACGAGTCCGTCATATCTACATAGGGAGCAGCAGCCTCACCACTGAGTCCGCCATGTTACACCACCACATTTCTACAGTAGCCCAAACAGACAAATCAAACACTGGCTAGAATGGGCGTTTTGCATTTTTACGTTACCACAAGGCCTCGGTAGACTCTTGGAAAGGACGGCATGGAATGGTAGGTAACTGTTTGTAAACGGTACTGCAGATGAAAGTGGAAGTAAAAGTCAACCAATTGCTGTTTTGCCTTGCTAAATTTGCATTTATTTTTAGCGCTGTGTCCACGTTTTTCATAGCTTCCTCTCAGATGCGTGCCGCTCACAGTCTGGATCATGGTCGCTAACCTTTTGTATGAAGTTCTGACCTCACATACACATTGTATGAGTTAGAGCTCTGATTCCCTGCCTGCGCCCAAACGGACCTGACCCTGAGTTGTAATATCTCATTATGCCATCCAGGTTTGAATCGGGTTGATTTCATTCAATGCATAAATGGCAGTGGTAGAGGGGTTAACATGACCGAAGGAGGAAAAATGATGGGACAACAGAGCAACAGGAGCAGTGTAGTGAAGAACAGCGGAGACAGCATGAACAAAAGAGGGACAGAAACTGAAAACAAGAGAAAGAGAAACATGTTAACATCTTATAAAGTTGTTATGGTGATGACATTAGCAAACAGTTGTAGATTCAGATATCCAGCAGAAACACTATGAAGCAACATTAGCAAAAGTTTGTAATTTATTCAGCCTCCAGGTGAATTTAAGTCCAGTACTGACCCTCCTTTTAGCTCTGTTTTGCTCTTTAGCTGCTTAATGCTCCACTAAGTCCTCAGCTTGTCGCTAAGTTTGTCCGTCTGCCATTTGGTGTTGGGCAAGTAGCGTACAGCAGGTTTATCAGAGCCTGTTTGCTGAAAACAGCTGCCTGCTATGTGTGGAGTTTGATAAGAGCACTGAGACTGAACCAAAACAGAGATGAACTACCAGCCAGGTAATAATTCTGTGCGGGATCATCACTACAAGTGACACCTTTCACATTACATGTAGTCATTTGATACATTAATATAAATATATAAACTAGTACAGCTTTAAAAGTAAGTAAAAGGCTATATGTTTTAGCAGCACAAAGCAGTGAAGCCATGTTTGCAGCGACTGAAGCTCCAGGTGAGAAAAACTCATTCACTTGACTGAGACCAGTCCAGCGGCACATGTTTCTACTGTTTACCTCACCATTATTGTGACGAAAAAAAGCCATGGCATATGCTTCCAGAGTTGTAAAATTCTAATCTTCATAGCTAATAACTGCAGGTGTATAATACATTTAGTGAAGTTAAAAGTAGAATATGTCTATATAAACTGTAACTGGGAAGAGGTGTAAAGTAGCATAAAATGGAAATATTCAAGTGAATGTACTCAGCACAACATGGGTGTACTGGTGTAAGCACATAAATGTGTTTAAATGCATGTTTGCGTGTTACTGTACATGTCTGTATACATTAGGAAGTTGGTCTTTTGTGTGTTTACACTACATGAGTCTTTGATTCTGTCCATGTATAGGTACGCAGTAAACATACAGTATATGCCTATATATGTATGCTTGTGCATTTCTCTGTTTTCATGTCTGTGTGTGCGTACAGATGTGTAACAGCGTCCATGTACTGTATGCATGTGTGCAGGATCTGGGACAACATTGAGGGCAACCACAAGCTAGAAAAACATTGTTAAAAAACTTTGTTAGTCTGCTGTTTAAACATGGAAGGAATCCTAGTAAAAATACACAAAGCATTTGTTTCTTTTTTTCACACTCAACAACACAGAGCAAAAACTCTTTTGAAGGAACACTTTGCTCCTGGATCCTCTCGATCAGAGCCACTCGTGCCACCCACACACACACACACACACACACACACACACACACCAGGCCAAACAGCTACTCGTGTTTACCTAGCCATGTGACTGAATCTACAGTACGTCCAGTGACGTCAGCTTACATTCCTCACATTCATCAGTCTCGGTTCTCACTGATACTGTCTCAGATGCTGCAGAACAGAGGGAGCAGAGATCATACATTTTAAAAGCAGCAATCACTCACCGGGCCTGTGTTTACTATATTTATCTTTTCCTGATAAAATAAATAAGCACTACGTTGTGTTTGCCATCTGTTTTCATAAGCAGTTGTGCGCTCATGAACAGCCATTGCCTGAAATAGTCTTCCTGTTCCACTTAAAACATGGAATCCATAAATAATTGCAAAACTGCTGTCAAGAGATGGATACAGGGAACAAACAACTCACTACATAAATATTCATGAATACTTCAGTTTTAAACTACAGTAGGTTTTTGTTTGGTGCCGTGTCTGCAGCTTATTGTGAAATTAGTGCATTTCTCTCTAGTATCATAAAGGACGACAATGGGAATGAGGATTCTACAGTATAAGGTATGACAATGTGTACTTTGTGAATAAATCATTTGAATCTGAACTAGCAGTATAGCATGTGGTTATTAGATTAACCTGTGATGTGTTATGTTAGCCTGGGAAGACCATCCTGATGCTGCCTCAAACACCCTCCAGAAATTAAATCCAACAGGGATGTGCACCGTAGGTGATAACGTAAGACAATTATAACCCCTTCACACCCACCACCTTCATTAGGAATTCAAATATAATATGTCCATGACCTAAGACAGCTCAATTAATGTTTGTGAACATGAGCTACTCTCTCTCAAAGCCAGAAACCAGAGAAGTGGGTCTCAAACTTGTGATGTTATCAAGTATAAAGTCTGGAGCTGCTCCATGGACAATGAATGGGAGCCTGATTTTGTGGTCCTACAAAATGTTTGTTTTCTTTTCTTTATACCTAAAAGAGCTTCATTCCATCGTAGTGTTTTCAATTCTGAAACAGATAATATACCCATATACTCAAAACATTCCCCTGTCTGCTCTTAGTGTCATCTAGAACGTATTTCCTGATTCATTGTCAGTGGAGCAGCTCCAGACTTTTTACTCTCTGACATCACAAATTTGAGGTTTAGCTCTCTAGCTTTTGGGGAGCTTTTAGGGGAGAGTTGTTCATGTTTACTAATATTTTTGTATTGTTTTAGACCATAGGCATAACAAGAATGAATTTTAAAAATGGTGTAGTTCCCCTGTCAGCCTTCTATGAAGGCACTACACAGTGCACCGCAATGCATTAAACCTCTCCTAAGTAATGATTTATGCTTAATATAAGGATATAGCCTTCTGTTCGCACTCTGCATTCATTTTGTCTGTATTTGTGCACATTTTCTGAAAGCTTCAGATACAGACAAAACAGAGCAGTACCACCGGATCGCACTGAGGCAGGGTAGCGTATATGAAGTGAGATAAAACCACAGAAGACAACAAGAAATTTAAATAGCAGCAGAAAGGAACAAATCGATAATATGTAACAATATTTAGTAAAACATGGTGAAAATAAGGAGATGAATTCTCTCTCCACATTGGGATGTATTTAATGGCCTCACAGCGCACCACCATCTACACCACTGCCTCGATTAAAGGTACATTATTACGTCCTTCTCCACTGTCACTTCATTTGTTGTTGTGTGAAATTTTTGACTCTGCTCTTTAGTGCCATCTATTGACGTATCTATTTTCGTACGTAAGGGGAGTATAAAGGCTTAAGTGGGGCCCCCTCGAGCAACCCTATGACAGCTACATGTTCAAATACTCACATGTGTGTGTGTGTGTGCATGATATATTTTTTTTAAATAAATGATTGTGATGTTAGGGTGGCATGGTGATGTAGTGGTTGGCACTGTCGCCTTACAGCAAGAGGGTTCCTGGTTCAAGCCCAGGAGGAATCTGTGCGGAGTTTGCATGTTCTCCCCATGTCAGCGTGGGTTTTCTCCGGGTACTCCAGCTTCCTCCCACAGTCCAAAGACATGCAGGTTGGGGATAAATTGTCCATAGGTGTGAATGTGAGTGTGAATGCTTGTCTGTCTCTATGTCTCAGCCCTGTGATAGTCTGGCGACCTGTCCAGGGTGTACCCTGCCTCTTGCCCAAAGTCAGCTGGGATAGGCTCCAGCCCTCCGCAACCCTCAAGAGGGGACCACCCAAAGAATCCTAACCACCTCACTACAGCACAAAACATAGGACGTCCTTTAACTCAAAAACTTGTGAACATAATTGAGGCAACGATGTTGCTTCCTTCAACACATAAACAGGATTACACATTAATAACATATAAAGGTAGATTCATGTATAAGATAAATCTGTTCATGGACATAAACAGGAAACACCAGAGTGTCCCTTTGTTGTTGTTAGGACAAAGTCTTGTTCCTTCCCTTGCTAGTTTTCTTCTGTACAAAATGGTGGCTTCATGCGTTACACTCAGCTGCTGAGAGCCACAAAACTCTCACAACAGAGAAAGTTTAAGACAACACAACTCTAAAAGGGCTTCTGAATTCTTAGCCTATCTTAAACAGTCCACTCTGCGGCACAGCTGAGGAAACAATTTGCTGAGACCTTTGCCTTCCCCATTCTGCTCCCCACGACACGATCCAAAGACACCGCAAAACAGCAGGCTCATCTTGCTACCATCTGAAGAAGCAGAGAAAACATGATGGAGAGTGTGATGCAGGCTGTGTTTAACCTCACTTAGTCATTACAATGTCCAAATGCTCATTTGTTATTCTCTTAATTGGCCAATCAGTAATGGTGGCAGGACAATTAATCAAACAAAGAAAAGAAAGATTAATCCTGGTTTTAAGATCGTGTTCAGCTGAGGTTCACGTCCCGTATAAGTCCGACAAAGTGGGTCTGTAGCCTGAAGCTAGTGTGACTTCTCATCTGTAATTGCTGTAATTGCACTTTCCATAGACCATGTAAAAGCAGAAACAAATAATGTCTGCTGCAGCTCTGGATAAATGGCAACCATCAGCCAAGATTGTTTTCACAATCCTGGCTCGAAAAATGCCCAATTGGAAAGGATAATCCAGTATAATGGGAAGTAGTTCAATTAATTAGGGAGGTAGACTAGAAGAGAGGTATCATAAAACCGAGCCATAAACAGCTTCAACTGCACGGCTGATAAGGCTGTACTGTGCAGGACTTGTAAATACAAAATGGCCACCTTGGAGTTAAAAACTGTGGAAATTTGGGCAAATGGTCATTTTTTTTTCCATCTCAAAAATCTGCATGTTTATTATCTGTATGTGCGCATTAATCTAATGGAAAACAGACCCCAAAACAAATTAGTTCTCCCCATATAACCTGATTAGTACAGCTGCTCCAGCCTGAAGCAAATGGATCTGTGCAGACAACCGGCGGGGATAAAGAGGAGGGTGTGTGTGTGGGTGTGTGAACGGAGGGCTCTCTCAGATCTGGCTGTCGCTTCCACTGTCACACTGTAAAACACCAAAGACAAGAACGGAAAAAAAACTGCAGACAGACCTCACCCAAAACCTGCATCCACATCTAAAACATGCTCTGTCAGTGATTACAACATTACAGAGCTAATCACAGCAACAATAATGAGCTGTCACAAGCTGGAAGCCAGTGGCTAAATGACTCCTGTCAGGTCGGACGGAGATTGTTTTAGTAGAACAGTGCATTTTCCATGTGTCACATTTCATTCCAATCTTTTATATACTTTGATACAGACTGGTAGATTAACACTGATGGGCTGAAACATGACAGCGCTGCTGATGAGAGGAGCTCACTTTGGCCGAGTCCACATTTACACAGGCCATTTTTAAAACACAGCTCTCCCTATGTATTTTATAGGGGTGTAGCACTGATACAGCTTTGTAACACAATATTTTGTGTTGCAATATTGTATCGATACACAGACACCAAATATATATATTTTTTAAATTAGATCAATTATTAGTATTGTAAATACTATGTTAAACTTTTAGTAGCCTCTAGAATAATAAAATCATCTGCATTTTCAGTCCATTAGATAAATTTTGCTGCAATAAAATGACTGAAGTGACAAAAACAGACTGAAAAATTGAATTTATGAGTAACTGACAAAGTTTTCCTTTGGGAACATAATTTGCTGTTGAAAAAAGGTAATAGATTGCATTATACTATAAAATATGTTATCGCAATACTCAGCAATCACTTAACATTTAAAATCACTATAATTTTTTATTGTGACTTAAGTGTGATATGATAATATTGTATCACAGGGTCTCTGGTGATTTCCAACCCTAGGGTTTTAGCCTTTTGTCGTCTTCATGTAAATTGTGTTTTAGGTCACTAATAATGTTTATTTATTTATTTTTTTTGTAAAACTCTTTCCAGGGTGAAGATTTTCAGAAACGTTAACTACGTTTGTGTGAACTATGTAGGTGACATTTCATGCAAAGCAGTGCTGGCTCTACAAGACTTAACTTAACAAGGCTTTTTACATGTTTACACAACATACATGTACAGTCACTCTTCCACTATACTAAGAGACAGAGGGGTCAGAATGTGCTATGATGGGCCATTGCAGCCAGGTAGCCCAGTAACAGCTTTTTCAGGCTTCTCATTGTCCCCTTTTTCCTCTTTGCATGGTTTCAAGGTTACCACCACCTGCTGCTGTGGCGTGCAGCTCTTCAATTATGTTTTTGTATTTTCATTTTGACTGTGGTGTTTTTAAAAACACGTGCTTATGTGGACATGATTTTTTTTTTAAACAAAGAAGGAAAAACCCCCAAAATACTCGTACACATGTAGACCCGGCCCTAAAGGAACAGTTCAATATTTTGGTAGATACACTTTTTTGCAGAGAGTAAATTAAAAGCTCATTACCACTCTTGTTACTGTTAAATGTAAAGCTTCAGCAAGGAGATGTGAGCTTAAAGCTTAGCATAAGACTGGAAAACAAGGGGTTTGTACAGATTAAACAAATGGGATATAATGGGTTAATCTTAAGAGATGCTCCCAGACAGACAGAGCCAGGCTAGCTGATTCCAGGCTGTTCTAATGTACTGTTCATACGTTTTCCTCTGAAAAGTAATGCAAATTTGTATCTACAATCACATGACCAATGCGCTGACAGAAGTACAGAAGGAAGCAGTTGCTGGTGGATGGGTCACAAAAGACAGGACTTTCCCCAGGAGACCAATTTTCAGCATTTTTTGCACCTAAACCTAACCCGTATAACTTCATTTGAAGCATGTAACTTTAAGTTACATACATAACATGATTTGCGGGGTGCTTATTCATACTGTAGGATATCATATGGAATGGTGTGTGCATTTTGGTAGGCTTATGTCTGAACTATTTCCAGTCGTTATGCTAAGTTAAGCTAATTGTCTACTGGCTATAGTTTTATCTTTAACAGAAAAATACAATTGCATTAGATTGTCATACATTTACTCATGTATTTTCAGAAGTTTTGTTGATAGGGGTGAGCAGGTAAACCATTATCTGTATCCGTGTCTTTATCTGTTCAAGTAACTCATCTGTATTCGTACCTGTACTTAGAGTGGGCAGAGTTTAAACAGGAATTTTTAACCTAAAAAATGTATATGGTTTGATCAAAAGTTGCTATATTTATTATTATTATAGAGAACTATTTACAGAACAATCTCAAAATTGAACTTCAGATCAGTTTTTACCACAAGAGTAAGAGATTAAACACCAGCTGACCAAATGAGGGATTGCCTTCATCACAAGTACAGACATTGACACATTTTCCTTGGATGATAATTGTGCTCATAAAAAGTGGATTATCCATACCTGATACTTATTTCATATGAGTATTTGGCTCAACTGCAGTTATTAATATGCACTGTCACTGTCAAATAATTAAATAAAGTAAATTAATTAAAGTGGTATTGCAAGGAAGCAGAAAACTGTATTTCCCAAAACTTGAAACTCTTTCTTTGACAATGATTCTCCTCTGTTCTCAACATTTTTGCAGTGTGTAAATGCACCCCGCCCGGCTCTGACGCTCACCTTGTCCTCGTCCTTGGCTGGATTCGATCCCTCTGCTGAGCTGGCAGTGCCACGCTAAACTGTGCAAAACCAGGGGACCTGTGTTGGCAGAATGGGCCTCGCCCCGGGCAATAACGCCCTCAACTGTGGCTCATTGGGTTATGGTTCGATAGTGCTCCCAGGCTCTCGGGTCAAAACTCCAGTCACATGCAACAACGCACTAATGGGTATGACTCTGTCTGTCCCTGGGCCTCTGAAACAAGTCAAGGGCAAGTCAGCCAGAAACCCAGCCGTGACTCGGGGCTGAGCTGTAAGGCGGCGTTTTTTTATGGCCGTCATCTGGTGAGGCTGCCTTTCTGGCAAACTGCACAGAATCACACACTCTCATGAACCACCCCTCGTGTTTCCTCTGTCTGCCTCTCTTACACACAGCCTCACATCCACAGAGAAACTTCACACACACACACACACACACACACACACACACACACACACACACACACACACACACACACACACACACACACACACATGCACCTGTGTCAGACGGCCTGTTTTCCACTGGGGCCTAATTGATTGGAAAATGAAGACGGACGCCTGTGCGAGGCGAGCCCTGTTGATTAGCAAGAGACACAGGGTCTATTACAGTGGTCCTGCTCCCGACCCAAACACATCACCCAGACAACAAGTCAGTCACTTTTAACCACCAATCACACTCCTGACTGGATGAGTGACGGAGACGAGTATCCACATGACAGAGCGGCAGCAGGAGATCACCGCTGGTTTGGGAGACAGCACTACTCTTCTCCTGGGCAGCGATACACCACTTTCAATAGGGGAAGGAAATGGGTTGGAAATGGGCAGAGTAATGCTTTCAGCCTCGGCCTCTCTGAGCAATGACAACAGACATAACACAGAACCATTAACGGCTTCACTGTGTGAGTGTTTGGCTAGCCAGACAGACCGGCCGCTGCTAGCTTAGAGATTGAGGCTGGCCTGATTATTGACATTTTGATGGTTTTCAGGCTCGGAAAAAAGTCAGACTCTACGGAACTCTGATAGATTTTGGCTATCGTGCTTAAAAAGCTTTTGCTGAACGTTGAGTTATGGACGTCTACTGGTGGTACATCCAAATGCACCTGACTTAATGTGAAACTATTACAAATGAATTAATAAAGCACTCCAGCAACCATAAAATTAGACAAGTGATCATTTTTCCCGATATTCCTTTTTTTTCAATTCAGTAATAAACTAAACCTGAACTTGCTTTACTGTCCTCTGGCACCCTGGGGGGATGGCTGGAGCTGTATTAATCTCATGTAGGCACGGGTACACGAGGGAGTATGTTTCCTTTTCATCCGGGCCTGTCCTCTCTCCAGAGCGAGGAACGAGAAAGGAAAAGGCAAAACTGTGAAGAGGAAGAGGCTGCAGAAATGAGAGGGGTCGGCCGTTCACTGGAATCCAACAGTGCATGAAAGGCAGGGAGAAAAATGAATACATCTGGCGTGGAAATAGGAGAGGTGGTTTGTCGGGCATTACGGAGTTTGGAGAGGAGAAGAAAGGAGAGGGGAAGGGAGAAGACAGAGAGTAAAATGGGGGCTAATCATGAAAGAGACAGAGCTGGGAGGCAAGAAGAGACAGGATGACTAAAATAGGGACAGTGAAGTAAGAGAGGGAGAGGCTCAGAGTGAGACACAGAGAGATGGAGATGAAATGGAAAAAAAAAGAAGAAGGTAAAAGAGAGCAAAGTGTGTGGCTCTAATCATACGAGCACATTGTGAAACTATAGATTAGGGGGAGGTGATTTTAGCTCGAGGAGTAACGTCTCCATCCGGAGCCGGAGCTTTGAGCGCACATAGGACGAGATGTGGGGGAAAGAAAAAAAATGAACGCACCTCCCCAGAGTGGGGAGCGCTGTGTTACCATGGTAACAGCTCTGACGTCAGAGCAGGCATTATGTGATTACTCATAGAGTCTGTTGAGGAGCGGGCCAATAAAACAGGGACCATTACTCACACACAGGGAGATGGCCAGAGCTCAGGTTACACACATGCTTGCATAGGCACACGTACTCACACACACACACACACACACACATACACTAGACACACAATAAAAGCATATGGAAACACAGTGTATACACACACAATTCATTCTAACAGCTCCACCTTAAATGAAACACAGAGTGATGATACACTGTATGAACATTTTTACAATCCAGACTCGGTAAATTCGTCACACTTTTACAAGGGCTCCTGATTTGGAATGCAAAATGTGCAAATTCAACGTTTGCTTGATAACGTTGGTGCTGAGGAATGAAGCAATAAGCCGAACACTTAGCGCTCAGCGCTAAAACCTCAACACGAGTGTCCCCTCGATGACTGCAGACCACAAGTCTGACTCTCCACAACGAGGAGTGCAAACACAACCTCGTCGGCACAACCGCAACCAGGATATCGCTGGCAGAATCTGCATGTTCTGCATTCCACACACTCTGACCCACGTCTGACAAAGTACATCAAACACGCACGCTGACATGTACACTATTGTGCGTCACAACACACACACACACAAGCACACTTCCTCTCACCATCTCCCACACATTCTCTACTGGGAGTTAAAACACTGTTAGGGCTGATAAGGATCCAGGCAAACAGTGTGGATAAACAGTCACTCTGGTAATTAAGAACCATGGGCCTATCAGAGAGGAGTATGCCCGAGACAAACATGTGATCCAGACTCCATTACTGGGGCCATACACATTCTCACCACAAAGACCATTAGGTGGGTTCAGACAGACGGCAAAGTCACCAGAACTCAAAAAGCCCAGACTGGCTCCAGTAGCTGTGACCATATTAACTGTGTTTCCACCCAGAATGTCTACAGTGTGTCTCATGTTTTCTGATACACACTGCACAAAGTTAAAACAGCTACGCATGTATGATAGACAGCTTGATAGAGAGCTATGTAATGATATTTTCGGACATGAAATACTCACAAGCAGCGAGTTGAGAAGTAATGATATAATGGGGAGGAGACACTTTAACCCATAATCAGAACACATATTATTCCTCTTTCTTGTAGTGCTATTTATCAGTCTAGATTGTTTTGGTGTGAGTTGTCCAGTGTAGGAGTTATCAGCTGTGCAGATGTCTGTCTTCTCTCACATATAATGGAATTAGAAGGCACTCGGCTTGTGGTGCTCGAAGCTCCAAAAAGTACATTTGAAAAACTCAACAGCAATGTCTCTTTCCAGAAATCATGACCTTTCTTACTTAAGATAATCCACAGATACAGTAATACTCCCATCCACTGTATCACCATGCAGAAGGAAGCGTGCTTCTACTGCTAGCTCACCTAGCACCACTGAGCTAGCTAACATTACAGCTCAACTGTGGAGGACGCGATTAATGTTTACATCTGGCACTGTCACAAGCATGAGCCTCTCATCCATGAGTCCATGATACACACTTCCTTCTGCGCAGTTGGCAAGTGTAGTTTGACAGAAAGAAAATAATTCCCACATGAAACTGCTCACAACAAGGTCTGTGGATTATTTTGCTGTTGTGTTTTTCAAAGGTATTTTTTGGGCAGTTTTAGGACCACAAGCCGAGTGTCATCTAGTTCCATTATATTCAAGAGAAGGCAGACGTCTCTACGGCCGACATCTCCAACACTCTACAATCCAAACTGACACACAGCACTACAGGTACGAGGAAAAATATGTATTTTTGAACTTGGGGTCAACTCTCCCTTGACAATGTGTTTTCCTGTTGAAACCTTGTTAAATGACCAGCACAGTGTGGGATGCTCAGCCTGGCTTCTTGCTGGTGAATTCTCCAGTGCAAGTCATAATTTATTAATTAAGATAGGGAGGTTACTGGTTATTGTGGTTGCACCATTTTTTAACATCTTTTGTCCTGGACTGAGGGGGGAACAAAAAAACATAACCACTGTATGGGTTGTGTTTTTGTTACTTTTAGAATAAGAATTTATTTCTCTCTGCAAATAGAAATACGAACATCATGTATTCATCTACAAAGTCATGTAAATAGAGTCACAGCCTCTCACAGAAAATGGCAGATACTTAAATAGTACAGTGCAAAACATTACAATAAAGTCATTTAACATAACTTCTGCAGTCTGAAAAAAGTGTAGCCTGAAGCTACAGCTTATAACAGCTACCCTTTTAACAGCACATCATATTTAGCAATCGAAAAAAAAGAGAACAAGAACAAGATGAATATTTGAGCTCAACTATCAACCTTCACATTATGTGACTGCCTTCAAGTCAGACCGTTTCACTTGTCTTTTAAGTACAGTATTTATTATAAACACAAAGATATTCCCAGTTCTTTAAAATATAAAATAAAAATAATAATTAGCTATAATTATGAGCATTATGAGCACACTATTCCAAGTTTTCATTTTACAGTGAAAATACATTAAATATTGCAAACTGATGCCTCTCTATGTAATGACACTCTTCAGTTTTGTCTTGAGAAAGAGTGCAGTGAGTGAGACAGATTAGCGCTGATCAAAAGACACACTGTAACTGCAGCTCTGTCTGTACATGAAGTTACATGTGTGAGCTTCATCCAGCGCCGGTCTATCTCCCTCTGCAGTATCTGTATTTCCAACTGTCCTTAATGTGCATGACGCAAGTTCAGTTATTGCATTTGGGACAAGTGCTCCATGTCACTTCTCTGCTACAAATGTGACTGAGCTCTGGCCAAAACCTGATATACTATACTCTGCAGCATCACTAATTTGGTTACAATGATACCATATCTGAGTTGATCTGATTACAAGCCCAATAGCTCCCCCTCCCTCCGTCTGTCCCTGTGTAGTGTGTGAACGTGCCTTATTTGTGCAAATCATGGCGAGCACACATGTATAACGTACATGCATCACAGCGCGAACGTGTGTGCGCCATGTGCGTGAGTGTGCATGTGCTAAAACAAGCTGCAGTCCACCTGGCAGGCCAGTGAACTTAATGAGTCTCGTATTCATGCAGCATGCACAGCCACATCCGCTGCCCGAGGCTCTGACCAGGTGCTCTGACACAACACATATTCAAACAACGTGAGCAGAATCCTCCCAGAGGGCCGTATAGCTCTCGTAATATCAGCGTGACCGACAGCATGCCACCCAGAAGGAACAGTTCTCTTTAAAACTTTGCTCTAATAACATTACCCAGCTATAACTAACTTTTTAAAATATGGGACACTCTCCAAAAATGATTGGAAACAGGGTGATTGAGTTACCTTTCCAAATGTAATTTATTACTGACTAACCTCTGAAAAGTATAACCACATTGCGTATGATCATATTGCTTTCAACTGCATTTATAAATGTGGCATATTAAGTTAAATGGGCAATCTACTCCAATTTCATGGCAATAAAATGATTTAAGGTGCTCAAACTACTACTACCAACCTAACTGGATTTATGTGGAGTTATGTCGAACGCAACTCTGTCTCCTAGAAATTACGTTTGTATGTCACTATGTTGTGGCAACATAAGTACTGCCTGGATTATGTTCAGGGACAACGTTTCTTTCAGGTAACAAAACACTTAATTTATGGACCATGTAGGCTCCGTGAGGGGGGGCGGTGGAGGATTGGGGGTGTACAAAGTGCAGGACCTTGACACCAGAACCTTGGGTTCGCACCCAGACTCCTGTCTTAGGTTTAGGCAACAAAAGCACCTAAGATTGTGATTTCAGTAAAATATTGATTTAAAAAAGAGGTTAAAATAAAGAAATGCTGTAGTCTCTACCTGTGGATACTGTATTGCAAGATTGCCTTTTTTGGCAGAAAACAACTGAAATACATTTTCGGTGAAACGTTCAGATTGTATATGTAATTGTATATGAATGCAACCTCCCCACTTTACATAGCCTAGATTCAATATATCATACATCTATACATTTTATTATCAAGGCAAAGTCCCTTACTCATCACTGCACTGTTTATGATTTGGTGGGCTGGAAGTCACTGGCCACTCCAAGGCAACAACACTGGTATATTTTTATCTGTAAAGCAATATTGGGCAAACTTCCGGCCTACCTCTGCACCCTTCTGTGTCAGCTCTGGTAGTTACCAGCTAAACCTCCAAGTGGTTTCTTTTTAATGTACCCCGGGTTTAAAAGAACTGGTGAGAACTGCATTCTCCTACTTTGAACCATGGGCCTGAACAATCTTAAAAAAAGGTCTAAAATTAGAAACACTTATATCCATTGATGAAGTTAAGGGCATCATAAAGAATGTAGTGATAGAGACATGTGCTTGTTTTTCCTGAGAGGCCACTATGTTTGAATAGTTGTTGTTTTATTGTGGAGTTTTGTATTATATGTTGTATTTGTTGTATTTTAAATGTGTTCTGATTGGCTGCTACCTTGCTCTCTTGTGAAAGAGATTATCATTCTCAATGGGACTTCCTGGTTAAATAAATAAATAACATTTTCGTGAACTGCCAGATAAGTTAATTAGCAACATAAAAAATGTAATTTGCTCTGTATTATGTGTATCTCAGAACATATCTGCTGTTTCAAATTAGTTGTACACCTAACTTTGAGGAGAGAGGGCTGGTCAAATGCTGCTATATGTCTATAATCTTTTACTCAGTGCCATTTTTGTTTGAATATATGTTTCTGGACACTCAACACTTTCATTTTTTAATGCGGTAATCCACAGATTTTCTTCATTTAACAGTGTAATATTATCACACATGGGTCACAAGACCCAAACACCGTTTAAGATAAATTGCTACATCTGTCAATGATGTTGTAATCATAACTGTGATTAACCAATGTTGGAAAGAACCAAACATCTGCTCAGCTAAATACTGTAACGTCACCATCACACCGTATTGTTGTCTTATCAAATCAACCACACCACATCAAATCTCCCAAACAAAACTGAGCTCTATGACGAAATCCTCCCTCACATTCATCAGCAGGGCTGTAGTCAAGAATTGAGTGCAAGTCAAGTCCAAGACCAGGTGCAGTTGAGACCAACACAAGGCCAAATCCAAAATAACTTAAGTCCTGTTCAAAACTATAACAGGCAATAGTGTCTTTCCAGTGCTAAGATAGTGATAAGGAGTTAGTATGGACAGAAACAATCTATACGCTTTATAAGCTCAATAATATCTCACAAATGTCGACATAATAAACAATATTCCTGAAATCAAAATACCGAGAAAAGTTTAGAAAGAATCAAGAACACAGACGTCAGTCAGTATCAGTCATGTCCTCCTCCCTCTGCTGCTGCTGTGATTCACTGTCTGCAGATATCACTGGTAAAGGAAGGAAGGGCTTGTTTGTCTCAGCTAGCATCTAAAGTTACAAGAATTTGCCAAATTTTAAGATACGTGGCAAACTAAGCTCAGTGGTTACACCATAGACATACACATAGGCACTGCTTCCCCAAGTGTTCATAACAATTTGCTATTGGCCGAAGCTAGCTTGCTGTACATGTGTAACACACAGCGCCTGTGGACTGTGGACCGATTGAAATAGCCCGAGACCAAGACAATGTCAGGTCCAACAAGGCACGAGACCAAGAAAAGTGCATGACCTCAAAAAAGTTGTCTCACGGCTGGACTCAAGTACTACAGCCCTGTTTACTCATTCCCAGTGCTGTAAAATGTGTCAAATAAAATATACATAAAACATATGGCAGCTTGATATTCAACAGATGAATCAAAAACAATTATGAGCCATAAATACAGTTCGATACAATCATGTTTAATCCATTACAACATTTAAAGTCAATGCACTGGTGTATAAAAACAGTGAGAAAGGTTCAAAGGTATGGGGGCAGAATTGTTGGCCCAGTAGGAAGTATCCTGGCCTGGCCTGGCCTGGCCTTGGTCCATACACAGTCCAGTCAACTCAGACCTAGCAACACAAATATACTAATGAATCACAGCTGCAGGGTCTAAAGAGAAGGACTCCTCCTTACTTTACTTCCCAAAAATCTTTGCGCAGCACTCCCTCTCTCTCCCACTCCTCTCCTTTCATCCTCACTCACTCCTCTTCTTTCACTGAAGTCAAGTAGGTAGACCTGCACTCTAGAGAGCCATTTCGGCAGCCATTACAGTAGGGTGGACTTTTTTCTGCAATAATAACTGTGTTGCTACTGACGAAAGGCCTCTCAGAGTTCACTCTCTCCCACACCCTTTACTCATGAACAAATGTCAAACTTTTCAGGCCTTGTGATTCAAGGAGTGACCCGGGAGGAGAGGAGTGTTAGAATTTGTTGCGGCTCCAAATGTGTGAGAGTGAGCGTTTTATTTGCAGCCCGCAGGGTAGCTGTCTGCTCCGACCTGCATCCAGGCCCTGTGGATATGAACGACTTGACCGGAGCAATGCTACCAGGGAAGCGGTGAAGGGTACTACAGGACTTTGAAGAGTGTGAGTGTGTGCCCAACATGCATCATCTCCCCTAATGTTTTCTCTCAAATGTGACCCCTGGTTCCAGTTCCTTTCCAGCAGCTGACCACCATATGTAAAAGGCCCGCACAGGTCCACTGAATCCCTGTCTAATGGGCTGCACAGATGCCACTTTCCTGGAACAATTACTCCTGTGTGTGTGTGTGTGTGTGTGTGTCCTTGTCTTTCTCCGTGCAAACAGACTCTAACGTTCCACACGTTTCCTTCAATATGTTTCACCACTGTCTGGAAACAATGAAAGGTGCTGGCCGAGAAATGAGGAGGGGAGAAAAAGTTAAAGAATTGTGGAAAATGGCACAGTGTGAGAAAGGGAAACACATAAGGGGGAAAGTTATGCTGCTGTTTGGACAAGCGTTGTTGAGGGTAAGTAAAAAGGGAAGTACGTAAACTAACAGCAGGTCAGTCGTGAGGGGAGGAGAGAGAAGGAGGAGGAGGAGGAGGAGAGAGTGAGGGCAGATTATTGACTTAATGGCAGAATCGAGGCTGTCAAGGGCTTCAGAGACACTGTTTGTGTAGTTTGGACTGGGCCTGGTAGAGCGTGCGGCGTGATGATGGAAATCTTACACTCACTCAAAACAAGCCCGCTGACCTTTTCATCTACCGGCCCCTGAATCAGTCTTAACATTCTGCAAACGTGGAAATGAATGAGTGCTTATTACATCTGTGGCAACATCACAGGCTCCAGCTCCCTTTACGCAGGTGTGTGTGTTGCATGAATGTGTGGGTTTCATGAATGTTTGTACTTCCTTCGGCATCCGAAGTGCATTCCTGCCATCAAGCAACAATATGGGCACATGTGAAATGGAGCAGGAATAATCTTTATAAGCATGTAATGTTGTCTGCTCCCAGCTCACTGTGCCTCAGAGTACACAACGGCGAGGAGCAGGGCGTGACGAGAAACGTAAAGACCTCAGTCACAGTAAATTGGGTTGCTTCTTGAAGGTGACCAATCTTCATTACCACTGACATTTCAGAAATAATGAGCTCATCATAGACAGTGTGAGCTGCCTCTCACTGGAGGAGCCGCCATTTTGTTTTCTGGACTTTGAACACAGAAATAAGGCCCGACCCAACATCTGCCTGAAACGAGACATAGCCTCTGACTTGTCCCTGGGGAAAAATAACAAACGAAAACGGCACAGCTGCCAAAACGGAGCTAAATTAAAAACTAAACAATATCAATATAAAAATAGCACACGGCTAAGCTTAAGACTGAAATCAACAGACAGTGATGTTTCCCTTTTCCATAGATCCGGGATATTCTGCAGATATTTCTCAGAAATTGGGAAGTGACTGCCAGCTGCGGCTTGGCAGATAGTGCAGCAATGCAATTTTTTTGAAGTGGAGAAATGCTCTGACCCCATTATGGACAGAGAGACTTATATGCAACATAGCTGATCATAAAGACTCAAGGGAGAATGCACTGAAATTAGCTGTTTATATAGAGAATGAGTCAAACCTGTGATGTCCATATTCAAATCAGATGAACTCTCAGATTGCAGGCTGGACCAAATGGCTGCCAGCAAGCATTGTGAACATACTGCATCCATGATTTGATTTAATCAGCTGAAATTTGTGAAATGCCGGAGTTTTTTTTCCCCTCATTACAAGAAATTATGTTGAGGATTGGTTACACCACAAATTGTGATGAGTGTATCAGGTTTAGGAGGTGAAATCAGATTAGATGAAACACTGTTATCTCACACAGGGGCCTGAGTTCGGATTTAAACTTTAAACGTGTTGCTTACTTATTTTACACATTGAGTGGACACTGAGACACATCAGCATTTATTTGAGACATGTGTGTGTCCACCTGACTAATGCAATTCCAATATTCACTCTCCTTTTATCTCTGTTTTGGTCTCCATTAACTCCTGAATGATATATCTGGTTCTTTAGCTGCTAAACGCTCTATCATGTTCACTAGCTAGTTGCTAACTTTGTCTGTCTGCTGTTTGGTGCTGGGCAGGTATCATGCTGTAGTGAAGGGCAAAAATGAACAAACAAATCTTTTTGAATGACTCTTCTTGGTGCCAGATATGTAGCAGATCAGCCGTCAAATGTCTGAATGCTTGTGAATCCATAATGTATCCAATGCCTCAAAGGCACTGAATGAACAAGTGAGGACCCCTGCTAGCCAAAGCCAAAGGTGCCCTTATGGGCTCCACGGATGGTTGTTGTGTGTGTTCATTAGCTTCAATTTGTGATGTGAACGTGTTGTATTTCATTGCTCGGAGCATTTAAACAACATGTTAATAACCAAAAGCAAAGGAAACAGATCAGGTCAGCCATGAAATATGATCGGGAAATAATTTTTCAGATTCTTTCGTCACAACATGAATGCAGCACAGGACTGCAAAGATTACTGAGACGTCTGCTTCTTGCCCCTCAAAGAACCATTTTGCAAAAAGTTTCACAACTCTGAAGGTTTAAAATGTTTGATACATTTACACGAATTAACTCAAAGGAATTGATACTGTGAAAAGAATCAGTCCACCCACCGTATTTTAACGCTGTCATGTTCTGCGTCAAAAAACAACGCTGTGAGAGCAGAGAGAATGAACTAAAACAGTTAAGCAGTGGGCCATAAAACCAAAGCAGTAAGGTTAAAGGTGCTTAAACGCTCTACAGAGGGGAACTGTTGAGTTGAGTGATAATTATCTGGAGGTTCATAACTACAAAAAACACCTTTTTACATACATATGATTACTTGTCAGTAAAAAATATATTGTTTATAACCACTTTAAAATTAAAATGTTAGAAAAATCGTAATATAGAGAGCCCAGAAAGCTTTGGTTTGTATTTTGTGGTGCCCCAGTGGGAATACACGACAGCCTGGAGCCGACAGTCTACCCAATCTCTTGGAACAAACATTACAACGGGCCCCTTTACATTTTCAATAAAAGGTGCAAATAGCACTGAGATAAAGAGAGCCTATTGCACTCTAACATGCCTAACTGACAGACCAGAAAGAAAGGCATTATGTAACGTCTGAAAGCGTCAGAGTGATGGCAGAGAGGAGGAGGAGGAGATTGCCCCCAGGCTGACGGGCAGGATGGAGCCAGTGGAGAACTGAACGAGCGGTTCTCTTGGGCCCAACATCACCTCGTCTTTCCTACATCCACCTTACGTAACAGGAGTGATGTAGCTCAAAGGCATACTGTAGAAGCTGCTTCAGGTTCTTTTCTACCCCTCAGAGAAAACCCACCTGATATGGCCTGAATGACCCACTAGCACTCTCCTTTTTGTCATTCTTTACCTCTTCTGCAAACGCACATGCTGATGACCACATCAGTTCACGCCTGTGCACAACCACAAACCCAAATAAGACCCGGCTAAAGTTCGTGTGCCGTTGATTCTTTTTCTGTGCCTATTTTAATGGAAAATAAAGGCAGAGTTGAAAGTGTGCACACAGGGTAGGTGCACAATTTGTGCGTGTTTGTGTGTGTGTGTGTGTGTGGGCGCGCGCAGGCTCATCTGTGCAACATCTGCTCAACCAGCCCAAGGCTCCTCGCCTCTTGAGAAGTGGGTCACGTTTCATGATGACGTCAAAAGTCCTTCTGCCTCTCCAGCTTGTGGAGCTTTGCCAAAACCACCACATGCCATTCCCCGTCCTTATAATGGAAACGCTCTCTCCAAAAAGCCTTGATGAATCACCTGCCAGACCTCTCACAATTCTTAAATCTTAACACTGAAGTAGGTCTGACCATAACACAAAGTGAAGGGTTAAATATTCACAGAGGGAAAAAAAACATGATAAAAGATGTTGCATTAGCTCAAAGAGGAGACCAACAGGAGAGAGGTGCAGAATTACAGACAATGTCGGCAGCACTACTCTGTAAAAGCCGGAATCTGCAATGTGGTCTCAGAGCCATCATTGTGATCCAGGATCTGAGGCCTGCTAAACTGCCTCGAGCCTGAAGACCTGACACTAAACTCTTTCCACCATCCGTGGAGAGGACAGATCAGGGAAAAAGAAAAAGAAAAAAACAGAGAGAAGAGAAAAGTCAAGAAGAGAAGAGCTACAGTAGGTGTAGAGATTTCATTTAATCTGTCCAGTCCCGGAGGAGACGACGCAGAGATCAGCGAGAGTATGAATGGAACAGCAGCTAATGGAAAACATTGTGGAGAGAGTGGGGGGTAGAGAGGAACCTGACGCAGCCCCAGGCACATAACCATTAAAATAAAGGCTCAGTACGCCTATTCTAACCTCAATCACATTGTTCTGAGCCCCACTTTCAATGTCCCCCCTCTCTTTACAACACAGAGAGACTTTTCAGGAACACACTGAGCATGTGTGCTATGCGGATTCATGTGAAGTTTTCTTAACAATGCCACGGTGTCTTATCAACGAGGCTCACACGTCCTCGTGCCATGTCTTCTGTCACGTGTTGTTTTCCAGACATAGATGTGACCTGTACTAGCGTCCATTTCTGGTGAGCTTACTGGGCAGGAAGGGCTGCTTGGAACCAACAGGCCACTATCTCCACTACACAGGACGTGTCTGACCACACACACACACACTCACACAGATATGCACAGAAGAGCCTGCTGTTCATAGCCATCGATTGTGGCCGAGTATAAACGGATGTCACCTACACAAGAACACGTCAGCCCTGACATCGTTTAGTGTCTCCAGGCAATGCAGAGGATAGCAGCAACAAATCAATGAGACCTTGCCTAGCCAGTGTGCTGGACTGTGTGTATGTGTGTCTGTGTGTGTGTGTGTGTGTGTGTGTGTGTGTGTGTGTGTGTGTGTGTGTTAGCAGGTGGTTACAGTGTAGAAAAGACAAACTGGAGGAGGTCACCACTTTATCATACTTCTCACGGACAAAAAGCTGAGGGCCGAAGCAGGGTTCGGGGAAAACGGACTGAGGCCAAGCCACGGCTACTGCCTTCGTCTCACCACTTCTCTAACAACTGAGCAGAGACTCACACTTTCAAACTGAATAACACAGTGTGTAGTTGAACTCTTGCAAGTGTGGGAATATCTCAGGGCCCTCTGGATGTCTTGTCCGCACCATGTGCCTAACAAGTAGATGTCAACTTGAGATGACATTCACTTAAAAATTAAAATTAAATATTCATTGCGCCTTGCACATTAGAGCAGGGCTTGACAGTGGCATTTCACACGCATTTACCCCTAAAAATAGATACGTGCAAACCCGAAAAATAATTTAGGAACACAGTGTGCGAGTACATGATTAAAATCTACAGTCAGAGGTTTACAAGTCATTAAGCGCCAATCGCAGTAGAGTTTCTGTGATGATGCAGCCTGTGTCAAGTGACAGGTAAACAACATGGAAGACGTATCGATACTTGAGTGCAGACATTGCTAAATGAAGCCAATTTATTTTCTATTTTGAGGGGAAAAGTGATGAGGAGAAAGAGGAATCCTGCGAAGGGGATTCAGAAGGTTCAGCCAACTCAGGAGGCTTCGCACTTCCATTAATGTAGGCAGCAAATTCAACGTTAGCATGGTGGCTAGTAGCAACAGGGCGGCTGAGAATGTTTGTGAAGCTACCGTTACCTGCGCAGTCACTTTAATGCCCACTGGAGCCAGTAGAGAGAACATATAGATTATATGTTTCAGTTTCTAGAGAGAGATGACAGCATGAAGCAACTGGCCCTGCTAGTTTTGTGCTACAGACACAAAAAAAAATAAAGACTCAGATTATGTCTGCTCTTATCAAAGTGGTGCTACACTCTGAACATTGATAAGGATTCTTGGGCAATGATAGTCTCCAGTGCAGGCTGGTTTACAAGAGAAGCTCAGGGAAAATTTATACATCATAAGCTACGTCATTGATATTATTTTACACCTGTTTGTCTTCATAAAATCGGTTTACTGGAATAATCTATGCTGGAAATTTGAATGGCAGGAGGGCACCTATATCCATGTAATGTGGGCCTGTCGTCTGGAGAGAGATAAGCAAAACAATGCAACAGTGGCTAGGTGTGCCTGTTCCTGAATCAGTTCTACTTTGCTTCTCTTGCCTCTTTGGAGATCTTGGGTAGACATGACCGGGGACAGGTCATGTCTTGCCAAGATCTCCAGACCAGCATTTGCTCCAGCCCTGACAGACTTTATCTCAGCTGCTAGGGTCATCCTTCGCAACTGGAAAAGTCAAGTTAGACCTGAATGTAGAGAGTGGGTTAAGTTAATGACAGGGAATGCATCATTTGAGTTAATGACAGCCAACCTGCATAACTGAAGAAAATCATATTTGCTTGTCTGGAATCAGTTTTTGTCTTTTATGAAAGGATTAAACATGTCATAGGAGCTAGACACTTTACGGAAATAAACTGCAATTGTAATATACAGATGGAGGGAGTGGGCTTTTGTTTCTTTTGCGTTGGCTGTATTACAGGGACCTTTTTTGTTTGTTTGTTTGTTTCCAGGCTTGATGTATGATGAATAGGTCACCTGATGATATCAGGATTAGTGCTGTGTTGATGGACTTTGGAATCGTAAATGTTATGAACACTGCAGAGATGTGTTTTTGTTTAGTCTGTGCAGTTTGTGTTTATGTATTTGTATTTTGTGTTGATGCTCCTAAAATAGAAAAAAAATCAATTAAAAAAATGCCCCCAAAAAGTAGTGCTACACAACTGCAGGCAGTGTAATACATTGTTTGTTAATAAATTCTATATGTTCCATTATCATTAGTCACAGTGCTCCTAAATTTCTTTGTGCTCCTAATTTGTTGAGCCCTATACTGACACACACGCACACAAAAAAAATGTAAAAAATTGTGTGATAATGCATACACTTCCAAAGCGTTCTATGAGTGATGCTAAGATACTCAGGTAAATAGGAAACACTAGGATTGTAAAACAAAAATGTTTCTAAAACTTTCAAAAGACCAGCTGACTGCTTTTTAATTTGTGACTTCTCTCCCCATTTATTGGTATTTTAAATTAATAAAAATAACTTATTTCCTTGAGCTGACCATAAGCGGTTTCTGTTTGCAGAGTGGATTCAGAAATGTGACCAAAGCGGCACAAAAATAGCTCCGCACTGAGCATCACAACCAGCATTCCGACATTGGTATTTGTTCGTACACGGTGAGTCCATAAAAAATCTAAATCATATAGACACTGTATACCATCATGCAAATTCAGCACAGCCCTACAACTATACATTCCACTTTTAATATCTGACTAATTGAAAGTGACTGCACGAAAACAGCCCTTAACCCAAACCCTAAGACTCTCGCCGCTGCAAGGGGTGAAATAAGCCGACTGACAGACAGATGTACAGACAGATTTTTTTTTTTTTTCTCTAACATATTTAGAGAGTAAAACATAGCACTGAGCAGGGAACAGCAGAAGCCTTGTTGGCTGCAGGGACAGACAGGCTCATGGCAAGCTAGTGAGGCAGCAGGCTGGACGGACGGGGAGGGCTCACCAGGCAGAGGTTACAATAACACATTTCCTTTCCAGCCAGACAGACATGCAGCCTGCTGACATGAGAGAAATATTTCTACACTGTTTCACTCCTTTATATTTAATTGGCTACTTACAGATTAAGATTTATACAAAACTTAAGACCAGTTTCTAAAAGATAAAATAGACTTAGAGTATATAATAAGTTGCAAAATGAGCTTGACCTCCATGTGATATATCATTCCTCTTAAATGTTTATGAATCAGAGATAATAATCACTGTTTAAAATATATAACACTGACAGGAGTCAGTCTATTGCAAAACACATGCTGATGTTTTTTAAACTTCAAGTACAATTTCCAGACAAAACTTAGTAAAGGACCTGAATACTTCTTCTGCCACTGGTATTTTGAAAATAATGTGCAACAGATCTGTGGTGAAATGGCCACCCAATCACCAGAGTAAATGTTGGCTTTGTATGTTTCTGCAAACCACAGATATGTTTAAATTTGTACAGTTTCATATGTAGCAGATATACTGAAACTTTATGTTTCTTTACATTTTAGTTCTCAGTTGTATGTTGTGACAATGCTGTGGATAATGTGTGGTAACGTTTAGGCACAAAAACCAATTAGTTGGGGTTTGGAAAATGTTTTGGCTTAAAATACTCGCTTTGGTCGCTACAAACACAGTTGGAAATGTCCCAAAGTCTTGTTAGGAATATCTGGTTGGCTGCTACAAATACGACTGGTAATGTCCCGGAGTCTTGTTAAAAAACTTGGATTGGTCATGACAGACATGGCTGGAAATGTCTAGTGGTCTTGTTAAAAATCGCTGGTTTGGTCGCAACAGACATGGCTGAAAATGTCCCAAAGTCTTGTTAACAAAAACTTGGATTGGTCGTGACAAATATGGCTGAAAATGTTCCAAAGTTTTGTTAAAAATATTCAGAATGGTTGCGACAAACATGGCTGGAAATGTCCCGTAGTCTTGTTAGCAATATCAGGTTTGGTCGCAGCAATCACGAATAGAAATGTCCCGAAGTCTTGTTAAAAAATACCTGGTTTGGTCGTGACAAACATAGCTGAAAATGTCCTGAAGTCTTTTTAAAAATATCTGGTTGGCTGCTACGAACATGACTGGTAATATCCCAAAGTCTTGTTAAAAATGCCTGCTTTTGTTGTTTGTCGGTCTCGAACAGTGATCTGTCACTTGGCAGCAGTCTTGCCAAGGTGTCACAGGTGATATGTATGAAACATACAGACGTAACATATCCGTGATTTGGAGAAACACTGACTGTCAACATTTTATTCTGGCAGCTGGAGAGGTTGTAATGTTTAGAGGAATGTTGCATGAAGAGTTGGAACCAAATAAAATATATGCAATAGCCTGTCCAGTTGTTGCCATAAGTAACCAACCAGGCAGTGGATTATTACATACAATCATCCATCAGTGAAAACAGCCCTCCATGTCATGCTCCTGAAATATATAATCAGTTGATAGCTGTTTGGGTTTATTGGACGGTCCCAGTCAGAGAGATTCAAAATGTTCCTGCTTGTTAAATGAATCATGGCAGCAGCAGCAGTGACTGTGGCCTGCTTTGTTTCTAGTGGAGACACAATAGCCAGACTGCACCTGAGGGACTTGTTGTACTTCCTTTCTGAACCTCGGCACCAATCAAAGGCCATGAGATCAATTTTCACGTCCCAAATGTGCACGTGAACACTTTCAGAGGGGAAATTAACAGTTGTTTCTTCCATTTGTTTTTCACACATTCTACTGACTGCAGCTATTTACGCCCCAGACCGCTCTCCCCCTTCTCGCTGCTTCTACCTCCCTCTCACAAACTCGCACACTCGCGCACACATTTCCCGGGGTGATGTGAGAGTGTCTATTCATTCGGCAGAGGCCAGCTGCACACCTGGTGACAGCCCAGGATGGTGGTGTTGGCTCAGGTCAGGGTGTGCGGGGAGAGGAGGGCTAGGAAGGGGAGGGATGGGTGAATGGGCCCACAGGCCTGTCCTTCAGGGTCTGCTCAACCTGCACATTCCAGTTCATTTAGCGCCGGGGCAAGCACAGGAATGTCCCCTCATGTAAGGGATCACTGTCTTAAAGGTGGGCTCCTCGTGTGATTGAAAAGCCCTTCAGAAGGATAAATACAGATGAAAGCCAAACGTGCTGCGTTCAGCTCCCCAAAGGGATGTGCTGTACCGGATACGCACTGGCACCCATTAACCTGCCCATCCTTTAAAGCAGGTTACACACAAGAGCTTGTTCCGCACATAGGGATCTGGAATTTGCACTTAGGTCCTTTTTGGTATTTAGGGAAAGCATGTTAAGACATTGGAGGTTCTTCTGTAAATAAAAAAAAGGGTTTGGTAGACTATAATGTTGGTATTTCTACATGTAAAATATTAACAGAAGTATCTAATTGGTATCCTTACCAAAACACTGCTTCTCCTCAGGAGGATAAATAGAGATGAAAGCAGCCAAACTGAAGAGTGATGTGCTACTGTGACGGATACATACCAGCAACTATGAAGCTACCCGTCCTTTAGAGAGCAAAAACATTGCTTCAGCATTGCAAACATGAGTGTCTGCTTTATGTGTACAGCTGAGAATTGAACTGCAGTCATTTTTTGACCCTATAGATCAAAATAAATCCACAGCCAAGAACTGGAAAATGTCAGGCTCTGAAAGTTGGGATTGAATGTTTCAATCAGACCAGATATTTGCTCATTCAAATTGTAATGTACCAATTTTAGACTGTATTTTATTCTAGCAAGCCTCTCGTATGACTATTCATAGATGACACTATACTGTTGAAACATGCCAAAAATGCATTGTCTCATCATCAAACAACCTCGTCAAGAGGCTCCAGAAACTCGTGAAACTGAGACAGGAGACAGGCATTGAGACAGTGTGTCTGAACAGCGGGACGAGACCACCTGTGGCAGGCTACAGTACCTCCTCCAGTGCTGCACAACAAACACAACCATCATTTGAAACCTGAATGAGTAATACTTCTGCTGGAATATTCTCTCACTAACGATGCAACTTTTTGTAGGCATTTCCTGCTGTCCCTGTCAGTGTGGCTTGTTTGTCCAGACGTGTAGTTTCTGTGTAATTTTTCAGTCACCTTTCAGAGTTTTCTGAAGTTGACTGTCGTCTATTTTTGCATTTGTTGGCCTTCTCTCTGCAGATGGGTGCTATTAATTATTCCTTTCAGAGTGCTGGATATTATCATTTATTTCTAAGCATTTTACTTAATAAAACTGTGATTACTATTGCTAATAGATAGTAGTATACTAGTACCTGACAGTAGTCAGAAGTCAGAACTGGTTGTTGGAGACATTTCATACATTATTCATGTATTTATTACAAATTGCAACGTGTTTCACCCCCAACTCATCAAATACGGCAGCTTGATCAGTGGCCCTAACGCTTCAAACTATGACGCTACAGGTACCTGTCTATTGTCATTTTTGGATGTGTCAGTTTCAGTGTCAATTCCTGCTCATTACATGCGTAGTGTCTTTTCAAAATACACTTTCATGTTTACAAGAAATGTAGGTTTCAGCACCAAAACTACTTGCTTAGGATTCGAAAAACATTCATGGTTTGGGTTAAGATAAGTGTGTTTGTTACATAACCTAACTTACTATAAAACTTCAAAAGCCTGGTCCCAATTAAACACGCAGTCTCTTTTACTAGTCCGGTGTGGCTACACATTTTGACAAATAAAGGCCTGTCTCCATTAGAAGCCTCGTCCAGGTTGCCAAGCAGTTCTTTTTATAGAAGTTCTTTGGATGTATAAAACTGGATTGTTAACTACCCACATGATCTATCGTTAGTTAGCTGCTTAGATTAATATTACAAATATAAATGTTTAAACTTTTGTCAGTATGGAGATGCTACACCTTGTTAGCTCAGCTGATTTCATTTTACTGAAAGAGAAGACTATAATTCATTCAGATTTACCGGAGTGACAAAAAAAAAAGTTGTGATTCCCTTTTGCTGAAGCAGTCATAAAGTCAGAATATGTGTTTATTCCTTAATTATCCCGTAAGTTGTTAATATTCCTTTAGTCCATAAGAGTCCACTGATCAAAAGAATCAAGTGATTTTCATTAAAGTTAATTCAAGTTGTGAATATTGCTTTAACAGGATAAAGTGGTGTTGTGTCGGTATGCCAGGGTGCCCTATATTCATACTGGTTCAAATAAACAATGTGACCATATTTCCCTGTCTTTGCTGAGCAACAGTTTTGTGTAAAAGGAATTAAAGTCCTGTCCCAGATATACGCCTGTTGAATTCACGGATTTAAGCAAATAAAAGCCCGATACGTACATAAGTTTACCAGTATGTCATGGACAATAACTACGCTATATAGTTAAAAAAAAAACCTCAAGGTTGACTTGTGGTTTCATACTCAACACAAACAGCAGTGTCCTGGTCGAAAGTCCTGTGTTTTTTTGACCCATCCATCGCCCCAACTGCCTCCCTACCTGAACTTTCTCACACTTTATACTACCGTCACTTGTTCTGAATGTCTAATATTGCCACAGATGGGTTTACGCTGGAGTTACTTTAAAGCTTGATGCATCTCATACTGAGAACAACTGACCAAGCTGCGCCATTTGATGCCCTGGGAGTGAAAACAATTTGCTAATTATAGTCCCACCAATAAATAATGAAGCGCCCCGACCAGTTTCGGCAATAAACAAGTCCACCAACATGGCTGCTTGTGTTTTATAACATGTAACATTTGAGAAGTTTGGCTTAAGCTACACAAAAAAAAGAGCTCTGCAGAAATACGTCTATATTTCTTGAAGCACATCATTAACAAAAGTATCCACAAGGTAATGGTGCCGGAACTCAGGTATCATATTGGTGATAGTATTGAAAATATTAAAACAACACCCGGCCCTGTTCACTCACACACCTAACTTATGCACATATGCAAATTCATCTGCTTCTTCACAAACACACAAATACTCTTTTCTCTCTCTCTCTCTTTGCCTCACACACACACAAACACACACATGCACAAGCACACACACCCACGTACAGTACGCATACACACATTTGTGCCAGGAACATTCTGTTCACCTCCATCACTGAAATAGTCGGTCTCTTATGGTAACACAGAAAACTTGAGTGACATAATTGCCTTAGTCTAGAACAGACAGCAGAAGAAAGTACAGCGTGTAATCTACCCTTCAACATGCGCAAAAAAAAAAAAAATACATAATTTGCTTCAGATTGTACTATTCTATTCAAATGTGAGGCAGTTATTAGGATCCTGAGGTGTTAATATGTGTGCTGTGTGTCAGGACTGGAGGCCTGTGCCTGTCTAGCAGTTCCAGCTGCGTTGGGTTGTGTCTGTGGTTTGAGGCCCTCCGTGTTTCTACGAGCGGATTCAACCTCTCAGCCTGCAGCAGCTGGCAGCCATCAAGCTGCTGGCAACGCACACAAACACACACACACACGCTTACATGCACACACATGCTCACACAGACGTCCTTCCATAATTTCCATGGTAATCAGTAGGGAGCCAGATCGTGGTCGTGCCAGAGGTAGGGAAGAGAGGAAAGAGGGGGCACTCAGCTTAGTCCTGGACCTCTGGTTTGGTTGGCTTAGGTGATCAGAGACACGGGGCAAGAACCAGGATATGAGCTGCTCTTGTTGCTGTAAATGAAGGTAATGAAGGAATTGGACACAGATGGGTGAGCCATGTAAGTAGAGTTTAAAGGATAATTTCGCTTTATTACAACTCAGGTCTGATTTTCGTAGATTTGCCCATCCTTGGCATCGGTAATAATAAAATTGTTCTCACTCACAGTTAATCGCTGAGATCTAGTAACACAGCAGCATCAGTAAAAAGATTTCAGATGGGGCAATGAGAAAGCAGTCAGATGATTGCACAGGTTTTAAAGCAATAGTTCTTAGGAGATACTCTTCTTTATGTTATTGCCAAGCGGCGACCTCAAGAGCTGAAAAATGAAGCCAGCACGGAAGTGCTAACACCTGCAGTTCTTTGAATGGCCACTTGAGGCTGGCTCCCATTCAATCCCGATAGATCCCCGTGTTAGAATGCCCAACCTGACAGCAGTAATAAACATGTTTACAGCCTGGCGCTAAAAACGTTTTAGCCTCTATAGCTAATTTCTCCCTTCATGACAACAGCACAGGAGGTGAAGTTTTATATAACTCACTGCTTACATTTTATTAATACTTAGAGTTACGTATAATTAAGGGCAGGCCGCTTTGAGTGACAGGCTGTGTGCCGATAGTGTCCTTGGCTTCTCAGTCAGATCCACCTCTCTCTCCTCCACAGCTCCAGCCTCTCGCCCAAATATGGCCACTTACAGTACCAAAAAACAAAGATGGCGACCGAATGGCGAACTCGAGGCTTCAAAATGGAAGTCCACAAACCAGCGGGTGATGTCATGGTAGCTATGTCCATTATTTATATAGTCTGCGTTTTATTTTTAGAGAGTTAAATGGGAAAGTCCATATAACTGTGATGATTACATGAGGCTATAGCCATCAGCTTGTTAGCTTAGCTCAGCACAAAGAGAGGAAGAAGGGACAAACAGCTAGTCTGCTAGTTGTTATACAGTGGCTTTTTTTTAAATTTAGAACAGTGCTGTTGCTTACTGTTTTTATGCTAAACTTATGTTAAATTAGATTTCCCCTCTCCACTATTAACTTTGAAACCCATTTTGAGACCCATCTCTTCTCATTAGCCTCGTTATTATCATTATGACGACATGCCTGACCTCACTGTATTTTATTTTGTTGTTTATGTAATGTTTTTGTGTTACGGCTTCATCAAGATAAAATGCTTTTATTACTTTACTTACATTCTCTTATCTGTGACTGTTTTTATTTGATCATGCCTCTATTTCATTTAATCTCTTTGTAAAGCACTTTGGTCTGTGCTTTTTCTTTAAAATGTGCTCAAAAATAAACCTGCCTTGACTTGAAAAAGGTAATCAGCTGCTGGTTGTAGCTTTATATTTACAAAATGTCAAACTATTCCTGTAAACAGGAATCAGTAATAATTAATTTTTAGTAAGGGAGGCTAATGGTACAATTTTTCCCAAACTGGTCATTGTAAACATTTATCACAGTTTACAGATGACATCTTAGTTCAACTTGGACTTAGTGTATTTACATTATTTGAAGCATTTCAGGTGCACTCACTGGTTTAGATAATTTGGCTGAACTGTTGGTTCTCTAATAATTTATTAATCTGACTGCTCATTTCATACCTTGTCACCTTGTTTTCATGTTGTAACATTACTTTGGTGAATACAATGTTGTGTTGCAACAGCATGACATTTCCACAATACCATAATTGCCTCCGAAAATATCACGGTGTCACGGTTTTACACAGTTATGATTATTATTGTAAGATGAGATTTATTTTCATGAGGATGTATCCAGTAGCTTGTGTTATTTTTCTTGTTCATTATTTTGCATCTACATAATTCAACTTTAACTACACTCATATATTGTTTACATATTTTATTTTGGTCTTTACATTAAATTTGGAGCTATTCACTATTGCGCACCTTACATGTAATGAGAGTTATATATCTATATATATATATATATATATATATATACACACAGAGAAGCTGCCCCAGTGCTCTTACTTCACCCACAGCCCATTGATAGTTAATTTAGTAACTAGTAAGTTTATAGATAAGCCAGGAGCGAGAAACCTGCCTTACATTATTATTATTGGTTACAATGACCCTTAAAGGAATTAAAACAGAAGGGTTTTTATGGTTGAACAAACTGGAAGCCATTTTTTTAATGAAAGAATGTGTAAAACATCAAAGAGAAAAGGAGATGCACACACACAGGTAAGATTCTCTGTTTTATTGCATTTTTTCAGTACCCTTAATAAGCAAATGTACAGAGTATGATACCTGTCAATTTCATACCACAGTATACCGTTTCACTGTATACTGCTGCAACCCTACTGCACCATAACAGATTGAAATGTTTGCCTAAACTATGAAAGTAAAACCCAGGTTGTAAAGAAAACCCCCAAATTATTCTCTAAACATCTGGGAGCTGGCCATCGCAGCACTCTGTCCAGAACATGTCTGTTTGGTGAGACAAGAAAACATGTGGGCTAGAAGCTCTTGTTTATGCCGCCACAGACTAAAACCCAGTGTTATGTGGCTTCACGCTGGGTAGCCAACATGGTGGAGAGGTAACACATACAAATCTGGAGCGCAAGCATGCTCAGAGTCGCTACACCGCATCAGTCAAACGCAGGACTCTTCCACCATTCAGGGGGGTAGCAGTAAGCCTGCTGTTTTGCCTGGCTACTAAACAAAACCTCGAATGACCTACTTTCATTCCTACCCCAATTCTTCCACCCCTTGCCTCCTCACACATGCACAGCGCAGCTAATACACTGGGACTGAATGGGGATTGAAAGTGTGAAGTGGATCGCCCAATCACAAGACACACAGCCCCATGCTGATATCAGCTTCCTTTCCAAACGCAGGGGGAGGCTTTCAATGAGAGCGTTTCTAAACCAAAGGCCAGTCCAGTCAAAAAAAAAACATCATATCCCACGAGGCTATGTGTTTAGAATACAAACAAGCTGTTTGGGATGAGAGCGCGCAGTGGCCCAGTGGTAAATCACTGCCCTACAGGCTATCAACAACCTCCTCCATCCAAATCACAATTCAATTATGGATGGTGCAGCAAAAATAGAGTAACAGGAAACATTTACAACAGCAACAGTAATTGTGTTTGGATCCCATTCCACAGGAAGTCATTACCATAGATTTCAAGAATATCTTTATCATCCAAGTTAAGAAAGAATTTCCTCCTCTGGTTGGGATAATATTTGTGTTGGTGTCAATGCGAGGACAGAGAGCAGAGCGCCGTGGAGAGGGGTGGAGTCACTCACAGAGGGGAGTGGCTCTCTCCTAAAGAGAATTATTTAAAAAGCAGAAGCGTCTAGCTAATGTCCACTCCCCTTCCTGGCTAATCAGCTCAAAACTTTTGCAGCTCAGGTAGTTAAAACATTCGATGTGTGCTGGCAATGTTGGCAGACTGCTTCCCTCTGCATGAGGAATGACAGTCTTTGACAGTGCTGATGTCTGCAGCAGGAGAACCTTGGACTCAAATTTCCTTACACGCTGTGAAAAGCGATCCACACCACAAGTCCACACCTCTTCCTCCAGTTCAATAACCCGAGCTGAAATACAGAAGATCGGCCTGTCATTTTGTATTAACCCAAGAAGAATCCCGCAGAGGCCCCCGCTAACCGCTATCAGATCGGCTGATAATGACTTTCTTTTATTACGCTCATGATGGGAAGGATGACCCCAGCGTTGCAAAATGCGTCTACTTAGTGAGCTGATAGACGCTGGCAGCCAATTTGTAATCAAAAGGAGGGAAAATGGCTGTTTATTAAATCTACAGTTGTGCCTCGGAGCATGGCTTTGGCAGAGCAGCGGAGGGCAACATGGCAGCTTTAAGGCTTGTGAGGAAGAAGAGACAGAGGGATTCCTCTTTGCTCTATTTATTTTCTGAATAAACTGTTTTTACACAGTGACTATCAATCTGAAGGGCCTTTATATAAGACTCTGAGGTCTGTGGGAGACGCTTCCTGAGAAAAACAAAGTTAAGTATCTACTGTAATCCTTCCTCCAACCTCACACTATTCTTCAAACACTCCAGACGCACAGCACTTATGCAAACATTGTCACATCAACAAAGTGCAGATCTACCCCGTGTCATGACGCTCTTGCAGCATCTTTAAAACATCATAACTCTATTGAACACAGCAAAGCGCAGAACTGTTAAAGCGTCATTCAGCCTCTTGAGGTCATCTAACCGAGGAGCAGCACCTGGAAAATGATGGTCGTGTCACTGCTGAGCAGTTAGCCTTTATTTTGTCCTCCAGGCAGAGTCAGTTAGATGCTTTATGCTGCCCGACATCTCTGCTGTTCCCGTCACCATGTGGTGGTTGCATTGTGGCCCCCAAACGTGCGTCTGACCCCCCTTAGGGAGGCCAGAGCCCCGTGTGAGCAAGGTGATGACTAGTGTGGGTCAGCATGGGCTTGTTTACACATTACAGACCACACAGACAAGACACGGTTAAGACAGCATATGTACGCCATGTGTGTCTCAATTACAGGCAGGCCATGACTGCTCAACTGCTTAGCACCACCGCCAGAGATGAGAGCGAATGGTAAAACACTCAAGACAATCTATAATATTCTTAACTTGACTTTCACACACTATCAAGACAGTCTGACAGTCTTTCTGTCCCACAAACAGAAACATGTAATAGAGATCATCTCTCAGCAGAGGGCTCCAGCCGGGCCGAGGTGACAGAGCAAGGAGAGTCAGAGATGTTTTGCATCTTTGTTTGATATTGTCTACTTTGTTTGTCTGGTAGTTCCATCCTGCTCAGCTTTTATTGGGACACAGCCGCAAGAAACAAAAAAATCTGAAGCAGACAAAAACGTGTTAATTGCAGCAGTTGCATCTATGGGAGCTGTTTACGACTGATGTCTTGATTTTAGGGCTGTTTTTATTGTTCTCTGAGTAACTCCATCTTGAATCCTTTAAAGTAAAGGAGTCTGATCCAAACCTAATGGCAGAGATGTGAAAAGTACAGCTTGGCTGTCTAATGCCTAAGTTCACTCCTGCCATAATGGAAACAAGACTATGTGAAGTGGAATTGTTTTTCTTGCTCTTTCACCTATATGCAGTTTCCCTCTTGTTTTTAAAGCCTTCATTCATAAGAGTAGATTTCAGGGGATGCAGAGGACACGCCCCCCCTTAATATTTAAAACACGTGCATTTGTCCCCACCAATAAAAACATGAAAGTAGCAGAGGACTTTTAGTGTGACAAAATTAATAATATTTACACCATAGTTTAATGCGGAAAATGCAAAAATTGGTTCATAAAAACTCCCTAGAATGCAGGAAATTACTTGTTTGACATATGGCTACACAATTACAGCCAAAATGAAAATCACATTGAGATCATGATTATTTATCATGACGATTCATGGATTTTTAGGGACAAAACATTTTTTATTGCGCTGTCATATCAAAATAAATAGAGTGCTGCTTTCACGTCCATGTTGTGCTACATTCCTGCTAATTAACAAATCTTTGCATCAACATAAGATTTAAAAAAAAAAAAAGGCTCTCCTTCACCTGAATTCAGTGCATATGGTAAAAACAAAATATAAATAAAATTGTACCCCAAATACAGGCTAATTAAAAATAAATGTCACTACAGAATGCAGCTAAATCAAAACAGTGTTTGTTGGACACAGATGTTTGGACAAATTTACTGCAACTGCATTTGTTATTACACTCTGTTTCTGAGAGCTGGATATGTACATATCCACCACTGTATTTTTTAAAATGATTTATAAATGTATTTATTTATTTATTTTTTACAGCTGTCGCAACACTGCGATGTGCTATGCAGAGTCACTGCTGTGGATTTCTGAGATGACACTGGACAAGGACTGAAGTTCAGTGAGATAACGTAAGCTATGTTATTCTTCTCGACCTTTATGCGTTCATCATGCTGCAGATTGTGGTGTCTTTTCATTAATTTAATTAAGTATTCATTCAAAAGTCAGTTGTGTTAGTTGCAGAGCAGACACAAACCTCTTTTGCTCTTTGCCTATAATTTGTTCTCTCCTAAATCCTTATATTTCCAAACAACGGATGTTTTCGCCCATCCGCAGTTGCAGAAAAACTTTACACAAGCTGCTGCTGCATGGTGCGTTCTGTAGTGGCATGACAGCTCTTCAAAATGGAGGCTGGCTGATAGTTTAGGAAGCACTCGATTTGATATGCAGCGTCATTTTCTATGAGCAGAGCTTGAATTTTAAACATCAACATGGCAGTCAGTCACTTTCATTTAATTGTGGGAAGCCAAAATCATGTTCCTAATTAATATTCGAATTATTGTGCAACCCGAGTTTGATGCTCAAAATTTTCTGGCGGAGGAACCTCAAACCCCCATGTCATATGTGTCCCCCTCAATGCTGAAACAAAACCAACGCCCTTGACTTATTATCTGATGCAACAGCACCAAAAATAAATACAAGTAACAATGTATACTAAATGTATTTTTTCTTGTTCTTAGTAAATAAATATTTGCAACATCATTTGCAACACTGCAAGGGTGTAAAATAATCTGCCACTGTGCACACACCTGTTCACATCCATACTGTAACTATTCAGTGTAAACTACACAGGCAGCCATCGTCCAGCTCATCACTCATTCATAAACAAAGATACATCCTCACTCCATCACTGCAGCAAACCAACTCCTGCATATCAAATTAATACTGACTGACACTTGAATAAGCTTCAGTCGAGAAATCAAACCTAAATCAGAATAAAGTGTAAACTTTAAAATATCTGAGAGTCTTTTCATATCTGATTTGTGTATGTGCATGAGTGTGTGAGTGTCACCACAAAGAAAAACAAACAAGCACACTACAACACTAACTAGCCCCTGAGAGCTGAGGGCATCTTTCAAGTGGCCGGGCCGACAGTGCAGCCTCTCATCTCCCTGCCTAACCGCACTCACAGGTCACAACGAGAGCTTTGATCACTCCAAAAGTCTGCTTCCCATTCACACGCTCAGCATGCTCATTGATTTTCCATAAGGAGGGCTGAGGAGCTGATATGAGAGCTTGAATGAAGCCCCCCCCCCTCCCAAGTCTCCTTTAAACACAGGTATGCATGTGTATCAGTATCAGAGGAGGTTTAAAAGCCAGAGCTGCTACATTCCTGGAGTTTAAGGACAGAAAGCCCTGATAAGAGATGAGGAGTAAGTAGTATTACAGTCCAGGACAGATAGATAATAACGCATTTGTCAGTTTCGTGGCAATGGCTCAGAGATCATCTGGGGAGAATGTATGACATAAATAATTACGGACGGGATGAATCATTGACATCATGTCCTCAGCTTCCCTTTCTCATCAGCACTTGAAAGCTGTTTCTAAAATAGCATCCCTTCAGCAACAAAATACCAAATTTGGTACTTTATTTTCAAATGACAGAGGAGAGCTACACTTGCAACTATACTGTATATATCCACATGAGTGAAACAGCATCTCGGTCTGACAGGGGCGACGTTAACAGAGGAAAAGAGAGGAAAATTTGACATTTAAGCTAAAAATCGCGCATAATTTGCTATATTAAATAAATACTTCTAATGAAGCATTGTATAACAACGTTACTGAGAAGATAGAGTAGGAAAAAAAATATTGTAAATAGACAGAATTGCATGTTTGCCTGCCAATGGCTGCAACTGGCCCTACAGGATATAAGAAGATATGAGTCCAAAGATGATGTGTGCAGATCAGAGCAATAACAACAGAGCAAAGATCAGATCACACCAAAACAAACTGTAAGATCAACACTGCAATGTCTAACAGGAGCATGACATGTAAACACAATAATAATGGTAATAATAATCATTATTATCTTTATTAAAATAATAATAATAATAATGCATTATTGCTTTGTTTATGATTGTTGTTGTGTGTTACACTACATGTATGACACACATGATATGAAAAAAATCCTCTGTAATCCTCACTATATGCTATAACAGTAATAATAATAATTATTATAATGACAACAATAACAATAATAATAATTATGCATTATTGATAGTATTATCATTGTTGTTATTGTTGTTGTGTTACACTACACATATGACATGCATGACATTAAAAAAAATCCTCTGTAATCCTCACAATAGGCCTTAACAGTCATAATAGTACTACTACTACTACTACTACTATTAATAATAATAATAATAACAAAAGCTGTACATTGTGATCAGAGTCACGCTATAAAAGGCCAACAGTGCTTATCTTAGTGCCATTTTACTTCTCCCTCCTCCCCCCCCCTTCACCTCAAACCCCAAACTCGTCAGTGAAAGCAGAAAACAAGCCAGAAACAGAAAAGTTGAACGGGACAGAAACTTCTTACCTGGTCCCTCTGGATGCATGGCAGAGAGGTCCGGCGATGTGACTTACTGTTGGACTGACTGTGTGCCATGTCTGAGGCTATCACAGAACTGGACCTCCTGCGCCTTTTAAATACAGGGATCTCTTCCCTGGCTCCAGTCACGGGGGTGCAGCCCTCCTTGTGTCTCCCTTGGTTGGGAAGGAGCTTGTCAGCATACCTCGCCAGCAGGATGCCCAGCACTCCAACCAGGTACGCTACGTACGGTCTCCAAGTGGCCCGTACTTTGTGCAGCGAGAAGAGTGAGATAGTCCTGACCAGACTTAGGAACACGATCACAGATATGCCCTGATTCAGCCGTGCTACCATGAGTGCGCCGGTGGCCACGCAGATGAGCACGACCACGGCTGCTGTCGTGAATGAAAACAGCTGCTCATCTGTCCCGTCCAGGAGAGTCCACGCAGCTGCTTCGCCCAGGTGGCACAAGGTTAGGAGGGAGAGGGCGGTCTGGATTAGAACTCCGCAGCGGATTAAGTAGACACCGACCCAAAAGAAGGCACATACGAGGGTGAACAATGGGGAAACAACACTCCAGCAAGTTTGCAACAGCTCCACAGCGCAGCCTGAGACCAAGTGAAGGGGAGACGATGAATGCGAGAGTCTGTTGTCAGCGCTGCTGCTGCTGCTGCTGCTGGCTTCAACTCTCCAGTCTGCACATTTGACCAACAGAGCGAGAAAAACCGAAAGCGACCCCACGCACACCGCACTCCGGAGTCTCTGGGAACTCCATATTTTTGTGAACATTAGCCTCACCCACGACTCGTAATCTCGGTCACGGCACAGTGGGATGACACATGTTTTCACATAACCATTGCGATCCGGTGCGCTGAAGCTTTTTTCATGAGTGCTGCTCTGCGCACCGGTACTGTCAGATTCTGCAGGCATCGCCATCACTCATGGCAGATATGAAGTATGAGGAAGTCTATAATGCATCTATACTAGTGTGGTCATGGGACAGGAGATGAGTTAGTGACAAAACAAACATCATTTATTGTACGCATTGTGAAAAAGTACAGCGAATACGCGCCGGTGCGTCTCCATTTACGCATGGAGATGTGCTGCCACTGAACGCTTTGCCTTTGTTTTTCCAGGTGCGGGTTGAGAAAGTGCTGCCCGAGACAGCATAAAAGGAGCCTGAATGACAGAGTAACTCAGATGTTATTCAGATCTAGGGCACTGCTTCTCTGCTGCACACAGGCGTCCCGCTTTGCCCTCCTTTGTGGAGCGCCGTCTCTTTGACTTCTGCTGTCCTCCTCGTCGCTTTGTGGCTCCTCCACGGCCCGGTCCGTGCAGCAGCAGCAGGAGCAGCAGTCTTTGCAAAACATCAGTCCCGTTCCGTGAACATTCAGCGATAAAACGCGCTCTATAAGTCCATTGTTTGGCCACTTCCCTGTCCGTCCTGAAGCGGTAGAAGCTCTCACTGTTACTTTCGAGGATAAACGCTGCTGAGGAATTTAAGCAGTTTGAGCGAGTGTCCGTCAGGTTATTGCTCGGTGTTTTGAGGGGCAAATCCGGAGTGTTTGTCACCAGCTCTCCAACCAGCCGCGAGTCTCAGCTCATTCACACCCCCGAGTTCCGATTCCACGCAGGGAGCAAGATATTGCAGCAGCAGTGAAACCCCCAAATATTTCCTCACTCAGCCCAGCAGGCGTTGTCCTCATTAGATGTGACTAATGTTTAGATATTTTTCTCTTTTTTCATATTATAGTCAAAAGAAATTCTTATGTTTTTAAAAAAAAAATAGCATCAAAACCTGTTTTTGCACAAAGCTGTGTTGACCTATATTTTCCCACTAAGTTCCTCTCTGCATGGAATCAATGTGGTGTATTTAGAAACAAACATTTCAGCCCATGTTGTATCTCAATGGGTGCATTCTGAGTTGTGGTTTTGGTGGCCGAGCCAACCTGAGGCCTTTAAACTGCTTCGACATTAATTCCTCTTAAACCAGGGTGAAGTGTCTCGATGCTGACGACAGAAACAGGACCTTTCATGCAAACTATTTTGCAGTTAAATTCCCAGAATAACCCTGTGGTTGCCCTCCAGCTTGACTCCTAATGTCCCCACTCCACCAGGTCATTGAAATATTCATCCCACTTTAAGTGTCACCGATGATGTGTTGAGTCACAGTGGAAGTTCTCCATCAATGTTTCAGCGTGCAGATCTTCTGTGTGCATAAGTACATGTTTTCACAGCTCAGGAGGCACACGTATGCACCCTCAGATGTAACGCTCTCATGGGATCGCACCCTCTCACACAGATAGACATTTACAGCCAAGCAAGCACATGTAAACTGGCTCATGTTTGCTGATGCACACAGGGAGCTGACATACACATTGTGCATGTAGTCAGTGTGTTTCTTTCCTGATTCTGTAACTCCATTTTCCTCACTCATTTTCTCTCACACACACTTTTATACTGTACATTTAACCCTGAAGCTTTTCAACATCTGCTCTTCTCACAGCATCTAAATAAAGACGGCGCGTTCTGCTCTGTCATGCCATGCTCTTGCTTCTGCAGCCCCACGTCCTTCATTAATTTATGGAAATCCTGCAGCCTTCAAAACACAGAAGCTGCATATTTAGCAGGACTCATGCTCCGTGATGCTGATGCTCTTGAAATCTTGGGGGCCCCTCAATCCTCTCTCTACCTGCGCTCATTCCCCCCGGGCCGAGACAGGTCAGCACGACTCTTTCTATCCGTATGTGTAGACAGAGTCCTGTGTATCCCTTGTCAGTTGTGATTAGTGGGAAGCACAGGAGGAGAAGAAGCGCTAACAGGGAGCGATAGGAGCAGGAGGAGGCCAGGTCCTGTCCATCACCTTTCAGCACATGCTCACTGAGTGCCAGACAGTCCTTTCAATGCAGTGTATCACACAGGACAGCTGCCGGCTCCGAGTGTGAGCAGATTTTTGTGACAACATCTGTACATTCCAACTTATCAAAGCCTATGGGTAACTTTTTCTTTGGAAGAGTTGAAACAATACTGCTTCATCTGACTGGTTTATTTCAGGGATGACAGGAACAGAAACATTCCCTCTTTACAAACAGAAGATAAGAGCAAGACAAAGGAGAGAGGAGTTGAAGTCAGCCAGGAAACAGGGATATGCAAACATTCATTTTTCTTGTAGGATACCGTGCTGCACTCATGTTGTGACAATGTCAGCCCTCTTTTACATTTCAGAGGCAAATCTGTCTTGTGAGAGGCAAAAGGTTGTCCAAAATAACTCAATCTGTGTGTGGTAATGTACTATAAAATGATGCAGATTATGTTATACGCTGGAAAACAAGATAAAATTAGATATGCCAGATGTGGAATATCTGGAACAACACCCATGTTATCAACTGTGAAAGCAAACAGCTGTCCTTGTTTTCCTGCAAACCGTCAATAACCAGGACAAATGACACTCATCATAACCTGCATCTTTCCCCTTTGAAAAGCATCACTTTGTGGTTCAGATGACAATGAATCACTAAAGTCCTCAGCAGCCACTAATGCACGCAGCATCTCCAGACAAGATCATTGTGAAATTCTTTTTCCGGTTTCCGCTACAAACACGTCTAGAGGCCATTCTGAATTACCCGTAAGAATTTTAACGACTGGGGAATGCACACGTAACCGTCTTACCCTATTTGGCAATGTCATGGTCCATTGTAAAAGAGGAATCTTTTTATGAGGAGCAATTCATCAGACATCTGGTTTGGATGTTGCATGGGGGGCAGTCATCTTATTGAACCCTGCGACCTCACTCAGACCTACGCTGGCCTCTGGGACTGCGGCCGACAGATCTGATGTATACTCAGGAAGTGTGAACATCCTACAGAGTTGTTTTCCATGAAATCACTTCATTCTGCAGCCACTATATGTTCTGCTCATCGTAATAGCTCTTAATAATTGTAAAGGTTCTATATATAAGATTTGAGCCTTAACATAGCAGGAAACAACTATTGGCTACGTAAAGATATAGTGGAGTTACGGCATCCTGAGCAGAGAATGAAGTCACGCTCCCAGAGCCTCCCAAAAGGGGGACTTTTTGGGGCCCAGCCACTGTGGCCCATGAAGGTCACCAATAATCATGTTCATCCTAAATATAAACCAAATATTCAACATTGCCTCTTAAAACAACAAAAATAAACGTATTAATTGTTGCTTAAGTAAAATGTCAACTGTTTAATGATGAACCCCCCGAAAATGGTGGGCAGCCGGCCACATGGCCTGATGAAGTTACTGATTTAAACTATTAGCCAACAATGGAGTGAAATTCTTTGTGAGGTCAGGACCTGCACATTCATCGGGACGCCAGAAAGGAAAGTAAAAGAGGGCGCTAAACCCAAATAATAATGTAATGACCAGCTTTTTTCAGTCAGCTCAGAAAGCTGCTCCCAGCCCTGCTGAAGAGATGAACAATAGCCAGGAGGCTAATATTACAGCTTAAGTTACTAGCCAAGAGGTAGCTAGCATCACTGAAGAAGTCTCTCTTAGTTAACACACATCCGTTGATGTCATAGACTGTACACATAATGGGCGTGGCTTCTGTGACTTGACCCATTGGCTTGTGTACTTCTGTTTTGAAACCTTAAGTTCGGCATTTTTGGCTGTTGAAATTTATTCTGTTTTGGAGCCAGCCTCATGTGCCAATTGGATGACCTGCAGTTTTCTGCAATGGCTTCATTTTTTGAGACTCTGAGGTTGCCGCTCGGTTGATGTTAGTAAAGCAAGTTTAGGGAGGGCCTGTTCACTGCACGTTTCTAGGGGCCTAGCCATTTCTGTGGGTGGGCCCATGTGTGTCCTCCTCATGTGTTGTAACCAGAGCTTTACTGTTCTATGTTTTGGTAGCTAGTCCGTCCGTTCCAGCACATTACTGCATGTGATTCCCTTCTATATGTCCCACTGGCGAGCTAATCACGGTCACTCTGCACTACACCCAGTTACAGCTGATAATGCTGTCCTGACCCACTGTGGCAGGTTAACAGTGTTAGTTCTGTCAGCACTGTTATAGTTCTTAGCACTGTTAGCACTATCAGCCAGGCTAGCACTGCTAGCCAGCATCATTTTGTCTTAACCACCTACATGTTTGCCTGTGACGTCAGCGGCGAGGGCCATGTGCAAGCAATCCTCCCTCAGACTCAGCATGTCGTACATAGCTCCTTTAAATATAACTATACATCAAGAGCAGCCATCTGTTTGATCACACTCTGGCAGGAATTGAGACACTTTGGCAGGAATTGTAATGAGACTCAAAAAGCAGATTGAGGCATCAAATGTTGGATCATCTATACATTATTCCAGACATAATTAGACATAAAACACAGTGTGATTCAGAGTTTGAAGACTGAGGAACAGAAGGAAAAAGAAGAGCGAGCAGCTGAATGGAGTGATGGAAACAAGTTTACATTGTGTTTGGCACTTGTGAGCAGAGCAAGATCCATCGCAGCGTGTTTACCAGCCCTCATGGGCAACGGTCGGCTCATAGCCAAGTTTCCACTAAGGTGCTGTGGACACCCTTCCCACCACCCCCTACACACACACACACACACAGACAAATGCCACCACCATCATATACACGGACATGCACGTGCACACACTTCCTGACACAGTCATTTATCCGCCCATGTGTTTGTACACACAGTTGTCCAAAGAACAGGGGCCTTCTAGGCTGGACATCCGGGGAATCAACAAGCTTCCTTTCTCCTCAGAAACACTGATCTGACCTGACATTTTTACCCACACTGTAATTAGTCCGTGCTATCTTGTATTACACAATCAGAGCAAAAATGAAGCAGGAACCTACAGCAGAGCCAACTGCATTATGTATAAGTCTGGGTCAATGATTTCAACATCTGCCAAACTGTTCCCATCAATATTACAGTTTAAGTCATGTAGAATCCAGGGATTCACTGGCACGAGAGAGCTCTAGGATTTAGATGTCTCGATAAAACTTTATAAATCCTATATCTATTGACATGAAACGTCAAGCCAGTGATACTGAGACACAGCCAATACTATCTACGCAAACTGTAAATTCCCTCTGGTTTAATGACAAATAAAGGAATATGTAATCTATAGCTGCGAGTAAATGGTAATCACAAGGTTAATCTGGAGCAATTTCAATAATAAATATTACATTTCAAAGCAAACTTGTTATCGTTTGATGACACAAGCTTCTCAAATGTGTGGACTTGCTTTACCTTGTCTCCTATTACAGTAAACTGAATATCTCTAGCAACAAAACAATTTATGGCATCACCGTGCACTTAGGAAAATTGTAATAATTTTCTCATATCTTAAAGATCAAACAAAGACTCTGTAAATAGAGAAAAATGATTTGAAGATGAATCAGTTACGAAAATGATCTGCTGCTTTCAGTCCACGACAGTTTCGTCTGTTAAAGAGGAGAGGCTCTGTCTGCCACCTTCCTCCTGTGTTTGTTGGTAAATAAAACCCCTGACTCTCTAGACGGGGCAGACTGTAACATACTGCATCTAGAAGAAGGGTTATAAAATGTCACACCAAAACAGGTGTCTATATACAGTACATGCACACGCAAACTGACAAACACTGGGGTGGAGTTTTGAAAGATGATGCCTATAAAAAGAAGCTTGTACAGAGACTGTCAATAGTTGTTTTGGTTTTGATTCAGTATCTTAATTGTTGCTAATACATAAAACTCTTTACCGAAACCCATATTAATGCAATGAGTGTTTAAAATATGATACACTGTTATAGAATAAACTACCTGTCAAAGCCTTTACAAAATAGTTAAGATTAGCTCCACCTCTCCAAACTACAACAGTAAAATGCTGCTTACACATTAACGTGTTGGTAATAATAACAATCCAATAATGGAACTTTATGAAACTCACAGAGGTGCAGGACTTTTACTTGTGGTATTGTGGTATATCTACTTTAATTTAAAGGAATAATTCACCCATAAAATGATGATTTCTATATCAACTACTCAACCCGTGTTACACTGAACTCGTGAATGTCTCGAGTGTCTCCACAGTGAACAGAGGATCCCAAAAAATGAAAATTCTTGATCAGTTGGATAAAGGGGGCACATTTAAAGGCCCAGACACAACAAATCAAATTCAAAGAACTGGCAGCAGCAAAGGCCCTCGGCTGCATCACTTGATGTCGCTGTGTCTCGGCCAAAAAAGTTGCACATGAACACGCCACAGAGGCTACAGCTGATGGTTAACCAGCACGTTCTGTGCCTGTGTGAGAGGCAGTGACTCCACACCAGCAGATGGCGGTCATTTATAAATCTAATTCAAATAAGGAAACAGGAATACTGTCTTGAAGCTTGAAGCCAGTGAACAATAACGCAATAACACAAAGCATCTCAAAATGTTCCTGCTAAAGAGCTCAACAGCTACAGAAAAATAAGCTTGACTTAAGTAACAAGTTTGGTTTCACTCCGTCTTGACTTGAGCTCTTTGTTTACTTTCCTCACATCTGTTTCTCCTCTCATGTGCAGAGCTGAACTGCCAATCAAAGTGATTTAATTCACCGACGAGCACTGCTGTGCCAATGACGATTCAACATTTCTATTCACTTGCTAGGGAAACAGGGGGTCATGGGTAAAGTGCTTCACGGTAACTTTCCAGTCAGGAAAAGGGATGAGGGAAATGGAGAACCTTTTCTAAAAGTATAAAAAAGCAGACGGAGTGGGGGATGACGAGGGGAAATGGTGCGGGACACACCGCACCGCTGAGGACGGCAGACATTCAACAATGGCCCAATTTTGACTGATGGCCAACCGTCGACTTGGTGTGTCAAAGCCTGAACAGCGGCAAACTATGTCAAAACATCTTTTTACAAACTCTCACACAACTTGTGCAGTATAATCCAAGTCTCTTTTATCCAGTCGTATGCTCAGTACTTTCCAAACACATGGATTTTTGCATGTGCATTTCACTGAGTAGAATTTGAACACACACGCTTGCCCAGGTCGTCTGTGCGTGAGATTGTCTGTGTGAAAGTGTTTTAAATAGGTTTTAGTGTAAACGCATGTGCTCAAGAGGGACTGAGCATACAACCGGATAAATTAGACTTTAATCATACTGCATGAGTTGTGTGAGAATTCGTAAACTGATGTTTTGATTTAGTTTTGCTGTTGTTAAATATGCCCCCCATTTACTTCAATTCATTAAGAATGTTCTTAGCTTTTGGATTCTTCGTTCAACATGGAGACATTCAGAGAAAAATAGAGTTTTCTCCCAGGGGTAAAAGAGGTTGAGTAATTTATATACAAATGATCATTTTGTGGGTGACGTTTTCTATTTAGCACTTAATTTAACAGATTGTACATTTGTACAGATTAACAATTGCTCATTTTTCGATCGCCAAACTCATCATATAATCTTAATCTGCCTAAATTTTCTGGCCTGTTTCAGTAAAATGGTTTTCAGTGTCTCCACCATACAGACGGAACACGTGCACGCTAGTAGGGCTCCATTTTTGGAGAACGATGGGGAAGAATATTGGGATTGAATTAGAAGACGGGTACTTAATTCACTGGTGTGGGTGGGAGCACTGCGGGCAGAGAAAGAGAGAAAGTTGAAACACTGCCTCAGATGAATAATGCAATTCCAAGGTTTGAGTGGGAAAGGAGCCACACATTTATTGCATATATATTCAGGGGAGTTAGGAAAGTTGCATGTATGAGTTTTGAATATTTCATATCAAAGTTTTCAAAGCTGCTCTGCCACCACAGCTCACTCAGACCATGTGGCAGTTAGCTGGCGTGGGACACGCTGCTTGTCTTAGACACTAGATATCTGCTTGAGCCTGGGATTTATGCTAACCCAGGGAAACTGCAGGAACTTGTATTATATATCTCTGTCTCTCTTGTTCTTTGGAGTACAGATTTACTTCTTAAGTCTTCTCAAATAATGCAAAATAAAACTGTAGATCATGACTTGACACACCAGGCAGCCCAGTGTAATTGGTCTGTGTTTGTTCAACAGATGCCAGGAAAAACACCGGCCGTCCACCTTGTATGAGAGTTGTCCAGCACACAAAAGTCAGCTTTCATATGGGCATCTGGGCCAGGCGAGAAAGGCCAAGGGAGCTGACTGCTCACTTTTATTTTTTCGACGTCAGTTTACATGTTTTCCTAAACATGAGGAATGCTGCTGGGAGCGCAGGCCCAGAAACAGATCCTTAGGCTCTATTCACTTGTTAGGGAAACAGGGGGTCATGGGTAAAGTGCTTCACGGCAACTTTCCAGTGGGGAAAAGGGATGAGGGTAATGGACAACCTTTTCCAAATGTATAATCACAAACAACAATCAAACAGATTCTTACTGACTGCAACATACTTCTGCCTTCTTCTGTATGTTTAAATAACTAATTATCTGGAACAACCCTAAAACGGAATCATCGCTGTCGGGAGAAACTGTGCAACTACAGTGTTGTTGATTTACTTTAACTGAAAGATCACAAGGACCTTTACGGGATGACAAAATCCCATGACTGGTGAAACTCTTTCCGAGCCAAGTGGAAGAAGTCAAAAATGTCTGACTATTTTTACTGTTTGTTAGCTCGAAATGACGAAAAACAGGCCTGCTTTCTAAGGTTTTAAGTGGCTGACGGTTTAGAGACCCATGTTTTAACTTAAAAAAAACTTAAAAATAGGATTGATCGATTATCTGAAGCCTGTTGAACACACATATGTACATTTTCAATAGATCTCATCAAAGGTACAGAACAGTATTGTTAAGGATGTAAGAAGTAACTTTTGCACATCAAAATATCAAAGAACAACTAGACCATTGTAGTTTTCTTGAATTGTGTACTTACAACATCCCAAACGTTTCCAACGATGCTCAAAACCAGAGAAATCTGCAATTTTAATCAAAGACACAGTCTGTGTTATTTGGTCATCATCGCCTGTCAGTGGCATCATACCTCCTTTGTGTTGTTACATTTTGTAAAGTTTTAAGTCACATTTGTGCTGCTTTTTAGCTCTAGGTCTTTTTTAACTATAGTTTAAACTGAATGAAGGATTTCAGTCATCAGACATCTGGATCTTAAGTTGTCAGAGAAACAAGCTGAGCAAATGTTAGTGTTAGCTCAGCTCCAGCCCCAGCCATGCTGACCAGCACCAAGGAAACACTTAATTTTAATGTGAACTGCTTTATTCAGTGCTTTCAGCAATTTGAATTACAAGGTCTGTATGTTTTGGAGAAGAAGAGACCTCTGTGGATGATTCGGCTTCCAATAAAAAACTCCTGAATGTCTGGATCTTACGTTATCAGAGGTAAAAGAGGAGCACGCATTAGCAGGAGCTGGGCAGACATTGATTTTTAATGTGTCAGTATTAATCACCTGAGAAAGAGACCTCTGTGGCTTCCAAATAAAAACCTCCTGAACACTGAAAACTGAAGGAATTCTAACCAGGAGAAACTGTCTGCAATGACAGCATTGCTCTGTCCTATGTTACTGTTTTGATTGAGAGACCTCTCGGGCAGTTATAATCAATGTTTCTTTATCAACAATGGATCACATGACAACTATACTGCTTTGGTTAACTCTTACTGCTCTCTAACTGCATCGTTTCAAGGCTCATCTCCACTAAGCTGTCTGGTACAGAACGATGATTTTTGCGCTTTAATTGTCAAAGGTTGTGGATTGTATCAGTAGAATTGTTCCATTCTGTCCTGTTTTTTTGTAACCCCTCTGTTGACGTGCCTAGCACACTGATCCAATACTAAAAACTAGAAACACTGACATTGATGAGACAATCGTAATTCTTGATGGACAAGGACTCAGTGCACAAACGCGTCACTTTTAGATATCCTGTTGTTTCCAATGGAGACTCTGAACACTCCAGTCTGGATTTCTTGTGCACTGACAATGTCAGCCTGTCTGTATTGATTGCCTACAGGTTCTGATGGGCACTGTGCCAAAACTTTTTGGTGGGAACCCAGCTTTAGGCAGCAGCAGGCAGCTGTTTGCAGTAGGAAAAAGTACCTATTAAGCACTAAATGTAAGATAAACACTGGTGACCATAGTGGAGCATTCAGCAGCTAAAGAGACAGACACTTACCCCAGGATTGGTGGAGACCAAAAACAGAGAAGAAAGTGAGTGAATATTGGACTTGTATTTGTATTATATTTTTGGTGGAAACAAACAATGACTCCAAATGCATGATAATGTTGCTCTGTGTCTGTTGGATGTGTAAATATGCATCTGTTTGCTAACATGTTTGTCATATCAACTTAAAAGTGATATGTTGTTTTCATAGCTTGTTTCTGCTCACCCCAGGAGGCCAAAATATAAGGTAAGGGCAGAGTCAGCGATTCTGGAGGAATATTGTTGATATTCGAAGTCAACACCCAAACAAACACACCCCTCTCGCTCCCACTGTCTCTCTCTTTACAGATATATGGCCTTTCCCCTGTCCTGTGCACAAGCATGCACACCACCTGTGGCTCATTGGCTGGTATAGTGTTGTGTGTCTCAGTCAGAGCCTCTTCGTTTGTTTCTCATTTACTGAGCCAGAACTGTTGATAAACAAAAGAAAGGAAGGACGATTTTTTTTCCCAACACACACACACTGAACAGACAGCTAACAGACCATGAGGAGATATTCACTGAATATGACAAAAAGTGTATTGGATTAGCATCACTGACTGCACCTTTAATAGTTAAAAGGCTAATGCTTGGTGTATGATTTTTAGATAAGTGTTGTCTTTTGACCGTACAGTTCTGTGTCACCTTACATACAGATTTTGAATTTAGGAAAACATGAGCACTGGTATTGGTACTCTGTACTGGCCCTGAGTTTAGGTACCACAGTCAGTATCAGGGGAGAAAAAGTCAGATTCCAAGCTCTATGTAATAACTTAGTGACACTGCAGCCTGGCAGACTACCTTATCCTCCTGGGGTGTAAATATGCTGTTGGAGAATGTGTCTGGCTGCTTAGGGAGGACTTCATACACAGAGGAATTTGAAGTACCCGTTATTGGTCTTTCAAATGCCAGACACAAACAATCATCAAGGATGAAAACCTACGGAACAATTTAGGGTACCACTCAAAATCAGCCAACAGCTGTGGGCTTTCATTGAAGCACGCAAGTCAACTTTCCTCTCCCGGGGCCAAATCCTCCAAACTTCAGACATTCATAAAAGTCAGTTTTTCTGAATCACTTGTCAGGTGATTTACCGTAAAACACGATTTAGCTCCATGATGAAAAGGAGAGAATGAGATTTCAGCTCGAGGTTGGCTGACCTACGGAGGGCTGGCGTTCAAAAAGGCAGACAGACAAAGACAGCAGACTGGCACCTAAACAGAGGGAGACACAGAGAGAAGACAGGACACCACAGCAGACTTCCTGTCCCCATGAAAGCAACAGCAGCACACTCGGGCTTTGTCCAATCAGCTCGCATCTCACATGGCTGGTCTTCATCTCTACATTCTGACAGCCCCTCTCCCTGTTTCTGTTTTTTTGTAACTTTTATTTGGGACAGAGGCTTTTAAGCTGCCATGTATCCCCTGCTGTTTGTACCGTTTATCCTGGTTGCCATCACAGAGCATGGCGCCGACACACGTCAGGCCGTTCTTGGACCAAAGAAGAGGAGGAAGTGATCTATAAAGTGTGTGGTCCCTCAAGAGGAAGCAGGCAGAATGAGGCCTCCATTTACAAACTCTCACTCTCTGCTCTTATTCCCCTCTCTATCAATAACATTTTATAAGAAACACCTACATGGTTGACACACCAAACAGAGACTTTTAAGGCAACGTTTTTGCCTCTTAAATTGAGAATATAAAGCATCTCCGCCCCCTCACTTTTCTCCCCTCATCAACTGAGGAGGAGGGACTTCAAATCTCCCATTAAGAACTGCGTGAGGACAGTTGTGTAGACGGCAACAGGCTTTAAAAAGCCCTATTTAGTCTTCCCAGTGGCTGTTTGACGTCATTTAATGGAGGAAAGGCTGTCTTAAGTAAACTGACAAAAATGAGAAACCTCTCTAGCAGCTTACAGTTGTCATTTGGTTAAGCCTGAGAGTTGTAAACATCAGGGAAAAATCGTACATGAGTCTCTGCCGAGTACAATATGTGCTATAAGGTAAGTTTTAACACGGCAGAATCTTAAAGACTATTAATTATGTAGCTCATAACACATGAATGAAGTATGTCTCACTCCATAATACCTTAACACCCTGTTATAGTTTCAGAGATCCAAGCAGATATATACAGCATGACATAAAACATCATGTCATTCATAAATGAAAGCATGACCCCAGCGGTAAAAAATTAATAACCAGCTTTGCAAGTCCAGATGTGCTGCAGAGGTAGACCAAAGGAGGAAACACAGCCAGAGCCTATAGCTCTCATGGACAGTGACATAATCACTTCCTTCACAAGTAAAACAGCAAACTTTGCTTCTTTTGAAAATGCATTTCCCCCCCATGCTGATATTTTCTGCACCCTAGGCATTACTGAGCCCCAAAATCAACAAGGTGCTGCTCAGGAAAAGGGAGACATTTAAGATGTTTTGGCTAAAAAGCCCAACTGACTGGGGTGACAATGCAAATACTTCTCGTTTTGTCAAATAGTGTCGTAGTACTCAACATCGGTCTTGGTCTCAAGACAAAACCTGCACAATTAGTCAAAATATTATCAAGATGGCAAAGTGCAGCATCCAAATTGCAGGAGCTACAAATTTTTTGATAAAGGTAAAACTGTGTCAACATACAATTTTAAATGAGGCAATGTGGTGCTACAGAGATGACCTGGTCTAAAAATCTCATGTCAGACATAAGGGAACATGCTTGTTTAGTAAAGCTAGCAGCAAATGAAATAGAAAAATTACTACTACCATCATTTGCAATAAAATTGCAACACATATCACAACCGCAGTCTCTGTCAAAGTGTTTCTACTCTGTATAATCTCTGTTTCAGACAAAGGGGACTCAGGATTTTATTTCATGGTGGGTCAATCAACACCACAACTACAGGGATATCACAAATCTATATCACAAAAAAAGGAGTGCGGAATAAAGATGGTTGTGTTGATTTTAGCTCCTTAGTGTTTGTATTTGTTTGCTCATAGAAAACCATTTCATTATTGTACCAAGACATTTCTCATGGTACACTTATGCATACACACATATACAACAGTGTGGTAATAAAAGAGGTGAATGAAGAGGAATCATATTTTTTTTTCTGTAGGTGTTTTAATGAGAATGTGGATCTGTCAGAACAATTTGAGGAGTACCATTTTAATGTAATTGGATTATGCAGTTTGGGACTCACCCTCCCTTTGACATGAGTTGCGCCCAACCCCTCAAAGTCTTGGTCTTGTCTCTGTCTCAATACACTCTAGTTTTGATCATCACTTGGGCCCAATGCCAATACACCCCTTGCACCTGCCACCTAGCCCCTACCTCTCTGTTTTGCATTTTCACGTCAAGGGGAAGGATGTCCCGATTGTTGCTGGGATAGAGGGCAAAGGTCTGGAAGTGTTGGTGCTACACAGCCCTTTAAAAAGAGGTTTTTGAAAAACACACTCCAAACAGAGTGTTGTGAAAAACGAATAACGTTAATACAGTATTAAAAATTGCGACAACCGTTGTATTATCTTAGTTCAATACCATTTTAATGTATTATGGTCCCTTTCTTTATAACAAGCATATTAAAGAAATCGCTAGTATGCCAATGTCTCGGTAGCTAACTAGCTATATATCTAATGTTACATTGTTATTGGTAATTTGTGAGTGACAGTGACACATTTTGACATATTTCCATGTGGCACCTCCCCACAGTTAATGGCACATGACGCCTGAAATCAAGTCCTGCAGTTAACTTGCTGCACTTGTTACCACTCCTAAAATATCAGTAAAGACAGACAGTGTAGGAGCATGGGTTGCTAACGTTAGCCTACAGAGCATAGTTAGTGATCTGGTAATGAAGGTTCTTTTTAATTTGATGCCATGTTTGATCAATAACATGAAGCTTAAGTTGTGAACAAATCGTAAGTCACACAAGAGAAATCACCAGCATGGATGACTGCTAATGACTTATCAGGGTCTTGAGAGGTTGTCATATTTGATAGGGGAAGATTACTCTATACTTAGGAACAAGGTGGCACTCAAAAATGAGGGTAGGAAAAAAATTAGAAATGTGATTGGGCCTTGGTCTCAGTTCAGGTGATCTTCACACTGTTGCTGAAGAACTTTAACCTCTTATTCTCCCCACATTTGTAATCTTCATGTTCACGTGTTGAGCAGCTTTCTCTCAGTTGGTCAAGTATGCAGCCCCTTAAATATGTTTACTAGATTGCCATGGAAATTGAAACAAATATAATACCATCAGTTAACAGCGGCTCAGCAAAAGCATTTGACTGGATTAATCTATAAATGCGGTGCTTTGTTGGTAATAGGGATTTCTCTGACTGACTTTGTTTAAACAGAGATGAAGAGTTGGCACAGAGAGAGGGCGCGTGTTTCATTTGCCACAAAACCCCAGATTTCACTGCTATATTAAAAGGCATAAAATTACAAAAAAAATTACATTTTTTAATCTAAGCTGTAATATTTGTCTCTCCCTGTTACTGGATGATAAGCTTTGTCTGACTGCTCTTTTGTTTAGAGCAAAAGAGATTTGGTACAATTTACAGAAGGCATGTGTGCCCCAGGATACACTGAACATTAGCTCGTGTCAGGAGTGTTTATAAGAGGCTGGTGCATGCACAGACACTCTGTACTAACAGATCCCTGTTACCCTTTAAAGGCAAAGCCAGTGGAGATACATGTTATTGTTGAAATAGTGATTGAGAATGAGGGGTACACATGTTTCAGTCTGAGTTGCCCCAACCTGATATCAGCATATAAGTCAAACATAGGGAGCAAGAAAAGGTTTTAACTTTGCATTTTAAACATCAGGCACTTTTCCTCTAAAAATATGTTATCTCACAGCCAGTAAGTATTTTGTATGAATCTTTGGATCTAAGGTGAGGCAAAGGACATTAAAGGGATAGTTCAGGTTTAAGTGGGGTTGTATGAGGAATTTATCCATAATCAGTGTATTACATTGAGAAGATGTCAGTTGTCAGCCCTTTCTGATGGGAAGCTGTTAATGGCTTTAGTTCCCCATCTATACTGTCAAAGCCACCGGACCCCATTGACAAAACTAGTAATTTTAGCTTGTTGAACACAAGAGCTGCTGCTCTACGGCTGCCTGGACCATTTAGTAAGTTTGTGTCATGGTGTGGCTTTGGTGAATTAAAACAAATGCCTTTTCAACGCCAAAGTTACACATTCATAAAAACTATCTACAGGCCCTGACGCACCAAGGCGATGGTTGGCCTTTGGTCAAAGCTGGGCAGTTGGTGAGCTTCTGCCGCCCTTGGTGTGGTGTGTCCTACAATGTTGACCCTAATCATTTCCCATCTGCTTTTTTTGTTGATGTTGAATGATTAATTGATCTGATTGGCAGTTCAGCTCAGTACACGAGAAAAGGTACAGAAGTGAGAAAATAAAACAGCTATGGTCAAGAGGGTGTGAAACAAGAAGAAAACTTGTCACATAAGGTAAGATTATTTTTCTTTAGTCATCAAGCTCTTTGGCAGAAACGTTTTGTGATGGTTTGCATTATTGTTCACTGGTGCACGGATTGTGTTGTTAATGTGCTAACTGGCTAACTAGCATCAAGACAGTCCTCTGGTTTTCCTTTTTGAATAATGATTAGAGACTACTGCTGTCTGATGGTATGGAGAGTATTTTCCTCTGATGCAAATGCAGAACATACATGCTGGTTGGCTGTCGGCTATAGTCTTTGCAGTGCAACCTTGGCCAAGACACAGCAACGTCAGGTGATGCAGCAGGGGGCCCTCACTGCCGCTAATTTTCTGAAATTGGTTTATTGTATCTGGGCCTTATCTGATCAAGGCAGCAGTAGAGTAAGACATGTATAGCTGCAGTCACATTCTATTTGAAGCCTACAAGACACGTCCCTACAAACCACGCCCACAGCCAATACAAGACAAAGCCACTAAGGCGGGATTTATCCTTCTGGGTCAAGTTGACACAGTGGCCTGATGTGCACCTCCCCAGAAATGTGACTACATGTCGCGGAGATGCAGACCTCGTGTCTTGTTGCTAGGCTAATTTAAACAATGTAAATTGTGCTAAATTGTGCTAATAACATTAGCATGCTGTATTTATTTGGAAAACGTGTTTAGTATAAGACCGTTGTTTTGTCAGTGAACCTTGTGAGTTGTAATGGAGCCGAATTTTGTAATGTTACCTTCTTTTAAATGTTGCTGTTGTCCCTGGTTTTATATGAGTAAAGGAATTTTCTGCTAGCTGCTAGGCTAATTTACACAATGTAAAATGCCATAGGCTTGTGCTAAAAACATTAGCATGGTGTATTTGTGGGGAAAATATGTCCAGATAAAGACAAGTGCTTTGTCTGTGAATGCTGCGAATTATAGTGAAGCCAATTTGTGTACTTGTGTTTGAAATTGTCTCTATAAGCCATGTTTAATGTGTGTTTAATGTGTGTTTTGGGTATGTTTTCAATCAACTCAATTTTACAGCACGTCACAGAAACTCCGCCGCCAACTAGGGTTTTGGAGGTGTAACTACAGAGTGACACAGACACACCAACACACAAATATTAATGCTCACAATGGCGTTGGCTACGTGCGTAGGCTATGGCGAAGGCTCTGCATAAAGCTGACGCACAAGTCTAAATCCACCTTAAAGTGATGGTTATTAGAACCCTGCTATAACATAATGTTGTAGGGAATAAATATGAGGCCAAATGTAGTAATAACCAACTTTCTTTATTAACTTTATTCATTACACAAGAAGATATGATTCAGCTATTAATGAATGAGCTGTAACCCCAAGCTAAACACTAACTTAATATTTTCTCCAGGGCTTCCACTTCCGGACTAAGGAGCAGTGAACGTGGACTCCAGCTGCAGCTATACATACTTGAGCAGCTCATAAGTTCAGTGACATTAAACTACTATTTTTCCCAATGGAGTCTGGCTGTCAAGAGAGTAATATAACAGCTTCAGTTTCCTGTCTTGCTGTTTGATGACAAGGTGAAGCGGTGAAAATATTCTAAATGTAGCGTACACTTAAACTGATAGCGATTTTTTTAGTTGGGCTGTTTTTTACGTGGGTAAAATACAGTTTGCGTATGATCCCTCCACAGCAGTACATCGCTTAGCTTCTGTGTCAGTACTCCTGTCTGCTTCTCCAAACTGGGGGCGCACCAACATTTACTGTGTGAAATACACGAGCTAGAGATAAGTACCTCATATAACCCCACTTCAAAAAATCTGTACTATCCCTTTAATAGCATCTGGATTCTCCTCTGTAATCTCTGCTGGCATGCTTTTGTATCTGCTCCGACACATTTACAATGGTATTCACTAAACTCCAGGAGCTCTCATGAATGAATGAGTCAGTTTTAAATCAAGGTCATTTGTTTTCATGTTGACAAAACATTTTGCTGACTCTCAAACCCTGTGACGCCACAAACCCCTGACTATTTCTTTTTTTCTCTCTCTTTCAGGAAGCCGTAATGAGTACTACACTGAGTACAGACATGAGCCGAATTTCTCAGAATATATGGTGCTGAAACATTTCTCTGGCTCTGCATTATGCACAAGTTATTCACGGCTCACTGGGAGCGTTCAATAATTAAAGTGCTAAAATGGCATATGTTTAAAAATTTAAACACCCCCCCCTTTTGCCTTACTTGTGCACTGCACTGTTCCTCTCACTATCCTACCAGTTTAATGTGCAATGGGGGGCAGGGGTCATATAGTGACTTAAAGAGGAGACACATGACATTGTTGTCATACAGAACAACCAAGAAGAGATAAAAAAAAAAAACAAGATAAAGAAATAAAAAAAACATCATTAAACTTCCAAAAAAAAAAACAGCATTATGACTTAATGTGTGAGTTCTTTTTATAACTTTGATCAATATTTGGCAGTCATAATTATAATAATGATTTTTCTGTTGGAAGTATGTTGGGGATGAGATCATTCTTAGCCAACTTTGTGGTGATGCACTGGATTTTAAAATATTAAGACAAAACGCATTAATGGATTAAATAATTTAGGTGAGACATCATCAGAAATCAAATCAAACAAATACAGTCTCCTGTGCAGCACAAAAATAAAATTAGAAACTGAAAAATTCACTGGATAGACTGAATAAAATATCCACAGGAGAGTGCGATGGGAGCTGCTGAAGTGCGTCCTATCCCTGTGGTATCAGATTAAGGGTCTAATGACTTCCAAAGGCCCAGGTCATTTCCTGTCTGTGCTTCCTGGTGCTCAGACCTATGTGTGCTGGACTGTCCCTGCAGCCCTCCACTCTGCTTGGCCTCAACTGGACTGTTCTCTGGGGACAGGGCCTAGTCCAAGTGGTGAAAGCCAAAGACTTGGAGCTCTCAAACAGACCAAACCATCAGGCCCTGGCTCTGATCTAATCTGTGCTGGGCAAGAAAACCCAGCACAGCTTGTTATTACTCCGGTGCACGAGGAAAGTGCTCCATGTGCTCTGTTGTTGGCCTCAGCGGCCAGATAAGCCTACAGACTAACTAACCACTCAGGAATCCTAAGACAAAGTCTGTCAGGGAAATGTATTCCTGTGGACAGACGTACGAGCATGTAACCATGACTGACTATGCGTGACAAACCGAGCCTGTAGCTATATTTGCGTGCGAATGAGAGCATTTTATATTTGTTTGTATGTGCAGCTGAGGGCACATGCACATCATGTTTGGCTGATACAGCAGGCACGCCATCTGGGAAGAACATACTCAGTATTTTCAAGTTTCCTTGGCTGGATGTTTCGCTGATCCATGATGACTGGCACAGGAGCTATATGGAGTTTCCATTGCACCAGGAAGGAGAAACACTTGCTGTGTAGTGTGGTCTGTAGGAGACATTGACATCATGCGATTTCATTCATTGACCTTGGGCCGACCCAAGGTAAGCCTTTAAAAAGCATGCTGGTTTGGTCGGACATACACGCAGGTATACAGCATACACACACCCAGGATTTATTACACCCACCTAAAAATAACAAGAGGTCAAGGTCCATCGCTTAAATGGAAGCCAGACTGCAGCTGATGAAATCATGTTATTTTCCAGCTCTTCATCGTGCATGCTTGATTCAGCAACGCAGTGGCAAATGTATTAAGCAATCCATTTGATTCAACGTGGAGAGCACTGAGTTCATATTTGTCCAATCATGAAAACTACAACCAGCCTACCCTTTTACCTTTTACAATCTTTAACAGAGACTGCAGTAGACAGGAATTTTGCCAAGATTTCATAGTCAGACTGTACATTTGTCAGCATATATGTATCTACACCAGACTGTTTAAGAAACATTTTGTATAAATGATGGTAAAAGCAGACAGCAGCCTTCCCATCAACCCTTTTAGGGCCGACGTCACATTGATATCAGTTTGTTAGCTGGAGGCAAAACATGACTCGCTACCACAGGGCTGTAGGCTACACAGGAGTCTTACTGTAAAACATCATCTTGTTGTGTTATTGGGAGCCAGAATAGAAGGAGTCATGGCTCAAAACCTAAATTTTATCGCATGCCAGCTGCCACTGCCCGTCAATAAAAACAAAGACAACTATGGTTAAATTCGATAACGTGGAAAGACTGGGCGGAGGTGATCATCAAAAATGCTCACAGTGCACACTTCATATCAGGTTAGGGAAAAAGTATTTCCTGTTGTAGGGATGAATAACGTTATGTGTATAAGGGTTAAACATGTCAACCAAGCCAGAAATTGGGGAGGTATTAAGAGGAATATTGGATTTCTCCATAATGCTAACTTTTTAGGGCATTAGCTAATGTTAGCATCAAAAGCAAAATAAAGAGACCTCACATGGTGCGTTCGTAAATCCAGTCTGACGCTCTACTCTAAAATGAGAGCCCTGTTGGTCGAAGAAAAGAAAAGAAAAGTTACATTTCTATAGAAATTAAAGAACAGTTAAGTTAATCACACATTCACTCCACTCTGCACTCTGCTACTTCAAGAGTGCGGTGCTCTGAATTTAGGAATGGTACTTTCAACAGTACTCTGACTTCACGAACAGTCCATTTGTGCCAAAGTGCGCTCCAGCACTTGGAATGAGTATTTCCAAACGCACCACTTGAATCTTCCTCTATTGTCTCAAACAAGCCAAAAGAACTCACTAGCCGGTGCTAGCTAATGTCTGTGGAGAATTGTTTTGCTTCCAGCTAAGCCCCGCCCACCAGAACATGTCGTACAGTTTACTGAGAGTAAAAGGGTCTATAAGGCTTCGACAGTGCGCTAATATTTAACAAAATACCTTACTGATCCCAAGAACCACCTCTTTCCCTCAGTACACCAATCACTGCTGAACACACACTCTGGCAGCCTTGGTCAACTGTGCACTTGAAAGACATCGGAGGACCATAACACTTGGTATCCTGATCCTGCTGACAAGCCTACAACAAATGTTTAGAGTCAAGAGTGGATTAACCTGTGCAGGATACTCCACAGTCTGCTTAACATCAGTACTATCACTAATGACACTCGCATCTGTTCAAAGGTACCATTAAAATGCTAATTTCCTGTTTAAGTAACAAGCACTAGATAGCATTTACTATAGTTAATGGCCTTCCCAAGTTAAGTAATGTTTAACTGCAATAGGTTCCTGAACAGTATAGATGTTGCCATAATGTACAATTGAGTTGCAAACTCTAATTGAGCAAAGTCAGCCTGAAAAATAGGCAGCAATTAAGCCTTTGTCGGAGGAGCTGCTGGTTCTGAAAGTATTCTTTACCACTGTAAATTCCAACATTGACAAGGAATCCAAAATGGCATTGATTTAAACTGCTGATGGATTATTAATAACATCTTTAGCTTCAGCCCACAAGCAACAGAGTTTCAGTTTGGTGACTGGATGTTTCTTATCCATGTGCTCCATAGGAGATGTAGTTGACTTGTCTCCATGTGCCATATGAAGCTCAGCGTAAGTTCAGTCAGTAATACTTTCTTTATGTTACATCCATTCACAATTCTCTCTATTTCTGTCCCGCTCCCACCACTTCCACCAGTCAGCTGTCGATGGGTGTTCCCTCTCCCGGTTAGCCAGTCAAACTTTGCCACAATCTCTCAGCAAAAGACAAATGCTTTGTCTCTGAATGCTGCAAGTAACTGACACACAAGTATAAATCCCGCTTTACGGTGCAAAGACAAGAGTGTTCTTCACAGGAAGTTTTAATGCTGAGAAAATCTCAAATATCTCAGCAAGATGAGAAAATTACTTTTCATACAAACAACCTTGTTAGTAATCTTACAAAAAAAGGTTAAATTTTATGTGAAGAAACAGAAGTGTCTTCCCTGAGTTTTCAGAAGAGGAGTTTTCCTCTCAGTCCTGTTTCATGAGGATCTAATTTTACAGACATGATGCTGTCTCCACATTCAGGCCCTGAGATCCGGTTTACCATTCACCATTCACTCACCACTGCATTTTATACAATAAGGTTGGTTGGTCCTCCCTGACTGAGAGACGTTGTGACCACTGGTGTTTATTTATCTTAAAAGCCCCAGTCGGAAAATTGCCATCTTAAATCTCATTTCTGGAACTCTGGTCCATACTTAACTCGCTCCAACAATTGGCTGATGATTCAGGAGCTCATGCTAGGAGTGATACAGGAGAAGCAGCTTTTACTGTAAGCACAGTGATGTCATGGAGTAATCTACAAAGCCACCTAAAGGCAAAACATGTTCACTCTTCTGTTACTAAAAGACGTGAAAAAACACTCTGTATTTACCTGTAACTGCTATATCTGAGCCTGTCCGTTCTTTTGAGATTTCCCACATTCCCACTGCCATGATATAGAATGTATGCTCAGTTAACCTGGTTGTATTAAAAAAGGATAAATAAAAGGAAATAAAATAACTTTTACAGGGTATAGTGAACTCTGCAGCTACAACTACAAGACATTTTGAGAATGCATCAGCTACTTTCCTTCCCACACTCGTTGTGGCTCTCCAGCTCACATAACAGCTGCTGGTAATGCAAGTTGAGAGAGCCAGGTTCAGTCAACCGACCGGCAGTGTGTCTGCAGCATGAATGAACACTGCATGTGTGAGCACCAGGAGCAAAGGCAGGTTATATAGCTCAAGGAGGAAAGTAGCGTTTCAGTGAAACAGTCGTATTACATGCAACATACAGAGTGAAGAGGCTGATATATACTGCGTGCTTCTTTATAATGGCTCTTTACTGCAGTGATGTTGGCTGATAAAGTTTACCCTGTAATAAAGGCTGCTCAGATGTGATGACTCTTCCTGCATTAACTTTGAAATCCTCTTTTTTAGAGTAAACATTTTTAAAGTGTGACGATATGTTCTTGACCTTGTTGATGCATAGTAAATATTTGACAAGCAAAGAAAAAACATCATCAGTCATCAGTTTGGCTCTTTATTTTGTACAAATATACTCTTTTTCAACCCAAATTAGCGCGTGTGTGCAGGTTCTTCAAACATGGGAAAAGCTGTGAAAGGGTGATAGACTGCTTTCCTACTGCCAGTGAAGATGAGCATGCCTTTGTGTTGTTTGTTTTCTTTGGTGTGTCATGTCAAACATCATGGATGGGCCGACAAGTCAGGTTATTAAACAGTAGAAAGCAGCATGGAGGCCAGTAAAAATGTTATGGTGATGACTTCTTTGTTATGTTAACTACATATTTGCCGACTGGAGCTGGAGCAGATAAATACCCGAGACTACTGCAAAGTCATTTGACCCAATCGTATTCTTTCCCATTAAATACACAAGCCAGATATTAGTGGGTGTTAGTGTTTTTTTGTGCAGTGGGATACACATCTAGATTTTGTGATGCTATATATGTACCTCTTTTTTTAATAATAATAATGCCCTGTTATCATGATAAATATCTAAGAATTGTTGATATTACATTAATATGCTACTATTTACCAAACCTCAAAGATATTCAGTTTAATATCATTGATTAAAACAAAACCCAACAAATATTCCCATATGTCCCATAAACAATTACTTTTTGTGGTGAAGTTTTGAAATGGTTATCAAAATGGTTGCAAATAAGTTTTCAAAAAATCAACTAGTCAGCAAAACACTGCACTGAACAATGTTATAATGCTAACTAGGGCTAGCACGATATCAGACTTTCACTACACAATTATTCACAGATTTCACAGTAACCATTTAAAAAAAAGAAAAAGAGAAAGAGAGTCTGTAACCATTACTGTACAAAATCGTACAAGGAGAGCAATTAAATGGATGGTGAAAAGGCAGCTAGATGGTACTGAGGGAAGGAGACAAAGCAAGAATGGAAAGAAAAGGAAATTATTTAAGAGGTGCTGGATTATTTACATGATATTATCATATGTGTATTACTGATATGATATCAATATTTCATTTTTTAAATCACAGTTATTGTCAATACTGGTATATCGCACCACCCCTAATGCCAACAATGTCACTTGCAACAATAATACAGTGTAATGGGACGATAATTATGTTCCCATTAAGTGTATATCTATAATTATTATAAAGTGATAGCAATAAGCAGTAATTATTTTTTTAAGCATGGGCATGGTGTGTGTTCATTTGCATGCACACATGGATGGGACTGGGTCCAATGCATTTGGATCCATCATAGCACCCATCTACCAAGACACCAATAAAGCACTCAGTAATAATGATTAACGACAATCACATGATTACACAATATCAGACATATTGAAAAATACATTTAGAAATAAAATGAAACATAGTTGCATCTCAAATCTTAATTATGGCAGACCTATTACCATGTTAACCAAGTCAACGCCGAGGCATTTTCAATTTAGAGGTCACACAAGTCACAGTTAATAGAGTTCTGTCAGGATTACCAAGGCTTAATTAAGATTAATTGTAGCATTTATTCCTCTCCACTTAGTGTATAAATCAAGTGTGACAGCACAGTATTGAGTCTAGCTGCAGGGCTGGTGGGTATTACTATAGTCACTTGACATCTACACACAAGGCCTCTCAAGGCAGGTGGTTTTAGGCTACAGGGATTTTGACAGGCTCCATTAGCCAACACTTGACTCTGACACTGAGGAGTGAATGCAGACTGGAGCTCCCAGACCCCCCTGGGCCCTGTTTACCTTTCAGACCACACTAGACGATAGTCTATCTGACAAGGAAGAATGTGAGAGATACAGTCATACTAACACTGCAGGACACCCACAGTGTGATACACATATAAAACAATGTTGCAGCAGAGACGGAAAATCAGGGTTGGAAAAATCTATAAAAGCTAATATATGAGAAATAAGACAAACGTGTGCTCAATTTAAAGTGACTATAGTATCTGTATTTTGCATTTTGTTGATGGTTTCATGTAGTTTTAATATCAGTAGTCATTTACAAACTGCTGTGTGTGATCCTGCAGTTGCGGTGGAGAGCAAATCAAATCCTTGACCCTTCCCCTACACATTTAGGGAGGGTATCTCTCAGGGTAACACAAGGCTACCCTGCCACCCTGTTACCCAACCAGTGTTTCTTCCGTCTGCTCGTGTCTTGAGGGCCAAATCTACAAGGGAAACTTTCCAGCTGGCCTGTGTGTCTGTGCAGTAATCAACAAAGGAATCTGTTTGGTTTGCAATGTACAATTAGATGGTTTTTAGAGCGTTTTGTAAGAGACTGGATTTATGGCCGGGAAGAGGCCCGACGTTTAAAGCGGAGGAGATAAAGTCCAGGGATAAAAAGCTCAAAAGTTTCAAAAGAGCATCTCATAACTGAGATCTTTGTTGTTATTGGATTAAGATTCCCAAAAAAGATAGTATTCGCATAAGAACTGAGCTAAACCCTGTCAGAGCTTTATACTGTCAGCTCTGAGACACTGCAACACAACTGACCCTGACCTTTGACCTCTCTGAGGAAATATCAACATGAATACATATACTGCGTGTCCATGATATCGTCTCTTTAAAATGTAATGTGACACTGACAATCAGCTGTTCTTTGGCAGACTGACAAACATCCAGACTATTGTGATACTAGAGTGCTAAGATATTTTATCGTTAATCGACACCTGATTAACTTCTTTCAAACACCAGTGAAAAACTGATTTGTTCATCTTGGATGAAGTTTGCTCGGGCAGCTGTGTGCTCTTAATGTCAAATCAAGGTAATGTGAGGAGGAACTGGCTGGCACATGTTACCAAATCTCAGAGAGAGAGCACCCGTTTACTGCAGCTGAGCAGGAGTTAATATAAAACTCAGGGACATATCTTATCTAAAATCTGAACTCTGAGATGAATCAGTCATAAAACTACAGATCAAAACAAGAGAGAAGTAGTGCATGTTTAATTGTGTATCCAACTTTCAGTTAAGTGATTTAAATAATCAAATGCACAGCCCAATTTAACTTTTTCTAATAAGCCCTGTAATTTACGGATTTAACCTTTACATATTGATGCAATGAAATGAATGCAATATATACTTTTAATACAAGTATATTTCATGTTTTATTAGTAGTTAAGTAATAAATATATTTCAAAATGCTCCAACAGCTTCAATACAGTCAGAAAGACTAAATTGTTAATGATTTGCTCATCGTTTAATTCAATTGACTTTTTAAATATATTCCAAAAAGATCAAGACCAAAAGATTTTGGTGATGTCTCTGTAGCCCATATTTTTTTCTCTATAAACCATAATTACCACAACATAGCTCTTTGAAGGATCTTTTAAAGTGTGGCTGTATATGGTTCTTATCCATAGTGAAGTGTATTATCCTTGAATTGCCTTCAGTAGATGTCAGTCAGCACGCTCCCAGTGCTGCTGTGGATCGGGGTTCACAGCAAAATGGATTTTAGCCAGTAAAAAAACAAGGCCCTCCCAAAAAAAATCAATATTAGTTAAGTGGACATTATACTGAGAATATTTTCACTGCTTGCTGTCGGACAGCTCTTTCCTTTGGCACTACTTTTTCTTAACTGAAAAACTTCCGTATAACTATGCATTAGTGCAACTGTGCCACATGTTGTATTACACCGCAGGCTGGTCAGACTTTCAGCAGTTTATGTCAGAGACAACATGTACAAGAAGATAAAGAAACAGTGATTATGACAGGGACGAAAAGATGCCGTTCACTGTGGAGACACAAGGATGTCTATATGAACCAAAGTATTCAGAGAGAGATTGAGCGGGTTAAAAAAAAAGGGATTACGCAGCTCATTAGTAGGGACAGGTAAAGAGGAGAGGTCTTCAGCAGGTGGTTGGTTATGCGCTGTTACTATGGCTACAGCAGCAGATGGAGATGAAGATTCCCCACCAGATCACCCATGGCCATACCTTAAATCCATATTTCAAGTTTTTGAGATGAAGAATGATTTGTTTTGTTAAAGCGTTTGCTTTATTTACCGCGTGCAAACTTCATGACAGCCTACAAGAATTAACCATGCAACCTGAGGAAGTATGTAGAGGTATGTAAACATCTATCTATAGAGTTGTGCACTCTGCACTCTGTCCACCACTGGTTACTACACAACCTCAGGATCTTTCTGAATCAGAGGATGCCAGCGCATCACACTTACCTGGTTGTTTGGCAAGTAGTTTGATTTATTTGGAGCTATTTAGCATAATGTTACCTGATGGTTGGGTGCAGCACTGTTCTTCAGCATGTGTCTCTCAGCAGACATGTTGTCTCAGTCTTGTAAGTGGAGTGTTGATGTCTTTAATCAGTGTAACAAGCCACAGCTGTTTTTATTTTTTTTGTTTAAACAGCCCGGAAAAACACAAGCACACACCATCTTTGAAATCTCAACAGCTCTGTCTGACCCAAACAGTTGACCTGCGACGTAATGCATTGTGTGGTACAGTTGTGTTTATGAGTAGGAATACAGAAGTTTTACAGTTGGGAAAATGTAGTGCCAAACGAAAGGGCTGTCTGATGGTAAGGTGAAGTGTTGAAAATATTCTCAATATAGTTTTCATTTAGACTGATTGGGATTTTTTTTGGGTAGGCCTTTTTTAAGCAGCTAAAACACAACAGTAAATTGCTCAGCCTCTGTGGCAGTGCTGCTGTCTGCTTCTCCAAACTGGAAATGTGCTGACTGTCGTCTACTGCGTGTAATACACTAACCAATTATAAGGACCTCATACAGCACCACTTCAGAAAATCGAAACTATCCCTTTAAGGTCTTCTTGCTCAAACAAAAGCCCCAGACAGATCTCAGTTTCAAAGACCTAAAAAAAATCCATGTACATCAATCAACAATCATCCAACTTAGTTATCCATGTATGAAGAACATGGTAACAGCACTGGTGAGGAAGTGGTATCGTATAAAGGATTTATTTTCCTTTATCGTAATTTGTTAATGTCTCGGGATTAAACAGAACCAACAGTGTTTACTGCTCCGCCAAGCTCAGTAAGAATCACCCCTGTCTGCATGTTAATTATATACTTGTTTGGTTTATTTCCACGACGAGAGAGACAGATGTGTTCTGGTCCGCTTCCACTGTTTTTCAAGGGTCCACTTCATCAATGTGTCTGTTCCTGGTCCAGATAACAAAGCTCCGGCATATGAAACAAACAGGGAGTCCAAGTTTTACCCAGTGAGAGATTTGGATGGAGCTGCCAGACTCTTGGCACCCGGAGTCGTCCTCATCAGCAGGGGAGAGGCTGGACAAATGTGAGAAACCAATGCCCAGAGAGGAAACAATACCAGAGTGCATTTAAGGCTGCCTTGACAATGACACAAGTGTACATGAAAACAACTAATAAATGGTGATCAAAACAGAGGATTGAACAGCCATAATCAGGTTTTTCTTTTTGATCACGATGCAGCAAACTTCTTTAAAGACTGTTATTTTTATTCTCCACAACAACAACAATCTTAGACTGAAAACAAGGTGCCTGAAGCTGAGAGAGGTCTTGCCAGTGGTAAGTGAGTGATGTCAGGAAATGCCTGTGTGGCTGAGATTGAAAGTCCATTTAATACTCAAGTTCAATCCATTTTATAGGAAAAGAGGGAAAAGAGGAGCAAACAGGCCACAGAACATGTACACAGATATTACAAACACATTTGGCACAAGATCAGCTTGCCCTGAACAATATCAGCCATGTGCACATAAAGTCAACTTTGAGCAGCTAATTATATTTTGATCGGCTAAAATAGTCAGAAGATTATATTATAATTTCCCAGCTCCTAAGGTGGTGTCTAAAGATTCTTGTTTTATATCCAACCATCAGTCCAAAAGCAAAACATAATCAGTTTACTGCCACATGTAACAAAGTAAAGCAGAGTAGCTAAAAAAAAGTAAGTTTGGCTTTTTTATTGAATAGAATAATCAGAATTTAATTAATAAGTACTAGTTTCAACTTTGAATAAAAGAAAAGAAAAGAAGATGTCAGAGCTGTAATGATAAGTCCACCACTTGCCACAAAAGTATAATAATTTGATTTTTCATTGATGTTAAAATCAGTTGTTTGAGCCATTTCTTAAGTACAAATGCCAGTTTTGTTTCTGGCTTCTTCAGAATGATTATTTGCTGTTTGTTTAGTCTTTTACGATCATAAACACAACACATTTTGTGGACCGTTGGTCAGACAAAACAAAATATTTGAAGGTGTCACGTGGGCTTGATGAGCATTCTTCAAAATTTTGTGACATTTCATACACCAAATGATGAAATGATTAATTGACAATTAGAATAACTGTCAGTAACAACGCAAGAGGATATTTAAATTAATTGAAAGTATTAGTTTAGTTTATTTGCACATATATAAAAAGTAAGAATTTAAGAGAAAGTTGGAACATTGTGTAGAAGAGGTTAGAAGCCAAAAATGTTTTATGAAAATATAACTTGTCTATTACAGTTCCAATGATATGAGATTTTCATGGTATGATAACCATTTCAGAAAATACTGCAGTTTAAAGGCATCAAGGTTTTACAGAATTCACATTATAATCAGTCAAAATGACCTTTAAAAGAGTGAAAATGGAAGGTTTGAACAAATGTTTTATTACTATCACTGAAACTTGAATCTTTCTGCTTATTTGCGTCATCCAGCGGATTTTCGCTGGCTCTTGGGTTGTTGTTAGAACAGCAGATCATATTTCCTCCTTTTTGTATGCACGCCGCCACCACACACACACGAAGAGTACAGAAGAGGATTGAGTGACCGACTTGGAGCAATCTCAGCACAAACAGTAAAACTAGGCAGTGCTGATGAAATATGAACCAGTATTTTTTAATAACTTTTAATGTTGATGTTGAATGTAATGATAATGATGGTTTTCCCTACTATTCCTAAATATTGTAATGTTGAAATTTAACTCTTATACTAATCTTTATATTTATAATCAAAACCTGACTTAGGTGACCAACAGCACAAGGTTTTAAGCACACTTCACTGAGTTAAATCATTTAACCAACTTCAGTCCTGATAACTAACAAATATTCGTTGATTTTCAAAATCTAATCCTTTAAATGTCAATTTGTTTGACAAAAAAAAAAAGATTTAAAAAAAAAGTATGTTAAATGCAAGGGGGAAATTTTATTCAATACGGTGGAAAATAGTAAAATCTACAATTTTGAATCCTGGGTTTTAGATTGAAAGTCTGATGTCATAGAATATATGATTATGCTGTAATGGCCATGGCATCAAAAACTGCTTCTGCAGTGATGCGGGCGCTGCGCCAGTCCGTCGTGGTGAAGAAGGAGCTGAGCCGGAGGGCGAAGCTTTCGATTCACTGGTCCATCTACGTCCCAATCCTCAGCTATGGTCATGAGCTCTGAGCAGTGAACAAAAGAATGAGGTTGCAGATACAAGTGGCAGAAATGAGTTTCCTCTGTGGGGTGGCTGGGTTCAGCCTTAGAGATAGGGTAAGGAGCTCAGACATCTGGAGGGAGCTCGGAGTAGAGCCGCTGCTTCTTTGCGTCGAAAGGGGTCAGTTGAAATGGTTGAGGCATCTGATCAGGATCCTCCTGGGCGTCTCCTGCTGGAGGTGTTCCGGGCACGTCCCACAGGTAGGAGGCCCCAGGGCAGACCCAGAACACGCAGGAGGGATTACATATCTCATCTGGCCTGGGAACGCCTTGGGGTCCCCCAGGAGGAGCTGGAAAGCCTTGGGGAGAGGGACGTCTGGGGTGTTCTGCCTGGCCTGCTGCCCCTGCAACCTGGCCCCGGATAAGCGGATGAAAATGGATGGATGGATCAAAGATTGAAGTTTTTAATGGGTTCAATGAGGACATTTTTGTCCTCAAGGGTGTGAATGTCTGTATTTTGGCTCTGTGGTTTAATACGGACTTATTATAAGTGCTAAGTTTAAAGAAAAACATACCCTTGCCGAAATGTATGCCATATGCATTAACACAGCCAAAATGTTCGAAAAATAAAAAAGCCCAAACATGTCCCTGGTGAGGCACAAGGGTTAAAAAGCCTGTCGGGGATGTAAGAATGTGTAACATCTATATTTTGTTTTGTGTGAATTAATAAGAGGGTGATGAGCAGTCTATCTATGTTATCATCATTCACAACATACCAACAGTAATTCCACAGTACACAACCAACGTCACTGCGCTCCTCTCCAGCCATAACTGTCACACTCACTTGAACGAGGCTCTGTTCATTTCAGCATTAAAATGTTCAGTGGAGCTGAAGTCTTATAGTTGCTGACTTGGCCTTACTTGACAAAGTTTCACTGAGCTGGCAGAGATGATAGATTCTGTTGGTCGCATTGTTTTTCCAACATCCCCATTTGGCAGTTCTGACCCTGTCATTTATAATGGCCCTGCTCCATGTTTAATTCATACAAGCCCCGCAGAGCGAGGCTCCATACAGGAAGCTGACTTTACAGGCGACAGCCATCCCACTTTCCTGCCTCAGATATTTTATCAAGACGGAACTCCGCGCCAAGATTTATGTTCAGCGGGCTGTACATCAAACATGAGGGATAAACGCCAAGTCCGGTTCTTGCACCCCTGCTAACCTCAAATTTCAGATCAGTGTACTAACAACTTCTCCCGGCTATTCTCCAAAGCGGTCAGCAATTACTTCCTGAATGTAAATCCATGCTGGGAGTGTAAGTGACACGGCACAAACACTAATCAGTTATTTTGCAGGCTTTATCTCATCAGTGTTACTGTGTGGTGGCATTAGCTGGGTGCCTTCCAAGTTGCGTCAGAGAAGCCCTCACAGAGGTGCAGTCTCTGCAGCCTAATTAGGCGCTCCAGTTGCTGCTGTCCACACCACCATCGTGGGCTTCAAAGCGCAGGCTCAAGCTTGTGATCTTTTTAAATATTTCTTTCATGAAATCTTCGTCACATCAGGGCTGCTATCACACAAAAAAAGGTCAGTGAGAGAAAGAGAGGCAGGAGGAGGAGAGACTGGAGTCAGGTGGTGAGACCGAGCCAATGGAAGTGAGTTTGACCCCCCTCAAAGTATTTGAAGCTCTTGTGCATGTCACGAGCAGATCCAGGGGGACTTCTGTGATGCATGAAAAATCTCTTTTCATCTGTCCTCACTTACACCCCCTGATGCTGCACGGCATTGCTCCAACGGTCAAAACAGGCTGATAGTTTGCTGTTGCCACCATGTCACACATAACTCAGGCGCATGTTTACACTCCAAATCACAACCGTGACGAAAGGCAACGTTTTTTTTGTGCTTCATCCTAAAGGTTTATGTAAAATCTTGCCTACACTATAGATCATACTATATAAAGAATGCGAGGAGTTTCACACACCACAAAGAAAAGAAAGGCTTACCTAAAGAGCGAGCACTGCGGTTTATCAAACATACTGTACAAGCAATCCTTCATAACAATCCACATTCTACAGGGGAGAATTAGCCTACACTGCTCGAGCTGAGGGTGGAAAGATGGTTGAGAGTGAGTGCTACAGACATTCTTGGAGTGTTAATGTCATCATGATGGCCTGACCATGGGTCCGCAAACTGACAGACCATCATCTGCATCTGGCCTCCAGGCACGCTTGTGGTCCCGCGTCTCTCAAGAATGAAGCGGAGGGAGAAATCTGCAGTTGTTTAAAGGGTTACATAACACAATATTTGGAGGTGATCTATTTCTTAGAAGGACTGTGGCAGCGGTGGTGACGGCAGTGGTGGTTGTGGTCGGGCTGGAAGATTCTAATCACATACCGGCTCTGTGTCTACTGCAGCTGAAAGCATGGATGTTAAATTTCCTGAATAAGAGGAGCAACAAGATGGAAACAAAAATGCACGAAAGAATCATATTTCCACTAAATATAAGGGGCATGATCAATAGACTCGCTCTATGTTTCCTTCATGATCTCATGTAGAGATGAAATAAGACAACATGATGCAATGTAAGAATGCCAGTGGCTGTGAGGAACCTCTTGAGACAACGCATGCATGCACCAACAGTCATATGCATGCACATATGAGTGTGTGCAGTATTCAGTATACATGAATGCACCCATTAAAGTCTTACAATGCCTTTCATTGTTTGTCTGTCTTTCCTTACTCTTCTTATGAGCGTTGTGTGTTTTTGTTGCCAAGATTTCAATCTCGAGAGACAATCCTGGTTAAATAATGGTCAAATAAAAAACACATATAAAAATAAGACACATTCTCTCACATGTTCGCAAATAATCACAACAGAAAGGCACATGATCACACACACACACGTACAAAACATTTCTTGCGATGGGGCCAACAAGCTACACTACGCCAAGTTTGAAGAGCAGACATTTAAACACACTGCAAGAGTTTTCAGAAAACTGACATCTGAGCTGACACCAGTGATGCCAGAATATTACATCTTTTCTTTTTTTTTAAATCAATGGCCTCATTTAACATTTAGCCAGTAACACAACTCTGACTGTGGCCATTCATTAACTACAGCTTTGGCATTAAATATTTGGCCCCTGACAAGGACAACATTTACGTCAGCATCTATAAGAGATCAATACACCCACGTGTGAACACAGTAGATAATTAACACCACACTACATTCAGCACCTAATATTGGAGATGATATCAAATCAGATGAGTGAAACATTTAGGAAACAGTGGGTCGTCATATTTCACTAAAGGGCCATAAAACTCTCAGCGAGTCCATAGAGCACTTTTTCTCAGACACCCTGTCAACAGCCAGGTAAAGTTACCTCCAGTCACACTGCACACTTCCTCTCAGACTTCCATAAATAAAGTTATAAAGTTGTTGTTTGATATTTCTCCTCTCGGAGATGAACACCATCAGTTTTTAGAAAGAATATTGTTTTTCCTTTGGAAAATGATCGGAGGGCTGCGTCTACTCTGTGCAATGAAAAAGCTACTGCAAGTTATGTTGATAACATCAAAGATAAAAAATGTGGAGCAAAGGTTTTATATTCTACTTCAACACTGTAACTACACAACTGTTTAACACATTCTCACTCCAACCTCGTCACATACCGACATTTGGTCATGCATGTTCCACATCCAAGGTACCCTGGGTGTGCTGGTTGTTGAAACTCTGGGACGCCGTGTAAAGTTCTGCCTGTTACATACATTGTCTTCTTCCAAAATATACTTTTGTTTTCACAGGAAATTTTCCATTTACATACAGTCTCTTTCAAAATAAACGTATTGCATCAGTACAACACCACGAATTGATGTTTTTTTTTTTTCTCCCTTCAGCAGCAAACGTACACATTTGGGTTTAGCAAACAAAAACACATGGTTAGTGTTTAGGCAAGAAAAGTTTAGGAAAAAAGAACAGGGTTTGGCCTTATAATCTTACAGGACGCGAACAGCGCTGTCCCAGGTAAAGTCAATGTTTGTTGGACCCATGCACCACCCACCCCGCCCACTCGCCCCATTCGGCACCTTAACTTAATGCCGCATTTCCCTCTGATGATGCTGGGCATCGTTTAACTATAATAGCAACTGGCCACATATCATGCCAACGTTAAAGGGCGACTTTTATCATCAGTGTCTGATGCTGAAGGTCACTGCCCAAGCACCAGATTTTGACGACTTTGGAGTGGAACTGGGTTGAACTGTTAGAAGCTGACATAACTCCATCACACCTCTTAAGTGGCCCCTCCTGGCAAAAATAATTAAAGGCCAACAATATTGTCTTTAAGAGGCTGTGGCGCATTGTTTTTAAGACAGTGTGAAAATCGTCATATCTTTTGAAACTAGACAACCTAAGGGATCCTGTGGTATCACCCAGGTCAGCGTAGCTTGTCAGGAAGGGGAGTAAATAATGCTTTAAAGTTAGGCTAAATTTTGGTAAGGAGTCCCCTGAACTCCATGATATCAGAATAAAAATGGGTTCTATGGGGACCCGTAAATCTTCCTTAAACTCAAGAAGGCTTGTTCCCATGGTTTGTTCCTTAGAATAGATGCACTCCTTCAAATTAAAGCTGTGCATTTATCTTTTTAAGGAGAAGGAGGACTAAAGCCTATTTGAAGAACAATGAATCGCCGAATACATGTACAGATACATAACACATAAAAAGAGGGTTGTTGTGGAACCTCAAAATGTTGACTGTATCAGGAATAGTCTATGAACATCATTTAATTAGGAATATTATCTGTAAAATAAGAAATCAAAGTATATTAGTGTGTGGTTCCTTAACTCTCCATATTGACATGGCTTTCAACTAGCCTATACACTGAAACAGCATGAGCAAATTTCTAAAAAAAAATAAAATAAATGTAGTTATGAACCAGACTGACAGACTGGTGATGGCTAACCAACCAGACATTGTGTTGATCGACAAACAACAGAAGACGGCAGTGGTGATAGATGTGATAGATGTAGCAATCCTGCGCAACAGCAGCATCAGGAAGAAGGAATACAAGAAGCTGGAAAAATACCAAGTGCTGAAAGAGGAGCTAGAAAAAATGTGGGGAGTAAAGGCAACAGTGATGCCAGCGGTAATCGGAGCACTCAGGGCTGTGACCCCCAAACTGGTAGAGTGGCTCCAGCTCCAACATCTGAGGTCTCTGTGCAGAAGAGTATACATATATATAATATATATATATCGTATCGTATCGTATCATATCATATCATATCAAAACTTTCATTTTATATTTTCAAAAGCAGCAGACCTGTCTCTGTTAGAAAGAAACCCCTCTTCAGTAGCAGGACATAATAGAGTCACAGCTGAACAGAGGCATTGCTCCCAAAGCAACAACAGAAAATGTTATTCCTTCCTCATCGTAGGAATGTGATGCAGGGGCTAGACTGAGATGAGCAAAGGCTGCTGTCACCATAATCAACCCAGTCAGAGATGGGAGCATGTGTCATCAGAGACGGACTTAAGGTTATCGTAGTTCAGGATGCTCTGCTCTCCCATTTTGTCTTTATCTGTCTCTATCTTCCCCCCTCTCTCTTTCTCTCGGCTCCCCAGCCTCCTCCTGCATCGCTGTGAGCAAACAGACCCTTTCCATCAGCCTCTGCTATCTCAAAATGCCAATCAAATAGAGAGAAGAACTGCAGGCGACACATTTTAAACAACCATCGCAGTGTCAGCCTCAGATTAACCATGGGGCAGGACACAGGAGATGTGTTTCCTCAAGTCCTATCAAATCAAGAAACCCTTTGAATTTCAAAGAGAGAATAAAAAGCACCACCACCACAGCGAACTGTGAGGCAACATGTACTACAGGCTGGCCTTTGGTGTGACATCAGCCAGTCACCTGATGAACACCATGTTCTCAGCAGCTCCACGTTTCCCCAACATGAAAAAATGCATCAAAGCCTGAAAACAGAGCCATTAAGGAGGTGACTATTACTGCCAGGAGGCACAGTGGATATAGAGGTGTCCGTGGATACAACACAACGTGGTACGTCGCAGGGCAGTCGCTGCACTGTGGCCCTGAGAATCACAGATCTTTGGTGGAGGACAACCTAATAAATCAGGCGAGTGGCTGTTTTAATGTGGGCCCTGCACCATATGCTTTTATCTTGGGTACTTAACTACTGCGAGCCTGATAGATGCAGGCAGTAAAAAGGAAGAGGTCTGATAAACAGTGCAGAGGGCACCACAGTAATCTGTCACAGCCACCTCTGGGTTTGGCCTTCTACTGTCCTGCTGACAACACCAGGACATAATCTACCAGATCACTGGATAACCTGATGGGTGGTAGCCATTGAAAGTATAGAATTGTAGAAACCTAACAGAAGCACGATTAAAAACTTCTCTCCCTTTTTTTTTTCTAACTTTTTTTTTTTTAACAAAATTTACACCGTTGGATAAACAAACAAACACAAAACTTAGGTTCCACCCATTAGCTTTTTCCGTTTCATTCAACTGACATCATGATATGAGACTAGATATCATCTTAGATTTTAAATGCGGTAATATAAGTATTGTCTTTTCCTGGTTTTAAATGTTGCCTTACAGTAAAGTGATGTATTTTTCTGAACTTTCTTGCTGCTCTATTATTTGCCTTCACCCCTTGGTCATTAGAAACACACGTGACATTAACGTGAAATTGCTTCATTCAGAGCTTTTAGTGCTTTAAATCACGGGGTCCAGTTGTTTTGGGGAAGAGCAGACCTTTGCGGATTATTCAGCTCCTGGTAAAAACCTCCTGAACGTCTGGACCTTACATTATCACAGTAAAACAGGTGAGTGCACATTAGCAGGAGCCAGGATAGCAGCCCCTCAGTGATGAGCTGCACAGTGAAAAACACTGGTTTTAAATGTGAAACTACTTTATTCAGTGTTTTTACCAGTTGCACCTGGTCTGTTTGTTTTGGAGAGGAAAAGACCACTGCAAATAATTTGGCTCCCGGTAACAATAATGAACACCGAAGAAATCCTAACTGGGAGAAACTCAGTATGTTTCCATGCAGCTTGAGAAAATCGAATTATTGGCTTAGTCCAACTGAAATTGGACAATCTGTAGCTCGACTAACACCTAGATAATTCAATTGAAAATTAAACTATTGCTGTATGTGTCCACTTAGTCCGACTGGAGTCAGACTCGGCGTTCTGCATATGCACCACGTTTTCTTTGGCAGGCTTTCACCCAGAAGAAGAAGGAGATGACGTAGCAGCAGTTCACTGCTGGAAAAACAAACAAACAAACACCATGGCAACCGAGAAGCGTAGGACGCACTTCTGGATGGACAAGGAAACTACATTCATGCTCTGACAGCTAAAGCCATCTTCAATTATCGTTAGCTTCCTCTTCAGGTCAACTAGAACTAGTTCAATATGCATGATATTAAAAAGGACACAGCGCTGCCTATCGAGGCAGAGTCAGACGTACTGGTCAGAAATTCGATTTTCTCTTCTACATGTATACTCAGACAAGACGAGAAGTCTGACTTGACTGATTAGCCGAGCTATGAGCTTAGCTCAACTTCTGCGTGCATGTAAACGTACTGAATAGCTGCATCGCTCATCTTTATTGCTGAGATTAGGGACCACTAGCAGTGTCTGACCATGTGTATTCAGTGCCACCCTAGGCAAGCCTCCACTGCCCTGAAGGTTAACTTATCCCATGTGATCCTCTATGTGTGTTAGTGGAGTCATTTTAAAGTGAACTTCACTGCAGTTACAATATTTACATTATTTCTGTATTGTTTTGATCTTTTATGGCCAAAAGTAAAAAAGTAAGGGGTGACAATGTCCTCTGGAACAGATTGTTTTAATTGATTGTATAATATTATCTTATATCAATCTCAGACCCCTGAATTGCATCAAATCGAAATCGTATAACATCGTATCGTGATGAGACTGGTGATTTACACCCCTAATTTATATCTATCATTTCCTTAGTATTATTATCTTTTATATTTCTTGTATTTGTCATGAACAAGAGCCAGAGTTAATGTGAAATCAACACAAATAAACAACTAAAACAAAAAAATAGAAAAAAAAAGGGGTTGCTCTATGTGCAAACTTGTTTTTGCCTTTTCATTTTCTCTTACTAATGCTCCTTTGTTTTTTTGAATGTGTATGTCTGTTGCCCTAGGCGGCTGCTTATGTCGCCTATAGGAAGATCTGTCACTGACCACTAGTATCAGAAAATTACATATTGTATGTTTAACTTGCAAACCAAGCCGTCACACTCCACCCACCTTGGATCTGTGAAATTACAGAGCAAGTGCGAGTGCCAAAGAAGGGCTTGTGCCTGGCTTCACCTCTGAAGCACCTGCACTACAATGGGTCTTTTTCAGGTCTTGAGCAGTTGACCGGGTTTTCACTTCACAAAAGCTGCAGTGAGTGATAATGACTCAGTATGCCAGTATGTATTTCCAGTGTCAGAAATTTGGGGGGCTGTTTTTTTGCAGCTTTCCAAAACTGACAATCTCACAAACACACTCACTTCAAGCATGGATAGGCCAGGTGTGCGGAGGTGTGACAGTATGCAGGATTTGAACTTCTCTCTCAAACCTCTCTTCTCCATACTTCACACAGCTACTTCTGTCACCTCTCATGTGAGCAGCTCAGTGCAACACCACGTCTGCCTGCACATCTCAGTGAGGTCCCCGCCCCAATGTGCATGACATCTCTTCTGTGGCTGTGTACAATGACCGCACAATTAATACGTACATGCTCATACGAGACGTCTCTGTCTGTGTGAGGGTTTACATCACTCTCTAACACTGTAGTGGGGGCTGTGGAGAAATGTACACGTACAGCAATACACAGGAGGAAACTGTAAAAAGCTGCATGTGACTGTTTTGTTAGAAATAATTTCCAGTGGTTGCGTGTCGCCTTTGTACTGTGCAGAAGTTGTTTCCTACTTGCTTCCTTATTCCTTTCGTCTTTAAGAACACAGCAGCTCTCTGGTTACTGGTGTGTTTTGGGAGGACGTGGAAAAGAAGTGATTTGGTCGTGGGTTCCGCAGACCAACAAGTCAATCATCAACAGTTGGCACGGCTACAGACCGATGTTCCACATTTCAAGAGGCACACGCCGGGTTTCCGCGCCAGCCTCAATTACGCAGCTGCGGGATTTGAGGGTGCAGATGTGAATGTGTCCAAAATTATGGACCATTATCCCCATTTGTACAATTCATTGCATTACTCGCCATGACGCCAAGCTCTGCGCTATGCCCAGAGTGTGGCCATTCGGAACAGATATGAACACGTTTGCCTTTAGTATACAGTTGTGTGAATCACTATTGTGTCGTGTCAAACTGTAGTACACAAAAGCGCTTCCTTTAAAAACCAAGAAACAGGACAGCAGGTGTAAGCACAGAGACATTCCCATAGTGGATACAAACACTGAAGTCTTTACTGAATCGGAATAACGGCTTGTTTGGACATGTTTCTTTATCTAAGATGAAGTGAACTGGGCAACAACTTTCACTGAATAGATACACTGTAGTAATAAGTTTAATACAAACACAGCGGGTCAGGAAGGAGATCTGCCATCACTGAAGAGTGACTGATGAAACTGACTGAGGTTTTGGGGGCTTTCTGTCTCTATAGTTCATTGACCTGTTTGATTGCTCTGGCTCAGTGAGAAAAGGTTCTTGCCAAAGCAAACTGAGGACACGATTATCTGTCTCCCATTTTAAGCTCGGCACTAATCTCTCTCCTGTCCTCTTTAGAGTCGTTACATTTGCAGACAGTACATTCTTTTGATGTGGAGAAAATGAAGAGATTGTCTCCCAGCTCTGGCACTGTCTGTGTCTCCTGTGACGCCTCTGATCACTGCGAGGAACCAAAGTTTCACTCTCATATCCGTCTGCCAGGTTAACAGCCAGGAGCTCAAGAGACAAACTCCTTTTTTCAGATCACTCCTCACTTATCACTGTAAAGGAGGCTCGCTGGCACATCTGAGGCCACAGACAGCCCAGGTCGCCAGGATAAAATGTTGGCATTGTGCGTTTCTTCACATCATGTGTGTTACATTTGTGTGTTTCATACGTATGACATAGTTAAGATTACATGTATATGTGCAGAGTCTCTCATTAGGAGGAGGTAAGCTGCCAAGACAGCAGCAGACCACAGTTTGAGACCAAAAGCAGCAGGTGAATGATAGTCCAGGACATGTCCAGGCATGTTTGTGGTGACGGAGCAAGGTTATTTTGTAACTTATAGTCCAGGACATGTCCAGCCTTGTTTGTAGTGAAAAACTGGATATTTTATAACTTAAAGTTCAGGACATGTCCAGTTGTGTTTGAAGTGACCGAGCCTGTTTTTTTTTTTTTTTAATATATTTTATTAGCATTTTAGGGACTCACAAAACCATTTAAAGACACGCATTCTTTCCAACAATAAACCCACACTTATCCCCACCCCATCCCACAGCCCTGAGCCAAGGTTGAGGAATGGCAATAAGAACAGCAACATATCAGATAATAATAAGAGTAATGACTGAGGTACACTTATATAAAGCAAGGGTGAGAAAAAAAGAGTAACAAATACATTTATAACAATAATAATTAAATTAAATTAAATTAATAAAATAAATACGTATATATAATAATTGAAAATATATATATTAAGAAAGGGGAATGTGTACATATACGGCCAACTGCAATGCAAGCCTGGTTTTTTAGTAATAATTTGGGACATGTCCAACCATGTTTGTGGCAACAAAACTTCATATTTGAAGCCCAAACATAATGTGTTCCTATCTCTGACCAAGTGGTTTTTGTACCTAAACCTAACATTCGCGATAACCACAGCTTCTGATTGAAACATAAAGTTTCAACATACCCACTACGTATGAAATGTAACAAGTCTGAGGTTTGCAGAAACATACAATGCCAACATTTACTCGGGCGATTGGGTTGCCACAGAGGGATTGTGGTCGCTGTCCTTGTCCGATGAACTATGAATCACACCATCAAGCCAGCAGGAGTGAGTGAGACCACATAAAGAGAGGAGAGCTATCACTTCATAATGCCTACTGCCAGGTGCTGAGTGAAATGATTTGTGTGATCAGGAAGAAGACGCCCAGAAACATGAAAGAAACAGACCTGTATCTTTGAAGCTACTCCTATTTCCACTCATTAATTCATTGTGTTTACATTATTCTCTTTGATTCACGTGGGCCAGACAGTGAAGAACTCAGGATCATATATGACTGCATGTATCATAATAATGTGATTTGTATGTATGTCACAATTCATAGCCAGAATTTGAATCATCTTTCAATAACATCACGGTGCACTGCACATTATGGGATGTGACAACACAATTGGATCATATCAATTCCTAAATTATCATTTAACTCACAGGACTGACCCTGAGCAGTGTCTATGAGGAAAGTTATACTTCCATCATTATTTTGATTGGCATCTTATTGTGTTGAAATTCTTAAATCCATCCTGACAGAAGTGCACGGGGTGTGATTTGAATCTTGAGGTGAAGCATTTAAAAATGAAAGAACAAGCATTCTTCATCTGTGCCCATAAATCTATTTTCAGTGTCACGTCTTCATATCTGCTTCTTCTAAGATGATGAATATATTATGACGGTGAGAGCTCTAATGTAACCAGCAGCCACTGTCGGCATTCTCAGGTGATTTCCTCCCATCCATTCTCCATGTAATCAGTGCACTGTTTAATTTCTGTCAGTCCTCACACTCGTGCTTTGTTTGTGGAAAATTGTTCATGCTTCTGAATTACTTTTATGAAGGTCAGTGTAATGATGTGGACTGGTGCACTGAAAAAGACCATTACAGAGCTTTGTAAAGTCCAAAAGTCAAAAGTGATTGAAAATAGATAGATGTGATCAATTATAAATTTCACAATGTGTATTTATCAGCCGAAATATTCTGCTTCAATCCATATTGGTTGACGTTAGGCGTTCAAAAACAACATTTTCACTTTGCTCTACTGCCTGGAGGGAGGCTCGCACCTGTGTTAACGGGACGATTTAACAGCATCACAGCACCATAAATGACATTTACTCATTAGAGAAAGTTTATTTAATAAAAGAATAACTTATTTAATCCGATAAACCACTCTATTTACATCAAGAATTTTTCTTTTAAAGTGATGATGTTATACAATATGACAACAGAGTACAGCAGCCCCCAACAGTCGACCAAACGTTAGTCGACCAGAAGGGTCATTAGTCAGCAAGATTTCATTGGTCGCTTAGTCACAGAAAAAAAAAAGCCAGCATGTGTACAGCCCCTAATTTACAGGGCTGGTACCTGCAGTTATTCCACAGGCTAGTTAACAACATGTCGGGCAGGAAATCCAAAGTGTGGGATCATTTTGAGAAGGTGAAGGACGAACCCAAGGTGATATGTAAACTCATCTTCATTGGTCGACTACAAACATGACGTATCATCTGAAACATGTAAATAGCTACATGCCCATTAGCCACTTAGCACAATCATTACTGCTTTGCAGACAGCGTCATTAACAGGCGGCTCGCTCAGTGTGTGACGTGCACTTGTAGATAAAATATAGGCCTATATTAATGAAGGTTCATTAGTAAGGTTTTGTATTTCTCTGTAATGTAGCACAGTGTTAACAATGTTACTGATACTATTCTTTCTCACAACTTCAACTCAAACCATTGACCATATATTATTTAATCATTACATTAATATTGTAAACATGTGGGCAACTAATCGACTAATGGCCCTAAATGACATCTGTTGGTCGACGAGGAAAATTCTTAATTCAGGTGCAGCCCTACAACAGACATTCTGCTTGCAGACAACACAGTCTTTGTGCTAAGCTAACCATCTGCTGAAGGCAGCTTTTTATTGAGCAGACAGACGTGACAGTGGTATCAACTCTCTCATCCAACTCTCGCCAAGAAAGGGAATAAATATTTTTCCAAAATTTAAAACTATTCCTTAGCCCAAGAATGTTGGCCCGTGGACGTCTCTTAATGTGATGTGTAGTTGAGTAATACCACAGTGAGAGGTTACAGATTGAAAAATGAAAAATCAGATCGGATACATACCCTCAGCCAACAGTTTAAGCATCTGTATCAGTATGGGAGAGGAAAAGGCGTCATCCTGATAACAGTTTGGTCAAACGTTGAAGGAGAAGTGCCACAGTGTCCCCACATACACCCAAAATCATCTCTACTGTATCAACAGACACCTGACAAAACTTATCAGATATGATGAGTGAAGTTCTCCACTCATGCAAATGTGTGACAAATCTCTTTACTTAGTACATTTGATCTCATTTGTATTTCATCTAGTTCCAGCCTTTCTAAATTTACACAGTGTAACGTTATCCCTGCTCCGTGGAGCTCAGATTCACCTAAAAGTGAGCGAACAGAGGGAGAGAGTGATCAAATGGTCAGAGTACTGTGAGCTCTGTGCCACAGTTTAAAAGGGAAACTGTGATCCGAGTTCTCCTGACAAGCTGCAAATGTCACATCAAGCTTCATGTTCAAAGTGTTATTCTGCAACAATGCCATGTCTATTGTGAGCCTCTTGCCATGTTGCATCATGGCTGGCTGATGTAAGCTGGTGAACACAAAGGAAAACACAGCGGTTCATGCTCAGCGTCATTACTTTGGGGAAGCCTGTCCTGCGGTTTCTATTGTCTTCTAATATAGCCCCCGGCCACACCCAGACACCACTCCAAACATCTGCCTGTGTCTGGCTGTCCTATTTCTGGCAAGACTGCAAATCCCTTTCAGCCAAGTGCTGGGATGGATGGTGATGACAATGTATCCTGAGAACAATATGAGAACAGCACTACGAAATTTGGAACATTCTTTACTCTTTTCAAAGAAAGCAGCAGAGAATATGAATCAGATGAAAGAGAAGGATCCATGAAGAACAGGATGATCAAAACGCAGGAGCGATGTGGGTGGCGGAGTTTTCTAATGAAGGTGGGGGCTGTTGGAAGCAGTCATCTCTGCCATCACTGGCGATGCCAAATTCTGCGACACATCTAAGAGTTGGCGTCGTGTTCTGATCTGAATTCAATGAAATGGAAAAAAGCAGGGCGTCCAATTTTATTCATGTGAATCCCACCCAAACCCACTGAACTTCACCGTTGCCTGATTTTCCACTTCAAAGGAATATTGAGCGAGTGGCCTTTTTTTCTGCTTTGTGAGTAAAGGTTCCAATCAGTTTGGGACTTGGTTGAGGTTTACTCTAAGACTGAGTGTAAATGTGAAATCAGGCATTGGAAATTTTATTAAAAAAAAAAAAAAAAGAAAGCTCTCTCTTCCTGTGGTGCTCTCCGTGGAGCTGGCGTACTTTTGACAGCACCTCAGGGACAAATGCAAAAAACAAGAACAAAGCCTACCTTTGTACAAGAAGCAAGGCATATCGGGAAAGGTTTGAACTGGACAGGACATAAGGGACTGAACCCCTGGAGGACGTCAAATGACTACGCAGATTTTGACCCACTTAAACCCCTGTACAACCATAGCTGTTTTCTTTTAAACTAAAAGAACTTAAAAATGACATTTGTTGAGATAAACGGAAAGAAAAAGAAATTATTATGAATTAAAATGCAAATTTACAACCAATACACAGAGACTACAATCTGTTCAGGGATTGGCGGTACCTCTTCATCAATGGACATGGCCAGACTAGGTCCACTACTCACTTGTGAAAACACACTACGGTTCCTCTCTCATTACTGGAGGAGATGGTGCATCAATGGAGCTCACAGGCTCCACATTAACCTCAGTAATGGTCCGACACCTGGGAGACTTTTTCATTATCTGTCTTTGGAGCAGCGCCTCATTTGACAGCTTATCATGTATTCTCTGATGGTACAACTCCATCACATGCTGCTTTGTCATTCCATTTATTGCTCTCATATTTATTATTAAACATTTATTGTTGTTTTCAATGATTGACTGTTGATTATTATCTTACATGTCATATTCTGAGCTAAAGTGATGAGTTGATTAATATATTGGCTGATTGTTAATTTCTTTAGTCACATTTAAAGCAAAAACATCACACATTTGTTGGTACCTGCCTTTTAGATGTGAGTATTTTCTGTTTTTCTCACAGAGACACACAGAACGAGACATCTGAAGAAATGATGGGCATTTGGCTCAGTTTTTAGAGAGGAGATATTCACACCTCCAACTACCTCCAGTTCCGGTGTGTTGGAAAGTATCACTTGAGTCTTGAGGAAATGAAGATCCTCCACACTGCTCTTGCTCAACATAACAATGTATTGGTTATACCAACGTTATGGTCCCTCTGGATACATGTCAAGAGTAGTTTATACAATTTTAACAGCATGAGTGCAGTGGTTAGCACTGTTGCCTCACAGTAAGAGGGTTCCTGGTCTGAACCCAGGAGGGAGCCCTTCTGTGCAGAGTTTACATGTTCTCCCCATGTCAGCGTGGGTTTTCTGCGGGTACTCCAGCTTCCTCCCACAATCCAAAGACATGCAGGTTAATTGGTGACTCTAAATTGTCCGTAGGTGTGAATGTGAGTGTGAATGGTTGTCTGTCTCTATGTGTCAGCCCTGTGATAGTCTGGCGACCTGTCCAGGGTGTACCCTGCCTCTCGCCCAATGTCAGCTGGGATAGACTCCAGCCCCCCCGTGACCCTCAAGAGGATAAGCAGTTGCGAAAATAGATGGATGGATCTTAAATAGATGGTGCTGTCCTGGTTGTACAAATTGTGTAAAATACTCTTGATGAAGGTTCAGTGGGGCTGAAATGTTGGCATAACCAATAAATTGTAATGCTGAGCAAGAGAAGTGTGTGAGATCTTCTTTTCTCACGGCACGTTTTCTCATTATTAACAAAACAATTCATCAATAATAATTACAAAAAAACTGTTAGTTGTAGACATTCAATAGATACATGAAACTAATTCAAACACCAATACAACCTCAGGAAGGTATTTTCATATTTGTTGGTTGTATTAAATACATAAGAACATTTTAAGATCGAGAGACAAATCAGAAATATCCATTTTACCTCCCAATTTCTCTGTTTTTGTAAGTTTTACGATTAAAGGTATACTAAGCAGGATTTTCCTTAAAAAGCAACATTTAGACTCAGGGTGCTTTCAGACCTAGAGTTGTCTTGCTTTGGTCTGAATCAGGGACTTATTTTGTTACGAAGTTGCATAATTGCCGAGAGTTGGTTCGTGCAGCATTTACAAGCGGACCAGATCAAATGCCTTGTGTGAGAAAGCTGCTCTTGATTGGTCAGAATTTCCATGTGGGAAAAATCCAGGAAGTAAACAAAATGTTGAAGAAGAGTACACCTGCGAGACAAGTGCGACACGTTCTGATGTCACAGTGGAGGGACAACTACGCAGGTTGATTTTAGCGCTGCTCATCGTGGACTATATTGCTGTCATTGTTCATTTGAGTCAAACCATACAGTTTGAAAACGAGGCGCGGCTCCAACTAGAAAACAATGTTTTGATGCATTTAATGTGCTGAATGTGCATATTAAGGCAGTACAGGAGGAGGCGCACATTAATAATCCTCCAGGACTGTAACATGCTCATGTTTAACCCAAACAATGTGTCATGTGACTGCAGTCTGGCTTTCACTTCCACTTTCACGTATGATCCTGCTTACAAACAGTAGCCAACAATCCCTGCATAGTATAGCTTTAAATACATCTATTCCATGATTTAATAAGATTCAGGATAAACAATAAGGATCATATGAAACATAAAGTTAAATGAATAAAGCTGTGAAAATATAGGAAATAAAGAAAAGATCATTAGAGACTTTGTAGTATAAAGTAGGACAAGTCATAATTTTTGCATATGCAGCATGTCGGATCTTATCTGTTTCATGGGTGGTTGTTTGAATTACAAGCCCAAGGAACACTGTGAGCATTTCCCTGTAGCTGCACACATGGGACAAGGATAAATCTTGCATGTTAATAATTTCATAGGAGGGATTTACTCAGAGTGTGACTGGCATGCGAGAGTGTGGCACTAAGAGTCTGGTAATTGGTTTGGGATTTTAGAGGTGTGAAACGTGACTGCATGTGAGTGCATTTTTTTCTCATATACTGTACAAGCAGGAGCACCATAATCTTGACGGTTGTGCCTTTGTGCAGGCAAATACTATTGGTGCAAGTGTGTGTCTGTGTGTGTGTGTGTGTGTGTGTGTGTGTGTGTGTGTGTAGCAGTTCTGCAGAAGGACAGCTTGGAGATAACCTGGTGACGTCACAGCCAGAGTCAGGTCTGCTATCTCTCCCTGACAGCAGGGCCGTGCGTCACTTCTTACATGCCGAGCCAGCGAGAGAGCGCGAGGGAGAGAGCAGGAAGGATAGTGTGAGGACAGAGAGAGGAGTCAGGGAGGTAAGGAGGATAGAAAGGAAGATGCCTCGGATCATTTAGAGGAGGCGAGTGGGACCTGAGCCAGGGCCACGCTAAAGTGGGAGAGTTTTTAATAAGAACAGGGAGGGACAGAGGGAGGAGAGGGGATGGAGGGGGGGTGGAAAATGCTCTTTACAGTAAGTGGTAATCAGTGTGAGAGTGAGACAGAGAGGACAGAAAAAAACCAGCAGGGTAAACATTCTGTTTGAAGAATAGAAATGCATAATGAAGAAATGAAGGAGCGGGGGTTATCTGTAGTGACAGAGAGATAAACAGAGTGAGATGTGAGCAGGAAGAGGCAGGTCCACAGTTCATCATATGATAATGAACATTTTTACAAGGAGAAAAAGCAATATGATTCAAAGAATCTGGAGCAAGGTTCGTCATTGTGTCAGAGCGCACCAGCTTGCACTCCTGCTAATTATAAGCATTGTTGTGCGATAATTACATTCATGCCCGACTCTTTTGAAGAGGAAGATTTCTCCCTGTGGAGGTTTTCCATCACATTGCTCAAAACTCTGGTATCAACATGACCACAAACATATCTGCTTTTCATTTATGGTTTTGGTGTTGAGGATTAAAAATGTGAGGAAAGTTTTGTGAAACAGGAATTAAAGGAAAGAAGAAGTGTTTATTAGCTCCAGGCGTGTGTGAGACATTCTGACCTCATCTCTCTGTGCGTTTGCATATTTGTGTGAATATACATACATAATGGCTCCGCCACCATTTCAGATACGCAGCTCACGTGAAACTAATTATGTGAATTCAGAGTTCACACTGTAGAAAGTTCGATGAGCAAAAACGACCTTCTCACTCCCCAGGTAAGCACAATATATCCTGCCTTTATATGAAGAACCAAAAATTAGAAATACCTCTCAATGTAACAGAGTCTAATACAACACCACCTTTAACAACACATTTTCACTCTGCACTCGTCACATATCGATGTTTGGTCATGGTCCAGATACGACGTAAAAGCTACCCTATGTGTGTTGGTTGTTGACGTTCTGGGACGCCATGTCAAGTTATGCCTGCTACATGCACTGTCGTCTTTCAAAATACGCTTCCGTTCTCACAGGAAATTTACAGTTTACATACAGTCTCTTTCAAAATAAACGCACTACGTTGGTACAACAATGCAAATTAACGTTTTTTTTTCCTCCAACAACTAGGATGGTTGGGTTTGGGCAACAAAAGCACGTGGTTGGGTTTAGGAAAAAAGAACAGGGTTTGGCTTTATAATCTCACGGGACACAAACACTGCTCTCCCAGGTGAAAGTCGGTGTTTGTCGGACCCATCCACCACAACTCCCACCCACCCTACTTGGACTTATCGCTGCCTTAACTTTCGTTCTTGTCATGCAGCGTTTCCCCCTGACGCTGCCGAGCACCGTTGAACTATGACAGTGACCGGCCGTGTATCATGCCGACGTTAAAGGACAGCTTTTTTCGTCAGTGTCTGATGCCACAAGTCACTGCCCAAGTGCCGGATTACAACAACTTCAGAGTGAGACCAGGTTGCCTTTAATCTTGGCCTCAATAATAAACATAGAATTAAATTAATACATTTCCAACAATGTCTGCGAAAACTCAACATTAGTAACTTCGCAAAGGTACAATCACAAATATAACTTAGGGCAGAGCAGTAGTATGGGATTGCTGTAAATTGTACAGGTGTACTTAAAAGTGGCCACTATTGGGCAATCACAAATTACGGATTTCAAGATGATGCACATCACAAACAGACTCTAACTGCCACATCTCAATGCCTGATTCACAAAAGATAATGTGCTAGCGCTAATTACAGCACAAACATGCCCATAAAGTTTTGCAGCTGAGTGCAAGGACACAATATGCAGAAGGACGACAGAGAGAAAAAGAAAACTGAAATGTTCAGATCGTGACCTACAGGTCCTCACCAACGAGGTGCAGAGGCATTCTTCAGAACTTTAGGCAACAAATTTAAGAGTGACAGAAAGAAACCGTATTTGGGTCAGTGCTGAGCGTGACACCCTTTATAAATACACTTTAGTTACCACCAACTCTCTATGGACACTAATAATTTCACTGTATCTGTGTGTGGCTATTAGCGCCGATCTTGGTGAATTAAGATTTGTAGCGAGGCTTATTTGCATAGAAAGGGGGCAAGTTTTTTTTTTTTGCACCAAATGTATGTATATTACCTAATTTAAATACATGCATGTAGCACAGGAGCACTGACACGCTATTTGCTTGGCAGTGCAGTTAGGGGTGAAGGTGCTTTGAGAATTACAGTGTCTTTTTTTTCCCCTTGTGCAGGTTTAATGGCTGCAGAAGCCGCACTATCCTTTTGTGGATTCACCAGAGTGTATACATTTCATCACACCCATGCAATCCATTTGCAGGAGCAAGCCACACAACACATCAGAGCTTAAAGCAGATTCAGTTCCATCCAACGAAATGTTATGGAGCATGATAAACAGATGACAATAGCTTAAGGTTGGCAGTGAGCGTGGTTTTTCTGAAGAAAAATACATTGAGTTGTCTAAGACAGTGCTCTAAGATGTCAGTTACAAAATGCATGACCCCAACCCATGTTTGAGCCTTACAGGTGATATGAGAAGAACCAACAAAGAAATGTGGTGTTGTGAAGACAGCAGCAGGAAGCGCTACCACACCTTTAAAAGGCAGTGTTTCTTAAGTATGACACTAGAGCCAAGAGGCCATTAGCCAAGCTCAGGGGGGGGAGTAAGTCACACATGTGCAAGTTCTAAGCTAGCTTCAAGTGTAACATTTAAGTCTCGAGCAAGCTCGAAGTTACTGTGTTGAGAATCAAACAAGTTAATTTGAGTCCCTTCTTTAAGTCAAGCAAGACAAGTTAAGTCATTGCTCAGGTCAAGCAAGTCCCAAGGTAAATTCTCAGGAATTCTGATGATGTGAAGCATTAGCTTTCTAGCCAACTGGCAAGCTAAATTTGCTAAAAAGGCACATTTGTGTCCTTTGTGGGTTTTGTAGTGACGGATGAAGTTGAATGATGTGGTGGTTGTGAGATGTAGATCTTGCGTACCACTGTTCTGTTCTTATTAACATCATCAACAACATAATTCTTGAATCTATATATTATTAATTTTGGACTAGCCTCTATGATAGCTGCCGCATGTGTTAGCCTTTTGCTGGTCTGCTATGTCCTTGTAGGTTCCTAGGTTTGCATGCAATGCACTACAAATCATGTGTCAAGAGCAAAACATAACTACTCAATATCTAGACAAGTGCAAATATTTAATAAAAAGGACAAGCCTTTCAAATCTTCTGTCTCAAGTCTAAGTCACTCAACCTAAATCATATGACTCGAGTCCCCAACCTCTGGCCTAGCTTAGTGTAAAGACTGGAGGCAGGGGGACATGGGACATATGACAATGCTGTGAGTCTTGTCTTCTAACTCTCTGCAAGGAGGTGGATGAACACATTTTCCCAAACTGTGACACTATTCCTTTAAGTTGGTTATGTGTTGCAGCAAGTAGACTATGTCATGTTAGTGTAGCAAAGCAGTCTGAGCTGTCAGTGTGAACTGACTTTTAAGCCTTGCTCCATTTATGCACCATCCATGCACACACGTTTAAATATATGCGGTGGAGTCTGGAGTTCATTCGGTCAACATCACAGGAATGTGTTTGCTGATGAGGAAGCTCCTGCCCTCAGTTCCCTCTCCATATCAATGAGCTTGCACTGGGTTGTGCGTCATCAAAACAGATCACAGTATTTACAGTCAACGTCTCTGTCTGTCGGTGAACACTCATGTGAAACCGGTATCCAGAGAGACAGAGAGAGGAAGAACTGCATTCACACAGTCTGAGGGAGCCGTCTGTCACAGATGTCCCACATATCATTCCACTGTTACAACAATCTGTTTACAGCTGTTGTTAAAATCATGTCAACAGTAATGACTATGAGCTGGGAGTGGGAGGAAAAAGATGAGCTACTGTAGACGGGTACAATCTGACTGAAATACGAGTAAAGCTATGTTTTAAAAAAAGTTGCCACAAATTGAGAAAAATAAATCATGTATAGAAATAAAAAAAAAAGACTGATGTATCTATCCAGATTAAGCTTGGGCAGTATCATGGTATTATGGTATACCAGGTTTTTAGAAATCCTGACGGTATAATTCTAAATACAGACACTCCTCTTTCTACTAAACAGATACTGCTGAGGTGATGCAGTGCTCAACATGTGCCACCAGAGGTCAGTTTCTGCAGCAGCTGTGAAAGATAGCGACTGCGAGTGGTGGGGATAATGTTACAGGAGTGGCAAACAGCTGGTGTCCAGACAGCAGTGGTAAAGAGAGACAGTGTGAGAGACATAATTAATGTGGTGGGTTATAGTGTTCTCATGGACAAACCAGAGCTGGTGATTGTTGGAAAAGTGGCTAACCAAGATGGGTTTTTTTTTGGTTTTATTTTGTTTTTACAAAGTATTAATGATGTGTTTTACGATGAGTTAAAAGGGTACTTTGATGATTTCAACCAGCTTTGTGTCAAACCAATGTGGGTAGTCTCTGTAAATAAACTGTGGTAAACTTCCCTCCATCTAACCAGTGCCTAGATATCCCTCTTTGCACCTGCATGACATCATTTTACAACATCCCATGGAGATTCGCTGGCTTTCGAACTGTTGCTCAAATTACAGGCTGTACTTCTGCATTTTCATATTGCCAGCCACCCATGCTGCCACTGTGGACACAAAGACTAGAAGACCAGAATATGATCAAGGGCAGTGCTGATTGAATATAAATGTCAAGATTATGTCAATGTATTGCCTATTTCTCCCCTGCAATGTTTTTAGGAACTTATTTTAGTGCTCTGTTTAGCTGTAATAGTGAGAGCTTGTGAACAGGAAGTGGGCGCCATACCATCTCCTGCACAGTGGAGGCCAAAAAACTGAGATCAGACTGTAAAACTAGGAAGCACTGATCAATCATAAACAAAGATTCTGTTACTGAGTTGCCTATTTCAAGCTTAAAACGTTTTCAGAAATGTGTTTTAGCTTAGTGTTTACCTGGAATACGAGATTGTTTCTTGCCAGCTGGCAGCGATTGTTTCAAACAAATGTGTTCGCATTACTTCACCCACCAGTGGGAGCGTTTTTTGGTCTGGTGCAGTGCAGTGCATTCTGGTAGTTGTAGGTTTTCTCCCTCTTGAGCAAAAGTATCCTTTTTTCTGTTTTCTCTGGTTCTGTAGCACCAAGTTCAAAAGTATTTACATCTTTTACTGCATAGGCATTCTAGTTTAATTAAAAGTGGTGAAATGCTTATTTTAAAAAGGTAGTTGAGCTTGGCTTGGTGCAGTAAACCTAAAGTGCTTAGGGTGTGATAAGGGTGATGGGGGTAGATACCGCCCAAGCCTAATAAAGACGCATTGATAATTGTTTTATAATTGCATCATAGCCCTCTAAATGAGATCAAATTGTAAAGTGCCTAGAGACTCCCTCCCCTACTATGAGCTGAATGATGACGAAGAGTTGAAGTGCATCAGTGAGTAAAACATATCACCTTATTTTATATTTAATTCTATGTGGCAGGAGCATGGGAAGAAGAGACATCACTCATTGACATCAAAGATCTTGTGCAGGACGAACATGCAGCAAAATGGTGTGGTATCCCCTTAGGTTAGTCAGGGCAATTAGAAAGGCCCAAATAGGGCAAACAAACAGCTAGGTCCCTTATGTTTTAGCCAAATATAACTTGAAATGTTGTGTGTGATATATCAACGATTAAAAAGACAAGATTATTCCCCCTGGAGCTGTTAGTAAATCGTAAGTGTAGTTGCATCATTAACTTTATGGCTCATCTGTTGGAGGCAAGCCACAGTTTAGTTTGTAGGACTTATGTACTGTGATAACAGCAGGAAGTTTGAGTCACATCAAGAAATAATGCAGATATCAAAACACAAAACAACAACAAAAAAAAAGAAAATAATAAGGACATGATACTGGACAAACAGATGCATTAAACAACAGTTGTTAAACAAGTAGATATGCCAAATTTCCCAAGCAAGCCAGAGGAGTAAAGACATGATGACCTTTTTCAGGTCAAGAAGTCCTAAATTGATACGTATTAGGTCACAGACCCTCATTTGATAAGATTTCACTTCAGGGATCTCTATCTGAAAAGATTTGGGGTGTTAGATATGATGACGACCAGAATTTTAAAGTTGTGAACCACAGTTGAGGAGATAACAGAAGAGGAAGTGAAACCTTAGATCAGGATAGTCACTCTTATGACTCTTACACACACTGGGCTCGCTTCTAGAGTGAATTGAATAGTGAAAATAAACTATTTCTTATTTTTCTGGGGACCTCCTGGATTTCCCTCAAGGACCACTTGTTGAAAACCATGTGCAAGAGCATGACTAGTTTTAAGCATTTAAAATAAATACTGTGTAAACATTGAAACATTTATTTAAAAGGCCAAATACACAGGCAGAAGTCTTACTTTCTGTTTCTACTGAACTCCCAAGCAGCTTTTAACAGGAAAAGTCAGGTTTCCAGACAACTGGGAACATTTTATTTTGAAGGATACAAGAACACAACTGGAGATTTGGAATTTAAATTAAGCTAATTTGTTAATTTTCACCTTAACAAAATTACTATTTATAATTGTACACCAGGCATTTAAACATGATTTCAATTACACTATTTAAAAAATAATGTACACACTATTTAGTATTTAAGCTTTCATCTTTATACCTTGCAAGTTTTCAGATAAAGCCAGTTGCATTTTATTTTTATTATTATTATAATTTTATTATTATTTTAATGATTGTTTCAATTTTCTAATTTATTATTATTTATTTTAATTATTATTTTATTTATTATTATTTTAATCTGAGAGGGAGAAGGTCTTTTGGATGTTGATGCTCTTTCATTACTTTGCAGGTAAATTAATAAATGAGCCTTTTAAAAAAATAAAAACCGGTGTATTCCTTCAAGGCTGCGTACACGTGTTCATGGTAAATAGAGCCTGACAGTCTCCCATTTGGACTGTTGTTTTCATTCATATGAGTAAAGTTCCTGTGTTCTCAGGAGAGCTAAGGAAGCAGGGAGGTTCATAGAGACTTATGACTTCCTCTCTCACTCACTTTCTTCCTTTCCTCACCATATCTCTGTCTTTACGTTTCCATACACACAAGCATTCATGCATGAGGAAACAGGCTTTCACACAGCACTCACAGTTCGTGCTATTTCTGCACTTGAACTGAGGCACCACAATGGCTGAAGTCATTGTCTGCCATGTTTTGGGCTCCTGGTGAATGAGCACATGAATGAGTCTTACTTGCACTGGAGTGCATTAGATTCACATGAATTTTACATGGGCGATGCATTTGATGGTGAGGACAGTTCTGCGGTCAAACGCTGCAAAAACATAACATGGTCTGGTACGTTATAGGAGAAACAGAATGCCATTGCCCTACATCTGAACAAATGAATGATGAGTGATGAAGGATGGGGGAGAGAGAAGGAAGCAAAGAGAGCAAAGACAGAGGAGGGAGAGAGGGAGAAGCAGAAGAGAAATAAAGAGAACAAGTGTGGAGAACGACTGTTTATTTGACGAGGGGTGATTACGATCAGACAAGGTGAAGCGAGCACTTTTGCGAAGGGTGTGATCCCTGAAGAGAGGGAAAATTGGAAGGGCAGGCAGAATGAGGGGGCAGAATATGTGAAAGGAGAGAGACACAGATAGAAAGAGAGCAAACGCAGAGAGAGCGGCTGCTTTAAAAAACATCTGGGAGCCATCAGGGAGCGGAGAGAAAAACGCTGGACTCAGCTGAATCTCTCGGCTCCCCTCGCTACACTGCTTGCCTACTCGCCTGCTTCACATCCAACTAACACCTTCCCCCAAAAGACACAAAGAAGAGGAGGGAGAGTACAGTCGATCAGAGAAAGTCCTTGAGCTCTGCAAGCTCCTACTCCCCTCAGACTACAAGGAGTGCTGTAAAAAGAGGACCATGCATTGTTAACGAATGGGATTCGTCTGAGGTCAACACATTGCAAAAACTTAGCTGTAAATGACATTCAGACACGCAACTTTTCATGTCTGAGATTCATTTGAAACTGTAAAATGCAACACATAAAAGCTGCACTACTTGATGTTTGGTGCAAACACGCGAGGTCCATGCATGTACTGTGCTCGCCTGTGTTTCCACCGCGCTGTCACCTGCACTTATTGATCATTTGAAAACATCAACATATGACGTTTAAGGAGGCGGCTCGCTTCCAAAGATGGCTATAAGAATTTACCTCCGCAGGCGTTTGCTTGAAAACACAGAGAGACATGGAGTTTCCTGTGTGGTCACAGTGGTGTGAGCAGAGGGTGGCATCTGTCCATGTCTTCACTGAAATGGCACGGCTCATGTGATGGCATTAGCAGAAATGTCAGTCACCCGGTCCCAGCGGTTGTGTAAAGGGCAGACTTTCTTTCTCCGTGGCACCACCGCAGCTATCCACTAAACCAGCAGATTCCCATAGCATGTCTCCATTTCAATTTCAGAGGACGGAGCAGGCAGACAGCTATAAATGATACATGCTTGTACACTGCAGTCTTTAAACAGAAAAAACTAATTTCAGATATGTATGTTAAGTGAATTATCGTGTAAAGAAATAAGACTAAAATTCTTACGTTTTGTGTAGCTGGCACTACAGAGGAGAGGTCATGGGATCATGGGACCTTGTCTTCAAAAAGGGTTATCATCTCAGGGAAAATTAATGGGCTTCAATGGCAGCCTGCTTCTTAGATTACAACATATCTTGTGCACAAAATTTGACATTTTCGCCTGAGGAGGGAAAAAAGGAAACAGTTCATTTCCTAATTAAGACTTATCACACTGTACTTTTAGTATAAATCGCAGTTTTTATACATTTTTTACATAATTTATTGTTATCTTATGTATAATGGTGATTACATAAAACAAAACAAAACAGTAACAACCTGACACCTTGTTTCAGATGCATCAGAGCTGCCAGAAGAAAATGTTGGCATTGTACGGTTCTGCAAACCACATATACATCTGTTACATCTGTACAGTTCATACATATCAACGTTTCTGAGGAAATGTATATGAGCTCACTTTTCATCAGGAAGTGGAGGAGATGGCGGATGGCGTGACACCTAGGAAAGACGCCTGCCAAGCTGCAGACTACTGTTTAAGACCAACAAACAACAAATCTGGTTGTTTAATAGAGTCATTACTAGGGTGCCACGCAAAGCACACACGCAATGTCTTTTTTTACAGAGACATTGCTGCATGTCCAGCGGCTTTTTAGCCACCAAACATGGATGTTCTTCAGCAATATGTCAGTGCATTTCCACCGGGGATAGTGTCACCAAAAGACTGTTTTTTAACAAGGCATCAGTGTTTCCATACATACAACGTTGCTAGGGAGAGGGATGTCTGAAATACTTTGCTCAGCCTGTTGCTGACTTCGGATGAGCAGTTGAAAATGGATGGATGGTTGTTTTTACCGAGACATCACAGCATTTTCCTGGTGGGATAGTGCTACGTGAAGTGGTTGTTTTTTTTTAGAGATAGCTCTGTGTTTCCAGTCAGGATAGAGCAACAAAGAGCGCTTGTTTTTTCCGAGACATAATTGCATTTCCAAGTGCCAAGACAAGCGGTTATTTCTTTAATCAGACAGCGCTGCGCTTCCAGCTAGGATAGTGCCATGAAAAGCAAACTGAGATATCACTAGATTTCTAGTAGGGATTGTGCCACCAGAACTTGGTATTTCAAGTCAAAAATATTATCTTTTCCTAACCATAACCAAGTGGTTTTTGTGCCTAAACTTAATTACAAGTTAAGTGCAGCACTGTTAAAACATAAAGAAACGTATATAAAACAAATGTAACGTATCCTTGGTTTGCAGAAACATACAGTGCCAATATTTATTCTGGCGACAGGGTTGAATCATGTTTGTCCATCTGACACAGATAAAATTCATTTTGATCTTGAAGACGCAAAATTATATCCGTTCAGAAGTTAGCATCTATATGAGGATGTATTTTCTAATATGTATATTATTAAAATAACGCATTATCATTCACCTCTGGTCACGCCTTTACAGTTTTGTCCTGAAACTCCCTTGTGGCAGCTTTGTACATCTGGACTCTTCAGTGACAGCTCTGCATCAGCATTCATGTCAGGGGGAGAGAAAATGCATTCCTTTATGAGCCATTTGTAGAACGCTTCTTTCCATCAAATCTGTAACAAGTCCAATTTCTGTTGGTAATCCCTCTCTGAAGGAACACAATGATATGTAAATTGTCGTCTCAGAATGGCAGGATTGTTATTAAAAAGGGAGCACAGATTGAAAATGATTTAGGGACGACCCCAGTGATATATATTCATACCACGGCAGCATGCTCCTGTCCCAACATGTCCTACCTACAAGACCTCCTGGATATTCTCTACCCGATGTGTCTCTATTTCCTCAGAGATAAATGGGAAGGGATTGGTTATGAATGAAGAAATGTAGGTGAGAACAATTTTGCCTGGTTAGTTTTTAGGCCACTTCTGCAATCACACCCCCCTCTAACTCTGATCTGCATGTCATCATTTCTTTTAAGTGATTTTCTCCACTCTCTAGCTGTTTCAGTCTGCCCCTCCCCCACTCCTATCCTCTGCCCTCCTTTCATCCAACTTCCATTCTCGCTCTCTTCGTCTCCCCCACACACCAACCCCGCCTCTCGCCTCTTCCTCCTCTGCTCGCCTCTTCTTTTCTGGCACGTCCCTCTGTCTTTGTGTTGCCATCCAGAAGAGGTAGCGGTGACGATAGCGGTGATGCACGGCCCGGGCACAGACCAGGACAGTGTTGAGGAAGAAACACGGGCATCATCATCACCATCATTGTCATCATCAGCCAGATGAGGAGAGCCAAACTTGAGCTCTGTCCATCCCCATCAGGCTGGCTGACAGTCACAAACTCATCTCTTATTCACTCCACTCATCAATTATACACAGGCCAAAGGAGCCCTGAGAGGCAGGAGGCTGCAAAGGCCCCTCTCCACGTGTCGCCGCCAACTGCAGCACAAAGACGCATCGCAGCGCTTCTGTGCTCAGCCCTTATCATCAATGTCCTCCTTCAGTCTCTTTGAGAGCAGGAGGCAGCTTGTCATCATGCCTTTAGCCACTGCTGCTATGTGCGGATGTCATGTATCTCATCGTGAGGCTAAGGTTAGATCATCTGGCCAACAATGACATGACGATGAGAGATTACAGTCCTGGTTTCCTTTCCCAGTGCAAAATATTCCATTAAATGCTCATTTGTGGCGTTCTCCATTGGGATCCATTAAGAGAGCAAACATGATGTCAATATTTATATTTTGGACTGGACTCTGCAGTCTGATTGGTCGCCGCCTTCGGACGAAAATGCACTGACCAAAACAAAACTGACAGATAGCCAACATTAATCCTGCTCAGGTATTTACACAAGCCTCCATTTTTCAGTCCACATGCTGAACCATTGTTTCGCCAACTGTGATTTACCACACAAGTGGGACCAATAACAACTAACAAACATGACATATAGTCCTGGAAAACAGATTTAGAAAAGGAAAAGCAACATTTAACAGTCGAGACAGACCATTAAAAGCTCCATCTTGGGCTTGTGTCAGCAATGTGTCAGCCAGAAGCAGAGTAAAATAGTGCTCTGAATTTACAGCTTTGTCATCAGAGATTAGATCTCTTTTGATGTTGTGTTCAAGGAAACATCTTTAATATGAGACGAGCTGAGCCTCGTGATGTTATCTGGAGGATACAGCTGTCAAGTGGTCACTTCTAGCAAGAAAGATCAGAGGCTAATGGTTGAGTTAGCTATTACCTGTGTGCAAACACTGCTAATTCTGACAAGTACGAAACCCTCCCAGCCATTCTGGGAAAGATATACCGTTAGGCTACGTGGCAACAGAACTGCTCTTGTGTTGTTTATGGCTTTATGATCTTACCTCTCAAAATGCTGCACAGACAAGACTTTTTTTTTTTTTTTTTTTTTTTTTAAAACATGCGGGTGGTTTGATGAAAAGACACGCATCCTCTCACACACCAACAGTTTTACAGTCACTAGTTATTTCCATATCAGGCAATGCAGCTGGCGTTGGGGAGCCCATTCAGAGAGGTGGGCTGGCCCTTACATGAAAGAGGTAGCATCCATGCCAGAGTTAGCGTGACATGCCCATTCCTTCTGTGTGTGTGTGTGTGAGAGAGAGAGAGAGAAACTGGTCACCACTGCATAAAGTAATCTGACCTGAACAGGCAGCTAAACACTAACCTTGCAAGTCAGCCAGATCTAACAAGCTCTGCTCAACAGTCTCATTTGCACGAGATGTGACTGTGACAAGCCGAGTGTAATTAACAGGACTTGCTTTTCTTCTACTGATTTTAAGATTCTGACTATTTCTCTGATTTATCTCCACTGTGTATGCGTTCATATATAAATTCCCATGACGTAGGTCGTAATTTTGGTCCATTGCTCATTTGGGGCTTGTCTTTTCGCTTTTTATTTATTCATTTATTATTTAGTGACTTGTATGTTGTCATTATAGTTCTTTCTTTTTTCCCTTTTTGTTGCTGTAATTGTCTTTTTATGTAGTGCTCTCTACGATAGTTGCTCCCTTTTTGGATAATTTAGTCATTTTATTGAATGAAGGGCTGTATTGGATGCTGTTTCTTTTTTTTACATGAAAGCTTTTATTGAGGCTTTTAAATAAAGCTTTGAATTTCTGTCATCATATTTTATGACAACGTCATCCTAAGAAAAATTAAAAATCCTTGAAAACATCCTCAGTTTGAATAAAATGATTCGGCACATGAAATGAGGTTGCCTTCTGAATCAAAGTACATTATGGTGTTGTTAGGTTTATGTCAGACCGCCCCATTAATACAGGTGCAAACACATGTTTTTAACCGCAGTTAAAATGTTTTTGAGACTAAATGCCAACAAATATGATTTAAAGTAGAATTATTTTGTTAGATAAAAACTGTGAGACTTTCCAGCGCTCTGGAGTTACTGGGAATATTTGGATCACTGGAGTCAGAAACATTCCTACGCAGCTACCACTGAAATCTAATTATAAAAATTGTTTGATACTAATAATATTAGTGTAGTCTGGTCTTTATCTGCAACTGTGCAGATATACTAGGTTTATACATAATGAATAGAAATGCAAAAAAAAAAGTGCAGCATTTTAAATCTTGATCAGGACTTAAATGTCAACATTATGAACAAAACTTTGAACCATCTGTTACAGCCCTTGTAGATTCAATATGTCTTTCATATAATGTTTTGTTTCTATTTTTTCTTGTAGTCCTTTTATAGAGGCATTTTTCAACCTCTCATGGTGAGTCAAGCTGTGTTGTCTTGTGCTGCTCTGATTAGTTTTGTCTGGGAGCGGATTGGTTATTAATCACGCTGATTGCAACCACCTGACTAATGAGTGTGTTGGTGTATATGTATATGTGTATAGCCTGTTCTGTTCTGTGACTTGCAAGACAAAGATGCTCCATTGCTGCTCCACTAAATTAATTTTTTTAGAGTGATCAGTACAGTGTGCAGATCTTTTGTCTGTTTCTGTCACAAAATACAACATCCAGCGTGCTTAACAATGTAGACGAAAGTTGTATCTGTCGTCATTAGGATTGCACTGCCATCATGAAGGTAACATTTCTGTTTTGTTTTGTTTATTTACAGATAATTTAATGGGAGATATTTTGCTTCAAAATAACTACTCCTATGTGAGCTGTATCCCCGCGCAATCTAAGATTCATAGCATGACCTAATACAAAATCCTGGCAGCAAATCTTCTGCTTTGTTTATTGTGTACATGACAGCAAAGTGTCAACAGTCGCTGCGATGGTTACACAGCACGCTGCTGTGTAACCAAAGAAACATGTTGGCCTACAATAACTGAGCAAATAACACACTATGTAAATCCCAGACATCGTATTCTGTTTCCTGTTCGCAGTCCCGCCAAATCCATAAGGGATTGATGGACTTTCATCTAACTCAAAGACGAGGAGGACGTAGAGAAATAGAGTTGTCGCTGTCAGAGCCTAATGCTTGATATCATAAGAAGATAATGAAGGGAGGAGGGGATGGAAAGAGGGTGAGAGATAAAGATAAACATAGAACGAGACAGAGAGAAAGAGACCACACAGAATGCTGGGCAGCTACTCTGACAAATCGCTGAAGCCTGGAAAATGGGAGGCTGCGAGAGGAGAGGTAGCTGGCCGATCACATTTTAAGGATAAATGTTTCTAATCATGAGAGAAAAATGCAGTCCAGCTAAGATAGAGGAGGAAACTCAACACAACCAGCAAGCCTCAAATACTCTGATACGTACCTGTATCGTGCTGATGGGGGAGATGCCAATGATGACGAGATAACGCTGATGAGCGTAAGCCATACTGCTCTGGTAATGATTAGTGCAGAACTTGATGTCTTGTGAGTAATTTCTTTTGACGTTATCTTGCACAATAGTACAGTGTTGCACCATCTCCCCCTCATGTGTCCTCTTTGTCATGGAGAAAGTAGTTCATATTCTCTCTGAGGCTGAGGATGATCCCGAGCAATCTGACATGAGGGAATTGGTTAAAAGGCGAACAAGAAGCATGACATTATTCCCATATGGCGACCTCAGTCACACACACATCCATCCTCCACAGATATATGCATGGGAAATATGTTATGGCACAATACCTAAAGGATTGAGACTTATTCTATTTCACATGAGGTAGAGGGGAAGCTGGCGCTAGGCATGGCTAATGTGCCTTCACTAATTGGTTCTCCCGAGAGCCTGAGTTCAGAACACAGAAAACAGCCCTAACCATTTATTTCTGCATCTGTCATCAGCGCACAGCATACTGCAATCACTATCACCCCATCCCCTTTCCCTCGACCCTCATGAATCAGCACGTTGACCTGTCACGATTAAGACACAGCGTCAGAGCTGAAGCCTGGAATCAAATGTGCCGATACTGAATCAGGAATGAAGCTGCACAGCCTCCGAAAATCCATCTACATTCTAATTCTTTGACTAAATTGTGTATCCTCTGTTGTAAACTGAAATAAATCCAGAGGATGTAAATTAAATCTCGCATCACTGCATGCAGCACACAACTGGAAAACCCTGATTTACAGATAAATAAATGAGAACAAATAAATACCAGAGGCATAAATCATACGCAGAGGTCAGAAACATAAATTAATGCTGGTCTGGAAGCGGAGCATAATTGGTTTCTGTTTATATTGGTGATTATTCGTCAAATGATGATCACCAGCTGGAGGTCGTTCAGTTTTATCTCAGTGCACAATCTAGTCCCACCAGATCCTCCCTTATTCCCACCAGAACCAGAAAAACATGAAAAAAGAGACTCTGCATGATATATGAACAATGTTTCACAGCAAATCCAAACACAGAACATTATTTTGGGCTGAAATAGGAAACACATAATGCCCCAATCATATATACTGTGTTTCTCCCACTCCCCACTGTTGCTGTTTATCCTCTGGTGCTGATGACACACTGAGAATCTGATGAAATACTATCATCTATAAATAAAAGCTGGTACTATTGTTAAGCTGCACAGCCTGATGGGAGAGTGGAGAGGAAGCGTGATGCTGGGTAAATGGCCAAAGGGCCATTCGACACTGTAGCAGAGCCTGAATGTTGCAACTGCAGTGAATGAGTTTTCGGCGCGCACAAAGACAGAGCTTGACATTAACTCATTAATGCAGGCCTCCCCTTTGCTCACAGTTCAACCGTAATGATGACTTACATAACCTCTACACACTGACTTTCCCACTTTAGAGGGTCGTGCTGTGATATTTGCATGATGTCAACTGAGTCTATTGGACTGACTGTACTTATGAAGGAACCATGTGCCTCTGTGGGAAAAATCTATACAAGGATAGGCATGATGTATTAAAGGACTTTTACAGACAAATGAACGTCTGTTGCATTCAAGCTCTTGTCAAATGAGTTCACACATTGCTGCCTATTACAGCCAAGGATAAGTCTCATTTCACAGTATACTGGAGTTGTGGTGTCTGTTGTCGTGGGGCACCGGAAGTGATGTGTGTTAGGCCAACCAGCCAGAGCTAAAGGGGGGCAGGAAGGGACCAACAGAGCAGCAGCTAGAAGTATGGTCAAACCCATGGTGGGAAATCCTGAGAAGCATCCAAGAAACGTTTCTGAAGTTGACGATCCAAATGAAAAGAAACTCAAGGTTCAGAGGAGGGATTAAAGGTCTCCTACGCTTCTGGGGGCGGGGGAGATGCAGCAAGCTCATCTGCAGGCATACATCATAAGCAGGCGTACTCTCACTGCCAGAAGAGGGAGACAAAAGTTCTTCACTACTTTGAGTGCGTTCCGAATCGCATACTTTTTCTTTTTCGTTTTAGTAGGTTTCGCAGCTGCCCTTACAAAGTACGTACTGTCGCGTGCAGCATGCACACAATCGAGACATACTACTTTCTCATAACATTACGCCCTGAACTTTGACCCTCTTGCTTTTAGATCCATTACCTTGGAGATAAAGCAAACGCCACTCACCAAGTTCGCCAAAGACGGAGATCAATCCAGAGAGCTCAGCTGTTGTTACTTTGCAATGTAGTTTATCTTTAAAGGTGTAACTGCACAGACTGTAGATTCTAATGTATTATATGTGTGACACTTGTATCTGCATTTTTTGTCATTGTTATTTTCATAGTAATGTCTTTTTGTTGTTTGTAATATTTTGAATTATTTTGGTTACTTAAACTATCAATATTCCTATTATTACTATTCGGTCATCAGTTACTTGAATGTGCTGGCTTGCACACTGCAGAATCAGACCGAATGTAGTCGAACATCCTGGTATTTTTGGCGTATTGCATCTGACATACTATGTACTGGGACACCCTAAATCTTTTATACTATATATCAGAGTACTATATAGTATGGTAGTATAGACACTGGAACGCACAGTTTGATATTTTGGGAAATATGCATTTTCATGTTCTTTCAGAGAGTTAGATAAGGAAGTTGAAACCACTCGCATATCTGTGCGTTCAGTTTAAAACCTAAGCCAGGAAGGTGATTAGCCTAGCTTAGCATAAAGACTGAGCCTGGCTCTCTCCCTAAATCAAATACACATAGCAATACCTTTAAAGCTATTAACACATTGTATCTGTCATTTATAAATCTGTGTAAAAACAACAATTTGTGACTTTAAAGAGTTAGATGGTGTAACTATTTCTCGACAAACAAACACGTACCTCCTCCTAAACTGCTGTTCTTACATTCCTCTTTGTATATGAAGGAGACACAGTGGGCTTTAGAGGTGCTGGTCACGGGATATTTAAATCAGGCTAGCTGTTTTCCCCTAATTCCAATCTATGCTAAGCTAAACTATATGTCTCCTGCCTCCACCTCCAAACTTAGTACACAAACATGAGGGTGGCATCAATTTTCTCATTGAACTCTCAGCACAAAGTGTTTTTTTTGTTTTTTTTTGCCCTACTGAAAACAGGTTCCTGCTCAGATGACCGCTGCCCTTAAACCATGCCACAATATCTTGAATTTGATAATTAAGCTGAAATTCAGCATCAGACTGTTCTTGTTACCATACACCACAGAAACAGCTCCTCCACCTTTATTTGGTCAAACTGCTTCATGCTGAGGGAAGGAAAATTCCTGAGCTCCACAAAATCGGAGATAAACTGAGAGGAAAGGATACCATGCACTGTAACCTGGTGGCTAGAGAGCTAGAGACCACCACGAAGGATTAACTGGCTTCCCCAGCTGGAAGATGTTTAGACAGGATCAGGTCTTTGTGTTGACAGGAGGGGTCAACAGTCAGGGCCACTTAAGGACAGATTATTGACCGTTTCTCCATGCAGTCTGCACTAATGGAAAGGTCCAAAGCTGTCAAAATATATTTGTGCACAATGCTTAAACAAATGAATAACCCATCAGAATGAATAATACAAGGAGATAAAGCTATGGATGGACAGTTATGTCACAACACAAGACTTGCAGCATCTCAAATAGACTTGAAAGAAAAACACTGAGATAGAGTCCACTCAATAAAAAGACCATTAGGGCTTCTTATGTCGCAGAAGAATCAGAAACATGATAGAGACCCAATTAAAATGGCATCTACAAAGGAAGAATTAGATAGTTTACTAATACTCCTGCACCTGATATCCTCTGTCCTCTTTTCTGCAGACACGCAACCTGTTCATTTGCTCCAGGTGCCTGATTGAATCCCTTATATGGTCTACAGTCATGCTAGTGCTCATGAAACTGCCAGTGTCATGTAAATGTTAATTCTCTGATTCTGTCATTTTAACAGTACTATTACCAAAGTAAGCTGTTAAATTATTGATGTTTTTGATTATTACTATCTGAACTATTAGTATGAAATCAAAAGTATTGATACTTTTTCTATATTATGTGTTTAAAACTATGTAATTTTTAATTAATTACATTTAATGATATTAAAGCTATAAAACAAAACTGATCTACTATCAGATTTTAACCAAGGGCTGATGAATCTAGAAAAGTGCAGTGGAGTGCAGATTTCTGCCAGTCAGCCGAGGGTACATCGCAGCCACTACAGACAATTCTTGAAATTTCAGCAGACATGCCCCAGTGAATTTCAGAAGTGTCCCAGAAGTGAATAAAAATCAAGTAGGTATAGCTGCAGCTGGAGCAGCTTTGTGACACGTTCGCTAGCCTCATGACTCGCCCACCATACCTACACGTCAGTCCACGATCAGCTCCCTTTGCTCCTTGTCCTGGAAGCGGAACCCCCAACAACAATGCTATGTTAGCGATTAGCTAGCTGAGAAGAATTTTGTTGAAAAGGTGGTGGTTAACGTTAGGATAAGGGTAATGGGAAGGGTTACATCTTACGTCTTCATGTATAATGAATTATAAAGTGCATTATTGCTACATTTGGCCTCATATTTGTGCACTACATTGGCACGTTGTAGCAGGGTTCAGATAACCGCTAGTCTTGTACTTGTGGTATGTGCAGTTTGTAGGAGCATGTTGTGTATGCTACAAATAAAATGTGTCTGCAGCTATACGTCTCATAAAAATACACAGCTTTTCTGTTTCTGACGAAGCCGTGGCGCGTTGCCCAGAGCAGATCCAGTTTTCCTGCTAACAGGCACTGTGTGTGAAATGTTTATACAATATAATTGTGAAGATGAATGTATTTTAAATTATTAAAAGGCAGTCACAAATCTTTGATTCATATCATTAATAACTTATAATTTTAAAAGTATAATGTTGTCTGTAGGCAACAGCACACCTAGGTAGGAAATTGCAAGAATAAACAATTAAAACATAAATACCCTGCTTAAAAATAACCAAATTAACTTAATCTGGAAGTTTACAAATCAGGAAAGCAAAACGTTCTGCTTCTTCCAGTATGGTTTGACGCCATGTGGAAGACTGAACAAAACCAGGTCGCAGCTGCGTCTGGTGGAATTGTCCCTCCCTTACAAATAAGATGGCAGCGAAGATAATAAAAAATTGGGATTTATTCATCTCTAATCACGCCTAACTTAAGTGGATCATAACCTAATGGGTATGGATTCATCTGCAGATGCTCCGGTTCAAAATTAGACCAAACTTTTCTATGGATGTCAGTTTTTGAGCCACGCTGAAGGTACAATGTAGCCTGCAACACACTATTTAAAGCTTGTTGTTTTTAGCTGAGCCGATCCATAAAATGTGCCCCCTGCGAACTGGGTAAAAGGAGCGAGGAGTCAGCAGGCAATGAAGGTATAAAACAGTCAATAAAACAGGTTTTCAACAACTGTGAATCACCCAACCATGAGAGATCCTGAATGTCCACGTAAAATATTAGGATGATTGGTCCAGTAGTTTGCGAGATTAGCTGCGGACTGACAGATTAACATACGCACACAGGCACACACACATACTAACGCATGAGCACACACAACCAAACGCTCAAGCAATAACAAAAGAGAACAAAACAACTATTTTGTGTGCCTAGAACTTTTTATTTTTTTGCTGTGGTATATAAAGCGGTATCAAGTATCGTTTTTTTTAATACTAGTATGGTGTTAAGTACAAAGTTTGAAATTCTGGTATCATGACATCAGTATGAAGTGAAATTTTATAGTATAGAGAGACAGGCAGAAATCATAGTCTTATAACCACTGCTCCTAACTTTAAATGTTATTAATAGCCTTGAGCATGTCACAATAATTAATGAGGCTTTAACATAATACTTCTAACTGAACTCTTCAGGTTTACTGGTGAACATCTCATTTCCTTGCATTTCTTTCTGTGAAATATCTGAAACAGTGAGGAAAAACAATTCCAGTCCAGGATTTAGAGCAGCAGCTCATCGCTTTTGTTCTTGATGTAATGCTTTCCTTCTTTACTGAGACAGCGCTGCATGTAGCCAAAGCAAAGGGAAGATTTTGTGCACAATGAGAAACTCAGATGGATGATTCAGGACCAAGTGTAAGAAGAGCTGCAGCCGATGGAAGACGTCCAGGTTTGAGCAGTTGGACCACAGAACCAACAGACAACACTTACAGACACAGTGTCACACATGACTAATGGCCCGGCTTAATGAGGTTCACATGTCACAGTGCATAATGTGCTTCCATTACTGGTGTAACTTAGATCAATATTAAATACAGTGACGTCAATAAATTCACATCTGCTAACGTGCTGTGATTAATCCAAGACAACAAGAAAATGTTTATCTGGGATTTTCCAGTGGAGATAGAGGCGAAGGGATTGGCATCATACTTGGAGGAAGAGGAGCTGAGGGAGGGAAACTCATCTCATGGGTTGAGTGAACAGTCACTTCAGGGTAGGATCCCAGCGTTTCCTTCACAGACAGGCTGAGGAAGGATTAGGTTCTGCAGGCAGAGCTGCTGTCCGCTTTCTAAATCTGCCTGCCAGCCTTCTATCAATCATTCTGTTCGCTCCCACTGATGTCACTTCTGAAGGTTCGGACGGACCTCCTTAACAACGTGCTATTGTTTCATTCAAAACATCCTGCAGGAAATGCTGGAAATGTGATGTGCTTAAGAGAAATGAAGACATTTAAGGAACATGGATACCAAACAGCAGGGACTATTAAACCATGAAATGCTTCCAAAGTTGGATATTAAATCATTTATATAATGTGGTTTACAATAAAACTCAAGATTAGCAGGTCAAGATTATGATAGAATAAAATGATAATTAAAAAAAACAAAAGCAAAATAAAGGAAGTAAATGTAAAGGAAGTTGTTGGCGCACGTTCAAGTAATTCATAGTAACAATAAGTTAGAGTAGATACAATTATCTAGAAGTAACAAAAGCAAACCAATACAGAACTTTGCTAGACTTAAAGGGACAGTTCAGATTGTTTTGGTGCGAGTTGCAGAGTGTTGGAGATGTCGGCCGTAGAGATGTCTGCCTTCTCTCCAATGTAATGGAATTAGGTGGCACTCTGCTTGTGGTGCTCAAACCGCCAAAAAATACATTTGTAAAAATTGGGAGTGAGTTACTGCCCAAGTGAGGGAGTTCCAAGTATCTCAAGGTCTTGTTCACGAGTGAGGGTAGAATCGAGCGTGAGATGGATCGGCAGTTGCACTGGACTGTCGTGGTGAAGAGGGAGCTGAGCCAGAAGACAAGCTTTCGATTTACTGTTCCATCTGTTTCCTTCGTGGAGTGTCTGGGCTCAGCCTTAGAGATAGGGTAAGGAGCTCGGACATCCAGAGGGAGCTCGGAGTAGAGCCACTGCTACTTCGCCTCTAAAGGGGTCACTTGAGGTTGTCGGGTATCTGATCAGGATGCCTCCTGGGCGCCTCCTGCTGGAGGTGTTTTGGGCCCACTGGTAGGAGGCCCCGGGGCAGACCCAGAACATGCTGGAGGGATTATATATCTTGTCTGGCCTGGGAACGCCTCGGGGTCCCCCAGGAGAAACTGGAAAGTGTTGCTGGAGAGAAGAACATCTGGAATGCTTTGCTCGGCCTGCTGCCCTCACACCCCGGTTGCTCAAGATAATCCACAGACCTTGCTGTGAGCAGTTTCATGTCAGAACTTCTTCTGAACTACACCCGCCATCCATATCACCAAGCAGAAGGAAACGTGCATCTACTACTAGCTCACTAAGCTCCACAGAGCTAGCTAACATTACAAATCAGCTGAAGAGGACGCCATTATCGTTTATCTTTTCGTCCATGAGCAGATGCACGCTTCCTTTTGCACGGTGATACAGTTGGTGGGTGTAGTTTGGTAGAAATAAAAAAGGAATCTCCTAAAAGAAACTGCTCACAACAAGGTCTGCAGATTATCTTGAGTAACAGGGTCATCAGGGTCATGATTTCTAGAAAGAGACATTGCTGTTGAGTTCTTCAAATGTATTTTTGGCCCTTTGAGCACCACAAGCCGAGTGCAATCTAATTCCTTTTTATTTGAGAGAAGGCAGACATCTCTACAGCTGATATCTCCAACACTCTGCAACTCACACCAAAACAATCCAGACTGATAAATAGCGCTCCAGGTAAGAGGAAAAATGTGTATTTTTTGATTTTGGAGTGAGCTGTACCTTTAAGGCCAGATCAACACACAAACTGGATGACATAAACATTTTTACTGAGGCTCTCAAAAACACTGATTCTGCTAATGCTTAACAATCCTGTAAAAGGAAGGGCTGCTCACTAAGGTAAATGAGAGATCTCAAAGCAGAAGCAGATCAAGCAGAATGTACTGTAAACATGCAAAAAGGACTCTGTCTTCCTTCTGAGTAATATTGATCACTATTGGAGAAAGCACTGCAGATGTGGCCTACTTCCTGTTTGTAACCTTGACTCCAAGTTTGTCACAGCCAAATGGTCTGCAGTTAATTAATCGAGTGTTGTCCACAGAACTGTGGGAATGTTATTAACTCACTGATACAAGAAACCGATAGGTCTATTCAACTGTCTTGCACTATGACTCATGAGCAGCAGAATTATTGTAAATAATGTGAGCACTCTAAGCTCACAGTACATGCTTATCGTTGAGAACTTCCTGCTCACCGATAGCTTTAAATCTGTGATCATGTGATAAGTCTGACACTCTACTTATCAAACTGCAAGCAAAAATAAGGGGGTGTCAAAGGCAATTTGAAGCAATAGGATAAATAGGACTTACTACGACCTTAAACTTTAAACTGAACAATTGTTATGGACTAAAACAGTCATTTTTAATGTGTCTGCATCTTCAGACTAATGTGACAATATTATAACATCAACATCATGAAGAGAAATTGCTAAATGGGTGACGGTATGAAAATAATCTGCAAATGTCACAATGAAGGCATCTCAATGCTCCTTTCTTTCGCATGTAATTGAATCGGTTCTGTAGGAGGAGGATAGAAATAAGTTTGACTAAGCTATTTTAGTGGATTTGTAATGACCCAACAACTTAGAATACATTCATTTTTCCTTAATTTCCATGAACATTTACCCTGTTGGGGGTTGCGGCAGTGCTGGAGCCTATCCCAGCTGACATTGGGTGAGCGGCAGGGTACACCCTGGACAGGTCACCAGACTATCACAGGGCTGACACATAGAGACAGACAACCATTCACACTCACATTCACACCTACATGCATGTCTTTGGACAGTGGGAGGAAGCCGGAGCACTCTGAGAAAGCCCACGCTGACATGGGGAGAACATGCAGGCTACATATGGAGAGAATCCCCCACCCTGGGTTCGAACCAGGAACCCTCTTGCTTTGAGGCAACAATGCTAACCACTTCACCAATGTGCCGCTTCAACTTAGAATAAAAAAGGTTAACATGTGGCAATATGTAAAAGGGTTAAAAAAAACAAAAACAAAACGTACGCACCGTAATGCTGCTGCATGACTTGTTTGTACCTAACCCTTCAAGTCCTGAAAGGAGATTTTTTTTTCTATATGTGTGCACAAGATAAAAAAAAAGGTCACTTTCTTGGATTTTAGGAGCTCCATATGTTGGACTTGCATAGATACTGGACTTTTTTTTCCCCTTATCATTACAGCTCTTGTATTGTTTATGCATTTTCCCGGACACATTATTTTGCTTACAGTTGGGAGTATTGAAGTTTTCACAGTGAGTGATAACAGCATCCAAAAGGCATAAGACATTAAGGCTGGCTCAAGGTTTTTCTGACAAAAAAAATGGGGGAAGGGAGTGGTTTGGCAAACATTCAAATGCCGGCAAATTATAAACCGGTCAGAGTAACTTTAATAGTTGTTTTTTCTTTCTTGACGCAAGAACCCAGACAAAGATATCTGTTGACACATGAAAAGGTTCACAATTCAGTGTAACGCAATTGTGCTTAAGGTAGCGTCATTGTGATGACCTCAGAGCGTGTTGCATGCATATCTTGGACTCATCTCTTATCGATTTGCCACGAAGCAGTTCCAAGAGCTGCCACAGACCATTGCAGATATGAGAGAGACATAAAACAAAGCACACAAAAACAACAGGGTGCCAGAAAACTTTCAGTGCTTTCCCAAACAAAAGAACGGAACAACACCTGAAGGCCTCATTATATCACATGCTGGAGTCCTAACTCCCCATGAATTTTGTATGTGTAAGTGTATAAGTGCATGAGATATTGAAGAGCAGGACAGCCATATTGTAGAGGACCTCTCTCTGAACTCTGTTTTCTCCGCAGGCATGTTCACTAACAGCTGAGGCCAGCAGGGGTTCTGCCCTGCTGGCCCAGTCATTAGCTCCTCCACAGCATGCTCCCAAAGCTGTTCTGCTAATGGACGCCAAACAATCCAGCCAATCCCTCCAACGCACACATAAGGAACTCATATTCATACCACAATGGATGAACTGCTCCTTTCTGCCAGTCAAACACCTTGCATTCTCATCCTTACAAACAAGTTGCGTTCACCAACATCTGCCGTTTCCCCTCATTTTATTACAAACAGAGTATTCCATTTCAAACAGGGACAACATACAGTAGAAAACACATCTTTTAACAATAACTTTTAAGTGCTTAAATAGCAGTAATGTAAATTTACGATAATGATATACACAGTTCACGTTACTTGGGGAGGAGGAGGTGGGGGTAAGTTGTGATTTAGGGCCCTGACACACCAGGCCGATGGTCAGCCATCCGTTGGGCCGTCGGTGAGCATCTGCCGCCCTAGTTTTTGCAGTGTGTCCTGCACCATTGGCACGAGCAGGCCTTTGCTGGCTTTTTTTCGGCCAATTAGCGTGTTGAATAGGTGGGAGAGCCAATAGAGTCTGTCAGTGACAGAAATCCCTCTGACTGGGAGATCAGCTCAGTGCACAGAGACAGAAGTGAGGACAGTAAACAAACTGCTAAAGTCAAGAGGCCGTGAAATCGAAACTAACTTTTTATATTACGTGAGATAATTTTTTCAGCCATTCAGCTGTTCAGCAAAAACAGTCCATGATTGTTTGTGTTATTTGCTAGTGCACCGTAAATACAATTTGTTCTTTCAACATCAGGTTGTGTTGTGCTAACAGGCTAACTAGCGTCTTGAATCCATCCTGTCACTCTTCCAGTTTCCCTTTTTGAATGACAAATACAGACTACTACCATCTGCTGGTATGGAGAGTTATTTCCTCCCTTGCAGTTGCAGAACGCACGTCCCAGTTGGCTGTTGACTGTAGTCTTTGCAGTGTGTTCAGGTGCAACCGTTTGGCCGAGAGACAGGTGATATGAGGCGATGCAACAGTTGGCCTTCGTCGCTACTAGTTCTTTGATGTTGGTTTGGTGTGTCTGGGCCTTTACACTTTGTGTGTGTGCTGAAAAGTCATTTCTATGCTGTACTCTCTACAGACTGGGCAAGATTAAGTCATGTCTGACATGACTGGCACAACCTTACACTTCATTGTCATACACATGAGTAAAAGTACTGCATTCAGTAAGTTTAAATAAGATAATCTGTTAAGACTTCTGTCATGTTCAACGTAATTACAACTAGAATTTTCCAAATATTCCTACAAGTGACAGTTACCATAGATTATCACAGTAAATACGGTTCTATTCAAAACCTTCACAAAAGTCCACAGTACAACAGCATTTTCATGGTATAAAAATAAGTTACAAATCTGCATAAATATTTTACACAAAAACAGTTATAAAATATGCTGTATTTTCTCACAAGGTTACACAAAAGTTGCTGTTTTTTTTACACCATTGGGTTTTAATATTTTCAGTTTGGTGCTTGTTATAAAAACATTCATTTAACTTTTTAAAAACTGTTAGTCCCATTCTCCGCCACACTTGGCTACAACAGTTGCTCAGATATACAAAAAGTGAAGAGGGAAAAAAAACTGCAGCATAGCCAAGTTTCACTTCCCTTTATCGCCACTTCACTCCCCCCGTTCAGCAGAGACAGATGAAGAGCGTCCCATCCCATATAGATAAACCTCCCATGAACAAGCATTTCCTCACAAGTATCAAGTCCACAGATGACTCCTTACAGGCTGAGCACAAAGACAGGAGAGAAAGACAGACAGAGAGAGAATGAGTTGTTCTCAGTGTGTCATGAGAGAGATTACAGTATGAGAAATAAGCTTTATCCTGGATGTTCAGACATTGAGCTGACTTCCTTTGCAGACACATTACACTGTGTATTTTACAGCTTTTTGCTACACTGAACTACTGAGGTCAATTAATGGAATAATGAACAACGGCCAAATGTGACCTCATGTTTGAGTGAGACTAGGGAATGCCAAGGGTCGTGGCTCCAAAATGGCCCACTTCCCAATTAACTGGCTTCACGGTACACAGGAACTGTGAAACTGTGGGCGATAAGTAATCATCCACGATGATGTTTCACCACAGGAGAGCCAGAGCCACGGGTAATACTGCAGATGCACGAACATTACCATACCATGGAGGCATCAGCATTGTTTGATCTCCATTATAGCACAAAGAATATGGAAATTTTAAATGTACAGTATAGACTTGGGGGACTTAACAAGCAAGAATAAGGCAGAATGAGCTCTGTGTTGTCTGCATACACAGACCAACATCACTGTGAACTTCTAAAGCTGTGCACGGATGTTGATAAAAGATACTGATGTTGTGACATTAATGCGTCACGCGGTTATCTTTTATGCATCAGCCTACCCTCTCTGCACATTCGTGACTACACCATTGCGGCTACACTATGCCAGTGCTGCGCTTATTAAAAATACAGTTAAACTCAAAACTGACTTAAAGGGAAATAACTGAAAGAAAAATGACCGAAAGGGAAAATCCCTTGATTTAATATATTCAAGAAGTTTTTAATCATCTGTGTGATTGAAGAAAATGTTAACTTCTATAGTTCAAATATAATAGCTGCGTTACACTTATATACTCACAGTGTGTATATGTGGTTGCAATACTGTACAGTATGAACTGTCTACAGAATGTGAGATTCTGTTTGTCCAGTTTTTAGTTTAAATTCTGCATCTGTTGTTTAATGTGTCACCATCAATAAACAAGTCAAATAACTTGTGCACATGTAGTTGATTAACACAATTCTTTTTGTTGGCTGAGAGCTACAACCGGACTAAGTTTCAGTCAAACACACACTGTGGTACTGTGTGTGTAGAATCAATATCTAAATGTATCTTTAAAGGTCCAGTGTGTAGGATTTAGTGGTATCTGACACTTCTCCTGAGTGCCAAGCTTGTTGGAGAATTATTGTGGCCTACAGTAAAACGTGAAAAGCCCTATCTAGAGCCTGTGGACTACTGTTGAAACAACATGACGGACTCCGTGGAAGAAGACCTACTCCCTGTGTAGATATAAACAGCTCATTCCAAGGTAATGAAAACACAATGATTCTTATTTTCAGGTGATTATAAGCTAATGAAAACAGATGACCCTAATTCCTTCACCCTGGACCTTTTAAGTGTATTTCAATATATTTCTCATCTCTATCAAACACAAGCACGCATGTGTAACTGTTCCAGCTTACCTGCGCTTCAGCCGCTTTTGAGGAAAAACACAACGTGATCATGTGTCTGAGCTGATTTCAGTCCAGTAGGACTTGTGACAAAGTGCAAGAACCTCGACATGGAAACACTGTTGAAATAATATAATCCTAGACTGCCGCTACGTCAGTCTCTTCCTGCCATCCCATTCACATGCAGAGGGGTTCAAACACCCTACTATATTTACAGCCACAGGCACCAACCACCTCATTTGTTTGGGGATTTCATGCATTAGGACAACCTTGACATAAACTGGCTGAGTGCTGACGGTTATATTCAACTATGAAACCAGAGTCCAGCAGCAGCCCCTGCAGTTACTGAGCCTTCAGGTCTAATTAAAATCAGCCAGCCTGTGTGCTGATCAGCACACTTGTGAGCCATATATCTCCGGTAAGATGACCACTCTGTTATTTTAGGCACATTGTTCCTCTTTCAGGATTCATTTTCAGCCTTTTATGGTGTATCATAAAGCTAGCCTTGTTTTTTCATCTCAGTGATGAGTGAACTCAGTCTTGCAGAGCTGCACAAAATCCAAATAATATCGTAGTTAATGTTTACTGGAACGTGGTACCCTTGAAGACAGAAAAAAAATATAGGCTGTGGAGTTACATTTTCATGGAAGCAAAGATTATTTTTCCTGGTTTAAAATCTGTAACTGTGATAATTTCTATTATTAAGTGAAATGTATCATTTTGACCACATCACTTCCTCAAATAAATCGTGATGTGTCATTGACCTCCTTGGTCAGGTTTCTCTAATCACACACACAGACCTAATGTGTTTTTTTTCTGCACTTAACCCAATTGTTGAAGTCAGGAGTTGGTGCCACCTGGTGGAACAAAGAGTTAAGGATGCTGCGCACACACACAAACACAGAGCCCCACACACATCCACATTCACAAACACATAGGTGTGGAGGGCAGAGGAAATGCTTTCAAACACTTTCTTGTGGCACTTACACACAATGAATCCCACTGAGGATTAGATAATCTTTACACATGGGCAACATGTGTTTGGCTGAGACATAATGGATCAGCAGCAGTGTGTTTTTGTGTGTCTATGCGTACACAAAGATGCCATGGGCGTCATCACTCACACACACACACTCACCTATAGATGTTTGGGTCTAGCAGCATGGCAGTGTCCTGTGGTAACTGCGATAGGTGCACCACTTTAGTCTTCAGCTGAGATCGCTCTGTTTCATTCACCCACACGTCTGGTAGTCTGCAAGACAACACACACACACACACACACACACATACGCAGAGAGAGGACATGTGGTCAGGGTTTAAACTCTAACAAGAAAGGGGGGAGAGAAAAGTGGGGGTGAAGTGGGAGTAAGGTTGAATGGAGCAGGGTGAGAGGGATGGACAAAGAGCCTCATTGAGTTCAGCACACATGTTAACACCTTCCCCAGAACACTGAGTACATTTCCATAAGTAACATGGCCTTGACCAAAGCACTGGGACTGACACATACACATGGGTGTACACATACAAACAGAGGACAAAGCATACTGTCCTCCCATGTTGTTAATTATGGAGCAACTTCTACACTATATCTTCATGATTACCTTTTGTTCACTTGTGAGAGTGCGTTTTTGTGCATTTAAAATGTGTGCAAAATGCGCACCTTAAAATCAGAACAGCCTGATTTTTCAACCCTTTTAAGCTCCAGCATAGGGAGGTGATGTCTCGAGAGACAGCTGCACACACACATGTGCACATGATGTACTGTACTGCTCAGCTGCACCTTACTGTACCCACAGCAGTGTGATCCCCCAATGAAAGAAGGGAGTGTGCGAGCACTGGCGTGGCAAGTCGAGGTGCAGAAGAAACAAAGAGCTTAGCGAGTCGACTGCACCTCCCCTCCCTCCTCCAGCACCCCCTCCGTCTCCACCCCTAGCATTCCCCCCGTCACTGTGTGCGTCATCACAGGAGCCCCCAGAGATACACACACACACACACACACACACACACACACACACACACACACACACACACACACACACACACACACACACACACACACACACACACACACACACACACACACACACACACACACACACACACACACACACACACACTCTGCAGGCGGCAGTTAGGCAAGCAGGCAGCCACCCAGCCAAATCACTCATTCACATGCCTAGTCAGCCCATTCAGTGTTGTGCAGGTAGCACTTCACATGCATCGCATTCAGCGCAACTAGGTGCAGGTAAGAGGTGGAGAACAAAGGAGGACAGGACAGAGGGAAAGAGGAAAGTGGAGAGGGAGGGGGAAAAAGAAATGGCTCATGTTAATGTACAACAACTTTTACAGTGGTTGCAAATCCTTTTATGGCATATTTTAGTAGCTGGAGGGTGGGGTTAGCCACACAGGGTAATTTAGTAAATACTATAAAGTTTAGAAAGCCACAGTAGTGTACTTATAATTGATCCCACCTGAGATGCTGCATTAAACAAATCCTTCAAGTTATCATTGTAAAACAGAGAATAATTTGTACATAACCTTTGTATGAGCTAAGATTGACTAGATCTTCATCAGTATCACAGGCAGGGTGTTAAGTCCATCTGTCTGTGCCCTTTAAAAGAACACAGATCAGAAATGATGCTATTTCAAGAGGAATGTGCACACATACAAGTATTAAACAAAGTGCCCACAGACACATTACAACTCTTCACTCATGACACAACGTCAAAAGCCCAACGCACCCCTTTGCTTACAGGTGTACACTGCAGGATTGTTGGTTACTGTTTGTAAATATGCTCACCAGCAAAAGTGAAAGAAAAAACCAAGCCCTGATTCACTCTCGTTTGGGGGTTCACCTCGCTATATTTGTGTTTTTCCGGCACTGTGCCTCTTGGATCCTGCTGCTTATGGTCTGGCACCTGGTTGCTTCCTTTTTTAAGCCCTGACCTCACCTGAGTGCTGCCTGAGTGCTGTGGGGGTACACGCCCATAAATGTCCCAAACACAGAAAATAAGAAAAAAAGAAAATACAAGCCGAGGGCATAGCCCTCATTCAGGAAATACACCACCACATACTTCTTGTGGGTCACAGGTGATAAGCGAGAGAGATTTTGTTTTAGGAAAATTTTGCATAGTTTTTTTTTTAATAAACTGTCAACTGACAAAATTAAGCACATGGTGTCAAACTGAATTTAACATACTTATAAAGCAAGCCATAACAAAACTGTTTTGATGGAGGAGCTGATGTTGTTTTCTAAGCAGATACAGATACAAATAAAACAAAATCTAAAGTAAAGAAATTTGTCCACCTGGAAGTAATCATGCATAGATGGGAGGCATATGATGGCAATGATATCTGATCATGGTGTGGTTGATAAAAGTTTTTACCCTCAAGTTTAAGGGTTAAGGATTTAACATAGCTTATACGTAGATTGACTTGGGTAAATGCACTGAAAAGGTTTTTAAAAGTCATCTCTAAAGCCCTGTTGCCCTGATGCTAAACTGTCTATTTTTTTAACTCTGTAGTGTATGGCAAAAGTGTCTCTATCCCCTTTAATGGTGGGTAGGGAAGAAAGAGGAAGTTGAGAAAAGGCAGGGACAAGACGAGAAACAGTCCCCTTCAAAGCAGCTTCAAAGTTTTGGTTAGTCTTGAGTTAGTGTCCTTGTGCTACGCAAACCTCAAATGACAGACGAGGACCTGCTGAGTGTTAAATATGCAGTAAACACCCATGTGTGTTTGTGTGCGTGCACGCTCACATGCCTGTTCCACTCCACAGTCACCGTAAACATGTCGGAGCGAGTGTGCTGTGGTACTGATGAGTTATTACATTCTGATGAATGGGAGGCACAGGAGGGCCGTACTGGAGGGGTCAACATGTCACACACGTGTCACGCATACACATATATACACCCAAGTGTTCATATCCCTCCCTTAAAATGCGCACACACACACACACACACACACAGATTTTCAAAGACATCTCCACCCAAAGACTCCATTCAGTCACACCAAACCAAATAAAAACAAATGGATTTATTCTATTTTCCAGAGCAGACAGTTATTTGGCTCGTTTCTTTATGAGCCAGAAATGTATATTGTGAGTGAGGCCTCTGTGGGGAGAGCTACTGGGGGTGCCTGCCAGAGTGAAGCCCGGTCTTCCAGCCTGGATTGATGGCTGGCTCCAGGCCTTGAAGCTCCCAGTGGTGACAGGAGCAATAAGTTCATCACAAAGCAGCAAAGTGTATATAAAATCGCTAACATATTAAATGGCTTTATATGGAACTCAGCAGGAGTGACTGCAGGGGTTCACTGTCCTTACAAACTGCATCATTCTGCAAAGCAGAAGAGAGCGGGCTCAGAGAGCTGGTTTGAGGACTGCAAAGGTCACTGCAGCCTAAAGAAAAACCTTGTCAGCACAGTCAGCACAGGCCAATGTTCACGAATGTAATTGCAATCAAATGCCTCATAGATGGATGTAGCAAAAGTATTTCTATAGTAAATGTATAAAGTTGTTTACCATGCTAACTCTCATGGAGCAACATTTATAGATGAGTAGAAAGGCTCACATCAAAATTTACTTACTTACAGAAAATTGTAACTCATACTTATAAATTAATTTGGAATTAGAAATGGATTTAGATGCATGTACCTAAGTGCCTAGGTAGTTATGTGCATGCACTTAAGTTTTAAAGAGGAAAAAGTGTCAGTAGTAGTTACTGCTGTTCAGACTTGGTGTTTTTTCCCCTCGCCTGATATTCTCCTGCCTGAAGCAGTTTTAAGTTCAGTGCCACTCTGTGACTCGTTTCTCTCAAGCACAATTTTTGCTCTCAAAATTTCATGTCTGCAGGCAAGAGAACTGCAAAAACATGAAGGTGTGTGGCACTGTTAAAATGTAAAAAGATAAAAAAGGCTCATCAAAAAGGCCCATCAACCTCACGCTGGTCTTCCTCAGGGTCACCCCCGGGGTTGTGTTGGGTTAAATCAAGGAGAGAGCTGGATAATATTTACTGTTTATGTGACTGATTTGCCTGTGTGTGACCGTTTAACCCTGAGGAAGATTGTTTTATTACTATTAGATCAAAGTTGTGGTTTGTCTATTGTTTTACAACACTTTTATAAACTGCAGTGAAGCATTTTCGTGCAGTTTTGTTTCTTTTATTCTCTCCTCTATAGAATAGATATGTAAATGTTTATGGTGCAGAACAAACTGACACTCCCTACTGTTGCAATATCACAGCAGGAATGCAATCAAGCAGGGACAAATTGGCCATATATGCCTACGACTGACTGTTCTTCTATGATCAAACATATGAACAAAGGAGAGAAAACAGTTTTACATCTCGAATGGATGTTGCTTACGGACCAATGGTGTTTTTAAAGGTCCTTGAGCTTTGCCATAATTCTGCATGCTGAATTAGCATTGCCAATTTGACGCGACAAAGTTCACAGGATTTTTTATTTTTCTTCCTGGGGAGTTGGCGAGGTTCGTGTAATGAAAATATACCACTGAAAACAAAAAACAAAAACAAATAAAAAAAAGTAATACAAATCGAGTTTGATGCAGTTTTTCCCCTACACTATAATCCTGACAGAGGTTATACTTATGTACGTTTCATTTGCTTATAAGCTTATTAGTTTTTACTCTTGAATGTTTAGGTTGGGGGAAATTGTTGAAAGAGTTATGAGTCTTTTGAAGCGTTGGAAATTTTTCTGTTTTGTAAGCAAACTAACATGCACATTCTGGTATTATTCTGGAAATTGCTCTGTATTTCCAAGTGTGAGAAACTCCTATTCATGACATCTTGTGACATATTTGTGCCCTAAATATAACCAAAGCAATAAAAAAAAAAAAAAAAAAGCTAACATAGGTTCTTAGAGATAAACCCATGTCAAGCATGATGAGCACCGTGTAGTCTGTACCAAAATGATGTTGCCAGCATGCATCCAGTGGCTCGAGGCGTTCACTGTCACCGACCGTGTATTCTTCTGTTTGTTATTCTGAAGCATTCAACAGCATGCAGGGGAATCCATTCACCTATCCATCACAGATTAGACAGCAATTATGGTTCTCTCTTTCTCTCTCAGCCCACCCACCCCCTCTTTTCCTCTTCAGCGAGCCGCTGGTGCTTCATGTTCAGAATGGTTCATGTTAATCAGTTACTCATTAATCCAAATGGAGTTAATGAGTGTCAGTCAGAATGTGAATGGTTTGCTCCAACATTAATAAACATGACTTCCCACATTCACACGGTTAATCATTGACTCAGTGACTGAGAAACAACACGTACACACACACAGTACCGCACTTGATGTTGACCTCTGTGTTGAGGGTCACGACACTTGATGGAGGACTAAATGACCACCAGATTGCCTGTCAGACACTAGGACATTACACTGAGACAAAGACTAAATATTAACTTGGCCAAATTGACACTCACTACCAGCAATCCCTGTTTCAAAGCAGCTAACGCTAAATCCCTCCTCTTCACAGAGACTGCATGGCTGTCAAGCTTTTGATTTCTCCACATGTCTATATGGCTGGCATGAGGCTGTGCTATGAACAGGATTCCCACACTTTTGTATCAATGAATTTTCAAAACTTTACCATAGTTTTTTGCACAATATTTGACCACATTTCCATGACTTTATTTAAATAGTTTCAAAAGGGTAGGCCTACAGCCATATCTGTATCGCTATGAGCAAACTGCAGATAAGCACACTGCTAGCATTTGCTAACTTTACTCAGTCATGAGACATTCCTGCCCCCAACTAGTTGCATATGCTAATAGACTAGACCAGCACATATGGGTTCTTTGCAAAACGTCAAGGCGGCACTCCTGTCTGAGGGATAGAAACCTAAGATCACACAGATGTCAGTGCAATTTGACATGTGTTTGTTAAACAAATGTTTGTTTCATAGACACGTCTAAGGGTGCTTTCGTTTGGTTAAATTCAATCGAACTCAAGCTCGTTTGCTCCCTAACTGCGATTCGTTTGGGCAGGTCTGAACACAGCATTCGCACTCGACTGTGCACCAAAACAACCGTACAGAGACCGTCTCGAAGAGGTGGTCTCAGTGTGGTTACAAACAAACTCTGATGCGGTTTATTTGTGGTGAGAACATGTTCCGACCTCGATCCAAACCAACTGCAGTCACAGTACTCATTGTTTGTGTTAAACATGAGCATGTTACAGTCCTGGAGGATTATTAATGTGCGCCTCCTCCTGTACTGCCTTAATATGCACATTTGGCGCATCCAGTGCATCAAAACATTGTTTTCTAGGTGGAGCCGCGCCTCGTTTTCAGACTGTATGGTTTGCCTAAAATGAACAATGCAAGCAAAATAGTACACAATGACCAGCGCTAAAATCAACCTGCGTAGTTGTCCCTCCATTGTGACGTTAGAAAGTGTCACATTTATCTTGCAAATGTACTCTTTTTGAACATTTTGTTTAAATTCTGACCAATCAAAAACAGCTTTCTCGCACAAGGCATTTGATCTGGTCTTGTTTATGAGGCAATGAGAACACGAACCAACTCCTTGCAATTAATGCAACTTTGTAACAAAATTAGTCCCTGATTCGGACCAAAGCAAGACAACTCTAGGTCTGAAAGCACCCTAATAATTGTTTTGCAACCATGCCTGAACCTGAGCACATGGGATACCTGAATAAATCTAGGTTGATCGCTGTCATGTTCCCTCAGGCTTCCCCTGTCCAAGTGAATCAATAAACCAACACAGCTGCCTGATATAAGAGTTTTTCTAGATCACAATACCTGGTGATTCAATCAAATATGTATATTTGATGATATCATTAGGTAGCTTTAGGATAAGTGTTGTCTGTAAATATCTGTTAAAAACCTGTTAAAAATCAACTGTCTGATCTACAGACTGAGATTTAGTTGGAGACGACAGTCTGATGCTGCTACTGTACTGCAGCAGCCTCCCTTTCAAGCTAATGTTAGGTATACAGCTTCTAAACCGTTTCCAGGCCTGGAAAACCGTTTTTCTAATTTCGTAACTTTCCAAATTCCAAATATTTCATGACCATCGGAACCCTGTAAGCAATACCCAACATTAAAGAGTGTGCAGGATAGTGCCTCTCCAAAAGCAAAACTGTAAGGAATGGTGTGTTTATCTCCTCTTAAGTAGGCTGCAATTCTTAGCATGTCTGGCCAACTAGCTGGTGGCTATCAGATTTTAGGTTAATGCTAGCAGCTGTATCCAGATATTTAGTGAATCTGGGGAAGTTTACAGCCCAACGACTCCACCAAAACCACCTAAAACACATCTGCTAACTACCTCTACACTGTACAAGACCAATACAAGACCAATGCTGTCTCTTTATTCCCATGACTTCCATTTCAATCAACAACTAATGAGAATGCTGTCTGGGGCAATACATTTGACAGCGATTAGCTAGCCAAACAGATATACACACACAGGGACTTGCATCCACTAACATGCACATGCTGCCGGACAGTCTACCGCAACAAAGAACAGTGAAGCTCGGATTACAAAACACACAGACAGAGCGTGTCTTCAATCTCTGCTCAGGATGTCATTACTCCACTAAATCTTTACATAGCAAATAGATGTCTGCTGCTATATTAATGCTCTGAATGTTGCGTACAGCACCGTTAGTGACCAGATCACTCGCCAGCTGCAGGGTAAATATGGAACTCAGTAGCATCGCTGATTTCTTCTGCATGGAACGAGCCAAAAACCATCTCTCTCATTTTCTATCTTTCTGTTTACTCCCCATAATTCACTCTGCTTTCATTCTGCTTCTCCTTCACATTTCTCTCTCCCACAACCATTTTCTTCCCACTCTCATTTCTCACCTTCTTCAATTCTCTGTCTCCCCCATTCTCTCCCTCATCCATTCTGCCTCTATCTGTCTTTGAGTCTCGGTATCAATCTCCATCTACGTCTCTCTGTTTGGAATTAATCTGAGGAGTTTTTCCTGATCACCAAACTTCATCTTTCTCCACCTCCCCCTTTCCCTCATTATTTCTCTATGCACAAGATTAAACTCCCACACACGGGGCGAGGAGGAGATAGCAGAGGTGGATCAGAGAGGGGAAAAGGAAAGGAGGAGGAGGAAGGATGGAAGGATGAAGCAGCAGAAGGCTGAGAGAACAAGGGTTTAGCTGCAGTATGTTCATCGGAAGCTGTCAGCTGCAATCTACTTCATGATGCATCATCCGGTTTTCTTTGCCCAGTGCCATCTTCGCCAAATCTGTTTTTCTCTTTGTTTTCCAGCCTCTTTTTTGTCTGCTTTGACCTTGTTCTCTTTCCCCCTCATCCTCCTCCTTCTCTCTCTTTATTCACCTCTTTCTGCTTACTTCCTCTCATCTCCCAACTCCTTCACCCTTTTTCCTCCTCTCTTTCATGCTTCCTCTCTCTGCTCTCTGATCATACTCAGAGGCCGTGCAGTCAAACCCTTTAATGGGAGTGTGGGAGCGTTGAAAGTGTGGTGGGAGCTTCCCCTGAGCAAGAGCCCCCCTAAATGTTACAGCGCTCTCTGAAGCTCCCCTCTCTTGATGAGACCGACCCATTTTATAAGCACAGTGCCCGACCTGCCTGCCCCATCTGCCAAACTGTTCAAATGAGCTGGGGCTTAAGTGGTGTCAAGGTTCACCTTAAGTGAGCTGAGCCTGGTGAGGCTAAGCTGGGAATAGGTATGTAGCTGCTGAGGACTGGGTGGAGTGGCTCATGCCCCAGTGAGCTTAGCATGATTTTTTTTAGCGCAAGTTCATCCTGAGGTTACACCAAATACTGCAATGGACATTAATTGCTTAAACTGGGAATTGATAAAAAATTTAGTTGCCACAGAAAAGAACAAAATCAGCCTCCAAGTAATTTTGGATGCTGATCCGCTGTTAACAAAGAAACTTTAGTGGACCAGTTTAAGGCTTATGTGAGTAAGACCAAGCCAAGCAGATGGTATAGAACCAGCACCACACCCAGAGAGGAACACAGACAGACTTTCCAATGGCCAAGTCCGTCTTCTCTTCATCAGCTCTCCAGGCATGAATGTGGCTACAACACTGAGTGAGGAGGCTGGCTGATAATAATGGCTGATGCCCTCTGCTCCCTTTAAGGAGAGCCCTGGGGCTTCAAGCAGAGTTGCTAGCGTAGTATGGTCTATAAGAGGACCTGGAATCCCCACATTACGAGCTCTCCTCAACAAATATTGGATCAGCCAACGAAGACAGGTTGGGAGGATTTATAACGAGACATGACGTGGAAGAAGCACACCATGTTGAGTGCACAACTGGATAGAAAGGAGAGTCATAAAACTATCAGAGAGATACATATACATTGCCGATGTTCACTTGCACATGCATGCACCCTGCTACTCAAAAAGGAAATGTCCGTGTGACAGGCCCTGGCTTTACATGGTAAGCATGTGCAAGAGATTTGTAAATGTGATCTTGAGTTGCCTGTTTGTAGGTCAGTGACATTTTAGAGGCTATCTACAAATCTTTAAGTGTTTATGAACACATCTGTCGCATACAAATGCTTTACTTACTCTACTATATTTACTATATACTGAACAGTATTTCAAATCTACCTTATCCAGTCCCCCAACAGGAATAAAGCTACAATTAATTATTTTGTCACGTGGTTGGGTCATCTGGCATGCTTAACCAGATGTATCTGCAATGTCATGCAGTTCACTCCAACAAGGCAGGCAGTTTGAGGGTGGATGAGGGGGATGCCATCCCCTTTGTTAAGGTCTGAGTCTGGACCCAGATGCCCTCTTCTTACTGCTGTGGGCGGGAGCAGCAGCAAACAATATCAGTTTAAGTGTACGCTATACTTAGAGTATTTTCGCAGCTCTAACTTACTGCCAGACAGCCCGTTCTGACAAGGAACTGAAGCCGTTATCTTTGCTCTCTTCAAAGCTACCCAACGCCTTTGACAAAAACAGTAATTCCACCTAGCAGAGCGCAGAAGTTGTTGGTCTACCACTGCCTAGATCAGTTAGCTCACTTGTGTTATTGTGTGACTTTGAGATTTTGAAGATTAGCAACTCCCGTGTTCTGTGAAGTACATTTTTTTGTCAAAGGAGTCTGGTGGATTTGAAGAGAGCATAGATGGATAAAACGGCTTCAGTTCCCTGTCAGAAAGAGCAGAGAGGTACAGCGGTACTATTATATTCTAAATACAGTGCACACTTTAAGTGACATTGCGGAAGAGGTCATTCCCGATAAAAAGATATAAGATTAACAAATTGCCTACTGACTACAACAGCAGCAGGGATTTCCAGTGCATAACATTCAGAGGATTCTATTCTTTTGCCCCCTCAGAGTGATGATGATAAACTAATTAAAATAATTAGAATTTCGCACCTCTTTGTTCTAAAAAGTTGTCTATGTATTTTCTCTATCTTTTAAAACTCTATCTTAGCTGATGTAAAGCTTCATGCAGATGTACAGTAAAGTGCTCCGCAAGTTTTACTCACATATCTTCCGGCGTCCAATGTAGGAGGACCTTCACCTTGCCAGACCCCTCTTTCCTTCTGGCTAGCACCTGCACAGAGAAAATTGAGCAAAAGCACAAACAATAAGCACCAAGAGCCAAAGAAAATGTTGTGTCTTCTTGTTGTCATTTCACTAAGTTTGTCTACTGTGCTGTTGGCATTTGACGTATTCATAGCCAAGTAACCTGTGACTACCCTCACCAATGTAAAGAAACCACCAAAAATAGACAGGCATATCATTTAACCTACATATTATGGCTAATTTCAAGGCTGTTTGTAATTTTACAAGTGTAAGATTAGCATAAATGTGTTAGGTTTGGCTCTTATTGCAGCACACACTCTTGTCTGTTGAGAGCAGGCTTCAAAAGACGTGCCCCCATCCTGGCCCTGTCTCTCTAACGAATAATGAGGCTACATGCTTCAAACATCTCACCAAGTGATACAGTGGCTGATCATTACACTAATAAGCAATGTGAGCACTCTTAATAATGCATGCAAGACCTCAGTGAGATTTCTATTTTCAACGGGATCTATCCCACATTCCCCTGCAACATACTGTAAGACCAAGGAATTCAATCCAGACAAAAATTAGATATCTCCCCAGTATCTGGACTTAACAAAGAACTGCTTATTGCGGCTGATACTCTTGAGAGCCAAGCAGATAGACATGGGCTACACACTGAGCAGTTATCACCACATACAAGTCACTGCTCTTGTTGTGGATTATGTCAGCACCAGATGCTTTAACGCTTTAGACTAAAGTGCGTCTAACGATGAGACTGGCAACCACATTTGAACATTTGCTGCAGTATAATGGCAAGTTGTGTTCATTTTATCTGTGTTTTGTCACCTGGTTTAACTACTCAAGATTTAATCTGCCAACACAACCTCCAACTTCAAGGCTTTTCTCCTTGTGAAAATACAGTTGAGACAATACCAGACTTCCTGAATAGTTGGCTCTTTTCATGCATAACATTTCATCTATCATGCTGTGTTGGTTTATAGTAAAACTGGTCTGGAATTCACACAAATATTGTCAGTGGGGGAAAGTAAAGCTAGAAAAATAACCAGGAGTGTCAAAAATAGCCGCAGATATAACCTCTTACGTCAATTGGCTCTTTTTTGTTAGGAATGTCTATTTTTAGGACAGAGAATGAGCTCACATGTGAAGAACTTCGCTTACGCACATGAATATCTGAAATTATTTTTGTGACTCCAGGGACCGGCTGCGGCATTGATGGAAACTGGTTTGAGGACAGGAGGGACGAGGCTCCACTGAGACAAGAGACACAGACAGAGACAGAGACCTAGAATCACTCTCCTCCTCACGGCTTTTCTTGTCCTCCTACTTTTGAGCCAAAACATGTATAAACTTGTTTGGTTTTTGAAACCTTAATCAGTTTATTCATCTCACTGATTTGCCTTTTTTTAATGCACAGGTCCATGTTTTTGTCATCTGTCAAACGCAAAGTAAAAATGCATGTTACTTGTCTATTTCCTTACTTTCTTCAAGCTAGAAAGAAAGTAGCCTCCTCCCATTCTGCTGTGAGTAAAAGAGGGGCAAGATAAGGTGTGCAAATCTATATTTATATTTTGATAAGCTTCCAGGTATAGAGCTGTCCGACACAAACATGCCACACTTTGATTCATTATTTTTGTAAGAAATATTTAGGCTCTGTTAGCAGACATGAATTTTGTTGTTGTTGGCTTTGTGCCTTATTATTTGTCTGTGAGAAGCTTTGCAAATAGCAGCCAAGTTGGCAAATCAGCCCAGTTGTTGCCTCTTGTCTGTAATACAGTGTTCAGGCGGAAAACTCTTCAGTGGAAAAGAGAACAAGTAGGCAGAGTAATGTAGCAGTAACAGCATCAGTCATGAAACAGAAAAGTTACTTGAGCATCTCACACTAAACCTGCCTATGACCTGTAAAAACAAATTTGCGTACAATAGTCTGAATTTTTAGGCAAACATTTGTGTTGATTTCGGCTTCTTTTTCTCTGTTACTGTATCCGAGAAAGGATGGATAGAGTGATACATGGAGTTGACGTTGTAGGGACATCCTTTAATGTGTGAATATCTAAGTATATTGTCATTGCTTCGACTGTGATGTCAGTGATACCACCCTCTCTTGCTTCATCAGTGTGTTAACATACAATTAAGTAACCAGGTGACAGCCAGCTTTCTAGAGAAATAACATAAATGTGAAATCTGGTTTCTGTAATCAGGTAGGGGATTAGGGAAACCCAATATCCTCAGGAATTCTCCTCCATGTATATGGTAACAGGTTTCTCATCAGCTTGCTCAGTATTTTAACCCAATATTTTCTGTTCAACGTTTACTTCAAATAATATAATTATTAGAGGTGGGAATCACCAGAAGCTCCACGATATGATGCTATCACAACACTTGAGTCACTTGGAATTTCCCCTTGCGGGACTATTAAGGGTATATAAAATTAAAATTAAATTAAATACAATATGATTGCATTTTCAAACATGTTGCAATATGCTGAATATTGCGGGATCATAAATTGCAATTTATTACCTTTTTTCAACTGTAAATTGTGTATCCGAAACAAAACTTTGTCAACATCTGTATTTTGTGATAAGATAAAGTTTTCAGTCAGCTCATCTCACTTCAATCATTTTATTTGCAGCAAAATGTATCTAGGTGGCCGACTAGCTTTTTCAGTTCACTAAAGTTTAATTTGTATTTGTAATATTAATAATTTATATAATAAAAAATCTATACTTGATACTGCAAGACATATAAAAGTATCTCAATACTATGCTGTATCAATGTATGTATTATTTCATATGTATACAAATATAGAGAGAATTTTTACAGAATATTCTTACTGATGCTTTTAATTTCTGTTGTTCGAATAGTGCAGGCTGTCTAAAGAGTATTCAACTTGATGTTGATGTTTCCAAATCAATCTTTAGAAAGTGTAAAAACTCCAGCCCAGCTTTTCAGCGCATTAGTCTCGCCTCATAAATTAACACTGTCATTTCATTTTGTTCTTGATTATCTGCCTCTGCCTTTATCTGCTACCTTTCCACCAGGGCTTGGCTGACTGTTGCGGCTTCACGATAGACCCACACGAAGGAGGACAGACAACTTCTCAGAGTCAACAACAGGGCCTGGCTGCAGCATTAGCCTGAATTCTTTGCTGGCTGCAATGGGCCCTACAGTATATATCTCAAGCCTTAAGGCTAAGACTCGGTGCACCAGCAGCTGCTTCACTGCCCTTTTAATTAAAAATGCATAGCTGTTAACCTGTGCCCTCAGGCTCCTCACAGCACCAGGTTAATAATCACAAGCTCAGGCTACACTTGAAGAGGCCATGACCATGTATGTAAAGGCTGAAGATGAAGGAGTGGGCTTGTGTTTAAGCAGCATGAAGTGATTTGTGAGCTGAGTGGTTTGATGATGGCAGTTGGTGCTTTAAGGGACAGATCTTAATCCTCTATAGACTCGAGGGAGGGAGGTAAGAGAGAGAGAGCAGGAGGAAACAGGGAGTGAGGAGTGGATATTAGTGCGGCTCCAAAACAAGGCAGAGAAAACTGCAGGACCAAAGCCGGGGGAGGGCAGGCCTGCTAAAACTGGGTGCCTGTCTAGTGTCAAGGGGTCAAGCTGTGGATGACGCAGATTGGCGCAATAACAAAAATATCCCATCATAAACATGACTGAGCTGCTCTGGCGTGTCAGCAGGCCCGCTAGCCAAACTCCACAGAACCCCTACGGCTCTACTCAATCTCCCCAGGCATGGGAGGGTCTGCTGGGGCCTGGGGTCTGACGCAGCGCCGCAGTCCTTCTCCACCACAATCCTTCAGGGATTAGAGAGAAGGAGAATGTATGCCCAACTGGCCAGATCCCCTTCCGATTCCATGACCCTGAACTTCACTTAACCCCCTTTTCCTTGTCCTTTCTCTCCAAGTCTCTGTTTCTCTCCATTTGTTTCTCTCCCTCCCCTCGCTGGCCCTTCCTCCTTCTCAGTCTGTGTCCAAATATGTGGTTACCTCTCTTAACCTCTTCCCAAGCTTTATCTTCACTTTCTTTTTTTTCTGAGCTTTTCTTTTAAAATTCTTGGCTGCTGGTGAGCAGTTGAGGTTTGTTGGGAGCAGAGCAGAAAAGAGTTGAAAGGGACTGAGCAAAGAGCAGACAAATAGTGTGTTGAGGGTAGCACTGATGTCAACACTCTAATTACACTTTAACATAAACAGAAGCATTAACAGTGAGTTTGTCTGAAACAGCTCTCAACACTGCGCATTTTTAGAAATGTCTAAAGGGACAGTGCACCCCAAAATCAGAGATACATATTTTAACTTACCTGTAGTGCTATATATGATTCTAGATTGTTTTGGTTTGAGTTGCAGAGTGTTGGAGATATCGGCCGTAGAGATGTCTGCCTTCTATTGAATATAAGAGAACTAGATGGAACTCGGCTTGTGGTGCTCTAAGCGCCCAAAAATACATTTGAAAATCTCAACAGCAATGTTTCTCTCCAGAAATCATGACATGGTTACTCAAGATAATCCACAGACCTTGTTGTGAGCTGTTTTATGTAGGAACTGTTTTCTTTCTACTGAACTACACCTGCCAACTGTATCAATGTGTTTAGAGTATAAAGAAAACAAAATCTCATCGCTGTCATAAATGCCATTTATTATTGCAATTCTTCGTTCTGTCCAATGATTGTACAGTTGTTGAGTCTGTAAGGCTGGAGAAATTTTCGCTGTCATATGACTGAAAATACTTAAGATCCATCGAATCTGAATTTAAGACATTTTGAGACTTTTTAAGAACCTATAGACACCCTTGCTAGGTGAGCTGGCAGGAGATGCATGTTTCCTTCTGTGCAGTGATACAGTTGGCAGGTGTAGTTTGGTGGAAATGAAATAGTTCCTACTTGAAACTCAACAAAGTCACAACAAGGTCTGTGGATTATCTGGAGTAACCAGGTCATGATTTCTGGAAAGAGACACTGATGTTGAGTTTTTATGATGTATTTTTTTTGCATTTTGAGCACCACAAGTGCCATCTAGTTCCACTGTATTTGGAAAAATGCAGACATCTCTGCGACTGATATGTCCAACAATCTGCAACTCACGCCTAAACAATCTAGACTGATAAAAAGCATTAGAGGTAAGAGGTAATATATGTATTTTTATTCTAGGGTGAACTGTTCCTTTAAATAATGAAAGGGACAACAATTCCTGTTGTACTAATGATTTTGCATGCAAGCTGTAGTAGAATCAAACCAAATAAGGTATTTAAGTGTTTTTTCTTTTAGACAAATAAAGAAATTGATCTTGTGTAACAGTGCATCCCTGTTCTCTGCTTTGTTTATGATATATACATTGATATCAGAAAATATCTTTATTAATATAGTGATAATTAAACCAACATGCCCATACCTGTAAACTACACACCTACCTGCTGTGTGTATGTTTGAGCCTTTTAATGTTGAGTATGTGGTGTAAATCACATGTGATGTGCTTCAGTAGATATTTCCATGTTTCTCTTAGGGGAGAAAATGTAAATTCTTCACCAGTTGTTTCCGATGGTGGCACTTTATGGCACAACACATTTAATGTATAATTTATATACAACTGGCTCATTAGAGGGGAACAATACAAAATCGCTAATTTTATCTGCAGAGTGCTAGGATCATATGATACAGGCCACTTTTCTGCCCTAAGGTTCTCACTGTAAACAGAATCACTGTCACTGACTATAGAGTAAGAAACACTAGATGATGAGCCTCTCATTTCTCCATCATCACACAGTGTGAGGATCTTGAACAGGAGACAGAGTGCTCCCTAGTGGAGGTGCACAAGAAAAGCAGTCATTCAAAAAAAATCTGCCATTCACATCCAGAGAGTCATTACAGTTAACCTCCCTTAATATAGAATTAATTCCTCCACTCTTTGAAGCCGTTGTCAGTGAGAGACAGAAAATCTTTCACTGGAAAAAATAGTTTTTTTCTCCTGTGAGTGCTCATATGAGCCCTCTGTAGTAAGGTGCAAAGGCATTTTAGAGCTCATTAATAATGCACAACGCACTGGGCTCAGAATTGGATCGAGCACCATACACGAAAACAATCCAATTGTCTTTCCTGTGAAGCGTGATTCAGAGAAAAACAACATCAAGCCTTGGGGCGATTCACAAGGTTCACTTCAAGTGCACTGAGAAAAAAAATCTGAAAGAGGCCGATTTTCAAATAGTGATTCTTTCATGCCCCCTGTTGTCTGAAATGAAAATAACATGAAATAAAAGACATTTAAAAAAACAAAGGGTGCACCAATGTTAAAACAGCCATGCATGTTAAATGACTAGGCAGATTTTCTTTTCACTACGCAAAAGACTGATTATGTTTAAATCATAATCCAAGTAAAAAAAAAAAAACAAAAAAAAACTAAACTTTTTATTGTCTCAACAGAGATCTGGTGATGCTTTGTCTTGTCTGCTGAATATCAGTGTTACATCAGTGTTTATGGAAGACAGGAATAATGCTTCCTCTGCTACTATATTATGCCTGTAACTCATAAACCTTTTTATATTGAGATGCAGAGATTTGGATTATGAAGTAAATAGGGCTGCCCCCTAATAGTCTACCAGACATTAGTGGACCAGAAAGGTCATTAGTTGGCAAGATTTCATTGGTTGCAAAAAAAAACCAACCAAACGTGAAACTCTATAAGGAGCTGCGCCTTGTCAAAATAAAATCAACACCTATATGACTGGACCATGTGGAAATTTAATTTGAAAGAACAGAGACAGGAAGTGGCCACGCTCAGCAGTCAGTCAGGAGTCACATTAATTAACAGGGCTGGTACCTGCGGTCATTACACAGGCTAGTTAATAACATGTCGGGCAGGAAATCCAAAGTGTGGGATCATTTTGAGAAGGTGAAGGACGAAACCCAAGGTGATATGTAAACTCATCTTCATTGGTCGACTACAAACATGACGTATCATCTGAAACATGGAAGCAGCTACATGCCCATTAGCCACTTGGCACAATCATTACTGCTTTGCTGACAGCGTCATTAACAGGCGGCTCGCTCAGTGTGTGACGTGCACTTGTAGATAAAATATAGGCCTATATTAATGAAGGTTCATTAGTACGGTTTTGTATTTCTCTGTAATGTAGCACAGTGTTAACAATGTTACTGATACTGTTCTTTCTCACACCTTCAACTCAAACCATTGTGTTGCCCCGCCCAAAATATAGAATTTAATAATTAAATTAATATCATAAACACGCAAGAGACCAGTCAACTAATGGCCCTAAATGACAACTATTGGTCGACTAGGAAAGTTCTTAGTCGAGGCAGCCCTAAACGATATGATGGCAATTTTTGCTGTGGTTGGGCTTCCATTCAAATGGAGCTCAAATTTTAACCTAACTTTCAGAAAATCAAAGAAAATGCACACCAACTTTCCATCTGCCCCAAGCACAACAACTTTTTTGCAATATTTTGAGATTTTTCTGAATATTTGGCATTTCCACTCAGAACTTTTTATGTGCAAATTTAAATGTGCATAAAAACAGTTGGCTTAAAACAACCTTGTGTTTACACACAAAATGATAATGGAGAAAAGAAAAGTAATTTTCTCTCAATGAAAAACAGCCTCCTTGAAGCTTGTGACCCCGAAAGCACACGGGGAAAGTGCCTGTGCCAACCTGTGGTTGAAACTGCCCTTGTCAAGCGGATTTATAATGCACAGTCATGTAATGCCCCCACAATGAAACAACTGTTGTGCTGCATTTTGAAACAGTTAATAAAATTCTGTTTGATTTACTACTTTTTTATGTAATAAATATACAAATACCAACTATGTAGTAATTTGCACGAGAAATAAAGAAAAAAAAATTATAGTTTATATTGTGATAAATCTGACCCGCACCGATATGATCATTGAAAGTGGTCTCCACTGTACAATTAAAAGTTGACTACTTAGACCTAACCTGAGGTAGCCTTACACACCTCCATAGTTAATGAATAAAATTGGTAATACTGGTTCTCATATTTCAAGATTTTTGATTAAATTCAGTTTCTGCTCTATGCCTATTAAGGAGCACAAAAGAGCATAATTATTATTTCTGCCAGAGTTCTGTACAGAGTCGACCACAGAGCAGAGGAGAGAACACATCTGGTAATTATAAATGCATCCTTCAACCCTCCTCTTTGAATTCCCTCAGCTACTCACTGTGTTTAAACCCATTAAAATGGAAACACATAGCCGGAGGCAAACACTACAAGACAAACAAAAGTAGTGAGGCTGCTCACCGTGCTGTGGAAGACCACACTGTGGCCATTGCCCACACTCTCGATGTGGGTGGCGAGGTTGAGACAGATGGCCCTGTGGCGAATAGCGTCCATGGTTTGGGCATCGAAGAAGTCGTGGGGCCTTGCTGGAGGAGGAGAAGGACAGACTCAGATGAGAGCAGAGTCAAACAAACATAACACCAGGGTTCCCACTGTGGCCCGGTATATAAAAATTCCATGGCTTTTCCAAGTCGTTCTGTAACTAACCATAACTACGTCAGAATCATCTCATGACTGAAAAATGATATTCCTTTGTGGTTTCTAAATGTTGCTTTGCACCAACACTAAAGTTATAAAAGAGGTACAAGTTTCCATTGAAGGCTGTAGTAATCAGATTCTTATGGTTTGGTGCTCTAAATATCTGCCTCACTGCACATATTCAGTGGTAATGATACTCAGACCTTGTGACATTTCAAGTTATTAGAAAATACATTTATTCAGAATTTTGGGCTGAGGACTATGCAAAGCACTCTGTAGAAACTTTGTAGTATAAAATTAAAACAGAAAAAACTTTGCATGTTTTGACACGTTTGCTCTGTTTGGGCTCAATGACCAAACTAGCAGAAATATGATCTTCATCTACTTTGACCTCTTGCTTGTATCACAATTAGACGTTCTGAACAGTATTTCCTTTGTACGATTATTTAAGTTGACCCATCTGGGTAACACCAGGTCTCTGCACTGGATCTCACTGGTCCTACATGGAATAATGTGTGACTCTTGATACGATTTCATTATTTATTCACACCTTTCTTAGTTTTGTGTGTCATTGTCAAATGTCCAAGAGCCTCCACATATTTGCAACTTTTTTTATTAGCGACTATTTTAAAAGTTAACACTAGAAAATGCGTCTTTAAAAATCAGTGTAATTAAAGCCATGTGTTTTTTTTTTTTTAGCCATGTCCAGAGACACACCCCTTATGAAGAACTGCATTTTGATGGATCAATCAATAATACTCCAAACATCAGCTTCGTCCCTGCTGACCAGCATGTTGCTCTGATGCAAGAGACTCAATGAATGCACATGTGGGTCCACAAGAAGCAGCTGCATGCAACTGCTGCCACTTGCAACAACCAACAGGAAGTGATTAATGCAAGAATATTAACCTCAAGACAGCCTCTGGTTTCCAGCTAATTCACTGCAGAATGAAACAACTTGCAGAGACTTATGCATCACTTCCTATATTCTGAAACCTTTTTTTGTACTGAAGTAACAGTATCATCTAACTGTAATGGAGCAGCAAGTTAAGGCTGTTCCCTGACCTGTCAGTGCATTCGAAGACACTTTGACATTTAAGACTCTCTCCCACAACATATTCATTTTCTCATGATTCGTCTTCTGCATGTTATTTTCTGGCAGGATGTGTCCTGCAATAACTGCTTTTTGGCACTCAACCATCGACTGTCTGCTGTCAAGAGTCCCGCTGTCCTTGAATGCACCACTAAGGAGTTTTCAAAAGAGCCTCTTTTCCAGTTGAATTACCATGTGACAGTGCAAGACTTAAAAAAAACAAAAAGTCTGGATGGATCATTACCTCAGGCACATTTTGAGTCTGATTGTGATTCTGTTCCTAAATGAATGTAAACAAATGGCTACCCAGGAGGTAATCGATGTAAAAGTTATGCTTGGGGAAAACAGTTTGTAATAACTTGAAATAAACACAATTTGTTGCTGACGGAGTGAAAACTGCAAAACAATTGCAGCCACCAAACCATTTGTATATAAATTACTCAGCATATGTTACCTTGAATTTGTGAAGTAAACTTTATTTTTCTTGCATGCCTCTATGCTGAATGGAGACTCCAAAAAAGGCAAACATTCTTCATGTCATAGGGGACCATGTTTAACAACAGCACAACTATATCAGAATGTCGGTTCACAGACTCTCACACAACTTTTGCAGGATAATCCAAGTCTCATTTATCCAGTCGTACACCCAGTACTTCCCAAGCCCATCAATTTCAGCTAAATCACTACGATCTTAAACACATCAGTACAAACAGCCTCATGCACATCCATGTAGTCTGCCTGAGCATGCGCATGCATGCAAGCTTTGCTCAAGCAGAGCTCATGTTCACATCAGCTCAGGCATGCTAGTTGTTGGCGAAAGTATTTCATAGTGAAACTTTTTTTGTGAATATACAAGTGAAACTTGGATTAAATTGCATAAGTTTGGTGAGAGTTTGTGAATGGATGTTTTTGTATAGTTTTACCTATTGTCAAACGTGTTCACCTATGACTTCAATTCAGGAAGAATGTCTGCCTTTTTTGGATTCCTTGTCCATTGTGGAGGCATGCAAGAAAAATTAAGTTTTCTTCACAAATTCAAGGGTACACGCTGTGACTAAATGATGCACCAGTAGTCATTTGGCGGGTGAAGTATTCTTTTAATGACCATATAAATCTTCAACTAAAATGGTTTGATTCACAGTGGAAGATACACGTTTTGTGACAACAGCAGAAAACTGCAACATGTTATTTGTCTGTAATGTAAAAAAATTTGATCACCGCATCTCACCTCACACATATTTAGACAGCAATAACCACAAGCAGAGGTGTTCAAGTAGAGTTTGCATAATGCAGACAAAGGCTATCTGAGGCAAAACAGGCCACCAGGCAACTAAGTATCAGTATTAACCTGGGCAAAGACCTATCAGCTGAGAGACAATATTCAAACAGACTAAAAAGTTGTTCTCTGAAATGCAGAACATTGCCATGTGGAGAATCCGTCTGTCTAGCTGGCACGAGCACATGTACCTGTTTGTGTGTGTGCTGTCCAGCTTTAGCCTCTCCAAAAAACAAAGATGTGGGAGGTTCATAGAAGTAGAAGAGAACAGAACATACATTCCCATTTACATCAACGTAGAAGGATGGTCAGAGCAGTGGCCTTTTTTATGCATACTGTTGCCATTGTGACCACTGTAACGGGCTAACTTTCGTATGAATAAACCAACTTGGGGACATGAACTGAGCTGAGGTAAGGTTTTGCAGTTTACAGCCAAACAAGCAGTGGAGTAGTAAGATGCATAAAGAAGAGTTGGGGATTTCTTGATTTATCTGCTTTAGGGACCATACACATGCAGCGTTTTTGCGCCCTAAAAAATTGTTTATTCTATGTAGATGTGCTGTAGTCAAACTCAAAGGTGACACCATTGTGACACGTGAGCATTCCTGAGTGCCTATTTTTCAGGACATAACAGTTGTGCCCTGAGATAAACAAAGTTCAACTATTGGAATGCAGCACTGCGCACCGTATGTCATGTGAAATGAACAACCAATCACAGATGGCAGATATCTTTCCATTCTTCTGTAACTATCAGTCAGTGGGAAATATGGAGAAGAAATTGATCATTTTAGCGCGGGGCTACTTAGAGCTTTACACCAGTCCCACCGGCAATTAAGGATGCTCCTGGTGACTAAACGAAAATTTTAATTAAGACTAGTCGACTCGTCTAAAAAAGGGAAAACACTCAGAGAACAGTCAAAATTAAGTACAATTTATCGTTAAGTATTTGAAACATTGTCCCAAAGAGTACTGTGTGCATTAAGAGCCCTTTGAAGCCTTAAATCACAATCCTCAACAACCATGTCGGAGTTTAAATGCCGCTGAAGTACAAGACACTTTGCGCCGTAAGGTATGAATGTGAACATGACGGCAACTCAGTCAAAAGTTAACCACTACAACAACATCTAAATTACGATTAAATTTCAGCTGAAATGAGAGGCACTTTGCACCGTGCAGTATGAATGTAAACCCTGCACGTTATCTGACAACATTCACTTCAAGTTAACAAATAATAGAAATTGCTGCTGAATTCATTTTCTAGATCAAAGTACTGCCAAAACGCGCTGGTTTTGCAAGAGGACATCTCTCCAATTTCCCACCGTGCCGTTTTAAAACTCCAGTCTACTCGAGCATTACCACGGGGAGAGGGACTGCTGCCTGACGCCTAAACACTAAAAAACACTAACTGGTTTAACCAACTAATATTTCTGGTGCCAATTAGCGAGGTGGCGGACGTTTAATCGTGCGGACGTCTAATTGCACACATCCCTACTGACAATATTTTAGGCCTACACGCTTCAGAAATATTGCCTGGCCGAAGATCGGCTCTGAACTCTGGATTTCTGGTAAGCAGGCTTTGATACGGTGCTGGTTATGGTCGCTTTGCAACCTCACATGCAACCTGCCCCCGTGCTCTGGCACAAAGTAGTGCTCCACCTCACGTTTCCAAGTGGTTAGACACGACATGTGTAAAAGCCCATACCTCTCTTTTGGTAGGTTCTTAAACTCTTCATTAAATGCAAATGCCAGCTTAGTGTGTACGGTAGGCTAAAACTGAGTTATCAAACTAGTGAGTGTGACACATTTTGTGGCTCCATTGATTTGTGTCAAATGACTAGTCAAATGACCAAGGCAAACAGTTCACTGTCCTTTGTATTCATTCTATTTCTATGGGGAGGCTAGAAGCTGTTAATATCTGTTCCCCCACAACAAACATGGCAGTACCTCAAAAACGCGCTCAGCTTGTGATCCTACCCAATAAAGAAAAGAAGAAAATCACAATGAGAGACATTTTGAAAGAGGGTTAGTTTGTGTGTCTGTTAGGTACGTACGTAGGGAGCACCTGCGTTTGTTCCTGAGTTTCTTCCTCTTGTTGAGTCCGGCCTTGGAGGGGGACTCCTCCTTGAGTTTGGCCTGGCTGGACATTTTGGAGGAGCTCTGCTGGCTGAAGTGGCTGGGGACGTGGCGAGCTAACCCTCCTTGGGAAGCAAAGCTAGCGTTGCAGCCACCAACTACACACTGCAGCAGAGCACGAAAACAGACCATTTGGTTTATTTGCTACCTAACAGGGTAAGATGACAACCTTTTAGATGAACTACAAACAGATTTTACTTTAGTTAATAACATGGCAGAGTAGGTATTGCTACCTAAATGCATTCACTGACACATCCCATCACTAACATACACAAAGGGAACTGTCTTCTGCAACCAGACTTCTGTTTTAGTGACACAATAAAGTTAATGGCTCTGTTTAGGTGTTGATACTACAAATATTGCCCATAACAGATTATCATTTATTGAAGTTCACTCATCATCAGAACTTGGAGAAACAGCTGCAGATGCACATTGTATTTTGTTTTCATTACCTTGAAGGGCTTATCTCCACTGTGGGTCAACATGTGCCTCTGGAGCCAACTTTGACTGGTGGACGGTGTGTTATACACCTTACAGCCCTTCCACAGACACACAAACACCTGAGGGACAAAGACAGACATGAACAGAGGAGAGGAGAAAAAAAGGAGAAAAAGAAAAGGGAAAAAGAGCGGGGCAGAGTAAAAACAGAGGTCATCTGCCAAGACAGCTTTGAGAGGAGTTGTTGGACAGAAACACAATGGAAGACTTCTCAAATTATATACATCCTCGTCCTAACTTGCATTCTCTGGAGTCGGGAGACTTTCTTGGACGCAGCCTACAAGTGGAAGATGTCCAAGTGTCTCTGGTATTTCTTTTGTCTTAAGTCAAGAAATGGAAAATGTCAAAATACAACTGTAAACCTAAATCAATGCGTTACATATAATGCACATTTTCTCACACTTCATACTGACCATATTATGCAGTCTATCCTCTTCCTTTTTCACACTGTTCAGCTTTTTCATTTTAAAACATATTTTACTTTGTATTATGGTCTTGTATTTTATATTGATAATTCTTGACCTTTGCAGAACTTTTGTTTTCTTGTAATGTTTAAGTCAGTTCCTTGTAGTGAAAACCTACTTCGTAATAAACCCGTTTCTGATTCTGACCATCACAGCTGGTTCATTCTGTAAAACTGTCTTGACTGTGCAGGCAGAACCTAAAAAATACTGTTTGTTCAGCACAGTTTTGTAAGTTAGGTATATTCTGAGTGCATATTGATTCAATGATGCTGCCAACTGGGTGGCATGAATTATCAAGCAATCAATAAACTTAAGTCCATACAAAATCAGAAAAAAAGAAATGTATCATTAAATTACAAGGTGTCCAAGGGTATCAAAAAGTGTTATATTTAAGCGTCTCAGACCTTTTCAGGATATTTAAAACTAAATACATGACAGATTTTTCTTTTTTCTTATTCAAGAATTGCATGCAAGTAGTGTGTATGCAGTCCTGTGCAGAGGGTAGGTTTTATGTAGGAATATGGAAATTAGAATTAGTTAGGTTAATTTTATTTTTTTTTATTTTATATACTCTATTAATCCTGCAAGGGGAAATTCAATCTACATTTTACCAACAAGTAAGAGCAAGTATGAAGTAAAAAGATTCAGTGACAGGCTTAAATATTTGTAACACCAGAAGTGTGGACTATCATGAAGAAGAGTTTGACTAGTTTTGACAAAGACAGATAAATGAAATAAGACAAATTGTTTGTGGCCATTAAGAAATTAAAAATGAAGCCTATTCAAAAAGTTTTTGAGATTATTTTTGGGCTTTTACTGCCTTTATTACAGTGCAGCTTGAGAGGGACAATAAAGGGGGAGAGAGAGTTGGGATGGCGTGATGCAAAGGGCTGCAGGTTGGAGTCAAACCCGGGCTGCTGCAAAGGACCCAGTTTACATGGAGGTAAGCTGAGCTAATATCTATTGGAAATTTTAATTTAAGCACCTGCAGACACCCTAAATTACTTACCTCAACTGGTATCTATCTAGCAGTGCAGAAAGGGTTAGTTTTATTTTTTCCAGGTTTTAAGATATCTGCCTCCACGGCAATAAAATGGAGGTGAATGTTATGTCATTTGTAGTCTTCTCAACATTGAGAGACTACATTTGAAAATGTTCAACAGCAACAACACAGTGCGCCTGGTTTCTCCAGATAATTCACAGTGGACAGTTCTCAAAGGGAGTATTTCTTTAGAAGAAAGCACTTTCAATGCCTACAGCGATTTAAACCAACCGTTTAATAGTCAATGGGTGTATGCAGTCCAACTGCAGCAAATCGTTCAACTCTGTCTTTGCTGTCTGGACTGTCAATGTTAAGCTACAGCAAACAGGGACATTATCTCGCCTGGCTACCTGTCGGACAGAATAAAGGAGATCAACACAAAGCTTGCCCAAAAATTTAAAGTCTACTGACCCCTCCTCTCTGCCCATCCACATGAATTCCCCTGATGTGCTCGGCCAGATCAGGACTTGAGTTGAAGTACTGCGGACAGAGGTCCCAGCAGCAAGGGTAAGCCACTGTCTTAGTCCCAGAGGAGCTGGAGCTGCCCTGTCCATTCATCATAGCTGGGGTGGAGCGCCCACTCGACCCCATGCTCTCCATCTCCATCAGGGTACTGCTGATACTGAGAGAGAGGAGAGGGTGGTAGAGAGTGAGAGGGAGAATACAGTCCCATTGTTATAAAACATGTGTGCCAGGGCCATTGAGAATATCTTCATAGCTTAGACGAGGCTTTGCACAGCCATGAAGAACAGGTGCAGATATTACAAGCCACATTAAATCGTCACTACGCGTGAAAGCCTTCAGGCTGCAACTGATTTTTCACGCATGCCACTTTTATCACTCATGCCAAATCAATTATACTGCCATATTCAATGGTCCTAGCATTATGTTATTAATTTGCTGTGCTGTCAACATCACCAAAGGGCTCGCTGACAATGGTTTACTCATCACTCATTCAACAAGTAATTGCTACTTGTTACATTTCTAGTCCAATGTTTTAGTCACAGTTTTATGAATGGGATCAGTGGTTACCTTTCAAAAAAAGTAATTTACCCTTGGATGTTTGACCTTCAGCATGGAGAATGATGCATGTGCAGAGTTTGACACAAGAAAGCTGTTTTACTATGCATCTACTGAGGTTAGGTTTCCCTTTCCATTGTCAGTACTGTAATTTCATTATTTTGCACGTCTATCCATCCTGGGAGAAAGATCGTTCCTCAGTTAAGTTTCCTGAGGCATCGTCAATGTTTTCCCCATTAAAGGGGATTTTTGGGAGGAGTTTGTCCTTATTGCTGTGAGTGTCCAGGAACAGAAGGCATCCTATGTTGCAAAGCCCCCGAGGAAATCCCCCCTTGTGAAATTGGGCTCTTTCACCAGACTTAAACTGAACTGAAATGAGCTGAAGGCCTTTGCCTACATGATTATTTTGTGACATTAACAACGAGTTTGAAAACAATAAATGGTCCAATATGCAAGTAGCACAAGTGTGATGGGGACATCTTAAAACTCCTTCACACATATGCTGATAATTAGCTTTTGACAACAGAGACATCTTGCATACAGCAGAGAAAGTTTTTAAATGTACTTTACTGCATAAAGGTACATGCATTATACATTTTTCAACAAGGGAGAAGGGGTGTATGTAAATGCATTTATAAGATACAATTTGGGGGCAAAGCTACGAGTCTCAAATAATTAGAGCAAAGTATTTATGTTTTAAAACATGCCTGGTCTTACTGTTACTAGCTAATGTGAAAATAAGACATACTAAAAATGGAGGGCGTGACTTGACTACATTTTTGCGTCGTATCGTAACTGAGTGCATTTCATGGCTCGACCTGTGAACTACAAACTAATTAGGCTAGCTAATTGGTGTCCGGTGCTCGTTAACGGATGGGATTAAAGGACCAACCGTCCGTTGCTAACGTTACTCTGACCCCTAAACACTGGTGAAGAGTAACCGTTTAAAATGTCTCCGACCAACCTGTCCTCGGAGTCCATACGGCTCAACGGTTCACCATCCGAGGATGATATCTCCACACTCGGCCGCCTCTTGTCGCCCAGCTCCGCGCCTCCGGCTTTCTCACCATCTTCACAAACTGTTTTGCTCTTCTCGCAGTTTATCCCGGAGCACCGGCTGTCCTCTCCGGATTCCTCCTTCGCCTCTTTCAACGCGGTATCGCTGGCAGGCTCGTTGTTACCTTCTCCCGGGCTGGGCTGGGACTCCGGCTTTTGCTCCGGTTCTTCAGGAGCAGCTGCCTCCTCCACCACCACCACCGCCGCCGCCGCCTCCTCCTCCTCCGGGTTCGCCGTTACGGCACTGTCGTCTGTCACCGCCTCGCTCGCGGCCTTGTCTGCCGCTGCAGCGGGCTTCTCCTCGCCGGCCTCCGCGTCCACCTCTTCCATTTTCGGTTCTACGCTACCGCCTGGCTCCTCTCTTTCCGGCTCGGTGGGGGCCTTTTCTTTCTCCTCGCCGTCGCCGTCGTTCGTCTCAACAGTCGGTGCATCGTTGTCAACAGTCAGCGCTGGTGTTTCTTCTGGAGCCGTAGCGGCCATTTCAGCGGCTTACGTGCCGTGGGACACTTTCGGTATTAAAATTCAGCCGTGGCACCGAAACGTTTCTCTGCAGAAGAAGGGCGGGGTCAAATCACTCTGTCTGCTCTCTGATTGGTCCAGAGGCGGCACGAGGAGGAGAAACTCTGACGTTGGCATTTAAACTTTCCATGTGTTTCCAGCTTCTTTTAAATATGGAAGTCTTTGTTTACTACAGCAAAGACTCACAGATTAAGATATCATTTATTTTTAGAGTTTAATACATCTGCCGCTGAGGGTCTTGGACGGTACACTATAGAGGCTTTATTCAAGCTTAATGATCTTACTAATGCTCTTATAAGGCATTATTAAGACAAACTTTTGGGTTGCCAGGTTGTGAAAAATCTCTTTATCCTCCTCCATCAGGATGACTTGCCTTCTAGAAAGGCCTGCCAGGATCAAAATCAATTATTAACATCTTATCTACGTTTACAACTCCTTGATGGCTCATTAGAAAGTTTTAAATCCACAGGCACGTATTAAGAGATATTTATTACTAACTCAGCCAGTGCTTAATTACCATCTGGCCCAGGATCCAGGAATACATTTTTGCTCAGGAGCCCCAAACAAGTTTAGGTTAATGGAATAAAAAAAAAAAAGATAAAAAAAAAAAAAAAAAAGAATAAGTAAAAATGAACAAAAATTGAACACTGTGCAGGAGAGCTAATGATAATTTTTTTTTACTATATATGTATATGTAAATAACTAAATGAACTAAGGCTTAAAAAGATACTCCCCGCATTAAATAACAATAGCCATACTTTAAAAAAACAAGAAAACAAAACAAGGATTGCATTATTGATCAAAGATTCAAGACTAAGACAACTGACAGACATGGCCTCCTGCAATTCAAACCTTTATGAGCTATTAGTGTAAGTGTTCTGGTGTATTGTGGTATGTGTTCATTAGTATATGTACTATGGTATCAGTATAGTGGTATGTCTATTGAAGTAGATGTATTGTAGGATATGTTGTGATGTTTGTATTGTGGTATATGGATTGTAGTTTATGTATTTTATCGTGCCTGCCATGATTATATTGTATTGTGGTTGTATGATGTTTTAAACTGTATATTTTTTAATAACATTTTAGATCTACATGTAAAAGTCCAACTAGGGTCAATAGCTATAAACTCTCTGTGCAGCACATCAGTCCCATTCTCTGTATTGGGACTATGTTAAATGGTATTGTCCATTTCAAATGAAATGAAGAAGAAAAAAAGGGTCCTGCACTGCCTTCATCTATCCAAAGAAAAGATTTATCCAGGGACAGATCCCTCATACAACAGATGTAGAACAGTAGCATACTTTCTAGACTTGTCCAAATAAAAATGGACAACATGCAAGATTTTGTATTTTGGTATCCCTCTCTGGAGATATTACAGCTATTATGTTGTTGAGAACAAGGAGAAAACAGGTCAGCAGTAATACAAAATTTATAGGAATGTACAAATTACAAAAAAAGTTTTTAGAAGTTGAGATGCATTACAAAAAGAATCAAAAAAGTGTTACAAATATTTGCAAATTGAGACCTTTTCATTTGTTTTTTTTAATTAACAATAATTTAGATGTCAATTGTAGTGATGGAAGTAGGCTGTTCCAAAGAGATGGTCCTCTATATTTTAATTAATATTGATTTGGTGAAGTCCCAAAAGTTAATCCCGCTGTCATCTCAATCTGGATACTTTCCCCCTCTGCATTTATTGTGTAGCTTATAAAAACACTGGAGGAACTTGACAAAGGATACATAGTGTTCATTTTTATGACAAATATAAACTGGAGCCATCCAATTTGGGCTCTGTGAATTTTAACTCAGAAAAATTAGGTCTCTACAACTGCTGTGGAAAGTCACTGCAACAGAAATACCACAAGAGGGAGCCACAGTACCACATTTAAACTGCCTATTGGCAATACATGGGAGTTTAACTCATACGAAACAAATGTGAACATCCCACAGTTGCCTTTGTGCCCTAAAAAGGAAATGAACCATATGTCAAAATTCTACGTTTAGATTTTTCTTTTTAAATCTAGGACACACTTTTTAATACTGGGTCAAAATTCACTCAGTCTTGTGTTATCATAGAATAATATTTTGTTGAATAAAAGTCCAGGACAAGGCTGAACTCGAGCTGACAAATGAGCGAGTAAGTTTACACGTCATTATGCTCAGCTTGTCCATTTAAGCTGGCAACAGGGGTGGTTAAAAAAAACAAAACCCAAGACACAACCACTTATTAAGAACAGCAACATTTATTTAACATGATATAAAACAGATGGAATATGAACATTTGCAAATCAAATCTAGTATGTAACCATATGTTGGATACATCCATCCATCCTGCTGTACCATGTACATTATATACACAGTAAACCTCTGATAATTACACTTTGTACACACACACACAGACAAAAAAAAATCCTGGATCCATTAACGTTTTATTTTTATTGCTTTTTACATGTGCTAATCTTTTTTTTTTAATATATACTTTTAGTTCCAAGACTTCAAACCAACACGTCATAAAATAGAACCAAACTCTGATTTAATTTTCCTTCTCTCAGTTTAAATATATCTCTCAGCATTAAAAAAAGACAGTATAGAGTGACTTAAACATTCACATATGTGTCGGCAACAATGCGACAGGGACTGCAGAAGATCCCGTTTTTAAATAATTACAACCCAGAAATTACAAATAATCTTTGTCTGCAGCAATAAAGTGGCTCCTCCTTTTATTATAATGGAGGGATCTACATCTCTTATAAACTCGTCTTTCGCTTGGACAAATGTTCTTTACAATAAATGGATAAATATGAACGGTTAGTTGATGACTGATGTCTGAAAAACAAACTGAGTGACTTATAAAAGACTTAAGCAAGCTAAAATGATGAGAAAATATGTTTAAAACCTTTTAGGAGAGGTGGTGAGACGTATGGAAAATGTGGTCACAGGCCCTTAGGCTCACAACAGAGCTCAGTCTATTAGCCTCATATATATATATACACACACACAGACGTTGGCCCATATTCAAACAAGAACCTAATAAAACCATATAAATAAAGAAATTAACCTTAAAAGCCTTGTAAAAACTGAAAATGAAACTGCAACAATAACAGTATCAAAGCTGTGTTGTGTGTGGCGCCCCAAAGAGGGAAATAACAGAGAAATGTCACAGAGAAACTTTTGTTTGTGGCATAAGAGCTTAAGACGTCACAGTGAGCATACAGAAGTCAGAGGTTGACACCCCAGAGTACGGAGTAGGCAGTTTCACTCTCTGTAGGCCGTGGCCTTGTGCTGATGTCCTCGGGGAAGTCTTCAGGGGCATCTTTACACCTCCACTGCTGTTTCCTTCATGTGTAGGTTTTCACTGAGGCCAGGGCCTGTGCTGCAGGAAGAGAGGGAGCGCATTTATTACTGGGCCAAAGGTCAATTATGCTCCATAAATTATACGATACAATCGATATGTAACATTTCCCCAAGACTCAGTTATACTACACACGTGGTGGCCACCCGTATAGTTGAATGCAATCCTATACAACTGGCTGACATATAGACTACTTTTACAATGCCTGTAATGTTCAGTTTTTGTTGACACTGCCAGAGGTGCTTCATATGTTTTAGCACTGAGCTCATGATTAGTGGTAGTGTTGCACTGCATTATAGTCTGAGGTTTTAATAACCTGCTGTCTTGTGTATGTAAGGGAACAACATAATGTAGACATGTACGACACAAGTAATCTCGAAGATATCATATCGTGCGGGTACCAGAATCAGCCCGCCAAAGGGTCAAATCCGGCCCACTGGATCAACCTTATACACCAAATAGTGATGCACTTGTGAAGGCTGAAGGGGAATTTATACTTGTGTGGCAAACTGTTTGCCTTAGGTTACACATGTGGCCTACACCGTCGCAAGCATTTATACTTGTGCGGTGGTGTGTCTGTGTCACTCTGCAGTCCCCCCCTGCAGAACACTAGTCGGCAGCAGAGGTTTCTGTGAAGTGCTGTAAAGTTTAGTTGATTTAAAACACACCCAAAACACACAAACATGGCTTAATAGAGACAATTTCAAACAAAAGTACACAAATCAGCTTCACTATAACTCGCAGCATTCACAGACAAACACTTGTCTCTATCTGGGCACACTTTCCCCAGAAATACAACATGCTAATGTTATTAGCACAAGCCTATGGCATTTTACATTGTATAAATTAGCCTAGCAGCTAGTGGACTTCTCTCTACTCATATGAAACCAGGGACAACAACAACATTTAAAAAACATAACGCTACAAAATACGATTCTATGACAGCTCACAAAGTTCACCAGCAACTCAAATGTCTTCTACTAAACATGTTTTCAAAACAAATATAACATGCTAACGTTATTAGCACAAGACTATGGCATTTTACATTGTATAAATTAGCCTAGTGATGAGCAGAGATTTCCTCTGCTCATATGAAGGCAGGGTAAGTATAAATTAAGAAGTATCAATTCCGACTAAGAGGTGCCAGGTTTCAGCAGCAAGTTATCCTACTTTACGTCCTACTCTTCCTCCTGCCTCGAATGGCATTTGATAGAATCTACCGCAGCTCACCGAAAACAATCAATCAGAGCCGAGGAGTCTCTAATGCAACTGTCAATCATGTCAATCACTGCTCGAGAACTGTGGACAAACTACGCAGTGCTGATCAAATATAAAGATTCCGTCACTGCATTGCCTATTTCTTCCCTCGAATGTTTTCAGAAACACATTTTAGTGTACTGTTCAGCTATACAATAAGAAAGTTGGTCCGGCTGATGGGCGGTGCTTGGTATTCTGGTCAGCTGTATCCAACACGGCAGCTAAACAATACACTAAAATATGTTTCGGAAAACAACTGAGGTGAGAAATAGGCGATGCAGTAACAGAATTTTGATTCATATTTGATCAGTGCTGCCTAGTTTGACAGTTTGACCACAGTTCACGAGCAGCGACTGACACAACTGACAGCAGCATCAGAGGCTCCTCAGCTCTGACTGGTTGTTTTCATTCACATGCAGTAATGCTGTTAGAGGCGCTACGAGGCAATACAGTAGGCAAAGTAATGTCTTTTTGTTTCACAGATCATCTGTCTCATACCTCTGTGTGGATACAGTGACAGTTTCAGCAAATATAACAAAAAGTTTTGTTTGATAAAAGTCACCAACTACAGCTCAAAGTCACACCAAGGAAGGTAACACAATGGTGAGTGAGACTGTGGCCCACTGATGAAAGCCTCTGCATTACAAACTGGGTGCTGAGGGAGACATTCCCGGGGAAAAATGACAAGTGGAGCACGGTCATTAATAATCCGCTCTCGAACACACCAAAACATACATATATGCACACACACACACCCAACCGTCTACAGCTGTGTTAACTCTTTAATCTCGCCAGCTGCAGGGCTCATAAAACAAGCTGATATGAATGCCAATGCGCACTGCCCAACCCACGAAAATAAGCATTAATCAACCACCTGAACTGTATTTTTTAGATTTAAGTTCAATAGGCAAACAGCTGTTACTGAAAGGAATAAACTTTAAACTGTACAACTGCACACAATGTTTCTATAAGTGACATATAACTTAATCGTAACACCGCTTTGTCACTTTCTGACCCACCTCTCCGAACCTGATATCTTCTAGTAAGCTTATTCAAACACGCTGGTTGTGGGTCGTCTCACACATCACTATCAGCCTGGTTTCAAGCCCACAAGTGCAAGTCGTAAGTGCCACCAAGTGCCAATTTTTCAGGATTGTAACTTAAACTACGACCTCAGTCTTAAACATATGATTGAATTTAGCCAATTCAGACAATGTCAACAAAAACTGACCATTGTTAAGTTTATAAAGGTAGACATTATGGCTGAGCTGTGCACTGAATTGCATTAGACTGTACAGGTAAAAGTGGCCACTGAGTGTCTATTACTGTCATTTGAGTCTTGTAATTATATATAATTAGATAATTATTATATAATTATAACTACAGCACACTGAGTTGAGTCATGTGACGACACAGACTGCAAGAAATACCACAAGATGAGAAAAAACTGGGGTTCTACTGCAACACAGGATACATACAAACACATCACAATGGTTCCTCTCTTTATACCTTTTGTCATTATAAACCATAAAACTTTTCATTAACCCCTTCATTTTGACATGCTTATTCTCCCCAGAGACAACAACTAAAACATTCAGAACACTTTAGCATTGTGAGTATGGACAGAACAGATGGATGAAGGCCCTTACTGGTGCTACTACACACACATGAAGTGAGACCCGTCAGTGAGTTGAGGGGGTGTGTTAGGAGACTGTGGAAGGGGTGGGGAAGAGGACGACGGGCTTTTCACTGCAAAGAAACAGAGCGACATGTCGAACACACGCAGGCACACACAAAAAAAACAAAAACAAGTCAACAACAAGGCAATGAAATTAATGAAGAAACAACACCATGATAAATGACTGAACAAAATACACAATGGAGAAAGCTGCAGTTTGATAAACCACAATACAAAGGCAACGATCTTTAGGAACATGCTAACGCTGGCTTTTGTTATATCATATGCATTCTTCTGATCACCCACCACCTCCTCCCTCTTCTCTCTAGAGATGTACCTGCAACCAGCTTGCTGCGTTTGGAGGCCTCTGCTGCCAGCTCGTAGGAGATATTAATCATCTTCTCTTTCTCTTGTACGGTAACCTCCACTTCAGTGTCCTCCTCCGGGCTCAGAGCCATACTAGGCAGCACATTCTGCATGCTGGGAGCACACATACAAAATGGTCTCTATAATACGCAGTATACAGCTGTAACTGTAAACATAGTTTCAGAATAAATACAATTACCACGGGACAGAGATGCTATCTCTTTTAAATCAATTTATGAGGGCTGACATTTAGAGTAAAATGTCACAGTGGCTAGGAGATGAGAGCACAAGCTTTTCTGCATATCTAAGACAGTGATCTGCATGGGGAGCAGTGTAGCCTCTACTGAGCCATCTATGGTGATATCCTGATCCGACCCCAAACCTACCCCTCACTTCTAGACAGAATTTCATGCACGACCTCTGCTGAGAAATATCAGTGCTCCCCTGCAAAGACAGCCCTTTGTTCAAAGGATCCTTACCCAACATCAAGCGTCTTTGCAGTGCTGTCCTTGCTAATAAAAAGTTACTGGTACAGACAGATCACGATGAAGTGTTTACCTGTTTTTGGCTATGAGGGCTTTGATGCGATCGACCTTCCTCTGCTTATCAGCCTCCTGCTCAGGGCTCAGGGCCTCCTCGGGGTCTGACTCCACATAACGCTCAGGAATCAACACTTTGTCAGGCACAGAGAGCTGAAGAACGAAAACACAAAGAAAAACTTTATATAGCACACTCTATACAAACTAATGAAATGCTACGTGCTCTACAAATAAACACAAGAAACCACAAGCTAATAATGTCAACAACAAAAATATGCAGATATAAATCAGAAAGTGACATTCATAAACAAATAACAGATGTTCATTATCGCTATTATCAGTACAGGGAGGCTGTTCCATATTTTGGGTGTGTCAGAACTAAATGAAGCATCACCGTAGGCTTCGTCCTCCAGCGAGAGACACTTAATGTGAGACATTCTGCAGCATGCAGAGATCAGTGGGGAACATAAGCAGTACGAAGTTTATTGATGTAATCCAGAGAAAGGGCGTGAACTCTTGTAAAAACAGCAAGAAGCACCTTAAAATCAAGTGTATGGCTTATAGGCAGCCTATGAAAAGATTTTAGTAGAAGGGGTGGTTACAGTGTAGTGTCATGCACATGCCTTTGGAAACACTCCTGCCTACAGTGTTTTTCAACTTTGCATTTTGGTAGATTAACTTCTTTTTTTTGTAACCAAATTTTATTCAACAATTTGCATATATGATAATACAGCGACACAGTGTCATGTTTTTCGTTTTAAACAGCAATATTAACCTTTTTACCCCCTCACCCCACTGCCACTCCCCAACAATCAACTCCCAGCTCATAAGAACAAAGTAATGACAAATAAATTAAATAAATAAAAATGACTGAATAACATACATAGACACAAAGTAGGTGTACTACTAATTCAAAATAAATAGATAAAGAATATTAATTAATGTCTGCATCCTAAAAGATCACAATCAAAATGTCTGTCCCCACACTGTTACATCTCCACACACAGTTGTGTCCACACAATAAATGCATATCCCACCATATAATACCACCACCACTGATCGTTCTCCGGTCATACTTTCCATACTTTAGTCTAAATTTGTTCTTTAGCCAAATTATGTACCATTATCTTTGATAAATGTTGCTGTTGTCCCTGGATTTATATGAGAGGAAGACAAGATCGCTAGCTGCTAGGCTAATTTATACAATGTAAAATGCCATAGGCTTGTGCTAATAACATTAGCATGTTGTATTTGTGTGGAAAAAATGTGTCCAGATAAAATTAAGTGTTTGTCTGTGAATGCTGCGAGTTATAGTGAAGCTGATTTGTCTACTTGTGTTTGAAATTGTCTCTATTAAGCCATGTTTAATGTGTGTTTTGAATCAACTTAACTTTATGGCACTTCATAGAAACCTCCGCCACTGACTAGTGTTTTGGAGGTGTAACTGCAGAGCGACAAAAACAGACCATACAAGTCTAAATGCTCACAACGGCGTAGGCAAAACGTGCGTAAGCTACGGCGCAGGGCCTGCTGCACAACTATAAATCCTGCCTAATGGGTTAGATTGCATTGTTTTAAAGTGGGAGATGAGAGGCTGCCAGTGTTTGTAGAACTTCTCAGCTGAGCCACAGACAGAAAATTTTATCTTTTCAGAAATGACATGAAATCCAGCTGCCAGGACGCATTTGAGGGGGGTGAGAAATTTTTCCAAAAGAGGAGGATTCCACGACAAGCTAGTAAAGGTGCGAAAGAAATTACAGTCCTTTGTTTAGCAGTCATTCTAACACCCTCCCCGGGGATACCAAAGATGACAATCTGAGGCGATGGGTCTCGAGTCAGTTCCGATATCTTCGATATAACATCAAAAAAAGATCTTCAGTAGATCTTCAGTATTCCACTCGGCTCGGGCATGACCAGACCATATGAGTCAAGTTTGGTAGACTGACTTCTGACGCAAGTATTGTATTGCAGCAATGATAAAATTAGTAAATTCAGATTTTTTATACAGCTCTTTTGACAGTGAAATATGGTGTCAAATGCACTATAGTCCACAGAACCAGTTATCATCTAGCTAACATCAAAGGATAATTATCCTTTTCAAAATGTACCTGTTAAATAGGACAAAAAAAATCCCTGATAATTTAGCTATATGTATATTCATTAAGCACATGTTAAATGAGTGTAACATTGAAGTAACAAGAGATGTTTTAATTACACTAATACCATGTAATTGTGACTCTTTCATTAATTACTAAATTAAAAAATTGAAAAATTAAAAAAGATGCTTAAAAACAGAGAATAGTTATTAATACTCAAATCCATCACACTTTGTCTGATGTTGCTAAACATTTCCTACATTATTTGCCCGTAACAATATTAACCCCTCAGTCTGATAAGTAGACAACCAACTGCTGCGCCTTACCTCTCGGTCCACATTTAAGTGGTCAGACTGCGAGGCTTCTTTGAGACGGGCAATCTCCTCAGCAGGCGTCTCCTGCTCCCTCACCACCTCCTGCTGCCTGAGTGAGGCCTCCAGCTGCTGAATGTCACTACTTATCCCCTCATCTCTGCGCCTCACTTGAGACTAAAAAAAAAAAAACACACACAAAACAAACAGAAGAAAAATGCAGAGAGATCAGATCACATGACCGGATTCCAAGATTTAATATTAGTCTACTCTGAACATGAATGCTGCCTTAGTGTCCGCAGCAGTCGCCCAGTACCTGCATGCTGCGATAATGGTTTTCTTTAGTAAATGAGTGACTGCGAGAGGGCGTGTTCTCCTGGCTGCTGCCCCGGATGTGGAGGCCTTTCTTTTTCTCCCTAAGGGCACCCTGCTGGTGGCGGCGGATCCTCTCCAGCTGCTCCTCCACGCTCATCCTGGGCCGTCCGCTTTCCGCAGCACACAGCTGCTGCTCCACCGCACTGCGTGGACGCTCCTGTTAGCCAGAAGAGGACAACCACAGAAATGCACCCACACCACAGGGGGACACAGAAACACAAACAACACACAAAATAAATAGAAGTTAACAATACTGCAGCGTGCTAGGAGACAAATGTCACCATGGTGATTTTTTTACTACACAGACCCACAGTTTGGGTGTGTAGCTTACTGGCGTCATGGTGTGGTTGGGTCAGATCTTATAATGCAGTCAATAGGGTATTGTTGAAAACAGTTTAAATTTAACCAAGTACAATAATCGCATGTTCTCCAGCATTACTGCACATACTGGAAAAACATTGTGCTTCTTTAAACAAAGAAGTCAGGAGTGACATAATAACCACATTGTGAAATGGCTCTTTAATGTTCACTCTCCTAGAACCAAGACCTGACTGGCTGCTGTGCGCACACACACGCTCCTGCTGGCACACATGGGTGCACTCAGAGAGGCTGCGGGCCTGTTAATGCCTGAGCAGGAGAGGCTGATGATGTGAAGTGAACTGAGGAGAAGTTGTTCACTTTCACGTTTGTGGCGTGCTGCAGGGGCTGTCAGATCTGGATTTAGTCCAGAGCCTGAGGACGCAGCCTCCACTGTCCAGATTGTTCAAGAGGCTGGTATCCAAGGGCCTCAGCTGAACTCTAAAAGCCTGTGACACATTCTCTCACAACCAGAGGCTATATGGCTGACAGGGAAGACTACAGTACTGTATGTGTGCATATGTGCGCAGCTGACATTTTACTAAGTTCATATGGGTTCATTTATGCTATATGTTCATCTTTTTTCCAAACACAAACACATACAGACACACTAAAAGGAGGACACACCCCAGTGTGGTGCGCTAATGACATGGTTAGTATATTTCAGTTGATAGTGTTTGAGGCTGGAAACTGTGTAAACCAAACTTGGCATCTCTTCATGACAGCCTGGCTTTAGGAGCATGAGTCACACCCTGGTCATGTGATGCGTGGCCTCCTCTGCCACTAACTTTCAACCAACAGCTTAAAGCTGGAGTAGGCAGTTTTATTTTGGCATCATTGGACAAAAATCCCATAATAAACTTTGAGCATGTTGTAATTCAAGTAGACTGAGACAACACTCAACTTATTCACCTCCTTTAGCTTTGTTTTTAGAGTACTTAGAAAGACTAGGCTGTGAAAGGAGTCTTTGCCAATCACAGTAAATTTAAGAGAGAGAGTGTTCCTGTTCTACAGAGGCAGATGCGCCTGATTCTTGATTAAATGGAGAATCCTGCAGAAAAAGTTGCTATTCCAGCACTGGCAACAACTGTCTACACTGCAAAGATGCTCAAAAAAATGCAGACAGACTTACAAAAAAGAGAGAGAGAGGGTCTGACAATAAACAACATAAAACACGTTTTTTTTTAATGATTTCTAGTAGTTTATAGCGTTCTGATAACTGCAGCCAAAAGCTCATAGCTGCGGCTTCAAGATCACATTTATGTAACTAACGTTAGCTGGAGCCTTGAATCACAGTGTGTCCTCTGCTGCACACTGCACACAGGAAGATAACTGCTAGTGCCAAGGTTTAGACCTTCTTTCATTTTAAAATTAGTTCATGACAGCTGATGGAAACATCTGGCAGCCTCTGGTGGTCCAAAAGGTTAAAACATGCCAAGAACTATTTACAGTTTCTATTTGACTCACCGTCCTGGGGTCAGGCCTCTTGCCTTTTCTTAAGGTAACATATGAAGCTATGGAGGAAGACTCAGGCACTGGGGATTTGGTCCTGGGTGGGACGATGCCGACTGGATAGGATGCCCCTAGCAGGTAAAAAGATAAGTCAGTAAGCGACCTGTTTCAGGGACAAAGCATTTGCTTTTATACAACATATAAGTAGCAATTCACTGAAGACTACAATATATTTTCGGGTCGATTACAGGAGATTCAAAAGCCTGTACTTAAAAGTAAAAATTCTCCTATCAGATCAAGTATTTTCTTGAGTTTCAGGTCCGTGAGACCTTCAAGTTTAACCCTGAGAATGTCTGAAGTAAACTCTACTGACAATTACACTGTTTCCCGCAGCATTTGCAGCATCGGCAGGCTGCTCGTATCGATTGTGTGGCAGTGCGGAACAAGCGAGGAGCTACAGTGTAATCATTCAACTTCAGAACACCTGCATTACGCTGTGCAAGCTGTTTCACTAAATTTAGGCCAATTTGCTCCTTCAGAAATTCTAAACCATGTTTTCACAGAGAATAATTAGTAGATAACTAAGTTATCCCAGCACTGATACACAAACCTGAGCAGTATTGTGATTTGCACAGTGTAAATTAAATCCAGACAAATGGGTCTGGGTAAATGCCACCGTATCCATGGTAACTACTGTGCGCTGAATAATGGTTGCCATGAGATTTACTTTGTGATATACTGACCTAGCTTAATGCTCTGGAGAAAAAAAAGCCTGACCTTGTATTTATGCTCGGTGTCAAAGTGATGCCTGTTTAAATACCACGGTAACCATGGCAACTGTCAGTGCGAGAGACAGGTTTAAGAGGTCACACAGTGATAATCTTATCAGGCGACTGATCGACAACATGGATGAATCATTAGAGAACTGCACAGTTATCAAACAGCTGCATCATATATCACTTGGCGTGATGTACCTTTGTTTCCAGAATGTTCTCTATCAGGGTGTTCGGATCTGTCCTCTCCGTTGCTCTCATCCACTTCTGCCACTGTGGTGAGCTCTGGTTCACTCTTATACAGCCTGTAGTCTGGGCCCTGCACAACACATTGATTTATAGTCACTGAGAGTTTGGGTCCAGAGCGAGATATAAAAAAGAAAGTGACATTTTCTCTTATGGAAGGACTTCAAAGACAGCAGCAAACAAACATCCCTTTTCTACAAAATGATGCTTTTACAGACTGAGCAATCTCAATACATAAATGTAGACAGCTTGAATAAAAACTCTGCACGTTGTTTGGGTATGACACATAATTTTACAGCCAAATGAAAAAGTAGGCAGCAGTCAGACAAGGCTAAGTTTGCAACTGAGGACACAACACAACAAAATAGAACAAAATCACAACTTTTCAACACACAGAAAAAAGCAAGACAAGAAAGCATTTCAATTAAAAAGAGAAAAACAATGACACGCGAGAGAGGCTTAATCCAATTAACTGAAAAAAAAAAAAAGATGATGGAAGTATGGCATCAAGTAAAAAAGGGAAATGATCCAACCAAAAACAACTCAAAGGAAACGAGATGTCCGTCAAAACAAAAGTGAAAACCATCACAGCGGGCAATGACATGTGATGACACACATGAGGGCAGGGTCAACCAGGAGGTCAACGAGTCAACAAGCTTACGCTGTGCGTGCCATTCCTGTGATTGGCCTTCCTGTCCTCCGGCCTGTGGAGCGATGAAGGGCGCACACCAGCATGAGAGGGCATAGGGGGCACGTTGGGGGGGTTGGGCTCATAGGACTGGGGTAAGGGTGGCCGCGGGGGTACCGAGTCCTCCTCCTGGGGATTATACATGGCATGACAGGACAGGAAGCAAGGTGACACATGGCGCCACCACGCAAGCTCAGGGCAACCACCATCTGGTACAGAGTAGTTCTGGCCCACAGGATGGGCAAACCAGCTGATTAGCCAGAGAGAGAGCTGCTTGTGCTGTTACAGGGTGACTGACACATCCACTCATACACCACCACTCATACTGTCCATGAGCAGGGCTGGCAGTTTGAGCTCACAGCTTAAGTTAGTCACCAGCCACACAACTACAGGGCATCTGAATGTAAGGCGAAGTGAAGGCTGCAACCACAGATTATTTTCATGATTGGTGATGCCTGATAGTTTTTCAATGTAGTGAGTCCCCGAGACAGACAGGTGGTCATCTGAGTGGGTCCTAGAGATACACGATTATGGCCAAAATGATTTTTTGAACAATGTTGAAAAGCCAAAAGATGAATTATTACTGGAATGTCTGTAGTAATATCCTACAGATTCATGAATTTGGGGCTAAATGAAGCTAAAAATATAAGGTAATTGTCTACTGGCGGCCCTCAGGAACCTCTATGCCATGGCGCTGACACTGCCAACTTGGTGCACAGAGCTTCAGAGAGTCAGGGAAGGTGGCGGACAAGCTGGTGTAGGATCTGTGCAGATCACCATTTCTAAACTACCGACATATCAACAACAGTATGATACTAATATCCAAAACACAGTGGTCACTCTCAGTGGTTTCTGTGACATGAGAGATACTTTAAAAATAAGTCAGGTCACATGACACCACTGTTCCTATAATTTTCATCCAAAGTTAGCAGTGTGTCCCCCCACAGACCAATCAATAGTGAGCCTACTGCCTGGTTTCAGATTTTATGCAACAGGGATGCAATTATTAGCACAATTCTTTAATCTATAAAACGTCAGAAAATAGCAAAACATTCCCTCACAGTGACATCATCAAATTGCTTGTTTTGTCCAACCAATTGACCCTTCGCTAAGCCCCGCCCCTTTGTGATGGTCCATCAAGCTGTCAGAGTCAACATGGAGCCCACACTGTCACTAACTGCACTCCCTGAAGAAATATTATCATGTTATTGGAGAAATGAAACAGTGATTCCAGAGAGAAGCAGACAGAGGGGTCTACAGTCTGTGTTTGAAGGATATATCCAGGATGTCAAACTGACTCAGCAGCAACAACAGGTTAAAAAGACAAAGATAGTTAGAAGCTAAAGCCCAACTATAGGCTACAGATCACAGTGTCAAAGTGAACCACCACATCACTGCTGATCGACACAGAAGACAATGAATATAAAGGGAAACTCTGCTGATATTGAACCAGCTGTGTGGCATCGCAGTGTGTGCAGATGAATGGTGTTTGGCTTTGGCAGGGTCGGTCTTTGTTTCACTGTTCTAATCATTAAAAAGCAAAAGCAGCATGTGTATACATTCAGTAGGCTATATCTTCAGTAGCTAGCTAGCTAACCCTACACTTTTCAGGGTTTCATTTTGGTTTTGGAACAGGGAAGAGACGTATATCTTTTTCCAAACTCTCCAGGTAACGAGTATCATTAATACACGACGTGCCCCAGGCACAACATTTAGCTCCAAATCCACAAAACCAGCCTGAAAATGAAGGAAATCTGAAACGATCGCATTAGAGTCAATGGAGTCCAGCTGGCATGATGCTAAGTTATGATAGGCCAGTCTGCGTGCCGGAGCTGGACTAAGCAAAGGGTCAGATCTAAATCCAATAATATTCAATTAGCAATGATATTAAAGAGAGAAAAGGAACAAATCCCTATATTCTAAAAGCTGGAACCAGCAAATGTTTGAGATTTGTTCTTGAAGCACAATGAATATAAAAATTGTTGTCGATTTATTGTCTGTTGACCAATGTATTGATTAAAAGCCTAGTTGTTTCAACGCTCCAGAACTGTATGACCAGGTGAACTGTCTGTTAGTGGCTCCTCACCTCATTTTTGTGCTTGCTGAAGTTGCTCTTGGGCCCATACATGTTCACACCATCAGCAGATCTCTGAGCTTTATGTTTACTGAGCGCCTCCATCACATCTTGAATCCTCCAAAGTTCTTTCTGGATGTGGACGTGCTGCTGGCTGGGCGGCTCAGTCTGGATGTGCACAGAAAACACACACACAAGTCACCAAATTTTACCTGCAGATTTTTAACTTGGCATCCTGGACCCAAGAGAAGAGCATAAGAGCAAAGAAACAGGATGATGTGTAATTATCTGCTGATGACAGGTTTGTCTGAGAGTGAAGGGCACTTAAGAAGAGGATGTCCAGGCTCCCTGTAGGCTCTCTGACTTCTCCACTCCGAATTAGCATCGGCTCTGACTCAGGCTCAACCAGGAATAACTGTTAGAACAGTTTCTCTCTGTCTCTACACTTCTCCCGTGATGAAGGACAAGATAAAAGACAGACTTAATTAAGACCTGCTCTATCATCGCTACAGTCATCAATCACACACTATGTTGCTTTGATCTCTCAGTTACCTCCCTCCTCACTGCAGCTGAGGGCACTGGAGCACAGAAATCTTCTTTACTTTCTCCACAAAGTCAAAGAAAGTGTCTACAAAAAGGATGACTAGGTGTTCAAGGGAATCTGCCACATATTCAGCTTTCTTTGAAGCTCTGCGGTGTATGTACCCCAACCAAAGTCTAACTATTATGCCATGCCAGTGTTAGACAGAACAAGCGGTGCAAGATTAAAGCTGCGCAGCTTCAGTCTCAAGAATTATCCTACCTGAGGGCTTCCCAGTGCTTCAAGCTGCTCCAGGAGGTTGTTCTTAGCCAGAGTCACATCTCCTTCCAACTTGTCATACTCCCTCCACGACCGCTCCAACTCCTGGTTTGGGAGGGAAATACTTTGTGAATGACAATGTGAAAAAAAAACTCTAATCCTACTAGCACTCCATAAGAAAGAGGGTCCAGCGTGAGTGTGTGTGAATGTGCTGTATGACTCACAGCTGCGATTCTGGAGAGTTCTCTGCAGGTGCTAAGCAGGCCGCTCTGCAGTAAGTCTCTCTGCTGGATAACACTCTGCATGGCAGCAGGGTTATCAGAGCCCATCTCTATCTCCTGGCTGGCTGAAAGCAGTGCTGTCTCCAGGGTGTGCTGAAGGAACACACAACGGATCAAATACACATACAGCATGAGTGTATCATCTGTCACTGTAACATTTAACATCAGCTAACTTTAGTCACAAAGGATGATTTAAGTATCTAAGTATCTGTTTTTAGCTGCCATACTTCTTGCATAGGGACAAAAAAGTGTTGGTGTAAGTGAAATATTTTCTTTTTGGATTACTCAAGTCACTGATTAGAGCAAACATGATGACAAATACCTACGACCCCATCCTCTGGTCGCCCTCTTTGGCACCCTGAGAGGATGATTTATACCTGACCCCGACCCAACACCATACACTGTCTTTTGCCTCTCTGCTGGCCAGACGGGCAGTTCTAATCAGATGGAGGGATGCTGCCCCGCCCACCCACACCTAGTGGCTGAGGGACATTATGTCCTGCCTTAATCTTGAGAATACTCGCACAATGTGATTTTGCCAAGTAGGAGATGCTCCTGGATCAACATCCCACATCACATTCCAGGACCTTCTGAGAATTTTGTTCAATTGTACTAACTTTAACTTGGTAAAGCAGGATTTCTAAAAGAAGCACAGGTGTAGCACACTGATGATGTCAGAGGGCTGTGATTCGTTAATCGCAATGATGGTGCTGGAGGGCAACGTGGGATGTTGATCCAGGAGCGTGTCCTACTTGGCAAAATCACATTGTGCGTGAATACACAATTTGTAACTCACAATAAAATATTCCAAAAGGTGTGGGCCCCTTTCTGAAATACTTCCAGAGCTTTCGGTTAAACTGAAGATTTTGTGTTTGTTTCTTGTTCCTGATGCTTTCTGTCAGTGTATAGTCTGATAAAGTACCCCATTATTCTGATCTTGTCTTTTACACAAGCATCTCTTCTCCTCTCTTTTAATATTAAGCCTGACTTTCAGCTCATCTGTCATTTTTGTACAAGTCAGGAGATGAAAAACCATCCATATGATGATGATATGCCAGCTGTTATTTGGGGTTAGTGGGAGTGGGAGGATTGTGATTGGATTCCATGCTGTGTTCCTTGTCATATATATGCTTTGTTAACTTTGATAAATTTTGTGAATATCCACTGTGTAAAACTGTTAAAACTGAATAAAAATATTCTTGATACACAAAAAATGATGACAAATGCTCATCAGCCAAAAATAAAAACAAGCAGAAACTCATATCGGAGGACCTTGAGTCAGCTATTGTTTAGTATCCTTACTCGCACAATTACTTTATTCATTAATCCGTAACCAACACTGTCAACTCATCGTCTGTCAACTGAAAAATCAATCATCACGCCAGTCTGTTCAGGACATAATTTGAATATGTTATGGTTTGTTTTGCTGGTTTTGATGGGCTACATTTCGCACTTTATTTACTGTATCAAAAAAATAAAAACATTCATGTAAGATATCTGATATGACTGTTTGCATGAGTGACTCCAGTGTTCAGTTAGACATGGATAAACAGTACATCACTGTTCTTTCAGAGCGCCTCTAAGTTAGTATTTTTCTCTGTATGCACGTCAACACTGCACAGCAACTAGGGCTGGGTATTGTTTAAAAAATGATGATACCAGCACCAATACCAGTAAGTGATACCAATACTAATAGAGTTATTAATTTTAAATAATCCTTCTGCATTTTAAGCATTTATTTTTTATCAAATGCCACAGGAGTGTAGTAAAGCCATACGTTTGAATGTTTCTGTGGCATCTCGGCACCCTAAAGTGCCTACTCCTTTAAATAGACCACCCTCAACTTCACCACACCACAGACTGTTTGGGTTCTAGCTGCTGCAGTAGTGGGCCAATCACACGTTTAATTAAATCGAAGAATGCTTATGGTGATTGGCTGTGACCAAGACCATACAATTATTTTTATCAAAAGGATCAAATGCAGATATCTTTGGTTGGAGAAGTTTTATACTACTTGGTACTGGGTTATTTTGGTTGATACCTTAAAAGTATCGAGTACAGACACCCAGCTCTAACAGCAACCAGTACAATGTTTTAGTCTGCTGACAGCGGGTAGTCAGATATGTTAAATATGACATGGCTATGAAAGCCTTGCAAGCCAGACAGCTCTTTGAAGTTGATGACAGTAGCTGGGCTGTTAAGCATTATAACAGACTTTTGTTTTTCTCTCTCTCACAGTGTTGTGCATATAAACCTAACCCCAGCTATTCTTATGATTTAAACAGAGAATGAACTGTTTATTCTTTCTGTTTATTTTTTTTCCATTTGGTCCTGCGCTTCTGTAAGCATTTCAAAAAGTGTTGTGTGTGAGAATGCAATGATGACAGATGTGCAGCGTTTCGTCACCTTCTCTCTGTACAGTTGCTGAAGTTTGTCCTCCTGTGTCCTCACCACTTTATCCTGCTCACACAGTCTGCTAAGTTTGGTCTGAGGAGAAAACAATAATCTGGTGTGACACATCATGTATAGTTGAATAATGGAGCACAATGTCCTGCGAGGGCTCAACACTGAACTTACATCAATGTCCACTTCTTCTGGCATACATGTATAGCCATGCTCCCTGTAGCCTTCTGGACTCAACTGTGAAGACAAACAGAACATTAGACAGAGACACCAAACATGCACATACATATTAGAATCTGGAGATCTAATGCAGTGTCATGGCAAGGCTCTCTCACTGAGCTGCGGGATTTGTCCTTGGGTAGAAACTCATATTTCACTGAATCAGACAATCTAAGTTAGCAAACCAAGAGTGGGAGAGCAGCCAGTCTAAACACAATCTCCTCTCTGGTGATTCTGGTGCCTCGCATTTCATCACCCACAATTGTTTGTCTCCATCAGCACAACGCAGTGGTTTTATTGGAAATGCAAGTGGAAGGCGTGTAAAACAATCTTGCTTACTAAACCCTCGAGTCAGCGCATACTGTAAGCTGCGTCCACCAACAGCTAATGCTCTGCTGCTGATCAGTCCAAGGACTCTGCCTGTCTGGTAGCTGTGGTCAACTGTGTTTGTGCTGCGCAGTGCAGTATTATTTTAAGATATAACAACAGATATTCTTAGGACTTTTTTAACATACAGTAGTAATGCTCAGGACGATTAAGTACAGCTATTTAATTACTTACATACAGGCTAAAACACAGACAAAAGCAGTTCAGTGTCAGACTGTACTGCAGTTACTTCTACACTAGTTTATAGTATTACATCATCTATGTATTACATTACAACATCCACATGAATGTAGTTAGAAAAGCAAGTAAAGACAGAAGTGAAGCCTGCCCTTCTCTCAACTTATATTAATACTGCTTAACTACTTATTTTAAAGAACAAAAAAGTCACAGTGATCAAACAGGGGAAATGACTTCAACTGCATTGGATCCCATGTTTCCAGTAAATCCATTTATTACATAATGCGTCATCATTCATTCACTCCTCACCATGTGCAGTCCATAATTATTAGGACAGTGACACTGTAAGTCCGTGTTGTCTTGTGGTAGCACTCACATTGGATATGAAATTACATGTTTACAAGATTTAGGCACCAACTTAAAGCTTTCATTTACATCCTTATTGGGTACCCCAAAATTAGGGGAACCCAAAATAACTGAATAAATAATCAATAATCAAAATAATCTAGAATACTGTGTAAGATTTAAGAAGATTTAGTGGCATCTAGCAGTAAAAACTGCAGATTGCAACCATCCGAAACTTCTCCCGGTTAGAATTTCTTCAGTGTTCCTCTCCAAAACAACAGACCAGGTGGTAAAAATTGTTAAAAACACAGAATAAAGCCGTTTCACATTACAAATAAGTGTTTGCAAATGCTATTCAGCCTGTCTGTGATTAGCACCCGCTAATCTACTCTCATCTTTTTTCTCAAATCTGGACATTCAGGAGGTTTTTACCGGGAGCCGAATTATCCACAGAGCTCTGTTCCTCTCCAAAACAAATAAACTCGATGATGATTTAAGCGGGAAAACACTGAATAAATTTGTTTCATACTACAAAAATCTTTGTTCTTATGAAGCTGCTTGTCAAAGGGGGTCTGCTAACTACACTGGATGACCCCAAAACACAAATATCTAGAGCCAGTGTGTGGTTTGTCCATTCTAGGCTACTGCAGAAACATGGTGGTGCAACACAGCAGACTCAGTGGACGAGGACCTGCTCCCTATGTAGATATAAACACACAGGACAATTCTTATTTTCAGGCGATTATACACTAAAGAAAACATACTTGTATTATATTCCATTTATGCCAATACATCCCCCTAGATACTACACACTGGACCTTTAATATATGGGTTCAAATCATCTGCATTCAAAGACTGGTTAGTCTACACCTACAGACATCAGCGGACACTTTGTATCTTCCCTCTGACTCTGCCAGGCCTGAACTGCAGCCATCTTCCCTTTGTGCTTGTTGTGAGGCTTTCTGCTTGAAGTCTTGAAATCTGGTCTTGTGAAACACACGATCATATTGCAATTCAGATCACATATCTGTTGGCTGCCTTGTTCATAAAGCAGGTTTAGGTTTCAGCCCTGCACTTTAAAAAACCCCTACAGCTAAGAGTCGGCACTTCAGCTTCATAGACACTGTTTAATTTTACATCCAATGTGCTGGTCTACAGAGCCAAAACAACACAAAATGACTCACTGTCCAAATATTTTTAGACTCCACTGTATACCAACACCCCACACTCACACCTGCACTCGTTCACACACACTTCTCTCAACACCTTTTTCCTCAGCTGAACCACACAGTACAGTTAAAGCAGGTGGGAGCCGAGAACCACATGGCATTCCACACAGAACATGCAGACTCTCCCACAGCGCGGGGGGCTCCACTGTGGTGTTGTGTGGTGTGGATTACGAGTGACATGGGGAGGAGGAGGAGGGAGACAGACTTCTGGCAGCTGAACAGGTGGAAATGCAGCTGTTGTCGGGCCGGTATGCCAATGAATGGGTGGGGGGGGGGTTGGGGTGGGGGCGGGCAGTCTTCAGCAGCACTTTTACACCTCATGAGGCGGTCACAAAAGTGGCAAAGTGATGTCATAGCCATCGTCACACACAAGCCGGCCCTCTTTATCCTTTCCACCAGCAGAAGGGGTGAGAGGGAGGAAATGCAGACAGGTAAAAAAGAAGAGAAAGTTTACCTAGAAAACATCTGCCTTCATCTTCATCATCCCCCACTGACTGCATTAGGTATAGAGTCTATTCCACAGCTGATGTCAAGCCTACTCAGACTTACACCACTAAATCCTAACATCAAATAAATAAAGCACAGGGTTCCTGCAGCTTAAGGCAAGTTAGATTTAAGACTTTTTAATGCCACTAGGAAAGACATTTAAGACCAATTTTACAAATACCACAACTAAAGGGAAATAACATGAACTGACAGAAATTACCTTTCAAATTTTTACTGTAACATACAACATGGCTTTCTGGTCTCGTGGCGTAGATGAAAGTAAAACATAACTGGGAAATACCTGACATTTCTTTTCACTCCGCAACATTCCACTGCCTTGATTCCCATCACATGGAGTTTGTAAGACTTTTTACATGAAATATACCGTGCCTCAAATGCATTGTGTTGCACAGATTCCAGCGATGCCACAAAATCTTAGTTAAAGACCCTTAAAGTTTCTATGAATTTGCACTTCCCCATGTTGTCCAGAATAAAGTGGCAGCAGCAGTGAATCCTCTGCTCTGAGCATCTGGGCTGGCTACAAAATATAAGTGTAGGTTATTTCACTATCCTGATCTACATGATGTATATGCAAGAGGCATTCGGTAAACCTTTTCTTTAAACAGATGTTAACAGTTATTTTGAGATTATACGATGCAAAGTCAGGAAATAATGACTCATAGAACTACCTACTTCCCAATTCTTAGTGTTTTAAAGACTTTTGAAAGATCGATTAAGACATTTTAATATCAAATAAGGCCTTATTTGAAAAATGAATGAATTCAATGCTTTTTAATACTTTTTAAAAAGCTGCATTGGATGACTCTAAATTAACAGTATACAGTGCAAAAGAGTTTTTAGAATAGTGGAATAATATCGGGCCCTGCTAGAGTTAAAATTAATTTAATGTGCTGCACTTAAAAGAGCAACGTGTAAGATTTGGGGGGGAATTGCAGATTGCAACCAGCTGAAACTGTCCTTCAGTGTTCATTGTTTAAGAGGTTTTTACTGGTTGCTAAATTATCTGCAGATATTCTACTGGTGTATATATTGTGGTTACATTTTTTATACTTACAGCCTTAGCGCAGTGACCATATATATTTAAATAATTTATTAATTACTTTATTTTTTATTAATTAAAAAAAAAATCATATTAGTGTTAAACACTGTAGCATAATGCACATTTTATTTTTATTTTAATGCATATTTCATTTCTACTTTATTATATTTATTGCATTATACACACTACACACTTTTATTTTATACGTTTATTCTTACTTTTTATAATTCTCTACTCTTAACATTGGAGCAACTGTAACGCATCATAATTTATGGGAGCAATAAAGTATTTCTGATTCTGATATTATATTGTATTGTATTATATCATATTTCTGCTAATATATCCCCCTAAGTCATACACACTGGACCTTTAAATTATGCCATTAAAAACAATCCTCCCACAACTCTTTTTTCTTACAGTAAGATAAAGCACTTAGTTATGCACTGGACTGAGAAGTGACATGTCTGACAACACACAATTAAGTCACAGTAATTAGAGTCCCCCTGCCAAATGCAGGCGGCTCGGCTAATGAGAGGGAACGCATTCTCCAAACGCTTATGATAAATCACACACTAACCTTCACTGGTTAGGGCACGAGACAAAACAAGAGGAGTACAGACTAGAGGCTTCGCTGCCTAAATGATCTGGGTGCAACCACAGCTTTAGCTTTTGATTTAGGACAGTCCCACAGCTAGCTGAGTGTTTCCTAAACAAGTAGCAACTTCTAGAGTAAACTATATCCAGCCCCCACACACAAACTTAACAAAGAGAGTGAGGAAGGGATTTAACTCAACAGTGAAGCAAACACATCATACTACTCTTTACAAGTCATGCCCATGTTGGCATGACTTCTCACAATAAGAGGAGAACAGTCAAAAGCAATGGATGAGGAGGCGCTGGCGATACAAACGATACAGGGAGACCAGTCTCAAGATGCCATGAGGACTTGGACACCGGAGGAGGAGCATTGCAAAACAGACCAAAAGAACAACAGCGACTGGTGAGGATGAGGCGGAGCAAAGCCTTTGGCTGGCCTTACTTGCTGGTAAAGTTGAGGCCTTGGGGCAGAGTTCTCAATCAAAGTGTGAGTCATGGCGATTAAAGGCTCATTTTCCTTCATCTAGTCCAGTGTGGAGAGGAGCGATATGGCAAGTGTCAGTTTATAGCAGTGCTTCACTTTAGAGATAACACCGACAATATTGATACACCTTGCTCGCTGTCTCTCATGAAGCAGACTCAGACAGGGATGGCAACAGGAAGCAGTGAGAGACGCTTACAAACAGGATCAGGAGGACACTAGCTGCAGTTACATGGACTATATTTCTCCAGTTTGACTGAAATAGTTCTGATTAGAGATTCCAACTGAACTGGTTATATGGACGCTAATAAAATGAGCTGATGAGATGTGCGTTTACATGGCCCAAAGCCTTTAATCAGAGTATAACTTCTCTGACTTGAGCAGAGTGGTTCCACTCGCTGTGAGGCATTTTTTAATTCAATACAAAAAGTACAGAAGGAGAAGAAGTGGTTTCGCCTGTTAATCCAATTTTGCAAGTAAAGTAAGTCTAACCCTCACTCTTAATTTTGGTACCTACAAATTACAGATGTCCCTAAACACCTCACATGTATACTACCGGTATGCGCTACAATTTACCAAGTTCCTTAAATGTCTCACATGCAGGCTACTGCTGCTGATTATGATAAATGTTTTTGTTCAGCGACTCCATATTGCAGCCTGTAACAACAACGTTATATAAGGTTACTGTTTCAAAATCAAAGAAAACAATTTTTAATGAGAGCATTCCTGTAAGAACGTAGCTCTAGCAGTGTGCCAAAAATCTTTCAAATTTATAAACAATTCTCGGTCAAAGTCAGCAGAGGGAGGCATGTATAAAACAGCTGTTGCTGCATATTGTGTGCTGCATATGCACTAGCTACATCGCCTCATAATAACCTCATGTGGGGCGAACATGCACAGAAAGATAAGTTTAATCCAACCAGACAGAGCAGGGGTGTCAAACTTGTTTTGATTCATGGGCCACATACATCCCAATTTGATCTCAAGTGAGCCGGACCAGTAAAACCATTGGATGATAACCTGTAAATAACAATCTCTTTAAAATGCAGCCCGCAATATCCTACGGAAAATATGTGCGAATTCGACAATATGCCTCAGTTGTTCCACATTCAGTCGGTCTACTCACTTTCATTACATGTGCATTTTGATTTCATAACTTTCCACTTAAGTGGAGGCTGTTGAAGAAGCAGGATAAGTCATACCCTGTCTTGCATACCATTTACTTATCTGAAGTTCTGTCAGTGCCTCAGCAGCAGGTTCCACCCATAATGTTTTAAGACAGAAGTCTGATACAGATTCTTTTGTACTGAAGCTGCTGGTTGACAATATTTGACGCAATGTTCAATATCTTTAAATCTGACCACAGTGAATATTCATTGTCATTTCAGAGAACTCTTTTCTGGTCAGGGTGGAGCTGCCTTTGAGGCAGCTTTTTACATGAAATATCTACTCACTGTTTAAACCTGACACCTCTTAGCCTGCACAATGACGTGTTTGACACCCCTGAGATAGAGATAATCAACACAGCGTTACATGGTAATAAGGCACTAATATTTTCCTACTGAACGGATTATTAAAGGGTTACACCACCCCTCTCAACCCGATTGAAAATCTGTTCCAATTAGTCCGAATCAGGCGGGTCTCTTCTAACTGAGGAGAATACATTAAGCATTTTTATTGTGATTGGGCCGTTATTCTGGTTATTAGTGGAATATTAGGGTCCATGTAAACGCACCTACTGCAATGCAAAGCTCTAATTGATAAGCAAAATTACATAATTCTCAATGGTTACACAAATCTAAGGCTTGCTCATTTAAATATGAAATTATGTTCTCTATATTATGACAGCAATAGTGTTATTGTGCTTCTGTGTGCTATATATTGCATTTTTGTAATTACTCAAACTCTCAAAGCACTTCAGAGCAATAAAAAACAGAAGATGAAATTTCTTTGCAGGCACTGAACAGTATGCACTGTATATGGAAGACATAAATCTTGTCCACATCTCCAGACTATGCAGAATAAGGTGATATCCAGATGTTCAGTTAGTACAGCTGACGGTGAGTTAAGGGTAAATATTCTGACTGATGAATGAATAGACCCATCTAAGGAAGGGCATTGCAAAGTAGCTTGGGTTATAAATGCTGTGGTGTGTGACACTGGTTCATGCTGTGTAGTTGCGCCTGTAAAATGAACATTAGATAAACTAATGGTAAGCTAGCTAGGCATCAAACAGGAAATCAAATGACCTTTTTCAGCGGACAGCACTGACTAATACAGTAATAGCAAAGCATTAAATGAGTTCAGTTCATGACAGGAGGAGACAGGGCCATGCAGTCATGCATTACCCCACCTGATTGTCCAAATACATGAGGTTCCTTTGGAGGTGATGGGAGAGAATGTCGTTCTAACGTCAGCAGCAAAAAGGAGAGGAAATAAAAGGCAACAATAGCGTGAGACAAAAGAAAAGGACGTCACAGTCTCTCACAGATGCTCTCGCTCACACAAACACACAAGTGTGTCATGTACAGTGTACCCAAAGATAACCGGACAGAAAGGAAGGCAGGACAAGTCAAGGTGAAGAAATAAGGTCAGGCAGCAGGTGTGCTATACAAAGGAACACAATGAGTGTACTATGGGACATGAAAGACTACAGCTCTATCATGACCAACTGGCCATGGACAGACAAGGAAAGCACTTAGCTAAGGTTGAAACAATACTTACATGATATCACTTAAAATGGAGGTCTATTATCTATTTATTTATGACGTCCTCATATCATTCTGTAGCTTCCATCATGTGTCCTATGTATCCAAATCTGAACTTTCAAATTTTGGCCTAGGTAGTCTGTTCTAGCGTTAAAATACTAAAACATTTCCGTTGTGACCTTTCAGAGGTTTCTGCATAGTGATTTTGCCACATGTTAACCCAGCCCGTTCTTATTCCTATGTCTTCAAATACAGCTGATTTGTCAGTGATTTCGGCATCAGACACCGACGCCAAAAGCCACCTTTTGAGGCAGTATAATTCGCCGACAGGTGGCATCAGATCATAACGCAGCCAGACGGGACCTGTTGGCTGTCGTGGCAGTATGATACACTACTGGTACTGGACAGCGTCAGTTAGCAACGCTGCTGGTAAAGACATAATATAAGGAGCTGCAAAGTCCCTATGGGGCCGGCAGGAAGGGTGGTGGGTGGGTCCAACAAACCCAGGACTTTTACCCGAGAGGTTGGTGTTCACTTCCCATATGAATTATGAGCCAAACTGTGCTTCTGTTGCCTGATACTTCATACAACCCCACTTCAAAAAAACAAAACTAACCCTTTCAGTCATTATCATTATTATCAGGACTCGCTGCTTCGATCTACATCACTGTTTTTTGCTAACAGCTGAATGGGCATTTTAATTTGAAAAACCCGGAAAAGAAGGCAGATGGACCTGCCCTTAAAACCTGGTGTGAGTATCTTGATACTACACCCACTAAACAACACAAGGTGGGGCAACAATCTTTGGCTATACTGGCAGAAGGAGAGTCTCAAATAAATTGTAGAGTAGTTAGGACAAAAACAGTGCAAAAGCGATTAGAAACCTAAATCCCTCATACCCAACCATTCTCCACCTCAGGCCTAGTTGACCTACATCAGGAACAGTCAAATCTGTACTCTGACGTCTTAGAAGAGACTTAAAATGCAAAAATCCTGAATTAACATTTACGTATGCCAGTGGCCTTAACCTCCTTAGTCGGTCACTCTTTAAGCTCGCCAATGGCTTTAAGTTTCATTTGAGGCTAACATCTGTCTGGACAATTTAGGGAAGTAAACTGACTCAATCATCTGTTTGCCCAATTTAAAATGGATCAAATGTAATGATCTGCTGAACTGTATAAAGTCGGATGCTGGTTGTAAAAAAAGACTGTTTTAGTTTCCAGAGATGCTGCATGTTTTAGGAAAAGTTGAAAGCAAGTTAGCTGATCCCTAAATATGATGAACAGACAACTTCAAGCCAAAGCAAAGTCCTTTATGGCGAAAATGCCTACTGTAGCGCCTTTTCTCCTTTAACCAGCCATGTGTGAAGACCCAAAAAAAAAAATCCTCTGGATCGAGATGGATAATGGAGGTGGTTAAAGATGGCATACACACCACACGCTAACACACAAGCCTGCAGGGGTATCTCTGGGGGCCTGACCTTTGGGTTGTCGCCATCCATGTTTAGTTGCATAAGCTGTGCTACAGTGTGCTCCCGGATACTGTTTAGCTCTGCCTGCTGCCGCCGCAGCTTTATCAGCAGCAGAGTCAGTTCCTCAGGCTGCAAGGGAGGGAGGAAGGGAGGGAAACACAGCCACAATGAAACAGGGACACACCGCAAGGGGAGTGGGAGGGGAAAGGAGAGAACACACCAGGACAGGAGATTTAGAGGTATCAGGCTCCCAATAGGTGAACACTTGCTATATCTACTGAGTTTTCATGCAGCTCAGGAGCATGAGATTATCCAAGGTGCAATCGCTGTCAGCGGCATGCAAATTCGACACGTCCAGAAGAAGAGCAGTTTAGCATTTATTACAGAATCCAGTTCACACTTTAACAGCTCCATGAGGACATAGCACTGTGCACGGCGTTGACATAAATTCCTGATCTGGCTTAGAGAGTTGTGAGTGACAGGGTTTTTAAGTCTCCACTGATGTGAAGCGAGTCAAAGGAGCTCCTGAAGTGAGCATACCCTAAATCCTACCACTTGGAACATACATTTGAGTTCTGTCTAAATCTGTCTCTAAAGATTCTGTCACAATGTCTTCTTGGAAGGGAATGAAGGACAGAAAGAGGGAGAGGGAGAAAGGGAGGGTAGGTGGCGTTATAAAAATAGCCTTGTCTTTCAAAGAAGTCCAATTAAACCCAAATGAATAAGTGTGTGCTCTACACACTTATTCAAGCGTGAAATTACTGGGTGGTGTATTGCAGAAATTCAGTTAGAAGATGCGGATGGGCACGGAGGGGGAAAACATGGATGAGGACTTACTGTTTTGCCTTGGAGAGACTGGGCAGTGATAGTCTGGACTGGAATCCCTGCAGGCATAGACCTCCTATCAGGTGGGTAGGCATACTGCAGGACACAGTGAATCAGAAACAAAACAGCCTGTAATTTTACACTGTGGATTGCTTTTAACAATCATTCACAGTCAAACAATTCAAGCAAACACAAAAGTTTGGATACACCCTTAGCTGTATTTAGCCTTTTTTTTGGGTTTATTTGCCAAAGTATTGTGACATCCATCTTTGATTCCTGTCAACACAAATACAGTGAAGATGAATGGAGTTTTGTTGTTGCTGCACATAATATCAAACATGAATTGATGGATGGAAACTTGGATTCAGTCTTGACCTTTGGGAACAGTCTATGTGATAAAATTAACCCTGACACTCGTTTAAAGGTATACTACGCAGAAACTGTTTGTCACCATTCATAAACAATATCGCCACCCAAAGTAAAAGCCAATCCGAAAAATGTTTGCATGCTTTTTTGCCTCGCTTTATTTCAATTTTTCAGCACTGTGTCAAATCTTTTTGTAGCTTGCTCTTAGACGCATGCTGCTAACAGTCGGGCACCTGGTGATACCTTTTTATAAAGTCCCAACCTCACCTTCGCATCCCTGTGCCCAGAGACGTTCTGGCCATAGCAAAACAAGAAGAAAACTAGAATACCGGCCTCTTGGTTATATACCCCTGCCAACCAGTGGAGTTGCAGTCGACATGCATGTCTGTCCAGACTCATATGTAGCCATGACAACAGACCAGTGATTCCCAACTGGTGGGTCGCGGTCCAAAAGTGGGTCCATTCTGAAATGACTGTAAGTGACTTGCGAACATGTCAAGTTTGTAAAAAAAAAAAAAAAAAAAAACACTTCGTTTTTACATACAGTGAATTTCCTGCACAGAATGGACTAATGGACAGCTTCTTGAGAGAGATCTATACAATCACCACAGTTTCAAGATGGACACCCAAGATTAGTGTCACCAATTCAGACCAAATGTCTCCCCATCTGTTCCTGAGATATGGCATTGGGTAATGGCCAGCAAGCTGTTTGTTTAGACCATTATGATGTCACAGTGAAGTTGACCTTTGACCTTTTGGATATAGAATGTCATCACTTCATCATTTTATCCTTTTCGATGTTTGTGTGAAACTGTGTCATAATTTGTGAATAAATTCGTGTTTTGCGAGGTCACAGTGAACTCGACCTTTGATCACCAAAAATCTAACCATTCATCCCTGAGTCTATGTGGATGTTTGTGCCATATTTGAACAAATTCCCTCAGAGCTTTCCTGAGATATTGTCTTCACCAGAAGGGGACGAACAAACAACCGAAAACACAATACCTCCAACCACAACAGGGTCTCTGCAGATAAATACTCTGCAACACACACAGGTCATAAGTGATGACTGAGAGGGATTACTTTTGTTTAAGTCTATACATTGTTAAGCAGACTATTTTGTTACAACCCGAAATTACATTTAAAAACCTAATCAGCGACATTTTCACAGAAACAGTGTTGCTGTTATTTGAAAAAATCCAAAGGACATGCTTTTACCAGTTTTTAGGAGGACTATTTCTAGGGTAAAAAGTAGCTCTAATGGAAACTGCAGCAGCATGTTCTGACACTAATTGTGAAAAGAGATGTTTTAATGACATTTTTAATGCAGGGAGCATGACTCATCTCCATTTTGTATCAGGGATGGATCTCAAAATCTAAGCAAATAAAACCAGAACTATCTGAATAACTAGATAACTACTGACCTTGTTGAGTGGTGCCCTGTGCCGCCTGTCGATGCTCATGTCTCCTCTGTAAATGGGAGAGGACACCTCTGAGCGAGCGCTGTTCATGTTGTAGGATCGCATCGGAGAATAGCCGCCGTACATAGACAGGGAGCCATGGGAGGGCGAGGGGGGGATGGAGTGGCTCGGTGCGGCGTGCTCTGACAGGTTGATCATGGTTTTGGGACTGGCCATATTGCTGTAGAGCCCCTGCGGCCTGCCGTAGGTCTGTCTTTGCTGCCACTCAAACAACTGCCACATGGTGTCGTCGCGCATGGAGCGGCGCTTGTCGACTGATGAGGGGCCCAGGGCCTGGTCGTACAATGATGGCGATATGCTGCAGATGCTGTCCCGCTGTGCCATGCTATTCCTGGGCATACTGCAGTAGCCGTCGCCATAATGAGGCATATAAGGTACCCGATGGCTTGGCATGTTTCTTGGCAGCGTCTGGTATGATGTAATGCTGCCGAGAAACAACAAAAATAAGAGATTCATTCACTTGATCAGCACAGAAAAACGCTTTCAACAGTGTTTAGTGAAAGTCAAATAATCCTGTAGTAGTATTAATGACACAACAAGTATCACAGATACTTATGTAGTTTGTGTCTACCGCAACTACCCACTTTCATTTTTGTGTATTTTTATCAGAGCTTTGTGATCAGCCCTCAAAAGAGGTATGATAATTTGATTATTCCTTAACTACTGCATGATTTAATTAATTTATCTCCCTAAAATGTGATATAAACTCTACGTGGTATGATAAAGGTAGAGAAGAAGTTGTGTTAGTAAATTAAACTTTTATTTCTCACCAAACAAAAACACCCCATTATAACTTGTTAGCTGCTTCACTCATCAAAGCAATGTCATGTTGTGAAATAGCAAATTAGGAAAGTTTCTGATTAGCCTTTTATAAACTTTATATAGTACCAAAACACCCCTAGTCTGGTCTTCTGTATGGACTTAAACCGGACACTTTGTTTTCAAGAACCCCCTCAGGACAAATTAGACCTTTCCAGTGACAACAAAGCTTCGAAAAGCTCCACTTAGTGAGTCCAGTGAGTTCAAAGTCAGTGCAGCTGGCATCGAGAGGGCTTCCTATTAAGACTCCCTGACAGCTCGTGGCTAGAACGCTCACTGGTCTGTAAAACCCAGAAGCATTAAAAAAAAGGGCTCGTGACTACATGGAAACTAAACATCATTCTGGAGGACATGCGTGTAATGACAAACAGAGGTTGCTGAAAGAGTTGAATGGCGAGGGAATGGAGAGGGAGTTTACACGCTTATCGCAGAGGACCACCGCCGAAGAAAGACCAAGGACCTTGTTGTGGTTTTATCCATGATAACCTTTTTAAATTCATGCACTGCTCACAGCAAGTATGTCCATTTTTCAAATAAACTGACAGAGGCAAGGCTGTGTCAAACATTAGCACAAGCCAGGCAGCAGTAAACAGATGGAGAGACAGACACACTGACAGACGGGCAGACAGGCAGGCAGGCAGACAGACGCAGTGAGAGAGCAAGTTTAATCTCAACCAATTAAAAATGGGACTCTCACAGCAGGGTCAGTGGCAGGCAGTAACTCTGGCTAACAGCTCTGCTCAGCTATTGTTTATCCCCAGTTCCACTTACTATTACACTCAACAGTGTAATATCAAAGTGTTTAAATCATGGTGAGGAGCGTGTGAATCCTCTGGCTTTAAACAACACAGCTTTAGAGAGAAATGGGACTAAGAAGCTTTGGAAAATCAGAGTCTGCATATGTACTGTATGTGGGAACTCAGATGCTTAAGGAGAATCCCTCCTGTCTCGAGATGTGGTTGAATCAGCATTTCTAGATTATACTGAGTTTAGCCAAGTTCCACTTTTTGTTGTTGAAGTAGGACAAGATTGGACTCTTGTGGAATAACCTGAAAACAACTTGTGCTGGCATATTTTTTACTTTTGCAGCACAAATATTTTGAGCTCATACAATTAAATATTTAAACACTAAAATTATTAAAAACTGTAAAAGGTCATATAATGAAACCAACCTCCTGGTGTCATCATCCTGGTTGCGTCCTCTCTGTGTGCGGACCCACTGCTCTAGTTGCTGCATAGAGCTGGTCCTACTGAGGGCGCGGTCTGGCTCATGGTTGGGACTTCGCTGAGGAGGGACTACAGTCCCTTCAGCTGGACACTGCTCACCAGATCCATTGACCTGGGGGCTGCGGTGTGACCCATCCATTTCTGTTGGAGTCTGCGGCGAGGCGACGTTGGCCTTAACGGCTGCTGCCTGCGCTGGCTGCAGCTTGATACTGTTGATCTTTGTGAGCGGGCGTTCACGCTCCGCCCCGTCCTTCTGGAAGCCGTAGCGTTCAGCGTCCCGCTGCTTCCTCTCCTCTTCCGCTGTGGTGGAGGTGACTGCTGCAGTGCGCTCACGGTCAGCCTCACGGTTGAGTTCATTGTTCTGGATTTCAGGCTGTGTCAGCGGCGGCCTGTGGTTGGCCACATGGTTGATCTCTTGTGGTCCGCATTGCTCCACTTTTAGCCTGTCCAACCTGATGAAGACATAAAGGAGGCCTCAGAATAATAATGAGATATAGGGGTGTGTCACATCGTATCATTCATGATAACACTAGTATACTTTTTAATGTGACATAATGTGACTTGACATAATGACCTCACAGAGCGTACAAGTCCAGATGGAAATAAAAAACCTTAATGTTTTTGGATTTTTCCAAAAAGGGTAAGGGGCCATACACAAGCCGCGCCTTTAACAGCCTTTGACAAGCACCGTATCATAGGTTATTTACCTGAAATCCTGAGTGCAGAGCTGATCTTCTTCTTCTGTTTAAAAGTGTGTAGGCAATTTGTCCATGGGACAGATAAAAAGCTCTGGCAGCTCTGCACTAAAATGATCAACTTTTACATATTTACCACAGACTGAACTCAGTTTATCTCAAGGCACTGCCGTCATGCCCTGAAAAAAAAGAACGCATGCGTGCTGTGGCACTGCTCTGGTGTTCGAGCGCCTGCCGCACGACTACATTGAAAATAATGAATTTGAGTGTGCAAAAAACGCGGCATGTGTATTGCCCCTGAGAAATAATCCTATGTAGTAACTTTTTAATGATGGTTGAAAATTGTATGTTGAATGTATGACAAAATATTTAAAGGCAAACTATTACACTTATGCTGACAAATAAAAGTATTATAAAGATATATAAAGTATTTTTCAATATTTTGTCATATCATCAAAGAATATCATAATCGCAAAAATGCCCTGTAATATCATGGTATTATTTTAGGGCCATATTTCCCCTGATGAAAAACATTTTTTACCCTTTATTAGCTAAAGGCAGTCAAGACACATACGATCACCAAGATGCACAAAGATGGAAAGATAATAACTACATTAGATTAGCTTGGCAGCGGGGATACTCATCTGTGTCATAAATCACAGAGAAAAGGTGTCTGAGACATTGTGTCAAGCACGGATAAAATAAAGTGCAGACCTAATGCACTGCCTTTGTAAACTCTGCTAATGGGGGCAGCTCTGAGACAAAAAGGAAAGTGCAAAGAAAATGGGTGGAGGTGCACAATGCTTCTTCCAGCTGCCAGAGGAGGCCAGGCGTGTAAAAGGAAATCAGATATCTCCAATAAAACACAGCCTCTTCTAGGGGTACGTCGCAAAGGTGCTGCTCAGACTGCGGTAATCCATTTGCAGCTCCCCTTTTGCCTCCTCTCTAGAAGACCTCTATATACAGCTCTGTGGTCCTTAGGGAGGTCTCCAGAGGTAAGTGACACCACTACTCCTTGGCCTTAGACAGACTCAAGGTCACGGCTTCAAAGTTTGGCAAGTTCCCCTTAGCAGCATGGCTCACTGGGTTAGCAATAGGAGGGCAGTAGGAAAGGCATTCCTTCAGAGTTTCCACTTGTATTCTTTTAAATAGCAGCACTAGTCACGTAATGTCTTCTCCAGCCATCTGTGGCTCCACCAGCCCAGTAGAGCACACATTTAGTCCTGTGAAGGCTCTGTGTGCATTTACTCATACTTCTTTTTAAGAGATTAAAGAAAACACTTAAAGGGAAAAGTCTTAACAGATAAGAACAGGGCTGCTGGATCTTGCTCTTCTTTATCACCAGCTAAATGTATGAAAAGATGTGATCAAATATAATACTTTTCAAAGAATACAACACACCAGATACTCTGAAAAGCCTTTAGTCTAGATAGATATTACAATGCTGTTATACCAGATAGCCTTATAACAGCATCACACTGTCCTATTTAACAGCGCTATTCAGTGGATTTCAGGCACTACTGCTCTGTGTAATTACAAAGCACTTTACCATTACGCCTCTGCTCACCCATGTAAAAGGAGGGCATTAGACAGGCAGGGCTGCCAAATGACAGACATTTAACACAGTTTTTAAAAAAAAAAAAGGAGGAAAAAACCCTATCCTGATGACTCAGTGATCCTCATCAGCCAGCGCAGCTGTGCACAACATCCCCCGAACAACCTGCACCATGCATCCACAGGGACTGTATGCCCACATGCACGTGGCATTCGTGTGTATGTTACTCTGTAATAAACTTCAACAGTAAAAATAGTAACAAAACATTAAAGACAGTCAGTTTTTTTTAACAAACCCACAGTCCCGAAATGTCAAATGCGGGTGAACTGTTGCTTAAGAACTTAACAGGCTTAACAGGGGGATTTGAAAGCAGTTGCTTACAGTTCCAATGTTAAAAAAAAAGGAAAATCAGGAGGGAAAAATGAACCAAGTCAATAGTACTTGTTTAAAGAACTGTCCTCAAATGCCATTTTCAAATGTCTTTTTCTCCATTTGAAAGCTAAACAACCCACTGTCATCTCCCAACTTCACATAAATTACAGGCTCACTGTAAAAATGGCTTTATTAGTGATCCTTTTACAAACCTTTTGACTGGCTCTGAATGCACAAGTGCAGCATCTGTCATTACTTTCATCCAAGACTCCATCTCTTTGGCTGTGTCGCAGCAAAAATAGTATGTCCGCATGTTGGGATGTGTTGCCTGTTTTGACAATGGACAGGAAAAGTGACACACAGAGAAAGTTACCTGAAAGAGAGAAGAGAAAAGCATCAAGTCAACTGGGATTTTGAACACTTTAAACCTAGCCAGTGTATTAAAAGTTGGTTGCTTTATGTGGGTTTATCACTAAATAAGGAGTGTGCAGAGCTGTTGAGACACTTTGTGAGGCAACATAGACTTTAATGCATGTCATAAATGTTATATGATGATTTGTGAAATACACCTGGCTATTGGCATCTCTACCATCCACATAACAACGAGTGACCTTTGTTTCATGCATACCACTATATTAAGGCAGTAAATCTGCCACAACACTGTAGGACTCACCATGCAGTTCATTGTATAGCAGACACATTGTTCCGTAGTTGCTCTGTTCCCTTGCAGTGAACAAACCAGTTTATTGTTAAAGCCAGACACAGAAGAGAAAAACAAAATGTTTAGTGAACAACCTCAATATCCTGTTTACCAATGTCTGAAAAACAAAAAAAGCACTGTCGTTGCTCCAATTACTCCAGAATAATCTTGAGAAATAAGGAACTTTTAATGACATGGCCATTTGGGCCACAACAACAAGAGACAGGAAATATTTAAAATGAAAAATATGCAGTCAAAAAGTCATCCCATTCCTGAGCGAATCACTGTAAACTGAAGAGGTCGTGCCCTGCTCTCGTATTTCTCTCCCTACCTCAACTCTCCCTCGTTCGGGCTGAGTCTAAGTTGGAAAAGGAGTGGGCTGTGTGGTTGGAGAGACCTTGAGCAGACTCCTGGGCGTCTGTGTTTGGCTGTACTTGGCAGGACAACTTTGTTGTCTCTTAGGGTTTATGAAGGACCCACAGTCAAATACTGTACACACCACTGAGATCCCATAAAATATGCCTGTTGCCCTGTAACTTGGGGTTTCCGAGTCAACTAGTATTGCAATGCTCTAGTAGTACACCACTGGCAGCAGCCAGCACAGACATATCACTGACGGCAAGTGCTTTCTTTGCTTTCTTAGCATGAGCAGTGTGCAGTTCAAGTTTTAAAACACTGAGGGAATATAAAACCCAAAAACTACTTTATAACTTGCAAAGTGTATACTGGTGATCAAAAGTAACTTCTGGGAGGTTTGTGCAATCATCAATTTTCTAATTTTATGAGAAAACGGCATTGTGAGAGTATCTAGCTTCAGTCTTGTGACGTACTCCCAGGACAAACAGAATAGGCAGGCAGGGTATAACACTGTGAGGAACTTGATTTAACTGTTAAACCGTGCTGCTATTACGGGCGTGTCACAACAGTGAGGCCATGTACGGGCCTCACTGTTGTGAGGCACAGTCACACACAAGCAAACTAACACTGGAAAATATTTGCCTTGCAAGCCAGGAGGTGACTAAAACATTTGCTCTCTGTGGCAAGGCAAATTCACTTCTTTGCATCGTGTAGAGTTAAACTTTTGCAAACTCTGACCAGCGAAGTCGCAGCCTCAACCAATAGAAAAGGAGTATGTTAGAGGGAGACGTTGACTGTTGCAATGTCTTAGCCAGTCGATATTGTAGGATATCGGCCATGAAAAAAACACACTGACACACATTAGAGAGCTGATTGGCTGGCAGTGAGTTGGGAGACAGGCACGGGATGTAAGAAAATGGAAAATGTACCAATAACATCATATTATGCAGCACTTATTAGCTCGCAAGCTAGCTTTCCGTGTCCGTCACATCAGGCACCGCCCACATTCAGCACGAATATCCCCTCAGAGGGCAATATTTACTCCCCTGCATTTGCTAGTGTGTGACCGTACCTTACATAATGCTGTGTTCTCACTCCGAGCGACAGAGCAGCAGGCTACAAATCATTTTCAGTAGCAATAATGTAGCTGGCCACGCCATTGCTGTGTCGCTCGTAGTGTGAGAAGCATAACACTGTAGGAGTAGTTGCATCCAGTAGGGAGAGAGAGAGACAAAGTCGATCATAGGCTCCATGTAATGTTCGTTGCTAAAGCAGTCCACTGTAAAATGCCTTGCGCATAATGTGGAGCTATCACATATACTACCTTCCTCATGCTGTTGCATGCTCCTGTTGCTAGCTAGCTAACTTAATTTTAGCTCTGTGCGGTTAAATGTTTCAGATTAATTGATGGGGGGACGTCATGGTATTCATTCATTTATTCATTCATTTCGGGATCGTGGGGGGGCTGGAGCTTATTCCAGCTGACACTGGGTGAGAGGCGGAGTACACCTTGAACCAGTCACCAGATTGTCACAGGGCTAACACATAGAGACAGACGACCATTCACGCTCACATTCACAACTACGGCCAATTTAGAGTCACCAATTAACCTGCATGTCTTTGGACTGTGGGAGGAAGCTGGAGTACCCGGAGAAAATGCACATTGACACGTGGAGAACATGAAAACTCCGCGGAGAGGCTCCTGGGTGGTCATGGTATTATTGGTTCTGGTTGGTACTCGCTTACGTAAGCAGAAACCATATTTTGCTTTACAGGAAGAAATTGGATTTGGATATAAGGATAGGAAACAATTCATTTTTTTGGTATGTACTGTTAAACAAGTGCCTAATATGTCCAGGAATGGGATCTCAAAGGGTCAAAAAGACATTTTTCATTTCATTTTAAACAATACTTTGTTTTTGCTCTAAATGTACTCAACCATAAAATGTACAGTCTAACAAAGTTTGACAGGGATGAAAACATGCACTGACCTTGAAGGCATATTTTCTGTTAATGTGATCATCCACAGACAGCATGGAAACACGAAAGCTTGGTAGGAGGATGCTGCCAAGTATCCCCTCCTCTTTTTCATCTGCAGAAAAAAAAAAGCAAGTCAACAAAAAGCTTCAGGGGCTATTTTTGTCAGTCGACTTCAACTTCTCCACAATATTAAACTGAACTCTTGTGTGTAACACAAATTTGTATTTGACAAACCAAGCAGGTTGTGAGATAAAAACTAAAAGAGGAGTGTGTTGGTCAGATGAGCAGAGTCCAATCAGTGGAAAAGATGAGCATTGATTCAATGTCCTATGCAGCTAGGCCGCTCTAATCCTCATTAAGTTAGCAGACACGGCTCCACATTGACAAAAGAGCACTCTCCACAGGGGGGATTAGATTGAGTCCCGAGTTTTAAGCAGAGAATTGCTTAACCTCCTAATTTGTTATAAGCAATCTGCGCTGCTTACCCAAAACAGTGCAGAAAAACAAAATGTATCAGGAAAGTGATTGCTGCAGTCCCATATGTGCACTTGCTTTGTCTGCTTGGTGTGTGTGCATGTTTGTGTGTGTAGACTAGAGATGTTATGTAAAAGTCAAGGTCCTCTAACACATATTGGTAGTAAGTGAAATGAACAAAGCTCATTGTGAATGTTGAGTAATATTTAGGGGAATAAGTGGTGGCTGAACTCTGGTCGGCCTCTGGTAGTTAAGAGGTAGAGCTGTTTGCCCCGCAGCTATGTTTGAGCTCTGGCTCCATTACTAAAGGACTGACGGATTGATCTGTTCGCCAGCATCAGCTGTACCTGCAGCCCACTGGCCCCACATTTATTTATTCATCAAGCCTCTGTGTCTCTGCGCAGAGGACTCTGCAGAGCATAAGCTGCCATTGTGGGGGATCCTGAGCTCATCGTCTGATAACTGCAGCAGATAGCAGTTGTGCTTAGTCGAGGGGCAGCACAGTTCATGACCTCGCTGCCCACTCTCTGCTGATGGGTGGATTTCTCAACATGTCCATCTGGATAAAGCCTTTGGGTCTGCTGCTGTCTGTGGCTTTTATCAGTCAGTGGGCTGAAAGAAGGCGACAGGACTGGCAGACACCAGAAATAACACAGACTAGATGTCATCCCGATCAGCAGAAATGATGACTGTATCCGCATCAAGTGAGCAGGGGGCACTGGGATATGTGGACCTGTGCCAGGCAAGATTTATATTTTCTCTGTAGCGGTAGACCTCGACTACAATTACCTTACAGCCTCATTGATTCACAGTATTCATTTCATTTTTTTCAATAGGGAAGCTTTCAAATGTTCTCAGGACACAGCTGTGTCAATATTTGATATGAACATTAGTGCTGCATGAGATGCCTGGTCAATAGCAGCTCAGTCAATAGCATCTTATAAAAAAAGATCACATCTCACACTTGTTTTGTTTTCCTACCGCGCAATATTAGCAAAGAGGTTTACGAGGACAGCTATATTTTAATAACAGAATGGAAAATGATTAAACTGTAAACTCTTTTGAAAACCACAATGAGCCTCTCATGAAAATACATGACTAAGATTATGCCTATAATTAAGGTATTAGGGTCTATTTAAATAAAAATAGTAGATTAAATAAAAATGTATTCAAGTTTCCACTTCAGAAAGACATTTTCATTACTTGGTTGTGAAAGTATGGGTTGTCTTCATTAAATTACAGAACCATGTAAATACCACACATATCCAAAAGGATGATCCCAGTGATAATATAATAGCAGTCCCTCTACTGTGGAATTAAAGGGGGATCTTTAAATGTTAGCAAGATAAATTTTGTTTATTGCAGCTGAATCCAAGAGTTACACCAGCATGCAACCACTGCATAAAAACAGCATCATCTCTGGAAACTTGTTTCGTGACTTAACATTAGTGCGAAATCCAATTTCCTGTTATGCTTTCTCTATCAACATTACAGCTGCATCCGAGCCTTATTTAAAGCCCTGGCTTTGCTTTGAGGAAAAAAAACGATCTATCAAATGGCAAATCAGACGACAGGAGAGCCATTTCAATTAATATGTCTCCTCAGCTGGTCCTGACAGGCTGCTTACCACAGGGACTTGGATCCAGATATATTAACCACCGCCAAGATCGCGGCTTGTGGCTCGGAAGGTCACAACAGCCCTTTGAACTACTAATGGAAACTCAGTCAGCATTGTTGTAATCAGCGCAATGCTAATGAAACATATTGGCAGCTGAGAGGACAGGACTCACCTCTGTAGTAGAAGAGGCACAGGTCAGACAGCACAAACCACCTCTTTTTCCACAGCTTCATCCCTGTGCTGTCCTGAAAAGACACCAGAGGAACAGGGAACAGTTACTCCGCAAACTAGTGGGAATTATTTGACTGTGAAATGACAAAGAAAAATTACTTGCTGTAGTCGACTCAGCTCCTCCGATATAATTAGTTGAACAGCATCCATATCAATAAGGCTCTGTCCTATATCTTATTTTTACTCCTAACCCTTGTTTGAGTGTCTCTTTTCCCCTTGAAACAGAGTTATGAGTGGTAGTGGTTGAAATATTCCTCTATGAAATGGGACAACCCTTCAAGACCCTGACACATAGCTAGTAGTTGCTGATGGTGCTTATGTAAATAGCTGCAACTATAGCACTAATGATATTATCACAATGCCATCTGCCATATATCTAATGGAGGGAGTAAAGCACGGACGCTCACAATTCTTTCACAACTTAAGGTTCACACTAACAATCGATCTAACAAGTCATTTAAAAAAACCACTACCTCATTATCAGGTCACTAGCAGTGCTTTGTAGGCTAACATTAGCAACCGATGCTTCAACCCTGCCAGTCTGCACTGATATTAGAGGAACAGGTGCAGCAACTTCACTGCTGGACTTCAGCTAAATTTGGGGCGTCATATGCCATCAAAGGGGGGGGGAGTGCAACATGGAAATATTTCAAAATGTGGGACCGTCATGCTCAAATTACAAATAACAATGTATTGTAAGCTCGCTAGCTACTTAGCTATCGAGACCTCAGCATATTACTAGTGATTTTATTTTGTTATGTTTGTTATAAAGAAAAGGATCATAATTAGGGAGGTCACTTGATTAAAATATTTAATTGCGATTAACTGCAAGATTGTCCACAGTTAATCCGCACTTAATCCCAAATTAATCAACATAACGTACCTTAAAGGGATATTTTTCAAGTTTTAAATACTCCTATCCACATGCCAACTACTATCCAGAGTGTATCGATTTCTGCTCACAGAGGTTTGTCTTTGCTAGCCATCCAAAACATTACTCTTGTATCACTTCATGATTTGCCAAACAACGGAGTGGGCCAAGGGTCATAATTACAGAATGTACGTGCGTTAATCCCACGTCAATAAAATTAGTGGCGTTAAGAGGAATTTGCGTTAACTGGTTATAAAGGCGCAAACTTTGACAGCCCTAATCATAATACAAACATAATACAACAACATTAAACTAAGATAATAACCTGGTAATTTTTACATCTTTATCAACAAAGCAAAAACATTTGTGGGTTACTATTGTTGCTCGTGTAGCCATCTGGTCAATGATTTCTTGCCACACTCAGTTTGCCCTTGAAACAATTCGCCCTACCCCTCTATCCCAAAACTAATCAGGACATGCTACCCCTGAACATGAACATTCAAAATGGAGGGTAAGGGCTAAGTATTTTGGGAAGGAAGTGTATTGGGACTGAGCTGAACTATTTGCTAGATATTGCTAAACACATTGGGTTGGTACCTTCAAAGAGCAGAGGTAGATCAATTACTTTCTAATTTAAACTTTCTATGTTTCGCTTCCAAGTGACTGACTCTACCAGGTATCACTTTGTCTGTCCTGTTGTCTTTCTGTGCATGTATTTCTGCACATTGCAGTCTTAAATGCCTCAACGGACTCCTTTTAGTTTGTTAAAAGTAAATACATATTTTAAAGTAGACAGTTTGTAACTCATCCACTTTGTACTGTGAAATTTCTATGACATATAGTGTTATATATTATTTGCTTGAGGTGAAGTATGAGTATGATATTTGATTTCTGGTATGGAATAAACACAATAAAGAGAGGGCTCCACTGTGTGTATAATTTCAACAGATAAACAGCTTTGTATTTTAAAAGGAAGTATGTTTTTCAACGGGCAAACAAAAATAAACCTCCTTTGCTTAAGTTGTTCTTCGGTATCACAGTGCTGTGATCAAAGGGGTTTTCAGGCGGCTGCTTGAAAAGAATGAAGGGTGAGGAAAAGGGTATTAACTCCCCCGTTCGCTTTATTGGAAAACTTGAGCAGAGTCGGTAATCGTGGATTCCACCCGGAGACAAAAGTCAGGGGAGGGACCTCAACAACTCTGTCATTATGGTCAAACGGCATGTGGGCTGCAGTTTACTTTAAATGGAAATTCACTACTATGAACCAGCATGTTTAACACATTAGCATCAAAAAGTCACAATACCAGATGCTGCTCAGCGTGTTCATAACGGAGGCACATAAGAAATGTAAAAAAATTTAAATTTAAACCTTGTGCGTTCATTAATTCATCACCTTCCTTCTGTTCAATCAAGGTCTTAACCACTTATTTTACAATGTGTTCATGAATAAACTTTATCAAAAGTTCTGTCAGATCTTGCTCAGTTGAGGCGGGGGAGAGAAAACCGAGGCTTTCACCATCACATCAATCACTGTGGCATTTTGTTCTCCAAATGGATCAACTGAAGGGCTGCAGCTTTTCCTCAGCCAAGGACTTCAATAGCTTCCAGGTTTCAATGAGGCAGGGAAATAAAAGTGCAAATCCAGCTTTTATTCAGGGTAGCAGATTTGTGAGTCTTTTGCTTGATCTACGTCACCCTGATTGAGGTCCCCAAAGAAATAGCAGCTGGCAGCTGTACCAAAGGAAGCCATCATGTGTTCACAAAACTGCGCCGGGAGGCTGCAATCAAAACTAAATGAGTCCCCCACTTAGGAAGCATGAGAGAGTCCTGTCTGGCAAAGAGCTGCCTCAAGCACCCCCTTTTCACCCTCCTGTAAGTAACCAGGGAGCGCTGATGAGGGATTGGCATTTAAACACTGCCCGCGCTGGGTGACTGGCTGAGCAATGAGACACCGGACAAAGAGATGCAGAGATCCTGTAAGACATCAAAAAGCTCCCCTTGTGCTTAAGACTGTTGCTGCAAATCATAAAGACAGAGGGGGACCTCAACTTTGTTCCATGTTTAAAAAGGAGGAAAGTTGTATAAACATAGAGTTTGCATTCACAAGATGACCTCATACAACACTACTTCAAAATATCTTCACAATTCCATTAGCGCTAAGAAGACTGCAGGTGTGTTTGGCCAATAATGTGATTTTGAGTCTAAGAAATAAAGAATATGGATCTAAAAAAAAAGAGATGGACTTCGCTTCTATGCTAAATTCATTCACTTTTCCCAAATACCCTTGTTTCTAAATATCAATGACATTATACACATAAAATATACAATTAACTAATATAAATATGTTGAAAAAACTCAGCTTTTATATTATTTTTCTATCATAATTAGCTATTTCCTTTTACCATTATAAATGTGCTGCTTCATTTTATTTTAGGTTCTTCTGTTTTCTTCTTTAAGACAATGTCAAAAAAGGCAAACACAGCAATGAAGTGAGGATTTATTGCTTTGTATGCACTACGTATAGACTTCAAAATCAAGCAGCAACCTCCGGGGCTGAAAAACAGAGCCAATGCAGAAGTGCCAAAAACTTAAGTACTGTGACTAGTCACTTGAGGCTGGCTCCAGAAGCAAGTCACTCTCCATAGACCTCCATGTTAAAATGCCCAACTTACAGCAGAACTAAACATGTTTAAAGCCTCTCTTCCAAAGTGGTCGCTTCTGGCTCCAAAAAAATTAAGATGGCAATGGCCGAAATGCTGTATGCCGAATTTGAGGCTACAAAACATCATGCAGCCTATGACTAACTACAGTGGAACAAGACTGTACAGCCATGCTAGTGGCTCTATATGAAAGCAGTAATTGCAGCTAAATGCATCCATTACTATGTTCACCATTGTAGATTACATGCTAGCATTTGCTATTTAGCACTTAACACAACATACAGAGAATGTAAAGTCAGAGAATCACCAAAGTTATTGCAATTTATCTTTAGGTGGACATGAATACATGTACCAGATTTCATGGCAACCTATCCAATGGTTGTTGAGACATTTCAGCCTCGACCTACAGAGTCATCCTGGGCATGCACGGCAAATTTAGCCTTTATTTCACCAGGAGGAGAGAATTTGATCAGACAAGAGCATATCGACCAAAATGTGAAAGCCTTACTAAAACTGATGCCAAGTTACCCACTCTGCAATCTGAATCTCACCTGTTTATAAAGCCAGTTTCTCTTGACTACTGGGGCACTGGGATTCCTCCTGATGGAGTTGGATCTCTTCCCAAAGTTGTGAATTTTTTTTGAAGGTCTTGAGGGCTAGAAATACAGTTTGTAAACACCAAAATGAGCTCAATCCACACACACACACACACACACACACACACACACACACACACACACACACACACACACACACACACAGTCTAGACTTTTAGACTTCTAAACTGGTTTTCCATTATTTTCTTAACTTTACAGACATGCATGATTATCCTGTCTTCATGTGTGTCACTCACTCTTCCTGCTGGACTACTGGGGTTTGCGGCGTAGTCCGAGCCGCCTGTGTAGTTGGAGGCCTCACTCATGGTGCTCAGTGGTCGTTCCTTCTTCTCATTCGCCGGCACTTTGGAAGCAGATCTAAATAAAACACACAAAGCATGCCAAGAGCATAAAGGCAGATCATCAGTCAGAAATACAGACTGCCGATTTATGTCTACTGGCCTCGATTTAACAAAAAAGAAAAAAAAAAAACAAAGAATGGAGAAAAGTAGAATGGGAGGAAACAGACTTTATTGTCTGTTCCCCCCATTCCTCTGAAGTTCAACCTCTCGGTTATAATGAGATCTCAACATGGGCCTATGAATCAAGCCAATTACTCCCACCATGTCACTGCAGATACATTCCCAGTTGTCTAACAGCTTTAAATGGTTGGCAAAGCCTGCCTGACATATTGAAATGCAGCAGTTGCAGCAGTGAATCAGGTCAGGATGCCTCTGGAAGACAAAACATTTTTAAAGCAAAAGCTGAGTTCAATACATTTGCCATAGGATAGAACACCTTGTGAAATAAGTTGTCCCTGGCCCATGGAGATGTCCTACATTCTTTAGGAAGGGAACAACGATGTGGTCTGGAGGGAACAAGACAGAGTAAAGCAGAAATGCTGCAGCAGTGGAAAAAAACGTAATCTCTCAGATATACTGGTTTCAGGTCACTGAATAAGGACAGGAACTGCCAACCCTGCACTGCGAACTCCCCCAGCTAGCCTGCCCATTTGATGAATGAACTAAGGTTCACAGACTTCACATTACATGGTACCTTTCAGGATAAATGGGGCTCTCATTTGATAATCAATAATAAATCAATTTATGCATCATCTACATGCTATTTCCATCCATCCTGTACCACCTAGATCAATTGTTCCATCTATCCTTCTGTTGGAGATAAGGACAAGACCACTAAGGCTCCAAAAAAGGAAACTCAGAGTCAATTTAGAAATGGTTTAACAATTCAGACTCCATGCTGTTAAACTCAAGGTGCACAAACACGAAAAGGGATCACAAGGGATAACATCAGCTCAGCTCACAACAGCAGGCAACACACACAGGATGTTCATTCCCGTGCAGACAGGTCTGATACTACCAAAGACAAAACAATGACAATCACAGACTGACTCTGTCTTACCTGTACTTAGAGGAAAAGTTACATGCTTTGTTACAAGGCAAGGCCGAGCTGCACGAAGCAGCAACATCCAAATATTATGTACTTCAGATCTTGTGCTTATTAAGTCATTAAGAGCATTTCAGACATGGAAGAGAAGTTTTCTTATCGTCAGAGCTGACTGGCTGTCTTATGTGACTGAATATATAAGAGGGTTTTGTGTGGCGATGACTCATCAAGGAAGTCATTGGGTGGACAAGTGGGTGACTAATGCACTCTCGAGTTGAAGTGCACACAATTTTCATCTCACTACTCCGAAATAGCTGCTTGTGCAGAGTGATAAGTAGCCACTGAGATTTGCCGTCTTCTCCATCTAATGATCTTGCTCAAGAAAATGAGTTCCTAGGATTTTCAGCACTTCCAGTGACAGGCCAAATCCTAAGTGAACCGTAATCAATGGTGTGTCGACCTGCACGAAAACACAAAGGTCGGGAGGGGTGGGGAGAGTGGGCTGACTTTGTTGTGAGAGAGATGTTGCTCTATTTGATGCTCAATTTGGCCAACAAACCATTTGCAGTCTCTGAGCTGCACTGTGTTTGTGTGTGTTGGGGTTTGGTTGATAATTACTTTGGGCCTGATAATCAATCTGCGAGCAGCGAAATTGAAAAGTAGTGGGTCTGTCAAATTGGCTGCTTCAGTGTAAGAGCTGGTCTGGGTCTACAGGCAGATAGAGAACAATGGGAGAAATTATGCTGCTTTACAGTCCTCATGCACAACTGGCACGACAATAGATTTTGTAGTTCCCTAAAAAATAATCATTGACAATGGTTTTTTTTTTTAAAAACAAAATTAAACAATTGGTAGAAAACGATTTCCGCACACTTACATCTTCACAACATGAAAAGCAACACTGCGAAAAGAAAATATAATAACGATATTAGGGCTGCCCACTAACAGTCGACCAAACGTTAGTCAACCAGAGAGGCCATTAGTCTGCAAGTTTTTATTGGTCGCTTAGTCGCAGGAAAAACCCCAAAACAAACAAACAATAACCTGAAAAAACCTGAAACTCTATTAGGAGATGCACCTTGTCAAAATAAATCAAAATCTTAATTTGAAAGGACAGACACAGGAAGAGGCCAAGCTCAGCAGTCAGACAGGAGTCACATTACAAACCAATCACAGCTGATTCCGTAAATATTCAGCCTGATAAAAATGGAAAAGTTGATCGTTTTAGTGCAAGGCTACCCAGAGCTTTACATCTGTCACACAGATGATAGACCTACACACTTATAAACAGCACCTGGAGGAATATCAGCTCTGCACTAAGGATATCAGATAAATAGGCTACACGATGCTTTTTAAGGTTGCTTAGCAATCTCAGATGCAACCTGCTGCTGCACTCTTTAAAGCTGGCACAAAAAAGGCACAAGAGTAACGCCCAGTGCCCGACCTCGCATTTTCAAGGCAGTTAAAGATGCAGCATTTGTACAGCCCCTAATTTACAGGGCTGGTACCTGCAGTTATTACACAGGCTAGTTAATAACTTGTCGGGCAGGAAATCCAAAGTGTGGGATCATTTTGAGAAGGTGAAGGACCAACCCAAGGTGATATGTAAACTCTGCCGGCAAACATTTGCCTATCATTCATCGACTACAAACATGACGTATCATCTGAAACATGTAAGTAGCTACATGCCCATTAGCCACTTAGCACAATCATTACTGCTTTGCTGACAGCGTCATTAACAGGCGCTCAGTGTGTGACGTGCACTTGTAGATAAAATATAGGCCTATATTAATGAAGGTTCATTAGTACAGTTTTGTATTTCTCTGTAATGTAGCACAGTGTTAACAAAGTTACTGATACTGTTCTTCCTCACACCCTGAACTCAAACCATTGTGTCGCCCCGCCCAAAACATATAATTTAATCATTAGATTAATATCGTAAACATGCAGGCGACTAATGGCCCTAAATGACAATGACTGACCGACTAGGAAAATTCTTAGTCAGGGGCAGCCCTAAACGATATGATGGCAATTTTGGCTGTGGTTGGGCTTCCATTCAAATTGAGCACAAATTTCAACCAAAATTTCAGAAAATCATCAAAGAAAATGCACACCAACTTTTCCATCTCCCCCAAGCATAAGAGGCGTTTCCACTCAGATGTTGACATGTGCAAATTTAAAATGAGCATAAAAACAGGTGGACTGAAACACACCTCATGTTTGAATACAAAAGGATAACATCAGGGGGAAAAAAATAACAACTGTTTGATCTAACACACAGACATATTCTGTTTGCTATGACAAAGAAACAAAAGCATAAAATCCCAACAATGGAGATGCTGCATCTGGGTTATTTCTGGCATTAGTGCTAAAAAAACCAACCTTAACAATTACTCAGTTAACAGAAGAGTTACTGTTTAACTGATCAGTTCACCATTAGTTACCATTCGTATTCTAAAGGCTTGCTTCAATTCTAAACACTAAATATCTTTAGAAAATGAAATTCTGTGCCAACACAAATAGTAAATACTGTGAATAAAACCTTGATGATGTGAATTCAACTGTTAAACTATTTTTACTCTTCAAAGCATTCCCAGTCTGGGCCTCTCCAGTATTTTTTTCCTGCACCACTTACAGTAAATACAATGCACACACGGGATGGAGACCACCAAAGCTTCACATCTATATTTCAAATGAAACTTTATTCTAATCTGCTTTCTCTAAAATGTTGGCATGAAGCCCCGTACCACGCTGTTCTGAGTGTCTGCTTGAAATTACTATTTTCTTGTTTAGCTCGGTGCTCGTCTCCAGACAGCACTAGCTCACAGTGGATATGACTGTGATGTATGAACAAAGTACTAGTTGTAGCAAAATACCAGAGCCAAACAACAACCATCTTTGTTTTTTACCACAGCTAAATGACTACGGCAAAGTCAATAAATCTCAAATCAAAGCCTGAAAGAGTCCAAAAACAACATTTAATTACTAGATCTACCTGAAAGCCGGGAAAAGGGACTCTCTGGCTTAGTTGATGTGCAAGCAATAAAGCGTAGGTTTGCCCGAGCATCAATCTGCGAGGAAACACTGTGTACAGGTTGCATGTCCATCACAAGGCCAACACACAGCCCCACATATCAAGGCTAACCCACATGCATTAAAGTGTCACATCACTGCCTGGACCTGCATGGATTTTGTGTGCCTGTGTGAGTGTGTGCGTCTGTGTGGGGATTACACTGCCACTGAAGCTTGGCGCTCTAAGCACACTGGGGGGAACACTGAACTGAGCGGCTGAGGGTGCATTTTAAAATGACCACACAGCATTTCTAAAGAAATAAGGGTGCTTTCAAACACTTTTGTTAGCCCGTGAACCTGACCTCTATCTTTTTTCACCAACAAAGGACTGGAAGACCAGACAAGCAAATGCAGATCAAGATATCACGGTATACATTCGTCAGAGGTTCAGAGATGCAGCGTAGCACAGAGCTGGGTGATAAACCGAAAATGTCCAGATACCATCATTACTCACCAAACTAATCTGATTCATGCTGCTATGTTCTTTGCAGTGTGTGAAGATTTCAGGAGCTGTCTCCTCCAAAATTATCACAAATCAGGCAGCACAGAACATCAGCGCTAATACTCAAACTTTGGTATTAGTATATTTAAAACAAGACTGTTCAGTATATTTTGTTATGCAGAAGAACAGTTGTCCTCTAGGCCTGATGGTAGGTACAAATAATATTTGTAATGTTGAATTACATTTAATATATTATAATTATTATTATCATTATTATTATTATTAGCAGTAGTAGAAGTAGTAGTAGCAGTAGTTGCAGCAGTGGTAGTAGTAGTGGTAGACATAGTAGTAGTATTTTTAATCCTTTTTAAATAACAAGTAAAATTTTAAAATTATCATGATATTGATGTTTTAGTCCTATCACCCAGCTCTGGCACAGCAAAGGAACAGACAGAGTCAGGACTCTTACCTGCGTACATGTAGCCTGTTCATCCATAAGGGACAGAGCATGAAGGGGTGTTCACAAATAGTTTGTCAACACAAACACTTTACTGAGCTGTGTACCTGCACAGAGTGCACAAAATGATTGAACTTTCTAATGCCTTTTCACTCATCATAAACCTTTTGTTTGGACCCAACAATGAGCAGATTTCATGCTTCCCGGGAAATCAGTAAAACTGCCAACAAAGTGAACTGAATGGGGGGGAACACAAAAGATTTGTCCAAAAGCTCAGCTTTCATCCAGCATGTACAGCTTGACCTTCAGCTCAGGAGAAGAGAGTAATGATCTCCCTGCGGTTAGTTGTTCATTAAGGTTTAGATGAACACAACAAACGGCTCAGACAGTAAAGTGCACCTTACAAGACTTTGGAATGCAAATGCATAACAGGTCATCAGGCAAAACACCATTCAAAACAACCACAGTCTGTTGTTAGTGTGCGACAACAAGGATTATTAACACACAGACATGTTCAAGTGTTTTACATAAAAAAAACAAAGGTGGAGAACACACAGCTGTCCATTTGCACCTAATAGTGAATTACCTGCTAAATGCTGGGTGACACAATTTCCCACAATTCACACTACAAAAACAGAGGAAAGACAGTTTTGTTGAGAATGAAAGTTCAGATGTTTTGACCAAGGAGGGGTTTTAAAGACTCAGGTGCACAGTGGCAGTTTATTGTGCTGTAATGTACTGACTGTAGGGCTGCAAGGAATGAGGAATATGTGTGGTATGTGATAACAACATTTGCAATAAATAAACAAATATGAAAGCGTACTCTGGTCTGCCTTTCTGCTGCTTCCTGTATACTGCTAAAATACAGCAAATTAAAGAAAGGAAATTATTCCCAACATAATTTAACTGAGCAAACCGGACACTGATCTGAAGACAAAAGGTACAAGAATGATAGTTCTATATCCGTTTTTTGTGACTTGTTTATTGTGCAAGTTGACATTGCCTGTTCTTTGATTTTTAACATTTAACATTCAACGGCGCCTTTCACGGTCTAATACACTCAAATATATTTAAGGGAAAGCTAACACACATGTCAAAACCCTTAAATCATTTTTACAGCATCTTATAATGTCATATCGCCCAACCTGAATTACACTGAACACCATGCTCTTGAAATAAGTCTTATTATTGCAGACGTGGTCAGATCATGTTTTGGTAAACATGCATTACATGTCAGTTCTACAAATATCTCCTGTCAGCTTGCACATAGTCATGCGGACCACTAAAAATAGGCCCAGACATGTACAGTAATGACAGTAGAATGCTGTGGCATTCACTGAGGTGGGTAAAGCCACTTGTCAAAGTCAAGTCAAAGGACCTGAGCCATGACTCGAGCAGTAACTCACACATCAGAGCGAAGCTGAGAACGTAAGTATGAGTGGCAGATGTAACGTAAAACTTTTATAACCCTTAAGCAATGTTAAAGCAGATTAGGAGAGCCTAATGTTCAAGTAATATCTTAAATTAGTCTCTCAACAACAACACACTGGCATCCGCACTGTGTGTTCCTACCATGCTGTTATCCAACTGTGGGCTGTGTACCAGCTCCACTTTCACAAAACTAAACTGACAGACTGAACCTTGAAGTGGAGTCAACAAATAACTGTGACAAGGGCAACGAGACCCAGGCATCACTGATTTGTCTGTTGTGGTTGTGTCCAAGGTCGAAGGAGTTTTGTTTATCTGCAAAACATTTTAAGGATGTGATAGAGTAATTTTTTACTGAGCAGACGATTGAGTGTAATCAATTATCCTTAACAGCATATGGTACGGCTTCACTATATTTGCCTTTCTATTAGCCTGTTGCTTCTTCACTGAAGGCTGCCCCACATTCATCATGGATGCGTAAATACATTTCCAACACTGGAATACAACTGCAGTCTAAGAATAGAAAAGTATCTCTTAACTCAAAACTAATCCGTCACATGAATTATTCATTTGCCCTTTTTTAGCTATGTTGTCTGTGTTATTCATATATTTCTTAAGTTGGGTTGAGTTTCTTTATATGTTATACTAGACTGTGTTGATGATCATGCCAAATTTAAATCAAATTTTGTGTTTTGGGTTTACTTAAAGTGCAGAGCAGATTAAGCAGTGATTTCCAGCCTGGCCTCTTTATCCCCGTGGCGGCTTAAATCCGTCTTTGCCTTTTATTACTCGTCCAGGGTGAAGACTTCCCCCCTTATTACTTTTACTAAAACAGAGCCAACTGTTGGATGAAAATGCACTGTAATAAACTTAAAAATAACAATGAGTCAAGTAGTGGGTTTATCACTTTGATGTTGCCTTCCCAAAGTTGACCTCTAGCACATCTGATACTCATTTTGCAGATTATCATACAACAGCAAGGCACTAATTGCTAAATTAGATATCATCTTGCAGCGGCATGTTGAGCCTCTCGGAGCGAAAAACAGCAGAGATGTGAGAGTAACACAGTGAGGGGAGGAATGTGTCAAGAGAGTGCAGTGTGACAGTTCTGGCACAACAAGCCTCCTCACAACCATTTTCCAATTATTCTATCTCTGCTGAACAAAATGCAGCTCATAAGAGTTTGGTGAGACAAAAACAGCTCAATATATCATATTCTAGTAAAACCAGGATTTTCATTTCTAAGCCACATATTGGAAAAATGCTGAAACCGGTGCCCATGCTGGGCCATCAGGGAATTCCTGCTCCACTAGTTATTGGACTTTGGCCATAATTTCTCACATGGGAGTAAAATTTCATGCCTTGAAGCAGAACATATTTCAATCAGCATTCATTGCTCAATAAAATAAGTGACACCAGTTGTGATGACATCACTTCAGCGTAATAATATAACATGATGGAGAATCTGCTATGACAGGGTGGTTTCTGAAGGAAGTGAGAAACTGAGTAGAGCCGACACAAGTTTCACAACATTAAAGCTGGAGTTTTTGCCATACTTGCTGACACTGTCACTTCATCCACATCATTCTGTCAAATGGACTATAAATTTATTACGTTGATCTATTCTGTGCACACATCATCTACTGCACGTCTGTCCGTCCTGGAAGAGGGATCCCTCCTCAGTTGCTCTTCCTGAGGTTTCTACCATTGAACTGAATTAAATCCACACAGTAGTACATGAGACAGATAGCCTGTGACAAAAAAAATCCTGTTCCTCTGTCTTCTTGTAGTGCTTCTAGTGGCACTTGCAAGAATCCACCATGGCTGGACAAAAAAAAAAAAATCAGTGCTGAGAAGTCTGTCAATCATGTCAATCACTGCTCATGAACTGCGGTCAAACTGTCAAACTAGGCAGCGCTGATCAAAAATGAATCAAGATTCTGTTACTGCATTACCTACTTCATGCCTCAAATATTTTCAGACACATATTTTAGTGTACTGTTTAGCTGTAAAATGAGAAAGTTTGAGACAAAACCAAAAACTGTCCACAGGCTAGAGCAAACTTTCTCATTTTACAGCTAAACAGAACACTAAGGGTGCTTTAACACCTGCCCTGTTTGGTTCGGTTCAATAAACTGAAGTTTGTTTGCCCCCTAAGTGTGGCTCATTTGGGCAGGTGTGAATGCAGCAATCACACTCACGCACACACCAAAACAACCGGACCAAGGCCCATTCCCATTACAGACAAACTTTGGTGCAGTTCGTTCATTGATCTGAACCAACTGCAGTCACATGACACATTGTTTGTGTTAAACATGAGCATGTTACAGTCCTGGAGGATTATTAATGTGCGCCTCCTCCTGTACTGCCTTAATATGCACATTCAGCACATCCAATGCATCAAAACATTGTTTTCTAGTTGGAGCCGCGCCTCGTTTTCAAACTGTATGGTTTGACTCAAATGAACAATGACAGCAATATAGTCCACGATGAGCAGCGCTAAAATCAACCTGCGTAGTTGTCCCTCCATTTTGACATTAGAAAGTGTCACATTTATCTTGCAAGTGTACTCTTCTTCAATGCTTTGTTTACTTCCTGGATTTTTCCTGCATGGAAATTCTGATCAAGAGCAGCTTTCTCGCACAAGGCATTTTATCTGGTCCGCCTGTAAATGCTGCCGTGAGAAAATGAACCAACTCTAGGCAGTTATGCAACTTTGTAAGAAAATGAGTCCCTGATTCAGACCAAAGCAAGACAACTCTAGATCTGAAAGCACCCTGAAATATGTTTCTGAAAACATTTGAGGCAAAAACAGTCAGTGCATTAAAAGAATCTTGATTCATTTTTGATCAGCGCAGCCCAGCTTGACTGCATTTCACGCACATTAGAGACTCCTCAGCTCTGATTGATTGTCATCCTTCAGCTGTGATGGAGTCTAGTAAATGCCATACAAAGCACTAAGAGGAGGAGCAGCAAGATTGTTTCACAGACTATCTGTCTCATGTGCTACTGTGTGGATATAGTGACAGCTTAAGCAAATATGACAAAAAGTTAATTTTATAAAAGTTACCAACTGTAGCTTTAACCTAAAATGGCTTGGGCGGTAGATGTGGGTAGTGTCATGGTGTGGGTTGTGATGCAAAAGTCTAGCACATGTATATTTAGCACACTTACGGACAGGAACATGGAAGTAAATTTAAGTGGGATTCTGCGAAGGAGGCCAAAGTGGGAGTACTGATGACTCCTGAGATGGAAAGAAACTGACTAAGTGTAGCCTGACAGATTGGAGGAGTCCTTCTCCTTGAAGTGAAAGTTCAAGATGACTGGCCTCTGATCCAGTCATGTGGGCAGACATGTGATTGTTGTGCTGGAAGCGGTGTAGATGATCACATGGATGTAACACTGTTGGGCGACATATCTTTGTACTTATGACAACCGAAAAGGCCATGACCTCTTGTGCAGGTCAAACAGAGGGACGGACTGTGAATCACTGCATTCCCACTAGTTGATGTATGTATGATACAATGGCTTTTTTGTGTCAGCCCTTAGAATCAAGGGCTGGCAATGGCACAGCAATTATGTGATAAATAAAACCTCTTAAATAATTAAAGCACCTGAAAAGTTTCTAAAAAGTGACATTTCTACTCAGGAGGTTAGATCTTATTTCTTAAGATTTTATGAACATAAATAAATGAAGAAGCACTGACTATAAGAGGCTTTGAACTGAGAGGGCAGAATTGCAAACGGAGGGTGGCTCGGTGCAGACTTGTGCAATGTTGCCTTACACATTAGGAGTTGCAACAGCATACTGTAGTGCTCAAAAATGCTACCCAGTGGCATTCTAAAAGCAGAAACAAGAGACTTACTGTTCGTTGACGACAAAGATGCAGTTGTCTTGCGAGGGTAAGCTTGAGACAGGATGCTTGCAGGTCACCTTCCGCTCATTGTGACTGTTTAGGAAAGAGAGGAGAAAATGGGGAGAAAAATGAGAGTGATCAATGTCAGACAGCACCACAGATACGTCAGTAAAAGTAAGCCCATCAATAATACTTCATCTATCCTTTAAAACTGTGAACTGACGTGCTGTTTATTGGCCTGAAAACCCAAACATGTTTTCAAAGAGCTGCAGCAGTAAAGGCTTGAGAGAACTCTTCACCTGCAAAACATGAGAGCGGCTGAGGTAGTGTTTGTATTGGCTGAATAGAAATGGGAATACTGAGTGGAGACAGAGCAGATATGGAAATAATATTAGCACGCTGTGCCAAAGGAGTTATTCATCAATCAAAAGCTGGTCCAAGCTGTAAAACTGTGAAAGCTGGTCCAGCCAAACACACTGTACATCAGGTCAGTGTGACACAAGAACAAGCATGGCACTGAGACTGTCGCGATAATTATGTTATCGACTTATCGTACAATATATGGACATGACCTTGGTCGTTTTGCTGGCCTTCATATTACCTTCATATTGTTGACATAACGACGTCACCAGTATTTAAGCCAACATGTAGCCATAATAAATAGCAGGATTTTCCTGACCATCACTAGTCTTGGGTGCAGTCATTTCCCCCTTTTTTTTCTCCAACCTGCCTATTTGCGCTAGCCAGAAAAAAAATTAAACAATTCTCATAACAATAGCCTCATGTGCACTTTTTAAGTAGAAGAGGCACAAATCTGACAGTCGTTAGCTTGCCAACCCCTAGCAACAAGCTAAAAAGTCTGTAGTTTGTAGTTTTGCCTTCCTACAACTTCATCCGTGACTCCGTAAGTCCACCAGCAGACCACCCCACTCCCAGGCCGTCCATCCCCGGCAGCACACCAGCCAGATAAATGAGGTAACTGCAGTGTTCCCGGAGCTTCGCTGAGCTTTTCTATTAGTCACAAGAGGCATCACTTGGTTCTGTTTCTGTTGATATTATTTTGTATCAAAAGTAATTTTGGGCTACTCCTATAAAGGTCCTCTCATTTTCTGTAAACCCTTATCCTGTTGGGGGTCGTAGGGGGCTGGACTGTGGGAGGAAGCCGGAGTACCCGGGGAAAACCTACGCTGACACAGAATGAACATGCAAACTTTTCACAGAGGGGCTTCCCCACCCCAGAGTTCGAAACCCCCATTCTGCGTTTGAAAAAGGAACCCTCTTGCTGTGAGTCAACACTGTTAACCACTGATACACTGTGCCACTAATTTTATATATGTTTTCTTTAATATGTTTACAGGTGTTAATCACTTTGTAAAAATATGTTTAATATATCATTTATTGCAATTATTTCTGTGACAATTAGTAGTCCAAAAAGAGTAGTTATTGTGACAGGCCTATATGTGCTAGAAGAACAGTTTAAGTACCCAAAGAAAATACAAAATGTAGCATTAGGACCCCTAAACAAAAGCAGTAAGGTGTTATAAAGGGTCCACAGCAAAAATGCGTCTTTCCTTTTGAAATAAGAGCACCACAGTTTTAGCCTTTACAACAAACAATACACAGAGCAAAAACACTGTGGACCTTGATCAGTTTATGGCAAACTAAAAGCCGACTGCACCTTTAATAAAACATAAAAATCACCAAAATCTACAGGCTGCAGCAGGCCATCCTACACTCAACATCTAATGACAGAGGTACAGGAGGTGCCACCCACCAATCCTGTTGGCTAATTACAACAGCCCACAGTCACTTCCACCCTAACGTGATTAGAGCACAAGGACACAGACCACACAGTCTTTGGAGAGGAGCTGTCCAAAGACTGGGGCCTTCACAATAACAGCAGCAGCTTTCCAGTAAAGTGGAGCCTGGTCAGTGTTGTGTGTGATCTGAATGGCCTGAAAGAGGAAGTCTTCGGTTAATTTTCCAGTAAGAATGACAAGCGTCACTGTTTCTCATTATTACTGGTCCTGAATCAAGTGTTTGTTTCAACGTCATCATCGGTATAGCGACTTGGTTGCTAAATTAACTCAAGATCCAGATCCAGTTCATCAGCTTCATGTGTCATCACTTCCAATTTAGAAATTCGATGGTTCTTTGATTATACTGTCAGTGAGTTACACTGACGGGAAGTGCAGTAGCAGGAGGGTGTTATGTTATTGATACATTAATCAAATATACTGACAGCAGTAATTATTAAACAAGGCATTCGATATTATGAGTTGCATGAGCTGCAGTGTCAACAACACATTCATAGCTACTACTGCCCTACTGGACAGTAATTCTATATTTCAGCTCAGTCAGGCTGAACTATAAACAACAGAAAGTCAAGCTACAGCCCAAAAATAACAATTTTTAAACATGGGGTACTCATGTACTGAAAAGAGCGAATACCGAGCATGAAATGGGGGGTTTAGTTTCAGTTTAGCCTGGAGAGCAACAGTCTCCACAGCTCTGGTCTATAATTACTGGAGGCACTGTTGGCAGCAGAGCTCTCTGTGCGGTCTTTGGGCAGACCAACGGCACCATTTTTCTTTGGTATCCCTTCACACATGCCTATACTGCTCTGCACATAGGTTGGCTACAGATTTAAGAGAAGAAAGGAAGTCTGGATAGGTATTTATGTACACGGTAGTGGCATGAAAGAATGATGTTATGCAGGACTTTGGATGGGATTCAATAATCAGTTCCAAACTATCCAATACTTGAGAATCTTTTAGCTTTGATACCCTTAATGCATGCACCGCAAGTTTGCTTTCATGTGGTACTTCAGCCAGAGCTAAAAGGAAGAGAGGTTTAAATATAAGGGTGCATTTTGCCGACCTATTAGTTGGCAATGCATGCCATTTCATTAGGGGAAAGTGTTTGATACCTCCTAAGTTATTTAAAAAATAATGATCCAATTATAGCAAATCCCTCCACTGTATCTACTTTGGTATTATCTCTATAGAGTGACTGCTAATGCATCCATAAAGAACTGTCCGCTATAATAACCCCATATGGGTACACTGCCCTTACTGCAATAAAGTGGAGTGATGTATTATGTTCCCTGGTGAGGAATGTCAAGCAATATAGTTACTAGGCAAAAAGGGATCTGCACAAGTGCATATTTTCAATCTTGCTTAAGAAAATCATTACATTTTCAATCAAGCAATAACTTTTTGTACTGACACAGAATCAGATAACTTTGTGTAATATGGAAGGATCGATAGTATTGCCGTTTCCACTGCTGCTTGATGCAGTTTTCAGTTGCTTACAGCTCAGTGTTCTGGTTTGGCAGTCCATTCAGTGAAGTTCCAGCGGCTCTAAATGATGGTAGAGTACTGTAAGCATGTGCTCACAAGCCCCCACAAGTCAATAGCACACTACTTTCCAAATCAAAAATGGCAAAGTAAACACAGACAAAACAAGTCAAACATCTACTGTAGCTAGCCAAAAGAGACCGAGACATCTCTCTCAGATGTAGGCAGACCAAACCAAACCAAGGCTATGAGTAACTACACAGTTCATTTCCATCAACAGAGACACGGCCCCAACTCAGTCTATAAGCCTTTTTACACAAAGATCCCGCATTAGTGCCGCAACTAAGTCCCTTCATTATAGCGGCTTTGCTTTTTTACACAGAACCAAAGGGTGCCGCCCCAGTGTATGATTAAGATAGCATGCCAACAATGTGAAAGCAAAAGAGGCGTGACAGCATGATGTGTAACTACACAGCACTGAAATCTAGTGTGTCATATAATATTCGCATTAGGCAGCGACTTCTTAACAATTATGATGGCATAACATGACAATAACAATCATTTACCATCCCTGTTGTATGGTGGTTGATCTTGTCCTCTGCTTGGAGGGTAAGGAGCTACTGGAGCTCACTATCTCCCCAATTTGCAGACATTTTTGGTTGCTGTTCTTCTTTTTTTCAGTTAGCTGCTAACTGCTGCTAGCTGCCTTTTTCAAATTCTCAACAGTGCAGGCATAATACGTCATCCAACCACTCATCCCGTCAGCACACACTTTTACAGAGACATAGATTTGGCTCTGCTGTGGCTTTAAAGGCAAGACAACTCTGTCCCCCCATTCCATGTTCTTACCTTTTATAAAGAATAGCGAGGAGGAATAACAGCGTAACTTTCCAGTCTTGAACAGGCTGTGTAAGGGCTGGCACTAAAAGAGGACAGATGCCCATGTAGCTCTGTTTCTTTTTCTGTGTCTGGCAGGTGTTTGCTAAAATATTAGCCAAAGGAACTTGATACTGGAACTTGGCATTGGCCCAAAACACCATGATTAAAAAGACAGCCCCCATTAGCAACACCTGTCTCTAATGGGACACTGGGTCAAAATAGATATTCTGACTGATGTGGGATCACAGTAATTTGGAAATGTATTTTCTGGAGCACTGCATTTCATGGCTTTTTGATATTTGTTTGACAACCCGCCTCATGAATCTTGATCATGAATCCCCGCCAGCTCTCAACTACTAAAGCTCATCCTGCCCACTGACCTTCCTGTGCAGAGGGCAGACATACTGTCAGGGTAATTTCCCCTGTAAAAATCAATAAAATGTCACATCAAATTTATCTTAAATAAAATCAAATGTTTGACTTCAATCAGCAGAAACACAGTTATATGTGTCTGCAAGATACAAGCAGATGAACCTGACATACAAATGATGTAAATCATATTAGCTAAATAAAAGTGTTCAAAGCTATCAAAATGAAGTTGACATGGTTCTGGGTTACATCTACAAATTCAAAGGCCCTCCTGATGTTAAGAAAGTTTCTGCAGATGTGCTGACTGACACGTGTGCAAGGTCAGTGTTTTTAAGAGGGGGCTGTGTGACATCAAAGAGTCAATATACCTATATGGACGGAAGCTATTTGAGAAGGTCCTAAACATTCCCAACATAATCCATGTGGCAAAGGAAGACAGCGAGTCCTTAAAAGTCAGTGGAAAACATGGGGGCTATGAAGCAGCACGATTGCTGTGGTTGTGTGTAGGCCAAAATTGGCAGGATGAGTAACAGCAAAACATGTTTTCCTGTTAAGTAGAAAAACCTCCTTTTGGACAACCTACATAAAGTAGACCATGACAGTCAGTGGATGTCCCCTTTTGAACTACACTTTGAGCTATTTTGTTATCCTATTGAAATTACACAGTAGTGACATTTAGCATGTGACAGGCTTGACGATGCTGAGGAAAAGGATGAAGGCATCCCACATTGCAGTAACGGATATTATTCAAAATCTCTTTCATTGCCTCCACATGGCATCAACACGGTAGCTGATTGCAAATATGACAGGATTATACTGCAAAACAATTATTGACAGGATATGTGGGTTGGCTGCCTTGTCTCACACAACATAAGGGCCCTTTGAAAACATCACTGGATGATAATGTAATCAAAGTTGATTACAGCAGCCATTGTTACATCAAACTCAACTGATGCTGCACAGCCACCGGCTCAAAGTCAAATCTCTTTTTGAGTAAACATGTTTTTCAAAGTACCTCTCTCAGCTAATCTTAGTTTACAACACCATTTGTAATGGTCACACATGCTCTGAAGGATGTGGTCTGTGGTCACCACAGTCAAGATTAAGTCAGCATAAAATCACGGGGCTGTACGGTAAGGGGAGCATATGGTAACATTTTTGTTTAAGTAGAGGGCAAAAACATGTATTCCCTTCGTTTAGGTCAGGATTTCTTGTTTTCCAGAGGACGATGTTGATTTATTGGGTGGGTTGGGGTGAAGGGCACCAGGAGGTACTTTGGCTCTTGACCTCATATTTAAGAGTGAGGGACTGGGAGCGGCAGTAAGAGCTGACCACCCTGTCGTGAGGAGTGTTTTCAGGACTGTCCTGTCCACAATAATTAGCAGTGAGCCTCAGTAATGAAGAGCTTAAGGGCTGGGGGTCAACACCCCACAGGCTTAGCTTTTATTGTACTGGGTGGGTCTTTGATCCCTCACTCCCCTTCCACTACAATTTAACCACAAACAACTGAGGGGTTCCAAAAAGGAGCTTTACATTGGAGAGAAGGGGAAAGGTATTTTGGGAGTTTTGACAAGGTATCGTTGGGATTTCACACCACAGTTTGGGGGTCGCCCCCTGAAAGCTCCCTTATGTAATTATTTTACTTGAAAACCAAACCTGGAATTCAGATCTTCGCTTAATACATCTTTAAAGAGGTGAGGTGGGGGCAAACATTTGGTTTAGCATTCCACCTTATCCGTGTCATCTTTGAAGCCAAAAAAAGCAATTTAATGCTGATGTTGGACCGTTTTCACTGAGAATTTATCTCTGATGTTCATTCAACAGTCTTAAGTTCATCAAAAACAAAGTTGTTAGACTGTTGAAGCTCTAAAATCATTGTCAAAAAGTCTGAACTCAAATCCACCTCTTTCTCAGCCGCATTATTTATTTTAAAGTACAGAGGAGTGAAGCTATATATGAATGTCCGATCAAGACCCACCAACCCCTAAAGAGTCACTGTGGGGGTACCGAACATAATTACAGCCTCACATTGTAGTGGCCAAACAGAAGATGGAAGAAAAACTAAAAACAGTACTTGTGGTTCTTTGTTTTGTCAAAATGTTCAGTGTGGAGTGACTGTACAAACTAGAGGGGATTCCCTCATGCTGAGTGGTGTCAAAAAACTAATACAAATTTCATCATAATGAAGAGTCTGAGCTGCTGTGGCTAATTTGGATATGGGGGAGTTAATGAAAACAGCTTTTAAAACCAACTTTGCAACTTCGCCTCTCTAATACCAAACATGCAAATGGAAAAGAACCTACGCTTTATTAAATGGAAATGAGAGTGGGAGGAAGACTTTGACTCCTGTGAGAATTTGAGACACTAAATCACATCCATTTATAACTATCTGACCACTGTGCATTTTTTTGCAGCATCGAGGAAACGGACTGGTTATCCTCTTTGAATTAAGGGTTAGTTTCTTCACGCTAAAGGCCTCTACACACCAGGGGGCATTTTTTGTACAATTATACCAAAATGTATTTTCGAACTCTTGTTTTTGTCGGGAGTACTTTCACACAGAATGTGAATATTACACAATGAAAAACAGACATATTTTCTTTCATGTTTAGGTCGATTTTCCGAGCTTTGTACCGTGAATAAGACATCAACGGATCACACTGGGCACAGCCTACATATGGAGGCTCTGTAGTCTGAACCAAGATGGCCAACTTTATAACTTCTTTCAATCTTGACAAAGGCAATGCATTGCAAATCAACTCTGTCTGTTTTTACCTTTTACAATGAAAGCCCTAGATATATAACACTGCATATCTGTTTACCAGAGTGACCTCAATTTCACTCAGCATTTCACTAAAAAGAAACTCAGTAACACAGCTTACAATAGCTGAAGCTATACAACAATTTACCTCAGACAGACTGCCAGTAGTTGTTGCAAATTCACATCACTGCCAGTGTTGTCTCGAAGACTGTTTCCCTATCGATATGTGCTTCCCCCTACCTAAACCTGATCCAAAAACCTTATCCCCAACCCTAACCACTAAAGGGGGCAATACACATTAACAGGAGAGATAACCTTTTCTACAGAACAATACGGACTTTGATGCAACATCGACAAACCTATATGCATCAAAAGCTTTTATCGAACATGTGTTGCAACTATCGCTGCCCATATGAATTGTTTTGATGTGAAATATTCACAGGTATTTTGTATGTTCTTGTTTGCTCCTCAAGCCCCTGGTGTTTAAAGGCCTTAACGCTGCTGTAGATAAAAACAGTTCACAGTCAAATGCAGCATGTCTTACATTACAGGATCCTATTATCTGGAAAACAGTCCTGCTGCTACAAGCTTCAATCTCTGTGCTTTTAACTACTGCTTTTTAACTTTGGGAAACCTCAAGCAGAGAAAGCCATGCCTTTCTGTTTGTCCTATGGATAAATGCTGCCTTACCACAGCAAATTTATCCTAATTATCTTTAATTGAACGCCCTTCAAGCTGCTTCAAGACCTTTAGTGACTGGGCACCCTACTGTACAGTAGTGAACAGCACAAGCCAGAGCAATCAAGCACTCCAGCTTCCTTTCCCAAGGATATGATGTAATGACAGATACTCAATGCAGCAGATGCTTTGATCACAACCCTCACAGCAGAATAAGTGAGAAGATTTTAGCACACATTGCCCAGTTAGATCCCACCCTTATCCTAACAGTGCTGAGCAAGTGAAATCATACCAGCCTGCTTGAACCAGAATGCACGGCACACATTTCAGCTCCGGCTCCTTCCGCCCATATCCACATTATCACATTTAACTCTGCATGACTCTCTGCATTTACACATGTGACTTTTTGGTGACATTTAAAGCTAACTCTATGCTTGTACCATCACTGCCAAGATCACACGCAGTTTTAGGTACTTTTTAAATGCCAGTACATCACAGGAAAAGTCTACAAGAGTTGAGCAGAAAAACGTCTTGGTCCCTTAAACAAATCCAACTGCAAATCACCAAACAGAGCCTTTCAGCGATAATTAATTCTCTTGTTAATGCTCATAAATCTAATCCTATTACACAGGAAGGAACTTGGACACAACGTTAGGCAAGGCCAGTGACTAGTGAATGAATAAAGCTTCACATTATCAGGTGAGTATTCTTAACTAGCATAAAAAAGAGTTGGCTGCGGTGGAACTCCTCAATACCTCATGGACATTGACTGGAGGTATGAATAGCCCGCCTCACAAAAGCTGAGCTGAATACGCAGAATAGGCAGTTTGTGAGTAGGCATGTGGGGGGCAGCGAGAGAAAAGACAAAAAAGACAAAACAGGGGCTTTGCAGTTCCCGAGAGGCCACATGAAATGCAGTGCGGAAACATGAAGCAATGTCCTGTCACAAAATGGCAATACCTGGACTTCAGTACTATCCTTAATTAATTTGGGTACATATATTAAGGAAATGTTGTGGAAAACTTGCATCATACCCCAATCATTACGGAGAACCCAGCCAGCAGCTTCAGCTGTGTGTGCCTGTTAAGCTTTGACTTTCACCTTAGACCTTTTTACTTAACCGCAGAAAACAGCTGCTCATTCGGGCCACAAATCAGATTTTTTCCACAAACAATTCAATTAGCAGCCCCCTCAAAGCAGCTGTGACTGTGTGCAAAGTGTGTCAAGGTGACACAGCTGAGCGGGTGACTCAAGAATATTTTAGAGCCATGGAAACAAGCTGCCTTCTCAAGGAAAAAAAAAGCACACTGATTGAAAGAAGTGAAAATTAGCATTTATGGAGAAGATTCAGGAGGTTATACTGCAGTGCACTGCAGTCATGTAAAACCAAGCTTCACTGTGACTTCCTCACCAGAGGCCAGCATGGTACAACTGTTCCTCATCAGACAGAGGATTGGTTCCTTAAAGGCCTATTTATGAACTGAAATTCCAAATGTTGCATTACCCACGCAGTTTCTATCTTCACTTTCAATGTCTGTGAAACTCCCCTTGTTAACCATTCAATGTTCAATTTCAGGCTTCATTAAGGAAAACAGCAGGCTAGCATTTAATAGGGCTTTCATGGTAGATAAAATACATGGAAGAAACACAAAGCCAGAGTGTCAAAAGTACAAAACACTATGACTGTTTTTGTGTTTAAATGTGACACACATCACATTTTTACTGTGTGGCAATGTAGGTCCATTGCAGGACAAAGAGCAGAAGCACCCAAAATAGTACTCAGACTCTTCTTATCAAGGTCATCTCCTTAAAGAAATAGATGGATGAGAGGCTGGAAAGCAGCAGGCTTGGGGACTATCGACTAGTATTTTCTTAAGATGTGTAAAAAGGTTTCAAACATAACCTTCAGCTTTGTTTCATACCATTGTAGACTACAAAGTGGGAAATAGCAATTGCTTTTCATTCCCCTTTTTACCACATACTGGAGTAAAGAGGCAAATTAACTGAGAAGCATGCAAAACTCAGAGTGTTTCCATAAAAAATGCCACACATACATGAGTTTGTGTCATGCCCCTGCTAAAATTTTCTTATAAAATGCATGAGCATGCACTGGTGCTGCCATCAGGCAAATTAAACATCTAGCAATCCATTGAGAAACTGAGCACATGTTGGAGGGCAACCTCCATATCTCAGTTAAAATACAAACATTTAACAAGGGTGGTCAGAATATGGCCACCAGTGCATTGGCTGAATATGGGAGTGGACATTTCTCTGCAGTTTATACCATCTCGTTGATTTATTGCTCATGACTCAAGCCTGAGATCAAATGCGGCTCCACCCTCCTCTCCCCTTGATGTCTTCTGCTCAGGGAGTGCTGGGGCTAGACCAGCAGCCAATAACAGGGCATCTGTACATCTCCATTACTCCTGACCTGCTCTTCAATGATATCAGCGCCTCCCATATACAATTTATTTGGATAGCCCATCTAATTAAATTTGTTACAACCATAAAATATTTTTTATTGAATATTTCTTACACTTAACAGCCTATCCAGCCAAAACTGGACCATCTAAAAGCTACGGTAGAGAGGTGTAATCATTTGAAGTGAAACCATAGATTAGTAAAATTACTTCCTTGGAAAGATGCTAGTTTGTGATTACAGTGATGTTTTGCAGTCAACTGAAGAGTTTGATGAAGGAGCACCCGCCCCCAGGCTGAACACCACAAATAAATTCTGTCTGTAGGAAACATTGCTGAAACATCAGTGATTCCAAGTCTGTGGGAAACACTGAACATTGAGGACAATGTTCACTGAATGAGCTCATGGGGAAAGTGAATAATAACTAACAAGGACAGCATAGCCGTTCCTTCTCTCCCTGTGGGTTTGACAAGTGTCATCCTAATCTTTTGGCTTTGTACAGTGATAGCAACACTACACACTCACTAAACCACACTTTACTCTGCCTATGATGTTTAATAAATAGAAGGGGCTTTTAATTAGACATTACAAACAACTGTGCTGCATGCACCAAGTGGATGCACTTTGTATTTTAATCGATCAGATCATGCAGACAGGTTCTTGACAACAAGCCCAGGCAGAAATCAAAACATGAAGGATCAAAATGGTTTTCAGATTTGCCAAGAGAGACAAAAACAGTGGCTAACTTTGAAGATGATGTTTCTGCATGGTGTAAGTCCACACTTTAGAATCCAACTAAATAAGACAGCTAACATCATGCCTAAAACCACATCCTATCAGATCATGAGGAACAGGTTCAACTGCTTCGTCTGTTTCCAAGAATTCTGGCACCACAACATCAAAAAAAGCAAATACATCAAAATGCATGCTGCTTAGCAGATCTAGTGGGTGTCTTCTGATCTACATTGGTTATTAAAGAGAGGACATAGTCTAGGTCACTGCGGGAGAGACAGTGGGCAATGCTATAATTATGGCTTAACTGACTGTGATTAACAGATAAAAGCTTTTAAAGATCATTCAGAACCACAGTGCAGTTCAATCTGTCAGGAATAGAAAATATCATCCCATGAAAAGTGGAATACACTCCATTACAGTCAGGGCTGCTAATAGTGAAGTGATAGCCAACACTTCAAAGAAATGGAAATGAAAACGCTGTTTACAATGACTGAAAACAGTGTATTAACATTGGCAGGACACACTCTATTTTTATGATTGAGGGCAGATTTGCATCAACATCAGACTGCAATGAAATTCGGGAGAAAAACCAGAGAGTCGAAAGTATTTTCCCTGCAGGAGTTTGCTTTCACTGCTGTGCAGAGTCCCTCAGAAACTCCTGGGGCTCGGCTTTAACTGACCAACAGAATATGAGTTTTTGAAACCATGACAGATAAAACTGTAATATGAGATGTACAATTTCCTTTTGGCATTGCAGGTCCTAAGTCAAGTAGGGAAGGGGAGCTTGTTGACACCAAACATGCACAGTCTCTTTTATAATGGAAAAAAATGCCTGAAAGTAATTGAAGATTATATCACTTAAAAAGTCCAAATAGGTTATGTAGCATTTATATGCTGCTAGGTCAACTCGAAATACAAGGAATCCTGTAACTTGACAACACAAAGGTGCCTCGACAAAAGCCTGGCCACACAACAGTATCAATGTGTGGTGCTGTCCTGTGCAAAAGACGCTGTTTGCACATAAAGCCATGTGAGGAACAAAACGCTGACTGGAAGCCTGGAAGCAGGAGCTGCTTATAAAACTGCAACACACAGGAGGCAATCACAGGAGCTGCATCCACCTAAATAGCCTTCGGATAGCATCAGCCATCACCGTCAGCACAAATAAACACCCCGACCACCTCAATCATTATCGCGTTAGGAGCCAATCCCGTTCAATGTATGTAGTGTGATGTGTGTCGCACACGTCGACAGCACTGCAGGGTTTTTTTTACTTACAGTGAAAAGCTTCCATAAATGTCCAGGCAGGCAAACGCGCAGAAAAACAAGCCACGGTTTTATCCAAGCGTGAACGTCAGGTGTAACGACGTAAGAGTTTCTTGTTACTTTGTATTGTGAGGTGCGCTCAGTCCTCTGCTGCTGCTGCTGCTGCTGTGCTCACAGGGCAGGAGCACTCGCGCTGACTGCTGCGCCGCGTGCGCCCCGTAGTAGAGACACAGTGAAACCCGAGAGGCGATGATGTCACGGTCCGGATGTAAAGAAAGCAAGGTGGCCAGAGGCGCTCCTATTATCCCCTCCCAGCACTGTTACAAACCAGCGGACAAGAGGATGCACACACGCTCACAGACACGGGAGACAGTGTGGTGACGGTGTCCTGGTGACATGAATAAAAATAAATAAATAAACAAATACTTTCCTCCACAGACGCCGCGCTGTATTTATCCTTAACAGGCAATTTACAAATTTCCCAACTCCTCCACACGTGGAACAGACGCGTGGAAAAATATGGGACACTCCAGCTTAAAGGCATTATTACAAAACCGCATGGAAGAACCAAAGTGAAACCATACCCCAGATTTAAACTTGTTAAACTTGTTTATGTGGGCCTGTCTCCAGGCTGGTCAATAATATAACACATATATGAATTTGAGCTTATTTCCTCAGTGAGCTGTTATTTCTGGCATTCACATGTGGGTAGCAGCACCTCCCTCAGCTCATTCTTTAGCAAGTCCTGACAAGGGGGCATGTTGAAAAATGAACTGTGGCTGCTCTGAGTGTTCTTAAAAGACTCATGGTGAAAGTATTTTTGAATCATCCTGGTAGAGTCGCGGTGAATTTGTTGCAAAACATTGTGACCACACTTACAGGGAACTGCTTTATCTTAGGCCTGATTTCCATTCGTGTCCGTTCACGTCGCTGGAGCTTTGCTATCTGGCTGGAGCTTGTTAGTTTCAATAGGATGAAGTGAAGAGAAAGAACTGCATATCAAGTAGGTTCAGCAGGGAGCCTGCAGCTATTGAAGACATGAAAGCCTGGACAATGACCTCGGCCGCAACCTAGAAGCCAAACAGCTCCTCAACTCATCAACCTGCTGGGTGTAGTCAATGGTGCAGGAAGACACCCAGAGACAGTCAATACGCTCTTAGTGGCTGCTTTTTCTCTGCCTGTTCCCTCTTTTTAGTGATACTTTAACATTTCTTCAGAGTATACTGTAGCTCTCAAAGTCACAGAGATTTATCAAAACAACAAAACACAAATGCTTAATACTTTTGCCTGGGTTAAAAACAGTGGCAACGTTTACATGCACACTAAGGCTTTATCCTGGCTTCATAGGAGCAGAAGAAATCTCTGCTCATCGCTAGGCTAATTTATACAATGTAAAACTCCATAAGCTTGTGCTAATAAGGTTAGCATGTTGTATTTGTTTGGAAACTGTGTTTAGTAGAACACAGTTGTTTTGACAGTGAACCTTGTGAGTTGTAATGAAGCCAACGTATGTACCATTACCTTTTGTTAAATGTTGCTGTTGTCCCTGGCTTTATATGAGAAGAAGAAAAGATCGCAGGCCGCTAGGCTAATTTATACAATGTAAAATACCATAGGCTTGAGCTAATAACGTTAGCATGTTGTATTTGTGGGGAAATGTGTCCAGATAAAGACAAGTGTTTGTCTGTGAATGCTGTGAGTTATAGTGAAGCTGATTAGTGTACTTGTGTTTGAAATTGTCTCTATGAGCCATGTTTAATGTGTGTTTTGGGTGTGTTTTGAATCTAAACTTTACGGCGCTTCAACCCCACCGCCAACCAGTGTTTTGGAGGGGTAACTGCAGAGTGACACAGACACACCACTGCACAAGTATAAATGCTCACAACAGCGTAGGCGACGTGCGTAGGTTACAGCATAGGGCCTAACGTATAGAATCTAAAGTATAAATCCTGCCTAATATTCCCCTATTTGATACGGGTCATGTAAACAGCATATGCATTTAGATTTGACCAATTAGGCCTTTTTCAGACTGAACCATATTCAGATTGAGACGCAGAGTATGCTGGTATTATTCAGGTTTTAGGAGCAGATGTGTGTGTCATCACAGTGTGCGCAGATGGACGTTGTTTGACTAGAGATCCCTGCGCATACAGTGGCATTTGCACACACTGTGATGACACACAGCTGGTTCCATATCAGTCAAGTTTCCCTTTATATTCATTGTCTTCTGTGGCGATCAGCAGTGATGTAGTGGTTCACTTTACACTGTGATCTGTAGCCTATAGTTGGGCTTTAGCTTCTAACTATCTTTGTCTTTTTAACCTGTTGTTGCTGCTGAGTCAGTTTGACATCCTGGATATATCCTTCAAACACAGACTGTAGACGCCTCTGTCTGCTTCTCTCTGGAATCACTGTTTCATATTTCAAAAAATATGATCATATTTCATCAGGGAGTGCAGTTAGTGACAGTGTGGGCTCCATGTTGACTCCGACAGCATCACAAAGGGGCGGGGCTTAGTAAAAGATCAATTGGGTTTTTACCACATTTGCAACAGTTGGCTCTGTGCGTTGTGCACAAACCAACCGTTTGTTAGGGTGTGGTAGAGACGCATGCCCAAAAGCAAAGCTCACCTTTCTGGTCAGACATAGAAACACACCTTCTTTTAACCATAATGAAAGTTTTGAATATTAACAGACTCTTGAATTTAGGCAAATATCGTAATGCTGACCTTCTCAAGAAGGTGGCTGAAGGAATGAGATAAGGTGGCTGTGTTCACACGGTTCAACAAGTCTGACACCAGCGGGATGCTGTAAAAAACAATCCTATCATGATGCAAAGAAGTAAAATTGTACGAGTGCCTCTGGCTTTTCCACTTTTCCATATTTTGACATGATAAACGGCATGTTGGGGCACGTTAATTGGAGTTCCCATGGCTGCATGTAAACAGGAATATTATTGGAATATTTATTTTCATTAGCCATGTAAACAGCATAGTCTTTTTCTGAATAAGGTCAAAAACCATAATATTTGCTGCATGGAGAAGCAGTCAGTAAAGAGGCATTACAGATATTAACACAATCAGTAATATGTGAACTAATATGTGAACTACCTTGACCAGCTCTACGTTATAAATAATGCATCATGCTTCCATTATAGAGCGGGGGAAGGGGGGGTACACTAAAACATTCAGTCCTTCAGCTATCCTTGGTCCTCCAGGGAGTTCCTCCCAAGCTGGGGCTTGGAGCCAGGGGATATGACCACCACCTGGGGCACAGAATGGATCCATAACCCCAAGAGAAAGCAGAAAGAGAGCAGGGAATGAGTATCTGGAGGATATGTGATATGATAGGTAGTGACCCAATCCATGAAAGATGAATCTGTGGCGAATAAGGAGCTTGTGCTCCAACGCCCACAAAAAAAGGTGTCAGAGGGGAAAGTCAAGGCAAGCTGTTTAGCCATCTGTGTATGTGCTGTGTGTTGCCACAGGAGATCATGCGTTTTTTTCGTTATTCTAGGATAACTGGATCAATGTTTGCTGTCAGCATCCAAATCAAACAACAGTCTATTGTTGTAAAGAAAATTCTTTCCACTGTCAAGCCCTTGACATTGTCACAAAAACAGCACAGGGTGGTTACAGACAAAAGCGCGTCCGTTTCACAGGTTTGATCCTCACAACAATAAAGGTTTTATCAAAGTATTCTAGACAATGTTCCTCACCGCTCACTCATTCAGTCTGAGGCTGTATGCTAGCTGATTAAAAAGTAAATGTCACCATCACAGCCACCAAGCCTCAATAAATTACCCCAAGGATACATCTTCAGGCTGGGTTCGAAATCACAGATGCGGTAACTTAAATTGCTGAAGGTGTTTTACATTTTTGTGCCTCGTGGCTAAAAGTGTCTTGTGGGGAGACCAAAAGCACTTGAGAAATCAGTCACGATCAACCAAGCAGCTGAGCATTTGTTCTGATTACAACTGTAGGCTATTTGTTGTAATTTCCTTCTTATAAATTAGGAATCGTGCCAAGCTTGGACTTAACAGTGGAAAAAATATAGTCCTTACACCAGTTCATCAGGCATTCAGTGGGAGTGGGAACTACTGTTCCAAGAATCTGTTTAAGGAGGGGTGTATGACCATGCCAAGGTCAAACAAACTCTGTTTCATCTCAACCCAAAACTTAACTACACTCCATTTTACGGCTACACACCATTAGACTTTATGACAGAGTGAGGATAACATGGTGGGCAGACTCAGATGTGTTGATGTTATCACAGTGGAGTGGTTTGGCTCCTGTCTGGCCGTCAAAGCTGAAGGCCTTGTAAAGTAACGATGCACTGTGTGTGAGGGTAGATAGAGCCTGGAACAATAGCAACACCTGTACAGCATAATGCAACCCAGTACAATAGCCCCGCTGCGATACACAGTGCTACCTCTGAAAAGCTTATGTTCAGTCTTTGTTTAGGCGGGAGGTGAGTCATATCTGTGCTATATTTTCAGACCATAGTTTGTTTTGATTTTATACTAAAGAGTCATTTCGTGTTCTGGCCTCTCGTATACAAAACAGGTGGAAAGTATTTCATGCTCAAAGTATCATATATCCACAGTGTGAATAGCTGAGGTGTGGTAACTGTACTGTTGTGGTGTTGCTTCTAACAGCATTCCTACTTTGACCCGCATAACATTCTTATGTGTCTGAAAAACAGTTGTCCTGTGCATGACAGTACAGTACAGTACATGGCAACAGAACCCACAGTGTAGTCGATGGATGACGCTGAGAAGTAAAAGACATTTAAAAAACCTTTCTCCTGTACTGTGCATTGTACCAATTATCAATGAGCAATAGAGCATTTCTTTTCAGCTACAGTTTGCACTAGAGGCTTCATCCGGTTCTCAGCTGACAGATGCCGAGGAGAAGCTTTCAGACTCATTAACTGCCCACACAGAGTCACAGAGAGACGGGAAGGGAGAGGGAATCGCTAAGTGTTCACATGTTTATCCACTCTCAGAGGATCCTCTCCTACCTGCCCACTCACTCTCGTCTCCGGCTCTTTTCCTCTTCCACCTACACTCCCACGCTCTCTCCTTTGTCACTGAGGTGCAGGTTATTAAATGCCGGCGTTCTGAACAGCCGCAGGTACACTGGCTGCAGGCAACAGTAGCCTGAGGTTGATGGTGAAGAAGACAGCCGGAATCAGAGCGTTTGCCAGCCCTCTGCAGGGGCCTCTGTTCCAACTGAGCGATAGCGAAAGAATACTGCATGCATAAACACTTCCGTTACCAGCTTGTCTTCAGGGAGCCAGTGAGAGGATGGGCTGAAATGGCCACCCTCTTGGTGCATTGGTGTGTGAGTGTATAGGGAAAGGGGGTGTCTTCTGCTCCAGTAATTAGCTGAGTGTGTCAAATGGAGCTGAAAAACAACAACAGACTCCTGGGTGCCTGAGCGGTCATTACCCACAGACACAGGAGTAAGACCTACTCACTCCATTGACATCACTGGATTGGAAATTACTTTATTTTTCTCCACAGAAGCCTCTGTAGAGGTCAAATATACAACGCAGTAGTGCAGTGTTTCCCACAGAATTATAATCAATGTGTATGTAGTTGTAGCTGCAGGTTTTTGAGGCAGGACTCTCCATGAGTATTTTTCATTATCTCAGCAGCAGTTTGTTGAGATTAAGTCGGTGATAAGGTGATCTGTTTGTGGTTGTATCTATCAGAGCTGATCAGATTAGACTGATGGATTAGACGAGCAGCTGTTGCAGAGATGAGTGACAGCAAACTTTAAGACCCATCACAAGACCGCAAGGTGCGTGGTTTCCATGGAAACGCAGACAGTTTAATCTAAACTAGGTTGGAAAAATGAAGGACAACGCTAAAATGAGAGAAATGATGTTGTAAGAAATAGAGTGCTTTATTTCTTTATGAATTAATGAACAGTTAAGTTTCACTTTCACTGTGCCTGGCACTCTGCTGCTCCATCTGAGCCCAGAGTATGCTCTGGATCAAACCTTTAGAGCACTGGTTAACTGGAATTGTTAATCTCAAAAAGTTTGTATTTGGATCAAGGTGATCCAATCCAATGCGGCCAGCACAAAAGTAAGATAAATCAACTGATCCTGGACAAAAAACCTGGGATTCTCCAGATTAAATTATTTGAACAACTGGTCCCTGCTGATTACGCCATGGGCTCACATGCAAACAAATATAGCATTTTTATTTATAAAGTAAATTCTGGATTGAAACATTACATAACTCAAAATACATTCAAAGGTCTTCTAGCTAATTTATGACAAGGCATGTCATGCTCTAGGGAAGATATCAGCCATGATTGATGCTTTCTAACTTGCTTCCCAAAGAACAGAGCAGCAGGAAGAAACCACCTCTTCCATCTCTGCGATGGAGACAAGGTTGTTGGGAATTGAGAAATCTCAACACAAGACAGGTTTTATTTGTCTGCCTTGACTAGAGAGATGAAAGCATTTGCATCCGATAATGAACTCAAAGTATTTCTCTCAAAACACCTAAAATGGCTGTGACCGCGTTGTATCGCTGTACTGAATGAAAAGGTCAACCTGGAGAACTCTGGCTTTATTTTTTAAATGTCCTTCACTGTTCACAGAGTGTAAAGGTACTAAAGACAGATAAGCAACTGCTCATAACAGTTTTATTCATGACTCTTTTCCAAATGCCTTTTTGGAGGGATATATTAAAAGAAAAGGTGTTTACACTAGCACACTGAAGAAAAGACTAATTAGAAAAAAGATCAAAAGGAACGTGGCTAATTTTGCAGAGGCTAACAAAATGGACTAATCAATGAGGAAGTCAAACTCACAGCCCCCCAGGCTGCCAGGAAGTTTAGGAGAGCTGAATCCTCTCGTGAATTACAACACCCCACTGACCATAATTACATGAGCAGGCCAAAAATCACTGTGCTAATGACACATTGAAAATCGAAGGGCTGTTTCTAGGATCTGTCTCATACAAGTGCAAGAGCAGACATGCTAGTTGGAAACGCAGGCGATGTGCAATCCTGAGATTACACCAAGATGTTTGAGTCACTCACAACAGTGATGAAGCAAAAGAGTGTGGGGGTAAATAAGGCCTCCAGATCAGTGAACCCTCAGTGTTTTTCAAGCACAATGACCCTGTTGAGTGACATCACAGAGGGTCAAAAGAGAACAGAGGGGTCGGACAGAGCCGCTTCACTGCTCAGGCTGCTTTGTGAGCCTTGGCAACACTGACAGCCACAAATTCCAAAGTTTGCAAGTCAAAACACCAATAGCGACTCGCTCTAGCATGGGCCCTCCGCTGGCCCAGCCCCCTTCAGCACAGCTCAGCCAGCTCATGACTGCTTGCTTGCTGAGAGGCTTGACTTTCTTTTTCCATTAAATTCAGTATCAGCAAAGGGTACAGAGGCTCCCAACTGCAGTTGTCCAAGAAATATTCATAGATGCTTTACATGTTGGATCATAAAACTGACAGCATCGGCCTGTCAACTTTGTGTTTACAACACTGAGGCAACCAAACACAGAGGTAATTATTTGGTTATGAATAATTTATAGTTCAACCGCTCAAGATAAACACAAAAACCTTTGGGTAAGCACAGCATCAATCTGTGGGGCTTCAGCTTTGCAGAATGATGAGATAAGTATGTTATACTGGGTCCTCTGAAAAACTCATAAAAGTTGTTGGAGTCTGATCAAGTCATAAATGGTTAGCTCTGGGGCTAGGAGAGAAAGATAAAAAAAAATTGGCCCTACATATGAATACAACAGGAGGTACAGTGATGTGCATATACACTAACACTGCAATTACACTGAGAATATAGCTCTGTGCTCCCTACCATTGCTGCTACACTGGTACTATTGACACAGTGTCCACAAATTTCCTTCCACTATTTTTCCTGCAGATATTATCTCATGCCCATTTCAGATAACCATAATGATGCAAGTTTAATCGAGTCAGCTATTCATTTACATGGGTTGACATGCACCAGTCGACCTGATGACACACCCCGTCGTTCTCGGGCACGCCACAAATCAATCATACCTAATATAAAAATGCCCCAATACTGTGGGTTTGCAGTAATGACTACAGAACCTCAATTGCAGACTCAAGCCTGCAAACAGTAATGACAAGGGATTAACCTGTGTGAGCAGTAACTGGGTCAAACGTGGGTTGACAATACATTCAGGAGACCCGTTCAGTAGATATGCATGTCTCTCGTATGAAATGGGCGTATGAGAACATCATGGTGGCTTACTTCATAGTCACAGTAGACATAAATGGTTTAATAATGCATTGGGTTGCAGAGCATAATAAGAAAATCAAAGACTTGAACATCATTTTCATGTTCCCTAATGAAGGGATGGTATAATCCACCACATGGTTAGCTGAAGACAGTATTGCTGCACAGCCATATAGAGTCTATAAGAACAGCACAGTCCACTCCTAAAATAACTCTGAATGCATGAAAAACCATGGCGTCTTATTCACACTGGTGAAACACGCAAGTAAAACTACACAGATCCTTTCAAATCCACTCGCACTTCCTGCAGGTAAATGCTAGCTGAGATTGAAGTGTTATAAGTCAGGATTCACTCACTTTCAGCTTCCACAGAGGACACATAAAAAGATGCGCACAGTTCATTGTGAGCCTAATGAATGTATCAACTCTTGTCTTTGGGTGTAATGAGCCTGCTGGGAGTGGATAATGTAGGCCATGGTGCCGATTTGATAGAGCCAATAACACCAACCCCATCCACAATACACGAAGAGCAACTACAAAACTGATGATTATACAGCAATGGAGAAGCACAGCGCAGCATGTATCATCACCCCTTCTGTCAGCTCATTCCCCTCCCGAGACTATGCTGTAGTTTCAGATTGATTATGGAGAACAGCCTTCAGATGCAGAATAAGCTTCTGCCGCACAAATATCTACTATATAAAGTACAGTGCAGCAATAGAGCTGAGACAAACTTTATGCTATGAATGTAATCGACAATGGACCTGAGGCAATATGTAAAAGATTAGTTATGTATGCATTCACTGCATGACATTGATCTCCCATCTAAACAATCATAACTTTATCTTCTCAGCGAATGACTCCAGATCTGCATCAGATTTACATTTATCACCAACGGGAGGACAATTTACTGGCTCCAAAGGCCCCGTGACTACCTCCTTCATTGCTAAAGAATGGAGTGAAAACTGTCTATTCAACTGTTCAGGGACTACAACACCATCGCCCCGCCATAAAGAGGCCGATGTTTTATGACACTCACTTATTCAATGACCAAGTTAATTGCCAAAATGCATATGAATGGGAACAAAGAACTGAAATGGTGAAGAGTTTCTTTTGAATTTGGTGGTCACAACCCCAGAAATGCCTCAACAGGTGCACCTACATGGAGGGACAAGAGAGTAAGAGTCTGAAACAGTGTAAAATACTGCAGTGATGGCTTCTGTAGAGGCCCAATGAAGCCACAGAGAGATTGAAAATGTTTATGTCTCTTGTATTTCTCTCTGTGTTGTTGCAGCTATTTCTGTTTGTTCTAAATACCCTCTTTAGTGCACGTTTATGCGTGCTGCAGGAACAAAATTACTGTACTTATTTCAACAAAGCTCTTAAACATAAAAAATGAAGACAGTGAAAGAGATACTCACTGTGCCCCAGTTCCATAATGCCTCTAAGCAAGTTTTGAGTATGCAGTGTGTATACTAAATTAATGCTTGACTTTTGAATGTAATGCACAGAGGAAATAGAGGAGCTACTCACAGTCGCAAAAAAATTAAATAATTTAGGGATGGGGGTGAGACAATTCCAGAAATATCATAGAGAAGACAAAAACAAACATTAAATCTTTAAAGAGACATTTTGCTTTTCCATGTTGAAGTTAAATTTGAAAGGTGGAATTAAACTGATGTCCGTCAGCGCATGTATTCCTTGTGTTATGGAATAGTAAGCTGGTATATTGATTGCTTGTATACTAACAGAAAAAACAGTATACTGTACAGACTATTGTGTTGTACATACTGTGTGTTGGTGAATGGAATAAGGACACAGAGACTATGACAGCCTTTTGGCCGTCCTTCTCCTCCTGCTGTCTGTGTTTTTTCCTTGTATTTTAGCCACATGTTGTGATAGGAGGGGTCACCTGACCTGACATTATCCACCTGGGTTTGCCAGGCTATTTAAGACAGCTTCTCATTCTGTCTCTTTTGCTCTCGCAGCACCATAACCTGTCATCTTCCACGTATCCAATCAACTAGGCAGACAGACTTGAAGACGAAATTTGTCTTTATCAAAGGTACATTATGCAGGATTATCTAAAAAATTATGTATATTGTCTTCCTATTTCGCTGCCGTCTAGAGGTGCCTCGATACAGAGTGTAAGTAAGGTCATCAAAAAGTAGTTAAGTGGTGCCAGACCGTAAGCATTAGGCAAGAGGAGGAGGAAGTTACGAACATCGCGACAACAGCACCGAAAAAATGCAAATATAGTGAGGCAAAACACCAAGCGGACAAAGCTCATTTCAGAGGTAGAGTGAATCCAGAGTTGGCTTTCACTTTCACTTTCACTGGCGAGTGTGTTTACAAACACTAACTAACAATTTCTGCATATCAAGCGGCAACGTCTGAGAATGGAAAATAAACCAAATGCGGAAGTGCCAAGAAACTGCAGTTCCCTGAATGGCCACTTGAGGCTCATTCCAGACGCCACTCAATCCCCTTCGACCCCCATGTTAAAATGCCAAACTTTACAGCAGAAACAAACATGTTTACAGCCTTGTTTTTTCTAATTTCAACATTTTTGACAACTGTATGGGGGTTGAATCTTTATAAAACTCATCCATTTACATTCTTTTCAGGTTTAAAGGCAGGGCCACTTGAGCGACAGACTGTCTGTGAGGCCTCACTATAGTTGGTAAGTCAGATTCATCCCTAAAAACAGAAGCCCAAACACCCATGGGTGATGTCACAGTAGCTGCATCCATTATTTTATACAGTCTATGCCACATACTACACCTTTATGTTAGCTGTGTCTTAGTTATGAATAAAATAGGGCCCAAACCATTCAATAATTAATCTGCAGCTATCTAGATAACCAATTCAATGTTTGAGAAGGTGCCTAACAGTACATTATATGGCATCTTAAACATGAGGATTTACTGCTTTTATTTGTCTTATAAAGTAAGCCCTAGGAAATTGTGACTGGAGATTTTTTCACAATTACAGACCAACAAATTAAATCAATTTAACTGCAAAAAATAAGAAGAAAATCAACAAAGAAAACAACAATAACAATAAAACAAAGTTGCTGCCTGTGTGGTCTCCCTCTTTGTGTTGGTCTGCCACAGCACAGGCCTATTGAGTTACACACAGAGAGAAAAATGTGATGGTAGTAGTAGAATGAGGTTTTGATCCACTACCTTGCCTTCAGCAGTGCTGAGCATGCTCAGTAGGCCTGCCAGAGGGCCAGGCTCCTGCTTTGGCCTACTTCTGATAAAACCAATAATGTCATGGAAAGTTTCTTTGCAGTGAGTGTGTGTGTGTGTGTCACGCTGACAGAGAGCGTGTGACAGAGAGGAGTGTGTGTGCCCTCAATATAGGAGCAAAATCCAATCTCATCAACCACAGCCACAAACAAATAATACCACCCCTGGTGATGGGCGTTATTGATCTGTCTATCATCCAGAACTTTAACAGGCAAAGATATGGACATACTGTAGTTGGAGGAAAAGCCACAACCGCAATAGCAGCTGAAGGAAAAAAAGACTTTAATTCCAGATCGACAGAGAGATTGAGCGAATGGCAGCGCTTAAATGACACTGCAATGAAATGCAATAAAGGATCTGTTAAGCTCTAGTTCCTCTAGTCCCCAGGCAAAGATAGCTGCTAGCGTGAGCAGAGATGGGGCAGCACTGCCCAACTCAGACATCGGTCCAACTGATTATAGAAAAGATGACCAGCAGAAGTGGGTCAGCCATGAGAGTGACAGAACAAGATACTTCGGGAGACAGAGAGAGAAAGAAGCCACAGGAAGTTAATGTAAATATGAGTGTACGACTTCAGAAAGTTATCTGTGTTAGAAATTAAAAGGAGGAAGATTTGTGGAGTAAACAGCTTTTTTATTTATTTATTTATCTTTTACATAGACACAGAGCCTGTAATCATACAGGATGATATTTACTGCAACATGAGCATTACCTTACAGTTGTATGTATATATTATATGTTGATTACAATCATAATTCTCTGAGGACTGTTTTTTCACCAGATGAGCTCTCTGGCTGCAAGGGCAAAAATACTCGTCATGTGCTGCGGATTGTCAAATATTATCATCTTCAGGCTGCCGGAAAGCAAACAGCAGATGACTAAACAAACATTGCGAGGACCACATATTCCAGTTCTTGTCTACAGTTTCAGTCATGTGAAGTAGAAGTGCCTTAAAGCTACAGCCGGTAACTTTGATGAAAATAACTTTGTGTTATATTTGCTGAGACTGTCGCTGTATTCTGTAAGAAGTACATGAGACAGATAATCTGTGAAAAAAATCATGGCCTTCCTCCTCTTACTACTGCTTCTAATGGCATTCACTAGTATCTGCCTACACAGGAAACAACCAATCAGAGTCGAGGAGTCTCTAATGCAGCTGTCAATCATGTCAATCACTGCTCATGAACTGTGATCAAACACTGATAAAATATGATCAAGATGCTGTTACTGCATTGCCTACCTCTATTCTATTCTATTCCTATGCCTAGCCCTCAAATGTAGGGATGAACGATATCGGATTTTTTGACGATATACAATATGCCGATATATAACAACTGATTTGGCTGATAACCGATACCGATATATCCAATTTTTTCCCACCTTATTTTTTTTTAAAGATTATTTTTTGGGCTTTTGCCTTTAATTGATAGGATAGATATAGGAAATGACACTTGGCAAAGGGCTGCAGACTGAAGTCGAGCCCGTGGCCGCTGCAGCAAGGTCAGGGGCTTTGTGCCCTCTGAGCAACCAGGTGCCCCCTGATAGTTCATTTTAAAGCCAACATCGGCCAATAACAATGACGTGTCAGTGTTATCATGCATCCCTACTCAAATGTTCTCAGGAACATATTTTAGTGCACTATCTAGCTGTAAAATAAGAACGTTTGTGACCCGGCCGCCATGTTGGAAACAGTTGAGCCGAAACAAAATATCACCCATCAGACAGATTAACTGTCTCATTTTACAGCTAAACAGTGCACTACAATATGTTTCTGAAAACATTTGAGGCAAATAAAAGGCAAAGCAGTAACAGAATCTTGAGTCTGTGGTTCTCAACCAGGGGTCCAGGGACCCCCAGGGGTCATTGACAGAGCCTCAGGAGGTTGCCAGAAAAAAGGGGAATAGTATATTTTCTTTTTTTTTTTTTTTATTCTCTTTTTATTTAGTTATTTAAGGGTCCAGTCAGACAGCTTCGTCATACTCAAAGGGCTTATAGCACTATCTTTCCAGGCCTTCTGTAGTACACTGTTACATCTGAAAGTAACATAGAAGTGTGTTTCAATGTGTTAAACAGAAGCCAAAATGGACTGATAAAATAAATGTAACAATAGGTAAATACATGGAAAAAAAACTAAAACAAAAAAGAAACTGAACTCCACATATGAAACAGAGTGCTGGGGGGTGTCTTCATGATACTCTATCACTCTACAGACAAGGATAAAAAAAACAAAAACAATTATGAATTAATTAAAATAACTCAGAAGGACATAAATTCACCTTAAACAAACAAAGAACAAACTGGTTTAATGTACACCATCCAGTTTTCTCATCTTTTTAAAAACATGTCCTGTTGTAGTCTAATAGAAAAAGTAATCCTTCCCATTCTAAAGACGTCATATTTAATGTAAATCCAATCATCCACTGTTGAAAGGCTTTCCTGCTAGCAGGGGGAATAGTATATATTTCACCATTTAATTCTATATAGAAGTGAGCCCATGTGAGTTACAGTCATACAAAGGACTACTCTGATCATGAGTTTCACTTCCTCCACTGTAGTTGACAATTATAGTATTCTGGCCTTAATCATATCTCATATCCAGAATCATTTCAGATGGAGGTCCCTGAAGTGAAATCTTATCAAATAGGGGTCCGTGACCTAATGTGTATCAATCTAGGGGTCCTTGACACGAAAAATGTTGAGTACCACTGTCTTCATATTCAATCAGTGCGGTCTAATTTGATAGTTTGACCGCAGTTCATGAGCATGATTGAGAGCTGCGTTAGAGACTCCTCAGCTCTGATTGATTGTTTTTTTTCACATGCAGTAAGGCCATTAGAAGTGCTACAAAGCAATAGAGGAGGCAGAGAAGTATGATTTGTTTTTCACAGATGATCCCTCTCATCTAGCGCTGCAGGGATATTGTGACAGTTTCAGCAAATATGGCAGAACGTTATTTTCATAGAAGTTGCCAACTACAGCTTTGATAAACAACATCTGAAGTTACATAATCAGTTCTACCTCTCTGTGACCTGTCCCATTGTCACATGTACCTTTGCTGTGCATTTACTCTGTAAGGGGCATAATCTGTTAGGTGAACCAAGTAAAATGGTACTACAACAGATCAGTGACAGAAAAAACTTAGATTACATAGGTTCTATACACGAAACCCGAGAAAAATACAAACTTCTGTGCAAACACAACAACAAACAAACCAAAGAAATGGATTGGCTACAGCCTTGAAACTCCAACCTAACTGCTGCTTCATCAGCAAGCCTAATCCCAGCCTACAGATGTACACAGAGGAGCAGTGGTTAACTTGAGAAACACTGACACGGAACATGATTGCTCCACACTCACATGGAGTCATGTGCAATTACAGTTTCATTATGGCATTTGAGATCTGTCAACATGCTTCAAAACTGAGAGAATTACTAACTGACTACTGTACTTGTACCTTACATGCACTTGAGTGGCCAGTTTGTACTTATTGGCTATTTTTAGTTCAAGGTGCAGCTAAACTCCTGAGTACAGCTACTAAATAAAACAAGAGTACAGGGCCTAAGTGCATCCCAAACTACCGGTACGTCCCCACTGAAGTTTCCCACATCCTGATTTGACGCTCCATTATAACACCCTGTTAATCCACATTTGAAATGGGGGCAATCAATGCCACTCTAAAACAAGGGCTGGGCGTGTGCGGAGGAAGGCACAGCTGACAAATTGAGGACAGTTTTCAGTGCTGGGCAGTCAAGTGAGTCAGTGACTCAATCCAAAGGGAGCCTGGCACATTCATGTGTCTTTCCCCTTGTTATCTCCACTCATATTCCTCGTTCAGATCAACAAAGTCTAACTGACTTTATGGCATGAAGTAACTTGTAAAGCTTTAAAATTTGGAGGACATCATCTCAGAGACAGGCTGAAGTATTTCCCATAATTGTATTTGCTCTATAAAACAGATTCATCAGAAAGAGAGGCCAAATTTTTATCACTTTTACAGGGAGTGTCTCCTCTTAGGTCACCCGCTGCTGTTTTTGTAGGTGCAGCTGCATTACTCAAATCCTTGGAGAAAAAGAACAACAAACCACTTCTGTCAGGGTTTAAATCCTTCGACTCAACAGCTCAGCACGCCTACAACCAAGCAGTCAGGTCCAGCTTATTAATGATTACTGTATGGGGATGATATTGTTTCATATAAACAAGCTCCATGAAAATCTGTTGTAAATTTCTCGGCTGCAGCCCCCTCCCGGCTGCAGCCCTCTGACCAACAGCTGCATGTGTCAGGTGTAGAGTTATTGGGGGTCACAGAGGCAATACATCAACTTCCTGACAAGCACATAGATTATAAGAAGGAAGGGAATAACTCGGAAAGACAGAAGAGGGAGAGGGACAGGGAGTAAATTGGGTGAATGGTTCAACCAAGCTGACTGAACTGCCAAAACAAAATATAAACCAAAGGACAAACGCTGCCCACTTTTCCTGAAGGGAAGGTGAAACTACACAGACCTGCAGAAAAGATTCAACAGACATTGTTTCTGCAGTAACACGGGCCACATGCGCAGGGCCATTTCCATAAAAATAGAGTTAGCAACTGAGTGAGAAGCGGGGAACGGCAAGACAGTAGGAAGAAATGTTCCCTGTTGGACACACCACACTCTACTGTAAACACCTCAAGGTGAAATGCACCCAGTCATCCTCCTACTCTTGGCAGAGGCAAGGCTTTTTATTTTCTAAGTGAAACATGCACTTAAGTGCCACTTACCTGGATTGATGATGCAACAAGCACACAAAGTGGAGGCGAGGAGGGAGAGGGAAAAAGAAAAACAGAAAGTGCACTATTAGTAAAACTGTACAACATTGTCCAACAAGTATTGAAAACCTCTCCCCTCACACACAAACAGATTCATTAATTCATTTGCACCCACTCTGTAACTGAATTAAATCTTTTAATGGAGTACAGTTTCTAATTATAATTACAATGTCCACAGAGATTATGGATGTTATGGCCGAAATCCAACACTGCCCTCCAATGGCTACAATCATCAGTTACACAAAACAGAACAAAATATGATCAACATTAAATATAACAACATTATCACATGACTGAAATGGAAATGAGGAACAGATCTCATGGAAATTACTTCAGTGCAACTTTGGGAGAACTGGTTCCAGTTTGCCAAGGGTGTGAAACCGCAAAAAAATAGATATGAAATCCACTGATGAAAACAGTTTACTGGTACATGCTTCTAAGACTGTAACAACATTAAGACAATCAGTGAGATCGCATTGGGAGTGAACTGGACTCTCCATTGAATCAAACCCAAATGCCACACAGGCCTCATTTCTTCCATTGTCATGTTAAAATTTTAAAACTGGGTTGACTCCATGTGCCATGTTATGCTACATTGAGGCCCTCTGCTGGCTAAAATCAGCAATTACACTTGGTGAGCAAAACCACTAATAGCACACAGGCTGACATCTGGTCTTAATCTCGATGCTTATTTCTCACTTTCAGCAGCGCAGTCAGCTTCCCCTACAGCTGGAAAAGGATACAAAGAAAAGCCCTTTCAAGAGACGAGCAAAGGAACGCAGGCAGCCATAAACAATTAGCCCCAACAGGAGGCCTTGGATGATCTCGGTAAATCTATGCATATTCATCAAAGAAATCAGAGAGAGGAAGATTTGTGAGCGCAGCTGCTTGACTGTTAAGACTCGTCTATGTTTAGGAGAGAAGGCTTACGGATAGACAGACAGAAATCCAAAGCAGAAATGAGCCATTTTTTCTGTCAACTACCTTTTTTTTTCTCACATGCAAATATGCAGTACCAGCATCTTGCTTACTTTCAGCCATGAAAGAACCTGCACTAATCCGGTCATTGAATGCAGAAATCCCATGTTCCCATGTTTCGTGGATATTTTTGTCAAATACACAAAATACAGTAAAACAGGAAATGGCATATGAATTATGATATTAGGTAAGTATGTATGTAAGTATCATACATACATGGAAACATGCAGATTTATCTTGGGACACGTCTTGGTCAAATGCAAAACCAAATCAAAAAAAGTAAGACTGCTATTTGGGATGCTATTGTTTGCATCAGGCAACACATACACTAGTACACCTGACATAAACCTGTGAAAAAGGTTTTATTTTAATTTTTTACACAATCATTCTTTCATGCATATTTAATTCCCAAAGAGGCAGAGAGATTATTTAGATCAAAGAACAGACAAATGTTTAAAACTCAATCAGACAATGTCAGAAACTAAACCTTGATCAAAGTATAGCCTACATTTAAGTTTTGAAAAATATCTTCAATCCAATGAGGAAACCTCAAAATAATTCAGATCAAAGTGCCTTTCATCTCTCTGCTGCACACATAGATGTGCAACTCATTCTGCTAATGGCTGCACTGGAGGAACATTTAAAAAAAAAAAGTATAAGTCACATAGACAATCAGTCTCACACACACACACACACACACACACACACAGCACAGGCATTGTCAAAAAACAAAAAAGCTTCCATGAGGACCTCTAAATAACATCAATTCATTCTTCAATTTCCTCTTCATTCTAGGTCCAGGTAGACTGCCACTACTTCATTTTCACAAGCAGGTGCATCCAGCTGCTACTGAAGGATCTCCAGGCACCCCTCGGCCAATTTCAACATGGGCGATTTCAACATGTGTCCTCTCTACTGAGTCACAGCTCCACACCTATAGGTCTCCTCTCAGTCATCTCTTCCTTGGTAACCTCCAAAAGGAAACTTGGAAACTTTGCTTGCCTGACACATTGACACAAATTGCTCAATACAGAGTGAATCAACTGCTCAAGTCCAAGGTCCAGCAGGTTCAATAAACTCCAGACCCCATCACGAAAAATTATGCAAGCTACTATTTTTGGCTGCATTCATCCCTGATCTTAAGTCTGACCATAATGTGAAGGTCAGCACAAATGCTGACTGGTTCATCAACATGTATGAACCGTCACTGTGCTCTGTCTCTTAACCCCCTAGAGTCATCCACAGTCAGACATAACAATCACATCACTGCATCCTCTGAACACAACCTGCGGCACACAACATCCTCAGTCATAGACCTGCACTTCAGATACAGAAACTGCCCCTCGGGTATCGGCACTCGACACTTTTAGGATGACAAAAATAACTAGCAGTAGTTCCAACTGCAAATTATGTCCCCATAGGAAAACTTTGTCAACTTCTCTATTATCTAATGGTGGCATGGTGGTGCAGTGGTTAGCATTGTCGCCTCACAGCAAGACGGGTTCCTGGTTCTAACCCAAGGTGGGGGAGCCCCTCTGTGCGGAGTCTGCACGTTCTCCCTGTGTCAGCACGGGTTTTCTCAGGGTACTCCGGCTTCCTCCCACAGCTCAAAGACATGAGCTGAATGCTTCCATTCACACGATGGGCATCGAATAAGACAGGGAAAAAATAGTATCAAGTGAAGGTATTCTGTTGTTATTGTAATCACTTTAAGAGTACTTAACTGGTATCATAATTTTTGAAAGGACACCAAGCTGTAATAAGAGGGATCCCTCTCCCAGAACAAACAGACACGCAATAGATGTTGTGTGTACAGAAAAGACCAACGCAGCCAATGTCACAATCCCTCTTACCAGCACATAAAGCCCCTAGACATCTGCTTGCTTTCTAAAGTATTGGGACACGCCATCTTGTTCGGGGAGAGAAAAATGGTCTTAGATTTCAAGGTCTTGGATCTTATTCTAACTGCATCCCACTCAGCTGGAAAACAACATTATTTCAGTGGGAGGTAACTGTCAAGTTAAGCCCAAAAAACATATCTGTAAACAATCGAAAGACACTCTGAAACACTGATGCTGCTCTCCAGGCCTCAGCCGTGCCCTGATATATTGTACATCAATATCACAAATAAAGAGAGAGGAAGTGCTGCCAAGTTTCCAGTGTGTAAAGACCAAATGGCTTGCAGCCTCCAGGGTTCCCCTGCCTATCTTAATCTGAGACAGTCTACCAACTCTGTTTTTTTTTTTTTTTGGCGCTACAAGATGCCATGCTATAAATACCAACTTAAATCTTCTTGAAGCAATTTTTGTGGCTGTTTTACAATAAAACAAACTTCCAGTGGAGAAAAATATGTATGTGTACTGTGAAGGAGCCAGAGCTAGTCTCGAGCGGTCAGTGATGGTCACGAACAGTAGCTTAGCAACGGTTTTAATTTAAGTTAGAGGTTGGCTGAAATCTATTGGACATCTTTAACCACTTACTTGTTAATGGATTCATTTGACACAAGTGGTTAGAGGCAAGGCTGGCTGATACTGTAGTTTGGGCTCACTACGCACAATCAATGTATGCAGTGCCTATTCCTGTGCCACTGACAGTATTTATAAGAGCTGAACAGGTCATACTTCAGACAGGAGATGAAAGCTAAGCCAACAGCCATCTTCCTCTCAAAGTCAAGCATGCCTAGCAGGATAAATAGAGGAATAAACTAAACATCAACACAAAATACTTTCGCTACTCTTTTTGCAGTAAAGAACACTGGCAGTCAAAAGGACACATCAGAGGTATAGTCAAACCCAATTTCCAATTTCAGTCCTCTCCTCAACTCATTAGTTGATTAGAGTACTGCAGTATACCCAGGGAAACCCTTGCCTCACAGCTCTTCCTGCCAAATACCCCGGGGAACTGTGACATACGCCTTTTCCGTACACAGAACACATGTAAACAGGATTAGCAGACTTCCATGACTCATGGATAATCACAATCACCTTCAGTGTAGTCCTATATAGGCTAAAGGCAGCTAACCTAAAGACAAAAAAAAGTCTGTCTGAGCAGCAGCGTCCATTAATCACAGCATTAGACCGTCCTTAAAGAAAGTGAGATGGAAAGCGGACAAATTCTGCAGAAAGAACACAGACCCTGATGGAGTTCCTCTTGTGTATAAACTAGACTAATTGTAAAACAACTTGGTAATTGAGATCCACTTAAAAGGGCAGAGGCGTGCAGTTCTGTTTGTGGAAAACAAAAACCGTTTTAAAAGCAAGTACAAAATTTACACAGCAGCTTGAAACACTTGTGTTCCTTTGGAAACAGAACAGAATGCTTTCTATAAAAACAAAACAAACAAAGAAACAGCCCTCTTAACTCAGTTACAGTCAAAAAGGAATGTCATACCTTGTTAGGTCACATTAGAAGAACAGAAGAAAATCTCTAGCGGTATAGAGAGATGAATTTTGCAAAGTCTACATTCCACAAAAGCTTGCAAATATTCAACAATTGCCCTGTTGGTTCAAAACAATACTGCGCCTTACTGCAATCTAGGATATGAACATATGAGCTCCAGAAACACGCAGGTATACTACCTTAACACAAACAATCAGTGTGCAAACACAGCACTGTGATACTAGTTGCATTATCAGAATGTTTGATCACCTTGAGCAATCGGCTACTGTGTGATTCAATATCTCCATGCTTATTGCACCACTGATATGGGTGGTGACTGTTAAAGATTGCATCAAACCCAAAGAGGTACAAATGAAGCAACAGAGCTGCCCCAAGTTTGTGATAGGAGGTAAACACAGCTTGTGGCATGTCACGGCCCTCCAGAGTCCTCTCTGTAAAACACTGTGCAGCATTAACATTGAGTAATTTGTGAAAGAAAGTCAGTTGTTGATTTATTATAATGCCTCGTGTTTGTTCGACTGTCGCCCCCGCATACTTGTTCCCGTTCTGACCAAGCTACAAGTCTGCTCCTTCCTCAGCAGACACATTAATCTGCCCTTGTGTTGGTTATTGGTGATGTCACATCAGGTCACACAGTCAGTGATTTCATCCAGGAGGGAAATGAGCCCCTGTACACCTTTAGACTGTTAATTTTGTCTCTGGAGGCAAGCAACGTGAGTGTGATTGAGGTTCATAATGTGCAACCATGACGTTTCACATTGATGCCAATAATTAATTCACAATTTGCTAGAAAAATTGGGGCTTAGCGACACACGCTAATGCCCAAAACCATAGTGCATTGAGCTGAGGTTTATTTTTTTAGTTTGTGTGCAGTGTTGCAATAAGATGTGGGAGTATAAGAATATAAAGCTGGTCTAATTTACACATACCTCTCTCATCTTTCCCCGCGGAAAGCTCTCAACATGAGTCTATTAGTACCTCATTACTAGGATAGCTCTGTTAACATTGCTGGAACATAATCAACAACCTCCTGGCTCAATATGGCTGCAGGGCTTTACTTAAAGACCGCTTCATGCTGGAACAATATGAGACAGTGCACATGAGTTACAATGATCTAACTGTTGTGCTTTTGAGTCGTGCACCACCTGAAACCTGAAACGCCATGGATAGTACCACAGTGCCTCCACCCAGGTTTGACAAAAAAGGTTTCAGGTGTGCGGCGGTCATCATGAGGACAATGAGAAACATGAACACCAAGGTACCAGTGTCTGTTTCTCTGACAGATCTTGCTGAGCCTGGCTACAAACATGGACTCCTGAACTACTGCCCGCAATTAAAAATCTGTCAAGTATATCAAATAGGTCTGTGTGTTATTTTGGTAAATCAAATCAAGTCAGGCTTTTATTGTCACATCATCAAACATACAACAATAATGCAGGTAAAACGAAACAGTGTTTGCGGGGGGTTGTTCCAACACGGAATTAATAACTACTAATACCATAAAATAGACGTCAATTAAATACAATAAAGCCCTAACTATCCGGCAAAAAATCACAAACTAAAAGTCTAGGATGATGAACACTCACAGAAAAGTCATTCGCTATGACTCCCCCATGGGCCGCTGCGAAACTTTAACTGGTGACATTACCAAGCTGAATCAGCATCAGCAGTTGCTAAAGCTGCAACAATCACTTGATTAATCAATTGGCTGTCATGCATAAAATGAGTCGCTAACTAATCTGATAATTGATGAATCAGTTTGAGTAATTTTGTAAGAAAAAAAGTCAAAATTCTTTGATTACTGCTTCCTAAACGTTGATATGTTACTCCTCTGAGGAAGCAAACTGAATATCTTTGGGTTGTGGACGAAAGAAGACATTTTAGGGCGTCATCTTGGGCTTTGAGAAACACTGATCAACATCTTCCTAGGGCTGTACCCAACTCAGAATTATGTCAGTCAAATCAGATTTGACAGTTTAATACGATTACTCGACTATTCGTCCCTTTTTTTTCCCGTGTGGGTTTCAGAGTTTGAACGGGGTTCAGCAGGACAATCAGTGTGACAGTGACATTCAGGTAATATGGTGACCAAGCTAACTGTGGATCAGAAATGTGCAACAACATTTTTTGCTGACACTAGATATCAAACAAAAGACAGAGACTGCACCATATTACATATTGAGTTGCTGTAAAATGTAAATTCACCACCTCTAAACAGAAGGCAGAAGACCAGAGCGTTATCTCAGAGCCTAACTGGGTTTAGCAGCATCAAGACAAGGTCCTGCAAGGTTCTATGACAGATTCTTTCCCCAAGCTGTTCAACTCGAACACCCTCCATCATATAGGTACACTACTCACTCTGCAGCTAACTCTGGGGACCAAAACATCCACAGTACACTGAACACTGACTGGCCAAAAAGAAGAACAACTAACCCCAACTGCTCTACTTGAAGGAACATCAGTCGACTGAAGGGTCACCGGCTGATGATCCAGATCTCTGACTTCAAGGGGCAGCCCTACATTTTTCACAACATCTGGCATTTTATGGAAAAAACACTGAATCAATATCAAGAAAATAATAGACAGATTAGTCCAATATGAAAATAATCATTCTTCACAGCCCTGCTAGTTGCTGAGTTCATCCAAAATAAACCCATGTTCCAAAACTGATTTTTTTAAACAGCTGACAACTGCTAGTGACACCATCAACAGAATTTCAGCTTTGATTCATCTTAATAAAATGTTGCTTTGGAGACACAGATAACAACAATTATCTTCAGGTTTTTATGTACACAGGCTTTGGCTTTCACTCTAAGAACCAGATATTTTCAGAAACAGTTTGTTCATCTTTTGTACCGATGATTCAACTCGGAGAGTTTCATGCCCAACCAAGCCTCGGAAGTGCTCCAAACGCCAGTCATCAAACATTGTCCGTGCAGAATATGAGCGGGATTTTAACTGAACGCCAATATTAAGCCTTCCCACTCCTTATAGCTCCCTATTTTACCTCTCTTCCTTTTGGAGATATATATACATATATATATATATTTTATGGAGCATTATCAAGTTTGATAGCCACACTTAAACACCACCATTATACTCAGACTAGCCTTGTGCCAATAAAGTAACTCGATCTATATTCTGCATTATTTAAAGATGTTGCTGGGGGCTTGAGGATACACGAGCAAGCTCTGCCAAAAACTACAATACACTACTAGGTATTTTTAAAAAAGACCATGTTTTTGAGAACACTGCCATTTTGACTGTAGGTAGGGTAAAGCCAATTTTAAGTCTGGCAGTGAGCCAGCTTCAGCTGTGCTTTAGTTCTTGGCAAAGAGCAAACTTCTTGTGTACACATTTACACTGTCACACTGAATGACTAATGAGCCTCCCTCCTCCATAAATAAACAATGAAAACAAATAGGCAGAGAGGCGAATCTAACAGCTCACAAGATCTTACAGTCCACTTACAACTTGTTCCAAATCACTACACACAAACTTCGTATAGATTTGAGGAAGGTTTCAGGTTCTTTAAACAAACAGATGGAAGTCTGTAGCATCAAAGACCAGGGCCTGCATTCATCAGGCATTTCAAAATGACACATTAAATCATGCACATCAGGTCTGACTGGGACTAAAAATACTCAAAGAGGACTGAGAGTTATTTATGAAGCTTCCTACACAGACTCTCACTACAGAGTAGAAGTTTTCCTTTGAGAGAGAATGACATCACTGGTATAAAACACTGGGCCTTAATGAAATTAAAGATGAAGTCTTTTCTTTTATTCTCAGTAGTTACGCTGCAGATTCAAGACATTTAAAAGACCGACTGGCTGTTGGATAATTTGATGCAGAAAAAAACATGGCATCCACTGTGGGTGTATGAAGACCTACCAAAGCACAGGCAAATAGTACAGCATTCTTTTTTTTTTTTTTTAACCAAAACTGATCAAAAGGATCCATAATGAACATTTATGAAGGGGTCTCCAAGTCCACAACCACCCAAAAAAACATACGTGTTCAGAGACATATAGACTACAAATTTCTATCACAATATACTGTATATATAACAACTAGGTAGGGCTGAGCAATAAAACGATAATGCTAATAATCTCAATATAACTTTCCTCGACAGAGCTATAATAAATGTTTGATAAATCCTTAAAATAATTAAACCACCCATATACCCATAGGGATGGCAGTAATGCACCCTAAAAGCCAGTTGCTACCCGTGTTAATTAGGAGAAGAAGGCAGAAAAGTAGCTCTAGAAATAGTAAAAGAAGAGGAAGAAGACAAGACCAGCCACCAATGTGTACGGTAACGTTATAACATTAAAACAACATTCAACAAGCTCATAAAGTTATTTTTAGAATTATTGTTTTGACAAAGGATAATATGCTGGGCTAACGTGACCAGACAATTGAATTCACCACGTAGCATAATAAGACTCGTCTAATGCTAATGGTAAGTTAGCAAGTTAACGTGACTAACTAACAGGCTATTTCATTACAATAAAATGACATAAAATGGATACAGGTAACATGAATAAAACTTTCATACATCTCCTCGTCCGTAAACATGATTCCTGCCTGAGTCATATCAAAAAGACTTTCATCAGCAACAAATATTCCAACATCACTTCACAACATCATCAAAGTCTGTGTTTTGTTCATGTTTTAATTGAAAAAATGGCAAAAATTGCATACAATGGGTGTAAAACTTTTTCAGAAAATACTGACCACAGTTGAGATTTTTGTTTTGTCTTTTTAATCTGTTTACATCCTCAGCTAAAACACTAATGTAAGACAAAATGTTTTAAAGTCAAGGTAAAGTAAAATCTCAGATATACATCCAAGCCGGAGCCATTGAGCTTTGTTAATGTTTGAAAAATTAAAAATTACCATTCTGTCGCAGACTGAGAGGAATTACGTTGATTTTCAGGCAGGTTTGTTCCCTGGCTCTGAATATGCTGCAGGCTGTACAAGTCCAAAAACGTTGTTAGATGGACCATCCATTGTAGTGCTACAATTAAAAGAGGCTGCAGCTTTCCCACATACAGCAGACACACTCCCAGTGTCTCAGAGCAGAGAACACTGCCTATTTTTTTAATGATTTTGAAACATAATTTTATTTAGTTGGCAACTTTTTAACCATTCAAATTTGTCTTGGTGCTTAATAACACATTTTTACTATGGTGTGACGAATTCATTACACATATGTATTTTGGTTTTACCTGTGCTTTAAACCAACTGCACAAAGAGTTTGACATGCTCCTGACCAGACATAAGGTTTCTTTGTCCATCTATTGTTTTATTTACTGACATCATTTGGATTATAATTGTTTTAAATCAACCTCACATTTGTGAAACGTTCTGTTGCTTAGCAATTTTTTTTATGTTTTTACAATAAATAATAGTTTAAACCACAATTAATGGCCCCTAAACCTGAAAGAAATGATGATTCGATATTAATCGTGATAATTATCAATATCCACTGATGTGAAAATTTTCATATGAAAACATTTTTAGCCATATCTTCCACCCCTAAAACCAGGGCTGGGAACTGAAAAGATTTAATTGATACCAATGCCATTAACAACTCTGCTTATCAGTCTGATTATTTATATATTCCCTCATTGATTCCTGATCAGTTTTCTGTGTCTGTCATCATCCAAAATGGATGAGAGAATGTTTGCACAGCATTAATACTCATTTAAGTTTTTGTAGTCAAACAAAAAACTATGCTAAGCCTGCCTGTGTGGTATTGTGTAATATTTACCCTCGGAAATGGACGTGCTGCTCAGTTGGGAAGCAGTGGCACTCGTGCATTGAGTGTCAAATACATTGCATTTCTGGATATTAAGCCCATGTTGCACAGAAAGATGTTTCAGGCTATTGCTGGTGTTTCCACCCCTGAAATGATCATTTCACAGACATGACATGCGGCACAGTTGTCATCTTTTTTTCTTGAAATGAAGCCACACTTTGGACCATTTTTTCCTCTTCATCATGACTCTCTGTTGCATGTTTGCGGCGGTGGAGAAACATGAGTGTGACATCATTGTTTTGTAATGCACAACTGTGAGAAAAATATGCTGGCGGCGACAAAAGGAATTGATAAGCTCAGATGGATCGGACAGTTTTAAGCCGGTTACCAACTGTAATTTAAAAATTTATATCCCTAATCACAACTGGGCTGTAACAAAATCATTTCACAATCAATATGATTGGTTTCTCTAATAATAAATTAACCAATTAGTCTATAAAATATTTCAAAAAATCACAATATCCTAGAGCCCAAGGTGACTTCATCAAATGTGACGTTTTGTCAGTCCAAGATCTAAAAATACTCAATTTACTATGATGTAAAAACCAAGAGAGGTGGCAAATTATCACATCTGAGAACCTGGACCATCAAATTTGGGGCATTTTTGCTTCTAAAATGACTCAAACAACTGATCAGATATCAGTATTGTTTTGTATTATTAAGTTTATCTTTCAGTCTATCATTTACTGGACAGCTCTTATCACAACATATATTTTTTCCCCCACATTTAAGGAGAATGGACTTTAAATGCCGTTGACTTGTCTCTAGCCTAGAAACAAACAATACATCCATTACATCGGCACTCTTAACAACACACAGTGAGTTGTGCTGATCTTCACGGTGCATTTATGTGATGTGACAAAGTGTTTCCTCGGCTGGCGCAAACAGTATAGTCAAATTCATATCATGGCTCATCTCTCTACCACGGTGACATTTATACCAGCTATGTTTCCCACCCCTGCATACACACACCATACCACCCACCCACACACTCAATAAGGACCATCACCAGTCCAGTGGCAGGCAGTAATAAAACTGTCACACAGGGAAGATGTCTTTGAAACGCTTTCTGCTAAATCCCACTACCTAACACAAGAAGCACAGAGACATAGCAATCAAAACATCACAGTCAAAGTTGAGGGTGTATTTATCCGAGTCACCAGCAGAGGTCTTACAGGGAGAAACAGCGGGCTCCCTCTCATCCAGAGTGGAGGAGGAATGCCTGCACACATCAGTTTGTGAATAGCAGCACAGAGGTGGGAAGGCTGCATTTATCCTTGAGCAACTAGTGCTGATATTTAAACCAGACTCTTGACTTCCACAGACATTCATCCTTCCTGCTGCAGAAACATATTGCAGAAGGCTGACAGCTGATTAGACTGATGGATCACTATGTGGTGCGACCATTACTACAGTTATGAAGCCCCTGTCAGCTCACTCTACTGTGGCATCATCTCTCACACTCTCAGACACCCTCTAAGTGATACTGAAGGCAGACTGCACAGAGCTGATATGCAGTATAAAGGGGACAGATGATTTTTATTGCACTTAGTCTTTAAAGGTAGCCTCTGAGGTTTTTAACCACTAGTGGCAAGGTAGAGTGATGCGTTCAGAGTAGGTCCCTGTCTTGTTTGTATTGTGAGGTCTGCCACCAGGATACACACACATGTGAACAAGCACAAGCCAGAGGGAAAGTGAGACACATGTCTGCAGACTGCAAGGTGCAGTAACAGGTGTTGTAAAAGATGTAAAGGAAACACAAAAAAGCCGATGTAAACAATGCAGGATTTAAAATATTTAAACCAAAGAACTTCCACATGTTTAAGGTAGGAAGGTAGGAATGAATGTAGAAAATATTCAAAATGTGTTTGTTTACAATGTAAACTCGCTTTAACAAATCCACCTTAGCCTTAGCAAGTGGATACTGACAAGGAGGGCAAGAAAAACAAACGGTTTCCTAAAATGTTGGTCCTGCTATAGAAATAAAAATAGGCTACTTAGGATTCTGACAAACATCCGAAGTGAGAGATGGGGGGTAAGGTTATATACTTAACCCAGCCGTGCTATATTCTCTTCAGCTATCTGTGAATCACCTGACCTCAAACAGACGGCTGGAACTCCGGGAAGCAGAAAACATGCAGTGCCTCCGAGGCACCAATTTAGATCAAGGGATGCACATTTAGCAGTTTGTTTTTTCCAGGGTTTTGTGTTTGCTAGACAAACAGCTTGTGTTCATTTGTAATGAGGGACAACAATTTTAGTAGGTCTGCTGTGACTCTAACCACACTACGGCACATTCCTCCTATGGTAACTCCAGCGATGCCATTAGGCTTGTGAGAAACACAAATGTACAATATCAATCACAGCAGGTATACATTATTCAATGAGAGCGTTGGCATGGAGTTCAAATATTTGTTTAAGCAGGGACGGCCAGATCCGAGGACAGAGCGTGGGAGAGGACTCTGACAGCAGAGGAGTCACTACCCAAGAGTTGAGCCATAAATGCAGTGTATTATCCAATCACTGCCACTGCCTATGCGTCTGTCCCTGTCGGCAGAAAGAGAACCAAATCCCCAGCAAGTAACACGTACACAAATATTGTCATGATGCAGATTAATTTTAAAATAACTTTTAAATATCTCTGTCTAATCTGATGGGTCTGATAGTACTAATACACCAAAGAGAAGATGGTACTATTTGCAGCAGTCGTGATGACCTGGGTACTATTTATATCTGTCAAGTGCCCCATCTAGCAGCAGAATTTACAGTGCACTCAAGTCGTGATGGGCCTCACAGTAAAACGCACAGACATACGAGAGGCCTGATAAGTGGTTGTAAAAAGCAGTTTCACTTTGGGATGATGTTTGTTGGGAATAACTATGGAAGTCCTTCACACAGTTATGATATTATTTAAGTATGTTTTAGATGAATGGCTTCTACAAGTGCCAGCACTGGAGAGGGACTAGAGAAAAAAGGAGCCGACCAGAGAGCATCTAATCTTGCTTATAAGTGATTAGACCATTAGAGACGAGGTAAGGGTTATCAAATTTACATATGTGGCAGCCAGCCTCTTACTCTCAATTATTAACACTCAATATTGTATGGCTGTCGTGAGCAAGAAAACATCAAAGGCTCACACCTTGGGAGCCAGAGGCATTTGTGCTGTCACTGAGCCCAAGAGACGAGAATTGTGAGAGGATTAAAACTGGAAAAAGAAGAGCCATAGAAAGAAACAATGTCCTGCTGATAGCACACATTACGTCTAGCCTGAGAGACATGTGCAGGGGAGAGACAATTGTGAGACATGTGAGGTCTGCAGGGGGAACAGTGCAGCGGACGTCGTTGCCAGGAGAGAGAAGGAATAAGCCAAAGCCACAGGACCAGGAGGGTACGATATTAATCCCTCCACTACTGCTGCTAAATTGAAAACTTGGCAGCAACCAGTACATCAGTATGGCACTACACCCTTTATTCAATCCTCTGGAATGGGGTGAAAAGAAGATATGCTGAAATATATTAGGGGACACTTTTTATGGAGGTGTGATCACTGTGAAAGCAGACGTATGGATTCTCTTTCTGCTGAGTAATTGAAGAAAAAAAAAAGGAGACTGCTAACTGCCTTTTTGGATGTGGATAAAGACAAATTTAGAGGCTGAATTTGTAACAATTTGTTTCAGGAAACAGTACGCTGTTCCAAAGCCCTCTGTGGACATTTTAACATGATGCTCCAAAAGCTCACAGCTGTAGAACATTTGAGCAGAGTGACGGCTTCCAAAAGCTCCCTAATCATCACAGACCATCTGGAAAACAACTGGGCCGTGCACTGTCCACTGGACTGAGGTAGACAGACAAGAGAAACAGAGGGAGAATGAAAAAGAGAGTGAGTGAGTGAGTGAGTGAGTGAGTGAGTGAGTGGGTGTACACTTTGCCATGGCATAATATGCGAGCTGTACAATTTTAAGAGCTTCAGAGATATCCATCACCTACATCACAAAGCATATCATGGGACCAAAGTAAGGGAATTTCATGAGCAAATACAAGATGCTTTCCACCTGCACATGCACTGATCAGCTCTTGTTTTACTGCGGCAGCATCTCCCCGTGAGCACTGTCATGGTTACGAGATTTAATTCCAAGCGATGTTGAGTTCCTCGACTAAACAGGCCCTTTAGAGGCAGTCCGTCAGGCTGGATGGGTATTTAGAACATTTGACATCAGAGAAGAGCAGAGAACCGCCAGGATGTTGGAGTCTTACACATGGCTCAAGATCATATCCTGCAAAAACGTTCTCACTTGTGCCTCTCCAGCTCCATACCCCTCTCTATGCTTCAGACGATATGGATAAAAAATAAAGGTGAGATGACGGGATGAGAGAGAATGCATGAGGAGACTTAAGCAGCTGGCAAAGCAGTTCCCTTTGGGCATGTGTCCGCATAGCGCTCTTCTCTGGCAGGGCACTGGGGAGGGCTTCATCCTAGCGCTTCATTAAAAAAGCACCCTCAGCCCTTTTTTAATGACATGCTACACATGGGTTTTGTTACTATGACAACAACATCTTCACTTTAACCTTAGCTAGGTAGCTAACGCAAGACTACGTTAACATAGGTTGACTATAAGGGGTGGGCAATATGGCCCTAAAATAATATCACAATATGTCAACAACTGGAAATATTGAAAAATATCACGATATTATCATGTTAAATAAACCGGTATTATCGTGAACGAGATGATATGGCACACCCCTATTGACTACACAATTAACAACAAGCTTACAATGCCTGGCCAATCTGCTCTTACAAATGGTCTTTTCTGCCTTTCTTATGAAAGTTCCTGACTGACACATCATACAGCTCGGGATAGACAGCTGCTCAAGCAGTGGCAATGATAAAATCAGCACCCTCCTTAAAAGTTAGGTGAGTTAAGGCTAGAAGCGCTCAGAGTGGCTGCACACCAAAGCAGGAGCACCGTAAAAAAGGGTTGCTTGCTTCTCTACACAGTTGCATACTGTCACATACACACTCTCTTCTCATTGGGAACAAAAATAAGAAAGGCACTGGCGCTCAGAAAAACACTGTGTGGACACAGTCACTAAGACATTAAAAATGACAAGTCTATGTGATTCAGTCTCAAAGAATTGTAACATTGCTGGTATACCATGTTCTTAGATGTAGACCTAATAATACGTGGAATAATAGCAGACCAACAGCATGACCTTAGAGACAGCATAGAGCATAAAGACAAAGTGCAATGTGTCATCCTGTGAAAACCACACCCTACAGAGGTGAAAACCATCAGCATGACAGTTTGCAACCAGAAGCTTAAACACCAACACAATATCTGTAGCTAGCTAAAACAAAACATTAGATTTCAGCATGTTAAATGATTATTTTAGCACCCCATGTCAACCAGAGAGGACAAGTTACACAGACAAACTCAAGATTGTCAATCTGTCTCAATGTCTCCCTCCTTACTTTGCTTATCTTGGAGAAATACAGGAAACACAGAAAAGCCAGAAGTGAAATACTTTCATATTTGCAACCATTTGATCCAAGATAAGATCATCATTTTACCTAACCAAGATCAAAACCGGGCCTTACATAGCTTAAATAGCTTCAACCTCTACAGTTTGTCTGGCTAAATTAGCAAAACGTTTGCTGCACACATAGGCACACTGAGTATTAGGATCCCAGTTTTCTCATTGCCTCATGTCTGCTGCTTAAAGGGCTCCTTTCTTGGTTCTGCAGCTTATAAAATCTTAGTTCTCGGTTCTTTACCCTGTTAGTAGTGCATCACACCACACAGCAGCTTTTGGACATTTTTCTGTTGTTTGCTAGCAGACGTGAGCACCAAGGAGGCACCTTTACACAATACAAAGTCAATGAAGAGCGATGAATTGTTTTTCCCTCCTGTGGGGGTGGGACTTAAGTGTGCTCTGTCTCTATGAAGGCAGCTGTCCCCAGCTTCAACCTGGCACAACATCAGCAAAGGACAGCTCATTGCAGATTACAACTGGGATTACTAAAGTTCAACAGCTCTATCAGCATTAAATCAAAGACACCACACAGCTAAGAGGCTTTAGAAACAAAGAATTACAGTAGGCTGCATGCTACGCTACTAAAACCCAAGAGGTAGGCCTACGTTCAGTCAACATATTCTACGCCATTTGGGACTAAATACATATTCTTTAGTATTAATCATTCATAGAGTTTGAGATTTGAGCAGAGGCACATTTTGTCTGAGGCTTGTGCGCACAGCCTAAAAATGACAAAAGAAAGACTGTCAGATTACACTTAGAGATCATCTTTTCACTTATATGTCAACTGGGACCACTGCAGACAAAGAGTCTCTTGATCCTTTAAAAAGCAGCCATGCCTTTAGTTCCCAGTTCTGAAAAAAAATCCCTCCCATAGGATGAAAAGAGGAAAAAGCAAATATTAGTGCACACAATTTAGACACAACAAATGCATCACAAAACTCTCGAAGAGATAGCCAAGAACAAAATGAACAACAGCCGAGGATAACTCGGTCTGATGTAGGTTTTCACTGAGAAACTGTCTTAATCAGCACCTGGGGCAGTCACTGACATCAGAGGATCTCTTACACATATGTTCACACATAGAGCATCCAAACACCAAAACACATACACACTTTTCTTCCAGTGCTAGCCAGATGGCAGGGACCCCACAGAGACTAAAACGCGTGAGAGCAGTCTGAGCAGCTCAGAGCCTGCCTAGTTCACTGTCTGTCTCCCAGTCAGCACCCGGACTCAGAACAGAGAGTTATGGAGCTGGAGAAGGGGATGATGTACAGCAGATCCAGGTCCACTGGTTTCCCTCTTAAATCACATTACACACACAAGTGAGCTGCATGAGTACCGAGCACTGACAGAGTTAGTGAGTCAGCAGCCACAGCCATCAGAGCCTCCCCCCGCCAAGGGGGTGAGTAAACACTCTCTCAGAGCTTTGCAGTTTGAATAAGGCATTGTCCCTGGTGTGCCATTTCTTAATGTTAGCCATGTGTATGGGAATGAACACTTCGTCTCAACATACAGTTGCATATGGGCTTCACGATTATGGTTAAGAAGATCATCAGGATTATTTCATTCAATACTGAAGACACATTAACCACCACACGTTTTGCATAATCACTGTACAATAATAAAGGATTAGGTAGAGGCAAAGATCGGCATGACACAAGGCGGAGTGGTGTTTCCTCTAGAGTGCTTCACTCGAGATAATGCCTCTCAGTGTGATGTTTTTCTTATACTGCGGTAATTTCCCAAAAACAAAAAAGTCACTTTAAACTGTCATTCATCTTTTAAAGATTGTTTACAGAAGTCTGTATGTTGTCAGCCAAAGCACTCGAGCTTCCTCCAACATGCAAGACACGCAGGCAACTAATTTGCCCATAGGTGTGAATGAGGTCATCTGTCTTTGTGTGTCGGAGTGGTGAGCTGCCCAGTAGTGTTCGGTGCGCCCCTGCCTCTCGCCCAATGTGTGCAGGGATGGGCTGTAGCTCCAACAAAACAAATGAAAGAAACTGGCTTTTCTTGTTGCCTTTATAATAAATCTCTTGAAATGCTTCAAGGTGCTAGCAGCCAGGAAACTCACACTGAGAAAGGCAGAGACATCTATGTGTGAAAATGGACTGTTGCTACAGATTTAATTGAAAGAAAATGCAAAAAGAAGAGCATTTGTGAGCGTTGCCCCAGCAACCCTGCACAGGATAAGGTTAATTAGGTTTGATTAGGTTTTAGGTTAGCAATGGGAACTAACTGGTAACATAGTATGAAGCTTAAATGCTACTGCTGCCTTAAGGTTACAGACAATGTTAACTCTAAAGAAAACGTTCTGCCGCCACCCTAGAGCTTGTTGCAATCACAAACTATAATGATGCGGGGAATTCAAATGGAAGGCAGAAAGTGATAAATCCACATACTGCTTGAAATACTGCTTAAGCCCTTTTGTAAAGAGTTTGTATGTTCTCCCCGTGTGTCAGTGTGGGTTTTCTCCAGGTGCTCCAGCTTCCTCCCACAGTCCAAAGACATGCAGGTTAATTGGTGACTCTAAATTGGCCGTAGGTGTGAATGTGAGTGTGAATGGTTGTCTGTCTATGTGTCAGCCCTGTGATAGTCTGGCAACCTGTCCAGGGTGTACCCTACCTCTCGCCCAATGTCAGCTGGGATAGCCTCTGGCCCCCACGCGACCACTAACAGGATAAGCAGTATTAAAACTGATGTCGTATGTGATAGATGCAAAACAAAATAAAGTGGGTTTTTTTCCATGACTTGAACAGCTTGCCTGGAGTGGACACAATTGTAGTTACAAATTCCCTCTTTCTCCAGACCTCCTAACATAACCAACATTACACAGCTAGCTGATGAAAGCGTACATGAGTCCAGTGGACTACAACAATTTTGCATGCAGCTGGGTACACTACTGATAAGACTGCCATTTTGTTTTTGCCCGGGTGAGTAAATGTGCCTGAGTTTAACTCTTTTACATTTTAACTCTGTACATGGATGCACACCTGTCAGCCTCAGTTCAGTAGCTTCAACATCAGCTACTATTTTCTACCTACTAGGTCGACTGTTCCCTGAGGCCTTGTGAAACACCGTTAAAAATCTGGGTCGTGGCTAAAAACGTGGAGAAGTTGTCACAGCACATTGCAATTGTATCCATCTCAAGGCGTGTTTAACACAACATTCTAACATTTGACATTAGTTGACTCCATTTCCCCACACTGAAGATGAAGGTTTTTTGTTCACATCTGACACTGTTTCTCAGTGACTTTTTTTAACATCTCCCCTCAACATCCTGCTATTTTCGAGACTTAAAGTGGCCTTTGTTATTCCCAAATTGAGCCCTAAACAGCTAAAATCATAGGCATTTGTGCAGTGTTGGTAGTCGTCGCCTCCAGTTGCCTGCCCTCCATCTGGATAGCACATTAATGTATGACATCATATGCAAAGACGGTATTAGACAATAACAATAATTAAAGCAATTTCTGTGAAGCTATTTACCTTCCTTTTCTGATGTACAAGCTTATGCTGACTAAAAATATCATGGTTATTGTTTTGTACGCAACTCTAGTCACATATTTTCACACATTTTTTGGATGCCTTTCGTATCTTGCATAGAATTGTAAATTCATGTTTTGTGGGTTTTAATTTTTACACGAAACAACACATGCACAACACATTAAATAGATGGAGCCACTGTTGGACTTGGCAGAGTTTCAGAGAGGATATCATACACCATGCTCACTGATTTACAACAGTGATTTAACATTCAGCTGTTGATTAGAGCTATTCTTGAGGTGTCCCAATATACAATCTTGCACCTGCCAGCTACTAAGGCACAAGTATTTTCTACACCCATGTCATAAAAAACTGATCCCTAAATTGAAAATGTAGGTACATTATTAGAGAACGTTAACAGTGTAGTGACAGCGCTTTTGACTGCAGCTGCAATCATGTTATGGAAGCAGAAAATACTTAATCAAGTGTCATTGACACAAACCCTTGTGGCCCCAGCTTTCTTTTCACTAGGGAGCACTTGATTTGATGCACCACAGCAGGCACTTTAACCGTAAAGTCAATATTTCACCTGATCGGGTTTAATTAGCCTAAAGGTGAAGGCCAGAACCGTGATCACTTATTAAAGGATTAAATATACAGCCTTATCTTGCACTTAATTGTATTCCGAGTTCATACACTTGGTCACCTCTCTCACACTCTCACTTCTGTGACTGGATTTTCAGAGTTACATAATCAGGTCTGATATAAGGCTTTTCTCACAGAGAGAAGCTCGGATTATTCCCTGGAGAGTTGGTAAAGTCTGTCATAACTGTGTGTCTGACAGTTATGGAGGGTTCACAGGGACTCCCGTCGTGTTTATCCTCAAAGATCAAGACCTCAACTCTCACGTCGTACAACATTCCAGGTAAAATCACAGATAAAACCACTACAATCCCACAAAGACAGAAACGAGACTCAACGTGAGCTCATTCCTCAGATTGTCCCATAGCACTGGGGATTGTTACTCACTTTGGCTGATGTCACTCATGAAAATGAAAACAAATCCCCTATGCTTGAAGTTTAATCCATTCTTCAGATGTCTGATAAGATGCCTCATTTTACTGATGCCCTGATGTGTCAGTGTCTGCAATGTCTGTAGCTGCAGAGGGCAAGGAAAGAGCAGAAATGCTGGTATGAATAAATGTCATGAAAAGCGAAGCTGTTTGGAATTTAAGTAATGCTATGCATGAGAAATGCTGAAAGTGTTGAATGGTAAGGTTATTTTGAACTATGCTAAGTTTGGAGGCAAACAGTTTCCTTGTTCAGATTTATACTCAATATTCCCCAAAATGTTTCTTTAAGTGGCTAAAATCAGTATCTTTATAACAACAGATCAATGACATTTTGTAATATGAAAAGGGTCGCTTGCAGAGACGAACAGAGAATTATCATCTAATGCTGCAGTTCCCCTCCGCTCTAAGGAGCATTTTAGCATTTTTCAGTTTCACTGTTTTGCTTCACTCTCACCACACTCATAGCGTCATTTTCAGCCGAAGAAGGCAGCTGTTTTCAGATACCAAAAGCTCTAAAACCTTATTGTATGCCACCTACTCAGCGCTAAAAACAAACACTGGTGAACACAGTAGAGAATTAAACAGCTAAAGAAACTGATATTTTTTCTCAGGAGATGATAGAGAACAAAAACAGAGCTAAAAGAGAGTGGTTTACAGTTGCCTGGTTCCCCAGAAATTATCCCAAATGCCAGAATAAATGATGGCAAACTAGATACTTTACATTTGCATGTTATGTAGCGGATACACCAAAACAGAAACACAGTAGTCAATATAAGGTTAGGTTTAGGCACAAAAACCACTTGGTTATGGTTAGGAAAAGATCATGTATTGAGTTAAATACCCTGTTTGGGGTATTATTCCCCCTATAAAAAGCAGCAATGTCTTAGTTAAAACCTCTTTTTGTGGCACTATTCCAGCAGGAAACACAGCAATGTCTCGGTAAAAACAACCACTATTTGTACCACAATCCCTGCTCAAAAAACAGCGATGGGTTGTTAAACAACATCTAGGTTTGGGGGCTTAAAAGCCACTGGAAAAAGAGCCACAGGTCACGAAAAACACCCATGTTGGGGGCTGAAAAGCCGCAGGAAACACAGCAATGGGTCCCTAAAAAAAATCCACATGTGAGGACTGAAAAGCCTTTGAAAAAAGAGCCATGGATCACTTGAAACAACACCTACATTTGGAAGCTAAAATGCCGCTGGAAACACAGCAATGACTCGACTCCATGATCTATTTTGTTGGTCTAAAAAAGTGGTCCACAGCATCTCGCCAAAGTATCACACCATCCACAGTCCCCTCTACCTCCTGATGACAGAGTCAGCTCAGATACTTCCTCACTTTAGAAATGACATATGTACGAAACAATCGAATGTAGTGTTTTCATGTTTTTTTTCCTGCAGCCCAGCAGCCAGAAACACACTTTCAAATGAGTGTTAATGTTGGTCTGTATCTGATTAATGAGCAACTATTTGCTAACAAGTTTGCTGACTTTAGGGCAAACTCTCTGACAGCATCATCATAAAATGTCATCCTCTTTGCCTGGGTTCAAAGTTATGTGTCTTTTAAACAAACATCTTTATGTGAGTCATTATGCTACATATTAGTCACAGGAAATATGAAGCCTCTGGGATGTTTCTACCACATCAGTCACTCTGACAAACAGAAGCTCTAATAGGTTATCAATAAAAAAACATACTCAGTCATCAAAAAAAGCAGATTATCTTCAAGTGACAATTATAACAATTGAATATCGATCCACATGGGAGCAATCCAATACTCCTACTTTAAATATGCAGTCAGCCAGTGTGTGGGCCTTCAAAGCACAAAATGAGCCAACAGCTAAACAGATATCCACTGGAGAGATTTTTGTCATAATTGGCCAAATTTCAATTGACATGCTTTCCTCTGTTCTGAGTGATGAATTATGCAGCTGTAGAAGTGAACTGCCTAATGAAAGTGGTGGTTGCAGAGCAGACTGGTACAAGATTTATATTTTAAGTTGCACTTTATACTGATGAGCACTCAGAAGCAGCAAATTGCCCTCAAAGGACGATGAAAAAAATGTTACCAAATGAAACATTAAAAACTGGGCAGCAGTAAAGCAAGACTCTATTCTATAGCACTGTGAAGGTCAACCGTTTGAGCCTACTACTGTAATTACTACTCACTCATTAGCCTTCAAAACAAGATGTCAGCCAGCTCATTGTGTAACCTACATCAATTAGCCCTGACTTCAGCAGTTCCCCTCCTCTTCCAGACAGAATAAATGAGACAAGAATAGCGAACAAAGAGAGGGAACTGGCAGGAGATCTGCACCTGTCTGCTGATAATCATAACTGCTGTAAACACTTCCTGCCTCCATGAGGCAACAAATATAATCAATTTAGTAATTAGGGTCATCAGTCTCCTACCAAAATATTAAGCCTTTCGCACCAGACAAACTGATTTCACCCCATTTATCCTGACACACACTTCTGGAAGGTCGCTACAGGTCAACAATCCTCATTAGCAGACAGTGACAGACAAACATTTTGACAAAACATTGGTTCAATTGCCCAAATCATGTCCCCATGTCTTGTTCAAAACGAAGCTTAGGTTAAAATGTGGGATTATGTGCTACAGAGATAAAATGGAAAACAAAAATCTGCCAGATGGCACAGTCTCATCAAAACGCTGTTTACGTCACAAACAAAAACAAACTGAACAGATAGAGCACTCTGGGTGGCTGTGGAATTTAATAGTAGACCCAAGAGAGGGGTACAGAGAAATGTCATGAAAATAAAATGTCCAATGAATAGAGTGTCCCTATAGTACGCTGCACAGACCGTATGCAGCACACAGTATTTTGCATGTGCGAAACATCTTCAGCATCAGACAGCCCAGCTGCAGACCTTTGCAGAGAAGTGTAGTTCAATAACAGATCAGTCTTCCAGCTCCTAACTCTCCACACACGGCACAAAGTAACAGACAGGTTAATCTAAAGGAGAAAGTGTCAGTTACTCTGATGTGTGGATTATTGTTTCAGCTCTTGGAGGACCAAAGCGGCAGAATGGCTGGGTGGAGTTCAGCGTTCTCTGATTCATCGCCAGATTCAGCAGTTGAGACCAGGGCCAAAAGCCACTGCCTTAAAAACTTGAATGTATTAGGACTAATGGGTGGGTGCTGCTATTATTGACCCGTTACGCTCTCCTCAGTGAGCTGCAGCATGTGTGTGTGTGGGTGTGTGTGTGTGTAATGGGTATACGTTCTTCAGACAAACACAAACAAGCACATTTGGAAAGAAAAACAATAGTTAAGTATAGTCATAAAAGTAATATTACAATTATTTTGACAGATGTTATGATTGAGATATAAGTCCTGATTTTAGTGGTAATGTTTATTTTGCATTTCGCTGGAAAAAAAAGTAATACAGTGGCTATCTTTAGTCTGCATTGTTTTCATCTTCATCTCAATTTACTTCTATGAATAACCACATCTTAATGACAACAGGAGATTGCGTTACGCATTGAGTCGGCTCGGTAGCAACGCCAACAAATGAAGAGTAAAACTGTGTTGCTCCACCGTCCTAATGTATTTTCTCAAACTGAACATTTCACAATAAAAGCTTCATTTCCTGTTCATTTGTCACATTTGTCAGCTGCACAGGACCAACAAAAATATTCACAGAGGTCAAACTATACAGGAATAAAGCAAGCTCACATATTTATCAACCTCTTCCTCGTGACACTGAAATCTCTCTATACTGTAGCAAGTCATACCATCTAACAATAAAACAAATTTATCACTTATAAATGGTGCAAACACGCATGTTTCCTTATGCCCAACACATTCTCACAAGTCACATATTGATGTTTGGTCATGGACTTTCCACGTCCACATATGGTGCCAAGCAAGTGGTTAGGTTTAGGAAAAAAAAAATCAGGGTTTGTCTGGAATAAGACTTGTAGGCCTGGACATCTCTTTAGCACCACAATGCATCATTTATGATGATATCTTGTGACGCATTTTACCTGTCTCAAGAATTTGCAGCTCCTGTAATTTGGATATTGCACTTGGCCATATTGTGACTTCGATAATATTTCGATAAATTGTGCAGCTCTTGTTAAGTTGAGGAAAGACAGCTGGAGGCATTAAAACTAAGCATTTCATTGTAGCATCTAAGACCTCCTTTACACCTTGCATTCAAATGCCCCATGTACCCAGATTGTACTCACAAATGATTTAACCTGCTTACATTCACAGCTGCTATTATGTGTCTCTAGTGTCTACGTTACGATCTATTTGAGATCGAATAGCTCTGTCCAGCTCAAACGACCACGCAGTCCAAATGGGCCCGCCCCTGCCTGTCAAAAACGTTTATTATAAGGGTTTTAAAAAATGTTTTCATTGTTTTTAGTTAAGTTTAGTTTAGTTTAGTTGATTTTTAAGAGGACAGTGTGCAACGACAATAATCATTTACAAGAAATGAAAACAGCAAAATGCTATTTCCATCTATAGTCCTACACATAACAAGAAGATGCAATAAATAAGACTTAAATTTAAGGTGCAATGCAGACTACAGTAAATCCATGTGCCTAACATAACAGAAGCAGTATGTACACACAACTTACACAACTGTAAAGTGACCAGGTTACCAGTGCAGGTGCCTTACATAATAAAGACAGTAAGTGCACACTGCAGGGTACAAAATACAATATGAAATGCATAATAACTACCTTAGAAGGTGACCAGGTTACTGGTGCTGATGCCTTACATAATAAGAACAGTAAGTGTACACTGCACAGTACAGAGTACAATATAGAAAATTACAGTTACATAAGATGCACATCATGAGATTGTGTGCATTTTTAGAGACAATATTGGTGTAAAAACAAACAAATATTCCAAAAAATCTTTGTTGGTTGACAGTTTTCATATGTCAGATCCAGTCAGGAGCAACAGCAAGGCTGATAGAAAAGGCCAACTTGACTGTGATGAAATTGAGCAACAGCAATACATTACAAGTGAGGGAGACACCAAAGCAGTTTTAGCATCAGCTGAAAGAGAGTCAGCATCAGGTGAGGAAGAGCCAGTGCTGCCTCACTGGTTTGGAACAACCCCGTACATTTGGGTATTTCCACAGACGTTATATGTAGACTGAAAGTGCAACTGCATTTACACTTGTGTTCAATGTGGTCAAAATGGTCACTGACCACCTCCAGAGGTAGTTTGACTGATGGGATCACAATCTGTCCTCAAGGCATTTTGGGTGCACTTTAACCTGTACTTTCCTACAGTGAAGTACTATCCATTTGAAATCCGATCCACCAAAACACATTTCAAGTCAAGGTGTAAAAGGGTGTCAAAAGGTGTGCACATTTTTCACTGCTTGCCTTCCAGTCTGACTGAGAAACAAAACAGTCACAACATATTGGCTTTAGTTGCACATGTCTGCCTTTGAATGAAATAAACAGGCTAATAGTTTGCAGATTTACACCTCCTCATTACTGGCTAGTTGACACATACTGTAGCTCCTCAGACTAAAAAGCCGTACTGGCATCGGGCCGCCTGCAAACAACCGAGCAACTCAAAAGAGACTGCTCAGTCTGAGGAGAGCAGTAAGCCATGACTGATTCAATTAACATCTGCGCTGACCTTCACTCACTCAAAACTCACAGCGCCATAAAATAATCAAATCTTGTGACGGGCTATGCCTCTTGTCCACACCATCACACCAACAACATGCACCTTCCATCCTCCCTAACACATCCTGTCAGAGGACAGTCTACGTCAGCACAATCTGCTCCTTGATGCTCACACTGTGTAGCCTGATGGTAACAGCCAAGCCACACAGGCAGCATGTGAATGGGCCGGATCCTGTCGCAGGCTCAAAGACCCGAGTCACAGAAATGAATCAATGATTCAGTCTCTGCATATCTGAAAACAGGAAGAGGATGCTGTCTTTTTGCTTTAATGAGTTCACATCTTATTCATGCACATTAAATATGCAAATAAAAAACCCAAACGCTCTAAACTTGCAATACTTGACAATACTAGATTGATGACAATGTAATGATAACTTACTGTAAAACATAAGGCATAGACTTGTCCAGCTGCCATCAGCTAATGGCTTTGGACAGTTTTCAGAGGCTTTTATTGGCAGCCTCACATAGAGCCTCAAAATGTCCGGAGTACTGTCCAAGATAGTTATCACATAAACTTGTCAACAAATCTCTATGTCAAAACAATGAGTCACAGTGATATTAACATGCATGGTTTTACATAGCCCAATTACTCAATTTTAAGTACATCTTCATTGCTTTAGACTGACAAATTGATCTTGTGCCTTGAATCGACCACGCTTGATCATCAGAGCACGCAGCCAGCTCAATGACACAGAAATACACAGCACTGGCCACATAACTAGAATTCTAAAAGCTTGTGTTAAGTAAAACAACAAAGAGGACCCTCATGGGCCAGGCCCAGTAAACAGCCTGGGAGAATCTTACTAAAACAGTCCACACAAGCCAGACTGTGGGAGCCTCGGTCACATGTAGGCTGATAATCTGCATTTCACCCACAAAATCTCTATCAGCTTTTATTACAATTTAACAGCAACCCAATAAGTAGTCAGTACAGTATGTCCTATGCCTACTAGTATGTTCTGTAGGCTCACTACAAATAAAACGGCATGTGACATTTGTTATGCTGACAACGTAAAATACATTTACTCTTTAAAATTGGAGCTCACAGTTTAGCTTTCACTTTGTTTCCTCTATGCAGTAAACAGCATAGGTAATTATTATTGCGAAGTGACATGCACCACAAATGAGTGACAGAGAGGAATGGAGAAATAGATGAAAATTGGAGGTCTGATGCATTTTTCGCTGTTTCTGCCTTTTCAAAAAAAGGACACAGCTATTACAGGTCAAAACAAGGAGATGTGCTGGGGCTGTTTCTCTGTGTTTTAGTATTTGCTTAGCCACAGTTTAGAACAGGCTCGGTTCAACCAGCTGAACATATGCTTTTGTTTACAGTTTGTTTATCGTGACTGTTACTTGTGCTTACAGGTGACTAAAAGATTCAACATGTGGATCACCTGCTTCTTTGCAGACAAACAAATAAAACCTCTTTGCTGAGGGGTGGTGCATCCGCTAATACGTGGTTGTTGTGTTTAGTTTGTCAGATAAGCAGTGAGCTTCCGACTGCTCTAAGGATGACTTCGGCAGAGTTTACATGTATATAATCACACAACATGACATTGGCTTCAAATGTAAGTGTCAGCACCTGAAGCCAGTACATAAAAAAATATATATTCGAAAATATATTTCTCCTCATAGTAAAATATTACATCTTGAGAAAAATGTAATGATCTGAACTGTCCATATATTCCCTTTATCACGTCAGTCTACACTATCTTAAAGCTGAGGTAGGCAGTTTTATTTTGGCATCACTGGGCAAAAAACCTTAACCCGTTAACCTTTGAGTATATTGTAATTCAAGTGGGCTGAGATAAAACCAGACCTCTGTGCTTCTGCTCTGTTTTCAGGCTTTAGATAATCTATTCCGTAGCTGAAGACTTTGACCAATCGCAAGTCACTTCACAGAGAGAGCATTCCTATTGGCTGTTCTACAAATGCAGATGCAGATGGTGAGTGCTTGGTTCAACTGTGGAAAATGCTGCAGAGACACTTCCTATTTCAGCATCGTCAACAACTGCCTACACTGCAAAGCAACAAAAAAAGGAAAATAGACTTACCAAAAACAGAGTCTAAGAGACAGTCTGAGAATAACTGAAATAAAACACGTCAATACCAGCAAAGCGTTTAAGAGACGGGCAGAAAATCTTGCATATAGTTTAGCCTTCTGCTATCAGAAGCCAAATGCTGATGGCTACAGCTAATTCATGTTAATGTGGAAGTAGCTAGGTGGAGCATCTGCTGCATCACTCCCCCGCCACTACAGACTACCTCTCCATCAGGAGAGCAGGCAGCAGCCCCGGAGACAGACCCCCAGTCTACAGCTGCAGCACCTTGAACTTAGACAGCAACGGTGTGACCAGACAGCCCCAACTCCAGATCAGATCAGATCAGACCTCGCTCCCACTGTGACTGCAGTAGTTGTCCATCTCCGTGGCCACTGACCGCCCTCTACCTGGTGAAGCAGTCCACAGCAGAGGGTAGCAAGGGACAGGGGCCACGGGTTATGGTAGCTAGCTAATTGTTGTCTCATTTGTGGTCTGGCAAACAGAGACAAGCCTCTACCATAAAATATGATTAAATAAATCAATGTATGGAAAAGCAGTAGGTATGAAGCACACGCACATGGCTGTGCTCCTCTGGTGGGAGGGGTTTAGAACAGATAAAGGAGAGCTGCAGCAGGGTGAATTTTAAAATACTGCCATTTTTTTTTGCCTTTTCCAGAAAACCTCCTACCCCAGCTTTATCCTCAGTTAAACCTGTGTACAGCAGGTTTATCCATCTGTCTATCTATTTTGTATACAGTTCAGTGACCTCTATCGACAGTGAAGTAATTTGTGGAAGGGACAGCCCCTCAGACTAAGCCAAAGCTGCAACTTCATCTGCAGCTTCGAAAGAATAACAATTGAATTCAAATGAAACTTCCGTCCAAACTGTAGCAAATGCATAAAACCAATGTTTTTTCACATGCAAAGTGCAGTCTGCATGCTTTGTAGGGGACAACATGATTAGTTTGAAGCCGGTTTTACAGAGAACATTACCATGTCAGTAGGTTGTGCCAGAATCACAGTGATCAACTAATGAATGTGGTCCCCAAGTCTGTTTTGCACTGAGAAGCTGTGATAAAATACACGAATATGAAATTACTGCCTTTCAGTCGGACTGCCTGGCAACCTGCCACATGATGCTCCTCAAATTCATGAGGAAGTCAAAGACGGAGAGAGGATTCAGTGAGGATAATAAGACATAATATCCTAAATTCGTAGCCCGTATATTGCAATGTCTTAAATCATACAAAAGCATTCTTGTGTTTTGGCAGAGAAATTCATCTGCAACATATCTAAAACTGTTGTGTGAGAGGAGTGTTTCATTGTGACATACAGAATAACAAAATATTTCAAGCTATATCCTTGGATTTAAAACATTCTGAGGACAGATGATGAATCAGTGCTGACTGAATGACAGCGCTTGTGATCTCTTTTGATCAGTTGCATGCATCAGACATGGAGGAGGGAAGGGAAGATGTAAAATGTACTGTATTTCAGGGACTTTGTAACATAGCCAACTTCTAATGTAATTCATGTACATCCTGGTCTTCAAAAAGACAGGGGCGCAAACTGAACAAATCAAAGTGCTTTAGTGGACATGGAGGATATACCACATTTCCTCCTGCCCACATAGCACCAACAAATGAGCGTACTGTGGATGTGATGTTCAAACAAAATCAGTGGAGGGAGACTTTAAATAAGAAGTCTTTTCAAATTCCTGTAATACCATAGCTTGGCGTGTACCTCAGAAATATTTTCCAGCACCTACTTAAAACAAGTGTCATCTTTAACTGTGAGCAAACCGTATAAACCTAAACAATGAAGATAACTGTTTTTTGACAGATTATTAACTGTCAGAAAAGTAGAGCACATTATACTCTGGCTAAACTGTCCAAGTAGGCTCAGCTCTGAGCAGGGTAAGTCTGAATAAATAAAAACACCTTGCAAGAAGACAGCAACCACACTTTGCCCATGTCTGTCTAGTATTTGCACACTGTTCCCGTGTAATCATTAACTTTTGCGATAGGCTTCTACAGTACAGAAATGAGGAGTAAAGGTTCCAAATTTACAGCCATGGCATATTTACTTCTAACACACAGCTTGTTTTCAGGAGTAGCCCAGCATTTGGATTAGGTTCATCTGAAGTGATAAAACTGGTGATAAACAAATTCCTGTTTGAAACTAAGGCATGCTGCAATCGTGGTGACATGCAAAGGGGGGAGTTCTTTGGAGTCATATGGTCTGCTCAAATAATGTGTGCATGCTCTGGGGTTATTATGGGTGTGTGTCTTGTGGAGGGAGGGTGTTAAACTCACTTGATAAAGCACCGCGCACCCTCGAAAGTATATCCTTCTTCCCATCCAGTGGGTAAGTCTGTGAAAGAGGGAGAGGTGGACAAAAACACGTGAACACAGACTGATAGAACAAACAGATGTGTGTATGAAATTAACCAGAGCTATGCGCTCCGAGCTGTCAATTCACACACTGAGCTGCAACAATTAGTCGATTAAACTATTAGTCGATTTTGGAACCATCTTGAAAATCAATGTATCCTTTCTACATTTTTCAAGCACGAATGCCAAATATTTGCTGGTTCCACTTGGCACTTCTTCAGTGTGAGGATTTACTGCTATTTTCAATATAATTGTTTTGGTTTTGGTGTGCTGGAAAATTAAGCAAATTATAAACTTCACTTTTAGAGCTGCAACAAACTCTTCATCATTATTATCCTTTGCAGAGTTGTTCCAACGCTGATACCAGTATCACACATGCCTCCAATACTGCCTAAAATGCTGGATCAGGCCTTGGCGAGTATGTGAATCAATGCAGTGATCCTATACCCCTTACTTAATAATAAACCTTAAAGCAGTTTTATACCCGGATAAAACAGCAGTTTTCCTAGAGATGATTTCTTCTTCGCTGCTCTTAAACAGTAGCAACTGCTAAACTGTTTAAGATTGGCAAAGACAATATAATTACCTGTAAACAGTGTTACGTTAGCCATTAACAAAGTGTCAGCGATGTGGCAATATTTTACACTCTAAAGTCCCAACAGTGAAAAGGAAACGTGCACAGTATACAAGCCTTCAGTTTAGAGGTGTGGCACTGGTGTTGCCAGTTTCTTTCAAACTTTGTAAAGCATTTGCAGAAGCACCACAGATGTATTTGTTCATGGGTTTAGCCTAACCTGAGCCTTGCAATACAACAATGATAGCCATCATTTCACACCCATACAGGGTTAGACCCAAACAGTCTGAGACAGTCTGGGAGAATCTTACCAAAACAGTCCACACAAGCCAGACTGTGGCAGCCTCGGTCACATGTAGGCTGATAATCTGCATTTCACCCACAAAATCTCTATCGGCTTTTATTACAATTTAACAGCAACCCAGTAAGTAGTCAGCACAGTATGTTGTATAACTACCAGTATGTTCTGTAGGCCCACTACAAAAATAAACAGCATAGGTAATTACAATAGTGAAGTGACATGCACCACAAATGAGTGACAGAGAGGAATGGAGAAATAGATGAATGTCTGATTGCAGGGTTAGTAGAATACAGCTCTTGAATTTTATTTCCCCACAATTGGTATGGGCCGATTCGAAGGTTCAGGTATCAGAACCGTTATCAGGAAGGAATTACCCCTCATACTTTCCTAAAGCTCAGTGTGATGACTTCACATTGCTCGTTTTGTCTGACCAGCAATCGAAAATCCAAAGATATTAAATTAACCATCACATAAGACCTAACAATAAATAGGCTACATATTTTGCTTTTCTGCTTGAAATATTACCTAAACCAGTGGTTCCCAACTGGTTCAGCCACGGGTCCAGCAGTGGCTGCATCCCAATATTTTGGCTTCATTTTGGTACAGTGGGAGTGAATATAAACGTCATCTTTATTATCTTTATATACAGTCTATGGCAGTGGTTCCCAACTGGTCCAGCCACAGGGTCCAAATTTCTCCTTAGTCATTATCCACTCAGTTTAATATATTCAGCGTTTGACTATGTCGTCAAGCTAGTTTGCTGCCTCTGTTAAGTAATTGTCCATCAATCATTCGCTGTACAGCAGGAAATGACACTTTAAAATTAAAACTGTGTACCAGAAATTCACTGTACTTGAAAATACAGTGTGTTTTTTACAAACTTTACACATGCACAAGTCACTTGCAGTCCATTCAGAATGGACCCACGACTCACCAGCTGGGAACCACTGATTTAAACTATGACTCAATTATTAAATATTTGCAGATTTCCTTGCAATCGACCAATTGATTAATCAGCTAACTGACTTTGGGCTGTGGGAAAATCTGGGCATTTTTTCACTATTTATTAAAGACTAAAAATGATGAATGTAGGAAACAATTGTTTGTTGCAGCCCTACAGAGATGCAGCAGCCACTCAATAACATGAATGGGAAAGCTCTGCAGAGACTTGAGAGGAGGCTGCTACACAGTTAGTCGCATAACGTCACCAGCATGATACATTGCGAGGAGCTAGTTTTTCAGTGTAACACACTGCGTTTCAGATTTGTCAATGGCTTTTTGAAGTGGTGGGGAAGGGGAAGCTAAATTAGTAGATTTACAGCTAACATCACTAGCTCCTGTTGCTGTATCCTACATCCTACCTGTCAAACTGGCTCTGTCTCACATAGTACATGTTGTACAGGCTTCACGTCCAACAGAAACCGTTAGTTTATCAAAAATGAATTACAGTGTCTTCTATATGTGTTTACATGGTGGCGGTTGTTAGAAAAAGTCGTCCTTGTACAAGTTCACGCGTAGCTAACGTCCACTCGTCAACTTCACTTGCTGACCAGCCTGAAAAAAGGAGGCTGAGGCTCACGAGGAAGTGGCACGAGCAGGGCAGAGGTGGGCATGAGAGGGTTCACTTTCCACAGCACCAGCGCCAAATAACCCACTCATGCATTAAGACACACAGCATGCATGTCACAGCCGCTGTCTCTCTCTCCCAGTGTGGGAAGTATCGGTTTGAAGGATACGGTCAACAACAACACATGACGACGTGAGACACGAGAGCCGTTAAACATAACAGAGAAACTTGACAGCCGTTAAGTGACACCTTACCTGGAGTTTTCCTGTGCCCGGTTATTACCGCCTCGCCACTCACTGGATGCAGCCAGGTTGTACTCTTGGCTTCTTCGCTGTTGGGAGAGAGGAGGGAAAATGCGTTCATTATTACACGGTGACTTTGTTCGAAACACAAACGCGCAGAAATGACTTGAGCCGTTTTCCGTGAAGGGATAGTTACTTAATAAAGAAGACGCGTCCATCCCGAGTAACCCCATAACTCCAGGAAGAAGGGAGACAAGAAATCCACTCGGGTTGTAGATCCGCCGCCATGTCTGGCAATACTGTATGACAATCGCGCGGCTCCGCTCGCGCAGGCAGCGCGTACACGGAAACCTTGGCAACGGCGGATGGCTGAGAGGAGGGCAGCAGCCCAGCGGGTAGGGCAGACAGGTACTGTCAATTAATTTGTCTGGGACATGATTTCATTGACAGACATGTTAAATACGTAGGGTAAGATAGGGGAAAATACCCCCATTAAAGACAAAGTCAATTTACTGTAAAATTAAAAACATATTCGGATATGATCTAAGCGTGTAGAGGATGATAATGCATAAACCAACACACTGTTGTGAGGAATACACTGGTACAGAAGCCAGTTTTGTTTTTATAGCACAAAAATTAAATGTTTTAAAGGGGCATCATGTCCAACTATTGGGACAAAATGCCCCCTGCCCAGAAAAAGATGCCTCTGAGCTGATGATTGCTAGCTAGCATAACAGACTGTTCTATATTGTGTGTCCCTCTTGAGTTCCCGTAGGGCAGGAAACGTTTTGGGGTGACATTTCTGCTGTTTTTAGGGGCTCATGCATGTGTGACAAGTTTTGGGGGTGAAGAAAATAAATGGACAGTGGTTCATTTTTTTTTCACCCCCTCTTTTTCAGCATAATGTCACCCCAAAACCCTTGCCCTACGGCAACTCAAGAGGTACATACAATATAGAACAGTATGTTACACTAGCTAGCTAATAATGCTAGCAAGCTGTTAAAACTACAACATTATATTGCTATTATATGTGGATGTGAACCATATGAATATATATACTATATATGTAAAGTCCCACATGACTATATAGCCAAATCAATAATAATAATGATGAGAGGAAGAAGAAGAAGAAGAAGAAACTTTATTTATGTAGCACCTTTCAAACAAGAAATGCAGCACAAAGTGCCTTACAGTAAGTGCAGGATAAGCACTGAGTGCTTAACATGAAAATAGACATAATGGACATAAAACAGACAAGGCAATTCAATATAAAAGGGCATTGAAAGCAGTTTAAAACATGGATTAACTGATTCATAAAATTTCAAAAGATAATCTACTTAAATACTATTTTGACGCAGGATTCCCTTGGGGTTTTTCTATCTTCATTTTTTTATATTAAAGGAGATTTTTTTTCTTTCAAAATAAATTAAATGTCTTTCTCCACACATCCCCCATCATCACTTATATATCAGTTTATGTACAACTTAAAATATACACATAGATCACTATTTTCCAATGACAAAAACATTATATCTGTTCATCCTAAAACAGTTCTGGTGAAAAAAATTTCAAGTTTAGATTAAATGTCTCAATTCACCATAGCAGAGTAGACTTGGTGCCATATATTTGTTAGGAAAGGAATAAGGGGATGGGGTCATCTCATCCCCTCCTACCCTACACTGACAAACACATGAAATGTGTTTTGTTTTTTGTTTTCTTGTGAGGTATTGCTTCTTCTAAAATTTGTTTTTCTCTGCTGTTTGATCGTGGCTGTTTTATTGTTGCCTTTTGTTTGGTTGTGGATGCTTGTTTTTTTTTACCAGCTGTGTTATTGTTCCCTTTTGCATGGCTGTGGATACACATTGTTCTAAACAAAAGACACCTCTCAGTAGTGTGAACAGCCATGGGGGGCAGGGTCGGATTAACCTGCCAGGGAGCCCCAGGGCAAAATTGATCTGCTGGGCCCCTTTTGGCGTTGCCTTTTTCACAGCACACAAATTGACTTGCTATAGTAGGAAAAGCATGGGTGTTACTAATAACATTAACAATGGTACCATTATTTAAATGTACCAGTAAAACAAACATAACAATGTGACAGTAAGAATCAAAACAATTTATATGTTATTCAGCTATCATTAATTTCAGTATTTACACCTATGCTTCTCCTGTTGTTGCATGTGAAAGGCTATGTTCAGACTGCAGGCAAATCAGATTTGTTTCTCAAATCAGTTGCAAGAGATCAGATGGAATTTGTGTATCCAGACATCACCAATCTATCTGCATGGATTGCTGTTGTAACAACATGGGCGGCATTAACTATAGCTACGCTAGTGACATGGCTCTCCAACACAGAAGCATGAGAAACAGAGTGCCATCTTTTCACCCTCCAAACAAGCGCAATGTCAAGTCATGGTGCAGAGCTCTGTCGCACCAGACAAACTTCTCCATAGGGGTCTGCTGCATCATAGATTTTGCTCAGCACTTCCATCGTTCTGGATTTGAAGTTCTTGTTGTGTGTCGCAAAAGACTCTTTGAAATCTGATTGGAGCAGCCAGAGCACCTGTAGAGACACATCTGTAGAAATCCAGCATTGCATTTCAAACCACCTCCCAATGTGGATTTACAAAAATCACATTTCATGTGGGTTTCTTTTTTTGCTCTCCAGACTTTTGTCCCCATGTCATCCCTCATCTCTGTCTCCCGCCATTTCCCTGTGCTGTGTATTATCCAATAAAACATAGAAAAATAAACATTTAGACACAAAACAGAAATAATGAAGGTCTTAAAACTAAACTAGATTTTCACACAGGGGCCCTGTTATGAGGGTTCCTCTCAAGTAATAGCATAAGCTACCTTGAGGCATCATGTCAGATGTTGTTGTGATTTAGTGATACATGTTCTGAAACAAAAGATGTACTAAATTATAACAAAGCAGATGATACACGGTGAGCCTGCAGCTTGCTTCGGCCCCTGGAGTTCTGGTGTCTTGGGGCAGTTGTCTGTTTTGTCTGATTTATAATCCAGCCTAGCATGGTGGCACAGACTGGCATACACACACAGCCAAACATCCACTTTCAACTCTACCTTTAGGTTCTTGGTTTCTGCCTTCTGTCATTGTGCTGTGAAACTGCAGCATCAGGCTTTCACACCAGACAAAGACAAAGTCATACAACACCACAGTGCCTGGCCTGTTTGTTGCCTCTCATGTTGCATTGTGTTCTGGACACATGGTAAGCCACAGCTTTTGAGGCGGTCAGTGGTGATTGTGAATAGTGGACGTATCTGCCAACTGCCAGGTCATCCACTTTGGAGAATAACTCTTGAGGAAGGGAAGCAGTTAAGCACCGATGCCGCTCCTAGTCAGATGTCAACAACACTGAGCCCTTTGTTTTCTTGTTACCTGGGGCAGAGCAGCACAGCTTTCTGGTTATATAGCATACAAAAGAGCTACTTGTTTTTAACCCAGGTAGTTAAGACAGTGGTCCATGAGAAGAAAGGAACATAATATTCAACAAAGCTGAGCTTTATTTGCCCTTTTGTTTAACCTTGCATCAATTTGAGATGAGTGCAGAGGCTTTGTTGCATAAATGCACTGCTAAATACAACCCATTCCCTAACCTTTTGATCGAATCTGTAGAAAGATTTTGATTCCAAAATTCTGACTTTCTTGAACAGTTAAAGTATCTTTTGAAGGAAACAGATTCAATGCCTTACTTGCCCAAGCTCTAGCTGTTCCATCACCATCACAGTCCCTTTTAGAATATCAATGAATAAGGTCCATTAGAGTGGAAATGATTGGATTAGCGCCTGATACCTACCTGTATGCGCTGGTATACCCGTGGGATCTGAAAGTGAGGTAGTGTCTGAAAGCCTGGTTCCCTGCTTCTCAGTTTTCCAACAGGCAAAATCTTCTCAGTGTATTTCTTGCCATTCATAGCATTTGGAAAAGAAAAACGTAGGTACAAGCACTATTTCCTTTTCCTGACTTTTAAAATTATAGGATAAGCTGATATATGACACACAGAGCCTTGGATTAATAGGCATATTAGTCAAAAGTATTAGCATAATAGTTTCTAGAGAAAGCCAAGAAACTAATTTAAGTTCCCTTTGTTTGCCTTTTTTCACAGGATCCAAGTTACAGGGTTGATTGAGAACTTTACGGCTCCCCTAGTCAATATGTTAAGTTTGCATGGACCTCCATTTTCACGGTCTGATATTATTGACATAACAGAAAGTCCAGCACTACGGGTCAGTACATGTAATTCTCCTTTTGGCAGGAGCAGACATTTCTCAACTGCAGCTCACAGTTGCCAGGGTGAATGATAAATGCTTCACTGTACTCTGGCTTATCATCAGCACTCAAGCAACCCAATACCATTTAGTTAAAGTGGGAGCCTAAATGAGAGTGACAAAGTATGTTTGTCTTTCAGGCAAAAGGTAGAGTTAGTACAGGACGTGCATGTGGTGTTGTGTGTAAACCTCTCTCAGCAGCATCTAGTTGAGTAATAGAAAATGGGAATGTACGGAGAACAAGCCAAACAGAACTGGACCCATTAAGTCTGTGACCCCTGCAGGTTTGTGAATTTATTTTGTCTCTGGGATCCACTAAATGTCACTCTGTACTTAACTGAGGCTCTGGTGATAATGTGACGCAAATACAAAATTGACTCAGCAGAGACTTCGACACATCAGAAATCTTTCAACAGTTACCTACTCACCATTGTTTTAGACGGAAGAAAAAAGAAGAGATTAGCTGTATAACACAATACAACCAGCTTCTCAAAGATTAATTTAACTCACAAAATATGAATTCATGCCCTAAAGGAGAGCTTATGTCTCATCTGGCCTGGGAACACCGTGGTATCCCCGAGGAGGAGCTTGAAAATGTTGCTGGAGAGAGGGACACGTTTGAAATGGCTTGCTTAGCCTGCTGCCCCCGCAACCGGGCCCCGGATAAGCTGAAGATAATGGATGGATGAATAGAGGAGAGCAAGGGTCTGAGAATGTAAAAGCTCAAGTGAGAGTATTGTGACTGGTTTAGCTGTAAAGATTAGCTGATTTTGCAGCTAGCTGATGGACAGTAAAATTAATTGGCAAATATTTTAATAATGAAATAATCATTTAAAGAATTTTTTAAGCAAAAAACAGACAAACATTCCCTGCTTCTTAAATGTATGATTCTGATGCTTTTCTTCATCATACATAATATTAAACTGAATAGCTTTGGATTTTCTTGGCTGTTGGTTGGGTAAAACAGTGGTTCTCAACCTTTGTCATGGGAAAGACCCCTGCATTGATACACATTTGGCCATGGCCCCCCATTTAATAAGGAGGACTTCAAAAGATTTTGGTTGTTAGATATGATTAAGACTTGCTTGGGTCCCAACCTTTGAATTCGCCCATACCAGCAAGATTGAATTGACTGATTTGTCTGGCATTGAGGCATGAAACAGTGGTCTCTCGGTAAAAAAAGAAGATGTAAACGTAGTGAAACAAGCTGACAATGCTGTCTTATATTAGGAAAGATTAACGCCAGTATTCTATAGTTGTCAGTTACAGCTGAGGAGGTTACCATGGAGGAAGTGAAACCTATGATCACAATAGTCTCTTATGACTATTACTCACCATGGGTGTACTTCTATAGTGAATAAATAGTGAGGATAAACTATTCCCTATTTCTCTGGGAACCCACTGAAACACCCTCAAAGACCCTTGGGAGTCCCCAGACCTCCGGTTAAGAACCACAAGGATAAAATATGCGATCTGGAGACATCACCTTGGGTTCTGGTTAATTACACAGGGCATGTCTGCCTTATTTTCTGACATTATATTGACAAACCGATCAATTTAGAAAATAATGGGCAGATTAATCGATAATGAAAATAATTGTCAGCTGCAGTCTCAGTCTGGTTAACATTGTGCAACGCATTCTTACATAATTGCTCCATGCTCGGCAAAGTGAGGGCTCTCTGTTCAGCGACACAGGCCAGACTTGAGGCATCAGAATGTAATTAATGGTTGCACATTATCAAGCAGCTGTTGGAGGGCTTTGTTCTGGTGCCAGCTCAGCAGTAGCCTCGTGCCTGTCTGTGCTAGGTAAGAGGGAGGACTCTCCTCTTTAGAGTGGAGCCACTCGGCATCTGTACAGACCTCTCATCTGCTGGCATCAAAAGCCTTTACAGATAGAGCCATCTCTCAGCCTGAACACAGCTCTTTGAAATTAGTAGATTGTAAATGCAGGGAGTTTTATTACATTGCCACCTAACTACTGCTGAGGGAAAATTAGTTATTCTGTGATTGAAACTAACAGCTCCCTATATAGCCTCAGGAGGTAATATTCAACCAAAAAGTACAGTGTAAAATTAACTGACTGGGCATAATAACTTCCTATGGTACTGTAATGTTTATCCCATCCTTCGCTCATTGCTTAATGATTTGAACATGATGTCATCCGTGCAGTGCTTCTCCGATTTCAACACACAGTATCATTTGACTGGCATGCATATCCCACAAACCAGTATAGCTACTAAGGCCAGTCAAGTCAGCAGGAGAGGGTAATAGGCAACATTGGAAAAATGGTATAACACTTAATTCAGTTGTAGACGCTGAGGTATGCAGTAGTGCAGTACGGATGGTAGGAATATGGGTCAGTAGGCTTTGAAAGTTTGTGGAAAAAAAGACCCAGAAAGTAGGTGTAGTTCTCACAACTCACCTCTGAATCATTAAACACGCTTCCCTGAATCACTGTTAGTCACAGTCTGACAAAAACCCAACCCACAAATGGCTCTGTGTTCACCACAGTGATGACCTCATTGGATCCATAGCCTCGTTGGGTGCAGTCCAAATGTTTTCCTTTCCAGGTTTTATGAGATTTCCACTAGTGATATGTGTCATTAAAACTGAATGAGTGGGTACTCTATTTTGTAATTAGAGGATGCTGTAAGTGGCCTGAGTCAGTTTTAACTGAAGTGATTGTGAGAGGAAATGCACTGCAGCTCGGCTGTGGCGAAAAAAAAAAAGCATTAAAAAAAAAAGCAAAGTTATTTTCCCTAGCCCTACTGGGTTTTATTTTTCTATGTAAAGTAAAAACAGAGCTGGACTTGTGTTAAAATGTGATAGTTTATTCATGTTTAAGTACTGAAAAGGTACTTTACTTTTTGTAGAGCTTTCTGCAGACAGAGGGTAGAACTAGCAATAAGACCAACAACAGGAATGAAATATCATATATCTGTATACTGTCAGATCTTAACTAGAGACCACTGATAAACAGAGACAGCATAAAGACATAATGTATAATAATATTCTAGATACTGGTAAAGGGACCTGCACTTGCATAGCGCCTTTCTAGTTATCCGAACACTCAAAGCGCAGTTTACACTACAAGTCACCTGCACCCTGTATTTTAACACATTCACACACCAATGGAACAGCCATCAGGAGCAATTTTGGGTATCAGTATCCTTGCTCAAGGATACTTCGACATGCAGACTGGAGGAGCCAGGGATTGAAAGGCTGACCTTCCAGTTGGTGGACGACCCGCTATACCTCTGAGCCACAGCCACCCCATTTTGGATCGAAGATGGTAATTATTCAGTCTAATGAAGTTGCTCACCTGGTGCATATGCCAAAAAAAAGGTTCTGGTTTCTGAGTTTACTTCCCTGGTATGCGCAGTAGTGTTTCTCTTGCTGGCCCTGCCCACGAGTTCCCACTCGGCTTATAGATTTACACTGTGATGACGTTACAGAGGGCTGCACAGTGGTGTAGTGGTTAGCACTGTGGAGTTTGCATGTTCTCCCCGTGTCAGTGTGGGTTTTCTCCTGGTAATCACGTCTTCATGTATATTGAATTATAAAGTGGATTATTTGGCCTCATATTTGTTCACTACATCAGTGTCATGTTGCAGCAGCATTCACCGTCACAATGGTGGGTTTGTCTTGTACCAGTGGTGGGTGCAATTTATAGGAGTGTGTCATGTATGCTACAAACAGAATTTATGTGTCTGCAGCTTTACATGTCTCCTCCTTCCTGAAACTGCTTTATTCAGTGTTTCTACTGGTTTTAATCACCTGGTGAGTTTGTTTTGGAGAGGAGGAAACCTCAGTGAATATTTCAGCTCCCGCTAAAAACCTCCAATAAACTAATTCTACCCAGGAGAAGTTTCAGCTAGTACAGTCTGCAATCCTCACCTCTAGATGCCACTAAATCCACATAAATCTTACACACTGGATGTTTGAGCTAGCAGATAGAGACTAGCTTAAACATTAAATTTGTACTGTATATATTGTTGTATTGTTTTTAATCTGCTTTCATCCATCCACACAACGTTCAGAACACTTTTAAAGGAGGTGGGGGTATGCAGTGGGGAAACAGCAGCACCCACTTAGGAGCACACCATTTCATACCAACGCATCATCTTTTGTTACAGAGTATCTTTGGCTCAACCTCTCAGGTGTTAAATATCTAAACCAACGCATCATCATAATCTTACCTACAGGTTGTCATTAGGCATTATTGGTTTAGACAAGAACCCCTGTGTATACATAATGAAATTAACCTGCGTCCCTCCAGCTCTGTCTGCATCATAAACTACTTTATTAATTGCTATCTGCACTTAGTAAGCAAAAGGCTACTGTGAATGCACTGGACTTTAAATCATCCGCACATACCATGAGTGGGCTCTCCATTGATTGCAGCTGGTGCCATTACTCAAAAGATCCTGCTGTGTCATTTAAGTAATGGGGTAGATTATTAATTAAAACGAAGGACTACTTAACATTGATCAGGGTCATAAGCTCCTCTCTCTTGGTATAACGCATAAATAGCCTGACATGAGTGTGATTCCCCAATATACAGTGCTCATTAAAGCACATCACATGTGCTGACACCACAAATCCTGACACACAGCACCTCCTGGTTTCATCTTCATGAGTGCATGCCTGTGCCTTCACCCCGCAGTGTATTTATGCTTAAGTAGCAGTAATAGATCAGTTCACAGAGAACTACTTCAGGCTTAGTTTAATGTGAAAGTGCTGTTTTCAAAGGCAATGGTTATGTGGTGGGAGAAGAGAAGGCCACATTCCACTGCAGACATCTTAAATGTCTGAGGTGATGTACAGTGTTAATTAATGTGTGGATGTGAAACCAACCAAGACACGTAATCTTTTCTTTCTCTTTTGCAGAAGTTGATGACACGTACTGTATAACAATGCGACCGCAACATCTGTTTGGCTTTGCAATATTCAGGATGTCTCAGCATGCAGTCCTCCCTTGTTTACACACATATCCTGTGTCTGATGGGAAAGCGGAGCAGTGTGACGAACAGGTCATGAGCATCTTCTCGGGGCAGCGAGGGTCATGTGAGCAACAGTGAGAGAAGGCTCCAGTCCAGGAATAATTCTTCGAGGCGGATGGCAAGAAATCCTCAAGGACAACACTGATATTCCCAAATGATCCTGGAGTTTGGGACAATAAACTAAACTTTCTTGGTTATCTGATGTATCCCCTCCCGCTCCATTCAGCAACTGCTTTCAAATTCAAAGGGAGCTGTCTAATACATTAATCATATCGCCTAATGAACGAAAGGAAAGATCCCATTTTAATAGGGTGTGCGCACTGCGATAAAGATCTTATCCCGCACAGAAGAAAAAAAGCCTTGTACACAAAATACATGTGAAGGATTTTTTTAAAAGGAACACAAAGTAGCTTTTCATACTGAAAACATCTCTGTCAACTGGTGGCCTTGAAAGAAAATCAAAATATATATCCCACGATGCAGCTGAGATAAAGTAACCTCCAAAGTAATTAATTATGTTAAAAAAAAGAGTCTAAATTAGATATTCCTAGAAAAGGAAACATATGACCCAGTCTCTGACATCACAGTACACATATTTATGTATGAACATCTGCTCTGCTTGAGGCTATTTTGGGCCTGGAGTTTTTAATATTCAAGGTCAAGCACAAAGTGCAATGATCTGCACAACACTTTGCATGATCAAAGTATAATTACTGCTTCAGTTATTTCCTTATTACATAAAAGTTGTTGGTTGCGCCCCTTTGCCTTTCGGGGGAATTTTGTCATTAGCATTGTTTTTAAGTGCAACAACTGAGACAAAGGAGGATATTGCGAAATCCTGGATTTCCACAGAAAACAAGTCACTCAGTGTTTCTGCATAAATAACTTGTGAGTGTTTATTCCTGTGAATGTGTCTGTCTGCTTAATCTCGCTCTTCAGTGGAGAGTGTACAGTCAATTCAAAAAGAAAATGAGAGAGTCACATCTACTAAAACAGAAGCTTATCTGTCACAAAAGTGTCTGTTTTTCTTTAATTATTCTTTTGTTCACAGCTCGACCCACATCCTTCAGCGCTGAGTAAATGAGCTCTCTACCGAAATAGACAGAGAAAGCGAGTGTAGGATGCTCCGCTGTATTTGTTTGTTTATATAATGACGCCATGCTCTGTAGTACCTTCCTAAAAGGATGGATCGGCCTGTGATTGATGAAGTATGCAATTAGACAGCATGAAGCTCTACACACCGTCACGTTATGTTGACACGGTGCACAAGTGTTGAATGTTCCACCACAAATGATCTGTCCTTAGAGACCTCATGCAGCAGTTTACAGCATGTTGATACAACAACCTGCGCAAAACAGGGACTTTCACTCATTCTGCATTTCAAGCAAGTAGTGGAACTAAATTTACTGAAATACAAAAATAAACAGAGATTACAGGTTCAGATGGGAAGAATTTCATATCGTAAGATGTGTCAATCATGAGGAAATGTTCTCCTGTCACCAGTTCCACTTAAATAGTTCTATGTTTGTTATAAATTGTTTTAATGAAACACAAGGAAATCCTTTAGTGTGGTATTTCTGCTATGTGTCACTTAAATAATATATGTGAAACAAATACAAATTTCTTCTTTCTGGGTCTCATGTCAGGCCACACTATCAATTAACAAAATAATTTAATTTAAATCTTTTTGAGCAATTAATGGAAAAAATGTTACCTAAATTGAATGTGAGGTTTTACATTGTTTTACTATATATGTTCATTGTATTTTGAGAGCTTTATTAGGGGTTAGGGGGTTAAGAAAATCAGAGAATAAGACTTAAGTTCCTGTTACAGCCACTTTGCACAGGCAACAGGGAAGACAGGCCCCATCTCTCATCTGATTATTTACTGTCATTGTCATGTTTTAGTCATCAAGGACCACCCATACTTGTGCATGAAAACCCCAGTACATGGCAATAATAATAATAATAATAATAATAGCACTACTAATAACAATAATAATGAAAATAACAATAAGAAGAAGAATCGTGATAATAATCTTTATTTATACAGCACTTTTAAAAACACAGTTACAAGGTGTTTTACATGTCAATAATTAAAACAGAAAAGTTATTAAAACAACAACTTTAAAAATAACTTATAAAAACACTTTGGTGTATAAAAACTGAGGAAATAAAGACAGTCTAAATGAACTTAAAACTCAAGTTAAATCAGGAAAGGCTCTCAGATTAAGGTTTGTTTTAAGATGGAGCTTAAAGGAGATCACTGACTCGGCCGACCTGATTTCCACGGGCAGATTGTTCCAGAGCCTCGGGGCCCTGACAGCAAACCCTCTGTCCCCTTTAGTTTTCAGCCGGACCTCTGGAACATACAGAAGACTTCTGCCCGAGGACCTCACAGTACGTCCTGGCATGTACGGCACTAAGAGGTCGAAGATATAGCTGGAAGAGAGACCATGAAGTGCCTTAAAAGTAATCAGTGAAATATTAAAATCTGCTATAAAACCAGTGTAAAGAGGCTAAAACTGGAGTGGTGTGACCACGTCTCTTGGTCTTGAAAAATAGATTTTTGATTCAGGCGTAAAGAGAAGAAGGTGTTGAAAATTGCCTCTGTGTCTTTAAAATTGGATCGTATTTTTTGAAATATTTCTAAGCTGATGAAAACATGATTGCACAAGCTGTCAAACCAGACCACTATTTCTTGCAACAAGTCTGATATTATCCAGAGGACTAGCCAGTAATATTAACAGTAATCGTAATTAAAGTTGTAAGGCCACCTGGCTCAGTCTGGTCAGTGACCCCCATAAGTCCCACACTAGTTGGTGAGTGGAAGACCCCTCCCTCCTTAAAAAAACCTGTGACGACCTGACTTCATGAATCAAAGTCACGGATCATAAGGTTTGTTATGATCTTGAAGGACAACCATGGACATAAAGGACCCACAGACCTTGATACAGCAAAGTAAACCTGCTTCTTTTCATTTTCTGTTTTACACAATGTCAAGCATTTCACCTTACCTATCATGAGCCTGTCTTTTGTCACCTGGTTTGTCTGTTCTGTAGGGAATACAGTGAAAAAGAAAACAAACTTGTTTAATATCTCTCTGTTCTGGTACACAGGATGACAGCTGGTTTATTTATTCTGCTTATGTGGCAGATTGCACATTGTGCTGAGTCAGTGACGCAGCTTTTGGCTTTTACCTCCCACTCCGCACCTGTTAAGGTGGAGTGAGTTCAGCACGTCCTTTGGAATACTTAACACAGAGCTCCCAACTACACCACAAACTAAAAGAGAAACATAAATGCATGTAGTTTAGCCACTTGGCAAGACGACCAGTGTCAGGAACAGTGAAAGGGCCGGGGCAGTAAATTGGCTCTGAATCCACGAGTGGGAGTGATGGGTTGTGGGAAATCTGAGCTCATTTCCTCCCTTGTCAAGGTCCAGTAAGCATAAGGGCAGTACATCAACATTCAGCCATTTACGGCACATCACAAAGAAATGTAAAGAATGACTCACTGTAATGAAAAGTGAAGACAGCATTTTAATCAACTTCCTGTGATGAAATCCCACGATATTCCTCAAAATCACAAGATTGGTATTCCTTGACATCTCTGTCAGTGAGAGACCGCCACAGTGTGTGTGTGTCTGCAGAGGAATCTAAATTTGTCTGTCTGTTGGGGAGGCAGTAGGACACAGCTGAGTCCTGTGGTGAGGTTGTGTCTGGGCCACTAAACACGTCCCGTGTACTGAGCACCATTCGGTATGCAGAGCCATCTGCTTTCTATAGCGGGACGCTGAGGCAAATCTGGCAGGGTAGAGAAAGAGTTTCTTGTGGCAGCTCCCCTAATCAATAAGTATTGATTCCTCACTTATCTCAAATACAGCTTGGCTGATGAGATGTCACACAACTGACCTCCTGCAGGGAGAGGAGAGCGGGGGAGGATCGTCAGCAGGGTGGGCGATGTGCTGCTCAAAAAGAGACACAGCAATATGCTAAAAGCCTACATACCTGTGGTTTGGAGGAGGCACACACCGACTGACAGAGGACAGGTATGCACACATTTTGGATTTACACACTAGGAATGCATACATTCACAATAGACGGCACACAGTTATTGAGCCAGGGGACTATCTCTGCTTTCACGTTGGACTTGTCAAAGCTTGCATGGACAGTTATCCCCCCTGCTATCCTCTTTACCGTCCATCCTCTAAACCTCCTCCCTCTGCTGCTCTCACTCTCCTCTTGTTGCAGGCAGACAATTAATCAGTGCTTTGTCGGCTGGATGGCTCACATTCACTGCAGTTGCTGTGCTCAGCAGAAAGGTAAAATAAATAAAGAGCAAGCAAACACTCTAAACTGACTGTCACATGGACGGGCTGATGGATGGATGGATGGATGGATAGATGGGCAGACTGCTATATGCTAATGGATGGATATTAGATATAGACTGAAGGAAAGGGTTAAGGCCTCACAGGTGACCGAATAGCAATAATGATGAAAACATAATAAAAAAAGTGTACAGGAGACAATAAAGCAGCAGTACAGAGGGTGCATGAGCAGCACACAGAAACATGCAAATGTGTGCTGCTCTACAGCCATCAGATCAAAGAGTGCACTGACGACAAACTTTACAGGGCATATGAAGGTGGCGGAGTTGTGCTATAAAAAACTTCCTGAATGTGCTTTTGTGCTGTGAATGTTAAACATTTACCAATATTTCACCTGTCCTTTCTCCGACTTCGCATTTACACATGAATCAAATCACAATTCCTTGGACTGAGGACGGCTTTTGATTCTCTGTCTAATCCCTACTATACGGAGAGTTGGAAAGCTACTGCGTACAAAGACATGCCATAAACAGTAGATTTCAGAGGAAGGCTGGGACGCCACACTCTTAACAGCCACAATGAAAGAATACGCATTTGAATTCACTCCAGCAGACGTATTTTGGACCACAGTAATTCTTTTGATACCATATACATTATGCCTATTGAAGAAAAAACATTGTTTCTTAAGTGCTAATGAAATGTTCTCAAACCAAGGAGATTTTTTCTGAGACCAAATCTTGCACCTATAGACCTTTTTCGGAGTAAACAACCCACTCAGGAGGTTGTTTGACCTGTATGATCCTGATGAGGAAGCTAAAGCATGACTCAACTGTGGAATCATGCTTCATGAACAATGAAAACCATTGTCACCACTTCTAAAGCTGAGACAGTGGCAGATTGCCCAAAGATGTTACTACTTTGGCTTGTGAAGTAGAGCTCCTTGATTCCTAAAGAGTCAGAGAAACAACTTTCGCTGCAGTGGGGGAAATGGCCATCCAACTATCCACACCACAGACCAGTGGTTCCCAACTGGTGGGTTGCGGGCCAAAAGTGGGTTGTGGGTCCAATCTGAATGGACCGCAAGTGACTCGCAAACATGTCAAGTTTGTAAAAACACATTTTATTTTTAAGCACAGTGATTTCTGGCACAGAGTTTTTATTTTGAAGTGCTGTTTCCTGCTGTAGGGTGAGTGACTAACAGACTTGACAGAGACAGCAAACCAGCTTGATGACATGGCAGAAACACAAGTATGACGCTGAATGTATTAAACTGTGTGGACCTTGAACTAATCTGGACCTCATGGCTGGACCAGTTGGAAAGCACTTATATAGACTGTATATTAAGATGGATGACGTGTGTCTACTGACTCTCACTGTACAAAGATGAAGACAAGATGTCACGGATACGGCCATTGCTATCTTGAGCTGCTGACCTCATTTGGAGCCAGAGTCTACACAGTAGCCATCTTCACAATATTAGATTCCCACCCATACACCCATCCGACCAATCACAAGCGGCGCTATTAATTGTGAGGACACCAATCGGCACACAGAGCTGTCCATAATGACTCCCCCCTCTCCATTTTTTAGTATTAAATAACTAATTATAATCAAATTTGTCAGAAAAATGAACACTTAAACATCAGAGTAATAAGGACTACCCAAAATTGCAGAGACTATATTTGGGAAAAATTTATTTGACGTGTACTTGAGTTTTTAGTTTGGCCCATTTACCATCCGCTAACATGGAGGGGGCGGGGTTTATGATCTATACTGCAGCCATCCACCAGGGGGCAATCGAGATGTTTTGGCTTCACTTTGGGGGAGCAGTCATGTCTTCCATCTATTATCAGAATCAGAATCAGAAATACTTTATTGATCCCCAAGGTGAAATATAATATAATTATACAGTCTACGATCCACATGCTCAGAAATCAAGGTGCTAACCAGAACCATAAAGCATTCTTCAGCTTGTCCCCACAGAAGAACCGTCTTTGGTTCTACCTGGAACGCTTTCAGATGTTTCTACCTAGGACCCCACATAAATGGTTACACCTAGAACCACCTGTGAAAGGTCTGATCCAGAACCCTCGATGAGAGGCTCTACAGACAACCCTTCTATGGTGTAACAATTTCACTCAGAACTCTCTCTATCCATCTTTTAAGGGTGTTAACAAGAGCCCACCCATGGGATCTACTGAGAACCCTTTAATATTCCACTGGTTTCCATCTAAATCCAACCTGGCAGGGTTAGCCCGAGGACAGGGGAACCACGTTCTGCAGCCATGGATTTAATGAGGCTCCCAAGGGGCTGGGCTAATGTGGTCCAGTGCTACCCACAACAATCACGGTTCACTATCACAATCCCCATCGGTTAGTTTTTAGGGGGTGGAGACTTTGTGAAATTACTACCATGACAGCCTTGACTGATTAAGAGGATTCCAGATTTATCTACATTTAAAAATCCCATTCAAAATGGACAAACATTCAGATGTTTGAGGGTGAGGGTCTTTTAACACCCATGCCTTCAACAATCCTTGAAGAACTCTTTCTTCCAAAAGGGTTCTTTGGATGAAAAGGGCTCTTGTAGTCTTACAAAGAACCCTTGAAGAACTATTCCTTAAGAGGCAAAGTGTTGTGGGTAGAAACTCAGCCCCAGCAGGAAGAGCCCTTTTGAAACTCTTATTTCTCAGAGTGTTGACTGATTGGCAACACTCAGAATAAGACCGCCTGTGGTTTACAAGTTTGTCCTGCAATCACAAGGTGTAATATCTACTGGCAGCCTCTGGTGGTGAGAAATAACAGAAGCTGAACTGTTTTCAGCAGCTGCTTAATGAGTACTGCTCCGATAAAATATTAATTTTAAATGACACAGTGTTATTCTCCACTTTCTCTGGCCTCCTTGTGAACTTGAAACATTTTTTGGCTTATTTTTTGGATAGTGTCAGAGTGAATAAAACACCTTCATACATGATAGAACATTGAGAAAATAACAGAAAGAGCAAAAACTGCGGAAGAATCGGAGCAGAAAGGATTGGAATAATTGCATTTGTGACTACCATGCAATTACAGTAGCGTACACAAAATGAGCTCCTTGATTCCTAATTTGCAGATCATGACTGCTGTGAAATGCAATTAATGAATTCCTGATTTATTTAGTGAGCTGTGAGGAACGAGCTCCTCTGAGCTCGTTGAGGCGGGCTGCAGCGTACAGCGCTCCATCTCGGCTAAACATACGGTCCTCTTTAACAAATCTATTCTGTCTGCAGGGATGTAAAAAGGAGACTGAAAGTAAAAGGCACATTCAAAGAAATGTAAATTCAGACGGAAGCAAAAGAATAAAATTCACTGCTAAAACACACCAGGTTTATCGTAGAAAGAGGCGAAAAGCTGTGGATCACCTGACAGATTCAGCAATGTGTCGCTCTGAGGTCTCTATGAGGCGACATGGATGTCAAAACAGCAGGTGAGAAGCCTATTGTTTAGAATGAGTGTCATGCGGCGGGCACAGACTGTCTTTTCTTTTTTGCAAATAGACAGATGCCAGAGGAACAGTCTGCAAAATGTGAGACAACACGATTCCCTGGATGACTGCCATGTCCCTGCAGGTACAAGCAAGCTACTAGAGGATTTGGGGGGAAGACAGGACACGGCTTGGCAATAATTGGAGGAACCCTCTGGAAATCTCTGCTTTGTACTTAAGCTTTGTTTGAATATGATGCGCGGGATTAATGAGGACGTGAGGGGAACATTTATGCAGCCACAAAGCCTCTATTTATCTTAGCTGTACGAGCAAAAATGTTTTCATTCTTCTTCTCATTTAACCACAACGGGTGTGCGGCGTGTGTGATCTGTTGAAGTGATGCTGGTGGAGAAAAATGTTAAAGACAGGAGTTAAAACATCCTCAAAGGCTCATTCATAGAAACCCAATCAGCTGCTCAAGTCCAGAGCAATAGAGGTCTGAATATGTAAATGTCCCAGTCAAACTCCATTTTGCTGCCAGATATGTACGCAGTGTGAGAGGCGCCTGACGGGCTGCACAATAACTCAACCTCCACCCATTCCTGTCTCAGCATAACAGGTGTTTAGACTGTTTGCCATAAATCATGCCCCTGCCAGATGTTGCCAAGCAACTGATTAATTAGTACAGCCTCCTGAGTGAGCAACAGTCGAGCCAGAATGGGAGAGCTTGTTTCAGTCCCAGTGGTCAGAGGAGTTCACCAGCCCACACAGAGATATTTATTGTATATCTATGGGGAGCATTAAGACGCCACAGGACTTAAACTGCACCCTAAAGTGGCAGGAGAAACTGGTAATGTTTAAATACATAATGTTAAGAGCAAAAGTTACCAAGTGTTTGGTTAGACTGTGGGGTGATGTGGAGGAAATTCAGTTAAAATTTTAAAAATTCTTCTATTTTAAAGGAAAACTTTGATTATTTTTTTTAACCTGGTCCCTATTTTCTCACATTTTCATGTCTAAATGAGTAATGGAGACTACAATTTTTGAAAGTGTTACAGCATTAAAAGAGAGACTGCTCCAGCTGCAACGACAAAACATAATCCCAATTGGCAACTGTGCACCATCAATTCCCCCAATAACCTCAGATTATTATGAGTGTCTTACAAATTTACAAAAAGGACCCTACGGAGAAATTAAACATTTTCCATACCTTTCACTGATTGGGTTTGTGTAGTGTGGGCAACCAAGTCTCACTTGAGGAGAAGTCTTGTTTTGAAAGCTCGTCAGAGGTGCCTCGTTGCAACAAAGGCGGAAATGTTAGTCAGAGTTCAGAGGGAATGTTGAAAGAGTTTGTTGTGGAGCACAAAAAGTGTAACTTAAGCCCGGTTCAGACTAAAGATTCACAACGAGACAAGTTGCAACAGGCAGCTACTTGCAATGCGCCATTCTGCGACCTTCTAAAAACCTGCTGGTTCACATCAATGCAACTAGATGAGACCACGTATCATCTCTGTGCAACAACTCTCTGTACCTCCGCTTTGATTTCCAGCTTTTCAGGTTTAATTTGTGGCTGAATATAATTTGTAGCTTCTTAAAATATGAATGAGGACAGTGATAGTGAGATTCTGGCTACAGCTGCATTTGTAGTAGTGATGAAATGGCGGAAAAACAAACAAAACGAGCATCAGATGGAGTGTATTCAGAATTGATTCGCCACAATAATATAAGTTAGCAGCACCAATAAGTTAATCAATGAGAATGTGTGTGTGTGTGTGTGTGTAAGGGGGATAAGCACATACAGCGAGCAGCAGTAGGGACCCACGGTCTGACAACGGGACACTTGAGAATAGAAACAGGGCTCAGCGGGGACGGAGCACCTTCTACAGCAGGGGAACACGCTGTCTGTGGTCAATTTGACTTGACCAGCGGACTTCACTACAAGCTGATTGGCTGTTGAAACATGTGCCGAGCTTTACATTCTAAAACCAGCCGCCGGTGATTTGACCAGCAAAGTTGCAGGTGCAGTTGCATTTCACACCGCTGCAACTTTCCTCTGCAACATTCTAAAACAGTTTTGTCTCGTCGCAAATCTTTGGTCTGACCTGGGCTTTAGTGTTATCTAAAAAAGTTTCAATGTCATGGCTGAATATTTAGCCGATTTTAACAAAGTGGAGAAGTTTGCAAGCTTTGATAACAAGACTTCTCCCTGAGCAAAAGTTTGTTATGCACAATAACAGCCAGACCAGATCAGCGAAAGGTAAAGGAAAAACATTTCATTTCTCTGTAGGGTGTTTTTTTCAGACACTCACTGATAACAATCTGAGCCTGTCAGTGGCAAACACAAACACTTTTAATGAACGTGAACTGATGGTGCACAATGGCCCCTAGGGATTTCACTGTAGCCTGTTTACTAGCAGTCTCTCTCAGTGCTGGACCAATTTTAAAACACTGTTGCCACCATTAGTAACGTGGACACAAAAACATGGGAAAACAAGGTCCAGATTAAAAAATACATAAGTTTCCCTTTAAGCAGGTGTAACTCATCATTTTTTAATCTGCACACACTAACATTTTAAAATCAACCTCATGGTGGTGACATGTTTTTTTTACTTTGCCCTATAATTAACAATGATCTGCTACCACAGATTCAAACATGGAAGCAGATGCTTGGAGTTTCATACTTGTTCAATGATCAATTACTCTGTCTGTGGGTGGGACAGCACAGGTGGTCAGGAATACTCTGTTTACTGGTTGATTGATGGCAACAGGAACACAGTCATGGGGAATTTATGAAACAGTAATGAGGAGTGGAAGACTGAAGCATGGCTAGTAGTTCCTTTAAGTAATCAGGTTCAGTGTGAGTGGGAAAGTAACTTGAAAGAAGAAATCTACGCAATTAACCAGAATTAACCAGACAGTAGTATAGTTGACATGGCTGCAGACACACAGGTGATGTTCTCTAATTAGCCCCCAGCTGCCACTTGTTCTCATTGTAGGTACATTTCAGATATGAAGCAGATGTACCACAGAAGATATCGATGCACAAGGTCACCTTTGCGTTGATTTTTCCTGTCACTGGCCTGTGCTGTGTCATACATACAGATGATATTCTCTTTGTACTGCTGATGTCTTGCTCCCTCTCACTCTAGCTGTGCTCAGGAATACTCTAATATGAATGCTTCCTGTATCAGTATGAATTTTGCCTGACTAATATCTAACAGCTCACCGGCAGAAAGGCAGTTTCCTCCTATTGTGGACTTTCTGACAGGCTGTCAGAAAGCATAAATGCAAAGTGTCTGCGTGTGACACCTTTTCACTCTGGTGTCAACACTTTTTTTCCCTGAGAGCTCTGAGAATGATGGCGAGCAAAGCTTAACAAACCTAAGGGCACAGGATATGTGAGCAGAGACAAGGTGATAACCAATTTAAGCATATATCATGATAAAAATTTAAATGGCAGTGAAACAGCACGGGTAGAAAAAAAGTAATGCAAACTTAGTGATCAAAGTATTTTGAAAACTAAAGGTTTTAATCTAATTTACATAATGATTTATGTAAGATTTGTGAGATAAGAATTAAAACTATAAAATCTGTATGTAGGCTTGCACCTTTGACACATTACCCTGAATGATTTACACGGCACAGAGCTCAACACAGGCCAATAAATATGATATAGATATTTCCTCAGGGTGTCTATAGGTATCACACACTTAAAGTATAAAGTATAAAGGCAAGTGGTATAAACACAGTCCCATGCAGAGGAAGGTTTTATGCAAGTGGCAGCCTCTCGAGCTGAAAAATGAAGCCAATATGGAAGTGCCAAAAACGTAAGTACCTCAAATGGCCTTGAATGACCCCCATGTTAACATGCCCGACTTAACAGCAGAAATAAAAATGTTTACAGCCTTATATAACTCACCCTTTTACATTTTATTCAGGCTTAAAATTCCACATATTTTAGACTGGGGCTGCTTTGAATGACAAGTTGATGCAACAAGTCGATAAGTCGCTACTGCAGCGACATCATAGCATAGGTAATGTAACCATGACGTAAAACTCACAGAGTATAGGTGTCACTGTTGGATTACAGTTTATGAAAGCTACTTGTAATGTTTTGGTCCCTAAGGAAGTGTCCTTGTTCTTTGTGTTGGTTGTACTAAAGGACCCTGTAAGGCGTTTTTCCAGAAAGTACATTTTGTTCAAATGGTTTTAATTCTGTTTTTTGCTAGACAAAAATTAGCATTAGCATTATGACAGTTAAGCATAGATGTTAATGCACCGTGCTGACCAAGCTAGCAGCTAGCCTTAGGGTTAACTCCACTCTCCCGTCCAAATATGGTCACTTCTGACTCCAAAAATCGAAGGTGGCGACAGCAAACATACCAAATTCGAGGCTCTACAGACGAATGGATTAAGTCATGGTGGCTTTGTCCATTTTTTACACAGTCTATGGTTTTATGTGGTGATTACATTTTTTTTGCCAACAGGTAAGTGCAAGTATAAAGTACAAAGACAGTATATGGTTCAGTGGTTGGTTTAAAGATTTTTAATATCAGAAATGTGGACATTCAGGCAGAAGAGCTTGACACTTTTAAACAGACAGAAATTAAAAAACGATCAAATGAAATTAGGTAAAATGTTTGTGGCAATTACGACCTCACAAATTCAAATTTAAGACTCATGACTTTAAAGGCCTAATATTTATAAAATTACATTTATGGCATTTTATGTACCTGGGCCCTGAATGAGCTCCTGACAGATGTGTGTCCACATAACACTGTTTTGTAGCAGAAAAGCAGTGGCAAGGTGATGAGGAGCGCTCCATTCCAGTGCTACACGTGGGTTGAGCAACAAAGACACAACACTCACCAGCAACATTCAGTGTCCGGCCAGTCTGCTCCCACAAATGGGATTCTCTGTTTTAGACAGTAGCATAGCTAAAGGAACAGCAGCCTTTCTGAAAAGTTCAGAGACTTTAAACTAGAAGCACTAGGCGCGGTGTTTTCTCTCTAGGCAGCCGTATACACTCCATTTTCATTGAGAACAATTGAAAAAAGATGTTGGCGCTCAGAAGAAAACACTGTGTGGACACAGGCCCTAATAAACTTTCCAGTTGCATACAGAGGTTCAGGCAGGGGTGATGATTCTCAGTCGGATCAGCAGTACAGGCTGAGCAACCCTCTCACATTGCATTATACGTATATGTACTATATGCGTGCGCCTCTACGAAATAAAGCAACAAAAAAAAAGCAGCAAGCAAGCCTGCAGTATGCTGTGCTGACTTGGTCAAAGCAGGTGGGCTACACCATGGCAAAAACTGTGGTAATGGACAGCTAAATTGCAGTGTGCTACTAGACTGCCAAATACAGCTCCTCCTGTGCTGCGCCTATCATTTAGGAGAATAAGGATTCACCAAATAACTCACTCTGCAGCCAGAAGGACAGACATCACTCAGGAAAATATTCCTTATACAGCCACGCCTTGCACGGTGTGCCTGCACAAAAATAGGACCCGATGGCCCTAAAACCCCCATTAACAGCCCCTAGAGGCTTTGCAGAACATTATACTTATCCATGCCAAAGCTGCTTCCTTAGAGCCTCTTTCACTCACTAATGGGGCTTACAAGCTGAATCAGGCATCTTTTTTTCACAGCATCAGGATCTGATATGTATGGGAGCTTTGGCAGTTTGTTGCTACTGTGAGTGTTTGAGAGGGCTCTCCATGTTTTTATAATACGATGATGGTTGGCTGAGCAATCCTTGCCTGATGAACTGATATCCAGTTCTGTCTTTGCCAGATATGGCTCGCATCCACAGGGCACTGGACCACACATACACACACACACACATACACACACACCTACACACACACACACACGTAGACAGATGCTTAATTGACTTACCCCAAACACTATCAGTTCCTCCATCCTGTACTGAGTCCAAGTTGTCTGCCTAACTCTATTTAGGTTAATGTGGGTGCATGAATTAGTTGGGAGGATGGAGAAGCTATGTGAACCACGATAGGAAGCTAAATGGTCCAATTTTCCCTGTCAGGTGGACGCACTTCCCTCACATCACTCTTGGCAGTCAGCGAGACTAAAAGACACCAATTAATCTCCCACGGCTATTATGGGGCAGGATGGCACAGAAAATGGATGGGCAAAGCACACTGAGACAGAGAGAGGATATGTAATTTGCCGGGGATCACTGCGCATTGGCTGGAACCAGCTATAATTAAAACAGCAGTCAGCAAAAGTTTGACGATTATGCTGTAATTTGTAATAGCAGTAATTAAATTAGCACTCTTCATAGTAGTGCTTTCTAATTATAGCTATACTCTGCATAAGCCATACAACGTGTTGGCCGATTCATTATATTTAGCTCACTTTAAGTGGCTTAAGAGTCTTTTGACAAAATTGCAAAGTAACAAAATGAGAAAAAAAGCAGGACAGCTCATCAGAAAGTTAGCCATGTCAGCCTTTAAACATTTCTCCGTGTCTGCTGCCAAAAGATTTTTAAAGTGATAGGAACGAGGCACAAAAGAGAGGCTGGTAGCATTGTTTGAGCAGTAACAATGCTCTGCAATCTGTCTCCATTGAATCCACGGGATTTCTTCCATTTGTGTCAGACTCAAGTGGAACGTGAGCTGGATGTGGAGGACCTGTCACAACATGTCGACTCCTGAATACAGTATGTATCAGCGGTGTTACACATTCTGTAGGATGGATGTAGATCTGTATCGCTGTGTCCATCCTGAGCTGAATAACAAATGAACATCGCTGCCTGCTGCTTTGACTCACTGATTTCCCCTGGTTGGGATCTCTCCTAATAACCAACTGCCTGCCTTTCTCTACACACCAGCACTGTCAGAGAATGATGACTCTGATGCTTCAACAACATGCATGCGGCTGGATGGTGATTTTCACCAACAGATGGCCATTTGCTCAGGGCTATAGCAATATCTCTGGAATGGAATAGCAAGAATACTAAGCAGCCATGAATTTTGTTCCACCTTCTGTAAACAGCAGATTCCACAGCCTTCAAATTTATTGGCCAGACTTTTAAATTTCAGATAAACACCTTGGTTCAACAGTTAGAAATGTTCTTCCTCTTTTTTTACTGGTTGTGCTTTCAGCAGTTTCTCCAAACGGAAGAACGTTTGGGATTTCCTGATGACAAAGTTGGGCTAGAACCCCGAGGAAGAGGGAAGTGGAAAGACGCAAATAAAGCAATTGTTCATAATAATGAGCCCATCGCTATTATCTTACCCACCCAGCTAGCAATAAATTCAGCCAGCATGCATTTTCTGTGTGTGTGTGTCTGTAGTGGAGATTGTTTATATGCTTGTGTGGATTATATGGGAATCTATTTAACCTTACAGCTGCTACGCTATTTTACACCTGACAACGCTACAGGTGATGAACAGACTGGTTTCAATCCTGTCTTCTAAAGCTGTGCTCACACTACGAACAGCACAGCAACAGGCTACGAGCCATTTTCAATGGAAGCTGGTGACATGAAGCTACAAACTGACGCCCGACACTTGTCGCTGCAGATGGGTGTGATGCGCTACAAATCAAAGTCGACCTCAGAGCTGAAGCATCACCCAATCATATGTTTTTGTTTCTAGCTCTGGTGCTGTGTTATTTAGCTAAGTTAGCTGACACAATGCTAGCTTTATGTGTAATGCAGTGCACACAGCACGGATATTTTTTTAAATCAAATATAAAACTTCAGATGACGTTCAGTAACCTTCATGTTACTGGCTTCCATTAATTGACTTTTAGCTTGTAGTGTGAACACAACATTCAAGTTCATATGCAACATATTGTATTTGTGTAGCTAATATACTTGAAACCTAATACTAGGGCTGCTCCAAGGTAAGAACTTTGCTAGCCGACCAGTCGTCGTCATTTCGGGTCATAAGTCGACTCGATGCCCGCAAGTTTATGATATTAATTTTATTATTAAATGATATATTTTTGGTGTGGCAACACAATGGTTTGAGTTGAAGGTGTGAGAAAGCATAGTATCAGTAACATTGTTAACACTGTGCTACATTACAGAGAAATACAAAACCGTACTAATGAACCTTCATTAATATAGGCCTATATTTTATCTACAAGTGCACGTCACACACTGAGCGAGCCGCCTGTTAATTGGCAAATCAGTAACGATTGTGCTAAGTGGCTAATGGGCATGTAGCTACTTACATGTTTCAGATGATACGTCATGTTTGTAGTCGATGAATGAAGATGAGTTTACATATCACCTTGGGTTGGTCCTTCACCTTCTCAAAATGATCCCACACTTTGGATTTCCTGCCCAACATGTTATTAACTAGCCTGTGTAATAACTGCAGGTACCAGCCCTGTAAATTAGGGCCCGCACACATGTCTTTAACTGCCTGGAAAATGCGAGGTTGGGCGCTGGGTGCCACTCTCGTGCATTTTCTGTGCCAGCTTTTAAGAGCGCGGACGCTAGTTGCATCTGAGGTTGCTAAGTAACCTTAACAGGCATCTTATAGACTGTTTACCTGAAATCCTGAGTGCAGAGCTGATCTTCTTCCAGATGCTGTTTATAAGTGTCTAGGCCTATCGTCCGTGCGACAGATGTAAAGCTCTGGGTAGCCCTGCAGTAAAATGATCAACTTTTCCATGTTTATCAGGCTGAATATAAGAAGAAGGGAAAGATATCCGTCAGTTGTGATTGGCTTGTAACGTGACTCCTGTCTGACTGCTGAGCGTGGCCTCTTCCTGTGTCCTTTAAAATTAACTCCCACCTGATCCAGTCATATAGGTTTTGATTTATTTTGACAAGGCAAAACTCCTAATAGAGATTCATGTTTGTTTTGGGTTGGGGTTTTTTTCTGCGGCTAAGCGACCAATGAAATCTCGTCCACTAATGACCTTTCTGGTTGACTAACTTTTGGTCGACTATTGGGGGGCAGTCCTACCCAGTACCACTGCAAAATACTGACCATATCTGTAAAACACTGACTTGGAGACAGTACATCATGGATTTAAAATATTGAACAAAAACTCAAATCTTTCTTTAATCTAAAGCAAGGGTTTTATTAGTTAAAACAACAAACTGAAAATAGGATTTCTCGAGTCTTGGGTTTCAAAGTCATGTGCTTTCAATGCCAAACCACCCACTTTGACCTCCTCCTACTGCTCTGTGGTTGACAAGACTGGGAAAAACTAGAAAATACATTTCCGCCAACACATATTCAGCAAAGCCAGTTACAAGTAAATTAATATTTTTTTAGGACACAGTGTTGCAAGATGATATGCTACAAGTGTATTAACCATACATGCTCATACAGTATGCCAGAGCTCACAGCTCCTCACCTCCCTTGTTATCCCCTGAAATCAGGCATTACCACTGGCATTCAGCTGTCTGACTCAAAGCTCCAACGGGCCAATGAATACCAAATGAGCCGGTGGAAATCCAGCTGGGAATACACTGTCAAAAGGAAACATGGCCTGGCCTCCACCCCCTTATTCAAGTACAGAGTCACATTTCAAAAAGGTGCACAAGTCTCAGCTCTTCTCATCTTAAGCATCTGAACAGGTGCGGGTTTGACTCTGCCTTGGCACAGTATTAAACCTGAGCCCTGGGTTAAAGATAAAACCTTGATCTCTGCACATTGCAATGTGATATGAAGCAGAGTGATCTGATTTTCCCACAATGAGCAGCACGGACGATGCTGCAGCGTGGTGGTGCATCTGAGCTCCACATGTATAATGTTTCATTCCACACACACACACACACACACACACAGAAATACGCGTACGGGCTGCTGATCTTTTATTCACCATCGACCCTCCAACATGCACAGATGCACACGAGCACAGAAGCAAAGACTGACAGCTACATACACAAGCGCACTCTGCTCCCAGATGAGTCCGACTAACCGACCGTGGAGAGGGAGGTGCAGTGATGCAGAGACAGGGGCCATATACAAGGCTTCATGTTCACTGCCTGGGAATTATCACATCAAACTCGTACGCCCAATGGTTCTGACAGGCCCAAGGCTGAGCCATTACAGCCTGCTGTAGACAGAGATGACTTTGCTGGACTATGACTAGGCAATGACTATTGTTGTGCACCACTGACTCACACCACACCAATAACATTCAGATTTACACAGACAACCAGGGAGGAAGTTCCTGTCAAACTTGCTAAAACAACCAACACAGAATCTGTAAGCTTCACTGACTGTTGCATAGATGAGTTTTCATGATGCATTCACACTTTCATCCACCGTGGCTTTGACATTTTTGAGAATGTGGACTTTATTCCGTGAAATTATTACCATTGAAATCAATCCCTGGTGCATCGTAGACTATCGGCATTTATTTGCATGATGTATTCAGACAGCGGGTCGGTGCACCCTGTAGCACTTGTAGCAGACACTGGAGATGCCAGTGCCTCAATTCACCGTGCTGTTGTAGAAAATCATAAGCAGGAAGTCATATGGACCGGATCACTTGGTGAAGTAGAGAGCACTCAGAGAGCTTATACTTCTGCTGCATGATCGTCTAAATTGACTGTTACAATATTTTAAAGTTTAATCTGTATTTCAAGGGATGCTGACTGGCCGATGGCCAAGATTTTTGGAAAATGCCTTCATCTTGTCCAGAAATTTTTGGGCATTGGACAAAGATTCCTTTCACTGAAGTGCAGGTTGGTCAGACTCATGATCACTGAGAAATTAAATAATATTACTGTCACACCATTTACAGAGAGAACACCATAAAATTTTGTAGAGTAACTCAGAGATGATGTGTACTGCTCTCATCTAAATTTGGTAGCAATTACATGGTGCATTTCGGAGTTATGGTGGTTTATGTCAAATAGTCCAAACCTGAAGACCAAATATCAGAAAACATTACACACAAGCACACAAGCAGGGCACTCAGAGTGTGCATACCTTTGCCAAGGCCAAATGCCCCATATTAATGAAAGTGAAAAATAATTTGTGTGTCCGCCAAGTAATTTGGATCAGCTGCAAAAATTAATGGGTTCTTCTTTGGCAAATGCTCCACCCTTAATCCAAGTTTCATGACAGCCGTGCCAGTAGTTTTCCAGCAACCGCAACCAACAAGCAAACAAACAAGCTGAACCAAAAACATAACCTCCTTTGCAGAGGTACTGAACAACAGAATAACCAAAGATGCTGACAGATCTGCAGGAGTGTGCTTAGGCACAATGGTGGTTTGAGCTAAATGCTAATGTCAGCATGCTAACACAGTGACAATGCTAATATGCTTATGGTGCTCAGGTTTAATGTTTACTGTATTCACCATCTTAGTTTAGCAAGTTAAGTAGGCCCCCAGGAAGTGTGCTCAGCTTTGAAGCTAATTTTGGTGGTGGCTAAACAGTGTAATCATACCGTCACGTGATGCACTGTGCTCCAAAAAGATTTTTCCCATTGACTTGCATGGCAAAAGAGACGTCTGTAAATCAGTGGATACATTTTTTTTTAACGTCACAACACCTGCAAAATGACTCCTTTCACTATAAGGATTTATCCATTCGGTCCAATAACATTGGAAATTCTAGCAGAGCCGCACGATTGAAGCATTTTATCCCACTTATGTTAGAGCTAAACCAAAATGAGCCGGCTCGGTCAGCTGAAGTCTCTAGAGCGACTGTCGTGTGGGCGACACAGTGCTGAAGCAGTCACATTCATCCAGGTAATTTTGTATGTGGCAGTTGAACTTTTTTGGGCTTCACGTGCCACACAACAACTTTCATAGGAACTGTATCCAACTGTCTTCATACATCCATGGTGTTAACATGCTCACATTTTTTAACTAGCACTACAATAATATTACATTTTCTTTATAGAGCATGTTTCACAGTACTCAAAGACACTTTACATCAGTTAAAAAAAGACTACAATAAAATACACACACCATCATTTACACATTAAAAGCTGTTTTGAAAAGATGAGTTTTGATGAGAGACTTGAACCGGGAGAGGTCAGCACAGTCTCTACAAACACAGTATGAGGCTGGAGGAAATGTCATTAAGTCTACAGATATTTGGTCATGAGCCAAAGTACTGAGCGCATTGAAATTCTGTTGATGGTGCTGAATAGAAAAGCCTGTAGAGAACTTATGGTGGCCTTTTGGTACATTTGCACCACCAAGTTCAAGCTGTCACTGCAATGTAAAAATGCAAAGTGTGTTTGCTTTGTCCATTCTAGGCTACTGTAGAAACATGGAAGAGGACCCACTGACTACGTTGGTATGAAAGACTAAGTCGAAGCTGTTGAAAACAAACACTTCAGGTAATAATATACTAATAAAAAACATAAATGAATATTACATTCAATATCTCCCAATACAGCCCCCTAAATCCTACACACTAGACCAGGGGCAACCAGTGGCTCCGGAGCCACATGTGGCTCTTTAGCCCTTCTCCAGTAACTCCCTGTGGCTTTGACAAGAAAATTACATGGAAATGAACAAGTAATTTAACATTTTAATTTTCATTTATCACTGTTGTAGCCCTAAAGTGATTCTTACATTTTCCAATTGTATAAATGTGCTGCCTATACATTGGATAAAAAAATGTCAACTATGTGTGTCATACACCTACAGCCTGGCGCCTCTTTCTAAAATTTGCTATATCTCAATAGCAATGGCTAGTCTTGAGTCTCCTTAGTGAGACTAGCTATTGATTCCTAATCCGGAAAAAGAGAACGTGTCAGCGGAGTGGAGTGGACAGTGGACTTTGTTGTAAAACATATTAATGAAGGCTAATTTAGACCTACTGGGAATGTTTATCAGCTAATTTAGATCAAATAGCTATCACTATAAGGCACAAATATGCATTGCGGCTCCAGACAGATTAAAAAAAAAAAAAAGGCCAAACACGGCTGCTTTGATAATAAAGGTTGCTGATCCCTGGACTAGACCTTAGAGCGTTCACCACAGTCATCAGGATTCATCCTGTGGGAACCATGGTATCATGCTTCCATATAATTTTTTGGCAAAGCCACAGGGGGCCACAGGAGAAGGGCTAAAGAGCTGCAAATGGCTCCTAAGCAGCAGGTTTTCTACCCTTGTGCTAATCCGTTCATAGTTCAATAGCCGATCACCGTCACTAGAGCTGACTGAGCATCAAATCAAAGAAATTATTGTGTGTCATCCAAATATTTGATGGACCAAGTTTAGTAGAATGGGATGTTGAGATGTAAAAAAATGTTTGAGCTAATACCAATGAAATATCTAACATATCTAACATACAGATTTACATGTAAAATGAGAGACCTTTTAAAGACTTGGTCATTTTTTAAATATACAGGGAAAAGTGATGGACTGCTGTATTGAAAACTGGCAAAGTGTTTTCCTCCTCTCACTGATGTGTCCTGTTTTGTTCTTGTTTCATGCCTGTCCTCTACCTAGTTGTAAATTGTTATTTGTTGTTGTTATTCTGTCATGTCTTTAATTGGTATTTATTTTCCTTTCTCTTATTCAGATGTATTAAGTATATTGTGTGTTTGGATATTTTGTCTGGGAGAGCTGGGTCGAATATTACTGGTTCCTGTGGCCATTGTGTTGTTGTGTTTGTATTAAAAACTATAATAAAATATTGAAAAAAAATGTTTTGCAAAACATTCAAAATGGCAGGGTTTTTATTTCACACTCAGTAATGAAAAAGTTTTCACAGAACTCAAATTTCACTGAGATCTGTTGAAGTCCCTTTTAAGAACAGTCAAACAAGACTGAAAACACATCCTCCATTGGGGAAATAACCAGAGTGTATGTTGACTTAGCATAAACTGGAGCTCTGTTTATATTTGATCATTGCAATATGCTGCAGGTTTACACTTCTAATCACACTCTTATACTACTACACTGCTGCAGATGTAATGACTCAGTCGAAAAATGTGAAAGTGAAAGACTCTTCACTCACCCGAGAGAGAATTTTCACCAGGCAGGAACATGAAGGCAAAGGTTCCTTCTTCACACACTCTGCTCTGTCTGTATTTTACCACCAAGTCCACTGTTCACATCTGAAATAATCAGAGACAGACACAGTTAGAGTTTTAATCTACCTCTGCTGTACATGAGCCTCACTGTTGTTTAAACACATCTCCATAGAACATCAGTGTTTTGTCACCATGGCAACGACTTTGTGTACCTCTCCAGAAACCTGCTGAGACATCAGATAGTTTTAAGTGTTTTTACACCCAGCGGACATCCTGTTCCTAAATATCAATACTTCTGGGACCCAAAGACCATCAGTATCTGAGGTAGGCTGCTATTTAGATATCTTACAGAGTTCTAGGAACAAGTCCCACTCGATTTGCATCTTGCTAATTCCCTTCAAAGGGAGGCAAACATCAGTGTAGCAGGGGAGCGCAGGGCTGAACCTGACACAGGGTACAAGGTAACATGGATGTTTTATGTAGTTACACAGGGTCAATCCTTTCGTGCTTCTGGCACAGTTGACCACAATACCACCAAACAGTGAATGCGAATTTCCACAGAGATTGGACGTATTTCAGTGGAGTTCAGAAACAAAGAGTGTTTTCAGCCGACATGAGTACATTTCTTTGTCATACTTGTTTTTCGATTACTGAGCTGTCTGTGTAAGTCACTGAATCCAACCCTATACCATCTTAACAACCGTCTTGTTGCCTAAAAATAGCACCATTTTGAACCATGTAAACAACTCCCAGCAAGTGTTAGCTAGGCTTGAACATTTGTGACACAGTGTCTCTATTTTTGCACTTCAAACTGATGTTCAGTTTGAACTAATGTCCTTACTTAAATGAGATATACTTTATATTTTTAATTTGTTGGATATCTTATTGACACACAGTTCAACAGTCTTGTCAATATTCATACATTCAAAACTTATAATTTGACATGGATCTAGGTTACCCATTCTGTGTACATCTATCGGTCCAACCAATGTGTATTGATGATAGACTAACAGATGGATGGATACCTGTGCAGATACCTATCCTACCTGCTATCCTATATAGATAGAATTGTAATAAATTAATTGTGTTATACAGATATATCCAGCAAATGTTACAGTTAACCCCACCCATGGGGTACGTTGTAACATTTCACTTCCACCACTTCTCAGTGCAATTGTAGAGGAAAGGTAAGTTCTAGAAAAATCAATAACTGTTTATTTATAGCAGAGATGTGTGTGTTGTTAGAATAAAACAAAAAAAGAATGAATCTCAACCAGTTTTAATAACATTCAGCCCAAGCTAAAATGTGTTAGGTTGTACCCTGCTCTGCCCTAAGTGTGACTTTTCTTGGCTTAATAGTCAAATTTTACACATAATACAGTGCTTTAAAGATCTTTAAAGGGATCTTGTGGTTTAGATACAGTTGCTGCAACTGCATGAAAGGTTAATGAAGATTATAGCAGAGCTGGTTGCTTTGCATTGCTCACACTGAGGCAACAGATGCAGCGGGAGGCCAGCCCACTGCAGGGTACCCGGTGACAACACTGGTTTAGGCATATGTCTGAACTGTCAAGGGCTGCAGAACAGAGAGATGAAAGGTATGGAGGGAGAGACGCACACACAAAGCCAGGGAAAGTCACAGACACTTTTGTCTCACTGACTGAGAGGAATGACAAGGAGAGGAGAGGGACTAAAATGAGAAAGTCACACAGACGTTGCCTCAGTATTTGATGGCAGTAAGAGATACAGAGAGGAGGGGGAGGGTGCAGTGTGAGAGGATGGGAGAACTTTGTGTGGAGTGAAGACCCTGACTTCTCTTTTATTCTCTCTCATGCTGAGTTTGAAAAAGTAGTATTTCAACAGTGAGCTCAGGTAAAAGCAGGGATACATCTCTGAGTTGACATTTTTATTCACTATTTCCTGTATATTTTTAGAGAGCAAGTGATGTGCTGTGCCTTTGAAAACACAAGCGTTTGAAAGATCTACAAGATGACAACGTAAAGAACAATCTGAAGTATTATGCCTTAAAAGCACCTAAATTCAACGCTTTCTTCCTTCTTACACTATCACGACAGATATTCATCCTCGCAGGCAACATGGGCCTTTAATAAATTATTAGTGGCCACATACTCTTCTCAGAATTGCTTGTTGTATTTTATAAAAGTTGGAAGTTTCACAAACAAACTTAAGAACAACTTCTTGGCATCAGGAGGCTGTAATGATTGTGTGCAGGGCAAGATGAAGAAAGGAAAGCCCCCCTCCTCCAGGAGAGCTGAAATCCAGCATCTGTACCAATGCTACGCCTCAGGCCAGACGACTCTGCCTGCCTGCGCCCTCCTCAGGTTCCTCCACAAGGAGCAGATGGAGCTCACAGCAAATGAAGAGACGGCAGAGAGCTTGATTGATAGATATGAGATTGAAGAGACAGGTAAGTGAAAGCAGAGCCGTGTGCCATGACGGGCTGCTTGCTGCTCATTACTGTGGGTAAAAAAAAAGCTCGACTCTTTAAGGACTGAGGGTTTGTCACGTAATGATGCTAATTTAGTTAAAACAGAAGTCAAGGCTTAAGCTCCAGTGGTGCCAGGCTGACAGAGTGATTTGCTGTAAGCCCAGAGGCACAGGGGTGAAATGACAGAAGGAAAATGAAAGAGTCAGGCACGTCAGTGGACTAGTAGACCAGATGTTGTCTAGGGCTCAGTGTACTGCTGGCTAATTCACAGCATTACTAACAGCAAAACAGGGAGACACAACAACGAGTCTGTGCTGCAGCCTTACCACAGACCTCACCTTTTCACTTTATGGTATAGTCTTTGGGTAACAGACTGTTTTTAGGAGCAGCTTTTAGCTTTTCTAGCACCTGTGACATAATAAAATCAATTAGATGAATACAAAGGAGAGCTTATTTGCTGAATTCATCCAAAATTTAACAAGACACTAAAAGAGAACTGATCTAAACTGCTGAATGTACACAAGGTGTAACCTCCAGGTTTAACCTACCATTAGCAGCACAGGCAGCAAATCACACTTTGTTCACAGCAGACATTTCGACTTGTCATAGCAGAGAGGACACAGGTGAAACAAATTTTGTTAATGATGGCTCAGTTCCATCAAGAGTTCCAGTAAGCCAGCCAAGCAGCGACCTCCAGGGCTGAAAAATTAAGCCATCATGGAGGTGCCAAAAACTGCAGTTGAACTCCTATGGACCCAAATATTAAAATGCCCGACTTTACAGAATAAATAAACATGTTTACAGCCTGGTGCAAAAGAAGATTTAGTCTCCTTAGCTAATAACTCAGCCATTTACATGTTATTAAGGCTTAAAGTTACGTATATATATTTAAGGACGTGGTCATTTTGAGTGACAGGATGTCTGCAGATAGTGTCCTCAGCTTCTTAGCCAGATCCACCCCTCACTCGGTCACTATGGTCACTTATGTCTCCTAAAAACCAAGATGGCGATGGCCAGAATATTGAACTCAAGGCTTAAAGCTAGAGTCCATGAACCAATGGGTGATGTCACTGCAGCTGTGTCAATTACTTTTATGCTTAAAAATAAAATGTGTTGTTGTTATTCCAATTGCAACATGTTTATGAGCTTTAAGTCATAATGTTGAAACAACATGGACACTACAAAGCCAATGTGTTGTATTTCATTGTCTTAGAGTGCTTAACGTCCCAGTTAGCTGAAACAGTCTGAAGCTTTATATTACTATGGGATTTTGTCCCCACTTGTTGCTGCACTAGTACATCCCCCAAAGCCACTGAAATATTGCATTACCTTTGTTATCAGGGTTAATGCTAATAAATAACGTATCTAACTAATCTAGGTCATTCTACATGGACAGCAACGTATAGTTAAAACCTAATAACATGTAACAAATTACATGTTAGCAGGAATTAATATGCAATGCATGAGTAATAAAAAGTTTCTTAACACCAATCAAACATTTAGTTTGTTCCGCATTTTTCTGCATAATATGACGTCAGCTTTGTGAATTTCCCTGTAGGGAACTTCCACATAACACCACATGAATGCAGATCAGTCATAGGATGTTTATTAGAGGAGTGTTTTTTTCTGAGATGTAGTTTACTTTGACTTTCTAATCAAAGAACCAGATTTGTTTCAATGGTAAACAGACTGCACTTGTATAGCGCTTTTCTAGTCTACTGGCCACTCAAAGCTTTTACACTACGTCACATTCATCCATTCACTCACACATTCACACACCAGTGGCCGAGGCTACCACACATGGGGCCACCTGCTACTCAGTAAGTATTCACATACTCTCACACACCAATGGAACAGCCATCAGGAGCAATTTGGGGTTCAGTATCTTGCCCAAGAATACTTCGACATGCGGACTGGAGGAGATCAAACCTCTGATCTTTCAATTAGTGGACGAGAACAGAAGGTTTGCTTGAGGTCACTAGTGTAGCCATCTTTTATTAAGTTTAAAAGTTTCTTTGGAGCTTAGCAGAAGAGCTGATGCTGCTTTTCACTGACACTGACAGCGTTACTCTGCATGTTTCTCCTCTTCCAGCCAGAGAACGCAGGTGTATGACATTTGAAGGATTCCTCAGGTACATGGAGTCCAAAGACTGCTGCGTGTTCGACCAGGCCCACACGTCTGTGTACCAAAACATGGACCAGCCTCTCACCAATTACTTCATCTCCTCATCACACAACACCTACCTGACTGGAGATCAGCTAGTAGGAAAGAGCCACCTGGATGCCTATGTTTGGTATGAAAGTACAGCCTGTGTTCGTCTTCATGACACAGCCCTACAGTAAACCACCTCCACTGCCAGAGAAAAATTCCCTACATGACTCATCAAACTGATGTTTTTCCAACTGTAACCTGTGGAATATATATAAAAGTGTGCAGATTTAGGTTAAATCTCACTTGCAAATTAGCCAACATCAATCTGCTGAATCCTTTCTATCTAATCTGCTATTTAACGCGGGACAAAACAACTGATAAGACCAATTTAAACACCATTTGGCTCTGATACGGATCTAAAGCGCCTCTCAGTACTCTATTACCTTCTCTCTGAAGTCTCTCCTCCAGACCTACATGTGTGTTATCAGGATTCTCTCATTTCATTGACCCACTCATGTGCTGCTGAGGCACACTGAAATTGCTGCGGTCCCTTTATAGGACAATGGAGGCGATTACAAAAGGGGCTGATGGCAGCAGAAGTGCTGTATTTATGGTCTCTGTGAAAGTGCTGAGTGCCCTGGCCAGCTGGTAGAGTGGAGCCCTCCAAACCAGCAGCCTGGAAGCTCTGGTTTACTTTAATAATGAGTGAATCATACAGAGAGGAGAACAAAGTGGCAGGGGTAGAAGGTGGCCTTTTAGAAATCCCACTACCTCACAGTTGTGAGGCAGAAGAGAAGAAAATGACCAAATTCAGTTTGTTGGAGGAAGAGCCTTGTTGTGAAACAAGGACGTGACAAAGGATGGTGATGTAATTAATCAATTATAATTTATCACTGAAACCTTGTTGTATATGATCAAAATGTTTTAGCTTTAAAAACACTTACATGGAAACTTAATTGTGTGTTTAGGGAAATAATCAATGTGACCAGCATATCACATTAAGAGCTGAGGAAAACATTGTGACATCATTGTCTGGTGGTGGAAAGTTACTGTACGAAATGTTAGGGAATAAACTTACTTGCTTTCCTTGGGTAAAAACATTAATACCACAGTCATGTCTGTGCGTATGGAAGGAGCTGGAGTCAGTGCTAGTGTTAGCCTAGCTTAGCATAAAGACTAGGAGACACAAGGGATACACCCACCAGGACACTGAGGCCCTTATCAGACAGAGTGCGTTTTGCAGCCTGCTGCGTCTTTTTTTATTTTCGCCAAGCAATCACAGAATCACCTGTCCTTAGCTTAACCGCCATTTTCTGTTAATCAACTCACAGATCTGTTACTTAAAGGTCTAGTATTTTAGATTTACCTGTATCCAGCAGTGAGGATTGAAGACTGCAACCAGCTGTGACTTCTCCTGGTTAGAATTACTTTAGTCTTTATTGTTCAGGTGGTTTTTACCAGGAGCTGAATTATCTGCAGAGGTCTCTTACTCTCCAAAACAAACTGATGTGGTGACTGAAATTGATAAAAACACTAAATAAAGTAGATTAACCTTTAAAAAAATCAGTGTTTTTCCAACACTCTCATCACAGAGGGGCTTCTAACTACAGTGGCAGATGCGAAAAAGTAAATGGCCCCATCTAGAGCTAGTGTTTGGTTTGTCTGTTCTGGGCTACTGTAGAAACATGGCAGTGGGGGCAACCTCTAGCTGACCCGGTAGAGTGTGCGCCCCATGTCAGCTGAGGCCCTTACAGCAGCCTGGGTTTGATTCTGACCTGAAGCTCTTTGCTGCATGTCATCTCTTTTCCTGTCTATCTTAAGCTGTACGATCAATAAAGGGAAAATACCTGAAAAAAATCATCTTAAAAAAAAAAGGAACAACACGCTGCATTCTGTAGATGGGGACATGCACCCTATGTAGATATAAACAACTCATTCTAAGGTAATAAAATCACAGAGATTCTTATTTTCAGGTGATTATACACTAAAGAAAACATACTTATTATATTAAATTCCATTTCTGCCAATGTATCCCCCTAAATCCTGCACACTGGAGCTTTAAAATCCGCATTAAAAAAGGCCAGGCAGAGGGCACTTGGGGATTGGTCACAGGGAAATGGAGATCTATTTGGATACATGAGGCCCTCACAAAGAGGAGAAATCATAAGTACCACCAGCTGGTCCAGGAGCTTCGCCTGGATGATGGTCAGTTTAAGGCTTATTTTAGGATGAGTCAGGGACAGTTTGACAATCTGTTGTGAGTCATCAAGCCTAATTACATTAAGTTAGATGAGGCTACAGTTTGTTCCGGTATGTCTTGCAGCTTGCCCACGGGGACTTTGAAAGTGAGCTAATATTAGCTTAACACAAACCATGAACGCTACCACTTGTCATGGCCACTACAAAGGGCCTGCCTCCCAACCCATCTGGCTGGACAATGACGTCAGGCGCTTTTTCCTCTCTGAGTTTGAGTCGGAGCAAAAAAGTGAGGTGCATAGAGCTTAAAACACAAGGCACTGAGCAACGCAAAAGCAGTGACAAAAACACGTCACTCTCATTGAAAACAATTACAAAAAGCCACCTCAGGCTGCTAAAACGCACTCTGATCGGGGCCTTAAAAATCACAAATTAACACACTGTATCTTGTGTGTTTAAACTGTACACAAACAAAAACAATACACCAACAAAAAGTAGTCATGCTTTAATAAGCTTGTTGTTTCCCAGCCCAAATTACTCTTATTTATTGTAACCACAGGTGCTGTTGTTACATGATATTCCCTGTCTCTTCTCCTCCATGATGTTGCTCTCCACAGTCAGCTGTACAAAGAAATATGTATCAATATTAACAAATGAACAAGAAAGAAAGAAATAAAAAAAGACAGAAAAACAGCCAAAACAGAATGACAAAAAAAATGAATTCGATAAAAATGAACCTACCGGATGACGCCGTAGATTTTCCAGTCGACTTTTCTCTGACATGTGGGAGGCAATCACAATTTGACTTACAAAATGGTGCCACTTTGCTCACAATAGCAGTGTTTTTAGAAAGCTATTCTGCAATGCACAACTCAGAGCAATCGTTATGACATTTCTGTAACCAAAGAGAAAAACAGAAGTAGGAGAACATCGTGCATGGACTCCAACTGTTGTAGAAACACACAGCAGACACATGTGCAGTACATATGTGATAAACATGGAGAAAACCAACTTGGGGAGAACCATTGCAGTGTTAAAATGTGTGGTGTAAAAGGGTGATATAACTTTGCATCAGGATTGCAAGATAATGAATCATTGCCCCGCTCCTGCTGTGAGGGTGATATCATTTTTGTCCGCTACCAACAGAACATAATATCTTATAACACCACCACACATTCTGTTAAAAAAATAAACCTGACCACATCTATTTATATATAAAGAAAGCGCAGAAACGGAAATGTAACCTCCTCAGGATCAGATCAGATCCACTCGGGTAAAGGAGCTGTTGGAATACATCATCAGGATGTACATACATACATTATTCACATGTATCATATATATTATATATGATATGCAGTGATTTATCACATGTATGTGAGCGGTTATGATGGTTTGAACTTGTGCGTGGAGAGAAAATAGTTTAGCTTGTGCTTCAACGCTTCACCCCTAATTTCTCAGGCGGTATATTATAAGTGCTTATCATAGCCTTACCACAGCTCAGTGTGTGTGTGTGTGTGTGTGTGTGTGTCTCTGTGCTTTATGTATGCACTTATGTGTGTGTGTTTGTGTGGCTCAGTGCTCTGAGGAAAGGCTGTCGCTGTCTGGAGATTGACTGCTGGGATGGGCCAGATATGGAGCCTGCAGTCTACCATGGCTACACCCTGACCACCAAGATATTCTTTAAGGACGTCATCACCACTGTGGAGCAACACGCCTTCGAGGTAACAGCTTATAGTATGTTGCATAACATACATTTCCTGGAGTGGTGCCCCAGGCATCTAAACTCCGTGTTCGCTCCCGCCTCTGTAGCCTCCAGGAGTCCCTACTTAGCTGCATTTGCTCTAATTAATAGCATCTCTGATCGTAATGCTTTGCTTGCAAGTTGCCTTTGATTCGGGCCATTCTCTGTGATGTGTCGGGAGAATTTAGAGCCTGCAGAGAGAGCAGTGCATCCAGGTTGATGCTAATTGTTGGAAATAGGGTTTGAGTCATGTTTTTCTAAAGCGTGATTATTTCTTGGCAGGTGTCTGCTTACCCGGTGATTCTGTCATTGGAAAATCATTGCTCCCAGGAGCAGCAGGAGGTCATGGCCCAGTACCTCATCTCCATTCTGGGTGATAAGCTGCTGAGAACTCCCTTGGATCACCCAACCACTGGAGACCTCCCAAGCCCCAATGTAAGACTCAGAAAAGAGAGACTATCTGAAAGCAGCAGAAGCAGCGCCTGTGTTTAATGTTGCTGGTGCAGGCAGAGGCATGATGGTGTTTGTATGTATAAATCCTCATTGCCTGTCACAGGAAAGGCAAAACAAGGAGAAAATGAGACCTTTTGGTCGTCACGGAGGGCCTCATTAGTCTCTTTCTGAGGCTTCCCTGTGCCTCTCTCCTCCGCTGGGACGCGAGGGTAAATGGACGTCTGCATTTGCAAGCCTCTTTAATCTCCCAGAGATTCACAAAATCGAATGTGATGTGGTTGATCCTGAGAAGTGTCCATCTCGAGCATGCTGAGACACTCGAGCTGATTGCTCATTTATGTTACCCTGTTTGAGTTCTGACTTCTCCAGTGAAAGCATCTGCCTAAACCCACGACTGAGCGACTGGCCTGAAAGATGCCTGCACAGTCACTCCAGTCTATTGAATATGACGAGGAGGATGAAGGGTTTTTTCTCTCTGAGAGTGGATGAATGTGCGCCGTCTCTCCGGACTTCTACTGCTTTGGAATTTACAGCAAGAAACGAGTTATGTTTTATCCTGAGTGTGCATATAAGATTTTCTTCCCCCTATATCGTTCTTTATCTTTATGACTCATGAAGCGGGGGCTTAGATAGGAGCCTCAGCACTAATGGTTTCATCTTGACTATTAACCCCCCAGCAACTTCAACACTGACAGTTTTCATGTGCCACATTCGTGCAGCTTCACACCCAAGTTACCATCCAGTTATGAAAGTGCTGCCAGTATGAGATTCTCAGAACTGTTCATTACCTTACACTCCACTCTGACTGCCTAGATCAAACGTTTTAAAGGTCCAGTGTGTAGGATTTAGGGGGATATATAAAGGCAGATATGGAATATAATGTAAAAAGTATGTTTTCTATAGTGTATAACCACCTGAAAATAAGAATCATCCTGATTTTGTTACCATAAAATGAGACTTTTATATCTATATATGTAGCAGTCACGTTTCTACAGTAGCCCAGAGTGGAGAAACCGAGCACTGGCTCTAGATAGGGCTATTCACATTTTAATGTTGGCCCACCAGCAATCTCTGAGGCTCAAAAATGAAGTCAAAAACAGTTCATCAAATGGCCGCTTGAGGCTGGCTCCAAAGCAGAGTCAGTTCCCAGAGACCCCCATATTAAAATGCCCAGCTTTACAGCTGAAATAAACATGTTTACAGCCTGGTAGCAAAAATGTTTTTGATCTTTATAGCTAATTTCAACATTCATGACAACTGTATGGGGGTTGAGTTCTTTTATAACTCATCAGTTTACAAGTTATTAAGGCGGGGGATGTTTGAGTGACAGGCTGTCTGCGAGGCATCACAACAGTCTGGTCAGGTCCACCCTTCACTCCTCCACAGCTCAAACCTCTTGTCCAAATACAGTCATTTCTGACTCCAAACAAAAAAAATGGAAACAGCCAGAATTCTAAACTCGGCTTCAAAACAGCAGTCCAGAAACCAGTGGGTGATGTCACTTAAGTTATGTCCATTATTTTATACATGTCTATGTGAGCAGCCTCTCCCTGACAAGCAGCATCGCAGAGCCTGTTTAGACCCGGTATTAACATGCATTTTGGATCCTATCACAAGTGGTCAGTGCCAAATACAAGTCTAAACAACCACCAAGACTCATTGCGATACGATCGTTCAGGGGACAAATTTGACAGTGAGTGTGAACACTAATGCGTCCTGATGCGAGGACTACTTCTACAGTGACCCAGCACGGACAAACCCAGCACTGGCTCTAAATAAGGCTATTCACATTTTCATGTCAGCCACCATATTTTTTAGGCAACCAGCAACCTCCCAGGCTGGAAAATGAGGACATGGTGGTTGTTATGGTGACAGTGTGCAAAAAGCTCTGTAACATAGCCACTTTATGTTCAGTTGGATGAAGTGTTGCCTGACTATCCATCGTTTTGCCCTATGAAAGAAGACGTGTTGGATTCTGCTGACAATGATATCTCCAACTTTACCAACACAACCGCTAATATGACCAACAAGCATGCTACAGAGCAGCTGGCAAAAGTGTGGATGTAATAACTGTTTGTGGGGCAGTAACAAAATCTAAACACAACTGGTCAACTGGAGACAGATAATAAGCACAGGCGCGAACAGCGATGTGTTATGTTATGTGCAGATCACCAAAATGCATGTTAATACTAGGCTCACTGATTTCTAACTTGAAACTGCATTATTCATTGTTTTTCTTTACTGGGACCTCTGCGGATAATTCGGCTCCCTTTAAAACCTCCTGAATGTCTGGAAGGTGAGCACTTATTAAGTTATAAGACAAAAAAGGTGAGCGAACATAAGCAGGAGCTGGGCTAGGGGCCCGTCTGCGACGAGCCAAACAGCATCGGAGAAACACTGATTTGTTGCGTGATACTGCTTTACTGAACTGATTTAAATCCCCTGGTCTGTTTGTTTTGAAGAGGAAGAGATGTCTGTGGATAATTCAGCTCCTGTTCAAAACCTCCTGAACAATGAACACTGAAGGAAACCTAACTGGGAGTTTACACTTGGTTTCAGCTGATCGCAATCTGGGGTCGTCACCACTAGAAGCCACTAAATCTTACACACTGTTCCTTGAAATCTATTATTACTCTACTTTTCTCTATTTTTACCATAAACATGGGCAAAATGAAATCCTTAATTACACCAATGTAGGCAAAGCCTCTGTTCTAGCTCCGCAGACAGTATCATTTTGTGCACCATCAATGAAAAATGAAAGACTGCAGCGCTAAAGAAAGCTCTGAAGCGTATCATTTTCATACTATACAGACTAAGACTTACAGCTTGTTAATGCTGGCAGACCTGTAATTATTTTGCATATTTTGCCTGTGCATACAGTGAGGCTGACAGGGTGACTTCCTGTCGTGTGGCTTACCATAGCGCCGCTTCCAAGTCCAGGCCATAATGTTGTTTTTTTTCTACTTTTAGCATATTGCTGCTCATCTGCATAAAGAACCCCATAGAGTACTAACAGATTTGGAGCCAGGGCGGTGAAATGTAGCAGCATATGTGTGATTCTGTGATTCAGTACACCTGCTGCTTTCTGCTTCTTTATCCTACCAAACTCGGCTGTGTGTACGCACTGATGTGGATGTGGCTACTGAGTGACTCTTTGAAGAATAGCATCTTTTTGACAAATCAGAGAGGGGGCGGTTGGTGCAAAGCAAACGTTTTGATGTTTGTTTCCTGAGTCTGAGGACGCAGGAACAGGGACGAGTTTGTTTGACTGATGCAGCCGTGTGATGGTTTCATAAGTGCAAGGTGAATGTCAGTGCCCATGACGATAAAGGTACCTTTGCATTTATTCATATGTGAATCCATTCTGTATGTGTATCTGTGGGGGTGTCAGGACCTGAAGTATAAGATCCTCATCAAGAATAAAAAGCTAAAGCCTCACATTAAGACGGAGGGCACAGCAGGGACAGAGGCGGAGGAGAGTGTAGATGAGGGCGAGGAGGAGGAGGAGGAGGATGAGGAGGACGAGGATGAACAAACCAAAGCAAAGTTCTGGTCTCCGAGAAAGGCAGGGCCAAAGATGAAAGTAAGTGAGATTAAAGAACAGATATCCTGAAAATAGAGACAGATACAGACTGTTTGTTGTACAGATATAGTTAGATGTTCAGTGCAACCAATAATGTGACACAAGGTAAAGCTTTACTCTTGTACTCTGTAATTTCAACACTATTTGCTGCAGTTGTGTGGTTGAGCGCTCTCTTTGGTTTTTCTTCCTCTCTACATGAAATGTAACGAGTAGAAGAAGAAGGTGGCGGTGGCAGAGGCCTTATCTGACCTGGTCATATACACCAGGTCTGTCAAGTTCATCAGCTTCAGTCATTCCAGGGACAATCAGAACCACTATGAGAACACATCAATGGCAGAGAAGAAAGCTCGCAAGCTCGCCAAAGCCTCAGGTAAAATCTTATTAATGGAGCTGAAACTTATGGGGAGAGGAGAGGACAGCCTGATTCTGAAGCCATAAAGTACGAGTATAATTAATTGCAAATATTACAAAATCTAATTCTGATGAGCCCAGCAGATTCACTTGATTTATCGTCACTCTGAGCTCAAAGGAAAAGTCTCTGTAGGTCCTCTTTGGACGAGAAATGCAATTACGTCTGGCGCCATAAACCTCCATAATAGCGAAAGCATATTGAACATGACATATACGACGTAGGGGAGTACTTTATAGGGAATAAAGCACAACAGCACAAGCCCAGAAAATGTGCCTCATACTCTCACTGTTGGGGAAGTGGAAAGAGCCCACAGAGGTTCGAATCAACTGATAATCAGTTAAAACTGTCATCGCTCTGCTGTGCGGCAGTATATTGGAGAGACAGAGTGATGTAGAGAAATGAAATCTGCTCCTGCCGAGGAGGAGTGACACTTTCCAGACACACAGCTACATTATGAGCTGGTTGGCTCGGCTGGCAGGGACCATGAACAGTCTCGGCTGTGCTGGAGCTGTAAAAATCGTGTAGTCTCTTGTCATCCTCGAGCCCTGCAGGGAAACTACACAGCTACGATCACACACAGACTAATGCTGTGAGCCTTTTTTTTTTAGTCTTTCCAGAATGAAGGTAATTATGCCGGCTTCAAAACCTGATCTCAAAAAAATTCCATTTGACACGAAACCAAAATAACAATTAAATTATTGTGTTTCTCACTTATAGGATCTTATTTCAGTAAATATTTTGAATAACAGCAACTTAAATGAAACAGAGAGAATCATATCTGTAATGCTAAAAACTTTGATCTGTCACAATACCAAATTTGAAAAATGACATTTTTGAAGCTGATATTGTTAAAAAGTTTCCCTGTAGATAAACCTAAATGCTCTCCTGGATCACTGTATCACACAGCCACTGTGACAAAGTCAGACAGTTAGACTAAAATGTACGGGATAACAGGAATGACATTTGTGAATTCTGAATCAATTTACTTTCTCATCATGGTGTGTGTCAGACGAGATGTTTAACCTGTGAGTGCTGTGCATCTTCTCTCTCAGGTGCAGACTTCGTTCAGCACAACCAGAAGTTCCTCAGCAGGATTTACCCAGCAGGCTCCAGGACGTCTTCCTCCAACTACAACCCTCAGGAGTTTTGGAACGTGGGCTCACAGCTGGGTGAGTCGGACAGGGCGAGTGTATGCCTGCCTGCGTGCAAACATAGAGAATGCAGTAAAATTTCATACATAACCAAACATTCATGTAGAAACACGCATTTATTTAGGCTCAGGAATCTGAAATTAATTTTATAACTTGGCAAACAATGCTGATTTTCACATCTGTTGTTGAACCTTCACAACTTTCCAAACTCATAAGATCAAAGTCAGGGTAAAGGAAAAACAAACACGCCCTCAATGTTCGTCACATCACAGAAAAGTGTGCTTAGTCAAATTTGAATGATGAAAAAAAAATACCAAGGTTTCAAAATCATAGAAAAATAAGCGGTATTCTCTGCTCTGAGACACTGGAGGTGTGTCTGCTGAGGGATCTGAGCCGAAGAACAAGCTGCTGTGAAGCCACAGACTCTCATTAGCAGCTAACAGCAGCTAACGTTATCACAAAGCACACACCCACAGCAGTGAGCAGAACCTGCCAGTGGGGGCCAGGTAGCTGATTCAGGCTGAAAGACTGAAAGGCACGTTAGAGACGACTATTTGCTGGTATTTATATGATTGTGGCATTTAACAAAGTTGTTTATTCATGTATTTCTTAGAAAGACAGAGGAGAGCTTGTTGAACGTAGCAAACTCGACACACACACACAGGGGTGAACAAAACAAAACTGATGCTGTGTGCTCTAATGTTAGTTTTTATACAGCGGGGGAGGGGGTACGTGAAGGATGGCTTCTATGTATCATGGAGCCATGATTTCCTGCCCTCAAAATCCTGGGGCTGGTTGCACAAAATACCTTAAGATTTTCCTTAAAGCCCTACTTAAGGATTCCCTCAAAATAAAACTGGTTGCACAATACACCCTTAAGTCTTGTCCTTAAGGTTTCCTTAAAATGTTCACTTAAGTATTTGTGGTTTTCTCCTTGTTTTGGTCTTATACTTTAAGATTACCCAGACTGTTGCACAAAAGACCTTTGCAACCTAAACAAGGTAAAAAAAAAAAAAACTTAAGGTACCTCTGACTCTATCTTAACTGCAACATAACCAAGTTTATGGTGATACATGAAAAAACTAACACACCCCAAGAGGAGTGTTCTGGGACCAGGAGAGTGCTTTTGATTTTACACTATAGATTTGACTGAATTAATTTTCGTTGCAGTTTTTTCCCACAATCGTTTTCTGTTTTTTGGTATTTGGGGATCAAATTTACTTTGTAGTTTGTGCTTTCTATGATTGTATTCCTCCAGAAGTTTAATCTTTTCCTCCTCTGATCAATATGGTCAGAGTCTTGTCTTCTTTTCTTCTGCTATTCTTTCACTATCTAACTATAAGCCAATTTCATAAGATGAAAACAGGCAACACAAGCAAACAAACATTCTCCGTGGAAACTTTTACTGCAGTACAATCTCTTTCAATGCAGTAAATGAGTTAATGTTTTTCCTTAACTAAGAAAACCTTTTAAGGGATTCTGTGCAACTGTGTAAGTCCTTCAATTTAGGGTAAATTAAGCCTCAAGGAGAAATCTTAAGGTGTTTTGTACAACCAGTCCCTGGACACAAAAATGGTGAAAAACAGTTTTAACAGTCTCACTACACAGCTCCCAGTCTTTGCACATGTTTTCAACACGTATTTTCTAACATGTTTAATGTGTTTAAAAAGATATCTCTGATTTTGCTTTCCCTGGACTTCAAGAAGTCATTGAAATGTTTATAAAGCATTCTTTTATTTGGACCAATCTAATACAGGATTTTCTTTTTAAAATGTGAGCAAATTAAACCATCAATAAACTGACTTAATTATAAAAAAAATGTATTTATATTTAAGAGGAAAATTAATAAGGATTAATAAAAAATAAGGGTAAAATTCCCCTGATGTTATCAGTACTTTGTTGCCAGGTATGTTTCTATTTTGGTTGAGATTAAAACCCTAAAAAACATTGATTCAAAAAAAGACCTGAGAGGAGGATTTCTTTGATTCCTTTGTGTCAGCAGTTTCATCCGAAATCAAAAAGTTCTCAAGACACACTGAACAACCACTGCAATCCGTGACAAGCTTTTGAAACGGAGAGAAACGCAGTCCGGAAACTCAGATTGTCAAACTTCAAAGGGAACAACCTGGCCAAGTGTCCCGTCGATTAGCAGTGAAAAGAACATTTTATTCCAATCCACAGCCTGACCACCTCATCTGTGTTTTCCCCGGAGCAAGTTCTCTCCTGGCTCTTATCACACTTTTTTCTAAATTGATTTGCCTCCCCTCTAAATGTGTTTTTTCCCTCTCTTTAAATTACAGCCCTGTCTGGGTCACAGCATAGTTTTTTTTCCTGTTATCATTTCTTTAGAGTGGAGCATGAGCACTGGGCTTGACTCCGTGTCACATACCTGTGCTCCTGAGAGTGACTACACTTCAAAAAACGTTCAGAAACTTTTCATCCTCACACCTTCAGGCAACGCGTTAATACCTATGAACTTAAAGTCACAACCCTGGTCTGTCTGGCACCCTCTTGGCCAGTGTGCCTGTCACTTCGCCTGTCTTTACACGTCCTCCTCACCCGTCCCTATCGCTCAGCCAGCCAGCCACTGATTCTGACATGAAGCCCCGCTGATTGCTGAGCAGACTGTCTACAGTGCAGATGGTGATGGGCACTTCTCGCAGTTGCAGGGGACTGCAGTACAAAGCAGCAGCTTGGATGGATCAATTACAGTTAGATGAGCAGAACATTCACTGGGACCCTGTGAGATACACGTAGAAGAAGATGCAAAGGGATGCACTGCAGTCTGTTAGTTAGGACAAAATTAAAGGTATTTTTTTGTAGTATTTATCTATGTTAACAGCCCAACCCAACAGACATACAGCTCAAACCTGTCTGCTGCTTATCTGACATCTACTGACATGTCTGAAATGTGACATGGTGTATGACACACACATGCCAACACAGATCTTTGCACTGCAGAAAGCCCACTACTGACGCACTTATTGCACAGTTGGGGATTTTGAATGTGTCCCTGATGCAATGTACGCTATTGTTGGGGAAACATTTCAAGTCACTGTATAATTTAGCTCCCTCCTGCAGAATGAAAAAGAGCCATAGAAAACAGAAGGTATGAAGGAGATCATCTCATGCCGCTTGTCTCATTTTAACATGCTTTAGGCATTCTCATTTTGTTCCTATCATTTTTTTGTAGCTTCTCATTTTCATTGTTACAAACATTGTCCCGTGGTTTTTTTGCAGTGGCTCTCAATTTCCAGTCCCTGGGCTTGGCTATGGACCTTAATGATGGCCGTTTCCAGGACAACGGGGGCTGTGGATACGTCCTGAAGCCGGAGGTGCTCTTGTCCAGTCAGAGGAGCTTTGATCCCGGCTGCAGCCAGCACGGCCTCAAACCCACCCACCTGCTGCTCAAGGTACAGCCACGGAGCACTGAACGCTGAATAATCCACTCGGGGTGGATTTATGGATTAAGGTGTAATGTTACAGGACTGTGTGTGTGTGCGTGTGTGCTTTATGTGCATGTGTGTGTTTGTCTATGCCTCATGATGTAGAGATTGTGTAGCGGCGCTCATCTTACTCTCAGCCTCCAGATAAATGCTTTCCTGCCGGATGCTACGAACCAACAATGATGTAAATCTTCCCTGAGAGTGTCTCCGTTTAATGAGATTATCTCCCTCTGAAAGTAAAGAGAGGGGAGAGAGAGGACTGATCTAATGCAATTAGACCCGAGGTCCAATTAATAAATCATCCCTTTTCCATTATTTTAAGCATGTCAGGGGGACAGTATTAGCAGCACTTGTGCTGTATCTAATTCACTTGACAAAAGATGAATGAAGCTGTAACAGTCACATCTCTTTAGTGTGCCATCAGGACGACTGTCACACACTAACTCTTCTAAGTCCAATTACAGAGATACAACAGTTTGCTCTTATGTAGAACATAATAGTGGCGCTCAGAGATATCTGAGGCTTTATATTGCAAAGACAATATGTGGAATTGCCTGGGGTCACATGGGACTCCTACAGACGTACTGCAGAGGAGTTGGTAGACGAGGGAACATCATAGTTACTCTGCTGGAATCAGTCTTATGAACAGCTATGAATCATAATGAAATTCCTCTTAAAGGGTTGGTTCACACAAATAACAAACTCTTACTTTTAAACTTAGACTGCAAATCAGTCTATGTTTCCAACTGAACCTAGTCATGGATCTTGGACTATTTCCTTAGTTGATCTTGCTCAACGAGTATTGTGGCTGTTCTAAATGTAATTTGTCCTGTGCAGCCCAGTCGCAACAAGAAAATGTTTGCATTGTACATTTCTGCAAAACACTGATATGTTGCATTTGTATGATTCACAAGTAACATATTAAAGTGATAACATGACAATGTTGTTTAAGTTATGTAGTCACCAAACTTAGCTGTTTTTTAGATACTGTTGCATTTTCTGCCAGGATATTACCATGGAAAGTGTTTCCTTTTCACTGAGATTTATGCTGGTGCTACACAAAGTGGGGTTTTTTTTTACCTTGATATTGCTGCATTTCCTGCTGGGACAGTGCTACAAAAAGCAGCTAACTGTTTCTCAGACATCGTTGCATTTTCTGCCAGGATAGTGCAAAAAAAAGTTATTGCTGTGTTTCCTGCCTGGCTTAGAGCCACGAAAGGGGGAATGCTTTTTACTGAGATATTGCTGCATTTCTTGCTGGGACAGTGCTACGGAAAGGGGTTGTTTTTTAACCAAAATATCACTGTGTTCCTGCCAGGATAAAGCCAAAAAGTGGTTGTTTTTTTTACCAAGATATAATGGCGTTTCCTGTCTGGTATAGAGCCACAAAAAGTGTGTTTTAACCGAAATATCATTTCCTGCCAGGATAGTGCCACAAAAAGTGGTTGTTTTTTTTACCAAGATATCGCTGCTAACCTGCTGGCATAAAGTCATGAAAAGGGGGATGTTTTTTACCGAAACATTGCTGCGTTTCCTGCCGGGATAGTGCCATGACAAGTGGTTGTTTTTTACTGAGACACTGATGTGTTTCCTGCTGGGACAATGCCACGAAAAACAATTGTTTGTTACCGAGACATCACTGCGTTTCCTGCTGGCATAGTGCTAAGGAAGGTAGTTGTTTTTTACCGAAACATCTCTGCATTTCCAGTCAGAATTGTGCCACCAAAACCAGGTATTTTAAGCCAAAGCATGATCTACTCCTAAACATGACTAAGTGGTTTTTACGCCTGAAACGTTTCCACATAGCCATTACTTAATAACACACAATTGTTACATATCCGTGGTTTGCAGAAACGTATGCCAACATTTATTCCGGCGACTGGGCTGACCTGAGACACCTGTTAAATCTGTTGTTTTAAAGCCCTTTAAAACAACGCATCTACTGTAATTCTTGCTAATGCAAGATTTATTTCCTTCATCAGACAACATTTCACGAGAGGATGCATAGACTCTCACAAGTCAAACAGAAACACATCAGACATTGTCTTCTAAAGGAGCGCGCACACACACACGCACACATGCACACACATTGTACACTTTCCGAGCACAGTGCATGAAATATAAATGTGGTGCGCTCCGTTTTTGGATGCCCTGGGAGAAACCCTACCTTTATATTTATTCACATCATCATTCTGTATTATTTTCTCACTTCAGGGAAAAATCCTGCAATCTCGACTCAGCTCTCAACTCAGTGGAAATCAGAGTCACGAGTAGCATTCAGTGTTGTAACTTAGGTAGGGTTGAGTTTTCAATCTTTAAACAGAAAATTATTCATCTGCTCAGGAAGACAGTATTTCCCCTTGAGTTCTCTTGAGTCTATTTAACATAAAATTGTCAAATATAGTACAAACAATGGTCTGTTTTAAAATAGAAAATCTTAATGAAATGATAAGTCCACACTGTTATCTATATGCTCAAAAGTTACCGCTGTAACTGTGAATGAGCATAATGCAGGGCGTTTTGTAGCGTGACTTTAGGAGAGGAAAGGGACTGTGATTTTGGGCCGGACACTGTAAAGCTCCATCAGTGCCAAGCGGGGCATGTCGTGATAAGTACATGCAGGTTTGTCTTTGATCAGAGCCGGGGAAGGGAAGGCTCAGTGTGAGAGGACTGCAGATAAGCCTGCCTCTCTCCAGACTAGTGTAATTACAGCCCTCTCCCACTCACTTCTTTTCTGTGTGCTTACTGGCTCCCCCTTTGCTTCTCTTTTATATTTACTGTTCATCCCGGGTATCAATTACATTCTCATACATCCCCTGACCAAGCACAGTGCATCTCTGCATGTGTCTATCTACAGGTGATCAGCGGGTCGAACCTGCCCATCCCCAGGAGCGGCAAAGCTCTGGACCCCTTTGTCAGAGTGGAGATTCATGGGATTGCATCTGACTCCCGCAGAAAAAACACGCAGACTGTCAAAAACAACTGTAAGTCCTGCACGACAAACTGTATGAGGGACATCTCACAGACACAGCTTGACTGGCTCAGCTCTACTTTGTCAGACTTGGCTTCACATTTATCAGTGCAAGATGTATTTTGTCAGCAGTGTTTCACTTTTAACTTTTTTAGAAATTAAGAGTGACGAAAGAGATTAATTTCTGAGATCTTATCAGAAGCTTGAGTTTTGAGGGCCTGTGGGTCATATTTGTTTTTTCCGACTTTGGACATTGTGACTTTGACAGCTCCTTACATTAAAAATGCTGCTGTTGTGGCAACTGCCAAATGCTGTACAACAATGACTTCAATGCATCAATACTGAAAGAGCAGGAGCAGCAAAAACAGATAAAAACCAGAGTCTACAGCCATGCTTGCAGCTCTGTGAGAATATACTTTAACACAGCAGTGCTATAAAGGTCTAGTGTACAAGATATAGTGGCATCTAGTGGTGAGGTTGCAGATTGCAACCAATTGAAACTTGGACCAAGCATGTAGGAAAACTTTGGTGGCTGACGCTAAATTGCGAATGGCCCTATCTAGAGCCAGTGTTTAGTTTGTTCACTCCAGTCTACTGTGAAAATAACATGGCAGGCTCTGCGGAGGAGGACCTGCTCCATACATAGATATAAACGGCTCATTCTAAGGTAACGAAAACACAACAGTCCTTATTTTCAGGTGAGTATATACCGGAGAAAACATAGTTAGAAATATTATATTCCATTTCTGCCAATAGATAGCCCTAATGCTGCACTCACATGGATTTAGGGAGATGGTAAATGGCAAACCAGGTATCATTTCAGTAGACGAAAGCAGAACTGTGAATTAGGCGAGGCTGGCAGAGCGTACAGGCAACAGTAACAGTAGACGGCATTGCTGATCAAACTTAAAATTTAACTTTTTGTTGTTGGACTTAACAGCCGGATGCTATGTAGCTCCTTCACACGAGGCAAAAACACTGGCGATTGCAATAATTACTGGATATTACCAGCAAAATTACAGAAAATAATAAACACAAAATTATTTTACTTAACATATTTTCTTTCCATTCTTTGTAAACACCACGACATCGCCATCACAACATATCATCAGGTATGTTACACTTAACTGCCCTGCCATTATGTCGGACTGTTCGTTTTTCCCGTGTTATTCAGAGGATGTTGTCCGTCTGCCTGTGAACGCAGCGTAATCCTACACACTGGACCTTTAAGCTAAATGCTTCACATCATAATGATAAGATGCTCACAATGATGACGCTAGCATGCTGCTGTTGAGCACATCTAATGTTTAGTATTAGTAGTTTAGCGTTTTATCATGCTAACAGTAACTACGTTATTAATTTAAACAAAAACTACAAAAGGGATGTTATTAGTTTTGCAGGTATTTGGTCATAAACCAAAGTATCTGACATATTAAAATTGTAACCAGATAATAGTGTTAGATAAAAAGTTGTCGCAATTCCTCCTAAGGAGGAAATGAATGTCTGTAGTAAGGTTCATCGTGTCGAAACTCCAGCAACACCTGTCGTATTTAGAACAACTTTGTTGCAAGACTAATGCGTGTTGGCTTGTGGCCGTCATCGGGGTCATTCACAGCCCACAAGTGGAATGAGTAAAATGGGATATGGGCTTTATATCAGTGGTCGCAGATATGCCCTTCCATCAGATAGTGTTTGACTTTCAAAACTACACAAATAATCTAGCCATTAAATTCTATTTTTATATCATAAACAACATCTCCAATCCTACACTTACTGCTCTATTTTCAAGTCACAACACAAGACAGCAACACATCACTAGATCGATTTCGCAGGCACTTGTTCCTGTACCATCTTACAAAAACAACTATGGTTAGAAATCATTTTGTCACACTAACACTAAAATCTGGAACAAGATCCCACACTACATTAGAGCAAGAGCCTCTATTACACATTTCAAACACGCATATAAATCAATGCTCTTGATTTATCTCCCTTCTCTATGTACCTTGGAAGAAGGTGAAGTTGCACCAGAAACCCTCACCCTGCACTAAATTTCATTGTAATCCATTCAAAAGTTGTTGATACATTTTACTTAAAACCACAAACATCAACCCTAATGGTGGCCCTAGAGAAAAAGTCAGGGAATTTCCAAAATCAGTAGGATGCATTCTCCAGAAACAACGAAGCCCTAAACCAAATTTCATGGCAATCTATCCATCCAAACTATTGGACTGAGTGACAGACATCCTGACAACCAAGCCGCCAGCACGGCTAAAAAAACATCACCCACATCTGAGAACATGCCTCGTACCTGCATACTGTAGAGCAATGTAAGCCTTCAAGTGAAAACATGGAAACCAAAACTGGATTTCTATGACAGCGGTATTTCGTGGTTTCTGTTAGGTTTTTTTCTTCCTTTTAAATCTATTTCCCAGTAAGCTGCTGTTGGGCTTCTGAGCAGAAATGTGCTGATGAGTTTCTTCAAAATGTAGAAGTGGATTTCCTTTGAAGGGAAGTCTGTCATGCACTACTGTGATGACTGGAAACACGGGGCTGACAGTCACTGCATACAGGATGAAGTGCTACAGTGATTTAAGGCATCAGTTGGATCCTCATATATACACACAGATTTTTTTTTTTTGCTCAGAAGATCACGATGCCATATCTCCAACATTAACAATGACTAGGGCGAGTTTATTATTGTATATAACGATAAATGTGAAGATGACAGTTTGGCGCTTACATTCACCGCCTGAAACTGTCAACAGAGTTTCAAGTGTGGAAGTTAATCCCACAGCTGTCGAGGTTTTTGACAGACTTCATTCCAGCTGGTGTTCACCACAGAACATACAGTATGTCGCATTTGGCTCGGAGCTTTTTAAAACATGGCACCATGAAAATGAACTTAATATCAAGACGCAACATTGATGGGATTCAACGCTGTACTGCTGCCGCTGCGGAGATGAGACAAAGAGGGAGAGGAGGGAGAGGGTGGGAGAGATAGTAAAAGTCCTAGAGGGCGCGGAGCACTTATGCATGGGCATAAATCATAAAATCATTTCACACTATGAAACAGATAAGGTCACTTGTGAATACAAATTAATCTGGACTCAGATGAAAAATTGGATGTAACAGAGGAACTTGAGAAAATTGTTTGGAATCAGAAATGAATTGAGAACTGCGGCACGGATGACTCATTAGTTACCTCCGTGTGCTCTCGCTAAGATTGCATCCAAATAACACTTGGCATGTATCGTCATCATGATCGAGATGCTGTTGTGGGTCTGATAATCATTTATTTATTCTATGGATGGCAATGTCAGTTGTCGGTCAGCTCACCACTTTAGTCCATACTGATTTGTCTCAGTCCAACCGCAGGATGAATTGTAATAACTTTGTTGATTCTCTGACTTCTACTCTGGTGCCACCAGCAGGTCTGAATTCTACCTGCAAAACTAATGACCTTACCATCAGACTCATGCTAACATGCTAAACTGGTGCACATAGTAAACATTACACCTGGCATGTTAGCATCATTGTGAGTGTGTTAGCATGTGGCTCAAAACACCAAGTGCAGCCTCACATAGCTGCGAGCATGGCTTTGGACTGAATACATTTTTCTCTCTGTTGGTGTCTCACTCTGGTGATCGTAACTCCTGTATGTCCTCTGCTGTGAAGGTCCCTCGACTTCAGAGCACTGTGACTAAACAAAAGCTAAGACTATGATAGTTTAAAGCGACAGTTCAACGCTACATAAAACAATTTTTGTCATATTTGCTGAAACTGTCACTATATTCACACAGCACTAAATGAAACACATAACCTGTGATATAAATCATTTTCCTCTGCTACCTTGAATTGCCTCTAATAGCTTTACTGCATGTTAATGAAAACAACCAATCAGAGCTGAGGAGTCTCTAAAGCAGCTGTCAATCATGTCAACCAGGGCTCGTGATCTGCGGTCAAACTGTCAAACTAGGCAGCGCTGATCAAATATCAATCAAGATTCTGTTCCTGCATTGCCTATTTCTTAGCTCAAAAGTTTTCAGGAACACATTTTAGTGTACTGTTCAGCTGTGAAATGAGAAAGTATGCTCCAGCTTGTGGGCGGTATTTTGTTTCGGCATGACAGTTTCCAACATGGCCGCCAGGTCACAAAGGCTGATTCCACATGTCTACTCTCTGGACTTGTGGACTGAGCCCTCACGGACTTCAGTTGTACCTACTGTGACATATTCACTGTCATCACGTGATGTCTGCGAGGACAGAGACCGCAAGCCGCTAACAGACAGGCCTCAAGTCTGTTTCGCTCGTTGCCGTGGAAACGTTGAAGCATCAACTACAGGTGACTACTGCTGTCATATTCTGTCTGCTCATCTGTCCCAACACATAAGATATTCATACGTCTTTACATAACATAAAGGCTAGGCACATTCAAAAACAGAAATGTTTGTGAATAAGGACAACACTATGACTAAATAAATTGGGAATTCCTAAATTAAATGACCTTGTTTTGCACTTTTTCAGGCAATTTTCTAACCTATTACACTGCACAGCGAGCAATAACAAAATGCATTTTCATTCTATCTACAGCCTATACTTCTACACAGACTATTTCTGTATCGTGATGTGGTTGAATATTATTTCTGGCCTACACAATTCAAGCAGCATTTAATAGGTCAAACTATTTTACACATTTATAAGCTTTGTTTTTTTAGTCAGCAATAAAAAATAAACTACAGCGTTACATCCGTACTGCAATGAATCGTGAGTAATTAAATCACTGTAGGTCAGGTGAAGTCTGCACAAACTCTGCTTGAGGCCCCTTGTGGACTGGTTGGACTGTAGATTTTGAACAGCCCCAAGCACTTCCAGACTTACCAAGAACTTGCAGGTCTGCAAGTGCGGTGAAATCTGGACATTTGAATTCAGCCATATTTTCTCATTTTACAGCTAAACAGTACACTAAATATGTTTCTGAAAACATTTGAGAGGAGAAATAGGCAATGCAGTAACAGAATTTTCATATTTGGCCCAGTTTCACAGTTTAGTTTTTTTTTTTGCTCAATTTTTGGAGGAAAGAATTCCTGTCTCATGTGAGTCCTTGCGTTGTTATCTGTATAACTTTTTGTTAGTCCTTAAACTTAGTTTGGAGACCAAACAGACTTGTCAGTGATTCCTCCACATGAAATGTCTTGTAATATATGACCCCATGTTACTGATCACTTGTATAATGTGCAAAGCAAACAGCTTCAAGAGACCCTGTTATAAGACAGTCGTGTAATGCGATCAGCATAGCAATCTAAAGACTTTCAATGTTGTAAATTGAGTGGGTGCTATAAGTCAATATGGTGATCTTGTTGACAAACAGTTGCCTGTTTGCTGGGGATGTACCCAAATCTGAATACCTTTTTGGGATAGCCCAAATAATGCAACAGGAACAGATATTTATTTTACCCAAAGTTGCTTGTTATTTGTCAGTGAAGATTCTCAGTCATCCAGGTCACACTAATCATAAGTGCTATATTGTAGGCAACTGGACTTGCTTGCATTTCTTGAAGACATTTCACCTCTCATCCAAGAGGCTTCTTCAGTTCTAACCGTCTGGTGCGGAGTCGCAGGCTTTAAACTCTATGTAGGGTGTGAACCCTTACAGAGTCGTTGAGGTCACCTGTGAGTTGTTGACCCATGTGGCCATCACGTGTGTCGTTAAAGTTAGATGGCACCAGGTGTGAATGGGTGTGAGATCCTCTGGGGAGGGATTCCAAGACTGCATTGTAGGTAGGTGATAAGTTGTGTCATAGGCCACCTCCTCTGTTCAACCATGGTCGTTCCAGTTTGACATGGATGGCCTCTTTCAAACTATCTGTCTCCTCTGGCCAAGATGTGGACATTGCTGAAGAAGCGTCTTGGATAAGAGGCTAAACATCTTCAAGAAACGCAAGCAAGTCCAGTTGCTTGTTATTAATCACAGTGGATATTTAGAGCTGTTTTACTGAAGACACCTTCCCGCAGTGGCTGACAACGATGCCATGAAAGCAGTGAGAGTGAACCATAGCAGCAAAGCTGGGGGCCATATAACTATTACAATGAGTTAAAAGATGCTAAATACTTTAAAAATATTAATTATAGCAGCTTTAACCAAACATATTTATGTTTGTTGATTCTAATGAACAGGTTCATTCTAATTACCATTGCAGCTCTTAGTCCTCACTGGGACGCGGACATGAACTTCACCATCAGCATCCCTGAGCTCTGCCTCATCCGCTTCTGTGTCCGAGATCAGACGGGCCTCCTCAGCAGTGAGTTTGTGGGCCAGTACACGCTGCCCTTCACCAGCCTGAAGAAAGGTGAGCCACAGACAGAAAGAGCAAGAGGAGGTGGGGGGTTGGGAGTCAGACAAAGAGCTAAATTACATCAGGTGACATTGTGTGACCATCATTGTATTTCCCTTCATTCACGCTGTCAGTATTACTGAAGGTCGGTCTCTGCTATGTGCTTGAGTTTTTACAGGAATGCTTCCACGTATCTATACCATGCTCGTGTATTTAGTGGCTCTACATACATTTCTTTTCACGCCCCCCTTCCTTCTCCACCTCCAGGCTACCGCTGGGTGCCTCTACGGTCCCGAGACGGATGCAGCCTGGATCCAGCCTCCCTCTTCGTCTTTGTTTGGTATTCCTAAAAACAGCTCTCCATATCAGACTCACACATACACACACCTCGCCAACAGATAGAGAAGCGTGGCTGATGCAGCAACAACAACAACAACAAAAATATATAAATAAATCAAAAGCACCATTTCCTCAGATATAAATACCAGTTTTATTGTCAGAAAATAGACGTGGCTTTTCTCTACTGCCTGCACTGTGTGCTGCAGAGGAAAAAGACCAGAAGGTTCCAACAGCAGGGCTGAAAAGACACTCTAACGAAGAATAACTCTCTGCTGGCATCACTCAAGTGGCGGAGAAATCCCTGGAGTAGCATATTAGATTCTTATCATAGAATTAATAATTCATGCAAGTGCAATTATTGTGGTAGAGTTGATCACACATAAAAAGATCCACAAGACACAGTGTTGTTTTTGGATTAATTATCCATTCCAAAACAATACATGTTATTGTTCTATTAGGCCTGAGACTGACGAGTGATGCCAGGATGCATTAATAGACCATGAGCACTACTATGAAAGAGTAGCAGCCAGCATTTTCTTCCCAGCCTTACCTCCCTGTGAGAGACCCAGCAGGGAATAATATAAATAGCATTCACAGAGGTATACATTATTGAACTAAATCCAGTGCAGAGACGGCTATTTCTATCCTCGTTCATCTCTAAATCCTATGAATGAAGCGGAGGAGGGTACAGGTCAGCAGGCCTGTCAGAGGGGGATGGCATTAAGATAACATGAAGACCTGCCTCAGCGTAGAAACAGAGTGTGTGTGTGTAAGTGCTTTTTTAGGTGGATTTGTGTGGGCATGTGGGTGTCCACCTTTGAGTGTTTGTGCATGCATGTGCATAACTGTGTTTGAATGTCAGTGATGGATAAAACAAAGGACTGAGTGAGGGGGAGAGTATTAACTTAGCTCCTCAGGCAGGAGAGGCAGAGTTGTCATCCTGCTCACACACTCTCCTCGCCCCTCTCCCTCCTGCCGCCCGCCTCCAATTCCACTGGTCAAGGACATCCAGTTGACACAGCCCAAAGGGACAAACACACTCAGTCTGAGCAGGTATCAGACGGGCAGCTCCTAACAGCACACCATCACCTACCTCTTTAATCTGTCACATCGACAGTCTCGACCACACACACTGTTTTGAAGTTAAAGTACAAACGAAAGTGCAAGTATGATAATAAAAGTTTCTTTCCTTCATCCATCACCAATTAAGGCCACATCTAAAAATCTGGCTAATTAGCAAAAGTCCTTCATTTGATTGACATAAAAAAACAAACAAAAAAAAAACGCACAATGTAAATAATTCTTCACACAGTAAACAGTCTCCTTCCCTGAGTCTCCTGCTCAGTCTTGTAACACACCCCATCCTTTGCCAGCGAATGTAGCTCTGGAGTGAGGTTAAGTTGCATCTGATAAATAGGTATAAATGAGAGTGCACAGTTCTTCTGCTCAGGTGAATCTGTCTCACTCACACAGTCTAAGATATCTTTGGATTATTCCTTCCTTCAGTGTAGTTGCACCCCCTACTGGCAGCAGGCATACAGTGCAGCGCTCTGAGGTCAGATTGCACTGTTCCCGAGAGGAAACCACATCTCCTTGCCAAGCAACTCCTTCTCCAGTCTAATGTTGGTCGCAGCCACAAACGTCTTCTTGCTTTTCACTGTCACTTCCAGCACCATCCCATACAGCAGCGGGACGTAACTGTACTCCAGCTGTGAATAAGAGGCAGATATCTGGGTTATCAAACAGGTCTGCGTTCAGAATATCCAGTAATTTCAGGATACTTCTGCTGCACAGTTTGGGTTTTATCTAAAATTTCTGTCAAAGCTGTTGAACGGAGTTTATAGCTGTTCTTTCATTTGGTTCTGCAAAGGCTTCAGTTTCCAACATGAAAAGATCGTAAGAGGCTGTTAAGTCTGTGAGAAGCTGCTGGTCAGAGTCCGCAGGGTTCAGCGCTCAAAGATCAGACTCACACAGCGCGGAGAGCAGCGCCGCAGGCAGAGCGCACATTAAACGTTCATTCTAACTTTGTGTAATGATCACTTTTATAACTTTGAGTGACAGCACTTCATCTCGAGAGAGACTGGATGTACTAAAAGGGGGAAAAAAATACACATTCTTTGATTATAATAAAACAGCATTTGTAAATGTTATTAATGTTTGAGTTATATTAGACAACTGCGGAGAGCCCTACTCCCTCCCTCCCTCCCTCCCTTCTCTGTTACTGTTTCTGAGGGTTTTTTTTTTTTTCTTTGGGGAGTTTTCAACCCAATCTCCAGAATAAATATTGGCATTGTATGTGTCTGCAAACCACAGATATGTCACATTTGCACGTTCCATATGTTTCACAGGTGGATATGTTCAGATTTTATGTTTCTTTACATTTCAATTTTCAATTTCATGTTGTGACAATGTTGTGGTTAACATGTGGTTAGATTTAGGCACAACAACCACTTTGTTAGGGTTCGACAAACATCATGTTTTGGCTTAAAATACTAGCTTTGGTCACTACAAACACTGCTGGACATGTCCCAGACTCTTGTTAAACTAGAATTACTGCCTTGTGGTTGCAAGCCTCCGCAAACCAGTCAAGTTGCACTTACAGTTTACATCCATGTCTGTAAAAACATGGATGCTTCACACACATCTTCCCCACTGCAGCACAGAAGAACAGAAGCAGAACAGTATGATATCATGGCGGCGCAGTGGTGCAATGGTAAGCATTGTCACCTCACAGCAAGAGGGTTCTTGTTTCGAACCTGGAGTGGGGGAGCCCTTCCTTGGGAGTTTGCATGTTTCTGCTGGTATTCAAGCTTCCTCACACAGTCCAAAGACATGCACTTAGATTATTTGGTGACTCTAAATTGCCCATAGGTGTTTTAGCCCTGTCCAGGGTGCACCCTGCCTCTTGCCCAGTGTCAGCTGGGATAGGCTCCAGCCCCCCGGTGACCCCAACAGGAAACAGGATAAGCTGTTACGGAAAATGAATGAATGAGTATGATATCACAGTAAAGTTGACCTTTGGGATATCAATGTCATCACTTGATCCTAATTTTGTAAAAATTTGTCACAATAAGCACGAGTTATGGCCAAAAACACGTTTTGTGAGGTGACATTGACCTTTGACCACCAAATTCTAATCACTTGAGTCATCGTTGAGTCCAAGTGAACATTTGAAAAATTTGAAAATAAAAATAAAAAAATCCCTCAAGGTGTTTTTGAGATTTGCATTCACAAGAATGAGACAGATGTGGTCACGCTGACCTTGATCTTTGACCTATGTCCACAAAAATCTAATCAGTTCATTGTTAGGTTCGAGTGGATGTTTGCGCCAAATCTAAGAAATTCCCTCACGTACACAAGAATGGTAATAGAACGGACGAATGGTAAACCTGAAAACATAATGCCTCCAGCCACAGCTAACGCTGGTGCGGAAGCATGAAAACACCCCCTTTTGTTGTTGTCTAGCAGTAGTCTGCTGCTTTCTGCGCACAACCCACCAACACCTCCTCCTTCTGGTGACAAAACTCAGCTCATACACACGCAGTCTGCACTATGTTATACATATGAACTGTACAAATGTAACATATCTGTGGTTTGCAGAAACGTACAATACTAACACTTTATTCTGGCAACTGGGCTAGAGTTTTTCCTCTTCAAAATCAAGGGTTCTAGGATAAAGGGTGTGATGTACAGCCCTAAAGTAGTAAAGCCCTTTGAGGCACACTGTTGATTTGTGGCTGTATAAATACGACTGACACTGCCAGTATATACAGTACAGCAGAGCAGCTGAGAGAGTATTTGATCTGCAACAACCTGTTTAATTCTTAATTATATTTACAGCAGTAGGTATCTGTGCCATATCTTTTTTTAAACAGAATAGCATGTTTCTTTATGTAATCTAATAAATACTTGGGATTGTGGCTTACTATATGTGTGAAATAGCTGGATGGTACATGGACCTCAGTAATCTAATGGGAAACCAAAGGCTGCTGTGACTGCGCTAAATCATTAATAGAGGGGAAAAGGATTGAAGTTGTACCAGCTCGTTGAAGGTGGGGTTGTCATTATTGCGGACCACCTTTGTCTTCTTCTTGGAGCGCTGCTGAGGGTCAGGTCTCAGACGTGTGACCACGTAGGCGTCGGGGTTGGAGCCGTTTGCCTGCTTCTGTTGAAAAGAGATAAAGGGCCAGAAGGGACAGGCTGCACGTGAGCACACACCATAAAGTATTTATAAGAGAGAACACATTTATTATGTATGCTTTCCTTTTGATAAATGCTGAAAACAATTCAGTAATGACAGTGAAGGAGACTCACAATGTTCTTCAAGTGTTTTACTAAGACTGAGAGCTTACAGTCAGAGTAAGAAATGTTGAGCTGGATCTGAGGCCGGGTTCGGGTTCCTGCAACAGTTCAGTTCCATCAGTGCCAGTAAATTACAGCATAACATGTCTTACACTGTTTATGGACTATCATCAGAGTCAGTCTTCTCATTCTATATACTGTCTTTAACATAACCTTCAAATCTTTTATAATCATTTTTTGTTCACCTACTTATTAAAGCAGGAAATTACCTGTCGCCACACTTTCCTGGACTATGTTGGGCCCATCTAGAAACAGGCTGCACACATATTCATTCTGCAAGTGACAGGGTGAAGGAGGTTTGCAAGTAAGAGCCAGGTATAACAAGAGATGAAAGAGAGAAATCAACCAGCAGTGACAAGAGGAACTTACTCCCTTGCACGGTCCCTCAAAAAGCTGTTTGAGGTATTTATTCAGCTGAGTCATCCTCCTGGCTGGGGTGAACGACATCTTAAACCAGCTAGGAAACCTATAAAGGGAGACGGATTTAAGGCATGCATCAAATTATGTCACTATTACGGAAGAGAAAAAGGCAGTGTTTCAAAATAAAACAGCTATGTGATGGAGGCTGGATGGTTTTTCTTCACTCACTGAGGCAGCATCGTTTCAATGAAGTATTTCTGCAGCTGTTTATGGATCAGCTCAAACTGCCCAAATGTCTTCTCGATGTTCAGAAAGCCATCGTGAATGGTTACTCTCAGGTCATAGATCTGCAAATCAAACAAAACTAATTCATTAGGTTGCAGGGTGAGTGTACGAGGAGAGACTGTTGATAACCCAGGCTCCATGTTGAAGCTCCTGGGCAGGCGAAACACACACTTATAAAATCTCTTGGAAGATGGCAGCTCTAGGAAAAGTTTCCCTCTTAATGATCTGTAAAGAATTATCTCTACAGTTTTCATGGTCAGTCTGTCTTGAGTTAAGAACATCAAATATATTTTAGTGAATTAAATGAAAATACTTCACACCCCAAATGATCATTTGTATATCAATTACTCACCCCGTGTCACCTTGAATTTGTGAAGAAAACTTTTTCTTGCATGTGTCCTGTGAGCGAAGAATCCAAAAGCTGAGAAAATTCTTGATGAATTTAAGTCATAGGCAACCACGTCAAACAACGGCAAACGTATATCAAAACATTGGTTTACAAGCTATCACACAACTCGCAGTATAATTCAAGTCTCATTTATTCATTTGTATGCCCAGTACCTTCTAAACAGACAGCACTGTCCGACGGGGAACTAAACAAAAAGTGAATCTTATCTATACTTTCTTTGAAGCCAGACCCCATTTTGGAAAACTCATTCACTTAACACTGGAGCGGCTGGTCTAACACTGCCTGTTAGTTTCTGTTATTGTGTGACTTTGATGGATGTAAAAGAAACCTTTTAAAGAATTTTAAAGACTAATGATAACACAAACAAACAAACTGATCAAAGCAGCGGTAGACCAGCAGCTCCTGTGTTCAGTGAGGTAAAATATTGTTTTTGAATCTGGCTTTGAGGAGAGTATAGATAAGTTTCACTTTCATTTTAGTTCCTCATCAAAAAGGGCTGTCTGTTTGGGAAGTACTAAGCATAAATGAGGCTTGGATTATACTGCATGAGTTGTGTGAGGGGCTGTAAACAGACGTTTCAGTGTAATTTTGCTCTAGTTACACATGGACCCCTTTTACTTCAATTCATCAAGAATTTTCTTCACAAATTCAACATAACAGTGGGTCAGTGATTGATACACAAATGATCATTTGGGGGGAGAGGAGAGTATTCCTTTAACTGGAGTGACATCACTTTTCTTGTGCTGCTTTCAGATGCCTTTAACCTGACCACACTGCTGTTAAAAGCTCTCAAAAGCATGGGAAAAAAGGCAATGAGCAACTTGGTAAGAAATGTCCCAGAAACTGCAAAAAGTAAATGATTTTGAAAAGTATTTAAAAAATAGAAACTAGGGAAAAATTATATTTATTATTATTATAAATTATCATATTATTACTATTATTACATATTTAAAATTATGGTGCAGAATTATTGAAAATTTTAAGCACCTTTTCAGGTCATTTCCTTGTTTGTTTTTGTTTTTAAGATTTTTTCAAACAAATTTTATTGTTTTTATTGTTTTTTTTACAAATGTCTTTTTTTGGGTCATTTCTTCTTTCGTTGCTCATTGCCTTCTTCCCATGTTTTTGAAAGAAATCCAGCCACTTTTGGTCAGGTTTTAGAGGGTTAAACCCCACCAGCTTCCGGTATCAATAACTTAACTGCTTTCTAAAATGTTTTTCCTGAAGTCCAAATTAAAAAGACTGTGGGAAATTGTGAATTTGCGTGCTTATAACGTGCTAACAAATACCTTTCTACCTACTTAGAAGCAGTGAAAATTAAGCCTTTATCTACACTACCTTTATGTAAACATCAGAGTGGATGATACTTGTCATTGCCACTAATTACAGAAAAAAACATTCAGATTCCTTGTATGTGCACACATATTCAGGCTTTAAAGCTGATTTTGATCTACTTCTGCCACAAGCTGACTCTGAGTAACCGGGCAAATCTGTGTGCTTCTGCTGACTGACAAGACGCTCCATCTCCGCCTCCAAACAGTTAAACCTGACATCAGGAAGCCTAATCTGATCAAAGCGCACTGAAATGCCAACAAACATCAGTAACACTCTTCACTTGGCCCTGGAGAGTAAGCCAAAGACTTTCTAAACACAACACTGCTGCCTTGGAGGCCATAAGTGACAGCACGCGCACACACACGCATGCACACACACACACATAGTTGGATAAGTGCCAGGGGTTATTCCTCTTAGAACAAATATGTGTGAACCTGCCGTCACTTCCAGGTGTTTCATCAGTTCCCCTGACTATTTGGATCTAAAACAAAGCTCAGTGGTGCATTAGACAAATTTTCTCAGTGGCATTTCGGTATGAAAACAAACACTGAGGCCAACATTTTCTGTCTGAGTAACCACAGCACAAAGAGCAACATGCAACCTCACCACATCTTTTGACTTGACGGTGTATCCCTGGATGACAGCTTCTTGGATGTTGGTGTTGGGAGCGGGGATGCCGTCCCGGGTACGAGGATCTTGTTTCTTCCCTTGAGCCATGCTGTGCGTCAGGAAGTTAAACTTGACTGCAACACAGCCCATGCTTTCTTTGATCTTCCTGCATCAGGAGGGATACATACAGTTACTTTAAGAGTCAGATTAATACATATGGGATATTTAGAAGAATTTATTGAGTTAGAAAGAGACTGTGTGTGTCTGTTTGTTGCGCATTAGATTACTTTGTGAAGTAGGATGTGGCCTCCAGGTCTGTGTCATGAGGTCTGAGGTTGTTCTGGACATACTGCAGGTCATTGGAGTCCTTCAGTTCTGGCATTCCTGCACGTAGCATCTGGAAACCACAAACACACGATAAATGAAGAGTTGTTTTATGTAATATTATTTATTCTTAGATTAAGCTTGAAGGTTGCTACAATGATATTCAGTAAAGGTCTTACCAGCTCCAACAAACTGAGAATCAGAGCAGAGCGCTTTCTGATAATGTTGTAAGCTTCACAGCAGAGCTCCACAAAGCGATGCAACCGCTGAGGCTTCTGCCCCCCGCCAGTGATGAAGTGCTGCATCTCAGATGTAAAGATGAATGGTGATCGGTCCCTATCAGTGCAAAAAAGAAGAGTAAGGGGGAGTTACTGTTAATTCACATTATTGTCTTTGCTTTTATACTTTTATGCATCTCCCTGCATCTCAAACAAAAAGGCCACTCTTTCACTTTCTAAATGCTGCTTGTATTTTTACTGACTTGCCTTTTAAAGCTTCCAAACTTCTGCGCATTGCCCATAATTTTCCCAAAGTCGATGTGAAACATGTGCCCGCTGTGTCTCAACATGATGTTGTCATTGTGGCGGTCACAGATCCCCAAGATGAAGGTGGCCACGCACCACCCTGCACACGAGTGGATGAAGTTCAACACAGCCTGCACATACACAGTGGGAGAGTGTTACCTGATGTAGCTAAAGCAAACGTGTATGTTCAAATTTACGGTAAAGCATAATGATTAAGTTATGAAGATTTAGTAGTGGTCTTAACCCTCTCATAGTCCTCCTTAGTCCTGTTCCACATGTGGAACCATTTCTCCAGTGTGTCCTCTCGAAGGGTGCCACCTAGACCCCACTCCTGATGGATCTTCCCTAGGGTCACTGCCTCTGGAACCACTTCCACCAGGCCTGACAACCGCATAGAATACACGTGGAAAAACATGACTTCACAGCCACAGAGATATATGACGAAGTTAATATTAATCAGCATTCAGAAACACAAGTAAAAAAAAAAACGCACCCTGAGCTCTGCCTGTAGAGAGACACCGGTAGGTGATCATCCGCAGGTCCAGCCCCTCCTGAAGCCAAACATTGTCCATCACACGGACTATCTGAAGTACCACCATGTCCTGACGCAGGTTATCTCCTGTCTGAAAAACACAATGAACCGAGTGATGAAAACTGTTTACAAGAAGGTTGCTTTTTGACTCAGCAAAACAGCTCAAGTGCCATGTCACGAGTTTCTCTTTGTGTTGAGCCTTTGGGCAAGTCGCTCTGTAAATGAGTTAGCTTCTAACTTCATGTCAAACCAGTATAATGCTGTACTATTAATATTTTCTGTAACATAGAAGATATTATAAACAACAAAGTTGCTCCTCTAACACCACTGACACTGCTAAATTTGTTCTGTTTCCCTTTGATTATTTCTGACAGAAGGATCAGAAGCTCTGCAATGGTAACATCTTTGCAAACTGAGCAGAACAGGTAGCCTTATAAGGACATTTTAGAGGTACTGATTATGCTAATGATGAAACAAGCAGTTTAAGACAAGTTCGTCCAATGAAGAGAATTTCTTAAATGTGACTTGGAAAACTCAAAAATGCAGGAGAAATGTGTAATAAGAACATCAACATATTCTTGCATGAGGCCAAGTGCGGATCAATAAAGCAACATATTATTACCAACCTTGCAGATGACACTGATGTTCTTGGCCAGAGGGTCAGAGCAGATGAATGAGATCCCCAGAGGAGCCGCATTGGAGTTGTAGAACTTACAGGTCTATATGTAACATATCAAGACAGTAAACACTCAACAACTGTGTGCACAGTAGATTATAGTAATGATATGAAGGTGTAATGTGTTGCGTAACATTCTTACATTCACATCCAACGCCTTTACACGGACTGCAGGATCCAGTGGGAGACAACAACTGATCCCTGCTTTGAAAAAGTCATCAATCTTCCACTTTTCTTTGTTCAAAACATTCTGCAAAGAAATGCATAAAATGACAGAAATAAAATACTTGACTTGCGCAGTTAGTTATAACAATGGAGGGTTAGGAGCCTGTGGGTGAGTAATTGAACAAATGGATAGATAAGAGATGTGTTTACAGACCTTGCGTCGAGCCTTATCGGCAGTGCGAACCTTCTCAGCCACCTGTACAAGCAGAGACACTAGGCGGGTTTCGTTCTCCAGCTCCTCCCTCAGTGCCCTGCCGCAGCAGTGCCGCAGGGCAGCCTGAACCTTACTGAACCAACTCTGGTAGTGGGGGTCAGTGTGGGCATCCTCCAGCAGCCTGCCAGCATTTAAATAATAAAGCTCTGATTTATTCCCATTTTATTTGTAAAACTAGATATTTTACTTTCATACACACTGTCATTATCTTATCATTGTTGTGAATAAGACAACAATAGTGTGAGAGGAGATCTAGAATTACATTCCCTCAGTTTGATGTCAGACTTCGCTGCTCACCAGTACAGCTGCTGGGCAATCCGTATGTTCCTCAGTGATCTCTCCAACAGCAGCATCACCAGAGGTCCGTCCAACTCCCACTCACTCTTCAGAGCCTGCAGGACAGCATGACTGATCAAACTAACATCAAACCACCGAGGAATCTACAGAGTGTGCCGCTTATTCTCAAATTTAAAATCTGATGTCTTAAACCCAATAAATGATGAATGTGAAGTCGATGTGAAGTGTGCAAAATATTGATGGCATTTTGTGCTTACCTGGACCAACTGTGGCAGAAACACCTCCAGCTCTCCGTCTGGTATCTGCTCAAAGTACTGAATCGCAGCCATCCGCACAGTCTGATCGTGAAAACTGAAAAAGATATACTGAGTCACCAAACAATCGAAGCCTGAATCGTGGTTGTGATCAAAGCTGTCATTTTGGGTAACTGGTCTGCTTATCTTGTCGAGTTAACAGTCTCTACAGAAACACATTAAATTACTAGCTTGTAAACCACTACTACTACTAAAAATGGATTCAGACATATTGATGATAACATCACAGTTAGCATGATGCAGTATGTGACGAGTGTTTAAATTCAGCCATTACAAGTACTTGAGTACTGTGTCTGACAAATACATAGTGGTATATAAACATGAAGATTACTGATGAGTGTGGCCAGCAAAAAGCACACCTCCTCCGACAGCTGACCTCTGTTTCAGTGATTTTAGTTATTCGTAAACATTTTGTTGAGACTCTTTTAACCTCTTATTTTAATTTGTTAGTTCAACAGCCTGTCAGTATATGAGCAGAAACAGCCAGAGGGAAACTAAGACGGATCTCAGTTCTTTTTATGACCAACATAACGTATGGAAATCACTGGGCATATTGAACCTAGCTGGTCACATTCTGCTGCCCTCAGGATGTACTGTAGCTCTGCTCTACATGCCTGTCAAACTGAGCTTTGATTCTCCTTTTCTGTTAGCCTTCTCCCTTCTTTTTAGGTCATTTCAATGCTCTTGGACAGCTTCATTTCTTCTGTGTTTATAGATATTTATTAATGTATTTAATACTAACTCCACACATAACTTTTTAGGCGTGTAACCTTTGACTGTTTTTAGCTAAGTGATAAACAGTGTTTTCATTCTTCTTGTATTTACTGTGTGGGTATATGCATTGACCTGGGTGGTTAAATTGCACTGGCACCCTTGTCCTGCTAGAATGGACAGACAACCACTGATAATGTGTTCTAAAACAACATATCATATTTTGCAACGCCTCCTTTAAAGATGCAGATAACCTGCTGCAGTAATGACATGGGGTAATTGAACCAAAACACATTACCAAGCAAACAACAAACAAGTAAGCCTTTCTCCATGTGTTGTATGTTATCAATTTTGTTGGTCCTTCAGCTTTGCATAATGACTGTGTCCATCCCTCTGCAGTGGCCAACACATGTTGAACGAACTGCGTATCCAAAACGCTTTGCAAATTTAGAAAAAAACAAGGCCATTTATGGACAACACAAATGCAACAGCCACGGTGGAAGTGAATGTCAAAGGATGTTGACAGTGAAATGGGCTTGATCCTGATCCATACATGCTGACCGATCGGTATTGCAGATGTGCACCTCTCAACAGAGAGGAGAAGGAGGCAAGATGGCTCACTTGTTGGCTACAGTACTTCCATTATCAGCTCTGGAAAAACAATAAGGCTATCCTGAGCTAAGAGATGACCCTGAGCTAACGTAACTCCTTTTTACACACACATTGTTGACCCAGGGTTAACCTAAGTCCAGGGCTGTAAGAGTCACACTGTACTTCTACTAGCCCTGGGTTAAATAGTTGTTGGACCATGTAACTCCTTAAATTCTTTCTGTCTACTTAGACCAGTTTCACACTGGAAACTTGTAGCCGTGAGTTTAGTCCATTTTCAGGGGATAACCCTGCATACTGTACTTGGTGCTTTTAGCGTATTCTGGATGAATATGATATGAGTATATATATCGACGCATATGGACATTCAATAGGATTTATGTTTTTGGTTGTTCCCTACAGGGAAATCGTCTTTTTGGCCCCCATGGCGTCACGTCAATGCAACACCACAGTTGGCTGATGAGCCCTTACAGAGGACATTAGAACATCGCTTAATATGGAACATTGTGAATTTAACACACTGTTTTTTATAGAGCTGATGATTGAAGTCACTAACAAGGGTGCCATCTTGTTTGCTTCTCATCTCTGTTGCACATACCGATTCAGCAGGATGTACTGATCAGGTAGCAACAGGCCCGTTTCATTGTCAACATGTGTTAACGCTCACCTCCATTGTAGGTTTTGCTTTTGTGTTTTCCGTTAATGCGCATGTGTTTTAAGCATTTAGGATATGCAGATCATTCGACACGTCTCGGCCCCCGTATATTTCTGCATTTGAAGCAGGTGGAACCTACCTGTCACTGAGCAGGAAGAGCGCCTCCTCAGGCAGATGAATAGGCCAGTTATCTACAACAGTATAGATCTCTGTCAAGTCCTCAGGCTGCCAACGGAAGGCTCCACCCAGCACCAGGTGGAGGAACGTGCTTGCTTTGTCACTACAGTGACGCTTACTCCAGAGGAAAGCCTTCTCATTTTGTGTTAGACTGTAGAAAGACAGACAATTTCAGGAATGGGTTTAGGGATACAGGCAGCAACAAGAAATGAGGGAGCAGAAAAACCTCCTTCAGAAAAGAAAACAGTATATATGTCCAAAAGTATGAAACTTTGAGTGCAGCAGACATATGTGAGGAGAAGTTAATAATATAATGTGTTTTCTTTTCCTCTACTCACAAGCAGAGGCAGTGCTTCAAAGAGACCTCTAACATTTTCTTTTGGACCGCCTCACAAGGCTGAGTAAATACAATAAAACCAGGGAGGGCAATGGGCCTCTGGTACTTCCACTCAAACTCATCTTGAAACTCGAGCTGGGGAAAGACGAGAGGATGAATAATTAAAGAGGTGATGTGGTGTCTTTTGACTTCTGATCAGCAGAGGGCAGAGTCGTCCAGCGTTACTCACCTGCAGTATGACCCCGACAGCTTGTCGGTGGCTGTCAAACAGGGCAGGGGAGGGAGGAGCAGGCAGCTCAGTCAGTGTAGACATACTGAGCAGAACAGTCCCTTTTACCAGAGTCCTAGACACACAGGAGTGCACATACTGCATGTCACTAATTATAACAGCCTAAGAGCTCAGGAAATGTTAAAAAAAAAAAAAAAACAGCTTTTAAAACAGAGTTTATAAAATGCCCATAAGGCACTGTACAGGAAAAGAATATGTTAGAATTAATAATAACTTAAACAACCTTTTTCACATGGATATAGCACTTAGTAGGAATAAATCTTTAAATACATAAGAGATTTAAGTGTAACGTGTTAATCGTAATGCCAATAATGCATTGTCCTCATTGTAGTCACCACTGTGGCTCATTTCCCTCACCGTGACTCAGTTGACAAGTCAAATGTAATATGCACCTTGTGTCAAAGGGAATTAAACTATCACTAAAGTACTTTGAGTTTGAGCTACCACTTATGAGCCAAGTGTACAGGTGCGGCTAATCAGACAAATCAGTACTGCATCATCAAAGCTGGCAAAGCGCTATTTTGGAGTGTGCGTATTGCCACAGACCTGTGGGTGAAACTAAATCAAAGAAGTTAACGGCAGTGCTTGCCAAATAGGTGGCAACTGACTAAAGACCAGTCAACACTGTGGAACACTCAGGTCTAAGGGACGTCCTCAGGTTGACATGTTGTGACCAGTCAAATGCCTTACTGTAGCAGGAAACAATAGTTTCATGCAAACAGGACTTGTATGAATCAGGGAAAACAACTAAACTGGAGCTCCTGAAAAGCAAGTGCTGCTACAAGCTGTGCTCTACATGACAAAAAAAACATAACATAAAAAAGTGACTGATTTTGAATGCAATTCTCTTTCTTTGAACCCCCTTTACAAAAAATAGTTAAAGTTACAATCTCAAAAATGTCTTTTGTTCTCGTTTGTAGCACCTTTAGCATTACATGGTGATTGCAGGGCTGATTTTGAGACTCACTGCCTAGAGATCCAAACAATACCACCTGTGTGACATCACTCTTGTCTGTGTTTGTTTGGCCAGACTAACCTTTTACCTGCAACGCTAGCAGAGACCAGAAAAAAACATAATGCCGCTTCACAAACAGTTGTTGAAAAGCAAGTTTGTTGTGTTAGCTCTGTCTTTCCTTTCTAGTTAAGGAACTACAGTGCTGGCTGATGAAAGATGCTTCACTAATTGTGAGCCTTTTACAGGAATGTTGCCACAGACACCCACGTAAACAGACTGCTAATTCAAGGGCTTTTAATGTGTTATGAACCCTGTTTTCATTAAGCTAATTTTAAGTGAACTTTTGAAATGTGCAAGCTGGATGCATTTCCATCAACTGGTTTGGAGAAAAAAGAAATAAGCTATGCAAAACAGAGTTTCATCAGAAGTTGGTGTTATAGGCTACGCTTTACGATGGCTGTAATCCACCACTATACAGAGTAGAAGAGGTAGAGGATGTTAACTGGAGACAAAACAAGTCCCCTTAGCCATCTTACGCATCTATAAGAGGAAAATTGAGAGAGTCTGAAGGAATTTGTTTTAACAGGGCCAGTTTTAGTTCTGTCATGTCAGCTTGTATGGGCTACGTTTCATGCTGTCCAAAGACGAAGATACTTTAATGCAATGATTGTAATGCACTGGAAACAAAAACAAAGACAAAAACAACCTCATGCAAACATATATGACACATGGTGCAGCTGAGGTTTGGTTAAATTTTGCCATGTCCATAAAGCTTTTCACCACTGTGTTACCTCTTTCAGCCATAGATAGTGACATAGATACAAACATTTAATTAAATGTAAACCCTGAAGTTTAGTTTATTAAAGGGGCACTTCATCAGTGTTACAAATGGAGCCTTGTGGACGTTCAGGCAGTCATTTTATAATCACATGATTCACACGCTCTCCAATAATAACTTGTGTCTCACAGTAGGTAGTCCCCACAAACATTTGCCACTCATTCAGTGTGCATAGGACAACGCTGAGCTGGGATAAGAAATGTAGCTCCCTCCACCTCCTCAGTCTCCTCCTGCATTATCATTTAGTCAAATGCGATTTTTGAATTTTGAACGAGTCCCAAAGTGTTAAAAAAACCCTTTAAACGATGGTGTAAATGTTGTGGACAGCCTACCTGTTGCTGTAAAAAGGCAGCACAGCCCAGCCTAGGAGTTCAGGGCTTTTGCCTCGCTTGGAGCCCTTAAGGCGAAACGTCAACATGCTCTCATATGGCAGCTGATTTACTGGAACTGGAAACGCCATCCTAAAATCAAAACAAGACAGGGGCCGTCCATTTATGTTATCTCTTAAATCCATTTTTTTTCTATAATTTTCTAATGCTCAGACATGAATCGATACAGATTATTTCTCACACAAACACTTATGATGGCACAACACACCAGTATAAAAAGAGCCTGGATCAGAGGGTCACAGAAAGAAGCAAGGACACTGAGTCTTAAAAACAATTCTGCTGAATCTACTTTCACTTCTTACACTATGATGTAATTCTTTTGTGAACAAGGAAAGGAATCCAAAGAGGAAGCTCAATGTGATGAAACGACATTTACAGTAGGAGACTAACAGATCTTGCTCTTACATGCGGTTACAGTGGATCTTGTTTCCGTACGACAAGGCGGTGCTGATATTTTCAGAAATGCCTGTGTCACATATCTTTGTTCCTCCATACGTCAGCTCACAGGAAACAGAGAAGCACTCGTAACTAAAAATAATGGAAAGGAAAGAGAAAGCAATAAAACCCATTGTTCTTTTCACGGATGTGGTTAACATTTGCATGTGTGTGTGCATGTATTTGTGTATCAGTATGTCTGTAAAAAAAGTATCAAAATGTCTTTTGTGTGTGATTATAAATGAACACATACTTAGTTAACCAGGCAGATTGTAGTTGGTAGAGAGCAGACATATTGAACTGGATGATTTCAGTGTTGTCCTCAACGTCAAGTATTTGCGGGTTGCTGGTCACCTCCTGAGCTCTGAAGTCTGAATGGAAGTTGTCAAAAAAGATCTGCAGCACTTTTAGCAGCGCCTTGTGGAGCATGATCATGGCTGGAATACAATGAATGAACATCAGTTTAGACAATCAATATGTTAATATACCCAACAATGTATTTTAAGTCTCTCCTGTTTAACTTTCATAGGTAGTACACAAACATTTAATAAAAGGCTTATAACATACTATAATGTAGTTATAAGTAGATACAAGGACAATTTTAAGCATTTATGAATGTACAGTTATTGTGTGAACAACATCTTTACATATTTTATATTATTACAATTATGTTTTACTATATTGTCATTTATTTTCTGTTTACACACCAGCCTCAACTTATGGGTGCCCACACACGGAGGAACAGCTTTTGACAGATATGTTAATAAACACATATATTTGCTTGTAACTACAGTATAGTGTGTTACACCATTACCAACCATTATTAAAGGAGTTCTATACGTCATTCAGAGCAAATCTATAGTTCAGAGACTGGGCTGAGATGGAGGTGGCTGAGCCAGAGGCTAGAAGCTAACGGTGCTAACACCGCGTACAGTGCTAACAACAGTAACAGTGCCGACATAGTAAATGTTGTTCACATGGGGGGTAAACCAGAGGGTGGGCATTACGCTGTAACGGAGACGGCATCCTGCCACGGTGAGCCAGTGCAATAAAGTTCTTAACAGGCTGAAAAAATTACAACCTAAACCGACCTGTGTGATCTGAATCCCAAATACGGCCTGTCCAAGATCATGGCATAACATACTGAGCCAGGCAAAGCCGCCCCAAAAAGCAATAGTTGGCTCCTAATGCCCGGGACACACCAGCTGTGTGGTGGCACAACAGAAAATTGACCAGCTCGGTGGATCACAGACTCTCCACACTATATTTCCCTGCCAGAGAAGCTCCTTGCTCCGGCCAGAAGGAAAGACAGAGAGCCCAGCACGGAGCCTGGCTGCTTCCTCTCCTTCTCTCCCTGCCAGAACATTTTAGTATTTATTTATTTAAAACATACAAAACTAAAGAAAAAACAACAAATGATTTTTTTGCCCCACAGCCTGAGCCTATCCAACCTGGCCAATCAATGCACATTTTCTTCCAGAACCCAGTCTGACCCGTCGGGCTCGGGTTGAGATTGACAGCTTCACAGTGCAGACATGCACCCGCAACTGCACCGGCGACCACAACAAAAAACAGATGAGCTCAGATTACAACACACACAGAAGGAGTGTGACTTGCTGCACAGGTGTAGATTTCAGGGGGGGACACAGGGAATGAACCCTCTCAATATTTAGCATGTGCATTTATCCCCCCCCCAAACACTTAGACAAAACCAAAGAAAGCTACACCAAGCTTGATGCAGAAAAGGCACACAATGGTGCTTAACTTTTTCTGGCAGAGGACCCCCAAACCCCTGTATCATATGTGTCCCCCCAGTGTTGAAACAAAACCTGCGCCACTGGTTGGCTGCTATATTATTGTTCTGAATGTCGTGTAGAGCTCCTTTAAATGTTTCATTTATATGGCATTACAGTTGAGTAACACCTACGCACCTGTTTCACACTCTGACATCTCATCATGACTCTGTAAAAATGATAAGGAAACACAGGTTTGTATTGTTGATGAGACATGAGGAGGTATTCTTTTCTTCCACACCTCATTTTTTTCATGGCACTGCAGTGTCACACCTCAGCAGAGGCTTGTAAATAAAGAAAACACAGCATTATATAAAAAAGTATTTACTAGCTTAAAATGAAAATTTAAAAGTAATCACACATGAAAAAGACAAAGGGCTCAAAACCTGATAGGACTGCACAGCGTCAAAATAAAACCTGCCTTTAATTCAAAGAGAAGTTTAACAGATGTTTACGATATCCTACCAGAGGTATGGGATTGATTCTGTTGAGCCGGCCAATTGCGTCCTCCAGCTCCTGACACGAGAGCCCACACAGAAGATTGCTGATGGTGCGAACACGGCCCACGAGCACATTAACGTTCATGCCAGACTGCAGAGAAGATGAGATCAGACCCCACATCAGAGAAATGACAGAAAGTTAGCTTAGGACACATCACTCTTACTACTGCATCTGAATTATCCTGACATGGTGAACTTCACAGCATACAGGTAAATCAAAGAGTCAAACACTGCTGGATTTATGTGTGAGAGAAATAATCCTCTCTTCACTGACCTTACTTCTCATTAGCTCCATCACCTCTCTGTTGTAGCTGTTGAGCACATCCTGCAGGCTCAACCTGAGAGAGGAGCGAAGGTTAAACACACACAGATGCCAGAATGGTAGGGAAGCACAAAGCAAAGCTACCTTTCCTTATGTTTCCTACAAACAGACGCTGGTTGACACATGACCCACTGAACAGTTGTCACTGTTTGTCATTCTTTGTTTCACAAAACTGACGGGGGATGGTTCTTACTTGCAGGTGTTAAAGACACAGACAGGACGCAGGCGCTCGTACAGCTGGCATGGAATGATGTCGTCCTCCACCTCAGGGAATTAAAAAACACAGGTTGAAACGTTGATTGGTGCATATGATATAGGCAGTTTATTGTGTAGTGTACAGAATTTATATCAAGCACATAAAATGGTTAAATGGCAGTGAATTTTTCATCTTATTTTCATGACTATAAATTCAACGAAATGTAAAGTTCACCTTTATTCTATTTCATTCCTGCTGCTAAATGGCACCAGCCATGACGTGATGTGTAAACAGAACAAAGTCAAGAAGTCAGGGTGGAGGTTTTTACAGCTACAATAGCCCGGATGATAACAAGCTGGCTGAGGGCCAGACACAGGTGTTTGACAAAGCAGTATTTCAAGACTGAAGACAGGCCACCCCTTCTTTGTAAATGATCTACACTGTGGGTGGGAACAGAGAAGGAGTTTCAACTGACTTACATCTCGGCTCAGAAGGTGTTTGAGGTTGTCTGTGTGGAGCAGTCGAAGGGGGACGACTCGTTCAAATTTGTAGTAGATCTGAATAATCTCATGCATGCCCAACAGCTCATCGCTAAGGAGAGAAATCACAAAATTAAACAATTAATGTGGAAATGCACCACGCTGACCACATTCAATTAAATTCAGGACACTTTATCTGTCCCCTGGGGTCAAGTGCAGTAACACATTAAAGGGATAAAATACATAAAAATGCAGGGAAAGCTGTAAACATGATCATAATCATAAATACATTTTAAAAAGAACCTTTTGGCTAGAACATCACAGTTAATTGATGATAAATGTTTGTTCCTGGATTATTGACTTACTTGTGGAGATACTCATCAGAGTCACACAGCTTTAAATAATGATGCCCACTTGTGCTGGGAGTGAGGTCCAGCAGCTGGAAGATCTCATCGATCAGACTCTTCACTGTCCTGTTGACTGGATAAAACATTAGAGTTCAGAGTCCACACACTTCTGCCAACACCTGCAGTGACTGCAGAATGAGTAAAGTGTCCTCAGGTACTGCAGCACATAACAATCATGGTGGAGTGTTCCTTTTTCTGCCACTTTATACTTTTACTCCACTACATTTATCTGACAGCTGTAGTTACTTTGATTTTACTTTACAAGGCATGTGATCAACTTAGAAAATAAGATGATTCATTATGGCTCAAAGGCCCTGCACATCCACACAGGTGTTTTAGTTATGTGGCTGATTAGAGCTGCTCAGGATGGATTTGCGCAAAGCTCTGAAAGCAGTGTTTTCAAACTTTTTGTGCCCAAGGCACACCAAAGAGCAAGCCAAAGTCTTAAGGCACACCTGTATTTATATCTGTACACAACAGCCTCTATACAGTGTGATATCACTCTTATCACGACATAAATGTTTGTTTTTATTTACTAATAGTAAACAACAACTTACAACCAGCTATTACTCGTGAAATATTTAACAAGATGATTCAACAATGAATTTTGAATGTTTTAAAATTAAAAAAATAAAAGTTTCACGTGAAGGTTTTTCAAATTAAATTAAATTACATTTTTAAGTAGAGTTTGCCTCTTAATTAAGAAATGGGTGTGTGTACAGTCAATTAAAAATGCATTCAGAACTTTTTTGTATAGGCCCCGTTGAAAATTGCAATAATTATGTGTGGTTATCACAAAATCCCACGTCACATCTGGATTAGCATCACGGCACACCATTTGAGAACCACTGCTGGTAACAATGGATTACATGGTGGTGGTCATGAAATGTGTTAACATAACGTGCTAGCCACACAAACATGCCAATGCAAAGTCTGTTACAGTCACAGTTTCGTTGTGAGGCAGTTGTAGTTTAATTAGGTTGAGGTAAATAAAAACACTTGACGAGGTTTAGAGAACAAAAATAAATACGAATAATTAGGCACAGGACATCAGCAAACTTTCGTACTCTGCATAGTAACGTAAAGTGCGTCATGTCCATCAAGGCACTAACAGCGCTCTCCTTGTTGAAAGTCCATGTTTGTTTGACCCATCCACCAACTTCCTACCCGCCTTTCACAAGCTTTTCACACTTAATTTGTGTATTCACCACGACAAAAGATCCATATTCAGTTTGCCCCGTCATTGTTTTATGTTACTAGCACATAATTTTAACACATTTTGTGCCCACCACCACTTGATGTGTTAAGTCTTCATGTCCACGTCACATATTTCAGTGAGACCAGGCTTTGGGAGCTTCGCCATTTTCCCCAATAAGTACATACAAAGAATTTTTACATTGTGGTTTAGTAAAGGATCTCAGTACTTCTTCCACCACTGCAACCATGGACGAAAAAGTGCTATTGCGTGGTACAGTGCTACGTTTACGTCCTACCTCATTATTATCATAACTATTATATACTGAGGTGTGACATCAAATGAAACACAGCCCTCTGAATGTCAAGTCACTTGACTGTGAGTACAAACTAAAGCTATTGTAAGTATCGTAAGTGTGGTACTGTGTTGGTGACTCTTACCTGTGGTGGGGAAGGGGAGTTGGTGATTGCTCCAGTCAGTGGTCACACTGACATTAACCTCCACCTGCTGCAGCAGGGCAGGGTGGATGTGTAACACTCGACTCCATACCACACCTGTGTTATGAACGCTGTCTTCATGCCTGTACCGTGACATTAGGCTGCCAGAGAAGGTAAACAGGTTGCCAGAATGAAATGAAAGTATGATGACAAATATGTTCTGTACTCAGACTTCCTATGAAGTAATGTGGAGTTAAAAGAACAAAAGGCACAATCACGTTCAGTCAGTTCATTAAAATAGGTCACACATAGAGGACAAAGCTATACAGATGACAAAATTAATACTATGATATATATACCACATTTAAAGTTCTGTGACTGTTTTTGTTTTATCTGCCATTTTAAGAGTTGTAGTGTCATGAGGGTGGTTATTTTAAACAGAAATTCTTTATATACAGTCTTTTCTTTGTATCAAACTTAAATGTCAAAACATAAAGCACTGTAAATATGCAGAAACTGATATTCATGCACTTTCTTACATGGATGTTGCATCACAAAAAGAAGCCAGCCTCTTGGTGCTGCCTTGTGGAGTGTCTTGTAGTTTGATATCCCATGGGTTCTGATGTGAAGAAAAGATAAATGGCATATTTTGGCATTTACTCTGATTTTGCCACTTGCAATGTGGGTCATCTGATTCAATCACAAAGGAGGCTTTTGTCTTTGCTGAGATACTCACATGATCATGTATTTCTGTCCTGGAACGATTCAGTTTGTGAGCAGGCTCAGTGAGGTCACAGGAAAACTGCTTTTGGGTGTTGCCGAGGGGTACTCGTGTCCTGGGGGGAACAGGAGGGGGTGCAATGCCTCGGTTAGCTGGCAAACACGCACTGGGAAGTCTGGTTCTGAGTGGAAGAGGAGGGAGGCGGACCGGAGGAGGCACATTTGTGCTTTGGGGGTCTGTATTCCCAGGACCTCCTCCCTCATGACCCTGGAGATGACCTGAGGGTCTGGGTTGGGATTCAGTTGTAGGTATCAGCCCAGACAAGGTGCGCTCATAAATACTGCTTTCACTATCTCCAGGAGGGACTACAATGGACTCGTAAACAGAGTCATCCACAGTAAGAGGCTTGGGGAGGTCAGTGGCGCTTGCATCTTGTCTCTGGATTGTTCCATATTGCCTTTGTGAAGGATCCATCACATTTTAGGAAGTGGCACAAGTCCTGTCACACTCTCAGCATGTCCTTACTTCATAGCATGGCAGACCTGTATGGTATGAAAAACAAACAATACCAGAATTAGGAATTAATTACATGAGTGTATGAGACTTAGTGCAGGCAGAGCAAGCAAGCAGTTTTCTGACTGGAGTCTTAACTGAAGCTGAGGGTTAACACTGGACTAATAATTAACAAGCTTTCAAATCTTAACAGGAACCGGTGCGCGCCACTCTATCCATTGCACACTGGTGAAAAGTGAAACTTAAGTCTTCATAGCACCATTATCATTACATCAGATCACAGGAATTTAAACTCTGTTTTGTCTAAACATCATTCAATATAACAAATAGACATTTCTAAATACTAAGGATCTCAAAGTCACTAGAAGGATTTTCACAGTTGACAAACTTTAGCTCCAAAAACAAAACTTAATTCTTTTACAAAGTCGTCTTATCTTTTTTTTTTGTTGGCAACTTACCATCAAGCGCTTTGTTAACTGTGTTCCTGTTAACCCATCCTGTGTCAATGTAGTGGGTGCCTCACTAGAGCCATGCTTAGCGAGTTAGACCTGTCCTGTGCTTGAGTTGGAAAGCGTCCCATCTGTGTTTCCTCACCACTCCCACTGTCCCTCCTTCCTCCTCCTCCTCCTCCTTCTGCTGCCCACAGCAACTTTCCCTCTGCTGGAGAAAAGAGAACATTACATGTGAGTATGTTCAGGGTTCCAACATCAAATTCACAAAATAATCCATGTTCACTGAAAGTTATTTTTTTAACCTTCCCCCCCTACAATCTGTTTACTGAAATTTTCCAAATAGAGCAGATAGTAAAGTAAGAAGTGAGTAAAACAAGAACAATACAAAACCAAGACAGGACTAAGAAAAACAGTGCAAACCAAATCAGTACCCAGAACAAGACAAAGAACAAAACAAAATAGTAATAAGATTAAAATATAAAAACATGTAGAAATGTGTGTATAATGATAAAAATAACGTAAAATACTAAAACATATTATAGTAATAATAATAACATATTTTAATGTCCCTAAAATGCATGATCAGTCATTCAGGAATATCTGAATATTCCAGCTCTGGTATACTTAAAAAAAGGATTCCACAACATGCAAAATTTCCTCAGAGAGCTCCTCTTTATGCACCTGACTCTTTCCAATTTGACAAAATTAAGGATTTCTCTTATCTGTCAAGTGTGTGAAGGAGGTATTGGGGACTTCCGCTTGAGAGTGCTACTGTGGGTGGAGTTACACCAAACTATGCAAATGCAGCATTGGGTTCAACAGATTTTCCAGTAACCCTTGACAGTGATCTAAAGATTTCCCCCCAGTGTGTCTGTAAGGCAGGACAAGACCAGAACATGTGTACTAGTTCGCTGGTGGTTTGATCTTAAAGAAATGGTGTGTAAGATTTAGGGGGATTTAGTGGCATCTAGTGGTGAGGATTGTAGACTGCAGCCAGCCTAAAATTCCCCAGGTCAGACTTCCTTCATTGTGTTCATTGTTCAGCAGGTTTTTACTGTAAGTCAGATTATCTGCAGAGGTCTCTTCCTCTTCAGAACAAACTGGTGTGGTGATTCAAACCAGTAAAAACACTGAACAAAGCAGTCTGACTTTTAAAAACCAGTGTTTTTCTGAAACTGCTCATTGTGCAGGAGCTGCTGTGAATGCCCTGTCTAGAGCCAGTTTTTGGTTTGTCTGTTTGCAGCATGGCGATCTCTGTGGACGAGGACCTTCGGCATATGTAAATATAAACAGCTCCATTTCTGCCAATATATTCCCCTAAATCCTACACACTGGACCTTTAAAGCAATAACCGAACATATCACTACACCTTTGTGCAGTTATTACTCCCACTGGGAAACTTAAATGTATTTGTGCTAACATGTTTTTTAAACATTAATGACTTTAATAAGCGCATATATGCAGTTCAACTAAACCGACAACCTACATCACATCCACTCCTCATGAAGGAATGTCATTGGGCAGGTTGAGGTATGTGAGTTTCTTCTGTGAAGGGAAATGAAAGCAACAAGAAGGAAACGTGTGTTCCCGTATTCTACACATGATACATGCTGTGAGGTAAGATGAAATCATTTGTTTGTTTTCTAGTTAAGGAATGTTTTGGATGCTGTAGAAGTTTTATTTCATTCATTAATTATTTGCACTGGGTCATGTGAAACAGTCATACTGATTCTTGGATCATAAATCTCTTGGTAAACTGTGGCTACTGTTTGACTCTCTGTAGCAATGAAGATGAGTCTTCCTGGGGTTGAGTAAGCCCAACGTGGCCTTTCAGTGGGAATGACAGCAGCGGCACCCCACTGAATGTGTCACAGAGGTGTCAGCTGAGGTGCACAGAGCAGAGTGGTGTACTATATGAGGGAGATCGGGCGGAAGAAATGCATTTCAACCACACAACTCCCCACATTTCACCCCCAAACCCCAAACCTGGATTCCCTGGTTACTATGTACTCATTCCCATTGTGGTACTCATACTGATTGGATGTGTGGTGGCGATGGTAAGAATAGTTCTGCATGTTTAATTCCATGTGACTGCACCATAAGTTGATCTTTAAGTTTTTATTTTAATGTTTCTCTTCAGGTTTATTATATCAGGAGGAAGTCAAGGTTAGTTGGTTTCTGTGGTTTAAGCATCACTTTCAGATCAGTTTGGTATATTTTATGTTTTGTCACCATTTTTTCGTTTGTATTTACCTCAGATTGGAGGAGCTGCGCCACAGGCTGATTCCTCTGTACAGCTACGACCCCACAGAGGATCAAGAAGAGTGGGAGGAATCTGCCAGGGAAGATGAGGAGGAGCTGACTGTGAGCAAACTGCTAAAACTATATTAATCATATACCTGAAAACTTCAACTTATTCAGAATTTACCTCTTATTTTCAGGAACCTTTGTACAAGGAGGGAAAGCTCGCCTTTTCATCTGTTTATGGAACGTGAGGAGAAAATCAAGAAAGAAGAATGTGTCCAATTGGAGCATGATTTCCTCCTTTATATTTTGTATTGCAGCTGCTTTACAAACAGAGACTGGCCACTTCATGAGGTTTAAAAACGTTTGGGTGACATTCAACAGCTCTGAGCACCACATCCCCTCATGGTATGCTCTGTGCAGAGCAGCAGGTGGCACTACAATCCTGTCTTTTAGATTTTTAGAGTTTAGAGTTTGTTGTTGTTTGTGAAGACTGTGCAAAGTGCCTTGAACGATTAAGCAGGATGCTATTTTTGGGCAATAAACTTAAGGCTAAAATTTGTTTGTTTTGTGTTTGTATTTCTTAAATTATTTATGGAGGGTTTTTGTTCATCGCTATGACACGCTTAAAAAAACTGGGATCCACTTGAACTTCATCACCTTAAAACTTAAAAGTCTTGCAAATGTGTGACCACTTTTTCTTTTTTTCCCAAAACAGTTCACAGATCTCACAGTAAGACCCCAAACTCTAGGTCATAATTATGATTCTCTAAAGTGTACCTGTGTAAAATTCTTTTGCACAACTTGGAAGCTTAGTGCTTGAACCTGGAGAGAGGTTTGGTATTTTTTGCAAACAAAATCTGTCACTTTGGCCAGCGCCTTTCAGTTTGGGCCTGTGTGTGAAAATGTGACTTCTGCATTGACAAATATGGTCGAGCACATGAGACAAACTGTAAGCCTAGAGAGCTTCAAATACACACCTGTGTCTGCTTGGTAATCAGAGGGTTTGCTTATGTCTGGAGCTTCCTCAGGTTGACGCTTCTTCAATCGCTCTGGGTTATTTTTACATACAGGAAGATGGGATCACAAAGAAAGAGCAGGTGAACATTACATCTAAACAACACAATTCAAACCTCTAACTGATGATTGTGACTAACTGTGTGTGTGTGTGGATTTACATCAGTCTGGACGTCCTTCTGTTGGGACCACACTGGTTCCTGACCTCCATCCTGTTGGCCACAGCTCTGGTTCTGCCTGCTCTGAGCCTCGACGGCCTGCTGTGTCACTACTGTCCTCTGCAGCACAAAGGCAAGTCCTGCCCCAACCTCACCAGCCAGTGTCTGCCTAATCAGCGCTGCGGCAGCTCCAGAGGACACTACGGCTCCCTCCACATCCTGTCTGCTCAGGGTTGCGTGGACACTGAACTCTGTGGCTCTTATGAAATCATCTCTTATCGAGGGGTCAAGTTCAACGTCAGCCACACCTGCTGCTGCAAAGACAAATGCAACAGCCGTCCAAAGTCTGACACCAATCTGAAGACGCTGCTGGGGATGATGACAGACAAAATAGATCACAATCATATAAATGATGTTCTTCGAGAGGAGTCTTTGGATTCATGTGCCACTGCATCATAAGTGCTTGGAGAAGGCTGGGGAGAGGCCTGTTGGCCACAGGTACTCACCCAAGTCTCCTACAGGACACTAACATTTAGTCAAATGTCTGTGATTATTAGTAGTTACCTAAATGAGAAAAAAAATTCATCCATGTTTTGTGTGATTACATTTTAGCTCCAGAGAGAAAAGGTGGACTTGTCAGCCATCCTCCTAGTGTAACAAAGTAAATGCTGACATTATCACTGTGGTTATTGATGAATGCAGCATAATTAAAGCACCCTGATTAAACCTTCCCACTTGCTGCGGTTCCTTTGTGTGCATTTTTAAAGCAGGTGTGCTGGGTGGGGAGGTGTGGCCTGCGAGGGGAGATCTGGAGTCAGTGGTGACAGTAGAGTTCAACAGGAGAAGCTCTGAAAAGTTTTGACTGTAGAGTTAAAATCTTTAAAAATGTGCAGGTGAGTCTTCATTATGCTGTTTTAACTGAAACTGTTTCTGCCATCACTTTGTGCCTTTGAAACTTTGAGGTTCTTTTTTGAATGTGATAATCAGTGGAGATCACTGACACCTGTGTGCAAGAATGATGGCTTGAATACTTCTAAAGGTAACTTGCTGAATTTCTTTGGCTTCAGTGGTCTTGGAAAAAAAGGGAAACATGAAAGAGTGATGACAAGTCTAATATATTAGTCATGTGGAGTTCTGCAGAGCCCACGAAAACAGCATTTTTTATGACTCTGGAGGAGCTTTGTCAAATCTGAGATAATTATTAAAGCAATGTGACTTAATTTTGGCTCTGACTTCCCAATGTTTAACAGAAAGTCTGCAAACTGGGGAAATGGATGAGTAATATGGGCATTTACAAGGCCAAAAAGGTCTGGATGAGTTGCATTATGGGAAGTGTAGGACCCAGTGTTTTTGGAACTTGACACATACAGTATTTAAAATCTCATAGTGGCCTAACTTTGTAGAAGTGCAGCATGAAACTGCTAGTTTCTAGTTTGTAGTACAAAAAGTTGCTCCTTGTGACGACAGTTTAAGAAACTATGTTTTCTAACAAGTTCCCCCATTACAGTTACGACCAGATCCTGATAAGGATACGTTATCCACAAAGCATCTAAACCCTTAAGATAGCTCCTGAGGTGGAAAACTGTTAGGAGTAGGGAGGAGGGCTTTTAAGAGGCTTAAGAGTTTTTAGGCAGAGGAGAAAATGGGAAGACAAAGAGGTAACGCTGAATGACAGTGAGTTAATGAAACGTTACAGATTAAATTGTGCAGGGATAATGTTTGTGGTTGATCTCATTGGATAAGCGCTCACGTCTCCCACTTAACGCAATTATGCCAGAAATTAAAGTGATCACAACACTAAGATAATTAGCAGCTAGAAAAATGCAACAGTGCAGCAGCGATGACTTCAGTCTGTCTCATCAACAGAGTGATCACAGTCTGTGATTTCACAGTCTCATATTGTGACCCAGTCCACGTCATTTCCACTGGGTGTCCACACCTTTTTATGATCAACCAATTGCATTGTTTAGAAGACTGTCATACCTAGCAATGGGTCAACCACACCTCCTCACTCATGTAGAAGATTTTGTCCCCTCATTGCTCAGAGTTGCTGTGACAATCCTACTAAATTAAGACTCAGAAATGTTTAGGCTAAGTTAGGAGCTCTCTGAGAATGTTTGTGAATTGAGATTTTTATGTTTTATAGCAACAATATTTAGTCATTAAAATACAAAATGCCTCTCTTCAACTTGCAGGCCAAACATGTTGCACCTGGTGCACGTTGCTGTGCTGTGGCTCTACCTTCTGCTCCCCTCGCTGCTCTGTGACAACCTGTTCTGCCACTACAGCCCCATCCTGGAGAAGGAGAAGACATCTGAGTTCACTGTGACAGAGTGCCCTCGTGACGAGCTGTGTTACAAGGCAGATGGTCGCTATGGCAACTACAGTGCCCTGTCGGCCAGGGGCTGCATGCCGAAACGGGACTGCAGCCAGGTGCGCAGCGTCCTCTTCAAAGGAACCGTCTACACCATGAGCTACGCCTGCTGTGATACGCCATACTGTAACTCCTGCCCGGGGGTCGCGGCCAAATCCCTCTACATCACCATTACACTTCTGACTGTAGCTGTGATGGCTGGCAGCTTGTGACTAAAGACACCTGATGCGCTATGTTCACTAGACTCTTTAGAGGTTCATCTCAAAGGGGAGGATACTTGTGAGTGAGCCGTGCTCTGCAGCCTCAGCATGGAGTAATGCAGACGGCCTGCAGAACTATGTGGTGAATACCCAGTCTGAAGACACTGAGGTGTGACCAAGCTAATGGCAGAGATTTCAACATGTTCTTTTACAATATCTTGGTAACAAAAGCTGTTTTTATAAATGTTTTAATGTCTACAAATAAATATTTAAATAAGAAATAATATTTTTTTTGGATATTTTCAGGCATTTCTCTCTCTCACACAAACACACACACACACACCAGACAAGGCTGGCAATATTTTTTCTTACTGTCAGCAAATAGGTTTCCATATACTGACTAACTTATTCCTCTGTACCATAGAGCTCCACTGTTGTCAAAAAGTAAGTAAGTATTGAGAAACGCATCAAATCATTGACCACGTTTAGATGCACACTAATATTTTACTGTTATTCTGAATATGACAACATTCTGAATTCCATTTGGATATTCTGAATTAGACCTTTTTCCTAATGAGGCTTTTTCTAATTAAGACATGTAGGATATGCCAGTATTTTGTCGAAACTCTTGGGACCAAACTCTTAGCCATGAAGCTCTAACGAACATTCAGTCAGGAAGACAATACTTTTCATGCTCAGGCTGTAAGTTTCTCTCTCATCCTGCCATTCACTCCTTGCACACATGCTCAACTTACTATCTCCAGGTGACATTGTCTGGGTAGGTCAATGTGACACAGTGACAGTGACACACCCTCTCTGTCAGCCTATCATCTTACTGCTCCTCATTTTAAAAATGGCTCTTTCTCTGCTTTAGTTCTTCCTTGCTGCAGTCATGTGTGTCTTTCCAGATTCATCAGCCTCATATGCCTTAGCAGCCATCAGCCTCAGAGTCAGCCGCCACCTCCACCACCAGTTTCTGGACTTCATGGGGGAATTTATCCTGCTGCCACTCAGATGTCCCTCGATCACAAACTATCTCCCTCTGGTGTCCAAAGACTTCTGTTAAATCTTAATCAGCACAAATCACCTGTTAATTTGTACACTCATATTCTGTATTAAATATTATCTTAACTTCACTCTCCTGTCCCACCACAGTTTGCAACACACGCCCTCTTGCCTGTTTACGGTCAGCTCTGCGTGATGTCGTGAATGTGCTGTACACAAACAACCTTGTCAACAGTTAGCAGGGCTGAGGTAGAGATGCATGCCTAAAACAAAAGCCCACATCTCTGGTTGGAAGAAGAAACACATCACACGCATTTGGATATGTATAAATAATCTCATACACTGACCTTTTCAAGGTGGTTGAAGGAATGAAAGACGGAGGCTGTGTTCAAACAGTCGAACAAGTCTGCCACCAGTGGAAAACAAAATCTTATTTTGATGCTAAAAAGCAAACTAGCACAAGTGCCTCCAGCCGTTTCACTTTTCCATTCTTTGACATGATAAACCACATGTTGGGGCACATTAATTGCAGTGTGCACGCCTGCATGTAAATGGGAATATTAGTGGAATACTCATTTTCATTGGTCATGTAAACAGCAGCGAATATTGTCTTTTTCGGAATAAGGGCAAAAACTGGAATATTTTGTGCATGTAAACGTAGTCATTGTCAAGATTTGTTGACATAAAGAGAAGCTAGCTTCATCTGTTAAGAGTGAAAGAGAGCAGCTCAAACAATGTGTACAGTATGAGGTTTGGACAGTTCTTTATTTCCCTTTTATAAGGCTGCTGGGTCTCCCCATAGTGGATATACATATATATACAGGAGATTGCTATACTGGAGTTACACTGAGGGCAGAGGGTCCATATTACACAGACTTCAAAAAACAACACTAATAGAGCCTCACCTCCAGGTATCAGAAATCAGCAGAGAGAGAGAGAGAGGGATGGGAAGGGGGGAAACAGCACATGAGAAGAGGGAAGAGAAAGAAGAGGGGAGATGATGCAGTCTGAGAGCCTGACTCGACTGCCTAATAACTTAACACTAGAAAATAACATACAGATTTCACGCACAGTGCATCTTAAATAGGTTACGTGAAGAACCATTTACCATAAATATCTGTATTTTCGGGAACCAACATATATAAAAAAATGATTAAAAAAAAACAACAAAAATCAATGTTCAGTCTTTAATTTTTTTATCTCCTTTTCCAGTCGTGCAAATCCTTCATTCGTTCCTTCTTCCTGTGTAGGCTGGGCTTTTTTTCCGCCCTGCCCACAGCCGTTCCAGATAAACGAGGAAAAGGAAACAGAACCCAGCACCCCCCTCCCCTCCCCCCCTTAAAAGCATATGAATTAGTAGAAAACGAACAAACAAATGAACAGAACACCACAGTCAACTCATCACAAAAAGAACCCACAGACACACAGAACAGCAAGAACACAGTACTCTTTTTTTTTTTCTTTTTTGAGCTTCTTCATCACCGTTATTCCTCTTAATGGTCAGTATCATCGTCGCGGTCTTTCTCCTGGCGTACTGGTTGGCGGCAGTGGAGTGGTCCTCCCTCCTGACGGCTCAGTGGAACTGGGAGGCAGCTCTCCAATCGGCTGGTCAGTTCAGCAGTGATATATTATCTCTCAATTTCACAGTGTGGTAGGAAAAGGAGGATGAGGGGAGGGAGGGGGAGTGGCGGGGAGGTAAGCCAGAGGGAGGTGGGAACAGGAATCATAGGAACCACAGCAACAATTAGAAAACAACTAGAAACCCCGACCGTCCATGAAAAAAGTAAACAAAATGGCCGCTTCACTCCTTTCTTCTGAGTTTCTTTCCCGCCGACCCGTGTGGTTGGGAAGGCCTTGATTGGCTGGCGTAAGCTTGATTGGATGGCCTGTGTTTGTGGCAGAGGTGTAGGGAGAGATGGGTGAGGGAAGTCTAAGGCTGACTGGAATCCGCTGGTGGATGGGACTCGACAGGGCGATATGTCGTCAGGAGCAAAAGGATGGGCGTGGCGGGTCAATGTGTGGTTGGCAGGTCAGAGGGCGAATCCCTTCTTGGTGGGTTCAGGCACGCTGTTGCAGTGCCCTCCTCTTGCGGCTGTAGTAGTGACGCGCGCCGGTCTGTCTGGCAAAGTTCATCATGTAGTTTTGTTTACGGGTACTGCAGGGATACAAAGACAGTGAAAGAGGGGGGGAAGAGGAGGAGTGTGAACATTAGTGACCGAGTAAAGGGCACTAAGAATCCACACATTCCCATGCGCACACCCGTATCCATGCACACAAACACTCGAATGGTTGAATGCGGCTCTCATACTCACTCACATCCATATTCATGCTGGCATTTTTAACCATGTTTCAGCCGTAAACCTCAAACACTCAACACCTGTATGGGTCTCATGGCTCGGAGAATGGGTGGCGCTACTCTACACAACTGGATTTGTTTACGTTCTGCACAAATGAGATGCAGCTAGATGGTGAACATGGTGGTAAAACTACACGTATCTAAGACCAAATGTCACAGGACAAGACATGGGACACAGAGTCTACAAACATACTACCACAGATGCTAAAGGGGGGACACTCTGACACTGAGTGTTTGAGGTCAGAGTTAACAGCCGTCACTGGGAGAAAAGAAAAATAAGTAAACCAAGGTGATAAAAGTGCAGGATTGTGAGCAGAGAAGGGGTGGTTTTGAAACTAAGAGACACAGAGAAAAGCTGCGGAAGATCGCTCTTGCTTAGCCTGTTCATTGCCTCTTCCATCCAGCAGGGCGGTGCCAGTGAGCCAGGAGTGCAGCCAGGGCAGGCAGGGGCCTCTGCGAAGCGGGGGGGATCAGGAAGGGTGGGGGTGGGAAGGGGATGGTGCGTGTGTGTGTGTGTTTGTGTGTGTGATGGTTGATGCTGTGAAGGTGGAAGTGTGAAGGCAGATGGGAGGAATGGCTGGTATACTGCATGTGTTTGAGAGTGTGTGTGTGTGTGTGTGTGTGTGTGTGTGTGTGTGTGTGTGTGTGTGCATTTGTTTGTCAGATTTTTGGTCAGAGGGTAGTGAGGAGGGAGCTCCTGGCTCAGAGTCATGTTGTTGTTGTCCACAGACAGACAGACAGCCATGAGTGAAGAAGGGATGGAGAGCTGTCGCAACAGTCGATCCATAAAGCCATGCAAGGAGCTGGATGGAGGAGGTTAGTCAGATGAAACTCTCCCACCAAATGGGCCTTCATTTGGGATTAATGATGCGAGGTGCCCTGCATTGCAACTGATGTTGTTAAATGAATGGAAAAAAAAAAACTTTCAGTGCTTGGGCTGGAGTGTGATCAATGCTGGACCCACAAACAGCAATCTTTCTCAGGTAGGATCATTGAATGGTACGTGTCGGCTTGTTAATTAGCAGTGAGGTTGAAAACACTGCAACAGTTTGCAGCAGAGGTAGTAGCAAGAACAAAACAAACAGATATAGGTATAGTGATGGACTACATCACACATATACACACAAACACATTGACATTTGTGTATGTAAAGTATTAGATTAAAAATGCCTTCAGAAATGTGTGAACTGCACATTCAAAATCAACGCCATTTATAAGGATTTTTTCATCTGGTGACGTTGAACCCTTTTAGAGGATGCAATTTAAAAATTGTAAAATAAAAAATCCGCCACCACTCAAGATTTAAACGCTTGTCCCTCTGTTCACTGTGTCGTTGTGAAAATATTTTTGAGCTGTCTCTGTGTGTTGGATCATTTTGTCAGCGAGCCTCCACCTGGACACTGAGCAGCTGGCCTGCTCGTTGACCTGCCTGTGGCCTGAGTTAAGGCGAGGGCATGAAGATGACTGTGGCGATGATGAGGAGGGCTGGGTGTGTCGGTGGAAGTGTGGGAGAGTGTGCACAGTGTAACAGGGGGAGAAGAAAGGGTCGGGAGGAGGGGTGAGGGAGGGGGCTGCATTCAGGAAGAGGCGGAGAACTTACCTCACACTACAGCCATGCCAGAGGGAGCAGAATACAGAAGAGAGCAGAGGTTAGAGCGCGAGAGGGGAGAAGCAGGAGGAGGGGACTGCTGTCTCGCAGAAAGGTCTGGGGGGGTAGGAGCCCCGGCCTGGGGAGGCAGGGGCCCAAAGCGGGGAGAAGGGAGGAGAGAGAAGAGGCATAAAGATAGTCAGAGGTTAAAGGAAGAAGAAGTGATAGTGGGTGGGGAAGATAGAGAGAATGAGGAAGAGAGAGGAATGCAGAGCAGAGGAGTGAAGAGAAATGTAACAAAGATGGAGGGAAAGAGAGAGATAACCACAGGTAGAAGAGAAGACAGAGAGCAAGATATACAGCAGTAATCCATCCGTTGTATGCCAGAATGGGAAGAGGTAAAGGGAAAAAGGGAAAGAGCGAGTTTTGAGGAAGGAAAGGAGGAGGATGTAAGGTAGGATATGATGCAGCACAAGCAGAGGAGTGAGCATGATCAAACACGTCAGTGACATTAAGCAGCAGGGAGGAAAGGCGTGTGGAGCAAAAGAAAAGATTGAGCAGGAGTAGGAGTGAGAGGAAGAATGTGTGAAGGAGTGGAGGAGTGGTGAACAGAGAGAAATAAACAACAGAGCAAAGTGTGAGGATCACGGTCACTCTTTTCAGCAGACACTGTTGAAAACCGTGCGAGAGCGAGGGAGGGAGTGGGACAGGTCACGACCACGTAGACCAGGGACAGCTCAGGTTAGGCATAAATGTGTGTGTGTTTGTGTGTGTTCAACTTTGCATCAGCTGTACATGAAATATAAGAGTGTCTTACGTGGTTGTTGTATGCAGCATTTGAAATGCATTGGGTACACATCTGAATGAACAATCAGCACCCACGTCAGAGGGAACATTGCTCCGATACCCACAGCAACATGCAGAAAATGCATTTGAAATGCTTTATGATATTGCCATGTTGAGAATACGCTAGCTGAGTATAGACCATGTTCATGATATCTTCAGTGCCCTGCAGAATCTCCAGCTTTGCCACTTTGATTTGAAAACTGGCCTTGTCATCCACATAGAGAAAATGTTTACTGATCCTGGTTACAGACTACAATGCACTATAAATGTAAAAAGGGAAAGAAAGACAGAGAGAAACAATCAGTAAATCAGTGCAGGGTGTCTGAAGGTTCCATCAAAACAAAAGGGAAAATTGCAAGATTTTTTTTTTTTTGTTCCTGGTAGAATGAAATGCAGGACTATTTTTGCACATGAAATGATGTGAAAATGAAAACAACAATAGACCAGTCAGACTGAAGGCCTGTCTGACAATGCTGACTTCACAGCAGCACAAAGACACATTGTCATAGATGTGAAGCCACCTTCACAGTTTCTGTCTTGTGTACAGTATGATCCTGGTTCAGCACCCTGTCATGCCTTATAATGGCCACAGAGGGGCAGGTGTGGTAACTGTAAATGCAGCCCAGTCTCCAGAAGAAAATGCTGGCATTGGACGTTTCTGCAAACCACAGATTCATTACATTTGTACGTTTCATATGTATCATATCAATGCTTCTAAAGTAGCGTATTTCTGATTACATATATATGAGATAACTTTGTCATCGGGAGGTAGAGGAGATGGTGGATAGTGTGACACCTAGGTAAGATGGCTGCCAAGGTGCAGACCACTGCTCAAGACCAACAGACAATAAAACTGGTTGCTCATTACCAAGACACTGAGGTGTTTCCACCGACTTCTGCCACCAAACCTGAGTGTTTTCAGCAACACATTGTGTCATCTCCACTCGGTGTATGTGCCACAGAATGTAGGTGTTTCAATAGTGACCCGTCACTGCATTTGCGGTGGCATTTGTGTCATTAAATGTGGGTGTTTTATAATAAGTCATCACTGCGTTTTCACTGAGGTTTGTGCCACTAAACGTGGGTGTTTTAAGTCAAAGCATGATGTTTTCCTAATAATAATCAGCTGAATTTTGTGCCTAAATCTGACCACACTTTAACCACGGTGTTGTTGAAACGAAATGTAAAGTTTCAGTGTAACCGTTACATCATAACATACAGTACAAATGTAACATATCTGTGATTAAAACCTACATTGCTGACTTTTATTCTGGCGACAGGGTTGGTAACTGATTGAATACTGCAATTATTAATGAATATGTGAATGGGTTCTTCACATCTGTTGAGTGCTTCAGTGCAATAATTTACAGTAACATTTTCTGAATGTTTTAAAGACTTCAATTGTTTAATGTACCTATGACCTTCAAATGTTTTAAAGATGATATACTTTTAAGACTTTCTAGACATGTCAGTAAATAAATACATACACTTTTTGAAGTTGTTGTTTGTATGGGAGATGCATGGGTTCTACAAGACACTGAAAATATGATGATCTGACAGCAGGAGTTGATCTGTCGTACACAGAACAGCCATCCACAAACAGAACTCTTCACAGCAAAGCACACTGCAGTCATTTTTCTACTCTGCTTGCCTCACACCAGAAGCCGTGATGAGCATTTTAAACAACTGCTGAGAGGTCGGTTGTAGGTCATAAGCAGCACATGTATAGATGTGCTCACAGTATATGTATGTTTGTACTGTGTCCCTGTGTTTGTGAGGGGACCGTTTCTACAGGTGAGGCTGAGGCAGAGGTAGAGGCGGGGGCAGATCAGGGCTCTTTTGGGGGCCAGTCTGGGGTGCCGGGGGCCGGCTGGGAATTGGGTACTCACAGAACTACTTCCACATGGTCCAACGCCCACTGGTCATGTCCTGCACCGTCGTGGCGTGGCTGCCACCATCGTAGCATCACCCCCTTAACCCTCGCCTCTCTGGAGAGACCATGGGAAACATTGCAGGGTCAGTGAGGGTATGTCGACGGCTATAGTCGCTTCAAACCAGCCTAATATAGTTTACCACACTAGTTTTAACAGTACCACTTTCTAATAAGGCACCCTTTGTTTAGAATTCAAAAGTTGTAACTGATGGCTTCATTAATGATTAATAACAGTTTAAAACACTGTATTGATCAGATATAAACCATCATGAAGAACAACTGAGGTTGTGAAAAAACTCTGTAGCTGGTGTTTATCCTCTCACCTTACGACAGTTACAGTCTATTTAACTAGCTTTTTTTTATCCTTAAAACTCCTCCACCTCCAATCCATCTGGAAAACAGCTGCAGAGCAAATCAATTTATTGATGTGTACAAATGCAGATTTGAGGGGAATGTTAGTGTGTTAACAACCCCCCCCAGTAAAAATAAAGTTTTAACCTTGTGCACATGGTGATTTTTATATGCTACAAGACATATAATGAGAGCGTCATAGCTTACGTTCACGTTTTCACCTTGGAACTGCAGTGTACCAATGACAGTCTTAAGAACACGGTACTTCCAGGGATTCATGCGCCACAAACCTAAGGAACTAATCCGCTCAAATTGAAAGAGGAGAACCAGGTGTAGCTACATATGAGTATTTTGCAAGTGTCCCTGTCACTTTAATTTGCCATAGCTGGTGATTGGGAACATGGTTTAACTAGCATTAGCAACACATTTTTAGCTGTTTGACAACATAGTTCATCTGAACGCTCACATTATCTATTACTGTTTACAAACAGAGGTTTGTGTGTTTGATGAGCAGAGTCAAAGGTTAGCAATTACGCTCAAGATGCAGGTAAGTGGGGTGTCTGTGGCTTAGTGGTTAGAGCAGGCGCCCCATGTACAGAGGCCTTGGCCTAGCTGCAGCGTTCTGGGTTCAACTCCAGCTTGCAGCCCTTTGCTGCATGACACTCCCTGTCTCTCTCCCCCTTCACACACTTAGCTGTCCTATCCATTAAAGACATAAAAGCCTGAAAAATAACCTTAAAAAAAAAGATGCAGGCAAGTGGCTGAGGGACTGGGATAATATTCATCGATCCAGGTAAAGGTGAGGTAAAGGTATAGAGGTAATTCTAATCAATGTGAAGGCATGAAAAAAACTTCTAAATATATAATTCTGATGAACAGAGATGAGTTTGGGAAGGGTAAATCAATGACCAGAGAGAAACTTTAATTACTTTCTTTAAAACTATAATTGTAGATTACTTCCTAGCTGATGGTTTATTGAAAAGGTGACTCCATTGCCTGCCATTAGCATTTACATTTGTAACATTTATGAAGCATTAGTAAAATGTTAAGTAATATTAATAGAGCCATTAGTACACCTTGTAAAACATTTATAAATGGTGCCTTATTAGAAAATGTTTAATGTGTAAACTGAGTGTCTCTGTGCATCACTCACAGTGGAATGTTGTAGGAGACTCTCTGGGCCTTTATGAAGTCTTTGGGCTGGTGCTGGGCGATTACGTGCCAGCTGACCCCGTTGTTGACGCTGTACTGCAGCAGCACGGCCCGGTCTACTGTGTCAGCCTGATCGAGAGCTATGTTACAGCTGTCTGTCTGTGCCACGCTGCCAATCTGCAGCACAAACATGATCTTACTGTAGAGAGACAGAGAAGGACGGAAAAGGACAGAAGGTTGGAGAAGGGAAATATTACAGGTTGATAATACAGATTCTGATGTGGAGAAAATTCAGCTAGCTATGAGGAAGGTAGGTGTACTTTTACTTAATTATTTTATGTACAGTATGTTTTGCTAGTACCTGTACCTGGCTCTAGTGAGGTCCAGCGGTTTGGTAACTGCCTGCCTCATCTTACAGCCATTGAAGTAAAGTGAGTCTCCGTGGGCATGTGGTGAGAGCTGCCCACAGCCGCTGCCCACTCCACCACCCTGGATCAACTGCCAGCTCTCCTGAGACACACTGCCTGACTCAAAGTTGTCCTTGATGGAGCTGGGCAGGTCGCTGCTGGAGAGGGAGCAATCATCACCTGTTGAGGTAAGAGGAAGCAGAGAGGAGGTGATGAAACCGGATGAAATAAAATTGATAGTGGGGCTGACATACAACAGTGCAAGGCCATGTTTTCAGCTTCTGTGATGGATCAGTGTGTTGAAGACGTTTCTTCAGAAAAGCTGTCACATTTTGTTCACTTTTGTTGCAAATGTTTACATTGTTCACTTGCATCATTTTACTTCGCTCTGCTTAGCAAATTTCTTCTGCACAGTACCATGAAAAAGAACTGTGTATGTATGTAATAGTTTGAATATAATATGCTGTTTGTGGCCCACCATGGTGTCCCTCATCACAGATGCAGACCACTCCATTTGTACAGTAGCCGTGGCCGCTGCAGAGCCCCGGACAGGCCTCGCCGATATAAACGTGGTCCACTCCCCAGCTCTGCCGCTCCCCTGTCCCCTCCTTCTGAATCCAGCGGAACTGGGTAGCCCTGGAAATACACAACAAATCACAAAAGGCTTACACTTATTCAACTGGCAATCCTTAAAGTGCACTCAGAGAGCACAGTCCTCCACCATGGCCAAACGCTCTACCTCGCAATGTTAAAGACTGTGAAAAAAACTGTATACCTGCTTGATTTGGACCCGTTTCAAAATTTTTTCAGTTCATCCTTGGCCCATGCTATACCCCTTCAACAAGTTTCACTGATGTCAGGCCAGTAGTTTTTCCATAATCTTACCAACAAACAGACAAAAAACAAAATCGAAAACATAACCTCGCTGGCAGAGGAAAAATATTTGTATGCTCCTACCCTGAGGAGACGTGGTCTGGCAGCTGGACAGTGACCCTGGTCCACGTCGAGCTGTTGACTGGACTGTAGATTGTGGACTCGTGGAACTGGAAGGGAGAGCAGCCCACGTTGTTGACTGAGGAGGGGAGGCACTCTGACTGTACCAGCTGCCACGAGTCAGACCTAGAGGCAGAGGGTAGACATACATTGTATGATATGAAAAACCTTTCCAAATAATGTTTAAATGGTAAATAGTGGTGTAGAGTCAAGCTACTGGCTTAGATCATGTCATGGCACTGCCTGCTCTGAGTGTCAAGTCAGCTTATTATTTAATGTCTATTTCCACCATAGCTGGGAAGATGTTCATGCATTGCACTTCATTTTAGATGTTAATTGTTGGAACAGGAAAGATAAACCATCAAAACCCATAAAAATAGGTAAGTCATTTTAACTGTGTGAAGGTGTTTTCCTTTACCTCGCATCCTTCCTGTACTGCAGCAGGACAGAATGATGGTCTTCACAGGTGTCCGCCTCACAACCGACAACAATCTGCATCAACAAGACAGGTGTGCAGTAAGGTACTAACGCCTCCATGTGCAGGACAAAGGACAGCCTATTATACAGCAGTTTTTTTGCACAACCGTACCTTAAACTGTAGAATATATCCAGGTTGCACTATGAGCTCTCGAGTGGCCAGGATGTTGTGCGTCTTGTCTTGGTTCTTGTTTGGCCAGTACAGGTGGAATGAGGGGTTTCCACAGAAGCCAGCTGTGCGCACAGCATTAGGGTAGAAACTCCAGCTCTCCTCATGAGAAACACCCTCTGGTGAAAGGCACAGACATAAAAAGAGAAGAGGGGAGAGAGTCAAAAGAATTTCCACTAAAAGCAATTTATGAAGAGTGAAGTCAATTTGCACAAATTATTAGAAGATATATACAAATATAGAAATTATTGGTAAATATACAGATGAAATGTGAAGATAATGTGTGCATTTACAAAACTAATACAGGCACCATCCACTTTAAAAAAAAGAGGGAAGAACATGAATTAACAATTTTGATCATTGATTGATTGTTTAATTCCTTTGTCATTTTTCATAAACTAAATTTGCTGCTTTTTTCTGTTTTTTACTGAGCTGAAACAATTGCCTGGATAAAGGGACAACAAAATAAAAATCTACAAAGCACCTAACAAACTCAACCTAGACGCCCAAAACAAAATCGAAGGCTCGTACATTATATTGGTAACAAAAATCTGCAATTGGCATTACACTGTTATCTTCTCCAAATATTAAATAAAGGGTTGCCAGATGGTGTCAAATAAGTCCAGCTGCTCATTTCTAATATATGTAATATATCAAGAGTACAGACAATATCATCATGCCACATTTTAACATTAGGGATGTTTTTATCATTTTATTATATGAGCAAGCATTTCTTAGGGGACATAAGTTCATAAGTTGTCTTTGAGCTGATGTGAGGTTGTCAAATGTCTAGGAAATATTAAAAATTGTTGGTGGCTCAGGCTCAATTCTTGAATGAAGAATTTCTGTTATGGATAACGTTGCACCAGTACCTCTGAAACAGTGTGGCTTCATTAGACTGATACTTGTCGCACAGAGAGGAAACAGAGGGGAACCATTTACTTATCTTGAATTTGGAAATATGCAACCGATGTACTATTTTAAATTGCATTAGGCAGTGTCTGACATTAATATTAATATTCATGTCAAAAGGATTTCCAGAACATACATGTATTTGTAATGACAGATGAGCTGTGTTTTCTGATTACATCAAAACAAACAAACTCACCATCATCAAAGGTGTCAAGCAGAGTGGACGGGTTGATGTCTGACCCTCCCACCAAGATGTTGTCTATGGCCCACTGGGCTCTCTCCAGGCTGGGCGTGGCGAGGCCAGAGGAAATAGTAAATGGTTGCCACCAGCGCAGACGAGTAGCATTGGTCAGAGCTCCCTCTGGGAGGACGATGTAATCTCTTCTCACTGACACATACTTCAGATAGTCCATCTCATGCAGCAGTGTCCAGGACACACCTGAAGAACAGATATGGACAGAATAAAAACATGGAAGAAGAGAAATAATCATAAACATGAAAAAGATGAAAAAGAAAAAAAGTCCACAATGCTCTGTATGCACGCATGTTACTAGTGCACCTCCATCAGTAGAGTAGTCCAGCAGCACTCCCTCTTTACGACAAGTTGGACGGTGGCACATGGTCATGTTATCTTCACTTCCAATCCGGGCCCAGTACTCCACAAACCTATCCACAAAAACACAGTTCAAAATGCACTTAGAGTTGCAAGATATTTAAAGATAAATAGAAAGCTTGTTGCAGTGGTTGACTGAAGTTGAGTACTAACTTTGCTCCACGGAGATCCAGATCTGCAGTGACAGCCTGTCTGGCATCAGCTCCCCCAAAGTACAGGGCTGTCCCCTCTACCAACACACCACAGTCTGTACAGGGTCTACCGCCCTCCAGCACTTGCCACTGAGGGCCTGCTGCCCCCTCCCAGTCGAAACGCTCCTTCAGAGATGCCTGCAGAAAACATACACACATATCTTAATCTGGACCATTTCTGACAGCTGAACTCCTCTTGTCAGTTTTCTTTTGTTATCTCTGTTCATTTTATGGAGTGGGAGCCCGTTTCTACCTTTAGAGCAGTGCTGGCGTAGCAGTTTGGCCCAGTGAATCCTGGGTCACAGAGACAGCGCTGATCCAGACAATCTCCATGTCCGCCACAGTGGCCATCACACGCTGGCCCGATGTAAAAGTTCTCTACACCCCACTGGATGTCTGAGTGCTGCTGGAAAAACCGGAACCGCACCGCACTGTGGAGAAGACAAGAAAGGTTAGTCAAACAACATGCATTCTATTTTCATAATTCATATGACAATGCTTTTAATAATTTATACGACAATAATTCGATGTATCAATAATTAAGGCCATGCTGGTACAATTAAATATGAAACAGTACTGTATGTTTTGTCGAAAGCATGTGAAGGTAGATATGAGGTAGGATCTCACGTGTCAGCCAGGCTGTCGGGCAGAGGATAGACCGCCCTCTTCCAGCCTTCAGCAGGGAAGAAGACTGACGGCTGGGAGACCTGACCTCCACAGCGGGGGTCAGCAGGCAGGCACTGGGGCACCAGGTACTTCCAGGTCACTCCAAAGTCCACTGAATACTGAACATGAATTTGCCGGTCTGCATGACGCTCTGGCACACTGCAGCCTACTGCAATCTAAATTAACACACATATTAACAAGGTCAGAATCATAGCAAATAGGTCCCTCTGGGACAGTGTGTTACTGTCGTGGAAAAAATGTATTACAAATCAAGAAATTTATGGTGTGTGCATTGTCATGGTTTGGTATTCTGAGAGACCCCAGAGTCCTTCACCGTTGGTATACTTTATGTTGGGAGTCTGGTGCCTGAGGTAAGATAAGACAGGCCCCATGGTACAATCTGGACCAGACCAAGAGTTATGCAACACTGCTTTGATTTCTCCCAGTGTTTGTGATTATACATGATTATGTATGACGTGGAATATGCTGTATAGGTTTTGGTGTATCTGTGTTGATGCATATTAGCTGTGTCAAGATCTTCTTCTCTACTCTGAGATTTGTGTTGTAAAAAACTTACATATTCAAATTTGGACATGTAAGACTCAGCAAGTTATGCTTTCATTCAACTACGTGAAGTTTGACCCGAAGTACAAGTTTTTCATATCAAGTTACAGTACGATGAACTTGATACACTAAAGCAATGGTTCTCAACTGTTGGGTTGCGGGTACATTCTGGATGGACTTGACGTGACTTGTAAATGTACCAAGTTTGTAAAAAACACACTTTACTTTTGAAGTACAGTGAATTTCCGACACAAGCTTTTATGTCAAAGTGCTGTTTACTGTTGTGGAGTGAGTGAACAACAGACAGCTATTTAACCAAGACAGCAAACTAGTAGCATGACGCTGACTATATTAAACTTTGTGGACCTTGGACTAATGACTAAGGGTGCTTTCAGACCTAGAGTTTGCTCACTTTGGTCCGAATCAGGGACTTATTTTGTTACAAAGTTGCATAATTGTCTAGAGTTTCTCACGGCAGCGTTTACAAATGGACCAGATAACATGCCTTGCACAAGAAAGCTGCTTTTGATTGGTCAGAATTTCCATGCAGGAAAAATCCAGGAAGTGAACAAAACGTTGAAGAAGAGTACACTTGCAAGATAAATGTGACACTTGCTAATGTCACAATGGAGGGACAACTATGCAGGCTGATTTTAGCGCTGGTCATCATGGACTATATTGCTGTCATTGTTCATTTTAGTCAAACCATACAGTTTGAAAACGAGGCGCGGCTCCAACTAGAAAACAATGTTTTGATTAATAATCCTCCAGGACTGTAACATGCTCATGTTTAACCCAAACAATGAGTACTGTTACTGCAGCTGGTTCAGATCAAGGTCGGAACACATTCTCTAACCACACCAGAGTTTGGTAACTGGACCGAGACCCCGTCTTCAAGAAGGTCTCGGCCCAAGTGTTTTGGTGCGCACCTGAGTGTGATTGCTGTGTTCACACCTGCCCAAACGAACTGTGCTTAGGGGGCAAACAAACTTGAGTTTGGTTAAACCAGAACCAAACAGGGCAGGTGTGAAAGCACCTTAAGGAGCAATCTGGACCCCGGGGCCGGATCAGTTGGGAACCAATGCACTAAAGGATATCATGTAACACAAATATGTATTTATATTATTATAAATATGTGTCATTTAAGGCTCATTAGTTACCTTGAACTGCATGACCCAGCCCTTGTCAGGAATAATATCATGTGTGACAGCATACACTTCTCTTCCATCTGCATTGCCACACACCATCACTCCATCAGGGGAGCTGCAGAAACGCTGCACTGAGCAGTCCTCTGAGAACAACCAATGATCGCTCACTGAGAAGAAAGAAATGAAGAGAGGCAAAAAGGGCCAAGAGGCTCTGTTTAATAGCGATAAAAACAATATGACATCACTGTAGATTGAAGTGGAAACAGACAACTTTTCCAGCTAGCATTTCCAAGTGGTATTATAGTTGGCACCACTGTTGCAAAGACAACTGAATTGCTTTCCATTTTCCTCAAAGCCTAGCAACTACCAACAACACAGGATACACTGCATTTTGTTTTCCATAGTTAATGTTGTTTTTCACCATCAAGCATTTCCGCTACTAAGGACATTAACTGTAAAAGAACTTATAGTGATGCTCTCAGATAACTGGTAATATCTAGTAACAGCTACCACAGGTAAAGGAAAGCGCTATCCTCTTTCTGTTTTTGTTTCGCAATCGTTGATGCTTTTCCTTTGTGCTGTAAAATGAGCCTTCATTTTCCCAAGAGATGGTACTCTGTGGCAGAAACAATTGCATAGTGAAAACGAGGCTTACAGAAAACCAATCTAAACTCAGATGGTGTCATTATTCTATAGCCATTATATTGTGCAGTCAATAGTTACTACATAATGATACGTTAAAGCAAAAAAACTTGTCTATTTCCACTTAAATTGAGGCGGTGATTCAGAAATACCTATAGGTGTTTCCTCCTGCTCACTCAGCTGCCCTATCCTTCCTGAGGTCCCGTCAGCAGGAGCTCTCTCATGGTTGGGCAGTGCCACTCCTCCAAATGTATCAGATATCTGTGCTCGTGGGTCTGAGCCTGCAATGAGGACATTATCCAGAGCCCAATCACTGTGATCCGCTCCCTCATGTTGCGGCTGCCACCAGCGCACACGCACTCCTTCCTGACGGGCAGCAGGGGGCAGCAGCACATTTACAAACCTGAACACAGACAAAAAGCAGGAAGAAAGTCACAGCTATCCTGCTTCTCTCATCACTCAGTTGCACGCGGGGAGTTATGTGTCGTTGATAAAACTCACCCAGGCTTGGTGTACAGATCGTAGAAGATCTCTGTCAGCAAGTGCCAGTTGATTCCTCCATTCAAACTGTACTCAAGAAGCACACCCTGGTTACGGTTGCTGGGTGGGATCATGCAGCCGTACATGAAGTAAAACTGGATGAACTCAGCATTGGTCAGGTTCAGGTCCACTGTCACCAGCTGACGGCTACAACTCTGTGGACAGACACATAAAGAAGTGTAGTCTGGGTAAATCAGCCAGTGTGGCCTGTGATGGATGGATACCCGTCTGTGTGTCTCTTTTTCCATTTCTCTATTTAACAGTGTCATCCCTCTAAAAACAAATCCAAAAGCTTAAAAAATGTTTGTTATTTTCTGTTACAGAGAGCATTAAGGGAGCTAGTATAATAAAACTGACTTTACTGAAGTTTGAACTTTCACCAAAGTAGCATTTATCTTGATACAGCTTGATGCAGGACCTTTAACGGCTGCTCTTAAGAGGTTTCTCTGGCAGTGTGTCTGTCCACTTTAAGATCAGCCTGTCAATAGGTATCCATTTACAACACTGCCCTAAGTGCCTCGGGAAAGGTTTAAGCTGACATAAAGGCTGACAGCTACTTACTTTGTGGTCTTTTATTTAACAGATTGATACTTCAAGCAGCATTTTTCAGACACTGTTAGATGTTTCTCTCGTCTAACTTTATATTTGTGTCATCTGTTAGCCTCGTTGAGTGAGCACAAGTCTTTGCTTTAGCAGCCTTTATTGCACAGGTTTGTCTTTCAACTCCTGCTCAGCATGAGTGGAAGGTTGGTAAGCCTTATTTCAATATATGAATGCATTTATTTGAATTTATTCTCAACCAAATTCTTGGTTGGAGAAAATCTCATGATAGAAAATATTGTAAGAAAGTGAAAAAGAAATAAAAAAAAGAAGCAAACAATGAGCGTAGATGACTACTTACCCCACTGAAGTGCAGTGCAGCTCCAGAGGCCACGGCTCCACACACGGTGCTGAGTTTTCCACCAGTGAGGATGTGCCAGTGGCTGAGTGAGGGAGCTCGACTGAAGCTGTCCTTCAGCTGGGAGGGCAGAGGAACCACAGGCTCATCGCAGTACTCTCCACCCCACTCTGGGTCACACCTGAAAAGGGTTGGTGGGGTTAGATATAAATAGTCAGATTCAAAGACAAGATAGTCATCAAGTTATGGTGAGTTTAGCAACACATACATACTCTATACAGTAACTTTACATGATCAAGTAAAACATTACTCCATATACGACATTCTGTCAGCACACAAATAATATAAAAAACATTATTAGAAAACTTAAGAAAAATAAAGCATTTTTACACCTTACTGCTCATTACTAGCAGACATTAACCACTGCTACTACTCCAGACATGCACATTAAAGACTTTGGTGTATTCATGCATGAGGCTGCCGTTACTTACACACAGGAGCTCTGTTGGCAGCGTCCGTGTCCAGAGCACATATCTGGGCAGCCATCTCCAATGTAGAGGTTATCCAGAGCCCATGTCTGCTGCTTGTCAAAGGGAGCCTGCTGGAACCAGCGGAACCTTGTGGCTGGAGACCTAAAGACATAAATCAACGTCACAAATACATCAAACAGTTGAAGTTGAAATACACAGTGGCAAGGAATGAAACTGTAAAGTCTGACATGGCACTTTCTGATTTAGTATCAGATTGTAATGTTGCCTAACTGTGTTGAAATTAAGCCACTACACCACAGACACTTATGAGCTTTTTAAGAAAATCAGATCAGATCAGGATATGTTATAAGCTACACAAGTTTGTCTGTGTGTCTGAGTGAAGTTCAGAGCAGTGCTGACCTGGCATATGATGGGATAGGCAGAGTAATACGACCCCACTTGTTGTAAGTGTCAGAAACCAGCAGCCTCTGCAGGGTGTACGAGGAGCAGTCGGGGCTTGTGGGCAGACAGTCTCTGACCACAGGCTGCCAGGTCAGACCCAGATCCAGAGAATACTCCAACTCTACAGCTGCAGAGAAAGAAAAGAAACACTATTATGTAATTTCAAGAAACTGCATTAAAAACTTTAAACTTTTAACAGCATGACAGTCTAATCACTAAATAAAGAATGTCTGGACTTCTTTTGACATCTTTAACTGTATTTCACTAATTATGTTTTAGTGGAAAAACAACTGGAAAATGTTGAAATCACAGATATGAGAGCAAAATAATGCTCATTGGCCACAGCTCTTTTTCATGCAGACATAAATATATTAGATAACTTTTATTATCATCAATATCAGAGCTGCAACAACTGATTAAAAAAGTAGAATTTACAATATTTTGATATTTATTTCTGTCATTTTTCAAGCAAAAATGCTACACATTAGGTAGTTCCAGCTTCTCAGATGAGAGAATTTGATTTTTTTCTTTGTCATTTATAATAGTAAATGATTATGCTTTGGTTTTGGACTGTTGGTTGAATAAATCACGCTATCAAAATACTTCACCTTGGGCTGCGGGACATTTCAACAGACATATTTTGCTGTTTTCTGGCATTTTATGGACAAATTAATCAAATACTCCAGAAAGCAACTGAAAGAATAATCACTAAATAAAATAATAGTCAGTTGCAGCCCTATTCAATACTGAATACTATTCACAGTTAATTCACACGTCTTAGCTTACAGTAGCAGGAGTTGGTGACAGAGCAGGAAGCTGAAAAGTCAAACTGGATGAAGGCGTCTTGACCCAAACTGATGTCAGTGGTAACAGCATAGCGAGTGTTGGACTTCTCTATGAATGCGAACGCAGGCCCATCTGAGCCACAAACAGGCATTCGGGTTCCACCAGGGTGGAGGAGCCATGAACGCCCGTCGATGGAGGAGAAATCATCTTCCAAAGGCCCCCAGCCACTGGCACTGCCCCCAACTACCACCTAGGAAATGAAAGAAACATTTTTGCACAGTTCATGTGAAGAAGAAAGACAAAGTGGATCTCTCATAGGGATTAAAAAATGAAAGTTTAGTTGGATAACAGCCATGATGTTTCAACGCTTGAATGAAAATGATTAAAAGACTTATGGATGGATGGATGGTTGGATGGATCCTCACTTACTGTACCTGGTCAATGACCCATGGGCTGTAAAAGTGTCCGTTCTCAGAGGGCTGCCACCAGCGGAGGCGAGTGGAAGGAGTGCGGGCACGCAGTGGGATCTCCAGGGCCACCAGGCGAGCCTGATTACTGCTGTTGCTGAAGAGAAATTCTTGCAGGAGGCCCCAGGTAAGGCCTCCATCCACAGAGAACTGCAATAACACTGGCTGGGAGCGAGGGTCTGGAGCCGCCTTACCACAGCCGAGACGGAGGAAGAACTGTACAAACCTGCAGGGGGCAGCCATCAACACATGAGATTATCACTGAGGACTGTAAATTCAACATCATTTTTTGATGGTGTAAAGGTTTATGTGTGTTTGTTTGCTTTGGTGGAGTTTACCTGGCATTTGCCAGGTCCATGTCATTGGTGACCAACATGCGCAGGCCATCCTCACTAAAGAACAGGTGGTTCCCGCTCGACATGATACCACACTTTCTGGATGGTTTGCCTCCACTCAGTAGTCTGAAACGCTCAGCATCTACAGCTCCACCTGGAGACATAAGTATGTCCACAAACACACACATAGAAAGCAACAAAACAGTAAACACACAATCATAAATTCATCATATACTGTATGAAAAACATCAGTAGGAAAACTGAAGTCAAAGGACTTTATTTACAAAGCACTAATCAAAATAATGTTACTGGCTTGAAGGAGATCCTGGTCTCAGCTGTAGTAAAGCACTAAAAAACAAATACATTTTAAGCACATAAGTGTGTAAGAATTTAGCCTATAGCTCCCACAGCCTGCATCACATTTCATGTCAGTTAGAATAAATAAAAAAACAAAATGCTGTCAAATAAAATGACTCCAAGCTCCAAACATGCGAGTGCATTTTACCACAGATTAGGATTTCTCATAACTTAAAACTCAGATCCTATGATCCATCAAATGCCATCACACACATCCATTTTCAGTGAACTACCTACGTCCTAATGGCTTTCTGAGTGCATCTGTACGTTGGCATACCTTCAAAGTCCTCCTTCAGGAAGTCAGGGTTGGGAGTGTCAGGCACAGAGCAGTCGGATCCAGAGTAGCCGGGGTCACACACACAGTGGCTGCCACCCACACACGCCCCGTGACCATTACACATGTCCTGACACTGTGGGCCAATGTAGACGTTGTCTAATGCCCATGTTGGAGGAGCAGAGCCAGTTGAAAAGAAACCCTGATACCAACGGAACCTCACAGACCTGTAGATAGGTCAGAATGTGAGGATTAGACAGTGAGAGCGACAGATAAATAAACAGCTATCTTGTAAGTTTAATAAAAGATTTATGTCCAGTCCTTACCCACAGAGGCGAAGCTTGCCAAAGTGAATGACCTCCCTTCTCCAGCCCTGAGTTGTACCGGGGAAATAAATGCTGGCAGGGTGGAGCTCTGTGGAGCACAGTGAGGAGGGCTGGGGCCCACCGGCACACAGGGGCACTAAAAGGTGCCATGTGGCGCCAAAGTCCCGTGAGAACTCGAGGCGCACTGGGTGGGCGGAGGAGCTGTCAGCTGTGCAGCCCACATTAATCTGGAGAGACATAAATATACATAACATCGGCGAAGATGACGAACCATGATTTATGTTCTGAATGAGTAAGTGTTTTGATTGTTACTTTGGAAAAGAAGTCATCAAGGCTGTGTTTGTGTACCTCAAACTGGATGATAGTGTTCTCATTTACGTCAATGTCCCTGGTGGTAATGGAGTGCTCACCAAGCTCGCTGGAGACAAACACCATGGCTGACTCATCCTCCTCCCTGAACCAATAACACACACAAAGATTAATCAAGGGTATTAACAGCTTTTGCATCTTTTAAATAACATAGAATCCAAAACACTGTTAAGACGGGATCATTGACAACAGTCAAAACTGTTTCCTTACAGTCCAGTCTTCTGGTAGGGGCAGTAGAGGCCAGTGTTCCCTCCGGGGAAGAACAGCCAGTTGGACTCATTGGGACCTTCCTCAAAGCTGTCTACCACCACCGGTGGGTTGTGTAAGGAGCTGCCATCAATGATGAGATCATCTATCACCCACACCTCCTCCTTCTTACCTGAAGGGCATAATAGTGTGGAAATTATTACACACTGATTCTACTGGTTCAGGAGGCATGGAGAATGTGGTAAAGAAACAGACAAGAGGTGTGAAGAGCACAGACTGTGTGAATTTTAGTGTGCAACAACACATAATGTGTTCACACACCGCTGTTGTAAGGCTGCCAGAGTCTGAAGCGGGTGGCGTTAGTCTGAGCACTGGCTGGCAGCGGCAGGTGGAGGAACAGAGTGTCAGTGGAAGCTGGGAAGTAGAACTCATCCAACATCAGCCAGCTAATTCCTCCATTCACAGAGTACTGCAGCAGCACTGAATGGGAGCGCTCTGGGACACCTAGAAAAGCCAACAAGAGAAACTATTACAATATCATCCTGAGAAAAATACATTTTAATCAAAAATGTAGCTTCAATCAATCATTCAATGAATCAATGAATCTTTATTTGTCACATGGAATTAAACGAGGTACAATCCCAGTGAAATGCAATCCCATCAGCTCCGTTAAGAGGCTAAATTTAGCACAAATTTAACGGAGCTGATAGAGATGACTGGAAACATCAACAAACATTAATTGCACATATCTTGATTCAAAAAAAGATATTGCACTAATGATATTACAGCATAAACTTGCTCAAAAAGTTTTGCAGCTGAGTGCAATTTGCTCTTTCTTTGCATCTGATTGCAATTACCCACCCATGAGGCAAAGTATAAATGTTGCCTTTGTGCCAAGAACACAGCGCAGACCAATGGCAGAGAGAAAAAGAAAGCTGAAATGTTCAGTCTGCCAGCTACAGGTCCTGGACGACGACATGCAGAGGCATTCCTCAAAACTAGAGGCAAAGAATTTGAACTTGACAGAGGGAAAGGGTATTTGTGGTTTAATATTGCAGTCTGTCAGTATGCTTCAGTTATCACCAGCTCTTTGAAGACACTAATAATTTCACTGTGACTGCATGTGGCAAAAAGTGCTGAGCTTTGTAAACTGGACTGTTTTTGCAATTATGCTTATTTGCATAGCAGGAAATTTTGTGCCAAATGTATGCATAATAACTTTTTCAAATACATGCAATCAGCTCAGGATGCTATTTTGTGGGTGTTTTGAGAATTACACAGTTGTTTTTGTGCAAGTTTAGAGGTAGCTAAATCTTTTTCTGAATTTGACTGTGAGTTACGTTTTACCTTTAGTTATGAATTTGAAGGAGAACTGGATGTAGAGAGTGTTGGTGCAGTCCAGATCTCGTGACACTAACATTCGTAGACCATCCTGCAAACAAACAGATGGGGATTACACTGTTGGTCAGTTAAGAGGAGTCAGTCATCCAAACATTTCAAGCTGTGTCACTGTGATTTAACTGCATTATTATTGCTCTGGATGGTGTTTAAGAGACCTACCCCTTTGAAGATGAGGGCAGTGCCAGATTTAAGAGGCTCTCCACTCAGGGTTCCCCTCTCTGCTCCATACACCTCAGGCCACGTCTCCTGCTGCAGGTTTTCATTAAAGTCCTCTCTCAGCACAGATGGCAGTGGGGCCAAAGGCACACAGTGTGCCCCTCCATAACCCTTGTCACACCTGTGTGAGAATGGGAGTAAAAGGTTAAGTAATATTTACATTGAGGCAGAAGAGTAAAAATGACCAAGGATTAAAATTTATCAGTTGTACAGAAAATCCTGTTTTACTTACACACAGCGCCCGTTGTCACACAGACCATGTCCAGAGCACATCCAGGGGCAGCCAGGGGCAAGTAACACATTATCTAAAGCCCATCCTTCTGCCCCTGGGGTGAAGTGGGTCTGGATCCAACGGAATCGAGTTCTGGGGGAACTAAGGAACACAACAGCAAGTTACGCTAAAGAAATGTAGTGTCAAGAGTTAATGTACTTTCAGAGAAAATATCAATACTGTCCACTCATTTTGGGTATAAAAAATAAAAAGTGCGTACTTAGCAGCACTGGGCAGGTAGACAGTGATCCTCCGCCAGTGTTTGTACTGGGTCGAGGTATAAATGGAACTCTGAGTATAACCAGCGCAGCCAATGGCTGGGGGCACACACTCTGGGGTGATGAGAGACCAGTGATGGCCGCAGTCTGTGGAGTACTCCAGTCGCACACCATGGGAGAAGGAGGTGGACTTACTACAGCCCATACTCAGCTCGAACTGCAGGAACGACGAGCCTGACACCTCAAAGTCCCAGCTCTCTGCATATCTTGGCTTCTCTGCAGACACAGTGTAAAAGCAACATTACGTTTTTTTGGTATTTACTCTAACTTGGTTTAGGTATCCATACTAGGTTACAATGATATATTATTTTCTTTAACAGTGCCTCAACACGATAACTCTTGAGTCTGCTCGTATTTTGAAATCTGGTTCAATCTAATTTTGTGGCCCCTCCACAGACCTGACAAAATAGGCTGAAGTCTGTTGTGTTTTTTGTTCACAAAAAAAATCATTTTGCTGATTTCCATGTTGTCAATGCAAATGCACATTAAAACGAGCGTACACCAAAACACAGTCAATACAAGTCCAAATGCAAATACAGCCTTTAAAATATAAGGTACTGTTGAGTTATGAATGAAATGTTTGTGCATGTTTCAGCGCATATGAGAACAGCCATGGATTCTGACAATTAGTGCTACATGTGTTCACGCAGGGACATGTGAGCTTTAGGTTTATAAATGTGTTGCCAAATTGATCTGGCTTTGCATGCTTAATGAATGAGCCCTGCTGTAATGTAATATTTGTGCAAAGTAAATCCGCTCACAGCTTGATGCAAGCATAAACAACAGGCAGGATGTTCATTCAGGTTTGCTCTCATTAATAATGCAGGACCCACGGCGCCACAGTAAATGGGTGATTCAATTTCAGCCCTTTGTGTGGGTAATACTGTGATGTCACTGCAGAGCCATTTATGTGGTTTGTTTTGAATGTATGTGTCAGTGGTTACTAGACATGCATATGCAGGTATGTGTACATCTGGTTGTATATGTTCTATATTTTTTTTATCATGTAAAGTCAACTGTCCAGCTGTTTTACAGGAACATATTGCTTCACATTCATTGATTTGAACACGTTTACACTGCAGCTTCACTGAAGCTGTTAGGTGTTAAGTGTCTTACTCAGGGGCCACTTTACAGTGATTGTTTAGGGAGTTACTCCTTCACTTTCCATGTACACACTTTCTGAGCCAGTCTAGGAAGTACAACGGACACCCTTGCAGTGGTAAGCCCTCTTCTCTAAATGCATGTGCTTATGAACAGCAAAGTGTTTGTGTGACTCACTATCGATGGCCTCAGAGTTGAAGGTTAGTGCTGTATCCAGAGACAAACAGTCCACAGTCACCTCCCCTCCCTGAATGCGGTACCAGTTGTGCCTAAGGGGCGTTGTGCCGTCAAACTTGTCATGGAAACCTGTTCTGGAGCTGTCGTTCATACCAATTAAAACATCATCCAGAGCCCACTGGGCCGAGTGTTTCCCTAAAAGGATGGAGGAAGAAGTAAAAATGAACAAAATTAAAGCTGTGATATTAAAAAGATATTGTAATGGCAATATTGTGCACCCTTATCATGCACTAACCTTGCTGTGGCTGCCACCACCTAAATACTGTGTAGGGGGTTTTGGCTGCAGGTGGCAGCTCGATGGTCACCACTTGGGGCTCCAGGAAGGAACTAAAGTCCAGTTCTCTTATGAACTGCCACTGGACACCATTGTTGGTAGAGAACTGGACAATGACACCTGGAATCACAGAAAAAACAGCAGAGTTGATAGTACTTCTAGATTAAAAATACATTGTTTACAGTTTGAGGTACAGAATGAAGTAAATCTAGCCAGAAATAAAAACAATACAATTAAATGCAGTGGAATCAAACATCAGTCCAGAAGCTCTGATTATCACAGATAAGCTGTTTAGGATGTTGGCAGTGTTTTATCTGACACTGCAGAAACGATCAGACTGAGCCTTCAGCGCTGCTGCAGGCTAAAGATCCACAATCTGCTGATGGGTGAACATAATAAAACATACAACACTACACTTTGATTCTTCATTAGAATAAACACGCTGACAATGAGGACCAGATCTGTACCTACACAGTGTTGGCTGAATCACAAGACCGATCAAAGACAAACAATGAGAAGGAACAAATGGAGACAAGCCAGTGGTGAACTGATCAGATTAGATGTGGAGCTGCTCTCTACAGACTGCACTGCTGAGGGACAGCCACATGAATGCAGCAGAGGGCCTCAGCACAGCATGTGATAATTACCTTCATTTCGGGAGCGAGGCCTGGTGCAAGTTGGCCCCAAACTCTTGCTGCCAATTCGGATGTAGAATTGAACCAACCTGTATGTAAACAGAAAAAAATGACATTTAAATTTCACATCAAATAAACAGCCACTGATTTAACTGACCCGACAAACGAGATTTCGTAGGTGCGAATTCCACTTACCGTGTGTTGGTAGTGTCTAGAGGCACTGTGCGTGCTTCTCTCCTCCCAGGGCTACTGAAGTAAAGAGCCTTGCCCTCACCGATGATGCCACAGCCGCCTCCAATTTGTCCCCCACTTAGGCTCTGCCAGAGTGGGCTCAGCTTCCCCTCAAAGCCCTCAGTCAGTTCTGTTGGACTGGCTACAGATGGGACACAACTATCCTGCTCCACTACGAGAAAAAAAAAACAGGGGATCAGAAGCTATAAAACATAAGTACATGAAAAATATAACCTATTTTAATTGCTTTTGTTGTCATCATGGTACCTGTGTATCCCATATCACAGAAACAGACACCAGAGATACAATCTCCATGTCCCCCACAGTGGTTTGGACAAGGCTCAGAGATGTAGACCCCGTCTAAGGCGAAAGGTGGGGCATCTCTGTACATGCTGCTCTCCTGGAACCAGCGAAACCTGGTTTTACTGGGAAAATGACAAGAACGGGATTAGGGAATAAAAGAGATACAGCTGACACTTAAAATATACCGGTCAACTGCTATGACTGCGTATTCTGCATCTTAACAAAACTAGTAACAATCACTATTACAACTTAGCAGATTCTGCATGCCTGTTACCATAGCTACCTGGCTGCAACATTGCGCGGTATGACCACAGTGACCCTGGTCCATTGTTCATAGTCTCCAGTGTTGTACACAGTGGGTTCTCTGAGCTCACGACCACTGCCCTCACAGACGCCTGCCCCTGGGGTTCCTGGGTAACAGCCCTCTCTCACCAGTGCCCAGGTACGACCCGCATCATGAGAGTACTGCAGCATGACTGGAGCAGACGCGCTGAACTCTGACTCACAGCCTATGTTCAGCTGGTAGGGGAAATAGTGAACAGAAATTAAGAACAGTTACATTCTGATAATGTGGCATTGTGTGTCCGTTTCTCAAAGTTGCACCCATAAAAATAGAATGGATAAAAAGGACACTGAACTGTTTGTCGTGGTTATTTGACTACTTTAACAGAAAATGATAATTGTTGTTAGTTGTTATGGTGACAACATGCACATGTTAGTAGGACCCTAAAAAGTGTGTCACACTCATTAGTTTGGGATCAAAGTTTAGACCTCATGCTGCCTTTAAGGGATCAAATGTAGTGACATCTTTGCACAATGAGTAAATGTTGGTGTAACACACAGTGTTGGGGGTAACATGTTACAAAGTAGGTACTCAGATTACTTTTTTATGTCAAAGGTGACATAATGTGTTAGTTTTGCGATTCAAGTAATCAGTCATTTAATTACATTTTCAAAAAAGCAATCTGTCACTTTTAAAGGTCCCATATTATTCTCATATTCAGGTTCATAGTTGTGTTTTTGGTTTCAAAGAAAACATGTTGACATGCTTTAATGTTTAAAATACCTTGTTTTCCATACTGTCTGCCTGAATATAGGCTACCTGTAAGCACCCCCTGTCTGAAACACTGTTTTTCTATCTTTACAGGCTGTTTCTCTGCGATGACATTGCTAGGTAACAGTTTGGGTCTATGTTTGCTTCCTGTCAGCTGATGTCATTCCCATTCGCTGCAAAACATTACAACAAGAAATAAAAAAGGACCTATTCAGAAGGTTTATGTTTCCATTTATTCCCATTCTATTTCTATGATTGCACCTTTAAAATCACTTCTGCCTCTCTAGTTCAAACTTTCCATGTGGGTACCTTGAACTGAAGGGTGTAGCCAGGACGCAGAGCTAGGTCCCTGGTGACAGCCACCCTGTCCCCATCAGAGCGCCCGAACACCATGGCCGAGGGTGTTGGGGCACAGAAGCTGTTGTTGCTTTCCCTCTCCATGCCTTCATTACCCAACATCAGCCACACACTCATCTGGTTCAGAGGGTAGTCGAATGCTGGCTTCTCGTAAAAGTTCTGTAGAGACAGAACACAGGCGAGCTTTACTGTAGTGTTTTGTGTTAGCAGGTAACAGTGTCTCCAGCAGAACATATTTCTCATAAGATAAATGGATACTCCTCTGGAAAGATTCAAGACTTCACAGCTGTGCTTTCTCAGTTTAGCTGACACTTTCCATTACAACAAAAGATGTAATATCTCAAGATAAAGCCGAAGCTGCTGCACGAGGTCAGAGCACAAGTTAAAGGTAGAACTACTCAAAGTGATTCCTGACCTGTGGTAGAGTTGGATTGGCCATGGGGATGATGTGTTTCTCCCTCTCTGACAAAATTATGACATCATCAATTGCCCACTGGTCATAGCCATCTCCAGAGTGAAGAGGCTGCCACCAACGAAACCTTGTGGAAGGTGTCTTAGAGGCCAAGGGAAGCTCATAGTGGACAAAGCTGAGAATGGAGGAAGAGGCAGGTTGTTGACATTTCTCTTTCAAAATTTACAGTCATTACTGCCACATCTGAAATGCAACAGTAAAGCAGATCTTGTACACTGGTAAAGATGAGAAATATTAATTCTCCCCTTTCTTCGTCCCCAGGTTTCTTACCGGGGCTTAGTGAAGTCAGTGAAGTACATCTCAGCGATGAGGCCCCAGCTGATGCCTCCGTCGTTGCTGTACTGCAGCAGCACTCCTTCCTCCCTGCTGTCTGCCTGGTTACACTCTGCCCAGTCTCCGCCCACCCGCAGGTAGAACTGAACAAACTCAGCCCATTCAGTGTCCAGATCCCAGCTCACCAGCTGCCTCAGCCCAGCCTGAAAACAACACACACATAAATTTGTACATATTAAAGAAGGGACAATCAACTAGGAGCTGTACGACATAATGTGGGTAATGTGTAATACTGTGTTGTTGGTATTGTGGGACGATACACTCTTGAAGTGGAAACTTTGTTATGCCAGTACATTTGTCAATCCTAGAATAAATGTTACTGCTTCCTGGTAACAGCTGCAACAAGTAGATTTCCAGCTATACGTACTAATTTATAAACATGATTAGGTTGCTAAAATACAGATCTGACTGAAAATTGCATGGACACTCCATAATGTCACAATCAAGTATTCTATGGAGCCATGATGATTAACAAATCTATACATTTTCAGAGAAGAGGTAATTCAGGGGTCAAAGGTCAGCAGTTTTTGGCAGGAGTACTAAGTAAGTAAGTTATCAGAGATTGCAAACTGTTCCTCTGCCAAGTTTGCACAATCCTCTAAATTAGGTGTTTTAATAACATAAAAATATTTTTACATTTGTAATCTGGATCTGGATTTGCACCAAAACACACAGGGACATTGATAAGATTAATGTTTCTGATTTATTTCTTGTATATTGTGTAAGAGTCACAGTTGATGGAAAATATCTAAAATTGTTAAAAAAAATACTGCATTCTTGCAATATTAAGAAATTGTTTTAAAAGTTCTTGGATCTGTACCTGGATCTAGATTTTTATCAAAAGCTTAATCACTTGTCTCTTTGCCTGTTGCTTAACTTTCCACCAAACCTGACCTCAGCCTTGTTGGATACCCTCATACAGTAACTAAGAAAAAGACAAAAGACCAAAACGGGACAGGAGGAAATCATTTACCTTGCTGAAGTACAAAGACGAGCCAGATGAGACCACTCCGCAGCCCATGTCAGGGGTGACCACCTCTCCGCCAATCACCTCCTGCCAAGTGGCCAGCAGTGCATCCTGGGACTCAAAGTCAGAGAGTACACTTGAGGAGAGGGGGGAGGAGGGCTGGCAGTCTGTCCCAGAGAAACCATCATCACACCTACAACAGAAGACAGTGGCTGAACTTCTTATCTTTGCTCTGGGTTCATCTTTGCTTTAATGAATCCCACAAACATCCATCAAAAGATATTCATGGGCCTCCCTGTTGAGATATACTTAGAGTGTAATAAAGTGTGTGGCTGAGTTCAAAATTCCATACAAACATGATATTAAGTACGCTAAAACAGAAAGTGAAATTTTATTAGTATGTCCAAAACCTTAGTATGAAACCAATACTAAGTGAACTGCATGTTATTTTCAGTGAAATATTACAGTATGTAAACACTGGACACTACGCTGGCATAAATACGGACAGCGACCATGTGACCATGTAACATCAAATACACTTCAATTTAAGTGTAAGCCTACAATCTCACTATGCTAGGCATAAAATATTTTCAAAATTAGTTCAGACTTCACGGTTTTAACCAATCACTGTTTGTTCACACCACTGTATGTAGACGCACTGTTGTGTTACCATGGTTGTGCGTCTCAAACTGGCAAGAGGACTCTCAGGAAATGAGCTGATAATTACAACTGAGCACGTCCAAAAAGATACATACTACTATTTATATATATAAATGTTTGTTGAACGATAACAATGATAATATACTAACTTTATTTGTGTCACACTTATCTTCAAATGGTCACAAAGTGCTTCACAAAGAGCGTAAAAAAACAGCAATTAAAATACAGTTGCAATAATAAAAACAGTGACGAGAGTTAAGAAAAATGTAGGCATTAAAAGGAAAACCTCTTCTTTAAAGCTATGTTTTAAGCAGTGATTTAAAAACAGGTAATGTGTGAGCAAGCCTTATCTCCTCAGGCAGAGAATTCATGTGCCTAGGGGCTATGATGGAAAAAGCCTGGTTACCCCTGGTTACCAGCCTTGACCTGTGGACGACTATTGATGGTCGGCTTGAGGATCTCAAGTTACAACTTGGAGCACAGAGATAGTACACATTCAGGGTATGTAGTGCATAGTATGTGGTTTTGGATGCAGTTAAAGCTGACCTGCAGTGTCCGTGGTCACACCAGCCATGTCCGTGGCACATGTTGGGACACTGCTGGCCGATGTAGATGTCATCCAGGGCCCACTCGTCCTGCTCTCCGTAGTAGTTCTGGATCCAGCGGAACCGTGTGGCACTGGACCTGAACACAGAAAGTACAAACACACACAGAAATAATTTAACTAGATTCACACTATAGAAGCTGAAAAAATGTAGAGAAATTCTGTAACTCATAACTGATAAAAAAGTAATATGATGTTAAAAATGCATTACATGATCTCATAAATCAACAGCTGTTGCCTGCATGACATGTTATGTTATACTCACTAATCTACTTCTCTACAGGGGATAGAGATTTGTAGATTTAGTGTTGTGGCAGGTAAAGATTAACCTTATCACATGTGTGCGTGCCTATTTTCCCACGTGTGTGTATGTGTGTGGGTTCTGCAGTTGTGTGAAATGAATGTCAGAGAGAGGGCAATGTCATCATCACATCATCTCTGTTAAAGGTAGGCTGGTGATGTGAATGCCTGTGCACTCAGCCTGGGTACATGTTTGCGCATGTGAGTGCCTTTGGGTGCTTGCAGTTCGGTGTATGTTCAGCGATGACAAATGGTTGTATAGGCGTAGATAGTCAGGTATATTGGGGATTTTATAGCAGGGAGGCTTCTTGGCTCGCTGATTCGTTGACCCATATCAACTCAGACCACCTCCTGATCATACAGAACTGGCCACGACTGTTTTATTATCATTTACTGCCATGACCTTGTGACCTCTCATCACACCCTGCAGCAGATTAGACCACCTTTATTTAGGAGCTGGGTGGCAGAATGAAATGGAGGTGGAGGTCATAGTGCTCAGTGTGGAAGGTTTATGTGATTGTTTGAGTTGATGTATGTGTGAGCTAGGGCTGTAACAGCACATGTGTTCCCCTCGAACTGTTCTGTGCAGGATGACTGGCTCAGTATTAGACTTGTTTCAATCCTGTTTGCCCTTCGAACTGAATGATCGCAGACTTATTAACTTTATAAAATGTAATAACAGTCTTCATGTTGGCACACACAAAGCACAGGTTCAAAAGTCTGAGTTCATCCAGCAAAGCTCTGGCAGTGTGTCGGGTGTTGACTCTTAGCAAAAGCATGGTGGTCCGATTATCTGAGTTCACAGAGTGGCTAGCATCCTTGATGTCTCAAATATAGATGAGAAGCCAGAGTTGGAAGAACATCCTACATTATCTTACCTTAACATTTATAATCCATATTTAGGAGAGCTATGTTTTTCCAGACAAGATCCAGGCAGGTGTGTGCACCTCATCTGTGCTGGCATCGTTTTAAGTGTGTCTGTTTAACCCTCAGGGGTCTGAGAGTATTTTCAGGCGCTCTGATGATTTTGGCATGCTCTGATGTTGCTGTCACTTCGAGCAGTTGTAAGCAATATTCCCAAAGTAACGTTTTTTGTATTCAGCACAAGTTCAGCAGTGATAATATACATGCAGTATGTATGTCATACTTTTTACAAATACCTTCAGAACTTCAGAATTGTGCTGGAGTGTTAAAAAGAAATTACCTCACTCAGAATGTCACAAAGCCCTCTGTCTACAACATGCATGTGGACAGAGGGCTTTGTGACAATCTGTGGATATTTGACTATACTTACTTGGCTAGGTGGTAACCCTCTGTTCCGTGTTTCAAGTGATCACTTTAACCCAGACCATAATCTTTCCCTAACGTTAACCAAGTGTTTTATTTGCCTAAACCTAAGCAGACCTTAACAACAGCATCGTCACACCATAAAGCAGTGAGATAAGAATATTCTGTGGCGGCGAATGTAGGGTTGCCATTCAGCCACAACTGAACACAGAGTTTTGTAACTAAGTTGAGGCAATACTGACACACTGCATTCTTTTAAATTACCAGATTGACCAGATATTAATCATTGTTAGTGTTTTTCAAAATAAATAAAAGGTAATGTTATCTCTTGTTTTGTCATTTGCAGCAAAAACATACCAAACCAAGACCCTGAAAATTAAGTAAATATATTAGATGACATCTGTGTGGATATCTGTGTGTGGGGGGGTTGCAGAAGAAATGTAATTGTTACGGTGCATTAAACCTTGTGGCAATTTTACAATAGTGTTGTGCAATATTAACTGTTGAAAATGCTTGTGAACAAAGCATGCTCCACTCTTTTGAGACAAGTTGAATGTAAAATAATTTGTGCATGTGTCTGTAGCTATGTATGGATGTGTGTGTGTGTGTGTGTGAGAGGTGCGTGTCTGCATTTTTATGTGTAGACATGAAGCCATTAACAATAATATGTAAGGACGCTTCCCAGTGTCCTCTTTATCAGCTTTACGTTATACATCAGACTGTATCTCAGGTGCATTATGCTTCTTAACTGCAAAAGACAGCATGAAAGATCAGATCAGAGGACATATTATCCCAGAGGGCACTTTGTGAATCTTTTCTTCTGTGTGTACTGTACAGATGTGAGTTACTTACCATGTCTTCTGAGGAAGAGACAAAGTGATGCGTCTCCAGTCTTTGAACTCTGATGGGTGGTAGACACTTGGAGCTGTAAACTCAGAGCAGCTCGGCATGCCAGGCAGACAAGCCTAGAAGAAAGAAACGAGGGCTTTCTTTACAACACATGATTTATTGTATACCCATTTGGGCGGAAAAGGCAATGCTTTATGTTGATTATGCAGAATTCATGAAACAAAGTTTTGAATTCATTATTGTGGAATTTTGTTTTCTATCAAAATTCTTCAGAAAGAGCACGATATACTGCAGACACACCCTAAAGCTGCATTAGCCCCACAGTGTACGCATATAAAAGGCTAACGGAGGATTACAGTATCTCTGACCTTGAACACTAGAAGACAAGCAAGGATTAACAGTACAGGACATTCACTGAGTTACATTCTGCACTTGCCAGATGACTGCATTTTCATGCACATGGGAGAATTAGAGAAAATTCACTGATGGAGGACTCATTACGCCCTATTCAATTCCAAAGGCAATAAAAATCTTGGCAGATACTTTGGTGCCTTATGAATATTTATGAGCCAGTTGTGATCACAGAAAATCTTTGTTGAATCATGGGAAGATAATCTGCTTGCTGATTCAAGTATTGCCATGTATTTGCTAATAGTAGGATGATAAAAAGTAATTGCGATAATTTCTCATCTGAAACAAAGTGCCACATTTAAAGACTCTCATTATTTACACATTATTACAGAGGCCGTAATGGGTGAATCAATATTCATGATCATGAATAAATGATATGTTTCCTTGTCTCTTTCCAGGATGACTTCTACAAGTTTTTTGTCATAAGTAAAGGTGTGAGACGGGCTGTGAGAACAAAAGGTGTTAACAATGTGAACAATCACTCAACACGGGGAGCAAAGTGGAGGATGTTTCACGCTCCTTACCTCTTTGACCAGGTGCCAGGTGAGGCCGTGATTGGTGGAGAACTCCAGGCGGACCTGAGTGTCGATGTGAGGGGAGGGTTCTCGGCCACAGCCCATGACCAGTGAGAACTGTAGACTGTAGGAGGCTCCGATCTGCATTGACTGAGTTTCCACATAACGGATACTGGAGCCGGGGCTGGGCTCACCAGAGAAACTAGAGTAGAACATGGAGGTAGAGAGGATACCATACTTTATGTCAGATGCTGTGTGGAATATTTATGTAATCATAGCATCAAATTGTTCTGATTGCATCAGGAATAAAAACAAGACAGCAACTCATTTTTATCTAGTTAGTCATTTCCAAACCCAGTCGACAACCTTTCATTAATTAAACACCATTACAGAATTTGTATCTGAGTCTCCTACCTGAGGGTCCAGTCATGTTGGCAGTAGGGCTGGACATGACCAAGATAGAAACCAAGACTCTGGGTGACATCCAGCACATTGCTGAAGTCCAGACTTATGGTGTTGAACAGCACAGACGTCATGCTGATTTCATCCAGGGCCCACACATCATGACCACGACCTGAATGGTATGGCTGCCACCAGCGGAACTGGACGCCAAACTTACGAGCACCAGCCGGGAGTTCAACTGACACAATCCTGGTTGGGTTGGGGGAAAGGGATTAGCAAACTGAGCTTCACTGACACTTAATGGAAAGTTTGCTTGACGTAAGCAGTGCATGTGCCATGGTCACAACCGCAAAACTGTGAGAATAATGACATATATTTGGGGATAGCATCCAAAATGACATTTTGGATGGAATTAATTACACAAGCAACTGTGACTCAGACTCTGACTTGGATCTAAAGCCTGCATAATCACAGTCTGCTTGGACAATCTTAAATAGATTCTGACACAATGCAGATGGTCAACATAACCAAGATTTATGAACACAGCATCTTGCATCACTCTTTAGTTTCTTTGAGCCCACTCTGTTGGCCACAGAGACCTATTTTTCTCTTTGTCAAGACTGATTCCTGCATCTTGGTGTTCTGTGCAAACATACACGCTGATAGAGTATGAACCTGGACTTACACCTGCAGGTCATATAGTTGTGTAGATGTAGACCTTGTCCCTGACTCACTGGCCCCTGTTGACCTTTCTAGTGGTGATGAAGAGCTGTGAGACCTGGCCTGCGCAGCTGGAACCCAGCCCACTTTGTCTTCATTACACAAATAGATAGCTCTAACTGACTCAATGGGTCCCAGTGGCTTACACCTCCAGCACGCCATTAGCAGCACAAATGTGTGTGTTAATGGAGTCATTGTGTCTCTGTGGAATCATAACCATACAAGCCAGTGTACACACACACCACACAAAACCGCACTCTAAACATCAGAGGTACCTTGGCTCATGGAAGCCTTGGTAGGCATAGTGCTGCAGCAGCGTCCAGGTGATGCCGTTGTCTGAGGAGTAATGCAGCAGGACGCCCTCCCCTGGCTGGTCTGGGGCAGGACATGAGCTCAGGGTGCTACGGCTGCCCAGGCGAAGCGTAAACTGTAGATACCTGCAGAGAATAAAGCAAAAGATTGAAAACAAGAGGGAGTAGGGCCAGTTGGAGAAATAAGGGGAGTACAGCAGCCGTTGAGACAGATTAAGTGCAAAAAAAGGAAATGACAGAGAAAGTGAGAAAAGGGCAGGTTGATAAATGAGGAGAAGGAAAAGTAAGGTGACCAAGAGTTCTCAGAAAGGAGAGGTGAGAGAGAGGAGGGTAAAAGGGTAGACAAACAGACAGTCATGCAGAATAGAGCAGTGGGAGGGAAGTGGCAGGATGATGGATGAGATGATTAAATGAATGAGGACAAAATTAGATGAGAGGAGGCGGAGGGAAAGTAAGAATAAGACAGAGAGACTGTGAATGAGAGTCAGAGTTCATATCCATGTATTCATGTTAACTGTACATAGCTCCAGTGTAGCACAAGTTTTCCTTCTTTATGTGTTCCTCTGTGTTTTGGCGGACATATTATCATCTATACTAATGTAATATTTATTTTAATTTCCATCATCCATCTTGGGCTGCCAGTCACCCCCCAGCTCTCTCTGTCCTTGGCTGAGCTTTGCTTTCAAACAGCAGCGCAGTTTCCTCTTTCAGGCAGCTGTTCACTCAATCAGCCAGGAAACTGGCATTAAATATGGCCATCAGGTGGCACACTGAGAGCCGCAACAGGCATAATCAATCTAACACAGATGCCATATCTAACTTCACCGTTCCCTCTCTATCTTCTCTCTCTCTCACATTTTCATCCTCTCCTTTCATCTCTCCTCTCATCTGCAGTCTTCCCCATGATCACAATCCATCTCCCAGCACAGAGTATGAGGGAAAGAGGGATTGAGGAAGGAGGAAAGTGAATGGCTGACTGGCTGAAACATTTGCAGTATCAATCAGAAGTAAAGACACCTGATGAAGGCAAGCCGTGATTTTACAAAGTAATCTGCTAGTGGCAATATCAGCAAAATCAGAATCTGCTTGTGTGCACCCTAAACGTGTGCGTGTATGTACAGGAGTGTACATGTGAGTGCCCTCACGTGTCTGTGTGTGTATGACACAATTTAGTTTTTGTCTGAACATTCATGATCCAGTTCATTTTCATTACCTGGCCTGAGAACTGTCGAGCGGAGCAGTGACTAAGTGTCTTCTGCTGTCCCTGTTGAAGACCAAGGCCTTGCCGCTAGCCAGCACCCCACAGCCAAAGCTGACCTCAGCCCCACGAAGGGAGGAGAAGCTGTGGTAGGAAGAGAGGCGTGGGCTGGAGAAACCCTCCGACAAAAAAGCTGGGAAGGTCTGGGAGGCAAGCTCACACGCTGGACCACTGAAGCCTGGGTCGCATCTGAGAGCAGGAGTTGGTAGAGGAGAGGAGAGAAGAGAAGAGAGGTGGAGAGGTGAGGAGAGGAGAGGAGAGGTACAAAAGGCAACAGTGGAAGACACGAGACATTAAAAAGAGTGAAGGATATAAATGAGAAAAAGAAGACAGGGATAATGAAAATCCATTAATAAATCATAACCATAACACAATTTGATTAATTTTGAATGGTGATTTGTGCTGTAAGGCATTAGGTGGATAATGAGCAGACTCATTTTGAAGGAGAGACATTGGATTTATTTGATTTAATAAAAAGCAGATCCTTACTTGCAGCCAGTGCGAGAACAATGTCCTCTCCCAGAGCAGAAACGAAGGCAGGCTGGACCAAGATACACTGAAACAAAACACAGGAAATGGAAATTACATTTTCTTTCCTACAGAAAGAGTCATTTTTGCATATTTAGTTGAGCTGTAATAAAAATGTTTGTGACCCTTAACACATCTGTACTGAGTAGATTGAGAATTTGGAGGGGGAGGTTTTCCGGCTCTTTGTGTGGTCCGTCCTAACAAGAAAACTGGCTTTTTATGACAATGAGCATGTCATGTGACCTGTATGTACAGTACTAACCATTGTCTATGGCCCACATGTTGCCCAATCCAGTGCCAGACTGTTTCCAGCGGAACCGTGTAGTCTCTGTCAGGGCAGCGTTTGGCAGAGGTATGGAGATCCTGGTCCATCTGGAGAGACAAAATGCAATAAACATATATCCGCTGATGCGCTCTCAGCCCGCTGTGTGCTGACTTGATGGGAGCGATCAGAATATAGCCATCACTTTTCAATAACGTGTATTAAATGACACGACTAGTTAGTGAAATGAAAGTCTTATGCTGCAATCAGAATGGACATTTTTTATCTTGTGGACATCTGCAATGATATGAATCAATCTGAAGAAACATAATGCACAAACATGTCATTCCGTTGCATTATTTGTGTCCTCCTGAATAACATATTCAGATATGGGTACATCACTCATATACATACAAGCACAGTCACACACATACAGATGTGCAGCATCATTCATACCCGCTGTAGTTGTCTGAGGAGTAGATGGTGCTGTGAGGTAGATGGGGTCCAGCACAGAGCTCTGGCAGACACTCGGTGTGGAGCAGAGACCAGGAGCGACCCTGGTTGGTGGAAAACTCCAGACTCACGCTAATGGAAAATAACAGAGAACGTCTTATCTTAACATTTTAATTTTCAAACTAAAATAGTCTAAAATGACTGAAGTGCACAGAACTTAGATTAGATAAAAATGATGTCTTCTGAGACTCCACTGTAAAGCCTGTCCCTTTACCCTTTCTACTCTTTTATTAAAAAGCACTCTGCAATTTAATACATTTGAAGCTTCAAATGACTGCAAGAGTTTGAACCTTGAGGACTGAAATACCCAGAAGAAATGTAACACGATCTTAACAAACTCCTTGAACTCACATTTCTTATTCTTAGAGACCAAGTGAGTTCAGATTTCTCTAGATGCTGCTGTTCAGAAGCATTAAAACACTGCGCCCTTAAGTTCCCTGTGTGCACCATTTACCATTCTTGACACCAGAATAACTGACTGAATCTAGGGTGTCTCACTTGGCATGTGGAGTTCTCCTTTGTTGCAGCCCAATTTCATAATGTTAACTCAAAAAGTGGCAATGTTTTGACATAAAAGCACAGCCTAACCTAGTTTTAAATTGTGTCACACCTGTTGGCAGGCTGGTAAGAGCCACAGCCGAGGTTGATGGAGAACTGAGCAACATGTGTGTGAGTGCCAGGCAGCACAGGGAGCAGCTGCATGAAGTCCACTGCCCATACATGGCGATTGGCACCACCATGTGACCGCTGCTCCAGGCAGAACTGCGTGACTGGTGTTTGTAGCTCAGTGGGCAGCGCCACCGATACCACCGCAGGGGTCTGAGATAGAAGAAATGGAAGATAGAATGAACATCAGACCAGAGGGAACATACTAATTAGAAAACAGTGAAAAGCTGCCACTTCTTTACAATCACAATACCCTAAGGCTCAAGATGTTGTCTTGAAATGGCTTGATTTGTTTATCCAAAACCCAAAGATATTCAGTTTACTATCACATACAAAGAGAAGCGGCAAATCCTCACAGATGAGAAGAAAATAAATGTTCAGCATTTTTGCTTAAAAATTACACAGATGATTAATCAGCTATCAAAATATCTGAATTACTTCTAATCTGTTAATCATCTAATAGTTTCAGTACATCAATAAAGTCTGAGAATGTACTGGTTTAGCAGCATGTTTCTGTGGGAAACAGAATAACGGAGCGAAAGTTCAAAAGTTCAAATGTGTTTTACACACAATCAAAAGCTATTCCCAAGTTTTATCTCTTAACTGATTATATAAAGTTTACAACACTGCTGTTGTGATCTAAAATATGTAGTCAATAAATGAGGCTTTATAGTCAAACACCTAAAAATCTACCACCATAGCATGCTGCCACTTCATTAAAAGTTTGAACTTTTTTTATGGTGGGATAGTTGGACTAGAAATAAAATCTAACTGTGATGATATTAATAGTAATAAGCTGGTATGCAGTAAAGTGAGCACTTCAGGTTAATTAACTACACGGACGAGAGTCCTTTTTTTGTACGTGAATATGCTGTATGACTCACCCTGTAAGAAGAATATGGAAGTGTGTCGAGCATTATACGTTCCCTCCTGCCTTCAGACCTTCCAAACAGAATCACGTCGTTCTCATGAGACTCTCCTGGATCACAGTCGCCACCACCTGAACACAAACACACCTCACTATTGATGCATTTTCACTGCATGGTACGACAAGGCCCAACTCAACTTGACTCGTTTTTTTTTTTTTATTTTCTATTGGCAAAAGTTGTGGATAGTGCCTGGTACTTTTTTGGAATTACCTCAGCCGGGGTTCAAGGCCCACTGAGCTGATAGTAGAGGGTGAATTAAAACACTGCACACTACTGACTGGCCAGAGAGAATCATCACTTCAGCAACAAGGGACATCCTGCACAAACTTGCCATTCTTTAATTGCAAAGCAACCATCAATAGCCATCAATTCTTTTATTCAGTTGACGCAGATTTAAAAAAAAATTGCAGCCCACAAAATTACATTGTACACTACAGCTGAGGAAGAGCAGACATTCCTCTGTTAGGTTGCCGATTAAAGGATTTAGGGAGTGTCGCGTTGAAGATGATAACATGGCCGTCTCACGTGGTGTCGCTATGGCAATCAGCTGAGAATCCTGCCTAAACTGGGGTGGTACTATCTGCAGTGGAAAAGGAAATAAAGAAAAGGGCCTGGTACCAAAAGTGAGTTGAAGCGAGTCAAGTCAAGCAGAACCATGCCTTGGAAATGAAGCATCAGTTTATGGAATTAAATACTCAAGTGCAAATAATATTGGTGCGAGCACCACAAAGAGCAGGGCCATGTACCCAACAATGTATTAAGTAACGCTGCTGCTGTCTAATCCAAATAAATGACAAAGTATTATAGATGGAAGGTTTCCATACCCATGGTAAAGTAGAAGCGAAGGTTTCCATAAGACGTGGTGTCGATGTAGGGGGTGCACACTCTCCTCCGGCCTTCCCTCTCAAACACTAGAGCTGAGCCTGACTCAATCTCTCCACACTGCATCCCATAGACAGCTCCCTCTATGTCCCAGCTGAGTAAAAAACACAGACACAAAGGGCTGGTTTAGTAGGTAAAAGAAGTTTCTCAACACAAACTGTTTGTGGCAGAATTCTATATATTTATTTATTTGAAGAGGAAACAGAAATTTTCCAGGGAGACTGCACCTGGTGCAAAATAAGTGGTACCTGAAATTTATGAGGCAGTATTCCAACAACAATACTATTTAAACTACTAATAAAAAAACAAGCCGTTCAAGTAATCACGCCACACAACATATAACGTATAACCCTTAAAAAACATTAATAACTTCTTCGTAGCTTGTATTTTTCACAGTCAGTTGTTTTATGGCCTGAAAATAGTTTAAAAGTAAAACCAATAAATTTGAGGGAGTAAGTTTAGTTAAAGAAGAAAATGTGGACCTCAGGAAGATCAGACACAATCACACTCCTAAAGATCAAAAACAACAATTGGCCAGCTCACTCAGTGTAAAAGTCCAGAGTACAGGCAGGCAGTCAATGTCAAAATGCATCTTCAAGACCTTCTAGTTGAAACGTGTTGGTTTATCCATGTATTAATAAAGGATTTGTAACAACAATCAGAGTGCCTCAGGTGCATTTTTGGACTGCCTGCCTCTACCATGGACTTTTACAATGAGTGAGCTGGGCAGTCGTTGTTTTTTATCTTTAAGCACCTGATTTTTTACAATTAACTACACAAAGCCCAGCAGCACTCCCTACTTTTCCCTCATAATCACACTCCTATTTCCATCAATGGGTCATCTGTTGAGATTGTTGATAGTTTCAAATGTCCTCTGACACACATCTCAGATACTTTCACACGGTAAACGGACACCAACAGTGTCCTCAAGAAAGCACAAAAGAGACAATACTTTTTGAGGTGTGTCGAGAGGTTTGGCACGAGCACTAAATCTCCAGTGAACTTGAATTGAGAGTGTACTAACAGGCTGTATTATTGTGTGGCTTGGCAACCTGACTGCTCAGGACTGCAAACGGCTATAGAGACAGCAGGAAAAATCACTGGCACACTACCGCAACTTCATAACAGTTACACCATACATTGCAAAAGGAAAGTCTTTTACACATCATTAAGGATACCTGCCATCGTGCTTATCCTTTGTTCTCGCTCCCTCTATTGAAAAATTATTACCAGAGCATGAATGCACACAGAACCTGTTTCGGTAATAGCTTCTTTCCCCTGGCAGCTACGTTGCTCAACATTGTTGCTTGTAGATCGTATGTACTGTATATTATGGGTGATGTTATTTATTTGTTGTTGTCTGGGGATGTGCCCTTTGTTTAGGCAGAGAGTGCCACTGAGCACAGACATTTCAGAGTAATTTTTTTACACATGATCATAAACTTAAACTTGAAAATGTGCCTTAAAAAACAACATAATGGGAATATATAATTTACAGTCAAGTGAACAGAATTTATTGGGAATTTTAAGCACTTAACCTTCGCCAAATATTAACCCCAAATGAGACTTTATTGACATAACAGCACACGGACAGGAATCATTAGAAGCAAAAACTTGTGTTTATAGACTGCCTCTTTTGCATCTCCCTCTGGAGTATTACTGAAGTCAGTAAACTGTTGCCATAATTCACACCTCGCCAGTAAACAAACACACAATGCCAGGAATGTGGCATAAATCACCTGGAAGAGGACTAACACATACAGGACAGACACACACCCACACACACACACACACACACACACACACACACACACACACACACACACACACACACACAAACACACACACACGTGCAGACCCATATTTCTGCGCAGTGGAAAGAGGATCCTCATTAGCACTGACAGAAGTTAACTCAGTATGTCAGCCCTCTCCTGTGTTCCTCTACCTCCCCTCCCTCCTTATCTCCCCCTACCATTTCCCCCCTGTTCCTCTTTATTTTCTGCCATGCAGCACATAAGCTGCTGCAGCTCTGTCACAGCCAGCATTGGGTTAAATGACACTTAGTGGAGTGTAGCATTAACACAAGCAAAAACTCTCCCTGCCTTCCTAACACATGTGTCAGCCCATGACACCTGATGGGTGAGAGCTAGCATGCAGTGTAGCATGCTGGCGTGCTGCAGGAGGCTGCGAGGGTGCGGGGCGGCCGTAGAAATACCATCCTGTTTGAGGTCCTTCTCATTAATATAAAAATGTACTGACAGACCCGGTGCATGAGGCATGCTAATTACTCTCTGGCAGTAACACTATCTATCATCTCACCTCTTTTATCTCTCCGCCTCTTGCGGTGCTTCTGACAGTGTTTCCTTGCAGTCTGCTGTCCAGTGTGTGTGTTTGCAAGCATGCATGTGTGTATGTACGTGAATTACTCTGAACAGATGGACCGCTGTCTCTGTAGCAGTCAGAGGCATGGCATTCACCTGTGTCAGCCCCTGAGCTTGACTCAAACTTGTGCAACACGCTGCATGTCACATAACTTGACATATGACAAATGACAGGTGTCAAAGCATGTGCATGTATACACACACAGAGAAATGCCAGAGCACTGATATGATACCAAAATAGTCTCTCTCAGTTGACTCTCTCTTTCCCACTTAATATGTGGCCTGGTGATAAAATAAATACATAAATTATCATCCCAAACTGACCCAACATTCACTACAGATAATGTCTTCTTGGGTTATTTTGGCTGTGATTTCAGTTTAAGATGCCTCTTGGTTACTTTAAAACCTTTATGGCTTGGCGCTGTTATTTATTTTGATCTTTTAACACCATAAAAAGACTCATTTGTCTTAGGTCTGGCAACCAAATACAGTTTTACTATATTAGCATCTTGGCTGTGGACCAAACTCCCCCTCAGTATCAGGTCAGCTGAGTCAGTGCCACATTTTAAAAAGCTTCTTTAAAAGAAAAAAACAACCTTTAAATCTGTTTACACTGGCATTTTAATACTGTAGTATTTTTTGTTTTTATCATATTTTGTTTTAATTGTCTAGTTTGACCTTTCCCTGGAATTATTTTATTGCATTTGTGGCTTTATGTGCACTTGTGAAGCACTTTGTAACTGTGGTTTGACAGGTGCAATAAAAATAAGGACTGTCCACTTATTTAGTAGATATACTGGGATAAAATGATCACGTAAAGGGGGTGGGGGATGAAGTGACGCCATCACATTGACTTACTTTGAGGGTGGACTTTCAAAGTCTTCCTCCCAGTAGCTCCTCCCCTCTTCACGATGCAGGTCGATGTCTCTGGTGGAGGCAAAGCTGTGGCCAACTCCCTCACCACCATGGAAATACAGGGCATTGCCCTCGGACTGACAGGCATGCTGGCCAGTGAAGACACAAGTATTAACACATGCAACAGATAACCATGTTTGTAAAACTGTGTCTTACAGGAACAGTTCAACCACATATCAAAAATACTAATTTCCCTTTGCCTTTAGTGCTATTCATTTATCTATTGTTTTTGGTGTGAGTTGCTGAGTGCTGGAGATATCGACTTGGAAATGTCTGCCTTCTCTCCAGTATAACAGAAATAGATGGCACTCGGCTTATGCTGCTGAAAGCATCAAAAAATTTGAAAAACTCAACAGCAGTGTCTCGCTGGAAATCATGGCCTCGTTCCTCAGAAGAATCCACAGAACTTGCTGTGCAGTTTCATGTAGAAACCATTCTCATTCAACCAAACTACACCCACCAACCATATCACTGCACAGTGTGCATCTCCTCACGGACGAGAGGTTCATGCTCTCGGCAGTGCGAGATGTAAGGATTACTGGCGTCCTCCTTAGCAGAGCTGTAATGTTAGCTAGCTTGGTGGTGCAAGGTCAGCTAGCAGTAGATGCACGCTTCCTTCACGCACGAAACTGCTCACAACAAGTTCTGCGGATTATCCTGAGTAACCATGCTGTGGTTTCTTTAAAGAGACATTGCTGTTGAGTTTTTTAAACATGTTTTTCTGGGACTTTGAGGAGAGAAGGCAGCAACACTCAGCAACTCACCAAAAAATTCTAGATTGATAAACAGCTCTACAGGTAAGAGGAAAATATGCATATTTGATTGTGGGGTGAACTGTCCCTTTAAAAAAAGTTGGCTTATGAATTGAAACACCTCTCATGTGGAAATGTTCTAAGGTTCAAAGCACCTCATGATTATGATATCTACTCTGCTTTAACATGCAGCGGAGCACAAGTTAAAAAAAATCTCTTTCAAGCAACATTAAGTTTCTGTGTTCACTTGACTGGTCATTATGCTGTCTATCATATTTCTAACTACATGAATGTGAATGAAATGTGTAAAGTAGGGAGTCCATGTAAATGTCCACTGATTTCTCACTGTACCTTGACAGTAGCACCAGGGAAGAAGAGCCAGTTGGCAGTGTTTGGAGGGTCCAAGTTATCCTCCATAAGGGGGGCTCTGTGGGCAGCGTTGACCAGCAGCACATTGTCAAGCCCCCAGCAGGACTCGTAGCCTTCAGGGCCTTGGGGGGCCTCCTGAGACCAGCGGAGACGAACGCCATCAGCCCTAGAGTGATGTGGCAGGGGAAGCAGGTGGACGACGGTGCTGCTGTTGGTCGGGGCTCTAGAGGTGAGAAATGCATACAGGGTAAGAGTCTTGGTGAATGTCTGTGTGGTGGCTGTTTTTATATAAATAAGTGTTACGTATTTATGCATTAAATGATAATTATTCATGATCAAAATGAGGCTGAAGTAACTGAATACAGAGAGGCTAATTCACATGGACTCACAATGAGTCTATGTGAATTAGTCGTTGATTTATGAGTTGGTTTTTGTTTATATACAAAAGCATAACACACTTACTGCAGCTAAATATTGTAGTTAGAGGACTGTATCATTACATTACCTCTCTGTTTGTGAGCTGACTAAACAGAGGGAGGCAGGGATAGAGGGATGAAAAACAGGGGGATCACAGAGAAACAAACAGGAGAGGAATGACAAATTGAGAGGGGGAGGTGTGAATGAGGGAAAAAGGAGAGGGCGGGTGTTCATAACAGATGGAAGGACTGTGGGATGGATGAGGAAGAAGAGGAGAGAGAGAAAGACCTGATCTTCTCCAGTGTGATCCAGTCATCTGAGGTGTTGGCGTTGCCACTTAGGCTGTATGACACAGTGATGCTGGGGTCTGAGTAACTGAACCGGCAGGAGCCTGAGCCTGGGGAATATAAACGCACACAGAGGACAGACATGTATGACAGTTAAAGGGATACTTTGATAATTTTCAGCCAGCTTTGGATCATAACAATGTGGGTAGTGTGTGTAAATGAACTATGGTAAACTAGCGCCCAGATCTCCCTGCTCATCTCTCAGCTCAAATCCACCAGAAGACGAGCTTTACGTCTAAAGCTGTTGCTCGAACTACAGACTGTACTTCTCCATTTTCATGTTTGTCACCACAGACACAAGCATATCAACAGAGAGACCTGTCCCTCATTTCTCTCTCAATCTCAGACCAAACTCAGGCAGTGCTGAGCAAATATTATCCAAGAAATGTTACTTTGCCTATTTATTACCTAAAATGTTTCAGAAATATATTTTTAGTGCACTGTTTGGCTGTAATAGCGAGAGTTGGTAAACAAGAAGCAGGCGCCATACTGTTTCCTGTATTGTAAAAACAATACTGAAATCAAACAGTAAAACTAAGCAGTGCTGATCAAATATTAACTGAAACTCTGTTACTGCCTATTTCTTGCATTACGTCACCTGCCAGCAGGGGTGTTTATTTAACAGGTGCAGCACAGTGCATTCTGTTGGTTGTGGGTTTTCTACCTCTTGAGCAAAAGCAAATGCCACAGCCCCTTTTCTTTGTGTTCTCTCGTCATGTAGCAGCAATTTGAAAAGTATGTGTGTCTTTCTACTGCATAGAAAGAAAAGAAGACAAAAGAAAGCCTTTCTTTATTCGTATCTCAACAGGAAATTCCGTTTCTTGGTTTCACTGTGTTGGTATTTTACAGATTATACACACAGGCCCGAAAAAAGGATAAATGTAGAAACAGGACCTATACATGCATCAATGGAGACATGTCTGAGTGAGGGGACTGCCTAAGGACCCGTGCAGTTGAGGGTTTGATGCCTTACTCAAAGACACCTTGGCAGGGCTCAGGAGCATGACCTGGCACCTCTCCAGCTAAAAGTTCACAAGCTGTGTATAGTCCATACAGGGACTTGAACCAGAGACCCTCCAGTTCCCAAGCCAAGTCCCCACAGACTGAGCTATTGCCTAGTTTTATGAAAAAAAAAAGAACATCTTTCCAGCAGTTAAATACTTCTTTGTCACACTTCATTTGAGGGAACAGCTACAGTAAGAGTTAACTAGTTTTTTTTAAACAATTAAACTTTATCAGCAGGGCAATGATCCTTAGTATGCCCTAAGGGGCGGCCTGGTGGCTCTTCTGAATGAATGCTTCCACATTTCCCCCTTAGCCAAGTGGAAAATTATGTCTAAATGGTGTCATGGTGGAACTAAGTGATCAGCAGCTTAACAGGGCTGAGTGAAGTTAAGAGGCAGTATGAAGGGGTTGTCCAGAGGTGATCAGAGGAGCTGACACAGTACCAGAGACTCTATAGGTACCAGCAGCTGGATACTGTTTGTGCCTGTGTGCCCACATTCTTGTGCATTTCTGCTTGACAAGTTTGTGTGGGATCAGACTATTTTTGCGACTTTAAAATGCAGGTTTGTGTGGGTGCTGTGGGAGCTGGCGGGGTCAAAGGTTGCTAATGGACGAAGCAGGCTAACCCCCACGTCCCCACCTTTCCTCTCCCCCTCCTCCCACACCACCTGCGCAGGGCCCATGTCCTGTCAGTGTCCTACTGTGCTGCTCCGTCCCCAGTGAATACATCCATGCATTTACCTGCTACCACTTCATTGCACTGCTCTACTGAACTGCTCCATACACAAGTCTACTGCATAAAAAAACTCATATTAATGACCTGCAAACAGGAGCTCAGCCAGACAGAATGAGACAGAGAAAGAAGCATACAGGATGGGGGGTGAGGGTGTGTCGTTACAGTATGTACTCTTATTTCCTCCCAGTCACATTCCCATGAGAACTGGTGGATGCATGTAATGGACATGAAAAATACAACACCTCTAAAAACTCTGCCATGGCCTTCTGTGTGTCTTTCTAGAATACTGTAAATCATTCATTATTGTAATAGGAGAGGCAGAGAGACAGGAAGAAACATAGAAATATACTGTGTACCGGTATGCTTACTGACATGTAGCAGAGCAAAGCCTGTCTATTTCTTGAGGATGACAAAGAGATCTATTATCCCAGCTGCATGACACTGTTGCTCACAGGGCTGAGATATTTGAACAAGGTTTCAAAGGTCTCATACATAAGCCTGTTATACAGAACTGAATAGTTATTGTTTGCAATGTGTGTGGAGATTTAATACTCACCCAGGGCAAACTGCAGGACTGAAGCTGTGCTTGTGTTGAGAGGTACAGTGGTCTGGGGAAGATATACAAGGCAGTTTAGGATATAAACCATACATAATCAAAATCAATATGATTTGTTGCACTAAGGTGTTTCTAACCTAACACTAGGCTGAAAAGCTTTGTTTCACTGATGTTTCCTGGTTTAACATATAGAGTCTGTTGCACTTGTAACCACATCCAACTATGATGTAAAGCAGCTTTCACACCACCGCACAGCAGCCGCCCTGACAACCACTTAGCTACAAGAGAGTTCCTCAAACAAGCAAAGCGCTTTTAAAAGCAGCTGCTGATTCTACAGTTAATGTCACTGGTGGATGTGAAAGCTAGCTTGGTGCCGTGTAAATAACTCCCCAAGTATATGGGCTTCAGTCATTGGTTAATACTACATACTGTGTCAAGACAATGGAAATCACTGAAAAGACCAAAGACAAGTTGCTAGCATCGTGTTTTACAACTGTGAATATTCAGATATCAAAATTATCAGCTCTTTCATCTAGTCTTCCGTGATGCCCAGCAATAGTGGTGACCTCTAGGCGGCAGAGCAAAGTTTGTGTGTGTTCACCTGGGCAGCAACAGCTTCATACTCATACTGCAGTATTTGAAACTGCTTCCCATCTGCCGCCTCCTCCTCACTGAACTGTGGCAGTGTGAAAGCCCTTTAAAATGCTTTCATTATGTTTCTACATCATGACAACTTCAACCACTTGAGGTTGGTAAAACATATTTAAGACACATTCTCTTTTTTAAGTGTGTTTATGTTTGTGTGTGTGTGTGTGTGTGTGTGTGTACACTATACTATGTGTGTGTGTGTGTGTGATTGTTTTTGCGTAAGGGAGACAGCGACTCCGAGAGAAGCAAACGATAGGCTGAGTGTACATGAATGTATGTTCTCATTGCTGATGATTGTTGTATTTGAAAATATCCGTGTGTAAACGTTTCTGTGTTTCTGGATGTGCACGCTTGTTGCACTTGACAGAAGCGCTGCCAGGCAGCGGCATCAAACATTTGGAGCAGTGACAGACAAAGCAACTGTTTATCAAAGAAGTAAATAGAATCATGAGGCACTAAACACTTCTCTGCTGCTGACTGGCTTTCATCTCTTACAGCAGAATAAACACTCTGAAATCAACTTTGTAAAGATAGAAAGAAGGCATGAAAAGGTTTGATAAGCAATTATGAGTGCATGTGTTTATGTGCCACACTGCATCTCAGTACTCTTGATACTACTCTGCTTTAATGTAAAATGAACATGGTATGAGTACTCCTTCTGATTTCATTTCACTTTTATAGGTAACATTATGAATGTCATTCTTAAACTTCTGAGTCCTGCAGTGGTACAAGAAGTTAGTTTTGGCTAAAACTGCTGGAACAAAAACTTGCAGACGCAGCATTGTTTTGAGTCTAACTTGGCAGTTATTTACTTGTCTGTAACAGTTTACTACTTTTTGTAACCTGCTGACACAGAGGAATGAAAATAGAACAAACAAATCATGACACACATAAAGTTTTGCAAATGTGCATGATCACTTCTTCAGGGTTCTGGCACATTTTCATGGACAAAATTTAAAACTTTTCCATGACTTTACAAGGAACCATAATTAAAGTAGAACTCCCAGATTTGGGGAGTGACAGCTGACAGTTTGGTTGGCCTGCTGGTTCATTTGAAAAAAGGAATACTCCGTACCTTCAAACTACCAAAGTGTGCACTGGTTTTATGAGTGACAACTGAATTCATGACTCTATACGTTAAATCACTTTGTCACCACATTATTTTTTTTGCCCCACTTGCCCGGTATTATTAAAACATATCAGATTCAAACTCTAATCAAACTACAAACAGGGGACAAATATTAAACTACTTCATGATACTGGCTTCATGTTTGTTTTTAGATGATTTCTGTTTGAGGTAGAACTACTTGGTCGAAAACATTTGGGCATTATTAAGTCATGCAAAAACTAAATGTGTGCATGTGTGACTGTGTTTCATCTAAGCTTGCTTTTTGGCTAGATAAACAAATGTGTTTTGGATTTCAAACTAATATTAGCACTCACACTAAATGAAACAGATGGTAACAAATCGTAAAATGTGTTATTTGTTTTTTGCTAAATGCATGGTTTTATTTTGAAATCAATTTCCAGTGGCTACAAAGACAGTCAAATTCCAGCCCTTTACCACCACTATACATCACCCTCTTTGTTAGAATGGAAAAGTAGTGTAGAAGCTGGTGGAGAGTTTATAGAGATGCGGATGTTTAAACATGAGACCCTACTGTGGTCACAGCCAGTATGCTGTAATTTACTGTAGCCGTGGTTGTGGCTACTGAGTGGTTGGTTTGGATGTATGGTCAATGGGCCGTAAAATGTACAGCAGTGGCAGTGTGGTCGAACATGGCAGTTACCAGCTCTCGTTCTCCAAAAGGCTCACAGAAAGTGACCGCTCTGCCATGCATCAGTACACCACACTGCTCTCCCACCTCACAGTTACTGCACTCAGACCTGAGAGGAGAGGAGAGGAGAGGAGAGGAGAGGAGAGGAGACGAAACTGAGTTACAACAAAAGCAAAAAAGTATTACAACAGTTGTCGATGGTGACTGCACCCTAAGACAACAAGAGGGGTCGTAACCTTTTCACCTACCAGATGCTTGGGTCCAGCTCTCCTTGGAGGTTGGAGTCAAAGTCGTCACGGAGCACAGCGTGTTTGCCATGGAGCTCCACTACACAACCACACACACACACACACACACACCAAGTATTAGCAGTTAGACAGTCTGTATGATACCTTGTCATTTCATGTTGTGATTAACTGTGTGATTATAATATCAACAAGCAAAAATAACAGCATGCAATCAAATGCACACTCACCAAGACTGGGTCTCAGTGGGGACTCAGTTGGAGCTGAAAGACACAGAAGAAGACAGTAAGTATTGTGAGTTATACAGCGGCAACACCTTGCATTTACAGGTAGTTTGATGCTTGTCACAGACCAGTCCTTGGCCTAACTAGCATTAAGTTTTCCAGGGCAGATCGAGAGCTGTACAAATGAATGTTTAAACCTTATATTAACAAAAGTAAACATTAAAACTACACAGACTTTTTCTATCTGTGGAGTTTTGCATTGTTAATTGCATATAAAAGTGTGTGTAGTAAGTGCAGGGCCCATTCCTAAATCATCTCTGAGTAAAACAAACTTCCTCTGTGTCCTGGCCGGCCATGGCTGCAGTCTCCTGGCTGCTGATGTTAATTCCTTTCAGTAATGAAAGGCCGCGCGGCCATGATTAACGGTTCAATGCCAATTAACCGCCATCCTCCCCAGAGGCGCCTGTGTGCTGTAATCTGTGGCCACTGCCTAGCTAACACACTCAACCATCAATCTCTCCCAGGGGATACACAGCTCTGAGAGGAGGAGGGAGGCGAATGAAGGGGGGTAGAGAATGTTAAGACTTAATGAATCAAACATGGCTTTAAAAAAAAAACACTGGCTCTAACTCAATCACTGAGAACACTTTGTAAGATACAGTCTGCATCCACATGTTAGAAGACTATTGCAAAGTTGCAGAGTATGGGTGTGATCTTTGTGCTACAAAAGATGGAGGAACTAAAACGCTGTGAAGTTTAAAACTTAATAAATCAAATTAAGAACATCTGATAGATTGGCTTGGTAGAAACGGCTTCATTAGCTGGTGCACACAGAAAAAAGAGACGGGAAAGGTGTGACAAATAACATAGTTTGGCTGATATCATTTACTTAAGATGAGACCAGTTGAGACCAAATATTTGCTACGAGAAAAAAGCAATTTTTCAAATTTGCAGGGGAAAAGTTGGAGCAGTGTGAACTGGCCCGTCTCAGCTCGACACAAACCGGCTGATTTTGTCACCCGCAACTCAAGTTTGTCAAGTCACTAGCGGCTGGTTTGAAAACGCAAGACACATCACCTGTTTCTACAGCCAATCAGCTTGTAGCAAAGTCTGCTGGCCAAGTCTGTTACATACTGTAAGCGGCAGCGTGCTCACTTGCTGATAAGAACTCTCCATCCCAGCCGAGTGCGAGTCCATCTCATTTACATCCCTGTGGCTGTTAGCACATATGTCGGTCTCCATCCTCATAGTGTACCGCTGTTGCTGCTCACTGCATGTGTGCATGTCACACACACATAGGCTACTGATGTACTGATTAATCTGCTGGTTATTTAAATTATTGTGGTGTATACATAAACCTGAAAAACTTGAAATCAGAGCAGAAGTAGAAAGTTCTAGTCGCGTTGGTGTAAACTGGCAGGTTTTCTGAATGTTTGAACAGGGCTCTAAACTTGCACCAAATAAGGGTGCACTAGATGATGACTGAAGGTAAACGGTTGTGCACCTTTCCGACCACTCAAAGTGCTGTTTTTACACCACAGGTCACCTTCACCCAATCACACATATTCATACACTAGTGGCCGAGGCTACCCAACAAGGTGCCACCTGCTACTCAGTTTTTAACAACCGGAGCACTTTAGGGTTCAGCATCTTGCTTAAGATGTGACATGCGAATTGGAGGAGCCGGGGATCTAACCATCGGTGGATGACCTGCTCTACCTTTTGAGCCACAGAAGGTAGAGCACAGCCACCCCTACTGCTGGTACCGCCAGTACTGTTGTGAATTTAAGATTCAGCACCTAAGAAGTTAAAGCAAAACACCAGTTGCACACCTGTGTTTTATCCTGTTAAGCAAATTTCCAGAGTTTATGTTGCACGTCCATATTAGAGAATTTGAGTTTAACCTTGTTTCGTGATCAGTCACTGAGTGGCACAGTGGCTTTAACCTTAGTGAACATGTCACCCTTCAATCCCTTTGAGCTTCTTAGTCTGCTCTGGTAGGTGGGTTTTTTTTTAAGATTGCCTTACTCCAGACAGAAGAGCAGGATAATCTGCCACAGTATTCTCCATCCAGGATGAGCCGGCCCACCTGATAAAACACACTTAGATAACACAGTGAGGGCTCATTTCAAAGTTTCATTTCAAGTTACTTAAGACTTTCTTTCAAACCTTATAGCAGTTCCAAAATTTCCTCTGAGAGAGGGGCTTACATTTGAGAAAGCCCACCTAAAACCCCTCATAAACAACGGAACCTGAATCAAGAGAGGAAGGATTATCGAAAAACGGTTCCTTACTATCGTAATGGCTCTGCAAATGTCTTTACTAGGAGCTCAAGCCTCACTTTCGTTAGCTGCCCTAATTTCTTCCTGTTGGATCCAAATGCTGGGCACTTAGAAATGGATTTACTATTCACAGTGGCGGTAAAGTTTCATGCTGACTGCAGAAGTTGGAGTCTTAGTGGCCTGTGTGACAGAGCTGGGCGGTTCAGTGGCTGCGACTGTTGCTGCCGCTCTGGTGGGCCCTGATGCTCAGCTCCATGGCTGGAGCTCGGGCTCGAAGATGAAGCCCATTAAAAGCAGATCAAAGAGGCCTTTTTCCTCCCACTCCATCTCTCACCCTTCCTCACCCTCTAATCCTCCAGTGTCTGCTGATTCAAAACATGTTTAGAGAAGCTATCAATCCCAGCATGTGCAACTCTTTCATGTTTCTTGTACCTTATTAACAGTCTCATTAAACTATAATAAAAATGAAATATGCAATTGTGTGCTCAGTTTACACGTGTTCATCTTACAAATTCAACCTGAAAAGAGCACGTACTAAACCCCAATTCCTGGTAATCCACCCTCTGAAACTGACATACAGTAATAAATGCTTGGTTGGTATTCCGGTCTCTACAGTCTCTCTCTCAAACAAACCCCTCTAAATCGCTCTCAGTCTTTCTAGTGAGGCCATTTGGCTGGAGAAAGGCCCAAAGATTTTTTTTTGGGTGGATAATCCCTTCAAGCTTCCAAAAAGGCCTCATTTACAGTTTTCTTTCTCCGTGCTTCATCACGCTCTCCTGCTGTCTCTCTCACTTTCCTTCTATCACAATCTCTCCCTCTTGCCCACCCCTCCATCCGCACCCATTCTGTCTCTCTCTGCCTAACCCTCTGCGCATCGGGAGCAGACAGTGGCGCTCATTTCACTTGGATTAATCCCCTCTCACTTTCTTAAAGACTTCAATTACTGCCTCCTCTATTTGCGGCTCATCTCTGCTAATGCCTGTATCTCCCTGGCCAGGGCTTATACTCACAAGCATGCAGAGGGACACACACACGCACACACACATTAATGCACACATACACACAGACAGCTTTTCCTTCCACAGCTGACCCAACCCTCTTTGCTACTTCACTGCTATGCACATGCACACATGTGTGCACATATAAACAGGAGCAACAGCAAGGAGGGGATTCTCAGTAAACTACACCGGGACTAAAATCGGATGGGTGCTGATGAGCAGGGCTGGGGTGATACAAGGGGGGGACTAAATGAGCATAAGCTTTGGCAGACTCAGACATCTAGGCACAAAGAGCGCAGGGCACAAGTCATGTTAAATCTTCTCCCCCTCTTCTCTCCATCTTCCAGCTCTAATCTCCTCTCTCTACTCTTTTTCTCCCCACTCTGTAAACTGCGCACTCTTCCAATCTCCCTTGTTCTCCTCTCGTTTGCTCTTTTTCCCTCCGTCTGACTCACATCCTTGACGACGTGAACCGCGTTTGAAGTCGAGTCGCTCCCCGTCTAACTGGCGGTTGCAATTACTGACTCACCAGGACGCAGGATGCTGTTGTTTTTCCTTTTACAATGACTAGAAAGAAATGGTTCTCCAAGGTCAGATTACAGCCACTTCACTCCACTCAGCGAAAACCAGGGCCTTTGTGTGGGCTTCAATTGGCATCATTACAATAATCATAGGTGAGTAGAGAGGAGACCAGCAAAGAACAAGACTCACTACTATTTTCCAATCTCTGTGTTACCTTTTCTAGCTTTTTAGATAAGGTGGAATCCAAGGTAAAGACGAGACATGTTTTTCATCACAATAGAAGAGAACTAAGAGTCTCAAGACATGAGGACAGGCTTACTTAGCATGCAATTTTTGGCTTTATGTGTTTATCTCTTTGGCAGACATCTCCTGGCTGTCCATGTGTCAGAGATGGGGGGGGGGAACACAACACATTTTCTTCCACATATCATCACACCTTGCTTGCTGAAGTCCAGTAATTAAGGTAATTCAAACAAAACTTGCACACCCAAATAAAAAATCTTAACAGCAGAATAACAGAGACAAAGACTGAAAGGAGAAACACTGGAGAGAAAAAGGCTAAAGGAGACAGTCAGGATGCAAGAGCAGAAGAGATATAGACCAGATAGCGAGGTCTCAAGGTTTCTTGCTGGTGAGAGATGAAGGATGGCAGTCGAACCGGCGTGCAGCCAGGCAAGCAGGCTGGCTGGCAGACTGGGTGGGTGGCGAGGAGGTGGAAGAGGGGAGGCCACCCGTCCCTTCTCTGTTGCGCTGTGATCAGGCGTCCCTCAGGGAGCAGTGGCCTCTTTGAGTTATATGTCCCTTTAATAATCCATCTGGGGTGCAGTGCACTCGGCCAGGCCCATAAAGACCTGATTTATTCCCTCTCTGGAAATGAGAGGACCTGGCGATGCTGGGCAGAAAGCAGGGACTGCTGGCCCTGCTGTCAGGAGATAGAGCTGATGGACGGCCTGCAGCGCCATTGAACACCCACAACCACTCCACCCTCTAGCACAGAGCACCCTTTCCTAGCCCACCCCTACCTCTCCTCATTCTCCGCCTTGGCTCCTCTCATATGGGCTTAATAAGTCTTTTTATGGTCGCTCAGTAGGAGCGGAAATGTACTTCTGTTTCATCCTCCTGCCTGTCTGTTCCTATACTTTCAGTCGTTTAAAACTGTGTTGGTAATTTGCATTTTGCCGCATCATGCTTTAAAACATCTCTAGGAGCCTGTCCAGACAATTTGGTGATGTGCTGATTGGTGCCACAAACTACTCTGCTGTGCTGCGGATTTCATTTGGTTGCAGCAATATTTGTTTGACTCCTATTAGTGTTGTCTTCTAAATCCACAAGTAAGAACAAAATAAGGGGATTTTTTGGTGCTGGTTGTTGAGGAAAAAATGGGATGGGTGAAGAAAGGTGCTGGCACAGCAGACAGGAGCTGTTGGAGCACAGGGGGAGCAATGTGTCTGGGACCAGGCATCCCCCAACACTACTAGACAGATGATTTCACCCACATGTACACACACACAAATCCAGCCTTGCTTATGTCTCAGCAGGCTTTCAGGGGCACCAGGGTGGAAACATTAAAACAAACACCTGTCTCTGTGAACTTGCAGGGAGGCTTTCTGTTACTGAAAGGCCAAGTGCTGTATGTCAGATGAACCACAGCGAGTTAAGAGCTTATACCTCTCCTCTTCTTTCTTTATCCTTAAATCTCTTATTTATAGAATTTATACCTCCATCGATTTATCATGCTAAGCTCAAATTCACACTCCACTGCTACCTTCTTTTTCTATCTCACTGGTTAATCTACCCATTTGTTCTTTAAGTCCCTAACCCGGCTGATCACCCCTGATTGCCTTCCTATTTGAGCAGCCTCCCCCTGTTTCTCTCCCGCCATCCCTTCCTTTCTCGTTTCCGCCTTCCCTCCCTCTCCTCCATGGATCATAACCCTGCTTTAGATAGCTTTCATTTCTCCAGCTCTTCAAAGCTGGAGTCTTAAGCATATGAACTTCTGAAGTGGCTTGGCTTGGCCCGGTATCTTTTATTCCACTTTGAATGCTAATGCCTAGATTTGAAGTAACTTTGCTCAGAGCAGCTTGCACTCTCTTTGCCACTCTGCGGATGAATTTGGGACGGTAGCCTATTTGATCCCGTTGGAAGGGAAAAGTCTACAGGCCTCTGCCTCACCCGCTGGTGAATCTGACTTTGCTGAGGAAACTAAGACAATAAACATGATTTATTTATAGTTTTTCACCTTCGCAGTTCTATTCTGAGATGGTGTCTGCATTATCACACCTCTCTGCACAGTAATTCCGTTTTGGCTGTGCCACAGCACAATTTGTTTAATGTCAAAGTAATTTTCAAGTTTCATTTTAATGTCAAAAGCACCATACATACCAGTTTCATGACTTTTTTAATCTGCAAAGCTCTTTTGAAGTTGCAGGTTTTGGTTTGCAAAGAGGAAAAAGACCTGACCACGGTGAGTTAGATCAGAAAAGCAGAGAAAAATGATGCTTGTCTCTGTTAGGACAATCCGCAAGAGGCCAGAAATGATCAGACCCATTTCTGTTTCCTCCTTTCTCTCATCTCTCCTTTCGCCTTCTGTTGCCCGCGGCATGTTCGTTTCTCATTTGTAATTCAGATTTCCTGGCGTAGTTAGGCAACAGAAAGAGCGTTGCATTATTGGCCGTCTATGGAATTAGCCTACAACAAGGTCGGCCACCCGCTCACATTTGCTCTTCCCCAGTTTTCTCTTGTTAACGATGTTTAATCACCCCACTACTTCTCCCCAACACTCACCTGCAATTTATGACCTTCAAGTTTCTCATTACCACTATCTCTTTATCCCACCACCTTTGTCCTTCTATCCTCCGATCTGTCCTTCAACAATCAGACAGAAACTGTCATTACAGACACAAGTAATTTATAGCTCTACATTCCTCCCTATCACTGTCACCACCGTCTCTCCCACCTGTCCTACCCCTCGTACCTTTACACTGTCTCTGCAGATTACATGTTTTACCTCGCTGCTAGTTTTTCTGTCTGCTCCCATTCACAACTTGTCACCTCCAAGGCCTAAGGTCTAAATCTCTGCGTTCCAGCTTGTCTGCTGTGAGTAGTTGTGTATTAGTGTGATACTGCAGGGCCTTGGCACTAAACAACTAAGTGACTGTTGTTGGCTGCAGATATTTCATTTGCAGAGGGAGAAGACTGGGGCAGTGTGTCAGTGGTGGTGAGAGGATGAGCTCTCGGGGCAAGGAGACGCAGGAGAAGAGCCTTGTCGTTCTCTCCCTTACACTCTTCCAGGCCTGTCTGAGGGCTCAGTGCCCCATCTTTTCCAAGTGGCATGGAGCCATAAAGTTGAGCACTCTCTTCCTGGCATGTGCTGCAATTATCGGTAGTGTCTCCAATGACCTGCTGAGGGACACACTTGTACTGAAGAGTCCTCAGAGACTTGCCACAGAGGTTGTTTTTTCTAATAAAAACGAAGTATATCTTAGAGCTGAAATGTTGTTGTTTTCCCCCCGAAACATTTAGCGAAAAAGACCCCGGCAGCAGTTAGTATACTTCTCCACTTTCAGCATTAAAGTCAAATTTGATCTACAAGGAGGAGTTTTTGAGTGAGGAGGAGGCTTCTTTCCTGTAAACAAGCAATTATACACACTCAGCATGCAGAGTGGGACTGCACTGTCTGTCAATAGCTACTTAAGGCTGTCACAGAAAGTGGATGTAAGAAGTGTCGGCCATAAAGCGTAAATCTCCAGCAGAGAGAGAGAGAGGGGAAAAAAAAGCTGAGTTTAGCATAAGCTGAAATTAAGCTGGCAATATAGGACATCCAAATATCTCTGGCTCTGACTGCATCATTAGGCAGAAAGAGAGCCAGGAAGTGCTGCAATGCCACTGTCATGAAAAAGCAGCATATCAACCATATTGTGTCATCCATATTCTGACAATCTGTGTGTATGATGGACAGTAATGGGAAGTGAGAAGGGGGTACGGTATGTATATGTCGGCACATGTGTGCTTCAACATATATGTCTTTTCACGCATGAATATCTTCCTGTATGTGCAGTGTATGCACATGTTTCTGTCATGAAGGGAGAGAGTATTTGTGTGCGTCGTCCTCTGCTGATGCAACTCACCTCCTTGCTCACAGAGCTGTTGGGCCAGAGCATCCTTGAAAATGATCTGTCCCCGATGTGTTGCTGTGGCTCTGAGGGAAAAAGAAGGAGAAAAAGAACATTAGCACTAACAGCACTGAAGAGGAAGTTAACTGGTCTGTCCTCAATATATGAAGATCAATCCAGCACAGATGGTATAATTTCCCACTAAACCAAAATGTGTTCAAGCATCCTCCATATAAGAGAACATTTTCTGAAGTTCATTATGATGTGACTTTGAGGTAAAAACAAGAATAAAGAGCTAAGTTTGTACTAAATTAACTCATGTGGGAGAGGATAATATGACGGAAATGACAATGAGTTTGGCAAACTACACATAAACGGCCTTATCACTCTCATCTCACTGTGCAAGTCGATAATGGCGAGGAAAGTCGGAGGCCTTGTTAATATGACTGCATAGAGGACAATTGTCATTTTATTATTCAGGTATTGACAGGGACATTTCCTCAACAACAACATTTTTTGCTCATACAGTATAAAACAGAGTGTGGGTTATCAAATGTCTTCCAATATCATCAGTTCCCCACACTATCATACTGCACTCTTGCATGCCAGTGTAAATCTAACTGTATGTTGTGTGCTGAATGTATGGAATGTAATATGAATTTCCTTCCGGTGGCCATGAAATGCATTATTCATTTGAAAATGGAGAGATCTTTAAAAATCTAAGAGGGTGAAACGGCTCGGAGTGCAGTGGGATCTTTTACACAGACACTGAGACATGCTCTGCTGCACTATAGCCCTGTACAAACAGATCTGCTGTCATTTGTAATGGCAGAATTCTATTGGTAAAGATGCACAATAATGAGGCTGCTCACGAGTCCAGGGCTGTCATCCCTAACAATAATAATAATAATAATAATGATAATAATAACGATAATAATAATAACAACTGCTATTACTACTACTTACAATAATACAGCAGTATATGTATGTATATTGAGGCTGTGTAGTTACAATCATATAACTATTATAACACATGCAATTCAGATGGAGGGGAAGGAAGTAATAAATCTATATAATGTGCATATTGAAAATAAAGGAATGTGACTATATAAAAGGGTTGGATGATTCTGCAGGAAGCAGGTATTGTCAGAAAATCGAAACTCATGATGAATGTGATCCATACAAAATAAAGAAAAGTGATTTTTTTTTGCAACTTAACCGAGCTGCCCAGTGTGGACACGATCAGCATTACAGATGACCTCGTCCTCCTGATCTCTTAGTGTTACAAGCATAACACAGCAAGTCAGTGAAAGTGTGCAAGAGTCTAGTGGACTATTTTGTGTGCAGTTGGATTCATGACTGAAACAACTGCCGTCTTGTTTTTGGCCGGGTGGGGAAATGTGCTTGAGTATAACTGTCTTTTATATTTCAGCTCTATACATGGATGCACTGCTGTCAAGCTAACGTTATCAGATAACATTAGCTAACTTTAGCTACTATCTTCTACCTACTAGGTCAGCTGTTCCCAGAGGTCTGGTGAAACGCTGTTAAAAATCAAGGTTGTGACTGAAAACATGAAGAAGTTGTCACAGCAAATTGTAGGTGCATCCCACTTGAAGCAGGTTTAACATAACGCTATAAAGTTAACATTTGATAGTTAGTTAGTTGACACCACTCCTCCAGCCTGAACACAGAGGTTTTTGATCTGTCTTGCTGCTGTTTCTCTGTTAGTTTTTTTTTAACTTCTTCCCTTTATATCCTACTATTTTCAGGACTTAAAGTGGCCCTTGTTTTTTCCAAATTGAATCAATTGAAAGAGCTGTAAACAGCGCAAATTATAGGCATTTGTGCAGTGTTGGTAGTCTTTGCCTCCAGTTGCCTGCCTTCATTTGGACAGTCTACCGGTTTATGACCTTACATGCAAAGAAGCTATTGGCAAGAATCTGGTGATACAATACCTATCACAATACAGAGGTAGGGATTCAATATATTACAATATCTTGTGATAATCTGAGCAAGGAGATAAATTGCTATTTTTTAAATCTAATTTTAAGAAAACTGTCATTGTAAGGACACAAACCCATATGCATTAAGTCTGACTAAAAAAGTTTTATGCAATCAGAACAGCTGGATCTGCATTTGTATTTATCACAGTCCCTTAAACATCTAACATCATGACACTACTATTTCTGCAAGTTGCACAATGTAATTTAGCAAAGTGCTTGCAGGATTCTGTACATAAACAAATTAAAAAAATAAATTATTGTAAACAATTAAATAAATTGATACACTGTTTTTCAGACTCAATTCAGTGTCATAAACTGTAATAATGCAAAACCAAAGTTTATCAATATTTTCTTGCACCCCTAAGTATATGTATTTGATATATGTAAAAACAGCAGATAATAGAAATAGAATAAATTGTGAATGACAGAAAAATAAAATCCCATAACCCAGACATGGCGAAGATTGAAGTTGGGGGAGTATGGAAGAAGCTGCAATTTTCAGAGAGTCCTTGAAATGAGTTATTGGTAAGAAAAATTGTAAAGTTTTACAGCCCTACAGCCCTTTGTAGCTCCTTCTAGTCAGTGGCAGCAGCAAAAATGGGATGTGTAGTGGCCCCATCAAGGAAAGTTCTGTGCAAGGGGAGACAACACTTCATTGTTAGATGGCTAGTAAAAACTGTACTACACCACTCTGACAGTATAACCTGCATTTTCCCCATATAATGCCCAGAGGGAAAGCAATTTGAGTGGGATTGAGGTCAAAAACATAAAGAGGATAAATATCACAGCCATGACGTGTTTCCTCGCTGACTGCTTGCAGTATTGTCTATCAAGGAGAGGAGAGCAATCAGTCTTATCTGGCACTCAGACAAAATTCTAATGTATACTGGCTTTGCTATTAATTATGAACATCATCTATGGCTTGTAAATCTGTGCAACTTCACACTTAAACACACCCTGACACGGAACTATGTGTGCCACCCACATACTGCACAATGAGAAAGTCCCTTCAAGGAGGACTTGTGGAAATAAAAGGCCTCTTTTCCTGGTCCCTGCCATGTAAGGACACACTTGTGTGCCTCAGACTGTTGTCTCAGTGTTCAGGGTATTCCCAGCATCCAGGGGCATTGCACAACATTTCCTTTTATCGAAGTCAAACCAATAAAGCAGAGCTCTGAGTAACTTCACTGTGATTTCAAATACACTGTATGTCAAACTCTATGGAAGCGGTCCAGACAGTTGCATGCGTGTGTGTGTGCTGTGCCACACCCGGTCATGTTACAACACAGACCAAGAGGACAAGGAGAGGAAAGGATTAAAAATAAGCAAAACTTTATGGGGCGTACACAATATGGTGGGTGCCTGAGTCAGTGAGCCCCACATCTATTTCGCAGACTTCTCCCACTTCATCCCTCTCTCCCTCCCTACAGCCCCATGTGGATTTTGCCTTGTACCCCCCAGCCCTACCCCAACGTGGCCCACCATGCAGACTCAGGCCTTTTATGGGTGCCAAGGCATTTACACGTTCATCTCAGCTCATGAATAATGAATAGGCCCCTCATCAATTAGTAAAGAGCTCTTGTGCCTTTGCAGAGCTGGGGAGAAAACATACTTAATTACACTCATATTTCAGAATTGGGTGAAAACTAATTTGAGTTTGGTATTTATGAATAAAAGATGGTGCGTAACGAACAGCGGGTGGGGATGTAGGAACAAGGCCCTTAAATATTTACTAAACACAGTCGCAGCTCAAGTTCACCTAACAGATTCTTTTAAGTGCCGGGGGACAGGGGGCTCTACCAAAGAGCGCATTTGACCCAACATACATCTTTAACACACACTTACCACACAAACACACACACTCACACACACAATACACACACACACATTATGACAGTCGCCCTTACCAAGCCAGGTAGGAGAAAAATGCCACACAGAGCTACTAGTCATGACGCAAATACTTCACAGTAATCTAAGTCCTGCATTTCAGTGCAAAAGCATTATCAACAAAATGTCCTCAGGCTACAAGGTACAGTTCAATTTTGGCATCACTGAGCAAAAATCCTAACATTAGACGTCTGCGCCTTCACTTGACTCTGTTTTCAGGCTTTTTAAAGTCTCCTGAGGTGGGAGTCTTTGGCCAAACGCAGGCCATTTTCAGAGAGTGCAGCTGTCACTCATGTAAGTCACTGCTGGTGAACTGTGGTCAAACTGTCAAACTAGGCAGCACTGATCTAATATGAATCAAGATTCTGTAACTGCAATGCCTATTTCACACCTCACATATGCTTTTATTTTACAGCTAAACAGTACACTAAAATGTTTCTCAAAACATCTGAGCTGTGTTAAAGACTCCTCAGCTTTGACTGGCTATTTTTATGATTCTAGCAAAAGCCTTCAGGGGCACTATGATGAGGCTAAGATTTTTTTCCACATATAATCTGCCTTATTGACTACCATCAGGATACAGTGACAGTTATAAAATATAATTATTTGTCATATATGATAAAAACATTACCAACTAACTTAAATTTATCAAAAGTAAAGGTACATTTTAGACAGCAGAGTGGCCCCTGCCAAAGTTTTATAATTATAAATTATATTTTTCATCATAGATGTATAATTGTGTAAGAAACATTTCAATGTTGTAGCTGGTTAAGGAGGAGAAAGTTTGAACTGTTTAGTTCAGACTGTTGGGTTGTTGAATCTGTAACAATGCATAAAATTTGATAAACTGATAAAATATTAAAAGAATACTCAAGTAAAGTAGAAATACCTCAAAAATTGTACATACAGTAAGTTAAAGACACAGAATAATTAAAAATACATTTTCACAGTTAATCCTGTGCCTTTGTGTTAACTGATCATTTATGTCTTTTTATATGCCAAAAATATGTCAAAAAATCAGTATCAAGGTATTTTTTTCTGCATCACAATCTCTGTCTTTTCTCTACCTGCAAAAGCAGATAAACATTTCTAAATGTTTGATGACTCATCCTGCACTCAGGGGTGTTAGCAAAAGTCCATCCAATCAAATAAGACTTTGGTCGACTAGCTTACCATACTGGTCATATAAAACTGCACCTCACCGCTTGTCGTAGCGAGCCTATTAGCTAACAAGACAATAAAGAGAAAGATAGGAGGAGATGTGTGTTTGGATATCAATAGGCAAAACCTTTGGTTCATTTTCATAACAATGCAGCAGAGGTCAAATTCATTCATCTTGTCCCTGGTTCTCCTCTTGATCTAACAGTGACGGAGGCGTGTGTGATGCTAACAGTTCGCTTGGCAGTGGATTCTGCTTTAGCTCCGTATCCCAAGTGGCAACTCATGGGGCTGAAGGATAAAGCCAGTGCCAAAGTGCCAAAAACTGCAGTTCCTTGAACGGCCACTTGAGTCTGGCTCCAGTCAGTTCCCATAGACTCCATCTTAAAATGCCCAACTTTAACGCAGAAATAAACAAGTTTACAACCTAGTACAAAAAACAGTTTTGGTCTTTGTAGCTAATTTTTTCCTAAATAACAACTGTTAAGGGGGTGAATTTTTTTAGAACTCACCTGTTTACATTTTATTAATGCTTTGAGTTTTGCATATTTAAGGCAAGTGACAAGCTGTCTGCTAGGTGTCACCACAGTCACTGAGTCAGATCCACCCCTCACTCCTCCACAGCTCCTGCCTCTCGTCCAAATATGGTCACTTCTGGCTTCAAAATACCAAGATGGTGACGGCCAAAATGCCAATCTTGAGGCTTCAACACTTAGTGTTTGATTTAAATCTGTCTTGTAACTATGAACTGGTTACATATTTTGTTTCACTGGGAAATACATCACAGTACAGAAGCTGATGCTAAAGACACTCTAACTTTAGGTATTTCAGTAGATTTACTTTGTTATACCATACCACTACAATGTGAAAGCTGTGTGGTATTTTTGAGGGAAGTTTTTAAAAATGCAATTATGCAGAAAGTGTCTTTGAAAATTCCAGAAGCACTTGTCTGTTTCTAATGATGTTGTTTTCTTTCCCTCCAATAGATGCAAATGCATCTACTAAACAATGACGGAGGAGATCTATTCAGTGGGAAAGAGTGCTTTTCCTTTGAAAGTGTGCCTGCATGTCTGAATGGTCTGCCTATGTGTGACTTAATAACGTGTATGTCATTAAAACAGTAGCCAGGAGAGGGCATTTAGTCTGAGCCGGAGAGTGTGTGATCGGCGCAGCGCGACGCCAGCGTCTGTCCTGCCGTCACACTCCAGCGGCTCCTCAGCGTGTGTCTCTCATTACGGTCTCTACTCTGGGAGCCACACACACACTCACACACACTCTCTCACACAATGAACAGCACCGATACACACAAAACATTTATTGAACATCTAAATGTTAATTTGACTTTCTTTGGGGGGAAAAAAGCAATTAAGAGCCTAAACGTGTTGGTGTTTTTTTTTTTTCTCCCCTCTACCCTACTCTGATTCAAACGAGGGATCATTCATCTTGTGAAAATAAGTGTCATCCTCTCCCCTCTCATTAGGCTAGAGGAGCAAATCTGAGAGATGGGGAAGAGAGAGGGATTGAGGAAGATGAAGAAAAAGACGGAGGATTGAGTGTGAGATATGGATAAATGGAGGGGGGAGGGGAGAGGAGTGGGGTTGGGATTTGGTCAGTGGAAATAGAGATGGGGGTTAGATGGCCTTGTCTTTCAAAGTCCTCAATCTGCTGTCAAACAGCGAGGCATGCGAGTAAAGGCCGGGATCCAGTCGACGCACACACACACACACACAGCGCGCGCGCGCGCGCACGCACACACACACACACACACACACACACACACACACACACACACACACACACACACACACACACACACACACACACACACACACACACACACACACACATTCCAAGCCACATATGAGCTTTAACATGTATGCAGATGGACAGGCTGTCACTCAAAGAGCTCCCAAAAGGGCCTGGAGTGGGTAATTACCAAGCATGTCTTCCATGTTAGATTACATGTTGCTGTCGGCCATAAGTATCCCTCAGGAGCCAGCTTGACAGCTCCCTGCTAACCACACACACACTCACACACAGCGGGAAGCACTGACTGCTGGTTTACCCTAAAGCCATATACATGCAGTTAAATATAGTGACTGCTATCTTAAAGACATAAATATGCACTAAATAATGAACACACAAACTTTTGTTACGCTTTTATAACGAGGCCGGTGAATTTTTTTATTTCTCTCGCCACACAAACTATTACATCTGAGGGTGGAGAACACACACGATGTCTCGCTCTTCTCTTCCTCGTTAGACAACTCTCCCATCCCGTTCGCAAATCCCAATTAAAAGCTCATTTTCTCTCCCAGCTCACTAGGCCTGTTGGTAATCATGATTAATATGAGGAGTTTCAGTGGGGTGCAGTTCCAGTCGCCAGCGCTGATTTGGTGCATTTGGACCTAGCCCTTAAAATAATACACCCTAATTGGTTGATTTATCTTCCACGTTGAGGACCAGCTGTGGTTATGGCACAGCAATCAGGGACAATGGGTAAACGAATGGAGAGGAAGGAAGATGGAGAAGTGAAGACAGGACAATGAGAGAGAGGCTGAATAAAAGAAAAAACAAGAATCCGCTACTTCTCAAAAATTCCCCCATCACTAGAACAGCTTTGATAAAATGTAAAGCAGGCTTTCTTGATTTCAACCCAGCCTTTATATTTTCTTACCAATCAGGGCCTGAGAAGATGCGACTGGCTTTGTGGAATCACATTACTTCGTCTCCCCAACCACCCCTCCCTCCGCCCCTAAATTAATTAATTGAAAAAGGCTCTTGGAGAACATGCAAATTTAATGAAGCTCCACAGAGGAGGGATTTGGGAGTTGTTTGGCAAATTACCTGCTTGTTAGCACAGGGTCATAGAGAGTTACAGATCCAAATACAGCCAGAAGAAGCACAGTTACTGCTCAGTATACAGCCAGGAGAAGAGCAATTGACCTTGACTACTGTTAGTAATAATTAGGGAGATTAGTAAAACAACAGCAGTTAGGAGTAAATACGCCGGGAAGGAAAAAAATCATGGTTCTTTAAAAGTTGTGGATTTTCTGTTGTTGATTTAGTCCTCGACAGCAACTTTTAAAAAATGATATCTGAGAAAATCATCCTTTTAAAAATCTTTCCTCACTTTCTAAGCGAGGGTCAGGCTAGGACAAGACGGGGAGAAGGAGAAGAATTTGCTGTATTGACACAGAGTCAACAACAGAGAGATGGATCCTTGCAACAAGTCTTGTCTGTTATTTATCTTGTCAGTCACATCGAAGCACATTTGCGGGAACAGACAGCGCAGAAAGTGAACCAATCATTTCTCACAAAATACATCTGGAGCACCCCCTCTCCCATGAGCATAGTTCATTTTGCTGCATTCATAATACAGCGCTTTACTTTTTCATTTTTTCAATCTCTGCGCTCTATTTCATCTAGAATTAATAAGGAGGTCAACGTCCCAGCAGGTAGGATGGTGACCTCCTGAGGAGAGTGTGTGATGTCGGTGTAGAACAGATGTGATGCGGACAATTTGTGGCAGTATTGATCAGAGCACTGATGTGTAATATGCATGTATATATGTGTGTGCACATGTGTGTCTCTGTGTACACAGGTGTATGTATATAATTACAGGGGTCATGGACTATCCCTTGGGAAATAAGACAACATCATGGATGCAGAGACCTTTAGAGTAAACAGCAACAGGAGTCCAGGTTGTGATCTGTTGAGGAGCGCAGGAATGGGTTTGCCTCTAAAAGTTAATGATTTACTGTTAAACTCTGAAAATCTGACACCTTTTAAAAGGTTAAAAAAGGTTAAGAAGATGAAAATGAGAGATATAAGAGTTGCTGTCTTATATGTGAATGTGTGATATATGAAAATTGGAATTATATGGGTGGACTGTGTCAGATTTGCAGCTCAGGTCGGTTTGTGGTGAGAAAAAGTGGATCGGATTTATGTGCTCTGTCATGCTTCACATTTCTTCCCCATATTTCTATATCTACAATGCCAAAATGCGATTACCTTGAACCAATCATTCATGTTCCCTGGCCCAGTGTCTCCAGTGAATCTGTCACACAGCCACAGGCTACTGCAGGATGGAGCTTTAATGATGAGGGGAGCTCATTAACCACTGATTTTATGTTAAAACAGACCAAAAGATTGACTTGAATAATAGGAAATCAATAGAGAAGACTAATACCAGGAGAATTTAGGTGCTGGCTGAGATGGGTCATCTGTCAGTCTGATGTCTGAACTCCGACCTTTGACCTCTGATTAATATAACGGGTTGTCTATCATCCTGCCTGTCAGAATCCCCAGACTAGATGAGCTTCGGGACACATTACTGTGATAAAATGGAAAGGTCATCCCAGATTTTAATGGATCAATCATGTTTCAAAAAAGGAAATATGCACCTGAAGCTCATGTGAGAGGGTAAATATTCACTGTTTTCAGAACCCTGAATGATTTCTGGGTGGTGGGCTTTTTAGAAGCACAAATGATGGCTGCCTGCTTTGGCCATCTGAACACACAATAGGCGCTGCGTCACTCTGCATACAGAATGTTTGCACCAGACGCTGCAACAACAAGGCCAGGAGAATCATAAAAGATCTCAGCTATGCAGACAACTGCCTTTTCACCCAACTGAGGTTGGGGAGAAGGTACCAGTTACACCAGACCAGCACCAAGAGGTTCAGGAGGAGCTTCTACCCACAAGTTACAAGGATCCTAAATGAAGACCTGACTAAAACTGACTCAGATTTAAAAGGAATATTAAACACTGATTGAAATCAACAACCGTAACCATACTACTAATAATCAGTTATTTTAAACAATTTACATATCAAAATGAATATAGGCCTCTTGGAAATAGCAGCTTCGTTTGGCAGCTTTGCCTTGCCTTGCCAACTCTACTCACATCTCCCGTGGACCAGACTACGCCGCGAAGTGAAGAAAGGAAAGGAGTGAGGGAAGCCGCTCTATGAAATGCACCCATGGAGTCAAGTTGGCTCAGAGCTGCGCCCTTTCCACAAAAGCAGCCAAACCAGGCTGTATTCATATACAGCAGCGGACTCAACCTCGTATGATATACCACCGTAGTGCTCGTTTCACAAACTTCATGCTCACACAGACCTGCCTACTTTGAACAGATGGCAGTATCAACAACACAACAACAGCCGGCATAATTACAGCACAGGAACCATTCCTTTTCAATTACAGCTAACAAGACAAGAGAGTGTTTGAGCGCCCACCTGCCCTTCCTCACTTTATTTCTACTTCTCCTCCTAATTGCTCCTACAAGTGGCTTCAATCAGTCTAGGACTCCAAAGATGAACCACAGGTAGCAGAGATGTAGAAAAAGAACAAACATAGTGGTAGTAAATAAGCGTTTAAAAACAAATGCATATATATACATACACATGCATATAAAAACAGACACATCCACATGAAGGAACAGTGTGCCATTAGATACGCAGACATCTGTCTCCTCAGGGAAACACTTTGGAAAGTGGGCTCACATGCAGTAATTAAAGCATCTCCAACCAGGCGACTGTTGGCCCATAGGGAGACAGTACAAAACACTACAGCTCAAACACACACCACACACACATATCAACACACAAGGTATGTTTATGCAGGGCTGCATGTGTGCATACAGCACCCAGATACACCCATGTAGCACCTGCACACAGGCAAGAGTTATGAACAGTGCTAAGAGTGTCTCAAAGAGTTTCTCTAAAGGAAGTTGTTGTTACACATAAAACTCCATGCACACTGTGCGCACGCACACACACACACATAAGCATACTATACTCTGACTGCCTTGAGGCTGTAAGTGAAGCAGAATAAAGGCAAAGAAAGGACGAGATACACCAGTGCATCTTTGGATTCGCCAGAGGAAGCTATTAACCATTCTCACCTCTGCTAAGTGCAGCAAAGCATTCAGTTCATTATGTAGTGGTGTGGACTGTCATGTCTGAGCAAGAAGAATAAAAAGTGGGGCACAACTGTGTTTTATGCAGTCATTTAGACCTGACTTTGTTTGCATTTTGTGTGTAAGAAAAGGTTTGCCTACGGCCAACAGTATAGCCTTACTATGACAGAGAGTATTCAAAGTAGTGCTGCAACTAATGATCACTTTTATTATTGATTCATCTATTGTTTGTTTTCTCTTATGAATTATTTTATTGTTAAGTCTATAAAATGTCAGAAAATACAAAAAAAATTGCCTATTACAATTTACCAGATCCAAATGCAACATATTTATATTGCTTGTTTGTTTTGACAATAACTTAAAAACTGAAATATATTCAATTTACAGCGATATTAAAGAGAAAAGCAGTTTGTTTTTGTATTTATGAAGCTGGATCCAGCAAATGTTTGTTGGCATTTTTGCTGGATAAACAATTGAAATGATCAATCAATTTCAAAACTATTGCTGGTGTTTATGTGTGTGTGTGTCATCCCTGCTCCTCCACCTCCTCTGCCTCCTCTCCTCCAAGGCCTCCCCTTCTCTTTAGGTGGCAATTTACAGCCACCCAGAAAATGAGTTCTTCTGGATGCCCACGTCACTGCACTCTATCACACTCCTGCTAGTGATCTGTTACCAGGAACACACCCACAATATCGCCCATAAAACAGCTCGCAGGCCGCACATTAATGCAGTGGCGGAGCGGCTCCAGCCCTGTGAAGGACATAGGATGTCTGTGCCTTTAATTTAAACACTCATGGACACTGCCTGTGGAAAATGGCCCTGGTATCAATCAGGGCAGGGGTATTATGGGCAAGGCCAGGACGTTGCGTTATTTACATTTTGTATAGTCGAGACAAATCTGTCTTACACCTATATTTTACATTACCTTGTTTGACTTTTAAGCTGATTGGAAGTTCTGCTATAAAACTTCTTGGGTGAGGTAATTTATAAAAAAGCAAAACAAGAAGAAAATATGACAGCTAATGAAACTGACAGTCATCTGAGTAATAATACCGACAGCTCAGTGCTGGAAAATTATATGGCACCCAAGACGGCCCTGGCTTTGGTCACAAGGGCCTCGCCTGTTGAATTCCTCCCAGAGTCAAGCTGCTGAACCCAGGGAGGGAAGCTCTAGAGATGAGGATATACTGGTGGAGATGGGAGCTGTGAACTGGAACAGGGTGCAGAAAAAGTGTGTGTGTTTTCGCATGTGTGTGTGTAAGGAGCAGTCTCCGGCCAGCTGGAGTGTGACTGGCTGACTTTGATAAGGTCAGCCGCAGGGGCCCCTATTGTCATACAGCCGTGGCCCCCTGCCAGCCCCACTGTCATCAGCACTGGCACACTGCTGCTCCGTGCTTTACACTCACGCAAACACACAGCACACGCATGGACACTGCACAAATACTGAGGAAACACACAATCCTCGTAAGCTGACACACGCTCAACAGTAAATGTGTTTGCTGGCAGACAAAAAAGCCAGTAAATCTGTTTGGCTCCGTGGATATTGTCTAAATGGCAGCTCCACTTCAGCAAATTCCCCAGCTGAATCCTTTTCTGTCAGTCTGTCCATAAAAGTGTCTGTCTGATAGTCTATCGTGTCCCTCCAGGAATTCATTGAGGGATTTTTGTGAGTACTGCCAAAATGTTTAATTTAGTTGTGGTTTTTATGAAACACTGATGTGCAATTTGCAATGTCTTTCAAGTTCTGAAAGAGGATGACTGGTAATATAAAAGGGAAAAAAAAACAAGGGATTAGTTTGCAATTTGATTTGACTATACAATCATTAAAGTGATATGATGATAATGATGTTTTCATTTTTAGAGTTCATTTAAAAAACACATTTGGCTGCTTTTGATGTGAAAGTGTGAGGATTACCCGAGTCAAGTGTATAAATATTCTAATATCTGTGGGTGAATTTCTCAAAGATCTTTGTAATGTGGTGCTGTGCTGCTGTGACTTTGCATGGGGCAGAGTTACTGGAGTCCTCCCTTTTCCTTTACGCTTCTACAGCAACAGCTGCTAATTGCATTTTGACTGATTATCAGCATGAGGCTGTAAATCACCAGCCAAGAGAACTGAAGGGAAAGAGAGTTAGAGGATGTTTCCAACAGATAGAGATGGAGAAAATGATGAAGAGCAAGACAAAACAGAGGACGGGGGAATGAAAATGAGAAAAGGGAAAGACCAAGGCTGTTCTCAGATACATAAAGCTCAATCTTTTCCTACTTGGGGCAATCAAACAACAAGTAAGCTTCAAGGAAGCACAGAGAGTAACGTGTACACAAACAGACGGACAAACAGAAATCACCTCCACACTGTCTCTGAGCAACTGGTCCCAGAGTTTGTTGTGGCGTGATGAAAAAAATCCCAGTAAGGCCCCTAATAGAAGCCATGGTGCCTTACTAATGCTCATGTGTAATGTCACAGAAGAAGAGCATCATGTGAACCAGAGTTTTTCTATAAAGTGTGTATGTGTGTCTGTATCACACCCATCCTCAGGGGATGGGTGGATCTGTTCAACCACTCACAGATTTTCCAATGAGAAGAGGGACCGAGCCCACTGAATGAGAGGATGGAGATATTTCCGTTAATTCTCAGCAGGGTAAACACACACAAACACACTCATACCTGCCACAGCACAGGCCATGTCAAGCAAGGTATTAAGGATATTACCACACATGCACACACACATTTGCTCTCTCTGTCCCCAGTTTAACCTCTTTCAGTCATCATGCATGCTTTCATTAGAGAATGGCCTTTTAACATCCTTTCTGTGGCTCTGACAGAGAAAACACCACCCATGATGTCAGCTGATAAGCCTCACTCAGGTTTACTGGGTCAATGTGCAGCCACAACATTAATGGATATTATTGTTACAGTTTACGACTTCCTTGTCTGGGTTAGACACGTGGCAGCTGTTAAGATATTAAAGGGATAGTTCAATTTTTTTGAAATGGGGCTATATGGGGTACTTAGTCTGACATGTAAGCTAAGCAGTCTACTGCTGTGGAGGGGTCAGCAACAAAAGCCATTCAATCACTCTCATCAAAGCCAGACGTCATAGAGAAAAACAGTAATTCAACGTTGCTGAACACTGGAGTGTCTGGTCTACCACTGCCCTGTCCAGTAATTTTGTTTGCATTATTGTGTGACTTTTGCGATTAAAAGGGATAGTTTGGATTCATCTAAGTCACACAATAACACAAACAAACTAACTGATCAAAGCAGCAGTAGACCAGCAGCTTGTGTGTTCAGTGAGGTAAAATTACTGTTTTCCTCAATGGAGTCTGGTGGGTTTGACAAGAGCATAGATGAGGAACTGAAGCCTTTAATGACTTCCCCGTCAGAATGGGCGGTCTGATGGAAAGGCAAAGCAGTAAAAATACTCTCGATATAGCGTACACTTAAGCTGCTATAGATTTTTTTAGGTGGGACTAAGTAAAGAAACATTTTGTTGCTGACCCCTATCCACAGCATTACACTGCTTAGCTTCCATGTCTCCAAACTGGGGGTGTGCTGACAGCCATCTACTGTGTGTAATAAACTATTTATGAAGAAGAAACCCATACAACCCCACTCCAAAAAAACTGAACTACCCTTTGAAGGCGCAGACACAGAGAACTAGCAGTGACGACAGCCCCCTGCTGCGTAGCCTCACGTTGCCAGACCTCGTCCAAAAAGTTGTAAATGAACACAACGCAAAGAATTTAACCGACAGCCAACCAGCACGTGCCCTCTGCACCTACATGAGAGGCAATAACTCCTCACACCAGCAGACAAAGATAGTCTGTTTTCGTTATTCCAAAAGGGACACTGGAGGACCATCTTGACGCTAGTTAGCCAGTTTGCACATTAACAACACAATCCAATGTTGAAAGAACAAATGATATTCATCCTGCTCCAGTGAACAATAACACAAGCCATCATTAAACATTTCTGCTGACGACGAAGAAAAATAATCTTTTCTTAAGAAGCAAGTTTGTTTTGATCTCACACTCCCTTAAATTTAGCTTTTTCTGTCCTTTTGTCATTTCAATTTCTCCTCTCATGCGCTGACATGCCAATCAGAGTGATTTTATTCACCCACAGGCTCCACCATCACCATCACCAATTCAGCGTGCTGAATTGGTAGAAAAAAACCGGAAGGGGGCCAACAAGAGGCAAAGGTGAGGGACACACTGCAACGACTAGGGTGACAGACACTCACCAACGGTGCAACGTTGACGGCAGACTGTCAGCTTGGTGTGTCAGAGCCTTTAGTATGCATCCCAACTGCACATCTGTCTTATTCTCTCTTATACCTATCATACACTAGAAGACTTTAAAAAGACTTTGATAATACTTACAGTCTGTCACCCTCCCACTTCAAAGACTCTGTGAAATTTTAGTCACACAATAAGATTTTACAAAGACTGGGGATCCTGCAGGGTCAATATGTGCAATACTACAACTAGATTCCTTTTGAGATTATTTCCCATCCTGCTCCTGGTAGAAAATACTACACCAAACTACCTTTAAGAAATATGACATATTAGCGTTTCCTCACACCTCCACATAAACACATAACTCTGGAAACACAAGATAAAAGGCTTTATATGCTGACTGCATTCTTGTCAATTCCGTATCAGTATAATCTATAAAGATAAACTGTTTGTGGTCAAACTTAACATTTTAGATTTTGTCACTTCAAGTCATTATCAGCCTCGGTTGGTTAACTGCGCAGAGTTAGAGGAGCAGAGAGTTGGAATGAGAGGTCCAAAATTAAGATTTCATACTAAAATAAGTGTAGGTTGGTGGATCATCTTACTGTCTAACCAGTTTATTGCTTCTTGTTTGGTGCCTGAGAAGACACAGCTATTAGTTGTTGACAATATCACTGAACTTCTCTATTTGCATGAGCCAAGGCTAAAAAGTTATGCTACAATTAAACATGTGACTTTGTTGAAACGTCAGGGTGAGAAAAAGACTGACTTAAGACCGCTCAGATTGAGTTTTATGACCACCTTAGACAAAACAATCAAGATTATGGGAGCGTGTACTAACTAAGGTAAAACTCTCTTTGTCTGCAACAGTGAAAATGTGTAAAACATCATCCGGTGTAAGGCTGGCATTCACACATGACTTACAGGAAGTTGACGCAGCCAGTGCCGGGCGGTGGGGCGATCCAGACAAAGCTGAAGCTGGTGGAGGGCTGGTGGCTAACGTGAGAAGCGACCACACTGCAAACAAACTGGGTTCCACCAAACTGCCGCTCTGGCATCACACCTGAAGGAGGGAGGAGAACAGAGTGACACCAAAAACATTAATTGAGAGAGACAGAAAAAGTGACCTGTTGTAGACTAAATTTGAAATGTTTTGTGACTTCCAATAATTTTATTAGTACCAAACATTTTCCAAAGCCTACCTTAGTCTTTTAGATCTTTTTTTATGTTACTATTTTCCCTGACCTCCAAGTAGCAGCTGGTTTCCATTTATTTTACTACAGTATTAACTTGCAAAGACATAAAACTTGTATGTTATAGGTTAGACTCATGTCTGTTTTTATCTTTGTAAAAGTTACATTATCACTGTGTGGTAAGCCCATTTACAAGATAGTGATTTTATAGTCTGCCAGTGGTGTGTGTTCATGTGCCTCCTAAACAGCACTGCCATCGTAAAATGCACTGTCGCATAACCACACCTTAAGACAAACAATTAATAAAACAAGGATGTGGTGTCAATGATTACAGTTATTTTAGGTTGCTAACTCTCACCAGTTTCCAAACAGCAGACTTTAAAAATCTATTCAACACATTGTTGCACACTCATAAAGTTACTTTCACAAACATAAAACACATAGAAATGATGATGTACACTGTGATGGATTACCGACAGTATCTCAAGCCTGTTTAGGGTTGCTTTATAAAGTAGTGAAATGAAAGTCCCATTAAAATAAAAAATGGTATTCTGTGTAGGATGACTTGCAGCCAAATCAAACCTATCTACTTGTATGCAATTAAACTGCAGCAACAATATTTGGTAAGGAAGTGTACTAAAAGGACAATACATTATTAAATAACACTTCTTACAGACAAGTCAGCATGAATCTGAAACTAATGCCTGCAAGGTGTCTGGCCAGTGAATTCAACCAGATACACCAAGAGAGAGCCAGAAGGACCTGCGTGATATAAGAATATTGTTTCGAGTTTTGCACATACTGTACATATCCAACTTATCCCTTCTTTCCGTTTGCTTTTCATTTCTTCCCCTCGCTCGTTTGATCTCATGCCATTCTTCTGATATTTTTTCCATCCACTGGCATCCTACAGTTTTCTTTTTCTCCTTCAGTGCTTCCTGCCTCACACTCACTTCTCATCCACCGTCTCTCCTTTGCTCTTTTTTCCTCTCTACTTCTCTCCTTACATCATTTATTTTTTTCTCGACCCACTCCTTCTTTTCTCCCTCCTGTGAGCTGACACTACACAACGGTGCTCTTATTAATGAGGGCCTGTGTCCGGCTATGATTGCACCGATGGAATGACATCATGTCACACAATCTTTCCTTCATATCACAGAGGGCAAGGGCAGGACGCTGCCAGTCTCATCAATCACTGCACAGACATACAGAACAGTTTAATAATTTATTGTAACTAAACGGCTTCGTGGTGTTGGTGAAACGGCGTCCAAACTAATACGAATCCAACACAACTCAAGTATAGGACTGCAGGGACAAGTTTACATCTCCGAGACAGATTATCTGGGCATTTGTCACAATTCTACAACACTATGTCAACATAGAGCAGTCTAGTGCTCACAGAGCAAACACATTCAGCCACTTCAAAAATGTATGTGATGTCCCATCTGTGTGTGAAGATGTGTGTGCTCTGAGCAGCAGCACTCTGGTGGCTGGCCTCCGCTCTTTTTAACCTGCAAACACAGTCCTCGCCTCTCTCTCTCTTCTCTCCTCAATCATAACTCAGCTCACTGAAAACATAATCAGCAATGATTAATAACATCGGAGCTTTAATATCCCCCGAATCAATGTGCAAATCAATATGCAAAGATTGTCTGCGCGTGTGTGTGGTGCAAAACTAATTATTTAAAGAGAAATAATTCCGCCCATTTCTGACAGTAATAAATTTGACCTCACAGATTGCATCCATAAATACACACAATGTCGACAGCACCGTAAATGTTTCTGTTTAACTCAGCCAGCTGTTTGTGTGTTTTTGTGTGTGTGTTTCGGCTGTAACGTTGAATTGAATTTATGTGTCTGTGTCTGTGTGTCTGTCTGTGTGTGTGTGTGTGTGTGTGCCATGGTACAAACAAATCTAGTTATCATTGCTGTCGGATGAAAAACTAAGAAAAACAAGCTTGTTTTTGAATTGAGCACCACGCATGTATTTGTTTACCCTGTGGGGTCTGCAAAGGTTTTCTTGTAAATTTTCTCATCGTGTAGAGAAAAATCAAACTCTGAGTTCAAACTGAATAATCATCAAAGCTTCATGATTTAAAAGGTTCCACATGACAACAACATATTGTGCCATTATGTGTGAGTGTATGCACCGTGTGGGCCTAGTTTGTCAGATTTACGGGGTGTCGAGCAAAGCAGCCTTTTACATTGCTAAGGAGCTGCTGGTGTGTAATAACAGACTGAGATGTAATCACCCACTAATAGCACTGCTGTTCTCCAATCACCTCTCGGCTACAACCTCTCTGTGTAATGACCACGATTTACTCTTAAGCAAACACATACACACTCACACAGGGAAGCACACATAAACACACATAACTGTCTTGGGTTATTGCTATGTTGTTTGCCTGGGCAAAATCTCCTCAGCACCCTATCTTTACCGCCGACATACAGAAAAGCAGAAATTGCTTCTGTGCTGTTCTTACGTAGCACTCAGGCAAGCATGCAATGACATACCCATACATCTTTCTCTCTTTTTAACCCCCTCTGACACAAAAGAGTGCCATTTCCAGAACAATTTCCTTGCTGTTATGTGCCAGGCATTTACTACTGCAACCAAGGCTGTCGAGACAACAGTTTTGGCACTAATTGTCCAATTTTGTGGCAGAGGAAGAGAAGGAGAAGCGCTGCAAATCTTTCTCATCACATTGCCACGGTGCAATTTGAGAATCCCTGCAGATGTGCATAATACAAGCTTAGCTCTCGTGGCAATGGAAACACTATCTGGAAAGCTGCACAGACAAACAGAAAGAGAGTGTGGTGATGGAGTTGTGCAGCAGACTGAGCAGGGGAGATAGCAGAAGGAGAAAGTAAACGGGCTGTGGCTGGTGTGGACAGATGGACAGAAACAATGAATCACTCATTCAAAGAGAGACGGTGCTGTCACTCATCATTGAGTAAAAGAAAAAGGTGGGCAGAGCACCAACAACAACTTCAGTGCTGGACAGTGTGGTTTTTCATTTACAGTGATGACAAACGTCTGTAATACAACCCTAATTAATTTACCACAAGCTACTGTAACATGAATAGGAAAATGAACTACAACTGATCAAGTGAAAACAAACACAGAATTCAACGTCTGAGACAAAAATTGAGCATAACATTGTGAGAAAATTAGGAAAATAAAGAAACTAGCAGCAGACAGAGACAGGGAGGTAGAGAGAGGGAGGAACTGAGGATATGGCCAAAGAGAAGCAGAGAGCAGTTAGGGTAGGGTGAAGATGAAAAGGCAGACTGATGCACTCCAGGACACAGCAGCGCTGGGACTCGACACTGCTCACAGAATTTCTATTCCCACTTGAAAAATACACTCAGGCGTAAAAATGCAAATAACGAAACTAGTCCCTTTCATGTCCGGGTGTGGAGAGAGAGGGAGAGAAAAAAATCACTATTATTCAACGAGATCCAAATCCCAAACCGTTCCACTAAAGCAACAAGCTATAGTGAACCTGGATAGAAAAAAAAGAAAGCTCTAACATTCCTGGTTCTTTCCAGGCAGATGAGCAGAGAAATAAAAAGACAGGCTCTTTCGTCATTTTGAAATGAGAATATATAACAAAGCCCTTCCTGTGTCCTCATGTGCCGGGGTCAAACCAACTTTAAAAAGTGCTCATTAATTCAGTCAGTTGACCTCTGAGTGCCTTTTTTAAACATCACTGATACCTAACAGATGTGACTGATTTTATCTTTGTTTTATGTGCGTGTTGTCTCTTGTCGATATCTGTGCTTCGTTCTTCTCTTCTTGTCTCGATCCCTACAAATTCTGTTACTCTGATTACAGCCCTTGCAGTTGTGTCCAGTATTGTGCAAGTTGCCTATAATCAGTAATTAGTTACAGTTACTAGTTACTTCTCTTAAAAGTAATTAAAGTTAGGGATGCACAATATATCAAGCCGATAAATTATTGGCTGATAATGGGAAATTTATATTATAATGTTTTTATCCCGATAATGAAATTATAGTTGATAAATAGCGCTGATAATACAAAGCCGAATTGCTTTCATTGACTCAACAAGGGCAGCATCTACATACTTTGACACAGTAGGTGGAGATATACACGTTTAAAGTTGGTTTGAGAGCTGTCGATAAACACAGAGGAGAAGAGGAACAACAACAACCGCAGCACGCAGACTAGAGAGCCAAACATGTCGTGTCACCTGTGTGGATGTTTTTCACAGTTTCAGAGGAAGACAACACGACTGCACCAGGGGTCTGATCCCCAACCACCTGACTCCCCACCAAATCAGCAAACTTTGAGCTCCTGTTAAACAGGTTAGAGGCAGCACTGAAGGACCGTCTCCAGAGCCACTGGTCTTCCAGCAAATGGTCTGTTCGGTGTCTGCACAGTTAACATTAGCATAAGCTAACACAGCAGCAGCTGCTAACATCCAACACCAAGCCTTTGAACCTGTCCCAACAGTCTCACACAAAAAAAGGTTAAACTCTGTGGTTAAACCCATTAATAACTGTTAGGTAACTCTAGACGTGTGATGCTACAGTTAACCCTGTCAATGCATATATGCAGATGGACAACTGTCTTCAGCACAGAGCTCACACACCTGCAGCAGTAGTCTCATGTCTCTGCTAGGAGGCAGAGGGCCTTTACTTTCTGTTTCAATTACTTGTGTATAACATGTAGACATGACATGCATTTAATTTCAGTTCTTAGGCAAAATGCTCCATAAAAAAAATCTAAGTATGTTTGGGAGGTTTTTTTATATACTTTAATAAAAAAATATATATATATTTAAAGAGTCAGAATAGGTAGATTTTTATAGATCAGAGCTCTAGAATATTTAATCATCCATATTTTCTCATTACATCTTAGCCTTCAGGTGTACATGAACGACAGGTATTAAATTCAGAAACTTGTAAAACACAAAAATGTGAAATAACTGGTTATCTTACATTCCCTTTAAATGTCTGCTTTAATTTACATATTAATGCAAACATAGCTTATTTTAGTGTTGCTGTGAAACAGTGGGATAACTGTCGAATATGACTGATTGTACCCATTATCACTATGATGAAAAGCAAGCAGTGCAACAATAAAACACAATAGATCTGTCCTGACTGGCCTTTTTATTGTAGCCTTGACAGGCCTTTGAATCAGGCAACACAGTTTTTAATACTCCTGGCAGAGTCAAATGAAATAACAACTGTTTCTTAGACATCTGACAGTATTTTCTTTTCACAGCAGGCCTAATGAAATAAAAGTGATAAGGTTATTTTCAAAAGCATAAAAGCAATACGGTTTATCCTTCAACCTAACAGTAACTGAAATCCCGCACACATACTAAAACTCACCACTATAGGACTAATGTGTCCTTGATTTCACGGAGGGAAAAATAATGTTCGTGTATTTCCAGGACAGCTAGCTTGTACTGCCTGAACTGTGAGCCACTGTGTGATGTGACAGTCTAATGCTGGTTACTGATTGAGTGATTCACGCCAGAGTGTTGCGCTGCCGTAAGGTCGATGATTAGTGATGCACTGGTGTTACCAGTCAACCAGCTGTTTCCCGCGGCTTACTGAATAACATATATTACTAATAACTTACAGAAACATGGTGTGCAATAGTACACGGTCCACAATCTCTTCACCTGTCTGTGTCTCTTGAGCCCTTTGTACACAGAGATCACTCCATAGGGCCACAACAAAGTCCCTTCTTTACGTCACCTTTGCATGCACTTTTACACAGAACCAAACAACAGCAACATCAAGCTGCCACAATGTGTGTAGACAGCATAGCAGCATTGCGAAAGCAAGAGGCATGATGGGCGTGACATGTAACACAACAGCATTGGCCTCAAGTGTGACATATAACATATGCATCTGCAATGCTGTCTAAACAATAACAATGGCTTTGGCATGGCAATAACAATAATTTACCATCCCTGTTATATGGCAGCTGATCTCGTCCTTTGCTCGGAGAGTAAGGAGCTCCTGGACCTTATGGTTTTCCCAATTAGCAGTAATGTTTCGGCTGCTGTTCTTCTTCTTTGACTTAGCTGCTAACTGCTATCAGCTACTTTTGAAATCTCCCATGGTGGGTTGCTTGCATAACATGTCAAAATATCACACCAGTGCCACCCATAATCCCGTCCTGCTGGCTGTCCTTGTTGTACAGAAGTAATTTCAGGGCAGTTACTACCTCTGCTACCAGCTTAAAGGAAAGACAACTCTGTCCCCCCCATTTAGTGATTTTACTTTTTATACAGAATGGCGAGGCAGCATGACGCTATGAAAAAAGGGGATTCTCTCTGAAACACACACACGCAAGATGAAGGGACTGCACGCAGCTCAACTGATCTGTGCATCACTACAGGTAATGTTAGATCATAACAGTGAAAAATCAGGCTGCTCAGTGGGGAAAAAGGACTGGAGCAAACTGATATGTTTGTGAGCCTTTGATAGTGCTAATAGACGTTTAAACATTATCGGGTCAAAGGAGAGAAAGAGAGCACAGACCAACAGGCACACTCATTTATAGTCAGACTGGTGAGCAGGTGAGGTGTTCACATTGTGCGACTGCTGTTGGGGGATGTTTCACAACAGGCAAAAAAAGACAGGCAGCGTTTGTCTGCTACGATCAAGACAAAAGTAATGAGCAATGAGACAATTTAAATTTAAGTAACTGTAATTGCATTATTTATTTGAAAAAGTAATTAGTTACATGTCTAGTTATCATCACTTGTTGTGTCTAACAAAACCCACAGTTGCTGGGTGATTGACAGGAAGAACTTGCTTATACATTTTGGCATTTATCCTTTTTCCACAAAATAAAATAATCATTTAAAAACGTTTAGCTTTTAGTGAGCACATTTTCCGCTTCATTGACTGTGACTGTTAGTTCTTCACATTTGGACTCGTTAGCAAACAATCAGCCGCATGCAGAACTCACCTAATGAGCTGACAATGACAGAACTTGTAGCTGCAGTACAAATGCCACCGGTGATGCGTTCATGCTGCATGTTAGATAAGTATCAGCAGAGGCCACTTCTAATTCAATAAGCAGCCACAGGGGGATCGTGGAGGACTGGTACAACCACATATCCACAATCAACTGCACACATGCAAATACATGCGCGCACGCTCGCACGCACATATGCATACACATGCAGTTCTTTCACATGCAGATTGGGCACTTATGAGCTGTCGACAGTGATTAATGGCAAGGGAAGATGACCTGCTAACTCCCACGGTGTGACTGGGCAGAGCATGTTTCATAAATATAAACCCACACACACACACACATACACACACGCAAATGCCTATACATGCATCCTCGGGCATGCCCACACACAAACTCACTCATATACACAGACACACAGGAAATGGGTGTGTCAGGATTTTAAGGGTCATATGGTGGTTGTAGGGCTGTCACCCCGACATCAATCTCCGCTGGTAATTGTAGTGAATTTTTAAGCGCCTCATAAAAAGGAAGTGGGAAGTTGTCGCCTCTTATGTATTCATATTCAGTCCGCCCATGTCTCCAGTGACAAAGACTTCTCCACATTTTCCCCCTCCGTCTGGCTTTTCTTCTTTTAAATATGTAAACACTTCAATTCACATCTGTCTGTGTCCTCTTTAACATCTCTCTGTTTGGACACAGCCTTTTTTTATCTGTCGTTATATCTCACTTTGCAAAGCTAATGAGCTTTTCCACAGCCAAGCTCAAAACAAGTCAAATAGATGGAGTGAGAATTCTCCCCGATGGAGCAGATGGGCAATCGCTGGCTCAGCCTGGCAGCGACTTCACACTGTAGGACCAGCAGGAGCCGGTCTAACTGGCATTAGAACTGATAGTTAGGTTTTGTGGCAGTGTTGCGAGGATTCAAGAGGCACCATTCAAATTGATGTGCACATTTACGAGTATCATTCAGAGTTTATACACACCATTTGACATCTGGTCAGTACCAAATAGCTACTAGATTTTGCACTCATTCCACAACTGTCCTTCAGCAATGTCTGGCTTGGGGAGCAACAGAAAACTATTAGTTTGACTTATCTGTCTGTGTGTGTCTGTGATGTGACTGTATCCCTTCCTAAACGGTTTCTGAGATGCTTTTGAGACAGTGAACATGTTTTTCCTGCTAGATTTCTAATTGACAGGTAGGCAGTGGGAAAATGCACTTTAGTCCAAAGATAAAATGAATCTGGGTGCTTGTTGCTTCCGTACTACCAACATTTAATCTTACAAGCTGCTCCAACCTTTTCTTCACAGGGCCAATTGTTATTAATGAATTCATGTTTAATGCATTCATCTTTAATACTAAAGTGTATACTGCAACACCACAAGCACACATGCACTTTCATGACCCTGTACGCCTGCACACACACATGCATAAGCAACCACAAACAGAATATTAAAATGCATGTGTATGCATAGCAATTGGCTTGGAGCGTTAATGAAATGAAATGAATCTCTATGAAGTAGCGTAATGTGCTGTAAGGAGATTAGGTTATTTGATTTTGTCTTAGGAATTTATATTTGTCTCCACTCACTATATTCTTTTTGATTAAACACAGAAAAGTGGGTCTCATTTCAAGAGCACAGATTAATGTTTATGATGCACATCTTTTGTCCTCCAGGCCTGTTGTGTATGTGTGTGTGTGTGTGTGTGTGTGTGTGTGTGTGTGTGCACACTCAGACAGACAGATAATAGACAGTATATGCAGTGATCATTCTCCCACTTGCTCAGACTTAGAAATTCAATGTATACCACCCCAGATAATTTGGAGAGCAGGCCCATTAAAGGCTCATATTTCATGTGGTAATTCTTAAAACCTGTCATAAACCTATTGGACCATTAACATGTGTTATTAAAAGCCTGTGAATGTATGGGAATCTGTCAAAAGCCAGAATAATGCCTCTGTCAACATGTTTCAAGAGAAGGCCACACAATGGTGACATAAATGATACATCACAACAGTACTGACAGCCTGAGTAGGGACCCCATACGCTTTGTGCTGTTGAATGATCCCATGCTATGTGTGTGCGTTTGTGTGCGCCCGTTATGTTTGCATTCAACGCCTCTTCTCAACACCAACCTCAGCTGGTCAGCTGGGCCACTGCAGGGTCTCATGGCGCATGACAACCTGACTCTGATCTGCTATTGGCTGAATCGAGCATCCATCTCAGCATCTGCCAATCACACTGCCATGGAGACAGGTTGGCAGCGTTGTGGTGATGGCAGGGGTCCGGCACAGCGTTGCCAGGAGGAAGCTGTGTGTTAATATGGGTGGTGAAAGATGCCAGTGGCCAGGGGGAAAGGGGGTAAGAGACTCTGTGGGAAAATTTGAGGGGGAGACGTTTGCCATATGAATGAAAGAGAGTTTAACTGGCAGTAAAGGACACCTGGAGGTCTGCTGAGCTGTATATGTGTGTAGGTGAGCATGCACGAGAGTGTTTATGAGAGGCTTACTGTGCATATGTATATGTTTACATTATTATGTTTTTCCATGTGTGCACAGTACGTTCAACTGAATGCTCCGTGAAAGAAGCCGTTTGTATACAGATAAAACGTACGTATTCATGCCCTGGCCCTAAGCACCAGACCAATTTTTGCCCATATGCATACATTCACAGAACAATTGCTCTTTCATTTAGGCTTCCATTGTATCTCACAGCATCCATCATCCATCATCCATAAAGTCCCGAAGGCAAGGCCACACACACAAACACACCCACACAACACACAAACACACAAAGCTAAGGCTTATTGTAGGGGCTGCCAGCGTGGCTCTGAAAGAGAAAAAGTACTGTACACAACAACATATGGTCACACATGAACAATTATTTAATACAAATACTCTATTAATTTAATAATTGTTTATTCTTCAGTAATGTGTCCTATGCGTGCTGCCTCTATCAAACCAACAACTGATAAATAACAAAAAGCATGAGGAAAATAAACATTTAGTTCATTGCTCGAGGCCGCTTCCTTTCAATGATCAAGAGCTACAAGCCATACAAGCATGAATGATAAATGGCATACAGGAACACTAGTGGAGCATAATATACCCCCCTGAACTAATGTGTCATAATTGAAATGAATGTTGTTCTAAATCATACAAGTGCTGAGTGTTTTGGAGCCCCACCCTGTATGATAGATGAGACTTCTACATCTCTGCACAGCCCTGCAATCCATCTCAACGGCACGCTGACATACTCACAAACACACATACAGTATACCCAAATACATGTTTTCATTCATATGCATGCACAAAATACACTTTAATAGTTACAAGTAAATTCTATTTTGTTACAAACTGGGTGTTATTTTCATTGTGTTGGCCATTAATTCCATCAGTAATGGTAACATTTTACTGCAAGTACTTGGTGAGAAAACCACATTGCATTGCTTGACTAACCAGGAGGTTTGTTTAAAACCCATTTGAACATCAGACTGTTCATGTTTCTTGGCGAGGAGGACTTATTTTTGGTGATACTGCCACTTTTATTCAGAAAAATGTTGAATTGATTTTAAGATTTTACTGATGGCTTGTATAGCTCTTCTGGGTCTGGCCCAAGCTACATAGCAGAAATGTTGACCCCATATGAGCCAGTTCGCAGCCTTAGATGCTCGGTCGGGGCCCCTCTGGCCACTCCAAAGTCGAGGCTTAAATATAAAGGTGATCGTGCCTTTGCCATCAGGGCCCCTCGGCTCTGGAACAAACTGCCTGAGACGATAAGGCTCGCAGAATCAGTGACTTCTTTAAAATCGCTTCCTTAGACCCATCTTTATAGGCTTGCTTTTATGTGATATAACTTTTCATTCCTTTTTGTTTCGTCTTTTTATGAATTGTATTCTTTTTCATTGTATTTATTTATATTGTTAGTTTGCATCTACCATTTTTTTGTATTCTTCTTTTTACTTTAACTGAACTCTACCTTAAGTTTGTCTTGCCTATGTTCGGTGAGACTGTTTCTGTTGTTACACTGCCCTCTGAGTGTTTCTGTGCTATGTAACTAAATGTACTACCACTATTATTATTATTATCATTGTTATTGTTATTATTACTGATAAGAACGATGGCCAAATCATGAAAATGAGACCCAAGTTGTATAACAGTGGAATTCCCTTTTATGTTTTTGATAGATTCAAGCTAAGAAACAGGAGCCTGTTTAAAGCTGGGTTCAGTCCCAGGCTCAAGATGTGTGTATGTGTTATGTAAACCATCAGGGTGAAATGCTGCTGAAAGGCCTAATTGGAGTGACATAGCCGAGTCTGCTGAGTGCTAGTGGTGTGAGGCCCGTGGAGCACCACCCAGTGGAGGACAGCCAGCTATGTGCCCCAGGAGAAGCTTACCATACTGGGTGGCAAAGTCACCATACTCCCTTTCCCCCACCCCTCCAGTCCTTGAGGACCCATTTCTTCTTCTACCCCTCCGTCCATCCATACGTCCATCCCTCAGTGAAGCCCATGAGCGGCTGGCTTCTGTGGGTGTGTGTCATTGTAGCTTGGCAGGCACACACCACAGCTTTAACGGCAGGCGCCAGGGCTAATTTGATTTTTAATTCAACACGACTCCTCGGCTAATAGTTTGAGCTGGGGATTAATTAATCTGATTTGACTTGTGCTAATTTCTTGCACCCACGTCCCTGCTCCCCACCCGTCAATGCAGCAAACAAACAAACTGGTGGTCTCGCAGGCTCTGTCCTGACACACATGTTGAGTATGAGAGATAGAGACCTGGGGCGACAGGTGAGGAGCCAGTGGAAAGCTAAGGGAAAGCAAGGCATGGTGCCTGTGCTGCATTTGCATGTGTGTGTATATACAGTATGTGTGTGCACCTAGATGTGTTTATGGAGGAGGCTGGAGCTGAGCCTGGTCTGACAGTGGAGTGCTGGGAGGCAGTGAACTAATCACGGCAACAGCCTGGCTCTCGTAAGGAGGGCGAAACATAGAGAAGGTCACCAACTATTTTCACTGCCAAAATATGGGTCAGATTGGATCTGGGTGAGTTGTTCACAGATAACTTGTATGTAATGTAAAAAAAAAATGGGCCAGGCAGTTGAGCATTCCTGTTCTTCTCTGAGGCTTTTAGAAGGGTGTAGGGCCAGATCCAGGCACAGCCCTACAGGGAGAAACCAGTAGAACCACTAAGCTTCCTCATCTCACAGAGTCAGAGAGAGCACTTCCACTTTTTCTAATACGCTCAGCTAGGGAACTTTAAAAATGAATAGACCTCAGAGTGCAGCCCGGATGGCATGCACTTTGTGGAGAGCGCTTTGTAAAATCACTTTCTCGCAGTTTGCACACCAAACCCACAGATGCCCACACACTTGCAAGGTGCATATGGAGGTATAGAGTATAAGGTGTTTTATATCACAACACAACAAAGATAAATTTCAAAGTCAGCTTGCCTCTTTGTTGAAATGATGCAAACCCACTAGTGTTCACAGAAATGTGTCAAACTGAGCAGTCTTTGAGTCAAAGCTCTCTCTGTCTTTATTCTATCTTTATTTCTCTCTCCTCTCTCATTCTCTCTGGCATGTAACCAACCTCTCTGCATGGCAGAAAATAACATTGCTCTGCTCAAGAGAGACCACACATGGGAGAAACAGCCTACGCCTGCTGCTCTCTCCTGCAGGATAAAAAAATAAAATAAAATAAAATAAACTGGCCAACATCTCACACACCACTTTGAAATCTCTATCACAGTCAGTCCAGCTCCTGCCTTCCCCTATTTCTGCTCTCTCAGTCACCCTGGACCTTTTTTACCATACATTTGGATGCAGAAAATACAACGAAGAAAGGAAAAAGCACTCAAATGCTCAGCATGTGCACACAAATACATGTGTGCTCTTACAAAAAACAAACATAAACACACACACACACATATGCACACCTTCACTCACAGATGCACATATGCATGAGCATAGACACACATACTGAACACCACACACAAATGTAAGCACACCTAGTGAAGCCGTGGGAGTTCAAAGAAGGTACTATGTTTTCCAGGAGAGCTAGTGTATACTAAGTGAACCAGTAAATTCCCAGCAGCAGTGCTCCAGCAGGTCTGCTGTACCATCACACCTGAGACACAAGACCTATGCTATTGGGACTTATGGCATACACTAATGCATCAGTCTGGAGTCTGTTGTGGGTCTACCTTGAATTAATAATAGATTATGTTGTATGTTGTTTAAATTCTTTGAAGGCACAGTTGCTTTATGCTTCTGAGGAGGCTTTACGCATGGAGAGAAGCTACATGACTTGTGATGCATAATCACCCAAGCATTCCTCTGGACTCTGAGAGCACCCAAATGTTTAGCCACCTGTTAGCAGCTTCCAGGCATTGTGAGATTGGTGGGGGAGGACGTGCCAGGCAATGCGAGGGACAGAACAGAGGCTCAGTCTGGGCGCGAGGGTTGGGAAAGTCCTGTGCCAGCAAACCGTGGAGATTTACAGCAAGCCGACCCGGCCGATCTCAAGTCTGATCTAACACTGTGCCGCAGAGAACACAAATCACCTCCCATACATAACCCTGCCCCTGACAACTCATTTCATCTTCTGCACTAATGAATTCATCATTGGGAGGGATCTGCCTTTGGGTGCCACAGCCCTGAGCAGAGAAGGAGTAATGGCTCAGATAAGTCATCATCATCATTATCAACATCATCATCACCACCAGCACCACCAGCACCACCTTGCCTCTGTTCAGCCCATAGTTCAGGAGCAACAGTTTGGGACTGTGTGATGTCCTTGACAGAGTTGCAACTGGGGAACTTTGGCAGTGTCCAAGGTTATTACAAGGTTGGATGTCAGAGCAAATGTGTCACAGATGTGCATCGTAAGTGTGAGAATCAGCATGAGTGTGTGTATGGCAATGGAATTTGAATGTGTTGTGGTATGAGTGGATAAATCAGCGAGTGTGTGAGCTCTTATGGAAGCAAGCAAGTGTATATGTGCGTGTGTGTATGTGTGTATCTGTGTGCGTGCATGAAGGAGTCTAAGCGGCGCAGTCAGGGAGCTGTCAGCAGAGAGCCAGGGAGCAGGTTGATCACAGGGCTGCAGTGCGTTTGAAGTCTCCTAGGGACTGACAGCTTCTCTCCCCATGGGAACCCCTTCCCTCGCCCCTTCTCTCCTCCCTGCACCACCCTTTCTCTATATCATTCCTCTTTATCCTCCATCTCTCCCTACACAGTATCTCCATCTCAGTTTTTCTCCTCATCCCATTGATGGAAGAGGTATGCGGAAACACACTTGTGCTCTCCTGGGACTGTTAGTGCTTCCAAAACAAGGCTTTGTTCAGAAGGAATCACACCTGTGAGGGTGTCTCTGTAAATACTGACATGATGAGCTGCCATCTCTCATAGTATGACATTCTGGCTGACATTCAATCTGGCTTGGTGGCAGGAGGGCACAGACAGCCGACCTTCAGCCTTGAGATGGATGAGGGTGTGGATATCGGGATTTGAATGCATAATTGTGCATAATGAGAAGGAAAGACCACTCATGATAGTGTATTTCCATATGTTTCTATGTCTGCATGACTCCTGTTAAATGTGTGTACGGTATGATTACACTTTTGGCTGCACACCCTCTCTGGCCCCTCCTCCACAGGTCAAGGTGCAGCAGGATTTCATCTCTAATCGGGCTCTGTGTTAGCATGAGCCCATCCGTCATGGGGACAGAGTGTCGGCTGGATGTCCCTGTCACTAAGCTGTCCATTTTGTCAGACCGCCAGATCCATCATATTGAGATGGGGACTGATCCTTGCTAGCGGAAGCCAACCGCCCCGCAAATACATACAAATATGCAAATTAACGACAAAATAAACATCACCCTGCAAACGAGCCATCCATCAATGACCAGTTTCTCAGCAGCTCAGCATTGGCACAGCAACACCAATCAGCCACTCCGTCAGAGGGAGTGATGGAACGCCATCCTCTCATCTTCTCTCCCTCCTTCCCCCTCCTTATATCATTCACATACTGTCTCCTTTTCATTGGTTCCTCTTTGCCATTTTTCATGCATACTTTCTCCAATTTTCTCCTCTCAATCTCCACTCACACTCATTCCCTTAATCTCAAACACTGTCAGTCCCATGTTGGCATTTTTGCCTATCCATTTCCCTCTCCTGTCTAGTTTCAAAGCTCTCCCCTCCCCTCAAGTGCCTTTTCTTCATCATCATAATTATAAAATATCTAGAGACATTTAGAATGAATACTTGTTCTGTCTTTGTGTTTGAAGGGATAATGATGTGATGGGAAACATTTTGCCATTAGGGGAGCAATACAAATCAGACCACATGTGACATTTCTTTCCATACAGGCTCTGGCCTGTGATGTCCCATGCATCACCTCATCAATGCAGTGCGACACATGACAGCAAACTGTTCTTATGTAAACCCACACCAAATACATCTTCATTGTGCCAGTATACAAAAGTTATTGTTTTCATCATAAAATCTCTGTAAACGCCAGTTTGAAGGCTGTGTGAGTTCCTTTCAGAAAGCCAAGAGGCTGGAATGGAAAGAAAGAGCTCTTAATGGAATAAAAGTCAGAGGAGGGAAAAACACGAAGCAGAAGTTGGAATTCTCCAGCAGCTGAGTCAGTCCAGACTCATGTTGCTTTTCTGGCAGTGTGTGCAGACATCCCCTCCGTGCATGTTGTACACACACATATACACATTAAGTCTAAAGTTGTCAAACTATACTACAGAGTATAGTGAAATGAATCACCTTACACACACCACCTTGTTTATTAACTGTATATTTATGACTGAATGAATACCACAACGACATGTTGAGTCTTTCTGCCAGGCCCTCACACATTGACACAGAATAACTGTTGTGGCTGTTATGGCTGAACAACCCAATTAATCAGACTTATATCAAAATCACAATAAAATAAGAGCAAAGGCGAATATGTGGCAAAATATCATTCTGTATTGCAGTGGTGCACAAATGTCCCAGCCTACAAATGATATTCTATGACTTAAAAATCTTTGGCACAGATCCTTGCGAAAAAATAACATCATGATCATTTTAAATGAAAATGAAAATAATGATGCAATTTCCTCCAATGCCATGAATCATATCACAAAGCACTATCAGTCCAAATAATCACAATTAGGTATTTTTTCCAAATCGTTCACCCCTAGTGTCTGTGCCTCAGCCAGACTGGTTTATCAGGCCCCTTAAAACCACAGTCAATTTACACTCCTGTGTTCTGCCTCTCTCAAGAGGGCCTGGCTCCCAAACAAAACATTGTTTTTAGCTCCAGTTTGTCTGATTCTGCACTAGCCATAGCAAAGCAATTACAGCATCATAAAGGTTTGTGGTTAGCCACCCGGCGGCTAGTGGGGGATCCCCTGCCTTTAGGCAGCAGAGGAATGAGCTTTGGGCAACCGGAGCCGCAGTTCAACCCAGAAGCTGAAAGTATTGCGTTCCTCAGACAACCCTGATTGCCACCCCAATTGCTCCATCACACTTTAGCTAATTCGACAATGAGTGGGTGTTCTGACGATGCAGTAAAAAGTCAGTCCCTCAAAGCTTCACATTTTTATTACTAATGTAGTGTGAAGTGCTTTGTTATTTAGAGGGAGTGGAAGCCAATAAAATGCTCACTTCTCTGTCTCCATGTCGTGGTGTCGGTTTGTGTGTGAAGGTATCTACATTAGTGCGTAAGACAGACTGAAAACAGAAAAACACAAAAGACAAGGGAAGAGGAGGACCAGTGATAGAGCATGTGTATTTGCATGCAGTGTGGTTATGCATCGGCTTTATGAGTTTTCTGTAAAAAGCAGTGAACGGTGACACAGAAGGCCCAAGGGGAATTCTCTCTTTGGAGGCCGGCGTGCAGCCGTCCTGTCTGCGCGCTGCAACAGCTCTGACCACACCAACCACAAGACATCCCCACACAGAGTGTACAAACACTAACCTCTCTGTCTCCACAACGTCCTGTCTTTATCAGTTTATTCCGTCTTCATTTTTCTCTGTCTCAAATCATTCGTGCTCACTACAGTTCCGTCTCGTCTTTCTCTCCACTGACATCAACCCAGCAGAAATAAAAGATCTACTGACTTAAAAGTCTTCCCTCTCTTCTTGCTGAGCATTATCTTGTGATTTCGAATCTCAAAAACATTCAGCAATCTTGTTTTACCACTGATCTTCTCCCTGTGTGTGCGATCCTGCGGTGGTGGTGCACTGAGGTCTCATTCTTCCCGTGCTGGAGTTCATGTTAGTTCCCGCACTGATACATCTGTCAGCCACATGTTCCCCCAGCCAGCCGCCACTCTAGCAGCTGTACGCAGCTGGAGCCTGTGTATGCACTTTCGAGTGAGAATGGATGAGTATTTCTTTATTGAGTTCTATTTGTGTGTATGTATGTATCTGTGTCCCCTACATGCCTCCACTGAGGAGGATTAGAGCCACACCCAGTCTTAGACACTCCACACTAAACACTAGGCTCGTAAAACTCCCTCGTGGAGTTGCGTGACCCTCTTGTCCTCACAGATCCTTTTATATTTGTCACAACAACAATGGACATCAAGCGGTGTCTCATTCCATTATTGTTCCACTGAATTATCTTCAAAGAAATTTGCTCAAACACTGGCTCTTTTATGCACAGCGATGTCACTGGGTTTCCATGAGCTCATTGATGAAGCTCTCTCTCTCTAAGGGAGCATCCCTCTTCAGCCCTCCCAAGGCCGAAGAGCATTCTCTCCCCAGATGTGACACCCTGCCAGGCTGCAAAGGGTGCATAGGAAATGGAGGGAGTCTCATTAAAAATCCCATCTACATAATAATTGTGCAGACAAATGATGTAAAGGAGAAGTAAAACTGTAATTTAGACAGCAGTCCCACCACGGGCACTAAGAAGAGGACTATCGTGGCACTGATGAATCATCCTTGTGTTTCCCCTTTATGACAACATTGATTCTGTGTAGCTCCATGGAGGCCACAGTGGGAGAGGATGCAGGAGTATCAGAGCAGAGAGACACAGTGCAGAGAGCTCCTCAGCTGAGGACACACTGAGTGACTGGAGCTGTGAAACCTGGATGGCATCGCTGCTTAGCAGATTACACATACTGTAACGGAAGGCTTTGCAGACTTATTTAAACACACACCATGCAGAAAGTCACAGTTCCACAAGCTGCTGCCTATCAGTCTGTGCAGCCCCTCTCTTAAAACTTTTCAAATTAATGAGAGTGAAGCAAAGGTGACGCAATCCTCGCTTGGATGCCTCCCCAGTAAACAGGGCTGCCAAGAGTGAAGAGCTGCCCTGGCCTGGGTGAAGTCAGCGTCTGAAGAACAGTGGAGTTAGTCAGGATAAGTGAGCCCGCTGGGCAGCAGTTCTGGGCCAGTAGCCCTGTTCTCTGAGGAGTTCTTTATGGCTGATCCATCATCCCGAGGGAGCCCCCACCCCTGCACACAGGGGCTCCATCCGCACACACTTCATGTGAGTCTAAAAATCCTCATTGTACTGTACTTGTCACAACAATTTTAGGAATAAATTTAATTTTAGATATTACACACAGCTACACACGCAGATGATGCAAAGAAAAAAATACTTTCAGAAATGTAATTTGAAACTTGGAATTCGTTTTCCAAAACCATTATCCATGGGTAATTTCTTACTATTTTAATGATACAGTATAAAATCAAATGCAACTGGACCACTGCACCGTCTCTGCAGCTCAACATCTGACCAGCTGACCTGATGTTCATTAATATTCCCTTCTTTGTTATTTGAAGTTTGGTTTTGTCTCTCAGAGGCCTGACGTACTTTTTCTGCTTTGTTCTCCAGTGTCCTTTCCGCATCTCATATTCAACGTTCTGTTTTTCTTCTCTCAAGCATCAATAAAAAAAAAACGCATCTGGCCGAACCCATGGTCACATCATCCCCACTCCTCATCCATCACAGCCTGTCACAACAGGAGCGGGGAAGTGGTCTTATGCTCATTCTGGGAACGGATGTGGATCACTGAGCTGGGTCGTGCTCACTGTGATACTCTAAAGCTCCAGTATTAAGATACTATTGAGAGTGGCTGAGAGTTTGTTTGTGCTAGAACGTGAAGCTAAGTTGAGCATTTAATGAGAAGCTTGTATTGGCACGAAGACCATGGGTGAGGAAGCCACTCTAAACAGCTCACAGTGGTATCGTATGAAGACTCACCAAAGCCGAAGGCTGCTGGAGCAGGGATGGGAGCTGACTGGACCGGTGTGGAGGTGTAGAGGCCAGTCACAAGCAGACCATCAAAGGATACACTGGTAGAGATGGTCACTGAAGAGACAGAAAAAAGGAACATGGTTATTATCGGTGCTACACTCAATCTGAATTTCACTTCAGTTCCACATCCAGTTGGTTATGTCAAATACAGTGCTGGGAAGGTTACTTTTGAAAAGTAATTAATTAGTCGTTACCCTGTTTAAAATTGGTTAGTAATGCATTTAATAAATTTATCAGAGTAATATAACTTATTACATTTGATTTCTTCTCGAACAAATGTTTTAAACTGGGCAGTGAAGCTGAAAAATTCCTGAAACCTAATTTCTGTCATTGTTGACAGCATTTTCACCGCTTTTAAACAAGCTTTACACTGCAGAGTAAAGTTAGAGCCCTTTTCTGATTTTAGAAGGAAAATATTGTTGAATTGCTAGCAACAAAAGGCCTTCTTATCGGACAACATGGCCAACCCACTTGGCATGATTGCCTGGTTGCATGCAAAGCGAACTCAGGGTGCTCAAAGCAAGGCGCATTGATTTCATTGGCAGATGAGAGGCTGTGTAAATTAAAATACGAGAACCAATCAAAAACAACATTCAAAGTTTGATCCCATACAGCCAAATAAATGGAGCCTGCCTGGACATAGAAACAACTTCTTTCCTCTGCATGTATAGGTCCCATTTGTGCATGTGTGTGTATTTCGGACCTGTGTGTATATGTAAAATAACAACAGAGTGAAAACATTGAATTTCCCCTTGCGGGATTAATTAAGTATATATATATATATATATATATATATAAAATAATAATAATAATAATAATTAAATTAAAATAAGCCACCCTACCCTTGATGGTGCTGCTTTGCTGATCTATGCTATCTAGAAAATATGCCAAAAAAATTAACCCTTTTGTAATCACCAACATTTCATTAGTAATAATTCTTTGATAACAATTACATTTATTTTGTAATTTAATTAAATGTAACTAATAACATTTATCTGGTTACTCCCCAACACTGGTTACAGAGCAGGAAGGCAAAACATAAATAGTTTCACATTTGTAATTATGAAACATAATACATTATTGTCAGATGTTTTAGTGACCCTTTATTGATAACTCAAGAGAAAACTGGAAGATAAACTGTAATATACCACTGATAAGGTGTCAGCGATCGCAAGTACTAAGTTACGTTCACACTTCGTTTGCAGGCTACACAGATAATTAGTCAGTGTGATGAACATGCGTGTGGACAGGAAGTCTGGAAGTGCATACACACTACAGCTCTCTAACATCCCGCTGCTAATGAGCACAGAGCTCAGGTGTTAACAAATGTAAATGTAAAGTGACCATTGACTAGGAGGCCGATGAGACCAAACGCCCTGCAGAGAAGAGTGCACAGATGTGAGAGCAGGTGTTAAAGCAAAAGCAACAATGTCACACACACACACAGGAGCAGGCTAAATGGAGGCTCGAGTCACTGTCAAAGTAGTTGAACAAAAAAACAAGAAAATCACCTCACTGTCTGTCTCACGGCCAGCGGCTCAAGAATGTAATCTAACTCATCCTGAACAAATCACAGTGCTTTAATCAAAGCCTGTCCCTATTGACAACCATATCAGAAGAGACTGATGAGCTAATTGGCTGTAACCCTGATAGCCTTGCTAAGCCTCTATTCATCACAGGTCATCGCAAACAGCAGCAAAGCAGAAAACTGCCAGAGGTCTATTATCCAGCTGTACGGATCTACAGCTTAGTGTATCCAGCAGCAAGTTAACTATTGATCTACCCAGTAAACAAAGGCCCTGAGTGACGGGACCACAGAGCCAGCTACATCACTGGAGGAAAAGAGCTCAGCCACTGGACTGCTTCCAGCCAGACAGATCAGTGCACAGGGGAACAGTCTGCGGCTCAAAGGAGAACACACTCCCACAAAAATACACATTTACACTTTGAGGAAAACAAACCTTTGCATTGGGGAAAGATGAAGGTATTGTTATTTCCTGACCCTGGAATCCCCCTGCTTTTGGGGGAAAAGTGAATGGGAAAAGGAGGAGACACCCGCGGCACTGCTGTGTTTTTTGTAAGAATAGCAACATGTCGGTTTGGTCTCGGGGCGTTCATTCTTCTGGGCTTGGTGTGTTTTAATGTGGGAATCTGGGCAGAGCAGACTCCTGTGTGGCCCAGTCTCCCTGCCTGCCTGTCTGGGTGACTCCATTAACACGTCCTTACACAAGGCGCCCAGTGTTTGTGTGTGTGTGTGTCTGAATATGTGTGTTCTGCATGTTTCTGTGTATACTGGATGTGCTACACCCTGTCTTGAGAGCACAGTTCAGCCCATCTCTCCTCCATATCAAAGCCTCAATAATTCATCCCACGACTCTTGTTATTATATCCAGACATTTCCTCCTCTCTTCCCCTGTCGCAGTGTTACGCAGGAATTCAGCTATAGCACTAATGTTGTATTTAACACACTCTCTGCTTCCATACAGTACACAACAGTAAATGGCTTACTTGTTAACGCTGCTCTATCTAAATCTCAAAAAAAGCCCACTTACGTGCAAAGATCCAGGCATATAGTCAACACTTGCTTCAATAAAGCTATGTGGTCTATATTTTTTGTTTCAGTCATCTACTGGAAACTTCAAAAACAAGTGTGCTCTATAGCTTCATCTCAAAAGGAAGCCGATTTTCAACCAGCTCTGTGTCATTGCAGTGTGTGCAGATATACGGCATTCGGCTTCCGCCCTGTGCCACTAACGTTTAAAGCTCCCCACTCATTTGCCACTGGGTGACACAATTAGAGTTATCAATTGAATGAATACTGTAAAACACATCATCCGGCAGACTTCTGAAGGGCACTGGAAGCATGGGGGGAGACAAACATTGTTCATCTGCACACATTGCACACAATGAAATGACAGCAACAGATGTGTAACACTTGTATGTTACTATGTTATGCAGTGGTTCCCAACTGGTGAGTCACGGTCCAAAAGTGGATCCCAGGTCCATTCTGAATGGACTGTAAGTGACTCGCAGTTTGTAAAAATTGCACCTTATTTTCAGGTACAGTCAATTTCCAGCACTGAGCTTTTACTTTGAAGTGCAGTTTGAATGCATAACAGACAGCTACTTGACAGAGACAGTAAAATAGCTCAACGGCATGGTCAAACGCAAGTATCATGCTGAATGTATTAAACTGTGTGGGTCTTGAACTAATGACAAAGGAGAAATCTGGACCCTGTGGCTGGACCAGTTGGGAACCACTGATGTAGGGGATATTTTGAAACATTACATTTTAACAACCCTGTGGTTAATATGTGGTTATGTATAACACAAAAACCACCTCATTATGGTTAGAAAAAGATCAAATTGTGGCTCAAAATACCTGCACAATCTGGAAGCACCGCAATTAGTCACTAAAAACATCCAGGTGGCACAAATACCACTGGAAATGCTTCTAATGAACGAGCAGTTTTGCAGTTTATTGTTCTCAAACAGTGGTTTGCAGCTTGGTAACCCGCTGGCCCAGGTGTCACACCATCTATTCCCTTCACCTCCTGATAACAAATTTAGCTCACATACCTGTAATGAGATCTTTGTGTCTTTGGAAATGTTTATATAATAAGTATGAAATGTACAAATGTAACACATCACTATATATTAACCAGTCAAAAGAGAGAGCTGTTTGCAGTTGCCTTTGGTGAGTATAAAATGGTCTGCAATTGAAATAACAATAATGATAATAATAATACAAAGTCTCAATTATTTGTAAATATTTCTCTTTCGTATGAATGGCTCTAATAACACTGTGAGAGCAACAAGTAATTTCCCAGAATTCCTTTTTCTTGGCAGCTGTGAGCACTGCCAAATTCTATCAGCATGTACAGCGTGTACAAGAAGCTGTATTGTGAGAAAGACAGATATTTTGCTTGGCAACAGAAACATTATCATATTCAATCCATGTTGCTCAGCGCACCTCTAACACTGCAATACCAACAGAATGCAGGGAAAAGGCCTTCCCATTCAAACAAGCAGTTATCATGTTCATGCTGAGCATACATGTGCTCCTCTTCTACGCTATTTTTGCTTCCCAGAATACATTACCTATTCAACAAATCCATTCCACAGTGTGGTGAGACAGGTTATCAGTGTTTACATGATGTTGTATTGATCCAAGGCCATGGCATGATGCTGTATTTAATGGAGTAATGGACTGGGTTTAATGCACTAAGTTGGACCAGGCTTCACCAGCCTCCGTACACACAATATGCTCATTTCTGCATTTCCACTGACCTGCATCACCAAGGTTACACACACCCTATTACTCTCCACATACACTTGCATATGAGCTACACACAGACACACAAAAGATTCTTTCCACCTTCACCATGCTATTTCTCTCTTTATCCACCGCTTACACCTTTCTCCCAGCCTCTCTCCCTCAGCCTCACTCCTGTTTGAGGAATCATGGTAAAAAATGCTCTCTCCTGCACTTTCCCCATCTACTCCCTTCATGCATTTTCTGCTCCCTTGCAGCAGTGTGCCTGCACTCTGTTTGATGTGGAAGTTGGGGGGAAAAGGAGCGGAGGGGAGGCAAAGCTAGGGGCACAAGGTTACAATCGAAAAACAAGAACAGGGGCGAAGAGGGATGGAGAGATAGGTAGTAGTGGAGTGGCCCACGGAGAGCAGCGCTACCTGATCAATACAAATGCAAGATCTAAATTATTTAGACAGGCCTCTAACACCCCTCTCTCCCTCGCCTGTGGAACGCAACAGACGAATGAGCCAATCAGATGAGATGAGATCAGATCAGATCCAATCACCTGTGGGGGTACTTTACACACATACACATACACATACACACACACGGATCTAAAGGAGGAGGCTTGCGGCCTTTGATGGTAGCCTTTAAAATTCTTGTCCATACTTCATTTCTGAGTACTGTTCACTTGGCCGAGGGGGATGAGAAGCCATGAGGAGGGAATGGGGGTGAACTTTATTACCAACACTCTCATCCAACACATTAGCAGGTTCTGTGTGAGTGAGAATATGCGCACACACACTGGATGTGCACTTGTGTGTGATTTGTTCATGTGTAAACACACTAGGTGTTAGGCTACCACAGTTCATCCAAACATCTGGACTTAATTTTAAGCTTCTCCTACCATAAGATTTAAAAGAGGCTAATAGCTTTACTATGAAACATGAAAGGTGGAAAGAAATTTCTAAATAAAGGAAAACATAAAACTGCATCACTGTAAACTGTGTGTGTCTCTGAAGTGAGATATTCTGAATATGATGCAGAACCTCTGGTGCACACATGCACAAATGCTCTCAAATACATACTTAGATTCTGTGGAAATATATAACAGTCTGTTATCTGTGTCAGTTTTGATAGTAATGTGGGATGGGATGGGTTGGGTGGTGGCAAAGTAACATGTGGAGGCTGCAGCTGTTCATGATATGTTAAAGAGTCAGAGCTCGCTCTATCAGTCAGGTGCACCTTCGCTATTGACCTACAGGCACCCTGTGCTCTCGATCACTCCCTCCCACTTCAACTCCACATGAGGACCTCTACATGCTCCTGGACAAGTCTGGTTACTGTAGTTCCAAGTGCACCTAACTTGGGTCATGAAAAAAACGCTCATTACACTTTATGCATAGCACTCACACCTGCATGCACACGCTCACACTTCATACTTGAACACACCACAGAGCACATCCCCTGGCCCTAAGCCGGCATGTAATATTGATGATGCGATGTGGTATGCCTCATTACAGACACACACAACCGTGCTCCTACTCAACTATTGATGGGCCTGGGGCTTTCTTCACTTCTCTGGATCCACCAGGAGTAATGTTAAGGCACAAAGTACCAGCATACCACACAATGCAACAAAACACACACGCTTTGCTGACAAGTCTCTCAGAGCTCGAGCAGATACACACACACACACACACAGTGACAACTAATCAGTAATGGAAAATTAATCTTCTGTGACAATCTATTGAGCAAAAATAAGATCACAAATAATTGCCAGTAAATTGGAAAGCCTATTTTTCATCTAGGTTTATCTGTGTACAGAACACTATGCTATTTTTTGTGCTCACCCCCAACTTGAATTTGTTTGATTAATATTTCAGCTAGGATTTCCAAACTTCTTCTGACCACCTGGTAATCAAGAACGACAGGATTGCATTAGCTCCTGGTATGACCTGAGTGCATCTCCTTATCCCGAATGCTGTAAAAGCATCCTCAACATGGGACAAACAAGGTACTGGAGGAAGGCAGGGAATAAATGTTTAAAATTTTATAAGATACTTGAGTACGATTTTACACTAGTCCCAAAGAGGTGTGCTGTTGCCTTTAGAAATGAATGTACCTGAGGTAGACAGAGAGTCTGTGTTTTTTTTTTTTTTGTCTGGTTGTTACTTTCTTTATTTATAGTGCAAGCAGTGAGGGAGCAGCCAGGATTGATAGGAGGTTTTGGCTGATTCCTCGAACAAGAAGCAGATCTATTAAACAGAGAAAAACAGACCAAAGTGTTGCTTACTGTATGCTGGGTCAGCAATCATATTAGGAGCATGAAAAATAGGGCCCAGTGGCGTCCTAAAAGCAATGGTAATGTGTCCTCAAGGTACAGCAAAGCATGGTCGGCACTGTGACTGGCAACGCTTGGTGGCATGAGCTCATTCTTAAAAAAAGCAAGGCGAGGGATTAGGCTCAAGCTGGACAGGAAGTCTGGGAGCTCTGAGAGAAGACCTGATTTACGTCGCAGCCTCGTCCACTTGCATTAAAGTCTTCGCATGGTTGGCATGGCCTGAACAGCTCCTTTCTGCTCTTTATGTACAAAATCACCCACGACTTGTACCACACCCACGTTCATAACCTTTACTGTACTTAAACAAGTCTCAGAAAAAATTTAGAAAGTCCCCAAGACTGGAAAGACGTGGCTCCACAAGAAGGATCTGACAAGATTTGATTTAGTTGCACTCAATTATACCACAGACAGAAAATATCATAGTCTGTACTGTTGCATGATTACAGCATTAGGTAGTATGAGCCAGGGGTGTGACAGGCTATCAATCTTGATCAATGTATCAATTCAAAAATCAAGGACTCAACATCTTCGATGCAAAGTGAAAACATCAATCCATCATCTTTAGGATACGCCCTCATTTTGAAAGTTTGTGTCACCACCAAACAATGCCAGGCAGATAATGGCAAGCAGCCAAGGAAAAGACGATAAAGATATTTACTTCCCTCTCAGAAATAAATCAGCAGTGTGGAAATATTTCAGATTTCAGAGAAAATAAAGGTCAACAGAAAAAGCACGTCATATGTAAACAACGTTGTTATGAGAGAAAATACACAGGAAACACAACGTACCTGCCTGGCCGTGAATCTCTCTGCTAACTTCTTGCTACGGCAACATTAGCTGCTCTGTTTCAACAATGTTAGGCTGAAAAACGTGCATGCAGTCTGAAATTCAATCCTGCTGTTAGGTCAGAAGATGCAGTGACCTAAACTAACAGTGAGTAAGAAAAAGTTTAAATAGTGCATGTGATTTATCAAGCTTTAAGGATAGCCCGCTAGCCGCTGGGCTAATTAATGCAATGTAAAAGTGCTTAAGTTAAACAAAGGTGATAAGCGAAAAGTAATTGTTTTGTCTACGAACGTTGAAAGTTAGGACTGAGCCAAATTTTATACTTGTGTTAAATGATCTCGTTGTTAACCCATGTTTTATGGCTGTTGGGAGAATATTGCCTTGAGGACTTAAAGCCAGGTAGCCATGAAATTTCAGAAAAAGTATCATGGTTTGGGTTGAAATGACAAGATTTCTTCCAGAAAGAGCTTTTGGACTGACTGATCTCATGTGCTGTTTTTTTGCATGTTTTACTGCACTGATACAGCTACAATTATTTACAAATATTTATGTTCCTCTTCTTCTTCCTCCTTTTGTAACCGACTGTGTTAAATGGGCATATGATATCATCTTCTATCAATTGCATGCCCCTGAATTAAGTCGAATCGAAATCCTATCATCGCATCGTTGCCCAAAGAATCAATATAATATAGTATTGTGATGAAACTAGTGATTTACACCCCTAGTATGAGCCACATAGTGCAGCAAGTAATTTGAAATGCAAGACGCTACAAAAGAGATACTGCAACAGGAAGTATTATCAATGAAATCCCCCATTTTTTTTCTCTGAGTAAACCAGGAGGACGCCCTTTTTGTTTCCAAATGGATGGAGGTTTTCCTGGCAACAATCTGGATAAAGATAGCCGACCATCTGACCCATATCCCACTGGCAGACACACACGTGCCCCAGAGAGGACCAGGAAATGGAGGCCAGACCATGGGGAAGCTATAGTTCCATCTGTTTCCGTGGCCATGCCAGTGTCGGGGTGCCACTTCACTCTGAGCTTCCTGAAACGGTTCAAACTGTCAGTCACCTGAGCATGACACCATGAAGGATATGCTGCTACTTCCTCTGTTCAGGAAGGGAAAGACTGGTCCTTTAAACTGACCACAAGTGCAGGGAGACGCAAAACCAAACTGAATCTCGAAAGTATGAATGTTTCTTTACAGTTTCAGAAGATTGTGTGGGAAGTGTGTTTCTGCACATATATGTGTCATGTGGTGTTCCAGTCAGGTCTTAGAGGCATCATTCCATTGCGTAACCTTCTGGCACCATCCTGGCCTGCTGGCACTGCCATCTGCTGCTGTGAAACACTACATCACAGACAACCTATCAGCCACTGAGCTTCTACAGGTCTGCTTAACCGCAACATCTACAACATTTTTTTGCATGAAAGCAATTCATCTCTTGGGACCAGTTTACAGGTCCTTTCATGATCGCTGCCAGAGATTTTTTTGTGTAGCCCATTCTTGTTCTTGGTCCAGTTTGCTCTGCTGAGGTTCTACTCTGTTTACCAAAGAGGGGAGCTGAAGCCTTCCTGCTTGCCTAACTTGGCTTCACCCCTGCAACAGCCGTGGAGAAAAACAGGAGTGAAGAGGCAGTTCTGTCACAAACATCCTGTTCCTCACACATAATCTGCTTCAGAATCACACTTCATTGTGCTGCTCTCATACCATGCAATGTATGCTTGTGTCTGTATACATTCAGATGAGACTGTGTGTCACATGCTTGAACTAGAACAGGCATAGATGTGTAAGTTATTCTACACAAAAGGAAGCCTCAGTTTATATTTTCCTAAATCTCCTGAGTATAGTATTTTTTTGCCTTAAGGGACATTTTCTTTCCTTTTGTTATGATTTCTAGGGTAACATCATTTGCATATAATCTACAGGTAATCTACAAGTTATATTATTCTGCGCACAATGTACTATATATGCTTTTCATTCTTAGTGATGTACCAAAAGGTCAACATTTGATTTACAAGGAAGCTACAACCCTACTGGGGAGGCATATCCACAAATCAACAAGGCTGAATTGTTTCTGACAGAGCATTTCTACATAGTTTCTAACTGAAAACAGCATGTTCAGAAGAAGCCCATCAGTTTGTGACCACTCAAAGGCTATTCTCATTACCTGTGAGGTGCTTTGATAGCAAATCATCTGTCTGGGCTTTTGACATTATTCAGTGGTTCATTGTTGAAAGGCCTCAAACAGCAAGCAGATCTAATCTCTGCCATGACACTCTGAATAGGTTTTGATAAGCTACAGTTCTCTTGTATAGACTCTGTCTTCATCAATCATGATGCATTTTGATAGAATGAGAGGAGAAAGGGTAAGAATATGTACTGTGCATATAAGACCTAAAGATAATTTTAGAAGAAAAGATCAGAGATCCAAAGTAGAGAGCTACAGAGTCCTGCATACTCATTAGAGACATCTTATAAAGATTATATTACAAAACATTCAGCATAAAGGGAATATCATTCAGCATAAAATGCATAATTGGTGGTTGCTGTAAAGGGTTACATTGTAATAAGGTTCAGGAACACCATGATTCTTTCCCTCTGTCGCTTGGTGACTGCCAGGACTGGAGAGTGAGCTGTCCTCATGATCAACACCATGTGTTCTGCAGACAGAGAAAAGGCTTCAGCCATCCAGCTCTGACAAGCAGAGCCTCTTCCTTTACTTGTCAGAGCCATACTGAACATGCTAACACACAATTAAAAGCCCAGGTGTTTAATATGAGAAACATGAACCAAAAAATATAAACAATTTATTCTAAAATTAATGCAGGTTACAAAGGAAAGCTGCTGCGTACGGCTTCCTGAGGCAGAATCGAAGGAATGTAGGAAAACACTAAAAGCCCAGTCAGCCTCAAAAAGTGGGGTAAGACCCAAACCACAACTCCTTACAAAGGGCAGAGACGCACAACACAAACCCACAAACACACACTATCACACTTAATATATATTATTAAAAATCTATGGCAAGCTCAATGACACTAAACACATCCATCCATGAAGACACGTCATCATCACATGCACTTGCAGAGCAACACACACTCATACACAGACAAACACGCAAAGCCAACCAGCAGACCAGCTGTAAAATTACACACAGACAAAACTCAGACATTGGACACGAACCAACACTGTTGCATAACTCCTTTTCCATCTCACCTGCTCCATCGGGAGCTGCCCTGATAGGAAACAGGAAGGAGGTAATGAGGGCCAAGCTGTCAACCACAGCCTATAACCCCTCTCCCTGCCTTGTCCCTCTCAGGGACACCAGGCCACTTAGCCTAAGTGACCCCCATCCCCTTCCCACAGCTGGTCTGTCCCCCATCTCCCACCTCCCAGAACCCCCAACAGCCCACCCCGAACTGCTCCACAGCTGAGCGGGACATGACCGGAAGGCATCTGTCAAAGCAAGGCCTTGAGACTTTGGACAAGGATGGGTAGTGCTTTGCACAAACGCTGAGGGACAGAAGATCATGTCAACAAAGTGACACCCTGTCAGTCTAGTCTGACCTACCTGAGCACCTAATGACAGCAGTTCTGTAACGCTGCAAGCAGAGAGAGGATCAGTAAGCTTCTTCACAATAATACAACTGCAGAGCAAATTAATTAAACAGTCTTAGCTGGCCAGTGCCAGCGCTAACCTGTTCTCTGCAGCACAATGGCCACGGTGCTACAGGAATTTCTCTCTGCACTGATGTTTTGGAAATTGGTCCCACGGGCTATAATATCCAATATCTCTTATGAGAGTGAGCACCAAATCACCTCTGTCATTTAGGTCTCTGCTTTATCCTGTGTGCATGCTAATAGGTTAATAAAAGAGGCAACATAAAAGATCTGGAGTAGGAAGATAAAACTCTTTGTAATAAAAGTTTTTTTTTACTCTTTTGCCTGTAAATGCGTCACTTCTGAACCAACATCTCAGTCTTTGTCATAATAAAAACCATTGCAAATCAAAAGTACAACAAAACTTGGCTGGCATTAATCACCTTCTGTGTAAACCAAGACCACAATCAAGCAGTAGTCCTTCTTAATTTTGTCTTTTCTACCATTATCATGAAAAATAAACTAACCATGCAAAACTGGAGCTTTACCATAATGTAAATTGTCCATTTAATGGCATTTTGTAACTTTATATACAATATGCTAAGAATCAAGTGATCAAAGCCATAGATGAATTTGTAGCCCCTGAGGAGATGACAGGTCTACAGTACAGGAGAATACAAATTGAAACCCTACCCACCTGTACTGGAGTCAAACTATAGTGAGAATCTAGTCTATCACTGTTTCAGTTGAACGATGGCGTGTTATTGGTGGCACACAACATACACCTCTCCTCTCATACAAGAAGACGAAACAGACCAAACTTAATAAATGTCTGTGTCTTGGAGCTACACAGTTATGTTTTATTAAAATGACTCATGGTGTTTCTATTGGATTATTTCCAACAGAGATGAAATAGCCTTAAAAAGTTAATACTTTATTTTCATATTGTGCTTTAAAAATACAATATTTACCCAGAAAGTGCTGCTTTTTAATAATTTTTCCGTGGTGTCTCTAACATTGCATATTCCAGGCTCACTTAGGTTTATGAGATGAAAGAGAATAAGTAAGTAAGTTAGCACCAGGTGCAACTGCCCTCCTCATACCCATCCTCCTCTTAGCCATCCTGGTCTGACACTTCAAACTGCAGTTTATATCAGAGCATCAACCTGGACTTTTGAACTATTTCAGCCTCATGAAAAGTTAAAGACATTGTGCTCACATTATGTTGGACAGCAATTGTTATTAGCGTTTCAAAAACATCGACTGTTTTCATCAATGGCAAAACAATGTCATCTTTTCTTACATACAATGTACATGGATTTTTAGCGAATCTGTGAGTTTTTATGTCATACAGTTGTGGCTTCTAGGGGCCACACTTGACAGAAGAGTAACAACGTGAGAGTTTTACATAGATATCATTCTCACCAAAAGATTAGCATTGGGAAGAAAATATATCTTTGCATATTTTTGAGCTGACACACAAAATAAGTCTGCCAATGAGCCAGTCTACCTGAACCTGTAATATGGAAACATCTGTGTGTAGTTTTAAATGCCCATTGCCCAGAAACATCTGGACACATCTCCCTTTTGCAAAAGCAGACAGCTGCTCTGCCTATTAGCGCCAACTATTGTATGTACATGTACGTATACAGTATGTACGTATATGAGGACATGCACACAGCAAAAACTCAGACTCAAGTTCCCAACCTAGTTCCCACTATCACAGATGCAATAGCTTCAATATGAATGATGAAATTTACACAAGGGTGTACTTTAAATCCCTACTTCATCAGTCCTTTTTAACATCTCTCCTTCACATCTCTTCTTCATGTTTACACTATAATTCAACATAACAGGACTTGTTTTGACCTACATAGTTCGGAGACTAGATATTATAAGGTGACCTATCAAAAATCAGGTTCAATGAAGGACATGAAAGCTTTTGTTGGTTGTTTTTTACAGATCTTGCTTCTTCTATTCATAGGACTGATACATTACATAATCATAAAAAATGTGTCAATAGATCAGACTTATTCAAAACAATTCAACTGATGTAAAATTATGTAAACCCTCCCCTAACCCTTTAAAAAATAAATGAGCCATAGACCATTAGTCTCATCTAGTTTTCCACAGAAAACATCTACAAGTCTGTCACTGATCCTAAAAATACACAATTGCGCACAGATGTAGCTGAAAGACAACACGATAAATGCTATTCAGCAAGAAAATTTGAATTCAGTCCTCAATCTTAAAGCAATCCAAGAGTTTGGCAAATTCTTTAAAGAACTGAAAGACGTCCTGGGAGCTGGAAAGGAAGGCAGGATATTGTGCCTCACTATTTTGCTCTCCGCTCCCTGCTCTTTCTTGGCGTGAAAATTACAGATTATGGCCAACTAAGTGAAAAAGTACTGACATTAGTCAAAGTCTGACGTGCCTCCATAGCTTTTGGGTATGAATGTTTGGGTGGAAGGAGAGTGACACAGTGGTGTGGGGTGGGGGGCTTCATAGAGCAGAGGGGAAAGATTGATTTCTAATTAACAAGCTGGTTGCAGTAATGAAAGACTAGATGGTCTCTACTGGCAGTGGATCAATGGGGAGCGTTTCCCTTGACATCCAGTCTTAATCACACCGGCTCAGCTTGGTAAGAATGCACTCATAGCTGTAATTAACGCTGTCACGCTCCCTCCATCACCCCTCTCTCACCCCCACCTCTTCTCTGTGGTAACCTCTACCTCGAACCTCTGCTTTCACTCGATAGCAGGGATCACTCAATGGCTCTATTATTCTATATCCTCTGCTGTCAAGACTAAGTGACATGTGCACACAAACAAATGTGTTGAGTCACTGACAAAGACATTGGGATGTTCTTGCCTAAACCTTGGCCAGGCCTCATTCACAGCTCCAAGTACACCGACCCATTCACCAGAGAAAATGTTGGCATTGTACATTTCTGCAAACCATGGATTCATTACATTTGTACAGTATTATGTGGCCGATACACTGAACCTTTACATTTCAATAATGCTGTGGTTAATGTGTGGTTAGGTTTAAGCAAAACCACTTAACTATGGTTAAGAAATGATCCTGTTTTAGCTTAAAATACCTGGTTTTGTGGCACTATCCCAGCAGGAAACACAGTGATGTCTTGGTAAGAAAAACAATTGCATATCATGGCACTTTTGTTGACAAAACTACAACAGTGGTCTGCAGCTTAGCAGGCATTTCACCTAGCTGACACATTGTCTACCATCCCCTCAACCACCTGATGACAAAGTCAGCTCTTATACTGTGTTACTTTAGAAACATCCATATGACGTATAAATCGCGCAGATGTAATGTAGTTGTGGTTTGCATAAACGTGCAATTCCAACTGCAACTGGCAACAAATGTCCCAGTAATTGTAAAAGGTATACTAGTTTTAGGTTTTCTCAGTTCACTCTTGGTATTTCTGATACCCATTTCATGTAAAAAAAAAAAACGATGATTATACAGGTATTTTTCCTGATATCTACTGTCCCCTCCATGTGACTGATCTAAAACACTGTATCCTGGTAATTTCACTGAGAGATCTAAAAGGATGCGATAAATAAACGTGACTGTTTCTATCTATTGCCACTGGTATGACTGCCAGAGAGGGCTGAGGTAAATGCTGAGGTGTGATTAAGAGCTGGGCTCATTTCATATTCTTGGTCCCTGTGAAAGTGAGCACTGGGTGGCAGGTGACAGACACATGTTCCCAGCTTTGTGAAATTTTTTTCAAGAAAGAGTGAGGCCAAGCACAGATATCAGCCAAAGAGAAAGAGGAACACTGTCCTTTACATCGGATGGACACACTCAGTTTCCCTTGAGTACAGCGAGGCAGGAAGGTGAAGTCGCACTTCTACTTCTTCATTGTTCTGAATTTCAGTTGCCACTCACTCCCTGACACACAATCAAACACCTGGTCCACTAAGGTGTAAGACATGCTGCTCCTCAGGGTGCTCCTTGGTGGAAAGAGATATTTTTGATTTACTGATGGCAGCAAAGAAAGGCAAAGGTAAGCCTGTTGTTCAGAAATCTTCCTGATAAATCCTAAAAGCAAGATGAACGAGCTAATCTTTATTGTGGTCTACTGGGATATTCTCTGTGGATGTGCTACTCCTGAGTCAGAGCTCACTGATGACACGTAGACCTGTGGGGGTGAGGTTTGATATGTGGGATTTCACAACAGAGCATGAGGGGAATAAAGTATTTTCAGGGGCCCTGTAAACACTAACCCCCTCACCCATGCTGTCACTTTCAGCAGCCATATGTGTGAGCTTGTGCACGCGCACCGATGTGTAATCTGCCTCTGCCAGCCTGCCGTGTCTCTGTGGGCAGAGTGGGCCTGGCTGTTTGAAGGAGGCTGGAGCTGAATGGGGGGTAGAGCTGGGGCTAATCCGCCTGTGCCACGCGCCATGTGCCCAGCACCCAGCCAGTTGCACCATGCCGCCTCCTCTGTAGTGGGTCCATTGGAGCGCTACAAGGCCCTCTGAATGCTATCAGCACAGACGACACACTGCCCCCCAAGCAGGGATTACAGCTCTCTCAATGAAGCCGCCAGGAGGAGGATCCAGAGCAAGAGGAGGAGAAGAGGGAGGAGGAGGTACACAATCCTCCAACAGGAGCTCCATTCTCTAAAAGGAAGAGGCCATCGGCAAAGCTGACACGCTAATCAACAGCGGCTGGGAAACCACCCCATGAGAACAACACGTCCAGCACGAAGGATGGGGAGGAGGGAAGAAAGGTTTAAAAAGGATCCATCACTTTTCAAAATCCGGCTTAGAGCCACTTCGTACTCCTTAAGGAGAATGAACACTGGCCCATTGTTACGAGGTAGATTGGGATAGCAACATTAGCATGAGTTTGCATAGAGACACGGAGTGCTTAATGTTGTATGTAGACCTGGTGTTTGTGCTTTCTGTAATAAAAAAAAACGTAATTATGTTTACAACCTGTTTGTAAGTTGAAAGTAAACATCAAAGAGGCAGAGGCAGGGGAAAGGGGGGGGTGTAATGTGCCAATAAAAAATAATTCAAATAGACTGTGGAGGGGTGCTTCCGTTGTGTTTTCTATTGGAGAACTCAGGCAGTAAATACGGTGGGGTTGGGATTCATCCTCACCCTCAGGGTTTAGAGTATGTTGTGTGGGCTCTGTGAACTGATGTTCTGTTTCTCACTATGATTTACCATAGGGACTGATACATATACAATGACTCAAATACAGAAATCCTCATTAAAGTTAATATTCAGCAACCAACAGGAATCTGAGTAAGTAACCAACAAGAATACTACCTAATTCTTTGTGCTTCAGGCGTGGAAAAACTCATTATGTCACCGTATTTCTGAGCGGTTTATATGTTGCTAAAGTTGTGCCAGGAGTAGAATCTTTGTTGGTGCTTCTTCTGTCTAAAACTTAAACCTCCAGACGCCAGAAAGAGACAGCAAGCAAGTAGATACTAGGACAGCAGGAGCCCAGCATCTGCACACCCCAGCTTGTATTATCAACAGAGAGGCACTTCAAATCAGGCAAACCCCCAAAAGGCAAGCACACACTCCAACATCCTGAAAATACTTACGCCCACTCGTCTGCCCACTCATGAAAGTTACTGAAAACACAACTCACATTTGCTTGTTAAGAGCTTTCTTGTTTTGGCTAGAAAATGAATCCGCTGAGGAAATTGAAAATAAAAAATGTAAGAGCTCCTTGCCGCTTGCCCAGATAAGACTGGCACAGGCACACACCTCTGCCTGGCGGGGATTCACACACTGCCTTCATTTTTAGCTCCTTCTACCACACCTGGCACCATGCTGGCATCACTCTGGCACCAGCCTGGCAAAGGCTAACAATGTCACTGTTATCTGAGGCGATTCTCCGTGCTCTGATGCAGTAAATCAATTTTCCAGAAATGTAGCGTATAGGTGGCATCTGGGCCATCTCAACTCTCACGGCTTCAAATTCTCCAGAGCTGCCGCAGCTCACTGCCTCTTTATGAGAAAATGCACAGGCAGAGACAGATCAAACGGAGGTGCAAGTTTCTTGTACCGTCATTACAATGTCATAGGTTTGTACGGTATGTTACAATTGCTAGAGCGTGCTCCTGTGACAACAACTTGACACAGCCATTTAGCACCTGACAGGAGGAAACTAGTGACCTCCTATTCATGTTATCATGTTATATCCTGTTGTAACATCGACACAAGTAAAATTGTAATAGCCCTCTGATCAGGACATTTGTGTTTAGCCAGCGTAACATCTGACCTGTCTCTATGTCATGATGGATCACCCACTAAGAGCTGAGTGCTGTGTGCATGGCCAAGCGTGCATGTGTGACAAAGAGAAGATTCCCAATGAATATCCATTCTCATTTCTCGCCCATCTGCTCCTTCATATAAAGGAAACTGGCATATCTCGGTGAATACAATGCTCTTTAAATGGTTCATCATTCAATGTCCACAAAGACAGAACACCCAAACACACCCAGCAAGCCCATACAAACAGTAATACACTTGACACACTTCTCTCTACTCAGTGAAGTGACCTATTCAGACAAAGCAGCAGGAGGCAGAGAGGCTGAAGAGCTGGGGAGCTAATGAATGCACAGGTTTGGACCACTTGAAAGTGCTGGTGCTATCTGCATGTTGCTTTTCCTTTGCTCACAAGAGAGTCATATTAAACCATTAGCCCTTATCCCCTGTACTCCTTACCCCCCTTTGCAGTGTCCCTCTCCCCCTAAACTAGATGTCGGCATGGAAACTAGGCCAGTCGTTTGATGGTTCACTGACCAATGCTTGCTGCACCGTAAGAAATACTTAAGAGTTTTCTTGCTCCTTTAAGTAGATAAATATGAAATGCTACATTTAAGCTGAAGAGAGACGCTGAGGAGCACTAGACTGGTGGACAGGAAGAGTCGGGACGCCAGCCAAATCTAATCATTTTGTAGGAACAGAACTCCAAGCAATGCAGCACTGACAAGAGGCGGTCAGAGGTCAGAAAGCAGACCCTTAACGGTCCCCTTAGAGGTTAAGTGCTGCAGAAGGCAATGATGACTTCCCCTGGGCTGCTGACGTCACAGCACATTGATGCCATTTTGGTATACAATCTATGTCTACAGTTTGTGAAGACCTTAAAGGGACAGTACACCCACAATAAAAACTTTTGGAGATATCAGGTCAAAGAGATATCTGCCTTCTTTCAGATATATTGGAACTGGATGACACTCAGCTTGTGGTGCTCAAAGCGGCAAAACATACATTTGAAAAGCCCAACATCAATGTCTCTTTCCAGAAATCGTGACCCAGTTACCAAGATAATCAACAGACCTTGTTGTGAGAAGTTTCATGTAGGAACTATTTCCTTTCTACCAAACTACACCTGCCAACAGTATCACTGCACAGAAGGAAGCGTGCCACTGAGCCGAGTAGGACGCCATTAATGATTTGATTTCGCACTGTCATGACTATGAGCCTCTCATCTACAAGTAGATAGACGCTTCCTTCGGCGTGGTGATATGGTTGACAGGTGTAGTTTGGCAGGAAGAAGATAGTTCTTACATGAAACTGCTCGTAACCTGGAATATCTTGAATAAGCGGGTCATAATTTCTCGGGAGAGACATTGCTGCTGAGTTTTTCAAATATATTTTTTTGCCGCTTTCAGCACCACAAGCCAAGTTCCATCTAGTTCCATTTTAATCAAGAGAAGGCAGACATCTCTATAGCTGATACCAGCAACACTTGGCAATGAACACCGAAACAATCTAAAAAGATAACCAGCGCTACAGGTAAGAGTAAAAATATGTCATTTTGATTTGGGGATCAACTGTCCCTTTAAGATGAGCCCTGTTTTCATGGTGTCTCATTGTGGCTTTACTGATATGACCTGGTATATGATAAGATAATGTCAGCTTCCCTACAGCTTTACAGGGGCCGTGTGTCTGTGACCTTCACTTCGACATGACTGACTTGTTGTTCTACAGACATCGGTCAACAGCACAGTCGCAGAAAAAAATAACTCCCCCAACCACGACAAGTAATCAACTTTGCAGATAGATAATGGCCTCTTTCCCATTGCAAGGCGCATTGAGTTGTTTCTGGTGGTTGGCAGGAGAGCTGCTGAAGTAATTCACAATGTCTAATCTGATAGGTTATCATGGGAAGAGCTGATGGCATTTTGTGGGGATGAATTTATCTCCAAGTTCCCATTAAGAATGTCATTTAGTGGCAACGTCCAAATCTCCTTGAAATGTTGATTGTTTCTTGGGCCTCTTCAATCATTTGCACATGAAAAGGTCCATGGAACAGGGACGGCTGTAGAGACCATTGACAGATTAGCAATGGCCATTTCAGCCTGTACTGTCAACTAGTTCTCTAAGCAGCTCTCTTGTTTCACCCTCTGTCACTTTCCCTCGCACCGCTGTTTCTCCTCCTGTTTTTCTATTGTGGCACTGTGGTAGAGACACACTGCTGAATCCCATTGAATATTGTTTGGCTTTCAATAGTGTGTAGGAACAATGAAAATAGTGAGAGGGAGAGCCACGTTGCCCACCTGAACCTGCATGCCTCAGTAGGGGCTTGTGTGAGTGGCTCATTCAGTGCTTTACACTGACATCAACAACCCTGCATATAGAAACACACACAAAAACTCCACACAATATGCAAATACGCATAGTGGGAATACAAGCACTCACTAAAGCTTTTCAAATACCATAACAAGAAATCGACAGACTGAGGCTATGTTCACATTCCAAGCAAATGTGCCCCAAATCTGATTTTTTTGCTCTCTTGTGACACAGATCTTATGTTTTTAGAGTAGTGTGAACACAGAAATCAGATTTTTTTTCCAATCAGATCTAGGCCACTTTCATATAATCTCCTAAATCCAATACACATCCAGTTACTGTCCTCATGACCGTTGTGAGAACAGTCATATTGAATGGCATGTGTGTTCTTCCCACACATCCATGGTTTTTCCATGTCATACTTCACTGCACAGGTGCACATTACTCACCAAACAGTGTTTAAACAGTGCATTGAAAACTAGAGAAGGCTGCCATAGCCATATAGCCGCTGCAGTAGGCTGCCCCTAGTCGCCAGCCAACTGAGCCCAACTGCCAGACGCTATCCAACAGGGATAGCTTGCCTACATGCCGCGCCAGCGTTTTCGTGAGGTGCCGGCAGAGCAATTGCAATATAGCCCTCGACATCCTAAGGTTTGTATTAATTGTTCCTCTGGAAACCCTCCACGTCACAGTCCCACCACTTATGACTTTTCTCCCGGCTGCATCCACACCTCTGGCTCCTCAGAAATACCAGCAATAGAGCTAGTGGACCGAAAGCCCATTTGTACGACAGCCAGTTACCCCGAAAACAAACAGCCATTGCCTCTGAGGCGCCATTTCTCCAAAAACAGGCCACATACTCTCCCAAACAGAAGCACATGACTAATTATTATAATGAATTATGACATTGGATCTTCTCACTACGGCAATCACTCAGGAGATGAAGCCTGCACCGCTGTGTTATTCATTTCCCCCCCAAATGCCTGTTTTGCAAATGTGACATTTTTATTGTTGTTCCAACGCACATGTGTGTGACGTTATTGGCTGCATGAGAGATCCCTTCGCACTGATGTCAGATATAAGCCACTTCAAACATGAATGCAAACAGTCTGGGCAGAAAGATCAGATCCAGGGAAATAATCTGAATTGAGTATTAAGCCCTGTAACGTGAATGTAGCCTAACAGACACCAGATGTAACAGTGTGCTCTATACAAACAAACATGCAGTGTGCATGAGACCACTGTCATGATAAACACAAGTGCAGATTTAATCACAAGTGCACACGCATCATTACAAACTAGGATGAAATCATCAGAAAAAAATGGTACAAATTCCTCGACACACAAAGGCACTCAATCAATCTCACTGGCCCAATTTCTGCTCATGCACCTCCATTTTTTTCTGGCTATTCTCTACTGACTTGCAGAGGACACCGCGCTGCCACACCATTCCCTCACCAATCTTTTCTATTGTGCTTTCTAATCATACTGCATAACACAGTAGATTGATGTCCCCTCTGCTCATGATGTGAATCCAATGTGCTTTACAGGAAAGGCCATGTTTTCTGATACTAAAACAGTCTGTTTGGAGGAATTTTGTCTCTTCCTGTTCTCTCACATTCCCTTTTTGAATGCTGTTGTTCATCTGTTAAAATGAATACATAATGTTTCCAAAGAAGAGGGACAAGAAACAAGAATGAAAAACAACACTCTCTGATTGACTGTGTTTAGAAAGAGGGCTCTGGGTTTTGTGTTCTGATGTTGCTTCCTATAAACATGCGGTTGCTGTATGGGGAACATCTCGCATTCCCACAGCAGTTAAAAGAGGTCAGAAACAAAATAAAAAATGCTCTGACATTATTGAAATAAAGAACCGCTTCCTGAGTGTAGCAAAAGTGGTTCAAAAGGGTCGTTTGATTATTTAGAGGACAGGCTCAAATCCCAGCGTGACCTTTCTTCTTTTTGCTGCTCTCTCTCTTCTGAAAGATAAGGCTGTATGTGGGCAGTATGTGAGTGTGTGTGAGTGACACTTGGTCTCCATTTGTCTGGTACAAGGATTGACCCTAGAGTCTGAATGCAAGCACACAAATCTTTTCATTTCCCCTCGTTCTGTTTCCCAGCAGTTCAGAGTGTCTCTACAGTATTTCTGTTTCCATTTTGTCCACTATGACCCTGCCAATACACCCACCCTCTCAAACATTTCACACAGAGAGTAACACAACCTCTCTTGGTCATTTCATTCTGATAGCTAAACACAGTAATCTTGTCCATAACACACACACATACAGACACACAGAGTACACTGCCCACACATCGTCTTATCACTCAAAAGCAACAGAGAAGCGAGAAGCAGTGAGGTCAGGTCAGAAACCCAATTACCGTACGACAAATCGGCCACACAGAATCTTCCTCTGGCTCGGCACCGAATACTGAGGTGGTTCTTTGAGACACTCACCTTCTGTCTCTTTTATAACGGGTCATCTATCTCCTTTCTTTTTCTAACTTTCCCTCCCTCCACTAACAACCTCTCTCCTTCGCGCTCTTTCTTCAGTTTTCTTTTCTACAGCCCTTCAACAACCACACGGCCAGCATCTCTAATGCTTTCCGCCCACCATTTCCACATGCAGCTCTTTCAGTGGTTAGATCACACGTTGCTTTTAGAAGATTAAACCAAATGTAATCCAAAACTGAAGCCCAGAGAGCACATAGAAAGCAGTGAGGAAAAAAAAAACAATTGAGATCAAACCAAATAAAAGAAGCATGCTGAAATACAAGAGCTCATTTGCAGAAATGGACCCAAAAAAAAAGCCACAAACACTTCCTTTGCCATTTTCCTTCACATCACCAGAAGATGTGATTTACAGTTTTTCCCTTTCTATGTTTTTCTCTCATTGTGATTTCAGCAGAACAGGCAGGAACATGTCCACCCTCAATCTAACACCTGTATATTGCACCGTCAAAACACCCAATTCCTGCCATAATGAGCCTGGCTGTGACTGTGGTAAGAACACGTAAAGATGGATGTAACTATCAATGTTTGAGAAGATGAGAGAGAGGTGGAGAAGAGAGACAGAGAATGGGATTGCTCCTGATTGCACAACTAAGCACACAGCCAGCCACGTTTCACTTGCTCACTTGCCATTTATCCTTCCATCCCCATGCAAACTCAGTCAATACCCCAGAAATTTAACAATGAGGTGCCATCATGTGCCAAAACATGGGACGGAGAAAAAAAGTGAGCAGCTTGGAACCCTGTCATTTTTCCGTGCAAGCCCCGCTGCTGGTATCTTATCTGCTCAATCCTCTCATCGTCATTTAAATCTCCCCCTACTCCATCCGATCCCAGCCGTGGCCCTATTTAAATCTCTCCCTCCTCCCAGTCCACCACATTTCTAATGCTAATTATTTAAACCTCTCCGTGCGCTCTATCCCTCCCATCCACCAGCTAGTTATTCAAATCTCTCCCCGCCTGCTCTCCCTACAAGCCCGGCCCCAGTTAAAAGGTGCTTGACTGAAGGGTTGATCCGGGCTGTTATTTTCAGACAGAGTATAATACTGTTTCTTCCAGACTCCTCTCCTTTCCTGCTCTGTTTTCCTGGCCTTCTCATATCCCTTTCTTTCTATATACAATTACACAAACTCCGCTGCACGTATCCTTTTGAAATCAAGAGGTTTATTTGGCATGATAATGGACTGCAGTTGTTAACAGCGCAAGTGCAGTGCAATAAATCCACTGTTTGCCATATCAAATTTGGTGAAACACAACAAAAACAGGGTTGGGAAAAGATGTGGGTAATGAACATGTATATATTTAGGAAGTTAGATATAATCAGTAATATACATTCAATGTGTATACATCCAGCTCTTACAGAAGAAAACAGCTGCATGGGAATGTGACCTTAGTGGGTCTGTGGTGGCCTGTGCGGGTCACTGTCCCCAGTGTTAAGTGAGTGGCGAGAGTGAGTGACTGAGCAATGATGAGACAGTTTGGGAGGTCAGAGGGGATCATTTTTCCAGAACCAGGTGCCAGCACATCAGTGTGGGAAAGGGGACATTAATCTCCGTCTCCTCTTACGCGCTACGCATGGTTTACTGATTTATAAGTCTTCATTTCTATCAGTCAGAGCTTTCTGTGGTGCCTCGTTTGTCCATTCGCACTCGCAGTTTTTGCACTCTCTCTCTCTCATTCAGTTGAAGGGATCTCGCTGTTAGTCCTGTGGAGAAGCCACCTACACATGGAGCATCAGGATCACAGCTCAGTAAAACACCAAAGCTGCTCACGGCACTGAACAGGAGTCCCACTCAGCATCACTACTTATTACAGTTACATAAATGCTGGTTTCCAACCACAGCCACCCCACACAAACTGCACACTCCCATATGCACACACCACAGCAGGTACCTCATGTGAGAAGCAAAACACCTGCAAGTGAAATGAATTTGTTGTACACGTGTGTGTAGAATCCTTGATCATGAAATAGTTTTTTGTATCTTTAATATGAAATGTATTTTATGCATAATGACAATTTAGCACATTTCAGTGTATTCATCAAGAACGCATTTTCAATTTTAAAGAGAATTTCTGTCACAAGAAGAAAACTAATAATACAAATACACTGTATTTTCACAACCAGGTCAAAACATTTCTTTTTTGTGTGATTCAACACTGATATGAACAGTTTTCTAAAACAATAGATCCCATTCTCTTCAACATGCAGCAAAAAAAAGTGGACACCGTAGTGGGTGTGCTCACCTTGATACTCCTGTCCAGGGGTGTAGGCGGTGGGGTTGCCCGTAATTTGGAGGGTGAGTAGCACCTCTCCCCCACCTTCTGCCACCCCAGGTTCCTTCCAGCTCCCCATGGTGGGTGCACAGGAAGAAGAAGGGGTTGAAACGGGGGTAGAAGCTCGCAGGGGGCGCCCCGAAATCCACGCTGCTGCTCCCCAAGACTAGGGCCAGCAGGGCACAGCCTAAGGCGCCCCCGAGAGAGGCCCGCACCATGGCCATCTGCCCTCACCAAGCGAGGGACTGAGGGAGTGACAGTGGGTGAAGAGTTGAGGAGAGTGATGAGTGGGAGCGAGAAAGGCACAGGTAGAGTTCCAGAGGACAGCTTTTGGAGTCCACCAAAAATGAGTCGAAAGTCCAAAAGTGCGTGCGTGAGAGCGTGTGGGTCTGTGTGTGTTTCTATGTGCAATATTTATGTGTGTGAGAGTGTGTGGGCTTGGCCGTCAGGAAAACTGTAGAGCTCTGTTCTTCTGCTTCCTCTCCCTGTCCTACCTTCACTCTCGGGGAGTTCAGAGCTTCGCCTGTGCTGTCCTGCTCCGGCGTTTAAATACCTCACCCCCTCCCTCTGTTTCCCTCTCTCCTCCCACCCTCCCTCCCTCCCTCCCTCTCTCTGTCTCTCTTTCGCTCTAACACCAGCTCCACGCGTGCTGTATGCGCTCTACGAGACGGCCTCCCTCCTCTCTCTCATCCAGCTCTTCTCTCCTCCCTTTTCTCTGCCAGTCTATCACTCTGCCTTTTTCCTTAATCTCTTCCTCCCCCCCTCTCCTCTCTCCTTCTCTTTACCTCTTACTAAACCACTGTGTTACTCCACATTGCACTCTTGTATCCCTCTCCTGAGACCTTGGCTGTCTTATCTCTATGCATCTGTTAGTTTCTTCATCCCTAACCAGCCCACTGACATATCCCTTTCACTCTCCTCTCTTTCCTTTGTCTTTTTGCCCGTCCACCAGACTGTCTCCTCCTCTCCCACCCACTATCACACCTCCTTTTCCCTCCCTCTTCCGCTCTCTTCACCTCCCTCTTCTTCCCTGTGTCTCTCTGCTGCTCTCCCACTTCATCCCCCTCCCCTCTTTCGATCTCCCTCTTTTTTTCCAACCCTGTACCTCTCTGTCTCTCCCCTCGTCCTCAGCAGCACTCAGATTTGTTTTTCTTCTTCTCTACTGTTGCTTTTTTTCATGGGTTTTCCATCAGAATCTCCTTTTCCACAGGATTCTCCAACTTTTTTCTCCCTGTCAGAGCAGCGTGCGCCGCCTCTCTGCTCTAGATTAACCCACCACTACGGTGCAGACACCAGCCATAATGCTGCTTTCTCTCCCCCACCAGCCTCTGCTCCAGCTCACAAAATGATGGATAAGTATTTCTCTAACACCCAGTACACACCCCCCATCTCGCTCTCTCCTTTTTCATCCGGGAATAAATACAAACAACATGAATCTGCACCCCTCACACTTTTAAGCCACGCACTCCCTCCATGTCTCTGTCTCATCCATCTCTTGCTCTGTGTGTAAGTGATACACTATGCCCCCCCCGCGAATATTCTCTCAGCAGACAAAGTCTGCTGTATAATGTGGTTCTGCAGAGAAAACCACATTAAATAAATTATAACGGTAAAGGGGGGAACTTAAAGAACTTGCTGTTAACACCGCTGAACGTCTCCTCTGGCGTTTCTCTTTAGCTGCCTGCTGGGTTTGTGTGGTTAAGTGCCTATTACAGACATAAACACTCCCAAGCCAGCGAGCTGCACACACACTCACAGCCACTTCATGTCCAAACAGCCTGACTGACCCACAGCAGGAGCACACAGCCAGGCCGGCATGGCCAGATGCTTTCACAGTCTAAATCACACAATCACACACACACACACACACACACACACACACGTGCACATACACATCATCCCTGCACACATGTCCATATGCAATTCATGGAGGATGAGAATACACGCAAGAGCAAAATGCATGTGTACCATATAATGTCTCTGCCTGTATCTTGTTTCTCTCTGCTTTGGTTAGAATGGTTTTAGAGTGATTCGTATTTTACTGAAGTGAAGTCATTCACCTGCCAGGACAGCTGCTGCACCCAGACCAGCTCCAGTCAGCATGTTTATCCACATAGCAGTCCAGACCAAGAAGGCTGGACAAAAGGCAAATATTATGCAACTTTAAAGAGCTTCCCAGCCTCAGCTTGTGGATTTTTATTATGGTGGTCAGTATGATCTATATTAACTCACAAATTAATGTCAGAACTGAAAGAAAAGCTTGCAAAGTGAAAATTACACAGCCTTGCAATTCTTCAAATAGTTACTTGAAGTCTGATTTTGAAGAAAAATTGAGCTCAACACTCTTTATTCTGTCAGATCAGATTTTGTTAAAAAAAGAAAAAGCTCCTCCTCTCTCCAATAAATGCCTGCTCTGTGCTCTCCTTGTTATATTGAGTCTTTCACAATTCAGTCTCTACTGAGAACACTTTCTGCCTGATGAGATCATGTGTTTGAGTTGTAGTTCTTCAGGGTTTTTTTTTTCTTTTTTCATCCATGGACATTACATACTGCAATAATTCTTCCAGAAACTTAAAAACCTTCAAGAACTAAGTCATCACAGTTGCTCAAATGAGCAAAGCACTTCTTTTTCCCAAATAGAGTCCACTGTACTACTGAGGCCAGACCCCTGCTGCTCCTGCTGCCCATGGGACAACACAACATCAGAGGGCTAAATAAAGTGATGTGGAAAGCGTGACAGCGGCTTCACAAGGACCAGGTGTGTTGTAATGTTTGTTTTATTATGCCAATTTAAGACAATGTCAAGGGGGGTGCACTATAGCACTGTGAGAACAGTGGAAAAGAAAGTACAGTAAAGAAACAGTGCTCAGTCCAACTGAAGGCACTAACTTTTCAGAAACATTGTGCGTCCTCCCCAGCTGGTCTACGAGGTCAGCTAGGTGGACAATTCTGCCGAGACTGGAGAGTGAGGTCAGAGGTTATCTCAGTCCTCCTCTGTTGTTCCTCTCAACCAGTCCACAGCCACCCGCCAGCTCCTCAATGCCTTAATTAAGCACTTTTAATTAATCTAACTGCATTAACTCACCGGTGAGACTTCTTAAAGAGCTTAAGTCCTTACAGTATGTGCAGCTTCGATAGCATTCTACTCTGTAAATGTTACCAAACTGTAGATACAGCCTTCAGCCCGCACTGAAATAAACATACCTCTTAACTTTAAAGTTCTGACTTGGATTCAAGATAAAACTGTTGTACACTTGTTATTAAAAGTTTTCTGTAACAAGTGAAGACGAGGTTCCTTTTGGCTCCAATAAAAGCAAGAGGCGGTATTGAGAAAAGGCGTCCTATCACAAGTAAGCTGATCAAGATAATGCAATTTTGCTGAAAATCACAATGTCTATAGTTTTCAAGTCCAAGCTTAAAGTGAGAGACCAAATATTCCTCTTCACTAGCTGTTTGGCGATACACAAATGTGCTGCTGTTTCTGTTTTCACAGATAAAAACAAGGTGAGGGAAGTAAAATCCGATTGCAAGAATTCACCTGAAGCACATCTTCAATGCAACCCCATGCCAGGTATTAATAAGCCAGATAAACCATAGATTATACAATATATCTGACTAAAAGACTGCTTTCAGGGTGGTGAAATATGCAATATTTGCTTTTATGTCCTGTTAGCACCATATTTTAGGGCCATATTTGATGTGACAATTCTGATGCGGTTGTCCTCTGAATAGTCCACTGAATGTGTGACAGGTTTTTATTACATTACACTACAAAACATTACACCTGCCAAATCTCTCCACCTTTATTTGGAGAACCTCCAGATAGGGAACACAGAGGTGTAAAAAAAAAAAGCTTGCAGACAGGCTATTATATCAATAAAATAGTGAGATAGTCCCTGTGATATGACACCATATGGGAACTCATTAGCCAGGTCTCTATCTAAATGTAACACTAATTCTAATTACATTTTCAAAAATTGGCAAAGAAAATTCAAATTTATGCACCTGTCCATCCACTACTGTAATGTGAACATGTGGAGCTGGTTTTACAAGATAAAGAGCAGCTGGCGCTAACTCCAATCAGGTGCTAATAAGCCATTACTGAAGAAGAGAGTGCAACAAGATGATATAATTAAGAGTGTCAATCTATCCCCAAATGATGGAATATATGATGTAAATATGGTATTTATGTTTGTTTTGTGTATTAATTAATTTGAGGAAGGTTACAGTCTCCTCATCGCTCAGATCTGAATCTTTCTTCTCCCACCATTTTTTTTCTCTCCAGTGATGCTGAACCTTCAGAGGATGTCACATGCTTCATATACATCATGATTAAGTCTGTCTCCATCACACTGTCCCCTCTCACATTTTGTTTTTATCAGTGCACCAACCTTTCAACCTCAGCCCAGTGTAAAAACTTTTTTTGCAATATTTTGAGGGTTTTTTTCAAAGTTGTATACCACAGTCCTTTTTTGCACTGTCCTCCATGCAGCACAGACACAGAGCGCAATGAGACATACTCCGAAAACCATGCCCACTGAAGATGAAAACTATCAGCACCACAGTATGCAACCAAGGGCTGAAACGCTTACAAAATGTCTGTAGCTAGCTGAGAACATTCAATATAAGTATGTCAAAGGAATATTTTAGCCCCTTGTGTCTACCAGAGAGGCAAAGTCAATATTGTCGGTCTGTCTCACTGTCCCTTTTCCTAACCTTGCTTATCTTGGAGAAATGATCCCCCTGAATAGCCAACGGTGACATAGATATTTACAACTATCTGTTCGAATCACCAGGTAAGATTATCATTTAAACTAACGAAGATCAAAACCTCAGCCTCTACAGTTTGGCCAAATTAGCCAAATTCTTGCTGCACGTAGGCATACTCAGTGTCAAGATCCCTGCTGATGCCTCATTTCTTATTGCTTCAAAGCTCAGTCTTAGTTCGCCAGCTTGTAAATACTTAGCTACGGATTCTTATGGAAGTGCATCTCACCACAAAGCGGCTTTTATTTTGCTCGTTGTTTGCTAGCAGATGTAACTGACTGAGGCACCTTCAAGCAAGTCTGTGGAGAGCAATGAATTGTTTTGCAGGACTTAATTGCCCTCTGTCTCTATGGAAGAGGCATGAAACCCAAAAAAGTCCAACAATGTTTCAACACTGTTCAGCGTTCAACATTTCAGGGAAAATCTCTCCCACCACTGGCATGTTGCCAGTTTTGAGGTCTTTAACAACCTCTGTGGCCTTTGCCAGTAGGTCCAGAGTCAGGAGTCAGGAGCTTGTTACTGTTCTTTCTGCTGTCAGCAGTTCTCCACTGATAACAGTTAATAGTTTAGCCTCAGCTCCCTGTTAAGAACCACTCTGCTAGGAGGTTGGTCCTGAGAATGAAAGGCCCGTCCTGGTGGGATTTCTCCTGCAAGGACACTGGGAACTTGGAATCTGAAAGACCACGTTCAAAGCTTCCATTACAATGAAAAACTACTTGAAGTGGTGGACAGAACGTCTATGGTGCCTGTCATGGTGGCAACTGAAGAACCTGCTGGGTAACATCAGCAGTAGATGGCGAAAAAGGCTTTTCAGACATGGATAGTCCAGGGACCTTGTTAATTAGTTAATTAGGCAGCCCAGAAGGACTGACTCATCTGAGGTTGCAAAAGGAAACTTAAGTCTAGAAAGGAATTCAAGACACAGAGAAAAAGGACTATTTGTTAGTCTCAGAAAAGTTTCAGTAAAGCATTGATGTGTCACAATAGGATAAACATAGTCATCAGATTTTTTTATATATATATTCTTATTTTCCTTATTTTTATCTGACAACATTTTTCAACAACGTGCCCAGCATGAAGCTAGCCTCTAACTCACCAACTGAACCAGCAAACTATAGAGATCATCATGTGTAATTTCTGTATTTAGTTCATATAAAAACATGTTTCTATCCTGGATCAACAACACAATGACACAGATAAACAAGTGGGTAATCACTATGTCTACAGGATAGTTTACATGGCTGGTACACTGACAACCCACGCAGCTCATTATTTTTAATTAGCCCCACTTATTTAGACAAAAGCCATGTGTCAAAGCCTCTTTATTCATTTCACTGAAACCACTGAATTGACACAACGGGTTTGCAGACAAATGGAACTCGAGCAAAAAACTCAAAGTTGATCCTAGCCAAGTTTGTGCCACTGTCCAGTCCACAGTCAGACTGGACTGGTCAACTTAATGTGTGCAAGCACATCAACAGAATAACTGAAAATGACCTTTGTCTGTTAATGCCAGTTTTACAGATCTGACTTCTACATGTGAACAGCAGCATTACTGATAGCATTCAATGCTACTGCCCTCAAAGTAGAGGCCTATATCTGAACAGAGCCATAAGGTGGCATCAGGTTAGTAAGAATGTGAGTCTGTGTGACACATCGACACAACTGCAACCTTATATTAGCAAAAAATGTGCTATCTATAGGTCACCAAAGATTATAAATATGTCATTGTTCATCATGAGAAAACGTGTGTGTGCACACATGCAGTGTTTGTGTGTGACCTTCTACAGCCTTCTCTGACCGGAGCTGCTAGCAGAGATCGGTCACAGCACAGTGTCCGCCGTCTGTTCCACACACCCCTGCTGAATACACGTGCTCACAGTGCTCAAACACACACAAATACATTTGCCCAAAATGAGGACCCTTGACACAGTGAGCAAGATCCCAGCACTCTAAGACAGAGTGAACGCCAGCACAAGTGTTTCTGATGCGCATGAGGCAGAAAGAGAGAGAAGCTGTGTGTGCCAATAGAGCCATCTGTTTTACCTGTAGCAGTCTTTATTAACAGCAACACACCTCTCTGTACCTGATGGCCTCCGTGTTTTCTTCATGTAGGTCCTGTCCTACATCCATCTCTACTACGCCATGGCCGTTCTGCAGCCCCTTCCCCTATCTACACACACACACACACACACAAACACTAATACACACTTAGACACACACACATAGTGTGCGACTGGGGGCTATCGTTCTCCATTATGAAAACTAGGTCGGGGAGGCGTGGGTGAGCGGAGTGGGGCAGTAATTATTTTTATCATTATTAATTTCCACCTCAAGGTTGCGCCAGGGCTTTTTTGTCCGCTTCAATCTTCATTTCAGACCCCCTGCATCCACACACACAGACACACACACACGGCCACCATCACTACCACTGTCTTTGAAAAGGCTGCGTGCCAAACAAGGCAGAACAGAGGGTGGGGGCACAAAAGAGGAAAAGAGCTCAAAGGGATGGAAAGAGTGCGATGGCAAGGGAGAGAGGGGAAAGCAGAAGCAGAGGAGGCAGGAGGGGTTGGATGTGTCGCTTCATCACTCACTGGACCCTAATTTACACTAACAGGTTGTTTACTCGATATGGCAAATGATAATAAAAGCCTGGGTGTTGGAGGAGGGGAGAAGGCAAGAAAAGAGAAAAAGAGAAAGAGAGGCCCTGCGGGAGCACTTCAGCTGTGATGGCTTGCACACTCCAATTAGTCCTATGAAAAGCTTGTCCCCCCTGAAAGAAGTAAAAGAGGGGGTGCATTACTCAATGTGTAAATAAAACCAGCCAGGATCACCCCAAAAACTCAATGCCCTGTCACAGAGGGTGGGCTGCAGTCACAAACATCAAGCCTCTCTCTGGGCCAGCACACATGGGACATCTGTGACAGTAGTCGGGTCTGTGACTCGGATGAAAAAGACACTCTTGAGACCATAAATGACATGATTTTTACTGTATGTGCTGGTTTAGTTACTGTACTAACACAGACTGTATTTCTTTCAACAGTACACATTAACCAAGGATTGGGTAGACACCAAAAACCAAAAGGTTTTCCAGACTTTCTAATTGCAAATGTAAGATTTGACTGAACACAACAGGACCCAAGAAAAGTAAGATATAGTTATTATGAGTAAGATTGCTGACACACAAGTCTCTCTGTGTTTTTCCATTGTAACCTTGCCCCAGTTTAAGTCACTACACATAGGAGAGCTCTTTTTCCATGTGCACTGCTGCCACAGAAAAAAAAATAAATGCCACTATGCCAGAGGACAAACATTGTATTTTGACTCCTACAGACTACTACAGAAAAAAAAAAATGGAAACAAAGTGTGGAATGGCACCAATTTGCTCTTTGTAACCAGAACCTCTCTCAAAAATGGTTCAAAGTCATATACAGAGAAGACAAACAAGTCTAGACAAGCCCTCCACATTAATTTAAGTGTTAATCCACTTCTGCTCCGACTGTACATAAAAAAACTGTATTCAGTTATATGTGGTTACAAATGGGTTCATCGGTGTAAACAGGTTCATTTTCTTTGGGGTAATTTAAGCTCTGCTCCAGTTGGTCTACGTTTATTTCTTCAGTGCATGAATCCATTTTAAGTTAGCCCTGTGTTAATGTCCAGGCCAAACCACCTCATGTTTTGAAAATGTTTTACTTCATTTGTAATGTATTTAGACTTGTTAGTTTTTGATGCAACTGCTGAAATAATTACAATTACAATCACTCTAATCGTCAGTAATTGAGTAAGTGATCCATGATTGCAGTTGGAACGAGTGATGTAATTATACTCAGCAGTTCCTAAAAATAGTGAAATGTTTGTATGACAAAGTGATCACGGAGCACTGATGTACTGTTGTGTTCTGTCAGTAAGCACCAGGTCAGTTCTTGAGTTTTAACTTCAGGCCCCTGTTCTGTCTCTCATACCTTCAGGATTAGGCAGAGAACCTGTGGAAGTGGCTCCACTGCAACCCTGACAAATGAAGCTGTCCTGTAGATCAAGTGGAGTATCATCCTTTGAAAAACAGTAGGATCAACATTCCCCACATACTGTGGCCCTCCTCTCTCACATAAACAACTGACCACCAGACTCAAATCTGTCTGAGTGCTAAGTCGATGGGTGGTTAACTTGTCTTAGTGAAACCGCCGCTTCTGGAAAAGTTGGCAGACACAATTAGATAACGATTAGGCAGCAAAGTAAATGTGACTGTGTGTCTGAGAATTCAGCAGGACAGAATTAATCTTGAAAAAATAACGAGTGAGTCAGTTGTTCTTTCCTTCCACTTTCAGGCCACATTAAACTGCTGAACACACTTGAAAAGCTGCAGACATTATCTTAATGTAAACTAAGTGAAGCCCCTTAACAAACCAAAATATTTAAGATGTTATTTCATTACTCAATATAGAGACAAAGACATCAGTATATACAAACTATTCTATGTGTTGTTTTAAGATTTGTGTCTTTCAGTGGAGTTTTCTGTCCTCAATCTAATAATGTCCTCAGATAAACATTCCTATTAACTGAAACTGGTATTGTTTAGCTGTTACTAGCCAGAAAACTGAAGAGTGTACTCGAGCTGAGCAGCGTGCAAAGACCATTAGTTACTGAGGTGAGTTATACTCTCGAACTCGCTGCTCGGCACGGATCGATTCTTTTTGCCTTGCATGACTAAAAACATGTTGATAAAACACACAGGTATTGTTTTTAAATAGAGAAAAATGTGTTGGCTGATGATTCTGTCTCTAACATGGTTTTTTCAGCCTTTCACTGCCCACAATTTTAGGGGAACACCTGTCGTGGCTGATCAGAATTCAGCATTGGCCTTTGCCACCCCTGGTCCATTTCAGGTTTTAGCTTCAAGTTTACTTTTAAAAGAAATACCAGGCCATGCTATAACTAATCAATCATACAGGCTGTACTCATTTTTGCCACTCAGTCTATGGTCTTCTGTCATATATAATAGCACATCCAATATTTCTATGTAAATGTCAACCTTCAAAAAATTATTGTTATTATACTATAGTTTTATCACCAACATTTCAGAGCTTTTTCAGACTGGTTTTTAAGTTTCTGTAAATAAGAAAACTATATTAAAAAAAAAAACTAGCTAAATTCCATTAAGACAGACTAGCATTACAGCCTTGTGGTTGTATGCTTCTGCAAACCAGTCAAGTTGCAGTTTACATCCACGCTTGTCCAAATCTCTATAAAAAGATAACTACATATAAATGTCGAATCTGAAGGCAACAGGACAAAATTTTGGTATCGTAAGCGTTTTGGGTTCCGATTGTGGTTCGTTTTACAGTCAGAGTAGTATTGAGTATTGTCAGTCACGTTTGACCAGGCTCTGGTCGCATACAGGTAAACATGTGCAGAGTGAAAGAGGTGGAGCACACTGGGCGAAATGCAATTTCCCCCGCTTAGTAAATTATTAGCTTCTTTTTATGTTTTTTTTATTCATATGCAGATCACTCCAACTCCATCCTTGCATCTCAAGTCTCTAATTGGACTGTAAACAACAACAGGTGCACTTAAGAGGTCGTCCTGGCTTGGATATCCGTTATCCTGATATCCGCTGGCTACACCTGAACACCCAAAATATTGGCTATAGCCCCCTGAGGCAAAATCTTCGCCAGACAGATAGCCGCTTTGTCTTTTCTATGTAAATTACTGTTGTGTAACATTTTTTTCTATTTCAAAAAATACAACATACAACAAGTCATCACAATTTCCGAGCAGTAAAAATAGTAAGATAGATGATATTCTTATGTAGTAGCTGCTAAGCAGTTAATTGTTAAAATAAGTACACACTGCAATAGTAAGCATGTGGGAGAGAAGTGGGACACAGCTACAGTATGTTATGTATGTAAAGTACACACTTAAGAATAGTTTATGTACAATCATCCCTCCCCTGCCGTCTTCCCTCCCAGACAGAAGTACATTTTTTTTGGCGTTCACTGCAGGGGCGCCGTTCCACTGAACACACACAGAAATAAGTGGAGGTTAAATGAGTACAGGTGCACATTGTTGTCCTGATGGACTGGTCCTAACTCTGTCTGCCTTGTGAGCCGCACTTTGTTCCACAATGGCGAAACCATGAATTACAAATGCTGGAGCTCTAACAGACAGCATTGTCTGCAGTGGCTACAGCAGATGCGTGTCTGTATAGGTCTGTGGGTTTAAATGGTGGAGGCACATGGCCTGGCACAATTTAAGTGTGATGCATTTTTCAATAGCTGTGAGTCATAGTTCTTTCTGAGTTCTGAGCATGGCAAAGTGCGTCGCTCAGGGCTGCCTGTGTCCACAGACTGCTGGCCTCGTACTTCTTTAGCATTTGCAAGACATTAAATCTGTTCTCCAAACTCCACGTTTTCAGTTCATCTCCCAGTTCACTGTCATCACAGCAACTCCCCTCCCATCCTGCAGTCATGGTAACGGAGCTGTGAAAGAACAAGCCGAGGAATATGAGACATGGGAGATGACAGACACATGGCCACATTGTGACAGAGACAGACGGAGTGAGTGCTGAGTGGTTTGACACCACAGACAGCCATTTCCCCATCCTAACATCCAGCATGCAAGCAATTAGAAAGGACAGGAGGCAGAAGTTATGTGGGACCCAGCAGAGTCAAGAAGAACAGTAATGCTAGTGTTTGAGTGGTACTGGAGAGCAGAGTGAGTGGAAGTAATCGCTGAAAACATGTTTTATTGTTTAAAGGTACATACATGTATTTTTGGTCCTGAGGTATCATTTTCTGAGCTGACATGGGACTAGTTTTCTGTACAAAAGAGATCAGTGTGCTGACCTACTGACATGAACTTTCCAACATTCTGGCTCCAAATCCCTTCTGTTACCCTTTCTGTATTCAGGAGAACAGCTATGGATGTGGCTGAAAATCAATGAGATAAATGATAGAGAAATGTCCTAACATCTAAAAATCCTACACGCACACTCAAAAACACAAAAGTTAAAAAAAAAAAAACCCTCTGTGTTCACAGAAAACTCTTATAGCCTAATAGATACAATATTGATTTTAGTGTGGTTGGTGCAAATGTCCATGAACTTGTACGAAAAATAAATAAGACAAAACAGCTCTTGTTCTCACTCCGCTGTGTCCTGCATAATCTGAGCTGTTTTCAGGCATTGTGCTCAGCAACAGCCTGGGAGAGGTTGCTTTTCTTGTGTGTGCAATAGATGCCCAGCATGTCTGGCACACACATAATAAAACAGATCTATCCCAAAAGATACCATTCATCCCTAGACACCAGCTCAGGCTCTCACTTCATACAAGATAGAGGGTGCATAGACACACATGCAGTGGTAGCAGTGATAAAATGCTCGTACACACTCATAAACACTGTTAAGATTCACACAAACTCTCGCTCACACGGGTGCTAACACACACAGACACACTTGAAAAACAGGCAGTAGTAGTAGAGGTGTAAATGTGCATGCACACACACACATATTTGCACTTGTAGATACACACATTAAAAACACAGAAGGAGGAGGGGGAAGGGGGCACTGAGGCCATGGAACATACAACAAAAAGCAAGCAGACAGCCTTGAGCTATGAGCTCAGCTAAATAAATAAATAAATAAGTGAAAATCTCATTTTAACCCAGTAGCTTCACACCCCCTCTTGGAGCCCACTCCTCCTCCCTGCTCTCCTCCTTCTCCTCCTCCCCATATCCCTGATCAAGGTTTCATTCTGGAGAAGCACAAAGACTGGCTACCCAGCATCCATCTCTTCAACTCAATCCATCCCACCTACCTTGGGGCCTCCAGAGATGTGGACCAGGAGCACTGCACTGACTGTGTTTTCTACCTTCCTTTATTCCCAGGAGGAATTCCAGCAGTACCAGACCACCACAGATCTGACACCTGACAATCAAAACTGCAGAGAGGGGGCAGGGTCCACACTGTATGTGTTTGTGTGAATCTACTGTAACAAATTCAATTGGCTCCATTTCATATTCCATAGTTTACTATGTTGAACTGTGAGGCCGGTAGGATGATACCAATTAGAGGAAGACATGGATGTCATGGGAGCTTATAAATTCCACATCGAAGACCACAGTCGGCACAAACCTTCTTATTTACAGTCTAGGTTTAGCCTTCTGTATCTCCACAGGCTAAATGCTGCAACCCACCACCTCATTTAAGCCGAGTTGTAGCCACATCCATATTGTGCTACATTGTGTAAACAAGCAGAGATAAGTAGTGGCTGTGGGCATGTGGATTCTGTGGGTGAGGATGCTGGGGAGACGCAGAGGATCACGGCTGTTTTGGCATGTAAACCCCACACAGATGGATGAACATCCTGCCCTGGGCTGGGGAAAGCAAATGGATTTGTACAGACGTGACACATCAACTCAAACTGAGCACACAATTGGACTCTCAAAAACCACCAACAACAGAGGAAGAAGAGGTACGGACACGGACAAGGAAGGGGGGCTAAGTGGAGACCGAGTGAGACAGATGATACAGATGATAATGTGCCCTTCATCTCTGTGGCTACCAATAGAAGGAGGGAGGCCTTTGCCCTTAATTACATGGGTCAGTGGACCAGGAGCTGGTGGTCCCACATGGAGGGGATCAACAAGTCAAACAAATGCACAGACACACACAGACATCTAGTTGATTTAAAGGGAGTCAATCAATGCTGAGGCCCTGCTTAATAAAGTGAAACCTACCAAAATGCAAATGCAGGCACACACAGTTGTGTTCAGGTGATATATTTATGGGCATTTGAAGAGAAAAATGAGCACAAAAAGAGATGACAATAGAGTTATAGAGAACATCTCAGTGGAATTTGTTTCCTGACTTTATATTCAGTCATCTATAAAAAGGACGCTGTGCACTTGCATGTTCAATCATAAACACCAAGGACAATAGCTGTTCCACTACAGTGTACCAATGACAAAGAGAGCAAAGCCTCATGCACACCTGCTCCACCATCATCATGATGGCTAGAGACTGTAATTAACAGCGAGGTGCAGACACACATTGCCAGGAACACATGCATGCAGACAAACACGGCCACACCTTTACACAAAATGAAATGGCCCGCTGAAACCTTCACTGTAGGTCCTTCAGCACAGTGCTCCACGCACTCATTGATTCAATTACAGGTCAGAGGTCACAAGACAGTCCCATCCTGCCACAATATACAATAGGACCTCCCCCACTCACTTCTCCCCATCCTCCCAGCATTTCCCTCATTCATTTATCCTCCTCTCTTCACACCCTTCTGCTCAGCTGTCATCTCTCACTTCGTCTCCTCTAAATGGCTATTGACTGTGCTCACAGAGCTTTCGTTCTTTGTCTGTCTCCATCACAAATGTGTCTGCCAATCACAGGCTTATGTTCTTTGTATATTCACTTCCCTGCTCTGACCGATCCTATATCTAAGAGAAACAGCCAAGTAGTGTGCCATCTTTTTTTTTTTTTAAATCTAAAACATATTTCCATGAGTTTGCTCTCCTCTTCTGGTATTCCATACCCTTCCAACTGTTGTTGCTGCAGTTTCTCGACTAATCTATTTTCTTTGTGGTTGCCCTTTTCTCAATCATTGCCCTCTCTCCAAGCTTTCTCTCCTACGCTCATCCAGTGTTACTCACTCAGTCTCTCTCCTACTCTCTCCTTTATTCTTTCCTTATTCCCTCACCCCTTCACATGGTAAGTCTCTAGCTCTTGCCCTGAGGGAAGCTCTCCCTTCCAACTCCCTGGACCTGCAGAGAAGAAAAATCTATTCCTCTCCCTCTGTGTCACGGCTCTGTGTTTGTCTTTGGTAGCAGGCCAGGGAAGTCTATCCTGCATGTGGCAGTCACTGTGTTACTGTGTCACTGTGTCAACATATGGTTGGCTTTGTGATGCTGGGCACAGTAACATTAAGCTTCAGTTATGCTCTCTGACGGGAGAGGTGCATGGGCATGAGCTGACGCGAAATTATGATGAGAGATAATCTGTGCGGATTTCTCCTCATGGCAAACAGATATTCTCCAAAACTGCAGGGGGCAGTGCATCGAAAACTCAAATTTACAGCATGATTTCTCCATTTTCTCAGCCCATCTGTGGCTGCGAAGATAGAAAATGTCTAAACCCACTGGGTGGAACCCCACAAAAGTTGCGTCTGATAGTGTGACGTCGCCTTTTGCCGTGCGGACACTCACAACCCTCCCAGATTCATCAGCCATATATCAAGCATTACTCATCTTCACTTATGTATTTGTTGACCATTAACTAGTGCTGTTTATAATGCTATGGGACAATGTATGAGGATTTTTGAGTGGGCTAGAAAAATCAAATATCACAACATTTTTGGCCAGGGTTGGGTTGACCATTTACTTTGACAAAATACTCACACAATGAGATTTTGGAATACAATGGATACAATGGCTAAGCGGTTGAAGGCAAATTATAGAACAACTAGAACAGTCGAAAAGAAAATGACATCACTTTACTGTAATGTAGCCTTTTAAAACCTGGAAAACAATATTACAATATACAAAACTAAGACACTATAGTCTCACATCATGATATTCATATAATATTGATATATGGCCAAGCCCTACACACAACTGTTAAAACATAACCCTTAAATTAAAAAGGAAGTCAAAACGTGTGTGTATATACACACACACACACCCCATACCCCCCATACAGACAACTATACACCCCACACAGACAAGGCCATGCCTCATTAATCTATCACTCCAACAAGCACCCCCTCACACCCTCACTCCTCTCCTCCACCATGCATTTGCTACTTGTCCTGCTTGAGCGCGTCAGATTTACTACCTCTCTGCTCTACAGCCGAGGTTAGGTTGATATACAGTGAATTGTGAAAGAGAAAAAAAAAGGAGAGGATTGAAAAAGAGGAAGAGATGAGAAGTGAGATTTTAGCACTCCATGCCCTCAGCACCTCTGCTGATGAGTTTTGCTCTTCTGGCATCAGTCTAGTAAGAGCACGGAAACTCATCACCTCTCTGGGCAACAGCAAAGGTAATTATGACTAATGAAGTGCAGACTTTTACGGCCAAACATGGCCTAACTGCATTTTGTGCTGCTCATAATGGCATACAGAGAGACACACTCTGCTGCACTGCATAAACATTACCCAGACGCAGAATCAAGGTCACCTCAGCAGATTAGCACAGCCTGTAAATGAGTTCAATTAAACAAGTTGCTAATGACTGCCAGCTAATGACCAAGTCCTACACTGGCAGCTTACACAAAGCAAAGCCTCTGTATAACCTACATTGTATGACAATCATCCCATCTACAGGTACATTTATGGATTGTTAGTGTTTCTAAAAATAAATTATAAATGTCTATCTGCTCAGAGATTTTATCCATTAAAATAATTCGAACGAATCATTTACTTGACATGCTTTGTAGTGCCTAACTAATCCTAGGGGATTAATGAGAAGAGATTTTGTAAAGGAAAATAATATTCAGCTAAAATGAAATCAATCATTGAAGTGGTAAAACATACAATGGAGTAATTTCACTCTACACAATGAAAAGAAGAGGACACATTTTGATCAGCTAAAAATCTAGTTGCAATAATTAAACATGAGTAATGAGCTCCTCCATAATTAACCTGCTCCCCAAGCTACACTCTTCTCTATTAGAGAGAAGATCAAGAGAACACCAGAGACGGAGAGATAAGGGTGGGATATGAAATGTTCACACAACAGTGGGTGAGATCAAACCCATTTGCTGGGACCAGGGTGGAAACTTTCCATGCAATTAAATGGCAATTCCAATCATGAATTGAGAGAGGGGATCTCATCATCAGCAGAAGCTGATGGATTATGGTTATGAGCCTGAGCGTTGCTGTCACAGGGCCAAGCTAGGCTCACTCACCCCCACCACCCCTTTGCTCGCCATCATTTACGCCAAGCTATTTAACAAGCCATTATGCCATCTCGTTACATTTGACGTCACAGTAGGTTGTTTGACCCCAAGCAGCACATGGGCAGTGAGGTCAGGGAGAGCCCGGCGGCAATTTAAGAATCACCATCATCTTCTGCCTCTGAAGCAAAACATAAACAGATTATAGAAGCGCTCGAGTGGAGAGAGTATTTTGTTTTAAGGGAGATAAGAAGGTGAAATAATGTGTTCACATATTAATCAGCACGACCCTGCACAACCAGAAATAAAACCTCATAATACACAAGGGAAACAACCACATAATGAGGAGCTAAAGGTCAATCCAGACCCTAGAACAGAGGAGGCAACTTGCGGCTCCTCTTCAATCTGGTCCTCTGCCAGGATGATTTGAATCTTATATATTCTTATCTTATATTTTCCCATGTTGGGTCACACTTGAACTTTTAGGCATATCTAAAATATCTACTCTAGGTATTATAAAACAATAAATAGTAAATTCAAATCCTAGCCAAAATGTAAGGGCCCAGACACACAAAGCCAATGGTTGGCTGTTGGTCAATGTCGGGCCATAGGTGAGCATCTGTCGCCCTAGGTTTGGTTGTGTCCTGTACCGTTAGTTGGTCCTTGTCAGCTTTTTCAGCCGATTCAGCATTTTGAATCTGTGTCAAACCCAGCAGAGCCCGTCAGTGAGTGAAACTGCTCTAATTTTAGTTCAGATCAGGGCACGTGAGGAGAAACAGAAGTGAGGAAAGCAAGCAGAGAGCAAAAGTCAAGCGGGCGTGCGATCATAACAAACTGGTCATATTAGGTGAGACTATGTTTTTAGTCATTCAGCTCTTTAGCAGAAATGGTTCATGATTGTTTGTGTTACTGTTCGCGATAAATATCCTTTGTTCTTTCAACATCAGGTTGTGTTGTTAATGTGCTCACTGGCTAGCATCTTAAATCCATTCTGTTGGTCCTCTGGTTAACATTTCGCTGCAACAGATACAGACTACTGCCGCCTGCTGGTGTGGACAATTATTTCCTCTCACAAAGGTGCAGAATGCTAGTTGGCACAGTTAACATAAGGTGACAGTCGATCTTCCTCGCAACTAGTTCTTTGATGTTGGTTTGGTGTCTCTAGGCCTTAAATAAACTGAAGTGGCCTTAGGTCTAAAATGGTCGACCACATAGATGGAGACTTGCAGCGGAGCTAAGGCAAGAAGAATTCAAACAACAAACGATTTCATAAACCCATCTTACATTAATAAAAATTTAATGATTCAAGACACACAGGTCTGCGTCCCGGCTTTACCTGTGTTGCCCTCCCCCATGAACAGTGGTAAAAAAATGGCTGACTGACGACCCTTGTCCTAGAAAATCATGATGGTGTTTCAAATCTCTTCCTCCCAGTCAGTGCACTGTGGTAGCAGACAAACTTATCCACACAGTTTCTGTTTCATGGCTGTTGTGGTGCCAGGTTTCAACAATATACTCCTTCAGGGAGATAAAAAGTAGTCCATTGGCTCAGTGAGGAAGCTCTCTATGTGGAGTTTTGGGTCTCAGCCAACACTATACCCCTACTGGAGGTCTAACTCTATAAACAGCTGGCCTCCTTCCCTCAAAAGACAAACCACCACGGTCTCAAAGTCCCTCTCATGGGGAAATGTTTTGTGGGAATTTTAGATGGAAACCACAATCCCAACTTATTGTATCTGCACAAGTCAAGAAACAGAAAAAGACAAATATAAACTAGCATAGGTAGAGTTTTTCAGTGAACTCTCAATGACTGACGCAGAAATGGACTGTAGTTTGGAGGGACAGGAAGAGTCACCCTGTGCTCTTGTCCTCTATGCTTCCTTCCTTGGTTGCTTATTGAGGCCAAGGCAGGGTTGCTGTACACTGGCTCAGCGGCGAGCCTCTCAGAAGGCGCAGTAAAACTAACCACCAGTGGGAGGTTAAGCTACTCCAGTGTCACTCTGACAACCCACAGTGATGCCGACACACTTCCTCTGCCAAGTTCTGCGGCTGGATCCTGACAAGGACAAAAATGTTTCCCAACTCGTCCGTTGGGGTCCGAGTCTCACGCCATGGATGAACAAGCTGAATAAATCATACAAGTATGACTGAAAGTGTAGAGCCAGAAAGCCTGAAGGAACAACAGAGTGGATTCTGAGCTTCTTTCATATTAGCAGACTGCCGGCCGCATGGCTGGGGGAGCTGAGCCCTTCGAAGCACAGGCTGTTGTGAGAGAAACACTGAATTATGCATCTGAGAAGGGAGGGGAGATTGGCTGCTGGCTCCAATACCACCCCCTCCTCCTTTACCTCCTTTCCCATTCACTGACAGATAGATGAGGGCATCTAGATGAAGTTTCACAGGAGGTCAGCGCTGCGGACTCAGGATTGATAGACACTGTGGGGCGTGTCCCTCTTTCTCCTGTTTTCTGCACCATTTCACAGAATTGGGGGAAATGCCACTCTCCGCCCTCTCATCCGACAGGGGGGCGGGTGGGGAAGGTCCTGTCGCCTCTGGCGAAGACGTATGCTCGATGACATATTGATGACACATTTGGGCCTCTGAAATCGGCAGAGGGTGGTTATGAGGCCTGCTGCATCGATTCTCAGGGATGAGGACCGTCTCCTGCCACACCTACAATGAGCAATGGGGTCAGAAGGTCACAATTTTAACTGCCTCCACCAAAAATCAATTCCTTATTAGAACTTCATCGCCATCAGAGAGGGAATGGAACGGCGATAGAATGAAGACAGAAGACATTCACCTTTGTCACATATGATTATAGATGCTCTCTGGTTTCCCTCCTGTTGTTATGGAGGAATTTCAGTGGTTCAGTCCCTCTTTCATTAGCTGGGCCTATACTGTTCCTCCTCCTCATTTGAACCTTTTTGCTCCTTGTCTCCTGACAGTTCATTGCCAGGCTGTTGGTTCTATTTCTGTCCATTGCCGCAGGCTATACATTCTGCATATTGTGCATGTACAGATGAAACCCACATATGAAACACCTGCTTTCAACGCACACTGTAAAATACTACATCCAGTGTGAGGGGTTTTTTTTCCACAGCGATTTTGTATGTGGTTTCTTGGCAATGGAGAGAAGAAATTGTTTCTAAAGCCTGGTGAATTAATGACAGGGTAAAATAACCTGCTGTTGTTGCTCAAAGACACCTGTGATTGCTTTCCTGTCTTAATTGATCATTGTTTGTCCACACAGATGCCTTGCAAAAAAACGGTGTAAATCTCATTCCTGGTGTCCTTCAATGCTGCTGTTTGTGAGAAAAGTACCTCTGGCTAAATGGGGTTCACAGCGAGACGGTGTTATAGATGAGGGCAAGTCCCTTAATGGCTCCTCCTGACTGTCATAACCACCCAAGGCCTGTGGCAGAAACATCCTCCTGCTGTCAATTTGGCTGCTGAAACTGGAGCAGCGGGCCCCTCCCTGTCCCTGTCCTCTAGACTACCTCTCTACTCCTGACGAATGGCTGTCAGTCAGTGATAAGCTGGCCAAGGCTACTAGAGACTGCAAACATGTAATAAAAGCAACCAGCATTACAGAGACAAATAACAGTACACACTCCGTCAACACCTGTGCCCAGCTTACCATACAAACATACAAAAATGATGAAAAGTTGCACAACTCTCTGATACAGACCATCTTACACATTTATCAAGACATTTCCCTCAAAGGCCTCCCACTGCATCCATTTTAAAAATATAACTATGAAAAATGGTGACTGATCACACATTAATTCACCTCTACATTGATCCATCAAATCTTTCATGTGTACTGTATATGTGTATAAAGGCATTAACCTCCCATTTGAGATTACGCAAGGTCGTAAAGAAGGGGCATCAGGGTACTATACATTACATCAATTTGCCCGATTATTTATGAGCTACTACAAGCTGTGGCCAATCTGCAGACACAAACAACTAAATGAGTGCATAAATATAGATGACATGCTCCAGGCTTATGGCAGGAATATACGACCCCCTCGGGCTATAGGTCCGTTTCTGCTTCTCCCCCCACCTTGAGCTTTGAGATGTGTATATGTATGGAACAGAGATGGAGGGGGAAGGCAGTGAAGCTATTTTTTCAGAGAGTCAGATTTATGATCTGGATAACTAGATGAGGGCAGATCAGCCTGTCGCATCCACACTAGTAGGGTATATTTTTCAGAAAGCTTACTGCACAGTAGCTGTAAAACGCATTACCTGAATTCTACTTTCCTTGCCTCATGTAGCTCATCTCTTGTCTGACATACAATAGCGTCAGCTGATACATGGCGTGCAGTCATCATGAAAATATGTTCTGTAATTTTCAGCATCTTGCTAGGGCATAAATCATCCCCTATAGCTCATGGTAAGAAACATCGAAGAAAGGGTGCAAAAACAGAGAGAGAGATGGATGTAAGCATGCAAACATACACAGAAATACACTCTACTACCCCCTCTTTTTTCCGACTCATGACATACACACTCCCACTCTCCACCTGCTTTTGCCTGTCTCCTGTCACAGTACATGTCTTGCTGGTTGCCGGAGCCCTGATAAATCCCATCATATGCAGGGATATGTGGTCCAGACTTGATGTGAGGGAGTGAGTCTTTCTTGACAAAGGTCGTTACCACTTCACAACACTGACCTTGACCCGGCTGCTGTTTGAAGAGCTGTGGAGTATGCTCTGTGGCTCAGGTGAGAGAGGAGGGGAGAGTGGGTGGTGGGTTAGATGACTGGAGGGGTTTCTAACAGGTTTTCCTGATGTATAAGCAACTCCCAGAAGGCTAGCAGCTATAAAGTACCGTCCAGCAAAACCTTTGGGATTCAAATAATTCCAGGTATTCACTGAATATGATTATCTCCTGATGCTTGAGATGAAACCTTTCCAGTAACCATCTGCATCAGTCTGACTTGCTCATTCTGTCTACCTCATTTTTTATGCTCCTATTCAGTTCTTTCTTGTTTTGTCCAATATGTATGCATTTTAAAGATGGTTCTGTCCGATGATGCATTCAAAGAGCACCTCACCTTGTCACTTTCCTGTCATTTTTCACTCCATATTTCTCCATCTCCTTTTGTACTCCACCCATGCCCTTCCCCACCTCTCCATATCAGAGGCCACGGGGCTTTTCTCTCCTTTTCTGTCCTTGTCTCGCATCATCTCGTGACTTGGGGTGTTGTGTCCTGCTAAAAGTTTACCAGTTCGTATCGTTGAGAAATGACTGATGCTACATTTTTCATGCGGGGCATTAAAAATTCAAAAGATCCGTTCCCCTTCTTCATTCTGAGACTCAAGGAAAAAAAACAAGTCTCAATAATGGATGAGAGAAAGGTTTGCTAAGAAAAGAGAGCCGGTGTGGTGCGATTGAGCTGAGGGGAGAGAGAGAGAGAGGGAGTGAGAAGGGGGATGGAGGGATGATGTATGGATGGACACGGCGAGAAAGATGGAGACGGACAGAGGGAAAAGGGAGTTGTTGACCAGTGGTTTTGATAGACAGGGAGAGGAAGAAGGAGTGTCTAAATATGCTGAAGGTGATCTGACCTGTGGTGAAACATTTCTCTTCCACGTGCAGCCTTTGTCCATGGGTGTACACAGCTGGCTGCTCCTGGTGCTCTGCTCTTCTTAGTCAGTCACGCACAGCAAACGCAGCCTGTTCTGTCTCACAATGCCAAACATTCAAAACACACATTTGTACAAATACACACAGAAACACACAGAGTTCTCATCAGCTTGCTGCTACAGGGTATATATTTGTTACTATAAAATGACATTCATTGTTCAAGAGCCTATTTGTCACAGAAAAAGGTTAACCTGGCTGAAATTCCCCATTTTTAACATTCCAGTAGGCTCAATGCTGCTATTGTGAGAGCCTCGCTGAACACTGGTAACAAGTTGAGAGTGAAGAAACCTTACTACACACCACATAGAAGACTGACTAACCATAAAAGATGTTTCACAGGATTTCACGCCTGGGGAAGCTCAGATTATAACAAGCAACATTTCACATGTAAAAAAATCCTAAGTAGTCTCCAAACAAAAAACATCTACCATGAAGGTTTTAGGTCCCATCTCCGATTCTCTTCACTCTCAAAAAGAAAATGCATACTTAGTCTTCATGGGCATTTTGATTTTCCAAAGTCTGTGCAAAAGACATCCCTTGACATTATCATGGTTGCATCAACAATGAAAGAATAACTCCCAATCATGCTGTGCATTGACAGACAAAGTAAAAAATGATGCACATGAGGCAAAGGAACAAAAAGACAATATTAGACTCATACATTAAACTGTCACAAAAAAGGCCCTAAAGTGCATCAGAAATATTAGGACAGTTTTAGGCACATACAAAATCTATGCCTATGGAGATAAGCATTATTTTATAATGTCCCTCCTGTACTCTGCCAACAAAACAGAGCCGCTGGGGTGACAAGGCCTCTCTCAGGATGCCATCTAGTGGTATATCATATGACACACACACTCTGCACTTGGTTATTTAGAAAGAAATTTAAGGGACTGTGCCTTCTAATATTAAACCAGCTTCCCTGAAAGGAATTTTATGTGAAAACAGTAACGTTAGTGCCATGGTGCCGATTTTCTGTGCCACTTGAAAGCTCTCACCCTGTAATAAATGACATCAAACTCCTGAGGGTAGGTCAAATTAAAACCAAGTCAGTGTTTTCTTATGTATGTCCTACACCACAACACCAATGTATCTTAAATCTTTTTTTGAGACATACAAATGCATGCTTCAAAATAAAATCAGCATCAATATAATCACTCTCACACTTGTACAACCAAACTGCACACTCACAGGCACACACACTCTCACAGATGTTACAAAGCTCATTAGTATGGTGCAGGGCGTTATCAGTCTAATGAGTGCAGTATAAACATGTCGATCAGAGGGAGACAGTAGAGCGTCAGAACTGTGAAGGCAGAGACAGAACAGACTTCCCATCCTGTCAAAACAATCGCAGAAGATAGTGTAGAAGATTGCAGCCCCATCAACACATTGTACACTGGTACATGTCATGATAGCAACATACTCAGTCTATTAAAGGGCACAAGCTCAAACCCATTCTTTTCAGGAGACTATCTTTAACAATGGGTGATAAATATAAACTGCTATTATTTTACAGCTTTGCACTGTAATTTACTTAAGCAGGAGTGAATACTGTAGATTTGTTGGAGACTATTTTCAGCAGTGTGTTTAGGGCTTTCACACTAAAAACACACCAAGTAGCAGCCAAGTGCAGCTCGCCACAATGATTACATTTTTTTGCAGTCAAGAGGTGTTCATGTGTTTCAGGCAGAAAGAAATTCTTTGTTACGAAGGTCAACATATCACACAAGTCACAGGGCTATCCCAAACTTTTAGTTTGGCCACACTTTGACGCAGAATATAACAGCCACAGTTTGGAGCAGCCACCACAACTTTCCATAGCTAATGCATGGCAACTTGCCACACTTCGCCACTGCATGGTGTGTTTAGGTCGTAAAGCCAGTTTATAGCTGCATTGTTTATACTGTACTGAATCTATGCCGTAGCCTGACATGCACCTCCCCTGAAATGTAACTACACGTCACGGCGACGCAGATCAAAAAACTGTGACTGGTCCACTTGGTAGCATCACATCCTCCTTCTCTGTGAACACGGACCAAATCAAGGAGAGGTTAAGTGAGGAAGTCTGTGAATATGTAAATTTGTATGACTCTACTTTGCCACACTAACTGTTGTTGAACATTTATTAGCTCCAACTCCAACATGATCCACTCAGTTTCAGTCGCCTTTGTTTGATGTACTCGAAGAAACTCAACACAGTGGCACAGAGACCCTATAGCCAACTAGCGTTTTGGTGGTGTAATTGCAGCGTGACACAGACACACCAGTGCACAAGTATAAATGATATAATAGAAGTATAAATAAATAATAGAACAGCCACAACAGTCTGGTAAGTTCAGAAAATTACATCACTTTACTAATGAAGCCTTTAAAACAAGAAAAACACAACATTTATGATATTATAATATCAAAAATCTAAGACAATATCCAGTCTCATATAACGATAATGATATAATATCAATGTATTGCCCCACTCACAACTGCATAGGCAACTTCCACAGGCTACATCATAAGCTCTGTTTAAAACCTGCGTATAACTATAGGTCAGCCTTTAGTGAGTATTTATGGCAGCAGGACAGTGTATGTGGGATCAATTAAAAAAAACTACAGCTCTCGTGGTCATTATAATGGAGGACCATGTCAGCCATGTGATATGATGATACTGTATGTTTCGGACAATAATGGAAGAAGAATAAGCTGAATAAGGCTTTTGATTGTTGTTTTTGGTCTTCTTATTGGATTTGTTGGCAATGTGGAAAATATGAAATAGATAAAAAGATAGTAATAATAATAATAATAATAATGATGCAACTATTTCTCTAAAAGAGATGCTAACTAACATTAGTCAGTTCATGCTGTATTTACACTGCGGTCATTCTACTAAACCATAAATACACACAGAAGTTGAGAGACGTTTGCACACACACATACACACACGCACATTCTGACTCTATAATCAACAAATTCCGACACCAGCCAGCATCAGACAACACACACACACATACATACACACACTCCCGCCACTATTCAACAACCCCTCTCATTGTGTTGATTTTGCTCCCTCTCCAGCTTTCATTTGGGTGTTTTATCTTTTGTTTACTGGTGGGTTTTATTCTCAGTGGCTCGGGGAAGCAAAGTGTTGGCAGAAGCTCAGTTTGATCTGCGGTCGTGGATGAAAAGCGCCAGTGGGGGAAAACAAGGGCATTTTAGAAATATAAAAACACTGCCATGTAATTACAATGAAAATACATAAATATGAGTCCTCCTGACAGCGAGGGAAAGTGCCAGTGTCAGCATTGTGATGGTAAACAGTCTGCGAGGGAGTGTTTATGCGACTCTGTGGGGGTCACCTCTACAATAGACGAGGCTGAGTTTCAACTGGGAAATAAAAAGTCCGGAAACTTCCTCACAATCCAACCAGCCCTTTCAGGCGTTGAGGCTGTGAGTCGGCACACAGCAGGCTGGTGGTGATTTAGCATCAACAACACCACAAGACAATTTTGATGTTGAGGGAAAAAAAAACTAAAAAACAAAGGACAGACGACAAGGATTTGCCAAAGTATACCAATGAATAGTTTTACTCATAGCGAAAATAAAAGCTGATTTGATTACTATAGGAAGAATAAAAGAGGAGATGACAATTCAAGTTTGTATGTTGGCCAGATTTCATTATTTATTTTGTTTGAAAGTCACAAATGATTGTAAATTAGAGCTGGAAGACCGGGCCAAATTCTAATTCATGTTTGTCTCAATAACAATAAATCTAGAAAAAAACCTTTTTAAGTGTTTTTGTTTATTTGTTTATGTCCTTCTCTCCTCAACCAGGAGAATACACAATGACAGTTATGGTATAAAGTGGACTGTGGGCTGGCTCGTTGGACATAAAGCGGTGACAAATAGTCGAATAACATCTTAGTTGATTGACAAAAAATTAATATACATAATCCATTAATCCTTTTTTGAAATCTAGTCAAGCAAAGATGTAAAATCCCCCTTAATCATCACTTATGACCCACTGGAAGTGTGTGGTGGTGTGTTTATCAGCATAGACTCTGCCCTCTGCCTGTATTTTCTTATTTTATTCTTATTTTGTTGTGTGTAGAGTCTGTCAGTAAAACCATACCGTGCTCACCTTCACACAGGTAAAACATTATATGTCCACAATTCATCTCAGGTAAGTTTCCACTGAACAGTTTCAGAGTCCATTCAACAGCTCAGTGTCCGTCAAAAGTAAGATTCCATTCATCAAATTCAGTTCCAACATGCTACAAACTCTTCATGCTGCCACACTTAACATGGTCAAAAAACTGCTTGCTTACCCCGTCACACACCTGCTGCTCATCACCTGCACCTTACCTATATTACCTGCAGTTTTCTGATCTAGTGCACCACCCCATGAACAAACAACAAAACTGCATCTACCTACATGTAGTCACCATTATTTCAGCATGAATCAAAACAAATACAAACAATGTTATTGTGGCTCCAACACAGTGTTCAAGACGTTCCTGGGCACAGCTTGCAGGTGAGGTCGGATATATAGGTAGCAACCAGGTTCCAGATTGTAAGCGGCACATATTTAAGAGGAAGCTACGGAAATTGCAGACACAACACCGAAAGAAAAAACAAATATAGCAAATCTGGGGCTGGCTCTCATTTTCACAAGCAAACGGTGGCTGACAATAGATAACCTTTAAATGTGAGGCTTTTCTGTATTTCATATCATTTTAATTTTGGACATTAGAGGCCATCAATTTGTGTTCTCAGACATTGAAATTGGCCTTTTTCCCCATTTTGTGTCCTTTTAAGAGGCTGAACAATTAATCAGCTACTAAAATAATGGTAAGGTCAAGTATTTTTTATTAAAAATATATATTTAAAGATTCAGCAATATATGCAGTGCAAAATATGTTTCATATTTTCTTTATTTACCCGTGTATTGGATGGAGTTCTGGTGAAATGTCACTAATTGTTTTGGCTGTTCTCAGTTTAATTATATGGGATTCCAACACTCCGTTGGATGGGTAAGTTTACTTTGCCAATTCAAAAGATTGAATTTACTGTCCAGATTGTAAATTCCTGTCCAGCACAGTGAAGTCGATTTAAAGTCTTCCTTGTGAATTTAATACAAATCAACAGATGGTCAAACCCACATAGTTTTGCCATCCACCATCACAGAAAAACAAATTGAGTCTTAGCACAGGGTTTGTGCGGTGGAGTGAGTTGTGATTGCATGGCAGCAAGACATCATAAACAGGCGCTTTTCCCAGCATGAGGAAGATAAGAAACACTTTTGGCCACATTAAAAAAGTAACAAGTAAACAACAGTGGAGAAACTTCGAAATACGTAATCACTCAATCCTGATAGAAGAAACGGCGTCTGGGGAAAAAGTGAAAGAGCAGCAGTGTGAGGGAGGGAGAGAGGAGGAGAGACACTTATCGAGAGTGGCGCCATTTAGGGTCGACATTTCAAAAAGAACTGTGCGCAGTCCCAAATCAGCACTCAACAACTCGTCATAACCGTTATGTGCACACATAAAGACAATCATTTACACAAGCACATGCACACACACACATACTGTGCCCGGAAAACAACAACCTCCCAACGACCCATGCTTATCTCAACGCACCCAGGCTTTCTCTCTTTGGCATTGACTCACTCTCTCTCTCTCAAACATACACACACTGACACACACACTACACACACAAGCCTATCTTTCATCCCAAAATTCATGGAGGCAAATCTCTCTCATCCTCTACCAACCATTCTTTCTCTTCAACTCTCGCAGGCACCGTTCCCTCCTCTGTCCCAACATTGCCTCGAAAAATCTCCCCGTTTTTCTGGAAAACACTGACCAACTCACTGTCACAGCACACTCTGCATCCCTTCTTTTCCCTGGCCTTGTCTCAGTCCAATGGCTTTTTTCTCCTGAAATAATCTAGTTCAGCTGAGGAGGCCCCAAGCAAGTGTGACAATACTTTTTTCATTAGCCAAACCCAGAAGAATCTAACTCAACATGCATCCTGCAGCATGGGTTTGCAGGGTTACAGCTTAGACAGATGCAGTGAAAATGACCCCAAATCATGTTTAAGTACACTACATGATGACTTAGTAACAACTTCAATTGGTTACACCATCATTATCCGCTCTGTGTCACTGGTCATCGTCATGCGACACAACAGGAAAGCTAAAGCTGATTCCCAAATACTTTCTTTATTCTTTGCTGATATCATTCTGCACAGCACCAGGCTTAGCGAGGGTTGCGGTCCAGAGGGCACAAAGCATGAGAGGCATGGCCTTTATATCCGGGCTTCAACTCTCACAGGGATCAGACAATAGATTACAAGAGATTAGTGACATCATAAATCATCTTTCAGAGCATTTTGGCCTTTTTTGTAAAGCTAGAGTTAAAAACATTACACACAATATGACACAATTTCTGGTACACTATATTTATAGCGGCAGTGAATATTATTTGATATCGTTGGTGCAGTATTATGGAGGAGAGTGAGTCATCCTTAGATCAAGTCCTCCGGCCAGTCTGTACCACTGTCTAATGTTAGGTTATACTGACTCTTGGTGGTCAGATGAAGTATTACAAGCACTGTGACTCAAGCAGGGATTTTTTTTTCTGTGTGCAAAACATGAGTTTGGGTGAGAATTTTTAACATGCAAATATAAAATCTACTTAAAGGAAAATTAGTTGCAAAAATGTAAATCTGCCAACTACTTCTAATCAGAGACCTACTGAAATGTAAATGTAAATTTATCATAATGAGATAGCACCACCTCCAGGTAAATGAGAGAAATTTCACCTCTACAAAAATAAGAAAAACTTCATCATTCATCATTTCGTCATCTCATTTAGCAATGCCACATTAAATCAGCATCTTCATGCAGGAACAAATTATCTTATGTACTAGATAATAAGCAGGCCTGCAGTGGCAGACTTGACACTTGAGATGAAATAATAAGTTGATTACTTATTAGTCTACAGACAGAAAATCAATCCATAACTTATCCAAAATGCCCAAATTCTCTAGTCCCAACTTTTAAAACATGAATATTTGCTGACATTACTTGTTTTTTAAGATATTAAACTGAATATCTTCATGTTATGGGCTGCTGGTCGAACAACTAAAGGTGTCAGCTTGGGGTTAGACAAACTGGGATAGACATGTTTCACTATTTTGTGACAGATTATGAACCAAACAATTAATTAATTCATCAAGAAAATAACCAACAGATGACTCGAAATGAAAATAATAACTGCAGCCCTAATCGTGATGTAACAATTACTGCCTTTTCCACCGGTTTCACATACTGTCCTCTCCAGTAGAAATAAGCCACCAGGAATAAGAACATTTTTTTCACTTTTTTCTCCTTGAATTTATATTAGCACTGTTATATTAAATCAGCATGACAGGAAAAGCTAGCAGAGCAAGTAAGGTAAGGTATATTATTTTTAATTGGACCTGCAGCACTTTATCTGCTGTAGCCTACGTTTTATCTTATGTCTGCATATTGTTGTTATTGTTATTAATTGGACAATATAAATACATTCAAAGTGATAAACTGATTTAATGAGGTAAATAATGCAAACTAATAGAGTGTTGCTGACACGTCAAGAGAAAATAGAATAGTGAAGCACGTTTCACAATCCATGATACTTCTTTTGTTTTTCTTTACTGTACAAGACAGAGTTAGTGGACATGAGGAAAAATACATACGACACAAATGAGATGGAGAAAATGATGAAGATGACAGAGATTGTTGTGGAGGAGAGATGGCAAGAAGGAGTTTTAACAACAAATGTGACACCGTGGAGGCAATGGGGAAGTTTCTATAAGGAGCTCTTGCAAAGGAGGAGAGCTGAGATAAAGATCACTGCTGGAGGAGATGTGGTTTGTAAAGGAGCATCAGTGGGAGAGCACAGCAACAGACAGAAAACATCACATAGTCAAAGCATTCAGTTTGAGATAAGCTGCTTCGTTGGATTTTTGGGGGAATGGCTCACAGGATTCTGTCAGTCTATTTTTGAATATCCCATGACAGTTAAAAAAAGAGTGTCTTTCTTTTCTCAGGAGCTCATTTTAGGGAAAACGACATGCACACCTGTGTAATCCACAATAATCCCAATAACAAAAGTCTGGCAATACTGTTGTGAAGTTTTGTCCAGACATTTAGAGCAAGGTGTTAATAAAGTTATGTTTAATAAGGTCCTAGTATGTGATGTTTAAGAGAAATCTGCATTATCCTGGAAGGTGATATGTTAATTAGACAAAAATAATAGACACACCTGCTTTGTGGTGATGTATGTAGCCGCACTGCTTAAATTAGCTTATCCTGTAACAATTTAAGTAAATGACTTATTAAATATACATCACATTAGATGTAATAAGCCTATCTTTTTATCATTTTACATAACAGAAAAACCACTGGTGAAATGAATAAAGGCATTAATAACACAGGGAACGGGGGCATCATTGATGTTAATTGCAAAGTTTTCACTACACCTGTGGTTATCTTGATATAACAACTTTAGCTAGTTTAGCTAACCGTTAGCATAGTTTGGGACTACCGTTATCTGCTGTGCTGTAACAAACAATTTTAAAAAATGGAATAAAATTTTCTACATTTAATTGTTTCAAAGTCTGACACTAGCCTACAATAACCTTGTCTCTACTTAGTGTCGCTTTTGCTTCTCATTGGTAAAAATATTAGTACTTTAGAGACATTAGCACTCCATATGTTGTAGTCACAGAGCTAACGTTAGCTTTAGCATCTCTTTTTAAACTTACCCAATGCTCAAATGTTAAAATGACGACGTCAAGGTTTGACAGTACTCACCTCTGCTTTGAAGACATTTTTGGACTCTTAAAAGACTCTTTCTATGGCTGAAACAAAAACATTTCCTTTGTGCTGCATAATTACATATTATGTTGTTATTTTTCCCCATGCTGCCATTGCAGAAGCTGCTTCATGCCCACCCTTACAGTGCATGGGCCCAGAGCAGAATTTTCACTAATTGGTACCACCCAAGGTGACAAATCTTAGTTTGGGACTTTGAATCTCTAGACCACCATATCTACACGATAATCCTTCCCAGAGAGCAGCTTAGTCTCAGGTATGAACCTTCAATGACACCAAGTGTTAATCAAAAGAATGAAAAACATCTTGTTGCTTTATTGAACAGAGCATGTCATACATAGAGATAAATAAATAATTACTCTTTCATTCACCTTGTTTCACCAGCAATCATCATCATCATCATCATCATCATGACAAACATCATACTATACTGATACTAACATAGGATGTCTGTTGGTCCTTAATAAGGTCTTAAAATGTTCGCCCTTAAAGTCACAAAATTGCCACAAACATGTGTCTAATTTCATTTATTCATCTTTTATCCATCCAAACATTTCCATAACCGCTTATCCTCTTGCAGGTCACAGTGGGGCTGGAGCCTATCCCAGCTGACATTGGGTGAGAGGCAGGGTACACCCTGGACAGGTCGCCAGACAATTGCATAGAGACAGACAACCATTCACACTCTCATTCACACCTATGGCCAATTTAGAGTCACCAATTAACCTGCAGGTCTTTGGACTGTGGGAGGAAGCCCTTCTGCATCAAAGTCCACATTTGTGATGTTACAAATCTTTAAACCTACTACGTACTTTAATACTGTCTTTGACTACACTCTTAAATTTGGTTATCATGAAAAGGTATTAAATTAAAAGTCATTAAAGTGAAGTGTCTGATACCTGTAGACACACATTCTTGAGTATTCTTTTTATGATCATAATTATTATCATCATAGTCAACCAGGTCAGAACAACTTCTACATCTTCCTCCTTCCAGTGCTGCAGTTTGTAACTTGTATGTTTCTGTGTGCTTCAGTTTGTTAGTAAGGCTCAGCAGTGTGGAAGCTAGCAGGGCCATAACAGCAAAACAAGGATTGCCCCAAAAATGAGTTAAGCTGCTTATTTGAAACAGTTATCATGTTTCAGAGTACTTGTATGGCCCAATGGATTAACACACAATATGATTCACCCCTCAGTACAGGGTAATGCAATACACTACATATCCTTTACTCAAGTAAGAATAGAAACACCACACTGTTTGTTTCAAGTAAGCGGAAAGTCCTGCATTCAAATTATTACTTTTAAGTAAGAGTGCAAAGTATAGACCACTTCAAGTACAGCTTAAAAAAAAGTAAAAGTACTCACAATGCAGAATGGCCTATTACGAAATTCAGTATATGATATCACTGAGTCATAAGGGATGCAAGCATCACTCCAGGACAGTTCACCACTCAGTCAGGATAATGGAGTGGAAGCAGCCGATGGGGCGGTCACTGCTCAGTCGATGACCTCTAGTGGTCGCTAAAAATTTAGCTCCACACATATATTTATGTTATATTATGACAATTTGTTCTTAATTCCTTTAGAAGGTCTGTTTTTGTACTGATAATCTCTTGTTTTGTCCCAAGGGCTAGTGCAATTTGTCTTTTATCAGTTTTTATCTACCTATTTTATTACACTGCTGATGTTTTTATTTCACCTCAGTATGTTGACAAATTCATGACAATTTTTTCTCAGGGATGATAAAGTTCATCTCATTTTATCTTATCTCATCTCTAATGCTTCAGCTGGTAATTCAACTACTTTATATAACCCTACTGCTGGTTAGCTTAATCCATAACAATACATCATTATTTACTATTTGAATTATATTTTGTTGTCTGAATCTGAATCTACAAAGTACGTTAACTTATATTGTCAAATAAATGGGGTAAAATGTACAACATTGGTTTATAAAATGTATTGGAGTACAAGTATAAAGTGGTATAAAATAGAAATATTCAGGTAAAATAGCTTACAAGTACCTCAAAACTGTACTCAAATATAATACTTCAGTGGATGTACATAGTTAGCCGACATTCCACCACTACAACACCATCATACTGTACCTTAAAATAATAATATCAACACCTCCCTGACCAACAAAACAGAGCCTAAGTTCTCTTAAAAATAGCTGTGACATTGGATTGTATAACATAGCGTGGTTGTAATTAAAACGCATACTGTATGTGTGCATTAATATTTTCAATCAAATATGAAAATGGACATGTCAAAGCGTCATTATGCTGCTTGTTATCTCAAGCACTGATGCAGATGTACATCATCTCTCACAAAAGCAGACAGTAAAACAATGTACAACTATTTTATCTTTATAATCTCATATTTACTGAAACACTTATTCATCCAAATGATTACAATGGTATCAAGTGTCTCTGGCATCCATAGCCTGCAAATATCTGGATTAGGCTCGTACATCTGTGTGGTACGATAGTCATTGTTCACCACACTTCACCTAAAGGGCTGTACATATTTTACATTTTTAGAGGTAAACCGGATCATGAAGCAAATACTTCAGTGTAGCGACAGCACTGATGTCATGAGCCCACTGCCTATTCTCAGTCTGATGAATGAACTTCAATCCATCTGTGCTTTATAAAGTCAGCGCTGAACTCTAACAGCAAATCCTCTGAGCGCTAATCCATGAGCAACTGGCATCAGGCAGAGTAGCTATCAAGAGGGCAAAACAAGGACAAAGCATCTGTCACAGAAATAAGACCACAGACTGATTTAAAGTGTTAGATCAATATCTGAGCTGAGAATAGTCGTGGTTATCTTGGCAACAGGGTGAGAAATAATGAGCATTTAATGCATTTAACCCATATCAAGTCATTAAACTGACCAGTTACAATGGCACTGCTACAAAAGTATGTTGTAAACATTTGGTTTGTTTCACGAGTAGAACTGAACCAAAAGTCAAACATGGCAATGTGCATGGTTATATTCAGTTGTACACCCATCGGCTATAGAAATGTATAGGTTTAATGGTGTGCTTTAGGAGGACAGGCTTTGTTAATAATGTGATTTAGGAGTTTATTGCTCATGATATGATGTGTTAAGAGTAATATTTTTACCAGAATATCCTTGATCTTTTGTGGTGTCTTGTGGTTGCGAGACAATAAGATTTAAGTTGTGTTTAGTTGCCTTTTTATGGCAGAATTTAAGTGTAGAGTTTGGGAAAGGAGACAAAGATTGTGCATACAATGTAATGTTTTATGGAAGATGCTATATATTGTTTTGTTTCCCCACTGCAACAGACTTTTTTTATTTTATTATATTATATTTCACATATACAATTCACATTTTTCAAATATTTAACAAAGAAATAAAATAAAATAGATAAAATTAAATAAAATTAGATAAAATTGAATAACATTGGATAATAACATTAAAATAAATTAAATAGATTATTAAATAGAATAAGATAAAATTAAATTACATTAAGTAAAATAATAACATTAAAAAATATTAAATGAATAAATAATACAATAAAATAAAATAATAACATTAAAATATATTAAATAAATAAATAATAATATAAATATATTTAATGGATAAATAATAAAATAAAATCAAAGACACTTCAAATAACAGGGGGGAAAAACACTAACATTCTACAAACATACAGCAATTTCAAAGTGACTGTGCATCTTGATGCTTCAATAAAGGTTTGCACGCGGTTTGAAATTCTCCTGCCCTTCCTTTGGTTATAGAGTAAGTCTCTCCAATACAATACAAAATGCCATCTCCTTCACTCAAACATGTATCAGAGGTACATCCCTTTTCCTCCAGGACAAAGCTGTTATCCTCTTGGCCTGCAGGAGTCCAAAGTTAACTGTTTTGAACTAAAAATAAAGTTATTTGTTCAGTTCATACAGGCCTATCTTTTCTTGGTGAGGCACCTTCGCTCCATCAATCTGAGATACATCCTCAAGAAATGTTTTGTGATGGTGAAAAGGCCCAGAAATGTTTGACAGTTAAGGTCAAGTTAGACACAAAACATGTTTACTTAGATTGAACAACCTTGAATGGAGCAGAGTGATCTAAAGCAAACGTTGAGTGACATTGGGGCAGAACGAGCTGTGGTAGAACGCCAAGTATTAAGATAAAATGAGAGAATGCTCTGGAAACGACAGGAAATAACACCCACACATATACACACACATGGAAAGTTATGTATGATGTTTATTTGAGGGGGAGTATAAGAATGTTTGGTGAACTGTTCTGCGCTGCTGTCTCATTGTTGCGGTATGTGAAGTAAGCTGTGTCTTCAACAAAGTACCAGCAAAGGCTGTAAAACTGACCTCAAGTCATACATGTCTTCCTTCAACAGTTTCCCAGTACTTTTTAAATTTTGGATGATGCCATACACAGTAAAACAGAGTACCTTTTCCTTACCGACATTTTAAACAAGCAGGGGTGATTTAAGTTCTCATTAACCATTTATATCCTCCTGAGACCTCATATGAGGACATCACATTTTGGGTTTACTTGACCTCATACTTCATTCAACTTAGGTTAGACCTGTTGTCCTCATTTGTGGACACTTTTGTGCCACCTAGTGGTAGTAAGGGCACAATTCACTAATCCATGTAAAAACAAGATGGCAGGCATCTCTGCCAAGTCAGTCTGCAGCTGACCCCGACGGAAAAGCGGACAAGGTGCAAAACCTGATCACATTTTAATGATTCAAACTTGTTTATTTACTTGTTTATTTCGAACATGTAAATAGAAAATAAACAAAGTAGTCATGCAGTGGTAGACAGACATAAAGAAAAAAAACAAGTTACTAAAGGCAGCATGAAAACTGAAAACAACATATAATGATTTGATTTTCATGTCAAAAAAGTGGAGCGGGAGGAAGTGCAAACTTATTTATTCCCACCCCTTCTTCATATATTAATAATAGTCAATTATGTAGCTCCCCATCACTATAAAGCTGTGCAATAATTGATTCACCCTATTCTAATAGATTACATTAATCACAATATTTGTCTTACAGCACGCTATAAATAATTTCAAAAATATGTAGAAAATAGGAATTCCAAAAATAATCTCATCTCCATGACACATATGTTATATACACAAGCTATGTATATACACACAAACTACACTGGTCAGCCAAAACAATCAAACCACTGGCAGGTGAAGTGAATAGCTTTGATTATTTTGTTTGTTCTGCTGGGAAACCTTTGACTCTGGCATTCATGTGGTTACCACCTGACATGCTCCACCCACTCAAACACTATTGCAGACCAAGTACCCCCCCCTCATGGCAACAGTACTACCCCCCCAGCAGAAAAAAGCAGCATGCCACACTACAAAAACTGTTTAGAGATGGCCTTAGAAGCGTGACAAAAAGCTCAAGGTGTCAACCTGGCTTCCAAATTTCCCAGGTCCCACTTTGCTCAAGGATTCTTGTAATGTGCCGGTACCCCAGATGTACACCTAATCCAAGGTGGGGCCTCCTTGGATTGGATTTGGCTCTGACCTGTCTAGGTGTGGACACAGGATCTCTGGGCGTGTCCTGCGGTGTCTGCCACCAGTGTGTTGGTGGCAGATCCATGTGAGGTGGGTTAATGGCACATGCCACAAATGCTCATTCAGATTGGGGTCTGGGGAATTTGGAGGCCAGGTTGACACTTTGAGGTCTCTGTCTCATTCCTTGGGCCATTCCTGAACGATGTTTACAGTGTGGCATAGGGGGAGCACTGTTGCCATGAGGGTCTGCAATGGTGTTAAAGTGGGTGGAACATGTCAGGTGGTATCCACATGAATGCCAGAGCCAAAGGTTCCCCAGCAGAACAATGCACTGGACCAAAATAATCAAAGTTATTCACTTCACCTGTCAGTGGTTTTAATGTTTTGGCTGATTGGGGTATGTATACATACTCACACATACACATACATACACAGAACTGATGGCAATAAATAAATGAATGAATAAAGAGTAAACACCTACTGATAGTATTGTTCCTTGTGAAAACAGCCACTGTTACTAGCAGTGAGAAAAGGTGGCAGAAAATGTATGAAGTGCACTCGTTCATTTACTTCAAAGCAAAAGACAGATAATAAAGTAGCCTCTTCACTGCTCATACTGTGCACTGTGTTCAGCCTGTGCTTTTTCAGGCCACCATATGCAGTTTCATGAAGTGTTACATAACCTCCTGGCAGCAGAGCAGCGCGCCTCATGAAGCCGAGCAGTGTTGGCTGCGTCTTTAACGCGGCAGGTAACACTGACATAAGGACCACTCTCCACACATGCAGGCGGAGGTTGTTGTTATCCTGTGTGGGGGAGTTAATTTGACAGCATTCAACTCCTTTTTCCTCTGCATATTTAATATGTGTCGTCATCTCTGTGGTCATTGACGCAGCGCTATCCAGAAGGTGTGTGCTTGTGTTTGCACGGATAGACACGCACATTACGATCTGCCTCTGCGTCTGTACCGTCTGTGCCCCTCCCTCTCTGACTCCCAGCATCACTGGCAGCCCGGTGATGCTGTCATAAACCGGAGAATAAATTCCCGTTTAACGACCCCGGGGAGGCGTCGTACTCTGTGAATGGTTATTATGGTTGGCTGCGTTAATTTGTAAGTACAGGCCTGTGATGTGTTGCTGGATGCGACCCCATTCAGAGGCATAACACAACCCGCTATTGTAGGCTGCTGCTGTTTTTGTTTGGGCTTGTACGGATACATCTTATGTCGCGTAGCCGCTGTCGGGGTGAATAATATATTTGAGGTTTTCCAAGGGCATCAGTGAGCGACACGGTGCGGCAGCGATGTGCACGTCTGACGGCTAGACGGAGCAAGAGAGGGACGGAGCCTGTTTGTGCAGCTGTAGTCGTTGACTTCTCACAGTTATCGCTCATATCCAGGGTTCAAGCACTCCGCTTCTCGCTCCTCACTCGGTTCACCGCCTGGCTTTGGGATGCGACGTCATGAGTTGATCGCGCCTGACAGATGTTGCTGTGTTGCAGTTGCACAGGCATAGATTCTCCGCGTGCTCTCGCTGTTTTTATTTTTTGGTTGGGGGTGATGATTGTGTGAAGAAAAACGGTTCGTGCGATAAATGCCAAGTCCTCGTTGTGTGCTCGGACAGATAGCAACATTCATTTAGTCTTCGGGATTGCATAAAATGATACCTGGATCTGCCGCATCAATGCTACCATCTGCAGAAGCTGCGAAATTGTACCAGACCAATTACGTCCGCAACTCCCGTGTCATCGGACTTTTATGGGCCATCTTCACTATCCTGTTCGGTATTGTTAACGTGACCATCTTCTCACAGCCCTATTGGATTGGGGATGGCGTGGATACGCCGCAGGCCGGCTACTTCGGCCTTTTTCACTATTGCGTCGGAGACGGGATCTCCAGAGACCTGGCCTGCCAGGGCAGCTTCACTGAGTTCGCCGCTATCCCCTCCACCGCGTTCAAGGCCGCCTCCTTCTTCATTGGGATGTCCATGATGCTGGTCGTCACCTGCATCGGCTGCTTCAGTCTCTTCTTCCTGCTCAGCACCTCCACCGTGTACAAGATCTGCGGCTGGATGCAAGCAGCATCAGGTAAGTGCCTGTCGGTGCCTCCTACAGCGGGGTGCAGGGGCTGGAGGGGACCTTGAAGGGGGCTTAGAGGATAGTTTATTGTCACTGTATTCACTACATGCAGAGAGGGCATGTATAAGACTGGTATAGCATTGTCACAGACTATATAAATATTTTTAAATGAAAATAAATGAATGTGAGGTCCAGAGGACATGATATCTTAGGGGCCTTATTCTGTCTGTTTAGGGTCCTTTGCATGGCACGTTTTTATACCCTTAAACTGGGGCTGATTTGATTTTGATTGATCAGTTGATTAGACAAATGAACTGCCAATATGAGCAGCCAAAGTGAAGATAAGCAGACAGTGTCCAGGATCACTCCTGGAGCTGTCAGCCAACACTGCTGAACAGACACTGCTGTCCATGGTGCTGAAGCGATGCTGAGGACAGTGCTGGTGTATTTACAATCAATCGGTTACTTATTAACTGTGTAAGCTACAGGTGTATTTAAAATTATCTACATTAAATCATGTGAGACTTTCCCTGTTATATCCTCCTTGCATTTACAACTATTACAAATATAAACAAACCATTCATTCATTCATTTCTGTAACCGCTTATCCTCTTGAGGGTCGTGGGGGGGCTGGAAGCTTATCCCAGCTGACACTGGGTGAGAGGCAGGGTACACCCTGGACAGGTCACCAGACTATCGCAGGGCTGACACATAGAGACAGACAACCATTCACACTCAAATTCACACCTACAGACAGTTTAAACAAACCATCCACAACTTAAAACACTGATATGATTTAAGATTTTTCTTTAATGTAAGAAAAAAATCAGAAATTTCTTGCATCCCAAGATGTCAACTGTTTCACATAGATAAAAAAAAATACAACTACGTAAAATAACATCTAACCGAACAACAAAACCACACAACAAGGGCTGCAAGTACATCAGACATTTTGAAAAGTGGATGCAGTGCAACAAATAACTGTTAGCTGCTGCCTTGTGTTTGCATTGTCATGGAAAATTGTTCTGTGCAACATTCAGTCACACATTCAATAAACACACAAAACAGCACAAGGCATCAAGTAAAATTATTGTAATTACCAGGAGACAAAAACAGACTTCTCACATAGAAATGTCTCAAAGAGGGTTTTTTCACATCACTTTTTATAACATTTTAAAGACAAAGAAAGTCATGGTGATTGGTTGTCATACCCTTATGTTATGATCACACATTTGTTTTAACTTTCAGTTTTCAGCTAAACCTGAGGCCCCTACTTCCTGAAGGACAGATACAAACCTTAGTTATGTTTTTCCCAGTTGCCCAATCATAATAAACTTCATGCAGCCATCAGAGTGAAAAGTCACAATATCTGAAAGCTTGATCCCTCATTAAAATGACTACTTTATATGTTTAATCATCGCCTTACCCTAACAGAATGTGTATCAGAAAACCTGGTGGTCAATTTGGGCATGATAGCAGGCTTCAATTAAAAACCTCCAATTAGGCCTTATAAGCCTGATACCATGTATGGATTACTGGACAGGCCCCCTGGCCTTCGCTGGTAACATGTCACTCAAATTACCAACCAGAAAGAGACTCAAAATTACCAAACAGAGACACCACAAGACCACAAAGATACGAAAGGGACCTGCAGTGAGGCACAAAATTACTGCAAAAATAGGCAAAACAACCAAAGAGACACAAAATTACCTCAAAGAGAAGAAAAACCTCAAAAGGACACATAGCAACTGAAGAAAGACGCAAAACAGCAACAACAAAAAAGAGGCAAAACGACCTCAATGTCTGTGTGTCTTGCTCCCATGTAGGAGAAAAGCTTTTGCAAAGCTGTGCCTATTGTCTGATAATCCGCCCATGCCTGATACTGCCCTTAAAAAGCAGATCAGGTACTGGCTGAGAAGTGACCGATCCAATTCTTTGTCAGTATCATCAAATTGTTTTCTCATCATTCGTCAAGTCAAGGCAGATAATGTTTCAGTTTTCAGTGACCCCACAATCTTTAGTCTGATGTTACCCTGATATAAAAATGATCCCAATGACTTCGACACAGTGAGGTATACAGATCAGTATCCAATCACACTGATATTTGACCGGTACTCTGTATTGGCAGATACTCTGCGTTAAGTTATGGGACTCAGTAACAAGAGTGAACATTGGATGGATGCATTTCTAGTTCCAGTTTTCTTTAATTTTGCTGGGTAGTGGTCCATTTGTTTATAGTAGGAGCATGTATTGTGCCTTATGCCGGTCTTTGCTTTATAAAACAATATGGAGACATTGTCACGTTGATGCTTATACATTAGCATGCCTCTTTGTTTTTCATCATAACCCTTTCTCCTAATACATCACCCCAACAAAAGTGCAAATATCTGCAGCTGAAACTTCTGAAAAATGCACATCTCTTTTCATTACTGGTCAAAAGTAATGGTTGAATGTGATTGTATAATATAATGCACTTTTTTCATGAGAATGCATGACCACGTAATATAAAATACAAAAGTGCTGGTATTATAGCACCTAACGCACCTTTTCACTGCACAAAAAACCCCACAAACATCTGGCTTTTTAATGTAATGGGAAAGGTTACAATAGGCATTCACATCCAGGTCAAATAACTCTGTGGTAGTTATGGGTATTTATGAAAACACAACAGTCCTTCACCGACAAGTTGCAATGGTGTGCCAGCCCAAAATTCCATCCATCTTCACCCAAGCAGCGCTTAAACATTGCTCCAAATTAGTCTGTGCACAGTTTGAAAGACAGACTAAATAAGTAAGAGATATATAAAAAGAAGTAACCACCGTAAGGTTTTCACAGTCTTTTATGCTCTTTTATACTCCACCATAAAACTTTTTTATTAAAATGTTCTCTGACCTGTTCTCTAGTCAAACGTGACACACCAAAAAACAAACAAACAAACAAATACTCACACAGAAAGGCGTGGTGTCTGCTGCAGAGCTGTGTACACAGCTCTTGTTTAGTAGCAATGAGAAAGGAGTTTATCGCCTATTTTTAGCATGTTTTCCCGTGCACCCAGGTGCACATGCTAATTTTGGTGCTAAAGGGGTATAAGAGCACAGCTCCAATCAAGGGCGTAGCTTTCATTTCATTATCCCACCCAAAATCTGCACTGATGGCTACAATGCAGCCACATCAACTGTGAACTGTCTGTCTGTGCGACCTGCAGTTCATCCTCTGCCAACAGGTGTGTGTGGGTGAGTGTTTGTGTGGTACAGTCAGGGGTGTTGAGGGGTGTTTAAATGTTATCGGGGTCAGTAGTTCAGCTGCTGGCAGCATTTTGTCACTGTAACTGTGCGCTAATGTCATCCAGCGTGAGTGGAGGCCTCCATCATCTGAAAGGAGTCCAAACGTTGCCAAACATCAGTCTGCTCAGTTGAACGCAGTGGTCAAAGCAGCCGGCTTCCTGTTCGCAAAAAAAAAAAAAACAGAAAGGGGGGGGGGTTGGAACAGCTCCAGCTCAGTGTGTTATGTTGGGCTGAATTAATGCAATAAGCCTGTTTAATGAGGAGACCGCCGGGCTTTGTGCCTCTGCAGCTAGGAGATGAAAGAGAAAGCCAAGAGGAGAGACCCTGACCACGGCAAGCTGGCACTGGGATGCCTAATGAGGAAGCCTGGCTGCTTAGCACTGTCAAACTTCATTACGCTTAGCTGAAGGTTAAACTCACGCTGCCTTCGCTTACTAGCCCTGTGGAGGACAGGTGGCCCACTGGCATCTGTAATGGGCCCCTTACTGTCAGCTGATGTTTTGATGAGGAGGTACAAATCATCAATATGATAGTGATAAATGACAGGCCAGAATCTGTGTGCGCGAGCGAAAGAATAAAAGGAGTGAGACATGATTGCCTTACTTCTATATTGCTCTCTTTCCTTTATCCACTATCCCCACATCTCACGCCAATAAATGCTTCTTTTTTTTTTTTCATTGTTAGGCTATACTCTATAGTTATATCCCCGCCTTTGTAACAGAATTATATGGCATGAAAAAAGGCACATAACGCCATGCCTCATTGAGTAAAAGGGCAATTCAGACACGCTAACTCAATATCAAGGTCATACTGTATGTGTTGGCCACGTATATGTAATTTAAGTGATATACTGTACGCCACACTGGCAGCAGCTTCCACAAATCCCCTTGGGCTGCGGTCAGGAGGTTGTGAATAAACACTTAACAACATATAACAAATTCACACCGTCAGACAGAGCTCATCTCCAGCGAGTCAGCTGGTGTGAGCACGCACAGCCCATCTCCAGGAAGAGTTTTCTGTGAAGCCCAGGTTAAAAAAAAAGCTGAATGTTAGATGAGAAAGCAAACCACCAGGACACATTAGAACTCTCAAAATGTCTACCACAGCCAAACAAAGTTGAGTGCAGAGATGCTCCTGCGTCCATCCTGCCCTAGATGGACTCGTATCCTTCTTTTACCTCACCGGAGCTATTTCTGTCCGTGCATCTGCTCAAGTCCATGGCATGCAGATGTAAGTGTGTGCTTTTTTTTTCCGCTGAGCTGAGCACAGCAAGATGCATGATGCACAAGCTCCTTTACCTCATCTCTTTCTGTTACCTCCACACAATTTCACCCTTCTGTGCATCTCGGCTCGTCTCACCTGCTCATTTTGACCTCGCTATATCTCCAATTCCCCTCTCTTTTCATACCTTTTCTTTTCTTCCGCCCGCCTCTCCTCTCTCCCCGTCTTTTCTCTTGGTAACCTTGTTCCACTGCTGCCCATTCCTCTCTCCGTCTTTCCTGTCCTGTAACTGCAGTCCTTCAGGGGTCTGCACGCCAATTAACTAAGAAGACTGTGAGGTCAATGATAATTACTTCACCGTTTTATTACCCCGTCTACGTACTCTGTTATGTCAGCTGCCAACCTTTTTCTATATTTGATTAGATTTTTGTTTCTTCTCAAAAACATATGAGTCATACCTGTGAATAAGCAAGACGTAAGCTTTGTAAAGTCAGCAGAACAAATGTGCAGACTGAGGGTGGCTTATCTGGAGAGATAGAGACTGGTTTTCAAAGAAATGTGTTTACTTAGAGGTCAGATGACTATTTTTCCCTCTTTTTGTTTTGCTCTGTTGTGTCAGTGTGGGCCTGCTTGTGTGGACGTTGTTATTTTTTTTCCCGAAATAAAACGTTTGCTTTAGAATTGATAGGAAGACAAAATGACAAAATTACATTCTGAAGCATCCTCTGAATCTTTGTTAATGTCTTTGGTTAACACTTCAGGGGTGCTGTTTCAGATCGTGCACAAGCCTCGGCTTCTGCAGCATTTGCACGGTTTCCTCTGATAATAAGCTACGGTAAAATTAAACACATGAACATCTGTCTGATGAGATACTCTTGGCAATATGATTATGTAAATATGATTACACGAGGAAAGAACTATTGCTGACTTTACACTCTAATTAAAAAACTGCAGGGTGACACATGGAGAACTTCTATTTTCTCGCTAAAAACCAACAGATCTTTTTAAAGAAGTAAAAATTATTTAGTGCCCCATATTGTGAAACAGGATTAAATGAAAAACCTTTTGGTCTATACAAGTTCTGTTCAATTTAGTTTTATTTATATAAGTTTTATTTATATAGCATATATTTATAAACGATACAAAAAATAAATAAATCAAAATTGTCCTATGCACCAGAACCATCGTTCACTGGTAGTAGAAAAGTGCACCATGATCGTACCATAAGCCATCACTGAAATGGTGTACAGGTGCCCTGCTAAGTAAGAGGGTGACATAACATATATGCTGGGGGCACAAGCTATGTGAGATGGCATGGGGTAGAGCAGAAACAAAAACTGAAATACAGGGTGCTCTAAAAAAGACTTTTTTCATGGTATGAGAGTTTCGTGCTTTATTTCTTTATACAATCATGCAAAATGTAATAGTTTGGTCAATTAATTGACTGTTGAGTCATAAGACAGTAGTGGAAATTGGAATTTTGTCCAAGGTGATGTCCTAAAATTACTTGTTTTGTCCTACCAACAGTTCAAATCCCAAAGATATTCTGTTTACTGCCACATAAGGCAAAGAAAAAGAAGCAAAACCTCAACATGGAGAGGCTGAAGTTAGAAAATGTTTGGTATTTTTGCTTAGAAAATTACTTTAACCTCTAATTAATTATTAAAATATTCAAAACAATATTTTCTGTCAATTAACTAAATGACTTTTTATGTGTAAAACCAAATAACATGTTACTTAGATCAGTAATCACAGGTCTGCTCTTGCTACTGGAACGTATCCTTGTGCGACGGTTCGAATGTTATCTTACGAAGTAGCGCCCCTTAAAATATGTTACATACTGAACTGTAAAGTTACTAGCTTAACATAAAGTAATGTAGGTTATGTTTATGAAAAAAACATGGGGGTGACGCACCTTGAAATAACTCAGAGTTCACTTGGTTTCACACGGTCAGAGCACCAGTCTCCTGGGGGAAAGTCCTGTGTTGTTTGACTGGAAATCGTCAATGCAGATGGTGAGGTGGAAGCGTGATAGTAGAAATTGTCAAATATTTTTTGGCACACAGCTTTTTAGCTTTTGCTTGTGGGTACATTTTAGTATGGATTCTATGCATTGTTTTATAAATGAGACCCCTGGTGAATGGAGCTGCGAGGCTGCTCTCAGTCGACATACATTCAAACTGCATGTGTACAGTAAGAAGGGCTGTCTGTCCCTTTGTAAGTAAAGAAAAAGTATTGTTCTACCATATATTCTTTTAGTTTGATTATATGAAATATATGAGTGACTATTCTGCAGTTAGTTAAAAGCTACCTGAGATAAAGGAGGATTAAGATCAAACAAGAGGGATCATCACATCAAAACTTAAACCTGCATTGCCTGACAGACGTGAGAAAGGAAGATTAAGGGAAACAGAGATGAAAATACTGGAAAAAAGAACTGGGAGATAACATGTGAGAGTAGTATGAGGTCTGAGGACAGGCAGACAGAAAACAAATCAGACACAGGGCTCAGAGCAGACATGCTGAGTCTTTGGGTCACCTCCTTCTTTGTCTCTATTTGTCGTTATCTATGTTTCTGTGTGGCTGGCTCTCACTCCCATGGTCCATTAGCTCTGTTGAGAGGCTTGTTTGAAAGGAGCATTACAGCCTAGTTGATGCAGAGGTGGAGCTCAGCGGGAGAGCAGCCGTCACAGAGCTGCACTTTTCACTGCAGCAGCACCAGACCTGTGTGCTCCAGCTCTCCAGAATTAATGCTGTAAATGAGCACTTTGGTCCTGATACCTATCAGGCTTTTAAAAGCAGATTAGTGCTTGACTGAGGAAAAGGCTGATTCTGTTACTTTTGCATGTTGCTTTGATTTCTGTGTTTGTGTGTGTATGTGGGTCCACTTCTAAGTCAGTTAGATGCACATCCTTTGCCTGCATGCTAAGACATGACCAGGGCTTCACTAACTTTTCTGGCCACATGCATTTTTGTTGACTCACAGCTTGCTCAAGTTTCCAGTCCCACTATGTTACAGCAAAAATTTGCATATAAATTAAACACATTTCTATTTAAATGCATAAAAGAGTTTGCTTTAATTTGACAAAGTGCTGTGAAGAGTTGTCTATAATTGCCTTGATCCCAAAGTAGTAAACAAAGAAAAATTTTGCCAAAAAAGGGACTACATTAACTTTTAGCACACTAGAGGTTTTTCATCTGCGACTGGCTTTCGCAGCTTTTTGTCATTCATCCCTGATCGACCTTCTGCATCTTAACTACATTGCATTCACTCACTTGAACTCAAAGCGACACATCAAAGCTGTACCTCGACTGTGTTTACCCTGAAGATTTTAGTTCACGTTGAACTGCTCCATCAACGCCAGTGAATTATTATTTATCCATACTTCACTTCACTTCAGTTTGGGTTGACTTTGTGAAGTACTTTGAAGGACAAAACTAATGTGGTGAAGAAAAGTTCCTGTGTTTTTGAGTTTTTTACAAAATGCCCCCACATCTCCGCTACTCCTACTTAAAGCTGCCGAATGAATATTCATAATATTCATCATTTTAGAGAGCAGTGTAATGGGAATAATGTCAAGTGGATGAATAATGGGAGAAATAAATGAGTGACTGATCAACACTGTCAACTGGCATTTTACTTTTTTTTTAAAGGCCTACCACTTTCTAAATTTAGCCCCCGATCTGATCAATAAATAACCTGTGGCATGTCAAAATAACTTGATAAGTGTGCGCCATGGGGTGTCTGGCTATTGGGCTATAGCCAAAGTTCTTTTTACTGCCAAAATATTTCATTTGAATACGAATGAGCTCATAGAACCAATGAATCTGTTGTGGCAAATGCAGCTATCCCCACCCTCTTACTCATATGCGAGCATCTGACACACACATACGCTTACTGTGTTGCCAACTTGGCAACCTTCTCACTGGACTTAGCGACTTTTCATACTTTCTAAGTGACTTTATTTATAAAAAAAATCTGGTAATATCACATAACTTTTCATTTTACAGGATTGCAAACACAATCTCATGCTGTCCCAACAAAACTTAAAGCAAATAAGACAAAGTCTCAAAGTCACTGCTTGAAAAAATGTAATTTTATAAGCTGTGTTAAAGGCTTTCTCTGCACACAGGACACTTTTTATGTATGTAGAGTTTTGCCCCTGACTTTGCACTTCAATTTCACACCAATGATAAAAGTTCATAAAAAAAATCTATCAAACTCTCACTCTGTCTGTTAGATGCATTGTCTTCTTTCAAAATACACTTCCAGCTTCATAGAAAATTCACTTGGTCTTTACATACAGTCTCTTTCAAAATAAGTGCTCTACGTCAATACAACACCACAAATTGACGTTTTTTTTCCTTCAACGTAAGTGGTGGGGTTTAATTAACAAAAACACATGGTTAGGTTTAGGAACAAAGAACAGGGTTTGGCTTTATAATCTTAGGGGACGTGAACACCGCTCTCCCGGGTAAAGGTCGGTCTGTGTTTGTCAGACCCATCCACCATCATTTCCGCCCGCCCCACTCAGACTTTACCAGCCTTAACTTTGGTTTTTGTCCGGCTGGGCGCTGTTACACTATAACGGCAACCAGCAGCGTATCAGATCAATGATAAAGGACAGCTTTTTTGTCAGTGTCTGACACCGCAAACCCGTTTAGATTTCAGTTCAGTTTAAAACAGTTAGGTTGAATTAATTAGGCTCACCAATAATGCCTCCTCCTGCCACTGCATGTGATCCTGGTTTTGCTAAAAAACATGGATTAAACTGAAGTGGTGTTGTACTGGACTGAATTATATTGAGAGGGGTTTCTGTTTTGCTCAACACATTTACAATCATAAATCCAGTCCAGCAGGCCCATAAAGGCCCTGACACACTAAGTCAACAGTCAGCTGTTGGTCAATGTTGGGCTGTCAGTAAGCGTCAGGTTTTATGGTGTTTTCCTGCAACATTGGCCCTTGTCAGCCCTTGTTGGCTTTTTTTTTTTTGATATTTCAGCATGTTGATTCAGCTAGTATCTGAATAAAATCACTCTGTTTAGCTCAGTACACGAGACGAGAAGCGAAAGTGAGGAAAGCAAACGAACAACTAATGTCAAGAGGGTGTAAGATCCAGAGAAATGTGTTATATATTGTTAGATTATGTTTATAGCCACTGAGCTCTTTAGCAGAAAAAGTTTGTAATTGTTTGTGTTATTGTTCGCTAGTGCACAGTAAATGTCATTTGTTCTTTCAACAATGGGTTGTGCTGGTAATGTGCTAACTAGCATCTTAAATCCATCCTGTCACTCCTCCAGTTTCCCTTTTTTAATGATGAATACCGCAGCCTGCTGCACAGGTGTTGAACATATGTGCTAGTTGGCTGTTGGCTGTAGTCTTTGTGATGTGTTCAGGTGGAATTTTTTGGCTGAGACACAACAACAAAAGGCGATGCAACAGTAAGCCTTTGTCACCACTAGTTCTGTGATGTCAGTTTGGTGTGTCTGGGGCTTAAAACAATCGCTAACTACGACACAGGCTGGTTTTAGGGAGATGGAGGGGACACTACCACCTTAGAACATGTGCATTTATACATGTAGCTCCAGACTCATTCAAAGGTTTTAAGGCTAAGCCCCGGGTCTCCACTGACCCTAAAACTGCCCCATGTGCACCTCTTTTATCCACAATCTGTGTCGTCTGAATTCATCCAATTGTATGAATGTGCAGTCGACTAACCTGAAACCTTCACAAAGGCTACACTGGAACGTCCAAACTGCAGCCTGTGACAGGAGGTTAATCTTACCTTGGACCTTTTTGTTATTTTACAGCAGCCTGTGACAGTTTGGGGGCTGGCGGCTACCATCATCATGTTAGAAACAGTCTGATGTGTCCAGTCACTCGTGCGGCTGCAGCTACAGAACAAGGAGTAATGTCTCTCTACAGCACATCAAGTCAGATACCCAGTGGGGCAGATTTGTGTAACGCCAGGATAGTGAAACAACACGGGAGAGTGCTGTCTGCTGTTATAACAGCACGGTGCATCAGTGCTTTTAACTATGAAATACCAGTAAAAAAAAAAGTTTCTGTGCCTCTTTGTGTGTGTGAGAGAAAGAGAAAGTGGGCTCACATTGATGTAAGACACACAACAAACAAGACCTGAGAGAATTTGAAGCAACAGAATCCTCCGCAGAGTTGCTCTCAAATCCTAAATAGGCTTCAGACATCTTTGGCTGAAATCCACGCCGGTCGTTTGGGGTTAAATGACAGAGGCAGTCAGGTGGTAAAGAGAGGTGATGACAGCCGGTTCGGGATAATTGCAGAGCCGATCTGTATTCTCAGCGGGTCTTTTGGGAGCAGCGCTGAAACAGAATGTGCTGACCCACGACCTTTTTTCAATCAAATCAACTGGATGCACAACACTGCCTTGTGCACTAATCCACATGTGGCACCTTCGTAGCAGGCAGCTCAACATCCAAGTACGAGATAGGGACGATCTCTAGAGAACAAACTCATCGCTGTGACTCTCCTCAGCTTTTTTTCCTGTCTGCGTCTTTTAAAACTGTGTCTCCTATTTCAACTGCTTTCATTTACAATCACCTAACGAGGAACAATCTATCCTGCTTGCTTGCTTTTCTTCACATCTATCTGGTTAATCTGTTTTCAAATCACCTCTGCATTAACAGCCTTCCACTCCTGCGTTTTTGTAATTAGAAACACATACAGCTATTTGAACCATCTAATTATAGCCAGCGGGAGGCACCGGGGAACAATGATAGTGGACAGCAGGAGGAGAGGATGGGTGATGGATATCTACACACACACCATCATATTACTTTGTAATTTACATGCACGTACTGTACATGTGTTTCTTTCCAGTAATTACCTACTGGAAGAGATTCACAAGCGTGGCCACGTGTTGCTGTTCTGCATATTTGTTGACTAAATGCTGATATGCGAATTTTTTTTTTTTTTTTTAATTTAAGAACCCCGAGATGTTTTTGGACATCAAACCAAACAAATCGATGCTGATTAATTAGCCCGCAAAAATCTGTGAGTTTGGGCGTAGCGCTGTGGAATATAAACTCTAAACGCCGGCCAAGTCACCATCATCAGTCCCCTGTGTTTTGTGTCCCTGCAGCCCTGCAGGGTGGGGACTATAGATTTGAGTTAATCCCTGTGATCTCAGAAGTGGCCTGGCTCAGGCCAGAGCTCAGGCCGGGGAGGGAGGCTGTTGATTTATTCCACAGGGGGAGGGATGAGGTGGGACAGCAAGGACACTGTGACCCATGAAAAAAACTTTCCGTGCTGTACTGAAAGTAAAGAACATGCTGGTGTATGACGTATGTAGGTGCACAGTGGTGGAAACTTTTGCACAGTTTTGAGGTACTTTTTTCCACCACTATATTTCAGATGGCAACATATTTTTCACTTCACTAAATTTATTTAAAGGTCCAGTGTGCAGGATTTAAGGTGACATGTCGGCAGAAATGGAACATAATATAATAAGTATGTTTTCTTTAGTGTATAAACACCTGAAAATAAGAATCAGTGTGTTTTTGTTCCCTTAGAATGAGCCTGTTTATATCTACATAGGGAGCAGGTCCTCGTCCAAAGAGTTCATTATGTTTCTACAGTAGACAGGAAAGGACAAAACACTGGCTCTAGATAGGGCTAATCGCATTTTTGCATCAGCCACCATGGTTAGCAGCCCTTCTGTGACGAGAGCATCAGAAAAACACTGCTTTATTCAGTGTTTTAACCAGTTTAGTCAGTTTGTTTTGGAGAGGAAGCGACCTCTGAGGATAATTTGGCTCCCGGTAAAAACCTCCTAAATGTCTGGATCAGAAAAAAGTGAGCACACATTAGCAGGTGCTGGGCTGACTGTCTGTGACATGCCGAACAATGTCACAGAAACACTGATCTGTAAGGTGAAATTATTTTATTCAATGTTTCTACTGGTTTAAATCACCTGGTCTGTTTGTTTTAGAGAGGAAGAGACTTCTGTGGACAGTTTGGCTCCTGCTGATAACCTCCTGTACAATAAGCATTAAAAAAAATTCTAACCTGAAGAAGTTTCTGGTTGCAGTTGTAGTTTCTAGCTTGTTGTAATCTGCCATTCTCTACGCTAGATGCCATTAAAGCCCCCTAAATCTTACACACTGGACCTTTAACCAAGCTACAGTTCATAGTAATTTCTCAGACGAAGATTTTACATACAAAACATGACAGTAGAATACTGCTTACACAATAATACAGAAATAATAATGATCCAGTAAAATGGTAACACATCACTGACAGGGGCCATAATAAGTTCTTTTTTTTACTTTAAGTAAATTTAGCTTGTTTCTCCCACTACTACTACTGTTGCCAATAATAATACACTTTTATTTAAGTTAACAATTGTATTGAAGTATTTTTAAATAGGGTATGGCTACTTTTATTTAACAAATTTGAATATTTTTTCCACAATAATTCATGTTAAGTACAGTCAGTGATGGAGAAAGTATTCAAAACCGTTACTTAAGTAAAAGTCAAAATATCGCCCTGTAAAAATACTCTGTTACCAATAGAAGTCCTGCATTGAAAATGTACTTAAATAAAAGTATTTAAGTACAATCAGGAAAATGTATTTAAGTATCAAAAGTAAAAGTAATCAATGCAGAAAATGTAATATTAATTTAATAAAACAAAATAATTTAAACAACTAAAAGTAAAACCAGCAGATCCATGTATTTCAGAAAAGGGAACCATGAAGTGGTTTTACATAAAAAAATTAGTGAAACAGTCATCAAAGTAGTTGATAATTTCTCATCAATTGACCGATCATTTCAGCTGCACTTGCATATTTTCATGTGTGTGCAAAAAGTTTAATTTGTAAAGTAACTAAAATTATGACATAATTGTAGTGGAGTAAAGGGTACAATATTCCTTCTGAAGTGTAGTGGAGTAGAAGTAGAGACTGCCATGAGATTAAAGTAATGATAATAATAATCTTTATTTATAAAGCTCTTTTCAAAACCGAATAAGACATGACAAGACATTAAAATCATAACTTTTAAAAGAACTGATAAAAACACTTTGGTATATAAAAACAGAGCAAATAAAAGACAGTATAAAATAACTAAAAACTCAAGAAAAATCAGGAAAGACTCTCTGATAAAAGTATGTTTTAAAAAGGGATTTAAAAGAGATAAACTATACTCAAGTAAAGTATAAGTACCTCATATTTGTACTTAAGTGCAGTACGTGCATTCCTTTCAGCCACAGTAGTCAGTCAGAGTGGTGGCTGGAGGGAGCACCTATGAACATTTTTATTTCAATTATTATTTTTTTTATTTGTTCTTTTTACTGAAAATGTTATTATAAAAATAATTTGACTGCATCACCATTGGTTGGTGCTCTGCTGCAGCCCCTCAGTCTGTCCCGGGTGCATACTCCTAATGTTAACTGTTGGCTGGCAGAGCGCTGCCTAAGCCGTGGCTGTTTGCCTCCATCGTCCCTGAATCGGTGGCCAAGTCGGTATTTTCACAGAGAATTCAAAAGGTCTCTTTTGATCCCGATTGCCCTTGCCAATAATCTTTATCCTCTGTGGAGGTACAGGCTGCATCTGGACCTGTTACATAAACCCTCCACCCCAGCCTGCTCACTGCGGTTTACACTGCACTCCTCCCTCGAGTCCTCTCCCCCTCCCTCCACCCTCTAACTCTGCATCCCCACCTCTGCTTTAACCTCAAGTGCTACATTTATTAAAGAGGCACATGTCTCACTCTTGTGTCGACCTTATATCACTTGAGTGGAGTCACTCGATAATTTCAGAGCACACTGTGTCCCTCCTACTGCATGTCCCGCTTCACCTGAAGGCATTCGCAGCCTGTTCTCCTCTCTAACACCTACTTTAATCAATGTCTAATAATGAGGCGCCGTCTCACCGGGTGATGTGTGTGGACATTAAGAGTCAGAGCACACACACTGTCTGAACATACACCATTTAGCCATTTAAAAAAAAGCTTTTAAAGACAAAAAGGCACTGATCATTTACTCCAAGGAGACAGTGAGGTAGACAGATGTAGATAGAGGCTGTGACATTACGCCAACATCATGCCTGTAAATGTTTATAACTGTATAAGAAAAATCGGCAAACTTGTTTATTTTTGTTGTCATTTTCAGCCATAACTCTAACTTTTAAATATATATAGTAAAACATGATGGTCCGACATATCTGACGTGTCCGCTGTGCTTATTTCATGTACAGTGTTGCTTCGCTAATGTAACAGACAGAGGAAATTTTGAGGTGATGTTTAGTTGTTTTAGGGGGCTTATGCATGTTTGAGAGTTTGTGGGTGAGAAAAAAAAATGGACAGTAGTTGCTGTTGGAGCTGTTACATCGTTTTCTGTCGTGTTTAAGACAAACTAGCACTTAATAAACCAAATTTACGACATTGAAGCTTAGCAGTGTAAATATTTTAGCCATCAAAAAGACCCACCTAAGTAACTCAATATGAAATTAAGTGTACACTATATATGTGTAATTTTTTTCTCTACTTTACGTCATATACTAACCAGTCGAGGCAACAGGTGACCAACTGTGTTCTGCGAAGCAAAATTCTCCAAGTTTCAGACAGTGTTGGTTCTCCGAAAACTGTTCTTTTGGCGGTCATATTACTGCTCCTGATGCTGTTGTCACCTCCTGTTCAGACTGCTTTTGATTAAATTGCATTACAGATGTACCTTATTAACCAGTGTACACATTACTAAGACATAAATTAGGTTTTAAGGTTATTTTAATCTGTTGTAGTAAATCACTAGTTTGAAAAATGTGTTTTGTTAGGTAGCCAAATTTGTTCCTCAGTCTCTTTTTTTGGATTCACACATCAGGCTTGTTCTGAAGCTGAACTCAAAACTATATTTCTAAAGCTCTCCCTCTTGTTGAGTTTTATTCCCCGTTGTAAAAGTCAGAGCGCTTCCTGCAGCCTACAGGTACGCTATGATATGCAATATGTTCATGTGGCAAGATTATTTGCAGCATTGCAAGATGGTTAAAAAGTTATCTTCCAAGACATGCCCTGGTACAGATCAGAGATGATTTGATGAAATAAGCCATTTCTTGCTACGTCTAATCCTTTGAATTGAATTGATAGGTAAGCTGTGGGCATTATGTGCTCGTTGTGCAGAAAATTGCTGAAGATGTTGACGGAGTGGGATATAGAGGAAGCCTGGAAGCTCCTTGCTCCCCTCCAGCAACCACCGAGTTTTGCCAGCAACTGAAGCAGAAATAGATTTGGACTGTAGACAGCTCATCTCAAGAAGCATGTTCATCATCTTCCAGGGGAGATAGTTGGAATCAGTTTTAAAAGTTTCTCTTGCTCCACTTTCACTGTATCCCTGACACTTCGGAAATATATATGTTCTTTAGAGAACTGTCTTAAATTTGTGTCCAACCTGCTGTCTAAACGAATGTTCATCTCCGGTGAAACTATACATTCTCTATTCTATATCTATATTTCTCATTATTTTTCTCCTATAGCCACAAAAACTGACACACATTATAACACAATAGACTGTTTTTATGATAAAAGTTCAAGCCCCACATATATAACCCTCTTCCTTTGTTCTCTTCTGACCCCATAAACCAGAGCCATGAAGCAGACTTAAGTGGTGACACATTTTCACACTCCATTTACTCCCACTATATAGATCATGCATTCTTAATTGCCCCATTTATCTGGATGCAATTATGGAATATCATTGTCATAGTCTTAGGCCATCGCTCTTTGGCGCTCATTGTCTCATCTTTGGAGCCAGAGAGAAGTCTGGATTGTCCAGCATGAAGAGGGAGGGGGTTGATGCTGCTCGCACTTCATTAGAGTCTGGAGAGAGATTAGATTAATTAGTCTCATTCTACACCCTCATCATTCGACTACATGAAGCTCACAGTCGTAGCTCTGTAGGTGAAGTGGGAACCATATCTTCATTATTGAGTTATTATGATAATTATAAGAGGAAGACCAATCAGAGACCAGGACATCCACATAATTATGGACATAATGCATAGCCTGGAAAATGCAAAGAGAAGAATACCAGAAATAACTGGGGGGTCCTACGGTGCGTGAAGCATGTAGCCTTGAGGATCAAACCATGAGGACAGGCTCCCTTGGTAGCAGAGCAAGATGAAAGAATTCAGACTTTCAAAGGCTAAAATTATGAATTAAAATCCTTTTTTTCATAGTGGCAGATAATCTTATTCAGTCCCAGAAAATACAGCGCATCACTTCTAACCTGACAATATTGTCCACATTGCTCCTGATGGACGAGCTAGTGCCGTGCATGGCAGCTCTGCTGTCAACAATGTGTCAGTGTGTGAATGCAACACATTCTCACTCACTCCCAAATCATCAAATACCAACACTTGGTCAGTGGATTTACGCATCACACAGTGATGTAATAAGTACCCCTCTAGCATCAGTTTTGGACGTGTGAGAAGCAGATGAAAAAGCTCTTTCTTCAAATGAGGTGTAGGGCTATAAAAGTGCTTCTTTACTATTTATTCAGGAAAGACACCATCCAACTAACCATTATGTGGAGGTACAATCTAACAGGTGCCACTGTCAAAATTCAAAACACAAGAACCTGTAATCACTTCTAAATTGACTGACAAGGCAAGGCAGCCTTTTTTGTATAGCATATTTCATACACAAGGGCAATTCAAAGTGCTTACCAGGCAATGAAATATAAAACATAGTAAAGGATACATACAAGGGTAAAGAGAGAAATATATACATATAAAAGGTTACTAAATGATTTACAATTTAAAAAAAGAAGAAAAAAGTCACCATTAAAAATCACGAAAGTGCAGACAAGAGGTGCAATGATAAAAATGATTATTTAAAATGATTTAAAACTGAGTTTAAATCTAATTTTGCAGTCATTACAGGGTGAAGTAGGCAGTGTAAATAAACAGGAATAATTTTAGCTTTGACTTAAAGGTGGTCAGAGCTGAGGCTGTCTAATATCAGCTGGGAGGTTAGTCCAGGCTTTGCTGCATGATAACAAAACGCTGCTTCACCATGTTTTGTTCTGACTCTTGGGACGGTCAGTAGGCTGGCCCTAGATGTTCTCAGCGTCCTAGAAGGTTGATAAAGGTTCACAAGCATGTCAGAAATATTTGGGCGCTGAGCCACAGAGTGATTTATACACAAGCAGCAGGATTTTTAAATCAATTCTCTGAGTGACAGGTGACCAGTGTAAGGATTTTAGAACTGGAGTAATGTGGTCATATTTCCTAGTTTTTGTCACGAACCCGGATCATTTAATACACAGACTCACAGTGAGCAAAAACTAAATCTTTGATACAAAAATGTGCATAAAAAATTACGACAAGCTCAGGTCCTTTGGTCATGTGATACTAATGATTTTTAATGCTGTTCAAGGTTTGTTTACAACGTTCATGTTTCAAAACACAGAGGTAAAACTGGTGATTTGAAATGAAGATAAGCTTTACATTGAATACAGTGTGTTAATACACCTGAGCATGTATACAAATAACAGTAAAAATAAAGTTACATATACATATCCTGAGGCTCTGCTGGAGCGACTTGTTCAACAGAAGCTGTTTAGAAATGAAAAAAGAATGTTCTTTTTCTGCCCACATAAAACTCATATTAGTCTGTTCCTCCAGTGACCAGAGTGTTTCTTTAGGTGTTAGCTGTGTGCAAATACTCTTGCACACGCTCGAGAACTGGAGAGGTGCCACTAAAAATAAAAAGACCTTCTGCAGTCGTGAAATCGACGCACTGTTGAATAAACTTAAACAAAGTAAATGTGATTTTGCAGAGAATCAGTACTGGCGTTTCAGCAATGGCAGAGCATTTGTGGTGCTGTAAATGCCATGTCAGCAGAGGGAAGATTTTTTTTATGTTCCTCAAATTTGAAACTGTTTCCTTGTGTTGGAAAATTAGCGGATTTTTTCTTATCTTGGTAATAGTGCTCTCAACCACTGATAAAATGTTCTCTTCCCTATGAAAGGAGCAAAAAAAAAAAAGAAAGAAAAGAAACATCAGTGAATTCCAGAAATCAATGGGTACCAACAAAATGAGAATAAATTGTAAAGAAACACAAAAATAGGATGACATTTGTTCATATAGTGCTTCCAGCATGAGGCTCCCTGTTAGAGTGACATCCCATTTAGCCAGTGGTTTCAACTAATATCATTGCAAGTCATCTTATAGAGAGAGGTGAGCCACAGTGAAAATTTAGCCTGCTTAATGTTTTCCCCGATCATTAAATGTTAGTATAATGCAGCTGTGAGCTGGTGGTGTGTTGAAAACCCTTACTTGTTGGTACATTTATGTAACAGGGTCAATTATACAGCAGTAATATGTGCAACAAAACTTAATTAATCACTTAATTTGTGTAGGGGCTCGAGTTATATTGTCGTAATGGACGGAGGATTTTGCTTTTACCTGTCGCTGTCAGGTATATTTTGTGTGTTTTATTGCACTGAATTAAATGTAACATGGCCCTTCCCTTTTGCTGTTGAACTCCATGGGAGAGGGGCTCAAATTATATGGTCGTAATTGACAGATGATTTTGTTTTTGCCTCTTGCTGTCATGAATAAACAGAGACCACCTCCAAAGATAGCTACAGTCTGGGCCCCTTCATATCAATACAACAGAGACAACACTACAGTCGGTTACATTCATGCACTTTTAGAAAACACCAACATCCAGTATGCTTTGATGAAATGTAAAATGTACGCAGATTGTCGTCAAACCGTTAAAACATGCAGAAGCAACCATTTGGTCCCTGAAACTTTAGGCTGTTTCGCTCTCTCCCACAGTGTGGTGTTTGGGCTGCTTGTCTCCAGTCTCAGCAACGTGAGTCATCCAAGCACCCAGCCACACGGTCACACTGTGCCTCAGCACTGGCAGGAGTCTCACTCTGCCTGCAGCTCAATTGCTGAGAACAGCAACGCGGACAACAAGCGTCAGGGATGAACCATGTCTTTAGGGGTAGCAGATCGCATTACTAACCAATGAAGAACAATCGCAAGCTGTTATTTTGTTCTGTTTGGATGTGAGTAATAATGTTACTGTCTTTTTGTATCTCATAAAAGATACATAAAAGACCGCACACGGAACACTTTGAACTGAGGATTTTGCCCACATTCAGGTCACTATTTCACCTGTGGGACTGTAGCATTAGCCATTATATTAAAGCAAACTTACCTATGCATATTCATGGGGAGCCCCACTGGGATAAACACTCAAAGCTGTTCCCAGAGTGTCTGTGCCGATTTTATTTTTTCGAACTGACTTTTAGTTTTTACCTTAAATGCCACTCTGCCAGCCGTGGGCTCATTCGCCAGAGAGGCTTACAGTTCAGTAAACACACTCTTTTATTCACCAGCACCAAGATGTGTCACTATGAGAAGTGACAAATGATGTTCAGCACTTAAGCCGCTGTGTATATTCTACACAAAGAGGGGCATGTTTACCGGTATACATGTCTGTGCATGTGTGTGTTTGCGCTAGGAGAGGATCCATATGCAGTGTGAGATAGAGCAGTTTGGGATGATGTGTGTATGCATAATTCAGTTTGTCACAGCCAGGGAGGAGAAAATGGCATCCACAAAGGACTGTGGGAGTTAAAAAATGTGAATCCCTTTTCATGGCTGCTTAGATGTTCTGCAGATGTGTAAGTGATGGAGGGAACTGTGTATTTCCATCTGCCACCCAGTGCAATCGATGACATGCTGAAACACTGAAAGCACGCTCAGACATGCAGCTGCATTGACAGTGTAATAGTAAAACATGAGCCAGATGCTATGGCGGTAGATTAAACCGGAGTCTTTCATATGCAGTATACTGCATATGAGATTTATCTTTCTTTGTCTGCAAAGAAGACACACAAATCCAATCAAGCTGCTGCTTTGGAGGTCACACTGGACCTCCAGTCAACTACACTACTTGCAAATGACACACAGAGATTATAGGAGGCAATGGGATTCTGTCAGTATCGATGGGATTTAGTTGTCTCTTTGGGCACAAAAGAGCCAATGTGCTTCTGACAAATCTACTGCCATCATACCGCTCTGTACCATCTGCCGGCCTGCCCTCAGACTCTCCTGTGGAGCTGTTCGCACCTAATCTGCCCTACCTACGGTCTCTTACATAAGCCGCTGTTAGCCAACAAGCATTTCTCAGTCCAGGTTTGTGCTCACATGGTCCCAGGGAGAGAACGAGACAAACAGAGAGAGGTGTGTGGAAAAGACACAAACGAGTAAATGCTGAGAATAGCTCCGCCGAGGGGCTCCAGCATATGGTTAGCCAGTGCTCATGACGTTAGCGTGGTGCTGGGTACTTGCTGGCGGCCACACACAGGGCTGAGGCATGGCACCCTGCGCGGGCTCTGTCTCTCACCACCTCTCCTCTCCTCTTTCTGTGTGCGTGTGTGTGCCTCGCCCTGCCTCATAATCTGTCTCTCCTCTCTCTGCGCCTGTCTGCCGCTCCTCTCCAGAGAGCAGGAGAGAGACGGATAGAAGGGCAAAGCTGAAAGGGTAGGATAATGCCGTCAGTTAATATCTCGTCTCCGCTCCAACTGACAGCTGCATTCTGTCAGGTGTGCTGCTATTTCTGTTGCCAGGATTTGGAGCACGCCATTTATTACTGCAGCATGAAGTTTTGCTCCAGTGCGGTGCGACTGGGTGAAGCCAGCAGATGTCAACTGATAATGAGATAATGTTTTTTTGGGAACACTTCACTTTAAGTCCCTGTTTAGGATTCCTAAACCGTATAAAAACACTAAATAAACGCACTTTAACCTACTATAATGTAATTGTAAGCAGCTATCAGGTCATTTATTAAGTGTTTATAATATACAGTATTTTGTCTACTAAAAAAAAGAGACATATTTTATACAAATGTGCTTTACTATTATTATTCATCATGTGTTTACACCCCAATCCTCTCCTATTAGATTTAGAGTTGCTGACAAATACATTAACAAACACTTATATCTGTGTACATATGCATTATGTGTTGTAAACCATTTATCAAGTCTTTAAAAACTGCTCACAAATGCTAAACAATGACACTTAAAGTGACGTGTTGGTGTTTTGAGAACTAAGACCGCAACTAGCAATTATTTTCTTTCTTGAATAATCCCTTGGTTACATTTTTAAAATGATTTATTCTACAAATAGGGCTGCATCTGATGATTACTTTCACTGTCAGTTAGCCTGTCGATTGTTTTCTTGATTAATCAATTAGTTGTTTGGTCTATAACTAACAGTGGTTCCCAACTGGTGGGCGCGGTCCTAAAGTGGGTCACGGGTCCTTTCTAAATGGACCACAAGTGACTCGCACACATGTCAAGTTTGTAAAAAAGACACTTTATTTTGAAGCACAGTGAGTTTCTGGCAAAAAGCTTTTCTTATCAAGTGCCGTTTCCTGCTGTAGAGTGAGCAACTAACGGACAGTGACTTGACAGAGACAGCAAACTAACTTAACAACATGTTCAAATGCAAGCATGACACTGAATATATTAAACTGTGTGGACCTTGAACTAATGACTAAGGATCAATCTGGACCCTGTGGCTGGACCAGTCGGGAACCACTGGTCTATAAATGTCAGAAAAAGGCTGAAAAATGTTCATCAGTGTTTCCCAAAGCCCAAGATGACGTCCTCAAATATCTTGTTTTGTACACAACCATTCACTTGATTGTCATAGAGGAGTAAAGAAACTAGAAAATTTAACATTTCACAAATAGGAATCAAAGAATGTGAGTTTTTTTCCTTAAAAAATTTAACATTTAACATTTAGATTTAGATTTATGATTAGATTTAGATTTAACATTAAGATTGAACATTTAGATTTAACATTTCAATTTATGTTTAGCATTTAGATTTAGATTTACAATTAGACTTAGATTTAACATTTAGGTTGAACATTTAATATTTAGATTTAGATTTAACATTTAGATTTAACATTTAAATTTAGGTTTAACATTTAGATTTAGATTTAGATTTAGATTTACAATTAGACTTACATTTAACATTTAGATTTAACATTTAGGTTGAACATTTAATATTTAGATGTAACTGTGACATTATATTGAACATATTTCAAATATTGCTGTGAATGTGGTAAAAAGTGACTTTAAAAAATTCACACTGCTTTTTTAAACGTTGTTTGAAGCTAAATGTGACAAAATGTTGCTGTTAATTTCATTGTGAGCCACTTTACAAACAGCATCCCATAGCTATAAAATGTCAGAAAATATGTTACATTTACAATGATTTTGAATGAATTTTCATTCACATTGAAGAAAATGGTGGACGATTAATTTTTTGTTGATCATTTAATCAATTACTCATTTGTAATCAGCACAGAGGACACATGCACGTCGCACACACATATGCAGCCAAAGTGAACGAATTTTTAAATATATTATTAACTTATTTTGTGATTAAGTGTTATAATTCATCTTAAAGGTATTCGCTTTCCCTCAGCTTGCATCACGTTCTCTCATGTCAGTCACTGGTTTCCTACATTCACCAGAATGACTTGTATGGCGGGCAATGAGCATACAAGCTAACGAGGCTTTTGCTACTTGTGTTATATGATGAAACTGTTTTTTTGTACAAAACCAATGATTTTTAAAGAAGCCAAACGTCCTGATTCAGAGGGACTAAAACCATCATTTTTTTTCAATTTTTTAATTTTTTTATTTAGTGTTTTGTCTTTTTTTTTAGGAACTCATGATCACAGAGGTGCAACGTCAGGAGAGACAAACCAGGCAAATGTTTGCCTCATAGAAAAAAAGGATTAAAAGGGGCACTCACATTGGCACACTTTGCACTCACAACTGTAACCCCCTTTTAAATCTACCATCTACTATAAAGGCCCCACATAGTACACTGTCGCTGTACAACCCCCCCTGAGTGGAGCCTCCATGGGTTTCTTTGCCAGGGGCCCCCAGAGTCTTGGATCACCATTGTGCCGTGTTTGGCCTGTTATCTTTGCTGATAAGAAAAACACTAAGCAGGAAACTTGCCCATCTATGCTACTAATAATAAACTCACAGTGCCTTGTGTTTTTTAAGAACATTACTTCTAATATTTATATTTAGCCATGATTTGCATTTAGCTTCTATGCTGATTTATCTACTTCCACTATCCTCTATGTCCCTACAGACATTTGAATTAATGCACCAGAGCATATTTAATATATCATCTTAGATGCTGCTAATATATTCAGAATGTATGCAGAAAAGTCTTTTTAAATGTTTTAAATATTTAAATCCATATGAACGTCACGCTGCTTTGCCCACAAGATAATATTATATTAAAGGTTTTTTAATTCCGTCTGTAAGTGTGAAAACCTCAAGTGAACCAGTCTTTCTTCCTTTGGTATTATTAACATGGGTGTACGCTGTGAGGTTGTATAGTTCTGAATTTTGATTAAGCTCTACATTATGTAAGTTGATGCTGGAACAGGCCTGCTGGGTCGTGTTATGCGGTTGGTCGTGTTCTGTGGTTATGGATTAGCTGACTCCAGGCTTGCTGTTACAGTGTGCGGAGGGGACATGTGCTCCTCCTCTACCACAAGCTGTTTCTGGAAACAGGAGCGGCATATGTGGCACCCTCTGTTGGTATAATCCTGGCCGGTGCATCCCTCAGAGATGTTCATCTGCAGAAACAGGCTTTGGGGTAGATATTTTATAGCATTCATTCCTGTGACAGATATTTCACTGCTCTGGTATTCCTTGTTCTCTTTTGGTCTCCGTCCCCTGATGCTATCAGCATTTGTCGGTGTACGCCTCCTTTATTCGTCTTTTTCCTGCACCCTCAGTCTCTTCCTCTCTCTCACCTGCTCCGGAGCTCTGTGCGCCTCTTCTCTCTCCTCCTGAGCCTCAATGTAATATTCATGATGGCGTTGAATCGAGCCAAAGGCGTGCAGGAGACACCCAGAAGGATCTGGAAAAGCTTTTGTTACCTTTGTAGTGAATGCATCATGAGGGAGAGGAAATAAATGTGTATTGACTTGCAGAATATCAAATGTTATTTGGTCTTCCTTTGCACTCCCTCTGTTAAGTGAAAGCTGTTACATAAACCCCCATGATATGCATAGCATTTATGCAGTGAGGAGGAGCCCGGCTGGTAGGAGCTCACTCTTGCTCCAGAGTGAAAAAGTAATTCAGTGCACCACTATTTATGATTGCATATTTCCCACACGCCCAATGAAAGAGCACCAAGAGAAAGTGTGGACGGCTTCCCCCTCAGGTCACCTGATAATATGACAGCAGGGCTGATGAGCTCTGCTTTACAGCACGTCAGGACAGTTCGCTTCCAAAATGGTCCCAAGATATTCAAAACTATTATAATCAAGAGTTTTATAATAATAGATGAGATGAGATCGAGCTGAAAAGCTGAGTTGGTAAACATAGTTGGGCATTCAGCAGGGCCAAATCTATTTTTTTAAGACTTTTATTTTTTTGCGTTTTGCGTTTATTGTTATTGACAGCCGTAAAATGGGGATCTGTCTGGTGGATTTTGCGATAGCAGTTTCAGGCTGTCTCTAGTTAAACAAAAAAGGACCTTACTCTTCACATAAAGGGTTGTCTCTGTAGGGATCTTTTCCATGATGTTGCCAGGTATTTAGAATAACAATCTGAGCAAAAAACATGTAGGCTACTTTTTGTGAATCAATTTCAAACACTGTTGTCTTTGTTAGTCACTTAGTTTGGGTTGTAGGTCAGACAGAGTCATTTAGTGGAAGTCAAGGATATAAAGATGCAGCTTTGTTTTCTTTTTTCTGTTACCTGCATCAAGCTCCCTCTCTGAGTTATGAGGAGTTGGGCACAGTTATTGTTATAAAGTTAAGTGTTTGCCAAACATCTTGTGTAGCTGAACAAACCAGAAAGTCAGACACTGAGGAAAATATGACTGTCAGGTACCAGAGCTGGAGATATTCTAGCTAGTGTTTGCCCCGAGCCACTTTCCACTTTACAGAGAAGAATAAAAGGTGGTTTGATTTAACAACACTGACACATCTGTGTAAATGTAATGTCAAGTCAGGGCCTGCTCTGCAGCCTCTGCAGCCACCAGTCACCTTCTGTCTTTGTCAGGGGGACACTTGTTTTCAAGGGGATGACAGGCACACAGATTGTGGAGGTTTGGTGTCTTGTGATGCAGGCAGCAGTGGACCTGTTTGCTGTTTGCCTCTGTCACTGGTCACAATACATCAATGCCTCAGTGACACTCACGCAGGTGCTGAATCATGTACTCGACTCAAGAGGACATTTGACAGACTGGAATGTTATACAGTATATAGCACCCCGGTGGGCTGAGTGACAAAGGCTCTAGCAAAGCCCTCTGACAACCAGTCAAAGCTAGGTTAAAGGAGCATGGTGGAGGACTTAGTGGCATCTAGCAGTGAGGATTGCAACCAGGTGAACCTCCTCCTGTGTAGACTCCACTACACCAAGGCCAAAATACACAACATTTATCCAAACGTGTCTCCAACTTTGACAAATGTCAAAGCCTCAGAGGCAACCCTCTGTTATAGCTTTGTCTTGTGCCCTAAGGTTGCATCTTTTTGGTCCGATGTCTTCAACAGCATCTCATAAATTATTAACATTTCACTACAAACCAGAACCTATATTTATCATTGTGAGTGTATCTGAAGCATTACGACAACTCTCCATTGCCCGACAAAAAAATCCTCTCCTACTGTATCAATTACTTATGTCATGGAAAGGAACAACAGTTCAAACCTACAATATGTGGCTATGTGACCTAACCAGCACACTAGATTTGGAAAGGATAAGATATGTCTTAAAGGGAAAACTCCCACAATATATCTCAATCAGGTACAAAGCACAGTTCCTCAGTTGTAACCCACTCTTCTACAATATCCCATTCTGAGTTTAAGTTATTGAGTAATGGATAAGGACATATAAGGGGGAAGGAAGTCCTGTACCGAGACTTAGTTACCCTTTTTTATTTACTTTATGCACATTTAATACATCTATGATTTGTCCTGTTTTCATGTTCGTGTTCATGTTTTCCTGCATCTTTGAACCTACTATTTCAAAACTCTTGTAAAATGAAATGAGCGCTGACACTGCAACATGATATATGTAATTTCATCTTTGGCTCAATAAAAATACCTGGGGGAAAAAAGAAATTACTTAAGTGATCACTGTCGAGGAGGCTTTTACCAGAAGCTGAATTATCCCCGAGGTATCTTCCTCTCCAAAACAAAACAGACCAGGCGATTAAGACCAGTAGAAACATTCAATAAAACACTTTTACAGCTACAAATGAATGTTTCTCTGATGCTGTTTGGCTCATCGCAGATGGCTGCTAGCCCAGCACCTGCTAATCTGTGCTCACTTTTTTTGTATACTAACTTGAGATGGACACATTCAGGAGCTTTTTAGCGGGAGCCGACTTATCTACAGAGGTCTTACCCTCTCCAAAGCAAACAGACCAGGTGATTTAAACCAGTAAAAACACTGAATAAAACAGTTTCACGTTAAAAATCAGTGTTTTCGGATGCCGTTCAGCTTGTCATGAAGGTGCTGCTAACTACGATGGCTAACGCAAGTGGCTCTATCTAGAGTCAGTTGGTGTTTCTCACAGTCAAGGATCTGTCCTTGGTAGGTCGAGTCCTTCAGGATACTGTGATAATTCTGGCACTCTCTACTGTTGGTGTACAATTTGAACAAATGTAAGCAGTATTTTCAAAGTCACATGAATTTTAGTGAGAATACATCTCTGCATTATACTTAAACAAACAAACAGGTAGGCTAAATGAAACTTTTGTGGCACTTAGCGCTCTATCACTGCTGTAAAGTATTAATTTAAAAACTTTTATGTTTTATCTTAATCACAGTATTCATCCGTTCACGGTAACATCTCATTATTTGGCAGTGGACACACTGGAAAGTGAAGATTATGAGGTTTCTGTCAGTATTTTTTATGCTTATATGATAAAAACACTCAGATATTAATCCAAATAAATGACATATTGATCTAAATCCTGCTGAGCTCTGCTGGTGCAGGTTTCATTGAAGCGGCCTCGCCTTCACCAGCAAATCATGCCCAAAGAATTGTGGGTACTCTATACCCGCTAAGGATACGCACATGCATCCTTGAAAATTCTTTGAAAGATGCACTCAGTCCTTGGTAGAATTTGAAGGATCCTTGACACTGGAACAGTCCTTAGGGGGGATTTGATGACGTAATTCAGCCATTTCAGGATCCTTCCTTGACTTTGAGAAACACCTAGTGTTTGTTCCTCTGGATGACTGTAGAAACATGGCCACACAACATGGCCGACGGAGGTAATAAAAACACAACAATTATTATTTTCAGATGATTATACACTAAAGAAAACATATGTATTCAATTTCTGCCAATATACTCCCCTTAATCTGGCACACTGGACCTTTTATTTTTTCTTGAGTAAAAAGGGTCTGTCTGTGATTCAGTGAAAACAGTAAAAAATCTAGCCTCTCATAAAACCAGGGTCACATGTTGTTTGCTCCGTAGCTATTAAGCAAAGTAAAGAAATATTTTCTGTGCCAAACAGCATAGAAATGTTTGAAATGGGATAGATCACTGCAGTGCTCCTCCATCCGTCCATCTGAGCCTGAATAAGTACCTGAGTCCCTGCTCTCTGAACCTCTGTGTGCATGTGAATTTTGTTATGACAGTTCGAGCCGTGGGGGGAAGGTGGAAGAGGAGTCGAGGGGCTGCTCTGCTCTGTTAGGTATGCAGTTTGTCTGCGGCATACACTGCCCTGTAATTTCACTCTCACTCGCTTTCTCTCACCGAAACGTCTCTCAACACCCCCTGATGTCTTTCGGCACTATTAAAGACTGCAGCATTACTGTAACAAACTGCAGTGTGTGAGTGTGTGGGCAGCTTGTGTATGCATACAAGAGGAGAATGTCTCACTTTTTTGTTGTAAGACTTTGCAGAGCCTTGGATGATACAAATAAGGACACACAAGTTATATACACATACATTTCTGTTTGAAGGGCGGACAATGAAAGCAGCGTGCAGGTATTTAAAAATGCAGATTACATGGGTAGCAAACTAGAATAATGCTCAAAAGCCTACACCCTGCTACACAAACAAGCAGCATTCAGGGAGGAAACATTGCAAGCATGTGTTTAGGGGATAAAGAAGTGGGGAGTGTGTGTTTTATTATTAATGTGCAATGCACTCTGGATAATTGTGCAGTCAGCTTCTTTTTCCAGGTCTTCTGCTGTGCTGCTGCAACATCACCTCAAAGGAGAACCTAATCCAAATTGAAGATGAGAGAGATTTTACCCCTTGGGCTAAAACTGAGAATGAGGAGAGCTTAGTTAAAAAAAAAATCAAAAGAGGAAGAGAGAAGGCTGCAAGACTGTGCACGGGCTTTCATTTTTTTTTTTTCTTGTGCTGCTCTGCCGCAGCATCACCTCAGAGAAGAATCTCTTTTAAACTAAAGATGAGAGAGACCCAAATTGAAGATGAGAGAGATTTTACCCTTCGGGTGAAAAACTGAGAATGAAGAGCAGCGAGTTAAAATCTAATATTACCACTATTTAAAATCCAAAGAGGGGAGGAGAGACACATCCATGCAGCTGTGTAAGAAAAACAAGTAAACTATGTGAATGGGAGGAAATCCCAGGCAGGTTTTCAGGACACTTCATATTATCAGAGCAGCTACAATGCTCTAATAATCTCTCGCTGCTGTTGTGTCTGGCTTTGACTGTTGCTGTGGTTGTTTACTGCTATTTTTACTGCTCTTCCACTTGTACTCATTGTGTCTAGACACTTATTTCCCGCCTAAGGGAGGGAATGAAAATCAATGTGATAAATGCAACAGAAACACAGCAATATCTCCACGGAGGAGAATCAGGTGGAGAGTTTTTTTTAAGCACTTGAAATGATCGTTCTTCTTTTTTATTTCTCATTTCCCCACAAAATCTCATTATCCCTGACCTCATTTATTACCCCCAACTCATTTATGCTCTGCTCATACCTTTTGTTCCTCCTCCCTCTGTTTCATCCACTTTCCCTCCTAATGATGTCAACTCTCCTGTCCCTCCTTCACCCATCCTTCAGGTGTCTGTCTGGTGCTGGGCTGTATGATTTACCCTGATGGCTGGGACAGCGACGAGGTCCGGCGGATGTGCGGAGAGCAGACAGACAAATACAGCCTGGGGGCTTGCTCAGTGCGTTGGGCCTACATCTTGGCTATCATGGGCATCCTGGACGCTCTCATCCTCTCCTTCCTGGCTTTTGTCCTGGGAAACCGACAGGACGGACTCATGACAGAGGAGCTGCTGGCTGAGAGCAAGGGTGAGACTATAATATCTGATCTGATTTTAAAAATGATATTTTACTGGCCTCCTTTGTGAAATCCACTTTTTTTCTTGTGCAACCTGCTGAAAGTCAGAGCTGGGCTCAGAGAAGCACTCCAGCAGCATGTTGGGATTTAGTATCTTCAACAGGACTGCTACTTGCCAGCAACGTCAAATAATTTATTTTGGCTGTAGGACAGCTTCATTAATCCTTAGGCTATACATTCTTGGAGTCAACTGAGTAAAATCATAAATAGTTCTCCATATTTATCAAATGCATAGTAAATGTATGCAGAACTAGAAACAGATTCCCCCGAATCTCCCATTATTTTAAAGAAACAAGTCGCCCTGTAGTGCTATTTATCACTCTAGATTGTTTTGTTGTGAGTTGCTGCCCCTTCACCCACACATACGACCAATTGGCTCTGCACCCTGATGCGCTGACACAAGATTCACAGCCCAACCTGAAACCACAAATACTATAATGCACTGTTCAAATAATTTGGTCAGGCAGCATTTCAAGTGATCATTTTGAGACTTTTCATACATGTGAAACTAAGATATTGTATTTAATACAAGAATAACTCAGAAAATACCATTTAAACTAATATTTTTTTGCTTTTTTCCATCATATTAGAAGCGTCTCACGTTCCAGGAGGCACAGAAGACAGAACCGACACAAAAAATCAGCAGTAAAAGGATTAAAATTTTAAAACATTCAATTAAATTTCAGAATTATTCTCATCTATTTTAATATATTTTTCATTTAACACCTGCAATCTGACTGGGATATTTTTTTATTTCATCCAGAATCGAACCTGGAAATAAAATTAAGACAATATACCACCTGCGAATCAGCTTTTTTGCAGGTCGCCCGCAGGACACATGAGGGATACCTGACCCCATGCAGGTCTCTGCCTCTCATCCATGAGTAGATGCATGCTTCCTTTTGTGTGGTGATACAGTTGGCAGGTGGACTTTGGTAGAAAGAAAATTGTTCTGCAACTGCTCACAGCAAGGTCTGTGGATTATCTTGAGTAAGTGGGTCATGATTTCTAGAAAGAGACACTGCTGTTGAGGTTTTTTTGTCTTTAGTTTACGGGCGGATGTGGCTCAGGAGGTAGAGCTGGTCAGTTTTTTGGTGCTTTGATCACCACAAACAGAGTGCTATCTCGTTCCATTATGTTGGAGAGGATGCAGACATCTCTAGGACCGACATCTCCAACACTCTAAATATATATAGATAAATAGCACTACAGGTAAGAGGGATAATATGTATTTTTTATTATGGGGCTGAACTGCCCCTTTACATCGTGTATAGGTTTTAAATCTCAGAGTCACTGATGGGGAAGCGTTTTTTTTTTTTTTTTTGGCCGAGCGGTATCGGACAAATTGCTCTGAAAGTGCACTCTCAATGCAATTTGTGCTATAGTGGGCTGGCACACACTTAAAGTAAAGTAATACTTTATAGCCTAAAGTTGCTCTGTAGGAACAGGTTCCACATTTATCACAATCGATGTGACTGTCCACCAGACTGAAAATAGAAAGTGTGCACTCATTAAGGCAGTGATAAAACACACAGTGGTCTGGCAAACTTTATTATATGAGCTGAGTTCTGCGCTCTTTTATTTATGACAACTCAAAGTAAAGTTTTGATGTAATGAGCTTTGATTCAGCCTCTTTAAAAATAAATTAAGGAAGCTATAAATTAATTTGAACATGACCAAAAGGACTGCATGAGCCTGCTGTTTCATGACAGGTTTAACTAAAATTAGATGGGCAGACATCAGTGGTGAATGGACTTGTGAATAGCACCTTTCTAGTGCACACTACACTCACACATACTTGTCACATAGACCCACTCATACACACTTTCATACACTGGTGGCCCGAGACTACCGAACAAGATGCCATCTGCTACTCAGTTAGATTTTCACACACTCTCACAAACCGAGGATACTGTGACATGCTGACTGAAGGAGACGGGGATCAAACTGCCAGTCTTGCGATTAGAGGACAGCCTGCTTTACCTCCGGAGCCACAGCCACCCGAAAACATCAAAAATGTGCTCTCATTTTAAACACTTAACAATTTCAGTTCAGTTCAGTTCAATTTTATTCATAAAGCCCAATATCACAAATCACAATTTGCCTCAGAGGGCTTCACAGCATACGACATCCCTCTGTCCTTTGGACCCTCACAGCCGATAAGGAAAAAAAAAACACTTAATTTTTTTCCACAAACCTAAAAAAGACATAAGCCTACCTAAAACAAAATGCTTCCTGTTCTTCGCTCATTTTGACTACAAACATGATCATGGTCTCTTCTCAAAGGAACTGAGTAAGTAGAGCGATACGTTCCAAATTTATCTTTTTTGTGTCTAATTATTTACAATTATTTTACTGTTTTATTTTGTATAGACTGTTCCAAAATTAGCAGCTGAAGTCTCTGAAATATTAAGATATAAAATGGTTTACACAGATAGAGTGACTGGGCTTTGTGCTTTCAAACAAGGTATATTTCATCAAGATGCCCCTTTCAAATCACCAGCTTGTTAAGAGGTTTTGCCATCCTTAAAATTACATTTTTAAGGTCCAGTGTGTAGCAGTTAGGGACATCTATTGGCAGTAATGGTAACTGTGTTTTCATTAGTTTATAATCATCTGAAAATAAGAATTGTTGTGCTTTCGTTACTTTAGGATGAGCAGTTTTTATCTCTGTGGTCCTCTTCCACTAAGTCTGCCATGTTGTTTCTACAGTAGTCCCATCAAATCAAATCAAGTCTTTTTATATGGCACATTTAAAAACAATGGCAGCTCACCAAAGTGCTGAAGAAATTAAAATGAATGGCACACAAAAAAAATCTAAAATCTAAATAGGCACAATAACAACAGCAAAAGAAAAAAAGTAGTAGAAGAAATAGCAAAGCAATATTATACCGTAAAAGCGGGCGATTATTTGCTTACACTACTATCAACAGGCCTATATATAGACAGGCGTCAGTGTGGGACAGGCCTTTAATTCCTTTTGCGCAAAACTGTTGCTCAGCAAAGATGGGAAATATAATCAAATTGTTTATTTAAACCAGCATGAATATTACTTGTATAAAAATTAGGCTTCAGATAATATATCAGTTATGAAACACTCATTTGATCTAGCTCTGACAGAAAGAAAGAGAGTTACGGCACTTGAAGATTACGACACCTGGCATACAAACACAACATCGCTTTATCCTGTTAAAATAGTACTCACAACTTGTATTAATTTTTACAAAAAAAACCCTTCTTTTGACCTGAGGACCCTCACAGACTAAAGGAATATGAATAACGTGCAGGGTAATCGAGGAATGGACACATAATTTGAGGTAGCAAACAACTGGTTTCATACACCCAAAGAACATCTATAAAAAAATGAACTGCTTGGCAACCAGACCAGGCGTCTAACTGCGACAGGTGTTTAATTGTCAGCATGTGTAGCTACACCGGCTGGTAAAAGAGACTAGGCTTTTAATTAAAGTTTTACAGTACGTACAGAAGTATAAAACAGAATAAGACTGGTAAGAACAAAGACATACGTAAAAAGATTATAAAATACTAAAACATTAAAACTACTAACAGCAACCAGAGGCTGTTGAAAACATGTACGTCTTAAGATTGTCTCAAAAGTGTCATTGGCGGGGAGCATTTGATTAAGAGCAGAGGCTACTCCAAGGCTACTCCAGAGCGGACAAATCAAACACCATCTCAAGATGCCGCCATTTCCCAAGCCTCGCTTTCCCCTCCACACACTCAGGGGTTGTGATGATTTAGTCATGGTAATGGCCTGACCTTTACACTGGCGTCCATGCATATGTAATGTCTGCATTACTATCATAGGTCTGCACTGTGAAAAGGCCTGGGTCCAGGTACGTCCCTCCAGAGGGAAATGGGATTAGTTTGTCCATGCCCTGTAGACTGTAATGAAATCAGACAGGCATGGGCAACCAACAACCCATTAAACAAAAGTGTGGAGAAAGAATTGAGAATGGGGAAGAAAAAAAAGGAGAGAAGCTGATATTTTAAAGGGACCGAAGGCGCTCGGAATGTTTCCTCTTACAAGAGAGGTAAACATGTAACGTCAACATGGTGCCATGTTTAGTCATCTGTGCATGTAGCCATTAACATCCTCTGCAGAGTAACACGACCAACTCTCAGAGGAGATATGTGCAGTTTCTATTTTCTTTTCTTAAACTAAAGTGACCTTCAAATGACAAACATGAGAGAAAAAGACAAGATAAGAGATCTAAAGACAATGTCATAGAAGAAGAGAAAACTTGAATGGCATTATCAGTCGCTTTGCCAGTCAACAAACAGCCTCACTGTCATACTGATGTACCACTCCTCAGTTTGGAGCTCTGAAGAATCTACAGTTTATAAATAATTCATCACAGCTCAGCAGTCTCTCACCAATCAGCTCATCCCTGGTGCCATCTACTGGTGTGTGTGTGCAGTACAACCAGTCATTGTGAAGGATGCATGTGTTTGGCAATGCGTGAACATGGGGGTCTATTAATAGCATGACCTTGAGAACCGTGTTGTTTTATATTTTACTCTGTGTTTCTGTTTTTGCAGAGGGAGGCAACGCCTAACCAAATCTGTAGGTAAGTAAGGACAAAACGTATTCAGCATCCTGAAATATGTACATGTTGATCGATCAGTGTGTGAGAGTATGTAAGCCGTCACGCACAATGTGACTGTTCTTTCATATTTGATAGCCATGAAATATCATTAGTGTTCTCCGTTCACGGCACAACAGTGTAAATTAAATGTAAATTAATTCAATGACTATCCCTCACTCTCTGTCTCCTGTATCCCCCCTGCATTCAAAACCTCACTCAAGTACAGTTGATCAGCAAAATGCACTTTAAGAATCTAAAGTAAAAGTACTTGCTATTTTAAGAAATACAAAGAAACATGAGTCCCAACAATAAAGGTAAAGACTCTAAATTGCCCGTAGGTGTGAATGTGAGTGTGAATGGTTGTCTGTCTCTATGTGTCAGCCCTGTGATAGTCTGGCGACCTGTCCAGGGTGTACCCTGCCTCTTGCCCAGTGTCAGCTGGGATAGGCTCCAACCCCCCCATGACACCAACAAGATCAGCGGTTACAGAAAATGAATGAATGAATGAGTTAGATATATAACGTCATACTGCAGTATGTGAGCTTATATAGGGTTAGTAAGTAAAATCTATCTAAGAAGTGACTAGGTACCATGACTGGCAAGTAAAAGTCATGGAGAATAAGTATAAAATTTCACTCTGAAATGTAGCATAAATGAAAAACACTAGTTAAGTACATCTACCTCAAGATAAGATGAGACAAGATATGAAAAAATAAGGTAAACATTTGTTGATCCCCAGGGAAAGATTTGTTTGTACAGCAGCACAAAGACAGAAATAGTACAGAAAAACTGAGAGCGTAAGGTAATAAAAAATAAGGGGTATGTAAAAAACTAAACTAAAATAAGACCGGAATGAAATAAAGCTAGAAAAACTATACAAATGGAGACCAAACATGTTACATAAGGGGCAACCTCTAGTTCACCTGATGAACCCTTGGCACCTTAGCCGTGGTAACGGATTCAATTCCCTCCAGTGGCCCTTTACTGTGTGTCATTCTCTCTGTCACTCCCCTTTTCCTGGCACTCCTTAGCTGCTGTGTACTAAAGGCAACAAAAACCCTGAAAAAAAATCTTTAAAAAAAGCTAGGTAAAATGATAATTGTATGGTTAAAGTGATGGTAGTAGTGATTAATAGCAACAGAGTCAGCAAGTCTACATTAACAGTGTTCACCAAACTGATGATACAATTAGTTACATATGGGCACTTTTAATGTTTATAATGTCATTAGAATATGATGCAAAAATCAGAAAGAGCATTACAGTATCAGCTGTGGAAGAATACTCAGTTTTTCCTGAAGTAAAGGTACTAATACAAGAATATAAAAAACCCTCTACTTAAGTTATAGTACTGTACATATGTAATATCAGCAGAAAAACAATGACAATGTGTCTGTTAAAAGTGCAATATTTCTCATTTAGAAGTAGTTTAGTAGAAGTTTAAAGTAGCATGAAATGGAAATACTCAAGTAAGTCTCTTAAAAATCAAATCCATCCCCCATCACACACACTCAAAGGAATTTTTATCCCTTGAAACTCTTCAGATCAGCACTGAGCTCAATAAATTAGCTTTTAGTTTGCACCAAATAAATGGAACAAGTTACAAGAGGTATTTAAATTAGACGGGTATGTGTCGTTGGATCATTTCAAGTGTATGCTAGATGATCGGTTGTTTTATAGAGTTCCTGCTTTGGTTAGTTGACAGACATGATTTTCTACATTTTACTGTTTTTATTTTTGTTCTTGGTGTTGTTATGTATCCGTCCTTTATGGCAGACTCTATTCTTATTATTTGTCTTTTTACTGTTTTTTATTGCTGTTTAGAATTCTTGATGAACATTGCTGCTACTTATTCGTTTTTATGGCGTTTTTCATCACTTTATTGCGATTGGTTTTATATATTTGTATCCTTCTGGTCCATTAAATGTGAACTCAGGGCATTGCTGTAAAAGAGCTTAATGCTCAGTGAATTTTCCCTGAATAAACAATGGTCTGATGATGAAGTAAAAAAAAAGAGTACCTTCAAACTAGAATGAGGTCCAGTTCTTACTTAGTTAGTTTCAACAACTGCATTCATTTCAGCACCTACAAACACGCCATGTCTCTTTCTTTCTCTTTCTGTCAGGTCCCTGAATTTCCCTGTGTCTGTTTTCATGAAGTACCAGTCAACCCTCAACATCAGCTCGGAGGAGGGAGGCCGTCCAGGTCTGTGGAGGAGAGGAATACTTTGGAACCAGCCAGCCTGCCTTCCACATCTACCTGCCAAAAACCCAGTGTAACCTACCCTCAGAGTCCATCCATTTTGCTTGCAGTCCCTGAATCATCCCCAGCACTTAGATGGAGCCCAATGCACTTCTATCCCAGTGTGTCTACAGACCTAACCCTTGCACAGCATCGCATAGACCATGGCAGGGGCGGAGACTGTTACTCTATTGAGAAGTATATGGACTACCCACTACCTACCTGAGAAGGCACAGGGTTGACATTGTACACCTGCAGTACGAGCACAGACACAAACACACACACGCACTCATACGCACAAACACAACTCGACGCACACACACACACACACAGTACATCCAAACAAAACATCGACAAACTCTGTAATTACAAGTATTAAACTATGTTAACACTTAGCCGTGTGTACCACCGTCAGAATGTGTGTCATGTTTTCTTTGTGAAAAGAAGAAACCGTTCATTTTCAGATAATATCGGGTTGATGTAAATCTATTGTGTTTCATATGTAAAGTTTGACAATGAAATGAAAATTTTAGTTTCTTTTTTTTTGCTCATACACCCCCTGTTCATTTAGGAAAAAGATATTTAAGATATTTTATAAGAATATTATCATCCAGAAGAGGAAAAAAAAACTTGTATTAAAAAGTATGTACAGTGAATATTAAAGATGTTCTAGGAATTTTAACTAAATCCATTTAATGCCCTGCTAGCTAACTTTGCACAGCGCTTCAGTTTGAGGAGAAATTTAATATTTTATAGTCTGTGGTATCTACACTGTGATGGGGGCTATTAGGACTGTGTGCTGCAGGACTCGTAGCTGCGGTGTGAGTGTGCTTCTGTGCGTGTGTGTAGGGAGGTCTGTGGAGGTGAGAGCGTGAGTGTGAGTGCATGCACATATGTGAGTGTTGGCGTGAATGTGTTGTGTGCAATAGTTGGGCTAGAGAACCAATATGCCAGCCTCACACACACAATTGTTTCTGTTGTGTAGCTAAATCAGTCTGTCTCTGTCTTTGTCTCCAGATCTCTCTCTTTCCGTTCCTCTCTCTTTGACTCCCTTTGTTTTGTTGGGACATACAGGGTAACATGATGGAGGTGCAGTATGATGTATAGTGACTGGTGTGTCTGAGGAGTGAGCTCTAGTGGTGATGGATCAGTAAGGCCTGTCCCAGCGTCACCTGTGGATATGTTCCTGTGTAAATAGATATTCTATAGATACCAAACAATTAGCAAATATGGAGAAGGAGATTAACTTAGAGCAATTAAAGAGATTCCTTTAAGAATATATGAACACTTAATAAAGGTTTTCACTGTAAAACACTGTTGTGGATTTTTTTTTTGTTCACTTTGACCAAAGGTCACTTTTGTTAAAGGGGCACTACACCGATTTTTCACATGAAGATTAGCCTTTACGGGCAGCATCTGAAAACTGTTGCATAATTTCTTCTGTGGCTCTATTGATTTGCATTATGGGAAATGTGGGATCCTAATTTTCAACCCGGTCTCACTTCGAAGTCGTTGAAATCTGGCGCAGTGGCTTGCGGCGTCAGACAGAAGATAAAAGCCATCCTTAAATGCTGGTGTGATACGCGGTCAGTCACCATTATAGTTAAAAGGGGCCCAGCGGTGTCAGGGGGAAACACAGCAGGACAAGAACGAAAGATAAGGTGCATAAAGCATTCGTTGTAGGATTGTTTGTTAAAAATATGTAGCCTTATTTAATAATAGTACAGATTACATAACAAACACCATTAATCACTTAAATGCTTGATGGGGGAAAAAGAGGGAAGTATAAGAGAGTCACATATTTTATTGCTTAATGAGCTTCTCTCTTACGCAAGGGGCCACAGGATATTGCCACAGTCTGAAAGCTTTGTAAGAGTTTGAATTAAAATTGTGGCTATGAGAGAAAGAGGAGTGTCTGCTCTCTGGGTTTAAAAGTAATATTAAAAGTACAGTGGCATGCAAAAGTTTGTGCACCCCTAGTGCAAATAGTCAAAATTTCAGACACTGTGAGTGGTTAAGAAAGAAGAAGTTAAGTCTCCAAAGGGCATGAAATTAAAGATGACACATTTCTTCAATATTTTAAGCAAGATTACTTTTTAATTTTAATCTTTTATAGTTTCAAAATAACAAAAAAGGAAAAGAGCCTGAAGCTAAAGTTTGGACACCCTGCCTGGTCAGTACTTAGTAGCACCCACTTTGGCAAGTATCACAGCTTCTTAGTAATTTTTGTAGCCAGCGAAGAGTCTTTCGGTTCTTGTTTGGGGGATTTTTGCTCATTCTTCATTGCAAAAGGCTTCTACCTCTGTAAGATTCTTGGGCCTTTTGAGGTCTAGCCACAGATTTTTAACAATATTTAGGTAAGAGAAGTGTGAGAGCCATGGCAAAACCTTCAGCTTGTGCCTCTTGAGGCACTGCAAATTGATGTTTTTTTTCCTTCAACAACAAACACACATGGTTGGGTTTTCCCGACAAAAACATGGAGTTGGGTTTAGAAAAAAAGAACAGGGTTTGGCGGGTGAAGGTCGGTGTTTGTTGGACCTATCTGCCCCATTTGGACTTTCGCCACCTTAACTTTCGTCCTTGTCCTGACGCGTTTTCCCCTGATGCCGCCGGGTGCCATCAAAATATTACGGCAACCGGCCGTCTATCATGCTGACGTTAAAGGACACCATTTTTCGTTGGTTTCTGACGCCACAAGTCACTGCCCAAGCGCTGGAATTAGACCGTGCTCATTTGAACAGGTGTCGCTGCAGAATAGAACAGTACACCCCCACTCCAGGGTCTGCAAAATATTCCTGCAGGTCTTTTGCAGTCAAACAGGAGTTTTGATTTGCTTTTTTAGCAATTCTACAAGCAGCTGTCTTGGAAAGTTTTCTCATTCTTCCAGACCTCAACAGTTCCTGTTTATTGCCATTTCTTAATAACATTGCAAACTGAGGAAACAGCTACCTGAAAACACTTTGCTATCTACTTACAGCCTTCTCCTGCTTCGTGGGCATCAGTTATTTTAGTTTTCAGAGTGCTGGGCAGCTGTTTAGAGGAGCCCGTGGCTGCTGATTGACGGCACATGGTTTCAGGAGTCCATGTGTTTATAAAGCTTTGAAATTTGCATCACCTGGCCTTTTTTAATGATGACTGTAAATAAGCCATAGTCCTTCCAAGCTAATCATGGTCTGAGACCCTGGTCAAAGTTATCTGAGAGCTCAAATGTCTTGTGGTGCTCCTTTCCCTTTTTCACTCTAAAATTGTACATAACAAAAATAATAAACTAATCTTGCTTAAAACCTTCAACCTACTTAACTATTCACATAACCCAAAATTTGGACAAGAGTTGCCCAAACATTCACATGTCACTGGATTTATCAATTAATTCAAACACCGTCCTAATGTATTTCTCATTTTAATGTTAACCTTCAATTTCCATGAACACAATTAAAAAGTCAGTACACAAAATTTCAATGTAGCTGTCCAGTGATAAGCCACAACTCCTACCTCATATTTCAGGCAACATAGGTAAGAAAACACAGTCTCTTTGAGAGATGAAACTTCTCTCAGATTATGAAAGATTAACCTCTCACTCACAAGACACAATAGCCTTTTTTAATCCAAGTCACATGTCCAGACCACCATAAAGACAAGAATGTTGTAGGGAGAGGAACATGAGGGAAAATAAGAAAATACCACATTGAGCCTTTATTGTTTGCAGCTGATGCTTTAAGGCTAACAGCAACAACTTATTTCTTGCAGCTCAGATGGCTTTGTCATCAGGAATAAAAAAAAAAACACAGTTAGAAGGTTATTACTCTGATTTACAGCACTCAGGACTGACAGGCTTTCAAACCAGCTCTTGATCCTATCCTGGACTGGTTTATGGGCTGATTAGTTGTGTGTGGTTCATAGTCCTCATGGGAGTCCTTTAGGGTATCCAGGGAGTAAAATGAGGAATAACTTCATTTTATTTTATTGCATTTCCTGGCAGCACAATGAGTGAGTGCATGAAATGTTTGCAACATTTTGACTTAGGATTTCACTGGTTGGTTAAATGTTTGTTTTCAGCATTTTTTAGGGTAAAAACACAATGAAATATAATCACAAAAGGTAAAATGTGGTTCCTTCGGACAAACCCACACAAAATTATGAATCTTATTATAAACGAGCAGTGGGGGATATTTTAGGAATTTAAACAACTTTGATGTTTAAACAACTTCCTCACACAACACTGAACCAGAAAGTCGACCACGTGATGGATGCAACTGACTGACTGGAGTGTACCATACATGTGTTATAAGATGCATTATATTTATTATATACTAACTATGTACTAAACTGTAATTAAGTACATTAAGTACATTTTGGGAGTACTTCACTTGAGCATTTTCATTTTGTGCAACTTGTTTCTACTCCACTGGCCTACTTTTTGCACGTTGAACTTTTTTCTCAGCTACATTTATTTAACAGTTAGCCTATAGTAACTACTTATTTTGGTTTTGCTTGATTGACTTCTACAATATAATCCATTGTTATAGAATGAAAGCTCAGCCATGCACATAGGTGTGGCGGGCGCTGCACTGGTCCGTCGTGGTGACACGGGAGCTGAGCCGAAAGGTGAAGAATTCTATTTACTGGTCCATCTACGTCACAACCCTCACCTATAATCATGAGCTCTGGGTAGTGACTGAAATAATGAGATCGTGGAAACAAGCAGCTGAAATGAATTTCCTCCGTGGGGTGGCTGGGCTCAGCCTTAGAGGTAGGGTGAGGAGCTCGGACATCTGGAGGGAGCTCGGAGAAGAGCCGCTGCTTCTTTGCGTCAAAAGGGGCCAGTTGAAGTGGTTCAGGCATCTGATCAGGAAGCCTCCTGGGTGCCTCCCGCTGGAGGTGTTTTGGGCCCACTGCTAGGAGGCCCTGGGGCAGGCCCAGAACACGCAGGAGGGATTACATATGTCATCTGGCCTGGGAACGCCTTGGGGTCCCCCAGGAGGAGCTGGAAAGCGTTGCTGGGGAGAGTGATGTCTGGGGCGCTTTGCTCGGCCTGATGCCCCCCTCAACCTGGACCCAAATAAGCGGATGAAAATGGATGGATATTTACACTAGTTACTTTTCTGATTAATACTTAACAAACAGAAAAAAGCTGTTTCTAAATTCTACTGAAAAGTATATGGTACTTTTATTTATAAGTGCATTTTGTTGTTTGTACCCTACTTTACCTTTACTTGAATGCTGGAGTTTTATTTGGAGTATATTTAGTGTGTATAGCCCGTGTACTGTACCTTTAAGAGCTGCTCCGCTGGGAGGGGGAGCGGAATTCAAATCTGTAGCCCCGCCCCCGCTGCCTGACATTGCGGAAACAGAAACCAAACATCGGTCAAAACAAAATGGGAGCATCGTTGGGCACCCCGACGAGGTGTCCTCTGTGCGAGGAACTGACCCAGGACCCCGTCACTCTGAAATGCAGCCACCAGTTCTGCCAGCGGTGTATCGGAGACTTGTGGAGCATCTCCCCGAACGGGCCGTACCACTGTCCGGAGTTCAGGTGTAAAACAGTGTACCAGACTCTGCCGTTTAATACCCAACGTCGACGGGATCAGCCTCCCAGCACCGCAGGTACGGTTATAACTGTATTACCGTCGGTTTGTTATCCGGTGGTTAACATTTTATAAAGCGGCTGAATCCACAAATGAAGGTGTGAGTGTCAGTTAACTTAATGCTAGCTAACTTAGCTAACGTTAGCGGTCTTCCTCTCACATGTTACATTAACGTTAAGCACTAGTTGACAGCTTGGTTACCGTTAGTTTATTTAAGGTGGATGCTAATGCTAGCTAAAGTTATTCCCTAGCTAACGTTACTTGGATATGCTGTCATGAAGACATTAAGGCTATACCACACACATCTTTAACGTTTTAGGCAGCATAGGTAGTCAAAATCATATTTTTAAATAGCATGAGATCCTGTGTATAATGTCATTTCACTAGTAGTAAAGTTACGTGTTTGTTGACAGTGCCAGGGGTCAGAGGCACAATCTAATCTGTCCAAAGTTAGTGGTTTTCTTAAGCAAATAGTCAGTGAGGGTAAAGGTCTGATTAATATCTGTGTGTTCATTAGGGCTGCAACCAAGGATTATTTTCATTTTTGATCAGTCTGTCAGTTATTTTATTTATTAACCAGTTTTTTAGTAGATAAAATGCCACAAATGTTGATCAGTGTTTCCCACAGCCCAAAATGATGTACTTCAATGTCTTACGTTGTCCTGAACAGTCCAAAGATATTCAATTTACTGTCACAAAGGAGTAAAGAAACCAGAAATATTCACATTCAAAAAGCTTGAATATGACAATTTGGAAAAATGTATTCAAACAGATTAATCGGTTATAAAAATTATTCAGTGATTAACCTAATAGATGACAGCAAATTGATGTATCATCGCATCTAGTGTTCATGCAGTTCTCCTGTGATTAGCACAAATCTGCATGGTTATTTTAGACTTCTGCTCTTCCTATATTATATAATGTGTGCTTCAATGCTTAACTTGTGCCTGATGCAGCAGGGATTCAAGCAGCAACTTTGAATCACAATTGCACAGACAGTCATTTCAAGCTGAATACCTCGTGTAAGGATGCACCAATCTGATATCCATGATCAGTATTAGTGTTGGTACTAACTGTTTAGTGGATGAGGTATCAGCCATGACATTATTGGTTTATCACATATCATCAAAAAAATTGAGCATTTTTGCCAGTCTCTACCAGTTGTATATCAGTCAGTTTATGGCAGGCTGTAGACTTTCCTAAGTCAGCTTGCAAAGCAACATAATAACTCACAAAAGTGCAAACAAGCCAAAGAGTCGCTGCTTAAACTGCCTAAAATATAACTGCTCAGTGGGCAGTAAAAGTTGAGCACAGTTGTGCTGGGCATTGGAAAGCTTGCAGGTGTTTTTGTGAAGTATTGCTGTAAAAGTGCTAAGTCAACCTTCCCTCTAAACAGTTTTGCTTTGCTTGTATTCTATTTTTAAAGGCACATCCAGTAATGACGGACAAAATGCATTTGACTCCATATTGCGGAGGCCCTCGCTCAGCAGCCGACTTCTGGGGAAAAGAAAAGCCAGCACACCCGTATCAGAGCAACCTGAAACAAAGCGATCAACTGTGGAATCTCCCAGTGTGCGTTTCAACGATACCGAAACTCCCACCACTTCCTTCTCAGATAAACCTGGGCAGTCGACTAGTGTGGAGACACCCAAGAAAGCAGTGCACCCAGAATCTACACAGTCTGAGTGCGGTGATGGCATATCCTCTGGTGACAACTCTGACAGCAAGGCAGTACCTGCAAGTGATGTGCCGCAAGACATCTCAATCCAACAGAGCCAGCAAAAATCAGAAGATGTTGTCTTATTGGATGACTCTGACACTTCCAATGAAGTAGATATATGTGATGCACCTGCTGTTGCAACCCCCAAAAAGGACACACAAGTGACAGGAATTCACGCATCACCAAAGATACCTGCCTCCTCTGCCAACTTTGTTCCCTTTCCTGGGGTCTCAACTCCAGGTAAAGGTAAGTCTCCTGTACATCACGTCAGCAAGCCTCCCCTGATAGCCACCAAACATCCAGCTGCTGCTTCAGGATCCCCAAGTCGTGTTGGCATCTTCCCGGGGTCAGACAGTAAAAATGCCAGCTCTGTGCCCTGCCATTATTGCCCTAAAACCAGGTGTCAGTCTGCTGTGAAGACCTGTCTGGTGTGCGGAGCATCCATGTGTACAGAGCACCTGCGTCCCCACCTGGACTCCCCTGTGTTCCAGAATCACACTCTGGTTCCTCCCATGGAGGATTTCTCTCCCTGGAGGTGCCAGGAGCACCAGGAGATAAATCGTATCTACTGTCGGCAGTGTGGAGTGTGTGTGTGCACGGTGTGTACGGTCATAGGCTCGCATCGTGACCATGTCTGCATCAGCATCAGGGAGGCAGAGAGAGAGCTCAGGGTAAGTGATGACTTTATACTGTAGATACACAGTAATTGTGGCTAAAGTTGAGGTTGATGTAAACATAGCCATAAATTAAATAAATACATTTATAATTTGTCTCACTATGCTTTTTCCCAGGGTAACCTAAAAGAAGAAATCAAGCAGCTACAGGGAGCTGAAGAGGAAGTAAAGAACAGACTGACTGAACTCACGCAGAAGAAAGAAACCTTCAGAGTAAGAGCGTTAGCTTCATAGTCTCACTAAACCATGCATGTATTTATGTTGCTTGAAACTGGAAGAAAAGTTTTTTTTTTTCTTACTGTAACTGAGAGTGACTCAAGGAAAAAAAGTTACAGTATATATAATGGAGCTGTGGCACTGTATTGAGATTATTGTTTTGTTAGTAAACAGATATGATCAACTACAAATGGGACTAGTTTCTACAATTGTGCACAATGCAAATGGTTTCTTATCAGATTTATCCTCGAATTCGAGAAGAGTTAGGGCTCATTTATGTTATATTTAATGGCCAAACAGACCACTGCTGTCTACAATGCTGCCTCTGATATATTATTACCACCTCCTCCACCATCACTTCATTTGTTGTTGTCAGAAACTTTGGACTCTGCCCTCTAGTGCCATCAGGTGGATGTATCTATGCCAACATAAAGGACACATGGGAGTATGTAGGCAGTGATGTTTACAACTTTTGAAATGAATGGATTTATTTTTGTGTGTGAAGAGAGTATAAATAAGCCTTTACAGCCTAAGGGTAGTTCACTTATTAGCATTTATCATTTTGTCTGTTGGTTGCATCGTAGATCAAATTTAGACATCAGAGGCCTCTAACTGCAGTGAGTGCATCCTTTTAGAAAGGGTTAGAGTATTGCATTAGATGATGTTTTACATTGTGCCTGTCTAGGTGGTTTTAAGTGAAGCTCGCGCAGGGGTGCAGCAGCAGTACGGAGCCATCAGAGAGGCCCTGGAGCAAGAGGAGCAAACAGCTCTTGAGTGTGTGACGAAGGAGGAGAACAGGGTTCTGGGGGGACTAGAGGAGAAACTCGGCCACCTTCAGAGCTCCCTGCAATCCCTCCAGCAAGGCCTCCACACCCTGGAGGGGCTGGCTGATGCAAAGGGGGACAAACTCATTCAGGACCAGGTCTTCATTATGGTGTGTTGGATTTTAGGAGAAAAAAAGTTTGTTTTGTTGGTAAAATATAAGATTTACTGTTGGCCTATGAACACTAACACAAGGAAATGTCTTTTTCTTTTTTTCTCACATGACAGGAATACAGCAAGGTCGCCCAACTGTAAGTAATTTCTTCTCATGTCCTCTAGTTGCATGTTAAGAGGTGATTTATTGAGCATGACAATAGCTAAATGTGCTACCAACAAAGTATAGCTTGAATAGACAGTCTATATGAGCATTTTATGAAAGTCTTCAGTATTGACTTTTGTAACTGTCCATATACCTCCTGAAGAGGTCATCAGGGAATTAAGAAGTGTAATAGTCTTAAATCTATATGTTCTTCACCAGGTCTAGTGACATAGGGAACTGTGTGGACCAGTTCGAAGCTCCGGAGGAAGTGAATCGTGGCCGGCTGAACTGTCTGCAGAGGTGGACCGAAAAACGTCTCGACACAGTTGTCATCACCGTGCCAGGCAAACACAGAGACCTCTACAGACTGCTCTGTGAGACAAATGTTTTTTTTATACCAGCGCCTGTTTGCTTTCCACTCACTGATGAATCACAGCTAATTAAACCAAAGGCCTATAGGCCTAAAGGTGGCATGTTCAATTAGTCTTAATCTTCTCATCTAAAGTCTTCTTTAATTTCCTTCCCTGTGCACAGATGGCACCGTCCCCTTGTTGGATGCAGACACAGCCCATCCCAAGCTGCAGCTGTCTGATAACAACAGAAGAGTGGCCTACAGCGAAACCCAGCAGTTCTACACAGAGCATGAGGCTCGCTTCAGCTCCTTTCCACAGGTCCTGGCCTCCTGTTTCCTGGAGGAGGGGCGTTCGTACTGGGAGGTGAATGTGTCTGTGGATGAGGGCCGCTGGAAGGTTGGGCTCTGTGAGGGTCAGATAGAGAGGAAAGGCCAAAAGGACAACTCTCGTCTGGGCTTCAACTCGTACTCCTGGTGCCTGGCCTGTGACAGAAGGAAGGTGGAAGCTCTGCATAACAAGGTGGCTGTTCCTGTGGATGCAGACGGGCTGCAGAGGGTAGGAGTGTTCCTCGACTTTGAGGAGGGCGTTTTATCATTCTTTAATGTGACACCAGGGGGCAGTCTAGCTTTGATGCATTCCTTCAAGCACAGGTTTACTGACCCTCTGTTCCCAGCCCTGTCTGTGTCTAAAACACACCTGGCCATCTGTGATCTGTTTGAGTCATAAACCTTGCAATACTGGCATGTCAGATGTGCTGGAAATTTACAGAGTACAGGAAAGCGCTGTGCCTTTTTATATCTCATAACCACTTCATCAATTAAAATGTGCAAAAACCTGTTAAATTCTCGGGGATGAATGTTCAGTCATGCACTGCACAAAATACTGTACATCAGCAAAAATCCCCAAATGTGATTTTATATGCATTTATATCATATAGGACAGAACTGGAATTTTATTATATCAGATATGCTGTTCATTATACATGCAACATTCCATAGTGTCAACATATTCTTTTGTATCATGATTTTAATTTTCAGGTTTTATATGTTAGATTGTAAGAGAACAAATGGGCAAGTTTTTACACTGGAGGCAAATGAATAAAAAAAGTTGATTTGGATAATGTTTCTATTTCAAATATGTTTTAAAATGTTTTTATGTCTTGTCTTTTTACATTAATAAAATGTCAAAGTTTCAAAAGCAAAGTAAAACCCGCTCTACGTCTTGCCTTTATACCTCCTATTTGCGTTTAAATAGAAACACAGGTGTGTGAGTGGGTGGTGTGTTTGACCCCCAACAGGTGACAGTTGGTGTGTTAACTTTGAACTCTCACTGCCCCCGCAGCATGTGAGCTTTACTGACAACAAACACTGCCTTTGGCACAAACTCCATACAGCCCCATAGATCGCTACTGTTATTAAACTGCTCTCCTTCTTGCAAACTCTGAAGCTCCTTTATTCAGACTGGAGGTCGGTGTGGTTGACGTCACAGAGATCAAAGTGGTGTTTACATGGACTCCTTCTGGATGATTAGTAAAGTACCAGCATGCCAGTGGTTCAGGGGCAGCTGGCCGTGGATCAAGGTTGATCCACATTGAGCAGTTTGAAATCCTCAGGATTGACAGAAGAACTTAAACTAAAAAGAACTGGATGAAAGAGAGCTCAGGGGTACAGAGCTTTGTAAAGAGCAAGGTGTAATCAACACCTGCAATTATGTTGTCATAGTTTAATAACTCGTTTCACCAAAATGTCTGCTTCCTCTCCTGACAGACTTTTATTTGGCGCAGTTTCCGACACTTGAGAGTTGAATCCACCGTGGCACCAATTTCACACTTGCAGCCACACGATCCAAAGGTAGTCAGAAATCCTCTGTGGGTGTTGCTGTCTTTCCCTCTTCCCCAGCTGGCAAATGAAGGCAGAATGCAGGACACGTCTCAGAGAGAGGTAGAGAGGAGGGGGCTTTAACAGTCACGATAATTAAATTCTCCTCTTCCTGTCCATCCAGCAGTCTCTTAAACTCAGCCAGGCTCTTACAAGCTTTTCTAGACCACCATTAAATTAAATGAGCTGAGAGCTTATAGTATGTTAGCAGGGAACAACATGTCAGATAGTTATTAAAAAATCAAATGTATTGAGTGCTCTAGACCGCTGCATTGTCTACTAATGGGGCATTACTAAATCATAGGACAAGGTCTTCATTAGTGATCCCAGGAGTCTCCCATATCCTAAAGGTAACAGCCCGAGTGTCTTCTTGTCAAAACGTCCTCTCATGATAGGAAAGCCCTACCTACTTCCGGATGCTGTGGTGAAATGCACTTAGGTATTTGTGTCTCAGAGGGATATGCAAAGAATCAAATCCTAAATTACCATGTCATGGGCATAGCGGTGTACAGTGATAAATTACTCAGAGGATGTGGCCTTGCCTTGAAGCCGCAAAGCCTTTGAATTACAGTGACAGTAAGCTTTTGGGGAAATGAATCCGCTGATTTACGGTAATATAGTGTTCTTTTCCACTTGGGCTCTCGAAGGCAAATACAGAAAATACAGAGCCAGGTAATACAGGGTGGTATTTGCTTTTTAAATCAATATTTAGTCAAAAGTAATCCAACCTCATCTAACTATGAGACTAGTCGTACTTAAATCTCATTTTGTTCTTGCCTTTCTTCTCCAGTCACACTGAACAGTACAGTAAATGGGTCAAAGTGGCTGTCATTTGCAGCACTCTCCTACAGATTGCATGCTTTTACCTCTCATTGTTGTCAGGATGGGAAGTAAAATGGCATGAAATTACCCAGGTCAGAGATTTTCAAACAGCAAGCCTTCCTCTGAAACTGCCTTCTTAATGCCACAAAATGTCACTCTTCCTGTGTTCTAGCTTGTTGATTGGTTGTTGACCTTGTGTTAAGATTGCTCCCAGGTTAAGCAATTACAAGTTTACCTTCAAACTTTGATATATGTCATCGTTAGATGTAGGTCCCTGACCATTAAAGCCTCTTTTTTTCCCCATCTCCTGTGGAAGTAATAGTTGCTGTGCAGCACAGATTGCTGTCGCTCCTGGGCTGGGAACGGTAGCCAATTCAATTTGCATTGTTCCATGGGAAAATCTGCCCTCAGTCAACCATTACCTCCTGGGTCATAGTCAGTCAAAGCTGCTGATTTGAGTCACTTAGCATGTAAAATGTTACATTACAGTCAACCAACAGGAAAATCAGTTGTCTTTATAGCCCCGACTTGTGTTTCTCATGTATTATTGCTTTTACGTTTGAGTCACAGAGGGTCTGCTATTTTCAGAGTCCTAAAACACTCCTTATCAGGATGAAAACATGCTCTCTTTTTTGCATGAAAAGAATTTTCGACCCATTTCCCAAATTGCGACTGTATATCTCAATCCAGGTAGCTGAAATTGAAATATGCATGCTTTTTTTTATAAAACGCAAGCAAAACATTCAATTATTTTGCATGAAAATGTAAAATTTTGCAAAGAAACATCATAAAAACTGATAACTTATAATTTTTTTAAATTTTGGTACATATGTCATTTCTGGCTACCGTCCAGGAAAAAGTTGGAGATGGGTTAAAATTCTTTTTTTTACATTTAAGTGTTAAACAATATTCTGTATATTTTTTTGTGAATATCTGATGCTTAGCTCTTTGACTCGAGTGTAATGACAAATGGACTTGCACTTGTATAGCTCCTTTCTAGTCTTCCGACCACTCACCCATGTCCACACAGGTGGCCGACCCGACCATACATGATGCCACCTGCTCACCTAAACATTCACACGCACTCATTCAGTATCTTACCCAAGGCTACATCGACATGCTGGAGGAGCTGGGGCTGATCTTGCGATTAGTAGATGACCCACTCTACCTCCTGAGCCACAGCCGGGAGGAAATAACTGCTCCCACAACATACTAGTTGTTGATAAGAGCCTGGAGCCTGAGCTATGGAGTAATGGGATATATGCAAATTGGAGTTCGTGCTCATTAGAAGGCATATAGTCATTAGCAGTATGAAAGGACAACATCTTCCTCCAGAGAGGGTAACAATCAGCTCGCAGTCCGCCTTAGCAGACATGTTACTGCTCATGCATAACATATGTTAACTGCCACTATTTTCTGTGGGACATACAGTCGTTTTTAGCCTTTTTTAAAACTGTGTTTTGATATTTGAGTCCTTAAGTTTACACAGGATTAATCTACAAACCCTTGCAAGATGAGGATTGGATATCTATCAGCATCCTAGCAGCAGAGCACATGAGGTTCTCTGCCTTTTACATTTTTATTTTATCCATCTAAAAGTAATGCTGTTAAGAAAATAAAGCTGATGTTATTATCCTTATATATTTTCAGCAAATGCTAGTGATGATTTTATCCCACTGACAAGTTAACCATCTGTGTACTCAAAGCTTGATGTACTAAAGCTTGTGCTTAAGAACTTCGCTGTTGTCCAAAAAAATGTGGTCAATCTTGTCGGATCGCTTAAAAACAAACAAACAACTAGAAAACAACCTGAAGAACTTAAAATCAGTTGTGCCCAACTGGTCCGGCCACAGGATCCAGATTTATCCTTAGTCATTAGTTCAAGGCCCACACAGTTTAATATATTCAGCATCATACCTGTGTTTGGCCATCACGTCAAGCTAGTTTGCTGTCTCTGTTAAGTAGATGTCTGTTGGTCAGTCACTCTGCAGCAGGAAACAGCACTTCAAAATAAAAGATCTGCTCTGGAAATACACTATACTCTGAAATCAAGTGTGTTTTTTACAAACTTGACATGTTAGTGAGTCACTTGTGGTCCATTCAGAATGGATGCGCGACCAACTTTTGGATTGGGACCCACCTTTTAGGAACCACAGAGTCGGCCATATTGCTTTGCTATGTTTCTACAGCAACCCAGAAAGGACAAACCAAACAATTCGCGTCAGCCATCTAAGGTAGCAGCCCCTTCACAAGAAGAACATTGGAAAAACTCTTGAAACTGCTTTATTTAGTGTTTTTACTGGATTAAATCAGTAGGTCTGTTTGTTTTGGAGAGGAAGAGACATCTGTGGATAATTGGGCACCCTGTAAAAACCTCATCAATGTCTAGATCTCAGACATCAAAGAAAAGTTGAGTACACATTAGCAGATGCTGGGCTTGCAGTCTGTTTCAGACGAGCCAAACTGCATAGTAGAAACACTGATTTGTATCATCAAACTCTTTACTGGTTTTAATCCCCTGGTCCATTTGTTTTGGAGAGGAAGAGACCTCTGTGGGTAATTTGGCTTCTGGTAAAAGCATCCTGAATAATGAACGCTAAAGGAATTCTAACCAGGAGGGGTTTCATTTGGTTGCAATCTGCAGTCCTCACTAAAAGATGCCATTAAATCTCCCTAAATCTTACACACTGCAATAACCATCAAAGATAGGATGAAGCCAAAATAAATGAGTAAATGACCCTTCAGACAATTTCCACCTGCCACATAAAGGAGCCTCTGAATAATTTAAAACTGTATTAATTTGTATCTATGGTTGCAGTGTATCTATTCAGTGATGCAGCACAGAATGTTCTGTGAAACAGTGTAAGTGCACAGCCTAGTACCCAAGTATTACCAGGGGGTTGACACAAATCTATACACACGCTCGGCATGCCTCGTGGCCATATCTTCTGTTGGCATGGCAACAGTCAGGGAGCTCAGGTGAGCTGGGAGTCTCACATGTCTCACCCGGTCACCTGCCAGGCTTGGCAAGGTCTGCGGAAATCTGAGACAGAAGAAGTGATGGGCCTATTGTTGAGTGACATGCCTATTCTTTTCCTTCACCTTTCCCCAGGCAAATCAATTTACCTTCGACTGTTCCACAGGGAAAAAAAGCCTCATGACTTTCATGAGCGACTCTATCTGTGTTTCTGTCTGTCAGCCAGCGCTGAATTGATAAAATCCAGTTTGATGAAAACTCACATTTCACATCTGTCTTGTTGCTGTTCAGTCTCGTGATTAAAGAGAATTGTTGAAAACTTAAAGCACCCTGATCGCGTCACACACAATGTAATTTAAACAAACAGAACAAACAGAATGGTAAACAGTTACATGTAATATCTATTTGTGTCTGTTTAGAGGTGTTTCCATTCAACTATTAACATGTCAGCACATTAGAATCAGCAGGAAATAGCAGCACCATCTATTTCAAACATAAACACTGTCAGCTGTGAAGTGCCTGCCTGTCTCCTCCTCCTCCATCCCACATACTGTACCCCACTGTACTCTATTTAGTGTTTCCGGACTACGAGAGTGCACGCAGTGAGGTGCAAAGCAGTGTAAATGCAATGCAAAAATAAAACACATGGCACAAATCTTCTCTACAACCATAATACAAAAACAATGTTAAATCCAACTTTTCAGAATATGCTTTAGCAAAGATAATTTTTCACCTCAACCCATCAATGGATAATCTTTTAATATGTTGCAGTGAAATCTGTGCACATTCAACCTCTTTTACAAACTATAGTTTTAAAACAAATGTCTTTTATTTCTTTATTTTATGGATAACCATTTCAGACAAATTGGAAAAGCAGTTGACCTAAACAACGTACATCCTCTTGAACTGAAAGAGCTCCACTTAAAATCAGAGCATATGAGTTTGTCTGGGTTACTCTCAGGGTTACTCCACCATATCTTTACGTGGCAAATAGTAGTTTGCTGCTTCATTAATGCTCTCAGTGTTACATATGAAACCTTTAAATGTTTATTATTCTCAGAAAAATCCTTTAAGAACAAATATAAAACAGTGGATTCATCAAAAAGTATCATTTAACCCCTTTGTGCATCAAGAAATCCAAAATGCAGCTTCTCTACACCCCTCTAAAATGATAATTAATATTACCATTTCTGCCAATATATCCCTCTAAAGCAGGATTTATACTTCACCTTACCTACGGCGTAGGCTCTGCATCGATGAAGAGCCTATGCTGTGCCCTACGCCGTAGCCTGACGTGCACCTCCCTAGAAATGTAACTACATCTCACAGCGATGCAGACCTCCTGTCTATTCAGTGGAAATGAAACTTTTATTTACTTTCATTCAACAGATAGGAAACAAAAACATGTGAAGACAATAATACTCCCACAAAATAACATTTGAAGTCTTGTGTTTGATTTATCCTGGCTTCATAAGAGTGTGGGAAATCTCTGCTAATTGCTAGGCTAATTTATACAATGTAAAATGCCATAGGCTTGTGCTAAAAACATTAGCATGTTGTAATTGTGGGGAAAATGTCTGTTCTTTTTCTGTGAATGCTGTGTGTTATAGTGAAGCCAAGTTGTGTTTGAAATTGTGGCTATTAAGCCATGTTTAATGTGTTTTAGGTGTGTTTTGAATCAACTAAACTAAAGAGCACTTCACAGAAACCTCTGCCACCAACTAGTGTATTGGAGGTGTAACTGCAGAGTGACACAGACCAACCATGTACAAATATAAATGCTCACAATGGCGTAGGCTACGGTGTAGGCTCTGCATAGAGCTGACGCACAAGTATAAATCCAGCTTAAATCCTACACAGTGGACCTTTAGGGAAGGGACTGATCAATGATCTATATCTAAGTAAACCAGAAACAAGCTCAGACACCTCCCTAATAAGGGAAGGCAGCATAGCTGAAAAAGTTTGGTGAGTGTTCTATTCTATTCAACCTTTATTTAATCTCGAGAAATCATTGAGGGACCACCCTCATTTACAATGATGTCGAGAGTACAGTTAGAACAGAAAGATATATGAAAACAAAACAAAGCAAGAGCAAATATATATGCACATGCATATACATATACACATACACATGAACATATGCAGACACCACATACATTCACATGTAAATACTCACACACACACACCTACAGAAGGAGAGAATCACACACACAATTCAGACAATCAAACAACAGAACAGTTAAAAACAGTTACATTCAAGAGCGGAGTAGTTTGTAATCATGGTTTTAAACTGGCCTATAGATACAAGTGCATCAAGTTTTAGCGTTTGCTGTAAGGTGTTCCAAGTATGTGCAGCACAAAAACTAAAGGCAGTTTTCCCAAGCTCAGTATTTGCACGGGGGACTTCGAGTGTCAGCCAATCACTTGAGCGAGTGGAATAATGACTCTTAGACCAGATTAATAAGGAGGAGATGTATGACGGTAAATTTCCATTTAGGGCTTTGTAGATGAACAGAAACCAATGTCTGTTACGTCTAACTGTTAAAGAAGTCCAACCAACCTTTTCATATAGGATGCAATGATGAGTAGAATAACTGTCACCGGTAATAAATCTCAAGGCGGAGTGATAAACTGAATCAAGGGGTTTAAGAATGGAGGTAGAGGCGTGTCTATAGATGATGTCACCATAATCCAGGACAGACATGAAGACGGCATCAATTATCCGCTTCCTACTGAACATGGGAAAAATCACAATGTTTCTGTACAAATATCCAATTTTTTGTCGTAACTTCCTTACAAGTGTGTCTATGTGAAATTTAAAAGTAACTTTTTGATCCAACCAGATACCAAGATATTTATACTGTGATACCCTTTCAATACTGTGACCATTTAGAGTGGCAATATGTAAGCCATTATCAGCAGTATCAACTATATCTCTGGCTCTGGAGAACAGCATGTATTTGGTTTTGTTTGCATTCAGTACTAGTTTTAAATTACAGAGTGCATTTTGCAAATTGTCAAAGGCTTGTTGTAGGGTTTGGGTGGCAGAGTGCGCAGTATTAGAAAAACAATACAGAACTGTATCATCTGCGTACAGATGGGAATTACAATTTGTTATGGAGGATGTGATATTGTTAATATAAATAGTGAAGAGGACAGGACCCAATACTGAACCTTGTGGTACCCCCTTTAACAGGGGTAATAAAGAAGAACGGTCATTTCCCAAAATCACACACTGCTGCCTGTGAGAAAGATAGTCCTGAAACCATTTACAGGAATTACAATCAAAACCAATATCATGTAGTCTCTGAAGGAGTAGAGCATGATCAACAGTATCAAATGCTTTGGAAAGATCAACAAAAAGTGCAGCACAGTATTTACCTTTATCAACAGCAGCTATGATATCATTTATAACTAAAGTGGTAGCAGTGACAGTACTGTGTTTTGCTCTGAAACCAGATTGATGTGGATTTAACACAGAATTACTTGAGAGGAATGATTTGAGCTGATTGTTTACTAATGATTCTAAGATTTTAGCAAGACAGGGGAGTTTGGAAATTGGCCGATAGTTGTTGAGATCATTTTTATCACCACCCTTATGGAGTGGGACTACATGTGCAGATTTCCAGACCTGAGGGATAACTCCAGTAGAAATAGAGAGATTAAACAGATGTATAATTTGATTACTAATAATCGGGGCAGAGAGCTTTAAAAAATAGGGGTCTAAATTATCCTCCCCAGTTGCTTTCCTGCAATCAATAGTTTGCAGCGCTCCCTTAACAACAGACGAAGTGACAGTCTGAAGGGTGAACTGAGAGGTACGATATGAGGGGAGCACATGATCCCTAGGGTTATTATTAAGAAAGTTATCTGAGTAAACCATATCAAACTGATTTCCAGCAGCAGCAAAGTGTGTGTTGAAGGCATGGCAGATTTCTGATGGATCATTTATGAAGCAGTCATTAAATGTAACAGAAGAAGGAATGGATGTAGAGGATTTGTTTTTGTTCATATTTACTGCTTTCCAAAATTTTGATGGATCTGAATAAGAGTTAGAGACTAATTCTATGTGATAATTAGCTTTTGCTTTTCTCACAGAGGATGTGCACTTATTTCTGAGTTGTCTAAAAGTTAGCCAATGTGCTGCTTCACCAGTACGCCTTGCTAAAGCCCAGGCTTTGTCCCTTTCCTTTAACATTATTGATAACTCTGTGGAAAACCAGTGACTTGATCTATTTTTAATCCTGAGCTTTTTAAGAGGTGCATGTTTATCAATGATAGTGATAAATGATTTTGTAAAGTATTCCAAGGCTAATTCTATGTCCAGTATGTCAGAGGTGTGACATATGTTACTCTCTGTCAGATCATTGAGGAAAGCCTGTTCATTGAAAGTTTTAAAGTTTCTTTTGGTAACAATTCTGGAGGTTGATCTTTCCTGTTTGGATCTTCTAACACAGGCTAGAGGACAGTGATCACTGAAGCCAAGTGCAAAAACTCCAGAAGCCGTAATTTTGTCACTTCTATTGGAGAGAATAAAATCAATTAGTGTTGATTTTGAAGGGTCCTTCAGATTGGGTCTGGTTGGTTCCTCAATGAGCTGTGACAGATTGAGATTATCACACATTTCCTTTAAAGTATTTGAGTCGTCAGAGAACCAATTTAGGTTAAAATCACCTAGAACTAGCATCTCTGACTGACTGTACTGAACAAGGAGGTCTGCTAATTTGTTAACAGCACCAGAAACAGCTGAGGGTGGCCTATAAATGCCCACCACATTAATTGCATTGTTGCTTGATAAGTGTACCTTCAGAGCAATAAATTCAAAGGAATGAGGAATTGTGACAGCATTTAAAACAGTGACGGACAGACATGACTTCACATACACAGCCACACCACCCCCTCTTCCCACTCTGTCTATTCTGTACAAGTTATAGTTATTTAATGAAACTTCAGAACTGTGTATACTCTGTTTAAGCCAGGTCTCTGTCAAAACCAGGATATCGGGGTCCGTTTGTGATATGAGAATTTCCAGCTGATCCAGTTTAAACTGATTACACAGACTTCTGATGTTTAGATGTATTAACCCCAGGCCATTTCTGGATTTGAATGTGTGTGGGTTCAACGATATCTGCCCAGCATCACAGGAGGGCTTACTTGCAAATGGCAATCTAGAGCTTGTTTGAGGTGTGGGGTTTATGGTGATTAAATTATCAGGTTTATAACAACTTGTACAGGAATTCGGCCGGTGGTGCTTACGAGGGCTGTTAGTAATCAGAACGGGGATGTTAAATACAGGGTCAGAGGGTGAGGGTGGAGGATGGAGTGTGTTGTGAGGTCATGGAGTAAAAGTTTTACACGAGTGTAAAGTGTCACCTCTGATAGAGAGCAGTGGGGCAAATTAAATGCCAGCTTCCAAATTGAACACTTTTGTTTTGAAATTGGGAAAAACTATTAAATGCAGCAGAGGTGATAAGCCTCTGCACTTCTTGGAAGATGGGTTTCAAGCTTACAAAGTGGCCCCTTCACGACTGGAGTCATAGATCTGTGTAGCGATGCAGCAACACAATCTATTAGTTTAAAATCACTCCCTGTGATTCCATCTGTTCTTTCCGTGGCTTCATTTTTGAAAACATAATCCCTATATTATGCTAAGAAGATCTACACTGACTTTTATTTGAAAAAGATTATTGTCTTTGTTTGGAGTGCCAAGCGTGTTGGATTCACTCCATGTGGGTAATTCAGGGTACACTTACTGTTATTGAATTGTCAGTCAATAAAGAGACTTCCATCTGCACTTGTTTCTAAACTACTGATCCTTTGAGTTGTCTTTTGGGACTCCTCATAACCTCAGTAGGAGTAGATGAACTTAGCGGTTTCTTGGCTCGAATCATCCTGCAGCTTCACTTTCCAGACAGACACAGTTGGGGCTCTTGATCTCTCGGCTTTTACCTCTGACGTTGTGTCTCGTTCTGGTGGTGCAGGGGTTGCTCATTGCACACAATCACCACAGAACCAGAGCTTTCTTGTGTTTTTCATCTTCACTGCGTTGCAGCCTTGGTTGATTGTTTTGTCTGTCTTCATTGTGTTCACATGCAGAGCACGGTTTCACAGACAGACACTAGCCAGCCAAACAAACATGTCTCAGCCTGAGAACTATTGATAAGCCGTTAACGAAACAGCCAAGAACCTGGTGTTGAGGCGTGTGCATATATTGCATGAGCTTAATTATGTTTGTGAGGGTTAGCTGTGTCTCGTTCTGTTCTGGCAGAGAATGAAAATGGTCGAGTTCATTATTTCTGTCAAAGCCTTGACTCCTGTGACCCTCATCATATAGCTTCTCCCACACAGAGGTCAAATCTTAGAGGGCTAGTTATGGGAAAAACAGGCACAGTAGCAGACAGTCTACCTGGAATGCACTTCCATTGTGTTGCACTCGGTTGTTTACACAAAAAGTGCCACAAATAATTGTACAACAATGGGAAAAGGAGAGTTTACTTTAGCCCTTTTTACACAGAGATTGTGCTATAGGGCCACTAAGAAGTCCCTTCTTCATGTCGCCTTTGCATTTTTACACAAAACTAAACACTAAACATCATCCTGCTCCTGTGTTTGATTTTAGACAGCATGCTGGCATCATAGAATTAAAAGAGGCGTGACAGGCATGACATGTAACACATGACATCGGCCTCAAGTGTAACATATACGTGTCGGTAATGTTTCATAAACACTAACAATGGCATAACATGGCAATAACAATAATTTACTGTCCTTATATGGCGGCTGATCTCGTTCTCTGCTCGGAGGATAAGGAGCTCCCCAACCTCATTGTTTTCCCAGTTTGTGTGCTTCTTCTTTGAGTTAGCCGCTAACTGCTATCAGCTACTATTTAAATCTCCCTCAGTGGGTTGCACACATAACATGCTTTCTTGCTGTTTTAATCAATATGTGCAGGACTGTCTTTCAAATATTTATTTTTGAATTTCAAATTGTATTTTTACGTTTCTATTGTTGTACAGATTGAACAAACAAGATGTCACATGTTCATCAATGAGAGCAGAGCCAGGTTTGCTATTTTCCCTTGTTTCCAGTCTTTATGTTAAGCTAACTGTCTGGCTGTATCTTCATGTTAAGCAGACAGGTGAGAGTGGTATTGCTCTTCTGACCTGACTCTCAGCAAGAACACAATGAGCTGCAATAGCTGTATAATAATGATACCATCAGCATTTAGATTGGTTCCCTGTAAGCCTCACTTTTACTGCAATTCTGCCTGCCTCTAAGTATGATCTCCCAGTAAAATGAAGGTTCAATTTACAGCACTAAGGAAGTGGGTCAACTACCACACAACCAAAACAGGCAAATGATAGTGCTGCAGTTTCCCAGTAGCTATCCCCAGATACCAAAGAGTATCAGTGTAAGTTCTTTGCAGTTACTTTCCTCAGTTGTGGAAATGGTGGTGATGGTTGACAGTGGAACAACTGAAGTAACTGTGGAAGGCAAAATGCAGTGTGTCCTGTGTTTTTGGTAGTTGCTGAGCTCCAAAGAAAACACAAAGCAATCCAATTATTTTTGCCAGAGTGGCACCAACATGTTCTCACTCCCAACTAGTCAAATGTGGCTGCTTGGGCAGTGGCTCGCGTCAGTTTTGGACGTGTCATTTACTTTGTCAATTTCCACTCATTACATGTTACAAGGGGGTTGTTTACGACAAGGTTGCAGTCATTGTAGTCTTTTAGCTCAGCGAAAGTGTCGGCTCCACAGTGCTGTGTGCACTCCTCCTCTTCAGAGGAATTCTCCTGCAGTCTGACCACACAAAACTTGCCCATTATTACTCGCTTGTAAACAACCTTCGCAGTACGATGCCTTTGAACACAACACCAGCCTTCTTCTTCTGCTTCTTTCTGTATCCCACATTGCAATGGTTTCCTGCCAGTTGGCGACACTCACATAAAGGAGAATTATCACCATCAAATGGGCTGGAGTGTATAACGAACGAGGGTCAAACGAACGATCAAGCGGAAGTTTACACACGGGTGTGAGGCAGCTGAAAAAATAGTTCCACAATCGAGATGAATAGTGAAACGGATGGAAACCACAGTTTGCTACGATTTTTATGTGGGAACATCAACGAACACCACTGACCACTCGGTGAGTTTCATGGCTTTGAAAACCAACGTTTAAGGTGGTTTTAGGACAGATTTACACATGGCCATAGACAGCATTGTTAAGCTAGGCAGGGGAAAGACAAATTCTGTCAAATTCTCAGAGAAGGAGCAATCGTCAAGATTTGGGTCTTGACCCCTCTGTTTCATCATAAACAACCAGGGATGGGGCTCAAAGTGCAAAATAATGGACTTATCCTTTAAGGTTAATTAAAATAATTTGAGTAGTTGGAAGACTAGGAAGGCGCTATACAAGTGCAGTCCATATTACCATGCGGTGAAAATGAAACTACTGGCTGAGGTGAGTGCAGCTCCAGTGAGAATCAACGAGCCGACATTTCCTGACAAGACGACTGACTGGAAGTCAAACAGCTGACATCACAAGCGCTGATTTCCACAGTCTGGCATGTGTAGTCAGTCACATTTGGCTTGAAACAATGCTTCAGAGTGCCACGAGGAAAACCAACAACATCCTGCCTCACTGTGTAGATTTCCGTATTGCTGGTGACAAATGAAACCCTGTAAATGAGACAATAAAGACAATTAACGTCCATTTGTTCTACGAAAACATAAATGTTAATGGTGAATCCGGGAGATGTGTCATCAAATTAATCTTTCATCCACACCATCAAAATGTCAGCCGGGAGAGCTCTTAACCCCGAGCGGAAGCAAAGGTGCTGAACTATTGTGAACGAGGAGACGTTTGGCATTTTCACTCACAGCAATTTTGTGACCGGAAGATGAAGGCCTGAGACCATCAACTCTGCCCAGTGCAATCGGGCCTTTTTGGGAGTGTATTGTATTGCATCCTCTGTGTAATCATCCAACATTTTCATTTCCCCCTGCCTTCCTCCTGGGCCTACTTTCAGCTGTCTGGAATGTTTTTCTAGCACTGATGGAGACGGGGGCTTTACGGTTTTCAAGGTAATTGGTATGTGGCTGTTTGAGCCCGTGGTTGGAAATATTCGGTATGAATCATGACGTTATTGCTGTTTTTATGAACACTAATAATATTGATGCACATATTGCAGTCAGGGCATCCTCGGCGCATGTGTCTCCAAAGCTACAAATCATAACTGTGAGGGGTGTTTTCATTGTCTTTGTAATGAGCAGCTTGATATTTGTGGCGGATGGTATTTCTATTTGAGAGAAACCTTGAAATATGATCTGTGCTATTTTCTGATGAGTCCTCAAATCCCACAAACGAAGCGCGCTCATTAAAACAAAATCCTCACCGCTCTCGCTATTTCTCTCCTTTTTAACTTGAACTTCCTTTCGGCCCATTATGAATTCCCACAGTTCGCTCTCTCCATCTTCCTCTCACACTGTCATTTCTCTCCTCTGAGCTTTTGCTGACTTGAATGATTTATTCACAGCTCAGATTCGGTCTCATGGTGAAATGTGAATAACGTCTGTGTCCCCGGGGCAGCAGGCTGGTCACACCTGAATACACCTCCTTCTATCTCTGCCTTTCATTTCCATCCTTATGTTACATGACTAAAAATTACCTCACCGGATGCTCTGTGAAGAATAAGTGGAGCCTGATTAATGTGACAACATCAAACTTTACACCTATAATGTTTCTGGATTTCAGTCATTGTAGTTTTGCAGACATATTAAAAAGTTTTTCCTTCGCCATGCTTTGTTACAAGATAAGTGTGTAGGTGGTGTTTGCCATAATGGTCCATTGAAGTAACATAAGTGCCCTAACAATGCATTAGGCAGGGTATTTTAAGTAAAAAAAAACTTCACATAGCTCTTTTAAAACAAAACACTTATCTTAACAACCTAAATCACAAAACGGGGCTGTAATAAAGAGGAGAGTTCTATCTCCCAGTGTAGGCGCTATAAATATGCTGCTTACTGTGTGCCCAAATTAAATTCTGATGTCAGATATAGATTCTGCTCTTCCCCAGTAATAAAATAAAAGCAGCAAGTAACTATTTTGCCAAGAAAAAGTCTGACTCACCACAGTGTCTTATTGATTTGTTTCAGACTACAGCCTGAGCAGCAACCTGCAGGGCTGAAAAGTGAAGCCAATGCAAGAACTGCAGTTCCTCTAATGACCACATGAAGCTGGCTCAGAGAGCGAGTCAATCCCCATTGACCCCCATGTTTAAATACCCAACATTACAGTCGAAATAAACATGTTTACAGTCTGCTAGAAAAAACGGTTTTGTTCTCTATAGCTAATTTCCCCATTTATGACAACTGTACCTGGGTCATTTTTATATAACTCCCCCATTAAATAATAATAATAATAGCTGTAATTAATATAGCGCCTTTCAAGAGACCCAAGGATGCTTTACAGAGAAAAAACAAAACAAAAAACAAACAAAAAAAACAGACTAGCTGCCAAAGGCCTGTGTGAATAAGTGTCAAAAGCATTGTGATTTCTTGAGTGTTTCTGACACTTCCATTATGCTGCTAAGGTTACACAATCTGCGCTGCCGTGTTGTTTTCCCCCCTCATTACTGCTTGCAGCTACATTGTTAATGTTGCTTTTTTAAAAGTGTGCAATAAAATGTGTCTCTGTGAATTGAAAGCAAATAGCTATTTCTACATGTATTATCAAATCATTTATCAGTAATACGATGAATATGATAGGGAATGTGAATGTTTGCGTTGCAAGTCCATTTACGGTGTGCGGCCCTAAATTTTCTGCTTGCGCTCCTAAAATGTTCAGTCAGGGGCCACTGTGCTCCTAGTGAAAAAAGTTAGCATAGAGCCCTGACATGCCAAACTCGAGGCTTCAAAATGGCCGTCCACATGGTGGCTACATCCATTATTTATACAGTCTATGCTACAGCCATGTTTGGTTGTACTCAGCTAAATGCTAACACCAGCATGCTAACATTCTCGCGATGACAATACTAACCTGCCTAATCCAGCCCGACCCCACCCAAGCCCGCGCATGTTCTGTCCAAGCCTGGCCCGGCCCAGCTCTTTAACTGTAATTATGAGTCGGAGCCCGGTTTAGACCTGACATTTTTTTTTAAGGATTGGGCCATTACAGCTTATGTTTTGAACTAGAGTTGTTTGAATGACCGAAGTCTGTTCAGAATGCTCTCAATGAATGTGATTATGTCAGAAAACAGGGTGTTTATTTATAATGAGTCCCTGTAGAAACCAAAGAGTGCGAAATGGCTACTCCACAGAGTGACGCGAGTTTGGATATACAAATGGAGACTGTGGCACGTACTGTACATATTGCGTTTGTCTGACACAAACGGCAACAGCTTTTTGTCATGATGATGCAGCTGGATCGTAGGCTATGTGGCTCTTCTTTCTCGTGAGCGAGCTTCTGGAAACTCACGTGGACTGAGGAATGAATGACGTGGTAGGGTTGTGTATGGAGTCAAATCCACCACAACACAAATAACATTCTTTATGGTAAAAAATTACATTCAAAATTTAATTTTCGGAGTCGGTTGTTTATTAAATGTTTTTCCGGTCATGTCGGCTGTTTCCCTTCGGTTCTATTTACATGTAGCATCCAGTTCACGTAGATACTCACAACTCCCGCCCCCTTTCCACGATTGTCTGTTCCAAACAAGCTATGCTTGAAAGAGGATGGAATTGGCTACGCCCATTTTCCACCAGTTGAGGTGTATTCCCCCGGACTAATGCGCAGCAGGTCAAGTGTGATGCATGCGAGGGGAGGAACTCACATGTGCGCGGCATGTGTTGATTAATTCAATTTCACAGTTTTATTTATTTTTTATTTTTTTTATCACACTATAGGTTTATATAATTAATACATTTGAAAACAATAATAAAAACACATAGCCTAGGTCTATTATGAGGAGCCCGACCCGTCCAAGTCCGAGGATAGTGGCGGGAAATTACGGCCTGACCCGACCTGGTCCGGGTCGGGTTCGGGCAGAGAATCTAAGCTCTAACTTGGACACCAAGACAAATTAAATGGTGACCTGATGAGGTCACAGCTGTATGTGAAATATTGAGAGATTGCCAAGGTTATTAGAGTTCCTCCTGAGGGGAATGTTAATGTCTGTACCAAATCTAATGGCAATCCACTGAATAGTTGCTGAGATGTTTTATTATTATTAGGAAATTCTTCATAAGAAATAACCGCCTATTTGATCTCATGCTGGTCTAGACACTCAAAGAAAAAGTATTTGAAAGTTAATTTAGCATACTTTTACAGAGGCAGACTGAGATATTCCAGTCTGTGAAGATTTATACAAACACAATGTTGGCCTGAAATAACTGCAGTAACATTTTGAAGGAGCTGATCACACTGACTTTGCCTTCGGCTTTTCGTGTGCTCCAAAAGAAAACATATCCTGATCCACAGATAAGGAACTAGAGGGAAGTGTAAGAGAAGTCGGCTGTCCTTCTTTATCCCCAGAGAGCAAGGGCAAAATCTTCTGTCAGACACCAGAATCAGCAGGTCGGCTCGGCTCCTTATGTAGACAGTCTGATGCAATCTTGAAGTAACAGGCCTAATTGTCTCACCAGTCAGTCTGTAACCTGTTTGTATCAAAATGGGCACACACCTGGAGCAAATCCATGTAAGAGTTTGGCTTGTAAACACAGTCAAATGCTTTGTATTTCATTTAAACAAGCAGCTATATGTTGTATGTTCAGAAAACACAGAAAGTACAGAGACCCAACATAGAGTAGTGCAGTTTAGTGATAAAGAAGACCCAGTTTTTAAGAGACAAGTGAAAGTTGGATCATCCTCTGGCCTGTTACTCTGACAAACACCAGTCCAGATGTGGCCAAGAGCAGTGAAAAATAGCTGTTTTTCAGCTTTTGGAGGATCTGATGATGTGCATGGTCATTACAAATATTTGTGGGGCTATATTTCTATATTTCATATATTGTAGAGGATGCGTTCCCCTGTCGTAATTAAGCGCTTGCTGGAGAGCTGTCATATTTTTCCCAGACAGAGCAGAGACCGCAGAAGTGTCATCCAGGGTCTCATTTCACATCCTACTGGAAAGGAAAGAAAGATACAGTACTCTCAGTCCTCCCTCTTCTCATCAATGCAACGACCGGCCTGTCAGCAGGATACGGGACAAATCAATGTGCGCCTTTACATGAGAACGTCTTTGATGAGCTGAGGTTGTCTAAATCTCTCTCAGCTGGATATCAAGGCACGAGATAGGCCTGATGCAGACGTACGGTGACTTATGATTCACCTGCTCTTAAAATAGCCAGCTCTTGAATTTATTTACTGTTTGAGCTGAAGCCGCCCAAACTTTTACTTGAGACATTTATTATAGGAGCTCACGGGGCTTATGCACACCACGATCATCATTGTGTCACACTTTAGGAGTTAAAATGTGCCCATTTATTAGTACCACAAATAAAATGTATTTTTTTCTTCCACCTGTTTTTCCTGTGGCTGTGGGTGTTTGAAGAGGTGTATGAATACAACACTGCACCCACCCACAGCCTCAGCTGTAATCTGTCAGCTTGCCAGAGATTCTCCCCAAGAACCTTAAATCTCTCTCATTTATCATTGGTACCAAGCACGAGTCCTTTGTAATCTATTTTTCACATTCTGCTTTACACTTACATCTCGAGATGTTTCCCAATGGATGAATCATATACAATTTTACTCAGTCTCAAAGGTGTTCTCCCTGAATGGTACAAATAGTAATCATGATATATTGTTATATATCTAGGACTAAGCATGACACAGCCTATATGGAGCAAAGCAACAGCAGCTGGCAGGAGGAAACTGGTTGTAGAGGAGAGTCAGAGGCGAGCTGGAGGGAAGTGTGGAGGGTGCAAGCAGAAAGAGTTAGATTTGTGTTAGGAGCAACTTGTGATGTGTCCCCAGCTTTCCAAAATCCCAGTAAATGGACAGGTGAGGAACCAACATGTTCTTTATATTCAGGTATAACTTCACTTCGGCACATTCTGTCAGGGTGTGAAATGAAGGTGGGCACGACTTGCTTTGTCTCCTTCACAGGAAATCAATTCCCTCGAAGATCCAATTCCACAGAAAAAGTCAGTTCCCTCACACACCTATTACGTCTGCATTGATTTCTTAAAAAAAAAAAAATCACAAGGACCTTTCTAAAGACATAGCAACAATCATAAAGTGACACAGTGCTTAAATACAGCCCATAATTGCGTCAGAGTCCACAGCTGTGTCCATGATGACAAACAAAAACCCACCCACTCAGACAGCCTCATCTATCAGAACATACAACAGCCACAGGTTGATACACTTTCAAAATCCCACTGGCATTACAAGAAAACAAAATATTTTTTCAAGTTAATAATATACTGTATATAAGATATAAACCTAATTATACAGTATACAAATGCCTGTCCTGGGGATGTTAATTAACCATTTTGACCGATTAATACTATCACTTAAACATTTAGAAATATATATTAAAATAATATACTGGCACTACAGGGGGAGATGATGAGACAGCGTAGTCTGCTACTGGAGTCGTACACCACCGCTGGTGGGACAATGCCATGATGTTGCTCCTTGGAGACGACTTCAGCATCCCCAACAAGCTAATGACCCAGAGCCCTGTCACTGTCCCTGGCACTGAGCTCACACTCCTGCAGCAGTACTGTCATGATAAACAGAGAGAAAGAGTGCTGAGCGAAGCAACAGGCTACATGCAAGTCTAAAATGGAATAAGGGTGCTTTCACAACTACAGTTCACTTGCTTTGGTCTGACTCAGGGACTCATCTTATTACAAAGTTGCATAATTGCCTAGAGTTGGTTCGCTTTCTCACGGCAGCATTTGCAAGCAGACCAGATCAAATGCCTTGCGTGAGAAAGCTGCTCTTGATTGGTCAGAATTTCCATGTGGGAAAAATCCAGGAAGTAAACAAAACGTTGAAGAAGAGTACACTTGCAAGATAAATGTGACACTTTCTAATGTCACAATGGAGGGACAACTACGCAGGTTGATTTTAGCGCTGCTCATCGTGGACTATATTGCTGTCATTGTTCATTTGAGTCAAACCATACAGTTTGAAAACGAGGCGCGGCTCCAACTAGAAAACAATGTTTTGATGCGGTAGATGCGCTGTATGCACATATTAAGGCAGTACAGGAGGAGGCGCACATTAATAATCCTCCAGGACTGTAACATGCTCGTGTTTAACCCAAACAATGTGTCATGTGACTGCAGCTGGTTCAGATCAAGGTCAGAACACGTTCTCACCACAAAGTAACCGCACCAGAGTTCGTTTGTAACTGGACAGAGACCCCCTCTTCAAGACGGTCTCAGTCCTGTGGTTTTGGTGCGCACCCGAGTGCAATTGCTGTCTTAGCACCTGCCCAAACAAACCGCACTTAGGGGGCAAACGAACTTGACTTTTATTGAACAACTTAAAGAACTTAACTCTAAATTAGCATCCGAGCCTGTCCTATAACTTAAGATTCATCCATGTACAAAAAATATTTTTGGAAGAACAGACCCATCCAAGCAAAAGGAAACAAACAAAAAAAACATGTACATGATATATCTAGTGATGGTGTGTGGAATGTAGCAGGACAGGTGATAAATGGGTGCAGAAAAGTATTATTTTCTTTGATACAGGGTTTAAAATAAAGCCAGTCTCAATGATGATGCACCTAGTAACATTAAGAACAAGAGCTTTAAAGTAAACTAACTGGATACAGAAAGGAAACAAGATAGGATTTTGTTTATTTGTGTCTGAATTAATCAGACAGCAAGCAATTTCAAACAGACATGATGCAGGGCAGTTAAAGGCGGTAAGACACTGGAAAAATGAGAGTAGATTTTTAAAAAAGTGCTCATAGTTCCTCAGGAGACCATGGATATAGGTCTCTTTATAGACCTATATGCTGTGCAGGAGGCAGGGCCCTATTCATTCCTATGAAAGTTGCTGAATGGTGCATGAAATCGAACTTGTGGAAGATCTGGGTTTGAAATTACACAGATATTAATGTGCCCATAAAGCAAATACACTAATGTTTCCTTTAACCCCGCCTCTAAATTGCTCAGTGTCTGGCTTACTCACATGAATGACAGTAGGGAAATAATGATTTAAATAAGGGCCATATACCGGTTTATACTGGTAAGTTGAGATACTTAAAAAAAAACTATTCACTTATTTACAGATGTCTCTTTTGCAATTTTTGCATTTTGTAAGTCTAAGGGAAAAAGTCTTTCTGGGCCCCGTGGCACCACGCGACAGACCTAGAGGATGTAATTACACAGTTTTGCCACCATGTCAAATTGGCTTCAAAGCCCCGCTCCGTTCCAGCTGACTTGCAGGAGATAGCTACCACTGATCTTAGACCAGATCTTGTGTTGTGGTCAGAAACACATCGTGTTGTGTATGGTGCGGAGCTAATATTATCACGGGTGGATGCAGTGGAAATTGCCTTCGGGAAGAACAAGATAGTTATACAGAGTTAGCCGCAGAGACAGATGACCTGATGTCTGTCCAGTGGAGGCATGCTAGTAAGCCAAATCTGATGTGGTAGATGACTCTAAATCAATATTTTTTTGCTTGCTAAGATATGGTATGTGATTATTTGCTTGGTGGATTAAACAGCATGCTGCCAGTGATGCTGCCAGGCCCGCTAATTTGATATGGCTTTAATTGGTTGTAGCTGGTGAGCATGTTGTTGGGGCTGTGTTAAGTGTGTGGGTGAGGGTGAAAATGGGGATGATTCTGGGAAGCTGGAACACACTATCGAGCTTTCTCCATGCTGTGGCCCAACTCAGGAGGGTGCCAACCTGATTACTCTGTAGACTCATCTGCACTCTTACAGTACACTCACACACAAATTCATTTTGATACCATATCCCTTTATTTGGTAAGAAAGGGCAAGGGATGTAATTCAAGAAAAGTTCCTCATACTAGAGGGGTTATTGGTATGACTAGTGGAGGCAAATAAACAGTGATGTTGGATGACTGAGCAGACCATGGCATTCAGACAAAGCATCCCACTAAACCAGACAGGCCACTGTTGTGAACAGACACAACGTAGCTATAATACTGGGTTGTGCAGCTGAGTATCTGAGATGAGAGTATGACAACAAGCCTGATCCCCATTGCAGAGCCTAATGATAAGTCAAAACCTGATTTAGCATGAGCTTCAGGGACACTCACCCAGTGTTTGGCACATATCACTGTGTACTGATAACAGAATGATATATATTTGTGATACTAGCACTAGTATTTCTGTTGGATTACTGAAGCAAAGGAGCAGTACCTCCTTCCTTCCCTGCACACAATTTCTCTCTGAGCTCATTTGCCTGTTGACAGTTCAACCTTTTCAGCAGACAGGAGCTGTTTGATATTGAAATTATGTTTTTATGTTGTGTCTGCTTGAGTGTCTATTAACAAGACTTAACAGTCTGCAGATATACGGCTCTGTAAAGGCCGGGTCAAGCCGTCAAGTATCTGCTCTTTGCTGAGTAAAAGTAGGAGTAGAAGGCAGCTTAAAGGTCAGTAAGGTCAGGGCTAAAGACAGGTGTAAAGCTGTAGTTTGCCACAGTGGTGCTTTAAACTAAATGCTAATATCCCCTTGATAACATGCTCACAACATGCTGTGGCTAAAAGATGATCTCCATTTAGCTACAATGTTTAGTTTCAGCTGTTTGTAAGACTAAAGTTTTCATCATTTAGTTAGGGTTGGGTACCAAATTTTTAGAATTACCGACTGAAATTACGGTGGCACTACAGAGTAACAATTCATGTTAATTGGCCATTAGCTCCAAATTTAAGAACCTGAGTTAGAGCACAAGGTTTACTCAACTCAACTCAAATTTATTTATAAAGCACATTTAAAAACAACTCAAGTTGATCAAAGTGCTGTACAAAAGGAATAAAATGCTAAAAACACAGACATGAGAGGCAACATAACTGTCAGGAACACAGCTCACACATTTGGAGAATCAACATACACAGACACGTGTCAGGGAATAAAAGACGAGGAATGAAAGTAGGTTTTGGGCCTGGACTTAAAAGAGTCAATGGTGGGGCAGATCTGATTGGAAGGGGGATTCTGTTCCACAGTTCTGGTTTAGACGAGAGGCGGAAGTGCAGCAAAACTCTTAGGCCGGCAACTGAGGCAACTTCGTACGTGAGGTGGAAGCACACTGAAGCCAGTCACTTTGGCTGCAGCGCCAAGCCTCCACAATACTTTTGGCGTCTGGTTTATTTTCCTGTCTTTATTATTTCTATATTGGTTTCTACATATTTCTTAATTTAAAAAAACAAAACAAAACATGAGATATATCTTTTTAGCTCAGCTTTTCTTTAAGGTGCCTAGTCATGTGTTGGCTTATCTTTGGTCCTTTCTACTATTTTTTTTATCCCTTGAGTTTATTTTTTCCTTTTGACTTTTAATTAGTATGCAACTTTTTATCATTTATTGTTGTAATTTTTTAGTTTTTGCTTGTTTTAATCCTGCTCAGTGACGCACTTTGGACTGCATGATTGTATGACAAGTGCTGTATAAATAAACTTTGATGTGATTTGATTGATTATTTTAGTAATTGCCTAGTATCACTGCGAGGCATGCTGACACACACACACACACGCGCAAACTCAAGTGGACAGACAGAGACAAAAGATAAGCTCTACGTGTGATTAGAAAAGAGCAGAGTTCCCTTTTAGTCAACTACGTCACCCCTGCAGCTTGTTAAAAAATTACATCTTTGTTGATACAGAAAAGCAAAGACCTGAAAAAAGGTACCATTGGGTACCCATCGAATTCCAAGCACTAGAGCCAGCACAGGTATCATTTCATATGTGAATGGTTCCCAGCCCTAGTTAGCACTGCAGTGATCCTGCTGTCAACTCAAAGAAAATGTTGTGATCGTATCCCGGACTACCCTGTGATTCTCAACCCTGCAATGTAAAATTATTGGCAACTAGACGCAGATGAAATCACTTAAAAAGTCAGGATATTTACAGCTACATCACATCATAAACATCTCATTAAACACTCCAAGTCTGTGTTGTACCAGCAAAATAAAACTGTCCTTATAAAATATTTAAATAGTGCCGAGTTTCTGTGCATGCTGCAGTGTGTTAGATTGTCTATCTGCAGTGATTATGGATTGAGGGGGAAGAAGCTGGCACACATCAGCTATGAAATTATTCACCTCTTACACCGAGCAATTTTAGTCCTTAATTATGAAGTATCATGAAAATGTTATGTGCAGCCATGTGCAGGAAGTCAAATATTCATCCTAAAGAGTGAAGAGTGTGTGGATCCGGAGAGAAGTAGTCACTGTACACCCCTGGGTTTATACCATCTGTGGTATATCACATAGATGCGGGTGTTTTTGACGAGGTTCTGATCAGTTACACTTACATTTATTAGTTTAAAAGGTTCAGACACTGTTGGTGTTTCTAAGCGTACAGTCCTGTTTGTGCATCCATTCAGCAGAAGCCACAGTCAACACCTCCTTTAATTCTAAACCCGAATTAATTTGAATTAATCTTTCTTTAATGAAGTTATTAGCACTCGTCTAGCTGAGACCTGTTTGCACCTTATTTTAAAGCTTTGATTTCCTATATGTTTTAAGTTCTTCTATAACACCCTTGGGACATCGTTCAGCTTGTGAAACATCAACGTTTCATACATCGTATAAAATCTGATTTGGCTCCTTTTGACTCAGCTACTTAGCCTCTGTTGTCAAAACTGAGAGGTAAAATGCCCTCAAATCTGAATTAAGCCTGTGTTTGGGTTAATGATTTTCTCCAGCTTAGAACAAATAAGAGCCAGGTTCTCAAAATAGCTCTTGGCTGAGGCAAAGAGGAAATTTAATTATACTACAAAGAAGGGACACCATTGTTTCCATAAGAAGAACAGCTTAGGTGCTAAATATTTAGTTGGATCCCAAGTAGAGGCACAATGTGCCAAAGCCCCAGAGAGCTCCTTCATGTCAAAAGACTATTTCCATTTGCTTAATCTTTTTTAATATGCCCATTTATGCAATCTGTATGCAGTGTTTCGGAGATTTCCAAAGTGGTTTTCTAGTAGACAACACCTGGACTGTGTACCACAGAGACATTGCCCTGATCCTGTTTTCATGTCTCTAATCATTTACTTTTTGTGGAAGTTATTCAGTGGAAAGGTAATTCAGTTTGTGTCCTGATTATTATTGGATTAGTGGGTTCTCTAATTCTCTCCAGGATCGGACAGAGAAAAATACAGATTAATCTCAAAGTAAAGGAAGAGCCAAGGAAATGATTAACTGGCTATGCATTTGTCCAGTGTGGTGGAGGCCAGGTCAATACGCCTGCCTGCAGACAGAGAGGAGGTGAGGGAGAGACTGCATTTAACAAGTACTTGACCTTTGCCTCCTTCCACTTTTGAGCAACTGTTGGGCTGTAGCTGAGCCTCATGGGAGTTGCACTGTTAAATAAATAGCTAAACCGCAGCTGACTGCTGCTCATCTTGCACCCTTCACCTCTGCTCCATCTCTCCAAGCCCCAGGACAGCTGTACTCCTGATACAGTAAACTTTACAGATAACAGCCATGGTGGACAATGGGCCTCATTCACCAACTGTTCACCTTTTTTTTTTTAATTATTTCGGATTTGTTCTTATGTAAGAACAGAATCTACACACACTAAAAGGCATACTTGCATACATTTGAGTGCTGATATTTTTATCATTTCTAATATTTTTAATGATTATTTTCATGATTTTACAAAGCATTATGGTCTTTTATAATAAATGAACACGACACTGACACTTCAGTTCACGTCACTTTTGTAAATGGGAACCATGCCATCCAATAATTAGCGGTGATCAATATTCACAAGTCCAAAGTAAGGAGTACTATTTCTGTACCCGAGGTCTGCTCCCACAATGGCACATTTACTGCTGCTGCAAGATATTGCAGATTGTGCCCCAAGGAAGGAACGCATCTCTCGGGACTATGTAGATCTATTTGCAGAGAGTGACAAGGACAAGCCTGTCCCCCTCCAGTGGTCAGCATCTTTCTCTTTGTCCTTTTTTTTGGCCTCAGATTTGAGGTTGAACCCTTTTTTCACTGGATACCAGTGTTCACTGAACTGGTAATGACAGTTCATTTGGCGCTCACTTCTTGCAAAAGTACCTCCACTTCAGAAGTACTGAAGGGTTTTGTTTTACGTTTAAAGTCCAGTGCTCCTCAAAACATTTAGACTTTAATTTGGGCGTTCTTGGTGTGGTTGCAGAACTGAAACTTTGTCCATGTGCCACACATGTAGGAGAACTACAGTGGTTGACACACAAATGCCAAAAACAAAATGGCCATATCAAGAACCAGTGTTTGGTTTGTTTGTTCTGGGCTACTGCAGAAACAACATGGCGGACTCTGTGGGAGAGGGCCTGCTCCATAAGTAGTTATACACAGCTTGTTTTAAGGTATGCAAACATAGTTCTTATTTTCAGGTAATTATGAACTAATGAAACATTATATTCCGTTTCTACCAATAGATGCTCCAAAATCCTTCACACTGGACTGGGGCCGGGAGATGTGTCCTGAAAATTCATTAAGGCTAGGACTGGGAGACAAAATCGAACATATACACAATATTTCTGACCAAATACCCTCTCTGATGCAAAAAAGTAGTAGGGATGACTGTGGATATAATGACTAAGAGGGTTAAGGCAAGTATTGAAACAAATAAAAAGTCTGGTAAGTTGATAAATTTACATCACTCTACTGTAATGCAGCCTTTAAAACAAGGGAAAAACACCATTTATGCCATATCACGATACGACGATATCCAAAATCTAAGATGATATATAGTCTCATATCTCAGTAACGATATACTCGACTAGACCAGTTTCTGTGTGCACACTGTCCTGCAGTCCCATGCCCTTTTACGGGGATTTGTGGGCGCTTACCTATCTGCTCATTAGGATTAATTGACACATGTCTTCAGTCGACAAGGACAGTAGGATTAATCACTTAAAGAACACAAGTGCGAATAAAACACTCAACTCCCCCTTCACTTGCTTAATATTTCTCCCCTCTCTAGAATCACCTTTTTCTTCCCATTGTATAGTGTCTGCTTCAACACATCCTTTCACCCGACATTATTGGCTGTGGTCAGTATCGGCTGATTCCTGCTCTTTTCCAGGAAGTCACTGTCCTCTTCGATTTCCTGCAGCCTTCCTGTTGTGACGACTGGTTTCAGTTTTCTCAGCCCGCTGACGCAAGTCTAAATAATCCATTCCTTCAAAATGAAACAAATATCACAATCTTGATCCTAAACAGCATATCCGTCTTTCTCGAGGCAAGTGAGGATTAAGAGGATAAAATTTTTAATACATTTCTAAAGCCATATGATTACCACATATGCCAGAGATATCTCACGCTTTGTAAGCATGCTGGAATCTTAGGACGTGAAGTGAGACGAAGCACAGCAGGAGAAAATAAGACTAATGCCTGGAGGGCTGTCTAACATTTTTAGCTGAAGAGGTGGGATGTCTGTAAGCAAGCTGATAACAAGACCTTGGTGTCCCCGAGGTCCACTGAGGTGTTTGGTATGTGGAGTTGATCTGCGGCTTCTCTTGAAAGGAGGACAATTTGTATTCGATTGGAAAGGGCAGCAAGACAAAAATCATTTGGATCTTATAGTCCGCCTGTCGTTGGTGATGAAACAGAGCGGCCTTGGCCAAGAACCCTGATTTTTTTTTTTGCAGTACAGAAAATATTTTTCCTTCTTGTTGTTTCACTGAAGCAAAGGGATTTGTTGGGCTTTCGTGCTGCCTTGTTAATTGACATTTTCCACAACAAACCTATGCGAGTACACAAGACAGGTTTTAATGGTTCCCTCTCTTCAGCCACAATAATCAAACACCCGATTGGCTGCTGCAGGTTGGGGGTGGAAGAAGAATGTCTGTTTGACAGGTTTGAGTGTGGGTGAAGACAAAGCACATATGCCTCCCACGTACCAGCCCCTTTCTGAGAGCCCGCATTTTCTTGTTCATTACTCAAATCGCATGCGGCACATGTGCACGTTTCTGTGTGTGCAGGCTAAAAATGGCACGCATTGAAAAATATTATGATAAAAGTGAAAACATCACTGCCTCAACCCCTCATGTCCTCCTACCCAAACCATAATTCAGTCTACAAGCTTGTCAGTGCTGGACGTTGGTGATATGATTTACATGCGCTCTCCGCCATTTACGCTTCACTCTTTAGATGTTTTGCATCCTAGCGCTTTGAGATTCATATCAGCAGAAGAACTCATCACTTGTGACTTGTGAAGAAATGTAGGTGGGCCCCTCTCTGACAGATAGATGAGACCTGCACTCCTCAGTGAACATTTAAAAAGCACTTCCAGGGAGCATGCCATTCATCTTGCCACTCTTCTACAACACAGTGCGTCACATTCTGGAGGTTCACACATGGAGCAGCCATGCAAAAGAGAGTGAATACTCTCATTTGACCACCGTGTATAAATAAAGGTTGAACGTCTTCTCCCTCCCACATCTTTTCCCTTCTGACACCAGTCTCTACAACCTCCTACATTCCCTGTCTCTCACCTAATTGCCCCTGCCTGCCACTCACCTGTAACATCCTCCCACTGCGATCATGGCTCCCTCTCAAATGTCACTATTTCCCTTGAATGTGCGATGTCCTGATAAATCACTGAAGAATAGATGCCTTAATCATGCAGGTGGGCTAAAATGCCACTGAAACGTGACCACAGGCCTGATTATAGCAGTTCTCCAATATCCTTTGACGGGTTATTCTGATAACAAAGGTTATTAGCCTAATTAAGAACAAGACTCATCTGCTTTGTAAAAAATGGTTTAAACAGTAGCCCTTTCATCACAGAGATCCTGCGATACAGCCGCAACTAAGACCCTTCATTACACTGGCTTTGTGTCTTTATGTAGACCCAAACAATGCCAATAAAATCCCATGCTAGTGTGTGATTTTAGATAGCATGCTGTTGTTCCGTAAGCAAAAGAGGTGTGAAGGAAATTCCATTTAACACAACAGCCTGACACATAACATAGCATTAACACTTTCTAAACAATAACAATGGCATAGCATGGCAATAATAATAATAATTTACTGTCCCTTTTATGTAGCGGCTGATCTCGTTCTCCACTCAGAGGGTAACAAGCTCCCGGACCTCACTGTCTCCCTAATTTGCGGACATTTGCGGTGGCTGTTATTCTTCTTTGACACAGCTGCTAACTGCTGCAAGCTGCTTTTTAAATCTTCTGGTGGTGTGTCGCACATATAACACATGATCAAAGCATCACACCCATCCAGGGTCGTATCCTGCTGGCTGTCCCTTAAGCCAGATCTCACTCCAAAGTTGTCAAAATTCAACGCTTGGGCAGTGACTTGTGGTGTCAGAAACCAATGAAAAAGGGCATCCTTTAAAGTCAGTCGGTTGCCGTTTTGCAACAGGCGGCATCAGGGGGAAATGCGGCAGGACAAGGACAAAAGTTAAGGTGGCGAAAGTCCAGCTGGTGCAGACGGGAGGGGTGGTGGATGGGTCCAACAAACACCAACTTTCACCCGAGAGAGAGTGTTGGCATCCCGTAAGAATCTTAAGCCGAAATCTGTTCTGTTTTCCTAAGCCTAACCATGTGTTTTTGTTGCAGTACTAGCACGTTGTATGTGGACGTGGAAAGTCCATGACCAAACGTCAATATGTGATGAGGTCGGAGTGAGAATGTGTTTGTTCCTTTTATAAAGACGTCAATACTGTTACAACCTCCGCTGCCAACTTATAGGCAAGACAACGCTGTCCCCTCATTCCGCAATTGTACCTTTTATACAGAATGGCAAGGTGGTATAACAGCGCGACACTCTTGCCTTGCACAGGCAGTGTAATAGGTGCTTGTATGTGAATTACTGGACTACTTTGGTAACACTTAAGTTTGGCTGTGTTATCAATATTTGAGATATTACTGCAACATCACAACTGATCGCCAATCACGCTGTTGTGTCTGTTCTGAGAACCTGTACTTTCAAAGCCCCTCGACTTAGTAATATTGATTCACACCAAATAAGGTTATGTTCTGATTTACTGCTCAAATCCTTTTTTTATTAGAGTTTTCACCTTGTGATTTTCAGTGATTGATTTTCAACATCTGAATAACAGCCTCTAAAGTCACTTTTTTTTTTAATGGCCTACATGTGCAGCAGAAGGAAGACATAAAGCCACTAATGCTCAAATGAAATGAAACATTGAGCACAGAGTATCATAACGCCCGGTACCGCAACAGACTTGTAACTGAGTTCATTGTATAAAATACTGTCTAACTCAATACAAAATTCACATTTCATCCAAGCACTTCCTTTATTAAAGTCTTTCATGTGCCATATTACTGTGCAGACACATTCTGTTTGTGCAGGTTGCAAACATGCACCGGCTAGTTTTGCCTGCACTGAAGCAGCATTCCTGATAATTATCCAGCACGTCACTGTCCTTCCACTGAACACCTTCATTATAGTTGTCCTCAGTTTTCGCTCAAGACTGAGCAGAGTCACATCAAAAAAATCTGACATGCAAATTAGAAATGTGGTACTGATGGGGACAGTCTTGATATATTATGTAAGACTGTATGAAAGAGGGCTAAATCAGGATAGTTACATATTCAGGTGGTTTGCTTCTGGTCATGGTGTCAAACTAGATAAGAGTCACATGGTAGAGGTAAAAATAAACTTGGTTTGAACCTGCGGTTTGAATGTACCGTAGCCTGTGTGATGTTTTTCAGAGGACTGTGTGTACAGTAAGTTACCATAAAGCTGTTTTATTCAATGTGTGCTACTCCATCCTGCATGCTGCCAACCTCCGTGCACCTTTCTCCTCCCACACCTTTCATTCTGCTTCTGCCAGCAAATCCTCAGAGGTCCTTCCTCCAACACTAATTCAGCACCTCTGTTCAAAGCTGGGGAGCTTGTTTTATTAGCACCTACATGAGTATCCCTGATGCTGTTACAAAGGCAATTAAAGACAAATAACCCTGCCGTTTTCCCACATGGACTCTGAAGACAGTGTAGAAATAAAAGGCTGTTAAACTGTAACTGTTCTGCAATATTAGGAAAGGCTTGGTGTCGAAATGCAGGGCAGATATTTAAGAAGAGGGAGCAGCTTGTTCCACAAACTAGTTATTTGTCTCCTGAGAAGATAGATAGATAGATAGATAGATAGATAGATAGATAGATAGACAGGCCCATACTCTTGTTTTCTGTAGTGCCTGGTAATATACTGAACATGATGTAAAGGTGCATCATAGGGATGACACGCTGAGGATCATGAATAACTATGCACTGCATCTAAATACGCAGGTACACACAGGTACCTACACACTCTGGCACAGTATGTGCAGAATGTTTTGCACCTCAGGACTATTGTGTTTTTGAAAAACACATTCGAGCCATTACCTTTGTAGAGGCACATTTCTCAGTGATTGCATGAAAACCTGAGTCTTACAGTTTTTCTCGGTTGCTTTGGCACAATTGTCAAATAAAGATAATGAATCTCAAACCACTGTGTTAAATTATAAAGTCCACAGCTCATTTTCGCACAACAGTGCATGCAGTTCTCATTGCTTTCATACTTTTTTTCATCCTGTTCACAGTGTAATCTCCACAAAACTACCTCAGTGTTTCATAGTTTTCAGTATTGTGATGTTGCCATAAAAAATACCGATTGTGGATCTTTGAACACAGTCGGCAACATATGTAATCAAATTTTACTAGAACCTATTTTAGTTTACAGGTGCAGGTTGTCAAGCGTTAGTTCTGAAGCACAATTACACCACAGAGGGTGATACTGAGTTTTACTGGGGAAACACAGTTTCTGAATTTGAAGCAGGCAGAACTCAGAGAGGGACAACTGGGATAACTATAGATAAACTACAGGACGTCATGGTTTGGTCAGAGGAAGAGTCGGACACATATAAACTTTTGTTTAATCAGGTAAGTCCCGCCGAGATCAAGATCTCAATTTCAAGACAGACTAAGTACATAAATAATGACATAAAACAGGTACAACAAAGCACAATATATTAAATATATAATTATAAACAGTAACAGTTCTCAGTCATGTTTTTGACTAGATTTCTGAACTGACCCATTGGAACCAGAGTATCAAGCTTCAAAGTACGCTGCAATTCGTTCCAGGTGTGTGATGCAATCTCTCCCAAATCAGTGTTAGTTCTAGGAACCTGCAGCACTAACCAGTCCTGCAAACATGTGTTATGTGTTACAGCTCTCCAGTCAATATGAGGCCGATGTTTAAAGAAGTCCCTTATAAATAATTGGGAGACATGAGACAATAGAGGAGACAGTGAGAGCACAGAGGCAACATGTGAAGACATGGAGACAGAGACATTCAGGGGATTGCATCATGCCAAAATATTTTGTGTGGAGTAAGATAGAATATCATAAGTGAGGCAGAAGTATTATCAGCAACATGCACTTCAAGTATCAAAAGTTCTGCAGAACTACGCACCCTTAGACTGATATATTAAAATATTAGTTTGTTAATGCATCAGTGACTGAGCAGCATTTTGTTGGCTTGAGGCTGTTTGCCCTTTTTTGCAGCCTTAATAGTTTGGTAATTCACTTCAGTGGTTCCGAACCTGGGGGACTGGTGAAATGAATAATGGGATATGAAAAGGAGGATTTTTTTCTCCTCTGTGGGCCTTTAACAATTATTTAAAAATTGGACTATCTGAAAAGTTCAGAGGGGAAATCACTCACCGAACTGCTCACCTGAAACATGACAAAGGGGCCTCTAATAGACGCTGCTTTTAAAAAAATCTGGTTTGAACTGGTTTGATCTTTAGCAATGCATTGTGTTTTATAAGCTCATTGTGTCAGATAGATGTAGGCATGTAAGACCACTGAGAGCAAGGATGGAAAGACTGCTAGAATATTGTAACAGTAAAATGCAGTTGCCTAAAATCACTGTGCATGATGGTATAAATGTTATATGATATAGTATTATATTAAAGAACACCTTTATGGCTACAAAATAAAATACATGAACATGTCAGTGTATGGGCAACACCATTAGAACAACATCACGCCATCACTGGGTGTGAATCGCACCACCAAGACGTTGTGTCCAAACAACAACAACCAACAGTCCCTTCCTTTTCTATGGAAGGACATGTGCAGCCTGTGCATACAACCGATTAGCAATTATAAATAAACAACAAACTTCCTCACTGCAGCCGGACAACAATTAACCAGAAGGACAACTCAGACAATTAGCCCACACAAAAAATAAACAAAAGCAGCTCTGGGCACCTCGGCAGGTGCAACAATAAATAAATAAATAAATAAATAAGCGGTGTATTTAACCGCTGAACAAAGCAGCCAACATAGAGATGGAGCAGCGACAGCCCACAAACATTAGAGCAAAAAGACAGCCTGCATGGGTTTAAAAGTTTTCAGCGAAGTTCACTGTTGTACTCACCTGACTGAGTGTCATCCTGTCATGTTCACCGTGAAATCCTCCACAATCTGCTGGTTCGTTAATAATCCAACAACCAGTCCATGCGGCCTCTCTGTCCCATTGTGCCTCTCAAAGTCAAAAAGTTTGAGCTAAATTAGGCTCAGCAGTCACAAACTGCACAAAGACTGTGGACAGCAGACTTCACTGAAGGTAGAAATTCCTCTGAAAATGTGGAAGTCACAGCTGCAGCGTTTAAGCATTTAGTATTTTAGCTGGACCCAGCATGCACCTGTTCACCTGTGCATCTTGGGTGTGTTTGACTTGCTTACAGTTAGTGACCTGTAAATGTCACTGTTGGAATGTAACCTACATTTACTGAGGTACTGTACTTAAGTACAATTTTTAGGTACTTGTGCATGAGTGTTTCCATTTTCTGCTCCCTCATACTTGTGCTGCACTACACTTCAGAAGCATGTTGGCCAAGCTGCTTTTACTTAACTACATTTATTTGACATTGGTTAGGCTATGGGTTATTGCGCAGGTTCAGATTATGGATACAAAATATAAATTAACTAATCATCTCGGATGTATTATTATTTTTATTATGGAAAGTTACCCTTCTGAATATGAAGTAGCTGAGATTAGCCTTGTGGCGAAAGGAAGTTAAAACGGGCCCCAGTGCACACATTTATGACAGGCCCTGGTGCATGCTATCGTACATGTATTGTCTTGACATAAATAGAGACAATATCAACATACATATTGCTCAGCAGTTATCATTGCATCTGTGACAAAAACATCCAAGAAAGTAAGTAATCCATCATTTATTTGAATAGTTTTTATCGTATATTTATAGATTTTATAGCTTATATAGAAAAAGTACATAATTTTGATTTAGATAGCTACTGACTGTTTTAAAAAAGCAAAAATAAAATGATGTAGATAGGCTTCCCTTTTTGAGGACATATATGGCAAATGGCATCTTTTTAAACTAATAATTATATTCTTTTTTAAATCATTTATCTTTGAACACAGGTATATTTCCAAGGTGGCAGTCTGCATCACTTGCAAGGGCCAGCTCTCTCTGTGGGCCCCTCCACCCCAGGGGCCCCAGAACAATCGCACTGCTTGCAATGTCTATATTTACACCCCTGGTTTACCTCTGCCTTTACCATGCAAAAGTGATATACACATGAATGTATTGGTGATTATGTTGCAGTGATATTATATACATTATTCTGAAATGGGCCATTATGCAAGATGTATACTTTTACTTCTGCCACCTTAAGTATATTTTGATGATTATATTTGTGTATTTTTGGATGCAAGACTTCTACTTGTCGCAGTGTATTTCTACACTGTGGTATTGCAGCTTCTACTTGATTAAAATATTTTGCTCCTTGTTCATTACTACGAAAGAATCTAGCTTTTTTTTTTTCTTCAATTAAACCACAACAAAACTGAGGTCATTGTTTTTGGCAGTAAAGAAAAGAGGATTGCTGTTAGTAAATACCTAGAGTCACTGTCTTTAAAGACCAAAGACCAAGTCCGAAACCTTGGTGTGCTGATAGACTCGGATCTGACTTTCAGCAGTCATATCGAATCAATCACCAAAACAGCCTTCTACCAGCTGAAGAACATATCCAGAGTGAGAGGTCTGTCCCAAACAGACCAGGAGAAGCTCATCCATGCTTTTATCTCCAGTAGACTTGACTATTGTAATGGTCTAAAGGTGCTTTATTTAGTCACATAGTATTAGGAGCAGTGGGCAGCTGCAGTGCAGCCAGTGGAGGTCAATGTCACTGACAGGAGAAAGTGCCTAACATGGCCTAGCCTTTAATGGTGGGAGGAAACCGGGACACCCGGGTCGGCCGGGGTTCGAACACACGACCTTCTTGCTGTGAGGCAACAGTGCTAGCCACTGGACCACCGTGCTGCCCCTGTCTTCTGACAGGACTGCCCCAAAAAGAGCATTAAACAGCTGCAGCTCATTCAGAACGCTGCAGCTCGGGTTCTGACCAGAACAAAGAGATCAGAGCATATTACTCCAGTTCTGAAGACTTTACACTGGCTCCCAGTCAGCTATAGAATAGACTTTAAAGTTCTGCTACTGGTCTATAAATCACTGAATGGTTTAGGTCCAGAATACATGAATGAAATGCTAATGAAATATAAACCCAGTAGGACTCTGAGATCTGCAAACTCAGGTCAGATAGTGGAGCTCAGAGTTCAAACCAAACATGGTGAAGCAGCTGTAGCGGGTATTTGCACTCAGTCAAATATCAATAACTAATTAATATTAGCCAGATGGGTTAACCAATGCACTGTGGCTATGGGCTAGAATCAGCTCAGAAGTCTAGATACGGCTGCAGGAGCTGGTGATCAGCAACCAATAAGGACACCGGAGACAGTTAATTAGTACAGTTACCTTGTATTTCAAGTGAATGTGACAACCCAAAAATATTTACAACCGATAATAAGGAAAAAAAAAAAAAAAAACCCCAGAATATATACAAAACTGCAGTTATGGCAACCAGTTAGGATGTTACTTAAGTGCACTTGAGATATGGCTCAGTTTGGTTCAGGTTCTTTAACACAACAGCATACAAAACATCACAACGAGAAAATAAATGTATCCCAAAGTTACTTGCACACAATCTACATGCTGTCACAACAATCCACGAGGGTCTGAGTGAGTGTTCATGAGAATTGTCCATTGAATATTGTCCATTAGGGGGGAAGGGATGTGAGTGGAGTTTAGCTGTTATGCTGCACACAAATGGAATAAGCTGCCAACAGTAGTGAAGTCAGCCTCAAGTGTGAATGTTTTTAAATCCAAGTTAAAAACTCTTCTTTTTTCTTATGCTCATGATTGAGCTCTTTTAAAGCACTTTGAAATATTTAAATCTTTTATTGATTTTATGCTGTTACATTATACTGCACTGTATGTTTTAATTAACCTCTATTTATGCATTTTCATGTTTTTAAATGCTCATATGTTTAGTAAGCTGTCTTTTTTTCTGTACTTTGTCTTTAAATGCTCTTTGTTCTTTGTTTTTAAATGCTTTTAAATGTTGAACTTTTAATCATGTAAAGCACATTGAGTTATAAATAAAGCTGCCTTGCCTTTCCTTTTTCACTGCAGACAACATAAACGGTCTACTGCCACCCCATGTATTACGGTAAAGAGAATTTAATGTGCGCTTTAGTGTGAGCTCGGGTCATTACGGTGCAGCCCAGCTCCCTTGGATTGTTTGCTGCTGCCTCTGAAAGCACGGTGCGCTGCGATGAGCCTCACCACTGTCTGCCCTGCTCAGTCACTGTAATAACGGCTGAAACTAACTCCGGAGACCGCTCCGCTTCCTGCTGTAAGTTACATAAATATTACCTGCTTTTAAATATCTTTACCATTGTGTGTCTCGCGAACTACAATTTCACTTTAAGGCGCTTCAAGACATGTTTTTGTATCTGTTAACGTCTTCAGAGAGTTAACGTTACCTTAACTGCTAGCTTGGATAGAAGTCATTTCGGGCTGCGTGAGTGAAAGAGGTTACTGTCGCTGTGAGAGATTTCTTATTGAAGTTGTTTTGTTGTAGTTCATGTGAATTTTCTTAAAAGTGTTGGTAACATTTTTAAAAGCTGTGGAAGCGAAGTTGAGCGTCAAATAAAACAAATTATTTCCCTTCGTGTCAATGGCATGTAACATTAACGTTAAGTCTTCAATGCAGGATTAACCCCTTGATATATATACACATATATTTATTTTATCTTTCAGTTAGCCCCATAACCGTATTAACGGTTGAGCAGCTACACCCCACCCAGCAACTGTGGAGTTATTTAGCAGCCAAGGGTTAACATTAGAGAGTAACTAGTTAAAGCCCGATTCATTATTAAAAGTGACACACCTGAGCTTTTCCAGCTTTTTATTTCAATCATATATCTTAGTTTACATTTTGACACAAAGGTTAACACGTTGAATAAATTAACTTTTCAAAAGGGGGTGGCAGACTTGACTGCTTCATAGGTCAAAGTGGATTAACCGGTGTGGTAGGGCAGTGGGAGCCAAAATGTCTGTTTATTTTGGTGATAGAAATTGCACAATTAGGGCTGCACGTAGTATTGTTTCATGAAGGAAGCCAGTGTACCAGCTGTGTTTATCACAAGGAAGATGGGAGACATACACAGTAGTGTGCTGTGATGTTTATGTAAAAGTGACAGGAGTTTGTGTCAGTGTACACAGTTGAAATTTATTCTTTCCTCCTGAAATTGTAATTGAGATCAAGTGCAGTGACCAAAAGTGACTGAATGCAAAGGCAATGAGGTGTGTTGGAATAAGCTTGGGAGGGATAGATCATGCAGTGTGTGAGTAAGCTTGCTTAACAGCTAACAGCTCACATCAGCGTTTGGTGTGTCAAGACTTGTCCCAAGTGCAGTTTAGCAATGTTGCAGCACTGTCATGTTGTCAGTGTTTTGAACTGAGCTACAGTTCACTGTTTAGCAGTCTGCAGCTGAGTCTCAACCATATTTCCCCCTGATCATTCTTCATTAGATGACTGAAATATGTTTACCTCATTCCCCAACCTCAGCAACTAATTGAGTGTTTTAGAAAGGAAGACAGACACTGAACAGATGTATTTTTCCTTCAAAGTGACACAGCTGCTCAGTGCATGCTTGTGCATTCACATGCCCACTTTTGTATTGCTTCAGACATTTCAACACACAACAAAAGCCAGCCCAAGATGCTGGCTTGAGTCAAACGGAAGCCAATAACATGAGGGAAGCGACATGGTGGCTATTGTGCTCCTTAACCTATATGTCAAAATGGAAAAAAAAAAAACCATGATGTCGAATAAGGAGACAGTGACAGTGAATGATATAATTACCCTCAGCATGAAGCCTTTTAAAGTGCTTACTTGGTTTGTCTTTTTGATGAATCAAGATCTTATTCCCATGGCAGCAGTCGCTCAGTTTTTCTCTAATCGCCTTGTGATCAGGAATCAACATGTCATCCAGCCTCTGTGGGCGGGCGGGGGATTCTAATTGGCCGAGGAAATAGGAAAGATGAAACAGGGCTTCCTTCTCTGTTCTTTGTGCCCATGGTGACAAAGTTTTCAGCTTTGTGGAAAATGAATCAAATTAATGTGGAGTAGGCAGCAGTGGATGTCTGTTGAAGATTACCGTGGCTGTGCTGCTGTAGCCATCAGCAATTTTCCTGGCTGTTCAGCAGCATCTCTGTTCTTTTTAACCAAAGCAATCAAACCATTAGATAGTCTCGCTGTTGACACAGTAGCACCCTACTCTCTGAATTCAGAAGTGGCTCTGGTAAATGGGTCAGATCTGGCCTGATGATGACCTTTAGGATTGTTTTCCTTCTCCATGAATGCTTGTGACTGCAGGATATTGTCACCTCAGCCAACCCTCAAAGACTCTTCCATTTTTTTGTTGCATTTTTTTCTCACTAATGGCTCTAATGTAGAACAACAGCACAGCTCTCTGTGTCACAGAGGTGCTACGCCCTGTCAAACAACTGTACTTAATACCTATCTGACCAATGGAAATATTACACTATATTATGACCATCCTATTCAGGGGCACAGATTCACAGTGGGGTTGCTGTGGGTGGAAATAGTGCTATATTTGCCACAAAAACAAGTGGAAAAATAATCATTTCTCTCTGCAAGATTGGCATGGGTCCCTGTGCACACCATCGGACAGGGACATAGACAGAGTTAACCTGGTCTCAGTGGAGCTGTGCTGTGAGGCTGCCTGAAAAATAGCCACAGAGGGTTTAGCGGTATGTAGATGCATGTGGGTTTCTGTGTAGGTTTTGTGAAGAGGCACTGGGGCAGGCAGCGTCACCAAGTACAGCCCTGGGCAGTCCCAGAGGTCCTTCACACACTCTTGGCATGCTGCATGCTGGGTAGCCAAAGCAGATGGTGACCCCTTTTTTGTTGTAACCCCTCAGTGATTAATTCCTGTGTATTTTCACAATACAGTACTCCAATTACACAACAAACTGTAATTATTATAATCTTAATGGTTATTTTTGGTATACACATACAAATGTGCAGGCCATTGAAAGTGTGAGGGTAGTATTTATGCCGCCTGAGGCACTTGTCCCTGACGGATCAGATGCAGCAGCACAAAAGTGATTTCTCTTTAAACAGTGGCTGTAAAAGAACCATTGCCTGAAGACTTTGTTTTTTATTACCACATTTTTGATTCAGAGAATGTAAAAAAAGCTCAGCCTTATCAGTCACAGCTCTTAACTTGGAATGCTGCTGCTAGCGTTGTTTTGGTAATAGTGGCTTTAGATGCAGTCTTAAAATAGCAACAAATATAATTTACCTCGGTAAAATGGTGGTTAGCTATATTTAGTTTCATCTCGCTGACTTCTGGTCGGTCTCTAGGGACTACTGTGTGCAATATATTTCTGCCAATGAGGATGGCTTTCTTCCTGGCATCTTTGCTTTTAATTTCCTACTGCCTGGTGTGACAGTGGGTTTGCCATAGGCTTTAATAATGAGACTACAGCAGCTGTGCCTCTGTTTATTTCCAGTGGACAAGATTAGAGAAGCTAAGACCATATGTTGCTTTTCAGACTTTGCCGTTTTATGGCAGTGATAGGCTGCTCAACTCATTGATTACATCTGGGGAAGACAGAAAAGCAATTCCATTGTTGAGTGGTGTCAAAACACTGTGGACAATTTCTCTGTAGATTTCTTGGCAAGTCATTTCCCTTCGGCATTTCCAGCTGTCCGCATAAATTCAGCAAAATCTCATTTTGGATTCATTATCCTTGATAATCCCTTTACTTCATATTCCAATGATGTACAACAAGTGATGCTATTCTTTGTTTGACGCTCTTGCTCCGTGTTTTGTTTACTCAAAAATATTTCTTTGGCATTTAGTTTTTGTAATTTGCTTAAGGCATATAAAAGAAAAGACGTTTTTCATTTTGAAACATATGCTGTCATTTTCACTTGACAGGTAAACTTTAGGGGACCCCACAGGACAGTTGGAAGAGCGGAGTAGTGGATCAGCAGCATCATCGTCTTCACCTGTGGTTAGGACTAAGGTGTAAACTCCACATCTAACAGTATCCGTATTCAGTAAGTAAAAGTTTTGTATCACTTCTCTGTTTTAAAATTGTTTAATGATTGATATGTCAGTGGTTAAAGGCCTGCAGTCACCCGAAATGAGGACTATACCAGGCTGTGCTAGTCAGCTGTCTGGAGAGCTGTGCTGTGGAGAGTGGTTGTTTGGAGTTTGTATATATGTATTCATGCTCACAGTGGAGCATTGTGATTGTCTTGGCTGCCTGAGTGTGTGCGTGCTTTGAGTTTTTTTTTTTTTAACATGGTTTCAAATTTCCCCCCTTGCCATTTAGACAAAGTCACCTTTCAGTTCTCCTCAGCAGCACTCATACATCCCGTCTAACATTTTCAACACTTGCATAGTACGTCTGGTTAGCTGACCTCCTGGCGACCTTTTACTGGAAGGACTCAGCTCTTACAGTGTGATGAAAGAAATGGTAATATTTCAGCTGCTAAATGTTAAGAGCTGAGGCGGCGGCTTAATCTCTCCATAGGTTTAACTTATCACCTCGGAGCCACACCTATGCAAGTTGCTTTCCGTAATCCCTATCCTTCAAGCGTTCAGTGTTTAACGTTCATCCAGTGATTCAGTTGAACAGCAGCAGTTCATCACTGAACATGTCGTTTCCACTTAACTGACAACTGTTGCTAGTGTGCTGCATTATTGATCACTTAACATGCCGGGTTCATTGAGAGGCTGCTTCACATTACCATTATCTCTGTGGTTGTCATAGAAAACTACCGATTTGGGTAATGTCTTCATTTTGAAAAATGTCATTCTAGTCTGTAATGTAGAGCTGCAACTGCTGATTATTTTAATTTTCGATGAATCTGTCAATTATTTCATTTGGTTTTAAAATTAAAAAAAAAAAAAAAAAAAGCAGTTTTCCCAGAGCCAAAGTTTAAATATTCACATTGCGTCTTGTAGCTGACCAACATTCCAATACCCAAATATAGTCAATTTACTATCATACATCATAAATTCAGTGGCAGCTGTGTTTGTCACCAGAATAGATGTCCTTGGTCCAACTTGGCTGACCTTTGTTCAACACTGTCTTTTAAGTGACTTTTCCTGTTGTGATGGTGCAGATACGGATGGGAATCTCATTCTTATGACGCAGCTGCCACATAGTTTTCGTCTGGATTTTTGCACATGTGGTACAATCATGCACTCAGACCCTTCCAGGCCAAAATGGAATAGTACAAATTCAAGTGGCCAGACTGATTGCCAGTGCTCTCTCAGCCAGTGGTGCTCAGAGTATGCAGGTTTCCCTCCAAGAAACTGTATCAGCTGACTTTGCTAATAATTGATTGTTCTTTCCTCTCTAGTTTGGACTGTGACAACCAGCCAGCATACAATTTCATGCTGATATTATAGCTTGACCAAACTCTTTCAGAATGAGTTGTTCTAACTATACTGCATTTAAAAAGCTAAAGGAAACGCAAGTATACTGGAAAAGACTAATAATGTTACTGCTGTGTACAGTGTTCTGTACGTAATTAATTGAATTCAGACATTCAACACAACAACAGGTGCTCCTGTTTTATACCCTTTCACACCTGAAATGCTGTGAAGCGTGACGCACGCTGGTGGTTTAATACATCCATACCTCCATCACATACAGTCTGTACAAACACTACCACTTGCAGGCATTGGTCTCTCCCATATTTGCATTATGTATCTGTTGATAGGAGCATGCAAGATTGATTTGACTTTAATTCATTGTAAAGGTTTTTACTCCAAACATGCCCTATTATTGCATAAATGAAGTAGTAATAAATCACACTTGCTGAAGGATGAAGCATAGTCAATGCAAATGTATGCAAATGCATGCTAACAACTGAGCGCCCTGTTGTGCAAAAATGATTGAAACCCAAGGTAAAATATAATTCAGCCGCGAGGCCAACCATGCCTGCGCACAACAGTCACACTCAGTCACACTTACTCACACACACATACACACACGTCAGTTATGCCTTTTGGGTGTGTTGATTTGATAGATCCACACTCATGTTTACTTGACATTGCTAGAAAAAAATCTTCTTCCTGCCCTAATGTGGCACCTTTTACGCCCAACTTCCTTTGCTCAGTGCTTGAGCTCAAACAGACACTGTAACACTGAAACTCTACTATCTTTGTTAAGACAGAGTCTAATGATCAAAACATCATGCAATGGTTATGACTCACATGCAATATCCAACACAACACTTTTCCCCCCACTGGCACCCCCAGGCCAGTAGATCTGAGTTTTACTGGCCCCTTCTATATTTTTACTGGCCTGGAAGCCAAAAAATTAAAATAACTTTTTAACATAATTTTGTTAATTTATTACAAATGATGCACGACAGTGAAGTTCGCCATAGCTTTGGGTGTTTTCATTTAGTTATTGATTTGTAATGTTGAGATACAAAACTGCATAAAATATACCACAGCTGCTGTATTTCACATTGTCATTTCATTAAAGATGACATTTATTTTTATTATAGACAGAAAAAGTTAAAAATCCTGTGCTGAATTGTAAAATGATAATAACAAAAGCCTTGTGTTAACAAATGAAGGGATTCTGTCCACAAAAACGCTAGAAGGCTTTCTTTTTTGTTGTTTTTTTAAGATTATTTTTTTAAGGCTTTTGCCTTTATTATAGCACAGATGAAGAGTGATGGGAAAGGAGGGTGGTGAGCGGGGATAACACGCAGTGGGCACACTCTACCAGGTGAGCTAGAGGTTGTCCATGTTAGAGGGCTTTTCGTTTGAAAAAAAAAATTGAAAAAAAAAAGGAAGTGTTGAATTATAAATAAATACCTTTTTTCATGAATGTGACATATTCTACAGAAATAGAAATTAAAACTGTCGTGAAAGGTGTAATGTTACTGTCATCAATTGAGTAGAAGTGCTGCTGGGTCTTTGTGGTCATCACGTACAGGTGCTTTTTGGATATTTCAGGGGTACTGTACTGATGTAATGTTTCTGGTATGATAACAATATGGCTGTCAACAGATCATTTTCACTGTCTATTTTCGCTGAGAACCAAGTAAGTCATGATAAAAAATAGGCGACAAGCCGAACCCTAAATGAGGCACAGCCGAGCTGTGGAGCTCAAGGCGGGCTGTGTTGAAATGAAAAATGAGGTTCTGGGATGTGCACATGCTGCTCAGCTAGGCGGTGTGGCCCGTTCGCTGACATTTTTTCAGAATCTTGGTAACAACGGAGCAAAGATGCTCCATCTCTGTCACAAGCCAGTGGGCGAAGAGTGTATCCAATAATACTTTTCACCATTCTCCCATGTGCATTTCATTGATCTTGTGTCCTGAAAATAATGACATCACTCACATCGCAGACTCTGTTGCGCAGGGCCAGTGGGTGGTGGCCAGTCAACTTGTTTGGCATAAGTGTTTACAGGCCCCGGGCCATTGGTTATGTCGAACCCTGCTCACATGTCCCACAGAGTAAAAGTACTTTTTGACTTACGTTCTATCGAATGATGCCCCTAATATGTTCCTTCAGTCTAACACATAAACTTTGATGAGTTGTGATGCCTATCTCTGAACCTTTAAAACTGCCCCAGTACATTTTTAAGGAGTCAAATACCACTGCTTCAAAGAAAAAGTCTTCAGGACTCAGTGCAGCAATACAATACAAGGTTTTCCTAAGTGTTTTATTGTGAAGAAGCTACAAATGCCGCATATCTTAGGAATCTTAACCGCCAATTAGTAACAGCAATCATAACAAGATGAGACACTAATTATTTGGAACAGCAAGTTGTAATGTCAGGGATAAAAGTAAACCTTTTAAGTTTTTGCAAATTCAGAAAAGTAGAGACAGACAGCCCAGTTGGTCACAATCGGTGCTGATGTTTGAGAAAAAAATAAATACATTTACAAACCACCTCCGCAAAGAAGAACTTTTGGGGACTGGATAGTTCACCACTTATTGTGTTTGTGTTTGAACAAAAACTGTAATGTTATTTGTACCTGTAGAGAGTGCATGCTGCTCTGAATATATGTTGATTATGGTACTTTGCATACTTACAGTTAGCCATTATTATGTCATGCTAAGGCAGACAGACTGTATGTCTTTAGGACAGGACAGTAAGTCAGTGTTATAGTTTATTGACTTTCAGTGGAATCATAGTTTGATGTTATCATTGTATTGTTGTTTTACAATATTCTGCTGTCCAAATTAATGATTCTTAGCAAATTGTTATTTACGCTGATGAACTGATTTATTTGAATGTTTTGAATTAAGTTACCGCTTGATCTCAAAAGCAGTGGAAAATAATTGATTGCATTGAACACTGAAAATATTTGTATTCATCCAATGATTTTTACAGCTATATTGCCCAGCCTTAATAGTGTTTTACATCTGCTAATGTTTTATTTGGATGACTGCTGGTTCTGACAGGATTTCTGACGTTAATGAGGCAGAGAAAATGAACAACTTCTTGCTGCTGAAAAGTTTAATTTTCTCCTAAATAGATTAAAATCATGCAGTCACAAACAGGCTCTTGCCGAGGGAATAAACTGAAGCTAATAGGGCCAGGAGACGAATGCAACCTTTTTGCTCGATTAGATATTTACCTCATCATGCTTGTTCATCAGCCACCCTGTGCAGGCATTGATTTGCCACTGGCTAAGGTTGATTCCCTCATTTGTTTCTGTGTAAACTCAGCTGAGCCCTCATGGCATTTGTGGTGCTCAGTAAAAACCTGATTAGCAAGCTGCGTGGGTGTATTCACATTTACCAAGAGGCGGCTTTGGCATATGGGAAGATGAGTTAACAATATAGACTGTGACAAAAATTGGCAGTAATGGCCCTGTGGTAGAAACCATTTTTTAAAGACATGAGTTGGAAATGTTTAAGTTTTGCCTCAGGAAATATTCAGAGAAAACATTAAATACATGAACACAAACACATTATTCAGCCACAGTTTTATTCACTAGCCAAGCCATAGCCTTTCGTTTTATTCTGTTTTTTCCCTCTGTGGAAGTGAAAAATGATCCAATTAGCTTCAGGTCTTCACAGATTGCTGCTGCTGTGGGCTGTTGAGCAAATTCTGCCCATGGTTTTAGTGACAAGCTGTCTGACCTTTTTCTGGTAGTCTAAATATGGCTTGAATGCGTTTGGGGTAAAAGGGTGATTTTCCCTACATCAAACGCCTTACACTCATGCACACACACACACCAGGCAGAGTTTGGGAGTTGTTTTGAAGAGCTGTTTGAAAAAAAATTCTGCTGCAAGCTTTGATCGAGACGAAACTAGTACTCACTGACCAACAAAGACATTACCAAGGCCTGCCCTCCTATTGGTAAAGTGGGCTATGTCTAAAACTCCTGCCGTGCTGCAGGAGTACATAACATGTCCAAGAAGAGACGTAATGACCTCTCAAACGAAATGACTGAAATTCTGTTGTTTCTAGACCGATTATTTTGCTCAGTTCATTACTGTCATCCATCAAACTAAGACTAAATAACTGCTGTGTTATTTGTGCTAGCTGATGTTGAATGGCACGCTTTTAAGCAGTACTTTATGATTTTTTTTGAGAATGCCTCATATTTTCTGCAGACAAGAGGAAGGTTGAACTTCTGGTGAGGCTGTAACATGCAATGTTCCAAGTATTGATTTTCTGTCACAGAGAGCCTTTATTATTTGCACTCTGTCTGCAGTGTGGGAGAATGATGGACAAACCAATCATGGAGTCTGAATAGTAACAAGAATGGTATGTGCTCATAGTGATTTGGATGCTGCTGTGTGTGCTGCACTGTTTGGGGAAGGTGCTCTGCTTACTGATGGTGGGGGGGGTGATTCGAGTGTTTCTGTCATTGCGTCAGAGTAACACAGAAACAATGACAGTCTGATGAAATGCTGACATTAGGTTCTTTGTTTTAGACAGAGGGATAGCAGGTTTGGAGACTCTGATAGAATAGGACTCATGAGAGAAGACAACCCTGACCCGTGGCAACAATTAACTTGAATGTATGTTATGTTTCTGCACAATATGTAAAATGATTTAGCTGTCTCTTGAGTCATGCTTGTGGCTGGCAGGGTATCAAACTGAAATACTTGAGCACCAGCCAAAGTGAGTCTGTAATATTTTGTCTGTCTGACCGCATGCTGTCTGTCTTGCCATGGTCGAAGACTTGTTTACTTGTCAAATATTTCCTAATTGACATGTTGTAAATAAAGACTGTATTTCATTTAGGCAAGGTTCTACATTTAGCAATGATACGCTGATCAGTCTGGTGTAGTTTTAAGTTTTTATTTAGATTTTTAATTTTATTTAAGACATGTTTATATTGCCCAAACAAAGGCATGGAAAAATGTACGGCCACCACTGACTAAGAATTTTCTTAGTCGACCAATAGTCCTCATTTAGGGCCATTAGTTGACTAGTCGCCCGCATGTGTGTTTAAGCTATTAATTTGATGATTAAATTATATATTTTGGGCAGGGTAACACTATGGTTTGAGTTCAAGGTGTGAGAAAGAATAGTATCAGTAACATTGTTAACACTGTGCTACATTACAGAGAAATACAAAACCGTACTAATGAACCTTCATTAATATAGGCCTATATTTTATCTACAAGTGCACGTCACACACTGAGCGAGCCGCCTGTTAATTGGCAAATCAGTAACGATTGTGCTAAGTGGCTAATGGGCATGTAGCTACTTACATGTTTCAGATGATACGTCATGTTTGTAGTCGACGAATGATAGGCAAATGTTTGCAGGCAGAGTTTACATATCATCATGGGTTCGTCCTTCACCTTCTCAAAATGATCCCACACTTTGGATTTCCTGCCCGACATGTTATTAACTAGCCTGTGTAATAACTGCAGGTACCAGCCCTGTAAATCAACTGTCTGGAAAGGGTAAGGTCGGGCACGGGGTGCTAATCTTGTGCCTTTTGTGTGCCAGCTTTCAAGAGTGTGTCGGCAGGTTGCGTCTGAGGTTGCTATGCAACCTTAACAAGCATTGTTTAGCCTATTTACCTGAAATCCTGAGTGCAGAGCTGATCCTCTTCCAGATGCTGTTTATAAGTGTGTAACATGATCAACTTTTCCATGTTTATCAGACTGAATATTTCCGCAAGAAGGGAAAGATATCCGTCAGTTCTGACTGCTGAGCATGCGTAGCCTCTTCCTGTGTCTGTCCTTTCAAATTAAATTCCCACATGGTTCAGAGTTTGTAGGTTTGTAGGTTTTTATTTATTTTGACAAGGTGCAGCTCCTAATATAGTTTCACATTTGTTTTTTATTTTATTTTTCTGCGACTAAGCGACTAATGATATCTATCGATCAATGGCCTTCCGTCTTATTAGTGCTATAGCAGTGGTTCAGTTTAGCACATTTCAGACACTGAGCAAACCCCTGTGATGTGCAGAGTAGACAATTGGAAGAAATTAGCAGCACAACACACCTGCTGCAGCAGCTGAGACAAACATGTGGTATAAGGGGAGCAATAGTGTGTGGCATTGCTACATTACGTGGTATTTGTGACAAAGTGATGGCCTTTTCCACCCCTCTGTCTCGGATGATTTAGTTAACCTGTCCAAAGTCAATACTAGTCTTTTTTCTGAGGGAGGTAGCACATCCAGGATAACTGCTGTCCCATATGTTTTCGATCTTTTCTTCATTGCTCTTGTAGTATGAGCTGTAGAACAAGGTGATTTGTCACACTGGCCAACCAGCAAATTAAATGTCAACATCATCAATCCTTGTTGTTCTCAGAACCAGTGTTGTCAAAAATATTGTTTTATCGATACATTGTGATTCAGAATTTTGAAACAGTTTCAATACTCATTTTCCACAGTATCGATTAGGCCTGTCACAACTAAATGTACAATATATAGATATGACCTTGATCATTTTCCTGACCTCGTTATTGTCCCTTGTGTTTACATGTATGTTTTTCATGCCAGAATAAAAAGTTTATCAATAGCACCATTTTCCTGACCATTATGAGACTTGGGCGCAACGATTCTCCGTTTTTCATCTCTCCACCCCCGCCTACTTGTCATGTCTGGAGAAAAATGAAACACTCAAAGATGACACAGCATAGCTTACCAGTAGTCTGCAGCTGCAATTTTGGAGTGGAAGAAGCACAGACCAGATAGTTGTTAGCTAACCAACCTCTGTCAACAATCATAAAAAGTCCATAGTTTGTGGTTTTACATTTCAACAACTTCATCCTCCACTCCATAAATCCATCAGCAAACTGATCGGCTCCCAGGCCTGTGTTCCCGGGGGCCGACTGAAGCACACCAGCCGATTATAAAGATAATTGCAGTATTATCAGAGCTTTGCTGCTTGTTTATTAGTCAGAAGAGGCATCACCTGATTTTGTTTTTGTTTGCCAAATTTTGTATTAAGTTTCAAAAATAGTAACTCTGGGCTACTCCAATTTCAGTGTCCGAATATTTTTAAGAATCATTGCTCTTTGAAAGGATGTACTTGCATTATCATACTATTATATTATCATTAAATCAGAAGAGAAAATGGTCTCAAAATGACAATAATATTGTTTATCGCAATTATGTCAGGACAATGTATCGCCCAACAGAAGTTATTGTGGCAAAATTTAAAAGAAGTAAAGAAATACTGATGGAAATGTTTTAAAATGATGCGTTCATTTGTGTTAGAGGTTCAAAATATGTAGATAGGGCCCATTTGCCACATTGGGAAAGATTGTATTACAAACGAAGATACTGAGAAACCTTTTATTGCCAAAGACTTTTCTGAGAAGTTCACTTCTGTCATTTTATCTAAATGAAAGTAGGTTGTTTTTAACCATTTAGCACAAATATTATTACTTTACCTTATTGTTAGTGTTTACTACAGTCATTCTGCTGTTCTTTGCTACTAACCAAAAAAAGAAAATTTGTTGATTTTCCCCGCTGTATCAAAAATATATATCAGTATTTTCAAGGTATTGTATTACTAGAAATTCCAGTATCATGACAACACTACTTGGAACACACAGCTTTAAAATTCTGTTGAAAAGGGTGAAATTAGAGAGTGAAATTTCAGAGTTGGAAATTGCTATGATCATTGATAGACCAGGTGAACAACATGTCAGTGTTTGGTGGATCAATAACACATGTCTAACTTGTGAAAACATCTCCCTTTCTTTCTGTGTTTGTATATGTGTCATCACAGTAATGTAAGAATGTAAACTACAGGGGTTTTTTGAATGCAGATACTTTGTTATGTATACACAGTCACTTATCATGTAGAGACTGAGCCCACGTTGTTGCCCAATCTTCAAGTGTGTGACAACAAGATGGACGTTGTTGTTCTTGGCCTGGTGTGCTTCTGGCCTAATACGGGAAAAGCCAGCCAGCACTGACATACACTAATGTTGATGCTGTTACTGTGGAACCCTGTTGTTGGCTCATTTGAACTTTATAGGCAATAGAAGTGTGCTTATTGCTGTGCAAACCCCTGTGCGTGTGTGTGTGTGTGTGCATCCATTACCGCTATTGTGCCTGGAATTATGAGCATGTGATTACCAGTATATGTCAAACTCTCTTAGACACCTTCAGGCGAGAAAGTGAGATGGCAAACAATAAAAATGCAAATATTTATTGATATGAACTACATGTTACTGGGTGGCAATATAAATGACAATATGTTGGACATTTTAAGGATCTCGTTTTGACCTTTACTTAGCAATTACTTCTCAGTGAAGAGATCCTTTAGTGACGCAGATTGAACCCTCAAATGAGTACTCGGAGTCATCCAGCAGGGCTGCCTAGCAACCAGGTAGCGCTTCAATAAGCAAGACAAGCTGTGCAAGGAGGGAAAAAGTGGAAGGCTTGAAATAGTCATATTGTCACACTTTGGAATCAATCAGCTGTGCAATTAACTTTGCTTTGTGTATTGTGAATGGGACATCTATTGATTTGGGTTAACAAAAAAGCAATTGTCCTTGGTAGCAAATATTGAAGTATTTTGCATTTTAAGTATTGCATTACTTCAAAATTCATTAAGGGAGGGTATTTCCATTCTGTTGCTGTTCACAGTCGGGGGGGATCCAGGGGGCGAGCAGCCAGAAAGCTATTTAATTTGCTTTAACACTCACTCATTGACAGGGAGAGAAAGTAATTGTCCCCAGCCCTGTGGGTTTCCCCAGGAACACAGAAACATGTCTGCCCCACTTTCACAAATTGGGAATTATCACACTGCCTTTTTAGTTCTTTGGCACAATGGTCAACAAGATCAGAAAGGCAGAAGAATATAAACAGTTAAGTTAGAAAAATGGCATATAGTTAAAAAAGAGAGTGAGCTTGATAGAGAACAACAATGTTTTGCTTACATTTGCTGCTCTAAATAATATATGTACTGCTTTGAATCATATAGTATTGGAGTATCATTATATCTCATACTCTGAAGGCCCAAATGCACTGAAAGCATCTGACGCTTGCATTTTGAAGTGCACCCACTGTTTCAAATGGCAAAATACGCACACACGCACAACGTTTTCAATTGTGTTAAACTGCTTTGATGACCCTACCTTGACCTTGTTTCGATTTTGGAGTATCAAATGAGAACCCAGCAGCCAAAGTCAGTGAGGCAGAGTGGAGACACAGAGAGGCAGTGAGGTGGACATGCAGCTAGAGTGCCCAACAGTCTGGGGCAACAGCTGACACTAGCTTTGTTAGCTTAGCTTTAAACTTCATGAACAATTACCATTGTAATTCTGCAATGCTAAACGAAAACAGCTACCACTGCCAACAGCTGTAGCCTACTATGATAGACCTTAAACACTGTGTTGTCACATGTCACAAGCTGAGAATAGGAAAATAACAGCTTAGATCCTTGGTAGTTGTGCTAGCATAACAGGCCCACCCTGTATCATCTATTATCAACATTTACTGACATCTACTGGTCATAAATCTGAACTTGGTAAATAAACCTAACGACAGCACTTCATCACCGTAGTATAGTGTTATATTTAGCTGTGCTTTAAATCCCTGTCTCCTGCTTGCGAGTACATTTTAAAGATGAAACAAGATGGCTGGTCCCTAGTGGCTTTACTGGTGTTCTACTTCCAACCAGCTGATCAAAGCAGCAGCAAGCACCCAACAGCTGCCCTCATGCTTTATTATAGGCCACTTAAATAGAAATGTATAGAAAATTAATGAGGGTATCTAAAGCATACAAACTTGTCCCTTGAAATTTTAAATCTGATGCCTGCGGTGTGCCATAAGAGCATCAACTGATGCGCATCTAATGAGGCGTGTTGGTTATCACTTTCAGTGGGTTTGGACCTTTAGGCCCAGATTTTAGCATCAGAAACCCAGAGTGTGCAGTTAATCATAATCTCTCCTACTAAACCCACTATTCACCTCTGCAGCAGATTCATGTGTGGCGCTTTATTCCTCTTAATCATTCCTGAAAAAACTGAGAAAATATACACACAGTGGGTTGTAATTTCAAAAACACACCTGCCAAACTGAAATTGATACAATCTTCAAATGATTGTCAGTTTTGAAGCCAACATTTGGATCCTTTTTCCAACTGTACTAGCCCCTGAGATTTACAAAACAATGTATTATTTTGTTGTGTGAAACTGGAGAGTGTCTATTTTTGACTTTTTTCTCCTCACTGCAGGAGAAATGATCATTACCCATTGAAATCCACTTATTAAACAGCTCCTCAGATTTCTCACAGCTCTCACTGAGATGCAGAACAGCCCCATAATCATAATAATAATGTTGTTATTCTTCCAAGCAAAATGTATTTCACAGCACTCTAAAAGGCTCCAGCATGTGTTTTACTGTGTTCATTTTAAGCAAGTAATAATTCTGATTGTTACCCACAAGCAAAAAAGTGCAGCATTCTTGCAGTTTACCATGATCTTATATTGAAATGTAGTTCACTAAAATCTACAAAGTGCAGTAACATGACCCTCTTTTACTGTGATGGCATTTTGTGTGGTGGAGGGTCTGCTGGTTACCCTTGAGATGTTCAAAAGTCTCCTGTAATATGCCAGGAGTCTTGAAGGGGAAATAATTGGGCGCACATAGTTTTATCCACTAATAAGCATTTGTTGTGTGTCATTAAAGCCTGCCTCATTAGATCATTTAATTAGTCTTGGATAACAGTTACCATGGACAACAAGTGTTTGACATCTGGTATTTCCAGCTACCTGTGACTCCACTGCACTTTATTTCTGCCAATTTAATTCTGCAGAGGTATGCATGTTCTGCACACTCTCATTAGGCACAGGTAGCTAAAATATATGCACTCTAACCCAAAAGTCCTGCAATAAATCCTACCTTCATTCATTTTACAATGGTCTGTTTGTGGTGAAACTTTTTTAGAGCGTTGTTGGTTCATCTGTGTAATCATTTTGAAGGTTGCAGTTTGTGTTGCTGCTGAACTGTTGTGCGTTACATTGACAGGTGTTTTTATTATTTGTCCACTCCATTTATATCGCTGAGGGTAGGCCAAATAAAATCTCTCTGTATAATGCAATACAATTCAACGCCACCACAAACTACAGCCTCTAAAATGATATTACAATAATGAATGAATTTTTATGATCATGAAATTTCATAGTTCTCTTCAGGTTTGGCACAATTTTAAATCCTCTTTGAAAGTTTAGTTTCATTACATAATGAAAAGGAAATCCGCCTCTTCTAACTGGTGCAGTCATAATTACTGCATATCTTAAGGTGCTGTATGTGACTCTGGAGGAAAATAGTTGATTGTTGAGTCTCATTCCCTGGCCGTCAAATACCAGCACTTGGGGTTGTTAGTCGGACCAAACCCCACACCCAAAGTGTCTTCTTTATGTAAATCGCCCTTCTTATTCACCCTCGGATGTTTGTTTTCTTCTGGTTCTATGTAAGCCTCATGACGGAAACGTCATCAACACGCCCCCTCACTTGTGCTTAATTCTCCAGACTATTACCTGCTTTATTCACACATTGGCTCAATTGGATATAACATGGACTTTGTATTAGGGAGCTGGCAGAATAAACACTGGTTAATGGCTGATTCAACTGATTCGGACAATTGTGTTCTCTTATACAGCTCATTGTAACGCCTAGATGATTTCAGGTTTGCAGTGCATGTGTGAAAGAGGCTTTAGATACGCCATGTTTAAAATCATAGTGAGATGAGTAAAGGTGTGGAGATGAACAACAACCATAACTGCTACGCACTGCACAACAGTAATAATCATAATTATATATTAGTAGTAATAATTACTGGCTGGCTGTTTCTCAGTGTGTTACAGCGCAGATGTGACAGTGCTTTGAGTCAGCTCTGTTGGTGTATACGTTTAAAGGCAGGACCTAATTTGCGTCCTCTTTTCTCCACATGTGATGGATCCCTGCTGAGCTCTGATGGTTTTTCTCTGTGGAGGAGATCATTCACCTCCCAGCTGCCCGTGTGCACTAACTGTCAGCTCTGCTTTACCTCACCATGTCTTTACCGCTTCTGCGTTGGCTTCACAGCGAGCCTGCCGTGTCAAGATGACTCCATAGATAGAAACACCAAACAATCACTGGCACCCCCCACCCCTCCTCAGCCTGCCATACCATGCCCCACATGGGCCCTATGTAACAGATGGTAAAAATAACCACCTATGTCTTTTACACACCATTGAATTATACATTGTGTTCATGTGTTTGAGTACAAATCAGTGTCAAGTCAAGCTACAGTCCCTGACTGTGGTTTGTTTTTGTGGCACAAATATAAGATGATGTGTTTTTTTTCCCTGAAAATGAAGTTTGAATAAATGGGGGTATTATATTTGAGGGCTAGACATTTACATATTCACAACACTTGTCTTTTAATGGAACAAATGCTGCTGCAGAGTCAGCCTTTTACTGGAGAGTGTTGCATTATGGGTTGTTGGTTGCCTTAATGTTATTAGGCTGCTGAGTGTCTTAAATTCCATGTACAGTTAGGTTAACACAACAGTGCTCAAACCAGCATTTAAAAAAATGTATTACAGTTCCTCCTTGTAATTGATTCATGAAGGAGTAGCTGTAGTGTAAGGAGGAGGAGGGATGGAGGGTGGCGTCCACTGAGACACAGCTGGACCACTGTTATGTGAACTCAGTCATTATCCACAATCCCTACAGCTGAGTTCATAGGACAGTGCTTGAAATTGTTACTCAGACATGCACATTCTTGAGTGATATCTCCCTTTATAAGGAGGGCAGTCATGTAGCATTCAGTTCTTATAATTTTGAAACTTTGAAACTAAGTTTTTCAGCAGATAATGCAGATCTGCTGAAAAACTTAGTTTCAAAGACCTAACAGATGTAGTTGTTCCATCTCATTACAGTGACAATGACCACTGGGATACTTTGCTTTGTAGGTAGTTGTGACTCCTAAAAGATCCCCAGTAAACACTCAAGGAACACTCCTTACATAATCACATTAGAATAAGCCAGCCAACAGGAGGGTGATTTCCCTTGCTGCAATGTGATGTAATAACTGGATATTAGGCAGGGAAACTCCAAATCCCAGGAATCATTAGAACTGGTTAATTCCGTGGTAACTGTCCCCAGATGATTTAACAGTATTAATCTGTTGGACTCAGCACAATAATCCATTGATAGTAACTGAGGAGTAGTTCTCTCCTCAGGCGCACAGATCTTCACTGTGTTGTATAGAGTACAGTGTCCAGGGTATGCATTGGTGGTCTGTTCTGACTCAAGATAGGAATTCACTGCCGTCTCTATTGTCCTTTGTTTATCACCAGCTGTCATAAGCACTGCTTTCTGTGTTCATCTGTTTTCTCTGCCCTTTTGCCACAACCGAACCTCATTTGTAATTTCCACCACATCAGAGCCAGCATCTGTAAGGCACTGAGACCATTACTCTAGGTGATTTGAAGAAATCTGGGTTTTAACACCCGTGGATGGCTCGATACATCTGCACGTCCGTCTCTCCACTGACACAATATAATGTGCAGATTGCTTTTACCTGTGCCTACCCTCAACTGAGCTGTACCGATGTCACGGTCAACTGAAGGTGTCAAATGTGTGATCACTCAGGACCCACAAAGGGAGGAGGCACAATTTCAGACTTGTCGTGTGTCAGTAGTTTTCTTACCTCTGCACAACATGGTGCAAGGGGTGTTGTCTCCTGTGTTTTTGCTCCTGATCCTACAAGTAATCCAGTAGACACAGGAGGTTGCCACAATATTTTGAACACCTGCACAGTCTAATGTTTATTACTGTACTTGCAGTGTTCAGGTTTTGTTCTGAATGACTACATTTACATGCACACGAATATTCCACTGGTATTCTGAATATGACAATATTCTGAATTTAAAGCAGGTCATGTAAACAGCATATTCTGTTTGGATATTGTGAATAAGGCCTTTTACTAAATGTTGCATTTTCTGATTAAGACATGTAGGATATGCCGATATTATTCGGGTTTTAGGAGCATTCTTTGAACATGTATACAGCACATTCAGAATATGTGTCTCAGTTGGGGTTTTTACTGCAGTTTGCGACAGTTTGTTGTGGATCTGTTGTACACAAACTAACTCACTGACAGTTTACAAGAGTGGCGTACAGATGCCCACATCTCCTGTCAGAGGAAGAGACACACCCACTTATAAACATTGTGAAGGATTTGGTTGTCAGCAGGTTTATGGATATTCCCAAATATCTTAATGCTGACATTTTCAAGAAGGACGTTGACAGAATGAAAGAGTGTGGCTGTGTCTGCATGGTTGAACAAGTGACAAACCTTGAATGCCCAACACATCGTCTAGGTTAACAATGCTTTTTTCTCATGCTGTTCCTGTTCTGTTGAAACACTTTTGACACCTTCTATTCTGATAACAATTGCTCGTAGTGCTGCACGCTGTAGATATCTATAAAGAAAGGATGTTGTAAACATTTCCTGGAGGTAGTAGGAGCGAATCAGTTTGTAACTGTTCAGTAGATATCTGAGGTTGTTGTGGAAATGCAGAGCACTCACAGACTTCAAAGTGGAGTCCCACAGTTACCAAGCTTCACTCGCCCCAGGGTACTAGACAGTCATGTTGGCCTGCGTCAGGGAAGACTCTTGCCTCAGTCTTCCTCAGTTATTGGATGTGGTCTCACATATTTCAGAGATATAATGATTAAGTAACACTACTACAAGTATCATCATCGGAATAATTTTCCCCCTACTTTTGCCACCAATAAACTAACACAGCTTATTTTGGTGCTACAAAAAATGGCTGAAGTGAGATGAACAGACTTATTTGATAAAACAGATGTTGACAAAATTTTCATGTGGGGACATCATTTATAGTTGAAAAAAGGTAATACGTCACGATATGTTTTATCACAATAATATTGTACCATGACTTAAGTATCGTGATAACATCAAATCATGGATCCTCTGATGATTCCACCCCTATCACTTCGTGTTACATTGAATTTGTAACTCATGCACAACTGGTGCAGTACAATCTAAGTCTCATTTAATCCATTTGTATGCTTACCACTCCCTAAACAGACAGCCCTCTCTGACAGGAAACTGAACTAAAGGTGAAACTTATCTCTGCCCATTTCAAAACAAGACTCCATTGACAAAAGCAGTGATTTAACCCAGATGAACAAGTAAGCTGCTGGTCTACCTCTGCCTCGACCAGCAGTGTGTTTGTAATATTATATGATCTTGGTAAATCTGAACTAACTATTTAAAACACCAAAGTCACACAAGCTCCCGTTCGGCAAGGCACAATTCTTTTTTTTTCTCTGACCTACGCAAAAAGCCTCTTCTACATGAGAGAGCACACCTCTCCACCCTTCCACGCGCTTCTGTGGAAAACCTTAAGGCAGAGAGAGCAAACCTCCCTGCCCTTCCATGCACCTACATGGAAAGCCTGAGGCAGGGAGAGCAACAGCAAAGACCCCCCGGGAACAGAAAAGAGCAGCATCAATGACAAACAGAGATGACATTGGTAAGTCAGACACAACATGAAAAGGAGGAGCTGAGGTGGAGGCGGGTTGCAAAGCAGCTTGCAGAGGAAACAGCAACAATAGGCAGGTCAGAGCAGTTTAAATAGGGCGTCCTGAATGAGATTTGCCAACTGGTTGTATAGAAAGGAATCATGTGATCTATCAGATGACTCCCTTCCATCAATCAGCTGCTCCATCAGTTGACTGTGCTGTTTGAGATCAGCTGATGTAGCTGGGATGTGAGCTGAGCTTGACATTGTGTCCTGCCTGAACTAATGCTATGCTCAATTTTATATCAATGGAGTCTGGCTTTGAAGAGAGCATGGATAAGTTTCCCATTTAATTAATTTCCCTGTCAAAAAGAGCTGTCTGTTTGGGAAGTACTCATCACATTAAAAAATCGACATGGTTGCATATGACTTCAATTCATCAAGAATTTTCTCAACTTTTGGATTCTTTGTGCACCAGAGGCATGCAAGAAAAAGTTTTCATCACAAATTTATCATAACCCAGGGTAAGCAATTGATGTTCTGTACAAATGATCATTTGAGGGTTGAACTATTCCTTTAACCACACATGTTAACCTTGTGGCAGCACTAAATGAAAAGTCAGAGTATCATCAAAATCAGTATGATGCAGTGTGTGGGAGCTATCAATGTCTAAGCCAATTCGTCTTGTACAAGTAGAGATAATTCACTGGATATGGGAAAATTTAGACCTGCTGGTGAGGAAATGTCAGAAGGATTCATCATGGATAAATGCACCAAATTATTGCCAACATTCTGCTAAATAGTAGCTCTCCATATCTCCAGATTCCTCTTCCTGGTTTATAGCACCAACCTCAGTGCCAGTGCGGCTGTTGCATCAGTGAGACAACACAAAGAAGTACCTCTCAACACCATTAGGACATCTGAAATCCAATAATAGTCAACGTTGCTTGTGTTTTTTTCCCCCGTCAGATCACAGGAGACTGGATCTTCCTGTTGTCAGTTTAAAGTTTTTCTGTGCTGAAGCTCCAGTATTCCTCAGGGCAATGATAAATCCATACCACTGACACTAACTAACCATGAAAGGTAATAAATTCACTAAGGTCAGTAAATTATTCCAAGAGAACTTGAGAGACGGGCATTTCATTGAGGATGAACTGCTCAGACTTGTTGCTAGAGTCTGTTGGGTAGAGGTGTTGTTTTGTGCGTCATCTTCTCCTGGCACTATATGATGCTGCAAGATATCCCAAACATGGTGGTGAGGGGATTTGGAGGCTACTGGGCAACTGTGTCTTATGTTATTTATGGAAAAGAGGAGGAGATGAGCAGGCTGTGGAGTCTGCTTTCATATTTTGAGTAACACATTTGTTCACAGTTGCTCCTTCACACCCACACACTGCTTTGTTCATATGATACAATTATTTTTTACAGAACATCTTTCTTGTCACTTAGCAGAGATCTCTCAGGGAGTTCGCACATTTCCCACAATATCTTCTTTATTCCGAACAGCTTTTCATTTCCACAGCACATGTTCTGTCACAAAACCCTGAAGACAGAACAGAGAGAATATTGTTGGGTACTCATCCTATTGCTGATATTCTTCTCCACTTCAGGTGGACTAACCTGGCCTCTTCCCCACACACACTGATTAATTGATATGGTCTTCTGTGATAAGACTCCGTCTCCTCTCTTTGTTTATCCCACTGGGAGGTAAACGCATTGATATTCTGCAAAGACATGCACGATCACAGAAAGTGAAAGAAACCTTATCTCTTTAGACTGCGTCAATAGCAGGCTTTCCAGCATACATTACTGATTCACCTTCCTCTTGAGGCTGCCTTGAGGGTATTATATGCATTTCATTACCACACATGCAATGCTTTTGAGGAATCAGCGGGTGTACCTGTTTTATTTTGTTGATTGGTTCCTTAACCACACTCATATTGCTAAAATTTGTTGAGTGGGTGTGCTCTATTTTAGTCAGTGTTTTTAATTTACCATGTCTTTGCCTAAAATGGGGAACAGGATTTCCTGGATAGAAATAGCATTTCTTCATTAAACAATTACTCCAGGAATATCTGAGTCTTCTAGAAAATGATCTCCATTATAACACAGTAGTGGTTATTGAATGCTTTAGTTCCTTTCTTGCTGAGATGAGACGTGTTCTGGAGGTATTTTTTGGGATGTTGGCAAAATTTTAAATGCTAGGTAATTTTTATATTGGCACATCTTAAGTTATGATCAGTAATTTTGTTTTAATTTAATGGATCTTAGTTGAATGGTTCCACAGAGGCAGAAACTGTAAAACTCGCAGGACTGAACATGGCTGTTTTCCCTTCCCTGGCACTGGAACATGATTTTATTTAAAATGCATTTGGATTTTGTTTTAAAAAGAAAAAGCCCACTCATCCAAAGATAATTCATATTAAAAGAGAAATGTATGTAATCATGGAGGCGGTTGTGGGCTCACAAAAATAAATCCAAAAATGAAATGAAATAGTGAAGAAGCAGGATACCAGCAGGTACATTTACATATGCTGACTTATATGCCCAATGAGTAATGGAATATTGCCAGAATTAACATAGAAACCGAATTGGCACGAACTACAAAACCCAGCAGTATACCACATACAGCTATGATGCTTGTGCGGAGCAAATAAACCCTGTGATCAGGCAAGTGAAAAACTAATTTGATGTCTAACTTAAATGAAATGTTATCTCAAAATTAATTAATATCAAAATTAATTAATACTGTATCGCTGTAGTGGAGCTTTTCCAGCTGAGCTGCATGTGTCCATTTCACCAGAAAGCGTTACATACACTACAGAAGTTAACTTGGGTTGACGATGTCACAAAACATTAGGGCGACTGTGGCGCAGAGGTAGAGTGGGTCATCCACTAATCGGAAGGTTGGCTTTTCAATTCCCAGCTCCTCCAGTCATGTCGAAGTATGCAAAGACGCAAAGAAAAAGCAAGATACTCAACCCATAATTGCTCCCGATGGCTGTTACATCAGCGTGTGCGCGTGTGAATGGTTACTAAGAAGCAGGTGGCAGCATGTATGGTAGTGTGCAAATGTGGTATGTAGTGTAAAAGTGCTTTGAGTGGTCGCAAGACTAGAAAAACACTATGCAAGTGCAGTCCATTTACAGCACATATCATTATTAATGTTAAATATCTCAGGAATGCTACATGCGAGACATACTGATTTTTTGCCCGGAAGCTAACGCTACCGGGTGTGCTGTTCCAGCGAGGTTTCTGGTGCGTTCATATTCCTTTGAGAATCTATGTTGTCAGACACCTTGAACTGTGGTGTCATTTTGGAGACTTTGTAAACTCATAATGATAAATCCAGCACTGAATGTCTACTGTGATAAATTATTTGTTTTCCCACAATGCAATTGTTATGTTTATGTATGTTTTGTATGTTAATAAATTATAATGTTATCCACATGAGGATCAGTGCTCTATAATGCATAACAACCTCCTTGCTGAAGTGTTGTAGAACACCTAATTGCTTGAACACTGCAGGGACACCTGTAATCTGGCTGGGGAAAACATATCTTCAGGTATCAGTGTAGAGATGTCAAGATTTTTTCAGTGGAGCTCTAAGCCATTTAAAACTGTACTTAGTAAACCAAACCACCCTTGTAGACAGCACCTTGTCCTTTGCACACCTTTCCTTTCGATCTTCATAGCATCTCAATACATCTGTGCATGTTGAAAAGGTACTCTGGGGTGCCTAAAAAAGGACTCAGTAGATCTGCTCTTAAATTCAGCTTTTCTTAATGCTTTTGTCCAGATCACTGAATAATTCATTGTTTTATACAACCTTCACCTGATTCTCATCTTCATGTGTAGCCCTGCTTATAACATCATAGTGAGATGTGGTTTGGTTCACAGCTTAAGTAAATATGTAGTTATAATTATATAATTCTAATGTAGGAGTGAGGCGCGGCTAAAGTTAGTCCCTCTTAAAGTCTTTGCTGCTGACAAGGAGCCCCTCATTAGGAGAGCGTGTCTCTCCTCCAGTTGACTGAGCATAGATCAAAGACTCTTCATTCATCCAAAATGTCACTTACGACAGCGAGGAGAGTGACAGCGTGGTCAATGGTGGTTCTCAGCAGAGACCTCATCATCAAAGGTGGTTTCAATCATGGAAGGTGCTTACAATAATTAAGAAGCTATTTGTCCATTGGCAGTTGCTAGGCAACTGCATCAGCATTACTCTGGCAAGTCAAGGAGCACTGGTAGGGAGATTCAAATCGGGGGACACGTGCACTGGTATTTAAGCATGTGTGGGGATATGTGGGATTTATCAGTGCATGCAGTGAAGTGTGTCGTATTCAGGGCTTTACGCAGCATTTGATGGTGGTGGAGAACATCAACATTCAGGGGGCCACAATGCCATTGATGTAGTTTTGCATCATTTGCAGCAATACACACTTTCTCTTTGCGCCTCAGACAAACACCATTATGTAGCGATGGTAGCTGGGTGGGTGTTTGCTTGTTTACTTCTCTGTGAATGGGGAGGTTGTAGAATACAATTGGTCTCTTTTATGCATGAAATGTGAAAGGATTTGAACGTAGACAGAAGGGCTAAAGAATATATTGTCTCAGTCGTATTATACCATAGCAATACATGCAGTGCTCATGCTCTAATCGTGCTAAAAAAGAAGCAGAGTAAGAAGGCAAATTGGGTAAAATTAGTTTTTTTAATTACTCATCTAAAAGACAAGTCTATTTCATCTGTTAATTAACATAATTTAGCCTGAAGCAAATGTCTCACAATCATTCTGAGAGTGCAATGACTCATTGAGCATAAAAAAAAACAAGCTTACAACATCTTGTGCATTTTCACATCAAACTTTACAAAGATGATTTTGTAAATGGAGCTACCAGATTTTAAAACTGCATACTGTTTATTTGGTCAAATTAGGTAACTTCTTTAGAATGTTGCAAAAAAACAAACAAAAAAAAGTGTCAGCCCTTGCACACCCTGTCATCAGTTTCCCTGTCCCAGGAGTGACAAATAGGTTTGCCCATTAGTACCAATTTTTTGCTTCTCCTGTCTGTTTTCCTTCTGCGATGCCTCTTCTTGCTGATAGTTGCAAAAAAGGGAAAGTCTAGTGCCTCATACACTGTGTGGGAGTCCAAGTGGAATGTTTGACAACAGAAGCCTGAACACATGCTGTGTAACCTTCACTGACCACTGTAAGCCTATGTATGCATGCCAGTACAAGACAGTGCTGTTAAGCCTTGCCATATGCATCACAGACAGAAATGTACTCAGATTAATTCACTTTCAAGTTCCAGCCAAACATCATAATGAGGAAGAGGGGGGTGGGGAGAACAAAGTTTTAGGACACCTTACAGTCTAATGGTGTCAAAGTACAGTATGGCTGCAGCATGTGTTTATGTACATCATCAGTAATGCTTGTTTATATTTAACTTCATCATTACAAGATGTTAAACTTACTGAATGAGAAGCAGCACATCAACACATTAGAGACACTTTAACCAGCGTTTTGTGTTTTCTACTCGGTAATTGACGAGATTGATAGATTAACTGGAACAATTAAGAATAATTAAATCGGCAGTTAATTAATCTACTTATTGTTTCAGCCCAAAATCCAATACAGCATCCAATAAAACTGCACAGCCTCCGAAATTAATAAAAATGTTGTGAATCAACAAGTCTCTGACTGGGCTATTACTGAAATGGAGTATATTCCATAAAAACTGCCCCTGGGCTAATGCATCGCAGCGTTTCAGCATGTTTTGTGTTTATGATATTGTGTCCACTTGCAGTCTGTTCTCTAACACCGCCTGGCTGTGCCATTTGGCCTCAGTAAGACTGTATTTGTTTATATTTACTCGATACCCGTTCTGTGCCTCTGACTCTGATGACACACTTCCTAATTGGTGGAATACTGAGCACTTTGTGTCGTTTCCTCTCAGCACTGTTTGTTTGTTATGCTCCTTTCTTTGGAACAAAGCTCTCTGTTAACGGTGGTGTCTTCATCCTTGAGAGAGTAGTTCAATAAGTCCTCTTGTTTTACTCCTCTAGAGAATCGCCCCATGAAGCAGCCATCAATTTTTTGGCAGTCTGTCCCATTGCGTGCATGTGCACATGTTTGTTAATGTCTTTTTGCCTCCAGTTGGACCATGGCGGAGGTTACACTACTGAGTCGATGATGATCTCTCTTGACTTGACTATTGCTTGTCCCCATTAAATCCACAGGCACTGTTCATTAAAACTGATCAATAGAACCACAGCAGTGTATCCTGCTATCACAGTCAGCAGTCAACATACACAGAAAAATACAAATAAGTGGCTTAAAAGTGTTTGTCATTTACAGTCATTTCTAGTTCTGTGTATTAAAGAAATGATTGTCTGAATGTATATATCAGAAATGTTATTTGTTGATAATAATGGGCTGTATTGATTAAACAAAATACAAACACAAAAAACATATGCAGGAGAGTGCAGGAATCACTTGTATTGTGAAGGTTTAAACGATGTTGCAAACTTTCTGACTTATCAAGGGTAAGCAGAGTTCATTTTTCAGAAGTTTCTTGTTTGTAAAATACATTTTTTATTACTTGAAAAACTAACAAAGCTGTCTGGCTTTGCAGCAGTGTAGCTTTAGTCTGTTTAAATCACAGCAGCATTTGGAGATAAAAATGAGTCATGCTGAGAGCTTAAAACAAAAACAAATGTGCCAAACTTAAAAAAAAAAAACGAACAAAGAAAGTAGACTGTTGGAATAGAGGTCACTGACTATTCATTAGGGCTGCACGTCAATATGAGGTAAATATGCAATAACGTTGTTGAATATCGCAAAAAGGACATTACTTGTAATAAATAAAAAGTATTGAAGTTTACTCAGTTCTGCCTTTTAATGCGCTGCTAAAATACAACAAATTGCCTGTTAAATTAGAAAAATCAAGGGGAATTATGTCCAGCATTCTTTCATTGAATAAATTTATCTGAACCCAAAGGCACCAATAATAAAATTAATTTAAAGTGCAGTTTTCTGCTGAAATGCTCTTCCAACTAACTCAAAACATCCCTGAGTGCAATGTCGCAGCCTTTCACAGTATGTTTATCACTCAAGTTGACATCACAGTGACGATTTAAAACATTATATTGTGTAGCCCTATTGTTCATTTGAAGTGACACATAAATACATCTGTAGCAAAGGTTAGGGTATATTCCTGTGTAGACGATACAAGCCACCACCTCTCACCATCGGTGGAACTTTATTGATGGGGACAGCGAGACCCTCAGTGTTCAGAAAGCCCAGACTCCATTTACACCTGTGTGTGTGTGTGTGTGTGTGTGTGTGTGTTTGTGTCTGTTTAGCCTGGGTCAATATCAAATCCACTGGCTCTTTGAGCAGGCACCGGCATCTGTTGGCCTCCTGGCAGACCTAGGGGACATCTGGCTCTGCCTCCAGTCTGACTTAAGAGGAAGGTTTTATGGGTTGCCTGTATTTGCGAGACCCATGTTATGTAATTGTGTTGCATAAAGTCCTCAAGAGGATTATTGGTAGATTGGTAGATACCTCTTCCTGCCTGTGAGGTAGAGAGGTGTCCTCTTCGGAGTGAGGGTCAGTAACAGAGGAAAAGCTTTTTTCTTTTCTCATTTTTTTCCTCCTTTTGTTCCATCTTCTCTCCTGGTGTTGCTCTATTTCATGTATTTCCTCTAACAATACTGCCACACACACACTGCTCGCCTTTCTAACATCTCTAACTGTGAATCTCTCTTTCCACTTCTTTGTCAGGTGTGTGCACCATGGCATCTAAACCTCACCCTCCTCTGATGAAGAAGCACAGTCAGACAGATCTGATAAGCCGTCTGAAGAGCCGGAAGATCCTCGGAGTCGGCGGGGAGGATGATGATGGCGAAGTGCACCGCTCAAAGGTCAGATTAAGTCACATGATTTTTTTTTTTTTTTTGTTATTCAATATGGGCAGTGATGCAGGCACTTAGCCAGTGCTTAGTTATAAATGTAAGTACATGTAAAGCCATCATGGGTCAAATGCATAATATTGCAGTAATGCACACATAAAAAATGGCACTCAACCACAGATGCATTCATTAACACTGAGAGAAGCTATGGATTCCTTTTAAAAGCCACAATGGACTGCTAATTGGCTCATCACTCTCATTGTGTTCCATTGTGTGCATTTGCTCCTCATGCTTCAGTGAATCTGGATCACGTAATCCCATGAGCTCCCGCAGCTCCACTGAGATGTGACTGGCTCCCCTGAGAGACTCCCTGCCTCTTCCATCTTATGTATTATTACCCTGCCTCATGTATGTGCACACTCATATAGACAGTGTACAGTGATGTGGGTACCAAAACACAACAGCACACATGGTTCATGCCAGGAGATGCAAAACACTTGTGTTTATTCATGCACGCAGAGCACAGTTGTCGATTAACAATAAAGTCTTGTTCCGTTTCAGAGGGCTCAAATATCAAGATCCTAATGATTGTTTTTTATCAGATTGCATTAAAATGAGCAGAGGCAACGCTGACTGTTCCCCACTGAAATATTAATCAGGCAAGTGGGAGAAGGGAACAGAACAGAAGGGAGCAGGCATACGGTGGTGGCTGATAGCTCGTGATGAGGTGTTGCCCCCCTTTCCTCAGCCCTTCTGAGTGTTTGTTTTCTCTCTCAATGTTTTAACGAGGAGCCTAACCCAGACATCTGCCACTCAGATCCCTTTCACAAAGCCCACTGATAGAGAAAGAAAAACAGTTAATGCCTCCACATCCATGCCAATAAAGCTTATTTGATCTGAGAAAGATTACTGAGGTTAGATACGGGCTGCTATGATTGAATGGTGATCCAGCAACAGTCAAGGTAACGTACAGTAATACAATACTTCAGCTGCTGCGGTCTCTTGTACGTGCTGTTTTGAAGAGTAGGTTTCCCTATTTAACTGTGGCATTGACCCTGATTTAGAAATTAAATTGTTGCTCTTACAATGAACTGCATTGTGCTGTTACTCTTGAGTTGTTGAATTTATCCTTGCCACAAGTGTTTGTGGTAAAGAGACCCATGGGATCTCACATTTAGCTGAATAACAGGAGTTGGTTTGGAGGTCCCTGTAAACAAAGGAGGGAAGTGCTCCTGTGGTCGGCTGACTGTCTCTTCCTGCCTCCTCCAGCCTCTTTCATTGCTCAGAGATAAAAATACTGTTCCTATTGCTTATACTTCAGTAAGATATAGGCCAGGTATACATCCTACATCGCTGACACTATCAATGTGTCCAGGGGACGCATCATATTTTTTCCCCTGATAACCCTACATTCTGAACAACAAATCTGTGACTAAAGAAATGGTGCTGTGAAAAAACAAAACAAACGATGATTCACCAGTCACCGTTTACTCACTGTTTGTCATCTTGCATAGACGAGATCTTGTGTTCGTGGTCTCAGTCATCATGGGGGAGACTAAATAACCTTAATATAACAAGACCAGTCCTCGCTGCGCAGATTTCAACAATTAAGGCTATAAACTTGGTTTTGGTAAATAAACTCACGTGGCTACCGATTAATGCTGTACCCGCTCATGTCAACAATGACCCAATGATGCTGTACAGAAAAAATATTTTCTATGGCGATCGCAATTGTCTTATCGTCTGAGCGTACATCTCATACAAGACAGGATCTTGTTTTATTCATAGTCTTAATGAGTGAAAGGAAAACATAATAGCTTCTCAGAACAAAAGAGAATATTTCTCAAAATACTATCTCAAAACTATTGATTTATACAGTAGTTTATTTAGATTTTTATGGATTAAATCACACTTTCAAATGTTAGAAATATCAGACAAGAGGGATTGCTGCTGTTTTGAATATCAGCTTACGGCCTCGTGCCTGTGACCGCATCACGCCTGTGCCGATACGCAATACAACCTATGTCCTTGAGCGTGATATTGCTTTTATACAACAACTCTACAAGCAACAATAAGCAACAGATTTGTTTGTTTATTTAGTCATTTATTTGGCTCTGCCAACGCACATAGCTCTACAACTGGACTGGGACTGGACTGTTGCCAAGCAACGCAAACATTCCTACACGCTAGTTTACTGCATAAACTAGGTCTACACATTACCACAGGCCAGCTACTTAGTGTCATGTACATTCATCTGTGTGTTTCCATTTGTGCAATCAGTTGAAAAAGTCTGCTGACAGTTGCTTTGGGGCATGTGTGGATTTTGATGAGTTAACAGCTTGATCAAACAAAATTGTTACGACATCGGCAGGTGTCATATGAACACACCTGGAGGTTTGCAGGCTTCTTTCCTTACCTTTGTTCTCTTCTGAAGACCAATCATGATTTATTTCAAAAGTTATTAGTAGAAATATATTTATCTTCGTGACCGAAAAGTTTGTTACATAGAATGTTAATGTAGGTTAATAAACACTTAATGTACAGTGTAGAACACTTTGTGTAAATTTGAGTAATACATGCAGAGTTAAAAGTCCCAGTGCTTTTGTATCAGAAATCACGAAATCCTTTTTGTCCATATGTTACTTGGGCGGAAAAATGTTATTTTTAAATGATATGTGAATCCGATTTAGGAAAATGTGTGGGAGACTGAAAGGGGAAGCTTTTTTATAATGGTTTGTAAATTAAGTTTCCCGATTTGGGATTGTATGATGTTACAATTTCGGATACTTTTTCGACATAGCCTACATGAATGTCACAACGATCATTAAATCAAACACTAGTTTAACACTACAGTTTCTAAAAGAAACAGGAATTTCATTGGGGACTCCCTAAAATGACCACCTTTGGGTCCCGGGGACTAACTTTGTTGAAAAACATCACTGCATATATGAGTGTAACTATGCCAAGAAATATGGCCTCTCTTGCCCCTAACGCTACTTTCAGCGTCTTTAACCCACACTGACACTACTTTAGCTCCAGTCATGAAGCAGCAACCAAGTTTGAGCCCAGGCCTTTATAGATAAGACAAACTGTAATGGTTTGTGTATGTTATGTGTCCCAGAGGATTTCCACTGAGACTTATGAAATGGTGATCATTATCTACTTAATGTGACTGCACAAACTGACAACATCCATCAAATAAGCGGCCAAGTTTTAGTTTGGTGGATAAGAGATTCTACTTCTGCTGCTCCCGAATATTTTTCATGCTCTCTGGCTGACAAGCTGCCCTTTGTTTACTGAGTGTAGCTGACTGAGTGACTGATGACAAGGCCAGGCCATAGCAGCTGTGATTAAACGTCTCTCCACAAACAGCATTGTGTATTTCCTCCTTTTCCTGTTTCTCCCTCTCTCCCCGACTCTCTTCCGCTCTATTCCACCCTAAGCCAACCCTGTGCCATCAGTTGACGCTCATTTCCCTTTGAGTATTTCTCATGCCACTCATGAATATTTATGTGTTCCTGTCAAAAACAGCCCCTGAAACCATGGCACAGGAAGGCTGATTCACCTGGTCACGTGGTCACAGCTGCACAGACAGATTCATGTACAGGCACTTCAGCCTGCAGTGCAGTCTTTCACTCTTTATCTTAATATTTTTAGGGTTTAACTTCAAGGGTGTTTTTTTCTTCAGGGCTCTGCTCTGGTATCAAAGCAGCAGCAGCCATGGGGAAGAGGAAGTGTTTAAGAAACTAAAAAAAAAAAGAGTAACACAGAGATTCCTTTTTTCCTCCATTTCAGATATGACATCATATCTTCCGCTCTTCTATTTTTGACATTAAAAAAATGCTAGTTCTATGACGCTATTTAAGAGGCCTTTGATATCACTCCATTTGTGCTTTCAATAACAACTAATGTGGAAAACAGAAATGTGCAAAACAGTAATAAGTCATATCTGAAGTAACTTTTGCAAGTTTTAGGTCTCATTGACGATATCGTCATAACATTAAACTCTCTAAAATTCATGAGGCTATTTCTCATGACATCATTTGGTGGAGCTGTAGATGGAATAGAGTTGGACTTGAAAAATGTTTCTAGATGTCGTGCTCAGTAACACTTGATTTATGGTAGGGCGCCTGACACGTTTTGATGAGTGTCGCTTCACAGAAATGGAAGAGTGGTGCAACATTTTCAATTTACGCTTTGGTGAAAGGTTCCTGTCATCTCCATGGTAACTGCATGCTGTCTTCTTGCTGGTGTGTTTAGTTACAACATCCTGATCGGTAGGCTATCCTTCTGACAGCTGTTTGTTTTGTATAGTTTTTTACCCTTTTGCATTTTGAAGGATTTGATGAAATCAGTGAGTTGAATTGAAGAGAAAGAGATTTTACAACTGAGAAGACAATGAGAGCACAAGAGAAGGAGTTGGTCATGCATGTGTCCGCTGAACCATATTAGCAAGCTACAGGGTGAACGTGTTTTGGTCCAACAAATGCCAGGGCGGGACATGGACGAGGATATGCCCTTTCAGTATTTTCCAGTGTCTGCCAACTGTTTTAATGATCTTGTTAACTAGATTCGGCCATATAAGTTGCTCACGCAGGGACTAATAAACTCAAGTAGATGTGTCAGAGGCTCGCCATGACTACTCAGTCACATTGCGCAACAATATATGGAGTTGTCCTTGACATAAGAGAACTCTTCAGGTGAGCAGCGTGAAAGGAAAGTGTTGAGTGACACTTTTTCTGTAGATAATATGTCGTTTCTGTCGAGCAACACTCATCAAAAGTGTCAGACGCTCTTCTATATATCAGGCTTTACAGTGCTTGGTTTGGAAAGATAGAAGGCAAAACCCTTGAAAACCCTCAATTAATCTTTCTAGTATATGACATGAACCCTTTTCGTTTCATTCACTCTGACATTTCACAGGCGCATCAAGCAGAAAACTACTTTCCAATTGATAGTGAGTTCCCTGTAAACACTGCTAGCCAGAAAATAATTCATCATCTCTGCTTTAGTGGTTTTCATGGTTCAGTGTATTTTTAGTTTCAGTGATGCCATGTCTCACTGCTACAGAGCAGTTTTTGAGGGAGGAGATGTTAAATGATGAAGGAACCCATTGATGTTAGTGTAAGTAATAAGACCTGAAGGCTTTGGGTAAAGGAATTCAACTTCACAGTGAAACAACAGTTGTAATTTCTCTGTGGGTTACTGTCTGTTCAGGCAGAAGACTGGGTTTATTTTTTCTCTTGCCCTCTGTATGGTTTATCTGTGGCAGTTTGTTTACCTCCATGTCATTGTATATTTTACATTTTTAAAATGAAGAATATCTGAACTTTTCAGCAATATTACTGAGCTGATATCCTTATATGCAAAAGGAATCAGTGCCCCCGCTCTTTCAAAACCACCTCCTTTGTTTTTCACATATTTTAATACACATACACACACAGATACACATTCTCTTTTTCCATCTTAGGTAATTTGCAGAGAAATGCAGTGTAAACACTGCATATTTTATGGTGTTCTAGCCCTCTGATTTTTGCTGTTTCCAGAGATCTTGCTCATTTGCATTCAGTGAATAATTCTTGTCTTATTAGTTAATCTGCTATTTTTTATCATTATTAATGTATTCTACTTTTCAGCCGACAAAATGTCAGAAAAATGTGAAAAATGTCCATCATCATTTCCCAGAGCCCAAGGTCACATCTTCAAATTGTTTGTTTTGTCTGACTAACAGTCTGTAATGCAAAAATATTCCAGCTGACAAAACACACAAAAGCAGAAAATCTCTCATTTTAGAGACTGAAGCCACCAAATATTTGTCATTTTGTCTGATAAATGATTTTAATTATTAATTGATTATCAGATGTATTATTAATACATTTTCTGTGTATAGATGATGATTTAATTGACTTCAGTCAGACAACTCGTGTTTGAAATGTTTATTACCACAGCAGAACATAGTTAGAGTTTGGCGTCTAGACTCCGTCCTCATTACTCCCTGCAGATATGTCTACATGAGAAATTGGGGAATAATGATGCAGGTGTGTGCTGGGGTGGAGGTGGGGCTGAAGGAGCAGGCTGTAATACTGATGCAGAGCAAGAGTGGCATTGACAAAGCAGAGGGAACTTTTGCAGCTTGGTGTGTGCTTAGTGTTTGTGGATGATACATAGAGTGAGGTATTTCATGTGTGTATGAATGGATACAGCTAGAGTTAACTGCCTGAACTAGCTCGCAGTCATCGCTTCATTTGTTGTCTTATCACCACATCATCCTAGGAACACTTTATCCACAAAATGACTACTTGTATATCAATTACTCACCTCATGCCACGTTGAATTTGTGAAGAAATATTTGTTTTTCTTGAATGCCTCCACAGTGAATGATGAATCTAAAAACAGACAAAATTCTGGTCATGCTAAAGGGAAATGGAGTCACAGAGTATTCTTGCATGCTTTATATTTGTGTTTTTCAGAGAGGTTTACATGAATACATCAGTGTCTGATGGAGCAGAGTTAGAAAAACAAGTAGCCAGTCATTCATCTTCTAGCATCTGATAAGAGATGTTTATCTTAACAGATATTACCACAGAAACGCTTGGGTGTGTCTTCTCAATATTGCTATATGACGAGATTCATTCTGAATGACATTTAATGAAATATTGACAATTGTTTATTCAACAGGAATAAACAATTGTTTTCAATTTGTCAAAATATTCTCCCACTAGCTGCTCCAGGCTCTCAGGATTATAAATTGTGTGGTACTTGTGTCGCTAGGATTACGTTAATTTATAGCAAAAAGGTTTTTTCTTCTGGCATAGACTTGGTAGTTGGTTAATCATCCAGAATTCACTGCAAGATGTTGTTATGACATACCCTCTTAATCTTCAGGGGGTGATTAAGGAGGTGAAGACATTCACAGCCTCTAATTAACATCTTAATAAGTCCTTCTTGACGCTCAGCCTCTCTTCTTTTCTCTCCGCTGCTTTGTTTAATATGCTACAGTGCAGTAGCTTGCTACAGATGTGTTGGCAACATGAAATGCACTTGCGTGGGGAGCACTTTGTTCCTGGTCACGTGATGCTTTGTTGAGGGCTGTCATAATATATATCTGTTAAGATGACATGATTGCTTTTATATTTCCCTTCTCTTTACTCATTTCCTTTTTCTTTTGTCTTGCCTTGTTTGCTCACAGATCAGTCAGATGCTGGGAAATGAGTTGAAGTTCGCAGTGCGAGAGCCCATCGGGTTGAGGTGAGATTTCAGCTGCTCAGGCCAGCTCACAGTTAACACAACAGACTGTGTAAAGTCATCTGTGTGTCACTTCCAGTAAAGCTCAACATCTCGTAAGCTCTGAGAAAACAAATGCACAATCAGTATTAGTTACAGGAAGTTTACAGTACGTCATGTAATGTCTTTCTTCTCAGGGTGTGGATACTCATCTCTGCAGTTGGTTTCACAGTTATGGCCTTGATGGTAAGTGTTATTCAAATCATCATCAAAAAGCTGCAGTCACATTCATGACTAAAATGTTCTCGCTCAATTGTAATAGACTTAATCGATGTTGAGAGTTCTGTACAGTTACTGAAGGAGAAAGAAAACTCATTTTAGAAACAGGAAAAATCATGTTCATACCCAGCAGTGAGTTACTTTAGGTTCTTTCCCAGCTTATCAGTGAGGGACATCTGGAGAAACAGCTCCATCATTGTCAGCTGGAGCACCTAAATACTCAATATTCTCAGTGTTCAGGGTGTGCACAGTGACTCTCACTCACAGACAGAAAGACTTTGTCATTGCTGCTGCATTTTGGGGACATTTGGGGAAGACAGAATGCTGTTGTGTTGAAATGACAGAGTTGTGTTGTGCTTTTGTTTTCCTACACAGGCCCTGGTGTTTCCCAACCAGCTATATGAACTTGTTTTCGAGGAGGAGCTCTCTACGACTAGCATCCCCGTTCGCCTTTATGGAGGAGCACTACTTAGTAAGTTGTCTCTCATATTCATGTTTCCTCATGCGTAGCTGGCCTACTGGGAACATACTGCAACACGTGGGAGTACATTCACTGTGCACACACAGCATTTTAGTGTTTATTTATTTACATACATTGACAAAAATGTACACTTCTCACTTGCACATGGTCTCTTGTGATAATGCCTTGTTTTGCATTCATTACAGTTCACACACGCACATTCAGATGACGTACAAAAAGCTCTCTTCTTGCTGCAAAATCAGCCCTCTGGGCGACAAACAGAGGCTGTGTAATTTGATTCAGTTCTGTGTATCTGCAGTTCGCTATGAGGACTTGATAGAAGTACAGAGAGCAATTCTCCTAAATTCTCACAGCAAAGGCTCCAGTCTCTGTTTCTGCGGCCTCATACATCAGATCTAAATCCGGTGGGAACACAGTGAGGGATGGCAGGACAGTGTATGCACTGTATGAATGTGTGTGTGGGTTGGCGTGGAACTCAGAGAGGAGGCACTGTATTACTGTACATTCAAATTTTGCAGCTTGCTCACTCAATCACACATTAAACTGAGTTTTTTTTGCTCTTCTGTGTCACAGGAGACAATCAGTGCTCATAAATATGCCAGTTAATTATGGCATTTGTGATTATTTTAATGGCCTTCTCAAACATGTCTGAGTCAGTCACTCAGTAAGTGATTAGAGGGTTTGTGAAGAGGCACAATGTTACTGTGACAGAGAGGCAGGTAACACACAGGTTGCTCCTTGATGGGAAAGTAAGCATGGAAATCAAGAAGGATGAGAGCAAAGGCTTAGCATACATTCAGTATGTTTTGCAAGGTTGTCACTTTGAGTCAAGTCAGGCCATAACATATGTCAGAACATCAGCACCAGGACCTTATAGAGACATAGTTTATCTAATATGGTCCTCCCTCCTTAGACTCGCTTAGCCAGACCTAACTCCACAGCGCTGTGTCAGCTGTAGAAAAAGGTCTGGAAGCTCACATTATTACACATTCTGCTATAGGGGAAAAACGCTCTGGGTTATTTGTATTTCTTTGAACCATTACATTCGTCTTGGATAGCGCTAAGCCTGGAATACAGTGATAGTGCCCTTGCAAAATATTGTCGGGGTTGGAACTTGTTTTGGTGGAACATTTGCACTTGGGGAGCGAGCACTGTTGTAAAAATGGCAAATTCTCCACAGAAGAAAACACCATAAAAGACAGTAACATGTTGATTGTGTGATTCAACTTTTAGTGATAAAAAAGGCCAACATTGTTTAATAATTGGTGCCTTAGAGGTGAAGGCTATACTTAAGCTCTGGAGGAGCTCGCTCAGCCTATTATATTAAAACTATAGATGATTTGCTAGCTGCTAGTATCACAGACGTTTATCTGAAGTAGACATTGGTGAAGGCACTGGCACTGGCGCATGTTGCTACCAGGGTAAAAAGATATAGCTAATCAACTCCGACTGGCCATGTCAGAAAAAGGATCAACATCAGGCATGGGAGTCCTGCGAGACAGAGTCTGGGCTTTTCCGAGGTGTGTTCACAAGTTGTTTTATTCTTTGTAAATATTTACAGCAGTCCACCTAATGAACCTGGCAGGCTTCCTGTACAGCTTCTTTGTATATGATGTCATACATTGGTGTGCTCTCCAGATGGAGGGCAGGGAACTGAAGGCAAATGCCTGTGATTTGAGCTGTTTACAGCTGCTCCAATCCATCAAACTGGAAAAAAACAATGGCCACCTCAGTCCCCAAAGTAGTTAGACCTAAAGGAAACAAAATTTTTTTAACAACATTAATGTCTACACTGGGCAAATCCAACAAGTTACAGGAAAAATCACTTCTCTTTGTTTCAATTTTCTGACGATACCTGCTGACTGCAGCTTCATCCAACCATATTATGTAGTCACTTTCCTCTTTTTCCAATCCATGCAGTGTATGGATTTATCACTTCCTGCTCTCCATCTGAATTTCACGTGTCATTACAGTCACATGATTGCGAACAAGCTCTTGCACGATTAAAGTCTTCATTAAAGCTAGCCATTTTCAGTGTGTAGGTTATTAGTTTGGAGGTTGTTGTTTCCTGTAGCGAAGGGGATTTTGAAAATGGTAACACACAGATGGCGAAAGGGAAAAGAATGCTGGCCTAAATAGCTGGCCACTGGCAGGGTTAAAGCCACAGTCTATACCTGGCGAGTCAGACTACCTCCTTCCTCACAAGACATTTATGGGAATATTAAGGCGAAACCTCCTTCTGCACTCTTACCACATTGTTTGCTTATCTTGATAAATCAATGTGATATCTGAACAAATCAAAATAACTCTGGATGATTACTGCATTGCCTGTGGAGAGATGAAACGCTGAGCATATGGCACTGTAGAGGAATATGTGAATGGACCAGCTCCCAATCTCGTAAGGCCAACAAAAGAGGGGCTTCTTTATTTTAAATGTCAGCAGGACTGAGGGGATTAGCGAAGGAAAAGGGTGATGTCTAACAAGACAAGGAGGAGGAAAGGGGGCAAAGGAGGAGGTCTCATCTGCCACACAGATGGAACCTGGCAGGGAGAGGATACAGTCCATCAGCCCTCCTACCTTTCTGCCCACCCATGCTCGTTTCTATCGCCTCACTGGTGTGTGTGTGGGTGTGTGTGTTTGTGTGGGTGGGAGGGAGGGAGTGAAATATAGGAAAATGAAGTGGAAGAATGTCAGAGAATGAAATGATTGAGCACAGGCTTTTATCAGAATCAATGAGTCACAGCATTCAGCAGAATCAATGGTCCAATTATCATCATGTGCACATTGCATCACAGATTACAGTGGAAGCACAGCTGCAAGTAAAGTGTTCTCTTGTAGTTTTGTTGGTTGATTCACTCTTGGATGTGTTGGACTCTTCTTTCCTGAGCTTCCTGTTTTGTTTCTTTTTTTATTCCCGTGCTTCTGAACCTTTAAATTCCCTTTTATCACATCCTTTTCCAGGCCTGTCCCTCATCATGTGGAACGGCCTCTACACAGCAGAGAAGATCGTCATCCAGTGGACTCTGCTCAGTGAAGCCTGCTACTTTGCTGTCCAGTTTCTAGGTGATTAATTTTTCCAGTACACTATCAGCAGTTCTCTTCATATGCTTTTGTCATTTGCTGTTATAACCACTATCTCACATTGATAGTGAGACAAAGGTGAGACAAACCATTAGTCAAAAATAAATTGACCAGAGAATATTGTGTTTGTGATGTGTTTGGTGATACCGCCCCCTTGTGTTCAGAGTATGGAGTCACACCTTGCTGTAATTTAAAGGATATGTTCACACGTTTTCAAGTCTTCCTTACAACATTCACATGCCTGTGTGCATTGAAACAGTCTGGTCTTAAAATCCATTCCTCCTGTCCATACTGGACCTGAACAGACCCCCTCCCACAGCAATTTCAATACAAGTGATGGGGGGACAAAATCTACAGTCCTGCATCTGTAGAAAAACACTTAGGAGATACCCACTTGATTTGTCAGAGACAGACTGACAGTTGCAGCAACAGATAATTCTTTAAATTTATATGTGGACATGTGCGTGTTGTTTTACAGGGTGTATATTGTTTTACAATCCAAATCCTACAAGTTGTAGGAAGAAGTTGTACAACAGTTAAACTTTTCTGCCCAAAGAGGAAGTAAACTGGCCAGTGCTACCTTTACTTGTTGTATTTTCCCCCAGTATATTGAATAAATAATATGATCTTGTTGTTCCCCTATATTTTTTAATCCATTTTACAAATAAAAACTGAAAATTAGTTTTAAGACAGACTTGAAAAATGTGAACCTCTCCTACTTTAACTTTCCAGAAGTTGATAATCTTTTAAAAAATCATGTGCATTATGACTGTATAAGAATTTTAGTACTAAATGTTGTTCTGTGATTTCAGTGACATCCGTCACCTTAATGGAGATTGGCATTCTGCCCAACGCTGCCATGATCCTGCTCCTCAGTCGCGTGCTCTTCCTGGTGGTCACCATGGCTTACTACTATCACCTGGGCCGTAAGCCGAAGAAGATCTGAGCTGACTGTTGGATACTTCCCAGGAGCAGACAGCTGAGCACAGATCACAAGCAAGGGGTCAGAAGGTTTGGAATTTTATTGATTGGGGCTTGGAGCATTACATTGCCAATGGATGCCCCCTGCCCCCGTCCATGGGACCTAGCCTATTGAAACCCCCAGAATTCAACAGATGAGCACAGTCTCACATTCCAGACTCTACATCAAGAACGAGAAACCTCATAGTGAAAGTGAATTGCTCTTTCACTGGGCTGTGAGGTCAAGCCCCTCTCGACACACATTCCTCCTTTGTGCAGCTCTGAGTGCTGTTATAAAAGAGGAGCTAGCAGTTTGTAGTGCATTGTGTTCTTGTGTCACCGAGTTATATGATTTAATTTGTACAGTACACGTGACTGTGCTGTTCATGTACAGCCACATGGTTTCCACATTCAGTATTTAGTGATATCTAAAGTTGCATTTTGACACCGCTTCTTAATCACACTCAAAGACCAAGAGTTTGTACTCAAGTTTGTCTCCTGTTTGATGCTGTTGATGTTAACTCACACTGTATGTATGCTAACGTGAAGCCTGAATATCTGTGCTCTTGCATGCTGCTCTGACAGCTCTCCATTGAACACACTGAATGGAAAAAGCATCAGCTGTGCTTAATGTAAGATTCAGGTGCAGTTAGATAAGCTAAATGCTGGATGAGGGACAATGAACCTTTTCTTAATCTGCTGAAGGTTTTCTGGGTCAAGATCAGTTTTTACTCTCAATCACGCCCATCACCCATATTCAGATACCCAAAAAGAAATGCTGAGTCGAAACATTTTTCAGGGACAAAGTGAGTTTTTTATTCCTCGAGGTGTCGGTCAAGAAGTTCTACCAAAGTGAACAGAATTGTTTTGTACAGAATATTTACTCTGCTGAAATTAATACATGTAATGTGGAGAAATGTCCATGTGAACAGACTCGTAGAAGAGAAGCAGTGTCTCCTTGTTGTGTGTGTGCTGGTAGGCAGGACTTTAGCCGGAGCGATCTTACAGTAAAGCTAGTGTCACAAGCCGAGCAGGTCAGTGTGCAGAGCAAACAAACCTGAGCTGGTTCCTCTTTAGAGATGTAGCACAGTTTTTTACATACACCATATCCTTAGCCTTAAAATTACTTAACAGTCATCAACACTGCATCCTACGTCTTGTATATATGTAAATAAAAGTATTTACTATTACGTGGTGTTCTTGTGAAGCGAACAGGGAACTTGTTCAGTATTAGTTAAATGATTTTCAAAGATTGATCTTTCTCTCGGTGTGTCTTATTTTGTACTTATTTAAGTGACATTTGTGTTTTTGACGTTATGCATGCAATATAATCCACCAAAAGAAATGGCTCAAACTGTGTAGCAAGCTGCCACCAACGAGAACGCAAAGCTGATAAATAAATGGCAGGTGAATGGATGCATCAGTTAAATATCGCTAAAAAAAAAAAGCCTTAAAAAAGGAAATTTGATTGGTAAGACAGTTTAACTAAATGTGCTTTAAAACACACAACTCAAAACATAACAGTTTTTACCCAAACGAATACATGTTCTACCTCCCATGTCTTGGCACGCCCTCAGGTACGCGACTTCCTAGCTCGGTGTTTAAGAGCCGTGCCAATAATGCTAATTTGTCAACTCTGATCTCTGCATTCAAAAAAGCCAGTTGAAAAGACACTTTTAACATAGCTGACTCTTGTACATTTATTTTGAGTTGAACAAGAAACACATAGTAGGTCTCCTCACCAAAGGTGGTCCATATTGTTGCAAATGACCACGTTGAGTCCTGCCCCAGAAGGGAGTGGTCCTGAGGTCAGAGTGATTGTGGGTTTGCAGTTGTGAGTCCAGTGCTGAAGGCAGATGTGCTTGTTACTTGGGTGAGCTTCCAGTTCAGATAGAGAAAACATGAAACATGGGTGAGGTCTCCCGTACTCCTGAAAAGTTGTAATTATCCTTTTTCCAGTGTTTAATTAGATGCAGCTCTCCCGAGTGACATTGTGTGCCCCAACCTACTGCTCCGTCCTGACTAGCATAGTAATTATGGAGTTCAAGAAAAATGTCATTCCATTTCCGTCGATACTACAGGCCTCAAATCATCAGCCCTGTATAACGTTCAAAGCTCTGTGAAGCAGGTTATTTTAGGAGAGATGGGCTGTTTTGAGGGGGCGGGCAGAAGAAGAAGAGGCGAAGACATGGCTCTTTCATCGTCCTGGTTCTCTGACGTAAATTAGTCCAAACATTACATCGCTAAGTTGTGTCCTTGACATTTTAGAGGAATGGTAAATTGAGCGGTTCATTCCCTCTGATGTAGATCTAACATATACTGTACTGTTGTGAATAGCATACCAGGTCAAGCTGTTTCAAGTTGTAGCATTGTGTTTTTATGTATATATGTGCTATATTGTACCTCAAAAATGAATTGTTGTGGATTTCCACTATTTAGTTTGAAATAAAGGACACTACTGTTTATTTTGAAGACTTCAAAATGACGTTATCATCCTTGATTCTTGTCCTTACTGATGAAATACATAGCAGTGCAACTAACTTATTCTTATTATTGATTAATCTGCAGGTTATTTTCTCAATCCTTTAATCTATACAATGTTGGAAAATAGTGAAAAATCACTTTCCTAAAGCACAATGTGTCTTTAATGTGCTTCTTTCATTACGACCAACATTCTCAGGCCTTGTCTACATGTACACAGATTGTTGTCTAAACGCATGTATATTCCTCCATGTTTTGACCTCTCGTCCACAGGCACATGGAGCTTTAGGTCACTGAAATGGAGAATTTGAAGAACGCCTTCTAAGGTGCAGATTTTTTTAAACTCCAGTTACTGTTCATTTGTGTGGATGTTTAAAATAGAGCTTTTGGGAAATGATGATGTAACCTCCTCAATTCATGCATGCCCATTGTTGCTTTGTGTAATGAGCATACACTAGACACAATAACTTTGGCGGACTACCAGTCTGCTGACATTTTGTTCACACTGCTTGGTCTAAAGACTACTTTACACTTAACTTAGTATTGCTGCATCACTTCATGGACGAATGGAGGCACCTGCTGTGCCCAGTGATTTGCTTCACCTCAACATTTGCAGTCAAAGTCCGACAGAATCTGCAGTTTTGGATCAGACCTGATCGCACTATCAGATGGTGGGACAGTTTCTAGGGTGGGAATGTTGTCAATAAGGAATGGAAGGGAACCTTTTGCACGTCCAGAGAATCACTGGTATGCCTGAGCGAGCTCCTTCGTCTGTATATTGAACGGAAATCAACACTGATGAGATCTCGAGTAAGGTCTTTGAAAATATGTAACAGTCTGTACACTTTACTACCTAATCTGACAAGGGGAGACAGCTAAAGACAGCTAACGCCAGTGAGCGTTTGGAGGTGATTTTGCATTCCAGTGTGGACGGGGTATTTTGTAAAACGACAGACAATTATTTTTTAAAATAGAAGGGAGAAATATCGGTCTTGGGAAATATCTGTATACATGTAGACAGGGCCTAAAACTCAAAGATATTCACTTCAGTGTCACGTGTGATGAAAGAAAGCAGAAAATCCTGACATCTGAGAAGCTGGAACCGCTAATTGTTTGGCATTTTTGTTTGAAGTTTGACCTCTGACGATTACCTATCTGTTATCACTTAATCGCTGCTACACACGTGAGCCTACAACTTCGAATCATGCAAAACAGTGATGTAAGGATGCTGTGATTTCTGATGTAAATTGTGGAACTTATTGAGCTTATACACCTCAGTTGTCTTCTGCAGTGATAATTTATTCATTTTATTTTAAAGGTAACCACCTCAAACAAACTGAAGTACCAGAAATACCTGACTAACACATTGGGAATCATGGGGTTCAGAAAAACTTCCCCCTCAATCAAGACATCAAGTGTAACTCCACTCATGTTCTCTCTGTTTGATGAGCATGAGTACTTTATGACTTAAAGATGTATCGCTGATGCCCAGCAGCGAGGGTGGGACTTTGAGCACAGATACACCATATCATTAATTTGATAGCCGACAGCCTCAGACAGGATATCTTCCCACCACCTGCAGTAACCTTTAAAATAAAGAGCCTTCAGTAAAATGTCCTGTCTAAATCATCACACCGAACCACAAAACAAAACCAACAACTCTGTTCTGACGTGTCGCAACAAAGAAAACTGGAGAGCTGTTATGTAAGATCACCTTTTTGTTTAGGGTTTTCTGTTTGGGAGGTTTTAAACATGTCAGAGCATGACCATCCGCAGGTCTGGATAAAGATCTTCTCTGTGAACTGAAATGAATCTACCTGGTGTAGCCTACCACATATTCCTGCCTAACCTTTCCCATCCCCAGTGCTCTCACACGGGGTGAAAAGAGGGATTGTGTGGCGCAGGAAATGTGTGTGTGGTTAGGGTTGTTTATAGGCAAAAAGCTCCCATGTGTCCCTGTGTATGCATTCTCCCCATACTTTCCACTTAATATATTGAGACCTGGTTTATTTCTCAAGGCATGGTGTTAAACAGTATTTAAAATGGCTTACAATAGATCATTTAAAAGGCAGTCTGAAATGTTTCTGTTTAGCTTATGATCAGCATACATGTAAATAAAACCGGTTTATCATCTTCTGGTGTAATTTGCATGATGTCAGTGTGGACAGGACGGGCAATGGATGGAAATATTTTTATGCTGTATTTTCTCATGGGCAAAGAATGATTATTTTGTCATCTAAAAAGCTTTTTTTTTCTTACAATTACCAACAGTTATGGATAATCTCAATATAACCCAAACTGTACTTATGTACAGAGTACAAAAATACTAGTATCACTATCTACTTAAAGGAACAGTGTGTAAGGTTTAGGGGGATTTAATGGCATTTAGCAGTAAGGACTGCAGATTGCAACCAGCTGAAACTTCTCCTGGTTAAAGTTTCTCCAGTGTTCATTGTTCAGGAGGTTTTTACTGGGAGCCAAATTATCTGCAGAGGTCTCTTCCTCTCCAAAACAAACTGACCTGGTGATTTAACACAGTAAAAACGCTGAATAAAGCAGTTTGATGTTACAATCAGTGTTTCTTAAACAATTTTGGGCTGTTAGTGACAGGCCGAGAGCCCAGCATCTGCTAATGTGTCTCATCTTTTTGTTCTGATAACTTAAGATCTGAACTTTCAGGAGGTTTTTACCGGGAGCTGAATTATCTGCAGAGGTCTCTTCCTGTCCAAAACAAATGGACCCTGTGATTTAAAATGGTAAAGACACTGAATAAAGCAGTTTTACATTTTAAAAAAATGAGTGTTTTTCTGACCCTACTTGTCGGGAAGGGGCTGCTCTCTACAGTGGCTAGCTGTTTTTTCGACGCTCTTGTCACAAAGAGTGAGCTGGTGTTTGGTTGGTCCTTTCTAGGCTACTGTAGGAACATGGCGTTGCGACATGGTGATCTCCATGGACGAGGACCCACTCCCTATATAGATGTAAACTGCTCACACACAATGATTCTCATTTTAAGGTGATTAACATAGTTGTTATACTATCCTACCAAAATTTAAAGATATCACTATGCAGAATGGTCCTTTTCAGAAAAAAATATATTATATTGTAAGATTATAACTACCTATGAATTAATTATTTTTTTACACTTTAGCCCACTCACGCCTATATTCAATATACAGCTTATTTGCTTTTTAGTTTACAATTAATTACAAAAAAATGGTCAGAGATAAAGGTAAATTAATGAAGAGAAATATAAAAGATATTAACAACCAATACATTCACAGTATAATAACAATAGAAAAGGGGAGAAAAAATAAACACTTGAAGAGATGTGGGTTAACTAATGATAGAAGATAATAACTAATATGTTCTGACAACTCACACACTGTACACATTTTTATACATTAAATACAATGACAGTATAGTTCTTAAATCATACTTTCCCATTTTATTAAATCTGGGGGGTCAGTTTTGTTCCAGCCTTTGGTTATCTGTTGGTAATACGTATATCATTTTAATGTTGGAGATGGTTAAAGTGGGACTATTTAAACTACTTAATGTACTGGTTAGGAGATGAATAAAGTACAAAGTAATGTATTTGGGGTTTTTTTCTCCACTTAAATCTCTATTAAAATAATTTTTGTGGCATTAACATGTCAGTATCAACAACACTATAAAATAATAAAAGCTAACAAAACAAAAACGTGGGTGAAAACACATTTATACAGCCTAAAGGATCAGTGTATCTACTGATTATTATTCCAGTCCAGTGTCATCTTTCTGAGTCCTGTATAGAGTCAATTTTCTTTCTTGTTGTGCTTCTTGTAGTCTTAGTATGTGTGTTAAAACATATCTTCCACAATTGTAAGCCATTGGTCCTCTGCTGGTGTTTCTTTACCCCACTTGTTAGTGATAGCTTTCATGCTTGCTACTAGCATTAGATAAAGCACCAAACAACAGACCATGCAAAGTAACTAATAAAAAGTGCATTAATCCCCTGAACTCTATGTATAAAGCAGCAGAAAATGGAAATACTAAAGTACCTAAAATGTGTACTTGAGTAAATGTACTTAGTTACTTTTCAGCACTGAGATCATTATTATTATGTAAGAGTCACCATGAGAAAATGCACCTGTGCTTCCTGTGTACAGTGTTTTGTGCTCGGCAGGGCAGGAGAGGGTTAATGAAGTAACCACGTCTCCCGCACAGGAGGGGTGTGAACACTTTCCCAGACACACACGGACAGAAACAGTCATACACACAACTTGTTTCTCACCAGGCAGTTTAGTCATTCAGCAGGCAAGACAGAAGACAGAAGACAGAAGACCCCTCAGCCAACTGCGTCCATCTTCGGAGAACAAGTCAAAGTAAGTTGTAGCGTCAAGTTAACCATGTTTACATGTTTGTAGCCAGTAATGATAGAAGAGTAACTTACGCTAGAGGCTTTGCAGTCAGTTAGCCGCCATCTCCTTTGCCTTAAAAACTTTTTCTAGCTCTTAAAAGAAGCTTTTACTGACAAAATGTCTACTAAACTAACAGTAAATTAACTGACATGTTAGTTAAGTTAGCTTAGCAGACGTCAGTTGACAGTTGACGTTAAGCTAACGTTCTTTAACGACCGAACTGATTTGGTTCAGATAGCCGTCGATAACGTGTTAAACTAAGTCACTGGGAAAATGAACGAAATAGCTCAATTTAACCTGTAAAAGTGTTGCATTTTGTTAAATATCTTAGTGTTAAGTCATCCTCCAGAGTCAGTTAAAGAAAGCATAACTTAGTAAAAGCTGGCTGTACAGTAACAACCTGCCTGCCATGGTCACGTCTCAACGCAATGTGAATTTGTGTGTAATGTGCTGTCTGTTTACGCCGGTGTAACATCTCCAATATGATGTGTGGCATTGATATTATAAGTTATATTGAAATTTATCTATGTTGCTGTACTCTTAAGAATCCTGTGTAAACCAAAGAAGATAACGCAGGTGTCATGTGGTCCTGGTTACACTGTACTTTAATGGGGGAGTAGTGAAAAGTCAGTATTACTTATTTAATAATTGGAGTTTATAGAGCTTGTGTGAGTGTCTCCACTTTAAATTGTATTTCAGCCTCCCCACAGACTTTTTCTTCTTAGTGATGGATCCATTAGCTTTCATAACGTGTATTATTAAAATACAACAGAGTCAAACCCCTTTTTTCTGACTAGTTTGATGCAACACTATTGTTACATCTTTTAACAAAAGCCCTGGCTATATAAGTACAGCTATCTTCTGTGGCATTAGTTTTCTGCACAGTTATTTTACAACAAAGCTGTCAAAGAGGGATCCATGGACACAAACTGTTTGTGTTAGGATCTGTGTGTGTATAAGAAGGCTTTACAGTAAAAAGGGCCATGAGCTGTAAGGAGGGATTCTTCTGGGGAAACTGAAGAGATGTAATGACTTAAATGAGCAACATCCAGTTGCCACAGTGCTCTTGCAGAGCTCTTGCATTAGGTGCAAGCCTTTTAGCAATATTGTGGTTTAGAAGCATGAATACATATCTGAGCAGTAGTGTAGTGGAGCAAGCAACATTTATTCTCAACTCTGTTGCTGTCTGGTCTTATAGCTTTTTTCAATGCTCAAGTTCAATATAGTTTTACTGCTGAAGTTGTAAGTAGATTCATCCATTATTCAGTGACAGTATGTTGGTCCTTTGGTCGCCATTCAGTTAGCCATGTATCTGGCGACTGTGTTAGGTCTACAAACTGCAGTATACCACTGGATTACAAAGTCTTTAACAGCTTTTGTGTCCCACATGATGTATGTTGGAAAACCACAATACAGCAGAGGTGAGTTGTTTGATGCGGTGTAGGATACCACAGCCTCAGGCTTTTAGTGAATGAGGCCTCATAATTCCAGGTCCAGGTCCATTGCAGCTACTGATGGTGAACAAATTGAATTGTTTTTTTGTGTGTGTCTGTGTGTCTGTATGACTAATAATTCAGCCAGAAGATGTAATCTGTTATAGCTGACGTAAAACCCCCAAGCCACATCCTTTTCCTTTCTGTTTTATATAATAATGCTTAGCTGTTTTGGGTTTTTTTTGTTTTTGTTTTTTTAGCTTTTCAGACTTAGAAAGCAGTTTTAAGGCATTTGTAACAGGTGTTTTTTTGTATATAGGCTAGTGATTAAAAAGATGATCAGTAATATTTAGCAGAAGAAAGACAAAATCACTTTTGCTATTGTTTTGTCTTGTTGCCAAGGATGCATCATCATTTCCACTGGCTACCTGGCACTGAAGCCCTGTGTGGGATTTCTCCCCATTATGTCATAAGAGTCCCACTGATGCTTCATGGGAAATACCCTCCATCCCACAGAATTTGTTTATGCTTATCAACTGATGAAACATAGTCTAGACTAAAGATTTCACATGACCCAGATGATTAAAAACCTTTACAGATGTAAGCAATATTTAGATAATAATATTCGGATTACTAGCAGGCCTACTTCTTACCCTCGCAAGCTGCAGTATTGCGCACAAAACTGAACTTGCACCTAGAATTGTTTCCTCTTTCTCAAACAACACCGAGTGCCTCATTACAGAGGGACAAACAACATTTTTGCAGACATTAAAGCAGGATTCTGGCACGGTATTAAGGGCTTTAGTAGCAGGCAAGTTCGTGCCAGCGTGTTGGCCTCACAGATGTGTAAATGGGTCATATATGAATATAATAGGAGGTGGTGGTAGATAGAGGTTGGCACATTGCCTTGCTTTTTGTGTGTGACAGGGCTGTAGTTGGTCCATATTGGGTCTACAGGAGACCCAGTCGATGCCATCTGCCACTAATGCTGCCTTCATAATTATCCGAAACCCATGCTTGTGTGCTATTTTTTTGTATCATAAACTCTAATTTCAATGTAGTGCACCTCTGACACTTTGTGATTGTGATCACACCTTATGCCAAACCACACGGAGAGAAATGGGGGTACGGAAGGGAAAAAAGCGGCTGTACGAGGTCACAGAGTTTGGAAAGCTCAGGTGACTCATTTGCAGCTTTCTTAGAGAGTCATTTCTTTCCTTCATGTGGTTTTTGCACCATGACTCTCAGCTTTACTGTCCTCTCTTCCTGCTGCCTCACTTCAGACAAACTACATTGTCTTTTGCTTTCAGCAGCATCATGAATACTAACTGTTACACAAGGTTACTGTTTCTTGGAATTGCCATTTGGCTCCGCTTTAAATTTCCATTGCTCTTTCCAGTTCTTATTTTCGCTTTGGAACAGATTTGTCATTCACTTTCAGGGAGTCCCGTGTGATTGGGTTTGTCTAGGTAGGTTCAGCAAAAATAGACCTATAAAATGGCCTTACAGTTTACAGTATCTGCTCAGTGTGTGACTTTGCCTGGAAGCTCTGCAAGAGTGTATTTATGGTTTGGTTTGGCTTTGCTGCTAGCCTCAATATGTTCAGTTGGCCGCTTCAGAATGAATTGGGCTGCTCCTGTTAGACTATTTAATTTGTTGTTTGAAAAATACAACAAGTAGCATTGAGGCGTTGTTGGGAATTGTTCTCAGATGGACAGGGCTCAGTCAACAAACAATGGTTGTCATAACTAAGCCTTTTTTAATCCGCACTGCTGCTCACCATCTAGACATAAAGACCAGCAATCTCCTTTAAGGATTATCTTCTTTACAGGGGTATCTGCTGTGTGGTTTGGGCTTGGTATTGTGTTCAGCTTTGTAAACATGAGCTGTGTTGGTACTGAGGTTATCAAGTACATTTAATAGTCTAGTAACGGTGGTCAGTAATATTGACCTCAGCCATCTTTTGACAGGCCTACTTTACAGATAGTGTCTTCCAGCCAAGCATGCTCAGAAAGATAGACAGTATTATTTTTGCACTCCTGGTTCCCTCGTCTTAAAGTCAGCACTTTTTTTTAATGGTTTCTTTGTTAGATGCCTGAAATAAGGTCTGTGTTTAACACGAGCTCGAGAGACTTTCATGCTTTGTTCTGTGACATAAGATCTGTCAGTAAATACCCCCTTGTAAATTTTGAAGCCTTTACGTGTTTAAAAAAAGATGGTTGACAACAGCTGGCCTAATGAGACTACAGAATGTCGTCACGCTGAATATGGCTTTACCTCATCGTGGTCTCACATTAGCTTTTTACTTCTGGCAAGTGCATTTACGCTTCAAAAATCTTAAAAGAGGTGTTCATTTGTGAAGATAATCCATCTGAACAAAATATGTAAGTATCATAAACTTTTGTTTGCCACAGAGATTACTTTCGGCAGTAATCCAAAATGCAATGAAAAAACACCTTAGACATTTTGTTGAGGGTGATGCTAACTTTTGTGTTGGCATACAAAAAACCCATCGTCCCTGCAGCACCCTTTAACTAGTGCTGTTATGATGGTTCCCAGAGACTCAATGATGAATCCTAACTTTCAATGTTTTGTTAAATTCAAAGAATTTTGAAAGAAGAAAATTGTAACAATGGGTAACAGCAGTGTCACTTCAGTCAACAGGTAGAGGTAAAATCAACACATTAGTTTTCTAAAAAAAAAAAAGGAAGTAAACAGTATGGTAACGGGGGCTAAATACGTGTCTAAATTAGGCTGCAATTCATTTCTTGTCGTCATGATGCATACATATAGTCAAAAGAGATGACAGCTGAGGTATTATCACTTCCCTTTTCATTTGCATGCATTACAGACACAACAGAAAGTGATATTTTGCATCGTGAAACATTGCAGTTTTTACTTACCCAACCACCACTTGCCTGCTAATTAAGAAATCCACCATTATGTTAGAAATAAGATCAATCAAAAACAAACTTGTGCAAAAAATATGGGACCTTTGTAGTGCTTCTAAGTGACTATATCCTTTATATTCAGAAATAATACACAATAGACATCAGGTCATGGGTTTTCGCTTCCACAAGTGTATATACTGTTTAAAATAGAAGTAAATATACACTACTGTAGGCCCAGGCATTGGGAAGAACCTACTGTTTTGCTGTAGAAGAGACAGGGAGAAGAGAACAGCTTGTCATCTGATACACGGGGAGTTGTCTCTATAGGATATTTTCAGACTCCTCAAATAACCACAATGGCCGGTTATATTTTCAGTGCTCCCAGCGAAGGAAAAGGTCTGGTTGTGGTAAATATTTTCTTTTGACTCGCAGAGCCCAGGCTGAATCATGTTGCCAGAGTTTCATAGAGTGTCCCTACTGTGCTGTATGTGTGGTGCTGGCCTGGCCTACAGGTGTTTCCGCAAAGGAAAATATTACTCACAGAAAAGTCACTGAATGCAGTCATATGTGTAGGCTTGTGCAGTCATGTATACATCTGTGCACATGATAGACTCAATTATAGATGAGTGGGAGGTAAAGTGATCATAAAACAATGCTGACATCAATGCAACATGTCCAAAGTTAAAATGTCAGACAGCTACAGTTCTGGGCTTGCTTTGATGGTCTGATTCACAACATTGTTGTGTTGTCTATTACGCGGTTGTTTGACAGCAGTCAGACGTATTGAATATGGCTAGATATGGTTTTATATGCTACTTTTGTTGTACATTGGGCTCAAAGTAGTCAATGAAACTGACTGTAAAACACTCTGTTTCTAACCAAGCTTGTAACTGCTAGTAAACACAGTTGTACATCGGCCTGGTTCCCCTTCTGCTTGTGATGACAATAGCATGTCTAACCACATGCTGTCATGGTCTCCACACAGTCATCATGACTTCACCGCTCGCCACTTTGTGGTGGTCTTCTCTCCAATCCGTCTCTCCAGGGTGGTTCCTCTTGTTTGTCATGAATTAAACTATATTTGTTAACAAATTTGCTTTCAAAAGCATACTATACTGTCATAAAACCTAGCATTTTAACACAACAGGCCAATTGTTGTCTTATAAAACTGAAGCAGGTTGGGCTGTTTAAAAGTGGAGAAATGTGGCTGTTGAAAATGAATTAGGTTGGATGTTGCTTTGAAGATTAAAGCTGTGTTTAATCATAAACCCAACTCTGCAGATTTTCCTGTGTCCTTGTTTAATGGCATGCAAGGCTATCTCAAGGCTTGCTGTCTTTGTTTTGTTATTGTATAATTTCTCCATCTTGTGTCTGTCTTCTCTTTTTATCTCACACACCCACACTAGACTGCAATATCACCCTCTGATATTTAATTTAACCAATAAATTCTGTTTATTTCTGTCTTCCAGAAGTGCAGCCATGGGGAAAGGATGCATCACAGTCACCAAGTACTTTCTATTCCTCTTCAACCTCCTCTTCTTTGTAAGTATTTACATTTCTTCATCCCAGCTTGAAGGCATTGGTGCAATACTCGCGAATGCACAGCCTGCACTGTCAGAGTCATGTCACACAACTTCCCACTTTGTCAGCAGCTTTATTTACCTAAGATAAAAAGATAGGTATGCGATGCTCCTTTAGCTGAATCAGACACTCGTGACGCCTCCTGATGCCTTTTAGCTGTTTTAGTTTTTATTTGAATAAGCGTCCCTTTTCAAATAGCACCAGACATTAATGGAGATACATAGGGAAATGTTGCCGCAACTTTGCCTGAAGCGAGGGACTTTACAGAGCACCAGAGCATAGCCAGGTCTAAACAACAGCAGATGGTTTCTGTTTGTTTCCTCCTCTTTTACACCGGCCACAACATAAAGTCCAGAGGTTGATAAAACCCCAGACTCCTAAAACCGACTCTACGAGGATGTCCAGACCTTTCCAATGAGACTGCGGCTGTAAACCTGATGCAGACCTTTTGATGTGAACACTCAACTGGTGCCTAATAGGAAGCGTGTGTGTTTGTGTCAGTGTTTGTCCATGTGGACAGATTAGACTAGTGGAGGTTAGAGGAAGCCAGGAAGTGGTGGGCTAATGATGGCTGCTGGGAGCTCAACAGTCTCTCTAAATGAACGGCTCTTCGCCAGGGCTCTAATGAGCATTGTGGGGTTGGGGAGGGGCAGCACGGTGAATCAACAGAGCCTGTCATCTATGGATTTGCCCCCACTACAGTGCCCCACAACGTCTAAACAAGAGCCCTCTTAATTACATAGAAGTTCTGAACCTTATTTCCGCATTACGAGGGTACAAAGGTGAAAATGATAATTTTCTGAGGCTGCCAGACGCCAGTGATAAAATGTTCCAGTCTAGAGGTGATGATTTTTCTCATTTGTTCACCGTTCAATTTGCTGTTCTGAATAGGATAGGGGTGACTAAGTATGACTGGTAGATTAGTGGCTGGCTAATTGTGAGAAAAATCAGCAGAGTGGGTCTCTTTATCCTCTCCACATCCTCTTTCTTTCTGCACATTGCTGGGAGAGAAACAGGCATGCAGACAGAGAGACAGAGAGGATCTGATTAATTCCAGATGTGACAGACTGAGGAAGCATAAATAAGGCCCTCTGTTTAAGACACACCAGCACACATTCTTTGTTTTACTCTCACATGAGATTTGGTGTCTGATTCTTTTCTGCTCCCCCTCCACAGATCTTCGGAGCACTGATCATGGGCTTTGGCCTGTGGGTCCTCTTTGATAACCAGAGCTTCATTGCTGTCCTACGTAAGTGTTGTCTCACTCACACACATCCGCTGTCCTGCTGCTATGTCCTTTAGTGATAACACCCACGTCAGCAAACATTCAGCACTTTTGACCCATGTCAGTTCAGCTGGTGTGAGTGCAGTAGACTGGGAAAAAGAGATAGGAGAGTGGGCTTGTCAAATCCTAAAACCTCTGGCCTACTCTGCAGAGCTTATGTGACTTTTATCCCATAGCACTCATTCCCAAGGAAACACCAAGGGATTTTCGCAACAAACCAAAAATATGACTAGCAGATGAAACTTTATGACTTCCTCAGCCATTCAAAAGCTTCCCTGTAGAGTCGGCTCACACTGATAGACACATCTGTGGAGATCCAGGGAAGTAGGTTAGTCAGAGAAGGTGACAGACTCACAATTACCAAGGCATGTAGAGTTGTTTTCATCTTATGTCAGTAAATAGCAGCTTTATTTCCCCCCCAGTCTCCACAGAGTTGTACTTTGAACTTGCTGGTTCTCCCAGCTCCCAAGATGGCAGAGGTGCACAGATAGAATCTCCCACCTTCACAGATGTTGTCACAGATCTATTTGTAGACACCGCGCAGTGAAAAAGAAACCAAGCCTTCGAATGGCATGCTCCTAAGAGACGAGGTTATCAGCTTTGTCGTAAACAAAAACATATCTAACTTAGGTTATCTGCTGTGAAGGCACTAGAGAAAGCATAATGAAACCCAGCTCCAGCTGAAAAGAAAAAGGGAACCACGGATGGAAACTCTTAGTTGCCATAAATCTTGTTATAAATGCTTTCAGTGTATTCATCCCAGATGGAGAATCGCCGAGAGCAGCAGTAAGGTTTTCTCCCGACATCAGTGTATAAAGAAGAATTCTTTCAATTTATTATCTGGCAACTTAATATGTGTTGGTAGTCAAATTTAGCGTTTCTTTCAATTAAACTGTGAGACTCCTTTCCTACAGGAGATGGGCGTATGACGTGGGTTGCAGAGCTACGACTGATGATGAGTGTAAACCTATTCAGATCAACCTCAGATGTGGTTAAAGCATGTGGACTGTGCCAATCTGAAAGGATTGTGAGATTTACTGAGTGAATAACATCTTTCAAGCTAAAACCATTAGTCAATTAAAGGTCCAGTGTGCAGGATTTAGGGGGATATATTCACAGAAATTGAATATAGCATGATAAGTATGTTTTCTTTAGTATATATTCACCTGACAATAAGAATCATTGTGTTTTTACTACTTAGAATGAGCTGTTTATATCTACATGGGGAGTGGGTCCTCGCCCACAGAGATTGCCATGTTGCACCCCAATGTTTGTACATTAGCCCAGAACTGTCAAACCAAACACTGGCTCTAAATAGAGCCATTTTCTTTTCCACATTAGCCACTGTAGTGAACAGCCCCTTCACAACAAGCAGGGTCAGAAAAACTGAAACTGCTTTATTCAGTGTTTATACTTGTTTAAGTCTGATTTGGCTCTTTGTAAAAACTTCCTGAATGTTTTGATCTTAAGTTATCAGAGAAAAAAGGTGAGCACACATTAGCAGGTGCTGGACTAGTGGTCTGTCTCCGACATACCAAACAGCATTGGAGAAACACTGATTTGTAATGTGAAACTGCTTTATTTAGGGTTTTTACCAGATTCTATCACCAGATCCGTTTGTTTGGGAGAGGAGGTATCTTTTGCGGATAATTCGGCTTCTGGTAAATTCCTCCTGAATGTCTGAATTAGAAAAAGAGTGAGCACATATAACGTTATCAGAGAAAAAAGATGAACACACAGGAGCGGGTGCTGGGCTAGAACAGCGCTGGGGAAACACTGATTTGTCTCATGAAATTTTTTTATGCAGTGTTTTTACCAATTTTGATCACGTTGTCAGTTTGTTTTGGAGAGGAAGAGACTTCAGCAGATCATTTGGCTCCTGGTTGAAACCTCCTGAACATTGGACACTGAAGAATTTCTAAACGGGATATTTCAGCTGGTTGCAATCTGTAGTCGTCACAGCTAGATGCCACTGAATCCCCCTAAATCTTACACACTACTACCCTACTTTAAATTAAATTAGCAACTGTTTATGTAATTTTTCAATCAAACATGCCGAATGTGTGGTTGCATCTTCTCAAATGTGAGGACTTGCTGCTTTTCTTGGTTTGCAGAATAGTAATCAAAATATCTTCTTATTTTAGTCGGACAAATCAAAATGATCTGCAGACATCATCCTGTGGTTGACAGATTTGACTATTTAATTGATATAATGATTTAATGATAATTAATGTGAACATAATCAGAAATTGCAGCCCTAAACTTTTAAGCATCTGTTTGTAGTCCATAACTAAGGGAAGTTCTGTGATGAGAAAGGCCAGTCTCTGAGGGCTGAGAAGAGCTGGAGAAATCTATATTTAGGCTGGAGGTCTGTGCTGCTTTGACTAATGAGTTGTGAAGAGGCTGAAGTTATGACAAAGACCAACCAGAACTGACCTTGTGTCCTAAACTAGTAAGACTGAGTCTTGTCTTCCTCTGGCTCATATTTCAGCCCTCGAGGTCCCTACTTAGGGAGGAATTACTTCAAGGTTGTTATTGAGCTGAGTTTGCTTATCTGCAGTCAGGCGTCCAGAACATAAAGGCAGTTCAGTATCCATCATCCCTGCCAGCCCTCAGTCCTATTGTTATGATAATCCAGCTGTTCCTCCTGTGATAGCAGAGATCCTGCTTCACTGATACCCTGAGGATATCCCTTCCTACGTGGGGCTTGATGACCTTCTCTGATCCATGTATTTTTGTTCCATGTACGCTGGATGGGTCAACCTCGACTCCAAACTGAGTCCCTGGATTTCTAACCTCACTGGAAATCTCTTACCACTCCATGGAGGAAAAAAACCAAAGCTGCAGGCAACTCTGTTTATTGACTCTGTGTGTTCCCCTCAGAAGTTGTACCATTGCCTGACCATAAACAGGATCTCTGTGTTTTCAGTTTCCATTCTTTATGAGTTATATTAATAGAGGCCTCAGCAGCTGTCCAATGACTTCAGAGAGGGGAACTTTGGGAATGTTTTGGTTTCAGGACCCCTATTTCTCATACCCTCAGTTTACACCCTTCTATATCAATACAGTGCTGTTAATAGTTTACCTCAGTGACATGATGCCTTGAGTTTATCTTGCTGGCACTTGCTGAAACACAGCTTGCCTTATGTTTAAACAAAAGTCAGCCTTGGAAAGGAGGTCTGTGAGCCAGAGAGTGCGCCAAAGCACAGTTTGGAAATATGCTGCGGATTAATTCAGAAACTTTCCAAAGTCATGAACAGAGAAAAGACAGCTTGGTTGGAAAATGATTTTTCTTTAGGCTGCTTAAAACCTAGAAATTAAGCAGGAAGCTGATCTACTTATGTTTACATTTTTAATCTGTACATAATGTCAACCATGACTTTTCTTCAGCTCTACACAAGCTGAATGTGTGGCTCTGGTCATGTTTACAGAAGGACCTGCTATACCAAACAGTCCCCTCTCCTCCCTCAGCAGCTTTCTTGAAGGGCACCATAATTCTTGCCTCTTTAAATGGAAAGTTCCATGGAAACCACCCGAAAAACTATTTTCGAATATCTAGCAGCGACCTAAATGGAAATGTGCCATAGTACACAACAGAGCACAGTAACCAGGCGAACACATGCTGACTTCAGAAAAAGTGTCTGTGAAAATACCACAGAACACAGATGTTAGCTGCACGGCAGGAAGGTTGTAAAGTTCGGTATCTGTTGCTCTGCAACTTTGATACACCTGACAGAAGGGCTGACAGGAAGCACTTTTATTTTTTTGTAGAAATAGCAACTGAAATATGAAAACCGCCTGAACATGTTCCATTGTTCACCGCTGATGTGGGAGGAAAAAGTCAATCCACAGATTAACTGTATTGTCATAGCATGCCAAGGATATTAGAAAACTGCTTCAATTAAACTTTAGAAGTGGTCACAGCAGAGAGTCGTTTTGAGGTTGCATTAGTGTTGCATGACGTTTCCTCTAACTCCATGGTGTATGTTTTTACTGGAACAAGTGTTCATTTAATCACTGGGCTGTAGGGAAACTAACACACAAACATCTTTCTCAATTACAGTTCCCACTTTTAATAACCATAGAAAAATGGCTTATGATCTACATGGAAAAAATATTTGGAATGCCCACTGACTAAATCTCTATTATGTTGATTAAATGTGCCACAACTTAGTGCAGTGTAATAGTTCTGCTCCACATTGAGACTAATAGCTGAAGCAAATCATTGTATCGAGCACAAAAAACGATGACTGTGGTCCCAGTTCAACACTAAAACTGCTTCCTCTATTCTATCTGTGCTCTCCATATTGATCTGTTGTGCCACCAACGAGATACTCTGCAGTCTGTTGCATGCTTTATTTGCCATCACTCATGTTTAGTGTATTTTAGTGGTTTCCATCAGTCTCTTGACAGCCACTAAAGCTCCTGTTTAAACCATTTCATTTTCCTAAATTCTTCAGGTACTTAATTCCTACTTTTTTAGGAACCTGTGGACATCTGTTTGGTTTGCAGACGTTGGTCGTGTGTCTCTGTGTGCATGTGTGTGTGTGTTAGAGAGAGAGAGAGATTGAAATAACATGCTTCAACAGAGTGCTGGATATAGCCTAGAACATACAGTATACTTGTCTGCCTCCCTTTAAATGCTACCCTGTAGCCACATAAACACTCTGCATATGTTGGCCGACGTGCTTTTACCTTTCAATTATTTTCAAACCGCCGCAACATGTGTTGCTCTGGTAACCCATATAGAGTCAGCAGTGTACATGCGTGTAATAACGTTGTTGTGTCAGCATGTGTACTTGGTGCCTTGTACATTTATTTAAAGTAACTTAATGTCCCAGTACATTAAACCATCTTTGTACAAAATATGATATACATAATATTTATATTTTTACATCAGGCTGTAACTAACAATTTATAATATGGAATTATAATTTCCCAGAGTCTAAGGTGACGTCAGTCCAAAGCCCAAAGACTTTTAGTCTAATTATCCTAACTCTTGATTACATATACAATGGGTTGGTTATTAGCAAATATTTAAATTTATGCCAGTCACTGGTTTTGTACCTATATATTCAGTTGTATGACAGCAAAAATTAAATAGGTTTCCAGTCTTGAGTTAAAAATATTATTCTTGTTTATGTCGGTTGTTGAGTGTGGTGGTTTTTTCCCAAGGAATTTGGGCATGGTAGGAGAGTGAACCGCCGCCTTACAGATAGCTTATTTATCTTTGGAAGAATGACACAGCCTGCATCCTGCGATACTGAGTGTACGTGATAGAATATAAAGACTGAGGATGCCTGCAAAGTAAGGTGGTGCTAAATCATGAAGCAACTTATAGTCTGACTTGAATGTATGTGTAGACAAATGTTGGCTCGGTGTATGTAGTAGCGTAGAGTTGTACTTGGAAAGACATCTTGTTTTTACAGACCGTGGGATAATTAATATTCAGAGTGTGCCAGAGTGTGTACTGATGATTGCTGCATGAAGCATCAGCAGTTAATGTGATAAAGGAAGCCAAGTAACAACATTGTATTATATTCATTGAGCAGCAGCGGTGGAGGAGCTGCTGTGTCTGTCAGCTTCTTCACCAAATGGATGGGAGTGAGTTATCTGATAGCTCTGGCTGGTTTGCTTGGCCCAGGAATCTTTCGGAGTTGGAGCCATTTCACAGAGCTCAGATTCTGGCTTCATCTGCAGACCGAGCTCTGACTCTCTGGAGCTCCTCCAGCCCAGATAACACACAGCCACATAATGGCTCCAGTTTATCTCCTCTCCAACCTTCCAATCTTCCATTTCAGTCCCTGCCCCCTCCTCCTGGAGCTCTCCCACTCCACATACCAAAGAGGGAAATCAATTAATCTCGCCACACATTGGTCCAACTCTCTCTGGTGGCCTATTAAAATAATCTTTTGTGGGAGAAAAGCACCAGAATATTCTGAATTCAGAGAAGTGAAAGGTTTGCACTGTGAATCATTTTTGGCTGCCTGTAACCATCTGTATCAAAATGGTTTTGCATGTGAAGAGGCCTTCCTCTGAGCTGCATTTGTTTGCAGGCGCACACACTGTGGTTAAAGTTAAAAAAACAAGAGCCGAGATCAGGGCCTTGCTGCTGTTATTCTATCATAGCAATCATGTATCAGTGTTTTGTGTGTGCTAACTGGTTGTTTTATGTTTAAAAACAGGATCTGAGTTTAACCAAAAAACTGAATGTAACTACAAACTGTTGCTGTAAAACTACAGTAGCAGGTGTTAAGTTTACAGCACCCATGTAGGTTTCAGTGGTTCTGTCTAAGTTTAATTCTTCCTGTGTGTCTCTGTCTGTTTTCTGCAGAGGAATCATCAGACACAGTGAAAGTGGCCTCCTACATCCTCATCGGAGTGGGTTCGTTGTCAATGGCCATGGGCTTCTTCGGCTGCATAGGAGCCATCTATGAAATTCGTTGTCTGCTGGGTCTGGTGAGCAATGACGTTTGTTTTAAGCTCCAGTGCTAACATGCTTCAGTTTGTTCTCATTTTCTTAGAGGTAGAGATAGAGTTAACACCCCAACCACAGTGAAGATAGGGTGGTTTAAAATTAAATGTGCATGTGAAACTCATGTAGCATCTAACATCTGACCACAGTCATTGTCACACAGAAAACTAAATGATCTCTTATTTATTTATATATTATTATTTCGTGTCATTCATCTTTCTCTCTCCGCTCATTTCCTGTCATCTTTCTACTGTAGAGTCTCTAAATAAAGGCATGAAATGCCCCAAAATAAAGTTATCTCAATAGTTGTTGGCTCTCTAGTCGACCACAGAGGGGTTCTTTTGTATCTGCAGAGCCTACCAACAATATATTATTGCTTATATTTTAATGTAGCTAAAGTATACTTACCATTTGCATTAAATATTCACCTAAATGCACCTGGTTGCGATCTCAAGCTTGGCTAAGAACACATGATAGATTCCTGCTGACAGTAAAGCCCTTTCGTGTTTGTGCTTATGTGTGGGCCGGGGCCTCGCAGCATGTGTGGATTTACAGAGGGGAGGGGGGTGACAGGGATAAAGCCCGAGAGATGCAGGGGGTACAACAAGAGTGGGGATGGGTGCATGACCTCTACAACGTTAAACCTGCTAGGGGTTAACTGAAGCACTGCTGTGACCTACTTCTCCCAGTGACAGTGACCAGCTGGCAGAGGACTCCCCCATCTCACACACACACACACACACCCTCACACACACTACAGTTACACTCAGAGAGGACATACATGAGGCTGTGGAGTGATCTTTAATGACTTGCATTATTCTCGCAGAAGGTTTTAGAGATTGGAGACTCAATTAACAAATATTTAAAATGAAAGATAAAGTGTCTGCCCAAGAGTTTTTCTTTTTCTTTTATGCTTGTTTTTTTGTGTGTGTGTGTGTGTGTGTGAATTGAGGGATTGGGGGGGTTGTTGGCCCGGAAACAAGTTATGCAATTGTTATCTTTGAAGTTGAGAAACAGTTGCTTGTTTAAACATCCAACAGTTACAGAGTAGCATTATTCGCATCGTGTAGTCATGTTTGTGTCCTGCCTGATGATATATAAGTCCAATATTCACTTGCAGCTTGCTTGCAGCTCTGTTTTTGGTCTTTACTAACTCCTCAGAGAAATATCTGGCTCCTGAGCTGCTCAATAATCCAGTATATTCACCATCTAGTCACTGTGTCTGCCTGCATTTTGATGCTGAGCAGGCAGTGTATAGTGGGTTTTTTAAAGCTTTTATTTAGAAAGCAACACTATGTGAGCAAAGAGAGTGAACCAAAAGAGTAAAGATGAAGGTTGAACAGCTAAACAATGAGCTCAAACTCAGCATAAAGCTTCTTAAAGCTGATTGAAGCTGCAGATTTGATCGATAATTCTCTGTAGGTGCATCACTTCACATGATCCCTTTCAGTTGTCGCATTGTTTTCATTTAAAACATTAAATTATAGCAGCTTTTTTGAATTTAATTTTCCATAATTTGTAAACAAGAAATATTTGATTTCCCTACAGTATTGCCAGTGTTTTAAAAGTTTTGTTGACAGTTCATTTTTATCCCCCACAGTACTTCACCTGCCTCCTGCTCATCCTCATTGCCCAGGTCACAGCTGGAGTTCTCATCTACTTCCAAAGAGATCGGGTAAGACACTCTCTGATGCGCTTTATCAGTCTACATTTCTCCTTTCCCCTTTCTCTCAATTTCACTTCTTTGTCATTTGTCCCCATCTTTATGGGTATTTTTAGGCTTCTTCATTTTTCCCCTTTTTACTTTCTGTCCTAATTTGGTATTTTTTAACCTTTTAACCTGTACTTCTCATGCCCTGTCCCTCCCACTGGCAACACCTTTTCACAGCTGTGAACGGCTATGTTTAGGCCTTATCTAAACCTGTGAGGAAGCCCCCCGCATCCTGTGATGAAACCATTTCATACCTCAGGGAATGGAAAGTGACGTGGTGTTGGTCTGTTACTAATGTGACGTTGAATGCTGGTAGAAAGTGAGATGAAGAAGGTGGTCTGAAGGAGGGCTGTGACAACTGTAGAGGAAGTAGCGAGCAGGCTCTCACACTGAATGTTTCCATTGTCGTCTTTTCTTGGTTCCCCAGCTGGGTGTTTTTGTTTTTGGCGTTAGAGAGAGAAGACAAACAAATCCATGGTGAATGAGTGTTGCTAAAGCTGCTGTCATATGCTGACACATTAAATTGGTATGTCTAACACTGCCTCATCTAAAACAATAATTATCACTACAGGGACAGAAGCCACTTTCTACTGAAGTCTTTGATGAAACAGAGCCCCCTACAGTCAGGATGAAGAGCTGATTGAATATGTTTCAGCCTTTGCTCTGAACTGAGTTGAGCCTTCGATAGATACATAAGCCCAGGGTTAAAACTTATATCATTAACGCACAGAAAAGGGCAATTCAGAAAATAATCACAGGTCACAGGGGATTTGGGATGTTTCTTGTAACCTGAAGGCTGAAGTGTTCATTGTGTTCCACTTCTTAAGCTAAATAAAGGATTTAAAAACCCATAGGATATCTTTAAAAAATAGAAGAAGAAACAGATTGTCAAAAAGCTGAAAACCAGGCTGTTCTTCTGAACTCATGAAAAGTTGATGTTAAAGTTCACTGACACTGCAACACCAACAACAACACGTTTCTAAAGGACTGTTTTGCTCAGGGCCCTGCCTCGCCAATAAGTTTAAAGACAAATAACAAGTGATGTACCTACAACAAGACCACTGTAGTAGACAAGGAGTTTTCAATGTTTTTTAGGCCAAGGACTGCTTAGGTGAAAGAGAGACAGAGCAGGGACCCACTACTACATATATTGTAAAAAACTGAGGTGCATATTAAACCAGGCAGATGAAGGTTGTCAGGCAGCGGGCCATATCAGCCTCAGGCTGCAGTCTTGACCTTGCTTTTCAGGCAGTTGAGGAAGGAAAATACACTCTCTCAAAGATAAGGTGTTGGAAAAAGAAAATATGTTGTATTCATGTTAGTGTGTATTTTCAGACTAGGTTTAATTTTTGGAAAAAAAACAATTCAAGCAGTGACTTGGAAACCTGCACCCTCTCTTGAAGATCTAAGTAATAGACAGTACATATGAAATCAGGCCAATAAAGATAAAAAACATTATGGCAGGATGCAGCTAGATGTTAAAAATACATCAAATATTACAAAATACATTCTAATATCACTCGTCCTTTGTGTGTTTTACATCTGTGGAGTACTTGGGCATCATTAACAAGTCACTCAGCACACATTCAAGTTACATCATACACCCTAAGTGGGGATGATCATCAAACAGAAGTAGGACATGAACTCTCCTCCTAAAAACTGGTCTAATGAATCAAGGGTCAAATCAATAGCAGCACTGGCCTGAATAATAGAGCTAGTATGTTTACACTGTGCATGTGAAGGGTGTGTTGTGTTTGAACACAGCAACTTCTCGGACCGGTTTCACAATCTGAACTCGGTCATTCCCTCCCAGGACATGAAATGCCTTTCCTCTGATAAACGTCACACCTGTAGGACATCGGATAGGCGGAGGCTGTTGTCAACCTTTCAGCTGTTAGCCCTCCAGCATGTATGTGTGTATGCGCGTGTGTGTGTGTGCGCATCTCTGAGAGCACGTGTGTGTCTGCAGCCTTTAGACGGGCTCCCTGTGTTTAAGGCTTACCACAGGGCAGGGTGGTGCCATTCCCAGAATAGGGAGAGGCTCTCACTCATCTCCTGTAGAGCTCTGAAGATACATCTCTGCTACCGCTCTGTGGTCTTACACACATAAACACACAGTCATGCTCCTACCAAGCTGTATTTGTGCAATGTGTCAGCCCAGTATGGGCAATACCACCCGAGATGTTGCCCTAAGAAACATTAAGTTCAGATGTTGCTAGTAAATTTTAGAAGAAGATTTTGTGCAGATGTGCTTGTTTTCTTTCCTCAAGCCCTGCCTCTCTACTGTGCACTAAAGACTGATTTCTATGTGACACCATCTGTTGACTCTTTTTTGGCTTACATACAAACATGCACACACCTAATGTTCACGTACAGCTATTTCTAGTATTTGTATCAACTACTGATGTGATACACAAACCTTGCTGATTATGTATTTTCATCTTGTTTCCAGTTGAAATATGAAATGTCCAACATCATTAAGGGCATGATAACCAACTACACTGGCCAGAACAGGACCACAGAGCAAACCTGGGACTACATTCAGAAAAAGGTGAGTTTACTCTTCAACCTGGTTGTACAAGACGCAGAATGTAAAGGAATAGTTCGGATCTTTTGAAGTGAGGTTGTATGAGGCTCCACAGTCAGTGTGTTACATACAGTAGATGTCGGCTGGCACGCCCCAGTTGGGAGGAGCAGGCAGGAGCACCACCACCATGGAAGCTAAGCAATGTACTGCTGTGGATGGGCACAGCAACTGTAAAAAAACACTTAATCTGTACACTATATTGAGAATGTTTTCACTGCTTTACCTCGCCCCAAAGCACTTTTAAATAGAGAAGCTGTAAACGGCTTCAGTTCACCATCTATGCTCTCATCAAAGCCACTAGACTCTATTGAGATAATCTGTGATTTTAGCTTGCTGAACACAGGAGCTGCTGGTCTAAAGCTGCCTTGCTTAATTAGTTTGATTGTGTTATTGTGCTACTTTGGTGAATCCAAACTAAACCTTTTAAATGCCAAAGTCATACAGTAAAACAAACAAACAAACTGATCAAGGCAGCTGTAGACCAGCAGCTCCTGTGTTCTGTGATGATAAATTACTGTTTTTCTTTGGCTTTTAAGAGAGCAATATAATGGCTTCAGCTCCCTATTGGAAATTGCTATCTGATGGCAAGGTAAAGCAGTGAAAATATTATAAATATAGCATACACTTAAAATGATATTAATATTTTAGGTGGCTGTTTTGCTGCTGCCCCCGCCCATGGCAGTATATTGCTTAGTTTCAGAATCGATTGACTGACTATAGATAAGTACCTCATACAACCCCACTTAAAAAGATCAGAACTATCCCTTTAATGTAAAATAAACAAACTCCAGGAGGCATAAAACAAGTCTGTTGTAATAAAGTGACAGTTTGCATTGCTGGTACCATTAATACCCTGTAAGTCTAAAAAACAGCCCATGACATCATGCCAGTATTGTCATACGAATATATGCTACGTAGATCCGTGAACAGCAGCAGGTTGGATGAAGAGATGTTATCTTAAGTGACTCTTACAGTAACATGAGTGCATATATTTTTAGAATTGAACTCTTCAGCACTTGTGACAAGTTCTCTTCATTGTAATGCTGCGTCCACACAGTGTCAGCAGAACTGGAGGAACAAGAAAACTTCTAATTACTCCAGAATGAGTGCTCATGGTTAACCGCACTGCTAGCCTTGTAGTCACATTACTTAAGTAGCCTAAATTAGCTACTTTTGTGACGTATTTGGAGCAGCTGGTTTATAGGATAAACCAAATACAAACAAACTGTTTATAGCTCCTTTTAAATGAACTGAATCAATTATCAGTATTTGTCTTAGTATTGTATTTCATTTAGATGTAACGGCCCACAGTGGAGGCTCTGCAGCCATTTTGTCATGAGATTTGGTGACTCTTGTGTTGTTCTTTTCTTTTGGAAATATCAATATCTCTGTCTAGGAATCATGACTCGGAGGCTATTGAGAACATTTTTTCCGACTTGCGACTTATTCTGAAATTACCAACTACCACAGGTGTGGACTCGAGTCAGACGCAAATCCCAAATTTAATTTAACTTTAGACTTGACCTGACAAAGTTTAAAAAAACAAAAAACTTGCAACTTGACTTTGACTGAAACACCAATGACTCATGACTTCACCTAGGTTTGAGCCTTTTTACTTTAAAATACCAGATATCTTCTGCCAAGGCAGTTAGGAAGAGAAAATTATTGAAATTTTTACAATATTAGATGAGTTAAATACAAGACAAGCCAAAAAAAATAAAAATCATTCTGTTGTAGCACTGGTTAATAGTGCTATATGCTATGAGATACAATGTCAGCACTACTTTTTTAATGATTGGGTTCAGTTGCATTTGTTTGAACAAACTTAGCAAATGAAAAGCTGTCTAAACAACAATTGCATAACATGGGAATAACATTTACCATCTCTCTTATTTTTGAGTTAGCTGATAAATGCTGCTAGCTGCTTTTTGAATCTCCTGTAGTGGGTTACACGCATTAACACGTGGTCAAAAGTCACAACCGTCCTGCTGGCTGTCTGTTCACAGAGACCCTGAATCAGCGAGACAACTCTCTCCCCCCTTTTCATAGTCATACCTCTAATACAGAACAGCATTGCGGCATAATGACACAATATTCCCTCCTTGAGCAGGCAGTGTAAAAAGGGTTTATGAGTTGGTCCCACTTCTGGTGATTACACCAGACTTTTTCTAAGTATTCATCATGGTATCTAGACATGCAGATAGCTTTGGTTTTATGTGCCAAGGTTTTGAAATAAGTCTCTAAATTTCTTGCCTTCAACCCAGTACAATAAAGCTGTCTTTGTCGCTCACTTTGGATAACCCACAGACCCCACAGTGGAAAGCTTTAATTGGACCTATTTTCTACTGAGAGGTCTGTGGGTTTTAATACTTTGAGGAGAACAAACGAAATGCCATTCACTGGTATTGTTTCAGGCTGGCAGCAGAAGTTTCAGAGAAAGATATCTCAGAATCTCAGCACACAAAACTATTGAGAGAAAATATGTTTTGTTTATTTTTTTCATACTTTAGATGAAATGACTCATAAAACTAATCAGCGCATTGCAAATAAAAACAGCTCTGAAGCAAGCTGAAGTGAGATTGTTTCATGCTCTGATGAAGTTTATGCATTTTCTTCACTATCTCCTTCCTCCTTCTCTTTCCTGCCAAGCCTCTTTTCCCCTGATCTTTCTGAAAACAGCAGCCAAGAACAGATTGGTCTCAAACACAACTATAGAAATACTTTTTCATAATGAGCCAATACATTTGCTACTTTATTTGTTTTGACATGAACTTCCGTCTCTCCTTTCCTTAGTGTGTCCTTTTTTGTATGATTTCAAACCATCTTTGGCTTTTTCTTTTTATGTCTAATCTTTTCACTCACACCCTCCCTCTCTGTCATATCACCAGATGAAGTGCTGTGGATGGACTGGTCCAGGCAACTGGTCTGAGAACATTTTGATCAAGAACAGCTCCCAGTACCTCTACTCATGTTCCTGTCGCAATGAGACCCTGCCTGGCACGGACATCAAGGACGTAGGCCTGTGTGAGCACCTGTCCACAGAAGTACCCGTCTATGAAACGGTAAATAACACCACTGTTTTGACATTAAGATTGGAAATCTTGATCGTGAATTTACTGATGAAGCCAGCAGCTGAATTTCAAACTCATTTCAGTATCAAGTGTCAAGGCTGGCACAGCAAACATTACTCAAACAGTATATGTGAATACATTAGTGTTATAGAGAACTATAACTCTGTGATTGGTAGTAAAATCCTTCCAACTGTTCCTCTTTGGTTCATAATTTTTGTGGCCACTCACTCAACCACTGTGTGAAACTGCTGTGTAAAGCAGCTGCAGCTCCGGTCTGACGTGCTGTGCTGAACCAACTACTTTATCTGAGACGGGGCGTTTTCCATTAATGCAGGTGTTTAAACTGTTACCAGTGTTTTAATTTTGGCTGGTAATCGGCCATGATTCATCCACAACACAGACGTATTGGATATCACTTAGCTCAGCTGTTTTTGCTTTAATTGAGAATATCTTTAAGTTGGGCTGTTAGAGTACACAGAAGTTGAGGTTTGGTGTGAGCACAGGACAGCAGAAAACAATCCAAATGCATAAGCATATGTTAGTTTTGCCCACTGACAACTCTGGTAAACTATTTTTATTATAAAATAAGGACACACTTGTGTATTACACTGTTCGAACACTGAACAAACACTTTCTCAAAAAGAAACAGGTCTGTAAAACTGAAAAGCTCTTATGATATGAAATTGAAAATAGCAAAATACTTAAAATAACACAAAACTGTGGCTGTGACTGTGGCTTTATTTAAGCATGAAAAGCGCCGAAACTTAAGGTTTTCCACTGTATTGAGCAGTAAAATGTAAATGTCTGATTGATGCTGTCAGATGTGCGTTTGCATGTTAGATGTATTTCCATTTACATCCATAACAGTGGTGGAGCACCGCCAACACCGTCGTCGTCCTACACACAGCTCTGTCTCCATTGTCTGTTGTAACTGATCAGGAAACCGGAGGCGGGTCTTCCAGCTCTGGTGTTTAATTTACACTTGCCATAGTGTGACTGACAAGCGCATCAGCTTGTTATACTGACCTCAGCATATGTTTCTAACATTCATACATTTCTGGAATCCCTTATCCTGTTGGGAGTCATGGGGGGGGCTGGAGCCTATACCAGCTGACAATGGGCGAGAGGCGGGTTACACCCTGGACAGGTCGCCAGACTATCTCAGGGCTGACACATAGAGACAGACAACCATTCACACTCACAGTCACACCTACGGCCAATTTAGGGTCACCAGTTAACCTGACGTGCACTCATTCTGTGGAGAGGAAGCTGGAGTACCTGAACAAAACCCACACTGACATGTGGAGAACATGTAAACTTCGCACAAAAGGGCTCCCCCACCCCGGGGGAATCCTCTTGCTGTGAGGCGACAATGCTAACCACTGGACCACCGGGCCGCCATACAGTATGTTGCTACCAGCATACAGCTAAAAGTTTTCAGGCAGGTCTCACACTTGTGCAGTTCTTTCCGCATCACATGTATCTCTCTACATGCTGTGTATTCTACGAGGGGCTGCATGAACTGAACCGTAGCCCCCGTACAGTGACAGTGTGGTGCGAATACATGACCTGTTTAAGACCTGTTTTTCAGTGATAATAGTATGGTGTATATAACATTAATTTTAATGTATTTTTACCTTTTGTTGGCCTAACATTTCCCATGATTATGGGCATGATTGAGTCCTTATTATGGGCTTTGCAGCCTGGGTTCTCTACCCAGCTCCTGTGAGGTTTACAGAAATGGTAACTTTCATAACAGACCCAAGTCCAAACCCTGCTCAGTGTTACTTCAGCTGAGTGCACAATGCTACAGCACGCCCGCATTGTTCTGACAGACCTCACACCTTTCCTCATTACGTAAGTCAGTTTGACTGGTATTGTGTAACTCCGGCTGCCAGCTCAGTGTGGCACTGTGGTCATAACTTAATCAGCACATGAATACTGTGTTGTTTGTGCTGTGTGATTTGTGCAAGCAGCAGGAAAGCTCTACTGTTCTGTTGTTTGGTCTGCGTGTTTCAGAATCTTTATTCTGTCTCTCTCCCTCTCTATACAGTTTTCCTCCGCTCAGCTAAGCCGTGTTATTCTTCCCCTCACTGACTCAGTCCAAAGACAACAGTTGTGTTTTGAAAAGGCTCTGTTCATGTCCGGCTGGGATCACGTAGCCATTCATCTCTGCTCTACACGTCAGTCTGCAACCCCCCTCTTTCCATGTCTTTCTTAACCTCTTTCTCCCTCTCTTGTTCTCTGCTCCAGGGCTGTATAACCACTGTGGAGAAATGGCTCCTGGACAACTGTGGAGTTATTCTGGGAATCTGTGTCGGTGTGGCAGTTGTGGAGGTATCTATCTCTCCCCCATCGTACCTTAAAGAATGATTTTAGACTATCTTAGTACCATACTCACATACCATTTGAGCTGTACTTTGATAGAGTTTGGTCAGTGTTATTATTTGTTTCAACCATACTGGCCTTGAATCAATCCCTTCCAGTTGCAACTCCATCGTAAAACATGTGGGACGAAGTCCACACAGAAAATACATTCAAAATTTGCCAAAGCTAAAATGATATGTAGAAACAGTTCACCATTTTGGATAAATGCTTGTTTGCTTTCTTGCCAAAAATAGTTGAGATGATTGATACCGCTCTCATATGAAGCTGCAGCCAGTCAAGAGAATCAGCTATCCTGACTGTTTACAACACTCCCATATAATGTGTTGTTTTTACACTTCAGTGTAAATAAAAGAGGTAAAGGCATGGCAATTTGTGAGCTATAGAGATGCTGGAAGATGGATTCCAGTCCTCCAGTCTTTATGCTGAACTAACTGTCTCCTTGCTGAGACGTTAGATTGGTGTCTCTGTCATGTCTCAAAAACTGTTCATGTAGCCAGAAAGCCAAATAAGCAGATTCTCAAAATGTCGTAACTGTTCCTAAACAAAATCATAAATGTATCAAACATGATTTAATTTGTTTCATTTGAAAAGGGATCATGTACATTAATCAACATTTAAACAAATGGAAATGATTCAAAATGATTTACCCATTAATCCAACACTTTAAACCCAACTAAAAGCGAGCAAGAAAAGATGTTTTCAGTCTGCTCTTGTTGTAACAGACCTTATTTTCGAACAAAAGGTGGAAAAATTGGTGTATAAATAAAAGCAAAATGTGACAAAATACAATAAAAGCAGGCTTAGCAAATAAATTATTATGTACATGAAGCATGTGATTTCAGCGTCACTCAAGCTCCAGCTCCACCGAAGAGACGAAAAATGACAGCAGGCGAAAACATTAGATCTGTGTGGTGCGATGAAGAGACTGTATTCATTCCTAAAATGAATACAGGAAACATAAACGCCAAATCTACATGATGTTTCCTACAGTGTTTCGACTGGTGCTACGTCATCTTGTCGTTGACATTTAGGTCCACCAACTGTTTGTCTCAGTGGACCTACTCCTAACATTTACATAGTAGATGGAAACCCACATTAATTTGCACTTTCTCTTGCTGATTTTTGTGGAAATTTAAGTTAAAATTTGCCCCAGATTTAAGTAGAAACCTGTCCTCTGTTGTGTCTGTGTTTTAACTCTCTGGCTTTAACATCTGCATGTCTGAGTGAGTGCTCCACTGGTCAGTTTCAACTCTGATAACTAAGCTGACAACTCCATTTCCTGCAGCTCCTCGGGATGATCCTCTCCATGTGTCTGTGCAAGAGTGTTGTCCAGGAGGATTATACCAAAGTACCGAAGTACTGAGCTGAAGACAGAGCCAGCTTCACAGCACACACAGATGGATGGACTCTTTCCTCTCTCCCTCTCTCTCCATGCCTCACATTGTTATGAACACACACACAAATTAAGACAGCTGTCTCCACCATTTGAGCTTCTCCTGCCTTGACAGCTGTGCAGATTTCTCACGCCCCATATGTCCCACACTCACACACACACACACACCTCTCAATCAAGCTTTGACACACTTGTTGGACAGACGTCCACAAGTTACCATTGTTGTCTTATCATTTTGTGTTTTTTAAGGAGACATTTGTGATGTTTTGGTGTAAGCCTGAGAATTTGCGGTTTGTTACTATGCAAACGTTCATTTACGTGTCCTCATTGAAGCGCTTAACATAGTTAGTAGAGAGAGCACTTTAGTGACATGTGGTGAGCTGCGAGCTTGAGCATCTTCTGACTCTGGGGCACGGAGATGAGAGGGAGACGGGAGGGTGTGGGTGTGTGCGTGGTAGACGCTCTCAAGGATTAATGCCACTTTGTGATCCTGCAGCTGGTATTTTTGGTGCAGAGGGTGGAGGAGAGGCCCAGGGCAGGGCTGCTGTGGTGGAGGTTTTGGCTTCTGTCATCAGCTCCTTGTACCCAGTAGCCCTGATATTAACCTCCGTTTACACCCACCACCGCCGACTCCTCCTCCCCCAGCTCTCCATCATCTGTTAGTGTCTCTAAATCACGTCTCTGTCCTCCTCTCGGGTGTGTCTGACTGGTAACCAGTAGCTTTCCAAAATGACTAGTTTTGCATGAAGTAAGTGTGTGTATGATGTGTTGAGTGAGTATTTTATTTCTTATTTTATATTCTCATGTCATCTCTGGTTTTTTTTTTATAAGTGTATATATATATAAGACTGGTAAGGGATTATGGCACTCCAGTGCTTGGTCAGCATTTTATATGGGAAAGCTGTCACCCACATGCTCTTGTTTTAAGAGTCCTATTGTTCTTTGTTTCCTCTCTGTTGTTTATGATGTACAGAATGTGGCTGCCACAGCAGCTTGTCAGCACTATTTTAGTCTGAATCAGAGAAATTTGAAACCTTAGAGTGGATCTGTCATCACTCTCAAAGCTATAGTTTCATTTCCTTAGCATAGCATGAGTTTGTGAACAACCTCCCATAGCGCCTGCCCCAAACATCTTTATTTAAGCTCCTCACACCTGCCTTCATTTTAAAAGAAATAACAGTTTTTACCATCATAGCAGTAACGTGAAAACGGCAGCTGTGCGACCACAATTTCCATCCTCTGCATGATTGTTTGTTTTCCCAGAAGTCATTTTGCTTGGTTTGATACTATCGGTAACAAGGGCAGAGAAAAACACTGGAAACTAGCAGTGATTGTGTATCTCAGAGGCCGCTATGACCAGAAAATGTTCATCAGCTCATGCTGCCTTTGCTGAAAAATGTTGCTTTGAGTTTCCTCATGCCACTTCTCATCATCTCGGTTCTTCCACTTCATTTTAAACACACTATTATTGCTGAATTTATGGTTAACTTAGTGTATAGATTGCACTTTTATGTGATTTATGTCTCATGTAACTCATTTCAAATCATGTTCATCATGCTGCAATGACACAAGAGGGCAGAAAGTGTCCATTTAAAAAAAAAAAAAAAAAAAGGAACAATTGTGGCTGTCAGAATAACAGTGGGCCTCTATTTTATGACCTGCCAAATTGAAACTATAATTTATCTGACTGAGAGATGAAGGCTTTTTATTGTGTGTTTGAAATATTTTTACACTTTTACAAAAAAAAAGATTCTGTTCAGTAGAAGAAATTTAGTAAGCCATGTTTAAAAACAAATGTTTCTTTTTGTTATTGAGAATATTAATAAATCTAAACCCACTAGAATCTGTTGAACATGTCTTTTGTTTGTGTTTGTTCAGACCGAGTTAAACAGTGCAAACAGAACTCGACATATAGATGATATTTTGTCAGGTAGGTTACTGATTGATTGATTGTTGTTGTGCCTAAAGCAACCAGAAGATGGCAGTATATATTTAACAGTGTCACAGGCTCAGGCAGAAATGCATTTAGACCAGATGAGCAGATTTAGTGTGTTATGGCGCTTTAAGTGTAAAAGGGAAGATTCTTCATCAGTGGATTCATTATGTTCTATAAAGCTGATTTGTAGAAGCTGCAGGTTTAATTATGAGCTCAGCGCTGATTCTAAAGAAACTACTCATGTCACTACCTTCCCAGCTCTACACCTCTGAGCTAATTCATTTCTTTTTTGATTATTTCCCATTTCAGTCTTTGTATTTTCTTGTTAATTTAGTCTGACTTCCCTATGGCTGAAGAGAACAAAGAGCTCCACGTTCATTCATTTCACCATGATAACGAGAGTTTTTCAAAAGGGCTCCTCTCGTAAGATTTTAAGTGCGGTGACTCTTATCAAGGAAAGGGAGCCTCATGATGTCATGTCATGCCAGGAGCTAATACCTCACCACTGACTCACCAGCACTGCCTTTTAAGCAAAATAACACAATCACAGCAGCGACCCTGCCGCTCTAATCCACTATTGTCTAAGACACTTAACCTCAGGATAATGAGCACAGCTTAGTGTTCTCTCAGGAGACTGTTTTCAAGTAACTCAGCACAGCCTCATCTCATCCACGCTGCCAAACATCTACTTCTCATTTAAAACATGATGCTGGACTCCAGAACAACAATGGCAGACTACAGGAAGGGAGAGAAAATGGAGAGTATCCACAAACTTCATCAGGCAAATGGACATGACAAAGGACAAAGGGTTTTATTTTGGCACAAAACTCATAACATCCTGTTGACATTATAGTCACCACTATAGTCATAGTCAACAACACTTACGTACCAATGTCCAAATGTGTCAAAAAATCTAAATAGCTGCATCATCACAAAATAACCTTTTAATCAAGAAATGAGGGAAAACATGGTGGAAGAATGTCCAATTTTGTTGTTAGTTTACAGTATAGCTCACTGTTGTCTGTGGATGAGTCAACTTTAGTCCTACTGCATCATTGTTTCACCACCACATAGTCAGATGATCTTTTCAGTCATTTACCAAGCTGAAATGTCAATTAATTGCTGGTTTAAGCCCCTTGAAGTTTAGGATTTGTTGCTTTTCCTGTTTCATATCAGTGTAAAATGAACACATTTGGATTTTGGATTGATGGTAGAACAGAACAAGCAACCTGAAGATGATACCTTGAGCTCTGGGAAATCATAATGGGTACTTAACTGATCTCTGGAATATAATTTGGCAATTACACTGACATTTAAATAATCATTTCAGTCATTTTAAGCAACATTTGCTCTTTTCAGCTTCTCAAATGTAAGTGTTTGATACTTTTCTTTGTTATACATTGTAGTAAACTGCATATGTGTGGATTTTGGACTGATTGTCGGATAAAAGAAGACATTTGAAGAGGTCTCTGATGTTGTGTTGGCAATTTTCTGACATTTATTGGACAGTAGTACAAATCAAGACAGTAATCTGCAGATGAACTGATAATGCAATAATGAAGACAGTTGCAGCCTCAGTGCACATGATATCCTCTTATGCAGGCTATGGAAAACCTGACTTGGCCAGTAGGCAGGTTTGTCTGCTGCTGCTGGGCTCATTACACACACACACACACACACACACACACACACACACACAGAGGCACTGTAGTATGCTGATAAACTAAACTAGCTATATAAAAGAAAAGCCAGAAACTAGCTTTCTACACACAAGTCTTGGTAGTGGGTTTCACAAAACTAATAATGCATCAAAGCCAATGTTGTTACTAATCTTTGAAACATCCAAGACTGTCATAACAGCTAAAAAAAAAAATATCTGGTCTCCACTTCTTATATTGAACTTTTTATGTTGAAATTATGTCATTTTGTGTGTGTTTTAAACTCTTATGAGCTATTTTTGTTGTTATCATTATATTTGTCCAAACAAATGTACCTTTAGTTGTACCAGGCATTAAAATGAACAAGAAATTGAAGAAAACAAGGGTGGTCTAATAATTTTTTCCATGACTGTATTTCAGATTTTAACATAGTAAATGAGTGCAGGTCAAAAAAGCAAACATTTTGATGTTACTTTTGTTTCTGTAAGCTTCAAAGACCAGAAAATAGCTGTGTGCCAACCCACCCCGGTCCCCCTACCAGTACAGTGTGTATGAAACATATTTGTGTCATGTTTACATTCATGCGTGTGTTTATACAGCCCCATCCACAGATTCTGAATGTTTGACTCCTTATTATTTTTTTTATTTTATGAGCATGTTGACTGTGTTCTCAAACCGTTTACTTACATATGTAAAAAATCCTTTCTTACACAAAACAGTTACTTATTTTCTAAGTGCTTTATTATTGTTATTGTTAGAAACGTTATTATTATTGTGAAATATGTGGGGGAAACTGGAGCACCCAGAGTAAACCCACACAGCACGTGGCAGATGGTAGATTGAAAACTGTGAGGTCACACCTTCCAACCAATGAGCACGGTGCTGTCCTTAATTAACTCAGTAATAGTTTGACAATAAAAGATTGTCCCCAAGAAGCTTCTTCAGTTCTAAATGACTGGTATGGAGTTGCAGGCTTTGAACTCTGTGTGGGTGTGAACCCTTACAGAGTCGTTGGGGTCACATGTGAGCTCTTAGTTTCAGAGTTGTTAAGGTCACAATGTGAGTCACTGACCCACCTGGCCATCATGTGACTTGTTAGGGTCAGGAAATGTGAAAGAAAGGTCATGTGAATGGCTCCCACCTGACCCCAACAACTCATGTGATGGCCAGGTAAGAAGAAGAAGCTTTAGCTCTGATGCCGGCTGGTTTGCCTCGTTTCCGGCGTCTTTCGCAGCGCCGCCGTCGCCTCCTTTCTGTCCGCTCTCGCCGGCGTATCCTCTCCGGGAACGAGTCGAACCCTTCTGGGGGGGTCCAGCCGGTCCAGTGTTGTTTCAGGCTTAAAAGTTCAGTTCGGGTGTAAGTCCTTCTCAGTGTGTAGCTGCTAACTGAAGAAGAGCACCGGGTTGCTGCGTCTACACTGAAGAAGCTTCTTGGATGAGGGCGAAATGTCTTCAAGGAACGCGAGCAAGTCCAGTTGCCTACGATGCGCTTATGATTACCATGACCTGGATGACTGAGAGCCTTCACTGGCACGCTGGGACATATTTTACCCACCTATATTAGCGAGAAGCAGACCTGGTACAGCTGTTGATGAGCGTCTGTTGGCTGGGGATTTTTTTTTTTTTTTTTTAATGTGTGGGGAAACTGGAGCATCCCAGAGAAAACCTCACACAGCAGGAGTTTAAGCCCTTACTTTATAGCCCAGTGCCAGGGCTTGATGTAATGAAGAAATTTCTTCCAACCTTTACGCTTCTCTTTTTGGGATTTTCATCCTCTTCCCTAAGCTCTTCTCCTTGGTCTGCCATCTCCTCTTCTCTCTGCTGGCTGCAGAGATAGTCGTCGTCGTCGTCGTCGTCGTCATCATCGTCGTTGTCGTCATCGTCGTTGTCGTCATCGTCGTCGTCGTCATCGTCGTCGTCGTCGTCGTCATCGTCGTCGTCGTCGTCATCATCATCATCGTCGTCCTCGTCATTGTCATCGTCGTCGTTGTCATTGTCGTCGTCTTCATCTTCATCTTCATCACCATCGCCATCGTCAACGTCATCATCATCATCACTAATAATGATATATTTGATTTCTGGCTTAAACCTGTCGTGCTTTTCTTTCCGCTTGGCCAACTTCAGCAAGAGCATTTTCTCCCTTTCAGAGTCCCTCAGCTTCAGCTGGCTGCAGAGGTCCTGTAGCTCTTCAACCTCCCTGACAAGCGCCCGATTTTTTTCTTTAAGGCTCTCTTTCTCTCTTTTTTCCGCCTGGAACTTTTCAAACATTTCCTGAGTCTTAGCTCTAGCAAGCTCAAGCTCTTCACGGTAGGCCTTCCTCTCCCTCTCCATGGCTTGGAGTATACTGTCCCCATCTCGCTGTTTTTGGGGTGTCTCTCGCAGGAGGTCTGTTTCACAGCACGGGATTTCCTCCATCTCAGGGGTCTTAACTCTTAAGTTACCCTCTCTGTCAAACAGGGGAAATTCATTGATCATCCCTGTCACAGTGCTGTTGATACTGTCATATGCATCAAGCAATGATTCCAGCGCATCATCCAGGCCGTTTGACTTCTCTGTCTGGACCTCGACTTTCTCCACTACACTTTCAAAGTTCTCTCTAGTAGTGAAATGTACAAATAAAGGCTCGCTAGTTACTTTCTTTAAATTTTCGAATGCAGCGTTAAAGCTAGCTTCCAAGAGTAAATACTCTTCTTGTAGTGTCTCAGCTGGCTTCTTTGTTTCGCTCATTTTAAGATGTCGTGTGTTCAAAATAACTCAAAGACGGTCTAAAGTTTAGACACAACCTAACTGCAACAGCCAGAAACTCTTTGAGTCCAAGCCAAATATAAAAGCTGTGGTGGAACAGTGTGTGACATCACAGTGATGTCACAGGTGCTTTGATCAGATGGCTTTGTTACATCATTAGGGACCAGGAGTCCCTAATGATGTAACAAAGCAAGGACCCTATTGTAATTGGAAGTTCACAATAGGGAAATGAGCTGGCCAGAGGGTTCTACAGCCCCCCCGTGAGAAAAGTTGTCACCGTTGGCGACGACCCACTTGCCCATTGAATTCTGTGTGGGGGGGTGAGGAGTCCTCTGACACTACTGTTTTTACTGTTCAGATTTCTTTCTTCCGCCGCCACTTCAAACCCAAATTTGACCCCCTAAACATGCTCAAAAACTCACCAAAATTGGCACGCATATCAGGACTGGTGAAAAATTATATAAAATGAAAAAATCAACCCCAAAAATGCCAAAATGGGCCCTCTAGCGCCACCTAGGCACACAAAAATGCACGCTACGGTCCGTAGGAATGTCGTAGAAAGATCACACAAAAACTGGCTGGTTCGTCTCATCAAGACCTAAAAATGACGCGTGGCGCCCGAAGCCGTAAAACCAACAGGAAGTGAGTTATTTGCCCTTTCAAAATAAGATTTCGACTGAAAATGTGCCTTTTTTGAAAACTATCTTCTCCGAGGCCGTTTATCGTACCGACCTGACAGGTGACAGGTCACACCCTTCTGAAAAAAATTTATATGTAACTTTTTCATTACTGGCCCGGTTTTGATTTTATAGGCTCTCAAAGCGTCCGACGCACACACATCCTGAAAAATCTTCAAAATTTGTCCCATAGGCAATGAATGGGATCGGGGGAGAAAATCACCAACACTCAGTGTTAAACAACCCTTAATAACTTTGGCATTATTTCAGCTACAGACTCCATTAAAACTGTAAAATGTTGCCGCAGTTCTCGTCTATTCACACATGTCCCCATCTTTTTTCTATCTTTTACGGTTTTTGATCAGTGCCTCCAAAAGTACCATGAGCAAATCTGGAGAAATTTTGAGTTTATAATGGGTGTCTATGAGACGGAATGTTTGCCGCTAGAGTGAGGAGCTGCTGTGAAAACTGTCCAAGAAACTTTTTGAAACTGCTCCTACGGGCACATACTTTAAGCTAGACACACCATTTTTTCAAAAGTAGTAGAGATTTTTGTCCTGATTCATAAAAGTGTCTCCTTTTCACACTGACAAAAACAGAATTTGAACTGTGCGCCTCCAAAGACAGTGAGTACCCTCCATGTGTCCCATCCGCCCCCATACATTTTCCGGCTGCTGATCTCAGGAGAAAAGCTCAACTTCCTTCATGTTTAACTCGCTACCATTTCCATATTTCTGCATTTACGTGGAAAATAAGGACATCACAACGATCCCCACATTCTTCCGGTCGTGACCATATCTTTCTTTCATTTGTAGCTCAAACGGTGTGCTCACCACAGCCATTTGTTCGACATGTCCCTTTTTGGCCACAGACTGAAGAAAATGCTGTGTCACTGACCTACTTTCAGCTGCACCTGTGTGTCTCTCCTCTGTTCTGTGTTGCTATGACGACCACTGCCTTTGATTGACAGCTGCTCATCAAGCATCACACTGTGGATTGGATCCAGTCTAATGTCTATTGGCTACACCAGGGCTTCTCTCATATTAGTCCCGCCCTGAAACAGGAAGTAGTTTATAACTCCAGCATACATGCTCCAATCTTCCCCAAACTTCACAGCATTGATCACAGTCCCGCCTTGAACACACCCATGTGTCAATATTTGGGATTACACATAGCGCCACCTACTAGTAACAGGAAGTACATCTTTTCACACACTTTTCCTTGGATTTACCTGAAATTTACATGCTGTGGCCTAAATTTCATGTACATTCAAACTTAAATATGTCAGATGTCACACTTAGCTGTACTGCCACAAAACAGGAAGTAGTTTATAACTCCAGCATACATGCTGCAATCTTCCCCAAACCTCACCCGATTGATCACAGTCCCGCCCTGAACACATCCATGTGTCAATATTTGGGCTTACACATAGCGCCACCTACTGGCAACAGCAAATACATATTGTCAGACTGTTTGATGGTCACACACATCCGTGAGGTCAACAGTGGAGCAACACACACATAACCAAAAACCCACAACTGGAGCTGGAGGCCGAAACGGGCAGCGGGCAAGGGGCGTGGGTGCGAGGTCCGGCACAATGCTGCTTGCAGCTTTAATTATATTTATATTTACACATTTCATGACACAATACTTATCTCAGGGATTTTATAATTTAACTAATAAGTCAGGACATTTCTCATCCTTACCAATATTGTAAATATGTTTTGCAAACTGGGATAAATCCTTTTTTAGCATATCGTGGCTAAACTTGGGAGTTTGGGTATGGGAGTTGTATTGTCCCTAACATGAGCAATAATAGAACAGTGTGGGGATGTCTACTACTGTCAATGGCTTACATATTTAAAATGATTGATTGCTGTAAATGCCTTTGTTTTAGAAAACCAATGCTTCCTCCTGCATTGAGCACACGGAAAACAAGGTAAAGATACATGGAGGTTTCTTTCTTCATCTGAAACTCTGGGCTCTCAGCATTTTTTCCAGTTATGCATCGGTGTAATGTCTCTGAATACTGGAAGCTGGCATTATTGAGCGTCAGCGTTAAGTGACACAGCATTGGTATTTCATGTAAACGGAGCATCAGTGTAAGGGTCATAACATTGATAGTTGATGTAAACGGAGCATAACAGTGTCATAGTATTTAAACTATTGCACTTTATTAATTGATGTAATTATAGAAGGAATATTGATATGTTTAATAGCACTCACTGAGAGTGGAAAGTCTGCACTACCACAGGGGGGGCTCTTATGGTGAGCTTATGAGATTTTTCATGTGATAAGCTGTCTTTATAGCATATCATGTGGAAATCCATTTCCGTTGTTTGGAGTTCTGCGAAAGCAAGTGAGAAACTCTCAGTTTAGGAGTGTCCATATTGATGTAAATGTACTTCAATAAGATTTGGTTTTAAAACTTATTTCTGCATTTCTTGTTCTGTCTTCTATTTGTGTTGTAGGAACCTGTGTTATGAACACTGGACTCTCTCTCTCTCAATTTCAATTTCAATTTCAATTTCAATTTCAATTTAATAAGCTTTATTGGCATGACTGTAGATTAACAACAATAATAAAAGTATGGGGAAAAAATAAAAAATAAAAAATATATATACAGATATATATATATATACACATATATATATATATATATATATATATATATATATATATAACAGATAATGTAAACATATAAACATTTATAATATACATCAACAACAACAACAACATCAATTAAATAGTAGATTTTATATTCATGTGTCGCAGTATGTTTTTGTGCGGCACATGTGAGAGGCGCTTGATGAGGCTGTGAGGAGGTGCTGGGGAACCGTCACATGACTGGCCTTTGTTCATGCTGACTTCGACTGGAAAAAGAGTCGGGCAGTGAGAGAAAGACTTGCTCAGAGGAGGCTTTACCCTCTGTCCTGCAGAGGTCACTGAGATAGTGCACAGTGGTAAACACCTTACAAACCACCCATACAGCAACTGCAGAAACCAGCCATCTCTCTCTCTCTCTCTCTCTCTCTCTCTGTGTTTGAATGTTGCTCCATACTATCCAAGAGGGGACATGTCACTGTTAACCGCCAACAGTGGACCCCTGTCACCCCACACAATACAAGTGTGGACCCTTAAAGTCTTAAACTTGAATCTGTTAGAGTTATTAAAAATGAAAAGAAATTATCTTACTGCTGCCTACAATTTTATTTCTAACTTTATTATGGTTGTTTTTATTTTCACTTTATTTCTTATTAAGTTTTTTATCGTGATTATTCTGCTGCAATATGTGTATTATTTAATTTAAAAACAGTCTTAAACTTGAAATTGGCCAGGAAAGCCATGTTAGTAGAACCTTTGTATTATCTTACAAAAACATAACCACGTCTCAAAAGACTATTTCATTTTTTCCCCCAAGTATTATTAATTTTGCTTTTTTAAAATGTATCCACACTGGAGTGTGATTATCATTCCATGCTATCTAAGAGTGGAGTTGTGTCATTGTTAACCAGCCAACAGTGGACCCGTGTCACTCCACACAGTACAAGTGTGGACCCTTAAAGTCTTAAACTTGAATCTGGTTAGGAAATCCACATAAGCTGAGCCTTTACATTTTGTTACCAAAACACAAAACCAAACAAATAAACACAAAAAAAATAGATAAATCAAGTCTCAAGAGAGTATTTGGTTGATTTTTTAAAAAAGTACAATTAATGTTGCTTGTTTCTTTTATTCATTTATGCTGGGGTGTGAGTATTGCTCATTTCATACAATATAAATGTGAAGCTTTTTTTGTAATGTGCATCATAAAACAAACCAATTCAACATGTAGAGTAAGCACACAATTACACTAAAAACTTTGTTAGTGAACAGTTTTAAAGGTCTAGTAAAAGTTAGAGTTATTAAAAATGAAAAGAAATTATAAACTACTGCTCGTTTTATTTCTAACTTTGTCGTGGTTGTGTAGACACAAGTATATTGCAAACTGGCATGTATTTTGGGGTCGAACTACTTCAAAGGTCTAGTGTCTGATGTCAAATCAGTTTTTTGCACTTACTTAAAACTGCAAAGAAAAGATCATTCTACCAACCATTTTATTTTTTATTTTATCGTAGCTGTTTTTTTTATTGTCTTCCTTTATTTTGATTGTAAAATACATATCTAAAATATAGTGTCAAGCTTGAAACATGAGACATCCACTCAAGCAGAGCCTTCCCATTTTCTTACAAAAACCTAATAAATTATGTTTCAACTGACCCTAAGTAGCGTGTTCAATAGCCCCTCTACTGTCTGAGAGACTGTCTGGGGCTATGAGCCAGGGGTGAAAGTAAGCCGGTACGGTCCGGTACTGCGTACCACTAAAAGATTCAGTGGCGGTACGCAGTACCAGGAAGATGGGAGAGCGGCTGCCTGCTATTAAGCCCTCATTCAGAACCAGTCACGGCCGCTCTTTGGGTCAGAAAATAGATCCGCTAGCAATATGCAGTTTTGAAAACTACTGTCTCTGTTTAAAAATTCCTTTTAACTCATTCCGAATTGTTTCTGAACTGTACTGCTGTGTTTTAGTCCGTGCTGGACGGAGCCTTGGCCGGGCATCTCCCTCTCTTCCTCAAGGCTCTTGCCCTGCTTCTCTCCCCCTCCCTTCAGAGAGAGCCCGGTGGTCTCCTCTGCCCCCAGCCTTCGAAACGTGTACCACACATTTAATGTCTTTACGTTCATTGCAAAATGTCCCAATTAAAATCAGTAGGAGAGTAAATAGTTGTGTTTTGTGTTATTTTGTTCACTTTTAACGATACAGAACAGCTCGGAAAAGAAACTGCTTATGAGCTAACGACCGGAGATTTCACTCAGCAGTACGTGAGTGCGCATGCGCGTCTAATTCCGAAACACAGCGGTTGCTATGGGGATCGGTGCGTTTGATTTAATGCACTGGGACGTTTTCCACAGCTGGTCCACAGACGTCAAGAAACGCCGCTTGCGCCGGGACAGGACGAACAATAAATTACACCAACGAAATTCCACACATTCTTGTGGTTGGCTAAAACACTTTCAAGTGTTTTTAATTCCTGCCTACTCCATAGGCCTACAGGTTGCCTACAGTAAAATATTGAAATTAGGGCTGGGACTTTAACACCTTAATTTTGATTAATTAATTACAGGAAAAATAACGCGTTAAAAAAATAACGCCTTTAATCGCACCTTTCTCAGTTCCCTAATTTCTGGCACACTGCTAATACTGATGCACACACCTCAAGCCTACAGTATCAGCTCAATGCAAAACATGGTGCTGCGAGCACGGACACCAGAGCTAACGTTAGCTACGACAGTCCTGGTACAGGCAAATGGTCGGGCCACATTTTCCTGACCGAACCCAACCGGAGTCCGAGACAGTTATAACCAAGCCCGGCCCGAACCCGACAGCCTTTCTGATTTTTAAGTGCGAACCCGACCCGAGCCCGACGCAGTTTGTTACCTGACATAGTTATTGTTACCATGGTTACAGCTTGCCTGTTTACCGTGATCACACATGGACAGTGTGTAAATGACCACCAAAAGGCTGCTGTTACTCACAGTCAAACACACCGCTCGCACAGCAGCGCAGCACAGCACACACACTCAATTGGAGCGGAGCTTGTGTTGCGTTCAGGCGTTGTCATGTAAGTAACAAATTCCAGCACTTGAACAGGCCATAGCACAACACAGCAGCATGTCAAGTGGGCCAAACCCGAGCAACATTTCTGATTTGTTATCCACACTCTGGCCCACAATAGACCAGATGATGAGGTTCAGAGCCAACATAAGTCTACATCTGACAAATTATCAAACTCTTGAAAAATTAAAAATGAAAAATAAACATTTTTGCTGTCTGAATTTATCTGAATTGAAAAACAGTGCTTACTGTGTCAAATATTGCTATTTGATAAAAATGCGATTAATCGTGATTCATTAATTACAAAGCCTCTAATTAATTAGATTAATTTTTTTAATCGCGTCCCACCACTAATTGAAATGTATTTATTTGTTTGGGTTTTGACTTTGCTATTTTAAAATGCATGAAATGAGAGAGAGATGAGGGTTTTGGTAATAGTACCGGCAAGAATTTAAAACTAATTTCACCCCTGCTATGAGCCATTCACACCCCTGAGGTGTGTGAGAAAACGACATGTGTGAATGAGTCATTGAAAAATCTGCTCCAGCCTACAGGGGCAGTGCTGAGTATGGACTCACACACTCACATACTTCCATGTCCCCTCTTGGCAAAAATAAAAAATAAAAATTCACCGGAGTGCTTTAGACATGATTTTGACATGATTTAAAGCACCACCAAGAGGGGACCTGAAAAATGTCCCCTGTTCGCTTGAGGGTCCCCTCTTGGTGAATGCGCAATGACGCCAAAGTCCACTGTTGTATAGGTACGCGAGTACACACACACACACACACACACACACACACACACACACACACACACACACGAGGAAGGAAAGCTGCCTCTGTATTTTCCACATAACTGTCAGTCAGTGAGTCCAGGGCAGAGGAAGTGGGACAGATGATGATCCCTCTGAGACCGAATGAAATAAAAGATTGAATAATGAAGACATCAGCTCCACGTGTTCACTCAGTAACACAGTGGTTTAAAAGAAGATGCTGATCAGAAAAACATGTCTTTTAATGGACAGGTAAGCTTTTGTAATACTGTTATTTATTTATGTGGATCCTCATTAGCCACTACAAAGGTAACAACTGCTCTCCCTGGGGTCTACACGAGTAATCGTTACATAATGTACAGCAAATATATCATTAAAAATCCAAGGCAAAAGGGAACAAAAAGAAAAACAGTAAGTCAAGAACACACACAACTGCCTGAAAAAAATGTGTATTGTACATTTCGGCAAACCTCAGACACATTCCATCTGTACATTATTTTGTAGCAGATACTGTAACTTACAGCTGTGTGTGTTTCATGCTGTTGTCCCTTCTCCCACTACTGTAAGCCTGCCCAGGTGTGCTGCATTACCTAACAAGGTGCATCACACCTGGCATGGAGGAGGTGCTCAAGAGCTCCTGCTGCCTCTCAGCCTGGGATTATATTGTCTTATTTGCATGATTTCTGTTAATAAACCCCACTGATTTGAGTGTTTTAAAGGTGTCTTACATGGTTATTTTGGGTCAGTGGTGGAGTTTTGTTTGCATTATTGGGCCGCCCAAAAGTGGGGCATAAGAGATTCACTGAAATGTTACATTTCTCAAGAATGCTGTAGTGAAGGTGTGCTTAGGTTTAGAACGATAAAAAAAAAGAGTCCGCTCACTAGACTACACTCTTCTCAACATGTATTTTATTTAAGGTAACATTTTGAGCTTCATGCTCCACATCAGACAAAATACGGTGCAGAGAAACATCTTCAAATACCTACTGGGTTAGATCATCTGGCAGGTCACCTGACAGAGCATCTGGTTCTAGTAGGCGCTCACAGAGGATTTACATTTAGGCACAAAAACCAAATGGTTACATTTAGAAAAATATCATGTTTTGGCTTAAAGGATAACTTTGGCATTTTCAATCTAGACCCTATTTCCCTGTTTAAATTGGTCAAAGAGACTGATGTGAACAACACTGAAATTGGTCCAGTATTGGGAGAGGTGACAGCGGCCAGCAGCCACATAACAGGCTGTAATGGAGGCACACAGGGCAACTGAACACTCACTGTATGTCCATTTAAGGTATTTGTTTTTGCCACCTAGTGGCTCGGATTGTTGTTATGTGTCTGAAATGTCTCTTTACCTTTCACCTGATCCGGTCTGCTTGTTGTTGCCTCGTTAAGCAAAAGTCTCTTTCTGAAATATCACAATACAGTATGTCACTTGTTGCAGACAGTTGTGGACACATGAGTGAGATTTAGAGAGACTATAATAATCAGAGTAGTTTATAGAAACTGTATTTTAGTGTTATTGAAAAGATTTTCAATATCACGGATGATTATGTACCTGATGTTACCAGCTCACCCTTTTTCCCATTAAAGGACGGTGGCTGTGTGGGTAACCTGTGAGGGTGTGACGTGGGCTTCATGGTGTGTGCGGAGGGAAGCAGCTCTCTTGGGGTGTCATGGTGAAGATGCATGCAGCAAACAGTGATGATAGCAGCAGAGTAAAGTGTCTAGATAAGCTCAGGGCCACTGTTTGATCTCATGAGAAGGCCATGTTTGTTGTTTTGAGGTGAAGATTGCAATAAAGCCATCGTTGTGAACGGCTCCCGAATGCCTCACCCTCCTTCCCTTTGCAGAGTGGTCCAGACTGCTAGAGGCTAGTTAGCAGCTAATAATGAGCCAAGCTAAAACTGATGTTAATAAGCCAACATGTTCCCAGCCAGTAAGCTGTCTCTTAGAGAGGCAACATAGCTCAGGCCTTTGAATTTGATTGCCTATATTTATTTGCGACAGAGTATATGGATAGAGTGTGTACGACCTATGTTTGGCAGCACAAACCACAATGTGCAACATCAAGGTTCGGAGCCGCAAACACAGATTGAAACGCTGGGAAGAGCCGATGTTGTTGTTTAGTAGTTTCAAACAGTGGTCTGTAGCTTGACAGACGTCTTGCCTTGTTGACATGCCACCATATTACATCAGTTTAGAAACTTTGATATGATACTTATGAAATGTGCAAATATGATGTATTTGTGGTTTGCAGAAACACAAAATGCAAAGTTTTTTCTGGCAATTGGGCTGAACAATAGTAAAACTATTAATGAGGATAATTACAACATTGTCAACAAGCACCAACACTGTATTTAAGCAGGATTTATACTTGTGTGGCAGACCCTTCGTCATGTCCTACACACATGGCCTATGCCGTTGTGAGCATTTATTCTTGTGCGGTGGTGTGTCTGTGTCACTCTGCAGTTACACCTCCAAAACACAAGTCAGTGGTAGAGGTTTCTGTGAAGCGCTGTAACGTTTAGTTGATATAAAACACACATTAAACATGGCTTAATAGAGACACTTTCAAACACAAGTACACAAATCAGCTTCACTATAACTTGCAGCATTCATAGACAAACACTTGTCTCTATCTGGACACACTTTCCCCAGAAATACAACATGCTAATGTTATTAGCTCAAGCCTATAGCATTTTACATTGTATAAATTAGCCTAGCAACTAGCGGTCATTTCCTCTTTTCATATACTGTAAAGCCAGTGACAACAGCAACATTTAACAAAGGTAACGGTGCATAATTTGGCTCCATTACAGCTCACAAGGTTCACTGACAAAACAATTGTCTTATATTAAACACGTTTTCCAAACAAATGTAACATGCTAACGTTATTAGCACAAGCCTATGGCATTGTAAATGACTTTTTTGTATAAATTAGCCTAGCGACAAGCATAAATTTCCTCTATTCACACAAAGCCAGGATAAATTACATACAAGACTTCAAATGTTATTTTTGTGGAGGCTTTATTATCTACACAATTTATTGTTTCTTATGTGTGAAATTAAAGTAAATAAAAGCTTTGTTTCCACTGAGGGAAATGGTTTCAGCTTACAAAAATCAACAGGAGATGTGCGCCGCTGCAGTGTGTAGTTACATTTCTGAGAAGGTGCATGTCAGGCTACAGTGTAGGTGCTACGTTGATGCAGAGTCGATTCAACGCAGAAGTATAAATTCTGCTTTAATAGTCAGTAAAGCATTTGATACAGCTCAAAAATAATAAAAACAGCGTAAACATAGACTGAGAAAATAAAATAACCAAGAAAGGTTCTCATTAATTATTGTTATTAATTATTTTTATGTTAAATGTTTGATTGCAAATCGTTCCATATTTTTGTTCCTCTGAAAATAACAGCATGTTGCCTTGCATCAGTTTTTGCAGCAGGAAGTGAAAAACAGCCGCTTGATGCATTCCTGGGATTAAAGTTGTAGCCATTACTACTTTCCTTAATGTGGTGCATGCCAACATGCATTTTACACCATAGAGCTCATGCATTTAAATGAGATGTATGTTTGCCAGGATGTTTTCCCTGTAACTATTTGTCTCCCTTTCAATGTGTGTCCACACTCCGCTCCATTGGTGCTCATCCAGCACAGTTGATGGTGGGGGTGTCTCTGCGGCTGCCCCCACTGCCCGCTGTGCTCCTTCAGCATCCTGTTCACATTGTGTCATCAACATGTTCAGGCAGCACCCCCACAATGGACCGCACCTCCTCCTGCAGACTGACCTGTCTCCCTGGTCCCTTCCCTCTGCACAGACCTGCACTGGCTTTCCTGTTTTTAATCTCTCTCAGGGATCGTACATAAACAAACTGTGTGCACTCACTTGCTCACACGTATCCGGCTGATAGATATGTATAATAACATAACTAGCAGGGTCTATCCTCAGTCTGGTGCAGATTACTTTTAAGCCCGAGGAGCTCTAATCAGAAATGAGCAGTATGAGTCACAGTGCCCCTGTACGAGATGGAAAGACGATCAGCGTAGTTCCATTAGCTGTTTAAATTGTTTCTGTGATAGGCTGAGAGGCGGCAAGTGGCTGCAGGTCAGTGGGTGTCCTCTGCCTCATTTCCTGCCCAGCGGCTTGTAGGCAGAGAAGAATGATACCCTGACTCGTTCAGAGCCACCTTCCTTTCTCTCTCCTCCTCCTCTTCAAACCTCCCTCTCTCTCTTTCCTCTCGTAGGCTAATCCAGTGTGATAAGGGCAAGCTCTCCTCTCCATGTGGCCTCTTTGGCCCGCGGAGAGTAAAGACCTCTGAAATCACTCTGCTGCAGCTGCACCCTGCCAAATACCGGTGAGCATCAGCAATATGAATATGTGAAAACACACAGTTTCCACTCCAGCCTGCTGAGATGGAGGTGAGATAGAGAGGGAGAGAGGAGGATGGACATGAAGAGAAACACTTGGTGCCAAATGTGGACTGAGAGAGAAAACAACTGGGTGTCAGATACATGTTCCATAAAAAGCCAGCAGCAGCAGCTTCCAAAAAAAGCCTGTTTCCAGTGGTACAAGTGTTCATACTCAAGTACTCTACATTTGTGAACATTAAGGAAGTTGTACTTTACTTTATCATGCATTTTACTCCACATTACATTTGTTGCTATAGTTACTATGCAGGTGCAGATTATACATCAGAACATCAATCATCTCATAAAGAATGATGCATCTTTGATATCAAACTACCAACATACAAGGTGACTAAAATTCAACCACACCATTCAGATCTCCATTCCAATTACAGTGTGCCACATCATCTAAAGTGGACTGCAGTAGAGCCACACCCTCTTTATCAGCAACCACAGCCAATTGTGAGGCAAGGAGGAAGTGTAGGGCTCATTTTAATCTACTTATCATACTGTTACGTCCAACCTGCTCTCATTCCATAGTCATCAAATACCAGTGCTTGGGTAGTGACTTACGTGTCAGACACAGACAAAAAAAAGCTGTTCTTTCACATCGACGTGATATGTGAGTTGGCACTAAGTTAAGTGGGCGAAGAGTCCAAGTTGGGCAGGTGGGAGTGGTGGTGGGTCGGTCCAACAACCACTGGCTTTTACCCGAGAGGCCAGTTTTCGAACTCCTATTGTCATGATCCTGGGTTTTGTTTATATTCTGTTATCCATATCGACTTCTGTTTTGGTTCTGGTTGTGTTCCTTGTTTCATGTCATTCATTCATGTTTAATCTGCTTCCTGTTTTATTTTGTAGGTTCTCTCCTCATGTGTCACGTCTGGTTTTACTTCCTGTCTTTGTGTGTTTTCCCACCTGTTTTCTGTCACACCTGTCTCATTAGTCCTTCCCTTTACACCTCCTGTACACCTGTGCTGTTTTAGTGTAACAACAAGGGTGTGGAGGGCAACACTAGGGGGAAGACCCTAATGTTGCCCTCCGTACCCTTGTTGTTTGTCAAATCCCATTTCCCTCCTTTTGCCCATGTCCTCCAACTCCAGCTGTGTCTCGTTCTTGTGAGTAGTTTTCTGTGTGTGTGTATATATACACCTGTGTGTTAGCCTTTGTTCTTTGTCAGTGTGTCCGTTCAGCCCCCTGCTCATCCGTCTGTTCTTGGTATTATCCTGGTTAGTTTTCAAATTAGCTTTGGTTCTGCATAAGGTTACCTGCTTGATCTGAACGTTTTCTATCAACTACATAAAAGCTAGCTTTTTGTTTAAACTTCAAGCTGCCTGTTACTCTGAATTTGGGTCCTCCCTGATCTGATCACACCCATATGAATGTAAAGCCAAACCCTATTTTTTTTTGCTAAACCCAACCACCCGCTTTTGTTACCCAAACCTAACCGTGTGTGTGTGTTTGTTGACTAAATGTAACAAGTAACCTGTCTGTTGTTAAAAAAAAACACACAAATCGTGGGTACCTTGCATGTCATATGTCAAGTGAAAAGTCCACAACCAAGCTAAAATGTGTGACGAGGTGGGAGTGAGAATGTGACGTTACACCTTATTTCCACATAGCTCTGTGTACGTTTGCGAGTCAACCATGAGTCCTTCTATCACTATAAGACCCTCCGTGATCTCTGATGTGTTTGCAAAACTCCTTATTCCTTTTTTTTTCTGTCCAGAATTAGCCTTTTTTTTTTCTAAATGAAAAGTTCAACAGCATGTTCAGTGAGGTAACACAGGTAGCATGCTCACCATGTAACACACAGAGGGCGTGCATAGTGGATAATACGTCTTTGAACAAAGAATATTTTATATAACTGGCTACAAATCTGACAGGCCCACCTCTTTATTTGTTGCCATGCATTTGATCCTGGTCCTGTTTTTGTCTCTGTACTGCTTCATGGGCATTTTCCAAAAGATTTACTGCCATTTCTGTGGAGGTGTTTCTATCCATCTGTAAAGAGATGCATGTCCTTGCGTTCACACTAGTAGATAAACGTGTGTGGAAACGAGGTGTTAAAGTACATTTTGTGTTTCAACTGTGTGAAAAGTAAACCAGATGTTATGTTACTTATACATGTCAAAAGATATGAAAGATTTATTTCTTTTACTCTGTTTTTTCTTAAATCTGTCAGTTGGAACAGTCAGGGATGTGAATGTCAGCGGGGGGCTGTGGGGCTGTGGGGCTGACACTTTAAGCCTCTGGGGCTGTTGACTTGTTCATTAAACCATTCATGGATGCAGTGTGTTTTAAAGCATCTCTTTAATTACAGAAGTTAGTAAACCATTCATTAAAAATAAAGAAACTCGTGTTTTTTGTAGAAAGAAAGATCTCCTGAGAATATTGTCATTTTCACATAAGGTGGTGTCTCCTGTATAGATTCTCCATCCATTGGAATAGACACAAAGAAATAACACATAGGGGATTTTAATATTTTTTTAATCATTTATAAATGTAGTGACAATGATTTATAAGTGTACATAGAGCAGAAATCCACCATTACAATATTTCGGATGGAACAGAATGCATCAGTAATAATTAATATTGCACCTCAACACCTCTGATACTTGATGCAGTAGCACTGAATTTTTGATCACATTATTATTATTCTTACTTACTTCTACTGATGATATTTCCTCATTTAAATCAAAATTCTTAGTTATTTTAGAAACAGCCACCTAGCTAGTGATCTTATAGACAGACGTGTTTCTTGTGTAGGTGAGGTGGCTGAGGAGGTTTGTTGGTTTGCTGAATACTGTGACCTGACCATTTATTATCTGGCTTGGTGACACTTGGTTTTACCGTTTTTAAGTGGCTAATGTAATGTGGTTGTGTTATGGCCTTACTAATTTTTTAAATAGTCTGATTTTATCTGGTTTTATTGTGTTAAACTATTGTTTTTATTACTGTTGTTATTTATGGAATGGGTGAATTTAGGCACCTCAATGCAACTGTTCCTACGTATGATATCTGCATATGTGTGTTTTTGTGTGTACGTGGTATTATGCAGCGGCTTTGAGTCCAAAATAAATGTCCTTGTGGGACAATAAATAATACCTCACCTTATCTTACCTGAGAATGGAATTATGCTTCTCTGAGAATTGAGAATACATGTATACACATCTCTGCAGACCTGTGTGTGTGTAACTGTAGATTGTAGAGAACTCCCAAATCCTGCACATCAAGCACATTGATCTGTTAACGCATGTGCATGTGCACCTATGTGCACCCTTGGTAAGCATTTTTCCATCTTTAGGCTGCATGCTGCCACTGCTGGCAAGATGTGATGTTATTAACAGAAGCGTACATTTTGTTGCTTACTAAGCGGTGTTAGCAGAGGACGTTGTGTGGTTTGTTTTGTTGGCTTGGCTGCATGCTGCCAGTGATGGCAACACGCTGGTAGGCTTGACATGAAAGCAGAACCCTTTTTTTAAATTTGTAATTTGTATAGTGTGGCATCACCACTGCTGTTACAGTACCTGAGAACCTGATTTTAAGTCTTAAATCTTCATTTATGACAATATTCAGGATTAAATAAGCTATCAAATATGTTTTAATCAGGAGAGACTCATTCTAAGGGAAAAGAGTATTTATTTACATGTGCGTGTAAGTATGAGAATGTCTTTGGCGATGAGATGTTATTGAGATGTCATGTATTCCAGGGGGGTCGGTAAAGACATAGTAGATCAGGGAACACCCTCCAGTGGAGCTTAGATGCAGGTGGTGGTGATAAGATGAGATGAAGAGGGAGCTGATGATCTGGATGTGAAGAGGAGTGGGCCTTTAAAGAGTTTGTCCTGGGCTCTGGATAAGGTGACTGGAGGTGAAAGGGGTGGAGGAGGGCGCAATGATTCCACCTAATATTTGAGTTTGACAGCAGCAGCATGAATAACTGAAGGAGACTGTGGAAAAGTTTGGGCTATCAAGAAGAGGGAACAGGCGTAGTCAGCTGATTGGTGGAAGTGCTGGGAGTGGGATAGAGAGGGAACTGTGAATGACTACAGTATAAAGAAAGTCTTGCTGTTTGAACTTACGCTGAGCTTCATTAGTAGAGCGATTAGTTGATCAGACAGAAAATACTTCTACTTTTGATAATCAATTAATCCTTAAAGTCATTTTTTAACCAGTAGTACCCTAATTCCCTACTTCTATTCTGTCAGAGGTGAATATTAGCTGGTTTTTGTCGCCTTCTATGATGGCAAATTGACATTTTTCTGACCAAACAATTAATCCATTAATTGAGAAAAAATTGGTAGATTAATAAATAATGAAAATGATAATGTGTTGCAGCCATGGAAAAAACATCCAACATCAATTTAAACCTCAGCTACCAGCTTCATCACTCATTGCGTGGGTGTGGCTTGATCAGATTTGATCACAGTGGCGTCCCTTTGGTCACATGGTGCATGGAAATATGTGACATCATGTTTTCCACAAGAGCCCTGCTGACTTAAACCTGACCAACGAGCACAGACAAAACACAAACACTGTAATATCTCATGTGAGAACCAGTTGTTCGGCTGAAGACAGTGAATTCATGTATGACATCATATCCTATATTCAGGGTTCCTTTAAGAATCTACACCATTGTTTGAGATCACAGACTGTAGCAGCTGTAGTTAACATCTTTAGCTGATCACACCTGAGGGCTGTGCTTGAGGTGCTAATTATGTCTCATTGTGCCCATAAATACCTCATAATCACGCTGTAATCTTCTGTACCAAATTGCGGCCACAATATTGTAGCATCGTTGTACCCCACCAGCTATAATGAGCTATCTCTGCATTGAATACTGAGGGTGTTTGCATGTGTGCCTGTTTGTGTTGGTGTAAACCTTTGTGTGCTTGAGTAGGAGTTTATGTCCGATCTGATTGATGGAGGTGGTGGTGGAGGCAGCGCTTCCCTGATTGAAGCTACAGGCAGCACTAGGCTTCTCATTAACCTATGATAATGCACCTGTCACCCTGATACAAAAGCCTCGCAGCACATTTGTTGCGGATGGCTGTTCTTGCTTCTTCTTCGCTTTTTTTTCTTCTTCTTCGTCTGACTTCCCTCCCTGCTCCATCCATCTCCTTCTGTTTCTCTTCCCTCTCTCTCAATTTCTGCTGCACTCTTGTACATTAACACATATATACTCAGCTTGGCTGTTTGGAGAGTCTTGCTGACTCTGTGCCAAAGCTGACCACAGCAGATGGAGGTTTGTGCATGTGTGTGTTTCTCCCCCTCCTCGACTGAATGCAGCAGCTTCAGTATTTAATAGGATCTGTGTTCGCTAACCCACCGGGACTAGGGTTGATAGGGGATCAACTGTTCCAGCATTCAGGGCTGCGTTTGTGTATGGACTACAAATGCGACGGCCTCTCCAAAATGGCCAACAGTATGTGCCATCACACAACATACGCCGTCTGAGTTGACTAATTCGCTGGCTGACAGAGATGTGATCTCTCCTTCTGGTCAGTGTTTCATTTTATCTCACACTGAGAAGACCAGAATTGGGTTTGCACCAGCTACAGTCTTTATGAGTTTGTGTGTAAAGCCCTTTCTAGGTTCTTTGTTTCCACTAAATTGGGTTGAGCCATTAAATGCACCATTAAATCCTCACTAAACCCTAAAAATGACTTGAATGTATAAATTAATGGCATACTTACGCAGCACCATCCAGTCCAAAGCAATCAGCTATGTAAATCTACAGTCAGTGTAGCAAGACTTCCACAACAATCCCTTATAGGTGTAAGTGTGACTTTGTCACCGTGACAGCATTGTGATGGCGGGTATTGTTTTCACTTTGTGAGTCTTTGTGTGTGTGTGGGTGTTATCGTGGCAAAATATAGTCCAGGAGACAACTCTTGTAGTGGGAACTACCACAGAAGTGGTTTGAGTATTCTGCCAACTGCTTATATGTCTGTCTGTCTTTCTTGGAAGTCTGTCTGTCTTCTTGTAGACAGATTTTTGCCCCAGTAATGTTGCAACCATGCAACATGCCACCACCAAACTTTACAGGTGTGTAGTTAAGATCAAAATCTAGGCAGATTTCGCAGATGGGCGTGGTCTGAACAAGTGTACCAGACGTAGGGGGGATAGGAAGAAGGAAAAAAGCCATTGGCCCTTACACCCCTGGCCAATATTAGTTTTAACTCATGGATTGCAGCTGGAGTTATCCCACTGAAAAATGGTCTCTAGTTTTTATTTGCATTTGCAAATATGGAGAAATGTGTGTCTGTCTATGTTATTAGCTTGTTATGATTTCATTATTGTCTATATGTTTCACCTGTCATGCCATTATATGGGTCATATGATGGCCTCTGATTGGTTCCTGCCACTATATGGGTGGGGCTATACCTGTGTTGTATGTTTTGAAAACCCTGACGAAGACCTGCAGTGGTCGAAATAAGTTGGTTCTTTTAACGATTTAACTGCTACAGTTAAGGCTTTATAATATTTTCTTCCTTGTTTTTCTATTTTTTTTTTTTTCAGATTGCCTTCCCGTCGATCCTGTTGTTTCTTGTTCTCCACGAGCACCCAACACAAAGGTTTGATTTAAATTTGTATATATAGAGCAACCAGTCGTCTCCCTCCTTTTCTATAGAGCGATATGTGTTTCATCATAACGTTAATGTTCAAACAGTTCAGAATAAGTATGAAATATCCAGTTTTGCTGACATCACTTATGTGGAGTGTTAAGCAAAGCGTTATTGGTGCAACCGCAACCACAGGACTTTCACCCAGGAGACCACAGTTCCAGTGCCACGTGACACCATTATTTAAGCCAAACCCTTATATTTTTGTAAAACTAACCACGTTGTTTGGCACGTAAACCTAAGGAAATTGACATTTAACAAACTGGTAACAGCCATTGAATGGGCTGATACCAGCCTTCTGAGCCTACCTGTAGGTGCAGACCCATATCATACCTCCAATAACACAAAGATAATCATACATGCCCTTATATCCTCCTGCCTTGATTACTGTAGTGCCTTGTTCACCTGCCTAAACAATTGAGGTATACACCACCTCCAAATGATCTGGCACCGCAGTATATAGCCGAGCCTCTCACACCAAAGGGGACTCAGGTCTGCTGGTCTGGGTTTTCTAACTGTTCCAGAAGCAGATACTGTCGTGTCCTACTCAAATAAAAGCACCAGTACCACACTGAAATCTATTTCAAGTAAAAGTAGGTGAGCATTATTAGCTAAATGTACTAAAAGTATCAAAAATGAGAGCACTCATAATGCAGAAAGATGATTACTTGGAGTATAATATACTAGTATAATATCTTACTACTATTATATGCAATATTATTGGTTGATCTTACTGATGCATTGACTTGTAAGTAGCATTTTACTGTTGTAGCTTTTGGTGGTTGTGCTAATTTTAACTATTTTATATACTCTTGAATTCAATTTCCCCTGAAGTGCAATACTTGAGTGAATGTACCTAAACCACTGGCAGTTGGGTGTAAATATTTAGTCACAGCTAATCTTAGCAAACACGCTGTAAAGGTTGAACTTCTGAAGAGCTGGTATAATTGGCTCCATGGTCGTTGTCCTATCATAATATCTCTCTGTAAGTCATTTTCTCCTCACTAGAAAGGCTCCAGCTCCTCCACCAGATGTCTTCTTTATTCCCCGTGGCCCGTTCCAGTCAGTTTCTCTGCTCTCCAGAGGGCCTGTGTGTGGTTTATTTATCCTATCTGCACATTCAGTGCCAGGAACACACCCTGAGAGCACACAGGACTATGGGAACGCCGCCTCGAGCCGCTGGAGAGTGTCGAGAAAGGGAGAGGACTTAGAGGACAGATAGTAAATCTGTCTGGACCTAAAGATGTGTGTCAGAGCTGTAGCATGTAGAGTTGAAGCTACTTCAGAAGACGTCAAGTGAGAGACTCGGAGTCTATGAGGGTGTTTAGGTTTGGGGTTTTGGGGGGAGGGAAGCTTCAGTAGCTCCCATTAGTCACTCTGTCAGATGTTAGAGAGTAAGACGAGGCTGCGCTCGTCCCATTTGATGCCGAACAGCCTTTGGAATTCAGATTTCCCAATATTGGCAGGACTTGATCATGATTAAAGAATGAGCATGTGTGGTGTTGGGAATGTCTCTGGCATGACTCTTCCAACCTCTAATCTCCTCTGTTTCATCTTATGCCATGCGAATCTCTCAGAGGACAATCAAATATTAGTGTTTTGATGTGTCTGGACAATAGCCGGAGTTTGTTTGTGTTGGATACCAGCCGCTCTCATTAAGGAAAAAGCACAGGGCAAATTCATGGGGTCAGACCTTCCTGTTTAACAACCAGCCAGCTTCCTGTTGGGGCCCCATCATGCGACCAGTGACACCTCTTTGTCCCTCGGAGCTCATCCTCGACCTTCAAGGGGAAAACCTGCACTACATTTTGGAAATGCAAACATCCTGCCAATGGCGTAACTTTTGTTTCTACATTGAGGATGACACATATAAAGCAGAAGGTTTGAGGGTCGTCCACCAGGAAATTTTAAGCATCAAACACTTTATTTCTTGTATTCTGGTGTATATTTATGCACCACTTTATGGCAGAAACGCATTTTTTCTTGCCAAAATAAAAGTCATCTGCTACATTAATGTTTTGAGGGGATGTGTCCTCTGCATCCCCCCAAAATCTATAACTATACATCCTGCAATCCTCTTGGTTTTTATACAGAGATCACAAAAATATGAAAGAATTCACAATTCAATTGAGTGGTGTCAACAAATCTAAACACATAAAAGCAAAAGGACTCTTGTCAGCATCTCAGAAATTACTGTTGCCATCTTCAGGCAACCTTAATTTTTCTAGTGTCACCGTGACCAACCATTGGAAGTAATTTGGCTGTATTTATCTAGTGAGCCGTCAACCGGAAAAGACTGGCTTTCAGCATGAATGCCCATTTATTTCCACTGCTTATTGAGCGCGGCTGAAATGGTGGAAAACAAGCCTCTCCTGATGTGACGAGGGCAAAGTGGATATCCTTAACATGGCAGCCCGCTGTGCTTCACATGTAAAGACAGACCACTGGACGTAATGGAGGCAGAGAACAGATGCTGCCTTCTCAGGGAGTTTAAAGCGGTCTCCTTTGATAATAAAAACGAAATAAAGTAATGGTAAATTTATGCATCAGTGTAATCAAAATGAGAGGAAGGAGGTGGGGAGCAGAGCGGATGGCCTTCAGAGGAATATTCTCGGATGCTGATTAGAGAAGCCATGTTAATGAGATTCACTGACAGCCTAATACGGAGAACAGCATGCCCCCTGCTGTGTCTGTCTGTTCTGTCCCTTTCTTTCGGCCGCCTTCCTTGTCTCATATTTTGCTCTTTTTCGCACTTCCTCTTCCTGTCGGTCTGTCTCTTCTTCACACAGGGGACCATGTTTACACTGGACTAAGACAGCAGGAGATCTGCTCCTGTAAGGCCCAGACACACTAAAACGACATCAAAGAACCAGTGGCAACAAAGGCCGACTGTTGCATCGCCTCATGTCACCTGTGTCTCGGCCAAAATGTTGCACTTGAACGCACTGCAAAGATTACAGCCGCTCCGTTTTTCATTCAGCATGTTGACTCAGCGTCGGAGCGTGTCGGTGAATGAAACCTCTGTGATTGGCAGTTCAGCTTAGGGCACGAGAAAAGACACAGAACTGAGGGAAACAAACAAGCGACTACAGTCAAGAGGGCGTGGGATTGAAATAAACTTGTTATATTAAGTAAAAGGTTTTTTGTTTTCTTTAACCATTGAACTCTTTAAAAGAAAGAGTTCGTTATTGTTTGTGTTATAGTTCACAGTAAATAAATCCCTTGTTCTTTCAGTCGGCTTGTGTATTTAAACTTTAATGTCCACAAAAGCAGAGAATTGTAAGAGAGAAAGTTTTTCTTTGCATTTTTTATTTCCTTGGACCCCATAGTTTTTTAAATAGAGGCCTCTTTCAAACAGTTGAGATGTCAGTTCATGGAATTTGTAAAACAGGAAGAAAACATCAAAATTAAAACCATGGACTCTTATAATGCCAGTAATATGTAAGTACACCAACATTTATCAATTTGTTACCATGGAATTAGTAGTATAACCAGTACTAGTATTATTCCTGCATATTTATTGTAGATATTTACCATTGTAGTACTTTGAAAACATCACAGAAGTGGTGAAAAATCATACTGATATCATGTTTAATCATCACATATATAATGGAGTTACATTAAATATATTGTATTAACAACAATGAATATTCAATATTTAATAAAATTGGTAAATTTATTACTACTTGCGTCATTACCTTTACCATAAAAGGACAATTCAGATGTGATTGGCTTTAGACAGTTAAAAAAAATACTTACAAAATTATTTCAGCATATATATAATGGATGACATTACATGCATCATTTAACAACAATGAATGATCAGAAGTTCTTTTAATTTTGTGGCAAATAGTCAATTTTAATTACATTAGCTTAGCTTCACTACCCTTACCATGAAATACCAAATCAACCATTCGGTGAAGCATGTTTTTACAAAATTATTTGACCCTTGTTAGGTTTTTATTTTTGTAAAAAGTTACATAAATCTGTTCAGTAAAACTATAACATGTTGATGAACATGCGTACCTTTAAAAACGCCACCATGCATAGCCCTCATCTGGACTGACTTTTTTGTGAGAAGACATACCATTTAAAAACACAGCGACATCTAGTGGATTTTTTTTTTTTTACATAACATACCTAAACCAAATGTTGGAGATAGCTTAATCAGGTTAAGTTAAATTCAACACATTTTTTATAAAAATATAGTTACTTAAAATGTACTCTACCAAACGGCTGAGCAGTACGTTAGTGCTAACTACTAGCACTTTAATTCGCCTGTTTGTCTTCTGGTTTCCATTTTTGAATGACGATTACAGACTACAGCCGCCTGCTGGTATGTAGAGTTATTTCTTCACATGCAAGCACAGAACGTATGTGCCAGTTGAGCCTTGTTCACATTACACGATTTTCACCCCGATTTTGAGATCGCAGAGGATCTTGAGAGCCATTAAGAAATCCTTGGGTTGGAGGTGAGTCGGCAGTTAGTCTGCCACGACGAGTCCTCATGTGAACAAGCCTACGAGCAAGTCGTGCCCTCGTCTGCACCTGGGACTGGATATCTGGCTAAAAAAATCATGTGACATGTGAACTCGCCTTAAGCCGTCGGCTGTAGTCTTTGTGTGTGTTCAAGTACAACTTTTTGGCTGAGTCACAGGCAACATGGAGCAACGCAACAGTCGGCCTTCTTTGCCACTGGTTCTTTGATGACGGTTTTGTGTGTCTGGGCCTTCAGACACAGCAGGGGATCTGGTCGTTAACACCAAACACTGCAATGATCACAGTTGTGGAGTTGTACCTTTAACATCACATGCTTCACACAGCCCTCCTGCCTCTTCTTCCTAAAGGGCTTTAAGCAGGAGGAGCAGCCAGCCAACACACACACACACTCTCACAAAGCACCTTGGGATTTGGGGACGGGTGGCGCCACGTGACAGGCAGGCAGCTGGGCCACATTAACAGGAGAAATGACAAACGGGCCACTGCTGTTGGTTTTTTCGCCTATAAACACTGTATCATATCCCGACAGGTGCTGTCACTCAGTAGAGTGCTTCGGTATGTGTGTGTGTGTATACACTGTATGAGTGTGTGTTGCCCACCAGCCAAATCCTGAAGGACCTGTCTCAGTGGAAAGCTGTGTAGGGAAAGTAGGGGGCCCAGATGTTTTAGCTCAATAAGCTTAAGGATGAGTTCATGGGGAGAACATCTGAGGCTTTCAGCTCTGTTGACCCCAGAAAGAAACTCTTAATCCGGCCAGTTTGAGGACACATGTGTACATATCCTTTTCATAAGAGAGAAAGCTGGAGATGGGACGATTGTGCAAGAACTTTTGTTCAGATAAACTGTGACCTAATTACTTTTTTTGGCATAAGAGTGCTTAAAAACAAAGATGGAAAGAGTAAAACATTGGCCAGATGCAGAAACAGAAACAAATGTGTTGGAGTGCCTGTGTATGCAAAAAATTGTGTGTGTGTGTGTGTGTGTGACAGAGAGAGGGGGGAGATAATGAGAGAGAATCGGGGGGGACAGAGAGGTTTTTAAGGAAATACTTGAGACTGTGATTGTGGATGGCAGGAAGGAGAGCTGGAGGTGTTTGCAGCCAGACTAAAGTGGCCCCTATTAACTAGAAGTGTGCCTGTGTGTGTAGGTGATCCTGTTTCAGCACAAAAAAAAAGTCAGGCTGGTGCTAATGGCCTCCCCCAGGCCACACACTTCCTCAGAGCGGCTGAAGCCTTGGTGTCGTGACTAAAAGGGAGAGGTCAGGAGGGGTCAGATGGAGGGATGGATCCCAGGGTGCTGTGTTTGCACTCTGGTCACAACACCCAACTTCCTCCAGCAGAGGATAAACAAAGCCAAACCACAAGCAAGCGTCCAGGGAAAAGTCCCCCACATGTGACTGTACACGGCTCCTGTTCAGACTGTACTGCTGTGGTCACACTCGGACTATTCCGTAACCTCTGATATCATTTAGTCCTTTGTCGTAAAAATGTGCTTACCTTCGGCAGTTTATGTGTTGTTGGTTCTTTTTATGTTTTTTGCTTTTTTTGTGTCTCAACTTGTTTTGACATTTTTATTGTCCACTGTCAGATGTGTCTGATGCCGTTTGGATGTGCCTGTTTTTGTAATGCTGCACGACAAGTATCCCACATGGGACGGTAAAGAACTGAACTCAACCAGAATGCACTCAACTCAAGTACTACAAGTACTACATTCACAAGTACAGTACTTGTTTGTTGTCCCTGATGGGTTACTCAGGGTTTGCCTTTGTACATACTTAGGTTTGACACTGAACAGACAGCACAAGATGAAGGTCATTGAAAATTTGCTGATTTCAGAGCATAAATACAGCAGAGGCATTTGTAAGCAGGAAAGTCGTATCACCGTGTACAATGCTCCTCTTCTTACTCACGTACTGAGATTGAGATTGAGTGCATGGACACACTAAAAAAATGTGTGGATTGAACATGCTGGTGGCTTACAATTCAATTCAGTTCAATCAAACAAAGGAAATTCTTGTGACAGAGAATGCTTCAAATTACAGTAACACTGAGCCACAATTTTAACGATTCACAACCAGTAACAACCAGATAACAAGGGGATTTCCCGGATTAGAGGCTCAGTTTTAGAACAAGAGGGTATTAAATATCTGGCAGAATATATGAATATACAAGGTAGAAGTGTTTTCAGGGAGCAGAGGCAAAAACCAGTGTCTAATAGAGTACAATAAGTACAAGAGTTACTAAAGCTAAACTAAAATGGTGGAGGAAAAAAACTAAAATAGTGGGAAGAAAACAGACTGAAAACACCTGTTTATATGTGTTTTCCCTAACCTAAATCTGGGTTTTCCTTTACACCTTACTTTACCTTACCATGGAGAGGGTCACTACATATTAAAACAGGAGGGAACCACTATTCAACAAGGAAACAGACTTAGACGCAACACCTCAATAGCTATAGTGCAACAGGCAATTCAGACAACACTGTTACTGGTACGACTAAAGCCAGTTTATGAATATTTCAAGTTATATAAACAAATCAGTGCAGGTTCCAATGAAAATTTCTCACAGTTTTATGCAAACTGTGCCCGTCAGGTCTGAAAAAACAACTCTGAATGTCATTCAAATGAACAACAAATTTCTTTCCCCCGCTTACTTCACTTCCTTTACATCACTTCCTTTCCTCCCCTTTCCTCAGCACTGATTGGTTCCTTTCACTCTTTGTTCACTCATTAACCTGTTTGAATTCACCTGTTCACCCCTACTTAAACCCTGAGCACCATTTCACTCAGTCTCTCCTCATCATCACATGGGGCGGCAGCGCTGGTAAGCTGTTTAGTTTATCCTGTACTTTATTAGTTTAAATTAGAGCATTGTTCATGCTTGTTAAAATAGACATTTGTTTAATTTGTTTCTTTCAGATTCAAACCTATGTGTGTTTGATCCTCCCTTTGTTTAACTACAATTTGAGTTTTGGAAATAAACCTTGATTTGGCATGGCATGCCCATGATGGTGGACCTCTCCTCCTGAACCTCCTCCCCCCTTTACACATTGTGTTGAAGAATCTGACCAATTTTAGGAAACATCTATGTGTGAATGATGATCACAAGAATTAATTTCATTTAAAAATGGAAGACAAGAATGTGAACTAGCTCATTTTTTGGACCGTGAATGTCTTCAAATTTTATGAACTATGAACATGAAGTAGTTTGTTTAATTTGTGCAAACTGAATTTTGACTTAGTTTTCAAGATGTGTGAGTGAGCACAACACTGCTTAGATTACTGTCTGCTAACTAGAATAGCGGATATTGACAGCATAGCGGACAGAATTAAAGTGACTGTACTGATAGTAGTCTTTCAACATCACATTGGGGTGTACTACTGCATGTGTGAAAACATTTTAGAAGCTCACGTGTCTCCAGAGGGAGCTCTGTGAATCTGCTACATTGCCTCAAGTAATGTCACTTTAACAACAAGCATCAACAAGTGAAAATGAAAAAGAAATCTGAGGGTGTGGAATCAGAAAGAAGTGATGTTACCAGGCTGCTGTAACTCACTCTTCATCTCTGCGTCAAAATATATTTAGCTGCTACTACCATAAAACAACTAAATCTCTGAACGACCGGTCTTCAGTTGAGTTGCACTGTGGGTAATGGAGGCACTGGGTAGGTTTTGACAAGACAGAAGAATGTGTGGCACACTACAGTTTGCCCTGTGTCCAAAAGTTAAGACCTACTGGATCACTTTTTTCAAGCTAATATCTAAAATACTTCAAATTAAGCTGAAACAGAACCACTCATTATTCTAGTCATGTCTGATGTCAGACATTAAGCAACACCCAGCAATGTTTCCGACTGAGTCCCACATTGTTAGAGGAGTACAGTTGTTGTGATGTTACACATTTCTCACTCATATTTCTCACATTTCTCACCCCAGCTGATGTCTGCCGTCACGGAGGAAGGGGCCCTCTTCAGACTGACCAGACAGCAGGACAGGATGAGCTCAGCAGTGATCCACCTTGTCCTTTTTTACAGTCAACAGCCGTCCAATCACAACCTCTGCCCATGAGGACCCAGCCAATCACTGCACCAGTGGACAGAGGGGTCATATGAGACCAGTTAAGTCTTTTTATGAGGCCATACCAGACAGACAGGGGGGAATGGGACAGAGGAACACTGTCTTTTATAGGCTATTGGGGATAGTGTGCTTCCATCTCAAGGCTATTAAAGGTCCCCCCAGCATGTTGACTCTCGCAGCCTGGGGGTGGGACATGGTGCACCTGGGCTCTGGATGGAGACAGAAGCTTAACCCCTTCTCTCCTCAACCCTGCTTTCTCCATATTTAGGTCAAATCCCGTGTCTTATTTTTACCCCTACCCCTCGTGTTCGAGTGCCACGTTGGCCCTCGGAGCAGAGTTATAAGGAGTAATGGTTTTATCTTTCCATGTTACATGGGATAACCCATCAAGACCCTGATACATAGTTGTCAATGCTGGCGTTTACGTGAACAGATGCAACAGCTTTTGCTTAACACTGTGAATATGTTCTGCTGTGGTGATTTTTTTTTTTTTTTTGCATGAGCTGTAAGCATCCTTTTGCAGTTGTCAGAACCCTCACGATTTGTTTACAACTTCAGTTTCATGCTATTGATCAATCAAACAAGTCAAATTAAAAAAATAAATGCTGCCTCATTTCCAGGCCACTAGTGGTGTGCTGTAGGCTAACATTACCCGACCAGGTTGCACTGATATTAGGCAGTAACAAGTTGAGCAAGTTAAATTTATGGTGTCATATGCTCTCAAAGGGGGAGAATGTGACATGGAAATATGCCAAAATGTGTGATTGTCGTGTACAAATCAGCAATGACAATAAAATGTTGCTGTGCTAGCGAGTTAGCAACCGAGACATCAGCAAAGCAATTCAATTCAAGTTTATTCATATCACACTTTCGGCAACAAGGCAATTCTAAGTGCTTTATATAAAACATCAAAAGTGCAAAAGGAACATAGACATTTAAATAAAATCAAAAACATCATTACAGACCTGTAGAATAGAAAATGAAAATAAGCTAAAATAAACTAAAACAGGTGTAAAAGAATAAAGAGTAAAAGTTACAGTGCAGTGTAAGAAGTGAATGTCTTCAGCCTTGATTTCAAAGCACAGAGTTACAGCAGACCTGCAGTTTGCTGGGAGTTTGCTCCAGATTTGTGGTGCATAAAAATTAAACTCTGCTTCTCCATGTTTAGTCTTGACTCTGGGGACACAAAGCAGACGTTTCCCTCAAGACCTGAGAGGTCTCGATGGCTCATAGTGAGGCAGATGGTAAGAAATGTATTTGGGTCTTAACCGTTCAGTGCTTTATGAACCAAAAGCTGTATTTTAAAATTTACTTTCTGACAGACAGGAACCAAGTGTAAAGACCTCAGAGCTGGAGTGATCCATATATCTAGTGTTTTTATTATATATTTTTTATGCTTGTTATAAAGTAAAGGACTGTAATACATTGAAACAACATTAAACAACCATTTATTTGTCACACAAAATTATACAAAGTACGACTCCTTTGAAATGTGATCCCATCAGCTCTTCTAACCTTTTCATGTCTTCTTACATTGTTGGCTGTTGTTTTATAATTGTCCATGTTTCCAGATGGTTCTGGTAATCCATGCTTTCTGTTTGTTGAATGATCTAACTGTCCGTATGGTTGCTTCTCCTGAACATGGGCAGCGGCGCTCTGCAGCCGCCTCTGCACCTGCCTCTGAATGGTGTGTAGCAGCGATCCACAGCATAAACAGGACAGCAGCTTACTATCCCACTGTCACACTAGTCCTCATTCACCATAAAGCACACACCTCCTCTCTTTCTCTTGAGTCCTCTGCTCTGTCAGATCAACATACAGAAAAAGAGCCTCCAATCAAATGATATTATAGTTCCTAATATCCCATTGGAAATGTGGCACGGAGGTCATCCAGTTCATTTTTTAGCGCCTGTGCAAGGCCTGACAGGATGCTAGTTCAGCTGGTGCTTATTCTTCTCCGTCTTTCCTTGATGTTATTGATGTTTACATTTGAAAACCATGACCTGGCTAGCTAGCTAGAGGCCGACGAGAGTTCAGACTGGTCAGTTGATTTCCATATCCAGATGAGTGACTCGCAGCCACACACCACCACTGTCCAAAGCTAACCACAAAAAGCACTATCAAGACTTGCAAAGAGAGGCAACTGGAACCGTCCATGCCTATGTCATATTGTAGTTTTTAAATATTTATTAACAAAGAATATATCTCTGAATTTCCAATTTCTGTTTGGAGCGCCATGTGGCCCTAACACTTTGTCCTACTCCTTTATTCCAACAAGAATCAGGACATCCTACCACTAGACGTGAACACGCAAAACAAAGGGGTAAAGGCTTGATGGTAGCGGCAAGGTGTTTATTGGGATTAGACCTTTAATTCGTCCACCTCACCACTATGTATTCCCCAGTTAGCTTTCACAGCGCCCTGACATCCCAGTATTCTTTGGATTACAGGTTTTCAAACTGTGGGGCTCACCTTCCCAAAGAGCCTTGAAGGGAGAGACTTTGACTTCTTAGTCATAATACACATATTTTAGATTCAGAGGGACTTTCACTTCGATGATATCGTTATATCCAATGTCCGGCATGAAAAGGCTTCCCTAAATCTGCAAAAAATACCAGAAAAAAAAGATAAAAAAAAGGATCATCACGTCTTCTTTAGTATCAAAGTAATAGGTGTTTTCTGCATATCTATAATAATAACAAATACAGGCAAATAAGGGCTCAGTTGTAGCCCACAGCTAACTAACTAGCAACTCCATGGCATCATTAAGCTTCCTGTTTACTCCTCCCAAAGCCCCCAAGTTCTCTTTATTTTGTCTGCCTTTATAGTTGTGATAGTCAGAGGCAGCAGCATTCACCAGTGCAGGCGAGCAGTATATATAGAGTAGACTGTACCCTCTTGAGGTTAGCTTGTGGCTCTGGTTAGTTTTATACTCAACAGGCAGCTGCAGGGATAAGTGAACTCACTCGACTTTTACTGACCTTCCCCGTCTCTGCTGACAGGCCTTTATGACACACATGTGCACCCACAAGAAGTGAAAGCCTGAATCACTGGGGAGAATACAAGTCCCCATAAACCAGGATGTGATTAACTCCAGCGCGGGGAAAGAGAGAGGTGGGGTTGTTGAGGCTGCACACCTAAATGAATTTTATATTTTGAATTTAACTCTCAATTTTTCCTCCGCTCGCACTCCTGTATCCACCCATCCAGAGAGCCGAGCAGTTTGCTGCCAGCAAGAGAGAATTTTTCGCTAGATTGGCTTTGTCATTTTGATTCATGTGGGGCTCGCTAGTGAGTGTGTTATTGTGTGATCCTGAGCCTGTTCTCCTGCCGCACCATGCTCTCCTCCTGGTGTTATTAACTTAGCATCTTAGATGTGCCCTGTAAGAGATGAGTAGTCACAAGGGGGGGTGGGTAGGTGTGTGGGGAGGGGGGCCTTGGAAAATGATAAATTGTTGGAGGAAAGTTTCTGTTTTTTTTCTCACTTCCTAAATCTTGCTGCTGATTGAAATCTCACCATCTTCACTTATCGTACCCTCTGCTGTGAACAGAAGGTGGGTGGATTAAGGGTGGAACACAAGGGAGGAGGAAGAGTGTGGAGAGGAAGGTAAAAGGGAGAATATCGGAAAGGCTTGATTTGGCATGCAGTGCATGACACCAGTGAGCACCGTATGATTGTGGATGTAACAGCCTCCTTTTCACCTTTTGCCTTCTCTGATGTGGATCATCAGCTGCCACAGGGATCCTCTCAACCACCCCAGAGAGTGATGAGTACGGTGTTCACACGAAATCAGGTGGAAAATCGGGCTTCTGATTTGTCAGCAACATTATTTTCTCACAAGGCAGATTGTGCGACTATCTATGTTTCTAAAGCATGTTGTACAAAGACATTAAAGGCAACTGGTTAGTTTATTTTGTACTTTTTGATTTTGGTACACCTTAAACAAACAACATATGGCATGTTATTAGTGAGCTTGTAGAGCCCCAACAATACAGTATGTTCATAATGTGCTTTCACTTTAGTGCTGTAACTATTAGAAAAAGAAAATGATTTGGAAACCAAAACAAGATGTGTTGGCCCTAAAACATTTGAGAATTAGCCCTCTTAAATGTGATGTTGTATATGATTATAAATAGAATATCTTGGGGGTTTGGGATTTTGGTAAACACCTAATGGCAGTGGTTACATTCAACGTCATACTCGCGTTTGGCCATGTCGTCAAGCTAGATTGCTGTCTCTGTGAAGTAGCTGTCCATTAGTCGCTCACTTTACAGCTGGAAACAACACTTAGAAAAGCAGCTTAGTGCCAGAAATTCACTGTACTTAAAAATAAAGAATGTTTTTTTATGAACTAAACATGTTTTTGAGTCACTTGTGGTCCACTCAGAATCGACCCCCGACCCACTTTTGGTACGCTACCTACCAGTTGGGAACCACTGCCCTGTGGTTTAAGAACTTTTTTATTGTTTGATGTGACAATAGTGAAAATTAACTGATAGATTAACTAATGTGCTAATACAAACAATTATTAGTTGACATTGGTTGGTTATTTTTGCCAATTCAAACATTTTCAAACAGCAAAACAACATATTTAATTAAGGAATAGTCCAGTAAGATACAGTCATCAGCCAGTTAACCTAGCTTAGCATAAAGACTGGAAACCGGGGGAAACAGCCAGCCTGATGACAACACTAAAGTTAGTCACTGCTTCCAGCCAAAAAATAGTCCGGCACATAATTCCTTTGCAAATCACATTTCACTCTTTTGTTTTATGTATGGACTACAAAAACAAGATATAACGTGTTAATTTGTGAGCTTTCGAGGTGCTGGTAAGCAGATTTCTTTACCTTTGTAAAGAACCAGGTTAGCCTCATCCCTTATTTTCAGTCTCTGTGCTAACCTAAGCTGCTGGCTGTAGCTCCATAGTAGAAGACTGCATTGTGATTGGAATCCCGTGGGACCCAACAGAAATCCCTCAGGAGCAGGGTTGTCAAAAAACTGCAGGTCCTGCGATTTGCTGCAACACAACAAGTCTGTCTCTCCACTGGCCCTCTTTGTGTGCTGGTGGAAGTCAGCTGTTGCAAATGCTCTAAATAAATAACCATTTCTAGAGTCTTATATACCTGAAAATAAGACACAAAATGTGATATTTATTCATCTTTCTGTAACCACTTATCGTGTTAGGGGTCGCTGGGGGGGCTGGAGCCTATCCCAGCTGACACTGGGCAAGAGTGGGGGTACACCGTGGACAGGTCACCAGACTATCACAGGGCTGACACACAGAGACAGACAACCATTCACACTCACATTCACACCTACAGGACAATTTAGAGTCACCAATTAACCTGCATGTCTTTGGATTGTGGGAGGAAGCTGGAGTACCTCGAGAAAAACTCTACTCATAGTTACCGTACAGACACGAGAGTCGTTTTGATCATCTAAAGAGCCGCCCACAACAAGAACTGTAACTATAAAATGTGGGCATCTGCACTGATGAACAAAAACATTCTGTAAACAGTGAAGCCAAGCAGGCACCTGCACGCTCCAGCTGTGTCGGCAGCTTAGGATAATGGTTAATGATCATGTTTCTATCATTCATCACATTGCTCTGAAAGTCATCCCAACAATATCTTTCTCCACTGTCACTGCTATAGTTGTGATGTTGACTCCACTACTCACTTGAGTTAGAATGATTTTTAACGCAGAATATTTTTTATAGTTATCGTTCTTGGAGTGGACAGTCTCACAAGAAAGCGAAATAAGTCACACAAATGTTGAGTCAGAAACTATAATTAAAAAACATCTCAGCCATCTCCATCTTCCTGCCAAGTGTCCAGTTTATCTCTTTCCCTTTCTGTCTCTCTTCTCTCCCTCTCTGCCTCACTGCAGTCTGGACTTGTATGCCATGTGCTTCTGTGGCCTGTGGATAACAGAGTGAAAGTGACAGGGCGGGACGGCAACTGTCCCCAGAGGGACGTGATGTCCTTCTGCTTCAGCAGTGAGCGAGAGCCAGCCAGTCCTAAATGAAAGCCTCAGCCCAAACTCACCATGACAGAGAGGATGGAGCCTCAGCTCAAACCCTGATGGCAACTGGACACTCAATCTGGTCTGATCAGGAGCCACGTTTACATGCTGCACTGCACCCATATGATCTGAGAGAGTACCTTCAGGATCCTGAATATGCTGGGAATCAAAATCTGTCCGTAAAGAGGGAAGATTATGTAAAACTGCTTTGAGGCTGCTGTATTCTCAACAGGTGCCATCGGTCTGGCTCCGAGCCACTGCCCAATAGTCTGTGGTGAGGAGATAGAAGATGGCAGCAGCCATTGAGTGTCACTGTAAATCACTCAAAGAGAAGTTTTACTGGCTCGTCTGCTGTAGTGCATATGCAGACGTGCTGGTAAACCTCAGAAGTCTGCTCTGTGATTGGAGAGAGAAATGATGGGCCTCTTGGTTAATGGGGAAAGCAACCGGCGGAGGAAGCCTGTGTTTTTCTAGCTCATCTGGCTTAGATTAGAGCACGCCTGCACTTCACTGTCACAGTGAGAGTGGAGAGGAGATAGAGGCATTAAGAGACGTGAAGAGAGCAGAGAGTGAGGAGGGAGGGGACTGACGGGAGGGAGGGTGAGAGAGAGGGAGCAAAAAACAATAATAAAGACAGAAAGCAGCCAGGGAGGAGAAAAAGCATTTGCAGAGGGTTTTAGGATTTGTGATGAGCTCTGGCTCTGTCACCCCGAGTGCTTAGCACAAGTCAGAGGCATAAACCCTTTAGATAGGCCTTGTGGAACAATGGAGGAGGAAAAGCTCTTAAGACGAGACCATGAATGAAAGCACAGGGGTCTGAGTTCAGGGAACAGAGCCAAAACACGACTGCTTGCCCCTGGCACGTCCTTGCCCTCTAACTGAGAGCACATGGCTGGCACAGGAGGACAACTTTCACCCTCTTCACCTTCAGAACATCCTTCTGCCTCAACAAACGCCCCCTCCTCCCTTTCTCCTCCTCTGCTAATGCACTCAAACATGACCCTTAAGACTCTGACAGTTGCTCCCTGCACTCTGAGTGAAGGAAAGAAAAACACGGTGACAAAATGGTGAGAGTATCCATATCACTCACTGCAGGTTAGTGTTGTTTACATGGTTTGCCAGCGTCCTCGCAGCATGCTGTACCTGCAGAGTCACAGAAACAAGTTACAGACATGCTGGAACTAATTGTCTCTTCTGCTGACAACTGCATGGAAAGCAATTTCAAAGGCTTTAAATTAGTCGCCTAATTTCAGTGTTGGCATTCCTCCCGTGTCTTTTTTTAAGTCCTGCTATATGCAGTCATTTGCCTGGTTTCCACTGCATGGTTCAGCCCAACTCACTTTAGGTACCATGTGCTATTCTCTATTTCGTTTTCCACTGTGGACAGTACCTCCTCAATGAAGGCTGGATTTTCGTCTGATCGCCATAGTGATGCAGCGTAAAATTTCTGTGACATCATCTTCAACGTGACACTCCTTTCATCAGCAACCAAACGGAGGAAATTCTGCACTTTGTCAATTGTAAAGCGTAGTTTAGGGGAGAGTGGGGTTGGTTGGGACACAGGGACAGTGAGGACAGTGTTTTTTAAGCGAGCTAGACAGTAACTATGACTTCACTTTCAACCTCAAAAGGGAGACCTTCTGACTAATCCTGACATTATTTTTCTTCCATCATACTATTTTAAGTTATGCCACATACAAAAATATATTGTTGGAAAGCTGTTTTTTTTTTTTTTTTTTTGGCTAATCAGTTGATGCTAGTGTTGTCAGTAGCTAACACAGGAGTCCAAAGTGTGTCTCCTCTCCCAGGGACTCAGGGGACAATACTGTTTTTAGTTCCTACCTATAGATTATATAAAATAATGGATGTAGCTACCACCCATTGGATTGAGCTCTCATCTTGAAGAGTTGCCGACTTGAAGACCGGCTGAATTTCTTCTTCGGCAAAAACGCTCAAAAGAGCCTGGACTTCGTCGTCTGTCCACTTCTCGTAGCTTCTCTTCTTTTGCTTCATTTTTCAAATGATCAAAACAAACGAAGTGAAGCTTGTAGAAATTAAATTTGTTTGCAGTCACGCTGTCACAGAGCTGCGGAACGCTGCAAGTGTGTGTTCCACCAATCAGCGTTCTTCAGCACACAGCCCCGCCCCTCAAGAATTCCGGGGAATCTAAAAAGTCCTACCCCCCTACTAGGTACTTTTTTCAGGGAAAGTTTGGGGTTAAGGGAAAGTTTATTTCCCGGATAATTTTGGTGGAAAAGCGCCAAGGTCTTTCAAAATCCCGGGTAAATGATAAAAGTTCCTGCGGTGGAAAAGGGGCTAATGACACTTAGGGATAGTGAGTGAGCATGTGTGCAAAGAGTGAATGGCAGGATGAGAAAGAAACTTACAGCCTGAGCATGAAAAGTATTGTCTTCCTTACTGAACTTTTTCTAAACCTTAATTTCGAGCCAAAAGTGACCCTATTTAGACAAAAACATAGTTTTGCAGGCTGCAATTTGAAATAATCTGGGAAGAGTGAATACAAAAAAAATGTGGCCATTATTGACGGTAACTTGACTATTTAAAAATGTACAGCGCTTTGACAGTTCTCTCTCTGACCAATCAGTGGTCTGCAGTGTTTTGATTCCACCTTCTTGTCACAGCTCATGTTTCGTACGTTATGTTTTCTGTTTCAGTCCTTCATGTTGTTTCCTGTTTTACTTTGAAACTCATATCTCCTCTCGTTTCAGATCACTTCATTTCCTGCCCCTGTGTGTTTTCCTTCCCTTTTGATGACTTTACCTGTGTCTGATTGTCTGTCCCGCCCTGATTAGCCTCAACTGTGTCTCGTTATCCTTCCCCTCACCAGAGTATTTAGTGTGTGTCTTGTTTTCTCTCGGTGTCAGTTCATCTTAGCTTCTTGTGTGTCTAGCTTTCCAGGCTTTTGTTTTCCTGTGTCTTTTTCTTGTTTTTTTGGATTTGGCCTGTTTATTGACTCTGCCTCTGCCTCATCCCTATTGGATTTGTTTGCCCCCACTGAACCTGCAGTCCCTCTGTGTGCTGAACCTACCTTTTGACCAGTTTAGACTGAGCTATTTTACTTGAACTGTCTCCAGAGTTGTGCGGTTGAGTCCACTCTCACCTGGTTCACCAGTTGTTACACTTCTAGTATCAGCTCAGCTCGCTTGGAACCTCAATGGAGGTGGTATCAAAAAAACGGTACCAGGTACTATCCGCAACTTTTCGCGACAGAAAAGCAAGAGAGAATTAACTGAGAGGAGCCGTATCGTACCATGCAGTGGAAATGCCGCATTTGTGTGCCGCTGTGCATGTTCTGCAGCTGTAAATCAGTCTCAGAATTGAAGTGTTATTTTTTTAAGTGGCATTTTCTGTCTGCATGTTTGTGTTTATATGTGTGTGAGTTAATCCAGGCTTTTAGACAGTGAGCTGAGTGGAGGGATTTGGAGTGTTTTGAGCCCGTCAGTCTGTTTCAGCTTGTTGTGTAGCCTTCGTGCAGACAGGCTTTCTAGGTCAGGCCTAATTGACGACCTGTATTAATAACAGTGAGTGGAATGTGTGTGTGTGTGTGTGTTCCTGCCCTGGATTTTGCTGTCTCACTGTCCTTAGGCACAGCTGAGACCCCCCCACCACCACCACCCAGTTCCCCCCAAACACCCCACCCTCCTCTCCTGCTCTCTGGGGTCCTGCTGTTTTTGGGGCTATCAGTGGGTTAGTGTGTGTGTGCGTGTGTGCGTGTGTGTGTGTGTATGGGAACGTCCTGCTGTCACTGCAGGCAGGCCAGTCTTCGTCCACACCCTTGTCTATTTTGCCTCTACATGGGGTCTCTCTCATATGGGAGTGGGGGATGTTGGGGGTCACAGTCTGAACAAATAACATCACCTCTAATGGGCAGACGGTACGAAGCAGTGTTGAATGGCAGGCAAGTTTTCCAGTAGACACTGGTTTTGGAATATGAACAAATAGATGGAAAGAAAAAAGGGAACCTCTAATCATAACAAGACTTCGTGCCTTCATCTCCAGCGGGGTGGACAACTGCAAATGCAATGGAGTTACAAAGGAAAAGACCATTAGACAGTTTAACCACATGCAGGAAAGTGCTACCACAGTTTTAACAAGAAGCAGGAGAACTGAGCACAGAGTTTCTATTAATAGTAATAACATTTTGCTCACCAGAGATTTGGTAACACGACATTGCTAAAAGGAAGTCAGAGGAACAGACATTTATAAATGTTTGAAACAACCCCTGTGGTTAGCCAAACTTATTTAGACGAGAAAACAAAGGCCACGCGTGACAATGTTAACCCAAGCTGCTTGTTATGAACATAAGGCTGCACAATATATGAAAAATTTACCTTCATTGTGACATCAACATGCACAATAAAGGTATCGCAAAAGACTGCTTGAGCTGCGACAGTGTATCTACATGTGCCATACATTTATATGCTGCGTGTCGATATGTTTTAGGGAGTTGTAAACAAGAAATCTGTGTTAAAGCGATGGTGTTGGGTGACTTTAGTAGTCTTAAAAGTATTTCTCATGTCACAGAAACAACTGATTATGAAACTTTTTTTGGATGTTATTATCATACTGTCCTGTGATATATCTGTGTTTTTGTTCTGGTGCTCTGCACAGATCTGTCACCTGTCCGCCGCCCACCTGTTCTTATCCTGGCTCTCTGAAGCCTGGTGGGCTGCCGCTTCTTGGTAAATGCAGCACAGAGGTCCCTGGAGACTGCTGATAGACAGTAACCTTGTATTTTAAGGTTCATAAAATAAACCCAAATTCACAAAAATGTAGCATATTAAAAAAGAAAATTCTGTTATCTTACCTTGCAACGTCAGCTGTGACAGCAGATGCTATGTTAACTCATGTCAGTAAAGATGGTGCTTTACTGTCCACGCTGTTTTCCTCCAGATAATGCTACTTTGTGGTGTGATTGTGCTACCGATCGACACTGTATTGATTCATGCTCATGATGATCTGATGATGTTTTACCGTCAACAGAACGTGCCCTATTGAAAAAACATTTTTGTAGGCAGCCGCCATTTTTTTACCATATGTATCATATATATATATTGCCCAAGACTCGACAAGTCTCAGTAAGTGAAAACAAAGAAGACTCTTCTCAGAATGAAAGAGACAAAGCATATTTCTCGAAATGCTGAACAATTAAATGTATACAGTAACTTAGATTCTATTTCTATGGGACTATCTCAATCATATATATCACATCTGCTTTGCCTTATACTGGGTAGATGATTTTGGTTCTGTCTAAACTCAGCTCAAGATGTGACATGTATAATGGTTTGTAAATAGAGAGTATATAAAGACACACATACAGTCTGTGGTTATATAAATAAAATTTTCAGACTTGTGATTTTATTTAACTTTCAGATTCGTTTTCATTGTAGATTAGTATAACTATAATTAAAACCATAAGACATTGTATGTCTTGTCTAATTGGCTAATTGTTTTGGGGTACCACTCTTAATTTGCTCTGGCGTACATATGCTCATTTATGTATGCAAAATTAATACTAAAATGTATACATAACACATTTATGTATACAAACCTTGTGCAATATTTAGACACACATCTGCATGTGCAATCGTGTGCTATGGGCATCGTGCAATCCAATTCAATCATGCACTTTATGCACTTGTCACTTTAATAAACTGCACTTTAGCACATGGCACTTTAAACAACCTTAGCACATGGCACTCTAATTAGCACTTCAGCACTTTATAATTCTTCTTTAATCTTGTGGTCCCCTTACTACTGGCCACTTAGCTTTTGGTCTATGTATGTTGCTTATGTATATTATGTGTATGTTGTCAAGGGTATCGTGGTGCATTGTTTTAGTGTCTCAGTCTTGCCGTTTGTACTTTTTCCGTTATTGCTTTTATGTTAACATCAACCTGCCAATGGGACTGGGGACGGAAATTAGCCATTTGGCTATAATCCCACATAATTACATGCAAATGTAAATATTATGTACTGTTCCCATTTTTAGAAAAAATAAATAAATCTAAATCTAAATTAAATATGAGTTTAACAGTACAATTTTATCGGTGACCCACTCAAATGATCACCAGTATGTCTACGTTAGCAGCGAAACCCTAAAGCAGAAAGTCTTTAAAAATGCATACTTCAATATGTGTTGAGTTATTGTGAGCCATATCGGCATTGCAATATTCAACATTATTGCATATTGCATGTTTTCCTGATGTTGTGCAACCCCATGAACATCAATCTCAGTTCCAGGTTCAGCTTTGACCCTGTTAAAGACATTACAGCCTCAAGAGAGTGTTTGAGAGTTTACCTCTCAAATGAAGTGGTTTAGTTAATGTGGCCAAACTGTTAGTTTGTTTACAACCTGTATGATTGTCTGAATGATTGTCTTTCTTTCCCAGGTGTGCTGTGTTTCAGTGATGCGGTTGTGATTCCAGATTGTCTCAGTTACTTTGGTATGTAAAATCCTGTAACATTAGAAAATTAAAGAAGATGGCACAAACTATGAAAATAAATGTGTTTCCTTTAAGAACAGGAGTGATGTGCTCAGTTGGCATTATAAGCTGCTCTGAGTCAAACCATGCCACGTTGATTTGTGTTTCCATTATCAATTTAAATGTGCTGAGTTGTGCTGAGTCATGCCTGAGATGAACAGTTCTATAAAGTCGAGTCGAGGCACGACTGACTGCCTCCAAGCGAAGTGCAGTGGCGTCAGATTGGCTTTGTCATTATTCAGGGATGATAAGTGTCATATGGTAGCTTCCTTTTTCTCTTCCTCTTCTACATCCATCTCATCATCCCATCCCATGCATTTAAAGCAGTAAGTGGTTGGGGCTGGGCAAAACTGTAACAACAAGCTGAAAATCCATGTTGATAACTAGCTGGTTACCAACAACCATCATCGACTCACCACATAAGCTCAATAAGACAGTTGTTTTGTCAGTGAGCCTTGTGAGTTGTATTGGAGCTGAAATTTGTAAAGTTACCTTAGTTAAATGTTGCTGTTGTCTCCGGCTTCATATGAGTAGAGGAAAAGTCCACTAGCTGCTAAGCTAATTTATACAATGTAAAATGCCATAAGCTTGTGCTAATAACGTTAGCATGTTGTATTTATGGGGAAAATGTGTCCAGATAAAGACAAGTGTCTTGTGAATGCTGCGACTTATAGTGAAGCTGATTTGTGTATGTGTTTGAAATTGTCTCTATTAATTAATATTAATGTGTGTTTTGAATCATCTAAACTTTACAGCACTTCACAGAAACCCCACCGCTGACTAGTGTTTTGGAGGTGTAACTGCAGAGTGACACAGACACACCACTGCGAAAGTATAAATGCTCACAACGGTGTAGGCCACGTGGGTAGGCTATGGTGTAGGCTCTGACGCACAAGTATAAATCCCGCTTTACAAAAATAGACAGGAGGTCTGCGTCACCACGACATGTAGTTTCATTTCTGGGGACGTCAGGCTACGACGTAGCCTCTACGTCGACGCGGAGCCTACGCTTGAGGTACGGCGTCGCTTTGATGCAGAAGTATAAATCCTGGTTAAGACACAACACAGGTTGTGTTGGAGATTCAAATCCTTGCCGCACTGTGCGGATGCGTCGTGACAAACTGAGTAAAACAAAGCTAGCACTTATGTATAAAAAAGAGCTACTGGTTCTTGTTACAGCTTTGGTTTCTGCCCTGCCTGAATGTGCTGCACTTGTCTGACAGGTCATTTATTTTATCCTTTAATCTTTCCATTTCATAAAACAGATTTTAAAGAGCTGCTGCTAGTTTATTAATCACTTTGGCCAAAATAGGCTGATATTTCTAAACTGCTTGAAGAATATAAACCTAGTATTAGACTGATCTATCTTTGGGTAGCAGTGAAAAAGAAGAGCTTCGGGTTTAAACCAAAATCACAATGAAGCTGCATTCAGTCACTACAGTACACACAGAATTAAAAATGTATTGGATGCACCTCGACTTTAAAACTTTACTTTAAAATCAAGATTAAAAAGTCTCTTTTTTCTTGTATCTTTGATTGACAATTTGAATTTCTCCTTTTTATTGTTTTATTCAGTGCATGTCTTTGTCTTATGAAAAGACCTTGTAGTTTCCTCTGTGTCTGAAAGGTGCTATAAAAACAAACTTGCTTTGACTCTCTCTCGAGGTCATCTCTCTCTGCTGGAAAGTGAGAGTCTTTGAGGACAGCTTGAGGGACAGACCCTTGTCATTACAGAGGAACTCTCTCATCGTGGGGAAAATGACTAACTGTATGATGTAAACCCTCACCTCACAAGCTTTTTTCATCAGGAAAAGAAAAAACCCTCAACTTTTCCAGCTCCGTCTTCTGGTGGAAGATATAATGTCTTTTCTTCACACAATGACCAAACTTCCTTGTTAAGCTTGCAGGAGGTACTTTGAGCCAGCGCACGCATGCATGCTGAGTGTGGAAGTGAAAGCTGTGTTACCTTGAAAGCAGAAAGTCAGTAAGCTGTTCTCTCTGGAGCAAATCGCTCCTGCTGCTCGGCCTCCCTAATCCCTCACGGAGCTGCTGTGTTCAACACACACTCTAATAACCCTCCGCTTCTGTTTTCTGACACACGCCTCAGCTTTATCTCTGCTTCCTGTCTTTCATTTGTTTCTCATCCACCAGCTGTAGCTGGAAAGACCCCCCTTCATTCTCCATCCATCTTCTATCCCAGAACCGTCGCTGCTCCCAGAGGAGATGTCAGTGCAAAGAGAAATCTTGTCCGTGATCACAAAACCTCAATACTCTGAGAGGCTGGAGCCCGAGCACCAGGAACAACATGTGTGTGAGTAAGGGCGAAATTATTGTTTATTTATATGAGTGAAAGTGTTCACATGCATAATGATTCTCTCAAAAATTCCCCCCTTCGACTAACATCTGACAGCAGGAGGACAATAAATCTCCAGCTCCTTGTTAAGACAATGTTTTGGACTTGGACTCCGGCACACATTGGTCTATGGAATGTGAATGTGATAGCTTGTAATTCCTCACATCTGCTTTCCTCATAAGCGTCCACATCTTTATATGGTCAAAGTATTCTGTGGCTCCTGCTATTTGGTAACAATGTCTAGAAAGGGCCTGAGATCATCTAATCATGTCCATATCCACATTTTGACATCTGCGGTGTAAACCTATTCACAGGGGTAGTGTTGAGGCGTGTTGCGCGCGCTCTCTCTTGCTTAAAACTCGTGTCCTTGTGATGTTCAAGTAACTACAAGTTATCATTAACATGCATATTGCTGCTGGAGCACACTCAGCGTGCACATTGTTTCCCCTCTCTTTGAGAATCATGCTACTTTTGTCTGAGCAGACTGACGGGGCCAAGTCTGCTTGGCTCGTTCGCTGATCTCTGTTGTCATGGCGACAGAGACGTCGTGGCAGTTGGAGTGCATCCTCCATTCGAAAATAAGACCAGTACCAGAGCATTATGCATCTACTCGTGCTGCCTCTTTACTATTAATGGACATAAATATTTATATGGTTTGGAAGATATTTTCACGGTGGAGGAGAGCCGGTGGCCTGTGGTGAGCGGAGACATGAGCTGATGAAGTGGTCTGTGTCACACTTTTGTGACTGTGTGCTCATGTGCGGATGCACAAGTGCATCTCTCAGCACCCTTTAATCTCAAATGGTTATAGGAATAATAATGTAGGATTTTAATGTAACACAGAAACGGGGCTTTTATTGTGTTTTACATGCATTTAAATCTCACTCACCTCCAGCGATCCTCTAAATTAGAATCATTAATCTCTTTTACAGAGCGCTGATACTGCAGTATGTTTACACTACTGTGTGCGTCGACACCATGGTGCTGTAACACTTTTATTACAATGAGAAGCCAACCAAGATTTTATTTTAATTGACGATGATTTGGATAATTAGGTAATTACCAAGGTGATACAAATACGTCATTTGGATCACGTAAATGTATTATGTTGATTTGTTCTTTAAACACGACATCTATTGCACGTCTGTCCATCCTGAAGGTTTCTTTTCCATTTTTTCCCCCGTTAAAGGGTTTTTTGGGGGGAGTTTTTCCTTATCTGCTGTGAGGGTCCAAGGACAGAGGGATGTCGTATGCTGTAAAGCCCTCTGAGGCAAATTGTGATTTGTGATATCGGACTTAATAAGTAAAATTGACTGGACTTGAATTGACTTGAAATACCAATCATTCACCTGACTTGAGCTTCTCAAATGTAAGGATTTGCTGATTTGCTGTAAGGGTTTAATTTTTCACAATTGTTTGACATGAAAAGAGTAATTGATTAATACAAAAATGACTGTTAGATTTAAGGAACAGTGTATAAGATTTCGTGGCATCTAATGGTGAGGATTGTCGATTCCAACCGGCTGAAACTTCTCCTGATTAGGATTCTGTCAGTGTTCATTGTTCAGGAGGTTTTTACCAGGAACAGAAATCTCTTCCCTTTTCAAAACAAAGGGACCCACTGATTTAAACCCACTAAAGACACTAAATAAAGCAGTTTCACGTTACTAATCAGTGCTTCTCCTACACTGTTCGGCTTCTTCAGAGACAGGCCAGTAGCCCAGCACCTGCTAATCTATGCTCACCTTTTTTTCTCTAATAACTTAAGATCCAGATGGCTCCTGAGGTTTCCCCCAGGAGCCAAACTATCTGCAGAAGTTTCTTCTTAAAAACAAATGGACCTGACGATTTAAACCAGCAATTGAAAGCAGTTTCGTGTTCAAAAACAACTACAGTGGCCGACGTGAAACACGCAAATGGCACTGTTTAGAGCCAGTGTTTGGTTTGTCCTTTCTGGGCTACTGCAGAAACATGTCAATGTAACATGGCGGACTCCATGGTCATGGACCTGCTCCTAGACATAAACAGCTCATTCTAAGTTAATGAAAACACAACAATTCCTTTTTTTCAGGTTATTATAAACTAAAGAAAACAACGCCTAGTTGACACAGACAAGACTTTTTATTGTGGTTACATTTATTAATTAAAACATATTATGTTTTATAACACAATATTCTGCGACATATGAAGCTGTGGCCAAGAGATGGTTAGCTTGTGTTAGCAGAAAGACTGGAAAAAGCTAGCCTGATAAGGTGGACTTGAGGAAGTCACAGAAATAGTTCTGCATATAATCATAAGCCCTTAAATCTCTTATCAAATCACAGCATGTTGTTTCCACACTTCTGTTTTTTTTATGGATTTTAGAATAAAAACAAAAACAAAAATAAGTGAGTTTTGTGGTGCTGGTAGGTGGACTTTGTTTCCATGGCCACATCCAGGTTAGCTTTATCCCCCTGCTTACAGTCTGTATGCTAAGCTAAGCTAACTGCTGGTCTTAGCTGCATATTTATCATGCAAAGTCACATAACAGTGGTGTCACTTGTCTCATCTAGCCTAACTCTCTGCTACAAAGCAAATAAAGGAGGTCATTTCCAAAAAATGTTTATGTTTATGTTTACTTTATTTAAAATGGGACAGTGCACATGAATTAACATGATCACTAAAGTCACGTAAATGAGGCAGATTTAGCCATATAGGCTCATTTTCATCTGCAGTCCCTGGCAGGCTGATGGTATATGTGTATATAAGAAAAACAAAGAGACAATAAAATAACATACAGAAGCACAGAAGCACAAAGGCACAGATAAAAGCAGATTGATGGCATGTCCATAGAAGGCCACATAAGCACAGAGCAAACGAGCGAGCATATAACCATAGACAAAAGCCCACAGCAAGGCACATAAGCAAAAACAACAAGACATAAGCACTATTAATAAAACAATGACATAACCATATAAACAAAGAACACTCTATACAAAAGTACAACATAAAACATAACATAGACCAAAGCACATAGCCACAAACAAACACACACGAGCACAAAGCAAAGCACATAAGCAAGGACAACAGCACACAAAGATGTAGACTGAATAAGTCCTAGTTTAATATGATATTTTCTGTGTTTCTAAAATGTCGTTAGCTGACCTTGCAGAAGGTACCATGTGAAGGAAAAGTGGGAAACTGTAATTGGAGGAGATTTATCTGCAGGTTGCTATGAAGGTATTAAAACTTGCTCAGGAAAAGAACTTAATTGGAAGTTGAGAATTATGATTTTTTTTTCAAACATTTAATAAGGAGCTTCAAAGCAGGTTTGTGTTGGATGAAGCGTGGTACGACAGGAGACCATTCCTAATGTTCAGGGATTTCCCAGTTTTACGGGAAAGTGGAGGCTAAGGAATTTGGAAACTTCCACTTCCAATGTTGTCTCTATTCTGTAAATACCTAAAGATATAAACAGTGCAGACCAAGTATATATATTACACAAATTCTTAATGGTTGATAGAAAAGAGAGATTTAATTCTAACGTAAGTGAAATACTTTCAAAGGTTTAAATAATGAATTGTGATGTTGTCAGCACTTAATGTCACTGATTGTTCAGATAGTCATGTCTTAACTCATGAATGATGGGACAATATTCAAACTTTTTGACAGAGCTCTTTTTGTTTCAAACTCATGCTTTAAATAAAAGAAAAATACTAGTCTTCAGAGTGAGAGGCGAGATGGAGAGGAGACTCAGGCCACTTCCTCCTCTCACCTCATTCCCTGTGAACCCTCGTCTAATGGCTATTTAATTCATAGTACTAACGGATTATCAAAGCCATTTAAATTAGTCATTATGGAGAGGATAGATTGTGAGACAGCCATGGGAGGTGGGTCACGTTAACCAAAAGGCCTGGAGGAAAGATGAGGAAGGCATGCAAATGAAATATAAAAGAGGATGATTTTTCTTCTCTCCCCGTAGATTCCACGGGCTCTACTTATGATTTAATCTGCTATAAAGCTGAGCCCACTGTGGGAAGCCCTCGGGGAGGAGCCTCGCTCCTACACTTTTACCAGAAATAATGTTACAAATTCAAGAGAATCTTAAGAGAAAGAGCAGAGACAAAAGAAGACGTGTGTGTCAGAGAACAAAGCTGGAGAGAGAAAGACGGAGGAGCAAGGCGACGGGCATAATATACAGACGGCACAGAAGCCAATAAAATATAGATCTCAAACATCACATTGAAGTGACGGGGTGACCTTGTAGCCAGAGACTGCCATTTATGAAAAGCTAAGAAAAAGCAAAAGGAAAAGCAAATACAGTTATGTTGGGCTGTATTTATTTATTTAATGTCAGCCGGCATTACTCTTCCTGCTCTCTCTCCGTCTCTACATTGTTTTGCAAGGTGGCTAGACTGTTTCCAGACTCTGTAAAACTGTCACTGTCACTGTGAGAGAACAACTACTTTCCTGTCTGGTTTTGAAAGTAGATATCAGTGTAAGCAAAATCTGAATTTTGCCAACCAGGTATCTGTTAAAGGTCCAGTGTGTAGGATTCAGGGGGATATATTGGCAGAAACTGAATATAATAAGAATAATAATAATACATCGGACTTGTATAGCACTTTTAAGGATACTCAAAGACGCGTTACAGAGAAGAACAACAGCAAAAAAAAAAAAATCCACAGGGAGGTAGAGAGGGAACAGAAAGGGTGAAGTGAATTTCGAGGTTATAGGCAGTTCTGAGGGTTTTCTTGAAGGTGGAGAGTGAGGAGGTCAGACAGGTAGGGGTGGAGCCAGGTTGTGGAGAGCTTTGTAAGTGATGATGAGGAGTTTGAAGTGGATATGCTGGGGGATAAAGGGGGCCAGTGGAGGTTATGAAGGATGGGGGTAATGTGGTCAAGGGTGCGGGAGAGTGTGAGAAGACGAGCAGCTGAGTTCTGTGCACCTGTAGTTTCTTGAGTGTTTCTTGAGACTGTTGCAGTAGTTCAGTCTGGAAGTGATGAATGCGTGGATAAGAGTCTCTGCAGCTGAAAAAGAGAGGGATGGACGGAGGCAGGCGATGTTTCTGGGATTGAAGAAGGCAGTTTTTGTGATGTGTTTGATATGTTGGTCAAAGGAGAGGGTTTATTGCAGATGACACCGAGGTTACAGACAGTGCAACCATCAATGGAGAGAGAGAGGTTATTGAAGGATTTGGGAGCGATGTTGATGACTCCTGATTTGTCACAGTTAAAGTTTGAGGAACTTGGTTTGCAGCCAGGATTTTATTTTGGTGATGCAGCTGGTGAGGGTAGAGTGAGTGGCAGGAGTGATGGCTTCGGTGGAGATGTGGAGCTGAATGTCATCAGCGAAGCAGTAAAGTCCATGATGGTGGATTATTATAAAGAGCAATAAGTGTGTTTTCTTTAGTGTATATATTAACCTATCACCTATAATAATCATTGTGTTTTTGTTACCTTAGAAAAGGGGTGTCAACCGGCCCGCCAAAGGGTCCAATCCGGTCTACTAGATGACTAGACTAAAAGGTACCATGTTTAAGTCAAACAATGCGTGAACTTCTTCATGTAGAATTCTGCCTCAAAGTATTTTCCACCCTGACCAGAATGCAGTTGTCTGGTATAATAACGAATACTCACTGTGATCCAACACATTCTCACTCCAACCCCGTCACATTTTGACGTTTGGCCATGGACTTTACACGTCCACATGTGACGTGCAAGGTACCCAGGGTGCATTGGTTCTTGACGTTCTGGAACACCGTGTCAAGTTCTCTTCTTTCAAGATACACATGCTGATGTAAAGGATGCCTTTTTCATTGGTTTCTGACACCAGAAGTCACTGCTCAAGCACCAGATCTCGAGGACTTCCGAGCAAGACTGTGCTCTGTGATCATGTTTACAGATATTAAACGTGCAAAATATTGTCAGTCAGCAGCTTCAGTTCAAAAGAATCTGTATCAGACTGTATCAGGATGTATGGATAAATGTACCTGTAATGACAGTGAGAAGCAGACTGAATGAATAAGGAAAAACCGAGACATACTGTTGAAATTGCGCTTATTTTTCTTGAGACACCTCAGACGGTTCATCTGTTTTATAAAAGGATGAGCGTCTACAGAATGTACTTGTGATTCTTTATACAGAAAAAGGGAAAATATTGGAGCTGATGGTACTTACAGGTTATTGTGTGATGGTTTTATTGGTCTGGCCGATCTGCCTCCGCCTGCCTCAGAACGAGCCATTTATATCTACATAGGGAGTCCATTTGCATTTTCATGTTGGCCACCATAGTTAGAGGCCCATCTGAGATGAGAAGCATCAGAAAAACATAGATTTTTTAACGTGTAACTGCTTTATTCAGTGTTTTTACAGGTTTAAATCCCAGAGTCTGTTTGTTTTGTGGAGGAGGAGACCATTAAGGATAATGCAGCTAACGGTAAGAACCTCTTGAACGTCTGGATTTTGAGATGAGCACACATTAGCATGTGGCAGGTGAGCTGCCTGTCTCCGACATGCAAAACAACATCGGAGAAACAATAGGTTTTTTTTTTCAAGTGAAACTTATGTTCATGTGTTTGTGTCCACTTCCTGTTTTCATTTGAAATGTGCTCTCATTGTGTTTAGTGTTTCTTTTACTTCCTGAGTTTTCCTGCCTTTGTTAATTACCTCATGTGTTTCACCTGTGCCTTGTTCCACTCACCTGTGTGCAGTTACTAATCAGCCCTTGTGTATTTAAAGTCCAGTGTTTCCCCCATTCAGTTGCCAGATTGTCATTGTCGCCCTAGTGTGTTCATGCTCTCCAGCCTTTTCCCTGTGTTTTATTCCTTGGTTTTTGGCTGTGCTTGGATTAATGGACTTTGTTTTTTGGGTGATTTCCCTGAATGGACTTTTCTGCCCTCACGTGTTTGACCCCTGACCTCTTAAGTAAAGATTTGGATTTGCTAAACTGTTTTTGGTGTTTTGTGTTTTTCTCTGCTTGATCTTTACAAAACTGTTTTATTTTGCGTTTTAAATAATAGGTCCATTTGTTTTGGAGAGGAGAAGACCATTAAAAACCTCCTGAACATCTGGATCAGAAAAAGGTGAGCACACATTAAGTTATTAGAGACAAAGGGTGGGCAAACAGTAACATGTTATGGGTCAGCTGCCCATCTCCGACCTGCCAAACAGCATTGGCGAAACACTATTTTGTAACACGAGACTGCTTTATTAAGCTTTTTAACAGCTTTATTCACCTGGTCTTTTTGGTTTGGAGAAGAAGAAACCTCTTCAGATAATTCAGCTCCCGCTTAAAACCCCCTGCTCACTCTGTCTCACTCCAGTAAGAATATAAGCACTTTCCACAATGTCAAACTATTCATTTAATTAAACGTTCAAATGCTTCCTGATTTTTACCATGTTGCCTTATCTGGATACTGAGGTCAGGTCACTTTTGTCATATCTCTTTTGATCGATGCTGGCTTACAAGAAAACAAGCAGTCATTTGTTTGTTTACTCGTAGTGTGCAGTATGTCACATCCCTGCCAGCTGAGAGGAAAATGCTTTCATTATTAAACGAAGCCCTACGACGCCGAACATTTGTGTTAGCAGTAATTAATGCACTTTCCTTCAGGGTAAACAGTTTAATTAATAAATAAACAGAAAGCAGCTGAAGGGTTGGAAGCTCCTGACGCAAGGTGAGTGGTCGGAGCAGATTTACAAGTCTTCCTGTAAAGCTCAAACGAGAAAAACTGATGGAAGAGGCTTGCGCTTTTATATGAGTGGTATTCCCTGAATCCACTTCTCACGTTAAAGTTTCATGTATCTGTCACTTTCAAAGTGGTATTGCGGAGTCAGAGCAAATTGAACATTCATCCTGAGGGGTTATAAATATCACATCAAAGAATCTGATCTTTTTTATTGAGAAAATGTACACTGCCAACTGACAAAGGCATCAATTCTCCCCTGATGGACTTGGGCTCATGGATTTATGATTTAAAAATGAGCTTTCATATGAAACCCGGCAGTCAGGTGTTTCCCCTGAAAGCGCCCGCTGAGTTGACATGAGGAGAAAATAAGAGTCAACCTGCTCTGCTCTGCTTTTCCTATTTGCTTTTTTCCCCCTCGTTGCCTCCGCTATTCATTAATTCCTCCGACTCATATCGTATGTGACATTTATTCTTTGATGCCGCAACAAATGGATGTTGAAGTAAGACTTTGATATGACAATATGTCACAGCTCATTGGCTGAGCTTTGAATCACCGCGGCTGGTGATCCAAGGTTAAATGTTCAATCAGACTCTACACCTTCACCTTGTCTTGTCCTTGTACAGAAATAATTACTCCACTGCGCCCCCATTTCTCATGATAGACCATTCCAATCAATCACCTGGATTATCTTCGAACACCAATCACATCTTCAAATAATGAGACTAAGATCCATCGGTAAATTAATGTGTCACATCACTCAGACAGGATGGGGATCATCTTTGCCCTGGTGGACAAATAATTGTCCATGTCTTATCCATCGCTCCACTTTCATCGACAGACCTGTTGGTGCCATGACCCTTCCATCCAAAGTAGGTGACCAAGCCATAATAATTACTGTCTTAAATAAGTTTTAATAATCTTAAAGTGATTATTTATTAAACATAACTCTTTTAAATGTATTATTTATTGGTCATAAGGGACGATGTGTGCATTGAGCAGATGCAGCAGATGAGTGTTGTGAGCAGAGTACTGGATTTAACTTTTATAGAGGCAAGCGTCTGGGGGATAACATGTCCTAATCTACCAGTGCAGACAGAAAACAATTAAATTTAAGGTATTGTATGCATGATTATATATATTATATTATATACTATATTTATATACTCATACAGAAGCATTCCCTTTCAATCATTACTTAGTTTCTGCAGAGACTCTGCCCTCTGATTGTATTGTATTTTCTTCTTATTTTCTGTGTTCAGGATATTTATGTGCATATACCCCCACAGTGCTCAGGTGAGGTTAGGGCTTTATAAAAAGGTAACAAAAAGGAGCCATAATCCACAGGCATCGGAAAGACACAATGCTGAAAAAAACACAAATATAGCAAGGCAAAACATCACATGACAGTAAATCTGGAGTTCGCTTTTGCTTTTACTTTCACTTTCACCGCTAAGTGTGTTTTTAAACAGTAACAATCCTGCATAGTATACCTTTAACTGTATTTACCTGTCCTACAGGTACAAATATTCAAACCTGAGTTTCTGGGCTATAAAGTGCTTCCGTAATGAGTCCTAAAATTGGGAAATAAGTTAGTGTTTTTTAATTTCCAGTCCCTCTTCTCAAAGTCAACAAGTTTTTTAAATAAATTTTTGGTTAGATGCCTGAAATAGGATCTGTGGTTAACACAAGCTTAAGAGATTTTCACGTTCCCTTTCATGACCTAAAGTGTGTCACTAAATATCCCACTTGTGGATTTTTAAGCTTTTCAGTCTTAAAAGGGAGGTTGCTAACAACACAAGTCACTAAAGCCCAAGTATGGTACCTTTGGAACCAAAAGTAACCCTTCAGACATGGTACTTAGACCCTAGTTCTGTTTAGCGTTTCCACCGCAACCAGTACCCTTAAATGTGAGTGGTGTTGTTGTCACTCACCGCTCCGTCCAGCAATCACTGTATTTCCTCATAGATGGAATGTCTGCACCTGGTTTATTGTCCGCAGAACAGAATTGCATGACAACATTTTCAGAATAAAATGGAACAGGCTGCAGTGAGAGTCTCTCTCCATGGGATATTTAGAAATAGCGGGCTTGTGCATTTAGTCCTTCTCACGCCCACAGGAACAATGCTCTGTGATGCTTTTTTTCACTCCAAGTGATGATTAGAATATACACAGTTGACATAATCTGGTTGAAATTAATAAACATTCAGTTTTAAACGTTTGATGATCCAGTCATTACTAAAAGCCAAAAAAACTAACTAAAGTAATGGTCAAAGTTGTCATGTTGAAATTGAAAGTCAGCTGATGGATTCACTTCGTCAACTCCTGCATTAAGTAATATTGCAAGTTACTTCCACTTGAAAAGTTGCCAGCAGTCAGGCCAGTGAATTGAAGTGTTTTTTTCTCAGACTGCAGCTGCTGCAAGAGGCAGCAAAATTGAGTTGACTGTGTTTCTGTACAGCAAGTCAGCAATCACGTTAGCCATTGTTAGGTTAGCCATCAATGCCATAGATATCAGTGCATTACGCTTCATTTTGTGCATACAAACACTTTGGCCACATGTCTACAGATAAACATCGAACAATGCTATGTTTACCATTGTTTAAATAAGACACAATAGGACAGAAGTGCTAATAAACAGTGTATTACGGCAGCTTTAACTACTGTTGATGTGCTGCGCAGCCATCTTAGATTAAAGATGCTAAAAAGCTCTGTAGAGTCACGGTTTAGAGTTGCGTGTTAATTATCTGCAGATTCATCACTACAAGCAACCCCTTTACAATTTAAACACATTAAACCATAGCTGGCTATTTTTTCCATGCATGCACTTGTCCAGCTGACTCCAGCACCTTAATACTGAAGGCTGCTTTTGACCACAATGTTTTGGCTGCAGGGACTTTCCAGAGATGAAAGCTTGTGCTGCTGACCTTGTGTGACCATTAGGGGCTGGTGCTGGAGCCCTCTTACAGTAAGTTCTGTATGGGGAGGGGGAATCAATAAAGAAATACAGTGCTTATATTGCTCTTTGCTCCGAGATCACTACTGACCTTATAGGCTTCCTGATATTTAGGAACTGCAACTTGTCTGGTGAACACAAACATCCTGATAAAACAGAAAATGTCAAGGTGTCTCTTTAAGCATGACATCACCTTTTCTCCAGCCTGAGGTGTTTATTCATCCATCCATGGAAACAGGACCAAAATAAACATCCGCTCAGTGCCGTAGGTTTTGTTTTGGACACTGATTTTGGGGTATTCCCTGTGTTTATGTATTTCTCAGCTGCAGCTCCTGTGCATGTACGAACAGGTTAGCTAACACTGCTGTCACGGGAGGAGCACCTGATTTGTCTTTTAGGATCTCAAATGAAATTATGCATGCGAGTTCTGGCACTTTGAACATGTTTGAGCAATTTTCATTTTTGTCAGGGAGTTGTTTACATCCAGATCTGACGACATCTGGAGTTTGATGAGGAAAAAAATCCTTTGTTTGCATGCTCAGATTTCTGTTCAGAGTATTGGACAGGTGTTTCTAAGGAACGGGTCTGTTCTGCTTATTGGCCACACTGTGCACACACACGTGTAAGTCCCTGATGGTTGTCCTCAGGCCTGGTGAATCTCACATAGAGCAGACAGTAATGAGAAAAAGGATAACTGTGTTCCATCAACAGCTGAGCCCTGCAGCTCCTGTCAGCATTAAATGCACATATATAGCCGCTGGCCATGCAGTTGCTAAGGAAGTGTCGGTATCCAAGCAGGAGTTGGCAGGGAAACATCCCCAAAGTTGATTCAAGAGATTGGATGCCGCTGGAGTTGATTTCAAGCTGCATCCATATTTCATTTATGTATAGTAGCTCTCTGAAGGGAAAGAGGAAAATTACCTGGGCATCTGTAAAAGGGCTGCGGTGTAAAGTGTAGCAGGTCCAAAATAAACTCTGGAAACGTCATTATCGGCTTGTGGACATGAAAAAAACAACATTGGTGGTGGGACAGGACAGTAGTGAGAGTTATGGTTCTGAAAGCCCCAGGCTCAGACTGTATTAACAGGTTTCTACATTAATCTTGGGTCTGCGGGGCCTCCAGCAGGCCGGAGGCGGGACAAATAGTGACCACCATGACGATGGTGTTTCCACACCTGATAACTGATCTCCAGTGTCGAAACAAGACGTGCCACAGAAATGCACTGTAAAACATCAGACAGGAAAACACAAACTCCTCTGACTTAAAATTATGATTTGAATGAATCCACAGCTGAGATTTAATTTATCTCATTAATTTAAGTTTCTAAGGAGTCATTCTGCAGACTTCCCTGGATGCATCTTTTTGGGGTTAATGCTTCTGAGATAAATTAAAATGTGTTGTTTACAATGGTGTAAATCAAATTTCTTAACTCAGCAAAATGGTGGGCCTCCTGAGGTAGTTTATGACCACCTCTACTTTTGGCTTATAGTGTTTTACTCTGTTACCCAGCAATAAATTTCATGTATTTTCTAGGGCTAAGATGCTTCTTTGAGAAACTCGGGTACCTTGATGACTAAAATTTAATCCTACATATCTATAAACAACACGCTTTTTCAGACAGTTGATTATTACTGTCACACAACGTGTTTGCCCTGCGGACAGGCAACGTAAGGACATGGAACTGCAAAATGGAAGAAGAGAGAACAACAAGCAAAGAGAAACACAGGCCAGAGAAAACAACAGGAAGTGTCTTAAGTTTGGGATTCTGTTGAGATGAAGCAAAACGAAAACTCTGTACAGTGCATCCAATGCAGCGGTAGGCAACCTGTAGCTCCGAAGCAGCATGTAACTCTTTAGCCTCTCTTCCATGGCTTCCTGGTGGCTTTGACCAAAAAATAGGCTACATGGGCTTATAATAGGCTTATTTTTGAACATTTTAATTTTCATTTATCATTGCCGTAGGCCTAAAGCAATTCTTACATTATCCAATTGTAAAAATATTTAACCTATAGGCCTACAAAAAAATTACAAAAAAATGTTTTAGCATACATTAGCAAAATGTGAGCCATAGCTATGTCTACGGCCTGGCGCCATTTCTCTAAATTTTGCTAAACATCAAGAGTGGTGGCTTGTTTTGAGTCTCCTTCGAGAAGCTAGTTGTGGATTCCAAATCCAGACAGGAAAAGTCGTGGGGGAAAACATCAAATTTAATAGTGCATAGACAGATTTGTTTACTTTCCCTGCAAGGTACCAAATATTCATAAATACCTTACAGCAGAGTGGCCACCTAACGGTAAAACATATTAATGATTAGACCTATTAGTAATGTTGGTAAGCTATTTTAGACTTAATAGGGCTGTGTTACCTTATATTTTGCAGCTCTAGACAGATTTAACTTTTTTTTTTTACCAAAAATGACTCCTCTGGTAGAAAAGGTTGGTGACCCTTGGTCCAATGTAAAGCTGAAGTAGCCTACCACAATAGCATGATGTCAGTGCTTCAGTATCTCAGCAGGAATCATCCAGTCTATGCATCCAGTCCATGAAGCAGACCTGAAACAAGGTTAACGTTAACACAGCATGTAGCGTAAATCAATATTATTATGGTTGCTAGCTAAGATGAAGGTCCCCAAGCGCTGGGGGTTGCACTGACTGAATTTGAGTCGCTTCAAGCGCTGTCTGAGGGTCTGTGCCTGCAGCTGGCATCCGCTTTTCTCCCAGCAAAGAAGTCTTCAAATGACATTGAGTGAGACGATTGTTATGATAGTCTCTCTTTCTCTCACACTTGCCAGACACACACACACACAGGAGACCTCTTAACTTGTCTTCTGTATGTTTATTATTGCCCTTTAATACAGAAAAAGTAGGCTATATCTTATCTGATTATGTGAACTGAACCTGTGCCACTGCAAAGGCCTCAGCCTATGTGGCCAAACACCCTGCCAGGTGAGCTGAAGTCACCCAGATGTAAGGGTTTATCCTGAGGTCTGTTTGTAAATTCTCTTTTGTTTTTGAGTCAATTACTATCATTTTTCTTTTGTTTTGGGTTATTTGTTTTGTCTTGGTTTCTGTATTTTTTTTTTTTTTTGTGAGTGTATATTTTAAGGACCTCCTTGAAAACAAATGATACACCTCAAGGGGTTTATCCTGATATAATCCATTTAAAGAAACAAACATAATCAGAACTTGCTGTGTGTCCTTAATACACGCTAAATTATTTCATGGTTATTTCCTTCGATAAGATCAAAAACCAATTCTATCCTTGATGATGGTACGTATTCACTTTAGTCCCTAACCCCATAAACCTCTACGTTAACAAATGCTGCGGAAGCAACCTCACATGTTTTTATTGTAGCGCTGGTACCAAAGTGGCTCTAACCAGAACAGCCAAAGCTGTAAGGACTTTGTGGGAAATGAAGACCAGACCCTTCGTACTGAGAGTGTGTAAAGGGAAAGCAGTGTGGCCTGAACTGAGCTGACCATGTTTACTTCATTGTACCTTATTAAGCTTTTTTAAACTCTTTACTTTCTTTAGGTAAATTATGAATCACTCTGCTGATGTGAATTGTTGCGTTCATTAGGCTATGGCACAAATATTCGTGATCACGGATCATATAGTTAGTTCCCTTTGTGTGTGTGATTGCATTACCAAATGCACTTCAGTACACACTTAAGTGAATGAACACAGCATCGTTCATACGACTGCAATGTTCAGCACTGATTCTGACTGTTTGTGGGTCAGTAGTAATGTTCAGTCCGCTGCTGGTTCAAGCTGTTCGGTTGAGGACAAAACTAGGCAGCTTATCCAAGCGCTGGTCCTAAAGGTGGTTTCAGACAGTTGTCACGATAGCTCCAAGCTACCTCCGATAGCTGCTGGCTTTTTTTTGTATCATCACATCAAAGTTAAATAGAGCAGGTTGTAGCTTAATATAGAGGAAACTGTCAGTATGACATGATTAATAAAGCAGGTTTTGCTAACTAACCTACTTACTCCAATATCATTTCTCTTTGTTGATCTGTTCGTTCTCTGCTGGTGAAGAGGCGTGTAAAAATGAAAATGACAATTAAGAAATAAAAAATCGGCCATGAAGTTGCTTCATGCAAGATGCAAAACTTTAAGGTGTGTAGCTTAGATCAAAATGGAGGTCAAGTTTGAAGATGGGCGTGGTTCATGTAAGGGCATTGGAAGTAGGGAAGGGGCCATTGGCGCCCAGACTTTACACCCCTGGCCGACATTCACTTTAAGTCACAGATTGCTGCGACTGGAGTAATCTCATTGCAAGATGGTCTCTAGTTCCTGTGTTTTTTTTAAATTAAGCTTTTAACCAGGATGTCACTGCTGAGGTTGACAACACTGTTTCAGTCTCCAGTGAGGGGAGCTCACTGCTAAAAACCAACCTGGTCTCACTTCGAAGTCATGGAAATTTGGCACTTGGGCGGTAACTTGCGGCATAAGACACCGACAAACAAAGCCGTCCTTTCACGTCGGCATGATTCACAGCCGGTTGCGTTATAGCTTCATGGCGCTCAGCGGCGTCAGGGGGAAACAGGGTGGGACATGAACAAAAGTTAAGGCAACGAAAGTCAGAGTAAGTTGGGTGGGAGTGGTGGTGGATGGGTCCAACAAACACCGACTTTCACTCAGGAGAGTGGTGTATGCATCTTGTAAGATTCTAGAGCCAAACCCTGTTCTTTTTTCCCAAACCTAACCACATTTTTTTGTTGCCTAAACCCAACCACATGAGTTAGTTGTAAATGGAAAAACATTTTCAAAAAATGTCAGTACCGACGTAGTGTGTTTATTTTGAAAGAGACTGTATGTAAACAGTAAATTTCCTGTGAAAATAGAAGTGTATTTTTAAAAAGAAGACAATGCATGTAACAGTCATAACTCCCAGAGCGTCAACAACCAACGCACCCTGGCTACCTTCCACATCATCTCTGGACGTGAAAAGTCCATGACCAAACGTCAATATGTGACGAGGTTGGAGTGAAAATATGTTGCAATAACCGCTGATTGGTTCAGCGCTAAAGGTGATTCAGGACTAGTCAGGGTGAAGATTTGTTGTTTCTCCTCAGTTTTACCAGCTCACAATATTTTACAGTGCACCAGGCCACAATGCCTCAATCCACAAATCATAATTCATTTTAAAAAATCTTTTAAATCCCACATTTCCACCTTCCAAGACTCCCAGACCAGAAAATGTGTCTGGGCTGGACCAATAACCACAGATCTGCATGCTTGTGCTGCACACACAACCACAGTCCTCTAACAGAAGAAGTGGCTCAGACCTGTTTGAATTAAACTAAGCAGTGTTGTCTTGTCACGCTGAATGTATAGCACACCTACAGCTACTGAGTGGATATGAGAAATCTACAGAGTTAAAGATGCATGTTCTTTCCAAGGTAAACGAAATCCCCAAATGAAACAGAGGAGGAGAGAAATTGTGTGTGACAGACAAATGGATCTTTCCCTCCTGGTGAATCAGATTTCTGGAGGAGGAGGAGGCGGAGGAGGGGATGCATTGGTGGCTCCCCTGGCCTACTTTCCTCCATTCACCAGCCAGCACATCCTCCTGGGAACACTGGAGGTATACAGTATAAGGAGGCAGTTCAGCCACGCTTGGCTTGTCACCGCAAGACAGCAAAGAAATGGCTGCACTCAGGGGGGTTAGCGGGATGGGGGGAGAGTCAGTCAGCACACTTACTGTACATAAAGAGGGAGAAAGGGCAAAAATGGTCCAGTCATTCCTCATTTCGATCTTTACACTCTCCATTTCCTCTCGCTCTACATCTTCGGCGTGTCTTATGTGTGTTTTCCCGCTGCTTGGTTGAGCTCAGACCCAGCAGATGTTTTCTGTTGTGTGAATTCCTGAAAGAAGAATAAAATATCAGATTGACATACATCTCTACACTCCTCCCTCCCACTCTTCCTCTCCTGCTCTCTCTTGTATCCCCAGGCCCCTGTCACTGGCTGAGCTACAGCAGGTAGACACCCGTAATTATTAAGGTGGAGGAGAACCTCACACTAAAGTGCCTACAGGTGTTTTTAATGCGGGGGAATGCACACAGAAACAAAGGAAAAGTAAAAATGTAACTGCACAGAGCAGTCTCAATACAGAAACGCACTTCTAAAAGCTTTCTTATTTCAGATTAAGCGTGTTAATACACTGTTTTTCCTCTTAACGCCTCTTCCTACAGATTTGTTCAATTATTCCTCTTAACAGTGTTGGGGGCTTGTTGCTAGGTTACAGCCAGGTAACGCACACCATTACCACAGGAGTTGTTCAGATGAAGATGTTTCCAAATAAAGAAGATTCAGTACCTTCAAGCTTAAGAGTGTCATTTCTATTGTCACCTTCCTCTACCCTCTCGTCTCTGCCAGCTTGGCCATGTGACAGACGCAGACAGGCTCACTAAGCCAGATGGAGATGCATGAATTCACAGATGATCTCATGTGAAAACACGCTGATTTTAAATGGTGTCTCAGTCAAATTCTTAAGGGGGAAAAATGTTTGCCATTTGCCTCACGAGGATGGTTTCTGCTTAAATATCTATGTTGAGGAGAACTATTTTCCAAAAGCTTTCGCCTCAGGATGAATACATGTCGAAGTTCTGGAAAACAGAATTATGAGTCAGGCTATCAAATGGAAAATTAAAGACAGCGAAGCCTATTCAGCGGTAGTGTAACCAAATGTGTGTGTGGTTCTGCTACAGGGCACGCAGGAGATGAGTCTTACCCGTCTACACCCAGTCTCACAGTTTGATCCTGGTCCCGGAGTCATAGAGGGGGCAGGAAGCCGTGAGACATGATGGCATGTTTTTCCCCTGGGAGCTGGCTGATGCCCCCTGACAGATTGAGGCTGCATGGGTGTGTTCGACATCTTCCTGCGTGCATCTGTGTTTGTGTACGTCTGTGTGTGTCTTAGGGATGTTGCGTTTATCAGAATAATGGCAGGCAAATCGCACAGTTGGGGACAAAACCTCCACGGCTTTGTTTGTTTGTTCAAGCAAATGAAATAAAAATTCTAAAATAAATGAATCATAAAAAGCAATCATCAGTGTTTTGTGACTGATCCTCCTACTGTGATTTCTGCTCTATTTATCTTTTTAAAGTTGCCAAATAACTTTTAATTGCCTTTTTATGAGGGTGAGCCTAATCCGAACAGTTTATGTTCAGTCACTGAGTTTGTTTCTGATGCACACTATAAATTTACATCTAAATAAAGAAGCATTTTGGCTTCATAGAGGGCCACATGGTGGAACTATATCTTGCTAAACTGCAATTTTAGAACCCATCGGCCCTAATGATGACGGTCAGTATTTGAGGATTCTGGTGCAGCCAACGATACCCAGGCCAAGACTTCCTCTTTGTGCGCCGGCCATTGTTTGCAGTCTAATGATTAGCAACTTGAGATGCTATATGAAGGGAGTCATGATGTTTTATAAACAGATATCTGCATTTGAGTACGACGATATCAAACAACAAAATTGTCACCAGAAGCTGATGGGTTTCGAGATCGCATTTCAGCCAAAGCACCTCTTTTGCTCTTCCCACATATTGTTTACCTGTATGCAACCAAAGCCCGCTCAAGCAGGATTGGTCAATGCTATTCTGACTACAACCACATTAAAAATGGAAACTAGAATGCTTCCAATACCAAAATCTTGTCCCAGTGCCTCGAGATTCTGCAATCATATGCAGGTATCTATTCACTGAGATTAGCCAAACTGCGATTGGACACAGTGCTTTAAGGGCCCTGACACACCAGTGTTGGGTTATTGGAGAGCATCTGTCACTCTAGATTTTGCAGTGTGTCCCAAACCATTGGCGCTAGTTGGCCCATGTTGGCTTCAGCTGATTCAGCATGTAGAATCCTGTTGCAGCCGGCAGAGCCCGGTGGGAAATGAAATCACTCTGATTGGCAGCTCAAGTTCAGGAGAAGAGAAACAGAAGTAAGGAAAGCAAACAGACAAAATCAAGAGGATGTCAGATTGAAAGCAGAAACAGCTGATAACTGTTTGAGTTCATGTTCAGTAGCGAACAACAAATATTCTTGTTGTTAATGTGCTAACTAGCATCCTGGATAGGTCTTGTTGGTCTTCCAGTTTCCCTTTTTGAATGATGAATACAGACGTCCGCCACCTGCTGCTATGGAGAGTTATTTCCTCTTACGAAGATGTAGAATGTACAGTATGTGCAAGTAGGCTGTTGGCTGGAGTCTTTGCAATGTGTTCAAGTGCAACATTTTGGCCAACCCACAGGCGACATGAGGGGATACAACAGTCAGCCTTCATCACCACTTGTTGATATCAGTCTGGGGTGTTGGTGTCTTGTTGTTACTGTGAGCAACCAGTGGAGACTCCAAGAAGTCGCTATATCTGGCCGAGGGTTTTAATGCTTAAAACTCTGCTTAATTGTCTTAGATTAAGCTCTCCAATGTGAGGGTTTGCTGTTTTTCACTGTTTTTTTAATCATCATAAGTTTATTATTATATGGCTTTGGACAGTTTGGACTGACACAAAAGGAGCACTCTGAAGACACCACCCAGCGCTCTGGAATATTGTGACAACCAATATTCACTTTTCGATAATATAAAGAATTGTTTGTTGCAGCTGTACGTGAGATGACATGAGAGTAGGATCAATCTTCTCATCCAAATCCCTGCAAGCATGGACGTAGGTTTTGTTTCAACATTGGCACATATGAAACAGGGGATTTACGGGTCCTGTGCTCGAAAATATAAGCAGCAAACACTTAAATCCCTGCATTCTGGTGGATTTTAATGGAATAATTCTGCATTTCTAGTGGAAATTTCGGACAAAATATATATATTTTTTGACAAAATAAAGGTCCTCTGCTACTTTTATGTTTTTATTGGGGAGGACAAATGCTCATGTTCTAAATATTTAGGAGGACGTGTCACCCTATGTCCCTCCTATGCCAGCAAGAGAGCAAATAAGCATATGTCCCAAAATTCCACACTATTCTCTTACACTACACACTATGCATGTCAGTGTGAATACAAAAGAAGCAGCACTGCTGCAATGGAAAAAAAAGAGCTTTTATGCCATTTTAAACCTGCATAACATAAACCATGTTTCATCTTGAGACAGTTTTATCTCCGTGCAACAACCACAGAACGGTGAAATTACATCGCGTGTTTACGGGAACTAAAATTTACATATTAAAAAACATTTAAGTACAAAACAATCCAGCATCACATCACCACAAAAATGCAATATTAAATTACTTCTATGCTGTTGCTGGGGAAATTCCTTAAGACTATATCCTCTATGTGTGTGTGTGTGTGTGTGTGTGTGTGTGTGTGTGTGTGTGTGTGTGTGTGCAACAATGAGGCCTACTTTGTGAGAGCTTGTGAAGCATGTCCGCTGCCTGTTTAATGAGATAGCATGTGGTATGATGCTATGTGTGTGAAATTGAAGCGCGGGCTGTGTAAATTGAATTAAATGGGTTTGTGTGAGATAAGAATGTGCATGTGAGGAACGGCCTGTAAGCTAGCACAGTCCGCCTATCAGTGTGTGTGTGTGTTATGTGATTAACATGGACACAAGAGTAAATTTTATTGCCGGCAGCTTGGATGGTGGTGGAACAAGTAGACTGTTCACCAAAACATGCCAGAAAAAAAATGGGTTTCAAATTATTTCTGCACATGTAATGAACACAGCGTTCAGTCCAAATTCCCCGTGGTTCGACATCCGCATGGTTTCACTGGAAGCTTTCACTGAAATAAATAGTTTGCTTTACTCGTTCCCTGCGGCAGCGAAAGCTTCCATCACCTCATCTGAGTCACCTCAAATGTCATTAATTAAAGTTTGGAGAGTGAAAGGCATCCCGCGTTTTCTGATCAGTCACCACTTTTGTGAAATCCTTTCTGAGTCAATTAAAATCATTTCCTTGCATTCTTGCAAAGTGACTTAGACCATCACCAAAAGGTCAAAACCTGAGACTGTAAAGTGATTTTGGAGCTGTGTATTGACCGGTGTACTACATCCCACAGGGCCATGGATCACTACATTTGTTGATCAATCACTGATTAGCCAACAAAAACAAATAATCTCTGAAGTGAGTTGTGTCAGAGCCTGAAGAGAGGACTTCTCCCCAACACCAGTGATCCATGTGAGCGCTCCAAGGCTGGGGGAGGAGGTGGTTTTAGTCAGTGATTCACCTCAGCCTTTCTTTACTCTGTGAGCCCTCTGAAAATACCCAAGGAGCCAAAAAGAAAATACCTCACAGCTGTTCTCTCGGCAGCCAAGCCATTCCTGTGATACTTTTCTTACACAGGCAGGCAGGCGGAGGCCCTGCGTCTGAACCAAGCTCCTGACGGGTCTTTGAATCCAATCTTTCCATAAGATAATCTCTGCCTTGTCTTAAACTTCACTTTAACCCCCTCTTTGCCATTATTCTTGACTTCAGAAATGCTCTTAAAATTGCAGACTTCCTAAGGGCCAATAAGAAAGGGATCAGGAGAAAACACAAGGAGACTGGGGGTTGGAAGTATCACGTATGCCACTGGGAATGTCAGTGTCACGACCTTAGAGGAGAAGGCAAAAAGATCAGTCTCTGGAGCGCTTATCTTGCTCTCCATCTGTAGTAGATTTTGTGACACGAGGAGCAAAGAGGGATAGAAACACTTCAGACACCCCCCCCTACCTTCACCCCCTCCAAACCTGAAACAAAAGCACTCCTCTTGTTTTCTGGCTGTGAGAGAGGCACACAGCATGAATAATTAACAAGGGACAAACAGTAACTATCAGCTGTCTATCTGAGAGATGTCACATATCTGTGGCTGGAATCAAAACAGTGTTGAGCTCATTTATCAAGGAAGCAATACTCATTATTCTCACAAACATAATATTAGTTTATGCCTTAGGATAATCTCTAGACGCAGTGATTTGTTGTACTGTAACTTTTTCATTATTTTCCTCACAAGTGATGATCTGCATCTCGTCTCATGTGTATAAATAAGATGTTGACTTCCACCATCGCTGTTTGTGTAAGACATCATTAGGATAAACACAATGACATGAGTGATTATTTTGTCCAAAGAAAAGGCATTTCCCCTCTGAGACTACAACAACAAGCTGTAGAGGAAGATAACAGCCACATGAAAAAAAAAATTGAATTTTGAGATTAATATCTTGAATCTAAATACAAAGAAAAACATTCAAGTCAGAATTCTGCTCAAATTGTTTTTATTTTGCAACTGAAACAAGACTTTGAGTTTTAAGATGAAAAAATTCTGACTTTATTCTCATAATTCTGATTTTATGATGGATTTTTTTTTCCTTAAACTTTGCATCTTGACATTAAGAAATAGTTTTGGGAAAAAGCTATGTCACCCTGAGTTAGATGACAGGAACAATACCGCTCTCATGTCTGTCATTTAAAGGGACATTTCACCCCAAAATCAAAAACACAAGTTATGCGGTCTTACCTGTAGTGCTATTTATTAATATAGATCATTTTGGTGAGTTGCAGAGTGTTGGAGATATCAGCCATAGAGATGTGTGCCTTCTCTGGAATATATTAAAACTAGATGGCACTTGCCTTTTGGTGCTCAAAGCTAGCCTGGTAAGACCATCCTGATGATGTGAGCTCAACATTCTGTTTCCAAGTCTGGACTTGGTGCTGCCCCAGACATTTTCAGCCAACACCTTCAGCCAATCAATATAGCAAAAACAGGGGAACATTTTCATCACCAACGGAGCCGGTTGATAACTCTTTGCCAAATCCAGTCAAAAGAACGATGAAAACGTATTTTCCTTCGAGAAACTCTCAGAGTGCATTCTCTTGTTTCTGTTTAATCACTGCTATTGATTCTATTTCTGCAATATCTTCACTTATTGCTGTGTTTACTATGTTAAAGTTAGCGCTTGTTGCTTTGGGAGCTGCAGCCTGCACTTTCCGTCATCGTCTACACCTGCAGTCCCTGATCGGCTGCTAACGTTGTCAACTACAGGTGCGCATCCCTGATTGAGCCTGATTGAATTTTAGTTTCTGGAATGTGTTTGGGGCTGCTGAAGAAGTACATTTGAAAAACTCAATTACTCTTCCCAGAAATCATGACCTGGTTACTCAAGATATTCCACAGCACTTGTTGTGAGCAGTTTCACATAGGAACTATTTTCTTTCTACCAAACTACGACCACTGTGCAGAAGTAAGTGTGCATCTACTGCTACCTAACCTAGCACCACTGAGCTAACTAACTTTACAGCTTCGCCAAGGAGGACTCCATTAATGTTTACATCTCACATTGCACAAGCTTCTCGTCCATGACCCAGCCAACACTGTATGTGGGCCCCATAAACGAGTTAAAAAATGGGCCCTATATAAGATTGTCCAGGGGTTCCATAATGGCCCCATGCCACTTGCCCACATGGGTGGTTTTACTTATGAACAGTCATATATGGGACCTATTTCTCTACTCATTTACCATATAGGGCCCACATGCAAATGCTTACTGGGGAGTAGATGCACATTTCCATTTGCACAGTGATACAGTTGGCAGGTGTAGTTCAGGTAGAAAGAAAGTAGTCCCTTCTAGAAACTACTCACAACAAGGTCTGTGGATTATCTTGAGTAACTGGGTCATGATTTCTGGAGAGAGACGTTGCTGTTGAGTTTTTCAAATGTATTTTTTTGGAGCTTTGAGCACCACAAGCCGAGTGCCATCTAGTTCTATTACATTGGTGATAAGGCAGACGTCTTTATGGCTGATATCGCCATCATTCGGCAACTCTCACCAAAACAATCTAGACTAAAAAACAGCACTACAGGTAAGAGGAAAAATATGTTTTTTTTTATTTGGGGTGAACTGTCCCTTTAACTCTTGACAAGCGAAATGTTGTTCTCCTTTAACCTGAAAGCCAATTTAATGTGACTCTGTAATGTAGGAAAAAATCAAGGAGGATTTTTAAAAAACTTTTTGGATACATTAACTTCAATTCAGGGTTGTGCATTTCATTTTCACATGTGGTTCACTGCTGTTGATACAGATGCTAAAATATACAATCTCTGCTGAAAACCACTCCAAGAAGTCCTAACACCGGAGCGACAATAGAGCAGAAGGTAAACTGGAGGCGTGTGTGTGTGAGAGGAGAGTCTCCGCCCTCCGGAGCAGAGCAGGCTGCTGGATGAGCCGCTCCGCTTTCAGTGACTTCACAAAACTGTTTGCATACCAATCTCCTCTCAACACTGCGTGCTTGTCCAAACTGGGATCGCTGATCTCGGAGCGGTGGATTGTATTAGCTGGACACTGCTGGGCATAAATCACCTCCGTGGACCTCCCAGCTGATCGGCATTTATATTTTGTTTTACATGAACACTTCCCTCCAGCAGTCCCAGGCTTCTCACATCGGCTTTTTGGTGACATTTACGCAGGGAAACAGCTTGTCACAGATACAGGTTTCGGCACTGAGCTGCGCTTTGAGGTAAGAAACACGCTTTACAACTACAAGTCAACAACTTAAATGTGCTGAAATGAAAAGTAAACGATCATATTTTGAATCCGTGGATTGTTTTCACGACTGTCGCGTTGAACGGGCTCATTATTTCCAACAGCGTGTCTGATGGGCGATGTTGTTTGATTGCTGCTTTACTTTGTTGCTGCAAGTTGAGCCAAATCAACAAACGGCATGAAGGAGAAACTAAATCAAGAAAAAATCTCCTCCTAATTGTTGAAATGGTTTATTAGGCTTCAGTTAACTTGAGGTCAGGTCTGTTTTTGTGCCTTTTCCTTTTAGGAATTAACGGGCTCACGCGCAAACACTAAAGATCCTCAGGTGACTATCTGTGCCCTGGATCAGTCTGTGAAATGTGGTAAATATGCTGTGTACAGGTAATAGTGGGTTTTGCTATGAGAAACCTGACATCAGGGCTGATCCAGAGTGATGTGTGTCAGTCTCCAAGCTGGCATCCTTCCCACGGGGCTCCAGCCATAACCGTGGAGGCTGTCTGCATACATGTATGGGGTCAGCAGATGGATGTCTCTGACGGCGCTACCTTTGCTGTAGGGCAGGAGTTCACTGTCAGTTTGCATTAATCAGAGAGGGATACATCATCCAAAACTACCTCACCCCCCCCCCCTCTTCTCCCTCTGTGTCTGCTCTGCACTGGAGTGAACATGATGCATTCAAGAGCTCTGAGATAGAAAAGTCAATACACTGAGGACACTGATAACACATGCTTTATTACAGCAGAGCTGATCATGTGACTTTTAACTGAATTCAGGGTGGTTAACTCAAAAGTTTGGACACCAACAGAGTAAAAAGTTGTACTCCCACTGACAAGACTCAAACATTTGTCCAGATACAGTAACAGCTGGAAATACGGTTATAATCAGATTCCACCTGAGGAGATTGGCTCCAGGGGAACCATTAACACACACCAGCGTCCAGGTGAGTGTGCTGGATTTTCTTGCCTCGAGTTACTCACTCTGACTCTCTGTCTCCCCGAGGCTGGTACAGTGTGTGTCTGGAAAGAGGAGAGAAGAATCATATCACGCCCCACCAGCTTGCACAGACTGACAAATCAGCTCCTGTCGTGATTAATGAGCTGGGCTACCATACTGCTGCATCATGTAGAGATTTCTCTCTTTCTCTGTCTCTTTTTGTTCCACCCTCTTTTTTTTCTTCTTCTTCTCCCAAACCCCTAAATGACTGGGAGTTAACAATTTGTAGAGAGAGAAGCACACAAACTGGAAACAGAGGCGTGTTTGTTCAGCATGTTGTGGGTGAACATTTGCCTTGTCAAAAAAAAAAAAAAAAAAGAAACAGTAGTATTGATGCTTTTGGAGCAGCTGCCAACACGGATGACTAAACTCCGCCTAAAGCCTTTCTCTCCTCTGCTTGATTCACACGAGTGTTGGGAAATAGTTTTGTTGCTCAGACACACAAGTGATGTCTGCGGGATAAGTACAAATGCAAACAACAGGGTTTGTAAACCTACAGTGTAATTTATACAGGGAATAAAGGTTGGCAGCAACAATGCGGAGAGTAGCAATTAGGAGGGAGCATGTTTGAGTGTATTCAAATCTCCTCAGAGCCAAGCTGCTATTTATTCCGCCTACAGACACAAAACACCTGGTGTGAGACTTGCCACTGGTGATCAGTGCACTCATTTTTAATAGTGCCTCTGATAATGTGTTGCTCTTAATCACACATTTGCAATGCCAGTGAAGAAACGTACAGCAAACACAAATGAAAAGGAGAAGAAAGGAAGTGTGAGATAGAGTTAGAGAGACATACGCAGGCTGTAGAGACATATAGTTTATGTGTGTGTGTGTGTGTGTGTGTGTGTGGTGAGTTCTCTGCTCCTCGGCCTCCCAGTCCTTAGCAGAAAGTGTAAATTTCAGTGTATGGCAGCTCCTGCTGAGAGGGACTGGGTGACTGACACGATGCCGCCTGACCTGGCAGAGCACCGCTCATTAAAGGCATGAAATTAATCAATCTATGGTTCCACTTGGTTGGGTGCCTCTCTCCTCTCCTCTCCTCTTTCCCTCACACTTTTACAGTTTCTGTCTTTCCTTACTATCGGCTGATGTGCCTGCAAATGAGTCTGCTGCCTTTTTGGCCGGTCATTTGATCACTGGCCCTGATTTCCCGTCCTCGATTCATCCCGCCTCACCACAACCTCCTTCCACCTCCTCTATCTGTCTCCCTCTGTATCATCTCATCTATTATTCTTTTTTCCTCTTGTCCCCATCCTTTCTCATCTGCCCTGTCTTCATTCCCCCTCTCATCCAGCCTGCAAAGCACGTCTGTATCTGTATCGATGAGTTCAGAGCAGCAAGGCGGAGGGAAAACGAGGCTGGGTCATCACTCTACACTCTCTTTCCCCTGTATCAGCCCCACTACGGCAGCAGCGGTCCGTAGAGAGCCCGGAACTAAATGGAGTATCTATTGGCTCAATGAGAAAATTGCTTTTTTCGATTGCTAGAGGACCCTTCATTTAATGTGTGTGATGCAGAGGCCTCGGCTAGTAATGGGTTCAGCATCTTTGTTGTCAGGAGACATGAGAAAATGAAATTTGCTTTTCAGCTGGCAGAAATAATTTACTCTGGGAAAGGTGTATTTTTCATCAGCTGTTTAAAAGCCATGAAGGTGTGTGTTATTATATGTATGTCTGCAGTGTGCTTTGTGAGCACTGAGTGTTCAAACTCTGTGGTTTGATGTTGTGCAGTTTTAGCTAAAGGTCATGTCATACAAAACTGCTTTGGTGCTTCTCAAAAGATGGATTTTTAGTTGTTTGTTAAGGGGTTGTGGTGTAGCTACAAAGCATATACACACCGTAGCTTGTGTGCAGCTCCTCAGAAATGTAACTTTGTGTCGGGTACAGCTGTACCTAACCCAGAGTTATGTCGGTTGAAACGGATTTGGCTGTTAAATACTAATATTTGACTACTTTTTCAGTTTTTTTTCCCTGTATAGACTGTACGATTTGAATGGGGTTTGGCAGGACGTTCAGGGTGACAGTGATGTTCACCTAAACAGGTCAAGTTAGCCTTCTTAGATAATGCGCATTAACTATGTTAATAATGGATGCCAAATGTACAACACAGCATATCAAACAAAAGCCAGATACCTGTATTGTATTAAGTTGCCTTGAGCTGTTAATTCACCATCTCTAATCAGAAGGCAAAAGATAACGTACCTCCTACATACCTCTGGGCAGCTGCCTCCGTCTCACTCAGGGTCACCATGGGTCTGGGTCAGCAGCTGCCTGTACTGGTGAGCAGCGTGAAAACAAAGAGCACTCACTCTGCAGCTACATCTGAGGACCAAAATATCCCCAAGAGAACACTGCACACTGACGGACAAAATAAAGCAATTGTTCGACTTGAATAATCTCAGTCGACTGGTGGGTCTCTGACTAATGATTCGAATTTTTGACTCTCAATTGGCTGCCCAATTTTGGGGCTTTGCTGCTCAGCTGATATGGAAAAATGCATTTATTGATTAAAGTAAAATGAATCGAAATTACTTTAAAATATACAAAGCGAATGAATCAATCATGATGTACATAAAGCATGAGATTGATGCATCCATAGTAGAACAGCAGATCTGTGTGGAGTGATGAGGAGACTAACCTTCCTCACGTAAATATATGAAATGAACATAAATGCCATATTTACATTGTGTGTTCCACATCATTTAACTGGCGTTCTCATAATTAGTCACCTCTTGCTCCCTCTTCCTCTGCAGTGGTTTAATGGCATTTAAATGGAGAATTAGCCACTGACTGTATCTCATTGCAGCCAACTCCTAATATTTGCATAACGATACTGGGTGTAAACGCACAATAAGTTGCATTTTCTTTGCAGATTGTCTGGAAATTTGGTTAAATTCAGTCTAAACTTAGATTGAAACTTGTGATAGTTCAGTTTGGGCTAATTATGTTTTACAGTTATTCTTACAACTTCTCCAGTGAAGACGTTATCTATTTTAGTGCAAGCTTTTGGTCGATTTCCTGCATGGACATCAGAAAACGCTGTATAATCCAGTACTATTCACCCATTCATGCATTCCTTTGGCCCTTGCGTGTCTCCATATGGGCCAGGAAGTAGTGAATGACCTAAGCTAGTTCACTGAGAGCAGGAAGCTGAGGGGCCCCTCTATGCTGACGTTTCCTTTTATCTGGAGGAAGCAGGCCGGCTGTTTGTGCTCAACCCAAGAATTCTTTGTGCTTATCTTGCGTTCACCCTATTTCCCTCAATAATGGCTGTGCTGAGCAGGTAATGAGGTAAAAGGTATGTATTTGACAAGCTGGGCTCGACAGATAGCGGGCTCTCCAACGGGCTCACGGCTTGGTAGGCGCTTAGTTGAGGGTACACTCAGCCCCGTCTCGGGATGTTCAAATCACATCTATCTTGAAATCCCCCCAGCCATCTTTTCCCCCGCATAATGTTTTTCAGAACTAATAAACCGTGTCACTCAGGTGTCCATTAAAGGCCGCTGGTGAGTACCCGCTGGTCATTACACTGAGCAAGCACACTCACTAAATCCCTGTGCCTTTGCTGGAGGGTTTCTTCATCACCTTGTGCTCTTTTCATCCCCCAGATGTAGTCAAAGCTCAGAGAGGAGCTTAGGCTGGCCGGGGAGTCTGGCACTGATATGTGACACGGGGCTGACTTGTGGGGAGATTACCTGCCTGGCTTTAACACAACTCTGATCCACTGAATGATGCTGAAGTTTAAGCACATTGCCGCCTGAAAGAACATGGAACAAAAGATATGGCAGAGCACCACACAGCGTTATGCTTTATGTGTGGTATTTGTTTTTTGTTTGCCGCATGAACAAGCAGCTCTTTACTTAGTTCACACAATAGCGCTGAGTTGACTCACATTGGGCTCAGTGTTGGCACACTGGGCAGGAGGAAGCTGGGTGCTAATCAAGTAGCACCAGGGAGGAAGAGCTCATTTTATGGATGTGTTTGTTTCCCACACTCACTGACTAACACTGGAGCTTTTCACTATGGATGATATTTGGTGCCAAACTGAACATTTTATAGATAAAGAGCTAGTGAGACTCCTTGTTTCTTGGATAAATCGCTTGGTTCCAGTTAAAGATTTTGATAAAGACACTATTCAGAGGAAACATTTATAGACACACATGGAGGATTGCACTGCAGAACAGATGATGTGTAGAAAATAAGAAAATCACTGTTGTATTTTGAGCTCATACTGTCAATAGACTCAATGTGAGGGGGTGAAACATGCTTCTTTATCCGCATGCAAGCAAACATCCACAGGTGTCATTCTGTAATGGGGTTCAACGTTAATGTTTTATTTTCATGTGCTCAGTCGGGCAAGTGGGCCAGAAATCTGCTAGCAAAAAATTGATTTTTACTTGCCCCATACAAATTGTTTTATTTATTACAGCTGTAATGAAATAACAAAGACTTAAGTTAAATGTCATGTTTAAATTTTATTTTGCCCTCATCCTCTAACACCATCAAACTAAACTCCAGGATAATTAAAATGCTTGCTTGCGTCTCAGCTCATAAACTTTATCTTTATCTGCTATCATTTTCTTGTAAGTGCCCGATCAGCATTGCACATCTGAAACTCCCAGCCGAAATGAGGAGGAAGAGAGGTGACTCAGTCCAAAGCTACTTACATCCTCAGCTCTGGAAAAACATTGTGTGTAATTGTTTGTTAACATTTGCTGGATCAGGCAGGTCAGTTGCTAGATTTACTTGCCCCACGTGGCACTTTACTTGCCCCAGGCAATGAGACAATCCTTATTGTTGAGCTCTGTATGCTTGTACAAATTTTGGGTACTATGTAAATATGTCCAGTTGTGTTTCAAACATGCTTTGCTGTTTGTTTGACTTGCAGCTTTAGTTGTGGAGATTTGAAGGATGCATTGCACACAGTAGAGCTGAATACACAAGTCAATTAACCAGGTATTTGATGAAGACCTTGTTTGAGTGTTTCAAGTGCTTTTAAAGTCTGTTTTTAAAGCAAAAATTCCCCAAATGTCCTGGTTCCTTGCAATGATTTGCTATAATGATTGTAAACTGAGTGTCTGTTGGACAAACCAAACAAGCAATTGGAAGGTGTCACTTTGGGCTTTAGGAAACTGTGATGACCAGTTTTCACTATTTTCCAACCTCACGTAGACCAAAAAAATAATTGATTTATCAGAAAAATAATAATCAGATTCAGACATAATGAAACTAAGCTGCAGCCCTCTGCACACCTCTGTGACCCACGGCTCCCCATAAACCTGTTTTCTGTGCGGATATCCAGGGACATTTACACACACTTTTGCAGAAGTATGACATCAGTTTCCACTGATGAGGAGGCAGCGGCACACTACTGGGGATAAAAGCTATTGTACTTCATTTTGGGCTGCCGTTCTGCCTCTCTTTGGCTACTTTTCGGGGATGGTACTGCGAGCTGAGCTCAGCCCAGATCTGTTTTTTTCAGCCTCTCTCAGTGACTCATTGGGTCTAATGGTTCTCTCGTCTCCTGACTCAGGCATTTTTCTGATGAAATGGGACTCTCTCCCGGCTTCTGGTCTTTCTCTTTTCTGTTGCCCCAGCCACAACTGTGTCCCGACTCTCCTCTACTCCACCCCTTGCTCCTCTCTCTCCTTCTCCATTCCCAGGTTCTCCTCCTCGAACGCTCCTGCTCTTTCCATCCACATTTCTGGAATAAGAGAATATAGCTTTACAAGATTGCCCTCATTAGTCTTCTGGGGCTTTTTTTAAAAAATGTGTCCTATTTTATTACATATTCAGCTCTGCATTTTTATTTCCTCTGCCTAAAGGGGATCTGAGTCCCTGTAAATATCCTGTTTATTTTTAATCACTGATGATGGGCCTACACAGTATAATGTGATATGGTAATTGTTTCTCGCAAATACAAACACACACTTGCTCCCACCACAAATTGATTTGGTAATGTAGAGTGTACAAATGATTGTAGGAATGGACAGTAGATTGGTAATGATGACCCAGATAATTAGCCTATTATCATTTTAAACAAATTAAATGCATGTCGGGTGTTGGAGCTGGATGTTAGCTCATTAACTCACCCTCTCTTGATTGGAAGTTGGGATATGAGGCCGCGGTGGTGCGGTTACATCAGATTTATGGACACAGGGAGGACTGTTAGTTGGTATATATGACGTAGTCTTGTTTGCTGTCTCGGCTTTTCCAGCATGGCTGAATTATAGAGTACCTCTAAGAGATTTATTTTGAGCGTGATTTGGGTTTGCATCCCAGTCTGCTAATAACACTTTGCCGTTCCAGTCAGTGATAACCGTACAAACCTCAAATACACAAACACAAATGTACATGAAGCTCTCCCACACACACACACACACACACACACACACACACACACTGCAGTCTGGATGCTGCTGGCAGAACTCAGCAGGAAATGGGGTTGTTTTATATTTACTGTACATGCATCTCATATCTGCTTGAATCTAGGTTAAATGTTTTGCATTGAACTCGTAAACATGGCACAGAAAAACCTTAGCAGAGATTTCTTGATTTCGACTTGGAAGTGAAGGTTGTAAACTTCAGTAGATCTAACTGGGCTAATGTGATTCTCTTTCTTCCTTCTTGCAATCTGATTATGTGCATTTGTATTCAAATACCATGCCAATATGAGTAAGTACTTTGAAAAGCCCCAGCAAATTTCTTTCCGCTAGGCTGGCTGTACTTTGCTGCCTTTGAAGCCCACACACCTTGTCCATAGCGCTGCTCCCTGCAGCTCCTGTGGGATAACAGCAACGTTACAGTCCCTCCCACAGGGTGAGACTCACCGCAGGTCTATCAGACATATGGGCTCCTTGTCAGCCTTCGCAGCATCAGGGGGACAGATCAGTGTTTGATTAAAAAAAAATCCACAGCGGGGTCCAGCTCCTACCTGGGGAAACTTGGGGGAAGGGTTGGCTAATGATGTCTCTCCTGCCAGGATCACAAGGCTCTGAGATTGACGTTGTGTTTCATTTCAGCTTGTTAAAGAGCAGGAACTGAATATCTTCAGAGCTGCTAAACAAATAGCAGTGTAAGGTGAGGGCCATCTGTCTGTTTGCATTTAGAGCCTCTCTTGTGGTTAGCTTTGCTTGACTGATAATGTTATCTCACCTGCAGTTATAGCACATAAAGTCCTCTTGTGTATAGAGTGTGGTGCAGGTGTTTGCAGGATTTTCTGTGAGTGGTTCTTCAGTGTCATTCTGTTTATTGCCCTCAATCACACCATTACGCCACACGTGGTTGAAAAAGTGAAGCACAAAGGGGCGCTGAACCGTTACTGACATTATAGCCTTAAAGCCAGTTGAGGTCGTTCAAGCAACCCGACCGGTTTGTGTGCTGATTGCAGCGAGGATTCCCAGACAACTCCCCTGCATGCTTCTTGCGGTGATGAATTTACTTGTCTTAACAGCCTCTGCATGTCTGACTGAATAATAGCCATTGCCTTTTAACAGCAGATCAAATGTACACGCTGTAGACAGTTATTTTTACTCCTCAAAGGGGAAAACAATTAGACAGCAAAGACCGAGCGCCTCACTGCCTCATGATTATTTGATGGTGCTTTATGAAATTTTTAGCCCACCACCACTTTAAAAGTGCGCTTCTCGAGACGGCATTCACGGGTCACTGGACTAAAACACGGCCTCTGTCCTTTGGGCAAACAGTCGGTCAATGCCAGTCGATGTGTTACGGCCACAAGCAAACCACGCTGCCATTACTGTGGAGGGAATGAGCTGCATTTTATAAACTCAGTGGCTCAACTTCAACATGAAATTCTTAAGAACGGTTTTCTAAGAAGAGAGGAGCAAAAATAGATATGAGGTGGTATTTTCTTCGCTGTAAAATTTCTTTGCTAATAGTTATTAGGGTAAACACATGCACACCATGAAGCATAATTCCTTTTTTCCCTAATCCTCACTGCGCTGCATCTCCTTTTCTTTGAAGCTTAGGGAAAAAGGAGAATCCACTGCACAGAAAAGCTAGCCACTGTTTAACCATTTGAAGTATATTAAAGGAGTTTGATATTTTCATGAAAATGTATTTCAGTCTGTACGTCAAATCCAGGGATCACCTTCACATGTGTTTGTCAGAGATAGCACAGGCACGGCAGGTGTCTCCGGTACGTGAAATTAAATTGGCTGCAATGTTCATTGATTTAGGTGTTAAAAAAAGAGTACAGATGCTCTCTGGGATTTTATTTTCAGTCGAACATCAGGCGATCTTGGATGGCTTCCCACTGATTTGTCACCTGTCCCGTGTTAGAACGACGGGCCAGCAGCAAAGTCGTCCAACCTCATCTTGACCACCTGGGTGTGACGCTCAGAACTGTGAAGTGTTTGAGGAAAAAAAGCGGACAGCTCAGGCATTTCTCCAAGAGTTTGCGCCCTGGAGAAACGGGCCCAGATCATGTTTCCCGATAACACTTGGCAGGAGTCAGATCCCATGTGAAATGCTTCAGCACTAACGTTGAAGCCAGAGCGATTTTGTGGGTGTCTTTGAAAACCCCTGAATGTATAGTGGTTCTTTTGGCTTTATCTGTCAAGCCATATAGTAAAAAAACATCATCCGTCCTCATAAAGAAGTATCTCGCTGCAGGAAAGATCTTTTCATGAAACTGGGCTGTCTGTGCAGTAGAAAGATGAAAATACTTTGCCATTAGTGCTACATGACTTGAGGAAAACAGAGGAAAAGGGTTGTGGCATTTGCTTTTACAAAGAGGTAGAAAACCTACAACTACCAGAATGCACTGCGCCGCACATGCTCAATGAACACTCCCATTTGTGGGTGACATTATGCAAATACGTCCGTGTTGACACAGTAAACAACATGGCGGCTAGCTAGTAATAATTGATCTGGAATTACAGTTAATGGTGATCTAAAATATGTTTCTCAGAACATCTGAGGTGAGAAATAGGCAACACAGTAACAGAAATTTTAGCATTTGATCTCAGTATTTTCAGTCTCTGTGCGTTCTAACACCCATACTACCATACTAAATAGTATATAGTATAGTTAGTATGTCCCAATACATAGTAGGTCAAATGCAGTATGCCAAAAATACCAGGATGTTCTACTACATCCGGTTCGATTTTGCAGTATGCAAACCAGCATGCTTTTCTGTTTACTCTGACCCACAATCCTCTGCGCAGCGGACAATACATCACTTTGATTGAGCCGCAAACAGATGACAGCGCAACAGCTGATTGACAGCTGATTGACAGCTCTCAGAAGTCCCAGTGATGGATGACAGTGCATTCAAGTAACTGATAACCAGTCAGATAGTAGTAACAGCAATATTAATTGTTTAAGAGAACAAAATAATTAAAAATATTACAAACAACAAAAGGACATCACTATCTTTGGCGAACCCATTAAGTGGAATTTATTTTATCTCCAAGGTAAGGGATATAAAAGCAAGACAGTCAACGTTCAGGGCGCAATGTTATGAGAAAGTAGTATGTCCCTATTGTGTGCATACTGCATGCAACAGTATGTACTTTTTAAGGGGAGCTGCAGAACATACTAATAGTAAAAAAAAAAAAGTATGCGATTTGGAACACACCCTTTGTTTTTACAATACAGGAAACAGTATGGCGCTCACTTCCTGTTCACAGACAGGACTAAAACATGTTTCTCAAGACATTTTAGGCAATGTAGTAACAGAATCTTGGTTTATATATGATCAGCACTGCCTAGTCGTACAGGGAGGTATTTTGGTCTGTGTTTGAGAGACAGCGAGAGAGGGGCGGGTCAATCTCTCAATCTGCTTTTATACTCTTTGTGTCTGTGGTGGCAAGCATATGAAATGTGGAAGTGCAGTCCATAGTTTGAGCCAGCAAAAATCAGATTTGAGCTGACAGATGAGCAGAGAGATCTGCGCTGGTAAGATGGAGGGCAGTTTACCACAGTTCATTTACACATACTGCCCACATTGTTATGATTCAAAGCCTGTTGAAAATCATCAAAGTATCCTTTTAACTGGTGGCACAGCTGGAGGCTCCAAACTGGTGCTGTAACTTGCTGCTTGCTTGGACAGATGACAAAACAGGATCTAACATAGATAAAACAGCTTTTAAACTACTTTCTTTAATACATAAATAAAATTTCGTCGTAGCCAGTTACCGGACATGATCTCATTTGATCTCCCCACATTAAAATGATGCACTAAAGAAACAATGAAGGAGGAGAAGGCCAATGTTGTGAGCAATTACTAAAACCACTTTCGCTTATCTCTGCAGGCAGTTTGGATTTGGACAAGCTGCTTTTTTTATGTAATAAGGAACAGATGTCCAACCTTTTCTTACTCAAAACATCTCTGAGTGAGCTTTCCTTACATTTGCCACATCTAGAGCAACCCCCACCTCACACAGCCAACCACCCTTGATAATGCAGTCAATGCTGCGAGCTTTCAAAGCACTCCCTTCAAATATTTGGCCGGCTCTTCTTGTGTATGTATTTATTCTGTTGCTTTTGGCCTGAACCGAAGTTCTGTTGTGGTTCCAAGAAGCTTGAGTCTTTGCAGACAGTTGGAGATATTGCAAACTTTTAAAACAAAAACCATTTAATATCTCCTACTGTAACTCCGCAGCTCATTATACTGAATCTCCTCTATAATCTCCCCCTGCTTTGCTCATATCGTCACCATTTGGTGGCTGGTATCAAAGTCTCATGTGGTGAAAATTAATGAGTCGCATTTTTTTGCCTTTGTTGTGCCAGCTCATATGTTGTTTGTCTGGACTATATGACAGAAACCCTGAGGAGATATCAGCTTTCTGACTTCTCAAAACAATCTACAACATTCATCTGTGGCAATTTGATGAACACTGCTTTGGTTATGGCTACAGGTGATTAGCACTTCAGTCACACAGCAGCTCAGCTTCATTTCACAGGACTTCTGTACGTGCATCTCCTAGACAAGTGGAAGGAAGATAGCATTTTTTTTTGTCTTCTTTTTTTGCAGTTTCTATTCAAATGTTTAAATGAGCAGAAGAGCGGTAATGTGTTTCACCATAAATATCCCAGCTGTGGTCACTCCTGTGGTCATGTAACAGTAGTGGAGAGCACTAAATGGACTGTTTATTTATAACTGTTAGGCTGCGGTGGGCTGATGGAGATATGCTACCCCGCTAACACTGCAGTGTGCACGCTTGGGCGCGTTACTCACAATTTCATCACTGCGCCCAATTAATACCCTAGACAGCATCAGCAGCATCTGCTCGGGCAAGACAGTTGTCATCAGAATTGGAAGTATGCTCAGCAGTGGGGTTTTTGCTATTCTGAACTTGTCATCTGCATGTGCTGCATGAGCACGCTCATTGCAAAGCTTCTGTATTATGGCTGTTTTCATAGTTTTGTGTCGTAAATCAAAACCAATCATTTTAGATAGGCTTGACCTCACCGTGTTTCTCTGACCACATCCGTCTCCACACAATTGTCTCAAATCCATCATGTTTTGTGGTGTAAACCTATTGACTTGTGTTTCTTCAGGGACCAAATCTTGGACCGCCTCCAAGCAGCTCAGTTTCCATCCTCTCCCCATCTTTCCTCTGTCCCCCATAAATCAATGTGATGTAATTGCATAAACTCCCTTTCCCACAGCTCGGGGCCTGGAGGCAGTGTATTCTCAGAGAGAAAGTGTTTCAGTGTGGCCAGTTAACCTTAACCCACTGACTCCCACAACTGTAATGTCCCTGGCTTGTGAAAGTTTTATTTTGGCCCTAAAATATTGCTGTTTGCAGAGTTCCTCTCAGTGATAATGTTTGATGTTTCATGCGTTGTTGTTCCAAGCAGCGGGGCTGTGGAAGTTAACTTTCTCACAGCTGGTACTGACTGTTTACATCTGGCTAATACACTTTAAGCTCAGCAGATTAAATCTCATTTCTCTGAGTGCTTTTTGTGTTGAGCCAAGCATGATTTCTCCTGACGTCTCCCCGCTTGTGGCTCCCTCAGCCTATCGAAGGAATGTTTCTTAAAGCACTCCTGCATTTTCACTAGATTGTACCATGGAAAATGTCCAACCCTCTTTTTCCACATCTCAGTCCCTCTTGGCTTCCTCTTGGGACTCACATACAGCCAGGATATCTCCTCAAAGGATATCTTTCAACTCCTTGTCCCAGGAGTATCGAGCTTAGAGTGAACCGATGTGGAAAGGAGTGTACCTTAAGGTTTTTGGAGTGGGCAGAAGTCTTAATCACACAGTTCAGAGTTCTTCTTTATCCTAGTTTCATCTTCCGCCGCTCCAGTAATCCTCCTGCCATCCGTCTCGCCCTGCTCTGCCGGAGAACACGAGTGATAAAACCTTTTTTTTTATACCCCTCATGCAGAAACACATTTTCAGGCTCTTTGGCCATTAGTGAGAGCATATTTGACAGTGTGAGAGACAAAAAGCATGAGTCATTTTCACTGCTGCCTCTCTCTGTGATGTTGTGAGTTTGTCACAGCTTGTTACCTGCTATCACCCCAGCTGCCACATACAGGCTGACATAGATGAAGGATTCGGAGGGATTTGGGGTTCTTTGGCACATGTGCAGCTTTATGAGGAGGTCCCAGTGTGGAGCCCCCTCTGGGCTGAGGAAATGATCCAGATGCAAAGCTTCTGGGTCTCGTAACGCAGTGGGACACCTGCCCTGCTGCTCCTGTACAGCCTCCTGCAAAATCCACAAAGACGCAGACCATCAGCTCTTTGTGTGTGTGCAACTACTTAGTTATAGAGCTCTGTTTTATACTTATTATCTATGCTGCTTGTATAATTCTTGTGTTGGCACACAGGCTTGCAGTGGAGCACTGCTCTGTGTGTTTCAGTGGGGCACAATTATTGCTAAGCTCAAGTCAATGTTTGCTCTTGAATAGTCTGTTGCTTCAGTTACTCCTAAATACACCTGAATGTACACTGTCAAATCCAATGCTAGGCTTTACAGTTTGAATAGATTCACCAAAGTTAACGACTCCGAACCTGACGCACGTTACAACACAAGACTTATTTGTTTTCTAGGGGTTTAATAGAAAGGAGAATATAAAACCCAAAAACAGCATGATACATCACCAGCCTACAATTTTGTCTTGGTTACAATAAAAAAGATCTTTTTTTTTTTTTTTTACTGCAAATGCCCACTCAGCTGTTTAGGTTCACAGTTACAGCATCAGTAAGTACTACTTTTGTTTATATTACTTAAGTGTTGGTAGTTTTGTGGAGTAATTATTTACATATAACAGAGTTACCATACCCTTTTTCCACGGTCACTCTTGGTCATGCCGAGTAAAGCCATGCTGCACCGATTTGTTTCCACTGTCATGCTATACCATGCCAAGCAGCGCCAGAGATGGACCTTCTCAGTAGTAGGTCCAAAGACGGGCCGCCTGCCCTCAAGCCTGTAGCGGTGATGTCTCGCTGACAGCAGCTGACCCCCAACTACCCTGCTTCACCCCCCCCAAACAAGCATGTGTTTTGCGAGTCTCGACTCACCTCTGTCTGCAGGAGTATAAATGTTATCCACTACCGTTACTGAGAAAAAATATGTAATTAGATAACAGTCACTAATCCAGATGTTGGTAATAACGAAAGAGTTACAAGTACATATATGAAAGTAATATATGAAGAATATCACATTCAATATTCTTCATTATATGGAAGACATTTTCATAAAAACTTGACAGTTTCAGTGTTGAGATCTGATCAAAAAGTAATCAAATGTAATAAGTTACGTTACTTTGATGAAGCAATTAAAATAGTTATATTTCTTATTACATTATTAACAGGGTAACTTGTGCTCTGTAACCTGTTACATTGTGAAAGGTAACCCTCCAATCACTGCATGTAGGTGTTTACATTAAGTTATGCTTGTGTTTGTAGGTGCTATTGAAAAAAAAACTACAAGTCAGTGCAGTTTTTTTTTATTTGTTATTGATAACTTGTGCATTTCCATCGGGGAATAGTAAATCAACTTATCTTCTTTATTACTCAATAAATCGGAGCACAAGAAATGGATTTTACTGTGCGCATAATTGCCTGAATAAGATCAAACTTCATTGATTCTTACTGATAACTAGTTAGATGCAAGAGTGCAATCAGCAGGGACCTCCTGATATTGATTCAGAAGGTGCTGATTTCATATCTGCTGCAAAGTGTTACAGTTCTGTAATATTGCCTTTCTATATTTACATTCTTATAGTAATTTCTGCTCATTTTTGAAACGCTGCACTCTGACAGTTGATTGATATTGACCAGTGATACTACTCCATAAGCAGGATTTCCCTTAGGAAATGGTTTAGCAGAGGTGGTTGCCACCCAGATCTCAACGCTTTTCATCTTGTACTCAATTTAGTAAAAATAGCAACACTCATTTAATATACAGCACTTCTGCTCTTCCCCTGAAGGTTAATGTTTTATTTCTTAAGAGTGTATTGATTTTCAGGATGTTAGTGAAGGTGCTCCACCATAAATCACTGCGGGAGCTCCAAGGTGTGTCTCTAATGTGTTTCTGGAGTCTTTTGTCCAGATTAAGCAACAGGTTTCTTCATGCCTTCTCCTTCTGTGCTTATCTCGACATGGTTTTTGAGAGAGATTTTGGCTGTTTTGCTGCGACAATTAACATTGCCATGACGAAGTTGTGAAATCCAAAATACCAGCAGGCCTCGGATATAAACTGGGCAGGGATCCTGACATCTTCCTCCACGTTTGTTTATACTTTTGTATAGTAATGTGACCCACATGTTTGTACTCACAAACAATGGAAGTCAGTGTGTTGTTGCAGCCCAGTCTTTACGGTGTTGTTTAACCTTGTCTGAACCTGGTTGAAAACAACAATTCTATGCCTCAAATATGCCAAATAGAAATATTTGTTTTGGAATCTGAATTATCTGAGTTTCAGAGTGGTGTGTGAGTAGAGTAGTTAGTATTGCTGGGTGTGCTCAGTAAAGAATGCAGTAAAAACCATCAGCAATGGGAACCAGACCCACTGGGCCTCAGATTTTGGGCTGAACTCATGGTGTAACTACCAGGCAGCAATCCAAGTGTCCCTCTGCCCATTTTTTGGTTTAAATCTCTTCATTGGGAGTTATATTTTATACTAATCCTAGTTGTGTGTCAAAGTTTTTGTTTTTCATTTGCACTGCCATGTCATGTACAGTTGCCAAGTGGTCATGAAGCAAAATTCAGATTAACAACAGCAAAACACTGCTTTGGCAGTTCCTCGTGCATATGAGCAAAATATCTATTTCAGAGAGGGAGTTTTGCTTGTGGAGGAGTCCAAACTCAAATGCCCTCCACTGGTTTTAATTATAAAAATAAGTTACATCTGGTCCCACTGAGCAAAGGATCTGTTTCCACTTCTTGTGTATCTTCTGCATTGAGATGTTTACCGTATTGTTTGTCAGCACACGATACAGATTCTTTCTAAAGCAACATAAAGAAGGAGGTGAGGGCATGTTAAGGACAAATATTCACAGTTACAGGTAACCTTATAGATATAAGACAGTCCCCTCTGATCAGGACTTTGTGGTTATGATCACAGCTTAAGTCTTTGCCACAGAATTTGATTTCAACAAATGCACTGAACATACTGTTCTATGGTATTTTAGTAAAATTTAAATGAGACCTAGAAATGGTTACCAGATGTGTTCTTCTTAACACATGCTGCAGTGGCTGGTTTGACTTATAGGACAACAGTGGCCACGTATTTCTACATTCAGTGTCTTGTGGAAAATACAACCATGTGTTTTAGTAAAAAATACCATGGATTCCCACTGGATTTCAGTCTTTTGGGTGTAGCAGTCAACACTAAACAACAAATACACTCATCAATTATTGGTGTGTAAGCGTTATAAACATACTTTAAGTCCCTTCTTGTTGAGAGTGAGTAGGTTGGGGACCAGCTCTGTATGTGCTGGTTGACAATTCATTATTAGAGCTGAAATTATTAGTCAATTAATCAATTAATTTAACACCAGAAAATTATTAGGACTGTGCATTTGGACTTGGGTGAGAACAGTCACACTGCAGCTATTCGTCTATTTACACAACTGCATGTTGTGATTGGCTAGTACTCGAAGGTGGTTAATTAAAGAGGTGAAGGTGAAGAGGTCATGGTTAGGGTTTCTACCAACCAATCTGGGATATTCTCTGAGATTGAACTGGTACATTTTTAAGAAAAAACTGACCAAAATGTCTGGTGATGTAGTATAAAGAGAGGAAACAGTCTATGAAGGGGTGAGACATAGTGGATAAATGAGTAAAGCACAAGACTCACACATCAGACAGAAGTTTGCATCCTGTGTGAGAAAACGTTGGGTTTTTATTTTTAGAATTAGTTGACTTATTAGGCTCAGTATAAGATTTTAATGGTATAAAGGTGCTGATGCGAACTGTGTCCATAAACTTCAGCAGAATAGCTGAATAGACCCGTTTATGTTACTGTGTCATGTTGCAGCATTTCTAGGATGCCCAGGAATTTACACCTGGGTAGGATAGCCAATGTGGCTGTGATAGCATTGTTGGCTAATTTATAAATTTTATTAACAATCATGAACTCCCTAAATTCTCTGTTTCCATCTTCTAAATGGTCAGGATTTGTTGCTTTTGTTTAATCCACTGACACAAACTTTTAGTTTTGGAACTGTCAGGTCAAATAAAACAAGCAATGTCAAGATATCACCTTGGGCTTTAGAAAACTGTGACAAGTACAGTATTTTCAAAAAATTTTAGACAGTTTTTAGACCAAATTATGACAAAATAATCTGTAAAAATCCAACATTGCAGTGGACTGGGCAATATATGGATACTGTATCAATATCATGATATCAAGATTTGATATCACCTTAGATAGATAGATTTCCATAAGATTAGGAATGTACTGATCATGTGTTTTTTTTTGCCCCCAGTCCGATTTATTCACTATTGAGTATCTGCCAATACCGAGTCCCAATCAGATACTTCTGTTTTCTGAGATATTAAAGCTGCACAGTGCACACTTAGGTAAAAAATTACAAACCCTCCCTTTAATTATTTTGGCCTTGTCTCTGTCCGTTTAAGAAGGTACCCTGTTTTCCGGTGTTTGTTACCTTGATGCAGCCTTTGCCTGATTTACCTGAATGAGTGGTATTTAATTCAGTGTTTATTTTCGTTGTCTACACATCTTTCATGTAGAATAGGCCTCAGTTATGTAAAACTCTTAAGTGCTTTTTGCCCCTGGGGCTTTTGTTGTACTTGCAGCATCATGGTGAGTGTGGTTGTCATCTGTTCTGCACTGCAAACACCATACACCATAAACGCACAAGACTTTCACACTGAGCTGAAATGGAATTAGTGCTCATAAAAACACAAATAAACAGTCTCATACTACACTTTTGCTGTCAGTTATGGTGCATGATGTTTTGCAGCGGGCGTGGCTCAGACCCTGCTCTGACACACAATCAGGGAGCTCAGCAGAGTGGAGGAGAAGAGCAAAGTGGAGAGTTTGAGACGGTGTCTGCATGAAAGCTTCGCAAGTAAAAACACTTGTGTGACAGCCAACAGTAAACAAATGATCAGATCCTCTATACAACTCAATGTAGCTAATCCCAATCAGTTAAAAAATGCCTTGTTCGGTCCCCATCCCGATCTTTCAGATCGGTTTGGGACATCCCTACATAATATCATAAGTGTCTCTCTTCCTGGTTTTAAAGGCTGCATTACAGTAGAGTGATGTAATTTTCCTTACCAGACTGTTCTAGCTGTTCTATTATTTGCCTTTACTTACTTAATCATATGTCCACATTACTAATTAATAATTATTCATATATTCATATTATTTTGTAAATAGTTTGTGAAAGCACCAAACAGTCAACCCTACACTACCCTCACAATACTGATATTAAGATATTTGGTTAAAAATATTGTGCTATTTGATATTCTGCATATTGTCCAGCCCAGCTGCAGCTGTAGTGTAGCCTTACCTTTTTTCATAAAACTATTTTATTTTACCTTGTCTTTCTTTCTTCTAATCTGACTTGACTACAGATCTTGTGTGTTGTCTTTTGTGTGCACTTGTAACGTGTTAGCTGAGGAAATACATCCTGAGGGAAGAGTCAGTGCAAACTTCCTCTTTGTGCTGGCAGCTTGGATCTTCATCTTCCAAGTTTTGAGGCTCTGTAAGCTGCGTGATTCTCAAGCTTTACTGGGCTTTAGGATTTAACTGGGGTGGAAATGGTTATCATGCGGCTCTTCGTCAGCTCGTAGGGCCTGTGGGTGGGGGAGTCGGTGAACAAACTGGCGAGAGTTTAACAGCCCCAGCCTCCTCTGTGTATGTAGTAATGAACTCTTACCTTGGCTTGGAAGGCTGCACTGCTGCTATCCTTGCTGTGTTTTTGTAACCCTCACTAAAAAAGCCTTGCTCTTAATTGTGTCCCAGGGGGGCCGGAGCTCTCAGTATTCACAGCCTTTCCTGTCCCTCGCACTGATCCTCCCCCTCTTCCAACCTTAGCCCCATCATCCCAATTCGACAGGTCTCTCCTCTTTAATCGCTTGACTTCAAAGCGCCATTGCGCTGCCCCTCAGGCCCCTGGCTCCTCAGAGACAGGGGGCTAGCCTTTGGGGCCTGGGAAGTAGGGTGAAAGTGTGGTGGTGAACGAGGCAGCTTGTTAAGTTAGACAGGCATGGGTTAAAGAAAACAACAAGTAGTTTCGCTGCTGTTCTTCATCACAGTGTCACTAGAGAGAAGTTAGTGTTGGTAATTATAGACGCAGGTTGCAGATGTTTTAAAGGGTTTGAGTTAGACACCTCTCACCGTTCTTTGATGAGGCCATATTTGTCGAGGCGAAAGATACGGACTGCTGTCTGAGGAGCCTGCTACAAAGAGAAGAGGCCTGGCTAATGTTTGCCGCTGACTTACCAAAGAGGTGGACACAGTGTCAGCTTTCATCAGCAGCAAAATAGCACCCTCCAAACACGTTACCAGGGGCTGCGCTCTTATCAGGTTTCCATTAAGCACAAAACAATTAACACAGAGAAAACAGATGACTGTGTAATGAGTTCAGTCTGCATCTTTAGCTGGAATAATTGTGTACCGCAAATGAGTGAATGCACTCGTGCCCGGTGTGTAACCCGAGAGCACCTACTGTAGCGTGGAGAACAAAGAAAACAGTGGGTTAGCTGTGGCCAGAGAAGAGAGAGTGGGTGATTAATTGAGCGATGCCCTCTGATCATAGTGGGGATTGTTTCTCCATCGTGGTGGTTTATCTTTATCTCTGGTGGTTGACTCACACTGTTAGATCAATAAATCCAGATGGGGTGAGATGATAATTCTGCCTCAGCATTGCCCTCATTAAAGCGGCCGTTCGGGAGATATATGGCTGCCGGCAATTACCCTCTTTCTCATTTCTATAATATTATCCGGTGATGTATGTGGAATTGGACTTGCATGGATATCACCAGGGAGAGCTGACATCCAGAGCTGTGGATTTTCCCTTTTATTAAGTGTGTTTAGAAAGGTTTGATTCCAGGCGTAAAAGGCCCCAGGGGTCATCATCTGTAAATGTGCAGTTGCCTCTTCAGCTCAGAGGTTTGCTTTTATCAACACTGGTGAGAAATTGAGGGCAAATGCAGCTGCGAAGTGCAGATGGAAGAATAGTCACTTCCTCCCTCAGTTTTCTGCCTACTTCCTGTCCCCAGAGGAAGTGTCGCCAGTCAGGCTCCCTGCTGTTCTCTGACCTCTGACATTTCAGTCAAGGTTGGCCACCTGATTGGCAGGATGAGGAGACTTATGGAGGCGAAGAGAAAACATAAAAACAAGTCCCTAGCCAATAGTGAAAATATAGTAAAGGTCAAGGTGTGCTCGAAACAAACAATTCCGTGCAGTATGTCGTGAGATCATGTTTGAAGGGTTAAAAGGATACTTAAATGGTTTTCAATCGGCTGTGTATCTTTGCAATGTGGGTAGTATGTGTGCGTAAACTGTGGTGAACTTCCCTCCATCTTACCAGTGCCCAGATCTGCATCCTGCTCATCTCTCATCTCAACCCCAGTGGAGTTTTCTTGGCTGTAGGGCTGTTGCTTGAACTACAAATCGCACTTCCACCATTTCATGTCGCCATCATGGACACAAAGAGTATAGAAGCAGATCAAGAGAGACCCGTCCCATTTTTACTTATTGTCTAACTGTAATTCCAGATCATTTGTTACCAGCCAGCCAAATGGCCAACCCCGCATTACGTCACCCACCAGCGGGAGCATTTATTGGTCTAGTGTGGCGCAGTGCATTTTGGTAGTTGTATGTTTTCTACTTATTGAGCGTAAGCAAATGCCACAGCCCTTTTTCTATTTTTTTTTCTGGTCATGTAGGAACAGTTTTAAGAGTATGTGCATATTATTCTACATAGACAGCCCAGTTTTATGAAAAGACCTTCTTTCCAGCATTGAATTACTTCTTTAATATCTATTATGAATGACTACACTCACAATTAAGGTCAAAAAAGCCTGTGGTCACAGGGGTGAAACAAAGAATCATACAAATGGGTATAACAGTCAGCATGTGCACACAAAAAGTGTACAGAACAGAACCAAAGTAGTCGTGGTAAAAGTGAAAACAAGAACTTTAGGGAGAAGTTTAAATCCTTCCTGCACTGCATACATTCAGACCCAACCTCAGAAGACCTGAGGATAATTAGACCTAAAATCCAAAGTGCGGTCAACCTGAACAGATCCTAATACAGAGAGAGCACCAGCACAGCAGCAGCATGAAGGCCTTTTTTCATCTCCTGCACTAATAATAAAAGATTCTGCAGCCAACTGGGCGAGAGTAGATAATACTTTTCTGAACTATTTAACGTCTGTCAATCAAATTCCAAAAAGTAATTGTCATTTAATTGCATACATTTTCATAGGCTACCGATTTCCAGAAATCGCATTGTGAATATGATACACAACGTGATTGGAGCTAATACTGAATATGCTGGGATCCATTCAGACTTGAGACCTGTGGCAGGAAAATGAGACCAGAGCTGATTAGACCAGTGGTTCCCAAGCAGTCCGGCCACAGGGTCCAGATTTCTCCTCAGTCATTAGGTCAAGGTCCACATATTTTAATATATTCAGCGTTATACTTGTGTTTGGCCATATTGATGAGCTAGTTTGCTGTCTCTGTTAAGTAGCTGTCCGTTATTCACTCGTTCTACCGCAGGCACTTCAAAATAAAAGCTTTGTGCCAGAAATTGTGTTTTCTACAAACTTTTCACATTCCCAAATCACCTGTGGTCCATTCCGAATGGACCCGCAACCCACTTTTGGACCCGCCAGCCACCAGTTGGGAACCACTGGATTAGACTGAGTATAATTTGGATTTAGTCCAACTTGAGTCTGCAGCCCCCAGTACAATATTTGATACTTTTTGACGACCAGTTAATTTGAAGCACACCCACTCCTTCACTCCTCTGATTCCGTAATGACCACTCCAGTTTCCTCTGTTATCTCTCTTGTGAATTGGCCTGTAGGGGATAACTACAATACATACTGTATGTAGATTAAGCGCATAATTTATGATGTGCTAGTGTCTTACACACTGAATAGATGTTGGTGATGCAATAATATTGTCAGAGCCTGAAATAGCAGAGGCTAATCAATTAGTGGCTGCCTTGATGTTTAAATTGCCCACAGTGCTCGTGAGCTTAAATGTCAATGACTAGTTGGCGAGAGAGATATCCTTAAAAGGGAAGCCATTGAAGGGATGTAGATGAAACCTTTTCTCTAGTGTTGAGTCGTTCCGTGCTTTGTTGGACCCTCAGCGGCCTGGCCTTTCTGTCTCCCTCGAGGGTTCGTCCCATTGTTGTGCTTTCTCAGCCGTCTGCGCTGATCTCTCTTCTCACCCCCATAACCGATTCAATGAGGCTCTGCGATCCTATTGGTGCTCCACTTTCCAGTGAAAAGGGTTTCCATGGAAACCAAAAAATAATGCAGACCCTCACCACTGTTGCTCTCCAACAGCTAATAGCTCTCTAAACAGGGGTTCAGGAGAGACACCTCTGCAACAGGCTTCAGGGTAAAATTTGACCACTCCGCTGCTCAGCACCAGATTACAGACGATTATGTACCTATCTGCTGCTGTTGTGATGGACTGAAACAAAATGGAAAGGGATTACGGTGTTGTATCGCCTAGGGATATGTTTGCTAAGCCATATGGTGAATATTTTGTAAATGACTCTTTCAAGTAGGCTCCATACTTTGGCTCCCTGTGCATGTGTAACCACCGTGGAGATGTTATTGATTCCCTGAGCTTGTGCTTTGTAGTGTCTGAATTCAATGCTCTTTGATAAGGGAGTGTATCATTCCAGTGCATCTCCCCACTTCTCGGATTTGTCCGTTTTCCTCACTCAGGCTTTGATTGCCTTCTCTAGATATTATCAGAAGCCCCTGTATTGTGTACGGGGGAGGGTGTGTTGCTGCCACTGTCAGTTGGGTTCTACGTCCTGGTGAATCTGATGTCTGCTGGCAATATGGTGTGTCGGCGGGATGATGTGGCTGGCTCTATCAGCCAGAATACTCCTGGGACATTCTCCATCCCCAGCCCCTGTCAGACTGAGAATACCCTGCCTGTATTTCACCATCTAATGTGGCAAGAGCTGCATGCTGTTCATGCCTCCGTAGGCAGCTCTCGCCATATTTGATGCTGTAGTTGTCTGTGCCAGTGCTTTGAATACAGCTCCAAAGTATTGTCAGTCAAAACCGTGCTGCTGACTATTTTTGCACATCGAGGCTGGAATACCAGCAGTTTAATTGGCTCTCATTGCTATATCGTTATTTTCAGCTGGGAGACACTTGTGGCAAAGCAGTTTAGAACCAGGAGAAAAAGTTTAAAGCATTTATGCTCATTAGACACGGTTGGTAGGAGACGTATCGTGCATTGACAGTTTAAGCCAGCAAGTAAGAAAGCAAGGTATTCTCCTTTCAGTGAATAATGCATGAGTTCAGATGCTCATCAAGGTCACGTCAGGAGCTGTGTAGGGAATCTGTGGTGAGTTGGGTCTTCTAATAAAGGGTAATTAACTAAGTGAGAAGATACACACATTCAAACACCTTAAGGCAGATATTAAAATTTTACCTGCCAAGAAAGGAGGCCTGGACCGCTACCATTAAAGGCACTACCTTTATTTTATTCTTTCCTTGTTAATTTTGCCTTCCAGCTGAGAAGTGAAACATTCACACATAAAACACTGATGCAGTCTTAAATTAGCTCGCTGCTGGGAGCGAGCGCTTCATACATAATAAATGCAAACTCTGTCATTTTAAGTGTCCTAGAATTTTATTTTCTGTGGGGTTTTTTTTTCTAACTGAGTCTTATTCTGCACAAATGAATTACGCATACCAAGACAAATGTGCCACTTTTCTGTCTCCTGGCTGGTGCCTCACTGTTTATTCATCTCATTAGCTCAGTCGTGACCTCTGCTTCTTCCATTGTGCTTCTGTCCAACAGCCCATGAAAACAGGAGAGGAGAGAGAGCCGAGAGAAGTCGTCAGCTTCACCTGAACAAAGAAGAGGCACAAGCAGATACACATGGTATGGCAGTATTTTATCTATAAACGAAGCACACATGGTCTTAAAGAAAACTCACAGCTGTTGTTCTGCCCAGCATCTGTAATGTGGGGGTGTTGCCATGAATGATTTCTACTGAATCCAGCAATGATTCCACTCTCAGCAGATGCATGTTAAATCAGCGAGAGAAACAGCAGAAAGAGCTTGTTGACAGACTCTTTTCAGTAAGATGCTGACAGCACAGGCGCAAAGCCATTGTTGCCGTCAACAGGAGGCACGGTGCTGGCGAGAGCCAGTGCGCGAAGCTGGTCCTGCGAAGAGGCAGACAAGTGCTTTTGTCCTTTACCCGCCACAGCAGGCCGGCACTGGTCTTTGTTAGCTTCTGATTTGCATTGGCATTTGTAATATTAGTATTCAAGGCACGGCTGAGAGGCAGACATGTATAGATTGAGAGGTTAAAGGGGAGTTTAGACCCAGACACATCAGATGTAATCAGTCATAGCACATAACCATAAAAGCAGACAAATAAATGTGTGTTACACGTGCAAGTGACATGAAACATTATAACCAGATTCTTTAGCTTCAACTTTATAAGAACTGATTTAAAGGTTAATTCTGGTTTATAACAATTTGGGTCTTGTTTTCTGAGTTTTTGACATATTTTAATAAGATTGTAGCTGCTAATGAGCTGCTGAGACCTGGGAACACTGCAACATTGTTTTTAAAAAAAGAGGTCAGACGGGGTAAGAAAACACAAGTTGTCAGATGACCATTCCCATTTGAATCAAAGGTTAACAATCAAAGGTTGTTTGGAAGACAAAAGAAAGGCAACATTTCCAAAACTATTATCCAGAACTGTCAGGTATACAGTTTACACACTGACCTCTTGGTACGTCTACTTACCATAGTACAGTTTTGTCCTGTGTAGTAAGGGATTTTACTAACATTTTGGGTGCTCACTTTCATTATTACCTCCAAATAAAGTGGTTCATCAGGATCAATGTAGATTATTCAAGGGACGAAATCAAAAATGCACATTTTTCCACTTACCTGTAGAGCTATTTATCAATCTAGATTATTTTAGCATGAGTTGCTGAGTGTTAGAGATATCGTCTCTTAAGATTTCTGCCTTCATTTAAATTATAATGAAACTAGATGGCACTCGCTTGTGGTGCTCAGAGCACAAAAAATATGTTTCGTAACTCATCAGCAATGTCTCTCCCCAGAAATCATGATGCAGTTACTTCAGATAATCCACAGACCTTGTTGTGAGCAGTGTCTTTTAGGAACTATTTTCCTTCTAACAAACTACACCCGCCAACTGTATCACTGCACGGGAGGAAGCATCCCTCTACTCATGGACGACGAGAGGCTCATGTTTGTGACAGCACAATATGTCAACATTAATGGCGTCCTCCTCAGCTGAGCTGTAACATTAGCTTGCTCAGTGGTGCTAGGTGAGCTAGCACTAGATGCACGCCTCCCTCTGATTGGTGATACAGTTGGAGGGTGTTGTTCAGAAGAGACAAAATAGTTACTAGATGAAACTGCTGTAACAAGGTCTGTGGATTATATTGAGTCATGATCTCTGAAAACAGACATTGCTGTGTTTTAAAGGTACTATTTTGGTTCAGTTCCACTATAGTGGAGAGAAGGCAGACATCTCTATGGGCGATATCTCTAACACTCTTAATCTAGACTGATAAATAGCACTACAGGTAAGAGGAAAAATATGTATTTTTGATTTTGGCATGAACTGTCCCTTTAGAAATAAAAGTTCTTTCTCGACCTTGGAAACTGTAGTTGATCAGTCTCACCACATGGTCTTTCTACAGTACTATTTGTTCCTGAGTACATCTGCTCAGAACTTTGTCTAACTTGGTTTAAAAGTTGAGATTACATTTTGCTCTTTATCTTAGAGACAGCAGTTGACAAAACAACCTCATCAGAAGGAAATGGAAATTTTAACATCCACAGTTTCGGTGGGGCAAACTCCATCTGCGAGATTGTGTGATACAATTAACAGCTCTGGGATAACTAATCAGTGGGCCCTGTGGTGAGAGTGTTTTGTTAAATGAAAAGAGGACCCAAATCGTAATAAACCAAAGTGATCCTTGAAGTTCTGCGATAAATGCTTTAAGACAGCATGATCTCAACCAATTGCTCTATAATCACACAGTCACACAGACACAGAGTTACATTAATAACCACATGCAGTACAAGGTGCCTCCACTGCAGAAAATTACAGGCAAGATCAAAGAGACATGAATTTTCTGCTACACTCTTCATGCAAAGGCATTAACACACTTTTTGGTTTATTTCTATGAAGTTGTTATTTTTGCAACGGGGCCTCTGATATATGTGGATATCTCTTTCATCTGAGGCACAAACATTCACACGCTTTATCCTTGAGGCTTTTGTTTTTAATCTTTGCATTGCGCTTGAAACACCAGCCTGTAACACAAATTAGGTTACACTGTTCCTTTTGCTGTTTTTCTCTTTCTTTCGTTGAACTTTAGCTGAGTGTATGAAGGTTCAGATGTGTGTGTGTGCTACACAGAGTCATCAGTGAGAGATGAAACAGCTTCTAGGTCCTCTTCAGAAGGGAACTCGCTGTATTCAAACTAACATATGGCCTTGCAACAGGGTGTGAGTGATCGCTCATTAGACAAATGGCTGGCCAAGCTGTCCCCCCTGTCGTAAAGTGCAGGGCTCTGCGTCCCTTTGTTTTCTAACAGGAACTAGTGCTAAGTGGAGATGCCAAATACTGCTCTGCAGACAAAGGCCACTCTCACCACATATCCGGGTTGCCGTGGAGACCAGTGTTCTTATTGGAGGGCTGGAGAGATCACAACCGGTGCTAAAAACAACCTCAGTAGATTTTACAAAAACTGTGTATTTGAGCCACAAGAAAGTCAAAACTATGATTGTTTTATCATAGAGCGCATATTTCTGCTCGTTGTCAGGATGTAGTGACGCACGAGCACTTGTGTGTGTGTGTGTGTGGTGTGTATTTTGTGCCTCTGCGTATGTTTACACTCCTAAGTTTCCTTTTGTGTTTGGTCCCCTGAGGCCGAAAGCGTCGTCTTTGCTTAAATCTCCCATTGTTTACTTCTGCCGAGGCCATCTGTGATGTAAACTCTCTTTACATGGAGATTTGGCAGAGACAACAACCTTGAATTGAACGATATATAGTGCAAACAAGGTCCACAGAGAACATTACCAACATTTTAATAGTCTCTTGCCTGAGGGTCAAACACTGGTCACATTAGAGTTGGTGGAATTATTGATTGGATTTTCAACTTTTTGTCGAACTGACACTGATTCTTACTCCTCATGACCCTGTCATAATGAAAAGAATTTGGCCAAGATTGTGGGAACTTGCAGAAAAGAAGGCAAAAATACAAGGACTGCAGGAAAATAATTCGCTCTGTTGTCGTCACAGTCATTATTGAGCATTCAGTTTTGAATTGAGTCATAACTCATTTTTGTGGAAAGCCCCAATGGCATTGTGTCATCCTCCAAACCTCCCCGTGGGAACAGTCCCGACTGAGCCCTACCAGGCGGTTAGGTGCAGAAGTGTTTATGTGTTCATTGTGTGCTGCTACCACATACCCTCACTGCCAGACAACCAGCAGACTAAGAGCTGGAACTCCAGGGGATCAATGCATCATTGACCATGTGCCTGGGCCTGGTATTGATCCAGCCCCGCGCAGCCAGGTTTGTATCTTCACTCAGCCAGATAGAGGTGCCGACACAATTAAGTGAGAATCCCTGCTTTGAGAGAGCGAGGATCACACACACGCTAGTGTTCAATAGACGCCAAAATCTGCTCATCTCAATCACATGTCCTCTGCTGGAGTTAACTGAGAAGCTATCAATACCCTTCCCCCTTCCAATCTTTCTTATCTAAGGAGCTGGAGAATCGATTTCACTGTAGGAGTATGAGCAACTGTTAGTACTGAACGAACAGCTGGATGCGTGCCCAGTTGGGATGTCAAGAATGTGGCCTGCAGTGCTGTTGACAACACATGGTCAGTGAGTTTCTGACTGCGCATTTGTTCGTTTTGGAAGTCTTCTCTAGTTAATCAGCCTTTTGTTCAGGAGTGTGTCAGCTGCCTGGTCAGAGGACTTCTGCCCTCCGGGTTCACACAATCTCATTCCCAAACTGAATAGGTCAGGAGAGCGCCACTCACAGGCTCAGATAAGAACTGCTTTAGATTCACTGCACGTATTGCAACAATGGGCTGAGATGATAAATGGCTTTGCAAGGCAGAGCAAATTCATCAGTAGCTGCCTACTTTTTTTTGTGGTGAACCAGCAATGCCCATAATGTGTAGTAGCTGTTAATGTTCACAATCCTATATATATACTGTGAAAACTCATTAAGCTAAGCTTGCCTGAGGGTAGATCATTTGTATGTCTCCACCTCAGCATCGAACCAACATGAAGACCTTTGCTACAAGCCTGGCAGTTTCTCCAAACTTCCCAACCCCGACTGAGTTTCTACGCTGTGCTCCCTGTGTGAGCTACTCCCACACACACTGTGTGCTGGGTTGCCTTTGAGCTACTTTCGTACACTTTCTCTCTGCGCTTGTTCACCGTTGTTTGCAAGCTGCATGCCCTCTAAAGCAGCATACAGTGCTAGAGCTGCTTAGCATTCAGTACACTTCAAAGCTCCTCGGTGTGACAGCACAGCCCAGGGCTCATTCTCTCCTAATTGGAGGTTCATTAAGGGACATGGTGTGCCTCAGGGGAGCCCTGCTCACTGCCAGAGGAGCCTGTCTTTATTCGGATTTTGGGGTGTTTACTTGCTGCGGCTGATTTAGGAAGTCATGGAGAAATATGAAAATGGGTTTTTAATTGAGATAAAGGCTGATGTGGCATGTGTGTGGTCCCTTAGTGTCATTGTCGGAGGGTATTAGCGCACTCCGGAGAGAGCTTTAGAGCGGCGCGGAAAAACACACCTGCTCCAGCTGCATCGGGGAGCCAGAGGACGAAATGTGCCGTCCCCAGGGTTCAACTACAGGTGATCATTTAGAGGGTCAATGACATTTAAAGGGGTCAAGCTCCAACCCTTCTAGTCTCAACGGGGTTTCAGTATTAATGGTTATTTGTTATGCTGGCTCACACTCAACATGAAGTGAACTCGCTGGTTATCGGGAGGGTGGAGGGTGGCGTCAATTTGGCGAGGAGCAGACACACTGTCCTTGTCGTGGTGATCCATTTGTCCGGGGCGGTGGCCAGTGAAGCAAGGGAATATGGACTCACTTCATTAATCGTGCCGAAAGTGTCAACTTCAAGGAGAACCACCCAAGGGTGTACTATTTATATATGCAGCGCTCCAAATGCAGGTCTATGTCTTCCTTATCTTTTAACCGCAGTGAGTTGACATGACCATCATGATCGTGTAGACGTAGGCAAAACATACATCTGGATTATTGAGTTAAGTGTGAAAACAGGCCTGTAGAAATGTGTCAGAATTCCTCATCTTCATACTGAGAAGAATGTAGGTCACATGGGTTTGCCCTCATTACAGTGCTCTGGCTTCTGTCGGTCCTGTGAAGTTGATTTAGGATCACTTCTCATTAATCCCCTATCAAACTCAACCATGCTGGGGCTCCTCAGCCCAAGCTGTCTGTGGGTCGGCCTTTGCCAGGAGTAAACAATGGGATCTTAGTGCCGTTTGGCATTTCATGATGTCAGTAATAGGAGATGCTGCAGACGTAGATGGAGTTGGCATTTACTGGATACCTCAAGGCAAAGACTGCCACTTAGATTGTCAGATTGAGGACATACATACATACAGTATTTCTAGCTAACAATGTCTGCAAATATAGCAGTGCAGGATTCCTTACTGCTGCGTTTGTTTCATGTTTGTTTATACTGGGTGGTTTTTTTTTGCTAGTCTATACAAACACAATGCCACACTCATCCTGACACATTGCTGGCTTAGCAAAGCAGCACACCTGAGGAAGATCTGCCTTTAATCTGGTAGTAATTTGTCGATGTTGTTGTAAGGCTGCAGCTCCTGGGGTGTGAACCACGTTTCCCCTGTCCACATAATGCACTCTGCAGAATATTCAGAGAGACTTAGTGGTCTGATCACTAGGGCTGGGCTGTGATCGATGAGGACCTGCGATCCCATGGGAGTCATGGGAAAGACCAGTTTGTTTACTCTGCACTTTCTCCAGGGTCTCTGTGGCAGTTTGATTTATACTTTGCTGGTTTGCACCATAAGCTTGTTATTCGGAGCCTGGCTAGGCCCGAATCGTCCACTTCATTCTTAAGCATCCAATGCATTTTAATGCAGAAAAGAAAATTGGCTCCAGATCTGACAGTTGGTTTGACCCTGCGATGGGAGCGAAGAGCAAAAGGGTGAAGCTGGAAGAGAAATCAGACATTTTGTTTGGAGAATGAGATGTGAGCTGAGCCCTGAGAGTTTTTCCATCCGACCCTTTCCTCCCCTTTCCTCCCCCTCCTCGTTCCGCCTCTTCATCCCTTGCTCCAATAAATACAGTTTGCACTCTTCGTAGGGGCCCAGGACTAACAGTGGAGAGCAGGAGGGATGAGAAAGGGCCTTTTCTAATGCTTTTTTTCTGAGACTGTAATGTATGCAAATCTCAATTAAGACCTCCTGTGCCCTCATTAGGCCTTTCAGTGGGGCTTAGGAAAAGGGGGGGTTAATTAAAACCCATCTCGGGCAATGAGGCTGTTGGTTGCTCTCAGAGTACCACAAGGAGAGTGATCAATACCTAAGCATATCATTATGATTTAGAGGAGGTGTTAAACCATAGCTCTAAATCAATTTCCCTGGGTCTGGGGAGGAAAGGAGGAGAGGAAAAATAATAAGCCCTCAGGCTGGTGAGGGGAGGAAATGTTCTCATTCTGTGTTAGCTCGCTCCCGCAGCAGACAAAGACCGCCTTCACATCTTTAGTATTGTTCAATTTTATTGTCACGGCAACTTACACAAGCCCACAATGAGACAAAAAACTTTCTCTGGAGCTCACAGCACATTGAAATTAGAAGCAGGAGGAAAAACAAACCAGTGCAGGCACACCACAATAAAAGAAAACTAGAGTAGAAAAAGATATGGGTCATGACTTTCTTATTCGCATGACTGCTATACGTCTGTGTGAAATAATAATTTGCAGCAGCCAATTGTGAGGTTTGTTAATGACATTGGTTTGGAGAGATTGTGGTTTATTTCACCTGAAAATGGGAATTTTCGAGTGAAAGGGGTGAAAGGGTCGTGGCTGAATTACATCTGAGCGACAGCAGAGCTCCTTCAAAGACGGACAGGAATCAAAGCTGGTGTCGATCACAACCCGGGCTTCACCGCCGTCTCAGAGAAGCAGAGAGAGATCACCCAAAGGAGTCATTTGACAGCACATCAGGCATTGGAAAGACTGCCTGAAGATTATGAGATTACATCTGACGGACGTGCTGCAAAGGACAGACAAAGAGAAGTGAAAAGAAGGCATTTTAACTTTTTTTGTTTTCAATTAAAGGTGACGGTGTCTCGCTGCCTGGTTGTGTAAACCTATTTACAATTCCTCAGAGAAGTTGCTTTCTAATCCGCTTGTTTCTCAGCCTCAATCCTGGCTATCACTATGGGAGAGCAAATTAATAATCACAACTACAAAGCAAAGAGTGCCGGTTCGTTTCTGCCAAATAATTAATTTTCTTCTTTCACTGAGACTGCAATTATAGCTGCCCCACAGATTTTTCTACTTCTGTTTTTGCAGCATACGTAGAGATGATTCCTCAGACAATTCCTGTCCTCCCTAAAGGGGAAAAACATGTTCATTTCTAGCTTGGTAGGTTAAACAAAAAAATGCCTCAATGAAGGTTTTGTGGTGCATCAGATATATATAGGTATACAGGGTCAGGGATACTGAGGCACCCATGTTGTCTCTTAATGCAGGGGAGGCGTCCTTCATTAACCAGGAGTGCCTCCAGGACGGGCCCTCATCAGGTAAAGTGTGTTTATGTCAGATAGAGGAGAGCACAGGGCTCCTGCCTCTCATTACATTAAGTAGAAGAAGCTCCATGGTAAAGGCCATGCATTGTCGGTTAATGCGCATGGAGCCCCAGTCAGGACTCATATCCTTAAAATGCTCTGAGATAGACAGCCCCCCTTCCCCCGAGTCACACTAAACCCAGGGACCCCATCTGTCCAGAGACAGGAAGTGCTGATAGGGAATCAGGCCTTGTGACTGTGAAAGCGCTTTTTAAAATTACATAAGTTGTCACGGTGTGTGGTGAGATGAGATGTGTCAGGTTGGGTTGACATTTGTAGCCCAAACTTGTAGTTACTTAGGGATTGCTGAGAGACTATAGCTGGAACGGTGCGCCTGAGGGGATAATACAAGGATTTTCAGCTGAAATTGGACCAAATGAACTGACAGGCCTGCGTGTGTGTGTGTGTTGTATGTTTGAGTGGCAGAACTCATTAAAAATGTGAACAGGTTTTTTTTGCAGAGTATTATTTTCTTGGCAGTTTCATCTGAATGCATATCCAGAGCTCAGGAGAACGGGAATACTGTGAGCATTTGGCAGGATTCATTAAGTGGCACGTTTTAATGTTTATGTTGTTTTCTTCCAGGGGCAGGGAGAGGCTTCAGCTCGGGGGACAACCATGGAGGGGGACTGTCTCAGCTGCATCAAGTACCTCATGTTTGTCTTCAATTTCCTTATCTTTGTAAGTATTTTTCATCTCTTTCTCAAAGACACTTAATCTGGCTATCTCTGAAGTTAGCGTCAATCTAATGATTTGAGATGGGCCTCTGGCTGCCCCCTGCCCGACTGACTAATGGAGCCACATTTGCATTTCATTAGACGGAGGCAATCTTGATTCTATCAAATTCTCTTTTGATTAGATTTTAGTGTGCTGACACACATCTGAGGCACGGTGTGCCGCGAAGAGTTTGTGACTGGCACCTGAGTTTATCAGTCTTGATCAGACAATCAAGAGTAATCCTGTTAGTCTGAGCCTGTGAATGGGGGGAGGGGTCTGAGTTAGAAGGTTTGTCTCTTTTCCTGCTTTATTAAGCGCAACCAAACCGTTTAGAGACTCCACTCAAAGGCGGTTGTTCAAGGCCGGGGTAATAATGCAACCAACAGACCAAAGAATGAACTTGGCTGTTAGAATCACTCAATAACAACCACTGTTTTTACGACAACCCTTTGTTTCTCCCTAATGCATTTCACACTCATGGAACACAACCTTTTTTTTTATTAATAATAATAATAATACTAATGATAATAATATAAATAATCGGCTTGAACAACATAGCACTCTTCATAACATATAATGCAGCTCAATGTGCTTAACAAGAGAAAAAAATCAATGGCACAAATATTTAAATACAGGAGAGACACAAGGATTGAAAACAATAAATAAAATCTCAAAGGGATTAAAAATTGAAAATACTAGCAATTAAAAGCTGATAATATTAAAAATAAATAAATTAAAAATCACAAAGACAAGTATTATAAATATAAATGAAATATCAAATAGTAACAATGATGTTAGAAAAACATGGAATTAAATAAAAGCAAGATCATAAAAACAAGTTTTACATACGTTGCTTGTCTTATTTGTTTTAAATCTGCTTAACATCAATAAGCTGCTTCACTGTACTTTTTATAATTTACTCTTGGTACATTTAGCTAGCCAGTGCTAAACGACCTAAAGGCCCAGACACACCCAACTGACAAGTGTCGCTGGTGTCTCAGCCAAAAAGCTGTACCTGAACACACCACAGTGACTACAGCCAATGGCCAACTAGCACATACGTCCTGCACCTGCGTGAAAGGAGATATATCTCCATTATAGCAGGGGGGGGGGGGTCTATATTTGTCATTAAAGAATGGGAGACTGGAAGAGGCGCTAGTTAGCCAGTTAGCACTGTAGGAGCCAAGCCTATTAGCTTGCAGCTACGTGGATGCTTCACCAGGCCTGACCAGGCTGACACGCTTTGCACGGTTGATGCCACAGATTCCTTGGTTGTGTTGAGTTTAGACAATAAACTACAAGTCCAGTTGCAGAACAATCATCGTGCTTATCCATACCACCAGACACAGGTTAAATAAATAGCCATTTCTTTACTTTTTATCCAAACTGAACACACAGCACGTTACACACTATCCCGCGCCACAGCAGTCAAACACAACAGCATATCAGCACAGCGCCACCCATTGTGCATCCATGGTAAATAAAATTCAGGTGTGCTGAGTAAATGACATATTTGGCTCTCGCAATCACATCATCAACACGACCTGATGCTGAAGGAAAATGAAAGAATGATATTCACTGTGCGCTAGCGAACAATAACACAAACAATCCGTCACCGACCACGAGTAAGTGTCAACCTGAGTATCCTGGTGCGTGCTGAAACTTTGATTTCATTTTGGTCCGCTGTCAATCAGAGTGATTTTACTCACTGGGTCCGATGCTCATTCGACATGCTGAGTTGTCAAAAAAAAAAAAAAAAAGCAGACAAGAGTTGACGAAGGCCAATAGTGCAGGACACACACTCACTGCTCACCAACAGCCCGACACTGACCAACATAATAACGTAGCTTGGTGTTTTAGGGTTTTGCCATAACAGTTTGGAACATGCTCAGATATGCAGGTGGGCAGATGTGAAGGTGCAAAACTATTTAGGGTCTTAAAAACAGGTAGAAGAATTTTAAAATCAGTCCTTAACATTACAGGTTTCCAGTGAGATAATGCTAGTACTGGTGTATGATGTCCTCTTTCCAAGGTTTTATCAAAACTCTTGCAGCCTACTTGTTTTTTTAGTGCATTACAATAGTCTAGGTGAGCAAATACAAAGGCATGGGTCAGCTTTTTAGCATCTTCCAAAGAGACGTAGGGTCTGTTTCTTGTGGTATTTCTTAAAAGCAAACATTGTAATGTTGATATGTGATTTAAAGTTGAGCTTGTATTCAAAAACAACACCCAGGTTTAATAATGTAGTCTTATTCTGTAGAGCCAGATGTTGTTTAATACAATGTCTCTCTGTACATTTGAACCACTTAAAAGAATTTCTGTTTAACCTTCGTTTAATATGAGGAAATTATGACTCATCTACTGTTCAGTGCTGGAGAGGCAATTTATAAAGGAGTTTAGAGCATCAGTATCATCTGGCGCTACAGATAAATATAACTGATTGTCATCAGCATAACAATGAAAATTAACTCCTTCAATGAGCTTTCAAAATAGCTACCTCCTCTCCTCACACCATTACCTCTGCATCTAACATGAAGTGTTGTTCATTTGCCGAAGCCCAGGTCTCTCCTTCCTGTGACAGGAAGAAGGGGATTGTAGTTGAAGTGTGTGTGGCTCAGATCTCTCCCACCCCCTACCTTCGTACCTTCTTCTCTTAATCACATGAGTCACCCCACAGTGGCTGCAGATAGGGTTTTAGTGAAAGGGAGGATGGAGGCAGCAGAGCTGTGCATTTCTTTAGCAGGCTGGGGGGAGTAGTTGAAGCAGGGGAGACATCTCCACCCACCCCCCACTGAGGCTTTATGGCACTGTAGATATCCAGCCATTTATCTACTCTCAACTCTAACCCCAGCCTTTCAAAGATTTGCATTACCAGCATGTTTTCCCGGGAAAAAAAAGCACAAATTTATTTTCCATTATATGACATCTTGTTGAATGTTGCGTGTGCCACTGGGGATACACTGAGTTCCCATTAATTTTTAAAATGCAGCCAATTCCTGTTTTGTCTAACTGGTGTCTTTCTTTTCTCCATCAGCTGGGGGGCTCTTTCCTCCTGGGAGTGGGAGTGTGGGTACTGGTGGACCCCACAGGGTTCAGGGAAATTGTCGCAGCCAACCCCTTGCTGTTCACTGGTGTCTACATCATCCTGGGCATGGGAAGCATGCTCTTCCTTCTGGGCTTCCTGGGCTGCTGTGGAGCCATCCGTGAAAACAAGTGTCTGCTCCTCTTTGTGAGTCGCCTGACAAATTCAAAATGTAGTTGTGTCACTGATCTTGTTTGTGTGCATATATGTTGATTATTCTGTCTGTCAGTTTTTTGGACTGTCATGCTTGAAACAGAAAGCCAAAAGAGCAAAATGCCCTTCTATTTGCCTTCGTGCCTCAAGCCTCATGCATAGTTAATGCTGAGTGAAGCAGGCACAGCCAGAATGTGATTTTTACTGACTGACATGCACTTTTTCTGCCACTCATCCACCTTATCTCTCTCACTCTCTGCCTCCTTTCTTTTGTCTTACCACAGTTCTTCATGCTCATCCTCCTCATCTTCTTAGCAGAGCTGGCTGCTGCCATCCTGGCCTTCATATTCCGGGAGCATGTAAGTTGCCTCAGTTAGGGTTGGGCAGGTGTAAAATTTCCAACTAGTCTGATATTAAGCACCAAATCTTAACTCAGCAGCCACTGCTAAGTGGAACAAAATGACACCGCGTCCCAACAGCAAAAAATGTCTGTTTATCCCATCAAATAACATTAGAGCTGTCTGTACACACTGTATCTGTCAACCCTTAAATCTTGAAGCGACATCACTTTTCTTGTGCTGCTTTGAGACATATTTCGCAAGTATTTAAACCTTTGAACCCTGAGCTAATTGGTGTGATTTCTTTCAGAAACGTGGCAAAAAAAGGCAATGAGCAACTTGGTAAGAAATGTCCCACAAATTGAAAAAAAAAAATTTAATTAATAGAAAATTATTTTAAAAAAAAAACTAGGGCAAAACATCGAGAACAAATTATATTTATAAATATTATTAAACATATTTAAAATTATGGTACAAAAGTCTTACAATTTTTAAGCAGTTTTTCCAGGTTGTTTGTTTGTTTTTAACTTTTTTTAAACTAATTTTCTTGTTTTTCTTTTTCTCTTTTTACTATTTTTTTTTTGCAATTTTTTTGGGGTCATTTCTTCTTTTATTGCTCATTGCTTTTTTCCCATGTTTTTGAAAGAAATCAAGCCAATTTGCTCAGGTTTCAGAGGCTTAAATATGCACTTCTGTGACATGTAAACAAACAATGTAAATAATAATCTTCTCGCTCCAGATCAGACTGGAGACTTAACCACTTAAAAGGTGGGAGAGGGGGTAGGGTGAGGGCAGTGTCCTTGCCGCAGCAGCAGTGGGCTCAATTCCAGCCTGCAGCCCCTCGCTGCATGTCATCCCCCTCCTCTCCCTGACCCCCTCACACATAGACTGTCCCATCTAATGAAGGCAAACAGCCAAAAAAAGGTGGATGAGTAGCTTGCTTGCTGTCTTCCTACATTTGTAATGTTGCTTTTTTAAAACAGAGAACATGTTTAAGTTGTGATATGACTGGAAATTACATACAGTATAGCCAACAGTAAGTAGCCTAGCTTGTTTTTAGTGATGGCCATTAACCAGAAACTTTCAGATACCTGGTACTTCCAGCCAGCCTCCACCATATTTAAGTTTTGGTAGTGAAATAAGGAGGTATCACATAAACAATTCCTCATCTTAACTTGATGCATTTCTCGTCCATTGACGCTTTGAAAGCAGGCGACTGGAATAAATAGAAACAGGGCGTTCAGTTTACAACACCATCACTGTGTCACTCGCGTTTTTTTAAGGACACCTTGTTTGTTGGCTTCAAATACAAAATGTTGCCATACGGGTGCAGTTTTCATTTTACTGAGAGACCAATGCCATGTGTCGTCTCGTTACCAAAAAAACACATAAACTTTTAGTAAACAAACTCAGCCTGCGCCGCTCTGCCCCTCCCATCTCTACTAATCTCCTTCATGTTGCCAGTGCTCGGCTCAACATGAAATTGCACACAGCCTGTCGGACACTAGCTGCTCTATTAGTTTGTATAAAAACAGAATATTCTATTAATCACATTGTCATATTGCTTAATACTCCTAAGTTGTATTCAGCACTGCAACGCCGTCGTCACAGGTTGCTGATTTAGACTACTCTTTAATTTGCCAGAATGTGTCATAATATCAAAACGGTTTAAGCTTGTCCACTGGACCACACCGCCAAAACCTGAAACTACCCAACTCTAGCCTCAGTTTTCACCTCGTCAGTGCAGTTTCCCATAAAATGATACCCAGCCCTTGTGTCCAGTGAAAGGAACAGATATAATCCCTGCGGTGACACTAACCTGTGCTCTGTTATTTTTAGCTGACCAGAGAGTACTTCACCAAGGAGTTGAAGAGACATTATCAGGGCTACAACAACACTGACGTCTTCACCTCCACATGGAATGCCATCATGACTACAGTAAGGCCACAGCACACATGGCAAAGAGCTTACACACTGTAGCTTTTACCAACTCATTGCTTTCACCAACAGTCTGTGGAAACAGGAAGGTTTGCAGCCTGGCGTCAGGGGGCTATATTTTATAGATAAAATCCTAGACATTTAGGTCAATATTCATGCTGGATTGGTGCACGCACACAGTGGACCACAGGCCGGTGCACAAACAGGCACTCAGAAATAAGGGCTTCTTCCCCTATTCTCTCCTCTCCTCCCTCCAGTTTGACTGCTGCGGGGTGAACAGCCCAGAGGATTTTAAGGACAGCCTGTTCAGGATGATGAACCCAGATCATGTGGTGCCACAAGCCTGCTGCCAGCGTGCCAGTCAGACTGCGGAGTTAGGCTACATCAGCCATCAGTGCTTAACAGGCAATATGATGTTCCGCAATAACAAGGTACTTCTGACATCCACCAAGACACCATCTCTCTCCCCTGCCCTCTCTCCTTCTCCCTCCTTTCAAACCACCTCCAGGCTTAATTAGAGCTGGAGACAGTTGAGGGGTGACATCCAGGGACTCGCTTACTCCTCCATGGCTGATTAGTGCTTTTGGGTGTCATGGGAGGCCATCCTACTATGTGTTGTAGTGTGGAGACACCAGTGTATGTATGAATCTGAGCATGTGTGTGTGTTTGTGGATATACTGGTAAATTTTTGTGGAGCATGCATGTGTGCAAAAATAGAGGATAATGAGTGTATATGTGAAAATTAGCTGTGCTTCACAGTTACAGACACGCACACCCACATCCCTGCTTCCATGTGTGTAAAGAAAGCCTTGGAGTGAAATGTAATTACAGTGAAAGCTGATAGGAAGAGGTTTTTACCACACTCTCCACCTGTTGTTTTTTTTCAAACCACTAGAACAATGCGAGATGCCCACAATGTGTGTGTGTCTCTGTTCATTCACACAAAGAGCCCTCATTAAAAGGCAGTGAGGCTGGAGGCCCTGCTTCCCACTCATTCAACCAGCCTTTTGTTCGGAGCCTCACTCGATTAAAGCTGTGATGTTACTTTAATTGTCTTGGTAATTCTGCAAGTTTATAGCCTATTGATTCTCTGCTGAGCGTCAACGTCTTTGTGTGTCCGCAGGGCTGTTACTCTGCAGTAGTTGACTACTTTGAACTGTACATCTATGTGGCTGGAGCGCTGGCCATTGTGGTGCTGACCATTGAGGTATGAAGGTTTTTCATTTTAATGAAATCGTAACATATGCAGCATTTTCTTTGTCTCTCCAGTGATGTGAATATTTATGTCAGAAATGAATGATTCTGCGTTGAGCTGAGGATGTTTGCCTGAATGTGTGTGGTTATTTGAAAGCTCTTTGTATGGCAAGATCTCCATCTAGTGGTGAGACTTGATGCTACAGGAACATAGATTTGACTTTACAGTTGGTTACAGGCACGTCTCTCTGTGCTGAGTTTACTTTTACTACTGTACCTGAGCACTGACAACATTTGTCTCCCTAAATGAATACATTATTCAACGATACAATGACTAAAAAAATTAGCATTTTGCTACATGTGTGCATGCATGTGCATTTGTTACACAAACTAATGAGAAATATTACAGTTTTCCTCAGTATGCTTTATTTTCCCTAAACCAAAGTAATTCCAGTAATGCAGTACAAAACAATATATAGTAGCTGTTTTTCATAATTATACATACATGTAAACAATAGCAAAACCTCATGGCTACAATATATGTTGGCATAGTGCATTTCTGCAAACGACGGATATGTTAGATTTGCACATTATTGTGTAGCAGATACTTTGTTACTTTATGTTTCTTAATGTTTCGATAACGATGTGGTTAATGTTCGGTTATGTTTTGTCACAGAAATCACTTCGTTATGGTTTTAAAAAAAAATGTTTTAAAAAATAAAGTACCCAGTTTTCGTGGCACAATCCTTGCTGCAAACGTAGTGATGCATCTGTAAAAAGCAATCACTTTTCATGGTACTATCGTAGCAGGAAATGCAGCAACGTTTTGGGAAAAACAATCGTTTTTTTCACACTGATTGTACTGTACCGACTGTTAAATCATTCTGGAAAATCAATAAAAAAAGAATATAAATAATAAAACACCTGTTTTTTGTGGCACTTGCCCTGGTGGACACACCCATCTTGCTAAAGAATCATCTGGTAGTGTTGTTTGTTGGTCTCGATCAGTGGTCTGCAGCTTTGCTGGCATCTTGCCGAGGAATCACGTCATCCATTATCCCCTCCGCCTCCCAATGATAAAGTCAGGTTATATGCTATGTCACTAGAAACATTAATATGATACATATGAAACGTAAAAATCTAACATATTTGTGGTTTGCAGAAACGTACAATGCAAAAAAACAAAATGTCTGGTTGGACAGCTACTGATGTAGATACATTATTGTGAAACCAAGTTAGTGGTTCATGTTTTTTCTTCTTCCATGTTTTGTCAGTGTAGATGTTGCAGTCTAATTTACAGTAATTAGTCTAACTGGTTGACTGGAAGTTCACAGAGTTTTTGTGGTGATTGAGTTAAAATGAGAAAACAACCTAAAAAATGTGGATATTGAATAAATTTTGTGTCAAAACAATGAAAAATTATCTGGTTTAATCCACACTGACTGCTGTCGTGTGAAGAGGGAACTCAATATTGAGAAATGTATATAACCAATTGTAAAAACAAAACAAAAAACAGAAATAATCCAGAGTGGGAATGATTTGCTGCGATTCTAATATCACATGCTTGTCATAATTTTGTAAAAAAAAAAAAACCTATTTCTTCTTTCCGTGTTCTAACAATTTCCTTTTTCTTTTTTCCTCTAGCTCTTTGCCATGGTCTTTGCGATGTGTCTCTTCAGGGGAATCCAGTAGAGCTGCTCCATCTGTGAACTTCTTTTTTAAAAAAGGGAATTCAGGAGAAAAGAACAAAATGGACACTTGTAAATTTGTTGATCTCTTTTTTCTATTGGCTAATTGGTAGAAAAACCAACTCTTAAACTCTTGTACTTCACAGCTGGACTTTTGAGGTACTGGGTAGCAAAAAAAACAACACATTCACATACACACACACTCATATGTAAACCGTAGAGAAAGTTGGAGATCAGAGACAAAACTGATGTAAAAAGATTTGTGTGTAAAGTGGAAACAGTAATTTTTTTGGACCAGGTCTAGCACAGACTGGGTGTAAAGAGGACCAGGCATGAGGACCAGGTGAAGCCTGAGCAGAAGGCACTGCACTGACTTTTGGATGAAGAATATTTATATTAAGTAAAGTTGGCTTAACTGTAAAAAAATGTGTTTTATGTACACTTTGGCTGTTACCCTTTTTCCTACTCATACTGTATACTGTAACACACTCCCTCTCTCCATACGCCTTTTTTTACAGCCACTCTTTAATGCTGTATTATACAAGCTCTGTGTGTCTGTGCGTGCGTGTGTGTGCGTGCGTGTGTGTATGTGTACATACTGGACGCTCTTTTTGAATGTGTATGAACTAGTCTGTGAGCATGTGAGCTCGTGGCTCTTCATGACCCTCTCCCGAGCTTGAAAGCCAACCTCTGATTCTTTTTCTATTTGTATGGTGATGTTTATTGCAGTAGTGGTTATAATGTGGTTTTAGGTGGTGAAATGTATGTGTATGCATTTGTATTAGATCCTTGAAAAGTCAATGACATAAATGGCATTCTAAATGACCGTCCTTGTCTTTTGTTTTTTTTAAACTGGTCGCACAATTACAGATCGTATTTATAAATTATTTTTCATTATTAACAGTTACGGTTTGATAAGAGAGACAAAAAAGTTTGTTTTTGAAAACAGCTTTAAGATGTTTTTTTCTTGCATCTGACCCCATGATAAAATCAATTTTCTAGTTAAACTGCAAAACCCAGATATTTATCAGAATTGTCAGCATAGACAGTTTTCTGCTGCAGCCTCGCGGCCTTGGCCATTAGTCTCTTTTAATAAAGCATCAACAAAGCATTCATCTTTGCTGCACCTCTTTGACATTTAAGGTATTGAAATGCAAAAGATGGATGCTTCATATATCGATGAGCTAGAAGCTTAATAAAATGTGGTTCGGCTCCACATATGGCTCTTGGTGTGATTGTCATAATGGGCTCAACTTCACCTCGAATGCATTAGTGTATTGATTTTTTTTTTCCCGCAAGAAAAATCCATGAGAAGTGTGAACAACATACTGGAAGACTGAATAAGGTCAAGTTCATCCTGTGTGGATATGCCAGAACATGTGGTGCAGTAACAGAATGCTAAGTAGAAAATATACCCCCTGTTTGTCTTAACAAGCACTGGTCTCACAGAAGACACTCGTTCACTATGGCTTAGATCCAACAAATATGACTTCAGATAGACATCGCACGTTGTTTGTTGTAGGTACAAACCAGCCCTAGATCTTGAATATGAACACTAATGTGTAAATTACGACTCTAAACAAGCAACAGCAGCAAAACCATCACATATCTGACAGAGCTCCAGCTCCAGTTTTGTTCACTTTATCAGGAACATTTGTGTGTTGTGAAATAATTTCAGTTACAAGGACATTTTGACAAGAAAGAAAAGCACTACGGTAGAAAAGTAAATATAGGTTCCTGTGGTCTGTAACAACTCTTTTCTTTCTCATCAGTTTGCACACAACACTGGCACAACATCAGCGCCATTTAATTTTATAATGTATTCTATATTTATTTATTTAGTTATTTGTCAGCAGACGTGACAGCTCAGAAACAGCCTGGAGGCAAAATGGCAAATTTGCTTTAAATTAAGTTTTTATTTTTATGCAGCTGAAAGCGCTGGCTCAACCCCACAGAACAGTCTTCGTCGCTGTGCAGCCAGCAAAGTGATTGATTACGCTGACATATTGTATATGCATGCAACTTCCTCCATTTTATGTAGCCTTGATTCACTATACCATGCATCTCTACGTTTTATTACAAATGCAAAGTCCCTTACTCATCACTGCATTCCTTATGATCTGGTGGGTTGGACTTCATTGACCACTCACAGACAACAGCACTGGTATATTCTCATCTGTAAAGCAATACTGGGCAAACTTCCAGCCTACCTCTGCACTCTGCTGTGTGTCAGCTCTGGTAGTTACAGCTTCACTCCTCCAAGTGGTTGCTTTTTAATGAACTCTGGGTTTTAACAGATCTGGAGAGAGCTGCTTTTTCCCACTATGCACCATGGGCTGGAACAGTCTTCAAAAAGATCTAAAATTAGATACACTTACATCCACTGATGAACTGAAGGGCATCATAAAGAATGTGGTGATTGAGATGTGCTTGTTTTTCTTGAGAGGCCACTAAGTTTGAAAAATTGTTGTTTTATTAAGATAAGATAAGATGAGATAAGATACATAAAGCAAGGAAACTATCAAGACAAAGAGCAGAGCTATAAGCAAACACTATAAAAACACAAAGCAATATAATAAGGAAGCATCAAAAAGAGGCAGATTATAATACAGAGACAGACTGAAGTATAGACAATGCACAGTTTAACAATATTGATACTGCACCTGAGTCATTGATTGTAAGCAGTAAAAAATAACAGCAAGATATAATAATAAATAGGCTGAGTGGCAGGATTTACATCATTGCACATATCAAGTGCAAATATTATGGATGTTTGTATTACATGTTGTATTTATTGCACTTTAATGTGATTTTCAATCTCAATGGGGCTCCCTGGTTTGATAAAGGTAAAGTAATAAAGTAAAGTTCAACAAGTTACTTTAAAGCTGATGGATCTTTGGCCGCTAGGTGGCAGTAAACACCAAAACAAGATGGATGCTGCAGCCTGTGGATAGGCCTGCAGAGCCGTCACCTGTCCGCAGGTAATAGTACTTCAGGCTGACGTGTTAGCGAACAAGTGCTTATGTTTACATTCAGTGGAAACGGAGCAACATCAATATTCAGTTGGGGTCGTGTTCCTGGCCACCTGATGGATGTAAGTAAGTACAATAAAGCTGTGTTTTGGTTTGTCTTGGCTCGTTAGGTGTTCAGCGGCCCTTTGTGTGACCAACATGTGTTACACCACATCACACATTTCAGCCACATTGCCACTGCAGATGTTTTTAACATAGCCACAAATTGGATTTTGACAGTTGTTAGCAAAAGTGATGTTATCAGGGATATTTATCAATCCATTTTTTTTATTGATACAGCCTATTTCTCTTTAAAACAGCCGATTATTGAGCAAATAATGTGTCACAACTCACCAGAGCCCAAAGTGGCGTCTTTAAACGTCTTGTTTTGTCCGACCAAACACTCCAAACAGAAAAATATTAAAATGACAAGGATATAAAACAGACAACAGCGACCAACTATCAACAATCAAACTGCCACTGACTTCACACTGGAAGAAGTTAAACTTCCAGCAAAGTTACCCTAAAGATAAATTTGGTTTAGTTAACTAAAGCTACTGAGAAAGAGGACATCAAACTACTGAGTAAATAAACAGATTAGCAATGTACATGTCATAGGAAATTATAACAAAATATAATGCCAAAAGTAAACACCAGCAAATAGTGCCACTTAATTCAGTTAATTGCATTAATTTTATAGTTTTATATTTTATAGTTAATGTAAAGCAAACATATAATAATATTGTAGAACAGGTTGCTACTGACTCTTTCACAAAAAACAAACAAACAAAAAGAAACCATGATGGAGATGGTTTGCCTTTACCGTGGCATACAGCAGTTGACAGAGACAGCAATCTAGCTCGATAATGACACTGACTGTACTCAACTGTTTGGACCTTGAACAATCACGTGCACTAGCCTGCAGATGCTGAGGATATTAGGGCACTCACTTTGTGGCAAAGAGCATCATCATCAGGTGAAGGACTGAGCTGAAGATGTGCTGTAGAACCTGTTAGCTTACTGCTTCATACTCTCAGCACTGAACAAGGTCATTCGTTGCCTCTCGAGCTCTCCTCTCACCTGGGAGACACAGACCCTCTGTTTTAGGTGTGTGAAGTCGCTGGAATGTAACAGTGAAATAGTGAGAGTGAAGTGCACTATTAGGCTGGGGGCTGGACATATCTGGACTGAGGTTCCCCAGTCAGGCTTCGCAGGTGTTACTCATTCACTCTTTCCTGGTTGCCCTCCATCATTTGTCCTGGCTGCTCACAGGCAGAGATTTTTTTTTTTTGCCATGTTTCTCCTCGCCTCCCTCACACTGTTCTGTTGGAGCTTTTCACTCGTCTCTCCGTAGGTGTTCTTTCCATCTTGAATTTTATTCAGTTCCCTCTGGGGTTGCTTTTTCAATGACACATTGAGTCTGGCTTAGATCTAACAAATAGTAAGTCAGATAGACATGTTGAGTTCAACAGTTGCAAAAAGCTGTCTAGTTCTTGGCTACCCTTTAAAAAGAACTTGTTTGCTGTGCATTCTGGGTAACATGGGACTCTTTTCCAACTTAAAAAAAAAGAACAGCAGTGCGAGCTACAGCTTCAAGCTGCTCAGTGCTGTCGATGAGTGATGAAATGGCAGAAGTAAAGTTTCAAGGGCTTACTGGGGTCTGTCATGATTCTTTCCCTCCTCACTGTTCGTTCCACAACATTGTTCACAGACCACATGTGTGCTACGTGTTTGTGTTTTTGGCTAACAGGTGACTGATTGAATGGAAATGCTCCTTTTATTTCAGGGTAAGCCTGGCTCTGAAGTGAGTAGCATTTTAAAAGCAACTATTTATAAGTTTATAGAGGAGAGTCTTTGTGAGTGGACTGAAGGAGATGCTGCTTTATCAAGTTATTGTCACCTTGAAGGGGCTGTGTGTTAGGTATACTGGCTGTACTTTGTTTTTGTATATGTCAGTTAACTCTAGAAACTGTAGTTTCTGGCAGACAAGAGTATGAATGAAAATTGATGGACAAATCTCTCTTTCAACAAACTCAAATGTGATTTGCATTTAAGACCAGATTTCTTTATTTCTTTATTTATTCCTTTATTTATTCCTTTTCCAGACAAATAAAAAAAAAAAAAAACATTATAGCACCAAGCTTCAAATAAGACTTTAAAGGTCCATGTGTAGCCTCTAATCGGCAGAAATGTTATATGATACTCATTCTGTGTTTTCATTCATTTATAATAACCTGACACTAAGAATCATGGTTTCATTACCTTAGAATGAGCCTTTTATATTTACATAAGAGGCGGGTCCTCTTCCACAGAGTCCGCCATGTTGAATGGACACACCAAACACTAGCTCTAGATAGGGCCATTCATGATTTTGCATTGGTTACCATAGTTCTCCTACATGCAGGGCACATGGCAGCAGTTTCAGTTACTAGATGCCATGAAATCGTACACACAGCTTCTTAAAGGAATTACAAAACAGAGGATCAAAGAAAGACCTGTAGTAGAAGGTAAAAAAACAGCACCTGTGACATCTAAGAAATGATGTAGTTACATGGCATCTGTAAATATAAACATCTACGTGTATAAATACACACACATGCGCATATGAGGAGTATGCAACCATAAAACACAAAGTGAATCATTTAATACATTAGGTAGGGACATTGAAAATGGTTTAAGACTTTGGTAGCAAAAGTCAGTTTGTTAGCAAATGCAAAAAATGGTACTCATGTCCTCTTAAAACTAGCAGATGACACACTCAGCATACGTCTATTTTTTTTTTTTTCATATCAAAAAAGTAGGAAATATCTTTAATCCAAGAGTGATGTGTAGGTGGGGCAGGGGTTTTTCACTTAGCAAGAATCAAGTGTCTTGCCAAGAGAGTTACAAAAGCTATTCTTTGTATAAGTTCTTTGTATATGTTAATGTTGCAGGCGTTAGGGTGACTCCAAATAGGGCAGTGATTGCAGGTGGTTTGACAGAGACAAATATAACTTGTGAGACTGTGTTGAATATTTCCAAAAGTTATGCAGAAGACAAGACTTAATTATCAAACTATAGTAGATATATATACAGGCATGACTGTGTCAACTCAGTTAATATTCCAGTAAATGAAATGCAGAGATTGTTTTGTTTATGTTTTTCATCCTTAAATTCATAAAATACTTTTTTTTTTTTTGCTGCACTTGAACTTATTAGTCAATATTATATGTTTACTGCATTGTTTTTCTCAGGGATTTTATTTATATGTTTGTTGTTCTATCCTGCTTTTCATTAATTAGACAGAATTAAAAATAATAGCAGAGATAAAACCTTGGCTGAAGCCCTCCAAACAGTCCACACAACCGCACATGTGATTACAATTTTCCTAACAGGCTTATTAAGAAACACACTTTTAGACTTATGGGAATGTATGAATACTTGTTAAGCTCAAGGTGAAGCGAACAATGGCCAGCTGACTTCTTTTAGTTTCCCTGCCTCATTACCATATACTGGAGCTCATTACAGTCACCTCAAATAAAAAAAGAAATTTGCAGCTCTGCTTCCTGTGCCATACACGCCGAGGGCAATCAACAACGGTCACAAAACAGTAACCAGTGGTGTCAGTGAAGCGTAACCAAACTGAATCATAAATTCAAAAAGCTGTACAGCGTCTCACAAAACTGCGTATTCTTTTAAACTATTCAAAAACTTTTAATAGTATTCTCTGGCTTTTATTTATTAGCTTTCACTTTAACATTATAGATATATTACGTGCTCACTGAGGATAAAAAAAGCTGACTTTTTACAACTGCTTGTTTGAAATGTGGAGCGTATCGTACAGTGTGTATTTCTCCAAATGCTGAAATATTAAGTGTTAAACAAACAGTGAAAAATTAAACCCAGTTTCCATCTTTGTGTTCAGTAGCCAACCATCATTAAACTCACCACATGAGGGCGGTAGCATTCCTACAACCACTGCTCCATCCAGCTGCTTGTCAATGTATATTTTCCTCTAAGCATCTACAAGAAGGGACCTTTGTATAGAGACTGAGATGTATGCATAAGAATTTCAGCAAGTATTTATTCATCATTATTTAATATGTAGGTTGCTTCTTCAGGTAGTTGTGTGCGTGTTGTTTTAGTATTTAAAAAATAAAGACCCAAGTACATTCATCTTTATTTTCACAGGTTAAATCTGAGAAATGAATGTAGCTGTCTGCCACACACAAATATAATTTAACACCATCTGTATGCATATGCTCCAAGGTGCCCTTTCACTGACTCTGTAAACACCAGCTCCAATCTCAAGAGGTCTGAGATTTTCAATCCTACAAACTCTGAGTGTTGACTGAAGCAAATTTGACATGACTATAAGGCCGGACCCTCAAATTAAAACAGTGTGTCTTTGGTATTTTAGGCACATTTTGTGTTTGACCTGCTGATCAGAAAGTAAGTACCAGTAGCAGTCAATGTGTCAGAGCGCACCCCCCACCACCACCACCACCACTCCACGTCTTGCATTTGAAGTGTCTGCACTGGTTCAGGTCAGGTTCTCACTGAGTATTTAACAGCTGCTAAGTGTTACTGGTGGTCAGCACGAGCAGCTCCTGATCCTGGTGGTTTACTCTCTCCAGCACACTCACGTACAGGCCTGAGGTGTGTGCGACCCTCCTGGTGGCATCATAGCAGATATATGTATACTGGAGCAGCTATTTTGTAATACTCCTGCTATTGCTATTGCCTCTGGGATGACAACACTTGAATCAAATTTAGACCCGTGAAATTAAGTTGAAAGCAGCTGAATTTCAAAATCTGGCAAAAAATCAGTGTGTTGACACACTGTGAAGATTTTCTTCTGTTTGTCATACTGTATTAAAGGCTGCTTTAGTTCTACTGAAAAATATGAAAATGAAGGATTTATTCTGCTTTGAATTTTTTTGCCGATCACAAGTCTCAAGTCTTTACACTCAAGTCCAGAGTCCTAATCTTTGAGTTTCAAGTTCTAAACAAGTCACAATGTGCTCTTCAACACATTTAATGTCATTAAAATCACAAATGCTTTTTAAAATTTTTTGGATATTAATTTGTTAAAACATGTTTGTCTGTTAAGCTAACATTAGCTAAGCCAGTGGTTCCCAACTGGTGGGTTGTGCTCCATTGTGAATCGATCTCCTGAATGTGTCAAGTATGTAAAAAACAGACTTTATTTTTAGGTACAGTGAATTTCCAGCGCAGAGCTTTTATTTTGAAGTGCTGTTTCCCACTGTAGAGTGAGTGACTAACGGACAGCTACTTGACAGAGACAGCAAACTAGCGCGGTGACGTGGTCAAATGCAATATGACACTGAATATATTAAACTGTGCGTACCTTAACTAATGACTAAGGAGAAATCTTGACCCTGTGGCTGCACCAGTGGGAACCACTGAGCCATGAACCACTCTCTGTTTGTGCAACTTCAAATGTCCAGCCAAGTTGGAAGTTGTTGCATCTCCATCCGTAATTTTCGACTCAAATTTTCTGTACTGCAATTTGTTAGTTTAGTTTTTGTATGCAAACAAAATAAACTTTAATATAATTTAGATAAAACCTGGCGCTCAGTTATGTTTTGTTGGGTCTTCACGGTTCTCTGCTGCAGCTAGATTAAGTTTGGACTTGGTGTGAATATACAAAATTGACGTTAGTTGATTCAGGAAATGAAGGGAAATGAATTGATTGGTGGGACACTTTTTAAATAACAAACTTTTTAATCTTTTGGCCTGGGAGAAGGTATCAGGTGTTTTCAAGCTTCAAGACTCGAGTTCAAGTGAAGTCACAAGTCATCTGTGTTTAAGTACAAGTCGAGTTGTGAGACTTTTTATTTCATCTTAGTCTAAAGTCATCAAATTTGTTACTCCAGTCGGACTCGAGTCGGAGTCATGTGACGAGTCCACACCTCTGGTTTGTGGTAAAACTTCTCTCAGAGCCTCTGTGATTGTGTCAGCATTTTCCATCTTAATTGTGGCCACAAGAACATCCTTGCAAAAGCTTTTGCATCCTCTGTATAGACCCAAATCTTAGTAGAAGAACAGACACTGAACAGCATGCTGCTCCTTTGTTGTCATTATGTTGCCAGTTACAGGAGTAGGATTTGTAGTCTTCCCACTGCTGTTAAGGGAACTTGTGTAAAAGCCCTTAAAATAATGTTTAATTATTTTGTAGTTCGGGGTCACTGCAGAGGATTGGTGCTGTAGTATTTACCTCTTTGCTCTAGTGTAGCCTTGCACCACTCCATCTCTTCTTTCCTCATAAAAATTCCAACCAGGAAAAAGGGAGAAGAGAGCGAGGGATGGGGGTAGTGGTGAGGCTGAGGGGCTCCGTGTTCAGTTTGTTTTAGCCCCCTGTTTGGAGAGGAAACTTTCATTGCTTGATGATTTATGAGTGGTTAGACTCCCAGGGGAATTAGAGAGTACTTTTTCCTGCATGTAATAACCCACCCTCTAACATAAAACTTACGTTTCTCCTTTGTGTTGTGTTTATCCAGTGTGAAAGGTGTTAGGTCCGGTGGGGAGTTGAAGGGCCCCGGAGAAACCCCTGAGGACCGTTCAACACAAACCATACCGGGGGCAGATGATTCACATCTGCTGCGATGTGACCACAAAACCCATTGTGAAAATGTGAGAATCTAAAAAAAATACACAGTGAACCAAATAATGCTGGAGCCTTCAGTTACAGCCGTGCTGTTGTGGTGTAGAAAGACTGAATTGTCCCACAGCTACTGAGTCCCACAGAACTAGTGGCCCGGGACTCGACAGGGCAGCCTTTGTGACGCACAGTGTGGTGCCCATGACCCAGCGTGAAACAGGAAGTGAGCTGGAAAGGCCAGGAAATGAGTCTGTAGGGATGGGTCGTTTCTCAGGCCGAGCATCGCCACTGTCTTGAGAGTTCTCTTGTGCTGTGTGACTCACTTGTGGAGCATGTGTTTTCAGTCCACAGGACTTGGATTTAGATGATGACTACAAATAGATGGCCCACGCTATCCCATGTGAGAAGACCACAAAGTGCTCTATGGTTACAAAGGAGAAGAGTAATGTTTTGCGGCCAGCTGTCAGCCAAGTGATAGTGACTGTATGAAGCCACATTTTTCCTCATTAGTTATCTTTGTGTTTTTTTTTTACACTTCTGCCCCCCTAAGTTTAAGTGTTACAAAGTTTCCACCCAGCTGGAGCCTAATGCAGCGCTTAGCTCCTCATTGCACGCCTGATTTTCTCACCCTGTGGCCTTCGCTGTCGAGCCGTCATCTCTGCCTGTCAATCAGGTCCAGAGTGACCCGTTGCACATGAGTCCGCAAGAGGTCAACTGTTGTGTGTGTCTGACCTTTGAGCTCTGCAGCAGGAGGGCTTTTTGTGCAAATGCACTGAACAAGGCTGGACTTGAGTGCACAATAAATCAGAAAGATGCCTCACCGCCCCCATATTCACAAGATTCATAATTGGAAGCATATTGCTGAGAGGAAAGACAAAATGCTGCTCTGGAGCAAAGAGGTTGAGGAGGTTAGAAACACAGTCTGATAAAAAACTTGAGGGAGGAAATTAGTGGACAGGCTGCCGATTTCAGTGCGTCGACTTAAATCTTAAAGGGCTGCGCAGGCAGAGAAAAAAACCAGAAGAATCAACAGGGTGAGTCATTTCATTGCTACAGCCTGCCAGCTGACAGCTGAAGCATGTTTTATCAGTCCTATTATTTATGGTCTACCATATGCATCGTGTAAATACAAAAATAACTGCTTTTATAAACTTAACCAATCTCATCTTAAAAGCAATGCTTCTGCAAAATCGCACTTTTATATTTGCTTGTTACTTTTAACAGTACCGCTGCTCTACAACAATACACGAGTGCTGATTTAACCCACTAACCCAGTGCGTTAGAGTCGCGCTGTTCACCTCAGTCTGCCCAAAAACCTCCACCCTTCATGTGTCAGTACCACTTTAAATCCTTTCCCTCTATGTTTATGTTAGCATGTCAAAAAGCCACACTAGACATTTCCACACTCTAATAAACTGGAGTTTTATTAGTGGGAGTCAGTGAATGATGTGAGCCATCGTGAGGCTGTCTCCATGGTTACAGACCACAGTGATGCCTGTCATGCAGCTGGCACAGCATCGATGGGGAAAATGGAGGAAAGGTTGGAGACAGACCACAAATTAAAGGGACTGTTCACCCCAAAATGAAAAATATAGATTTATCCTCTTACCTGTAGTGCTTTTTATTTATTTATTTGTTTTTATCTGAATGCTTTGGTGTGAGTTGCTGAGTGTTGGAGATATCAGCCGTAGAGACGTCTGCCTTCTCTCAAATATAATGGAACTAGATGACACTCAGCTTGTGGTGCTCAGGGTGCAAAAAAAGGAAAGAAAAAAAATTGAAAAACTCAACAGCAGTATCTCTTTCCAGAAGTCATGACCCAGTTACTCAAGATAATCCACAGACCTTGTTGTGAGCAGTTTCATGTAGGAACTATTTTCCTTCTACCAAACTACACCCACCAGCCGAATCACCACACATAAAGACGCATGCATCTTCTGTTAGCTCACCTAGCACCACTGAGCTAGCTAACATTTCAGCTCAGCCGAGGAGGACGCCATTAATGTTTACATCTTGTGCTGACACAAACACCAGCCTGGATGCATGGTTGTAGAGTAGATGCATGCTTCCTCCTGAACTATGATACGATTGGTTGCTGCAACTGGGTCATGATCTCTGGAAAGAGACATTGTTGTTGAGTTTATCAGATGTATTTTTGGTGGCTTGTGCACCACAGTCCTAGTGCCATCTAGTAACATTGTATTTAGAGAAGGCAGACTGATAAAAGACTGATAAATAGTACTACAGGTAAGAGAAAATAATTCTATTTTTGATTTTTGGGTGAACTAGCTATTTAATAAAGCAAGCTAATACCTTCACAAACAAACAATTTCTTTGCAACAGTACTTTTTTGTTGTACTTCACAACAGGGGTTCCCCTTTGTCACAGACATAGTAGGAATACAAATAAGCCTTCAGACCAGATAGAAAGGAAAAGGGAGCTTTTTTCTTTTTCCTCACGGTTTGTTAGCGAATGTTCTAAAGTGCTTTACTGGTCTGCAGCCCAGAGGTTTTGAAACCTCTGTTTTGTCCCTGTCTACAGGTACACTGAAAACTGATATTTTTCCCCCTCCATTTAAAACAATAATTCTATCCACACGACCTTCATTTTACAAAATATCTCCGTCCTCACTAGAACACAAAAACAACTCTAAGCGCCTGCTGATGGTAGCTGCCTGCAGCAGTCTCCCCTTGTTTTAAACATAGCTAAGTATACAGGCTACTGTTACCTTTTTCATAACATTTACCAGAGATCTCGTCACCATTTATTCTGGCTCAATTTAAGGATGATGGAACTGACTCAAACATACGAGTGATGGTCTGGACATGTGAAAGTTTTCCATCCAATTCTCATTGACAACAATCCCACTCTGGAAAGCATCTCACCATCTGCCATCTGACTCTTGTGGTCATCCCTGATGTGATGCAATAATACTGGTAGTCGGCCATTATTGTTGTTGTTTCTAGCGTATGCTCGTTACACAAAGCAACAATGGGCATGTGCAAATTGAGGAAATGTCATCATTTCCAAAACGCTCCAATTTACATGCCCACACTGATACATGATAGCTGGAGTTTTGAAAAATCTGCACCTTAAGTCAAATAAAAAAAGGATATGATCGTATAGACAGGGCCTTAAGCAGCGTGACATCAGCTGTGTGAATATCACGTGAAGAAGGGAGAGGACCACTTAGTCATCACACTTTAATAAAAGTCATTTTGATCAGGAATGACCAGGTGTTTGTAAATTTACAACACTGCAGATGTGCTCCACAGTATGACCATCAAAAGAGATGAAACTGATCTGGTTGATAGACTTGAGTTGTAGATATGTTGATAGGTCAGGCTGGCCCTGAGCCAGAGACCCCATTAGAGGGAGCTCAGGGAAGTAAGGTATCCATGCTCCTCTCTCAGTAAACCTCCACTCTGATCTCACCTCTGAGCAAAGTCCTCCTCCTACACTTACCTCCCAGTGCAGACACCATGACCTGTCAGATCATCAGAGCACTGGCATGATGACTACACATTTTGGATTTTTGTTTATTTCTGAGTTACATCCTAAACTGTGCATACAAAGTCCCAGCATGTATTGCTCCAAAACACAGCTCAGACAGAACCATCCTGTCTCTTGCTCTTGCTGTTTGCCCGTTTTCTTTCTTTACTCAGTTGGCAAATCTTGCTAAAAACAGATGTCACTACTTTTAGGTCAGTGGTATATTCAAGCTGTTTAGGATTGGTTTCTTATGTGTGTCAAAAGCTTAGCTAAAAGTGAGCTGTTTACTGGCACTCTCGGCTTGTAATGAGGGACGTTTTACTGGACAAAGTGATGTATGTGGTGTTCCTTCCTCCTCAGCCGCCTGCTCCTCTCCACAAAGCCGTGCTGAGGGGCTGCAGTTCTGACTTATGGCCACAGCATGAGACTGCTCGGCCTTTTATGTCCCTCAGGACAGCATCAATATATCAAACTTCTGCTGGCTCTTTTGATTTACGACAACATGTCACTTGAAGTTATTTGAGTGAGGTAGACTTTGGTTTCATAGTAGCAAATACGGCCTGCGTGAATTTACATGTCCGAGTCTGCAAGGTGTAGTTTTTTTTTCTTTTTATTGGTCAGCATGCTTGTCATTTTCCTTTGGCTCCAGACCTCCACAGTTCACAGGAGCTCCTTCATTGGTCCAAAATTAAGTGGAAAAATTTGATTTACAGTGCGAGTACCAGCTTTATATTCAAACCAAAGGGATCATTTAACAGTGTAAGCCAAAGTGTCAGCTCTAAAATATGACCTATAAGAATTTTTTTGCTGAAAGCTGATATAAGTGCTGATTTACAGCCTTGGCCTTGCTAACGATGGCCCTTAATGAGCAGCTCAAGCATCCACTTGTTTATGGAGCAGGCTGATTGACAGGCCGACCAATGGAAAAATAAAGTAGTGAATTGGATCTGTCCCCTCTTTGCCATATCAGCAGGGCCCTAATGTAGTGGGGTGAACTTTGAAGTGCCCTAATGGTCTTCATGGTCCCTTAACCATGCAGGCTTCTATTAAGGGTGTCAGTGGAGCCTGGCTGGAGCAGCGTGACCCATTAGATTTAATGAGTGCTGTTCAGGGCACAGTGGGCTGCTCTTCTTCCTCTCTGCGAGTGTTTATTTATCTCATCCACCCGCGTTTTAGACAGAAGGGGAGTGCAGAGGCAGAGGGAATGACTCTTTAACTAGCGGCCCATGTTGTGGTGTGGGTCTCTGGTTTTATCAGTACTGGGATGACCACTGAGCTCAGTCTGCGTCAGTTAGATGGTGTCACTGGAGTCATGACTGGCACCTAAAACTTTTGATTTGTTTAGTGTAGTGTTTAATCACTTCTTAGCATTAGTTATTAAAGGATAAGTTTGGTGATATTCTATATTTTTAACACTGAATTTAAGTGTTTGTCTCTGTTGCTAAAGCCTGATATGGCTTGTTCCTCTGTGCCATACACCTCCATTGTTGTCCAAAAACTATTTAAAACACACATACTCCAGTGTTGCACCAGCATTATTACAATATACACAGGCAGTATAAATACTCACCGGTGCCCCAAAGCTGCTGCTTAAAATAGTCTCCAATACGTGCACCAATTTGATAAAACATTTGATAAAAACTTGAGTTTAAGCAAATTATTTTGCCTTTTTTGAAAATGAAAGTCAGGGAAGTCGGAAGGTACTAAAAGATGGACTAACTCAGTGGCTACATTCAGATGAGCATTAATATTCCACTATTATTCTGAATATGACAATAGTCGGTCATGTACACAGCTTTATCCATTTAGATACTCTGGATTAGGCCTTTTTCCATATGAAGCATTGTCTAATTAAGATAATAATCATCATTATGATCATAATCATAATCATCAAGCGCTTGTCAAAACAGAGTTACAAAGTGCTTTACATGTCAGTAATTACAACAGACAAGACATGAAACAACAACTTTTAAAAGAATTTATAAAAACAATTTGCTATATAAAAACGAAATAAAAGACTCTATATGAATGTAAAACTCAAGTAAAATCATGAAAGGTTCTCCAATAAAAACTTGTTGTAAGAAGGGACTTAAAAGAGATCAGTGACTTGGCCGACCTGGTTGCCACAGGCAGATTGTTCCAGAGCCTCGGGGCCCTGATAGCAAACACTCTGTCCCCTTTAGTTTTCAGCCGGACCTCTGGAACATACAGAAGACCTCTGCCCGAGGACCTCACAGTACGTCGTGGCATGTACGGCACTAAGAGGTCGAAGATATAGCTGGAAGAGAGACCATGAAGAGCCTTAAAAGTAATCAGTGATATATTAAAATCTGTTTTAAACCAGTGTAAAGAGGCTAAAACTGGAGTGGTGTGACCACGTCTCTTGGTTACGGTCAGGTGTGGAGTTGATTAATAGGTTTTTGATTTTTGAAGATCTGTGGGACACTCCTGTATTATTTGGATTTTAGGAACATTTTTGGACATGCGTATTTAGAATATGCGTCTCAATTGGGGCCTCGGCTCTATGCGTTGTACACAAACTGACTAGCCAACAGTTTGCAAGGCTGTGGTAGAGATGCATTCCCAAAAGGAAAGCCCACATTTCTGGTCAGAGGAATAAACACCTGCTTTTAAACATAATGCAAGACTTGGATATTAACAGCTTTTTGGATATGCACAAATATTGTAAGGCCAACTGTTTCATGAAGGTGGCAAAAGGAATGAAACAGGGAGACTGTGTTCGCACGGTCAGACTGGTCTGCCTCCAGTGGATAACTTTTTAAAAATCATATTCTGATGCAAAGAAGCAAAATGGCACAAGCAGCTCCAGTGTTACACTTTTACGAATTGTGACATGATAAACGACATGTTGGTGCATATTATCAGAGTACGCAGGGTCGCATGTAAACAGAAATATTACTGAATTATTCATTTTCATTAGCCATGTAAACAGCTGTCTCAGATTAAGGGCAAAAAACTGAATACCATGTGCATGTTAATATAGTCCCTGTTGGTCTTGGTCTTTTCGTGGGATTTCTGGTTGATTGGATTATCACCAGCGTTTTTCTAACAGTGCATTGTTCATTTTGAGAATACTGTAAAACATTTAAAGCTGTTTTGAAGAGTTTTATGTTGGTTAAGTTAATTGGTATTGCCATATTATTCACATCATGAAAAACATAAAGAATAAAAGGCCATTGCTTGATAAGTATTTCATTTGACATGTACAAGCCTGCACTGAGGCAGGTCCTCGTGTACCCTTCCAATGCAGTCCTATTGATGATCTCCAGTTCCTCGACTAGAGCTGGAGGCTTTACTGGGCTTCTTTTGAGTTTCCCCATTCTCGTGCGATCACAGTGCTCCAGTTAAACTCTTGCACAACTGTGGAAAAGACAGCAATTGTTGCTGGGAGCGAGCAGAAATGGGAGAGCTCCAACATTCTTCACAGGGCAAAGACCACAGCGATGGCAAAATGCAGATTGGCACAGGTTATCTTTTTTTTTTTTTTTTTTTTTTTTTCCTGGCCATGCCTTCCCTTTGTCTTATGTGAGAGTTGTCCTAAGTTGTTGTGCCTTCTGTGGATGATATTCAGCACAAAGTTTGAAATAAAGGCTGGATTGATTGCAGACACAGTTTTTGTTGTGTAGGAAAGACGTTTTGAAGTGATTAGAAATGTTTTTCTGAGGACTGTTTTGTTGCATGATTGAGCTCGTATTGCAAAAACAAAGAACATCTGTGTGAAACGATGTTGCATACTGTATTGCATGACAGCTTTCTCTCTCGCCCTGGCCATAACTACACTGTTAGCCAAAGACCACCTGGAGGTATTTAAGTCCCATTCAAACTATTAGGCTTAACTCTGGGCCTAATGGCTTGGGCAGAGCATCCCATCTGGAAGCTGCTGATGCGAGAAAAAGAACCGGATCACATATCATCCACCTTCAACCGCACACACTCACACACACAGATGTGCACACACATTCATCTTTGGTCAGAGATACGTTAAATATTTCTAGAGTTTGCCAATGCATGCTGGTTGTATTAAGCTCATGCAAGTATTTGTGGGCAGTCACTGGTCTTATTTGTTGGTTAGTTGTGCAAAACTTTTAGATTTTTCTGCAGAAGTTTCAGATAGGAGAAAGGCTTAAAGGGATAGTTTGGCATTTGAAGGAAGTTATTCAAGTTCTTGCGCAGAGTTATATGCTCTTGTATCTGTCTGTTAAAGGGATAGTTTGGATTTTTTAAATGAGGTACTTATCCATAGCTAGTGTATTACCTGCAGTAGATGGTGGTTGAAACATATTTCAGCCATTTAAAAAAGGTCTACCTAAAAAAAAATCAATTTTAGTTTAAGTCTAAGCTACATTTAGAATAATTTCATCACTTCCTGTCAGGCAGCCCTATGTGATGGGGAACTGAAGCAGTAACATCACTCTCTTCAAAGCCACCTGGACTCCTTTGACATAAACAAAACTTTTACCTCCCAGAACACAGAAGTTGCTGGTTTACCACTGCCTGGATCAGTTAAGTAGTTTGTGTAATTGTGTGTTTTTTGGTGTTTTAAATGATTAGTTTGTATACACTTCAGTCACACAATGACATGAACACACTAAGTGATCAAGGCAGTGGTAAACCAGCAGTTACGGCTTCAGCTCCTTGTTGTAAGGGCTGTCTGACAGCAAGGTAAAGCTGTGAAAATATTCTATATACAGCATATGCTTAAACTAATATTAATTGTTTTTTTTAGTGACTAAAATATTTTGTACAGCTGCCCCCATTCACAGCAGTACATCACTCAGTGTTGTGGCAGAAGTACCTCATAATTGAAAAATCTAAACTATCCTTTTAAATATGACACTCCAAACAGCACCCAGTTAACTTAACATAGCATAAAGACTGGAAACGGGGCTCTGTTCAAAAGTCCCCCTGCCATCAGCTCTAAAGCTCACTGATTACCACATTACATCGTCTTTGCTTAATCTCAAACACTGAACTGTAACAAATGCCACAGTGCAACTTTTTTTTTAAGGTAACACTAAAACATATAGCAAACTACAGTGCCTTTTACTGTATTTAACAACCTAACAAGTGTCCTTAGATTTTGATTCTGATGTTGCTAAATCCTGAGTGGTGTGTAGAAGTTGGTGACATCAGCGTTTTACACCTGAGCCCTGCCCACCTCAAACCAGCGTGAAGAGCACAGACAAAAACACAAGTACAGAAGTATCTCACTTGTAATAATAATAATAATAATAATAATAATAATAATAATAATAATAATAATAATAATAATGATAATAATAATAATAATGATGGTGATACAATGGCTCCAACTTTGGCAGACAACTGGCTCCTGACAAACTACACCTCTGATGTTATTGTCTGTTACCTCCACTATTCCCTTGCATCCCTCTATATTTGCGCCATATTTAATATCTGCACTATATTTCATATTTGCACACATTATGTTTGTTGTTCATAGTATTTGTATGTATTTCCATGTTGTATTTGGAGCACAGAACTGGAGACAGCACCAAATACGTGACAAATAAAATACTTCAGTAATCGTGTGATCATGTGGGACTTCATCAGCTGGAGTGAGAAACTAAGAAAGCTGTTTTTCAAAGCATGTAAAGAAGAAACTATCTAAACTCATTCAACAATTGGAGATTCATTTATTTCAAAATCACTTCAAAACCATCATCAACAGAAACAGCAAGTTACTTCTGTACAAACAAATGTCAGGCACTTTAAACAGATGTCAGTGATGCTGTTCATGGTGCTAAATATGGACGGGCTTAGGAGACAGTTTTCGACTGTTGGGACACAAAACCACACGCCTCTGGCTTTAGCAAAGAGGCCACTGTCCCAGTGGAAGTCAAAAATAAAAAAAAAACTTCTCCAACACTGTAAGTGCAATAACTTATTGCAATGGCACATTATATAAAGTCACAATCAGAAGTAGAAATACTTGATTAATATACAAAAAAAAAGCTGCTTAAAGCCATAAGAAAATTAGAAAGCAATTTCAACCTCGGTAAAAGTCCAGAGCAACTCTTCAGCATAACACACACAAAACATAATTTTACATTTCTTGGCAATATTATTGTAATACTTCAATGGTTTATCTCTGGAGGTCCATTATTTGACAAATAAGCAAAACAAATGTACAAGCAAAAGAACAATATCATTAATATTGCTCACATTCACACAATACGACATTATAACTATGGATTTCAATTGCTTTATTTCAGTAGTATCAACATGGACGGAGCTGCAGAGGAGTGGAGCACTGAGGGAGGACCAGCGGGAAGACGAACTCAACAAAGTAGGAATTCAGTCACACATAAAGTCATGCAATAATTGAATTTGATCACATCCTGTTTTTATAATGTGTTTGATTATTATCACTCCAATCGAACAAAGACTACTCATACTATTGGACGGAGTCATGGCTGAATTTTAGAGCCCTTTTGTCTTTTTAATCGACGCCAATAAACCCACTGTGGAGAATATATTCACAGCATGAACAGTCATGTCAAAGTAATCATCATGTTGTCACCTCATTCGCGCGCTGTTAACATGAAAGGGTTCGATTTAAGGCAACAACAATCTGTTTTGTCAGCGGATGATATTAGGAATTTCAAAATGTTTTTTACTTCATATGGAAAAAATTAGAAATTTGCAAGTCTTTCTACAATAAAAAACAGGAACTGTAGAGCTGCAATGATGGGTCGACAGAAAAATAACCCACAACTATCTTCATGATCATTTTAAATACATTTTTTTTGGTTCTAGCCTTTGGCTTTGCTGCTTATCCTTATCTTGTGTGATAGTAAACTGAATATATGACATTTGAAGAAGTATCATTTGGGTTTTAACAGATTGTGATTGTTATGGGGGGGGGTTGCTGTGGTCTAAAATGCCTGATTTCACAGCAGCTTTTCAAAAACAATGCGATGCATGTGGTGATGTTTTTCGGCTTTTTTTTTTAGTAATGAAATTGGTGGAGCATGTGACAGTTGCAAAAATAGTTGTAAAATTTATTAAGAATCGAAGGTTTCAGTTAGAGCAAAACCCACTGTTCTAAATTTGTGATTTATCCTACACTAACGTGACCACTACCCCTGCATATTTAATCTAACTCACTTTGGTTCTTTCAGCTCTTGCAATAGGTCTGGATGAAGCAGCCTCTGCTGTGGTTTGTCTTGTCTCTTGTCAAAGCGTTTCAGTCATTCTCGGGGTATGTTTTGCGCTAAAAAAGTTTTTGTCCATTAATGTCTTTTGGGTTCCACCACAACACTGCACATAGCGCAAAACAGTTTACCTCCACTTTCAATCAGAACACTGGGGCATTGCCTTGTGTGGTAGCAGTAATTTTTGTTGGTAAATGCAAGATGTTTGTGTCACGTGTCGACATCTGTACACCAAAAAACAAGGAAATGAGTTTGGTGACGTGCAAGGACTGCTATAATTGGTGAAACTCTGTGGGAAACTACAATGATTGGTCAACTTTGTGAAAAAGATCATTTGACATTTGCGTTAACTGTGGCAACTGCGACATTTCAACATCTTGGAAGGGCTGATTTTATAGACCGCACAATTCACTGACCAATGAAAAATCGAAAAAAATTGAAAAAAATATTGAAAACAGTCATAAGTTTTGTTCATACTCTTGAAAGAGAAGAACTCTAACGGGCATTCACATGTTACAATGATCAACCAGCTATGAGGAGCAGAAACAGACTCTCCTGCCATCATCTCACCGGGGAAAGAAAACGGATATGTAGCCCAGCGGGCGTCACAGAGAGATCAGCCAAAAGACTAATGAAGCCTGTCTCTAGCCTCAGCCTGCAGCCCAGCTCTGGTGACAAGCTTATTCCGGCGGGGTAACACACAGAGACACCCCTGCAATCACTGGACATATTCACCACATTCCTGCAGTCCAGCTCTAAAGTCATCACATTACCTAAACATTACAGAATGCTCTTCGGGACGATTGGGGCCACTGATTTGGCCCTGCAGTCTCTGGCATGTGGCGGATTGTGTGAGCGAGCTACAACATCCAAGAGTCATCTCTGCTGAGCCCACGTCTGACGATGAATTGATTATTACAGCGTGTGGAACTGTGTGTGCAGTATGTCCTCACCGTGTACGCTGTGATGTGCTACGGTGTTCGCAGGGCAGGACGGCTCACTTTGAAGCTAATTAAGTGTGTCTATTCCCGGTGGTTGCTGATTGAAGTTGGCGTGGCTAGTTGGTGTTGAAGGCTGCTGCTGTGCGTTGCTGCGCCTTGTCTGCCGGTGGAGACGGTGTTTCCTGTAACCTGAGGCCTAAGCCTAGCAGGGGAACCTGTGGAGGCAGCCCTGGGGGAGGAAATGACACGTTGGTTTGAAATTGCTGCCAATCCAAGGCCTGCCCTCCTCCCAGAATAAATTGGCACAGGCCCATGTCTGCTCTCGCTCAATTAGACTCTGTTCGCTTATTGCATTCAACCTCTGTCCTTCTTTTCAGGGACATAAACTACCCACCGCAGGCTTCGAAAAAATAAATGTTTTCTTTTATTGTTTGCTTTAAAGCAGTGGCTCCCAACCTTTTTCCTTAAGGGACTCCTTTTCTTTCTTCAAGTTAACTGACAAACCTGACTATGTGACATACTTTATGGCTATTTCATATTATATTAAATGAATAACAGTAACAGTACAGAACAACTGGTGAACTGTACAATTAAGTCTGTGTAAAAAAAAAAAGTGATTATGACGTTCCCATGAATGTTGTGTATGTATACGATTGTATACGTATGTATACGATTCTTTGAATTGTGTTATTTATTTTAATTATGAACAATCATACATACTTTACAGGCTTCTTTTTTGACAAATGGAGTGTTTTTGTCTCCCTGATGCTTGGCCATACCTCTAGTAGCTCTGCGTACTTTCTAATGCAGGATGTGGCTGTTTAGCAGAAGTGAAGGCTCTCTGAATATAGCTTGTGTGTAGGTCTTCACCGTTCCCTCATCCTGTAAGATTTTTTGGGACATATATACCTTAAATGATCATCTGAAATTTAAAAATAATAATTTTATTTAGAGTTTGTAACAGAAATGAATTTTATGCTGAGATATAATTTACTGTATTTATTTATTTCTTTTTGAAAGTTTTCTTACACCCTTTAAAAACAGGAAGGGCTATAGCGACCCTCCCCGCTGAGCTTTGGTGGCCCTAGGGGGGCTGGAACCCCCAGGTTGGGAACCAGTACCTTAAAGGACACTTTGTATGTGAGAGAAAATCCATCTAAGCTTTGCCTTGTTTTTTTTACATGGCTTTTAAAATGCAAATACTAAACGTTCAGATATAGAATGAGAGACAAGTCCAAAGTAACACACATAAAATAAGTGTGGTGGGATGGGCGGTGTAAAAAGCTAAAGGAACTAAATAATGTGAATCAAGCTTCTGTAAATAATAAGCAGTATGGAAAGGCTGGATTTGGCACTGAATTCCTGGATTCTATGGAAGCAATTTGTAAACCACATTTATTATATTGCTTATTTTACTGAAACCTATCATTATCATGAATGATACCCAGTTTCTTGGGGACTTGACCCCATATTTCAATGAGACCTGAGAGATCAAGGAATCAAGAATGAACACATCTTGGTGACATCTTCTTCTGAGTCACACCTCTGTATTTCTCTCACTTTGAGCATCTGCTGATTGTCACAGCCACAGTTGTTATCTCTGTTACGCTGGCCGCTGTAATGGCCTCTGTTATCTCCACAGTCTCTCCCTGTTCATTTGACCTGTGTTATCATTAGTGCTCTCAGGAAAACTCCCTCCTCCCCCACAGCGCTCGCTGTTGGCTGCTCCAGAGTCGAGGGCCTTATGGGGGCGGGGTGGAACTGGGCCGAGGCATCATGTAGCCCAAGAGATGGCTGCACTGTGTTCCTTGGCCTTCATACGCAGCGCAGCTATGCTGGAAGACTTGCGATCTGGATCACCATTGAGATCATAGCCATTGATTCCCCCGCCCATCCCGGGCCCACCAAAAAGGCTGCCCATATGTGTCTGTCCCATGTGGCTGCTCCCCGGACTGGGCACGCCCAGGAAGTCAGAGACGCCTCCAGGACCGTGAGGGTGAGGCGGCATGCAAGAGGGGACGGAGTCACAAGGCACAACGCAACCCGGCACTGGAGACGCTCCACTGCTGCTCCCGATCCACGAAGGGTTCTGGATCTGGAGAAGAGCAGTGATTATGAGTTAAACATTAACTATGGCTTAATAGCGACAATTTCAAACACAAGTACACAAATCAGCTTCACTATAACTCGCAGCATTCACAGACAAACACTTGTCTTTATCTGGACACATTTTCTGCAAAAATACAACATGCTAATGTATTAGCACAAGCCTATGGCATTTTCAATCATATAAATTAGCCAAGCAGCTAGCGGACTTTTCTTGTACTCATATGAAGCCAGGGAAAACAGCAACATTTAACAAAGGTAATGTTACAAAATTTGGTTGCATTACAACTCACAAGGTTCACGGACAAACTATCTTGTCCTGAGGCCTTATTGGCTTCACTGTTTATTGTTTCTTATCTATGTAATTAAAGTAAATAAAAGCTCCATTTCCACCGAAGGAGATGGTTTCAGCCTACAAAAATAGACAGGTCTGTGTCACCTCTAAGAAAACCCTCTAAAAACTCACTGTACACTACCTTCTCATCATCAAATGACAGAGAGACACAATTAGCCGCTAGTAGGTTGTGCAAAGGTAGTGATGCATTTAGCAATTAAAGACAGAAATTCCCCCAGGAGACCAAAACCAGAGCTGAAAGAGAGTGACAATTGGACTTATATTCACAAGGTGGTCAGAAACGCAATTTGGAATGAATGATAATTATGCTCCATAACATCTGGCTGTGTAAATACGCAACTTTTCGCTAACTAGTTTGCCATATGATCTTAAAGGCCCTGACACACCAAGCTGACAGTTAGCTGTTGGTCAATGTTGGGCTGTTGGTGAGTGTCTGACACTCCAGTTTTTGAAGTGTGTCCCATGCCGTTGTTGACCCTTATCGCCTGTTTTTTGGTCAATCCAGGATGTTGACTCGGCGTCCAACATGGTGGAGCCCGTCAGTGAGTGAAATCACTCTGATTGGCAGTGCAGCTCAGTTTTTAGTCAGTGAGCTCTTTAGCAGAAACAATTTGGAACTGCTCATATTTGTTCAGCATCAGGTTGTGTTGTTAATGTGCTTACTGGCTAAATAGCATCTTGAATCCATCCTGTTGGTCTTCCAGTTTTGTTTTTTAATGATGAATGTAGACAACTGCCGCATGCAGGTATGGAGTTATTTCCTCTCAGGCAAGCCCAGAATGTATGTGCTAGTTGGGCATTAGCTGTTGTATGTGCGGTGTGTTCAAGTGCAACTTTTTGGCCAAGACACAGGTGGCGTGAGGTGATGCAACAGTCGGCCTTCATCACTAGTTCTTAGATGTCAGTTTGGTGTGTTTGGGCCTTAAAAATTGATGATATGTCAGTGTTGTGCTCACATATTGTTTCTGCTGCCCTCAAGTGGCTAATTGGAGTGATTGTGGGTTTGTTAACAAACCTTACTCATAACCTTTCATGAAACTGATACTTCAGATCAACCTGTGCCACACTTTCACTTCTTTTTCTTCACCTGTGCGTAGTTCTCGGGCCGAGTCAGTAGAGGCAGCTCATAAGCAGTAGAGAAGTGTGTCCGGACCTGTTGCATCTGGCCATAACGCTCCCTCTTCCTCCACTTGGCTCTGCGATTCTGGAACCACACCTGCAAAGAATTCATTTCATCAGGAAAATACCGCCCAGCCCCGACAGAACAAAACTTAAATATCACTTTAAACACAGCGCTCATATCACAGGCAAACCCAAGTGCTTTTCCTGCATAAAACAAGGCCATCCTCTCCGCTCAGCAAGACGACGTAAGAAACTGAACCACATAAAATGAAGATAGTGAAGCAAATAAATTCTGCAGCACATGAAAGTCCAGGCCCAGGTTTTAAGACTTGACGTGTCTTTAAAGTGCCGTCCACACAGAGCTATTGATGTGAAAATGGTGAGTCTCCCCTGGTGCTGCACGAATCAGCTCCTCCCTTTGATACACAGGCGTCTGCCTCCCTTCAGGCTGCCAGCGTCGACAGATCCACATCTGGGCCTGTAGCCATTCATAAATCACTCTGAGAGAGGTGTGCTCTCCCCCACATGTCAGCACGGTGGGATACAGCGGGGAATCCCTCCGTATAATCCATGAAACCAAAGTTCAACTTTTGACCAAGAATATGCTTTGCTTTGTCCGTCTTTGGGATAATTAAGTATTGGATGCGGTATATGAAGTAGTGGGTGATTTCTCCCTGTGAGATTGATAGACATGCTACTCTGCAGCGAGGTTGTGCTCTCAGTACCTGCTGACAGACCAAGTGCAGGCCACTTAGCCCACTTCTCCCTACCTGTGGAAGGCACTGGAGAAAAGCAGGACTGTGAGGTGAAAGACAGCTTTGAAAGAAAGAGTGCTAAGAGCAAAAAGTAAAGTTTGTAGCCTAAATATTTCTTCTGCAGTCCTGGTATTCACTGTCAGTGCTGTGTAATGTAATACTTTCTACATATCAAGAACTTATTGCCCAAATCGAGGGTTTAAATATGGAGGGTGTCATATGTTGTAAAGAGTGTAAATCTTTTTAAGGTAAATTTACTATTTTGTGATTTTGGGCTATAGAAACAGAATTGACATAACAAGTGTAGATAAGGATGAGCAACAGCAGCTCTGTCTACTAGAAATTACCAGAGATTGACCAAGTCATTGTTTTGCAAGTCACAAGTAAGTCTCACAACTCTGCACTCAAGTCCCAAGTTCAGTTCCAAGTCAGCTATTTTCCAAACTTGAGTTTTGAGTCCTAAACAAGTCATAACGTGCTCTCCACCTTTGAAGTCACACTTATACATTTGTTGGCATCAAATCTACCAAAACTATTAAAAAAACAGATCTACAATCATATTTTTTACCCGAGGCTGCACCGATGAAACAACAGGTAGGAAAATAAACTGGTCCTCAGCCTGTGACTGTTTCAGTATTCTCTCCAGCAGCAAGCCCACCATGTGTTAACTAAAGAAGAGAAAAATTATCTTTTTTTTGTGCCAAGGATTTTTTTTTCCCTTTTTGTCGTTGTATCAAAAGGTAGCGAGTATCATGTTTTTCTAGTATTGTACTGAACTTTAAATTTCTGGTATCGTGACAACCCTAATTCTTACTCTTTTAATCCTTTTGACATTAATATCATAAAATGTAAGCCAGTGGTAGCCACCTCGTTTATTTCTCTACATTTTCCAAACCACGCATCTCTGCTGTTCCTTAATATAATCAGTTGTAACTTTCCCCAATCTTTTTTCTACAAAGTGTTCTCACATCTCGTTGCAAGAGAATAGAGGAGCAAAGGGAGGTACTGGAGGACTCCACATGTTTATTTGTATGTATTTGTTGGTTGTCTGAATCTTATCCTCCCGAGAGGGAAAGGGAAACTTCTTCAAAGAGAAAAGAGAGAGCGATCCTGCTTCGACACAGGGGTTTGAACTTGGATTGTGGGCTGATTCCCAGCCCAATCAGCTTGTGGTTTTCACAGTCCCTGACATGCAATTTCCCCTCAGTCAGCCTCCTCAAATCCCCCCTCATGGGCTCTCTCTCACCATTTCTCTCAGTCAACTTAAACGCAGTAGAGCTTAGTGACAAACATGAGCACTGTTGCACAAAGATGTGATTATTATGAAAGCAGAATGGGTTTGATATGATCCCACACTGAGTTCTTCTTACAGGGCAGGAGGGGATTTTTATTCAGTGACATAAAATCTGCTATGATCTCCACAACATGCACACAAACCTGTCGTTCTTCTGACTGGTTTAAACATCTAGTTATAAGCTGGCTCATTTTCAAAGAGAGGACCATATATGGCCTCTTGTGGCACATATAGCCGCTGACTGTGTTTTTGCGAGAAGGTGACGTAAAGAAATGTCGTCTGACTCCAACATTCCTCGGGTCAGCTGGCGAGATTAGAGGACAGCTCACCCTTGCAGAGTGGTAAGATGATATCTAAGGCTGTGGCTGAACCCCAATGTCAAGGTGAGGGGTTGTTGCCCTTTGAATTATATCATATGTTTGGAGGGGGGCTGGTGGGAGTCTATGTTATGCTCCCCCTGAGGATATTGGGTCTATTATTGTTTAAGGTTTGTCATGTCTTTTCTTTGGTTCTCCTTTGGTTATGTGAGCTCATAACATCACAGCTTTCCAAATATAATCCTCGGCACAAAAAGCCTGATTGTACTGATGAGTGCAAAGCTCGGTTGCAGTTATAGCTTTAGTGTTTAGAAAGTTATGACACAGTTTGATTTTTCCGAAGGTTTTTGTAGCTTCTTATATTATACTGTTACATTTTGTCAGACAGCTAATTGTCTGGTTTTCCTGATAATAAATACACAGCAATATTTGAAAAAACTTGAAGGCCATTTAACAACGAAAACAGTCCTCACAAAGTCTTTTAACCATTTGCTGCATGATGAAAAAGATTTTTAACCTGTTTGCCAAGTCACACCTCTTTGTCCTAATCCACAAGACGGTCCAAACACAGATGATAGCCAGAAATGACATTCACATCTCCTTGCTCAGTTTGTGCAACATTAACAAAAATGAAAGATTGTCTTATATATTATATTGATGTTTCTTTCCAATATTCTAGATTTTCACACACAGTATCATGTTACTATTTTGCTTGTGTTTTAGAAAAAGGCCAAAGACATATTTTACTTGTTCATGTATTTGGTAGCTGATGGAATAAATTTTTGTTCAGATCATTAGAAGAGTCTTTTAAGATTCCATAAATAATTTCAGCACAGCCGTCACTGTTGCTAAATGACCTGTGGTTATCAAAGATCACCGGGTATTTAGTTGAAGGAAAATGGGACGCTTGGCTCTGTGACTTGAACGTCATCAATAAGTCCTGCCGCCAATTTGTGAAGAAAACTTTGTTTCTCTCGCATGCCTCCACAAAAAAATGAAGAAATAAATATTGATTTATTGATTATGTGGGTAATACATTTAACAACAGCAGAACTATACCAAGACACAAACTCTCACACAATTTGTGCAGCATAATCCAGGTCTCATTTATCCAGTCCAATGCTCACTTCCTCCCAAACGCATGCATTTTCATTAGGGCTGTCCCTTAATAGTCGACCAAATGTTTGTCGAGCAGAAAGGTAATTAATCGGCAATATTTCATTGGTTGCCTAGTTGCAGAAAAAAAACAAAAACAAATTTGAACTCTATTAGGAGCTGCGCCTTGTCAAAATAAATCAAAACCTATATGACTGAACCATGTGGGAATTTAATTTGAAAGGACAGACACAGGAAGTGGCCATGCTCAGCATTCAGACAGGAGTCACATTAATTTACAGGGCTGGAACCTGCTGTTATTACACAGGCTAGTTAATCACATGTTGGGCAGGAAATCCAAAGTGTGGGATCATTTTGAGAAGGTGAAGGACCAACCCAAGGTGATATGTAAACTCATCTTCATTGGTCGACTACAAACATGACGTATCATGTGAAACATGGAAGTAGCTACATGCCCATTAGTCGACAGCGTCATTAACAGGCAGCTCGCTCAGTGTGTGACGTGCACTTGTAGATAAAATATAGGCCTATATTAATGAAGGTTCAGTAGTACAGTTTTGTATTTCTCTGTAATGTAGCACAGTGTTAACAATGTTACTGATACTATTCTTTCTCACACCTTCAACTCAAACCATTGTGTTGCCTTATCTATGCTCTTTTCAAAGCCAGACACCAACAGAGTCCTAAAACCTGGAATTAACACTCTTGCACTCCTAGTTCCCTTGTCTCGAAGTCGATGGATTTTTCGAATGGGTTTTTTGGTTAGATGCCTGAAATAAGGTCTGTGGTTAACACAAGCTTGAGAGACTTTCACGTTTTGTTAAGTTAATACCCCACTTTAATTTGAAGCTTTTCGGTGTCTTTAAGAAGGCGGTTACTAACAAGTGACTGAATGAGACTACATAATGTCATCATGCTGAACACGGCTTTACAGCCTCGTTGTGGTGGCGACTTTGAAGTCATATGACCCTGTTGTGGTTAGTTTATAGCCTAAAGTAAGCTTTTTACGCCTGGTCATTGTATTTACACTTCCAAAATTATATGTGAAGATGATCTTGCTGAACAACACATGTAAGTATCATAAACAGAGCACATTTTCTGCAATAATCCACAATCCAGTGGAAAAATCCATTAGGCTTTTTGACAAGAGAACCAGGGCGATGTTAACTCCTCGTTAGCCTACAAAAGAATGTCATCCCTGTCATTCCTAGCACTCTATAGGGTTGGTCTTTTTAACCAAAAATGCATGTGTTTGGGAAGTACTGAACATGCATTTGGGCAAATGAGTTTTTGATTATACTGCATGAGTCGTGTGAGAGTGTGCAAATGGAAATCAATGTTTGCTGTATTCCGTGGAGGCATGCGAGAAAAACAAAGTTTCTGTCATGCATTCAAGGTTACACAGCATGACTAACTGATAGACAAATAATCATTTTGTGGGTGAGGTTCCTTTGATGTCGATAAGGTTAATGTCACACAAGTATTTCAAAGCTCCACTCTCCTTATAAAATATAAAGTTTTATCAGTTATGGAGCTGCCATCTTAATTGTGATGGATCAAGATAACCCAACTTTACTCCTCTAGTCTTAATCTCTTTGTCGTACTCCCACCCCTCCCCGCTGAAGCTCAGCCTCTTCTCTCCCCTCTCCCACCGCCGACCCCTCTCTCCATGTCTCTCTCCTCCCTCCTCCCTTTTAAGTCAGCGAGGGGAAGTGGGGATATTGGAAAGTGAGATGGGAGAATGTTCAAACTGGAGCTTGTTTTCATTTCATGTTTAATTTCCTGACGCCTAAGCCCTTGGCTTTCCGCAGCTAACCCCGCTGACCTTTCGGAGGCGTGCAGACGAGAGCAGCAGACCATGCGTACACATATGCACACAGGATACACACAGAAAACACACACATTTACATAGCATGTTATATACAAAATTCAAAGTCAGTCACTAACAAATGCGTTCTTTCAACCTGAAAGCTCACACACTTACTGGAGCCTTCTATAAACAAGCAAACAATGTCTGAGCACATATATGGCCCTAGTCTTGGTTTCTGGGTACAGAGTGTGTCATGTTTCACAGAGGGTTCGCTCTATGTAGCTTTGCCTTTGAACGGCAGTAGGAATGAGACCCAAGCCAAATAGTTTGGCAGGGAGATCATTCGGGGAACATTATGAAGTCAGATGTGTCCTTTGCGGCTCTGTGTCTCTTATTCCCCAACTTTTAAGTTCGTTAGGAAGGAAAGCTAGCCGTGTTTTTGCACAGGGCAGAGTTTCAATTAACACAAAGAATTTTTGTTGTTTGTCATAATGATTAACGCTGACCCATCCTGAATATGAAGCCCGAAAGAATTTTATTTACCAACTGCAAACACTTACTACTCTTTTTTATTTTATCTAGCGGACATCTGCAAGGAAGGTGGCTCAGAGCTCTTGGAGCTCAAAGTGCTTGGCGGTGATACAGTAATTGCTAAAGACGTTGACAGCAAGAGGCAGCTTACAGAGCCATTAAAGAGCTTTATTTATGCTCCAGAGCCAGCAGGCAGAGAGAGAGGGGAAGAGGGAGAGAGGGAGGGCAGAGTGCACAACTCCAAAAGCAGCTTTGAAGTCCAGCCGTCTCACCTCATCTCTGTCATCCAGGACCACTGCGATTGATAGACTGCCTCAGCAGTCACTCACACACAGCCTCCCTCTCCATAAAAACGTGGGCAGTGTGGTGAAGTTCAAGTCTGAGGTTGAGAGCTAATTGTGCTAAATAAACTAGCGGCAGCAGAAGTTGCAGATGTGATTATGGAAAACTGCAGCGCAACTTTATGAAGACATTCATCATCAAACTGAGGATGAAACCGTGGGACCTTGACATTGGCATTTTGGCAAAAAAACATCTGTACTTTGGATTTCAATGGCTGTTGTTTCGGAGATGAAAAGGATTCTCCGATTGCTTGCCAAGCTTCGAGTGCCCCTTGGTATTCAACAATTGCATATCCCTGGACTTTGTCTTGATAGACCTTCAGTTGAAATTGTGGGATTTAGTCTTGATTGCGTACATATTTAGGGTCTGATTTTAAGAAGTATGGGTCAAACCTCACAGTGACTCAACAGAGTCTGCTATGTGCCTGTCAGATGAGGAAGTTAATTATGTTCATCTGGGGAATAGATGGGTCTGTGTGAACGCAACATGAATGTACTTATTTTACTGTACCACCACAAGGACCAGGCCAGGTTCTCTGTCCCTGACTATGTCTTGGACCATGCATGGAAATTGAAACTGGCATCTCAAAGTGTTTTTTATATCCTTGCCAAATAGCTTTGATGACTTTTCTTTTTTTTCTCCATGTGTTTTCCCTCCCTGCTTCCAGAGTTGTGCGGTGAAATAGTTTGAACATAGTAGTGCTGAGGAGAAACCCTTGGCCTCTGACCCCTCCGCAGAGTCTGCAGCATGTAAGAGCTAAGAGCAGAGTATTCCCTTAGTCCCACCCATCCCACTCTGATCTAAAACTGGCAGGCAGAAAGAGAGATGAAGAACAATAGGCCTCGCTGTCTGCTGCTCCGAACAATCTTTGTCAGCATGCCAGTCTTGACTCTCCCAGCCCTCTCTGTCAGCTCCCCAAGTGATTATTAGCACGCAAACATTAACGACTGCAGTCATACAACACAGCTCATGGAGACTATCCTCCCAAGAAAGAACAACAGCGTTCGTGGTTGTAGCAGATGCCCCAAAATGACTTATGTTTATGATGAAGTGACAAAGCCCTCTAGTGGCCGGAGTAATTTTAACGAGCAAAGCAGGGAATCAGATGACTATTACAGTAACGAGGGCGTCGTGCTGGATTGATTTGAACATAGGAGACTGCGGTTTCTTTCCTGTTTCAGTTTTTTAAAACATGATCACCATCGTTCTTTAACCTTTACCTTATCACTGCGTAGGAGGAAGAGTGTATCTACTCATGGACGAGAGGCTCAGGCTCATGACAGCGCGAGATGTAAACATAAATGATGTCCTCCTCGGCTGAGCTGTAACGTTAGCTAGCGTAGTAGTGCTATGTTAGCTAGTAGTAGATGCACGCTTTCTTGTACTGATAAGAGTGTTAGGTGCAGTTCGATTGAAAGAAAATAGTGCCTACATGAAACTACTAACAACAAAGTCTATGGATTATGTTGAGTAACTAAATCATAATTTTTGGAAAAGGACATTGCTGTTGAGTTTTTCAAATGTATTTTTTGGTGCTTTGAGCACCACAAGCCGAGTGCAGATATCTCCAACACTCTGAAACTCACACCAAAACAATCTAGATCAATAAACAGAGGTGTGGACTTGAGTCACATGCCTCTAACTTGAGTCAGACTTGAGTCATGACTTTGCTGACATTTGACTCAACTTGAAAAAATCAAAAAAGACACTCAACTTGACTTAGACTTTAACAGCAATGACCTTGTGACTGTACTTGGGCTCGAACCTTTTGACTTAAAAATAGTTGATACTGTCCCACAAACCTGGAGATTACAAAACTGATACATTTAATATATTTTTACTCCATTGTTAAAATTGTGTAAAGAGCGCTTATGACACTATACACAAAGTTTAGAACTTGGGACTTGACTTGGGACGTTAGTGCAAAGACTTGAGACCTACTTGTGACTTGTAAAACAATGACTTGGTCCCAGCTGTGTTAATAAATAGCACTACAGGTAAGAAGAAAAACATGTATGTTTGATTTAGGGGTGAACTGTCCCTTTAAGAAAGTAGTTCCTTACAACCCAAACCACCATGTTTCTCTAAACCTAACCACAGTGGGTTTTTTGTCTAATTGTAACCAAAAATCTATCATAGTGTTGTCACATCATAATGTTTATTTTACAAGAGTGTTGGTTTTGAAAGATCAAAAACATTCACCATTCTAGAGGCCGTGAACTGAGGACTTATTCTGTCATTCAGTTTGGAGGACCCATTGAATCATGTCAAATACAGTAAGGATCACGTAGAACGTGGCGTTCCCTCCCCCATCCTCACCTGTACACGAGCCTCCGTCAGGTCCGTCCTCAGTGCCAGCTGCTCGCGGGCATAAACATCTGGGTAGTGTGTCTTCTGGAAAACCTTCTCCAGCTCCTCCAGCTGGTAGCTGGTGAACGTGGTGCGATTGCGTCTCTTCTTGCCTTTGTTGCTCTCTGCCTCACTTTTGTCCAGAGGGCTGGAAAGTTCCGAGCCCGGCCGCTCGCTCAGCCCCTTCTCGCCGGGCGCTTTCAGGTTCAGGTAGCTACCCTCCATCCCAGGAGGGTCGACGCTCGGGGGCAACTCAGACTCTGTCAGGCCGCTGTTGTCTTTTCCTGTAAGTATAAGAAGAAAGACACAGAAAGAGGTGTGGAGGGTTACAATCAGCTGTATCTTGTTCTTTTAAAGGGGCAGTCATTTTTAGCCCCTTTCACATATGTAAAATTATCTAAACTTAGCCCGAAGAAGCTGTTTGTGAGAATGCAAATATCAAAATTAGTTGGATCGGACATTAAACAGACTTTATCCTGCCAGCTCCCTAGTACCAAAGTCCATGTAATGTCTGATTGAGCCCATGTGTGACTAAAGCAGGTAACTGTCCAGAGAATTCACAGCAAGGGAATGGGTGTGTTAATGATGTTGCTATCACGAGGCTCTGGGCAAAACCAGAAGAAAACAATCGTTAGGGTCATGTACAAGATAACGAAAATGTCTTCATGGAGAGATGACAAGATTCGGTGAGAGCCCAAGCCGAAATCGTTAGACAAATTCAAGGAAAAGCAGGAGCCTCTTATGTTTATAACCAAATCACAAACCGGCTACGGGACCCTGGTGTAATCCACATCATGTCCTGCCTCCTGCATGTTCGACCAAGGCTTCACTTCTCACCTAAACCAAACAGAATATTTCCAGTATGTGAGAACTCTTCTAATGTGGACAATCTCTTGTAGTGTGCTACGTTTGTGAAAGAGAAAGTCTGCACAATGTCCGAACTGGGTTCTCTGGGCATTGTCCTGGAATTCATATGAGAATATGACATTAGTTTATGTGTCACAAGAAGTACTATTTGGTCAGTGAAAAGAGTTAATACAATTAAATACAATGTCATTTCTTCATCCGTGGCTCTAGAGGGACCAAAGCTTGAAAATGTCTTGGCTTTGACTTTTTTAACGGAAAGCCTGCATTACAAATTGAAGGTGTGGAGTTGGCAGGAAGTGGGTCGAATGAAAGACACTGTCCATTTGCTCAATGGGAAATGTTGGATCCAGGGATTTTTGAGTTTGACCTTTGCTAGAAAAAAGAAGTCAGGACATCTTGACTTCTCTTGCATCAATTTTGACCACTATCTTTTAAATATGTCTTTAGCTTTATGGAAGTACAACTCAAAATCACCAGAGAATCCCTTTCATTCAGTGATATTTATTGACAGTACTGTTTAAAGAACCTAATAAAACGTAGTGGAGATTTTAAAGTTTAGATGTTATACTGTGGCTCTAATGAAACACATTTGAGCAATTTTGGTTACGGTTGAAGTGCAGGCGTTCTTAGGATTTTCATATAGAGCATGAAAAATAATCTTCTCAGTTTAAGTGTGGCTTCACATATAATACTAATCAAATTCTTATTGTAATAATATTATTCTCAAGCAAGCTATTAAAACCAACTTTCTGACCATTTTAGAGCAGAAAAAAGAGGGCCACATGTTGTCAATAATAGTCCTATAATTATAGTTACTACTCTATAATTGGAATATTCAGCAGTGCAATACTTTCTTTAAAATGTGGCTGAATGAAACCACGGTGCCTCACGTCAAGTCAGGCAGTGTGTCTGCTCATCATCACGTTACAACATCCACACGAAATGGCATTTACTTTAAGCTTACATCACCTCTGTACTGTTTTAGTTTGACGTTCAAAGGCCTTGTCTGTCTGCCACAAGAGAAGAAATGTCTTTTACTGTTTGAAAGCTATGTCACTACACATTGGCGTGACCTGTGACACAACCCTTGAAGCCCTCTCTCTCACATCTCTCAATCACGCCACCTGAAACCCGAGTCACGCAGAACCTGCTCCATCTCGAGCTGTGTATGGCGGGCCTTGTGTACGAGCGCGCTTGCCCCCGCGGCCTTGCCCCGAAGATGTAAACAACATTGTGTTTGTCACCTTCAATTTCGAGAGCGTCCATTTTGTGACAGACCTCGCTCTGTTCCTGTCAGCGCTCGCTAGCTTTTTTGTTTCCTTTTAGGAGATGAAGAAAGCTGTCCCTTCTCCTTCAATAAACAAACAGCTGTGTGAATAAATAAGCTGAAGGGCTCTGGTTGTGGGCCAGTGAGAACAGTGTGCTCTGTCAGCCTCTCTGTTTGCCTTTCCTGCGACTGGGCACGGGGAGCGCTCCGTCCTAACTGTATTGGTCCGAAACCAGCGCATAATGGTCTCCTCTACATAAACAGACCTGTAAGTCTTGTGCAACGCCAGCATTACTCGAGTCTAACAACATTTGTCTCAGAGTAAGACCCAGTTTGAAAGGATTAACGTGCATTTTACTTTGTCACTTTGCATTTTGTTTATGACTAATGGCCTCCTGTCATTCCCAGAAACCCAGTGTGAAGAGGGAAAGAAAGTTGACACCTTGTGGCACTGGTGACTCTCAGAGCCAAGTGTTTTAGTGGTTAGTAAGATGACTGAATAGTTTGAGAGTGATGAAGCTAGGCGGTGGCTGTCTGTAACATGCATGTTTGTTTTCATGGATTAGTACGCCTTTGGCTAGTGTGTCCCACAATGAGTTGTCAATAGTCATCCTCTCAATACTGCAGCAGCCCTCCCCTGCTCTCTGGCGCAGACTTGCCCTGACAGAGACGCTAATGGAACAACACAGCTCGCCCAGCTGGAGTTCATGACCTCATATCGCTGTGGCCCACCTGTCAGACCCTCTTACAGTCTCCACACAGGCAGATGTTCTGACATCACCAACCCCTGCACTGGCCTCTAATGCTAAAGCACTGTGCAATATTTTCTTTCTACCCGTGAGCATGAGTATGGCTGCAATGTCGAGAAGAAAGACAGGTCAACTCCAGGTTCCTGCTTGACATTTACATCTGTGAGAGAAAATGCAGTTATGCCCCTGAGCAAGGCACATATCCTGTAAGGCAAAGGGTGCAGCTGGGCGCACAGATGAGGAGTTGGGAAGTTGGTGGAATAGTGAGTAAAAGTGTTTGAAGACTTCAGTCCTGTACAGATCCATATATCAACAACCTCAGGCATTTTAGGTTCAAACAGTTCTGGGGACTCTCTGAGAGGAACTGCCCACTGAGGAGCTCCACCGAGAACTACCTGCAAGGGCTTTTTTTCTGTTTGAATTAGCACCGCCAAAGGGAGCGCTGAAGTTAGATAAGCCTGGCAAGCAGTTGATATAGCAACATCACTTTTGCACAATATTGTCAGTTCGACTGGTCAAAACTGACTTCAACTTGTGTCAATCATGTTTGTCCAAAACTTTCATCCATCATTAAAATTTTCGTAACAGGTTTGATTTCCTGTGTTTTTCGGATCCGTCAGAGGCCGTTAGAGATGTTTGACCAAGAATCATTGAAGAAGATATGGCGGTGGGTCTCACTTTTAACAGGTCAGATAGTAATATTCAGGTGGATGATGATGAAGAGGAGGAGGATGTGGACCGCACACAGAATGTGGGGACAGAAAGGAAGGACAGCTCTGCCCACGGATTTAAAAAAGGCATCCAAAAAAACGGACTTACTGTGCAAAGGTCTTAAGTTGGATTGTTAAAGTAACCAAAGTCCTGTGTCTTTAAATGTTTCATACCAACATCGTCTTACCTAGAATGATGACATGGAGGTATGGAGACAAAAACCTAGAGTCAATGAGAAGTCATAATGCAAAAATCCAAACAATGTAGAGATCTAAATATCGTCAACCCGATTTTGATTCCAACCAAAATTTGAAGTCAGAGTCAGATGTCTTTCTGACGTCATATTGACATCAGGTACCAGCTGGGCATACACTTTTACACAAGGTTCCTTTTGTGCTGGGAGAGTACGTACTCTGAAACAAGAGCTAAATAGTCCCTTAAACTAAGAACTACCTAGTTCTTGTGATGCAGACGCAATAAAATGAAGGGTTCTCAGACTTATGAAAAAGTTCGTCTGGTCTGAAAACACATATTTACACTGAAATCTGCACTAATTGGAACATTTAATGACATAGTTAGACATTTTGGGATACACTTGTTTGCTTTCTTACTGCGAGATGAGAAGAATAATACCACTCCCATGTCTGCACAGTCAATATGAAGCTACCTTGAGCAGCTGGTTATCTTAGGTTAGCACAAAGAAATAAAATTTAGCATTTTATAGGGGTTATGTTACTATTGCTTGACTGGAACCAGTTTCCAGGCACCAGCAGAGTCTCCAGTTTCTTACTGGTCCTGACGGAGAAACAGTTTTGGCACATAACCCCACGAAAAATGCTGATTTTACATTTTTAACTTTGGTTTTTGTGCAAATTAAACAAACAAGACACAACTGTTTAATCATTAATAAGCTTTAGAGGTGCTGGTGGTCAGATCCTGTTACCTTTGAGCTAAGCTAGCTGTTTCCAGTCTTTTTTGCAAAGCTAATTGGCAGTAGCTTCATATTTACTATATAAACATGAGAGTGCTATCAGTCATCTCATTTAACTCTGGGCAAGAAAATGAATGAGCCAATTTCCCAAAGTGCCAAACTATTCCTTTAAGTTTCTCAGCCTCATACAGACTTATATCACCACAGTTTGCACTAGAATCTTTCTCTGTCTAGTTCTCCAAACTCATCTCTCTTTTTTCTGTCACGCTAACAACACACAGTCCTTTGCCACAAACATCTTCCAGTATTCCCGCATGCTGAGCTGTCTTTTCTGCACGCTGTTCTGGAGAACACAGCCATCACACACTTTCTTTTGCGAGCCAAGATTCCACTGCGTTGGCTCCAGCTTTTTTTGGCATTCAGAGGAATGTGTTTTTGACTGTTCTCCTTTCAGCATGCATCAACGTATATATATAAATGCAGCGAATATCACCGGCTGATCCTGCAATTTGCCAAAGCTACTCTGTGACAAGCCGCAGACCTATTCAGTTAGCTGAGGTCAGATGTTTACTAGGGTCAGCAATTTAATCACTGCTGAAAACAGAGAGAAAACATCAAAGTGTAATTTAACTGGTTGTAAAGCAACAGGGCACCCTCTCAGTTTTTATGGAATGGGACGGGGAGGGTCAAGTGAAGCCAAATAAAAGAAACACTATAAATTAGTAACCTGGGGAAGGGTTAATGACCAAACACTAAATAGGGAAGGGAATGCTTTTAAACAGAGTGCTCCAAAATGTTCTCTCAAAACACTCAAAGCTGACAGCAGTCTGCCACAATGGCTCTCCACTTATCACACCTTATATGGACCAAATAAAGTCAAATATTCCTTTGGCTTTGGTGGCTTTTAATTTTACATTCATAGCTGGTTCACAGACATGCTTTGGGCTGGATTATTTTTCCCGCAGCACAGTCTAAGACCTGATGTTGACTGTTGTTTCCTCAGTGGAAGGGAGGCTCCCAGATGTTCCTGAGGAGAGATCTATGCCAGCGGCTCACACAGGAATGCAGATTCCCTGGGAAACCAAAAAATCTTTCTGTTCAGCCTCAGCTCCTGATAAATTGACACGATCATGACCTCACTACTGTCATGATACCTTGGGCTGTAGCTGTCACTGTCTCATATCAAAAAGCTCAGAAGCAGTTTGGGAATTGAGGGTGTTTACTTTTTTTAAACGGTGGTAGAAGTGCATTGTGTTTTCCTCTTTAAGGTCCAGTGTGTAGGATTTAGGGTGATATATTGGCAGAAATGGAATATAATATAATAAGTATGTTTTCTTTAGTGTATTATCACCTAAAAATAAGAACCTCTGTGGGTTTTTTTTTTTACCTTAGAATGAGGCGTTTATATCTACAGAGGGAGCGGGTCCTTGTTGACGGAGTCCACCATGTTGCATCGCAATGTTTCTACAGTAGCCCACAACGGACAAATGACACAGTGGCTCAAGATAGGGGCCATTTGCGTTTTCGTGGCAGCCCCTTTGTAGTGAGCCAAAAAACTTCAGAAAAACACAGATATTTTTAATGTGAAACTGTTTTATTTAAAATGTTTACTGCTTTTAATCACCTGGTCTGTTTGTTTTGGAGAGGAGGAGACCTCTGATGATAATTTGGCTCCTGGTAAAAACCTCTTTAACAATGAACACTGAAGGAACTCTAACCAGAAGTTTCAGCTGGTTTCAATCTGCAATCCTCACCGCTAGATGCCACTAAATCCCACACACTGCTCCTTTAAAGGACAAACACCTGTAGGATACATTCTTATAACTGAGAGTTTTTAAATATTTGCAGTTAAATGCATGTGCTAAAATTAATAGCTTTAATAGCTTTAATGCTTTGATTGTGTTTTGTATCATCAGTTTTATAAATAATTTAAGTTTAAACATGACGTAAAAAGAGGACAAGGAATTAAAATGATAAGGATTTCAAATCAAATGTGACCGTAGCTTATGTAATCAATTATCTGTTAGCCTCTCTCTGTCTTCCAGTAGCCCTGAATTCATTCCATGACCACATTTATACTGTCTGGATCATGTTGGAATCACATTTTTATGAAGTCATTTTGCCTCTTTGCAATCATAGAGAAAGGGAAAGTAGGTGTGTGGTGCAGGTGGTTTCATTCAGTGATGATTTAACTTTCCACCTTTGAGTTTAATTTGAAAAATACATCAAACAAGCAACATGAGCCACGTCTCTCTGCTGAAGGAAAGCGGAGAAAGAGAAAAAGAAATATTGTTAATCGTGGACCCAAAAGTGATCATCATACGTAAGCACTGCCCAGTAGTTTCCATCGTTAGCCTGTCATAGTCGGCCTTCTTGAGTTTACTTTTTGTGACATGTCAGGCAAACAGCTCATACCCTTTATTTGACCGTATATTGTAATAACGTTTGGCCAAATGTTGCATTATTCAAGAGCTCCTACAGAGGTTAGATTTAGTCCATTGATAAGAATAGAGGAAGTCAAAGGAAAGACACAGCGCCAGCCTCAACACGAAAGGCACAGATCAAAATGTGCACCAGCTGGTTAAAGTTTCCAAAGCATCTCTTTAATCTGGCCTGCATGCGGTCCTCAGGTAGGCAGTGGGGAGTTACCTTCCCCTGCAAGAGAAGAGAGGTAGCTCAGAGCAAAAGGCCAGATCATGCTGCGTTTGCTGCACAACAGCATGAGGAAAACATATTTCTGAGCAATGATATGAAGAGTTTTAACCAAACATCTCATGAGACACTCTGTCCCCTGAGCTGATGTCTTTTCATTAAATGGCCGGCACATTGCTGCTGCTTCACCTCCTGATTCACACGCTCAAACGAGTCATTACATCTAACAAGCCAAGAATTCATCCTTTCAAGTATTCTCATTAGATATTCTAATTTATTCTGGTTCACAGACACACGCCGGCACGATCACAGGTGTCATTCAGGCTTATTGTGAACATCGACACAATGTGTTAGTCATCAGCACATGCATATCCTGTGACATCACTTCCCCGAGCCTTTTAACATGTACTTAGAGCGCTATATTTTGACAGGAGGCTTTTAAAACACTGCCAGGACTTTTTTTTGGGGTCTTGTTTTGGTTTTCATACGCAGAGAAAAATGTTTTACATATCACAGGATGCTTCAGTGTCCCGCTGAAGGGAGGAGGGGTTGTTTGAGAGAACAAAGATTGACGAAGCTGTGTTTTATAAATGTTTAATTTGCTTTAAACTGTTATTTTGTGAGAAGACAAAGAGGATGAGGCACACAACAGCCCTGCAGTGTTCCAAAAAACACTACATTGTACATCAGCTATGCAGAACTCAACCTCAGTGTCAACTACAGGCCTATAAACACAATTTCTACTTTTCAGATTTAGCCTCCATTTACGTTCTCTCAGATTATAAAGACAGTAAGAATATTCATATATACAATGCGTCTCAAAGTCATTGAGTTCAGTAAAGTACATGCATGTAAACATTCATCCCCACACGTGTGCAGCTTTCCCAGAAACCCTCTCATTTCTCCCGAGGCCCTCAAATCATTACCCAATCTTGATGTCCATTTCTGACTCGTTGCTTATTTGTACAAGGTATTGTTGAGACGGGGTTATGTAAACCAGTCCCACTTTGTCACTCTCTGGGACTCTCTGAAGCTTTGGAGATGTGATGTTTGGGGAGTATGAATAATAACTATAGGAGCTCAGTAATGCACATCTGCCTCAGATTAATGCGGACCTCTCCTGCAGCGCTGACCTGCATTCCTCAGCACTCGATCAGCTCCAGGGGTTTTATTTCATTCATCGCTGTGTGAGCAGGTAGACGGCTCCATCCCTGCTCTCGCTGTGGGACAGTCTCACTGATTAACATGCACTCAAGGAAACAGACCCGCCAACCTGAGCCACTACTGTGCAGAAATAGGTTCATTCATCTTCCGGGGGCAATATTGTATTTTTAATTAACGTCATTTAAAATTTTGTTGGGACCAGGTGTGATATTCATTCACGCTGTACAACATAAAACCTTTAAAACAGCAAAAATGTGCAAGAATATGAATTTTAGAAGTGCTTTTAAGTTTTTAAATTTGTATTTTGTTGCACTACAGTTGGATCATAGTTAGTGGCACTGGTATAAATTGATTTAAAAGAAATAGTTTGCAAAATAGAAAAAAGTGTGCAAATGAGCATGCAGCGTGTGCCAAAAATACTTTCCCATTATATTTAACAGGAAAAAATAACACCACATCTTTACTTTGCTTCTCTTATCGTCATGTGTTGATATTAATATATTAGATATTTTAGCACAGTTGTATCCGCACATAGACATACAGTATGTTCTCCTTTTTTATGGTGTATTTTGGTGTGCGTGCAGAACAACACAAATCCAAAATGTTGTTGCCGTGTAAACACTATTACAGTTGTAGCTGAAGTTGCCACACAGAAAACTCCCTTCAGGGTATGAGATGACTTTTGTCATCATGATGGAGATAAAGCGTCAGCATTGAGCAATATATCTCCCATTGAGGACCACACATAACAGCACAAGCCTGTTGACGCCTGAGGCTTTGGCAAGACCCCAAAGCATCCTCCCCAGAGCCATGATGCCTTCATCTGGCTGCAACATTTTCAATGATAACATTGCAGAGCTCTCCTCGAGGGAGGCATGTTGCATTTAATGATGGTGCTTAAATGGTTCTGTCAATGCACTTGCCAAATCAATTCACTTCAGTGCAGGGGTGCTGCAGTCTGTGTGGAGGCACTGCTCTCAAACTCCAGAAAGAAAAAAAAAGTGACACTTGAGTTTAAAGTGAAGAGTGACTCCAGTTGTTTCTCAGGAAAACAGATTACATTGCACTTTATGGATGTATTTTGGCAAAGTGTGGTACTGGCTACTGCACAAAAAATACTCATACTGAGGCCTAGTTGGTCCCTCTGAGCAGAGTCAGGGCAGCTCACTTTTATTTCTTACACGTAATCCTAAAACTGACTTACATGAGAGCTATGATTTACTGTATTTAAATATATTTGTGTTTTTTGAACTGCTTTATTTTCAGCGACTGAATCTGTTTTCCACCACGGATCGCGGATTAAAATGTCCATTTAAAGGTTGGGTTACTGCGTAAGGTTCGAACAACATCAAATTTCAGCCACGATCATAACAGATGTTTTCCTCTGTAACATCCGCATCGTGATAAACATCTGGACCTGCAGATATAGGCGCCGATGAGTCTATACGCTGATAACTCACCAAAATGTTATTTTTAATGACGATTTTAAAGTAGACTAATATGCATATATTATGCGGAGTCAATTTTTACTAATACATTTTTTTTTTTTTTAGAGTCTCGGCCCTTTCTTGTTGACCTGTTGTCACAGAGTCCATTTCGCCTGCTTTATAAGAAGCTTTTCTCTTTTTATTTTAAGCCCCCACGTCTCATAAAAGGGACAGTAAAATGAACTGTTTTCTTTAAGCGGTACATTTGTGGTGCAACGAATTGTCGGCACACTGTAAAGTTGTTAAGCTTTTAAATGAATGCTGTTCGTCATGACATCCAAGCAGTTTCTACATGTTTAAATTTGTCAGTGACTGTTGTGTTGTGGTCGACAAATTGTGAAATCCTGGCCTATAACTGGAGCCACTCCAATAAATAAATATATATATTCCCATATCTGTGAATTAGTTGCGCCAGTTATCACCAGTTATTTTAACTATCATAAAATAATCATGTGCTTAAAATAGAAATTGTAATAAACATAATGGACTATATAGTCCAATAGAAATATTTCTTAATTTTTAACACATAAGCCCGTGGATTCCCCGTTTGTACGTGTGTGTGCGCGCGCGTGTCTTGGTGGCTTGTATTTCATAATTGAATGTTAAAATAATTCATTACTGTATTTGTCAGTGATGAGAGTTTAACTGTGTGTAGACAACAACAAACTGCAGTTGTATCCAGTGAGATCAGTGAGAGATCATCTTCAGGATGAAATTATGGTGAAACGTCATGAGGTCAGCACACACAGAAGTGCAAATATCCATTCAATAATAATAATAAAAAGTTTTAAATAGCCTCATTACCTGTTAGTGTGAGCACACAGCGCATATGAAGAAAATGATTTGCAATAGGCCTTATGCAACACTGAAATTATAACTCAGTTTACAGAGCAGTTAATCTTAGTTTCCCTGGAATATATTTCTAATTTATCCATGGTTGCTTTCTGTCAATCAGTGATTAAGGTCATTTCCTCTTGTAGTTACGTATGCCATGCAAATGTTATTTGAATTAGTAATGGTTTTAAGGGTTTTAATGTCTGCACTAAGGTGTTTTGCTCCCAGTGACGCGCAAAAAGTACCCTATCTCCTCATCGCTCACAGTTGCGCACATCTGTTTGATAAGAAACTTAATTTGTAGAATAAATATGAATTTATTTCAGAAGTATGCACAGTTCTGTTCTGTTAAATATCATGGATATCTGATGGGAGCCCTGGTGGGTATATCCTCTCCTCCTCTCTGCTCTTTGCTGTCACATAACTTTCAGATTCTGTATTACACACTGAACTCCAATTCTTGGTTGCAAATGTTCCCTTTTGTCATGCATCGCCGTTAAAAGTCATGTTTTGCTCCACATAGTTTGTGTCTTTCTCGTGCGCACTCACCATAGCAGGCGATGAGCGTCCCGTTGTGTCCGCTGTCCGGGTGCAGCTTGCCGCCTTCGGGCGGAGTTTTGCAGGTCGGTCGCTGCATGAAGAGCTGGTATTTGTTGAAGGTGCCCTCCTCTGCGCCATCCAATGACTGGCACTCCGGCTGGAAAGGACTCCGGGACTTCTCTCCGTAAGCCTGCCCTTTACCCGGAATGAACGTGGGGCTGTATTTGGCTTCAGTGGTCGGGAAAGTCCTGAACGGGTTCGCCTGGTGATCCCTACCTTGCGCAGTAGAAGTGCTATAATATGAATCCATCGATGTCATATCGCAGTATGAGACGCACGCTGCGTTCATACCTAAAAAGTTATATTAAAAAAAATCCACACGGTTCTTCTTTCCCTCCCCTTCTCTAGACAGCAGATATTCTCCCCAAATTCTCATGCACTGACAAACTCACACTGACGCGCTCATGCACACACACTCTCACGCTGCCGCATCTGGGACTGGTTAAAAAATGAATCAGATGTTTTCCAGAGACTGCAGACTGAACAAATGCTAAAAGCCCCCTGAAGGTTTGTCGGGGTAAAGAGAAATGCCTTGCTCAAGCTGATGCCGCCTCAGTAGCCTACAGTGCATCTGACACACACACACAGCAACACACACTCTCAGCACTCCGACCTTCAGGCTCCACACACATCTAAAGTAGGCCCACACCGAGCTCCAGCATGCGCTATTATGCAGCCTGTAGAAATGGGAGGTCAAGCTCAGAAGGGGGAAAGCTTTTTTGGTAAACACGCGGGAGACACAACACATGACGTTAATGTAATTAGAAGATGAATATAGCTGCTTTAATTCCCGCTGTTGCATGACTGAGAGCCCTGACCCCTGACTTCTCCTTGTATCAAACTTAAAAGCTTTTGAAAAAGTTGTTTCCATCTCAGTCAGAGGAGCCACACTTTATTACTGAGGGAAAATCAAATCTGTGTTTTCTTTGCTTCCTGCACGCAGACAGAGGGCCTTAAAATAAAGTGTAAATGAAAGGATCAAGTCACGAATTTGCACCAATAACACTGCTCAAAGTAAACCGATGTTAAGCTTAAATATTATACAAATAATGTCTTTATGTGTTTGTTTTAGAGAGCCGTTTTACACCGAGCAGCATGAGGACGTTATGTGAGAAGTCAGCCTGTCATTGCGGATATATCCACTTATAATGATGAGAATTAGATCCCATTATAGCAAACGACTTTCAGCCGTGCAATTTGAGAATTGGCTACTTCATAATATTAAATTAATTATAAACCATTAAGCCCTGTGATGCTCATTGAAATGCTTGGCTTTGTGCGCCTTTACAATTTGGTAAAACGACGCCGCGCCAGAAATTTGCCTGTTCTTGGCTATAAAAATCTGAATTAAAGGGTATTTTAAGGAAACAAGAGGCCTCTATGCCTGCCAGTCGTTAAATCTGATAAATTATCTCAAATCAAGTCCTTATTTTTTTCCTCTTTAAGCCATTATCGAGATTTAGGTGCTGGTAATAAATGGCGAAAATAAATCATATTAAAACCGACATTGTTAAAAGCAAGTTTTTGATTGAAATACAACGCAATTTTAAGCAAGGTGTAAAATTAATCATAGGGTAAGGAGCCATAATATATTAGAAATATTATGATCCTTGTGAACTGACATGCCAGAATTATATTTTAAAGAGGTTAAACGAAATATTTCTACAGTGACCTGCGGCTGCCTGAAGACAGATTAATTCAGTATTAACACTGTCTTCTTTCTTTCTTTCTTTCTTTCTTTCCGACATCATTAACTTATTAATAATGACTCCAAACATAACTCGTGTCTTGTCGCTGTTGCGCAACTTGGAGGAGGATTAAATTTCTTAAAGAAAGAAATAAAATAAACATTTTACAGATGCATTTTTTTTTTTTTGCCATTTGCAATAATCTTTTAACATCTATTAAGTTTCTCGCTGTCAAGAGGTCACATTTTTAAATTTGGAAAATGTAATTGCTCAGCTGTAAATACATTAAATGAATAAATAAAACAATTTTACTGGTTTGGGCCCAGTGCACGTGCAGGCTCATCGGCACCTCTCTCGCTGTGCAGGTATTCGTTAACGAGACTTTTGTCTATATTCTTTATTGGTTTATTAGTACATGTCTCCTGTTCAAAGGTATATCCAATATAACATAACGAGTTTAACTTTGGCTGCAACCCCAACTTTTGTTCAGTTATTCCGGTATTGTTTTTATTTATTTTATGATGCGGGGTTATATGAGACAAACTTAAACCTATTTTCATTTTATACTCGCGCTCAATGCTGCAGTTTGCTTCCATTAGATTTTATACATTCATGTTTCTGAAGATAAATTCAGCTTTAATCAACATTTATCTGCATATCATAATCATTACAAATGTGTGATTGACTCAAACATAGATATAAGTTTCAGGGGGGACACAGGGGATACACACCCCTCATTATTAAAAACATTTGTCCTACTCAGTAAAAACATGAAAGTAGTAGAAGACTTTTACAACTGTATTTTGATAAAATTATGACATTGATGCAGAAAATGACACAAATTAGTGCATAAAAGAGTCACCAGAATGCAGAAATTAAGTGTTTTATGCACAAGATTTTTTTTGGGAAGACCACAACCCCCCATTTTATATATGTCCCCTCCAACTGTATTTAATTATTTACCCTTTATTTAACCAGGCAGTCCCATTGAAATTATAAATCTCTCTTACAAGGGAGACCTGGCCGAGGTAGCAGCCAATCAAAACACATTTAAAATGCAACAAATACAACTTCCACAATAAAGCATCAATTCAAACACAGTGGTCTCTCAAGAAAAACAAGCACATGTCTCTGTCACCACATTCTTTATGATGCCCTTGAATTAATTGATGGATACAAGTGTTTGGACCCTTGATCAAAAAGAAGCAGAAGCTTATTTGTCAGTTGAGCCGTAGTTGCACATTTTACACTGTTTTTATTTATTGAAACATTTCTATTTGCTTGCTAAAACAACAAATTGGAGTTTTATTTGACTTATAAATAATCTCTCCTAATGTTGTTGGATTTATTCAGATTTTTTTGCATCAAAATAAAAAACAGCCGTCATCATTTCATTAAATGTGGTCTAGAAATTATGAGATTTTTTCTGCACTCTATTTACTTGGTCCGCACACACATGCACGTACAAGCACTTTTGCACAGGCATGAGTGTTATCTGCTCATAAGAACATTTGGTTTTAAATTTAAGAAATAAAAGGAAACTATATTGGAGTGATTTTCCTCTCCTTCCATCTGTTTCCTCCTGAGAGAGTAAACTATCCTGCAGGAGAAGCAGAGGCAAACATTTTAAGATAATGTTGTCTTGATAAAGAAACTAGAAATTACAAGTCCAAGTTTGTCACACAGCTAAACAATCAAGACTGACAGACGTCTGCTCTGAGTGCAGCGTATATATGCAGGCCTCCCTTAATGTAAACCACTCCACTGCTACAGGCTAAAGTCTCAGCTGTCACAGATATACATCACTCATGCATGACATTCCCTCTAAAAGGTTTCCACTAAAGGGCGACTTGTCTGTTTAACTTCCAGCAGGAACCATGTCCAGGTATTCGCTGCAGAGGGGACGGGCTTTCCACTGATGCAGCAGCTCACAGCCTCCGGGGTTTATGTTGGCACAGGCCTCCATGTGTATCAGCAGCGGGGTCCCTGAAACTCTTCTGGCTATCAGTTACTTGTATGAGAGGCGTGGCGGTGCGGGTAATGGGCTGGAGAGAGTGCTTCAGGTTAGACTGTACGTCTCAGCGATGCCATGTTCATGTTTGGCTGTGGGAAAGGCCAGGCGGGAGATGGGAAACATGTAGCCTATATGTTGTTGTTCTTATGGGAACATTTTCTAATGTTCACATATGTTGAAATAGCATTTTTTGTAAAAACAGCACATGTATGGAAAGTTACTAGAAGGATGACAGTAAATGTCTGTAGTCATCTGTGTCAGATTGAAATAATTCACATGTCATTCAGCAGGAACACTTCACAGCGCTGAGAGCAGTTAATTGAAACTGGAGTTGGACTTTAACTTGTTTCCTGTTATGCCCAGTTTCACTCATAGATGGGAATTTTAAATAATTAGAGGAATGCTGGGAATTCATAAACCAGCCGAGGCCTGAAGCATCACAACTGCAGATCAGATCTCACTCTGTCATTTGTCCCAAAGTCTATTTTGGGGGCACGTTTCCATGTGTCCTCTGTGCATGGCTGCGGTAATCCCGGCTGTGTCCTGTCCCTTTATTATCTCCGTCTCCTGTGGCTGCAGGTTACATTGATTTAAAGGATAGTTTCACATTTTTCTTAAAACAACAGTCACATGCTCATGTGTACATTGAAACACTTTGGATCACTGTTGTTCCTACTCATTGCTACCTAATGCGATTTCAACTGGCGCTCAGACAGAAAACAGTCCTGTGTTCAAACAATGCTGCATTGGAGGGGGCGTGTTGTTCAAAGTGACCATGAGACTAAGAAATATGATCCAGGAAGGACAGTTTTAGTAACACATCTATAAGTTTGAAGGTTATTAGATCCTGAAAAACTACACAGTGACTTACAATACCACAAGATAGGATTTTACAACTCTGGACAGCTGTCACAGTGACAATCATTTATCTTTTGTTGCCAGGTGAACAGTAGAAATGCAGTTTCATGTCAAAATAATCCATCAGGATTGTGCACTTGGACATATTTGATTGGTCAACGCAATTTCCTAAGACAGAAAAACAGAGTCTGCACATGTAACCACGCTACCATGAACATATGTTCAATTTAATCTCTAATTATCAGTGGTATCAGCGGTATCAGCGGTAACGCCACTACTTTCAATTCAGTTCAGTTCAATTCAATTCAGTTGAGTTCAATGCCTTTATTGTCATTGCACAGCAGTACAACTAAATTTTGTGATCTCTGGGCTATTCCACATAAAAACAGCAAAAGATAGTAAACAATAACAATAACCAGCAACAGTGTATGTAATGTTGCTGGTCCACAACCGAACACACGTAACAACAACAGGAAAACAACAATCCATAGAGAGAACAAAGCCGCTGCATCTGACCGTGCCGCCATCTTGCCAGTTCACCTCACTTTCTAAGTCAAATAGCTTTTCAGTAGCAAAGTAAATTAATTGGCCGAGTGGTGCAGTGGCGTCCACGGAAGTTACAAGCTATTTTTCCCAGGAAAAGCCCTGAAATGCAAGGACTTTTTTCAAAGGTGTTGATAAAGTAAGGACATTAAAACTGAGGATAAGTAATATGACTGACGCCAGCGCACTCTGAGGCATGTAGACGAGGAGAAGCACTTCAGCATGACATCACTAATGACATCACTAATAGTACTAATCCTTCAGTTTATTCTACATGCTGCTTTCGCTATTGGCTTTTTCTTGGCAAGACCCGCCCTACTCTTCCTCTGACTGGCTACATCGCACTTTGAGACGTGTCTCTCAAGTGTATTGCCCTTAGACTGTTATATTTAGTGGATTTAAGGTGGACACCAGAGAAATAGACACAACAAGGGCCAAGAAAAGAGCTGAGAGACAGAACAGGATTAAGAAGAGACAGAGTGATATACTGATGTCAGGTGCTATTTGCAGGACATGTTCATGTTCTAATGTCCTAAAAAAGGAAAGTCTTAATTTAGATCTGTTATTTTTATTGTTTATATAACTGTCTTTTATTTATTGTGGTTTTATTGACTGAGACATATATTTTTGAATTACTGACGGAGCCAGATAGCTTACTGAAAGAGACCAAGACAGAGAGCAATAGGCCAACTGATGATGTCATGTCATTGGAGGACATGTTCAAATGTCGCAAAAAAAAAAAAAGAAGAAAGTTTTAATTTAAGTCTGTCCTTTTAAGATAAACAGTTCAACAGAACATTTCTTTGCCTGCCTATTTGTTTGGCTGACTAAATAATTTTGCAAGAAGTAAGGTACTTTTGCCATTTTCTTGTAGCTTAGCTTGCTAAATTTCTCTGGGGTAGTTTCAATGTCATAAAACTTTATTTTGAAGTAGGGTTACTGGTAGCTTAGCTCACTGCATTTCCAAGTAGCTTGCACTGCTAATTATTATTAAGTTTCAAGCTTCATCAGACAAAATACAATGCAGAGACCTTCAAATACCAGGTATGGTTTGATGAAGAGGGTGATGCTTGAAACTTCACCGTGGTGGTAATTAAATTAAATATGTTCATGGAAGCATAGTCTGTGTTTTGCAGCGACTATTGTTTATTGCCCGGATGTGTGTGCTTTTGCAACACAGCCTCTTGCCAGATGACACTGAATTTTTTTTTTGCCAAAAGACTTGTTCACTCTTTTAATGTAAAATTTCCTCTGTGTTTCTGTGGCGGTGTTTCCTTACTGAGCCTGTGTGGAGGAATAGTAACATGAAGTGGCCTTCACAAGAATCTCTTCACAACCTGTGTGGAGACATGGAGCAAGTAAAGAGAGTAAAAACATATTGAACCTATCCTTTGGGTCACAGCTACACTTGAAAAATGGAGCAAGCCGGTGTGACTGGAATTACTGATTGTGGATGTGAGGCAGTGGATATGTTGTGATTTTTATTTATGTAACTTTACACGTAAACAGAGAGCAAATGTTCTCATGTTAACTAGATGAAGTTACATCTCCGGTCTCAGCTTGTTCCATCCACAAAACTGTTGATCCGTTGCCGTGGCAACAGGACGATGAGCCTCGGCGATGTTGCCACAATATTTATCTGCATGTGGTATAAATACACAATCCTTCAAACCACATACATTTTTGTAAACACAGCTACACTCCCAATCGTTGCCACATTGCTCTATACTGCTGCGGTGCCCAGTTAAATCTGAAAAATCTCTGTCTCACCTGTGGACAAACCATCTGCTGGTGTTCCCCGCTGAGATTTATACAGGCTGATTATTACGACGAGACTCTCTGCATCTCTGACAAATGGCACACACCACACCCTCTGTATGTGTGTGTGTGAGGGAGAGAGTAAAAGAGACACCAGATTTTTATGTGTAGCTTTAAATTGGTTTCACATGAGCCGGGCACACACTGCATCAGCAGATTCTCTGATCAAATTAGGCAGAGATGAGGGGAGAGAAAAAAGAGGCAGCGGTTGTACTGATGTATAATTCAATAAACAGGACCAAGAAGGGGCAGACAGAGGAGATGCTGTGCTGCCTTCATCTCTCAGCTCTATATCTGGTTTAGCCACGGACAGTTAACCCATGAGCGGGAGACACACACCTCCATCCATCATCACTGCAGCAGCCGACACTCTGCAGTCACTACACATAGAAAGTGGATGTAGATATGTAGGAGCAAAGATGTAGAGAGTAATACTGCGCTTGATCTTACTTTATTCACCCAAGAAAACAAATGCTGTATCATTGTTGTAATGTATAGAGCTGAAAGTCAATTCATTGATAAGTTCATTGACCTAAGAATTTTTTGAATAAGTGATGCACCAAAGCCTTTAGTTCCAGCTCGTCTACTTATCTTTGCCTTGTGTGACAACAAGCTTTTTAGAGGCTCTTTTTGAAATTTTGGGTTGTTGGTTGGACAAAATAAGCTATTTGAAGATGGTACCTTGCATTTTGGATGTTTTAATGGGCATTTTTATCTATTTTCTGACACTTCATTGGCAAAATCTTTATGTATTTTATTTATTTACAAGTTTATTTGATAGGGGACGTGCATGATAAACATAATTTTCAACACTTGAGATTGGGTGCATGGCTAAAGTGAAACAACTGAGAGGATAATCTGCTGATAGGACGGCTGGTCATCTGAAATAGTTCACTTTATAATTAACTTCCTGTTGAGCTTTGCTTTGCTGGGAGCATCAGGGTTGAGGTTGTGATTATTCATATTAAAGCTGAAACAATAACTCAACCATTTGATTAGTCAACTGACAGTAAATGAATCCGTTTTGTCAACTGATTATTGTTTCAGTTATTTCTCACGCAAAATGCCAAACTTTCAGCAGTTACATTTCTCTCGCCTGCAGGACTTTCTGCTGCTCTCTGTCATATTTGACAGTTTACAGATTATTTTTGGTTTCTAGACTATTGAAGACATAAAAAAAATTGGGAATTGGGAAAATTGTAATGGCAATTTGAATCAATTTTCTGACATTTTATTTTGGAAAAATTGTTTAGCAATTATATGAGAAAATGATTGTCAGATTAATAAATAATGAAAATAATCGTCAGTTGCAGCTCTAGATCATAAGAGTGCCTGGTTGCTATTGATTTTATAAAAGAAAGAATGTGATGCATTTCTTTTTGTAATGGTGTTTTATTCTCTTGTGTTCAGTCACTGCAGTTTACAATAAATCACTTTTTTAGCTCTGCATTTCTGGGAGCTTTACATAAAGATTAAGATTAGCCTACCTATTATCACGACTGTTATTTTTAAGTTATTTATAGTTGAAGCAATTAGTCGTCTGAATTAATCAACGACTGCTCAGATAATCACATGGTTTCAGTTGTTTTTCAAGCAAGAAGTGCAAACAGTCATTCCTTTAAGCTGCTTATTGTGAGGATTTGTTACTGTTCTTTGTCATGTATGATGGTTATGTGAATATTTGGGGGGGTTTGAACTCTTTGACAATTAAAACAAGCAATTTTTTTACACCTAATGCCACCTTAATGAATAAAAAAATGAATTATATAAAGAGCATTTGTGTCATAGATGATTATATACTGTATGGTTCTAAAGAAAATAATTTGCAGGATAATCAATAATAAAAAAACAGTTGTTACTTACAGCAGTATTATTTTGCTATCACAGTTATATTCAAGTACACATACCAAACATAACACTGTTGTGTCCAGACAAATGTATCAATATAAGATCAACACCGATTCACTGTCCTCCTTATTGAATTGTAATACTGATCTACAAATAATCTATGGAACATATAGAGGGAAAAAAAGTCTGAAGTCTAGGCTTATTGTGTGTAACGTCAGAGGAACACATAGTAAATGCACATTACAAAAAGACTGTGCCCAAAATAGATCAAACATTTTTCATGTGGAAGCTTGAATGTGGAATATATTTATTGCTCCACAGTGTTAACATATTCATGGAGGTGCCTCACTGTAATAACGAAAAAATTGAAGCAACACTCATGATTGTTCAAACACGGGACATATGGAAGACTTCAGAGGATGAAGCTGAACAGTTGCGGACACATGCTGCAAATATCACCAGAGAACACACGAACACACACACACACACACACACACACAATAGTAATGTATTCCAAAAGAAGAAACGTCTCTGTGCTGGTGTTAAATGTCTTTGTATTGAGCACTAGTTGATGACAGCTAGAGGGCATCTTCACTCTGAGCCTTGCGGAGGATCAGTCGCTGCAAACGAACACGGGAGATAATGAAGATAATGAGTCTCTCTGTTAATGCTGTGCAAATTGATTGCAGACAGAAAATGTGCCATGTGCCAAGCATTCTGAAAAGATTACACTAATATCCTGTAATTTTGATGTTAGCTTTTATATTACTGGAAAAAGCCAGATGTGCTTTGTTCCCAGATCATCATAAAAAGCAACAATGAAGGCATCGTACGCCATCATTTTACAACTGTACTTCCGAAATGATTGTATTTTAATATCTTCCTCATCATGCTATGAGGCAAATATGGTTGTAAACTATTTGTAGACACAATAAAAAGTAGTTTGTAGTATCTGCAGTGCACCTCCTGAGCAATTTCATACAAAGACTGACATTCAGGGCCAGTCTAACGCAAGTCGAATGCTCTCTGTCTGAAAATAGCACTTGTTGCATTTCCATGAACTAATGTTTATTGTTTATTCTAGCCCTAATTTACAGTAAGTGCTCTTGAACATGCTGACTTCTCTTTTTTCAACAAAGCCAAGTTACCTGGAGGACTGATTACATTTCAGACTTGCATTCTTTCAGATCATTAAGAAATAAGCCGCTGACGATGGCCGACTTCTCCGTGGATATCTGTGTGCCGAAGTCTAAATTATTATAATTGAGCCAAACAAGAGTATCTCTTTGGTGTACATGTCAGTACAGTATTTCTGCAGGGAAAATGGAGTTCATTTAATTAGACGTAACACAGCTTGCATTGTATCTAAACAGTGTAATTGCCCAATTACATTGACTTGGGTTTGTAGAGGCTTGGAACTAAATAAATACACAATGAATTACAGTGCGCTGTGAGCTTTAGTCTCTTCTACTCACAGTTTCATTTATTGCATGTGAACCTACGTATATCAGCCACTGCTGTCATCTCAAGACCATGCAAGGTAATAGCCAAAAATACATTATTTTTTTACCCAGGTCTCCTCTATCTGCCCGTTTGATACAGTTTTAGTAAGTGTTTGGATTGTAACAGAACACCGTGTGTGTGCTGACCCAGCCTGATCTTCCCACAGCAGTGTCTGGACCAGGCGAGGCGATGTGCGCAGAGACGCAGCACCAAAACAAAACAAACGGGTCCGAGGGAACATGTCTGTCGATCCAGAGTTCAGCGCAGCCACACAGGGCTCAAGGAGGACTCCTATCTAGATGGGGAAAGAGCCACATTCCCCTGAAATGAGCTTCTCTGGGATGAAAGCCTTGTGTGAGCTCCCCAGATGACCCACGACCCCGTCTGTATTTGTGCAGGGGGGAGCCCTGATCCTGGGTTCTCTGCCTCCCTGCCAGGATCCTGGGGAGTCGGGTTGGGGTGGCCTGACAAGCCCACCATTCTGCCCTCGGGTGTTTTGCTTTTGGGGTAAAGGGAGACCCTCAGATGAGCCGGCACTGTCACAGCAGTGACCTTTCACCCCAGGAGTTTCAGAGGTGGGCCATAGGAGGCTGTTCCTGGAGCGCTGTGATATCCCATGTCAGTTTGCATCACACTAATATTTCAAGAAATCTTGAGATATGTTGTCAGGTGTTTTGCTTCAAAACACAGTTTGATATTTTAATATTGGCTGAAAAATCATATGTATCTGAGTTCAAATCGCGGTCATGTGATTTTAGCATACTGCACAGGCAGCATGGTGTCCACATTTCACTTGCCAGTAGCTGAGGAGAGCCTGGCATGTTTCAGCCAGTTGGAGGCCAGCTCCAGAAAATCAAATCTGCTCGAGGAGGCGACGAGAGAACCTGTCATCGGAAACCTGTTGGCTCCTTTAATGTCTGCAAGTGACGGTGTGCTGACATCATCACACCCAACAGCCTCTGATAACTCCTTCAAGAGATCAGAGGAGCAGAGAGGCAGCTTCACGGGTCAGAGAAAATACTTTTATACCCAAAATTGATGCTGATTCATTTGGAAAGTAAGGATGCTCAAATGTTCACAGCAGCAGTCAATGTGCAGTTTCACGCGTGAGCAGTGTACACTGGAACGACGATGGCTAACCTCTGCCCTACCCCTTAGGCTTTCCAGGATGTCAGAGTCAGCCCCAAACACACCCAATTACAAACAAACACAGATGCCCCGAATTCCACTTTCACTTGAAACAGTTGGCTGACCCCCCTTTCCCCTCTGTTCAGGTTACCTCCAACCACTCTCACCCTCAGGCCAACGTTAATCCAATAGAGCGCTCGCTTTAAAGGAGGTTGAACAGGAGGACACTGTGGGTGACTGGTTGACCAACCCAGCCTCCACCTCCTCCTCCTCCACCAGCCTACATATGTTCCAGGGGGGACACAAGGATAGAGTGCATGTTGACCTGATCGTTATTGTTTCTGTGACCCACCCCAGGTTACCTACACTTCCTCCAGCTCTGCATCCACACAGTTTCCCCTCATAATCAATTCTTTTTCTTCCATGTAACCATTTGGCATGGCAGTGTTTTCTGACTGTTCATCTAAAAATGGCACAGTACGACCATAAAATGACTCACAATGGAAAGAATGTGAAATTAAGATTTAAATTTCCATCTTTAATCAAACACCTAATATTACACTTCTATGTCCATAATGGATTGCACACTTTTAAAAACAATTGATCAAGACTAGGATTGTACAGCCATGCTAGCAGCTCTGTGAGGCTGCACTTTAGGCAAAGTGGTGCTTTGAGCTAAATATGCTAACATTAGTGTGCTAACAAGCCCAAAATAACAATATCAACATGCTGATGTTTGGCAGCTGTTTACCATGTACACCACAGATTCTACGCTGATCCGCCAAAACATTAAAACCACTGGCGGGTGAAGTGATTAGCATTGATCATCTTGTTACATTGCAATGGTTTGCTGGGAAACTTTTGGTCCGGGTCTTTTGGATGCCACTTAATACGCTCCAACCACCCAAACACCATTACAAGTGAGAAGGAAGTGCACCCCCTCTGCCACTGATGGCAGTGACCCCCTCAGTGGGACAATGCACCACATCACACTGCCAAAGCTGCTCAGAAATGGCCCGGGGAACATGACAAAGAGTTCAAGGTATCAACCTGGCTTCAAAGTTCTTCAGATCCTAATCTGATTGAGCATCTTGGGATGTGCCAGTACCCCACCTCACAACTGACAGGTCTCAAAGGATCAGGTTTGGGTGGGTGGTGCGTGTTAACCATCCAAATGAATGCCAGGACCAAAAGTTTACCAGCGGAACATTGTATTGTAACAAGATGATCAATGTTAACCACTTCTGTCACCAGTGGTTTTAGTATTTTTGCTTATTGGTGCTCCTCAAAAGTGAAGCCAAAACGTCTCGATCACCCCCTGGTGGCTGGCTGCAGTACAGGTCATAAGCCCACACATATTTACCCACTCATACACACCTATATATGTGCCAGCATACACGTACCTCGGAATATTCCATCATTATTTACCTCCAGTCATACTCCCCATACTCTATTGGAATAATAAGACTTGGTGTGCTTCTGCTTGGCTGATAGGATGAGCTGCCTTTATGTATGTCTGTTGAGGTGGAGATGAAGCTGCGAGGTCACCTGCTGTGTTCTTGTCTTACAGAGACTTTTGCTCCTCAGTTGCTTTTGCACACCTGAAGGTTGGACCCACACCTTTTTTTGGGGTGTTTATCTATTAGATTACAAAATTTCACTCAGTGGCATTCATCATGTTCGGCTTCTCTGCTCAAACTCTTTTCCTTATTCATCTCTGAGAAAAAACAAACTTCCTCCATTCATATCACTTTTATTATCTCTCTTTTTTTCCTCTGTCAATCCATTGCTCACATTGTTTCCAAACTTAGGCTCAGCACCCCAAGAGGCAATATCCGGATTTGATTTTGTGGTTGCACCATAAAACATCCTGACCAAGTGACATTCCCGTTTATGCTCTTTGGTTGGCTCTGCAACTGAGCATAAAGCCCCCCAACTGCAGTCATATTAGAGGCTACATTGGCCCAATAAATATGTCTGCCATGAAAAAATGAAAGTCTCTCTTTGTACACAGGCCTTATCTGTTTCATTTCTGTGCTGCTCCTCATCTAGAACTGACACAATCAATAATAGCACTTAACTTTAACTCTCTCCTGAATCATAACTCCTCAGATTGCGGCCCTTCACCTGCCATTTGTTAACATTATCACTGCAGAGCTGCATGCAGACGGATCACATGGTTCCTGTCTATCTTAGACTCCCAGGTAGTCACTGACCCAACAGACAAGGTCGCCTCCGAGAGACAAACAAAGCTGTACTCATCCTCCTAATTGCCAGGAATGTCCTCATTGAGACAAGAAAGAAGCTCATTCACATGGCATTATAATCAGAGTCATGCTTCCTGCACTGAATTTCGGAGAACACTTGTTGAACAACTGCCTTGTCCTCTTTCAGATGGCTCTGTGTCCAACTCACCCCTGCAGAACCAACAGAGGACAATGTTAGTTCACAGCCTTTGCCACCATCTCAGTCTCCGTAATGCCATGTCCGTTCACTGCCACTTTAAACGACGTGTCACCTTCCTTTGTTGCTGATTAACCCTGTTTGTTCGTGGTGTCAACATACTGACAAATTACACATATCCCAGAATAAGTCAATCAGGGTTGTTGGGGTTGAACACAAGGGCACAAGTTGCCAAACAGATTTCAGCAGCTCTGGTGGTTACCTTTGAAGGCTAAAGACAAATACAACTGCAAATCAGTAAAGTTTGTACTCAGGCTCTTAAGCTACTAAAAGCATTGTGTTCACCAGCTAGTCACTTTCTCTGTCCACCGTTTGATGTTGATCAAATAATGCCTAGTTCACAATACTTTAGCCCTGAGTTTATGTTCTTGTACATGTTTTGGAGTTCCCTAACAAAAGCCCTAGATCAGAACAAATTGGCATTTGCTTGGCACTTGCTAATTGGTGCCTGAGTACTACCTTTGAACTGTTCAAAAACACAAGCCGAAATAGCCTAGATATATAGCACACTAAATATCTGGACCTGTCCTGACCTTTGTTTTCAAGCTATGGACAATGAGAGTGCAAGATACAAGTTGAGGACAGAGACAAGCGACACTGTTGAGCTTTCCAAGGTGCGTGTTTGAGAGGGGAGGAGAAGATGGACTAAAGCACGCAATGTTTCTGTAAGTTTTTAGCCTAGTAACTAACTCAAAACACTGTTTTGTCACTGTTTGACTTTAATATTTTTTAGTAAGCTACAACTAGACCCCGGGTTGTGGTTCAACCTGCGCATCTTGACATCCTTATCAAGGATTCCACCTGGTGAAAGATCTTGTAGTGTGTGACCTCCTGTCACCGGTCAGTCATGTAGTGTGAAAACCACAACAATTACAAGACAGCAAGTTTTCTAGTGTGAGTAGTGCAGCAAGACGACTCTGAAGGTCATATAGCATCAACCTAGTGTACGGTGAGTTTATTACTTAAAACAGCTGCCTGCTGCAACTGAAAACTACATCGATGAGAGCCTTGAGAGTGAACCAAAACATTAAAGCTTTGGGCTGCAAAACCAAAACAATGAGCTGAAAGACACTAGAACCCTCCGGAGTCAGGGAAGCATTTTCTGTGTGTTCATCACTACAAGCAACTCTTTTCATGTTATACTTCACTTGATCCATTGTTAATATAAAAATTATGATTGGCAGCTTCAAAAAGAAGACAAAATTATGGCTCTTTGCAAACTTACAACTGGTGATTTGCTTGTCCCTACACGTCTGTGTATTTCTTGATATTATTTAAATTTTATAAAAGAATACAAAATTGATCTCTTTTTCTTCAGTATTTATTTTCTTGTGTGTATGCCCACATAGTGTTGCTGTAGTATTGTTGTCTTATTTAGGATTTATACCTCTGTGTCAAGTCGGCGCCGTACCCTACGCCATAGGCTGACGTGCACCTCCCCAGAAATGTAACTACATGTCGCGGTGACGCAGCCCTCCTGTCTATTTTTGTAAGCTGAAACCATTTCCCCCATTGGATACAAAGCTTTTATTTACTTCTGCATTACTGCATGTAATTTCACAGATAAGAAACAATAAGTTGTAAGACAATAAAGCCTCCACAAAATAACATTTTAAGTCTTATGTGTGATTTATCCTGGCTGCATGAGAAGAGGAAATCTCTGCTTGTTGCTAGGCTAATTTTTACCATGTAAAATACCATAGGCTTGTGCTAAAAACATTAGCATGTTGTATTTGTGGGGTAAATGTGTCCAGCAAAAGACAAGTGCTTTACTTTCGAATCCCGCAAGTTATAGTGAAGCCAATTTGTGTACTTTTGTTTAAAAATTGTTGCGATTAAGCCATGTTTAAAGTGTGTTTTGGCTGTGTTTTGATTAAACTAAACTTTACTGCATATCACAGAAACCCAGCCGCCAACTAGTGTTTTGGAGGTGTAACTGCAGAGTGACAAAGACACACCACCGCACAAGTATAAATGCTCACAATGCCGTAGACCACATGCGTAGGCTATGGCGTAGGCTTTGCATAGAGGTGACACACAAGTATAAATCTCGCTGTATTAATCTGTTTGGAGACACAGACCCTGAGGTGTACCTCACCATTTAACAAAATCACTTGAAGCCAGATACTGAAAGTTCACTATTAGCAGTATTAATAAGGTAGTTTTCTTTTAAAGACTTTTTAAATATTATCTCCTCATTGAACATGGAATGAATATATTGGATATTATTACGAATGAGTATGTGAGTCACAGTTATGATGTTAGTGTCTGAGCGTCGATTACAGCCTCACTTTGCTATGCTGATACAAACACACTGCATGTGAAGCTGACTCAACTGTGATTTGTAGGTTCAGATGTGATCTGAGTCAGCTGCAGTAGTCATCATTGTATCCAGGAGTCTGTAACAATTATAGTAACAAAGCTTTACAACATATAACTTGAGAATAGGGCCTCTGGCTGCCCCGCAGGCCTCTGCTCTCACTATTGTTCTGCGGGGTATTACTGTAAATCTATGGGCCTTCTTGGCACAGTCCAAGAGGGTGTAGTCTATCTTTAACAATATGACAGTTGGCAAGTCGGCTGACCAAGCATTAAAGACACATGTTGGATAATACACTTGTCTACACACACATTTGCCAAGATTGCTTCCACAAGTCAGCTCCTCGAATGGTGGCGAGAATTTTCTGACATTTCTACGATCCTGGATTTAAGATTAACATTTTCTTTTATATTTTGTAACTAGCCCTGACTTTCTAATCCCACTGAGAGCTGGTGTCCCTTTGGTTTAGTAATGAGCCATATTTTACAGACTTCAGCTCCTCTGGGGACTTTGATTTACTCTGAGAATTAGCAGACTTGAAGTAATTTATGGAACTATTTCACTGCATCATAGTGAAGCTATGGAGTGGGCCATTTTCATTTTCTTTATTATTATGCCAGCCATTTCCTGCCAAATTTGCATGAGCTGGGGCAGATTGACAGTAAACAGCTGTGTGAATGTGGGGCTAATGGGTCCACACGCAGGAGTAATATTTCAAGCTGGGATAAGTTGTGTCACAATTCAGAGTAATTTCACAATCCTGCGTTGCTGATGTTTTTGAATTTGAGGCTTTTTTCTTGCAGTTGTTGAAAGCAGTCAAGTCGATGTGCTCGGTGCTGCGTGATAGCTTTAGACTGAGCATTGGCCTATCAGAGTTCCCTCATCAAACATTCCCAAAACCTCTCAGCAAATGGATTTGTGGAAATTCTGCTCACAGACAATGATAATTGGGATGTTTTTATGTGGTCGATCGCAGTCTAAAGATAGTGACTCACATGGCAAACACAAGACATGGCAAGAACTAAACCTGTATACTGCGTAGTTCCTGAAATTGGTGGCCTGGACAATTATAGTGTAGGAGTCCATACAGAGGTGCTGGCCAGAGGCCGATCAGGCCGCGTGATTTAGCCTGAAAGGTATCAGCGATGATGGAGGGTCATGGACAAAGGCTCCACTCACTAGTGCTCTTTTGCTTTACGCCTCAAACTCACGCGCATTGCCCTTCGATTGCTTATTGAATTACATCTAATCACTCAATTAAAGTCACATGGAGGAGCAGCATACGTTGGGACGCTAGATAACGGGTGCTGTGTTGTTGTCCGTGGGAAGTTTAAAAAACAAGATGTCTGAAATGTTAGCACTATGACAAGCGTCTCAATCTCTGGCTGCAATCAGTTTTGTTTCACGACATCTTGTGAAAGCACCGAAACAAATCTACATCAAAAACAGGCATTTTTCTGTAACTACATCACATGATTAGATGGTTACAGATTTCTTTTATATATACAACATCTGCCAAAATCAATCTTTGTATAGTTATTTAAAAGTATTTATTTATAATTGAATAGAGAACTGTGAAAGAATGATGTGATCAGCAAAGATTATCCTGTGATAGAAGAGTTGAGAAGAGGACAGTGGGACTCAAGTTTGTCGGGGTGTCAGTGGTTTTTGGAAGAGCAAAGAATTTTTTAATTTTAATGTGTGCGGGCTGAGGAAGCAGAACACTCTGTCTGATATTGAATAAGAACAGGACGATCAGGCTGCACCAAGCAAGTGATCGCCAACATTTAATAACTGTGGGATCTAAGAATATAATCTGTTGACAACATGAATCATGATGATGTTGCAACATTTGGGAAAACAAGTGTCATAGTGTCAGCTGTACAGGGAAGGCTAGTTCAGCAACAAAGATTTTTGCAAAACAGTTGTAATACTTTTTGAGTCCATTCCAAAAAGACATATCTATTTAAGAAATAGCAGGTGTCCCAGCAGGATCTGTAGACACATGTACATGCACGGTGAGTCCCTGTCTCTACCTACTGTCATTATCAGTTAATGTAAAAGTTTCCTAATGATCAGGCTTTATATTCAGACAAAGAAAAAGCATAAAAAAATCTTGTCATAATTTCATTGTTTTCCATAACCGCCAATCCTGTTAGGGGTCGCAGGGGGGCTGGAGCCTATCCCAGCTGACACTGGGCGAGAGGCAGGGTACACCCTGGACAGGTCACCAGACTATCACAGGGCTGACACATAGAGACAGACAACCATTCACACTCACATTCACACCTATGGTCAATTTAGAGTCACCAATTAACCTGCATGTCTTTGGACTGTGGGAGGAAGCCGGAGTACCTGGAGAAAACCCACGCTGACATGGGAGAACATGCAAACTCTGCACAGTCTAATTAAATAATTATTTAAAGTTGAAATTACATCATTAAATGCAAATTAAGATGTTTTTGTTTTGCTTAGTTTTTGTTTTGCATATGTTCAGTTGTCATAAAACATTAAGAGGTATTTGTAATTAATGTCTGATTACCAGCATGATCTGATATAATGGTATATTTCTGTATTTTAACACGATAATCATACAAAAACATCTCAATCTTATGTTTTTAAAGTGACATTTTACAACTGTTGATATTTCAACAAAGTGAATTGTGTAATGTTTGGGAGAAATGGGTCATTCATTGGCAAAGTTCCCTGTGTATGTCTAAGGCCTTACGCAGGGTCACTTCCAAGGTTTCCCCAATCTATACAAGTTCCATGTGGAGATCTACTGTGGCTGCAGCCGGTTGGGTGTTGAGAGGCAGCAGTGAGTGAGGAGGAAATGGGGTCTGGCATGTTGACTCAGGAGTAAATCCCCCCGGACTTCTCAAAAGGCTGCTATTAGAGTTTAATCACCCTGCGATCCTGGACACACTCTGAAGCTGAGAGGGATGACTGATGAGCATGCAGCGTACAAAGTGTAAGCATCAACTCTTCCAGAAGCTGCAATCAACGCTTTGGATGGATGAGTGCAATCCAACGATGAGGAAACACAATAAGCTCTGAAAAAAAAAAAAACGCATTGTTGCACTCTTCTTTCCACATTTCACGCTTCCCATGTTATTAAAAACTGGCTGTGGAACAATGGGCCTGTGAAGCCATTAGTTTATGCTAAATGATACTTGAATAGCCAACACAAGTTATTCGTCTTCCTAGTTATATTTTATTACCTCACATTTCTCAAGGCCTTTTCGACAGTGTTCTCAATTTTTCAACAAGCCAGGCTCTTAGTTTTCATTATGCACTGCTTATTTTTAGACAAAGGGCCCATTCTGTTGTCTGCAAAAGCAAAAGGCAGAGCACCAGTGAATTGTTTCAAGGAAATTTGCATAATGCTTAGTGACTGAGTCTCTATTTCGAGCTGAATTTTTTCCAGACATGGCTGCTTGAGCTACCAGAGAAAAGAGAAAAGAACAAGTGTGGAGAGAAATGGACTATCAAAGGAAGGAACTGAGCTTTCATGTTAGGACACTTTGATTGTGTTACAGATTGGTTCCAGGTGAGGCAACTCTGAAAGAGGGGAAATTCAAGGGAAGAGAGAACTCCTTAACTAAGGATGGCATCGCCAGGATTTAAGCATTAAGGGAAGATTTAGAACAGCAGGTGTAGAGAATCGATGAGGCTCAAATATTTTATATTGTGGTGGGTGGCAACTCCCTGCAGGGCTTCAAGAGTCTGAGAAAGTGTCTTGTTTTAATTGTTGACCAAAATGTCACAGACGTAAGCAAGTACATTTACTCAGCTACTGTACTTAGGTTCAGTTTTAAGGTATTTGTGCTTTACTTGAGTTTTTCCTTTGTATTTTGCATTATACTTCAACTCCACTACATTTCAGAGAGAAATATTGTACTTTTTCTTCCATTACATTTAATTGGCAGCTGTAGGTCTGACATTGTAGAGGATTTTTACACATGAAATAGCTCTAGAGCTGCAACTAATGATTGTTTTACATTATCAATTAGCCTAATCTGCTGTTGATTGTCTCAGTATATTAGTTAATTGTTTGGTCTACATCACAATATTCCTGAACACAAGGTGACATCATTCAATGTCTTGTTTTTTTCTGACCAACATACCAAATTCGCAAAATATTCAGAGCAACTCAGCTGGCAAAGGACATGAATATGACGTCAGAAAGATGTTGGGATTCTTACAATACAAAAATGTTGAATTATGGATGGAAAATTGGGTTGATGATATTTTAAATATCTAACATTAGAATTGCACATTGTGTGGATGTTAATATTGTGACATCTTGCAGACGCTGGATTTTGGTAATCTGGTCTCACTCCTAAGTCGTCGAAATCTGGCTCTTGGTCAGTGACTTGTGGCGTCAGACACTGATGAAAAAAGCCGTCCTTTAACGTCGGCATGATACGTGGCCAGTGGCTGTTATAGTTTTGCCGCGCTCTGCAACGTCAGGGGGAAACACAGTGAGTTAAGGTGGCCAAACTCTGTGGCGGGTTGACATTGACTTTCAACCAGGAGAGCAGTGTTCACATCCTGAAAGATTATAAAGCCAAACCCTGTTCTTTATTCCTGAACCCAACCACGTGCGTTAGTTGTTGGAGGACAAAAATATCAGTTCACGTGGTTGTACTGACGTAGTGCGTTTATTTTGAAAGAGACTGTCTGTTTTTTGTCAGTATTGTACGTCTAATTGACGCTGGCATCAGAAGTTGTCCTGACATTCATCAACCAACATCTACACATCTCAACCTAAATTCAATCAAATATCAACAAAAAATGAAGTTGGCCAGCTTTTAAGAAGAGCAACATTCTTCACATTTGAGAACCCAGATCCATCCCGTTTGGCATTTTTGCTTAAAAAATGTCTTAAACATGTAATTAATTATCTATAGTTGCAGATTGTTGATGTTTTTTTAAATCAAGTAATCAATTAATTGACTATTTGTTGCAGCTCATTAATAGCTTTTAAAATACGATACACTTAGATGAAACTCCAAAAATAAAAAGTTCAAAGTGGCCACATCTCAACTAGCTACAGCATAAAAGTGATGTGTACTCACACACACACATACAGACACACACACACACACACACACACACAGGACTTTTACTTGGAGTATATTTGCCTCTTCCATCACTGACAACAGCCATACAAAGCCTGTGAATGTGTAATTTTAAATCCCTGCCCAGTCAATTTTCTGTCCTGAAGTTCTTCACGATCTGTCCAACTGTGGTCCACCATCCTGCCAGTGTGCCTGCCTGCGCTGGCTCTCTGCAATGATTGGAAGCAGGCATTGCGTGGGAAGTCCAATTAGAGACGGAAATTGCACTGAGCCTGACGCGGTGTAGCCACAAGTTTGCCGCATGGTCACTTACCTGCACATCTGCACTGATTTTTTTAAAAGCAGTAGCCACCTTTTTCCACCACCTTAATTGGAGTTTCCATCGCTGATTGCTTGAAAGAGAAGTACTCTGCCACGGTCTGCTTCCTGGTAACGGTCTGGCTTTTCACTGAAGTCTGATGAGAAGGAGGTGGGAGTCAGGTTTAGATTTATACCAGGAGGTCTTTTTTTAATGCTCATCTAAATAAAGCAGGTTTAAACTTATGGGGTCCTGATGATGTGTGGTGCAAGAGGTCGCCTACACTGTAACTGGAATAATAGATAAAATATGATGTACATGATAGTGTTGTCTTTTAATGACAAAATGGAGGTTTTTGGCTGAATGAAAAGAAACCACAGGAACCAATCTCTACGTTGTTATAGCTTACGTGTTCACATGCAGAAGAGAATAAATCACAAACATTATGTAAGCCTCTCGCTTATGAAAATCATTTTTCTACTTTTTTGGACAGGTTTGCTCTTCATAATCAGCCGCTCTTTCTGCTCGCAGCACAGACAAAGTTCACCTTTGACCCATAACACCGTATCCACTCACTCATGGTCACAGTGAACCCTCAAGAATGTTTTCATGTGTCATGTTGGTTCATTTTCTCGACTATTCATCCATGAAGGTACAACAAGTCTGTGGTTTTGGAGTTATAAAACACATAAAGCCCATGATTGTAGTTTCTAATCCATACTATGTGGTCTTGACTTGCGGCTACATTTATTATTCTGCAATATTGCTGCCTGCCCGTGCCAGTCAGAGTAAGATTTAAAAAAAAAATGGTTCACCTAACACCCCACCCATCCCATAAGGGCATCATGTTTGATGCTGGTCTTGGGACAGAGCCTCATGTGCAGTCGTGTAGTTGGTTCATCAGAAGCCAGGAACACTGCTCAACATATGGGGATCATTTTAGGGGGGAAAAATGACTTATGGCCAAAGAAACATATGTAAAAAACACACGGTAGATTGGCTCGAAACAGATTTACTACACTAGCATCACATATTTTTGCAGATCTAAAGAATTTCAGCTATGATAAATGTAATAGTGTGTCAGTGTATGCATGTGTTCAGACAAACCGCTTCGACAGCGGTGGAATGAAACAAAGTGCATTTACTCAAGTACTGAACTTAGAGACATCTTGGCTTATTCATTTTCTCACTAAGAGTTAGATGCGAAGACTGACAGCAATCTTGTTTTTGTTCAATGAATATGAATCGACGGCCAACAGCAGGTTAGCTTAGCTTAGCACAAAGCCTCAAAACGGACACTGCTAAAACAGCCAAGTGTGGAACTATTCCTTTATGTTTAAATTATAGGTCATATTCTGTGGTACATCCACTTTATGCTACCACACACTTCCACTTCACTACAGTTCAGGAGGAAGTAAAGTTTTCACTTCTCTACATTTATCTGACAGATGTAGTTTCTTACATATAAAGATTTTACATACAAAACATATGCTCATCTTTCAAAATAGGAAGGCTGCCTAGAGCGCTGAATATGCTGGTTCCAGCACTGCAGATGACTCTTCAGTAGTCAGGGGTATTTATCAGTTCCAGCTTTGATTGGCTCCGATCAGCAGTGAAATACAGCACCTGCGTGGATGCGTGTAATTTAACACCCTTTACCGGTGAGATGCAAGGACAGGCCACAACAAAATACTATCCATGTCTGCCCCAACATCAATCCAAATTTGGTTGGCACCGAGTTTGAAAGAGACACTGAAACAGAAGTAACCACTGTAACATTTTCACTGCTTATTTACCTGTCCTCCAGCCTGTCCAAGATATTGAGCATAACACACCAGAGAAAAAACTGAGATTTTCACACAGCTCTAGTCTACTGGTAACAGGAGAGAAGTCTACCAGCTATTTTTGACAGGTTTTCCAGCGTTAAGAAAAAACTGCATACACACGCTAACTTTGGTGGAAATGGGGTACTAGATACATGCTGCGTCTGGCACCAGGTCGCTAGCTTTCTGTAAATTCCCAACCTCACCTGCGCACTGTGCCCAGGAGCCCCTTAGAAGAAAATAAGAAAATACAGGCAGAGGTATGGGTGGATTACTGGCCAGGGGCCTCCCTAGGCTTTACCTGCAAAAAGGTCACTTAACTAAATATGTACCGACAAGGAAGAGACTCAAAATGACCACAAAGAGACACAAAAGCACTGGTGACTACAAAAAGAGGCAAAACAACAACAAAAAAGAGGCAAAACACCACAAAGTGAACCTGGTCTCATTCCGTAGTCATCGAATACCAGCTTCTGCACGAAAACAGCCGTCCTTTTACATCAGCATGATACACGGCCGGGTGCTATCAGAGCGTAATGGTATCTGATAGCATCAGGGGGAAACGTGGCATGACAACAATCTAAATTAAGGGGGCAAAAAGTCTGAGTCGGGTGGTGGGCAGAAGGGGTGGTGGATGGGTCCAACCAACTTTCACCTGGTCTGTTTTTGCTTTTCGTAAGAATGTAAGGCCAAACACTGTTTTTTTTTCTAAACTTAACCACGTGCGAGTGATGGCTAAACATAACCACGTGCGTTTGTTGTTGAAGGAAAAAAACGCCAAATTGCAGTGCTGTACAGACGTGGTACATTTATTTTGAAAGAGACTGGTAGTGTATTTTGAAAAGACACAATGCATGTGACAGGCTGAAGTTGACACGGCATCCCAGAACGTCAACAACACACGCACCCAGACTACCTTGCACATCATACATTAACGTGGAAAGTCACGACCAAGTGGCAGTATGTGAAGAGGTTGGAGTGAGAATGTGTAGACAATGTTTGTGTGTCTTACTTCTATGTAGGAAAGGTGGTGGGGCCTTTTGCATATCTGTGCCCAGGGGCCCATTGTCTTATTGTCCGCCCATAAGCAGAGGGCAGAGTCTCTGCAGATTAAACACCACCACACACTTCTAGTGGGTCATAAGTGATGATATTGGGGGGGAATTAAATGATAAAATTAGCTCCATCTTGACAAACTACAAAAGTAAAATGCTACTCATACATTAATGCATCAGGAATAATTATTCGAGAATATAATATATAATAGCCTGACACTCACAGGGATGATTTTCCTTAATTGAGTACTTTTGTTTTTGGTACATTTTTCTGATTATACTACATGGATGCAGGAGTTTTGCTTGTAAAAGAGTATTTTTACAGTGCTGCTTTTGATTTAGTTGAAGATCTGAATACTTCCTCAACCACTGTGCTTTAGTCCCTCTGTCTCCCTGTTTGACATAAAAGCCTACAGGCATTCAGGCTGAAGCAGTAAACATCATAATAATCACAGAATCCATCACCTCACACATCTCTACACGAGGCTGGCTGAGGGGGACAGTGAAAGGGAAATACAAAAGAACATACTGGGAGTAGAAAACGGATGGGAAGGTAGATGAAAATAGGTGAGAGAGAGATTGTGTGAGGTAGGAAGAGAGAAAATATAAGGTGGCAGAAAAGTCGAGGTGGAGGCAGCTCAGTCTCTGAGTTTTTCTGGGGCCCCAGAGGTCTCCTGCCTAATAAATCCTCAGCACATATTTAATCCAGTCAGAGGACAAGCCCAGCGAGAGTTAAAGGATGCACGCTTATTACTCACCTATCCACCTCTGAATGTGCTGCTGTTACCCCACAACCCCCACCCCTCCAAACTCTACTCCCACAGCCTGTCCTCCATCCAGACTGCAGGCGCTACGGGCTATCAGAGAATCGGAGCAGGAATGTGACTCCTGACAGACACATCTCTCAGGACCACGGACTGAATATGTTCCCAATTAGCTCCATCTGATAAAGTGTGAGTGCAAGTGAAACCCAAGGCGGGCATGATCAATAGCACTTGACTCATTTTGTCAGATGGGTTTGACATTGACAGGCCGCGCTGTGATTAATCACCATGGTGCTGCAGATAATTGTCCAACCACATCTTCCTTTGTAGGTGTCGTTGAACTCTCACTGTCATGTCTGTAGTGCTTTGAATATGGCTCGTCACTTTCAGTTCAGCTCTAATTAATCTTTTCTTGAGCTGGCATCCATATGAAAACCAGTTTTCTTTTACACTCACACACACAGCCGCTTTTTTTTGTGCATTTCCCCAAGAGTGTGTACTTGGACCAGAACTGCCATCTGCTGTTCACGCTGCTCACTGCAGCAGAGTGAGGTCGATGTGTGGTGGTTGTTTCAGTGGGGTGAGCTGTTTGATAAAAACAAGCTGCGAGCCGTTGCGGTTTCATCCTCAGAAAGTCTCCTTGGTTTCCATGCCCACAGCTGGATGTTTTTAGGTTTACCCGTACGGGACTGCTGTGACATGGGCACTGGAGATGAAACAGGCCTCCCTCGGCACACAAACACAGCACTACACTCCCGGCCTTGTGTACAGCTGGTAGGGATGACACAAGAGGCACAGGGCTTTATTGAGTCCTGCTGAGGCTGCTGTGCAAGTCAGGGTAGTGCTCTGGCAAAGCTCAGCCTGCAGGGCAATAGAGGAGAGCCGGCCGATAGAACGCAGGCCGCTTGGCCGATGCTGTGGGTCTCTGTAGGCCGGCGAGTTGTGTGTGTGAATGTCATGAGATGAGACCTGGCCTCCACTCAGGTTCAGTCTCATTAAACTCAGTGAACTCTTTGTAGAGAGGGAGCCGCAGATAAAGAGTACAACACCCTCTTTAACACTCAAGTCCTGTTTGGGACTCCCGGCATTTTCTTGTCAGCTCAGAAACATACCTAAAATTGTTTTACCATTGCATGCTTATAAACTTGATTTTGGAGTGATGACATGTTTCAAAAGTCAGCTACAGAAAATGATGCTTTACAGCTGTAAACACGAGTCTACAGCAAGCGGCAGCATCCAGGGAGAAAAATGACGCCAATGCACACGTGCCGAAAACTGCAGTTCTTTGAATGGCAACTTGAGGCTGGCTCCAGACATCATTCAATCCCCACAGACCTCCATTTTAAAATGCCCAACTTTACAGCAACTTAAGTTGGGAGAGAGTTACTACTCAAAGAAAAGGAGTTCTAGTATCTTGGGGGTCTTGTTTACAAATGAGGGTAAAATGGAGTGTGAGATAGACGGGTGGTTTGGCACAGTGCCAGCCGGACACCCAGAGGGAGCTCAGAGTAGAGGCATCCTGATCAACCACCTAAGCTTGCCCCCTTCGACACGAAAGAGGCTCCTTCGTGTTGAAGGGGGCAAGCTTAGGTGGTTCTGGCATCTGATCAGGATGCCTCCAAAGAGACTCCCTTTAGAGGTTTTCTGGGCACGTACAACTGGTAGGTGGCCCCGGGGTGGACCCAGAACACACTGGAAGGATTATATATTTTATCTGGCCTGGGAACGCCTTGGGATCCCCCAGGAGGAGCTAGAAAGCTTGCTGAGCAGAGGAACATCTGGGGTACCTTGCTCAGTTTGCTGGCCCCTCAACCTAGCCCTGGATAAGAGGAAGAAAATGGATGGATAGAACATAACAGCAGAAATAAATATGTTTACAGCCTGACCTCTATAGCTAAGTTTCCCATTCATGGCAACTAAACACGGGGTACATTTTTATAATTACTCTTTAAATATTATACATAATTAAGGGTGAGGCTGCTTTGAGTGACAAGCTGTCTGCGAGGCATCAACTCAGGGTCTCAGTCAGATCCATCACTCGCTCCTCCACAGCTCCACCCTCTCATCCAAATATGGTCACTTCCAGCTCCACAATAAATAACGGAGGCCGAAACCCCAAACTCGAGACTTCGCAACAGTAGTCCACAAACCAATGGGTGTCGTCACAAAGGCTACGTCCACTATTTTGTACAGTCTATGGTCCACAGCCATGTTAGCGGCTCTGAGAGGCTGTACTTTGGGTTTGTGTTTGGTGCATTTACAGTTCTTTGTAGTCCATTCTGTATTTTGTCACCTTCATTAAATGCGTAAGCCCAGTTTGTGGCAAAGAGATGAATTACCACTTTCCATGTTTGGTTTCAATGCAGTCAGAAGAAAAGAAAATGGATCTGGGGGGCAAAAATGGTGGTTTTGCTGTTTTTATTTTTGCACACAGCTCTGAGGTTTATGAGACGCAAACAATGAGGGAGTAAAGCCAGTGTGAACAAAACACAAGGGTTAACAGTCCTATGTCACCAGCATTCTGGATGTTTTACTACTGAGCTGCTTCATTCATTTATGTAGTTACTATGTTATTTCTCCACACATATCTTAAGCCTGGCGTTCAATATGGAGCTGATTTGGTGTTGAGACCACCGTGTAGTAGTTTTTTCTGCGTAGCCATTCCTCAAGCATTGCTTAATGCCACACTGACGATTCTTCAATCTGCAGACCTCCAAATGAGCTAAGGCCCAGTATCCCTCTGTGTGCCTATACAGTATATTCCCATCTCTATTGTGGGAAAACTCGTTAGTCTACCCATAAGTATCTCTTTCAGGGAAAGCGTCATCTCAGCCTGGGTGGGTTTTTTAACTCTATCTGTTCCTTCATTCCTCCCTCGTCTATGAAAAACTGTCAGAACACGCTAAAGACACCATCCTGGAGCTTCTGTGCTCTGCCTCTGCCCTTCTCTCCACTTTTTCTCTCTTCTTTGTTGCAAATTGTTTCCCGATCACATTTTTCACCCGCTGATTAATGTCACTTAAGGCCGCTTTTCTCACCCACTAATACAGTGTGGTCAGGCGCCTTCGTTCCCAACCTCACACGCAAGAGCAATTCATGGATTCAATTATTGATGTTATGGCTGTAAAGATAACTGGGGATGGCAGGAGGTTGTGGGATGGCACTGGAGGAGCACGCCTCGTAGCCAGTTCAGAGTGAGTTGACAGCTGGCAGACATGAAGAAGAGAGCAGAAACACTGAGGGGCACCAGCTTTGAAGACAGACAGTGAGGAGGGGAAAGCCAGAGACAGTGAATGTTACAGCCCAAAACATCATGACTTCATTAACATCAATTTCTTCTGTTTCTCTCTCTAGGATGCAGTTTCTCTTTCTGCTCTGCCAGGACAGTTTATTATGAGAAAAAGCTGAATCCCATAATAAATGTAATAATTAACAGTATTCAGCAGCTTTCCTTGACCTGCCCACAACAACCCTGACAACTTCTTCAACTGTTTACAGTAAATGGTTGGGATTTCTAAATCTTTTAGTGACCTCTAGTGGCTAAACTGGTACATGGACTTGCACAGGAATTCACCATATAGATATATGGTTATTCTGTTACACACACACCTGCAAATTGTGTGTCCAAGTCACATGACGTAGACTAGAGTCACAAATTTGATAACTTTATCAAAGTCTTGCAACTCGACTGGGACTTTAACACCAATGACTTGTGATTTCACTTGGACTTGATACTTTTGACTTGAAAGTTCTTGACACCTTCCTCCAAACCTAAAGATTAAAAAATGTCATTTAAAAACTCTGCCACACATTAATTTATGTCCCTTCATTTCCTGAATCAACTAGCATTGATGCTATGTCCAGCAAGTCAGCACTTATTTCCCCAGATCCACTTTGTCTGTACTGATTTCACAGCATTAGCATCAAGCTGCAGGAGAGATCCATGGAGAACTAACGTTATGTTACTGAGCGCCAGTTGGAAAAAGTGATAGCAAAGATAATTTCGTTCATTTGCTAAAGCTATGAGTGGTCAACAAAAAACAAAGTGTCATATGCAAAATGTGTTGGTCAAAATTACAGATACAACAACTTACAACAAAATTGTTTTAATTTAATACAAATTTCAAAAGCATTTGCGATTTTTGTTAATTTAATATATTACTTTCCTGTCATTAAATTGGTATTATATCTGTTGAAGAGCACATTATGACTTGTTTAGGATTTGAAACTTAAAGTTTAGGACTTAGGACTTGGGTGCAAAGACTTGATATGTACTTGTGACCTGCAAAGCAATGATTTGGTTCCACTTTTGCTTTGTGCTCATCTTCATGTTGCTGCTTTGCAGTAAGTTTGCAAAAAAATCAACATACTTTACTTTATTCTGACAGGAAATGATACAATATGTGCACAGTGCAAAGGCAAACCAAACTGCCAAACATTTCAGTGTAATTAAACATTAAAAATTCTTTGTTTTTTTTCAGTTGTGATAACTGTCCCTCAACAGCACACTCAAAAATCAGGGTTGTTTTAGTTGCATAATGACTGAGTATACACTTAAAACCTGCTTAGAGTTAGTATGTAGTGTGGACTGTTGATGGTGTGTTGGTGGCTGGCCAAAATTTCTGGGCGCGTTCCAAATCGCATATTTTTTCTTTTTACTTCTAGTAGGTACTGCCTAAACGCATGTACTGTTGCATGCAGTATGCACACAATCAGGACACACTATGATACCATACTCAGAACGTTACGCCCTGAACTTTGAGCCTTTTACTCATATATCTGTCACCACGGAAATAAAACAAAAAGCCATTCACTGAGCTCGCCGGAGACAAAGGTCAACCTGGACAGCTCTTATGTTGTTATTATGCAATAAATAACGACCACATACATTGTAGATTCTAACATATTATATTCATGACAGTAAAATTACAGAGGCTATACATTTCTCTAACATTGTTATTTAATGTGCTCTTTTGTTGTTAGTTAAATGTATGATTATTTTATTCAGTTAAACAATTAATATTCCTATTATTACTAATCGACTGGTCATCAGTCAACTGAACGTTCTGTCATCTATCACTGGGACTTCTGACACTTGATGTGACGTATCGTCCGCTGCACAGAGGATTGTGGGTCAGAATAAACAGAAAAGCACACTGGCTTGCATATTGTGAAATCCTACCTGATGTAGTCGAACATCCTGGTATTTTTGTCATACTGCATTTGACATACTAAATCTTTTTCTGGCATACTTTATTGTATGGTAGTATTGGAACACACAGTCAGTGTATTAATTCCAAGTATTTTTATATATATTTTATATCGCAGGAAGACACTCACACCACAGATTATCAGTGTTTCTCTAAATTGTAATTTATTTAATAGTAAATATCCAAAAAGTCTTGGGTGCATGTCCAGAAAGGTGTAACAATTACAAAAGACACTGCAAACAGCTCCAAAGTCAGTAAAATTAGTATTGCATGGAATCCCTCGATCACTAGAGGGCGCCACCAGTTCAACCTGGCAACACAGTACAATCATTCTGATAAGGATTTTTTTTTTCAACATGGAATTTGTATTCCATTTATAACATGAAAATCTGGTAACGCTTCATTTTGCATGTCTGTAATTTCCTAATAAATTCTTGCAGATTTCCCAGGGAAGTTCCCTGGAGAGAAATACAAAACTATTCATGTAGAAAATAGAGACATGCACATATGAAATTAGTCCACAGGTAAGCATACGATTCAACCTATATGGAGAATTAAGCTTCCAGTAATGAGTCAGTGTTTACTTGGAGTTAAAATGGAGCCATTCTTTCAGCAAAGTTTCTATTTTCTCTATAATTAGTAACAAAAAACATCATTCTTTACAGAAAAGTCTCAGGAAACTACCGACACATCAAATAAAACCTTACTGAAATTTCCATCGAACACTTCAGACCAGACTGAGGTGGTGAAACAGTGTCTGACTGCAAGAAACTTGACAGTAATTTAGTTTTTGTTCATTGCTAACATTCCAAAATTCCAGTGTGTATAACAAACAACTATTATTGCATGTTTAAGTATTTCCAGTATTTAAGCATTTTTTGCATTTAAGGATGAAACCTTTGATGAGAAGCCATCTGTTATTGCTGGTGCAGCAGGGAGCGGCGCAGAGATGTGTTAAAAATGATGCCATATAAATGTCGGATGCATGATAGGCTGCAAAAAGTCTGTTTATCAATGGTTCGTTCCCTTTAAAGCCAGTGGGAAAAGGCAGGGTGACGCTCCTTTGTGCTGAGCAAGAGATTCTACTAGACCATGTTGTTATTGTTGAGTTTGGTCCACTCAAAGATGTCCTGCTCGCACACAATGTCTGAGTTGATGAGCAGGTAGCGGTCACCCACGCAGAAGTGCTTCTGGCACGCGGCACACTTGAAGCATTCCAGATGGTAAACCTTGTCCCGCACACGCATCGTCATCTCAAACGCCCGAATCCTCTTCTCACAGGAAGCACAGAGACCATCCTGACCGAAGAGCCTGAATGGATGAGAGGGTATCATCATAACACTGAGAGGAAGATAGAAGACATGAAACTATACGGAATGCATTGAGTTTCCATTTAACTAATGTGGGTCTTTTACTATATACCGATACAAGAATAATACTACCTGGCCTCAAGATTTCTGTGGTCCTGTTTGTGATCACTGATTAAACACATCTTTATTTATGACGAAATAAAGTTGGCACAATATTATTTAAGATAATAAATGCCTTAAACATTTGGACACACCGCACCTTAGGGCCTCAAGATTAGACTGTAATGCACAATTTTACAAATTCCTGCAAAAAAAACCACCGAAATTCTGTAAAATTGGAACTTTCGGGGGCCCCACTTTGCCTGGTTAGTAATCCAGCCTGTCCCTGACTCATAACAAACACATTCTCCCCGAATGCAGGGATACAAGGAACACATGAATGCACTGTTTTTTAAGTCACATGCACTGAAATTTTTAGATCTGGTCAAATTAAAACTGCAATAATCATGTTTAAACAAGAAATAATTCACTTCCAGGCATTTAAAATGTTTTGTGACAGGGAGGGGAGTTATAATTTTATTTTATTTTTTTTTAAGATTATTTTTTGGGCATTTTTGCCTTCAATCGATAGGACAGTCAAGTGTGAAAGGGGGAGAGAGAGAGAGGGAATGACATGCAGCAAAGGGCCACACACTCGGACCGCTGCGGCAATAGCCTTTGTACATGGGGCGCCTGCTCTATCCACTAAGCCACCGACGCCCCGGGGAGTTATAATTTAAGAGGAAAATTTAGTTTTTAAAAAACAATGTGTTTGTACAACTGAGAAGAATCTGTGTGTTTCAGTGTTTGGGGTTGACTTGTGGAATGGGCTGCGTGATGAGTTGAAACAAAGCACAAATATAAATCTATTTAGAAAACTATACAAAAAAACTTTTGGCAGACATACAGATGAGGAAATGTTGTGTCAGGAGAGTGCATATTTATTTTGTAACACTGGGTGGTACTTGGACTGTAAATAAACTGGGTTTATTATTTATTTATTTAACTGGGTGGTAAATAGACTGGGGATGGTTGCATATTAGTTGTAAATAATTTGGGAATTTGTTGAAATAATAAGAGAAGAAATGTAAGAAAGAGCTAGGGACATATACATTTTACTTCTACCTACTCCTTTTTGGTCTTTTTTGGTTCGAAATAAAGTCATCATTCATTTAATCAAACGAGCATAACTTGAATCTCTGCCACTCACTTACCTTTAAACTCTCCGACAGTAAGAGTATAAAGTAACGTGTCAAGTGGGAGGGAGACTTTTTAAAAACAATCTCCCTATGTCACTCACATAATTAGAAAAATGCACCCTTAAAAAAAAAAAAAAATCAATAATCAACATGTGAAAAGGTGATTTTTGTTAAAAATATGTGACATTTTGAGTTGTTTTCAGCACCTTCTTAACGAAATAGGGATGGCAGTATTCTATATTTCTGTAATTGTCTGCCTGGCACCTCACATCCTCAGTGTGCTCCAGTAAACTGAACAAGAAACCTGGTTTGGATAATTGGGGTAGGGGTTAGAGAAGCCTATCTCCCCTGCTAGATTTCTCTGCCGTGTATCCTTAAAATCCCTTAAAAAGACCAAAACAAACAATGTGTTCGTTTGTCTCTCAAACTTTCTACCTGCTCTACCCAGTCTGTGGCACTCAGCCCCAAGCTCATTCCTACTGAGGAAATAAATCTGTTTAAACAGGTCAGGAATATGTAGCTTCATTTAAAAATGCTAACTTATTTCCTGAAACACCTGGGCACTGCAGTTTTTAGCAAGTATTAGACAAACCAGTATATACAGTGCACCTGTTGGGACTATTTTCAGCTGCAGAATACCACATTTGGTGTGCTAGTGAGTGTTTACAGCACTGAAGAGTGTATGTGATTGACTCAATGCAAACTTAAGTGCAAGAGAAATTGAGGAACATGTCAACCAGGGCAACAATGGCGCAACAGTAGAGGTCAATGGTGCGGAGGAACAAGCAATAACAGGCTTTGCCTACACAGGCATATACTTCCTGGTCTATTCATTGGATTAGATAACAATAAGACAAATATAGAATATCATGAGACTTATCCTTCATTCTCTTTGGCACCTGTTAACCAGTTTTTTTGTTATCACACAACTCACACACAACTGCCACATTACATCATGATGTTAAGACATTATTGAACCAACCTGAGGTAGTCTCTCCGACATAATTTTCTTCCCAGCTTGTAGTACAGCCGGCGGCCCACCTCCCCGAGTCGACAGCCACACAGGTCGCAGCTCAGGCAGTCCTCGTGCCAGTACTGCTCGATGGCCTTTAGGAAGAATCTGTCACCGATGCTCTGCTGACACCCACCACATGTCAGCAGGGACGGGGGCATCTGGAGGACCTCATCCACCGGCTCCCTGGACAAGAAAGAAAACTAGAAAATCTAATATTCTACTGACACACTAAATGATCGTGTTCTCAGTTACTCAAGCTCATTTAATTACCCTGATATCTACATTAGAATATGGCTGAAAAATGTGCCCTGACTACAAGATGATTTTGTATTCCCATTGGTCCACTGATTTTAATCTGTCAATCTTGAGTTACTTGTACAGTTGCAGTTTGTTGCTGTCCACCTGAGGGAGCCATTGGATATATACAGCACTGTAGCCACAAAACAAATGGTATTTTATTAACCCCTTAAAAATCCCCCTTTCTTCCTCCCATACAAGCATCAAGGCTGTAAAAATCATCATCTATATATTCTGTATCAGCTTGTTCCAACTCTTCACTGTGGAGTGTGTGGATAATTCTGTTACATTTTTGTTTTCTTAAAGTCCAGTTGTCTCTCAAAAGGGTACCCGCCCAGTGACAAGCATTTGTACCCTTTGAGGTACACACTGGTACTTCTAATTTTGAGTATGAACTACAGCATGTAATGGTTATTGAAATATTTACAACACAACACCCCTTCATGATTTTTGCATACACACCATTGAACAACTGTAAATATCCTGCATGTAATGTGTATCACCTCAAAGCCTGACAAATGTGGTATTTAATAACTCCACTAGAATTTCAAATTAACTTCTGTGTGTTTAAATCATGTTTGTAATAACTGACCCACTGGCAGGCGGCTGCTCTGTGTGCCTAAAACAATATAATAAATACAATTATCTGTGGAATAATTCTGGAGAGTTAAGGACACTTCACTTGGTCTGAGGCACACTGAACTTTTTCCTTGCCAAGAGCTACATTCACTCCCTCATTCCCTCATATAACAATCTGCTCTTGGACATGAAGGTGATGATTTCTCTTGCCTGTCAGCAGGAGGATCCTGACCTCATGCTATCAGCCATCTGCAGTTATTGCACATGAGATAGTTTGGCTGTCACAATCATGATGCGTCCTTGAAGGTCTTCTGTTAATACCAGAAATAATACCAAAGCCAGTTTCTACCTAAGCTACTTACTCATTGGCTTCCAGTGTCTTCCTCTCTATAGTAGATGTCATGTCTGAGATATGATGTGCAGCTGGATCCAGATCAGGTTTCAGAGTCCACAGCCGGCTCAGCGGCTACCTGTGAATCCGCCTGCGGGCAGACTGAAGCCGAGACGCGCTGCACCTGCTCCCACAGCCTCCACAAGACGCCGGGTTAGGCTGTTTGTGTATTAAATTAAAGCCAGTTGAGTCCTGTGGAAATGGCCGCAAGACAAGACAATTTCGCTGTAGGCAGCTCAGCGATGATGGAGGACACTGTCATCATTTCCTGAGGCAATAACCCGCGCTGACACTTCCATGTCTCTCAAGTAAATTTCACCATCCTGCAGCGACTTTGCGGACTGTCCCCTTCTTTGAAATTGAAAACACAATCAATCCGATCAAAAGGTCACTTGCGGAGATTTCAGTGTCCGTGCGTGTGTGTGTGAAGTGAGCTGGCAGCAGACGCGCTCCTCCGTGCGAAGCCGCGGTCACCGTTATTGTGCGGCAGCAGCAGCATCGTGTTTAAATACGTCGGGCCCCCTCGGTCTCTGCTTTCGTTTCCCTCTTCCTGCTCACGACTGTTTGACAATGGGGGGAAATCGGTCTTAAAGCGACAGCTAAACACTGCACAGCCTGCCCTGTCAGCCGGGGAGTTTTTGGGTCGTGACTGAGACTAATGAGTTCATTATATGCTTTGCTTCACCAAAGAGCCGATAGGACAAAAGATAAAGGGTGGCATGTTATAATTAGTACATGCTTTGTGTATTTTCTCAGTAATTACAGTGTGTCTCATTACTGCCCTTATGAAAACAGGGACGTTAAAGAGGTTGAAAGATAATTTCTAGAATTTTTAGTACCACTTTCTGATAAAGATTTGACTCTGTATAAAGGATTTGTTTTAATTTATGACCTTCTCAATGATTAATAGTTAATTTATGTTTTATAGAGAGTTATAAGCCATTATTTAGAACAACTTTTAGATTAACAAGTTGTGAAAAATCTCTGGCTGCTGAATCATAACAGTGATGCATTCACGTAGGCTACTGTGCTTAAGTACAGTGTGAGGTACATGTGTTTTGCTATTTCTGCTCCAATGCAGAGGAAAATCTTTTTTTACTTCACTGCTTTTGTTTGAAGGTTAACAGTATTAGTTACTGTGACTTTACATACATAATTAACTCATAAAACATAATAAATAATAATAATAATAACATTTATTTGATGTAGCACCTTTCACAAAAATGTAATTCACAAAGTAAATCATGCAATCAATAAAAACAAAGGTGATATAACAAATAAAACAAAGCAACAATTAGAAAGTAAAACACAGAGCAAACACAGACTACTGAGGCCTCAGACAGAAACATACCAGGGAACAAACACTAGACAATTTAGGGTGACAGTAAAGCCAATTTAGACAATAAAATATGATTTGTTTTTATAAACTAGAGGTTTTGCACAACAACACAGGTATTTTCAATCATGTCGTTGATCAGATTCAGGTTGGACTTGTGCAAAGCTACACTGGGATTTACAAGAGAGGTCACCAAGCTGTAACTTGTTCCGTTAGAAAACTAACAGGAAAGCCCCTGCAGTCCCCAAATCATTATTATTTTTTTATCTTGTTGCATGAGATAATAACTTGTGTACATACATATCGTCTTTCAACCTTGATGGCCCCCTAATTTAACATTTCACTTCTGCATAATGAGTACATGAGTAAAATTTGATACTTTAGGTGCATTTTGCTGATTATACTTGTGTAATTATGATCTCAGTAGAATTTTGAAAGCAGGACGTTTTCTAACAGGGGTAAAAGAAGTGAAGACAAAGGAGTAGAAGCACTACTAGTTCTTAGTAGTAATCACATGCAGGTGCTCTTTAGATACTTTAGGTGTACTGTGTGAAGGGCTCACTGCATGAGCATACTGTAAATAAAAAATATGAAATGCAAGTCTCCTTCATAAACAATCCAAGCCACACTGTATTGGTGCAAATATTGTAGTGGTAAAATGAGTATTCATAGATGAAAGTGTCAGTATTATGTAGGCCTACATGCTATTGTACAAGTAGAAGTGTATACTTAAAGAATAAAGAGGCCAAGTGCTCAGTTAGTTTCACATGTAGTTCAAGTCTAGGAAACTTTTGGTGCTCTAAATTAAAGATATAAGAGAAGCTCACTAGCAAGGACCATGCCACAACAATAATTCAAATGTTTAATTGTAATTCAGGAGGTGTTAGTTGTTGAGGACTGGTGAATGGATGTAAGGGGGTGTAGGTGGAGGAGGGATGTCCTCTGTTGGGATCAGGCACAGGAAGACTCAGTGTTAGGGTTCTGTCTCAGGCGTTTTTCCACCTGAGCTGATTACAGGCCCCCCAGAAGGTACCTAGGATGAGACATGGGAGAAGTATGCACCAGACTGAATAAGAAGAGATGAAGGGAGAAGGAGGATGGAGGAATGTTGGTAGGTATGAGGTAGGGAGGATGATGGATGAAGGAAAGGGAAAAAGAAGGGTGGGTCGAAAAATCTGAGACAGGTATAAGTAGGCTTGGCAGGTAATTAGAGGTGTGGTTGAGGCGTGGCCCTGCTCCCAAACCTAAGTCATTTTTATTACAAGCTCTGACTAGCTGGACATAAAACACTGACCGGTTTTAACCCCATCAGGGCGAAGATAGTAATACCAGATCATTTAAGCCGTTTTCTTTTTGTAAACAATCTACAAGTAGTTCATACATAATTAAGAGTAAATTTAGTGGCTCTCGGTCACTATTGAAATAATGTAAGAGATATTATGTCAACATACAAAGTTAATAAATTGCACTAATTTTCAACATATGTGATATATGTGAGTATCTTCTTGACGAAGCTCAAGAAGAGAAGACAATAGGCTTACTAACTTGTAAAACTGACAGAGGAGAGAAGATGACTAACGCTATGAAATACCCCAAAATAAGATCTTTTCAAAGTTGCCTCTGTTATAATGATATTTCTATATAGTTGGTGCCCTTACAGCCTTTCCTTTTCAAACCAGAGCTACTGTGGGCTCTTCGTCTTATCTGCTGCCAAAGCCTCGGGGCTGCCTGCAGGAGGGAGGGACACAGACAGCAGTTGGACTGGGCAGAGAGATAAAGCACCAACAACTCCAGCAGCAACAGTCAGCTCCTCAGCCAGATGCAGCGGAGAAAGATCGCAGGCAAGCTCTGAATTCAGGCTGAACGCATCCTTGGGCTAGACAGTTGCTGGACTGTGTGGGCTCACTGGATAGATACCAAGCTGAGAGGGCCCAGGAGCAAGGTGAGCATGGCACTGTGCTGTGCCAGCTACACAGAAAGCAGAGCAGCTTGACAGAGATAAAACTCCAACTACACGTCCTTCAAATGAAACACATTTTTAGAGCAAGGTTTTCGCCTACTGTCTTTGTACAACATAGCAGCACAGTGTAAGTACTATAGTGGCTTTCTTAGTCTGAATTAGATAAAAATGCCACACACTTGAACCCTGAAATCTCGCTTTAACTTCTCTTAGGTGGTTAATAAAACAATCTGACACATGTTCCGCACCACAGCTGATCTGGCTGATCTGTAGCTTTTAATCATATCACAATCACCCTAAGTGGAGAGACTTTACACAGTTGTCATGGAAATGTACATGTTAAAATACCTATTTTTATGAGCATTGTGAGGACCTCTCATACATGTTGGCCTCACAAATTGAGCTTTGAAGTTAATTCCTGACAATTTCCTCACATGGTCTGCTCTGTGGGTTTAGATAATGTCATGCAATCAGTCTCAACTTTTCCTCCAATATGAATGACAAGTACTTAAAGGGTCAGTTCACCCTAAAATCAAAAACATATTTTTCCTATTACCTGTAGTGCTATAAATCTGCAGAGGTTGTTTTGGTGTGAGTTGAGGAGTGTTGGAGATATCAGCCGCAGAGATGTCTGCCTTCTCTCAAATATAATGGAAGTAGATTGTGGTGCTCAAAGGGCCAAAAAATAAATTTGAAAAAATCAACAGCAATGTCTCTTTCCAGAAATCATGACCCGGTTACTCAAGATAATCCACAGACCTTGTTGTGAGCAGTTTCATGTAGGAACTATTGTCTCTCTACTGAACTACACCTGCCAACCAAATCACTGCACAGAAGGAAGTGTGCATCTACTGCTAGCTCACCTAGCATCACTAAGCTAGCTAACATTACAGCTCAGCCAAGGAAGACGCCATTAATGTTTACATCTTACGCTGTCATGAGCACAAGCCTCTCGTCCATGAGTAGATGCATGTTTCCTTCTGTGCGGTGATACAGTTGGCAGGTGTAGTTCATTAGAAAGAAAATAGTTCCTACATGAAACTGCTCACAACAAGGTCTGTGGATTATCTTGAGTAACCAGGTCATGATTTCTGGAAAGAGACATTGCTGTTGAGTTTTTCAAATGTACTTTTTGGTGATATATGCACCACAAGCTGAGTGCCATCTAGTTCCATCATATTCGAGAGAAGGCAGACATCTCTGCGGCCAGATATCCCCAACACTCAGCAACTCACACCAAAACAATCTAGACTGATAAATAGCACTACAGGTAAGAGGAAAGATATGTATTTTTGATTTGGGGGTGAACTGTCCCTCTAAAGTGCTCAGAAAAAATAGAAATGTGAACATGTGATCATCATTATCTGCTGTGGAAGATCTCCAGATTAGCTACTCAGTAAACCTTGTGGTGAGAATTTCTGCAAACTGCTTTATCCAAGGTCAGTGATGAACTTTCAATCTTGACATCCCTGAATAAAACATTTTTTAAACAGCAACAATCTGACCACATGGTGTACTCTGCACCTCTCTTTTGCTTTATTTCTCTTTGAAAGTCAGCCTGATATATTCGGTATCTGTAGAATTTTAAGGCTCCTCATTTAAAATAAAGTTCAGAGGGTTTATAAAGTGCTGTCTTTGTCATATGAACATCACTGATAATCTGTGGGGTTTTTATCAAAATTACACATCACCCCTATCAACGTCCCCAAAATGACACGTTGCACAATCTCAAAGCTCAAGAACAAATTTATGACAGACGAGAAACAAGAGCAGAGAAAGTCAGTTTTGATATGACACCCAAGTCATCTGCTACTTCCTGTGGAGCTGGCTGAGAGAGCCCAGAGGATGCAACTGGCATGCAGAGATGAAGCTTTCCTGGGGGGGTTGGTGCACACTGCATTCACTTCCTACACCCCCTCCTATGCATGATGACACCTCTCTCATGGCTTCCCAGATAGACAGGTTGACTCCAGATGGTTCAGTGTGATAGGGGTAACACTGCTCACAGCGCACCATAAAAACTAGCATGTTATCATTATGTGGTAAAACCCTTATCTGTTTCTTTAGGCTTCCTAAATGTCATGAGAAAGGAGGTGCGAGCTTCATGTCTCAATGTGAATGTTTTTAAATACGATTTGTAAATATGTAATTGTTATGTCATGGGCAACACAGGCTATCTCTGTCTGCTTTTATTCCTATCTAACGTGGAACTTGGGGAATAAATAGTTAAGAATGTAGACAACCTTTTGGGAAGTGGTGTCACTCATGTCCAGCTTCCTGTTTTGCCTGTTTGGTACTGAGAGCATTATGGAGTTGAAAGCAGTGTGGAATTTGAGGGCAGCTGGAAAATGAGCGTCAGCACTAAGCAAACAGTAGAATTATACTAAACAGCAACTACTCTCATCATTCAGCAGATAAAGTAAATTTTAAGTTCCCCCACTGATTAGTTAAGTATAGCAAGGCTGTTGCAGGATACACAATCAATATCCACCATCTTGCTGAATCATAAGCAATTTCCTGTTAAATAGGTCTCCTAATTAGTAGTGGAACAAAGATGGTTATCCATACATCATGGACTATCTGGACGCAGGCTTGCAGGCCCATTTCCTGAAATAAGAGGACGCTGGACATATTGTTGACGCTTTGATAGCACAAACTCTGGAACGGCAATAGCAAAGCCGACCACTTCCTGCCTAATCTGCAGTGAAGTGATAATTAGGCAACTGTTTCAAAGCCCTCCTCCTAAACTGTCACAGGTCCACAAAGGTAGAAATGTTTTCTAGTTCACTGTTACCACCTGGGATTAAAATAGAGAGCTGTGGAAGTCACTGTAGGTTTTAAAATGTGAAGGTGTAAAGGTCAGAGGTCAGACGAGGAAACACCCTGGAATTCTTTTCGAAAATGGCCGGTGGACTGTGTTCAGTGTTGTTGTTTGATTGAAATATAGCAGGCTGCGGAAATGAGTCACTCGTTGAAAGGGAGCTTCACTTACCCTCGGGACCCTCCCATAATCAGTATTATCCCTGAAAGAAAACACTTTCAGTGGAACAGTGCAATCAAAAAGCTCTGCAGCCATGTTAACTGCTTCCTGTATTTGGCAAAACAAAAGAAAGCTGGTTTCACATTCTTCTGCTGAGTTTGCTCCCAATTACACACTGATGGAAAGTATGTGCTCAAAGGTGACGCAAAAGGGGAAAACACATTAATGGTAACAAAGATATGAGAAGAGTTTGATTATCAAATATGCATTCACTTGTTTTCAGTATTTATTTAGTGTGTGTATGCACATGTGCTTTGTGTGAGTGTGTGTGAGTGAGCTGTTGATTTTTACTTATAATAGTAAATTTGTCAGTTTAAAGTAAATGGATAATAGATGTATGTATTTCAGAATTAGAAAATGCACACAAACTGAACTTTGTCTCAAATCAGTGTTTGTTGTTGATCATACTGCTGAGCTTTACTGCCCCCTACTGATGTAAGATGGCAGTACAGATAGCAGCACTCACATGATGTCTGGAACCAGTTTTGTTCTTGTGTATATCCAAGACTTTCCATTTATCTAAGTGCTTTCACAGCCCATTTAATGATATAATTATTTAATGAATTCTCAATATGGGAAATATTGGAATTGCATCTTTAAAGTTTTTTTTTCCTTGTGTGAAAAATGAGAGGCAGAGTTTGTCAACTTGAAGTCAGGACATCAGAGACTAGAATGCGATGCAGATGGATTTGTGGTTGTAAAGCTGGCAGATTGATATTTGTTTGATATGTTCTAAGCATAAACAATATATTGGGAAATACTGAACATCGGGATAACATATTTTTGGAGCTAACCTCAATACAATGCAAAAGAAACCCCTACTCATGATAACTTCACAGTTATGTACATGCTGGAGTCATAATTTAAAACTTCAAAACTACTCACACCTGTCAACAGTAACTCATCACATACACATCTTTATTATTGCAATTATTACAAGTTCTGTCAGTGTAAATACAAATGATTTATATATACAATCATTTATCATTCAGACCAACAGACCAAAAAATATGTGCACTGTCATTCTGGTGTTACAAGTGGGGCTCTTATTTTTCCCTGCTTGTGTGAGAATTCAGACTAGCAACTTTGCAATAATAATCTTTCAGTGGTAAATCTCACATCCATTTTGATGGAGAATATTTATACATTTCTCCAGAAGGGGCAGAACACATGGGCAGCACAGAGCAGTGTTCAGTAATGCTCCTGTGAATGAACGTTTTGGTTAACCTGTTTATTTTTTTGGAAAACTAATTATTTCAAGAGTCAAGTCAAGACAGTTAGGCAAATAATCAAATTGACAATTTGTGAATTTTTGGATTTAAACTAAACGTTTTTTTTTTTAAAATAACTTTTTTATCATTATTTTATTCCTAGGTATAGGTTTATAACATTTGTTTTTTAAATGTGTACAAACACTGTGAAAATACAGATAGTGAGTGTCAAATTTTGCTCTCACAGCTTTATAAAAAATTCTTACAACGATGAGACATCATCAAACTATCTTTAAAACAGAATAATTTAATCCAGACAGGTCACAAGGCTAACTCTAACAGCCCCAAATCTTTCTGACTCTCACTTTCAGTTTATTTGTAGGGCTTTGTGCAGCCTATTTTAGTATTGGGCCCACTCAAGAATCCAAAATAACCTTTTGACCTGTTTAAAATTAAGGTATCATAATAATTATTTTTACTTTCATCAGTTTGTTAATGGAATTTTCTTTTTTTTTAAATATCATTTTGGTTTTTGGTGGTGTGTCTGCTTTCTGGATTTTTCTTTCTGGATTTACAGTTTGCAACCTAATCTTTTTCAAAGTAGTAAATAAAACTTTACAAATGTAACTTTAACTTAACTTCAACTTTTAAAGGGCTTTTCAGTGACAGTCATATTCAGATATTTAAATACCCATTCTTATGTGTAACTTTGACTTCAAATTGATGTGCAACTGATGTACAGGCATGTGCTCTCATGACTGAATGCGAAGTGAGGCAGCTGTGAACTATCACACACTTACAGCGGGATGGGACAGCTGCTGCAGAAATAAAAATACAGTACAGTATATGGTAAAGGCATAGAGACAGAATAGCCTAATCAAAGCTAATGATTGTGCAGATTTTCTGCCAAGAGGCTGTTGACGTTTTTGCCTGACCATAAATAGCAACTTCGCAATGTTTAATTGCGGCAAAGTTAATAATTTATTTAACAGTTATATTCACATATTCATATTATATACAAAAATATGTTATTAATAAATCCACGCTCTTGCTGAGGTTATTTTTTGTGTTTTATTTATTCAGGCATATCTTCGACAGCTGAAAACGGACCATCGCCTTTATAAAGAGTTTCTCCGTCTTTCGAACCGTCTCAGTTGTCGGTGAGGCCGGCGGGGCGGATCCCACACTAGAGTGAAACAGAAAATAAAGCAACACAACAATAATAACAACTTGGCCATTTCGTACATTTGGCTAGCAAGCTCCCCTGTGGATATACACCATCAAGGTGGGTGAATCCGGAGCCGTGCCACCGAGGTAACGCGGCTCCCGGCCGGCTGTTGGTTAGCACGCGTCGCTGTAGCAGATGCTAGCTAAGTCACTGGTCTGTGCTAACGGTTGTGCGGCCAGGGCCATTTTACCAAACCTCAGAGATAACACCGGCAGTGTGACCGCATTGTTGGGATGACTCCGGGCTACAGGGCTGGTAGCCGAAGATACAGCTTGGTAGCCGAAGTCATGGTGAAAATATTATGATAAGGAAAAATACGAGGCTCTAAAACGTCCTCCGTCCAGTTCAGACACAGTTCGGTCCAAAGTTAGCCAGTAGCTACGATGAAATGGTTTTGAGACTTACGGATATAGTCTGACTGGTACACTTAAATTGTTATGAAGCTGTACTTAATGTTTATATGTCGTTTACCCCGAACAGTTAGATTACAGTGATAATGGACCATCTGTACATGTCCTGTTGTGCTAGTGCTATTAAATCCCACTAGACCTGCTAAGATTAGTCAATTAATTGATTACTCGATCGACAGAGTATTTATCGACATCTATTTTGATAATTTGTTAATCATTTAAGTCATTTTAAAAACACGAATTAGATACCTCTGGGTTCTCGAGTGTAAGGATTTGCTGCTGTCCTTGGTCTTACATTATGGTAAATGGAGATGATGGCTGGACAAAACAAGGCACGTTGAAGCCATTTTAGGCTATAGGATATTGTAACAGGCATTTCACTGTTTACTAATGTATGTACACCAAATGATTCATCAAAAAAATAGTCTACAGATTAATCAATAACGAACAGGCCTAATCGTTAGTTGCAGCCCTATATCTGATCCTCAATCACTTATACCTCGTGTTTTTTATATATTACTTCTGTCAATACATAAGTAATGCCTTTGTAACATTGGATATCTAACAACCAATCTGTTTAGGCTTACTGCACCGTACATCTGATGTTATCTCAAGGAGAACTGACACAGTATAAACTGATTAGTCAACTGGCAGAAAATAAAGCAGAAACAATTTTAATTAACAACCACAAAAAATGAAATCATTGTTAAAGGTTGTTAAAGAAACGAGCAAGTTAAATATGTTGATTTGGGATCAAATTGAAAATTGTGATGGACACTTCACTATTTTGTATGGGTGCACCAATCCAACCTTATTTCTAATGACACCTCAACTCAGTATCTGCTAATAACAATTGCTAACTCAAATACCTTTGCTTTCCTCTTTCCAAGTTTAAAATCTGTGTACTTAGCTTCATGAAAATCAGTGTAATTGTTTTTATGTTCACATAACTGAGCCGTGGGTTTGTCATGGCTGAATTCATGTAATGTAATGTATAATGAGATTGGCAGAGACACTGTATCTGCACTAAAATTGATCTGAAGTATTTGATCAGCACATTTCTGTCATTAGACTGTTTATTGACCAACTGATTAATTAAGATAAGAAACTAATTGGCAGAGTTATTGGTAATAGACAAAAATGGTAGCTGCAGCCCTGCTCCCATGACACTGTTCTAAAAAGTCAGCATGCAGCATTTAATGACTTTTAATAGTCCATTCAATCATAGTTTTGACAAGTTCAAATCAGCGCTGATAGCATCCAATTCCAGTTAATCATGTCTTTATGAATTGATGTGATTTCTTCATCTCTGTGTTATTATCATCAGTTAACCTTTTGCACTTTTACTTCCAGATGCCCTCAGCGATGAATGCAAATAGGACAGTGCAGTCTGCCAGCCCAGATGTGGGATCCGCTCCAGGGTCAATGGGCAGTTTTGCACTTGGTGGACAGTCCGAAGTAATGAAGCAAGTGCTGTGCGTCCTCGATAAGAAGGTCCGCAACATGGAGAAGAAAAAGGTCAGTACTGTTGAGAGCCATCTGTTCCAGATCCTTCCCGATAGCGTAGCTACGTCTCTGTTGTGTACAGTATGAGTCATGACAGTTGTCCCACTCAGAAGCGATCCATAGCTGAAGTTTTGGATGTTCTGTTACAGAGTAAACTGGATGATTATCAAGTCAGGAAGGATAAAGGAGAGCGCCTGAATCAGGACCAGCTGGTGGGTGCACTAAAGCCTTCATCATTTTGTACATGAGCGCAAATAACCCTGTAATTCTTACAAAGATTTTACAATCTAGTAATGTGTGAAATGTCTCTTTTTCCTTTGCCTTTTTAGGAGGCCCTCTCCAAATTCCAGGAAATCACGAATAACTTAGAATTTGGCAGAGAGTTGCAGAAGACCTTTATCACACTGGGACAAGATGTAAGAACATTTTTTTGTGAAAATGTTCCCTCAGAGTGCTGTCCACCCTGACTCAAATTAACTTGACTTCATGTGGTTCATGTACTGTATATTATTATTATTAGATCCAGAAGGTGGTGAAGAAGTCTGCACGGCGGGAGCAGCTACAGCGGGAGGAGGCAGAGCAGAAACGGCTGAAGACGGTTCTGGAGCTGCAGTTCCTCCTGGACCGATTGGGTGAGGACACTGTGCGGCAGGACCTAAAGCAGGGAGTCGGTGGCTCGCCGCTGCTGACAGACGCAGACCTCGCAGCTTTTGATGAGTTCTACAAGTTAGTGGGGCCAGACCGTGACCAAAACGTCAGGTAAGTCTGAGGCATTGGTATGTGGATGAAGCGGACATGCAGTTGTTTTGTCGGCCCACACATCTTATCTCAACACTTGCAGGTTGGTTGACCAGTATGAAGAAGCGTCGGTGCACCTCTGGGACCTCCTGGAAGGGAAGGAAAAGGCTGTGGTTGGAACAACATGTAAGTTAAATTTAACTTGGAGCCCATGAATGGTTGCAAGTAGTAGAGCTTAAAATTTTGGTAAAGGGTTGCTTTCGCTATTTTTCAGGGCAAACTGCATTTTACAGCTCAGCTGATTAATCGAACGTCATTCGACAGAAAATGAATCAGCAACTTTTTTGATAGTTATTTAAGTGTTGTTGTTTTTTTTTTCAAGAAAGAGGTTGCAACAATCTTCTGCTTTCCACTTTGCTGGTTAGTCTTTTATGATGGTTAACTGAATATATTTGGGTCTTGGGCTTTTGGTTGGTCAGACAAAATGTGCAATTTGAAGACGTTACCTCTGACTGTGGAATCTGGTGCAGAACATTTTCTGCTATTAACTGACCTTTTATAGATCAACAAATAATCAATTCATATCGAAAATAACTGGCAGATTAATCGGTGTTGAAAATATTTATTAGTTTCAGTCCAACTGTAATTTGAAGCAAAACTAAGTTGACACAAAGGGGGATTCATAATTTAAGTCAAACTGGCTTTATTTAGATGCCCAGCTGGTGGTGAAAATTGTTGGCAGGACATTTTATCAGATGGTTGGTGACAGCAGTCATCAGCGAGCGTTTTATTGTGTTGAACACGCCATAAGTGATTATCCCATACTCTTGAGTAATCCCAAGGCAAGGTAGATAAAGTTGTGAAATGCTCGAAACAAAACGTTCTTGTCAGTAACCAGTCTTAATATGTTAATGTAGCATGTGCATTGTATTCTGTCAATGCAGCATGTGTGCAGTGCTGTGATGTGAATAATCAGGGCTTGGGGATATTGGCGTACTGCATTCTCAGCGATCTGGCCTCAGGACTCGCACTGCTGCATTCTGCTTGGGGGCTGAGCGCTCTGGGCTTATCCTGACTCAGCAGCAGGGCAGTGTGCCAGTGGCCCTGTCGCCTGTGGTTCCACTGGTTAGATCTCTGGAGCCACATTAGGATACTGGTGACCCAGTTCACTGTAGTGACACCAGCCAACCCTTTCACCTCAGTAAGGAGGTCTCACTTGGTGACTCAGGGTGATATTTATTCAGGCAGCAGCAGACTTCTTGGCCTGAGGCTTGAGGCAGTAAAGGAAATAACACCAGCCTGCTTTTTGCCTGGAGAGCCAAAAGTGGAAATGCCTGAGCTAGCTTAAAGGCTCTTCTGGTGTTTTCTAGGGAATTACATGTCACTATTGTTATAGTAGCATATTTTTTATCTAGTCAGTCAGCAGTGTAGGAAATGTGAGCACCTAACAGGCCTTGTATTTTTTAAATCATGAATTAATGTTGATAGTTTTCAGTTTATCCTGTGACTGTTGGGTTTTGAGGTTTTCTGAGATTTTGTGTTTAACTGTGTGAAAGTGAAAGTAAAAGCTGACCCCAGATTCACTATCGTTTGGCATTTCACCTTGCTATATTTGTCTGTCTTGCGCTCTTGGATACATGCCGCATACAGTCTGGCATGTGGTCACTACCTTTTAAAAGAGCCCTGACCTCACCTGAGGGCAGCGGGGGTACACACCCATCTGCAGAAAAATACACTTACTCTTGCACATACTCCTGCACAGTATATCTTTAAGATTTGATTGTTGCTCATTGAGTTTTAGTTACTGACTTATATATATAGAGAGAGAAATTTTAAGGTTTGAAGTTTTCAGAGACTTTTAAACTGGATATTTAAATGAGTTGTATCATGACCACCATCTTGATTTGGGACCAAATAAAGGACTCTATTTGGCTTTGATTGATGCAGTCAGTGCACAGTCTGACTGTGAGGCTACAAAGACTAGCAAATATTTACATTTGAAATACTGGAACTAAATGATGTTTTTAAGTGATGGTGAGCTGATAACACACCTGTTGAGATAATATTATATTATAGCTGGTAGTGTCGGTAATTTGTCTGCATGTATTTTCTTGAAATTTAAGAGTGTAGGATTTTGTGGCATATAGCAGTGAGGTGTCAGATCGCAACCAATGGAAACTCCTTCTGTGTCCAAGCATGTACAATTAAGGTGGCCGACACAAATAGGTGAACGGCCCTATCTAGAGCCAGTGTTTGATTCGTCCATTCTGGACCCACTCAGTATGTAGAAATAAACAGCCCAGTCTGAGGTAATGAAAACACAACGATGTTTAGTTTCAGGCGATTATACACTAACAAAAACGTATAAAAAGTTAAAAAGTTTATATTCCATTTCTTGAAATGTATAAAAAAAATCCCACACTTGACATTTAACTGATTGATCGTTAGGTGTATAAAATATGAGGAAAAAAGTAAATAAAATCTTTTCACAGCATCCTAAAGCACAAGGGGAGGGCAGTGTAGGGTAAGGCCAATAAAATGGCAACATCCCACATTTTAGAGCCTGGAACCATCAAGTTTTGGTATTTTTGCTTGGAAAATGACCTAAAGATATACTATGTAGGAAATCTTGGTCACTATTTGTAAACATAACATTTAAATTTGGCCCCTCCTCCCAACACTGTTAATATGTACACTGCAAGCTACTGTTGTTAGAAAGTTACATTTATTGTAATGGAAAATACTATACTTGAGCAAGCTAACTAAGCTAACCGCCAGCACCTACCTGTCCAACTGAAAACCAGAAAATTCTTTGTTGCTCTTCACCCCCATCTTCTCCATCAGTGCTCGCCAGCTAAATTAAAAGTGAAAGCCAAGCCCAAGTTTGCTCTGGCTTTGGAACAAGCTTTGTCCACTTGGAGTTTTGTCTCCCTTTATCTTTTTATTAGCTTCCTCTTGAATGTGCTGTCATTAGTTTGGGGTTACACGCCGAGGAACGTCCCAAGCATAGCAAGTTAATAAGAAAATACAGGCACAGGGCAGAGTCTCTGTAGATAAAAACACTGTCAAACACTTCTAGTGGGTCATAACTGATGATAAGAGGTATTACGTTTGTACGAGTCTATACATTGATGCTTAAGGAAAATCCTGCATAGTATACATTTAAATAATTAAACAGTTATCAAAACTGTTTATTTTGCTTTCGATTAATCGACCAATCATTGCTGCTCAATAGTTACTGAATACTTTTAAGAGTGTCTTCACTTGTGAAAGAACAAATCTCTAATGCCAGCTGAGTTGTGAAATGTGTTCATCACTCCACCCTGATTGTTGGTTTAAGGGATGGTGCAGATTTTTTTGAAGTGGGGTTGAATGGGGTACTTATCCTTAGTCAGTGTATTACATACAGTGGGTTTCAGTCGGTGTGCCCTAACTTTGGAGAAGCATGCTGGAGTCCAACGTGGAAATTAAGCTATGTACTGCTGCGGATTGGGGTCAGAAACAAAACGTATTTTAGCCACCTAAAAAGAGGCCAACCCAAAAAATTCAATATAATTTTAAGTGTATGCTTTATTAAGAGTTATTCACTGCCTTACCTTTCCATCAGACTGCCCGTTCTGATGGGGAAGTCGTTGACAGCCTGTGTTCCCCATCTGTGCTCTTGTCAAAGCCACCAGACTCCATTGAGAAAATCACTAATTTTAGCTCGCTGATCACGGGAGCAGAGTCTCACACTGCATCGTTCAGTTAATTCAGTTGTGTTATTGTGTAACTTTGGTGAATCTTAACTAATCCTTTTACACGCCAAAGTCACACAATTACACAAACACAGTAACTGTTGGAGGCAGTGATAGACCAGCAGCTCCTTTGTTTAGCAATGTTTAATCACTGTTTTTCTCAGTGGAGGCTGGCGTTAAGGAGAGCAATGTAACAGCTTCATTTTCCTGTTGAAAATCACTGTCTGGCTTCAAAGTAAAGCTGTGAAAGTACTCTAAATATAGCGTAAAATTAATCTGATATTGACTTGTTTTAGGTGGCTAAAATGTGTTTTGTTGCTGACCCATCCACAGCAGTGGATTGCTTAGTTTCCATGTCAGATTCCTGCCTGCTTCTCCAAACTGTAGGTGTGCTGACTAACATCTACTGTATGTAATATACTGTCTATGGTTAAGCACCTCAAACAACCCCACTTAAAAAAAAATCTGAAACATCCCTTTAATAATTCAGCGCTCACAAAATAATGGTGTTATTGTTGAGACTTTCTAACGATGATGATTAGATTTCTGTTTTTATGGCTTGACTTAACAATAAATTGCTTCCTTTGCTGTTCCTCTGATAGACAAGGCACTTAGAGAGACTTTGGACCAGATTCTGTTGAGTGGGTACTTTGACCGGGTTCCATCTCATCAAAACGGAGTGTGTGAGGATGAGGAGGAGGAAGAGCCAGCCTCAGCAGCGGTGGCAGCGGCGGCAGCAGCAGCAGCAGTAGCTGAATCGTCAGAAGCAGAAGAGCAGACTGTTGATCCAGGTCCTGACCACACTCTCAAGTCATGCTACATTAACCTCTCAAGTTTTAAAATGCTAATTTAATGGTGCCATAAAGAAATCAGCACTGCATCATCTAAAATAGTTTTTGTGTTTACAGAAACTGAAATAATTGAGGAGTTCACAGAGCCCATTGCGGTGGAGACAACAGAGGTAAGATTAATTTACCTCTTTTGCAGTGAAGTCTGGAGGCTGATGATAATTTTGCATTTTGCTGATTTTTCCTTTTTTCCCCTTATAGTTTGTAAACAGACAGTTCATTCCAGACGGCACATACAGCGGCAGTGAGAAGGAGCAGGGGGATGAGTGGACCACGGAAACAGAGGTATGCGGTAGTTTCCTTTTTCCTCTTTTGTGTTACTGATTAATTGCTGTCTGAGTCTAGCTTTTGTGGCTGCCTGAAGCAGCCTGGCCTTAAATAACCTCAATTTTAAGAGAGAAGGTCCTTTTTGATCATTCTTGTTTCAGTCGGCCAGGAGATTTTAAACATGATTAATTCAGATCATTTTATAGCATAGAAAACTATGAATAAATTCAAGAGATGTCAAAACCTTTGCATGACTTGTATGAATTGGTCATGTGATCGACTTACTGAGTTGATGAGGGTGAACTTGATCAAGCATTAGAGGGCAGAGTTTGCAAATGAGTACAAGATACTTTGATTCAGACTATTTGGAACTTGGCTGCATGCTGATCGCTCCTCAGCTGGTATATTGAATATTTTTGTCACTGTAATTGCAGTCATAAAAAAATAGCTAAATGTTTCACAAGTTGTAAGAAGATACTCCTTTGGGTGCCCTGTGCTCACATAAGCAATGGATTGCTGAATGCCTACTGCTGATATCAGGTGACATCTGCATTTTCTTCCGTGTCATGTTCAAACCGGTTGTGTGATGTTGAGATTAGATTTGTCAGTCTTATCAGGGTCAGATTTTTTTGGCATTTTGCCTTCATTTGATAGTGAGAGTAGAGATGCAGACTAGAAAGTATTTGTCAGATTTTTTATTCATTTGCCAGCACTTGAATGTTACTAACATTTAGCCACACAGTCAGAAAGGCCATGTCATCCCTGGTCGGCAGACACTACTGAATAACTAGATGTAGTTAGGAATGTTTGTTGGCAACTTTGACACAATACCTGGCCAAGATTTAAAAGGATGTCCTTTCATCAGTCACTTAAGCTTCTGTGAGCATGCTCATGCAGAAGACACTGAAGGTACGGTCACACATGAGCGAATGCAGTGACTGTCGCCTGCTGGAGCAATATTTGTGTCGAATGTGGGCAGTGCCTGATGTGGAGAACATGGAAAGATGGCCTGCAAGCTAATGTTAGCTAGCTTGCTAAGAAATGCTGTGAAATATGATGTCACTAGTACATTTTTCTATTTTCACAAGTTTTATGCCTGTCTGCTGACTCAAAACCAGCCAGGTAGCATCTCTCATGTGGGGTAGTTTGTATTTTTCATGGCCAATATCACACAATATTGACTGATTAGACATGGCAACAATAAGTGTCTGCTCCACACATACCTTGCTATTGGTTGAGGCTGCGACTTCGCCTGTTTAAGTTCATCAAAGTTTAACTCAACTCAAGGAGAAGATGTAACCCTCCACTTGCATTTAAAGGAGGTGAACGGGAGGCGAATATTTGCCAATGTTTTATTTATCATTCATATTTTATTAAAATATTAGCTTTTTGTCTAACAAACAGTGTCACTGAGTGTTAGTAAATCAAATATATGTTTATACACAGAGGGACAAAAAAATACAATATCTAAATAAAATAATAAAAAAGTATAAATAACAATGCCTAAGTAATTCTCAAGAAACAAAATACACATTTATATATTCTTACGTCAGTATACACCACAATCTTCTCTGATCTACAAGCAGCAGATGAACTCTTAAGACACTCAAAAAGTGTATGATTCACTTCCACACCAGCAGTGTACTCCAAGTAGTCCACTTCACATATTTCTCTGTCCTGTCTTTAGAACTGAATGAGATTATTTTATGTGATGCTTTCCCACCATTACACTGGTCTGAATAAAGCCCCTGGCTCCACAGTGAGCTGTCATTTGTGGGTCACTGAGAACATACAACCTCGGGCAGAGCTCAAAGTTTGTTTGTGTAATGTTTTCTGTACGTTCATGAACCTTTATCTAAGAGTTCTGAATCATGGGATAATCCCAGAGTAGGTGAAGAAGCGTCCCTTCAGAACTGTATACTCAATATGAATATTTGCCAATCTTAACTTCTCTCATATGTCTCTGTGCCCTAACTCTGTAACCTCCTTTTTTGCCGAACTACGATCAGTTTCAACATGAAATGCTTTTCTGTGGCTTTGTCAAGATTAGTCATCCTACTATTTTTCAAAGGTGCACAGAGTGGTGAATCATTTTATAGACACTGCACTGTATGTACAGGCTTTTGCTCCAATGAGGGCTGTCAGCCAGGTGTCTGAGCACCAGCATGTGAGGGTGTGATCCCTCAGGATAAGTCTACAGTGTGTAATTTGCTCTGACTGGTCCAGGTTTTTGTGTGAAATTTCAACACGGGAATGCTCGCATTACATGTTTAATTATCAGCCGTGATGTTTCCATTTACAAACCTTGACATGAATATAAACCCACAGCTACCATCTCAGAAGCACTGTACCAGTTTTCAGTTATTCCTCCTCCTGTTTGTTTCTTATTCACCTGTTCTGTGTCTCTTCCACTCTCAGGCAGTCAGTGCCATGCAGCAGCAGCAGCCTATGCAGCCTGCGGCTTCACCTGTTGCCCTGGAGACCCACCCCTTGAACTTAGCGTCCCCTGTGCCCCCAACTGACCCCATGGTCAGGAAGCAGGTGGTGCAGGACTTAATGGCACAGATGCAGGGAACGTACAACTTCATGCAGGTGGGAACTTTGTGCTAGGAACATCTTTTTACTGTAGATATGAAGCATGGTGCTCATCACCTCTCTGCTCTCAGGACTCCATGCTGGAGTTTGATGGACAGCCCATTGACCCTGCCATTGTCTCAGCGCAGCCTATGAAACCCACTCAGAACATGGACTTACCACAGATGGTCTGTCCTCCAGGTACGTTTGTCAAAGAGAAACTCAGTTCTGATGTCTTGTGTTGTGTAAAAATGACACTGGAAAGCTTACAAAGACTTTTCTGGTTTACTAAGGTGTAACACTCAAATCTTTTTAGTTCATCCAGAGTCCCGGCTATCGCAACCCAACACTGTTCCTGTCCAACCTGAGCCCACACAAGTAAGTAATCAAACTTGACAGACATCATTGTTTATGTATCCTGCTGAAGACATTTTAAATGTTTGACTCTGACTCTCTGTTTTCAGGTTCCTATCGTCTCCCCAACCCCACCCCCCATGTATCAGACCTCACACACGCCAGATCCTCGACCCTCAACAGAACCCATCGACCCCATCCAGGTAAAGAGTTTGAAACCTACTGTAATCAGCCTGTAAAATGCCGACCTTGTGTAAGTAATAAACTGTAGGTTAATGAATGATTTAAATAGCCAGGTTTAATACCAAGGATATGACTGTCGTTATCAGCATGCATCATATCCGCATCTCAACTTTTGATCCTGCGAAGACAATGTAAAGAATTTGGAAATGAAATTGAGAAACTTCAAACTACAAGAATTGTTTCCAACCTGCTGAACTTGTTTCCACTCTTCACCAGACCTCCATGTCCTTGTCGTCAGAGCAGCCTCCCCCCTCTACAGCTCTCCCACCTGCCTCTCAAACACAAGTTTTCCAGCCTGTTTCCAAAGCTCCTCACAGCAGTGGCATCAATGTCAACGCAGCACCATTCCAGTCAATGCAGACAGTAAGTACTTCTGGGATAAAGAAATGCCCATGTTATCAAATAATACCTGTCTTAAAAGCATTTAATGTTTATTATATATAAGTTCATTCAAAGACCGGAACGTCTGGCCTGTCATGGAGATAAAAGAGGTCTTTGCAGGACTTTGTGCGTCACTGTCAGTGAAATCAAAATAAAAAATCATTAATGACTTCCATTAGGAATTGCTTGCGGAGTCCTTAAGTGCCCTCTCTCATCACATTGCAGTTGTATGTGTTTGTAGTGAAGCAGCTATATCCAGGAAATAATGAGTAATGGACTTTAGTCCTAATGAGCCTGTGACCTTTCCTCTGGTTTTGGCTTCACCACAATGTGGCCCTTGTTCTCCCCTCAGGTGTTCAACCTCAATGCCCCAGTCCCGCCAGCTAATGAGACAGAGGCTTTGAACCAGGCCAGCCAATACCAGAACAGCTACAACCAAGCCTTCAGCAGCCAGCCGCAGCATCCTGTGGAGCAGACAGAGATGCAGTCAGAACAGCTGCAGTCTGGTGGGCAGATTTTTCAGTTGTTGTTTTTTTTTTTTTCTCTCAGTATTTACGTACTGAATTGATTGTGCCACATTTGTCTTCCTGTGATAACGTCCCAGTTAGACTCCTCTACAGTAATACTGTGTGTTCAGCTTAGACTGGAGATTGACTTGCATCTGTTTTGGGGCAACCCACTTTGTGTTTTTTAGTAGTTGGTGCCTTCCATTCCCAAGAACAGTCAGGAGGCCATCAGCAGCCTTCCCAGCAGGGCCCAGGCTTCGTCAGGCAGGGTCAGTCCTTCTACAACAGTAGAGGCATGTCTCGTGGTGGACCTCGCAATGCCAGGGGCATGATCAATGGCTACAGAGGCTCATCGAATGGATTCAGAGGTAAGCTCACAATCAACAGCCACAAATGAATCCTTGATGAAACCAAAAGAAACCCTTCAGACATGGTACCTAGGCCCTAGCGTTTCCACAGCAAGCAGTACTCTTAAATGTGGGCGGGCTTGTTGTCACTCTCTGCTCCGTCCAGCACTCACTGTATTTCCTCATTACCGGTGACACAGAGGGAAGTCTGCACCTCGTTTATCGTCCACAGAACGAGGCTGCACGCCGACATTTTGCGACATAAAACAGGCTGCAGTGAGAGTCTCTCTTCATGGAATATTTAAAAGCTGCGGGTTTGTGCATTTAGTTCTTCTCAGGCAAGCTCAGGGGTTTAGTGTTGTAGGAGCTCACAGGAACAAGGCTCCACGATGCTTTTTTTTTTCTGAGTGAGGATTAGAATATCTGCTGTTCATAGTGTAGGTCATATAAAAACTAAGAAATGGACAAAGTTGTCAGTGAAATTTAAGGTTTGTGTTAATGTTCCACCTTAAAAGTCGCCAGCAGTGCAGTGTTCCATGTCCTTAAAAGTGCTTTTAAGGACATGGAACAAGAAGTCCATTTAATTCATCTGTGCATAATATCTCATGTTGCTGCTGCCTTTAAGTCATTTTTAAAGCATTCTGATTTAATACTCATGAGTTTGATGGGTTTTTGTGGAGATGTCACTCAGCTTGACTTTGTAAGATTGCCTTTGTGACACAGGCGCTTGTTGATGTGTTGAATTGCATGTATGTCTGAAAGGAGCTAAAGGGTCTGCGTCTTTTTAATGCTGATCTCAAGAGAAGCATTTTAAGTTTTAAGTCTTCTTATTTTCAGGTGGCTATGACGGTTATCGTCCTCCTTTCGCCAACACTCCAAACTCTGGTTATGGACAGACTCAGTTCAGCACACCTCGGGATTACTCAAACGGGAATTATCAGAGGGTAAGACAGAAGCTTTCAGCTCTCACACTGGCTTTGTTTATGTCATCTTCACTATCTTTTGGAGAAGTTTCTAAAATGTCTGCCTTTGTGTTTTATCCCTCTGTTGCTCAAGGATGGTTACCAACCCAACTACAAGCGCGGAGCTGGTCAGGGACCCAGAGGAGTGTCAAGAGGCAGCACTCAGGCAATACGATCCTGAAAAGGCCTTTCATAATGACTGTGACTGACTAACTTGCACCACACTGAAAATTCAAAATTCAAGAATGCATTTGCCCCAGCTCACTCATGTTCTCTCTTTTTTTTGTTCTTCATCAGTGGTATTTTTCCTGTCTCTTAAATCAAAGTAATGCCTGCTTTGATATTTGGAAATATTAGATCATTTAAAGTCTGAAACACAGAGCTGAGCTGTAAATCCAATCACCGATTTACACAAGCCATGTGTTACAATATTCCTGTAAACTTGAAAGATTTCATAAGTTATTTTTTGTATAAAAAAATGCACCTGCCACTGCTGGTCCAACCCTTGGGAGTTTATTCCCCTTCTCAGTTCTTCTGTCATTTTGGTTCTAAAAAAAAAAAAAGCGTTTTATGTTCAATGAGCTCCCGTTTCCTTGTTTGTAAATTGATGTTGCTTCAAGAGTTTCAATAAAGTTGTGTTGCATACCCATGCTTCAGCCCCAGTTTTCTGCAGTACAGTCAAGGTATGTCAACCACCAAATTCTGCTGTAAATATTTTTATATATTGTGATTGTTGTATACAGCCTTGTTGTCTTTTTTGAAGTTTCATGTTGTTTTTCAGCAGTGTGTGATACAGCACCACCATGTGGCTTATCAGAGTATAGCTACTGACATCACAAAATGAGTACAATATTGTGCTCCAAAATATTTTTGAATTAAGGTTTTATCATTTAAATAGACTTCAAGCTAACAACTTTATAGCAGACCAAGTTTTTGCTATCAATTTTCATTTTGTTTCCTCCCTACAAGAAGCAGTTTTTTTGTTTTACAGTGTAACTTGACCATTATACTAAATGTTCTTTATAGTAGTAACAAATTCCTGGGGAACTGCTTTGTTAAAAAAGAAAATTAAAAAAAAAAAAAGCAAAATTGAATATGCTATGTTAAATACATTTCCTTAAGGCAGGCAGGCACCTGCTCATAGGACTGTGGGCTTTTTGCCCTGAGCTGATACTCGCGGGCAGAATTCATACATATCCTTAATGGCATCACCAGTACCCAACCCTGAACAACTGAAGTTGGATCCCTAATTTCAATCATCAAACTCCTTAATGCATAAATATTAATAAGGCAACAGGCCATGATCGCCACTGATGTAGTTTTTTTTTTTTTTTTGAGAAGAATAAATCTTAAAGTTTTAAGGAGGCCTCTTCTATAAAATAAAGTCAGAAAGACTAAAATGTCAATCATAATTTCTCCTAACCATGGTTTAAAGTTTGATTTCTTTGGCCATCCAATCAGTCCAAACACAAAAATGTAACTTACTATCATATCAGACTAAGAATCCACAAAATATTCACTAATGAGGTGTGGTCTTGAGTCACATGATTTGGACTCCAGACTGGAGTTACAAATTAGACGACTTCAGACTTGACAAAATCAGACTTACACCTTTCACTTAAAAACCAGTGACCCCTGACTTCACTTGGACTTGAGCCTTTTGACTTGAAAATACATGACACCTTCCCCCAAACACAAAGATTAAGAAAATGTACCACAAACCATTTCCTGAATAATCTAATGTTAACATTATTTATTCCCAGTAACTCAACACTAAATGCTCCAGACCTCCTGTGCTAACACCAGTATGATAGTGTCCAGTCAAGTTGCAGGAGAAGAACCTGATTTAACTGAGCACTGGTTGGAACAAAAAGATACCAAAGATCATTTTGTTTGTGTAGCCTACAGAGAGCACAGGGTGGTCTACAAAAAACAAATTCCAGTGTGCAAAACATACAGGTTGAAAATTGAAGAGATGCAACAACTACCAGCTTTATTTGACATCATTTGAAGTTGCACAAAAAACAGCTGAGTTACTTCTGCACAAACTTGTTTTAACACATAAATATAATTTTTAGAAAGCATTATGATTTTTGTTAATGTAAATTAATTAATTTAGGTCTAATTTTACTGTTATTATAATAGCATTACATTTGGTGAAGAGCATATTATGACTTGTTTGGACTTGTAACTGAAAGTTTAAGACTTAGGCCCTGACTTGTCAGTCTTGCTTGGGACTTGACTTTGGACTAGCCTGCTTTGACTTGCGACTTGTCAGTCTTGAATTGGGACTTGACTCAGGGCTTGCTTGCTTTGACTTGGGACTTGTTAGTCTTGAATTGGGACTTGACTCGGGGCTTGCCTACTTTGACTTGGGACTTGACAAGGGGCTTGCCTGCTTTGACTTGGGACTTGTCAGTCTTGAATTGGGACTCGACTCCGGACTAACCTGCTTTGACCAGGAACTTGTCAGTCTTGACTCCAGACTTGTCAGTCTTGAATTGGGATTTGTCAGTCTGTAATTGGAACTTGACTTAGGACTCAGCTGCTTTGACTTGGGACTTGTCAGTCTTAAATTGGGACTTGTTAGTCTGGGACTTGACTCAGGACCTGCCTGCTTTGACTCGGGACTTGTTAATCTTGGATCTGGGTTTGTCAGGCTCGAGTTGGGACTTGACTAGGGACTTGCCTGCTTTGACTTGTCAGGATTTGTCAGTCTTGAATTAGGACTTGGTCTTGAATTGGGACTTGTTCTTGAATTGCGACCTGACTCTAGACTTGCCTGCCTTGACTGCAAAGACCTAAGACTTACTTGTGACTTGTAAAACAATGACTCGATGACCTCTGCCAATAGTCGAGTCAGCTGCAGATGAACTCTGGTTACTAATCGTGTCAGTTGTGGAGACTTCAGCCTTTCAGGCCAAATTCAGGGCTGTTCTGTTCCTGAAACAGCGTCGCGCAGTTTTGACGTCACACCAGGGGTCCTCCATGAACGGATGTCTCCACGTGAGTGTATCAACAGCATGATGATGGCTGGGATGTAAATTCAACCCTGCACTTGTTAAAACTACATGAAAATTAAACAACAGGCAGTCTGAGTGTAACAGAAGGTGAGTTAAAATATTAAATATTTTATATGACGCTGTAATTCTGTGTTTCTTCATCGCGTTGGGGCGGATTTTAGTTTCCCTGCTGCCATAAACTTTCATTTGTTTTGGCTGCAAGTTAGCTTCAGTCACTCATTCTCCCTGACTCAGCCTGACAGCACTTTGTGTGTGTAACACCACTCTTTATGTCGCGATGTATCTCTGATATCTGCCTCTGTGTTGAGCAGTGAGACGATGGCAACAGTCCGTAAGAAGGTAGACAACCGGATCCGTGTTCAGATCGAGAATGGAGTCGCTCTGCAGCACCGGACCATGTTTGTGGTGGTGGGAGATCGTGGGAGAGATCAGGTAATATTTCACTCCCTACTGTCTTAAATGAATTTGTCACTTTCGATTTAATCTTATGTATAACTCTTTTTGCATTTGGCACTCAACCCAATGAATTCTGCCTCTGATCCAGGTTGTCATTCTGCATCACATGCTGTCTAAAGCTTCAGTCAGAGCACGACCCTCTGTGCTCTGGTGCTACAAGAAAGACCTGGGATTCAGCAGGTGAGTGTAGTATGATACAGCAGTGGCAATGTGTTTAACAATTTTTCAAAAAAGGATGCACATAATTAAGACTAAAAAACATCAAGGCATTAAATTAAAAGGAAAACAAAAAATACAGATTTAAAAGCTGTAAGATAAGCTAAAGCTTTTTATTCCTACCCTGTTTTACTTAGCACATTCTTATCAGTAACTCATTCACTACTAGGTTTAGGTGATTTGAAAAAAATAAAAGAGAAGCAAACCCCAAAAAACTATGACAAACAATACAAAAATTCCACAATATTTCATACACAATTACAATCATTTCCTAGTTTTATTTGTTTGCCACCTTAATTTAATTTTATTTTTATTCAATTGTTTTTTTATTTTATTTTTTTCAAATTTGCAAAGGGAGCCAGTCCTCAAGTTAACTCCTTTAATAGATTTCTAACCATTTAGTTATAGATGCTAAAAAATGACTGACACAATTGGCCAGTTATCAGAGGTGTGGCTCGAGTCACATGATTTGGACTCTAGTTAGACTTGAGTCACAAATTTGATGACTTTAGACTTGACAAAATCAGAAGAGACTGTAACACCAATGACTTGGGTCTTTTGACGCCTTTCCCCAAGCACAAAGATTAAAAAGGATGTGATTTAAAGCTGTGTCTCAATGCCCCAGTTTTATGTGTTTACCACCTTATTCTCCGAGTTTTATTTTTTCAAATTTCCAAAGTAAACCATTCCTCAAGTTAACTCATTTGACAGATGTGCATCTATTCTTTATGTATGTCCTTACCCTTGTTTTCTTAAACATACCTCCCCTATTTCAGCCTCAACAACAGCCTCTTAATTGGGAAGCAAATTATATTTTGCTTTGTACATCATCTGTTCATTTTTTTTAGATCAACTAGATCAGTGTTAACTTCTCTCAGAGGTGAAGTTGTTGCCATTTATTGTAACAAGAAAAAGGAGAGGGGTGTTTGATTTGTCCAAAATGTCTGAAACAGCAATCGGAAGAAGCGCATGAGACAGCTGCAGAAGAAGATCAAAACTGGGACCCTGAATCTGAATCAGGACGACCCGTTTGAACTCTTCATCGCTGCAACCAACATCCGATACTGTTACTACAACGAGACACACAAGATCCTGGGAAACACCTACGGCATGTGTGTCTTGCAGGTGAGTTTCTCCACTTTGGCTCCCAAGATATATATAAAAATTCATACACGATTGTAGGTCACAATCCAAACCATGCTATGAACTGCTGCTGTAGACTCTTAAGAGCTTTTGTTTTCTGTGTCACAGGACTTTGAAGCTCTCACGCCCAACCTGTTGGCGAGAACAGTTGAGACAGTAGAAGGAGGTGGTATAGTTGTGATTCTGCTGAGGACAATGAACTCTCTGAAGCAGCTGTACACTATGACTATGGTAAGTCTCTAACCTGTTCCATCTCCACACATGTCCGACTGCGTTTGCTTGACTTGGGATCACTGTGGCTCCTTTTCATCCAGGACGTGCACGCTCGATACCGGACTGAGGCTCATCAGGATGTGGTGGGAAGGTTCAATGAGAGGTGAGTTCTCTTCTGGCTGTCATGGTATTTGGAGCATTTAAAGTCAGTGGAATGAAAGTTAAACAGAATCTATTCATGTTCTGATGTGTTTAGGTTCATTCTGTCGCTTGCATCCTGCAAAAACTGTGTTGTCATTGACGACCAACTCAACATCCTGCCAATGTCCAGCCACATGGCAAACATCAAGCCCGTTCCTCCAAAGACTCAGGTAATTATATTAGAGTGGGTATGGGAATTGACAAATGCCATTATTGATTCTAGTTATCAGTCTGATCCTGCATTGATTCCCTGTTGATCAGCTTTCTGTGTGGAAACAGTAGGTCTACGCAGGCTCAAGCTTCACCGCAACTGCTTTATTATCTCTGAGTCAGAACACAGTGTAGATGAAATGAGAGAATATTTGTACAGTCTGTGTTGTCATTTAGGTTTTCTTAGTCAAAGGATAAACCTGCTAAGCCTGCCTTCATGGCGCTGACTTTTTATAACATGATATTTACTCTCAGTAAGGGACAAGGCTGCTTGGTCAGGCAACGGTGACACTTGTCTGTAGAGTGTCAAACACATGGCGTTCCTGGAATTTAAGTCCAGTGAATTTATAATTTTACAGACATTACAAGCAGCACTGTTGTCACCCGTTGTTTCTTCTTCTCCACCATGACTCCTTGTTGCAAGTTTCCAGCAGCGTAGACACATGAGTTTGATGTCAATGTTTTGCAATGCACAACTGTCAGAAAAATATGCGGCATCGATAAAAGGAACTGATAATCTCAGAGGTTTACGGGTCTGAGGGATCAGACAGTTTCGAACCAACTTTCAACTGAACCAGTTCTCTGTTCCTACTCCTGTAGAGTAGAAACAACCGGTAGTTCAATTGATTAGTTGATCAACATAAAATTAAACTGCAATAAGTTTGATAACTGAATGCTTGTTTCTTTCCATTGTGGAGCATAAATGAAGAACATTTACTGTTTCCAGAGGCTTGAATAAGATGCTTTTCTCTTTTTTTTTTTTTACCTAATCTTAAAGCAAATATCTTCCGGTTTTGGACTTTTGGACAAAACAGGCAATTTGAAGAAGTTACCTTTGGCTCTGAGAGAAATCGTGGCAGGCATTTTTCAGTTTTTCTTTGATAGATTATTGATGAGAAAAATAATCGTCACTTGCACCCATAAACTATAAGAAATAATTCCCTGCTTGCTTGTTCAAAATGCAGACCACACATTACCCTGGCTTTTACATCTCTCCACTGGCTGCCTGTTTACTTTAGGACTGGTTCAAAAACTTAACTCTTATCATACAAACTATCAAGTGTTCAGGATCTTTAAATGAGTTGTTACCACTTGGAGGAGCCTCAGGTCTCCCCCTGTCTCAAGGCGATGAGCTGTTGTGGCTCACTGACTTTAGAGGAGCTTCCTGAGGCCAAACAAGAGCACCTCTAAGCGTCTTAAATCTTGCTGATTTTCTGTGGATTTTTCTTAATTTTCTAAGTTGATATTTTGGGTTTTGTGCACTATATGTCCTTTCCTTTTCTGTCTCCTTTTTCTTTTTTAATTTCCCTTTTATAAAGTAGTTGTGAATACTGTTTAAAAAAATGCTACAAACATTACGTTTGCCTGCTTGTTGGCTACATCCTCCCTGATTTCTGACCAGTTGTCTCATCCCCGTTAGGAGGACGGTTTGTCTCCACGAGAGCAGGAGCTGAAGGATCTAAAGGAGTCCCTTCAGGACACTCAGCCTGTGGGCGTGTTGGTGGATTGTTGCAGGACCATGGATCAGGTCAGAACCTCCCTCTAAAGAGCCACTTTACACATTTGCCAAATATAATTACTGATGAATGCACCGGTAAGATTTAAAGTAACACCAGAAATTACTCCTCAGTAGTTGTCCCATTTTATATCAGTCATAATAAATGTGAGGTTTCAAGGTTCATACTGTCCTGTAGGCTAAAGGAGTGCTGAAGTTCATTGAGGCGATTTCAGAGAAGACTCTGAGAAGCACCGTGGCTCTGACTGCTGCCCGTGGTCGAGGCAAGTCCGCAGCACTGGGCCTGGCTGTCGCTGGAGCTGTGGCTTTTGGGTACAGATTAGTTTTATAATGTCGTACAATTATATCAGTTTGCTTTTTGTTTTGCTAATGATTGCCTGACATTCTTCACAGCTACTCCAACATCTTTGTAACCTCACCGAGCCCGGACAACCTCCATACTATGTTTGAATTTATCTTCAAAGGCTTCGATGCTCTGCAGTATCAGGTAGGCCGCCTGAGGGTCTTCTCTGCATCAGTGACAGTGCAGTCATGCTCTGATTGGACACCCTTCATATCCCTGTTTTGCTTTTGTAGGAGCATCTTGATTATGAAATCATCCAGTCTTTGAATCCAGACTTTAACAAAGCCGTGGTGCGGGTGAACATCTTCAAAGAGCACCGGCAGACAATTCAGGTAAATGAGACCAGACCACTCTCCTTCACTTCCTGTTCTTTACAACAGTGAGTGATCTGACTTCCCTGTTCTTGTGACCAACAGTACATCCACCCAGGTGATGCAGTGAAACTGGGCCAGGCAGAACTGCTGGTCATTGATGAGGCTGCAGCTATTCCTCTTCCTCTGGTGAAGAACCTGCTGGGGCCATATCTGGTTTTCATGGCCTCGACCATCAACGGGTCAGTAACAGGGCCGGATGATATTTACATAATCAAATGCCCCATTACTGTTAAAATAACACACATATACATATACACAAGGATGGTATGAGAAACTGGTTGGAGTAATATGAATGTAATAACCAGTTGAGTACAAGCAATAGGGTTGCAAGAAACTGTCAGTTTCACTGTCATTCTTGACTCCTTGTTCAGTGCATAAATTGTGTTTTGAAAATAGTTAATATTTTTGTCTGTCGATAAATTACTGCATCATTTCAGCTGTAGCTCTTTGCATTTCTGACTGCTGTTGTCCATCGTCTCTGCAGGTATGAAGGCACTGGGCGCTCTCTTTCCCTCAAACTGATTCAGCAGTTGAGGCAGCAGAGCGCAGACAGTCAGCAGAGCATGTCAGCAGAGAACAGGACCACCAACACAGAGAGGCTAGCAGCAGGTAAATGTCTCAGTGTTTTACTTGTGTGTGTGTTCAGTGTAACTAGGGCCCCCTACTGGAGCCAGGACTCGGAGGAAAGCTCACTGGAGAGGGGCTGGGCAAAACTCCTTTTCTGGAGTTGCCTCGGCCCCGGAAAAGTGATAGGACACTGATGGATTGACGTTTTTTTATGTCTTATGTCTACAGCTCGCTCTCTTCATGAGGTTTCTCTACACGAGTCCATTCGGTACGCCCCAGGAGACGCTGTGGAGAAGTGGCTGAATGACCTGCTCTGTCTGGACTGTCTCAACATACCCAGGCTCATCTCTGGCTGCCCACTTCCACAGACATGTGACCTGTATCCTTAATGCACTTTAAAAGACATTAAGAACCCCCTGGATATACACAGCATGAAAGAAAAAACACTAAGTAAACAAGCAAGTAATAAAAAAAAATAAAATCCAAGAAATAAATAGTGCAAGGTGAAGTAACGATGCAGGGATAAAATCGAACATTTATACAATGCAAAATTAAATGATAGAATGATGGAAATTTGCCATTGCTTTTGTCCTTAACCCACACACAGATATTATGTAAACAGAGACACTCTGTTCTGTTACCACAAAGCATCCGAGGCTTTCCTGCAGAGGTTGATGGCCCTCTACGTAGCATCGCACTACAAGGTGATATTAATAGCTTGTGTTCAAATAACTTTAAAGTAGCTTTTCTTCAAAGAGAAAAATATTGTACACAGTGTAGTGTCATCCTTGTGTTTATTTACTGACTCAAATGTTTTCTTGGGATCCAGAATTCACCAAACGACCTGCAGATGTTGTCCGATGCTCCGGCCCATCACCTCTTCTGCCTGCTGCCACCTGTTCCTCCCACACAGAACTCACTGCCTGAGGTCCTCGCTGTGGTGCAGGTAAGACACCCTAAGTTTTTCATGGGCAAAAAAATACATGCACTTGAAAGCAAACAGCTGTGTTAAGAAGGGTTTTGCTAATCTGTCCCAAGTTGTTCATACTATACTGACTTTTTTTTTTAAAAACATTTTTATGGCATACTACACTATGACTTTATTTTAGCATTTTTCATAGCATGCTATATTCTGACTCTTTTTAGGGCATTTTTCAATGGGATACTATACAGTGACTTAATTTTGACTTTTTTTGTGGCATTTATTTATTTATCTGGCATTTGTATGACATATTCAGTGACTGTTTTGTAACATACTAAACTATGACCTTTTATGACTTTTTAATGACATACTACACTATGACTTCTTACGACAGTCTATACTATGACTTTTTTAACGACCTGTTTACAACATACTATACTGTGACTTTATTATGAGATTTTACAACATATTATACTACGACTTTTTTTATGACATACTATACTATGACTTTTTTACGACATACTATTCTATGGCTGTTTGAACAACTTTTTTATGACATACTATACTACGACTTTTTAGTGTCTTTTTAATAACATACTATACTATGACTTTTTTCATTACTTTTTTATGACATATTAAACCATGACTTTTTAACGACAATGTATGCTATGATTTTTTTTAATGACTTTACGACCTACTATACTATGACTTTTTTACGACATAGTATACTATGACTTTTTTACGACATAGTATACTATGACTTTTTTTACGACATACTGTACTATGACTTTTTTACGACATAGTATACTATGACTTTTTTTACGACATACTGTACTATGACTTTTTTACGACATACTGTACTATGACTTTATTACGACATACTGTACTATGACTTTTTTACGACATACTGTACTATGACTTTATTACGACATACTGTACTATGACTTTATTACGACATACTGTACTATGACTTTATTACGACATACTATACTATGACTTTTTTACGACATACTGTACTATGACTTTTTTACGACATACTGTACTATGACTTTATTACGACATACTGTACTATGACTTTATTACGACATACTGTACTATGACTTTTTTACGACATACTGTACTATGACTTTATTATGACATACTATACTATGACTTTATTACGACATACTATACTATGACTTTTTTACGACATGCTATTCTATGGCTGTTTTAACAACTTTTTTATGACATACTATACTACGACTTTTTAATGTCTTTTTAATAACATAGTATACTATGACTTTTTTCATTACTTTTTTATGACATATTAAACCATGACTTTTTAACGACAATGTATGCTATGATTTTTTTTAATGACTTTACAACCTACTATACTATGACTTTTTTACGACATAGTATACTATGACTTTTTTTACGACATACTGTACTATGACTTTTTTACGACCTACTGTACTATGACTTTTTTACGACATAGTATACTATGACTTTTTTTACGACATACTGTACTATGACTTTTTTTACGACATACTGTACTATGACTTTTTTACGACATACTGTACTATGACTTTATTACGACATACTGTACTATGACTTTTTTACGACATACTGTACTATGACTTTATTACGACATACTGTACTATGACTTTTTTACGACATACTGTACTATGACTTTATTACGACATACTATACTATGACTTTATTACGACATACTATACTATGACTTTTTTACGACATGCTATTCTATGGCTGTTTTAACAACTTTTTTATGACATACTATACTACGACTTTTTAATGTCTTTTTAATAACATACTATACTATGACTTTTTTCATTACTTTTTTATGACATATTAAACCATGACTTTTTAACGACAATGTATGCTATGATTTTTTTTAATGACTTTACGACCTACTATACTATAACTTTTTTACGACATAGTATACTATGACTTTTTTTACGACATACTGTACTATGACTTTTTTACGACCTACTATACTATGACTTTTTTACGACATAGTATATTATGACTTTTTTTACGACATACTGTACTATGACTTTTTTTACAACATACTGTACTATGACTTTTTTACGACATACTGTACTATGACTTTTTTACGACATACTGTACTATGACTTTATTACGACATACTGTACTATGACTTTTTTACGACATACTGTACTATGACTTTTTTTACGACATACTGTACTATGACTTTTTTACGACATACTGTACTATGACTTTTTTACGACATACTGTACTATGACTTTATTACGACATACTGTACTATGACTTTTTTACGACATACTGTACTATGACTTTATTACGACATACTGTACTATGACTTTTTTACGACATACTATACTATGACTTTATTACGACATACTGTACTATGACTTTTTTACGACATACTGTACTATGACTTTATTACGACATAGTATACTATGACTTTATATCGACATACTGTACTATGACTTTTTTACGACATACTGTACTATGACTTTTTTACGACATACTATACTATGACTTTATTACGACATACTATACTATGACTTTTTTACGACATAGTATACTATGACTTTATTACGACATACTATACTATGACTTTTTTACAACATACTATATACTACGACTTTTTTTAATGACTTTTTACAACATACTATACAATGAATTTTTTTTTTGAACTTTTTTTTTTTTTTTTACACAATATTTACGATTTTTTTAAAATGTGATATTGCACCATGAATTTTTTGTCCTAATAACTTCAAAAGAAAGACTTCCACCAAATCAGCCATTTCTGTTTCACTTAAAGCATTCAGAGACACTGTCGACTTCTCCTTTTTTCGCTTGCATCTTAACAATATATTGTTATTTGTCAAGTTGATTGACTTGACCTATTGTAAGTGTTTTTCTTTGGTCCCTCAGGTTTGTCTGGAAGGAGAAATATCCCGGCAGTCCATCCTGAACAGTCTGTCCAGAGGAAAGAAGGCCTCTGGCGACCTCATTCCCTGGACAGTGTCAGAGCAGGTACATACTGGTCACAAAGCTATTGACAAAATTATTATACCTCACATTTCCACAGTGCAGACATGAAATCCTCTGTTTATTTCTTTGTAGTTCCAAGACCCAGAATTTGGCAGCCTCTCAGGAGGCAGAGTGGTGCGAATAGCTGTCAATCCAGACTACCAAGGGGTGAGAGCTTGCTAAGGCCTCAGCATGTTTTTCCAGTTTTTAATGAATCTGGGTGTATTATATGTGACTGGTTTTCAATCTGTCCACCAGATGGGCTACGGCTCCAGAGCTCTCCAGCTGCTGCAGATGTACTACGAGGGCAAGTTTCCCACCATGGATGAGAGCTCACACTCAAATCACAATGAGATCACCTCTGTCAGCAGTGAGGTAATACAATTAAATGTAAAAGACATCAAATCCTCACATGAAGTTTAACCAGAGAAAAAATACAATTCAGAGATTAGTTTAGGCAGATTAAACACTAGCTTCTGTGACAGTGGCCTTGTTGTTGTCTCGTTATCCAGGCTGTCAATCTGTTGGAGGAGGTGATCACACCTCGGAAGGAGCTTCCTCCTCTGCTCCTGAAGCTGAGTGAGAGGAGAGCAGAGAGACTGGACTATCTAGGAGTTTCCTATGGCCTTACTACACAGCTCCTTAAGTGAGTTCCTGTGAACACGGAGAAGGGGAGGGGGAAGGCAGTCGTCATACTTTTGCAGATTTAGAAAAATTCTTTTTGCTCTCGGACAGGTTCTGGAAGAAAGCAGGTTATACTCCAGTCTACTTGAGACAAACCCCTGTAAGTATATGAAAACTTTTTGTGTGTGTTTCTGTACATCTTGCTGTTGTCACATGCTATAATGGTTGCTATGTGTGTTTGTGTGTGTGTGTGTGTGTGTGTGTGTGTGTGGTTGTCTCCAGAATGACCTGACAGGAGAGCACTCTTGCGTGATGCTGAAGGAGCTGAACACAGATGACGCCCCAGAGCAGAGCCAGTGGCTGTCTGCCTTCTGGAAAGGTGAACGTCCATGACTTCTCCTGTGGCCCAGTTTTTCAGAAATAATAAAGCTTTAAATTGGTCATGTTTATAAATTATATTTTGTACTTATTTTTGTACATATTTTTTAAGACATACTATACTATGACTTTTTTGGCATAATTAATTGGATTTGTTTGACCCAACAGTTGTTTGTTTTCCTCAGATTTCCGCCGGCGTTTTCTGTCTCTCCTCTCCTACCAGTTCAGTCGCTTCCATCCGAGCCTGTCGCTCAGTATCCTGCAGAACAAGAAGTCCAAGGAGGAGACGAGCGGTAAGACTCCTCTACTAATTAACAAGCGTTCAGATTCCCCCTGCGTCTCACAGACCTGATCTGACTTGTCTTTGACTTTCACAGTTCTCACCAGCTCCGAGCTGGCATCCCAGTTCAGCCCTTACGACCTCAAACGTCTGGAGCTGTATTCGAGGAGCATGGTGGACTACCACCTCATCATGGACTTGATCCCAGCTGTGGCTCGCATGTATTTCCTCAAGCAGCTCGGCGACATCTCTCTCTCAGCTGCACAGTGTGTAAGTTTCCCCACAGGTTATTGTCTCAGTTGTTTGTTTGTCGTGAAGTATTAGTTTTATTGTGATGCTTGTTGACGTCATTTGTGTTGTTTTCTAGGCGTTACTGCTGGGTATAGGGTTACAGCACAAGTCAGTAGATCAGCTAGAAAAGGAAATTGAACTGCCAAGCTCGCAGCTCATGGGCCTCTTCAACCGTCTGATTCGGAAACTTGTTCAAGTAAGTTCACTCTTAAAGTCACTGAAAAACATGATGTAGAAAAGATACCATAAAAGCTGTTCTAAAACTATTGCAACAACATTAATGCTTTTATGTATTTACTCTCCAAGGTCTTCACCAGCATCCAAGAAAAAGCTATCGAGGCACAGATGGTGACAGCTAAAGACGTCTCAATGGAGCCGACTGTCAGAAGCCTAAATGATGATCTGGTATGTGACCAACAATTTTGATGGTGAATTTATTGTTCAAGTCATTTATCAAGCAAGAATGCAAAACATTAGCTTGCCTGTCAAATGTGAGAATGTGTTGTACAGGTGTTGTACTTCGATGATATGAGGTGATGCGACACCAGAAAGTGTTTATGAATGAATCTGTTATTAACAGAATGAAGCTGCCAAGGAGTTTGAGGAGAGACACAAGCAGGATGTGGAGAAAGTGAAAGACATGGACTTGGAAGAGTGAGTATGAGATTGCCTTGGTCATAACTTGTGTGTAGCATTTTGAATAAAAACATGTACAGGGGGACATTAACTGTTGCTGTAATGACTCTAATTGTATTTACAGGTACAGGATCCGTGGAGATGATGAGGAATGGAACCAGGTGTTGAAGAAAGCAGGGAACACGGGCATCATCAGCATCAAGAGGTGCAGTGACATTCAGGACTTTTGACAAAAGTGCGGTTGTTTGGTTGTTGTAGAAACATGTTTGTAACGATGCTCTACTCCCTACAGTGACAAGAAGAGGAAGTTGGATGGTGGAAACACCAAAGAAAGCAATGGGGCTCCTGGGCATGGGAAACTAAAAAAGAAGGAAATGCAACACGGCAAATTCAAGAAGAACAAAGATAAGCATGGCAAATTTGGAAAAAGGGCGTGACTGTAGACAGAGCTGCGTTAACAAGACAGTGTGTGTGGACACAAAGCAGCATCTACAATATCTGCAGTTTCGACAACTTTGGATAATCTTGGATGGACTTGCAGACAATGAAGAGCACCTCAAAGACTGGATGTCCATTAACATTTTTTTTTTTTATCTTGAGCATTTGTTATACCAAGATTGTTGCAACACTGCAAAGACTGTTTATCAGAAGAAAATAACACACGTGCTAAATAGGCATCCAGTACCATTTGTTTATTTTAAACATTTTCACAGTGTTTAGTATTCCCTTTGAGTTAATGTCATGACTGCTACAAAGACTTGTAAAAAGTTAATGGAAAAGTTTTTAAACTGAAAATTGAGGTATATGATTGGCTGTAGGTTCCACTGAACAGGTCACAAGAACACCTGAGGCTGTACATTAGTCCACTTCTGTTTGAGCTGCTGTTTCACGGTGTCAGGTGCAAAGATACAGTCTATGGCCTGCTGGGAGAGTTTCCATACGGCTTCACGACTGAGACCAAATGTGGAGGCTGCCAGCTGATATTCCTGAGACAAGTCTGTACTGAAGACTCCCTTATCATCAGTCTGTAATGTGACAAAGAATAAAAATCATTCATAGTGAACTTTCATTTCTCACCACTAAAGCTACAGTTGGTAACATTTATGAAAATAATGTTGTCCTGTTTGTTGAAACTGACACTACATTCAGTCTGTGGGGATAAACCCCCCCAAAAAACTCATGTTCCTACTGCTACTTGTAATGCTTATAATGCATTTGCTACAATTTGCAATGGTCATTGTATACTATGTCAAACATGCAAAGAAAAAAAGATATAGTGTGTCGTAAAAATGCAAAAAAAAGGTCATAGTATTGTATGTCGTAAAAATGCAAAAAAAAAAAAGTCATAGTATAGCATGTCATAAAAATGCAAAAAAAAGGTCATAGTATAGTATGTCATGCAAAAAAGGTCATAGTATAGTATGTCCTAAAAATGCAGAAAAAAGTCATAGTATAGTATGTCGTAAAAATGCAAAAAAAAGGTCATAGTATAGTATGTCATAATGCAAAAAAGATCATAGTATAGTATGTCATAATGCAAAAAAGCTCATAGTATGGTATGTCATGCAAAAAAGGTCATAGTATAGTATGTCGTAAAAATGCAAAAAAAAAGGTCATAGTATAGTATGTCGTAAAAATGCAAAAAAAGGTCATAGTATAGTATGTTGTAAAAATGCAAAAAAAAGTCATAGTATAGTATGTCATGCAAAAAAAATCATAGTATGTCGTAAAAATGCAAAAAAAAGTCATAGTATAGTATATCGTAAAAATGCAAAAGTCATAGTATAGTATATCGTAAAAATGCAAAAAAAGGTCATAGTATAGTATGTCGTAAAAATGCAAAAAAAGGTCATAGTATAGTATGTCGTAAAAATGCAAAAAAAAAAGTCATAGTATAGCATGTCGTAAAAATGCAAAAAAAGGTCATAGTATAGTATGTCATAATGCAAAAAAGATCATAGTATAGTATGTCATGCAAAAAAGGTCATAGTATAGTATGTCGTAAAAATACAAAAAAAGGTCATAGTATAGTATGTCATAATGCAAAAAAGGTCATAATATAGTATGTCATGCAAAAAAGGTCATAGTATAGTATGTCGTAAAAATGCAAAAAAAAGTCATAGTATAGTATGTCGTAAAAATGCAAAAAAAAGGTCATAGTATAGTATGTCGTTAAAATGCAAAAAAAGGTCATAGTATAGTATGTCGTAAAAATGCAAAAAAAAGATCATAGTATAGTATGTCGTAAAAATGCAAAAGAAGGTCATAGGATAGTATGTCGTAAAAATGCAAAAAAAGGTCATAGTATAGTATGTCATAATGCAAAAAAGATCATAGTATAGTATGTCGTAAATATGCAAAAAAAATAGGTCATAGTATAGTATGTCATGCAAAAAAGGTCATAGTATAGTATGTCGTAAAAATGCAAAAAAAAGTCATAGTATAGTATGTCATGCAAGAAAGGTCATAGTATAGTATGTCGTAAAAATGCAAAAAAAAGTCATAGTATAGTATGTCGTAAAAATGCAAAAAAAAGGTCATAGTATAGTATGTCGTAAAAATGCAAAAAAAGGTCATAGTATAGTATGTCATAATGCAAAAAAGATCATAGTATAGTATGTCATGCAAAAAAGGTCATAGTATAGTATGTCGTAAAAATGCAAAAAAAGGTCATAGTATAGTATGTCATAATGCAAAAAAGGTCATAGTGTAGTATGTCATGCAAAAAAGGTCATAGTATAGTATGTCGTAAAAATGCAAAAAAAAGGTCATAGTATAGTATGTCGTAAAAATGCAAAAAAAAGTCATAGTATAGTATGTCATGCAAAAAAGGTCATAGTATAGTATGTCGTAAAAATGCAAAAAAAAGTCATAGTATAGTATGTCGTAAAAATGCAAAAAAAGGTCATAGTATAGTATGTCGTAAAAATGCAAAAAAAAAGATCATAGTATAGTATGTCGTAAAAATGCAAAAGAAGGTCATAGGATAGTATGTCGTAAAAATGCAAAAAAAGGTCATAGTATAGTATGTCATAATGCAAAAAAGATCATAGTATAGTATGTCATGCAAAAAAGGTCATAGTATAGTATGTCGTAAAAATGCAAAAAAAGGTCATAGTATAGTATGTCATAATGCAAAAAAGGTCATAGTATAGTATGTCGTAAAAATGCAAAAAAAAGTCATAGTATACTGTCGTAAAAATGCAAAAAAAGGTCATAGTATAGTATGTCGTAAAAATGCAAAAGGTCATAGTATAGTATGTCATAGTATAGTATGTCGTAAAAATGCAAAAAAAGATCATAGTATAGTATGTCGTAAAAATGCAAAAGGTCATAGTATAGTATGTCATAGTATTGTATGTCGTAAAAATGCAAAAAAAGGTCATAGTATAGTATGTCATAGCATAGTATGTTGTAAAAATGCAAAAAAAAGTCATAGTATAGTATGTCGTAAAAATGCAAAAAAAAGGTCATAGTATAGTATGTCGTAAAAATGCAAAAAAAAAAGTCATAGTATAGCATGTCATAAAAATGCAAAAAAAAGGTCATAGTATAGTATGTCATGCAAAAAAGGTCATAGTATAGTATGTCCTAAAAATGCAGAAAAAAGTCATAGTATAGTATGTCGTAAAAATGCAAAAAAAGGTCATAGTATAGTATGTCATAATGTAAAAAAGATCATAGTATAGTATGTCGTAATGCAAAAAAGATCATAGTATAGTATGTCATGCAAAAAAGGTCATAGTATAGTATGTCGTAAAAATGCAAAAAAAGGTCATAGTATAGTATGTCATAATGTAAAAAAGATCATAGTATAGTATGTCATGCAAAAAAGGTCATAGTATAGTATGTCGTAAAAATGCAAAAAAAGGTCATAGTATAGTATGTCATAATGCAAAAAAAGGTCATAGTATAGTATGTCATGCAAAAAAGGTCATAGTATAGTATGTCGTAAAAATGCAAAAAAAAGTCGTAGTATACTATGTCGTAAAAATGCAAAAAAAGGTCATAGTATAGTATGTCATAATGCAAAAAGGGTCATAGTATAGTATGTCATGCAAAAAAGGTCATAGTAGAGTATGTCGAAAAAATGCAAAAAAAAGTCATATTATAGTATGTCGTAAAAATGCAAAAAAAAGTCATAGTATAGTATGTCGTAAAAATGCAAAAAAAAAGGTCATAGTATAGTATGTCGTAAAAATGCAAAAAAAAGTCATAGTATAGTATGTCATAATGCAAAAAAGGTCATAGTATAGTATGTCATGCAAAAAAGGTCATAGTATAGTATGTCATGCAAAAAAAAGTCATAGTATAGTATGTCATAAAAATGCAAAAAAAGGTCATAGTATAGTATGTCATAATGCAAAAAAGGTCATAGTGTAGTATGTCATGCAAAAAAGGTCATAGTATAGTATGTCGTAAAAATGCAAAAAAAGGTCATAGTATAGTATGTCGTAAAAATGCAAAAAAAAGGTCATAGTATAGTATGTCATAGTATAGTATGTCGTAAAAATGCAAAAAAAAAAGTCATAATATAGTATGTCGTAAAAAGGCAAAAAAAAGTCATAGTATAGTATGTCGTAAAAATGCAAAAAAAGGTCATAGTATAGTATGTCGTAAAAATGCAAAAAAAAGTCATAGTATAGTATGTCGTAAAAATGCAAAAAAAGGTCATAGTATAGTATGTCCTAAAAAGGCAAAAAAAAAGTCATAGTATAGTATGTCGTAAAAATGCAAAAAAAAGGTCATAGTATAGTATGTCGTAAAAATGCAAAAGGTCATAGTATAGTATGTCATAGTATAATATGTCGTAAAAATGCAAAAAAAAGGTCATAGTATTGTATGTCGTAAAAATGCAAAAAAAGGTCATATTAAAGTATGTCATAGCATAATATGTTGTAAAAATGCAAAAAAAATTATAGTATAGTATGTCGTAAAAATGCAAAAAAAGGTCATAGTATAGTATGTCATAATGCAAAAAAGATCATAGTATAGTATGTCATGCAAAAAAGGTCATAGTATAGTATGTCGTAAAAATGCAAAAAAAGGTCATAGTATAGTATGTCATAATGCAAAAAAGGTCATAGTATAGTATGTCATGCAAAAAAGGTCATAGTATAGTATGTCGTAAAAATGCAAAAAAAGGTCATAGTATAGTATGTCATAATGCAAAAAAGGTCATAGTATAGTATGTCATGCAAAAAAGGTCATAGTAGAGTATGTCGAAAAATGCAAAAAAAAGTCATAGTATAGTATGTCGTAAAAATGCAAAAAAAAGGTCATAGTATAGTATGTCGTAAAAATGCAAAAAAAGGTCATAGTATAGTATGTCGTAAAAATGCAAAAGAAGGTCATAGTATAGTATGTCGTAAAAATGCAAAAAAAAGTCATAGTATAGTATGTCATGCAAAAAAGATCATAGTATAGTATGTCGTAAAAATGCAAAAAAAAGTCATAGTATAGTATATCGTAAAAATGCAAAAAAAAGGTCATAGTATAGTATGTCGTAAAAATACAAAAAAAAGGTCATAGTATAGTATGTTGTAAAAATGCAAAAGAAGGTCATAGTATAGTATGTCATAATGCAAAAAAGTTCATAGTACAGTATGTCATGCAAAAAAGGTCATAGTATAGTATGTCGTAAAAGTGCAAAAAAAAAAGTCATAGTATAGCATGTCGTGAAAATGCAAAAAAAGGTCATAGTATAGTATGTCATAATGGAAAAAAGATCATAGTATAGTATGTCATGCAAAAAAGGTCATAGTATAGTATGTCGTAAATATGCAAAAAAAAGTCATAGTATAGTATGTCATAATGCAAAAAAGGTCATAGTATAGTATGTCATGCAAAAAAGGTCATAGTATAGTATGTCGTAAAAATGCAAAAAAAGGTCATAGTATTGTATGTCGTAAAAATGCAAAAAAAAGGTCATAGTATAGTATGTCATAGTATAGTATGTCGTAAAAATGCAAAAAAAAAAGTCATAATATAGTATGTCGTAAAAATGCAAAAAAAAAGGTCATAGTATAGTATGTCGTAAAAAGGCAAAAAAAAGTCATAGTATAGTATGTCGTAAAAATGCAAAAAAAGGTCATAGTATAGTATGTCGTAAAAATGCAAAAAAAAGTCATAGTATAGTATGTCGTAAAAATGCAAAAAAAGGTCATAGTATAGTATGTCATGCAAAAAAGGTCATAGTATAGTATGTCGTAAAAATGCAAAAAAAAGTCATAGTATACTGTCATAAAAATGCAAAAAAAGGTCATAGTATAGTATGTCATGCAAAAAAGGTCAGTATAGTATGTCATAAAAATGCAAAAAAAAAGTCATAGTATAGTATGTCGTAAAAATGCAAAAAAAGGTCATAGTATAGTATGTCATAGTATAGTATGTCGTAAAAATGCAAAAAAAAGTCATAGTATAGTATGTCGTAAAAATGCAAAAATAAGGTCATAGTATAGTATGTCATAGTATAGTATGTCGTAAAAATGCAAAAAAAAGTCATAGTATAGTATGTCGTAAAAATGCAAAAAAAAGTCATAGTATAGTATGTCATAAAAATGCAAAAAAAGGTCATAGTATAGTATGTCGTAAAAATGCAAAAAAAAGGTCATAGTATAGTATGTCATAGTATAGTATGTCGTAAAAATGCAAAAAAAGTCATAGTATTGTATGTTGTAAAAATGCAAAAAAAAGGTCATAGTATAGTATGTCGTAAAAATGCAAAAAAAAGGTCATAGTATAGTATGTCGTAAAAATGCAAAAGAAGGTTATAGTATAGTATGTCATAGTATAGTATGTCGTAAAAATGCAAAAAAAAAGGTCATAGTATTGTATGTCGTAAAAATGCAAAAAAAGGTCATAGTATAGTATGTCATAGCATAGTATGTCGTAAAAATGCAAAAAAAAGTCATCGTATAGTATGTCGTAAAAATGCAAAAAAAAGGTCATAGTATTGTATGTCGTAAAAATGCAAAAAAAGGTCATAGTATACTGTCATAAAAATGCAAAAAAAGGTCATAGTATAGTATGTCATGCAAAAAAGGTCAGTATAGTATGTCATAAAAATGCAAAAAAAAAGTCATAGTATAGTATGTCGTAAAAATGCAAAAAAAGGTCATAGTATAGTATGTCATAGTATAGTATGTCGTAAAAATGCAAAAAAAAGTCATAGTATAGTATGTCGTAAAAATGCAAAAATAAGGTCATAGTATAGTATGTCATAGTATAGTATGTCGTAAAAATGCAAAAAAAAGTCATAGTATAGTATGTCGTAAAAATGCAAAAAAAAGTCATAGTATAGTATGTCGTAAAAATGCAAAAAAAGGTCATAGTATAGTATGTCGTAAAAATGCAAAAAAAAGGTCATAGTATAGTATGTCATAGTATAGTATGTCGTAAAAATGCAAAAAAAGTCATAGTATTGTATGTTGTAAAAATGCAAAAAAAAGGTCATAGTATAGTATGTCGTAAAAATGCAAAAAAAAGGTCATAGTATAGTATGTCGTAAAAATGCAAAAGAAGGTTATAGTATAGTATGTCATAGTATAGTATGTCGTAAAAATGCAAAAAAAAAGGTCATAGTATTGTATGTCGTAAAAATGCAAAAAAAGGTCATAGTATAGTATGTCATAGCATAGTATGTCGTAAAAATGCAAAAAAAAGTCATCGTATAGTATGTCGTAAAAATGCAAAAAAAAGGTCATAGTATTGTATGTCGTAAAAATGCAAAAAAAGGTCATAGTATAGTATGTCGTAAAAATGCAAAAGAAGGTCATAGTATAGTATGTCATAATGCAAAAAAGTTCATAGTACATTATGTCATGCAAAAAAGGTCATAGTATAGCATGTCATAAAAATGCAAAAAAAAGGTCATAGTATAGTATGTCGTAAAAATGCAAAAAAATAGGTCATAGTATAGTATGTCATGCAAAAAAGGTCATAGTATAGTATGTCGTAAAAATGCAAAAAAAGGTCATAGTATAGTATGTCGTAAAAAGGCAAAAAAAAAGTCATAGTATAGTATGTCGTAAAAATGCAAAAAAAGGTCATAGTATAGTATGTCGTAAAAATGCAAAAAAAAAAGTCATAGTATAGTATGTCGTAAAAATGCAAAAAAAAAGTCATAGTATAGTATGTCGTAAAAATGCAAAAAAAAGGTCATAGTATAGTATGTCGTAAAAAGGCAAAAAAAAGGTCATAGTATAGTATGTCGTAAAAATGCAAAAGAAGGTCATAGTATAGTATGTCGTAAAAATGCAAAAAAAAAAGTCATAGTATAGTATGTCGTAAAAATGCAAAAGAAGGTCATAGTATAGTATGTCATAATGCAAAAAAGTTCATAGTACAGTATGTCATGCAAAAAAGGTCATAGTATAGTATGTCGTAAAAATGCAAAAAAGGTCATAGTATAGTATATCCTAAAAATGCAGAAAAAAGTCATAGTATAGTATGTCGTAAAAATGCAAAAAAAGGTCATAGTATAGTATGTCATAATGCAAAAAAGATCATAGTATAGTATGTCATGCAAAAAAGGTCATAGTATAGTATGTCGTAAAAATGCAAAAAAAGGTCATAGTATAGTATGTCATAATGCAAAAAAGGTCATAGTATAGTATGTCATGCAAAAAAGGTCATAGTATAGTATGTCGTAAAAATGCAAAAAAAAGTAATAGTATACTGTCATAAAAATGCAAAAAAAGGTCATAGTATAGTATGTCATGCAAAAAAGGTCAGTATAGTATGTCATAAAAATGCAAAAAAAAAGTCATAGTATAGTATGTCGTAAAAATGCAAAAAAAAGGTCATAGTATAGTATGTCATAGTATAGTATGTCGTAAAAATGCAAAAAAAAGTCATAGTATAGTATGTCGTAAAAATGCAAAAAAAAGTCATAGTATAGTATGTCGTAAAAATGCAAAAAAAGGTCATAGTATAGTATGTCGTAAAAATGCAAAAAAAAGGTCATAGTATAGTATGTCATAGTATAGTATGTCGTAAAAATGCAAAAAAAAGTCATAGTATTGTATGTTGTAAAAATGCAAAAAAAAGGTCATAGTATAGTATGTCATAGTATAGTATGTCGTAAAAATGCAAAAAAAAGTCATAGTATAGTATGTCGTAAAAATGCAAAAAAAAGTCATAGTATAGTATGTCATAAAAATGCAAAAAAAGGTCATAGTATAGTATGTCGTAAAAATGCAAAAAAAAGGTCATAGTATAGTATGTCATAGTATAGTATGTCGTAAAAATGCAAAAAAACGTCATAGTATAGTATGTCGTAAAAATGCAAAAAAAAGGTCATAGTATAGTATGTCATAGTATAGTATGTCGTAAAAATGCAAAAAAAAGTCATAGTATAGTATGTCGTAAAAATGCAAAAAAAGGTCATAGTATAGTATGTCGTAAAAAGGCAAAAAAAGTCATAGTATAGTACGTCGTAAAAATGCAAAAAAAGGTCATAGTATAGTATGTCATGCAAAAAAAAAGGTCATAGTATAGTATGTCATGCAAAAAAAGTCATAGTATAGTATGTCATAATGCAAAAAAGGTCATAGTACAGTATGTCATGCAAAAAAGGTCATAGTATAGTATGTCATGCAAAAAAGGTCATAGTATAGTATGTCATAATGCAAAAAAGGTCATGGTATAGTATGTCGTAAAAATGCAAAAAAAAAGTCATAGCATAGTATGTCATGCAAAAAAGGTCATAGTATAGTATGTCATTAATGCAAATAGGGTCATAGTATAGCGTGTCGTAAAAATATTAAGAAAAGGTCATAGTATAGTATGTCATAAAAATGCAAAAAAGGTCAGTATAGTACGTCATAATGCAAAAAGGGTCATAGTATAGTGTGTCGTAAAAATATTTTAAAAAAAAGGTCATAGTATAGTGTGTCATAAAAATACAAAAAGGGTCATAGTATAGTATGTCATAAAAACGTCAGAGTATAGTATGACATAAAATTGTCAAACAAACAAAAGTCATAGTATAGTTCATTAAAGTCAGAGTGCAGCATATCATTCTATAGTATGCCACAGAAAACTCAATAAAATCAATATTTAAGAAGCTTATTAGAACTGGTTGAATAGAGGGTTTTTTGGGGTAAAAACATGTCACAGTGTAGTGATAAAGTATAATTCATGCATCAGTACTAAAACTGTAGTTATCATATTGGTATACATACTACACAGCCATTATTAAAATCTTTTTAAAAAGTGTACCAGACATTTAAAAAATAAGGAAAAAGCTTCCCTGTCAGTGAGGTGCAAGAGAGGGAACTTACACAAATCACGCTGGGATGCCCCATCTGGTACCAGTACTTGAAATGATGTTCGGAGTAACATGGCACAGTTTGTCCTTTCACATTTGATGTCAGGCAAAGCTCTACAAGAAAAGGAAAGTTAAGAAATCAAAAACTGAGTTAATTTCCTGGGCCCGCCATGGGCAACTAATAATTTCATCTCACACTTACCCAGTGGTATATTGTTCTTCACCACTTTGTCAACAAGACTTTGAGATCCACCCATTTCAGGATGCAAGAAGGTGCCGTGACCAATTCTGTCTGGAGGAAGATTCAACAGCAAATCTGACTCCTCCAGCTGTGATGGCACCTGCAACAGTTGTTAGTGTAACGTCAGAGCACTCACAGATTATGTGACTTCAGATAACAGATAGCATTAAAAATATCATGGTCATACCTCTGAAAGATGCAGTGACAACTTCAGTCCACAGTTCTTCGCCCTCTGTAGAGCAGGAAGTAGGTCTCTGCCATGGCCAACCTTGAAATGAAAAGTACGTTAACAAGAGGTATTGTGACAAAATCCTGCAGCAATCCTGACCCCCAATGGAATAACAAACAATTTTAATCTGACTAAAGATTTTATCTAAATGGTTTTGATTTGATTTGGTGAGGTTTGAAAGCATCAACTTCACTTCCTAAACCACCCAAAAATGTTGCATTTAATGGTATTTAATTTCGGACACTTACATTGTCAAAAAGGAACTGGTTTTCTTAGGAATAAAACATTTTTATTTTGATCTGTTTAAGAAATAAAAATATACCAAGATCTAAGTCATCGTACTTAGTTTTTTAAATATCTTCTTGGCACAAAAAATAAAAACAATTGAGCTCAACCACACTGGGGTAAATCACATGTATTTTAACTCTGGTGATGCATAATGTTTACAGTAAACTGTGATTTAAACTGACCGTTGGATCTCCACTGAGGTCGAGTCCAACTACCAAACCATCAGAGGACAGCATGAACTCCTCAGCAAGCTTCACCGTCTCCATGGCAACTTCAGTCCCATTCCTGCGGTCAATCGCCACCAGAAACCTTCAGGACAAACAGGCACATTGAGAACCATTTACTACTTTACATTTTACTACAGCACTCAAGTTACTGGATCATCATCATACACTGTTAAAAAAATGAAGGGAACACTAAATGGTCACAGTATAACACCAAGTCAGTTAAACTTCAGGGATATCAATCTGTCCACTGAGGACGCACACGTGATTTTGAATCAGTTTCACCTGCTTTGGTGCAAATGAAAGTAACAACAGAAAAACAAGACAACCCCCAAAACTGAATGGGTTGCGGTGTCTTCCAGCACAATCTCAAGAGCACAGAGGAGATACCAGGAGACCGTCCATTACATGAGGAGAGCTGGACAGGGCCGTTGAAAGACATCAACCCTGCAGCAGGACTTATATCTGCTCCTTTGTGTGTGTGTGCATGTTTCTGAGAAAACTGTCAGAAGATGATGGCGAGTGTGTGTCCAACACAGCCACATCCCAAACACCTGAGGAGATACATTTCTGAACTAGTTGCACACTGAAATAATATAATACAGTCTCTGCCCACCTGACATCAATATCCACATCCTCGCGTTTACACTGCTGGATGGCTTTGATGACAGTGTCAACATATCTCTTTTTTGTCAATCCTGTAGGAAAAGATAAGAAACTTGTTAGCCTAATGATGTGACAAACTCCATTAAAATGATTAGCCTCCATGCTGACATCCTTACCTGTGTTTTTCTCCTCCCTTGGTGTGCTCCTCAGCTCTAAATATTTGACACCATCAGCTGCAAACTCCCTGATAACATCCGTGGCCACCTGAGAAAACAGAAAACAAACACCTGCTACTGATATTATGGGGACAAACTTGAAGTAAAGACAGTTAAATCTAATTTAATGTCTAATAAACAGCCAGTCCTCACCATCAGGATGTCCTCCTCTGTGTCTACCAGCTGATGGATGACTTTAAAGACCTGAAAACACCTGCGGACATGCGCACCATGTTCCCATTGTCAGTTCACCTTTGTCTGCCTGAATACAATTAATTCCCCATTGAACACAAATAAACAATATCTAATATCAGCTGTGTTGTTTCTACATCACTTTAGGTTAAATCAATAATTGAATTAATGAAATGAGGACAAATAAGTCAGCTACAAAGCTCTAGCTGATGATGAATTCTTCGCTGGGACTCATATTAAACCTGTGAATTAAAGTTAAACACACTCATCCAGAGTCCTCCGCTGGCCTTTGCCGATAGCAGTCATTCCGTGTTCAATGTTGAGGTGTGGTTTCCTGCTGATGAGTTTCTCGATGGTCTGAAAGCTGACGGAGCCGTTGAGGTGAGCATGAAGCTCCTGGGGACAGTTAAAACGCTGACGTTAGCATGTAGCTAGCTGTCAACTCACTCACATTCACCGCCTTTAAACTCCTCAGAGTTCATTTTCTCCTCTAAAGTTTTATTAATATTTTTTAAATATTTAATTATTTAATATCTGGGACTTACCACTTTTGGCAGCTGCCGATAAAACACATCGGCCTCATTTTCCATCATAAAGTTAAAACAAAGCTAAGGCTAATCCGTGAGCTCTCAGTTTGTCTCCGTCTGTCACAACAAGCCGCCTGTTTTCAGTCTGCATTTCAAGGTAGCACCATCGAGTGCAACACAGAAATAAGCCCCCCTATTGTAGTGGAGTCCCCTTGTCAAGGTTCCGCTACTTCGCCTGAAGTAAAAGCGGTGTTTACCTGTAAATTCCTCCTTCAGATTAACTTCAAAAATTAAACTTAATGCTATACAAACTTTCCCCTTCCTTCACATATGTTACTTAAGTTTTGTTTGTCTCAATATGACACAGACAATGATTGTTTCCTAATTAATGTAGTTTAAATTTGAATTTAAAGGGAAACTACACCCATTTTCAAAATTCATACATACTATTCATATAGTTAAAGACAGTCCAAAAATATATGTAGAAATTAACAACTCTTCCAAATCCCAAAGCTATAGAGCTAGATCCCAAATCTGTGATGTCATAGTAATGTCTGGAGGTACTCAATGCAATAGAACAGAATAGAATAAAAATAACTTTATTTAAAAGACCAAAAACAAAATAAAATATGTTGAAATGAGTGCAAAAATAGAAATCGAATTAAGATAATAATTGTCCATTCCGACAGTCCAGTAATGTGTGTTGGTAATGTGATGTGTGTAAGTGTGTGTGTGACTGATTCAGGAGGTGTTAAACAATCTTATTGCCCCGGGGATGAAGGATCTCCTAAAACGCTCTGTTCTGCAACGCAGTGAGATGACCCGACTGCTGCAGCTGCTCCTCTATTGCTCCAGGAGGCTGTGGAGAGGGTGTCTGCTATTGTCCATTATAGCTCTCAGTTTGTTCAATGTTCCCCTCTCCACCACAGTTCTCAGTGGGTCCAGTCTCCTGCTGAGCACTGAGCCGGCTTTTTAACCAGCTTGTCCAAACGCTTGGTGTTTTTGTCTGTCAAGCTGCACTGGCCAATAGACCCCAAAACAGTGTTTCCCAACTGGTGGGTCGCGGGCACATTCTGAATGGACCACAAATGACTTACAAACATGTCAAGATTGTAAAAAACACCCTTTATTTTTAAGAACAGTGAATTTTCATCACAGATTTTTTATTTCAAAGTATTGGTTCCTGCTGTAGAGTGAGTAACTAACAGACAAACTAGCTCGCTGACATGGCCAAACTCAAGTATGAGGCTGAATGTATTACGGTGGGGACCTCTGACTAATAACTAAGGAGAAATCTGGACCCCGTGGCTGGACCAGTTGGGAACCACTGCTCTAAAAGATGAGAAATATGTTGTAAATGACACTGGATGCACCCAGGGAAATGTTCTGAGTATATGAGTACATTTTCTGTTTCAGAACTGAGGTCACTAAAACAGAATAAAGATAATTTAAGAATAGAAAGGAAAACAAGCTGTCTGTGGGTCCACAAAATCAGTCTCCCATTCAGTGTCTATGGAGCAGCTCCAGACCTCATACCCTCTCACATCACACATTTGAGACTTACTTCTCTTGTTTCTGGCCTTGAGAGAGAGTAGCTCATGTCTGTGAATATTTATTTAACTTTCCCTTGCCATGGAAATAACATATTGAAATTCTTAATTTAGGTTATGTTCCCATTTAATAAAATTATACTAATTTATAACAAAAATATTTTTGTATTTAGTTTTCTTCTCATTATTATTATTATTATTATTATCATGGTCAAATTTTATATTCACAAATGTAAATTTGTTTGTTGTTTATTTGAAATCACACCTTCCTTATATAGGAGAGCTCCTCCCTTGATGTCACTGTTGTCTTGTTTGTTTATTTACTGCTTTGGTACTGGTATATCGGAATTTTGACTGAATTCTTTTGTTTAAAAAAAATAGAGAAACATTTGGTGCTTTTTAAGTGTATTGTATTAATCTAATTGCTGTAAATCTCTAGTTTCTCTGTGGAAAAGTGAGTTTTTTGCAGCACACAAAATCAAAGTGCATTAAAGTAGCGTTAGGGGAAGTAGAAAGTAACAAAAACAAAAAAAAAGCAATAAATAAAAAGTGTAAATATCTCCCACTTGTACAGTTTTCGACTCACATCACAGTACACATTTATGCACAAGTTTAAAATACAATTTACTACTTCCACACTAAACAGCAAATACTTTGACTGAGACAAATGATTAAAAAAACGCTAAAAAAGACAAGTCACTGTTGCAAAACACTTTTCATTTTGTCTTATCTTTTATTGTTGAAAATGGCAACACAATAAATTTATTAACATTCTCCTTTTCCTCATTACAAACAAAATCCAGATCATTTGGTTAAATCCAAAGATTCCCAGAATAAGACATTTACTGACGTCGAATGGAATATTCTGTACATGGGAATGATGTCGACACGACTGAGCTGAATGATGTTATTATATCAGTAGTAAAGGTGACATTTGTCCAAACTTGCGGTTCCTTTTTTGACGTGCAGAGAGATGCAAACACATCTAACAATTACATGGCAATGAAAAAATAAAGCTGCATAATTAAAGTTATTTTAACTTAGACCTTTAACAAAATATTTCAACATTCATGCACAAGGTGTACCTGGAAACTGTAAAAAACAATACAGCGAGCAATGACGTATCAAAACTGTATTCCTACTTTTGAATCGTCTCTCCTCTTTGAACGGATACAATGGATTCAGTCAACTCAGTCAAATGATGTTACAGTCTACACGTTCATAAAATGTAATGATGCCCAATACGACCAAGATATCAACGTAAAGGACATAAAATATATTTAAAAAACAGGTCAAGGCACTGTGGCTCTGAGGCAGCACTGTGTTCTACGGACAGACTTATCGATATGACAGTTAATCATTCACTCTTGATAACCGAGCGCAGAAAAAGCAACTGAGCCGGTAATGAAGAGTTACTGCAGATTGAACAACCTGAGGTGAGGGATGACTCTAAGACACATAAACGCTGACAGTTTTATCTAACGGTCCCTGGACAATGTGTGAAAGCAAACTTTGTTGTGAACTTTGCAAAATAAAACACTTCTCTGAAATCTAATTTTTCCTCCTAGGTTATGGTCCAAGTGGTCAAAATGCAGGGAGAGGAGAGTCACTCTTTGTGTCTGTTCTGTCAGATGTCTCATTGTTTTTTCCCCATCCCTTGGCTGATATGTTGTAGCCACTCCTTCAACATTTGAAAGCTTGGTCGAGCAGCAGGATCCAGGTTCCAGCACTGTTTCATGATGTTGTACACCACTTCAGGACAGCCGTCTGGACAGTCCATTTTGTATCCCTTCTCCACACGAGGCACAACGTCTTTTAATGGCTACAGAGAGGAAAAGAGCAAAGTTGTGTGTAGAAAGAGTGTTGACAGAGAATACAACTTGACCCCTGTATTCTGTATCACAGTCAGGACAATCTGAGGAAAGCAATGTGATTTTTGTGGTCAACTTTGCTTCTCACATTTTCATACAGAGGACAGTAGTTTATGGTCTATTTTTAAACTGTTACTTAATTTCAGGTTTGCACCTGAAAGAAAAGACCTAAAAGAAAACCTTTTAAAATAGTGTACATATTGTAAATCATTATGCTCTAAAAAAAAAACAAAAAAACAACAGATCTACAAGGTCTGCACTGAGAGGGGACTGTGTAATCCCTTACAGATCCAGCTCCTTCAGTCAATTATGCTTTTCTGTCAGAGCTTCTTAACTATGGAACAATCTCCTATCTCAAATAAGAAACTGTAACTTCTATCACACCTTCAAACAAAGACCCAAGACCTGGTTTTTGGACAATAAGACGTGAACATTTCTAATCAACACAGTACATCGCTCACTGAAACACTGTTGTTGTTTACTGGCTTAAATGCTGCTAGCTTGCTTTACGTCCTTGCCCAGTGCCAGGCAGCAAACTCCGCATAGGTATGTATAACTTTCTGTTGCATGGCTTGTGTGTTAGTGTGTATGTCCATACGTAATGACTTGTGTTTTATCTATGTTTCCTCTCTATTGCTGCTCTGTATGTCTGAGTGTAATGCTAAGCTGTGCGTTGGTGCTTTGTGTTGCTTGCACGTCTGTTTGTGCTAACATACTATTTGCGGTAGTGTTATTATATTGTGCTGCTGTTGCTTGTTGCTTTGCATGGCCTCTGTTCTACCCTGACAATTTCTAATTGCTGTAGTTAATGCTGTCTTTATGCTTTACACTGTTTTTGTCCTGTGAATTGTCCTGTGAATTTTATTCTTTTATTGGTTTCAAAACATTTTGCCAAAGGACTGCTGTTGAAAATTAGCCGGCTGGCTCACACTGGCACATTTACAGAGATGTGGATTAATGCGTGTTGACCTTATAAAAAAAAAGTCACAATACTAAAACAGTACCCTTTAACATGATAAACATGTTGTCTAGTATTACTGCTATAGGAAAGAGTCTAGACCAGGGATACTCAACTTGCTTTGTCTGGGGGCAACTTTTGCAAAGCGACCAGAGACCAGGTCCAGTTAAAAAATAATACTATTTATTATTTTTTTGATAAAAAAAATAATTGCCTGTTTTCAACCTTTTGATGTTTGCTGTCCTTACTCATCTTAGCCAAGAGGCAAATTCAGTCACAGCCACCCTGCACAGGTCAGATGTACACAGGGATGCCTCTAGGATTTGGGGGCATTCGAGGCTTAGTCTGCAGCTCTAAAGTCAAAGCTAAAAACATTGCTTTTTTACACTGCCTACTCCACCCTGGAATGACTGCAAAATTATTTTTAAACTTAATTCAAATCCATTTTTTATATATTTTTTTTATCTTTGCACATGTTGTCTGTACTTCTGCTATTTTTAAGGTGGATTTTTTAAAATTGTAAATCATCTAGTAAATTTTTTATCTTTTTTTCTCTTTACTCTTTTATTGTAAATATGTATCCCTTATTATGTTTAATATTTTATTGCCCTGTAAAGCATTATGAATTGCCCTGGTGTATGAAATATGCTGTACAAACAAAGCTGCCTTACCTTGCCTCTGTTAAGGCCCTTTTTGTAATGTAAACAAGCTCCATTTTGATGATTTTTGTAAATGCAGTCTAGCACCGTATTTACATTCAAAATTAAAAAAAAAAAAAAAATCAAGTGTGAATCAATGTATTTTCATGGTGAATTAGAAAATGCTCAGCGGGCCACACAGCGGTCCAGATTTGGCCCCCTGGTTGTAAGTGGAATATCACTCGTCTAGACAGTAAATGCATCGCTTATTAATCTCTCTCTCTCAAACCAAAGTCCTAATTCCTCCTTAATATTTTCTGCATGCCTCTTTGATACTTACAATTCTCGGATAAGGCACTCGACCAAAAGAGTAAATCTCCCAAAGCAAAATACCGTAGCTCCAAACGTCAGATTTGGTGGAAAATTTCTATTGATGAAGAGAAAAACACACATGTAAGAGATTACTTCAATCAGAGGGAGGTACACAGGGCAAAGGCCTCTACTCAACACTGTAACAGTGTGACCGACAGTGTACCTTTTCTCTGAGGGCCTCCGGGGCCTGTCCACTTCACAGGCAGCTTCGCAGGTGTCCTGAGTGGAAGAGGCCTCCTTGGTCAGACCGAAGTCACTGACTTTGGCCACGTTGTCGTCTGACACAAGAACGTTGCGGGCTGCTAGGTCTCTGTGCACAAAGTTATTGGCCTCCAGGTACGCCATGGCTTCACAGACATCTCTGTTTGAGTACAAGAAAACAAAGTTCAAAACCTGCGTGACTTTTCTCTTTAAACTCTCAACCCTGGGATCAAAAACATGCAGGTACAAATTTCCAGATGATGCAACAAAACATGGACAATCATAAAGCATACACTAAATAAACAGGGTTTACTTTAAATTCTGTCTTCTAAAAACATTAAATATAGGATTATTATATAGATATTATTGCAGTCATACGCACAGTGCAAAATTAAGGAGAGCATCTCCACCAAGTACTGTCCGGCCTCTGGAACGTAAGTAATCAACCAAACAGCCCTGAAAACAAACACAAACAAACAAACAAACATGTAACATCTTAAAGCATCACTCCAGATATTAACAAACTACCAGACAGACAGTCTGCCACCTACCTTGGCCATGTACTCAGTAACTATAAACAGACTCCCGTTCTCCTCTACAATAACTCCGAGCAGCTGCACCAGGTTATCGTGTCGTAGTTGCCTGAGGAAGCAGAGGAGCGCACACACACACACACACACACACACACACACAGACACACAGACACAGACACACACACACACACACACACACACACAGGCATGTTATGTGTCTTATATGTTACTTGTGTATTCATGTTTTAAAAAAATTCCACAGTGATGAAATACATCACGATATGTAATTTTCCTTACGTCATGACAGAAGCCTCTGCAATAAAGGCCTGCGCTGTAGCATCATGTTTTATGCACTTCACAGCTACTTTAGTCCCTCTGTAGTCTCCCACCATGACATCTGGAGTGATCACACACAGTAACAATGAATTGTTAACTCACATTTAACAGTGTCAACTTTTATTCACCCTTCTTCCTGATGCAAAACCAACAGCACAAAAAAACCCTTCACTTAAACCACAAGGGACACAAGTAATTATGTTCCATTGTTACAAAGCTCATAGTACCCTATTATCCCACCAGAACACTGCGCTCTGAGAATGCAGGGTTACTCGTGGTCCCTAAAGTCTCCAAAAGTAGAACAGGAGCCAGAGCCTTCAGCTATCAGACTCCTCTTCTGTGGAATCAGCTTCCTGTTTCGGTCCGGGAGGCAGACACCGTCTCCACTTTTAAGACTAGACTTAAGACTTTCCTTTTTGATAAAGCTTATAGTTAGGGCTGGCTCAGGCTTGTCTTGGACCAGCCCCTAGTTAGGCTGACATAGGCTTAGTCTGCCGGGGGACCTCCTATAATACACCGAGCCCCTTCTCTCCTTCTCTCTCTCTCTCTCTCTCTGAGATTCTGAAAAGTTGGTTCTTCTTCATTTGCTAAAATTTTGTCCTGTTACTGCAACTGCTAACTTGGCTTTAATGCATGTCACTAAATCGGCTTCTTCTCCGGAGCCTTTGTGCTCCACTGTCTTGCATGTTTCCTCAAATTGTGGCTATGCCTGGATCGTGTGTTGTGGTTGTGCTGCTGCCGTGGTCCTGCCTGATGCCTCCCACTGCTGCTGTTACTATTAGTCATACTCGTACTGTTATTATACACATATGATTATCGTCACATACATATACTGTCATATATCAATATATACTTACAAGATATGCTTCCAAATACTATTACTATTATTACAATATTATTACTAAAATCAATGTTATTGTAGCTGTTGTCATTGCTGTCTGACCTGCAGCTCTCTGTCTCTCTTTATGTATCATTTTGTCATATGGATTACTGTAACTGTATTATGTTGATCTGTTCTGTACACATGACATCTACTGCACGTCTGTCCGTCCTGAAGAGGGAGCCCTCCTCAGTTGCTGTTTTTTTTCCCCAGTTAAAGTTTTTTTGGGAGTTTGGGAGGGTCCACGGACAGAGGGATGTCGTATGTTGAATTGTTTTGTTATAGGTACTGACCTGGAATTCAACATATTTAACCAAGTTTGCATTAAGCTTTTACTCATCTTTAATCCATTTTATACTTGTTTACACATTAAAATATTTGTTTTTTTCAAGTAAAACCAGTCAGGCTCCATCTTGTTTCCCTGTTAACACATGAATATCTGATCTCTGCCCCTTGTAAGCAATAAAATAAAACTGCATCTCTTGTATGATGCAGTGTTAAATTGAAGCTACTTGCCTCCAAACTCTCCTTTTCCAATCACCTGCTGCAGCTTGAGGTCTTTTCTGTTCATTGACCAGCCACCTGTTGGCCATTTAAAGAGGAAATATCATGCAGCTGAAACACAACACTCTTCTCATACAGAAAAAAAGGCAACAATGGTGTGGATTCATAAAATGTAAGGGACTAAAAAACTGATACTTACTCCTGGAAAACTCATCCTGAGCAGCCACCGTCCCCTCCTCCAACTTTGGCTTTATTAGTTTGGTGCACAGTCCATCTGCATCTTTGGTGTAGTGCTACAAACAAAGCAAATAAAATAATAAACAACAAGTAAGAAACAGCAGCATTTTACCACTTTAATGGCTCTCCAAAGGGTGCTCACTGCACAAAGCCTTACTAAAGCAAAGATCATTTTACTAGAAAACAGGAACACACCAGAATCACATTTAGTACATCACTGATCAAATTATTTTGTCAGATACCCTTCACCAGGAGAAAATCCAGTATTCTTTGAAGGACAAACTTAATTTCTTGCTGGATTATATATTGGACATACAGTTTGATGCTTTCCTGGAACAAGTACATACATACGCAAATGATAAGTCTCACTCTTTTTCAGATATCTCTTAGAGGATCTCAGTTGATTTAATCTATGTACTTTTCTCTGTAACCTTGCACACCATGTTTACTGTTTATTCAACATGTTCTTTATGGAAAATGTGAGTATTCAAGTGAACCACCTTTCTGAACACTTACAGAGCTTCAATAAAAAATACATGAGACAAAAAAGCACCGCAGCTTACGAGCAATACACGTCAGCTGACAGTGCTTCAGAACGACCAATAGAGGGCTGTATAGTGAAATCAGCTAAAGATGAAATAGATGACTGAAAAGGCTTCCCCTTAAATAGGTCATACTAAAATTACCCATACTATTTTAAAAGTACCCATACTCCATTATTTTAGTCTGCAGAATAAATAGTATGTTGCTGTTCAAAATAAGCATCTAACACAGGAAAAGGACTTGTTTTGAGAGTAAAAGGTTTTGGTATCTTTTTGAGGTTAGAACTCTGCACCTCAGCACACTGTTCACTCTTCCTCTTTGACACTTCCTGTTCATTATTTGTTCCAGGAACTGTATGTGGTCTAGCACAGAGACGCGGGGGCTCTTAAACAGGAAAATGCAAGAAACATACAGTAGACTAAAGCCCTATATAGAGCAAACACCATTAACACCTTGTTTTATTTATGAAACAGAAACTCATTTTAAAGTCCCACCTCAACCAGCTGCATGAGGTTTTCAAAGAACCCCTCTTCATCGATAGTGAGCTTGCCGTTATGGTAGATGATGCGGTAGTGCTCCACCTTGCCATCGCAGCTCACACACAGGGTGTAGTCGCCGGGGAAGTTGGTGCTCTCTCGCACCAAGAACAGGCCTGTTTCAGGGGGGTACAGCAACCGCTCCGCCTGTTCCCGCGTTATCTTCCCGTGAAACCATCTGAGAGAGGTAACAGAGAATCAAAAACAGACCAAACATCTGTCACCAACCATCTTATAACACTTTAAAATGTAGCACAGCAATCATTTTTCTTCTGTTTGCATCGACCTTCACACAGCATATTTCAGGTACACTCAGATGCCAGTTTATGAGGCACACAAATGTTAAACTACTGCCGTCTAAACAAAACAGTCATGCAATAAATCCTCCCATCATTAAATTTATAATGTTCAGTTTTAGTTTAAACTGTGTTAGAGCGGTGTTGGTTTAATTTTATGGTCATTTTGGCAGCTACACTTACAGTGCACTTGAATTAAACCTCATTACACTGATAATGAAAAGTGTTTCTAATATTTTGGCCACCTATTCATATCAATGAGGGCAGATTAAATATTAGACACACCACTCAGTATAGGTACACAGCACAATACAGTTCAACAACACTGCAAACCACAGCCTCCACAATGAGCATTAAGTTCTACTTATTTTTATAAAGTACATCCTGTGTCAGTATCAACAGGACGCCTTTAGCTGTTTTAAGAGCTTTTAACCAGACCAGCATCAGTGTGTAAAAGCAGTTAAGGTTGAATCCTAATTCCAGCTGGTTACAACGGAAACACAGTCGGGATCCATTTTGGGCCTGTGTTGCCGATTATCTTCCATTAGTCTTTGAGAAATGTTCCTCTTTTCTTGTTTAACGTGCTTCATAGTTTTATTATTATCATCCTTAAATTGGCCCTTAATGCAAATAAAGCAAATGTTCTGTAGATAACAAAAGTATAGATTACAGTCGTTTGCATATCCACTGTGACTGTGTGCTATTACTGAGAGGGTCACAGAGTGTACGGTAAATTCATTTGCATCTGGCTCCATGAGAAAGTTACATTTAAATATCTCCCAGAGACGCTCATTGGAAAGCCGAAAAAAAGGCTCCACCGAAACAGCAAGAGCTTCACTCTGAGTTACAGCAAGAGGATTGTTGAAGCAGTTTACTGTATTACAGGGATTTAATATTTCATAAATCCCCTTTACCATTGTACTATCACATTCATGACTGGTGACATTAACAGTGTTGACAACTGCATTTTGCAACATATATGATGAGAACAGTGAGAGGGATGAGCACCAGAGGGGCATAAGTGACGTTTGACCAACTTTAAAGGAGAGCCAAAGCAAAAAAATGATCTTACTTTGTCCAGACTTTAAGTGTTGTAGTTGTATTGTTGTTGCTGTTGTTATTGTTGCAATGACTTGTTGTGTTGTCTTGCTATTGTTATTGTTGAAGCCACTGTGTCATTAATATATCCTATTTTGTAATTGCGTTTTTTATATAATAGTGTCTTTTAGAAGAGAAATTATTCTCTGTTTCCTGCTCAGGGACTTCAGATGAAAATTATCTTATAGCTAACTGTGGTGCAGCTAAGTAGCTGTGCACTGTCCCTGTTAAATAAAAAAATAAATAAACATGTGGATGACAACCATTCACACTTACGACCAATTTAGTCACCAATTAACCTGCATGTCTTTGGACTGTGGGAGGAAGCTGGAGTACCCAGAGAAAACCCACAGTGACACGGGGAGAACATGCAAACTCCGCACAGAAGGGCTCCCCCACCCCAGGAACCAGGAACTCTCTTGCTGTGAAGCGACAACCTAACCAGTATACCACCGTGCTGGGTTAAATGGTGGGTAAATTCCACTGAGAGCAGCTTAAGTGTGGCTGTTGTGTCTGCTCAGTGGCTATATTTTGTCATATTATATTTCATAATGACTTTCTTTGTGTGTTTTTTTCACTGGTGGTTGTTGTCTAGGAAGTTTGTCTTCATGCAGTCATTTGAGACATCATTTCATGTTCAAGAATTCTATAAATAAACCTGTCATTCACACACATGCGTGCACACTGAAAGGCGTCATGTGGACAAAGGGAGATTTTTGAGATTACTTCAGTCAGAGATAGAAAGGAAACAACAGGAAACTACGCAGAGTTCAAGCAGAGCTGAGCTGGAAACAGACACAAGTGCACTGCAATTACAACACAGCCCGACCCAACTGTGGTCTCCATTCACATAACTACAGCGTCACTGCCACGACAAATAGCCCATCCGCCTTCAGCAACCACACAGCCATAGGAAGAGGGCAAAGCCCAGCTATTTTAGCAGTCGTTGAAGACGCCAAACACAAAGCTGGTGTGGTGGCAACTTTTGAGATGCAGACAGCAGATACATACTTATCCTGTTTGCTTTGAAAGTGAAACACTGCATCAGGTATCAAGTAAACCATGATAATCTGTGTACTTACGGCATTAAACTGAGCTTGCCTCCAGATTTCACACCTTCTCTTTTCTGAACATAGTTGGCTGGAATCGTCCCCTCACGACCTGCAGAGTTTTTAGCTTTGTACCAGTTGGGATCCTGAAGGTGTCAGAAATGGTTAAAATGAATCATGTGGAGCAGGAAACATAACCACAAAGTCATTCCACATGTTTTTATATCTACAGACAATAAGTGTCTTTGTCTATTAATCATATTTGACGAGAACTCGGAAGCAAAACAATTTATAGGAACATAAGTTAGGTCATGTAACGTTACCTTTGTGACAATAATAATACTCAACACGTCTCCTTTGTTGAAGGGCAGGTCCTGTTCTGATGTGCCTTTAAAGTTGTACCTGGCCACACATTCTGTGCCCTGCGGCCATGGAGTCTACGGGAACACGGGCAGATCACTAATTAGCAGAGAAATGTCTCACAAATTACTCAACAGACATGTCTCGTTGTGTATCTGAGTTTTGACGTGCACCACTGTTTGTACTCTGGAGGCCGATCTCAGGGCCGCCCATGAGCGGGTAAAAACCAAAATATTCACTTTAACCTATTAGAACAAAGATAAATAAACATTGTATTTACTGTTGCTTTAGTGAAATGTAGTGTTTCATAATGAAAACCTCCCTTCTGAAAACTAAATGAGAAAATTCTTTGTTGACATAGACACTAAGTTTTGCATCAAAAATAAAGGTAAAATAAACAAAGTTAAACAATTATTTTATTTTTGCATTCTGGTGTGTTTTTCAGTGATAATCCTCATTTTTTTTCTTCATGCTACTTTTTCCTGTTCTGGGTTTTTTCTTGTTTTTTTTAACGCTGACAGGTTTTTGTTTTTTAATTTGCAACTTTCTGTCACTGTTTTGGCGTAGAGAGGAGGAGTCTAAGGAGAGGAGCAAAGAACATGAGACTTACGTATAATTTGCTAACTGAGGAGGGAACTTCCCTCTTCTGGACCCACCCACAGCCCGCTACGAGCTCTGAAGCCCAGCAGCACCACATTTTTAGCCTACAGAAATGTTTTCTGAGTTCACCTGGAGCTCCCACACAGCAAGTATTTCAAGTTAAGTCTGTTTCTCTCTGCTGTTGTTTTTGACATAGAACCAGAGTCAACTTTTAACTGATGTTATGCTGGTCTGGAAGATTAGCTAACTTCAGCTTAAAAAAAAAAAAAAAAAAAAAAATTTTTTAGTGCCTGCGTTTTATTTTGTGTTGAGTTTTTTTCAATGGCAACAATTCCTTTTAAATGCCAAATTTTATTTTCAGTGCCACTCTGTCACTCCATGGGACAGCCACATGACCTGAGAAATTCATTGATGTGAAAATGTGACCCATCGTGGATGTATAAAGAGACTTGAATACAGCGTCAGAGGTGGAACCCGTTCATTCTTATAACTGCTGCTCAGTGGCACATGAAGTCAAAAATGTCAGCTTTCTGGGTATAAAATTACCCAGATCTTCCACATCCACTGGCCCTTAGAGCAGACGCACTACAGACTTAAGCAAAATGAGGCAGCTAACTTATGGTTCAGCGCCTCTCTAACTTGGAATGGGAATAAAATCGTGCAGCTCTTCAAGATGTGCAAAATGTTATTGGACCAAATACTGTAGATCAAATCCCAACAGTGAAACAAGTCATTTCATGAGGCTGTGACACTAAGAAAAAAATTACCCACTGATTTACAGATGTCACTTTCACAATGAAAGTCTGTAGAAAAAGTATTTGGGCCACACAGCATCACGTGATGCTCCTAGAAGTTGTAATTCTAGTGTGGCAACTATGTCAAATTGGCGTCAAAGCTCGCAGCTGTTCCTGCAGCCACGAGGCCCATTGACTGGACCCTTTTCAGAGGCCCAGTCATTTCTATGAGCACGCCGGGCATATCTTACCTGGTCCTCTGTCATGGTGAGGTGGTTCAGTCCTCTCACAGGTGATGTGCTGCTACCATCAGAGCTGGTAAACACACACACACTCATACAGTACCTAAGAAGAGAAACAGAATTCAGTCAGAAGCCGCCCTTGCTTGGAAGATATTTGCTTAACCACAAAATAAATTCTTAGGTAGACAGCGAATTAGAGTTTTTTTCTCTGAAGGTGTGCGTGTTGATTCATAGTAAACTCCTCAGCTATTATCAGAATGCACCAGAGTAGCGTCACATCAGACAGTGTCAGTAAAAATAACTCACTGATGCAGAAAGCAGAACTAACAAGTCTTCTTTTTTTAAATCACACTTTCACAACTGAGGCAGAATGTTTCCATGACGCAGGATAACAGTGTGTACATAAAGAGCAGGCTTCACTGTGCTGAAGGATAATAACTCAGAAACATACTAAACGTTTATTTTGGAATAAAATTCTGGCTGATGAATGAAAGGCATAAAACGTGATCTACTTTGTATTCCATATGCTAACCTGGTTCACTCTGACCAAAAATGGACACACACTGGTTAAAGCCCAAACGACTGGGCCTGGTAGGAATCAAGATAGCTCTCTTCAACGCTGGAATGCAAACTTGTGGTGAGATCTGACCAGGCCAGAGGGACTCATCCAGCCCAGCGTTTCTTTACGTCAATAAAACAGCCACTGCGACTCTAACCTTAGGCCTGAGTCACCTAGGGGCAGCGTTTCCATGATACATGCACAACAAATCAGAGCAGAGGCATTATAATGAAATGATCTGTGGATTAAGTCATGCTCAACAACCCCCCCTTCTCAATCCTCCCCCAAAACCCCACTTCCTCTCTTCCTGTATCAGTTCCCAGCATGGAGAAGTGGCAGGGTTCAATGGCCAGAGCTCAGGGAAAATCCTGGCTGTGATAGATCTGACATTTTACATGAGGTCACATCCTGCGACATGTCCATTACTATGCAATCCTACTTCCTGTATGACAGCCCAGATTTAGAATACTCCAATATTAGGGTGGGGTTCTTCCTGACATGAACAGATACTCTGCTGAAATCACTCCCTGAGCTCTTATTTTTAAAATCATGTTACTTCCATTGAAAACACAGTCTGGCTCGTCTTCACACATATAAATAAATGACCAGCCTCACAGACACCAAATGTGAGACTATCAGCTCTCAGAGTCCCAGAGAGGACTGTCATCACTCTGTATGATGAGGATGTGGCGGATGTCGTCCCCTATGGAGAACTGCAGCTGTCCATCTGGACACATTTCCCACGCCCATCAGCCCAGCAACCCAGGAAGGACACCCCCATTTTGCATCTGCTCATTCCAGCCCATTTCTCCGTTACACTTTGACATTTCACACTGTACAGAAGGTCATAACAGGAAATGATGAGAGGCTAGTGGCTCTTTGAGGCTGTAATATTCATAGTGAGGAAAAAGAAACCAATTGCTCCAGGTGACCCCTTGTCACAGGTTTATAACGCCTGTAAGTCACAAGCAGCTCAGACAGAGTGATTTTCCTCTCTCAAATTGTTTTGTTAAAACAAGGCTAAAAGTACCCAGTATTGCAGAGAGAATAGAAAACACAAATTGTGTGTGTATTTCACACCGTTTCAACCATCAGTTCACACACTTACAGACACTGAGCCGTAGATGTACGGACAGATAGCTAACTAATTACCTCTTTACAGCAGCTAGGCTAGTTCGGTCGTTAGCTAGCTCCTGAGCTAACCAGGCAGAATGGATCTTCTAAAATCTTTTAAAATTCTCTTCTATCCCATTAACTGTCCCTTAGACGTATCCTGTGACCCCTTTAGGATATTCCGACCCCCAGTTTGGTAACACTGCGCTCGATAAAAAGCAGTTGTGGAAAGCAACTAACTACTTTTACTCAAGTCCTGTGCTTAAGTACAATTCTGAGCTATTTGTGCTTTCCTTGATTTGAAATTATCTTTACCGCAGTCGGCTACAACATTAAAAATACAGCTTACATGTTACCATAGGTGGATCATGAGACAATGGGCCCCTAGGCACAGATATGCAAAATCTCCTACACAGGAGCAACACACACAAACTTTGTGCTAGCGTGGCCTCATGTTGTTGTTTTGCATCTATGTGCTGATTTTGTATCTCTCTGACCTCATTTTGGTTGTTTTTATGTCACTGTGGTTTTTTTGTGTCTCTTTGGGGTCATTTTGAGTCTCTGCCTGATTTGAGCGACACTTTGCAGGTGAAGGCCAGGTGGGCTCCTGACGCTTTGGGCCCCTGGCCCTGCGCCCTTTTGGCCCGTTCACTAATCCATCCTTGCACATTACTGCATCAATGATAATTATCTAACAGTATAATATTGTAAAAAATAATGTAACAACAACACCTGCATAGTGACTACTTTTAGTTGTATGCTTTAAGTAGGTTGTCTTGATAATACTTGTGTACTTTTGCTTGTAACTGAGTATTCTTTCATTGTGGTGCTGCTATTTTTACTTAAGTAAAAGACTGAAACACTTCTTCCACTACAGACAAAAAGTGAGCGGACCACTTTAAACAAAGACCATGAATGTCAGCACCGAATTGCACGGTATTCTATCCAACAGTTGTCGAAACATTTCACCCAGCGTCACAGATGTCAACCTGCTGGTGGTGCAGAGGTAAAGTGAGGGATTACCAAAGTCAGTAGGATTCATTCTCTGGGGACCATAAACGTCTGTACAAATTTTTTACGCCATTGCATCCAATATTTTTCAGTCTGGACTAAACCAACAATGCTGTTACTTGAGTCATGCTGCTAACATGGCCAAAAACTCATCTAGTGTGGGTCAGAAATCATCTCCTCTGACTGTAATCTCAGAATGAGTTGTAACACGAAGAAAGAAATCATCCTTATGATGCTCTGACAATAGAATTTGTTAATTGCAACAGAATCTGTCTGGGCAGAGTCCTCGGTGAAGGAGCAAAGTGATCTCACCGAGGGAGGAATGGATCAGTGGGGCCAAGGCCGACACACAACAGCACTTTTAAATTCCTCTCTATCGGGACAGTGAATGCATCTCAGCAGCAGGCCACCAGCAGCTGACTGAATGGGACAGAACTCAGTCTGTCATGGTGTCACATTGCCATTTCCAGAGAACTCTACATGGAACCACAGCTTGCTCTTTTCAGGAAGCAGACAAGGCCGTCATTGTGAATCGGTCGAGTTTCTACTGACCCCTGGGCTTCTACTGACCCCTGTCTCATTGAGAAGTCCATCATTGTCAGTCTGTCCAGTGAGTGGCTTTTGGGGCAGCAATGCTTCAGTCCTGCAGGTCTGGAGATGTGAAGTGTACTTCACATTTTATTCAGCAAGTAAGACTTGTGTCTGTTGCTCTGCTATTATCGTGAATTCTCTTTTAAACATCACCAGAAATGAACCTCATAAATACCTAACAACAGCGATTGCCATCAGTGAATTAGTACATACGATTGAGAAATATTGTCTGCTCGAGGAGAAGTGATGCATCACATACAGAAAGCGACTGAAAGCAACAGGAAACTAGTAAACTCAGTGACAGACTGAATGTGAATGAAGTCAGGAAGGAGCACAAAGAGCACAAACTTGCTCCAAATTTAACAAAGCAGCTAACATGCAGAGGTGTCCGATCTCTTCAAACAAAGCGCATGTCGCTATTGTAGCCCAATTTGTTACATTTTTGGCATCCACAACAATCCTATTGTTCAAACCAAACCGGTTGGTCAACATTTATCTTGTCTCATGCAAGTCAGCCATAGCCCTAAACTGTAAAAATCAGTGGCAGTCTGACTGCACGAAGCAAGACAGGACAGGAATGTAGAAATATCTCCTTTGGTTGTGTTTAAATCTGCCACTCCCTCGTCTATCTGCAGAGGTGGAAATGCTGATTGTGCTAGGTGTTGCAAAAGCTGCTGTGACACAGTGAAGTGAGGACGGCTGGAGGGCCTGTGGACAGATTTGCTCATTTTTTCACTCAAAAACAGCATTCAATTCAATTCAATTCAATTCAACAGAACTTGATTATCCTGGGGAAAATTCTTGTGCCAGAAAATGCTTCAAATTACAGTAACACTAAGTACAGTAACTACAATTTAACATTCACACTTTAACATATCATGTGCTGGTCTTTGAAAAGTTTGAGAATTACAAGGCAACTTTCAAATTAATAGTTAAAGGTAGTAACAAAGTTTTTTGAGTTACTTATGAGTATCACCACTTTATGTGACTTTGTGCCTCCACTTCGCTACATTTCAGAGGAAAATTTTGTACTTCACACTCCACTGCATTTATCTCACAGCTTGAATTGCTAGTTATATTTCCGATTAACAGTTTGCACAAAAAACATATTTATCAAATTTATGAGATAGAAGGCCTTGTTAATTACTGAATCACTGATTCCGATTTGGTTTGCCCCATGACCCCTTACAAAGGAGCAGTGTCTACTTGGGGCCCTTTTTCACATTTCAGATGTCTTTGACTTGTTTGCAGTTACACCAAACGAAACGTTTCTCTGCTGAACATCTCAGATGGCTCCATTTAAATAAGTGTTTAAGGCACAAATCCAAAAAAATAGAAAATAAAGATAAAAAAGTAAACACTAGCACCTTTCTGAAAAGGTCAGAGGCTTTTAACGAGACGGACTCGGAGCGGCCGCACAAAAAAAGCCAGAGCACTCTGAAAACATAAAAACAAAACTGCTTGGCAGCTACATACTCTCTCTCCTCGTTGGAAACAACTGAAAAAGACGATGGCACTGAGGAAAACTGCTATGTGGACACAGGTCCTTAGTTCATTATCATGTGAAACTAAGAATCGTTGTGTTTTTGTTGCCGTTTATATCTACATACGCAGCAGGTCCTCTCCCATGGAGTCCCCCATATTGTTTCTACAGTAGCCCAGATCAGACAAACAAAACACTCTCTCTAGCCAATTAGCATTTTTGCATCAGTCACCGTAGTTCTCCTACATGTTTGGGCACATAGAACAAGTATCAGCTATGCTATGCAACCTCACCACTAGATGCTAATAAATCCTGCACACTGGACTTTTAAAGTTGCTCCACCTCCACCACCAGCTGCAACAGTAAATGCTGCTTACACATTGCTGCATCAGTACTAACAATCTAATACAGCACGTAATAATACACTGGTTCCCAACTGGTCCAGGCACGAGGTCCAGATTTCTCCTTCGTCATTTGCTCAAGGTCACATAGTTTAATACATTCAGTGTCATACTCGCGTTTAGCCGCGTCGTCAAGCTAGTTTGTTGTCTCTGCCAAGTAGCTGCCCATTATTCACTCTCTCTACAGCAGGAAACAGCACTTCAAAATAAAAGCTATGGTGGAACTTCACTGTTCTTCAAAATAAAGTGTGTTTTTTGCAACTTTGACATGTTTGCGAGTCACTTAAGATCCATTCAGAATGGACCCACCAGTTGCAAACCACTGTAAAAGTATACATCAGTCACAGGAGCCATTTATTCATGTAATGAGCACTTTTACTTTTGATACTTTTAGCGTGTTTTGCTGATAGTACCTCTGTACTGATGTAGGACTGTGTTGTTCCATTAATATATTGGTGCTTCAGTGAAAGATCTGAATGCTTGTTCCCCTACGAGATACCCTTTAGTAAGAATGTCCCAGTGAGCATCATGTCTGTGTTAATGACTGTGTGCTCCTGCATCCCTCGTCTATGTGCCGCAGGGAGCCTGTGAAATCTGCCCCTCATCCTGACCCTCCACTCTCAGGATGCTCTGCGACAGCTTTGATGCTGCTGCCTTGTTATCATCACCATTACAGCAGCAGGGTGCAGGGCCAAGTGCTTAGAGAAGGAAACAATGATTCCTGTCCATATTCCCCGAGCCTTTATCTGGCACAAATACAAACCAGCACACTGAGTGGTGAGAAATGTACAGAAGGAGTACATGCCAACAGTTCACCCAGCTGGGCCTGACGGCCTGCAGATGTTCTTGGGGAACCTCAGAGGAGGAAATCACCTCTGCCTCCGGGACAACAGCTGGACTGTGGTTCAGCAGCGCTGCTCACTGAAGCAACTGTCTGCAGGATATAAGACAGGAAGTACGAGTCCAGTGGTAGGCCCTGCAGCACAAGCTGTCATTGTATCACTTTGATGGCAGTTAGTTTTGCCTGTGAGGTGCTGTCATGCAAGGCATGAAAGCAAATGACAGTGAAATAGCATCCTGTTTATCATAAATAAATACAAAACTTGGCCCTGAAAAACAAGGCCATCTTCAGAGTAACAGGAAGAGGAAAATCAATTATTGTCAGTCAGGGGGAAATCCCTCTTAATTTAGCATCCAGCCATTACAGCAAACTTTGCATTTTACTCCGAACCAAAGTTCAGGCGACGCAGTAAAAGTGTTGACACTCGTGACACTTTGGGTAAGTGATGATTTTCCAAACTAAACGCATCAAAAAACACCATGTAAGGCAAAGCAGCCATGTGTGAGCAGTGGATGGACACTTCCGTGCTGAGGTGCTGTGCACACCATGCAGTGCAATGCTGCTCCGCTGATGCAGCCATGCATGACACATTACAGGGTAGCAGGGTATGCTTTGCTGTGGTTTCATGAGCTTTTTTTTCATCGGCTTCATCTTCCTTTACAGTCACACTCTAAAATAAGAGTCCTCTATGGAAGAAGCTCTGAGGCTACGCCAGCAACAGAATGGCTTCAGTCTTTTCAGAAGCTGCCTCAGCCGGAGGGGCATCACCCCGAACAGACCCAAGAGGACCTCAGTTCCTCTCTCTAACAAATACTGGCTCCATTTAACTTTTTTTTCTGTTTGGCACTTGCCTTTAGAGCATTGGCAGCTCGGCCAAATCTTTGATGAGAGAAAGCATTACCATTACCCCTCTGCAAATCAAACATTCCTGCAAGTGTAGCACAACAGTTTAAAACACAGTCAAAGACAGGTTATGTGACAGATCTGATGCACCATCTTGAGTCAGCTATGATCTTTATAAACATCCCTTTCTACCGTGATGTGACAGCAATTTGGAGAGCTGCATGATGCACCCAAAAAAGCAGAGGAAGTGGCAGAAGTTTGAAGGAGGGTGTTAATGAGGCCACATCTGTCATGAAATCACATATCTATTAATCAAGCCTGTTTTTGTTCCACTGTAAAGCACTTTAAGCTGCACTCATTACATACAAGGAAGTACAGATAAACACACTATGTTCTCGCCTCAGGCTCCAAACACCAAAGCTTTCTGATTAACTTCATCAGAGCTGTCAGTCACTGTGCACACAGTGTACAAGCTGAAAGGCCCACAGGTTGGCTCTGTTTTAGAAATGTATGCCAAAACACACTTCCTCTGCATCTACAAACCATTCAGAAATAAGAGTCTTACCTGTTTGCAGGCAGAAACTGACAAGTTTGAGGCAATAACAGGTGATCCGGCTGCTGTCCGAGGTCTTATATCATCCGAGAGACAGCAGGCAAATTCCCATTCACCAAATAAATAACCGACAGTTGATGTCGAAGCGCAAAAGACACATCAAGTCCTGATGAGGAAGTGAAATCTGCCTCAGGTGACCTGAAACTTCAGCAGCCTAGACGTATCTCAATAAAAGCAGCTGAGTGTTGTCGGTGCGTCCCCTGTCAACATAATTTGGAAAAGTCGCTTTATGTGATAAAAAATTTAAGTTTTCTACACTTATCTCTGCAGTCAGGACGATTCTTCTGCGGAAAATATTAAAATAAGTGAGAATAAACGCGATAACTTTACTGGTTATATACTACAGAAAAGCGACTGAGACTAATTTGAGTACTTCTGTCTGCTACACTCCTTTTCCCCGTCAGAAACATTCAAGTTTTTTTGCCCCACCTTGATTTTGCAGTGCACATGCGCGTTAATGAGAAACTAGTCTGGCTAAAAATGGATCACTGAATCAATTTCAGTCAACTTAGCGAAGGAATTTGATCATCTGTGTTTACAGAGAGCACACAAACATAAAGCAACGGTGAGAGTTGTTTTTAATAGTTTCAATCTGCAGACATGACACAAGAGGACTGCACAGTATTTACGCACAAGAACTGACAGTGAACTTCGCTCCCAAAAGGAAACTGTTGTTCTGTCTAGACAAAAAAAACAAAAAACTCCCACTGGCTTTTTACTGCGATTTTTTTTCTGAACTGCAAACTACTCTCGCATAGATGTGAGACTTTGTAAACGTATTTAATAAATCTCAAAAAGCACAACCTGCGTTGAACACTTTCACAACAGGCGCTTTGCTGGTCAGGAGCCAGATCACCTCGTGGTTTCTGACTGTTCACATTTCACAGAGAAATAACACTGTAGTTTGAGGAAACAGTACATAAAGCTGCCATTACAGAAGAATAAGGAAGAGCCACCAACCGTGTGGTTTAGTGGCCCCCTGGTGGCCAAAGAGAAGATAAACGTCATCACATTCAGTAAAACGCTGGCTGATGTTTGCGAGCCAGACTTGTCTGAACAGATGTGACACAACACATCAGGCCGGAGGAATGTTGGAGAAAGGACAAAACCTTTGTGCATGAAAGTCATTTTCACTGAATCAGTGTGTGAACCCTGTGCAGGCTAATGTGCACAGGGAACAAAACAACAAAATGTAAGGTGGGTATTTCTAATCCTCCTGAGAGGGTAACAACTTAAATGTGTGGACACAAGACAGCACCATAAACTGTATCCCAGATTACACCATTTGTAACTTCTGCAGCTGCTTCAATCCAGCTTTTTCTGCACTATATTGACCTCAGTGATACACGACTGAAAGGACTACTTGACCCTCCCAATGATCGCTTGTATATACCCACCTTGTGTTACAATGAATTCATGAAGAAAACATTTTTCTCGCATGCTTCTGATGAACGAAGAATACAAAAACTGAGAAGATTCTTAATGAATCAAAGGCAAAAACGTTTTAAAAACAGCAGAACTATATCAAAACCTGTTTGCAGACTCTCACACAACTTGGTACTATAATCCAAATGTCATGCAGTTGAATGTTCAGTACTTCCCAAACAGACAGCCCTTTCTGACAGGGGACCTGAACAACAACAAAAAACTATCTACGCTCCTTTCAAAGCCAGTCATTTTACCTTGTCGAACACAGTAGCTGCCTCAATCAGTTTGTTTGTTTGTGTTACAGCATGGCTTTGGTGTTTTAGAGTTTTGGTTCGGAGTCACCAAAATGACACAACACTGAAACAAACTAACAAACACATCCGACCGGAGGGATGTTGGAGAAAGGACAAAGCCTTTGTGCATGAAAATCAAAGGCGCTAGTTTGTTAGTGCTGTGTCACTTTGATGACTCCACACTAAAACACCAAAGCCACTCATAAACACAAACAATCTAACCAGTCAAGGTAGTGGTAGACCAGCAGCTCCCATGCTCAGTGGAGTCTGGCCTTCAAGGGAGCATAGAGGAGTTTCACTTTTAGTTCAGTTCCTTGTTGGAAAGGCCAAGAGAGGAAGTACTGAGCATATGATTGGATAAATGAGACTTGGATTATACAGCACAAGTTGTGTGAGATTTTGTAAACGGAAGTTTTGATATAGCTTTGTTGTTGTGTAACATGGTCGCCTATCCATCCAAATTTTTTTCCATTTTTGGATTCTTCGTCCACGGTGGAGGCATGTGAGAAACAGTTTTCTTCACAAATCAAACGTAACACAGGGTTGCTGATACACAAATGGTCATTTAGGGATTAGAGTATTCCTTTATGGACATGTTGATGTCCAGTAAAGAGAACTTAATACAATTGCCTTTGTTCTGGACACATTTCAAAACAATGTGATCTTGTCAAAGAACAAGCTAAGAGTTTAAATTTCATTGTCAAAAAGATCTGGCAGCAGGAGGCCTCTGTCAAGGCCTCCAGAAGCAGCATAAAACAAGCAGCTCTTCTTGCATTAGATTTCACAGTCTATGCTTTAGTTTTCATGGTAAATACCATCAATGATTGAGCACAGAAAATCCACAATATCAGGAGGGGGCGTTCCTGGAACAAAACAAAAAAAACAAGAACCCAATCTAACTGGTTCAAAGAGGGCACTCATTGCAGGATGTTGCATCATTGTTGGTGACTGGGTTAAGATGATTCACCAGAAATGCATTTGAATCCCAAATGTACAGAGCATTTATACTTTGGAGAATGTTACTTGCTTTGTCAACAAACACAACTTTGATTAAAAATAAAAAAGATTATGTTCTAACCCGCAACTTGGTTTGAAACTTAAAGGACCATACCACCATTTATTACAAATCCAATTTTACATCACAGCTAACCACCTGCTAACTGTATTTTAGAAATTTAGATGTGATTTGTCTGTCAGGCATCCATTGGCTTCTATTCATTTCCATACAAACATGAAAGTCTATAAGGACTCTCTTGAAACTTAAGTCTATCGCAGACGATGTCAAGTACGCATTAATTTTGTTAGAGTAAACCGGCGCAGACTTTTGAAATATGCAATTAAAATTCATTACCGCATAATAATTCAGTCACCGCCGTGTCACCTTTGTTGGATTTGAAACATAACAGAGCTCTAAGATTCTGATAATTTTTTTAAACTCTAAGAATTGGAAACCAATAGAAAAATATATTCAAAAAGGAAACTGTAGTCTGCATTTTAAAAAGAACAGTACTTGAGAACACATGTGATACACATGATGTACAGTTAAGGAACTAAAACTTACATACGCTCTGTATGGTGCTTCAACAGATACAACTGAGAGGCAAAGGGAAGCCGCAATTTCCAGGTTCTGTTTCCGAGAAAATGTTAGTCAACATCTAACTGACATGTGTTACTACTCTGATGACTAAAACTCTAGCTATCAAACAGTCTCTCTCAACAGTACGTCATTTGGCTCACGCCAAAGGTTTAGACCACAGACTGCAAAGATGGACGACACATCAACTCCCAAAAAGTGAGGCAAAAACATTGCGCTCGCCCCCTGGTAGCTGGCTGTAGTATAGGTCATAAACTCCACCTCCTCTATGTTAGCAGATGGGACATGAGTCGAACTAAAAATCAAAGTACATGTCGAATTAGTTTTTCTCAAAGATGGTTTCTGTCATTTGAGCTAGTATTTGTTACGCTGATGGGGGTTTAATTATTAGTTTGGTTTTAATTAGGTGTTATGACATCATTATTAACAGTTGCAACTGACTAGCGACTGAGTTGGTCGAGTGTATGGGCAGGCCAATCCCGACTGTGCAGACTGTGGCTCCAAATGATATCAGCAGCACTAAGTGGCAGTGCCTTTATTTGGGATATTTTGGCTTAATTTCTGTACAGTCAGAGGAAGCAGAGACGAGTCATCCATCTTTATATAAAGTCTATAGTTCAGTGTTTTGAAAAACTATGTCATTTCTTTTTTTTGTGTGCGATATTTATGTTTTTATGAGCCTTTTACGAACAGTTTCCATTAAGCCCTGTACGTTTTATGGATGTGGACGACAACCAAGTTACGATGATAGAAGTAACTATGCTTTCTGTTTTTTCACAGGAACTGTTTTTTCTATGTTCACAAAGTAATCATAGTCTAACTCTGTTAACGCAAAAAAATTGAATTCTAATAACTGCTGTGGTGGATGTCAAACTTTCTTGACCATCCTGATGCGACCGATGACAGAAATGCTGAATGAGAGATTACACTGAGTGACAGAAGCTTTTTCACAAAAAGGCAGGAATTCTAGAGGTTTTGCTTGCTGCGTCATCTTATCAAAGCCCTTATCATGACAGTCCAGTTTTCCATGGACAACCAGAACTGCCGAAATCTGGTTCTCTGCCTTCACTCAACAAGGGTTTAGTTTTAAAATACAAAAATAACTCACATAAACGACAGTAACAGATTACTGCAGAGTATTGCAGGCTGTAAGCCAAGCCATTTAACACCAATGTAAATCGGTTGTCTCAACCAGATTAATGTAAGAACATCAAAATTGTTGTCTTATATGGTGGATCTCAGTTTATTTACCAGATGGCTTTGGAATGAGGTTAGATTACAATGAAAATGAGATTTTTTTTTTCCACTTTAAATCAGAGATTGTCCTATTTAATCTAAAACTGAATACTGTGGTAATATTTTTGACACTTCAGCTCTATTTTTGAAAAATCTTTCTTCCAAATATCTTGTAATATGTAAATACAAAGCTATCTACATAATGGCTAAAGCCTCTGATGGTCAACACATTTAGTTTTTTATTAAAGCTTTTTCCTATCCTATCCATATGCACTTAGTCCTTGTAGAACTAATGTACCAAACTGTGGTCCCATTCAAATGTTGATGAGTTAGAAACTTAATGGATGAACTCTAGAATATAAGGCGCCAAAACCCAAATGGTCATGGAGGGTGAAAGATTCAATTTGTCACGTAGACCATGAGTCCCATTATGCAGAGTGCAAGGGGATGACAAATTTGCAGCCAAATGGAGAGAGGTACTTGATTCCCACTTCCTGGAACACCTGGCGAGGAATACCTATGTCACACAGGTAAACGCTGCCAGCCCCCTCAGCCAAGGCAAGGGGGAGACAAAGAGAGAGGGACCACTTGGCCTCGACCGCCTGCCCCTGTCCACTAGCAGGAGGGTCTAAGCTGAGCACTGGCGCTCGGTTCTGGTTAGCCCAGTCCTGCAGCTGCTCGGTACCAAGGCTGATCCATCAGGAATGTGTTCTCGTGGCAGTCCAGGCAGTTTATGATTAAATCCACCGGGGTGTCTGGAAGGTCTGTAGAGTTAGAGAGAAAAAAATCAGACATCTGACCACAGCAGAATTCAAAATGTAAAAAACAATCATACAATAAAAAAAAATGTTCCCACCTTTGATGTTTGACACCTGTTTGCCACCAGTCTTGTTGAAGAGTGTGAGCTCGCTTGTGACTGAGTCCAGCATCTTGACAAAATTGGGCAGAAACAGGATGACCTCCACTTCGTGATTGGCCAGGTGACGACCACAGCTGATGCCCTGAGCTCCCTGAACATGAGGGCCACACAGCAGAGCCACTGCGGGACGCTGGTGTAAATTTTTCGGTGTAAATCTGAAAGAAAAATGAAAAAAATACACTAAGATGCAATCATGGATTTTGCACTCTCAAAAGCAGTGAATGTCAGTAAATTTGAAACTGGGAAATAAAACAACAAAATTCACTAGAATGGAGGCTCAAAGTGTCTAATATTTATGGAAAAATGTCAAAAACAATAACAAATACATGACCATGTGGATACCCCCCCCCCCCCCCAGTATATTTTATGACAAGGACATTGTAGCTGCTACAAGAGAGCACCGAACGAAATTTCACTGTATTTATTACAGTGACAATAAAGCTTCTTCTTCTTCTTCTTCTTCTATATAGACAAAATATGTAATACAACTATGTCATTGAGATAAAATCTGACATATTTATAGAACTTTGCTAAATATTGTGACGTGATATTTCATCCAGATTCTTTTCTGATTATTTAATAAAGGACTTATTTGTTCAATATTTAACATTTGGCATCTTACATCAAAACACAAGCTAGGATTTTGTTACATCTGATAATGTACCTTGCTAACAAAACAGTGAAGTAACTAATTTCTATGAACAATGAACACCACACTTGTACAGTACTAGCTCAGCAGGCCCAATATAAAATACAAGTAGGACTTTACTGTCTGCTCTTATCAGTGCTTACAAACCATCGTACATGCTTACCTGTTGGGCCCACCCAGCAACGTAAGTGCCATCTGACTTGCACACACTCCAGTCATCTCAAGTCTTCGCTCCAGTGAGAGACCATGGCGCTCAGCGACTGACAACAGACGCTGGTGTAATTCATAGGATATACTGGGTACAACCAGCCCCTGAGTCTGTATGAAAAAAAGGACACATGAACATACAACAGTCTACTTCTGATCACCTGCTCTCACTTGTATTTGTTTCATTACAATGCAAAACGACATACCAGTGCAGTACTCTTTGGCCCCAGGCTGTGGTACGGTAATCTGTCTGTACACAATAGGTTTGGCCTCCAGGATGTTTTCATCATGACGGTACCGTGTGGGCGTCTGCTCTTGAGGTGTCCCACGTGACCGTGCACCATTACGGCGCTCTGATATGTCAATTTCTGAGAAAACTGCTGCTTTGTCAAAAAGAGCCAAGTTTCCTTCAAAGTCAAAGTCTGTATCCAGCCCGTCGTCTATGCCATCCCCAAAACACTCATCGTCTCTGTGCTTCATCTGACCATTCTTCAAACCATTCTTTTTCGGTGTGGCTTGGTTTGCCCCTCGACTGCTGGATGACCCTGATGGGACAAACACACAGTAAATCTCAACACAGCAACAATCACCATTATTATTATTATCTAACTGATCTGTACTACATTGCACTTACAAGAGTTGTGTCTTCGACGAAATCCTTTTGGCTGACCAGGTATGTCCAGGTGACGTTCTCCATAGCTTTTGGAGCAGTGCTGGGGAGAGTTGAGTTTATCCATAGACCTGGGGTCACCTTTTGGGACTGCAACTGGAGCACTGCTTACCTTTGTAGTTGTAGAGCTGTTCCTAGCGTTGCCATTTCTGATATCTAAAATCTTTAGTTCCTTTATGTCAATGGCACTGCAGAGAAAAAGTCAGGATGCTATATTTAGTAACAGGAAGAACCTGTGGCTATCAAAAAGACAAATATGTGAACAACCAGGGGGTATGTAAGTCATGGCTGAGCCTTACCTGAATGTGACCTCGGGAACAGGGCACTTGATTCCATTATGGAAAGGCTGCCTTAAGGAGATGGTTTGGCTGGACTGGTCAACAGACACAACCTCTCCTTGATAGACTCCCAGTGTTGGCCCACAGTTAATTGACACCAAACTACCCAACCAATCCGCTGCCATGACTGCACAATGTTAAACAACGAATGAAACCAAGTTTTAATTTCACGTTACTTGTCAAAGAAGCTTTGTGCTAACCAAAAACGTCTTGTTCATTTAATAAACTAACTTTTTTGACATAAATACTGGCTGCTTTATGTTATCGAATAGTTGTGCTAACTGACTAGCGTTAGCGTCGGCCTGTTATCTAACGTTAGCTGCCTTACTATCAAACGTTAGCGTTAATTCAAGACTCAAACGCTGTATTTCATTAACAACGTTGGGTTAAAATGTTGTACCTTTTCGGGATTAGTGCTAAACACACTCTCCTCAAGAACACAAATGAATGAAGTGTCAAATTAAGTGCTGAAAGAAAAATACTGGCTCCTTTACACTGCTAACGTTAGCTTTTAGCTTCTTGAAAAGTGAAGAGATGCTGCTGCTAGCTTCTGGATGACGACTTCCGGCTTCCGATGGAAGGTGTTTTCAAATTAAGAGCTTAACCACGAGTCTTTCAACCTAGATGTAAAGTAGGCGACTTCTATCATCCAGATGGATTTGGTTTTCAAAAGCTTGTGTTTTTGTTTTGTTTAATTTTAAATGCTGCGTCACACTTGTAACGCTGATGACTATTTAAATACTAAAGGGGGACTTCACCCATTTTTTTAAATTTTTATTCCTGTGGTCTAACACAGTCCAAAAATATTAGTAAAAATGAACAACTCTCTTAAACAACAACAAAAAAAAACTAGGGTGCTAAAACTTTATTTGTGATGTTATAGAGTATAAAGTGTGGAGCTGTTCAGTAGATAATAAGTTTGATAACACAGAGAGCTGCCAGGGGGAATCTTATGAACAGGCCTATTTGAGTAAATTTTCTGTTTGACAACTGAGAACAATACACTAGAACAAAAGCCATTCAGGTATTAAAAAAAAAAACATTCTGTGGGTCCACAAAATCAGTCTCCCATTCATTGTCTTTGGAGCAGGCCCAGACTTAATACCAGGAATACTTAACTTGCTTTTGCAAAACAACAGGTGGCCAGGGGCCAGTCGCAGCGACCCTGCACAGGTCAGATGGCATTTCTTAGATTTAAGGACATTTGGAGCTTAGCCCAGACCTCTATCAGGGGTCCAGGAGGACCTCTCCTAGCACTTTTTTGATCAGCAAGCTCCATTTTAAGCTATTTATGCACCCTGGCACCTCATTTACATTAAAAGTGAAAAAAATAGAATCATTTGAATCAACGTAGTTTCAATTTGAATTAAAAAATGATTGGGGGGCCACCCAGCAATCTTTTGTCCATGGGCCACTAGTCAAGTATCACTGCTTTATAACCTATCCTCCTCTCCGGTTTCCAGCTTTGAGAGAGAGTAGCTCACATTCACAAACATTGATTAAACTTAACATGCCATGAAATAACATGTTGGAACTCTTAACTTAGGCAGTGTTCCACTTTAACTGGGATGTGGAATATTTTTGGAGGATAGAGCTGAATGATGGTCTGACTGGCCTGTGCAAAGAAACAACTTTGGATTTAATCAGTTGCATGTAATATTTCACATTGAGCTGTGGGGTATTAGCATGCTTATATAGTCATGGCACTTTCTGACAATTCATCACGTGCTTACTTATCCAATCATTTAAATCCCTCTAAGAACATAATTATGAAGCATTTTTTTCTGTAAGTGTGCGTACAGGCATCTGTCATACATAATTATTCAGAGGTAAGCTATGTGTGTAATATGTTTGTGAAATGTCCTTAACAACTCATGTCAACAAACAGCCAGTCAGAAGACTGAGTGAGATCATGTGGAGACTATCCCAGAAGTGTTAGCACATGACACACCCACCCTACTGCGTCCTGTGTACGGAGGTTACCATGGATACACAGTTCAAGGGCTTTGCACTGAAAAGCTTGCAATCAAAGCCGTGTGAAGCTCACAGGCAGAGCAAGTGAGCATTGTGAGGGGACAGGAGAGGGTTTCTGCAGCAAGGTACTGTAAGAGAAAGAAGTTTTGTGCAGACTCAAGATATAAATCAAAACATACAGTATGTTGTGTTTATTTTCTTACCAATCACATTTTTTATCCAGATATACTTGTTGTTATGGAAAAAGGTGTAATAAATACATTTTTAATAAGAGGGACTAATTCTGTAGATCACAGACACATTGTAATAATCATGTGGTGTTAAAACTAGTTGTTGACCATCAAGCAAGCAGTGGAAATATCAAGACACATGATACAAGAATAGCCACACACCTCGAGTTGCCACCCTTGTGTGAAAATCTATCCCTGACGCTTGGGCAGGGAGACACGTGGCGAGATGAGGACTGTAGCCTCACCCATACAAAGGGAAGAGATAACTTGGATCTAGGAAGACACTCCAAAATGTTTAGCCCACCGTACAGAAGTTCAAGTCCATTTTCTCTCACGGACCTCGACATGTGGGACACCAAATCTAGCTTTTCAGCTCAGGTAAGACCTAGATACAGTCTTTTTTTTTGTTTTGCTGGTTTAACAGGTTGATCAAAGTGTAACTGTTTTTAAAATGTGCGTTTTTCTTTCTTAGACCTCAGCATGGTGTGGCATGGCAACTGTATCTGGGACAGGGTTTCTGTCCAAAGTCAGCACAAGGTGAGGGGGAAATATATACAATATTTAAGCGACAGGGACACATTTCAGTTTAGAATGGTGTAATGAATTCAGGCTGATATATTGTATGTATTTTAGCACATCTGGGAGCACTGGTGGCTTCAGACAGGATGACCCAGGTCTAAAGAAGTGGCAGTCATTGTCCCATCTGGCGCTCGAGGGTGCTACACGACCATTTCCTCCCTCTCCAGGGGCTGAATTAAGGGCTGCTCGAATTGAAAGTAGCTTTAGACAAGCAGAAGGGGTGCAATGGCTGCAGGATGCTCATGAGCGTTTAGACACTCATCTGGACCGGCTGAGGACCAGAAATGCAGAGCTGAGCTACAACATAAATGCTGCACAGCTGCTTGACATGAAACATAAGGTAAGTAAAAATAAAAAATATTAAATGTAAATGTAAATACAACAAAATCTATTACCTAACTTTTTAAAAAAAATTTTTTCCTATCCTTGCCAAATACCACGGTTTTGGTGGGTTATTTTGCACTGATGTGTCACAGCAGCTGTCAGAAACGATGGGCGCTCTTGAGCAGGAGAAGGAGGCAGCTGAATTATCCCAATTTGAAAAGAGCCGGCAACGTGCGGAGCTTCATGAAAAGTAAGTACAGCAAAAGACATGGAAAGGAAATTGTGAAAGACTTTAGAGGAGATTGAAAGTCCTCATGTGACTCTTAAGTGATATATCGTAGGCAACTGGACTTGCTTGAGTTTCTTAAAGATGTTTCACCTCTCTTCGGTTCTCAGAGAACTGAAGAAGCCTCTTGGATGAGAGGTGAAACGTCTTTAAGAAACTCAAGCAGTTGCTACGATATAGCATGACCTGGGTGACTGAGAATGTTCACCAACACATCCTCATGTGAATTTCAATCACAAGGGTTGTACAGCTGGAGAAGGACCTGCAGCAGATGAGGTCTACATTGGGCAGAGGAAGCAATGATCAACCAACTGAGAGAACTCCTGGCTCGCTCAGCAGAACATTACCACTGGGTCAAGACGATTTTAACAAACAGGTGTGTAAGATTCATGTATTATGAAAACAGATTTGTGTCCTGAATAATGTATCATTCTTTATTTTTATTTGCCTACACTTTGATTCAGGAGAGGCAGAAGGTTGATACAGAGCTGTGCAAGCTGAGAGAGGCTCTGAAAGATGCTGAGGCGAGAGCAAAGACACAAGAAGAAGAGCGAAACCAGGCGCTTCAGAAACTCCAGGCGTCTACAGAGGTCACTTTAGAAAATAGCAGAGAATTCTCAGAATGTATTATTGATTTGTTTTAGACGAAATAACAAAGTTGTCTGTTGTACTGCCATTTTCTTTACACTCCATATTTACACCTTTAGACTGCGTGTATTTTGTTTCTATAGACACAGAGGATGCTGTTGAATCAAATGGAGGAGATGAACCAGAAGCTGAGCCACACAAAAGAGAATCACTCTGAAATGCAAGAACAGCTGTGTGATGCTAACAACAAGATCAGCCAAGCATGCCTGGTCAGCTGACTCTGATTCAATATTACCTTATTCTTCAGGTACATTATGCCATTTTATAACTGTAGTTACACCCTGAAAATTGTCATTAACTCTCCTCAGGAAAAAGCCATCTTGTCAACTCAAGTGCTGAAGCTGGAGGATAATGTAAAAGAACTGAAGGCCAAACTGACGGTGGCTCTGTCTGACAAAGATCACCTGATCAAGGTATCACATTTAATCATATTTAAGCATCCGAACATATCATGCTTTGGAATTCTGACTAGCTTTTTTGCATGTGTGTTGCGTAGGAGAAAGCAGATTTTGTCATTCAGACCGACACTGAGTCACACAACAGCAAACAGGATCAGAAAACAGTCCTGATGAAGGGAGACGTAAAGGCTCTCAGAGAGGTTGAAATATTTAAGTGGACATGTTTTTGTTTAGTTTTACCTTTTCTGAATTCTTTATTAAACTATCCCTTTTTGTGTCTTTACACCAGGTTAATGAAAAGCTGACACATGAGCTTGAAGTTATGAAGGAGAAGCTGAAAACATCACAGTCTCAGCTACAGGAGGCGACAGCAGAGAGGGTCTCCAACTCCAAACAGATCACAGATCTGGAGGCTGAACGATCTCAGCTGATCAGAGACAAAGACAAACTGTTGAGAAAAATTAATGAAGGTGGACACGAGGAGTTAACAAAGATGAAAGAAAAGTGCTGCCAGCTCAGGTGAGATGTCGATCAAGCGCCATCTTTTAATATTTGACGACATGCAATGTAGTATAATTTGCCTCTCTTCACATTTTATCCAGGGAATCTGTTGAAGTTTTGGAATTAGAAAAGCAGAATCTGCAGGATCATTGTCTGTGTTTGGAGGCTGAGGTTCTTGAGAAGGAAGAGAAACTACACCTGCGAGAGGAAGCGCATCGGAAACAAGATGCAGGGAGAGTGCAGAGAATGGAGGAACTACAAGCTGTGGCCTCACACTGGGCAGAGAAATGGCAAAAGGTGGCTCTGATCCTGCAGTCCACGCAGAAGGAGTTAGAGGAACTCAAAAAGAACAACTCCAGAGATAAAGTAAGACCATATATTTAAAATAAACTTTATACCACATCAGTAAATTTAAATGCATCAAAATTTAAAAATTAAACATTTAATTTCAGCTGCAAGCGGAGGATGTCCGTCTGGCAACTGAGATTGAAAAGCTTCAGAAACAAAGCCAGAAAGACAAGTGAGTCAATATTATACATAACAGATTCCATTAATTAATTGCTGTCCACAAACACACATCTTGTTTTGATGATGCATATTTTCCTGCCCAGGGAAGAAATTGAGAAACTGCGGCAACGCAAAGCTAACATGGAGACAGCGCTGACCAGAGCCAAGGTAGAGTACCCCTCACTGTTGGGGCACTGACATGATCTCTTTGTTAAAGGTCCAGTGTGTAGGATTTAGTGGCATCTAGCAGTGAGGTTGCAGAACTTAAACTTCTAAAGCCCCCTTTCCACCAGGCAGTATGGTATGGTTCATTTCAGTTCGGTATCGTTCTGAACTGTTCCGTACCATCCTCATTTTTGGTCACCCCTCTGTTGGGATACCTAGCACACAGATCTGTGTGTACAGTACAAACAGCACAAAAGACACGCACATCCCAACGTCCAATGGAGTGCGTGCTGGACCATAGAAACATCTGGCAGAGTAAAAAACAAATAAGTCCGCACACCAAGTAGCTCCTGTTTAGAAGGGTTTTAATGCAGACTGATGTGTCAAGCCACACAGCTCTTCCACAGATTTCAGGAAGTCTGTGGCTTGAAACATCACTCTTCTCCCATGTGCCAGGCATATAGTACATCTACAATGGCGAAAACACAAATGGACCTTTCTAGAGCCAGGTTTTGGTTTGGTTTGCCCCTTCTAGGCTACTGTGCAGTAAGATGGCGGACTCCTCAGAATAGGACCCGCTCTGTATGTGGACATGAATGCTAATTTTAAGGTAACAAAAACAAAACAATAACTTATTTTCATGTGATTATAAACTAATGAAAACATAGTTATGAATATTATATACCATTTCTGCCTTTGGATGCCCCTAAATCCTACACACTGGACCTTTAAATGTAATATATACTGTACTGGTTATTTAAATATGTGCTGTTTAACAGACTGATTCAGACTCATTGCTGAGGGTTGAGCTTGACGCATGCAAACAAGAGCTGGAGCTGGAGAGGAGCAGGAGTCGGGCTCTGCTTCACAGACAGAAAGATATAGGTGAGTGCACTTCTTTCTCAGCTTCTCACTTCTTTCTTTTTGTACGGCCTATGTAGAAAAAGCCTTCCACACATGGACAAGTCAGACGGTAAATAACAAAAGTGGTAAAAATCATTTTATTTATAAGGTCTGCTTTTGCATAACATTGTCACAAAGACAACTGTACTTAAAGATTACTCTTGTTATTTTGTTCTTCAAACATGAGGGGGCGTTAAAGTGCTCTGACCTTGTATTTCCAGGTGGTGAAGCCTGGGTGCAGACTGAGGACACAGGGACACAAACAGAGTGAGTGGATTTTGATGAGATTTTCATTTTTGAAATGCGCCGTCAGCAAACGCTCAAAATGAAATTCTGTGATCTGTCTCTTTATCGTGTACTCTATCTGTTTATCAGCTTATCAGAATCCTCTTTGTTATGGGAGCCACCATCAGATTCCCACAGCAGCCAAAACAAAAGCCCACAGGTAACGAGATGTTCCTACCTCGCTGAACTGAATTTGACCTCAGTAATAAGGGGCTTTAACTGACAGTTAACTTTCATTATTAATAGGTGTGTTTACAAAGCAGTGAAGTTCAAAGGCTGAAGCAGAAACTGTCAGAAAGAGAGAAGGAACTGAGGGAAAAGTAAGCTTTCTTTGAATAATTAACAAGTGACTAATCGCTTTTAAGACTGGGAGGTGTGTATGTAACACAAGTTCATCCTCACTGTGATAGGGAGGAAGCTCTGAAGAGTCTAGAAAGGCTGAGAGAGACAGACAAACATGAGGCCCAACTCAAGATTTGTGCTCTGAAGCTCAAGGTGCAGTCACTACACCCTAAACATGCAACCTCATTGAGCCTTGAATTAAATGTATCATAGATCTGTGTATCACAGGACTGTTGAATGGGGAACTAACGAGCACATCTCTTCCTCCTTCATCATCTGTTTCTTATGATCACTAATGAAAAAGGCTGCTGAAGATGATCAAGATAAAGGAGGCCTCACAAATGCCTCAACCACTGACTCACTGAGGGCCCAGCTGGAAGGTATGAGCCTGCTTCTGAGAAAGCTACAAAGAATAGCATGTTGACTTTCCTCACAGGCCCAGCTCTGAAACTTCTTCCTCCTGTGTTTTTAGAGAGCAGGAGGAGGACGAACCAGCCGCAGCAGGAGGAAACACCATCAGTCCAGAGGCTTCAAACACTGAGGCAGCGCTACCCGGTAAAATAATGCAACAACACCACCTCTAAAGATGGCTTCCTATCGTGGTGATGAACATAATAAATGACAGACTTCTCCTCTCATCTGCAGGGTAAAGAGGAGAAACCAGCTGCTGAAGGCAGGAGGGACACAACTGTCTGTCCAGTTAACGTAGAGACGGACCAGCAGAGGAGGATGGTCACTGAGCAGGTATGTACTGCATGGTGCCAGCATGATTTATGTTTGTTTTCTATCTCTCGATGCAGCTCTAGGGATGGTCCGCTGCTTTAGACCAGAAAAAAAAACTCATTAACTGTTCAAGAAATGGTCCTGAAATTTTATACAGACACCAGTGTCCCCAGAGGACGAATCTCAAGGACTTAACTTAAATTCTGCAGCATTGTAATGTACACATTAATTCATCCATAATTATAATCCAGGAATATATTATAATTATGACTGAAAGAATGAGGTTGTGGATACAAGCAGCCGAAATGAGTTTCCTCAGAGGGGTGGCTGGGCTCAGCCTTAGAGATAGGGTGAGGAGCTTGGACATCCAGAGGGAGCTCAGAGTAGAGCCGCTGCTCCTTTGTGTCTAAAGGGGTCAGTTGAGGTTGTTGGGGCATCTGATCAGGATCCTCCTGGGCACGTCCCACTGGTAGAAGGCCCCAGGGGCAGACCTAGAACACTCTGGAGGGATTACATATCTTATCTGGTCTGTGAACGCCTCAGGGTCCCCCAGGAGGAGCTGGAAACATAACTGTGAAATAAACTAATGTTAGCACGCTAACACGCCAAACTAAGAGAGTGACAAAGATGAACTCGACACCCTCATGTGAACATTGTGACACGTTTGTTTTATACTTGCTGTAAATAACAACTAGCCTCATCAGAGGAATATTTGGTATCTTAATATATTTGTAGTTAAAGAGTCTGTTTAAGGAGCGAGAAGGAAAGGAGGTGGGGAAGATCGACAACAGATCAGCAGCAGGTCAGACTGGAGCCCCGTCACTACAAGACTGGTCCCAAACATCTAAAGTTGTCAGGGTAAGGAGCCTCTAAACAACCAACAAACACTGGTGGGATTAAATGGATTACAGCGATGTGAAAATGTGCAGAAACAACTTGTTTTTATTCCCATTCAGAATGCAGTGGACAGGAGGAGCTGGCAGCAGCAGGGCTCTGGTCTGATGCCAGTGTTTGAGGAGGATGAGGAGGGCAGTGACTGGCCAGCGGGGGAGGAGGGAACGCCGCCAGCAGAGGAGGCTCAATCTGAGGAAAACTTCCACAAGCAAAGCCAACAGGTTTTAAAGGCTTAAATTACACCAAGTGGAAGGGTTACCATGTCAAAACCTCATAAACAAACAGTCTGAACAGGCTGTATATGCAACGGCTAAATGACTGAAACATCAACATTAAACCTCCAGCCACCACAGCAATCAAAGGCCATCTGTATCTGCCTGTCTGCACGCTGGTTCATAAATAATATTAGCATCTGCAGCTGATACAAATTAATATCATTGATGGCATAAGCGTGCCACACAGATTATATCATAAAATTAACAGAACTTCCCACACATTCATTCATTACACACACACACACACACACACACACACGTGTGCACTAATCCCAGCTTCTGCTTTAATCAAACAGCATACAGCGGCACACGGGGAGGGGTGTCAGCCTGGCTGCACAACCACTCAGACTCTGTGGAACGTAGGTTATCTATAATCTCACATATGACTCTTTCTACTCTGCAAATAATCGGATTTGAAGCTGAGGAGTGAACTGGTCAGCTGGAGCACATCTGACTGTACCATAAGAGGATAGGAAAGAGTTACAGTACGTCACTGTCTTAAACGGAAGACCTGTGACTAAAGAACCTGTCAGTAACATCTGCAGATAGTATGATCATGTGTGTATCAAGGGCTATAAAAAGTTTTGAGTGCGGATAATTAAGAAGTTGTAAAGTCCATCCTCCAAAAACTACGGATGTGCAACAAAAAATCAAAGTCTTAAATGTTAAACAGGAAGTAACACTAAACAATAAAATTATTTTGCACCTCTATTTTAGCTGATTTCTGAAAAAATGATGTGTACCAAATACTAAGAGAATCGACTTTTAAAAAGCATTTATTCAAAAAATATGGAACACATGTACAAAAAAGGTCTTAGCTCCCGATATAAAGATGAAATGAGAGATTTGAAATCATTCTCTCCTCTGCCAGATGTCAACTATAAACGCAGAGATCCACAATCTGAGGGCAAAAAATGAGAATCTGCTGCCAGGTGAAGTTGTGCATGATTTAGTGTCATAATCTAGACGCGTGCTGTGATCTGTGCTGTTTGTAGTTTTGGAGCCTTTGAAAAAATCATGTGATCCATGCCTTTATCTCAAACAGGGACATATCCACAGAGCTTTATACAGTATACTAAATAACTGGACTAAACAATATGGGGCAAATTGTTTAATAAAACAACAAGCTACTTTTCTAATCACTATCGGTGGATAAGTCCCTGGTCTTGATTAAATTCTCTTCTTTAATCCACCTCTGTCTCCTGCATGTGTACAAATACAGAATTGACATTTTGAAATATTAATCTTTTGTGTAATTATTCTATACTTTATTTCCTGATTTAGCCGCACTAAGGCCCAAACAGCCGACCCAGGACAAGTCCTCTGTCTGTTCAGATGAGACTGACCTGCCGCAGAAGACGCCTCCTCTGCTCTATCCTGATGGAATATTCCTGGCTGAGCTTGTAGATATCTGTAGCCCTGATGAAGATGAAGAGGAAGGAGAGGACAAATGAGGTGGTTTGTTAAGACTTGAGCGTGTGGCAGAACTTGCTTTATACATACATGTAGAGTGGTCATTGCAGGGTGCTGCACCCGCTGTCTTTGTGCCTTATAGCTTATACTGTACGTTTGATGCTCAAATGAAATTTAAGGACTAATTTACTTCAACAATTTAAAGACAAGATTCTGCTAAGGCAGGGATGCTTAACTTTCTTTGCCTGGGGGGCCACTGTGGCTAAATGACAAGAGGCCAGGGGTCAGTCAATGAATGAACATTCATATGAACCTTTCAACATTTGCTATCCTCACCTATCTTTGCCAAGAGGCAAATCTAGTCGCAGCAGCCCTACACAGGTCAGACGTACGCAGGGGCATTTCTAGAACTTGAGAACATTCATGGCTTAGCCCCGACCTCTGTCTGGGAGGCGGGGGATCCTCCTCAAGGCACTTTCTTTTTCTGAGGCTTTTTTAAATACACTCTGACACATTATTTACATTCAAAGTACGAAAAGAAATCCCCAATGTGAATCAACTTGTTTGCATTGTGAATTACAAAATGGTTGGTGTGCCACCCAGCACCCTATCCAGGCCAGATTTTGCCCATGTCCTATAACCAGAGTATCACTGTGCTACGGTGGATGCTTCGACTCCAAACAATAGTGTTAATAAAATTCACCAAGCTACCTCAGGCAAAAGTGTGTTTTATTTATATGACATGATATAATTCTTCACATCATTGAAACATTCAGAAAATCCCACAGCCAACAAGATACTTATCTTGAAAAGAATAGTAACATTATAAAATGAACATGAGGGAATATAAGGTACATTTGTGTGTATCGCATGTTCAAATGAACGACAAAGTGTATTTTAGTTACAAGGACTAAACACTGGAGTAACCCTTCAGTATTTCTCAATAAAGATCAGTTCATTTACCTTCATGTTTTCCTTTGTTTACGAGAAGAGAACGGTTACGAGACAAATTGTACAAGATCCATTTAGAAAGTCTATTGTAGGTAATGTGTCACGAATACATTGTTCTGTATAAGCCTACAAACTGAACTTACACTGTGCTGTTCCAAAGGTCACTGTGTGCACTTACAGTACCTTCCTATGGGAGAATTCACGGGTTCAGACATAGAAATAAGGCCATTGTAAAGATTTTATTGTTGAGTGCCCATATATCCGCCCATTAGAACTGTCAGTTAACACATCATTTAAGTAAAACATTAGCTGTATGCATTTCATGGCAGAGGTGACCTTTAACAGCTTATTTTGGGTGCACATTGAGTTCATACAGTGCCTCAGGACCTCACAGACCAGTTTGTTTTTCAGCACACTTGTGTCAGAGATCTAAAGAGGCTCTGGTTGCACAGTGTGCCAGCGTGCCTGCTCCACCTGCAGGCTGCACATGTCCCTCCAGTGAGCACGTCCCGCATCTGCAGCCTCTGCTCCGATCAGGACTCGACCAAGAACTTTACCCTCTGAAAGGACCTGAGTTTGTCACACAGGAGCAGGAGTGAGGAATTCACAATGTTACATTACAAATAAATGTAGTTATTTGCAGACATGCATTTAATTCAGTGACAGTGAGCTCCCAGAGCGATCGTTACCTGTATGATTATGAACTCGAGCATGAGGGGCAGCTGACTGACGTCTCCTGGAGGCAGGTCAAACAGGAAAGAAGTGTTCCACACAGTACAGGATCCTCCTTCAGTTTCTTTGCTGCTGATCACGACTCCTTCGTGATGCAGATTGATCACCACCTGGTATTCTGTACACAGGCACAGGAATGTTATACAGTATGAGAGAAAACCAACTGAGTTTGTTATCATTAACAGAGCTTAAATGTTCATTGTTGATCTTCAGTCTTAACTTAATAAGATCCAGTGTGTAGGATTTAGGGGGACATATTAGCAGAAATGAATGAATTATAATGAGTATATTTTCTTTGGTGTAAAATCACCTGAAAATAAGAATCATTGTGTTTTTGTACTTTGCTACTGTCATGATCCAAATATAAAATATTAGAAACAGTAAATGGCAGAACAACTCTATATTGTAAAAGGCAGGCATCAAATTCAAATGGAAATTAAAATTCAAAAGCCAAAAATAAGTTGGGTTTTTTTTGTGTGTGTGTGTTTAATCTTTATTTTCTTGTTGTAATATAAGCTGCCAACCACACAGTTTGAGAAGCATACATTTTTTTAATCCCCCAGAGTTTCTGTATTAAGTTTAGATCTTAAACACATTCATCAAAAGGTAGAAATGTTGAAAAATCACATCACATGAGAGCATTTATGCACACTGCCCAGTTACAAAAACTCAAAAACAATTAAAGCTGCAAGCAGTGATGAACGGGCCCCTCGCACCTCTGTGCAACTTGGGGGTCCTGGCACGATGCCAACTGTTGCCGCTGTTCATTTCTGTGAAAATCAGACTTTGCACACAGGAATGAAAGTGTGTGTCCTTCAAAGAGTGTGGGCGGTGGAATGATCTATTTCACATTTTGTACTAGCTTTCTGTGCTCACTGTCATGTTGCTGTAAATCAATTGTAAACCACACTATGCAAATTTCAGGTAAATCAAAAGATAATTGTTTTACAAGGTTTACTTCCTGTTGCCATTAGGTGGTGCATTCACCAGAACACCTCATGTGCATGTAGTTGGCTTCGGGCCGGGAGGCTTATAAAGCATGTGAATTTTGGGGCAGATTGGACCATGTATGCTGGAGTTACAAACCACTTCCTATTTGGTGGCAAAACATCAAAACTTGACGCACCACCACGGTCACACGGTCTGACAAAAACTCAAGCTTTGAGTAGCTTTTAATGTCAAAGGTCTTGAGATGGTGCACACAGAATTTGAAGTCAATTGGATCAAACCTGTAGGAGAAGTCCATTAAAATACGACCCTTGGAAAAGGCCAAAAAATACACAAAAATTCCACAAAATATTCAAAATGGCTGACGTCTTGTTGGGCTTAGGGCATGGCTCCAAGACACTTTTTTGTACGTCTTGGGATTTTACATGTGCCTGCCAAGGTTCATGTATGTAGGTAAAACCACAGTTAACCACACCCATATCAGATGTAAATTTTCGCCAGGTCTGATGTGTGTGCAGAGTTTCATGACTTTTCCAGCACCTTAAGCCCCCCAAAAATGCGATTCTTTTCTAGGAAAAATAAGAATAATTCCTTCAGTTTCAAGGGGGCCTTTGCAACCGCCTGCAGTCGGTGTTCTAAAAAGGAACCAAAGATTTTTTTACTGTCCTCACATCAATGTTTCTCCTGTAAATACAGTACAAGGTGTAACAAAGTAAAACATGGTGCCAGAATGCATGAAATAAGTATTTATCCCTGTCTTTATCCATAGTACTGCTGATATGTCTACTCTCATGAGCATACACTTTCAGTCAGACATAGAAACCAAAAGAGATTATCCACATCAAATTCATGTGACATAATGTACATGAAACAGATATCATAACATCTAATGGCTCTTTACACAGGATGTGCTCGTCTGCAATAAAAGTAATGCCTTGACAGGCTAATGCTAACAAAGATTAGATCTGTCAGATCAGAGATTCAGAGGAGATTGGAACATTTTCCTGAGGATTTTGAATAGTGAAGGATTAAACCACAATGTCATTAAAAAAGGGATGATCTCCTGCTGCATTCGGGTCCTGTAAGACATCATTTAATCCTCTAAACATTAAAAGCAAACATAGGGAATTACTTTACCTCTGCCCCTGAAAGGCAAAAGTTAGTTCTGTCCACGCATGCTTACATAACACCTCTATACGTGATGTCCTTATGGGCTCTCTGTCAATCGTTTTGGCAGATTTAAGTGACATTAAACGCTGGTCTTTACCTGCTGCTGCAAACGTGTGAACGAGGCTGTCTAGGTTATCTGCTCTGAGGACCGTGGCTCTGATGCGATGGGACAGCGTCTGATACTGAAGCAAAATGAAGATCTGTGGAGGACAGCTAAGCCCCTTACACATCGGTGCATCATCCTGTGAGATCAGACTCTGCGGTCAGAGAGCAGAGAGGGAAACCTCCATCAGCAGGAAATGCAGCATGAGGCTTAGTAGTAAACAAAAATTACACAAATCACTGAGGAGGTTTGAATCACATATGCAACACAGCGAAACAACAACAAAATGCACATTTTTGTCTCATCACCTTTTATCTTGTTTCATTAGATAATTTTAGCCTCCTTGTAAGGCTGCATTACCAAACAGGCAACACAACCCGCTCTGGGCCCCCAGGCCCTCAGGTTTACTGTTTGTTATCATAAATAGAGCTTGAATGTTCATTAAATGTTCTTTAATCTTAAACTTAAAGGTCCAGTGTGCAGGATTTAGGGGGGTATTTTGGCAGAAACTAAAGTATAATCCCCTGAAAATAAGAATTATTGTGTTTTTGTTACCTTAGAATGAGCTGTTTATATCTGCAGAGGGAGTGGGTCCTCATCCATGGAGCTTGCCATGTTGCACCGCCATGTTTCTACAGCTGCCCAGAACAGACAAACCAAACACTGGCTCTAGATAGGGCTACTTGCATTTCGGCATCAGCCACTGTAGTCAGCAGCCCCTCTGTGACACACTGATTTTTTTTTACGTAAAACTGCTGAATTCAGAGTTTTGACTGGTTTAAATCACTAAGTCTCTTTGTTTTAGAGAGGAAGAGATCTTTGTGGATAATTCAGCTTCCTGTAAAAACCTCCATAAGTATGGGTGAAGAGCCCAAGACAAATTTCCCACTCTGTGGAACAATGAAGTTAATCTGGATCTTGGTTATGATGTCTCTGTCTTACACTATATTATCTATTTTGTCTGTTTATATGTCCCCAGCACTCCTCTTAACTTTCTCTGTTATCACCATATTACACAATTTAAAAAAACAGTCACCTGGCCCGTTTGTTTTGGGGATGAAGAGACCTATGTGGATAATTCGACTCCCAGTAAAAACCTCCTGAACAATGAACACTGAAGGAATTATAACCTGGGAGAAGTTTCAGCTGGTTGCAATCTGCAGTCCTCACTGCTGGAGGTCACTAAATCCCCCTGAATTGCACACACTGCTCCTTTAAGTCGTAAAAGTGCTCAAAAGGGGCCCAGCAACAGATTTTTGCCTCCGGGCCTCCTAACAGGTTAATCTGCCCATACCTCTTTTCATCTTAAAAATAAAGTCAACATCTGCTCACACATTATAATTCAATACACAGTTACCTTTTTAAGCTTCCACCTGTCTGTGTTGAGCTCTTTTGTGAAGTAAAATGGATGCTCTGCTCTCCAGTCTCTTCCTCCACACTCGGCCTCCAGTTCACCCAGTGTGGTGCCTCTCGTGCTGGGAGCTTCCCGTGTGTAAACGGCTATTCTCAGTACGCACTTTTGGAGCTCCTTCACAGAGCTCACCTTCAGAAGCAGCACCAGGCTGTGGGTCTCGGAGCTGCTCTGTGCAGAGGCCTGTATGGGACAGGGGTACAGAGGCGGCAGGCTGCCCAGCACAGACACGTCCTCCAGTCTGTGTGGCGTCCCAGTGAGGCTGAGGATAGTGACTGCCAGGATTTGCTGCTCTGGAGAGAAGGCCATAGTGAAATGGAGGCAGGGTTTTGGTGATACTGGCTGTTGGCAGCTGGCACTGGAGCCGTAGCTCAGTGGAGCCAGCGGGATCGGTTCTTCAGGCATAGAAGGAGAGACAGCACTGGGGCTGGTGAGCCTGCTGTGTTCATTGTAAGATGTTTTATCTCCAGTCAGCATGCAGCGCCTGTGCAGAGCCTTACATGTTTTGGACAACAGTCCCAGTTTGGGAAATGTAGGCAGGGAGGCAGGACTGGGATCTATGGGTTTATAAAGGGGTGATGTTAGTGGTGGCGTGCTGAGGCGGCGCAGGGAAAAATAAGACTTCTGCTGCTCCTTCTGTTCAGAAGCAGCTCTGGCTCGTTTAGAGAACGACAGAGAGCTGAATTCACCCTCTGAAGGCGTAGGGCTGGTGAAAGTGGAGGGATACTCCACTGTGTCTCCATCCAGCTCCTCGTACTGCTGCCTGGATGCCATCGTTGCTGCTGAAGGAGGCGGAGTCTGAGCAAAGGTCACAGGTTCAGCAGGAGCTGGTGCTGACGTCACGGGATCTTTGTCTGTCACTGCACACATCTGACTTTTCCTCCAGCACAGAATACATCCCAGGACCAAACACAGACAAAAGACTGTCAGTCCGACCAGAAGAAGAATTTGGAGGTGAACTGCAGACAGAAAAGAGAATAATAAGATCAGTCGGCAGCAGTTTAAAAAACGGTTGTAATTTACGCTCATGCACCCCTGGATTACATAATACAGAGCATGCATTATTTTACCCCATCAGCCTGAAAGTGTAGACCCCTTGTTTCATATTTAAGTACTGTTAAAGGAGTATCCTGAAACAATACTCACATGGCTATATGTAGCTGTCGCACAAATAATATTTTTAATGTGTGTATTTTTACTTTTTTTTGCCCTAATTTTACCAGGAAGTCCCTTTGAGATACAAAATCTCTTTAAAAGAGAGACCTGGTCAACATAACATCTGTACAAAATGACAACATTAAAATGCAACATATACAACACGTTTTACAAAAGTTCATAATAAAACAGAAATACAACTATTTATTCCATCTTATCTGCACCTTATTTTATCTAATTTTTTAAAAATTGTTATGTATTTTTATTTTACATTTGCTATAAATTTACTTTGTCTTTTTTTGAAATGTATTTGTATTTTTTAAAGATTATTTTGATGGCTTTTTTGCCTTTATTAGATGGAGGAAGGGGGATTGAGCCCAAAGCAGCTGGGGCAAGGACATTGCCCTTGTACATGGGGCACCCACTCTTCCATATGAGCTACTGGGCGCCCTGTAAATTTGCCTTTCCTGCTCTTTTATTTTAGTCCTTGTATATTTCACTCTTTGCATCTGCACTTCTCCAAAGTTTGCATTTCAAGGCTGCACAGCAATTTCCTAAAAATAAAATTCTGTCTTATCTTATCTTACATAGCCTCTCAAGAATAACAACCATTTCCCTCCATCACCACATTTTTAATCAATGGGTACAAACGATTCTAATTTTAGATCCATTGACAGATTTATAGATATTTTGGCATGCAGGAAAACTTATCATTTTGGACAATGAGACCATACCTTCTAGATGTTTGGTGAAAAGGACCTGCACCAGGAGCCAGAAGAAGAGTATGACCATGATTCCCTCGATCATGCCCTTACAGCAGAAGAGCAGCACAGACTGCCACAGAGGCTGACCTGGGTACTCCTCATCGTGGTAAGGCATGGTGCCAACAGTGTGCTGAAGGTCTGTCAGAGCCTACTTTAAAACATCCACACGTAGAATCCCAGAGGTCCCAGCGAAGAAGATCATTTGCTTGACTCATAAAAACACATCCTGGCTCTCAGTCCTGGAGATGTCTCTCCATGTGACTCTGTCTCAGTCAGTCAAAGCCATTGTTTTGGAGCGCTGAAGCCACAAAGGCACAAAAATATCTGTATGCCATTAAAAATCTTTCAGGTTTTAGCAACAAAATTTGTAAAAAGGCCTGCGCATTACATGATTTCAAGGATTTAGCATCTTTAGCAGCTGCAGGTGTCTGTCCGTGTCCAAAGTTAAAAAATCATCCTGCTGTCCTAACTTGCTGCATACAGTATATCCCAGTCTTTGTCCCAGGACTTATCTGCAGAGTGACTTGACTGGTGTTATTCCTCCCCAGCGGGCGGGGGCCGTGGGCGGAGATATCATCTCATAATACCTCTAAATTGTGCCAGTAGCATCTTTCTTCTACAGTGGTCCAGATGCCATTCCAGCAGTGTTACCATAGAATAAACTATCCCAACAGTAAATCCTGCAACCCATCCCCCACCCTCACTGACCCATGAGGTCTTATCTCCATTAGTATAACCTCTGTCATAGGTCTGCTGCAGAGTTCAGGAATTAACCCTCAATGCAGACTCTCTCTGTACTTCATCTTCCATATATACACTGTGCTCATCTCTCCAGACGTAATCTGATGTGAGACAGGGCGACATATTGTAAAACCACAAGTGCAGGTTTGGTCTGTCACCAACACAATTAGGAACAAAACTTAATTGAATTAAAATCCAGGACAGGGGTCGTTTAAAAAATTAACCTCTTAAATTTTTACCAGTTCAGTTTCTTTGGTTAAATACATTTTTAAAAGAATGTCAGAGATGATCATGAAATACTGATAAATGTGCATGGTTATGGGTGCATAATACCCCTGATCTTGTGTGGTGTCTTTTAAAGTGGAGGGAATACTACCCCCATCTGGCCACTCACTTATGTTTTCTTTTCTTTTTGGGATGTATTTTCCAGTGGTGGATGAAATATTCAGACCATTTACTTGAGTAAAACTACCAATATTGTGATATAGAATTCTCAATAACAAGTAATAATCCTTCATATGTCCAAAAAGTGCATAGCTATTATTAGCTAAATGTACTTACAATGTCAAAAGTAAAAGTATTCAGGAGTGTTACACTATTATACATTGCATTATTGGATTATCATTAAAGGACAGTTCACCCCAAAATAAAAAATACATATTTTTCCTTTTACCTGTAGAGCTCTTTATCAATCTAAATTGTTTTGGTGTGAGCTCCAGATATCGTCCGTAGAGATGTCTGCCTTCTCTCCAATACAATGTAATTAGATGGTGCTCTGTTTGTTATGTTCAAAATGCCTAGAAATACATTTGAAAAACTCAACAGTAATGTCTCTTTCCAGAAATCATGACTTGGTTACTCAAGATAATCCACAGACCTTGTTGTGAGCAGTTTCATGAAGAACTATTTTCTTTCTACCAAACTATACCTGCCAACCGTATCACTGCACAGAAGGAAGCGTACATCTGCTGCTGTCTCACCTATCACCACTGAGCTAGCTAACTTTTCAGCTTAGCCAAGGAGGACGCCACTAATGTTTACATCTCGCACTGTCACGAGCACAAGCCTCTTGTCCATGAGTAGATGCACGCTTCCTTCTGTGCAGTGATATGAGTGGGGGGTGAAGTTTGGTAAGAAAAATAGTTCCTCCATAAAACTGCTCACAACAAGGTCTGTGGATTATCTTGAGTAACTGGGTCATGATTTCTGGAAAGAGACATTGCTGTTGAGTTTTTGAAACCTTCTTTTTCGTGCTTTGAGCACCACAAGCTGAGTGCCATCCACTTCCATTATATTTGAGAGAAGGCAGACATCTCTATGGCTGATATCTCCAACACTCTACAACTCACACCAAAACAATCTAGACTGATAAACAGCACTACAGGTAAGAGGGAAAATATGTATTTTTGATTTGGGGGTGAACTGTCCCTTTAATGATGCAAGGCTGTGTAAGCAGCATGTTAATATTGTAGTTGGGAAAGACCGAGCTAATTCGTTTAATCTATAATAATATATGTTTATATACTGAACATGTGTTTTCTATGTAAAATAGCAATTTGTACAGAAACTACAGCTGTCAAATAAATGTAGTGGAGTAAAAAGCACAATATAAAGTGGAAGTTTAAAGTAGAATAACACAAAAAGTACATCTGAAAACACACACTTTGTTACATTCTACTACTGGCATTTTCATTTGTAACCGAGAGGCACTTTGTAACCCAGGTTTTGGAATGTCTTAAATAAATTTTAACCATGGAAGTTTGTTCAGACACTGGGATCAGTTTGAGTGACAACCTAGTTTAGCACAATCACTCATGAAGAGTGTGAGATGCAGCTGAAAGCTCAAAAAACAGCTAATAAGTGGACTATATGTTGAGATTATTCACACATAGTAAAAGAAGTTGACTTTCTTACAGTATTAAGGGTTTGTTCAAGCTGAAACCCAACTATAAAAAGACTATTCACAATTTTAAAAAAATCAAAATGAATGATAATATGCATGCCATGTGAAATTTATTTTATTATTATTATAATTTGTTTTTTTTTTTAATTTTTATTTATCTTTATACAGGGTGAAGCACCGGGGAGATTGGCTTTGTGTAAACGAAAAAGAAGAGTCTTTTTACAGCACACAAGATTGTTTTATTCCTCATGGCCACATGTCCAAGAAATACATTAATCAAAGACCAAAACAGAGTTTAACATCAACCTTGAGTTTTGAAGTTCACAGTGACATTTGCTTGCATGATTGATATGTCTACTTGATTGTCCATTTACAGTATATTTCAGCAGATGGCTAAATCACACATGCTGCATTAAGTATTGCATATTTCTCTAGAAGAGTGAGGTAGCACTGTTTCAGTGTTCACTTGTCAAAAGCTTGAGGTCATTGGCGATACATTCTCTACGTTAATGCAAATACAACACAGCAACACATTATAGATAGAGATATAACAACGACGAGTCCAGAGGACGTTCCTGAGTCCAGAAGAAATTCCCGAGAAACTTACCAACATCGGAAGTCGATTGAGGTGATTGCCTTTGATTCACAGCTGACACAAAATAATAAATGTCTGTAATTTTAAGGCTGAGCCGAAAGGATTAAATAAAAAAATAAAATGAAACACAATACAAAACATAAAAAGATTCAACCAACCTGAAACAAACTTAGGAAACAGATGACGTACTGTACATAATCCCTGAAAGCTGCTATGAAAAGTAGAAACTATTAGCTTTCACTCGGATTACACCAAATGTTTGGATACAAAATGGCTTCAGCAAAAACAGTTACAGACAGCAGCTATGACACTGAGCTAAGGCTTTTTGGTCTTCATTAGCTGCACTTTGGCAACCACACTGCTCTACTATAGAAAAAGGCAGCTACACAACTGTTTGATAATTAGCTATAAATGCAGTTGACACCCAAAAAGGATATAAAGACACTTCTGAGAAAACCTTGTAAAGCCTTTTAGACATGAATGCAACTACATTTGAAAAAAAAAAAAAGGCTTCTTACAGGCACAAAGGTAAACCGTGATCTGAATCTATATTATGGTCAGCTTGAGCCTTTGAGGTTAAACATCAATGTCCTCTTGACCAGACTTATTTAAAGCACATTACTTGGTCAAAACAATGGAAAAACAATGTTAGATTTTCTTGTGTGTTATGGCTGACTTTCCCAAAAGACTGCACTGCCTGAGTGAACAAACGAGAGGTTAACTAGTACAACTAGAGAGGAATATGCATTTAGCTGAGGACAGATTTAAAGACCTGTGAGGCTTAATTTGGTCCCTTTGAGGAGTTGGAAGATGAAGAGGAGGGACTGTGTGAGGAGGACATGGCACTGAAACCATTTGTTCCTGCCGTAGTTACGACCTGTGACGCCGCAGAAGCAGCTGACTTCTGGGCAAACAGCATTCCTGCAACATGGAGAACAGAGAGACGATTAATGTTAAAGCCAGAGGACATTAAAAAGCACATATTGTATGATTAACTTCATATTTGTAGAAGTGGTAAATTTCCAGGTTAAGTTCAAGGGACTATTTAGTGTCAGTAAGTGCACCGTATTCAGAGGAATGAAAACCTGTAGTGCAGCAGAGAAACTGTTTCAGAACACAAAATAAAAAAACAGGTACAAAGGACAGTAGCATTAAAGGAGTAGTTTGACATTTTGGGAAAGACGCTTATTGCTTTCTTGTTGGCAGTTACAATTAGTAGATTTATACCACTCTTATGTCTGTGCAATATGTATAAAGCTGGAGCCAGCAGACTAGCTCAGCTTAGCATGAAGAAAAGAAACCAAGGGAAAACAGCGAGCCTGGCTCCTTCCAGAAGTAATAAATCCACCTATCAGCACCTCTGAAACCCACTGATTAACATGTTGTATCTTGCTTTTATAATCTGTACAAATACTAGAGACTAAAAACGGCACGTTGTGGAAGGAAGTCACTGCTCCCGCCCATGAAATAGTCCAGCACATAACCCCAGTAAAACTTCAACTTGTTTTCATCAGCCGTCAGATTATTTTCACCTCATAAGTGTGTGTGTCATGATGGGAAAATGTGACAGTGTGTGTCCCAATGAAACCAACTTTGGCGGCAACTTCTACGGAAGCCGTTCTGAGTGTTTTGCATACACAAAGAGACAGACAACCATTCACGCTTACATTTACCCCTACAGACAACTTAGAGTCACCAGTTAACTTGCATGTCTTTGGACTGTGGGAGGAAGCTGGAGTACCCGGAGAAAACCCACACTGACATGGGGTGAACATACAAACTCCACACAGAAGGGCTCCCCCACACTGGGTTCAAACCAGAACCCTTCTTGCTGTGAGGCGACAATGCTAACCACTGCACCACTGAGCCCCCACCAAACAAGATACAACATGTTAATTAACGACAAGCTGTTTCCACGCTTATACTAAACTAAAGGAACGCCTGCTGGCTGACTTATTCATGTATGTAGTATGACCGAGTACACAGACATTCTTGTTTTATTTATGCAATAAAGTGCAGTGTATGGTAAAGTTTAAACTCACCAAAAAGATAATAGAAAATATATAGAAATAAAATATGATGATAAGTGGAGTTAAGTTTTAATAAACTTAAACATTTTATAAAAATACATTTCCTAGCTGCTTTTTTTTTTGGGATTCAAAATTCATAGGAAGGGCAAACTGTTAAAATGTAATCACTCACCTGAGTAAACAGTGCCATTGACCTCCACAGACACACTGATACTGGCTGCTCCGTTAGTGGAGATACTCAGAGACAAATCCTGTTTGCTCTCTGTGGGAGAAAAAGACTCCACTTAATGAACTTTCCTAAAATCATGTTAAGCAATGATCAGGCCTGTATCATCACAGCCAAGGCAACTCACCTTGTCCATTGTTAAGTTTGAGGTTCATGGGGTTGAAGTGAGACGCCAAGGCCAGGAGGTTTTGCTGGAGGGCCTGCTGCATGAGGCGTTGCTGCTCCTCCGCCATCCGCATCATTTTTTTCTCTGGGCCGTCGGCTGCAGCTGCTGCAGCTATAGCTCCTCGCTCCAGTCTCTCTCTGAAATGCTCTAACGTGGCTGCTTGTGCCAGCTGTTGCTGCTGCTGCTGCCCCAGGGCCAGCGCCATGGGCAGCCGGCTGGGCATCACAGGGGTTGACATCTCATCTGATGGGGAAAAAAAATCACAGTGATTTTTATTTTAAATGTCATTAAATCAGAAAAACAGCACAAAGAAAGCGCAAAGAAAAATGATAACTTCCCTTTACATAAAAAGGTAGCAGTTCAGAAAATGGCAAAAAAAAGTATCCTGTCCTGCATCAATACTCAAAAACACATGATCAATCTGCTGAATGTAAGCAAGATTTAAACCAGTGGTTCCCAACTGGTCCAGCCACAGGGTCCAGATTTCTCCTTAGTCATTAGTTTAAGGTCCACAGAGTTTAATTTATTCAGTGTCATACTTGCGCTGAGCTAGTTTGCTGTCTCTGTTAAGTAGCTGTCTGTTAGTCACTCACTCTACAGCAGGAAACGCCACTTAAATCATCTATCACCAGATGAGGGAACACAATAGTGATTGAGGCTGTTGCCCAGCGATGAAAGCTCATGGATTTGCAGTATAACAAACTGGGTGTCTGTGGCGACGTTCCCGGGAAAAAAAAATCTCAAGTGGCGCACAGTTAGTGACTGTTTTCATTCACCCAGCAGTGCTTGCTGACTTGCTTTTATGCTCGCTCATTTACATGTGTAGAGTGGCCTGCTGTTTTTCCTGTGTCTGCTAGCTTTCTAGTAAACGGTTATTATGACCAGATGACTGACTGACATCACACAGGTGACACTGTTTGGATCTCTGAAGTGAGATCCAATATCACTGCTTATTGCCATAGAGAGATTGTTAGCTCATGAATCAAGTAGGAGTCCTCTAAAGGATTGGTATAAAACAATATGGAATCAAAGCTAAATCAAACACATTCTTCGATGGTGATCCAAACACCACCAGTTGTCTTTGAGACAAAAGTAATTTTCAAAACATCAAACCAGGGATATGAGTTCTCTTACACATTGCATCATACCTGCGCTTCTCTTTAGACTCGGGCTGGCGGATGCATTCAGGCTGTTGTGTCCAGTCGGGGTGGTTTGCATCGTGGGTGAAGAGAGGAGCGCGTGTGGAGCGGAGCTCGGTGACGGAGAGTAACGGTACAAGCTGCTGGTGTAGCTGGGACGACGACCTTCTCTGCGATTGCTGTCGATGGCAGCCTGAAGCTCACCTGGAGAACTCAGACCTTTCTTCTCACACTCAAATGGGTACAGGTACTTCATATACCTAATTTGAAAGATTTCAAATTAGTCACATGATCTGGTGAGAATGACGCCATCTGTGTGTTTCAACACCCATAATACCACACATTATATGCCAGAAAAACGATTTAGTATGTCCCAATACACAGTAAATCAAATGTAGTACGCCAGAAATACCAGGATGTTCTAGTACATCTGGTCAAATTTTGCAATATGCAAGCCAGCATGGTTTTCTGGTTATTCTGCCTCACAATCCTCTGCTCAGCAGACAATACGTCACATCGACTGAGCTGCAGATGTCCATTAGCTGTCAGTTACCATTGACGGATGACAGCACATTCAAGTAACTGAAAATTATTCAAATAGTAATAATAGGAATATTGATTGTTTAGTAAACAAAATAATCATATATATTACAGAATCTACAATCTGTGTAGTTCTAACTTTTAAGTTAAACAACAAATACTGCAAAGTAACATCAGACCTCGTGATCTCTGTCTCTGGTGAAGTCGCTAAGTGCTTTTGTTTTATCTCCAAGGTAACAAATATAAAAGCAAGAGGGTCAAAGTTCAGGGCGTAATGGTATGAGAAAGTAGTGTGTCTCAGTTGTGTGCATGCTGCATGTAACAGTGCGTGCTTTTTAAGGGCAGCTGCAGAACATACTAAAAGTAAAATGATAAAGTAAGCGATTCATAACGCATCCAATTTTAGCGTAAAGATAATTTACAGTAATGTAAAAAATTTTAAATTATTTTGTCATTTCTCAAAATATAAACTAATGTGGTAACATGCCGACTGCTGTGATGCAAACATAACTAAAGGATGCACCACATGGTTTAAATATACTGAAAAGATACATTTCATTTATTTGTAATAATTATTTTAATCATTGTTTAACCAGGATGTCTGTCAACGTAACAACTTCTAGAGCTTTTCTTAGAGAGACACCTACTGGGTGCGGAGCGTGAAGGCTGCGCTGGTGATGGATGTGGGGAGGTTGAGACCTTTGGTGATCTCCCTCCAGATCTTCTTGTTAATAACCTCCACCAGGCCTCCCTTCTCTGTCACAAGCTTGTAAAGCCTGTACAGGTCCAGCACCTGCTTGGCCATGATGGGGATGCGGTTGACAGGAGTTCCTGAATGAACGAGAGGAGAAATACAATGAAATGTGTTTATTTTCTTTGAATTCTATTCCTGAGAAGTTGGCACAAAACAAGAGTGGTCTTGTAAAAGCATGAAGAGGAGGAGAACTTATTCTGAGGGGCTGAGATTAATGTTGGGTAATATGGCTTAGCATGTGTAATCTGTGTGGATAGACTTCTCTAATGAAGCTCATTTCAGATGGATGGGGGTGGGGATAATTCCTCAACAGCAGCTCTGTTGCTGCATTGATTGAGCGCAGGGGGGAGGGGTGATTATAGGGCCAGCAGTGCCTGCCAATCACAGGGTTGACAGCTACCCTTCCAATCCTGATTTGGAGCAAAGCCAATTAAGCAAAGAGGCTATAAAAGCAGTCGACAAGATCTTTCTGTGCTTTAGATGGACACATGTCACAGACACACACATCTGCTATAGCCATGACCTTTGCACACACGAGTAAAGATTGCAGACAGTGTCCCGCCGCACCACGTCTGTTTGACCAGGATAGGTTTTCACTGGACCTAATTTATCTGCATAACTGTCTCCAACATACAAAACTTAACACTTTCGGGTTGTAGGTGTAGAAAAAATATGCTGTCAAAGTCTCAATTTATTTCAGCTACATCTATTGCTAATCGTGATTTATGTTGTAAATGTTGCTTGTTTTTAGCTAAATCAAAAACTCCTGAATTTTTTTAAGAACTGAAAACTGAAGCTGAAATGCGGTACTCTTACATATAGATGAACGTCCATTGCTTAACGAGTTTACTCAATGTTTTTCAACAAAAATGATGATTCAACACTGAATCTCTGTATAAGGCAACTTATACTTAATTATACTTTTTTTTTTTAAGTATGTCTAAATCAAATTATTAAGTACAAATATAAGCCAAATATACTTAGACTTTTCTGGAAACTTGTCGGTTTAATTCAAGTATACTTAAGTGTAATTTTAAGTATATCTCTGATAAGGACATCAAGAGTAAACTGAACCCAGTGATGGCAGCGTCAGCAGGCAGCATTGGGCCAGTTGATTTGGCCCGATTCTGGGGCGTCAGGATTTCAAGGGCTACTCTTAGCTACATCTGTCAACACCTCTCCACAAGAACACACTCCATGTAAGTGACATACCTGTTTCGCTTTGTCTGTAGATGTTCTTCTATAGAGTGTATGTGACAGTTTGCTACATATTCCCAGAATAATTTAGTTGAACTTGAACCATTTAGTCAACCTATGCTGCATAGACTGAGGGAATGGTTTGCGTTCAACTAAATGTAGGTATGCCCATAAATTGTCACATATGCTCTTTTTAAGTTGAAAGAAAAAAAAACAAAACAAAAGGGGGTAAATTACTTTTAAAAGCAAAGACTTTTCAACTCATTTAAAGATCAATCAGTCCTCAAACTTGAGCAGCATTGTGGTTTTACTCTAAGGTGTGTTGTTGAATTTACTAGCAGTAGGATTTGAATAACAGCCATGCTCTAAAAATGTCACTCCATCATGAACAAATAAACATCACATTGACATAAAAAAGCATCCTCTCAGCGACGTCTCTAGAGCGCCACAGCTTTGTTTATTTGATGCTGCCTTAGCTACTCAAAAAACCAAAAAGATGTGTAAAACAAGAAGGCTTTAACTCTGAATCTTACCTCGCTTCTGCATGAAGACAAACAGCTGATCCAGAAACTCCTTCCGTTGTGGGTCGTTATCCAGTTCATAAAGCTGTAGGTCCAAAAACAAACATCAGTAACAAGCTACAAACTATTACTCCGATTATTTCAGCTATTTTCCTGTTTATATACATCTACTGAATCTACTGACCTTGGCAAAGTCCCTGGATGGTTCTCCTCTTACTTTTCCTCCATCGTTGTCCTCAGACCAGACGGCACTTCCTCTCTGTAAATACACACACACACACACACACACACAACATTAGCAAACACCATGTCAGCTTTATGTGATAAATTCAGTGAGTAATTTGAATTGCTCACATCAGACTAAAAATTGACATACATATATATATGTATATATATATATATATATATGTATATATATGTATGTATATATATATATATATATATATATATATATATATATATATATATATATATATATATATATATATATATATACACGTATATGTTAAAATCAAGATAAGAGAACACTGGGACGTTTTGTCCTCTGTGAGATACCATTTCTATTTAAAGCTTCTCTTTATTTATTTTATGTTTTCCTCAAGGACTCTGGACTTTGTTCCTACCTCATGTGTCCAAACCTGCTTTTTTTCCCAGCACTGAAACCTCCGTTAACTGTGGGACAGTCAGACATTAAACAGCTGGTGCTGTTGTAACGCATACTATATGTTACATTTTATATCATATGCTATATATTATACATTTCACCTTATATATCATATCTAATTCTGTATAATGTTAATATGCCATTCTGTTTTATTACATTATGTATTATATTATATTTCTATATTCATACAGAAAAACACATCATCATTACTTAATCATATTGTATGTCATTCTAGTGTATGCCGTTATAGTAGATGGTATCATATTACTCTTTCATGTACTATACTGACTTTGCAGCTACTAATCACACCAACAGTAAATACAGCACTGGTCATGGGTACTAAATGTGACTGCTTGCAGCTTGCTTGAAACTTTGATTTTGCTCTTGTATGGTTTATATTTTTATTTCTCTAATTATCTGTGCTTGTTTCTGTCCTCATGCTGCAGCAACAACCTAATTTTCCCCTCTGGTGATTGATAAAGGCTTATCTTACCTTATACTTCTCAAAGGGAGTGTCAGTTTAAAGCTGGACACAGTAAAAGGAAGCTTAATGAAAGGCCCCGGGCTCATTATGTGGTTTAATTTGACATGTTATTCCTCCATCACCTCTCCCTTGACATGACAGTTAAAGGTTAAAAATGTGAGTAGAGGGCAGTCTGTGGAAACTGTGTGCAACTGTGTGGAAAAGCCCGCTGAGATGGTATTGTACTTCTGATGCACACAGAGAGCTGCGTGATGACGCAAGTATGTAAATCAAACGTGGTAGAACAGTCATAAGAATGGTCTGTCATTACAATTATATTAAGTAGGTGACGTACTTCTCCTGTTATCCCTCCTATGTTTAGTCAAAACAGACATTATAATTTTTACATTTAAGGACTATCGTGAATCTCGTTTCAGCTTATAAAATGTCACACTGATTTTTTCTTGGATATCTATGATTGATTCGCTTTTTGTAGGCTTATAAGGGTTCACATGTTTACATAATACAAGAACTGAATGGTATGTTTTTTATTAAAACAAGCTTGCATATTTTCAGAAACAAAACATATTATTGTATTTCACAGGATCAAATGCCTCAATTATCACCCTTGTCATTTATCATAACAGACTGTTTTTGTCTTTCCATGTTGACCCTCCTAACGTTTTTATTTGATACGTGCATTTAAATGTACCATTTAGTACTTTAAACACATTACTCCGCTCATTAAATGTTCGGCGTGGCAACTTGATCTGATATCAGGGCTAATACCCATAATATTTCACCGTAAGAGCAACAAAATACGTGGGAACCAATGATCTGTTGGCTTCCAGTCCAACTGTAACTCTCCTCGTGTTTACAGTAACAACACTACTCAAACTGCAAATGCTGGCACACAAACAGCTGCATTATATTTGCAACACAGAGATTCCCAGCCTTTGTTGTCTGAAGTACCCCAACAGCACTATCAAAGGTCACTTGAAGTCAACCATTTATACATCAAGCTAACTATTTATATATTACCTTCAGCTAACTATTTCAGCCATTTATACATTACCTTTAGATATTGTCAACCAGTTATACATTGCTTTTAGCTAACTATGTCAACACATTGGCCTACTTTTAGGGAACCATTTTAACTATTTCTAAATTACCTACATTTCTATATTACTTTTGGCTAACTATTTTAACCTTTTATACATTACTTTTAGTTATTTCAACTATTTATAAATTATCCTCAGCTAAAAATGTCAACCATTTATGCATTAACTTTAGATAATGTCAACCACTTATACATTGCTCTTAGCTAACTATGTCAACCATTTACACATTAGCCTACTTTTAGGTAACAGTTTTCTAAATTACTGACATTTCTATATTACTTTTGGCTAACTTATTTAACCTTTTATACATTACTTTTAGCTAACTATTTCAAACATTTATACAATACTGTTACCCAAGTATGTCAATGATTTATACATTACTTTTAGGTGACTATTTTATCCATTCTACGTTACTTTTAGCTAACAATTTCATGACTTGAATGATTAATACATTACTTTTAATTGACAGTTTCAACATTTTATACATTACTTTTAGGTAAACGTTTCAACCAGTTATCCACGACTCTTCGTGTCAAACATGTATGCATTACTTTCAGGTAACTATTTTTTATTATTTATACAGTAACTGTTTCAACCACTACAGTTACATTACTTCCAGCTAACTATTTCAACAGTTTATACATTACTTTAAGCTATTTATATTTTACTTTCAGGTTACTATTTTAACCATTTATACATTAACTTTTGATAGTGTCAACCACTTCCACATTGGCCTACTTGTAGGTACCCGTTGTAACCATTTCTAAATTACTTACATTTCTATTTTACATTTGGCTAACTATTTTAACCTTTTATACATTACTTTTAGCTAAAAATGTCAACCTTTTATACAGTACTGTTACCCAAGTATGGCAATGATTTATACATTACTTTTCACTGACAATTTCGACATTTCATACATTACTTTTGGCTAACTTTATCTACCACTTACACATTACTTTTAGGTAATCATTTCACCCCTTTATGCACGACTCCTAGCTAACTATATCAAACATGTACGTATTACTTTCAGGTAAATTTTTACATTATTTATACAGTAACTGTTTCAACTACTACAGTTAACTATTTCAGCCGTTTTTACATTACTTTTAGCTAAATATTTCAACCATACATTATTTTTTGTCAACTATTTATCCATTACTGTTAGCCAACCATTTTGACCATGCACATTATTTTTGAGTAACTTTTTCAACCACTTATACATAACTTTTTCATAACTATTTCAAGTATTTATCGCTTACTTACAGTTCACTGCTTGTTTGCCGAATTCCCGCGCACTATAAACGAACACAGGAGATACAGCTGACATATTTAATTACTTAATTTTCTTTCTACCACTCACTGCAAAAGTAAGTTGTCCCTCATGTTGGGATGGCTGTTGTAATGCACTCTTGTAAGCATAGCCTTTTCTCTGGAAAATTATTTTCTCTTCCTGTTTTTAGTTGTTTAACAGTATAGCTGCATGTATCCACTTCACACATTAAACTGCCCCTGTGGTGGCGGAGCTGTTGACACATCTAATGGCTTCAGCTTAGAAATTCCAATAAAGGACTCCCCTTGCAGAAAGCTTATTGATGTGAAGGTAGATAAACATCCCAGTCTTTTCACCATGAAATGGGAATAAAACCCTTCCCCCCTTATTGATGAGCCAGTGAGACCTACTGTGGTTTTATTAACAAAGAGCCCTCAGTTAATTGCTCACAGAGTTTTCACACATTCAGCCCTGGGAATCCTGATAGAATTCAGTATGTAGGTCAGGGAAAGGTTTCTTTTGTTTTGTGAAATAACACTAGTTTTTATTAGGTTTTAAATATATTCATATTCCATGAAATTATCAGATTAACAAAGTAATTCTGTAAAAGTGTGTTAGTGCAACCAGCCAAGATAAAAAAATAAATGAATTAAGCTTCATTTAAAAGGTCCCTGTTGAAATACTCAAACATTAACACTAACCGGAAACTTTTAATGAGCTTCATTAAAACCATTCAGCTGCTCAGCAGAGCAACAGTGAAAACTTATCCCCCTCCAAATGTTAATGTAGCCACAGGAGGGCCAAATTTTTAATCCAGATCAAATTATTGGGTCTTTAGTCACCCCAACAAGTCAAGATAAATTATCTGGCCCCTTGCTGTGCTGTGAGGTGGGACTGTGAGCAAACAGGGGCCTTTTGTGCACGCACATGCTGCATTTAAGGGCGTACAGTGAGACTGCACACAGGGAGTGAACAATAGCTGCCCGGCATGGTGAGGCTTGTACAGCATGTAGGGATCTTCAAAGTTGTTTGATTAATAAAATGACTGAAAGAAAAAAGCTAAAGAAGTAGAGAGGGGCCCCATTTTTGGAAGAAAAGAGAGTAACAAGAGAAAATCATTACATCCAGTTCAGCCAGCCACAAGGTGACTTGCAAAGTGAACTTATTTACATGGATGTCACATAAGACAGTGTCACTGCAAATCACTTAAGATGTCCGATTATTGAATTCAGTCTTTAAAAACACTTACAAAATTTAACTGTGTCTAGTCATAGGCTGCATACTGTTTTACAACTGCTTGCAAATCTGAATAATGTTCACTACAAACCTGTTAGCAATGATAAAGACACCTATAATGCCTTTTAGCTCATCTTTACACATACGTAAATAGGATTAAATCAAATATCAAAAGCAATCCCTCCTAAATCTTGACAGAAATGGGTCAAAGCAAATGCTTCACATACATCTTGCTCTCAAGATAAATTAAGCTTCTGAGACATTTCCTGTGCTTTAAGCGGTGGAAGAAACTGAATCCAAACCATGTTACACAACCCAGTTAAATTCTTTTCACAGCGGTCTCTAAAAACACCTTATTGTGCTTTAATTAAAACTGAACAAATGCTCTTCATTGCACTAGGTGTTGTGTGGCGGTCTCACAAAAGGAAATGCAATTCTCACTACAGTGGCCATATAATGTATTGATTACTCGCAGCTGAATTAAGCTGCCATTAAGTGTTGCCAAGCGACGGCTTAATTATACACAGCTATCCACTGAGCTATGTCAGCAAAGAGGTTTCTGAGCCCGTCGAGGTTTAAAAAAGAGGCTAATGAACACACTTAATAAATTTCACTCCACATGTAACTTTTACCAAAACTCAATGGAGAGAAAAGTAGAAGAAAATATGAAATCTCTCTAAATAACGAAAAAGAGGTGTGCAAATCTGAAATACCAAAACACCGTTCTGCTCCACTACTTCTACTTTAAGTAAACTTTATGGGTAGCTGCTTGCTGGTATGCTGTGAGGCACTACCCCAGCTGTCCCTCTGGCCACAGGCCTCATTAATCATAATGTATTGTATTGGCTTTGGGGCTTTACAAGGGAAACACACACACACAGAGGAACCAATCAGATTGGTCTCCATAAAGAGGAAGAAAAATCTCTGAGGGGACTCTCTGTTTCCTCGAAGTAGTCACACATATCTGTTGGAAAACATACTCCAAAATACTGCCATTGGATCTCATATTAAATATCATCTTTTGCCATGTTTAAATGACATCTGCCCGATGCAATGAAAGAAAAGTCCACCCACCTACCAGGCAATCCCTTACAGTAGTTAACCCCTGAAGCCAACCTTGCCCGTAAATACATGCTTCAGGCCATTTCATTAATCCTGTGCTCTCATTTTAACTTCATCTCTGTCAGACTTGAAGGCTGCTTTGAACAGTGAACACTGGACCACAGCCAAGACCAATTAGCTCCCCTGGTGGCGGGGATGCATTTTCAAAAGTGTGAGACACGAGGTGAAGTATAGCAGACGGAGAGATCTCTGGCCTGGACGGTAATTAAACACTATCAAGCATGGGCATCTTGCCAAGGGGACACACACACGTGAGAAAAGGGAGCCTGACTCTCAGTGGGGAGAAGTCAGCGATTAATAAGAAGAATTACAACATACACCAGCTAACACACACAGAGATACATGCTGATTTCATCTCTGTATAGATGACTTGAGGCTATTTAAAATATGTAGTTGTAATAAATTTGATGTATTCAAGATTAGACATGATGTATCTGTAATTTTTGAGAGAAAATGTTCACTATAAAAGATGGGAAAATACAGAAGGAAGAAAAACAGCATGGCCTTCGTGCAGTTAAGATAACTCACTTGTTTAAATGGCTCATCATAGCCCCAGTCAGCAAAGCCATTAGGTGATGTAAAGGCGTGTTGGCCTGCAGGAGAAAGCAGCTCCTTCTCCTCATGCTCCTGTTTTATTACTGGGGGTGGAGATTGGGACATTTGCTTTACAGCAGACGTCTGAGGTGTAGAATAAGGAGGGAAGGGGAAGCCTGCAACCTGCTGGAGTTGAGGCTTCTTAGCCTGCTGATGAGGCCCGTCCTCCATCTCCTCCTCCTCCTCATTGTTTTCCTCGGCCTCATCATTTTCCTCAGGCTCCACCATTTCCTGTCCCTCCTCATCCGAGTCTTCATCTTCCTCATCTGGATCTGTTCTGCTGAGATGGCTGCTCAAAGCTTGTTGAGCCGCTTGATAAGTCTGTCCATCTGCTTTTCCAAATAATGCAGAGTCTAGTCTGGAGCCAGAGGCTCTGGCTGCAGCGGCGTGCTGAGCAAACAGGAGCTGGGCGTGAAGAAGTTGCTTCTCTTGCAGGTTCATCTCCAGTTTGGCCTCCTGTTGTCTCTGCAGATGCTCCATCATTGCCTCCAGCTTCACTCCGGCGTTACCGGACGGTGGACACCCAACTAAACCGCTCTCCTCAAGTGAGCTTGACTATGGACAACAAACAGAAACCACAAACTTCATTGAGAAAATGTTTGAGTGGGTGCTTTTGGTTTTATAAACGGCAGCATATTACCCAGTGTTATAAATAAATCATGGAAACTGTGTTCAACAGGTACAAAATGGCAAAAAGAGGCAAATTAAACTTCACTAAAGTGTTGTTTAAATACCAGGTGTAGTGTCTGGATAAAGTCATATTTTTGTTTTGGGATACAAACAGTCATGTTGAAGTGATACTTAAAAAAAAAAAAGATGTCTGGCCTTCAGAAAGCAAACTAATGGTGGATTAGGTGAAACAAAGCTTGATGGCTTGAGACAATAATTAACAGAAAATATATTAATGTACTTTAGAATAAATTAGCAGCCTGAAACAAAATATTTCTCTTTAAGATTTTAACAAAACCCTCACTTTGTTAGATATCTAAAATAACTCAGAATTAGGTTACATCATAAATCGATTCTTTATATATGGAAATACAACTTTATTTCACAGTGCAATAAATGCGAGAACTGGGCCTGTGCCAATGATCAGAAAAACACTTCACCTGGTTGATAACTAGAGAGAAAATTGAACCTATTTAAGTGTAAATGTTCCTGCAAAGCCCTACATTAATCGCCATTTGCTTTGTTACTGTAACAAACACGAGTGGGAGCGTAACCAAGCCGTCGACACTCACCATTTGCGCCTTTGAGTAATCCATCATCGCCAACAGGTCTTATCTAGTTTTTCCGTCTTCCCTCCGGCAGCAATAAATCGCATCGCATGACCAGTTTGTTTTTAACCAGAAAGAAAGATTCCTCTGATCAAATGTGATTTCAAAAGCTCCTGCAGTGTGTGGAGGCCGGATTGATCGGAGCTGGAGGAGGGGAAACACTGCTCAGCGCTTTACCTCCCTGGTCACTGCGCATGGAAACTCAAACATCTTTGATTGTCTTTGACTGAGCGGCCTACACCCCCAACTCGCATGAATGAAAGGCCCGCCCCGTGCGTAAAGCTCGTAAAGTGGGTCTTCTTGCCCGCATAGCCTTTCTGTGGAACAACCCACCCACTTCACAAGGAAATCCCACCCACTGCCATTATCCTATACACTTGTATGGTTATTAAGGTTAACACGACCGCTACTAAAAATATGACAAAACCTTATTTTAGTCTGGAGCTGATTCATTCACACTGCAAATGGGCCTGACCTCTACACCCACAGGACGTTTTCTTTTTCATTCTCCACTGCTGCATTGGTTTCATTTCACAGCAGAAACATGCATGGAAATTCAGTCTGGTTATTAAGTCACGGTTCATTAGTCATTGTCCCTTTTTCTTTGGAGCAGCGTTAAGTATATTAAACAGGAATTTGATTTGGATGAAAATGAAACTGCACAGCTCTGTCATTCTCATTCAGATATTCTGCACATATTCTTTTTTTAAAACATATTTCTATTGGTTTTTAAACCTTTGAACTCTGAGCAGATGGCTGTGATTTCTATCGAAAGCATGGGGAAAAGGAAGGCACTGAGCAACTTGGTAAAAAGTGTCCCTAGAAGACTTAGAAAAACTACATTTATAACTATTTTATTTTTTAAAATTATGTTACAGAATTGTTATAATTTTCCCATGTCATTTTTTTATTTATTTATTTTTACTAATTTTTAATTTTGTCTTTTTTACTAATGTCTTTCTATTTTTTTAGGGTCACTTTTTTCTTTTGTTGTTCATTGCCTTCTTCCCATGTTTTTAAAGAAATCAAGCCAATTTGCTCAGGTTTAAACATATAAACTGCCATATAGCATTATAAAAGAAAAGCAAAAAGGATATACATAAGCACAAGTACACAGATATACAGATAACTACATATGCACAGAGCCTTCAAAAGAACAGACAGTTGCAGAAGATGAAGGCCTTATCCAATGTCCATCCCAATGTGATTGGATACAAGATGTAAAAAAAAAAAAAAAATTAAAAATGACTTTATTCACATGGAGTTATCAAGAGAGTGGGGGTTCAGAGTTTTCTATATTCCAAGAATGGATTCCAAATTCTAATAAATTTATCAGAAGAGCTGTTTAATGTCAGTTTTATTTTCTCAGGTTTGACATGTTGCATCACTTCCTTCAACGACTGAGTCCAGCTCCATGGTTGAGGGTTCTTCCAGTGGAGAGGGGTTAATGTCCGTGCTAATAAAGTGACATATTTCTTAATTTTGAGTTTAGATCCTGAAAGATTCTTATCTTCCTCTCCTGCTATGCCAAAGATAGCTGTCAAAGGATCTGGGTGAATTTTTCTTTTAAAGATATCTGATAGTGTTTTGAAGATCAAACTCCAAAAATACTGCACATATTTTTAATTTTTTGTTTGTTTGTTTGTTTGTTTTGTTTTTTGGATGCACATAGTTTTTTTTTCTAATTGTGTAGCATCTTTTCCTATTCCTATTTTTATTTTCTCAAATTCCTTGTAAGTGAAAACCTACATGTCCAAAAAAAAGTGCAAAGTGTGTAAAAGAGGCTGGCAGAGGTCATTTGTTTTAGGTACTGCAGACCTAATATTTTACGTTTTCCCTAAAATGGTCCACCTTTAATTCCTGTATCCTCCTGAGACCTGAGCTTTTGTTTGCTATGCATTTTTAATTTCTCCCAGCTATTTGACATCAGAAAGTAGTTGTTTTTGTTAAGATTTTATTTATTGAGATCGCAGATATATGTCTCTTCATATGCATCCTCTTCATATATATATATAAGTCAAAGAATCACACACAGATAAACAAAAATCAAAACACACAACACAACAAAACAAAAATAAATAAACGAGTAAAGGTTCACAGCATCACAGTTCTCAGGGGCAGTCAGGTATGTGGAAGACATAATAGTGGCATATTGAGCACATAAACCTACATGGAGATTTGTTTCGAGACCTCAGTCCATGCATACAGTCCACTCCTAAGGGCCAGGGCCCCATCACTTCAAATATAGTCCAGAAAAGGGTCCCAACATGTGAAAAACTTAAACAGGTGGTCCTTGAGCCAAAAGCTTATTGCTTCTAAAAGAAGTTCCATAGTGCTCCGGATCCAGTATGAATCCATAGGGACAGTATCTGAAATCCCCTGAAGAAGAACACACCCCCTTGCACTAAAAAGAGGCACCTACAGTAGCTTCGGTAAAGAGGGGCTAAGGTTCGGTGCCACTGCCTGTATCCCAAGAAGACAGTAGTTTTTAAAATAAATGTCCTCATATGGGGTTATTGGGTTTATTTGTGATTGCCACAACTGTAATAAAATATGAAACTGTTAATGTCAGTGCATGAACATTGTTGTACAAAAGCAAAGTTACAAACAATACAACATTGTTTTGCAACTCTATGGGTTATGGGTCACTGTTCAAATCTAAAACTGTCAATTTCAATGTCTGATCATGGCTGTGCAAAAACTTAACTGTGATTTGTTCATTTTGTAACTCTATGTTTTCCTTGCTCCATACTCCAAGCTAGGAATGTCCCTTTTGTCCCAGTCTGTAACTCCTAATTGACCAGCGTGAGATGCTCCAACAATCAAGTCCCAGTGTCCACAAACAAATACTTAATTAGTCAAATCTCTATGCAATATCAAACTACAGACATTATTAAACATAAACAAGTTTCAACCATAAAATGTGAGCACGTTTTGGATCTTGTCCACTTTTCTGTTGGGATCAGCTGCAGATTGACTTGGCAGAGATGGCTGCCATCTTGTTTTTACATGGATTAGTGTATTGTGCTCTTACTACCACCAGCACAAAATATTGTCTACAAACAAGTACAACGTGCCTAAAGTAAGTAGAATGAACTATATGGTGCAACAAAGCCTAAATGTCATGTCCTCATAGGAGGACACAGGGCCTCAGAAGGATCATCATAGTGGCATTAATGAATAGATGTGTTACAGTTTGTTCAGCTTCATTCTTCTAATGGGTTTCTTGGAGCTCAGACAAGGGAAATACTTGACGTCACTTTTTACTCTTGCTTGACCGCAAGACCAAGACACATGCCGCTGACCCAACTGAATACAGAATATAAGCAAAATGAAGAATTCAATTCATTGTCATTAACAATGTCTTCTTCTGAGAGTTGAGCAGACACTTAAATTGAGAACGCAACTTGTTCACACGCTCGAGCAGTCCAGCGTTGCGTTCATGGTCTTGAGGGGATATTTGCAAGCATACAAAATCAAAACTTAGTCATTTCCTCTCAAATATCTGAATTTAGTTTCAGAATGACCTTGTAGCAGGAGCAGATGCTGAACAGTGACTAATAAAATTAACAAGAATAACCAGTTACTCATATTTTTCCCAGTAAACCACAGGTTTACTTGAATTATTCATCTGATGCAGTATCAAAGTTGAAACTAATAAAAATGTTTAAATCTCAGTTTAAATCTCGACCTGTATCTTGGAGCTCTTTATGTTAAAAACTAGCTACATGGGTCTGCTTTTGAATGGTATAGGCGTGATCTCAATAACAAACACAAAATGCATGATTTGGTCTCAAATACAAGGAGAGAAATGTTACAATTCCCTTGATAGTCTGGTTAGTTGTAACACAGCCTGGGGTGAAACTTACTATTAAGTACACATTTTGTTTTAAATATAATACAAATGAACAAGTATGCACATTCAAAATGGCACAACAATTATGTTTGACACAACCCCACTGAACCCTTCTATTAATACACCCTGGAGGAATATTTTACTAACCCCAATAAAGGTAGCATCCATGGTAATTATAAGCATAACATGCTGATATTCAAATAATCTATTGTTCATATATATATATATCCTAAGACCATGGACTTATAGAATGTATAAAAACACTGTCCCAATCTCTGTATACAAACCCATTATGGTCAATATTCCAGTTATATGTTGATAATAACACTACACCATTTGCCATTTGAACACGTTTATTTTACAAGCATAAAATTTTCCCTGAAATGAAAAACAGATGAAATATAGATTGAATACAGTAGAATGATTTTTACATTCATGTGAAAACGCTGCTCCCTGGTGGCAAAATGTGACTCTCACAAGAAAATCCAGACACACCAAGTTAAACATGAACCATAAAGAGGCGCTCTGCTCTTTGTTAAAGCAACTTGTAATGAACTGAGTCAGCACTCAGACTATTTCAAAAATCCCAAAGTACTTGCGACACTCAATAAAGACACATTTTCCTTTATTAGGTTCATCAATATTTTACAAGCAAAAGAACTTAATAAAGGCCAAATTAAATATCACACGTATTATATGAGGCAAACAGTAAAGTACAAGAGTTCTGTGTACTGAGGATATCCACTGTCATCAGATCTGAAACAGAGCAAGCAAAGTTTCTGTTAGACTGCATCTTATGACAAATCTAGTGGTGGAGAAATCACACATGACTGACAGGAGAATTTTAATACGTACTCGTCTACAGTTTGTCAATGCCGAGCTCTTCAGGTGTAGAGATGCCGAGCTCGTCTAATGTTGGCCGCAGCTCTTGGATCAGATACGGGTAGATCTCTTTATGAGGGCCGGATTTATCCTGAGGAAATACCAAACGTAACACCCATTAATCATTAACTCACAACAACTAACTGCAGAGATGCTGGTTGGTAACATTCCCCAAATTATTACCCAGCTCAGAAGCTGCCTTTTTTTTCTCCTCTCACCTTCACAGCTTCCAAAATTCGGATAGCGCTGGCCAAGTCGTTTAACCTCCGACAAGCTCTCAGTGCTGCCTCGAGAATCTTTGGCTCAGGTACCAGATCATAACCGATCAACGTGTTCATCCCTGAAAGAAGGAAGCACATCTTTTAAACTAGAGAAGAGACAGAAATAAACACAGTTACTAAAACTCATTTATTTCATTTTGTCTGTCGTTTACAAGGAAAAGGCTGGCAAAATGTAATATTCTTCTACTTCAATAAATCCCACAGAAGGCCAAGATCATTAATAAACTGATCCCACTGAAAACTGAAAATTATTTTCTGTGTGGTCTGATCGCTTGTATCTCCATAAATTAGCCACACAGTTACTGGGTGACATGCTCCTTTATTACAATTAACATGGTTACTGTGGTTTATTTTGAGTTCGCACACACACCATCCTAGAGCCAAAAATACTCACTGGTGCACGTGTGTAAAGCATATTAATCCATGGATGAAAATAGTCCCCAATAACTGCACTACAGTTTGTAAAAAGCTAGCGTCCAGCTGTCTGAGGAAATTGCTGAGCTTATTTTAACAATGAAAGTGCGTATCTGCGACTTGCTTTTAAAGGTTTACATCTTAAGTAGGAGCCACTGTATTTGGGGCTGTGAGACATATACAAGGTAGGAAAGTCAGGAAGTACTTAGAGACAAGCATATGGCTGGTTTTGGTCTTTTCATGAGATTTGTTGACAATAAAAAATATGGAAAAGCAACTACCATATCCTTAGATGTTTTTCTAATATATAAGTTGAGTAAAAACATTTTTAGAAGTTGAAATTATTAACCAACCATAAGTGCAGCACTACTTCCTGGATTCCTGTTTATGTTTGAATGTAACGTTCGACCACAAAGACGGAGCCATTTCAGTGAGGTTCTGGTCTTATCACCTCTCACCTGATAATGAGTCTTTCCCTAGTTCATGTTCTTTCCTGCCACTCAAAAAAATTACTACGCTGTGCTTTTTTCTCGAGACCAAATATAGCTCTGCATTAAAGAACGTGCGATGCTTCAGGTACCACGTAGACGATGAAATACGATCCAGGAAGTCACGGGTCAGTGAGAGATTAATGTGTCTGAAGGCTTATCAGACATTGAAACACAGCACAGCTGCTTATAATACTCTGTGACAGGATTTTATTACTCTGGAAAGCTGTCAGTGTGTCAATCATTTTGTCAAATCATATTTTTCACACAGAAAATGAATGGTACACACCCATCAACTGAGAAAGTTGTATAAACTATGGCTTTTTTGTAGCATATCTGTAACATCAAGCACTGAAAACTGTTGAGTACCTAAAGCTGGCACTGAACGCTCACTTAAACTGGCACGGTATTTATTTATTCTTTGATCAACGTTTCAGATTTGAATAATAATTTTCCTATTAGTAAAATATTTAAACCAAGTTCTTGTTCAACTACTTTCCTAACATTTGATATTAGCACCTTTTACACTGCCTGTTCATGCCTGTTCAAGGTAGGAATGTCAAACTATCATCCTGCCTTGTCGCTCTTTATAAAAGGTACAGTCACACAATGGGGGAACAGAGCTGTCTCGTGGTTTAGACAGCAGCGAAGGTAGTAACACCATCGAATTTACATCCGTGTAAAGGGACAGCCAGCAGGACTGAATGGGTGCCACGATATGACGACATCTTATGTGTGCAACCAACTGTCTGGAGCTATAAAAGCAGCAATCAACAGCTAATTCAAAGAAGAGGAAGGGCAGCAGTGGAAAATGTCTATACACTGGGGAGACAGTGAGTCCGGGAGCACCACAGGACTGGTAAATGACTGGTACTGCTATGTTATGCTATTGTTTTGTTTGGAAAGTGCTGCAGACATAGATGTAATATGTCACACTGGAGGTCGACGCTGTTGTTTTAAATGTCTCTCCAGTCATGCCCCTTTTGCTTCTGGAACACCGGCATGCTATTAAAAATTACACACTGGAGCAGCATGATGAGCTGTTGTTCAGTTCAGTGTAAAAATGCAAAGGCGGCATAATGAAGGGACTTCATAGTGACCCTAGAGTGTGATCTCTGTAAAATAGGCTATTTGCTAAGGTTGGATTTTTGTAAAATGAAGAAAGAGGTTTAATAGAAAAAGGTGTACGTTCATTAAAATAGGGTGCTGAAAGTGAATTGCCTAAGTATATGTTCTGAAATTGAAGTTATCTCAGATTACGAATTAGCTTTTAATGACACCTGGCACTAGTACTGAATGTTCTTGGGAGTGGTCACATTACACAGAGACAAAAGTTAACAGTGAGAGACATCAGCTGTGCTGCTAGTTCACAATGAAGTGCTAATTTTACGGAAATAAAATTTGCATACTTTTAACTCAAACTTTCATATGGTAACCCTCTTAACACTTTAGTAATCTTTCTACAATACAGAACGCTGTGAACCTTAGTTTCAGTAATAGAAAATGAAAAATCAAGCCACTTCATCACAGTAACACACTAACATTAATCCTGCAGATCTAACATTTAAAGCAGTCATCCTCACAGATTTGCTACAAATCTTCAATCAGTCCAAATCTTTACCAGTTGACGCCAGCTGTTGACTCATGGTAAATAGTATGGTTGCTAAACATTAGCTTTGATTAACTAAACTGACTGAACTGAAAAACACCTTCCTCATTACCCCCCACAGTAACTACTGGACACTATGTATTTAGTTTCAGTTCTGAATTTCACAATGCCATTAACTTTAGTGATTTAGTTTCACTGTCAGTGTCAATGTCATCCATACACGTACCTTTTCTCAGCTCCCATGCGTCAATGTCTGGCTTGTTAAAATAGGTGACCCAGCGGGCGTCAAACTCCTCGTCTGTCTCCTGCTTTCCATGTGAGTAACACCTTGAGGCCAAAACAGCTGCACAACGACAACAGTTTTTAGTTGAACAACTTATCATCAGTAAAATAAAGCACATAAAGTGGCACCTAGTTGAAAAAGACGTAGATGAGCAAGTACAGTCAAGGGTGTATACATAGAGAGAAGTGAGTAGACGACGAATGCTGTCTGTCTAGTAATGCAATGCAGCTGGATCACAGCCGACGTCCTGACATGACCTATATTGCACCTACAAGCCTGAACAGAGTCTGACAAATAAACAGATCAGTGCTATGTGTACTATTTATTATTGATATTTTTAAGATGATATGCATTTAACAAACGTAAATTGTACTTGTTCTATCAACATTAATTACTTTCATTTCCCTGATAGAGAAGACAATGTGTCATGATTTTTGACAAGATACCACACTGTCAGAGTAACGTGTGTTTCCCGATTGTTATTGCTAGTACCAAATTAAAACCTTCTGATGACAGGAACACAATAAACTAGCAGGCGCCAGACAGTTCAAGTCAACTAACCTAGTTAGCACTTTAGCTACTAGCATCAGCAGCAGAGCTACAGGCCCCAGATTGAGCCTTCCCACTGGGTCATGGCAAGGACACAGACACTACCGAGCTGAACACCGGGACATTTTCAGAGCAGCACACCTTCAGGTGATGTGGCTAATGTCAGCAACGCACTACAGTCTACATAATTTGACTGAACATTAACACGTTTAACGGTGCGGCGTGCGTTTATAACTGACAGACACGCTGGCTAAGCTAATATGTGCTAGCTAGCTAGCTAGCTCAACGCGGTCAGCCACACATGATTTCCGTTAGAACTTCGCCCTGACAGTTTCACGAGCTACCAAATTTCACAATAACACTCGGAGGTGATAGCTGAATGGAGACATACCTTGGCACCCAGGTTGCCTGCGGGTTAAACTCCGGACACCGGAGACCGACAGTCGGACGGCGGCTCTGAACATGATGCGGACAGCCAGATACACGAACCGGTGAGCTTTGGTAGGAGGAAGCTACCGCTAAACTTGCTCAGCCCGTCACGTATGCGCTGCCGCACTGCGCATGTGCAAACTGCAGTTCATTTGTATTTAGTCTGTATTGTTGACCTACTGGCTCTGCTTTGACCTAGAAATATATCAATAAAGTGTCGAGCCTTTTTTATGACTTTTTTGTCTTGATTTAAAGAAGAAGTTGCCCTCAGTGAAAACTGCATTAAAAAGTTTACATATGCATTATTATTCTCACAGAAAGGTTCAGCAATCATGGGATATATTTTAATGTGATGCTGTTTAAGATATAAGAGATGCCAGCATCCTATGAGACCTATTTAATAACATTACGAAAGTACTTTGAATTACCCTTTGTATTAAACTGTGCTGTGCCTCCCTCACATGTGACTCCACAAATACCACACACACCAGTCCCTAAAGCAGTAAGAGATCTTTTGATAAGGGCTGCATATAGGCTATATTGTGAGAGTGTGAGGATGTGAATAAAATAGTCCCAAAGCTTGTGGTCTTGGATGTTATTATATTTCACTATAACACGGAGGTTGTAACCCACAAACATTAACTAACTAACCTGGATCAAAATTAACTGACTGCTGACAGGTGGTCATGAGCAAAAAATAGATTTGTCTAACTGTTAAATATCCAGGTTTATAGAAATTGAAACTACTTTTATTCCATACAGGTATTATATTCAAATAAAAGATGCATACACACTCTCCAACACATCAAAGTTGAAATGCATAGTTCATTTATCTCAGTGATGTTACATCCGTACAAAGAGACAGCATCATTATGAAAATAAATCCTTAACAGAAACATTCACATGATTCAAGACAATGTACATGATTTCCCTCCAAAAGTATAAAACAGAATGAAAACGATAAATGTAAACCTTTACGTTTATATTTACAATGACTGTAACCAACATTGTGTACTGTTGCAGTACTTCGTCGACCTTTTGCATCAGAATAAGCTTCGACATACTTTATATAACTACTAATGTGACTATACTGCTGATAGTCATCATTTAAACACACACATCATTTTCTATAACAAAGTTTTGAAAAGGATATTTAAATTTCAACATGCACATTTATTGCTACAATACAGGCAGATTATGAATTGAGAGAATGTCTTTAGTCCGTCAGAGACAGAGGCATTTGTTTACTTTAGTGGTGAAGTACCTTATGTCAGCATAAAAATATTAAAGTAAAAATTCAGAGGTATTTCATACTTCAGGTAAACTTGATGCTGCTAAAAAGACTTTACTAAAATAACCGTCACGTCGGCCTAATATGTCAATTTTCTGATATTTCACATGTCAGACTTTCATGGAGACGTCCATGGAGAACATACACTCCAGTCGTCCAGACAGACTCTCTTGGCTGTGTGCTGTGAGGGGGGACTGTGAGCTGGCCTGAGCAGAGCTCTGCGTCTCTCTGCATCCTCTGTGGGAACACTCAGGGTTTGGGGGGGTTGGTATCCGGGCTCCTGTGGATCCAGAGGGTCCTTAGAGAGCAGGATACAAATGGCAGGGACTGTCCTCTGCACGGTTACATCTGGTTCTCCCTGTTGTGAACTCTCCCAGACCTCATTCACTGTCTTGTAGTAGAGCTTGGACACCTGGTGGAGCTCCCCCAGTTTACGTTTCAGAATCTCCACACAGGTGATGGTCTTTGTGACTCCTCTACCTGAGCCAGTGAAGACCACCTGTCTTAGTGATGTCCCATTGCTGTCCTTTCCGTCCCCTTGCATGCGAGCCGTTGCAAACCGCAGCAGATTGCGGATCTTGCTTCCTTCTTTCACTCGCATGTGCAGGATGTCTGGTGCTAGGCCGGGGATCGGATAGGGGCTGCTATCCTCTGTGCGACTGATTCTCTTGAAGTTGCTCTGGGCAAGTTTTGGAGGCAAAGATGAAGATGGGACATCAGTGTTGACTGAAGCAGACTGCAGTTCCAGTATAGGGCTGCTTCCAGCATTTGAACTCTTCATCTGACCCCTGGGTTCACTCATTGTTTAGAAAGCAGTGAAGTAACAGTGCAGGATGCTGTTTCTGAGCCTGCAGCCTCGGATTACTTGCATACCTCCTTTGAGATCGGAAACATGTTTCTTTTATCATTTAGTACAAGTAAGTGAAAACTGATCAGTTTTGTAGTCCAAACTTGTGACTTATCCCGATCTTCCTTCTGTCCTCTGTTTATACTGCATTTCCATTTTGTCTTCTGAGCACTGAGATGACAGCCAGCAGTATGAAGAGGGTGTTTCTTCCTCTAATCCCATTGACGTGAAGGAAAAGATGTCCTTGCTCTATTCAGCACTGAGGACAGCTGATGCCAACAAACACATATGAGGCTCAGAGAGAGACATGTAGAGTGGGACATAGTGCTCTTAAAGGCACATGCAACATTTAACAGCGTCTGTCACATTCTAGTTTGTTGGTTTTGGAGGGAAGCTTTTGTTAAACCCTAAAGGGCTCAGAGATTTTTATTTGTCCATGTGGATGCTTGAATTATATGGATGAATTAGCACGAGTTAATGAGATTTAACAAGGCGTGTAACGTGAAACGACCCTTTGTTTAAACTGAATTGGTTTGGATTGTTGACATTCTTAATGTGCCTTTGTGCAGATATTGCACCAAACTACAGTCTCACCGGGGTAAAGATATTTGGAAATAATATGACAGTTATGGCTACGTATCATGGTTTTCAAGACAACTTCTTCTCTGCGCTATCATCAGAGAGCCATATGGTCCTTGAGAAATGTCTTCCTTTGGGCTATTACAGCAACTTCGCATTCTCCTCCCTTCAGTCCATCGCCTGCTGGGCTGACCCAGAAAATGCTTGCTACCTCATTTGTGCCTCTTTTAAGTCAATGACATTTACGAGGACAATCATACCTTGGAGCTGCTGCTTTTTATTTATTTATTTATTTTTGCTAGACTTGCATAAAACCAGAACTTGTAAGAAAGGATCTGTATCCAGCTGCAAACAGAGGTGTTTTCCTGGAGGCTTTCTTTAGATGAGCAGAGCCATGGGAGGAGGTCAGGAGGCAGCTGTGGGGCTCATATGGAACCAGTATACTGTTAAAATGGTGCATTTCTGCCTCACAGGATGGTGTGCACCCCATAATATTCACTGACTTGAACAATCAGAACAACGGTGTGGTTCTCAGTGGTGCTGATGTAGTTCAGAGCAAAATACAACTGGTTCCCAGGAGAATAATCCACTGGCCAACAATGTCAGTTAAATGCACGTTAATTGTCGATCAGAGAGTATTTTCCCATCATGAGAATATTAGAAAATCATCTGGATAATAACTGTGCAACACAACATCTCAATTTATTCTTTAAGTTAGCTCTTTTTAGTAAAAAGTACATTATTTTTGTGTGTGATTCCTGTGACAGATCTGGTGTGTTATGCAGTTGTCTAGTATTTTTCCTGAAGTAGAATATAACACAAGCTCATGCCGTCACTCAGATTCTGAATGTGCTCACTACTCTATCTAATTTAATCATGTGTAACGGTCTGAAATTAGAGACATTTAAAGTATAGCTGTTATAACATAACAATCACAGGGGTTGTATTGGCTCAGTGTGAGCAATGAAAAAGCCCCCAGTAGCTGTTGGTTGGTTACACTTCCATCTTGTGGTACAACACATGTATTACACAAATAACAAAGTGGACCTTTGAGCTGTGGGCAATCTGTGTGACAAGGACAAGGAAGACATTTAATCTGTGGAACAAAATACTGAAAATCTTTATTTTAAAAAGGTGAGGTTATAAAAAAGAAAGTACAAAATATGTGTTGACAGTACAGATTTAAATGACACCATACTGTAAAGTAAGATATAAGGCAAAAAAGTTTTTACAGATGCATGACACAACAAACAAATTTCATCCATCTAATACTGCTAACAGAAAGAAGAGTCGTCCCCTTTAGTTTTGTCACGGTATTTGATCTCACTTAGTGCAGAAGTGTCTGTGATTCTATCCTATGTTATTTTCATCAATCATGTATTGAAAGTCTTCTAACTCTCTCATTTATTTGCTGGTTTAATGGGTTGTTTGGAAGAAGAATAGCCTAAATCAGTGCTTCCCAACTGGTGGGTCACAGCCCAATACTGGGTTGTGGGCCCATTCTGAACAGACCAACACCATTTAGATCAATGGGAGCCACTGATCATAATGGTGTTGTGAAAGTATGCTCCAAGATACATGAAGCACAGCAATGAGACTTCTGCTCCCTGTGGGAGGAACAGGTGGCTCAAAAAGCAAAAGGAATCATCAGCCAGTCTGACCATGTTCTGTCCAGTGAATTCACTGTCATGGCCTCAGGCTGGCCTCAATGTGGCCCTTAGGAAAACAAACTGCTACTCTAACTCCTGTATTCCTTCTTCCATAAGGCTACTAAATGCCAACAGGAGACATTTTAAGTGAATTATGTGAATTGTTGTGGCTTCTATATTTATATTATATTTACAGATAGACATTTAAAATGACAGTTACACTTCCTAAGCTTGGTCATTTATATTAACTGTAACTAGTGGTTCATTTTATTTGCTCATTGTTGCTTGGTATTGATCTATCTAGCCTATGTTGACCTGTGTCTTGGTAATATAACTGCCTCAGCTGTGTGTCTCAAGAGTTTTTAAATGTTGTATGTATGGCATGGACTTGGTAAAGCTGCACATTGATTGCCCCTTTGGGACCAATAAAGTTGTCCAAACTGAGCAAAGCTATTTTCTTTCCTGTGAGTTAGCGTTTTATCATTTAAACAAAAGCTGATAGATGAATTATAAAGCAGTGGTTTCCAACTGGTGGGTCACAGTCCAAAAGTGGGTTGTGGGCTCATTCTGAATGGTGAATGAATGAAAGATTTCAAAATTGTAAACAAACTCTCTTGGTTTTTGAGTACAGTGAATTTCCGCCACAAAGCTTTTATTTTGAAGAGGTGTCTCCTGCTTTAGAGTGAGTGACTAACAGAGAGACAGCAAACTAGCTCAACAACATGGCCAAACGCAAGGAGGACCCTTAATGTATTAAACCGTGTGGACCTTGAACTAATGACTAAGGAGAAATCTGGACCCTGAGGCTGGACCAGTTTGGAACCACTGCTATAAAGTATTGTTTTAGGTTCAATTGTCAAACCAGTAAAAGCCAAACTTAATATATTAACCACAAAGAAATCGAGACTTATTCTCAGTCAGTGTTTTTTTCTGCCCTCTAATCATAAATCCTTTGTTTTCCTCAGCACATCTTAGAAGCAATTACTTGTAAAATTTCCCTGCGGATCCTGGCTTCCTGAGTGTTTATGTGGACATCTCCCACCTGGCCGTTCTCGTATCTGAGAAAGACAAAAGCAGAACGTTGTAGAAATCTGCAGTATAATCTGGAAATGCATCATTACGCTGTGAGGCACAAGTTTTTCCAGGCATTTCTGTCTCTGCTGCTTCATGTTTTACTCACACAAAGAGGAAACGTGTGCACACATGGTCGGGTGTCGGACACACCCAGATGTTCCCGTGTTTTTGAAGGTCCTTTGAAGTTATGACTGTCATGAGACATGCAGACAACTTTTAAAGAACACTATCACACAATCATCTCTTATATTATCAAATCAAGGCTCTCTGTAACACCTATGTATGATCTTGAATGTACCTTCACAGAGAGCGATGCAGTTTAGGTTCCTGTTTTGCAGAAATCTGGCTTGTCCCAGCTGTTCCTAAGACAGGGAGAGAGTGCGGGATAAGATATAAAATACTGCAACTAAACACATTTATAAAAATGTGAATGAAAATCTACCTGTTTGATTTTGTTAATTTGGTTGTATTTCTTTATGAGCTCTTCTTTGGTCGGCATTTGGTGTCGCCCCTGACCCATCTCTGCATAAAGAGGAAGGATATGTTTAAATAAAACATGCTAGAATCAATAGTTTTTGTATAAATGGGTCGTTTTATATGCAAAGTATGATGGAAAAAAATTAGAGTGTGCTTTGATACCAGAATATCCAAATGATATGCTTGAGATAGGGCTCAGATAGATGCCTTTCCCATATGCAGCTCCATGAAGCTTAAATGCAAAAACAATGGGAACACTTCAGTTGATTTCAAATCCTAAAGGTTTCATAGGTCCATCTGTACATTTAATATAAGAAGATAAACTCAAACATATGTTGAAATTTCCACCGGGACATGACATTAGATTTAAAGGCTTATATTAACTTAGCTCAAAGAAATAAAACCCTTTGGTATTTTCATACTCTACCTGTAGTTTTGTATAGGATGCATTAATCAGCCCATTTCTCAGAATAGAGTGCCAGTTTTCAATGTGGGAACCACTGCAAGAGAAAATAATATGGAATCAGATTTGTGTCAAAATAATCAAACAAAACTTCTTCAATATCAAACAAAAATAAAAATTTGAGAGAGAATAAAACTCACTGAAGCAAAAAAAATGTCATCTCAAACGTAAACTTGTAACTTGCAAACAAATTATTTGTGCAATTGAGTAAACTATTGGTCTTTTACTGTTTGTCACATCCTCTGTTTCTTTCTCACTGCTCAGACTTTTGCTCTCACCGTCAGCTTTGCAGTCACGCTGCCAGCTCTCTCGTTTGCGCTCCCTGACTTTTTGATTGCGATTCTGACACAAACTGAAACCAGAATTGTATCAAAATAGTCAAACAAAACTTCTTCAATATCAAACAAAAATAAGTATGTGAGAGAGAATAAAACTCTCTGAAGAAAAAAAATGTACCTCAAAAGTAAAACTTACAACTTGCAAACCAAATTATTTTTACAATTGTATAAACTATTGGTCTTTAACTGTTTTGTAAGTATATGGTTTTATTTACCGTTCCCTCTGTTTCTTTCTCACTGATCAGACTTTTGCTCTCGCTGCCAGCTTTGCAGTCTCACTGCCAGCTCTCTTGTTTGCGCTGCCTGAGTTTTCGTTTGCGATTCTGACACAAACCTCTCACGTGGGCGGGCTTTTTCAGGGGTGCGTCGCCATTGGCTAGTGAGTTTTTGAGTGACAGCTCAGTGGCCGGAAGTTGCTCAATGCAGCACGCGCGAAGAACAACAGACACCCTGGCCCAAGAGAGTCTAGCTGCAGACCTCCAGCGTCAGGCCGCTTCCGCTGCAGGCTCCTCTCTCAGGCCGCCTCCCGTGTCAGGCCCGGAAATAACAAACTTGCTGTGCGTCTCCAAAAGGACTCCGGACATAAACCGATGAGGTTACACACTCGGTACAGTAGGTGGCGGTATGCATCTATACACATTGGTTTGCGATCCGCCATTAAATCCACAGAAGAAGAAGAAGAACAAGAAGGAACGGACTCCGGCATTGTGACGGACTTTTGCAATTTGACTGCCGCCGTGTCAGACGTTTTCCAGCTGACTACCACCTTGACAGTAAGTGACAGTGTCAATTTATTTATCCCGAAAAACGAATGTACGGATTGCATATGTTTGCCGTTTTACTGGCTGCTCTACGCACGTAAATTACCGAATGTTACATAGGTTACGCTAACGGTGGCTAGCGGTTGACACGACGTTCAGGTTACTTGTTGTCTAAATGAACATGAAATGTGTTGCTGTCGTTCACTCGGTTTATACTTTTTTAAATTGAAATATGTATGTACTATGAACTTAACATTACTTTTTTCTGTGTTATGTAGATGCATCACTCAATAATTCAAGTGAGTGTAGGGCATAAAGTGGAACGCTGCACAGCTTGTTGTAAGCTGTTTCACTGCCCCCTTTGCCCCAAATACAAGCCCAGTCAAAGAGCGAGGCTTCAGCAGCACCTTGATGTCCACATCAAAAACGCCATTACATTTAAAGGTATGGATTTGCATTTGTCTGTGTCTTTGTGTGCTCTTGTGTCTTGTTAGTCATTGGCTAATTTAAACTTTTCTTGACTTGTTTTTAGATAAAAAGATCTGCAAATGTAATTTAAACTGCAGGACCGGGGGACATTTTCATTGCCCCATATGTGGTAAAACCATAATTAAAAGGTCAGACATGGAAAAACACCTGGAGGCTTGCCAAGGTGCCACAAAAAAAATATGCTATATACTAAATTACTATAGGAAGACTAAATTTTTCCCTCTGTCTTTTCCATAGGACAAAGTTGAGGCCAGGGTCATTTCTGAATGCAGAAAGGCAGCAGAGTGGGTTGCAACAAACCAGCACTTGTTTTCAGACAAGGTGGAGTTGCCCTGTGTCATCACAATGGGAGAAGAGGAACTGGTGGAGGCTGTGCAGCAGTATGACAGACTTTGGGTTGCGGATGAAAGCTGCATGATAGATGACCTGGAGAAAGAGGCAATCCTGGAGCCATTTAAATTCAAGTTTTATAAAATGGAAGACGTGGGTCTTCTGTGAAGAGATTGCAGACAGACGGGGGTACCTGGCATACGCAGAATGTCACATTGAGGACTAATTATGCTCAATAAAAGGCAGAATAAACAATGAAAATTTGTCATTTTATGTATTTTCATGTGTTTTTTAAAATCATGCACCTAATAATTTATTTTCATTATACCATGAACAACACAGGTAAGTTAGTGCATTTTAAGAAAATGAATAGAGTTTTAACTATTTCTATCATAAAAGACATAGCTGGAATCATTTAATGTAATAGTAGACAAAATAACATTTAACTTAAATGTTATACATGAGCTGTTGAGGCTATGGAAGAAAAGCTTAGATTAATTATGTTGCTATGTTGATTGATGGTTTGATTTAACTACTCCTCAAAGGAGGGTCAGGTTCACAATGTAAGCAGATGCATAAGCTTCCTTTGTGATGGAATATGTTTTCCACATTTAGTTCAGATCTTTGCAATAAACTAACATTAAACTATTCAACGGTAAATTATATATGAGAGGTGTCCAATCAACAAGCGTCATGTTTTTTTCTGTGAACTTAGCTACAAGCTATATGGACGGAGTTTATACCCCATTTTGACAGCTGACTTAATGCAATAATATTGCTGGCAGACTTAAACCCATGTTAAATGCCACGTAATAAAGAATAGGCAAAAATCAACATGTACGTCTAAGAAATTACATACATGTGCAGGTACATTTAAGAAACGAATGGTTTCTTGTTACAGTGTTTAATTAAAATTCAGCGACAAAAGCTGCTTCCTCCAAAAATGTCTACGCGATTTTGTTTAGAAATTTCTTTGCCTGCACGAGTTTATACCCCGTTTTGACAGTTGATGTAATGCAATAATGTTGCTGGCAAGTGTATACCGAAGCTAAATGCTACGTATAAAGAATAGGCAAAATCAACATGTATTCTACATTTAAGAAACATGTTTTTTCGCGCTACAGTGTTGATTAATAAAATATAAATCCACGACAAAACCGTTTCCTTCAAAAGTGTCAACACGATCTCATTTTGAAGTTTCTTGCGTGATAAATAAACTATAAATCCACGACAAAACCGTTTCCTTCAAAAGTGTCAACACGATCTCATTTTGAAGTTTCTTGCGTGATAAATAAACTATAAATCAACGACAAAACCGTTTCCTTCAAAAGTGTCAACACGGTTTTATTTTGAAGTTTCTTGCGTGCACTTCCTGTCCTGAGCGGCCTGACACGGGAGGCGGCCTGGGAGAGGAGCCTGCAGCGGAAGCGGCCTGACGCTGGAGGTCTGCAGCTAGACTCTCTTGGGCCAGGGTGTCTGTTGTTCTTCGCGCGTGCTGCATTGAGCAACTTCCGGCCACTGAGCTGTCACTCAAAAACTCACTAGCCAATGGCGACGCACCCCTGAAAAAGCCCGCCCACGTGAGAGGTTTGTGTCAGAATCGCAAACGAAAACTCAGGCAGCGCAAACAAGAGAGCTGGCAGTGAGACTGCAAAGCTGGCAGCGAGACTGCAAAGCTGGCAGCGAGAGCAAAAGTCTGATCAGTGAGAAAGAAACAGAGGGAACGGTAAATAAAACCATATACTTACAAAACAGTTAAAGACCAATAGTTTATACAATTGTAAAAATAATTTGGTTTGCAAGTTGTAAGTTTTACTTTTGAGGTACATTTTTTTTCTTCAGAGAGTTTTATTCTCTCTCACATACTTATTTTTGTTTGATATTGAAGAAGTTTTGTTTGACTATTTTGATACAATTCTGGTTTCAGTTTGTGTCAGAATCGCAATCAAAAAGTCAGGGAGCGCAAACGAGAGAGCTGGCAGCGTGACTGCAAAGCTGACGGTGAGAGCAAAAGTCTGAGCAGTGAGAAAGAAACAGAGGATGTGACAAACAGTAAAAGACCAATAGTTTACTCAATTGCACAAATAATTTGTTTGCAAGTTACAAGTTTTACGTTTGAGATGACATTTTTTTGCTTCAGTGAGTTTTATTCTCTCTCAAATTTTTATTTTTGTTTGATATTGAAGAAGTTTTGTTTGATTATTTTGACACAAATCTGATTCCATAAAATAAGGTCATATTCTGTATGAAGGATATTTATTAGTGGCACAGTTTTGATTTTACTCACTGGAAAGCAAAGGTGCTGCCAAAAAGTTTCCTGGCAGTTTGAAAACGAGCTTCTTTGGACGGAGGGCTGCTGATCAACAGGAACTGATGGGGCGTGTGCATGAACTTAAGTTGCTGTTGTGCACCAGGTGAAACAAAAATAGACGACAGAGCACAAACAGAATACATATTTAATAAAGCATGAAATCCACTCATATAATATTTGGCTGCTTATGTGAACTACAGTACTACTGCTGTAAAGCTAGCAACTAGTGCGTTAAAGGAAAAGTTCACCCCTAAATCACATTTAAAATACATACTGGATGGTTCTGGTGTGAGTTGCAGAGTGTTGCAGATATTAGCTGTAGAGATGTCTGCCTTTTTTCAAATATAATGAAACTAGACTTGGCTTGTGATGCTCAGAGCGCCAAAAAAGTACATTTAAAAAGCTCGACAGTGATGTCTCTTTCCAGAAATCATCACCCAGACCCCCAAGATAGTCCACAGACCTTGTTATGAGCAGTTCCATGTAGGAACTATTCTCTATTTACTGAACTACACCTGCCAACTGTAAGTGTGCATCTACCGCAAGCTCACCTAGCACCACTGAGCTAGCTAACATTACAGCTCAGCTGAGGAGGACGCCATTGATGTACACATTTCGCGATGTCAGAAGCACAAGCCTCTCCTTCATGAGTAGACACACACTTCTCTCTGTGTTGTGATATAGTTGGTAGGGGTGAGAATCACCAGAGGTTCCACAATAGGATTTTATGAAGATACTCAAGTCAAGATACAATATTTCTACGATTTTAAACGTTTTGCTATATGCTGTGTATTGCCCAAAACATATATTGTGATTTATTTCCTTTTGCAGACTGCAAATTATGTCCCTGAAATAAAAGTTTGTCAACATCTGTTTTATCTAACCCACCTCTACTACCTGGCAAGTGTAGTTTGGTAGAAAGAAAATAGTTCCTACATGAAACTGCTCACAACAAGGTCTGTGGATTATCTTGAGTAACCAGGTCATGATTTCTGGAACAAGATACTGCTGTTGAGTTTTTCAAATGTGTTTCTTTCTCTTTTGCGCTTTGAGCACCACAAGACAAGTGCCATTCAGTTCATTATATTGGCAGACACTTGGCAACTCACACCAAAACAATCTAGACTGATAGCACTACAGGTAAGAGGAAAAATATGTTTTTTGATTTTGGGGTGAACTGTCCCTTTAAGACATGAAATTCTAACCATGAACTGCTCTATCATACCATGTGCAGCGGAAGCTTGACAATGTGTGATCTGTTGCTTGCTAAAATCCTGTTGTCAAACATACAAACACGCACCTGGATGTGAATCTAAGAAACATTCAAATTTGATGATTTGATCAAGTTAATGAGACATAATGAAAATATGTTCACATTGTGTCACTCACCATTGTAGTAACGGGTAAGCAAGAGGGTCTATCTTGTCCATCTGCTTCTTTATCTCAGAATATGGACCCTGGATGTGATAAAATACAGTTTCATCCATCTTTTATTAATACGACTGTCAAGAACATTCAACAGCTTTCAGATTAGTCTCAGATGAGGAGAACCAGATATGAAAATGGTATCATGAGTGTCTGATTAAGTCAGTCACCTGCGCCATCCTCCTGATTAACAAGACATTGTCCAGCGCTCTCTGCAGCCTGTCGTAACTCTTTCTCTGCCACAACAAAACAATACATGAGTCCTTCAGAAATAAATGACATATTGAATATTTCATTACAAATCAAGTCAGTAATAAATTGGATTGGTTGAGCTGATACCTTAGGACTAAAGGCCAGGGTTCTGGGGTTGCATGGATCGACAACAGAAGGGTACGGTTCAAATATGATGCTCTTGCGTGAAGACTGAAGAGCAGCTCTGCACATGGCCACCAGCAGGTCAACTACCTGTAAATCAGACATTAAAGCAATACATCAATCTTATATTATGATCACCCAGATTTACAATAAAAATGTACATGTGTTACCAACCTCTGCACCAGTGGCAACCTCCTCTGTAGCGCCAGACATGACCCCCAACGTATAAAAGGAAAACACACACAGCTCTCTGGTGCAAACTGCTGGCTACAAACACACACAAAAAATAGTGACAATACCATTCAGCTGCGTTTTGTAAAGTTTTCAATCAGAATATTACTCAGTAAATCGGCAGCTAATTGCTAATAAGTGTACCTTTAACATAGGGCCATTCTGAAAGACATGTCGCTCATCACAGACAACACAGTATTCGTTCAGTGTGGGGAGTCTCTGCTCAGCATACCTCATTATCTGTGGACACAGTGAGAAACATCATTATGAATTTTACTCACATTTTATCTTACAGTCTGCTTTGTATGAAATAATTCAAACATTAAAACTGTCTTCACTGAACACTGCAGATTTTAGGTGCTTCTGATCAACTTCCACCTTTTGCAATGTAAGAAGATGAAATCTCTAAATGGATTAAGATTGTTTATAGCCATTATTTACATTATTTTATTTACTTATTTTATGGTATTCATGCTCTAAAATTTTATTTCATTTTATTGTTAGAAATAATAATTTGTATTTTTACCCCTTAATTTTATTTGCCTTTGTTTAGTTTTGATTTTTTAATCTGTTTTACCTAGTTTTTAGTCTAGCTAGTCCTAATTTAACTTCATTATTTTTAATCATTACTATTACTATTATTATTGTAGCTTTTAAAGCTATATATGTATATATATATGTATTTCACTGTCGGCATGTTTATTCTCGTTTTGTCCTTAATATCTATTTTATTTAATTCTTTAATCTAGTTTTTATTCTACTTTGTTTTAGTACTATTATTGTTATCATAGATTTTAACCTATTTGTGTTACATTTTAAATATTTTTATTGTCTTGCACGCATTGGTCTCAAATTGTAAAATTTTTTGGTTGTTTTTGTTGTCAGTGTTGTTTGGTCTTATTATCTGCCATCTGTGAAGCACTCTAAAATAGTGTTGCGACAACACTGGAATTTCTAAGTTTGATACAGTACCTTCAAAACTAGCAATATTTGATACAGTTTTTGATATGACGGAAAAATTGACATTGACGGCATAAAATCTACATTTTTTATTAAAAGAGAAATAACAAGGCAATAAGATGATAATGACCTCTTTTGTGTTCTTGGTTAGTAGCAGAGAACAGCACAACGACTGGGGTAAAAATGAACAACAAGAGAGAGTATTCAGAATCAATATGTATCATAAATTGATATCTTTGACATTACTTTGTAGTGCACATAACTTGTATAAAAGGTGCTATGCAAATAAAGTTTGACTGCTATAGTGCCACGCTGAATCACTGCTGCAGTGGATGTAGACAGAGCATATGAATATGTAGACAGAGCTTGTGGTCACCACTAGTTGTCAGCACCGCCTGGATTATAAGACCAGATTCAGTTACTCTTTAATTTCCCTCTCTGACAAATTTTAATAGTACTTTATTCCTTCTGTTTTACCTGGACCAAGAAGCCGTGCTGCAGACCTGGTGTGGTCTTACAGTGCCTGATGGCCTGGGTGGAGAAAAGCAGCTCTATCAGCTGTTTGGTACTGAGCTGTGCTGATGACTTGACTGCCGACACCACCACCCGCTGTGGAAGAAGGGACACAAACACTTTTACTAAACACCTACAGAACTGAGTAAGTAATAGAGACAGAAATTTAGAGGGATTGTTGCAGCAACCATAAATGCCATGGAGGTGTATATTTAACGTCTTTCACCTTCCCACTGGGTGTGTAGGTGAAGAGCTCTCCTCTGGGATTCTCGATGGTGTAGGAAGTTGTATGATTTGTGAAACGGTTTAGTTTCATTGCTGGTGAAATTATTTTTTCTCTCACAGTGGGTTCCTGGAGCTCACTGGACCTGCTCACAGTAAGGAAGGAAGCAGTGAATACATGTAGAGACTTCAGGACAAACTGAATAAGCAATAAAACTGGATTCATCAGACTGTCACATACTTTGATGGTGGGAGCCAAATGCTAAGTCTTGCACGAAATCTCTTGATGGTTCCACTTGGCCTGAACCAGCTGTGTCTTCTCTTCTGTCTGACTACAATGTTCTCATTGGTCAGATGTTTCCACTCCCGAGATAAGAAGACTGTAAGAATACTGGGGAACAGAAATGAAAGGTCAATCTGAGCAATTAGTAGGCTATTCCACATTGTCAAATACTGACGCTTTGTCACGCCCCTCTGCGTCTTATACTGACACACGAGGCCCCCTTTGCGTCTTTAGTACGCTGCAAATTATTTCCAGGAAGTTACAATATGTAACTGTAATATTTCACAATACATTTCATTATTATCACCTCACAAACGTTTACTGTGATATTAAACCACATTCAGAATTTTATTGTGAAATTCATGCAGGTAGATATAGTCATTTTACAGAACCATACTGCTAAATCACATTAATATGCAGGCATAACTACTGTGAGATCACAGTAGTAGATCACAGCATTTCACAATAATTTACCATAAAAATGACCGTAATTTATTGTGAAAGTAATGCAACTAGTAGCCAGTAATTTAATGTAAATTTCTTTCCTTTTGATTTACAACAACAAACACAGCAAGTTGTAGATGAAAGTGGTCTTTGAGGCCATTAAAAACATCACAACAGATAGGCAGAGAATTCTTTTCACTATAATACCGATTCGTATGGGCACTGCCATTTTGAAATTGTCTTCTTCGTGTCTAACAATCATAGCTAGCTTGGAGTATGCGACCAAGCCCTCACTGTTTCTAGGGTTACTGCTTTGTTTTGTCTGTATCTGTAAGCTTTCAGAAAAGGTGCACAAATATGGACAAAATGATTACAGGGTACGGACAGAGAGCTACATTTGTGGCTGTGTACGTATCTAATATTGAGCATAAATGAGCCATAACTTCAATATAAACCCAATCAACAGACACAGAGAGCAACTGACGTATCATACAGAGCGAGAAAGACTGCACAGGAAGGCAGTCATGGTGGAGGGATTGGTCAAATAAACACAAACTTTAACCCAGGAGACTGCTGTTTGTGTCCCATGTTAAACCAACGTCAACGTCATTTTAACCTAAACCATGATCTTTTCCTAATCCTCAAGTTTGGCGCCAAAGCTTAAATGGCCTGTGAACATTTATTTAGAAAAGAAACTGTATGCATTTAATGGACAGGGAGTGAAACATTATGAGCAGTAACCAACGCATCCAAAACTGACGCTATAGAGCATCATAGTTTGAAATGAAGGGCCACTGATCAAGCTGCTGTATTTCACGAGCTGGGAGTGAGAATGTGTTGCAAAACCATAGAAAGAGCTTCAAATCTTCATTGATATTTGAACAGAAAAATTCAAAGTGACATCTGTAATAATGTGGAGGGAGACTGCCATAGAAATGTAAGTATTAACACTTACTTCTGAAGTTGTTTCCCAAAGCTGAAATGATCTGTGCTGGATGGTTGAAAGACTTCAACTGAAGGTGCTGTGGTGAGAAACATCACTTAATCAGGTGTCACACTGATTCAAATTTTAACTTATTTTAAATCTGGTTGATGCTCACCAGGTCCATCCAGATACTGAGACAGAGAGAAGTGCAGACGGATAATGATGGGCTGTGATGGGTTAATCCTCCAGGCTTTGGCCACTTCCTCCTGTGGACACCACACAGCGTAATCACATTAAACACACCAACATGCCATGACAGCACACATATCAATATATTGTACTCGGATTGAGTGTATTGTAAATTTGACTTACATCCAAAATGTTGGGATTTATCTTTAAGTCAACATCCACATCATCGATTGACCCATACTCTCTAAAGGAGAAAAGGAAGTGGAAATTTAACATGGTAGAAAAGCAGCAGAGATTTTTTTTGAGAGCATGAATAAGAAAAGATGTTCTGACCTGATGGAGACTGCAGAGTCTGAATACAAAGTTCTGACTGCCTCTATGTCAGCATCCAGCTGAGGGTGGTGAGTCAGGTCAGCCGCACAGCTCTCCTGCCGAGACAAACACTAACACACTTACCTTATGGCCCAAACAGCTCAGCACCACAGGGGGCAGAGGGATTAAACCAGTCACACATTTTACAACAATGGCAGAGAAGAAAGCTATTACTCCTCCTTAAGATGTAAAATGTGGGTATTTTCATCAACCTCTATTTTCTGTTTAGCATTTATAAGCAGCATTTAAACCATTCATAAATGTTTTTTATGCTATAACTTACTGTAACACACAACACAATGTTGTAAGCAGATGTAAAGACATTTTTAAGTGTTTTTTAATGTATCTGTCAACTGTGTTTGCATTACTCTTGTTACGAACACTGCAGAATGATGATTAAATTACATATTTTAAATGATTATGACTATTTATTACATAAATTAATGGCACATTCATTTATTTGTAACTCTCATTTGCCAATGAAGGCTATAACATGCTGCTAAAAGCCACCAAAGAAATCTAGTAAGTGGACAGTGAATTAGGAAATTAGGGTCAAGAACGAACCTTGAGGCTCAACATGTCTTTATGAGTTTTGAACACAAACTGATTTAAACCTGATTGCAAAAAATCTGTGCATGTGTACAATACGCTAATAACAGCTAATTATATATGTAATAACACACAATAAGGGCTCTGTATTGACAAGAATGTAACGATGCAATACAATACGATACGATGTGATGCGATGAAATGCAGTGCGATGCGATGTGATACAATGCGATGTGATACAATATGATACAATATGATATGTTACAATATGATACGATGCGTTGCCATGCCATGCAATACAATTCGATACGGTATGATACAGTATGATACCATATGCTACGATATGATATGGTACGATACGATATGATACGGTGCGATATGATACGATACGATGCGATACGATAGGATATGATATGATACAGTGCGATACCATATGCTAGGATATGATATTCTACGATACGATGCGGCACAATATGACACAGAGGTTACAAAATAATATTTGCGATATATTGCGATGCTATTAGCCAAGCAACACACTGCAATTTTTTTAAATCTAATTTTAGGAACACACACCACATATGCATGAAGTTAGAGAAGCTAACTTTTTATGCGATCAAAACGTTGGGATATGCATTTGTATTTATCAGAGTCCCTGTAAAACGCCAGTGGTGTGTTGTCACGTCAGACTGGACGAGCCAGATAGGTTACAACACTGCTGTCTAGCAGGGTTAAAGCACATCACAAAATGAACCACAGCCCTGAACCTTTGCATGTAAACTATCAATTAAAAATCGACGTTTTTGAGAATTGATACATTATCACAGATATGATAAATATATTACACTGTCTAATCAATCATTTCTTACCTATACCTGTTATGGATGCTTCAATAAGCACTTAAATCATATAAAAATATCCTTATATCTGCTTATAGCTATATTTTAATCTTATAAACCATTTAAATGTTCTGGTTTCATATGTCAAGAAACATTTTTTCCCAAACTCTAGTCCATAATATGCAAACCAAAGGGAGCCATTTCATTTCCAACATCTAGTGACCATCATGATAATTTGTGATTTTTAATCACAATTTCAGCAATTTCTGCAGGTTGTTTCCTTCAGTCAAGAATGCCATGATAACTGGGACTGTGCTGAAATAACATTCAAACCACCACAAAGTAACGCTTACATGGATTCCACACAGGATCTCCTCTGTGTCACTGTCCTCATCAGTTTGGCTGTCTGTCCACTGTTGGCACTCTGTCTCCTGTCGGGTTAATGGGGGAAGCTGTCAATCAAAAGATCCTCTTATTTACACCGCTAATTAGTTCCTTCTGTCCACCCAAACAAAGTCAACCAGCCATGCTGTCGAGACGACCACTGATGTCAGAAAACATGTGGGTCAAACCATTGATCCATTATCAAAACTGTGGCAGATAAATTCTAAACAACAAATCAATTAATCGGCTAATGATTTTAGTTCTAGGAAAGATTTATTATCTGTAACTGCAAACATCTTACTACCCTAAAACATACCCAAGCTGTGATAATAAGAATGTAATATGAATAACAGAGGGGACTTTGGGGCTCATAGACTCACCATGTGTTTAGTTGTTTGGCACTTCTTCAGCAACAATCAACAGTCTGTTCCCTCCACTGTGACTGACACAATTAAACACTCTGCTGGAAAACACATATGTGACTTTATTACAACTGTCCATGTTTTCTTCACATTTTTAACTACATTTTCATTACCAAGATTACCCTTATTCTTCAGATATCTTCAGGGACATTACCAATACAAATAATACCATTCCAAGACAAGAACATGTTGTGATGTGTTTATGATGTCAGTGGCACAAAGCCAAAAAAGTGCTTACCTTTACTTCCCAACAACAACTTGGAGTTTCCACATACTCCGATACGATACGACACGTAATGACACATAAACAAACCAACAACAAACATCCCAGGTCCTCCTGTTTGATAACTGGGCAGGCTGTGTGTGTGTTTGGCCGTCCTCTCCCCCTCTAGGTTTGAACAGCAGGAAGTCCCACATGTTCATTCTCTGACTTCAGCGTCACCTGATTGGCTGTAGACACTGACGGCCTGATCAGCTGAACCTGATCCAGAGCGAGAAGAGGCTGAGGACGACACCTGCAGCTTCAACTCCCGTCAAATCTGTTTTATTCACTATTACAGTATCTCTGTCGTTTAAGAATGTGATCCTCTCCACAGCGTATATTCCTTAGTAAAAGAGGAGAAAAACAAACATGTCATACCATCCTCCAGACTCTTGGAAAGAGTCATGAATCAGTATCAAGGCTGTGATGAGAACAAAGACCCCTGGTGGCACATTTGAAGGATGGTGATATAGGTGATGTTTGGCATTTATTAGTCTTCCTGTCTGTCTCCTGCGCTGCAGTCTGACCTTAATCGGCAGTTACCCTTGTTAGCAGTCGCCTGCTGCTCTGCAGTCTGGCCAGATTAGACTCTTCGAGGACTGCATACATCTGTGCAAGTCTTCTCTCAACAAGTGCTTTTCTCACAGTAATCCACTTAGACATGAGTGGGTGTTTGTTATGTGGCGGTGTTTATTTATAGCAGGTGGGCACAATAGCACAAACCCCTGTAATTTATATAATATACTGCCAAGGCTGTGCATTAACATTTAGAATATGAAGCAACTAGCTACAAAGCATCTGAAAGTTTCTGCTGAGGTGAGTCAGCACGTCTCAGACAGAACATTATGAGCTTCACAGAGGTGGTATTTGTGGCAGGGATATTGATTTATATTGGGAAGTTTTTGTGTTGTAGGCACCCCCGTCTCATCTGATACGCCCACCGCTATATCATATCTTTCAAGCCTGCTTATCCCACAGGATAAACAAACAACAGGTTCACAGTGACTGGTATAGGGATCAGATTTCCACAGCAACCAGCCCCCTACAATATCTGCTGCATCTGCTGTCAACACCAAACAGTTAATATCAAGACTTATCAGGAGGTACGGTGAAATAAATACAAGTTGGTAAACACTGTGTTCAAACAGATCTATAACTGGGATTAATTTCTTTTTCTTTTGTATTTGATAGTAACAGTAGAGATACATACAGGACAGTCAGCAGAGAGAAAGAGGGGTATGACGAGCGACCAACGTCCCGAGCTGGATTTGAACTGAAGACATTGTAGTTAAAACCACCAGGACACTACAGAATCGGACAAACTCAATTCAGACACACATGCACAACATCCAATTTAGTTTCACATAACAGTAAGGAAAACAATTATGGTATTTAGAACATCTGAATAAAATGTTTTAAATCATCAAATAAAAATTATTATATTATATATGTAATTCAGTTATAATGTTTATATAATAATTCATTGTTTGCATTTTTAAAACTGTACTTTTCCCTGTTACTACCACCTTGTACAATGTGCTTTAGCAATATTATGTTTCAATATGGTCATGCCAATTAATCCTCTTTGGATTAAATTGAATTAACTGAATTCATTTTGTAATGTGTAATTTGTAAAAAAAGCATTGAAGGTCCAGTGTGCAGGATTTAGGGGTACCTATTGTTAGAAATAGTATATAATACTCATAACTATGTTTTCATTAGTTTATAATCACCCAAAAATAAGAATCCTTGTGTTTTTGTTACCATATAATGAGACGTTTATATCTACATACCATAGACTTATAATAATAACTAGATAGTGGATGCCAAAGCGGTGCCTGTTCATTCCAATGGAGTTGCTCGCCCAAGTAAGTATAGCTTCAGCTGGAGCAACTTCATCATCTGTCCACGATCGGCCCCCTTTGCTCCTTGGTCAGGATGCAGAAGCCCTAAAGAAAAGGCTGGGTTAGTATTTCGCGAGCTATTAAGTGTTGGGGGAAAAGAGGAGACATGTATAGCTGCAGATACATTCTGTTCATGGTGTACTCAACACGCCCCTATGAACCGCACCCACTACTAGTGTAAGACAAATTCACCAACACAATGGCCCTGAATCACTACACTGAAATAAATGAGACCAAATGGCATAATCAACTTCATAATTCATGATACATGAAGAAATTACTAACTTCATAAGTAACGAGTTGTGACCCTTCCCATTACTCTTATCGTACCATAACTGTAACCACCTCTCTTTTAACATTTTACTTCATAACTAATGTTAACTAATTGCTAACTTAGCATTAGCATACGAGGTGTAAGTAACGAGATGTAGCCTTCCCATTACCCTAACCCCTTTTCTTTTAACAAAATACTTCAAAGCTAGCAAACTGCTAACTTAGCAGTTTCATTGGGACTTCCACCTCTGGACCAAGGAGTGAAGGGGGCTGATGGTAGACTGATGTGTAGGTATGGTGGCTGAGTCACGTTATGTAACTTAGAGAGCGAGTTACGTAGCTGCTCCAGCTGCAGTTATACCAACTGGTGAGATGGTTAAGGTTAGGATTAGGGCCAAGGTTACATCGTTGTACTTATAGGGTAAAACACGTCTTTATGTGTAATGACTCCAGTAAATGGATGGAGTGGATTAACCCTTTAACTTCTTCACTAGATAAAGCAATAAAACCTGGCAACTGAAGTGCCAGGCTGTCTGTCAACAGTGTCCTCAGCCTCTCAGTCAGATCAACCCCTCGCTCCGCCACAGTGCCAGCCTCTCATCCAAATACAGTCACTTTTGGCTCTAAAAAAAACAAGATGACGACGACTGAAATGTTGAACTCGAGGCACACTTGAGAGTCCACAAACCAATGGCTAACATCACGATAGCTACGTCTATTATTTTATAAAGTCTATATGCTGAAACAAAGTGGATGCTACACAGACAACGTGTTGTAGTTTATTGTTCAGAGCATTTGAACAACACAATGTTAACGGAGAGTAAAGGAAACGAATCAGGTGAGCCATGAAATATGATCAACAGCTAATTTTTCAGATTAGTCCGACACCACATGAATACAGCACAGGGCCACAGAGGTAACTGGGACATCTGCAGCCTGCCCCTCAAAGAACGACATTTTTGTACCGTATCGAGCTTACACAGCCTACCTACATACAAATGGGACACTGAGTCAATTATCTCAGTTATTATTAATTATTTATCTTTATTAATGAAAACTTTAACATGATATTTAGTAATGCACTGAAGAGGGTTTGTGGGGAACATGCATGTACTATGATGGAGTGTCACAAATAATTGAGTGGTGCGGTGGTGGTATACAGTATACCTACTCCACCTCTCACCAAAAAATCCATCGGAATACATAGGAGAGTAAACCCCTTCCTCCTTGTTGACCTACCCATCTACCTAGTACTTCACCCATCTCATCAACTACTACTACACCACTGTTGACACCATGTTTTTCAAAATGGATCAGAATTCACAGGTTTGATACATTAAATGTCTCAGCTTCAAGAAACCGTTACTGTGAAAAGATTCAGACTGCCCGTCACTACACGTTAGTTGCCGTGCAGGTTGTCAGAGGAGCTGGAAGACTAGACAATTCAACCAGTCGTCCACAAGAGAGAGCTGTTGCTGAGAGAGAGAGTCAGAGACAGAGCGAGACCCACAGATGGACAGTATGTCCTAATTCAAACTATGTGCTAGGTGGATACAGTATGTACTAAAATGAGATTGTGATTTTGGGGGGTCACTGACAATTTAACTTTACAAATATATATCTAATAATAATGAATGATAATAATACATTGGATTAATTTATAGCTTTTTCTGGATACTCAAAGATGCTTTACAGAGAGCAAGAGCAAATAAAAAAAAAGTTTTCCCACAGATTTGATGATCATTTTTACTTTTCTTGAGTGTTCACAAAGCTGATTTACCTAAAATCTTGCACATCTGAGTAACACTGCATGTTCCTTTGGTATTCATGCATTTGGTATGCATGCCTATTTGAGTATGCAGAGTGTGTAGTTACTGCACAGAGAATATCTGAAAATGATTTTAATGAAATTATGTGAAATACATCATATCGACCTGTGTGAGCATATCACAACCTACTACGCTACGTGCATGCTCAGACAGTTTCAACATTTTGATGCCGAATCATCACAATTACTTGTGTGTTACTGCACTGATGCTACAAATATGTCAAAGCTGAACATGTGCAATTGAAGCACAAGTAAAGTGAGAACTGTTGCATTTCTCTGCAGCCAGTGGCTCCACTGTCCTCTATCCATCTTTAGGTTGTATACACTAGCCGTACATGGACAGGAGGAGCGTAAAAGGCATTTTGGAGTTAGATTTCCACCTCTTAAAGAATCACAGCATCACACGTTCCAAGAATGTTAAGAAGTCATAAACGACACGTAGGTCCAGAGGAAATACTGCACAGATTTTGTTGAACGTCTCTGGAGGACAGACATTATTTTGTTGTTTTGAAACTCTCCTCTCTCAGGACTTGAGAAATTAAAAAAAAAAATGCACATCTGAAAAATAATTACACACAAAGCTAAACACGGAGAGAATAAAAAATATCCTAGTACACATATCAGTATAAATATGACTGGATTACTGAGCAGGGCTTAGACAGCACATTTGATTGTATTAAATAACTATGAGGAGAGAGCACATGCATGTTGAACACAGCACTGGGCGGATCTGGTTTTATGTTGTGGTACAGTATGTTCCAATCATGTTCGTCGAGCTACATGAGCCGAGCATAGCTTAACTATATATATACATTTACCATAGAGTGACAACCAGACATATGGTGGGGTTGCATTGACAGTGTACTGCACTATTTTTGGTAAAACTGCGTAGTGTGTTGCTACACCTGCCTGAGTGTAATGCAGCTGCGTGCAGCTGTGTAATATGTTAGCAGGTCGATATTAACCCTGCATCTTTGCAAGCATTTACTGTTGCCTTTGACACATCAGGTGTTACACCCTCCACTGCATGTCATTTTCAGCTTGGCTGCACCTTTCTCCTAATTTTGAACATGATTGCTGCATATCAAGCTGAATGCGTGTGGGCTGTCATATCATGATGCAGGAATGCAGATACAATCTCAACCCTGCTAGGCTCATAAAACAATCTAAAATTATGCAGCTCTGCTGCACCAACTGCACGACAACTGTACATCTAATATGAAATAAAAGTAAAGGAGATGATTTGTCATCTTCAAAATTAGAAATCATAGTGCAACCATAAAAGGAGCAGGAAATGTAATTCAATTTAATTAAATTATAAAGAAATAAAGCATGAAAATTAAATAAAACAAAAAATACTATTGAAAAAAAAGAAGTCCCGACATAGTTGTGCATCTGCAGCAATGTGGTATCTTAACAAACACACATTTCTCATTAGATTTTACATGATGTTGATAATAATGTACCCTGGAAAAGTATCTGTTTTTGTGCAAAAAAGGAGTGAGAAATATATTTTTCAATACACTTATTTAAACAGCTTTAACAGATTTAAGTTTGTGTTCAGAGTTCATGCAAAAATTACTAGAAAATTAGGACAACAAGTCAGTCTAAGAATTGTTTAAGCATTGTTTGGGGTCAGGGGTCAGAGGTCAGAAAATAAAGGCTGGTCAGTGGCCCATATAATACACATTTTAAACATACAGCCCGTTTAATGACTTGGCAAGACACAAACACAAACAAACATAAAAAAAAATTACGAACTAAAACATGCATGACCGTACTTTGGTACTACTTTGGAAAAACAAGTGCAAGAAAAAGAGAATAAGAACCACAATAATAGCAATAATAGTCATAGAAGAAAAACAGCACAAGAGAAAGACAGGATAATAATATTCATGTGTTTTTTAAAAAGCAGTTAAGCAGCATAGCCTGAATTACAGTTGAAAGGTCACCCTGTTCCTCATAATTTAAGGTGCCTCCGGTCCAAATTGATGACCCAGGCTCATGTTCAACGCTCAGCGGGGAACTTTGTGATTGGCCGGGCGAACAACCCTCGCACCTGCGCTGTATCCTCCCTCACTACTTCTTATCTCCAACTTTTAGGAACGTATTTGGAAATTTGACCTTGACTTTTATATCTAGGTAAATAAAACCACTTCCGTGTGAAAAACTAACCTTCAAATCGCTGCCCAAATGATAAATCTTGCTGTGATTCTCGCGCCCTATATGGCGTGCCACCGGGCGGTGTTCACGCAGGAAAGTAGTTCCGGTTGGTGAGGGGAATAAAAACTGTCACTCAGCGGAACCAGTGGCGTCTTGGTCCCTGCAAAGTTCTCCCAGTTAGGTGAGTAGCAGCATGTAGACTCAGCTATATGACAGAGAGACGTTAGACAGTTTTAACTGAATGATTAAATCAAATTGTCATTTCATACCGTGTTATTTTAAAAGGTAGAAAACTAATTTCAATCACTAATCAAACTTTTTTTGGACTATATTACTTATTAATACATTTAAAATTAATATATTTAAACATGATCACAATAATTCAGCATAAATTGTATTCATTTATTAGACATTATCCAAATAAACAAATAAATTGTATGCAAAATGTCACTTCAGTCTTAAATAAAGTGCAGTGGTTTGCACATACAGTTCCAGGGTTTATGTCCCATATAGCTCTCTAACTTGTATATAGTTTATTTATTTGTCTTTATCCTGCTCTGGTACTTCATCTCTGCTCTATTTCCTGTGCAGATAAAGATGTTTTTTTAATGAAACTGCATGTTTCTAGAAACTTCTCTTTCTCAAACAAAAGAAATAGCAGGCTAATGTATGATCTGTCACGCTGTAATTAAATACATAACTATTTTTAAGAATTGTCTTTATACAAAACTTTTGTGGACTCCGAAATACCTGCAAGGTGGCTTTGACCTTGATATATACATATACATACATATACAAACAAACATTGTCCTTTCATTGTGTAATTCTGATGAATTTTCTTTACTGATATGCTTTTAGAGTCCACAAATGCTCATAGCTGCCTGTGTTATTTTAGGTAAATGCTGGTGGCAGGAATAGTGCCCCAGCACACACCCACCACATTTCCATGCACTGACTCTGACCAACAACTCATGTTTGTCATGCATGCATGTTGCATACCTCTATTATAGCCATATGTAAGCTGAGTCCTGATAATGCTGCTGCATTGCACCTCTGGCAGCATAAGTATTTTTTTTTTTGCCTTCTCCCTGGAGTCATTCTTTGTGTGTGTTAATTATCTTTAGCTTCTATGAGGTGACCAGCTCCTCTTCTTGAGCTGCACACAAACTCCTGCTAGAATGTGTGAGGGTGCAGGCAGGCACGCACACACTGTTGTTGTTGCTCTCTGCACAGGCTGTTTGGTCAGCTTGCACAGGTCACTCTAGAGAGGTCATACCCTCCTATAAGTGTGTATTTTTTTCATTTAGATTCAATTCTTACTGTAGTTTTGGACTGACTTCCCACACTCTTTGAACGTGTTTGTGTTCTAAGCTCTTGGTTCCAGGAGCCATTGTGTGACCAGAGTATTTACCTGGACTGTCTTCTGTCTGTGGCCTATGAAAAAACCGACATAACCTATACTAAATGTCAGAGGTTGAGTTGTCAGGTACTAATCGATCATTGCACCTGTTCCCTTCTCTGTCTCCACAGGACATTTCCTGCAGACACAGATCCAGTCATGTCGAAGGCAAAGGATATGGGCTCCTCCATCATCCACACCCAGCAGATGCATGCTGCGATGGCGGACACTTTCCTGGAGCACATGTGTCTGCTGGACATCGACTCTGAACCCTCTGTGTCTCGCAACACTGGCATCATCTGCACAATCGGTCAGACTCATTAACAAATCCAACAACAAAGATGATCTCATTGTGTCTTACAAATATCATATCTAACCTTGTATTTGTTCGCCTGTCTTGATGCAGGACCTGCCTCCCGATCTGTGGAAATGGGCAAGGAAATGATCAAGGCTGGGATGAACATTGCAAGAATGAACTTCTCTCATGGCACACACGAGGTGAGTCAGCGATGAGACATATTCAGCAAATACAGAAAATCGTTTTTTTTAAATCCATATTTCCGTCTTGAAAACTTCACTTAAACTTTTTAGCCTGTTGCACACACAATCCCAAATGATGATGTCACAGCAGGTGATTTACCAGTGGCTTTCAAAGCCGAAAACACCTGCTGTGACATCACTGATTCAAGTGTGTGCAGAGTTTGAACCCTGGCGGAGCAGTACAGCAGTAGACTCTTAACCCTCTGCAAGTGATCCAGAGTGGATTTGCCCTTTGCAGCTGCAGCCGTCAGTGTGACATTACTCTTGTGGCCTGGTAACTGTCCGTGGCTGTAATGTGATCTATAAGCCTGTACTTGCCCCTTCAGTACCAGGTCTGTGTTGTAGCTCTGAATATGGGGAGCCAACTGCATCACAGCCAACTCTTTGGCCGACCTTATCGTCTTTAAAAGTCATGCCTCTTTACCTTTCTCACTGTCACCTGAGTGGAGGAGCGTCCACATCTATCATCAGCTGCAGGATGAACACTTGCAGTTGATATTTGGATCTTCAAAGGTTAAAAACGGGGTTTTTTTCCAGGCAGCTCAGCTCTCAGAGTTGCTTTTCAGCTGTCTGTGTTTTAGCCAGGTTTTCAACAACAAAATAAGATAAAATTAAAACTCCAGAAAGTCACAACTAAATGAAAGTGTGATTTTTTTATGCGAAGGGAAAAATAGATCTGACCTCTGTCTCGTTGGTGTGTCAGTTGTCAGTACAGCTATAAATAGGTCTTCTCAGCGAGTCAGCCTCGCAGCAACAGTGTGAGTAGATGGCATGTAGTGAAACCACAGTTAGCTTCATTATTGACTGAGAACAGTCGCAGTGTACAGGTCAGACTTTGAATTTATTCTGTATTTTGTATGTAGTTTGCATGTCCTAGATCTATGGCTGTAGACAGACAATGTAGCAGTGACACTCGTCCATCACATCAAGTAGGAAATTAAACGCATATGTTTTTTCAAATTTAATTTCTCGAATGCCATGTTTTAATGGCTGTTGCTCAACTAACTTGGAAACCCCTTACATAATCCCTGACAGCTGTTTATGTACAGAGAAACTGTCATGGCCTATAAATGTGTTGCAGTTGTCATTCAAGATTTACTGCATATGCAACCGGTGCCGCGCTGTCCTTGTGACTGCATGACCATGGTTGTCCACCTGTTGTTGTACTAGCTTCAGACTAAGAATCTGACATATGTAGAGATAATCTTTTCTTCACTTAAATAAAACAAGGTGTTAGTACACTAATGTAAGTTCTTTCACTTTATTAAGCTCTTCTAGTTTTATTTAAGTTCTCATCAATGGTTTAACACTCATTTAGGAACATTTTGTGATTGCACTTAAAGTTTTACAGCAGAATACATGTTTAAGAAAGCAAAGCAGCGCCTGTATCTACTCAGGAAATAAGTAATAACATGTGAGCTGGGATAATTGAATGAATGTATACATGAAGACTCTGTGTACTGTCTATTTCTGTTTGCTGCCATGGGTACATGTTGCTATGCTATCTGTATGTTGCTGTATTTTGCTATGTGTATATCAGTCAGTGTCATCAGTGTGTATATCTGTATTCTACTGGCTGTGAAAACAAATATCCCTCTGGGACAAACAGTAAATTTAAATTGGATTCATACGATATAAGCAAGAAAATGTCAGATATTTTTACAGAAGTCTTGTTAAAAGTGTTTTAACTTTTAATATGTGTATATGGTGTGGGCACCTGGGAGCTAAGAACAAAAATAGACTGTGCAGAATTACAAACATGGCAAAACAACTGGGATGTGTATATAAAACAGGTGAAACAAGAAGCCAGACAGATTATGTCTGAGCCTGTTCATCCTCTTCTTAAAGAATTCATAAAACTGCCCTTGGGACGCTCTTGAGCTGCTGCACCAACAGAGAACATTTACAAAAAGTCTCTCATACTAAATGCAATCACACTAGAGCCGTGTCCTTCATTGGTGTCTATTCTGTTATGTTATTTATTGTATGTATAATGTACTATGATGTGTTTTAACCAACATGTGAAGCCGAAGGCAAATCTCCACTTTTGTGGACATTAAAGATTATTATTATTTTTATTACAGTACCATGCTGAGACCATCAAGAATATCCGTGAGGCAGCTGAGAGCTTTGGCCCAGGCACTGCTGAATACAGACCCGTGGCCATCGCTCTTGACACCAAGGGACCAGAAATCAGGACCGGACTTATCAAGGGCGTAAGTTCTTGCTAAATTACGAGGCCTCTAGTGACGCCATTTTTGGTGTATTGCAGGAATAATTGTATGAAGCGAATTTCACCCTGAAAATGACCAAGCTCCTTCTCCCTGGTCTTGTTTAGAGTGGCACCGCTGAGGTTGAGCTCAGGAAGGGTGAAACCATCAAGCTCACACTCGACAACCAGTACATGGAGAAATGTGATGAGAAAGTCTTGTGGCTCGACTACAAGAACATCACCAAGGTTGTGCAGACCGGCAGCCACGTCTACGTTGATGACGGTCTGATCTCCCTCAAGGTTAAGGAAGTTGGTAAGCACACAAACATCCGTTTGGCTCATTTTGCCTATGTTTCATTTAGATTCTGCGTTCAGCTTCCTGCTTGATTCTAAAAGTTTTTCTTTGTTGTGTGTGTCCTAAGGCAACGACTACCTGATGTGTGAGATTGAGAATGGCGGTATGCTGGGCAGCAAGAAGGGAGTCAACCTGCCTGGAGCTGCTGTTGACCTGCCTGCTCTGTCTGAGAAGGACATTGAGGACCTGCACTTTGGTGTGGAGCAGGGTGTTGACATGGTCTTCGCCTCCTTCATCCGTAAAGCTGCTGACGTTCAGGCTGTCAGGAAAGCCCTTGGCGAGAAGGGCAAGGACATCAAGATCATCAGCAAGCTGGAGAACCACGAGGGTGTGCGCAGGTGGGTGGATCACCAGCGATCACACATGAATCCACACAGATCTGAATCTTTGGAGAATTGTTAAATTTTTTCTTTCTGTCTGACAGATTCGATGAGATCCTGGAGGCTAGCGATGGCATCATGGTTGCCCGTGGCGACCTGGGCATTGAAATCCCAACAGAGAAGGTCTTCCTCGCCCAGAAGATGATGACTGGCAGGTGCATGAGGATCGGCAAGCCCATCACCTGTGCTACACAGGTGTGTGACATCAACAGGAAGACTGCTTTGTGGGAAACGTTTTAAAAAGAAAAGTGTACCAGAGAGTTTTATTTCTCCTCAGATGCTGGAGAGCATGACCAAGAAACCCCGCCCTACCCGCGCTGAGGCCAGCGATGTCGCCAACGCCGTGCTGGATGGCAACGACTGCATCATGCTGAGCGGTGAGACCGCCAAGGGAGAGTATCCCCTGGAGGCCGTCCGCACACAGCACAAGGTAAGAAACCCCCGACTGGTCCTGTTCCTCAGTGTTAAAAGACCACTGAAGTGTTTTTGCATGTTTTAGACGTTTTTTTAAAGTTGATGTGAAAACTGTGGTTGTGTGAGAAAGCCTGCAGTATCACTAATGAAATAATACTTGAAGATCATTTGTAAATCAATTAGTTAGGCCTTGAATTCATAAAGAAAACTTTTTCTCACACGCCTCCACAGAAACAGCAACATAATTTGTGCAGTATAATCCAGTCTAATGCTCAGTACTTCCCAAACACATGCATTTTCGCTAAAAAAAAAACGTAGTATTGGAGTCTGGATGTGAATACAGCATAGATAAGTTTCAATTTCAGCTCTGTTTTCAATATCAAGGCTTTAGTGACTGATGTGTGTGGGAAGTACTGATCATACGTCTGGATAAATGAGACTCGGATTATGCTGCAAGATTGTGTGAGAGTTTATAAGCAGATGTTTTGATATGGTGTTGTTAAACGTGGTCCCCAGTCAATCAAAAATCAAAGGTTCATTGTTTTCTGTGGAGGCATGTGTAAATTTATTTATTCACAAAGTCGTGGTACCACAGCATGACTGACTGATTTACAAATGCTCATTCTGTGGGTGAAGTATTCCATTAACGTCATCTGACACTTAAAGCACGTGGTGCATTCAAACTCTGACATCTGAGTCTTGAGAGTTGTTCTGCTAAACAGCAAACTCATAGAGTAAAGCTTCACATTGGGGCTGGTATTTCAGTGGCTTTGCATTTTTTGGCTTTAAATACACAGGCATATTGTTTTGTGCATATCAAAAGCTGCTTGTAGCACAAACAGAGGAAAAAAACACAACTTCCTTAATGATGATCCCAGTCATAAATAATAAACAAGTAACCAACACATGATGAAGTTTACTTTAAAATGTGCCACTGGAGACAGTAAGTGTAAAAATGTTGAAGATAATGTTTGCTTTGTGGTATAAATTGTATTTTCTAAATCACGTAGAATGACAAGAAAGTAGCTTTTACATTGTGAGCACACCACTAGTACCAGCTTGGGTTTTACTAACAGCTTGTTTAGTATTTGTTCAACTTGCTTTGTGTATCCCTGTTGTACCTCCACTCCCTCCGTCCATCTGCTGTCTTTTTGCATTGTGCTCTAACAGTGTGTTCATACTACTCAATTAGCATGTGTCTGAGGATCTGCAGTGCACAGAAACAGTCCCTGGACATGATGGCCGCCGCTGTTGTTTAGCTTCATATCTCAGTGTGCTTTCAGGTATGAAGACCTCAGCACTGAGGTCAACTGCCCCTTTGTTTTGTCCTTTAAAATCCAAACTAACTCGTGCAGTTGAACTGGCTGTGCAACTGCAACCTGACTGGAGTCTGTGTAATTTTCACGTGTTCAGATTGCCCGTGAAGCCGAGGCAGCCATGTTCCACAGGCAGATGTTCGAGGAGCTGCGTCGCACCACTCATCTGACCCGTGACCCCACAGAGACCGTCGCTATTGGCGCCGTCGAGGCTTCCTTCAAGTGCTGCGCCAGCGCCATCATTGTGCTCACCAAGACTGGCAGGTGAGACTCCAAAAAGACGAAATCCACTAAATCTCCTCTGCGGAGCTCTGACTCATAACATCCTACACAGCGCCCACTGTGACCAAAGAAGCTGGTGCATTACAACATCTCTCTATCCCTCCGCCTCCGCTCCCTCCCCAACACAAACCCTTGGCTCGTATGAAGTGTGCCAACTTTCACGGCACTCAAAATCTGTGCTCCACTCGTGACCTTTTGAGATCTGAACCCTGACATTTTATAAGTTAATTTTAACTCCCTGTTCGTTCTTTCGTACTTGGGAGCTCATCCTCACAACACATGATACAGAAGACGATCTACTATCAGCTGAGTGGATTTCCTAATGATAATAGCATAATAAGCACAGCTATAATTAATCTTTCCATCTTAACAATGGATCACATGACTACTTGTAAGTCAAAGGAGTCACATAATCTGTTCTGGTTCATTCGTTCTCATAGCTTGTTTCAAGCTGCAATAAAACTATAAGAACCCACTGTACACTACCTGCCACAACAATAGACAGAGTTAGAGACTAGCTGGTGAACATAGTGGAGCATTTAGCAGCTAAAGAGACATGGGACACAAACACGGGTCTCCTGGGGGAAAGTCCTGTGTTCGTTTCACCCATCTACCACCCCAACCTGAATCCCTATATGGACTTTCATGCTTCATACTACTTCCTTCTTTATTCTCATATTATGTGGGTTATATACGAATGTGATGCATTACTTTTTGTAGATATACGTACAAACAGTGCATGAGAACACGCTGCTCCAAGAGGCCAAATAGTCCATTACTGTAGTCCTCAGTTTGGGCTCAAATATTTTGAAATGGGGTTGAAATAAAAATACTTCCTGCTCTACATCTTTGTAACGATTTATATCTTCCACTTGCAGGTCTGCTCACATGCTGTCAAAGTACAGGCCCCGTGCCCCCATCATGGCTGTGACCCGCTGTGGCCAGACCGCCCGCCAGGCCCACCTGTACCGCGGTATCTACCCTGTTCTCTACACCAAGCCCGCCAACGATGTCTGGGCTGAGGATGTTGACCTGCGTGTGAACTTTGCCCTGGAAGTTGGTGAGTGGTGACGTTTTTTAGTAGAATTTTAAAAAATAGTGGACTTTTTTTAACAGTTAAGTAAAACTTTTAAGGGGATAAGAGGTAAGATAGAATTTTATTTATCATCAGGACTAACAAGGCTTTAAATTTAGTGAATTTAATGCTTATTTTTCTTCTAACGCCTCTCTTTTCTCTTTCTGTAGGCAAGCACCGCAAATTCTTCAAGTCCGGAGATGTTGTCATCGTTGTGACCGGATGGCGCCCAGGAACCGGTTACACCAACACTATGAGAGTTGTGCTGGTGCCTTGAACTTAATCAAAGGACATCAGTAACGGCTCCCCCCTCCCCTCTCCTGTGACCCGCCCCTGTCCCCCCTCTGCCCATTGTCGGACTCTTCCTTTCTGTTGGTCTTCATCACCAACAGAAAGTCAATAACAGGCCGCTCCTTCAAAGGACTTTTGAAGGTGTCGTTCACAGACCAGATCCATATTTGTAATTTATTATCTAAAATCCTGCTCTCAGAGACTGAACTCAAACCCTTTCAGTGGAAACTCTTCTGTCATGTGTGTGCCAACTCTGTTTGCATGAGTGGAAATCAGTGTCCCTCTGCATGCACTGTAAACTAAAGTACACATTTGATCCTTCTCTTGGTTTTTTGGTTCTTTAATTATCCGGGGATAAAGATAAAGATGTACTGTGATTGTTTCTCCAGTGTTTAATGCCAAACTGACAGTTGGTACAAAGTGTCACTGTGATCGAGCATGACGGGGTTTCCATCCATTAAAGGAATTCTTGGGTCAACTGTGTTTGTTTTTGTCTTGTCATCACTGTCACACCAAAAAACAACAAAAAACATTCTTCATTCAGTATTTTCCATGTTAAGTAAGTACTTTATGCCATAGATATCATAAGTGGGGGGATGACAGGAGACAGATACCTCAAGGGGAAAATCATCAGTCTATAGTGGTGGATGAAGTATTGAGACCTTTTACCTGAATAAAAACAGCAGTACCACAGTGTAACAATTCTCTGTTACAAGTAAAAGTGCTACACTAAGATTTTTCATTAAGTAAAACTACTACATATTACATTACATTATTATAAAGTGATACGCAGAATGGCCCATTTCAGAATAATGTAATTAGTGAAGCATTTGTGTGTTCATCCCGTTAATATTGCAGCTGGTAAAGATGGGGTTATATATATCTACTGCCAGGCAGCTTGTGAATGTCACTGAGGGATCGATAAGGTTTTATCTTTATTCATAATAATACATCATACTTTATTTGTTGATTGTACATTGAACATCAATTTAACAAAAAGTCAGTAGCAGTGAATGGAGATACTCAAACACAACACTTGTGTTTTTGCTCCCATTTTTCACAGGTTGAAGTTAAAGGTCTGCACTCAGTAGATTTATTTCTGTTCATTTTTGGTTGTAATTTTTTTTAAATGAAGCTCAGCATGAGTTCAATCAGGAACACTTTCTTAATGCTACATCCATTCACGATTCTCTCTCTGTCCCACTCCCACTGCTTCCTCCAGTCAGCTGATTGAGTGTTCCCTCTCCTGGTTAGCCAATCAAACTTCGCCATGATCTCCTTCAGCCATTCATGTTGCTACCAACTTCAAATCTGTTCTCTCTGCTCCTGCTGCCTCCACCCTGTTTACCTACACTCACCTTATCCAGAGCCCAGGACAAGCTCATAAAAAGCCCACTCCTCTTCAGACACATCCTCAGCTCCCTCTTCATCTCATCTCATCACCACCATTACCACCAGCTGCTAGATTCCACCCTCCTGGACATGAGGTCTAATCGCCAAAGACTTCACATTTCTCATCTTATGTGCACAAGTAAACCCTGGAAAAGGAGAAGTGCTCACTGACAAAGATTTTTAACAAATATGCAACCAAAATTTGAGAGAGCTTTATCTATCGAGTGCATAAAAAAGTCTTTAACTAAAACACAAGTGTTGAATTTTTGTTCAGTGTATTACGTTTTATTAATCTGAACGTGCAAAGTAACTAGTAACCCAAGTTATCAAATAAATGCAGTGGCATAAAAAGTACAGTATATTTTCAGTTTGATTTGTCTATTTGTTAATTTGTTTGATTCTTGTCAGCAGGATTAGGGAAAAGCTACTGGCCTCATTTTTATGAAACTTGTTTTAATGGTGTTGCACAGGCCAACAAGAACACGTTAAATTCTGGAGCGGATCTGAATCATGCAGCAAAAACAAAAGTTATTTTTACACTTTCATTACCATTATAAGATAATACACTTGGGCTTTGCAGAGTAAATGCCATAAATCTTAAAATCCAGAAGATGGTATTCAAGTTCAGTGGTGTCAAACCAGCCAATTGTAGATATACGATGACTCATATCACAATCCACATTCACAGGTGCCAACAAACCTCCAGGATCGCCTACACATGTAGCTGCTCAAAGTTTATACAGAAAAGAGTCATCGCAACCAGCCCAATTATAACAACGCTTTTTTCTCAAGCTAAGATGTGACTATGGAAACTAAAGTACACACATAACATGCAACTAATTATACTCTAACGTCCAAATATTTGTACATAACGTATGTAAGTTAGAGTGTTTTCTGGTTTCAACAAATGTATTTAAAGGTCAGTGTTCGAGATCAGTTTTGGCCTCTAGAACAGTCTCAATAGCACTTTTTTAAGGTTTCAGTCTTATGTCGGTCTCGAGCACATTTTTACGCGGTCTTGTCTCAGAGAAGGAGGACTCTTGACTTTGTTTGAGACAGGTCAAAACCACAGTTGAGGGGATATCACTAAATTGTCTGTGCAAAAAAGACAAGTAGGGAGTCCACACAAAAGATTTGGTTAAAACAGGCATAATTTAAGATGAACTTACATGACCAATGGAGTTTGTAGGTCAGCAAAGTCAGTAATAACAGCCATGCATGGATGTGTGTCAGGTGTGCTGTGGATGCCAGGTGGATGTCTGTTGCAGGAAGGGAGCGTGAGTGAAAACATGGCGCAGCTTTTATAGCCTAGAAGGCCCAGCTGAGCTGAATCAGGGCAACGAGTCTCCCATGTCAGGCCAACTGCCTGATGAGGTTGGCCACAACGTCCTCCAATACTGTGAGGCGATCAGATCACTTAGAGTATCTATGGTTTGCATGTTTCATATTTTATCAACAGTGTGTCATGCAGCGTGGTACTCACACAGCTCTGGTCTCAACCCTTCAAAATCTTGGTCTTGCCTCAGTCTCAGTACACACTGGACCTGGTCTCGGCCTACATGGTCTTGAACGCCTAAAGAGGAACATGCACAGCTGAGATGTTGAGGGCTTTAGCTAGGCTTACTCAAATTTTGACGTACTTCCAATAGAATACATCCGGACATATAGTGGTTAGTTGTGCAGATCTGCATATTATAGAAGACTTAATTACTGGCCTTGGTGGAGATCTGCGCTCTCTAAGTGCTCCTCTAATTCCCTCTGACTTGTAGTAGAAAAGAAGTCTATAGTAGCAGAAAATGGAGAAATTATGAGTATGAGTACATCAAAATTACACAGCAGAGTGAATGCACTTAGTCACTTTTGAGTCCTGTCACACTATAATAATGAATCTTCATTAAAATAGCTCATCTAATGAAGTTGTTACAGGACAGGGAACATCAGCTATGTCCACCCTTTGTCCAGAATAACAAACCCTTAAATACTATGTAGTCAAACCTTGCAGTAATCAATTAAATATCAATATTTCTTCGTACTGACGAGTCAAATATCTGGCAGATTACAATCCTTGCTATTTTGAATGTTGGCACCTGAACAACACCACACAGTTCTCAATTCATAATCCGGCTTAAAGTCTGAAACTTCACCAGCATTTTATCAGATTCACCTCACATGCCACGCTCTGCTCTTGAAAAGAAATCAACAGCTAGGACGAGCATCGTTCACCATATGTTGTTTTATTGCACTGAATTCAGTAGCTAAAATAAAATATGCCTAACATACATAGGTGGTGGAATCCTCAGATTTGTCGGTTAAAAGGCAGCAAAATGAGAAATAAATATATAAATAGATGAGTGACTGACACCTCCTCTCCTACACACACCTTTAAGTTGACTGCACTCAAAGTAACCTTACACTCAACCCGAGCCGATGCCTCTGGCAGGTGGTGTGGTGGCGCGGCGTTGGAGGAGAATAGTAATGAGGGATTGATCGAGCCCACTGGCAGTGACTGGCTAGTGACTGATAGTATCTCTCTTTCCTCGGGTGGGTCAGAGTCACAGCAAACCTCATGTTCAGTAACCAGGCAGCTAAAGCCACTGGACAGGATCCTCCGATGGTTCGACCTGCTGACCTGCTCACAGTTCCTCGCCGGCCACAGGTCCACAGAGAGAGAAGTATCATCTAAACACATGAACTTATTAACAAGTAGAAGGATTTCAGAGTCTGGTTGTAAAAAAGCAGTCAGTGACACACGTCTTATTGATTCAGCATAGCATCACAAAGCAGCAATTGTTCAACAACAGATGTCAAATCTTACAATCAAATAATGTGAAATGAAAGAGGTAAGGTATGCAGCAATATGACCCATCGGGGTTTCTTGTTAACCACGTGTCCAAGTAACTGCTTTTAGCCCTTTGACTGGTGCAAGAAACATTCAGATCAGTCTTAGTGCATTGCTGGTTTCAGGATGTTTGATTATCCACAATTGCTTTTATTCCATTTAATTCCCTTGTTTTTAAAGGAGCAGTGTGTAGGATTTAGTGGCATCTAGTGGTAAAGGATTGCAGACTGCAACCAGCTGAAACGTCTCCTGTGTGCCAAGCCTGAACTCCTGGTTAGGATGTCTTCAGTGTTTATTGTTCAGGAGGTTTTTACCAGGAGCTGAATTATCCACAGAGGTCTCTTCGTCTCCAAGACAAACAATTATGGTAATTTAAACAGGGTTCCCACATTTTTACCAAAGAATTTTAAAAACTTTTCCATACATTTTTTTGTAACATTTTACCCCGTTCCATGAGTCTATTTAAGTAGTTTAAAGCAGTGGTTCCCAACTGGTTCAGCCATGGGGTCCAGATTTCACCTTAGCCATTAGTTCAAGGTCCACACAGTTTGATATATTCAGCATCATACTTGCAATCGTTCATGTTGACGAGCTAGTTTGCTGTCTCTGTCAAGTAGCTGTCTGTTAGTCACTCACTCTACAGGAGGAAACAGCACTTCAAAACTAATGCTCAATGTCGAAAATTCACTGTACTTAAAAATAAAGTTTGTTTTTTACAAACCTGACACATCTGTGAGTCACTTGCGGCCCATCCAGAATGAGACCGCGACCCACTTTTGGACCGCGACCCACCAGTTGGGGAACCACTGGTTTAAAGTAGCAGCAATGGCTTGAAGTCGTCTTGTAGCTATACTGATGCTTGCCGTGCTGGTAGAAGCAGTAATGTTGTCTAGCCTGGCTATGGCAGGCATGAAATATGTGGTGACGCTGGCAGTCTGTTCAGCAGCCTTTTGGATGGCTTGATGCTTTTTCCCTTTAGCACAACTGACCAGGGCCGCTTCCGCCATGTTACCAATGTCAAACATTTTGGTGCGGAGCCTACATTCAGCGTGGCGAGGGTGGGCATCTCTCTTTAGCTATTTGTCCTTTGAAAGCAATATTTAAGCCATTGTTAAACACGCACTTCAAAGGCATTTGCGGATAAGCAAACTGCTAGCACTTGCTAAATTTACTTGCTCATTAGACATTACCGCTGACAACTAACTGCACACGCCAGTGTATATTAATTAATACTAGTGACATTTTCAACTGTCATGCAGCTCAGGTCTAGATTTTAAATTAGTAATAACAGGACAGTATTTAGCGTAATGTTGGACATGTTTTGAGAACATATTTTAACAATAGCCAAGACAATGCAGGTTCAAAACTATGATGGCATTCTTTTGATTACGAACCATTTCCAGGCCTAATTTCTTAACTTTTCCAGAAATGTTATGACCGTGGGAACCCAGTTTAAACCGGTAACAACACTGAATAAAGCAGTTTCATGTTATGAATCAATGTTTCTCCAGTGTTGTTTTTTCACCTGCTAATGTGCGTTCGTCTTTTATCTCTGATAACTGAACAGTCGAACGTTCAGGTGGTTTTTATTGGAAGCCAAATTATCCGCAGAGGTCTCTTCCTGTCCACAACAAATTGAGCAGGTAATTTAAACCGATAAAAACACTGAATAAAGCAGTTTCACATTACAGAAACAGTGTTTTTCTGATGCTTTCATCTCAGAGGGGCTAACTATAGCGGCCCATGTGTAAATGTGAAAACCCTAGTAGATATAAACGGCTCATTCTAACGAAAACACAATCATTCTTATTTTCAGGTGATTATACACCAAAGAAAACATACTTATCATATTACATTTCTGCCAATATATCCCCCTAAATCCCACACACTGGACCTTTAATCTCTCCTAACTAAAAACAGAATCTCACTCGAGTGCTTTGATTCACAGTACCTTTGTATACCCATAAAAAAACACAGATTATTGCATACTATGCTGATGGCACACAAACAAATGTTCTGCACCGTAGTTATTGTCAAACGAGTTGGCATCAGTGGCGCGCCTCGCCACGCGCCGCAGCAGTTGTGAAAATGTGTCTCTGAAACTGGTTCCACTCTCCAGTGCTCTACAGAAAACCATCATCGCCCTCGAGTTCAACACATTCAGAAATTAATCCCACTCAGACAGACAAACATCACATTACATTCATTACTTCAGTTTTTTTTTCTTGAGCGTGATCTGATTTGTGTGACCCATTTGGGTGTGCAATATTGCTGAAACGCTATCTTGGAAGACATGCCGTCATCAAACCATTAGGTGATCTCTGAAACGAGCAAAGTGCACAGTCTGTCTCTCCTCGAACCTCTTAAGGGGGTAAACCTTGCATTCACACGACACACTCGGTGATGGGAAAGGACATAAAAAAGGACAATAATTTTTGGTTTCAATCATAACTGGATACAGTTGTGGACAAATTTCCAACTAAACGGATGCAGCTAAAAGTTTACACAAAATTGCCTGGACAAAACAAAATACTTCTAACAAATCACAGAGTGTGGTTATAATACAATACATAGAACAATTCATATTTTCATGAGGTGCTATATATACCCATCAATAGGTTTTGGATTTTATTACTATATTCAAAGATGCAATATCCTGTAGAAAAAGTATCCATCATTGTCCATTATTATCCCCGATCCATTCAATCTGATTAAAAAGTGAAACCACCAATCTGATTAGAGTAACACACCCTCCTGCTGTAAAATCGGACAAAGTAGTGGTTAAAACAATGCCAAAGAAGGAGGCGATCTCCCGTTTGTTCAGGCATTAAAGGAGGGTGTGTGTGAACCTCACAAGTTGGATGGAAGTTTGGATTGTTTGTGTTCGGTCTCTATCATCTTAGCGGGGGATCTAACGAGGGGAGATTGAACACCAACGGACTGGTTCTGAGGTTCGGGACCTGAATGTGTCCGACTGACAGGAGCAACTTGACCCGGGATCGGGCTGTAGGGTTTACTGACAGCCATGGGGGAGGAGAAGGGGCCGAATGCCCCCGCTGCCCCCTCCGAGGAGCCGCTCATGGCCAAAGGCCTTTCCTGGTGTATAGAGCTGTGAGAGCCTGAGATAGTCTTTATTTCCTGGGTAAAGAGATCCACCGAGGACTCGGCCCTCTCTTTGAGGGTACAGGCCACCCTGGCAGGGCATGAGGTCTGAAGGGTTAGAGGGCTGCGAGAGCCCACGGTGCTGGGGAGCTCACTGTGGCAAACTGTCCTTCCCCTCACAGGGCTCTGTATGCTGGGACTGTGGACTGGAGGCGTGTAGCAGGGCGAGGCCTCGGCGGAGCCATACTGAGCCAGGGAGGCGAGGGCCGAGTGCTCGGGGAGAACCTGGGGGAGGAAAACAGACTGGAGACCTGCAAGGCTTTGCTGCGCCAGAGAGGCTGTGGCTCCGCCTCCGCCTCCGACTGCAGACCCTGGCTGAAAAAATCCACTAGAGGACTGAGTGCTGGTGAGGAAGGGAAAATGTGGGAGGTTCAGACCACCGGATGTCCTGCCTGCTCTGTCATGGCCGAACCCCATCTGCTGCACAGTGGCGTGAGAGGTCTGCTGCAGCTGGCTTAGTATGGGGCCGACTGAGCTGGAGATCAGAGGGCTTATGGCGGAGGCAGAGGGGGCTGGGAATCTCCCGGCTAGCCTCCCTGGCACCCCCTGCTGGAGTAAACCTATTGGGTGTGGCGGGGTGGTCATAGCACCGTGGAAGGGCTGAGGGTGGAGCTGAGCAGAGCAGGTGTAGGAGACTGTGGCCTGGCTGATGGGGAAGACTGAGGCCATGGCAGAGTGGGGAGGGTGGTGCGGGAGCTGGTGTGAGGGCAGAGGGGTCAGAGGCTGCAGGCTGCTGGTGAAGACAGGCTGGGTCGTCAGGGTGGGCGACACAGATCCAGTGATGAGATGCTGCGCCCTGAGGGACGCCGGTGTGGAAATCTCAATCCCAGATCTGATTTTAATGGAGCTGGTAGGAGAACCAGGCCCTGAGCCACAGCTGCTGGATGTGTTCGCTCCCACATGGACTTTCTTTGGATGGCCGATTGGGTCCTTCAGGGGGCCGGGCGTCAGAGGATGGTGGAAGAGGATGGGAGGCAGCTGGGAGTGGTGGGCTAAGGCCAGAGCCAGAGGGGTGGTGGCAGCAGCTGCCTGGAGCGGAGCCTGAACCAGCGGGGCCCAGATGACGGGGGTGGGTGATGGGGGCGCGGGGGGAGGCTGTGGGCTGGTCTGGATCAGCTGCGTACACTGGGCCATGTCCCGATCATGCTGCACTATTCTTTGGATGATCTCGGTCTCTTGGAAGTTTAGTGTGCCAGAACTTTGGTGATGCTGGACTTTATTCTGAAGAACAGAGTTCCTCTTACCTGTTGAGAAAATGCAAATAAAGCCATGCTATTTTTTTTTACATATCTATACAACAGCAACCAATTAACATGTTTTTATGTGACGCCTTGCGCTACAGTACAGTGTAGCTGAAACTGTGAAGACAGAATGCACCCAAGTACGTCTCTAAACTCCTCTGCCCCCTTTCCAGCCCTAGATTTCTCAGATCCTCAGACCAGCTGCTCCTGGCAGACACGTTTAAATCTAAGCTAATGACCCACATGTTTCCTAAGGCCTTTGATTGTCCTTAAGGCTTCCGTTTTATGTTTAATATTTTATTTTAAGGCGGCACGGTAGTGTAGTGGTTAGCACTGTCGCCTCACAGCAAGAGGGTTCTTGGTTTCGAACCCAAGCGGGAGCCCTTCTGTGCTCTTTGCATGTTCTCCCCAGTGTCAGCGTGGGGTTTCTCCGGGTACTCCGGCTTCCTCCCACAGTCCAAAGACATGCAGGTTAATCAGTGACTCTAAATTGCCTGTAGGTGTGAATGGTTGTCTGTCTCTATGTGTCAGCCCGCAACCCCCAAGAGGATGAGCGGTTACGGAAATGAATGATTTTTATTTTCAGATCTTACTATTCTGTGCTAATAAAATATAAATAAAATATAATTGCTATAATTAAAAACTAGACCAGCATTAAATGTAATATTTGGAGAGTAAACACAAGCAAACTATCATCACATCAAAGATAAATAATGTTTAACTGTGAAACATGAAATTGACTTCTACATGCAGGTTTTAACTTTTGGTCAAATACTCACCGATGCGGTCCAGGCGGTCGAGAGCCACGGTCTCAAAGGCCCTCCTCATCATGGGATACTCCTCCAGCACCTCATTGAAGTTGTCCACCGACAGAGAGTACAGCCGACAGTAGTTATCTGCTCGCACACTCGCTGTCCTCCTGCCTCGGGTCAGCAGGCAGATCTCTGGAGAGTGGGGGAAATAAAGGTTAATTATTTGTGTCATTTTTATTAAAACACGTCCTGCTGAGTGCAAATCAGATTAACATCAAGGATAAAAACAGGTAATTAATATGAAGTGCCATAGGATGATTTTCCACTTGTGGTGATACATTACAGCCACATTTATATCTTTTTAGATCCATTCACAAAAGGGGAGGCAAAAATAGTATTATTAGTGTGAGACGATAAAACGATGCCTCTGAACCCCACAGATGGAGCACTTACTGCAATTTCTGCAGCTTACAGTTTGTCCTGACCTCATCTGTCGTGCCAGATCAGAAAAATAAAATAATGCGCCATTAAAAAAAAAAAAAAAAAAAAAAAAAGTAGACATATTTTCAGGACAGACATATTGAGGATATAGACACAAACACACACACAGACTCACACGCTCTCCCTCTCTCTTTTAAACACACATTTCCTGTCCTCATTTACCATTTTCACATCTGTGTGTGTGTGTGTGTGTGTGTGTGTGTGTGTGTGTGTGTGCTCAGCTGAGTAGTTTTAAGCCAAAACATATAATGTTTGGTGATTACCATATCGTTCTTGTATCAGAAAAGTATGGTTAAACATTAGAGTATTGCTTTGGTTGTCAGATGACACTGCTTTCATTTGCAAATGCAAGTAAATTATATATTTATATTTCCTAGCTGACATTTGATGATGACATTTGACATTTCTGCACCGCTGGATACCGACAATGAGACGATGCAACAAGGGTGACAATAAATTAAAAGTTCTGGATTTCAGCTTTAAATATGGCGTTGACAAAAAAGGGAAAACCCCCGCAGATGGAATCAAAGATCACAAAGCTTTGCTCCTCTTAGTCCCGAGCCCTTTTAAAGAGATGATGTCGACAATTTTTCCCAGCTGTAATAGTCAGGGAAGTTAATCTGCTGAGTGCCAGAGCAAAATAAATCAAAACAAATCATGCCATCAGCACTCCTTCACATACATTCAGACTGACCCAGTGCCAGCGATATTAGCATGCGGGCCACACAGCAGCTTGTGTGCAGAAGTTACCTCCAAAATAAGAGCCGTCAGACAGCTTGGTGTCGTTGCTGTTCTTGGTGATGACGCTGACGACGCCGTGCTGGATGAAGTACATCTTCTTGCCGATGGTTCCCTCTCTGATGATGTAGTCGCCCGGCTGGAAGACCTCGAAGCGCAGTTTGGTCAGCATGGAGGTGACAAAGTTGGGATCGGCATTGGCGAACAGCGGCATGGAGGCCACCAGTTTGCGACAGTTAAAGTTGATGATCTCCTGCAGAAGACACACACACACACACACACATATAAAAAAAATGTTTTAGTGTCACTACATGTGTACATTTCAATCATTATAAAAGCAGGGCGGTTAACGGCTTAGTGCTCCGTTAATGAGGTTCTCTGTCCTCATAAAGTCTCCAGCCATTACTAATCAGATTACACGACTATTAACATTATCGTGCAAAGTAAGGGAGGCATATTAGATTGCATAAATAATTAACTGTGCGCCATTTAGAACAAGGACGCTCACGTCATTAAATCTGAGAACCATATAAAATAAAATACATTAAAACATTTCTGTAAACACTCAACTTTAACGCTCCTACTCAGTATATAAACATTCAATAAACGGTTTTTAACGAGTAGTTTTAAGCCGAAATGATGACATTATGAAGTGATTATTCATGCACGGTGTTAAAATTATAATCCTGCTATGAATTATAACAACAATGATTATCTGTTTATACAACAGCCTCTACTAATGGGCACCAACAGGAGTTACAGTTGTTGACTAACACAATAATTAACATTTATATCTGCTGACATCTGCATTATAGTGTCTTATTAACCATTTATTTATGTTTATATACTGCTTATAAATGCTGCCAATATTGTGACAGATGTTGAAGCCAACATTATGATGACTCAGCAGTATTATTATCAAGACAACAACAACAACATCAACAACAACAACATGACTCGTAACCTCTCGCAGTGGCTCATTCAGCTCCTCCAAGATGCTCTCCTCGTCAAACATCTTGCCCTGGTAACGGTGTTCGTAGTAATCGTGGATTCTCTGGCGCATGTCGGCGGGGAGCTTGTGGAAGGACATGTACTGCTCCACCTGCTTATACTGTAACAACAACACCAAGTGTAACAATGTAAAATCATTTCACAACAAGCCGCCACAGAGATATGTGTAACTCTAATGTAACTGAAAGAGAAAATGCAAAGTCATGTCAAAACGAATATATTAAAGTGATTGATGTGTTGGCTCAGAGGTGGACTATAATGTGTCTCATTATGTTAACAGTCAACTGTCAGGCCATCTGTGAAACCTGCCCACAGAGCAGCGCTGTGCCTCTGTCCCATCTGACAAATACAGTCGCGCTCTGCAGGCTGCAGCTAATAACATTAACTACTGTGTCCTTCAGCCGTGTACTCTACCAGCAGAGCACCGTGAATGGTGCGTGAACCAAATCTACTGTATGTGAGCTGCGTCCTGCTGTGAGACTCTGTTCTGCTTTTATTAACTAGCTTTTTACGCCCCACCAGTGTCTCTACTTTTTCCTGTGTTAATAATCCACAACAAATCTGCTCTTTCGTTTTGCTCTTTCCCCTCTAATCTATTTATATTCTCCCTCTGTGGGGCATTTTCTCACTTAAATGCCTAAAGACTTATGACAGGGGGGTAAAGTCTTCACATAAACATTTTGTCACAATGTCACGCATCATCATCATCATCACCATTTAAATCGTATTTCAATCAGTCATCGTATAAGATCACAGTCTTTGTTTAAAGGAGCAGTGTGTAGGATTTTATGGCATTTAGCAGTGAGGACTGCAGATTGCAACCAGCTGAAACTTCTCCAATGTGCCAAACGGGAACTCCAGGTTAGAATTCCTTCAGTGTTCATTCTTCAGGAGTTTTTTACTGAGCCGAATTACCCGCAGAGGTCTCTTCCTCACCGAAACAAACAGACCAGGTGATTAAAACCACTAACAATACTGAATAAAGAACTTTAACGCTACAAATCTGTGTTTCTCCAATGCAGTTCAGCTCATCAGAAATGGGCCACTAGCCCAGCAACTGCTGATGTGTGCTCACCATTTTTCTCTGATAACTTAAGATCTAGTTATTTAGGAGGTTTTTACCAGGAGCTGAATCACCCACAGAGGTCTCCTGCTCTCTAGAACATACGGACACGATGATTTAATCCAGTAAAAACAATGAATAAAGCAGTTTCACCTCATTGCAGAAACAATGCTAATTATTGTAACTGATGTGAAAACATGAAAAAGAAAATGTCCCTATCTAGAGCCAGTGTTTGGGTTGTCATTCTGGGCTACTGTAGAAATACGGTGTTGCAACATGGCAATCTCTGTGGACGAGGACCCGCTCCCTATGTAGATATAAGCAGTTCATTCTAAGGTCACGAAATTACGATGATACTTATTTTCAGGTGATGATTTACCAATGAAAACATATTTATTATATTATATTCCATTCCTGCCAGTATATCCTCCTAAATCCTACACACTGGACCTTTCAAGCTCCGTTTCCACCCAACACTTTCAGAATGGTACCTTTAAAACCAAAAGTGACCCTTTAGACATGGTACCTGACCCTAGGTCAGTTTAACAAGTGTAAAAGCAGCAACACGTCAATGGATAAAAGATAATAGTTACAAAGTTAAATAAATTAAAGTTACAAAGTTACTTGCAAGTAAAATTCATGCAATCAAAATCTTGCTCACAGAAGTAAAAGTACATTAGTATTATCAAGTTACTGTGCTTAAATTATTAAAAGTAAAGAACTTATTATGGAAAAATCAGCCATTAAGAGTGTAATTTTATTATATCTTGTATTATTAGATTATTAATACTCACTTTAATCTATGATAATGCATCAGGTTATATGGACTGATCTAATGTTTGTGTAGGGCTGCACAAGTGAATAAATATCAATATATTATCATAAAAGCAAGATGGCTACGTGTAATAACCAAATCTTAGGAGCTGCAGTTTTTTGATAAAGGTACAATGCATCACAGCCTACCATTATTAATGATGCACTGTGGTACTACAGAGATGTCCCGGCCTATAGATCACAGTCCAGACGTAATGTAACATGTTTGTTTTGCACAGACCCTAGCAAAAACCGAATTATCGTTTTCATGATTTTTTCTCTGTGAAAATGAAATGGAAAAATCACCATCATAATACCTGTCAAAATAATTGCACTATGATTTTTTTTGTATATCATGCAGCCCTGGTTTTGTATATAAAAGTGTAAGCTTAAAAGGAACTTGAGCTGATAACTGAATGTAGTTGAGTTAAAGTATAAAGTAGAATGAAATGAAATTACTCCAGTAAAGTACCTTAAAATTGTACTTGAATACAGTATTTGTGTAAACGTTCTTCCATCACTGATTTCAAGACCTACAGAAAGTAGATTAACTGAGAAATTCAGCCATGCATAGAACAAACGCCCACCTTTTCTTGGTACTGCCTCCTGGAGGAGTCCAGAGACTGAATGAGTGCAGTCGCATGCCCCACAAACATAGCAAAGCAGGTAGCGCCCACAATCATGCTGAGGATGGTGAGCCACACGTCAGCCATGCCGATGGGGGGGTACAGGCCGTACCCGATGCACAGCATGTGACTCATGGCCTTGAACAGGGCGTAGGAGTACTGCTGACCCCATGTGTCGTTCTATAAGAGACGAAGAGGAGGAAAGAGAAAGTTTATCACTGCTACATTAATGCTGCAGCACATCTTCGTGAGCCGATTCACAGTTTAAGATCGAGACTGCGGGTGATGACGCCTTTATTTTCCAGGTTTGTTGGCCTTGAAGCACCCACCTGAGGGACTCAGTCTGTCGGAAAGCATCATCTTATAACACATGTGCTGACTTTTCCCCTGATGTTACTGTCCTGGTCTATTTCAGTTACCACTTACTACTATCAATATATTCTCTATCAAAAATTAATAAAGCTTAGATATATACGTGCTTGAATATGAGTAGAGTTGCATCTAATGATTACATTAATTATCAGTTATTCATACATTATTTAATCAAAGTGTTGGGTTGTGAAAAATGCCTGTTATGATGAGGTCCAAAATCCAAATATTTTAAGTTTACTATTATATATGACAAATAAATTATTCAAATTCTCACATTTAAGAGGCTGAAATGTTTGACATATTGGCCTAAAAATGATTATTTACTTGTTAAAATTACTGCAGCTCTAAATATGATTATTGTGTAGTTTTAAATCCCCTGAAACTGGGTTTCATATTTTATATATTTCTATATAATATTAAATAACCATGACTAAATAAGTATGTTAAAGTATGAAAAAGAAAAACACTTTTAAAGCGGACCTATTATGCTTGTCCTTATTTTCTGTCATATATAAAATGTTACTGTGTTGGATGTTCATATTAATTTAAATAAAGCATTAAATGTATGTAAAAGTAATCTAAACATGACAGCTCCCCTAAAAATGAAGCCAAAACATCTTGATCGCCCCCTGGTGGCTGGCTGTAGTATAGGTCATAAACTCCACCCCCTCCATGTTAGCAGATGGGACACGGGCCAAATTAAAAAGTCAACGTGCACGTCAAATACATTTTTCCCAACGATGGTTTCTGTCGCTTTAGGCAGTTCTTATCACGCTGATGTGTGTTTTTAAGTGTTTGATTTTCTTTTAAGTTTGGTTTTAATTAGTTATTTGATGCTATAAAAAGGCGGTTTGACGTTTTGATTAAAAGCTGTGTGTGCCAGTTGGTGTGCTCGATCAGTGGTGCCTCTCGCAACTGGTTAGACTCGATACTGTGGTGGTTGCTGCGGCACCGACTCTGGCTCCAAATTACCTTGCCAGCGATAAATGGCGGTGGCGGTACTCGTGATATTTTGGCTTTAATTTTGAACAGTGGGAGGAAGTGGAGACATGTTGCCCATCTTTATATACAGTCATTGCTTCAGACTGTTCTGAATATTCTGTTTCCAACATTTGTTTCTCTGGCAGATATCTTTATGTGGTCATCTGCTCCAGGTACACTACTGCAAGTGTTTACATTACCAATCCTACAATGCTACATGTAGCTACTTGCTAATGTCAGAGAAACATGTAAACGTGGCTGCTAATGTTTTTATTTTCTTCTCAATTTTGGATTCCTGCCGGAACATTTTGAAGATTTTGTTTTAGAAGCTTTTTTGGTGGTTTTTCTTGTTGGACAGTGATGCTATTTATGTTACAGTCATTTCCCTGGCTGCAGTGACGGTGCCAAGAGCGCAGATGGGGAAGACTGGGAAATGCTGACCAATCAGAGCAGACTGAGCTTTTACAGGAGGGGGGCTGAAAGAGACCGGGGCTAAAACGGTGCATTTTAAACAGAGGGTGAATACAGGAGTTTTTTGTAGTGTTTTTTGAACATTAAGCATGCAAAGATGTTCTTGCAGAAACCCAAAATCCCAGAATGAACCTGAAAATGAACATAAGAGGAGCCCTTCAAATGTTATTGAGAGTTTAATATTTAGAAACTCAGCTATTCAGCTTCATCAGGACTGTGTGGGTGTGATTTTGATTCAAATTTTGCCGAATTCTGATTGATGCTCAGAAGTATGTGACATCATCCTTTCCAGCTTAGACCCAAAAACAGAAAATCTCTCATGTAAAACAACTAAAACTATTCAGACTTCAGAAAAATTTGTCCTCATGCAACACCCATAGTAAGACCACTTACCACCATCTTGTTTCTCGTGACCCAGCAGTCAGGAGGGAAGTCCTGCAGCATAGGAACCAGGAACTGCAGACAGCCATCCCAGTGGCACAGCAGCAGCATCATCCCGATCAGGTTCATGATGCGCACCATGGCACTGGCCAGGTCGTAGGTCATATGGAAAACCTGTGCCGCAGATTATCAGCATTAATAAAACTGAAACAACTGAACACACATCTCTCTGTATGTAAATCTATGAAAGATCAATTCTCTCTCATGCAACCAGTGGATTTGAGAATATACAATAGGTGCTTTGTGGGCCAACAGACACAGGGGTCCTATACCAGACCACACTGTACTTAATCTCCTATAGACCACCAGAGGCTGATTCAGTGTTGCATAACCATCTGCAAGCAACATTAATGGCCTATGGGGAGAACAGCCTCAGTTGGAATTATAGAAATAAGATAATGCAGGAGAATATCTGTTATTAAGTCAGCTGTTTGTGTGCGAGTCTGAGAGGGGAAACCACAAATGAACTCATGTTGCTTTTTACAATGAGGAGTATCATATATTTTGCCCGAATGAACAAAAATGGCAACAACATATGAGGGAAATCTCACTATATTTTGATTATTTTTACATTTTGATCATCTGTTTGTTTTATGAAATGTCAGAAATCTGTGAGAAATGCCCACCACATGATCTCAGAGCAAGATGGTGTCTTTAAATTCCTTGTTTTGCACAACCAGCAGTTCAAAACCCAAAGATATTAAATTTACTGTTGTAAATGACTTAAAAAAATCACATTTAAAATGATGACAGCTGAGAATTTTGAGCGTTTTTACTAAAAAGTGGCAACAAAGACAATCAAAACTGCTCTTGATTTGTCGAGGAACTGTTGCGTTATCGACTAACTGTTGCATCTCTATTAGCTAGTGTGAAGTCTTATATGAAGATCCAAACAGCCTGTTCCTGCAGGATCTACCTCTTCCCATTGGTGGATGTAGCGAATGAGTCTGGAGAGGCGCAGCAGCCGCAGCAGACTGAGGATCTTGGTGAACCGGACGATCCTCAGGGCTCGTGCCGTCTTGTAAAAGTCCGAGTTGATGCGTGTTTCGACGATGAGAAAAATGTAGTCCACAGGTATGGAGGAGATGAAATCCACCACGAACCAGGTCTTCAGGTACTTGATCTTGATCTGCTGCGGGTCCAGGATGATCTCCGTGTTGTCCTCCTTGACGATGCCCGTGCGGAAATTGAGAACCAGGTCCATGAGGAAGAAGGTGTCCGAGACCACGTTGAAGACGATCCAGGGCGGCGTGTGCTCGTCCTTGAAGAAGGTGATGCCGACGGGGATGATGATGAGGTTTCCCACCATCAGGAGCAGCATGGTCAGATCCCAGTAGAACCTGAAACACACGGCCAGAAAGCATAACTCATGTTGCAGGTAACAGCGGGCCAAAGTCATTCAGGTCTTTAGATGAATCATCAGAAACTTTATTCACACCTCTGACAGGATGAATGAGTTGGATGTTTTTATGTGAGAATGAATAAGCAATTTTTTTTGTGTGTGTGGGTTGTTTTGATTTTTCTTTGGCTTTATAAAAGATTAGAGCAAAAATGCAAACATTTGCTTTTTCCAACTTCTAAAATACGAGGATTTATGTCTTTTCTTTGACATATATGATGGTAAACTGAATATATTAGATTTTTTGGTCCTCTGGAAAATTAAAATGGCCATTTTTCACCCTTTGTATACAGTCTAAAGACAAAATGACCTCAATAAATTTTTTTATTCAAAAGTAATTTGCTAAACATTGCTAAAAGATGCAAATCTAATCTGCTCCTCTCTTTAGAGGACTGTTATTGACTATTATTATAAGGCAGCAATACTTGTGCAGCTCCTGAGTCCAAGATGAATTTCCCTTCTGGGACAATAAAGTACATTGTATCATACTGCATCATATTGTATCATATCATATCGTATCGTATCGTATCGTATCGTATCGTATCATAGACAATATAAAGTTCTATAAATTTTGAATGTGAACATATACCAGACTTGTGTATTCATGTGTAAATATGAATAGATAGACTCGTGACTTTCCTCATGTTTTCCAGAATTTTGTATGTCTTCTTTAGACATTCATTCATACTCCAAAGGACACTCAGGCAGATTTTTATCCTTCGTACTGTCAAACTTCCCTTAATCAATATTCATTTAAATACAGAGAACAACCTACTACTATCACTACAATCAACAACTACATTATTGTCATTAAAAAAACGTGAAAAAATGTACAAATAAACTAAACTAAAATGATCAATAATCAGCAGATTAATCAGTAAGGAAAATGGTTGCAGCCCTAGGAATGGTACTGATTATCAGCAGTTTGGACTTTCTGGTCTGTTATCTTTGTGTTAAATGGTAGAAACACTTTGAGAGACACAGGGACAGATTACGAACTGACACCAATTTTATCAACGGCTGCTGTTCAGTTCACACAGGAGACTTTAAAACCCAGACAGTGAGTGCTGAATATCTGCTGCAAATTCAAAGCAACTCTGGATGTGAAGAAACGTCAAATAAGAGATTAATCTCTGTGCAACTGGCAGTCTTATCACTTGAACTCAAAAGCCAGTAAATGTATGTTCAGATTAGCAGAAACACTGCAAACAAATTAAAAATAAACACTAACAAAGCCAGAAATTAGTTGATCCTAGAAAATAGTCTCATTCAGTTCAGTGCTGGGCTTCTGGCCACGGGGACGGAGAGGAAAATGGGTTATCGGAATCCATCTGAATTGCTCATGAGGAAATATTGATTTTCGAAAATAACTAAATCCTCAAGTATCAGCAGCAGCGTGTTCAGTTTCATCTATAATTGCATTTAGTTTTGTTTACAGTAAAGTCATTGAATTGAATTTCAAAGTATTGCAAAATATTTTCATTAAAATTCATCGCTTCATTAACAAACACTTGCCAACAGCTAAATGTAAACTAGTCGTGTTATCTGACACCATATCTAGCTGTGTCAATTACTCAGTTTCAAGGGCTTACATTTTTCTTTTAACATTTGGGGGGGACATATTAAGCGAAAGGGCCGAGGGGTCCTCACCTATATAATTGCTGAGTGTCCAACATTTCATTTCCTGTGTCCTGGTGAATTTTTATGCACTATTTACGGTGGAGATATAATGGTATTTCCTGCTACAACCCTGCATAGATAATCATCTTCTTTCCCTTTTATGGCAGATTGCAACCATTGCATTTAAGGTTGCACGCTGCCATTACTATTGAGGGTGACACGCCCCCTGCGTACCCCTCAATTATGCCACTCTACGCCTTTTCTCTGTTTACTATCCTGACATTTAATATTGTCCTAATTCCCCTGATTTATAAGACTGCTTTATAATTCTCATTGCCGTAGCTGATGGATAAAAGAGCTCTTTATGACTCACAGGAAACATACAGCAACGTACAGCTCAGCCACACAATGGCCAGCCAAGATACAGAGAGTGTTTGTTTACCAATTACTGTCTTACGTGTGTATGTGACGCATGCACGGATGTGACTGCATGTCTGATCCATGTCAGAGACCTAATTAACCACTGATCGATCCAACAGGAGCCTGACACACCTGCAGGGCCAGCACAAACTGCTGGTAGGTAGGGGTGAGTGTCGGCGGGGGCAGACGTGCGAGGGTGCATGCATTACACCACTTAAGGATAATTAAGCAGCATGTGAGGCAGCATACAGGAACCACACTGTATGAGCTTGTTGTAGTGAACGCAGACCTCTGAATGTCTTGTCAACAGGTATGATTCAAAGCATAAGTCTGAGAAACAAAATCCATAAAGAAACAGCTTAGAGGAACAGGCAGCTAAACTGTGTTCCTGTTACACATTCAGGGCTCAGATGAGGGTCCAGGAAAGAGGCGACCAACACCAGAGAAATGACCAGGGCACACCACAACCTACAAACCCAGATTTTAGAGTTAACACCAAACCTTCACAGGAGAACATCACAAAACCAGGAAACCAACGAGGACATGGTGGCCATTTGTTCTAATCAGCTTTCTGTTGTTCTCTGCCAAACAAAGCATTTGCATTTCTCTCTTCATCTGCCTGTTCGCCTCTGCGGTGACACACTGGTCCTAATTGCACTTCCCCTCTCTAGCTAAATCCACCGTTATCTCCTGGGAATCCATGTCATCTCCAGAAGTCAGCTCCCATCAGCCAGATGTTGAGTAGTTAGCATTACTGCTCTGCACACGTCACCGTGCTGCAGAACCCTGGAACAGCTGGACCAAAAAAAAAAAAAAAGAGGTCTGCAGGGGACAGTGCATTACTGCCCCTGCAGACCATCTAGTTTGCTCATCAGCCGACTGTGCACGCAGCATTCAGGCCGCAAAGATCAGACAAGTTGGTGGTGTAATCTGTTACCATCAAAAAAAAACCAAAGCTAACAGTTGTGGGGTTTCTGGAGCTCGACTGGTCCAGAAAGGAATCTTGCACTATTTGGGTCAGAGTGCAACTACGTTAAAGAGCATGAGAGCACAAAGAGAGGGGAGTTACAAGCAAAGTGAACACAAAAAGGCTTAAAATGGTGAAAGGAGCTTAGATCAATCAGGACAGCTGAAAAAGGGATCACATTTGTACTAGAGATACTTATCTCTTGCTGCCAGAGCGCAGCTGAAGCACAACAGCCTGCATGCAGCTCAGTGGCTTAACACACACCTGTACTGTGGCTCAGGCCCACCAGCAATCATATTAACCATATTTACTCAGCGTGCCAGTTCGGTATGTCTGCTCCTGTGTCCACGGACAGCTTTAATAAAAGACAGCAGTTACTTATGCTATAAACAACACAGAGACTGTGTATATAAAAGGTACAAGCAGAGGGTTACACTGTGTGGAGCTGATGCACAGTGGTCATGGAAACACACAGTATATGAAGTGAGGGAAGTTGACTGTGTGCAGGATTGGATTCAACAGTGTCTCACAAGCCACAAAGACCCAAACAGTCCTAAATGGTGCAAAGGTTTACAACTTAAAATGGGATCTGCAGGATAAAGTGTCCACCTTAACCATGCTCCTGCTTGAAGTGTGACCCAAACCGACCATGAAGTGATGACACCTCATACCTCATACCCAGAGTTGACAGCTGGGTGTCCTGATTCCTCACAACATCCTTTTTCATTTCAATCTCTCTTTCTGTCTCTGTCTGTGTGTGTGTGTGTGTGTGTGCGTGTGCAGCGTTTTGTGGTGTGTCCCCTCCCCGTCCACACCATCTCTGCTCCATTAGACTAATTGTACTGTAATAATCTCCACTGATGTGTGCTTCTAATATCTTCTAATATCTCGAATGGTCATGTTACCCTATTTTGATTACCCCATTTCCAAGCCCCTGCTGCACTCTCTGTAATCCATTGCCCTCGCTAAATGATAAAAAAAAAAGTGTAATTCAGATGAGTGGAAAAAAAAACCTGCAGTGACACACATCGGCGTACAACTGGCTGGTGAAAATATGATGACAGTGAGCCTCAAGGTTAAATGTCATGAAAATCCCTTGATGGCGGTGATGAACAGAATGCTGGTTTGCATGCAGCATGTGAGAAAATGTAGAGCGTGCATGTATGCATCGCACAGCGTGGATGGTAAATTAGGGAATTACAGATTGGCTTAGTTTGGTGCACAGATTTAATTTATAGATGTTTGTGCAGGAAATTTGGTGGCTTAGATTAGCTACCATGCTCCTGTGTGAATGAAACCATGTAGTACACACTGACTTCTCTTGGCCAGACAAAAGAGGGACTTATATCCTATATGGATGATATAATTTAGCTGTCACTGTGCGTCTAAGAGGATTTTGGATGCCAGTCAAATCCTTTACATAGATCAGATGTTTTCCTGTGAGAATGGCCTGTACAGTACGAGTGGCTAAGTCTTTAGAAAATGATCATTTTGATAAAGGTGTGTATGGATTATATTCTGCAAAGGCTCCTGATTATCATGTTATCATAGCAGTGATCAAAGAAGAAACACTCATAGTGTATAGGGGATTAGTGTGTGTCTATGATAGGCTGTTAAGTTTACAGTGACCTTATCATATTTAATTGTGCTTCATCAAGATTATTCTGCTGTAAAATGATGAGTTTTTCTGCATTTGTCGACCAAACAAGCTCAAAATGTGAGTGACAGGATCACTGCTGCACTTTTGTTGTAAGACACTACTGCTTGTAAAGAAAGGTTTTCTGCACACAAATTACCTAAAATCACTGTACGGGTGGATTATCCAGAAGCCAGCAGACTTCACTCGTTCCCTCTCATGCTCCACGGCCCTCTCACTCCCCAACATCCGCAGGGAGAACTTGTTGACTCCCGGCTGGAGCATCGCCCCAAACTGCCGGTGCATGAAGCCGGCTTGGTACAGCCGGTCGTCCTCAGGTATGATCTGCTCGGTGCCCTCCAACTTGATGAAACTTGACTGGTCAAGCATTGACGCCTGCCCGGCTGCGCCACTCACACCACCCGTTGCCCGCTGCTGGGCCCCGGGGCCGTGCTCACCGGGGTAACTCTCGCTGACACCAGCCTCGGGGATGAGGCGCCGCTGCTCCGCTGGATCTGACCCGGGAGGATGCCGCCCGGTGATGGAAGAGATGCTACCCCTAAATAAGCGACAGTCCCCGTTCAAGTTGGTCTTCACAGTGACGTCCCTGTCCAAGTCTTCGCTCCTGGCCTCCTCAATGCTCCTGCAACTGCTTGCAGGAGACGGAGAGGACAAATGTTTTAGCCGAATACTTTTCCTCTTTGTGTCCTTGTCGCCGTTGTCTCCTTCGTCAATCACGAAGGGTTTTTGCCCAATGTTTTGCGGCAAGCTGTAGAGCCGTTTGCGCATGGAAGACTGAAATCTTTCCATTTTGAAGAAGCAGAAGAGATGCGCTCTAAGGATAGCCCGTGAAAACAGAGGGATGAATCATGAATCTCATACACTTGGGGAGCCACTGGAGGCAAAACAGTGACGGCGCATCCGCAGGACAGGTTGTATCTTATTTGACACTTGGGACGTGCCTCTCTTCCCCCGGTTCAAACATTGAGATGCGTCAACAATACGTGGCCTCTTCGATCCGACGGTCATGTAAAAGAGGTACACGGGAAATGCGTGTAAATCCAGGTAACCACACAGCGTGCAGACGAGAGCGCATCAGGATGCAGCATGCTGAACGTCGGACGTGCCGGAGTGGGAGAACGCTGCTGCTGAGCTCCTCAATGACAAAGCATGATCTCCACCTCCCCAAAATATCTGAGCTCTCTGTCAGTGCAAGGTGATGACACGCATGCAGGCGGGCAGCCGGCACCGGCGTCCACAGAGCGCTGACATCACTGATCCATCAGCCTCCCCGCTTTCTAATAACGTGAATATTGATGGAGCTAATCTATCGGGTTGCCATAGGAGCCAGGATGGCACATGCGCTCACCCCGCCCAGTCAGGACAGCTGGAGAGGATGATTCAAGGATGCGATCCAGCCTTGGAGTTGGTAGTTAGTTGAGAGAAAGCGGCGGGGTGTCAGAGAATAAAGTCAGGTGTGCAGGCCCTGTGCATCGTCCTACAATGGGTCTGCATTAACAAACAACAGGCCAGCCAAATTATGTTTGCACAGTGTATGAGAAGCCTGATGAACTGTGTTTTAGATGAGCTTTTAAGACACGTAGTGATAGCCAGAGGACATCACGATAACAGTCTCAGAAATGTTCATTATTTTACTTTTGTAAACGGCCCTGAAGTCTAATGTCCGTCATCATGTTTTCACTCACACACTAAAGCTCATTGTAAAGTAAGAGTGTGTATTTCCAGTAGAGATAGGCTGGCCTATGGGTTTTATAGAAGGAGAAAGAAATTCTTACATGAAGCACAGATCAATTTATAAAGTGAAATAATGACTTAACCTGACAGCCTACTATTACACCTATTTAGTTAACAGGATGCAAGAAAAAGTTACGGCAATTTGCATACAGATGTGGCTCGTTGGTCTAGGGGTATGATTCTCGCTTTGGGTGCGAGAGGTCCCGGGTTCAAATCCCGGACGAGCCCGTGACCTGTTTACTTTGAATGATATGCTACTCAACATGTGTTATGCAGAAGTCCCTTGCTGCCACCTCGAGCTTTAAGTTTAAAGGCTGATCAGAGGTGGGGGTGCAAAATCGAGATCACAGAGCAGGTCAAGTACATTTTATTTATATTTCCTAGTATTCCAAATCACAACTATGCCTGAAGGAGCGTTACACTCTATACAGCATAAACACCATCTAACCTTACACAGCAACAAATTTCTTTAGAAAACAGTTCAAGGTTCTACTTGACCTATACTAATACATCAGTTCACTTAATGACGATTCAAAATCATTTTGAAAACAACAAATCACAGTGAACAAGGAGAAGAAAAGTTTTGGCAGATTGTACACAAACTGTGGCTCGTTGGTCTAGGGGTATGATTCTCGCTTTGGGTGCGAGAGGTCCCGGGTTCAAATCCCGGACGAGCCCTCTCCTGTTTACTTTGAATGATGTCATACCCAACATGTGTTATGCAGAAGAACTTTGCTGACAGATACTAAGTGTAGCACATCAGGAAAACCTATGATTTCATCATGATGTCATTTGATCAAATTACATTCATGTCATATGTTCAAAGATTAAAGGGCCAGTTATCCTCAAAATTATGTGTTTTCCCTCTTACCTGTAGTTTCATTTATCAGTCTAGATTGTTTTGGTGTGAGTTACCAAATGTTGGATACATCAGCTATGGAGATATCCGCTACAAAGATAGGTTATGGAAATTCTTACATGAAGCACAAATCAATAAATAAAGTGACATAATGACTTAAGTCATACCAGTGCAGCAGTGTACTTAATTAGGATGCTAAATCATTGTGAAAACAACAAATCACAGTAAACAAGCCGAAAGAAAAAATATGGCAAAACATAAGGAAAATGTGGCTCGTTGGTCTAGGGGTATGATTCTCGCTTAGGGTGCGAGAGGTCCCGGGTTCAAATCCCGGACGAGCCCGCACCTGTTTACTTCAAATGATCTGGTACATGTGTTATGCAGACGACCTTTTGCTGATAGAATTTGATATAATTGCAGTCCTGTCATCTGTTCAAAGGTTAAAGGAACAGTTGTCCCCATAATCAAAAACACACATTTTCCCTCTTACCTGTAGTGTTACTTATCAATCTAGATTGTTTTGGTGTGAGTTACCAAGTGTTGGAGATATCAGCTGTAGAGATATCCACTATCGAGATAGGCTATGGGTTTTATAAAGTAAGTAAACAAAATTCTTACGTGAAGCACAGATCAATAAATAACGTGACATAATGACTTAACTCATATTAATACACCAGTATACTTAATTGGGATGCAAAATTGTTTTGAAAACAACAAATCACAGTAAACAAGCCGAAAGAAAAATTATGGCAAAATTTATATAAAATGTGGCTCGTTGGTCTAGGGGTATGATTCTCGCTTAGGGTGCGAGAGGTCCCGGGTTCAAATCCCGGACGAGCCCACAACCATTTACTTCAAATGCTGCACTGTTCAACATGTTATGCAGAAGTCATTTGCTGACAGATACTATCGTAAGTATAGCAACTCTGGAAAACCTATGATTTCATCATGATGTAATTCATAAAATTGCAGTCATGTCATCTGTTCAAAGGTTAAAGGGCCATTTCACCCTATAATCAAAATCACATGTTTTTCCCTCTTAACTGTAGTGTTACTTATCAGTCTAGATTGTTTTGGTGTGAGTTACCAAATGTTGGAGATATCAGCTGTGGAGATAGGCTATGGGTTTCATATTGTAAGTAAACCAAATTCTTATATGAAGAAATCAATAAAAAAAGTGACATAATGACTTAATTCATACCAGTGTACTTAAATAGGTTGCTAAATCATTTTGAAAACAACAAATCACTGTAAATAAGCCGCAGAAAAACTATGGCAAATTTTTTGAAAATGTGGCTCGTTGGTCTAGGGGTATGATTCTTCCTTAGGGTGTGAGAGGTCCTGGGTTCAAGTCCCAGACAAGCCCACAAGTATTTACTTCAAATTATGAGGTGATGACCTTTGCTGGCAGATACCACTACAGCATTGTAAATGTGGCACTCAAACCAGTAATTTCACAACAATGTTATTTGATTTGAAAATCAAGGTGATGTCATGTCTTCAAAGGTTAAAGGAATACCTCACTCACACACACACACACACACACAAAATCAAAAAGACAAAAAATTGCACTCTGGAATCCGTTTTCAAAACATTGCATTTGCAGGCACCCAAAAGGCTGCTGTTGTGTAAGCGATCAGCCGAAACACAACTAAAGTTTACCGTTTTCGGTTGAAATCATCGTCGTATAAACAGGACCTAAGTAAACTGGTATAATAGTATAAGTTAAGTAGAACTTGGGACAGTTCTGTGTAGCTTGGTAATGAAAATAGTTGTATAAGCTGAGTGTCATCTATCACCGATATATTTGAGAGAAGACAGGCATCTCTATAGCTGATATGTCCAACATTTGGTGACTCACACAAAACAACCTACACTGATAAATAAAACTACAGGTAAGAGGGAAAAACATGTATTAGTGATGAGGGGGTGAAGTGTCCCTTTAACCTTTCAACAGATAACATGACTGCTACTTTATCAAATCACATGATTGGGAAATCACAGATTTTTCAGAAGTGCTACACTTCAATGTTGTAGCAGTATTTTTCAGCAAAGGTCTTCTCCTTATCATGTGATGTATACCACATCATTCAAAGTAAACAGGTGTGGGCTCGTCCGGGATTTGAACCCGGGACCTCTCGCACCCTAAGCGAGAATCATACCCCTAGACCAACGAGCCACATTTTACACAAATTTTGCCATGATTTTTGTGCGGCCGCTTTACAGTGATTTGTTGTTTTCAAAACGATTTTGCATCCCAATTAAGTAAACAGGTAATAAATATGAGTTATCTTTAATCTATCTCTATTTTATTAGAGAGAAGGCAGACATCTCTACGGCTGATATCTCCAACACTTGTAACTCCCGTCAATGATATGTCTTTTGATTTTGTGTGTGTGTGTGGGGGGGGGGTGTCCCTTTAACTTTTGAAGGCATGACATGACCTTGATTTTATCAAATAACACTGTCGTGAAATCACTGGTTTAAGTGCCACATTTACAATGCTGTAGTGGTATCTGCCAGCAAAGGTCATCACCTCATAATTTGAAGTAAATACTTGTGGGCTTGTCTGGGACTTGAACCCAGGACCTCTCACACCCTAAGGAAGAATCATACCCCTAGACCAACGAGCCACATTTTCAAAAAATTTGCCATAGTTTTTCTGCGGCTTATTTACAGTGATTTGTTGTTTTCAAAATGATTTAGCAACCTATTTAAGTACACTGGTATGAATTAAGTCATTATGTCACTTTTTTTATTGATTTCTTCATATAAGAATTTGGTTTACTTACAATATGAAACCCATAGCCTATCTCCATAGCTGATATCTCCAACATTTGGTAACTCACACCAAAACAATCTAGACTGATAAGTAACACTACAGTTAAGAGGGAAAAACATGTGATTTTGATTATAGGGTGAAATGGCCCTTTAACCTTTGAACAGATGACATGACTGCAATTTTATGAATTACATCATGATGAAATCATAGGTTTTCCAGAGGTGCTATACTTACGATAGTATCTGTCAGCAAATGACTTCTGCATAACATGTTGAACAGTGCAGCATTTGAAGTAAATGGTTGTGGGCTCGTCCGGGATTTGAACCCCGGACCTCTCGCACCCTAAGCGAGAATCATACCCCTAGACCAACGAGCCACATTTTCCTCAACTTTTGCGATATTTTTTTTTCGGCTTGTTTACTGTGATTTGTTTATTTCACAATGATTTAGCAGCTCAGTTAAGTACACTGCTGCATTGGTATGACTTAAGTCATTATGTCACTTTATTTATTGATTTGTGCTTCATGTAAGAATTTCCATAACCTATCTTTGTAGCGGATATCTCTACAGCTGATATCTCCAACACTTGGTAACTCACACCAAAACAATCTTGATTGATAAGTAACACTACAGGTAAGAGGGAAAATGTGTGTTTGTGATTATGGGGACAACTGTTCCTTTAACCTTTGAACAGATGACAGGACTGCAATTATATCAAATTTACAATAGTATCTGTCAGCAAAGGTCTTCTGCATAACACATGTAGAATACCAGATCATTTGAAGTAAACAGGTGCGGGCTCGTCCGGGATTTGAACCCGGGACCTCTCGCACCCTAAGCGAGAATCATACCCCTAGACCAACGAGCCACACTTTCCTCAACTTTTGCCATATTTTTTCTTTCGGCTTGTTTACTGTGATTTGTTGTTTTCACAATGATTAAGCATCCTAATTAAGTACACTGCTACATTGGTATGACTTAAGTCATTATGTCACTTTATTTATTGATTTGTGCTTCATGTAAGAATTTCCATAACCTATCTTAGTAGCGGATATCTCCATAGCTGATGTATCCAACATTTGGTAACTCACACCAAAACAATCTAGACTGATAAATGAAACTACAGGTAAGAGGGAAAACACATGATTTTGAGGATAACTGGCCCTTTAATCTTTGAACAGATGACATGAATGCAATTTTATCAAATCACATCATGATGAAATCATAGGTTTTCCAGATGTGCTACACTTAGTATCTGTCAGCAAAGTTCTTCTGCATAACACATGTTGGGTATGACATCATTCAAAGTAAACAGGTGTGGGCTCGTCCGGGATTTGAACCCGGGACCTCTCGCACCCAAAGCGAGAATCATACCCCTAGACCAACGAGCCACAATTTGTGTACAATCTGCCAAAATTTTTCTTCCTCTTGTTCACTGTGACTTATTGTTTTCAAAATGATTTTGAATCATCATTGAGTGAACTGATGTATTAGTATAGGTCAAGTAGAACCTTGAACTGTTTTCTAAAGAAATTTGTTGCTGAGTGTCATCTTGCTCCATTATATTTGAGAGAAGAGAGATATCTCTATAGCTGATATCTCCAACACTTGGTGACTCACACCAAAACAATACAGACTGATAAATAAAACTACAAATAAGAGGAAAAACATGTGTTTTTTTTGATTAGGGGGTGAACTGTCCCTTTAAAGGGGGGAGTTCCTTCCTATCCAAACTGAGGGTGTGTATGGTTAGATGGTGTTTATGCTGTATAGAGTGTAACGCTCCTTCAGGCATAGTTGTGATTTGGAATACTGGGAAATATAAATAAAATGTACTTGACCTGCTCTGTGATCTCTCAGGGCTGAAGCATTTCAGATGCACAAAGCAAGTGATTATTTGCAATTTACATCCCCACCTCTGATCAACCTTTAAACTTAAAGCTCAAGATGAGACGTCAACGCGAATAATGTTGAGTACTATCCTTGTTAATGGTGGATTTGTTTCAACCTTCATCACTTACTGTAATGATATCCCATCCAAGGTAATACAGGTTTGGCTACCTGCTCTCTGTATTATGGCAGCTGCATTACTCTTAGTGTACGCAGTGTTAATTTTTATTCCCTGAAGAAGATGCATTGAAAAGTGATGAAATATTTCCTGGCAAAGACCAACAGAGAAAATTTATTTGGTGAAAGGTAGTTGGCAGCTGGTTGCGTTGCTCTGTATGATTGAATACAAACTTCACTGAATTGATTTAAACCACACAGCAATTTCATATGGCACAACGCCACAAGACAGGGAGAAGTAAACAGTTTGTTTCTGCCAAAGTATTTCCTGATGATACAGCGATGAGCTAATATAAATGTTAATGTATCTAGAGCTCCAGATTCTGCTGTATGTACCAGAGACTATTTTTCTTTCATGTCCACTCAGTGGTCGAATAACAGGGGGTGTAAAATGGCGTGACTTGAACAAAATACCATAGATTTTTTTTTAAAAAAGAAGTGATTTTTCAAATATATGCATGTTGTTTCATTTTCACAAACTAAAAAAAATAAAATAAGTGAAATTAAATTAAATGAAACGAAATAAAATAAAATAAAATTAAATTAAATTAAATTAAATTAGATTAAATGCATGTACAAGCATGTTCCTTTATGTCTACAGTAGGCTGGGACATCTCTCTAGCACCACAATGCTTAATTTGCCATGTTGTGACACATTTTACCTTCATAGAAAAATTGCAGCTCCTGTGATTCGGATACTACACTTGGCCATTTTGCGATTAGGATAACAATTTGATTAATTGTGCGTCCTACAGAGTATCTTGTTCTTTTCCTTATTTATCCTTTTTTTGACTACACTTTATGTGCAATATTTAGTCGTACTATGTGTCTATTACTTATTAGTGTAATGTTAAATGTGTGTAGGATGTGGTTTTAACTGACGGCATCTTACAATTTCATTGTGTTTTCTGTATGATACAAGGCTGATAAAAAGCATTCTGAGTCTGAGTCTGATTCTAGAGAGCCTAACACAGTCTGCAGGCTTGAAGTGCTGACGCCTCGACACAGTCTCCTGATCATGAACTGCCCAGATTAGGAGTTCACACTCTGTGCCTTATTTAGTACATTGCAGTCATCACTCTCCATTATGTTTGCAGGCACGATTATCATCCAGTGTGGGACGTCATCTTAAACCATGTGGCTGATTTAGACTCAGTTGCCAGTTTATTAGGTACACCTAACAAAAAACCTGAACTGTATTGCCCTATAACAAGAAGAGTTTCTAATATTTTGTCCATCAAATATTAGTTTTAGCCAGTGTTGGGGAGTAACTAGTGACATGTACTGAGGTTATGTGATTAAATTACAAAATAAATGTAACTGTTATCTGTTACAGTTACTAAGGGAAACTATGTCATTAAATTACAGTTACTGATCAAAATCAAAAATAAAAAGTTTAACAATCATTCTGCTGCTTTGCAGCTTTTCACCATGCAGAATTGCCTTCTTCTGGCGTATTTCTGGATGACACAGGTCAGCAAAGATGGGACAAATTTGGGTGCAACACCATCAAGAAGCTGTCTCTATCCCAGACAGGCTCCTTTCATTTAGAAATTACACTCAAATTTTTGTCTTTGATTAGTGCTCTTGATTGAATTTGCCCAGCCTCTCACCTGCCAAAGAGAGCACCTTTCAGTGCAGGAAATTCAACAATATTTACCTCCTAAAATCAGAAAATTTCTTTTACATTACTGTACAATGTAAAGCTTGTTTAGCAGCAGTTAACTGTCACTCAAACTGAATAACTACTCACATATTATCAAATAGTTAAACACACAATGTAGAGTAATGTCAGACAGAAAATGTTGTTTAAAGGAGATTATTTTTGTGTTGTGATGTGTTATGTTGGTCTGGAAATGATCTGTGAAATTGGACTGTGTCTGGTCACAGAGGAGGCAAATAGTAGGAGAGGGCCAAAAGGAACAGTACTGAGTGAATTCATTAAAAATAAAACTATGAATCTTTCCAGCCAAGTTTAAATCTACCCTCTAAATGTATTATTAATCCAGTGGCCTGTTTAAGAACTAGTCCATCAGATTTATTTAAACTTCACCTGACATCTCAGAGTCAGAGATTAACCCACACAGACACAACTACAAATCATTTTTCTCAAAAGTTGTGTTCCTGTTGTTTGTTGTTTTTTTTTCCAGGGTTCATAAAGTCACAGATGTCTCTTTGCTCTAGAAATGGACTGTTCCTATTACAGTTTGAATCCCACTGACATATTAATCCAGGACACGGCGTTACATCATGGGAGTCAGGTCAAGACAATTAAAAGACCTGTTTAAAAAGGTATGAAACACATTTCAGTGTGTCGTCAGTCTCCAGCTGGTAATAGTTACAGAAATGTTGCTGATAGCCCGACAGTGAGACCTGGTCATTGATGCTACCAGCCAGCAGGCACAATAAAATAGCGCCACCCTTTGCTGCACTGCTGCCATTTCCAACGTAATGTGTTGGATGTGCTGCCCACTACTGTCTGAGGAGATAATGCATCCACCAGCACCACAAACTACAGCCTCCAATCTATTCATTAAGTTGAATCAGCACCTTTATAAGGGTATGATTTATAGCAGGACTGTTGTATTAGACTGCATTAGCCTCAGCTAAGTGTACCTAATAAACTGGGTGTATATGCAGTGTTTCTGTGTCACTATAAAAAGGCAAAATTGTACACAACATATTCTAAATTGCAAATGGATCATTTGCCATTAATAAATAAGATTTCACCTGCACTAAAATCACACATGACAGCTACTAATAGTGTTGATTATATGTTCATCACTTCAACCTGCAGTCACAATTTGAGACCAACAAATAAACCTTCTGACTAATTGCTAACAAAAAGACTGTGAAATTTATTTTTTTATTTTAATTCTCGTATATTAATTAAGTCACAAATTCATAATACTTATTTTGCAAATTGTGCTTCCACACAATTGTCCAAATTTTATTTTAAAGCCCTCTCCACAGAGCCAGGAACATAATTTTGAACATAATAATGCTTTGACAAGGTCAGCACACTGCTGTCTGAAGTGCAACAGCAGCCAGAAGTGTGAGGTCAAGCTCCTGGTAACAGGAGGTGGAGGTGCATGCAGACTGGCCACTTAGAGGAGTCGCATAGCTTCATATTCCATTGTATTCATTCCGGGTGCAAATGGCTGATTCAGTTCAATTTAATGTTATAATTTTGGCATAAAATAGTAAAATTTCAGAATTTGGACACTAAAAACACCTAAATCAGGCTTAAAATCTCATCACTAAGGTCATTTGAGCCGCCTTATTTCTTGAAAAGATACTGAGGAGGTCGGAATTCCAGCAACCCTTGTACAACAGTATATAGATCAACTTCTACTTCAGTCTCCTCAGATTTCTTCTCCTTTCTGTTTGCACCTTGAAAGTAGGTGACGTTGTGCCAAAAACCCCAACCTTGCTTAAAAAGACACTGAGGACATGAAGTCAGTTCAGGGGCATACTGTAGCACCAAATTATGGGCCCTATGCACAAGTCTTCTCTGTGGCCTCTTGCTGTCTCTCTCAAATACCTTTTGAAATTCTTTTTTTTAACAAAGTCAGTTCACTTTCTTTCTTATTCCTTTCTGTCTTTCTCTTTTCTTTTTTGGAACAACAGTTTCCCTTTCTTGGGCATGAGAAGTCTCTCATTCAGGTTTAGGTGTGTTTAGAGACAAATCCTGGACTGAGGAACAGTTTTTTCCCCACAATCCCCTCCTTCCACCACCACAACAACAACTTTAAATCGCACTGACATTGACAGATGTACAAAAACTGTATATGCACTTTATCTTGTCCTTTGTATAGCACCTGATTTATCATATTTTAGCCTATCCTATTTAATGTGTGGGTATGTGAGAGTGTGTTGAGTGAATGGAACAGTTTTTCTTTTATGTGAGACAGCAAATTTCGTTGTATATGAACATGCAATGACAGCAAAGGCATTCATTCATACAGCAGAGGCATTGGAGGGGTGAGAGCGGCCTCAGAGCCCTTCAACTTCCTATTTTTATAGAAAGCTCAGTCCTCAAACCAATTTATTCAACCTATTTGAATTAAATTATGCCACTAATTACTTTGAAATTAAAAAAGTGCAAAAAAAAAAAAAGAAGCAAAACAACCTCCTCTACTATCTACCGCTATGACACCCCTGTCTCAATGTCCTAAATGGTGGCTTTTAATAAATATATAGAATAAAATTTTTACCTCCACCTATCTAATCCGAACCAGACAGACAGCTTCTTCCTTGCAATGTCACATTTTCCACCCTTACAGATCTAGTCTGCATCTTAAATGCTAAAAACACTAGAAAGAACTTTGAACTTTGGGGTCTGAGTTTAAAGCAGGGGCGTCAAACTCATTTTAGTTCAGGGGCCACATACAGCCCAGTTTGATCTCCAGTGGGCCGGACCAGTAAAACCATTACATAACAACCAGTTATATTTTTCCCTATTTTTCAGTGTGAAGAGGTTCATTCTGAAAATGTTCTTCCATTTTCAAAACAGATGATGAACAGCTTGCAATGTCCTCAGAAAAACATGTGCACATTCAACAATACGTCTCGGTTTTTCCACAGTCAGTCTACTGCTCACTCTCATTACATGTGCATTTTTTAAATAATTTTCCATGAACGTTATGGAAGAAGCAGGTGAAGTCATCCCTTGTCTTATAAACCATTTACTTATCTAGTACAAGTTCTGTCAGTGCCTCAGCAGCAGGTTCCACCCACATTGTTTTAAGACAGAAGTCTGATACAGATTATTTTGTACTAAAGCTGCTGGTTGACAGTATTTTGCACAGTGTTCAGTATCTTTAAATCTGACCACAGTAAGTATTCATTGTTATTTTTATTACTCACAACTGCATCAATATTAGGTGTGTGAAGTCATCTAGTAGGCGGGATTGGACCCTTTGACAGGCTGGTTCTGGCCTCCAGGCTGTATGTCTGACACCCCTGGTTGAAAGTATTTTATTATTTGATCAATGTTGACTGATCAAGAATAAAGACAGAACTGCAAATGGGCCCACAGTTTGCTTCAGAGTCTATTTGTTATCCTGGATTTTCAAAAAAACTCCAAAGAGCAGAACAAACTATAATAAAATTAACTATAACAAAGTATAAATCTTTTATGAAAATCTTAACTGTTTTCATATGTCTGTTCTGGGATTGTTGTGCACCAAGTGAGGATTTTTTTAATCAAGGTTTGTTGTTCCTTGTTCCTCTGATGTTAATCGTGTCCAACATGTCTGCTGTGCGTCACTCAAACCATCACAAGATGGTGCTGTTCTCAACACCCTCACATTTTCCTGCATCCTCACGGCACGGCCTGTGTGTATCCTTCATGGTACAACTGAATGTTCATTGTGTCTCACAAAGGAACCGACTCATCACACACACCTTTCTTTTTCCAGATATTTATTCTTAAAAATGAGTCGGGGATCTTGGAATTGCTTCACACGTGTCAGTCCTGACGTGGGCTTCTTTCGCCGCCTCCCACGTCAGCTGTAGAGAATTCATGCAGCTGTGTAGTATGCCGTCAACGCTCTACGGTGATCCTACTAGTTTAAAGCTTTGTCACAGAGAAATCAAAAGCTGCAATGATTTTCAATATATTGATATGGATAATAATTGCATAGGATAATAGCCATGCTGTACAATACACACAATTATAAAACAATATGTTAGAATGATTAGTACAGATTTCCTAAAGTAGGTTTATACAGGTTTTCATTATCCTCAACATTTAAGTGCATCATATCATATGAATAGTCTTTATATTAATGGTGATCTGATACATAGTTATAGTGATTTAATACATACAGTACATACAGTAAAGTAAATCTTAACCAAATTTAGAGGGACATTGCAAAGCCCTTAAAATGTAATAGATATTTTCTGATAAAATGGTACGCAGTGGGATGATAAAACTGTACACAACTGTCATACCAGATTATGGTGGTGTTTTCTCTTACATTGCCGAGTTTTGTTTTTCCTCTAGAACACACAGTACAGATTATCTAAATGAAGCCACTCTCAGAGAAAAGAGCAAAAAAAAAAAAAATAAAAGCCATTTCTGTATCAAACAGAAGGTCGACATCTTGCATGCATTATTTTAGAAGTAGTAAAAATGTTAAATTAGTGGATAAGAGGGGGGAAAAAAATCATAAACGTCAACAACTGCATGCAGCAACAATGGTTATAATGTTAGCAATTCCATATTCGCACCCTCACACAATAAAATCATAAGGCATGCCTCATTGAACTCCTCCACAACCATACTCATAATGGCAGATACATCCTATTAACAACTGGTATGGACTCCCTTCTTGTTTACCTTCATATGGTCAATACATGTGTAATGAAACCTGCGAATAAAGAGAAGGTACAACCCAATTAGCGCAGTCTGACAACAGTCTTGTTTCGGTTGACAACAGCGTTCAGTGATAAGATCGTATAGTGGATCATCTTGTAATTTGTGGCCACAGGCTTGTCATAACGTCTTTATCATCAGGCTTCCTCTTAATAATTGAATACTTACTCAGCGGACAGGCTGCTCAGTTTGTATTCCTCTGGCGGAGATTCTTGTCTTTGTGGTTGTTGGTTGAATTAGTTTTCCTTAAGCAGGAAGGAAACGGCACAATCAGTTCATACCTCAGCTTAAACACGTGAACACTCAAGAAACTGAAACTGAAAATAATTTAACTGCAATTCTAACAACTGACAAATCAATGTTATTGAATAAAAACACAAAAGATTTGTTGTCTCTGTTACAAGTCATTATGAATGAGATACAATCTGGTTGCTGATCAGACTATATGACCAATTTTAAGTCTTTTTGGGCTCTGCCAGCTAACAGTGGTGCCGCCAAGGGGGGGCAGAGGGGGCCATGACCACCCTGATACAATTGATTGCTCACAGTGAGCGTTTTTAATCCTTACAATTAATTTATGTCTTCAAATTAAAGCTGTATATTAGGGTGCTTTCAGACCTAGAGTTGTCTTGCTTTGGTCTGAATCAGGGACTCATTTTGTTAAAGTTGCATTATCACCTAGAGTTGGTTTGTGTTCTCACGGCAGCATTTACAAGCAGACCAGATCGAATGCCTTGTGCAAGAAAGCTGCTCTTGATTGGTCAGAATTTCCATGTGGGAAAAATCCAGGAAACAAACAAAACGTTGAAGAGGAGATAAATGTGACACTTTCTAATGTCACAATGGAGGGACAACTACGCAGGTTGATTTTAGCGCTGCTCATCGTGGACTATATTGCTGTCATTGTTCATTTGAGTCAAACCATACAGTTTGAAAACGAGGCGCGGCTCCAACTAGAAAACAATGTTTTGATGCATTGGATGTGCTGAATGTGCATATTAAGGCAGTACAGGAGGAGGCGCACATTAATAATCCTCCAGGACTGTAACATGCTCATGTTTAACCCAAACAATGTGTCATGTGACTGCAGTTGGTTCAGATCCAGGTCGGAACACGTTCTCGCACTTGGCCTCTGCAACATGCACGCGTGGCCGTAGTGTCTACCACATCAAGAGACAGAGGTAACATGACTTTATTCTCTGCTCAGGACGCCATTACTCTGTTCCATCTCAACATAGCAAGTAGGTGTTTGCTGCTATATTAAAGCTCTGAATGTCGCATACAGAACCCTTTCATTAATACTTATTTCGGGTGCCTACTGTGCAACAACAAGGCAACTATTTATAATTGCTTCAATTATTCTTCTGTCTTCTTCCGTATAAAGCGCTGCCAACACATTGGCAAAAAATACATCAAAATATGCGGAAAATTTGGGAAAGGTGTGTCCATACTACTTTTGGGATTATGAATGTTAAATACAATTGGAACATATTGTAAATACACACAATACTATACAAACATAGAGCTCAGTGCCTGTTGGTCACGCAGTATGTAGCACATATAGTAAATGTGTACATGTACTTAGTACTCGGCAGTGGTAGCAGGCATCCATTGGATTTTCTTGTGAAATGTTCTAGTTCCTGCTTACAACTGCATTATAGTGTGTTTAATTATCTTTCACATGTTTGAATACTGCTAATGAGAGATAAACGGGGACTCAAATTGAAGTGTGGCCTTTTTGTTCTTAGAGCATCATGGAAGGGCTTCAATAATCAGGACACTTCAGATGGTAGCTTGTCATTGACTGGGGCTGTGTATTGTCAAGTTTCTGTTGGTACAATACATATTACATTACAGGGGTTACGATTTAGTTTAATGAGATACTGAAAGCAAGACAATATATGCTGATTTTTTTAAAAATCTAATTGTAAGAAAATTGTATAAGTATAAAGATACTCCACCATATGCATAAAATCTGAGTTTAAAAGGAGATTTTTTTATGCATTAGAACAGTGGGATCTACATTTGTGTTCGTCACAGTCTGCCTAACACGCTAGCGACATGTTGTAACGTTGGAGTGGACGAATCAAATGGCTTAAGACAGATTACAACACTGATATCAAGCAGTCAGGGGTTTAAACACTAAATGGACCACTGCCACGAATCCTTGCATGTAAACTATTACTATGTAAACTAAAACCTAGAGTGTTTTTGAGAATTGATACAGTATCACAGAACATAATACTGCAACACTCAAGTGTACTGATATTTTCTCACACCCCTGTTTTTGACAGCTTAAAAATGCCCTAAAATTTGACTTATTATATTTCCCTGTGATTTACATGAATGCAGCAAAGCACCATCGCATGATGCTTCTGGTTATTTGTGACCCAGATTTGGGCCGTACTGTACACTGAGCTGTAGAGACAGCCAGGAGTGGATACATCATAATAACCTAACGACAAAACACACACCATAAAGTTAAACAGAGGTAATGACGGGTAAAATGTAAATACTCACACTGGTCCTGCTGGGTCATCATCTGAGGCAACAAGGGAAAATATGGAGAAATGAAGACCAGAAAATAAAATAATCGCAAGGAAGTTGCAAATGCTGATGAAGTGACAAGTTCTTTTTAAAGCACTGAGAACAGTAGCTGCGACTGACACATGGTACACTTTAGATTTTCCAGAGTTTTTATGTTTGAACTGTACTGCATGTGCAGACTGTGTTATGGGATGAAAACTCAGCCTCGATGGAGAAACAAAGTAGTAAACAACAGGCTGTCATGCCGCAGGAAAAACCACCTCATGAGGTCACTCACAGAACACACAGAATGCAGTTAAATCCAGCACGACACCACATTTAAACAATTACATACAGGCAAATTTCAAATTTAAAAAAACACTGTTGTCATGCACAGACAGGCAGCGCTCGCAGAGAACAGCTGTTCACTCAGACAGATTAGTGAGAATAAAAAATATCAGCCCTCCACTGAGGGTAATAAAGTCACTGAAGCAGTGTGGAACAGTGACAGTAGAAATGGTTGATAAACACAAAATATTTTCAGTTCTTTACAGTGACGTGCATGCCATCTCACTGCTGCCGTGTGATGCAAACATATGAAGTTACCATTTGTGAAATAAAATCTTAAAAACTGAGGACTTTGAACTGCATTGACATTAATGTCGAGGCCAAACAGAACTGTGTACTCTTGTGCTGTGAACTGGAAGAAGATGAGGCTGAATGCTTATTAAAATTCATGAAGCATGCAAAGTCTCACACTTACCACGAACATGGTTAAGGTTATGCAATTTGGGGAGAAGGGGAGGATGGGAGATATTACAACAATCCGTTAAAATATTCAACAGCAAAAGCTAACGAAAGTAAAATATGAAATTTTAACATTTCATGCAAGACTTTGCTGTTTTTATTCACGCAGTCTACGTTCATTTTGTAAAGCTGTGAGGATTCTCAAGGTGACTAATGACAGTGTATCCCATTCAGCGTCACTGACTGACAGACTGTCACAGCTCTGAGCTGTCAGTCATTCGCTGCACGTTGCGTCTAATCAGCATGTGACAACATCAAAATTCTGTTTGAGAGGAAAAGGTCGCCCCAAATACCATTAATGCATAATTTATGATATAGCTAGTCTCTTGAAAATGAAGTACTCAATAGTATTACAAAACCCCAGGCTGGCATACGCAGGTTGTATAGCTAAATGATGTGTCTCGTGGTTAAGCTTGCAGCAGCTTGGGGACAGCACAAGGTCCCTTGAAAGCTGTTAATAATTGAAACTGTCCACCTCCGCAACACTGCAGTATCATATTTCTCATGAATATTAAATGCATAAAATTGTCCTGACAAGGTGCGACCTCCTGCAACAGCGTCTGCCTGTTGGGTCAACCTCGCCAGACTGAATTACTGAATGCAGGCAGAGCGCAGTGTCAGGTGACTCTGTCGGTGTCTCGGGCCAAGAAAAGACTTAGGTGGAAAAAAACAAAGTGTGCCTCCTTTCACAGTCGCCTCGTCGCCCCGCACCTCGCTGACAGGGTTTGAAATAAACAGTTAAACCAGTTTCTCCTCAGATATATTAAAAACAGTGGAATAATAAAGCAACCCTGAGCGCCACCGCTGGTGACTCACCGTCTTGTAAATCCTCAGGCTTCTTGCGCTTCTCATAAACGACGATGATGACGACCAGGATGATGATCTCGGCCAAAACCCCCAGAAGGGGCCACAGGGGGGCCAAGTGACTGCGGACCCTCAGCACGATCTTCTCGTCCCGGCTGCCGAGCATGTTGGTGGCGTTGCAGTGGTACTCGCCTGGATCTAAATTAATGTCCAGGTTGGCAATGTGGAGCTCGGTGTAGTTGTCTCTGCTGTTGATGAAGAAGCGCCCGCTGGAGTTGTCAATTTCCTGTCGAGGGAGAAGAAAGAAATGCGTTAAATAATGCTGAGGGTTTATGGTGGCTGTATTTACATGTACAGAGGTGATTTAATGTTTCAGACAAGCTCATGTCTTAAAACATGACACAATACACATACAATATATGACACAATATTTCATGCCGTATTACAGGAACAAAACAATGAAGCACTTTATGATCTGACTCCTACATTTTTTTAGTTTAAATATATGTTTAATTCATCTTTTTACCTCATTTTATTAATAAGTATTCTCCTTCATTCTCTCTATTTTATTTGCCTGGATTCATATTATTGTAATGCTGATTTGTTTTAATTTTATTTTCCCATATAAAACACTTTAACTTCTTTTTTTTTACTTTGTTTTGGAAGGTGTTGTATTAATAAAGTTAATCTTTATTTGTAATATGAAATCATGAACAACACATGCAAGATTTTCCATTTGTGCAATGTCTAATAACAGTAGCTCGGCCCAGAGGGGCTTGGGTTGGGAACCAGAGGGTGGAGTCAAGTCCCTGTCTGGACCAAATATAGAGTGTGGACTGGTAGCTGGAGCCAGTTCGTCTCCTGGGCACTGCTGAGGTGCCCTTGAGCAAGGCACCCAACCCCCAACTGCTTGGGGTTCTGTCCATTGGCTCGCTCTGACATCTCTCCATTTACTGCATGTATAGGTCCTGTTTGTGCATGTGTGTGTATTTCAGGCCTGTGTGTGTGTGTGTGTGTGTGTGTGTGTGTGTGTGTGTGTGTGTGTGTGTGTGTGTGACAACAGAGTGGAAATATTGAATTTCCCCTGGGGGATTAATAAAGTAAATGTTTTTCTTTCTTTTCTTCTGACATTATAGCTTTTAATTGGGGGAAATGTGCAATATCTTGGCATCTGTGCCCTACTTTGCTGCAGAGCATCATGTATTACTCTTGATGTGTGTGTTCTGATGTACATGGATCTGTGTGTGTTACTGAATGCCGACTGTAGTTTGAATGTACATGTATACGGACGGTTGTTTGAGGCCGTGTGCTGCTAAGTCGACTGTGCTCTCTCTAACACCCAAGACTAATTTCTCCTATGGGCAACAATAGAGTCTTGTCTTATCTTATCTTGTGTAATTGTGTAGTCATAAATAAATTGCTTTTTGAGCTTGAGTATTCACACTGACTCAGTATTATTAAAATTTTGCAAAGAATCCTTGGAGAAAAAAAAGCAGATAAAATGCAGCTGAAAAAAACAGTTTAAGTCTTAAAATCTTAACTTTAATATTTACAATCTGCTTAGGTAGTTGGTGGATGAGTAGTGGACTTACTCCAATACAGGTTTGTCCAGATATGAGAAATCTTCATTTACAGTAACCTGTTACGTCTCGGCCATAAACTTTACCTTTACAAAAATAATAATGTTTAATAAAAATGTCAGTTTTGATTGACACTGTCAGCGAGGTATTAACTTACGTATTTACGTATTACTGAGTTTGTAGTTTGAAGTGGTGTTGAGTTATGTCTAATGTTTTTCCCATTCCACATACAAACATGATGGAAAGAATATTGAAAACACATTTCAATATAATGCAGTCCAGTGCCACAGTGTTGTCAAAAATACAGATGAATTCAAACATATCGATTTGGAATAACTGAAATGTTTTAAATACTAAACACAGTGGATCGAAACGCTGGTACAAGCTGTGCTTTCCCGCTCTCTCTTATTGCCAGTGTTTAACTGCAGCCATTCTGCTGTTCTCTGTTACTATCATCATTTTCATGTTATAGCCTTGTTATATTTCCCTCTTAATGCAAATTTTAAATGGTAAGCCCTTAATATCATCTCCTGAGGTACTTATATCAAACATTGATACTTTATTAGTGTGAGAAATTCCAGTATCACAACAACACCACTACATACTATGACCTCAATAATAAATACATACACAAAAACTGAACATTATAATCTACTTAAATGTAGTATATGTACTGAACTGCTTAAGTATCTAGGGGGAGTATATTGGTATCTCATACCCTATGAATGCCGTTGTCGTACTTGCGCCAGGTCCAGACAGGGTGAGGATAGCCCACAGACTTACAGTAGAGAATAGCACGCTGGCCCTCGTTTTTATTCTCACTGCGCTTGTGGCCTGTGATGTCGGGAGCAGCTGAAACAAAATAGCACAGATTGATCGTTACAATACATTCAAGAGTTTTACATTACTACTGTGGTTGGAGTAATTCATGATTGTAAGTGCAGTCGTGTGCATGGCATGAAAATAATAAATGGGTTTCTAATTTGTGCTTTAGATTTTTTATTTTTTGTAGAAACTTTCTTTAAAATATTATTTAAATAAGCAATGCTTATGGAAAACAGCTACATAACTGAGGTATTTTTTTCTTATTCAAGCAAGATGCACACAGCATGTTCCAGAGTTAGTGTATGCCAAATATAGCTGCATTCAAACAGCTGCAGGGGGTAATAACGCAGCAAATGTGACTGCAACAAGTAGAGAAATATAAAAGAAGACAGCTCAGATACAATGCTGTCATTGAATTAATCCACCACACAAAAGTAATTTTAATTTATTTTCCTAGCCATGATCATGGAGTACAACACAGGGAGGACTGTCTGACTTCTGTGTGAGCAGAAGTTAAATTTCAACATCAGATATTTAATTCACAACATTTCATCTTGTCTGTCAGGAACATGTGAAGCAATGTAACATCAAGCTGCTTGTATCAGTCTGTGTATTCTCTACATTATAAATCTGCCTGGCAGTAAAACATGAGAAGAAATGCCCGATAAAATAAAAGCAAACAAAATCCAATTTGCCTCCATAGCAATGCGTGTGACAGCAGAAAAGGCCGACCAGATTTTACCGTTGAGACATAATCCCTTGCCATCAGACAAACAAGACACCATCTGCTGCCACTGAGCCGGGCATTGGTTGGATAGAGGTGTCAAGGGCGCCGGCTGCCCCATGAGCAGCCCGCAGAGCCGTTTGAAATCACAGGTCCTCACATGACAGGGCTGCCAGTGCTCAAGGCCATTCGGGCCATTTTTATTGGTGACAACTCTAATGTGGCCTTGAAACTGACAAAAACGCCTGCGGCTCACAAATCAACACCTACATTTAACTTCGATGGTGGCGTTTGCTGGAGGAGACATCTCAAATGTGTAGACACACATGTACACTCCGGCGGCTTCTCCTCTTGGTTTGGTCAGCCTGTAGAGCAGAAACACACCTCACGTGAACCCACTGCTAAACTCTGTGTTTAACACACACACATAAAGTTGTAAAAGCTTTTGCCCTGACTCCTACTTGTACTCAGTGTTCCTGTTTGGGCTGCGTGTCTCAGGTATCTCCTCCCCGTTCTTCATCCAGTAGCTCTCCTCGTGGACACTGTGGGCGCTGGTCAGGTTGCACTGCAGTAAGTAAACGTCGCCTTCCACAGGAAGTGTGGTGTGTTCAGAGGCGGCGATTGACGGCTCTGTAAGAGAGACACAGATCAGCTACGACAGAAGTGATGCATGCAGGGACCCGTGGGTGAGGGAGTGTTGGAGGATGTAAACAACAACGCACAAAGGGTTCAGACGGACACCAACGCCAACCACACTTTATACACACACTTATACAATACAGCACAGGAATAGAGTCTTGAAGTGGGAGGAATTATTTTGGGCATCCAGGGTTCCTTAAGTAGCAGTCCTTTTCTGCGTTGTTGGGTGACTGGGAAGTGGGAGCACTTCCAAGACTCAAAACTCCCTCGGCTGAATCATCAGTACAAAAGATGACCAACTGTACAGGGAAATATCTGGTGCTTTAATAAAAGTTAAGCCTGTGTACATATAGATGTAAGTAGAGAAGCCAACTACAGCTCCCAAGGTGCACTTCAGAAAGAAGCATCCAATCACTGAGCTTTGTTAAAACAGTCTGCAGCATAAGTGAAAATTAAAGCTCAGTTTTGGGTGAATTGTACAACTATGACTGTTGCGGTCTCAAATGCAGTAATAAAGCACTACAGCCCCGAGCAATCCGTCATACCACAGTGACCCAAAAACATGACTTCTCAAAAACAAAGCTGATTTAATTTAAACTGATGTCCATAAATCTACATTGTTAGGTGACCCTGTGATCCTATGTTGAGGAAAAGTACATCTGGAACCAGTTTCTGTACAGGATACACATGAAGACAGAGAGGTCCATTTTTCCCATGAGTTTTCAGATGCTGATTTCTCTTTATGCTAAAATAAACTCAGGGCTTTATCTTCAAATCAGAAAAGAAGGACCCATAATGTTAGCCGGTGAAGATGACTCCAGGTCTATTCAACAACTCTCTGAGCTTTATTTTAGAGATGAGATTAAATAGCTCTGTAGGAATCCCCTAAAAACAAAGTCTACAGTAACATTTATTATTTAAATCTGGTTGAAATTCAACCTGTGGAAAATCTTCGCTTGGATTAACTTTTAAACAACAAAGACCTTAATTGTGGTGTCGTATTCTGCTTAATCCTGATCTACATCTTGTTTGTACATGTTGACACATAGACTGTATGTAAAGACGGACGACATGACAGCTTCCCAAAAGTCGCCTGCTGGTGGCTGGCTGCAGTATAGGCCATATACTCCAACCCCTCCATGTAAGCAGATGGGACATGGGCCATCTTTACAAAGATAATTTCTGCCATTTTAGGTAGTTCTTATCACGCTGCTGTTTGTTCACGTGTTGATGTTTCTGATATATTTGGTTTAGATGAATTATTTGATGCTATAAGAGGGGGTTGGATATCATGATTGACAGCTGCGTGTGTTAATCTGCCCCCCTGACGGTGTGTTGGACTTTGATGCTAGTTTTTGTAGAGGACAAACAGTGAAATGACAACTTCCTTCATGTGATACCATGGGGCCCAAAAAGACTTTTTCTCATAGACTTATTTCGTAAAAGAGAGTGGATACATTTTTTTTCGCATCACAACCCTGCGAAATGACTGATTTTAGTATCAGAATTCAATCCATTTGATCCGATAACATTTTAAATGTCTTGATTTATTTAATTATTTAATTTAATTAATTTTATTTCCATTCAAGTTAGCAGACAGATAAACCAGAAGTAGCCATCTTGGCCGACATAAGTCTCTAGTGCACCTGATCTATGGACCAAATGGTGCAGACACAGCACTGATTATTTGGGTAATTTTATTTGCAGCAGTTGAACACTTTTAGCTTAATGTGCCACTGAGCAACTTTGTAGGAATGAACGGGCTCTTCCACTGCTGTATCCAGTTCTCTTTATACATCCAAGGTGTCAAGCAGTGTGCTCACAATTGATTCAGGCCTGGTGTTGCAGTGATTTAATGGTGTCAAGGTATACCTTGAAATAAAAGTTGACAGTTATCATACTGTGTACATCTGCTTGTCTAAGATATTAAAAAGAAAAACGAAACTGGACGAAGAATCTCCCCTTTATTTTAGTTATTTTTAAAGGGAAGACTTTTTACACAAGTGAAGTGATAGTAGTGATAAAATATTTGTTCAACCAAAAATAACCCTTCAGTTTTCATTCCTTTATAACTGATAGTAATATAAATGCTGCAATTATACCATGAAGCGCGATATTTTCTGAGATGGTTATCTAATAATGAGAATCTCAAACTGTTTCAACCCTGTCCTGGACAATGGCGCGGAGTAAAGCAGGACCTCGACATCGCAGCTCCACTCCCCGATTATGACTGTGCAGACTCTGGCTCCAAATGACGTCACCAGCGCAAGCTGGCAGCACCCAGTATTTTGGCTTCATTTTTGTACAGTGTATGAGAGTGGAGACATGTCCTCCATCTTTATATACAGTCTATGATGGACACCACCAAACCTCATAGTCTGAGTTTTCACAACTAAAACACATACACAGCTTCGCACTGATTTGAATTTTTTTATAAACTAGCACCAACTCGTCACCTAAGATTTGGTGTCGATACCAAAATAACCTTTTTCGATACCTTACTGTGAAGAATATGAACATATTCTGTGCAAAGATTTTATTTCTTTTTCCAGTTAACATAGACGTCAAACCTCACAAATGTTGTCTAAACCGAAACACCATCAGCTGTTTAACTACTTTGCCTTCACAAAAATGTCTAAAATCGCCAAGACTTTGATCATGAATCTGGAGCTACCTGATCAAAAAATAATTTAAAGCATTACTAATATGATATGACAAGACATTTGATGACCGCTTTCAGCACTTTGATACTCTGGGCTACAGAAAAAAGTATCGACAACTGTCACAACCACAAGTTTTGGTTTCCATCTAAGTTCTGTGCATTTCCTGGTACAGTATAGTTGTAGGGAAAAAACACCTGTACAAAAAGAATTATACTTTATAGAAAAGTTGTGTGTGTACGACCAGTCAGTCTGCAACATTTTAAGAATGCAGAAATAAAACAGATTAAATAATAATAATCAAAGGAAAAAATAAATGCAATCCACTGATGTAGGGTTTGGGAAAATGAGAAGATGGGAGCTAAAGGATAAGAAAAATTAAGTAAAGAGGAAATGGAGATGGAGAGGAGGTTACGCTCTACAGGTGGAGGCTGAAGGTTGTACTGAACCGAGGGACGAGCACAATGTACAATACTACTCAAGGTAAAAGTACATTAAGTACTAAACAACTAGTTTGTGGCGTGTTCCTTCATTTCCCAAGTCTGTAGGGAGGGTGGCACCTACGGAGGAAGCTAGAGATCCCCTGGAGAGGTTTGATGGAGGCTGAATCACTCAGGAAGTGTTACATTGGTTGCTATTGGTGGGGGAGGGGGTGTTTCCTCTACAGTGACCACTCACTCTGCAGCACCGTTATAGTGGCCTGAGCACGGATCCAGGTGGTGGTTGGATTTTGGTGCAGGTCGTTACGTCGCGGGTCATTGCTCGCTCTGCACTCATAGGTCCCAGCATCGTCCAGTGTAAGACGAGACACGCCCAATACGCTCACAGCGTTAGAGCCGTAGGCTGTGCTGATGGACACTCGCCGCTTACGGGCGCCGTCCCACAGCTGCCTGAAGGAGTCAGCTCGGTTGATCTCAGAGTACCACCACTGGATTTCTGGGGTGGGGTTTCCCACCACGTCACAGTACAGCTCAAAGGTGTCGCCCGTGAGCTTAGTCTCAGAAAAAGGTGATTTCACAAAGCCCGCTGGTGGAGGCGGTGGAGGTTTAGGGGGGTGTAGGATGGAAAGGCAAGAAAATAGTTGGGTAAATTAAATGGGAACCAGGAAAGAAAAGACAAACAGAAATAAAGATAAATCAAATAATCAAAGACACAGACAAACAAATAATCATAACATGAAACAAAAGTTGTTAAATAAAATAAAAATAGAGTGGAAATGTGTACAGAGCTGCACCCAACAACTGGCGTCATTATAAACAAATCATGTCACTAATTTTCTTGATTAATTGTTTGGTAGTGAAAAATGTCAATCACAGTTTTCCATAGTCCAAAACCATGTTGGACACAATTGCTTTTTTGGCAGACCAACAGTCCCAAACACAAAAACATTAAATTTTCTTTCTCACATCCCTTCTCCACTAAAATTATGTTTACATGCAGGGTTTTAAAATCCAGGAAATCCCTAAAAAACAGGCAACATACTCCCTCCTTTTTGCCTTGTGTAGACGAGTATGCCTTTCTGTTTTTATTTTTTCTAGTGTGTCACATTCAACATCACGGACACACTGGATAACAGGTTAGTAAACAGTAGAAAGTGCATGGAGGCCAGTGAAAATGTAATGGTGGTTCCTTTATTTTTAGACTAACGAGCTGAAACATTAATACCACTGACAGGTGAAGTGACTAGCATTAATCATCTGATTAATTATTAATGCAATGTTCTGCTGGGGTACCTTGGGTGCTGGCATTCACGAGGATGTCACTTGACGTGCTCCACCCACCCAAACACCGTTGCAGACCAAGTACCCCCTCATGGCACCACACTCCCTGATGGCAGTGGCCTCCCCAGCAGGACAACGCACCAGGAATGGCACGAGGAACATGACAAAGAGCTCAAGGCATTGACCAGTCCTCCAAATACCACAGATCCTAATCTGATTGAGCATGCGTGGGACGTGCTGGTATCCCACATCACAACACCCAGAACTCCAGGGATCCACCACAGACGCCCTGATTCCAGACACCACAGGACACCTCCAGAGGTCCTGTGTTCATGCCTTAACATTTTAGAGCAAAGCTGGATCTATGAAGGCCCCACTGTGGATCGGGGGTACCTCTAGGGTACTCGCATGTCCTACAAATGCTTGATTGGATTAGGGTCTGAGAAATTTGCCATGATGGGGGGTAATTGGTCTGTAACGGTGTTTGGGTGGGTGATGCATGTCAAGTGGCATCCACATGAAAGTCAGGAACAAAGGTGTACTATCTAAACTTTGCAGTTTAACAAGGTGATAATGTCATTCACTTCAACCGCCAGTGGCTTTCATGTTTTGGCTGATCGGTGTATATCTGTATTCTCTCTTTAGAACTCAGTGCCCGCTAATTTTGAAATATATTGAGTGTTGCTTGTACAAAGACGGATGGCATTTTGTGGCAGTTCATTATACTGTGCCAGAAAAAATGCAAAAATTAGCGCATCCACCCAGGTTCCATATTTCCATCACTGCCAATGGGAGCCGATTGAAGCTGGAGCCAGTAAATACCTGTGACTACTGTAGAGTCATTTGTCCTGGGAGTGAATGCAGATTGTGACCTTTTCAACTACAGTAAGTACAAACAGATATTAGCAGGTGTTTGTGGGTTTTTGTGCGGTGAGAAAGGGGCTAAGACTAAGAAACCACAAATATTAAAAATGGTGGAAACAGAAAATTTTGGCCATTCTTTTGCATTAAAGCCTGTTTCTTTAATCGTTTCATCTCTTAAAAAACTGTGAAACAGAAATCATTGAAGTCAACATGAAACTCTCTGTCGGAACGGTCACATCAATAATTTTGGTAAGAGAAAGACACAACCTCATCTCTGCCAAAGTCATTATTGCTGCTATTTCTAGGAAGCTTTCATTCAATTCTGCTGGGACGTCTTTGCGAGGCTGCTCTCTCTTCATATTGTCCAATTAATGACATCACATAGATTTGTGTCGGGCTCGCACGGCACTCACATCCAAAAGTCCTCCAACTGACCTTGTCTCTTTCAGTACATCTTGTCTGTATAATGAAAACATCATCAGCGGTTGTTTATATAATTATCCAATAATGGGACACAGACACCGGGCAAACTGTATGCTGTTAATTTTATGGGATTGAAATGTCTCCCTCTCTGAACTGAGAGCAATAAAAGTGAAACAATTGATCATGGCTGCACAGATTGAAGGAGGAGGAGTTCGGGGATGGGGGGTGGGGGGCTGTAGTCATCAGCATGGTGTATAGGCACTGTGGAGAGCACATGAGATTGAGAGCAGATTTATAGAAACTGTAGCTCTGGGTCTCTGGGGAGCGTGTGGGCGCGTGGTGATAGACCCCCTCCGTTTCCATAGAAGCGCTCTACGGCAACACAGCGGGAAGAGGAAGAGACGGCCAGCCAGACCAGGCAGATCATCACAAGATGGACAGACATGTTTGTTTTTTGTCAAGCTGACATCATCACCCTGCTGCGCAGCCCACAACTGGTTCATCAGGAACAGCACATTTATTGTAGGCACAGATTCCTACATACACTCAGCTGCCAGTTTATTAGGTACACCTGGCTGAAACTAACACAGCAGTCCTGCAATAAATCTGCCTTCATAACGATTAGATTTTTGATGAGTATTGCATTATACTGACTGGTGTTTCTGTTGTTTAACCATACTGACATAAATGGGGTGGACAAAATAAGAGAGACACCTACTCCAATTCAACAGAACCACAAACTGCAGTTGAATCAACGACTCTTAAACAGCATTAACAAAAACTGCACTAGGGATGAAACAGTCCACGATAAACCGCAATAAAATTCTGAACAGTTCGTATCACCATTTCAAATTTTCATTATCAGTAAAAGTATGTGTTGACAAGATGCCTACAGATATCAGACACTCAAAATTTTTGCTTTTTAAGACCTTTTAAAGATCATTTTTGACCAAATTTAAGACTAATTTTTGGACAAATCATCTCCTTCTTATTCAAGCATTGCAGGTTAGAATAGGTAGTACATATGTGGTCCTGTGCAGGTAGGTTTTATGTAGGAATATGGTCATTGAAGTGAGTAAGGTAAGTCTAAATTTGCCAACAGCAAAGTACAGGTAAAAATAGTAAAATCGAGAGCATTAGGTTTAGTGTTAGGTTTTAAAAATTTCAAAAATCAGAAATGTGGACTATGAGGCAGACAAGCTTGACTCATGTTGACAATAAGGAATTAAAAGACAGATAAACAGAAGTGTCTAAGTTATGTTAAATTACGTTATTGTAATGTTTTGCACTGTACTATTTAAGTATCTGACACTTTCTTTGAGAGGCTGTACCTTTATTTACATGAATTTGTAGATTAATACATGATGTTCTTATTTCTATTTGCAGACCGAAATCAATTCTAATTCTCTTTATACAAAAAAAAGATTACATTTTTTTTGTCATTTAGTTAATCAGAACTTCATTTAAGAATATTTAATTACTTTCAAGGCCTGATATTTATAATAAATAATAAAAATTTAAGATATTTCAAGACGTTTTAAGGACCTGCAGTCACCCTGGTTTAAATACTGAGCTTTGAAAAACTCATAGTGTCCAACAACAACCAAAGTTAGCAACAGTCTCCCTGCAGCATGAAACGTGGGTTTGTTTTGCTAGTCCTTTGTTCACAGGGTGGGCGTGCAGCAGGCAAACCCAGTGATGCTACTGGTCGCTTGTCCTCATCTGCAGTGACACAAACACTTCGGCAAGCATTTCAAAGACAGGCTATCTTTGATGTTGATGTATATTCTATAAGGTTTTCACATGTTTATATGAGGTACTGGTTATTTTAAAGTTGATGCAACAGAAATTGCTGCTAATATTATTTGTGGTTTCAATATAAAGCATTTCACAGTGCTGTGTTTGGTCTCTGTAATGCTGTAATGGTGATATGAAATTTTAGTAACTTCATTACTAAACTGAACATCATAACCTTCATGGAGGCAGGATTTACTGCAGGACTGTTGTGTCAGACCACATTGGTTTTAGCTAGGTGTACTTAATAAACTGGCAACTGTAAACAACACCTCAGCTCTGTACATAGAACTGCTGAGAGATGGACGCTGCCACCTCGGATAGTCTAGATGTGTAAAAAGTGCTGAGCCAGTGGCACTGTGCTGTACATGTCTGAATGACGTCACTCATGTCAAGCTGATGTTTACTTTAGTTCTGGCATGCTGTTGTGTGTGTCTCATGTGGGTGATCTAAGAACTATAAAAGGCTGCAGGGTGTTGTATTTATAGATCGTCCTGATTAATCTAAAGTTGTCCACCTCTGTTCAACCTCTTAATGTGCTGGGCTGCAGCCAGCTGATCATTTTCATTTTCAGTTCATGTATTAATTAATCTTCTGACAGTCTCTGAAATGAAAAAATGGGAGAAATGCTCATCACAGTTTCTTAAAGCTGAAGGTGACACTTTTAAATAGCTTCCATTTTACATATTTCATTTTAGGTCTGCAGCTAATGATTATTTTATTGATTTATCTGTCGATTCTTTTTGATTAACGCTCCGACTCTGACCGCCTTTAAAAGCAGGCTTACATTCTGCTGCCTTCTAACGTTGTGCATCACTTTAATTTTGGTATTTTATTTTCATTTTTTTGTGTCACTGTTACCAAATTCCAACGATCACATTTTCATTTCTTGAGTATTTTTACTTTCAGTTTGTTTCCAATTCCTTTTAAGGGCTACATGTACATAAAGCACTTGTCTGTTTTATCTTTTTCATTCCGTGTTGCTTTATCCATGTAATATGCTGCATTTTGTCCTTTTTTTTTAAAGAATATGTGGACAAGTGTGTTTAATGTTTAGATGATGTTATGACAGAATAAAATCAAACCACTCTCAAACAGGTTGGTGAATCAGTTGTGCTATATAGATTGCAAGTTTCAACACCATATGATATTATATCAACTCTTTAGACAACAATATGATATTTGCAGATATTACAAATTCAGCCATGATATGATTTTGATTCGATTTAAGGGGCCAGCGATCGATATGAAACAATTTCAGTAAATATCCTCCACAACTTTTTCTTGGCTGCTTGCCTTTAGCAGTGTTTGAATATTGCGCTTGGACAGAAATGGGGTCACAGACTTGCTGTGGGAATTTCAAAATAAAGGCGTTTCTTACAGATTAAAACATGTATAGATGGTTTCAATTTTCATTAATGATACTGGATAGTTAATCACTGCATATTGATCCGATCAATGTATCGTCACACCCGAAATAAATACATTTGTCTTTAGCTTTTTGTCAATAATATATTAATGGTTTCTTTTAAAAATGTCAGAAAATAATAAATAATGACCATCGTAATTTCCCAGAAGTCAAGGCGACATCTTCAAATTTTTTTATTTAGTCTGACCAACAGTAAAAATGTTCAGTTTACGATGATACAAAAGCAGAAAATCTTCACACTGGAGAAGCTGAAACCAGACAAGAGCAGGAGTTTGAGCTTGATAACTATCAATTATCAGAATAGTTGCCAATTATTTACTGATCTACTGATCAATTATTCAACTGTTTCAGCTCTAAATACGACTTCATGGTGTATTTTTATTTCCATACAAGACTTTTAGAGTCAGATACTGTATTTAGAAAGATAAAGAGCTCTGTCTAAAGAAAATCATTGCCTCATTGTTTCTAAGGTTGTATCACGCTTCTGTCCAATCACACACTTTGATGTTTCAGTGAGAACCAATCAAAATTTGTCTCTCAGCCTCACTGATACTGAGAAAATGGATAATATGGTGCTGAAAATGGAGAATAAAATCATAAGTTAACACCCTCATCACTCCACTTTTTATTCATCACTGGAGACTGACTTGAGTTTAAATCGCTGCAAATTTCTGGCTCATTATTCAAACCGTAAATCTGACAGCACAACCTGACGACAGATGGCCTGGAATAGTCATGAGTCTTTCCTTGCAGATATTTTCTCGTTATCCTCTGATGAATTTGTTTATACCGCTGTAATATAAAGTAATTCTGGCCACTGTCCCAGTTTATGTACCTAAACTGTTGCAACACATCCTGAGTAGATAATTGGATGTTAAATGAATATTCTATCAGAGCGGAGACGACTGGAGAGATCAGGACAGAACAGCTACAGAGAGCATATATAATATTTATATGCTGGTTTTAAAGTTAATGCACTGAGATTTTTGTAGAGTGACTGTAGTGTGGTCTGATGTCTACAGAAAATAAAAGAGATTGTTTAAATGTGATTTTATTTATCTTATTATTCTGTTATCGTCTGAGTTTTTTTTTATTCTTAAGTTGAGTAAAGGTGCACTGTACAAGCCTGTGGCTTCTGACACATTTCTTTTTAAATTTAATTTAATTTAATTTAATTTTTTTTTATCTTAGTGTAATTTAATTTAATTTAATCTTATTTTATCTTAATTTAATTTAATTTAATCTTATTTTACTTTATTACTATCTGGATTTTATGCAGTTCTATATGAGTGAAAATAAAAAATTAAAATTAAAAGTAAAATACTACAATTAATATACTTTGTTGCCAATTTCATAGTATGAATTTGAAATTTCTACTATTACAAACTAAGTCTCTGATTGCCCTGGGATTTTGACTGCGATTAAACTTTGCATCCAGGGCATCAGGACGCATGAGAAAGAGTTGAACCATAAAGAAAACCACCACCACTTCCTGGTTACATGCCTTTGACGTTAAATATAACAGAAATACAAAACAGAACTGAAACAATTAATGAATTAGTCAACTCACAGAGACGTAATCTGCACCAATTTTGACAAATGATTTATCATTAGTTTACATTTTTTAAACTATTTTCTGAAATTGTGTTGACCAAACAATTAATCAGCACATTTGGAAAATAATCATTTGGTTAATTAATAATTTAAGCAATCAATATTTGTAGCACTACTGCAAATTAAACAGATAGGACCTCCTCATTTCAGGCTTGAGATTTACGCTTTTATATTATATGTTTCACTTGATGAGCTCTATGTTGATTAGATTCTGGCACTACACTATTTTTACACACTCCTCTGAAACCTTCACTATTTGCATATTTCCACACTTTGGTAAACTGTACCTATAAGCATCAAATCTGGGACTACATTTACACTTTATTCTGCTTTGATTGCATATTTTTCAATCTTTAAACTTAAGATGGAAGTAACCTCGACTCCTGGGTGAATAATTTGTCTGCCAGGTTATCTGTCAGGATAACTGCACTCTGGAGTGCTGATGAACATCTCCACACCTCTGCTCATACGCTAATACGAGCCCGAGACTCAGCTCATTACTGGAGCGACAAAATCCTCTGTTTGCATCGATCAGTTCATTAACTGTGACCTTCATTTTCATCTGTTTTTGTGGCCACTCTCTGAGAAATTACAGAGAGTGTGGTTTGAATGATATCATTAAACAGCCTCGTTGGTTAAAGCCACTCTCCTTCAGATCAAACACACATCCTTAGGGAACCTTGGCGGGAATAGCTTCACATGTGAACAGCCATTAGTAGATACAAATGGCTTCTGTGATGAGGCTGGCTGCTGTGTGCGTTAATATCTCGCATTACCATCAGCTGATTGTGTAATATGCACTAATAATATATGGTACAATACTGTGACACTCTCTGAAGCATCCAGCCTATTTGGACTCAAAGCAGATAAAAAACATCACACTTTGTAGCAGTGTGTCAGATAAAAAGCCATTACATTTAAGCAGAGCGTTATCAGCTGGCATGCTGATTGAAGACGAGATGTAATGAGTGGGCGTGCAGTATAGGAGGAGATGTGTGATGCATTCCTACACATGGTCAACTCCAGGGAAGGCCAGAGCTGAATAATTTCTCACTCATTCTCACACAACGCTTGCAAAAGGGATAAAAGCCACACTGCACACTTCCACCTACAAACACAGAGCGGAGAGGGGTTTACACTAGCCCTAAATTGTTTGGTGGGGGGGGGGGGGGCGGTGAGATTTATGATTGGAGGGGTCAATTGGACAAGCAGAACCGTGCTGACAAAATCAATGCTACTCTGCAGTGCAGTACGTCTCGGGGAAGAGTTAACAGATTCACTGTTGCAAGAGGACATTAAAGCCATGGTTCCCAGTGCAGCATCTCTGCTCTAAAAATAGAAGCATGCAGCAAAATGGACTGGTGCTATTTACAGCACTTCTGAGGTCCTACATCTAATTACACACATGTTATGCTCTGTTACAGGGAGCTGGACTGATGCAGGGAGTGATCTCACCCTGCAGGAGAGGAGCTGGTGACACAGAGCTGGATACTGGATTCCTGAGCCACATCCTGACATACCTGAGCAGAGCGTGACAGCATGTTGATCCCGTGTGTGTGTGTGTGTGTGTGTGTGCGCTCATTTCTAAGGAAAGCATGACAGATTTTGAACTTAAGTGTGACACCATTTCCCTATCCTCCTCCTCCTCCTATTCCCCAACCTGGTGAGCTGAACTTGTCCTTGCTGGCTGCACGGCTCCTGCACGCAGCTCCACACTTCAAAGGACATTTTAGGGACATCGCAGAGGCCTCCGTGTGGCCCACTTCAGCCCAGCGAACACAGATTGTAGCCCATTAATGATTTATTGACCCTTCATCATAAATGCACAGAAAGCCAATTATAAAACAGCCTCCATCAGACTGATATCAGTTTCTTAAGTGTCACGGTGAGGGATTATCTAATGAGACTTGGCTGCTGCTGCTGCTGAGATATTCGTGATGGACAGCGGTCTTAAGAGCAGACACGTCTTGTAATGATTCATTAAAATGCCCCACTGCAGAAAAGCAGGCGACATCCCTCCCTTAAAAACCCGCATTTTCGTCATGATGTGAGATTACCGCCAGGAGAGCTGCTTTCCTACCGTTCTGGGAAGAGACGGACTGCAGCATCAGGGCTCCAAATATCGCCACCGAGAAGGACATGACTGCAGCTCTTCGTTTGCCAGGTATCATCTTCGGAGCACGGAGATGGAAAATGCCGGTAGGCGAGCAGTAAGGTGACCTGAGCGGGATATGATGATGCGGGGTGGATTCGCCGACACACTCCAATCGTATCACGCAGAGAGGGAAGTGTCTCTAGGTAGACTAGCGGAAGCTTTCAGCACTACCGCTGCTTGCTACCTGTGCAGCTCTGTGCCTGTGCTGTCAGCCCGGTGCAGCAGGGGAACCACCTTTTTTCTTTCTTTCTTTCTTTTTTTTTTTTTTTTTCTTAAACCACTCCTCTAATCTTAAATCCCGCGAGATCTTGGAGGAGCGCAGAGACAAGCTGTGAGACTGTCCTGTCACAGAGTGGAGCAGAAATTAATTAGTAAACAATACACAAAATGGATGTAAGTGTTTTCTCAGCCTTATTTACCATGCTCATTTAACAATAAATAAACTGGAATAGACTAGAAAGAACTTAGTCATGAATTACCCAATCCAACAGAGAGCATTTCACTATTAAATATAGTTAGTAATATATCCCTCCTTGTCTATATTGAAAAAGAGATTATTGATGAAACGATTTAAACACTATGTTTAACAGTTTACTAACAGTGTACATTATTCATTTTCCTTGACTAAACAAGGCCAGGATGGGGTCAATTTATAAGCCGCACTCAGGTTTCTCTATCCTACTCTCTATATAGAGTTAATTATAATTTGCTCCTTTTATATGTGCAAATAAATAAACAATAAACAATGTATTCATCCCCAAAGAAAAGTTCAGCAGCTTATAAAAAACTACAACAACATTTCCCCCATCAACAATAATACAGTAGTATTAAAATAGGCATAAAATAAAATGAGTTAAAATAAGTGCATACATTGAAATTAAAAATCTAATTAAAATTAAATCATAATTAAAGTTGCCCATTCCACAGTCCAGTCCAGTAGTGGCTGAGGTGATGTGTGTGTCTGTGACTGGATTCAGGAGGTGTTATAGAGAATTTATACTTCTGCGTTGAATCAACAACGTGGCTATGGCATAGGCTCCACGTCGATGTAGAGCCTACGCCCTAACCTACGCCGTAGCCTGATGCACACCTCCTGTCGCGTCAACACAGGCTGCACCAACTTTGATTGGTCGGCTTGTAGGGAGGATATATCCTGCTACACATTTTTGGCTGCTCCCTCCTAATTTACTCATGATTCCAGGGGAGAGAAAGACAGAAAGTTCCCGGGTTTTATGTGTTTCTTTCTTTGTTGGGACCGCACATTAAGCACCGTCTTATTGCCGTTAAGGACGAGGGATCTCCTGAAACGCTCTGTTCTGCAACACAGTGAGATGAGCCGACTGCTGCAGCTGCTCCTCTGTCGCTCCAGGAGGCTGTGGAGATGGTGTCTGCTATTGTCCATTATAGCTTTCAGTTTGTTCAGCATGCCCCTCTCCACCACAGTTCTTAGTGGGTCCAGTCTCCTGCCGAGCACTGCGCACACTGCAGCGTAGAGAAGTGCACCGGCCACCACTGTGTGATGGTCCAGCTTATGATCCAGGAAGACCCCCAGATATTTGTAGGTGTGCACCATCTCAACGTCCTCCCCCTGTATGGAGACTGGTTGATGGGGTGAGCTCTTTCTTCTAAAATCCACCACCATCTCCTTGGTTTTGGCTGTGTTCAGGTGGAGACAGCATTTACTGCACCAGTCCCTGAGGGAGGAAAACCACATGTGAAAATTGTTGCTGGATTAACCGTGTGGTTAAGATAGTTTCACCATAGTTAATAGGCCATCAGAAGATGGGTGCACTGTGGTCATAAAGGGATGGACACGGTCAGCAACAATCTCAGTAGGCTGTGGTGTTTAAACCATGCTCAGTTGGTACACCATTACACCACCACCAGCAGCCTGAACCGTTGATACAAGGCAGGATGGATCCATGCACCAAATTCTGACCCTACCAACTGAATGTTGCAGCAGAAACGAAGACTCATCAGACCAGGCAACGTTTTTCCAATCATCTATTGTCCAGATTTGGTGAGCCTGTGTGAATTGTAGCCTCAGTTTCCTGTTGTTAGCTGACAGGAGTGACAGCTCTCCTCACTACAGAAGGAGGAGGAGTTAAACAGTTTAATGGCCACAGATAGAAAAGATCTTCTGTGGTGCTCCCCTGTGGTCTCAGTCTACGACTGAATGTGCTGTGATATGACTCCAGAGTGGCATGCAGAGGCTGAGAGGCATTGTCCAGAATACTGAGTAGCTTTCTCAGCATCCTCCCCTCTCTGACACCTCCACTAAGGCTCCAGTTCCACTCCCAGGACAGAACCAGCTTTCCCAATGAGCTTATTGAGTCTGTTAGCATCAGCTGCCTCCACCCTGCTGCCCCTGCACACTACAGCGTAGAAGATGATGCTGGCTACCATCAAGTGATGAAACATCTGCAACATGCTTCTGAAGATGTTGAAAGATCTGAGTGGCTCTGACCTTTCTTATCCACAGCATCAGTGTTTTTGCCCAGTCCAGTATTTTGTCCTTGACTTGTTGCTGCACCATTACATCCCTAAAACTATTGAAATATTGTTTTGCCCGACAAATGCTAATGAATAACTTTTCTTACTGATCTAGGTCACTACATGGACAGAGACTACTGGTTACAATATAATGTTAACTCATGTATCAGGAACTAATCTTTCTGACACCACATGAATGCAAGGTATGTTTGACATCTGCCAACCAAAAACAAATGATCATTTCTCACGTCAACAATATCCAGTGTTTACCAATCTGCCACTAGGCCTGAAACTGTGTCGTGGGTCAAGCAGTCTCTCAGGCTGACTAAGCCCTGACCTCGACAGGACCTGTGGCTTTAAGTAGACTTTTAATCCTATTTCTCTTTGAACTAATATGGGGTAATGGCAGCCTCACACCTGCAACACACTGTAACTGTGTTCCTTAACTAAATGGAGCTTATAAAGTGACCTAATAGTAGCCTACTTTGTGGTCAGTGGTTAATGTAATTGGAGTTTGAATCATGTCTTAGTCACTGCTGTGGGACTTACAGGATATGGATGGCAAATGCTGCAAATGTAATAATGATAATAATGATAAGAATTCATTAAAAATAAAATCCAAGGACCAGTCTGTGGCAACAAACCAGGACACAGGTGGTTCTGGGGTTGTCATTTTCCTTCCAATTGCAGTAATAGGTCTACCTTTGAGCCTTCAAGGCTGATATGAATGTCCACAGAAACACTTAAAGAAGGATTTCAAAAACACGTAGTATCTTTCGCAGATAGTTAAGAACGTCTCTTATAGGCCTGTACAAGTCTAATATACATACAAGATGCCTTTTTTTATCTAGATATGTAATTTTTCTAACACAAAGGTTTATTAGTAGTGTTATCACTGTTGTTGGCTTTAATTATAATTTAATATTCCCTTTAAATCTTAGAATTTACGCACAGATCAGTGTTATTTCTTACGATTATCATATTTACTTGTATATACACCAAAAAAGCTGCACAGCAATGTGTGTATGTCTAGTGTGTTGTAAAATAAAAAACAAACAAAATACATGCTGCTGCTTTGTGTGATGCCACAACACTTCATAAGTTAAATTATCCTTTATAATCTGATGTGTAAGATTTATCATACACAGGGTGACGGAGCATTGTATCACATCTCACCATGTCACTATGTTCTGTTTCTTTATCTGTCGATCCCTGTACACAACACTGCAAAGTAATGTGAACTTGTGTGAATAAAGAATCATATGAAGGTGCAGCAATAAACATCACAGAAAAAAAATCTCACGCCACACGCCAAAGACTTCTGTGTAGGATACATGTGTTTCCTTGCTCTAAGCTCCCCCAAAAGCCTCCTCTCTCCTTGTCTCCTTCCTCTCTCCTCTCTCCTTGTCTCCTTGAGGTGCATTTAGGGGTTTGGAAAGGGTTAGGAAAGGTTTTCCAGGTCACGGGAGGAGAGGAGGCCAGGACGGATAAGCATAATGAAAAGCACACATAGTCCCTATGGGATAAATCCTACTGACTCTGGTTAACCCTTGACCTTTGTCTGGTGCCACCATGAGGTTGACAAACAACTTTAAAATCTACTTTATCATTTCACAGCTGATTTATTTGGCTTCTGAGGGGTTTGAACATTGTGGGCTTTTTTTCTCACACTGGGTGCCAAATCTTAAAACTCAATATGAATAAATGAATGGCAGGAGCAGGTATGATAAGTAGGCGTGTTTTGGAGTAGCAGTTGGTGACTCTTTCCTCGGAACAGCCTGATATGAACAGAGCAAGTCAATGCCTTTAAGTTATTGGATCAAGTCCACCGCTCAACATGACAGAACTCGATCTGTAAGATGGGAACACCGGCATCCCTTAAATTATCAATGTTTACATGATAGTGTTGATAAGCACTTTGGCTCTGTGTCATCCTGAAATCTTGTTCATCTTTAAGGGGTTCGGAAATACTCAATACTTACAGTTTCACTTGTGCTGCTCATTGTATACATATGTTCAAGAAGCAGGAGACAAACTGGAGAAGAGGCCGCTGATGCTGCATCCATTCCTCAAAGGTCCAGGAGAAACACAAAAGCACAGAGGAGGCTGAAGGACTGATTTGTATTGCTATATGAATATTAGACATGCTTCAGTGTGCAAGCAGATCTAGCAGTGAAATTCAGTGTTGTGCTTGTGTGTTAAAATGTTTGATCTAGACCAGGGGTCGGCAGCCTTTACTATTAAAAGAGACATTTTTGGCCAGAATCTGTATGGAGCCGCTAAGCACATTTGAGCCCAATAATGACAGTATCTAAATCAGACTATCATTACCAATGGCTCCAAATAAGCATTCATTAATATCTTTTGTTTTGTGGAAATAGTGGAAATAGTAAATTCTGGTATATTAATCAGGCTCTGCTGTGTTCCTGAATCTCTGCACCATTATATTGTTCTTCTTTAGTCACCTCTCAGGGTGGAAATATGGATTCGTACCACACAAGGTGAATGAATTGCACTTGTATATCGCCTTTCTAGTCTTCCAACCACTCAAAGCACTTTCACACTATGTCACATTCGCCCATTCAAACACACATTCACATACTAATGGGTGAGGCTACCACACATGGAGGCACCTGCGACTCAGTAACCATTCACACAGTTCTCACACACTGATGGAACAGCCATCAGGAGCAATTTGGGGTTCAGTATCTTGCCTGTGGATATTTTGACATGCAGACTGGAGGAGCCAGGGATGAAACTACCAATCTTTCACTTAATAACAACCCGCCTTACCTCTGAGCCACAGCCGCCCCCAAGCTTACAGCGCCGGATATTCCCAGGTAGTCTCCCATCCATGTACTGACCCGGCCTAGTTTATGAGATTGGACGAGATTGGATGTACTCAGGGTGGTATGGCCGTAAGCTGAAACTATGAACCTATGAACAAAGACATATGAAGACATGCCTGTATCATCCCTAAATCTGCACCATTTCACTTACTCCTCATCCGCACTTTTTTCTTTTTCATGCTTTGTGTAGATCATCCTCATCATTATATAAGCAGACGTAGAGCTGATCACAAGGCTCAAGAATAAGTTTTTACAATACCCTGGTGTGTCAAACGTGGTTTTTGGCTTCCTCCTGGCTGGTGTGGGGAAGATGCTGGAGGCTAAATTTGCTCGCACTGATAATCCTACATGGAATCATCATGTCTGTGGCTCCATTTTTCCTGATTCCTGAAGCATCAGCTTCTCTGCTGATGCTGCTGATTCACAGATGCAGGGTGTATAAAAATGTTTTGTGTGACTTTCTCCCTCCCATAGTGTGGCTGGCCTGGATGTTTCTCGAAGGCCAATACATAGTCAGTGCAAAGACAGACTGGCTAGGCACATTTATAACTTAAGAAAAAACCTATCTGGAATGGTGCGCACCAATCAACATGACAAGTTACCCCTCAGAGGAACTACTGGGTTGCTGACACAGGTTTTATTTTTTTCTAGTGCAGGCCCGACCTGCAACCTTTTTTCTTTTAATTATTTCACAGCTGACTTCTTTGTTTTCTGCGGGGTTTGATCACTGTGGGCTTTTTTCTCACACTGGGTGCCAACTCAAAAAATGTAATATCAGTAAATAATATTGACACCAAACAACATGATTCTGAATGACAGGGGCAGGCATGACAAGTAGGCGTGTTTTGGAGCAGCAGTTGGTGACTCAGGGGGACTCTTTCCTCCGAACCAGCTTGATGCTAACAGAGCACCCGAATATATGTCAAGACAAGTCAGGGGTTAATAATTAGTTTGAGTGGACCGCTCAACAACTCACAAGACAGAGGGAGACAAGCGCCATCACTGGTAAGCTCCACTTTACACAGCTTGTGTTTTTTTATTACCAAATGCACGTGTTAATGAAGCTCTCTGTCTTGGTTAGTTTGGATAAATGTTAAAGAATGGGTGACATTATTAAGATAAAGCAGCAAATTTTTAAAAAAAAAAGACACATGAAGGAGGCTGCAGAGCTGTTTTGTATTGCTATGTGAATATTAGACATGCTTCAATCTGCAAGCATGTCCAGTAGTGAAATTAGTAGTGGTAGTGTGTGCAGGGATTTAGATTTTTAATGTGAGAGGGACAAAGGTAGTATTTTGGGGTGTTTCCTGGGCTTAAGGACAATCAAAATGTTTTTTAAAAAACAAACTCTTTTTGATCCTTTTTATGTGCTCTGACATTTTATTTACACTCCAAGTGCACATCTTAATTATTGAATAATTGAAGTGTGTACCTCAAAAAGTCTCATTAAGCCTACTGTCCAGATTACTTGTGAATTGTGATGTTAAGAATTGTAGTTTTTTTGTAGTTAATATTACCCAGCCAACATTTGGATGTAGGGCCCATGAGGGTAGTAAATGAGCTGAGAAATGGGCCCTATATTGGATTGTCCACATGTTCCACATTGGTCCCATGCCAACTGCCCACATGGGTGGGTTTGCCCAAGTGGGTACAAAGTGGGTATGGGTCCAAAATGGACATCTTATTTTGGGCACAAGTGGGTAAACCCACTCATGTGGGCGAATGTCATGTGGTCAATATGGAGCACGTGGACAGTCCCATTTAAAGGGCCCATTTTTCACACCTGGTAAAAACCTGTATCTCTATAAAGTTTTTTAAAAGATGCCTGAAAAAACATTAAACTGCTGTTCTGTGATGGGTTTTCCTCCTCTTGTATTATTGTCCATGTTTTAATTTGTTTTACTCGTTGTGATGCATTTGTAGTATTGCTCAAGGGTCAACACAGTATAAACTATTAACCCTCTCATGCACACACACACACATCGACTAACACGTCACATACTCACATTTTCTGCTCTTAAATCGATTATTGCTGTTTTTTGTTGTTTAATCCAACATAGTTGCTATTAGTAGTTTGTTATCACTTGTATTATTTCATGTAATGTTCTTTATCTTTCTGTACTTTTGAGTTCTTAATAACTTTGTTAAAAAAATATTTAATTAGGCATAGGCTTCGAAAAAGACCTCGGGGTTTTTGCCTCTCCCTGCACTGTATTTCATTATTCATTTTTCTTGCTTTTTGTGTTGTAATTGTGCAGAAAAAAGAAATAAATATTGTACTTTTTACTTCACTACATTTATCCGACAGCCTTAGTTACTCTGTAGATTCAGATTATTAACACAAAAAATATAAATAAACTAATAAATTATGATATTATTACAGATTAAACTACCCAGGACTATAAAGTAATTAAACTGAGCTCCACCTTCACTAGCTGCAACATTAAAATGATGAACACATTTATATATAAATGTGGCCTGCGCTATCAAAATCAGTCACAAGTTGCTGTGGCTCATTTCTAGATAAGTGTATGTAAAGATGTAAATATAATTTGTCACAGTCGGTGTCCTGATGACTTTTTGGAAAGACTTAACTGAGCGTAACAGACTAATTTAAGTTGCTTTTATTAGTTAGTTTATCTACGTTTTCACTTGATCTGTTTATCATTGAGAGGACTTTTGTTTCTGATGACTGTTTTCTCCCCCTCCTGTGTTCCTCATTCACCCGGCTGCACACCCATCCTGTATTACCCTCACTAGTCCTTCCCTGCTCCTGAGTTCTTTCCCAGTCAATCAGCTCCCTGCCTGTTCCTCTGCCCCATCACCTTATTGGCTCCTGAGCTTCTCTGCCCTTTTTCTCCACCCCCATTTGAAACCTCGAGTTTGGTGTTTTGTCTGTTGCCATCTTGTTTTTTTTTTTTTCTTTTAAGCCAGAAGTGTATTTGAAACATTTATGTATTAAGAGACTTGGATACAGCATTGGTGGTAGGGCCCCAATAATTCCTATGAGAGCTGCTCAGTGGTGCTTGAGGCCAAAATAGTTCAACTGCCACGTATAAATTACCCAGAAAATGCAGGTATTATCGGCACTACTTCCACACTGTGGGGCCCATAGAACAGGCACACTAAAGACTTAAGTCTTACTACTACAACTTACTTATCCTATATTAAACCTATTTTAATGCAGATGTTCCACTTTCCTAAATTGTGATGTGATAGACAACATTTTAGGGCATGTTAATTGAAGTATACTAATATTATTAATCAGAATATTCACTTTCATTTGCCATGTAAACAGTTCAGTAGGAATATTGTCTTTTTGGAATAAGAGTAAAGAACTGAATATTTTGTGCATGTAAACATAGTCAGTGTTGGTGGGCGTGGTTATTTTGTTATCTTGGCATTAAAATAAAGGTGTCTCCAAGCTTTTCTGTGTGTTCTTCACAACAGGACAACCACTGTACTGCAGTCATTTCATCTTTATGCTTTGATACAGACTTACAACACTGCTGTATTTTCTAGTCCCAACTAACAGGGGCTAAAACATAAGCCTTGAATGCCCCAGGGAGGGGGGCACTGAACTGAACTGAACTGAACTGACATGCTCTCTAACTTGTCATCTTTTCCTCTCTTTATGCAGAATTAACAATGGCAGAGAAACAATCCGGGATCTCTAAAATGAAGCTTGATTTAGTAGAAACCTGGATCCCTAAACTGAAGAATGAATTTTCAAACAGCCCTCTTGCGTCAAATGTGTGTTTTGGCTTCATCCTTCCTTTCTTGGAGGAGGACGTGGAAGCGGAGTTTGAATGCCCTTGCAACGATAAAAAGAATGCCATGTTTGCGGCTGCATATTTTATTGTTCCTGCAGTTGTGGCCTTTCTGTTGTTGATGAGCATTCAAGGCTACGGGAGAAAGAAGGGATCAAAAAAATTAGGAAAAACTGTGGTTTTCAGCCTTTTTCCTCCCGCACTGTGGATCATCCTGCTGCTCATGGATGGCGAAGTATTTGCCTGTGCAATGACAACCTGGTCAGGCAGTTACGAAGAAATGGAAAAAGCTGGCACGAAGCAGTGGTGCAAACCAGTAAACCAATCACAAGAGAACGAGCACATGACCAAGGTTCAGGGTTTGTTTTCTCTGTCTCAGGTAAGGAACAATCTGATGTCACTTAAAATAGTTTGTCAGGAAATGATCTGAGAACAAGACTGAGGTTGTGGTCAAACAGTCTTCTTTGCCTTGGAAGGTTCCTCACTGAGTGAAATGACCAGGAATTATCTAAGTGGCAGCCATGAGAAACAGTTACTGGGAGACATGTCAATAAAGATGAGTGCACAGGAGGTTGAGGGACCATTATCAATATGACAATCATTTTGTTTCACAATATTAATAATATAATAATATTTTTCACCGGCTGGTTGGTCCACGTTTATATCTGCTGCAGGGAACAGGACCCAAGTGGAAAAGATCTTTTAGTGGGCTCGTCCATCAATGGAACGTTGTAGTTTCATCATGGCAGGCCTCTTCAATAACATCTGCCGTTGCATAATCACGGAGCCTGGTGTAAGTGCAGTCGGATCCTCTTAGCACAGCAGTTGTCTTTTTACAAGTCCTTATGTATGCTCCTTCCTATCAGTTAGCATGCTAATGTTTGCATTTAGCTCAAGCACCACTGTGGCTGTCTTGTGTCTTTGCTGAAACACTTTTCCTTGACCTTGGAAAACATCATGAGGTCATAGAAAAGTGTTTAGGAAAAGACCTGGGATGGAAATTTTTTACTATTTGACCGAGCCTGAGAGTCTACAGCCGTATGCTAGCAGCATAGTGAAGCTTGGGCCCTGTGGTGCTTTGATCTAAATTCAAAAGTTTTGCTCACATGCCAAGAGTGACACTGCTAACCAAGCCCTCAGAAACAGCACCAGGCTTTGAAGCAAATTTTATATAAGCCCTGTTTCCACCAATCACTTTTGGTATGGTACCTATTCCCTAGCGTTTCCACTGCAAACAGTACTCTTTAACTCTTAAATGTGGGCAGGGTTGTTGTCACTCTGCGCCATCCAGCACTCAGTGTATTTCCTCATCACCTGTGACACAGATGGAAGTCTGCACCTCGTTTATCGCACACAGACATTTTCAAAACAAAACAAAACAGAGTGCAATGAGTCTCTCTCCATTTAAAAATAGCGGGTTTCTGCATTTATACCTTCTCGGGCAAGCTCGGGGGTTTAGTGTTGCAGGAGCCAACAGGAACGATGCTCCACACTTCAACACTTTTTTTTTTTCTCCAAGTGAGGATCAGAATATATGCAGTTCACATAGCATGGCTGAAATAAATACACATAAATCCTTGAAGATCCACTCATTACTAAAAGTGTATGTCATATAAAAAGTTGTCACAAAGAAATTTAAGGTGAGGTCATTGATTCATGTCATCAACTCGTGCATTGAGTAACATTACTAGTAAAAGTTCTACCTTAAAAGTTGCCGGTAGTCGGCCCAGTGAATTAAGTTATTTTTTTCTCAGAGTCCAGCTGCTGTGAGAGGCAGCAAAACATCCTTTCATTTTATAGTTACAGTTTACTAATAACACTCTCTACGGTAAGAACAGTGGTTACACAAGCCTCAAAACCAGCCACGGCTGAGCAGAGTGACTGCTATTCGTCTGCTATTGACCAATCAACAGACTGCAGTGTTCACAGCTCCACCTTTTAGTCCCAGATCTGTGTGCTAGGTACCCCAACAGAGGGGGGGACCAAAAACTGGGACGGTACGAAACGGTTCCATTGGTACCATCCACAACTTTTCACAGTGAAATGGAAATAAAGCGTACTGAACTGAACTGAACTGAACTGAACCATACTGCTTGGTGGAAATGGGGCTACAGTGGCCAACCAGGGAATAACAACTTCTGGGTCTGCCATGGGGCCCAAACTGACTTTTCCCCTCAGGCTTCAATTGACAAAGAGATGTCATCTTTATATCAGTGGATGCATTTATTTGAGCGTCACAACCCCGGTCGAAATGACTCGTTTGACATTGGGGAATTGATCCATTCTCACCGATAACATTTCAAAAGTCCAGAAAAGCTGAAACTGAGCTTTTTCAGGCTTAATGCACCACTGAGCAATTTTCATGGGAATGAATGGGGCCCATCTTATATACAATATTCAGTTCTGTTTATACATCTATGCTTCTATCATGCTGATATTTAACTTGCATATTTTTTTACCATGTTCACCATCTCAGCACGTTAATGTTTGCTAATTAGCATTGTATTGGACAAAAATAAAATCTGATATTCTGATAGTGCTAGATTAAAAGTTTGATATCCACAGTTATCACCATTCATCAGGAGGCTTCCAAATAAGCCTCAAATAAGCTTCAAAACTAGCCACCAACAGACGCCATAACGGGAGATATGATGAACTCACTGTCTTTGGTTTAGTTTGACTCCCTGTTTGATGATCCAGGTACTTCAGTTGGTTTTAGAGTTGACTGATTTGCTAGGATGTATGAAGAGTTGCAAGGACGACGCTAACAGATTGTCTTGACTGTCGCGTACAAAAAAATGAAAACAAAATCCCCAAACAAACATTCCCTACATAAACAGGCCTTCCAAAAATACAAAAAATAACAATACAAACTAAGATTAACCAAAATACACGGCGGTTAAAGACTGTAACCCCGTGGCATCTTCCACGCTCCACACTCACTTCACTACACCTGCCTTTAACCAAAGGTTCTTGAGATGCCAGGTCAGGTGGTGCATTAGAGTGACTCAAAAAAATAATAAGACACTAGGACTTACTAGAAATGGCTCAAACAGTTTCACTAAAAACCACAAATGTCAGCCGCAAGATAGGTGCGAGACAGAATACCAGAGGATCATCAAAGTCATTATATTTATCGTCAAGGACCATGAATGTCTGTACAATGTATGATGATAACCCATGCAGTTTTTGTTTAGACACATCAGCGTTAGTCTGACAAGCTTTCCTTAAAATTTGGTTTGTTACTGATGACCAGCTTAATATCACTTGTCTTTTTCTTTTGTCTGTGGTTTAGACCATTGGAATGGGATTGATCATATTGCTCACCTGTGGATTTGGAGTATTTATCTTCTTCATCTGCTCCAAGGGGGAAGTCAACAGAGATCCAGAATCTTCAGGAGCTGAAAAGTAACGAGGACATGGATGGATCTGTTGGCATTCCACTTCAAGATATGAAAGATTAGTAATAAATAGAGAAAATGGCCACACTTCAAAAATCAGTAAGATCAAAGGCTTTGGTAATGATGATAGAATTATTACTGTCATTCATTGATGAATCTTGTCGGCTATACAGCTTAGAAATATCTGATTCAGATGTTAGGCAAGGAAAATATTAAAGAAAGAAAGGTCATGATGACAGTGAGCATTCGAGGAGCCAGACTTTGGTGTCAGTTCTATTGGAGTCAATGGGGCGAGCACTGCAAATCACACTAACACCCATCATGTCTTTGTTGTTTCAACTTGCTCTTTGTTTCAGGGAAAATCTGCAGCAGCTTAAATGGTCTTTCTTTCGAAACCACAGTACAGACACAGAAGTACGAATGACGATTGATAATGTAAATGTGGAAAGAGTCTATGAAACTAAATTCCTGGGTGTGATTTGAGACGACAAAATCTGCTGGAAACCTCAGACCAATTATGTGACACCAAAGCTGGCAAAGAGCATTACAGCTCTGGGGAAACAAAAAACATACTGGACCATAAATCATTGCACATTCTGTATTTGTCACTTGTGCTACCATGTTTAAATTACTGTGTGGAAGTCTGGGGCAACACTTACAAGAGCAACTTACAGCCATTACACACCCTTCAAAAGAGAGCAATCAGGACAGCACACAATGGGAGGGGTACAGGGAACACACAAAGTCACATGCACAGAAATGTTCTCTTCTGGGCAACATTCAAAAAAAGTTTTGTGACAGGGAGGGGAGTTATAATTTAAGAAGAGAATTTATCTTAAAAAACAATATGTTCGTACAACTGAGAAGAGTGTGTGTGTTTCAGTGTGTGGGGTGGACCTGTGGAATGGGCTGCATGATGAGTTGAAACAAAGCACAAATATAAATGAATTAAAAAATAATACAAAAAAGATTTTTAGCAGATATATAGATGAGGAAGGGTTGTGTTAGGGAAGTTTATATATTTTTTGGTAACACTGGGTGGTGCAGGGACTGTAAATAAACTGGGTGTATTACTTATTCATTTAATAGGGTGGTAAATAGACTGAGGATAGTTGCACTGTGATCCGATACACTGAACATAGAGTTAACCCTGAAGTTACCTCGCTAACTCCAAATCCTGCTTCGTAGTACAGGCCTCGGGTTGATATATGTCGATGAGAAACACAACAAAGCATGAGCAGCATCCGGAAATTACAAATAAAAGTCAAAATAAAAGTATCTGAAACTAAAGAATTAACAAAAGTACAATTTTTTTTCAATAAATGTTAAAGTTATGCTCTGCTGAATTGTTGGTTACTGTTTGTCAACGCCCTCATCAGTGAGAGGCATTTCACTTAGCTTTGTTTAGCTTTTTCGGTGCTGTGTTCATCAGATGGCTGCTGGTTGCTACCTTTAAAAATGCCCTGACCAAGCACTGTGGTAATCGTCCTGACCACAGAGAGAAAGAAAAAAATAAAATACAGGCAGAGGGCAAAGTCTCTGCAGAAAAACACTGCAACACACATCCAGTGGATCACAAGTGATGACTGTTGGGATGATTACACCTCTATGAGTCTACACATAGTTTTTCTAAGGAAAATCCTGCATAGCATGTCTTTAAATGTTTTCACTGGGGTTATATTTAAGTTTGCACGTCAGCTTAAGTGGGCCTATGTTTTTTTTTTCACAAATGTCAAATGTTTTATTCTAAATAAATGTTGTGTTTTCCACTGTGGTCAGGTTTTAATGTACTGATTTTAGAAAATGCCTTTAAGGATTTGGTTTTTTGTTCTCCCCAACATGATAAATGTTGTATTATGAATACATATGTTTTGTTTTTACACTGGAGAGGTGCCAACAGCCATCTACTGTCAGTAATACAAAGACTATGGATGAGCGTCATTACACCCCACAGCAAGGCTTTGTACTATCCTGTAATGTTACATCAGATCAGTTTGTGCTTTTCACTGGGGTTATATCTAAGTTTGGAAGCCAAATTCAGTAGGCCTATGATTTTACATAAATGTCAAATGTTCCACTTTAAATAAATGTTGTGTTTTTCACTGTTGTTTGGTTTTAATGTGCTGATTTTAGAAGTTGCTTTTAAGGATTTTTCTATCTCCCAAATGTTATACTGATAGACGTGATTTCCCACTATGGGTCCTGGAGAAATGTGGTAGCAGTGTAGGAGTGTGTCACATTCAATCGATGTTTTGAGCCGTAAGCTAAATGATATGACTGCACTGTGAAACACATTAATGCTGCAATTCATAAAAATTGGCATTTCATGGATTGACAATGGCTCAACAGGTCATCTGCCCTGAACCCTGTAAGGCCAAGAGTCGACTTGATCAGACAAGACATGTCATGAAATATAATAATGTAAACGCCCTCTAATCAACTCCTGCCACACACATCCACCACCCCACCTCTCAGCCAACTGTTTATCTCAATGAGCCAACTCTCAAAATTCACAGTAATGGATGGAAAAGATAATAAATTCACTTTTGATTTTGACGATTTCCTGAGAATTAGGTTAAAATTTCAGCTACTTTTGGATGTTAACCTGACTAATGATCAGTTATTAGTTCAAGTCCACTGCTCACCAACTTGCAGGAGAGAGGAAGACGCAGGCCCAGGCTGCACCACAGGTATGCTCCACTTTACACACCGCTGATGTGTTTTTTTAAGACCAAGTGTTACAGGTAAACAAAGCTTTCTGTGTCATGTTCAGTCAGTTTGTATACTGCAGTAAGAGCGCGTGCTGAATCATATTAGTAGCGCTCCAAACTGTAAAGTCAACATGTTTAATTTCACAGATCGGAACAAATGGCAATGTGTGATGCTGAACTTGCATTATATTAAAGTCACAACCCTATAGGGCACATTCAGCTTACTGGTCTGTATTTTCCTTCCCTTTTGCCATTCATTATCAGTTCACATGCTCTCTGACCTCTTCATCATTTTCTCTTTATCCAGAACTGACTATGGAGGAGCAACAAGTCAAGGTGCCTAAAACAAAAGAAGAATTTGTACAAAACATGATTTCTACAGTGAAGAGTGAATTAAAACAGAGCCCTGTTGTGTCAAATGTGATTTTTGACTTTGCCCTTCTTTACTTGGAGGAGTTCACTGAGAGGGAATTTGCATGTCCCTGCAACACTGTGTTGAATTTTCTGTTTGCAGCTGCATATTTAGTTGTACCTGCAGTTCTGGTCCTTCTGCTGATGTTATACATTAAATACTTTCACTCTGAGGCGAGTCCAAAGGACTGTGGAAAAACTTTTGCTTCCATCTGTGGCCCTGCAATATTCTGGATCATCATTGTGTTGTGGGATGGCCAAGGTTTTACCTGCGCAATGACAACCTGGTCAGGCAGTTATGTGGAAATGGACAATGCTGCTCCTCAGAAATGGTGCGAACCAGCCAACCTCACATCATCACAAGAGTCTGACTACAAGACCAGCACTAAGCTTTTGTATTTCACCTCTCAGGTAAGGAACTATCTAAGTCACTAAAAATACTTTGCTGGCATTTGTCAGGAAATGATGTGAAAACAAGACTGACGCTGCAGCTGAAAAGTCTTTGTTTAGGAAGGGCCCTTAATGAGTGAAATGACCTGGAAGTACCTAAGTGCCAGCCATGATAAAAGCTGGTCAAATTAGGGTAGGAAAAGCGCTTTATTTCTTCCTTTCTTATCTTCTTAGGCACACTGGACTATACTTCACAAAAGAAAAGGAGATAATCTCGTCCCATAAGTTGCAGTGGGTGATGCAGCAAACGTGCAGATGTTCACAAAAAGACAATTTGCCATCTACAGAAATATAACAATTACTCTAATTCAGAAGAAACCCTGCACACTTTTTCACTTACTTCTTAAATATTTATTTGATTATAATGTTTTGGTGATATACTGAAACTTCGTAGTTAAATAAATATTTCAGCAGTAGGCTACATGAGACAGTGTGCAGGAGTTCTTCTTATTGTTTTTAGCATTGCACCTTCCTCTGACACAGCTGCATAAAACCACAGAGCAATCATTAATCGTAACAGAGCTGGAAGAGCACAGCTTTGGAAAGTTAAGTGAGCCAACCTCAGACATTGAGACAAATCATAAAATTGATCTCTGGTCAAATTTATAGTACAAAATCAATTGCTCCTCATTAAGGGTGTCCATTGCGTTCTCCCAGTCTTCTCGGGATGCCTCCATTTTCCTAATTTATCACCATAAACTGAGCCATGTTGCGGGTAAGATAAAGTCAGAGGTACCTCATATTTTTTCCTTATTTTGGTTGCTATGGTCCTCTGTGCAACGGTTTAACAAACTTTAAGCAATCCCTTAAGTATGAGACCAAGATAAGGAAAAAAACTTAAGGAATCCTTAAGCAGAAGACTTAAGGATGTTTTGTGCAACTACATTTTTTAAAAGAAACCTTAACTTGGATTTAAAGGTAAAGCTTAACTTAAAGTGCTTCATGCAACCAACTAATTGCTAACTTAACAATTTTTGTCAGGACTTCTGTTTCCGGGCGAACAGCGAAGGGAGCTGATTGTGGACTGACTTGTAGGTTAAGATGGGTGAGTCACGTAGCTGCTCCAGCTGCAGTTATACCTACTCGTTTTATGGTGATATTTGGTAGGGAATCCCTGCGATACTCTGTTACCCCTCTCCCACTTATTTGAACATCATATTACCATACAAGATTGCATCATGGTTTCATCCTTTATTTTCTGACCAGGTTCAAATAGTGTCATCGTCACAGCGCTCTCTGTGTTTTGCCCACTAGCAACGATGTGTCGCAGCCTCAGCGTCTACAGTCATATTCTTTGTGTGCTCAGTGCAGGAACCATAAATGTGTGATCCATGCAGTAGTTGATGATACATCAGTGGTAGACCAACAGACTTTCTAAAAAAGACATTACAGTGCTGAATTTCATTCGTCTTTCTCTTTGTTTTGTCCTTGATCTGTGGTTTAGGCTATTGGATTGGTTCTGATCGTAATCCTCGCTGCTGTTTCGGTAGTCTACTTAATCTGCAAGTGCATATGCAAGACCTGTGGCAAGTGCTGTGGTAAGTTCTGCTGTAATGAAGTCAAAGGAGATTTGGAGGCTGGTGTTGGTGACACTCCACTTCAAGACATTTAACAAATAGTACTAAGAAGAGAAAATCAACTCACCTTCAAAAATCAAGGAGACCAAAGGCTTTGGAAATCATCATAGAGTTATTAATCACATTGTCACTGATAGGAACAAGTCTGGTAATTAACTGGCCTGTTTTGGTAAAATAAAATATAGTTTGACGTGCATCAAGAGAAATGTATCAGTAATCTGTTTGCATGTCTGATTCCATCTTCTTCATCTGGAGGCCACATTGTGTCAGTACCTTGGAAGTGGAGAAGGGTGTGTACTGGTGTATGTTGTGTAATTTAACAAGTTCTGCAGAAACTGATTATATCATGAGGCTTCAAAAGCTACTGACGAGATATTTTACTTAAATTAAGATGCATTTCTTCAATATTCTCTTCTCTAACTTAAAAAAAACTCCACGACATAATCAAGAGTAAAAGAATATGAACATATTTTGATCATAATAGTGTGTGTGTGTGTGTGTTTATATCAATCTGTCTGTTATGATTTAAATAAAGGTAGATCTGATTTTTATATTTTGCTATAAGAACAAAACAAGAAATTCCTTTTATTAGTACATGTCAAGATCGTTACATGAACTCTTCTGTGTAATTAAAGCAATAGCTGTTGTATTTTGCATATTTACATGTAAAAACTGTCAAGCTAAAGTTTCCTTTCACTATTCTCAGTAAATGTTTTGTGGGCACTTTGGTCCCTTTGTATATTGACGACTTAAAATGTTTAAAATGAAAAACAAAACCACATATTAAATAACAATATGTAACATGTTTTTCTTTTTCATGCAAGCTGTGTATTTGCTGTGTCATCATGAAATAAACAAAAACATGTTAAAGGACAAGTGTTTATTGTTTTGTTTTTAATAACTGGAGAAATTGTTTTTTAGAGACAAATACACACTGAGGTGCACACTTGGTCAGGTGAACACATTCACTCTTCAGGGTTTTTGGAGATATATTACTGTTAGTATATTGGAGTTATGAGCCTTAATCATGTTGACAGTTGTTTATGACGTTTTATGACTCAAACAAATGTCACTAGCAGGCTGTTTTCCTAATGCTGTCATTTGTAGCATCATCCTGCACACAGAGAGTTGTTGGATTCATCTTAATGAATTTTAAACAAAGCCAAAATATTATTTGTGGTGTCATTCATGTTTAACTCTTTACCCAACAAAACAAATTCTCCACAGTAACCTTACGAGTAAAATGCAGGTGAATGTTACAAGCACAGCAAAAGCCAACAAAGCAGCAATGACATCAACAGAGTTGTAAACAAACCAGGACATTTTGATGGACTGGGCCTGCAGATGACGGGCTCCTTTATGTCTGATGACATATTCAATCCAAAACACTGCCCGGTCCAGTGGTTTCATGGGCTGATCTCTGTGCAGCCGTGAGAGTGTCTGCATGTTTTCCCTGAAAGAGGAATCGTGAAGAACTGTCATCAGGGCATCAGTAAAGATGTGCCTGTCCAGCTCTGCAATGTCCACAGTCACAGCTCCTCCCTTTGCTCTGATTCTGGAGAGGTTATCAGGCCGATCAAAGAATAAGGGAAGTCCAACAACAGGAACTCCGTGGTAACTTGCCTCCTGAACTGAGTTAGTGCCTCCGTGGGTCACAAACACTCTAGTTTTGGGATGTCCTAAGAGGTCATTTAGTAGCAGCAGCTTGACCATGAATGTGTTGTTGCGCAGGTTGGCTGGCCTTTGTCACATTTCCCCTCTAAACTTCTCAAATGGTCTCATCTATATAAGTTTGAACCCAAAATCATATTTTAAAACATAAGAGGACTACAATGACTGTTAACAAGCATTACTTCCTGTTAAACTTCATACAGACACAACTACCAGGATTTGCACATACCCTGTTTCAACAAAACATACAGTGGATGTTTTTACTTTACATGTGCATAACAGAGCTTTCGATTAAAACTTACCTAAATCCACAGGTACAGGAAAGTCAATCCAACCTCAGCTGTTGGATGAGGTGGCAGGTTTTGAGCACAGTTGGAAAGAAACAGTGGTGACTGCACCCCCGAGCCTGTCCTTCAAAGTCCTGACGAGCTGGCCTGTAGTCACATGTAGTGTACTAACAGCTCTGTTGCAAAGGAAGCTGTGTACGGATGCAGATAAGGACCTCGTTGTATACTGTGTACACTGTCCGTGGTACTGCAGTAACAACAGTACAAGTTTAGCTGTAAGCAGAACACATTTATCTGTTGTGCCATCTAGTGTCAAGTCAGTGTATTTAATGTGAAATTGCTTGTGACAGTTCACCTGAACAGAACAGTGATATGAACCTACCTGTTTCTTTCAATATTTAAACATGCTCAAAAAATGTATATTTATGATAATGTTCTTTTAAAAAGAAGTGCTATGTTATGACAGGCAACCACGCACCAAAATAATCATTGTTATCATAAATATGAATAAATAATAAGCTTAACAAATTGCCATTACCATTACTGTTTATTCTAATATTACGGTGTGCTGTAGTTCTGTCTGTGTTTTCTGCAAGTGCTACCTGAGGCTGTTTCTCCACTGCTGTTGTTACAATCAGTGTCAAACACTGTACTGTCTCTCTATTTCATTAATTTCAAATGTATTAAAAAGTGGAAAATTATACTGAAAGGTCATAACATAAAAAAAGCAAACAAACGAAACTTTTCATTCCAGTTTTTTTAAATTTAGAAAAAACTTTTTACGGCCCTGGTTAATCACTCCCACTTCTCCCTTCCCACTATGATGCTCCAGCTGGCTCTAGAAAAGGCCGTTTGGGTTTTTGCATCGACCACCATAGTTAGCAAGCCTGTCACAAAAACACCCATTTTTAACATGAAACTGCTTTGTTTAGTGTTTGTACTGGTTCAAATCAGTGTGTACGTTTGTTTCAGAGAGGAGGAGACCTCATTCAGCTCCCAGTAAAAACCTCCTGAACAATGAACCTTACACTGACACAATCCTAACTGGAGGCAAACACTGCATTTACTGTAGTTTATTTATAGTGTTGCTGCTAATAGGTCCCACTTTAGGCTTTACATACTGTTCATTATGTTTACTTAAACTAATATATACAACACACAAGTTTTTTCACTTAATTTTTCACATTTTCACTTCTGCTTTTATCCACTTCGCAGAAGGACCCACCCATCCCGTGCCTGTGACCCTTGGCTTCACCATTCTGTTTTATTTCTTACATTTCCTGTGGAAAGTCACCAGACTGCAGATTAAGACACAAACTCTCAGGCTGTAAAAGGGCTTACTGTGAATACAATGTAAAATAATAAGTACAGTATAAGAAGGATGATTATGTCTGGGTACCTGCCTACATCAATATATGAATATATGAGTTCACTAATAAATGAATATAAAAATGTATATGCATACAAGTGTGTAAGAGTTCATGAGCACATAGAAGGAAAAATCATGAAGTGGGACATGGGGCAGCTCTGCTTCTGCAGCTGTGTCACAGTGATTACAAGCAGGTGGTGGCTTAATTTCACTGCTACAATCTGATGAAGACAGGTGAGATTCAGCCCTTTCAAATAAAACTTTAACACTACAATGTGCACCAAACTTTGACCAGATCATACAGTGATCACACCGTGACAAAAACCTTAATGTGAGAGGCTCACTGCAGATTTTATGAATTCTTACCTAAATTAATGAATTTAAATCAGTTTTCAGATGTTTAATAAATTACTTTTTGAGGTTAAAGAGTGTTAGATAAAAGTCCTGCAGTGTTCTGAAATATAATCAGACTTATAAAGTGAATGAGATGTTTAAAATGAAAGTTGCTCTCATCAGGATGTTTCAGCTCCACTTCCCTCTGTCAGTGAGACACAGGGTGTTTTTGGAACATGTACCACTTGAATCACTGTGGTATTTGAACAAAGCACCGAGCTGATCTCGATAAGTAAGTACTTCCTAACTGATTATAAAATCAGCCAATCACTCAGCTACAGGCTTTGTAAAATCATCATGTTTAATTTCACAGATCAGAAGAACAAATGACAACATGTGGTGCTGAGCTGGGGTCATATTATAGTATAACTTTATAGGGCACTTTTAACTTGACCGTTCTGCTCTTCTGTTGCCTTGTGTCCTTCATCATCAGGAATTCACATGACTTCTGACTTTTCATCTTTTCTTCTCTTCCTGCAGAACTAACAATGGCAGACATCTCTAAAGCGAGTACAGAATTAAAATCAGCCTGGATGTCTGAAGTGAAAAGTGAATTTGAAAAGAGCTCTTTGGTGTCAAATGGGATTTTTGGTGTTGTCCTTCTTTGCTTGGAGAAGTTCATCGAAAGGGAGTTTGCATGCCCTTGCAATGGTTATTGGAATGCTAAGTTTGCAGCTGCATATTTTATTATTCCTGCAGTTGTGGTGTTTGTTCTGATGATGAAAATTAATGGCTTTCATTGTCAGAAGTCTTCAAAGGAGAATGTAAAAACTGTGGCTTCCAGCTTTGTCACTGCCATGTTCTGGATCATCATTGTGTTGTGGGATGGCCAAGGTTTTGCCTGCGCCATGACAACCTGGTCAGGCAGTTACGTAGAAATCGACAAAGCTGCGCCTCAGAAATGGTGCGAACCAGCCAACCTCACCTCATCACAAGAGTTTGACTACACGACCAAGACTCAGCATTGGTTTTTCATCTCTCAGGTAAGGAACAATCTGATGTCACAAAAAATAGTTTGTTTGACATTTGTCAGGAAATGATGTGGGACTGAGGCTGGGATTTATGTTGACATGAGCAACCAATTTTAATACAACAACCATTTTGTTTCATTTTTGTGACTTGAGGCCTGTATATATATTTTTTTTTATTTCAAATCCAATCGTGATAATGAATGAATATTTTTCACCAGGTTGTTCACATTTGTATAGACTGCATTAAACAACATCATAAGAACACACAGGGTGCAATAACATCTGCTGTCACATAATTACAGAGCCTGTTGTCAGTATGATGATTGGGTTGTTCTCTCCTTCACATCTTTCTTTGACCTCATAACGTTTTTGATTGAGGTCAAGGAAAAGTGTTCATGAAAAGACATAGAATGCTACTTTTTTTTGTGACTATCTAAAGAGTCTACAGTCATGCTAGTTGCTCTGTGAAGCTCAGGCACAGTGGTGCTTTGAGCTCAGTGCAGATGTTAGCATGCTAATATGCTAAGAGTGACCGTGCTATCATGCTGGTGTTTATGCTTTTTTTTTTTTCTTTACCATATTCACCATTTGATTTGGCTTGTTAGCATGCTAACATTTGCTTATTAGCACAATATTGTATGGAAAAATATCGGACCTGATGATGACGCCAGATTAAAAAGTTGATCACTAAAGTGATTATGATTGATCCAGAGGAGAGCATAAATGTGTGCAGCTACCCAACAGCTGTTGAAACATTTCACCAAAAACCTCAACTGTTAACCTCATGGTGATGCTAAAAGAAAATTTAGAGGATGACCAAAGTCAGTAGGATTCACTGTCAAGGAACCATGAATATCTGTACAACATTTCTAATCCATGCAGTAGTTGTTGAGATACATCAGTGGAAAACTGACCAGTGCTGATAATCATCTGAATTAATTTGTCTTTTTCTTTGGTTTTTCTTTGGTCTGTGGTTTAGGCCATAGGAATGGCAATAATCACATTTTTCGCTTTGGTACTCGGAGTGTATTTTATCTGGAACAACTGCTGCCCAAAGAAAGCCGAAGGTGGGGGAGCTTCTCGGTATCGACCTGAAGACAGTCGTCCAGAGCAGGATGCTTTGAATAGCCTTTCACGTGATGAAAGGTAATAAAGAGAGAAAATGGACACAAGTTCAAAAATGGAGACTGAAGACTCAAACAACTCCCTGCTGTAGAAATCATTTATTAAAGAAATCAAGGATGAAGCTTAAAAAAAAACCTTTGATTGTCATGAATCACATTGTCACTGATAGGAACAAGTCTGGTAATTAACTGGCCTGTTTTGGTAAAATAAAATATAGTTTGACGTGCATCAAAAGAAATGTATCAGTAATCTGTTTGCATGTCTGATTCCAACTTCTTCATCTGGAGGCCACATTGTGTCAGTACTTTGGAAGTGGAGAAGAGTGTGTACTGGTGTATGTTGTGTAATTTAACAAGTTCTGCAGAAACTGATTATATCATGAGGCTTTAACAGCTACTGACGAGATATTTTACTTAAATTAAGATGTATTTCTTAAATATTCTCTTCTCTAACTTAAAAAAAACTCCACGACATAATCAAGAGTAAAAGAATATGAACATATTTTGATCATAATAGTTTGTGTGTGTGTGTGTTTATATCAATCTGTCATTTATGATTTAAATAAAGGTAGATCTGATTTTTATATTTTGCTATAAGAACAAAACAAGAAATTCCTTTTATTAGTACATGTCAAGATCGTTACATGAACTCTTCTGTGTAATTAAAGCAATAGCTTTTGTATTTTGCATATTTACATGTAAAAACTGTCAAGCTAAAGTTTCCTGTCATAATTCTCAGTAAATGTTTTGTGGGCACTTTGGTCCCTTTGTATATTGACGACTTAAAATGTTTAAAATGAATAACAAAACCACATATTAAATAACAATATGTAACATGTTTTTCTTTTTCATGCAAGCTGTGTATTTGCTGTGTCATCATGAAATAAACAAAAACATGTTAAGGACAAGTGTTTATTGTTTTGTTTTTAATAACTGCAGAAACTGTTTTTTAGTAACACATCATTTTATTTCAGACAGCATAATTTATATAATAACACATACATTATTGAAAGCCTTTATGGTAAAGAGACTGAAACACAGTTAGCTGATAGTTTTTACTTTACATGTGCATAACAGAGCTTTCAATTAACACTTACCTAAATCCACAAGTACAGGAAAGTCAATCCAACCTCAGCTGTTGGATGAGATGGCAGGTTTTGAGCATGGTTGGAAAGAAACAGTGGTGACTGCACCCCCGAGCCTGTCCTTCAAAGTCCTGACGAGCTGGCCTGTAGTCACATGTAGTGTACTAATAGCTCTGCTGCAAAGGAAGCTGTGTACGGATGCAGATAAGGGCCCTGTTGTATGCTGTGTACACTGTCCGTGGTTTTAGTTTAGTTTAGTTTATTAAGGATCCCCATTAGCTGGTACCGTAGTAACCAACTAGTCTTCCTGGGGTCCACAAAAACAAAAACAAAACAACACAAAACAATCAATCAATGATATCATCAACAAAATCACACTCATTTTACATTTAAATACAATTATAATATACCTAATGATAAAAACTTAAAAACATGCAACATTTAATAATTTTCATAAATCTAAAAGTTCATTTTCTCTGAAAACCAAAATGAACACTCTACATACAGCTTAGTCAGCAATTACAATCTTAAATGAGATTTAAGTTTCTTTTTAAATACCTGTTTACTTTCAGTACAACGGAGAAAATGAGGCAGATTATTCAAGAGAGTTATTGCTCTACAAAAAAAAGATCGTGATAAAGCATTTGTCCTTGGGCGAGGCAGTACCAGCTGACCATTGCTGGACCCTCTAGTGCTATGATCGTGCACAGTATTTCGAAAAACAATTTGTTCAAATATAAAATCTGGTGTTCTACTGATCAAGACTGACTTAAACAATACAGCTGTGTTTACTGCTAACCTGTTTTCTACTGTCAGCCATGAGAGGGAATTGTGCATGCGGTTAATGTTTGATCTGGATGAGCAACTCAACACCAACCGTGCAGCCTTATTTTGGGCAATCTGCAGCTTTCTGAGCTCACCTTTAGCGGCAGATGTCCAGACCACAGAACAATAGTCAAGGTGACATAATACTAAACTTTGCATGATCTGACACAAGAGGGGGCGAGCAACAAAAGAAGCACATTTCCTGGAGATACCAACAGCTCTTCCCATCTTTGAGATGATTAGATTAATATGATGACTAAAGGAAAGCCTGGAGTCCAACATTACACCAAGAAGTTTGACACTTTCCACTTGTTCAACAGTCAAATTATATAACTTTAAATCCAGCTTTGGGCTACAAGATAGTTTATGTTTTGAACCTAATAAAATGCTTTTTGTTTTGGGAATATTAAGAACTAACTAATCACAAAGAACCCAATCGTGCACTACTTGCAATTCCATATTAAGGACATCATTAAGTTCCTTGCATGAATGGGCAGCATAATACAAGGTTGAATCATCTGCATAAAATAACATTTTTGCACTTTTTGTAGCCCAAGCAAGATCATTAATAAATACAGTAAACAGTAATGGTCCAAGGCAACTGCCCTGAGGCACACCACACACTAGATCCCTGCTGTCCGATATGCCACCATTCAAATATACCTGTTGTGATCTAGAAGACAGATAATTATGGATCCACTTTAGCACCAGTGGGTTTTTGTCCACCAGATGTCACTGTGGTGTTTTTGTTAGCGTTATCCTGTCGTCCAGAGTGGCACCTGTCCACACCAGCAGCACTGCACAACAAGGCAACAAGTCCTCTAATTTTTTTAAATTCTGGAAATAATTTTTAAATTAATACTCATTTTATACAAGTTGAACAAAGTTATATGAGTCTTTTATGGAGTTAATAGCCATGGATGTAGTTCACAAAGAGAGATTTTGATCAGATCTTTGGATCCAGCGGCAGCTAGGCTCTCTGGCCCAGACTCTCTGGCCCAGTCATCTAGCTGCTGCAAGGCTTTCAGGCCCTGCAAGGTCCATCCAGCAGCAGCCAGACTACAACAGCCCGAGGCCTACTCCATCCACAGCTCTGCAGCCTGAAGCCTACTCCATCCACTGCTCTGCAGCCTGAGGCCTACTCCATCCAGGCCATCCAGTGGTGAAATGCCAAGCAAAAACTGTGATGAGTTGGCCTCAGATAAGCCTCCATCTGAAAATCTTAGGCCTCGTAGGCCTTTAAAAGAAAGTGCAGGTATGGCCACCGTGGAAGTAGACTGCGGCAATATTTGAATCAATTAACAGAAGATTAAGTAAACTGGACATTCTTGAGTCGTTACAAATGGAGATCCATGATTTGAAAATCAGCTTGGAATTCAGCCAAAAACAGGTGGAAAATTTAAGAAAGGAAAATGTTACTCTCAAAGAAGCAGTGAATAAGGTCCAACAATCTTCAATCTCTCTCATGCAGGATAACAAGCGTATGAAAGAAACATTGTTGGACATTCAGTGCAGAAATATGAGAGATAATTTAATTTTTTCTGGCATTCAGGAGGACAATGCTGTCCCTGAAAAAACGGTGAGAGAATTAATGTCCAAACACCTCAAATTTTCTTCTGAGGTTGTTAATGACATTGCCTTTTTCAGAGTTTATACACTGGGCAAACCACAAGAGGGTAAAAACCGGCCAATAATAGCTCGTTTTGAACACTACAAGCAGAAAGAAATGGTGACAAGCCATGGAAAGGAACTGAGGGGGACCTCCTTCTGGCTGAATTACCACTTTCCTGTAGAGATCAATGCTAGGAGAAAAGTTCTGTTACCTATCATGAAGGAAAAAAGGGCTCAAAAATGTAAAGTGGCTCTGACTGTTGACAAGCTCTACATAAATGGTCAACTGTTCCGGGACTCAAAAGTAACTCCCTGGCTCTTTTAGCATGTTTTTATTTTAGGTTTTGAATGTGAGTCCATATGACTCATTCCATCACTGATATTCCCTGCTAAACTTGGTCTTGAAAAGGGGCAAGCCTTAGCTCATATTAATGTATGCAGCTTGCGCAATAAGGTTGAGGACATAGAAGTTATTGTTAGAAGTAATTGTGTTAATATTCTTGCCATTTCTGAAACACATCTTGATGAAATTTTTACTGACTCTGACATAAATATTGAGGGGTTCTCTATTTTTAGGAAAGATAGAAATCAGTTTGGAGGAGGAGTCGCCATTTATGTTCAGAATAATTTTCCTGCCAAAGTACGTAATGATTTAATGAGGTGTACAAGTTCACCTACCTCATCTTAAGCCAGTTTTAGTATGCTGTTTCTACCGTCCTACTAGTGCTGACGCTCTATATCTTAATGGTCTGTATGATATGTTTGATAAGTTATCTGATATGAATAATGAAATCTACCTATTGGGTGATATGAACATTGATTGGCTGGGTCAGCCCGGTACAAATAAGAACAAGGTACTTTCTATTTTGAATGCTTGTAATCTGTATCAGATTGTCACTCAGCCCACCAGAACTAGTATAGATGGTGATGGTATCATTGTGAATACATAATATAATCTAATTACTGTTACTAGAAAGATAAAACTTCAGAAAATCAGAGCAAATATTATTTATACTCGTTCATATAAAAAATTTAATGAAGATTGCTTTATCAGTGATATATCAATTATAAATTGGAGTGATGTATATAATGAGGATGACCCTGAGGTTGCACTCACTTTATTTATGTCCAAGTATATGGAGATTGTAGACAAGCATGCTCCTTTAAAAAGGTTTACTGTCAAGCATAAAAGAGCCCCATGGATTGACCAAACTTTAGTGAATATAATGACAGAGAGAGAAAAGGTTGCTACAAGATCTGGATTAATTGATGACAGACATAAGTATTGCTCTTTACGTAATCTAGTCACAAAATTAAACAAAATGAAAAAGAGGGATTACTATAAACAGAGATTAAATAACGCTAAACTTGATGGAAAAAAAATCTATGGAGTGTTTTTAATGAAATGATGTGTCGGAAAACATATGTTTGCCCTGCTTTTGTTGAATCAAATGGTTTTGCTCTCACTAAGCCAAATGACATCGCTGATCACTTTAACAATTTCTTTATAAAAAAAGTATCTCAACTTAGAGAAAGCATGAACACCTCTAACAACCATAAATCAAATAATGTAATCACTAATATTATAATGAAAGACAAAGTATGCACTTTTGAATTTCGCCAGGTTGAAGTCAGAGAGGTGGGAAGGCTTCTTTACTCTCTCCCTGGCAACAAACTAGCTGGTGTAGACAATCTGGATAGTCATTTATTAAGGATTACTGCTAGTTGTATTTCATCTCCTGTGACTTATATCATTAATAGATGTCTATGTGTATGCAAATGTCCTATGTTGTGGAAGACAGCTAAAATTATCCCAATCCTCAAAGATATAAAATCTGTTTTTAATGAGAGCAACTCCAGACCGATTAGCATTATTCCTGTCCTGAGCAAAATCATGGAAAAAGTTGTATATATGCAAATTCATGATTATTTCTTTGTGAATAATTTAATAACTATGTCTCAACATGCATACAGAACTGGCCACTCCATATCTACTGCTTTGATAAATATGACTGATGACTGGTTTAGAGCCACTGATAATTCTCTGAGGGTGGGGGCGGTGTTGTTAGATTTCACTGCTGCCTTTGATTTGCTCGACCATTCTTTCTTGGTAAAGAAACTAGAATGCAGTAACAACAGTACAAGTTTAGCTGTAAGCAGAACACATTTATCTGTTGTGCCATCTAGTGTCAAGTCAGTGTATTTAATGTTAAATTGCTTGTGACAGTTCACCTAAACAGAACACTGATATGAACCTACCTGTTTCTTTCAAAGGCGGCACGGCACGGTGGTGCAGTGGTTAGCACTCTCACCTCACAGCAAGAGGGTTCCTGGTTTGATCCTGGTTGTGGGAGCACTTCTGTGCGAAGTTTGCCTGTTTGCATGTGTTAATTGGTGACTCTAAATTGTCCATAGGTGTGAATGTGAGTATGAATGTCTGTCTCTATGTGTCAGCCCTGCGACAGTATGTACAGGTGTACCCTGCCTCTCGCCCAATGTCAGCTGGGACCCTCAAGAAGATAAGCAGTTAGAAAATGGGTGGATGAAACATGCTCAAAAAATGTATATTTATGATAATGTTCTTTTAAAAAGAAGTGCTATGTTATGACAGGCAACCACGCACCAAAATAATCATTGTTATCATAAATATGAATAAATAATAAGCTTAACAAATTGCCATTACCATTACTGTTTATTCTAATATTACGGTGTACTGTAGTTCTGTCTGTGTTTTCTGCAAGTGCTAGCTGGAGCTGTTTCTCCACTGCTGTTGTTACAATCAGTGTCAAACACTGTACTGTCTCTCTATTTCATTAATTTCAAATGTATTAAAAAGTGGAAAATTATACTGAAAGGTCATCACATAAAAAAAGCAAACAAAACCAAACTTTTCATTCCAGTTTTTTTAAATTTAGAAAAAACTTTTTAAGGCCCTGGTTAATCACTCCCACTTCTCCCTTCCCACTATGATGCTCCAGCTGGCTCTAGAAAAGGCCGTTTGGGTTTTTGCATCAACCACCATAGTTAGCAAGCCCTCTGCGACAAGAGCGTCACAAAACACCCATTTTTAACATGAAACTGCTTTGTTTAGTGTTTGTACTGGTTTAAATCAGTGTGTAAGTTTGTTTCAGAGAGGACGAGACCTCATTCAGCTCCCAGTAAAAACCTCCTGAACAATGAACCTTACACTGACACAATCCTAACTGGAGGCAAACACTGCATTTACTGTAGTTTATTTATAGTGTTGCTGCTAATAGGTCCCACTTTAGGCTTTACATACTGTTCATTATGTGTACTTAAACTAATATATACAACACACAAGTTCAGTGCCATGTAAAGTGGCAACACGTGACAAGGAGGGTCAGTCAGTCCACTTCTATTTCCACTTCCACTGGTATCCACAGTGCAGAAGGACCCACCCATCCTGTGCCTGTGACCCTTGGCTTCACCATTCTGTTTTCTTTCTTACATTTCCTGTGGAAAGTCACCAGCCTGCAGATAAAGACACAAACTCTCAGGCTGTAAAAGGCTTACTGTGAATACAATGTAAAACAATGAGTACAAGATGATTATGTCTGTGTACCTGCCTACATCAATATATGAATATATGAGTTCACTAATGAATGAATATAAAAATGTATATGAATACAAGTATGTAAGAGTCCATGAGCACATAGAAGGAAAAATCATGAAGTGTAACAGGGAATATTTGGAAAGCAGAGTAAAACCTGACTGTACTTGGGTTCCTTTATAGCTCTGTTCACCATAAAGAGGCAGGAGACTCTGCTGTGTGTTACTGTGGGACATGGGGCAGCTCTGCTTCTGCAGCTGTGTCACAGTGCTTACAAACAGGTGGTGGCTTAATTTCACTGCTACAATCTTATGAGGACAGGTGAGATTCAGCCCTTTTGAATAAAACTTAAACACAACAATGCACATCAAACTTTGACCAGATCACGCAGTGATCAAACACCGTGACAAAAACCTTAATGTGAGAGACTCACTGCAGATTTTATGAATTCTTACCTAAATTAATGAATTTAAATCAGTTTTCAGATGTTTAAGATAAAAGTCCTGCAGTGTTCTGAAATATAATCAGACTTATAAAGTGAATGAGATTTTGAAAGTGAAAGTTGCTCTCAACAGGATGTTTCAGCTCCACTCCTCTCTGTCAGTGAGACACAGGATGTTTTCGTACCATGATGAGAAAAAAATTAGTCACTGTGGTATTTGAACAAGGCACTGAGCTGATCTCGATAAGTAAGTACTTCCTAACTGATTAAAAAAATAAATACAAAAAAATATATACATTTTATGTTTTTGATACACATTGCGGAAAATAATCAACTTATATGTTGCTTATTGTTTAAAATATTTAACATGTTTGGAGAACAACAGATTTTTTTCCATCAGCTTTGATACCAGGCTGTGTGTTTGAGGGGCAAAGGAATGATCTGCAAATGATCACTATCGTTAATATTTTCCACAAACAGTCTAAAGTGGTCTTTGATGGGTGATTCATTTTTTATCAGTTGGGAAACATAGATGGTCAGTTCAACGGTTAATCAGACTGTATTTAACTCGAACATTGTTAATTTCCGGTGTTGTCACATTTCCACTGTGGCGTAGGGGATCATATCAGCCAATCACTCAGCTACAGGCTTTCTCCTGTTCCAAACTACCTTTATTATGTCAGCATTTGAAAATCCCCTTGGTCGACCTCTGATAGTTACGCAAACTATGCAACGACAAATCTGAATGGCATTTTAAGCGGGTGTGTTTTGAAGCAGCAGTCGGTGACTCAGGGGGGACTGTAGCTCTAACTGAGGCAAACAGAGCACCAGGATATCTCAAGACAAGTCCGTGATCAGTTTCAAGTCCATTGCTCTTCAACTTGCAAGAGAGCGGGACAGCAGGTGTTAGCCTAAGTGTAAATGAAGCTCGCTGTGTCCTGGCTAATCAGTTTGTAGACTGCAGGAGGTGCATGTGGGAGTCATATTAGTATTGCTACAAACCGTTAAATCAACATGTTTAATTTCACAGATCAGAAGAACAAATGACAACATGTGGTGCTGAGCTTGGGTCATATCATATAGGGCACTTTTAACTTGACCGTTCTGCTTCTGTTGCCTTTTGTCCTTCATCATCAGGAATTCACATGATCTCTGACTTTTCATCTTTTCTTCTCTTCCTGCAGAACTAACAATGGCAGAGCTGCAACCTATTGGTCTCTAAAGCGAGTAGACAATCAAAATCAGCCTGGATGTCTGAAGTGAAAAGTGAATTTGAAAAGAGCTCTTTGGTGTCAAATGGGTTTTTTGGTGTTGTCCTTCTTTGCTTGGAGAAGTTCATTGAAAGGGAGTTTGCATGCCCTTGCAATGGTTATTGGAATGCTGTGTTTGCAACTCTATATGTTTTTATTCCTGCAGTTGTGGTGTTTTTTCTGATGATGAAAATTAATGGCTTTCATTGTCAGAAGTCTTCAAAGGAGAATGTAAAAACTTTTGCTTCCAGCTTTGTCACTGCCATGTTCTGGATCATCATTGTGTTGTGGGATGGCCAAGGTTTTGCCTGTGCAATGACAACCTGGTCAGGCAGTTACGTAGAAATCGACAAAGCTGCGCCTCAGAAATGGTGCAAACCAGCCAACCTCACCTCATCACAAGAGTTTGACTACACGACCAAGACTCAGCATTGGTTTTTTTTCTCTCAGGTAAGGAACAATCTGATGTCACAAAAAATAGTTTGTTTGACATTTGTCAGGAAATGATGTGGGACTGAGGCTGCGGTCTCATTGTCTTTTGTGCTTATGAAGGATCCTAACTGATCTGATGAGGAACGTGTAGCTCAAAATGTCACCCCAGTAGAAATGTCATTACATATTAATGGGACTATCTAAAGAGTCTACAGTCATGCTAGTTGCTCTGTGAAGCTCAGGCACAGTGGTGCTTTGAGCTCAGTGCAGATGTTAGCATGCTAACATGCTGGTGTTTATGCATATTTTTCTTTACCATGTTCACCATTTGATTTGGCTTGTTAGCATGCTAACATTTGCTAATTAGCACAATATTGGATGGAAAAATATCAGACCTGATGATGACGCCAGATTAAAAAGTTGATCACTAAAGTGATTATGATTGATCCAGAGGAGAGCATAAATGTGTGCAGCTACCCAACAGCTGTTGAAACATTTCACCAAAAACCTCAACTGTTAACCTCATAGTGATGCTAAAGGAAAATTTAGACGATGACCAAAGTCAGTAGGATTCACTGTCAAGGAACCATGAATATCTGTACAACATGTCTTAGTAATGCAGTAGTTGTTGAGATACATCAGTGGAAAACTGACCTTGCTGATATTCATCTGAATTAATTTGTCTTTTTCTTTGGTTTTTCTTTGGTCTGTGGTTTAGGCCATAGGAATGGCAATAATCACATTTTTCGCTTTGGTATTCGGAGTGTGTTTTATCTGGAACAACTGCCGCCGAAAGAAAGTCGAAAGTGGAGAAGCTTCTCAGTCTCGACCTGAAGACAGTCGTCCAGAGCAGGATGCTTCGAATAGCCTTTCACTTGATGAAAGGTTGTAAAGGGAGAAAATGGACACAAGTTCAAAAATGGAGGAGACTGAAGACTCAAACAACTCCCTGCTGTAGAAATCATTTATTAAAGAAATCATGGATGAAGCTTAGAAAAAAAAAAACCTTTGATCGTCATTAATCACATTGTCACTGATAGGAACAAGTCTGGTAATTAACTGGCCTGTTTTGGTAAAATAAAATATAGTTTGACGTTTGAAAGAAATGTATCAGTAATCTGTTTGCATGTCTGATTCCAACTTCTTCATCTGGAGGCCACATTGTGTCAGTACCTTGGAAGTGGAGAAGAGTGTGTACTGGTGTATGTTGTGTAATTTAACAAGTTCTGCAGAAACTGATTATATCATGAGGCTTTAAAAGCTACTGACGAGATATTTTACTTAAATTAAGATGTATTTCTTCAATATTCTCTTCTCTAACTTAAAAAAAACTCCACGACATAATCAAGAGTAAAAGAATATGAACATATTTTGATCATAATAGTTTGTGTGTGTGTGTGTGTGTTTATATCAATCTGTCAGTTATGATTTAAATAAAGGTAGATCTGATTTTTATATTTTGCTATAAGAACAAAACAAAACACTTTGGTCCCTTTGTATTTTGACGACTTAAAATGTTTAAAATGAAAAACAAAGCCACATATTAAATAACAATATGTAACATGTTTTTCTTTTTCATGCAAGCTGTGTATTTGCTGTGTCATAATGAAATAAACAAAAACATGTTAAAGGACAAGTGTTTATTGTTTTGTTTGTTTTTAATAACTGGAGAAACTGTTTTTTAGTAACACATCATTTTATTTCAGACAGCATAATTTATATAATAACACATACATTATTGAAAGCCTTTATGGTAAAGAGACTGAAACAGTGCAAAGCTGCTGACACTGACAGTTAGCTGATAGAGTTCCTGTCAGTTATCTCTCTATCTACAGATGTATGTCACAGTGTGAATGTTTCTCATACTACAAAACCTGCACTCACTGTATGAGTGATCATATTAAGTCCCAAAAATGTATGAAATGAGACAAATACACACTGAGGTGCACACTTGGTCAGGTGAACACATTCACTCTTCAGGGTTTTTGGAGATATATTACTGTTAGTATATTGGAGTTATGAGCCTTCATCATGTTGACAGTTGTTTATGACGTTTTATGACTCAAACAAATGTCACTAGCAGGCTGTTTTCCTAATGCTGTCATTTGTAGCATCATCCTGCACACAGAGAGTTGTTGGATTCATCTTAATGAATTTTAAACAAAGCCAAAATATTATTTGTGATGTCATTCATGTTTAACTCTTTACCCAACAAAACAAATTCTCCACAGTAACCTTACAAGTAAAATGCGGGTGAATGTTACAAGCACAACAAAAGCCAACAAAGCAGCAATTACATCAACAGAGCTGTAAACAAGCCAGGACATTTTGTTGGACTGGGCTTATAGTGTTGCTGCAAAATAGGTCCCACCTTAGGCTTTACATACTGTACAGTATGTGTACTTAAACTAATATATGCAACACACAAGTTCAGTGCCATGTTAAGTGGCAACACGTGACAAGGAGGGGGACCCCAACTCAAATCCTGTTTAGGACTCCCATTAATTTAAGGCTGAGTCAGTCCACTTCTATTTCCACTTCCACTGGTATCCACCGTGCAGAAGGACCCATCCGTCCTGTGTCTGTGACACTTGGCTTCACCATTCTGTTTTCTTTCTTACATTTCCTGTGGAACGTCACCAGCCTGCAGATAAAGACACAAACTCTCAGGCTGTAAAAGGCTTACTGTGAATACAATGTAAAACAATGAGTACAAGATGATTATGTCTGTGTACCTGCCTACATCAATATATGAATATATGAGTTCACTAATGAATGAATATAAAAATGTATATGAATACAAGTATGTAAGAGTCTATGAGCACATAGAAGGAAAAATCATGAAGTATAACAGGGAATATTTGGAAAACAGAGTAAAACCTGACTGTACTTGGGTTCCTTTATAGCTTGAATACAAAAGAACAACATACAAAGAAAAACAAAGTAAAATACAAACTTAATGGACCCAACCTAACTCCAAACTCAGTAAGTAACCTCAGGGATTGGTTGAGATGTTCAGGAGAGCTGGGAGTTGAAAGTTCACATTTCCATCCTCTTACCCTCTTCAACACCCAAAGCCAGTGTGTGACACGCTGCTGCCTTCCAGCTGTGTATGTAGCAATCAAAGCCAGGTGTTTTTTGGCAACATCTGTGATTTCTGCTAACCATGACCAAGTAGTTTTGCTGCCCAAACCTAACTGTCACCCCTTCTTACTGCTTTGTTTGTGCCACTCAAAGTAGGATGCTGGAGTGGACACGATCAGCTCGGGCAGCCGCCTGGTGGAGAGCTACACTTTACTGAGGGCACTAAAAGAAATTTCAATCAGACTTACTGACTGACAAGATTAGCTGACATTAATTTAACTATTTAAAACGCCCTATCGGTGCCAAACCGATAAATCGGTTGAACTCTAATCCAAACCCTTTAGTCTGTCAGCAGTAACCTCACTTTACAAGCTTCAAGGCCACTCTAAGGACACACTGACAACATGCTGGGGGCCTTTGCTCTTCCATCACTGCTCTAACATGTAAGATTTTCCTCATATTTCTTTAAAAGTTTGCACACAGAAACCTTTCACTTGTGTATTTTTCTTCGTATGTTGACAGATTTTGATGCAGCGATAGCGCTGACCCAGACACCTACTGTTTTTTACAGGCTCAGAAGTTATTCTGGACTTCAACACTGATTCTGGATATTATGTCAGGTGGTTCACCCAGCCTTGGATCAGGATTCTCTTCAGATCAATTCAAGCCTTATCAAACACAGATTATCTGTTCACCATAAAGAGGCAGGAGACTCTGCTGTGTGTTACTGTGGGACATGGGGCAGCTCTGCTTCTGCAGCTGTGTCAGAGTGATTACAAACAGGTGGTGGCTTAATTTCACTGCTACAATCTGATGAAGACAGGTGAGATTCAGCCCTTTCAAATAAAACTTTAACACAACAATGTGCACCAAACTTTAATCAGATCATACAGTGATCACACCGTGACAAAAACCTTAATATGAGAGACTCACTGCAAATTTTATGAATTCTTACCTAAATTATGAATTTAAATTAGTTTTCAGATGTTTAATAAATTCCTTTTGAGGTTAAACAGTGTTAGATAAAAGTCCTGCAGTGTTCTGGAATATAATCAGACTCATAAAATGAATGAGATGTTTAAAATGAAAGTTGGTCTTGACAGGATGTTTCAGCTCCACTCCCCTCTATTATTAAGAGTCAGGATGTTTTTGTAACATGTACCACTTGAATCACTGTGACATTCGGACAAGGCACCAAGCTGACCGTGACAGGTAAGTACTTTGTAACTGATTACAAACAAAGGTACATTTTATGTTTCTGATACACATTGCGGAAAATAATCAACTTATATGTTGCTTATTGTTTAAAATATTTAACGTGTTGTTTGGAGAACAACAGATTTTTTTCCATCAGCTTTGATACCAGGCTGTGTGTTTGAGGGGCAAAGGAATGATCTGCAAATGATCACTATCGTTTAAATATTTTCCACAAACAGTCTAAAGTGGTCTTTGGTGGGTGATTAATTTTGGGGCTACATTTGTAAGACTGATCATATTTATTTTGATAACTTATGAAAAGTTTAAAAATTGCCCCTAAAATTTAGATGATAAGTAAACAAACTCAAGTTCAAGTTCAGTAGTTATTTATTTGTATTACAATTTTTTTAGGTGTTAATAATGCCTGGAGGGGATTATGCATTTGGTCATGTGCGTGTGTTTGTTCATTTAGGTATTTATTACTTTGACTTAGATGGTCAAACATTGTTTATTTCCGATGCTGTCAAATTTCCTGCCCGGACCAAATACAGAGCGTGGACTGGTAGCTGGAGAGGTGCCAGTACACCTGGGAACCGCTGAGGTCGCCTGAGGGGCGCCTGTCCATGGGCAGCCCCCTCACCCTGACATTGGTCCTGTTTGTGCATGTGTGTGAATTTCGGGCCTGTGTGTATATGTATATGACAACAGAGTGAAAAAATTTAATTTCCCCTTGGGGATTAATAAAGTATATACTTAAACTATAAAAAGTTATGACAACATGTGGTGCTGAAGTTGGATCATGTTGTTGTATAACTTTCTAGGGAACATTCAACTTCATCATCAGGAATTCACATACTCTCTGACTTTTCATCTTTCCTTCCTTCCTCTTTCAACAGAATTAACAATGGCAGAGCGGCAAGCAGTGAAAAGAGAATTAAGACTAAACTGGATCTCTAAAGTGAAGAGTGAATTAAGTCAGAGCCCTCTTGTGTCAAACATGTTTTTTGACTTCATCCTCCTTTGCTTCGAGGAGTTAGCCGAGAGGAAGTTTGCATGCCCCTGCGACACTCGGTGGAATCTTCTCTTTGCAGTTGCATATTTATTTGGACCTGCAGTTCTGGTCCTTCTGCTGATGACATACATTAAATGCTTTCACTCTGCGGCGAGTCCAAAGGACTGTGGAAAAACTTTTGCTTCCATCTTTGGCCCTGCAATATTCTGGATCATCATTGTGTTGTGGGATGGCCAAGGTTTTGCCTGCGCAATGACAACCTGGTCAGGCAGTTACGTAGAAATTTACAAAGCTGCGCCTCAGAAATGGTGCGAAGCAGCCAACCTCACCTCATCACAAGAGTTTGATTATAAGACCAAGACTCAGCATTGGTATTTCAAGTCTCAGGTAAGGAACAATCCGATGTCACTAAAAATAGTTTGTTTGACATTTGTCAGGAAATGATGTGGGACTGAGGCTGCGGTGGCGTTGTCTTTTTTGCTTACGAAGGTTCCTAACTGATCTGATGAGGAACGTGTAGCTCAAAACGTCACCTCAGTAGAAATATCATTACATATTAATGGGAGCATACCCTAATGTGTGGACTCCATTTTTTCACATTCAGGTGTGTGACGACTAAATATATTGTTGACATGAGCAATCAATTTTAATACAACAACCATTTTGTTTCACTTTTGTGACTTGAGGCCTGTATTATTTTTTTTTTATTTCAATTCCAGTCGTGATAATAAATGAATATTTTTCACCAGGTTGTCCACATTTGTATAGCCTGCATTAAACAACACCTAAGGAACACACAGGGTGAAGTATCTGCCGTTCACATAATTACAGAGCCATCAAATAAATGGATTGGATTGTTCTCTCCTTCACATCTTTCCTTGACCTCATAACAATTTTGACTGAGGTCAAAGCAGTGGTGCTTTGAGCTCAGTGCAGACGTTAGCATGCTAATATGCTAAGAGTGACCATGCTAACATGCTGGTGTTTATGCATATGCATATTTTTTCTTTACCATATTCACCATTTGATTTGGCTTGTTAGCATGCTAACATTTGCTAATTAGCACAATATTGGATGGAAAAATATCGGACCTGATGATGACGCCAGATTAAAAAGTTGATCACTAAAGTGATTATGATTGATCCAGAGGAGAGCATAAATGTGTGCAGCTACCCAACAGCTGTTGAAACATTTCACCAAAAACCTCAACTGTTAACCTCATGGTGATGCTAAAAGAAAATTTAGAGGATGACCAAAGTCAGTAGGATTCACTGTCAAGGAACCATGAATATCTGTACAACATGTCTTAGTAATGCAAGCAGTAGTTGTTGAGATACATCGGTGGAAAACTGACCAGTGCTGATAATCATCTGAATTTCACTTGTCTCTTTCTTTGTTTTTGTCTTTGGTTTGTGTTTTAGGGCATAGGAATGGTGATGATCACATTGCTCACTTTGATATTCGGAGTGTGTTTTCTCTCCTACAAATACTGCCAAAGGAAAGTGCATAGACATAGAAAACCTCCAGCCTATCGTGGTGCATATCAACTTCGACGTATTTCTATATAGTAATAGAAAGATAAAATGGACACAACTTTAAAAATGGAGGAGACTGAAGGATTTGTACAATCATGTGAAATAATTAATACATGACTTTGATGATGTGAATCTTTACTTTAATGTAATTCCCTTTACTTTAACATGTCAGGATCTTTACATGAAGTTTTTTACACATTCCTAATCAAAACAAGAGTTGTCAACATAAAAGTCATAAAGCGAATATTTTTTAAAACTATTTCATTTTGTATATTCCATATTTTCAAGCAAAAACTGTGAGGTTAAAGTTTTCTGTAACTAGTCTATGTAAATATTTTGTGGTGCTTTTACTATTTACTTGACACTTTTGTCCCTCTGTATGAAAAAAACTTAAAATATATGAAATTAAAACAAATGAAACATGAAATAACAATATGTAACATGTATTTCCTTTTCATGTAAGCTATGTATTTGCTGTATCATAATGAAATACATAAAAACATGTTAAATGGCAATGATGCATCTTTTTGTTTTTAATAACTGAAGAAATTGTTTCTAATAATACACCATTTTATCTTTACGTTTTTAGGGAATCCACATTCAGTTCTTTCATGGTAAACCAGACAGCAGATTTTCACAAAAGACTGTAAGTATCATATTCAGATCATGTGGATTAATTTAATATTCACACCCACCCAGTTATATATAGTTATATACAGTGCAGAGCTGCTGACACTGACTGTTAGCTGATAGTTTGACTCTGTCAGTCTCATTGTTCAAAGACAGATGCTGAAGGGTGAGTGTCTTTCATATTATAAAACTCACGCTTACTAAATGAGGGATCCCATTTAGTCCCCAAAACAATGTGAAATTAGAGGTGGTAGGAAAAAAGCTGCACTTTAAATTACTGCCAAACAACATTGTATGTATTTCTGTGTTGCAGAGAATATTATTATTTTAATTCATTCCCTAAAACTTTCTTCCAAAAACTTTCCTCATGACCTCTGAGTTACTAATGGACGTGTCTAGTTTAATTTACAACTGGGCCTCCAGGGACTCCATGGAGAGGGTTACACAAAGTTTTGAGGTCCATCGTGTAAAGTTTAAGCCAGTCTTAATAAATCTATGACTCTTTTAGGGCAATGCCCTGAGTCTCGTTTAAACATTCAGTGAAGTGCTGAAAACCTCCAAGTCTGTCTGAGAGACTGTGAATTCATTTGTACACTGAATTAGAACTTTGATTTCTCAGACAGGTCCATTTACAGAGTATTCTGATATTTGAATCAAACAAACAAGCAGACTGCCTAAAGGTATTGAGATATCATTGGGTACTTTTATGACCTTCCTCCTCCTTCCTCTGTTTATAACCCTCCACATTCTTTAGATAAGATAAGAGGAAAGCGTCAGTGTTACACTGAACACAGAGAGGCACACTAGAGATCTGATTCTCTGCCCAACTGGGCCCAACCTGACCAGCCAAGTCCGGGCTGGCCTGTAATTTCTCATATCTCAGGATGGGTTCTCACCAATTTAGCTGTTGTTTGTTTGTTTGTTGTTATGAAACTGGCAGTTCCAGTGCATAATTGGCAGGGGCTTTAAAGTACTGAATCAAGATGGAAAGAGACAAAAGAGGTGTGGGACTGCGACAGGGGAAGGAAAGTGATGGAACAATGGAGCAATATTGTGGAGAACAGGCAAGGCAACTTGGTTAGCAGTGTTTGTTTCTGCTTCCCCAGCAGTAGGAACATGCAGTAAAAAGTGATGATCATCACCTGCGTGCTGCATCTCTAATGACCGCCATGCACACTAGATGCACCAGGGCACAGCCCACTTTGCCAAACCCGTCATGGACAAGACAAAAGATACTTAAAATAACAAAAGGAAGAGGAGGAAGTGGTGCAACCAAACATGTCAGCCCTTAGCTTGTAATAAATGTTTTAATATTTAAAAATACATCCATCCATTTCCATAACTGCTTATCCTCTTGAGGGTCACAGGGGGGGCTGGAGCCTATCCCAGCTGACATTGGGTGAGAGGCAGGGTACACTCTGGACAGGTCGCCAGACTATCACAGGGCTGACACATAGAGACAGACAACCATTCACACTCACATTCACACCTACGGACAATTTAGAGTCACCAATTAACCTGCATGTCTTTAGACTGTGGGAGGAAGCCGGAGTACCCAAAGAAAACCCACGCTGACACAGGGAGAACATGCAAACTCTGCACAGAAGGGCTTCCTCCTGGGATTTAAAAATATATAATATATAAAATACAATATATTTTTTACAGCAGAAATTCAGGTTTTTAATCGAGCTCAGGCCCAAATTGGCTGCTGTAGTTCGGGCTCAGGTTAAACTGTGAAGGTTCATGTAGGGTTGGGCCTTATCTTTGTGTCCTGATTAGAGTTCTAAATCACACACACTCAAAATTTGAAAGAGGATAACAGTAAATGATTTTTCTATGAAAAAAAAAAAACACTTTCATTGAGATGTTATGTGGAGCAAACATATTTGTGTAATCGGAAGTTTGCTTCAACATGCCGATTTTCCGATTTCGATGCAGGAACGGACTTCTCTTCTTGAAGCTCACATAACTTAAACTGCGCCCGTATGGAGCAAAATTCATAAATCTATGCTGAATCAATGCAGTACCTATGGTGTAAAGTCTCGTACCCTATGCTGTAGCCCGACGTGCACTGCCCCAGAAGTGTAGCTGGTAGCCTACACATTGCCACGACTTGATGTGTAAATAGGTGAGTTCAAGTATTCATAATGCATCATAAGCCCCATCAGTCAACCTCTAGTTTATGACTTGTCAAGAACATCCATAAGACACTTATAATTCATTATAAGTCACATCTATAATGTTTTATGACTGTTGACATAGTGCATCAGGAAGCATTATGTGTATTTATAAGTGCAGTCATACAGCATTATAAAAGCATTATAATTCACAATTAATGCCCTTAGAACACATTATAGATGTGGTCTTCATAGAAAGTGTTACCAAATTGATTAATGCATTAGGAAGAAATTAGGATCAAATCATACTGGGGAAAGGGGAGGACCAGAGTTTTTGTGCCATTAACACAACATGCCCATAAGCAACAAGCTTGAGCTTTACATGCTGAAAGAGGCCTCCAGGAAGAGCTTCTGACAAAGACTATTTCACATTAGGGTTCTGATCTGACTAAGATTAAGACAGAAGAACTCTGAATCCTTCAACGCCAGATCTCTCTCCTACTGCTCTGGCTCCTCTGCCTGCGGCTCCTGCCTTGATCCTGAGTCAACATGTTTTAGGAGACAAATACATATTGAAGTGCACACCAGCTGAAACATGTTCCATTGGACTGATTGTGCTGCAGAACACATTCACACTTCATTCTTCAGGGTATTTAGAAATATAATACTGTTATTATATGTGGGTTATGAGCGTTAATCATGTCGACAGATAAGTTGTTTTCACATTTCATGAATCAAACAAGTGTCACTGGCAGACTGTTTTCCTATTGTTGTCAACTATAGCAACATCGCACACAGAGTTGTTGGAAATAAATCTAATTTTACACAAAACCAGCATTTTATTTTTCATGTCATTCATGTTTAACTTTTTTCCCAACAAAACAAATTCTCCACAGTAACCTTACAAGTAAAATGCAAGTGAATGTTACAAGCACAACAAAAGCCAACAAAGCAGCGATGACATCAACAGAGCTGTAAACAAACCAGGACATTTTGATGGACTGGGCCTGCAGATGACGGGCTCCTTTATGTCTGATGACATATTCGATCCAAAACACTGCCCGGTCCAGCGGTTTCATGGGCTGATCTCTGTGCAGCCGTGAGAGCGTCTGCATGTTTTCCCTGTAAGAGGAATCGTGAAGAACTGTCATCAGGGCATCAGTAAAGATGTGCCTGTCCAGCTCTGCAATGTCCACAGTCACAGCTCCTCCCTTTGCTCTGATTCTGGAGAGGTTATCAGGCCGATCAAGGAATAAGGGAAGTCCAACTACAGGAACTCCGTGATAAATTGCCTCCTGAACTGAGTTAGTGCCTCCGTGGGTCACAAACACTCTAGTTTTGGGATGTCCTAAGAGGTCATTCTGTGGCAGCCAGTTGACGATTAACGTGTTGTTGCCCAGGTTGGCTGGCCTTTGTCCCATATACCTCCATATAACCTTCTGAGGCAGCTGTGCAAAGGCTGCAGCTATTTCCTCAACAACATCCTGAGGAAGCTTCCCGATTAATGTACCTAAGGTCATCATAATGACCCCGTGGTCTCCAGAGCTCTGGATAAACTCCTCCAGGTCTGCAGGCAGCGGCCTTGCAGGCTTGCACTGAAATCCACCCATGTAGACTATATTTGGCATTGTTGGTCGTGGAAACTCAAAGACAAAATCATTCCTCATAAGCCATATATCTGCATCCAGGAAAAATGTTGAGTAATCCACACTGGGACCAAAGTACTTCTCAACTATTGGTTTGTAATGAGGTTCTGTGATGATTGACATTGTGTACATCCCAAAAGTGTAACTCAAAACATTCTTTACTCTTTGAGGGAAGGTCATCTTATCAGTCAACTCTGTTGCAGTGAAAGGAACGTATGACAGAGGTGAGGGGGCCAGAACAAAATGAGCTTCACCTTGAATGGTCCATCTGACGTTACAAACAAGAGGAACTTGAAGCCAACGTGCCAGTATTGTCCCTCCCCCGATGCCAGGGTCAGTCAAAACCACGTCATATTTGGCTTCATGGAAAGACTGCATCAGCTTTTCATCTTCAAACATCTGAACAATCATTTCACTCATCCCTTTGTGGAGCTGAGAGAACTGGTCCACCGCCAGCCGCTCCATCTGAATACGATTCCAGATTTGAGACCAAATAGGTGCACGTCTACCTTGGAACAAGATCTCCAGCTGTCGAGACAGGAGGTCTTCAAAAAGGTTTTCGTTAAATCCACCAGGGCTGGGAACAGTGACAGAGGTGTAGAGAGGAGACTTTTCACTGATGTACCAGCTATCCGACGCCCGAACCACAGTGATCTCGTGGCCTTTGGCGTGCAGTTCCTCTATGAGCACTTTCATGTTTACCCAATGGCTGCCGTCCAGTGGGAACACCAGGATTTTACCCCCACTGACACTGGATAGTTGAATTAACAGTAGAGCAAAGATGAGGAGAGAAGAGTAAGGCACCTTCATACTGATGTCCCTCAGAGACCTTAACAAATTCACAAAAACAAAACAGTGTGAGAGTACTGCCTGTGTGGTTCACATGTTTCAGTTTACACTCATTCTATAACATAAAATGCAGCGGTGGAAAACAACTTAATATGTTTACTCAAGTACTGGACCTGAGTACAATTACGAGGTCCTTGTATTTTACATTTTAGACGGCAATATTGCACTTTCATTCCCTAAAGTATTTGAAACCAGTAGTAACAAGTTACTTTGCAGATTCAAGTTTTATTTACAAGACATGCCTGTAAAATCAACCTGGTCTCACTCTGGTCAGTGACTTGTGGCATCAGAAACCAACGAAAAAAGGCATACTTTAACATTGGCATGATACGCGGCCGGTTGTCATTACAGTTTAACATCAGAGGGAAACATGGCAGGACAAGAACAAAAGTTAAGGGGGCGAAATTTGGAGTGCCATGGGCCGGAGGGGTGGTGAATGGGTCCAACAAACACCTACTTCAACCGAGAGAGTATTCTTTGTGTCCTGTGTCTTTTGTCCTAAACCCAACCAAGCACGTTAGTTGTTGAAGGAAAAAAAACGGCAATTCCCGGTGCTGTACCAACATAGTGTGTTTATTTTGAAAGAGACTGTATGTAAACTGTAAATTTCCTGTGAAAACGGAGGTGTGTTTTGAAAGAAGAAGAACGTCAAGAACCAATGCACCCAGGGTACCTTGCACATTATATGTGAACGTGGAAAGTCCATGACCAAACGTCGACATGTGACGAGGTCACTGAGAATGTGTTAATTCATTTTGTAACTACACTGGTCCAAGGGAATTAATTGCATTAATAAGATAAAAGCTGGGGTAGGCAGTTTAATTCTGGTGTAATTGGGCAAAAGTTTCATAATAACCTTTTAGTATATTGCAATTCAGGTGAACTGGGAGAACACTAGACTTGTGCACCTCCTCTTGGCTCTTGGTTTTCAGGCTTTAGAAAATCTAGCCCATGATAGAAGACTTAAGCCAATCACTGGTCATTTTGGAGAGAGGGTGTTCCTATTCCTAATACAATGTACTGCAGAAAATGCTGTTATTCCAGCATTGGCAGCAACTGCCTGCACTGCAAAGCAACCCCAAAAAAGACAGAGTTATCAAAAACAGAGTCTAAAAGACAGTCTTATAGTAAATGCAATAAAACACTACAATATCAGCAAAGTGTTTTAGCAATGGAGAGGAAATGTTGCTAATAGTTTAGCCTTCTGCTAATTGGAGCTAAAGGCTCACAGCTGCAGCTTCAAGTTGAAGTTTATGTAGTTAATGTCACAGTGTTTCCTGTGCCTCACTCCTCGCCGCTACAGACCACCTCATGGGGAGGAGAGCGGGCAGCAGCACCAGAGACAGACCCACAGTCACCGTTCACCACAACTCTGAAGCAGGCCACACAGGAGACAATTCTTGTCTCATTTGTGGTCTTATAAACAGAGAGTTTTTTTCACAATAAAATAAGATTAAATAAATCAATGTAAGGGAAACACTGTTATTGTATGAAACGTGTAACTGTGAGAAACATTTTTAACTGAAATTTAATTGAAATGCTTTTCATATTATCTGTCATAATTTCATTAATGTTTAAATTCATTGTCATTAAAAACAGATTAAATGTAAGGATTAGGTAGTTAAAAAGGTACATTTAATTTAAAAGTTATTTAAAATATATCGCCTTTAAAGATATTGCTCAGTTAAAGAAAAATGTATTGTTCTTTATGTAAGGTTATGGTTAAGGAGTCGCTCTTGTTGCATAATGGGCTGCAGTACAGCAGCAGGGAGCGCCAACATGGTTACAAAGGAAGTACATACAGCCACAAAATAATAATATTCTGCATGGTCCAAGAGGCGCACATGATAATTGTCATTTTGCACCTTTATTTGGTTTTCGATTATAATATTTGTTTAAGTGGCCTGTTTGGACTATTCAGTATATTTTCTGTTGCTGTGGTAACTTTTTGGGACCTGTCTATTATCAGAAAATTCATATGAGAGACTATTGTTGGGCATGTCTACATGCTGGACATTTGCTTAGAGACTCTAAAAGTAATTTAGAGATTTGTATTTCAAACCTTGTTTTTATGTATACTTTACTTTTGTAGTTTTCACAGTGTCTGCGAAGGATTGAGGGATGGAAATAAAACTTTTTGTTTTTTTTTAAATCTGTATGATGCATGGCCATTATTTCCGTGGACGCCCATGGTTGTCAGGTGAGAGGAGCTTAGGGCAGAGAGGAGTGTCGTTTCAAATCCCTTTGTCTTTTTCAGATTTCTACATACTTTAAGTTTAAACCAGTGATTGGGGCGCCTTGTCACATTTCAGATGGGTCACACAGAAGAGACATTTCCCTTTTACAACTCTCAGATGATGTCTTTTAAATAACAGATTGAGGCCAAAAGACACAACTAATTAAATAGTATTTGAAACATACGTTGATTGCAATGACTGTTAACAAGCATTACTTCCTGTTAAGCTTCACACAGACATAATATGCTACTCTTACACAGACCAACAAGACACATGTGCATTAAAAAAAGTTTTTATGAACACTTACCCAATTTCACAAGTACAGGAAAGTCAATCCAACTTCAACAGTGTCAGTTCAGCTGCAGTATTATAGTATAATATAGTGATCCAGTAAGATTCAGGTTTTAAGCACAGTTGTAAAGAGAAAGCGGTGAATAGAGCTCCTCGTCTGTTGGAGTTGGAATGTAGTTACATAATATAAGCAGCTCTGTTGTAAATGTGCAGATAAGGATCCTGTTGTATAATAGACAAACTGTAACTGCAACTTTGAGTTTAGTTGTAATCTGTTGTGCCATCTAGTGTCAAGTCAGTGTATTTAATCTTAGATTGCTCATAACTGAGCAATTCTGAGTTCATTTTTTCCCAGCTACCACACCCATGTCCCAAAAGAAACATTTTCCCAAAACAACAGAGTCATAAAATCATTGATCTCTGGTAAAATATTTGGTTTTAAACATAAAATCATAATGCATATAACACACCATATTTAGAAACCCATGCATACATACCTTGCCAAATACTCATTAAACAAATTACTTACTTACTTACTCCTCTTCATGCCCTGTGGGACAGAGGGCTTCAGTGAGCTCTTTCCGTTGCATTCGATCCTTGGCAGCATGTTGCGCCTCTCTCCATGACAGGTTCACCTTTCCAACTCCAGTGTCACAGTTCTGTGCCAGGTGGTTTTGGGCCTTCTGGTTTTCCTTTTGCCAGGTGGTGTCCATGTTAAGGCAACTCTCGTGATCTGGCCCTGTTCCATTCTTAGCACGTGGCCTAGGCATCTCGAACGTCTGTGTGTGATTTCCTCTGTGATGCTCCGGCTACCTGTTTTCCTGTACAGTTGACGGTTGGAGATTTTGTTTGGTCAGAAGATCTGGCATATTTGTCTGAGGCTTCCTCTCTCGTCATATCTGTTTTGACCACTCATCAACTCGTTGAACTGTTCAGCAGAACAGGTTTGACGTTGTTGTTTTAGGTGCTGTTGCCTTGTCATGGTGGCCCTAGAGGATGTTACATCTGAATAGTTTTTATGAACTTGAAGATGCACAATTATGCATACACTGTGATCAAAATACAAAATGCAGACATTAGAAAACATTAACATAATTTAGTACCTATATATTTATTATTTTGTCCTTAAAAGTTCTGTTAATCAACTCTCAACGCCCTGATCCCCAGGGTTGAGAATCACTGCTTCAATCTACTGCACATAAATTATGTAAACAAACTTCACAGTGCTGTATCAGTAAGCTCTGGGTTGTGTATTCACCACCAACATTCTGATGTGTTTAATTTATATGTGTTTATGAGTGTTTTGTACCTTGAGGACTATATGGTCATCTTTGCTCAGTTGTAATGATTTGAGTTTAGTATTGGCTCACCTGTGTTTCATAAAGAGGCCTGCAGGGGGGAGTAAGGGGAGAGTTAAAGTGGTCTGTTAATGTTAGGGATTATTGTGTTCAGGTCACAAGGCAACACTACCAACAAGCCAACACAATACATATCTATATCATTACCATTCAAATCACTCCAAGTTAAACACCCAAAGGTTTATAAAGATTTACAAACACATGTATTCTTCAAGTTTTTGAGGCCGTAGTTTGCATCACATTTAATCCTGCATTACAGACATTCTGCTTACACCTCCGTGACACAGCTTTTAAAAAATCTTGACTTGTTTCACTTTAAAAAGATATTACAGGACTGTGTTGGACTACATTACACTGTGCACGTGTTATCTGGAAACTAAAAGAGGAGCTTTAATTATCTTAAAGAAACAAGTCTCTTGTTAATCAAACCCTTTTCTTAAGTAGCATTTAAGTTATGCTTCTGATTATGACCACTCCTTTTTTTTTTACACGACTGGATTAACCTGTTGTCTTCAAGTTTCCATCAAGTACAAAGCACACTGCACAGAGGGCCAGAAACCTGCCAGCAGGGGTGAGTGGGGTCAGTTGGGACACTTTTGTATTGACATGAAATAACCTTTCTATTAAGCCCAGTTCAGACCAAAGATGTGAGGGTGAGATGAGAGGGTGCATCATCTCTATGTAACAACTCTTTGTACTTCCGTTCTGATTTCCACCTTTCAGGCTTATTTTATGGCTTATTTTTTAAAATATGAATGAGGACAGTGATAGTGAGATACTGGCTACAGTTGCATTTGTAGTAGTGATGAAGCGGTGAGAACATAAATGAAATGAGCATCAGATGGAGTGAATTTGCTGCTGCTCACTGTAAACACATATAGTGAGCAGCAGCAGCAACCCAACCTCTGACACCGTCACATTGTGTGGACGGAAACAGAGGGCTCGACGGGGATGGAGAACCTGCCGCAGCAAGTGAACACGCCATCTGTGGTCATTTTGACTTAACCGTCGGACTTCACTACAAGCTGATTGGCTGTTGAAACCGGTGATGTGCTTTAAGCTCTGAAACCAGCTGCTGGCGATTTGACCAGCTGACTTTCAGGTGACAGCATCAGCCGGCTTGAGTCAAGCTCAGACAGGCCTGTTCACACCGCTGCAACTTTTCTCTGCAACATTATAAAACGGTTTTGTCTCGTCGCAAATCATTGGTCTGAACTGGGCTTTCGGCCAACTCGCAGAGTACTTGAACATTAATGACAATAATTTGACCCTAAACAGATACAGGTGTCTGGTCTTCAGCCTGGACTCTGGAACAAGCTGAAGACCTCTGCCTGATGATCTCACACTACGCAGAGGTTCATAAGGGACTAACAGGTATGAAGTGTAATCTGGAGCCAGGCCATGAAGAGCTTTTAAAGGCAATAAATAAGATTTTAAAGCCTATGTGAAGAGCCTAAACGTAAAATGCCTCATATGAGATTCAAAGCTAAAATTCGATAAGCTGTTAAGATGGTGAACAGGATTGCAAACCAAACTTACATACTGTCTCCCATTTCATGCTGCAAGCAGTTTCACACATGCTATGATCTTTTCACATTAAGTTACTGTGTAACCTCTGAGTCACAAGCAACATCTACAAAAATGAAGCCTCTTATGATGATATATAATCGAGCATTTAAATTTTTGGACAGGAAACCAATGACCAATATCATTGCCATGTTCTTCAGAAAGTAAATATACAAAGTTTTGATAATTTCATTAATGTTGCCAGTTTCAAACTCATCCATTAATGCCCACATCATCAGGCTCCCCAGGTGCTCAGTGACCTTGTAGTTCCACCTAGAGCTCCTGGCTCAGTCACATGAGGAGCAGCCTGTGGGAATTGTAAGATTCCCCTGTGTAAATCCTCATTTGGACAAACAGCTTTTTCCAACATGTGGAATTTTTTACTTTCAGAACTTAAACTGGATCCTGATTTCAATCACTTTAAACTCAAACTGAAACTGTTTTTGGAGAGGAACCAGTTATGCAGTCATGAATAATTTGGTGCTTCCTGTTCTATGGTGCTAATTATGTATTGCAGTTTATGTCTTGAACTGTTCTGTCTGTGCTTTTACTTTGTCTGTACTTGCACTGTCACTTGTGTTCTTGTTGCTGAGTCTTTTGTTTTTTAAGGCTCAGCTAGGCATGGGCATTGCAAATTAGCTTAGGCTATAAATGCTGTGGTGTGTGGCATTTATGTATGCTACATACTTGTCCCTATACAAATAGGGTCCTTTACCAGACAAGGGAGTTGTTAAATAAGAAATGTTTGTATATATTGTATTGTTCACTTGCAAAGCCATTTATGTCCTGTTGTGCTGAAATTTGGGGAAATGCTTACAAAACAAATATAGATCCTATGATTAAAGTTCAGAAAAGAGCCCTCAGAATAATACATAAAGGTCTACTTATCAATTGTTTATAGCATCTTACACCTTAAAATTTCCAGACATTGTGTATTTAAAAACATTGGAAATACTTTTTCGAGCTGTCAACTGAAACCTTCCTTTCTGTATTCATAATTTCTTAAGATTAAGAGAAGATAATTATAATTTAAGAGGGTTGTTTATTTATGAAACATGTAAAGTGAGAACCAATGTAAAATACTGGTGGTTTCACTTTTGGGAGTTAAGAAATGGACTCGGTGCTGATTTGAAACTGTGTAGCTCTCTGTTGAGTTTTTAAAAAGCCTTAAAATGTAAAATGATTATGGATTATGATGTAAAATGATCAAATTGTAAAAGAGTTGAGGATTACAATGTAGAGTATAATGTACTGAATTATTACTTTATTTATGTTCCTCTCTTTGGTAATGTTGATATTCTGGGTTTTTCTTTGGTTAATATATGATAGGCAGAAATAAGCCTTGGGCTTCAGCCTGTTCCTTTTACTGGTTACAGACTGTGAGAAAATTTGTGTGAAATAATCTTTATTTTTCCAGATATATGTAACCAAAATAAAATCATTCATTCATTCATTTTCGTAGCCGCATATCCTCTTGAGGGTCACCTATTCCAGCTGACATTGGGCAGGGAGGCAGGGTACACCCTGGACAGGGTGACACATAGAGACAGACAACCATTCACACCTACAGCCAATTTAGAGTCACCAATTAACCTGCATGTCTTCGAACTGTGGGAGGAAACCGGAGTAACTGGAGAACATGCAAACCCCACATAGAAGGGCTCTCTCCAGGGACTGAACCAGGAGCCCCCTTGCTGTGAAGCGACAGTGCCACTACACCACTGTGCAGCCCTTCATTCATACAATAAACATTGAATGAATAAATAAATATTAATTATGTACCCATTACTAGATAACACAGTGAGCAATAAAAATAACCATAAAATATAATGTGTGCAGTAACTATGTTTAATCACCAACATTCAAATGTGTAACTGTGATATAATTACATATTTTTGTCAGTAACTGTAATTGATTACACCTATATTAATTTTGTTGCTTGTACATGCAACTAGTTACATGTAATAAGTTACTTCCAGATATTGCACTGCATATTTGCTGTACAAATATATGTTATTTAGGATGTTTAATTTTGTTTTAACCTGTAACTGATTACAAGTACTTTAATTTTATAACTTGTACATGTAACTAGTTACATGTAATTAGTTAGTTCCAGACATTGCACTCCATATTTAATGTATAAATATTTATTTAGGATGTGTAATGTTATTTTAAGGGGTTCTGTAGGTTGTGAGCACCACAATAAATAAGTGCCATATAAATGTATTCAATGTAATAATAATAAAATAACAAAAAATATGATAAAGTGCATTTAATTTAAAGTTGTGCAGTGTCATAACTGTCAGACAGCAGTGACAGTGTTGAGTGTAGACCTAACCCTCCAGCCCTTTGTTGTTGTTCTCACGCTAATATGCGAGATCCGTAGACCCGACTCAACTGCGCGGTCACATTCCGCCCCGACTTCCCCTCTGCCAGCGGCCTGGTGGTTTGAGATGAGTAGAAGATGTCGGTTTCGGGGCTGAAGGCCGAATTGAAGTTTTTGGTGTCAATTTTTGACCCAAACCACGAACGATTCAGAATAATAGACTGGAAACCCGATGAACTCAGCTGTCAATTCAACGTAACAGGAGAGAAGCTGCTGATCATTCACTGCAACATCACGGTGAGTCCAGGCCAGCTCTGCGCACAAGCTAACCCCAGCCACTGACTATCGACTGAAACCAAATCATTCCGCGGAAGGTTCCGTGTTTACAAATTAACTGCGATTAAAGTGTTCGCTTTTATTTTCACGGTGCGTTTAAAGCCATCAGCACACAAGTTACCCCGCTGATTGAAGAAAACAACGCGGCAGCGGTGTTAAAATCACTTTGAAAAGTGTACAAGAAAACGTCGTTTAGTTACGACGCTGCGGTAGCTTCTTGCTAGCCTGTTAACTGAAAGTAACGTTGACGCTAGCTTGTCTTGTTAGCCAAAATAACTGCGTTACAGTTCGCAGTTCAACGGCTGCTAACTTTCTAACTACTGAACCGTGTCTTGTTTAATTTTAACGTCATTTAGCGCATTCACAGGGGGACTTTTACAACATTACAGCTGCCTTTTTTAATTTATATTTAAAAAGAAGACATTTCTCTGAACAGGCATACCGCTGAATGTCCAGTTCATGGCTTTAACGTTAAATAGAGGCGGTTTAATGGAATGTTGTTCCACTGTGTTTTTCTGCCTTTTCAGTAAATAGACCGATCCCTGTGGCGAACTTCTGTAAAAGCTGTGACGTTAACGGTGTCTTTATTAGGACACCAAAATATGTATAAAGCGATATAACGCAGATATGAGGGAGTCTGCACTGTATTATACTCTGCGTTACTAAATGATAATGTGAGCATAGCTGTGAATATATTTTTAAACGTAGATAACGTGAAATGGGCCTGGTATTTTTCCATGTATTCTAACACCAACTCCTTGAAGGGGTGTATATATATTATTAGTCATGTAAATAACCTCAAACTTCTGCAAAACACATGAAGTTAATCATCGCAAAGTGGAGGTGATGTCACAACTGAGGCTCACTGTTGTATGGTGCAGGTGGTGCAGATCACTCACATACCATCCAGACCACATCCTCCTCTCTAAGCACCCACACACACTCACACTTAATGCTCGATTTTGGGGGACAGAGACATGGTTTGCTAAAATGTTGTGATTGCCCTGCCCATGTTCAGGCACAAGCTGTGGCAGTTGTCTGCACCATCTTTGAGTCAGCTCAATCTCAAAGACGCCAGAGTACATTCGGCATCACAATCTGGATGTAGAAAATGAGATGAAAGTCAGTTAGTCTTTTACTGTGGGCACCCCAAGTCCTGCACATTTCCCACGTCTGATTAGCTGCATCATGTCTGGTCACCTGCTTTTGAGTGCCTGAATTCACCTGGTTTAGCAAATCAGTTATAAGAAGAGCGGGTGGACATGGAAATACGCAGGGCTATTCATACACATGAGTAGGAATGAGAACCACGGTCTTAGTTGTCTATGTTAATGCACTATGATGAGGTTGTATGGGACATGAGCGACTTGTCTTTTAATTGGCATTCTGATGGTCAGTGTTAGATCCCAAAAAAGGTATGGATATAGCTGAAATGCTAGATAGCATTGACTTAAACACACACAATTTTTCTGAAAGCTCTGATATATCTGACTTGGTGCTTGATGACACAGAAGTGTCTGAAAACCAAACAACACTGACACCTCATGTCAGCCACAGTTCGTCATTCAAAGTAATTAAAGCAGATTTAATGGTTATATAGCTATACTGTCAATACATGGAACTTTAAACCCTTGCACGACCAACGCAAAAATTATACAACTGCCTTGAGTTATCTGATGACCTTTTTTTGCAAGTTGTAAACATTTGACTCTTTTACATCTCTATCATCCATCTCATACACAATATGATGCTGCACTATACATTCCCAGAGTCATACCCTAGCCGGTACGTAATTTCATACCCAGACATCACCATTGCTGTATAAACCATAATCTCCTGGAATAAAGAATTAGTCCTCTATAATTCATTCTCTTGCATCTTCAGTCATGTAAACTGAAGGTCACACATGATTTAACATCAGTATTAAGGTCTAATTAAAGGTTCAGGGCAGCACACAGCCACTTGTCATACAGTGCTAGAGATCCTCTTGCTCTTCGGCTGGCAGTAGACAAATCATTTTGTTCAGTGGGTGTCTGTGTGGGCTAAGACATTCAGTCTGAAATCATTTATAGCTTTGGAATAAACTTTTATGTAGATTAGATATCCTTGGGCAACATTTTGGTTATATAAAAGCAGTGGTGTTCTCTGTTAAGTGCTATTAGACAATCTGAAGGCAATAAAGACATTTACATACACATGACTGGCAAAATTTCCATGTCGTACTGTTGACTCTGTTGCAGGAATCCTATCCCTCAACACCCCCAATATGGTTTGTTGACTCTGATGATCCGAGTCTGGCTGAAGTGTTGGAGCGCTTAGAGGATGTGAGAAAAGGCAGCACATTGGTAAGTAGGCTGATGTGGATCCAGCTTCATAGAAAATGGGAAAAGGGAATGTCACACTAATTTAGTGGTATACAGTTGAATCTTATCAGAGTTGTTTACAGGGTTCACACAAGGTGCTTGAATTTTGAGAAGAAAAGTACTGGAATACCTTTTCCACTGCCTGTTAAAAGGCAGGAATTTCGCGCTATTATTCTGCCGTACCGCTTTGTATGAAAGGTATGATTGCATCATGGGGGTACAGAGTTGTCTCACTTTTAAGCTGGTGGCAGCAGAGGTAGTAACAGCATAAAAGGGATAGCTGACAGAACAGGACCACAGAAGGGATGCGTGTGACGTTTTGATGACCTGTCATGTGATCCACCCCCGATAGATTTAAAAAGCAACTAGAAGCAGTTAGCAGCTAACTCAAAGAAGAAGAACAGCAGCCAAAAATGTCCACAAAATGGGGAGACAATGAGGTCCATGAGGTCTTTACCCTCCCTCTCTGGATTGGAACTTTTCAAAGTGCAAGGAAATGGTGCATTGTATTAGTATAATACAGCACTCTGTTTTGTTGAGGATTTTATACAGTTATGCCCAATAAGAGTGTGATAAGTGGCTCTTCAATGAAAAGAGAGACATTAATCACATAATTCATTTGTGTTGAATAAAACTGTGAAAAGTAGTATGTCACTGCTGGAAAGATGGCCTTTTAATAAAACTAGGACATCTGTGCAGTAGAAGGATGCAAATAATTGGTAATAATTGGTACCACATGACCAGAGAAGACGGAGCAAAAGAGCTTTTGCTCAAGAGGTAGCAAACCTACAACCACCAGAATGTACTGCGCTGCACCAGACCAATAAACACTCCAGCTGGTGGGTGACATAATGTGATCTCGTCCGATTGAAACAATGGCAGCTGACTGGCAACTTTTGATCTTGTATTACAGTTAAACGGTAAGCTAAATAATGTTTCTGAAATTATTTTGGGTGGGAAATAAATAACTCGGTAACTGAATCTTAGTTTGTTTTTTTTTAGTTTTGGTTTGTTTTTGTTTTTTTCCAGACTCATTTTCGTTGTGCAAGAAACAGTACGGGGGAAGCAATCTAGGCACTGGTCAGATGAAGGGAAATTTACCACCGTTTATTTACACATACTACCCACATTTTTGATACAAAGCTGGTTGACAATTGGTAAAGCATCCCTTTAATTAGTTGCTTTGAGTGAAGTCATTGAAACTGAAAAAAATAGTGTTTGAAAAACTACTTGAAAGTCCTTGAATTTCATTTTGTAATATCTTTTTGAACCCAGCGTTTGATGGCAGTTTTGTTTTCATTATTGATGTCTTATCTTGCTGATTTCACCCGCAGCTCCTTCAGCAGTTAAAGCGCCTCATTTGCGATCTCTGTCGGCTTTACAACCTGCCACAACATCCAGATGTAGAAATGCTCGACCAGCCTCTGCCTGCTGGCCCGATTACCCAAGAGCGAAAGGTACCCACCTAAAGCAAGAGAAAAATTCAAAATCTTTTTGTTGCGTTTTAAAACGTACAATTTGTCAACTCACAATGTTTGACCCCACTGCAGAATGGGCCATCAGATGAGGTGACATCTGAAGAGGAAGAGGAGGAGGAAATGGGAGAGGTACTTATTTGTATTCCTGAGGGTTCAGCGGATTCAGATTCTCCATAGCTCAACGGTCCAGTTTGTTTTACATTCTGTTTCTAAACATATATGATTCACTGACAGCAGGACATTGACCTGGACCAAGACCTGGACCATTACGACATGAAAGAAGAGGAGCCAGTTGATGGAAAAAAGTCAGAAGATGACGGAATAGAAAAAGAAAATCTGGCCATCTTGGAGAAGATTCGGAAAAACCAGAGACAGGATCACTTGAATGTAAGTGGATGATTCAGTCAGTGGGGTTGTAATGAATCTTATTCAGTGCCCTCATTCTGAAACCATTACTTAGACCATTACTTAACAAAATGTACTCACCCAAAAAAAATCCCCCCTAAGAAAAACAACCATCGACGTACTCAGCCAGTTGCAGATAGGCCATATATTCGTCCAGACATCCACCCCGAAATTGTAGGTAAATTACGTTATACTAAACTAAAACTCAGAAAGTGAATTCTGTAATCACCTTTTGTCTGCTGAGAAGTCCCAAACACTGTACTTTCAAGTGGCATCCCAAATACTGTTAACAACCTTTCACTTTCTATTAACCTGAAAATTAAATGAGCAGCATTAGATATTAAAGTCGATCCAGTTGATCAGATTCCTGCTTCATGAAACAAACATTGCTACATTGCTCTTTATGAATAAAAAAGAACAAAGAAAGATAAAAGGTTCAATAAGAGAACCGTCTGTGCTGGATTTTTTTAGTAAATCTGGATATTTTGCCAACCAGGACCAATCTTTAGTGGAACCCAAATCTTCTCCTGGATAGTTTCACAATTTTATAGGATCACACTTCGGCCACTGGACATAAATTCATCTTTGCTATTCCTTCTGTCAGTTTCACCATGTTCAGATCAACAGTAGCTCTGTGTCCAAAACGCAGACTCATCGTTCCTTTCACTGCTGACACAGTGTGGCTGCTGCCGCAGAGGGCTCCAGCAGAATAAAATGATATAGGCTGTCCAGCAGAAAGTTTAGTTGGCTCTCAACTTTCACAGCAGCGCAGTCCAGCATCATTAGACATGCAGTGGATGAGAGGCGACTGCTGGAATCAGGAGCAGAACACCAGACTGTAGTTGTTGAAATGATCCTTACTTTAAGAAAAACTGAACTGATTTTCAAATTGCTAAATTTATTCAGATTCTATGAGGGTCAACATTTTAAAATATCCTAAAATAATTGGTATCATTACTGCATGAACGTGCTTTATGATAAAAGGTTTCTCTTACAGGCTTATGGTAGAAAGTAGTAGTAGTAATAGTAGTAACAAGGGGTGTGACAAATCATCTTGTTCACGATAAAAACGCTATAATTTTTAAAATTATATGAAAAATTCATGTTGTGATACTAACACTATTTCGACATGTTGACATGATGACCTCATACTGTTACCCACAGCAACAACAAGCATGGCTGAAAACAAAATTAATACCAACTCCGCAGTGGTTTCAAAAGAGGAGCAGCTTCAGTAGTGCGGAATAAACTGTGGCGTCCTGAATGTTTTATGAACAGCCCAGGACTTCTCAGACTCTTTTAGCGACTTACCACTCAGAGGGAACTCATTCAGCGGCTTTACCAGCAGCAGCTCAGCGTCTCTCCCACTCCTCTCTCAGTGTCGCCAAGTAATTTTGTCATAAACCTTTGGTAATGTAAACTTATGTGACATTCGAGGCTCAACAAAAAACGACATATATGTAAATGTGCAATAGTTCTGGTATCATAACAGCCTGTCACAGGTTACAGCGTGATGATTAGAGGAGAAATGGCAAAGCATAAAGGTCCAGGTGGAAAAAAAACAATTCAATCATTTAGGATTTTTGCTCAAAGAAAAGGAAATCATATATATATATATATATATATATAGATCCCAGAGTACTTTTTTATCTGGGAGCTGTTTAAATGTGTAATTTGTGGCAGATTTTATTTTGTTGAACAGTTAATATTGTATACAGAATCTGAATCTCACTCTGAGTTACTGTTGTTGTTCACAAACTAAAGAAATTAGATCATTTTTGTTTAGTTTTTACTGAATATTTGAAGACGAACTGTTAGGTTGACTTAAGAAACCATATTACTTTTTTTTTTTTTGCAATTTTATGTTTTTAAATTAATATTGAATGTGTGTTTTTTTTTTTTTTTACTAATTTGTCATATCGCCAAGAATATTGTTATCTCAAAAATACCCTGAAATATCATGATGTTATTTTAGGGCCAGATCACCCACCCCTAGCAGTAACTAGGAGTAGCTAGTAGTAACTTATGCCACATTTCCACTCCATGGTTCTGGTCGATTCAGCTCACTTTTGGTATAAGACTTTTTTCTGTATTGCATTTTTCCACTGCAGATAGTACCCCCTTAGTGTAGGTGGGATTCTCAGCTGTTTGCCATAGTCACACTGTGTGATACTGCCCTGACATTATCTTCAACATGGCACTTGATGAATCCTTTCATCAGCAACCAAACAGAGGAAGGTCTACACTTTGTCAATTGTATGGCGTGGTGTACGTAGTGTACGCTGTAGTGTACGGCATAGGCAGGCTGCTATTTTTTTAAATCTAGGGCGAATAAATGACATTGAATGAACCGGCAGTAGATTGGCTATTTGAAAATGGCAACTTTGTGCAGGATGTCCTATGTTGTGCTGGTGAAAATTCTCTCTGACCAGTCAGTGATGAGCAGTGTTTAAACTCCACCCTCTAGTCTCAGCTCAGCTTGCTTGTAACCCTGACCGAGGTGATACCAAAAATGTACCAGACACTGTCCACAGCTTTTAAGTGAGTCGAGTTGAGTAGGGCAGTGCTGTGCTGTGTCATGCAATAATTATGTGGCATTAGTAATTTATTTTCCTTCAAGGAGAGAGAGTCCTTTAAGTGTTGAAAAATGCTCAATTGCAACACTGTCAATGGACTGAAACATACAGGACTCTCCTGTGATCTCTGATTGCCCTGATGTAGCCCAGCCTCCCATCTTCTTATTTATCCCACTGTCCCTCCATCTGTGTGATCCACTTCTGTGATTTTACATTGCAGGGCGCAGTGTCTGGCTCTGTGCAAGCCTCAGACCGCCTAATGAAGGAACTCAGGGAGATCTACAGATCACAGAGTTACAAGACAGGTGACTGCAATGACACATTTCCCCACAGTGGTGACTTCTGTTTTAACGTTGTGTTAGCAGATTGAAGTGAAGCTCTGTGTTTGTGTCACAGGTATTTATTCATGCGAACTAGTCAGTGACAGCCTTTATGAATGGCACGTCAAGTTAAGGATGTAAGTTGTCACGCTCACTTTCCTTTAAAATTTTATAATATTGAGTTTTATAGTGTTTTCTGTTAGATTTGACTTGTTGTTCTTTCTTACAGGGTAGACCCAGATAGTCCATTACATAGTGACTTGCAGGTCTTAAAAGAAAAGGAAGGAGTGGACTACATTCTGCTCAATTTCTCTTATAAAGTGAGTCCTGTAATGATATTTGTCAGTTGTTTATTTTTCAGGAAGAGAGTTTTCACAAGACTCAGTGTTTTGTTTGTCTGTTTTTTTTCACATGACAGGATAATTTTCCTTTTGACCCACCTTTTGTACGGGTTGTCTCACCTGTGCTCTCTGGAGGGTGAGTGTGTACCGATCTCCCCCTGTACAGTTTGTATATGAAGTGCTCTGAAGAAAGTATTCACTCATTTGGATTCGGTCCACATTTGTTATGTGCACAATTTTGAGATGGATTTTAGGCCAGTGGTTCCCAACTGGTTCAGCCACAGGGTCCAAGTTTCTCCTTAAGGGGGATTTATATTTGTGCAGCAGACCCTACACACGTGGCCTACGCAGTTGTGAGCATTTATACAATGTGTGGTGGTGTGTCTGTGTCACTCTGTGTCACTTACTCCTCCAAAACACTAGTCAGTGGCGGAGGTTTCTGTGAAGTGTTGTAAAGTTTAGTTGATTCAAAACACACATTAAACATGGCTTAATAGCAATAATTTCAAACACAAGTACACAAATCGGCTTGACTATAACTCGCAGCATTCACAGACAAAGATTTGTCTTTTGCTGGACACACTTTCCCCACAAATACAACATGCTAATGTTTTTAGCACAAGCCTATGGCATCTTACATTGTATAAATTAGCCTAGCGGCTAGCAGACTTCTCTCTATAATATAAACCAGGGACAACAACAACATTTAACAAAGCTAATGTTACAAAATTCGGCTCTATTACAACTCACAAGGTTCACCACCAAATCAAATATCTTATACTAAAAACGTTTTCCATACAAATAAAACATGCTAACGTTATTAGCGCAAGCCTATGGCATTTTACATTGTATAAATTAGCCTAGTGAGGAGCAGAGATTTCCTTTGCTCATATGAAGTCAGGTAAATCACACACAGGACTTAAAATGTTATTTTTGTGGAGGCTTAATTGTCTTCACAATTTGTTGTTTCTTATCTGTGAAATTAAAGTAAATAAAAGCTTCCTTTCAACTGAGGGAAATGGTTTGCAGAAATGGACAGGAAGTCTGCATCCCTGTGACGCATAGTTACATTTCTGGGGACATGCCCATCAGGCTATGGCGTAGGCTCTACATCAATGCAGAGGATGAATAAGTACAGCATCGATTCGAAGCAGAAGTATAAACTCCACCATAGTCATTAGTTCAAGGTCCACACAGTTAAATATATTCACCGTCATACTTGTGTTTAACCATGTCATTGAGCCAGTTTGCTGTCTCTGTCAAATAGCTGTCCGTTAGTCACTCAGTCTACAGGAGGAAACAACACTTACAAAAATAAAAGGCCCGAGCTGGAAATTCACTGTACTTCAATATAAAGTGTTTTCTACAAACTCGACACATTTGTGAGTCGCTTGTGGTCCATTCAGAGTGGACCTATGACCCACCAATTGGGAGCCACTGTTTTAGATTTTGTCGGGAGAGATTTACTCACAATATGTTTTCCATAGTGGATAAAATAACACAATTCTGAAATACTAACTCCAAATGTTTCACATCAGATGTTGTGCTGGCAGCTGTTGCAGATGTGTTGACACTGCTCTTTGCTTGCTTACATCCTGATGTCAGATCCTTTGATAACATGGCTTCATGCTTTTAGGCACAAGGTGGACTTAATGTTGTTAGTACTGCACAGCACAGGCTGTGTGGTTTGCTTATGACTGGCTGCAAAGTACCATCTCTGACTCTTAAAGTAAATAAAAGCACTGCAATACATCTGTGCAGTTACACTATCAAAAGCATTTGAACAAGATGATTTGGTAATTCATTCAGTGCCTTAACTCTGTGATACAAGTCCATCATGCATCTCAAATTATACAGATCCTTTAAGGGTTCTGATTATTAATAGGCATAAACAAATAAGCCTGGAAGTTTCGTCTTGAATTTCATGGTTCATCCAAAAGTTGCGTTCACAACAGTTTCTAGATTCAGATTTCCTCCCTGTGAAAATCTCTCCCACAAGGCAAATCAGGATATTGTGAAATCAGTTTAAAGCTCAGCAAATTTTCAAAAAGTCAAGTGAACACTTTCTTCAATCAAATGAAAAAGCCTGCTGTATTATGCGTAATGTATTTATTCAACATTCAAACACACTTATGCTGAATTTTTATTTTCTTATTTCAGTTACGTTCTAGGAGGAGGGGCCTTGTGCATGGAGCTTCTCACAAAACAGGTTTGTAAATGAGTTTGATTTGTTGTATGACACAGTGTTTGTCAACTTGAACAGCAGCATTAATAGTTTTGTGTGTTTCCAGGGCTGGAGCAGTGCCTATTCCATAGAATCTGTCATTATGCAGATAAATGCAACTCTGGTGAAAGGAAAAGCCAGGGTGCAGTTTGGAGCCAATAAGGTAACTGATGTCACTAGCTCAGTATCAGTGTGCTTAAAATGAACAAGGTTGTATTACATGTTGTTCGACCACTGGGGGATCCAAGGTGAGGACATTTTCCTACCGGACTTGTGACAACGAAAGTGTCCCTGATTACAGCAGACAGTTTACAAGAAAAGATACTCACCAATATTGCTGAATACATGTAGGTTGTTTATTTTGTCCTTTAGCTTTAGATCTTTAGATCGTCCCCTTACTTGAATAAAACGGAACAGTAAAAAGTCAGTGTGCCTGTGGCAGCGCCTGCTTTTCTTTTTATTTATCTTTAAACTTGGTAAAGTTTTTTTGTTCTTTTTGTTGTGACTTGTGGCTCCGCCTCTTCATCTTCCTTATTCCAGGGGGTAAACTCCCTGCCTGGGGAAGACCACTTCTTCTTCTACTATCCTTTTGGTCTCCTCAACATTCAGGTCTTAGTCACCTTGGTCAGTAGCACGGGATCATGAATATTAATTCATATTGTATATGAGGTCCCGGCTCTCTTGTAGCAGACCTCACTGCAGTCACGCCACCATCTATACTGACGGCAGTGAGCTCTGTGTGGCAACTCTGCCGCTGCTGTACAGAGCAGACACTTTCAGTTTAAAATTGTAGCATCTGTCAACCGAGTGATAACAGCAAATTAGAGTTTTATTATTTGATGAATGCTGGTGCTGAAATGCGAAAATAAACTGAATGGGTTTTATTTCTGTAATCGACCACATCTGAAGGCAAAAGTGTTTATAGCTGTTCCAAATAGCCACGAGGTAAAAGAGCCTGCTGTCAGAGAGAGGCGATGAATCCTATAAATGAGGAAACCCGGACATGCTTCAGGACAGTTTCTCATCAAAGGCATTCACGATGTTGCACGCTGTTGTACACATGCTAAGTAGCTGTCTGAAGAAAAAGTGTGCTGGAGTAGGAGGGGGTTTCAGGCGCTGTTTGAAGATGAAACAAGCAGTTCACTTGAAGCATACTGAGGCTCTAATTGTGTAGCAGATCACTACAGAAATGAAGTGATAGGAAAAGTGTCTTAAGTTCAATCACAGGTCTCATTTGCACTCCTCATTTCAAGTGTCTTGAATCAGGATAAAATAGCTGTAAAGGCTAGTCAGTTTACTCATATGGTTATATTTCAGAGGGCTAAATGTAACATGCATCTTGCCATTTTTAGCAGAAAGATGACGAGACTGAATTGTGGGTAAGAGATGTGAAATGACATTGTGTGCATCTTACAGAACATTATTTGCTTTTCAGAACCAGTACAATCTTGCCAGAGCACAACAGTCGTACAAATCCCTCGTGCAGATTCATGAAAAGAACGGTGAGTAAATATTTCCAAATGTTTGGGCTCAGTAGACACAAAGTGGATCCATTGGCAAAGGGGTTTCTCTCTGTGTTTCTACAGGCTGGTACACACCACCTAAAGAGGATGGATAAGGAGCTACTACCACTATGCACTGGGAACATGTCTTTGGGTCAAAGTATCTTGTTTTCTTTGGAATATTTTCCCCCCTCTGACTTAACTGGGGATATATCATCTTTCTTGCGGAAACCATCTCGTTGGCTCATCTGACAAGTATTCCTTCACCCCGCTCCGGGAAAAGACTTTATTCTGGTATCACTTTGCTTCTTTCCTCAGTGTTTTAGTGAGGAGGAGGATGTGAGGGGTATCACTAGTCCTGTTTTCTAAATATGCTCATTTGTCTTTAAAAAAAAACCTTTTCTCCCTTTAAATGTGGGGAAATGCTTTTTCTTTAGCTGCTTTGACAAAGTGGGCTTCACAAACAGTCAGTTAACCCTCTTTAAATGGGAATTTTAACAGAAGATTGATACCGAAGCTCTTGATGTGGCACCTCACAGCACCTGTTTTTATTGGCCGCTTTTTTTTTTTCTCCCCCTATCACATCTCAATAAACAATCAGTTGAGATGACCTACAAACTCGGTATCTTTTAGCTCTTACTTTTTAAAATGCGTGAAGAATATCGAGTCAAGCAGAATCAAAATGCTGCAATGTTGTTGAACTAAGATTAACTGTTGTCTGTGAACAAATCCACCAGTGGTTGATAATAACACAGGGCCAATGGACATTAAATATCTTCAAATCTGTTTGTCCCTTATCCTGGGAAAAAGTCACATACATTTATTTTCACCAGAAGACGATAAGATGACTGTTGCAGCATTATTTTTGGAAGTTTCAACAGGTCTAACGTTGAAGCTCTTTTTGCCTAATTTCTGTTAACACAAAGGCCCTGCAAGCACTCAGTTTGGCTATTGGTGTTTCTATTGATTATAGCTGTAGAGGTTGATGGCTAGTTTGATGCTGAAAATGAAGCCATGTGTGTGCAAAGTTAACAGCATACTGCACAGGAGCCTTGTCTCAGCCGCTGTTATAAACAGGGTTCCCACTGCCATTAAATTCATGGAAACAGAATGAAACTTTTTTCCAGACCTTAGAAAAGTTTTGATAGACATTGTTTTGGCTTTTGTTTAAAATATGTTCATAAAAATCCCACAGCATGTCTAACATTACGCAAAATGTGCTCATCGTATTAATAATTTACAATCTAGTGCTGAGCTGCTGTTGAAATATCACAAGTGTCCCGTGATAGACCACGCCGTCGTCGCCAACGCCATGTCCCCAAAAGGGAGAGAGAAATACACTGTCACATAAGAAGAGAAACAGGAACATGTCGTAAAGCTGGTGTGTAGCCAGTTAAACAAAACTTTTACACTGAGATTTGAGGCTCATTAAATATGTGAATATTCACTGTCAGTGTGGTAAATCTCTAAATGATGCTGGTGACAGTTATTACTGATGGATAGCTAACATTAGCCTGAGATGTACGCTGCTGCAGTGTCGTCATTCAGTATAGCAGCACCAAACCGTCGTCTCCAATTTAAATCTCAGCCAATAGAGCAAACAGTGTGCCATTAACAGTTTGATTATTTATAGACACTCAGCCTAATGATACCTGGCGATCCAATCCAATATACATATTTGATTGAGTATCCTGATCAGGACATCTATACATATATAGATGTCCTGATGAGCAGTATCTTGCCGCTATGTTGGGTCATTCCTCCACTGTGATGTGGGAAGAATGAAGGGACATGACGGCGATCAACCTTAATATATTAAGGTATTGTGAACGCTCAGGTTCAGGCAACATCACGAAACATGTCCGTAAAACAAACATTAGTTTAACAAAGAGTAAATCCATACAAAGGTGTCAAAATTATGATCCAAACACGCGTCCGATTACATTGGCATCTACAGCATATTTGGTTTTCTGTCCCTCCCAAAAGGGGCGCGGTTGATGGCGGGAATGTCTGACTGAGACATGAGGGAGCGCTAGCAGTGTGTAGGAAGTGCGTATTTAATAATCTATGGCTGTATCGCAGTATAGGCTTGCCCAGTTTAAACAAACTTTATGTAAAGACATGGAAATAGGGTAAAATATTATGGAAAAGTTTTGAAAATTCATTGGTGAAAATATGTGGGAACCCTGTGCAGAAGGTAGTTGGACTTTTTTCAGTCACTCTGTGAAGCACTGGGCTTTACAGAGGCGATAAATTAAGAGTGTTTGGATGTGATGTTTTCATCATTTTGCCCAGTTTAGCAGATATTTGTATGTCATCTCTTCCTGACATACATCGATTGTAGTGGTTTGCCCAGTTTGGAGTTGAAACTGCCTCCCTGTTACATGACGTCACACATACGGCTGGATTCATCCCCTCGCTTCTGTTTTTATCAGTCAGCAGTTAAACATCCATCTGCAGGGCTTCCTTTGCCACAACAACGTCACACAAACATTTTAGGTGCCACTTATGGTGTGTAACAAGAAGGATCCTTCAGAGCTGACCTGGAACTCAATGAAACTGTAACCATGCAATATACATCACAGTACATCTTCACTACTGCTGTTCCCCCATACTGCAGTGACACACTGTGTCTCTCAATCTGTCGGCTCTTTTGCAGTTTATTTGTTAACACTGTCTGCAAAAGTACGTTTGAATGGCAACTCAGGTAACAAATACTTAGGAGGGGAATCTGTACATGTACATGTTGAGTTTGGGGTTCTTTTCTTGGGTTAATTAACGCTCTGTACCGCTGGCGTTTAGGCTGACTCACCCACTGATCTGATGTCAGAAACAAAATGTAAAGAACTTTATAAAAATATGGGCCACATGTTTCTTTTAATTCGAGCAATGTGAGAGGAAGATGCCATTTTAACAGGATTGCAGTAGCATGATGACCACCTCATGTAACTGCTCATCAACACCCACTGTAGTATTTTACGCTTTCTTTTCCTCCCAAGTACTGAAGTAGATTTCATTTCTTCTTTAAATATTCCTGATAAAATAATATTTGCACAACAACGTCCCGGGAAAGGTCAATTACAACAACACACACATTCTGAGCGAAATATTTTAAAGTCAGGATCTTTTTCTGTCAGCACACACATCCTGTTGTTACATGTCCGATAGAGCTGAGGGGGGGAGGAATCATCAGGTCTCGTTATCCAGAAGTGTCCTCACCTGATATTCAGAGATGATTGGAGTCTGACAGTCATGCCGTGGTGAATAGACTTGCACGCTTCTCTAACTGGACTGTGTGTTGAAAGGATTCATTTATCCCGTCTCTCCATTTAATTTTCTGGCACCGACGAGACATGATCGAGTCTGGCACCGTTGGCTCGCTTTGGTTTTTCTTTTATTTTTCATTTTCCATTTGAAGAAATTTTGACCATGTACAGTAATTTGTAAACTTGCATCAAGTTTATGAATAAAGAATTTTAAGATTATCGCTGTTTTACTGGTTTCCGTGTGTATTATTTTTCACTGTGTCTTCATGAAGTGCAGATGTATTGAGCTGATATGGATATTTTATTAAATGTATAAAATGACACGGTGGTGCAGTGGTTATTGTTGCCTCACAGCGAAAGGGGTTCCTGGTTCGAACCCAGGGTGGAGGAGCCCTTCTGTGTGGAGTTTGCATGTTCTCCCTGTGTCAGTGTGGGTTTTCTCTGGGTTCCTCCCACAGTCCAAAGACATGCAGGTTAATTGGTGACTCTAAATTGCCCGTAGTTGTGAATGTGAGTGTGAATGGTTGTCTGTCTCTATGTGTCAGCCCTGTGATAGTCTGGCGACCTGTCCAGGGTGTACCCTGCCTCTCGCCCAGTGTCAGCTGGAATAGGCTCCCCCCATGACCCCTAACAGGATAAGCAGCTACAGACAATGAATAAAATGATTTACTGCTGATACAACTTTCATACTGATTTGATTTTATGTAAAAGTGTTGTTTCTTAGATGATCCTAGTCAAAGACTTCCGTCGTTCAGGTGTGAAGTTAAGTTTTGTGTTAAAACGACAAGAATCAGGGTGTTATCAGGTCCTTTAAGTCTTAAAATGTCTTAAATTATGTAAATGTTCAGCCTCAAGAGTCATGAAATAGTCTTAAATTTTACTTTGTGACGTCTCACTTTTTCCTCATTTTATTTATTCATCTTTTAATTTTTATTTTTGTCAAAATGAGTCCAGCTCTCCTGTGTTAAAGTCCACATTTCTGTAGTTACTAATATTTACACCTACCGCTGAACCTTATACTGTCTCTTTACTTTATACTTGGATTTACTTGTTGGCAAAATGTAGATTAATCTAACTCTAATAACCATATTCTTACATTAACCCCACCTCTGCATGGGACCACACATAACAGAAAACTTCAATTAAACGCCCAGTCCCCTTTACCAGCCCTGTGTGGCTACATAGTTTGATAAATAAAGGCCTGGTCTGCCAAGCAGTTCTCTCTCTCTGTCTGAAGTGCTGTCTGTTGGAGCAAGATTAAATGAATGAGTCATAATTAATATGCTATTTGAAGCCTAATTTTATACAAGCATTATTCATTTAGGGTTAAATAAACATTTTTTATTGTATTCCCTCATCTTTGCTCAGAAACAGTTTTGTGTGAAAGGAGTTAAAGGCCTGTCCCATATCCTCCTGAGGCCTGAACTTTATTTTGGTATGCATTTTTAATTTCTCTTAGCTATTTGGGATGAGTAGGAGCTGATACGTAGAAAAACTAAACACTAAAACGAAACGAGACAATAATAAAGTTCCAATGTCCTTTAACGAGTTGAATATTCCCGATGAGTACTTCCTAATTAACAGTGTCTCAGCTTGTTATTGTTGCTTAAATTGGTCAAATTTGTTACCATATCAAACTACAAACATTTTTAATCATAAATAAACAAGTGTCAACCATTAAATGTGATCAGGTTTTGTGCCTTGTCCACTTTTGTATCGGGATCAGCTGTACACTGACTTGGCAGAGATGGCAGCCATCTTGTTTTTACATAGATTAGTTTATTGTGCTCTCACTACCACTAGATGACACAAAAAAGTGTCCACAAACGAGGACAACAGGTCTAAGTTAAGTAGAATGAAGTAGATGGTACAGTAAAACCCAAAAAGTGATGTCCTCATATGAGGACACAGGGTGTCAGAAGGATATAGACACCTGTTGAGTTCAATGATTTAAGCAAATAATAGCAGGGATATTAAGTGAAGTTTTACGGAATACTACTTGTCTTAATAACTTACCTGCAATGCCTAAATAAGAAATAGATTCCAGGCTAAACTTGGTTAAAAATTATCTTTAAATTGTCTTAAAAAGCCCCCCCAAAAATATTCATAGCAGGTATTTGCTTTTTCATTGTTGTTAACGTTGTTCAACACTTTACGAACACATCAGTATTCATCACAGCAGCAACTGTTCAGAGCAGCTCACAATAACTTTGATTTAAAGCGAGTTTTAAGGACGCAATATATCATTCACATTTTGTTGGAGGGCATTTTGTGGATAGGAGGGTGTAGACTTCAACTTTGTGGCAGTTGGGTTTGTTTTTTTAGTCTTTTAAACTTCTCCAAAGCCATCTAATACAGAGGTCCATGATTCCTCTACGTCCACAGCAGTGTAGGACCCGCGTGCAAACTCATCAAATAACAAAACAGGATGCAACAAGAACTGTTTAATATCTATTAGGGTAAGACCAAATAATACAAAAGTAATACACAAAAATGTATTCCTCATTTACTCCACTCATGGAGACACAGCCTCCTCAAACGTTTCATTCACCTAATTAGAGCATGTTTCTATTGAATGTGTTTATCCATGGCAAATATTTACCTCACCTCAAGTAATTATATATTTATATCTAGTTATGATATAGTACATGATAATACATATCAAACAACATACAGTACATGTGGGAACATGGGGGAGTTAATGGGAAATGGCTTTCCGAAGCTTTGATACATTAACATAAATGCAGAGTATTAGTACCCAATGCACTGCAGTTCCTGCTGCACGATTACTATACAGCTGTAGTTTCCAGAGTCACGTTAACTGTGTGGTATGTACATATGGCGAAAGAAAAAACGGATCCAAAATTCACCTACGCACAGAGAAAAGTAGCTTGTTTGTTCATCTCTGCAGACTTCACACTGAATTTATAGAACAGATCAGCTAAACTTTGTGCAACAGATGAGCGTGTGGATGGTTACGGTTTACAGGGTTATACTTCATCACTACTGTCTGTGCATCTGCTGGTGAGAATGTTATGCAGTTGTACAATTATACTAGTGGTGTCCGACTTGGAAACAGGCTCATTTTTCATTTCATAACAGTTTATGTTACGGTCGTTACGTCTGTATTTGAAGCCTGCACAACAGGACCCCGCTTGATCCTAATAAGTCTACTGTTTACCACACTCATGTTAGTATTGCTCCACTGTGATCCACTGTGAACTCAGTTTGCACTGACGTCGACAGGTAACCCAGTGCAAAACATTATCTAAAATCTTTTAAAAATTATAATTAAAAAAAAATCTCAAATTTCCCACAGCCATGGAAAGACACAACGAACATGTGCTTCAGACTCATCCACACATCATCCAAAATACACACACGAAAAAACAAAAGGTCGGTACAAAAAACAACAACTGAAAAGTAAAACAACAAACAGCCTATTGAATACCACGTCATCACAATCAGACAAGACGACTCACAGGTTTTGAAATAACGAGCATTCAGACACAAATCTTCACATCTGTTTCAAGTCTAATACTGTATTACTGAAATAACCACCTACTGAATCTTGAAGACGTTTTTAAAGAAGACTTGAGAGACACTGAATTCAACATGACGCTGTCTCTGACCGAGCGGCCACACACAATTATTCTCTCTTCCAGTTTCACCTCATACAGAAATAATTGGCTTGAGTTTTATATTTTCTTTTATATAAATATCATATTACACCTACTCATAGAATAACACCAACAGCCACGAAATGACACACTAAGGCCTGAAATCCAGAGCTTCAGAAACAAGTAGTCATTTAAGCATTTACATGGAGGGGTAAAGTGGGAGAATTTGCCAAAGGGGTGAAAACATCCATCACTTCGTACAATGCTATGACCACCTACGACAATGATTATTAATATTTACTGTACGTCCAACCTGCACGTGTTTTGGTTTTCTTTTAACCTGTACAACGTTGATTTGGAATGTTTTATCCAATGAACTGCAATCCTAAATACTGCATGTGCTTCACTTTAGTATGTCATGATAATTAATTTCACCGAAATCAACCTGCTGAACACATAACCAGTGTGCACTGATGAAACCAAACACCCCCAATGGTTCAATAATGGAAATTAAAAGGAGACAGAAGCCAGACATGTTGACACTCTAAGGGCTTTTACAGGTAGAATTTAAAACCAGCTGTCACACCTTTCCTGAGAATGTGAAAAAAGTAAATTAAACTGAGAGGTTCACTGATGTAGAGCAACTTCTCATCAAAAAAATAAACAAACAACACAATTAGGTCACCAAAACATAAACTTCAGAATATTTTCTCAGGGATTTAAAAGTTTGTGAGGAGGGAAAATTACTTTCTTGATAAATTTTGTGCCGTCTGATTTCAATCATGTGAGAGACTAATTAGTTTTTTATTCACTTTTTCTTTTCCAACAGTAAAGTACCAAAGTTTACATACAAAGTAAGAAAATTATTGGCCAGTATTAAAAGGATACTATGCTCCTAAAAATGTAACTTATCCTGTGTTCACATGAAATCAGCAGACAGCAGGCGTGGAAAAAAACAAACTAAATTCAAACGGTGACAAAAAACATGTTGCAGTGGTGATACCGCACTGCTTACAAAAAAAATGGAATAACATACATTAAATAAAATAATTTCATGTTTATCATTTAATGTAATTTTTCTAGTAATGTCCAGTCATTGTTCAGATTGTCTGTGTTTTCATCTTGTGTGAAGGAGCTACATAACATCCTGTTATAAATTACGCCACAAAAGACGGTAAAAAGTTAAAATATTTTAACTTTAAACGGCAGTGCTGTCTAATGTTACTGTTAAGGTACGGTAGTCTCTACCGGCCTCCCCTAATCAGGGTGTCTACAGTATCCAACAATTAAATTTAATGCTTCTTAAGACCTGTTGTTATTACACTTATTTATTATACTTATTTAGGCATTGCAGGTAAGCAAGTCTTATGCAGAGGTAAATGTTATGTAGGAATATGGTTATAAGTCAATCTACATTTTGCCAACGGGTGAGTGAAAGTATTTTAGTTTTTTAAAGACTGTTAATATTAGAAATGTGGCTTTTACATAGAGGCTTCACTCATTTTCACAAAAAGAAATAAAAACTGGATGACTAACATTAGATAAAATGTTTGTAGCAATTAAGACCTCACAAATTCCAATTTAAGACTATTTATTGACTTATTGTTGTAACATCGAATTTAAGACATTTTAAGACTTTTTAAGGACCTATTGACACCCTGTTAATTTTAATGCCCTGCTCTTGTCCACTAAAATAACATCTGGTTTGCCGTCTACCGTCTCCATGATTTCACGTGAGCACAGCATTACAGTTTAATTATACACCAAACTTGTAAAAGAAAAAAATAAGTTTGGCATTATTTGTTTTCTTGCTGAGAATTAGATGAGATCGTTGATATCACTATCATGTCTGTATAGTTAATATGAGGCTATTAGCTTAGCACCAAAAACTGAAAGCAGCCTGGCTCTGTCTACCAAGATATTATATGTTTACTGGTGAGTTTAAAGGTGCTGTAGGTGGGTTTTGTTAGCTTTGTTACAGAGCCAGGCTTAATGTTTTCCCATTTGCTAAGCTAAGCTAACCAGCTGCTAACAGTAGCTTCATATGTACAGACATGAGAGTTACTGCTCTTCTCATCCAACTCTGAGCAGAAAGTGAATGAGCATATTTCCCTGACTGAATATCGAGCAGCTACAGTGCATCAATAGAGGGGCAATTGTTTTTAGTGTTTGGTGACCTTCAAGGCTAATGAAAGTAAACACTCCTGACAATATAGCTACTACAATACATTAAAAAAACACACATTAAAAGTAATTAAAGATGTTTTCGACCGAGGCAGAGGCAGAGAAGTCGCTGACCACAGATAAACCTACCTGAATAAACTGATGAAGCTCAGGGGACTGGTTTGAGCTGTGTTATGTGTCTCCGTTAAAAAGCAACACACACATTAACGGGCTAAAATTGAGCAGCATAAGAGATTAAAAACTTTAAATAACTGGCTGTTGATTTAAATGTGACTTAAATGATTAACTCCCACATGAGTCAGAATTCAATAAGAGTACACTTCCACCAAAAACAGGACTTTTCTCTACGTTGTTCTGGTTGGATTCAGCTTGTACAGTGTTACAATGAAGGGCACCTAATTCTGAATTGTGTTCTTAATTGATCCCTTTTTATCTCCCCCACTCGGCAGCATGGCCCCCTCCTCTGCCCTACATTGGGTCGTCGTAGTTGTAGGTGGGAGCTGCTGAGTATTGGTTCTGCTGCATGGCTCCCTGCGCGGCTCCCATGGCCGCCTGCTGGGCTGCCTGCTGGACGTGGGGGTTCTTCCAGGCCCCGGTGGCCCACTCTTCTTGGGCCTTACCCAGGCTGCCACCGCTGCCACGGTAGAAGTTATGAACCTGTAAAGAAAGAGGAAGTGGTAATTCATAAGGCATTTTACTATTATCATTGCCTTTAACCCTTTGAAACCAGGAGTGACATCACTTTTCCTGTGCCTTTCCTCCAGCTATCTTTAAACATTTGAAACCTGAGAAAATTGGTGTGATTTCTTTTAAAAACGTGGGGAAATGGCAACTTGGCAAATCAGCAACTTGGTAAGAAATGTCCCACAAATTGCACAACATGAATAGAGCAAAAAATAATAATTATAATATTTATAATCATTATCATTATCATTATATTTTAATATTATGTTACAGAATTTTCAAATATTCTTCAAGCACTTCTTTCAGGTCATTTACTTGTTTGTATGTTTTTAACTTTCTTACTTTTTTCTTTAATTCTGTAGTTTTTAATTTTCTTTTTTACTAATTTCTTTAAAAAAAATGTTTTTGGTTATTTCTTCTTTCGTTGCTCATTGCCTTCTTGCCGTGTTTTTGAAAGAAATCAAGCTTATTTGCTCAGGTTTCACAGGGTAAAGGAAAAAAAGACTACAGCATTACAGTCAAACTAAAATGAAAATAGGTTTCTTTGCTAAGAAGTAAAATAGAAATCTTTTTTATTCATTTATCTGCAGTGACAGAACTACATTAGTGCTCTTCAGGTGGCATGAATTTTTCGTATCACTACACCCACACACAGTATCTTTGTGGGCGGCCACCAGCCAGGTGACAGACGTTATCAGCCTTTGCTTGGTCCCATCTGTGATTTGAGCACTCTATACTTTGCTCAGTGACTGCGTTCATCATGGTCAGGTCATATGGGATGGATGGGTAAGATTCCCATGTTAACAACTTGTGAGCATTGATAGCATCAAGACAGTTATGTTGACTATAGAGTGAATCATGTAAGGATTCAAATATTGCGCACTGACAATATAACATGATATCTGCTAAATGTGGGTTTTGTTACACTGATCAGTGGTCTTTGGCTGATGTCAGGCCTCCATGTTGGTTCAGGTTACAGTCACCGCCGCATTATTAAATAGCAGGTACATAAGCGCTTTCTGAAAAATCTGAGTTTGCTAGTCAACTTAAACAAATGTCAAAAAATGGTCTTATCCTCTTGAAAAATGGAAAATAATGCAAAATCATAGTGTTATAGTATCACTGTAGTTTACATTTGTCCACAACAAAAGGGAGGTGAAGTTAAGTTTCAGACTTTAAAGAGCCTCTTAACCAAATATATGCCCACAAAATGTTTCTGTAGAGATAGCTAAAACAGTCAGAGTGTTTATTAGAAGAATGTAGAAACGTCTGGGTCACCTTTGTGAGGGCGATGAAGGAGAGTACAGCCACCGCAGTAAACATGATGGTGGGAATCAGCATGACCACAGCTGAGCCGATGTTGGTGCTGAAGAAAGTGATGGTAGCCAGCCAACCACTAACAGAAACAAGAAAAGAGTAACATTTCAAAGCTATGGCAGTCATGATTTATGACAATGCAACATACGTGTAGTCACTGGTTTAAGGCAGGGGTGTCAAACATATGGCGCAGGGGCCCGAAACTGACCCACCAATTGGTCCAATCCAGCCCTCTAGATGACTTTGCACACCTAATGTTAATGTACATGTGAAGGCTGAAAGGTTTTAAACAGTGAGTAGATACTTGTAAAATACAGAATACAGTACAACTTTCTGTGGTCAACTTGAACAGTGTGCAAATATTGTTATAATGTCATCATTCTTCTTTGTTTGGTAAATGGATGAACGTTTACAGAATGAAGGGGTAAATATTTCTAGGTTATTATGCAGTGGTTTCACAGGTCCGGCCCACTTGAGATCAAATTGGACTGTATGTGGCCTCTGAACTAAAATGAGTTTGACACCCCTGGTTTAAAGCCGAGGGTTTCAAACTGTGCTGCACGCCTCCCAGGGGGGTGCGGGAGAGTTCACAGGAGGTAAGGAGGGAGGGACGCGAGGCAAAGATGCTGTGTGAGGTAAAAGAGGCAGGTGCATGTCGGTGCAGTAAATTTGCTTTAAAACCTTTAGCACAAATTGCCGCAATTCGCATCCAAACTTGCACTCCTCCTGAGAGTCATAGCTCAGTCAGATCTGAACACTCAGATATGATCATGACATGTTTTAGATTCAGTGTGACTTACACTTCCCAAGGATAGCGTTATCGCTCCATTGAAAAATGAACATGCAAAAACCTGCTCAAAAGTCTGTACATCCATGGGCACACTGCAAACAGGGGCAAAGTTGGCATAGTTTTAGTGGTGTCAGTTTACCAAATGGTGAACAAATGCAGGGTCTAAATATTGTCTGAGGAGGGGCCACAGCGTATGACTCTAAAAACACCTTGTTTAAAGATATACCATGCAGGACTTCCTGAAAACAATGTATAGACTCGTACAGACGTAATCCCCATCAATCATCACGTTACAACCCACTAGAAGTGTGTCGCAGTGTATTTTTCTGCAGAGACTCGTAAGCAGCAGGCATCCATGAGACACAGCGCCGAAAAAACCCTAATATAGCGACGGTGAAATGCCAATCAAGAGTGAATCTGGAGTTGGCTTTTACTTTCACTTTTCCTGGCGAGCATGTTTACAAAGAGTAATCCACAATCTTGCATAGTATACCTTTAAGTTAATATGGGACACAATTTGAGGGTTTTCTCTAAAGGTAAACGGCTGATAACTGTTCTTTATATTCATGTAGAGGTTTTGTCTACATCCTATGTGAACCACATTGCTCTGAACTAGGCAGTAATGACACTATATATTGCAGGGGAAACATCTCCTCCAATATTCAAATATGCTCAAAATGTCCCGCCCTAATATATTATTAAAAAATGTAAGGAAAAAAAATGGCTACGAAAGACAACTACACACTGAGGTCTGAATTAATCATAACCAAATGTAACCATAAATGAATTTAACAGACCTGACATTATCATTACTACCGGCTCTAATATTAGTGTACTAGGGTTGTGCTTGTGGTTTATCCAAGTGGTGTTTCTGAACCCCAGCAGAAGCTGTTGCTTGACTCTTGTGAGTAGGTACACTCAATAGCCCCTTTTACACCGCCTGTTCAGAGTGGAAACATCACACTGTTTTGCTGCCTCGCTGTTCTGTATATAAGGTACGATCGCAGAAAAGGGGGCGCAAAGTGGCCTCGCAAAAACTGTGTCTGTATAAACAGGATGTTTGACAGCATGTTATGTGTGCAACCCACTGTGGAAGATTTAAAAGGCAGCTGTTAGCAGTTAGCAGCTAACTCAAAGAGAAGAACAGCGACCGTAATTGTCCACAAATTTGGGAAAACAATGAGTCTCTGGAGCTCCACACCCTCAGAGCAGAGGACGAGATCAGCTGCCATATAACAGGAACGGCAAATGATTGTTATCAACACGTTAATGCCATTGTTATTATTTATTACATATGTTTTATTTCACACTGGAGGCGAATTTGTTGCGTTACATGTCATGCCCATTATGCCTCTTTTGATTCCACAAAGCCACGATGCAGTTTACAATCACACAGTGGAGCGGAATGATGCTGCCGTCGTTTGGCTCTGTGTAAAAATGCAAAGGAAGCATAAAGAAGGGGCTTTGTAGCGGCCTTACAGCATGATCTCTGTGTGAAGAGGGCTGAAGTAAACACTGTACTGCCTCTCTGTTTCATTACCTCGAAATGTATTTAAAAGTGATAAACTAGAATGTAACATGAGTGTTACGCAGGCTATATCGTTGTCGACTGTTATATTTTTTGTAAAGTGTTAGCATACACATTAGAAAGTAATGACAAAGTCATATTGTGTGTGCTTTTCCTGTGCAGTCCTCGATCATATGCAGAACCCCTAATCTAAGATTTTTGTTTTAAAAATGCTCTAAAATGGTCAGTTCAGCTTCTACGTTTCTAAAAATGTTTCAGGGGCAGCGTGAGCCTCTAGTGTGACAAAAAACATACAGTGCAAGTAATTGTTTTCCCATTTTGCGGATATTTGCAAAGCTGTTTTTCCTCGAGTTAGTTGCTAATTGCTGACAGCTGCTTTTTTAAATCTCCCCTATTGTGTGTGTGTGTGTGTCCTAACAGTGTGCCAATCTACCATCCGACCATGGCACACTGTGAGGACGGAAACAGAGTGCTCAACAGGGTCGGAGAGCCTGGGAGGGGGGGAATTTGATTATGGCCCTGGTTCTGGCAAACAGAAAGCCTGTGGACTAACCTATTCTCACCTTTAAGTGAACTGTGCTGTGTAAAAAATACCTTCTGTTTAGTGCCGGTTATGGTAGATCACACAGAGGTGATGGAAAATGATAAGTATTTGTGCTTTAAAATCTCCATTTTGGGCACAGATTGGGTGACAAATTAAAGGAGAAATAAAAGATAAATATCTTGAGAAACAAACTTAATACAAATACTTGGATGCAGAAATCACGATATGAAAATGAGGTGGACCGCTATCATTTTAGCAGAGCAACAACTTTGGCAAACAACTTCATGTTGTTTTTCTTCTTTACTTTGTCACCCATCTGTATTTACACTTCACATCAAACATATCAGATATCTGTGTTTGATTATCACCCGTTCAGAGCTCTTACCACACTCCCCAGCCTGGAATGCCAACAGTCTGGATAATACTGATCACCACCTGGGCCATGAAGACGAAGAAGAAAGCCATAAAGTTGAAAGAGCTGTCGGTCCTGCACGGGGAGAGTAATAAACGTCAAAAATGATGTGATTCAGCAGAACAGCAGCAGGTACAAAATGTTGAGTAAGCTCAGAGTGCTCACTTGAAGGCCTTGTAGATGGGCCTGAACCAGCACACGTAGGAGCAGGGGGTGAAGAGGATGAGCCACAGGATGGCCATGCCGAAGTTGGTCGCTCCGCCACCTCCACACATCCACGCCAGACAGCCAATCAGATTAACAGCCAGTGTTGCACTATTCACTGTCAACAGCACAGAGCAGGAGCGAGGATGACCAAAACATGACAGACTGAAGACAAAAGCCTCCGTGGTGAAAATCCCACAGGCTGCATTACTCATAATTCAGCAGGATTGAATCACTATGAATCTCAGCAACTACCAAACACCAGATTCTCTGTTCTATATTAGAGCTATAAGACTGAAGCTACCATTTATTTAGCACACACAGCACGCAGTTTCTACTCTACAGGTACCAAACATCTTGTGTTAACTAATCTACTTCCTCACCAGACTTACATTCATGTTTTCAAATGGAAAAACCTATGAAGTAATGAAAAAGATACCATGATGCTCACATCAATATTACAGTTTATCACCAGGAGCTGCGACTGTAATACCGAAATCTGTGACCTGTCAGATTCTGTCACCCAGACCTAGACTCCCTTAAAAAATGTTGAGTGGTTAGGGTTTACGGACTGGGTCACAGGAATCAGTGTAACACAACTAATGAATTTGCCTGATATCAGAATTGTAAACTCCTCTCACTCTGTCTCCATCTTCAGTCTGACATTATGGCCACTGTAACTGATTTCCTGAGGGGAGGGGAATTCAATTTTCCCAAACCAAACACTACAGACCAACATATTCACCTGAATGTAATATCATTTTATGTCCACACTGATGCGTCACCATGCCAACATACTTGTTTTACAAGAGTTTGTAAGAGTGGAGTGGAGGAAAGTAAAACAAGCAACGAGAACAGCCTCCATAGCAGCATGTATCTTATCTATAGTACGCGCTATTGTTGTTAGTAATCCTCATGGGTTCTGCCGCACCCCTTGACATCGCCTGACATCAGCTTGATAACAGTGTTAGTCCCGCCCATGGCCCTGATTGGTTGTGTTTTGTTTGTTTTTTTCAAGATATTTTGGGGGCTTTTTTGCCTTTATTTGATAGGACAGAAATAGCATGAACGGGTAAGAGAAAGTGGGGATGACATGCAGCAAGGAGCCATAGGTTGGCACTGAACCCACAGCTGCTACAGCAAGGACACATGATAGGCCTGCTCTACAAGGTGAGCCAAGATTGTGTTTTATTTTAACCAAAAAAATGCTGTTTCATCTCACGAGGCCAGACGAAACGGTCAACTCTGTGGAGTGGGCGGACTCCAAAGTCTGGACCGTTCAGCCGACTAATGAATGATTTCTAAATTGATTAACTTGCACATTATTTTCTGGATTAACAGATGAGTCATTGGTCTATTTAACAACAAAAAATGATGACAAAAAGTTTCCCAGAGCCCAAGATGTCTTCAAATATCTTGTTGTTTCTGACCAACAGATCTAAACTTAAAGATATTCAATCTTAAATGATTTCCAACAAAGAAAAGAAGCAAATCCTCACATTTAAGAAACTGGAGGCAGAGAGATTTTGACATTTCTTGAAAATAGCTCAGTGGCTCTCAACCTTTATCTTACCAAACTGATACACATTAGGTCACAGACCCCCATTTGATAAGATTTCGATTCAGGGACCTCCATCTGAACATCTGAAAAGATTGTGGTTGTTAAAGATGATTAAGAATTCTATAGACCGAATCATAGTGTTTGTTTACAGTAACTTCCGGGTAGAAACCCCAGCATCACGAACACTGTTTGTGATGCTGAGCAAACACCTCAATTGGTTAGCTGTTAGCCACCTAAAAAAAGGTCCACCAAGAAAAAAACGATATCAGTTTAAGCGTACGCTATACTGAGAATATTTTCACTGCTCTACCTTGCCGTCAGACAACAGGACAGGGAACCAGAAGCCATTATCTCAAGCCACCAGACTCCAATGCCAAAAATAGTAATTTTGGAACACGGGACGTGCTGGTCCACCACTGCCTCAATCAGTTAGTTTGTGAGGTAATATGGTCAAAATATTCCAAATAAAGCATAAACCTAAACCGATTTTTGTAGGTGAGTCTTTTTAGCTAAAATATCTTTTACTGCAGCCCCTGTCCACAGCAATTAGCCTACACTGCTTAGCTTCAGCCGGTAAGTTTGGTTTATCAAAGACACTAGCAAAGCAGCATAGCAGGCACAGTAGAACCATCAGATGGGTCGGACCATCTTGTTTAAGTGTATATTTTAAAATGTTACAGTTACGGCTGAAAATGACAACAGAAATAAACAAGTTTGCCAATTTCACATATGTACGCAATTCAAAACAATTGCCAGCTGTCTACCTGGAAGTGTTAGTGCTACGTTACGGTGACAGTTGAGGAGATAACTGCGGAGGAATTGAAACCTATGATCAGAATAGTCACTCCATCCATCCATCCATTTTCAACTGCCTATCCCAAGCAAAGCACCCCAGACGTCCCTCTCCCCAGTGACGCTTTCAAGCTCCTCCTGGGGGACCCTGACGCGTTCCCAGGCCAGATTAGATATGTAATCCCTCCAGTGTGTTCTGGGTCTGCTCTGGGGCCTCCTACCAGTGGGACGTGCCCAGAACACCTCCAACAGGAGGCGCCCAGGAGGCATCCTGATCAGATGCCCTGACCACCTCAACTGACCCCTTTCGACGCAAAGAAGCAGCGGCTCTACTCCGAGCTCCCTCCGGATGTCCGAGCTCCTCACCCTATCTCTAAGGCTGAGCCCAGCGTTTAGTCACTCTTATGACTCTAACACACATTAGACTATAGTATATTAAAGAGAGAAGATAAACTATTACCTATTTTTCTCAGTACCCCACGGGACTCCCTGAAGTTCTCCAGACTCCTGCTTGAGAACCACTGCTCTAGCTTACCTGGTAGAGCATACTCCCCCTATAAACTGAGTCCTTAGCGGCAGCCAGGATTTTCTGCATGTCATCCCCTCTCCCTGCCCCTTTCCTGTCACCCTACAGCTGTCTATACCAATACAGGCATTAAAAGCCCCAAAACTTTATCTTTAAAAAGTCATTTTCTGCAGAATAACTTCAACATCAAAATTAACCAGAGCTCCTGTTTTGGATTTGTAATGATTTTGTGACTCAAAACAAAGAGCAAAAAGCAAATTTGTCAAGCAAATGTAGATTCAATATTTCAGTCTATGCATTAAAAAGCACATGAGGAGGGAAACCTGACAGTGAGACCGGTCAGTCTGGTCCCACAGCTAAACTGGAGTGTGTCTGACATCTGGCTCTCTGATGATGTTTTGGGTAAAACAAAGTGACACGGCATGGAAACACAGAAGCTATGGACATGTTAGCAGCTTATACCATGATGCAGGAAACATCCACACTGAAACTTGAGTTGTAGTTAAAGATGATGTACGTGCACATGTAAAACTTTTAGAGCAGGCACACTCACAGATCCAGAGGTAGTAGAGCCTCTTGCACATGGTGCGACGCTGGTCTGGGATCTCATTGAAGTCTTGGTAAAAACATGGCTTGAGGGGGATGAACCGAGGCAGGGGAGGGAAGTTGTTTTCTAGGACACAGAGACACAGTTCAACGCAGCTGCCCACACACCAAATACATAAAGAAATCAAGACAGCTGCATGAAGGATTACAATTTAGCCTTTATAAAGGGGCTGTGCATAGACTCTAAAATCACACACACACTGTGTAGCTGGACAGAAGGGAAGCGCTTACCTGCCATGATGACCGTTCAGTATTTTCCTCCACTTGCAAACAGGCACACAAAGTCCAATCTCAGCTGCCCTTTAAACCAAACTGCAGGAGAAGGAAGAGAGCTGTTTCATGAAATGCAACATCACTCACTCACACTGCTCTCCTTGTGGGCAACAGGGCCACAGTCCTTCACAGGCCTTCCTGTGGATGCATGCACACACTTTACTGGAATCAAAGACTGTAAATCCCTATTTGATTTGATCAGAGGTGGTGCCCACCCTTCCAGTGCATCCACCCACAATGCTGCATCATTCATTAAACCGACAGAGACAAACATGTTTTCTTGACCACACATTACAGCTGTGTGATCCGCGCGGGGGGAAACTGTGGCCTTGTCGCGAATCCTAAAATGTACTCATAACCTATGAGCGCACATTAGGCGTTTACAGGCCTGCAGAGTTCACTGATTGGACTATAGCTGATAGATATGTTTGTTTAGCTATAGCATATAATCAACCACCTTCCACATTATATCTGAATGTGTCTGTGAGCCACATTTCAATGCATGCAATGATGGTGGATGTGGAGAGCAGCTCTGAAGGGCATCTTTCTGCCTCATATTAAAGCAACCTCTGCCCAGAAAAACAGGCTGATCCTGGCTGATTTTTATGCATTATGGTGCTGATACAGTCCTCTATGTGTGTTTCTGTCGGCGGATGGCAGTGATGCTGCAGTAGGGCACAGTGCATCGTGATCACAGGCGATGGAGAAGCGTCCTTCAGCCTGTGCGACACGGTGCATCGGTGCTTCCTCCTCATCCGGACGCCGAGCAGGTCAAGCCCAAACACTCCTCACAATAACCCACCCAGGGTGCAGATTTCGAGGTTTTACTGACGCTTATTTTAATACATCAATTTCCCCCCTCCTGTAATGAATGGACATGCAGTGATTAAAATGCCTTACCTCCAGTTTAGTCCGTGAATGTGGCTAAAATCCCTCCGTTCGTTTAAATAGCATCCTATGATTTAATCTGCCTTTGAACGCATCAGAGGAAACGGCCTCGCGCTGCTATAACACATATATGTTATTCCTCAAATGATGGGTTTGGGAGTAAGAGGCGGTCACGTGACGTAAGGTCTTTTCTTTACGCACATCCACCCCCCTCCCCATCCGCTGCTTTTACCCGCCCGGGCAGGACCAGGGGCCCCGGGAAAAAAACGGGATTTGTTGCTGGCCTGAACCGACCAATCAGAGAGAAGGATTATTCCAACAAGCCCCGCCCCCTTACTGATACTGTACACAGTGCTGAAAATAAGAGGGTACATTACACAATCTGATCTCTGATTGGCTGCCTGTTATCACGTTATTAAGTAAACTACTACACAAATATTACAGCAAGAATAAAAAGATGTTTGACAGTCCTGCTGTGAGGGAGAAGAATATCAGCTGCAGGTTCACTGTGGTTTATTCAGTCATCACACATAATACAGTAAGTATAAACTATACAAATAGTATGAACACAATGACCAGTCTGTGCACTACATGTCCTACATTGTTAACAATTTAACCTAACCTCTAAGAGTACGAAGAAAAAAAAACATTCAGACTTGTAACCCCTTAAAACAGCTTTGTAAAACCTTAAAAAAAAAGAGAATTAAAAAAGTAAAATAATATATTTTTTTATTTTTATGTTGGTATTGTTACACAATGTAACCCCAACAATAGGAACACATCTCCTTTTAATGTCTTTTCCAGCTTTTTGTATAATAAATTTACAAATACCCTTCAATCATATTCGCTCTCCTGTAAAGAAAAAAAAACTTTTGTACACAGTCTGGGAGTGACTTAATTTTTGGCCCTGAGCATTATATTCTTTATTTTATTATACACAAAATCATTAAAGTTTATGGTTTGGGAATTTAAAAGCAGCGCAATAGTGTGACCATAGTAACCAGCCTTATTAATAATACATATGGCTTGTTTTTGTGGTAAGACTATTGAATTTCCAATTATTTTAAAGGTCGACCCCACAATTAAGATAGAATAAGATAATCCTTCATTCTTCCGTCAGCAGGGAAATTTGCAACATTACAGCAGCAAAGGTATAGTGCAAACAGTGAGCATCAGTAGAAAAAAGATAAAATACAAAGCAATATATAAATGCAGAAAGTAAGTAAAGTGGACAAAAACAAAGAGCAGAACAATAAACAAACAGTATAAAAACACACAGCAATATAATAGAGAAGCATCAAAAAGAAGCAGAATATAATAAAGACACAGGCTGAATTATTGATTTTTCATTATTGACTGATGGGAGTACAGATAATGTAGTTTAATAATACTGATATTGCACCTGAGTCATTAATTGTAAGAAGTAAGAAATAAAAGCAAGATATAATAGTAAAAAGACAGGCTAAAAATTCCACATGATATATAAGGAAGTATAGGTGAACAACAAATATACAAGGCCCTACAATTTAATACATACTATACAGGATTGATATACTGACTGACATTTTCCCTTTAATACGGTCAATATGTTGTTTCCATGTTAATCACAGTGATAGCAGAGGGTACAAACTTAATAAACATGATGGCTACATATTAGTTACATTTAGCCTACTACTATTTCAGCCCAAATAATCAATTTTAGGCAAGTTTGTTTGTGTTGCACATTTTGTATACAGAGACAATTTAAAAAACTAAACATAATGCACACAATTTAATAATCAAACTGAAAACAGGCTACAACAGAAAATATTTAAACACATATTAAATGGACAGCAACAATTTCAGATCAAAACAGTAGAAAAATAAATAGCAAATACAAGGTGCACAGCTCAGTGGCAAAGGCAGTGAGTAACATAACTTATAAGGTTTCAATAACACTTTCTAATAATTAATTCCTTATAAAGGGTTTATGAGTTGTAGCTTGTGGTTTCACCAACAGATGTTAAATTGTTCACCAATACTTTATAGCAGTGGTTCCCAACTGGTGGGTTGCGGTCCGAAACTGGGTCGCAGGTTTATTCTGAATGGACTGCAAGTGACTCGCCAAGGTGTCAAAATTGTAAAAAAAAAAAAACAAAAAAAAAAAAAACAAAAAACTTTATTTTGAAGCACAGTGAATTTCTGGCACAGGGCTTTCATTTTGAAGTGTCATTTCCTGCTGTAGAGTGAGTGACTAATGGACAGCTACTTAACAGAGACAGCAAACTAGCTGACATGGCAGAACACAAGTATTAACGCTGAATTCATTAGACTGTGTGGACCTTGAACTAATGACTGAGGAGAAATCTGGACCCTGTGGTTGGACCAGTTGGGAACAACTGCTTTATAGAACCGTTATAATGTATGTCTTGTATATATCTTTTACGTTTTTTATTGTGTTGTTGCTTAGCTGTAATTTTTCTTATGCTGCTGTCTTGGCCAGGTCTTCCTTGAAAAAGACATTACTGATCTCAACAGGATGGGACTTACCTGTTTAAAAACGTGTTTTCAAAAATATCCATTATTGAGAGCAGTTTTTGAGTTGTCAGGTTGTGAAAAATCACAGTCTTTTGAGTTAAAAGATTTATAGCATAACAGCAGTAGATTTCACTTTATTCTATGACACCAGTGCAGATGACTATATTTTCATTTTATTTGTTATAATTGAGATTTTCTTTTGGGACTGATCCACATCCATACAGTCTATTGCAAGACCTGATAAAAGACCATAACAGCTGTCTTTTCAGCTGGTCAAGTCAAAGCATGGACACGAATCCTCTAATTCTACTGTAATTTAATCTAAGACCAAAATTTGACAAATTATATTGGAAGGTTTCAGTTGTTATGTCTGTGCAGGTTTATTATCTTTAAGAAAAAGTTCATCTGGGCCTTTTTCTAACAAAAGCCTTTATGTAGGTCTAGATAGGAGTCAGTGTCAAGGTAAGTTTCAGGTTGATGGGTTGCATGGCCTGTGAAAAGCTCAGATTTTCTGAAGATGCTCAAGACACAAAAGAGTTTTAAAGTTAGATCTGATGTCAGCATAAAAATAGTCTTCTAGTAGGTAATGTGTCAGCTCTGGACTACAGGAGTGGGAGGTTGTTGCCCACAACACTCAGTAAGTTTGGGAACTGATGACACTAATTGTTGAAGTTCTGAGAGTGAAATCCTTCCCTTTTCTTGCTTCAGTTCCTCAACAGTCCGGGGTCTCCATTGGTGTATTTTGTGCTTCATAATATGCCACACATTTTCAACTGGGGACAGGTTTGTACTGCAGGCAGGTACTTACACTCTTTTACTACAAAGCCACACTTTTGAGTTGAGCCAGCAGATTGTCATCCCCACCCTTTTAGTCTTGGATACAAAAAAAGAAGGTATTTTTAAGTGGTTCATATAAAAAAACATACACACTGCCTATTATTTACATCATGCCTACAAAACCTGTGCACTAATGATACAGATTTCACTCTTAAAGTATTAAAAAGCAAGGTAAGTTTATGCATGTTTGTGCATTCTTTCACAATCTACCATGCCCTTTTGGTTCGGGGACTTTGCTTTTAACTTCCTCATGCCTGACAAAGTCTGTCCATGGAGGAAGGGTGATGTTTTGTTTCTGCTGCTCTGGACATCAATCCAGTGTACTGAATGCTGCTTTCAATGCTCCTCGTAAATTGCACGTTGTCGCTACCCCCAACACATGACAGAACAAAGATGAAAAACACACGCCGAACTTGTGTGAAATTTTTAGCAGAGTTTGTTGTGTGCTCTTCTTCTGTGTTAATTTACTGACACATCGCCCTACTTAGGCCTCTCCATTCGCTCAAATATCCGCCCCGTTTGTGTTCACACATTTGCTTTTCCGTTATTTCCACCTGACATGAACACAGCAGTTCCTGAAGCTAACGTTAGCTCCTCCTGCAGTGCTATGAGTTGAGGAAGACTGAAGGTAACGGCAAATAACGCTATAAAACTACTGTCTGTCATGTGAAATAGGCCTGTGTCTCACATGGGTGTGTTCCTGATATGTTCAGGATCCTACTTTAGTCCGACAGAGCTGTATTTGTCATCAGTAACGTTACTCGGCGACAGATGCATTAGCAGCTCTTCACTTGTTGTAGCTCGGCTAATGCTAGCTAACGTAGCTTCCTCCTCACACCCTCCTGTGCTAGTGAAGGGACAACATTACCAGCTAACCTAACACACGAGCTTCAGGTATTTACAGCAAAGTTGTCAGCGCAGGAAAGATAAGGTTTGTGAGACTTTTTGTGTTGGAATACTAGTTATTGTTTTGACGTTGACCATTAAAGTTACAGTAGACGTTAACTGTTGACGTAGCGCTTAATTTAGCAGTAGCTTTTAACTGTTTGCTAAACTAGTGGATGAGATAACCTGGGCCAGTTCACTACAGGTACGACACGAGCTATGCTAGGTGTTATGGTAAATTTTGTATCCCTGGCAGAAAATGTCCTCCCTTTAATATAGGAAAGGATGAGGAGGAAGTAGACTCAATGCTGCCAAACTATACACCCCCGTCTTCTCTCATTTTGAACTATGAAGTTAGAAGAGAATATATTAGTTGATTAATTGAGTAGTCAGTTGAAAATTAATCCAATGTCATTTTGATAATGATCAGTTATTTAGGGGTTTTTTTTAAGTTGTCAAAAACCCAATAGTCTCAGTTTCTTAAATACGAGGATGCTATACTTTCACTTGTCTTGAATTGTAGTAAACAGTGTATTTTGGAAATCTGTGCGGTTGGTTTGTCAAAACGAGCAATTTTAATTTAATTAATCGGCTGAGTAATAATGAAAACAATCTAGAACAATTGAGAAAAATGTGGGCAAAAGATTTTAATTCAATTATGAAAGAAGTTATCTGGAAAACTATGGCGATCAGTGCCACATGGTCAGGTAGAGATGCACACACATTACAAAATCATGCACTGGTAATATGATTATACCCCAGTTAAGCTTCAAATAATGGGACTTGCAGAGGTTAATTGTTGCTGGAGGTGTTGAAATGAAACATTTCCTTATTTATTGTGGGATTGTTCATTTGTTTCTTTTTTCCGGAGAGAAGTAATCAGATGTATTGGAGAATGGTTGCATAAACCATTGCCAGAATCTGCCCAGCTGTGCTTATTAGGAGACAGATCCTCGCAACAATTAAGCAACAACTTGGACTTACACTGGATATGTTGAGTCATATTGCATTCTTTTGTTTTTGTAGTGGGAAAAATTCATAAAATACTTGAATAAGAAAAAAAAGAAAAGAAGTATTAGCGGTAAAAGATTGTGATGAGAGTACACAATTTGGCACGACACACCAGTGTGTCAGACACCCTGAGTGGATGGACTGGCACTTGGACTTAATTCACTCATCAGCAGTTATAATTCCATTATTCATTTATAATATTTCAACCATGCATTAGGGACTTAAATGTGCAGTAATTATTTGTAACACTGTTTTACTGTACAATAACTGGTGCTTCAATTGAACCACAGCAATGCTCTGTGCAATTATTCAACTGCCCAGTATTCTTCAATATCAATATCAATTTATATTTAACCCACACCACTCTTGAATGTATATTTAACATGATGCATGTATTATATATATATATGTATATATATATATATATATGTATATATTTCTTATACTTATTTTTATTTATATGTATGTAATGTTACACATACTGTTGCATAAAACGCATATTGTTACATTTCTAAAACTTAACATAGTAGTTTTATACATTGTAATGCAGCATAAGGTGCATTTTTATTTTATTTTTTACACACTTTACATACTTAACATACATTTTTTTTTATTTAAATGTTAAACCTTGTAGCATAATTCACATAATTTTATTTTTATATTTTTACATATATCATACTTTTATACTTCTTATTTCTACTTTGATCATTCTCTATGCTTAGATAGGTATATGTAGGTAACAACTCATTTGACCAATAACTGATACCGACATCGATATATCCACTTTTCAGTCCATATACTTTTCAGTGTATGTAATATTCATTCATATATTGGACCGTACTGATGATGTACCAACATTAATGTGCATCCCTACTGTAGTGTATCACAGGGCATTCTGAGTATTCTGATTGATCCGTGTCTGTTTGCCCTCACAAATGTGGTCATGCGATGTTCACTGTGCTGTTAAAAACCTAATTTATTTTTTGGCTGTGTTCTCTGTGTGCTGTCTTATCACCTGTGTTTGCAGTGCTGGGAATGCAGCCACCGCTCCCACCTGAGGCAGTCAGAGAGCTGGTGTGCTCCTGTCTGCACAGAGACCCGGTCGCAGCAGACCTCCGCTGCAGCCTGTTTGTTGCTGCAGCGCAGAACTACAAGAGGGACTCTCTGCTCAGACCCTTCCCTCCAAGATACATAAGTGGTGACAATAAGGACTTTGAGGAGCTGGTAAGACTTATAGTGACAGTCAAAAGCTCTTGATCACCCTCTGTTGTAGCATTTATGCTTAATGAAATACTTTGAAGTGCATTTGAGGTATTAAGTAAGCAGTTAAGGCAGTAAGTGAGTTGAGCAAAAAATGTGAGTTGTATAGAAAGAAGCACATGCACATCATGAGTATGGTGGTGGCATGATACACCTGGTGGCAGTAATGTGCTGTTAGAGGCAGCAGTATGTCAGTGAAGAAGGCGACGAACAAGACTGCAAGGCACTGATGCAGATCAAATTTCAGATCAGTGCAATATAATTGCTTTGTGAATGTTAAAAACAAAAAGCACTGTATTTTATTGCGAAACATTGAAAGTACAAAGTTTATATAGAAAAAAAAGTCTCTGCAGACATGTTAGTGAAGCACAGATTATGAGTCATAAAGACTTTTCAGCTTACAAAAAAGACTTATGTCTTTGGTGGGCCACCTTAAGTGACTTATTAGCCAGCCAAGGAATGGACGGGTTAGATTCAAGTAACTACTCCTGATGTGTTGATATAATGAAAAGATGCTTGTTTACTCTAGTTGGCAGATGTGCACTCTTTGCCTGGTGTGAGGGAGTTGGTGAGACTACGGCCCAGAGAGGGAGATCATCATCTGGCTCTCACACACTGGATCCTCTCTTCAAAGAGCTTTGCTGTGAAAACACTACAGAAAGATGAGGTACATTGCTGCAAGTATAAACACATAAAACACAGCGTCTTTTACTGCTTGCTTTTTTTGTTTACAGTGTGTTCGTTGATCTCTTCCAGTATGCCAAACTTTGTGACCTGACGAAAAATGAAGGGATCTCTGCGCCTGTGCCAGACTTCCTGTTTGAGCTGGAGTACTGCGATCAGATGAACGCCAGGTTCGAGAAGACAAGGGAAGGCAGAGACGTCTTTTATGCATTCCACGGGAGCCGCCTAGAAAACTTTCACTCTATCATTCACAATGGGCTGCACTGTCACCTCAACAAGGTCAGTGCAGTCATCACTGCTTCATCTCTTCTGTGACTTAAAACAGCCAAGTACTAAAATCATCCTTTATAGACCCGTCACGTGCAATGTAATACACAAGACGTCATGGAGCTGTTGAGATGTTCTGTTGTTTACACAAAAACTCAGTCGATCTGGTTTCTTTTCTGCGTGTTGTGTGCAGAATTCAGTGTTTGGAGAGGGGACCTACCTCACCAGTGACCTCAGCATGGCTGTCCTCTACAGTCCTCACAGCAGCGGCTGGCGAGAAAGTCTCCTGGGTCCACTGCTCAGCTGCGTTGCCTTGTGTGAAGTCATTGATCACCCAGATGTAAAGTGCCAGGTGAAGAAAAAAGGTGGGTGACTTACTGGACTCGTAGAATAACACGTTTGAAATCAGAATAAGTAAATATTTATTACAAAGTAAGTGCAAGGGCGGCTGTGGCTCAGAGGTAGAGCAGGTCGTCCACTAGTTGGAAGATGAGTGGTTTCATCCCCGGCCGCTCCAGTCCACATGTCGAAGTATCCTTGGGCAAGATACTGAACCCCAAATTGCTCCCAGTGGCTGGTCTGTCAGCGTGTAAAAGGATGAAAGTGGTTACTGAGTAGCAGGTGGCACCTTGTATGGTAGCCTCAGCCACCAGTGTGTGAATGTGTGAATGTGAGTTAATGTAAAAGCGCTTTGAGTGGTCAGAAGACTAGAAAGGTGCTATACAAGTGCAGTTTATTCACTTTTTAGGTTTACAAGGAATTTGTCGTGGTTTTTGGTGCAAACATTAAACATACAATTACCATATTAAGAGGAAACAAAAATAAGGCAAAGTACTGCAAACCTCGAGAACATAAATATAGGTAGAAAAGTTACAGTTAAAATACGACAAAGGTACTTTTTAAAAGTACTGTAACATAAAAGAATATTTAAAAAAAATGTAGGTGTTTCAGACAAAAGATCTGTACAGTTTTGTGCAGGATGGTGTAAAAGGTGTCAAAGTTCACAGCAAAGCAAATCCTGATTTTTAAATTGCTTTGTATCAAAATGAGCCACTCATTTCCCATTTCAGATTCTGAAATCATTGACCGTCAGCGCTCGAGAGCAAAGAACAGCGAAGGGGGAGATGTCCCACAGAAGTACTTTGTAGTCACCAACAATCAGCTTTTGCGAGTCAAGTACCTGCTTGTTTACTCCCAGAGGAGGCACCTTTCCAGGTAAGAGCCACTTGTGGGTAAATGATGGAAGTGCTGAAAAAATATTTATAAGCTACATTACACACAGAAATGTTGTGCAAAATACATATACAGTAAACACTGGAGACGGGACAGGACACTGTTCATTATGAGCTGGAAACATGATAGGGCTGCCCACCAGTTGAGAAGAGGTTCACCTTATGCAAGTGTCCTCTAAGCAGACAGGAGCAACAGCAACAACTTTAAACCAAACGTAGGAAAGATTCTTATTGTGGTCGGTGGTGACGATGATGATTCCCTGTGATGTAACTTTTTCAGTAAAAATGACACATGGAAACACATCATTCAGGAAATACTAGCGTCTTTGTCATGTGCCGGTCCACTGCCATCATAGGCAAATAACTGTCCAGTTGCAGCTGAGTATGTAAATCCTGTGCTTTATGCAAACACACTTTCAGCTTCAGGCTCGTGACAGACCAGAGACTTCTTCCCTCTATGTGTGTGTCGATGTGATAGAACTTGTACATTGACTTTTATCAGCCAGCTGAGCTGAGTGTGAACAGTGAAGTGTAGAGTTGACCTAAACTTACCTGTACTGTTATGAATACTCGTCCATAGTGCTGGAAGAGCCCGGTCTTGCTCCAAAATCGTAGAAATCCAGCGTTTGGACAGTGTCTTGCGGTGTCGGAAACCAAGGAAAAAGGCGTCCTTTAACATTGGCATGAAACGCAGCGGGTAAAGGACGAAAGTTAAGGCGGCGTATGTCCAAGTGGGGCTGACGGGAGGGGTGGTGGATAGGCCCAACAAACAGCGACTTTTACCAGAGAGAGCGGTGCTTGCATCCTGTAAGATTCTAAAGCCAAATCCTGTTCTTTTGTTGCCTAAACCTAACCATGTGTGTTTGTTGTTGAAGGAAAAAAAAACATCAACTTGCAGTGCTAGACTGTATGTAAAACTTCAATTTCCTGTGAAAACAGAAGTGTATCTTGAAAGAAGACAATGCATGTAACAGGCAGAACTTGACACATCGTCCCAGAACATCAACAACCAGCACACCCAGGGTACCTTTCACATCGTATGTGGACGTGGAAAGTCCATGACCAAACGTCAATATGTGACGAGGTCGGAGTGAGAATGTGTTGGCTGGAAATAAAAGAGAAACGCATTGAAGCAATTAACAGTTATTGAAACCTAGAAATAAAAATGTCTGCAGTAGTTGTTGCTGCCTCTCTACAAATTAACGCAAACAGGAATAGAGAACAGAAATAGCTCCTCATACGCAAGTAGAAATAAGTTTCAAAACAACATGCATATTATATGATTACAATTCTAATTGTTATTTATTTATTAAATTTTTAGAGTGTAGGAACTATACAAAATCCAGAGTATAACATAGAGAGGCAAAGTCCCTCCCTTTCCAAAGGACAACCATGGGACCTTATTTTGGAAATATTATGTTTGGTCGTTAACAGCGAGGTACAAATACACATATAATACACATATGATGTTTGTCAATTAAAAAAACATGATTCTACAAATCGAGAGAGTCACAGTTTGTTGTAAAACTGTTTAAGTATAAGACTGTGAAAAGGAGTGATTAGAAAGACAACACACCCAAAAGTCTTGTAAGTGATGTCAGAACTTTTCTGTTGTGTATGATGAGTGTATCACAAGATCAGTGGACTTGCTTGTTCTTTTGCCTCCTGGTTGATAACAGACCAGAAGTCGCTGGATACAACACATCAAGTAAGAACGAAGTGAAATGTACCAAGGTAACGGCCATCTTGGTGCTGGTGACATATATCGTGCGAGACCAGAGATGTAGTTCACTGCTCAGTTTCACACAAAACTATATGGTACTACAATAAACTTAAGACAAACTGTGACTTATTGACTCGCTAAGTTATCTTTTAAACTGAACAGCATCTTGTGTAATTCATGGCATGATTCTGGATCAAAGAATGACAACTGATTTTGACTACTTTTCCATAATAAGGTTCCATGTGGGACACTGAAAGGGAAAGGTCTCTCCCTCTCTGTGGGCCTCTTGTGTTTCTGGAAAGTAAATATTACAAAGCCCCCGAGTCAGTTTTGGTTGCTGCCGATAAACAAAAGGTAATTTCTGTGTTTCTCCTCCCCAGACGTTCCCGCAGCACCTCCTGGCTCCTCAGACACCATTTTGCCATCATGATGAGCCTCTACCTTCTGCTGCTCATATTCATCGGTGCCTTCAACTCCACCACCTTCGTATCCTTCTGGAACAGACTGTTCAGGTGACGACACAACCGGACAGACGGCCTGGATGTTTGTGATCCACAGTGCCTTCCTGATCAGAGACTGACTGGAGGCCTGAGCAAAGATAAAGTTTTATGCACCTTTATACTGTTTTCTCTCTACAGTCCTTCTTTATTTGTACAAATAACTTTAATTACTGTTATTCCAAGATAACATATCTTTTCACATAGCAGCTATCAGGATCATGTTGTGTTTAAATTTTGTTGAAATGGGTGAAAAGACCATTCTGCATTTTGACAATGTTATGCAATGTTATATCTGTAATTTGTTTGGTTTAGTAAACATCCTGTTTTTTAGATAAGCTCTGCTGCTGTGTGGTTTTAGTTCTCTGAGGACACAGTCTTACTAACAAAGGGTTAAAAGAAAAAACATCCTGTTTAAATTACTGCACAGCGACAAGTCAAGCATTAAGGTGGTTTTATGGTTTGTTAGGTCTTAAGTACTGAGGATTATCAGTGCATTAAAGCTGGGGTAGGCAGTTTTTTGCATCAGTGGGCAAAAACCCATAATAACCTTCCAGCATATTGTATTTCAACTGGTCTAAGAGAACACTGGACTTCTGCACCTCCTCTTGGTTCTGTTTTCAGGCTTTAAAAAATCTAGCCCATGACATGAGACTTTGACCAGTCACAGGTCATTTCAGAGAGAGGGCATTCCTATTGGCTGTTCTACAAATGCAGATGTGCAAACAAGTCCATTCAGATAGTGAGAGCCTGATTCAATGGTGGAAACTCATGCAGAAAAAGATGCTATTCCATCTTTGGCAACAACTGCCAACACTGTAAAGCAACCTGTAAAAGGAAGATGAACTTATCAAAAAGAGAGTCTGACAATTAATGAAATAAACCATGTGTCAAGATCAGCAACGTGTTTCATAGATGGAAAGAAAATGCTAATAGTTTAGCCTCCTGCTAACTGTTATCAAAGTTTCACAGCTGTGGCTAATTATAAGTTCATGTAGGGCTGTACCCGACTCAGAATTATGTCAGTCGAATCAGATTTGGCCATTTAATACAAAAATTTGACAATTTTTTTGTGTGTTTGTTTGTTTGTTTCCATCTAAAGTCTTAAAGTTTGAACAGGGCTTAGCGGGACGTTCGGTGTGACAGCGGCATTCATGTAACATAGTAAACAAGCTAACAGCACTACTGCAACGGAACGGAAATGTGCAACAACATTTTTAACTGACACTTGATATCAAACAAAAGCCAGAGACTGTGTCATATCAAGTATGTGTGAGCTATAAATCCACCTTTTGTAAGCAGAAGAGAGAAGATGATATTGTCTTGGAGCCTTACAGTGGGAAGTTTCTCCTCCTCTGTGCCACTGCATCATGTCCGCTCACGCCACTGCAAAATCTGAAAGATGTACACTGCACAGCACACTGAATAGCAAAAAAACAAAACGACTGCTCAGCTTGAAGCTATCTCAGCTGACTGAGGGGTCTCTGACTGACAGTTTGAATCTGCGACTTTCAAGGGGCGGCCCTCAGTTCATGTTTATGTAGCTAGCTAGCGCCTCAAGTCACAGCATATCATCTCAAAGGGCTTTACAGACCCACAAGTTTACAGAGAAAACAGGATGCTAGTTCTCATAGAATCGCTGCAGCCTAGTTGCAGAAGAAAATGTTGGCATTGTACATTTCTGAAAACCATGAATATGTTGCATTTGCATGTTTCTTACGAATCATGTCAGCAAATTATGTAGTATATGAGTCGACTTTGTCACAGGGAAGAGAAGGGTTGGTGTGATGCCTAAGCGAGATGCCTGTCAAGCTGCAGACCACTGCTCAAGACTAACAACATAACTGTTTGTGACTTAAGGAGTCATTGTGACCCATCGCTGTTTTCCAGCGTTTTTTTAGGCATGAAGAATGGTTATTTTTTAACTGAGACATTGCTGCTTGGATTGTGCCCCTGAACCAGGTATTTTAAGCCCAAACATGAGCATTTCCTGACCAAAGTGTTATTTGTGCCTAAACCTAACCACACGTTAACCAAACATGAAGTTTCAACACATCCACTACACAATAATGTGCAAATGTAACATATTTGTGGTGTGCAGAGACGTTCATTGCCAACATTTTTCTGGCAGTGTCGTTGGCTGCCGTCTGAGCATCGGGCTCAGGATGACTGAAATGAATGACAAATGATGAAGTGCGTGCATATGCCTGTGATCGTCTGGTGGGAGGGACTTAGGACAGAGAGGGGAGAGCTGCAGCAGGAGGGTGTGTTTTCACATTTTGGCGTTTTTGCCTTTTACAGAAAACTGCCTTTCCCAGTTTTAACTGATGGCATTGACTCATTAGTGTCAGTGATGCCTGACTGGCAGTCAGTCTCAATTTAAATTCTTACTTTTAATGTCTTGATTTTGAATCACTCAGTCATGGGTAGGGACCTTTTATAACTCATGATTTAAGTGTTACTTTAAGATTTTGAATTTAACTGTTAGATTCAATAAAGGAAAAAATATATGAGGTGGCCGTTGTTGTGCTGACATAATGTACTTATAGGGATGGATCACAGAAAGGCCTCATGATATGCTTCTATATCCTTATATTAGTAAAGGAAGTAAACTGTACATCCAACGGTACTGAGGATTTGTTATGTTTTTTACACTAATAAAACTATACTTTTGATTTAAGTTGTTTCAGGGGGTCGAGTGAGGTTAGTTTGTTCCAAAGGTGACTTAAATATTATTCAGACATGCTGGAAACAGTTTCCCGTACATCAAAATCTACCTGAAGGTCACTCCTTCATAATAATCTCTTGTACTTTTCTATTGTTTTGTGTCGTATTCAAACTTTAACATGAGTTTCCTCTGACAGGGGCACATTTATTACCGCTGGCACGCAGACAGTCCTTTGTTATCCGTTGTTTTTATCAGTAAAAAAAAAAAAGTGAGACGGCTATATGGGATTGATAACAGAGGCGGCCTGCTTTGGTGACAGATCCTGTCCTTCTAATAGATACCTGATATGCTGATGTGTTGCCACAGTTAGAAACACAAGAAATGTACAAAAGGGAAGACAGTTTGATAGTTGTTTTTATGGTTTTCCATAAAACCTTGTAAGAGGACGATTTATTAACTGATATGAGTGCTTTGTTTACAAATTTAAGGAAACAGTAACCTTTAAGTTTTAGCATTAAATATATATATGTTGTGGTAGGTCTTTCTAAACAATTAGAGTACTTTATATTAACAATGATTTCATTCATTCAAGCATGACAGATTGTGCGACACTGACAGTACAGACACAGGACAAGGCGCCACACACTCCTCATCTGTCTGATTAAACACCGGATATTATTTAGATATCACAGCACTCCAGTGATGCAACTGACTGACAAGTTAGAGGAAGATGAAAGAAAAGGCAGGCCTTTGTTTTGGTATGAAAAAGCGATTCCTTCTTGCGAAATCCTTCAGATAAACTGCGTGTCCTCTTCAGAAACAGCTCACATTTGAAGGACACAGAACAAACTGTCCATTGTTGGTCCCACACTTTATTCCCTTTCTGCACAAGCTTCATTATTGCTGCCTCATAAACCGTCTGTTATTCAATAACCATCAACTGTCAGGGGGGCAGCGATGGCAGAGGGGACTCGAGACGCTTCAGTTCTCCCGTGAACCAGAAAAACTCCCAAAAGGGGAGCCATTCAAACAGAAGCGACACAGCGCTACGCTGATATGACGGTTTAATTTATTACATTGTTGTACTCATAATGTTCCACTTCATTTCTCTGCCTCAAGGTCAGTTTACTTTCTTTAAAGCGTGCTGTATTGTTTCTTATTCAAATCCACTGTGGTTCAGACTAGAAACTAAACTTGAGAACAAAGTGCTGGGAGCTAAATGCTAATATCACCATGCTAACATGCTCACAATAGAGATGACATTTATTTGTAGGCCAACAAGAACTTAATATCGCCTTGGTTCCCTCATCAAAAAGCCTACGGGATTTTTCTTTCAGTGGCAAACAAAAGCTTTTGAGGCTTAGTGTTATAATTTTCGAGGCGTAAATGCAATCCCCAGAAGTTGATATCTCGCCTTAGGCTATAAACAAACTATGTTTGCATGGCTTCAACGTCGCCACCACAACGAGGCTGTAAAGCAGTGTTTGGCGCGGTTTAGCGTGATGATGCTGTGTAGTCTCATTTAGCCGCTTGTTAGCATCCGTCTTTTTAAGACATGTAAAGCCTTGAAAACTTCAGAGCAGGGTATTTACTGATGTATTTTGTGTCGCAGAACAAAACGGAAAAGTCTCCAAAGCTTGTGTTAACCACAGACCTTATTTCAGGCATCTAACCAAAAAAAAACAGTGACCTCTCCTTCCTGCACCACTCTGTAGGAAATGTAAACATACAGATGTTAAACTGGTATGATGTTTACCTTATTAACCATCTCAGTTTAGCATGTTAGCATGCCAACATTTGCTAACTAACACTCAATATAAAGTACAGCTCAGGCTGATGGGAATATTTTTATGTTTGGCGGGTATTTGGTGATTAGGGCGGGCGCGATGTCTGGTTTTCACTAGAAGATTATCACGGCCAAAAAAGTTCATGATAATCATTTTATTATGACAACTACAGAAGATTTGAGAATAATAATAATAATAATAATGCTATCAGTGGAATTCATGTTTGACTTTGTTTATTGTGCGCTTTGTCTCTTTGGCAAATCACGAGTGTAGGGAGGAGGAGGAGGAGAGTCTGTGACCATAACTGTACAAAATTGTACAAAGTACAAAGTATGCGTCGAAGTATCCTTGGGCAAGATACTGAACCCCAAATTGCTCCCGTTGGCTGGTCCATCAGTGTGTGAGTGTGTGTGAATGCTTACTGAGTAGCAGGTGACACCATGTATGGTAGCCTCGGCCACCAGAGTGTGAATATGTGTGTGAATGGGTGAATGTGATGCAGTGTAAAAGCGCTTTGAGTGGTTGGAAGACTAGAAAGGTGCTATACAAGTGCAGTCCATTTACCATTTATTAAAAAGAGCGCTTACACATAATGGGTAATGAAAAGGCAGCCAGATGGCCTTGGGGAACGGAGACAAAGTGAGAACTGAAAGAAACAGAAATTACCTAAGAGGCATGGGATTATTTACATAATAAAATCATGTATATCATTAACATGATGTCAGTATTTCATTTTAAATATCACGGTTATTGTCAATACCAGCATATCATGACACCTCTATGGTCATAAAACAAAGTACTGGACATATTTACATTTATTTTATTTTATATTTTATTTTATTAAATGGCACAACATTAAAAGTTGTTGAGATATTTCAGTCTGTACAAACGTGACAAACAAATATTGCCATCTTTAGAGTTGAAAACTGTATCTGTGCTGTGGAATTAACTGAGTCCAAATACATGGAGTGTAACCATTTCAACAGTGAGCTTCTCAAAGCAGGTGGATTTTGTGTACTGGTGACTTGAATCTTATCAAACTTAACTTTGTGTCCACAAGGGGAAGTGTGTCTTGCAGCACAGTAAAAATGTAGGGCAAACCCAAAAGCTCACTGATAATAATGTATACATAACCCAATCATCACCATTATTTCCATGAAATTAAAAAAAAAAATCAAAGAAAGTACAGTATGACATGTCTTTTTTCCCCCACGATTTAATAATACATTTCACAGGTTTTTATTCAGGTTTACATGCATACAAAATGTGATTGTTGGAATAAGAATCTTCAGTATACACAAAGTTTAAAGTTAGCTGCCTTTTTCCATTCTGCTACATGAGCTGGTGAAGATTTCCTCTCTTTACTTTGTTGTGTTTGGACAGGCTGGGACCAAACACAGAAAATGTCCCTCAGGATTCGTCTACAGAGAGAAGAAGAAAGACACAGTGTTGGATTAATGACTGTTTCAGAGGCAGCACAGCGTAATGAAGAAATACAGGTTGTTGATGTAGCTCCCACAAACCTGCAGGTTGTTGTGGCACACAGCGTTGTGAGTGGCTGTCAGGTGATTGTGCACACACTTTCCAAAGTGGTGTAGACAGGAGGAATCAGAGGGGGAGCAGGTCTGAGGACATGACGGGGGTTTCAGCAGCAGACAGCTTGAACAGGAGGTGTGTTGGCAGGAGCCCTGGCACGCCGTCTTCTCCAGAGACACAAACCTACAGAGCAGCACGTTTTTTGTTAAAAATACAGCACGAGAAGATCCAAAGAAAAAAGCGTCTTTGTTTCCAGTCACCTGGCAGAGCAGACTTCAGAGGGGTTGGCCTGACAGTATTCCCTGGTGCACTCTGGGCGACAGCTCTCCTCATCCGACGACTCAATCACTGCACAAAACAACATTTTAAAGACTTATTTATTACAGCTTTTCCTGAGCAGCAACAAACATGAACATCTCTAATCTCGTACTACGTCTGATACTGTATCAATAACGGCGACAACTCTGGTTACCATGAGGAGATAAGAGGTGTAATTATGGCTTAACTCGTAGCAGAAACCTTTGAATCAAAGGAAGCCTTGACCACGCTATCAGTCTTCACAGCTCATAAACAAGATCCACCACATTGGCACCGTTCCCACTGCAGTGGGACTAAAGATACTGGATTTCAGAGAAAATCTAGTTTTTCACCTCATTACCTTTATTTCACAGCTATAGTTTGGAGTTATTTCCAAACTTGTGCGTTGCTACAGGTACTGATGAATTTTTATGCACCATTTTGTGCCTTTGCTACATAAGTTCAAGGTGGGAATGTCTTAAATTCTGTCAAAATAAAAGTCCTCTGCTACTTTGAATACCTATGAATGAATCAGTAATCATGATACAGTGATATAATACATATAAATACGCTGGACAGGAGCAATTATACTTTGCATGATATTACATACTTTTATTTTTGATACTTAAATTTTTACTGATAATGCTTCTGTACATTTACTTAATATTTTGACCTCAGGACTTCTACTTGTAATGGAGTATTTTTTTTTACTTTTTCTATTCCCAACATCTTTGTTTGAGTCTATATAACTGACTTTTTGTGATTATTAAAATCAATTTAAATTTTAAATAAATTTTAAAATCAATTTAAAATTTCAATTTTAAATTAATTTTTAATTTAATTTAATTAATAATTATTATTTTAGAATTAATCTTTTTTAATTTTTTAAATTAAATTTAATTTGATTAATTTAAAGATTACTGCATGTTTTTAAAGGTAATTCATGCATTAATAAATTTGTCTCACTGTGGCATACTGTATTAAAACAGATGATAAAAAGTCATCACATTGCCTGCTTGATATTAATTGAGGTTATAAACTCTGATCTCACCTGCTTTACAGATCCCTTTGCGCTCTGCGTCTGGTTTGTCAGCTGAGTCCTGGTAAACACACACCAGCCCCTCATCACACTTGCCCAGATAGTCCCACGTTCCCCCGCAGGTCTCCCCCTCTGCTCTGGCACACACGGGGCAGCAGCCACACACACCTGTCGTGACACCTCCTTTACACTGGAGCTTCAGCGCCCGCCGGGTGGAGCAGTGGATCTGCTCACAGGGCGGGCAGTGAAGGGTCTGAAGCTGCTGAGCTGCTCCTGAGGCCGTTTCCAGTGGCGACCCCAACGCCCCCAACAAGGCACTGAAAAAGAAGAGCATCCACATCCTTGATCGTCCTGATGTTGTCCTGAGGTGAGTGCACCTGCCAGCACCTTTTATATACCTGGGATAACACAGTTTATGAGCCACAACCTCCACCCCCCACCTGCAGCCAATAGATGAGGGCAGAGGGGTTTTCACTTTAAATAACTGTCCCCACCTCTTATCTTCACACTATCAACACCTGTGATTTTGTTTTGAAATAATTCCTCCTTTTGAACGCCTGTTAGATAAGTCTGATGAAGACTGGCCCCCTTTGTATTTGGAGTCACATGACCTCTGAAGGGGCAATTCAGTGCACACCTGCAATCAGGTAATGACCTATTTCTCCAAAGAACAAAAGGATTAAGACATCAGCAGGGTTATCTGATCAGGACATCTCGTAAGTCTCCTATCTCTGAATAAAAACTCAGACGGGTTGTGTACATAACAGTAAAAGGTGGCCACTGTCACTGGAGATCTATTAAACTGGAGGTGTCAATATAAATGCCCTTTTTCTTTTCATCCAGGCTCCTGTTTACAGGACGACATGCAGCTTTAGAGTACGATAAGTTAACTCAGAGGTCACACTGAGGTATTTCAGGCACAAGGTATTTTAAGGTGATCAAACGATTGCTTCCTTAACTAAAGCTAAATGTTAAAAAGCTGCTCTGTGCCTTAAAAATGGGGCAAAGCATAATGTAGCATTTCAAAACTTAGAATATTTATTCATGTTTGCAATATATGACACAGGCTCTGAAGGTCACATGAATAAAAATAGTTTTTAGAAGTACTGCAGTTTTTTTATGCTGGCACGGTGGTGCAGTGATTAGCATTGTTGCCTCACAGCAAGTGGGCTCCTGGTTCCAACTCCAGGGTGGGGAGCCCTTCTGTGCAGAGTTTGCATGTTCTCCCTGTGTCAGCGTGGGTTTTCTCCGGGTGCTCCAGCTTCCTCCCACAGTCCAAAGACATGCAGGTTAACTGGTGACTCTAAATTGGCCGTAGGTGTGAATGGTTGTCTGTCTGTGAAAGGACTGTGGTCTCTGATGTGTAATAGAAATGCATTCATAAGTAAAAGTTTGGTCAAAATCAATTTGAATTTTTTCTTTTGAGACATTCACTTTTTACTTAAATGTAAATGGATCACGATTGATTAACTCTTTAAGTTTTCAGTGCATACCATTAGTGCCATTTTAGGGAACTTTTAGCATTACTGTTACTAATGTTTAAAGGAATACTTCAACCACAGGATGACCATTTGTAAATCAGTCATGCCATGTTACCTTGATATCATGAAGAAAAAATACAACAACTTAGTATTTAAGACCCAATTAAAAGTGAGACTTGTTCATGTTATGTTAAATAGTGTTGCTGTCGTTAAACATGGTCCCCAGTCAATTAATTAATCAATACCTTCACAGTTTCTTGCGGAGGCTTGTGAGAAAAACAAAATTTTTGTCAAGAATTGAAGGTAACACAGCATGACTAACTCATTTTACAAAAGATCATATTGTGGCTGGAGAATCCTGTTAATACTACAGCCATTGTAATCAACGCAGCAGAGTGACTCAGCAGTACCACAGACAGTGACTCAGCAGCTACATGACCAAACCTTTTCAAACATAGCTTATGTTTTAATTTGAAAGAATGAAAATCTTGAGCCTAACCATGAAAAATCAAAAGCTCAAAACAGAAAAAGCACAAAGTGAGTCGTCTTTGTTTTCTCAGCTTGTCCCGACAGGCTCTTTACACTGCAGACATTCTGACCTGTCAAAGCTTGAAAAGCACAGGTGTAAATAATTACATTAACAATGAGGCTTTCAGGATCATTCAGTGATTTTCAGTTGTTTGTACTACTCATACATACTGTTGCTTTGATGGAGCGTTTCTCAAAGACTCACATGAGCTTCAGCTGTCAAGAAAGGAAACCATTTAGTGGACGTCATTTACCTTAAGTAAGTTTCAGCTTTTAAGATATTCTTCACAGATAATTAAAGAAACCATGTGAACAAAGATACATGCTGACATGCAGAAAACTCATTCACTCATAGTTTAATTAAATCACCTGTTATACTGCAACATTTACTTATTGGCCACTTTATTAGGTACACCTTGGTAGTACTGAGTTGGACCCTCTTTTGCCTTCAGAACTGCCTTAATTCTTTCATAGTTTCAACAAGGTTGAGAGATTTTGGTCCATATTGACATGATAGCATCACACAGTTGCTGCAGATTTGTCAGCTGCACATCCATGATGAGAATCTCCCGTTCCACCACATCCCAAAGGTGCTCTATTGGACTGAGATCTGGTGACTGGATTGACACGGTCAGCAACAATGCTCTACAATACAATACAATATGGGCTGTAGCCCATCTGCTTCAAGTTTCGACATGTTGTTGGTTCAGAGATGTCTTCTGCATACCTTGGTTGAGTTATTGTTACCTTTATATCATCTTGAACCAGTCTGGCCATTCTCCTCTGACCTCTGGCATCAACAAGACATTTTCACCCAGAGAGCTGCTGCTCACTTTGTCAGACCATCCTCTGTAAACCCTAGAGATGGTTGTGCGTGAAAATAGATCAGCAGTTTCTGAAATACTCAGACCAGCCTGTCTGGCACCAACAACCATGCCACGTTCAAAGTCACTTAAATCACCTTTCTTCCCCATTCTGATGCTCAGTTTGAACTTCAGCAGGTCGTCTTCATGTCTACATGTCTAAATGTACTGAGGTGCTGCCACGTGATTGGCTGATAAGCTATTTGTGTTTACAACAGTTGAACAGGTGTACCTAATAAAGTGGCCAGTGAATGTATGCTTTAATCAATGTTAAACTGCAATACACTAAAAACTACCAGTGGCCAGACCAAACAGGTTAAAAGACAAAAATCAAAAATATATCCAGTGCTCTGTATTTTAATGATCAGCAGGAGGCTGTGAGTCGTATAAAAATGTATTTATTTTCAAGGAAACCATTGAGTAACACTGAATACAACAGGAGTGATCATTCAATAGTCAATAAAACTCGTGACTCCTACATCATAAAGATCCCACATACAAGACGTCTTGGAAAACAAGATTTCAAAGCAAACATGTTGGCAATTTGCTGGTGCTACAATTTCATTTTTTTTTACCCCCCCCACCCCCACATAACAAATCGAGGTGATACACACCTGTATAGAAAAGTGACAAGATTTTACATCAACTTACAAAGGGCTGGATGTCAAAGTGCAAGATGCCTGAACCCCCCCACCCGCTCACCCCACCCCTCCCTCATTAAAGAGGACGATCAAGGTGTCGAAATCAGAAATGGACTGTCAAATACAAATCTCCAAAATTATAATTCAGCCATTATGGCTTTGTATTCAGTTGAGACCCAAGTCTAGCTTACATTACATTTCTTTAAAATATCGTTTCAGAAACATTTTTACTCCCAAAGATACTTTTTTTTTTTTTAAACTGCACCTTATTACAGACAACTGCATGTAATGGAGTAAAGCATCACAGGAATAATGCAGGCATACAACAGAAAAGCAGCTGTTCATCAACAACCTCAAACAAAACACACTAACATTTTGTTGGTTTATAAAAGCAACCGAGTCAAAGAATACATACTAAAATCTGAAGTGAAAATAAAATGACTTAAAAACCTTGAAGAAAAAAAACTATGTACACGTATTTACAGGTAAATAGAGTGAATATTATACAGGTTTGACTGGCCGTTCAAGGTCAGGCCGAAGCCACCGAGGTCCATATGATCCAACACTGCATGACATTCAGTTTAGTCAATCCAAAATGGTTCTTAAAAAGACAAAATACCTTCCAGGAAGCCGCCTTCAAAAGTCGCACTAAAAAGAAGCGAGCGGAAAGTGAAAAGTCTGTCAGTTTGTTTGTTCTGAATCTGGTTTGAGCGAGTAGAAAAACATCCAGGGCCTTTTGACTCAAACATATCTTTCAATTTTTTGCATGATTTTAAAAATAATAATTACAATAATAATAATAACAATAATAATGGCAATGTTTGCAAAGAGAAATCCGTTGAATATATTCTTCTGGGAGTCCGTGTTTTGTTTTTTTTTTTCCAATGTTGATACCATCTTGAACTAAAAGACGAGGTCATCAGTCTGGAGGAAGGAGGTTGTGCAAACGAAACTGTTCTCTGATGTGCGGTCTGACATCTTCATTCTGTGAGAACGAGACAGATCAGAGAAGAAAACAGACTGTTCAGTTCAGTGTTGCTGAAGAAGGACTCTAGTTTCACAGCAATGTGGGCACACGGACAATAACACGACCCAACAATAACATACAGTAGTAAACTACTGGTAGTTTACAAAAGCCTCGTTTCCACCGAGCAGTACGGTTCGGTTCGGTTCAGTTCAGTTCGCATTTTTTCTGTGTCCACTGTGAAAAGTTGTGGATGGTGCCAACAGAATCGTTCTGCACCGTCCCCAGGTAAAGGGTGCTCACACCAGTAATACCAGCCTGGACTGATGGTCTAATGCAGTTTGCACCCCATTCCTCCCTCTTACTTCTTTATTTTCCGTGTTGTTTATCTCAGTCTTAACGTTACTGCACTATTTACCCTTTGTCAATTTCCCACTGTAACCTCTTCCTCCACTGTTTCTGCAAATTAAAAGCACTCGCTTGTTCGTGGGAAATAACGGAATAAAAACATCATAAATATATTACAAAAACAAATTTAACATGTCAACTACTGGACATTGGGGTCACTTACAGTGTCTTTTGTTCAAGATAAAACTGCACATTTTAGAGTGTCCGTTTACTGTGACCATCCCAAAGCGCACCTGTGAAGTAATCATGCTGTTAAATCAGTATCTTGATATGCTACACCTGTCAGGTGAATGGCTGATCTCAGAGAAGGAGAAGTACTCACTAACACTGATTTAAACAAATTAAAATCTAAAATTTGGGAGAAATACGTCTTTTATATGCATAAAAGAGTCAAAGATGTTAAACTTAAACCTGTGAAAAAATGGCAGCAAAAACAACAGTGTTGCGTTAAAATTTTTGTTCAGTGTACTACAGTGTATTTTGAGGAATATTCCTATGATCTTTGTCCTCAGTGATGAATCTACACCCTGTAACTTTATCCACATTTTTTTTTTGTCTTACATTTTTCATTAATGCGTACGTTCTGTCGTAGCAGCTCAACACTGATGACATTTTTCTTTTACATTAGCTTTTATTATCTGTATAATATTTAAGACGCTGTGTGTCTGTGCATCTAATCTTGCATCTGTCCACAGGGGAAGAGATGGTGGATTATTCACAACATTATTCACAACACGCCACCAGTGGTGTTAAGGTGTCAGTCTAACTAGACAGAGGTTTCGATACATACCAGCTCCACAAGCTTCTCGAGGAAAGGAACAAGCTTTAGAAGCTCGTTGTCATTTCTATCCACAAACCAGCTCTCAATAGGGATTCCATTGGAGAGCTGCAGAAGACAAAATCTGTGCTCAGATATCAATGTGACACACAAACACTGGCAGAAAAACAAGCAAGTTAAAAAAACAAGTTTACTGGTTAGTGTGAAAGTCGTACCTGATAGGCAAAGGCTTGGGGTGAATTGTCGATTATTATCGTCTTGGAAAGATCCCGTCCAAGAATGTTTAGGTCTTTAATATAATTTCCTTGAACACACACACAGTGCTCACGAAATAGCCTATGTCTAAAAAAAGAAGAGAGAAAGAAAGAATGATCCTCAGTTAAAACATGCAGGAATACATATTTTCAACAAGGGTATTTAAAGAGGCCATACTGACTAAAAATTATCTTCATTTATTTAAATCAACAGCACAATTACATTTCGTAGAGGGTTCTAGGTTACTTGACAATAAACTTCTTCACCTCTTCATACTAACGTTGGCATTATCCAGATATGCGTCTGCTTTTTGTTAGTGAAACAGGTTCTTCCTCTCATTTGTTTATTTGACAAAAGGAGAAGGAACTTACTGCTGCAGCCACCCAGACTATTGTACATGCTGTATTATCGGCTGAAGATTAGTAAAGATGTCAGAGGTGTGGAGGAGATCAGAAAGCATGGGTGTGTGTGGAGGATAAACAAAAACACCAGTACATATGTTGATGCTTGTTTCACTGTTGCTACAACAAGCAAACTTGATTAACTTGAAAACCAGCAACAGCACTATGGAAACATCCAGAAACATCCATTACAGAACACACCCACGACGAGGAAGTCATGATGAGGAAGGATTTTTTGCTGTCAAGCAGAAAAAAAGTTTTTTATTTTCTCATTTATTTGTGCGACTTTTTTTAAAGATTATTTCTTAAGGTTATTATCAGCTGCTGCAAAAAAAAAAAAAGCAGCAAAGAGCTCAAGCCTTCTTCGTCCTACTGACAAACTTTCTCTTTTATCTTGCAATCTCCATCTTACTTCTCAGGGCTGTTACGGCTATGTGTGTTCTGTGCTGCTGTCCCTTTTCCCTCCAATGTAGATCTGCCCAGGTGAGCTGCGTTACCTAATGAGGTGCATCACACCTGGCATGGAGGAGGTGCTTAAGAGCTCCTGTACCAGCAGCAAAGGAGAGAGGCCCGTGGTGTGGGGACTGCTGCTCCTGCTGCCTCTCAGTGTGGGATTTTCCTTGTCTTGTTTGCTTGTTTTATTTGCAATAATTCCCCTGGATTTGAGTGTTTTAACGGTGTTCATGTGGTTACTTTGGGTCAGTGTTAGAGTTTTGGTCGCCCCATAGGGCCGCCTAAGGATGGGGCGTAACAAGGCCGAGGGTACAATAAGGCTGGTCAGCTTTCCTCGTTGAATCATGCGTGATAGGGCTGTAACAGTTCATGTATTCATATCGACTGGTGCATACAGCATTATGCAGAATACATGGTATGTAGACTGATGCCTGTAATGTGGAACTAACGTGGAACAAGCACGAGTTCTGCCCGGAAACTTTGAGCCTTGCTCCCTAAACATGTTGAGATTAGACAACAAGCTGATTGGTGTGTGGGAGAGTTGTGCTATAAGACAAAGATGGTGTGTTTGTGTTGCTCCAGATGGGAATGGAAACACATCAAACATACTAAGATACATTCATCACTCAGATTATTATTCTATTTATTTTATATTTTCAATTTCATATCATGAGACACTTTTCAGTTTTATGAACTGTTACCTGTTGCTTTTCCTAAAGTGTTTGTTCAGTGTTCGAACAGTGTAATACACAAGTGTTTGAAATGTTCCTTTCTTTAATAATGAAAATAATTTGCAGTGGGCAAAATGTTGCCTAACCCACCAAAAGGATTTTGTTTGTCTTCCACACTTCTACTGTCTATTCAAAATAAATGAAAGCGAAATGTATCCTTCTGTTTGTTATCTGCTGTACTAACCACGCACCAAACTGACTTCTGTGTACCCTTACACCTCTCCTCGATGACAAACGATTTCCTCTAGCTTTATTGTGGTTGCACTTTTACATCCTGTTAAATCTGCGCTGACACTTTAATTTCCTCTTCACTACAGCTCACTCGAGGCACATTCACACAGTGTAAAGCAAATTATTTATCATTAAAGCTACTTCGGAGTCTTGTGTCGTCACTGACCTGACCAACTGTTTTTTCGGATCCAGGATGTTGAGCAACTTGTCAGCGTACACTTTCTTTGAAGCGGTGAAGAGAATAATCTGAAATTATAACAGACAGCAGCAATAAATGAGCAACATGTAAACTTCAATTTAAACAGATATTTTCTAGAGTCTCTTGGAAATTAAAGCTTTATCTCACCTCATACATCTGAGACATGCGCTCGAGAAACTCGCGGAAAAAGGGCCTCAACCGAACATACACCTTTAGATTTAAAACAAAAGAAGATGAAGAAGAAATGTAATCACAGCAGCAAGACAACAGAGGCCATTCAATTAGAGAATGACATTTAACAGTTAGTACCTGGTATATTACATCTTGAAAGAGCACAGGGAATGTCAGGGCTGCGTCTTCTAGCTCATTCAAACTACAGTGGACCAGAGTTTCATCCTGAGGACGGAAAAAGGAAAAGACGATCAGTCTGGAAAAACCAATTCAAGTCAATTTGCTTTTATTACGTTATACAGAACAAGACACGGTTCACTGCTTACCAGATCCAAGACGAGAGAAAACTCTGGTGTGCTGCGTGTTTTCAAAGGTAGCGCTGGTTTGCGTGTTAACTGCTCTTCTGTCAGCGGAGGCACGTGCTTAATGAAGAAGTACCTTAAAGCAGAGAAACAATAAAAAGGCTCTCATTTAGATAATCAAACAAGAAGTGTACCTGCAAAAAGCAACACTTTCAGAACAAGGAAAGTTTAAATGTGCTGTTTGTCCTGGTTGAAGTATGAAGAAGAGAGAGCACAGGGTTTGTCTTGTCACCACTAAATCAACAAAAACTGTCTACACTAATTTTGATACTGCAAAAAGTCTGAACAGATTAAAATTAGTTTCTAAATGTTTAAACAAATCCAGTGAACTGTTATATAATCTTTAGTCTCATGAAGCACAGTAGTGGTGTAAACATGCTGTCTCATGTCATCACAGAGGATCAAAACGTGTTTGCTGCCATCTAGTGGTTGAAAGTTGGCAGCATGTAATGTCACCTTGGATGTGTGACTGGCTCTGATCAGAACCGTAACTTTAACTCGATCAATTAACGGCTCCTTACTTATTTTTAGAATATTTTTTTTAATGAACACTGTTGTTAAAAGCTGCTTAAAAATCAACTTACGGATCAAAAACTTCCCATTCCTCTTCATACGTTGTTTCTGGAGGAGCTGCAGGTAACGCATCTTGGTAACCACCATCTGGCATACAACCAGGAGCTGATCGACAAAGAGAGAAGGAAAAGGAGTTTAAACACTATGTTCTTCAGCAACAAGGAATCAAGTTATGACGAGGGATATGACAGTATGGATTTTTAGTTACTGCAGTGACTTCCTACACAGAGCAGTACTGTGCATGTACATCATTTATGTAATTGTATATAACCTGTATAATGCTCTGGTTTATCGGTGTATAGGATAAAAAGATCTGCAGACTGGCTTCTCTATTCACAGTGACAGAGTGACCAAACGGCTGACTCATATGAAGCCCAGCCAATGGGCTGCTGAATGCAGATCAGCAGGGCCGTGTTCTATACATCAGGTGAATGAAATGTCTGTATTGTCACTGCGCTACATTTTTATAAAATAAGATACCCAGGTCACATCTCGCAGGCGTCAAGGCACCATCTCACTCCCTCTTCCTCTCCTTGCAGTTCTTCTACTCAGACAACTGAAGTTTTGTGACTACAGACAGAGGGGCTGCATCAGAGCCAAAAAAAGCTCGTTATTCAATTAATTTATTCCTCATTCATTCATTTTCTGTAACAGCTTCTCCTGTTAGCGCTCACAAGAATGTTGGAGCCTATCCCAGCTGACAGTGGGCGAGAGGCAGGGTACACCCTGGATAGGTCTCCAGACTATCACAGGGCTGACACATATAGAGACAGACAACCATTCACACTCACATTCACACCTACGGACAATTTAGAGTCACCAGTTAACCTGCATGTCTTTGGACTGTGGGAGGAAGCCGGAGTACCCGGAGAAAACCCACGCTGACACAGGGAGAACATGCAAACTCCACACAGAGGGGCTCCCCCACCCTGGGTTCAAACCAGGAACCCTCTTGCTGTGAGGTGCCAATGCTAACCACTGCACCACCGTGCCGCCTGAGTGTATTATATATAAAAAATAATGCATTCCTAATCACCGTAGCAACGCAACATAACTATGGTATTGCAGTGATGCTGTGATCGTCGCAGCCCTGGTCATGACCTCACATTCAGGCTACCCTCTGTTCCACCAGCTTCTGTGTGTGAATCTCTCAGTCCACATCTCTGTCATCGGTCTGTCATGAAGCCTGTTCCTGAGTTTTGCCGTCCACAGTCACACAACACAAATTAGCAGTGGTTGCTATTAGAAGTCGAGGGAGAGGCTGCGACATGTGACTCAAAGTCAATGTTGTGGTTTCTGTCTCAGTTTCAGAACCTTTACACTCCCTACCGTTTACCCACAATGGTCCAGGGCTAAAAGAAAATGCTGTTCATTTAAGGCTGCTAAACAGCTGAAATGTTCAATATTAGATCTTTTTGTAGTCTTTTTCTAATTTTGATCACTGTCCTTATTTAAACACATGGACACTGTTGAGAAAGGCTCTAATCCAAGGCTGGATTTTTAGTTTTCCACCTTGTCAGTGGGAATTTGAAAAAAGTTTTCGTACTTCTAAAACAGAACCTGAAGTTTCGGTTTCACTTCGGCTCTCTATTGTTTAGTTACAGCCATGTTAACAGTTTGACTGTTAACGACACAGACTGGGAAAACTGACTTGGTGTACAGTAGGTTTCCAAAGAGCAGTGTCATGTTTACAAATCTGCGTGGCCAAAAAAAGATTAACTTGATTCAAACATCCTACAACTTTAAACTCCAATCAAAGCAGGTTAAAAATAAATAATGAAAACTGTGTGAAGTCAGTATTTATCTTGTGAAAGTCAAGAGTGTTTCCCACATTAAAAGAACAAGGTCTAACGTGAGCGTGGTCGTACCTGTTAATGGTGGCATGTCAGTTTCTGTGACTATTTCTCCTTCTTCTATGGTTGTATCGGACGTCATCTGAAGCCTCTGCGGTAATATCGGGGCAGTGTGACACGGAGTGATGCCCTCTGTGGATGTGAGAGTGCTGCTTGGCATTTCTTCTGCCGGCTCGATGTCCAGCTGTTTCATGATTTCCTCTGCCTCCACCGCCTGGCCAGGAGAGTCTGAACCAGGAGTGGCTGTATACAAACAACGAGAGCAGTCAGTCAGTTTGGTCACATATTACAAAAACACTTTTTTTAATCATTCCAAAACATTTCTGACACTGATTATTACCAGTTTTAGTTGCTGGTGAGAAAAAGTTGAAGACTGGAGAGAAGATGGTTCCGAGCAGGGTGGTGCGTGGTGGACTGCTTGCTGCCTCGACGGGGACCTCTAGTTTACCGTTTGGTTTCATGGGTTTACTGTTGCAGGTCATTGTGTCTAAAAAAAAAAAAAAAAAAAACATCTCTTTAATAACAACTCCAAAAAATATCTGTTTAGATTTCTTTTCTTTTTTTCTGGTAAAGGCATATGATCTGTTTCACTGTAGTCAAGATGAGACATTTCTCTTACAACACTTCTTACTGGGTCTTTAATACCTTTATTTGGACTTTTTCGGCAAACTCTGGAGACTGCTTTGTTGGTAAGGCCTCTAGTCTGTGGTGTTGAAGTAATTAGATCGCTCTCAGAATTACAATCAATACGACTCCTCTTTGCAGGGATGTCCTGCTCCACCTGAGGAAAATAAAACCAGAGATACAGAACAAGTCAAGGTTACACATTGTTCACATGATTGCAGCTTTTCTTTTTCCTGATACACCAAGCTGAAGCTCAGCCATCATTTTGGCTGTTGGTGAGCATCTGTCACCCTAGTATTTGCGGTGTGTCCCGCACAATTGCACTACTAGATTCAGCATGTTGTATCAGCGTCGGAGCTGGTGCGGCCCGTCTGTGAGTGAAATCTCTCTGATTGGCAGTTCAGCTCAGTGCACAAGAAGAGAAACTGAAGTCAGCAGAGTAAACAAACAACTACAGTCAAGAGGGCATTAAACAAACTTGTTATATGAGGTAAGATTTTTTTTTTTTGCCATTGAGCTCTTTAGCAGAAACAGTTTGTGAGTGCTATGTTATTGTTCGCTAGTGCATGGTAAATATCATTTGTTCTTTCAACATTGGGTTGTGTTGTTAATGTGCTAACTAGCGTCTTGAATCCATCCTGTCTTTCAGTTTCCCTTTCAATGAATACAGACAACAGCTGCCTGCTGGTAGGGAGAGTGATTTCCTCTCATTCAAGCACAGAAAGTACATGCTAGTTGGTCACTGGCTGCAGTGTTTGCAGTGTGTTCAAGCGCAATTTTTTGGCCGAGACATAGGTGACATGAGGCAACGCAACAGTCTTCTTTGGCACTGGTTCTTTTATGACGGTGTGGTGTGTCTGGGCCTTAAGACTCTCATCTTTATTATAATGAAAAATACAAACAGTAGTGTTGTAAGAACAAGAGTAATGACAGCAATTAAATCATGGTACTAGTGTGTCTCAATCCATATCTAAAAAAAGAGTACTACATTTAGAAATTACACAAAATTATTTTTTTCCCACTACACTCCTTTCATTTTCTTCTGTGCACAGGATATGATGACATGATGGTGTTTTTCAGAGTTTATGGAGTGCAGGGAAATAAGAGCTGTGTTTCATTTCACTTATTTCACTCTCACTCTGCATCTTTTTCACTTTGAGCTGCTGTACCCTTCACACACATTCAATTGAGACCATGTTGAAAGAGTTACAGGAATGTTACTTTTAACTAAAGTGACTCTTATTTAGGCACCCAAACAATGAGAACGTGGCTCAAGTAAAAAGCAGAACAATTTTAGTGGGGGAGAGTTTTGCTTTTTAGAGAAATTCAGCCCGCTTTATTTTTTTTTGTTAAAAGATAGACACTATAGGATTTTACAGTTGGGAATAACCATTTATTATTATAACAGCTGTCACAATGTAAACAGTGGAAGTTCACAGAAACGTACTGAAAGTGTGTAGGAAAAAGGTTGGCTGTGTTGGGACTTTCTGTTAAGAGTCTTAAAACACTCTGAGCTATTATGTGTGAGTCACTGTTTCAAATTATCAGCACAAAATGCAGCTGAGGCACTGCTTTTCTCCGCATTAAGTAAGAGTGTGTGCTCCCACAGTGTATCATTATGTTACAGCAGCAAACACAAAATGGTAAAAGACCAGCTGGGAATCTTTATGTAAGCTCACCTTGACAGCATTTCCGCGGATGAATTTCTTTATAGTGGAGAACAGGCCGGTTTCATTCTTCTGCATCTTGCCTCTACCTCTCACCGGAGATGGCTCCACTTCACGGTGTTTCCGTTTGGCCTGGGTCGGGTGGGTTCGGCGGCCTAAGTTTAGCTGCTGAGGAGCTTTACGCACTCTCAGCCTCATCGTGCTCCGACGTCACATAGAAAAATCTGACAAGGAGGAAAGAAAAGTTAAACATTGCTTTAATGATGACAACAATACTAAAATCAAACACCAAAGAAAACAAACCTGTTAAATGTTACAGGTTGTTCAAACCCAAGCAGCTTTACAAGAACTTTCGCTGAATGAGATCATCTAAGAGTTTTAATTGAAGGAATACTTCATCCTCAAAACTGACCACGGCAGCTGTAGACCAGCAGCTCCTGTGTAAACTAGGTAAAATAATTGTTTTTGCCAATATAGTCTGTCTTTGAAGAGAGTATAAATATGATTCACTTATACTTCAGTTCCCTGACAAAAAGGCCCATCTGTTTGGAAGAGCTGATCATGTGACTGTATAAATGAAACTTAAATTATACTGCACGTGTTGTGCAGGAGTTTGTAAATGGATGTATTGGTATAGTTTTGCTGTTTTTAAACATAAACCCCTTTAACTTAAACTCATCAAGAATCTTCTCCATTCTTGGATTCTCCGCTGATGTAGGGCATGCGAGAAAAACAAAGTTTTCTACACCAAATTAACGTTAACACAGAGTGAGTTACTGACATAAAAACAATCATTTTGTGAGTGAAATATTCCTTTAAATTTAGGAACTATGTAAACAAATAACAAGTAAACAAGATAACTTGGTCAATACCAAAAAATACTGGGCGTCAATACAGTCTTATACACTGCAAATTAAATTCATTGATAGTATAACTTGTTTAGAATTAATTTTTCCAAAGACATGATGTGATTTATATACACTGATATACTGATGTTTTAAGATTTTTTTTGCTTTCAATTTAAAAAGTAGATAAAAATAATTTCATGGGGGTTTAACTGTTTTTCTACATCCGTTTTCATGTAATCACATTACATGAAAGCTATTGCCTGGCATTCACTGGCAGTGACTGCAAATCAATGCCAAAAATTATTACAACACTGACACACTTCATCAGGTTGGTCACATTAAATGAAAGTTATTGAAACTAAACATCTAACTTCCATAACAATAATTTTATGAAAAAAAGTACAGGAACTGAGCAGAATTGATTGAATGGAAGCTACTGGAAAATATGACATTATTTTCTATTAAAATATCTGAGTAAACTAAATGTATTACACATGAACAATCTAAATAAGTGTACAACATTAGAACAATTTAGCACAACTGAGCATAATCATGAAGGTACTGTAGCTTCAGTCTGAATGTGACGATCGGCAAATTAGTAAGGATAACCTAATACTGGCTGTCACGATTATTTAACAAGATTAAACAAAGTTTGAGGAACAACATGTTGTCAACACTGAATGTACAGTGTGTCAAACACACCGGTCAGTGGAGTAGGCGGTGTAACTTACGTGACTAACTACACTATGAGAGGCCTTTATTATGTTTAAATTAAGCTGATGTTCAGTACAAACGCTTTACGCATGCATATTTGGTAGATTATGCTGCAGCCTTATTAGCTACCTGTTGCTAAATCATATCTGGTAGCATAACAGCATCGCTGTCTGTCGTTATGTAACATTGGACAGGCTGTGTTAACACCAACGACGTCAGCTAGCGCTGTTAGCCAGCTGCTGGTATTTAGCATCAAAAGCCAAGTGTATAGCCACCACTGGTTTGACGCGGGTGCTACACTTATGTCAGGACAAGACTGTGTGTTAATGTGCCGACACCTGGCACATGTCCGCTGAATATATCCCGTATTAATCGGACTTTGTCTGAACGTAACTTAAACCAGATGCTGTCAGTGGGTTCCGCGGCTAGTTAACAGAAGCGGCTACAGTTAGCTTTCAGGCTAACAAAACGCCAGTGGCAGCAAAAGCAAGGCCGTGACATTATTCACTTCAGCTGCCACAGCACGTCTCACATGTGTCCCCGTAAACATATCTGTGTTTAACGTGCAAACTATCCATCAATGCTTCGCTAAAATAAATCTATTTATCAGCTAGCTACGCTCTTGCTAGCGCGTCATTTAGTTCGCTTCCATAATTATTTTCAGCCATTAGACTACGCCCCCTTCGATGGCTAACGTTAGCCGCTAGCTAGCTAGCTAGCAGCAGTCGGGCTACCAGGGGGGGACAAACAATTTTTGTTTACATGTAGACGCTGCTCGTTACTTACTGATGACCCAGGGAGCTCTTCAAAACTTGCCGCAGCGTTGTCAGCTCTCGGCCACGACCGTGGCGGCCACCGGCAGAGGTGGAGCCGTGGTTGTTACTGCCAGCTGTGTCTGTCGCTCGGTAGCTAGTCAAAGACCAAACATGTCTGCGGACGCCATTTCCCGCCTCATCACAAACATAACGTTGGTGGTGCGCAGGGGAATGCGACACACACACGTAGGAGAACCAACGTGGCGGAGTCAACAGAAAAAAGGCTCTGGTGTGTGTGTGTGTGTGTGCGCAGCCTGACCGAGACTCAACACATCACTTTATCCCTGCTGGTATTGTTGTGCGACTACAAGGAAGCTGTAAAGAATGTTAACACTGCTGCACACACTGACCTCAGCAGTTATTTGTTACATTGTGTACAGTATCTGTAATTTTTTGCACATAAGAAGGAGCATCTTTTTGCCTAAAGAGTGCCAGAAGTTGTTACAATTTTGAATGCATTTTTGCAGCCGTGTTTAACATTAGTGTTTGAGGAAAAAGTGCATTACAATAAACTTTGTTGGCTTAGTTGTCAGTCAAATGCAGCGACAAGAACTCATGTGGGAAACTGCAGACAGGAGATTGAAGTTGGCTGGTGAGCAGCACTGTGATTATAAACTGCTACTGGAAAATCAAACAGGGAATACAAACAAGCAAATATGTGAGGGGTAATCTGAATTTGATAGCTTTTTGCTGTATAAGGTCTGGGATCAAGTCCTGGCTGTCCAAACTTTGCACCAGCAATGAAGAGCCTTTGAAACACACTGTGCATTTTGCTGTATTACCAAGATGACACTAATCCAAGATGACACTAATCAAAACAAATTGTGCAGCAAGTTTCAGGCCCTGGGGGGCTGAAACTTGCCTATGAAACAAAGTGGCTGCCTGGAGGGCAGTAGTAGTCAAACCACCACTCAACCTGCCATGAAAAGGTCTACAACAGGCCCTCCCAAAAACGGAATGCAGCCATCCTTAGTGTTACTAAATACACCTGTGCGTTTCCTCCTATGGCATGTCAACATGTCTACCTTGAGAAAGGTCTATCCTAAAGACTTTTGATGCCTTGTAGACAAGACAGTCATTTTCAAACTGAAAACAATATGGCAAAACCATGGTAATTTTCACTAAAGTAACAGAATCATGCCGTTAATAGGCTTACACTTGTAAAAACATTCCCAGTAACCCTCTGCTACAGCACCAGAGTGAAATGGGAGGTCTGCATTTACAGCCAATTTAGTAGAGTGTAAACATTTAATATTTGAATGCAGACCATGCGGAGATGGTCGGTTGTGCAAATAGAGAATTGTACACCAACTGCAGATTGTGCTCTAAGCCATAAAGACATCATATTAATCACAAGCCTCAAAAAGTAAACAATGCAATGTAAAAATCACAGCATAACTGAGACAAATATAACATTCAATATTTCAATAAATACATGTAGATGTAAAATTCCATAAAGTGCAACAAGACTGAAATTAAACTGAGTATGTATTTATGATTTTCAACAATTTTACTTTTTCTTTAATGGCATAATATATTTATAAGTGTACACAGTCATTTAAATGATTAAAGAGTAATAATTTTAAAAATACAATTATGAAGTCAGCACTGACTGTACAACCACCAAGATGTTATAACTCAGTACTCAGCACTCATAGAAAAATAATCACTATGTACAAACTCTCTGACGTTGATGTTTAAGTGTAAGAACAGCACTTGTGGTAGTTTGCATGTTAATGACCGAGCAGTCCCAAAGACAGTGACTCATACAAAAGGCTTGCAGCACAAATGATTAACATAGTACTGAGAAAAATACATTTTCACAGACTGGATGCTTTCATATATAAGATGGAGACAAACAAAATCCTTAAACGCCAAGATACTACACACACAATGACTGACTTCCACCTATACACACAATTTGTAGTGTAGCAATCTGAAAAAGACTATACTGTATACTGTGATTAATGACTAGTCAGCAAAATAATTACCGCTATAGAACTGAGCATCCCTTAAATATCCTGAAATAATCATGTGATTGTACCAAAGCAACATTAATTGTTCATTCATGCTATGTGAAAATTTAAAAAAAAGAAAATTAGTTTATTGGGTGCAAGTGGGCAACATGGACTATATACCATGCAGAAATAAGCTGATTAAACTTTGGAAGAACGTGGCTAACCTCAGTTAGGCCGTGGGACTCAGGTAAAACTTACTGGCTTATTGCATATTGGTGCACCTACAGTAGGACTGCAAATCACAGAATCCTCTACAAACCTTTGTTCTAGGCTGATAGCTGCTTGGATAATGGGGTTGTTGAAAGGAGCACGACCTCACAGTTAATGTGCTGCAACAAAACACAAAACACTGACCTATAAGCAGCTAAAAGCTTCACACAACAGCAGAATTTAATTTTAAATCTCACTTTTTTTCTGCTCTTTCTCATTACAGTGAGTCATTTTATTCCATGTTAATATCAGCGCACCACTTACTGCAGATTTAACTAAATGTAGATATTTAAATATTCACGATCAAACTTGTTGTGATTAGTCTTAATGTCCAGGCCATAAATATTACCACTGTACTGCCCCCTTTATGTGTCTACTCTTTTAGAGTATAATGAATTTAATGTGCTAGTTCTTCTCCTAAAAGTTTTGGGAATGTAACTGCTATCTTGCAAACTGATGGTGGGGTTTCATTTCATCCCAAGATGAAAGAGTTTCCTGAATGGTCCTGGTCCACCCCACAGGCCCCTGACAGAAGAGAAATAAACAGACCATTAATGAAATGTGGTATGATGCATTACTACCACATATTAAAGCTGGAGTGCAGAACCTTTGTCTCCCCCATCTGACAGTGAGAGTAAGTACACAAACTACAACATGCTTATCACCATATACTGGGCAAACAATGGATGTAACCATGACATCACCCACTGGTTTGTGGACTCCCATTTTTGATCTTCGGCATCTTGAATTTTTGGAACTAAAAGTGACCCTATCTGGACGAGAAGGTGGAGACAATCCTTAACCTAGCTGCTATCTTGGTTAACACGGTGCATTTTCATCTGTAGCTGACTGTGACAATGACAATCCATCCATCCATTTTCATCTGCTTATCTGGGGCCGGGTTGCGGGGGCTGCAGGCCAAGCAAAGCACCCAGACGTCCATCTCCCCAGCAATGCTTTCCAGCTCCTCCTGGGGGAACCCAAGGAGTTCCCAGGCCGGACAAGATATGTAATTCCTCCGGCGATAGGCTTAATCAGCATTGTGAGAGGTCGTCTGGTAAGGGCTTGAATGTAACAGACGCTCATTTATACGTAAAAGTCCTGCACTCCAGCTTTAACATGTTATTGATAAGCCTGACTGTATACATACCGTAGAAACCCATGCCAGTAGAGGATAGGCATCACATCAGCTTTCATGTGGTACATGATTCTCCTTTCTTTGGCTTGGTTGATGGGAAATGTCTCCAGTGGTTGTCCATTGTAGTCAAACTCCGCCAGAATCACTGTGTTGTAGCTTGTAACCAACGGACATGAGGTGTAGCCATCGTACTGTAAACAGTGAGGTTACTGGTTATGTAAATGCACATTTTTTCAACAGAGAAAAAATCTGAATAATGTCTGATGTCAATGTGTCACTTACTATCTTATCTGGCTTCTCATTTTTCAGTATTTTGCTGATGGTTCTGTTCAGGATGGCGCTCTGTGCAGCTGAGAATGAGAAAACAGATGGTCAGCTTTTTAGGAAATAAGAACACTAATAATGTGTCCACAATCCGTCCTACAAACTAATTCTGTACAGTAAGTACTACATGCTAATTGTCATAGTGGACAGTTATAGCAGTAAGTATACACACACAAAATCAACATACTTAACTTTATACTAACAGAACATGACACAATGTGTCCCTCAAACTATGACTTTGAAATGTCACTGCAAGTCAAACTTCACAAATAAAAAACAAAGTGCCATCCTTAAGACTGATAACTCTTTTTTGTCCTTCAAGATCCTTGTGGAGCTGTGTCACCACCATCCACATTTTATTTTAGTATCCATCTACAGCACCTTTCCATAGTGAACATACTATATACTAAAAGTGTAGTATGGATCTGGGGCACACCGTAGAAGTTTAGAGACATCCCAGTTGCCCAGAGGGACTGTAGTAAAACAGAGGAAAGGAAAATAGCTGTATGAAGAAAAAAGGAGCTGTAATGTAGCTATTCTTTGTTGTCCTACCACTAGTGTGGCAAATAATTTTAAGTTTAACATTAAGTGGTGTCCAAGAAACTGTTCATTATCCACTTATCATGTGTGGACTTGCAGGGAGCTGGAGATCATCCCACCATATACTGGGAAAAAAGGCAGGCCACACACTGAACAGGTCAGTAGTGTATCACTGAGGTGACACATATGTACAAACACTCACGCCCATGGACAATCTAGAGTTGCCAATTCACCTAGCAGACATGTCTATGGACTGTGGACCCAGAGGAAAACAGGGAGAACATGCAAACTTCACAGCAGCAGCACAGCACAAAAGTCTTGGCCGCATACATGTGCCATCTGAGTGGGCAAGATTTTCTTACTGCGAGGCAACAGTGCTAACCACTAAACCCCCATGCTGCCCTGCCATGCTTTCACCTAATCCAAAATGTAACCTCTGTAGCCATGATGTTGTCAGACTTAAGAGTGCATTCATTTTCATAAGATCCATGTAAAATGTGTGTTTGACCTCTCTTGAGTCGAGAGGCAAACACCTGAGATGCCTTTACCAAAGCAAGCAAAATGAATTTGGTTTACATTCTGCCTAAAACTTTCATGTATTTTAATAAGTTTGTTATAGCTACATGTCCTTTTATTGTACGAGACAGGCGCTTGATTTTAAGTTAAACTGATGTACATATGAAGTTTTATCAGTAGAGGGCTCACTGAAGGAGGGTATCAAGGGAAATGATGCTCATCACTTGAAGCTCTACTTGCTCAGCCTCAGCTGTACTTAACACTTTCTTTCTAAAGTGGCATATTATGTAAGCATTTTAACAACCTCTATAAAAAGATACCTGCATAAGTATTTAGAAGATTTTGTTATCGGAAGTGTTTTGGTTTCCATTTGTAGTCCGAGTAGTATTGACCAATCACGTTTGAGTGGCAGCAGTCTCAGATCACACTGGCCATTGTCTGACGATGACTTCACTTTATTAGCTTTATTTTAAATGTATCTGCATTCATACGCTGATATTTTTTCATATACATTAGCTGAAATAACCAGTGCTAAGAAGAGGAGATCTTGGCCAGGGTATCCGCTTGCTACACTGGATCTCCCAGATTATTGGCCGTTAACCTGCTTACACTAAAATGTTACCAGGAATGAAGTCAGCATGTCAATATGCTTAGGTCAGAAAGTTAAAACACGACATTAGCTTTAAAGGTCTAGTGTGTAGGATTTAGTGGCATCTTTGGTGAGATTGCAGAGCTTGAACTTCTCCTGTATGCCAAGCTTGTAGGAGAGCTACAGTGGCCAACACAAAACCACGACAGACTGTGGGAGGAGGATCCGCTCATTCTGTAGATATAAATGGCTCATGCTAAGGTAATATAAACACAATGATTCTTATTTTCATGTGATTATGAAATTATGAAACCACAGATATGAATATTACAAACCATTTCTGCCAATAGATGCCCCTAAATCCTACACACTGGACCTTTAACCTTAAAACACAGCAGAGATGTCATTAAGGTCATTATGGTATGTCACTTATGGCTAGGTGTGTCATTTAGCATGACCTTACATGAATACACTGAATATACAAATGATGAACATGATTAGACTAAATTCTTTACTGCAGTCAGGCTGCAGTTGTGCAAGAAGTCATAAGCACTCATTTACAACCTGATGCTATCATCAGTGATGTGAAATTGCCAGAAACTTCCCATTACTTACTGTTAACAGACAGGAAATGGCACAAACACGGTTAGATTAAATTAGCCAGGCACAGAGGGGTTTTTTTTTCACCGTATGTCTGTATCACGTGCACAACATTTCTTTGTCAAATGTAATAATGCACTCAAACACAAAGGTAAACTGAGGTCATCATACAATCTCTCAGATACCAATCAGAAGTGTCCCGACATTACAAGCTTTATCGGGCGTGTCTGTGTTTTTATGATCTTGTGTAAATACACAATTGTGCAATACACTGAGGAAAAAACGTTTCAAGTTACAAAACCCACAAGCAGTAGAGTGCTTTCCAGTGTTGCGTTATTTCAGTGTTCAAACTAATGACACAATAATCACTTACCGACAGCAGCACCCGTTTTGGCTGTGGGCAGGTTGGTACAGTCTCCAATCCCAAACACATTCGGATACCTCTTATGTTGGAGGTTGTCTTTGTCGACATCCAGCCAGCCAGCCTCATCTGCCAGTGGACTGCCTTTAATTACTGAGCTGGGTCCCATTGGCGGCGTGACATGAAGCATTTCATACTAATAAAGAAAAACAGCTAAGTTTAGGAGTTATTAACTATTGTGACGTATATTTAGGTGTAAAGGGAGAAAGAATGTGTACTTTATTAGGTTGTTCATAACATAAATACAAAAAAATAAGGCTTTAAGGAGAAGGGAACACACACAGCACGTGGTGGAATAGGTTGTCCATTGTATGAAGCAGTTAATACTACACTACGAGGTTGAAATCATGGTTGAGGTACAGTTTTACCTCCACCACTTTGGTTTCGCCTGGCTTGTCGAGATTTTCAAACACAGCCTCTTGCTTGTCTGCCCGCACTTCAATCAGATTTTGCCTCAGGTTCACTTGTAGGTCACGCTGTTTCACAATGTCCCACAATGAGTCAGCATATTTCTTGATCCCAAAGAGAACAGGAAGCGACGTGTTGTATATTACATTGGCCTTTGCCCTTTTTCCTGTCTTGGATAGAAACATAAAAATACCTTCATTTAATATAGAAAAATCACACTTGATAGTTTCAAAATGTTCTACCTCTACATGACATTGTGAATTTTAAGTACTTTTCTGAGAAAGGCATCTGATAGGTACATGATCTTCTGAGGAGCTCCAGCACATTTCACAGGAGAATTTGGGAAAGTGAACACAGCGTTGCCCTCTTTGAAGTTCTGCAGTGCTTTCCACGTTTTCTCCACAGTTTGAACTGAGTAGTTTGACCCAATCTTTGGATGCTCAAATCCCTCTGGCAGTCCTTTGATCTGCAGTTTAGAAAAGTGTACACTTGTTTGAGATTTAACTGAATTGATATATAACAAGTTAACTGTGAATGAACAATGCATTACTTTACCTTCTCATAATGGAGTTGTAAACCAAGAGCCACTATCAAATAGTCATAGGAGATCTGTAATGTGAAAGAAAGTCTTAATATTATCCTTTCATTTTTAAAAAATAATCTGCTTCATATACAAACTACCACTCAATGCCAAGCCAGTAGATGACACATTATTAAGCAATTTTATGACATCAATACACACAGCAAACATACTTCAGTCCCATCATCTGTGCGGACAGTATTTGTGTCTGGGTTTATTTCCTGAACTTTAGATTTCACCCACTTCACTCCAGACGGCATAACACTTGCTGTGGGGCGACCTGATGAGGCTACAGTTTTTGCACCAGCACCAACCAGGGTCCATATTGGCTGATAGTAGTGCATCTGGGGAAAAAACAGAAAAGTTACTGTTACTGAAACATAAAAAATGTAAACACGAAGTCACAGTTTCACAATTTGTAGCTTGTATTGTCTTCTAGTGATACACAGAGAGAAGTGCGTGCATTAATTATCACAGCCCACTGGATCCTTGCCTCACTGGGCTCCACAACAGCCACATTCTCAGCTCCCATCATCCTCTTCATTCGTGCACCCATTGAAATGCCCCCACTTCCTCCTCCGAGCACAAGCATTTTGTAGTGCTGTTTGGCAGGGGCACGGCTGCTCGTGTGAAAATGGGAGATAGCAGTGCCTGTGGAGTGGCACTGCTTCAGACGACGCAGTGCAGCCATTCTGTGTCTGAAAACAAAATCACAAGTCATTTTGGTTGGCAACAATTCAGTTATGCTGTCTTGGACTCAAAATTAATCAACATGCCCTTCACATTCAGCTGCTCCATGTCCACATTCTGACTATTAGGAGGCAGAGAGGCAGTAGATTTGGCTATTAGAGTACTGGGTGCTGTAAATAACCCATGTAGGGTTGTTTGGAGAGTAGACTGTAGACATCCTAAATATTTAGTGTTTTGACATGCACTAATGATAACAATGAAATCATGAATTTGATTGTGGCTACTGTGAAAAGGGATCAATCAACCTGAGAACACACACACACACACCATAATATCAACAGGAGCACATTCACAGTGGTGAACCCTTCCTTAAGGTGACTTGTCTTGGCAAGTGTGGGAGTACACGTTAGCATAATAATAAGGGTACCTGCTTTAGCTTCAGTGAGACACTGGCTTTGACACATACTTTTCAGTCTATGTCCTACTTTGACAGAAAACTGAGACCCTTAAAACCCGAGCACATGTAACTAGTGACATATAAACTGTAGGTTATGTTTATCAGGGGCGTTTACATCCTCTACTGTGAAGCCTAACCTGAGCTGAACGGTTGCTGCTGCATGCTGCGTAACCAACTGACAGCGCTTTAGCACTGAAACATAGGGAGCGACAACACTTGTTTGATACTCACCTTGACCGGCACTTGTGTTCACCGCCTGTTTGACCGTCTGTCTCACCGTCAAGTCACACGAAACCGACAGAAAATAGTCCGACCGGCTTCAACTCGGTAAGGTAGGAGGACTTGTACAACCTGAGAGGAGCGTTACCCCGACGTGAACTTGCCGTTGCCACCCCTGAAGTCCAGTGCGTTTGTCCCGCCCCCTTCACCGCTCGACCAATCAGAAGCGATCATTGTCAACCGTCAGTTTAAAGTTCCTGGTTGAACAAACTTTATTTAACTAAACTTTTTGTAACAACCTCAGTCACTTCCACAATTTCACGTCCTCCATGTGTTTTCTTGTGTTAATAGGCTGTCGAAGCAATTCCGCTTTTATGAATCAAATTTGGATGTGGCTTCAGGAACATTAAGGTGGGCGGGTTTGTTAACTCCGCCCCGTTGAGCAGGTTATCGGCCCTGTCTGCAGCTCTGCCGGGCAGCACGTAGATGTCCTAGTATACACTGTAAACTATATTAAGGCTACAACATAAACTTTAAGTTTTGGTCGCTTTTCTTTGTCGTCAGGATAAATTACTGGTGAAACGGACAAGTGCAACTCCAAGTGGCGTTTGGAAATCTCAGATTTTCCAGATTTACTTGAACGCAGCACGCATTGTAAACAGTGTAGAGTGTCATTTTTTATTGCACAGATTTTAACAGAAGCAGAAAACTGCAAGATATTTTGTCTCTATCCTTGTGGGCATCAGTCTACAAGTAAAAAATAGCCCCCCTAAACTATGGCTGCAGTATATATTCATGACTTTGCCAATTTTCTGTACATTTTCTGCACATTTCCAGACAGATTTATATTAAGGAAATGGTGGTTTCATAGGCAGTTTCTCATATTAGTTTTGTTTAGATTATTAGGATTCCCCGCATCAAACTTTTCCATTATGATCTGACCAGTGACCCCCGACTCCCACGACCATTTTAATATTTCTGATGAAAATCAATTTATTCAAACTGGAAATATATATATGCATTTGTACTTTTAATGTAAGCTAAATAAGATGTAAGAGTGCATAAAAAGCATTAAAATTAAGCCTTAAAAATAATAAAAAAGCATCAGGGGAGGATTGCCTGGACTGCCAGGCAGAGGTCCAAGCCAAGGCCTGCATGTCCTCAAATCTTAGAAACACCCTTGTTTACACATGACCCATGTGTGACTGCTGCAACTGGATTTGCCTCTTGGCAAAGATGAGTGGTTACAGCAAACATCAAAAGGCTGAAAATTTATTAATTTATTATATATATATAATATACTAATGAATATATTAATGTATGTTTATTAACTGGCCTCAGGCCTCCAGTCATTTTGCAAAAGTGGCCCCTGGGCAAAGTAAGTTGAGTATCTATGGTCTACTGTCTTAATAACATTAGCTCTGTAATTTAAAAGATAGGTGTTAACTTCAGTTACAGTTACCTCACATTGCAGTGTTATTGGAGAATAACCCACTGTGCCATAAAGAATAAACAGTCATCACCTTTGGAGGTGTGTAATCATTTCGTATCATGTGGTTTTATATACCCTAAAGGCCTCACCCTGTGCACAACTGTTTATGCATTACACAGTAAGGAATCACTAGTTCTGTTTTCAGCAGAAAATGTAAGAGATATATTCTGATTGTGCTGAAAGAAAAAGCATTACTGAGATATATATATGGAGGAAATATCTATTTTTTTAAAATGGTATGGCCATCATAAGAAAAACACAAACAAGGATCCACTTCTATCTTGCCTGCGTTGTTATCTGTTTTACTGTAGAAGACTGAAGCTGTAAATTTAGGAGACTATTGACCAAGGAGCGCAGTGTCAGTTCAGTTTACAGCTTTTGGAAGTATTACCTGGTGTGATATGAGTCGCATCTGGTTCTGCATGCCTGTTTTATTGAGGGATCACAACTATGACACTAACAATAGCTGCTGGACACATAAACCTGCCCCACCCTATCTGCCCTAAAAAATATATCTATATCAGGCTTATTCAAGGCTCCATGAAGGAAATTAAGTATAATGGTAATGGCATGGTTATAGATGACTGTGACAGTGTTTTCTCTTGGTTAGTAACAAACAGCGGTATCCATTTAGTTCAATTTAACATTGAAAATTGTGTAAAAGAAAAATCATTATAAATACTAACCAAATTACACAACTATATGAATGAATGAATAAATAAATAAACAAATAAAGATAAACACATGTGGTTACTAGGAAACTGAGGTGGCAAAAAGGGATTATAGGCATGGAGTTGGTTAAGATAAAATTTCTAAGAACAAACTACAGATCAATTCATTCAATAATATAAAAGACACAATAAACAAACAAACGGCTAATTTCTTACAGATTCTTACTGTTGTGATTCCTAAACACACAGTGATAACTTTTAGGTCCTTCAGTGGCATGTATAGCGAATCATCCAGCAGTTCATTAATCATTCACATGGCCTGAAGACAAATGTAATAATAAAAGTTTGTGACACTGGCAAAACAGAGCAATATGACCTGCTATGATTCACAAACGTTGCCTCACTCTTCTCAGTCTGAACTTTAATATGACTGTGCTCAAGGGCTGTGACTGTAGATGACTTCTCATTATCCCACAGAATCAGTATATCTGGACTCCAAACAGTGCTCACAGTGTTGTGATATACTGAACTGATCTTTGTCATTTTCCTCATATTAAATATGGAATTCATCGAGTGGTTTCCTGGAGTCAGGAACAGGACGTTTGTATCTACAACAACACAGCTCTGGCTGACCTTTGATAATGTGACCATGTGATGGTCACTGGAGGATATTGTTTGGTACACACTACTGTCTCATCATGGAGCCGTTAATCAAGAGATATGATATCTAGACACTGAGAGGTATACTGTATGTATATTTATTTTTAGAATATTAAAACAAAGTGTATGTGTAGTGTTGTTGTCTGGGGTTTTGTTTGTGTGTGTGTGTGTTTTTTGTTGTTGACAAAACAACTGTTTAAAATGGTATCCATGCACTCAGTTACCAGTTTATTAGGTACACCAAACTGAACCAATGAACTTATGTGTGTGTGTACATAAGAAACAAAGCAAGAAGAAATTAAAAATAGAAAATATGATGTAACATCCTACACCAGAGGCCTGTGTAAACAGTGTTTTCTGACTTTTATTCATTTGAAAATAATAATTGAACTTAATCCTCATGGGGGCGACATTGCAACATTTTTATCTAACACAGCCTCAAGACAATTAGAGGACAATTAGCCTATTTAAACTATGCCTACAGTCCTAACTGACCTCCCTTCTTTTTGTAATTGCATTTGTAAATGTTACCTGGATTTCATCACTTTAATATGGTAAAAGTATGTAAGTGTTTACATATAGGCTACCAAAAGTAAAAGTCATTGTGCAGAAGGGCCCATACAGAATATTCCTATATTATATTATTGAATTATGATTACTGATGCATTGTTATGTAGGGTAGTATAGGCCTATCTTTATCCACACATATACATCCAAGTTTAGTTATTTTTTGTATTACTAATCTGGATCTGCTAAGTAGCTTATGTTAACAGTTAAATGTAGGTTAGCGGATTTAAAAGTAAAATATTTCCCTCTGAAATGTAGAAGAGTTATTTCAGTGGTGTAGCTTAATTCAAGTATGTGTGGAGAAAGTTGAGACAAGAACATGCAGTTGCATGTGATCAGATTGACACCTCAGAATTACTCAAGGAGAGCTGAACAGGGCCGTAAAAGGGCATCAACCCAACAGCGGGGCAGGTATCTGCTCCTTAATGTGAGGAGGAACGGGAGGAGCACTGCTAGAGCCCGACAAAATGATCTCCAGCCTGTTTCTGAGCAAACTGTCAGAAACAGACTCCATGAGGGTGGCACGAGGGCCTGACATCCTCTAGTACCTGTGCTCACAGCCCAGCACCATGCAGCTCGATTGCCATACACCAGAGAACACCAGAACTGGCAGGTCCACCACTGATGTCCCGTTCTCTTTCCAGAAGAGAGCAGGTTCACACTGAGCACATGTGACAGAAATGAAAGAGTCTGGAGACGCCATGGTGAATGTCATGCCGTCTGTAACATCATCCAGCATGACCGGTTTGGCTGTGGGTTTAGTGATGGTCTGGGGAGGCATATCCTTGGAGGGTCACACAGACCTCCTATGACCTGTCATAGTCAACAGTACTCTGCCTGCTGTTAGGTACCGTTAGGATGAAATCCTCAGAGTGATTGTCTGACCTTACGCTGGTGCAGTGGACCCTGGGTTCCTCCTGGTGCAGGACGATGCCCAGCCTCATGTGGCCACAGTGTGTAGGCAGTTCCTGGATGACAAAGGCATTGATGCCATTGACTGGCCCTCTCGTTCCCCTGACCTAAATCCAACCATGGGGCATTATGTATCGGTGCATTCAACACCACCAAGTACAGCCACAGACTGTCCAGGAGCTACAGGTCTGGGAGGAGATCCCCTGGGACACCATCCATCGACTCATGAGGAGCATGCCCAGACATTGTTGGGAGTGCATACAGGCATGCGGAGGTCATACACACTACTGAGTCACATTATGAGTTATTAAGATAAAATTCATTCAAGTTGGATCAGCCTGTGATTTCAGTGTTTTCAATTATAAAGCCAGCCCTCAGTGGATTGATGATTTTGCTTTCCATTGGCTTGCTATGCCATTTGTTCTCAACAAATTATACAATGTGCATCAGTAAAGATTTTCAACTTGAATAATTCATTCAAGATCTGATGTGTGATTTAAGTGGTCCCTTAATTTTTTTTTTTGAGCAGTGTATGTCGCTGCTATCCAATGTATAGTCACTATTTGACAATGTGATGACATGACACAATATACAGTAGCAAAATCTGACACTAGGGCCCGCTGTAACCAACACAACATATCCTCCTGAGATCCTGTGTCCTCATATGCAGCCATCACATTTTGGATTTACTTAACCTTGCACTTCATTCTACTTAACTTAGACCTGTTGTCCTCATTGGTGGACACGTTTTGCGCCATCTAGTGGCAGTAAGACCACAATTCACTAATCCATGTAAAAACAAGATGGCAGCCAAGTCAGTCTGCAGCCGACCCCAGCACAAAAGTGGACAAGGTACAAAACCTGATCACATTTTATAGTTGAAGATTAATCATGGTTAATGATAATTAATAATGTTTGTGGTCTGATATGGCAACAAATTTGACCAATTTTAGCAGCGGTAATAAGCTAAGACTCTGTTAATTAGGAAGTACTCGTTTGAGGACATTGGGACTTAATTATTGTTGACAATGTTTAGTTTTTTGTACCTATCAGGTCCTACTGATCCCAAATAACCAGGAGACAAAACGGAACTTTGGGTCTCAGGTGGATATAGTTCATCTCATCACAGATCACACTCTTCCTTTTTATTTACTCATTCACAAAATGATTAAGTTTATCCTTTAAAATATATGTCTATGATTTTGTATTAGTACATTGTTGCTAATTGTTTCTGACTTTTTACAGTCCTAAATGTAATTGTGCTTCAGCAACACATCAGAAATGTCATGCTAATAATGTTTATTGAATTCAACAAAGAGAGAGAGAGAGAGAGAGAGAGAGGTGCTCATTGCAGAGCGCGCACACACATTCGCGCACGCTCCCGCATCTCCCCGGTGGAGGCTCGAGCCTGGGTTGGCTGATTCCTCTCCAGTCTCACTCTTCTTTCCTTCTCTCAGAATATCGTGATTGCTTTCTGTTGGCTGCCTGCAGCCATTTTCACAGCCCACACCGTCTGCTGTCTCCTTCTTCTGATCGGGCTTTGTTTTCCATTCAGCCACACGGGTCCATCCATTCTTTATTCCGGAGGAGGAGAACAGCTTTACTGCGGATCCATCTGCGGAATGTGGAGCTTGAAATAAATGACAGGATACATGGAGACAACAAAAGACTGCGGCTGTGACAAACTTGTGCGAGGTAAGAAACCAACATATATCCCTGTGAATTAACTCAGGTTAATGTTACACTCTCAGCTTTGTGTTGTCACCTGGGATCTTTTGTTAAGGAGACACACAGTTCACTGGGGATTCACCTGCTGCTGCTCACACCAGGAGTTTAATTAAAGTTTCTCCTATAAACAGAAAAGAAACAAGACACTTTGTGTGTGTTGCCTCAGAGGTAACACCAGTTATATTACACACACACACACACACACACACACACTGACTCAGTCCTCCACCTGCACCCTTGCACTGCAATACTGCAACATGCTCAGCTCCACACTCCAAAGTGTACATGGTTCATGGTGGTTTCCTCCAGTGATGGAACAAATTTTCAGATTATTTACTCAAGTAAAAGTAGTCTAGTTATGTAAAATACTCCACTACGTGCCTGTGCAATATTTCACCACTTTCTGTGCAGCACTGAGTCAGTGGCTACTACACACCATGTGTGTATTCAGTTGTTCTGTGCAGCTGTCAATCATGGACGTACTGTATGTGTGTAAGTGAGAGGTGTGTAATGCTTTTAATGTGTGAATGATGTTGTGTGTATTTTATTGTAGTCTATTTTGTGATCGTTTTTAACCAATGTAAAGTGCCTATGAGTACCTTGAAAAAAGCTGTAAAAATAAAATGTATTATTATTATTATTATTATTAATTTAATATTTTTAAGTGTATGTAGATTTTATGATTTATTTTATTTATTTCTATTCATATTATTTATTTATTTACATTATTTATATCATACTATATCATTATTTATTATCTTTATTTTCATTTGATCTGACTTGATTTGTATTTTTGTTTGTCTCAATCACTTATTATTTTATTTTCTAAGCATCTTGCATCTTGCGTCTGACCCTTGAGCTGCTGTGACATGTGAATTTCCCCAGTGTGGGATTAATAAAGTCTTATTTATCTATCTATCCATAACAAAACATGTCACTTAAGTGAATGAAGCTAAGTATTATTAGCAAAATGAACAGATAAATCAGAAATCAAAGTACTCATGAGAACCAAAATGGCTTATATAAGTACTATACTGTTATATATTACATTATTGGGTTGTCATTGCTGATGCAGGCATGTGCACATAGCTTTTTATTGTAATTAGTAAACATGAAGCAATTTTTTTTTACATTTTTAAAAATATTATTCAAGTTTTTATTGGTTTCAAAGGCTCAGTACGTGGTGTACATATATTATTTTTGGGCAAACAAGAGTACAAGGTGTATTTATCCTTATAATGTGGAGGTGGACTCCAGTACATAAAGAAAAATTAACGAAATACCTCTAGAAGGAAGGAGAAGAAAACAAACTAACAAACGGAAACATGTCACACACACGTCCTCATACATCACTCCGCAGGGCCACCTAATCACACAGAAAGTTCATAATTTTGTAGGCCTATCTTCCATTTTAATATGAGTCCGTAACTGGTCCCAAGGAGAAACTCCTTTCTCCTGATTGCTATTTATTCTACTGAGCATACATTCATAAGATGCCATTTCCACCACTGCATCAACCCATTCTTTCAGTTCTGGGGATTTGTTATCGTCCAGTGTCTTAGAATAACTCGACTGACAGTTACTAGACCCACAATGACAACTGTGTGAGCTTCCCCCTCGCTTCTTTCACATATTTACCACATCCTGACACAATTACATCAGGATTTTTTCAGTTTAATAGTTGGCTAAATTGACAATACATACCATTTTCCCATAGAATAGGTTTTGTATGTAAAATCTAAACCTGTAAAGTGACTAAATAAATCTATTGGAGTACAAACTGCAACATTTCCCACAGAGTTGTGGTGATGTAGACGTGTAACGTAGCATTAAATTGAAACACTGAAGTAATGAAAATTGCACTTAAGTACAGAAAATGTATTTATAAGTAAGAAAAGCAGATCTGTCCGATGACTTGTCTGAACAGTATGAAAAATTTGTTGCGTTTTGTTTTCTACTGTGAATTGTGCAATACTTTGTTCAGTAAGATGAAAATATTGATTTTGTAAATATGGAAGATGCACAAACACTGCGGGCTGTTCACATATGAAATATAAATTAGCCAGTTACCTGGAGAAAGCGTGGGAGAACAGAGAAAGATGCTCTTTGCCAAGATAGTCTGTTTGTTTGTGTTCCAGGAGATGTTAGCAAAGTAATGATGTCTTGTAATCCCATGTGGGAGAGGCCACATGATCTGGCATGACACAAAAATAAAAGATAATGAGCAATAATGCAGTGACACCTCTTCTTTCCGCACATTCATTTTAGGGAAACCCTCAGGTGGTCCCTGGAGAAGATGGCATTCTGGAGGAGAAAAACTCACATTGGTAAGACGTCTTTTATTTCTGGATTGAAAACAACGTAGAGGAAACCAACAGGAAAATATGGTTTGATGTGGAGGGTACCTGGTTTCAAGTTTGAGGTGTTTATATCGTTGAAAAAAGCAAAATGTAAATTGCAGTTTCATGTTTTGTTTGTCAAAAGCTGGAGACATGCCTTGTCTCTCAGACAGCTTTACAGTAACTCCTCATCCTGTCCTGGTGCAGAGGTGGCTCCAGAGATTAAATGAAACTGTATACAGAAGCCTCTCTTTCTTTCTTTGGGCATTTGTGTGTGTGTGTGTGTGTGTGTCTGAGCATTTATTTATCATTTGCAGCATCCTGTAATCAGTATCTGTCTTACACACAGAGTGAGGTGACCTTATGCCTCGCAGGGACAGACTCAGATTTTTCATTGTTTTTAAATGGTACTGTCATCCCTTTGGAAAGAAACATTTTGTGTAGCTACAGAAACTGATGATCTAAAAGCTTCCTGTATCGATGTTGTACTCCGGAGGAATATGGTCTGAATAACTTCCTGAAGCATTTATGAATCATTTTCACTATGCGCTGTTTGAACTTGCAGTCTTACTCAAGAAAATAAAAAGCTCCTCCAGGAATCAGCCTGTTGAAAAAACAAGATAATGTCACACTACATTAGAAAAACAGTACTGCATTTACACATCCTGTAATTAAATGTTTAAGCAGACCAAAGCCTTTCTTAATAATTAATTGTCATCGTAACTGATAGCATGACGAGGGCAGTCTGTTGTGTGAGGAGGTCTATCCTGTTGCAGCTCTGTGCATGTGTTATGCATAATTCAACAATGATTTAACCTCGTTTGGAAACAACAGATCTAGCAGTGGGCTGCCTCGGGCGTTTCTCTGTGCTAATAGTTTAGAGTGCTTTAATAAATGGTTTTGTCATGTTGCAGATGGCTTTTATTGTGTTGTTTGTGAGTGAATATATTTCCTGTATAAAAAGCACGACTAAGAATGATAATGAACCTAATGAATCACCTTGATGTACAAGCCATGAGATGAATGCCAAAGCGTGTAATTGCGGATGAAGTCCTCAGTTCGTGCATAAAAACAGGCAGGCTGAGACAAAGTCCACGTGTCACAGACACTCTTACAGCTGTATTTCATCCAACCTATGAAGCAGAATCACACAACATATACTTTAAGATATCATAAGGTGATTGATTCTGTGTGAAAGTCATACCGAGCAAAGTTCTAGTGGATTTCTGAATCTTAGTGTCAAACATTTAAAGAAGAGAAATAGCTTTTAATATCTTTAAGAAGTGGGACCACAGTGTGAGACAAGAAGACATGGCTGACTGGAAATGTCGTACTGTATAAGTTATGTACACGTTATCAACTGCAAATACTGTGATGTTTAAAGACTCTTTCTGATGAAATCAAGTTTTTAGATCAGAAAATTAGGCCAGTGGTGCACAGCCAGACTATAGTCACCCACACTGTTGTCACTGTTGAAAATAGCTTAGCTTAGCTTAGCTTAGAGTGAAAACTTAGCTGAAAACAGAGGGAAACAGGGGTAACCTGGCTCTGACAAAAGGTAATAAACCCTCCCAGCGAGCCCATTTAATACTTATTTTATAATACCTGGCAACCAGTTTTAGTTCATTTTATATTTATGACTAAGAACAAGTAGGCAAAAAGTCCAAAAAGGCATGCATGTGGTCATAACAAGGCAGGCTGGTACACTTTGACTGGGAGAGCACAAAAGATAGTCTGGCTGGAAACAACAGCTAAAGAGCAGGGACTTAATTACGAGTGCGTTTGTGGGTGGAGGTCAGGTGATGTCGACGGACGGGAATACACTGAGCACTACTGTAGGACACAAGGCAATGACAAGACGTACCACTTGTAATACTTTACAGTGATCACCTCAGTTTCTCAAGACGATCGATTCCAGTGTCTGCCAGTGTCACTGTATGTGATTGAACCCATTTAATAGGAGAAACTGGAAGAAAAGAAGGAGCGCTATACCATCCTCCACATAAACATTAGAATTCAGCCTGCATTGTTTCTGTTGAGACCCTCTGAGGGCTCTGACTTTATCCCTGTGCAGTATACTGTAATAACAAGGCTGCTTCCTTTAGCGAGACGTCACTCTCTGCTTCAGTGGATTAAAGAAAAGCCTTCGACAATATTGGGGTAGTACAAAGACAAGTACAAGGCTCTCCATGTGAAAACTCTCACAGTTTCTTTAAACATTATGGTCTGAGGTATTTTATTATTTTTGTTCATGTGTAGCTTTATTGACTTGTCTCTTGATGATGACCTTGTGCTCTCTGTATGCAGAGAAGGAACGCCATGTGAAAGCCAACGCACGGGACTACAATGACAAGTTCTCTTATGCAGTAAGTAGATCTAAATATCAGATAAGGTTTGCTATACGCACAAGTATAGGCTGTGGTTATTTCATCAGTGCTGTCTCTGAATGTGTCCTCTGTAGGACAATCACATCAAAACCTCAAAGTACAACGTCCTCACCTTCTTACCCATCAACTTGTTTGAGCAGTTCCAGAGGGTCGCCAACGCTTACTTCTTAGTGCTGTTGATACTGCAGGTAGGAGAACTGAGATGCCTTGTGAGCATGTATCTGCTTCAATTAATGTACGTTTCTGGGGGAAAGACTGTGTGAAATTGAGTGAGCTAAGCTGCTTTTCTTTTCTAAAGGTAATTCCAGAAATTTCCTCTCTGTCCTGGTTCACAACCATCGTGCCTTTGGTGTTGGTGCTGGTAATCACAGCTGTGAAGGACGCCACAGATGACTACGTTAGTGCAACTGTTAATGTTTAACAGCTCTCCTAAATGCTCCACTTTTGTCTACCATGGTAAAATATTTACCCTTTTCTTTAAACTTCAGTTCAGACATAAGAGCGACCAGCAAGTCAACAACCGGCAGTCTCAGGTTCTCATCAGAGGAAGGTACTTTATCTTCTTTCTCATTAAGTGCTTTGTATAACTGCTGAAAAGCCAAATCACATGCACGAATTATTATATGCTTAATACATACTCTGGATGTTTAAGTGGTTTAAAGGGACACCTCACCCACAAAATCAGCATTTGTCTGTCAATGACTCCCTTTGTGTTACACTAAATTTCTCATGAAAACTTGTTGTCCTCACATGTCTCTCTGATGAACAAAGAATTTAAAAAACTGAGAAAAGTCTTGATGAACTAAAGTAAATGGGGACCAAGTTTAACAAAAGCAAAACTATATCCAGCACCCGTTTACAAACACACACAACTCATGCAGTATAAATCAAGTCTCATTTTATACAGTCGTATGCTCAGCACTTCCCACACACATGCATTTTCTCTATAACATTGTGATTTAAACCTGTGGCATGTACGAAAACATTAATAGTAAAGTTTTAGCCAAAATGCGTTTTGGAAGTATCGATCATATGACTGGATAAATGAGACTTGGATTATACTGCAGAAGTTGTTTGAGAGTTTGTAAACTGATGTTTTAACACAGTTTTGCTGATGCGGTCCTCCCTTGCTTCAATTGGACCTTCACTAAAGCCCCATTTCCACCAAAGACATTTGGTATGGTACCTCTGGAACCAAAAGTGACTCCTCAGACATGGTACCTAGACCCTAGTGTTTCCACCGCAAACAATAAATGTGGGCGGGGTTGTCGTCACTCATCGCTCTGGCCATTTCCTCGTTACCAGTGACACAGATCGAAGTCTGCACCTCGTTTATCGTCCACAAAATGGGGTTGCATGCTGACATTTCAGAACAGAATAGAACACGCTGCAGTGACAGTCTCTCTCCATGGGATATTCAAAAATAGCAGGTTTGTGCATTTAGTCCTTCTCAGGCAAGTTGGGGGGGTTAATGTTGCCGGAGCACACATGACGCTCCGCAGTGCATTGAAATTGAAGGTGTGATGATAGTTTCACATTGTCAACTCATGCATTTAAGTAACATTACAAATTAATATTCCACCTTAAAAGTTGCCAGCAGTCAGCCCAGTGAATTAAATTATATTTTTCTCAGATTCCAGCTGCTGTGAGAGGCAGCAAGACATCCTTTTATTTTATGGTTACGAACAGGTTATGAACAGTGGTTACACAAGCCTCAAAACCAGCCACAACTGACCGTCCACTACTGACCAATCAACGGACTGCAGTGTTCACAGCTCCACCTTTTAGTACCAGATCTGTGTGCTAGGTACCCCAACAGAGGGGGGACCAAGAATGGGGACAGTATGGAACAGTTCCATTGGTACCATCCACAACTTTGCACAGTGGAAATGAAAAAAAAGCATACCGAACTGAGCTGAACTGTACTGCTTGGTGGTAACGGGGCACAAGCACTGGCTCTCACACACAGACTGGCCAATCATAACATAGCATCAGCCAGCTCTGACATGGCTGTGCTCCACAGACTCATAAAGTTGTTTCAGATACTCTTCATTTTCAGGCTGGTTTTGTGGATTTTTAGCTAAACCTGGGGCACGTCATGTATTAATGACACAGGTTGGAAGCAGATATATGTTTCTTCCCCGTCTCAAAACCAAAATCAAACCCTGAAAAGTGTACTAAAACAAAATCAAACACAAAAGTGTTTCATTTTCCTCTGTCTTGATTGCCAGTGATGTGGTGGTTCACTTTGACGCTGTGATCTGTACGTTAGGCTTTAGCTTCTAACTACCTTAATCTTTTTTAACCTGTTGTTGCTGCTGAGTCAGTTTGACATCCTGGATACATCCTTCAAACACAGACTGTAGACCTCTGTCTGCTTCTCTCTCAGAAAGCTTTTTTGTTTTTCCATAAATTTGATAATATTTCTGCAGGAAGTGCAGTTTGTTATGGTGTGGGCTCCATGCTTGACTCCACCAGCTTGATGGACCATCACTAAGTAGCGGAGCTTTGAAAAGAGTCGATCAAATCTGTTTTTTGGATTCTCTGTTTGCTGTGAAGCCATCTGAGAAAAACAGTTTTCTTCATGAATTTAATGTAACACTGGGTGAGTAACTGATATACAAATGGTCTTTTTGTAGAATTAGCATTTTCCTTTAATTATGAGTCTCTCTGTTTTTATTGTTCAAGCTTGCAGAATGAGAAATGGATGAACGTTCGAGTGGGGGATATCATCAAACTAGAGAATAACCAGTTTGTTGCTGTGAGTAAACGCTTTTGTATGTTGTGAAGTCTTATGTTAACTGGATGCCTTTTTCATTTTGTCGCAGTGTTTATTAGAGGATGTTCAACCCTGTCTCACACTCACATATAAGAGAGGTGGAGGTCAATGATTAAAGGTTTCTTCTGGGAGATCTGGAGCCCGCTTGGGTTCAGTGGTGCAGAAATTGATTTCTTTTTGCCTTTTCTCACTGAGTGTTTCTTATTGGTTTTACACACAGGCAGACATCCTCCTCCTCTGTAGTAGTGAGCCCTATGGACTGTGCTATATTGAGACTGCAGAGCTCGACGGGTAAGTGCTGCACTGGTTATGTAAAGTAAAACTGAAGAACGCATTTGTTTGTTTGCGTAAGGGAGGAAACTGTGACCTTGTGATTCATCTGGTTTATTGCTTTCACAGAAACTTTTCTGAACAGTTTCTACATTACTACATCAACATAGAAGACTAATTTGTTTTTCCCATTTCTCCCCAAACAGAGAGACGAATTTAAAAGTTCGTCAGTCTTTGACCGTCACCTCAGATTTGGGAGATATTACAAAACTGATGGACTTTGATGGTGAGCTGACACTTCACATATAAGTTTATTTTGACATTTGTGTGACTCTTCAGGCTCTCTGTGTGTGAACATGTTAACTTGTGTTGTGAATTTTCTCCTGCAGTGATGACGTATGTCAGGTAAGACTTCGTTTGCTTTGTTCCTCAGGAGAAGTCATTTGTGAGCCACCAAACAACAAGCTGGATAAATTTACTGGAACTTTGTTCTGGAGAAACAACAAATACCCTCTGGATAATGAGAAAATGCTGCTGCGAGGTTGTGTTCTCAGAAACACTGAGTGGTGCTTTGGGATGGTCATATTTGCTGGTACGTTTTTTTTTTTAACTATTTTGGGGCTTTTATTCTCCACATCCATTAGCCATAAAGCCTGTTATTGTTAGTGTTCTCTAATTGTCGTTTCTTCTCTGCAACAGGTTTGCAAACCAAACTGATGCAGAACTGTGGAAGAACCAAGTTTAAAAGGACAAGTATCGATAAACTGATGAACACTCTGGTTTTGTGGGTAAGTTCTTTGTTGCTTTTATGTGATCCATTAATAAACCAAAACAGTTTTCTAAGAACATAAAATGATGATCTACATTTCAGATATTTGCCTTCCTCATTTGTATGGGAGTTGTTTTGGCCATTGGGAACACTGTCTGGGAGAGCTGGATCGGCAGAAACTTCCAGGTGTTTTTGCCGCGGGATGAGTTTCAGAGAAGCGCTGTTTTCTCCGGCTTCCTCACCTTCTGGTCCTACATCATCATCCTCAACACCGTTGTGCCCATCTCACTGTATGTCAGGTGAGAACAACGTTTATTTCCCAAAAGCTGTAACTATGACTCCCATCTGTTCAGCCACACATGTCCGCTAGTTACACTGTATTTTATTCACTGTAATTTGTTTTACTGATAATTTATTTGTTATTGTAGGACAGGTTTCTCTCTCCTGTCTCACCTATAAACTAACAAGTAATTGAATTAACTATCAAAGGGCTGTGGATGAAGGAGGAGCACAGAGGCAGCTTCTCTGTGTAACTTGAGCCACTTTAATGTCCGAAAAACAACGTAGGACAACTGAACATCGACAACAATACTCTCACATCTCATATTTATCACTCTGCCAAACTCAATCACAACTCTCATGACCTGCACACAAGGTGTGCAATATTAAATAGCTCCAAATTCACCGTAAAGAGCAAAATAAAATAAGTAAACAATATTTGAATGTAGTTAACATTAAATTATGTAGATGCAAAATAATGAACAGAGAAAAACAAGACAATCTGCTGGATACATCTTACATTATGCTATTATTATTATTTATTTTTGTATTACTTTATCTCCTTGACTTTATTAATCTGTTATTTTCTCTATCTTTGGCTGTAAGGTGAGTCTTGAAAGGTGCCTATAAATAAAGTGTATTATTAGTACTCTGCCTTCAGTTCAGTGTATATTGTTGCTTTGAAATTTTCTTCACATATTCTAAAAGTAAAACCGTGTCTAAGCACAATTAATCTATATTAATTTAATCTGAAAGTTGTTATGTTGTTCAGTAAAACATGTGATTAAACCTTCTATCAGTGTGGAGGTTCTGCGGCTCGGTCACAGTTACTTCATTAACTGGGACCAGAGGATGTACTACAGCCGGACGGACACAGCAGCGGAAGCTCGCACCACCACCCTGAACGAGGAGCTCGGTCAGGTGGAGTTTATCTTCTCCGACAAGACGGGCACCCTCACCCAAAACATCATGGTCTTCAGCAAGTGCTCCATTAATGGAAAGACGTACGGTGACACCTATGATGAGTTTGAGCAGAAGGTAGAAATAACAGAAGTAAGTGAGGAGAAACAGGCATAAATTCTTCACTGGGTAACAATATTCATAACAACATAAAGCTAATAACTATGTTGTTGGTCCATGTGCCTTCAGAAAACAGCCTGTGTGGACTTTTCCTTCAACCCTCTGTGTGACAGGAGGTTTAAGTTTTACGATGGCAGCCTGGTTGAAGCCATAAAACTGGAGGATCCTGCAGCGCAGGAGTTCTTCAGACTGCTGGCTTTGTGTCACACTGTCATGCCTGAGGAGAAGAGCGAAGGTAAACTGTGCACACGGTTCAGTAGCAGCAGCAGTAGTAACAGAGATAGCTGAATATACTGAAGTGGCTCTGACTGATGTTTCTGTTAACATGAAGGAAACTTGGTGTACCAGGCCCAGTCACCTGACGAGGGAGCCCTGGTCACTGCGGCGCGAAACTTTGGGTTTGTCTTCCGGGCCAGAACCCCCGAGACCATCACGCTGTGGGAGATGGGACGCGCCATCACCTACCAACTGCTGGCTATACTGGACTTCAACAACGTGCGCAAGAGAATGAGTGTCATTGGTTAGGTCTCCCTTTAGCTTACAAGAAGTCAACATGACATGATGTGCACATGAATCATTTAGAAAACAACAAGTCTGTTTCTCGACTGACTTCCTACATTTTAATAATAGCTGTAAGAGTATAAATCTTTATTTTCTGAGAACAGCATGAAGATAACAGTGTCTGCGTACATGCTTCTGTTTGCATTTTGCAATCCATGTATTTGTTGTATGAATGCAAATAGGATTAGAAAAGCAATGTTATGTTCTCCCGCTGTTTTGTTTTTTCTGTTTTATAGTGAGAAACCCACAAGGCCAAATTAAACTCTACTCTAAAGGAGCTGACACTATCATCTTTGACCGTCTGGATCCATCCAGTGAAGACCTCATGTACACTACCTCAGAACATCTCAGTGTAAGTGTTGTTTGATTGAATAACATCAGTCAGTGACTACATTAGTAATTATGTGCACTATGCATCTGTATTTGTAGCTCCGTAAAAATCGATAAGCCACACTAAGTACTAAAAACATCAGCGTGTGTGCGTACATAATGCTGATTTCTCTGATTTAATGTTTTAATAGTTTTTTCAAAATTTCATTGTATTGAAAAATATTTAAGTATTAAATGTTCCGCCCTTTGACACAGCAGTGAATGTCAATAAAAAACTCGATCATTTTCTCTGCAGGAATTTGCTGGAGAAGGCCTTCGAACTTTAGCTCTGGCCTACAAAGAACTCGATGAAGATTATTTTGATGTTTGGATGAAGAAGCTTCTGGTCGCCAGCACTGTAATTGAGAACCGTGAGGATCAGTTGGCTGCTCTCTATGAGGAGATCGAGCAGGGCTTGAAGGTAATATTGACATCCTTTTGTTTACATCACTGAGGCAATCGAACTCATTTAGACTCTGCAGACTGACTGCTGTCCTCGCTGAAGCTTCTAGGAGCCACAGCAATCGAGGACAAACTTCAGGAAGGAGTCCCAGAGACTATCGCCTGTCTCAATCTGGCCGACATCAAGATCTGGGTCCTCACAGGAGACAAACTGGGTAACATAATTTATGTTAATTAACTTTTTGTCCAGAAAAATATACTGTGAAAAGCTACTGAGATGTTAATGTGCAAAACATTTCAGAGACAGCGATGAACATCGGCTACTCCTGCAACCTGCTGCGAGACGACATGAATGAGGTGTTTGTTATCTCTGGCAACACACTGCCAGAGGTGCAGCAGCAGCTCAGGTGACACACCCCAGCTCACACAACAGGTTGATATTCTCATAACAACTTCCAATCCTAAAGCAGGGGGCGCCAACCTTTACTATCAGAAGAGTCACCACTGGCCACAAAAAATAATCTGTCCAGAGCCGCAAAACGTTTTGAGCCTTTTAATGAGGGTAACACAACCTTTTAAATCTAAATCGGCCTATCAACATCACTAATGGATTTAAATGAGCATTTATTAATATGTTTACACCACAAGGCGGCTACTTTGCAGTTGGCTAGTTATGAATATTTGATACTAGTCTGTAGCATTGGTGGTAAAGGAAAACAAATCTGTACACGTACTATTAAATTCTCTAATTTCCTCCAAGACTCATTTTTGGATGTGGAATCTATAGCTAGTCTTGTAAGAGTTAAGACTAGCCACCACTTTTGAGGTCTGGCATTTAGAGGAAAAGGCACCATAGACATATGACGCACATTATAGTTCACTAAATGTTAAAACATGTTTTACTCAGTGTACAGGCCACACATTTGTACAGTTGGGGGATGTAAGAATCAGTTCAGGCCTACAACAATGACAAATGAAAATCAAAATGTTAAAAGATAATGGCACTCATTTCTTTATATTTTTTTCCTGCAGCCACAGGTTGCCCACCCCTGTCTGGAGCAGTGGTTTTCAAACTTTTTGTGTCCAAGGCACACCAAAGAGCAAACCACACCTGTATTTATATCTGTGCACTGTACTGCTCTAGAGGAAATCTGCTGTGACACTCACACAGTCATGAAAAACCTGGAAAAGTTAGAATCATTTAAAGTTTTGGAAAAGTCATGGAATTTTATCAAGTGTGATGACACTGTTACTGTAGTCTTCCATGGATAACCTTCCATGTAATTTAACACAAGCTGTCGACAGAACGTAGCTCTAATACGCGTGACATTACTTGTTACCATCACCTAGTTTCTCAAGTTTCTGATGATGATGCTGTCATTTATTACAAGCTCAATAAAGCTTTTACAAACATGCTGAAAATGTATGTTTGCTTGTTTTCCTCTCTCTTCAGGAGTGCTAAAGAGCACATTCTCGGCCTGAGTCGTGTTAGCAGTGCAGGAGACGTTACAAAGGCAGAAATGTTTGCAGACGACTCTGTGTTTGAAGAAACCATTATTGCAGAGTACGCTTTAGTCATCAATGGACACAGCTTGGTAAGTTACTCCAGTGTGTAACTTTGAGACATGTTCCTTTGTTGGAGTGATAATTTAATCCTCTGCTTGTTTTTATTTTGGTACTGGTGCCTGCAGCTTTGTTAAACAGTGGTTGTGTTGCTCTCTGCTGAGTCTGGCTTCTCTGTACCTGCTGCTGACTGTGCCGAGTCTGTAATGAGCTGCTGTGTCGCCGAGGGCCCTCTGCTCTATTACAGGTCTTCATTAACATCCATTTCCTGCTCCCTCACCGTGCCTTGAGCAGAGTGCATGATGCAGCAACAGCTCAGTGGAAATGTTACTTTGAGCTGTTGCTCGGTGTTGCCTCTGCAGGGGGTTGACGTTACAGGATGGTAATGGGGAGGTTTACCAGGTGTGATGTTTGTGTTCCCCCCCGCAGGCTCACGCTCTGGAGCCACAGCTTGAGCACATCTTGCTGGATTTGGCCTGTTTGTGTAAAACAGTCATCTGCTGCCGGGTCACTCCGATGCAGAAAGCCCAGGTGGTGGAGCTGGTGAAGAGGCACAAGGGGGCCGTCACCCTGGCCATTGGAGATGGAGCCAATGATGTCAACATGATCAAGAGTAAGTCTCAGGAATGAACTTACTCATAGACCCAAGACTGAATAAACATAAGCATCATGAAATAGTAGTAGCTAGATTGAGTTTTCTAATGTCAGTCTGTGTCCGCCAATTTTAAAGTGACATTTAGGAGCCATACACATGCCGCGTCTTTAACTGCCTGGAAAACATGAGGTCAGGCACTGGGCCTTTACGAACCAGCTTTCAAGAGCGTGGCGGCAACCTTTGTCTGAGGTCACTAAGCAACCTTAACAAGCACCATATCAAAGCATGTTTACCTGAAATCCTGAGCAGAGAGCTGATCTTCTTCCAGGTGCTGTTTATAAGTGTGTAGGCCCATCGTCCATGGGACAGATGAAAAGCTCTGGCAGCTCTGCACCAAAATTTTCGACGTTTTCATTTCCTTCTCCATTTTGACTTATTTTTATGGAACAAGGTAAAGATATCTGTCGGCTGTGATTGGTTGTTCCTCGTCACATGATATGCGGTGTGCGGCTGCTGCGTTTCAAAAGTTGAACTCAGATTTATCTCAAAGCGCAGCTGTGTTTGGGAATGTGTGCGTACCACGACGGCATCGCTCTGGCATTTGAATGTGCCTGCCGCATGTCTACATTGAAAACAATGAATTTGACGGTGCAAAAAATGCGTAATGTGTACGATTTACACTTTTAATACATTTCAGTATGTTTACACAATGTTTTAATATTTATTAATTATTTTATATCAGGGATGTAAATCACACGTTTCATCACAGAACAGTATTATGGTCTGTTGATTCCTTGGACAACAATATGATATATCACAAAGTCTGCTACGATACGATTTGGATTTAATTCAATTCAGGGTCCTGCAATCAATATGAGATGATATCATTAAATATCCTCATTGTCCTTTTCTTGGCTGCTTACCATTGCCTGCCTGCCGCTAGGCCGTCAGCACTGTTTGATTGTTTAAGAAGGAGGTACGTTTGGATGGAAATGGTGACCCTGAAGTGTCATGGAAATCTTAAAATAAAAGTGTATATTAAAGATGATGATATTGTATCAGTGTTTTCCCTTGTATTGCTGACGACTGAATCAATATCAGTCCAGGCTGATGTATTGTTACACCCCTATTTTAGTTTCAAAGGGCAGTGATCCACACTGTGTTTCTTCCTCAGCTGCTCACATCGGTGTCGGCATCAGCGGTCAGGAGGGAATGCAGGCGGTTCTGGCAGCAGATTACTCCTTCGCTCAGTTTCGATACCTACGGCGGCTCCTGCTGGTGCACGGGCGCTGGTCCTACTTCCGCATGTGTAACTTCCTGTGGTATTTCTTCTACAAGAACTTTGGCTTCACGATAGTTCACTTCTGGTACGGTTTCTTCTGTGGTTTCTCAGCTCAGGTAAGAATACTGTGTACTATAATACATGTTGAGCTAATGATGTACGTCAACAATCCTGTACCACAATAACACTGTCTGCACACTGACTAACAGCTGATGAGTTCATGCTGAAAACCTTTTTCCTCTTACATCCCTTCTCCTGATTGGTCATGGTGGTTTGTCTGTTAGCCTTTTGATGCCTCTTATTCTGATTACATGTCCTGCTGATGATGGTCTTTTGATGGAAACATTCACTTTTTGTCACATTTTCACATTGTGTCATCTTTTACACGTAAAATGAATTAATAATTGATTCATTTTCTCATCTTAAGGGCCTCATCTAAAGTGGATGAGGCCCTGTCTTTAGTCAGTCTCTGTAACAGCGGCATTATGTTTTTTGGTTGTCCATCCGTACGTAAGCACATTTGTGATATCTCAGGAACGCCTTAAGGGAATTTACTCAAATTTGGCACAAACGTGGACACAAAGATGAGCTGATTAGAATTTGGTCAAAGGTCACTGAGACCTCAAAAAACATGTGTTTGGCCATAGTTCAAGAATTCATATGTTAATCATGACAGAGTTCCACATTAACGCCTGACAGGAAAAAATTATGAAGTGATGACATTTTATATCGATCTCCTGTGCTGCCGAGTTTAAGGTGTTTGTGAAGCACCCATGTTTTAGAATTTGTAGCTTCTTTGCAGCAACATCCATATTTAAAGCATTGTCTACTGTCATGGCTACATATGAGTCAACATACAACCAGTTCTTTAACTGTCCTCTCTCCACAGACTGTGTATGACCAGTGGTTCATTACCCTCTTCAATATAGTCTATACGTCTTTACCAGTCCTGGCGATGGGACTTTTTGATCAGGTAATACTGTTAAATATGTGACGATAATAAATCCTGTTCTTTATTGTATGTATTGTATTTTTTATTTTTTTATTTAGTGTGCTATGGAACTTTCTCTGTGACCTTAATATGGTCATTATTATCATTATTATTATTATTAAGCACTGACTCATATAGTCAATATGAAATTGCCTTCTTTCTTTTAACTTCATTTCTACATTTGGACTAAAGTCCATTTATTTTTCCAGCTGAGAAAAGATACTGTCAAGTCATACAGGTGAATATTTTATTACTGTAGACCTCGCTTAGTGTGTCATGATTGGTACATTAATATCTAACCCTGTATGTGTGACTGCTAGAACCCTTAACCTGATTAACCCATTGCACATAAACAACATGCCGTTCATTTATTGTATTGAATTTACCATCTGCAACTAAACTACCATTAAGCTCTCAGTGCTTCATCCTGTCCCTGCTATTATACATAATATCATCTCATAACACTCATGATATCTGTTTCCTACAGGATGTCAATGACCAGAACAGCCTTCGCTACCCGAGCCTCTACAAACCGGGCCAGCAGAACCTTCTCTTCAACAAACGCCAGTTTTTCCTGTGCACACTGCAGGGCATGGGCACGTCATTCCTGCTCTTCTTTATTCCCTACGGAGCCTTCTCTGTCATGGTGAAAGAGGACGGCTCCCACTTTTCCGACCAGCAAGCGTTTGCTGTTACCATAGCAACATCCCTGGTCATTGTCGTGAGTGTTCAGGTAAGAGTGTAAACAGACAAAAATAGCCCCATTGATTAGAAAAATAAAGGTTTATGATGCATGTATCTGTTCCCAGATTGGACTGGACACACACTACTGGACAGCCGTCAATCACCTCTTCATATGGGGCAGCCTGATAGTTTACTTCGCCACGTTGTTTGCAATGCAGAGTGACGGCATGTTTGGCATCTTTCCAAGTAATTTCCCATTTGTAGGTAAGTTTGGCTCAGTTGGATATACGTGTGAAGAAAAAAGATACACATTATTGGAAACTGATTATAAATAAATGTGTGTGTCCACAGGCGCGGCACGTAACTGTCTATCAGAGAAGAGTGTGTGGTTGGTCATTCTGCTCACCACCGTAGTGTGTGTCATGCCTGGTTTAGCAGTCAGCTTCCTGAGAGTACACCTTTTCCCAACTCTGACAGATAAGGTACAATAACTTTGATGCATCTACAGCGATAAACACTTCATGAAGTTTCTTCCATAGCTGTATTTGGCTGTGGAGGCTAGAAATAAAGTTTATTTACACAAGCACATTTTTGAGGTACTTGTACTTTAGTTGGGTATTTACATTTGGTGTTACTTTATACTTCTATTCCACTACAGTTCAGGAGGAAATATTCTACTCTTCACTCTGCTACATTTCACTGACAGCTAAAGTTACTTCAGATTACGAGTTTACAATTTATATATGTATGTATAAAAGAACACACTGTTACAGATTAAATTGAATCTTAAATGCAGTGCAGACAGTGTTTTCATCACTTTAATTTTGCAGCTGGTAAAGGTGGAGCTAATTTTAATTACTTCATATTCTGCTGGGTAGTGTAACCTGTACTAATACATTAGAAATTAATAGTTGAGTTTTATTTTGTATTAATAATCTGAATCTGCCAAGTGACTAACTTTGTCGAATAAGTGTACTGCTCAAGTTAAGAACTAGTATCTAAAAGTTGTACTGAAGTATGCTACTTGAATTACACCACTGCTTATACTTAAGTAAAGGATCTAATGAATCTATTTTAACAGGTTCGTCATCTCCAACAGTCCAGAAAGAAACAAGGACCTCGGGAGCAGAACTTGAGGCGGGTACGCAGAACGAGCTCCCGCCGCTCTGCGTACGCCTTCTCCCACCAACAGGGCTACGGAGAGCTGATTACTTCAGGCAAAAACATGAGGATGAGCACAGTGTCGTCCGCTCACTCCCCTGGAAGAACCCCACACAGCTCCTCATGGATAGAAAACATGTTAAAGAGAAAGAACGAAGTCTCCTGCGTCCCTGATGACAGCACAGGAGAAAGCAGCAGCAGTGCAAAACAGACTCAGCAGCACACAGACTGAACGAGACCTAACAGGCAGATGGTATATTATACTGCAGGATACCAAATGCATGGATCCCACAGACGGAACAAAAGGTATGAGTCCTTCAAAGTCTTCAAATCCAACTACACAGGTGTACCTCTTTTTTTTTTTTTTATTAGTGTGGGTCACATGGACTCTGTCGAATGTTAAAGGCCAGTTCAAACATGAGCATTTAAAGGAACCATTCACACACAAACAGCCAGCTGATTGAAAACAGATAAAGTGCACACAGACATTTGTTTAATGTACAACAGCTGTATATTTCAGGACAACATAATGCATGATTTGCCAGAATTGAAGAAATATTTGTCCTCCTGCATCATCCCATCCAATTTCCTTTTAAAGTGGTTGATGCATTTTCTCAATATTATTTTAATGCAATGTCAGTTTCTGATTAATAACAAAAGTTTGGGATATTTAAAGGGATAGTTCAGTTTTTTTGAAGTGGGGTTGTATGAGCTACTTACCATAGACAGCATATTACATACTGGAGATGTCAGTCGGCACGCCCCCAGTTTGGAGAAGCGGGCTGGAGTCCAACATGGAAGCAAAGTAGTGTACTGCTGTGGAGGAGTCAGCAACAAAACATATTTTAGCCATGTAAAAAGAAGTCCCACCTAAAAAAAATCAGTATCAGTTTAAGTATGTGCTATACTGGGAGTATTTTCACTGCTGTACCTGTACCTTAATGTCAGACAGTGATTTCCAACAAAAACATGAAGCTGCAGATGCCATTGAGAAAAATCTCGATACTATGCTGTATCGATTTTTTCCCCCAACCCTGGTAGCCAGTGGTTAACACATGCAGCATATAATCACATCGTCCCTGATAGTGATGGAGGAAGTATTCAGATCCTCTTACTGCAGTGAAAGTACTTATACCGCACAGTGAAAATACTCTGTAAAAGGTAAAAGTCCTGCATTAAAAATGTTTCTGCAGTTAAGGAAACGTGTCAGTAAAACGTAGTTAAAGTATTAAAAGTATAAAACTGTCCCCTGTGACTGTTGCACTATTATATATTCATCATCAATGCTGAATAATGGAGCTGCTCATCTACCACTACCTTCAACAGTTAGTGTGTTTGTGTGACTTTGGATTTTAAAAGAGTTAGTTTGAATTCACTAAAGTCACACTACAATATAAACTAACTGATCGAGGCAGCGGTAGACCAGCAGTGGCCACGTTCAGTGCATTAAAAATACTGTTTTTGTCAATGGGGTCTGGTGGCTTTGTCGAGAGCACAGACGGGGAATTTTACTAAGAAACTACAACTTTCCCGTCAAAATGGGCTGTCATAAAAGTAAAGCGGTGAAAATACTCTCAATATTGCATACACCTTGACCGATATTGATTTTTTTTTAGACGGGATTTTTTTTAGGTGGCTAAAATATAATTTATTGCTGACCCCCATTGTAATGTATTTGGGGAAATAATACATACATTTACATACTTTTAAAAGGTACAACTTTTTGTTAATGGACACAGTGGTCAGTATACCCGTTAAGTCAGGCAAGTGATGCTCCTACAGATTGATACCTGTGTGAGTGAGCTTGCACTTCATCATTTTATCGCTGTTAATGTAAGTCAAGAACATAACACAAATCCACAGCAGTGCATTGCTTAGCTTCCATGTTGGACTCCAGCCTGCTTCTTCAAACTGTGGGCGAGCTGACTGACATCTACAGAAGGTAATATACAGACCATGCATAAGTACCCCCATACAACCCAACTTCAAAAATACTGAACTGTCAATCTGAGAGGAAACTTTAGCTGTCACAAAAATGATAAATATAAAGTAAACCTCAAGCACCAGTACAACAAAGTTTAATAGACCTCCGCCTGTAAAGCCTATGCACTGAAACTCTCCTCTCAACCTACATCTTAAGTGCTTAAATACAAGTGTTTCTGTAAATACTGACGTAACGCTGCTAAATATGATGATAAGCACAACTTAGTTATTGATTTAAAGTGGAAACAGACAACTTTCAATATATTAAGGGAGAGCTACTGATGGCTACGGGGGAAAACAAAAGCACTACTGTCTTCCTGTTTTGTTTCCACAGTGGTTGACATACTATACTTCCTTTATGAGCTTTCATTTTTCTGGGAGATCGTATCATAGAATAGGGAGCCCTCCATTACAGGGAACCAGTCTAAACACAGATGGTCTCAATATTCTATAGCCATTACATTGTGCAATTAATATTCACAAAAGTGCAAAAAACCTTGTCTTTTTCCGCATTAAATACATTTTACTGACTCCATATTTTGCCAATACACAGTATCTATTTGCCCTGTGCTGCGCCTTGTATGGTTCCTGTTAAAGATCAATCTTATTTGATATTCAGCAGCTCCTTTGGCTTGAGTTTATTCAAACGAATGTGTGAACTGGAATGCATGGCTTGAATCTGATATCCTTAAAAATCCAGATTTATCCCTCATGATCATTATCAAACACCAAACATGATGTCTGTTATAATTTGGTTCCTCTCCACATGAAGAGAATCAATAAATCAGAGTGGTGATTAGCTTTAAAAAGCTCAGGTATTCAAACCAACAACAATAACATCCTCTCTTGTATCTATTAAGTTCATTAGTCCATATTTTACCAGAAAAGGTGAAAGGGAAAATAGTCTGGGTGAGGTGCAATGTGATAACAGATTTTATGCTGCAGGTACATTCAGTACAGTACAGTGTGCCTTAGACCACCGAGCCTCTGCCACCACTGCTCTCTAATGATTTGAAAATAGCTCTTGTGCAGGAGCTGCAGCCCAGCGTGTGGTCTTATAATCAGGACTTTTCTACCCTGATTTCTACGTGGCTCTCACATCTTGAACACAGCACAGCCCCGACACACTGTAACAGCCAGATGAAACATGTCTGAGTGATGCTGCTCCGATGATCACTACTTCTAAAGCACATGTAAAGCCTGAAAATATTCAGTTTATTTATTTACCCTGTGTTTGCCCTTATTAACGACACTATGTTCATGTATGTAATGTAAAAAAATGGATGGATGGATTTTATACAGCAGCACAAAATAAACGTGATTGTTATTTTATTTGTCATCTCCTCTTTTTTCTGAGGTAAACAGTGAGACGGTGATTATACAGTACAAATCAATTTATTACAAAAGCCCTCATGATTTAAGACACAAAAAGCATATTCCCTTTGTAAGAAATGATTCACTTCAATTCCCTTAAAAAATGTAAAAACAAAGAGAGATTTACATTTGACTTCTGAATCAAGAGTCTGTGTAAACAAGTGTTGTTTGTTTCCCCAGAGCTGCAGTGTATTGGAATGAATAATTGCTGTATAAACAGACATGGATGATGCATTTCACTCCTCGAGGAAAATTGCAGCTCCCCCGCCCGGCTTTGACACAAACAAACTCTGTTTTTCCATCGCTGCTCTGCGTGGATCGGGGCGGTAGTAGGCCTCGCTCACTGCCTGTAAGAAAGACTCCACCTTCTCTTCGGGAACCATGGAGACGGCACAGCCGCCCCAACCTGCTCCTGTCAGTCGGGAGCCCACTGCCCCCGACTTCCTGTCACCAAGAGAAACAAGACAGAGCTGTTAAGTCAGGATCTCAGTAAAGATGATATTTTTAAATCCACTGCACAGTACACAGGGCTACTGTGTGTATGCTACTGACCAACCAGCACTATAAATATAAAGATAAGAACAGGAGGTGCAAACACAACATTTACATCCAAGTTTCCAAGTTTTTTCATCCAACTTGTTTTTCAATGTGAGGATGTAGTTTGGCACAGTGGTGCTTTGAGCTAAATGCTAACATTGATGCTAACGTGCTGATGTTAAGCAGGTATAATATTTACAGTGTTCACCATTTTAGATTAGCATGTTAGCACTAAATACAAAGTACAACTGAGGCTGATGGGAATGTCACTGTGTGCTGTTCAGGCCCTCAGGAATGCAGCTCAGCTTTGCTTCCAGTTTTTCCTAGTGGCCACGCGCAGTATTGCAGCTAAAAAATCCCCCTGCGGCCCAAAAAGCATTTTCCCCATAGACCACCATTGTAAAACAGACGTCTGTAAACCTTGACAGGACACCTTGAACTACAAAGAAGAAGAATTATGACTCTTTTATTATGAATTTTTGATCCGTGTAGCATTAATATACTTGTTAAACTTTACTCGAGTTGAGAGAAACGATTTAAACATCTATGATGTCATCATATAGTCTATGAGCCAAACAGGAACTTGCAGGCAGGGCCAGCAGGAGTGGGCAGCATAACGAGGAAGTAAAACTGGAAGCTAGGAACTTTTTGGCGTATGTGCCAGGAGGAATTGGAATGAATAGGTGCCAAATTGGGATCTAGTATCTAATTACTTTAAATCTGCAGTGCTGTGCTCACAGGAAATTAAAAGTAAAAGTTTAAATTATCAAGCAGATTTTGTAAATTGATAGTGAGCTGTATGCAACATTCAGAGCATTTCTATGAGTCAGAGTCTGAGCCGGGATTGTCTGCGTATGGCTCTCAGCATGGAGGTGACTGTGCTGGCAGCAAGCAGCTAATGGGGCTAGCAGATGATGGTGCTAACAGCGCAACAGTGCTAACAACAGCAACAGTGTTGACAGGGCCAACGGTGTTAATGTGGGGGGAGGGGGCAAGAGGGTGGGCATTACGCTACCACAATGATGCCATTCAGCCACTGTGGGTTGGAACGGCATTATCAGTGGTAACCGCTGTATGAGTGCAGTGCAGAGCAGTGGCAATGAGTTAGCCAGTGGGACACACACACACACAGGGGACTCTGCCGTACTGTCTACCGCAACAAAGAAAAGACAAGCTTGGGAGTACAACACACACAGAGGGAGTGTTTGCTCAGGATGCCATCACTCCACTTTAACTTAAAATAGTTGTAAAAATAGTAACAAATAGTTGCTTGCTGCTGTATTCATGCTCTGAATGTTGCATACAGCTCAATTAAAGTTGCAGTTTGATTAATGTGTGATGGTACTGTATCATTCTCTGTTAGTGGTTTAGCATGTTGATATTTTATATCTTGTCCAGCAGCAAAAAACAGTATACTCAGTCAAGTCCATATACTAAGTTTAGGATATTATCCTCTGTATGATTACTATGTAGCAAGGAATTGGAAGCCAGCATGCACAACAACAGGAGCCTCCGACTGAAGCAGCTAAATGGAATTCAGCCTCACAACTTGCAAATTGACCTTCAGTTGGTTGTCCTACATTTTATTGGTCAAATCACTAAAACTGCACTGGTTCATATTTAATTTTATCCCATCAATAATGGGATTTAGACTCAGGACATGATGACTGTATCCTGCGTCTACATCTGTAACAGCAGTAAGCTGTGCACTCACAGACAGATGTCCACCAGTTGATCCAGTTCAGGGCAGCTGCACTCATACAGGTCTCTGCAGCTTTCATGGCTCTGGTTCATCAGGTCTCCCAGTTGCCGTATGGAGTCGGCGGGCGCAGAGTCACACACACTCTTAAACCGCAGCACCCGTGCAGCTTCACCGTACACATGCTTGGCTCGCTGGTAGAGCTTAAAATGTGTCACTGAGAGAGGAGGAGAGGCCGATATTTATCAGGTCATACATCAGGTCACATCAGACTTCCTGCTTGGTTGTGATAATGTCACAGTCATCTGTTGCTCCTTGGAAGATGTAAATGGAAAATGGACTACACTAGTATAGCGCCTTTCGAGTCTCTCGACCACTCAAAGCGCTTTTACACTACATGTCACATTCACTCATTCACACACACAGTCACACACTGGTGGCCGAGGCTACCATACATGGGGCCACCTGCTACTGAGTTTTAACTATTCAGTGCGATCACACACAGATGGAACGGCCATCGTGAGCAATTTGGGGCTCAGTATCTTGCCCAAGGATGCTTCGACATGCGGGCTGGAGGAACCAGGGATCAAAGTGCTCAACCTCAACCTCTGAGCTACAGCTGCCCCAGGTGTTTACACATATGTTTTTAAGAGAGAACAATAAGTGATTGTTTTTCTTAGTTAGTAATACAGAAATCACAATGTGATAACGTAAAATTCCAGGTGATATTAGTCTCATATTACTATGCTATACTGATATTAAAAATGTATCGCCCAGTTCTATGTCAAAGTCATGATTTTAATTACTGATTAATCTTTTGATCTTTTTAATTTGTTTAATCTATAGTATGTCAAAAATGTCTATCACAAGCTAGCAGAGTTTAACAGCATTTTTTAATTCTGACCAGCAGTTCAAACGCCCAAAAGACATTTAATTTAGGCAAAATATCAACAAGTGTTTACACTGCAAAATTTAAATCTGTGCAGCTTTGGGGAATTTTAGGAGATAATGGACTTTAGACAACTAAAGAATTATCAAAATTGTCATTGTTTAACCTTTCAATCTGCAAATCAACTGCTCCGCTAATGTTTCCACACTAGACTCAGTTCTCAGAAATAAAAACACAGAGATGTTTCTGTGTACTGCTGCTCACCATGCTGAGTGTTGGCGCTCAGCAGCTCTGTGGAAAACTGCTCGGAGGTCACGCCCAGCGCTTTGCAGATCTCCTCTCGGCTGTACGGCTCAGGATGCAACACCTCATTCACCAGAGTCAGCATCTCCTCCAGGGAGGCCTTCAGCTCCGTCTGAACCTGCACCAGCTTCAACAACCTGCTCGAGTCCAGACCTCGCGCCTGGGCCAGCATCTGAGAACACACACCCGCCCAGACATGTGAGATTATTTACCCTTCTCTCCACCTTAACTGTTTTAATATTAACACCCATATTTGCTGAAGCTCTGACATAAGACCTGCCAGCAAGGAAACAACACACTCTCCTGTTTATAAGCACACTGCTTCACTGTGTGCAAAATCCTGACAATAAATTGTAACTGTAAATTAAGAAAATATGTTTTTAGGCATTTAACAGTGTTAATACTGATCACAGGTGCAAGTTATTCACTTATTTTCAATGCTGCCACAAGAGAAGCAACAAATAATCACAGTAAGTCTATGAGAATTCATCATTCATTCCAGATGGGGGTAAAGTTTTATGATAATCTATCTTAAAATATCTCTGTTGTACTGCTCAGCGTAATGGTTTTCTTCACTCCAGGAGTTCTGCACCAAATCTTGCTTAAAAAATAAAGCTCATTGACCGTGGAGATTTCTCATTATGTTTATGGACAAAATATTAATGTTGGCAGGTATAAAAAAAGCAGAGGGTGCTACACTTTACTGTTTCTAAGCCTTCAAAAACGATAGGGTGAAATAAGTTGTAATAAAAGGTCCAGAAAAAACAATTATTTTACCTTTTCAGTGTTTGTTCTGATTACATACAAGAGGACTGTTTAAGGCAGCAGCATTTGTCAACAGTAATCCACATACAGAAAAATGGTCATAAACTTTGTATCATAAAAATGTTTGTTGGTAATTTGAAATATTATCCATGAACCATCCTTTGCCACCCAGAATCAGGCTGAGAGCCACCAGACAGGATCACTGTACCTTTGTGGCGATTCGACACTCCACCACACGGATGTTAAAGTGAGAAGAAGCAGCTTTATTCATCTCCACGCAGCAGTTGGAGATCACAAACACGGCTCCATCCGGGAGCTTGACATCAGTCGCTCGCAGAGGCTGGAAGTCGATCAGCTTTGCCTGACAGACAAATGAAAAAAAAAAGAGTATTAAAACAAGTGGTGACTGTTGATTTCAAGTCACTCCTTGTACCTTTACACCTTTCAAACATACATTTCTCCTTGCATTCTTCCAGATATATCTTGTGCAACCTGTTTGAAAAAACGTAGTGAAAAGAAAGTGACATACAGTTCCTCTCTCTGCCAGGAACGAGATAGACTGGTCCATGCCTCCTCCCTCTGTGCCAATGTAGCGCTCGCTTTTGGCACATATCTCAGCCAGCGTCACCTGGAGAGTTACAGAGAACAATGAGAAAAGGACTAAACAGAGCATCTGAAATGACGGATGCTATCCCTTATTGACAACTGGCATGAACGTGAAGCACAATGCAGGTTAGTTTAGTATGAGTCACATTTGCTTGTAATATCTGGCACTTTTTTCTTGAAATGAAATGCTTGTATCGTAGTATAGTATCGAGTATTTTACCTTAGAGAGTGACTTTTGATTTGCCTGCATTGTTACGAGCCCGGCACAACAAACTAAGGCACTGGAACTGGAGAGGCCGGAGCTTGGAGGAATGGTTCCATCTACGACACATGACATCCCGGCTAAAGGAGTGATCTCAAACTTCTCCTGTGAGAAAACAGCAGGACGGTTAATCCCATTAATATGGGGTAAGTATGATTGTATAGCATATTGTCATGCATGAGGAATATCTTGATCGTACCTGAATGCCTTTTACTCCACAGAGAAAATAATAATGCCACTTTGGGTTCTCTCTGTCTATGGCAATGTCCTCTGAACACGACACAGTGAAATCCCTGCAAACAGATGATGACACTGAACATGTGTTTTAAGCTCCTGAATTAACTACACAAGCACAATGTTAATATTCAACAATAGCAACAGGGTCCGAGCCTTACTTGTACTGAGGATTTGTGTTGGCCAGAGTGATTTTCCCTGAAGCGTTCACTGAGACAGCTGCGAGGATATTTGGCTCAATGGCCATCGGAAGAACTGAATAGCCACAGTAATCGATGTGCTCTCCTGTTATTTAGGACAAATTAGAGGAAAGCGGTTATTATGAGCAGAAGCCATTCATCTCTTAATGAAAGTACTTTGGAGAATTGAGCAAATACACCCACTGGTCACTTTATTAGGTACACCTGTTCAACTGCTTGTTAACGCAAATAGCTAGTCAGCCAATCACATGGCAGCACATCAATGCATTTTGGCATGAAGACATGATCAAGACGATCTGCTGAAGTTCAAACTTTCTGCTGCAACATTAGGGCCAGAATTTGGTGTAAACAACATGAAAGCATGGATCCATCCTGCCTTGTATCAACAGTTCAGGCTGCTGGTGGTGGTGTAATGGTGTGGGGGATATTTTCTTGGCACACTTTGGGCCCCTTAGTACCAACTGAGCATGGTTTAAACACCACAGCCTACCTGAGTATTGTTGCTGACCGTGTCCATCCCTTTATGACCACAGTGTACCCATCTTCTGATGGCTACTTCCAGCAGGATAACACACCATGTCACAAAGCTCAAATCATCTCAAACTGGTTTCTTGAACGTAACAATGAGTTCACTGTACTCCAATGGCCTCCACAGTCACCAGCTGAATCTTGCTGAATCTATGCCACGAAGAATAAAAGCAGTTCTGGAGGTAAAAGGGGTCCAACTCAGTACTAGCAAGGTGTACCTAATAAAGTGGCCGGTGAGTAAACGTTGTAGTCAGCAGATTTATGTTCTGGAACATCATCCAAATATGCTTTCATTCACAGCCCACTGTCTTGACTCAACTAAACCCTGCTGTATGAGATGTCATTACCTATCAGGTTGACCCTTCCAGGTGCACATGCGTAGAAGAGAGGAGATTCTCCATACTTTGTCTCAAAAGTATTTTTCAAGTTTTGCAGCCTGCAAAGAATCACAAATAAATAAATTAAGTGAGAATCACATTCATTTCCTTCTGTCTCTGCCTCACTGATGACCAGTAAATCTCTCTGCTACTCACCTCTCATTAGCACCAATCGCGACCTTTAACACGGGTGGGTTTGTGGCCATTTCTACCTGTTTGAAATAACTACTGTTACAGATCCTGGACGCGATCAGCTGACTGTCACAAGAGGATCCAGGATACCAAACCCGCTGACTCTGAAACAGCTGAGAACTGCAGCGGCAAAAACACGGAAGTGTCTGGAGGACAGGGGGCGTGTCTGAACACGTAGGCAGCGGAGCGTATGCGATGACGTCACAACATTAATTTTCAGTTTATAATTTCGATTGATAAAAACAAAAAACAAAACTCTAAAATCTGATTTATCATTTTATTGTCAGACACTGGTACGATGTTTAGAAAATAAATAAATAAAAAAACACTGACTTCCTATTCATTAATCTGGTTTAATCTGAACTTTATAATGGATTTAAACAGTTAAACTAACTTCACACGGGATTTGATATCAGTTGTTTTGCACGGAGTCCACACATTTGTCTCATGCTGTATAACTGCTGTTATGTTGTAAATAAAGATGTTAAAAAAATCTAAAAATATAGTCAATGTACATATTTTATTTTATATATATTCTGTTTTTAATTAATTTATCTTACAATTTTAAAATACTATCCATTTACATTTAAAAATGATGCTGTTTATATATTGATTTCTCTATTCCTCATGGGATGATGGTTCAGTACTTCAGTATGGGACATTGATGCCATGTCACGATTTTACCACAAGATGGGATCATAACATTAGTGTAGAAAAAAAAAAAAAGAAACCGCAGGACTTTTTTTATTGCCGATAAAGTGACCTAGATGTTGTTTCCGAGACAGACGTGGTTTACAACTGCATCTACATCAATTAGGCAATTTTGAGAAAGAAAGCCAAACCAATAGCCTCTAAAACACGTCGCTCTCTTAAAAGAAAATACAGAGGTTATGCACGTACTGCTTCTGTGATTATGGATGAACATTGTGGACCATGCAAACCTTTTTTTATTTAATGTGTGACCTTTTTGCATCTTATTATGAGCAATGTTTAAAGAAGTAGTATTTTTTGTTTCGGGTTTTATTTTCATCACATACAATGTGTTTTTAGCGGCTGGTGGTGTTGGCGACTACACTTCCCATAGTTCTGGACGCGCTGTTACCATGGAAGCGCCATGGCTAGTTCCGGGTTTGGCAGCAGCTGCATCAATAATGTTAAGAAATGGCTTTACCCTTCCTATAATGCATGTTTTGTTACGAAGAATGGATATTAAACCAGTATGTGCACCTGTTGGTGAAGTAAAGTCAGTTATGGTGATATATGATTATAATATATTGTGTATATTTGTTGCGGCCACAGTGATTTGGCGCTGCTAATGCGCGCGAGTTTTCAAAGTGGGCGAGTCCGCTGCTCTTAAAGGACGTTCAAGCGGCTAGCCGGAGTTAGCTTCTGAAGTTACCTCACTTAGTTTAAACGTTACTGCTTGGCCACTGCCAGAGACTGGCACTAACCGTTTCATTTGCTAGCGAGTCTACACATTTGATCAAACACATTTGGCGGAGGTCTCTTAAAGTACGCTCAGTTCTTTTTTAAACTTATGTCGGGCTCGCTGTTGCTAAGGCAAGCTAGCATGGCCAGGTTAACGCTAGTTGGCTAGCTAGCGTCACTGCTTTGTAATGTAAACAGTAGGTTAATGTAGCTAGCAGTTAGCTAATAACGTCACTTAAATAACGGAATAAACAAGCCACCAAAAGAAACATTTGTCCTATTCGCACAAACAGGTAAGCTGACTTTATGTGTTTGTTTTAAGTGGTCTTTATCAGTGCTTTTAACTTTTAGCTAACTTGTAATGTTAATGTTAACACCGACCATCTTATATGTATGTAACGTTCCCTGGTTGTTTGTGATTTCCTTCTAACGTTTGTATGTGCACCTCTTTTCACAGGGCACCCTGCTCTGTGAAACTCAGGATCTGCATCATGTCTATTGATTTCGACAGTGCTGCTCTTCAAACCCAGCATGATGAGGAAGAGTACGACCAAGAGGACTATGCAAGGGAGCAAGAGGTAGGATACATAGGCACAGCACTGTAATGCTTTGTGGACAGACTTGGGGCTACACTTGTGTTCAGCACCTGTCCAGTTGTTGTTTTACCTGCCAGTGTGATGTTGTTAAAGGTATCCTGTTGCCTGAGCTTCTGCTGGTGTCCCGATCATGCATGTCAACATCAGTTGTCCAACATATAAGATGACTGGAGATATTCAGGGCATGCTGAATTTGAAACAGTTTTAAACTACTTAAGTGAAACACAATTACTATTACTTTTTGCCCACTAATTCTGCAGAATGTTATGTTAATCTACTTTAAAAAAAAGCTATTTATATTCCTTTTTGAGCATTAAACGTAACATATTGTTGTTTATTTGCTGACGCATTTGAGGTGTGCACTGTTTGAGTCCCTCAAGCACCATCAGCTTCACAGCTAGACAGGCATGCTGTGTTATTACTCACACCTACAAACTGTTGCGCCATGAACCTGAGCTATTATTGGCTCAAGGAAAAGGCCTCCTTCCAGGTGTGTCACACTGAAACTAGCTCTGCCCTGCAGTTTTACCTACTTTCTCTCTATTAAGGTTACCTTGTGTCTGAGCTTGGCCCCACTTGTACTTCAGTAACTTTAGCAAGCATGAGGAAACTCTGAATGGCTTACCAGTGGACTTCAGTACTGAGAAGAATGGGACTTTGAATATTAATTCTCAAATGGATTTTTTTCTTTGGTATAGCCTATTCAGTGTACACAAGTTGGTCAAGCGGAAAATGTTTGCCACCGGTAATTGGAATCTTTCTGCTCCAGTTAATCTTGCTATATGTTTTGCCCAAACAATGGAGTTCTTTGGGAGCAAAACACAGCAGTACCGCAGGGAGCCGACAACATACCAGGCATGTTTTGGACGCTTCACACAGAGGGTCTTCTCTGCAGAAAGATTAGACTAGGAGGTTATCATGTGGCTTTACAGCTGAAGCAGGAGCGCCTTTTTAGTCTTTGTTAAGTGTGTAAGCGGGATAATATGGGTCCTTCAGTTGTGGACACAGTGGAGGATTTGAGGAATATTCAGCAGTCCTTATGGGAAGTAAGTCCAGCTGACTCTGCTTGTTCCATCAGACATGGCTGGTTGTAAAGGAAGCCTGGTCAGTCTGTTACTGATGCAGAGGAGGATTTGATGTGTTGTTTTTGTGTCATTAAGAGCTAAGATGCATTGATAGAAAATACATTGTTGTTTGTCAGCGCTTTCTTCGTGTGATTGTATGGACCAAAACAATAAGCGCATTTAATACAAACAGTACAAATGTTGAGACTGCAACTAATGATTTCCTTCATTACTTATTAACCAGAAAAATGACTTTAATTATTTATTGAAATGATTAATTATTACATGGTTGAAATGACACATACAAGAACAAAATGATCATGAATACTAAAACCTGTGCCAAATGTTTTTGTCAGCTACATTGAGCCTTATTCTCCTCAAGACAGCAGAATTTTATCTTAACTCATTATCAGTTCACATTGGAGGAAAACTCCACAAATGTATCCCCTGGCTCTTTCTGTCTCTCTGTCAGTGATTGCTTTACTGTGTTGTTTTTGTCTTTGTCTGCATAACTTTATAACTCAGTTGCGGGGCAACCTTGGTGACTCATTTCCACGTGCTTTTTTTTCTGCAGCTGCACAAATTGCTCACCGACCTGCCTGATGACATGCTGGAGGATAGCAGAGACTCCTCCTCCCCAGAGCTGGAGCGCTCGACCTGCAGCAATAAAAACACTGGCGGCAGGTAACACACATGTTTCTGCTAACACATTACTAATCTCAGATTTTTAGAACTCTGAGCGTGGTTTAAAACAATAAGACATACCTGATTACTCTGTAATGTAATTATGCTTTTTTCCTCTCTCCACTCAGCCCACAGTCCACGTGGACTCAGCAATGGTCCGATCATCCAAGGCCGACTTCTCATGAACAGGTTCTTTATTAATTTCTTTTCACAGATATATCTTTGTCTTCTGAACTCCCAAGGGGAAAAAAAATCACAATTACTGTTACTATCTCTCCGAAGAACTATGAAGTTGACTACAATCAACACGGCCATGATGAGTATGCTTATGAGGATGGAGCTGTTGAGATCAATGGACATCACCCTCAGAGTCATCCTTTGCCTCACACCTGGAACCAGGATCATCAGTTCGCCCAGGGAGATTATACGTACACCAGTGTAGGCACGGAAAGATCAACAGAGACCAATGATTTCTCCACAGACGAGTATGAGTCTCGACCATACCCTCAAGGCACTAATAATGCTGTAGTGTACAATGGAGAAGGAGGACGCAGAGACAATCAAAACTACGGGGACCACAACAAGGGCAGGAGCCATTTTCAAGTGAGTGGAGTATGTTTGGTCTATTATGTCATTGCTCATATTTTTAATTATACCTGTGATTTAAAATGTATGAAATCACATCATCATTTGTCTTACCTTTTCCTTTGGTGATTTAAAATACACATCTTGATATCTGGCAGTACACCAGTGTTGAGTATTTTGTACAGTTTGTTGTGTTTGTAAAAAAAGTGGTAGCTTATTTGTGTAACTTTGAGTTGGTTTATTCTTGAGATATTGAACACAGTAATGTTTATATTTCAAACCTACTGTGCTTCTCATGTTTCGATCTTCAGAATTTAAAGTCTGGAGCATTGGATAGAGGAGTGGATCAGCACAAGGCCAGCTACAATCCTCACCATCCTGTCCATCAGCCAAAGATGTTTACCTCACAGGCCGTTCACCAAGAAGATCAATTTGACCATCTGCAAAGAGAATTCCTCGACTCAACACAAAGTGAGTGTTACTGTCTGTATTTAGTTGCTGGATTAATAGCACACAGGAGTAAAGTGACATTAAAACTCTGTAATAGTTAAAAAGTGAGCTTGTTTTTATAAATATCAGTTTGTAATGTAGTAATGTTTGTAATTGTAGTTGTAATGCTCAATATTTCAGATTAGCAAAGTTTCAGTTTACCATTTAGATTCATCAACTTCGAGACAAACCAGCATTTCTTGAGCTCCTGCACAGAATCTGACAGGAAGCACTGGGTTCAATTTTTTGTTTCTAATTAAAAATAAATCTTGTGTAAAACAACACAACAGTTATCTTAGCTTATAATTATGTTATGTTTCTATGTCATAAAGAGATGTATTCAACAGCCAGACTCCACTTACACTGAAAAGTGTAATTTAAATAGTCTTAATCCAACACCTAAACTATTATTGTATAGCATCCACCCTTTTAAATAACATTGCAGAAAATTAAAATGTCTTCACACTGTTGAAGTAAGAGGTAAGTGATTTATGTGTTGAATATAATTTGTGCTGTGTTTCAGAAACGGCCGATCGAGAGCAGCTTGCCCAGCTCCAGATTTTAAACAAGGCTCAGCAGAGGCAAATTGAAGACTTGGAGCGAAAACTGGAGGATTCAAGGCGTAATATGAGATATATCGAGCATCAGCTTGCAATTGCCAAAGGTGTGTTCCACACAGTGTCATTGACTGTGTTACAATACATAGCTTATGTAAAGTAATGTGATTTACAGATTTTGTGATACTTTAAGGATTGAAATTTAATGTTGCTGCATGTTGTGATGTATTGTTCTTTACTGACATGCATTTAAAAAGTAACATCTAAGCAAACCACTTGAATGTGGAATGAATAAATCACTCAGTCTTGGCCCCTTTAGGAGTTAGGAGGACGACCTAATAGTTTATCACTATGTCTTTGACACCTATGATTTTCAGATATATTTTATTTTTGCCGATACACCATTAAAAGCTAAATGGCTGGTTATCTATCAGACTATAGCACTGAGAGATTGAGGGATAATAAAAGAGGAAGTCCTCTTACTTGTATATCCGCCCCCTTGTGGCTGTTAAGAGGTCCTGCACAGTGGGTCCTGCGCTGGCCTTTTGTGTCCTTGATCTTTTCCCAATCATGCTGCTCGTGGAAGCATAATGTCATTTTTATCATCAACAGATGAAAAGGATGGCCTTGCAGTGAGTCTAAAAGAATCAAGTCAACTGGTTGAAGAGGCCAAAGGGAGAGAGGTTCAAATGCAAAACAAATTGAAGGCACTAGAGCAGCAAGTACAGGTCCTTACTGAGAGAGACCAGGAGGTAAGTTCTCCACTGACACACACCATAGTTTTCCTCAGCAATACATCAGGTTATCTGTAATAAGGAATTAAGAAACTAAAAGAAACAAAATTAAGTTTTAGAAGGCAATTATACTAAAGCAGATTTATTTAGTGTAATCAAAAACAGTGTTGGTTTTACAGGATTAAAAAATCTAATCACTGAAATGTTGTGTAATGCATCCTCAAACTGACCCAAAGTGATCCTGCTTTTATTCCTTTTTGAGACATGCAGAGAGCATTAATATCTTCATTGAAACTGTTGATGTGAGGTGCATATTTCTTTAGTGTATACAGTGGTTTCATTTTGTTTGCAGAACATGAAGAAGCAGAGGGTGGCAGAGGCTGCAGTGGACAGCATGAAGCAGCAGATGTTGGAGCTTTGTCGCTCTGACACCCTGTCCAAAGCGCGGCAGCAGCATGACAGAGACCTTGCCGTCATAAAGGAGCAGCACGAGGCTGCACTGTTGACACTGAAGCAGAAGCTCGACTCCACAGCTCAGGCTCTGAGTGAACAGGTCTGCAGTGTCACTGTCACGGGACATATGGTCTAAGTCAGCTGCAGACATAGCAAACTCCTGTGTTTTTGTTTTGTTGGTTCCAGATTGATGTTGGTCAGAGGTTTAGAGAGCAGGTGAAGCAGCTGGAGCGCCAGAGGGAAGAAGAGCAACTGGAGAGAGCCAGAGTTGTTAACGCCCTTACTCAGCGTCTGGAGGAGAGTCAACAACAATGTGCCAAACTGCTGCAGACAAGTGAGTGAAGGTTGAATGTGCACTGCATTCACCTTTTTTTGTCTTTTTTGTGAAACTCTGTTGAGAAGAAATCCCAAAACATCAATGAGTAACATCTAAGCATGTGTGTTTTCTCTTTAAATTTGCTCAATTCTAAATCATAGTTTCTTTCTTTTGCTGTTCTCTTTGTTTTAGGTTCAGTTCAGGAGATGAGTCAGCTACAAATCAAACTTCAACAGGCTCAATCAGCCAAAGCACTGGGTGAAAACATGAACCAAGTGTTACAGGTTTGCCCTCTGAATTTTCTGCCCCAGATAAAGCCCCTCTCAGAACATTATCTTACAGAAAATTTGTGCTTAAACTTGACTGCTCAAATGTTTCATCTTTTATTTTTATCCTCAAGGAGGATCTGGCCGATTTGAAGGAGCAGATCACTCTGTATGAATCTGCTGTGAAACATGGTGTTGTTGCTTTAGACCTGAGCACTGACTGGGAGAACCAGCTGTCTGAATCCTGTGTGGATTTAGGATTAAAGAAAGCAAACAGGAAGAATGGTTCACTTCACAGGTACACCATGAATAGAGAGTCATTGTCATCATTGCAATAACTCTGAGCCTCTCTGTGTGTCATTTTGTTTTTGTGCCAATATTTATATACTCTGAAACTGGTGATATTTTAACTTAAATATCACCTCATGCTTTAATCAAAATCTGACTTTCCCTGCTGTCTGGTCAGAACTGCCCTGGCTCACCTGTCAGACTCGAAGCTGCCCAAAGATGAAGCTTTGCGGCTGCTGCGAGTGGAGATGCAGCGCTGCCTGGGTAGCTTGAAGGGGAAGCGGCAGAAGATCAGTCAGCTGCAGGAGGAGCTCCAGCTCAGCCAGGGTCAAGTGAACAAGTTGCAGACCCAGTTGGAAGAAGCCAAGCTCTGCTCTACGGTGAGAACTCTCCTCTACATGACCAGAACCGAGTTTTAATGTTGCATTGCTGAGCATAGCATGTAACACTGTACTGGCATACACTGATGGCTGTTACACAGATTTAAGTAGACTGGCCAATTTGATTTCATGCTGATAAAAAATGAACAAGGAAAAACGTGTAAATGTAATCAAATCTTCCATAACTGTTACGGTACAAGCATGAGGCAATGCAATATTACAAAGTAAGAGATTAAATTGCTTTAATACAAACTGCATTTGTGTTCACAGGTCCGAGTGACGAGTCAGATGAAGCATCTAGACATAACTGGGGAGTCTCAGAAAGAGTTCATGAGACTACAGGAAGACAAACGACGCTTGCAGGAACAAGTGGAGGTTAGTCGTAGTTTTGTCAAATTAATTATATTTTTTTGTTTTAGACTTCGTCATGAACGGTGGTGGTTTTCTATCCAAACTCTAGGTGTTAGAGAAGAAGAATAAGGAGCTGAAACAGAGTGAGGAGAAGGTGAGGTCTGCCAACTTGGAGCTTTGCACCAAGATGAGGGAGATGATCCAGGAACTGGACCAAGAGAAGCAGGAGGCTGCAGAGAGGTAAGGCACAGAGGAGGAAAATGAGATTCTATCAAATATTTTACCTTTGATTTCTCCTAAGTGTGCACTCATGTATATTTCCTTTTCTTTTTACTAATGGAGAGCTGAGAGGATTCATCAGCAGTATAGGGACGACGTGGTGGACCGGGTCAGAACCGAGCTCATGCTGGAACATGATGCTCAGCTTGAACAGCTGACTGCACAGCACCAGCAGCAGGTTCAAGAGTTACAGTAAGTCCTCTGCACCTGTTACTGAAAACGTTCTCTGAAAACCTGTGCAGCTTATTTACAGGACATATTACGCCTTCACAGGACCCAGCTGTCTGAGGCCAATGATAAGATTTTGGCTGTGCAAGAGTGTTACATATCTGTCTGCAAGGAGAAGGACATGCTTGAAGAAAGCATCCGTGACAGGGAGAAGGAGGAAGCTTCGATCAGAGAAAATGAGGTATAGAAGATCGATATACACTATTTGTAGGGTAAATGATATTTGGAAATGTTGTGTGTTGATGCTAGTAAGTTAGTATTTTCTTTTGACCTGGGACACAAAGCTTTTACTATATATTTCTGACAATTTCTTTATTGCAACACTGTATTTCACAGATCTGTTACTGCTGTAGTTGCCTGTATTTAACACAGATTACCTATGGACTTAGATTGATTTATTATTTGTTTTCCAGCTAAAGATGAGAGAAGAGAGTGGCACAGCTGTAGAGAAGCTGAGAGCTGAGCTTGAGGCTCAGCATCAGGCCTCAGTAAACCAGCTCAGAGCTCTCTGGTCCAAAGAAAAGGAGACTGAGATCCAGCAGCAGGTGAACTCCCAAGTAGCTTCGGCCAAGGCTGTCTGGAAGGAGGAACTACAACAGGTATGATCCCACTGCCCAGCTCCCTCAACCCCCTAACTGCAATTTTACATCAGACCTGAAAGTTTTTATTGTCTCTGTGCAGATGGAGAGGACCTGGGTCCAGAGGCTGGAGGAGGCCAGAACAGAGAAACACCGAGAGACTGCTGAGGCAGCCTGTCAGAGAGATGAGACTGATGCCAGCAGTGTGACAGTTACCGCTGAGGAGCTGGACTCCAGGCTCAGTGCCCAGAAACAGCAGCTGCAACTTGAAGCTGACAAAGTCAAACGCAAAGCTGTGGAAGAAGCCAAGAAACAAGCCCAGAAAGAGCTGCATGAGAAACACCTGGAGGACATGGCCAAACAGGTCAGTGGGTTTTTTTTTTAATACTTGTGTTAGTTAGCCAACTGTGCTTCATTGTTTTTTTTAATTTTTTTTTTATGAGTGACACCAATTGGAGTCAGTCCAGTAACACTAAGATTGTAGTTCATGCACAATTTAGATTTTTTCTTGTTACACTTTTAGATGCCCCGGCAACATAAGGATTTACCTGATCCATCCCTGCATTATCTTAAATTAAGAAAATCAAAAATCAAATGTTGCATACCATGCTACTTCCCAAACATTTTCAGCTATCTTCAGGGCGAACACAATTCTTTTAAAATTCTTAAAATGTCTTATATAAATATTTACTAATAAGAGAACCTAAAAAGTATTACATTATCTTAAATTCAGATTGGATGGGTCTTAAATGGTTTTTAGTCATGCCGTTAAGAGAATTTCCAGCTTTGGCGCTACAGGAAACATCACTTTAACAGGAGGGAATCACTATTTGATGGCAAAACTGACTTTGACACGGCACCTGTATGCATGCAATGCCCCTATTTTCGTCCCCTCTATGCATTTAGATCACGCAGTAGGCCAGCTTGTTTGTTTATTTTTTCTGTGCTTAGAGTGGGAAGCACCTGAGTATCACCTTATTATTATAGTATTACCTCACTATTCATTTTGAACTGACGTTCATGTGTTTACCTGGAAAGAGTAAATTTTAACTTATGGTGTTTTTATCACAAATTTGGTCTTCAGTTTCATTAAAAAGGGTTTTTAGAGCTCTTAAATTTAACTTGTTGACACCCTGATCTTGCAGTCAATAGGACTTGACAGATTAGCGTTGGTGTTTCAGGTTGAAGGTGCTGTAACGAGGGCCTACAGTCGCTGGATTGAGGATTTGACGTCATTACCAGAATACCAAGCCTCTCTCCAAACAGAGAGGGAGAAATGGGAAGAACTTCAAGAAAAACGCACAGAGCAACAGGTATGACAAGGTTTTGTCTTTGTGTCAGTGCTGTCAACTGACTTTTATTTTCTGATCATGTGTTTGCTGCTTGATTTCAATGTGTTAGGTATCCCAGGCCCTGAGGAAGGCAGAGGAGCAGTGGCACAAGAAGCACAGGAACCAGTTGGAGGAGCAGACCTCTGAAACACAGAGGGTGGAGGAGCTCCAAGAGGAGGTGGCAGCTCTCCAGAGTCAGCTGGAGCAAGGAAGGAGAGAGCAAGCTGCTCTGCTGAGGGCTGAGCTGGCCGCAGCTAGAGCAGCCTGGAACCGAGACAAACAACAGGAGATCTCTGTCATCCAGGCCCGCACTGAGAAGGTGTACCAAAGCAAGCTGCAAGAGCAGCGCAAAAAGCTGGAGCAGGCTTTGCAGCAGGCCAGAGAGGATACCGACCTCCATAAGAAGGAGCTGCTCCTGCAGATGGAGGCCAAGCTACAGCAGAATCTCAGGGCCCGAGAGGAAGAGTGGAGATGTCAGTATGCAGAGAAGGAGCAGGCCCAGAGACAGCAGATGAGAGATGAATTGCTAGCAGAGCTTCAAACTGGTTTGGCTGAAGTCCAGGCACAACTTCTCAGGGATCCCAGAACAGACCAGCAGGGGACTGAAGACACCAGGAGGTTTGGCAGGGCCACATCAGAGGGCACAATAACACACATCATCCAAACATCCTGCAAAGACATGGTCAACAGAGCTGTATCTCAAGCCAAGAGGGAGTGGACGAAAGTGAGTTTCTATTGGATTACTATGTACCCATGTTACATAGAGATGAAAATAGGTGATTTCATTTAATCTGTAAATGAGTTAGAAGGACTGGCTGTGTTCAATGATTGATTTATTGAGGCTTTAGAGGGCAAAGGTTGTTGTAACACAGGAAGAGCTGCTAGCAAAAAGGGTGGGTGGTGTGTACACACAACCCAAGTTGATTATAGCTGCAGGACAAAGCAACAAAGAAAAAGGAGAGACCGCCTGCACACTGGCATTTGCAAGTTCCCAAGTATTTATTAGTGCAGTATTCCAACCTTTAAAGTCTTTGTCAAGTTTTTACTTGCAGGTTGAAACATTGCAATAATAATAACTTGGGGTAAACTATTAGTAAATTATTAGTGTGGGAACAGCCTCGCCTTTCCTATTATCACAAGCACCTCCCTGTTTAAATGCTGTTGCGTTCAATTGTGATACGCCTAAACGTGCTGTTTTAATTGTGATGTGTCTTTATGTTTATGAGTTGTGTTTCACTTGATGGTTGCATTTATGTCGCCACAGATAAGTGAGGAGAGACTAAGCCACGTGTTAAAAGAAACACAGAAGCAGCATGAGAGAGAAATCGAAACAATGCAAAGTAAGTAATGCACTCTTATTGTCTCCTCACTAAGCGGGGCGTTGTGAAAACTTTCCACTTATAGGCAGTGTTAATTGTTTTTATTAGACTATATTGTGTAGCACCCATCAGCACGTTTACATGGTAATATCTTCTACTGTTTCCAGGCTCTTTGACCCAGAGGAATGAGCAGGCTCACTGCAAGACGGAGTGCGCTGAGACTTTAGGTAAGCTCCAGAAGAAGAACCAGGAGCTCCAGAGACACTTAGAGAAAGCGTGTCGTCAACTCCAGCACAGTGTTCGAGAGCACAAAACTGCCATGCAGCGTCTGAAAGGTATTTAATGCATTTAAAATGTTTCTTTAAGTGTCATTTAAAGATTTACTCAACATATGATGTATCCGTGTATTGTAGATGAGCATGATCGCAGCTTACAAAAGTTAAAGGAAGGACATCTGCAGGAGCTAGAGGAGGTGAAGACAACCAAAGATTCCTCAGGGTTTGTAATGTGTTTATCATTTTTTATCTTAAGTTCAAAGTCCAATGAAAATAAATGAAATATTGTTTCCTAGGCGGTTAATGGTTGCTCTGGTTATTGTTCCATGCCACATTATTCAGAAGGTCATCAGATGTGTATTTTTTTATATCAAATGTCCTCCCATCTCTCTTCCTTTCAAGTGTTAAGCATCTCACATTTTGGGGGCATATTTAGATATTCCATCCAATAAAATGGTATAGATTTTTGGGACAACAAATGTCTGTCATCATATTAAATATGCCAGTCTGCTGTAATCATTATGAACTAGCTCAAACAGGACTTTTACTTCTAGTATATTCAGATCAAGTTCTTCTAGATATTGTGTCCAGCTCCAACATTGTGGTCCATTCAGAAACCTTATCAAAAAGCATTTGATGGTTACCACTTTACACTTTTGATTGAGCTTCAACATATTCTAATTGTAAAATGTATGGATACTTTGTGTTTTAAAGGTCCAGTGTGTAGGATTTAGGGGGATATATTGGCAGAAATGGTAAATAATCAGTGTATAATCAACTGAAATTACAGATCGTTGTGTTTTGGTTACCTGAGAAGGAACTGTTTATATCTACACACGCACAGTCTGCCGTATTGCTTTTACAGGTCCAATATGGACAAACCAAACACTGGATCTAGATAGGGCAATTTGCTTTTTCACATTGGCCACAGTAGTTCTCCTAGATGCTTGGCACAAGGGAGAAGTTTCAGCTGGTTGTAATCTCCAACCTCACCACAAGATGCCACTAAATCCTACACACTAGACCCCTGATGCTCCACAAGGTTTTATTCTGTACAAACATTGACTGTAACAGATTTTGACTTTTGATGAGTGAAGAAAGCTGAAAAAGCCAAAATAATTAAGACTCTTCAATATACCAAAGATTTATATGGTGAATGCCTGGACTGTTTAAATACAGGGAACGACTGGGAAAGCTTAGTGTTTGAACATGTAAAATTAAATTCCTTAAACTGTCTTTGTTTGGGTGGCAAACAAAGTAGTTACTTTAACATGGCTGAAATACACTAAAGTTCAGTTTAAGTGATTACAGTGCTCTGAAAAACAACTATCTAATCTTCTGTATATTACTTTCATAAAATGTATTATTTCATATATACAAGACCTGACTTTAGTAGACAGTAGTTAAGTTCTGCTAAGCGAGAAACTGGGTATCATGATAATAGCATTTACAGTATTAAGAGCAGTTAATAATGAATAATGAATGTTGATAAAATGATGGCAACAAACTAATTGTTCTTGTTTACAGGAGTTCTGATCACCAACAAAATGTCCAGCAAGGCCTTGAGGAGATGAAGCAGCAATACCTGATGACTGTAGAAAAGATCAGAGGTTGGTAATGGTGCTGACTTTTGGTACAGGCTGTGTGAGTTAAAATATGTATCTGGGGACACTGGAACTTCTGTTGAGATGGGCCAGACAAAACTAGACACTGTGAGTGCTTTTTATTATGCCAGTGCATCTCTGTCTCACATCTTAGCACCTTAGGGGCTGAACACATGCCGCGTTTTTTGCGCCCTCAAATTAATTATTTTCAACTGTAGACAAGCGGCAGGCGTGCTCAAACGCCAGAGCAGGCGCAAGCGTTCCTGAGCTCCCATTTTTCAGGGCACGAACGGCAGTACTCTGAGATAGACCAAGTTTAACTTTTGGAACGCAGCAGCCTGCGCTGCATGTCATGTGACGAGGAGTAACCAATCACAGCCAACAGATTTCTTTCCCTTCTTCCTTAAATATCAATCTCTGATAAATATGGAAAAGTTGATCATTTTAGTGCAGGGCTACTCAGAGCTTTACATCTGTCCCACGGACGATATGTGCACACATTTATAAACAGCACCTGGGAGACAATCAGCGCTGCACTCAGGATTTCAGATAAATACACTATTATACAGTGCTTGTTAAAGTTGTTGAAAGCTAGCTCAAAAAAGGCACAAAAGTAGCACCCAGCGGCCCGACCTCGCATTTTCCAGGTGGTTAAATACGCAGCATGTGTAAGGTGAGGATGTGAGAGAGAGATGTGAGGAAGTGATGCGAGGACAAGTTTTAAAATCCATGGTTCCATTGCATCGGTCTCAAGCGACATCAGGGAAATGAGGTCTGGGTCCCAGGAGGAGAGAGGACGCGAGGTAGCGTAATTTAGCATACTGAAAAGCACCCTGTGATTTCCTGAACCATACAGTGCATTTGTTACGTCCTCACTTGTGAATATGATGCAGGTTTGCATGTCTCCATACATGTGCGTGAAACCTCACAGGTGTCATTTCTTCGTGGATGTACCAAGTGAAAAGCACTGATCTTAATTGTGTTTTTATGGCAGGAGACATGCTGCGTTACCTCCAGGAGAGTCGAGAGCGAGCAGCAGAGATGATCCGCATGGAGGTGCAGAGGGAGAGGCAGGACACTGCCAGAAAGATGCGGCGCTATTATCTGACCTGTCTGCAGGAGTTACTGGAGGACGGAGGAAAGACTACAGGGCAAGAGGCCATAATTGTCCTTAACTTGTTTGCTTGCTTCATCATGGCTCCTCGGGCTAATTGCATTGATCGTCTTGTCTTCTACAGGGCTGAGAAGAAAATAATGAATGCTGCAAGCAAGCTGGCAGCCATGGCTAAAGTGCTGGAGACGCCTTTTAAAAGTAAATCTGGAAAGAACTACAGTTTACAAAGTGAGTCCTGTTGTGCAGAACTGCTGTACTGTACATGTTTCTTTATTTGCTTCAAATCGTCAGTGTGCTGGGAATCTGTATTTTGTATTAACATTTTGTTTGTTTGACGGCTGTGTTCACAGCTGAATGCCCTCCAGGTAGAACCGCCGGTTTCAGTAAGAACCAGTTGACACTAACTGAGCTCCCTGACATCAGGCCACAGGAACAATCCAACAGGGAAAAGCCCTCTGCTGATTCAGAGCAGAAACACACTGCTGCAGTGAGGACTAAACCTCTGAGTCACCAGGACATTTCTGCCTCTGAGAAGGAGGAGGCCTCAGTAGATGCAGCGCTGAAACCCCAAACTGCTGCTCACACACACCTCTGCTCTTACAAACCTTCCCAGCAGATTGCTTCTCCATCCCAGGTGGATGTTGTCAACGTGTCCTGTGAGGAGTAAAAGCAGGGAGCTGTACCTGCAGGGAGCAGACAACTGCCCCAACTCAGAGCGACAGAGCAAACCGCTCCTCATCCAGGAGGCTCCTGTCAGAGACGAGAGAAGGAACAACTGGAGCATGACCAGTAGTGACTCAGACACTGGCTTCCAGGTTTCTTCACACTCTTACTCAGGGAGGAAAGTAGAACCAGTGAAGCCCTTTTCTGTCTCTGCGGCATCAGCCAGTGACTTAGGAGAGTTTGCCGGCCTCTCCCCGGATGTTTCTGACCTGACTGTTTATAATGAGATTGCCAAAAAGACACCCCACACCCAGACCTTGAACTTCCAGCATGCAAAGATGGGCACACACAGAGAGCCCACCCCTGGCTCTGAGGGTGAGAAGCAGCATGGAGTTTGCTCCAGGCCTCTGTTCTCTGAGTTGAGACAACGCCAGCAGGACAGCGGCTTCGACAGTCCATTCTACCAACAAAAATGACCGAGTGAAGGGCAGGTGTGAAGAGAAGTTAGGAGGCGAGCTTGGAAATGACTTGACAGTTTCAGGTAGCTTACCAAATAGTGCCTTCAATACAGTGTATAAAGTTTACATGATGTAGAGCCTTTGCCTTCATAGCTTGTTAAAGGAATAGTTTGACAGAGTTGTGTGAGATGAGCAAGAGTTGGGTGAAAAGATTGATACCACTGTCATGTCTGTTAAGTATGAGGGCTGGGTACAGCCAGTAGCCAGTTAGATGTTAACGGCTTGCCAAAGGTAATAAAATCCACCTATTGGCACCTCTAACGCTCGCTTGTTTACACATTACACCTCTTTCCTTTAATCTACACAAAAACCAAAGGGTAAAATTACAACTGTAGTTTCATGGGAAGTTAAGTGCTGGACATTTTCAGGAGTATTGTTGTCACTGTGATGTTGCCAGGCAACCAGCAGAGACTGCCAAGAAATGGAAAATAAAGGATATCTAACTTGTACATGAACATTGTTGAGGTTTAGAGTTACTGAGAAGTAGGTTGTGTTACCTTTGGACAGAGTGAGTCTAGCTTTTCCCAGTTTTTGTGCCAAGTGAAGGGAAGCGTAGCCGGTGGCGGTACATTCAGAACTGTCATACTCACATGATAGTGGCATCAATATTTTCATCAAACGCAACAAGAACACGAGTTAGCATTTTTTAATACTTGAGCAAAACTGCACATTAAAGCAAAAGTAAAGAGTTAATTAGGCATTTTTGGGAAAGAAACACTGGCTCCATTTTGTACTTCCCTTTTCTGATCTATGACTTCTCACCTCAGGTACAACAGTGAGAGCTCTATAAATATTTGTTTCTTTTGGCCTCATGTACTCCTTTTCAATATTTCAGTCCAGCTTTCAACATGTAGCTGCAGGTCTTGGATCCAAATCTCAGCGAGGGCCCCTAGCAGTGTTATTTTTGTCTACTTACTTTAACAGATAAGGTGTATCCTCCGCAGCTGCTTTGAAGTGACTCTTCCATGACAGAGAGCACTCTGAAATAACGTTTTTAGGCCAAAAGTCCTAGCATTGCCCTCATTTTCAGGTGATACCTGGAACGATCCAGGCACCTTATTGTACCCTGAACTAGAACGCTCAATACTAGATCAGGCGCAGGGTCGAGGTCATATCACTCTAAATTCTGTTTTGTCTCTCTGTCTGAATCCACTGTGCCCTTGCTTTTATATTTTTTAAATATTTTATATCACATTAATGAAATATGCTGTGCATAGATTGTTTTTGTATTTATTTCATTTTAATAAATCACTTCAATGCAAATTCAGCAAGAATCACTGTCATGAGAACAGAGCCTTTTCTGCAAATCAAGAAAGTAGTTTATATCTGATTATGTCACTTCATGTTCCCAAGTAAAGTAAATACAGTCCTGCCTACTTTGATTTAATATAAACCAAAAACTGAACAAAAATTTAAATGCAACACTTCTGTTTTTGCATCCGTTTTTCACAGATTTAAGTTAAACATCTACAACTTCTTTATTCACTCAATAGATAGAATTCTGTCATGTTAAAACCCATGTTGGTGAGCACTTCTCCTTTTCCAAGGTAATAAATTTAACTGGCAGGTGTAGCATATCAAGTTTCTGATTGAACATCATTACTACACCTTGTGCCCTGGGATGGTCACAATAAAAGGCTGCTCTAAAATGTGCAGTTTGATTACACAACACAATGCCCCGCTGACTGCAGGAATGTCACCAGCGCTGTTGCCCGTGAACTGAGTGTCCATTTCACTATCATAACATGTCTCCAATGGTGATTCCCTGAATTTGGCAGTACATCCGACCAGCCTCACAACTGCACACCATGAGGAGTTACACCAGCTCCAGACCTCCACGTCCAGCATCTTCACCTATAAGATCGTCTGCGACCAGCCACCCAAACAGCTGAAACAATTAGTCTGCACAATTTGAGCATAGCGTTAGTTCAGGCAGGACATGAGGTCAAACAGTCCTGTCAACTGATGGAGCACCTGATAGATCACGATTCCTTTTGATGCAACCAATTGGCGAAACTTATTCAGGATGCCCTATTTAAACTGCTCTGGCCTGCCTACTGTTGTTGCTTCCTCTGCAAGCTGCTTTTATGTTGTGTCTGACTTATCAATGTAATTTCTGTTTGTCATTGATGTCTGCTCTGTTCTGTTCCTGTGGGATTTTTGCCGCTGGCACGCAGAGGGGCGGAGAGGTTTTCCACATAGGCATGTGGAAGAGGCTTTCTGCATTGGCCTAGGAAAGGCAGAGAGGCCCCAGAACAGAGCCTTATCACCAATTAAGTTTTCCTTGACTAAATTGGTCCTGACTAAATTGAATACAAACTGTCAAAAACTGTCTCAGGGAAGCTTTTCTTCATCCTCACAAGGATCTTGACCTGACAGCACTTTGTCTTCTAACCTACTTGTGCAGGTGTGACTGGTTGTGAGACTGTTTTGCCATGTTCAGGGAATCGGCATTGGAGACAGCTTATGGTGGTGAAATAAACATTGTGGTCAAGGGCAACAGCTCTGGTGACATTTCTGCAGTCAGTATGCCAATAGCCACTCCCTCAAATCTTGGGATATCTGTGTTGCTGTGTTGTGTAATCAAACTGCACACTTTAGAGCGGCCTTTTAATGTGATCATCCCAAGGCACAATCAGCATGTTGATATGCCACACCTGTCAGGTGGATGTCATATTGGAAAGGGAGAAGTGCTCACTAACATGGACTTTAACAAATTGTGACCAAAATGTGACATAGATTGGTGGCATAGATTCAACAAGGTGCTGGAAACATTCCTCAGATATTTTGGTCCATATTGACATGATAGCATCACACAGTTGCTGCAGATTTGTCAGCTGCACATCCATGATGTGAATCTCTCGATCCACCACATCACAAAGGTGCTCTATTGGACTGAGATCTGGTGACTGTGGAGGTCATTGGAGTACAGTGAACTCATTGTCATGTTCAAGAAACCAGTTTGAGATGATTTGAGCTTTGTGACATGGTGCGTTATCCTGCTGGAAGTAGCCATCAGAAGATGGGTACACTGTGGTCATAAAGGGATGGACACAGTCAGCAACAATACTCAGGTAGGCCTGTGGTGTTTAAACCATGCTCAGTTGATACTAAGGGGCCCAAAGTGTGCCAAGAAAATATCCCCCACACCATTACACCACCACCAGCAGCCTGAACCGCTGATACAAGGCAGGATGGATCCATGCTTTCATGTTGTTTATGCCAAATTCTGACCCTACCATCTGAATGTCGCAGCAGAAACAAAGACTCATCAGACCAGGCAACGTTTTCCAATCATCTATTGTCCAGATTTGGTGAGCCCGTGTGAATTGCAGCCTCAGTTTCCTGTTCTTATCAGGAGTGGCATCCGGTGTGGTCTTCTGCTGCTGTAGCCCATCTGCTTCAAGGGTCAACGTGTTGTTGGTTCAGAGATGTCTTCTGCATACTGTGGTTGAGTTACTGTTGTCTTTCTATCATCTTAAATCAGTCTGGCCATTCTCCTCTGACCTCTGGCATCAACAAGGCATTTTCACCCAGAGAACTGCTGCTCAGTGGATTTTTTTTTTTTTTCGGACCATCCTCTGTAAACCCTAGAGATGGTTGTGCATGAAAGGGTGTACCTAATAAAGTGGTTGGTAAGTGTATACCTTTTGAGTGTATAAAAAGTCTATTTCTCTTAAACTTGTATTTAAAAAAAAAAAAAAAGGCAAAAAAAAAAGTGTTGATTTTAAAATGTAGTTCAGTGTGTATATTTGTCTATGTGTGTGTGTCACAAATCTCTTGGTTAATATATTAGTTTTTAACTCGTGTTGTTAACCTGTGTTTTGGAGCATTTTCCAGCCCTTGTTGTGATGTCTGTGCTCCTCCTCTGTGCTGGAAGCTATATATGCTCCGACCCTTTTTCTCCCCTCAGCAGATCTCGCCATTGACTCCTCCACACTCTGGTGACTGCAGCTCTCCTCAGATAAACATGATCATCTGGATCCTGTTTGCAGCTGTAATTGTTATCGCCCTGTTCCTTCGCTATCCTTACTTTATCCAGGATGTCCAATTCGTGCGGGGTCGACTAAAATCAAAGGAGCTTGTCTTAAAGTACATCCAGACTCAGTACACTATCCTGGACCGTTTTTATGAAGTGGTGAAAGCGCACCCACACAAACCCTTCGTGCTTTTCAAAGACGAGGCCTACAGCTTCCAGGACGCGGATGAGCTCAGCAACAAAGCTGCACGAGTTTTCCTGCAGATCGGACTCAAGGAGGGAGACAAGGTCGCGTTGTTTCTCAGAAATGAGCCCATGTTTATGTGGATGTGGCTGGGGCTGGTGAAGATCGGATGTTCCGCTGCTTTTCTCAACTTCAACATCAGGTCAAAGTCCCTGTTACACTGCTTCAACTGCGTCGGGGCCAAGACTCTGGTTGCAGCTGCAGGTAAGGTCTGCATGTTTGTCTGCTCTCTGCAGCTGAGGGGAAAGTTCACACATCAGGCACTGAGCAGAAACTGTGCAAAAAGCAGAGTTGCTTTTGAAATACAGTAGGTTACAGATCACTGGTTACCATCTTAATAAGTAATTAACTTTTCAAATTACGTCACCAAATCAATGTTAATAATTATATGTGATTATTCTGTTTTAAATAAATTGTTTAAACTGTTAGAAAGCTGAAAAATGTCCTGCAATAGGCCAAAAGAAGGCATACACCTTTGTAATCAGTCACATTTTGATAAGTAACTAAATTAATCACGTCTAACAGTACCATAGATTCTTCCATTATCTGTAACTGTCCTGGTGCAGGGACACGTAGGGCCAATCCCAGCTGACACTGGGCGAGAGGCATGGTCTGTCTGTATCAATAATCCAATAATATATGATGCATGTAAAACTAGTCTCATAGAGTAGTAGAGAATTCAGTGTTTACCTTTAAAATGTATTGAAGTATAAAGAAAATGACTCAAGTCAAATCCAAATACCTCACACTGACACAAAAAAAGTAGCAAACAATGTCCTGTGTGTTAATAAAATAAAGTTAAATGCTTAAAGCAACACAGGAGCACAGGGCTGGCTTTATGTCATGCAACCTGAGTGTAACTTCAGATCCACCTGCAGCTCACTGTGGTTTTATGTCCTCTCATGTTTCTCATTTGTAATATTCAGCAGGCGTGTGACTGAAACACTGCAGGAAACAATGCATGAAAATTAGTATTGCATAAAGTCAGTCTAATAGCTATTGTAGAGGCTGTGGGAGTGGTGACGTGCTTTCCACTGAAGAGTTAGTCATTTATTTGGAGCCTAAAAAAGCAATATCTTTCATCAGAAAATTGGAGGACACTTTGGTGACACGAATCATGAAGTTAAAAGTGCATTTGAGGCTGATACATTCGTGCTACTTTATATTTCTGCTCCCTTATACATTGCACTTTTAATTCCACTGAATTTCTTGAGAGCTTTAGTTGTTACTTAAGAGCAGAGGTGTCAAACAGGAACTTAATGGTGGGCAGTGACCCTGAAGCAAACACCTATTGTGTTGTTTTGTGTTGTATTGTTAAGATGCAAAATGGCACTGGGATCCCATTTCCCTTCACTGAAGTTCCTTTTGTCTGTGTGCCAATGTCTCTGCCCCTCCATTATTTTTATCTCAGCCAGACTGACTCTCTGTGCCAAGTGTCACTCTGTCTGCTGTGCTCAGATGATAAAAATAATTAATAATAAATATGGAAACACATATTTAAAGAGCATTTTATCTCATAAATAGTAAAACAGCATCAACAGTGATTTGTATATTATGGTTTTATTTCTTAACAGCTAGAAACACCTGGTAGACCGAATCAAACCACACAATGGGCCATCTCTGGCCTGCTGGCTCTGCTTTGGGCAGCCTTACTCAAGAGTTTTACACAAAACATATTATCATTTTATAAAATAAATGCAGTGTTTTATATTAAACCAGTGATTCCCAACCTTTTTCACTTATCACCCTTTACAAAAAACATAAAAACAGTGCCCATTAAATGAGTAAAGTGCCCAAAAATGAGTCCTTTTTCTTCTATTTCTTACAGTGTTTGGCATGGTTGGAGAAAAACTGAATTTAAATGAAAGACAGTTGTGCTCAGGAAGAATAACTTTAGCCTTAGAGCCTTAGAGAACAGTAGGTTTAGTGCTGCTCCGGAGGAGGACAGACGTAGTTTGATGTGTAACACTTGTGAACTTGTTTAACTGTCCCTCATATGACGACATCAGGGACTTTTGTACTTTTGGTTGGATCACTATCAAAAACTTGAGCTGTGTGTTAGAAGGAGAGAGTTTTTGTGGTGTAGTTTGTTTGCTGGGCCTGCGGGCAGAGGGCAGAGTGTTTTGTGTTGACATTTAAATAAGTACATTTTGTGGATAATACCTCTGCACTTTTACCTAAATACAATTTTTTGTGCAAGACTTTTGACTTGTGGTGTTATCTCCAGAGTTACAGGATGCTTTGGACGAGGTCCTGCCCACTCTGTTGGAGCAGGAGGTCACTGTTCTCACCCTGGCTGACCGATGTGAAAACGCACATGTGCAGAGCTTCAAAGACAAAATGAACCAGGCCTCCTCGGGGCCTTTACCCAAGAGTTTAAGGTCAAATGTGACCACAGTGAGTCCTGCAGCCTACATATACACATCAGGGACGACAGGTAAGCTCCTTCAGGTGTGAAATGTTCTGGATTTATCAGTAAAGGAAAACAGACCTACATCACATGTACCTCTGGCCTCTCTTTCAACAGGTTTCCCTAAAGCAGCTGAGATCTCTCACGGCAAACTGTGGTTCATAGTTTGCTTCCTGACTAACGTGGGAGTGAGCACCAAAGATGTGATCTATATCAGCCTCCCACTCTATCACACCGCCGGCTTCATCGGATTCACCACAGCCATTAGCAAGGGTACGCACCAGGGCCTAATCTCCTATTTAACATTGGGTCACCTTCTGCAGCCAAACTCTCCAGAGGGCCCTGGAGCAAGTTCTCCCCACAGGAAATTAAAAAATAACGTGACAGCTAAACTGACCATTTTAGAGCACTTTGAAACAAAAATCCTAGATCAAGAGTTTCCAAAGTTTTGATGACTTAGTGCGATTTTAGGGAGCCTGCATATGAATGAGAACCTTACAGGAAAAGTGCACATACTGACTTTTTATGATATTTTTAATGAGCTTTTTCATGACTTTACAAAAACCTTTAACAGTTGACAGTGTAATAGCCGACATAACATTCATATTAGATTCTAGTTATCCCCTTTTTATACAGTTGAAAGTAATGAAATACAGAGAAAGTACAGGAAAAGAGCTTTACCTGTTAGTGTTATCAGTTAATTGTTGTTTTTGGTCTTTCATGGATTTGCTGACAAAAAGAAAAATACCAAAGTTCACCAACCTCCTTTAATATTTGTCGTCTTGTTGCTGTGTTTAGGTATCACACTGGCTTTGAGGGAAAAATTCTCTGCGTCTCAGTTCTGGGACGACTGCAGAAAATATAACGTCACTATCGTTCAGTACATAGGTGAAATCATGCGTTACCTCTGCAACACACCAAAGGTATGAGCTGTCCTGTCATAACAACAACATTAATGGTACTCTCACATTAAAGGTCACACAAAATAAAAAACAACTGTTGTTTCCTCCCTGATAGAAACTCAATGACCGAAGCCACAAAGTGAGACTTGCGGTAGGCAACGGGATCAGAGCTGATGTGTGGAGGGACTTCATCAACAGGTTTGGAAACGTTGACATCCAAGAGTTTTATGGAGCAACCGAGGGGAATTTCGGTCTGCTGAATTACATCGGCAAGATCGGAGCTGTCGGCAGAGAGTCCTACCTCTTCAATGTAAACATTTATATCTCATTCCACATGGTGAAGTAAAACTTGTCAATCAATCAGCAATATTTAGGCTTTTTTTCTTGTCTTGCAGAAGCATTTTCCGCACGCTGTGATCAAATTCGACATCGAAACAGGAACACCTTTGAGGAATTCTTCTGGTTTCTGCATAAAGGCTGACAAAGGTGCGTTAGAACCAGGGATACAGCTACCATTGAGGACACAGAGGTCATGTCCTCAGTTTTTTTTTCTCTTCAGGACTTATAGATAGTTTATAACTGACCTTACATGTAGTGTTTTTTAACAGATTCAACGTCCTTGAAATTGACCATGGTATATCAGAAATTTAAAGAAATACAGGGATAAAATAAAATAAATTGACAGATTTTTTTCCCAGTGGACTAAAGAATACTAATTAGGGTCATGAACTGTTTTTGAATAAATGAATGAGGGATTTAATAACATGAATAAAGAGCTGTCAGGTGTAACAGGACGCTGGGCCCTATCTTACAGCTGGTGCAAAGCGACTCACAGTGGGCTGCAACTGTCATTGCTAGTTTCAGACTGACACAGTTATCATTTTCACGGACAGCGCCAATGTTTTGAAAGTAGCAAATGTAACTGCACCCATCTGTGTGCCCATGACCATGTAGGTCTTAAACTGAGGAGTGGCCAGGAGCATTATTGGCATATTGATATTTAGAGGGAGCAGAAAGCAATTGCACCATTGACATAATAAAAAAACCTGGTCTAAAGTCAGTGGCGTTTTTTCCTGCTATTTTAAAGGCGCATTGTTCAAACAGTAAGAGAGCTGCAGAGCTGCTGTCCGTCATACCTTTAAGAGAGACCCTTTGTTTATATTTTACGCACGAGGAGCAAACTTTATTGATTTTTTTTCAGAAGCTAAAGGTTTGGTTCTGTTTCTTCTGTCAAGTTTATAACTACAACTAAACTAAAGCAAAAGAACTGTAATGTGTTTCAGTGGGTTTGCTTCAGCTCAGAGTTCAGTATGGTGATGGCTTTGGGGTAGAGACTGTGTATGAATCTTGTGTTGCATGTTATGATGGACCTGTGGCGTTTTTTGGAGGGCAAGAGTTTAAAAAGGTGAAGAGCAGGATGGAATGAGTCTTTTAGGATGCTATGTGTTTTCTGTGACTGGGAGGTGAAGATGTCGCTTAGGACAGGTAGCTGTTGGTGTATGATGTTCTGTGCAGTTTGGTTGAATTAATGTTAGGCAAAAACACACATATCATGGATTAAGGGTCTAAATACAACCCCTTAGCCTCTTGCGCTGTACATTGTGCCCAGATTATGTGTCGTTTAACCACTATAGATGGTTTAAACAGCGCCCAGAGGGTCTACAGTCAGGCCAGCAGCTCTGTGAGGCTCTACTTGAGAGTTACTTAAATAATTAATCCTCCTGTTGTTCTCCCGTTTACTATGCAATGTGTGTCCTCAAGGGTCAGATTGACCTGAAGATAATTGGAGAGTTAACCATTAAACAAATTATTGGACAGAGTAGTTAAATTTTGACCAGATGATGGTGCTAGATATAAAGTCAGGTGATTAAGGTCATAGGATTCATTCTTGAGGGACCATGAGTGTGTGTGCCAGGCTCTACAGCAATCCATTCAACAGTTGTCAAGATCTTTCAGTAAAGACGTTAAAAGTCACCCTCATGGTTGCACAAGAGGAAAAGTCAGGGCGTCACCAAAGTCAGTAGGATACATTTCATGGGAACAATAAACATGTGTACAAAATTGTAAATTAATCCATTAAACAGCTGTTGTGATTTTTAGTACATTAGTATTACTAAAATGCCCTGATTGTACTTTCAGCAAAGTGTTGATGATTCAGTGTGTCAATAAAAATACTGAAATCCATTTTCATACCTTCCTAAATCTGTAAAGGTCACTGTGCTTTACAATCATTGAACACTGAATGTTTTCAAGGTGCTGTAAAATGCCAGGACGTTGAATCTGCTGTTTATTACACCACAACACAACTGGTTTTATTTATTTGGTGCCAGAGTGAGCGCAGGATCACCTTGCGTTTAACCCTCTGCAGGTGAGCCTGGACTTCTGGTCACGGAGATATCAGCGAGTGCTCCTTTTGGTGGTTATGTGGGAGACCTTCAGCAAACTGAGAAGAAGAGGCTGCGGGACGTCTTCAAGAAAGGAGACGTGTACTTCAACACCGGTGACCTGCTGCGCATTGACAAAGATAATTTCATCTACTTCCAAGATCGAGTCGGAGACACTTTCAGGTGAGTTCATCTTTCAGTTTCAGCCACAGACTTTAAAGTGAAGCTTAAAAACTTGAGCGCAATGAGTGATTTATTTTAATGAATAGATGGAAAGGAGAGAACGTGGCTACAACTGAGGTGGCCGACATCCTCACAATGGTCGACTGCATTAAAGAAGCCAACGTGTATGGAGTCACAGTGCCAGGTAATTTTCACCGTACATCTTCTTCTCCTTTTTGCCAGCAGCAAAGTGTGTGAGCAGATGTAGTTTTCATTCATTCATTTTCTGTAAGTGCTTAAGATAAGATAAGATAAGATAAGATAAGATAAACTTTATTGATCCCACACTGGAGAAATTTCCATGTCACAGCAGCTCAAGAGCACAGTCAGAAGTTAAAAGTGACAGAGTAATTCTAAAAATAAAATACGATTAAAAATAGAAAATAGAAAAATATGTATGTACAATAATTACAGGATATATACAATATACAATATATTAATGGATGCCGTATTGCAATATTGCAGAGTATGTAGATTGCACAGAGTATGGGGTGTAATGCAGCAGGCAAGACAGTGCTACATTACATTATATGTTGCTGTTAAATAGTCTGACAGCTGATGGGATGAATGACCTGCGGTAGCGTTCCTTCTTGCACTGTGGGTGCAGCAGTCTGCTGCTGAAAGAGCTGCTCAGTGCACGCAGAGTCTCATGCAGAGGGTGAGAGGTGTTGTCCATGATGGATATCAGCTTTGCTAACATCCCTCTCTCACCCACCTGCTCGATGGTCTCCAGGGGACAGTCCAGGACCGAGCTGGCCCTCCTGACCAGCTTGTTTAGTCTTTTCCTGTCCCTCTCCGTGCTTCCACTGCTCCAGCAGACCACTGCATAGAGTATGGCAGACGCTACCACAGTGTCATAAAAGGTCCTTAGCAGTGTCCTGCACACTCCGAAAGACCTCAGTCGCCTCTGCAGGTGGAGACGACTTTGGCCCTTCTTGTACAGGACGTTGATGTTTGTGGACCAGTCCAGTTTATTGTTTAGGTGAACACCCAGGTATTTGTACTCCTCCACGACCTCAATGTCCAAACCCTGCATGTTCACTGGAGTTGTCTGGGGTGCTTTCCTACGGAAGTCGATCACTAACTCCTTTGTCTTGCTGGTGTTGATGTGAAGGTGGTTGATCTCACACCAGTTGACAAAGTCCGTGATGACCCCCCTGTACTCCAGATCATTCCCCCCTGACACACATCCAACAATGGCTGTATCATCAGAGAACTTTTGGAGGTGGCAGCTGTCCATGTTGTAACTGAAGTCCGATGTGTACAGGGTGAAGAGGAAGGGGGCGAGGACTGTCCCCTGTGGAGCCCCTGTGCTACAGACTACCACCATATATATATATATATGTGTGTATATATGTATGTATGTATGTGTGTATATATATATATATATATATATATTTATATAACCGAACTCAGTCCTCATAAAGTGGACCAACAGAGAGGGACTCAGTTCTTTTATTGTTCACATTGTCAGTTCATTTGAAAGAGACTCAGCTCTCTCTCTGGTCAGCTCTGATGGGGCTGCAGTCCTCTTTCTGTTCACACTATAGCCTGTATATAATATATATTGATGTAGTTTTGTTTAAACTTTGACGTGGCACTGCAGTGTGGTTATGAAGTCCCTCGCTTTTGGATGAACTTAAAATGTGAGGAAAACATTAGCGTTTCTGTGCTGTAGACTGTTGCCGTCTGTTGTATTCTACATTCCACACATGCAGTATCTTCCGTGGACCAAACTACTGCTCGCCCTGCGTCCTTGCAGGCGTTACAAAACGGACATGGTTTTGTGTGTTTGTTCAAGCGTCCCACTGCAATAACATGTGATCTCGAGGACTAAATACAGTGGCAAAGCGAGCGAACCTGGACAGCTTTGTGTTCACAAGGTACAGGTTAAGTGAACTGCACCGCAGACTTGAACCAAGGTTGTCTGAGTTCGGTTTGCTTCAGAGTGGTCTGACTTCTCTTGGAGTGATCACATTTGCGCAAAAAATGCTGAGTCACCGCTCTGAGTCCATTTAGAGAGCTGAAAAGGACCAAGGGTGAAAACACCCGTAGAGTCACATATTAACCTAACCTGCATGTCTATGTGAGGGGGAAGCCCGACTATCCAGAGAAAACCCACACTGACACAGGGTGAACCTGCAAACTCTGCACAGAAGGGCTCTCCCACCCCTGGGCTCAAACCAGCAACCAATATCAATCAATATTTCATTAAAAGGTCGTCTTTCTTAGAAATAATTTAGATGTTAGCTTTATTTAAATCCTCTCACATTCATATTAGTCTGATTGCCTCAAATGGATTTTCAGCAGAGGCTTGATTGTAAATTATTTTCACTCTGAGGCCCAGAGTTGATAAGCCTTGAGAAACTCTACTCAAAAACACCTCCTATTTATTGTTTATTTGAGGATATATTTTTCCTGACTGAGTCTGTTGTAACAGACTGACAAGGCCGGCCCAGTTTCTTAGAGAAAGGAAATGCAGGCTTCTGAAGCCTCAGTTAAACTTTCCACACAGTCGGTCTCACGGACATGAGCTGACGCAGAATCCTGGCAAGGAAACCTCTCCTCAAGGCCAAACGGTGGAATGACAACCTCCGAGGCTGTCACATTATCCCATGGAGCCTGTAAAGAATTTCATGTGAAAGAGACATCTGTAAATCTGTAGCTTATTCTTTTTTTGAGCACCACAACTCCCACAAAATGACTCACTATCACTATCAAGAATTTCATCATTCAGTCCAATAAGTAGAGAGGAGTAAGAGCTCACATTAGGGGAGCACTAAAGCAGAAGGTAAGCACTCAGCCAGCAGAAATATCTGGAGCACTTGCTCTGTGGACCAAATGATGCAATAGATCTGGGTATTTTCATACCCAAGAAGTCAAACTTTTTTTGGTTCATGTGCTCCTGAGCAACTTTACAGAAATGAAGTGGCCCCACCTCCAACCCTCTCTTTAATAATGATGGGACCTGATAAGATTTTAGTGATACCAATGCCATCATCAATTCTGCTTATCAGTTTGATTCTTTATTTATTTATTTCTGATCACACCCACACCTGGCCCACACAGGTTTTCAGCTTCAACACAACTGTGATATTATCCCTGAGTCTGAAGTCTGAACACAGTGTACAAACAGAGTCGTTTTAAGGCATGCATGTGACACAGGTGTCCTCAGTGCCACTGTTTAACAGTTTTCTTAGTCAAAGTAAAGAAAACCTGCTCAGCCTGTGTAGAAGAAAATGTTTTACCTCAGAGTCTGATGTTAATGTGTTAATGTTATTGTCCTTCCTGTTCCTCTGATTCAGTTACAAACTGTTTCACACTGATTAGTAGACCCCTGTGTGTAACTGTTACAGCTGCTCATCCAGGAAGTCTGTGAGGTGTTGAAGGGATTAGTGCAGTTTAAGTCAGATTGCATTGTTATTAGCCTCTCCTGGGCTTCATGAGTTGTATTCATCTGTGGTGCCACTCAGACCTGTCGATTAGCCCAACCCACAACCCGCTGATGTAATACTATGAAAACCTTGTTATGAATGTTCATCTTTAGATAGAATTCTCCACCCTTGCTGTGAACTTCTGTCTCCTGCCTGCGCGTCACCAATGTTACTACAACACAGGATATGTAACCTCAGCAACAGATGTGCAGCTCAGTTGGAAAGCAGTGGCGCTTGTGTGTAGCGTGTCAGATACAGGGCATACCAGGGGCCGTATTCACAAAGCTTCCCAGAACAAAGAGCTGCTGCTTGTGACGAAATTCTAAGAAAATCCTTAGAATTGTGACGTTTTCCTAGAATTTCCCCTTAAAGTTAAGACTAGGTCCTTGTAAAGATAATGTTATTCACAGAGCATCGAAGAGCTTAAAAGAGCTCGTAAGGTGAAAAATTGTAAGGAGCAGGGAGGAGGACTTTTAAGAGACTTCTTAAGCAGAGGAGAAAATGGAGGAAAGACAAAGAGGCCAGAAAAATATTCTCCAAACCCTGGATGACTGAGTAATGAAATGCTACAGATTAGATGGTGCAGGGATAATATGCGTGGTAATTTCCCACCTAATGCTTTAACGCCAGAAATGAAATGATCACAACACCAAGATATTTGGAGCACTGGGAAAATGCAGCAGTGCAGCAGTGATGACTTGGGTCTGTCTAAACCCTCCATCAGCACAGTGATCACTTCAACAATGACACTTTCACAGTCAGCAGTTCATTTAATTTCCACTGGGTATCCTCACCCTGCAGGCTCACAAATGGGTGTGTCTCTGACAACCAATCACATCTGTTAAAAGAATGCATCACACCTAGCAACAGGGTCGACCACACCTCCTCACCAAGGTTAAAGTTTCTGTCCTGTTCTTGTTTTTCTAAAGTTTTCTAAGTTTTCTAAATCACTCCTAAGCTGGGACTCCTTACCTATAAATTTTAGGTTAAGTTAGGAGGAGTGTTTGTGAATATAGTCCCTGGAATTTATTTATGTGTTGTGTAGAAAGATGTTTCATCATATTGTTGTATTGCTATTCAACATTTACTTGAGATGATCATTTTACAGACCTTTGAAACCTGGACATCACTTTCCTTGTGCTGCTTTCAGATGCCTTTCTCAAGTATTAAAACCTTGGAATGCTGAGCAAATAAGTGTGATTTCTGTTAAAAACATAGGTAAAAAAGGTAATGAGCAACTTGGTAAGAAATGTCCCACGAACTGGAAAAGGAAAAAGATTTAGAAAACTATATTTATAATTATAACATTTTTAAATTATGTTATATTTTTTCCAGGTCATTTTTGTCAGTTTATTTTTTCTTTCCTTCTTTTTTTATTTCTTTTTTTTAATTAATTTTCTTGTTTTTAATTTTACTCTTTTTATTAATTTCTTGCTATTTTTTTGAGTAATTTCTTTTGTTGTTCATTACCTGCTTCCCATGTTTAAAAAAAAAAAAAAAAAAATTATCAATTTGCTCAGTTTCAAAGGGTTAGGCTGCACTGTTGTCGTCTTTCTTCATGAAATGAAGCCACACTTTGGACTCCCTCTTTCTTGTTGCAAGCTTCCAGCAGCGTAGACACATGAATGAGTTTGATGTCATTGTTTTGCAAAAGGGATCGATAAGCTTGGCTGTATGTGTTTCCCCTGGGATGGATCATTTGGAACCTGTACTAGACTCCCATCCCTACTCTTTGTACATCCATGTCACAGACAGGTGAAAACATGCCACATGAGACCCTCGAAAATGCGACAAACATAAATCATTAAGCATTATGCCAACAGCTGAAACTCGCAACTGGTCTGTCCTCTGAAGCCTCAGCACCATATGTCTTATTGTGTCAGCCAGTTGTTTAATGGAGTGTTCACATGGTTCTAAGTCAGTCAATACCTTATGATGACATTCAGTCCAGTTTAGGACTAGATGTTAGAATCCTTTGATGCACATATTTGGGACAAGGAGTGAGAGTAATAGTGTCGTCTGGAGGTTTCTGAGTGGGAGCCAAAGGGTTAAGGTAAGATAGATAGAAAAGTAAGAGGGAGCATAGGAAAGGCAGAGAAAAGGAGAGACTTCTGTGCGGACTGAACTCTCCCCTGATGGACTGGGCTGTACACTCTACCTCCCCCTGCTGCCTCATTTAGATGACAGAGGAAACTAACAGGAGGAAAACTTACTTAACTAATAGAGGTGGAGTTTTTTAGGGAGGGTAAAAGCTTCATTGTGGTCATCAGGTGGGTGCCCTCCTTCACTGGTGTTTTGATGATAGGCCCCCAACACCTCCAGAGGGCTCACCGGCAACACCTGGTATCCCAGGTGTCTTCCCTCTGCTTTTACTCCCTTGAACCCTGCAGTTGTTGGTGATATTTTGGGGCCCAAGTGGTGTCTCTCCTCTTGATCCATAGTCAAAGGCTTGCCTGTTCAGCTGCGCCAGAGAGAGAGAACTTTGATGGCCTGACGTTGGGCTTGGCCTTGAACTCCCATTTCTTTAAGCAGCCTGGTAGTTGACTTGCCTACGAAGCCTCTGCAGCCCACTTCAACTGGGCAGATCTTTCCAGCCGTGTTATGATGACATCATATTTAGCAGGTTTTTGTCCTCAGATGGTTTTTATGTTGAGCTAATCCAATAAATCATAAGTCTGACGTTAACTGTCAGTTTGCAAACTGGGTATGCTGCAAATTTAAGGGCACGACAGGTGAAAAAAGTTTGTATACATTTACCATTAACCAGACACGCTGTTTGCCAGGAGTCCATCATGTGTTGAACTCTTGCCACAGTTTCTCTGTGTTGTTTACACTTGGTTGGACAGCTCAGCTCAGTGTACTCGTCATATACTTTGGCCGAATTATCGAGTAGAGTGGGACCACCTGAGTGCATCATCAGTTTTAGTCTCTGTGAAAGCAGACTGGGGAGGAGCAGGTTCATCCGGCCTCTCACGTCTTCTTGTTGGTCGTATTTTTCAGACATCCGACCCCTGAACTGGGACAAAAGTTATGTAAAGCTGCAGTCGGAGGTAACTAAAAAACAGGCCGGCTGCACAAAGGGCAAAGTTCAAATAAGTGAACTGCTGTCAATTATTGCAGGGTGGCCTGATGTTTTGACCCGCTCACTAACATGGGCAACAGTTGCAGCAGTGGCTGTGACACACAGCTAATGGAGGCAGTTAAAGGATAAGTCCGGTATTTTGCACTTTGAGCCCCATTCCTGGTTGTTTATGATGAAATAGAGTGGTTAAGACCAAAATCTTGACGATTGCTCCTCTCTGAGAATTTGAGAGGATTTGGCTTTCCCCTGCCTGGCTTAACAGTGCTGTCTATGGCCATGTGTAAATCTGTCCTAAAACCACCTTAAACATTCGTTTTCAAAGCCATGAAACTCACCGAGTGGCCAGTGGTGTTCGTTGATGTTCCGACATAAAAATGCTAGCAAACCCCCCTTGCCTCTCCACAGCTCCGCCCTCTTGTGACATCACAATGGCTACCTCCACTTCTTTTTTAAAGACAATCACATCCATCCTCTGCCCACAGTTTGCTCACACAGGCTGTCTCCTCTGAATTTGTTTTAAAGAAATACAAAATTAAAATTTTTATATCAATTGCTCGCTGTCAAAGAATCCGTGAAGAGTGAACATTCTTCATGATTAAAGTAAATGGCGATCATGTTTAACATCAGCAAAACTATATCAAAACATCCATTTACAAATTCTCACACAACTCGTGCAGTATAATCCAAATCTCATTTATCCAGTCATATGCTCAGTACCTCACAAACACATCCATTTTCACTAAAACATGATGATTTAAAACACATCAGGTACAAACAGTGTCATGCATGGCCGAGTAGCGTGCCTGGGCATGTGCATTTGAACCCTGCTCAAGCAGAATGTTTCAGCAAAAATGGATGTGTTTGTGAAGTACTGAGGATACGACTGGATAAATGAGACTTGGATGACGCAGCAGTTGTGAGTTGTGTGGGAGTTATGTTTTGCTGTTGTTATTCAGGGCCCTCACTGACTTCTATTCATGAAGACTGTTCAGCTTTTTTGGATTCTTTGTTCACTGTGGAGGCATGAGAGAAATTATTTTCAAGGTCACACGCAGTGAGTAACTGATAAACAAATGGTCATTTTGCAGGTGAATATTCTTTCAAGCCTAAGTTTATTCACTCAATGTTTCACACCAGTAAGTTTTCTCTGTTTTAATTATTCTTTAACTTTTTCCAGGTCAGGAGGGGAGATGTGGGATGGCTGCTGTCACTTTAAAAGATGGACAGACACTTGACTCCGCTGCTGTTTGTGAGCAAATTGAAAACTTCCTGCCAGGCTATGCGAGGCCACGTTTTCTCAGGGTTCAGGTACTTTCAGTCATTTTATGTTTTTACTAACACTTTTAACATTCAGCCTCATTTGAATTTCCTCCCCCCTAAAAATTAATTTCACTGTGGTTACAGAACTCCATAGACGTTACAGGCACGTTCAAGCATATGAAGGCGAAACTGGTGGAGGAAGGTTTCAACCCAAATAAGATAACCGACCCGCTCTACTTCCTGGATGAAAAAGTCATGGATTACATCCCACTTACACTGGATATATTCAACTCAGTTACATCAGGGAAGATCAAATTTTAATTGTGCCTCTCCTGTCCGCACTGTGACACATCACAACCCTGCGGTGCTGAACACATTTGAGGAGCTGTTTTCTGATGAAATCTTGTGATTTTATTTTTATCTGTTTACGTTTATACTTGTTTGTCATCAGAAATGTCATACATATCCATAAATGGCTTAAATTCTCCTCCAGAGAACATGTTATAGTCTGTTTCCACTGAGACGTCATTGATTTAATGAAGCAAGAGAGCAAGTTTTTCCAGTTTGGAGAACGGCTCCTCATTCAAACTCTGACTTCTTGCTGCGTACCATTCTGTTCTGTCGAGGCCATTGTCAGTGAAGGAGCTGGAATCTGTGCCTTGTAAACAAAAGATTTCTTTTTGTATGACTGTTGATCGTTAGTCGTTACGTCCCTCCCTCTCTTCAGGGCTGAGTGATTTGAGGAAAATAATTTATTCAGACTTTTTATGATCAATACTGTGAACTGTAAATTGCTCTATTTTCTTAGAATTAAATGCTCAACCTTTTTTGTAATCTATATACTTTTTACACCAAATTTTATTGTCGCAATCACAAATACAAATTCCTCTTGTTTCTGCTTAGACAGAAAAAGGAACCAATGCTGTTACTTGTTATTTAGATCCTTCAAATGTCACATAACTGCTGTCATTATAGCTGGTGTTATCAGCAGTTGCAGCATATTAAAGGAGTACTTTACCTATAAAATAATCATGTTCATATCAGTTACTCACCCCATGTTACCTTGAATTTGTGAGGAAACCTTTCTTTATCTTGCGTGCCTTAATGGAAAACAAAGAATCCTAAAACTGAGACAGCTCTTGATGAATTGAAGTCATAGGGGTCCAGGTTTAACAACAGCAAAACTATATCAAAACATCTGTTTACAAACTCTCACACAACTAGTACAGTTTGATCCAAGCCTCATTTATCCAGTCGTATGCTCAGTGCCTCACAAACACAAACACGTGCATTTTCGCTAACACCTATGTAAACACTGCGGCATGTGAGTAGTGCATCAGGGCAAACTGCATGTGTTGAAACTCTGCTGAAAGGAATGGACGAGCAGTTTTCAAAGTATTCCTCTAAGATACTGTAACAAAGTTTTTTCATGCCATGAAACTGCAGGAAACCCACAGGTGTAATTAATAACATGAATGAGCTATGCTCCACTAGTGGGTCTTTTCCATTGTCACTCTTGGCCGCTCCGACTCAAGCCATGCTGCACTGATTTGCGTTTCCATTATCAGTTAAGATTCGCCATGCCACGCCAAGCTCTGCCAAAGAAGGACCTACTCCAGAGTAATGTTTTTAAACGTCTCAGTGTCTTCATCTCTCAGTATGTTTGTAGCTTCTAACTACATCTCTATGATTAGGAGTTTAGTTTCTTTCCTGTGTCCTGTTTTTGCTGTAGATTTCTGCTCTATTTTACTGTTTCATGTTCACTATCTGCCGTATAAGAAGTTGTGTGAAAACTCGACATTTCCTTATTTTGCTGCTTCACAATAAAAGTTTTTACACAACATAATAGCGGAGTTTTATTGTGAAGGATTGTAGGATTGGCACACTAACGTGGCTTCCCTGACTGCTAACAGTGTTAGTTACACCTGTGCTTTTCCTTCTGTAAATGAAACGTAAAGTGGTTTCACACGACTGGTTTGTCATCACATAATGGTGACCTTTAATGTGTAAAAAAACTGTTTCCTCCATGTACCTTAAATAAGTCTTCATCTGGGTGCTCCAAGTGTTTCTGATCAGTATGACCCACCAGCTCCTGGGACAGAAACTCTCCTTTCACCTTCTGTTTGGGTGCAGGGTGACCAGGGCTGTGTAGCCCCCTGGAGCTGACCACGGATCAGCAGCATGGAGGACACCTTGACAGGTAAAGACACACATGGGGAATAAAGTCAGGCAGCTGAGGCCGGAAGGACAACCTCATTAACCAGAAGGTCGGTGATGTTAACAAGAGGATCAGAGAGACTGTAAATCTCACTCAAATTATTACAGTTATTGAAAATGTGCATCCTAAAGGTAGCCGTCAGCCATTATGACGTTTTTTACCTCAACTTTAAGGTCCTTTTAAGACCATGGCGTATGATGTTACAATCCGACTACACACGTTTTTTGCTTTAACTTCTTGTAAAGTCATAATTTCACAATGTAATGCTATAGAATAATAACATCTGTTTTCAGATTGGTTCCCTATGTGTTTGTGCCACAGGGTACAATGTCCTGGGGAAATGAAGGCTTCATTTACTGCACAAATAAAGTGTGTCAACCATTGTGCAACCAAAACAGGAAAAGGACGGAGCTTTTGTTTGCCCTGATAGCTATCAGCAGTTACCAGTTACCAAGGAGTATTCAGGTCTTTGCAGTTACTATCCCTGGTCCTGTGTTGTTAGTGGTTGCTTCATTTTGAATAAAAAGGAGAGCAATACTTTTGTCTGTCTGACAATGAGGCCAAATGTTATGACAGGCCCCAGAGAGCGCTACTGACCTTTCACTAAGCCCCGCCCCTTTGTGATGGTCCAACAAGCTGTCGCAGTAAGCATGGAGCCCACACTGTAAATTACTGCACTCCCTGAAGAAATATTATCATGTTACTGGAGAAACGAAACAGTGATTCCAGAGAGAAGTAGACAGAGGGGTCTACAGTCTGTGTTTGAAGGATATATCCAGGATGTCAAACTGACTCAGCAGCAACAACAGGTTAAAAAGACAAAGATAGTTAGAAGCTAAAGCCCAACTATAGGCTACAGATCACAGTGTCAAAGTGAACCACCACATCACTGCTGATCGCCACAGAAGACAATGAATATAAAGGGAAACTTTGATGATATTGAACCAGCTGTGTGGCATCACAGTGTGTGAAGACAAGCAGTGTTTGGCTTCGCCCTGGTGCCACTGCCAGCAGCTCGACCTCTGCAGCTGGACGGGCAGGGATCTCAGGGGGAAGTCAAACACACAGCTGGTGTGCAGCAAAATATCAGCATGTGTATACATTCAGTAGGCTATATCTTCAGTAGCTAGCTAGCTAATCCTACACTTTTCAGGGTTTGGTTTTGGTTTTGGAACAGGGAAGAAACGTATATCTTTTTCCAACCTCTCCAGATAACGAGTATCATTAATACATGACGTGCCCCAGGCACAACATTTAGCTCCAAATCCACAAAACCAGCCTGAAAATGAAGCAAATCTGAAACATCAGAGTCAATGGAGCACAGCTGTGTTGTTGGACCCTGGTGTGAGCCGGCCGATGCTACATTATGATTAGCCAATCTGTGTCTAGGGATGGGGTCAATTGTGACAGGCCCTAATGCACTCTAGTTACTGGTAAAAGGGCACACACACTACTGGCAACTGTTTATACAAAATCCAGAGGAATGTAATTTAGGGAACTTTGCTGCTTTTTCCTCCTGTTTGTTTCCCTTTTGTCTGCTCTTACTGCTGCCTTTATCTTTAACAGACATGTCAGTCCTGACAGATTTAGCACCTAAACTTGCTACTGTATCGTACCGTCTTGATACATGATCAAATAGAGACTTGACATTAGACAACATTAACATATGTTACCCAACAGTCATGATTGCGTACCTGTGTATGACAAAAATATCAAAGAAAACAAATAATTCATTTCATTTTGGCTGGTTAGTGGTGAAGCTTAAAGGCAGTAATGACAGTCAGTCACTTCACATGACTTCATCTAGCACCACCAACTGGTTAAAACTTAAAAATGTGCAACAAGATGAGGTGAAGAATCATTTTTCTCTTGCCACAACATCAACATGTAATTCAGTGGCTCTGAGTATATTTAACCACAATTACAAACACAGCTTCACAGTGGTGTGATACGAGTTTAAGATGAATACTGCTCAGCTTTATGTGTCATTTTAACAAGTGAGAAGTCAGTGTGACATAAAGCAGCTATCACATGTACAGACACCTGTTGGTGCACCGTTCAAAAAACACTTTCAAGTTACAAAAACACTCACTCTTTTTTTTTTTTTATCATAATCTGTGACTGTTTTTTTAAATCAATTAACCACTGAACAACAACAATACCAACATCTACCCGAGTATGGCTCCCAGTCTCCTAACCCATATGTTTTGGTCATGTCCCAGTCTGGGAGTGCTGGAAGTTTTATTTCAGAATTATATCAGTAATGGTAAAACAAATGATAGACCTCCACTGCCCTCAAGAGGATAAACGGTTACGGAAATGAATGAATGATTTTATTTATTATTGATTATTTTGTGTATTTGTCACTCTTTTTTTCTCCCCTTTGCTTTACATTAATGTACCTCATCGTTATTTTTATCATTAACTGATATGTTGCTGCTCATTTTGCCATTACATAACCTCGCCTGAGGGGGGTTGGAGGGGTGGCATAGGTTAGTTTTAAATTTATGTTACTAAATGGTTTTGTGACAGTTCCTAAAATACTAGTAAAACAAGTTTTTTTTAAAAAGCTAACATCTGCAGGCCCCAGTTAAGTTTCAAGCTGTTGAGAGAAGTCTCAAATCCTTGAGGGCAACTTATCAATAAATTACAGGTCTTTCAGGTCTTTGAATGCTGTGGCTGAACATTTTGACTTCAGATCTGTGTTATAATAGTTTTTGTATAGCTGAGACTGAAGACGTGAGCCTACTGTGATTATATATCTTTGGTGAAGTTGCTGTCTTATCTGTCATTTAGGGTTTTTAGGACAAAACTTAAAAATATGCCTGTGTTCAAAGAAAAACTCCATATGCCATTTGTTATATGTGCCTTTGAAAATACAAAACCATCTCCATCACGTTTTTATTTTCTTCTTTGTAAAATAGTCAATAGCAATCTAAACAAAATATGTTATACAATACATGCCTGCTCTTCATAAACTATATTCATTCATTCATTCATTTTATATAATCCTAGGGTCGCGAGGAGGCTGGATCCTATCCCAGCTGACACTGGGTGAGAGGCAGGGCACACTCTGGACAGGTCACCAGACTATCACAGGGCTGACACAGAGAGTAAACAGTGAAGATCTATAAACTATAAATAAACTCTAAAAAAACCCTCTACAATTAAATGAACAATACCTTACTGTCATTAGTATTTTTGTCATATACATACAATGATGATTTCTGGGTAATATGTATGCCAAGTCTCTATTTCATCATGTGATGTAAGATTATATGGTAGCAAGTTTAAGTGCCTTGGGGCTCGTCATAATAGCGTGCACTGAGGCCCGTTGTACCTTACGCCACTGCCTGTGTCCATCAACCTACAGGCTGGGATTAGCCACTGTACTCAGTTTTGTATCGCTTTATTATTATTTTTTAAATTTATTTATTTAACCCTTTGAAACTTGGAGCAACACCACTTTCCTTGTGCTGCTTTCAGATGCCTTTCACAAGTATTTAAAACTCTGAACACAAATAAGTGTGATTTCTGTTAAAAACATGGAGAAAAAAAAAAGCCAAGGAGCAGTTTTGTTAAGAAATGTCCCATGAACTGCAATAAAAAAAAAATTAGAAAAACTATATTTATAATTATTACATTTTAAAATTATGTTACAGAATTATTATAATTTTTCCAGGTCATTTTTTTTTTCTTTCTTTTTTTTTAAACTAATATTCTTGTTTTTAATTTTACTCTTTTTACTAATTTCTTGCTATTTTTTTTTTTGGAGTAATTTCTTTTGTTTCTCATTACCTTCTTCCCATGTTTTTAAAACAAATCAGTCAATTTGCTCAGGTTTCAGAGGGTTAACAGGGACAGTGCACAGCTACTTAGCTGCACCAGAGTTAGCCATAGGCTAATTTTCATCTGTTGTCCCTGGGCAGGAAACAGAGAATAATTTCTCTGCTAAAAGACACTGTTATGTAAAAAACACAATTACAAAATAGAACAAATTTATGATACAGCGCCTTCAGCAATAACAATAGCAACACAACATCAACAATAACAACAGCAATACAACTACAACAGTAAGATATAAGATTTTTTACATTTATTATTTTGGATTTTGCAACTCAAAGACATCACAGGGGTGACAGTGAAATAATATTCTGACATTTTGTAGACTTAACATTTAATTTATTGAAAAAAAAAAGTATATTAGTCATGACAATAAGCAGCAGTTGCAGCTCTACCCCACGTGTGTGTGTGTGTGTGTGTGTGTGTGTGTGTGTGTGTGGTTGTCACGCCCCTCCTCATGAATCACTTGACAAATAGAGCTCAGTCTGAGGAGGCCACGCCCACCACATGCCCAGATTGCGTATTTATGATGCGGGTAAACATTTGCAGAGCTCCTGTGCTGCTACATGGCTTCTGTCAGTAATAAACATCAGAGTATTTCAGTCTTCTCTCTGCTGCTGGCACTTTATGTGCTTTTAATATGAACAATTAGCAGAAAATAAGCTGCAGTGAACAGCCATAACCTCGAGGTGTCGCAGCTGAAAATCAATCTACATGTTTGTCTGCTTTATTTACTTCTCTCTCTGTTTGACAGGATCAGGTTTTGCTGCACAACGGGAGAGAAAAACAACACGAGGATATGGTAAATATGGACAGAAATGGGTGTGAATCAGCTGAGATTAGATGTGGAAACACCCGGGCTGGAGAGTAGAAAACAATCCTGAAATGAAGGAGGGGTCAGCGCGCCTGAGCTGAGCACCACCCCGCACTGAGCCGAGTGGGTGAACTTTGTCACAAATCTCTGGGAGCTGCATAACATCCACCTCTGCCTCTGGGACAGATGCCTCCTGTGTAGTGCGCTCTGCAAAATGTACATCTGGTTCACGGTGTTAGCCGGACTGGCAGTCCTGTCCTTCTCCTACCTCAGGACGTGTTTCCCACACTTTGGAGAAGACTGCGCGTACATACTGAGGAGCGTCAAGCTCGGCTTCAGGCTGCTCAAGTACAAGAAGAGCAAACCTTTCTTCAGCGTCTTGGACCACTTCTTGGATGCAGTGAAGAGGCATCCCAGTAGGGTCTTTGTGCACTTTGAAGGGAGACAGTACACGTATGGAGAGGTGGACAGACAGAGCAACAAGGTGGCCCGGGCGCTGCAGGCTGCAGCCGGGCTGAAGGAGGGGGACACGGTCGCCTTGTTTCTGGCCAACGAGCCCAGCTACATATGGACCTGGCTCGGTTTGGCAAAGCTGGGCTGTGCGGCTGCTCTGCTCAACTTTAACATCAGATCCAGGTCTCTGCTGCACTGTTTCTCCTGCTGCGGGGCGAAAGTGATCATCGCCTCTCCAGGTGAGTCCAGAGAGGTGTTATTGTGTAACGTGTTGTTGCACATGTGCCAGGGGCGCAGAGAGAGCAGTGAGGGTCTGCAGCTCCATGTTCACCATGAACCTGGAGGTATGCGAAGAAGAGCACAGTCCAAAGCACTGATACTTTCAGTAGTTTAGTTTATTTGAAGTATATAAAAAGAAAAGGATAAACACAAAGATTACATAATTCAATAAGAGTTCCAGACTAATAAGAATTACAAAATCGTTAAATATGTACAAAAAACACAAACAAATTACAAATAAATCAATTAAGATTTAAGAGTCTTTGCAAATTAGAGTCCTTTTTAGATGTTTTTCAAAAGTAGATAATGATTGTAGACATAGAAGAAGGTTATTCTAAAAAGATGGTTCTCTGTTTCAATGAATATTGATTAAGAGGAGTCTGATAATATGCAACATAAAGGTCCTTAGAATGTCTTGTGGAATATGAGTGAATGTCCGAGGAAGACCTTAAAAAGTTCTGAAAAACAGTGGGCAGTCTGGTATATGTTCACATTAAAAATTGGTAAAAGTTGATATTAAACATTGGTAAGAGATCAAAATAAAGGTGTTGATAAAAAATCATTTCCATTTAGTACACCTTCCGCTGGTGCATTTACTGAAGTACTGAAAGTATGCACAGTTTCAAGGTCTTTGTACTCTTCTACATGTCTGAGGTTCCTAGAGTTTAAAGATGTAGCTACTGATTTTTTGTCAAATACAATGGTAACACTAACATATTACAAACTTCTAAAAATACAACACATAGTTAAAGATTAAACCAGAGGTCCCCGAACATTTTGACCCTGTCTTGTTGAGGCCCCTTGTAACTAGGGAGGCACGTTAATATCGGCACACAGGGTGACTTCAGGTCCTTAAAAAGTCTTTTAAAAAAGTCTTAAATTCAGATTCGTTGGGTCTTACATATTTTTGGTCACACTACTGCGAAAATTTCTCCAGCCTTACAAACCCAATGACTGTTTACAATCATTGGACAGACCAAAGAATTGCAATAATAGACAGCACTTATGACAGCGATGAGATTTTGTTTTCTTTTTTCTTAAACTTAAACTCACCCAATTGTTGTCATTTTTCCTTACTGTTCATTCTGAACTGACATCAGTGTGTTCACTTGGAAAGAGTACTTACACACAAACACACACACACAAACACACACACATATGTATATATATATTTCCATTGCTGGATTGGTCTTAAATTTCATATAAGGTGGTTTAAAAAGTCTTAAATTTAACTTGGTTATATCTGTAGCCACCCTGGGCACGTCATAGGTATCAGCCAATATTGGCTTTAAAATAGAATATCTGAATCAGCCAACATGCTGATAATATCGCTACATCATCGGTATTGTCTGATATTGGCTTTAAAATGAGCTATCAGAATCACGCCAACATGCTTTTTATTATTTTGCGCAATGAATGAATATTACATACATTGAAAAGTATTTCATGTCTCCATCTGCTCATCTCATGATAACAGTCTGCATTCGTAATATGATGTTAATTCCGCCACAGAAGAGACTCAATGATCACTAAAATTAGGTAGGTAATATATCAATACTGGTATCAGTTATCAGTCAAATTAGTTTTTAAGTATCAGCATATTGGATATCAGCAAAAAAATCCAATATTGTGTATCCATACTTGTAACATCTCAGATGTTTGTAAGTTAATACATCATCCAAAGAGACAATACAACAGTACAAAAGTAGCTCCACCTCGAGCAGCTATAACAGTAAAATGCTGCGGACACATCGATGCATCAGTATTAACAATCTACTAATATAATACATAATATTTAATCACAGGAGACATTTTTCTGCAAAATGAGTCCTTCATTTTGCTGCAAATTCCTATCCTGTATGATGTGATATACAATAATATGTCAGTCACAGAATACTTTTACATTTTAGGATTTTGAATAAAGAACTTTTGTCACTGTTTTATTTGTACTTTTACAAGTAAAGGATCAGAGTGCTTCTTCCACAACTGTCAGCTTTAGATTCGCAGAAAAACACTAAATTCCCAGTGGACTGTGGTGACTGTAACACATTCCTCTGTCGGCTGTATTTGCCCTGCAGGTAATGATTGTTTAGCGGTTACATTCAAAGTGTTTGGTGAGTTAAGAACATGATCTGTCGCTATCAGGTTGGAATCACCTGGCAAAGGGCCTCGAAATGAACTTTTACCCCCAAATAATGGCTGTTCCTCCCACTGTCTGTGCACTTTATTATAACACAGTCATCTCAGGTGCAGAACAAACAGCAGACTGCGCATGGTGGTTTCTTTATTCTGTCTTACGCCTCAGAAACCAACCAGTCCTGTTATTCTGTAGCACCGTTCTGCCTTGTAATTTGACTGCCGCATATTCTAAGCATATGCACCATGTTGATACACTATGAACTGAAACTATGAAGTGTTTAAGACTTATTTTGAAGCAGGTGCACACAAACACTTAATAATGTCCATGTAGGACTGCTGTTGTGCTGCTGCTTAAACCTTATGAACAGATCAGTCTTCCATCACTAGATTTAAACACAAACATTACATTTTAAAGGTCCACTGTGTAGGGTTAAGGGGAATAAGCGTTTTTGTGGCGGCCACTGTAGCTCACAGACCCTCCACGATGAGCCAAATGGCATTGGAAAAACATACATTTTTAACATGAAAAGACAACTGATAACACTGGGTTATCCCCCAGTCCTTATTTCCACAGGATCACCAAGACTTGTTTCAAGTTAAATCACTTTCCCCCTCATGCTTTCAGCCACTGTGCTGTAAAGTCAGTCCTGATGTCTCATTGCATTTCAGGCCCAACTTGTTCCTCTGCTCCCCCATTTAGTTGCTAGAGTTTCACCCCAGAGAAATGCAAACATGTAGGCTGAATGGCCGGCACCATGTGCTCGTGCCCCAGTGGGATGTGAGGTAACAGGATACGAGCCTACATGTGCTGCATTGCGCAACACAGCGCTGTGACATATTGTGTAGAGCTTGAATACCTCTCTGTGTCTGCAGAGCTGCAGGATGCCGTGGAGGAGGTTTTACCGACGCTGAGAGAGCAGGGCATCACCGTGTACCTCCTGTCGGAGGCCTGCAGCATCCAGGGCATCCACCCTTTGTCCGACAAGATCTCTCAGGCCTCAGATCAGCCTTTGTCCAGGGACCTGAGAGCCAATGTTAACATCAGGACCACCGCTCTGTACATCTACACGTCGGGCACCACAGGTACACCAAACTCCTCTGAAACACCTGAAACTAATGCAACTAAAATAACTCAAAATGTTTTGTTGAAGCTGTTTTAGAGGCATCATGACTCAGTTTTATGGTCATTGTGGAGGCTGAAGTTTGTGGTGCTGCTGACCTGTATCTGCTGAGGTGTGAGAACATAAACTCTGCCTCAGACTTATAGTTCTGTGAAGTGTTCAGATATGTGAGACGGTAAGGTTTTGACTAGCCTCTCCATTGTTTGACATTTTTTACTGCGATCACTCAGGAGAAAAGATTTCATTCAATATTTCTAACGCAGATGTGTTGGAGAGGAGCTCAATTTCTTCCCACACACAATTCCTGCATTCAATGCATTTATTGAATCAGTGAATCACACACTCTGACTCTGTCTGTAGGGACACAAACATTAGTTGATGTACTGATTTTGATACTTTGGTAATTCTGCTTATGTTGAAGTGATGTTCCTGGAAAAAAATTGACATGAAAGGTGACTGTAAAGAGTTTGTATTTTGCTCCTTTACAACAAACAGTGGCTGCTGTCAGCATGGAGGAAAACACTAGTGTTCTGCTTGTGAAGTCTGCATGGTTGTGAACATTTACATGTTACGACCTTTGAACAGATATGGTAAAAGTCTAAGCTAACAGTTCTGGTTAACCAAAAACCATGAACTGTCCAGGAACATGGACGACTATAAAGCAGCAGCCATCAATGTAAGAATCCACGAAAAGTCCGACATCACAGTGTACATGTTAGAGGAGCTGATGGATCGCATTTCACTGGAGTACTTTGTATGATTCCATGTGACAAACAAACGATTCATTGGTTGATTGTGTTCTTTAGCTGCTCCTCTGTGTTCACCAGCTGTTTGATAACTCTGTCTGTCTGCTGTGTGGTGCAGAGCAGGTAGTGTTCAATGGGTTCATCAGAGTTTCTTTTGCTGACAAGGTGCTGGCAGCAGAGGTGTGAGGGAGCTATAACAGTTAAGCTTCAGGACATAAAACCAAAACAATGAGCTGAATGGTGCTAAACCTGCCGAGTTTGGTGATAATTCTCCGACCCTTAAATTTTACACATATTTGTAGGGATGGGAATTTATTGGCACCTCACAATTCAATTCATAATGCTTCTGTGTGAAGAACGTTGAGAATGGTCAATGTATCTTGATGCAGCCGGGTTTTTTTGCTGCACGTGATTTGTTTTTCCTCACTGTGTGACGACTAGGGGTGGGGGGAAAAAATTGATACAGCATATGTCAGTGAAGGTTCTCAGTCATCCACCATTATCTTTTATTAATACAGTGTGGCTCTTGTCCAGGTCCGTTTTCCCTTCATCTTCATAGAAGTTAAATGCTTCCATGCGCTAGCTTTTAAAGGAGCAGTGTGTAAAATTTAGGGGGATTCAGTGGCATCTAGTGGTGAGAATTGCAGATTGCAACCAGCTGAAAGTTCTCACAGTTAAAATCCCCTTAGTGTTTATTGTCCAGGAGGTTTTTACCTTGAGTTGAATTATCCACAGAGGTCTGTTACTCTCCAAAACAAAAGGACCAGCTGATTAAAACCAGTAAAAACACTGAACAAAGCAGTTTCATGTTATGAAAATGTGTATTTTTTCCAACACTTTTGACATGGAGGGGCTGCCAACTATAGCGGCCGATGTGAAAATGCAAACAGCTCAATGTAATGGTACCTTTCTAGTCTTCCAGCCATTCAAAGTGCTTTTTAAATTATGAGTCACTTTCACACACTGGTGGCTGAGGCTACCATACAAGGTGCCCCCTGCCAATCAGTTTGTAATACACTCACACACCAATAGAACAGCCATCAGGTGCAATTTGGGGTTCAGTATCTTGCTCAAGCGTATCTTGACATGTTGACATCTTCTGAGCCACAGCCGCCCACTAGAGTCAGTATTTGGTTTGTCTGTTCTGGGCTACTTTAGAAACATGGCAGTTCAATACGGTCATCACCGTGGACGAGGGCCTGCTTCCTAGGTAGATATAAACGGCTCATAATGAGGTAATGAAAACACAATGATTCTTATTTTCAGGTGATTATACACTAAGAAAACATACTTATTATATTACATTTCTGCCAATGTATCCTCTGAAATCTTACACACTGGACCTCTGAGCCAGGGAGTGGCTGTCTGTGATTGTTTACGCTCTGCCATCCTCACCAAAACTCAAGAGGTAGCCTAGCTTAGAACACAAACATGATGCACATGTTTACGTCCGTTATGTCTCACCATTTTATTGGTTCAGCTGTAGGAACATACAGCCCTGTCTTATACAGTTGTTACAGGCGATCATTATGGTTTTAAATTTCCGATTATTGACTTTTCTGCATCAAGACAATCTTTCAAAAGAGAATCGCGATACATCTATGAGTCGATTTTCCCCACCTCTAGTAATGTACTGTTTGTATAAAAATATTGATTAGCGCAGCTTTAAAGAAAATATTCCCGTTAGAACAAACAGAGTCTCTGATTGGACACCAGAGAAGTGAATCACACTGCAGGGTTTAGAAGAAACTGCATATTAACTGTGACTGCTGCGAGAAGAAATTGAGATGATTTATGTTTCTTTAACCTTGGAAGGTTTGCCTAAAGCAGCCGTCGTCACCCATGAGAGGGTTTGGGCCGCCTCCTTCATCCAGGCGGTATGTGGAATCACATCAGAGGACATCGTCTACATCAACCTGCCTTTCTATCACAGCGCAGGCTTCCTCATTGGGATGGTCGGGTCCATTGAGAGAGGTAATAATCCTCTTAATCCTCAAAGCACGCACACACCCGGTTTGGGCACTTAGAGAAGTTGCTGTGTGAGTTAACACACTGTGATACATGCTGTGTTGTGTGGTGGTAATTGCAGGTAATACCATTGTTCTGAAGAGAAAGTTCTCCGCCTCTCAGTTCTGGGACGACTGCAGGAAGTACAACGTCACAGTGATACAGTACATTGGTGAAACAATGCGCTACCTCTGCAACTCACCCAAGGTAAAAGCTCAACTTCCTGTTAAATGAATGAAGATTTGTTCTGATGGACGATGTGAAGCTTTGACTCTGACTCTGTCTCACTCTGCGCAGAAAGACAATGAGAAGAACCACAAAGTGAAGGTTGCCATTGGCAACGGAGTGCGCTCAGACATTTGGTCGGAGTTTCTGAATCGCTTCGGGGACATTCAAGTCAGAGAGTTGTACGCAGCCACAGAGGGAAACATCGGCTTCATCAATTACACGTCCAAAGTCGGTGTAGTGGGGCGAGTCAATTTTATCCACTCGGTGAGTGAAGGAGCATGTCCACTGTTTTTAGCCATGCTGACATCACTGCTTCAGTCCAGAATGAAATGTCTAACTATTGGATGTGTCATCAGGAAATTTGGCACAGACATTCTTGGTTCCCAGAGGATGGCCCCTAATGACTTTGGTGACCCTCTGCCTTTTCCTTTAGTGCCACCCTGAAGTCGTCAGTATTGTTTTGGGGTGGAATGCCTCAACAACTATTTATAGGATTATTGTGATGAGACAATTTATATTCCCCCCAAATCAATTTAATTTATTTTGGTTTATTTCTTTTACTTAAACCCAAGCTCCACCTCCAGGTTATAATTTCAAATTGTCCAAATCTTTGGTTTGCCTAAAGTAATGTGGTGAACATGGTAAACATTATGGCTGAGAAACATCAGCATGTTGGCCTTGTCACTGTAAGTATATTAGCATGATGACATTAGCAATTAGCTCAAAGCATTACCGTGTCTAAATCCAACCTCACAGAGCCTCTTGGCTGCATTTCCACTGCATGGCTCGACTTGACTCGACTGACCTTTTGAACCAGGTGCTTTTCACTATTTACACTAAGGATAATACCCCCTCAGAGTAGGTGGGATTCTCAGCTGATCACCATAGCCATATGGCGTGAAACTGCGTGGCATCATTTTCAACGTGGCACTCACTGGATCCTTTCATCAGCAACCAAACATGGGGACATCTGCAGTTCAGTGTATGTAGAGTTCGGCATTGTTTTGCAGGCTGCCTTTTTTTAAAAAATCAAGCTGATGCGAATAAAAAAAGGGACGTTATTGACGGTAGGTTGGCTTTTGAAAAATGGCAGATATGTGCAGATATCCTGTGTCATGCTAGTGTTAATTCTCTCTGACCAATCAGTGGTCTGCAGTGTTTTAATTCCCCCTTCTAGTGTCATCTTCGCTCACTGGAGCCTCAGCTGAGGTGATGCCAAAAACAGAACCAGGTACTATCCTCAACTTTTGCTAATGTGAAACCAAAAAAGAGTGAGTCAAGTTGAGTGGAGCCAACTGCGTACCACACAGTGGAAATGCGGCGTTAGTCTTGTTGAACCAGCAAAGCTTATCTTCCTCAGGTGTCGGCTGTTAAATTATTCACAAACACACACCTTCTAATGAGGAACTTTCTTCTTTCTAGTTTATCTTCCCGTACACTTTGATCAAGTTTGACATTGAGAAGGAGGAGCCGGTCAGGAACTCTGAGGGTCTGTGCATCAAGGCTGAAAGAGGTGAGTCAGTGACTACATTTACATACACACTAATATTCTACTATTATTCCTGAAATGACAGTACTCTGAATTTAATACGGGTCGTGTAAAAAGCATAGCATTTTTTTACATTCAGTAAGTGCAGAAACAAAAGGAAATAAAGAAAAGCAGTACACTGGGGGAATATGTCGTCTGTTTCAGACGATGTAAGTGTTTAACAGTTTTAACAAAGAGGCAGTGTGGCAGTTTCTCTGAATAAGCAGTATATTCTATTTACATATTCCTTATTCTGAATGTAGCATATTCTGATTAAGACTTGTGGGATATTCTGATATTATTCAGGTTTAGGAGCATTCTTTGGACAACTGGGATTCTTACTGCAGTTTGCAACACACTGCCTCTTGCCTGTTTACGGTCAGCTCTGTGCGTTGTACACATGGTTGGAAGAAGAAACACACCTGCTTTTAAACATTATGAAAGACTTTGATATAATCAGGTTCTTGGACATGCGCAAGTATCGCAACGCTGACCTTTTCAAGGTGGCTAAGGGGATGAAAGAGAGAGGCTGTGTTCACACGGTCCAACGAGTCTGCCACCAGTGGAAAACTTCAATAAAATAGTATTTTGCTCCATCCGTTCCACTTTTCCATATTTCGATGTGATAAACAGCACGTCAGGACACATAAGTTGGAGTATGCTCGGCTGCATGTAAAAGGGAGTGTTAGTGAAATATTCCCTTTCATCAGCCATGTAAACAGCTTAATAGGAATGTTGACTTTTTCGGAATAAGGCAAAAACTGGAGTAATTTGTGCCTGTAAACATAGTTACCAATACAGGTGGAAACGTACCTGTGTTTTCTTATTTCTCTTTAACGTGAGCAGCAGCACCTCATTTGTTGTCTTCAATGCTGAAACTATAATTTGAAACACAAACTTTTTCCAGCTGCTCAGATTTGAAAATGTGCTGCTTTTAACTGTTTGCTGGTGTTGGGTCTGAGGGAACCTGAAATGTATATTTTTCATGCATCTTTCCGTCAGGTGAGACGGGTCTTTTGGTGGGGAGGATCACTCAGAGGTCTCCCTTTGTTGGCTACGCTGGCAACCAGCAGCAGACTGAGAAGAAGAGGCTCCGTGACGTGTTGAAAAAAGGCGACCTGTACTTCAACACTGGAGATTTGCTTCGGATCGATCACATGGGCTTTGTGTACTTTCAGGATCGAGTCGGCGACACTTTCAGGCAAGTAGTCTCACTTTGTGTTCATCTGTTAGTTTGGTGTTTCTTATAGTTTTGCTTCTGTTGCTCATTTGCTGTTGCAGATGGAAAGGAGAGAACGTTGCCACGTCAGAGGTCGCAGACGTCCTCACTATGGTTCATTGCATTTTGGAGGCAAATGTCTACGGTGTTAAAGTGGAAGGTAAAAACACTGTTAATGTCAGGAGTAGTCCAGTTTAAGTGTTTTCTGAGCTTTGTAATATTTTCTGTGTGTGTTTAATTGAATTGTCTGATAAGGTCACGAGGGGCGGATCGGTATGGCAGCTGTCACTTTGAAAGAAGGAGAAGATTTTGACTGTTCGGACACCTACAAGCAGGTCGTCAACTACCTCCCAGCATACGCAAGACCTCGATTCATCAGGATTCAGGTAAATGAAATAATAACAATCATTTGTTTTGCACTTTTGTCTTATTTCACGCACCTGCACAAATTTGGCACTTGTGGCAGGTGGAACATGGACGTGGGTATTATTTCCGCCTCTCTTTGATGTACTCCGGCTTTGACTGAATCTTATTTGTATGTTGCTAAACCTCTTTGCTCAGTTCAGGTCGGCCTCCTGAAACCAGACTGATTTCGTAAGATTTATGAGTTTTACAAGCAGAGGCAGGTGATTTGCAGACTTTCCTGCTTTGTGACTCAAGCTGCCCTGCCTTTTTGATGGAGGTTGTTGGGGCTTTATGCAGCTTGTGAGGAAAACTACTCACATTAGTCAATTCTGAAAAAAGCCCTTTAACTCTGCTTTATTTTTGGGTAACAAAAAAAAACAATTCAGTCTTTTTTTTTTTTATTATCTAATAACTTTCCCCAAAGGAGGCTGGAGCTGATCGACAGGGCTGGGTATCATTCAAAAAATTACAGCACCAGTACTTTCTAAATCTTGGCAAAAAAAAGAATTGACTTATTTGACTGGAGAAGTTTCAATATGACTTGGTGTTGGGTTATTCTGGTACCCAGCCCTACTGACTGACAGGGCTCTGTGCTGTAAACATAGAAACACAACATCATCTACTGAGTTTAAAGCTACAGTTTATAACTTTTGTAAAAGTAACTTTTTGTCATATTTGCTAAAATTGTCACTGTATTCTGAAAGTACATGAGACAGATAGTCTAAAAAACATCATGTCCCCGCTCCCCTCCTTGCTGCCTCTAATGGCGTTCACTTGAATCAGACCTCAGCGTGGCAGCATCAACCTATCAGAGCAGAGGAGTCTCTAATGAACTAGTTTCCGTCCCTGCCGCCATGTTAGATACAGTCGAGCCAAGAACTCAGCACCGGCCAACTTTAAGTCTTCCCTGACGCGTGCCTGTGTGCGTTGTGTCTTTAAGTGTGTGAGCTGTGCACCTGACAGTAATGTTGCCTCTTATGAATGTGTTTTTAGCAACTTATTCCTTTTGTACAGCACTTTGGGCAACATGAGTTGTTTTTAAATGTGCTTTATAAAAAATAATTTGAGCACTAAAAACCTCAAGATAGCAGCCATGTTGGTTATATGCAAATTAGAGATCATAAATAACATTTGACATGATTTAAGAATAAATCATGAACCTGATTATTCCAATATGTTCTTACTGATTAAAATATGTAATAGACACCAAGTTTGGCAAAATAGTAAAAAAAAAAAAAAAAATTATTGTAGGTATCTGCCATCTTGGAAAAATACAAAGTAGAGGTTCGGATGTATCCAATCAAAAAAAAAAAGCTTTGCAACGTGTTTGTTATGGTCAAAAAACGTAAAATAGACACCAAGCTTGCATTTGTAGCTCATCTGGTTCAAAAGTTATATACAAAACAGTTTTCACGTGGCGGCCATTTTGGATTTTGCCGCATTGGTCATCAGAATGCCAATCTGTGATGCCCTGATATCCACGTCTTCTACATATATTAAGCTATATATGACCAAAGTTGGTGCTTTTATCACAAACTGAACCATTGGCTCAATTTTTGTGAGCTAAGCCGCCCCACTATCTCATTTAACAGGTAAACAGTACACTAACGTATGTATCTGGAGACATTAGTGGTGAGAAATAGGCGATGCAGTAACAGAATCTTGACTCATATTTGATCAGCGCTGCCTAGTTTGATAGTTTGACTACAGTTCATGAGCGGTGATTGACATGATCGACATTAGAGACTCCTCAGCTGTGATTGGTTGTTTTTATCCACATGCTGTAAGGCCATTAGAAACACTACAAGGCAACAGAGATTATCTATCTCATGTAGTGTGCTGTGAATATAGTGACAGTTTCAGCAAATGAATTTTTTTTTTTAATAGAAGTTACCATTTGTCAAACATTTGCTATCCAACTTAATATTTATCCATAAGTATCAAGTCTCTATCAAAGAAAATCACTATGACACATTTTAATAGTTGTTAGATGATAAAAGAAACTATAAATTAAGAAAGTAATAATATTCATATATAATTTATTTAATTTTGTTTTTCTTTGTCGAAGAACGTCTGATTTGATTACGTCACTCCACTTCTGCAACCAGATCTAAACCCGTGTTGATACTGATTTGGATAAGTCAGGATATCTGCTGGTATCAACTACAGATCTGCTATCAGTGCTCTTATTTCCCCAGATTCATGATCTTTAACCTCACTGTGAGGAACTGACTGGGGTCATTTGATGTGGCTCGACATGAGGCCAGAGATTTTTGTGGTGTTACAAATGGAGTCAGCTGCCTGAGAGTGTAAATGTGGCGGAAACACTGACACTGAAGGACACTGACGGAGAAACAAACGTGGATCTGTGACATCCTGCCGTTACCCGATCCACCTATTAAGATCGGTATCTGCGGCGCATCCTGAGTGTGTTGTTCCTCTGTCTTTCAAAACGCAAGCTGGTACAAAAAAGTCTTTATATAATTCACAATGTGTGTTTTGTAGCCCTGCCTGGAGATGACGGGGACATTCAAGATGAAGAAAGTGAAGTTGGTGGAGGAGGGATTCAACCCAGCTCACATCAAAGATCCTTTATACTTTTTAGACACAGAGAAGAAGACGTACGTCGCCCTGACCGAGGACATCTACGGAGCGATCAGTCGTAGGGAAATCAAACTCTAACACATAAGCTTTAAAGGTAATCAGTGTTGAGGCAGACGACCCGTTTGTTTACAAAGATGTAACATCTCATTCATGGACCTCTTCTAACAATCAACTAATCTCAGGGACAGACTGACTTTGAAACATCACACAGACTGCTTTTTTTATTAACACACTACTGTGCATCTCTGCAGTTCTTGTAAATGTCTTTCATAATGCTGACGGTTTGTGATGTACAGGTTTGTCTTACTGCCACTGTTAATTACGTAATTAAACTCTGAATGTCTTTTTCCCCCCCGACTCTTTTTATTTATGACCGGACAGATAAAATGTAGTTTTTAAAAGTTGAATGTTACTATTTTTAAAGTTTTTTTATCAGACTGAAAAATTCATTCAGGTCAGATTCACACAAACTTCAGATATTAACTTTTAAGACCTCCTTACATCACACAGTGGTACAACCTGCTCTTTGGACTGATGTTATGTAAAGCCAGTCTGTGCTTTATCAGCACGTATGTACAGACATCAGATACTGCCGGACGACAGCTTTATCATGTCACAGAAGTGAGGCAGTGTTTGGGTCTTTAGGTTATTCTGCCCCCCGACCTATCTGCTGTTCATCTAGAAGCCTCTGTCATGTACTCTTGCTCTTGTGTTTGTGGACAGAGCGACTCTCTGACTCTGGTGAGGTCATTGACCCACACAACCCCTGACATGAACAGATACTCAGACTCTGTCACAAGCTCAGTCATGTGGGAAAAAATGTTGAAATAAGCTGGTTTCATTAAGACGAGAAAGAGAAAGATAAGATATTTCAAATGTGATTTTAACTGTTGAACTGTTTTTCTTGTTGTTACTTCCCTTAAAAGTTTGACTTTTCACAACCAGGCTGAAGGCCAAAAAGTCCCCTCATGAGTGTGATGTGTAAACCTGAAACTTTTCACTGAAGCAGGATAAATCTTACATCTAGTAACTTCAGAAAAAGGAAAAATATTTTCATATTCAGACTTTAGATTTAGAAGTAGAAGGTGTAGATGTGATTTTAAGATTTTTCTATGTATGTAATTTTTTTGTTGAGTAACCACATCAAACACAATTTAAAGCAGAGTAGCTTCATACACTCTGTTGCCAGTCTATTAGGTACACCTAGCTTACAGTAATGCAGTCTAATGCAACAGTCGTGCACTTAACCCTTTGAAACCTGAGCAAATATATATATATTTTTTAAAACATGGGAAGAAGGTAATGAACAACACAAGAAATTACTCCAAAAAATAGCATGAAATTAGTAAAAAGAGTAAAATTAAAAACAAGAAAATTAGTAAAAAAAAAAAACAAACAAAACATGTACTGAAAAAATTATAATTCTGTAACATAATTATAAATATAGTTTTCTAAATCTTTTTTTTTTCATGGGACATTTCTTACGAAGTTGCTCATTGCCTTTTTTCCTCATGTTTTTAACAGACATTGCACTTATTTGCTCAGCGTTCAAAGGTTTAAATACTTGCGAAAGGCATCTGAAAGCAGCACAAGGAAAGTGATGTTGCTCCAGGTTTCAAAGGTTTAATCCTGTCCTCATGAAGGTTATAATGTTGAGTTTTTTTGGTCAGACGTCTTTAAGAGGTGTTGATTCAACTGTACGATCATTTTGGAGGTCGCAGTTTGTGACACTGTTGAATTATATTGCTTTGTGACAGGTGTTTCTATTCTTTTTTCCAAACTTTTTATATCACTCTGGGTAGGTTAAATATAAAAAGCACCTGTCAGTTTAAGGTAATACGGTTCAACAGCACCACAAACTCATATCCTCCAAAATGACCACTTAGCTGGATCGACCTCTCTACAACATGTCGGTGAAGATTCTGAGTCATCCAGGTCATGGTGATCTTAAGTGCTGTATCGTAGGCAGCTGGACTTGTTTGATTTTCTTGAAGACGTTTCACCTCTCATCCAAGAGGCTTCTTCAGTTCTAACGGACTGGTTGGGAGTTGCAGTCTTTAAACTCTGTGTGGGTGTGAACCCTTAGAGTCGTTGAGGTCACGTGTCAGTAGTTGACCCAGTCGGCCATCTTGTGCACTGAAGGGAGGTGTGAATGGGTGTTAAGTCATCTAGGGGTGGATCCCAAGGCTGCATTGTAGGTGGGTGAAATGGTTTCAACACAGATCCATCTTGAAATGGGATCACACCAGCCACAATGCCAGTCCCTGACTTAAGGTGGATGTGAGCCAGGGGTGTAAAGTGTGGGTACTCTTCCCTGCCTTCAATCTCCTTGCTCAGACCACACCCATCTGTTCTTTTTATTTTGATCTCAGCTACACATCCATAAAGTTTTGTGACTGTATCTTCACGGGTGTGACGATATCACTGTGACAAAATCTGTCCAGACATACACAGCCTGGCAAAGTACTAAAAACAGCATCAAGTGTTTCCCCATAGTTGTACAGGCCGATGTGAACTGTTGCCAGGCCTTTTTTTAACTGCCAAAAATAACACCATATAGCTATTAGTGTTCACTGTGTTCACTCTGGAATTTCATTCATTCTTCTTTATCCGTGACCTACAGCAGCACACTGCAGAGTCCATGAACGAGGGAAAGTGTCTGTGGTTAGTTCACATGTCTGTAATAACAGTCAGGCAGTTGTGTGACTGTTATCTAAACTGCTACAGTCAGTTGAACTGGTGAGGCGATGATAATGTTGGAGGGACTGGTTACACTGGCTTCTGTGGTGCTTCCCTTTACAATGGGTGTCTCCAGGACGGCATTTTACCATCATGACACACTCTAAAGTGAATACACAACCAGCCTCACTGTTGCAGCTGGTAGAACAGCTGAACATTATAATTTTCATAAAGGATTAAGGATTTATTTCAGTACTGTTGTGTTAGACTGCTTTAGCTAGGTGTTCCTAATAAATTGGCCACTGAGTGTTCTGTCTTTAAACATGTCTGTTTAGAAAAAGGGAACTTATTTGTGATGTAAAAACAGCCAGAGAACCACAAACAACAGCAGGAAATTCATTTTTAAGGAACATAAATGCTGTTGTGGTTAGAAAACTGATGGGATGCATGCCACTAACTCCATTCATCTTTAAACAATGACTGTCAGCGCATGCAGAAAAATCCACCTGAGGACTCAGTTCACTGAGTTAACATGTGGAATAAATTGGGAAGCAGCGCTGCATACTGATAATACAAACGCCAACTTCACAAACCACAAAGGAATCCTTTGAGCCGTCTGGCAGAGAAACAATCTGGGTGTGTCGCTGTGTGAAACATCTGGAAGTTTAGATCAACACAACACACTGATACGAGCAGCACTTACTTTAAAAATGAATTTATTTATTAATACAGTGGTATACTTAGAAATGTGTCGCAAAGGAAAAAAAAAAGAAGTTGAACAGAAGAGAAATCAAAATAAATAAAAATAATGTCAGCCACACGGGAAAATAAACTAGTGTCGGGTTGAAGCAGTGTTATCATATCAAAAGAAAATAGTACTGATGTGCCATAATAAATTGTCTATTAGTACAAAAATACATTTCAGGGCACACAATACAGCATCCAGTATCACAAATAAAGGAAGGGACCACTCTTCACAGCAGACCCCCTCAAGTACATCTTTTAAAATCATTTAAACCAAGCACTTCTCTAGTTTGTAAATAAGAATAAAAAGTTTTCTGACTGTTAAAAATGCCTTAAGTAGTGTGTGTGTGTATATGTTGGTAGAAAAGTCAGACTTATTACTGCTTATGTCAGTTCCAAGGCTCAGGGGTATAACCAGAATACAAACATAACCAATGTAACCGCTTTCTCTTTTTTAACAAACGTTTTCTCTTTTATACAAAATAACAAAGATGTACAAAAGTTCATTTACAGAGAACCAAGGCCATATACTAGCAATATGTACAGCCACAATTTAAACATCTTCTAGCTTTTTGTATTTCCTCAGACTTCATATGCATAGCAGTAAAAGAAAGCATACCTTTTCATCAGCCTCAATTATTCTCGTGTGCTAAAATCCAAGTTCACTGTTTATGAGAAAATGCAGAGACAACTTTTTCTTTCCGTAGTGATCGCTATAACTGAAGGATCCGATGTTTTTAAAGTTTCACTGAAAAGTTAATATGCAGATAAGGCATCACTGCTTGCAGTGTACGATGGGATTTTCATGTGTTGAACTTAGTAGTAGCAGGCTTCTGGACCTGAGTCATAGCACATGCATAGATCTCTAGACAGCAGGAGTTTGTAAAATCAAGTCAGTATATTTATCTACGGTAAAACATTGCTACAAAACATCAGTTTTAAACAGAGTGAGCCCCGTCGCAACAGACGGGCGTCTGATACTAATACTTAACCTTCATTCTTATTATTATTTTTCATCTTTCTTCCTTCATGAGTCAGGCTCGGCATTTCTCAAGTCCTCAGAGATCCTTCGTGAGTGAAACGCATGACCACAGAACTCACAAACAAAAGTTTTGCATATACCAACTTTGCTGTTTGTGAGTGTTTGTTTTTTTTTATTATTTTGTTTTGTTTTTTTTACAGTACGCAAAAATCCCATTGCGATATTAAACGAGTTTCCAAAATTCTCCTTTTTTTTTTTCTTGCACCGCTCTGACCTTTTATAAAATTAGCTAAAAATGTCAAAATGAGATTATTCAGTCTGTGGCACTGGTCATGCATTCCAACTTCAGTTCCTTTTGTTTAAATAACTTGTTTTAATCTTTATTTTTTGCAAGCCTTGAAAGCACCGAAAAAAAATGAAAGAAAAGAACAAGAGTACAGCGTTGGGGATGCTGGACTCCTCCGACTCTCCTTGTGTGTGTGTGTGGTTTTTTTTTCTTTTTTTTTTTTAATTTTTGGGCACAGTAAACAACGTGAGAGTGTCAGGTTCATACTTCATCGAGCAGTGTGCGCCCCGTCGCGGCGGTGGGAGCACGGCAGGGGAAACTGAGGTCCCCTGATTTATCACATTCAGTAACAGGCCAGCTGTTGCCCTCTTCAGAAGTGGTCAATGAGCACAGACACACAGTTTGCACCCACCAGGTAGTTTGGGTCTCCAGGGAGAGATTTGTTCTGCCAGGTTTTGGGATCACCTGCAGGAAATAGAGACACGATGTCAGCTGCTGGAGCACCACCCTCCCTCTCTAAAAGAATCACAGTAGTTGCTCAAATTAAAACAGATTATTCTGACACGTTTCATAAATAAAATAAGTCTCAATAAGATCATGTATGACTGATGATTATGAGTTTATGCATAAATAAAGCAGGAAATGAATTCCCGTTGCTCAGCATGAGTTTGTGATTAGTTCATGTATCATTTAAATCTAATGGATGTAAACTCAGTTACTTCATTCATGAATTTATGTGCCACCAAAAAGAGCATTTCAGACACGTGCATGTGATCGGCCTATGAGAGCTCAACAGCTGTGTTTAGTTGTCGCAGTCAACCATCTACATGACACAACAGTCTCTGTGTATGTTTATGAGGCTGGTGGCTCGAGCTTGTGGCGAGATAGTAACCCTGGTTTTGTGAAAGTCTGGTGAGCCACTTCGAAAGCTTTTCACTTGCCGTTTTATGGTGTGACAAAGCTGCGGTTGAGGTCTGGTTAGGTTTTGGCACAAAAAGCACTTTGTCAGAGAAACATCGTGGTCTGGGTTAAAATGATCACTTGAAACACGGATCATGAAATCTTGTGGGAGTTTTTACAAATCTGGGGTTACCATCTGGACACGACTGTGGCTCGAGGCTACCTAAGCTGCTACTGGCTTGAGTGGCATTGTGGGTAATGTAGGCATCAGGAAACAAGAATGTGTGGAGTAGAAAGAAGACGTTATCTCTGGTTCTGCTGCATCAATTTGATCCTTTTTTTTGCAGGATGCTAAACCTGTGACTCTTTTAAAGCTATCTGAATAGTCATAGGTGTATTGAAAGTAAATAAGACAGAGAATCTGTTAATCATTTCATCACAAAGTCCGTCCGTCCTCTGCGTTTATCTTGTCTGCATTTGTGCGCATTTTCTGAAAGCTTACAGATATGTACAAAACGGAGCAGTACCACCAGAGATAGTAGAGGTAGTCAAAGTGAGATACGACCGTAGGAGACGACCAAGAAGTAAAAATTTTTAATGTAACTATTTACAGCTAATTTGGAGAGTAACTGTAATTTAACATTTAGTAACTGATGATTCACTAATGACATAAACTAACAGTGACATGATCACCTCACTGTATGTCATGCATGACTTTAGCATGTGTTGTGTAACCTTACTACAAACTGCTACCTAATTATCTTACATCTTGACTCAGTAAATTAAAATTACGGGCGCAGTACAGACTGCATAATAAACAGGTCCAAGTGAGGGTTTTTTTTTATCCAAAAAGAGAATTGTTTTCTAAAAATTCAAATACACTGCATGCCTTCTGTAACATCATGGCACATCAGAGACCATGTGGAATTCAGTTTATCGTGTCATCCCTGTCAATCTCATGTAGGCTTTATTTTTTTTAATGCTGTATTTGAATTCTTGTCAGATAAACTAAACTAAACACGACGTTGCTGTTTAAAATAGTTGACTGCGGTATTTAACAACAGTAACGTAAAAGAGGTTTAAGGCTGCAACTAACGATCGTTTCATTACCAACTGATCTGCTGATTATTGTCTCGATTAACTGTTTGGTCTATGTAAAGGTCAGAAAATAGTGAGTCATGAGTAGAGCTGCAACGACTTATCAATTAGTTGATAGACAAAATTCATTACCAACTATTTTGATCATTAAATCATTCAATTAGTCATTTTTTATGCAAAAAAAATGTGAGGATGTGATGCTTTTCTTCATACATGATAATAAACTGAAAAGCTTTGGATTTTTTGACTGTTGTTGCATAAAACATACCATTTGGCGAATTACACAGGGCATGTTTCACTCTCATTTTATCAACAAAACAGTTAACTGAAAAACAGTTTAATTAATGATGAAAATAGTGGTTAGTCTCAGCTGTAGTCACAAGTCACTTAAAACTGTCTGTTTGGTCCAATCAGCAGTCAAAAACTGACAAACATTCAGTTTGCTGTCATATAAGACAAAGAAAAGTAGTAACAATGCAGTTTTACTCAAAAAGAGTCTAAATTAGTTACTGAAATCGATAACATTGTTTTATCAACTGACTAAATGTTTCATTATAACTGTATGGAAGCAAATGATTTAAATAAACAAGGCAGCTAAATTCAAATTTAGCATAAAAATAAGAAAGCATATCAAATTTCCAAGCAGCACATGCATGAAGAGGAAGTGAGGGGAATATGGAAAACAGATGAAATGATTAAAATGAGTCAGACACCAAAGAAACTCTCCTCTCTAATCACTAAAGCCAGCCCAAAGACCCCAGAAGGACAGAGGACAGCGTACCCGACGAGGAGTCGGAGGATTTTAGAGCAAAAGACCAACCATCAGGGGTCATAGACGCACAGTGAGGTAAGCGCAGCTCCACGGGCTTCAGGAACTTGAGTCCATGCGGGCCACACATCACCAGCGGACTTAGCAGCGTTTCTCCTGCGCGGACACAACAACAAGATTTAAATTCCACAATTTAAACATGCGGGATTTAATCAGCACGTGGGATTGGGTATTAATTACCCAATCAGGAGGCAAAGTGGAGTCTGTTGCCAGGCCTTCATGGTGAATGAGAATTAACTGTTAACTGACTCGCCAGGTTAATTAAATTACCACACTCCCCTGGTGCTTAATGTAAATTAAGAAATATTTTAATTACAACTGCTGCATGGATGTCATTTCATTTAAGAGCAAATTTGTAACTGTGTATCTGTGTTTCCCTTAAATCAGTTATTTATTTAGTTCTATCTCTTTAGGGCTTTCATCTTCTCATAAAGTAGCAGTGTTGTTAGCTTTTGTTTCGCTGTAGTTAGTCACAGATGCATAAATTATTACACAATGTAGGCATCGAAAATTTAATTATCCAAAAAAGGTTCTGGTAAAACATTATCCTGACGGAGGAGTTAATCAAAAAATAATAATAATCTCATCTCATGGTTTTCTCTCTGCGATGCAGTGACTGTTTGTTCCTTGACATATTCAGGATGTAAAGAATCTCAAGGACTGACCTTTCTCCTTGTCGAGGGGGGGCAGGATACTGTTGTCCCGGCACACCTTGAAGTAAATCTCCTGCTCCACGCTCTCGGGGATGGCACCCTGGGGGATGATGATGCTGACGCCTGTCTCGATGGAGCTCAGGACTCCTCCGTTGCAGTTGAAGATCCCCCGGGCGGTGGCCACCACCGTGTGTCCTTCGTCTTCGTCGTCATCGTCCAGCGTGCTGGGGCTGAGGGACGGAGGCACAGAAGTAAGCATCATCAGTCAAAACACTGCAGGCAGAGAGTAATGCTCAGCAGAGGACACGAGAACAAACCCCCTGTGAACAAACACGTCTCTTTCTGTCTTTCAGCTGCGCAGTGGTTACCCTCAGAGAACTTCCTGTCGCTGCTGGATATAAAAATTTATGAGCTTCTCACCTTACAGGGATGGCCTTGGGGATGGCGTTGATGTTATTGTGCTGGTATTTGGGCCTGTTGTCCATAGTGCGTGTGAAGGTGTCCAGGCCACTGTCGTGGTCCAGGGGCTGTGGCGACAGCTGAGGCTTCCCGCCGCTGTTGCTCACCACACTGGGCTTACCGAGCAGGTCCGTCTTCACCTGTGTGTCGTTGGGCAGCAGGTTGTGGTTAAACTTGGGGCTCTCAAACTTGCGCTCAAAGGGCCGGGCTGAGCTGGTGTACGGCTTGGGGACGTAGCGGTTATAGCTAGTTGGAGCGGGAACGCCCAGCGTCTTTGGGGGTGCTGTTTCAGTGCCGTTGACCGGGGATTTGTCGGGAAGGCCCCTCGGGGGCAGGTAGCCACCTGGTGTGGGTTCCTCCCTGCTGGCCGGCCTGAGAGCTGGCAGCTCGGGTTTAGGATTTGGGGAACTCAACGGCTCGGGTATGGAGTTCGCTATGAGGGAAGTATAAGAGAAGATACAATCAGTTAAATACAGTCTTTGTCAAACAATTCTATCCTCACTCTGTTTTTGAGTAAGGCTTTTATTTTAATAACAGTAAGCACAATAAACTGTGTTTTCAGATTGACAGTAAATAAACTAGGGCTGCAACTGACTATTTACTGGAAAAATTAAATGACTCAACAAGTTGTTTCATCTCTAATACACATAATAACACAGCTTGAAGAACTAGGTGATGAACTTGTCAGCTGATTACAAATTAACCTTCAACTATATTGATAAGCGATTAATTGTCAAAGTAATTTTTCAAGCAAAAATGGCAACATTTCTTAATTCTGCTGTATTTATTCATCTTATGTGATAGTAAATTAATTAATTTTGGTTGTACTGGTGATCGGTCCTATGAAGCTGCAGAGCCAGCATTTGTATTTAACTTTCATTGTTTATTTTTTATTTAGGCTGCAAACGCTCTTTTGGTCACTTTCACTTCCAGTAGTTGTAACTGGCACAGGGGTGGGTGCAGTTTTACATTATTTTACCTGTTCATTCACTGGTGTGGCAGCTCTTAGACAAAGAGGGTGAGTTTTTGGCTCTGTTGACTGTAATATCACATCACTTGAAATTTGATTCATCTCATTTCCTTTTAGTTATTCAGTTGTTTGTTTAATAAATCACAATAAAATGTATATTTGGACTTCAGCAGGAAGTTACAGTCACAAAACGAGTCACAGCTATGAGCCTACTCAGCCTCTTGGCGGCCTTTTTTATTGATAGTATAGTCGCTACAGAAGCGATTTAAAGGTGTCACCAAGCTTTAGGAAATTGTGAAGAACACTGCATAGACTTGGGGTGTCCCAGACTAAGAATTTACAGTCGAATGATAGTTGAATCTTCTTTTTTTCTCAGTTCATATTCTCATTTGCGACGATACTTTCGATTATTTTTCCCCACATCAGAGAAAGAGCTGAAACATCCAATTAAACAATTTGTCTTGTGTGTGTGTGTGTGTGTGTGTGTGTGTGCACCAGCGGCACTGTCCACAGTACAAAAAGGCAGCGGAGGATATTGATAGATAGACAGAGTGATAGAACACATCACTTAGTTTTAGTTCTTGCTTGCTTTCTGTGGTTGTGAATGAAACTTTCGACTTTCTGTTAGAGAGAGAAATGCAAGCCGCAGACAGCTGTTTATACGTGCCTTCCTCTGCTAATTTTTTACGCTAATGCTATGTTATTTTGTGTGTGCTCTGATTAATATATGTATATATCATGATATATTTGGGAAAAAAACAAGCAATTCCATGTAAAATCAGACATTCAACACCCCCATACAGCCCAAGAGGAATGATATTTTGTTTTATAACCACATTTTCAGATGCAACTGCAACGACTCGACGGTGAGATTGACAGTACAATCAGGCTCCTTAGGACAAATCATCAGAAAGTTGACTATAAGAGGTCAGTTCTAGTATGAACCAAAGATGATCAATCAATTGAAAAACAAATTGACTGATAATAAAAAATAGTCCTTAGTTGCAGCCCTGAACAACAGACATATCTCAGTGACATATCTCTATATCTCTACAATGTGCATGTTGACTAGATAAATGAAGTTTGAGAGTTGTGCAGGAAAAGTTGCAGAGCTTACCGTCACCGGGGCTGAGCTTGGGCAGTGTGTTGGGTGGGATGGCGGACGCGGGGGGGCCGTACTGTGATGACGGGCTGATCTGGGGCAGGGGTTCATATCTTTTCTCCACTGGACTCACCTTCTCCACAGACTCAACTCTGCAGCAGGTACACAGAAACAATAACAACAGCTGTGATTCTGTACTGACTGAAGGAGTTTTGTCTGTCAGCCAAGAGTGCTGGCGTGAGGCGGGAAGTGTGTTGTTCTACCTGTTGTATGGGTAGGACAGTTGAGCTGGTTTGGGCAGATCGTGGAAGCGGTTGATGCCAGGGCTGGGTTGGCCCATGGCCTTGCTGTCAAAGCTACGACGATCAAAGTAGGACAACTGTTTCCTGTAGTACTCCTCATCCTCATCTTGGTCATAGTGGTTGGAACGCACTACATCATCCAGGGGTTTAGTATGAGGCTTCTGTGGCTCGGGGGCCCTGCACAGGAAGCAAAGGGAAACAAGTGAAACAGCTGCAGAGGTTTAAACAGCATGATTGGCCTGAAGCCAGCTGAACAACATTTAAACAGAATACTTGAAATAAATCCTGATTATCATTTCAGCCTTGATATTAGAAAGTTATTTGAAGATGAATCACTGACATATGAAAACAATCTGAACATCTTAAACAGAGTGAGGAGCGAAGGACGGCAATGAGGCTGAAAGGGAAGTGAGGTTCCTCATGACCCAGCTAACATGCAGAACTAGTAGTGTTGAAGTTCCCAAGACATTTAGTCCAGGAACTACATTGTAAGGAACTAAAAGGTTCTTTCAGCCCACTGTTATCTGTGTTTCCACCATGGTCTAAAGACCCGTGAAGATTACACAAATTAGTCTGCTGATGTATAAAAAAGCAACATAAGTGGGGAGGCTGACAGCAAAGCCTAACTTTACTTATAATGTTATGAAACAAGAGAAATGTCCTCCTCTTGTCCTGAAATGGTCCTAAATTGATACTAGAAGGGCTATGCAATTAATCAGTTAACTTTTGGCTTCCCATTCCCAATTACATGAACATAATTGACAGCGAAATTAACATTTAAAATTTGAGCTTTGCTCATGGAAAACTCTGCTACATATCAAGTCAAGCGCTTCCTAACCTAAGAGCCTGCCTCCACTTTTAAAGAGCTGTCATGATGCTATGTGCGCACCTGCAGCAGCAGCCTGAGGTTTCCTGAATAACGCGGCTGCAGACGGGCAAAAAGAAAATAATTCGTTCATCAACCATCATCAGTTGTTTTCGGATTCAAGAGAAATTATATGCAAAGAGTGTATGAGACTTGTGTCTGTGCATCAAAGCAACACAACTAACTTATTAAACCACCACAATCTGCAGTAAGATGAATGCATGAAGGCCAAGAAGAATAACATCACTAATATCACCCTAATGAATCCCTGTCTTTGTCCCACATCAACTCAGACATCTATTAACAGTGCTGCTGTACAGCATGTCGCAGTGCTGTGAGAGCTACAAAAAAATATTAAAATATACAGCGGTGGATACATATCAATCCAGCTCTCAAAGACAGACTGAACTTAACAGTGCAACTGCAATATTTGGCCAAAGATGTGTCCAAAAAAGACTTTTCATTTGGTTGCATCCTGTAATTGTATATTTATTTTTAGTTAGCCTTTATTTTTTAGTACAATTTTATTTATAGCACTAAATTCAGCTGAAGAAGAGTTTTATTGTGCGTCTTATTTTATGAAAAAAATTGTTAATTAGCAGTAATGTAGCACAGCATTGAAGTGAAAGCAGTGCTCTGTTGACTTAAGTGTGAACGTGCAATAAAAAATGTCTCCCTACTGTCAATTAATAATTGTGATAAATAATCATGATCTCAATACTGATCAAAATAATTGTGATTATCATGAGTACTTTTTATGAATGAAGTGCCACACGAATTAAAGCATTAGTGCTGTGTGTGTTTAACCAATCAGCGACAGTCATCCCTGCAAACCCCACCTTGAAGGTTCCTGCACTTTTAGAAAGCACTACTCCCGTTTAGGTACTTTCGGGGGGTGAAATAATGACCCTGGAACTTTATTTAGACTCTGGTCCCTGTGGTCGAAACACAGTGAGCTCCTCAAAAGATTCCTGCAGACAAATAGGGGATGCCTTTTGTGTCTTTGCACACCACATCAGTCTCGTTTGCTGCACAGTGACTTGTGTCCACTAGGTGGAGCTCAAACAACAATGAATGAACTCCAAGACGCCTTTGCAAGGATCTCAGAGTTGTCCTTCACCCACCTTCTCTGCAGCCTGGGGTGCTGTAACGAGGACTACATACCTATAGGTGGATTTCTCCTGCTCCAGGTTGCTGAGGGAATTGGCTTTGAGGACTGGGCCAGGTGCACTCACAGGTTTAGGAACATCTGCAGGCTGAAAAGCAAAGGGAGGGCGTCTCTTCAGTGCGTCTTGCATCTGATCCAGATTTTTGTTCACATGAATGGATTGCATGCACATGGATATATGTAGCACTGTGCCTGACATCTCACACTCCAGACGATTACAAAACAGACGATCGTTTCACAAAAACAAGCTTGCACTTTCAAGTCTTGCTGTTCTGCAGTTTTTGACTGATGCATCTGCAGTTTGGGAAAAGATAATCAGGCCTCTGTGGAGCTTTTTTAGTTATCTCATGCTGCTTTGAAATAATTGCATATCCAAGTACTAACTGTTAAACCTCTTTAATAGCCAACAAACACTCCCATCTGACAGTTAGCCTAACATGACCCCCCCCCCTTGTACCAGTCACTACTGTTGTGTATAGTTAAAGTAAGTTAGTTTTAGTTGAGTTTCTTGTTGAGATTTTAGGTATTTAGGTATTTCATCACACACATAATTGTTGTGACTCTCCAAAAGTAAGGTCATACTGGGAAGGAATTTATGAAGAAATTCTTGCCATCTGAAATATCCATCAGTAGCAAGACATGTTAATAAAAGTGTAGCCTACTTAATGGGAAAAATTACAGCAAAACTCCATGTCAAGAGTTTTAAACCGACTGGCTCTTGTAATTACTTATTTAAGATTACCAATGTGATAAGGTGTTGTAGTGATTTAAATGTGACTCTTGAAGATATTTTTGTTTTATTTTTGGAGATTGCCTGCTTTGTGGATGTACATGATGCCACGATTCATAATTTTTATGCTTGTTTGCTGACTTTGTTTCTTCTCTTTTTCATTTTCTTACAAAGCAGGTTTTAGTTATTTATGTTTTTGTTATTCTATTTTCCTATCTACCTCTTTGAGTGTGTGACTTGGCCGCAATTTTTAATTTGGAAAGAAAGAAAGGCTCCGTTCATACTGTCAGTCCAATCCCTTTTTTTGGCATATCCAGATTGTTTCCAGATTGACTTTAAGAAGCTTGGACAGCAAAAAACAAATGCAAATCTGATCCAAACTATATTTGGAGGTGGTTTGAAATATTTTTCAATCGGATTTCGACAGATGTGTCTTAGTATGCCTGCTCTGGCCGCTCAAATCGGGTTTGAAATTGTCTTTGAACACACAATGATGACACTGAATCCAAAGACATGCTGAGCAGATTCATGCTGCTAATTGCATAGCGCTAAAGAAACATAAGGAACAACAGATGATGGAGAGACGCAAAATTAATTGAGTGGAGGGCGAAAAGATGGACCTCTATTTCTCTATGGAAAGCCACATGTTCAGCATTGCTTCATAGTAACTGACGCCCATATTGTTACCATAGCAACCCATGCAGATAGGTTGGTGACGTCTGGACACACAAATCCGTTCTGATAACTTGCAAATTACAGACAGCAGACAGTTTGTCTTCAAGATCTGATGTAAGAAACGAATCTAATTTGCCTGCAGTCTGAACGTAGCCTGACCATGGTATCTTTCTTTGTTAGCAATGTTTGTAACTGTGATGAAATTACTTTAGAGTAGATACACGCACACCCATAGCATACATGGCCTGTGAGGAACTCACCCTGACTGCTGATTCTCCTCCTTCTTTCGCCCTGTCCATAGAAACAGACCGTTTATTCTCAAACATCTTGACTCTGTTGAGCACCGACTGCGGTTTCATGGCCGGGTCCTCGTCCAGATCTTCCCGCGGCGGAGGAGGGAGGGGTTTGGAGCCCGGAGTGATCGCTGGCTCACCTGGAGAGGGCAGGGTCTCTGGTTTAGGAGGGGGAATCGTGGGTTCGGAGTTCATCATAGGGTCATGCATCCCTGGCTTAAAGCCCCGGTTTGGAGGCCCAGGAATGAAGGTGGGCCTCAGACCAGAGTCACTGTAATACTGCTTTGGGGGCTCCGGTGATCGAGGTGAATTAATGGGGAAGCCGTGAGGTTCTGCCTCATATGGGGAGCGGGCTTCATAGCCAGCTGGGGGCGGGGGTGGGGGCTCGTCATAACGAACGGGCCCAGGTTTACTGTGGCGTCGTCTGCCATCATAGCCCACTGGTGGGGCCTCATCGTAGCGCGGCTGAGGAGGGCTGTAGTCCCTCCCTGGTCCGTCGTCGTAGGGGGACCGGGGGTTGTAGCCCATGGGTTGCTGGTGGCCCGGCTGGTACCCTGCGGGCTGGGAGGACGAGGTCTGCTGGTCATAGGGGGGCCACTGTTCGTTGTAATGAGGCACACGGTTGTCGTAGTGCAGGTGAGAGTCAGTGTTGTGAGGCTTTGGTTCTGTGTAGCCGCCTCCATCGTATCCGTAAGGCGGGTGGTCGTATTCGCGGTATGGCTGTTTGTCCTGGTACGGCGGCTGGTGACTGTAGCTCAAAGACTGCTTCAGGCCATGGTTGATTCGCACAGGGTCCTCCATATTGTACAGATCTTTCTTGTACATCTGTGAAGAAACAACACTAAATGAATACATCCATTACATCATCATCATCATTTTGAGCTTTATACACTCACCATGTTGGAGGACAGAAAGCAGTCAGGGGAAAATGCTTTCCCAACACCAGATTTAAAATAATGTCAATATTAAATTCAATACTGGGATATGAACTGAAACCTTGAGGAACTAAACATGTATAACATTAACCAAATCATTATAAAATAAATCCATCTGCTATTTAATTAAACAAACATCAATTCAAAGTGCATTTAAACAAGCAAACCTTTGTCCATTATTCAAAAACAGTTCTGAATGCCTGTTTGACAAGATGCCTCTCAAGAATGATAATAATCCATATGGACACAACTGGGATTTACACATTAACACATTTCATAAATAATGAACTAACAAGCAATTTGCACATTTCTGAAAGGCCTCATTTCAAACATATGATGTGTAGCCTGTAGACAGCAAATCTAGTTACAGTACTTCCTATGGAAGAAGGTTGATTTGTTGGCATCTACTCAGAACAAAACTACTCAACAGTGGACACAATGCAGTGTGCTGATGTCAGTTTGTTTTTCCATAGGGAGAATTGCTTGATGGGAGTCATTACCAAGAGTACTGTCTGCAGGTTAGCTTTCATCATGCAACCAACATTCAGTTTGCAACTAATGCAACGTCAAACTACTGGCACTACAACAGACGACACATCTACCACTACGATGCCACTGTAAGTGCTACTATCGTTCATCTACAGAAGAGAGTTAAAGCTGAAAGGAACCCAAAAACATTAGGAGCCATGCAAAGGAAGTAAGAGGCAACAGTTAGGGCTGGTTGTGGATGTCTTCACCCTGGTCAAAGACTCAGATGTACCAGTCCTTCTGGTCTCCCAGCCCACTGTGGTGCATGTGGACTTGTCTGTCGCACATTTTCTCTGGGAGCCAGAGGCACACAGTGGGCTCAGTGAGTCACACAGTGTGGGCATGTCATGCAGAGAGCGAGTGGAAAGCATGTGCGAGAAGACAGGCAGTTAAAACAGCAGGCTGGGGCCCAGGCCCGGTCCGAGTGGCTGGTGAAACAGCGGGTACCTTTGGTTCTGGACCAGGCGGTCCAGACGGGTGGGGTTCATGTGGTGGTGGTGGGGGCTGAATAAGCTCAGGGGCAGGGCTGGGGCTGCTAAGTGAGTCAGCCTGAGGAGCTGCGGCTGCAGCAGGCGGCTCCTCTAGGTGCATACCCTCAAGCTGTACAGGCTGCTCAACAGCAGGGGGCGCTACCACCGGCGGAGGCAACGAGGGCATGGGCAGAGCAGCCTCATCTTGCTGTGAAGTATTGTTAAGAGACATTTATAACACAGCCTGCCAAGGGCACACAAAGTACAGCTCACCCCAACACCAAGATCTTCTTCCTTACACTGAATCACTTTTACACCAGCCACAGAATGCACTTGCAAAAAATGTGGTTAGAATAGATAACGTACCAGTAGCTTCTAAAACATGTTTATTACTTAGCAAAGGGCATTTAACCTTAACAAACGTCAAGACACAACACTGACGACAAAGGCGCTATTCCTCAGCTCTGCAGTACTTTTAGCCATACATCCATCTCTAACGGGTGCAGCCTGCAGGGGCCTGCCTGCAGAACTACGTATGAACTTTACCTGTTGCGGGAGCGGCCATCTTGAACCCAGCAGGGTCTATGCGACTGGCTGGGTCAGGCTGCACAGGGTGCTGGTATCCAGGGTAACCAGGTGTGTCCTGAATTACAGGTGGGTCTTCTCGCACAGGCTCAGAGGAGCGGGTGATGGCGGGCTCTGTCGGCAGACCCACCTCGTCGTTCAACGTCTCGTCCAGTTCCTGGTCTGTGTACGCTCCACCCTCCGTGTCTGTGTCCTCATAGTCAGAGGTGTGGCGGCTGTCCGTGCTGTACATGGAGTATTCACTACCTGGCGCAGACAGGTAGGACAGACGGTCGTCGTGGATGTCCAAGTCATCCTCAGTAGTGCCGTCCGCCTGAGCAGAGCAGGAAAATGATCATCTCGTGTGTCGCTCAGTCAGACTGACAGAAATCACAAAGCTATTGTTCAGTGAAATAAAATACCAAAACTGTCTCTCACCTTGCCCTCTGACACCCACACCAACTGATTCTGCTGTTGCTGGATTGTTTCTTTCAGAGCTCCGTACCAGCCGTCATTCATGTTGTTCAGGTTGATGGTGGCTAAAAGAGAACATCTTTGTGTCACATTCACTTCATCAAGAATAAAACATGTGAGAGATGATATACATTTTAAATTGACTACACTCTCTGCACACTCACTGGTGAACAGGTGGTGATTATTCTTCCTCAGTTTGATGGCTCTCTCATAGAGCTTCCTGGCGCTCTTCCTGGACTCTGGACACAGTCTGGTCCTCATGTTCTTCACACCCTGCTTATTATCAGGATTTAGGAAGACTACAATCGGGTACCACTGAGCATAGTTCAGCCTGTCCACAGCGTTCGGGGTGATGTCCAGGACAGCATGTTTGTCCTTCATGAGATAAAGACAGGAAACAGGAGGGGTGAAAAATGTATCTGTGATGAAATAAAACTTCACTGCTGTTTATATAATACAAGGAGGCATACTCACTCTGTCAATGATCTGCTTGATGGTGTGAAGACGAATGATTCCTGAACTTCGCTGGTCTGTTCCTGCATCTCTCGGTTCACTCTCTGGAAACAAGATTAGAGGGGTTCATAAAGAAAGCAATTTCGAGTACTGAAAGGTTTACTGACAGTAGTTTTCTACAATATATTAGTGCAGTATAATGCATATAAACATACTTGCAAGCTCAAAAAGATCTGGTTCTTCTCTGGCGAGTTTTTCTCTCGCAACATCAGCGATCGGCCCAAATATCACCACAGGTCTCAGGAAACCAGCTGCGCAATAAAAAAAAACATAAACATTTACAGACTCAGGATGCAGCTTCAGTCTCACATCGACATAGAGGCTCGCAGACACAGTCAGATTCCTCACCCTCTCTCAGCACAACTCTTTCATAAGCTGGGAACTTTGTTTGGACTGGCTGGGAGGAGAGGTCCTCTCTGCTCTTCCTCAGGTTCCTCTTGGAGCTGCGAAGACCACGAAACCTCCAGAAGTCAGCCCTGTCGCCCCCTGCTGTTTTGGGGAGAGTGTATTGCACGCTGGACAGCTGCTCCGCTCTGTTGACAAATGGCAGAAAGGCAGAGACAGTTCTTAATGTAAAACAAGCTAATGGATGTGTCATAAATTTGGCACAGCTAACCTCAACACTGCCAATACCTAAGGACACTACATGGCAATGATATTCATAACAAATTTAACGCAAATAGGACGACTGTCTGTCTACTGTTGTGGCAAACATTTCTCCAGCATACCCCTCTTTGAGATAACGCAAGATTCAAGCTGAACAGACACATATCTGTCAGGATGGTGTCACCTGTTTTTGTTGGGGATGATGCCCCTCTCCACCTCTTGGTGATTCTTGCCAATGCGAATAGCCAGCCAGGAGCCCAGCTTCCCGTTGTAGAGGGTGTCCACCACACGGAAGACCTCGCCCTTGTTAAAGCTTAACCCGTACGGAGATTCCTTCTCATACTCAAAGTGTGTTCGGATGTAGAATGAGTCACCGACATCTGACTCCACGATCCGCCGATACACTGAACAGAAGAGAGTGAGTCAGAAACATCGGGCCGATGCGGCCGACAGAAATGAATCTCTTGTCTCATCTCCTTACTCACTTCACTTACCATCTTTCTTCTTCTGGGCCAGAATGGTGACCTCTTCACCCTTAGGAAGGTCAAGGAGGAACAGCACCGCCTCCTCTCGGATTATGTTTGCAAAATCTACATTATTTACCTGGAATTGGGGATTAAGGAACACAAAGGTTACTGTTAAACGCTCCCAACAGAATAACTTCAATGTTGTCTAATGCTTTTAAGTTTAAATTAAAGGTATACTATACAGTATTTTCCTAACAAATAATGTACAGACTTATACAACAGTAATCCCTCTCAGTCATCACTATTTTCCTCTTATCTTGCTGTGTTTGGGACGTTCTTGGTCACAGTGCACTGGTGAGGTTCAGGATTATAAAAATTAGGGATCAGGTAGTACAGTAGCAGCATGCATCCAAATGGAAGATAAGAAAATCGTAGACACAGTGCTGAAAAACTTAAATCTAGTGAGGTGTACCGCTAAGTAACGTGAATCTGGGGATGACTTTCACTTTCGCTGGCGAGCACTGAAGGAGAGGATGAAGAGCGACGCAGAGTTGGCCTGTTTGCCGTTGGACAGGTGGGTAGGTGCCAGCGGCTAGCTTACTTAGCTTGCTTAAGTATCGGCTTTTTCATTACAAAAAATGTGTCATTCATACAGTTGTGCAGTGGTTTGCAGTAAAGGGAAGAGCGGCCAAGTTTGAATGTTGTGTTTACAAACAGTAAGCGAGAATTCCTGCATGTTATACTTCTAAGAGTAGGCTTCATTGTTCATAGAGTGCGTGACAGAAAGTGTGAATCTCTATTTAGGTAAAGGTTTACAAAGTTCTTCCTGCATTGCCTGGGTAACGGCAGGTTTTACTGCACTGCAAGAACTCAAGCCATTCCTCTTTAGACTTGGAGAAAGGAGGCGGAGGTATAAACAGCGAGATATATGGCTTTGAGGAAATGGGACAAACACAGCGAGAGGAAACACAGTTTTTTTTGTATGTGCTCCCTCGGGGCCATTGCTAAGAGACCAGCCTGGAGGTACAGGAATTTTGGAGCAGCCAGTGTGTAAAACCATGAATAAAAAAGGGGAAAAGCTTGAGGACGCATACCCCATAAAACATGTCTGTTTACAGACACTATCAGGTCCCATTGTTAAAATGAGGAGAGGAAAAAAGCGACCCTTTGTGACACAGAATAACAGCAAGTTTTGAGCATGTTGCAAACTCATTTTTACAACTCTTAAAAACAAAAACAACCTCTTGATTTCAGCTGTTAGGTTACACTCTTGCTTTGTCAAAAATAAAGTATCCCACCCTGAGAATTTGGTCGCCCTCCTCCAGGCCCTCCTTAGCAGCTGGGCTATCCTCCAGCACTCCAGCTACGAAGATGCCCACGTCATTCCCCCCAGCCAGCCGCAGCCCCACACTCTCCCCCTTCTTGAACTTCACCAGCTTCATGCTTGGCCTGAGGATGAGAAATAAAAACAATAGTTGCACTGATTTTCTTTGACATGACACCATTTGATGCCATTTCCCACTTTCCAATGCAAACATCAATTTATGAATAGTTGAGTGACTCCTGGATGTCAGCCAGGTTTCCCTTTTGTTCAGACTTTCAGTGAGCTCACAGAAGCAGAGATGTAAAACTGTTCTGTAGAAAAAGAAAGAAACAGTCCTACAGAACATCTGAACACATTTCAATTGTTTGTCAAAGGACAAAAACAATCACTGTAATCTATGTGTCTAACATACAAACAGCTGTAGTTTTGCAGCCAATCATAATCAAAGCTGCTTATTCAACTTGCCAGCAAACCAGTACATCCCACAAAATACACATTTCTTAATACCATTGAAATCTATGCCTTGTGGCAGCCAACATACTTTGTATAGATAAGTGAGGGCAGGATGTGCACAGGAGCACTTTGAAATGTATCCACAGCTGCTCCAAGATGTGTTGTTGTTATGTGGTAAAATTCCTCCTGCACAATTGCCTTACCTTTAAGATGAAGTGAACTGAGACTTATGGAGTGAGAGGCTCACAAAGGTTACACAGACTTTAATATTTGATGGTATGACTTATTATGCTGTTAATATTACCGTAGGATGCTATCGTCATGGGCAGCACTTGGCACAGGGGGCATCAGAGGGACTGACTGGCAGGTCTACATCTGGCTGTCCAGGCTGAGCATACACCGGCTTGGGCTCTGAACAAAAACACAAACTCATGTTATTGACAAAGAAACCTGAACATGGAAAACAGCACTTAACTTAACATGTTTAAAAACAAAGGAATACTCCCTCAAACAAAGTCACAACTTAACAATGGCAGATACATGTGTTAAACTGAGAACAATTACAATAATGAAACAACACAACTGTTCGAATCCACACATAGACAAAGTGTTATCACACAAACACACACACTGAAGGCACAGAGTGTCCTGAGCAGGGAGGTCAAACAGAAAGGCATCATCAGAGTGCTGCAGGCTGGGGAGGAACGTCAGACTCGATCAACTCATACGGTTTATTTTCACTTGGCTCCAGGCAAACTCAGCCAGGCTCAGCAGGCGTCTGGAGCTAACTTTTTTGGTAGTGTTGTTTTTAAAAAGGGCAAAAATGACTGGTTCTGACAAGATTTCATTTTACTGTCATGAAATTATTTAATACCTAAGATGGACTGGGAAACCCATGCTAACATGATGTACTTGCACACAGGTACAATTATGGGTTTACCAACACGTCTACGTGTTCACTTCTGATTTACATATGTTTTGTCTTACATGTACACACAATCATCTGGTTTAACCTGTGCCACTCCGAGGAATCCATGGTACCAACCATGTCTGCTAGCTTGTAAGGAAGGGGGTTAGATAATGCTCCAAAGTTAGGCTAAATTTTGGTGAGAGAAAAACATCAATGGGCAATTTCCTTGTGGGTCTCACCCCAAGATATCTGAATGAGAGTGGTTTTATGGGTACCCATGAGTCTCTCCTTTACAGACATGCTCACATCATGCTAATCCCAAGCAGCTTTGGGCAAGAACCATAGCGTTTTCTCATTCAATGTGTTATTTCTGCCTAAAGTATTTGAACATTTCTGCAGACTGGGATCCCTGAACAGTCTTAAAACTGCATAAACTGAGAATGAATGGAAAGCTGAGACTCCTGCGGATTCACTACACCCAATACTAATAATGTGTGATGATGTTAGCCCCCATAGTGGCCATTTCAGTGTAGCGAGACATCATAAAATGACCTATTGTGCCCTCTAGGTTAAATCACAGCCTCATGAACTTTAACAAACACAAACTAGAGACCTGGATGTATGGCTTTTGTAGGCATATTTACAATAAGGGGGTTTCTCAGTAGGTTTCTAGAACATAGGTGCTTGCCATCCAATCATTGAAATATGTAATTCTTATAGAAATCTCAAAATGTCAAAAGTTTTTGACACCAAATCAGCATGGATTTTTCTGCAGTGCTACTCAAGGTCTTGGTGGCTTAATGTGGTATTATGGAGGGATTCCTGACCATGTGCCGAAACAAAACACATTGTTCAGTATATAATATGGCTAGAAAATAATGACACACAGTGCTGAGCTGCATCAAATTAATCTTCAGGTTACCAGCTTTCAGATGATGGATACCACTTCTATATATGGTATGTACTGTTGACCTGCTATCTCCCCCTAAAGATCCCCCCCTTCCAAAAAAGATAAAAAAAAAAAATCTACTGTAGGGAGGGTGGAGTATTGTGATTGCTGACCTGGGAGTGGTGGGAGCTGTTTCTCCTCTCTAGCAATAGCCGACTCCTTCGGTTTGGGCAGAGGAACCTCCTCCGGTAGCTTCGCCGGTGTTGAAGCCGGCTTCGAGATCCGTTCATCATCACGACTTCTGTGACTGCAGACAAAAATAGATGTTTTTGTATGATTCATCTTTATAAAGGAATACATGAGATTATAAATAGTGTATTCAGGAGATGTCGAGCTCTGAGGCAAATGAAGAGCTTTAAGGCTACATCTTGACTACAGGCAACAACACCAATGCACAACTCAACACAAACCCTAGACTGTGTGAAATGTTCTCCTGACTGCAGTGGACACGCACTGGCTCAGAGAGGAAAAACAGAGGAAAAGAACGGCCAGAGTCTGAGGCATCTTAGTCTTGAAGGTCACTACTTTGTCTTTCCAGTCTTTTGTGCTCTATTTTTAGAGCAACTTATCTAAAGTGTCAGAGTGGATTCTGTCCTCCAGGTGAATTTCACTGTGTGACTCTGGCTGTGGACCAGCAAAGGTTTGACTTCCATGCCAGTTTTAAAACAGTTAGGCTGCGTAAACTGATACACAGTGACCCTGGCCAATTGCAAGTCAGTAAATGATGACAGAATTTCCCCGTGTTTTGATAAATGCTGACATTTCCGATGTGTTGCAAATGGGGAAATCAGACAGGAGCAGGAGTGAGCAAATGGCTCTGACTCCAGCCTCCTGGTCACGTGGCTGCTCACTGGCACAACTTAACTGGAAAAATACTGCTTTATTCACAGGCGGAGAGACAAAGTAACCATGCAGGACCCTGTTTGAACTGGCTGCAGAGAAACAAACTTCTTTTTCAACCGTCCAGGGGGAGGCCCTACTTTTAACTGCCAACTTCCTGAAGTGAGAGAAAAAGGTTACAGGTTCAGATAAACAATAACATCCTGTCCCAGCATCTCCTTCCTCTTCATTAAAATACTTCAATGAATTAAGTGCTCCAGTAGCCTAGATGTGTCGTAAATTAATGATTACAACTCATTGTTGGTTTTGGCATCTTAACTTAAACTGATAGTTTGGATCTTTAGAAGTGGGGTTGTAAGAGGTACTAATCCATAGTCAGTGTGTTACATACAGTAGATGGCAGTCGGCACGAGTCCAGTTTGGAGCTGCAAGGAGGAGTATGGGGACAGGGGCAGCAGCAAAACATTTTTTAGCCACCTAAAAAAATCATTGACTGTTCAAGTGTACACTACACTGACAATATTTTCACTGCTTTACCTCGCTGTCCAACAGGGAACAGAGGCAATTCACAATGCTCTCTTCAATGCCAGATTACATTGACAAAAATAGTCATTTTAGCTCGTTGAACACAGGAGCTGTTGGTCTACTGCTGCCTCAATCAGTTAGTTCATTAGCATTATTGTGTGACTTAGGTTAATCCGAACAAACCTTTTACAACACCAACGTCCCACAATAACACAAACAAACTACCTGATCAAGGCAGTGGCAGACCAGCAGCTCCTGTTTTCAGTGATGTTAAAATTACTGTTTTTCTCAATGGAGTCTGGCTTTCAAGAAATCATAGATAACGGCTCGTTCCTTATCCGCTGTTGCGGTCCAAGAACAGAGGGATGTCATATGTTGTAAAGGCCTCTGAGGCAAACTGTGGTACTAAAGGTGTGTCGACGGACATCTACTGTGGGTAATACATGAACAACCTCACTTTAAAAAATCCAAACTATCCCTTTACTATACCTAGAATTGCGAATATTGTCCCAGAAATACCATGTATTCAACTGAAACAGAGCAAAATCAAGACAGACATCCACAGATATGAAGAAAGATATCAAAAAAGCTCAGCCACATGAACGAGAGGAGACAGCTGACACTGATAGTTGGTGACGGCCTTTTGTTCCTTCATTGTTGGGAGCCATATTGTCCTTGTGCCAAACTTGCGGTTTGCTCACCAAAACATTCAAGAGACACAAGGATCCTGTGACACTTTCACTGAACTCTGTCATCTCAAGTCAAAACAAGACGTGCCGTTGAATAATTGATGTTGTATACCATCCCTTCAGCAATATTCCATCTGGTAAAAACACTGATTTTTCTGACACAATTTCTTCAAAGATGACTGTGACTTCAGAGCTGTTTGCAAACTACGACCTACTTGTCTAATAATCTACATTAAATCTATTCAGGATTTTCTACAACTACTATTAGTGACTACTCATATGGTGACAAACTTACGGTATTCTCCAGCTGTTGACGTATAAAGGGAATAAAAAAAGGGCAGACAAATGTCATTAAGGGAGTGTTGGTGAGACTCTACTTGTAGGCATGGTTGCTTTCGCTGATGCAGTCTTCCTGTATTTGGCATATGGCATCATCTTAAAGACTTTTCCAGTCACCATGTTACATAAATATGCAGTTTTTGAAACTGGTGCATAAACAAATGTTTTGTTTCAAATGCCAGAGGATGTTAAACTCCACACACAGCAACACAGGTTGAGCACTGAGCTTTTAAACTAAGCAGAGCAGAGTTTTGACCCTAATTTTGACCATGACTGTCTCTTTTGCTTAACCGTTGACTTTTATTTTCCTCGGGTCAATAAGCAGTGTGAAAGGGGAACAACTCTGGTGCTCTATTGAGTTGAAATGAAGAATTAATGAGGTACTTCCAAACAAGGTTACAGTCACAGAAGTGCTGAATGGGCTGACGGCTGGTATTAACCCAAACATAAAATCGAAAGTCCTTCACAACCAAAAGCAAAGCAAGTCTGTCTAAATAATAAACACTGACAGACAGAAGCACAGACATTATGACAAGATCAGTTACATTACAGCTTCTAAAAAAATATTAATGAAGGGCTGAAACTCATCAATTTGAGTACTAATTGATCTGCTGATTATTTTCTTAATTAATCATCTCAAAAACATCAGAGGACAGTAAACACAATTTCTAAAAGCCTACAGTGATGTCATCAAATTACTTTCTTCCCAAAACTGACAAACAAATGAGTAAAAGTAGAGTGGGAATCACAGAGGAGCTCAGGATATAATATCGTTGCTCACAATAACGATGATACCACCATAAAGCAATTCTGCAATACTTGATATATTGCATGATGAAGTAGAAATAACACCATCTAAGACGGTGGTTTTCAAACTTTTTGTGCCCAAGGCACACCACAGGGCAGTCCAAAATCTCAAGGTACACCTGTACTGATATCTGTGCATAATACCTTCTATATTGTTGTCACTCTTATCACGACATAAGACAATAAAAAAAATGAGACAGGTAGCTTTTGTGATACCTGTCTTCTGACATTTTTTCTCTTTTCTTTCACTGGTAGGTCGTCTTCAGTGGTGCTTTGTTGTAATTTGCTTGTCCCACTCACGGCTTTCTCCTTTTAAATGTTATTATCCCTCACACTAGCTGCCAATCAGGGCTTTTGATGTGTCACACATTTATAATTCCCATGGGCAAACAGCAACAAATAGGGTACATTACATTTTTTAGCTTGAGTTTGCCTCTTTATTAGGAAATGGGTGTGTACAACATACTGATACAATCCACTGAAAATTCATTTATAACTTTTTGTACAGGCCCAGTTGAATATTGCAATAATAATAATACTGTGTGGTTATCACAAAATTCCACTGGCACACCTGGATTGGCATCAAGGCACACCAATGTGCTGCGGCACACCATTTGAGAACCACTGATCTGAGATACATCACAATGTCTGTGTAACTGAGGAAGAAAAAAATAGTCCTGAAAAGCCAAATTGTGTTGCTGCATTTTTGTTGGTTTCACAGAATTTGACAACAGAGATGAAACAATGTACAAAAAAGGCTCTTAGCTCTGTGCCTCTCTAACACATTCACACTGTATTCCTTGTAGGCTGACTGGTGGCAGTTCCTTCATGAAGAGACCAAGACAAGGACAAATCAGATGGCTTTGTTCATTACGTTGCCCGTGTACTTTACTTTCACGAGACAGCTCTTGCATATTCTTGCATATTCAATTTTTGTTTGTTCCATCTGTGTCGTAAAAGCCGCGATGGGCCGAGACATTTGACTTGTTTTCCCCTGCTGTCTGCACTGTCTGCCATTTTCCGCTTGCGAGCTTCTTCCTTACCTTAAGTTCCACTTACTTCACCCTCATTCATTTGATGAGAGCCACCACAACGAGAGATGAAGCAATGACTCTGGTAAGTCAAATTGGCAGGGGAATATGTTTGTATGTTTTGCTAAAAATATCAATATTTGGCGCCAGTGTATCACTATCGAGTCGCAAGAGGAAGTAATATGATATATTCCTAAATTGATATTTTGTCCAACCCCTTGTAAAAAGTCCCTGCTGTGGTGTGTCAGATCAGTCAGTCAAATGATGTGGAAATAAGTTGAAATCTTGACTGTCGTTGTTACTGGATTGCTACTGTTTTATATCAACCACAGAGAGAAAGTAGCAGCAATAAAGCAGCAAAACTGAGTCTATATAAAAATGACTGTAAGCTTAGACTGCTGCATTTCTTTCACAACAGCGGAAGCCCACCATATAAATTTATGGATGAATGGTCTTTACCTGCCATTGCTGATTTGTGGGGGCGAGTGTCTGGAGTGGTCTGAGGGTTCAGATCTTCTGTCTGGAGAGCGTGAGCGGCTGCTACGATGTCTGTCATGCGATCGATTGGAATGGTCGGATGCCAGAGAATGGATATCTGAAATGTCTGATCAAACAAGAGCCACTGTTCAACAACTGCAGTCTGAAATACACACTGACAAGTCTGGCTTTCCAGCTGCGCCCCGTTTCAGCCGAATCCAACACTTAACACCACTCTCACCGTCTCTGTCGGAGGCGTTGGCTGAAGGAATGCTGTCATCGAGGTCAGGGATGTTCAGCAGGGTCGCCCTGTCGTCCCGCTGAACAACCATTTTTAGCTTGCCCTTTGACCTTTCTATCAGCTTCTTGGCGTCTATCAAGGAGAGGTTCTCTGTCACTGTGCCATTGATCTGGGAGAATCAGAGAGAGAAGCTATTAGTCATGACATCAAAGGGATCAGCCCGAAAATTCCCATAAAACTTAGATGTAATCAAATAAAGACGCCTTTGTTTTACAGTTTAGTGCAATAAAATGTTAATATGAGAAGCTAAGTTTGGGGTACAAACAGGGCTGTCACGGTGAGGGAGTTTCCTCTGAGGAGATTAAGGCACGATTTGCCATATTACTGCCATTTAGTTTAGTTTTTACAAACTGTTTCATTTATCCTGATTTTAGTGCTTTGTACATAAGCATTATTGTTAGGCTATTATTAGGTATATTGTTGGTTTTTAAATGACAAAGATGACACGGTTTGAGGAACAAATTAAACACTTGTTTATTATTAAACGCAGAACACAGACAGGCAATGAGACGCAGTGTTATTTAAGCTGACACTTTGGTTGCGCCTGGTTGCTATGATACAGAATATCCACAGAGGTAAAAATGTTGGGATGAAACTGAGTACTTGCTCAAGATGAGGGGAAGGCTGAAGCATGTAAGGAGGGAGGACAAACCCACCAGGCCATGTGGGTTCAGTATTAATTTCTCCTCCACTGTTGCTGTTGTTTAGGGATGTGACGGTTGGTTTTTGTGGTAGGCTATTTGGCCGTCCCCTCCTCCACTTTGATTGTACGGCTGGGTAAAAAGGGTCGGTGACGAGCGGCTGCAGCGTTTTACTCCAAATTGAATATTTCTTAAACATGAAGCACTCAGTGCAGAATACACATTCAGCGCCTCGACACAATGCAGGCGTTTGTAGCACCGTGTAAATATGTTGCACTCCGTGTGTAACATAGCAGTAGAGGCGCTTGCTTGCCATCCCCTGCGGTTGGCTTGTCAATAGTGCGGTATTTCAACACTGCAATCATTGTGACAGCTCGAGCTACAAGTGCATTGTTTTAAGGGCACAAGATCAGATTCAAATTAACTGCAACACTGATTATGTTCTTCAGGGTCAAATCAATTTTCAAGTTCTTAAGTGCTGGCATTCAAAGAAAGCAACATGATGTGTCTGAGAAGGCCGGATGTGGGAAATTGATTCAGAGCAGCTGCAGTTCAAAAAGCCCCTGTTGCGCACAAAAAGATACTTTTATCTTCTCCAAAATGTGACAGAAGAGAGCTACATCAAGCAAATCAAGCTGAAACTGTGTGCTGTTATGCAACATTAGTAGAAAAAAAGTACTACTAGTTCTCCTCTCTGTCTCCATCAAAAAAAGACAGAAAATAATGTGACATTTTCTGTAGCGTCTTTCATGTTGATGTAAACATGTGAAATGTGCACCACGTTTCTTGTCTTGCTCACCTTCAGAACAACATCCCCTTCCTGGATGTTGCCGTCCCTGGCTGCCAGGCTCTCAGGGGAAATGTCCTTGACAAAGATGTGGCTGGCCAGGCGCAGGCCATATTCTGCTTACAAAGTGAACGACAGCAACAAAGACCATGTTAGCACAGAGTTCACGTGACCATCCCGCACTGACCGCACTCTGCTGTCAAGCTGCTGCTCCCACTGGGATTAACAGTACTGATTAAAGAAGATTAATTGCTCTTTTACTTAGATTTACTTGAGTTAACTTGGATTCTGCTGCGGCTGGCAAGTTTTGTTTACTCTGGCAGTTGACCAATGCTGATTTGGAGGTCTTATTCTCTCCTTAAAGTCTGGCTGTCTGGTAATAGTTGGGTAAATAAAATGGCAGGTGATTTCCTGGATTACCACGGAGAACTTTCTTTAAGCCCTCCATTCCTTGTTTTTTTTAATTTTTTATCCCCGACTTTGTGAGCCTCACCTTCATTTTTGCGGGATTTGACAAGTGTGACCTTTGCAGGACGTGGGGGCAGGTTGTGTGAGCGGCGGTCTGAGCGTGGGGAGAGACTCCTCTCCCGCGAGCCACTGCGTTCACGTTCCCTGTCCCTTCGCCCGCTGCTCCGGCCGCTGCGCCTGCCCATTGCCCCGCCCACCCCGCTGTAAGCGCCGCTGCGTCCGCTCCGCGTCTCGTATATCTCTTCATCGTAGCTGTCCTCCTCTTCGTCATGCTCGGACATAGTTTCCCTCTCCCCAAGGCGGCCCATGGGGACATGCACCTTCCTCTTTCGTCTGATTGTCTGGCCAAAGCAAAAATCAATGAAATCAGTTACAGTAACATGAGTCAATCTCTCTTGATCATATATCCTCCTACTAGTCAGTTGTGAAATAAACAAGAAATGTATAAATGTCATACTTTATAAACATTCTAGTTTCTGAGTTTTACTATCAACACTTTAAGTTTTGTAAAAGAATTCATAATGAGACATTGACACTCACAATTTTGGCAATTTTCCCACTTTTACGAAGCTGCTGGACTGCATACGCGTGCTCCACATTGTCCATGGAGACAGCATTGACCATAACGACTCTGTCATTTTCCCTAGAGAGGGGGGACACAGAGATATGCGACATGCTGGAGTCTTTCTGTAGCAGGAAGGGTAATTTAATACTAATAACTAGCCATCTGACCGCGGCGCCAATAATAGAACAAAATCTTACTGCAGCAGGCCTTCTGCGGGGCCTCCCTTCAGCACGTCCGAGATGACAATGGAGGTCTCGCCACTCTGAAAATGAGGGTTATCCCGACCTCCTGATATGGCTATCCCGAAGCCAAACCCTGGTGCCTGCATAAAGAGAAACATAGGTAAGGATGTTGATTTAGTTGTCTGTGTACCAAATACTGAACATAATACAGAGGTCTGGATACAGATAGACAGAAGTGACTGATAAAAAGTCCTGTGCTTTCACCACTGAACAATTTCTTTGGACCAGGGGTGTCAAGAACCAGCCTGCTAAAGGGTCCAATCCAGCCCATTAGATGACTGGACAAAGAGGTTTAAGTTAAAAAATGCGTTGCTTCAGAGGCTTTTCCACCCTGACCAGATCACAGTCCACTGGCATAACAACAAATACTTACTGTGACCATGTTTAAAGATATTGAACATTGTGTAAAATCTCGTCACTCAGCATGTTCAGTTCAAAAGAATCTGTATCGGGATGTATGGATAAATGCACATGTAATGACAGTGACTGGCTGAATGTGGAAAAACTGAGACATACTGTTGAAACTGTACTTATTTTTCTTAAGACATCTCCGGCTGTTTATCTGTTTGTAAAAGGATGAATGTCTACAGGATGTACTTGTAATTCTTTCCACAAAAATGGGAAAATATTGGAGCTGATGGCACTTATAGGTTATTGTGCGATGGTTTTATTGGAGCAAATGCAGTTTTTGTGTAGTTTATTTAGGCTCCACAGCCAAAAACGTGGGAGAGAATCATGCATGAGAAATGCTCTGTGATGACTCCTCTAGTTTTGTCTGTTCCACCTGCAACTGTGCACACAGTAAGCACACTTCCTACATGATGTGATCCTGAAAATAGGAGGGAGGGAAAATGCAGGGATGGGGGATGGAAGCAAAGATAGCAAAACAGACAGGATACTGGGACCGGGATAAGCTTGAACAGATAGGTATACAGAGCATCTGAGGAGGGATAACAGATACCTACCCTGTGTAGTGTTACTGTGTGCTGTTCCCAAATGACAGTCTCCTCCATTGCTGCGCTCTGGAAGACAGAGATACAGTACAGTGTGGTTAACACAAGAAGTCCAACAGAGTTCTGATACAAAAGAGCGAAAATAGGGCAATGGGAAAGGTCTAATGACAAAAGGGACACACACAGATTCAGTCATGCGTCCTGCTAAAGTTTCCTTGAGAAAAACACCAAACGCCCTTGTTCAAAGTCACTCTAAATCTTTGCTACAGCTGGCAAATACATCAATTCAACACTTATCCCTTATTACTTAACACTTAGCCAATTATTGTTTTCTGTCAAGAAATTAGTTGACAGAAGTTTAATTAAAACTATTTTGATAATTAAATAATAATTTACTATAAATTACGTTTTAAGCAAAAACTGGCAAAAACTCATTGGTTCAAGCTTCTCAGACGTAAATGGTTTTCTGAGTCTTGTATGATGGTAAACTGAATATCTTTGTGTTTCAGTTCAGTTTATCAGTTTATTTTACAGTGGCCATGGACAACACAACAGTTGAGCCAGAGCTAGCTATGTTGCTAATTTACATCAGTGGCCCCTGGGCAGGGAAATATTAAAAAACAATAACGTGCAAAGCAAACAACACAATACAAACAACTAAAAGCAAAGCAGTTTGCAACATTTACAAACAACACATCACATTTGGACTGTTGGTTTGACAAAACACTGCATTTTAAACAGGTCAGCAACTAACAATTAATCTGCACACCATTCTCGTGTTTTTTTTTTCTGACAAGAAAACAATAAGTCACAAACCATGACAAAATAATTATTCATATTGATGAATTACAAACATTTTAGTGTTCAAGCTCAGTTTGCTCCTGACATGAATTATTCCACCAGAACTGTGAATTTAACCTTTATCTAACCTCTGCAGCTCCATCATCCTCTTTTTCAAGGGAATAATGTGGATGTATGTGGATCAGCACAATCTGGCTAACTGCCTTTATAATGTGTACACTTGTGCTCCCAGGCACAGATGTACAGTCAGTGCTTCTGCAGTATACTTGAGTTACGATAATTGATTGCTACCTGAGGAATTTTGGTTTTAATTTATGATTTGCCTCACTTCTGCAGCGTAAATTAGGGATGTAAGGGATAATGCTAAAGCCTGCACTGTCAGGTGTAGAGAACACAGGCACACCATATAAGTAAAAATGACAAACAGTCTAAAACCATACACACTTTGAAAGACAATAACAGTAATTGACTGAGGCCCATTGCCACTTCATTGCCTCTACTAAGTTAAGAGTTTCTATTAAAAGAGGGAAGCAGTCTCTTCACAGTGGAAATCTAATAAGGATGCAAACTGTCACAGCCACTGTACACATGCAGGGCTGCACCCAGCAGGTTATTGAGTTTGTTTCAAGTTTTACACTGTTACCCATTTACTGTGATACAGATAGCACTGTGTTGTGCTGGGTTTTATCTGCAGTACGCTCACACAGACCACACAGTATCAACATACTCTCCTTTATAGTAGATCCACAGTTTAAAAGGCCATGTTTACAGTGCGGTGAATACAACAATTCAATGATAAAAACGCTGCTAGATACAATGAGGTCACACTGACAGTACATCTTTGAAATTAAAGGTCCCATATTATGTTCGTTTTCAGGTTCACACTTACATTGTGTGTTTCCACTAGAGCATGTATACATTCCTTAATGTTCAAAAAGCACTATTTTTCTGCCTGAATATACCTACACTCACCCTCTGTCTGAAACGCTCTGTCTTAGCACCTGTCTCTTTAAGCCCCCCTCCTGGAAAAGCGCGGTCTTCCACATCTGCGCACTCGGCGTCTCTGCACTGTCATTGCAGCCACGGGGCACTATAGTGGCAGCTTCTACATTTATATAGTATAGTTTTGACATTGCAATGTCACAGAAGTCTTAACGGCTTGGTGCCTTGATAAGGGCTGTATGCCTTTCATTGTGGACATTGTGGATTGAGTATGTTGATACTTATATAGCACATATACCTGCTTTTAATTAAAAAAGACATAGAAATCTAACTTTTTACAATATGGGACCTTTAAAGCACACCCTCCGTCACATTAACAACCAGAGAGGATAAGATGAAGGTCGACTCCTTCTGCTGTTGGGTCAGCACTGTCCTGTGCACCCCGCAGCTTAGTTCTTATCTTATCTCTTCTTCTATATCGTTTCACCTCCACCACAATCTCACGACACATTAGACATTCAATGACTGCGTATAAAATACTATCAGGTCTATCCCTGTGGGGCAAATTACAACCCTCATCACAGCACCTAATGCAATAACCCCCTTATTTGTCATGTAAATTGATCCTGGGAGTGTGACCTTAATAGGTGAGACGATCACACATTTCCCTCCCGCTTTGCTGTTAATTTCTTTGACACCTCAAACACTTACAGTACGACCACCTACTGGAGGCAGAGGACTCATTGGGAAGAGTGATCTCATGTTGCGGCACATTAAAGTGTGATGACAGATGAGTGAAGGGAGATGAATCTTACATTGAAAGCAGCATCGGTGTCAGTGCTTGGGCTAGGGCTGACCCGAATGCTTTGAAGCCAAGAGGCTAATTGTCACGTCCCCATCTCTCATTAACAGCCCCTCCCATCAATGCTTCAAATAAATGCGACTATTTCTCACTGAAGCCTCAATGCCCAAATCTATTATTCGAGACAGCTCTAGCTTGGACCCTTAGCTTACATCATTGCCACTTTGACGGCATCCTCAAACCCAATACATCCAGCAATGCTGAAGATAAATCTGCACCACATCAGCATGACAACCTGCTAATGGTGTTGCTATCAAGTTCCCAAGGTGATAATGAGCCACAGGCAAAATATCAAACAATTACAATTTAAAAAAAAAATATATATATATATATATTCAGAGAGACAGTGTCTTTTTTATTTATTTATTTTTTTGTGGTCGAAGGTCTGAGGGGGTAATTTAGTCTTTGCTGCCATCTTGTTTATTGTTTTACCACCCAGGCTTCCTTCAACACATCGTCCTGTCTGTCGTGACCTGTCGGCCAAGTGCCAAATGTTAGCCGGCGTCTGAGAATACGGGCAGCTGAATAAATCGCCACAAGTGGCCCCAGACGTTCTCAGCTTGGCAGCAACAGTCACAAACTCCTCAAGCAGCTTATGGTGGGACTCACACAAGCAGGGGGGAACAAAAGTTTGAACAGGGGAACTCCCCCTGGCCTTTTACATTGAATACACTGCACTTGAGAGAGGGAAAAAAGAAGACATCTGAATATTAACAAGACTGCTGAAAACAGAGGCATGAATTCTAACTGGAAAGTTTGCTCTTTGGGGAGAAGGATTTATGCCTGTGTCTTCTTGATCAGCACTGTGGAAACGCTGATGCAAAGAACTCGAACATTTCGGCTAAATTTATAGATGGCTTGCCACTAAACTGCAAAGTTATGGCAGGTACTTGTTTCCAGTTGACATTCCCACTTTGAGAAATTCTTTATAGGCATTTATGCAGCATAACACAAACATGCACACACACAAACGTATGTGTGTTGTGAGAAATGTGATTTTGTTGTCTGGAAAATATGATTAGAGAATGCTTACTGCGTCTGGTCCAACACAAATAAATCACCATAAAATTAATGGGATGTAAAATCCCAAATTGAGCAAAACAGGAGGAATCTAAAATGGAGTAAAAGCTAAACAATTTAGGGGGAAAAACAAAAACAGATTAAGCAGGGTCCTTCAGCGTGTATCTCTCCCTCTCCCACCCTCCATCTCACACACACACACACACACCACACACACCTTTCACTTTGAAGGGATGTAATTTTGCTTTCTCCTCCTGCAGAGCTTGTTGCTCTGGTAACAGAGGGGGAACAGTGTGGTGTTGTTCAAGTGGCCTGACATTTTCAGGCCGTGTCTGAAGGTTCCTCTCAACTGTGGGAGGTTTAAAAAAGACACGGCTGAATTAATTTAGAAACAAAAGCTTTTTTTGCATTTCAGATGAGCACTCTTTATTTGTTGCTGCATGCACATCTGAACACAGTCGGCACTAATGGCTTGACGTTTGTCCAAAAGCAAACATGTTACCTCAAAAGTGCCGCTCTCAGGAGGAACTAAGAAAGATAAATAACAAATGCTTTGCAGAACAATAAAAGAACAAAATACTGTATGTAAATAGCATTTTGTATTCAGTCTCACAACCAAACCAACATCTTTGTGGCCTATTCAGAGCCACAGACACTAATCTCAGAAGTCAAGTAAACATAAAAGAAATAAAGGGGAAAAGTTTGAGTTGACTCTGCACTGCTCCTGTGTACAGTTTGTACTAAAGTCGCGTCAGCATCCAGTGACTGATGAGTTTCTGTGGCACTGTTGTGTACGCCCTTTATGGCCACAAACAACTGGTGCCAACAGAAGCTTCATGCCACAAGCCAGAGCCAGGGCTGGCAGCCGCTCCACAGCGGAGACACACCATGTCGGTTGGGTCATGCTTGGGGGATTACAACCAGGCAACTTGGGAGCCAGCACTACAACACAGATGGACTAAAACACAGATGGATCACACAGCTGAGTGGAGAAAGGACAGGAAAGCTGTGGTCAAAATGGACTGTGTGGAGTCAATACACAACAGTATAAGACACAATTACTCCACAAACACACTGTGGTTTTCGTCCTCAGCAGATAACAAACTATTGAAACATCACTGTCAAGGAAGTAGTCTTACATCAGACTTTTAAGGTACTAATTTACACATATAAATCAATTTAGGGCTGCAACTAATGACTATTTTCCATTATTGTAGAGTAGAAATGTTTAGTTGATTCATCAATTAGCCAACTGACTGAAATTTAATCAAACTATTTTGATAATCAATTAATCATCAACTGTAATTGCTTTAAGCAAAGTGGCAAGACTCATTGGTTCAATCTTTTCAAAAGTAAATATTTGATAGTTTTCAGAGTCTTTTAAAACGATTAACTGCATATTTCGACAAAGACAAAATACTGCATTAAAGAAGGGCTGCAACTAACTGTTACTTTTATTCTCAAATAATCTGCAGACCATTTCCTTGCTTAATAGTTTGGTCTATAAAAATCAGAAAATAGTGAAGAATGCCTATCACATTTTCTCACAGTCTTTGTTGAAGTCATTTAATGTATTATATGTCTGACTAACAGTCCATAACCTCCAAAATATTCAGTGTACAATTATATTCTTTCTATTTATTAAATACTTTTACTTTGTAACTTTGTTTTGAAAAGCACTTCATAAATAAAATTTATTATTTTTGTTATTATTATTATATACAGAGGTACTCACATAGGAGAAGCTGCAACCAAAGATTTTTTTGGCATTTTTGCTTAAAAAAACTGAGTAAAGGATTAATCTATTATCAAAACAGTTCGATAAAATAGATTCATTTCCTGTTGATCGACAAAGCAAAAAAAATAAAATATTGTTTCAGCTCTAATATTAAAACATTTCCACTGGCTTTGAGAACATACATTTGGTAGTTTTTGCTATTTATCTACATTCTATAGACCAAGCAATTATTTGAGATCAGGTGGTCAATTAATCAACAATAAAATGAATCATTAGCTCTGTAAAAATGCAATAAAATAGTATAACATTAATCACCATTTCCTAGAGCCCAAGTTGACACACTTTAAGGCATCTAGCGATGTTGCAGATTCCAAATTTTGCCTGTGTGCCAAGCATGCCAAGCTACGGTGCCCAACGCAAGTCGCCCGACATAGAGCTAGTGTTTGAATTGGCCGCGGTGGACTGTGACCATGTGGCGATATAAACAACTCATTCTAAAGTAATGAAAACACATTGATTGATTATACACCACTGAAAAAATAGTTATCAATATTAGTATCCAAGTATCCAATATCTGCCAATACATCATCCTAAATCCTTGCTATAATAGAAATATATTTCCAAATCAATTATTCGCAAGTTCAGTGACGAAAATGGCCAATGCTACTTGTATCTGAGGCAGACATTTGTAGCCAGTAGAAAGTAATCTGGACCTACTGTTGAGCCACTACATTCAAATGGAGCAACGACAAAAACAAGTGCTCATGTGACCTGGCAGCACCATCTGAATCAAGCACAAAGGAATATTAGCAGATTTTGGCGACTGCTGGCAAGTCTACCAGCCACTTTGGCAGCGTACTTGTCTTTTGACAGTTCTTTTCAATTCCAAATATAATTCTGGCTGCTAAAATAGTAAAACGAGCTGATCTTTGGTGTTGCATTGCAAGCCATGCCTCACATCTCTTTCCAGATTCTGTAGTGTAGCTACAGAAAAGACAAGAAACGGTCAACCCTGACCACCTGAAACGTGAATTTCCTAAGTGATGTAGCCAACTGCTTTGCTATTTTACAAGTATTGATTCAGGTTCTATTAAAGTGAAAAATCTGAACCAACTAAAGAAGAAGAATATCTCCACTCAGAGACAAAAAATCCTTAAAATACAATGAGTCATCACAATACTAACCTAACACGACCCATGAAGAGGGAAGCTAAGATGGTGTTTCATTTTGTATTCACTTTGGAGTATCATTAAAATTAAAGAGTGCTGGCTCCCCAACTCTCTATTCAGCAGAAAAACAAAATCATATTTCTTCTGAGGAGGGAACTGAGGCAGTATGGTGGGGTGTTCAATTCTCTGACTAAGAGAATAGATTTTGTGCTGTAGTATGGTTTGGGGGTGAAGCAGAACCTTATTCAATTGTGACCGCTCTGGGACAAGAGTAGCTAAAAATAGCTCTCATTAATTCTGCCGTTGTGATGCTGCAACAGAGTGATTTAAGGGAAACTTGCAGCATGAACACTGGAGAACGTTTAATAACCTCGTGTTATATTAAATGCTGTGGACTGACTGGAACAAATGATGTGGTACAGCATAGAAAATACATTCACTTCCTCTCTAGTGCCTATTTGTTGGATTTGTCTGTACGACCTGAGGAAAACAAAGAGAGGTAGATCATTTTCACAGAGCCTGCACAGCGCCAGTGCAGTGAAAATATGGCTATTCAAACAAGTATAACAATAGAGGATGCTTAACGTTGTTGCTGGGATAAATAGAGTGGTACTATATGGCATTTTAGCACTGAATTTTGCCGAAACAAAACCGACATAGAATATTTATAGAACACAATAATGGTATGATACATGACATCCATTTAAGGATGCAGAAAACCATGTCATCTTACATTTAAGATTTCTATTTCTAGTACATCTGAGATCAGAATTTTTTTTCTAGATCCCTATTTGGGACTCAAATGAGCTTCCACAGTCCAACTACAGATGGGTCCCCACATAATAAGAGCAGCAATAAATGAGGCTCAGTCTCCAGCGGGGGAAAGGAACATCTCTCATTTGTTCAAAAGTTCAGAGAAGCCAGAGCCTTACGACCATTAAATCAAACCTGGAATGACACTGACAGTCCAGCAATGAACAAATTGCTAAGTCAAAACAAGGATACTTTTGGGACACTGTGCAAAGTTGCAGTGCAGCCAAAGACAGAAAACAACAACGGGATCACACTCCACTGTGGCTGCTGGCAGTGAAGCAGCAAACAAGTAGAATAAGATGATTGATCACTTCAGAAATTGAAAACGATGTGCTGGGGAGTGCTGACAACTGCTAAAACTCCCCTGCCTCGGAGAACATATTCAAATGCTAATGAGGGCCCATGCCTTAGCACCAGTCAGGGGGTCCCCTGAGAGATAAGTGACACTATGCACATACAACATGGTTAGACACTGTACTGTGAATCGCTAATGGAGGGGAGATAGCGGGAGAGATGCAGCAATGGCACACGAGATAAGGTCAACAGATGAAACCTATTAACTGTGACATAAAACTTAATTACCAACCATTAGAGCCACGAAAAGACACACACTTGCATTATTTAACGGCTACAGTAAAACAGACCTGCACCTCATTCTCTTCATCCTTTTGATTTGCTGCTTAGTCGGATAAAACTGGATGCATAGAAAATCAGAGGCACTTACATCAGTTCATCCTGGTGACTATAGAGGACACAAACAAAAGCGTCTCCAACCTCCAGCTACTCCTCAGTAAATCCAGCAGGAGATTCCTGCAGACGCACATCGGCAGCCTCAGTGCACAACCGCACCAATCAGTGCTAGGAGGAACTTACCCCCACCTTCCTTTCCTCCTCCCTTTTCTTGGCTCCGGAACAACTGAAATTACGACCACAGGTGAGGGGTTAAGAAACACACCCCGCAGCTACACCCTAATGCTTCCTCTGCCCCGCAAAGGTCTGTGTCCTCTCCCAGCATCTTTCTTCAAAATTTATCCCTCCCTCCAACTCTTTTCCTTAACACGCTCATGGGATCGAAGCAAATCCCCTCTGGCTTGGCAGCGATCTGTGTGGGATCTGCAGTTCCGCTACAGCATGGGACTCCTCTGTACTAGCGAACATCCATCCGCAGTGTAAACTGCTGTATCGGACTTAACCCCTGAGGTGCCGTGTTGAGCCAGAGCAGAATTCATCAATCCTCTTTGCATGTGTAATGTTATTACACCCCTCCTCCTCAGGTGTGCTGCATTGCATGCATACATTATGCTCCACATGTTCAGTGACATCCTTCAGAGGATTACAGACCATCAAACTAACAGCTAATAATAAACAACACTTAAGGATGTTTTTCTTTGTTTTGCTTTTTTTAGTGCTGCAGCTGAAGACAACACAACCATCATTAAATCTCTCCTCCAACACAAACATTTGCTGATAACAAAGCAGATTATACTAAGCTTTCCAAAAAAGGGAAATTTGAGAGGTGGAGACAGAATGAGGGGAAAGCAATGAGGCACATGAAACAGGTGCAATGAGGAAGATATGTTCAACAGCCACTTATCAATTTCTTGATTCAATTTTCACTAAAATCTTACTAGCCTAACTACTAGTTATTTTGTCTGCACATCTTCCAAAGTAGTTCAATAAGGTCAGCGCTTTAATGGTAAAATTAACTCAGCAGCCTGCTCTTAATATCCCCCCCAGGAAATGCTCATTATTATACAGACTACAGCCCTAGTTGTAATGATTATGTTTTCGTTATAGAGAAAATAGCTTACTGCAGTGCAGTTTGCAACAAAATGCAAACTAAACTATGAGCATTGTTCTACCCTTTGCAAAACATCTGAGTAGTTTGTATCCAATCAAGCAACATGTAGAGCACACGGGTAGACGACTTGTCAGAAGAGTTTATGTTTATTGTAGTAGTTGCATCATTTTACCCCATTACTGTTAAGACTTCTGTGTTTTCTATACTGTGACATACTGCATGGTTGCACTGAGATGGGAATTCATCCTCAGGCAACTTCAAGCATGTGCAGTATGTGCCAGCCATACATATACTGAGACATTCCTTGTTGTCTATGAAGGACTGCATTTTCCTTCCCGACCAACAGGAAATACATCGTACACAGAGATGTTACGAAAGGCTGGGGTAATCCTTCTTTTTACAATGCGACTTTTGTTCCAGGTCATGCTGAGAAGACAGGTGAGAGCACGATGACAGAAACTACTGTACGTCTAGATCAGACAGATGTAGCAACATTTCACTGTGCACTTCATCCTAATGCATGACACGATCAGAACGTTACCTGAGGCAGCTCAGGGTGCCTTATTTTAAAATTAAACTATAAAGCATCTACTCAACCTCATGCACTTACACATCCCTTACGGCCTGTAACAGGCTGATTGTTCCTCGTCAAATTCCTGACGTTTATGAGACAGTTATTGCAGATATTTCTTTATGTAAGGGTATGATTTGCATACTTGTCTATGTCCTGTTGTCTGTGAGCAGGCGGTAAACCAGCGGTGACCACTGGCATGGACGCACTGTGCATCTAGATAAAGGGGTGACTCAGCTGAGAATGTATTTACATATTATTGTTACAGATCTGTTTGAGTGTGAGTTACACAGAAAAAAACTACCCCAAATAGAAACCACTCAGGTATGTCAGCCTGTGATACAGTAAAATCACAAAACATCTGAAGCATCTAAAGCACAAAAAAAGTTACACATTTTTACAAATATTTAGCCCAGACTCATCATCAAGGTAGCGGATGGATCCAACACCAAACCAAGGCCATGTGGGTCATGACATCCTCTTAATCAGTCAGGATAATGATCGAGTTGGACAAGCCTGACAGACACCCAGTCACTGCTGGCAAAGGAAACAAGTTAAATTTACATCCCTCAGAGCAGAGCCGGAGAGTGGTGACAGATTCCACACATAGTTAGCTCTCTGCACCACCTTCTGCCTACCAGCCTCCAAATTAATTATTTTTACATCAACCAAAAGAGGCATGTAGAGAGCCCAAGCTGCTAATCGCTATAAGTCAGCAGTTCAGCTACTACTATGTCTTCTTTTATAATACCACATTCATGACTACAGAAGGCGTGATGGCACTGTGAAATAAACAGTCAGTCCTCCTTAGCTCAAGGTATCTGTCTTTTCCAAGCACATTTCTTACTTAACCACTTCAAACATCAAGAATATCACAAGAGTCATGGCTCTGACACACTAGACCTACTGTTCAAGCTTTAAAGCTCATCTACTGTCGCACTCATTTCATCGCTTATCATGGAAAGGATTAATTTTTGGAAGCACTTAAGTGAGAAATGGCACTGCAAAAAAACACATTTGTTCATATAAATTAACAATACTATATCCAATAACTTGAAATCTTATGAAGCAGCACAAAGCAGCAGTTTTCTGTTACAGTATTCAGTTCCATTTTGTGTTTCAGTTTCAGATACTTGAGCCGTGTGTTCATTTTAAATAATGGTATTGTTTTTAATGAGTCATAGCATGTTTTAAAACAGAAACAATTCACTATAGATATTTCTGCATTTTGCTTGTTTTTTTAATGCGTGTTCTGACTCTCAATACATTTGGCTCACACTTTTATGTTTACGTTTCATTATTCTAAAAAATTATTTGATTTAAAAACCACTTAGAAGTCAAATACTGCTCTCCCACACCTAAAGCGGTCATGTGGGGAAAAAAAGACTTCAAGTTACTGAAGTGGCAAATATTTCTATGTGGGATGCGTCTCATAAGCAGTCCATGTCACATATGCACATAAAACATTGAATAAGATGTCTCTGTGATGGCTTGAACACACAGATTCTTTATGAAACCTGTCAAAGCTGCTTTTCTAAGATTGCCAGTGCCACAGTGCTTTTAACCACCAATGACTGGGTTTCAGTCTCCAAAGTAAAGGAAGCCAGCAGGCAAACGTTATTTGATGTGCTAAACACTGAGGATGACTGTCAACACTGCAATTAACAAGTGTTCATATTAGATCTGTGTTTAGACAGAATGATAATTGGCTGTTATTAGCCGTCATAATATTGATGCTGACATGAGTTGTGTACTTTCTGTCCAGCAGTGTGGAGCTAGTACACGAGACAAGACACATCCTACTTTGTTCAGGGCACATATTATATTGTCTTTCCTACCATTAGTCCTAGAGACTGGAGGTTTAATGCCACTGCAGAGGAGGACAGAATTTGTTTGTTGTATAATTTGGGTGAAGCTGAGAGTGAGGTTCACTTCTTATTTTACTGTTCTGAATATGAAGACATAAGGAATGTATTTTACAGTAAGATGACCTCTGTTTGTTGATTTATTTTGGCTGAGAAATTTGAGTTGTGTTTCAGAAGGGGAAACTTTTTTGTGGCTGAATTTCTTTGCCAGTCCTGGGACAGAAGGCCGAGTATTCTGTTTCTGGACTGAGTAGTTAAATAACATGTGTTTTTGATACTGCAACATCATTGTAATGGTGTCTTGTAAACCCAAGAGGGTTGGGCACATGTTAGTGTGCATAACACAAACAAAAATCAATCAATTCTGTTGTCATAACATATTTAAAAAAATGTATTATGTGTAAAACAGCAAAAATCAGTTTTTAACTAGTATCTAGTATAAGTGATCAAGCTGAGTTGCATTACTATAGGTTGTTTTAATCATATTTCATCCCTCTATCTAACGCATTTTAAATATCAATCCTGCAATAACTGATTTTTATGCCACTCTGGTGCAGCAGGAGTTGTAAACACAATGTTGATATATCATTAACATTTAAGCTGATACAGAGAATATTTAGCAAACAGTTGTTAAATTAAACATCCAGCAGTTACGGAGCAACATTATAACTCATTTTGGGTCGTGTTTCTATCGACATAATGAATGTAAGCTCGATATCCACTCTCCTCTCGCTCTGTTTTTGGTCTCCTCCTACTCCTGAGGTAAGCATTGACCCCTTTGCTGCTGCTAAATGCCCCATTAGGTTCACAAGCTGTTTGCCAACTGTGTATGTCTGCTCTTGGGTGTTGAGCAGGTAGTGTACAATGGGTTATTGGAGCTTTTTAATTAAAAAACAGCTGCCTGCTGCGACTGAAAAATAACGCTCTGAGACTGCTGAGAGTGAACCAACATGGTAAAGTTGTAAGCTGGACAGAAAAAGCTTTGCTTTGTTTTCTACTTATTTATTTTATCTTGCTGATGTTTCTTGTTTTACAATATCCCCTTTGCTGCTGTAACAATGCAAATTTCCCCACTGTGGGACTAATAGAGGACTATCTTATCTAATCTTATCTCAGCCGAAACTCGCTGTAAAGCACCCCCTCACACACAGTCGCATTGTTTTCACCTTGTCATTCGATACATTATTATAAAAAAATATTGATTATAGATGTTTGTGGGGTTTTTTCTTAAGGAACATAAACAAATTATAACATAAAAATGTAAAACAAAACAACTAAATTGTCTCTGATTCCAGTTTTAGATTTCTACAGATTATTTTCCACAAGCACACGTAATAAAAATAAATAAAATTCTGATACTTGCTCTCAGGATAGTGTCTCAGTGTGAGTCTATTTCCAGGCTCCACAGCTGGAGTCAGTGATCATAACCAGAGCCTGAGTGTGTCCTGAACACATGGACCAGGAAATCAGCCCCTGAACTCAATCAGCCCTGTGGAAGTTATCAGTGCCCCACACAGAGCACATAAGAGGGCAGGAATGTGCTGATAAGCTGAGCCACTGACCTGCACCCCGCCTCCTCTCCGTCATAGTGATTGAAATGAGGACGGCAGAGCCAATGAAAAACAGTAATGATAAGGGATGTTTCTGCACTGTAAGAAAAAGGAGGTTCACGTTGAAATGTGATTGATGCCAGTTTTTGCAAGCCTCTTCATCCTGATAAATCCACACCCCTTTCAAAAAGGGATTTACGATTGACTTGATTTATATAAGCAAGCTTCTGTATAACTGGAGCTATAAACATAACGTAAACGTGCCATTTGTTAACACTGAGACTTACTGTTCGATGGGGACATGGGCTTTAATGTCATATTTTTTAAGAGGTGTTTGCTGGGAAGTCTTAGCTTGGCCATGTATCAGAGCAATGACCTTTCCATGTTCACAGCACCCATCAATCAACTTCCCAACAACTCACACCATTTTCAAAAAGTAGCCTAAAAAGGAGGTAGTATAAAATATGTAAGGAGCCAAAAAAGATCGATAGATACCAACTATTTAAAGTCTGACCCAAAAAATGTCATTGACGAGGCGTAAGAGTACTTGTAGTACAATCTATCTGAAGTTATATTTTGTCCTTGACTACAGTTGGTTGTGACGGTTCACAAAAACAAACAATACAAAAAAAAAACACTATAACAGTATGTGATCTCTACACGCTGAGATGTGTGAATTCTTGGCATTGAAAAAAATCCTCTAACACCAGTTGCATTATTATTCATCCAGTGCCAATATGCCAACAGAGCATGCAGTGTAACATTTAAGTGGACATAACGAGGGGGGGGGATTAAACCTGGGCTGCAATGCAAAACAGAAAATCCTCCTAAATTGAAAAAAAAAAAAAAAAAAAAAAGGATTAGATCTATTAGCTCAAGAAGGGTGAAACAAGCAGTGTCAAAAGTCCACCTCAGTCTGAAGTCACACCTCTAAGTGGATGAAAATATCACAATGATACTAATTATACAAAATAATCCATGGTGTAAGCAGAGATGTAGTACTTCAGGACAGCACAGGCTAACTCATTAAATCGTTTTCCTTTTTATTCTAGTGGCACCTCCAGGCTATCACTAACACTAACACGTGCTATCTTCACAGTCTCCCACCATTTTTTGGCATTGTTTTCCAGCAGCCTCTCTCTACACAGTTAGACCATTAATCTCTTCAAAGAGGGACCTGAGGACATCTTCTTTGATCTCTTTTATATTAATAAAAGAAGCCATTTGGTTTGGCATTAACACTTATGCATACCTAAGGTTTAACAGTGTCAACACATGATAATAATGCAGTCATGCAGCCTCATTTGAGCGTCTCTTGTCATGTGGGTATGTTATAACCAGCAAGGATAAGCCACATATTCCACACAGTTTCTACAAATACACTGGACAACCAAACTGCAGTCAAATTTAACTTAAGTAGGCAAAATATCAAATACATGTGCCCTTCCAAAACCACGATGACTCAGATGACTGCTGTTCCCATGACAGCTTAGGTCAACATGATTTACAGGCCAACATGTATGGCTGCCCTTGAGCTGCTGGATATTCTCTTCGTCTCAGGCGTCATGGTTGCCAGAAAGCACTGCACGACAGTGCCATCTGAATTATTCAAAAAAACAATTTCATCGTGCAATGAAAGATCTAATGGCTGCCGCTATATCATCTGTACTGTGCCTCCCCCACTTCATTTGACAAATCTGTTGCCCTGCCCAGCTGCCATTTCGTATACCCATTACCATCATGAGGCCAGTGATGACATATTTAAGTCATGGACACAAGCTCTTACAAAGTCCAATATGGAGGGGTGCAGTGATGAATCATCATACTTATACTGAAAGATATACCAAGTGCACATTGTATTCTACATATGTAATGGTTAAGACACTTACTGTGTGCTTTAAATAGTCTTTTAGAAGCTTCAACTACATTAAAGCCTGTTATCCAAGATAGAAACTAGACAAATCAAAGATAAACTCTGTAAGTGTAAATAGATATATTCTATAATACCTTGTAACAACATATACAAAATGTGATATTTTAGCTGTTATTACTGGTGCTTGCATACAATATGTAATGTAAAACCAGGGTTGTGAACAGGGCAGAGGCCTTCAATGTTTATTTCCCACAGCATGCACACTATATTTATCTCTTGAGGAGCTGTAAGGTAAAGAAAAAACCAAACCTAATCACAATATTGACAAAATACATATATATAAATAATGTGTCTGACATGATCATTCATATCCCCAGGCTAAGCATACTGTTATTCTGCACTCCAGATAAACGTGACTGGGAAGTATGCAATGTTATCTGTTAACATATTAACTGTACTGCACCAACAAAACAAACGATAACAATCTACAAACGATACTGTCCAGTGTTTTTAATATTCAACAAGTGATGACTGGTGCTTTTTGTTCTTATTAGCAGCAGTCCATCCCTTGGTATGGAAATGTAAATATTGAAGTAGTTAGCTTGGCTGAACTAAGCTAGACCAAACACCGACTGCAGCCCACAGGAAAGCCCCCAAACACAGCTGATATGACATTACTATGACAGCTGGTGCAGACACCAGGACAGGCGAGCATGTATTTCAGTGTCACCAAACTAAAGCCAGCTAACAAGCTAACTTTAGCCAACTGCTACCTAGCTTCACCAAAGACCCACTTTGGTTTTCCAAACGGACCATCAAAACAAGGTGAGCCACCGCATGACCTTCCCTTAGATTTAAAAACCCCGTTGTCATATTTGTAGCAGCTGACCTCACTATACCACCCCCTCCTTCCCTCTTGCTGTCTGACACTTTATTAATCTCATGCCCCCTTTATACCCTCTTGGTCAAATCAACCCCTAGCTGGCCGACATTTTGTTCCAGCAGCTAGGCTAGCTCATCCCAGCTAACGTTACCTGGACGCTCCGCGCACTTGACGTGGAAGCGACCCGTCCGCCCGATGACAGCTCGACCGCAAGGCATTTTGTGACTTGATATTATCGCGTATGCAAGCTCCACAAAAATCAGGGCATCGTAATTCATGCTTTCATCCAGATGATAACGTTAGCATGTTGGGCAACTAGCTAACCACTTAGCATACCGCGTTGATGCAGTTTGCTAGCTGTGAGGTAGCTAAGTTACCTCGGCTTGCACCGTTATCGCTCGCTCGTACCCGCAGAGGGACACACACATCCAGTCAGCTCCTGCGGCTACAGCGAAACACAGTCTCCCGAATAACGTACTCACGGATAGATGGAGAAACCCATTCACCTTTCGAAAAAGCAATGGTCCTCACGGCGTGCTTGTGAAAATCTTACAGAAAAGGAATGGAAAGGTCTTCCTGGTGTGGCTCCAGAGCAGCAGCCGCCGCACTGCAATGGCAGGCAGTGGATGAAGCCTTCCTTCTCCCCCCCTCTGCTCTCACACTTCGGCTGCCGTCACCGCCGCGGTGACAGTGACAGGTTCGCCTGGAAGAAACCATTCCGATTTGTCCGCGGGGGGGAGGAGCAGGGATGCAGAGAGGCTGTCCACAGCAGCCGCAGCAGCAGCAGCAGCAGCAACTATCCAGCAGCATCAAGCGCCATTCCAGCGTGAGAACAAGCGGTCGTCGATGAGGGTGAAAACAGGACGATGAAGATTTATCAGCTCTTTGTGAACACAGCAGTGCCCACTATATACGTAGTAATGGATGCGGCTGTTATCATTCCGTCATCTATTTCAAATGCATCATTACTAAGGAAAACACACAGACCAAAAAAAAAAAAAAACTACTAATCCTAAAAATGTCCAGAAGTCTACTGCATTGCTCTCACAGAAAGCCCCAGTGCATGAATATCATCCACTATGATGGCACTGCGGAGTATCACAATCCACCATAATAGATCATAATAATGTTATAGGGATATTACAACGCTATTAGCCTATTTACAGAGAACTATTAGGCCTGACAAAATGATTGGACTATATTTAATGTTTGGATTGATGAGAGTAATTATATAAGTTTGACATTAACTGTGGGCCCATTGCAAGAAAGAAATACATCATGCACATCTATTTCAGGGGATCTTCTTCATTGGTCTGTTTTAGCCTGTATAAAAACACCTATGTTGGTGTTGACTGGCTGATCAGAAAATGAATTAGAGGTATTGACAGCTAAGTTGTTTAGGTCTAAAATGTGTAGAAAAGCATAACGGCATAAAACTATTGAAGATCTGAGAACCTGGTGCTGCAGCAAGGCAGCTTAGAGATAGCTAATATCCTCGTTTGAACTTTGTGTCAGCTACCAAAATAACTTCCTCTTCCAGGTAATATGATTTCCCTATTGCACCAGTGGTGCAGTGGACTTCTACAGGTAGACTGCAGAAGGCCTAATAGACCTTTGTGCAAACAAAGCATTGTAAGCTTTGCACTTACTGCATGTGACGTAAGGGGTTATATTTTATCTTTAAGGAGCTTTTAACAAGCATCCTGATCAAACAGAGAGCTAATAAATCGGTGTGAGGATGAGAGCGAGAGAGGGCTTTTATTTGCAGTTAGAGAAAAGCTACCATGCCCTCATGCACCTTAAGAGAGACGTGTTAAAATCATTCTTTATATTTTAATTTTAGCTTCATTTCATGATGTGAATAGACTTTTTGCAAAATATATTTCAACCAGATGCTGAGCTGCACTCGGTTCTTAGTGTTCAAAACAGGAATTTGTAAACACCTATTAGGTAAACACTGAAAAGCAAGATACAGTAGATATCCTGTTAATGTTATCACCTATACACACGGAACTCCACATTCACATGCACATTATCTGCCAGTGTAAAAGGAAAAATATGCGACAAGAACTTTCTGATGTTAAGCAGGCCTTAATATTGATTTGACAGATCGACTTTCAGAAAATGAGTGGCTTGATTGATTGAGTATCCTCTGAAACAAAGGACTTGACAAGGACAAGATGGTTTATCCTTTGTGTGTGTGTGTGTGTGTGTGTGTGTGTGTGTGTGTGTGTGTGTGTGTGTGTGTGTGTGCGCATAAACAGGAAAAACAGCTATTTATTTCAAAGCTTTCTGCTAAATATGCTGCAGACGATAAAGACTGGAGGCCCTTAATGTGGAAGATATTCCACCAGTTAATGTTACATTGTTCTGAATGCAAAAGGCGGCACGAGAAAATCTATTTGGATATCACTTTTAACTACCGCAAACATAAACTCTTTATTGGGAAAGCTGAGGTAGGCTACTTAAGTAGTAATGACATGCTGCATAAAGCCATTTAAAATGCAGAGGATAGAACTAAAATCCACCCTACAGTCACGATGCTCAATACTCCTTCCCATGGGGTATACAGATTTAATCAATATACAGTAGAATGTAAATTGTGCACTGCACCAAACTCCACTCTTAAGACTCCATCGCATGCACTTTAGTTTTTGTGCTGGCTTTCCCAGAAGTACCTAATTCTCTGCAGCACCTTCTGTTGTGCATTTTATCACTTTGAGATTGTGTGACCGTTCTTGTCACCTCTACCTCTGGCACTAATGAGCGCAGGAGAAGATAGGGGCTGAATGTAATGCCGGAGGAGTACAGAGGTCCTGCAATGTTGCTGACGTAGGGAGACTTGCCGCAGATTCCATTGGAGGATCTGAAGGAGAAGGGGGGGCGGGGGCATCTTGAATGGAAGAATGCGAGTTGGACAAGGTCATAAGAATTAGATAAACAAGGGCAGTCGTATATATCCTGTGGAAAAACAAAATATGATGAATAGCGGGTGAAAATACTGCTTAAAAACAGTAAATGTATCTGTGACCTGCACCTCTACAGCTCTTTTGAGAGTAGCGATAACATGCAAACCTTTGGCAGTATGTCAGGATAGTATATGTCACTGAGCATGAATGACAGTTAGATGACGACACTAGTCATCATCATGTATTAAGGTATTTGAACTAGATCAAGTATTGAAGCAGAAAAATGGAATCAAGCTAACAAACCCCTCTGGTGATGCATGAATGTAAACTTTTTTACAGTCTGCGTGTGATTGAATTGGCTCTGATGTGAGCTTATGCCGCTTAATGTATCTCTGTTGAAGCCCTTGAAATACCCTCTGTTAATGCTACGACAGTGTTTGCATCACTGGCTCCAACAGCACAGAGGGAGTTTCACATGCCGTGCAACAGAATTATGCAGCCGCCCCCCCTTCCTCCACCCCCCCACCCCCCCCTCCATCAGCACATTTAGACACACTGACAGGATCCAAACCAGAGTATAACTGCAGGAACAAATCACACGAGTGGAAAAGCAAATTACAAATTCACAGCAGGTTGGCTTTTAGAGTGCACCGCCTCTGACGGTGAGTGAGTCACCTCTCAGCTGCACAGGTCAGGAAAAAACAGCCTACTAAGCAAAGGTTGGCGTGGCTATCTATGAGCTTTAATGACTGCAGCTATCAAATGACATGACAGACGTTAAACATAGCTCTGCAGCAGAGGAAAAATAAGTGCATTTGTCCAACAGCAGTGTGAGAGAACAGGCTGGATGATATTATGTGACATCCTGTTGCCAAAGCTGCAAGATGATACTCAAAACTTTGTGCTTCTTATCTTGTTATCCAGTCTTTGGTTTTACAAATTGGAGTACATCAATGTAATCTCATAAGGGAGTGAGCTGGCTACTGTACAGAGGCTTGTATTTCTGTGATTTCTGTGTTGTCCTCTGTCAGTATCACTGACCTCTAGCATGAAAAAGCAGCACACTGGCTTGACAGCCAGCCCATTTGTTCTGGACAGAAATTCCTCACACACAGTGTCATAATGCCTCACGATTACGTGGTGCAGCACATTCAGAGCTGAGGAAAGAGACAAGGGTCCATGATCTAGCAAGCATGAGATATCTTGTAAAGTCAGCAGTTATCAAAAGGTGCTTTATAGAGGAGTGAAGCGTGACCTCGGTGAGGCAGAGTTGAGGATGTACGGCAGTAAAATGCAGCTGAAGCATGCAGGAGACAGAGTTTGGCTGCAGCCTCCTGATCTCTGTCCAGCTTATTAGCAGCTGGTTTTACAGTATGTGATTGTAACACCTGTCCCACAGAAGAAGAAATATCACATCTTTTATCCGGAGTATAACACTTACATTCTGCATAAGAATAGAGGTAATAATGCAGCTGGCTTTGCTCTTTGGGCTTTTGTGTACTCAGCTTTTATGTAAGGGCCAACAAAGCAATTAAACAGCCTGTTTTGCAGGAGACTAATTTTGTCTTTGTGGTTTGCTTCCCTGTAGTTCATATTGAATAAATAGTTTATATATTTTAATAATAACAATTACATTTAATTACATTTTCAACAGTCTTGTGATGCATGCTTGATTTTGTGTGTGTGTGTGTGTGCATGTGCGTGTGTGTTGCAGAGTCTGCAGTGGAAATGCTGCAATTAGATGACTAAATCAGTTTAATTTTTTTAAATAAATCAGTCCACCACAAGGTATTTACAATCTGGGTCTGCAACAGGGGCTCTGCAATCTCTAGGGGGTCCTCAGAGATACTATGGGGGGCACCAAATTATTGTTCTGTTATTTAATTTAATTTTTTTTTTCTCAAAAGTTAAAATATGTCTGAAAATACACATTAACACAAATGCAACATATTATTAGCAAATATAAATTGGCCTATTTGTAAAACAAGAAAAGCAAAAAAATGTTATTTACAGTACATTACATAGAGTATGACTGCACATAAAGACAGACAACACATCTCCAGTTTCTCCCACTGTACAAAAAGAAAGCCAAATATCCCAGATATGGCTGCCACCATCTTTCACCGCTAACATAATTTGGAACCAGAGTCTGCGCAGTAGCAGTTGCTGCAGTATCAGGTTCCGGCACATAAACTCATCCAGGTTATCACAAGCAGCGCCACTGATTGCAAGCACACCTACTGACACAAGCAGCTGTCAATCATGACATCAGCCCTCCCTTTTTGTAGCATCAAATAACTAATTTAAACAAATGTATTACACAAACGAACATTTGAACATACAGCAGCATGATAAGAGCTACCTGAAATGTCTTTTTACGGCTCACACAGTTGTCAATCATGTTGTAAAATCCCAGTTTTATAGCTTTAAATAACTAATCAAAAGCAAACTTATACGAAAAACAAACACTTGATCATACAGCAACATGATAAAAACTGCCTTAAATGACAAAAAACATCTTTGTGAAATAATTATTTGACGTGTACCTTGAGTTATTCGTTTGGCCCATGTCCTATTTATTAACATTAAGCAGAGTTTATGACCTGTACTGCAGCCAGCCACCAGGTGGCGATCGACATGCTTAGGCTTCACTTTTAGCTATCATATCGTCCATTTTTATTTTACAGTCTATGCACATGACAATGATGATTGGCCAGCTGTTACCCATTAATCACTGTGTGTCACCTGTCCATAACAGCAAGGTGAACTAGTTAGATAACAGCTACATACTACTGAAACATATTGGCCAGTTACCTATATAATTATTTAAAGTGTACGGACATTCTCGTGAGCCACAATGGATCATTTTGTAGCTTTTCAAGCAAAAAACTCAGACAGTTGTGACTCAGAATCAAAGACAATGTATTAATATATGAATCTGCCAATCATTATTATTTTAATAGCTTAGTATTGTATGCACCATTAAGAGGTATGTTTGTACATGGCACTTTAGGCCACTGCGCACATTACTGTAGGCCCATGCAACCCCTATCCGTCTTTCTTTCAGCTAAGGGGTCCTTGAAAAACGTTGAAGACCCCTGATTTACAACATCCAAATCACTCCCACTTCAAAGGTAGACATTTCGTGAAATGACAAGAAACGTGACATACAGTCCTGGTGTTGAGCTACAGGCAGTAACAAAAGGAGACAAACACCATTTGACACTGTGAACATACAGGATGTGATTGAGAAAGCACAAATCTGGATTTACTGATGCATAAAATTCATAAAATAAAATCAAAACCCATGTACAGGGAGAAAATACATATTTTTTAAGATCCCCCAAATGAACCTATAATCTCCATCTCATTTTTTTCCCACCAACAGCTGAGAGCTCAGACATATCAGGTGACATGAAATGACCTCACATCCCCGGCCCTGGGGATCATGTGACAACAGGCCACCAGCAGCCAAATCCCCTCTGGATCAAACTACAGCATCATGTACAGTTGCAAAGAAGCAATCGCCTAAGTATGTTTATCCCAGGAGGGGAGCACTAATGCTAATAAAGATGAACAATTCCAATCAGTTAATGTGGATGACAGAGCGGTCTTTAACAGCTAAAAATGGTGAGTTAGGAATTATTCTGCTTTTGAAGATCAGATCATAGATTGCAGTGCTGAACGTGAAGCTGGATTCCTTGAGGGGAATAAAAGCTTTTGAAGCAGCAGGATCCTGATCAATCTGACAGCTGGAAATGATGACGGCAGATTAATTATCTGTTAATTAAGCGGAAATACTCCACAGCTCCTCTCACATGAGCCTAGGGGGACTCACTTGTCTTCAACCCAGTGGTGAATCTTCCTGTAGGCAACATAGGCAGACGGCTGCCTAGGGCGCCACCCAGAGTGGGGTGGAACATAATGGAAAAGGTGAAGTGGATTGTATGGGGAAAGGGAAGAAAAAATGAGCCAAAAGCCACCTGGGCTGCCGTACAAAAACAAGAGGAACACAAAATTTGCCTACTCCATAGCCTCTTTTTTTTTTTTTTTTTTTTACCTTAAAACTTCAAATAGTAGCCCAGGCTATTATTTACCCAGATCACTGAACTATATTTGGGACAGGCCTTTAATTCTTTTTACACAAAACTGTTGTGTAATCAGGGAATGTACATATATTCTGACTTTATGACAGCTTCAGATCACTTGTTTTTTCATCATGACGGTAAATCTGAATGAATTACGGTCTTCTCTGGTGCCCCTGGTGAGCCGAACTAACATTGTGTTGCATCTCCATTTTGACAAAAGTTTAAACATCTTGTTATTGTTAGTAATAAAGATCATAAATATAAAAGCCAATAATAATAATAATAAATATTTCATGATTTTTTTTCTTTGGGGGATGAGGGGGCAGGGAAAGCTTGCCCCGGGCGCTGAATGTGCTAGGTCCGGCACTGCTTTAATCTACAACATTGTTAAAAACACAATATATAAAATTGCAATCAGAGTGGAGTCCCCTCACCTACAGTGTGACCCCTGATGTGACCTACCAGTTAAATTATTAATGAAGTGACTATATTTTTTTTCATTTTTCATCAACAAGACCCTTTAAATTAGTTTGGGTTCATACGAGGTTGTCTATTCATGGCTTTTTCCCAAGAGAGCAGCCTCGCTCAGGATGAGAGTAAAGCAATTAGAGGCCTTGGTGGTGTGGGATCAGGTGCTCCCTTCGGACCAGACCGAAGGGGTATTGTGGAGGGCAGGTGATGGGGGTAACAGAGACAGGAAAGAAAAAGGGAGAAGAATCACCCTAGGGTAATTTACCGCAGTGCGGGAAGAAGCCAAACAATGCTATAAATCTCCACTGCTCCTCTATTCAAGTGGAAATTAATTTTATCACAACTTCAGGTGGACTCATTGATAAATCCAATAAGGAGAAAATAACCACAAGCCAAACCACAACTTTCTTTTAACCGAGGGAACCGTGCAAAGTTGCCCCCTGTGCAATACATCAGATGAGTGGAAGGTAAAACTACGTTTGCCTGCTTGACTTCACCAAGAGTCCTTATACTAACAACTCTTGCCATTCCTACGGCTGCACTGCCCACTGTTTTTAATAATCTGTATCTTAGCAACTGCAACAACATGTCTATCACCACATCTGAAAGCTACACACTCATTCAAACCCAACTACACATCCAACCTCCCTCTCTCTCCATTGCGTCAGTTATACAAACATGGATGTTTCACTCTGTTCATGAACATATAGGTAGTAAAATTCTGCCCTCTGCAGGGCTTCAGCTGAACACTGTTTCTCCGTGTCGAGCATGACTGTCTCCAGCCTTGCGAGAGGAAATCTATATGGAGAATTATTCATGGTGGCGTGAAAACAAGCGTGAGGAAAGTGGATCTGCGTGATTTCAACCCCTGCTGGCTGATGATGCACGCGTGAGCTGATGGAGGGAGACACAAGGAGGAGCAGGGAGTTGTTCACCCACAGGTCCACCGTGATGGGATGCTCCTGAGTCTAAACAGCATATGGTGCCTCCCTGGGCATCAACACACATCCTACATGTCCAGCAACACAGCAGGCTGCGTGACACACACACACGCCACTGATACAGCAGATAGACACACTTCTAGGTACACAAAATGTACACACTCTTCCTCCTTTCATTCATTCTCAAACACATAACGGCTTTATGGAGAAAATGAGAATACAAAGGCTTTTTATTTAATATGTTTGCGTGTTTATTTCTGTGATCATAAACAGAGCTTGGTATGTTGTGACATGGTGAATCTCACAGGACGTGAGCCAGTGATTGGAAACTATAATTGTCTGTCATACATCACAGTGCATGGTGCTGTGGTTCAACTATCCATGAGACAAGGTTGAACAGTCAATGAATTATGGCATTACTATTATTGCTGATAACAATAAGAGAATTGAAACAATAAGACAATTGATCCATCAGCAAATAATACAGATAATTTATCAGCAACTATTGTGATGTAATCGTAATGTATCATTTGAGTCACTTTTCAAGCAGAGAAAATGAAACACTTGCTGCTACCAGCTTCTGTGAGTATTTCCTGCTTTTCTCAGTTTTATATTATTGTAAATTGAACTTTGGATTCAATTATTAGTCGGACAATAATGGGCATTTTCTAATATTATATATATTAGATATATTATAGATTTAAAGGTCTAGTGTGTAGGATTTATAGGGATATATTGCCAGAAATGGAATACAATATAATAATTATGATTTCTGTAGTGTTGAATTGCCTGAAAATAAGAATTGTTATGTATTTGTTATCTTAGAATAAGACGTTTATGGTGAGTGGTAAATGGACTGCACTTGTAGCGCCTTTCTAGCCTTCCGAGCACTCAAAGCGTTTTTACACTGCATGTCATATTCACCCATTCACACTGGTGGCCGAGGCTACCATACTGTATATGGTGTCACTCTCTACTCAGTAACCATTCACATACTCTCACACACCGATGGTACAGCCATCAGGAGCAATTTGGGGTTCAGTATCTTGCCAAAGGATAATTCGACATGAGGACTGGATCGCCAGTTCGATCCCATACGTGGAGGACCCACTCTACCTCTGAGCCACAGCTGCCCCACAGCTGTTTATATCTGCATAGGGAGCAAGTCCTTGTCTATGGAGACCACCATGTTGCATGGCCATGTTCCTACAGAAGCCTAGAGCAGAGAAACCACACACTGGCTAAGACCACATTTTCGTGTCAGCCACTGTCGTGGGCAGCAGTGTCAGAAAATGTTTTTTAACGTGAAGTGCTTTATTGGGTGTTTCCCCTGGTTTAAATCATGGGATCCATTTGTTGTAGAGAGAAAGGAGTCCTCTGGAATAATGTGGCTCCTGCAAAAAAAAAAAACCTGAACTTCTGGATCTCTAGATTATCAGAAAATAAAAGGTGGCACATTTTAGCATGTGTTGGGCTAGAGGCCTGCTTCTGATGAGCCGAACAGTGTTGGAGAAACACTGACTTGTAATGTGACACTGCTTTATTCAGTGTTTTTACGGGTTTAAATCAAGTGATCCGTTTGTTTTGGAGAGAAAGAGACCTCTGCGGATAATTCAGTTCTTAGTAAAAAACCTTCTGAAAATGTGGATCAGAAAAAAGGGGAGCACATATTTGCAGGTGCTGGGCATGCAGATCATCTGCAATGTGCCAAACTGCATAGGAGAAACATTGATTTGTTACATAAAACTTCTTTATTCAGTGTTTTTAGCGATTTTAATCATCAGGTCAGTTTGTTTTGGAGAGGAAGAGACCTCTGCAGACGATTCAGATCATAGTAAAAACCTCCTGAACAATGAACACTGAAGGAATTCTAACTGTGAGAAGTTTCAGTTGGTTGCAATCTGCAGTCTTCACCGTTAGATGCACCGTTGCACACTGCTCCTTTAACAATTAATCAATTAACTGAGAGAGTAATCAACATATTTGAAAATGATTGTTTTTTGCAACCCTAATAAATGATATGTATATTAATATTCAGGACTTTAACAAAGATGCGTATTATTATCAGATAGTACACAAAGTGTCAGACAGCAGCAGATAAACACAAGTAAATCCAAAGCGTATGTGCTGCCTGTAAAATATTTAGTTGCATTAGATGACCACAAAATATCACCTTCAGAGAACAGTACGTGTTCATCTCATGATAATCAATCAACAGACAATGTAATCTACAGAGCGACCACAGCTGCGATTGATTAACTTGTCTTGGGACAACCTTCCCAGTCTTTCATTCTTCATGCTTGACTTCCCCACCATGGCCACCATCTTGATTCCTACAAACATTACATCATCCTGCTGGTTGTCCTTCACTTGACCCCACACTGGAGTGCTCAGATGGGGGGGGGGGGTAATAACATGAACATCAAGCACTCTTTGAAAATAAACCAAAATTATAATGAGAGCTTGTTAGTGTGGTATTAATAGACTGTACTTTTGGAACGGAAAATATCCTATGTGATGTTGGTTTAGCGCTACATTCCCACTAATCCCCGGCTGCTGATGGTGCTTACTGTCCAGGTCTCTTCTGCTGACATAAATCATGCAGGAAAGTCAATAGAGTTGTTGGGATTTATGTGGCTTTGAGTCTTCTCTCTTCAAAATGATTTGTTGTAGATGAGGGACACGAGCCCGACCATAAAAACAATTCAGAAGCACGCGTCATTTTCTTCAAATCTTCCACTGACAACCAAGGTCCCTGCTGTTTATAATCCCAGCATCCTTTAAGACATGAACAAGAGGGTATTCTGGTCCAGCTGGGTTACTGAGAGCTACATAAAATCTATTTAGGACATCCAGGCTTGTGGATATAATATAAAACTAAACCGTTACCATGAAACACACCTAATAAACGTACATTATATATTAACATAGCTGTCATCCAATGTACTTTTTTTTGTAGCTGCTGCAGAGGCCATTAAGTCAACATAATGGTAGACACAGTGCAGAGTGCTCACAGTGACCTGCCATATGTCCCATTAGAGGACACATAGGCAGGCCTTGCTCCTGAGTCACAGCCTCCAGAAAACATACCCAACATCTGCCATCCCCTCCACGCAGCCTGTGGGAGCACACACGCAACCTTCACATGCATCTCTGAGGGCCACCTCAGTGTCACACACAAACCCCCCACCCCCCTCCATCACCTCCAACCATCCCCCAGTGCTTAACACCTACAAGAGAAAAAAAATCATCCATCGACTCTGTTCTTATGTAACAGACCTGCCTTACCTAAAAGAAAATCAGCTGCTGCCCCAACCACAGTGCCCCCCCCCCCCTCTTTCTCCTCCTTCCAATAACACCTCCTGCAGCCTTGGTCGTGATAAATCTCCTGCACCCACCCCCCACACTCTGCTCCTCCCTCCCTCTGTCTCTTTACACAGCTCTCGTGGTGTGTCTCACTCAGGTCCGGCCCTCTGCTCCCACCCTCATGCACCTCCACGCCTTCAACACACGGGAACAATCTCCTTCTAACAGGCCCTGAATATGCAGATTGGTTAATTCAGCTGCAGTTGCTCTCTCCGTAAATGCATCTGCAGCACTTTCCGAAGACTGAGCAGCGAATAAATGCTTACGCCCAGGCTTTTTTTTTTTTTTTTTGGTGGTGGTTAGGGGGGGAGTGCCTCTGTCCACGGCAGACTGCAGCCAAGGATGGGATTTTAGAAGTGGGATGGGGCGAGTAGAACTAATAGGAGATTAAGACTTTGACCAAGGCGAAGCTCAAGGCCCTGTTGGTGACTGATCCTGATCTGTTAAGGAGTAATTAATTTAATTGCGCTTTTCATCTTGGCTTAGTTGCATCTGCTCCTGCTGATACACTCGTCGTTTCCCCCTCAACTCACCTGGTTATAGCCTCTGCAGCAAACATTCCTTTAACATTTTCCAAAACAGCTGAGAGGGCAGGAAAAATACTGCATTAAAAACAGATCTTTCCCCAAATCAAGGCACATGAAACAGAAACAGCAACCTCAGTTTAGCATCCACACTGCACCAGGGATACAATGAAGGTTTTGTGTATGTAAAAGATGTTTTTTTCACCAATGTCATCATGAAATATAATGCGCTTATAAAAAAGCTACATATTCAGAATCGTCTCAACATTGATCCATAAAAAACACACAGCGTATTCCCCTAAAAGTGTACTATTTCTTATCATTAATTCCAGACGTTTTCTGTTTTTAGAGCAACTATGAAGAGTTACAAAGTGGTTGGAAACACAAAATCAGTGGTGTAAATAAAAAAAGAGAATAAGATTTTGTGTAATAGTTGAACAGATGGGCTAATGCATCTCCCTAAAGCATTAAAAAATGCTGTAAACGCTGCTGCTTTGAAATGGGACGAGGTGTTGTTGATGAACAGAGAAAAATAACTCCTGCTATCCACAAAGGCATCGGGTGCATTAAAAGACTGTAGTTCCCCCCCCTCTCCATCTCTGTTGTGCTTTCTGCAGCCTTAGCACTAAAATCTGATTCAAGCTTTCTGTGAACAAGTACGATGCTTGCCAACACAAATGACAGCGGGAGTGGGCCAGGCGCCAAAGTCCTCCCCTGACTATCAAGAGAGAAAAGCAATCAAAAGAAGCAATCGATATAAACAAAGTCTTAACTACTATTGATTATTTAGCTCTACGCTGATGGGCAATGATAGTTATGGACCTAAATTCATACACTCAGTTGATTAATATCCTCAGTTTTGTGTTGAAACGGCCAATCAGGGGAGATTTTCTGTTGGAAAACGACTGCAGATCGCCCAACGGCTCAGAGGCAGTGTTGTGTCTGTTGTGACATTTTAGTAGGATGCAATGGAAACTGCTCCTCAGCTCAGCATCCTGCAGTCTCATCACTCACTGTAAGGCGGACCGTTACTTCCATCAGCTGCATTTGAGTTTGAGCAAGTCAGCAAGTTTTCCTCTAGTGCACACACAGCCTGTACAAAAGAAATATACCGAGGAAAGGCCAGGAGCCCTTAGCTGGGCTCTCAGTCTCTGGTGAGATAGTGGCCTCTCGAGCCGTTTGAAGCGTCCTCTGAGTGGCATGCCATAAAGACAAATGACATCGATGTGGTAAGTCGTTCTCTATGACTTACAGAGCAGGAGAGGGTACGAGACTACAGTGACACTACACTGCCTTTTTCCATTCAGATGAAGGCTTATGATTGCTGTGTATGGCTCAAAATCAAGGCCACCACTAATCTGTCAATTACAGCCTAAAAGCATCCACTGTCCGGTTTACTAGACGGGAACTGAATAGTGATTTTGTAATTACTTTTGAAATATAGGTCTTTGTTCAATTAATCATGACTGTTCATTTTTTTGACTGACGCAATGCAAATTATCTGCATTAGTTGCACGGCTTTAAAGATGGATATGTCAGTCGGTTCACCACTTTGCATCAGACTGAAATATCTCAACTATTGGATGGATTGCCATGACATTTTGTACAGATTTAAAGCAGCTTTATACGACATCCAGAACATTAATACAGCACAAAACATCTATTTGCTATGTAAAGACATAGTGGAGTAATGGCGTCCTGAGCAGAGAATGATGTCACGCTCCCTCTCTGTGTGTTGTAATTTCAGCCTCTCTGTCCAGTGTTATGGTAGACAATCGGATGTGTGTGTGTCCCACTGGCTTGCTGACTGCCGTATGTCTGACCCTGGTTGTGAAAAAGCAATGTCTTGGAGGGGCAGCACCTATCCTCCAGTTCCCCCCTTGTTAACACTGTTCACGCTGTTAGCACTGTTACAGTAGCTGCTAGCCACCACCTCAGCCACCTCCATGTTGAGAGCTGTGTGCAGAGAATCCCGCCCCAGATTCTGAATCATATATTTGATCTGAATAAGGAAGGCAATTAAGAATTTTTCTTGTGACCGACAGCCAACCCTTGTTAACCGTTGCTGCTGTGTTAGCCCATGCAAACAAGGAAGATGTTGAACTGACCGCTCTGAGTAATGGCAATGGAATTTTTTTTCCACCAGTAAGGAGCATTAGTATCTAATGAAGGGGACTGTTTCTCATATAGGTGTCCAGCTCTGCCTCTGAGTCATTAACTTGTTGAATGGTGCTTTAGTCATCTCCTTTGAGCAACATCATGCCATTGTTGTGGTGGCGTCGCACGACTCCAGCCTGGGCAGCAGCAGACCCCGCTGTCTCCTCATCTACCCCCATAGTGCCTGTATATTATATTTAAGATATATATTTTTAACTGCTTAACTTATAGTGGCGGTGGTGGTGGTGCCGTGGCTAGCATTCAACAGCAAGAGTGTTTCAGGTTTGAACCCGGGGTGGAGGGCCCAAACCCTGTGCAGAGCCTGCATGCTCTCTTCAACATGCAGGTTAATTGGTGACTCTAAATTGTCCGTAGGTGTGAATGTGAGTGTAAATGGTCACCTTTCTCTATGTGTCAGCCCTCTGATAGTCTGGCGACCTGTCCAGGGTGTACCCCACCTCTCACCAAACGTCAGCTGGGATAGGCTCCAGCCCCCCTGCGACCCCCAAAGGTAAGCAGTTATGGATAAATGAATGAATATTTATAGTGGTCAAATTCATAGTTGGTTAACTGTTAAACAGTTATTTATCACCATCCCTAGCTCTGAATGTGGTACACAGGTTCTTTAATGCTCTCCGGAATATGAATCTCGCAGTAATGACTGAGGTGATCCGCTCCAGATCGTCAACAGCAGGTTGACATTTTTGCCCTTTAGAGAAATACTGTATCTCAACAACAAGTGCCATTAAATTTGATACAAATATCAATATTACCCTGAGAATAAATCCATCCTGAGTTTGGTGCTTCCTTAACCTTTCTGTTAGTGCCACACACAGGTTCAACTTTCTCTTATGTTGTGAAATACTTTAACAAAACCACAAAAATTGGTACAGAAATCCATGGTGTCCAGAGGATGGGAATTTCTGTGTGACACCATGAGGTTCACATTTATGGTTTTGGGTAGAGTGTCTCAACAACTATTGCCATGAAATTGTATTCAGACTTCGATCTCACCCTCAGAATGTATTGTAAAAACTGGTGATCCTTTGGCCTTTCATTGAGCACCGTCATCAAATCAAAACCTTAATGTGCCCAATACTTTGTTTTATGACCAAAGATCGGTGTCAACAAATGAAATGGAGACGCTAATACATGCTTTTATCTCATCACATTTGGACTACTGTAATTTTCTTTTTACCTTCCTTACAAATGGTCCCAAATGCTGCTGCTAGGCTCTTAAAAGGATCACACAGACTGTCACATACTACACCTATTTTAACCTTTCTGCACTGTCTGTTGTTTGTAGCATACATTTTAAAGTTTTGGTGGTCACTTATAGATCCCTACATCACCAGAGTCAACACCATATCCTCTGCAACCTGACACCATGAGCGCAGCTCTTAGGTCTTCTACTCAGGATCTTCTAAGTGTACCTCTGATACGTTTTAAGGTTCGGGGAGATTGTACTTTCCAGTCGGCAGCCCCAAGGCTTTGGAATTGTCTCCCAGTAAGCTTGAGGTCTTTTAAAAAGTAGTTCAGACAGGAATTTAAGTAGCATGTGGTATTTTTTTAACTTGTGTCATGTGTCTGTATTCCTTGTATATTTTATCCCGTGTCTTATCTACATTTTATTTATTTGATTTTTGTGAATAAGTGACCGGTGTCTGAGAAAGGTGCTGTATAAAGACACTTTTCTCCCTCGCTTGTTTTCAGCTACAGTTGCACCTGCAAAACTAATCTAATTTCCATCAGCCTCAGTTGTACTTAGTGTTCTCAGTGTTTGTCTTATAGGTGATAAGCACTGGCAGATGGTGGTGATGGAGGGGGTTTCTTATCCAAAGCGAGGGTCTAAGGCAGTGATGCTCAACTTTCCGCCAAGGGGCCAAATCTGGCCCATGATAGGGTGCCAGGTGGCCCACTGACCATTTTCTAATTTACAAAATAGCGTCAAAATAGCATTTGTCTTTCCTCTGGACCCCAAGACAGAGGTCTGAGCTAAACCCCACATTTCCTCAGTGCTGAGAAACTGGCCCCTAGACTTTGTCATTTTGTAAAAATGGCCCCTGAGCAAAGGAATTTGAGTATCCCTGGTGTACGTACAGAGGATGCTGTACAGATTGTAAAGCCACTTGAGGCGGTACATTAATAAAACTGACTTGACTTGATTAGAAAATATATGCATGCAAATACGCTAAATTAAGCTGATGAACACTGTAAACATAACAACTCCCTAATATCAGCATGTTAGCATTGCCATTGGGAGCATGTTGCATGTAACCTCACAGAGCCACAAGCATGTCTGTGGACTCTTAGCTCATTAATAAATCAACATGTCAGAGAGTGGCTTAAAGCTCTGCGACTGTGACACACAACAACACTGAGCTGAAAGTCATTAGAAGTTAAAGATAAACCCTCGAGGTACAGTGAATGATATTTCAAACATAATTTAACACAGCATTTAAGATATAAAATAATAGTTTAACATGGTTTTAAGCAGCAGCTGTGATAAAATATAATATATGTCTTAGAGGTATTCAAAACTAATTTGTTCTCAACAGAGTTACCATTCCTGACCAGCACTTGTATCAGTGACTCAACCAGCTCAGTGGTTTTGTGATATCCTTTAATGAGATGGAACGTTTGAGCTGAATTCACAGTCAGGTCATATCTGAGCTGTCAACACGTATAATTCCCCGGAGGCCGGGGCCCTCCAGCAGTCTACTGCTCTGTCTGGAAACAACAAAGTCCACATGTGTATTTCAGTTGTGACTGCTTTGATTTATGCACATCAGATCTCTGAATTTCAAACGCTGCTTTGTGAATTAATATGCCTTTTATATCTATAAAACACTCAGCATGGGATGTTTCATGATCATTAAGCCTGATGATAAAACAAGAAAGAGTTTCACCTCCGGCATTCGGGAACATTCTGAGCCGTTTAGACACCTGTTTTCTGAATGTGAATATGGATGAAAGATGAGTTTGTGTCTTTGAATAAAATAGCAACCTTCATGCTCACACCAAAGTTCTTCTTAAAAGAGATTAAACGTGATGAAATTTGGGATTTCCTTCTTGAGTTAAATGTAAAAGTAAGCTCATCTGTCTCGCACATTAAAGGAATGATTCAACATTCTAGGACATACATCCTCTCACTTTTTACAGAGAATTTTATGAGTAGAGCTGCAACCATTAGTGAAATAAATGATGGAAAGAGAATTATTTGCAGACTATTTTGATGATTAATTAATCATTTCAGTGATTATTCACGAAGAAAATTTCAAACATTTGCTGTTTCTAGCATCTTAAATGTGAGACTCTACTCCTCTTTGGGGTTTGGACTGTTGGTTGAACAAAAGAAGCAATGTGACAACGTCACTTTGGGCTCTGAGAAATTGCGAAGAGCCTTTTTCAGTTTTAAAAAGTATATTTTATAGACTGAATTGGTGATTCCATACTGGTCCAGCCACGGGGCCCAGATTTCTCCTCAGTCATTAGTTCAAGGTCCGTACAGTAAAATATATTTGGCGTCATACTTGCATTTGGCCGTGTCATCGAGTTAGTTTGCTGTCTCTGTTAACTAGCTGTCCCTCATTCACTCACTCTACAGCAGGAAACACCACTCCAAAATAAAAGCTCTCTAAATGAAATTCACTGTCCTTCAAAATAAAATGTGTTTTTTTACAAACTTGACACCTTTGCAAGTCACTTGCGGTTCATTCAGAATGGACCCACAACACACTTTTGGACTGCAACGTGCCAGTTGGGAACCACTAAATTAAATCACTAATCAATTAATCATGAGAATAATCTGCAGATTAATCAATAAGGAAAAAAAATCGTTAGTTGGGGCCCTATTTATGAGAAGGCCAATACCACTCTAATGTTTGTGTGGCCAGTATGAAGCTACAACCAGCTGCTGGTTATCTGAACTTAATATAAAGACTGAAAGCAGATGGAAACGGCCAGCTTTCCTCTAACCACAGGTAACAAAAACTGCCTTCCAGCACCTCTAACGCTCACCAAGTAACCTGTTGTATCGGTTATGGAGACGCATTGACAAGACACAAAAATGACTAGCAATGCACATACCTACACATTTCTATAATCCAAATGCAGATCATATATGTGGAGTGTGGTGCAACAAAACCATTTCAGGACAGCAGGAAGACAAACCCTTTTCCATCATCATCATCTCTTAGATGTAAATGTGAATCAGTTTAACCAAATCTGCAACAAGCAAGCTGCAATTTACAACATTATTTTCCTATTTCTTTAATGCTCTACAAATTTTACTCCATACTTGCAGCCCACGCACGAGAAAAAAGCCCTGCAGGACTTGCTAAATGTTCATCAATTTGCAAGAAACCATCATTTGTGAAATGTGCTGCTATTTGCAATCTGTGTGTAAGCAGCATTGTGTGGAGTTTATCTCACTGCTTTTATGTTTTTACCCAAGACAAATAGCTCATACTGTGCTTTGTGCAACCTTCTTTGGTGCATGGTTGGATTAATTTAAACAGTACAATGTCTGTGATTTCTTTTGGTCACACACTGACCAAATACACAGAGTAAAGATCATTATCCTGCACAACATGTGAATTAGTCCTTCAAGACTCCTTCAAACATATTCCTGAGGGACGTTTTTGTATCTGTCAGAACTGTCACTAAATCTCACTGCTGTCAAGATAGTGATGTGTTTGTTCTTTGCATTTTGTTCGTACATTATATTGTCTGTGGTTTGGTGAAACAGCTCATTAATGCATGAGTCTTTTACTTACATTGGAATCAAGGAGATCAATGCTGTCCAGGCTCTTGCTCCTGTGAATGCGGCCCTTGATGCGGCGGAGTGATGGTTTGCCCTGATTGGTGCTCGATGAGGATGCTGCTGTGACGGAGCCAGCGGTCGGGCTGGGGTGTATCCTGAGGTCAGCACCGAGGGAGCGGGAGGAAGGGGGACAAAGAAAAAACAACAGCACTACATCAGGGCGAGCAAGTACACATCCAGCATGGTTGTATCACAGCAGGACAAAGTGCCACGGGCAAGACTGAAGAAGAGGAGGAAGAACACAGTGGTCACGTTTTCTGCTTTTCAAAAGGCCATAGTCCCCCGCTGGATAAAATGGCATTTAAAGAAATCTATAATTGGATTTAATGTCACAGAGGCCCTGTAGGGGAGCTGGTTGGAGCTCAGGAAGCACTGCAGCTTCAAACACAGAGGGCCTGCTCAGCTCTGTGGGCCACACCAGCCATGCTGTAGCTGGGTCATGGTGAGATGTGGGGAGGAGGCACACTTGGCTGACCTATCACCAATACTCTCAGGAAATGTTTTACCCTTCACAAATGACACACTTAAGCAGCACTGTTGGAACCCTGCTGACCACATTAATAGCCTCCGCCTCTCATTTCCTTTGTGTTTCTCATGTTCGCTGCTTAATTGCTGTGTAATGTGCTGTGTTTGCCACGAAATTAATTGTCCCCGTAGGCATGAATAAAACTGAATTGAGTTTAGTTTATCAATCAATCTACAGCTTGGAAACTTTTTCACACCAGCCACGTCTATATCCTGCATATTAGGCATACACATTACATTGGTATCACTTGTAGTAATGGTTTGGGTATAGGTTGTAACTAACGGCTTTATTAGTGATTAATAAATCAATTATTAATGTTTTATAGATCAGTTTTAAGACCTTCAGAAGGCCAGGTTGTGAAAAATCTCTTTGGCTTTTTTTAAATTTGTAAAGAATGCAGCTATAATTATTCATTCATTTATTTTCTGTAGCAGCTTATCCTGTTAGGAGTCACAGGGGGGTGGAGCCTATCCCAGCTGACGCCGAGCAAGAGGTGGGGTACAACCTGGACAGGTTGCCAGACTATCACAGGGCAACCATTCACGCTCACATTCACACTTTCGGGAAATTTAGAGTCACCAATTAACCTGCATGTCTTTGGACTGTGGAAGAAAGCTGGAGTACCGGAGAAAACCCACGCTGACATGAGGAGAAACATTCGAACCAGGCACCCTGTGGCTGTGAGGTGACAATGACTGCTGCATCAACGGTCCACCCATAAATATATTACCACTATAATTATTAGTAATATGTCAACAAGTGCTTGCAGATTTCACAGTTTCAAATGAATCATCAAGTCTAGAGTTATAAATGTTAACAAGTTGTCAATAACTTGATTTTGGTCAAACTATTTGCAGGTTTTTCCAGAAGGTAAGTGGCTCAGTAGCTGATCACTACTAAACTAAAGAACTATTTTAAAAAACTCATAATGAGTGCCAGGTCAGAGGGTTCCTGGTTCGATCCCGGGGGCGGGAGCCCTTCTGTGCAGAGTTTGCATGTTCTCCTTGTGTCAGTGTGGGTTCTCTCCGGGTACTCCAGCTTCCTCCCACAGTCCAAAGACATGCAGATTGGGGATAGGTTAATTGGCTGTAGGTGTGAATGTGAGTGTGAATGGTTGTCTGTCTCTACATGTCAGCCCTGCGACAGTCTGGCGACCTGTCCATGGTGTACCCTGCCACTCGCCCAATGTCAGCTGGTATAGGCTCCAGCCCCCACGCGACCCTCAAGAGGATAAGCGGTTAGAAAATGGATGGATGGATAATGAGTGCCATGTAGGAGGAGGAGACACACAACCTAGCAACCCAGAGGTTATTGGTGGCTTAAAACAAAGGATTTAGTGTTAATAAATATAAATATATATATGTACTATATAAATATAGTCTTGATAAAAGCATCAGTTACAATATTACTATATACTATTATATTACTAGTTAGTAGAGCTGACACAATTAATCAATGAATCAATCAGGCAATGGGCGGCAAATTAATCATCAACTATTTTGAAAACTAATAAATTGCTTAAATTAGCGATCCTCAACCTGTGAGTTGGTGCGTACATGTGCAGGCACTGGCAGGTGGTTTGATTAAATAGAAAGATTAATTTGTTTGTAATTTACAAAGCTAGTTTTTTAAATGTCTCAATGTGCTCAAGACTTCACATAAATAAAAAATGTGAAACTAAATCGCATCATTTCAAATGCCGGGTACATTTGAATATCACCACATCACAGCATACGTGTTGGCCACTGTTAGCTAGCTAATGTTGCCCTGGACGCAGCGATGCCAAATGGTTCTGTTTTTAAAACTAAAAAGTGGGAGACAACCCTGCACAGCTAAAAGCTACGAAGCATGTGGTGAGTAAACATTCATATACATATACAAATCTGTACATTAAATTTGGACTCAGGATGACAGGCAGAGATGCTGAGACAAAAGCAGAATGTGTCAAATGGGAAAATGATGCTCTAGAGACAATTAAACACAAAGCATCCGAGACGTGTTGAGAACAAGCAGCAAGCTCAACGGCTGAAAAATAAAGCCAAATTCCAAAAACTGCAGTTCCTTGAACAGCCATTTGAGGCTGGTGACAGAGGTAAGTCAATCCCCATAGACCCCCATGTTAAAGTGCCCAACATAACAGCAGAAATAAACATGTTTACAGCCTGGTACAAAATCGGATTTGGTCTCTATTGCTAGTTTCAACATTCCTGACAACTGTACAGGGGTGAATTGTTATATAACTCACTTGCTTACATTTTTATTAAGGCTTAAAGTTACGCATAATTAAGGGCAGGGAGCTTTGAGTGACAGGCTGTCTGCAGATAGTGTCCTTGGCTTCTCGGTCAGATCCACCCTCTCTCCTCCACTGCGCCAGCACCAAATTATGGTCACCTCTGGCTACAAAAATCCGAGATGTCAATGACTGAAATGTCACACTCAAGGCTTCAAAACAGGAGTCCACAAACCAGTGAGTGATGTCATGGTAGCTATGTTAATTATTTTACAGTGTATGGTTGGAAAGTCAAGAGAATATATCCTCAGGAAAAGGCACGATAGAAAGTCATCACCACTTGAACGGCTTTAGGTGGCATGACACATCTTTTTGTTGTCATGTTATCTAGGAAGGTAAACCCAACATTATGAAGATGACAACTAGGGCTTCAGGAGATTGTGACAAACATTTTTCATTATTTTCTGAGATTTCTTTGATCAAATACTTCATTTAGTAGAGAACAAGCTGTTCCCTGTGAATGCGCCGTGCTCATACAGCACAGTGGAGCTTAAATTGGTATTACTGTTACTGCCTCCTTCTCTTCAGTCCTTTCTCTCAGTGTCATGAAGGACATTCACTCTTAATGAGGATTTACCTAACACAATATTCAATGAGGAAAAATCCTGTCTACACAGTGCGGCTCAGGGACAGTAGATATCCATTAGCGTGCTCAGCAGCAGGCCCAGAGGAGCTCCTGAGGTTTGGAGACTCAGCAAGGGGAAATTAGGAAAGAAAGGAATGAACAAAGATGGGAGGAAAGAGAACATCACCTTCCACTTTCTCTCTGCATTAAGTCAATAGTTGCCTGAAGCGGTGTAAGGTGCTTACTGGCTGGAAATGCGAGGTAAAAAGCATTCGGCAATACGTGCAGTCGATTACAAGCGACCTCAGATTGTTCTCATAAACAATACAGCAAACATGACTAATGAGAAAAGCTGCTTGGACTGTATCACAGGCCCCAGTGCAGTCCTGCGCATTCGGAGGCTCATTTCTTGGATGTTGATTCTGAAATGGATTTCAGCCAAAACACTTCAGGCCACAAAGGCAGAATGTAACATAGTGCCAGCAACTGTGCCGACTCAGATATAATGTGCAGTGAACGATTTCATATCGCTTTTGTGATGAATTTTCCTTCTCTATCAAATATGCAGGTATAATGTGTTTCTCTTGAGGTTAAGAGAACACATAAAACTGTGAGACTGAATGTTAACATCACCTTTTCACTTCATCATGGTACATTTTAAACTACACGTGGATGAACGCCATTTGGCTTGTGACCCCCCAAAATACTGCCAGAGTTAAAGAAAGTTAAAAGACTGTTTACCTTTGAACTTTTAATGACACAATTTCATAAAATCGGACATAACTTTTAAGGGACAGTTGACATTTTGGTAAATATCTGTATTTCTTGGCGGGGCTCAGATGAGAAGATGGACACCACTTCCATTCTGTACACTGAATATGAAGCTACATCCATGAGACAGTACACGAAGCATGGACATGAAAGGTACGATTAGATTGAGCACAAAGACTGGAAACCTGAAGGCGCAGCTACCCTGACTCTAAAAGGTAACAAACCCGACTACCAGCAGCTCTAAAGCTCACTAATGAACGCATTATAACTTGTTTAACTTGTACATAAACCAGAGTGTAAAGATGACAAGTGTCAGACTGTTTCCTGGCCTGGTGCAGTGACTTCTGGGAGTCTTGTCATTGCAGTTGTCACTGCTCCAGGGCAAGACATATTCCCAGCAGTAACTCCCTGTAAACCACAACTTGTCGGTTTTCAACTTTGATTTATGTACAAACTAAACCAGCAAGATATCATGTTATCATGTGTTGTTATCATCTGTAAACAGACTTTGTTACTTTTGAACACACCCAGACTGTTAAAACTGTTTCCAGTAACAGACAGACACGAGGCACAGGCTGTTCTCACGCATGAATATTATATTTCAGCAGACATATCCCACTAAATCCTACACACTAAACCTTTAAGATAATCTTACGCAAAGAACAAAATCTACAATGCAAAATATTATTGTTATTACATGTATAATAATTTTTATCAGAGGTGTGAATTTGAGACACATGACTTTGACTTGAGTCACAAATTTGATGACTTAAGACTTGACTTGACGAAATCATAGTAGCTCGTGACTTGACTTGGATTTAACACTAATGACTCGTTACTTACACACACATTTGCACTCTAACCTCATCACATATTGGCATTTGGTCATGGACTTTCCACGTCCAGATACGACGTGTAAAGTACCCTGGGTTTGTTGGTTGTTGACATTCTGGGACACCTTGTGAAGTTCTGCCTGTTATAGCATTGACTTCTTTCAAGATACACTTCTGTTTTCACAGGAAATTTACCGTTTAAATGCAGTCTCTTTCTAAATAAACACATTATGTCAGTACAACACCGCAAAATGATGTTTTTTTTCCTTCAACAACAAACACACATGGTTGGGTTTAGGCAGCAAAAACACGGTTAGGTTTAGGCAACAAAAGGACGTAGTTTGGTTTTGGAAAAAAGAACAAGGTTTGGTTTTATAATCTTACAGGACGTGGACACCACTCTCTCAGGTGAAAGTCAGTGTTTGTTGGACCCATCCACCACCCCTCCTGCCTGCACCGGCTAGACTTTTGCTACCTTAACTTTTGTCCTTGCCTCGCCATGTTTCCCCCTGATTGTAAACTATAACGGCAACTGGCCGCATATCATGCCTACGTTTAAGGATGCCTTTTTTTCGTTGGTTTTTGATGCTGCAAGTCACTGCCCATGCACCATATTTTGACAACTTCAGAGTGAGACCGGGCTTCGACTTGAGCCTTGTGACTTGAAAACACTTGATACCTTTCCCTAAGCTCAAAGATTAAAAGCAGTGTGCTAAGAATCGTTAATTCCCCTTCATTTCCTGAATCAACTAATGTTAACATTATTTATTCCCAGCAAGTCGACACTTAATTCCCCAGATCCACTTTATTTGACCACTTTGTTTGTATCCAGTCATGTTGCAGGAGAGAACCATGAAAACTAATATTAAGTTATTGAGAGGCAGTTGTATAAAAATGATACCAAAGATAATTTTGTTCACATATAAAACAACGTGGTGTCAACGAAAACAAACTGCAACATGCAAAATGTGCAGATCAAAAATTACAAATGCAACAACTTCCAATAACTTCTTTGAAAATGTAAGTACACATTTTACAAAGCAGTAATGATTTTTGTAAACTTAATATATCATTTTTGTGCTGTTTAAATAGCATTACATTCAGTGAAGAGCAAATTCCCCCATTTCTCGTCTCCTTCCATTGGTCGCCAGTTAACTTCAGAATTGATTTTAACTTCTAAAGCTCAACACGGTTTAGCATTTAGTAATATGGCTGGGCTTATGACTGCCTATGCTCAAAGTCGTGACCTGAGATCCTCAAACCTACCCTCACTAGTCGTCCCTAGATTGAGGTTGGTAACTAAAGGTGATTGGGTCTTTACCATCAAGGCCCCGAGGCTCTGGAATTAGCACATTACCTGTGTTTAAATCATTGCTTAAAACATATTTCTTATAGGAAAACTTTCTCTTTTAATGCCCGGTGTGTACTTTTTGATTTGTAACTTTTATTTCCCTTTGTTCTATTTTTGCCTCTGTGCACACTATGTTTCTCAGCTCTTAACCTGTATCGTTATTGTTGTCTTATTGTAATGCACTGTGTGGAGCACTTTGTAACCTTCTTTAGATAAGCGCTATACAAATAAATTATTGATTGACTGATTGGTTGAAATTATGACTTGTTTAGGACTTGAAACCCAAAGTTTAGAACTTGGGACTTGCCTTGAGACAAACAGTGACTTGATTCCACCTTTGATATTTCTATTCAAATTGTGACTGAGCTGGTTATAATGCAGTACATTGAAAAGGCAGTGTGTGCGCGTGTTTTTATTTTCTGCTCTGTTGATTTCAGACAGCCGTGTAAAGACTGAGAATATACTATGCTGATCCGTAATGTGCTAAATAAAAGCCTCAATCCTTTACTCGCTGTTTTGTTTAAGCAAACAGGTCATGTGTTTGATGTGTGAACACAATAAGTGTCTGCTTGACCCTGATATGATGACTGTATTTCAGTCTTGGACTTCTTGCTGTCTCTGTGAACAAAGAAAAATCCACTTCAAAAGAAAATGGAACGAGATCAATGCCAGGACCCCCGATGGCCTGCACCGTCCACTACAGAGGGTGATAATGTAGTTCACAGATAAGGTAAGGTCAAGCAGATGCCTGATGCTATTACAAAGAAAGGACGAGGGACACACACACACATTAATCAGTTGCAGGACTTTATGCCCGTCCCTCTGCTCCCTGTCTGCCTGGAGGAGCCATCAGGTACGATTAGTTCAAGCAATAACGGCCACTGCTTAATCAGCAAGTCAATAGGCAATGTTACGCTCCATTCCTCCCATCCTACCCACTGCTAATATAACACTTAACAAGGAGAACAATCCTCACCAGTGTCTGGTACACACACACAGATACAATAAAACACATAAAGACACACACACTGTAAAAGACACACAATCTAATTCAGCATTAGCCCTGAATGAGTTATCTCTGTGCTGTAACCACACTATCTGTCTGCTTTGCTTTCCTTTTTGGAGAAAAGGTGCAGGTTATAAATAAGACGAAACATTACATAAACACAATGGACTTGTTGTAATATCCCTGCAGGCTTGCAACAGAGTGTAAAGTTCATTAAGCCAGGTTAATGCTAATCTTTGGCTGTGTACAGGGGGGAATGGGTTTTTAAGACTGCAGGCAAGAGGAACATCTGTTTGCAAAGACTAATCCTAATTTAGAGAGCTGCCGCTGCTATTCAGTCTTTATCAAAGGCAAGCGGAGCTGCGCCTCCTCTAATTTTGGGAGGATGCGATGCACATGGCACACACTGTCTCTGCACGGTGGATGGTGTAAGTGTTCAGGCAGAGCGGTGTGTAATCTCACCGCCACACGCTGTGAGATCAGCAGAACAGGAAGCAGCTCTGACCGTTTGACCAGAAATGGGACAGAGTTAACGCTGCAATTATGTAAAGAGCAACCTTAAAAAACAGGGTGCTTAAATTCAAAGGCAATGAACCGTTTTCCTCTGTTAAAATCTGTCTGTCTGTCTGTCAGTGATGTCATATCCTGTCTGTATTTTCAATGTATCTGTGAATGACAGAAATATGATCCAACTGCAAATACATACAGTGTAGTGCCTCTCCACATCCTTAGCAGAGTGTATACAGCTGACATATACAACATGTTAATTCTAGATAACTTATCATACATTATTTATCTATTGAAATATTATCTTATGTCTATTTTAATTAGTTGTTTATTCTTGGAAGTGAAAAATAATGATAAATGATGATCACAAGTTACCAGAGCCTAAATAGATTTAACACAATTTTCAGTATCAAAGAGGAATGCGCTCATTTGAGAAGCATTTCTATTTGATAAGAATTAACCAGTTGTCATACCTGCTATAGATTCATTTTCAAAAAAACAGCTTCAGCCCCAGGTGTGAGTATTTTTACATTTCTGAGTATGGACAAACGGTGTTAGTGAGTAAAGCGCAAAATTGATCTAAAAGGTCACTTTAATCAAGATATCAATATCATTTGTGGAAAAAGGTTAAACTGATAGAGTGTCTTTCTCCAAAATCCTGCCAGAGAAAGGACGAGGGACATTTGTTCTCATAACACTGCCAGGTGTTATCTAGGAATATGAATTACAACTAAAATATAAAGAACTGCAGTATACAACCTGAAGATTTCAGGTACACCATGCATTTATTATTAGAATATTTTTTAATGCTTCATGTCTGATACCTGGAGAGAAACTTGAGCAACCCAGTCGCCAGGAAGAAATGTTGCCGTTGTACATTTCTGCAAACCAAAGAAACACACTTGTACAGTATGTATAATACCTTGAACCTTTATATGCATTCGAACAATGCTGTGGATGATATGTGATTAGGTTTAGACACAAAAACCACTTGCTTATGGTTAGGAAAAGAATGTTGTGGCTTAAAATACCTGTTTTGGGCTCATAATCACAGCCACAATAACAATTTTTCACAGCATAATCCCAGCAGGGAATGCAGAAATGTCTCATTAAAAAACAATTGCTTTTCATGCCACTATCCTGGTCAGAAAACACAGTGATGGATCATTACGAAACACCCACGTTTGGTGGCTAAAAGCTGCTGGACACACTTTAGATATGATACATATGAAACATGCAAGTGTAGTGTATTCATGGTGTGCAGAAATACGCAACATTTTCTTCTGGCCCCATGGCTGACTTGATGTGTGCTTTCAAGTGGCTCTGAGAAAACCCAGTGCAGGATTCATTGAGTGTTTATGATTCATGAGGTGTCAAAACCTTCTGCTGCACTTCACCTGAAACTCTCCAATATTAGGGACAAAATTAAATTATTCTGTTGACAACGTTGTGATACTGCATTTCAGTCAGGTGAACAGACACTACATGTTTTACAAGGTTTCCGTACAAACAGAAATCTCAAAAACAAGGACACTGTACACTACGCTATATTGCATTACAGCACATTCATTAGGTGACAAAACACACTTCTTCTGTGTTTTGTCAAATGTTCTTATATAATAAACAGCCAAGAACAATAAGAGGGGAGCAGAATAACTATGACTCAAATTTACACACATTGTGTAAATGGTGTACGGCAGCATGAGCCACAGTGAAGGCAGTTTAATAGCACTACCACTAATACTTTTACAGTAACAATTAAAAATGCAACTATTATTTTTACTACAACTGCTAAATTTACTGATGATATTGATAACAATAATGAAGCTAAGGGTGACAACAAGGATAAATCTTCAGAATATTAATCCCAGACACTGTGCGTATGTTGGTAACATCAGGTTAACAGGATGTAAAACTAACTGCAGCTGTTGGTGTGTCATTGTAGCTGACAAGCCTTTATGTCATGTTTCAATATTGGGTTTTATTTGATCTTAATATGAAGAGCTTCTCCTGTTCTACCAACGTTTATAGAAGGGAAATAATAAGTTTAAAGGACCACAGTCTTGCTCACAGGATGTAGACTGTTTGTATGAGCCTGTCATTGGCTGCCTGTTTTAGACACAATTCTCCTCCCCTTCTGCTTCCTGCATGTTTCGTTTTGCAGGGCTACTGTCGCTGCATCCTTGGCCAAACGAGTGTGACTGGTTTAAAGAAACACAAACAACCCAGAGCGTTTTTCCCTTAATACTTAATTATGATGGGTTCAGCCAGAGATTTCTCCAGCGCTGGCACAGTGCACATCGGTCTGGTTATGCAAGACTGAGAGGACCAGATCACTGTTTTTGCCAAGCGGCAACCTCCGGGGCTGGAAAATGAAGCCAACATGGATGTGCCAAAAACTGCAGTTCTTTGAACGGCCACTCGAGGCTGGCTCTGGACGCCAGTCAATCCCCATAGACACCATGTTAAAATGGCCAACTTTACAACAGACATTAACATGTTTACAGCCTGGTACAAAAAATGGTTTTAGTCTCCATAGCTAATTTAAACGTTCATGACAACTGTGCGAGGGGGAAATTTTCACGTAACTCATCCGTTTAAATTTTATTAAGGCTTTTGGTTACACATAATTAAGGGTGGGCTGCTTTGAGTGATAGCTTCTCAATCTGATCCTCCCCTCGCTCCTCCGCAGCACCAGCCTCTCACCACAATATGGTCACTTATAGCTCCAAAAACCAAGATGGCGATGGCGAAGTGTAGTCAATGAGTGATGTCACGGTACAGTAGCTACGTTCATTATTTTTACAGTCTATGGTTTTTGCCAGTTTTATCTTCTTAACTACAAATGATGCATTGTATACTTTACTGTCGACAATTTTCAAGTAGCTTAAATGATTTTTACATTGCAGCCAATCATTACCATTATGGTTTCTGTGTGATATCACAGAATTGGTGAATTAGCACAAATACTAATGAGAAGACCTTTGAAATTTGCCACGGACAGTTAAAAAGGTCTGCTTTTTTTCCAGAGATCAATTATTGTTAAGTGGTAATAACCATTAAATGCAGATTGGTTTGAAAAAGTCTGCACAGCATCATCACCCTGAACACATTAAAATAAGCACTGTACACTGAACTGTTAACACTGTTCTTGTCAACTGTGGATTTAACAGTTTAATTCCTTTCACGTCTTTTAAATGTGTTTTAAATGTGTTTGTCTGAAGTTCAAGCCATGTCAAAGGTGGTTGCTTTTGTCAGACGATAAGGATTATTTTATGTCATGCGTTGTCTCATAACAATACTGTGACCTGCAGACATGACATTCAGCCTGATCAATTACATGAGTAACACAAATTTAAGTACTAAAATTACGCTATGGGAAAGTAATGGAAAACAACATCTGCTGGAGAAGTACAAAACATTTGGTTGGTTGATCGTACTGTAATGTATGTGCAGTAAATGGAGTCAAACATGAACGTTATGGGCTTTTAAACGACACATGATAAAAAGTTTACAAGCAAAAATGCCAATTATGAATCAGTGTTCCTATCGGGTTACTGGAGGAGCACGAAGAGCTCAGCATTTTCTCTCCATCTCACAAAAAGCTGGGACTGCTGCTTTTCACTCTAGCTGTAAAAAAAAATATTCAATTTAACAAGGTCAGAGCTTGTTCTAAGAGTTACATAACTAGGTTAGCCTTTTGTATCAGTGCACTGCTGTAGATGAGACGAGAAGAGCTCCCTACAAAAACTACGTGAATGTAGAGATGTGAGTATCAGAACGACAATAACAAAAGACACATGAATGAAGTCTCTGTGAAATCCCCTATCTTCTCCTTGGGGGGCAATTAGGCTAATAAGAGGATGACTAAGGAATATGATTAGCCGAAGAGACTAAGTGATAAAAAAAAAAAAAAAAGCCGCATGTGATAAGCATCTGACCCCTGATGAGGTTACAGCAGCACTTTGACTTCGGTAACACCACTCCTGTTGGAGTTTAATAAAACAGATGGTGGTCATGTTTTCGTGCATGTTTTAATTAAGATAAAACACCTAATTACATTACTAAAAAACTGTAAAAACATCCTACTGTACACATGCTTTTTTTGCATAATAAACTTGTAATTTTGCATGTTGTAAAATTCAGATTGTAGCTGTGTGAGTGTGAGTGTTCTTTGAGCATGTCATTCTTCCTCAGGACAATATGATGCTCAGAGATTTTCAGCCTCAGTGTTTTGTCCTCGCCTCACACACAGAGATGGTTTGTACAGGAAATGGTTTCGGTTGGCTTTTACAGAGGTGATGATAATAGCTAAGCTCCTCACACACTGGAGCCACGCCAGTTTAACTGCATTGTGTGGTTGAATGATCCACGCCGCGCGATACATTTTGAGTTTGTGTGAGAACACTTGCTATCAGAGTGCCATTGAGCCTATTGACTCCTAATTAACCGTCTTTGCTTTCAAACAAGATGGTAATCCGGCTGTAATTAGGGATACTATGTCACACACGTTGCAGCCCGGCAGCAATCTGCTTACAGAGAGGAAAAGGAATGAAAGGAGGACTGTCTTTAAAGTAAACAAATGAACGAGGCTGCAGGAGAGGAGAGACAATGAGAGGTGGTCACTGCAATATACTGTAGCGTACAGGCACACGGAGTAATGAGGACACTGGAGAGGTGGCTAGACAACACACAAACACACATGCTGAGAGTATGGGTGGAAAATGTTTAATAGACATGGAGGCCTGGCTGCAGCACAGGAAATAAAAACAGGAGAGGATTTCATGCTTTACATTTTATTCATTAGTTACAACACAGCAGCAGTGAGGAGAAGGAGGAGGTTGGAGGAGGAAGGGTGATGGTTTACCACATGGTTAGCTTGATGATGACATTCCCAGTGACAGCAGCAGTGCAGTGGAGGCCGTACAGTACATTAAAGCACATGAAGTTGGAGGCAAAGAAACAGTGATGAGGCTATGACATCATCCCTACGCATTCAACTTTACAAACTGATGGAGAGGAAGGACACAAAGCTACAGCCACTGGACTGGATGTCACACACGCGCGCGCGCACGCACGCAGGCACGCACGCAAACTCCCAGCATGCGGAGTAGTTGCCGTACCTACTGTGTATCGACCACAGTGTGTTTGTGATGCTTGCAACATGGTGCAGACTGGCTGCAGTGGCTGAAGGGAATATTATGTCATTTTGGAGAGTGAGCGGGCGCACCGTGGCTCCATGACCCGCTCATCGTTTGACGAGATGTGGGAGGCGACAGCTTTGGAGCTCATCGCAGCCCCCCCTTTTTTTTTCCTCCTCTCCCAACCTGCATCATCATCATCATCATTATCATCATCATCATCCGCACCAAGATTCATACTCACCACATACGCTTCCTGGGTGGAAGACAATGTTCTTTGTTGGAGGCGGTCACCCCCAGAGCCAGCTGCATAACAGTAATGTATTTCTGGTAATTCACCATGGTACTGTCCACCGCTACTAAAAATCCAACCCAAAGAAAAGCACAGGTGATCATATATTTCTTTATTCCCTGGCATCCGCCTCCGCTGCGTCTTCCATGCTCAGCATCACAACGCCATTTCCAGCGCTGAAGGACTGACAGTGAAAACACTCCCCAAGGAGCTGAGCGAAAGGTGCCGTACCGCTGCGACCCATGTCTGCAATGACACTCTGACCGTGTTTTAGCGCTCGCAAACACACCGCCGATCCATCCGATGTGTTTTTTCTTTGTGTTTCTTTTCTTTGTTTTTTTTTTTTTAATACGGTCAGGATTTGGACATTATCTCCTTCCTCCTGCCTCCTCCCTCCTGTCCAGGGATGGAAACACTCTCTTAAAAACGCTGCAGCGTCCAGGCGTCCGTGTGTGTGAGGTAGGGGAGAGAGTGTGTGTACAGTGTAGTCAGAGGGGAGCGACTGGGAGGGAGGGGAGGAGGGAGATGAGGAGGAGGAGGAGGAGGAAGAGGAGGAGGGATGGAGGGAGGGAGGCGAGGGACTGATTCATTCGGAGGGGCTCAGTTGTAGCATCTGTTTAGGAAGTCTACAGTTTGTCTTTAATTACTTGTTAACTGGAGCTTTTTTAGAAAGTCGAGTATCTTTGTGTTACACAATACTTCCTGGGACAAGTGATGACCAACAGGGGCGGAACTACAAAGTCTGAGCCCCTCTCCCCTCAATCCTTCTTTATTGTGAGTATTTTTTTTTTTTTTTTTTTTTTGGAGGTTAAGGTTATTTTTGAAGCCATTTCCTGTTTTTCAGTAGCCATTTTCCACTGCAGACATTTTGACATGTCACAGCAGGAAAAGAACAGGTGCAAATAATAAAATTAATAACAGATGAGTTTAGCTGCTTCGGTTTATAGCGCAAATTTAAGCAGTAACACAATCTCAATCCGTCCTCGTCTCATATTGACGTTGGGTCGAGCATGGTCTCACTGCAAAGTCGTCGAAATCCAGTGCTTGGGCAGTGACTTACAGCGTCTGAAAGCAACGAAAAAAAAGGTGCACTTAAACATTAGCATGATACCGCTGTAGTTTAACGGCCTCGGTGGTGTCAGGGTTAAATGCGGGAGGACAAGGACGAAAGTTGAGGCGGCAAAAGGCCGAGTTGGATGGATCCAACAAACACGGACTTTCACCTAAGAGAGTTGTGTTTGTGTCCCGTGAGATGTCCCGTAAGATTCTAAAGCAAAACCCTGTTCTTTTTCCCTAAACCTAACCACTTGCTTTTTTTGCCTAAACCTAACCGTGTGTGTTTGTTGTTGAAGGAAAAAAAACATCAATTGGCAATGCTGTACTAAAGTAGTGCATTTATTTTGAAAGAGACTATGTAAAAGTTAAATTTCCTGTGAGAAACAGAAGTGTATCTTGAAAGAAGAGAACTTGACACGGCGTTCCAGAGCGTCAACAACCAACACACCCAGAGTACCTTGCATGTAGTATGTGGACGTGGAAAGTCCACGACCAAAATGTCAATATGTGACGAGGTTGGCGTGAGAGTTTCGGTCATGAACTTTCCACGTCCAGAGATGACGTGTAAGGTACCCTGGGTGCTGTTGGTTGTTGATGTTCTGGGACGCTGTGTCAAGTTCTGCCTGTTACATGCATTATCTTCTTTCAAAACACACTTCTGTTTTCACAGGAAATTTATAGTTTACATTCACTCTCTTTCAAAATAAAGGCACTACGTCAGTACAACAACACGATTTGACTTTTTTTTTTTTTACCCTCCAGACAAACATGTGATGAGGTTTAGGCAACAAAAGCACAGTGGTTGGTTTTAGGAAAAAAGAACATTGTTTGGCTTGAAAATCGGTATTTGTTGTCCCTGCTGCGTTTCTGCCAATGCTGCTGAGCACTGGTAAACTATAACTGCCGCGTATCATGCCGACATTAAAGGGCGGCTTTTTTTGTCAGTGTCTGATGCCGCAAGTCATCGCCCAAGCTCCAGATTTCAACAAAAGCAGAAATTCCAGAAAATGGTTGAAAAGAAATGCAAAATATTTACTGGTTCCATCATAGACCACAAAAAATAATGTACATAGCTACAGTGACGTGACCCAAGCCTCGAGCCCTGTGGAAGTGACCATAGTTGGATAAGAGGGTGATGATAACCCTAACATTAGCTGCTGGCTTGGTTAGCATGGTGCATTCTCAGCTAACTGTGATGATGCAACTGCTAATTTTCACTAATTAAAGACAGACTTAAAACCATTAAAACAAAATGTTCTTAACAGAAAATGTGAATATCTGGTTCCTTGGACGGCCCTTTAGTACAACCAGATGCTAAGTTACAATTAACTTTCATGAATTAAACAAACACACTGAAATAGCAGCAGCTATGGCTATGCCTATACTACTGTGAATCTGGGGTTACGACATAATTACGTTACCTAATCAATGTTGTTGCTATGGAAGCGACTTGTCAACAGTGAGATGACATAATTCAAAGAGCACCAGTCAAACCTCAAACCTCAAACAATCAAAAGCAGTTTTGCTTTTACAGACAAACCGACTGTCGCATCAGTCAAGCCAGCAGAGTAACATATTGTGATTGACACCGGTGCAAATATTTTCTCTTGAGCCCTCGCCTTGCCCCAAACACTAGGCTGTCCAGGCGACCCCTGGGGTTTTAAATTGCTGCAGTCACAGTTTGTGAGCTTCCACTGACTCTCCTCCGGACAAAGTAAGGCCAAAATACACCAGCACCAAACAGCCAGCATCAAAACAGCCACCCTTATTATTGAGCTTCAGGATGTCCCTCCCATCCTACAAACCAGCCTTTGATCAGAACCACGGACTGCCGCCGTTGCCCCAAATTTATCAACGCTAACGGCCTGCCCTGGACTCAAACAGCCACAGCTTGATTTCTCCAAGCGGCTAAATATTGCCTTCCTACATGGGCCCCTGACAGCTTCTGGGCCCCGGTGCGCTGCAGTGATTGCACTGGTGAGATTTACACCTCTGAGTCAATCATAAAAAACATTTGTGCCATACTTTTTTTTCTTCAAATTTTTGGCATTTCCACTTACATGTTTTTGAGCACAAATTGGAAATTTCTACCAAAAACAGGAGGGTGGAAACGTACCTACTGTCACGGCATACTGAACCATCATTAATGTTATTAGTAACACTTGTGCTTTCACTACAAAAGTCAAGATGTGCACTGTCAAAAAAATCTACCAGCAGTTGTTTAAAAATATACTGTGTGTAGTTTCACCAAAATAAATGAACACAAGCTCCATTTACAGTTTTTTTAGGAGCTTTAATGAATGGAGTCAACTCAAAATATCAGTCTCAGATGTTTTATGTCTTTGGAGTAAACCCATCTGCTGATGACGGCCATTAGATGTGATCTCATGGCCTTCATCAGCACATTTCCAGTAAGTGAACAGTGTGCAAAGAATTTTTTGTCAAGCTGATATATCCAAGGTCAATAATGAGCCCTTGAGCTCACAGAGCCTATCTGCTCTGTCATACCCAGAACAATGTGAATGTAATGTGTAGGTACTGAGTGTAACAGCTAAGTGAGGTTATTAATATAACAGGCCTGGGTGATTATTCTTGATCTTAAAAGTCTGACTCACTTAGCTTTCTTGTAAATGAGCAGGGCAACTAAATATCAGATTTCTGCTGCTCATGTTACCGTACGTCTGACTGATATTAAATCAAAGTAGTCAGCACACCTACACTCACAGACAGGACACGTTTCTGGCGTTGTTGTCGGCGGTAACAGGAAACAATGGGTGGTTAATTAAATTTAAATACCATGCGTAATGAAATTGGGGAGCAGGGACCATCCTTCAGCTAATCTTTTGGTTCAAGCAACAGATGTCACATTTTTCATGACACATACTGTAGGGAATGATGTGGACAAAGAAGGTTTTAACTCTGCACATCACACACGATACACTCAGTGCAACTGACTGGATGCAGCCTCTCCAACACATACATACGGACAGCCACTGACACTCACCCTCACACATACAGGCAATTATCCGACTGTATTGGGGAACTGGAGTTCCACACAGAAAGAAACTGTCTGCTCTGTCTCATATCTTCCATAAGAAAGCAATTTCTTGACTTGAGATGTCATAGAGTGTCTTCTTCATTTTTTTGCATGGAGAGTTTGAACTTGTACCCTGCGGACGGAGATTTAGACCTCTAAATGTCTAACAGGCTGAAAAATTCCTTTATTTCCGGGGCCACCAAACTGTTAAATGCTCACACTGACTCAACTGATGATCCCATTTAACTACTGGAGGATAAGGATGATGGTTTCATTGATGGCATGGGCCTACTTAAGGTTTCCTGTTGTCACTTAAATGTATTCATGTATTTTATTATGCTTTCATTTTTGAGTCTGTGTGCCCACGTCTCCGTGCATTCTGTTAATACCTGGCTGCAGATAAATTGTCCCCTTAAGGGCAATAAAGTTGTAGTAGAAGGCAGCATTTTTTAAAAATATATTTATTAGTACGAGCAGGGCACTACAGGGTTTATGTGTTTACCCCTGCCACATTTAGATAAACCTCAAATCTAATTGTTACACAGACATTTGTTACACTCAATATATTTTTCATCACCTGTAACTGCAAGTTGCATCATCAAATATATGATCAGTGAATTAGAATACATGAGATTATCAAAGGCATGAGCAGAGCAAATATTGTTGACATCTATATTACTGTACAATCATCTTTTATACTGTGTCACAGGAAGACACTCTGTGGCCTTTTCTTTAAATTGGATGGGTGAGCAAGGACAAAAAAAAGACGTGAACACCATATTAATGGACTGATTCTACCGAACTAGTTCTACTGAACTTTTCCACTGCAAACTCCTCTTGTATGTATTTTATTGAACTTGTTTTAGCCTAATCGATTACATTAACATTTATTACATTACATACAGTGGACTTGCTATAATTCTTTCACTCAAGCTCAGGCTATGTTGGGAACTCTCGATGTTGTGATCCTAAAATGCAAGAATTCAGACTATATTTTTCCCTGTATCAGAAAAAACACGATTATAGTTTATCATGTATGTAAGTAATTTGAAGTTAAAGGAACAGTGTGTAAGGTTTAGGGGGATTTAGTGGCATCTAGTGGTGAGGATTGCAGAGTGCAACGAGCTGTAACTTCTCCTGGTTAGAATTCCTTCAGTGTTCATTGTTCAGGAGGTTTTTACCAGGAGCTGAATTATCCACAGAGGTCTCTTCCTCTCCAAAACAAACAGCTCAGGTGATTAAAAGCAGTAAAAATACTAAAGCAGTTTTATATTCATGTCAGTGTTTCTCTGACACAGTTCGGCAGATGGGCCACTAACACAGCATCTGCTAATGTGTGTGTTTCTTAGATACCTAAAGATTCAGAAGTTCAGGAGGTTTTTACCGGGAGCCAAATTATCCGCAGAGGTTTCTTCCTCTCTAAAACAAACAGACCTGGTGATTTAAACCAGCAAAAACACTGAATATAGCATGCCCAGCTGCCGAACCAAAAACACAAAACGGCAAATGGCCCTTTTTGGAGCCAGTGTTTGGTTTGTCCATTCTGGGCCATCGTAGAAACATGGCAGTACATTATGGCAGACTCTGTCGATGAGGACCCGCTCCGTGTATAGATGTAAACAGTTTATTATTTTATCTTATTTTAGGTGATTATACACTAACAAAACATACTAATAATTTTACATTCCATTTCTACCAATATATCCTCCTAAATCCTACACACTGGACCTTTACAGTGACATGTTTTGATGCTTGGCACAGAAAATATGTTTGTCAGTTCAGCTGCAGATACAGCATATACAGTGACTTTGTTGAATTCATGCAGGCGCTGTACACAGCAGCTCTGTCTCAGGTGGACTGTGCCCACACCACCTGTCATTAACAGCAAACAGAGGCTGGCGTGGGTTGTTTTTCAGTCAATAGACTGACACACTGGTGCCGTTCTAAGCTTCAGAGTAAGTCGATTAGTCTAGACTTTGAAGTCTTAGAGGAGTAGAGAAGTGCTCACCTGAGTAGAGAAGTGCACTTCTCACTCTCACAAGACGAGACAGACTCACACGCAGCACAAGAGGTCTGAGGAGGCCAGATAAATGGAAACTGAGGATCTTGTATTTATCTACCATGAGCAACACAATACTACAATAGCTGCTATAAGCATTATGCTGATAAAGGGATTATCTGGTTTGTTAATTAGGAAAAATGGGACTGAAGCTGAAAATGAACTTGAACTGTTGTGTCCTACAGAATATTTCCACCATACAGCTAAACAGGCAGAGCACGGTACTGACACCACAGGCGTCAGGGGAGCGAATTCCTCCGTGGCCCGCGTTGCTAAAAATGTATGCACCCATGACACTGTCGTGCTCTACGGATGAGAGTATCCTCCACATAGTGTGAGCTAACCTACAGTACAGGCAGTGCAAACCTAGGGTACACACACAGGACTGCGTGTTTAAATCTGCTACAGTGTGCAGTTATGTAAAATGAAATGAATGGTAAAAGTCCCTATTTCTAATTTAAACATCTGCGTTCATATAGCTGTAGGTATTTTATCAATTACATTTACAACAAAGCCTAATATAATAGGCAGAGAATGAACATCGGGCCTTTTCTGTTATTTAAAACAGCTCTTTTTGTGGTTGCCAGTTAGTTACTTCTGGGTGACTGGAAGCAGAAAACCCTTCAGGGCATTAAAGGAACCTAAATTCATCCAGTGCTCATATGTCCAAAAATTCTCCCATGCAGTTTCTGCTGGTGAGAGGGCTTCTAACCTCATCTGTGTACTGACATTAGAATATGCAGGAAATAAACAATAACACACTTATTTACACTTTAAATACACTTGAAACAAGCATGGGTTTTACACAGAATATGTACTGAGAAACAGTACATTTCAAAAATGATATAATGCCATGTAATGAGCAGGGGCTAGCTATATTAAGGGAACATTTTTCCTGTGAATTTGGTGGATCCAGCAAAAATGAAGATTATACACTGCAGTTAAAAACAGACACACAAGCAGATTCCAACATTTTCATTTGACTCAGTGCATTTCAATTAATTACTTTTGGGCCAACAAAATGAACAAAAAGATTCAGTGTTACATTGGGAAAACAAATGGTAACACTTTACTTTAAAGGTGCATCATTTCCTAATAATCACCTGAAAGGAACTGTGTATTTTGGTACTAATTAAAGAGGAAAATAGACACGGTACTCTGAGACTTTAGTTAGGTTAGTTTATATAATTTACTTTTTTGTAGAGGATTTTTTTCTCGAAAGACCTGCTCATTTTATATTCAACATCACAGATGTTTTTGGTCACTTGGAGGCAACAGAAAATGGCTGTGAACACAACAATGACATATGGACAGTTTTTAAATTGAGGCCAGAATTAACAACATTATTATCTTGTAATATCAGAAAAAAATGAGTGGAACTTTTTTTCCCATGAAAACATTTCTCATAATTCTGAAATAATAATCTTGTTAATTTAGAAAAACAGAGCAATTTTTTTATGCATTCGTAAAGAACAACATATTATTCCTTTGGAGTGGTGTTTGTGTCAACCTGGTGAGTATAAGTCCAACATTAACTCTCTTTTAGCTCTGTTTTTGGTCCCTACCAACTCTTGAGGGAAATAATTGGCTCTTTTTCTTTCTTTGTTACCATCTAAACACATTAACAACAATTAACAAAAATCACCTTTATATTGGGCTTCACTTGACAAACAGGCACATATAAATAAAATTACACCATACAGGAAGCACTGAACTTTCGTGGGAGGATTAGTTATATAACACTGGTCTGTGGTAAACAGGTGTTCAGATGATGCCTCCAGTGAGAACAATAGCAGGTCCGGGGGGATAGCTGCTTCCAGAATTTCTTAATATCTGGCTCTTTAGCTGCTAAATGCTTCTCTATGTTCACCAGCTATAGTCTGTGGTTGTGTCTGTCTGCTGATTGGTGCTGAGCAGGTAGTGCACAGTAGGTTTTTAGAGCTTTTTCACTGAAAACAGCTGAACCAAAATAGCAAAGTTGATTGGCCGGGCAACTGAACAGTGATCTGAAACTCTCTGTGAAGCTTCATAAAGTCTGTTCATTGCAGCAACCCTCTTTCTTGGGATCACATTGTTTTCACATTGTCATTTAATACATTACTACGATAATAGCAATCATAGCACCTTTAAATAATACCTCCAGATATTGTCATCAAACAGCAAACTTAGTATGTAAGATCTGAAAAATCTGCATGTCATTTTGGTGCTGGTAAGATGATCTCAGTGTTTTTTTTTAAATTATCTTTTATGGAGGAGATGGATTCCACGTATAATCAGTATCTACATTTAAGGCTCATTTTTCTAAACGCAATACCCTGAGATCAATAGGAGATCAAATGTTGTAGGAGGCACAAAGGTAGGAACAAATAAGGTAGTAAAATAAAGTGCAATTACGTCAACATAAAATAACACAATAAAAAAAAAGAAAAATAACAATAACAAGAACCAAGAACCGTACCCACACCACCTCTCCACTCCTCCCACCTCCCTCCACTCACACTCACCTCCACCTATCACTCTTCAGTCATTTCAGTTATAGTACAGTGTGTGCTGGGGTTGGACTGTTGTGCATGTGTATATGATATGAGGGGTTTTAATAAATTGTTGAAGCCTATCTTTCAGGGCACATCTTATCCTTTCCAAATGGAGTGTGTTAATTAAATCTTATCGCCACATCTTAGAGGTAGGGACAGTTGTGCTCTTCCATAGAATGAAGATTAAAATTAATTTATTTGCCGTTATGAGGCAATAAGAGAGAAAACATTGCTGTGTCGCGTGTAGCTTTCTGAAGGTCTCAGGTATGACCTCAGTATTTTCAAAATCCTGGCTTCAGAAAATATTGTACTGTGGACTTAGATTGTGTAGGATGATCCAGTTTCTTCATACAGTAAATGCCTACATTGATTCTCGGCTGTGTGCTGGCGGTGACGTCGCTGCTTCCTGTTAGTAGCCTCTTGAATCCAGTCAACACTCAACTAATACACCGTTAATGGAATCATCAGAGCGGGAACAAACCTACCAGCAGCGCACTCTGTCACCTCCCATTGACCAGGACGCCATTCAGATAACACTCCTGATTTATCAGACGCTACGGAGCACCATTATCAGGCATGTAAGACACAGCAGCCATTAGTGGACGGGGAAACTGCTATGGACACACACATACACACATATACACCAAGCCTGCTCTCTCTCGTTCATAGACACACACACACACATTACAGAGAGCGAGTATGGGAACCAGTAGTAGTGTGTCAGTGGGGAAGCGTTGAGACAGCAGTGGGTCAGTGGTTGTGCTGCAGTCTGAAGCCGCTGCATATCCATGCACACTCCACTGCAGCACTTTGATTTCACATTGGCATCCCCCCTCTGCATCTCCACAGTAATGGCTCAGAGCAGCCTGCCCCATTATTACCCTTCTCACATGAGAACCCACTGCTGACATCTTTTATTGTACGGCGCACACTCTCTCTCACACACTGACACAAGCACGCTCACACAGAGATGCACAGGCACACGTGTGCGCTAATAACACACTAAAGTACTTTTTTCCCCAGCAAGTAAATAGGACAGACGGGGCTGCCCTTCTTTCTTGTGTCCTTAGACTCTCTTGTCCACTTTATTCCATACAGCAAAAATCAAAGCTGGTTTGTAGGACTCAGAGGCTGCTCCCAGAGGAGACAAACCTGGACGAAAGCCCTAAGAACCACTACCGCTGTAACACCGTGATTTATTACTTTTGCACCAAACAAAGAGGAGAAGTTCACAGAGAAAGTCCTCTTCACATGAATGCACTGCACCAAGAAGAACAAGAGTAATGAAACACACGCGCACACACACACACACACACACACACACACACACACACAGTCACACCTCAGTGCTGTCGCAGTGCTTTCTCTCTATGTGCTGTGAGGTGAGTCATCAGCACAGAGAAGCATAACCTCACAGCTCCAGCTAATCTCTCCTCTCCTCCTCCTCCTCCTCCTCCTCCACCTCCTCCTCAACCTGCCAGCATCTCATTTTCTCCACTTATGGATGAAGGCACGGTGACTTACATCATCGCTGCAGCCTCACATATACATATAAGGCCACAGATCCACAACACATGGCCAGCACATCCCAGTGAATCACACACACACACATTGTCTGTAGTGATATATCCTGCAGCTACAAAAAGGCCAGCTATCCAATCAATATTTCTGCGTAATCATGCATTTAATGCACTTAAATCAGCACTGTTCAGACCGAGATGATTACTCTCTATATGCTGGTTTAGACAACAGTCCCATGGAGACAATATGGCAGTCAGCGGCCCTTAAACTGGATTCAGTCAGCTTCACATCACTTCCCGCGCCGCTCTCACAGTGATACACAGGTCCTCTGTGCCCTTTAAGACAGAAGCCCAGAGATGTGATTAAATGCTGCATGTTCTCTCTCAGTCAGCAGGATACTGACCAGAGGCGGACACGAAAAGCCAAACTAATAAACACAGTGTCTCTTTGAACTCGCACAGCTGACAATCAATCTGCTCTTCTGCTGTGGATCAGAGAAAGTGTGCACATCAGAAAGGTGAAAAAAAAACACATACACCTCTTCGTGCAGAGATGCAGTTCACCGTGAGGAACATATTCCCAGGTTGTTCCCACATTTATAACAAGCTGCAGACATGCTTCACTCTGCCACACAGGGACACATGCTGGCACACAAATTCTGAAGCCGAGCATCCATGACTTGAGGCAGTTTCTGTCCTACTTCTCCTAAGAGTGAACAAACAAAAGATTATGGCGTTTTTATCGAGATATACATGCAGTCAACCTTGCCCGACACTGTGTCTGAATCAGCCTGATTTAACAGGTAACACACAAGCAAGGATACATCAAAAAACACAACAAAAACACCCTCCCTAAGTTTCACCTTTCCTCACACTGACAGATGTTAGCATCGTCACATACAGCTGTTGACAAGAGTCTTTGGTGTGAAGTATCAAACTCTGAAATGAAATTTTAAGAGGACTTACGTTGCCTTGTTAGCGTACTGCATCTCCTGTGGAGGCTCTGTGACTATTCTGGCTGTGTGTGCTGCTATGCTGTGTTGTGTGTTAGTCTGTTTCTGTCAGCCTGTCTCTGTGTGTGTATGTGTGTGTGTGTGTGTGTGTGTCAGTGCCCAGGGCCAGACCACTGGGATAGCTGTCTCCATGCTGACTTAGCTGTCATACATTAAAGAGGCCTTCTTAACGGTCTAGGGAGCATATCAGCTTGTCTGTCCCGTCACTTCAGGCATCACATCCAAGCAAGCACTCTACCTCACAAACACACACACACACACACACACACACACACACACACACACAGAGTACATATATACACGCTGTCAACTATTCCCTGTCTCTCCCCTTCCCCCTGCTGTGTTAGCTGGGCCAAGGGTACTCTCCAGGGGTCCACACACACCCAGAAAGACACCAACGCTCAGTCATGATGCATTCACAGGGCCTGACACGCAGTGACAAAAGCAGCCTCGCAGGATGCTGCACCAGAGTACCGGACTGCTCCGGCCGCTCTCTCTCACACAAAAGAATGGGTCAGCAGATGTCATTTTATGCTCCTTTTTTAGGTCATTTCATTTATCTACGCAATTAAGTATCACCATTTTAAGGCATGGATATAGCACTGCAATAACCTTCATTTGTGCACGATTATTTCTGCCAAATTAGTTAAATTACAGATGGGTGAGAAATTAAATGAAAAGCCAAAGTGTGTTAAGGTGTTGGAGCACTACAAGCTGCTTTTATTTTTTCAGTACTCCTTGGCATAAAATGTACAAGACTTAGTTATTTTTTCATGTCTTATTTTTTAATATGTTTATAAAAAAAAATTACACAATAATCATTTCTGTAAATGTACCAGTGCCACCAAACATGGGTGTTTATTATCAACTTATTGCTGTGTATCAACCTGGGAGAAAGTTACAGTGCTGCACTGGAGAACTCGCACACAAGCTACAAAAGAGATTCAGACTAGAGTGTGGATTTTTAATTTGAATTTAAATTCTTTCTCGGGGCTGTTCAGACAGTGAAAAAATGTGCAAAAGTGTTAACGTTTCAGTCCATGTTTGACTTTCCTCAGTGCAAAATGAGGCATGTGTGATGACACCCAGTACTGTATGTGGGTCTCTCTGCAGGTGCACACAGGGCTTGATTGAACACACATGAAGCCAAGTGCCAGCAGGTCAAGTCATTACAAACATATCAAAACACCCCAGTGGCCGAACTGAAGAATTAGATATGGCCTGTTTTCTGTGACTCTTTTGTATCTTCTTTGACCTTCTGTACTTGTGAGTACCATTCCTACTGTGCAAACTGTACGTGTATATATAGTATATAAGTATATGTGTTAGAGTGTGTCAGTGCTGTGGAGTTGTCTTGTTTTGATATGTTTATAATGACAAGACCTGCTGGCAGTTAGCTTCATGTGTATTCAATCACACCCTGATGACTAAGTAGTGTAACCCACATATAGTTTGACTCATCATGTATGCCTCCTTTTGCATTGAGGACAGGACAGAAACATTTGCACTTCTGCACAATTTTTCACTCTGTACAGCTCGAGGATGTAAATAATGAAGTTAACTTGTTAACTTAGATTCTGGAGCAGGGCCACACCTCTAATTACCTGCCAAGCCTACTTATAACCCATCCTGCTCTGTTTTCTCAGATTTCTCAACCCACCCTCCCTTTCCCCTCCCTTCATCCATCATCCTATCTACCTCATACCTGCCAACATTCCTTCATCTCTTCTTATTCAATCTGGTGCATACTTCTCCCATGTCTCATTCAAGGTACCTTCTAAGGGGCGAGACGGAACCCCCACACTGAGTCTCCCTCTGCTCGATCTCCAGTACAGCCCCCCAGATAAACCTATCTAAAGACATCCCTGAATTACAGTCAAACATTTAAACAATATATTGCTGTGGCGTGGAGCGAGGAAGCTTTAAAAAATCCAGACTCCAGTCTGAATCTCTTTTGTTCTTTGTGTGCGACTCCTTTGGTGCAGTATACTTTAGCCCTGACTACCACACCAGTAAAGATGACTGACAAAAGACAGTTTTTTTTAAGGTGCACCTCAACCATCCACCCAGTAGTTTGACAAAGACATTGCTGTGTTTTCAGCAGTGATTCTGCTCCAACAACAGGGCACTCTAAGCCAAAACATGATCTTTTCCTAACCATAACCAAGCGGGTTTTGTGCCTAAATCTAACCAAAAGTTAACCACAGCATTGTTGAAATGTAACGTTTTAACATATCTGCCACATATAATGGACAAAACTGGCCGTCATACAATGCAAACATTTTTTTCTGCTGTAGTCCCAAAATATCATAAAACCAATGCGGTGACAGACAGGTTAAGAAATACAAAACAAAAAGACCCTGGTATGATCCCACAACATCAGCATGCACAAGGTGGTGCAGAAATCATGCAGCGAGACATCAGCGCAATGATACAACAAAACAGCATCCATCATTCAGGACATGCAGCCATACACAGCAGCATAAAGCAACCGAACACAAATGAGCAACACTGTTAGGGCGCACATTGCAAGGCAATATACATCGATCCAAAATCTCCCATAGGAGCTCAGATGGGCTGAGATCTGGTGACTGCAAAGGCCATAACAATCATTTTCATATTCTTTAAACCATTCAATGAGCCGGTGAGTGAGTGCATAGAATATCTGTGTTATCGTTCTGCACACATTTACACGATCTTCCTTTTAATTGAGCATTAATAAGAAATTAGGGAGCGTAACAGTGGTTTGGAAACTGCAGGGCAGACGAAGATGCCTAAATAGATCCATTCATAAGAAAAAGAAAACATTGGACACTGCCTTCAGTGTGAGATGAGGTGATAAGAAGACAATTTGTCAGTGTTTTTTAGATGAAATTAACCAATGCCAGTAAAATAATATGCTATTTCTGTTAGCCCCAGGAACTGAGATTGTCATCGTAAGCACCCAAACCATTTGTAAAGACTCTTTAAAAACACTAACGAGCCGTTTTAAAATTCAAATAAAAGAATATTTGTACCTCATCACTGAGATTTAATTTATCTAATGTGGTTTGGAAACAACTTAGGGGTGATTTTATCAACTCACGGAACATTAATACTGCAGCAGAAATGAAAGCACTCTAGCTGTGAGGCTTTTGCACAACATCAGTGAAATGTAAAGTAGCTCTCACCTGGAGTCAAACACAGGGTCGGTGTACATGGGAGGGGAGCACAGAGGTTGCTCTCCTGGACTGTTTGGGGGCGCAGGGAGGCCCCCTTTCCTGCTCTGTCCTAGGACACCATCTGTAGGAACAGATTAATATGTTAGCCTCTTTTTTACGCCTCGATTAATTTACATCTCATCCTCTGACTGAGCGAGTAAGCGGGAGGATTCACAGGTTTGTAATTATGGTGATATTAGCCACAGATAACCTTTACTGAGCTGTAAGTGTGGGTCATTTTCCTGAGAGCACTTGAGTTTTATGTTAATGTAAGTAAAGTATATTGATTAGGAGTAGTGCAGCACAGAGAAGGCCGTGCAGACTACAGCCACGTTGAGGCCATATGTTGTCAGAGGCCAGTTAGGAACACTGGCGGCTCAGTAATCCCCTCAGCCATCCAGATTTAAGAAGCTATTTTTGCTGGCTCTTAGTCTGTGGCGCTGGCTTACAGCAAAGTAGTTTTCTTCCCTTTATATTGTTTTTCAATTTCTCACAGAAAATCAAATGCAACACGAGATAAGTGAAAATATTGCAGAAATAAGTGAAAGCTGCTACCGATCGATGAGCTGCAACTCTGTTCTGTTCTGATGCTCACTGAAATGCTTTCCAATCAGAGCAGGAACACACTGCCCTCTATGACCTTTATATTTTGTGTTAATGTATTTAGTGGTTTATCAATGCATGCACCTTTTTCATCCAGCAGGAAGCAGGTTAGCAGGTGGGGACACACTTCCTCCAAAACAGAGCAGAATGAGCAGAATGCAGCAGGTCCTTTCGAGGACAGATGGTCCAAGAATATCTCCGTCCGTTTCTTGCTGGACTCCTGCCCCAGTATTTCCTTGTACTCCCCCAGTGAGAAAACCTTATCATACACCAAGTAAGGAAGCACAGTGCTGACATCCAGCTCGCTCAGGATCTTCTGTCGGTGCTGTTTGAGGATCTTAGCCGCCCATCTCTTCTTCTTCCTGGTGCACGGCCTCCTCCAGGCCTCTGCGGGTGCCTCTTCTGCTTCTTCACAAACCACTTCTTGGTGCCGCTGCCAAACATCTTCAAGTTGAGGAGACCCACCAAAACTTCTTCCACGGCTCTGTCAACACAGTTCCCAAAGGAGGGGAGGTGCATATTTCATGCCCGGCAAACAACCATGCCACATATTTCCTCGAGCCTCGCTTTGTTGTTGTCTGAGTCGTTTATCTGGGGCAGGAAGAGACAATCTGGACAGCAGCTGATTTCTAGCTGGGTACTTACCGACACTAAGAAGATTAGCAGACTCTTAAGTACACCAATGCAAACTGCTCAACACCGTGCAGACAACATATTTTACTTTATTTTTTTTCCTGTCTTGTTGGAAGATCAAACATTTGAGCTACTTAAATTGTCATTTAATCACCTCATGCCCTCTTTAATTAAAAATCTGTCCAGCCAGTTTCTATTTTCAGTTAGTTTCTTTAAGATTATTTAGAACAACCATGTCACACGCCCCACGGTTATTTTAGGTAATGCTGACTTTCCTAAAAATCATCAGGGAGTTACAGAAGAAGGCTTGAGAGATTCAAATCCACTCCTCATCTTGGAAACTGCGTAATGTGAATGAAACATAGTTCTAAGTTGCCCCTGAGCAAGGCATTAAAACTCCAGCTGCTTCACTGACTGCTCCCCAACACATCACCTTCCTGCTTATTGCTGTGAATGTGACACCTGATTAAAGCAAGATTAAACCATTTTGTCACGGGCATTGACCCGTTACATTGAGATGTCAGGCTTGCATTGAGGAGAAGCATTAACATATAATAGAATGGAGCAAGGGCATTTAAAGGGGAGCTTAATGCATTGTACTGAAAATCTATTAAAAAAAAAAAAAGTAATGCAGCAGAAACCAGGCGTGACCTTGAATCACATTTTATCCAGCTGCTGTGTAAAAGGATAGAAGATGGGCTACTCTTCACCAGAAGAGGGTGCTATTTGATCAGTGAGAGTCAGTAAATCATGTGGTGACGTGTGTGTTTAAAATAACACCTAAAAGAAGAGTATGGTGAACAACAGAGAAAGGAAATTAAATCAGACAACAAAATGAGCTGCTATTGATCCCTCAACAGAGAAATTCACCTGGCAAACCATATTAAAATAAAAAATATGTGAACAGAAGCATAATCTGAGTGAGTGACTGTGAGCTGAGGTCAAATAAGGTCACTATCTGAAACAGTGGAGACTTCAGAGGAACATATCTGTTACTGATGTCACCAAGAAACTGGAACACAGACAGATTTCCTCTAGATGAGTACAAAATACAGCAGACAGATAGCTAATTTTTTTTTTTTCAGTTTTAAGTTTAATTTATATAAAGCCCAATATCATTCCCATCCCAGGTTCCTGGTTCAAACTCAGGGTGCGACAGCATTCTGTGTGGCGTTTGCATGTTCTCCCTGTGTCAGCATGGGTTTTCTGCAGGTACTCCAGCTTCCTCCCACAGTCCAAAGACATGCAGGTTAATTGGTGACTCTGAAATATCCTTAGGTGTGAATGTGAGTGTGAATGGTTGTCAGGAGACGTGGTTACAGAAAATGAATGAATGAAAATATAGAACACTCTCTGTTTGGACCAGCACAGTGAATACGGAAAAAATACTCCCCCCCTAAAAACATCCTTTAAAGGGACAAATGAATGAAACTTCAGGAAGAGCAACTGAGGTTGGATCCTTCCTTCCAGACAGACAGAGGTGCAATAGATGCCATGTGTCAAATGTTTTATTGACATACATGTATGGACAAAGAATTAAATTAACATGGAGCTTCAGACCTGACTGTATTTATGCAATAAGACTGGGTGTACATCTAACGAACACAACACACAGTCTACATTATTTACTGTAGAATGTTAATGTTCACTGTTGATAATCATTTTCTTCTATTACAGTTGTGTATAATAATTGCTTTTGTGTTTTATTTCCTTTATCCACCCTTACAAAATTGACCATTAACATGCAACACTAAGCAAATTTAAATTGACAGTTGATAGTTGAATACTGATAATGCTGTTTCAGACTGTACAGATCAAGATGTACAGATCACTACTGAGCAACTTTGTTCAAGTGATCCAAGCAGAAACACTTCAATGCATTTATTGGAAAAATAAATCTATCACGTAAGGTCATACAGTCATATTTTTGTCATATACGGCTGTTATTCGACTGAATAATTTATGTTCATGTGCAGTATTTCACTCTGTTCCTGAACATCCTTCAGTCTACTGCACAATGACACAAGGTGTGCGTGTGAATTAAACCATATTAAAGGGTTTTTCTCCAAAGCTAAAGTCCTTCTTTATGTTTCCCCAGACAGCTGAGCTGCAGCAGAGAGAGTAACACTTTGGAAAATACCAACCTGATTTGACCAACTGAGACTGCTGAAGCGTTATATTAGCCAAACCAAAGGTGACCGAGCCTTTGTGGCTAGGCTCTGGAACAACAAGAGTTTAAGTGGACTTCTGGCAAAATTTTTATTTAATTTTAATTTTAATTTATTTTATTCTATTTTATAGCACTGTGTTTATGTATTTTAGTTCTTATTTTATTTATTGTAATTTCTGCTTTGCATGGGTCACTTTTATTATCCGTGCTGCTTTTAATCTGTACAGCACTTTGGTCAACCCTGGTTGTTTTAAATGTGCTCTATTAATAAAGTTTGAGTTGAGTTGAGCTTTGAGTGCTGAATGTAACAATGCATCATTGCATGTAACAGGGGACTGCATTTGAATTTGCTTCTTAAAGGGATCAGTTCAGAGCCAGCACATGAGCAGTGGTGTAGTTGTGGCTGATGAGGTGGGTGTACTCCAAAGTAGATGGGTAGGTTACCAAGGAGGAAGTGGCTATACTCTCCTTTAAATTTCAATGGCTTTTAGGCTGGTGGGTAGGTTTATTGTAAATGCCCAGAGGAGAAACAACATATACCTTCACTACACCACTGGACATGAGGAATGATGACAGCAAACTATTTAAGAAGTGTGTGAGTATTTTTTTAACCTATTCTCTAACTTTTTAATTTTTAATAAGCTAATTAAAGAATATATTAAGTTTATTTAATAATAAATAATAGATTAGTAAATTAAATTAATAAATAATCTGCAACAGTGATTGAGGGAAAAGGTTACAGTATTAATAATTCGCATTGCATCAGCTGAATTTCTGAAGAACAGCTGAGTCACAGAAGCTCAACTTTATCTTAGACACATTCTTGTGGTTGCCTAAAATTCACTGATCTCTCATTTGCAGGTCGCCTCCTCTCTATCAGTGCGCTGCCATTATCTAAAATAAGACAGTGTTTGTCTTCTGTGTTACTTTAAACTGAAGCTCCTTATCTAATTGCCCAAGCATTTCTAATATTACATTGATAAGTGCATTATGAAGGTGAGATTAAAAGCTCCATATAGCTGCGGGATTACACAACAGCTGTTTGATATAAAAGATATGAGGCTTCTGTGTGCGTGTCAGGTTCAGTGTGTCAAAGATAAGCAGAGATAATGTGACATAAGACTGGAAGCTGTTACACGGACATGGTTAGTTATTTGCCAAGAGCGTGTTTAATTAATCCATTAATAAATGATTATTCCTGTAGCAGTAATTATGAAATACACATAAAAGAAATCTATCAGACTGGCTACAATGTGATGAATGCAACATCAAAAGGACTCTCAAAGGGTATTGAACATTATTCATGCAAATAAAGAAGTGCCTGACACAGCACTTCTATCATTAGATGCCGAAAAGGCTTTTGATAGGGTCAAATGGCCTTATCTTTTCAGGGTTCTAGAAAAATTTGGGTGTGGAAATAGCTTCATAAAATGGGTTCAGATAATATATAAACACTCTACAGCTGAAATTACAACAAATAGAAATGCATCAAAACCAATAAAAATCAGTAAAGGATGCCGGCAAGGTTGCCCTCTGTCGCCCCTACTGTTTACACTGGCAATAGAACCATTCGCAATAGCAGTGCGCTCTCATCATCAGTTTAGTGGAATAACAGTGGGGCCGTCAGAGCACAGAATAGCTTTGTATGCTGATGACATAATTTTAATGTTGTCAAAATTAAAAAAAACAATTCCAGCCTTGTCACAGCTAATAGGTGCATTTGGTGAAGTTTCAGGATACAAAGTAAATAATACCAAATCCTGTATTTTGCTACTTAACTCAAATGATAGAAAAAACCCAATCTCTGAAGCAGTTCAATTTAATGTTGTAGAACAATTTAAATATCTGGGAGTATGGATTTTGCCCGGGCTGGAACATGTTGTCAGTGCCAACTATGAATCTTTAATGATAGAAATTAATGAATCTGTTGATAAATGGATGCCACTACCAGTTTCTATAATTGGGAGAATTAATATTTTAAAAATGAACATTCTACCTAAATTACTTTATTTATTCCAAAACATTCCTCTGCCGCCTCCTTCAGACTTGTTTTCAAAACTCAAAAAAATATTCTTAGGATTTATATGGAACAATAAGAAGGCACGACTTCGTCTGTCTCTACTGTACTTACCATTTGATCGAGGAGGGTTAAAATGTCCAAATCTGATGTGGTACTACTGGGCTGCACAGCTGAGGTCGATTATGTTCTTTTTTTCAAAAAATGATTCTCCTCACTGGACTGAAATGGAGTCTTCTGGTCTAAAACTACCTCTTCCCTTATATATGTACTCAGACACAGAAAAAAGATTACGGAAACAAGCTAAAAATCCAATTGTAAAACACATGGTAAAGATATGGTATGATGTTAAAAAATTCTTAAAAGAAACACACTCCATATCACAATATAGTCCAATATGGGGTAATCACTTTTTCGTACCAGGAAGAGCTGATGCAACATTCAAATTATGGCACTCCAAGGGACTTAAAATGATCCAGGATCTATATATGGTAAATTCAGTTGTAATGATGTCCTTTGATGAACTGAGGGCTAAATTCAAGCTCAATAGAAAACATTTCTTCAAATACCTCCAACTTAGAAGCTTTGTCAAAGCAAATCAAAACAACGCACTCACCAGACCTCTATGTTCTTTGTTGGAAGAAATGATGACAAAGGACAGTTTGAGAAAGGGAATCATATCAGAGTTTTACAGTTTGCTGACATCTGGCTCATCTGAAAGCTCACAATTTAAATTATTTGCCTGGAAAGAGGACTTGCAAAGTGACATTTCAGATGAAGTTTGGAGAACAGCCTGTGCTAATGCCCAGTCTAAATCTGTTAATACACGCCTAAAACTAATACAATATAAATGGTTAATGCGGATATATGTGACACCGGTGGATCTAAATCGATACAATGAAAACATACCAGACGTATGCACAAAGTGTATGGAACATAGAGGGACATGGTTTCATTGTATCTGGCAATGCACAAAGATTAAAAAGTTTTGGGAAGAGGTAAGAGCCACGATAGAGAAGATCATTTCAAAACAGATTTCACTGGATCCTAAACTCTTCCTGTTGGGCTTATACCCAGAGATACATAATTATAGCAAAAATGAACGAGTATTCATAGACCTCAGCTCACTGTATGCCAAAAAATGTATTGCACAATTATGGAAAAATACTCACAGACCAAATATTGCTCAATGGATGAGACAGATGCTTTCAAATCTTCCATTAGAAAGGATTACTTATATATTGAAGACTAAACAGCACATATTTGAGAGTGTGTGGGGACCCTTCATTAATTATGTCAAGAACTTTGATTTAACAGATGACCAAGATGACTGAATGCTGTGGGCGGTACAGTTCCTAAACTTTTACAAATTTTATTTTTTTAATGTAGTATGTTACATGTTGTATCTACTACAATTTAAAATCCACTCAGTATAGATTGCCCTCTGTTAATATGAGAAGCAAATTGTTGTTGTTGTTGTTGAGTATATGTTTATTTCCTTTTTTTTTTTTTTTTTTTTTTTTTTTCCCTTTAGTAGAGCTGTAACAATTATTGGATAGGCTGTTAACTGCTGAATCGATGGCTACTGTGGTTTTTCTTTGGTTTTTTTTTTTTTTTTTTTTTTTTTTTTTTTATGACCGACTAATCATTCTGAGCACGTCCTGCTGTAGAATGGCCACTCGTGGTGTTCTGAATCTGAGCGTCTGATGGCGGCTTGGGCCCTATGAGATGAAGGTTTGAATGTACTATGGTTGTGAACGGGGGACAGCTGAGGGGGGTATTTTGGACTTTGGACTTTGAAAAATTTGATAATTCTTCAGTATTCCCTGATACTTGGGATCAGGAAGATATTCAACAGGATAATTGGACAATCCATGTTTTTAGGCAGCAGCCCTTTTTATTGTTTTTTTTTTTTGTTTGTTTTTTGTTCTTGTTTAGAGTTGATGAAAAAAGTTGACAGCACAAACTGAATGTAAATGGCTGTATTTCATGCTGTTAAAATGTCAATAAAAATATTGTGGAAAAAAAAAAAAAAAGGACTCTCAGCTTTACATCATATTTTCTCCAAGATGATTTTTCTCTCTTCTTCCTCTGCTGAGTGCACTCGATGTGTCAATGTGATCTGGGAGAGAAAAATGTTTCAAACCACTGTAGAACTTGAAAGCAGAATTTCCATTTTCTAAATAATTGACTTCACTTCAAAGCATCTCGTACTGTGGATGGTGCAAACCATTCAGCACACAGACATCGGTATTTGATGGAATATGTTCAGTGACAGTCGGGTGACATTAACAACATTTTTTGTGTGTTTGTGCAGCAATTTAGTATTGCACTTCCACAAAGCTGCGAGACTTGTAAGAGACAGAGTTTTAAAAACTGATGGTAAAAATCGAAGCAGCAGAGGTTAAAGGTCCAGTGTGTAGCATTTAATGGCATCTTGCCGTGAGGTGTGAAGAAGAGAGAAGTGAAACTTCTCCTGTGTGCCAGGCTTGTAGGAGAACTACAGTGGCCGATACGATAACACAATAACGTGAAACCGTAAATGGCCCTATCCAGAGCCAGTCTTTGATTTGTCCATTCCAGGCTACAGTAGAACACACGATATGATATGATGTGATACAACCCGGTCTCACTCCAACGTCGGCATGATAGGCGGCTGGTTTAGTTTAATGGTGCTCAGCAGTGTCAGGGGGACACGCATTGAGACAAGAGCGAAAGTTAAAGTGATGAAAGTCCGATTAGGGTGGGCGAGAGGGGTGGCGGATGTGTCCAACAAACATTGACTTTCACCTGGGACAGCAGCGGCGGCGTCCCATAAGGTTATAAAGCCAAGCCCTGTTCTTTTTTCCTAAACCTAACCATGTGTTTTTGTTGCCCAAACCCAAGCATGTGCATCAGTTGTTGGAGGAAAAAAAACATCAAATCGCGATGTTGCACTGACGTAGTGCGCTCGTTTTGACAACGGTAAATTTCCTGTGAAAATGGAAATGTATTTTGTATAAAGACAATGCATGTAACAGGCAGAACAGATTTATTTCAGACAAAAAAAGCTACTTCAAATCACATTTAAATGTATTTCATTAAAGATTTATTTATTAAACTACCTAATTTACAAAACCACATTTTGCTAATAGATACTGGTCCTTATACCTACAGCATTTAGACTGTCCAAACATAGAGTGCAACATCTAATTAAGGTTTTATGTAAAGTTTGTGACCGTGGTTCATCAGCATAAAAAGGCATAAAATTACATCTTACATATCTGTTGCACAGTTTGGCTTTAAAGAGCCTTTAATCTTCAAAGCCTTTTTGTTCTCAGCTTCACTGTTTCTGTCAAAGAAACAAAGATGCCACATGTAGTACGGTTTAAAACGGTTTGTGCACATGTGAGTCGCAACAGTTCACAGCAGACACGTTCTCATAGTGGAAAATTCCTTGGCCCTCGCTAAATAATGTCATAAATCCTTAAAATAAATTACCTCTTTCACAGCATGTGCAGTAACTGGAACACGGTGTGAATCATGTGATCCCTTTGTTGTCTATTTAAAGATTTCCAAATCGAAGTTTAACAAAAAGATTTCCTTTCATGATAAAGTTAAACAGTAAAGACTTATCAGTTATCAGTAATATGTTCTAATATTTCATTAATAATCATGACTCCACAGTCAGGCCTGATACTTACTGTTTGAATAAGGCTGTCCTATTTGTTCTCACCTCTCACAGCTGACAGTAAAATTCTTGACCTCTGTCTGCTCCGCTCTTATCAGTTTCCTCACTGCTGGCACATGGACATCCACTGTATTTTCAATTTAGTTTTATTCCTTGGATGTTGAGTCATGCAGTGATGTCAGCAACTTAACTGACTTCCTGACTCAACTTCTGTTTGACTTGGTGTAAGCGCTTTGCCAGAACATTTGTATGGCAGCTGTACAAGTTCAAGTGTTGGCAAACAAGCGATCGTGACACGGCACAAAGAGACAGGTAATGCAGGAGCCATGTCACGTTAAAAGTGTCTACTTTTCTAATATGTCTAACACCTTTTCTATTTTACCAGCTTCATCTGTTGATGCTTTCACCATCTGTGTGTGCGTGTGTGTTGAGTATTTTGCCAAGTTTTTATGTCTGTCTGTCTTTGAAAAGATTTTCTAAACGCTATAACATTGAAACTGTGCAAGATGCAGTCACGAAACTTTAGGGTGTGCAACTGAGATCAAAATGAATGCCAAGTTTGAAGACAGGTGCGGTCCGAGCTGGGAGCCAGCAGCGAGGGTGGGGGGTTGGACATAAGGAGGCAGCCATTTAAACCCCCCACTTTACATCCCTGACCACCACTCGATTTAAGCTGCAGATCGCTGTATCACAGCTGGAGTGATCCCAAATGCAAGATGGTCTCCAGTTCTTTTCTTTTTTTATTATGTAATATCTGGACCCAATTCTTTATCTTACTTACAGAGAACAAAGAGGGATATTAGATGAGATGAGATTAGATTAAATGAGATTATAGTGGCGAAAGAAAACTGAGTAATTGTGCTAGAGAACTGAGAACTGATAAGGACAAAAAAATTCCGAACATAGTGAAGATAATAGAAGCAATAATTACCACATGTCAGATAAAGATTCAGTGGTTTGTTCTGCACAATAATTCTGTTGGCTTGATAGATTTTACAGTTGTTACCGTAGATGTCTGCCTGACATGCCTGACAAGTTTTCGGACACCCTTAAAGTTTTACACAATCTCAAATAGTATCATGCAATATTTGTGGAAAAATCTTTTTTGTGTTTTAAAAGGTGTGGCTGCATTAGACAGGCACAAACAAATACAAATGATTTGTTTTGTTTATTGTTTACAAGAAAAACTAACAAAACTAAATTCTTGACAGTTTCAATATGTCAGTTCTCAACACTGTCGGTATCAGAGTCAACAAATAACAGAGAATGTGTTCAAAACTGAACAAAAAATAAATAAACCATCACATCATCAAATTAATATTTAGTAGTCCTGCCATTAGCACGCAGTAGAGCTCTAATCCTGGCTGGCATGTTCCCCACGAGCCTTTCACACTGTTGAGGGGTAATCTTGCCCCATTCTTCTTGAATTACTGCTTTTAATTCTTCTAAATTCTTTGGTTTACACTTTGAAACAGACCTTTTGATAATCCACCACAGATTTTCAATGGGGCTCATGTCCAGGGATTGAGCTGGCCACTCTACGACCTGGATACTATGCTCCTGCAGCCAAGTTCTACTGGCCCTGGATGTGTGGCAAGGGGCATTATCTTGTTGAAACATCCAGTTTTGACCTCAACGGAACAGAGCACATGCAGAAGGGAGCATGTGGGTTTGGAGAATGGCACAATACTTGGCAGAGTTCAATGTGCCATCACAGAGAGTGAGATGACCAACACCAGCAGCACTCATGTATCCCCAAACCATGATACTGCCTCCACCATGCTTGACGGTGGGTACTGTACATGCTGGAGATAATGCTTTGTCTGGCCTTCTGCGTACCCTCACATTAGCAGGAGGAAGATAAAGCTGGAAACTGGACTCATCTGACCACAGAATCTTCTTCCAGTTCCTGGCTGTCCAGTTCTTGTGTGCCTGGGCCCAACGACGCCGGGCTAACCTCTGCCTCTCATTGATCAGGGGCTTCTTGACAGCCTTGTAGGACCTTAAGCCATGATCTAAAAGTCGGCCACGTACAGTGCAGGTGGAACACTGGACACTAGTTTGGTTTGACCACTGCTGCTGAAGCTCCTGTGATGTCATTCGGTGGTTTTCCCTGCACATGTGGATCAGGATGCGGTCATTTCTTGCTGAAGAAACCCAGATCTTGGTTTGTCTTCCAAGCTGTTGGTTCGTCTGTATTTCTGCAGTGTATCCAACTGCTGAAGGATTACATCTGCACTTCCTGGCTATCTGGCGGCAGCTGTACCCTTCCTGGCTGAGAATCTGTATCTTCAGGCGTGTTTCCTGCATTAGGTTCCTTGTTTTAGCCATTTTTGTCTCTGAAGAACTTTCAAATGTGCTGGCTTTATATAGACATGAAGCACGGCAACAAAAATTGTGTCTTTTAATAAAAAGCACGACCTTCATTAGTGGATCACTGGTACCAAAATGACCCAATACTCAAAATTTCTTATGTATTTTTAGGGAACCAATCAATTTTAAGTTTTTAATGGCTTTTTTAGGATTTGTTTAGTAATTTGGCTGTGACTGTACTAAAAGAAATTGCACTTGAAGACCTAAGAGTGATTCTTAATGCAATATTTCACAAATGCATGGGGTGTCCGAAAACTTTTTCCAACACTGTATATCAGTGCCCCAAGTTTTAAATGAAACATTATTATCTTAATATTATACAAACATACAGATGATCCCTCATGAGTCTGACAATGTTGCAGGAGTGTGACTCAATGCAGCGCTCTTTTTAAAAGTGCTAAATTGCACTGATGTGGCTTATGCAGTGAGTCTCATGCTTTGTAGTGTTTCAGAATGGGAAAATACATCATCTAATTTGTCCGGCTTGTGACGAGACGGTCACCAGCTCAATCCCAAAACTGGCGAAATAAATTCAGGTGGGGAAAATCATAAATCAGTGCTTGTCCCGTCATCATCTTACAACTGCTGAGCTGCTCTTGATCAAGAACCATAACCCCCAACTGCTCCTGTGTGCAGCTGCTCAGTGGCCAGTACATCAGACTGTGGTTAGACTGGGCAGCTGCCAGTGCCAGGTGTGATTGTGTGTGTGCGTGAATAGAGCAGGGCGTTTCTGACAAAGCTTCCCATCGCTCCCAGTGAAACTACCCTGAGCAAATACATGTGAAGAAAAACTTTTGTACTGTGGTTGCAACTGGCATGATTATAACTGCAGTCATAGAAATTTCGGCATCTTCTTTTGTAAATGGAGAAACTTCCTGGCACCTCTGGGGTCACTAATGTCTTACGCACTGAAATACACGTCCGCAGGCTGAAGTGCAGCCTTCTTCCTTGTGCCACTCAACAATTATACTGTGGCAGGGTAAACTTGTTGCTTTTATCCTGCTTGGGAATTCTTCACTAGTAGGGCTGCAACGAGTTATGATTTTCATTGCCGATTAATCTGTTGATACTTTTCATAATTAATTGATTAGTTGTTTGATGAATAAAATGCTAAAAAACGGTGACACATGTTGATCAGTGTTTTCCAAAGCCAAATATCATCCTTAAATGTCTTGTGTTGTGCACAACTCAAAGATCTCCAGTTTGCTTTCACAGATGGATAAAAAAACAGAAAATATTCACAGCTTGAATAAAAAAATTTACTTTTTTTGTCCTTTGAAATGACTCAAATATGTTCATCAGTTATCACATCAGTTGCCAATTAATTTCATAGTTGATGACTGATCAATTTATCGATTAATTGTTGCAACTCTATTCACTGGGCCGCCGTGATATTGACTCAGGCCATTAAATCTCTGCACACACCCTTCGTTCATTATCTTGAGTGTATTTAATAAGCAAACAAATGTGTGCTGCCTATTATTTAGGGACTGTGCAGCAGCAGCAGCACTCACTCTATTGTACAGATTTCAAGAACATAAATGTGAAAATGCAGTTTTGTTACACAATAATAGCCACAAGCATTAAATTATAAATAATCCTAATTCCTGTGGCAGCCAGGAAAATTTCATTTCTGTGTGGAAAATCAACATTTCTACTTTATTCGTCTTCTTCTGGATGGAGGAGCTTTTCTGGCTCATCGCTCAACCAACAAATCAAATTTAGGAGTTTGCGTTAATTCAAGTGTAATTTTAGTCCAAAAGCTAGAAGCACCAGAAGGAGCCGAAAGCAGAATTAAGAGAACTTCCGCTGCACAAAACCCCACAGGTCCTTACATAATCTGATGTCCCACAACAAAGACATAATATTTAAAGCTACTGTTACATCTGTGAGTCTGAGTGTGGCACTGACACAATGTTTCTGGGTCCTTCTGAGACGACAGTGACACAAATGTATTGTAAAATGTTAGTTTATTTGTTATAGGTATTTCAGACAAAAGCATAAGAAATCAGTAACATAAAATCAATCATGTATTAGGATTTAAAAACATAACATGACAGTTAATTTCAGTTACATCAAATAAAAACTCACATGATGATTAAAATGATTCGACAAAACTTGAATAAAATCCTGTAATTTTGTGATATTATGTGAAATAAAATGTCTCATTCTTGACTGAGTGAATGGATGAAACAATGATATTCATGATTAGAGAACAAAGAAGTAAAGAGACACATTGATTAAGTAGGCAACAAGTATCTTTCACTTTAAGACACTAAATGAAATCAAAACGTCCTACACTGGCTCTGTGATTGTGATTCTGTCATTAACTGCAGCAGTAACTCGTATTCTCCAGCGTATAGTGGCTCATTTCTTCGTCTGTGGTCCACTGCTGAGGACCAGTTAGAAGTTCTCATAGTGATGTATAAAATGGGCCTGATCCCTCTTGTTCATCTGCTGGCACGCTTTCTCCACATTCTTGGTCATGCCGGGTGGTCCGCAGCTGAATACACCAAATTTTCCCACCTGCAGAAAATAAAATGAACGATGAAAGTAGGCTGATGTATCGAGCAAAGTTTCAGGTAGACATGAGGTAGATGAAGATGGATGAAGGACTGACCTCGGGGTGAACTTCCTGCAGTGAGCTGAAGAAGGACACCAGGGGCGGCCGGCCGAAGTGAGTGACGGACCGCAGGCCGGTGAAGAGACTGCGGTTCCACACCTTCTGGAAGTGGCGCTCACACACATACTGTCCACACATGACAGAGACAAAGTCGAGGGATCATTAGTAGGTTTCATTCTTATTTTAAATTAAGGAGTTAAAGTTAAAGCTGGAGTAGGAAGTTTCCTGGATAAGGCAAGAAAAAAAGCCAGAACTTTAAAATACAGCCCTCTTCGTGCAGCTCTCTCCTCTCTGCCCTTAGCCCCTCCCACTAGATAAGCTTGGGCATATGCACTTGCTTCATACAGTAACCTGTGCACATTCTATGATGATTACCATCCTATTTTTCTTTCCAAAAGTGGGCCTGTAAAACCCTTTGAGATGATGCACTGTGATTGGAGGCTCTTGTTAACGTTGGCTAACGTGACCATGAAGCCGCAGCCATGACCCTCTTGCTCTGGTTGGCAGAAGGCTACACTGCTAGCGATGTCTTTTCTTCATCTCTATTGGTGTGTTGCATTCTGTTCATTGTCAGACTTTCTTTTAGACTTTTTTGACAAGTCCGTCTTCCTTTTTGAAGTTGCTTCAAAGTTTAGGCTTTCATCATCTAAAGGAACATGCGCGCTAATTTGCGTTTGTAGAACATCCAGTAGGAACATCCTCTCTCTGAAATGACCTGTTATTGGCCAAAGTCTTGTCACAGGCTAGATAAAACCTGAAGACAGAGCCAAAAGGAGGTGCAGAAGTCTAGTTTTCTCTCAGACCACTTGAGGTACAATATGCACCTTTGCGTGATGTCACCAAAACAAAACTGCCTACGCCAGCTTTAAATGGGAAGAACAATGACACTCTCTATGCTAACATGAAGCTACAGCCAGTAGCCAGTTATCTTAGCTAAGTACAAAGTTGAGACAAAGTGGTATGCGACTACTTCTTAGCTTCTTGGAGTCCTGTTGTTGTTTTTTTTTGTTGTTTTACAGATTAAACAATCTAGACATATAATGCAAACCAGTGAGCTTTAGCAGTGCTGGTAGATGGATTTTATCTTTGGACAGAGCCAGGCTAGCTGTGTCCCTCTGTTTCCAGTCTTTATGCTAAGCTACGCTAACCAGCTGCTAGCTGTAGCCTCATATTTACCATAAAGACATGAGAGTAGTATAGATCTTCTCATCTAACTCCCTGCAAGAAAGTGAGGAAGCATATTTCCTAACATGTTGATCTTGTAATATACAAGTCAGTCAACATTAAATTTAATGTTTGTTAAATATTTAGCAGCATTTCAGACGACTGAAACACAGCGGCTGCAGATCTCACCAGCATGGTGGTGCGGAGGTCGAACTTTTCGGCAACCTGAGTGATGTAAGTGTGGACTGAGACCAGCTCCTGGGTGTCCATCTCCTCCACCTCCCTAATGATGTCTGCCACCCACTCAAACTGACGCTGTGTCCGTGTCACCCAGATGAAGTACACCTGCAAATAATCAGTAAAGAGAGAAAGACAGTGTTTACAGAGCAAGCTTCTTGCACAAATATATTATGTTTCAGAGATGGAAAAAAGACAAAATGAACTGTTGGTCGTTCATGGTTCAAGCAGCACCTTTTTACACTGAAACTTGGACTTGATGGAGGACTTGAACACCAGGTCTTTCAGGATGGAGGCGAATGGCGTCACTCCAATTCCTCCTCCCACAAGAACAGACACCTCAAAGTCAATCCACTCCTGATGACCCTCACCAAACGGCCCATCCAAGTACAGCTGAGGATGAAACAAAACATGGCTATCAGTGTCATCAAGCAGATGAAACACACACACACACACACACACACACACACACACACACACACACACAATAACACTTTAACCTGCCTTTGGATAGGCTCCAAGCTCCAGCAGACTCTCTTCGGTGTAGAGCTCTCGGAGCTGGCTGGTCCAGGGCCCCACGGCTCGTATGTGCAGGCTCAGCGTCTCTTCGTGCGGGGCTGATGTTAGTGTGAATGGGTGGTACTCATCTGTGCCCAACATCAGGCATGCAATACGGACCCACTGGCCTGAACGGTACACGAAGCCCTGTGGCCGCTTGAACTCCAGATGTGTCACACCTGCAGGTAGGAGAGCCCAGAGAAGTGTGAACTCAACGCACAGTGCAGACAAACATGATGTGACTTTAGTGAAGAGGATGGAAAAGTGCAGTTTAGTTAGTGAAGACTTAAACAGGAGACACTGCAGGTGAATAAGGTAAAACCTTATAATTAACAGATATCACCATGAAACTTTCTTAACTGATTACTTACATTAAAGACAATTATTTTTTGTATTACATGTTTTCTGACATTTAATGCTAAAATATACAAATGAGACATTGTCTAATTAAATATGTAAGTTACGTAATAAGTTTTTGAATACACTTCCAGAGCAGAAATCTGAACTTAAATAAATGTGCCTTTTGGACTTTTTATTCCACCAGTCTTACATGTATGGAAGCAAAATAGTCCAAAAACTCAAAATTGAGCGGTGCCTGAAAAAACTGTAGCTCATTATTTTCCATAACCTCTTATCCTCTTGAGGGTCACGGGGGGGCTGGAGCCTATCCCAGCTGACATTGGGTGAGAGGCAGGGTACACCCTGGACAGGTTGCCAGACTATCACAGGGCTGACACATAGAGACAGACAACCATTCACACTCACATTCACACCTACGGACAATTTAGATTCACCAATTAACCTGCATGTCTTTGGACTGTGGGAGGAAGCCGGAGTACCTGGAGGAACATGCAAACTTCACACAGAAAACTTTAGTGTCTCCCCTAAAATCAAGGAGTGAGAGGAAATAACTTCAGTAATTTCAAAGACTTTCCAAAAGATACTAAGCGTCACCTGAAGGCAGCAGCTCGGCTCTGACCACCGGGATCTCTACCTTCTTCCTGCTCAAGCTGATCAGCTTGTCCAGCAGGAAGAGCAGCGCAGGTGGAATTAAGTAGATGTAGAAGCGGGGCTCTTGGAGCAGGGCGAAGCTGCCATGAACAACTGTCTGTTGACAAATCCAGCAATACACTTTTTGTAAAATGGCCTCTCATCATGAGAGCTACCTTCAGAGTGCATTAAGGGTGTTTCAAAGTCATAAAAGTACTTACCAGAATGTACACGACAACATAGAGGTAATGTGTGACCCAAAATGCACGGAAGCTGATGCGACGGAAAAAGTGTGAGGCAAAAACATACATGAATGCAAAAGTAAAAAGAAGCAAGACACCGGTCATTCCTGGGGAAAGGACAAAGCAGAACAGAAAACAGAATTACAGCATGATAAAACAGGCAGTTCATACATCACTGAAGGTCTAAAGTCAGTTTTCAATGATACCTGGAACAGTTTGAAAGAACCACCACGACCACTTCTGAGGGAGTTCAGCCCTAAAATGAAAACACTCTAAATCAACATACATAACTCTCCACAAAGTGTCCTAATATCTGCTAAAATCAATTATTTCAAACATTACCCATTATTTGATAAGACTTTGGGGAACAGACAAGCCAGGATGCTGAGGTCGCTGATGGAGAAGATGTAGATGTTCACCACGTGGCCCAGACTATGAACAACTACAGTCAGAACAGAAACAGAAGTGAGCTCACACAAAAAAGTGTAAAGACATTAAAACTTTTCATCGTCACTTTCTGCTGTGATCTCCTCAAGTCTACCAACTTGCAAGAATTATGGCAGTCATGGCCATGAAGCGATGGAAATCAATGGCGGCGTCGAAGGGAATGTATCGGTTCAGGAAGGTCTCACGACACAGGGTGATGAGGTTGCGACACACAGTGAGGAGCATGTAGGGAAACAGGAAGGAGATGGCAGCGGCGGAGCCACGGGAGACGATGATGCCCACCACTGAAGTCTCAGGGATACCAGAGGATTCAGACTGCAAACCATAGTCTAAAAAACAATGTTTTTAATCAGATCAGAAAAGGCTCACGCTGACCATGATGATGCTACAGGTAAAGAGCAATTATAATGCATTGAATGACTGAATGACTTCTACTCACAGTAACATCTTTCAAGTGCCACACCGGCTGCGATGCCGTACACGACGACGAAACACACGATGTGACGGCGATAATTCTCAATGAAACGTTTGAAGTGCTGGATCTTCTGCTGGATTGGGTTCCTTATGTATTGCTCACGCTTGGGCTTCACATAGACATTTGGAGTGTTGACACTCAACCTGAAAATATTCAGATCCATTAGATTATGTGTTCATTGGACATTTAGCTGTAAAGGTTTGAACCCCAAGGTCACAAAAACTACAGAGGAATTAAGATGTGACACTTTAAAGGGACCTATTATGCTTATCTTTGTGTTTATACTTGTACTTTGGGTTTTCACTACTACATGCTTTCATGCTTTAATGTTCAAAAAACATATTATTTTTCTCATACAGTCTGCTGGAATTTACCTGTATTCACCCTGTCTGAAACGTTCAGTTTAAACACCTGTCTCTTTAAGGTTTGCAATGTGAATGTTACGTTGCGTTACTCACTTAACACTAGGATAATATATGTTGACTCACTTCATACGCATGTGAAATCACTGAATCGAGAGGACCCTAATGATGATCGGCTATCACGGCGCAAATTGTTCCCTGAAGTTCGGATTTTTCCACTCTTATTAATAAGCATAATGCTTAATTTGCATCATTCATGTTGCGTCCATCACCCCATTTGCATCTAATCATGTCTTTACATTGACTTTACATGTAATGCATTCACAAGAAGTGTTTCATTCGCACCCGATGTGAACACAACATAAGTCTCCTCTCAGAAAAGAGAAAAGAGTCTGCTCTGATTGGTTAGCATTTACAGGTCTTAAGTATCTCATCATCTCTGCGCCATCATTACAGCCGTGGAATAACTGTAACAGAGAGAAGTGGAACTTTCTATCATGAAAAATCACCAATAAAAGCTTCTAAACCAAAATCTTGGTTTAGTGTGATATACAAACAGGGTGGAATTAATTACATCGGCAACCAAGATTAATGCTCAGGCTGGCCTGGGCTTCAGCCTAGGGACCCTATGAGTCCAAGGGCTGTGGACTGGCCAGACTATTTTTAATTATTTATATTTACTTGACCCCTATTGACCCCAATGGCCCATAAGAAACATTTAAAAAATTAAGCTGCTGATTGGGTTGATGTGGGCAACATCCATCCATCCGGCTGGCTCAGTGAGCCCGGCCACATCACGTGACCAGGTTCATAAGGTCAATATTAAATAATGTCACTGCTATTAGACAGCATAGTGGCAAAATGTCAGAAAGAAAATATGATAGCAGAGCACCAAAACGAAAAGCACAACAGCTGAAAGAACACCATGACCAAAATCTACTAGGCACAGGATGTTTATGGCTGCTAAATCTACATCTGGTCGGCAGCTATGGAATGAAGATCCACGGCAGGAGGAAGGGCTAAGCGAGGGGCTAATATTGGCGTAGTTAAAACAACCACGACCACCTTAATCTGCTACCCGATGTTAGCATGTAGCTACAAGTAGCAGTGTAGGCTAAGTAATGTAAACACTAGCTATAATGTGCCTGGAGCGGATAAGCTTACAAAGAAATCCATCATGATCTGAGCTGTCATCTTGAAGTAGAAAAAATGATTTGAAACAGAGTATTCTGAATACTCTGACGCCTTTACATACGTCTATCTAATTATTTGAACCTTTGGCCACAGTTAATATGAACATCCAAAATTGTAACATGACAAAAAGTAAGAAAAAGCATAATAAGTCCCTTTTAAAGTTGCTTCTTCCTAAATACACAAATACTAGAAAATTAAACTGCAAAAGGAACTTAAAGAGGATTTTTTTTAAACTGGGGAATTGTTTTCAGTAAAACAACAATCATATATCAACAATTAATCATGTGTTAAACTTCTCTAAGGTGAGTTTTATCAGTTTTGGTTTGATGCCAAATTTTTTAGTATACTTCCTTCAGAAAGTCATTTTCTGGAGCAGAAAAATCAAACAAGGAACAAACTTTTTTCGTCTGCGTATCTCCGATCCATCTGTCTTGTGTAGCTGCTGCAAACAAAAAATGAATGAGATCGTAAGCTGGGGCACAATGGTCACCAGGGATACATAAATGAAATGGATCATTGTTTTTATCCATGGTGCAAAGCAACAGTTGTGATCTGGATGAGTGATTACAGACTGTGTGTCCTGTTCTCTGACCTGTTTCCTGTACAGATGAAGGACACTCTCTGGTCTCGACTCAGCCGCTTCTTCCCCTGTTTCTCCATCCCTGCACACACACAGCGGACGCATTCATTTCATCAGACAAGGTCAGAGAAGGAGGATTTAAAAGACAAGACAAAACTTTTCTCCAACCTTTGACATTGAGTTGGGCAAACTGCAGCTCGTTCTCATGGTCCCGCAGGAGGAAATGGAAGTCCTCCCACGTGATCTCCTCCTTGTCAACAAAGCCTGCAGCCTCAATCATGGCCTTGATGCCGTCCTCCGCCTGGCTCTTTGACAGAGCACCGTTGGAGATTTCAATGAAAGACCTGCAGCAACATCAAAAGGGCGAAGATGAACCATCAAATAGGAAAAAAAAACTTGATGTAGTCGTGAAAAGAAAGGAAAAGTCAGTCAAACCTGAGCATCCTGGCAAATTCTTCTTTTGATAAGAAACCAGTTCCACCAATGTCGTTCATGGAGAACATCAGCTTGGATTTTTCCTCAGGAGACCCTGGTTAAAAACAAACGTCATCTATCATTGACTACATTTAAATGCACACTAATATTCCACTATTATTCCAAATATGTATTCTGAATTTTATGACATGTAAACCACATATTATGTTACTTCAAATTGGGCATTTTTCCTGAATTAAGCATTTTCCTATAAAGACACATGAGATAAGCCGATATTATTCAGGTTTAGGAGCATTCTTTGAACATCAACTTATCATGAATACATAGTACACAAACCAACAAAACAACAGTTTGCAAGGCTGGTGTACAGATGCATGCCTAAAAGAAAGCCCACATCTCTGGTCGGAAGAAGAAACACATCTACTTTTACTTATTCATTTATTCATTTTCTGTTATCCTGTTGGGGGTTGCGGGGAGGCTGGAGCCTATCCCAGCTGACATTGGGTGAGAGGCAGGGTACATCCTGGACAGGTCGCCAGACTATCACAGGGCTAACACATAGAGACAGACAGCCATTCACACTCACATTCACACCTACGGGCAATTTAGAGTCACCAATTAACCTGCATGTCTTTGGACTGTGGGAGGAAGCCTACACTGACATGGGGAGAACATGCAGACTCTGCACAGAGGGGCTTCCCCACCCTGGGTTTTGTACCCCGCATCTCTGGAATCAAAATCCTCCAACTGCAGCATTTTTAGAATTGCACATATGTACTTCGATGACAGCACACTTAGAAACAGCTACAGCATTCTGGAGTCATGCATTTTACCTTTCATAAAGATAACCATCACATCAAGAAACTCTTGGAAGGAGAGGTAACCATTTCCATCTTTATCAGCTAGTGTGAACATGGAGTCCACAAACAAGGAGTCGGACTTGAGGCCCAGTGCATCAGCAAACTCAGACGCCGTCAGCTCGCACTGGAGAACCTCTCTGGCTTTCTTGCGGGAAACGCCACTCATATCTCCGGCGTCACACTTCTCTATTTCCAAGACCTGCACACCAGACGGAGAGATCATTACATGTCACCATAGTGTCATTAGTAATATCACAGACGTTAACTGAGGTTAGTGTGTGTCCATCACAGATGAGGTCACCATCGACACCGACAATTAGTCCTTCTGGCTGGAGGTCGGACCTAATTTGACCTCAAACAAGGACTGACGACATTTTGTGGCCGAGCTTAAAGCTGCTGCTGCTGTAACAGAGCGCAGGATGAGGTAAACATCCAGAGGCTGACGGTACCTTAGAGAAAGCGTGTCGGATGAAAGTTTCCACAATCTCAGCCCTCTGCTCTTTGGTTAAAGCCTCCTTCAGCAGTTCCTTCTCTCTCATCTCCGCCACTCTAATCTCCTGCCCCATGTCTGTCACCCCTGGGTCCAGATGCTTGACAAATGCTGCACGTTTGCTCTCGTCATCAAAAAACAGCACCTGGATTTGCAGACAGGAAAAGAAAAGCAGGTCTGGAGTGACATAAAAGTTGTTCAGATTGAGTAGATCTGCAGAATCATGCTCGCATCAACCACTGGATGAGTAGAAAAATACAAGTTGAAGCAACTGGATGTGCTTAGAAACTGTAAAAGTTTTAAAAGCCACTTTTTCACTACAACTTGGATCAGACTGCAGCTTCTCACCAGGTCGTACTCCTTTGATACTTTGAGCAGCAGAGCTTTACGGTGCCGGTCGTTGGAGAGAAGGACATTGAGGTAGTCCTGGTTGCCCAGACTGAGGCAGCGGTGAACGGACCCAGATCTGTCATAGACCTGCAGCCTCCTCTTCTCATCGACCTCCACGCTGACGGGATGCAGAGGTTTTTTATGACCCTGCCACTCGTAGGCTGGAGAACAAAAGCAGAATGAGACGAGATGAGATTCTGGATAATGATACAGACCTCCATAACTTTATGTTAATTACTAAGTGTATGTAAATGAGGTGTCACTTTGTGGGATATCACATGAACTGTTGTCTGCAACAGTTCTACAGGGACTGGTGAGTAAAAAGATGCAAATACTTATTGTAATACTAAAACTGGTGCTATCAGTGAAAACTAAGAAAAAGGACTGAGGCATTGCTTTTGCTCGAGAGGTCAGCTGGTAACAAACAAGCTAGAATTACAGTTAAATTATAAGCTAATATATGTTTTTGGAAACATTTTAGGCAAGATATAGGCAACGCAAATCTGCTTCAGACTCAGTCTTACCCTTTAGCCGCCATTTTTACAATACAAGAAATAGTGTGGCGCCTACTTCCTGTTCACAAATTCTCATATTACAGCCAAACAGTGCACTAAAATACATTTCTGAAGACATTTTAGGCAACAAATAGGCATCAACATAACATAATCTTGGTTTGTATTTGATCAGCACTGCTTTGTTTTACAGTCTGATCCAAATTAAAATCCGTAGTTTCAGCAACAGCCCTAGAGCCAGCGAAAATCCACTGAATGAGAGATGAGAAGGGAGATTTGGGCACTGGTAAGATGGAGGGAAGTTTACCACAGTTCATTTACACATACTGCCACGCTGTTATGATGCAAATGTGATTGAAAATCAATTAAATCCATATAATCAGCACAGTTTTATAACAGCTGATGCAGGTCAGTGCAGCAGTGAATCAGTTGTAAAACCTGACTCATAGATGTTGTGTTTTTACTGACAGGGGAAACTATTAGAGGCATTAGTCAGATTTTTTTAATCCCGCAGATGTCGTACCAGTGATTCCCACAGCTGGCTCCTCTGTCCTGTCACCAGCTTTTCTTCTTCTCTGGAACTTCCTGTACCTGTACTTGCGGAGATACGCCACCATACACGCCACCAGGAAACTAACTGTGAAAGTATAAATTTAAAAAAAAAACTGATTATCTGTCTCACGACAAAACTGCTGATGAGTGAAATCAGTGTTGTTGCTGTGCAGAAAGAGATGGACTTGTGAGTGAGATACTGACCGACAGGGAAGAGGAACAGAACAATGATAAATATCCCAAAGCCAGCTTTGTACCCATCAAAGTAATTAAGTTTAGTCGCATTAGTGCAGGGATGGAGCATTGATGCAGTCAGCTGTCTGGGCTGAGGACAAGGGTCACCTAAGGCAATGGAGAGACTGGTTTTTAATACAAGCTTTAAATTTTATATCACCGATTCAAAATAAATCCTTTGTTCATTAATCAAATAGAAGAAACACATTTTCACCTTTTTTCCAGAAGAACACATCCTTTTGTGTATTAGTGTCCACTGTAGTTTTGACAATGACGTCATGAAAGGTGGTATTGCGGATCGCATCGATCTCCTCTTTTGTGAACAAACTGGAAAACACCCCAAAAAACACAACTGTAGTACGATGATTGTCATATGGGGTGCATCACACAGTACTGTAAGATCAAATATGATGACAGCTATTTATATTTTTAAAAGTCCTTCAGGTATGGAGTTTACCCATTCTGTTTGTTCTCAAACCAGAAGCGATCTCCGTTTCTGATGCGTTCAAACTGGTCCAAAATTATGGTGGTGAAAACTCGTTTTGGAGCATCGACAGACTCCAGCAGTCCTCCAGGGAAGAGCTCCAGTTTTGAGATGTCTCCGTTGTACAGTTCTGCAAGATCACGGAGCAGCTGTCGGACATAAGATGTGCTTTAGTTCACAGGATTACACAGGATTTTATGCAGTTCATGTCTGATCATTCTTTGCTTAGGAGACTCTAGGTTTTACCTGCGGGTTGGATTTGTTGAGCTCAGGATTAATGTCCTCAAATGTCTTGACAGGTTGCATATCCAGAGCTTTTCTCATCTCATTGTAACTACGCAGGCCAAAGTCTCGTCCTCTTTGGATGGTCTTGGCAACCAGATCTGTGCGGGTGAATCTTAGGGGTCCGTACATGAAGTCTGTCAGGGTGTAAATCACATCAGAGCGGTGTATACTGAAAACATCTTAATGAATCATCTGCAGAGTATTGTAAATTTAGTGCTGACTTTTGTAGTACTTGCAAAACCAAAGCAAACTGCAGGCCTTGAATGTGAAAACCAGTTTCTGATTCTTGATACATGCAGTGAATAAGAAGGATTAAACACCTCTCAGGTCCTCCACAACAATATTGTCTTCTCTCTCTGCAATCTGGGAAGCCATGCCCATGATAAGGTGGTCTATGTCCTGGCTCGTCTTCACATTATCTCTCTGAAAACAAAATGACAAAAGCATTAATACAACAAACAGCCACAACATTAAAACCACTAACAGACTAAGTAAATGACACTGATCACCTTGTAACAATGCAATGTTGTGTTGGGAAACCTTGCATCCTGGCATTCCTGTGGATGCCACCTGACACACACCACCCACCCAAACATCACCTTAGACCAAGGCTCAATCCCAATACACCCCTTGTCCCAACCACTCAGCCTTTATCTGTCCATTTGAGCATTCATGTCTGGGAGTAGGTTGTCCCTATTGTGTTGAGATGGAGGGGTAGAGCGAAGTGTTCGGCCCTCCAAACTGAGGTTTTTTAGAGGCACACTTCAAACTGAGTGTTACAAGAAATCATCTGTAAAATAACTGTTGGGCAGGAAAAGACCCACAAATGTATTTTCTTTGTTAATAAAGATTTAAAAAATTACGCTAACCGTCGTACTATCTTGGTTTAAAGTTGTTTCAATACATCATGGTGCTTTTCTTTGTGACAACCACAACAAAAGAAATCACTATAGTATGCTGTTGTCTTGGTTGCAGGTTCCGTCACCCCACCTATGATGGCATATGATGCCCAAAATTTAACTAAAGTCTCAAATGGCAGTAGCCCCCTGCAAGACAATGCACCATGCCACACCACAAAAACAGCTCAGGAATGGCCCGAGGAATGTGACAAAAAGCTCAAGGCATCAACCTGGCCTCTAAGTTCCCCAGATCCTAACCTACTGAACATCTGTGAGACATGCCAGTACCCCAGAGGTCCTGCGTCCATGCCTCAACAGCTCAGAGCAAAGTCTAATCCTCAGTGGTGACCTGTCGAGGCATGAACACAGGACATCTGGTTGTGTCCTGTGAAATGTGGCACCAGGTCGTTGGCGGCAAATCCTTTGAGTCTTGTGGGTTGCAAGGTGCAGCACATCCCTGCTCGATCATTTTGCAAAGTTGTATGTCAGGTTGACACCTTGAGCTCTTTGTCACGTTCCTCGGACAATTTGATGGGTGTATATCTCCTCTCTCTAACAGGTGGCATTAAGGAGGACATTTAAAACACACAGTCATATTTTAGTCTTATTCTAGACATCCCTAATATTCATTAGGCAAACACTAACTACTGAATTAAACATGACTGAGAATTTATCAACGAGAAACTACAGAAATACAAGTGATTTGTAATGATAATGTAATGTAATGTAATCCAATTGTGCTCAGAGACACAAACTGTTTGACTTTCCTGCCTCTGAAGCCACAAAGATCCTGAGTCAAAGCCTGTCAGAGCTCCTCTGCTGTTCTCCCTCTGTACTTTTCCACTGTCTCCATAAATAAATAATTGTACTAAATGTGACTTCACTGCCTGCTCTCATTTTTTAAGAAGCCATTATATTACTAATTACAAGACAGGAAATTAAAAAGAAAGTAAGCTGTGTGTCAGTGGTGGAGAAAGGATTTGTGGTGATAAACGCATGAAGTGTTTAAGTGAGCACACCAGAAAGTTTGCTGTAAGATTCTTCCATACACTCTCTTATGAATATGCAGAAGTGTGACTGTGATTTACCCGACGTTTCCAAAAGCTGTTGCAAAGACGCAGTGCTGGTGATTCGCCGCCATCTATGTTGACAATGTTGTTAAAATTGCAGGCTTTGTTTCTGTAGGACAAAAAAGAGTCGATGCAAAGGGTTTAATTTCTAATAGTTAGTACACACTGTATTTTATATGGTGTCTGACACAGCAACATATTTACAATATTACACTAAACGTGATGAGCTTTAATTTTTTACAATGTGCCAGGAGAAAAATGATTAATACCTCATGTAAACACCAGGTGGGGCCATAGTGATGCCAAACCTTATGGCAGCAGCCTGAAACTCAGGAGAGATCCCTGGATCAACAAACTTCTGGTAACCTGTGCACAGATTAATCAGAAGATAACAAAAAAACAATAGGAGATGAACTTAGTAACTTACAAGCTGAATTCATGCATGCAAACACCCTTAACCATCCTCCAAATGGTCAACGTGCGGCAACAAACTAAATATGAAAATGAGGAGTGATTAAGGCAGTGGGTCATCTGACCATTGTCCCGTTAACTTTCTTCAGCTGAGGGTGCTTATTCAGCAGCAGAAGGAGACTCAGGGTGATGCTTTGCTGACGGAGCACATACTTGTCAAACACCACCAACGACAGCTCACCTCACCACAGCTTGTGGTCAGCAGTGCATTACCTGTTCCCCTCCACTTGTACGCACACGTACTCTGGCTGAGACTTACCTGGGTATTTAGGAAGCGTTTTGTTTAAATATGCAGGCAGCCATTCGTAGACAGCGATATTCTAGAAAAATAGAAGGAATAAAAGTTACTGCAGCTTATTTGAATACACACTAAAACTCAACATGATTGTATGTTGATGATAGTATGTCTTTTTCTACTTTTTTTGGTATGTATTCTCTTTAAAATACAAATTATGAATTGTGGCTAACTGTTTTGGGTTTGATATGACCAGGGTTGTATATTTCTGAGGGACACCTTAATATTTGCAATTGTGCAAAATTAAAGATATTTATACTATATACTGATGCAGAAAATACACAAATTGGTGCATAAAAATTCACCAGCATGCAGGAAATTAAGTGTCTGTGGCATATGTGGCACACATGTCTCGCCCCCACTGTTAAAGTGAAACCTTTGCCCTTCAGTATGACCAAAAAATAAAGTTTGGTTGTAGTTTGTTAACTTGGTTTTAGCAGAGGAAGAGAAACCATTAGCATGTGCGTCATGCTTTTCAGGACAGCTTCTGCAGAGGAGAGAGTCGACTAATCAAACAAGCGAGAGATGATGCACTCGGCCTTAAACTAAAACCATCAATTTCATCCCTAAAATCACGACCACCAGGTGTTGATGCAACCTCGCTCTCTCCAGAGTGCAAATTAAGTCATCACCTGAGCAGCAAGAGGATTACACGTAGACTTTTCCTTCTACCTGGAATGTGGCCACGACGGTCTTCCTGGCGTTTTGAAACAGCTTTTCGTCTGACCACCCTGGGTGATCCTCATGCAGTCTGGAGGCTATATGATTGTGGTAGCGAAACCAGATAATCCCCTCTGCTGCCGTGAACATGTTCTCATTGGCCCAGGCATTTCCCAACTCTGGACACAGAAGATGGCACAAATTATAGGGAATTCTGCTCTCCCATCATGTGAATGAACATCACTCTGGCTACAACACAATAAACAGACAATAGGCTGTAAATATAACATGGTATTTTTTATACAGAATGCTACGGAAAACTCTTCAACATGGTGTCACACTCCCATTGCATTAATTGATGAGGATCTCTGTCCACCACTGGAATGATAATTTAGCTGTTTGTTTTTACGAATGTGACAACAGAGCGGTGACAACAGGATTCTTTGCCTCCGCCCAGCGATAATAACTACACACCTTTAACAACACAAGCAACAAAACACTGGTTTCGTGACACCTGCACAGCATCCTCTATGCTATAGAAAGAGGGATTTACTGTGGTGAGTGTGACAAGCCCTTTACACAATAATTAAAGAGTCATAACACACGTCAGGCAGGGCCTCTTTCGACTAAGCCTCACAGGCTGCAACCCTGATCAAAGCAGACCTGGTAGAAATAATATTTGCAAGAAATTCCTGCTGCTTGTTTTCAGCTGCTTGCAGTATCGATTGGGTGGGTATTACCACACTGAGTGTGAAAACAGCTCTGACACAAGAATATTTAAAGGTATAGTTCAGCCAAACACACACTGAAACACATATTCAATCTTATATTGAGCTATGCATCCATGTAGCGTCAGAGTGATAATGCTGAGATTTGGAGATAAATTATTTGCTATTTTAATTACTCTCTCAGAGCATTAATGACCTCATCTCACCGAAATGATTGTTTTAAAGAGAAGATGATTTCACAGGCTGCTGTGGATCATTGTGAACTTGTAAAGAGACATAAATTAAACGTCACTGAGCTCCAGTGTTTTGTGTTGAGCTCCAGCCAACATTTCTTCAATATATCACACTTAACTATATGGTTGGATGTACTGCTCTCCAGGTACAGAGGAACTTATGGCTGACTGCTTTTGAGCAATCAATAACATACAGTCTGTTCAGGGCACTTTTCTGCAACTAATAGCCTCCCTGTCATATTATGAAATGCCCCTGATGATATTAACCCCACTGTCTGACACTCAGTGGACAATAAATTGAATTATCAGGTCAGATCTGAAGTATAAAAGTGTCTCACCATAAAGGCCTTTGGGTCCATGATCTCCTGTAGAGGGGTCAGCGGCGCTCCACATGAGAGTACGTCCTGTTGCCTCATTTGGCATGTTCCACTCAGGACCTGAAGTCAAGAGCCCCCCAGAGAAGCTTCTCAGGGAGTCAGACCAGGACGCGGAGGGGCCGTAGATGGAGCTGCCATCGATCCATGCTGTCACCAAGTTCACCTGCATGTGTTGTGAAGAAATGTAGGGTCATACAATGTAAAGAGCCCTCCAGACCTGCTACAGTTCTTAAGCAACTGTTCACATTTACTGAGGCTGCATGCTGGTGATAACATTAACAAACACCTGTGTGCGGGGGTTACTGGGACTCTGGCCGGACTCTTTGTCCCATGGTCCTCTCTGGAAGGGCAGCAGGACTTTTCCAGTGGCAGTGGGGTCAAAGATGGGATCACCTTTTGGCACTGGGATGTTCATGAACTCAGGTGGACACCCAGGAGTTCTTGAGTCGAAGATTTCAAAAGTAACATGATAACCTGAGAAGTACAAATAATGAAAAGCAATCAGCCTACTACAAAAATACATTTACCTGAACCCTGAGTGTGTTTGTTCATCTTCTTGTCTCACAATCACAAGATGTTCAGATGTACATCTTGGCATATTATTGGTTTAGTATCAGCCACTATCAGTTGGTCACTTAATTCAACTTTAACATGAGCAACAGTGAAAGTATTGCCTTAAAATCATACAGCCATGTTGCACCTGCATTTCGGTAACATGGGTGGAAAATATCAGGGCATCATACTGTTGCATCCTTACAACAAAAGTTCACTTTGTATCTCAATTTTGCACTCATTTTTTTTTAAATCATTTTTATTAGTGCACTTGAATGCAACAGCATGCATCATATATTTACCAAAGAACACAGAGAGCACGGTCTGGTTGCGCACTGAGGGCAGACCGGAGGGGCCCCTGGTCAGCAGGTTGCTCAGTTTGCGCGCGTTTGGCAGCAGCGGCTCCTGGACAGGTTGGTAGACTCCGTCCCAGTAATGCGCGGGCACGAGGCGCACAAGGTGAGAACCTGCACGAGCACAAAGACAGTGCGGTGACCAGGTGTGTTGGCAGGCTGTGAGACACTGCTGCACACTTTGGCAAGCTGTGTAACTTACCAACAGCTCCGCGTCTGGGAGATCCCAAACTGTTGTACCAGCCGTCAAAGCGAGGAACTTCCCAGGTTATTTCACAGCGTGAATCTGTTCAAGACATGTCGAGTTTATTAGCATTCACCACCGCCACTCTCTAGGTTTCTATTTCTAGGAGTTGCTGAATATGAAGTACAGCTGTTTTCTACTTACCCTCACTGACTATGAGCACTAAGCCAACCGCTGCGCAGATACTCCAAACCCTTTTACGCAAATCCATTGATGCGAGAGATGCTCCTCAGCTCAGTCTGCAGCCAAGAGGAGTGAAGGACTTCTGAAAAGTGAAGCCAAGGGTGACGGTAAGTGACATTTACTACTATATTTCCATTATATTCCCATGTCATATAGGCTACTTTGTTGGTTTAGTAAGACAAACCAGGAAGTCTAACTCCACAGCTGACACCCTTTGTGTGCTTGAGCCAACGCCAAAACTCCTAAACTTCGACACTGTTCCTTTTGATCGTGTCTATAACCTGCACACATCCAAAGACAAACTTCTGTTCCCTGTTTTACTTTGTGTTTGATACGAGAAGATGAAATAGTTGAGTCTTACCTCCTGTAGAGGCTGAAATGTAGTGCAGAAGTGGTTCAGGAGCACAGGTGCAGCTGAGGGATGGTGCAATACTAAAGCCAACATGCGTTGCACAGCTTATCACAAACTGCATGTGACCTGTGTTGCCCAAATGGGAATGGTCACTACCTGTGGATCACACCTCTTTTTTTTCCCTCCTACAGCATTCCAGTCAATGCATCCTCCCCCTCAGTGACACAAAGGGGACCGGAGGTATAAAAGAAGTGTATGTTCCCTCTACATTCACACTTCACACTTCACTCTTCTTCTTCTTCGAGTCCTCGTGGTGCAACTCTCAGGTAAGAGAGATCGTTCAGATTTTCTGTTTCATTGATTGGTTTTATTTGAAACTTTAGGTTCAAATTAATGCATCAAGATCCAGAGCACCTATTTACATTACACTGAAATGGTCACGTGGATGTATAGAATTGCATGCCTTTGTGCATTATACAGATGCATTTATGTGTTTGCAGTAAAGATGCACAGTGTCAGGGAACGCTAGATGATGTTACATGAGTCAGACATGGTTGTGCTTAACCATGTGCCATGTTTCACAGCAGTAATAATGTCCCATCCCTTATCTACAGTAAGCAACAAGAGCTGCTATCTCTGCATCTGGAGGAAACTGAGAACCTCTCCACTAACACTGTCTTCTCTGTTGCACTGTCTAGTCTCAGCGAAAGAGCTAAGATGACTTTCTACGATGACATTTACCCATTCTACCCTCTACAAAGGACCTTCCTTCATCTTCAACGGCAGCTTGCTCACCATTATTCTGGTCTTCCTTGTGCTAGCAGCCGGTCTTCTTCTCATTCTGCCAGGGATACGAGGGAAGTCGGTGAGTGCAGAGCATCAGATTAACTATTATTCACTGCAAAAAAAACCTCAGAATTTTTGTCTTCTTCTGTGCTCTTTGGATTTTTATTCAGTGCACCTGAAATAAATTTAATTCTGCTCTCTCCCTTTCTATCAGAGGTTTTTCTGGCTGTTCAGAATAATTATCAGCTTGTTCATAGGCGTGGTGATAGTGGGTAAGTTCTGTATTCTTATCGTTGAATAAATCTCAGGTTTTCCTTTTTACCGCCGACATCACTCATCGCTGTGTGCTTTCTCTGCAGCGCTCAACTTTACCAGCGACTGGGCTGAGGCCAGAATGACCACTAATGCCACCTACAAGTCTTTCAGCAACGTAGTGGTTAACGCTGACATCGGCTTGCATGTTGGGCTGTACGGCATTAATGTGACACTGAAGGGTGAGTCACTGTTGCCACTGTCATGTGTAGATACACGTATAACACACTCATACACCAACAGCTTTAATGCTTTGACCATCTTACATCTTTGTTTGCTCAATACTCCTGCCATATAAAGTAAAAACTACAACACAATTTTGTGGAATATGTGTGTTTTCGATGCATAAATTTGACCCTCTTTTCTCTCTCAGGGAATCCTGTTGTGCAGTTCAATGAGACTATTGACTACAATGAGATGTTCAGCTGGCATGACACTATTGAAGACGAGTATGAGGAAGCTCTGGAGAAAGGTTTACCCAACCCTATCTTGTACATCGCTGAGAAATTCACCCTGCACAGCCCGTGTGGACTCATCTTTCAGTACAGATACTCTGGACGCTACGCCTCTGCAACCCTCTGGTGAGATTAAATGACTGCACACAGTTTGAAGTTGTATTAAAACACTGTCAGTTTCAGCAGATGGTTGTTAAAAGCAGCAGAAATTAAAATGACTACACACTTTCACAGGACTGCGTTTTGCTGCTGGATGGTTGCCAATATCCTCTTCTCCATGCCGGTGATTCTATACGCCGGCTACATGATGATGGCCACGGCTGCCTTCATCTTCTTCTCCATGGCCTCCTTCTCCACCATCATGAACGTGCCACAGTGTGTTTTCTCCATCGGGACAGACTCCTTTGAAACAGACTACAGCCATTCATTCTGGTTGGCTCTGGCAACAGGTAAAGACACTGCACATTCATTTAATATGTCTCATACTGTAAACTTGACGACAGAGCCTGATGACAGGTGGTGATGTCTACTAACTGATGTGCTTTCCAGGTGTGCTGTGCACCATCATCGGGATTCTGGTGGTGATGTTGAACTTCTTTATACCAGAGAAGATGAAAGAGGCTTTCAGTGTTGGCGTCGACAGTTATGAAGACGAGGATGTTTCTTATGGGAAGGGATACCTGAACTCGGTTTTTCTTGATGGAGTGACAATTTCACCACTGACATCAAAAGTCACGGCGGTAAGTTGGCAGCACTGAGAGGGTAGTACTTCCTTTTGACACTTCTAGTGATGGATTACTCATTCATTTACAACACAGCGTATTATTCATTCTGCTTTTAGGAATGTGCTGGAAAATTTGACTTTGATATACATTTATTGCTGCAAAATACATATTAAGTTCTGTGACTAATGCAGTATTAATAAGGGATGCAAGATTATAAAAATAATGAATCACTGCTATTAAGGTCACCACAGCATATCCTGAATCCTGAGTGGTGCACTTTTATGCCCATATAACATTTTAGGAAGTTATTTCCACCTTTGCTGCTCACTGACTGAGATCTTTCTGTTTCTGTGTTTTAGGAACATGTATGAAGGCGTCCTGGTGTCCCTCAGGGAGCCTTTCCAGCCAATACTTGAAGATATTTTTGGTGAATGTGTTACAGATGGAGTGGCTAATTTCACACCTATTTTATTATCTATGTGAGCCTGTAAAGTAGGGGTGGGGGAAAAATCGATACAGCATATGATCGCGATATTTTGGATGTATTGATATTTGTATCGATAGACGGAAACCAAGTATTGATTTTTCATTACATAGATTATTAATATTGCACACAAATTACACTTGTGGTAGCCTGCTAGAATTATATACTCAATTGCCTTTTCTAGCCCACTAGACAAAATTTGCTGTTGCAAAAAAGGTAATTACATCACAATGTATCGCGATAAATGTTGTTGCATTACTCAGTATATTGCAAAACATTTAAAAGCAAAATAACATTGTATCGTGATAATATTGTACTGTGGAACCCACCCCTACTATTAAGTGTTATAAATGATTTCACTGTAAATAGTTGTGTTTCTAAAGTTTATCGTCATGTTGCAGTAGGTGTTGAGTGCAATATATTAAGTTGTATGGGATCCATACACTGTGTATATACACTGATCAATAAGGATTATAGTTCTATGAAAGATGAGACTAAGTAATTGTTAGTTTGATATTGATTACTCTCTGATAGTCTCTTTTGCAATGCATGCACGTTGCCGTGGCAACAGCACGTGGATTAACACACGTATGGTTTCTGAGCAGCGCCATTGATGAAAGAATCCTTCGTTCACAGCTTCTGAGATCCGATTAAATGTGAAAACACCAGAGGAGGAACGAATACCAAACTGCTTGGATACATACAACTAAATAATCTCTAATTCAGGCAAATGTACTTTATGTCTTGTGTGTTTGTACGTACTTGTTTTGCAGTTATACCTTAATAAAATAAAAACAACAACAAGCATTCATCGGTGAGATTGTATTCTTAGTGTGTTATAACATTACATTCATTCAGTAATGTATATTTTGATACATTCTTGTACTGTACGCTCCGGTAAAGGTAATGATCACCCATACTGTATGTCTTTGAAAAGGAGTAGTGTGTCTTTGGCCTTCAGCATCACCATAATACACATAGTTCAGTGCCTTTGTACAGCATATTATTATCTTTTAATACTTACTGTAATAGATTATCATGTCAGATTGAGATTGAATCCCTGGTCAGTAATTCTTCTTAATAACATGCATATACTGTAGGAGTAATATGGCCTTTCCAACCAAGTCCTTGAGTAATCCAAAGTATTTACAGTAGAAGTACATTTTTAAACTCCATACACATTATAAAAATGACTAAATAAAAAATAAATGTACTAATTTATCTCTTCATAAGAAAATAATCATGACCTTAAAGCTACTTCTCTTCAACACCAGAAACTCACGTACAGTACTACAGACAGAGTATTCACATTGTAAGGCCATTATGACAATGTAATTCAAGATAAAACCTGAAAATGAGAACTGGATGTTCTTTACAGCATTGCAACAAGAGGCCGAGAAAATAAAATGATAGAAAAATAAATTCTCCTCGTCCCACTGAGCCACCTGTCCATCATCCTTCCCTTCGTCTCCACGCAGCCAGACATGCAGAACGACAGTGGGCTGAACCATGCAGGGTCTCTATATGTAGATAGGCGTCTCCTGTCCTGTCAGCAGTCTGAACATCACGGCGGGCATCGTCTTCATGTTGATCTGGCAGAGAGACAGAGAGGAGAGGGGACAATTACGCTGTCAACTTAAGAGCTCGTTTATAGAGGCACAGTCCTAATCACATCACTTGACTCCAGGCCTAATTTACTTCCTTCTGTGCCACCAGAGATTCAGATGAGACCTTGAATCCATTACTGAGAGAGAATACGCTTTGATGGCTTTGATGGAGATATATACTGGGAAAAACACACAAAAACAAAATTACGGTATGTTAACAGTTGGTGTAAGGTGTACGTAATGAAGCAGACCAAGAATGGTTGACAAAGAAAGCTCACCTGGTCATAAATGAAGCCATTTGAAATGTAATTTACAATAAACTTTGTACAATAATAAACAGATTTATGTTCTTGGGCTTTCGTCTACAAAAAAAAATTGCATGTATTCACTCTCTTGCTGAGACTTAGACGATAAGATTGATTCAACCCTATTATCTGTACAACAAACTTGAAGCGCACTGGGCAGCTTAGCTTAGCTTAGTTTAGCTTAGCACAAAGATTGGAAACAGGGGCAAACAGCTAGCATGGCTCTGTCCAAAGGTAACCAAAGCCACCTAGCAGCAGCAACACTTTCAATCTATACCTCGTCTCAAGGTCAATGGGGTTTTTTAAATGAGTTTTTGGTAAGATGCCTTATTTGACTTTTTGATGTTCAGTAGAACTGTATTGTCATAGCTGGTTAAGTAAATTAACTTTTCACACGTTTTTCTGTCAAATAAATAACTTTTTTCCTCCGTTACAATACAAATATTTATACACTGAGATGAGCTGTAACCAGGAGATAAAAATGCACTTTTTGGCTTGCACACAAAACCATAATTTGTAAACTTTGCTTTACTTGTTACCTAAATTGCACGTGCACAAAATTGACCGCATCTGTCCTTAGTCGCTCTCCTCTGCTGTGAGAAACCCTGCCTCTTGTTTCTGAGTATTCTGACTGACTGTAACTTCCTGCAGCTCCTCCCAACCTGAGCAAAAGCTGCTGTCCTTTAAAACACAGCCCTGTATCTTCACTGAAAAACAACTCTGACAGTGAAAGGGCTGACAGAATCAGACCAAGGCTCTGCAGGAACTTCTGTTCTAGTACCAGCTGACCTGCAGCTGCTATATTTAATTCATATTCCTTTTTGCTTCATGCCTTATGGTGATGAAACATAAATAACAAAGAGTACTTTATTGTTTCACTCGATTGATTCACATTTGTGGATGTATATTGTATTACATTTTTAACATTTTTAACTGTTAATTTTGCTTTTTGTCTCCAAAACTCCATGGTATGTTTTTAAAATCTTTTTTTCAAGTTTAAATAAAATAAAGTAAAATACTCCACTAAAAGTACTCATTATGCAGATCGGCTTTTTTAGAGTATGACAACATGATATACATGATAAGGAGCATTTTATTGTTGCAGCACATTAACTATTTTGGATGCTGTTGGGTAATTCAGTCTGAAAAATGCATCGCATTTTAAGTAATTCATTCATCATTCATTCATTTCCATAACCACTTATCCTCTGGAGGGTCACAGGGGGGCTGGAGCCTATCCCAGCTGACATTGGGGGAGAGGCAGGGTACACCCTACTATCGCAGGATTAACACATAGAGACAGACAACCATTCACACTTACATTCACACCTACGGACAATTTAGAGTCACCAATTAACCTGCATGTTTTTGGATTGTGGGAGGAAGCTGGAGTACCCAGAGAAAACCCACACTGTGGGGAGACAACTCCACACAGAAGGGGTTCGAACTGTGAGGCGACAGTGGAGTTTTGGAGACAAAGAGCAACATTAACAACTGCTTACATGTTAAAAATGTAATACAATACACATCCACAAATGTGAATCAATCAAGCGACAGTGCTAACCACTACACCACCGTGCCATAAATAAATAGTAACCAAAGCTGTAGTGGAGTAAAAAAGTGCAATATAAATGCAGCATAATGTAGGTGTGAAGTGTCGTCAAAAAATACGTCAAAGTTGTACTTGAATATACTTAGATGTAGTAAACGTATACTACTTCTTAAGAAGAACGAGAAGAAGATGGAGAAGAAAAGGAGAACGACTCTGAAGAAGATTGCAGACACTTCAGCAAAAACAGATCTTGCTGGTTGTGTATCCGTCCACCATCACTTTCAGTATGTGACTTCAAATTACTGAATATAAATCAGTTTATTTTGATTATTTTAAAGTAAAAACTGATGAATCCCTGAACACAGATCTATTCTCTACTCAACCAAGAGCAAAGGAGTTGCTATTCTAAGTTGAACGCAGTATTGTATCCAATAATCTGGGCCTTGAACTAAAGTCAAACTGATTTGATCTCTGTGCGTATATCTTTAAAAGTCCTGCATGGTACGGTGACTTGTGTGGTGCAGTAATCAGTGAAAATTGCCATCTTGTGGTATGAGGACTTCTTACCTCACCCACTGAGACAGACAGGGTTTGAACAATCTTCTCATGTGCCATGGCAACAACACTCTGACCATTTATTTCAATGATTCTGTGTCCAACACGAACGCCGCCTCGCTCAGCTATGCCCCCTCTCATCAGACTGCAGATCTAAGGAGGGGGAAAAAAAGACACCTTGTATTAAACTGCGTAGTATACAGCACAACCCTCACTCTTGAAAGACAGCTGTGCTCTTCAGAAGCTGCCAGTTCATCTTGAGTCTCAACCTAAAGCGTAGCATCATGCTTCATAATAATAAGGGCTTACTCACAATGCCATTCTGCACACTGAAACCAAGCTGGAACTTAAGATCGGGTCTCTTGATGAGGACGGTGGTGACAGGAGGGCAGCTCACAATACTCAGCTTTACCCTCACCTGGTTCTTCAGGCCCTGGATCGAAAACCATAAAACACATTAAAGTTACAGTAATTTTAAAGGGTAAGTCTGATGTTTTACGTGTAGCAAAAGCCTAATGTAACTTATTCCTCCATTATTTTCCAAAAAAAATAATAACAACATAGGGAGCTACAGTTTCTTTCATTCAATCCCACATACATTGTCCTGCTAAATAATCAAAGGTCCAGTGTGCAGTGTTTCAGGGGGATATATTGGCAGAACTAAAATGTAATATCTATACCTATATTTTCTTTAATGTATAATCATCTGAAAATAAGAATCATTGTGGGATGCGTACCCTCTGACCAGGGGCATAATATAGACAGGGGAGGCAGTGTGGTTGCACTGGGGCCCATGAGGTGGGGGGCCCATAGAGAGTGGGCCCTCCAACAATGTGTTGGTTGGTTATGAGTGACTGCCACCTTAAAAATATGCCTTATTAAATTAAAAACAGAGCCATTTGCTATATATGCCCTTGAAAAAGGCAAACCCAACCTATCAAGTTTACTTTTCCTTTTTTTTTAAAAAATAGTCAGTAGCATCTACAAAATGTTATGCTAATTTTATAACAATAAATCACCTATTCTATGTATCAAATATTATATAATTATAAATCAACAATTAAATTGTTTCAATTAGAATCATATTTACTTATTTTCTTTAGTATTTTTTGTTATTTACAGATATGCAATGATGATTGCTGAGTAATATGTATGTTGATGTTATCCAATGGCAAGTCTCTGATCATGTGACGAGACAATATGTGCACAGTAGCTGGGGCCCCTCACAACTTCCTCACACCACTGCCCTGACCAGTGCAAAACTTTCTTTGGTAGAAACACACAGTAGACAGCAAGAGTAGAACAGCATAAGTACTGGTGATATATCAAACTTACATTTACATTTTTTATTAAGCTTATTGTATACATATTGCAGGAATTATGCATGACTTATATTTTTTAGATTCACATGTCAAAAAAAATAAAATTCACATACCCCATGCAGTACTCCAATTTACCCCTAGAGGTACCCATATCCCCATTTGAGAAACACTGCTGTACTATTCCCTGATTCAAGTATTTCCTATGTAAGTGAAGGCTGACTAAATAATTAAAGGTACACTATGCAGGATTGTCAGGTGCTGTTTGTAATAATTTTCACCAGTAAAAGTGAAATTGAAACCCAACCCCAGATTCACTCTTCTTTGGCTTTTGCCCCTTGAATGCCTGCTGCTTACCATCTGGCACCTGGTCGCTTCCTCTTTATAAAGCCCCAACCTCACCTGAGTGCTGTGGGGGAGCACGCGCTCGTAAACAGCCCAAACACAGAAAATAAGAAAATACAGGCAGAGGGGAAAAGGCTATGCAGAAAGTACACCGCCACACACCTCTACTGGGTCATGAGTGATGATTTAGAGAGATAACTTCTGTATGAATCTATACATTGTTCTTAGGAAAGTCCTGCGTAGTGTATCTTTACTATGTGAAACTGGAGGTAACCTGATATGCTCCGTACCTTGATGATGCCCTGACAGGTGGCAAGTGGCAGCCCCACCAGGCTGGTGTCATTGATGGACATAATCTGATCCCCAACACTGAGTTTTCCAGAGCGAGCCGCGGGGCCACTGTTCAGCATACTGGCCATGATGACTGTGGGCAGAATGGAGCCCCAGCCAGACTCCACGATCACCACACCGAGGCTCTCCCCTTTCTGTTTCTCCACATACAGCTGGAACAAAGAAAAAGCACTTCTTAATCATCTTCAAGCACATTTTGAATGTCACATGCCAGCGTTTGAGAGATTTGTGAGATGGTGCAGCCATTTATGTTGAGGGAAATCCATCTGTCACCATCCACAATTCACCTGCAGCCAAATAAAAAATGTCACACCTCTTTACAGTTGTCTGAGTTTGAGAAATGAACGAGGTCATCGTGGTACATTTCCTGGGAGTTGATGATGTCACTGTATTGTTTCTGGCTCAGGTCGGTCGGGTTGATGCCATTGGCTCGCAGGAATTCTCTGTAGGCCACGCTAAAAGCCTGACCGATGGACTGTGCAATGAGCTGTGCCTGTGGGAAGGGGAGAGTTTGGGGAAAACCACTCAGCAGAAAGGCTATCCCAGTTGACAACAGCAGGGAGGTGAGACAGATTGCAATGTTTTAGTCACCACAAAAGACAGATCAAAAACAAAACAAAAAGTTAACCTCAAACTAAAACAGTGTGCAGTTAAGCAGCAAACACTCACATCCTCTGACTCAAAGACATAGCAGATCATCCTGTACTGACTCTTCCCTTCGCCAGCAGAGTCGGGAGATTCTGAGAAATCCTCTGATGAAGCCTGAGACATGCGCCTACGTGCCATCAGAACCACAATGCTGCCAATGTCTGCGATGTAGGAGATGGTCCTCAAGGCACTGTCCATCATTGTCTCCTATGTGGAGCAGAATTATGACAATCATTATATCTGAAAACAGATTCAACACAAAAAGGAATCAGCACACAAAGAGTTACTTACCTGTGTGTCAGCATTTAGCACTTTGACAGCTTTAGTGGAGATAAACAAGTCCACCTCTGTCATCATTTGAGAGTCTTCATCTTGGCTCTTTGAAAGAAATAACATATTTAAATCAGACATACAATACTTCTGTACTTTTATCTCGCAATACAAATTTCCAGCTCATTATCAAAACCCTACCATGGGCAGGTGAGCAAAAAAAGGCGTGCAACAGCTCCACCGTGTGGTAAGAAGTGATCCTGCTGCATGGCTCACCCTTCACAAATAATTCAGCTGGCAATACAGGTACATATACACTTAAAAATTCCATTAAAAGCCAAAGTAAAAGGCACTTTAGGAGCACAGGGCTCTGCCAGTGCTGAACAAGTACGTTGCTGTTTTACCCAGAGACATCGATAAACCTGCAAACACACCCTCAGGACCTGGAATCAAGTCTCCCTCCTAGTTTAAATCTTAAAAGGCAACTTATCTAATGGCAAAAACCCCAAAAACATTTCACCATAATTTTCTTATCAATTTCTCCTGAACATAAGGCCAATCCATATTTCTTTAAAATGTATAGCTACAATTCTGAGACACAGAAACAGCAAGACTTCAATATTTATAAACCAAATCAATGGATTTTAACGACCGTCTCCCTGAAGAGGCAGATTACCTTGATGCGGCTGACAGCTTCATGGGCCTGGGACATGCGGACAGACTTGGATGGATTTTTATCAGACAGCACCTGAGTGCAGCCAAGGTAGTTAGCAGCAAAGATGATCCCATCAATAAGATCCTCTGGCTCACAAGGACCTGGAACTGTGCAGCAAAACAAAAAGGCTCTCACTGTGAAACACTGTAATGTGCTGCAAATAATTATGAAATGTAAGTGTATTAAGAGACAATTACCGTCCTCAAAGCTGGGGAAAGAAGCAGCTTCCTGTGTGTTCTTTAAAATAAGTTAACAAGTTAGATGTCAATGGAACATACTTTATGGTAATAATAGTTAAGAAGACCCCTAAAATGATATAATAAAGATGTACAAAGACAGATTAGTTAGATAATGCTGCATGCTTATAAATTAAAAATAGTGATAAGTCTTCACCTTGGGCATGTTGCTCTCCTCTGCAGGGACGAGCTCTGGACCCTGGGGCCTCCTCGGCTGCTCTGGCACATCTTCAGGTATCACAGCTGTGCTTGGCTTCTCAACCTGTCGTATACAAACATCTGCTTTAACTTCAGCAAGCCTAAATGTTTCTCATTGTGCTGTGTCGATGATGGCTTCATGTGGAAAGGGCAAGAAAGACTATTTGTGTCAAAGCATGTAATTAAAATCTTCCTTCACTCTGGGACAGGGAGAAGGTGGATTGTGCAGAAACAAACACAAGCCACAGGGGATGAGATCTGACAAAGACTTGGCCTATTTGCACTAGTTACCTGCTGGGGTTTCTCTGTCCGTCTCTGCCTCTCCTCCAGAGGCTCCCTCTGTTGTTCCGGTGTGTGATGAGGAGCCAGGGATGGCTTGATAACCCTGGGTTCGCTCTCCCTGCTGTTTGCAGACGAGGGGGGACTGGGTCTGGGAACAGGAGGAGCGTCTCTACGAGGCGGGGCCTTCTGGGTGTCTGCGGGCGGCTGAGCATGGGAATGACGAGGTGGCGGAGGAGGATGTTGTTTACTGGAACCGGATCTGGCTTTGGTCCGCACAGCGACTTTTTTGCAGTCCTTTGACAAAGTCTTTGGACGCTGCTCAGTACTGTTGGTCGTGCACCCTTTGATCCCAGAAGCAATATGCTCCACGTCCTCTCCTGCTCCCCTCCTTCCTCGTCCTTTACCCTGCCTCTCCTTCTCCTTTGAACCCATGTGAGACGACTCACACTTCTTACTGGCTCCTGGGATATTATGGTTTCTTGCAACTCGAGTGTCATCCTCTCTTTCCCTTTCATCGCCTCCCTTTCTAACTCTTTCATTCTCGTTGTCCTGATAAAGACTCGTCTGCCTTTGAATACTGTTCTCTGTCTCCTCTAAATCCTCTATGAATTTGGCCCCATCCAGCACCTCCTCTATCTCATCTCCTTCACTGAAGAAGAACCTGTTCTCCTGGCCCTTTTCCACCTCCCTCTCTGCTTCATCTGCAGCAGTCGGAGCACAATGCGACCTAAAGCGATGGCCCGTCTTGTTAGGCTTAGTGTCTGATTGTGATCCCTCACATATTTCTGTGCCATGACGGGGCCTTGGAGGGAACTGGTCAACAGCACTGCTGTTCTCATTAATATCATCACCTACTGTATGCTTTATATAGCCGACATCCTCAGGAGAGTACTGCTTGTAGTACCTCGTGTCCACAACGCCCTCTCTGTTCAAATGCAGCACCTCATCATAGTCCTGCTCCACATCAGAGCCCACGTTGTCATACTCAGAGCAGGTGTCCTCCATGTCCTCAGGACTAGGGTCACAACTCATGTAAAAGTGGCTTGCAGGGGCAGGAGGAGTCAGCTGGTCGTTGTTGTCATCCTTCAAGGTACACGGTGGTTTCTCAGACGCCTCTGTCACCAAACTTTGCTGCGCTTCTTGGCTCTGTTTAAGGAATCCTGGACTGGGGCACGGTGGAGGGCTGGGAGCCAATATTTTGGTAATGTTTCCTGGCCTTTTTCCATGAGCCATAACTGGCCCTGTAAGCCCACTACCCTCAACCCTGTGGACATTAATAGAAAGTCAAAATTAGATTTTTCAGCTGCATTATTCTCTCTATCCATTTTCACTTCATACCTTCAACAGCATTTTTTCCCCATACAGCCAGTGAAATGATTGAGCAGACACAAAGTTTTGTGAGAATGGACAGAAATTTCTTCACTTGAACCATGGCCGGATTATAAGATAATGAGCCCCTGGGCACAGACATGCAGAACACCCCACCACCTCTCCCAAACAGGTGCAAGACACAGATTTTACAGTTGTTTGGCCTCTTTTTGGTGTTACTTTTGCACCTCTTTGTAGTCATTATGCATCTCTCTGCAGTTTTGTGTCTATTTGTAGCCATTTTTCATCTTTTCGTGGTGATTTTTTGTCTCTTTGTAGTCAATTTGTGTCCCTTTTTGGTTGTTTTGCCCCTTTTTGTGTGTTTTTGTGAGTGTCTTTGGAGATATTTTGCATCACTTTGTAGTCATTTGTGCCTCTTGTGGTCATTTTAGTCCCCTCCAAGTCAATTTGCATTTATTCAAGTGACATTTTGCAGGTGAAGGCCCGGGGCCCTGACTCTTTGGGCTCCTGGGCTTGTGCCTGATAGGTCCGTTCAATAATCCATCCATGACTGCAACCAAAACACTGTAGAAATAAACTGCTGGAGGGTATGCTGCTCTCTTCCATTAATACACAAGTTATTTATCCATTAAGATTTTGTTTCAGCCACAAAACATCCTCTTCCATTGTTCTCTTTGCAAGCTACTACAGCACAACCCAACAACACATTCCCAGAGCATCTCTCAAGCACTTCACACTGTACCAGATTTAAAGAACATATGATCAAAGACTTGTTTCCACACTTACACACAAATTTGGACTGAGACTGTATCAAATAAATGCCTCACTCTGAACTAATACAGTCCCTACTTCAAGGACAAACAGTGGCCACTTATTAAAGTCATAATAATGTAAATCCATCTCTTACTTCTACACCATCTACTGCAACACCCACAGGCGCCATCTCAGTCCTGTTGTCTATGGTTGCTGATGTTGTTTGTTATCTGTCATCTTGCTTTGTTGTATCTGCTCTAATTTTGTCTTGATGTCTTGCAGAACAGGGGACATGATGCAGCAAAACAGTTTTAAGTGAACATGGCCAGCAGCATGTGATGTTTTTCTTATGTAAAATAACTCTTTTTACTACTCAAAGTATAATGTCACTCACAAATGTGGTTAGTGTGGATGCCGGATTTATCATCCATGACTTGTGCCCTCTGAGGAAGACTGTGTGTGGAGTAGTACATCATTCTTTTGACATCTGAACAGCATCTCTGAATGGATGTCTGCCCCAGACTACGGCACAACACAACATTGTATCTATTTGCAAATGGACAGATGCTGGGGGGAAACAAATTTCTCTGTGCTCTTATCTGTCTCTAATATGATTGTATTAAGTCATTTAAGGAGTCAAACAACAACAAAAAAAGAAAATATCCTCCTGAGACCCTGTGTCCTCATATGAGGACATCACATTTTGGATTTACTTAACCTTGCACTTCATTCCACTTAACTTAGACCTCTTGTCCTCATTCCTGGACACAGATTTGTGCCACCTAGTGGTAGTAAGACTACAATACACTAATCCATGTATAAACAAGATGGCAGCCATCATGGCCAAGTCAGTCTGCAGCTGATCCCAACACAAAAGTGGACAAGGTCCAAAACCTGATCACGTTTAACAGTTGAAACTTATTTATTTATGGTTAATAATGTTTGTAGTTTGATATGGCGACAAATTTGACCAATTTTAACAACAGCAACAGGCTGAGACACTGTTATTTAAGACATACTCATTTGAAGACACTGGGACGTTATTATCGTCTCACTGTCATCTCACTGACACTTATTATCATTGACAGTGTTCAATTTTTTATACTCTGGGTCCTACTGATCCCAAATAGCTAGGAGAAATTAAAAATGCATAAAAAGAATTTAAAGCCCTTACAGAATTGAGTTTGGCAAAATGTGACGGGCATTTTATAAACTATTTTCTGATACTGAATAAGGGCTACAGCTAATGACTATTTTCATTGTCAATTTTTCTGTTGATTATCGTTTCGAGTAGGTGTTTGGTCTAAAACAAATGTCAGAAAATGGTGGAAGATGACATCCTCAAATGTCTTGTTTTATCCACAACCCAAAGCTATTCAGGTTAATGTCATAAAGGAGTAAAGAAACCAGAAATTATTCATAATAGAAGCTGGAATCAGGCTTTATTGTCTTAAAAATTACTCAAACCAATCAATTGATTATCAAATTAGTTGGTGATTTATTTATTGATTAATCATTGCAGCTCTACATTCACCAAAGACAAATAATTGGCAGATTGACTGTTAATGACAATAATAGTTAGCTGCAGAGTATGTATGACACCAACAAAATGATATCATAAAAATTATTTATCAGTTCAAAATAACAAGCAAAATATGCATATACTGAGAACCAAGCCAGTGGAATAAAATTAAGACCATATATATTATCTGGATCTATAATTTAAAGCACATTTTTGAAGCCAAACACCCCTGATGTGTGATGCTGCTGTTCTCAGTCGTGTAATAAAGGCTGTATGGCTTGATTAGTACTGAGTGTATTGGAGCCATCACATTGAACACAGCGGTCTGATACCCGCCCAGTCTCAACATGTCAACACCCTCATCTAAACATGAATCATGTAAGCTTGAGGCTGTGGAAAAAAAACAAACAGTGCGATTGCGCTGTTTGGGCTCAAGCTTTTGGATACACACTCACCACAATAAATCCACACCTCTCACTGTGTTGATCAGATGATAATGCAATTGAGATTATGACTACAAAACCTAATCCCCCCGCCAGATCACCTCTAATACAGCACAACACGCGGACCTAATCATGACCTCTCCATGGTGCTGAAGTGGTGATTAAAAACAATATGCTTCATTATTGTCTTTAATTGGTGTGCGGGAGGGTATTTGAGATTTCACGCATTTCGCCCTGCCCTTGACGTGTATTTGTGGTGGTATTTTATAAACCCATTACGCTGAACTTTTGCCGCAGCTGCAGGAGTGGTTGTTGTGGTTGCTCCGGTTTCCCCACAAGTGGACGCCGCATTCCCATCTGCTTAAATATCGATAAGATAATCGGATATATCCTGCGCATATAGCACGCAGTGATGGAGCTGACTCGCTGCACAAACAAACACACACACTCACACGTACACACACATGCACACACAGAGCTGGTTTTACCATCTGAAGGCAAATATTATCCCACTGCTGCAATTCACATCGACCTTGATTTGAAGCATCGAGACTGCACCATGCTGACATCCAGCTCATGGGCTGATGTTGTACCAGAGGAGCACATCCAGCATTGTCTTCAGCTCTGCTACCGCAAGCCCAATAGGCCTATGTGCATCACTATTACATTTTTCCCCCATCCATCCGCAGATAATCCTGCGTGCCACTTACCAACATCAGTCCTGTCGGCGGCCCTCCTTGCAAAATGCCCGTGTGCTGATCAGATCAGATTGCTCTCCGGAATGGTGATTTTTGAATAAAAGCCGCACAGCAGCCCAGGAACCTGTGTAGGAAATACACCCCCCATCATGTGCTCACTGCTCTGTCCCCCAACAAATAACACAGGGAGAGGCTTAATGAGCACACAGTCCAACATATGCATAAATAAATGACACATATCATATTTACATTTAAACGCTTAAATCATTTTAATTTCTTATATAATTAACAGAGTATTGAGGTGCCATTTAGGCTGTAAAAGGTGTGATTCATTTATATTTTGCATAGCATTACCACTGAATTTAATTTGAAAACATATGTACAAACAAATGTCTTAAAACAAGACATTTTAAAAATTATTTTATCTTGGTTTCTTGCGTTAAGGTAGTTAAGAGAGTATCGATGTAGTTGGGATCGATTAGTACACCCTAATAAGCACTCTGCGCTCTGCTGATTATGCCTGAGAAGCGGGATTGTTATTATCCTGCACCTCGTCTACCGGAATGCTAGCTCATGTCTTGAATTGCCAGTCTTTATATGAATATTTTTGGTGTTTTTAATATGTTTGAAGCACCAAAAGCTACCACTGTGTGACAATTCAAAAAGGAAGTGCTTCTTTCGTGTTTCTTTTTGAGCTAAGTTAGCATTTATGCTAGCGAAATAGAGCTGTAGCATTATCGACCCTGTCCACGCCGCTAACTCTGCTCAGAGCAACGTTATGCAACAAAGACAGGCTTCCATAAAACGTCAAGGTTTTTATCGAGCAGCACCACATCCGCCAGCATCATGACCGAGAGAGCAAGCAAAGACAAACCCAGGCGAAGTTTGTCATTGTCGAAGAGTAAGAAGAAAGGCAACGTCAGTGCTGGGACTTCTGCCAGTGCTGCCACCACAGCTCCCATCACCTCGTTCTTCAGCAGCCAGCCTCCACTCAAGCTGGCATGCCCCCTGTGTGGCCAGTTCGTACCTAGATACAAGATCAATGAGCACATTGATTTTCAATGTCAGAACTTTGAGAGAGGAGACAGCAGTGCCGCCTCAGCAAGTAATAGTGTTGTGCCAAGCACCCAGCTGTCACCCAGGAGGAATCCCCCAAAGTCCCCAGAGCTGGATCCAAAGAAGGAAGAAGAGGTTAAAGAGACCGAGACCAGCCCTTACTTCAAAAAGAATAACTCTCAGCAGGCACCACGGGAGATAAAAAATAAAAGTGTGGTCAGGACAATTGACCTGGGAAGTCTCTCCTCCAAGTTATCCAGGAGATGTCATAAGGTACCTGAGAGGACACAGAAGGAGGATGAACATGCACCGCTGTGTCCTGAAAAGGAGATATGTACTTCTGAGACACTCAGCAGCTCACAGAAAGAAAATCATCTGAGTTTAGAAAACAAAAACGACAGTGTGACAGTCATTGACTTAACAGACACTCCAGTGAAAGGTCTATCAGACAAAGGACACCTTAAACACAAGACATCTAAATCAGAGACCCTCCAAAAAGTGGTTACCTCAAATCTGCCCTCCTCTTCCTCCAAACTATCAAAACGAAAGAAGAGACCAACTTTCACTGGCAGGGGGTCTGATTTCAGAAAAAAGGCTAAATATGAGGGGAGCAGCAGGGAGCCACAGGAGGTGTTGTCTAGTGATAATATAGCAGAGACGACTGATACGGACCACCTTGAAACTGAGGTACCCTCTACCATTACTTTTGACCCCCCTCTGAGCTCAGAGGAAACACATGGGAAAAGTGCTGCAGCAATCAATAATAATTCAGTGGCAGAGACTGGTGCTGACAACACAACCAGTCAACAGGCTGTCGAGAACTCTTATCCCCCACGGCTTCCCTACTACCTCCGTAACTTCAGGACCGTACTACAGGCTGTCCTGGAGAATGAGGACGACAGGTCATTGTTCAATCAGGAGGATATGTCATTCGTACATGCATTTGAGAAACTCTCAGGTATGCTGATATATCAGTCGGTCATTGGTAATTAATAAAAGTAAGGCCTCATCACTTACATGTGTTTTTTCTCTCAAAGTCATGGGGCAGAAGCTGTATGTGAGACTCTTCCAGAGGAAACTGAAGTGGCTGCAGGTAAATAAGCTGGATTATGAGGAGATATGCAGTGATCTGGGACCTGTCGCGCAGGAGCTGGTTCAAAGTGGTTTTCTACAGTCAGGTAAATGATACCTAATAAATTATTAACACATTTTTGAAACATCTTTGGTAAACTTAGCCAAAACCTGTTGATCTATTGGCATATTGATAATTATGTTAATGAGGATTGCGTTGGTTACATCTTTACAGTTTAAGCTAAGAAACACAATAACCAGTTTAAATTAAAATCTGGTTCCACTTCCTAAAACTTTGTAATCCCTCCTGATTTGTAACTTCTGTTCCTCAAAGGTGGTATAGATTGTGGTGAGAGTGACGAAAGATAGGAAAGATGCATGCTGGGATAGGCTCCTGCCCCCCCGCTGTTCTGCACAAAATCCTCCACTGCTTAAACAATGAATGGATTGATGCAACTGGTATTTATCTAGCTGCACTCAGTTCCCAAGTGGCTCCCAAACTCTGGAACAGTCTTCCTGTTGAAATTCGTCTTTCTACCACAGTGACCTCCTTTAAATCTCAACTAAAACTCATTCTTATAAACTTGCTTATAAATGTATAATTGTATAAAATAATTTCTAATCTACTAAGAATGTTTATTAATTTTAGTAAATGTTTTTTTTTGTGAAGCACTGTAAGTCTTGACAAGAGTTATACAAATCAAGTATATCTTAAAAGAATATATCTTATCCCTCTGAAACACCACATCACCCAAACATTTACATTTTCTGTTTTCCTTTTTTATGTCATCTTGTGCTTTTTTTGTATATCAAAGAGAAGGACCTTCAGGACTTGGGGGAGGCTCTGGATCTCCTGCCTGCTCCTGAACTTAAATCTCTGGCTAAGACTTTCCATCTGGGCAACTCTGGGACTCAGAAACAGCAGCTAGTGGACGGACTCCTCCGTCTAAGCAGGCAAAAGTCCCTCTTCTCCCTGACCTCTGCTCAAAACAACATTGGAGCTGTCATCCTCAAAAGGTGAGATGATCAAACACATTGTGTTCATTCACAGTATTGCAGTTATGACCTCAACCCTTCTCTCGCAAACCTTAAAGGGCAAAGCAGCTTGCGAGTTCCTGTGTGCGCCTGTGTCGCAGCCCTCGGGCTGTCTTCTCTCGCATCCTTCTTCTCTTCTCTCTGACGGACACCATGGATGAGGAGGAGATGGCAGCTGGTGGGCAGAACCAGCTCTTCACCATCCTGCTGGTTAACTCAGGACGCCTGGCCTTCCCAGACTACACGGTGCAGCGTAGAGCCATGGTGTTCCAGGACAGAGAGGATCTTATCAGGTGAGTCTGCTGAAAGAGTTTATGTGTCATCTATCCAAAATGACCAGGAATAAATACTCATGATTTTATCCATTACACCAGATATGAAGCATCAATGCGTGCCCTGTTAGAGGTGGTCTTGGCTATGCAGGGGGGTCAGTGGGAAGAGGCCATGGAGCTTTACTCTGCTGCCAAAAGTGCCTGGCAGGAGCTGAGAGAAAACCATGACCTCAGGTGACACAAATCTATTTATTTGCTTCTGTCAAAATCAGAGATATAGAGTCCCTCGGAATATATATTAACATTATCATTGTGTTGGACAGTCACCACGAGGAGCTGCCCTGTCTTCCTGCGCAGCTTCACTGCAGGATGGGCTTACACTCGGATCTTATCCAGAGGGGTGGAGATCTTGCAGAGGCTACGTCGCTATGAGGTTTTCTGACCTTATTTGCTCTCACACACATTTATGAAGAAATGTTTGGTGGTCACTCTTGAGGGAAGTGAAATTGAGGTTGTTAACTCTTATATATGTCTTGGTATTGTGGTTGATGAATCCCTCACCCTGAACTGCATGTGCAGTACCTCGTATAAAAGCTGAGGCTAAAACTGAGTTTTTATTTTCATCATAAGTTGTATTTTCTTTTGATGTAAAAAAAAAAATTGACTTCTTGACACCGCATTTTTTACATCACTGTTGGATTATGGGGATGTGTTTCATATGCATACCTCTGCTCAGTGTCTTCACATGGTTGACACAGCATGCTATGGCCCCCCGTAAGATTTTTAGCTCTTTTTTCTTTTTGTCTCTTTTCGTGTTATCTGTCTGTAACAGTATTTTTTTCATGAGGCTGCAGCACGTCTTGGCCAGTTCTCCCTTGAAAAAGAGATTCTTAATATCAGTGTGATTCTCCTGGTTAAATAGAGGTTAAATTAAAACAGAAAGACAAAAATGTCATAGTTAATGGATGTTCTGTGTCTGCTTTTGTTTTGCAGGAGGCAGTAGAGGAGCTGCGGTCTTTACTATTGCAGTTTGTTTACTGTCCTGACAGCCGAGGACGATGGTGGGACAGACTGGCACTAAACCTTCACCAGCACCTAAAAAAACCTGAGCAAGTGAGCACCAATATCTGTGGCTTCTTTCACCTCTTTAAGACATCATTTATCTCATTCTGTGACAGTGTGCATAGTAACAGCTGTGTGGTTTCAGTTGTTTGACGGTGGTCTTTTCCCATTGCTCCTAGGCCTATTTGTGCTATCAGAGATGGACTGTCAGACCCTTTGGTGCGAACTGGACATAAACTCTCTCTTCATCAGAGAGCTGTTAGGATGAAAGAGTCTGCCAGCTTGAAGAAGTATCGCCTGCAACTAAAAAATCTGCCCACTATCCAAGTCCAAGATGTCACACATGTAAGTTTAGCACAGTATGTCAGTATTTGGGTTTCTCGGGTAGAAAAAAACAAGTGTTAAAGTGAAACTTTGGTATTTTCAACCTGGACACTGTTTTCCGATGTTTTTGTGTCTCACTGACTAATGGAAAAAACAATTTTTAAAAGTGGTCCAGTGTTGAGAGAGACCGCTGCAGCTGCAGAAGGGAAACAGGTTGCAGTGTAATCCCTACAGGCATTTGTGCACCGTCAATTTGTGTCCATTAAAAGTGTTTGCTTTTGCCACCTACGAGCTCAGATTGTCTGAGATTGAACCTACAGAGAAATTAAATACTTTTCCTTACCCCTTGCTCATGGAAAAGTTTTCGTTCTGACATCGTTTTAATGGATGTAAAACTGATAGTGCACAATGGCCCTGTAGGGATTACATTGCAGCCTGTTTTGGGACTGCAGCTACGGCACTCTTGCTTAATACTTGACCAATTAAAAAAAATGTTGTCTGCATTAGTCACTTAGATACAAAGACATGGGATAATTGGATCCAGGTTGAAAAATACCAAAGTATTTTTCTATATTTGGTGTGCACGTAAAACAGTAGATATTTGAATTAATGTTTGTACTTTTTTTTTTTAGGTGACTATCCGGGGACAGCTGTTCCCTCATGAGGGGGGCATGGGTAAATCCAGGTTTCTTATAACAGTAAATGGCGAAGGGGAAGAAAGTGCTGAAGCCACTGTAATATGCTCTGTGGAAGAACTGTCTTTGGCACATTACCGCCAGCAAGGCTTTGACCAAGGTAAGCAGTTTTGTCTCACCTATTAACAATGTTTTGGTATCCTTTTATCACCTTAACGTTGTATTCCCATCATTCATTTATAGGGATCCACGGAGAGGGCTCAACTTTCTCAACACTGTTTGGTCTTCTGCTGTGGGACATCATTTTTATGGAGGGTATTCCAGATGTTTTCAGAAATCCATACCAGGTAAAGTTAGCTCTATCTGTGTTTGTATTATTTGCAAGAATGCATCCACTGAAAACCAGTTAAACTCATCTTCCTTTCTTCTCACAGACATGTCCACTGGATTTTTACACTGACTGTTTCTACGAGAACAGAAAAGAGGCAATCAATGCCCGTGTGCAGTTACTCAGTGAGTCGTCTGTGGAGACTCTGCATGACATGTTGGAAGATGTCTGGACCTCCCAGGAGGGTAAAGTGTGTTCACTGGTCAACTGGGAGCGTTTCTCGTCCCTTCAACAGGCACAGGTATGTACTGTCACTCTGGTAAATATACACTCATCGGCCACTTCATTAGGTAAACCTGTAAAATCTAATACAATTCAATACAGCGGCCATGAATTCTACCTTTACAAAGACAATAATGTCCAGTTTGTTTGACACTGTAAGTGAGGTATTCATTTAACTAGATGTTAATTATTGAGATTGAAGTTTAGTGGTGTTGAGAGGTGTTTCTAATGTTTTGCCCGTTCCATTTGTAATGTAACTGCTTATACCATTTTTATTCTCTATTTACAGTCTCTTGTGTCATGCCTGGGTGGATCCTTCTTAGGAGGGGTAATAGCACGAATGTCTAAAGATTACAGACACTGCCGTGGAGGTTTGCCTGATCTAGTTGTGTGGAACACCTCAAACAACAGCTACAAGGTGCGATCACATCACATCCTGGCTCTTTGAATTGATGTTTCTCTTTGGTTACGTGGATTATACTGCAGCATGCATTGTGACATGGGGTGTCTTGTTTTTGTAGCTGGTGGAGGTGAAGGGGCCCAATGACCGGCTGTCCCAGAAGCAACAGATATGGCTGGATGAGCTGCAGAAGCTGGGGGCTGATGTGGAGGTGTGTCATGTGACGGCTACTGGAGCCAGAGGAGCTCGTCTGGAATAAACAGCGACACCGAAGAACTGACTGATAAGACTTTGCTGCTATTAATCAGACTGTGGTCAAAATGGAAACATCAGCAGAAAAAAAATATGTGGGAGCTTTTTCTGATTCTGGTCATCAGTAATAGATGTTGATGTTTATCTCAAAAACTCAATTTATCTTCTGTATATTTCAAATGTATCCTGTTATTGAGTACAGGGAGTCTCGTAGTAGGGAGTGTGCCTTGTGACATGTGGCAGTAACATCAGGGAAAACACTGCGTTTAACAGGGAGAAGTGCATCATGAGATGAAGATCATCACTGAGAACTGCCAGGATCAGAAATAGCTTGCCCACAGATAATCAGAGCTGATGCATGACAGGAAATGCATCCAACAACCACATCAAACTGATGGTGTTTCCTTTTCTTTGGCAACACTTCGTTCTCAGGATCTTGGGTTGCCAAGCAACGAAAACTCACATTTAGTTGGCTGCTTATGAATTGTATGACAGCTCTACGAGTTTGTTATGCAAGTAATTACTGTGATAATATGCCTATAAATATGCTGCTCTTACACTACTCTTACTCTACCAGAAAAATGGCAGAGGGCTGCAAAAAATGATTATTTTTTTCATTATAGATGAGGTTGCTGTTTGTATTTTGTATTAACTGATTATTGTTTGGACTATAAAATGTCAGAAAATGGTGAAAATTACAATTTACTAGAGCCCAAGTTGTCATTGTCACATTTCATGTTTGGTCTGAAACGGTCATTCAGCTTACAACATCAACCATCACATCAGACAAAAAAGTAGTGAATTGTCAGAATTGAGAAGCTGTAACTTGGATGTTTTAGCATGTTTGTTTTATAAATGACTCAGATTATATATTGATTATCAAGCTGGTTGCTAATTATTATGTATTGGTAATTAAGAGATGTGACGCTGAACTGTCTTGGTATGCAAGGTGTGAGATCTGATGTGGACACTGGGGCAATAAAAGAAAGCTTTGATTCTATTGTCCTGTTTTCCAATGTGCCTTCCAAGATGTATACATCGCATACATTACATGACACCCATGCATAGTTAATGCTGTGCCTGGGCGTGCTCTAATGTATGCAGGCCGGGATCATGGACGCATTTGGGGGAAGGGATGCCGAGCTGCCGTGCGTCTGACGTCACGACGCAGGAGAGAGAGGGGGCGATGAGAGGAAGGTGCAATAAACACACAGGGCGTCTGCGCCTATCTAAGTAGGACAATAAAGTGAAAACGGCATCAATGCTCTAACAATGGATTTGTCAGACATGCTTCATCTTAAAGTTTTCCTTTTCGTGTACTTGTTAAACTACACCCAAGGTGAGTGAGGCGTTTTCAGAGAAAACCTTACAAGTTGTGCTGAATCCATGGAGCTGAGGGAGGCAGAAAGGCAGATAGCCCGTTAGCTAACAGGAGGGATCAGCAGGGCCTGCTTGTTATGAAGAGGACTGCACCCTTTTTGCCGTATTACTTCAAGCTAACAAATGATATATGGCGTAAAAGAAGACGTGGGTTCGTGCTGTCGATTGAAATAAGCCGACATTGATGGGTTATTTCTGCGGGTTGTCACCGTTTTTATTGTCAGGTTCGGGTCGGTTTTGTTGTTACCGTGCGAATAGCGCCGACAGCCATTGTTATGAGAAGATGGAGATGCCGACTGGGTTAACGGACCGTTAGCTTTGTGCTAGCTAACACTTTAGCCGCTAACGTTACGGTTTCTGTCTAAAATAATACATCTAACCACTGTCATTATCGTTACCTGCACCTTGTCAGGGTTCATAATTTATATGACGAACAAGTTTTCAGGTTTGCTGGCGTTATTTTGTTCTCTGTGTTGTTACTGGTCAATACTGTGTCTTTTGCTATTGTCGCTATTCTCTATTATCACCCACTGTTAGCCGCTATAACTCAGAGTTAGTATTTTGAATATAATCTGTCTATCTGATTTTTGGGGAATGAGATTGCTCCTCCGTAAAATGCTGTATTGACTTGTTATGTGCCTAACATTACATTGTGGCATCATATACCTGCTATACGCCATCACCGTGCTTTTAAATTGTATATTATTAAAACAAAATGAGCTACACATGAGTTAAATTTACCTCTTTAAGCTACAGTCAGCTGTAGTCTCTACATGTATTTTGGCACTGAAGCTTGATCCCTTGTCAAACTGTCAAAACTATCAGTCACAACTTTACTTTTCGCGGAATATCACCACCCTGTGTGCCAAGACTATCCTCCAAAATGAATGTGATTGTGCTTTACCACGTATTGCTATGAATCTTAGGCTGTTTTGTATGGGCTTTTAAATAATAAGGATGATTGGTGTGATAATAGAAATATCTACTCTGTGCTTATTGTCTTATTTTTGTAGGCTGTGGGAAATTAAGATATTTTGGGATAGTCGTTGCCTTCACTTCTCATAGTCACCTCAATGAAAAATTTAATGTTATCACTTGAATATTTCATACTTCACATGAACAGAGAACTAACTGAAGCCTGGTCTACTTACCCATGTTTTTTACATAGTTACTCTGAATCCTATAATTTATGGCTCACTAGTCTGGCATAATTACCTGCCAGACAGCACTAATTATACCCCATTTACTGAAAATACTCTCTGTTGGTTTATATGTTAAGGGGCAAACATCTGATATTACAGACTTGCTAGTATGCTCAGTTTCCTCTCTATACATAGAAAACAAATTAACTTTCAGAAGGACCCAAATAGCCTAAACAAAATTACTGCATGTTTTCTTGAAATGGAGTTTGTCAGACTGCTTTTGAGTGTGAAGCAGTTGGAGAAATGGGTGGGAATCTTTTTCCTTCGAGCCCACCACCCACTCCTCTGGTGGCGAAATAATTATGCTGTGACGCTGGGGGCTGTTGTTAAGCACAGCTCCAAAACTGGCATCCATTTGACTTAAGTATATTTAGCTGTATTTTTAAAACACAGACCATACTGGTTTGCTGTCCATCATTCTAATCCTGCCTGTCAGACATTCACCTGAGCATCCAATTTTGGGCACCTAAATTATCTTAATGTGTACCATGCCTCAGTTACTTACTCTGAAACACAGCTGTTATACTCTAATGTCACCTTACACCTCAAATTAGATTATCTAATGCTTGAAATATGTTGCCTAACATACAAACTAGTGTTTCAGTTTCTCTGCCATCTGCTAAACAGTCTATGTGACAGACACACTATGATACCAAGGCTGTTACAAACTTATTGACGTGGATATTTGTATTTTTCCTCAATATTTGGTAGTTTACAATATGTCTTTTATGTTTATACTTTTTATTGCCTTTGTCTTATCTTCTTTTAATTTCATTTCTGTGTAATGAGCTCTCAGGCACACCTATATACAGATATTTTTTGGTCCACTTACGCACAGTGCATACAGATACACCCATAAATGAGTGACAGAAATATTGTATCCATTCATCTAGGATGGCTCTCGTGTCATTCATTTTGATTCTATAAGGACATGCATTTCGTTAAGTTTCATAAGACTTGTATTTTTCTTGTTTTTGCTGATAACATGAGTCCCTCTGTTCTTTTCACACAGGACATTATAGAAATCCCCTGAACAAGTACATCCGTCATTATGAAGGCCTGTCCTACGACACAGAGCTCGTGCATAGCAAACATCAGAGGGCCAAGAGGGCGCTTTCTCATGAAGACAAGTTCCTTCATTTAGATTTTCACGCCCATGGAAGGTTTGTCATCTTTTTTTTGTCAGATATTAACCTGAAGGGAAATTCTGTCTGGCTCTCTCTCTATTTTTATGTCTCCTCATCTGTATCTTTATTTACCTGTCTGCCTGCTTATTTGCAAAACTCGTATGCCTACATAGTGTATGATTAAAGGTGGAGGTCAGCTGTAGCAGAGATTTGCAGTGTGATTGACAGTTGTTTGCACTTCATGCTTTGTGTTTTATGAAACTGTACACCTGGTCAGGGGCACACAGTGGCTGTTTGGTGCAGGTGGATGTTAAATCTCAGCCTTGGTTCTTTCTGTGTAGTTTCTGTGGTTTCTGGTTCAGCTTAAATGTTTAATCAATTAGGTGATTGTCAGGAAATTACCAAGCCACTATTTTGATAATCAGTTATTCCTTCAGGACACATTTTAAGCAAAAATCCCAGATATGTTGGTGAAGATTCTCTGTTATCCAGGTCATGGTAATACTAAGTGCTATATTGTAGGCAGCTGGTCTTGCTTGAGTTTCATGAAGATATTTCACCTCTCATCCAAGAGGCTTCCTCTGTTCTAACTGAAACCCTGTAAGGGTTCACACCCACACTGAGTTTAAAGCCTGCGACTCCCCACCAGTCAGTTAGTACTGAAGAATCCTCTTGGATGAGAGGTGAAACATCTTCAAGAAACTCTAGCAAGTCCAGTTGCCTGTGATAAAGAACTTAAAAAAAATCCCAGACAGCTTCTCAGTTGAGATTGTTGGTTGGATAAAACAAGCCATTTGAAAATGTGAATATGGCTTTAGGTAACTGTAACATTTTATAGCCCAAACAATTAATCAATAATGGAAATGATTGTTAGTGGCAGCTGTAGTGTGTATCTGTTCTGATTCTGTTAGTAAGCCCTATGATGGAGTAGATGTTTCTGTACACTTGATGCCTGGGTGGGAACCCCCTCAATGTATAGAGGTTGAATGGGTGAATGGATGGGCACATGTAGCCCTTGTCATGGCTCTTCATCCAGCATTCTGAAGAGGTGTGTTGTTTGATAGAAAGTGTCCACACTCTCCATGACAAAGTCAAGACCATCTGGCTGGGAGCTTGGCAGAGGCTGTTTATCGTCCTGCCTGTAGCAGGGCCTGCTGTTCCCAAACTCTGGTGCTGCTTAATAGGGAAGAGAACGATAAGAGCTGTGCAAACAAACACACAGAAGGGAGATGTCTGTTCCTTTGAAAAGCAGGAATGTGTCAGCTTCTTTTCCTTTGAATTCATGACAAAGCTAGAGACACAACTCGAATTCTTACATTTAATTTGCAGCACCTCATCCACCCTCTGCATGCTGGTTTTGTGTATAAACATCTTCCCATATTTAAATGTGCCTTACATTTTCCCCCAGAGATTAAGTCATAACAGGGAAAAAACGTGGTTCAGTAGGATCTGTACACATGCAGGACCAGATTTATTTGCCATCATGTCGAGTTTGAACATTATTTTTTGATCTAAATCGTACAAAGACCTCTGTTTTCTTAGCTCTTCATTTAACTGCTGTGTAACTTACACACAGTACGAGCACACAATAAGAGCACTGTGTAGGTGTTACATGAAACCCAAGGTTTACTGTAACATCTTTGTTTCCCTGCCATATGTTTGAGTAACAAAAAACAGCATTGTTTTAAGATGTCCTAATTTTCTGTTCCCTCTCGTACAAGATAAAGACTGCAGCTCCCCTTTTGAAACAGAAAACAGTTAGATGTTTTCTCTCTAATGCCCTTCCTTTCACCTTTTCATTTGCATTTTCCCTTTTCTCGGGTGAATATTGCTTACCTCCCAAAGTGAGGTAAAATCCAGATCCATACCCAAATCCATAGACTCGCTCTCTGTGACAGGAATAATATTAACAGACAGTTTCAGATACAAACTTTGTGCAATACAGATACAGATGTTGTAAGCTATGTCATCACATTCAAATATCATTTGTTTTTCCGTTGACTATAGTTTGATGATTTCTTTGATTTCAGGCATTTTAATTTACGAATGAAGAGGGATACAACCTTGTTTTCCCAAGATTTTAAGGTAGATGTTTCAGGAGAAGAGATTCCATTTGATACCTCTCATATCTACACTGGAGAAATCTATGGTAATGTTATCCTACTCATTATAATACATTTCTTTGAATGTATTGCTGCAGTGTTGCTTGATACTCACATTTGCCCCTGTAATTTGGATTCACAGGTGAGAAAGGGACACTGACCCATGGCTCCATTGTGGATGGTAAGTTTGAGGGCTTCATTCAGAGCTACCACGGCACCTACTACGTGGAGCCCGCTGAGAGATACCTGGGGGGCAAAGACGTGCCCTTCCACTCTGTCATCTATCACGAAGACGACATACGTGAGTCCCCAGCAACTTCGGCTACACAAATACATTACCAGAATGTAATCATTGTGAATGTGTAATTGGATGCACGCTTATGTAAATGTGTGATCGGGGAAGTGCAAGGTTAGGGCAGCTGAGCTGATGGAGGCAGACTGGTGCGATCACCCCCCAGGGAGCAGAGATACCCGGGGTGCTCATTAACTGAGTAACACGATCTTTCTCTCGGGCTACTGGCTCATTTTAGCAGTCTTTACAATGTTGGTACTGATAGTGAGCACCAAGCATACTTGACTACACTGGCACCCCCTAATTTCAAATCATCTGTGTACATATAGTATGTGGCTGAGGGGCAAATTAAACAGGAATGTGAGAGGAATCGCTAATGAGAGCGACGAGAAAGTAACAGCTCACATAGCAAAGCTAGGCTCAAGTGGCGTGTAAGTACATCCATTAGCTGATCATGAATAGCGCCAGAAATAGAGGGACTCAGGGGGTTAAGTAGCTAACATTGTCTCCCATAATCCTAACTGTGTTGTGTCTGCCTCTCTCACTCAGACTACCCGCACAAGTACGGCCCAGAGGGAGGCTGCGCTGATAGCTCAGTGTTTGAAAGGATGAAGAAGTATCAAGCCTCGGCCATGGAGGAGCCACCCAAGGTGAGCTTCACCGCGCACCACAGCAGACCCCTACAGTGTCTGTTAAAGGGGTAGTTTGGCTTTGGGGGGGGGGAATTTCCATTTTTCTCACCTAGTCAGGGTCAGAGATACACAATGGATGTCTTTGTAAGTCTCTGTGAGCACCTTGAGGTTAGATTGACAGGCAAGGATAGCCTATCTCAGCCTAGGTAATGAATGTCTTAATGAATAACTAGTAGGTCATCAGAATAGCTGGAAAAAGTTGTTCTTTTCTAAAAGTTTTGTACTTATGTTGTCGTTAGAATCGCTAGAATTTAAATACTTAGAGCCTTGAAGTACACAACAAATATCAAATGCCTGTAAAAGTATAATTTGGATGGAAAATTGTTTATAACAGGTTTATTTAGCATGTCAGTCCTTCTCGTTAGCACACATTATTACACAAATAAGCTTGGATACTGTACTTGACTGTATTGTTAACTAGACACACGTTAGTTAACGGTGACTGTGCTGGTTTTCCTGTATTGTGCGCAGTCCGTGGGTTTACACCTGTAAGCCATTTTTTCTCAACTAACACCTTGGTACATAGATAGAATTAAATACAAGTATAATAGCAGTAATATTATATTTGGATACCTCTCCCAAAAAAGCACACCCAGCTGTGGGTGTAGCCACATAAAGAGGAACTGGACCTGAGGTTTGACACATTGTAATGACTTGGTAGATTGTGAAATTATGTAAATGTATAACGCATGGTTTAGTTTGACCAGCCAGCTGCCAAGAAGAAGTTTCACAATGTATTTCTTTTAATTCGAGAGGAGCTGTTACTCATGTCTTTGGCTGACATGAATTGAGGAGAGCTAGGTTAATCTCACTGTCCAGTGATCTTTAAAAAACCCTGGAGGCCATTTAACAACACTTACTGCTGGTCTGAATGTATTTCCAGAAACCTCGAAGACTGTTCTAAACATCTGCATGAAAAAATATTCAGTCCACTTCACAACATAAAAGATTTTAACCCCTATGTCAAGCTAGACCTCCTCTATAATCCAAACAAAGGTGGCAGTATGAAATGAGTATACATCCTTGTTCAAGTTACACCACGTGAACCAAAAATAAAAATATATGTTTCCAAACCAAAACATTCCTTTGATTGGAAATTTAGCATTCTTTTATTCTTAATATTTCTTCTTTTTTCCCCCTCCATATTCTTGTATGTGTCATATAAAGTACATGCTCCACAGCAGCAGAGTTGCAGCTCATGAACATACTCAATCTGAAACACCACAGCCTAAAAATACCAGACATTACTTATTTAGCCACTGTTTGGTTGAAAATGCTATATATATGTTTTATTTAACTGTCTACTTCTTACTCTCCATCTCCCCACACCAGGAGCTCTACACTGAGGAGAGCTTTAATGATCCCGTGCTGCTGAGGAGGAAGAGGATGGCACAGGTCGAGAAAAACACCTGCCAGCTTTTTATTCAGACTGACCACCTCTTCTTCAAGTATTACAAGACCAGGGAGGCTGTCATTGCTCAGGTAACACGCGGTCACAGTCTCTCACTCGACACGTGCTACTGTGATGTTGTTAGAATTAGATTTATGGAGTCAGATGAAGGATATTTTGTGTGGTGTTGCTGGAGAGGCACATCTTTAACCTTCAGTGATGTCATTTATATGAGTAAAGGAATAATTATAATTAATACTGGAAAAATTACATTCACACACTCTAATTTTCTGAGTGGAAAACACGCTGGCAGGCTGACATGGACAAAACACAGTACAGCAAAGTGTACTCGAGTTAAAGTGTTTTTTCTTGTCATGTTTTACTCTTTCAGATCTCCAGTCATGTTAAAGCCATTGATGCCATCTATCAGGGCACAGACTTCATGGGCATTCGCAACATTAGCTTCATGGTGAAAAGAATCAGGGTAAGTCTTGTACAGATTTTAAGTCTTCTGATTCGGTCACTTCCTCTTCCCTCTAAGCTCATCATCATCATCATCTTGTTCTGTAGATAAACACCACCAGTGACGAGAGGGACAGGTCCAACCCATTCCGCTTTGCCAACATCGGTGTGGAGAAGTTCCTGGAGCTGAACTCGGAGCAGAACCATGATGACTACTGCTTGGCTTATGTTTTCACCGACAGAGACTTTGATGATGGCGTGTTGGGTTTGGCCTGGGTGGGAGCCCCTTCAGGTACTGAGAGACATCAGGAACTGCAAATAATCTGCCCTATTTTTAATGCATTATATAACATATATCTTAAAGGTCTAGTGTGTAGGATTTAGTGGCATTGCCAAGCATATATTAAGAGAACTGGATTCAGCGACAGAGGTGGGGCCTCATTCATTCCTATGAGGGCTGGAATTAGGCGTTGGAAACAAAAAAAAAAACATACCATGGTATGAAATTACCCAGATATCAGAGAGCAAGCGCACGTGAGACTTGCGGCGACTAAGCGGATAACTTCTGCTGGCTAGGCAGCTAACTTCTGGTTTAACCATTTACCAACTTTAATTGAGATAAAACTGATTTAATTTTATGGCTCTTGTAGACTTTCAAAATGTTATTGCACCAAATGACGTCTCTTTCACAATGTAAGTCTGTGGGCAAAAGTCTTTTTGGGCCTCATGGCATCACGTGGTGGACTCTGAGGTTGTAATTCCATGTTTGGTCACTATGTCAAAGTCATACACTGCGGTCAGGAACGGCAGTGGCTGTTGTGAAAATGCGAATGACCCTTTCAACAGCCAGTGTTTGGTTTGTCCACTCTGGGCTACTGTAGAAACAACATTACAGACTCCAGGAAGGAGGACCCACTCTGTATGTAGATGTAAATGGTTCATTCCAAGGTAACAAAATCACAATGATTCTCTGTTTCAGGTGATCATACACTTACAAAAACATAGTCATAATTATTATATTCAATTTCTGCTAATATATCCTCCTAAATCCTTCACACTGGACCTTTCATGTTGAAGATACTTTGCACTGGGTTGTAGGCACATCATCAAAATGGGCACCCAGTTTGGACCGAATACGAGATTATTCTGGGAAAGCATCCATGATTTACAGTGTAACTTAATTGTGACTTATCTGAAATGCACATTGCAGCTAAAACAAAGAAAAGTGTTGGTGGTATTTGGGATTGCAAATGCAGATAGATTCAGGCTGTAATGAGAGCCAACTGCAGCTTCAAATATCAACTCCAACAGTATGCAGATGTGATGATTCCCCAAGGCTTTCATTATGGCCCTAAACGTATATTGCTTGCACTCTCTAACTGCTGAAATGGTAACTAAGATGTTTCCTGTGCTGCATTCTTTATTTGAAGTTGTAACGGAAGATATTGCACTGTCGAATTCTTTAATGTGCCGTGGGAGGTTATGTGTCTCCTGCTGGCGATGACAAACCATTTGGATTTAGCGTGTACTGTAAACATATTGATAAATCACACTCACTGTGTTTTAAAATAAGGCATTATGTCATCATGACATTAATCAGATACTCCCTCTTTAATGAGCAAAATCCTTCATGTTTATAGCTGTGGTTTGGAAGACGGTTTGTTCCAACTTGTGCTTCTCTTTTCCAGGGAGCTCCGGAGGCATCTGTGAAAAAAGCAAGCTGTACTCAGACGGAAAAAAGAAGTCTCTCAACACTGGTATAATCACTGTACAGAACTATGCCTCCCACGTACCTCCAAAAGTCTCCCATATCACTTTTGCACATGAAGTAGGACACAACTTTGGCTCCCCGGTGAGTTACTTAGATGTGCCACATTTATGCACGGTGAGAAGGAATTTATGCGGCTGGTACACTTTGTCCCTTCTTCTTCTAACCTGCAATTTTTTTTCCCTTCTCATTCTTAGCACGACTCTGGATCTGAGTGCACCCCAGGAGAATCCAAGAGCCAAGACAAGAAGGAGAAGGGCAATTATATCATGTATGCGAGAGCTACATCAGGAGACAAGCTCAACAATAATAAGTTCTCCATCTGTAGCGTACGCAACATCAGCCAGGTGCTGGAGAAGAAGAGGAGCAACTGTTTTGTTGGTACGTTTCACTCTTTTTTTAACCTCATCTGATTCTGCTTTCCCTGTACTGTTGAGTGTAGGTGATTTTAACCCCAGTGCCCTGATTAATGGTTTAATTCAGGAAACTACAGAGGCACTAACATATTGGCTGATAGTAGCCAAGCAACCCTGGCATTAGTCCAGTTTTATTGTTACTGACATTTGGCATGGTGTTGAATTTTGGTGATCTATTTTATTTTAAGTGTCACAACTGATACAGGATTTCTGCAGATCCTTTAAGAAGTCTTAAAACGTATCATTCATCTTAAAAGAAGGCCTTAATTGGTATTAAAATGTCTTAAATCAATAGATCAAAAGTCTTAAAAATGCAAAGACATGGAAAGATGGATTTAATTTTTTTCCCCTCAGGTTGCATTGTATAATCTCCAAAGTAATTTATTTTATTTCATCTTGTTTTGCTTTGTTTTCTTTACCGAATGCCTCTCGCATTAACGTCACAAAAATTAGGACAGTGGCCCCAGCAACACTCATGTTTTGTTTCTGGCCAGGATTCTCAGAGCAGAGGATTCCCTGTCTGCTAGTTAGCATTCACTGTACCCTGGACAACATGTGAAGGTGCAAATTCACAGGCTACTTGACCAAAATGTTGTGGCATGACAAACAAATTTATTTCCTTGTTCTGTTCTACCCTCATCTCCGCCACACCTGGACGGATAAAGTTATGTTTTATTTCACAAGAAACACTTGGCCCAAATTCTCCCTAACTCTAAGTTATTGAGGTTGGTTCATGCTTTTTCCCCCTCAATTTTGGTCATAAAATTTAATTCATTTTGTCTTAAATTTAATCCGAGTGTCTTAAAAAGTCCTCAATCAATGTTGTCTCAAGCTGTAATATTAGGGCTGTTATACCAGTAGCATTAAAAACATTTTTAATGTTTGCTGTTCATGCATTGGCCCTGGTTAATAGGATTGAGAAAATATTAAATATTTTTGAAGGCATCCAAAACCTGTCTTGGTACACCCGCACTTCATTATGTTTTTGCCTTTCCTCAAACAAACTGACAAAGACTTGTTTGTTTGAGTTGAATGTTGCACCGGGCTCTCTCAGGGGTCTGTTTCTATTTGAAGACTTTGATTTTGTTTCCCTGTTTATTGGAGCATCTCGCCCTCTTTAGAACAATATTTGTTTGGTTTGGTTTTGTAATGAGACACTTCTCATAGTAAATGTCTGATTTCTCATACACTTTCAGCCCTCAGTACAAGAAGTCAGAATATGAAAAATGTCCCAGTTTTCAGGGACCAGACTCGATGTTTGTTTTTCTTTCCACAAACAGAGTCTGGTCAGCCCATCTGTGGTAACGGCCTGGTGGAGCCAGGAGAGGAGTGTGACTGCGGCTACAGTGATCAGTGCAGGGACCAGTGCTGCTATGACGCCAACCAGGCGGACAACAAGAAGTGCAAATTAAAGCCCAATAAAGTCTGCAGGTAGATGTTGATGTTATTTCTGGTTGCCTGAGTGTTTTAGTTTTTATAAGAAAGATCTTGCTGCTAATTTTTGATCATTTTGACTAAAAAAACTTCTCTTGCCCACCAGTCCCAGCCAGGGTCCTTGTTGTACTGCTGAGTGCTCCTACAAGGGTCGTAATGAGAAGTGCAGAGAGGAGTCAGAGTGCGCTCACCAGGGCATGTGTAATGGAGTCAGTGCCCAGTGCCCCACATCTGAGCCCAAGGCCAACTTCACCGCCTGCCATGGAGAGACTCAAGTCTGCCTCAACGGGGTAAGTGGCTGAAGACATGAAGACACCTGGAAGAACTGGTTGTTATAGCAACTTTATCTTCATACCAGTCAGCGTCTGATCTCGCCTATCCTCATGCTCCTCCCCCGCAGGGCTGCTCCGGCTCCATCTGTGAGAAGTATGGGCTTGAGGCGTGCACCTGTGCCAGCCAAGATGGCAAGGATGAGACTGAGCTTTGCCACGTGTGCTGCATGGAGAAGAGTGAGTCATTTACCTTTTGAGTCCACCTTGATAAATATTTTTTTTGTGTGTGTGTGTTTATTAAATGTGCTTGAGATTGTGTCTTTTTCTGTTTGAATTGTGTTGACTGTCTGTGATTCATCTCCACAGTGAATCCCAACACGTGCAGCAGCACAGGATCAGAGCGTTTGGCTCGCTTCTTCAATAAGAAAGTGACCACGCTGCCAGCCGGCTCGCCATGCAATGACTTCAAGGGCTACTGCGACGTGTTCATGAAGTGCCGTCTGGTGGATGCAGATGGACCGCTCGCCAGGCTCAAGAAGGCCATCTTCAATCCAGAGCTCTACGAAAATATTGCAGAGTGGATTGTGGTATGTACTAGCTTCTTGATTCTGATTAGATGATTTATTACTATTATGAGGTGTTTCTGTTTTTTACTGTGTTTGATTCTGATTTGTGCCTCATTCTTCTTCTTCAGGCGCATTGGTGGGCAGTGTTATTGATGGGTATTGCCCTCATCATGCTCATGGCTGGCTTCATTAAGATTTGCAGTGTGCATACACCAAGCAGTAACCCCAAACTACCCCCTCCCAAACCACTTCCAGGTGAGTTTAGGAATTTACAGAGTTAATCACACCGAACATTATGTAATTTGTATTCATCTGTTTATAAATATTTTGTACATGGTTTACATGGTTTGCCATTGACAGACAAACTGTGTGTTTAACAGTTAACCAGTTAACAGGGATTTACCACCTGCCACCCACTGCACTGAAACATGTTCTTCATTTGTAGTTGCAGTGTTATTGTCACTGAAGGTGTTTGTGACATTGTGTATATCCCTCGATAGGGTTGTAACGGTGTGATATTTTCACTGCACAATAACTCACGGTTTTACGGTATCACAGTATTACAGAACTATTGTTATTATCAGTTACAATGAGTATTAAAAACAGGATTTTTGGGGTTAAACAAATGCTGAATTTTGAAACCATTTTTAACAATGGAAGTATGTGTAAGGAGGAAAGGAAATATGTGCACGCAAGAGAGATTATCCATCCAGTTGCAATTTTTTTCAGCACTGTAGATAAGCAAATGTACCCAGTATGATAACCGTCAATTTTGATATCACAGTATAGAGTTTCAGGGTATACCGCTTCAACTCTATCCCCTGAAAATAAAATGTCCTGGTTATTACAGTTAGCCTATTCTATGTCCCGCCCTTTTTCTGTCTGTGCTCCAGTAACAGATGAGCAAGCTTTGAACACCGAAGAACCTCAGTCAGATTTCATCTTGTTCTGTAGGGGGGGGGCTGACACATTGCATTGTATATAGTCACATCTTAAGTTAATTTATGTTAGCAAAACGCTAGCTAACATATAGCTACATGAAGAGGAGTTAGCCTAATGTCACATCAACAACGTCATATTTCTGTGGAAATGTTAAAGAGATTCGGAAAAGAACAGATAGGTTGGTTTCTAGCATTTTTTTTTTCAAGATGAGAGGATTTATTGTTAGCCACAAAGGATCAGCAAGTTCCTTTGTTAATGTTATCTCTGTAAGGCTATAGGCCGTCCCGAAGTAACAAGATGTTGACTTTTTACAGTAAACATAGACTAACAAGAGGTCAGCACCATGACCTGTATTCAGAAATAAATACATTCAGTATCTGTCTGATTCCCAGAGGGGGGAAAAGGGGAAACATACCTGGCAGTGCAGGAGCAATGTGGACTCATAGTCTTGCCATCCTCTGTCTCTACTTCTCTCTTTTTCGTTGAGGATCAGAAGTCACACTTCATATAGTTCTGCCTTCATTACTATAGTTAACAACATGAATCCTTGTCATACTGTAGTCCTTGCAGTCAGCTTCTGGAAGCTATATTGCCTGACACCCAGAAACTATCCAATAAACACTGCAGCACTGGGCTAAGTGGAACCAGCACCACCATGTTTCCTTTTTTTTCAAGCTCATCCGTCTTAGCAACAGTAATTAAAGGGGGCGGGACTTGGGATTCAATTGTTATACCACGAGCATCGTCTGAAAAAAAAATGAAAAACTAAAGATATCCATTTGATGGTCACATGCTTCAATATATAGACACTTTAAGTACAATTATAGGGTATGAAAACCAGGAACCAGGTGTCACACCAAATACTGAAATGAAAGTAAGGTGTTTTTTTTTTTTTTTTTGGCTTTAAAGGGCATATGATAAAATTGTTTATAAAAATGATGGTTGCAGCAGAATAAAATCAAATTACAAGCAGTCTTAAGTAGGGATTACAATGGTCACAGTGTGAACTTGCTCTTTCAAATGTGACCCAAATTATACCATAAAAGAGACTGGATCTGACATGTTTGCACAGGCTGAAAGGCTGTATTGTGATCCAGCTGAAGTGGCTTTTATTGCCTCACTGTGTGCTGTGTTAACTTCATATGCGCACATGAATGCCAACAGTGTCATATGATTGATTTGTTTCTATATTTTTTTCTATAGTTCCATTTTCTTCTGCTGAAATTTCCTAATGCAGCTCAGATTCTTTTGTTTGGTATGAATGCTGTGAAATGAACAGACCTTGAATCTTCAGAGGGAGTTTTGTAACATCTTCTTTATTGCCTGACTGGTTAACATGTGAAAATCTTGGGCTGTCTCAAAGGAATGATGACAAGTGTGAGAGAAACTGGTTGAAATCTTTGGTCATCTAACAAAACAAGTGGTCCTGGGTCGCACTGTGAGACGAGTCTACTGGACCAGAAAAGGCGGTGTCAAAATTCTGACAGTGTCGGATATTTAGGATAAAAACTCCACAATGAGTGGGATTAGATGGGCACGAATAACCTGTTTATGAGGCTTATGAGGCTATGGTCATGTTGGGGATATTGTGTTTACATGAGCACAGAGAAATCAGTTTATTCATGTCCATGTAGACGCATTGAATGACGATGTTTACATGCACAAAATATTCTGTTTGTAATTCTTGCTAGGGCTGGGCGATATAACGACTGTGTACGATATATTTATATATTTTAAAGCAAGATATAAATTTAGACAACACTGTTTATATCAATATAGGGTCAAGCTGCGTTACATAAGGCATGCCAGTGTGTATCTCTCCTCTCTCACACTCTCCACACAGCTCCGCCCCACTCATTCACTTTCAAGTTCTCCAGCAACACTAAGAGAGACACAGAGCTGCTCCTCTGTTTAATCTGTCTGTTAATTAGTTTGTGACATTGGTTCATATGTTACATGTGCTCCGCAAAATCAGTCTTTGAGAAGAATGAAGTTACCGCAGTAGCCGTGTGTGGTACAGCTCTGCGCTGCTGTTTGTTTCCTAGTTTGTGTGTAAAGTGGATCATAGCGCGTTGCCGTTCAAACAGGGCACATTTCTTTGCATTTTATTTTGATCACAGTCTGTTTTTATAAAAGTGCTTGTGACGTCTCAAGTGTGGCTTTGACTTGTAGGCCATTTCATAGAAAATATCAAGATATGTATCACCGGTCAGCCTGAAAATACTGAGATATTAATTTTTGTCCATATCGCCCAGCCCTTAATTCTTACTAAGTTGTTTACATGGCTAATAAAAATGACAATGCCACTAATACTAATACTTACGTGTCCTAGCAGCATAAGAATATAAAAAAAAGCTGTTTTCTTCTTCACATCGAAATACAATTTTTCTATTGGTGGCGGACTTGTCGATCTTTTATAATGTTTAAAAGGAAGTGTGTTTTTTCTTCTGACCAGACATGTGGGCTTTTCTTTTGGGTGTGCATCTCTACCACAGCCACCAAACTGCAGGCTAGTTGTACAAAGTGTTATGACAGCGCACAGAACTGACTGTAAACAGGCTGGAGAATATTTTGCAAACCCCAGTAGAAACCTCAGTTGAGACGCATATTCTGAATACACTGTATACATGTCCAAAGAGTGCTTTTAATACTCAAATAATATCATCACATCCCACGTCTTAATTGGAAAATGCTACATTCAGAATAAGGCCTAATCTTGAAAACCCAGATGGAAATTGAGAATATTGTCATATCCAGAATAATAGTGGAATATGTGTGTGTGTGTGTGTGCGTGTGTGTGTGTGTTGTGTGTGTATTTGTGTGTGTGAGTTAACATAGTCAGTGCAACTGCTGCTGTGACTTACATTTACAAACCAGTCATGTTGCAGAATTAAATTTCATGTTGTCCTCTTTTTCTGTGAGTGGGTCCACACTCTCCTCTTTTGAGGCTTTTTTTAAGCAAAGTGGCAGCACCGTCACAGAGCAGTGCAGAGGGATGACGCAAGTTAATGATGTGTGTGCTTGAAACTGTTTTATTTTTTTCCTAAATGTTGTAGTGCTACGATTCCCCATTCTTACATCACATCATCTGGCACATCTCCAAATTGATATCGTACAGACTGACACAGACTGCGACAAAGATTTTATTAGATCCATCTCTCACAGTGTGGCGTGCAGTGAACTTCCGAGATTGCTGTTATTGCAGTGTAGGCATCAGTAGCGGAGTGTCAGGAGGTGCAATTTTGTTTGGAGTAAACCCACAGTCTGTCTTTTAACAAGCTCAAATAACTGCCTTTCTCCTCACAGGCACTTTGAAGAGGCGGCGAGCGCAGCAGCATGCTAACTCCCAGGTGCAGCACCAGTCCCAGCACCCGCACTCCCACCAGCACGGACACGGCGGGCACGGCGGCCAGCGGCAACCCCAGAGGCAGCCTCAGCGGCAGGCGCAGCCCCAGAGGCACCACCGTCAGCCCAGAGAGAACTATCAGATGGGCCAGATGAGACGCTGAGACCCTGCATCCCGCCCCCCTCCCCCCAATGCCTTGGCTCCTCCTTGTGCCTACAGTGGGAAACAAAAGCGTCACTCCATCCAAAGAAAAGCCTGACATGGTTGTTAGTCATCATCATATCCTCCATTTACAGACAAAACAGACACGTGAAAAAGAGAAAACACTATCTAGCAACTCGATTGGCTCTTTGTGGAGTGGACTCGACCATCAGCCATTTCCAATGCAGTGCGATCTAGCATCTTTTTCCACCATTTTTTTTTTCTTTTCAAAGGAGTGCCAAGGAGTTAAGGAATCATGTGTAGCTTTAGTACATTCTGTGATGTGTTTTTCGTTTAATTGCAACGTCTTCTTGAGTGACACGCCCGTGGCTGCTGGTGAATTGTTCCGTGATATTTTTTTTTTCTTTCGCCATCCTAGCCAGGAATGAGAGACACTCAGTGGGGATTTGCGGCACTTTTGTGATTTACACATGTCAAACGGCAAAAGACACAGGCTCCGGTCTCTCGTGCAGACAGTCTTCTGCATGTGACTGTACATATTTAGTGTATCATAAGTGAAAACAAACTATTTCTTCTACTGTAAATGTGTAATTCTTCACTTTTTTTCTTTTATTTTTTCGGTTAGTGCTCTCAGGACTCTTAACACATAATTGAAGGAATGATGGTTGTGAGGAGTTCCTTGGACGCTGCAGCGGAGGATTTGGCGCCATCAGGTTCTCTTCGTAGTCGTCCAATCAGGTGGATCTCTTTCACTTTCGTTAGATTGCTAGATTTGAACAAGGTCACCATATCCCACTTTTCAGGCCTTCTTTGTTCAAGGTCCCTTTTTTTCATCTTTTTTTTTTTTCTTGTCTTGCTAACGTCATGTTTTGCTCATGTTGTGTAACAAGCTCGATGAGGTAAAGAGTCATGGGAACAGAAAGGGAAGATCACCTAGTTTGGTACACCTTTTATTCTCTTTGCCGATTTGTTTTTGATAATGAAGAATGAAATAACCACTAACTGAAGCTGAAGCTGATTCTACCTGTTCACATATGAAGACGAGGGAAAGTGAAGGCTGCTGTGGCTTAGTGTAGAAGTGAGAGTGTATCATGTTACAAAGTTAGTTTACATGAGTGTGGAAATAAATTTAAAAATGACTCCGGTGTGGATGTACAAAAAAAAAAAAAATGTAAGATTAAATCATTCTATTATTCTTCAGATAGCGAATCTAAGAACTTTTCAATGTGGGCATGCAGACACATTTATTAAATGTGACTATTAATTGACCAAGGTCTGTAATATTTGTATGTCACGCAACACTATTTTACTTTGACAGCTATTAATGTTAGTCTTAACACAAGTGGAAGGAGCAGCAGTATTGTCACACTATTCACACGTTTCCTCAGTGTGTTCACCAGATTCACAAGAGACGAACTGCTGTTTTATTTTTTTAAAAACTTACCTGCAGTTTTCTCCCGGTCAGATCTCATCACGGACTGAATCCCCTTAAGAGCTCATGAGTGCGGGCAGGTTGACATCAGCGTGCCATAAAACTTTATACAGCTGATCTTTTTGTGCACAGGTTTTATAAAAATACAGGAAGTTTTCAGAGCCACTTTAAACGGAAGAAATGAAGGAGATGTGATTGTTTTTTCTGTTGGATTGTTTGACCTCAGGTGTTTTTCTTCCTCCCCTCACCAGCACGGCATGAGGGGCATTTTGGAAAATTATAACACTAACCAAAACAATTTGATAGTCTGGTCAGGATGTGTTGTGCAAAATCTCACTATTTTATTTACCGTGCAAGCGTTTCACCCACCGATGGGATTTTGGGGAGTGGGTGAAACGTTCGGCACGGACAAACAAAGCTTGGGAATTTTGCATGATGTGTTCAGCGAAGGACATTTTGTGCTCTGACTTTGTTTTATCCTGTCATTATTATTTTTGAACGCATGCAGTACTAATCACAACTAATATCGTACAACACTAATGGTCGTTAAAATCACACATGTGCTCTGGAGGGGACTTTGAAAACAACGTGTCTCACAGTTCATAGTTTATTTCACATGGCAGATGAATCAGGCGGGTCGGCGGTTGCTATAACTTCTCATGTCTGTACAAAATGGAGCTCTTTTTAAATTCTGTCCTCTAGGCTGGATCGCGCCTGTTACGCCTGGAGAATTTACATGTAAACTTGTACAGTACTTCGAAAAATTTGCATTTCATTTGAAAAATGAAAAATTACATTTTGATACATCCGTTTCATTTTTTGTATTCTAATTCCAGAGTAAGTTGTTCAAAGATGTTCATATGTGACAAACTTTCCTCTCCTCTAAGTTATTTATGTTCTTATATGTGCTAGTTGAACTGGAGTTTGCTTATGCTTATGCTTTTTCTCCACCATCATCAATGGTAAAAACAATTCAGGGTGATGGAGTTAATGTTACATTCTCATTTTTGTCTTCGTTCTCCTGTGGCATGGTTTGGGTAGAAGAGCAGAAGAATAATGCCTGTAAATTTACTTTCTTTTTAATTTCGTAGTCTTGGTAAAGTTTTTAGATAAACGTGCACTGAAAATGTCCAAATTGAGTTGAAATGTTGTAGGTGATGTAGGCCGAAAGAACACAAGATTAAAAAGTAATACTACTGTCTGATTTTAATGTTCACTGTGTTTTATACAGTATCGGAAATTTTTGTTCACTTTGAACATTTTTACTAAAAAAAAAAATTTCAAATTGTATTGTGCAAAGAGATGTAATTTTTGGAGTACTTGAAATGCATTAATTAAAAGACTCGTTCAAAATAAAATAGACCCCTGTTTACTGTCTGTAATGTGTGCTCTCGTCTTCTCTCCCGCTGCTGCAGTGTCAGTGGTGTGTTTACAGTGCAGAGGTTTAATGCAGAGGAATTTTAAAAGGGAGCAAATTTTACATATGGAGATCAGTTTACTCATCAAGTACCACTCAGCCTGTGTAACACTGTTGTATAATGTCCTCTGAGGCTCCTGACGATGTCAGCAGAAATGTTCCAGATTGGGCTTAAGACTTAAACATGCAACACAAAGCCTGTGTTACAAACTCAATGCTCAATGAATCCATCAAACTTTATTTGTACAGCACGTTTCATACGGATGAGTTCAGTTCAAAGTGCTTCACAGACCACTGATAATGAGACAGAACAAGTGTAGACCAGAAAAACAACAAAAAGACAGAAACAGTTAAACAATATGTGACCAATGTACGTGAGACAATAAAAATGACAATATAAAAATGTAGAAAAAATATTTTAAAGCTATAACAGTAATACTAGTCAAACAGTGAAATTAAAAACTAGATCAGAGAACTTGATAAAAATAAAACAAAAACAATAAAATCCCAAAAAATAAGGCTATAAAAACAATTAAAATAATAAAAATAGGCTAATATCTAGATTTGATACATTAAAAAGACAGCATATATAATAATAATAATAATAATAATAATAATAATAATAATAAATAATTATTATAATTGATAAGAGGGATAAAAAATTAATAGTACTAATAAAGGGGATAAAAATTAATAAATGATAAAGGGATAAATTTATAATAATCGTTAAAAGGTATTTAAAAAATGTTAATAATTAAAGAGAGATAAAAATTGATGATAAAAATAATCGATAAGAGGGGTAAAAATTAATATTACTAAAGATAATCAATGAGGGATAAAAATCAATAATAAAGGGGAAAAAAGAAATAATGATTTATAAGAGGGGTTAAATTAATAGTAATCATTAAAAGGGATAAATTAAGGGATAAAAAATATAACTGATACTCAATAATTGACGAGAGAAAAATTAATAATAATTTGCATGACGGATAAAAAATAATATTGCTAATACTAATAATAGCTGAAGAGAGGGATAAAAGTAATAATAATAATAATATTTCTAATACTAATCATCAGTGAGAGGGTTAAAAATTTATAATAATTGATGAGAGAATAAAGATTAATAATAATAATCCGTAAAAGGGATAAAAATGACTATTACTAATACTACTAATAATTGATGAGGGATAAAAATGAACAACACTACTAAAAATAGTAGTTAAAAAGGAGAAACAATAAATACTATTAATCATAATCTATAAGTGGTAGAAAAAATAAATAGATAGGCCTGTTAATAATAATAACAATGTTTGAAGGATGTGGGCATTTAACAGGCTGTAAGGGTCTGGTAGAAGATGTTGTTGAGTGTCATTATTGAAGTACAAATTTCAGTGTTTTGGGATCTTTACCTGCACCATTGTACCTACAACTTGCTTTGTTTGCATTACATATACAGCTGAAGATCTTTTTGCAAAACAAAAATAATCAAATGTTATTAATAATAAGGATGAGAGGGGTCAGATTTATAGCACCCTTGTGTTTTTAAATGTTATTAATACTTTAAATTCTGCATTTTATTGTGTGAGCGTGAATGTTCAGTTATAAAGGGGGATTTTAGGATGAACTGTATAAATTAACTGATGTAAAGAAATGACCAAAAAAATGTAACACTTGCTTGTTAATCTGCCTTTTCTCTTGTGTTTGTCACTGGAGTCTGTATCCTGAATTTGTCTTTTAAATTCTTCCATATTGTGAAGTTCTTGTAAAGTTGACCTGCTGAGTGCAGTGGAGGGGCGTTTACAGCAGAGGGAGCAGCTGCTGTGGGTGAAGTGTTGGCGCCGGAGGCACCACGAAGCCACACACAGCTTCTCACCCCCCTTGTTTTAATCCAGGGGAACTTAAGCAATCATTGATAACTCAACTGAGGAACTCCAGATAGTGTGTGGGCTCATTTACGCTCCATTAATGAGAGTGAAGTGGGCAGAAGGAGTTTCATTCAGCTGCTCAGACACTTAATTTTCCTTCACCACAAGTGAGCAGTTTATTCACAGTCCTTGTTTTCATTACACACTTTATTTACTCATTGTCTAAACTTATTGACGTCTTTTCCCTCATGAGAGTATTTGATGATGTAACAACCATAGGAAAGTGTACGCCCTGATCCTGGAAGCACGCATTTGCACATGCAATGGAATGTGGCCTGCTATTGATTTTCAATGCAGATCCTCAGCTGCACTCACTGGTTGTGACAAGAACAAGCACAGTCACCCACAACAAGAGTGTAGGTTCAATACTTTCTGGATAATGCAGGCGGAGAGTTGTAATGCAGGAGGTTTATATTGTTATTACCGATGCTGGAGTCTCTCTCAGAGCTGATGTCACTCTGTGCCTTTAGACAATGCCGCAGCAGAGAGGACAATGTTTCTGGTCAATATCCTACATTAAGAGTATCAGCTCTGTGCAAGGAGCTGACGTCACAGCCGATGAGCGAGCAGCACCTTTTGTCTCTCCTTGCAGTGACAGGGCATGATTGTGAATGTGGCCCCGGCCTGCTGAGTGTCGCCCAGACTGAACTGAGGGCCAGCTGACGCTCGCTCCAATGAGCAGCTGACCCAAGGAATGGAAACACAATGTGACTGCCAGTTCATTGTCCAGAGTCAGATTTGTTGAGGCATAGATTTGGTTGGATTTAGTTTGTATATCATGAAAACAGATTCTGCAAGAAATAGAACAACTAACCATTGCAATGCGCTGCTAGCAGTCAGTGACATCTGTGCTTTTCCTACTGTGATAACTCAAAATGTCTGCCGTGAAAAAGGCAAGCGGTGGAGGAAAGTTTTCACTACTCATACCACACTGTGAAACTACTCCACCTAAAAGTCACACATTGAACATGTTACTTAAGTAAAAGTATTAGAATATAATCAGAAAAATGAGAGTTTCAAAAGTAGAAAAATGTTATGATGTTATACTATTATATGTTATATCATTAGATTATTATTATATTATTATATGTAATTTAAGCATTAATATGCTGGTTATTTTCTTGATTAATTACCTAATAATTTGGTTTGTTGAAATTCAGAAAATAGTGAGAAATGCTGTCAACCAATAGTCCAAACATGTGGAGTCCCATTTCCACCACAAACTTTAGGTATAGTACCTTCAGAACCAAAAGTAACCCCTACGGACATGAACCTAGACCCTGGATTGGTTTAGGGTTTCCACTGCAGACAGTACTCTTAAATGCAGGCGGGATTGTCACTCAGTGCTCTGTCGAGCTGTCGTTGTGTTCCCTCCTCACCAGTGACGCAGAGAGAAGTCTGCACCTTGTTTATCGTCCACAGAACAGGGTTGCATGCCGACATTTTCAGACCAAAAAAAAAAAAAAACAGACTGGACTGAGTGTCTCTCTTTATGGGATATTTAAAAATAATGTGATTGTGCAGTGAGTCACTCTCAAGCAAGCGCAGGGGTTTAGTGTTGCTGGAGCACACAGGAACAATGCTCGGCCACATTTTTATCAATCAAGTAAAGATTAGATTATACACAGTTCACATAATTCGGTCAGAATCTTTATTTTTTGAGCGCTTTAAGATCCACTCATTACTAAAAGTGTATGTTGTCAAAGTGAGACAACAGAGACAAATGCAATGGTTGAAGCTGTAATGTTGAAATTTAAGGTGTGTTGATGGATTAATGTCTTCAACTGATACTTACACGTTTTGTTCAGCAAGTTTCATGATCATTGAACCCCTTAACATCATTACCATAACAAGAATGTAACATCACATTGATGTTCGGTAGTCTCATTTAGCTACTTGTTAGCAACTGCCTTTTCAAAGATACACAAGATTTACTGATACATTTTATTTCTTAAAACAAAACATGACACTTTCTTGAGTATGTGTTAACCACAGATAATATTTCAGGCACTGAACCACCATCCACTGCAGTAAGGACACAGCCTTTCTACATAGGGCCCGCACTCTACCAGCAGAGCCACTGGGGGCCCCTGGTACTCTATTCTCAGCAGACTATTCTTTCCTGTCAGCGAGGTCGTCTTACATCATTACAGCCAGTTCTAGGTGTGAGACGAGAATCACATGCACCTGCACATGTGGCGTTATTGAGCTGCCAGTCAGTCTATACGAACTGATTTTCCTCTCTGCTCCATGTATGCAATCATGCAATGTATACACGACAAACTGACATGAACAATAATGTGACTGTGCTCTGACCGTCAGACTGGGGTCAGATGAACTCGCCCTGCAGTGCTGTCATTCGTCGGTCAGACGCCGTTTCCTCCACCAGGCTGATTCAGCAGCAGCAGCATGAAGACGTTACCTGTACCGCCCAGAGATCTTTATTGTGTCTCTGAAACTCAGTTTACATATGCATGTTGAAAAGGGGATATGTGTTGTCTGGCAAGAACTTCTGTCACTGAAAGCATCTCAGACCTGTTTAATTTTCCTTTTTTTTTTTACATTTGCCTGCAGCTACAATCAAAACTGACCTAAAGCAAGTGGTGCTTAAGTACAGTTTTGATGCACTTATACTTAAAATTTCTATTTCATGCAGCTATATACATCTACTGTATGTCTTTAGGTTAAATTTAAAATAACAGTGTTTCCTCAGGTCATGTTCGGGTCATTTGTAAGCGTAAAAACAGAAGGACATGGTCTATCTCTTGCTGACAAGCTGAAAAGAGGCTATTTCAGTTGACCGGTGGTGAATCTGTGTTCTTTGGGAAAATGGGAGGCTCTCTGCTGAAGGCTTCAAGCCTGGGCGCTGATTTGCAGACTGCATATACAAGGCAAAATTCTGGGACACCGTCTGCAAGGTGAGAGGAGAGACATGTACAGGATTGTTAGAGGTTTTGAAAATAGAATAGCCTTCAAAAATACTCTCAGTGTGTCTTGCAGTGTCTCCCTCTCAGCCCTGCTCTATCTTGTTGCCACCGGTTAGTCAACTGGGTTCAGGTGTGCTGCTGCACACAGGTGAAGGGGTGTGGCCATTGGGGAACAACAGAGCAGGGAATTGTTTTTGGAGGGTTTTTTTTATTTTATATTGTTTGCTAAAGAGGAAAGGAAAAGTGGTGGAGACTGGACAGCCTGTATTGGCAGGATGTTTTGGAAGGTTGGAATACACTGAACAGAAGCAGTCTACAGCACAGAAACACCAAGGTTTTCCTCCAATTTCAAGTTCACGTGAAAGCAAGGGGCTTCATAACCACACTGCAGTGCCACGTCAAAGTAAAAACAAAACTATGTCAATTATATATAGGCGGGAGTGTGAACAGAAAGAGGACTGAGGCCCCATCAGGTCTTGTTTTTAAAGGTTTATTAGTGAAAACGCCCCTAATCACAAGGTTGGCGGTTAAATCTGCAGCCCTCCTGTCCACATGTCAAGGTATCCTTGACCAAGATGCTGGACCCAAAGTGGCTCCTGATGTGCAGGCCAAAGTTTTGGCAGCTCTGCCACCATTGGTGTATGACTGTGTGTGAATGGGAGGCCAGAGATAGTGTGCTTTGTCCAGTAAAGTAGAAAGGTGCTATACAAACGCAGTCCATTAACTTCTTCCACCACTCACCAAAGGTGTGAAGAGTCTGTACAGGATGAAAGAAAGGCTCTCTTACACTTCAACTTTTTAATTTTTCATGAATAACCACATCTCTTTTCCATCTTCAACCCTCCAACAGTGGAGTCACGCTGCCTGAGGTTCCTGAAAGAGTTCAAATCAGACATCGCCCTGTGCCTCAGATCATTAACCAGAGTAATCAGCTCATACAAGAGATATTTTACAGCATAATGCTCCGAGCTGACACTGAGAGGTGTAATCATCCTCTGCAATCTTAACAACTGAAAACAAACGATGTATCTCTTGTGTCGGCCCAACTGTAGCTGAAGGTGTTCAGTCTTAGACTAATAAACGCACTTGTCTGCCAGCGAGGTTTGCTGCAAAGATTCATGTCTGCCGTTACTGTCTGCTTTCGCTTAATCACACGAGCTTACACAACAATTTAAGGGACGTTTGAGAATATATGAGGTAATGGTGTAAATACTGAGATGGAAATTACATAAACAAACCGTCAGCTTAACGGCAGTTTTCAGTGATGAATGTAACAGATGATGGAGTCTCATCCCTGCAGTGAAATACCTCGGGTGAAGTTTGATATTTGTAGAAACTTTAATGTAGACAAAACAGTACAGAGTGAAATACAAATGTTAATAAAGAACAGGAGGGAGGAATTCTTGTGGTTTGCAAAAGAAGAAATATATAAGTTGTGAGTGAATATACAGAGAATATCGTCACAACCACCAAAGAAAATGGGAGCAGACCTAAAAGGAGCAACACTATTAGTACCACTCGTTTCCAGTGAATAAAGCCAAATAAAGGATCTAATATCTATGATACAGTATTTACAACATATATATGAAAAGTTATAACAATGTGAAGCACACAGGACTGAGATTTTCATGTGTTCTTGAAACATACAACATAAAAAGTTAAATTACAAAGGAGACAGTCCGTTATTGGTGCTCGTCACCTGACTGACAGTAAAACAATCTGGACCAGTTAGTCCTGGAGGTTAATGTCTTTTTCTTTTTTAACTCATGGTGATCATCTCATATTTGTCCTTCAGACTGCTGTCCTCGTCGTCCTCATCTTCCTCCTCCTCTTCCTCCTCCTCATGGGGCTTCTCGGGCTCCTCGCGGTGGTGGTGCAGCTCAATGAGCAGGTAGTAGATGACAGCTGCGACCACACCGCCCACCATGGGCCCCGCCACAGGGATCCACCACCAGTATTCTGCAGTGCTGTAAGTGCCAAAGTGTAGAAGGAGTTAAATAAATCTCTGACAGTCACACAGGCACCCGACACGGCGGTCGCTGTGGGTCACTGGTGTCATCGCTGGATCATTCACAAGCATCGACTGCATCTGTCCAGTGCATGTGACATTATGTAACACCATAGTTCATGTCAGCAGCTTCATCAGTTTACAGGAGGATGGCTGGAAAATTATAAATAAAATAATTTATCCTGGGCTGAAATTAATCCTGACTAAACTCATTTGTTTATAAGTATCAGACATATCAGTCCACACCTCACATTTTAGGCATGAATCCAAAGGCTAACACAAACATAGTCATGGTCCTAGGTAGGACTAACCAAGTACATCATTATCTGGCGCACTTCCTCCAACAGTCCAAAAGCATGCAGGTCAGGTTAAAGGGATATTTCGCTGATTTTCAACCAGCTTTGTATCAGAGCAATGTGGGCAGTATGTGTAAATGAGCTGTGGTAAACTTCCCTCCATCTAACCAGTGCCTATAAATCCCACCTTGCCCTCCAGAGAAACTCTGCCGGATGACGTAAATTATGCTATCCGGCAGAGTTGGCTTTTGAACCGTTGCTCAAACTACAGGCTTTACGTCTGCATTTTCGTGTAGCCCGCCACCCATGCCAACACCACAGATACAAAGAACATAGAAACAGATCAAGAGACAGACCCGCCCCTCTGTCTCTCTCTCTCTCAAACTTGGACTGAAATGATGATATGGTGGGTTATAATGTTATTTGCCATGACTACCCCACCAAAGTCCGGCTCCTCAAACGCTGTCGCTGACATCATGACCTTTCCTTCTTTTACATTTTCCTTGGTTTAGCTGTAATAGCAAGAGTTTGTGAACAGGAAGTGCGTGCTTTACTGTTTCCTGCATAGTGAACTGAGATCAAACAATAAAACTAGGCAGCGCTGATCAAAAAATAAAGCAAGACTCTGTTACTGAGTTCAAACTCTAATGTCTTTAGAAACATATTTTAGCTTACTGTTTACCTGTAATACGAGACAATTTTTTGCAAGCCTCTCCAGTTGTTTAAAACGGACGCACTGCATTACGTTACCCTCCAGAGGGAGTGTTTAGTGGTCTGGTGTGGTGCAGTGCATTCTGTTAATTGTAGGTTTTCTCCCTCTTGAGCAAAAGCATCCTTTTTCTCAGTTTTCTCTGGTCATGTGGCACCAATTTAAAAAGTAATTGCATCTTTCTACTGCAGAGACATCCTTGTTTTATTAAAAGGCCATCTTTCCAGTAGAGTTATACTTCTTTAATTGGTGACTTTAAATTGTCCGTAGGTGTGAATGTGAGTGTGAATGGTTGTCTGTCTCTGTGTGTCAGCCCTGTGATCATATGGCTACCTGTCCAGGGTGTACGATGCGTCTTGCCCAGTGTCCCCAGCTGGGATAGGCTCCAGGCTGTTTGTAGTCTGTTTACTGTTTGATTTTGTAAGTCACCTTCCCACCTGTATGCTGTTCAGTCTGCCCTAATTAGTTTCACCTGTCCCTCATTATCTTTCCCTCCTTAATGTATTTAGTCTGTGTGTTCCCTCTTCTCTGTGCCATTTTCTTTGGTATCCCCGGTGTCAAGCGTTACAGCTTTTTCACAGTGTGAGTTTTCCTGTTATTTTGTGTTTTTGGATTTTGCCTTTGTGTCTGACCTCATCTTTGTGTTCCTCCTGCTGTATTTGTTTGCCTGTTTTGGGCCGACTCTCTGCTGCTGAACCTTGCCTGCCTCACTACAGCGAAAGCTTTGTCCCAATTAATCACTGAACTTTTCACTGTCTGTGTTTGAGTCCTGCTTCCTCTGCTGCCCCGAAACACCAGTGTAACAGAAATAACTTAGAGTTAATTATATAGGTTGATTAAAGAAAATTGTAATTGTTCCCTTCAGATGTAACACATTTATTTCAATTTTCTTTATAGCTCTTATTTTCCTACTTCTCTCTAATGACATTACCTTATATGCTCCATTTAATAAATCTAAACAGTTATTGAATGATGGCATATTTGGACATACAGATCAACTGCCTGCATTAGTTCAACCCCGGTATGTGAGAAAAATCACTAACATTAGGCTCTATCGGGGGGAAAAAAATCCCTGTCAGTACAAATTTACCTGAAGACTTCCATCCCCCATCCGGCTACAGCTGTGAACAGTCGGGGTCCCAGGTCTCTGGCAGGGTTCAGGGGGTATCCACAGTTCAGTCCCATGGACACACCGATGGCCATGATGATCAGACCAATAGCCAGCGGCTCCACACCTCTGGGAGCTCCAATGTTTCCACCATCAATGATAGCCAGGATACAGAGGACCAGCATGCCTGTCCCCACCACCTGCAGGAGAGGAACGTCGTTTGTTTAATAAACTGCAGAGTAGGAGGGCGGGCTTGAGTAACAAATCTGATGACTTAAGACTTAAATTAACACAAACAAAGAAGAAATGCAACTTGACTTGGACTTTACCACTAATGACTCCAGATTTCACGGGGACTTGAGCCTTTTGACTTGAAAAGTCCTTTACAAGTATACAGTATCTTCTAATAACATAAGTGTGCCATGAATCAGTTCATTTCCTGAATCAACCGCTGTTACTGTTAATGTTATTCACTCCCAGCAAGTTAACAATTAATTCTCCAGATCTACTGTGAGCCAGCACAACAGCACCCAGTGAAGCTGCGGGAGAGAACCATGAAGAACCAACTTACTAAGTTACAAAGGTACTTAGCAGCAGTTTCATTTGCATACAATAAGAACTCAGTGGTCAACAAAAACAAATTGCAGAATACATAAAACACATAAAACATGCAGGTTAAAAATAATAGATGGAGACAACTTCCAACAAGCCACAAATTTAAAAAACTTTCATGATTTCTGCTAATTGATTTTATAATATTACTCTGTTATTGGCATTATATTTGGTGAAAAGGGCATTATGACTTCTTTAGGACTCAAAACTCAAAGTTAAGGACTTAGAACTTGACTTGGGACTTGAGTATAAAGACTTGAGACTTTCATGTTACTTGCAAAACAATGACTTGTTCCTACCTCTGGTGCAGAGTTACGGCAGGTACGAGATCAACATTGAACTAGTATTTTGTTTAATTCTGTTTATCTTGACCGGAGAGGCCTCTGTATATGTTTTTAACTTCCTACTACAGGTTTACTTTATTTAACTTTAGGTGTTGAAGTGTCTGTATATATGTTAATGTCAGTGTGTGCATATCATATCTTTAACAATAACAGTATTTTTTATATGAATGAAATATATAAATATAGTAAACCTGTAGAGTGGTCAGGCCTGTATTGGGTACAGTATAATCACATTCCAGACACACACGTGATTTATTACCTTGTTTCAGCTGTAGATTATCTAATAAGATAAAGTTTTCAGTCTGTTCATCTCACATAAGCCATTTTTTTTTGCAGCAAAATGAATCTACTGGACTGAAAAAGCAACTGATTATATTATTCTAGTAGGGCTACCTAAAGTTTAACTTTGTAATTAATAATTTATGTAATAAAAAATTGATTCTTGGCACAGCGTCACGATACGTTATTTTCACACAAAAATATCACTATACTACGCTGTATCAATTTTTAGCCCCACCCCTAATATATATATTTAATTTCATGCTTTCCACCATGAGGTTTTGCTGACAATCTCTGTCCAACAAATGTATGTATTAAGAGTAAAAGACATGCCTGTCCAATTTACTTAATGTAGAAATCGATGGTATATAGGTTGGCGGTCTGAAAGGCACTCTGATTACAAATAAAAATCCTCTCCTATCCATGTATTAATAAAGGATTTTCATTTATAATCAGAGTGCCTTGGATGCTTTTCAGACTGCTAACCTACACCATAGACTTGACTTTAAATACACTGAATAGTCATAGTCATTGTCATTAGTAATCTAGTAATCAAGTTTAATATTAATGGCTCAGATCTAGGTTTTAATTATTTAGTATTTAGGGCGCACAGCCTGTACAGCACCACTGTTACACAGATAAAAGGAAACACCAACATGAGCACAATCACTCTGATTAGACTGATCTCTGTGGTTCACCTGATGTGATTTTCAACAGTTTTAAACTGGTAGACGTGTTATTTTTGCATCGCTGAACCGACTAAAAAGGCGGAAAATAGTGTTAAGTATAGATTTGACCTTCCTGTGAATGCCAGGAAATGGGTCATTAGACCCAAAACTGAGGCAAGAGAGGGGGTGTTCTAAGACTAAATAGGCCAATCAATTCTGCATTAGCCACATTTGCCAGACTTCACAGAATTTAAAGCCTGAATGGGAGCGGCGATGCACAAACAGAGGGGAGGTCATTGGGTCACAGCGGCCCGGAGCTCACCTGATCGATGAAGCCGCCGAGGATTGACAGGTGTCTCGCGGGGTAGGAAGCAAAAATGTGACCTGTTGCATTGATTCCCGTCACTGACAGAATCCCACTGGTGAAGTCCATGAAGGCATCTGTGAGGAGGAGAAATATAGGTAGCTGTAAGTGTGTGTTTTTACTCTGACAGCTGAATGATGACAGTCATTACCAACTGTTATAGTTTAATATGCATGTGTGAGGGAATAAAGCAGAGGTGTGTTCACCGTAGTATAATCCAAAGACCGCAGCAGCTCCAGCAAAAGCACCAAGAAACTGAGCGATGACGTAGAAGGGAAACTTCCAGATCTTCAGTTTGCCCAGAATCACCATGGCCAGAGACACAGCAGGGTTCACATGGCCCCCTGGGATGGAAGACAAAGCAGAGAGTGAAAGAGGGGTGCAGTGGGTGGGGGGGCGTCTGGCATGATATCCTCTCCATCATTAGTGAGGCCGTCACATTTACGAGGGGCAGCAGAAGGGGAGCGGCCCCCGGGGCGGTGCAGGGTTTTGTTATGTATGCTCACAAGCAAAGAAGCAGAATAATGGTCACATATTAGAAATTCAACCTATAAGTTAAAAAACAAAACAAAAGGGAGCATTATTCAGCTCCTTTTTTAATCAAGCTGTGCTCACATCCTGCCCTGTTTTAATTCTTGAAAAACATCTGTCTTCATGAATTCTGTTTCCTCCTTTTGATGTAAAACTGGAAGTAGCTGCTGCTCAGATGAGGCGAGCAGTCTCGTTTGGACTGAACAAGATGAACGTAGCGTATGATCAATGGAGTTTGCAGGACATTTAGTGCCCAGGGTTATGTATGACCCCGGAGAGACTGTGCACTAGCACTGACAAATCAATGGTCAGTGCACATTCATTGGATCTGGACAGAGAGCTGGCACGTTCCTGCTGAGCCGTGGAGGTGGCACATGGCTGGACAGGAAGTCATAAAGTTATATTATTACAAGCTGCAAGCCTCATGAGTAACAATTCTTTCATTAAAACACATACAAGCGAGCTGTGTTAGACTGTTTTTATGTTCTGACACAGGTTGTTTGTATTGAGTATGAATTATTTTAATGCAGTCTGTAGCGCTGAACAGCTGGATATGCAAACACCAAACTTTATCATTAAAGCTAAGTGATGTTTGATCGCAACAACATCCATTCAGTTAAATTCATTTAAATTTAATGCTTTTTAAGACCCTTTGAGGATAATTTTTAACCACATTTCAGACTTATTTTGGGCAATCATCTTTTTCTTTTTCAAGTATTGTAGGTTAGTATAAAGGTGTAAAGATGATCCCGTGCAGAGGCAGGTTTTATGCAGGAATATGGTATTAGTCTGAGTTGGGTTAATCTACATTTTGCCAACAGGTAAGTGCAAGTATAGAGTATATAAGATAGTATAAGGCTCAGTGGTAGCTTTAAAGATTTGTAACATCAGAAATGTGGACTTTCACATAGAAGTGCTTGACTTTTTTTGACAAAAAGAAACTAAAAGATGGATAAATAAGATAAAATGTTTGTGGCAATTAAGACCTCACAAATTTAAATGTAAGACTATTTAATGACTTTTAATGTCTAATGTTTCTGAAATTGAATTTAAGACATTTTAAGACTTTTAAGGACCTGCACACACCCTGCAGGGCTGAACTGCATGTGCATTAAATTCAAAGTGCCAAATCAAACTAGTGGAGTGTGGAGGCTCATGTGAAACAAGTTCTACTTTGGTGGAAATAAACAATTTGGTGCAGAACTTCCTACGACTCCAAGAAGCCACATTTACCTGACACTCCACCGGCCACGTACGCTGCCATCATCAGTCCCACGGAGAAGCCGATATGGACGGTGAGGGGCTCACCCAGCGTGTTTCGACTGAGGACGGTCTGTGCGACTGAGCCGCAGCCAAACAGCTGATAAACAGGAGAGGAAGAGGAGAGCAGATTGAGCACCATAAAGAGACGAGAGGATTTCTGAGCATATGCTGGAGCAGCCTGGAGCTCAACACTTGACAGATATAAACATATAAACAAGCAGTGGTGGAATGTAACTAAGTACATTTACTCAAGTACTGACGTACAAATTTGAGGTGCTTTTACTTTACTTGCTCCACTACACTACACTTCAGAGGGAAATGCTGTTCTTTTTACTCACTTCTACTATTATTTGATGACCTATGTTACTTTACAAATTAAGATTTTTACACACAATTCAAAAATATTAAAATACACGAGTACAGCTGAAACAATTAGTCCATTAATTGGAATAAGAATTGGTAGCTATTCTGATAATCATTTGTTGTGGTAAATGCTAAACATTTCATGGTTCCAGCTTCTTAAATATAAGAACCTGCTGCTTTTCCCTTGAATTACTTTGATTTATTAAATCAATTAAATTTTTCTGCACGAGTACTTTTACTTTTTATGCTTAAAAACATTTTTCTGATTGTACTTACATACTTTGACTTAAGTAACATTTTCAGTGCGGGGCTTTTAGTAGTTTCAGAGTAGTTTTACAGTGTGGTATTAGTACTTTTACTTAAGTAAAGGATCTGAATTCTTCCTCCACCGCTGTAAACAAGATCTCAGACTTTACAAAACTTTTAAAGCAAACATATCATGTAGAATGCACTAAACTGCAATATTTTGATTTCTTAACTGACAAAAATCCCACTTTAATAAAACAAAATGCTACTTACAACCAGGACAAAAGTCCCCAGGAATTCTGCCAGGAATTCCTTGAGTATTCCATGTTTGAGAGCACAGTGTTGCCTCATGCTTTTCTTGTGTTGTACTTCCATGTATGTCCGTGCCAACTGCAGTAAAAACTACCAGATGTCCAGCAGTGTGAACCTCTGGAGTCATCAAATCTCCACCTCTACCCGACCGCAGCCATTCAGCACAGGCCATTGATCCATTTGTGAAACCATCACACTTCTCTTATCAGGCCTCTCATCCAGTTTCACAAGGTATGATTTGTGCCTTATCTCCATGAAATGTAAATCTGATTTTTTTTTTGTATTTGTGTGTGTCGTCACAGGACACCTGGATTTATGTCCTAAAGGTATACTATGCAGGATTTTCCTAAAAAAAAAACAAAACAATGTATACACTCATACAGAAGTAATCAAACATCAATTAAGACCCACTAAAAGTGTATATATAGTGTATAGGATTTTATAAAAAAAAAGGTAGCAACCAGGTGCCAGACCATATGGCAGCAGGCATCCAAGAGACACATCATCGAAAAACAGAAATATAGCGAGGTTATCACCAAGTGAGAGTGAGTCTGGGGTTGGCTTTTACTTTCACCTTCGCTGGTGAGTGTGTTTACCAACAGTAACCAACAATCCTGCATAGTACACCTTTAAAAAGTTTCGGGAGGTGTATAGTTATGAGTGAAAGTTGGGAACGTATCTTATACACATTTATTCATTTGTTTAAAATATGCATGTTGCATGTTAATTCACACAGCAAAAGAATAACTTAGGGAGCACATTAATCCATCTGAGTTCAGGTAAATGGATCATTTTTTGTTGCATTGAAAAACATCAGTTTGTAGTTATTCATGTTGCCACAAGAGGTCAGTCTTGGCGAGGTGCCACACTATTCACAACTGGAAACATTATGAAGTCACACCTGAGTTTGTTAATGGAATTATGTTGAATTATGATATGAAGGATTCTTCACAGTGAGTCCAACATCTCTTAACAAAGTCCAGAAAGTGTTGTTGGACAGCGTTTTGTGTGTCAGTCAATCAGATCCAAAGTCATCCATGTCGTTCACGCTGTCCTCCACGGTCTTAATGAGAGGAGGAGATTTCCTCTTACGCCTGTTAATGCCAAAAAATAAAATGACTGCAGTTAAAGAATAACATCATTTCATGTAACACTGTGAATTAAACGCAGAAGCTCAGTGGCAGAGGGTGAGTGGTCACCTCATCTCGTTCCGCAGTGAACTCAGTTGGCCATGAAGCTGCTCGTTGGCCTCGATCTGCTCGTCCAGTTCTCTCTGCAGCTTCTTCTTAGCGTGTTCCAGGCGCTCTATCTCCTCCTCCGCCTCGTCCATCTGCCTCTTTGCCGTTTTCAGCCTCTGAGTCAGCTGCAGAGTTCATAAAAGTGAGATTAATGAGTCACAAGTCTGCAGCTCCTGACTGCTTCATAACTTTTTTTTCTTTGCGGGTAAAGACTACCTGGTCTCTCTGGCTCTGCAGGTTGATGTGCTCCTCGTCTGTTTGCATCTTCATCTCCTTCACCTTGCGCTCCAGCTTGCGGTTCGCTTGCTGCAGGCTGTTGTTGTCTCTGAGAGCAAAGAGCATCAAATGATCACATGGCTGCTGCAGCGTCCTGTAACTCAACACCTTCCTAGTGTGTTTCGGACCAGAGATACTCTCACTCTTACCACCACAGGGAAAGTGATATGAGTGGGTTTACTGCTCAAGAGCTACAATCAAGTATCTGATGGACCATTATCCCTGCGCTGGTTAATACATTTGTATACATTCATTTTTGTTCAGAGCTGTTAGGTCATTATTTTATATGCAGATGCTCACCTCTCTTCTCCTTGCAGCCGTTCCTCAAGTTCCTGGATGCGGGTGTTAAGTTTGGAGACAAGTGAATCCTGGTTGGTCCTCTGTGATCCTTCCAGATGAGTCACTCTGCTCTTCAGGTCTTTATTCTGACAGAGGAAATGAAACAGAAGAATGTCATAAATAAAGGGAAATTTAAAGGTATCCAAGGGAGTTTTTCAACACTAATCGTGCAATGGAGCAATGTCAGAGAACGGGAGGACACATATGCATGCACACGAGCAGGTGGACGGTCAACCCAGTCTCCAGAAAAGATGCTAGCATTGTATGTTTCTGCAAACCATTGATATGTTACATTATGTTATTATGTAATGGAAGCATTGAAACTTTCCGTTAATTTCTGTTTCAACAATGCTTTGGTTAACATGTGGTTAGGTTTAGGCACAAAACCACTTGCTTATAGTCAGGAAAAGATCATGATTTAACTTAAAATAACCAGTGTGGGGGACAATCCCCACAGAAAAAGCAGCGCTGTCGTGGTTAAAACAACCGCTTTTCATGGCACTATCCTCGCAGGAAATGCCGCAATGTCACAGTAAAAAACAACTGCTTTTCGTGGCACTTTCCGTGCTAGAAAAAAACACCAACAGGTCGCCAAAAAGCCCCCTCTTTTGGGGGACGGAAAGCTACAGGAAAAAGAGCCATGATTCGCTAAAAAACACCCACTTTTAAGGGTTAAATAGCCTCTGGAAAATGAGCGACAGGTCCCTAAAAAACACACACATTTAGGGAGCTAAAAAGCTGCAGGAAGAAGAACCAAGGGTCACAAAAACCACCCACATTCAGTGGCTGAAGAGCTGCTAGAAAAACAGCACCAAGTCCCTAGAAACGACCAGTTTGTTGTTGGTTGGTCTTGAACAGTGGTCTGCAGCTTGTTGGGTATCTCGTCTAGGTCAGCTCATATGCTACGTCATTTTAAAAACATTGATATGATACATATGAAACCTGCAAATACGTATGCAATTTGCAAAAACGTATAATGCCAACATATTCTTCTGCTGTGATACACCGTCCAACCAGTGGTTTCACATTATTCCACTGATCTACAAACATTGTGCCGGTGAGGACAGGTAAAGAGGAAACTGCTAGCAGGTAAACATGAATGTAAACAACGCAGGTTTCATTTTCAAAATAATCAGTTTTGCAAATGTTGTATGAAGAATGAAATGCATTCGTGTTTGTTGAAGTTCAAGGACATACACAGAGACACTGAATGTAGACAGAAACTTTGTTTGTTTACAAGAAAACCCCACCAGACTGTAATAAGTAGGTTTACACCAACATTTGAGCAGAGTGTCCAGTACCTGTCTCTCCAGGCTTATCTTGTCACACTCCAGGTCCTGTCTGACTGCTCTCTCCTGCATCAGCTCACTCCTCATCTGATCCATCTGTGACGTGCAGAGAGAAACACAGTTTGTAGCATTCAGAAGTGGTGGAAAGTAAATAAGTTCATCATTTCAAGACCTGTATTTCAGTATAATGTTGAGATAATTGCACTGAAATACACGGTGCGGCACGATGTTCAGTGGTTAGCACTGCAGGAGGGTTCCAAGTTCCAAGTCCAAGGTGGGGGAGCCCCTCTGTGTGGAGTTTGCATGTTCTGCCTGTGTCAGCGTGGGTTTTCTCCAGGTACTATGGTTTCCTCCCACAGTCCAAAGACATGCAGGTTAACTGGTGATTGTGAGTGTGAATGGTTGTCTGTCTCTATGTGTCAGCCCTGTGATAGTCTGGTGACCTGTCCAGGGTGTACCCTGCCTCTCGCCCAATCTGAGTTGGGATAGGCTCCAACCATCCTGCGACCCCCAACAGGATAAGCTCTTACAGAAAATAAATGACTGTACTTCCCCTGAGTATTTGCATTTTATGCCAAACAAACTTCTACTCCACAAAATTTATCTGATGGCTATAGTTACTAGTTACTGAACAGATATAATTTACCTGAAGAGAAATCAATTCAACCCATTCTTTTGTCTTGTGACCTCTTAGAAAAAAGCCTAGTTTGAGCCTGTTGTTAGGTTTCCGATGTATATGAGCTTTTAGCGCTTCCACCAGAGAGTCATTTTCCCTCTAAACTCTCACATGGTGTAATTTAATTAACTTTATAAAAGTTAATTAAATTACACCTCATGGTTTAGCACCTCATCAAAAATTTTGATGCTCAAATACGTCATTTATTTCACAAAATAAGGAAAAAAAAATCAGTGAAAAGTCCAAAATACGAACATAAAAGTGGGTATCAGAACTTCATGTTCTTATTGGGGTGGGGGGAGCTTGCAAATTTAGGACTATGCATATACTGATAGTAGTTAATAGTAGCTCCAGCTCAGCCAGCTCCAACAATAAAATTGTGTTTACAAACTTATCTTTTTTTTTGCTGCAAATACTTCTCTAATTTTACTGACGTGGTATTTGTCATGGAGATCTTTATGTAACATGAAGTATTTCCACACTGCTATCAGTATTGTGTTGGTAATGGATCCATTACCTCCACCACTAGCATTCAGTCATAATATACAGCATAACCTAAATGTTTAGTTAGTTAGCAAGGGTAAAACATGTGGGCACTAATTCTTTATGCCAATTTATAACCAGTTAAATGGGCTTAATTTTTATGTACTGCCTTCCATATAGACTGAAAACACTCATTAAAAGAGCTGTACCTGCTGAAAAGCACTTTCACGTGAAATGAAAAGTTTGCAGCTTAATTCCTAAAATGAGAGGAAATGCAGTCTGGTCTGAGCAGCCACATCAGATCTAAAGGCTCTCTTCTCTCTAATAACATCCAGAGGCCCAGTGAAGGGAGTGTGAATAGCTGCTCACAATAGTTTGCTGTTTTTTGTCTTTGCACCATGTTTTGTGTCAATTAGTCTGCACTGCTTTGCTCCCATGAATGGTGGCCTACTTTACGGGGCGCACCGAGGACGTGAGGCTCTTATGACGACATCAGAGATGAAGAAACATGTATGAAGTCAGCGCGGTTCAGTTGAGTTTCAGGGCTGTTACAAAGCGAACGTTAGGAAACAAAGCAAAAAGCGTCTGAGGGGAAATCTGAGTACTCAGCCCTACATCTGTTTATAATAAAAACAGATGGAGGGCTGGGTGCTCAAACTGAAGACGGAGCATAAAGGTTGTCTCTTCACAGTTGGGGGAATTTATGAATGTTAGCAAACACAAAATGAGAGTGAGGGAGTGAACCTGCCTGCTCTTTGGTTTTGTCTAACCGTTCCATCAGGCGGTCGCCACTGCTGCGCTCATCATTAAGGTCTTCTTCTAGCTGGCTGATACGACCCTGAGAGGAGAGGAGCACATGAAAAACATCATCTAGCTAATATATATTGCATCACACTGTAATGTTTACAAGTACAGAGGACATGATGAATCTATCTCTTGAGGCTGTGGTTAGAAAACTGGCTCAGAATTTTAAAAGAGTATTGGGAAATAACACATGAAGAAAAGCTGTGGAATAAACACAAACACAATAACATCTGAAGAACCTCTGATAAGTAAAGATTTTGTACATGTGCTCACTGCTGAATGAGTGTCAGAGAAGGAGTGAGAGAAGATTCCTGAGAACACCCAGACAGGTCTGATAACTTTGTACAGTAAACATGAGTTTCCTCAGTCGATAAGCAGTGTCAACAGTGATCACACTGGTGTCACCGTGTGATGTTGTGTCATCAGCAAGACAAACAGTGCTGAGCTGTCAGATGTTGTTGCTATGGCTCTTTTCAGCACCCTTATAGTTCGCAGGAACAAGTGAGAGCAAATACTGGCTACTGACAGATAAACACTTGAAAACATGTGATAAGCTGAAACATGTTTGACCGTGTGCTCTGACGAGCGTGAGCTCAGTTTGTAATTTAAGCTCCAGGTGATCATCAGTTTAGAGCGACAGCTTTTTGCAAACATAAATCAGTATATCATTATTATTAAAGAGAACATTGCTGTCGTCATCTAAACACCTCATTACTCCCCTCATGTTTAAAGTGTAACTAAAGGATGAGATGTACTGTTTTTATGTCAAAATCCACCTGAAAGACATGTACGAATGTGGTGTTGAATAAAAAGGCTTGTTTTGTTTTTGATAAATGATAAATTCTTTACAGGTGCTGAGTCACAATGATTCGCACAAAAACTTTGTTGTCAACATGTTGTCCAGTAAACTAAGAAGAACAAATACGCCACAATTGATTCATATTTATGTTGATGCAAAGGTCATTTGTTTTCTACATCCTGCAATGTGAAAAACTGTAACTATTATCTGAATCGTGACTGCATGTTTTACCCCGTGACGGCATCTTAAAGAGGCACCCCGCCAAATTTTACACATTTGTTTTACTAGTCATGGGTGGTGCTACTGAGCCTGTCGCCCTTTTAAGACAGAGATCAATACTGCCGCAACAAAGACTCTTTGTTACACCAGCTTTGGTTTTTTACACAGAATCAAACAAAAGATAATGCTGCCCCAGTGTGCCACTTTAGAGAGCAAAAGAGGCGTGGCAGGCGTGACGTGTAACACAACAGTGTCGGCCTCCAGTGTGACATATAACATTCACATCAGCAGCGCTTTGAAAACAATAACAACGACATAACATGGCAAAACGATCGTTTACCATCCCTGTTACATGGTGGTTGATCTCGTCCACTGCTTATGGGTAAATCTCATTGTCTCCCCAGTTTGCAGACATTTTTGGTTGCTGTTCTTCTCCTCTGAGTTAGCTGCTAACTGCTGCTAGCTGTATGTTTAACATCCCATTTGTGGGTTGCAAACATCGTCAAAACATCACTCCCAGGTCATCCTGCCGGCTCAAATTTTTACACAGATGCTGCTTCGGCTCTGTAACTAACTCAGCTGAATTAGCACAGGCCTGTGCTGTATAATGTCTTCTATGGCTCTGGAGGGAGGTTTCCAAAGTCTGAGAAGTCAGCTTAAGCTTGACTACACATATATAACCTTGCTTTGCAAACTGGGGGTGGCCAGTCAGAGAAGGTCTCATTAAAGATGGAATTTAGGATCCACTAGATCAGTGGCGATCCTAGGTTATCCTATAGTATCCAGCTTTGTTATGGTAGCTAGGGTTTTTGGAGAGTGGTGGTGCACTGTATAAGCCTTAATGGGAGATTTAAGGGGGTTTATAGTTGGCTGGTTTGCCTCTCCTGGCGGTGCACCCCTGGGTTTTGACCCATTTTATACCCAAACTAGAGACTAAAAATCAGAATTTTGTGGTCTCTGCTGGATCCATTTGAACCATTCCTTTCCTGAGTTAAGGCCGTTGAGACATTCACCTCCATGAGTTTGACTTGTCGCTCTCGCTCTCCCACCGTGGCTGCATTCCTCTCCTCCAGCTCCTCCACCTTCTGCTCCAGCTGCCGGCCCCTCAGCTGGGCCTCCTGCTGCTCCCTGCGACACCGCCGCAGATCCTCCTCCAGAGGAAGCAGCTGAACACATAACAGACGACAGAGAAAACACACACTATAAGATAAGGTAACATGCAATGTCTGCCGTTAGGTAACGGTCAATTAGTCACACACAAACGCAGAATTATTAGGCGGCTCTTTATATTTCTATTGAATCTCTTAATCAGAAGAAAAACACTGAAACAAAGCGACATAACTCCTTTCCCTTCCTGGTGTTGACTTTTCATTTTATTTTATTGGTGACTCAGACAGTTGAACCCACATGCTGATGAATCAGTGAGACAATGAGCACCACACCTCTTCCTGAAGTTTTTTGGCTGCCATTCGGGATTTCTCCAGCTCTGCTCCCTTTTCCTGCAGCTGTCTCCGCAGCTCGTCCAACTCCCTCTGACTCTTCTCTCTGGCCTCATCGACCTGGGTCTGAAGTACATCTGTAGACGCCTCGCACTCCTCCATGATGCTATTCATCTGAGATAAACAAAGAGCGTTTACAGTGAGATAAGTGGGCCTCTTTGGCTATATGGACAAGACAAGTACAAGAAATATCAGCTCAATATCATATGAGCTCATGTAGCTTCAGGGTTAAGATAACAGAGTCTCAGATCTCATTTGGCTCCTGAATTTCCCCACAGGGCCCACTAAATAGTCCAGGTCTACCTCTCACCTTCCTCTGCAGCTGCTCCACAGTCCTGTCCTGCAGCCTCCTCTCATCCTCCAGATCAGTTTTTGTCTTCCACAGCTCCTCTATTTGTCTCCTCTCCTCCTTGAGCTTCTCCTTCAGGTCCCTGTGCTCATGATTTAGCTTGGTCAACTTACTCTGGGAAGCAAACAAACAAAGGAAACTGTGAGCTTCCAAGCATGGCGAAAAAGGCATTTCATGGTGTAGAGAGACAAGAAACGTGAAAAGAGAGGGGATGGCACGCCACAAAGTAAGTTGCAGTTACACAGTATGCATCTCACTAAACTGTTCCTCTAAAGCTAAAAGCAACCTCACATTACCTGCACGTCCTCCAGGCGAGTGAGCAGCGACTGGTTAGACTGGCACATCTCCTCCTCATTCCTCCTCACATCCCTCAGTGCCTCCTCAACCTGCTGCTTTTCCCTCTGGGGAATAAAAAATATATATAAAAATATACAGCAAATGTACAGATGGTGAGAACATCTGTCAGACCAATTATTTTTTAGTTAACTATTTCGTTATCTCAAGAAAACAAGCTTTGTTATCTCAAAATAATGAGATAATCAACCTGTTATTATGGTAAAACAAAAGGCTGTTTCATCTTCTTATCTCTATAAAAATGAGCTTTGTTATCTCGAGATAACAACATAATTACAAAAAGGTCCATCAAAAATCAGGCATGCCATGCCAGCAAACACAGATAGCGTCTTGATAACAGTAGCAACTGATTAAAGTTGAAAATGTCAAATCACGGAGTACCTATTACTGATATTATTGATCGTGTCATGATCCTGCGTTTGTTTATATTCTGTTATTCTATGGACTTTGTTTTGAAGTTTTCTGTTTGTGTTCCGTGTTTCACGTTATTCATTCATGTTTAATGTGCTTCCTATTTATTTTGTAGATTCTCTCCTCGTGTGTCGAGTCTGGTTTTACTTCCTGTCTTTGTGTGTTTTCCCACCTGTTTTCTGTCACACCTGTCTCGTTAGTCCTTCCCTGTTCCCAGAGTCTTCCCTTTACACCTGTCCTGTATTACTCTTGTCTGCTCCACACTTGTGAGCCAGTCTCCATTTCCCTCCTTTTGTCTTTCTACTCCAGCTGTGTCACGTTTTTTGTGATTAGTTTACTGTGTGTATATACCTGTGTGTTTCCCTTCGTCCTTTGTCAGTTCAGTTTGCTTTTTGTTCTGCTTTCTGACTTTAAGTTGCCTGCCTGTACTGGTTTCAATCAGTTACATTACAGCTGACGTTTTGTTAGAAACTCAGACTGTCTGTTGGTCTGCATTTGGGTTCTCCTCTGAACTGACACGTGACAGATCGCATCAATGGTAATGGCAATAAAGCTGTAATACGGTTTCCTCTTGTGCGCACAAGAGTAGCCAGATCACAGTCAGCGTACCAGGAGAGATCCCAACACACTTTGGTAACTTTCATCACCAGGCTCCCTTGATGCACTTGTGATACACTTGGGTGGGAAAAGAAAGAATGCGTTTTTGGTGGATGCATTAGAGGCTGTGACAGTCATGGCTTATCACATTCACTGCTGTAGCGACTGCAGGAAACAAACTTGTTTGACACGCCAACAGAAGATTCACCGGGATGAAAAAATGCCTTAAATACATTATTTAAAAAGAATCTATTTATCATAACTTGCACAAACTTATAATTAAAATGATCACAGCGAACAAATGAAGTGCGGTCAACAAAAAATAAGGTAAACCACTCACCAGTGTCATTGTCACCGCCCATACCCATGTGACCCGACTCTCCCAATCAATGCAATCACAAAAAAGTAATAAATAATAATATCCCAAAACACTAACCAAAAATATTTACAAAAAATATAAACCATCTCAAAACTAATTAATCTTACAAAATCCATTACTTTCTAAATTAATTCATGGCTCCCACAACTACTTTTACCCTCTTTATTCATACTCATCATGATACACTCTCAGCTTGGGAATCCTGTAAAGAGATTACGAACCTAAACAACCTTTCGTTTCTCGTGATAACAGGTTGATTATCTTGTTATCACAGCACAAAAAAGCTTGTTCTCTCAAGACAAAAAAATTAACGTCTGATCTCAACCCAACATTAAAAACATAGCTGGGAGGAGACGTTTTTGGCTTCCGTACAACTGTCAGTAAGATAAATGCTCAATTTAAAAAAACATCCAGAAACAAACTTGAGTGAATTAGTTTCCCACCTCAAGCTGCTTTGCTCTCTGCTCCAACTGTCTCTCTGTGGTGTTAGACTCCTGGATTTCCTGACTCAGCTGATCCACCTTATTGTTCAGCTCCTGCACCTTTCCTCTCAGCTGATCTCTGTCCTGGCTCAGCTCCCTCAGCTGCACCTTCGCTGCTCCTCTCTCCTCCTCTGCTTCGACCTTCCTCTGATCCAGCAGAGCGCTGCTCTGTGACACAGGGCAGAAAAATAAATGATGAAAGCCTGGTTTAACTTTTGGGAAATACAGAGAAATAGTAAAATGAATGTGTCTCTGATACCTCTTTAGCCAGGTCTAAATCCTTAAGCAGCTTTTCAAGCTCTGTTTCATATTCCTCCTTCAGAGCTGCCATGTACGAATCATGAGTCTCCACCTCCTCTTTGAGCGCCCCCTTCAGGGCGTTGAGCTCCCTTTCCCTGCGGTGAAGCACCTCCTCTTGCTCCTCCTTCACCTGCAGCATCTCCTGAAAGTCCGCACGCAGCTGCACCATGTCCTGACAGACATCCATCAAAATACTACGTCACTACCTCGAGCCCAGTGAAGGAACTCTACAGCTGCCGTCAATTTGTGAAGTGTTTCTTCTTCATGTGTTTTCGTTTACCTCCAGAAGAACTTCTTTCTCCGTATTTATCACCTCGGCCCTCTTGGCTTGGTCCAGCTCGTCGTGCATCTCAGAAAGTTGCTGCTGAAGGTCTTTCATCTCCGTCTTAGACCTATCCCTCTCTGCCTTCATCTGAGTCAGCCTGACAACATACAGAAATATGCAGGGAAGGCAGACGACAGACAGAATTTGGTTTAGTTTAAATCAAGGGAAGAAGCCTGCTTTGACATTTTAAAAAGATGTTTGATGGAACTAGATAACAAGAAAGAATATCTGCTGCACACTTAATCCAAATGGTATTTGACCCTGCTTTTGGTCAAATGACCTTCATCGGATCATACATCACAGTTCACTTGAATGACCTGAGAGTATGAGCAGAGGCTTAGGTAAAGAAAGTGGAACACAGCATGAAGTTCATGGCTATTAAGTTCTGCATTCAAAACAGTTTCATCTGCTTTCCATGGAAAACTTCGTTTAATGAACTTTGTTTTGTAACACCTATAGGAATCATTTAAGATTTTTTTTTTCTTGCCGTGAGTTGGGACCCTGACAAACCAATCCGACTATCGGTCAATGTCGAGCCATCTGTGAGCCTTTGTCACCCTAATTTTTGCAGTGTGTCCTGCACTGTTGGCACTAGTCGGGCCTTGTCAGGTGTTTATTGGTCAATTCATCATGTTGAATCAGCATCAGAAACAGTGGAGCCCATCAGTGACTGAAATCACTCTGATTGGCAGTTCAGCTCGGAGAACAAGGAAAAAAAACGGAAGTGAGGAAAGTAAACAAATGACTAAAGTTAACAGGATTTGAGATACAAACAAACTTGTTACATGAGTTTGTTGTGAGCTCTTTAACAGAAACAATTCGTAAATGTTTGTGTTATTGTTGTTTGCTAGCTGACGGTAAATATCACTTGGTCTTTCAACATCATGCTAACTGGCTAACTAGAGTCTTCGATCCATCCTGTTGGCCTCCCGGTTTTCCTTGGAATGACAAAAACAAACTACCGCTGGCTGCTGGAATGGGGAGTTTTTTTTCCTCTTACGCACTTGCAGAACATATGTGCTAGTTGGCCTTCGGCTTCAGTCTTTGTGTTGCGTTCAAGTGCAACTTTTTGGCTGAGACACAGGAAACATGAGGAGACGCAACAGTCGGCCCTTGTCGGCACTGGATCTTTGATGTTTAGTGTGTCGTGAGAAGTTCAGATACCACTCTCGTTTCTGTACAATAAAAAAAGAAGCTACAGCCAGCAGCCAGTTAGCGTACTTTATCATGACAGCTGGACACAGTGGCTCTGTCCAAAGGTCACAAAATCAACCTGCCAGCACATCTTAAGCAAACTAATTAACACATTATACCTCGTAGAAACAATGCATTAAAAAAATGTGCTGCATTATTTCTTGGCCAGGAGCAGGGACTTCCAGAAGCCAAGGAACAGCTAGTCAATAGCAGGCTGGCTGTTTCCTCCTGTTTCCAGTCATTAATGGAAATTTAAAGGGGGGTTGAAAATGTGACACTTTTCTTTATGGCAGCCCTCATTTAGCCAAAAAGATTTGGACATTTTTACAAAGCATAATTTCATTGTAAACTTTGCTGAGTGACTGTGGGGTCAGATTCTTACTCCTGTTTGGTAGACTGAAGTTCGGCCTCGATCTCAGCAAGTCTGTTGCTGAGTTTGCAGAGCTCTTCCTGACTTTTGGCCAACTCTTCCTGCAGTTTCTTCTTCTCTGTCCTGGCCTTTTCACAAGCCTTGGCTAGAGTCTTTTCATTCTGCACAACGAAAAACAACATCATCAGTCACAGGAATAGGAAGTGAGTGTTTCAGACATGAATCAGCAGGATGGGGCTGCACTACACCTTAATCTCTGTTTCCAGTTTTTGCTTTAATTCAGACACTTCTGTCTCCAGCGTTGCCTGTTTCTCCTGCAAAAGCTTCACCTCAGCTGCATAATCCTACATATGAGAAAAGGGAGACGCCCAGCATCACTGTTAGTTTCAGACATAGGCATTAAATCCTGCTGAACAGTGATCTACACTTGCAAACATCTCATCCCAACACACACTTTCTCCTCCTCCACATTTTCAGCAGAGTTCCACTTGACCTGGTTGACCTTTTCAAGCAGCAGGGTGACTTTCTTCTGAGTGGTGGAGTCATCATCAGTCGTCCTGAGAGGCGAGAGGAATATTTCACAAACACTCCAGCACTAACAGGGGTGTAATGATAGAATCAAATTTAGTCAGTTGCTAAACAAAGACATGGCAGAGGAGGACGTCTCAGCGGTGTGAAAGGAAAAGGTGTAACTGTTTTCGCTCAAACTGCTTTAGGTACACAATGTTTTTAAAAACAAGAGCTCTACTTCAGCACATTTTTAAAAAAAGCCAGTGATGGATCGTAAAAACTTTCCATGTGAATAAGTTATTTTATCAGTGGAAACAAGTACATGCTCGGCATTCCTGACTGCTGCGTGAGCACACACAGCTGGAGCGGCACCCCCTTATCTGACTGCACTACATGATCACAACCACAAGTTAATCACCAAAAGGTGACTGTAGGGTTAAACAAAAAAAAAGACAGTGTTAAAGAGGAACTTAAGCTGAAAGTGCAAATGTAAGCTTATTAATTAGGCTGTCTTAAAGGAAAAGACATTTAGTGAAATATGGTTTTGTGCGCTCTGATTGATACCTTTCTCATATCTGCACATTAAATATGAAGCTACAGCTGTTTGGCTTACTTAGCATAAAGGCTGGACACAGGGGGAACAACTAGCCTGGCTCTGTTATAAGGGAACAAAAAAGATGCCAACTAACACATCTAAAGCTCACTAGCTAAGATGTTAATTCTCCTCAGTTTGACCCCAGATAGTTACTGCATGAACGTTACCCCTCGCAAAACCACAACTTGTGCGTTTCGACCCAGGAAAAGTTTCAGTTGTTTGTAATCTGCAACCTCACTACTAGATGACACTGTTGCACTAATGAATTGCCTGTGTAAAGCACTTTAAATTGCATCTGTGTTTAAAAGTTTTCTATACAAATAAAGTTGCCTTGCTTTTATGCTTAGCTAAGATAAGCTTGCTGCTGGCTGTAGCTTCATATTTCAGGTACGGACATATAACTGGTCTTAATTTTCTCATCTAACTCCCAGCCAGAGAGCAAAGAACATATTTCCAAAAATATCAACTTACTCCTTGAACTAACAGTCTGCAGGCGTGAGTGGCACTTACCCATCCTTGAGGTACGTGAACAGAATTTGTTTTGCTGTGTCTTCAGGTGGGTCTACTGAGAGTTCTTGCTGTCCTTTCAGAAGATCAGGAGTGACCTGGTTAGGGGATACACACCTCATAAATACACCCTTTAAAATGACAACTATGTCACGCCACGAATATCTTTACCTGCGCATCTCTTTCATCCGAGTCATCAGTCTGTTCACTGCCTGATCTGGAGATGGAGGGTTTCTCTGCTTTGTGAAGTAGTTTTGCAGCCTGTGGAGACATCGTCTCTTTTCCACTGTGTCCTTTAAGCAGTGTGCTGGGCTTGTTCTCCGCTTCTCCGCCAAGGAGTCGAGCCCTGGCTGACCCCGGAGGATATATCCCACATGGGGTCTCACCTCTGACGCCCTTCAGAGACGAGGCTCTGCTGGAGGAAGAGGAGGAAGATGAGGAGTCCGAGGTTCGACTACTGTCTACGCTGCGTGACCTTCGACACTGCTCTGGGTCCAATCGGTTCCTGGGGCCTCCTCTTCCCCTCCGCTGGCTGCTGTTGAACTGGCTTATGAGCTTCCCTACAGACATGAAGGGGTCTGTGTCCACTGAGTTTGGGGACCTTGCAGGGGCTTGTCGACCTGAGGGAGGTGTCTTGTTCTGGGCGACCTCACTCTGGTCTCCCTCTGGGCCCTCAGCGGGCAGAGGGATCCTGGGTTTGTTGGCATTAACAGTCTCAGGAAGAGGGCTTGTGTTTGGCTGTGCAGGTCGAGCGACTGAAGCTGAAGGAAGGACTAAATCCAGGTTATTACTGTCAGGGTCATAAGGTCTCAGAATCTCTGGGTGTTTCTGATAATGAAACATGGGGGAGGTTGATGGAGAGTGTCTTTCATCCACAGACCTCCTAACTATGCCAGGATTGTACCCCGCCTGGTGAGTGATGACGGAGATGTCCCTGTGGTTCTCCTGCCCAGAACTGTTCAGAACCACATAGGGTTGACCTTTAATCCCCTGAATCTGCACTCTGACTCCAAACAAGTTGTCCTGGCTGCCTTTGGGACTGCGTGGCTGCATGTAGCTCCTCTGTATCCTGACGTCAGGAGAGCCGCTCAGCCTGTGAGACTCCATCTTGACTCAGAACTGGTGAGAAAACAAACCGGCATGTTTAAAATGACACCCTGCATGGGAACTGAGACTGATGCATCAGGTTGGTGCAGCCGGGGTTGGTGTTTACAAAACACTGGAGCAGGGTCAGAGCCACACTGGGACACAATGACAGACGTGCAGGGAGCTCCTCACACAGCTGCACCCAGCCAACATAAAGACAGAATAAATGGACACTGACAAGAGCCTGATATTGCTGTGCAATTGAAACAGCTCCTTCTGTGTGCTCATGACAGTGTACTATTGTACAACTGCATGACGACTACAACTGGCCGGGGTCTCCGAGGTGTCGTCACCCACTTCATGGGATGACACTAGTGGAATTTTTTTGTCCACAAATATGTTACTGTGAGGCTGAAGCTCAAGAACACAAGAGGTGTTGTGCAGCAGACATGGTATTTTCTTAACAGCACCATTTCATTAATAAGCTAACAGCTCATTTATAATTAGGGCTCCACAATTAATATTATCGAAATTGTAATATGGCCAAGTGCAATACCCAAATTGCAGGAGATTTTTTGATAAAATGTGTCACAACATACCATAATGAATGAAGTATTGTGGTGCTATAGAGATGCCCCGGCCTATAAATCGTAAGTGAACATGCTTGTTTGGTACAGACCCCAGCAAAAATCACATCATCATTATCTTTATATTTTTCTTTACAGTGAAAATGAAATGCAAAACTACCATTCCAACTCAAAGTGAAACTCAAATCACCACTGTAAAGTATTGTAAACCCTCAATTAAAAGCCTAGTTCCTTTTACTGTCTCAATAAGACACCCGGTCTGGTTGCCAAGTAGTTCATTTTTTTCATTGCAGTTCTTTGGATTTAAAAAACAGGTTGTTGGCTACCTCAAATTATGTGTCCACTCCTCGATTACCCTGTAAGTTATTCACATTCCTTCAGTCCGTAAGGGTCCTCAGATCAAAACAATCAAAAGGACTTTTCATAAAAATAATCCAAGTTGTGAGTATAGTTTTAACAGGATGAAGTGGTGTTGTGTCAGTATGCTGGGTGCCGTAACTCACTGTCTCTCTGATGCTCTATCTGTCAGAGCTAGATCAAATGAATTATTCATGACTGATACATTACCTGAAGCCTGATCTTTAAACAAGTAATATTCATACTGGTTTGAATAAACATTTTGTATTTCCTGATCTTTGCTGAGCAACAGTTTTGTGAGAAAGGAGTTAAAGGCCTGTCCCATATAGACGTCGCAAATACAGACCCATTCATTTCAGGGATTTAAGCAAATAATAGCCCGGGCTATTATTTGAAATTTTACAACAAGTGCAATTGTGCACCCTATTTTTAATGATAAGTAGGTTTTCCAAGTTCAGCAAAAAATGACCTTCCAAGAGTTCCTTAACAAATGGTTCTGTAATTGCTTTAATAATGGGTAATACGTTATTTACAAATGCTTCACAGATCAGTTGTAAGCTATCAACATGAACTTTTGGGTTGCCAGGTTGTAGAAATCCTCCTCAAGCATTACCCTTGCTTTGTCCTTGAAGCAAACTCTTAAATTAATCGGAAAGTCCCTCAAATGGACATTTAGACCACCAAAATCTATTTCAAAACCTACTTTGACAACAGTACCACAGTAGAGCTGGGCAATATATCAATACTGTATTGATATCGTGATATGAGACTAGATATTGTTTTGGATTTTGGATAGCTAAATATCACGAGCATGGTCTTTTACTGGGTATAAAGGCTGCATTACAGTTAAGTAAATTATTTTTCTGAACTTACCACACTGTTCTAGTTGTTCTATCATTTGCCTCTAACCACTTAATCATTAAATCCACATTAATGATAAATACTTATCAAAAATCTTGTTGTTTAAATACTTTGTGAAAGCACCAGTAATCAGTCCTACAATACTGTTACAATATCAGGGTATTTAGTAAAAAATATCCTGGTATTTTCTTCATATTGCCCAGCCCTATCACACAGTTAATTTAAGAGCTGGCTAAGAAGACAAGCCAAGCGGGTTGCACTAAAGGAGGATGTTTTACAACCTGGCAACCCCAATTTTGTTCTTAGCAATAACTTATAACTGTTTTAGGAAACATTAGTAAAGATTTATTAACCATCAATAACAGCATTCATTACAGCTCTCAAATACAGCTCTGTATGTAAAGTATGCTTTATTAAAACAGGTAAACATATTTATCCAAATCAAGGTCCTATATTTGAAAAATATATTCACTTTAATTTTTTTATTTTGGCATCACACGTTTTAACTTCTTTGTCACCCTAAACTTGTAAAACTGACGTCTCGCTGTTCATGGTGGATCCCTCTCAGGTGAAAATGAGAAACGGATCTGCGTTTATCCGGTTTAACTTCATGAACTTCACTTCACACTTTTAACACTAAACAAAGTCTAACTGCGAAAACACACACAAGCACAACAGATACAGGAACACTTACATCAATCAGAAAGCCTATCACTAACAAACGTGAGCTGTACAGGCTGCTGACAGATGAAGAAAGAAGATTTGAAAATACCTCAGAGTGCATTAAGATCCTTAAACTCACCACAGAGTCCCGTAAACACACCACAAGCCGCTGTGGAAACTACACCGTGTTATTATGTTGAGGAAACGCGTTATAAAGACATCGATCTGAGCTGAAACTTACCCGCTGTGTGTCCTGTCTGAGTGCTGAACAGAGTCCTCTTCCTCCTCCTCCTCCTCCTCTGTCCGCTCTGACTGTCCTGCCTCCTGGACCCGCTCAGAGAGGCGTTCACGGCCTGCTCCGTGTCAGATATTCAAAACATATGATCTGCTGCTGCTTTGAAGTGCTTCATATGATTAGTATGGAAGCCGGTTTCTGCCAGTGTGATGACAAACAACAGATCCTGTGAGCAGTGTTGGGAGAGTCTGGCTACTTTTAAAACCGATTTTACTACAGATTACTGAATACACGCCCTAAAATGTAATCTGTAACGTATTCCATTACACTACTTCAACTAAGTAACATATTCTAAATACTTTGGATTACTTTTTGAATACATCAAAATCATCTTTCTGAGCTCATTTGTCTGAGTCTTATATTTACATGCCAAAAAACTGTCTGCACTGCACACACTTTTTAAAATCTGTTCATGGGAAGTAGGTGCCTCATTTTTTTTTTTTACTGGGATATGGATCCCCCTGGGTCTGAAAAAAAAAAAAAATTAACTTCACACACACACACACTGAATGCGTAAATATGCACCTCTGTTTCATCATGTTAACAAACCACAATAACTGTATTCAGAATACCATAATTTTAAACTGTAAGTGTAATGAAATACAGTTACTCATATTTTGTGCTTTAAAGGCGCAACTTAGTTACCTGTAATCGATTACTCTCCAACCCTGCCTGTGAGTCACTATGATGAGAAACTTTCAAAAAAAAAAAAAGATTTAGTCTACTTATCGCTAAATAATAATAATGTTAAAAATGACAACTTAGTATTGTTTTCTATTATTTTGAGAGTCAATATTCTGAGATTTTACGTCATTATTTTGAGGAAGTTTTGCATCATGATGACTCACAGGATGTTACATCACATTGGCGGAAATGGGCTTCCACAGTAAAAATATATTTATCCATGGGAAACTGGTAATGAATAGAAGAATAGGACAGTTTATCACGCTGTAATGTTCTGATAATGTGTGTAGTGGGAAGACTGTTCGAGGGATGAAAGAGATTAAAAGTTCCCATAACAGTTTAAAGACACCTGGATTGCATTGTTTGTTGTTCAGTATAACCATAGTCACATTATTGTTGTTAAACCAAGAAGGAAAAGTTTGTCTGTGGTTGTTTTAATTGAACAGTCCTTCAGAGGAAAAGGCTGTATTTATTCTGTGACATATTTCAAGTCTCTGTTGGACTTTTGTCTTTGTACAGCAGTGTTTATGAGCAGAACTTGTGCCAGCTGCATCAAGTTGCGTCTTTGTATGATGGCCTTGAATGAATGTGTTTTTTCGGATTTGCCTTCTGAATGGAGGCCCCTCTAAAAATAGACCACGAGCTACAGTATGTGAAAGTCCTTTGGAGAGGTGACAGAAGAGAGCTGACAAGAAATGAAGGGAGAAAATGGGATCACCCAGAGTCAGACCTGGAATGTTATGATGATATGGTCAGACCCTTAAACCTGTAAGCCACCACAGGGGTCCTTGAGTCTGGGTAATTATTTTAGAGATCATAATTGTGTAGCGTACATATTTAGAGGGGAGACTGGGGGTCCTCCCTCAATAAATGTGAGCGTCAAACATTTAATTTCCTGCACTCTGTCATGCTACTTCCTGATTTAATCGTGCATAGCTGCTTTAACTTCTTCTTCTTCTGGTTTATGATCGCAGCCATTGCTTTAAAGGTTGCATACTGCCACCACCGCCTTTCCCAGATGCACTGTTGCGTCTGAGTCCCATTCTACCAGTTGGTTGAAGTCCTCTGCTACTTTTAATTGGAGAGGGGGCAAATGTGCATGTTCTAAATACTGAGGGGGACATGCCCCTGCATGCCCCCAAAAATCTATGCCTATGGTTTGACAACAAGTTTGTGAATTGGATTGTAATGTTTGGTCTTTGCTTTCCCACAGCTTGTGATTAAATGTGTTAACGATACATTGTGTAATTTTCTGTTTTTGTGATCGGTAACTTCCAAAAATTTTCTCAATTTTCCTCTCTTTTGAAATTTACTTTACATTGATAACTTCTTTCTTTTTTTAAACTTTCCTCCCCCGGAGACTATCTTAAAACACCCTAGATTCATCTTGTGACACTCTGGAGGGGCCCAAACCCTCGTAACCACTGGATTTAACTACCAGACTGTATATAATGCAGCTAAAACTACCATAACAATGTAGCAATAACTAACCATCTAACAACATAATGATAACGTATCAGTCGCAGAGGCCAAGGTCTTTCATTTTTGATACTTTGCAGAAAATATTTATGTACTTCTCCTTAAGTATCTACACTTGTTGAATGCAGAACTTTTACATTAAACAGAATACTTTTACATTGTTGTATTGGTACTTTTCACTTGAGTAAAGGTTTTGCATACTTATTCCTTCACTGTACTGTACTGTGTGTGTATAAAGTAAGTGTGCATGCACGTGTTAAAATATATTATAAAACAAAGAGACTCAAACTATTTGAAAAAAGACATTTATTGCTACATTATCATTTCGACACATGCCTGTAGGCTACTTCAAACTGTACACATACTGTACATGTTATGATAGGAGTATTTCAGGTTATTTTTAATTATTATTTATCATTTGTTCAGCAGTGTGATAAGCAAACAAGACATCAATTCTTCTGTAATACTGTATTGCTCAGAGCATGAAATGTGGCTACGTCTAGTAAAACTGCACAAAAATGGGTTCTCTTGTGTAAAAGTAAATCGAGACATTATGAAATTCACAATATTCGTATAAAAGATAAGGTACATAACTTAGAAAAAAATCAAATGTTCTATTAAAAACTCAAACATGCAAAGAGCTTCGACTACGTCTGAAGAGCGATAATTACACTGAGGAGAGGAGGGATTCAGTCCACCAGTGTATCAGTAAGTGTAATCCTCTTAACAGTGCTATAACACAAATATACAAATAACAGATGATGTCCACGTGCTACAGCACATTCTCGGAGATCTGCTCATTCACAGAATGGTTAAACTCCTGCAACACATTCACACACAACGGCTCACACACTCACACACACTCTACAGGACAAATGAAATCTGTTGTCTAAACACACACATGTGGGAATGTCGGTCCTCTGAGCTCGGTGGAAACTGTATACATGGTAAATAATGATACACTGGAAAAGTCAGAAACATATCTCGCTCTGCCGAAAATCAAAAACTGCAGATGACTTTGCATCACTACCATTTTTCATCCTTTCAGATATACTCAAAACAGACAGATAATCAATAAATATACAAAATATGTACAAAACATCTGCAGTTTACAATGCATTTGTCTCTTACAAGTAAAGTTTAGGCACAAAGTTAGAAGTCCGTGTGGGACACGAGGAGATGATTGTTCAACCGAGAGGTCGACGCTCTACACTCTGGTCCGAATTTAGGAGAAACGCTGGACGCCCAAAACAGCTAGATGCTTCCTGGGATGCCCTTCACTCAACATCTGGACATCAAAGACACAGACAATGACAAAATTAGACCTTTTATATAAATATTATGATTGAATTTTTGAAGAACTATTTCCCAGTAATGTTTGGTAACACTTTGTCAACAACAATATTCTTTAAATCAGTGGTTCCCAACTGGTCCAGTCACTGGATCCAGATTTCCCCTTAGTCATCAGTTCAAGGTCCACACAGTTTAATATGTTCAGGCTCATACTTGTGTTGAGCCACGTCGCCCAGCTATTTTGCTGTCTCTGTAAAGTAGCTGTCTGTTAGTCACTCACTTTACAGCAGGAACCAGCACTTTAAAATGGAAGCTCTGTGCCTGAAATTCACTCTAATTACAAATAAAGTTTTTTTTACACATTTGTCATTGTGGTCCATCCAGAATGCACCTGCGACCCACTTTTGGATCGTGACCTACCAGTTGGGAACCACTGCTGACTAAAAGACCAATGCTTATTACTTACTAAAAACCAGAAGACATGCATGCATCATTTTAGAAAATGATTTAAGTGTATTACAAATGTTTAACAGTGTAACTGTAACAGTGAAAGAAAACGTTAAGTACTTGATGCTGGATTTGATGCAGTTATTCTCAGATGCTCAGAGGTGGCCCATGGGGTTTGCTGGGTCTGTCAGACTGGGATGGAAAGCGAGATGCATGGACTGTGGATCCGTCATGACTGCAGACGCCTTCTCTTCCTCTCTCCTCCGCAGACACGCTGCCTTCGGGTTCAGGTTCCTCTCTGTGGGATTCAACAAACAATGGGTCAGCGTCTGACTAAATAAAGAAGCTGAAGATGTGTGGTAGCACGTGGATGTTACTCATTTCCATCAGCTATGCTATGTGTTTCAGCCGTGCGTCACTTTAATATGCTAAAGGTTGCCCTGTGCGTTGCTATGAGACACCTGGGGGTGTGACAAAGTGTTGGTATTTGACAATGTGGGAATGAGAACAGGTTGAAACAGCAGACAGACCTACTTAGTGACTCGCTCGTGAACATAGTGGAGCATTAAGCATCTAAAGATATTTCCCTCAGACCTGAAAAGAGAGTGACTATTGATCAGGCTGACAGAAGTATGACTGTAAATAAATGATTATGCTGCCGTCAAAAATTAATTAATGCAGGTTTAACTTTGGCAAACACAGAAGCAAAAATAAAAATGTGGGTATGTAGAAGTCACCTGAGATATTTCACTTTGACACCTTCAGTTGTAGGTTTCTATCTTATCATCACTCTCTCCTTTACTTATTTGACTTGACAGAGAGACAAGGCTCCATCTCAGCGACACACTGACCTCTGACTTGTTGTTCCAGGCTGAGGATCACAGCCACGGCCTGGTGCAGCACCAGCAGCTTGGTCTGTGGCTTCTCGCTCTTCAGGTGTAGCTGACACATGTGACCCAGCTCCTTAAAGGCCTCGTTGATGTCCCGCACACGCAGACGTTCACGGGCGTTGTTGGCCATCCTCCTGTCGCGCTCACGTTCAGCTTTCTGCTCTGGGCTCAGATCCTCGTCTCCATCCTCATGGATACTACGGTAAGAATGAAACATACATGAGAAAACACTCCTTAGTTTATTGTGTGAATCTTTTAAGGATTTATGCATTTAAAGCTTGAGTGGATCCAAGTGAAAGCTTCACATGTAAGAGTTGAGTTATACTGTGGAGCTCTCTGCCCTCTGCTGGTCACTGAGCTGACATCATGTTACTGAGTCTCCCGAGGTCATCTGATACGCCCTCATTTGCTCCGTGAAAAGGGCTCACACAGTATACGGACATGCTCATGTGATGAATAATTAATGCACAAGAGCAATTTTTTTTACTCTTAGTCACATTTTGTGTGTGACTAGTGTTTCCCCTTTAATCAGTGTCTCGTTCAGTTTGAAAATGAAACCAAAACAAAGAAATATGTCCCTGTAGAAAAGCTGTTGCTGGGGGATCGTTCGCATATGTCAACATCGATTTCCCTCAACTAGATTATAGATCAAAATAAAAGAAAAGCATGCTCTCGGGAGTCAGAGCTGATGTCATGAAGAGGTTTGTCCCGAGGTGACCTCTGAAACTGGATACACCAGGACGTGAACACTCTAATTAATGTGACAGATTCAAGATGTACAGTCTGGTTTTAAAACACTGACACTGCCTTCATAAATTTTAATATTAATACATCTGAAATGTCATCCTTCATCATCAATGATCAAGTCTGATGTCACAAATAGAGCTGAGACTATTTGTTGTTAATAAAATCAATCTGCAACCATTTTGATTCAAAATTAATCATTTAAATGATTTATTGAGGGAAAAACAGAAACAACAAAAAGAACTTTCTGGCTTCTCAAATGTAAGGATTTACTGCTTTTCTCAGTTTTATGTTTTTGTAATTAGGGCCGAGCACAAAGCTGCATTGACAGGGTTTTTTTCATCTTGTTTTTTGTTGTTGTTTTAACTGCTGCGTAATCACATTTTTGAGGAGCTAAGGACGCTTGAAAACGCACAGAAATTGGTACTCACATCAGAACTGGTGAAAATTGAAAAGTTCTGTAGTGATCAGGCTCGGTCCTGGCCAGCAGGCTCCATAGCACCCCCAAATGCACGCCTTTGACGTTTCCAAAATGTGAACTAATCATTGCTCTCATCTTCAAGAGCATGTACAGTTTTGCCCAACAGGAAGTCAGCAATCTTTGATTTCATGGGCTAATTTTGATTTTACAAACACATTTGAGGACTCACAAAACTTTGCATCCATGTACAAACTTTATATTGATTTGAAGGTGCCATTGGGCTTGGGCGTGGCATGTTGGCTCTATAGCGGCTCCAAATTACATTTAGCCTTTGAGTGCATTTTTGAAGCCCTTGGTATACTTGGTAAAGTTGAGGACTCTTAGTCGGACGAAAAAAGCAGTTGGTTGATATCACCATGGCACTTGTATCAGGATTTTTTTCTATTTTATTGTCTAAATGATGATTTTTTAAAAAGAAAATAACAGTTAGTTTCTTATTACCATTATTGGTATCACCTAAATGTAGTGAAATCTCAGCCTATAGTGTTTTTCACTCTTAAAGGCGACTGAGGACGGCTGTAGGATGCAGTAAAAAGACTTATTTTGGCTCCCCTCTTGTTTTGGAAATTTTTTTTGCAAAGCCCAAAAGCAGAACACCTTTCTATCTTTGATGTCCATGTCATTCACTGTATGTCCCTGCAGCTCCTGTTTTTTCCTCATTTAATTCATTGCAACTTGATGCAACACGAGGAAGAAATATGAGGCAGAGCTAAATAGGCTGGCCCGGACACAGCTGCCCTTCACAGCGGGGGGTCAGACAGTGTTTTAAATTAGTGAAACCGAACAACAAGAAGGCTCTGATACTTGCCTTAGAGTGAGGGACTTTTACTTTGAAATCTGCTGTATGACTTTACTGTCACAAAATAGACTTTTTCATTATTTTCTTTGCAGATTGTTAATCATGGACATCACAAACATTTCAGCACAATAAGTCAGCTTTTTTTTTTTACCTGTTCCCTCTGCTGTTTTCTCCTTGTGTTTTGTGTTCGCTCTCCTCGTCTGATCTCTGGCTATCAGAGCTGTGACTGTGATTGGTGTGCATCATCTCTTCCCTTTCACCGCTTTCCACCTTCAGCTCCAGATTACTCTGAACTCCCAGACCTCCTGTGGGAGAAATTTAAAATTAAAATTTACATAAAGATACTTAAGAGATCAAAACGTCAGATAAAGAAGGTGAAACAGAGAGGTGCAGGAATGACTCCTTAAATCGCATTTTTGCAGTTCCACTTCCTTCATCTCTTGTGACGCTGAAGTCATGCGACCATGGTGTAGTTTGTTTATAGCCTTATCTTATTGCTTTACTTCTGGTGATTGCATTTCTGCTTTAAAAATCATACACAAAATGTGCAAGTATCATAAATTCTTTGAGTTTAATTTCTGCAATAATCCAGAATCCAGTGGACAGATCTCATTGGCTGTTTGTCGAGGTAACCAGGGTCATGTTAACTTCCATGCTGGTCATCCCTGCACCACTCTACAAATAAATGCAGCAGCCTCTACCTCCACTTTGCATGGGCTGGAGCGTGGCCCTCTGTCTCGCTGGGTATGGGTGGCCATTCTGTGTGCGGCTCTGGAAGTGGTTGTTGTTCATGTTGACAGCTTCAACCTTCATGACACACAGAGACAGGGATGAGACAAGGGCAATATTCATGTGTTCATTAGAGAGCAAGGCTGGCTCAGTCGCATACAGTACACAACATCTAGATCCAACCAGTGACAAAGAACTCACAAAACCAACATCTGCCTTCTCATTTCGGACGTAACTCCGGGTAGATCTCTCGCTCTACAGAATTAATTTAATCTCAGACAATCTTAATCCTTCCCTTAAAACTACTATACACTCCCTACACATACCACTAATTCTCTTCAGGAATGATTCACTTCTAACAGACACATCATTTGGAAAAATAAAAGTGAGGGAATTTAATACCCCCTTCCCCCAGAGGATTAGACTAAAAACCCCTTTCCCCTGCATATACTTCCACTCCAGCTGAGCCAAAATCCCCTCGTCTGCTGAAAGGGAAACATGCTGGAATGGGAACTGCGCGATGCAGGCGTCCCCCATCACCCCACAGTGGAATTAGAGCTTGCACATACTGTACGCTCTCCAAACAAGGGCGACGCGTCACAGCGCTCTCCCATTGTGCTCAGTTTCCTATTTAAAGGACAACAACCTTCACATGAGGAAAACATGCAGACATAACGGGTGGAACATTCCTGAACCTGAATACCAGCACACACACACATGCTGTATACACACACACATTCATGCTGCCCTGTGCTTCCTTAAATACTTCAAAGAAATGGTTGTTAACCATGGCTGGAGTGTGACAGGTGAGCGGCAGAGTGCTGGCAGATCCCAGGTGGCCGTGGAGGTTCTGATTCAGCAGGCCGTGGATGTCAGTGGGCAGGCCGGCCGTGGGGCCCACAGCGTGGTTCCTCAGGACGTGGATCACATCGTCCAATCTGTCCAGTCGGTCCTCCACCTGAGACTGCACACACCAAAGGACAAAAAGGCTTTTGTTGGGACACAGTTTTTAATATCCCCTGAGTTAAATAAAGACAAGACATTTTGTTTAAACACACTGCAGCTATAAAATCCATTCTTCAAAAAAGAAAAAGAAGCTTTTTTGTACTTAGTTGTGACAAAAACAGTCAAATAAAAAAGGTCAGTTTTAATTTTATGGTTAAAATCCTAAAGGAATAGTTCAGTATTTTAGGAACCAGCATTCTTGCAGAAACATAGCTGACAAAATCGATACCAGCCTCATGTCCATGCATTAAAAATGGAGCTATACCTGGCAGCCGGTTAGCTTAACTTAACACTTGTACTGGAAAGCAGCTAGCCTGGCTCTGTTTCTTGGCCTGGTGCAGTGACTTCCTGGTGGTTTGTCGTGACCTCAAGGCTGCCAGGCAACAGTCCGGTACATAAATCCTGTAAAACCACAACCTGACGTTTTGTACATATTTCATTACCTTTGGACAGAGTCAGGCTCGCTGTTTTACCCCGTGTCCAATGACACAATGGACCCCGGGCACAGATATGCAAAAGGCCCCACCACCTCTCCGACACAGGAGCAAGACACACAGACTAGTTGTTCAGCCTCTTTTTGTTGTTGTTTTGCATCTCTCAGTAGCTGCTCAGAATCGTTCTGTGGTTGTAATTTTGTGCCTTTTTTGATCATTTTGTGTCTCTGTCTCTCTTTAAAGTTATTTTTTGTCTCTTTGTGGTTGTTTCACCCCTTTTTGTGGTTATTTTGTGTCTTTGAGGTAATTTTGAGTCGTCTTTTCAACATTTTGTGTGTCTCTGTGGTTGTTTTGTGTCTCTTTGTGATCTTTTTTTGTCTTTTTGTGGCTGTTTTGCCCCTGTTTGTAGTTTTTTTATGTGTTTTCAGTTCCATAGCATCTCTTTTTGGTCTTTTTGTGTCTCTATGTGCTCATTTTAAGTCTCTCCCTGGCTGATACATGTTAATTTGAGTGACATTTTGCAAATGAAGGCAAGGGGGGGCCGTGACACTTTGGGCCCCTGGGCCTGTGCCCAATAGCCTTAGTAATCCATCTATGCCTGCGTCCAGTCTTTATGCTAAGCTAAGATAACCAGCTGCTGGCTGGGCACACACTGGGATTTGTATCGATGTTCTTGGCTAAATCTCGGCAAGAAACTACATAGGCAATTTCCCAAAATGTATCAATCCACACACTTTGTGCTGTTTTTTTGCATGTACTTGTTTGATTGTTTTGATAATTCCTTTTTTTTTTCTTTTAGGTATTTTTATTATTGATATATCCTACTTTTTTTTCTGCCTTAATTAAATTTTCTTGTTTATTATATTTGCTGCATGCTCCTGTGAGCTTAATTTGTTTATATAATTATTCATTCAGTGTCTCCATCCATTCATTATCTCTATATGACACAATGAATCATTCTTTACCAGGGATATAAGTGAAGACTCATAGTGTGGTGAGACTGGAGCCTGAACTGAACTCCGGGGCCACATGTTGGTACCTGAGAGCAGGAAAACAACCAAATTAGACCATAAAGGTGCTGGAAAGAAACACAGAATGTAAATGATATATTCACTCTAGGGTGCAGCTACAGCAGCGCGTGTGACTCCAGTTTACCTGCAGGTTCAGCTGCGCTCGGCAGCGGGGACGGAGACCTCACCGGTGTGGACGAGCTGGAGGGGAAGCTGCTGCTGGTGTGATCGGGGGAATAAATCTGGCAGCCGACAGGGAGAGAGAGAGGAGGAGGGGGGAGGAGTGGGAGTCAGGCATGGATCATTTTAAAAGCACAACTTGTCATTTCTGCGTAAGGTTTTACAGCTGCTGCCACAGCCTTTGGAGCAGGCTCGTAACCTGAACCAAACTCATCAATTCTGGTCATTTTACTAGTCGGCAGCCAATAAAAAGTCCAGCAGCACGAGAGTAGCCCTTCGTTAATATGCACTAGTCTGTTACAGGCAGGGACAAACCAGTATTTTTCGTCTGCATTATACCACTGGGGCTCTCAGGGTCTGGTTTTATGCTCTGGTTTGACTGAACATAACACAGCATAGATGAGCCGGTCTTATGGGATTGAGGTGGTGCGTACTTACAGAGGCCAGAGCTTTGCCCAAGGTGTCGCCTGTCTGTGACCCTCCTGACACGTGTCCTTTACTCCCTGAGACTGAAAAAGAAACACCCACTGTGAAATCTAACAATGAAGAGCAGACACACCTGAGCTAAAATAAGATTATATTCTCCATTTCCTCACCTGTTGAATTCTCTGAGGTGTTGATTGACGGAGTGCGTGATGCTGTGTTGTTGCGGTGGAAAGTGGACATTGGTGGGAGTCCCCTGTTCATGTCAGCAGCCATCACTGAATGTGGAGAGTAGTCCTGAACAGTAAAAACACACATTATAGTCAGCAGCGGTTCAAAAGTGCTCTGCTGTCAACATCCAAGGTGCTGGAAGTAAATCTCACCAGGTGAGTGTGTGGCGGCGGCTGCAGGCCGCTGTAGCTCCCCGGCTGTGTTTGGTGGGTCGTAGCTGCTCCCAGTGCACCTTCATAGCCCTGCTGGTTCAGTCCATTTACAGCATTCCAGATGTCGGGCGAATTGCTCGTCCCCTCTAAAATTGATAATGATATGTTATAGCCAGCAGTGGAACAGCATCTCAAGCAGTCAGTCAGGTCATGAAGCTCTATGGCATTCATTTCCATATACCAGTGATTTTTTTTTTTTATCAAAGCCCAGCGGAGCCACTGGAGAGGGGCTTAAGAGCCGCAGGTTGCCACCTCCTAGTCTAGAAGAACCTAACAATTAAATCATTTTATCCTCCTGAGACCCTGTGTCCTCATATGAAGACATCACAGTTTGGGTTTACTTGACCTTATACTTCATTCTACTTAACTTAGACCTGTTGTCCTCGTTCATGGACACTTTTTTGTGCCATCTAGTGGTAGTAAGACCACAATACACTAATCTATGTAAAAACAAGATGGCAGCTATCTCTGCCAAGTCAGTATGGAGCCCAGCCTGACACAAACGTGGACAAGATCCAAAACCTGATCACATTCTATGGTTGAAACTTCATTATTTATTATCAATAATGTTTGTAGTTTGATATGACAACAGATTTGACCAATTTTAGCAACAGCAACAAGCTGGGACGCTGTTGATAAGGAAGTACTCGTTTAAGGACATTGGGACTTAATTATCACTGACAATGTTTAGATTTTTATACTTATTGGGTCCTACTGATCTCACATAGCTAGGAGAAATTTAAAATGTACACCAGACAAAAGTTCGGGTCTCAGGAGGTTATCCCCATTCAAGTTAGCGGAGGGCTAAGCGGGAAGTTAGCAGGTCAGCATAAGTCTCTAGTTTTCTTGCTCTATGGGCTGAATGATGTGAAAGATTTAGGTAATTTTACACCCAGATAGTAGCATACTAACAACTAAACTTAGATGGTTAATATGCTGATTTTAAAGTTTGTTTGATAAAGATAATTTTTTATTTATATATTTAGATCTGTACATAGAAGTCAAACTTTAATGTTTACCTTGTTCATCTTTGTTTTCCTTGTTTTTAGCTGTTATGTCTATTTCTGTGCAAATACATTACGAGATTGACAAAAACCAGAGTCAGATTTATTGTATGTGTACACACTCACTTTGCCAATAAAGCTGATTCTGGTTAAACTTGAAATTGAAGGCTGTTTTGTATCCCTGAAAACCCCATATAGTATCTTTATATGTGGCACTATACTAAAGGGACAATGGGTTTAAGTGAACGCTGAACCAAAGCAGAGTGATCTTATTACTCTACTGGAGTGATCATCTTAATTTAACATTGAGCTCACCAAAGAAGGTGCTTGCGAACACATTGCTGTGGGCCTTGGTGGACGGATGTGAAGATAAGTTCTGGTTGATGTCGTCATTAGTGGGAGACTGCCCATAAACCTAAAGAGAAGAGCGTGTTTAAGGTGTTGTCCACTTTGAATTATGACATAATGTGACACAAACAATGATTTTCTACATGTCTGTAACTCTCAAACCAATCTTTCTGACACAAACATGTCAATACTGCGAGAGCGGGCTGGAGCAACAGTATTATGAAAACAAAGCAGAGAGCTGATGCACACTTAGAGCTATTGCGATAATCCATAAGCTGCAGATCCATGCACCTCCTCATCCGGATTTAGGAACCATTCACCATGAGAAATCCCTGCCCTAATCATGATCAGGTTTGGCTGGCTTCAGAAGACTGGGATACAATTCCCTCCAAAATAAAATTGAATTACAGGCCTTCTCATACTTTGTCCTAACCAAACAGAGAGCTGAGTCTCACCATAATGATCTCCGTCTGCAGGAAACAAAATACTGTAAATAGCAAACAGATTTAAGAATTTAACCAAATTTGGCTAATGTTTTTTTTCTTTTAATTGTAAAGCACAAGGCTACAAACCGCACATATGCACACAAAACACACCAACACATGCTCACTCACTCACACACACCAAGAGGTCTGGGCTGCACCTGCACCTCCCTCGATTGCTTTGATGTGCCCCAGGAAATGAAAATAAACCTCCCTGTGCAGCATCAATGGGGTGTCAGTTACCCGGACGACAAGTTCTGTAAAGCAGGCTATTAAAGACTCTCTTGAGTATGCTTGTGCAAGCACACTCACAGTCTCACACACACACACACACACACACACACACACACACACACACACACACACACACACACACACACACACACACGCTCTTAAGCACACACACACACACACGCAGCCGTGACCCTGGCTGGCATGAGTCCCATGGTGATTGTGGGCTAGGCCAAACAGAGGAGCCCCTGCCGACACTGGGCCCGTCTGAGCCGCCATAAGCAGCATATGGCGGAGGATAAAGCCAATTGTCCTCCTTACCATCAGCATAGCAGGCGACCCGTTAATAATGGTCACACCCCCGCCCCAGCACGCCCTCTCTGGCCCCCGCTGGAGAGGGGCCGTCACCATGGCATCCTCTTTTAGCATAGCATTGATTTAGGAACCATCAATCACACCATCACAAATGATAAGGGACCCTTTTTTTCCAGCAAATAAGAACCACAACTGAGGGAGAATTTAAATACAGTAAAAAACTCCTGATTTTCTTGAAATAATCATTTTAAACATTCCTCATTTTTGTCAATCTTTAAGTTGCATTTTCAAAGTCATTTTAATCTAAACATGTCTGTACAAAGAGAACAAGCAGCTATTTTCCCATTGTAAACACACACAGCATTACCATGCTAGATGAGTGAAATATCAACTTGCTATTCAGGGCCTATGCTGTGCTCCACCATGGCCAACTCCAGCCACATGCAACCAATTTTCTGCCTCTGTGATCCACGATGTCTGGATATGGTTAGTCTCACAGAGATCAAAGCTGCCTTTGATAATGGCAGCAGTGGTGGAGGGACTGCTCCAACATAGCGGGGTTAAATCAAATAGAAATAGCAGCAATCTGCTTCATGTCAAGATGTTTTCTGCTGCTAGGCTTGACTACAGGGTGCTCGGCTAACAGGAAGCGTGAGTCTCACCGGTGCATTTCAACATGAGTTTGTTAAAAACCACAAGTGAGTGAGGTGTTACTGAAAGCTAAGATTATGTTATCTGTTGTGCATAGTGAGGTGTGACAAGTGGTGTGATTTGTGAGTAATCAGGATTTGTGTTGTCTTTATAATTTGTTTCTTATGTGAATTTAAATGCTGTTAAAGGGGAACCAACAAACAAACAAACAAGTGACCAATGGGTGAGTCAGAGATTTTTACTTTATAATGTCACACATTAGTTCTTGCAGCCAAAACTGCTGCAGTCTAAACAAGAATAAGCTTCATACTGTGGAAGTGACAATGACACATTCAGAACTAGACATGACCTCCCCAAAACACAAAAACCTTCCTCTCCTTCTGTTTCTCACACACACACACATACATGCAAACACCCACATTAAACAACCTTATATTCCATCAAATGTTCTGTGCAGAGCAGAAAACATCCTCACCAACTCTCACAATAAGGTGTATGCACATAGGAAAATATTAAGTTATAATACTCGTAACTTTTAAACAGGTTGCACCTGCATTTCCTACTGATGCAAAATTCTGGATGTCAGTCAGAGAACACACTCTTCAACCACAATAAACAAACAAAGCTGTAAAGTAGTGTTTCATTATGCAAGTCAACAAATCAGCAGAGGAGAACACAAGTAAAGAGTGCAACAGCATCATCACCACACACACTGACAGTGCCCTGTATCCTCTGGTAAATAAAACATAAATGAATAAAAGAAATGTACTCACTGGTTTCATGTTGTAGCAATACATCAATGAGTTGTTGCCTGTTCCAGAGACAGGGTGAGCACAGTACATAACTCCGTCTGGTTCAGTGCAAGACTCTCAGTACAGTCCACAAGCAGCTCGTCTGTCCGTGTCTTTACTCATGTGTGTGTGTAGTCCACATGCACTCCTTCCCCTAACCTACCCCTGCTGGTCATGCAGCTACCCGCAGACAACTTATGCAAATAAGGGCTGGACCATTTCAGGAAGCAGAGAGGGGTGGCCAAGAGTTGATGCTATTACTGTACTGCAAGCCTGGTCCAGAATACTAGAAGCAGTCTTTTTTTTATTTATTTATCAAAGTAAAGCGTGAGAACAAACATAGTCTAGCTGTGGTGTTTAGTGTGAGTTGACTATTAAGTGCTTGTGCAAAATGGCATCAGGAAAATAACTTGTAATAATCAGGGAATTCCCCACCCACACATGATCAAACACCTTGACCACACCAGAGTAATGAAAAAAGCCATCACCAGTGTGGGTTGTACATTTTGTTGCTCAGCTGTCATCCACTTTCTATGACACTGGTGTAAAATTATATGCAAGCAAGCTCAGAGATCCCTGCATGCAGTGATGACGCCATGCAGATTGTCTCCTGTGGACAGGTAGAGGTTTCCAGTAAATAGAGGATACCACAGCTCTGTCTGACCTACATGCACAAATAGATCCAAATCTTTAGTTTGTAGGCACGTGTGGCGTGGCAAGCTCATCCAGAGGCTGGGTTAAAAGTTATTTATACTGTGGTCTAGTCTGTCTGGGTGATCTGCTAGCAGAGAACACTTAAACAGTCAGACTTCCTGGTGTGAGGTGAAATCCACTGTCTGCTGCCCTGGTGCAGAATCTGACGGTGACCTACGGTACTGCATATGTAAACAAACCTCTCTGTGAGTTCATCTTCAGAAAACTCTCATGAGAAAGTCAGCTGCTCAAACTGCTCATGTCAAAAAGTCACATTAAAATACCTGAGGGTGTGTCGAATAGTACACAGAGCTGATCTGCTGTATTTTGTACAGCATTTTCTGTCTGTTACATAAATATGATTTGCCAAGGAGGAAAAAAAAATTCCGCAGTTGGCGTGATGCTCAGACCTGCAGTGTGTGCCACACTGTCCTGGCAAGGCAATTTGTCCTAGACAGACCTCACAAGAATCCAATCAAATAATTCCCACTGAGACACGGCACAGTCCTTATCTTGGACTCATTGTCTTACGAACCCTCCAGTGTTTACACTGAAGCCACAGGGGACTGTGTGTAGTGTCACTGACTTGGGATCTTTCCATAACATAAATTTCTATGTAAGTCTGTCACAAAATGTACGCTGTGGTGTCTCAGTATCTGACTCGTAATGCACAGTTTGTGTATTTAAAGTGTGTAGTTAAAGAACTAACAATATTGAGGAAAGTATCCCTAAATAATTAGAAAACTGTTTTTTATTCATCATGGCTGCAGGAGGACCATGATAAGGAAACCAGTGTTAACTGCGGGAGGAAACTGCCCCCACAGGATGTTGCAATGTTGCAACAATTAATGCAAATTCAACCAATCCCAATTAATTCTGCGCGACCACTGCAACTTTTCTACAAATCTGACTAATTATCAGAGTTTTTCTGTCACTGCAGTCCTCTACATAACATCACCAAACTCACATTCTTTTTGTGTTGTGAGGATGCAGACATGCAAAACATGAGCGTCTCATGTTTACTGCAAAAAACTGCTGTGCGTTGCTGTGCAACATTGTGGTAGAACGTAAATGACATCAACTGACAAACACTTTTGTGTCGCAAAATACACCCACAGAATGGCTAATAAACATGGACAACATACAAGACAAATCACTATGATAGTGGCATCCAGATTAATTTCAAGAGCTGAAAGAATAAAGGGGAGTTACTGTAAAACTTCCATTGGTAGCCCGGGCTATTATTGGCTTAAATCACTGAACTCAACAGGCCTATATTTGGGACAGGTGTCCATATGGGACAGGCCTTTAATGCCTTTCACACAAAACTGTTGCTCAGTAAACATGGGAAAATACCATCAAACTGTTTATTTAAAACGGTGTGAATATTACTTGTATAAACATTTCAAACAACATATCATATCACAGTGTTATGACACTTATGACACCCGAGGACTACGGCACCCGGCATACCGACACAACATCACTGTTAAACACCGTCCTGTTAAAACAACATTCAGAATTTGGATTCATTTTAATGAAAATCCCTTTTGATTGTTTTGATCGGTGGGCCCTTACTGACTAAGAGAATATAAATACCTTACTGTGTAATTGAGGAATGGACACATTTTATGACAGCTTCAGAAGAAGGGAGACACCACTTGTTTTTTTGCCATGCCGGTAAATCTGAATGAATTATGGTCTTCTCTGGTGCATACATATACATACAGATACATCTAGAACTTCTAGAACTGCTTAGCAACCAGACCAGGCATCTAAATAAGACAAAATGTGCAGCTACACTAAAGTCACAACAGAGTGGTTTTACTCTGACTGAAATATGTTGCCTTTGATTTTTGATTTTTAATTTTTAATTACAAAAAAAAATCCCAACAGTTTTTGCATTTTGCTCTTGCACTTTCATTGCAAAAAAATGACCCCAAAACACTGCAACATGCATCACAATCTTTAAGAAAAGCTGCTGTGAAATCAGGCATTGTAGGTCACAGCAATTCCAAAGAAAGCCCGCGAAATCCTAGAGGGACTGCTGATCTGAGATCAGAAAAACAAACTGCTGTCTGTTGGTTTCAATCTGTCTGAAGGTGAGCTGTGCAGTCCGCGTAGCTTCCTTGAAGTCAAAGTCTAATCCTGACTATCCACGCTAGTGTTAACTGGGTTAGCAGGTCAGTCTCTTCGTCTTCATCGGGAGAATCATTTGTGGATCTGTCCTTCTTTTTATAGGCACAGCGTCTGTGATGAGATTATTTTATATCAAGAGAGACTATTATTAAGACAAAAATAAATAACACAATTCAAGACTTTTACAAATAATCCAGGAACACCAGTGGCTACTGAATGACCTTTTCCTCTGACAGAGATCAGTTCGCCTATCTGACACACTAAGCATGCATAACACACACACACACACACACACACACACACATGAATCTTGGGTAAATGATCCAAGAGCAAATATATACAATCCCCTAACCCTGAACTTTGCATCAATCTTAGTTAATTGCAGTCTTGTCAGGAGTGCGATTATTCAAACAGGTAATGCAAATGTTAATGAGTTCAAATTTGCATATCTTTATTTTCCCATGGTTGAAATGTCATTGGTTATGACGCTCTACAATGAAGAATGTCACTCCTGATGGCCCCCTGATACGTTGTTGGCCATTAAGAGGCCAAAAAAGAGCAACTGAAGGGGAAGGAGGGGAAATAAATAAGGAGCTGTGCTCAAAATAAAAGAGAGGAAATGAAGACTTTTATATGCAAACAAATAAAAACACATGCACGCAATGCACTGCAGCCCTTCAGTTATCACATTCAATTCTATTTGCAGAATATATTATTGAGGGGCACAAAATCTGATTAAATTCTGCAAAGGAAAAAATATTAATGTGACCAACCAATGAGGACAAAAAGAAAACATTTGCAGTGTGAAGTCACGGTCGTCCTTTTACTGTAAGATGTGCTGTTGTGCATACTACGCCTGCAACACACATTTCAAGTGTTGCTGGCATATTGCTCATCGTCATGCGCCTGATTTGACATGGCTTAAATAACTATCTTCCTGCCAGTGATTGGCATTCACACAAGAAGGGGTGAGTGGGACTGGGGAGCAGATGGTGACATTCCACATGACCAAACTGATCAATCAGCATGCTGGGACGCAGGTGCAGCACAGGCGGGCAGCACCACACCATCTATTTCACCATCTACGGGGCACAAACACATGGGCACCAATCGTGGCACCCTGAGGGTCTGCATGCTCCTCTGTCCCGCTGTGCCAAGGTTGATGACATCAGAATTTCCCATCCGCTCTTCCACAGGACGCCAAGAAAAAGGAGGAGGGGGAAAAAAAGCCATATAAAATCTGCAATAACAGCCCGGCCTGGGATAGGTTGTGTAAGTGACGTCAAAGCCAGGGACTCCCATAATTCACCCTGGTGCTGAATTGATAAATTAAAAGGAAACATGGACAAAAGTACCAACATGTTTTGGAGTTAACAGCGTTATTTTGGGGATCTGATGAAAGTGTTTTGAGGGGTAAAACTACAAACTCTTCCTCCTCACTGCAGGAACTCTGTGGATACTTCACAACCCCATCCTAATATTTAGGTTAAGCTTTACAGAAATGAAACAATACCTTTGGTTACTTTAAGGGCTTTAATGATTTATGGTAATAGTAATTGTTTTATCTATAAAATATCAGAAAATGCAAAAGAGCCTGTTATAATTCACCATAACCTGAGGTCAAGCTGCTTTTCTTTCCTGCCCAAAAAGCAAATCCTCATGATTTAACAGCAGGAACCATCAAATGTTTTACACTTTCGCTTTAAACACGAATGAAACAACTTATCTATTATCAAAATAGTTTCCCACTAATTTTCTGTTAATGGACTAATCAATCTATCATCTAACCGTTTCAGCTCAAGTCAAGGATGTAACTTTGGTTTGAGACGTGGGGGACAGTAAAAAGGAGGATCTGTGGGTCCTCCCCCAGAAAATATTTTCCATTTGAATCACATTTCCTGTATTTCTACACACATTTCCTGACTATGGTAACCAAAACAAAATCTGGCAAATAATTATGTTGGTCATCGTGCTAAATTCTGCTAATTATGGTACTCCTCTGTGGCATTTTTTGGAGTGTATCAGAACAAAATCAGCACCTCAATTCACATTCTTGGCCAAAATTGGTGGCGAAACAGTAGCGTATGAAGAATGATTTTTGTAGTTAAAAAAAAAAGTGCACCACAGGAAGTGTATTTTGTTTCTACTACAAACAGAAAATACAGAAAATATCTGAAAATAGTTCCCTTCAGAGGACACATCAGTGAATGCACCTTAAAAACACACAGGCTTAGTACACACACACACACACACACACACACACACAGAGGGCAGTGTGTTGGCCGTGGTGTTTGATACCTGCTGGCGTGACTCTGTGCCGAGGATCTTCTGTATCTTCGGATAAGACCTGGGCACGGCAAGCTGATCTCGTAGTCTGGCCTCAGTGCTGGAAGAAGTGGGGGTTGTAAGAGGATTGGAGCAACCGTGGCTGCACGGTGCACGTGAGAGCCAGACTCGGCGACCTCTGCACCATGGTGACCTCGCTGTCCCACATTCACCATAACCTACGAGGAGAAGACGGGTGGCGTTAGGTCACTGACAGTCTCATGTGTGACCTGCTTGATTTCCAAGGGGTGTGTCATGAAATTGAAACTCAACAACAAAGAAAATAAGAGGTGTTTGAGGGACGTAAATGTGCTTAAGTGTGTCAACATGTTCTATATCTATACAAAACCTGCAGAATATTAGCTTTGATTGCATTTGATTAAAAAATAAATAAATAAATAAAACTGATGATCCAGACTGGATGGACCTAATCAGCTTTGTTTTTCCCTTTATATCAATATGTATCTTTGTATTTTAAGAATATTTGTAGGGGAAGTATTTTGTGTAAGCACTGTGCACATGACTCTGAACTACAGCTACATTGAGAAGATATTGTTAATTGTCAACGTGTCATTATATGGTCACAAAAATGGCAGCAACTTTGAGAGGAGTGCTGTTTGAATCTTAACATTCGAAGGAATGAGCAAGGGCAAAGAGTGCTGAGATGAGACCTTCCAGCCCAAATCAGAAGTGACAGGAGATTGACAGTAAAATAAATCAGTCCAGAATAGCCAGCAACCGAAGGTCAAAAATAGAGTGAGAAAACAATGACTAACAAGGAAACAACATTTTCTTGAGATTCAGATGAAGTGTCACTGCTCCACACCTCCGGTGTTGTTAACAAGCCAGCAAATGACGAGGTTTGATGGATGTGTGTGTGATATGTTGTGGAGAGAAGGAGAAATTGTCGAGAATATCTAAATGTTGAGGCAAAGACCTATTTAATCAGATTACACTGGCAGTTTAAAGGAAGATATTCTGGCTACCTAATCATAATAAAGGCCTCTGAAGTACATGAGAAAATCTTTTACAAAGTCAGAGACTGTTCCCAATAACAGTGTCCAGCGTCCTTATTCCAATTTACAGTTTTCATGTTTAAAAAAGACGACAAAACAAAGGATAAACTGACCCAAGTAAATAATACAGTTCTACATATTCAAAGTCATTTCTATTGGCCTTTAGTATAATAAACCAATGTTTTATGTGAATGTCAAACACCAGAGGGAGCAATGCTCAACTGTGAGACCCTTAATTCTGCACAGAAGCAAAAAATAGACTCTTATATCATACGTAATATATTTAACATTTAAAGCGGCTCCATGCCAACCTTATGCCTCATCTCATATGGCTCCCTCCACATATGTCAGCCCAGCTGCCAAAACAAATATTGGCATTGCACATTTCTGCAAACGAAGAATAAGTCACATATGCACATTTCATATGAATCATATCAGCGTTTCTAAAGTGAGGTAGTATATGAACTGACATTGTCATCAGAGGGTGAAGAGGACAGTGGATGGCGTGACACCTAAGCAAGACGCCCGCCAAGCTGAAGACCACTGCTCAGGACCAACACACAACAAAACCGGTTGTTTTTAGCAACCTCTCACTGTTTTGCAAGTGTTTTTTAGGACCCATCACTGTTTTTCCACTGGGTATAGTGCCACAAAGAGCGGTAGGTTTTACAGAGACATTGCTGCATTTTCTGCTAAGATAGCGCCATAAAAACTGGTTGTTTTTGACACTTTTACAGTAAAGATTGTGCCCCAAAAACTGGGTATTTTAAGACAAAAAAAAGGATCTTTTTCATAACCATGTGTTTTTTTTGTGCCTAAATCTAACCACACGTTAACCAAAGCATTATTGAGACATTGAGTTTCAAGGTATCACAACATGTGTGGTTTGCAGAAATGTAGCCTACATTTTTCTGATGATTGCATATGACCACAAATTTTTGACTATTTTGTGCTCTGTATTTAGCTCTGATTTAAAGTTGCCTGTAGGTATCATAGCTGCGGGTTTGACTTCATTTTACCATTTACAAAACAGCAACCACTGACATTACAGGATGTCTGAAAAATAGGGTAAGGTAAAATATGTGAGTTTTGGATAAAGTGTATGCCAGCAATGCAAATACAAAACAGGAATATGTTAAACAATGTTTATACTCCTCAGGTACAAGAACAGTATCATCCACATAGTGAGGAATACATACCGACTGTAAAAAGTGTACAGTAGATCTCTCTTCTCCTGCTCGAGGATCCACTATTTTAATCAGCAAGGATATTTGTGTAACATGCGTTACCTAGTTGTTATTGTGGTTACCTACTAACAGGCCAGATGTTTGCAAATAATGGGAAAGTGAGTCGGAGCACATTTTACACGCACCACTCACAGATGTAACAACAACTCAGACAGATATAGAAAATATAAAGGAGGGTGTAATACAGACAAAAACCCATTTGTGACATTTTTTGGTGAGTGTGACTTCTTGGTGTGTGAGCAGCTCAACTACTCATGAGGTGACTAAAAGATATTCTTGGGCGGTATCTATCTTTTTTTCACACCTTCACACCCTCCTGACACGTACGACGATATTTGTGTAAAATGTTGAGCTGCTGGTGATAGAGGTCACTGTGGCATGTATGTCACTGTCTGGCCTATAATGTAAGGCTGGGCGATATGTCAAAACATCTCCAGCCAAACACTGTCAGCCTAACAACTGTAAAATTTCTACTAGTCCTGTGATGTTTTCTGCACCACTTACAATCTCTGTCTCAGCTCAGCTGCCTGCTGCATCAGTAGAGACTGACCTCTGGTGGTGTGTGCTGTGCACTACAATACAACATCCAAATACAGCATCTCCATATCAGTTTGGAGCATCTGTATTTTTGGCAGCTTTGAAAATTCAGGATTTAGGATTTTCTAATATCTTGATACCGCCAACGCTTGTGGGTGACATCTTTACCCATCAAAATATAACCTTCTTAGCCCTTTAAAACCTGGAGTGACATCACTTTTCTCACCTTTCACAAGTATTTAACATACCAAAGTAAAAGCAGGCCGACTCGTTATACAATGCTTCATTTCAGAATAATGTATTTTACAATATTTATATATTGTTATAAATTGTGATGCTTTATGTGTAGTAAGCATCACTTTAATGTTTCAAATGTTTCAACTAATTTCTGGATAGCTTACAGTCATTTTTAATATGTTATAATTCATTAGTTAATTAATATTATGAATCTGAACCTGCAGAGTGACGAGAAACCCAAGTTATCAAACAAATATAGTGGAAGAAAATGTACAATATTTTGCTCTGACTTGTATTGAAGGAGAAGTATAAAGGAGGCTAAAATAGAAACACTCAAGTCTTAACCTTACCATGTAAAACAGTAGAAAAAAGTACTTGGGTTGCATTAATGTAGCCAGTTGCATTTCTCCAAGGTTTTTAAATTTGTATACCCTGATATCTGACCTGGGCCTGGGATCATGTCAAAGACTCCATCAGCACTTCTGTGCAGTGAAAACACTTACAGGAGAGAAGTCACATAATATACTGAGACATTAAATAAACAAAACTAAAGCAGAGCAGCTTCAAATCCTGCAAACATTTCCATGATTTCCACTTGTTCCTGTTATTCTTATCTTGAGGGTCACTGTAAACATGTCCATACATGCCTCTCCCCTGCGTGTGAGAGTCTATTGCTGTCTTGCATTATGTTTCATGACCGTGGTGTCAGTGGAGTAACACTACCTGTTTCCATCAACAGATGGCAGCATAAAATAAGCCATGATGAGAGGATTTATTTAGGTCTCGTTTTTTCTTGACCTGGTGGCTTCATTCCTCTCAATTTCCACATTTATGTTTTAATGAAGGAGATATACAAACATTACTGATTATTAATGGGTTAAAACAGTTATTATAATCAAATTAACTGGACACGTGTGTACTATGGGTGTTTTACAGCAGGTTTACTGGTGTGACATAAGTGAGCGTTATATTTATATCCAGAACACACAGTCTCAATCTAATTCATCCTCTCAGGTTATTTTTTTTCCGCCAGCTGTGTCTCAGCTTTCAGCCGAAGGAAAAAATAGTAGCAAAGCTGTGAGATGAGCAAAGACACATCTTGGAACAATCTGTCTGGTGTTTCAGTATTTCCTCACCCAGAGTCTGGACAGATTATACATCGATTGAAACATATGGGTTGATTATTTGATGCATACACGCGCTGGGGAATGACCGGTTTACATGTTGAAGTGATATCATCCTGGCTGTTTACCCGTCATTGTCACTATCTGATCAAGCAGCTTCCTGCAGCAGCGCCCCTGCCGGCTGACAGCGGAACTGCAGCGCGTCAAGTTACAGGAAACACAATGAAAAAGTAAAAATCCCCGTCAAGGTTTTTAAATTAAAACACCCTGAAAATCACACGCACAACAACAGGAAAATAACAGAACAGGGATGCATTTACTTAACGACGGATTCAAAGTGTTTGCCAGTTTATAGGAGTGGGGATACCAGTAACCAGTAACCAGTAAAAAAATAAAATAATTGCATGCAAAAAAAATCCTTTACAACAATGGTCAAGTGCTGGCTAAAAGCAAACCAGAGCTGTACACACTCTTAGCTACATGCCCTCAAACTTTTAAGGATTACAACTGTAAGTTGGTGTATTGTGGTATGTCTATTGTAGTACATGTAATGTAGGGTGTGGCTTGTGGTATATTTTATTGTTTCTTCCATGTTTATAGTGTACTGTGTTTTTTTGATGTTTTAAACTGTATATTTTTAATACATTTTTAATGGAAAATTAGCAACACATCAGTCCCATACTCTGTATTGTAACTACGTTAAATTGCATCTTCCCTATGAAATAAATAAATACAATTAAAATAAATGAAATAAACATTCAAATAAGGCTGCAACTAATGGTTGTCTTTATTATTGAATAATCAGACATTTATTTTTTTAAATAAGTAACCTTTAATTTTGTCTATAAAATGTCTTAACATCTGCATATGTTCCCAGAGACGACACATTCAGATGACTGTTGTTTGTCCAACAAACAGTTTAAAATCCAAAGATATTCAGTTTATATTCAAAAGACTAAAATGTTGGCAGTTTTACTAGAGAAAGTAACTAAATTTATTTATTATTGCCAATTAATTCCTTTTCTGTCAATCAAGTAATCAATTACTAAACTAACTGTTTCAGCTTTACTTTCAAACTGCCCTTGTTGGGCATAACATGAACATCCAGATTCTAGATGTAGTTCCTGAGGGTCTTTATGGCTCCTGGCAAGAGTGCAGTCTTTATTTCAACATATATTAAGATATGAAACAGAGGTCAAAACGAGTTTTCTGACAGGAAATCTGGAACATAAAACACTTCTTCTCCCATATTCTGGTGAATTTGTATGCACCAGTTTGTGCCTTTTCTGTCTCAGTTCATGGTGTAAATGTCTTGGATTTGTCTAGATTAAAGTTCTCTGCTTCTGTCATGTTTCTTTGGGGGGGTACATGTTCTAAATATTGACGAGGACATGTCTCCTGCATCCCCCCTGAAATCCACAATTATGTTTCCTGGAACTATCTGGATGAAGAGGGCAAGTGGTCTGTCTGTATTATCAGCAAGTATTGTCATAGTGAATGAAGCAATTGCAATGTTGATTGCATTGTGGAAAAACAGGCACTGACCAGGAAGAGACTCAAACTGACCACAAAGAGGTGCAAAGGAACTAAAGAGAGACACAAACCACCCCAAAGAGACATAAAATGATCTCAAAGAGACACAAAATGATCCTTAAAGAAATGCAAAACCTCCACAGAGAGACACAAAGAGATGCAAAATTACCACAGAGACATAAGATAATATTAAAAGAGACAAAAAGCCATCGAAAAAGAGACAAAAAATTACATCAGAAAGTCACAAAACAACCTAAAGAGTCAAAACCATGATAAAGTCTGTGTGTCTCGCTCCTACGTAGGAAATTTGTTGGGGACTTTTGTCTATTTGTGCCCAGGAGCCCATTGTTTCATAATCCGTCCATGCACTCTTCAGCTACTATCCCCATGGAAACATTGTGGAGACCATGGTGGAGAGACAAAGAGGGTATTCTGTACCAAAAAGATTGCATCTTTGGAAGAACCCTACTTGATTTGCTTTAATCATACTGCAGAAGACTTGTTAACTTAAGATGAATTCTGGATTATATTTCTGTACTAGACAAGGACTACAGAGCTTATTTTCAGGAAGAATCCAAAATGGAGGCTGGAGCCTATCCCAGCTGACATTGGGCGAGAGGCAGGGTACACCCTGGACAGGTCATCAGACTATCACATAGACACATAGAGACAGACAACCATTCACACTCACAGTCACACCTACAGACAATTTAGAGTCACCAATTAACCTGCATGTCTTTGGACTGTGGGAGGGACAGGGAGACTGTGCAACTTTGCACAGAAGGGCTCCTTTCTGAGAGGAACCCTCCGTGAACCAGGAGCTCTCTTGCTGTGAGGCGACAGTGCTAACCACTACACCACTGTGCCGCCCAACACATGCTTTTGTAGTGTTAAAAATTTGCATTGCATTTGGTGTGAACACAACATTACACATGTGTGGGGCTGCTGTGGATGGCCCCTGGCCTTCTGTCATTTTGCAGAAGTGCCCCCTCTCCCTGCTGTATAGGATGTACTTTTATTTCTTTACACAAAAAGAAAGGGAGAACATTAAAGCTGTTGTTATTCATAGGTTATTATGCGGTGGTTTTATCACTTCAGATCAAATTAGTCTGTATGTGGCCCATGAACCGAAATGAGTTTGACACCCCTGCTGCTTTAGACACAGAAACTCCTGTGCTTTTATTTCGAAGGTGAAATCCCTGTGCACTTCCGGTCTGGTCTGCGCTACCTGCACGTGACTTGACGCAGGCAGCTCGTCTGTAGCTGCTGCTGGCTGCTGCAGGCGTGCTATTTGCGGCAGCGGAGAGACCTCTGCGAAATGCCTTTTGTATTCCCGGGTGTTTTTTTTGGTTTAGTTTTGTGTTTCGCCAGGGTCAGATCACAGTGTTTGTAGCCATGCTCTGTGGTGGATTCAGCGGGCTGTCCTAGCTGACTGAGCCGCTCCAGCAGCGGTGGGTCCGGTGCAGTGCACAGCCGGGGATGAGGCCTACTTGTTAAAGCTCCCCCACCACCCCTCCATCGCGATGGCTGATGATCAACAACAACCTGGTCAGAAGCCTGCCTCGGGATTAGGCTCTCTTCCAGCGCTGGTGCCAGGACTCCAGGGGCCCGAGGCTAACGCGTTACAGTTCAAAATAAAGAATTCAATTTGGTAAGGATGGAAATAATCCTCAAGCAGCCACACTGTCCTTTTCGCTAGCTGTAGCCTCGTAATTAGCGTATCTAGCTGTGGAGTGGCAGGGAGGCTGGGTGCTGCACAAAGCGGCTGAAAATAACACGAGTGCTCCCGAGCTAACCGCCGATATTTAACGGAAACGCGATGAGAGCGAGGAAAGCTGCGCTGCCTGCAGCCTGTGTGCGCGTTAATAGCACGCTAAGGTGCGGGTATTTACAGCAGGAGTAGCTCTAATCATTAGCATCGAGCCAGAGGAGGCCATGTGATAGATGACACCACATCCACCGGTGGTGCTGATGCTCAGGATGACAGGTGTCAAACCAGACAGCTCCTCACACACACAGACAGCCTCACACTGATTTAATGCTGCCAATAACAACACAACACACTCCTATGACAATGGGTTACATTTCAGTGCTTCAACAGTGGCTTTGGAAATTATTAAAACTCAATTATTTCTGTTTGATTGCCCATAAGCATGCATTATTATTATCATTATAAGCTGTTATAACACACTGAACAGTGACTTTAGGAGGAAACTGCATTCACATTTTGCACTTTGTTGATGCCATTTAAAAGGAATTAAATATACTTGCACTATAACTCACAGAGGCGAAATGAGAACATGTTTTTGTAAGGGTTGAAATTGAAAACTGCTCATTTACATGCATCCTTTGGTGCACCTGCTTTGATTATTATCTTTGAAATACCTCCAGGGATGTGTCTGAAGTCTAATATTAACTCCTGTCAACTAAATGCTGCAGTATATTTACTGTCCACCATATTATTTGTGACCAAGAGCTATATTGTGACCTTTATTTGCAGTGACAGTATGAAAAGCACAGGTGTAGGACTTAATAATAAAGTCAGTGATGACTTAAATACATTTTAGGGTCTTGGCATTAAAGGTTTATTGTTATTAAGGTGGAATAACTTATTTTATTGTAATTGCAACATGGCCTACTGTGATTACTAAATCAAAGGAGGCTCAATATTTGTCAAAGCTGACATGTTTGTCAAAATATCATTATAAATTAAGTCTTATAGTGCTGTACTATTTTTACAGACTTAGGAAAATATCTGTGTTTGGTACAGATCCCTGTAAAAATCACACTGAAATTGTTTTAAGATGTTTTTTTTAATTAAAATGATACTAATGATATATTGCAAATCATATTGCAATTGCAATATCAGCAAAAAAAAATCACAATAATATATTTTTTCGAATCATTCAGCCGTAAATGTTATTTACACCTGTGCTTTTCCAGCAACGACAAGTTATAATGTGTGACAATGGCCTATAGAACATAAAAGGTAGTTTCCATGTAATTGATCGCCATGCAGTTTATTGCATTTTACAGATGCCATAATTTCAGCGGTGCAACACTACACTGACCAGTGTTAATACAAAATGATGGTAGTTCATAAGTGTCAAAGTCTTAATTTACTGCTCACTGTACAATGAGCTATTGAGTCTGTCGTGCAGGGAGGTGAATGAGGACACAGCCTACAACCTGATTGAAGTATCTCTGTGGCAAATTCAAATAATGGGACACAAGAATCCCACAAAAGAGCTTTTCAGACCCAGTCGTCATGTCCAAGGAACTCTCCATGGTCCTTCGCGATTGAATCGTGTCAAGGCAGAGATGTGGGCGAGGGTATGAAACCATTTCTGTGCTTTGTCATTATGATGTGGAAGAAGTGTGGAACCAGCAGGGCTCTTCTTAGACGTGGTCATCCAACTCAAGGCAAGAAGGGTCACGGTCAGGGAGGTGACAAAGGACCCAGTGGCCTCGGACATCAGGTGCTTGGTGCTGCTCATCAACGTCTCTACAATGAAGTGGAGTGAAGGCATCTTGCTGTGGAGGTGCTTCTCTGCGGAGGAATGACTGCAGCCAAACACAAATAGGGCCTTGAAGTGAACCTTCTCCAGAATGCACACAAACACAGAGCTGTACTACGACAGCCAAGACAACGCTGGAGTGGATTTGGGATGTGTCTCTGAATGTCCATGAGTGACCCAGCTGAAGCTTGGACTTGAGACCCAAAAAAACATCTGTGGAGAGACCTGAAGATGACAGATCACACACTTCCGACTGAATTTGAGAGAAGCTACCAGGAAGAAGACTCAAAGCTGTAAAATCTGCCAAAGCTGGTTCTGAATAAATGGACTGAATTCTTATGCAAATGAGAGATTTATATTTTAAATAAATTTGCAAAACCAATGAAAGATGCTTTCACTGTTTTCATTTAGTTCATTGTGTGTAGATTGATGGCCTAAAACTGCATTCAAACAACAAACAGTTCAAAAAGTGAAGGAGTGTGAATACTTTCCAAAGCCACTGCATATCGTCATCTGTAAGTTTATATAGAGAACAAAAAGGAAACATCGTCGTGGTTTCACTCCGTTTATGGCATGGTGATGCAGTACATTTTTAAAACACATCTAACTGTGTATCATAATTTAGGACATTTTTAAAAATATATATTAAAAATTACAGCTGTAGATGAGAAGTTATAAATATCAATACATTTCCTGTGTGATCGTTTATGCAAAGACTCATTCTGGTTACTACTTATCATATTTACACAAAGAAAACAGATCAACAGGGACAGGAAATAAAAACACGAAGTTGAAACATAAGAAAATCCTGCATGTATTAATGTTATTTTAATCTAAGTCATATTTATTGTTATTTATGGCTTTTGTTTTCTTTCTCATTGTAGCAAATCTGTACAATCAAAAGTGGACAGCATATTGGTGAGTATCCACCACAACACATTGTCTTTGTTATGTTACCTACGAGCCCCCGATCAACAGACAGTCACATGTGACTCTTTATTGGCGGCTCATAGAAACAGGTGTGCAGTTCAGCCTTAGTTAGAATATATAATTTATATACAATTAAAGATTTTAAATATGGCAGTATGGCGTAGGTGTTGTCTTCTCCTGGTTTTAAAGGCTGCATTACAGTAAAGTGATGTAATTTTATGAACCTACCAGACTGTTCTAGCTGCTCTTTTATTTACCCACTCAGTCATTAGGATCTCGCGGGAAAAAAACCTTGAATTTGCGGCCAATTTTGTCAAAATTTGTGATAAAATTGCGGCATTTTTATGTGATTTTTTTTGCAGGAAATTGTGGCTAATGACAAAAATTGCAAGTCAGGAGAAGACAATTTTTTTTAAACTACTGCCTCCAAAAATTAAGTCATGTAATCACTTGCTATAATACTCATACTGAATATTACAAAGAAAGCTGCAAATATTTCAGTTCTCTTCTTTAGTTTTATTTAATTAGTTTCAAAACATGGACCCTTTATTGCAGCTCTCAAACCAGACAATGTGACTGTAAAACAACATGTAAGCTACATCTTCTGTAAACATAACATCTGAATCAATTCAACACATATTGTTTGCATTTAAACAAAGTGACAATTCTTATGTCAATACAGAGTGTCTCTCCATACTGCAAGGCCATTAGCGCGATTTGATGACGCGTCTAATGACGTTTCAAATGATGTCGCATGCGCGGCGACTTCGGGTCAGCTGGAAAATGCGGAAAAACTGCGGGACTTCAGTTTACTAGATACATTTTGCTACAAAAAATGGTTGAAGTGAGATGAACAGACTGAAAACTTAGTCTTATTAGATAAAACAGACATGGTTTTCCTTTGGAGACTTTTTTTGCAGTTGAAAACAGGTAATAAATCACAATATAGTTTATCACAATGCTCAGCATATTGCAACACATTTAAAATCGCAGTAACATTGTGTTGTGACCAAAGTATCGTTTTAATATTGTATCGTGGTGGAGCCTCTGGTGATTCCCACCCGTTAGTCATCATATCCACATTACTCATGATTATTTATCAAAAATTATTGTGATTTTTTTTTTTTTTTTTTTTTTTTCCATAACACCCAGCCCTGCTTAGTTGTCCTCATTAATTGTTAATTATTCGACTGGAACCATGATGCCTAAATTTGCCCACCTAATATTTACACAACAGTGCTACAGTGAAGTTTTTAATAGTTACAGTAGTTTACATTATATTGGCCTGTAAATACACATTGATTACATTTTTTTGCAGTATAAAATGGAACGTATTTGGCATGTAAAACAATGTGTAGGTGTAAAAGCTATCTGTTTATGCACATTTAGTTCTGGATTAATCTGAACCGATGTGGCCCACACCCTGTACTCAGCAACAAAGCCATGTCAGCCACGTCAAAGCTATGTGATAAAGCTTTGTCCATTTTTTCTTACGAATAGAAAATACAGTCGCTTAACTGTTCCTGTATCTGTCTGGTGTTTGACAGATTTCGGCGGGCAGGTTTAGCGCCTTTCATCACAAGTCCTGATAAAACATAAACCATTTACCACTTCAGCTGGTTACACATTAACGCTGTTGCACACAGCACGTCAGACTGTGGCGAATCAAAGACGTCCTTTACACCTGACAATGTAAATCTATGTCTATATCTAACATGTGGGTTGTCTTTAAATAGTGTTGTGGGGTAAATTTCAGGAACATCATATGGTTCAATAATATGTATACATGTAAAGGTGAGGAGACAAAATGGTCATAGACATAATGAAATAATATATTTTGGGGAAATTTTACCTCAAAACTGTGTCTATTTTTGGCTTATCTAGTAAATTAAATAACTGATAATCCAAACACCTAATCATATGTAAAGATGGTGGACTAGTGCAACCAGAACAGGGATGGCTAACATGGTATAACTGCTTGGCAAAATTTCTGACATGTATCACGATTATCCTTCCTGAAAATTAAGAAAAAACTTGATGATTTGATTTCATCATTCTCAATTTAAAAACATTTTTCCTGCATGTATGGATGAGATTAAATAAATAAATGTATAAATCAAACAAGCGTAGGGATACAAGAGAGATACAATAAAATGTCCTTGGACACTGGGATTTAATGAACATTTACCACATTTATATTGCTGCAATATACAGGTGGTGCTTGCATTGTGTAGCCGTTTGGTGGCTCCTGTATCTGATACGTGTGTTTCTGTAACTGAAAATCTAATTATGTAAATCAAACGTCTGAGGTTGCCTAGGCTACCGGTATATGTTTTGATGCCAGGTGTGAAGGTCACCATACAAACTCCAAGAAAACATTTAAGCAGATGAGTGGTGCGAAAGATTGAAGCATCATGGTATGAGTGGAGAATGACTAATTTACTCCTTTGTTGCTCGTAGCAATGGAGTGTAGTAAATAGCGTTTTCACTCACTGCTCATTGGCTGACATCTCTCACCTCATTCATTCAAGCATTGGTTCCCCTAGCAACAAAGAGACAAATAGAAAGGGAAATAAGTAAGATGAGTCCATTCTTAGAAACCAGCTGAAAAGCAGTTGGGGTTGAATCAGTAGTAAGGAGGTTGTGTGCAGCTGTCATACCTGGGTAGCTTTTTAAAGTCAGAGCTAAATTCAGAACCAGATAGCCTAAATTTTGTGTGCATATATCTATACGTTCAGCTGTGAAGAACTAAAAACTAGGCCTGAAATAGGATTGTTAGTCTTTTGATCACCCTCTGTCTTCATTCTCTGTTTTATATTACTCTCATGAAGACGCACAGGGATGGGTATCGTTAGGACTATATCGATACTCCATTTTGCTTCGGTTCTTTATTGATACTCTCATCAGTTCTGTTTCATGACTAAATAATCTTTTTTAAAATATACTAATGAATTCTGAACAGGAGCCCCTCTGTGTTGAGTTTGCATCTTCTCCCCGTGTCAGCATTCTCTCCGCGTACTCCAGCTTCCTCCCACAGTCCAAAGACATGCAGGTTAACTGGTGAATCTAAATTGGCCGTAGGTATGAATGTGAGTGTGAATGGTTGTCTGTCTCTATGTGTCAGCCCTGTGATAGTCTGGCGACCTGTCCAGGGTGTACCCTGCCTCTTGCCCAATGTCAGCTAGGATAGACTCCCGCCCCCCCGCGACCCTCAAGAGGATAAGTGGTTACGGAAAATGAATGAATTAGAATTTATTCATATACTAAATATAACTAAATGTTGTTTAGAATAGTAACAGCAATGTTTACGACAGCAAAGTCCCTGTCTAAGCTCAGTCACCAGTCCCACCAGGATGTTGTGATAAGGACAGTTAATGCAAATTCGGCCAGTCGCTGTAAATTATTTGCAAACTTGTAATTCTGTACAGTCACCATAACTTCACCACAAATTACTATTTGCAACGGAAAAAAATCTAACTTCATTGTAAAGTTGCATGCAGCGTGTTAATTCGCTCGGCCTCCTTGCCCCGATCTGTTCATCATGAGACTTCTGCTGCAAGAGTGAGAGCTCCATGCACGAGGCTGAGACACACACAGAGTGAAAAGGCTAACTTTTAGCATCACACGGCTAACATTACCCAACGTTTATTAATGGGTTTAATGACAGAGTCCAGCGGTTTGGTGTTGGTGTAAGTTTGTTAGGACTGTTGGGAGCAAGAGGAGAGCGGCTGAAGGAGATCATCCTTTAGCACTGCGTTGAAAGACAGCAACAGCGGATTGTTGGCAAATAGCTGCTGCTGTCTCCTAATATCCCAGATAGATAGCAATTCTTTGGGACAGGCAGAATATCATAGTGGTAGGCTCCAAATCTGTAACTGAATTGCAGTTATATTTGCAATTAACAGTCACTTCAGAAAATCGCGATCTCATGATCGCAACAATCAGTGCATATTCAACAAAAGTCCACAATATTTGGGGAAGCTTGCAATTTTTTCAAAAGTCCCTCGATTTTTCCGCATTTTTTCAGCTGACCAGAAGTTGTCGCGCATATTTGAAATGTCATTAGAAGCGTCATCAAATCAAGATGTAGCTTACATGTTGTTTTACAGTCACATTGTATGTTTTGAGAGCTACAATATTCACTCAGAATTTTTTTGCAACATTATTGGAGTCCATGTTTTGAAACTAATGAAATAACTCAAAAAGAGAACTGAAACATTTGCAGCTGTTTTTGTAATATTCAATATGATTATTATAGCAAGTAATTACATCACTTACTTTTTGGAGGTAGTAATTAAAAAAAAAAAAATTACTTTTTTTTTTTCTCCTGACAATTTGTATCGCAATTTTTGACGAAATTGGCTGCAAATTCAAGGGTTTGGGGCCGCAAATTCAAAGTTTTTTTGCCGCGATATCCTGGAGGGACTGAATTAAGTGCAAAAATACCAAAAAATTTAGCAATGTGGATTTTTTTTTTTTTCAAAAAGCTGCTGTGAAATCAGGCATTTCAGGCTCCAACAATCACAAAAAAACCTTTAAAATCCTAGAACGACTGAATAATATCTCACTAGAATCAGATCTTAAGGGAGGTGGAGGGGCTGGTTTCAAATAACCAGCAGCTACTTTTAAGATACCTGGAAAACAAATCTAAGCAGTTAGACTACGTAGAGACGGCTTTTGTTTTTGCCAAGCCAGCACCCTGCTCTTGTATAAAAGAGCAGACTGAAATACTGTTTTTTTTTTACATGCTTATACTGGTTGAATAGGTGTATTGATAAAGTGTTTATTGTTGCCGAAATTTTATTACAGTTAGGTTAATGAGAGCGATTGAAGGAGCTGAGTGTAGACATACAGAGCAGAGGAGAGGCTGCAGCCTGGGAATAAATTACACCAAAATGTTAAAAAAGTGCCAATTAAAAAACAGTAATGTCAAAGCTTATCTATACTACAGACTTAAAAAATGTAGTCCCAGGTTTTGGTACCCGTTTTTACTTTGTTTTATGTGAGTAACCGTTTTCCCTTTTGTGCTAATTTTATTTTTACAGCAAGATGTTGAGAAGTTTACAGACATCGAAAAACTCTACCTCTACCTAAAGTTGCCTTCTGGTCCCAGCAGTGGCAATGATAAAAGGTGAGTCACAGATACACACACACACTCACTCACTCGCTGTATTATTTCCACTTTGCTCTTTGGCCTTTTTTGTCTCACACACACATGGCTGCTTTGTTGTGGCTTTCATTACATTATTGGCACTGTTGTCTCATTGCTTGTCAAAAGTTCAAGTCACTATCCACTGGCTACTTCGCAGACACAGTTCAGGCTGCTAGCTCCTAAAAATGAAATTGATTTTCAAGTTTTAGACGTTTTTTGGGGGGTTGCTCGTCACTGGTGAGTTTTTTTTAATGCAAAATTATCATTTGTTTTTCAGCTGTTTGATTGATTATCATTCTGAAGCAAACCACTGATCTATTTAGATTTTTGCTATACCTAGCTGTCTGTGTTTCATTTGTTTCCCCATATCTATTCATCACCCCAACCCCCCAATTCTGCCCATTTGGACTGAGAATGAGAGGGGGTCCTCCACTCCTGGATTATGGTATTAAAGTTTCTGTATTAACAAGAAATGATGCATACAAATCGAGGACACTGCCTCACCAGATTTATTTTTCCTCTGTGCCAATTTCAGTGATCAGAGTTCCATGTCGTCAAGCCGTACTCAACAGATGTATGCATTCAACTGGATACGGAATCACCTAGAAGAGCACCCAGAGACTTCCCTCCCAAAGCAAGAGGTGTATGATGAATACAAGTGAGTGTGTGACCTCGCTGTGTGGTCGGGGAGATGAAGGGGGACAGAAAAGGGGACAGTATGTATTTCACTCTAAATCTTATGGAGTGTTCTCTTCTCTTGCAGGAGCTATTGTGACAATCTCGGCTACAATCCACTGAGTGCAGCAGACTTTGGAAAGATCATGAAGAATGTCTTTCCTAACATGAAGGCACGTCGACTGGGCATGAGGGGCAAATCCAAATATCCTTTACTTCTAATGAACCTGCCGTCTTCCTGTGCTTTTATTTGTCTGTGCTACATTATATTCTGCCCACATAGTCTTTAGATTGCAGATGTAGTGTTGGCGTTCAGAAGAAGCAGATCATGGGTTTTTATCCTAGCTATGAGTGACTGTGTTAAAAGGATAGTTTGGGTTTTCTGAGGTGGGGTTGTATGAGGGTTCTTGTTCATAGTCAGTGTATTACCCACAGTAGATGAGGGTCGGCACGCTCCCACTAAGGAGAAGCAGGCAGGAGTACCACCATGAAAGCTAAGCAGGCTAATGTATGCTCCAATTACAATATTTTCACTGCTTTACCTCGCCCTCAGACAGCTTTTCTGATGGAAAACTAAAGCCACTGTATTACTCTCTTCAAGGCCACCAGACAGTAAATTTACCTCACAGAACACAGGAGCTGCTGGTCTACCACTGCCTCGCTGGGTTAGTTTTTTCATGTTATTGTGTGACTTAGGTGAATATAGTCTGACCCTTTAAAACATCAAAGTCACTCCATAACACAAACTAACTAACTGATTGAGGCAGTGATAGACCAGCATCTCTTGTGATGAGCACTTTTAAATTGCTGCTTTTTGTCAGTGGAGTCTGGTGGCTGTCTGGCAGCAAGGTAAAGCAGTAGAAATATCCTAAATATAGCGTACACTTAAACTGGTATGAAGTTGTTAGGTGGCTGAAATATGTTTTGCAGTACATTGCTTAGCTTCCATGGCGGTACTCCAAACTGGGTGCGTGCCGGCTGCCATTTACTGTAGGTCATACACAGACTAAGGATAAGTACCTCATACAACCACACTTTGGAAAACCCGTACCATCTCTTTAAATTTAATAAATGATCGTGATATGCTGTCCATCACCTTAACTGATGGCATGTATCATCCACCGAAATCTTAAAGTTTCAGCTTTAAATGGAGTTTCAAAATTCTTGGCTCATTGTACCTGGTGTTTATGAAGTTGAGTCCGTATTTACCAAATTATGTTGCATGCAAACAGGTCGACAGACTACTGCGAATAAGTAAGCTTCGGTTGTGTACAACTGTTTTCTCATCATGACTAAAGGCTGTTTTGAATTATAAATAATATGAATAATTGAGAAATCCGGCCTTCTAAAGTAATTATATATTGTAGTAGTCTCAGTTTTCTATATAGTGTAAGAGGAAATCCGACGAAGAACTGTTTTAAGAGTTACCAGTTTGCCAGTACACCAAACACATTGTCATGTGGTTGAAAAAAAACAGGACTATCACACCAGTCCTGGACTATTGTAGGTAGATTTAAAAAGCCAATAGTGGGAAATTCGTGACACAAAGCTGAGAAGATGTTCTAGCTTTGAGGTTTTTTTAAATTCACAATTTCTGTCAGATATTCAGAGAAGGTAACTCCTTGCTTGGGCCTGAAAGAGGGGAAGAGGGATGGCATAGATACAAACCATGAATTTGGCTAAACTCTGCGTAAAATCAGTATATTATATACATGACCATGTCCAGTCATTTTGTGTCAGACACCTTAACTCCTTCTCACATACTGTTATAGCGGGTTAAGGAAGAAAGCTTTTGTTCACATGCCGTCCTTACCCAACCTGGATCTGCAGAAATCTGGTGATGGGGTAGGTTACACTGCAAAAAAACCTGTAAAACATCAGTTAAATATCTAGCTACACTTTAAAATGGTCTGCTGCTCATCCACCTGCTGCTGTCCTCTGTAGTGTGAGCTGATGGAGCCAACGGGCCAGTCCCCGAGCGCTGAAGATGAAATGAGATCTGCAGCCTGTGGACTGGTGTGTGAGTGGGCCCAAAAGGTCCTGAGTCGTCAGTTTGACAACGTGGAGGACCTGGCCCGCTTCTTGCTCAATAGCCACTACATTGGTACTAAGTCCATGGCTGCACTCACTGTTATGACCGGAACACCCACAGGTGAGGATGTCCTCTGATCTGCTGGTGCGGTCATTTCACTGTCATCTGTGTGTGTTTGTGAAGCTCAGTGTGTACTGTGTGCATCATAGCTGACAGCATCATATTGAAGTGTCATTTGAGGAGAGATATGTAAAGTTAGAAAAGCAGTTTAAAAATAGGATCAGGATTTGTTTACATGTGTGATTTTGTGCCTCAGCGATGCCCTAAGGGTCTCAAAGTGTTTTCCTCATGTGATCCCACACGTGTCTCCCGAAACAGTGCATGCACACAGTTGTCAGCTGTCCATGGTGCTGAAAATGGAACTAGGTTAATTCAGCCGTCTATAAACTATGTCTTATATTAACCACCCTCATGATGTCATTTTAACCAAAAAAGATATGCCATTATGAACCTAGACTATGCTTAAAAAGTGTCACTTGATTTCCGTTAATTTCAGGGGACTTGCATCGCATTTGCTTCCACAGGTCTGCGTCTCGCCGTCTGTGCGCTCTTAAGATTTGAAATTAATCTAAAGAGATTGTCTGAAATTAATGATGCATTCAGGAAAAATGTGTTATCATACTGAGTACATCATGAAAACGTAGCCTAATGTACTCTCAGCAGTCAGATCTGGGCCTGACAGCCATTAAGCACAAATATCTTGAATTCAAAAGAAACAAGATAAGAAGCAGATCATGTTGTCTTTTAGTCAACATTCACATTCTTGAATGAGATCTTAGCAGAAATTTGAAATTCTCTATCACTTTAACTGTGTTGTAGGCGTATTCCCACTAAAGAAAGGAAACTAAGCGATGAATCCCAAGTTGTGTACCATGTTCAGTGGTTTGTAGACACAGTAGAATGGACTTTAAAAACATGACGGGCTTGGCAGTATGGTTCAAGGTTAACAGCTGTAAAAGGATGTATGGGTTAGAGCAGGGGTGTCAAACTCATTTTAGTTCATGGGCCACAGACAGCCCAATTTGATCCCAAGTGAGCTGGACAAGTAAAACCTTTGCATAATAACCTATAACTAACAACACTTCCATTTTTCCCCTTCTTTCATAGTAAATAAAGTACATTCTGAAAACATTCATCCATTTACAAAACTGATGATGAACATCCTGAGATGTCTTGGGGAAAAAATAAGTGCAATTTCAACCATGTGTCTCAGTTTTTCCACACAGAGTTAGTCTACTTCTCCCTGTCATTACATGTGCATTTTCCATGCATTTCCACCCCTGTGTGGTAATGCTGGCATCACCACACCAATCTAAAGTGGAAGCTGTTGAGGAAGCAGTTCAAGTTTACAAAGCTCAGCAAAAGGGTTTCAGATATTGTTTTAAGGTAGACATCTGACACAGATTCTTTTGTACTGAGGCTGCTGATTGACAATATTTTGCACAATGTTTAATATCTTTAAGTATGACCTCAGGCCCTCAGGCCCTATGTTTGACACCCCAGGGTTAGAGTTTTCAATTTAAACCTTTTTGCCAATTTTCATTACTTGATAATACTGTGAATAATATTCTCCCTGTTTACATGTGACGCTGCAAGTCCAGAACTGTTGGAACCGTCACTGTAGGCAGCGCCTGGTTTGAATTGCTTTGCTCTCAGTGACACTGTTTCTTTGCTAATTACAATTCTTTGATTTTTTTGTCTGCTCTTTACAGGAATGAAGACGCCAACTCCAGCCTCCGCGTTTGTGCCAACAGCTGAGACAAACTCTTTCCAGCCCCAGGTGAAGACCCTGCCCTCTCCCTCTGTTGATGCAAAGCAGCAACTGCAGCGCAAGATCCAGAAGAAGCAGCAGGAGCAGAAGCTCCACTCACCCCTGCCCAGTGAGACCCAAGTCAAGAGAACAGAGGCCAGTACCCCCGGCCCTACCATCCCCTGTGGCAGCCCTGCTCTGCTGTCCCCTCAGCCCACTATAGGCATCGTGGTAGCAGCTGTCCCTAGCCCAGTCACGGTATGTGTCTGAATTTCTCCCACTATCTGCGCTAAGAGATGTAATTGACAAATTTGCCTGAAGTTAATGTTAAAATCTCACTTTTCTCCTCCCAGGTACAGAGAGGCAGGCAGTTGATGACCTCACCCAGCCCTGTAGGGACAACAGAGGGAAAAGTGTTGCCTGTAAACTTCCAAGTAGTCACTCAGTCTCTTAAACAGTCCCCTAAAACTCCCCAGAATATCTCAGCTAGTCCTGTGGGTGACCGGCTGGCACGACACGGTACACGGTACGCACAAATTCTGCCCAAACCCTCTGCCACCAGTGCCATCACACTGCGCTCACCCCCCACCCTGCTCATCACCAACAGCCCCATAAAAACTGTGATGCCAACTCCCCACGTCAGCTCAGTCAACGTGGTGAAGATGACGGCCATTGCTCTGGCTCCCAGCAGCAGCAGCACAACCGTGCGTCCTGCCTCAGCGGGTGTGAATACCACAGCAGCTTCAGACGACTCCCAGCAGTCACAAGGTGGGAGCTCGGCTGCCCCTCAGTCTCCTGCAATCAGACCCAGTGCCCCTGTCTCCACCCCAGTCCTCTCCACTGACACCAAAGTGGTGTCTGAAGCTGGAAATGACAATAACTCCACCCATGGCACAGAGAAAACTGCTGCTGGGGCCAAAGAGGAGAGAATGGCTAAGTTCAGGGCTGCTAGTGAGCCAAGCTTCCTGATCAAGTGCTCTCCCGGACCAGACAAAGGGGCAAGGATAAAAAGTGACCCCACATCCCCTCCCATCTCGGTAGCTGTGGCTGGGACTCAGGACAGCAATAACAGTAACTGCCATGACAGTACTTTGTACTTGACTGTTGATAATCAGAACTCGAATGGCAACACGTCATCCAATGGCTCCTCCGCTGTTACCCCGACATCAAAGGATCCCTGCCTAGATGCCAAGAGCCCCAGGAAGCGCACAGGCCCAGGCGGGGAGTCCCATGTGATTCCTGTGAAGAGGGTGTTTATCTCCCAGCAGCCACTAGCTGTAGTTGACAATCCCAAACCTGGAGTCAGTGCTGCATTAAAGAGGATCCCCAGACCGGGAACCCCTGCCAGACCAGAGAGTGCCCCCTGCAAAGTGACTGTGAAACACACCTCCATAGGGCCCACACAGATCCTTGCACTCTCTGACTCGCCCATCACACACACTGAGGGCTCCCAGACTGTTGTCAAACCCCAGGCCTTGGTGGTGAAACGTGAAGACCATTCTCTCAGCACTGACACCAGCACTGGAGCAGCTGGAAACAACACATCAGATCAGGCGTTGCTACGGCAGATCACCGGGGACCCTCATGCCATACCAGCCAACTCAGGAGCACACGAAGCCTCTGTGATGAGTGACTTAAAGAGCACAATATGGGAGGAGGGACAGCTTGACGAACTTCGGAAGCAGGCGTTTGCGCAGCAGATACCAGCAGAACACAAACAAGCCCCCACTGACCAACTTTCCATTATAGCTCAACCCTCCGAGGCCTCAAGCCAGCTCACCCTCACGCAGGAGATGGTTGACTTTGCAGGTTCTCAACCCAACATGGACTACTTCCCGTTCAATGATGATGACATGACCCAGGACAGCATCGTGGAGGAGCTAGTCCAAATGGAGGAGCAGATGAAACTGAAGGGTCTGTTTAGTAGCTGTGTCGATGTGTCTTTACAAGGCCAGTCAGCCAGCAGTCAAGGCTCTATCTTAAATGCTCACCAGGCCGGCACCACCTTCTTCCACTCTGCCCACAGCAGCACCACTCCCGTCCAGACTCCCACTCCAACACCAACCCCAACTCCAACACCCACCCCCACCTCTGAAATGACGCTTGGGCACAGCCTAACAAGAGAGAGTCCCTGCTCCCGCTTGGCTCCCATCACACCTGTGGATGGAGCCATGGGTCGCCACACCCCCATCAGCACGCCACTGTCCAACTGCAGCAGCAGCGTCCCCCCAAGCCCAGTGGAGTGCAGGAACCCTTTTGCGTTCACTCCTATTAACTCAAGCATCACAGGTTATCATGACGCCAGTATTGTCTCCAGCAGCCCTGTTAAGCCCATGCAGAGGCCAATGGCAACACACCCTGACAAGGCCAAACTGGAGTGGATCAACAACCGCTACAACAGCAACTCTGCAGGCCCGTTGCCAAGCCATAGCATTGGCATTCTGCCCAGCTACCAAGACCTGGTAGACGACCAGTTTCGTAAGCCACATGCTTTTGCAATTCCCGGCCAGTCATTTCAAGCTCAGTCGAGACAGGATGCTGCTCACTTTGGCCGTTTGACGCCCATTTCGCCAGTGCAGCAGCAGCAGCAGCAGCAGCAACCACAACAACAACAACAGCAGCAGCAACAGCAGCAGCAGCAGTTGGTAACTACTCCAACTAAACAGGAGAGTTTTGCTGTGCCTGCACCGTTAGACAACAAGGCATCCACCTCATCTGCGTCCAGTACTTTCCGTTGCCGCAGTGTCAGTCCTGCAGTGCGCCAGAGAAACTTCAGTGGCAACACCGGCCCTCCAACCACCACCACCACCAATTCCACCACCACCACCACCTCCACTCGAACCGTGGTTTCACCCTTTAACTCCCCCATCACCTCCGAGGTGCTCAACATCCTGTCCAACAGCCAGACAGTCAGCTCTGTCCACAGCATGGTCCAGCGTAGCCAGTCTGTGCCCCTGAACATCATGATGCAGAGTGAGATGCTGCCCGTGCAGGGTCAGAGTAACACCGCCAAAATCACCAATGTTCTTCTCAGCAAGATGGAGGCTGATGGGGATGATTCTGTCCGCGGCCTGGGTATAAACAACCTCCCCTCTAACTACACGGCTCGCATGAACCTCACACAGATCCTGGAGACCACCCCTGGCTTCGCTGGAGGGACCGCTCACCAGACTCAGCTGCCTGTTAGCTCCAGCCCTGCTGCCTTTGAGCTCCAGCAGCATGGCTACCTCACCACGGGCAGTGGAGAACAGGTGAGTTTCTCCACTGGGGACAGCCAAGCACAAGCAGGTCCTGGTGAGCAAGACCAGCAGCAGCAGCAGCAGCTCCAGGAGAATCCTGTGCAGACACAACCACAGCTCCTCCTCCAGAGCACACAGCAGCAGGAGGTGGAGGACGAGCAGCAACAGCTGGATTTCAACAACACTGTCAAGGACTTGTTGGGGGACGATGGCCTCAACCCCAGTTCCCAGTTGGTGGGTCAGGTAGCTTCGGAGCTCAACGCTGTGGCGTCTGACTTCTCAAACGACATCAGACTGACCTCAGATCTGTCCAGTAGCATCACTGACCTTAACACGTTGGACACCAACCTGCTGTTTGATCCTAATCAGCAGCAGGAACAATATGAAGACTCAACACTGGAAGAACTGAAGAACGACCCGCTTTTTCAGCAGATATGCAGTGATACTGTGAACTCTGGCTTTGACTGGCTAGAAAGCAAAGACCAGCCTACTACAGTAGAGATGCTGGGCTAATGTTATCTTTTACTCTGTATGATTTCTGTTCTCTGTTGTTTGTTTGGTGCGTATGTAGTTTATCTGTTTTGAAACTATAGTTTGTTGGGATTTGTCTGGACTTTGCCATTCGTTCTGTTAAAAGTGCCAGGCTTACCAGAAAATCTCTCCTACTGACATTTAGTTACTTCTCTCCTTTTTCATTTGTCACACTTGTCGGTTTCAGTACTTATCCACTTCTCTCCCTCATCTGGAATTAGAAACGTAAGCATTTCAAGTAAAACGTGAGTACGTGGTGGCAGCATGCACTTACAGAGAGCAGGTTTGTATGGTATGAACATTAAGACAAACATAATCTTCCATGTTATAACCAATCAATAATGCAATATTTGTATTTAACGAACATATAATGAAAGAAGGAGAAGGGTAGGAAATTTGGCACAAAAGACCAAAAAAAAAAGTATGCTGTTGTATACTATCTTCAGTGTGTGCAGTTCAAGTTCAACCAAATGGAGACAATATTGGGATTGTAGTATATGCACATAATAGTTGTAGTACATTTGCCTGCCATATCTGAATATTAAAAAGGGTAGCATCTTGTGCTGCCAGGTGCTGAATTTATGACATAATCTTTATACTTTATCATATACCAAATCAGTGGAACACTGATTCACATCTGAGCATTGTCCAAGAGTGAAATTTTCTTAAAGCCTATACTTCTTGTACTGTTTAATATCTTATAAAGGGAGTAGATGAATCAGTAGGGAGAAGATGGGAATTCAGGCCACTTTGTGGACTATACACGGAAAGGAATCAACAACTGGCTGCCTTATTCCCAAAGTCCAAGGCCTTATGCCATCTGTAGAGAGACTGTATATAGTATAATGTTAAGAATCTTCAGAACCATCCAGAGCTTCATCATATCAAGGCAGCTGTTACTCTGATATTTTCAGTACTCTTTCTTATTGTTTTTGTTTTGCAGTGTTACAATATAGATGCGTATTGTATAGGCTAACGACTACACTGTGTGTGCCCTTATCAGTAATGGATTTAGAGGAATTTGATATGCTGTCCATAAACCATGGCAGGCACACTTTCAGTCATGAGATTTCTTTTTTGTTCCGGCATGCTATACTCCCAGCTTGGATAAGAATATCAATGGTATGGAGAAGGCTTAGTTACATAGAAAGCTAGAGGCTGACATTTATGTTTTGACGTCATCTTGGGATCAAGAGGAAACGAAATTCTGTTTGTGGAGAATCCAGCCTTATTTCCATACCAAAGATGATCTGTTTGAATAACGTAAGAGATTATTACACATAGAAACACTCCTAGTAAACATTAACAACAACAACAACAACAACGAGAAACGGGCAGCCTCGCAGATATTAAAGAGTTTTATTGCATTTGAGGAAAAATGGTTAAGTTGCGTAAATCTTATGTACAGTATGTAAATTTGTGAAATGGTCACTGTCCTATGTTTTATAGGTAACCATGGACCTGAAAGCATGTTGAAACCATCACTGCTAGCCAGGTAGGCTATGTGATACAGTAGGATGCTTGCTTGAGTTTTTGGCTATTGTCAATGTTGTATAAGTCATGTTTAAGCTCCATCTGTAAATAGGATAGATACATAGAGATTTGATGTATCAAGACACTATATTATGGCCATTATTCTAGCTAAGTATGTGCCATTTAAAAGAAAAAAAAGCTTAACAGATCTATAGTCGGCAAGATACTGTATGTTGTGTGTTACATTTCTGGCTCAATGTGTCGTAAAAGTAATGCTGTCTGGTCTCGCTTGCTGATTTTATTTTACTTTTTTTCTATTCAAAGATAATAGGTCTCTGCAGTTGCAGAAGTGATGTGTGCTTTGAGCAGGATCAATAGCATGGTATATTGAGATAAAAAAAAAAAAGTTGTGATACTGTTAGCTGGTTGCAAACATCTCTGTGACAGACATTGTGCTCAAAGCCTTTCAGCAGACACTGGAAAAAAAAAAAAAAAAAAAAAACGATTACTCATGTTTCAACAAACTTTGGAGGTTCACATTATTGCACTAAATTTTTATGACATATGGCTTTGCCACATCTTTATGGACAAATGTAACGATGGATGCCCACAAAAAAAAAGACAAAAAATATTTTTTATGACAAGATGAGTAGGGAAATTAACTGTCAGAAAATGACTAATTGTCTTGTAGCAAAATGTGCATTAATCTCAGTGAGATACACATTTCTTACTCATTCTCATACATGAGAATATAAAGCATTGAGGGAAAAAAAAGTTCAACAACCTTTTAAAACCTACATGCTCATTATGTTGATAAATGATTGTACGCACGCATGTGTGATGACTTCTGTTGTACTTTGTATTCTTGGTAACCACTGTCTTCTGTGATTTGGGCAGGTTCTGTTAACCAGACTGGCAGTGCTAGTTTCATGAGTTACATTACTTTTGTTGTGTGCTGTTTACTAAGTTAATGTTGTTCTATATGTTATGTTGATGACTGTTTTATGTTGATTTTACATATTCTTATTTTGCAAGATGCATTTGTGAAGAAATTTAACATTTTCTTGTAATCTTTTCTTTAACAATAAGGCACTGATATTTGAATTTGAATGAAGGAAATGCACCTCTTTATGAGTACAGGAGCTCCATCAAGCAGTGACTCTGATTCTTTACCTTTGACTGACCCAGAACCAACTCTGTTTGACTATCTTGTCCATTTCTACCAGTAGAAAAAAAACCCTCCTCTGTGGTGTTGTCTGGTGTACTGCTTAATGTACAGTAGCTTGTTAATATTGCAAACGCGTTGTTTCTTTTTTCAATGGAAAGTACTCACTGGTGAGATTTTTAAAGTGGTTTTAAAAGCCAATAAACCTTTTTTAAAGAATGTTCATGTGTTTATACGTGCTGATGATTTTGTATTTTATTGCAGTAAATAAAAACATGACTCAAAGCATGAGAGAAAGTAAGCTTACGGGACTTAGTAGTTATTGGGTACGTTTACATGTTTCATTATTCTGAATTTGATGTGAATCATGTAAACAGCATATTCTTTTATTTCATATATTGCGAATGTAGCATTTTCCCATTAAGACGTGAGATATGCCGGTATTATAGGGGTGTTGATAGCATTCTTTGGACATGTATACAGTGCATTCAGAATATGCATCTCAACTTGGGTTTTTACCATAGTTTGTGACACACAGCCTCTTGCCTGTTTACAGTTGGCTCTGTGCGTTGTCATGGGTATGTTGTATCCAAACTAACTTTGCAACAGTTTGCAAGGCTTTGTAGAGATTAAGGGTGGCGGAAAAAAATCAATGCAGCACAGTATTGCAATATTATTGTGTGGCAATATTATATCAACACACGGATGCCAAGTATTGCTTTTTTACTATATTAATTATTAATATTACAACTGAAAATTAAACTTTTGATAGCCTAACTAGAATAATAAAATCAATTATTTTTTAAGTTCACTAAAAATTAAATTTTTCTGCAAAAAAATCATCAAAGTGAAATGGACAGAATGAAAACCTTATTTCATATTAGATAAAACATGATAAAGTTTTTCTTTTGGGGCACAATTTGCAGTTGAAAAAAGGTAATAAACTGAAATATATTGCAATATATTTTATCACAATAATATTGTATCGAGACTTAATTATTATGAAAATATGACATCGTGGGGCCTCTGGTGATTCCCACACCTAGTAGAGATGCATGCCCAAAAGAAAAGCCCACATCTGGTCGCAAGGTGAAAAACGCCTACTTTTACACCTTGTGAAAGACTGAGGCTGTGTTCTCACAGTCCAACAAGTCCGCCTTGTTGTGAAACTTTGAAGAAATTCTATTTTGAAGCAAAGAAATAAAATAAGTGGCTCCAGCCGTTCTACCTATATGTATTTTGACACGATAAACAACATGTTAGGGCCCATTAATGAGAGTATGCATGGCTGCGTGTTAACAGGAATATTAATGGGATTTTCCTTTTTATTAGACATGCAAACAGCCTTGTAGAGATGTCTTTTTCAGAATAGTGACAAAAACCAGAATATTTTGATCAGAAAATAACAAGCACTGTGAGTCAAGCCACATAGTGAGAAGATGGTTCAGCCTCCCACGCAGCCCAGGTCTCAGTCCAGTCTGGCTAAAAACTGAATATTTTGTGCATGTAAACGTACTGCATGTTTACAAATTATTCTGGTTTTTTGCCCTTATTTCAAAAAAGACAACATTCGTACCAAGCTGTATATATATATATATATATATATATATATATATATATATATATATATATATATATATATATATATATATATATATGACTACTAAAAAGGAATATTCCACTGATATTCCTGTTTACATGCAGCCGTGCATACACCGATTAATGTACTCCAGATGTGTAATGTGTGTAATGTGTAATCTCATTTATCAGGTCAAATTATGGAGAAGTGAAGTTGGAACCGTTTGTGCCATTTTGCTTCTTTGCATCAAGATTTTTTTTAAAGTTTTCCACTGTTCAACTATACGAGCACAGCCTCCCTCTTTCATTCCTCCAACAACCTTGTTGAAAAGGCTGGCATTGCAATATTTGCACATATACAAAAATCTGTTGATATCCAAGGCTTTTATAATGTTTAAAAGTTAGTATGTTTCTGCCGCCCTTGCAAACTGTTGGCAAGTTGGTTTGTATACAACCCATTTATGAGAGTTGACTGTAGCCAGGCAAGATTGTGTGTGTGTCACAAGCTGCAGTTAAATTTAGAATTTTTATTTATTTTATTTAACCAGGAAGTCCCATTGTGATTGAAAATCTCTTTTACAAGAGAGACCTGGTCAAGGTAACAGCCACTCAAAACACATTTAAAATGCAATAAATACAACAGATAATACAAAAATCCACAATAAAACAACAACTATTCAAACACAGTGGCCTCTCAAGAAAAACAAGCGCATGTCTCTATCACCAGATTTTTTATGATGTCCTACAGTTCAATATGGATATAAGTGTTTCTGCTAATATCCATTGATGGATTTAAGTGTGTTGTACGTGTATCTAAATAATGCTCCTAAAACCTGAACAACACCGACATATCCCACATGTTTTAATCGGAAAATATTACATTCAAAACAAGGCATAATTTTGAATATCCATATAGACTATCCTGTTAACATGTCCTGTGTCAAATTTGGAATATTGTCATTTTCACATAAATAGTGGAATATTAGTGTGCATGTAAACACAACCTTTGTATTTGCGCTAGTCATAATTAATAGTTTAATTAGTTGATTTGTTAGTTAAACAGTTCTGATATTAGGTGTCATTTTGAATACCATTAAGGTGTCACTCAAGAGTTTAGGAAATAGAAATATAGGAACTGTCTCTGATACAAACATCGCAGGACAAAAACAAGTAAGTAGAGTTTATTTAGTGTTGCTCCTTCAACAGATTAAGGTCACTAAGTACTTAACAGGGATCAAATTATTAAAATATAAGACCATAAAAACAGTATGAGGACACAAACAATAAAACCTGAGCAACAACATACATGAAAAACACACAAAATAAACATTAGACAGGTTTTGAAACATGAGCAGTTTTGATTGAACTGTCCTCATTGATTTTTCCAAACATGCTAATCCTGCTGTTTATTTGTTTTTGCTCAAACACCACACATTTTTAATATTTTAGCAGTCCAGTCTATGCAAACCTTTCCATCACCCCTTTGGCATAAGGTCAGAGGTCATCAGCTCTTCAAATGACCTCCTGGGTCAGTGGGGGGTGGCCTCTCGTAGAGACACGCTGCAGCCAATCAGAGCCCAGTTCGTTGGTCCTCTGCTCTACTTTCCCAGGGCCTCATGATATTCATAACATGCTAATGACCTTAACCCTATTGATCATGGCCAAACAGCCTAACCTTTAGCCATGTGGAGCCCAGCAGTAACCTCCACCTACGCACCACAACATTTGGCAACATGAGTCGACAGATTTCACAAACAATGCAGCATCACGTCTCCTGTTTGTGTACAACATGTCAATAACCAGGAAGTGTAAACCTACAGATAAAGCAGATAACTCCTGTTTTGTTTACTTTAGGCACTAACATCTTGCCATATTTTCCACAATCATTGGTCATTTTTTTGTGACCAAAGAAACAAAATATTACCTTTTTTTTTATCTATGTCAACTGATGCATGTTGATAACTGCTGTCAGAGCACAATAACACTCTTAATGTCAGTGACCTACATGATGATCCATGAACTGCAACACAAGAAAAAATACACAACATAAATACACAGCATTAGATGTATGTTCCTCCTGGATATAGAATCATTAATAAAATAACTTTAAAATGTAAAGTAAACACATCACAGAATGCTATTATCCTGACCATTGGTTTTAAGCCTTGAATTATAATTATAAGGCTTTGGATGATTAGATCAATAGTTAGTTGTAATCAATACATAATTACACTCCGCTGTCCTCATTTGATTGGATATTGAAGTGAGGAGGTGCATGTTTATGGCACTAATCCCTTAAAATCGTTACACAATGATTCACAGATATGGTTGAGAGTAAGAGTTGTATAATATTTAGAAGGCAGAACACATTTCCCTGTCTGTATGTGACAACTACATTTACCTGTACTAGTGGAGGGGTGTTGTGCTGATACAGCATGGCTGATCTCACAGCTGGAGCCCATTGTATTGCTATTGAATGAGGGCTGGGAGACGGGAGGGTCATTGTCAAAAGGCACGGTCGCCGGATCAATATCTGAATTCATTAGGCAGCTGACTTGCAGCCATCAATATATCCTCATAATTACCAGGTTTTTTGGTAGAAGCAGATGCTGTTCAGGGTGACCTCATTACCAGTGGCCCTTTGGCAACTGAAAATTCACTATGTTCATCTTATTTTGCAGTGCTAAATATCTTATGCACAGAAAAGAAGATCTCACAAGGTTAAGTTGCTACATAGAAAGTCAGTATCGTGGATTACTGATCAGTTTGTAGTTTGAAATTGACTGTATGCAGGGGTTTAGTCTGTGGACCTGATTGGGTTTGACATAAATGCATTTAAACAACTTAAGTCAAGTCAATTTTATCTGTAAAGCCCCAAACTGCAAATTTGTCTCAGATGGATTTACAAACTAAATAACATGCCTCCTACCTCATCCTTAGACCTTGATCCTCCATTTTGAGAGGAAAAAAAATGTACTTAAAACATATATGGCAGGAAAAATGGAGAAACCTCACAAACAGGAGCAAAAGAGGAGTGATCCCTCTGTTGGGAAATACAGACATGCAATAAATGTCTATTATACAAACCTGTGCCAAGAATCTCTCAGCTTTATTTATTCAGTAAGTCTGATTTAGATCAAGATATGTTTTATAAGAGAGACCATAACGAATTACATATACAACATCACAACAATATTATTTGGTCATGCAAAGCTGTCAACACTTATACACTGATTTGTAATAAAATATTAGTAAGAAGTAAGACAAGTCACACGAGTAGCTCAGTCATAGGGACGTGCTTTGGGAGCCTCAATTCCTGCGTGATGCCCGGTACGCAGTGCAGACTGGTACCTAGAGAGGTGCCACCCCACCTCCTGGGCACTGCTGAGATGCTTTTGATCAAGGCACCGAACCCCTAACTGCTTGGAGCAGCAACTATATAGCAGCCCCCTCGCTCCACTAATGCATGTGTGTAGAGCCTGTGTGTGCATGTGTGTATATTTTGGGCCTGTGTGTGTAATAATGACTAACAACAACAAAGTGCAAAATTGAATTAATAAAGTGCTTTATTCTAAAATCTTAAGGATACAAGAGGGAGAACCTGTAAAGTGCGTAACAATGCAGTTTTAAAGAGTTCCCCGTCTCTGTGCACTTGTCAAAGTTCCTGGTCATTTGCAAGGAAACTATAAACAATGAGAGGACACAGTGACAGTGTTCAAGGAGCCAGACTTTGGTGTCAGGTTTATTGGAGTCTGTGGGGTGGGCACTGCAAATCACACTATAACCGATCATATCTTTGTTGATCCAACTTTGGCTGAAAATCCTTTCACCAGATTAAATAACACACATTACGTGATACATTTTTAATCCAAATATGCTCGTTTGTTTTCCTTGTTATTGGTCACCAAACACATAATGGCTCTGTCTAGCAGAGGCTGAGATGCAGCTGCCATGACCTGTTTGGAGACCAATGACAAGGAAAACAAACGAGCATATTTAGATTAAAAAAACATCAGTCATCACAAAATGGTTGTTTTTTAATCTGGTGGAGGGATTTTTTAGTGAAATTTGAAACAACAAAGATATGATGGGTTATAGCAGGGGTGTCAAACTCATTTCAGTTCATGGGGCCACATACAGGTGGGCCAGTCCAGTAAAACCATTGCATAATATCCTAATAATAACAAACACCTTAAAATGTTTGCTTTTTTTTAAGTTTAATGAAGAACATTTCAAAAGCGCTCATCCATTTAGAAAACAGATGACAAACAGCCTGTGATTTCTTCAAAAGAATAAATGCAGTTTAAACAATATGTCTCAGTTTGTCCACATTCAGTCAGTCTACTGCTCACTGTCATTACACATGCATTTACATATACATTTCCACTGCTGTGTAGCAATCCTGACATCACCACAACAGACTGAAGTAGAAGCTATTGAGGGAGCAGGTTACATTGTCTCCTGCCTTACAAACCATTTACAAATCAAAGGTTTTGGCAGTGTCTGAGCAACAGGGTTCCACCAATACTGTTTTTAGAAGTCTTATAAAGATTATTTTGTACTGAAGCAGCTGATTAAAAATACTTTGTAGAATTTTACATGACGAAAGCTACTCACTGTTTAACTTTACCCTGAAACCTGACACCCTTAGCCATCACAAGTGGACAGAGGTGGGTAGAGTAACCAAAATTGTACTCAAGTAAGAGTATTGTTACTTAAGAATAATATGACTCAAGTAAAAGTAAAAATTTATATTAGGTGTGCAAAGTCATCCAGTGGGCCAAGTAATTACTTGAGTAAAAGTAAGAAAGTATTTACTTATAAAACTACTCAAGTACTGAGTAACTGCTGAGTAACTTCTGATTTGTTGTTTTAATAATCAGAGCATGAATGTAATTAAATAGAAATAAATATAAAATAGCAATGTGCAAATTCAGATGTTGCCAAACAATACCCCATAACTAAAATAGTAAATGAAATCTTTACAAAATGGCATAAATTAAGGCAAATTCAGCCACAAGAAACAGTAATAAATCCTTTGGTACCAATAGTTTCAAATCATATCCTCTTTTCAAAACATTCTCTTCTGTCAGACTGTCATTCTTTTTCATAACAACATTTTTGAAACCAGTGCCTTATAAACAGCACTTGAGCACTGTGTTTGAACTCTTCAAACATTATTTGGAATGAGGTTTAAAAATCAGTAAGTGAGAGACTAGGTGTTTGTTATGCTGAATGAAAATTAGTGGAACAGATAACAATTTAGTCATTTCAAAACATTCTCTTCTCAAGTTCGAAGTGGAGTTCTTGTAGGCTGAAATGTCGACATGTTTGAGTACACACAGATGACAGCGCATGATATAGCTGTTCTTCTTTGTAGTCTGTAAAGTAAACATGGTTTTCATGTACGGCCACGGGTGTTCTGCTTCTTCTGGTTCGCACGCCGTTGTTTCTGCCATTGTTGCCGTCTACTCTCATTCTTATGTGTGCACTCCCACATAGTCACTTTGCTCCTGTGCCAGGCCGCGAAGAGTTCGTGTACGGTCATGTGACTGCCTGGCTCCGTTTGATTGGTGAAATGGAGTCAAACGTCACTAGTGGCAACGTTTGACTGGTCAAACAGAGTCATGTGACAGAGCCTTTGGCGGAAGTCTCGCTGATGAAACAAACACCGTGCTTTGATTAACCGATGAATAAAAATCCAAGTAACGAGCGGAATGAAGCCCAATGTAACAGAGTAAAAGAAGTGTTCCTTCTTCACAAATATACTCAAGTAAAAGTAAAAAGCATGTTGCATTAAAACTACTCTTACAAGTAGAATTTATCCAAAAAGTTACTTAAGTAAATGTAACGGAGTACATGTAACGCGTTACTACCCACCTCTGCAAGTGGATTTATATTAGGTGTGCAAAGTCATCCAGTGGACCAGACTCGACCCTTTGGCAGGCCGGTTCTGGCCCCCGGGCCGCATGTTTGACACCCCAGGGTTATAGTGTGATTTGCTGTGCCTGCCTTAGTGACTGACACCAACGTCTGGCTCCTCCAACGCTGTCCCGTCACCATGACTGCTCGTTCTGTTATATTTTCCTTGGTCACTGACATGTTTATTATTTAAATGTGACGATAGAGCCACATTATTAACCACCAAAGACTCTGTCATACATAAGCCACAGTATGACCCTCATGGAGATCTTTGCCACCAGTTTGAGGTCCAGGTAAGCATCCACTAGGGAAGAATCACCATCTTTTATCATTACATCATCCTGTAGCTGCAATAACTTGAATCTCCCATTTCCTGTTTGGTGACAGTTCCTCCCGGGGCCCCTGGGGGCCACAGACCTCACTTTGAGACACACTCGCTTCTGGATTGTGCTGTGTGCGCATGCGTGAGAGGGCGGGGGATGGGGGCCCCGGCACCCCTGAGGAGCGGCTGGTGCTCCGCTGCTGGCAGAAGTGATTTGGGGGACAAACGGACAGCACGCAGGAGAGCGGCGGTTCGCGTCTGGGGGGGAAAATGACACAAAAATCCGGATAAATGGCGAAGTTTAAGATGAAAGTCTATCGGCACTGGCTGTTTTTGGTTTTGTTTCTTCCTTTATCAAGTAAGTGTCGTGTTTTGCTTGTGTTACTGATGCTGTCGTTGGTAATGAGCTGACCTGATGCGGTCCGCGGACGGACTGCTGATGGTATACAACATTACCTGGTTGTATAATATTAGCTAACACTGCTGCTCCTCTCTGAAACAGACATTTATAACTATTCTGGTTAAAAGACAGCGTTGCTTTCTGAATAACGTTGACTAAAAGGTGACGAGTTGACATGTTGTTAAAGTGAATGACGTTACTTTGTGTTAGTCCTGTGTTTCTCTGCCGTTATTGTCAGTAAACTGTTCACCATAGTTACGTCGGTCCGGATGCTGACGAGTATTATGTCTAATATTTATGACAGCAGTCATTCAAAAACACACGATACATCCCAAACAGTGCCTTTTCGTTTATATGTATTTAAATCAGGATTGCACCTTATACTATGACGACCATCCTCATACATAATATGGTTACATGTAGCTTAGTATAGTGTGCAGGGTGTCTACAGGTCCTTAAAAGTCTTAAATTCAATGTTACATCAACACAATAAAGCCTTAAAAGTCATTTTTTTTGAGGTCTTAACTACTTCAAACATTTTATCTAGTTTCATTATTCCACTTTGAAGCCCTTCCATGTAAAAGTTTAATGTAAAAGATATTTACAAATTATACCTCATGTCATTTTACCTCATACTTGCACTGTTGGCAAATGTAGATTGACTTAACTCACCATAATAACCGTATTCCTACTTGACACCTACTTTTGCACAAGAGTAAAACATTATTTGTCCAATAATCTGTCCTAAATTTGGTTAAAATGTGTCTCCAACAGGTCTTAAAAAGCATTTAATTTAACTTTCTGATACCTGTAGACACCCTGGTCTATCATACTAAGAAATTAATGTCAACGACACCATTCTGTATGCTCCTTTTTTAACACCATTGTCTGTATTATAGTTTTCTTGTAATGTAATATTGCATGATATGTACGGTGTGTCAGGCTAAGATGTTACTCTTGTTCAGTGTCTTATAAACATAACATAACATCTTTACTAATGCTCCCATTCTCTTCCTCTAGGTATTTTATGTTTCAGCGAGTTGTCTTTCATCACAGAGCCCAGTGATGTTACCTTACTACCAAAGGACCCTGCTGTCTTGGACTGTCAGGCTCATGGGCTGCCTCCAGTCACCATCAAGTGGCTGAAGAATGGAGTTAGGTTGGCAGAAAGTGAGCACATACAGTTTCTGCCCAATGGCTCCTTGTACATACCAAAGATAAAGCATACCAAGGAGGATTCAGATGAAGGATTCTACCAGTGCCTCTCCCAAAACAAATATGGAGCTATCCTAAGCCAAAGATCACGTCTGACTATCGCAAGTAAGTATGGAGCTCTGAGTAAACGGGATGCCCTGAAGCTAACATGGACTTTATTTGAGTTTTCCACTGTTGGAACCAAGATTAGCACGGGTTATACTAGTTGTTGATATCCACTTTGTGGTGTCAGCATGCAGGCATCAGAATGGCAAGTTCATGGGTTATTAACCTGGAGATGGGAAGCAGATGTACCCCACCCCACTCCTTTTTTTTTTCCTTCACTGAGATAAAACCTCTAAAGTCTGGGTTTCCATGTTATTGGAAGTTGTTCAGACTTGGTCATGCCTGAGTTTAAAGCTGTCAGTCCAGTTATAGGATCATTTTAAGAGACAGTAAAAGCAAGATGGAGAGTCAATCTAAAAGCTCATAAATACTCCATAAACAGGCAGCCCTGGGTCTGGGTTCACTATCACTTCCCTGTTTGGAGAAAGAGTGACAGTTGCAAACATGTGAAAGTACCCAGGAAACATTAGCAAAAAGTTAGAAATTAGCCTTCTCTGTCTTCTTGTGTTAGTGGGATTGCATTGTCACTGCAGACTGTGGCTCTGTGTAATTGCTGAATGGTCTGCTACACAGAGGAATCTCTGAAAGGCCATTTGCCTTTTAGCCTTTGTTTGGAGTAACCCTGACCGCCCCAGAAGAAAAGGCTAGGTTTTCAGGGCATTTGTTTGTCCACATATCAGTGGACAGGACAGCTGTGTCTATTCAATGGGCCTGGTCTACCATAGACACTTTTCACAGGTCTTAGAAGGGATATCCCGTGACTGGTGTCATGGAAACTAGCATGACCTTCTGAAATATACTGATTTTGACAATGACACTGAGTGTGAGGATAGAAAGTTTGGGGCCAACGTGCTCCAATACTCAACAGTAAACAATACTGAAGACATACAACTATCACACAGGAATAGATTTATACATTTAGAAATACAAACAGGACAACAAATCTTAGTGGCTGAGTGACACACAAACTTAACTCTTACAAATGTGTTGCGATTTTTGTCAATCTAATAAAGGACAACAAAAAAATCAGTTTTATAAGATGGCTGCTTAAAACCTCTAAAAAGTCAAGTTTGGCCTTGTGTCCAGCCTTTGTTAATGAAAGGGTTAAAGGTTTTTGGTCAGCTGTAGGCAGGGAGTGGAGGATGGGCCTCCTCTGTGCTCCCCTTCTGTCCAGAGGTCCTGCGGGTCAGGGGTCACCAGGGAAAGGCTTTGTGGTGTCACAGGCCTGCTCTGGCTGGGCTGCCCTGCTGTTCTTTCTCCCAGCCCACAATCCCTTTCACTGGTTCAGTCCCTCTGTTGCCATGTCAAGCAGAGCCCTTTTGTTAAGGAAAGGCCAGTTGGTCATGGGATTGAACGGGCCTGATATTGCAGTAAATAGTGATGATCTTTTCAAAACATGTTTACACTCTGGAAGTATTTTCCCTGTTGTTCCAGGACCACATCACTAATCACAGCACCTCCTTAATTCACACAGGGTGTCACATATCTGACATATATTTCCTAAAATATCTGCAAAATAAGTACACATATAAATTCCACATATTACACATATAACATTAGTGTAGCATTTGATATAGGACATAAACAACATAGCAATCACAAGGCTCTGTTTTGTAGACTAATGGTAACTGACTTCGATCTGGCTCCCAGTTTGGGCCAAAATTGAATGGACAGGGGGTTGAGGCAAACTTTGACCTCTTCAGGGAAACCTTTGTGCGGGTTGACCTAGACATTGATTTGTTCCTTACAACAGAGGTGACCATATTAGCGGATCAGTCTGTGCAGGCCACACCCACCATCTACATCACTGATCCCAATACAAGTGAAGACGGGCTGTCACTTCACTCCCAGTGGAGAGAAAACAGCATATTGTTTTTAACTTCTCACCAGGTGCTGAGGGGGTTTCATGATGCTCACCAGTTAGTCATGTGGTCTGGAGACAGAATAGTTGGATAACTCCAGACTTCATGATAAAACTGACTACTGGAAGATAGTTACATGTATTTTGGCATTGGATTTGGTTGTCATGCACTAACCCTAAACTAAAACCCCTTGCCATTTTAGATGAGTAGTTCACAAACAAACCCTGAAGGGTCATTTTTCTGGCCCTGGTTTAGGCTAGCCCCATAATGCTCTTCACTTATACAGGGTTACCAGTTTATTTGTGTAATATTGATGAGCTCAGGTCTTGAATTAAAGGATTGCTCTTTAATTTGGAATTCCCAAAGCTCAGGATTTAAATGTGGGGCTTCAGTGGGAGAACAGGCTATTGATTTTCTTTAACATGATATTGACTTCCTTCCTGTGAGTGAGGGGGGAGGGAGAGAGTTATCACCTTAATGAATGAAGGTCATTGGTCATATCTTACAGAGGATTCTGGAGACAAATGCAGATTGGGGGTCATGTATTTGTGGTGATTATTGAAAGACCTTTTGAATACACATAAACAGAATATGACTCAGCAACTTAAACACAGTTGTTAGTCATTTTTAAAGCAAGTATACTTAAAGGTACGCAGGAAGTGTCAACTACTGTTTGTATTCAGTATTGGCAGTGAAAGTGAAAGCCAGTTGCTGGCCATTAAGCCCTGCTAAATTGGCCCTTTTTTGGCACAGTGTCCACAGCTTTTGTAGCTTCATCTGGGATGTGTGCTGCTTATGGTCTTGCACCTGCTGTTTTTTTTTAATAAAATCTAGACCTCACTTGCGTGCTGTGCTCAGGAACGTCCCAAACAAAGCGAAATAAGAATAAAGTTTTAAAAATACAGGCATAGGGCAGAGTCTCTGCAGAATAATACACCACCAAAAACTTTTAGGGGGTCATAAGTGATGATTGAGAGGGATTCCTTTTGTATGAGTCTATTTATTTTTTTAGGACAGTCCTGCACAGTGTACCTTTAATCAGTGTTTACATAGCAGGGTCTAAGTAGGGTCTAACATTTTTGCATAGCTGTAAATCATGTGCGACATGAATCTGACAAAATGGCATGTTTTGCCTGTATGTATTATGTAATCCCTGATTTCTGCAAGAAATACTTTTACTTTTATATTTCAACATTGTTTTTGATACCTTATATTTCTATTGGTTGCTGGCAATCATTCTTATGCAAAGTGAATTGATTGGTTTTTATCTATAACAATGCATCATTCAGTGTCATTCTTCAATTGATCCATTGATTGGACCAGCTGGTCAGTGTGGGACCTGATAGCTCATCTGCACACAAGCACGATCATGGTGTCCCTAAAAAGATCAATTCCTTTCATAGAATCAGTTAACATCAATCAAAGTCAGGGCTGTGCATGCATAATGTATAATGTTTTACCAAATATTGAAAGAAAGTGCTATATTTAGTAAGTGATGAACACAAAAATAGCAAAACAAATCGATGTGAATAATCATGAATATTTAAGTCAGTGTCCCACTGCTGAAACAAATATTCACTGATTTTATGATAAGCTAATGATTCAGGTTATAGTTGAAATATTCTGCTGCTGATACTTCCAACTTGATTAATAATTTATTTTTTCTACAGGCATCTCAGAGTTTGTGTTGCATCCTGTGCCTATGGTGGTGACTGAGGGCTCAGTGGCACGATTCTCCTGCGCTGTCACCTCCAGCCCTCCTGCCACCATCACCTGGGAACTCAACCAAAGCACATTACCACTACAAACAGACAGGTACCTGCAGACACGCCTTGAGGCATTTTAGACACTATCATACAGTCCTCATATAATCCACTTGTTTCGTGAACTAGCAGTCACCACATTGTTACTGTCCACATATACCCTCTAGTTTGACGCTGATGTTACTGTTGTATTTTCTCAGAATCACAGTGTTGCCCAACGGAGTCCTTCAGATCCACAATGTACAATTGGAAGATGCTGGACAGTATCGATGTGTAGCAACTAACATCGGTAGCCGTTTGAAAAGTAGAGAGGCCACTCTGACAGTTAACCAAGGTACAGAGACTGCATTAACCGGAGTAGGAATGAGCATTGATTTAATATAATTTTCTCATATTGTACAAGGAAATGATTATTATATTTCCTTTTTCTTGTGAAGGTGTAAGTCCTAAACCACGTCAGAGGCCCAGAATCATCGCTGGACCTCAGAATGTCACAGTTTCTCTTCACCAAACTGTGGTGCTGGAGTGTGTGGCCACAGGCAATCCCTGGCCCATCATCTCCTGGAGCCGTGCTGACAGCAAACCCATCGATGTGTACAACGCCAAAGTGCTGGGCAATGGGAACCTGGTTATTACTGATGTCAATTCCAAGCACAGTGGAGTCTACCTCTGCAGGGCCACCACCCCTGGAACCCGCAACTACACTATTGCTGCAGCCAACCTCACAGTCCAAGGTACAGCGGACTCTTTGGTTTGAACCAATTTTTATATTAAGGGAATAAGTTGATGCCTAATTGAGAAAGTGACTGTGCAAGATGCCACACAGTTTTTTGTGGGTTGATAAATGGTAGGCAATAGACTGTGTTTTCATCACTTTCCTCTTACGCCTCTGTTTCAGTGCCACCATCCATTGTCGAGAGGCCCGAGAGCCAGACCCGTCCAAGAGCAGGCACTGCTCGCTTTATGTGCCAAGCAGAGGGAGTGCCCCCGCCACGCATCAGCTGGCTAAAGAATGGGCAAGAGGTTCACTTAAATGGGAGGATTAAGATGTACAACAGGTACTGCAATTGAACATTATGAAGTACTTTAAAAAACGGCCTTAATCAGACAAAGTTTAATGTCTTGAAGTTACTTTTTTGTGTTTAGTACCAATTGTTAATATTTTGTTTATTGTTTCACAGTAAATTGGTGATTACCCAGATCATCCCTGAAGATGATGCCATCTATCAGTGCATGGCAGAGAGTGAACAAGGCTCTGTGTTGTCCTTGGCTCGCCTTATTGTTGTCATGTCCGAGGACAGGCCCAGTGCACCAAGAAATATCCACGCTGAGACCATCTCAAGCTCTGCTATCTTACTGGCCTGGGAGAGACCTCTCTACAATGCAGACAAAGTCATTGCCTACTCCATCCATTATATGAAGGCTGAAGGTGAGACCAAGAGGAAGACCCAGATAATTCTGTCTCAGGTTTTTAATTTGAGCTGTTGTGAACTGGGAGGAATGAAGGTGTGAGAAGAAGCAAGATGACAGTCAGCCACAATAAGCTGTCTCACTCTCTCACATGTGATCAGCTTTCCTTGGTGATGGCCATCTGTTGTTGCTGCACAGAGCAGAGGTCAAGGAGGACTGAGAATGGCAACTTCACCGAAATAACAACAGGCTTAGCCAGCCCATTGTCCACTCCCCAGCTCATTCAGCTTGCAGTTAAAGGGACAGGGTATCTCTTTAAAAGACTCACAGTCCTGCAAACCAGTAGCGTGCTGAGATATTTAACTTTAGGAATTAGACTGACAGTTAAGTAACCCCAGTCTGTCTTTGTAAACACATTTCTAGATGTTTAAGTGGGTTTGCTTTAAGAGGCCTGGAGGCAGTTACGTGACTGTGCTCTGCATTACATGTGTTTATAGAAAGATGAGTGACAGTCAGAAACTGACAGCGTCAAGCCTTTCAAAACACTGACTGTTTACATGGTACATGCCTGACAACCTTTCATAGAAGTCTCTTCTTCTTTGGACAGTTTTAACCTATTCCCTTATCTACTTTATGATCTTTTGCATGTCAGGTCTAAACAACGAAGAATACCAAGTTGTTATTGGCAACGACACGACCAGTTACATCATCGATGACCTTGAGCCAGCTAGAAACTACAGCTTTTACATCGTGGCTTATATGCCAATGGGAGCTAGTCGAATGTCCGACCAAGTCAGTCAACATACCCTGGAGGATGGTAAGCACAGAGCATTGAGACTCCCAGCATTCCTTCCAATAAATCACTCTGGTAGTTAAACTAACATGCATGCAAGTGATGTGTGTACAGAGCACATTTTGAGTGGAAATAAGGGGGATGGGCATTCTCTTCTCAGCACATTTTTCTACTCACTAACAGCAAACTGTGAATAAACAGAATTATGAGAGTTTAGCTTTTTGCCATTATGTCTGTATTCTGAAGAACTTCATCACCACATCAGTGTCAAGTATATATGTTATATCTCTGTCTTTCCGCAGTGCCTTTGCGCACCCCAGAGCTAAGTCTGACCAGCCGCAGCTCCACAGATATTCAGGTGACCTGGCAGCCGCTGCCCGCCAAGGTGAGCCGCGGTCGGTTGTCTGCATACAGGCTTTCCTATCGCACAGCTGCAGACAGCTCTGTCACCTCTTTGGAGTTACCTCAAAACAGCACTGAATACCTGCTGGAGGGCCTGCAGCCTGAGACCATCTACCTGCTCCGCATGGCTGCAGCCACACGCGTGGGCTGGTGTGAGCCCTCTGCATGGACCTCACACCGCACACCTAAGATCTCCAGCGGCAAAGGTAAACCTGTGACAGAATTTTGAGAGCCTGTGGTGTAAAGCTGTATGTTATTCTTGTCAATGCAATCTCATCACATGCTTGTGCAGAGCAGTTTTGTTCGGTTATTTTTAGCATTTGTGACTAACTTTTAATGCGTGAATTGAATTTATTCTCAGGGTCAAATCAGGCATCCTCTGTAGGGTGAGCAGCAAACAACAAGTCCAGGCTATAGAGAGAATCACGTGGTGCCAAACTTGTAACTGGCTCTACTTTTGCTTTTGTTACCTCGCTGTTTTGCTGCTCTTAGAATACCAGGAGGATCACTAGAGCTCATGCAGAGTGGCCAGCTTATGACTAGAGTTTGCTCTTGTAGCATTGTCCCACAGTCTTTGTGTTGGTTACCCAGGAACCTTTGCCCTTCGCTGTCAGTGATGTTAGAGTGGCCTCAGTCACGGGTCATAAAGAGAGGGCCTCAGGCGTCTATGTGGGGGGAAAGAATAGCCTCTTTTCATGGCCTGGTGTGTTGGGGGAGGCTGTTTGTCCACTGAAGCTGGATTTCTTCTTTTTAAAAGTTTGGTTATATATTAAGGTGATGTAGAGAACTTGTATTTTTTTTTATTTGAGAGCAAGGTCCAGAGCTTGAATGCTAGTATACGAACAATCTTGATGTTGTGTGTATTACTGCATTTTCTGACAACATGCAGGTTGAATTATAACTCTGTCACACCCAAACTATTGTGTTAATGTGATGATCTGCCATCCATTCAACCTTTTTCTATACCCAGTGTCCTGTTGTCTTTTTGTTTAGTCTTCCTTTGTGCTCAGCAAAATTTTGAATATGAGTGTGTATTGATCCCATGTCCTGCTGTCTCATAGTGCCTTCAGCCCCTGCTCTTCAACTTGAGCCACTTAACTGCACCTCCATTGTGGCTCGCTGGCAAACTTCCCCACAGTCTGTGGCTGTCCTGGGTTACCAGCTGTGTTACCATGAGGAAGGGCAACCCGAGCAGCCCACCATCCAGCTGCAGGCTCAAACCTATACCTACACCATCAGTGGCCTTGGTGAGTGATGCACTCCTGTTGTCACAGCCATCTAGTTGTGAAATGATGCCATATAACATGTATCTCTGACTGTGTTGCTGCATTTCCACCATCTAGACCTGAAAAATGAGTGTGGAGACAACAGAGTGACCGATGGCTCACTCAGATGGGTCCCATTTTAATTCAGTGGGCAGTTGGAAACTTCATTTGCATTTTCACCCTCTGTCCTGATCAATATGGGCTGACCCCTCTTGCCTAACCAGTAGCCCTCTCCAGTCTGGCTGCAGTATTGTGTGAGAGCAGGCTCCCAGGGTTAGAGGTCAGGATCCAGATGTCCCTCCCACCACCGTTTCCCATCCCGTGGCTTGCATAATTACCTCTGGCCATTGTGTTTTATCCAGGGGCCAGACCTGCCCTGTAAGACCCTGGCCACTACCCCCTTTAGCTGGACACTGAAACACACAAACAGAGACCCCTGGGATTGGCCAGAGCCACTGACCTCTAGCCGTGAGACAGCGGTCTTGGATTAGGACCCTGCCCCCACTGGTCATCTGTGCTGTCCATGTAAATAACACACAGCAATCTATATGCAATATGAACTAAGGCCATACTAATGAAAACTGTTAACAATATAATTTTGTCCTGTGTGAGTCTCAAAGCACAGTCTGGTTCCTACACAGTTCATACCCAGAAAGTTGAAATAGCATTGGGTAGATGTTTATAACTGTTTTGATTTATGTTTTATGGTAGTAATGTGCATGATATGTAAAAAAACCGTTCAGTATGTTTCTACATTGATAATCACACAAGCTGCTGTCATTGGTTCTATAATCCAAAACATAGCTGATCTCATTTTAAGCTCTGTTTTGGAGCCATGTTTGCGTCTGCGTCGCTCCAAGTTTAAGGCTATAACACAAGGCCAGTATGAAGAACGTCAAAGGGGAAACAAAAGGGGCCCAGCTCCTCTCTCACAGCCCTGCGCCCAGATTCCTTCTGTTCTATCTTGGCCTGACCTGGTGACCCCAGTCAACTCCCCCCAGTCCCATGGGCCTAGGATCCCAGCAGCTGAAAGCTGCCCCTGGCCCAGCCCCCACAGCAGGCCTGGACACACCGCCCTCACTGGTCAATACCCATAGGCTGACCTTTAACACTGGAGGCATAAAACAAATCTTAACACTGCCTAAAAACCTCCTGATTTAGGAGCTAATGCAATGGTGGCTTTTCAAGTTAAGATTCTGTATTTTATCTCAAGTTAAAACACAAATTTTAATTGCACTATCTTAAATGAAAGCTTCCCAACCCCAGACCTCAGTGATCTTTCTGATGCTGTTTAGCCAGTACTTGATACATCCTTGTATGTCCCATAATTACTTTATTTTCTAGTTTAACCTCATTTCACCTCTGTTGTTGCCTCTCAAATTCTGTGATTTCTTCATATTGCGTGTAGTGCAACGTATTGCCGACTGGGTTTCATAGTTGTAAAATCTTTATAGGCTTTCAAAAGGGAAAGACAGTATCATCTGTGTTAATTTTCATAGAGCTTATTGATTATGTCACCATATTTACTGGGCCTTGGGGCTGGTTGATCTTTCTCATGCTCCTTACACATGACAACACATGATAAATGAGAGGTTGGGGTGACTCTGGAGACCATGCATTGTCCATGCACGGTGAACTGGCCAGTTATGACCTACAGACGTCCCCTCCTGCAGCTAATTGTCAAAGTGGCTGCCTTTTTTAAATAGATGATGCTGCTCTATTTGTTAACCATCACTTTTGGTATTTTAATGATGATCTTTCAGGGTCTGATATTATTAACCAAATGTTTGCTCCCTTTTGGGGGGTATCCATTTGAGGAAGCTGCTCTTATTGTAATGTCAGTTTGGCCAACCTTCAGCTTTAGTCTCAGCGACACGGGTAGAATACCTGAATATTGATTGTTTGTGTCCCAGATCCGAGGAGGAAGTATCATGTCAAGATTCTGGCTGTGAGTCAAGCTGGAGAGGGCTATCAGACAGACCAAACAATTAGTACTCCAGGATGTGTGTGTAAGTACATTTCTCTATTGTTTATTTCAAAAGTCTTACTATTTAACATGAAATACAAATTTAGAAATGTGACAACAATATGCATTTTGTTTTCATCCTTCAGCGGCTAGAGACCAACTGGCAGCAGCACCTCCGCCTCCAGATCACGTGACTGTGTTGGCCAACAATTCATCAGCAGTGTCCCTGCGCTGGGGCCGACCTGCTTTCCCCTCTGGAAAGGCTGTTAGCTATACAGTCCGCTGTACACCTGTGGGCACCCACAATGCCTCTGCTATACGCTACCTACAAACGTAAGCTGAGAACCCCCAAAACTTTCAGTTTCTTACCTCTGGCATTATGAATTAAGTGTCCAAAAGATCTTTGCTTTAGGTTGCATATATAGTTGAATTATTTTACGCTGCATGTTTGTGAATAATGTGTAGATATGGCCCCCGTACCTTTTATCATTGGCTGTTTGATATAGGAATTTAAACTACCCTGCAGTTGCATATTTTATACAGTAAATAGCTGATTTTACGCCAGATGACCGTAATGTATGAATGTTGTGTGTCCACAGCACCAAACAGAGTGTGATGGTTCAGAATTTGCTTTCAAACACTCGCTATGAGTTTGTTGTACGTCTCCATGTGGACCAGATGTCGAGTCCCTGGAGTTCTGTTGTTTACCACACGACTCTGCCAGCAGGTAATAAATTGAACATCACTAACATCATTTTGTCATGAATATGTTGCTGCTTCTGTATCCCACCATCTCCTCTACCATGCAAACCCAAACAGATAACTGCATATCTCAGCTTAGGATATTTCTCAGTTTTTTATCATGAATGAATTTTTTCTGTGTGCAGCACCTAGCCAGCCACCTGCAGGAGTGCGAGTAACTCTGATTGAGGATGACACTGCTCTGGTGTCCTGGAGGGAGCCCACAGAGCCCAATGTAGTGGTTACACGCTACACCATCATGTATGCTTCACAGAAAGCCTGGATGGCAGGACGTTGGCAGATATTGCAGAGGGAGGGTGAGTAGTGCACTGGATCATGTTATCTGTAAAGTCAGCGATGCAGAAAGTGTTTTATAGTATTTAGGAATCATGTTGCAATTTTAGAAGGATACACAATAGCAGAACATAATACTGATAAATTGGGAAAATGGTGAAGTAATTTTAATATTTGTTACCTTGTTGACTGTGTATCCCTAACATAGGTCACCCATATGGTCACCCATAGATACAGTGTACCACCTAATCTCCCCAGCTTCAGATGTACCTGTCATGGGAAGCTGTAAAAAAAAATGATACATGCTGTGAACAGTTATTCATGCAGTATTAAGTACACCAGTATCAGTTCTCTGTGTGTCTAATCCTCGCTGTGTCTTTCTTCTTGTGCTTACAGGAAGCCACACAATGGCCTTGCTGGAGAAGCTGGAGGCAGGAAATGTGTACCTGGTGAAAATCTCTGCCTCTAACCAGGTCGGTGACGGGCCTTTCTCTGACATTGTGGAGCTGGTTCTGAAGCGTGGAAGCACCCACCGCAGCAAGAACCCCAGGCACTCTGATAGCTTCCAGGATGCAACAGGTAAATATCATGAGACACCAGAGTGTACATCACAGACTGATTCATTTATTCTGTCCAGCTGGTGATTCTATGGCATTAAAGGGTAACAGTACCTGAATTAACAATTCTGACATGTTATTTCCACGTCCGAGGAAAGTTGAATCAGTATTTGTGAGCATGAGCTTCTTTCTCTTAGTCTCAAACTTGTGATGTCATAGAGTCAAAAATCTGGTGTTGCTCCATAGATGATGAATCGATACTGATGTTATAGATGACACTGAGAGCACCCAGAGAAATGTTCTGAGTATATATGGCTACATCTTCTGTTTCAGAACGGAGTGCAGGGGTGCTCTCAGTGTCATCTATAACATCGTTGTCAATTCATCGGTCTGTGGGGCAGTTCCAGACTTTATACCCTATGATGTCACAATTATGATTTTTGGCACCCTGGTTCTTGGATTTGGGAGAGATTTTTTGACTGTCTTAGACCCTAGGAAGGACATGAATGAATTTTGAAAATGGGTTTAGTTCTCCTTTAAATCTATAATAATATGAAGTTAAAGTTATGCTCGGGTGTTAGTGTTCTTAGCTTGAAATGAAATGCTCTCAGGCTGGACTGTAATATTGGGGTTGAGATGCCACTTGGGCTCAGTTTGAGTCCAGCTTTATTATATCAATTTAACCTTTGTTTACAGAAGTGCGTTTTTACAGTGAGGTGATACACTTTGACAGGAGTGTGGATTTATAATTACAAGTAAGAGTGAACAAAGTTCCTCTCTAGCAGGAAACAAACCACCAGGAGCTGTAGGTCAGCAACACTTTGTAACCCTATTAATTAATAACCTAACAGTGGTTCAGTATAGAGTGCTGCAGGGATGACCATGTTTATGTGTGCTAACCCAGAGGTATAGTCGCTCTGTTTTCATTTGTTATTGTATTTTGGATTATTGCAGAAAATAAGATCTGTGGCAAACAAAAGTTTATGTTACACATTGTGTTCAGCAAGATAATGTTAACTAATGCACACCACTTTTATGATTCTTCCAGTGTACATGCAATCGCCAGAAGTAAAAAGCAGAGATTATGCTATCACAACAAGACTTTACAGTCATGTTGGACTGCCACGTGTCAGCAAATGCCTTTTTTTTAACACGGAAAAGTTTCAAATTCACTATTTACTGACGCATTTTACGCTGTAGAACAAACAACATAGGACTGCACGGTTGTGACGAGGGTCCAGAGGCACTCATAGGTAAATTAACTTAACTTTAATTTGGGCAAAATGAACAGAAACAGTCCCATTTCAGCTACAAAGCCATTGTCAGGGTGATAAAACAAGCAGGAAAGTCAAATTATATAAACAGGTGAGAGTCATCAACATTTAGGTCAGACAATACATAACTGCCTTATAGGACAGTACAAAACGTAAAAGTCTCTTAAGCTTGTGTTAACCACAGACCGTATTTTAGTCATCTAACCCAAAAAACATTCAGAAAAACCCAGCGACTTTGAGTTGAGGGAACTGGAAGTGCAAAAAAATCCGTACTCAATTCTGGTTTTTAGGACTCATTCCTGCACCATTTTAAAGGCATAATGAAGCATCGAGTTTTGTTTTTAATTTCTGTATTTTTTTTCTGGAAATTATTAGTTTTGTTTTGACACATTTTGTTAAATTAGTTACAGTATTTTCATATTTAATGCAGGAATATAGAGAAGTTCTGTGTTTTTCTTTTATAAAAGCTGTGTACTTTTTATTGCACATCAGTTTCTTCACACAATGATCATGGACTGCAAACAACAGTCGATGAATGTAAAAGTTTTTTTAACAGCAGCTTCTAGGCTGAGAGTGTTAACCTCTGCCTTACTTCAGCATTATCTTTCCTCTGTATATGAATTTTATCTTGATAATTGTAACTAATGTGTGATTATTTCCCGTCGTAAACACTGTTGTTTATCTTCCAGTGTTCTCTGACGGTCTCTACCACATAGACCAGAGGTCCATGACGGGGATCATTGTTGGCGTGAGCATCGCCTTGGCCTGTATTGTTATGTGTGCCTTAATCCTCATCAGTAAAGGCAGACCAAGGTACTGATTATCATCATCTACAGTAATTTTAAAAAACCGTTAACAATTTTATCGTAAAACATAAACAGTGAGTTTTGTCCTGACATTTGTTGACATTATAATCTTTGTAGAAAATCCTCCAGTCACAAGGTCATTGCTGTGGGAGCTGCTGAAGGTCCACATGCTGGGTTGTCGAATGAACACCGTAGAGAAAATGTAGAGGCCCTTATTCCCATGATAAATCACCACTTTATAGACACCAAGGTGAGACAAACAGAACAGTGAATGGTCTTCTGATGATGCTTCTTCTAGTTTCAGAAATAAAAAAATAAGTTTCATGGCTACATGTTTGATGTTCATTAATAAAATCTGTATTTCTCATAAATTTTTTTTTGTTCCAGGGTGGATCTAATATGGTCATTAATAGCGCCGGTCCAGTCAGCAGCAAGCAAAGCAAGAGGTGGCTGCTCTTCAAGAGGGAGATCAACAATCAAGCTGAAAGTGATGTAAGTGATGCAACATTATTCTGACCCATCAGCTTAATTTACAGCCAGATTTCTTTTTTATCTTAATGTCAATGTTGTCTTCTCTGTGTCATTAGGCGGAGCAGAGAGCCAGCTTGTACGAGGCTGGCAAAACCGTTCTGAGGTATGAGGAGCATTTAGGTTCAGCGCCCCTGCCACCTTCATCGCGGGAGATCATCTACGGACCTTATCACTCGGAGAGCTCTCACACCAGTGAGGGCAGCCAAGAGACAGGGCGACTCCGGACACTACTCCAACGAAGAAAGCAACGAAGAGATGAGCAACCCTTCGACCAGCCAGAGCTCCAGACCTGAATCTTTTGGGCCGGATGATGGCGCCGCCGTCGCTGAGCTGAAGCCGTCTTTTAAAGTGGAAAATGAGAAGATGCTGAGCCTTCCACTCCATCACTCCGCCCCTGACGCCACCCGACTCTGCTGCGCCTCGGAGGGCTCTCACCCTGCCCTGCACACGTCCCAAGCAGTCGGCTCCTGACACCACCCGGCCTAGACCTGCTCTCCAGCAGCCGAAGCTACGCCACTTCTACCTCGTTTGCCTCCTGAGTTGAGCCCCTGGGTTATTTCCTGAGGCACAAGGGAACAGGAAGCCCGCTGCTGCGAAGGACGAAATGTGCTTTTGCTTCGGATCTACCTCAGGATTTTGTATGAATGTTTGTTAAAACATTTAATTTCCATTTTTTTTAACCTTCTACCTGTTTGTCCGTGTTTGGCGTTGTCTGTCCTAAACCAAAGCTCACCCATGATGAATGTTAAAAAGAATGTCCGAAATGTACTGTGATACATTTTCATTATATTTAATTCCTTTCCACTGGAGCAGAGGGTGCAGTTGGGCCCTCTTGACTGTGTATCTACCTCCATGTTCTGTTCTCATGTATACATTACTACCTCCTTTTTTCGCCGCATGTTGTGCAGTATTATCTCAGACTCAGGGGACAAGGTGGAAACATTTCATCGCCATGTCTTGTTACCTCGGTCGGGGGCGTCGTTATTTAGAGGTCCTCGTTTTTTAAATTCTCTGAACTTTTATTTTCACGGTTGAAAGAGCTTTTGTTTCACGTTATTTGTCTGTGAATGATGTAAGTTGTGAAAATAACAAGTGCATTAGATATTGTCGAACTACTTGAGCTTTATCACACAGTATGGCTCGGCATTTTCAGTGCACTGACCTCAAAGCTTTAACATGGCCTTAATATCAAAAGGGCTTTGCATACTAAAGAAGATGAGATCCAAAGACGGGAAAAAATTGTACCCAAAGAGTTTTTGATAATACAATAGATATTCTAAGGCAACCAAAAATATAGAGGATATACCTTAAGGGTGCGTTTGCCAAAATATTGTCCTTGCCAATGATGTAAATTTCCTTTAGAACGGTGGTTTGAATGCTTTTCTCAGTGTAAATTTTCTTGATGCTTTATTCTGGTGAAAGCTTTAGCACAACGCTGCCCCAGCTTGTGTCCCATTTGCCTTCTAGACCATTGCTAAAACGCAGCGGTGATGCCGATGCTATTATCCAAAGAGTTGTCTCCTTCCTCAGATGGGTATGGCTTTTCATTCACATGATCCTTGGTGCTATGAGGTGGAAATATTTGACACAAGACCAAAGATCCAGTTTGTGCCGCCAGTGATAGATGATGATATTTATACTTTGTTTAGAGAGTCACCTGTCACCGCTCACCATTATTGCTGTACGAGGGAGCATTCTCTGTCTCTCTCCGTAACATTTCCTGTCCAGGTGTGACAATGAAGGATTCTGACTATCAAAATGGAAACCCTATGTGTGAAGAGCAACATAATCAATTTTTATATCTTTGTAATACAAATAATCCTAACCAAAGAAATTTGAAGTCTCTGTTATTTAGTGATTTTCTTTGGTTTTCATTTACATTATTTGCATTTAAATGTGATATAATTTCTGATGGTTTTAATTGCTAGAAAGGCTTTTTTTAACCTTTTTTTTTAAAGCTTGAGATATCAAACTGTTCTGCTGTCTTTTTATCACCATGAACTTTTACCTGAACGATACTTACGTAGGTTACATTGGAAATTTTGATTTAGATTGTCTTTTTAGCATGATGTCGTAAACAAAAACATTTCCCAATTTTAATGTGACATTTTACTAAATTAATAAGGCTGGTTTCAAGATCAATGTCTGTCTGTGTAATGCATTTATATAAAAGGTTCATTTGAAAGCCACAGATAATTTTGCTGACTTAACTCAGGTGCCAAATGTAGATTTAGAGTGTAGACTTGAATGTTAATATTTAAGTTATGTTTTTTTATATTTCTGCTTTTGAATACCAAAATACATCTTTTAATCCAAAGTGAGCAACAAAACAAATTATTTTAAGTGTTGAAATGTTGCAACAGACTTTTTTGATACTCTCAAGATGATCACAAATACTAGATAATAAAATTGTTCTTGGAAAAATACATTCTGTGTTGAACTTTGTCTCTTTGGGTTTGTGTGTGTGATTGTGTGCCTTTTACATTTTTTTTTTACTAAGGTGAGATGATTAGGAATATTTTCAATAACAGTGTATACTATAAACAGGTACATACTACTTGTTAGAAACATTAGAACAGACTCTGGGAACAGGACAATGAAACTGTTTGAATGATGCTCACCACTGTAAATATTTCATCTCAGGGTCTCCTTACACTTACAAGCCTTTTCACAGTGAAGAGAATTCCTGTGTGTGTAAATATGTAGAGCTACATTTGCCTCCATGATCAGTATAAAGTCACATGTTAGGAGATAACATACTGTAGTACTCACTAGCAATATGAGAAAGAAAGGAAATAGGGAGATAGGAAGATTAAAATAATGACGATAATAATAATGATAATAATACAATAAAAAATAATATAGTTGAATCCTGTGTCAGGTGTAACATTGAATGAGAGACGTAATGCGCCAGGGTGTCCAGCAGGGGGCAGCAAGTCTGCAGGAGGCGCCTCAGCTGACAGAGTCACAGCAGAAGAAGAAGTGACGGGGCGGTCTTGTTATTATCGGCTGTCGCACGCAGCAGCTCTGCTGTGAAGATGCGCATCGAAAAGTGTTATTTCTGCTCGGGGCCGGTGTACCCCGGGCATGGGGTGATGTTTGTACGGAACGACTGTAAGGTATGGTGTTGTCTTTTGTATAGATAACCCTGTAAATGTAACATAAGCTCGTGTTTGACTGTCAGCGTTGGACCTTTAGCTAGCTGGCTAATGTTAGCTTGCTAACATAACGTGCTGCTCTCACTCACGTGGAATCAGGACAGGTTTTAGTGTCTGACACACTGTAAATAACTCAAAGTATTGGTTATCTACCTCCGTGTTCGGTGACTTACAACGTGGACTTGACGCATAACGTAAAGGTAGTAATTTCTGAAGTGTTAGATCTGTACAGTTTTTGACAGAAGATGTAGAAGAGTCCGGACATTTAACTGAGAGGGCCTCGGGTTTGGCTTGTGGAGTAACTGCGCCCTCTGACGGTCCGCTGTGAAAACAGGAGCTCGGCATAGTGATGACAAATCGTAAACAGCCCCCTCAGTCATAGATCTGAAAATTATAACATCTTTAGGAGGCTTAGTCTTTGTGTTGAGATTGTGTCAACAATATATTTAAACTTTGCGTTACTGTTTGAGACTCAAATGTGTGGTACGGCCCCAATATTGTGCAGCAGCACTTCTGAGTCACAACTAAGACAAATGAAAACAAAAGCTTCACTTAGCTCAGCTGCACATGAATCGAATTCAAGGCTTCTCATTTTTATTTACTATGTGATGCGTTTCTTGTGCGTAGTACATTTTAACCCCTTGAAACCAGAGCAAATTGGCTTGACTTCTCTCTAAAACTTGGGAATAAGGCAGTGAGCAACGAGGGATAAAATGACCCCAAAAATTAGCAAGAAATTTGTTTAAAAAAAGACTTCTGTTAATGTAATAATCATAGTAATTGATAATTGTATTTTTCATATTTTTCCCCCTTTTTGTGATTTTCTAAATCCATTCATATTTTGCAGTTTTGGGACATTTCTTATCATGTTCCTCATTGCCTTTTTTCCCATGTTTTTGAAAGAAAGCGCACCAATTTGCTGAGGGTTCAGAAGTCCAAGTAGTTGCCAAAGGTATCTCAAAGCAGCATAGGAAAAGTGATGTCACTCAAGGTTTCAAAGAGATAATTTAGTAAAGTTTGTAAAATCCTACTAGTTTTTAAACTACTCTGTTTCTGTTACTGAACATTATTTCAGAAATGTAAACATTTGTTGCCTTACATGTGTAAGTATTATGTAAAGAAACAAAAGAATATTAAAACTGAGTTGTGGACAGTTATTATAGCTTTTTATAATGAGGGATATTGATGCAGAATTTGAGTTTTTAAAAATAAAAATCCGATTCCATAAATCAAGTTTTGCATAAGCTCATAACAAAGTTGTTGTGACTGAGGCATTTTCTGGTTGAGACATTTTACAGTTGAAAAATGTACATGCTTCTGTCTCTCTCAGATGTCCAGTGGACAGACGATATAATGGAAACACTGTTTTCTCAACGACCTCTACCACACCTTTTGCATTTCTTTACTGCACTTTCCATTTTGTTACCGGCCAACATGAATGTCAGCACCGCTGTATCTGTAATAAGCTAATATTGGATCATAAGCCGGCTGATATTAATTAAGATTAAGCACTTGTAACTTTTAAGAAATGTAGTGCTGAAATTTAATGCTAAATATTTCAAATTTGTACCTTAACTCTGTATAATGTTTTAAATGCCACAATCCCCAACTCCTTTTATTCTCCTGGGAATATTACTACTTATTGGTCCACCTGTTCATAACCATTCAAAATCCTGTGGTTTCCTCTTAAATTAAATATTAAACTTTTTGTTTTTCTGTTCCTATTTTTAAATAAATGCAGTCATTCAGATTCTGCAGATCAAAATGCCACAAGAACTTCAAGAAGAAGCGTAACCCAAGAAAAACAAGATGGACCAAAGCATTCAGAAAGGCATCAGGAAAGGAGTTGACAGTGGTGAGTTGGTTATCTACAGGGCACTGTCTGAGTGTCATTTTTTTTTTTTACTGTTACTGATGCCCTAAACATCCTGTCTTTCAGGATAACTCCTTGGAGTTTGAGAAACGTAGAAATATACCTGTTAAATATAACAGGGGACTATGGGACAAGACAGGTAATGTACAAGTTTATTTCTCACGTGTACTTGCTGTGAAGATGATTTGTTGTTTGATTTTTGAACTGAAGAGTCGTGTGTCACTTTTATTTCTGCAGTGGAAGCAATGAAGAGGGTGGAAGAAATAAAACAGAAACGACAGGCAAGATTTATCATGAACAGGTGAGTGTGTCATTTTGCGTTCATTGTTGGACGTATCTTTCAGCTAATCTGTTTGCATCTTGAAGCCATTTTCATATGATAAATGTGGTTTAGAAAACAGTGTTTGCCTCTCCTTTACCATTTTCGTCTCCACTTCATAGATTAAAGAAGGGCAAACAGCTGGAGAAGGAAGAGGCCATCAGCGAAGTGAAGAAAAACATTCACCTTATCAAAGCACCACATGCAGGTAAGAATATTAAGCATCACTACATAACTCAGTTATACACAAGAATCCTGTAATCATGCACAGGGAATTACAATGGGTGACATTTGCACAGTGCGCTGCACATATACTGGCATGTGCTCACATGTTCACTGTGTTATGATGATGGATATTTGTCAGTTATGGCTTATAACAGAGAAAATACATTTGTGAAAAAAATACTACACAGTGAATGCATGTAAGATTAGTCTGTGATTTCAGCATTGTTAAAATTTTGTCCTTTTTTTTTTCTTTCTTCACAGGAAAGGCCAAACAAATGGAAGCCAAAATGGTGCAGAAGTTACAAGAGGACGTGGAAATGGGGGATGAAGATAACTAACTTCATACCCAAGGAGTTTTGTTTGTGTGATGACTCTTGTGAACGAGTTGACCTTGTATTATATTGTACTTCTGTGCCGGTATTAAAACTTCCAAATGGCTGATGATGGACACAGTTATGCATTCAGTTTTAAAAAGCTGTACGAGAACTGAAAGCATTGATGTAACAAAGATCTGCCTCCAGAGCAGCAGCCAGTTAACCACATGCCTCCCAGTTATTTTATTCCATGTGTGGTAGTTGGGGCTGTAAAGAATTATCTCTATACTATTACATAATACAGTGTTTAATGGTGATGCGGAAAATGTTAAAAGGTAACCAACAAAAATTTAATAAACATCCTTTTGGTAATGTTCTTTTCTTATTTTCTGTGACATTGACCCTGCTATAACCATAGCTTCATTAAAACCTAAGTTAGTGCCCTAAACATTCAGTTCAAGTTATTGTCATTGTCTATACACAGCAGCATACAGTGAATGAAATGCTGTTACTCGTGAATCCAGGTGCAAACAAGACACAATTTGGGGTACAAGGAACACACGAACACACTTTTTTAAGTCACATGCATTGGAATTTGGGGGGGTTATAATTTCATACAACTAAGACAAGTATTTCAGTGTGTGGAATAGGGCTGTGATGAGTTGAAATAAAGATATAGAGGGCGAGGACAGGTGTCAGGGGAGTGCATATTTTCTAACACTGGGTGGTACTTGGACTGTAAATAAACAGGGTGTATTATTTATTTAATTGGGTGGTTAGTAGACTGGGGATAGTTGTGTATTAGTTGAAATAATAGATGTGTTAAAAGAAGAAATGTAAGACGGTATAAGTTTTACATCTACCTACTCCTTATTGGGCACTGTTTGTCTTGTTTTGTATTTTTGGGTTGAAATACAGTCATTCATTTAAGACGTTCAAAACACTACAGAACAACATTAAAGAGAAATTGCGAATACTCCTAAAAACAAAAATAGGTAAGTGCAGTGCATATGTATAATATATGTAAGTGTCAAAGTATAGGAAACCATAAGAGTTTATTTTTGTGTTGCATGTGGATTTTTGCTGATAAACCTTAAATTTCAAATGGTCATTGTGTTAATATGGAGACCATTTAGGAGGAGGAGCAGGTTGGCCTCACTGTGCTACACTGCACATTAATTGTGTATATATTCTTTAATGTAAGTGCCTCATTTAGTGAGATTCACCTGTCTAACCTATAATGTAAGTGTAGTGTGCTCAATGCAATCTGCAAACAGCTGCTAAAGATCAGTGTGACATTTCACTTATCAAAGCATTTAACATCCCATTGTATGCCATGGTGGTATGAGAGGTATACATTTTGAAAAAAAATAAGTAGATATTTATAAGTAGAATCATACTCTGCTGCTTTTTTCCTTCAATAGAATTGTTGTTATGCAGAAATATGACTTAAGGACTAATGTGAAAAGTTAGTCCTAATGGATTTTACCTCCTGTGACAGCAGGTGGCAGATGACTGACAAGAAATATAAAAGATAAGAAAAGCATTATCTTTTATCTGCAAGGCTCAAATAAGTATGTATAATCAGCCAATAATTCAGATTATATTAAGGTCTTAACTGAGGCAGTGATGACCTTATGTGAAACATTTCTCTTTATGAAAAGCTCATTTGGAAATGATTTAATATTTATAGAAAAAGAATAATAAAAAGCAATCTTTCATTATTTCCCTTTGTATGGCACAGGACTAGATAAGCTAACATTTAAAGCATTTATCAGATCGATGATTCTGGTGCCAGTCTGTCTCCCATCTGCTTCTCTGGCATCGATTCACCGGCCTGTTGCTGGTCAGGCTGTCTCAAAGGCTGCAGCACTCGCCCGCCTCGTCGCTCTCAGTACCACCGTTCATCCTCCAGAGGAGCTGGCTAACGGCTAACGTTACATCCGCAGGTTTGCGAGCAAAGCCGGGGTTAAATTCAGCTATGTCCGAGGAAGGTGAAGGAATGAAGGCGTCGGAGGAACAGCAGGTAAACTGTAAATAAGAACGGCACGTTTATTCAGTTAGTCAGCACAGCCAGCAAGCCGAATCGGGTAAATTAGCAGGCGGTTAGCAACAAGCTAGTTAGCCTGTAGCTACTCTTGGCTAATGTCATCACCGACGCTACCGCCAAGCAATTAGCTAATTAGCTCCTAGCGTTTGTCGGTTTAGCAAAACAAAAAGCTGCTGTTTCGAGGCCAACGAATTGCTTTGGTGGTTACAATCACTTTTAAATTGATTGATAGCTGAAATTGGTTAATGCTATCGCTAAACGTGCTAAATTAAATGGCAACATTAATGCTAAGTTGGTGCAATCACTATTTAGAATTTGGGCAATGCTACAGCTAAACATGCTACATGAAATGGCAAGATTAATGCTAGGTTGGAGCAAACACCATTTGGAGTCTGGTTAATGCTATAGCTAAACATGCCACATGAAATGACAATATTAATGCTAAGTCAGTGCAAACACCAACTGGAGTTTTCCCTCATGGCGGCACTGCATCATGTGAAATACAAATAGTGGCCATACTAGATGCTGTCATAGCTGCTGTTGCTGTCTGAGTATATTTTGCAGTTTCATTGATGGCTAATGCCACATGTGCTTTTAATGAAATCCCACAGTTTTCCCCCATCCACTCAGCTGAGTGGAATATCTGCCATCTATACACTTTGCTCTCTTTCTGCAGGAAATGGAGGACAAAGTAATCAGTCCAGAGAAAGCAGAGGAGGCCAAACTGAAGGCCAGGTATCCTAAACTGGCAAACAACCCTGGAGGCTCAGACTTCCTCAGAAAGAGACTACAGAAGGGGGTGTGTTTCATACCTAAACTTAAGTGGCTCCTCATTTAATGTATACAAGTTTTATAATATTCACAGCTTTGTATCTTCTTGTTTGTCCAGCCAAAGTATTTCGACTCTGGCGACTACAACATGGCCAAGGCGAAAATGAAGAATAAACAGTTGCCATCAGCCCCAACGGAGAAGACTGAGATCACAGGGGGGCACATCCCAACACCTCAGGACCTGCCTCAAAGAAAGACTTCAATTGTGACCAGCAAACTGGCTTTTTGATGGTCTTATGTTTACTGTTTTGTTACCATTCCAACCCACACTTCATATCTACCTGCTGTTTACATTTATTTTTCACCTTTTATATGTATTCTCTAAGAATAAGTTATGCACCAAGCCAAATTCTTGAAAAAAATGGACAACTGTTAGGCACTGAGTTGTTAGTTAAATCCAACAAAAAGTTGTAGCTGAAAATGTTTCTCGACCTCTTAAAAAAGACAGAATTGTGATTGAGTATAAAAATTGTTATGAGTATAAATGGATGTTAATGCTATCTTATTCTCGCTTAACTTTTTCACTTTTAAGGATATATGCCTCCATACAAGTAGCCTGTTTAAACAGCAGCTAAATAGCCTGCACAGAGGAATCTGATTATTGTAGAGGCAAAATGGTGATGAGTTATGACAGCAGACAGTTTGCATTGGTGTATGTGAGAAGTAGAAGTGTAATTTATGAATATGCCTTTCAGTTTGAAACGGTTTTTAGTATGCAATTTCTCAAATGGAGGCATGTTTGTTTAAATAGTGAAAAGTGACGTAATCTTGCTTCCTTTGTTTTCTAATCCTTGATTGTTTGTTTCCCTTCCTCTCTCTGTGAAGCTGTTTGATTCAGTGCTTTCAAAGTACTGAAGATTAGACCACACACACTTTGTAGCCAGTTGTATTTTAATTCATTTTAGTGACATTGGTTTGCAAGTACTTACTGCTGGTCTCCATTTCATCCTGACATCTAAAATGGCCTTAAAAGTAATGAACTGTTGTTCCTCTTGAGCAATATTTGCTCCCTCAGTGAGAATCTTAGTTATGAATTTTGCCTGAAATGTCTGTCACTGTCTGACTGGAATCACGTACGATTTTATGGAAAGAAACTCCCATGACATGTCTGGAGTGTGCATGTGCATTTACTGTGCAGTCACAGTGTGCCATTTGTTTTGTAAATAAAATAGTTTTGCATAATATCTTATAAGTACACTTATTCAATTAATGTGTCCTTGCATTTATTTTTTCACTCACATCACTAAAGCTACTGACACCAAAAAGAGCCCAGTGTATGAGTACCTCTTAAAAGAATACCTAGCCTAAAAGATGTGCCTTCATCCACTGGTGTATATAGTATAAAATAATAAAATCCAGGGTGTTTTATAAATCCTATATTCATGTATTTTCATCATTTTGGCCATTATTTGCTGAAACATTTATTCATATTTTCCAACTCTTAAGGAACATTTGGTTAACTATATTACAACACAGGGTAACTACAACAGATACTTGATTAATTCCAAAGTAAGTGAATTAAAACTTAGGAAAATACAGAAGCAAGAGCAGTAAAATACATTTTTTGTACTCATTTACAATGTTATGTTTTTGATGCCTTGACCAGTAACTCTTGTTTTATACTAGGGTGGACTGGAGTGGAGACTCTTGTATATACCTTACCATACCAAGTTAAAGCTGCCAGAAATACTTCAGTGTAGTTACCTATGGTTTCATCTGAAATGGGAAAATGGTGTATTATTAAGTGCCACAAATTGAAGTTCTGAAGGGTCAGTACCTCAAAAATGCAGTCTGTTTAATGATACTTGAGCAACTAGGAAGAAAATGGGAAGGAGGAGGGTAGTTTGGGGGGGCAGTAGCTCAGTCCATAGGGACTTAGCTTGGGAACCGAAGGGTCACCAGTTCAAGTCCCCGCCCAGACCAAAATATGGAGCGTGGACTGGTAGCAGGAGAGGTGCCAGTTCACCTCCTGCACCGAACCCCCCCAGCTGCTCAGGGCGCCTGTTCATGGGCAGCCCCCTCACTCTGACATCTCTCCATTTAATGCATGTTGTATAGGTCCCGTTTGTGCATGTGTGTGTATTTGGACCTGTGTGTAAACATTGAATTTCCCCTTGCGGGATTAATAAAGTATATAAAATTAAAAATTAGTTCTACCCAGTTTTTGAAATTAAAAGAGGTCAAATTAAAAAGAGAATTGTGAACATTTTAGTACTTAGGATAACCACAGCATGATTAAACATTAAAATAATAAGAAATCTGGACACTGAAATGACAAACTGATATTGTGAAACAATTAAAAAAACAGTAAGTTTTGAATTAATTCAATGACTGGATTCCTAGCTAGAATTAATATAATAATGTTGAAACACTGTTATCATTTTTTGCCTTTAGCCACATCACAATATAATAAAGATATAAGTTTATTGTATGCTTGCTCTGTTACAGCCCCGGTCAAGTCAGATCACAATATGTATTTTAGATCGCAGTGCTGATGCGGACTGGTCATGATAAAGGAAACTGTGGTTTAATAAGGATGAGCAAAAGTACTTTCATTACAGTCCTCTAATGTTCCTTTTCAAGGCAGTATATTTTTCTATATTGTTACTGCTATTCATATATTGCATATATTATTCAAATATGCTTTGAGTGTCCCCTCCAATATGTGCTACGACAGGCAACCACACACCAATGTCCAAAATAATCTAAAAGCAAATATAATCAAAATCATAAGCAAATGCAACAAAAGTCCCATCACTATTACTATGAGTTGTAGCATTATGTTGTACTGTGGTTTTGCATATTCATTTACTGCATATTTGTACAGTATACGGTGTAGCTGTGCTTGCTTATGATCAATAATATATATTAGTTTTAAAATCCCCACATGACTTAATCCTTCCCAATGTTGACTCCAGGGCTATGGCCTTGTGCTATTTTAATATTCATTTTGGGTTTAATATTAATGCTGTATAAACTTTTGGGTAAAGTGATCTACAGCAGACAGCCATACAGTGCTGTCCAAAATAATTATTAGAAAATGTCATCAGAATCATAAATAAACTTGTAAGATTGTCAGTATTATTACTATGGGTTCAGTGGCATAAGCAAGTCATGACAGGCCTTAGAGCACATTATTGAGCATGTATTGTCTTTACAGAAGTAGAGACTTGACATTTGACAACATTAACATACATATTACCCAGCAATCATCACTGCATATCCAACAAAAATATTAAAGACAGTAAAAAACTAATAATTTAATTGAATAGTTTTATAGTTTATTTTGTTTTAGATAGCTACTGACTATTTAAAAAAATAAAAATAAAAAAGTAAATCATGACGTAGGTGGGTTTGCCTCTCTGAGAACACGTACAGCCAATGGTGCCATTTTTAAATTAGTTTTTTTAATCAAATTTTTAAATTTAAAAATAAACCAAAAATTATTTCTCATTATTATTTATTATTTCTCTTTGAACACAGGTATATATTTAAGGTGGCAATCTGAATCACTTGCAAAGGCCCATGCTCTCTACGGGCCCCTCCACCCCACGGACCCCAGTGCACCCGCACTGCCTGCACTGTCTATATTTACGGCCCCAGTACAGTAAGGGTTCAACTATTGGGGTGTACTGCAGCTCTGTGTGTTCATATATTGCATATTGATATAGTGTACTATATAGCTGTACTTTTATGATAATTAAATAATATCTCAGGAATTTATTTCCAGAATTTTGATTATTTATTCATTCATTTGTTGACCCCAGAAGCCCCAGCAGATATGACCCCCCCAGCGTTGACTCCATGGCGATGGCCTTGTGCCATATTTATATTAATTTTGGGCTTAATATTAATTTGTACAAAATTTTGGTTGACATGATCTACAGCAGACAGCCACACAGCGCTGTCCAAAATCATCATTTGTAATGTAATCAGAATCATATTTAAACAAATTGCCAATGTTATTACTATGGGTTCACTGGCGTAAGGAAGTCACGACAGGCCCCAGTGCACACTATTATAATGGGTCCCCAGTGCACTCTATTGAGCATGTATTGTCTTGACAGAAGTAGAGACTTGACATTTGACAACATTAACATACATATTACCCAGCAATCATCATTGCATATCTGACAAAATTATTAAAGAAAGTAATAAATTAAAAATTTAATTGAATAGTTTTATAGTTTATTCTGTTTTAGATAGCTACTGACTATTTAAAAAAATAAAAATAAATTAATGTTTTTCAAATTAAATTTTAAAATTGAAAAATAAACCAAAAAGGAACATTTCTTTAATTATTTCTCTTTGAACACAGGTATGTATTTACGGTGGCAATCTGAATCTCTTGAGGGCCCATGCTGTCTACGGGCCCCTTCACCATGCATTGTCTATATGTTCATATATTGCATATTGATATGTGTACTATATAGCTGTACTTGCTTATGATAAATAAAATAATATCTTAGGAATTAGTTGCCAAAATTAAATTAAATTAAATTAATTTAATTCAGTTTGATTTTATTTTATTGTATTTTTTGCTGACCCAGTGTTGACTCCATGGCTCTGGCCTTGGCCCCTTTTTAATTAATTTTGGCATGAGCAGAGTAACAACATGATCAGGCTTGATTGAAGGTGTGGTGTGATTTTCAGTCCGTCTGTATCAATAATGCACATGTTGCATCATGGCGGTCATGTTGACACCTCAGTCTTCTCCTCCGGTGGCTGTAGCTGTCGCGAGCGTGTTGGCCGCTGGGAGGCACACAAGACGCACGAGAGCAGAACGTGTCGGGGCACGCGCAGCTGACTGACAACTGTAAGAGGAGCAGTTGAACTCTCCTCCCAGCTGAGAGCACCGAGCCCGGGAGAGCAGCTCGGAAACTTCACCTTTTCCAGCCTAGGAGTTTATTAACATGTTTAATCTTCTCTCTGCGGGCAGAGAAACTTTCTGAGAGCTCCTCGAGCGACTTTTAAGACATGGCAGCCTCTGAACTTTACGCCAAGGTAGGCTTACGTGGTAAAGGTAGACTGTGACGGTCTCCAACTCATTCAACGTATTGCTCTAGCTTAAGTTATGCTAGTTAACTTACCGTGAAGTATATCTGTCAGAAATGGTGGTTTACTTGTTCCAGTCACTGAGAAGTGTTTAAAGAACAGTTTTGGTTTTTACTAAATCTTATTTTATTGCTTTTTAATGTATGTGCCTCTTAAAATGCCCCGTATCCATCCACATTATACGCATGACTGCTGTCTGCTGACTTCAAGTTAGCTGTCCTGCCATTTTCTGGTGTGAAAGACTGTTACTGTAAGTGCAGTGGTTGGGTGGCTCTGACCCGGTTTCCCCCCTGTGTCCATCAGTATGCCCGTGTATGGCTGCCAGATGCAACAGACGTGTGGAAGTCAGCAGAGCTTATCAAGGACTACACTCCTGGCGACCTGAAGCTGACTCTGCAGCTGGATGATGGCACGGTGAGACAGGCGAATGCCACACAGACACACATGTCGTCACATACACACACACAGAGGGAGACAGATGCACTGAGGTGGAAATGGGTGTGTGATGTTCTGTCAGAGAGCCATGCACATATTTCTCTGCAAGAACACTGGCAATGGAGCCTCATAAATCTCTGTGTGCTGTGGGATTATGTGAGGCAGCTGTGGTGTTTGGTAAATGCACATAGATTCCTAGGCAAGACAAACACCTTGAGCCTCAGTATGCAACTCTCAGTGTAATGTGCTGGGTGCTTAAGAGGTGGAATAATAGATGAAAACTTATAAACAGTAAGTTTTTCACTCGGCACTGTTGGTACCTGCAGCTGTGATGTCGAGTTTGGGCATGCACATTAGGTATGGAAATAAGGCCAAAGCATTATCGTGAGTGAACATGAACAAGCCAAGCACAGTGGTTGCTAGTTAGCTTTCACACAAAGTACTAATGCTACCTATTTTACTTCTTTGTCTTTTTTCCACTTGTTTTTCTAACAGTTTTTTGCATTTTTTTTCTAAATTGAGAGCAACTTACTGTTCTCAGTCTCATACTGCGGATACTTACAGCTAACTTCTTGTGTCTGTCTAGGAGGTGGAACACAAAATAGACCCCCGAACCAATGACCTGCCACCACTGAGAAACCCTAACATCCTGGTGGGGGAAAATGACCTCACATCTCTCAGCTACCTCCATGAGCCTGCAGTGCTACACAACCTTAAAGTGCGCTTTATCGACTCCAAGTTGATTTACACGTACTGTGGTAATGAGCTTCATCCCCTTTGACTTGCACTATCACTGTAGACTTTGGAGCCCTGCTCACTGTACGCTCTGATATAATCTACAGTACATCATGCTGATTATTGTGGTGCGGGCTTCTCTTAAAGGAACACACACACTGAAATTTAATACATGACTCTGGGATAAAAAATGCACTTGAAATGACTACATTCAGGGCGCAATGTTCATCAGTTTAAATCCATGTCGTGCTATTTCAGTGGTGTTAAAATGAGAATTTTTCTCCTTGTGGTATTAGGAATTGTCCTTGGTTGCCATCAACCCTTATGAGAGCCTGCCCATCTATGAGGCTGACATCATCAATGCCTACAGTGGGCAGAACATGGGAGACATGGACCCCCATATATTTGCAGTGGCAGAGGAAGCATACAAACAGATGGCCAGGTGTGGTAACCTCCAGATACACTTCATTTTACATTTCAGAGGCAAATCAAATATAAATTACCTTTTATGCTGATACTGTTAATTTATTTTAGCTGATATTTGGGTTGTATGTCATCCACAGCTGGGCTAGTGGTACTAGTTACGTTCAAGGTATCGACTGGAATAATCTAGTGCCAAGTAGTATCGGAACTTGTCCAGTCAAATGATACCTGCACTCACTCCTTTTGTGCCCAGATCTAAAAAAAAAAAAAGACTATATGTATGGTTTTACGCAGCTAATCACCTCAAGCATTCTTTGATTTAATGTGATGTGTGATTGGCCCACTATCTGAGCACAGAGGTCGAGTGCGATGTATTCGTTGGAATTGTTGGATAAAATTTTAATAAATATTTAAAAAATGTGAGCATTTTCAAAATGTGTTTGTGTAAAAATCATTTGGATAGGGAGGAGTGGTGGTGGTGGTGGTGGTATTTTACGCAACTCATTGCTTTAAAAAAAAAAAAAAGAAGTACTCTGTTGGTCATTTTTTAATGATACTCAGCTTTAATGTCATCACATATTTTCACACAGAGATGAAAGAAACCAGTCCATCATAGTGAGTGGAGAGTCAGGAGCTGGCAAAACTGTCTCTGCTAAGTACGCTATGCGTTACTTTGCCACGGTCAGCTGCTCCTCTGGTGAGGCCAACGTTGAGGAGAGAGTCCTCGCCTCCAACCCCATCATGGAGGTAACATTTAACACTGCAGGACAATGAGACGAAATCATAAAATGACAAAGGTTACAGAGAGTCTTTTGTGTGTTTCTTCTAGGCTCTCGGTAATGCCAAGACAACACGGAATGACAACAGCAGTCGCTTTGGGAAGTACATTGAGATTGGGTTCGATAAGAGGCATTGTATTATTGGAGCTAACATGAGAACCTACTTACTGGAAAAGTCTAGAGTTGTGTTTCAGGTAAATTTCATTGCTCTGGTTTGAACTCGCATGTCTGTATATGACTACTCTCAGTGTCAGAATGTGGCACTCCTTATCTCTCTATCATCTATGTTTCTCCCCGCAGTTAATGGATTTTAAACACTCATGTGCATGTAACGTGTAACATGTGTATATCTTAGCAACGTACTAACAAACAACATAACACACAGTTTAGCCTGCCCGGCCCTTGACTTTGAAAGATGGCAACACATTGAGTTTTTAAGCAACTGTGAAGTATTTTCAAGAGAAAATGTTATGATATCAGATTGAGCCTTGTCTTAGCAATGTGCTTGCAGTTCATGAATGCATCTACAGTAGAAAGAGCTGTCAGTTTTACCGAATGTGTTTGCAGTACTTGTGTAATTTACTTTGCTATCTACTACTATTTGCACTACTTTTAGGCCCCTGAAGAAAGGAACTACCATATATTCTACCAGCTGTGTGCCTCCTCACATTTACCAGAGTTCAAAGCCTTCAAGTTAGGTATGAGAGTCACTAACAGTTGTCATTTTGTCTGGATTTTGAAACAAAAAAAGACAAACAGAGTTATATAGTCTATTTAGTACAATATTTCATATGATTGATTGATGTTTGAAGGTTGCGCAGATGACTTCCACTGTACTAACCAGGGTCAGAGCCCAGTCATAGATGGCGTGGATGATGCCAAAGAGATGTGCAATACCAGGAGGGCCTTCTCACTGTTAGGTGAGTAAGTTTTGCCTTTACTACATGTTGAACAGACAGCACTATACATATACATTTTTTTGTTTTCTCATTTCTCATTTCTGATTTTATTGTTCTGTTTTCATTGTAGGAATCAGTGAGAGTGATCAAATGGCAATTTACCAAATCCTGGCCGCTATTCTCCATCTTAGCAATGTGGAGGTGAAAGAGCAGTCAGCAGACAAAAGCAGCATCTCGGTAAACACTCATTATGCCTGAACACAGCAACAGAGTATTTGGTTTAGTATATTTGGTTCATTTTATGGCCAGATGTTGTATTGAGGATGTGTAGATCTGTACCTGCTCTGTCTTTATTGTTAAAGAAAACTTTTACCCACAAAATGACTATATGTGAATCAGTAAGCCACGCTGTTACCTTTAATTTTTGAAGAAAGCTTTGTTTTTCTAACAAGTCTTCACGGAAAACAGCAAACATATTGATTTAGTGATTAATAGGGGCCATATTTAATAACAACAGAACAATATTAAAACATCCGTTACAAACTCTCACACATTTCCTGCAATGTAACCCAATTCTCATTTATCCAGTTGTATGCTCAGTGCTTCCAAACACGTGCAGTTTCTCTAAAAAAAAAAAAACCTTAGTATTTGAGTCTGGCTTTGGCGAGAGCATGGATACGTTTCAATTTCAGTTCCGTTTTAAATATCAAGGACTAAATGACACTTGGATTGCACTGCATGATTTGTGTGAAAGTTTGAAAACAGATGTTTTGATATAGCTTTGCTGATTTGAAAGGTGTGCCTCAAATCAATCAATAAATCACTATGTTCACCATTTTCCTTAAAGGCATTTGGGAAAAACACATTTATTTTAACGAATTCAAGGTAGTACAGCATGATGTATCAATGAATTAATATACATATGGTCACTTTGTTGTTGAAGAATTCCTTTGGTGTATTTCCAGTCAGACGATGCCCACCTGACGGTATTCTGTGAGTTGATGGGGGTGCCCTGTGAAGAAATGGCCCACTGGTTATGTCACAGGAAACTCCAAACAACCACGGAAACCTTTGTCAAGTCTTTCTCCAAAATGAATGCGATCAATGGCCGAGATGCTCTAGCCAAACACATCTACGCCAGACTCTTCAGCTGGATTGTGGGCAGTATTAACATCGCCTTAAAGTCCACAGCAAAACAACATTCCTTCATTGGTGTGCTCGACATTTATGGGTATGTTTTCATCTTCAGGTTTATGTTTTTGTTCCTTTATGTACCCTGGTTGACCAGTCATGTTATTTTTCCTCAGGTTTGAAACATTTGAGATTAACAGCTTTGAACAGTTTTGCATTAATTACGCCAACGAAAAGCTTCAACAGCAGTTCAACCTGGTATGTGTCTTTTCTTGCTCAGTGCATTTATTCTGTACTATGAATGTACATGTAAGTCATTTTCAGCTGTCACTCCCCCCAGCATGTCTTCAAACTGGAGCAAGACGAGTACATGAAAGAAGAGATCCCTTGGACATTGATTGACTTTGACGACAACCAGCCTTGTATTGACCTCATTGAGGCCAAGCTGGGTGTTCTTGACCTTCTGGATGAGGAGTGCAAGGTAAAATGCAGCTTACTTTTTACTGCTCAGTTACTTTCCACTGGAGGAATCACCACCGTGCTACATTTGGAGGTTATGAGTAATTCCATGACTGACTGATGTGTCAGCTCTTCCTGTTTCCATAGATGCCCAAAGGCTCTGACGACACATGGGCCCAGAAACTGTACAACACCCTCCTGAAGCAGAATGCTCACTTTGATAAACCCAGGTTATCAAACAGAGCTTTCATCATCCTCCACTTTGCAGACAAGGTAAAACATGACTGTATGTGTCATGCTGCATCTCAGTGGTCAGCAGATGGATGACTCATGTCTTCTAACTACGAACACCACAAGCGTTGAGTGTGAAATTGTCCTCACTTGGTCTGCAAAGTCAAAGTTATATGCCTGCAACACAGATGTTTGATGGGTTTTTTTATTCCAGCAGTACTAACTCAACCTCCCTCAGACTGAATGATGAATATGACCTTTACTTTTCCAGTCAAAGAACACTGTGTGACCTAGTCCTTTGTGCCTAGGTGGAGTACCAGTGTGAAGGCTTCCTGGAGAAAAACAAGGACACAGTCAATGAGGAGCAGATAAATGTGTTGAAAAAGAGCACGGTAAAATGCTTTATAAATAGTTTATCATGTTTTTGTCCTTTTCAAATAGTCATTTTATGGAGGTAACAGGAGTTCAGTGTCAACGCCCCCTCAACTAAAAGCAAATTATTTTAAGTATACTTGTGTGTTGTAAGTCCCTGGGCACACACCCTAGAATTGTTCAACCACAACCATGGGAGGAAATACGCCCACTTGTGAATCACAGATTGAAAACACTGCCATCTGCTGTTCAGTGGTAACTTTGCATTTTGTCGCTTCAATATCTGAAAACTGATCTTTTCAGGTTGACTGGCTGGTGAACCTCTTTGAGGATGATGAGAAGGCAACAAGCTCTACAAACAAGCGTAGTAGTGTCACTGGAAGGGCTGGTCCGACTCAGAGGGATAATAAGAAGACTGTTGGATTTCAGGTGAGAGCATAAAGAGCAGGAAACATGATGTTTGATGGTGAGGGGTAAATGCATGATAAAAAAATGTATATGGAAAAGTTACCAGAATTTATATTTAATTTAGTGTTGGTTAGCTTCTTAGATTTAATTGCCTCTTAAGTAGAGCATGATTATTTGACTCGTCAGTTAAATGTTGCCACACTCACTAGTTAGTTCCAGAAATATTAGTCGGTGAAGTCTTTTTTGAATATAACTTTATGTGATTGCACTCACCCAATGAAAATGCTACTGTTATAATCAGACACATCTCTTAAAGAGTTATTTTTCTAAAGACTGTTGTTTTAATAGATATCATGTGCTAACTTTTATTTAGTGAGTTGTCATATTTTATAGTAAATTATACAATGTATACACATTTCAGCAGCATTTAAAAGACGATTTGGTTATTGAAAATGTGATCAATGATTTCAAATGGCTCCAATAATATATGCAATATTTTTTGGGACAACGTTCAACCTTGCAGATTAAATTGTGCTAAATTTTGACTGTTTAAACCTCAGGTAAATAAGTTGTTCAAACATCCCTACTTTAGGGAAATATCTACCAAAAATGTATGATTGAATTTTATATGTGATATTGATTGAAGTGATTGTCTTTCAAAATCTGATATGGCACATTTAAACTGAAGTTCAAGCACTTTTTTTGCTATTTATGTATTTCCCTATTTACTTATTAAGAACTTGCTGTTGTCTTTTTACTCAGTTTCGACAGTCTCTACATTTGCTGATGGACACACTAAACGCTACAACTCCTCACTACGTCCGCTGCATCAAGCCAAATGACCATAAATCACCATTCACGTGAGGAGGATTTCACTCTTTGATTATCTGCAACTAGGACAGATGGAAGAGTAGCACACTCATTTTTGTAGCTGGTGTTTATATGAATGTTCTTATCTTTCATAAAGCTTGGATCCTATTCGGGCAGTGCAGCAGCTTCGAGCATGTGGCATCCTAGAAACAATCCGGATCTCCGCAGCAGGCTTCCCATCTAGGTAGCATATCAGCAACAGCACCTGGTACAGAGCACAGGGCCATGGACAGTTTGTGTGTTTAGAAGACATAGACCTATAAAGTTAATGTATCCAACTTGTCTTATTTACGTGAATGTTGCAGATGGACCTATCAGGAATTCTTTAGTCGTTATCGGGTCCTCATGCAGCAAAAGGATGTGCTCTCTGACAGGAAGCAAACCTGCAAAAACCTTCTGGAAAAGCTTGTAAAGGCATGTCTGAATTTTATAAAAGCATTCTCATGTCAATAACAAAATAAATGTAATGTTGACAGACCCACTAAAATATTTCATATTATATTTACTAATGTGTCCATTTGGTTCCTAGGATGAGGACAAGTACCAGTTTGGCAAAAGCAAGATCTTCTTCAGGGCTGGTCAGGTGGCTTACCTGGAGAAGCTGCGCTCAGACAAGCTCCGTATGGCTTGTGTCCGCATCCAGAAGACTATCCGCTGCTGGCTGGCCCGCAAAAAGTACCTGAGGATGAGGGAATCTGCTATCACCATACAGAGACACGTACGGGGTCACCAGGCACGCTGGTGAGTAGGGATGTGAAACAACAGCAGAATAAGAAGTTGACAGATATGACAACTTGTAGCTGATTGAGCATGTTTCCTCCATGTTTGTTTTTCTCCTGTCAGCTATGTTAAGTTTCTGCGGAGAACCAGAGCAGCTGTTCTCATTCAGAGGAATGTGCGTATGTGGGTGGCCAAGAGACGCTACCAGCAGCAGCGCTCTGCAGCTATCACGATTCAGTGCTGCTTGAGGGCTTACATGGCCAGAAAGCAGTACCATAAGGTAATGCCATTGGATAAGTTATAATTCCACACTTGTAAGGTTTCTTTTACCAGAAGGTTTTGTAGTTAAAATCTGATTTTAATAACATAATTCCAGGAGACAATATCAACATTAGCCTTGACCTTTCACTTACCTGTTGAGTATTTTTGAGTTTGTTTGGAGCTTGAAAGTGTTTTAAGCGGAATTGTTTCAACCAATAAAGGAACCTGATAGCTGAATATTACAATAACCAAACTGGATTTGATAGGTGCCACAAAGAAAACAGGAATTAGTGCCTCTTGAACATAATATGGAGAAGTTTCCAGCTCAAAGGAAGCACAGATGTGCCAGGTTCCGTTAGTAACATTGTTGAGGCAGTAAAGGCTTGTAGCAGCAGTACACTCAGTACACCAGATTGTTTTGCACTTCCTAAACCTTGATCGCTGTGTAGGATTCTTAATCATGAAGTCATATGAATAGAGGCCGACAATATTCATACTGAACTTGTTGACCTTGTTTACACTATTGACATAAATGGTATTTTAGCTGATGTCATTCACATACAGTGCAACAGGAAGTAAACTGGGACACAGTTTAAATGTTTTTTTGTGTAGCACTGTGAATGGACTGGCAACAGGTATGTGAGACTGCATTAGCACTTTTTATGTAGGACTAATCTTACCATCAAGTTTAAGAGAGAATTCAAAATGTCTTACACCCAGCTCCTGGATTTTTACCTCACCTCTTGCACTCACTTACTGCAGATCTTGTCGTTATCATTTCACTTACAAACTTGACTTAACTTCAACTTATATATTTGTCTTTTTTCATAGTTGATGTTTGAGCAAAAAGCCATTGTCATCCAGAAATGGGTGAGAGGCATGCTGGCTAGACGGCATTACAGACGCACCATGGCAGCCATCGTCCTGCTGCAGAGCTGTGTACGTCGCATGAAGGCCAAGAAGGAATTAAAGAAGCTGAAGGTGGAGGCCCGCTCTGTGGAGCACTTCAAGAAGCTCAACATTGGCATGGAGAACAAGATTCTGCAGTTGCAGCACAAGATAAATGAGCAGGTGAGTATGAGTGTGGAGTTTTGTCTGTGTTATGTAGTTGTTTACTCTGGAATCCAAAAAAAATTAAACTGTTCCTAGAGAAGCACTGGGTCATTGGGAGTTGTCATATCACATGCACCACATGTGTGTGTGTGTGTGTCCCCTGCAGCATAAAGAAAACAGAGAGCTCAGTGAGAAGCTTAATCTTGTGGAGAAGACTCAGACAACTGAGAGAGAGAAGCAGAACAGAGAGATCGAAAATCTACGTAAATCAGAGCAGGAGACCAGAGCCAAGGCAGCGACGCTCCCCTCGCTGCTGGAGCAGCTCTCCTTCCTTCAGCATGAGCTGGAAAACACCCGCAGAGAGAAAGAAGACCTGGAAGAGCAGACAAGAGTCTACGAGGAGCAGACAAAACAGGTAGGCCTACCTCATCTAGATGTATCTAACTTGACTGCTGCGCAACTTCACTCGAATTTTCTACATAGAGCTCTTTTTTATAACTATCTGGAACGGCAGTAGGCGAAGTTAACGACATAACATTGGCGGAAATACATGAGTACCTTCAATAACATTAAGTTAAAATCATATTGGAGCCCACACCCCTAAACTGTTTTTTGCACATAAAGTCATGCAGCAGCAGTTTGTTCATTTTCCTCAGTGCTCAAGTCTCCAATTACCTCATCTTTCATCTCTCAAATTGAGTTTTCCTGAATTAGTGGGCTGTTTTGCTCTGTTTTGTTTTGTCATACAGTATGTAAGTATGTTTATGTGGGGCAGGCATTTGCTTCTACCTCTGGATGTGTCATCCCATCATTTTCTGCTGCTCTAAGCTGTCCGCTCATTTGTTTTATGATTTTTGAGATTGCTTGTCCACAATCTTCTGGACAGAATGGAAACATCTGAAATACAAAAGGACAGAATGAAATGCAAAATAGGAACTTGTAATTTTTGCCCTTTGGACACTTTATGAACCTGTTTTCCTCCAGTTTTGTCAGTTTCTATAACCTCAGAAGCTAAAATGAATAAGAAAAAAACTAAAATGACATGATTTTTGCTCCTTTCTTTATCAGGTTGTAGAAGAACTTAATATGAAGAACAGCTTGTTGAACAGTGAGAAAGATGAACTGAACAATCTAATCCTGGAACAAGCTGATCAGTTAACAGGTACTGAGAAATTCACTTCAAATCTCCACAGTCTTTAAAGGTCCAGTCTGTAGGATTTAGAGGGACATATTGGCAGGAAAGAATATAATATAATAAGTATGTGTTCTTTAGTGTATAATCACCTGTAAATAAGAACCTTGTTTTTGTTGCCTTGGAATGAGCTGTTGATTTCTACGCACAGAGCGGGTCCTCTTTGACAGAGTTCACCATGTTGCTCTACAGTAGCCTGGAGTGGACAAACCAAACACTGGCTCTAGATAGGGCCATTTGTGTTTTTGCATCGGCCACCCTAGCTCTTCTTTACGCTTGGCACACAGGAGAAGTTTCAGTTAGTTGTAATCTGCAGCCTCACCACGAGATTCCACTAAATCCTACGCAGTAGACCTTTAAGTAATGACTGCATGTAGAATGAATAATAAAACAAAACTGTTTTGTTTCAGATATTAAAACCAACATTGAGAATGCAAAACAGCTGGAAAAGGACTTAAGTGAGGAGCGCTCTCGCTACCAAAGCCTTCTGAGTGAACACCTGCATCTGGAGGAGCGGCACAGAGACCTGACGGAGGAGATGAATGTCAGCATTGTGAGGAACATTTAATTTAGCTTCATGGTGTTCACATTCACTGCAACAGTAGCTGTCATTTGATACATCTTGATCATTGAATTTTAGCAACATGGCAGTTTTAAGATTGTGTCACAAACCAGGATCAGCTCAGTACTTCTGCAGCTTGCTTGTACCAACAGAGTGTCAGTAAACACATTATTTGTGACATTAGAAAAATGCTTAGCATGATGAAATAGGTTTACATCTGGCTACTTATTCCCTCTAATATTTGTGGGGGGTTTTTCACACTTAACCAGAGTTCAAGCAAATCTGGTCACAAGAGGACGGACTCCAACTACAGCAGCAACTCATCTGAGTTAACTCAGAGCTTAGGCTCTAGTGAGGGAGACAACAGCTCCATACAAACACAGGTAATGTTGGAAACTACACAGTAAAATGGTTAGGGTTGGACACCATTCACATTTAAATCAGTACTGGTACCTGGAATTTGGTGCTGGTACCTAACACAATCTTTTTTCAGTTCTTAAGTCTCTGTAATAAAAAATAATAATTCCAGTTGTAAAAAATAAGTCCAGACTTTTTGATTTCAACATTATTTATTTAGAACATTTTACACAACACACAAAAGAAAACCCTTCCTACCTCCCTCTACCCTGCCAAACCTGTCCCTACAACCTCCTGCCTGTCACAGTCTGTCACCAGGGCACAGCATGAGAATGCTGTTGTGCTGGGGAAAAGACCCCCCCCCTCAGACCCCAAACACACACACACACCAGCTAGGGGACCAGATAAAACTGATGTTTCAATACAACACTAATGTTCTTGTGAGCTAACATACTCAAACAAAAGGACGTTTGTGTTGACATGTTGATATTATAGCAGGAATGAAACTGAAACTAAAGTCGGGCCCTGTACAAATATAGTGTTGAGAATTGTCTGTGTCGAGTTTTGAAAGGTGTAACCACATTTGCGACCACATTCAGCTCGCTACTGCCCTAACTCACTGTGACTCGAGGAAGCTGTGGGGGTAATGTAGTCTTCTCCCTCTTTCTTTCTTACTTACTCACCCAGACGAGCTTTCAGGTACCAAAATCAGAGACTGATTGATTTAACGTGAATCTGCCTTCTGTAGTACAGAAAATAAATTGGTCAGTATCCTTTAAAGCAGAGATCGGTACCCAACCCTACTCATGGTGCAGTATCAGAATAGCTTGACATAGTAACCCATCTTCTGCATCTTCTTGAGAATTTAATTCTAACCCCCTTAATGCTTCAACATGGCTGTAAAACATTTGTATTTTCTATACTGGCAGAGAATAGCAGCTGTGTGGTGTGAACGGCCAGTTACAAGGAATTCTTGTTTTCATTGTGGAAAAATTGGTGTCATCTACAATGCTGGTGATAACACAACCACTGTGAACAGTTGTTTGTGGTCACAAAACACGGGACACTCATTCCTTGGAACAGCTATGGGAAGATTTTTTCCTGGCCTTGTCTGTGTAATAATCCTATTAGTGCAGCATTCTGGTTAGTTTGTGAAGAGATTCATCAGCCGATGCCTGCTCTGTTGTGTTAGGACGAGACCCAGGCGACGGTGGACCTGCCAGTCCTTCTGAAGCTCCAGAGAAGAGTAAAGGAACTGGAGCACGACAAACAGTCACTGCTGGAGAAGCTGGATAAGAAAGAAGAGGCCCAACAAGAAAAGGCAAAAGTATGGACTGAAACACCAGTCTTGTTTCTTATTGGTGAAAGGAAACATTACTAAACAGACAAAAGAGTTTTGTATCAATAAGCTATTAGTTATGTTTTGGTTAATATTTGTAGTTAAATGGCTGGTATTAACTTAATGTCTATATTTTTCTTAAAAGGAGGTGGAGAAGCAGAAAACAGCTGGCAGAGCAGAACTAGACTTGGAAACACTGAAGGTATTAATTCATTTCTTACCTTTATAAACCAGGAAGTCCCACTGAGTCTGAAAATCTCCTTTACAAGAGAGACCTGGCTGAGGTAGCAGCCAATCAAAACACATTAAAATGCAACAAATACAACATGTAATAAATACAAATATCCACAATAAAACAACAACTATTCAAACATAGTGGCCTCTCAAGAAAAGCAAGCACATGTCTCTATCACCACATCCTTTATGATGCCCTTAAATTCATTGATGGATATAAGTGTATCTAATTTTAGACCTTTTTTAAGATCGTTCAGGCCCATGGTGCATAGTGGGAAAAAGCAGTTTTCCCCAGATCAGTTAAAACCTGGGGCACATTAACAAATACTAGTGTTGTTGTCTTGTGGTCAATGGCTTCCAACCCACCAGATCATAAGGAATGCAGTGATGAGTAAGGGACTTTGCATTTGTAATAAAACGTAGAGATGAATGGTACACTGAATCAAGGCATCATAAAATGGGGGAGGTTGCATGCATATACAATATGTCACAGTAATCTGTTACAGACAGAAAAGTAGCTTCTACAAGCTTTTTTCTTAGCACTGAAAGTAAAACAAGATTGATTTCTAAAATAAAAGCCAATCTTGACTTTAAGCTTCCTACCTAGAGTGGCCATATGTACATTAAATGATGCTTGTCATCTATCTGTATACCCAAGTACTTGTATGAGGGCACCCTTTCACTGGATTTACCATCAGAAGTGAAAATGCTAAAATCATCAAGCAACATTGAGGGAGCTTTTGAGAAGACCATGAACTTGGTTTTCTGAGCATTTCTGAGTATTGTATGACTTAGTCAGGTACATTTGGGATACAAACGAGGTCTTATCCAACACTGAAAAAAGGAGATGTCCACAAAGAATAATCTCATTAATATATCTTACAAGTTTTATTATAACTGATATTTGTATTGAAATACTGATGGCAGATAGAGACAAAAAAACTATTTGTTCTCTAAATGTATTTAAGTGGGAACGGAGAACTTTAATATTATTGTAAGCGCTGTTACTTTTGCAAAAACATCAGGTTTGCTTCCTGTTTTCTTCAGAGCCTAGCAAATAATTAAACTAATATCTGGGAGTTAATTATAAATATTAACACAGTCACCTTTCAGCATTTACACTCTGCAGTAAACCAAGACAGTATAGGTGAATGGTGGAAAAAATGGGAGAGGAGTAACACTGTTGTCTTAATATCAACCACAAACAGTTGTTAATACAGCAGCTCCAATGACGTCACTTAGATGAGACAAAGCAAACTACTGTTATTACAAAGCAAACAGACTTGCAGTGCAGTAGACAGGCACACACACACAACATACTTTGATACTCTTTGGTAACTGGGGATAGCTATGCCCTTCCTTTATGCCATAAATCGACACTTCATTTTCTTGGGAGACCGTACCTGGTGGCAGACAGAACGGCATAGTTAAAGTGACATATATGGGGAACTAACCTAAATGCCAATTGTGTCATTATTCTGTTGCCATTACAGTGTGCATCAACAGTTCCTTTAAAATATTAAGGTTAAAGCAAAAAACTTGTCTATTTCCACTTTAATGCAGCGGCAAGAACTGGAGTCTGAGAACAAGAAGTTGAAGCAGGATCTAAGTGAGCTGCGGAAGTCTCTGACCAATGAGAGTAGCGAATTGGCGCCCCCTGTCCCCGGCTCTCTGCCCTACAACATACTCCTGGAGCAGCTAGATTCTTCCAATGAGGAGCTGGAGATGCGAAAAGAGGAAGTGCTGCTCCTTCGGTCGCATATGGTCCGCCAAGAGGCTCTTAAACATAAGGTGAGAAAGTAAATTACGTTGTTACATTTATTACACTCTTTATTTTTTATTCAGTATTTAGAATTTAGTGCATCTGACAACACCGAGATATAATCTATCCTGTATGAACCAACCTCTAGGACTCTGCGCTCGGCGAAGGCGTGAAATTAGAGCTAAGTGAAATGCCCTCATTTCAAGACGTTGACAGGTAAGACAATGTGACTCCCACTCCAGTTTAAATCCATCTGGTGGTACCGTTCAGTGTTATTCAAGGTTTCTGATGCTGTTCCTTAGATCCTCTGAAATCCACACACTGAATGAAGATGGCGAGCTGTGGCTGGCCTATGAAGGCTTGAAAGAGACCAACAGGTGATCCCGTAATATTCTGTAGCTGGTTAGTGTATCAAGCTTCTTAATGACATGTGTAATTGAGTGCTGTCCCTCCACCTTCCAGGCTTCTTGAGTGCCAGATGAAGGAGCAGGAACGTGTTCACAATGAGGAGAATAAGAAGCTGGCTGAGGAGGTGAAAAAGTTAAAGGCTGAAAAGGAGCAACAGCAGAAGCTGCTGGCCCAGAGCCTCCTCCTGCCCGAAGATGCCCGTATTGATGCAAGCCTGAAGCACGAGATCACACGGCTCACCAACGAGAACCTGGTGGGTCTGCTCACTGGTCTGGGTCTTGATCACTCTGCCTTTTATCACTTATTATGACGGTATAATTATTTTCACAACGCAGAGCTCCTTCATGAAAACCAGTTAAGGCTCATGTATGCTCAGCATTAGATAGGTATACAGACAGGGTGAGAGCCCTCTGTCCGTACTCTGTATTTGTGCACTTGCCAACATAAAGGACACATTAAGTATGAGGGCAGTGACGGTCACTGTTTGAAGTTAACGTATATATTTTTGTACATTAAAGGAGTATGAATGAGGCCATAGATGTATCTAACTCTACCTCGGGCCATCTTATAGTTTACTTTTTCAAATTAAACGTATTATTCTTTTAGGAAACCTTGTGATGTTGATCAGCAAAGATCAGCATGTAAACAAATGTACAGTGTTTTTTTTTATCTTTTAAGATTTTTTAAGAGTTTCTACAGGACAAAAAAAGTTCTCACCTTGTTTACAGATATCAGTTGTACGATTAACACTCTAGAATTGTATGAGTTTTTTTGCCCTCACACTAATCTAGTATGTCTCCATTCTTTCAGGACCTCATGGAGCAGCAAGAGCAACAAGACAAAAACATGCGCAAGCTAAAAAAACAACTCAAACTTTACATGAAAAAAGTTGAAGATTTTGAAGGTGGGTGGATTGATACCAAACTATTGATACTCTAGATACTATGTTTTCATTTTGAAGATCCATTCTAGTGTCAAAAGGATCAATATCAAAACAGGGATCCTTTTCTGTCTTCCACGTTGAACCCCTATATATTTCAAGAGTAAAACTGCACAAACAGTGTTCCATTGTCGTGAACACACCTACTTTATGTACTCCTGTGCACTCAAAAACATACCCTTCACAAAGAGTATAATCCGACACATAATTGCACTTATGGCTAAATTAAAGAGGGAGAAAACATAGGAAGGAGAACTTGGAGCTGCGGTCTGTTTAGAGAGGCTCAGGCAAGTATTGAAAGAAATATTTTAGTCAAATGGATCTTCAGCATAGTTTACTGTTAGATTTTTAAACTGTAATTGGTCATTATTAGCTGTGACTTTAGCCGACTGTTAATTCACCTCATAAATCATGACACTGCTCTCCCCTATATGAAAGTACACAAGCTGTTTTCAGTAATAATAATAATAAATATTGGCATTTCTGGTCCTGTATTACTTGGTATCAGCCTGAAACCAAATTTTGTCATAATGCTCACCCTTAGTCCACAGTATATTTTTTTAGGTGATTCTAGCTCAGCAGCAATCCTGTCATTTCTTAAATTGTGTCTCTGTTGTGTTCAGCGAGCGCTCAGCAAAAGAATAAAGCCCCCGTGATGATGACTCCAGGCAAAGCGGTGAATATCACCCGCAAGGAGAAAGAGTATCGGGGCATGTTGGAGTACAGGGAGGGTGACGAGAGCCGCCTGCTTAAGAGTCTGGTCGTGGGTATGTTAAACCTGTTTAGCTTTCTAAATAATTTTCTGAAGTGTTTTTAGAATTGCATACAAGTGTTTTTCATAGACAGACACATTATTTGGTCAATGGTAAATAAACAGTGATCAAACCAGTGCTCTGGATGACCTCATTAAGATATTTTAATCTTTCAGATCTGAAGCCTCGTGGTGTGGCAGTCAGCTTCACCCCAGGGCTCCCAGCTTACATCATCTTCATGTGCGTGCGATATGCAGACAATGTGAATGACGATCAGAGACTCAGCACTCTACTCAATTCCACCATCAGTGGCATCAAGGGCGTCATTAAGGTGCAGTATGTGACTTTATGTGTGGAGAAAGTGACTGATGCTTTTATTGTGAATTAATATTTACACTGTTTCTATAGAGGAGAGGAACTGATTTTGAAGTGGTGTCCTTCTGGCTGGCCAACACATGCCGATTAATGCACTGTCTGAAGCAGTACAGTGGGGATGAGGTAAGCTTCAGAAGGCTTTAATGCCAGAGTTATATTTACAGCCGCACATGTCCGTTAATTAACCCTGGATGTCTGTACAATCTCTTTATACTGTAGGTTTTCATCCAGTACAACACTCCTAAGCAGAACGAGCACTGCCTGGCCAACTTTGAACTGTCAGAGTACCACCAAGTTTTTGGTGATCTAGCCATCCAGATTTACCGCCAGCTCATCAAATGCATGGAGGACACCCTGCAGCCCCTGATTGGTGAGGAGAATTAATGTCACCATGCTTATTAACTAACATAGTGTTATAACACTCACACATAAAATGTGTCTTCTGTGTAGTGGCAAGCATGCTGGAGCAGGAGACGATCCAGGGTGTGTTAGGGTCCAAACCAACAGGCCTGAGGAAAAGAAGCACAAGTTTCCATGAGGCTGTTACAGTGGAAGTCCTGCTGCAGCGTCTTAGCCTCCTCCACACCATCATGAATCAACACGGGATGGACTTGGAGCTCATTAAACAGCTGGTCAGGCAGCAGTTTTACATCATCTGTGCGGTCACGCTCAACCACCTGCTGCTGCGGAAGGACATGTGCTCCTGGAGTAAAGGCCTGCAGATCAGGTAATGCACAGAAAGATCACTGGTCAGTTGTTACTGTGCTTTATGTAATGAAATAAGAGGGGCAGACAAGTGTGGATTGAGGTGTGTCAGTCCTTGCTAATATCAGGCAAGCTTTTTCAGGCAACATCTCAGTGATCTGATTGTTAAAAAACTATAAGCAATTTTGCATTTTCATAGGATTTTGGCATTTAATATTTTACACTGACAGAGGAAGACAATAGTTTCAACTAAAGGAACCTTGGATAATATTAGGGATGCACGATAATATCGGCACGTCATCAGTATCAGCCAATATTAGCTTTTAAATGAGCTATTAGAATTGCGCCAACATGCTTTTTCTTATTTTGCACAATGAATGAATGTTACATACATTGAAAAGTACTGTATTTCATGTCTCCATCTGCTGGTGAGCCATCATGAAAAGAGTATGCATGCATAATATGATTATAATTCCACTGCAGACGAGACATGATGATCACTAACATTAGGTGGGGAAAAGTGGATATATCAATATCGGTTATCGGTCAAATGAGTTGTTATATATCGGCATATCAGAAAAATATCCAATATTGTGCATCCCTAGATACTATCTTAAATGATTAGGCTGAATAAAAACAAAATGCATGAGGGATATGTGAAGTGTTTTTGTCTTCTAAATATTCTTATTGTAAAAGCTCAAAGTTACATTAAGAACAAAATAAACATAACCATTATGTGTTTATTATATTTAACGCCATCAACAAATTAGCCTCTTTATTCTACCACTTTAATTCGAGCTTTTTTGGGGTTGGCTTCTTCAAAAATGTGGATTTCCATCATTCCTAATCGGAGCCAATGGTAGCTGGAGCTGATAAATACCTTTGACTACTGCAGAGCCATTTGTCCCGGGATTGAATGCCGATTGTGACCTTTCCATTAAAGACAAAAGCCAGATTTTAGTGGGTCTGCGTGGGTTTTTTTCGCCATTGGAAAGGGTCAGGTAGTCACGTTTTTGTCCCATCTCATCAAGCCCTCCCTCCCTCTTCAACAGCATTTCGCCCATGGCGTCATCAGGTTCAGGCACCTGATGAAACCATGGGCGAAATGCATTGTTTGGAATGTTTATAACAAGTTATAAGGACTGACAGTGCTGTGCACGGGGCATGTGCTTTTAAATCAGTTCACATAAATAAATCCCTTCATGTACTTGATTCAAGGACCCTAAGTGGAATAAAACTTGAAGGCAAAGCCTCTCAGTGCACAAAAAATATCAGGTCTTAAAGTTGGAGGAATGCCTGAGCAGCTCCTAACTTGCAGTTTTATATGTTTGTCGATAATTCAGAATTTGAACCACTTTTATGTTTCATTACCAAATATGAATTTGCTAGCCTGCTAATCACAGTTAATTCACATTTTGTTTTTCTTCATTCATGTATTAAATATTTGATTTTAGAGTAATTTTAGGCTCTTTTTGACTTGGTTATAATGATGCACTGGCATATTTGCAGCGTGCAGGGTCTCACAGATATATTAACACACACTGTGAGAGAACAACCTGATCTTGAACACTGAATAACATTTTGCACATTCATATTTTAGTAACTGCAGTAAATAGTTTTATTTATCGTACAAGCAGCACTATGTTTATTGAGCATTAACCTTAGAACAGACCTTGGTTGGACCTTGCTTGTCAGTACCTTGGTTCAGTCTGAAGTGTTTGTCCAATCCTTCTGGCTTCAGGTACAATGTCTGGCAGTTGGAGGAGTGGTTGGCGGAGAGGGGGCTGGCAGACTGTGGTGCCAAGGAGACTCTGGAGCCTCTCGTACAGGCTGCACAGCTCCTGCAGATCAAGAAGAAGACTGAGGCAGACGCCCAAGCTATTTGCAACATGTGCTCTGCGCTCACCACAGTACAGGTCCGCCATCAGTAAATGCTCAGCCTTTTTAATCTGTATACATGATGTGCTGCTCGTGGTTTGATACTTGTGTCTTTCTTTTTGCAGATTGTTAAAGTGTTGACTCTGTACACCCCAGTGATTGAGTTTGAAGAGCGAGTGTCCACCACTTTCATCACAATGATAAAAGTGAGTAAAGGTTTTGTAGGTGTGGACGAGATTCTAGGGTTCTTTTACACTCACGGGCAAAGTCACAAAAGGACTGCACGACTTTTGTGGCTGCTAAACCTGCACAGGGTGACACTCACCCCTAACTGCACTGCTGAGCAAATAGCATCTCAGTGCTCCTGTGCTAATTACACATATTTAAGTTGGGTAATATAAATACATGTGGTGCAAACTGTTATTATTCTGAAATGGTTTCCATATTTTATGGAATTCATTGACTGATCCTTGAGGGGTATATCTGAGCTTTCCCAACTTCAAGTCAGCATGACATCATTGACCCAGCAGCCAATCAGAGGGGACAGGTTTGACCTCCAGTCATACAGAATGAGATGTCTGGCCATCAATCATGAAAAGGTCAAAGCAGGGGTCTTAGCTCAGGAGAGACCCAAATCTTTTTGGGCAACACCAAATATTTCCAACTCTGGCTCTAGGTCTATAGTTTTATTACACATGTACAAAAATGTCTCAAAAATCTTGTCCCAAAATTGTCCCTGTGGAAAAGAGTTGCTGGGTACATTTGGTGCAAGCTGGCCCATTCTGTGCAAATGAGCCTCACTGCAAAAACAGTCCAGTTCACAAAGAGCAGCGCTAGTAGACAGATGCAGTTACAGTGTATTTTCAGAGACTTGGTCGTAATGGCTGACCGACAGTGATATTAAATCCCAAATACATTTGATCTCTGTCACATTTAAATGTCTTGCCTCTGCACCCTCTCAGTCAGGACTTGTGACTCGCAGTCTGAAAATGTTTTCTTTTTCTCTCTGCCACTGCTCCGCCCTCTGTGTTCTTGGCACAGAGGCACTATTTATACTTTACCACAGATAATTGCAATCAGATGCAAAATAAAGGCAAATTGAACTCAGCTGCAAAGCTCTATGAGCATGTTTGTGCTGTACTATCATTTCTAATATCTTTTGTGAATCAGACCTCGAGACAAGCAGCAAGTGATGTGCACTTCATGGTCCTGTCAGTGACTGCAATCCATTCTTTGTGAATGTGCCCCTCAGTTTTGTGTTTAGTAAGACTGTTTATCATGTTGTTTTGCTAAATCTGTTTTTTTTTTTTCACATTTTAGGACCTTTTGAAAGACAGAGTTGATTCATCCACTCTGATGATGGATGCCAAGAAGATCTTTTCCATCACCATCCCCTTCACACCTTCCTCTGTGGCTCTGGAGACCATCCAGATCCCTGCTAGCCTCAATCTGGGCTTCCTCGCTCGCATCTAGACCACACACTTCTCGCACTTTGATTTGTTCACCAGAGTAAAGAAACCCAAGACTGTTTTTCACCACAGTTTCTACCAGTTGTAATGTTCTCACTGTCACTGTATGTTGCAGGACTGCAGCAGAATAAGGACACAATGTTTACATGCATCTATGTATTAACCTCTCAGCACTGCACAGCCAAAGAGTTACACTGTAACTGTATGAACGGTGCGTCTGCAGAGAAAGCATTTTAAAGGTCATCTCACGCCACACTAAATGTATCGCTGATACAGGTGTTGGTTTTATTTTGTAAATTCATGGGTTCATTTCTTCTGAAACTCAGCTAAAGAAATGAGAGAGACTCTGTACACTGTCATGCTTACTGCTGAAATATTTATTCAGTATGGTAACAACATTTCACTGTCTGTCCGACGCACCTGTCTCACATTCAGGTGGTTGGAGATTTTTTTCAAAAGACTTTTCACATCATAATGGGATGGATACATGTATCCTGGTAACAAGGAGTCGAAGAGTCTCTGCGGACAGATCTTTTAAAAAAGCTAATGATGAGCTGTTTAGTTGTTGAACATGTGTTAAGATAAAACTCTGTTTTATTTCTGTAACCGCTAATATTTCAGGTGATGGTATTTATGTCAGTACAAGGTGAAGGATCAGGAAATGATTCAAGTGTATATTTAACCAGTCTTCATACCGTTGCTCGTATTAAAGGCTGGTTTTTCAGTATGATGGTTTGAAGTGCTTAAAAATACTACACAAAGAGTTTCACTTCCTCAGAATGTGATTATGGATCTGGTATCGCAAGCTCGTTTTTTTTTTCAAAGTGCAATCATCAGGGAATTCCAAAGAAAATGTAAAATACTTTAATTATGTTTTAGTATTATTGTCTTTCTTGACACAGACACACTCACTGTTTGATTCATAGTTAAGGAATAAGATATAGAATAGTATTAAGAGTAGAAATCCTTCATGGAACAAACATGAGTAAACAGGAATATGCACTTTAATCCTCATCTATTCAGGAGAAGAGCTGTGAGACTAGATGTGTGATGTAACTAACTTTTTGTCCTCCAGACTAAGTGAAAGTGGACCTCACATGCACACAGTGCTATATGGCACAAGAGCATGTAATCTCATGTTTTTGCGTATGCTAAACATATGAAAATGTCCTGAAAGTTAATCACTGATTAATCTCTCAGTTTGAAGCTTCACAGCTGTGCACAGCAGGAATGTGCTCATGTGTTTCCTTGTACAAGCCTCTCAGTAAAACTGGCATTCCCACTGTCTATTCAGTTTTGAAAATGCAGTGGTATCATGGGAAAAGTTAAAGAGGGTGAAATATTTACTTCAGAGTAACACTTTTCACCCAACGACCGGGGGGTTCAGCAGTGTCTGAGGTGCGTGCACACACGGTGAGCTGACAGAGGTCAGCATCCGGTTTCTTTTGTTGGCAGAAGCCTTGATCAAACGAGCACACCCACCCTGTGGAGCCGCTGTCACAAGACGGGAGGGCGGAGTCACGGAGTCAAAGTCCGCAGCAGGTGAGCGACAAGTCAACCAGGAAGACACGAGACACACCTGCAACATGAGTGACGACACCTTCAGAATAAAAGCATCAGGTTTGTCACTTAAAAGATGGGATTCTTATCAGCACTAATTCTCAACCTTTTGGCCTATGATACCCCAAAATTCTGTATAGTAACTCCATATCACGGAATATGGCCTCTCTAATTTAAAGGTGTTTTCAGATACCTGAATAAATGAATGTCCAGTATTTTTTTTTAGAAGAAAGAGGAATGAAAAGTGTTACAAATAAATTGTGTTTCATGCATGAATGTCCCCTCAGACCACAGGCTTTACAGATCAGTATCAATAATGGTAAATAAATCGTCTTTCATTTTGTCCTGTTAAAAAATAAATAAATAAATAACCAAATGTTGTGTTTCATTTTATTTGTTGTTACTTTTTTTCTTTCTTTAAATATGTAAGTTATTGTGAATGTTTGCTTTGTTGTCTGTGTGTGTGAAATTTGTGGAAAAACCCAATAAAAATATTGTAAAAAAAAAAAAAAAAAAGTAAATTATTAAATTAATTAATTATTTAATAAACACGAAAAGTAAGTTTATATATAATAAATGTATAAATTTAATTATTATGATTACTTAAACATAAAAAGAGATTCATAGTCATGTCAGAAATGAGTCAGACCAAAACTCAAGTATTAGTAATGTAATGAATAAATATTATAACATTAGAAATACATACATAAACTTAAAGTATGAATGAACCTGTCAGAGTGACATCTGTGTGAACGTTTAAAGGATAAATGACATACTGTAAAATACTGATTTAAATGTCCCTTTAATAAAGATTGAGGCCAGTGAGTCTTATTTTGAAATTTTTACCCGGTACAGGTGAAGTGATGATGTCCGTCTTGACTCCGGTGACTGTGGCAGAGATATGACGGGAGCGGGGGAAACTCGTTGGTAACTTGGAAACTACAGTGACACACTAGCTGATAAATATACTGTCAAGAGAAGTTAAAACAATAATGCATAAACATGGCTCTGTTGGAGCTGTATACCGAGGTAAGAGAAAAGCGCCATGTTTTTATTACAGTAAGAGTTTAATGCGGTTTTAGAGAAACATATGGAAACTGTCAAGGCTCAGGCAAGTTGGAGGATATGGAGGCTGGACTTACAGTTAAAGTCTAAATGTTCAACTTTTAAATGTTAAACTTTATGAATTGTTAATATACAGGTAGATATAAAGTATAATGACTTGCTGTCAAAGATCCTCTGTTAAACACATGTTCACACAGGGGATATTATCACATTTACATTGTTTTATCTTTCAATAAGCATTGATGATCTAACTTGTCTTCTCCCTCAGTACAACAGAGTGTGGATACCAGATGCAGAACATGTGTGGAAATCAGCCGAGATCATGAGAGATTTTCACATTGGTGATAATGTCCTTGAATTGCTTCTTGAAGATGGCACTGTGAGTTTTAAACGTGACTAATAAAACCTTTACCTCCTGCTGCACTGGATTTATGATGGTGAGAAGCAGCAGCTGACCTGCCTGTTTTACATAACCACACAGGAGCACTACTACTCTGTTGACAAGTCAAAACCACAACTCCCTCCACTCCGCAACCCAGACATCTTGGTGGGGGAGAATGACCTCACCGCCCTCAGCTACCTGCATGAACCTGCAGTCCTGCATAATCTTAAAGTGCGATTTGTGGAGTCCAGAATCATCTACACCTACTGTGGTACTGTTGCTGAGACACATCTGTCTGTCACACTGTGTATGAGCGCTGTGGTGTGTGGTTGTTTGAGCTCTGGGCTCAGTCTGTGCGTGTGTTTCCTCATTTTCAGGTATTATACTGGTGGCTGTAAATCCATACAAAGAGCTTCATATCTATGGAGATGCAGTCATTCATGCCTACTCAGGCCAGAACATGGGAGACATGGACCCTCATATATTCGCAGTGGCAGAGGAGGCTTACAAACAGATGGCCAGGTAAATAAAAGCTGAAACTATTGCATGAAGCAATGCTTCAATGTATGCTTTATCGTAGATTTCAGTCTTGTATTACTGGTGCTGGTTGCCTGTATGTTCTATTTCTGATTTTATGTAATGTAAGATGACTTTGACTGCCATGAAAGGTACCATTAGTTAAAATGTCTTATTATTATTTTTATTCATTAGTTATAACTGTACTTTTTTTTTACTCAGAAACCACAAGAACCAGTCTATCATCGTCAGCGGTGAATCTGGAGCTGGTAAAACGGTGTCTGCTCGATACGCCATGAGGTATTTTGCTGTCGTGAGCAAATCTGGAAGTAAGACCCGAGTTGAAGACAAAGTCCTGGCGTCCAATCCCATAACAGAGGTGTGATTTTAATGGAGCGAGAGCCCTACTCACTCGTTGTTTCTGTGAAGGAAAAATTCCCCTCTCTCCTTTAACCTCCTCTCACCCTAACATGGCCTTCTGACAGTGCTGGCGCTACGGTAGTGGGAGACAGATCTGGTGGAACTCTCTGTTCTAGTCACGGTTAGATATCTATCCTGACCTGACTGTGCTGACAGTTGTCTCCATACTGGTGCATTATCTAAATCTGGCTCCTCACTCAAAGACAATATATACTCAGTGTTAGTCTGTCTGTTACAACGTAAGCCATCTGAGTCTCCAGTGTCGTCCTGTACTTCTCACACCTCCTCCAACGGTGCTCCGTTAATTCCTTAACAGTTTCAAAGTACTGTGACCATGTTAGACTAATACAGTGCACCCAGTGCATTCATTAAGACAACTTATATCTAACCTGAAAACAGACCTGATGACCTGAGGTGTTTTTCTCTCAGGCAATTGGAAATGCAAAGACCACCAGGAATGACAACAGCAGCCGTTTTGGGAAATACACAGAGATCAGCTTTGACAAGAGGTACCGGATCATCGGAGCGAACATGAGGACGTATCTCTTAGAGAAGTCGAGAGTCATTTTTCAGGTACATGTGAATAAATATGTGTTGTTTTTTATATCTCATCCACAACAGTTATACTCAGAGCTGCAATGATTAATCGATAAGCTGTCAACTATTAAATTATTTGATTGATTAGTTTGAGAAAAAGTTAGAATTCTCTGATTCCAGCTTCTCAAAGGGATACTTTGCCTTTTTTCAGTCGGCTTTGTATCTTTAAAATTTGGGGTGATATGTGTAAATGATCTATGGTAAACGTCCTGTCATCAAACCAGTGTCCAGATCTCACTGCTCCTCTTTTAGCTCAGATTTACTAAAAGGTGCTTTTCACATCATCCAGTGTTTTTCACTGGCTCTAGCTCGAACTATAGATTGTACTTCCGCGTTTTCGTGTGCCCGCCACCACAGACACACAGAGTAAAGAGGCCGATCGAGACAGGGAACCGCCCCTGCCTCCTTTTTCCTCTCAGATCAGACTATAAAACTTGGCAGTGCTGATCAAATGTAAACCAAGATTCTGTTACTGTACTGCCTATTTCTTGCCTCAAATGTCTAATGAAAAGTGCACCTTTCTAGCAGTGAAACCTTTTGTGAAATGTGAATATTTTCTGGTTTCTAAACGAAATATCTTTCGGTTGTGGACAGAACAAAACATTTGAGGGTGCCATCTTGGGCCTTGGGAAGCACTGATCGACATTTCTCACCATTTTCTGACATTTTTTGCACCAAAAAACTTCTCAGTTATTGAAGAAAATAATCAACAGATAAATTGACAATGAAAAAAAATCATTTGTTGCAGCTCTAATACTGTTCTTGTTTTATTCAGGCAGACGACGAGCGAAACTATCACATATTCTACCAGATGTGTTCCTGTGCTGACCTGCCAGAGTTCAAGAATCTGAGACTGTGTGAGTATTTGTACTGACGGAGCATCCACCTAGAACACACATCCAAGCGTTACACATGTTTACTGTGGGATTATTTTATCGTAAGAGTGCCTGATTATAAATTCCTATCATTTATAGCGAGTGCAGATAAGTTCCAGTACACCTGCATGGGCGGTGAGATCACAATTGAAGGTGTAGATGACAAGAAAGACATGGAGGAGACTCAGCGGACCTTCTCACTGCTGGGTAATAAAAATGCTTCATCTGTCAGACTGTAACTTGTTTTAGTGTGATGTTTATGTTAGCTTCCTCTCTGTCTCTGCAGGGCTGAAGGAGGACTTTCAGCTCAATGTGTTCAAAGTTTTGGCAGCCATTTTGCATTTGGGAAATGTGGAAATCAGAAACTCTGGAGATGGCAAATCATCAGTCCCTGTGAGTCTCAACTCTCCGAGCCCTAAACTGTATTTTGATTGCGACATTAGATCTTAAAACATTATCCTAGTTCAATACAAATCTTGATTTGCATGTCTTCCAGCTCAGTGATCCACACCTAGCAGTCTTCTGTGAGCTGCTGGGTGTGAGCGCGGAGGAGTTGGCGCGTTGGCTGTGCCATCGCAGGATCGTTCTGGTGGCTGAGACGGTGGTGAAGCCGGTGCCCAGAGAGCGGGCGGTAAATGCCAGAGATGCCCTAGCCAAGCAGATCTACGCCCATCTGTTTGACTGCATTATTACCAGGATAAACACAGCACTGAAGGTTCCAGGGAAGCAACACGCTTTCATTGGTGTTCTGGACATTTATGGGTAACAAGGATACAACACTTTTATTCTTAAGCTGCTTGATAATTTGTTTTTTTTAGCTGCCATGATTGATGTGATCTTTGTTTTGTCCTCAGCTTTGAAACGTTTGACATCAACAGCTTTGAACAGTTTTGTATCAACTACGCAAATGAGAAGCTTCAACAGCAGTTTAACTTGGTATGTGTCACCATCTTTACAAGTCATTGCAAAACACTGCATTCAAACTTTTATTTGCTAAGAGGCACTGGTGCCACCAAGGGGTGCCCGGGGAGGCCATGCCTCTCCTGATATTACTGCTGCCCCCCCCTTGCATATATAATTGGAGGCCAACATTACTGTCTTTGAGAGGCTGTGGTGCATTCACTTTCTAAGCTAGTGCTAAGGTAGGGGTATCCTTTGAAACTAGACAACATAAGACATCCATTGGCACTAACCATGTTGGCATAGCTTTTGTCGGGGGGCCTCCAAATTAAGCATATTTTTGGCGAGTGAACACCTGGCATGGCCACATTCAAAGGGGTCCTTTGAACTCTCACCTCAAGAGATCTGAATGAAAATGGGTTCTGTGGACACCCATGAGTCTCCCCTAGATGTAAGAAGGCATATTCCCAGTGAATGTCTTGCTCCTTATAACCGATGTACTCCTTCAAATTAAAGCTGTGTATTTGTCTTTTTAAAGAAAAGGACAACCAGCCCATTTGCATAACATTAAATAACCTAACGTGTATATACATTTACATAACACATTACAGTAAGATTGCTGTGGAACTTAACAGTTCCTTATAAAGCTTAAAACACACCAGCGCTGCCCTGGTGCGTCACCTGCGGCCCCTAGCACACACTGGATGTGTCGTGCTGCAGCTCATCAACAGACGACCACGCAAAGTTATTACAACTTGTAATAAAAGATCTTTATAATGATGGGGTTGTGGGTCGTGTAGCTCGGGATATTTCTTGACCCCAACAATGAGTCTCTCCTCATCCATTCTTTGTCACACATGAGACACAGCTACAGAGTTCTCTTTGCATCATTGGTGAGAAGACGAGTCAAGCTGCTGTAGGAGAAGAGAAAAGGAGCTGCTTTGAGAGCTAGTATGTACAAGCAGAGAGTGAGTGAGGGAAAAATGCATTTAATTCTAGTGGTGGAATTAGTAATATCAACTGTAAAATATGAAACTTAAGCATATCAGTATGCAGTTCCTCAACTCTCTGTATTGACATAGTTTTCAGTCAGCCTATATAGACTACTAAAACATCACAATCAAATTTCTGATGTTCAGTTACAGCTTTTAGTTTTGGTTTGCCTCCCCAAGATTTTTATTGAACCTACCTGGCCACCCTTATTAAAAGTTTCTGGGGGCGCCACTGCTCAGATGGTTATTCTTTTGTCTTTATCTTCAATCAGCATGTGTTCAAGCTGGAGCAAGAGGAGTACATGAAAGAGGACATCCCATGGACGCTGATAGATTTCTATGACAACCAGCCGGTCATTGACCTGATTGAAGCAAAGATGGGGATCCTGGACCTGCTCGATGAAGAATGTTTGGTAACTGAATAGACCTGAACTCTAACAGTTAACATTTGCAGCTCCTCGGGTTGTGTTTTTAATGACTGCTGTGCCTCCTATACATTTGTCTTTCCTCGTTACAGTTTCCTCAGGGCACTGACCAAAGCTGGCTGCAAAAGCTGTTCAACTACCTCGATGCCAATCCTCTGTTTGAGAAGCCCAGGTTATCAAATGAGGCATTTGTGATTCAACACTTTGCAGACAAGGTGCAGTCTGTTGACCCTTACAAATCTGTTTCTTGCACAATGTGGCACAAACGTTACTCCTACTATTGTTAAATGCTTTTGCATTCCAGATAGATACCTTTTTTATTAACTGAGTATTTTTCCCATGAACAGGTGGAATATCAATGCAAAGGTTTTCTCGAAAAGAACAGAGACACTCTCTATGAAGAACTGGTTGACATTATGAGAGCCAGTAAGGTAATTAAACGCAATGTTTTATTTTGCAATATATCACGGTGGTTAACACATAAACGTGTCTGTATCTTTAAAGCCATCCCACGCAGCTTTGTTTTCCTCATTTTAACACATTTCTCCCGCTTGCACCTGTTATCAGTTTCCCTTTCTGGCCAACTTTTTCCGAGAGGAGGAGCACAGCGCTGTGAGCAGTAAAGGTGTCAAAGTGAGGCCGGCCAGGCCCGGAGTGAAACCAGCCAATAAACAGCTGAGGACCTCAGTGGGAGATAAGGTGAAATGTTTACTTACTGTCACTGCTCACTTGAGATTGAACTCCCTTACTGAGGTATTCATAATGTTCTGTGTGTATTCTGTATGTGTGTAGAATAAAGCTGAGTTTGCATCTTATATTTTTATCCTTTCTCATGACCTTTGTGTTTGAATGTAGTTCTGCAGCTCCCTCTCTTTACTGATGGAAACACTGAATGCCACCACCCCTCATTATGTGCGCTGCATTAAGCCCAATGATGAAAAGCTCCCATTTGAGTGAGTATCAGTGAAACTTTTATTGTTTATTTTATTTGATACGGGCATCACAGTTGCATTAGAACTGAACATATAATATGGGCCAGTGGTTCCCAACTGGTTCAGCAGATTTCTCCTTAGTCATAAGGTCCACATAGTTTAAAACACTCAGCGTCATACTTAGATTTGGCCGTGTCATTGATCTAGTTTGCTGCCTCTATTAAGTAGCTGTCCATTGGTCACTCACTCTACAGCAGGAAATGGTACTTCAAAATAAAAGCTCTGTGCCCGCAATTAATTGTACTGAAAAATATACTGTGTTTTTTTACAAACTTGACATGTTTGCGAGTCGCACTTTGGACCGTGACCCACCAGTTGGGAACCACTGATATGGGCGGCTGTGGCTCAGGAGGTAGAGCGGGTCTACCACTAACCAAAATGTCAGTGGTTTGATCCTTTGCTCCTCCAGTTGTCATATTGACGTGTCCTTGGGCAAGATACTGAAGCCCAAATTGCTCCTGATGGCTGTTCCATCGGTGTGTGATTGCTTTGAATGCTTAAAACTGAGTAGCAGATGTACCTTATATGGTAGCCTTGGCCACCACTGTATTAATGTGTGTGTGAATGGGTGAATGTGACACATAGTATGAAAGCACTTTGAGTGGTTGAACAACTAGAAAGGTGCTATACCAGTGCAAATCCATTTACCATCCACCTACCATGCACAAGAACCAAATGTGCTGTGTTTGCAATTTGCAACACCTGTCCACAAGAGGCTTTTCAAAACAAAAAATAATAAAAATAAATGAAAAAAAAACATCCACAAGCACGTACACAAAATACAGGTGTCTGTGTGAGAGAACAGTGTAGTCTTTCTGTAATCAGTGGACTCTAGTGATGTCTTTGTTGTGAAGATATAAAGAGGCCCAGACTGTGGATATCTTTGGAGGCGATCTCCATTTATTCCTGACGACAGTTGGCAAATAAAAAATCCTCTGTCATACGCAACCATACGAACTCCAGTCCCTACATAAATCAAGCGACACAATATTATGTTAGCATAGAATAAACCTATAAACAGCTTACCAGTGCTAAAACATGGAAATTACCACGAGAGCAACGTCGCCTACCTCTCCCACAGAGAACAACAGCAAAAGAGGAGATGCAAGTCTTTATAGGTACCCCTTTAAAGGTGAATGTAGGGGTACAAAAACTGGGTATCAAACGTTCCACATATTGTGTACGGAAGCCTAAGCATGTCAGGTGATAACAACTGAAACACATTTTGTGGAGTTATAATACTATATGTACTTATATTTGACTTGTCACACATATTCCTGCTGTTAATTGACCCTGTTACATCTCTTTTAGCTATAATTTAATATCTCTATTAAAAACATTAAAGTTTAGTTGCTTTTTCAGTGTAGTTGGTAGACAGTTCCTCGATTTTTGTGTGTTTTGTGTTTTTTGTTTAAGCCAGTGTTTGCTTGTTTTTTTGAGATATGACTCCAGGAGGGTGGTGCAGCAGCTGCGAGCCTGTGGAGTCCTTGAAACTATTCGTATCAGTGCACAGAGCTATCCGTCCAGGTGGGTCTCCACTACTAGATTCGATATCAGCCCCAGAAAAATCTCCACATGCTCATGATATAATGCCAAACATGTTTTTGTCTGCAGGTGGACATACATTGAGTTTTACAGCCGATACAGTATCCTAATGTCACATCAGGAGGCTGACGTCAGGGACAAGAAACAGACCTGCAAGAACGTGCTGCAGAGGTTGATTCAGGTTAGCCTCCTTTGCTGTCTTTAGACAACATTGTCATACACTGTTGTGCACTTCCTGTTTGTGTGTAATGTTGGCCTCATGGCTTGATCCCCAGGATCCCAACCAGTACAAGTTTGGCCGGACAAAGATCTTCTTCCGAGCCGGTCAGGTAGCGTATCTTGAGAAGCTGCGTCTGGACCGATTGAGAGGAGCCTGCGTGACCATCCAGAAACACTTTCGTGGGTGGAGCCAGAGGCGGAAGTACCTGCGCATGAGAGAGGCGGCCATCATCCTCCAACAGTACATCCGTGGAGAGAGGACAATCCGGTTAGAGGCGTTCACATGCAGCTCTGTTGTCCTGCGTTGTCTCTGTCATGGTGCTGACATGCTTTGTCTTGCAGTAAAACAGTGAGCGCTGCAACACTGAAGCAGGGCTGGGCATCAGTGGTGATCCAGAGATACTGGAGAGGTTACCGCATGAGACAGATCTTCCAGGTAGTCCGTCTGGCCTCCATCACCATTCAGGCCTTCACACGAGGTTGGATGGCCCGTAAACGGTACAAGAAGGTCTGTAAGGTTGATTGATTAATTATTTGTATCATTCAGTAAGATGAAAATACAGAATATAACCACAGGTGATTCATGCTGTCTCTTTGTTCATTCTCAGATGATGGAGGAGCAGAAAGCTCTGATACTGCAGAAGTATGCCAGAGCGTGGCTGGCACGGCGACGTTTTCAAACCATGCGTCGGCTGGTGCTCAACGTTCAGCTCTCCTACAGGGTGCAGAAGCTCAAAAAGAAGATTGAAGAGCAGGTAAAGGTTCTCTCAAAGTTACTTCAGCTGTGCTCTTATGTTGAGGATGCAGCTGAATCCCTGTATCCTTACAGAGCAAAGAGAACCGTGGATTGATGGAAAGACTGACAAGCTTGGCCAACTCTCACGCTCAAACGGTGGACAGGCTTCAGGTTCTGGAAGTACAGCTGGAAAAATCGACCAGCCAGAAGGTGACTTTGGAGGCGAGAGAGAAGAAGGCGAAAGAAGATGCCAGTCTGGTTAGTCTTGAAGTTGATTCTTATACAGCTGTTTGTATCATAGCACCTTTCTGTTTGCTTATGAAGCAGACTTTGTGCAAATTTGACTTTGTGCAGACTTGCAAATGTTATTTAATGCCATTATCTTTAGTTAATTGTTCTGATGTCTTGAGATGCAAAACTCATTTGCTCGTGAAACAGGTTAATACATGACGATTCTCAAGAAAACGTGAGCTCACAGGATAATTTTTGAGAACTTAATAATGAGTTTCAGGTTCATTTGATAGTGCCTGATTTCAGCCTTCATGATCACCGTCATGACTGTTGAGGAGGATTCATAACTGATTATTGAGGACTGATCTATGTGTTATCTCTAACGGAAAAACACAATGCAATTTATGCCTGTGCTCGACATTTGGTCTTTTAGTTCTGAATATGATGAAATAAAACAAAAGAAAAAATAAAGCAACAAAAGAAGTGCACAGGTTGGATGAAAAAAATCATGGGGACCTCTCAAAGGACCTCACCTAACACTGGCATTAAAGATAGCTGTACATGCTTATCACCAATTTACAAACAGACAAATAATTTTGAAATATTAGTTGTAAAAAGAATGCATGTTTTAAACAAGCAATACTAAAGATAAAAAGACCAAAGGTAAACAAACAAAAAAACCAGAGAAAAAATAAAAACAAGAATTACACTAACAAATATTTGCACAGCTTACATACACTTTACAAAACTCATTTACATAGTGCTGTACTCCGAGATAAGCTGCTTAAGACCTTGACTGAAATACAGACTGGTGTGTTGATCAGTAATGGCTGTCTCTTGATCTGATGTTTTCTTCTTAAATCAGTTGCTACAGTTGTCAAGACGCCACCTGTGCACGCTGGCATGGGACTCTTGATCTCTGACAAACATTAGAAGCAATAAGAGGAAATGACCTTTTGTTTTTTGTGATAACGAAGGTGATTATCTCCTTATCTCGAGATAACAAAAGCTCATTTTCTCGCGCTAACAAATAATTAACCTGTGATTTCAAGATAACGGCATTAATAAAAAAATAATTGCTCAGCTTCTGTATTTATCAGCCCTTTAAAAACACATTTTTATTCTCGCTCTAGACAACTGCACAGCTTAAAAAGGAAATAGATGCTCTAAACCTTGAAAAGCAGAACCTGGAGAAGAAGTTTGAAGCCTCCACCAAAGAGGCCCAAGGTAACAAAAGTCAAGATTCCTGTGTAGGCTCCTCTTTTGGCGATTTGTACCAGACTTGTGACGATTGTTACTCTCTTACAGAGAGCTTTGATCAAATAAAGCGGGACCTTCTGGAAGAGAAGGAATATGAAGCAAGGCTAAGAAAGTAAGTAATGAAAATGTGCAGTCTAGCTCCTCTACAGCAAATGTTTGTTTAGTAAAAGCAGGTTTTGGCTCAGCCTGTTCAGTTTACTCAGTTAGTTTATGAGGTGATTCTTGGCAGAATTGCAGAGAACAACACGGAGATCCAGAGACACGACCATGAGAAGGAGGTGGAAATTCTGAAAGAGGAGATAAAGAGACTGAAAGAGGAGAGAGTCAGTCTGCAGAGAAAGATAGAGGAGGCGGACCAGGTGAACTCTGACCTGCAGGAGCAGAACATCCAGCTTACCAAACATATCAAGGTCATTCCCGAGCTACGCAGGGATCTCAACAACCTGCAAAACCAGAGGAATAACATGGACCGGAGGATGAAGCAACAGTCGGAACAAGCAAGAGGTACAGACGTTAACTTACCTTTAGTTATAAAAACAATACGTCAGTGTGCATAAATACAGACTGACTTATCCCTGAATATCTTTCTGCAGCTAAAATGAACGATATTACGAGACAACTTCTTGGTGGTGTTGTCGAACAGGAGGTTCTTTTGGGGTAAATCAAATATTTATTTCTCTCATGTTGTTTCAGTTTAAATTCAGTTTTTACTTTATTAGTTTTATGTAGGTTAACACAAGGTCAACCACATGATGTAATGTATTAGACATGAGTCGCTGAAAGGATAAAGTAAAATAAATTACGATAAACAGGATCAAATTAAAGATAGAAATACACAAAAAATAAATATAAAATAGATAAAAAAGAAAGATAAAGTAGATTAATATGTATATGAAACAAGATTAAAATAAAAACAAAATAAGCTAAAAATAGAGATAAAATAAGATTAAAATAAAAATAAAATAGCTAAAGATGAAGATAAAATAAAAATAAATATAAAATAAAAATCAAATATAAAATAAAAATAAAATGTGATAAAAAAAATAAAGAAAAAATTATTAAAAATAAAGATAAAATAAGATAACAAAATTGAGATAAGAATAAACATAAGACAAGATAAAAATAAAGATAAAACAGCTAAAAATAAAGATAAAATAAAATGTCAATAAAAGATTAAAATAAAAACAAAATGATCTAAAAATAGAGATTGAAATAAAAATAAAATAGCTAAAAATGAAGATAAAATAAAACAAAGATAAAGATTAAATAAAAATCAAATATAAAGTAAGTAAAATAAAAATCAAATATCAAAAAAAAGAAAAAAATATTAAAAATAAAGATCAAATAAGATCAAATTAAAGATCAAGTAAGATAACAATAAAAATAACATAAGAATAAAAATAATTTAAGATTAAAAAAATAAAGATGAAATAAGGTAATAATAAAGATAAAAATAAGTAAAAATAAAATAAGGTAAAAATAAAAATAAATTAGATAAAAAATGAAATAAACATCCTGAAATATCTATCTGCAGCTAAAATGAACAATATTATGAGACAACCTCTTGGTGGTGAGGTTTGGCAATACTGAATATTTTATTTCAATCATTTAGTTGAGTTTAATTTCAGTTTTACTTTATTAGTCATATGTAGCTTAACACAAGGTCAACCGTACAATGAAATGTATTAGACGAGACAATGGGTCTGCTCAGCAGTAAAAGCACAGTTGCAATAAGGATAAAATAAGATGAGTAAAGATAAATTAAAATAAAATTCAAGATAAAATAACATAAAAATAAGGTAAAATAGCTAAGAATAAAGATAAAACAAGAACAGAAAGATAAAATAAGATAAAAATAAAATTATATAGATAAAATGTAAGATAATGTAGGATGAAATGACATAAATGAAATATAAAACATAGCACTAGGCCTATACATATATAAAAATAAGGATTGTTTGTAAGTGACAAGTTTATCAAACAGTGTTGCACAAATGTAATAATAATAAAAAAGCATAAGATGGGAAATGAGTAAACAGAATTAGCATTGTGAAAAAAAAGCATTTGTGTCGTGAGTGATGAGTGTATACAAAAGTATATCTTTAACATTCCAGGTTCAGTAGCAGCAGTTATGTTATAACTAATATCTCATTTAGGCATTTGATCTCACACACTGTTTCTCTGAAGGCTAACTCCAGACGATCCCGAGAAGATTTATGAAGTTGAAGACCTACTGGTGGCCTTTGATGGACTGCAGAAAGCAACCAGGTTTACTTTTACTGACAACCACAGCAATCCATTCACTAGATATCAGTGTTATCCAGTTGTGTACCAGTGTGACAAACCTGTTTACACTTCATCCTGTTTGACATGGTTCCACCTTTTATGGCAGAATACTGGAAAACCACCAGAGGGAGCAGAAGGAGAGCTATGAGACTCAAGTGGAGGGCTTGAAATTGAAAGTGGACCACCTCCAAAATGAGAACAGCAAGTTACAAAACCTGTTCCAGGAGAAAAGTAATGTCAACGAGAGTATTCGCCAAGAAGTGTCCAGGCTCAGCAGCGAGAACTCAGTGCGTTACCGTATTCTTGATTTCATATTTAATTTCTTGGGGTAGATGAGGTGCAGAAGATGAAGAAGCATGTGCGTTCCCTTATTTCATGTGATTCACAGGTCATACCGGAGCTGAAACTGCAGGCTTCAGAGCTGCAGAGACAAAAACAAGACTTGGAGATCCGCATAGAAGAGCAGAGCAGAGAACTAGCAGGTAGATGTGATTATCCAGCCACTTCAACATGAAGCTCTCCTGCAGATTTCAAATGCTCTTTTGTTTATTTTTTGTCCATGTCATCCAAAAGAAAAAACTGAGGAGATCACGAACACTCTTCAGAGGAAGATAAAAGAAGAGAGCTCACAACGCAGGTAAAATACCCAGACTAGAGTCTGTGTCTTGATTAAAGAAGTGCTCGTCCTGATTTTTGTTGCTTTTTAGGCACTTTGAGGAGAAAGCTGAGGAGCTGGAGGAGGTGAAGAGGGAGCTTCAAGGCAAAGTAGAGGAGCTTGAGGAGGAGAATGATCACTTGAAGAGACAGCTGCTGATGGAGATCGAGGCCAAGAGCAAACTGAGACAGGAGACCTCACAGTTAACTGCTGAGAATATGGTGTGTGTGGCTACAGACGGTGTCAGAGTGTGTGAATGCATGTCTCATCTGTGTGAAAGACAGCAGTAACAACTCCTGCTTTCCTTTCAGGACTTTGAGGAGCAGCTCGACCAGAAAGACAGATTAATAAAGAAACTCCTGAATCAAATAAAGAGCCTTGAAACATCACACAAAGGTAGCACTTATAACACGGCTTATACACACCCATTATTAAATGGATCCAACTTCTCCATGTTCACCACTCTGATGTGTCTCACAGCAGTGAAACAAACGTCTACGCCTGCCATTCCCAAAGATTACCTCGGCATGCTGGAGTACAAGAGAGAGGACGAATCCCGGCTCATTCAAAACATCATTCTGGGTATTCTTTATTTCTGTTATTTTAAATTACGCTCATTAACTTTGTGACTTTGTCTGCCTTTCAGTTTGAGCTGGAATAAATTATAACTGCATACTTCCTATATTCTGCTCACAGACCTGAAGCCCAAAGGTGTGGTGGTCAATATGATCCCCGGCCTGCCGGCTTACATCCTCTTTATGTGCATCCGCCACGCTGACTACCTGAACGATGAAGTCAAACTCAAGTCTCTCATGACTGCGATCATTAATGGTGTCAAAAAGGTCATCATGGTGAGGTTAATTTTTTTCTAGTTGCCTTTGTCTCAAGTGCGTATTTGCTAAATAAATAATGAGTAGAATCCAAAAGCTATTAATCATGCTTATATCTAGGTAGCCTGAATTTTTTTGGCAACAGTTTACTGTTATCATTTCACACTTATTCTTGTAAAAGGTTAAACAACCATCAAAAGTACAAACGTACAAGTTGCACGACTGAAATAAAATGTCACATTAATAAAGAACAATCAATCCATTATACAAACACAAGTTTTGTAATAACTGTAACTGAGCAATGTTTTTCTTATGAAGACCAGAGAGTAGAGCATTACAGTAATCTGCCGGTAATAAAAGCATCAGTGCCTCTGTGTTGGCTCGGGAGAGAAACAGTTTGGAAATGTTCTCAAGATCCAGTTTGGTTATACTTCTAATATGTGTTTCAAAACTAAGATTCAAATCAAAGATAACGCCAAGATTTTTCACTGGTTAACAGGGTTTTAGTGCCAGCTCTTGCCGTTTTGTGTTGAGTTTCTCTCTTTGACCTTCAGGACCAATAACTAAGAAAACATGTATGATAATGTTGCTGAAAATGAATGAAAACAAAATGACATTTCTTTCATTTCAGAGTTACCACAAAGACTTTGAGTTGCTGTCGTTCTGGCTCTCAAACACATATCAGCTGCTCAACTGTCTGAAGCAATACAGCGGGGAGGAGGTCTGAGTTTACTGTATTTACCCTGGTTGCACTGTTATTGTTTTCATTTCTCAAAGATGTGTATAGTAGTGTTGTCATGATACAGGAGTTTCTTACTTTGATACTCTACCTTGAAAAATATCAGTATTCGATAGCATTTGACATTTGAAATTGAGGGAATAACATTTAAATATGTCATTGAAAGGGAAATGTAACGAGGCTATAGTATATATTTTTTTTATTTTTTATTTTATTTTATTTTATATACCCTTAATAGTCCCGCAAGGGGAAATTCCAAGTATATAATGATAACTTTAATTTTTTTGATCAGTAGCAGAGAGCGACTGTAGTAAACATTAACAATGAAAGAGAGTAAGAAAGCACAGTTGCTACCAGGTGAATTGATACAGCAGAAAATGAGTATTGAAGCTGTTTGAAATATTCAGAATCAATACGTAAAGATTAATTGATAATTACACTAGTGAACAGTAGTGACTGTATTTTGACATTCTCTTTTTTTCTGCTCACAAAAGGAGTTCATGAAACAAAATACTCCTCGTCAGACGAAGAACTGCTTGCGGAATTTTGATTTGTCTGAACACAGACAGATTCTCAGCGACATGGCCATTCAGATCTACCATCAGTTTATCTCGGTCATGGAGAAGAGCCTCGCTCCTGCAATCGGTATTTTACAAAGTTCATTTTTATCACATGCAGATTTTGGACCTTTAGGAGCGTTTTAAAATGAGCCACTTTACTTTCTCGTCCATCAGTGCCCGGCATGTTGGAGCACGAGAGTTTACAGGGGATCTCCAGCATGAAGCCGACGGGCTTCAGGAAGCGTTCCAACAGCATCTACGAGGACTCGGAGACACACACCATCTCCTCCATCATCCAGCAGCTCAGTGTCTTCCACTCCACCATGAGCCAGCACGGCATGGAGCAGGGCCTCATCAAACAGGCTGTCAAGCAAATGTTCTTCCTCATTGGTGCGACCACGCTCAACAACATCATGCTCCGCAAAGACATGTGCTCCTGCAGGAAGGGAATGCAAATCAGGTCTGTGGTTGTTTATACGAGAACAAGTGTGAATTTGCAGTAGTTGTACCAATATATGGATGTGCACCTATGTGTTGCTGATTTTGCCAGTTGCTTCAAACTGTTAATCAGACGTTCTTGTGCCAGTCTTTGAATCCATTTGGAAGTTATCCAACTTTTTGTGATAGGTTACTCCAATTACCTTGCCATGTTTTAGCCAATTGGCAGGAATGCAAATACACACCTTCACAAGCACACACTTGACCTCCAAGCCAAATTTCAGCCCTCTATGGCAAAACTGTGGCCGCCAAAGGGTGGGCGAGTTTTTGTAGACTGACCAATAAACTGACACAGTGAGCTACAGTATAGAGCTGCTGGTCACAGCTGATAAAAGAGTATGCTTATACAGGCAAACATGACATCGTATCTTCTCTTTTTGTTCAGGTGTAACATCAGTTATCTGGAGGAATGGCTGAAGGAGAAGGAAATGCAAAGCTCTAATGCTATGGATACTCTGAGGCCGTTGTCGCAGGCCGCCTGGCTACTGCAGGTCAACAAGTCCACTGATGATGACGCCAGTGATATCACGGAAAAGTGCACTGAACTCAACCCTGTTCAGGTACTTTGTCGATGCCACATATGCTTTATATTGGAGAAATTTAGCATGATGCTGAAACAACACTCGCATTTAAATTTGCAGATTGTGAAGATTTTGAACTCGTACACACCCATTGATGATTTTGAGAAAAGGGTGACGTCGTCATTTGTCCGCAAAGTTCAGGTGAGTTTGATCGTTAATTTTCTTATTTAAATGTAATGAAAGTTTCTTCATTTAAAGGGACAGTTCATTTGCAAGTCAAAGATACATATTTTTCCTCTTATCTTTAGTGCTTTTTTCAGTCTAGATTGTTTTGGTGTGAGTTGACCAGTGTTGCAGATATCAGCCGTAGAGATGTCTGCCTTCTCTCTTACGCTGTCATGAGCACAAGCCTCTCGTCCATGAGTAGATGCATGCTTCCCTCTGTGCCGTGATACAGTTGGCAGGTGTAGTTTGTTTGAAAGAAAATAGTTCCTACATGAAACTGCTCACAACAAGGTCTGTGGATTATCCTCAGTAAGTAGGTCATGATTTGTGCAAAGAGACATTGCTGTTCAGGCCCATTATATTCGTGCGAAGGCACACGTCTCTACGGCTGATATCTCCAACACTCAGCAACTCACACTGAAACAATCTAGACTGATAAACAGCGCTACAGGTAAGAGGAAAAATAAGTATTTTTGATTTTAGGTTAAACTGCCCCTTTAAAGTCCAGTGTAACATCTTGAAATATTCATTCACCTGCCATCCTTGCACGCCACTAAATATCCCAATCTGCTCCTTGCTGCAGTCGTTACTACAAGACCGTGAAGGATCCACGCAGCTGATGCTCGACTCAGACTATCGTTTCCAGGTCACGTTTCCTTTCTGCCCGTCCTCGCAGGCTCTGGAGCTGCTGCAGGTCCCCAGCAGCCTTCATCTGGGCTTCGTAGCCAGGATCTGACACAGCCAACCCTTGACCTTTCACTCCTCATGACTGATTCATAGTGCAATGGCCTATGGCTAATATTTTATTGTATATATAAATGTGTAAACACGTGGAATAAATAATGAACACTATATATTTATGTTTAGGATTTTTTTAATAACAGAGGTCATGTTCCCTCAACGCACCACCTGCAAAAAAATCATTTTGTATTATTTCTTAGAGTTTTTATATTTTATTTCTTCAAAGATTTTTGTTCACTTTATATTCAGATTCAGACAACTTTTATTAATCCCACCAGGGGGGAACTTGTTTTAACAGCTTGCCTTTCACACATAACACAACACAACACAACACAACACAACACAACACAACACAACACAACATAACAGAACATGCTATAACATAACATGCTATAACATAACATAACATAACATAACATAACATACTATAACATAACATAACACAACATAACATAACATAACACAACATACTATAACATAACATAACATAACACAACATAACATAACATAACATAACACAACATACTATAACATAACATACTATAACATAACATAACATAACACAACGCGCTATAACATAACATACTATAACAAAACATAACATAACACAACATACTATAACATAACATAACACAACATAACATAACATAACACAACATAACATAACATAACACAACATACTATAACATAACATACTATAACATAACATAACATAACATAACACAACGCGCTATAACATAACATACTATAACAAAACATAACATAACACAACATACTATAACATAACATAACACAACATAACGTAACATAACATAACACAACTCAACACAACATAACATAACATAACATAACAAAACATAACATGCAGACACATAAATAGATTAGTTAAAAAAAAAGAAAACTAATTAAAAAATGTGCCAAGGAGTTCAGTGGAATAAAGGAATCTATAAATAAATGGTAAAAACTTAATAGACTGATTAACAATAAAAGAGGTAAAAGAACAATAAAAAAGATACAGAGAATTTAAAAGACAAATTGCAGAGGGAATAAAAGACTTTGTGTAGCGGTTAGAGTGGTTTATTAGAGCTGTCACCAATATTAGTTACTTGATCCACAGAAAATTACCCAGTAACTATTTTTGGAATTGACTTATGTCTCTGATTTCACCATCTGCAGTGTGAGGATTTGCTGCTTGTCTCTGTTTTATATCTCTGTAAATGAAAATTATCAAGGTTTGGACTGTTGGCTGAAACATCTGGAGACATTAGCCCTAATTATTTTACTTTATTTTATCTTTATTTTTAACTTGCTGTTTCAAAGCCATCTTTGTACTGCTAGAAATTAGATTCTAGTTGATATTTTGCTGGCTTAAAAGTTGCCAAATTTAAATATAGTGAGTCTAAAAATACCTAAATATGATCCAGTTAATACCCACTCTGTACGAACATGACCTCAGTGCTGTCAGGCGCTGTTTAAATGTGAAAATGGAGTCAATAAAATTCGACAATATTTTGAGTCATGAACATAAAACAGATGATTATATAAAGAAAATTATGTTTTTCTTTTTGTAACAGCTGTTTAAGATATAAAACCCTGTTTCCTGAATAATTGATTCCATTGAAATAAATGGTTTGATATGTAAAAACAATAGTGACACATTCATCTGTGTTTCTGCATTAAAGACAAACTGTATCATGTGTTTTTTTTATGTTCAAAATGTATTATTCAGCTTAAGAGTAGTGTTTTATTTCATGGTAAACTAAATATTTTTGAGTTTTGGACTGCTGTTGAAACAAAACAATCCATCTGGATAGCAGTCCTTATAATTTTATTCCCCAATACCAAGGTCTAAATGCTATGTCAAAGCCATCTTTGCACTGTGAGGAATAAGATTCTGTTTTGTTTTTTTTCTGACTTAAAATTTATATTTAGTGAGTCTAAAAATACTGAAATATAAGCCAATTAATAGCCACCATCTAAGGACATGACCTCAGTGTTGTCAAGCCCTGTTAAAATGTGAAAGTGGAGTCAATAAAATATTTTGAATCGTTAACATAAAACTGATAATTATATATGTAAAATAAGATATATCTTCAAATATATTTTTTGTAACAGCTGTTCAAGATATAAAACCATGTTTGCTGAATAATTGATTCCATTGAAATGAATGGTTTGATATGTAAAAACACCAGAGAGCCAGTTTTTACATTAAAGACAAACTGTATTGTGTTTTCTTTGTTTAAAATGTATTAATCAGCTTTAGAGTAGTGATGCTGCTGAGGATAGAGCCCGTGTGGAGCAGCAGCATCACCGGGATGCAGGATCCTCCTCCTCCTCCTCCTCCTCCTCCTCCATCTGTAAACTGGAGGAGCATCTTCTCCCTCTGACGTCATGACAGCAGCATCAGCTGTTAGCTCTGCTTTAAGCCTTTTCGCTGCCGATCGCTGCCTGCACAAAGGAAATATATGAGATCCCCTCTAATCCCTGAAATGGCGACACAGGAGGTACAGCTGAACGAGACTCTCTCCCACCTCAAAACGGAGTCGGAGACGCTGAAGACGAAGCTGGAGGAGGAAAGAGCGAAGCTGCACGATGTCGAGCGTGAGTGCTGAAAATGGAGAGGCCTCGGTTCACCGCTGCGTTTACACTGTGACGGGACAAATAACAGCAAATGTCTCATCACAGACTCGTGTATTTTAGCGGGAGGTCAGATATAGGTGCTGTTAACAGGGATGTGAGTGTGTGTGAAGTGATTATTGACCTGATGGTCTCGACGGTACCTCGGATATTTTTTTGAGAGGCTGTTTGTTTGCTTCCCCATTTTACAGCCCACTGCTTCCATCCCAATTTATCCTATGTGATGCTTTATCCAATCATATCTCTGCTGTATGGCACATGCTAAACAAGATGTGGGGAAAGAAACCTTAAAAACAGGCTGTTTGTGATGCATGTTTTATGAGCTGTGTGAGGACATGACAGATTGAACTAAGATTTATCGCAGGCCTACTTTAATCCTTATTGCTCCTGGAAATATTAATCCAGGGTGTATACAGCAGAGGGTTTAATGTATCATGTGTGTGTGTGTGTGTGTGTGTGTGTGTGTGTGTGTACAGTACATCAGGTGGCCGAGAAGGTGGAGGGGCTGGGTCAGTTTGTCATGAAGACCCGAAGAACTCTGAAGGGACATGGCAACAAAGTTCTGTGTATGGACTGGTGCAAGGACAAGAGGAGGATCGTCAGCTCCTCACAGGTCACACACTCTCCTCATAATTTTAGCCTTTATATTTGACCCTGTAGAGCCAGTTTATGAAAGCATATGGCCCACAGTGTGTGTGTGTTTTTAATGCAGTTGTTCTAATCTCTTTGCAGGATGGAAAAGTGATTGTATGGGATGCTTTCACCACCAACAAGGTAACTTCTCCTTAATATACGGGAATTTTATTAAAGAATCATCTTAGTAAGACGCTGAGATTTTTAGAAACATTTTTACATTACCCATCCCTATGGTATTGTCTTAAAAGCTTGTTATGAACCAGTTTGCAGCTCCTACTGTACACCAAGTCAACCTTCTGAATCTTTGACTACAGTCTGTATCAGCAGCTTATGGTGACTTTTGACCCCTCATCAGAGGTTGTGTTTTATTAAGTCTGAGAGGATAATTATTTGTGTTCAGTATTTGGTATCTCCAAAGACGAAAGCAAAAAGTAACATGAGAAAAATAAGCAACATTTTTGTGTTATTTAAAATGTTTATTTCAATCAGGAGAGACTCATACTGAGTAAAATAGTATTTATTTACATTGTTGAAAAGTATGAGGAATGTGAACAGTCTCCAGTGATTAATGCAATTCAGTTTTTCAATGTTTTTTATAAACCCCAATATCACAAATCACAATTTGCATCAGAGGGCTTTAAAGCATACGACATCCCTCTGTCCTTTAGACCCTCACAGCGTATAAGGAAAACCTCCCCAAAAAGTAGTGGAAATGGAAATGGAATGAAAAAAAGGAAAAGGAAAAGCAACTGAGGAGAGATTTATCTTCCAGAAGGGAGAGATGTGCAATAGATGTTGTACAAAGACCCCATCGTGAACACCAGGGAACGCCTCTATTAGTTTAGTTTATTTAAAAGGGGGCAGCGCAAATGAATAAATACACATGGTAAAAATTGCCAGAAGTAGCCAAAAGGCTATTTTTCATCATCTTTTTTTTTAGGCTACCTAAAATACAAAAAAAAAGCACAAAAGAAACAAAAAAACACCCCAAAACAAGAAAAGTCACACCAAAAAACAAACAAATAAAAAATATATATAGGGCATACAGTTTAAAAGACGTCTTTGAACATCAACAAGAAATTATTTTAACTTTTTAGTCACAAGAATGTTATGATCATCAAATGTGTGACTCAGTGCTAAAACCTGAGGCAAATTTGATGCAACATAAGAAGCTTGCGCTTTTCGACAGGCCATCATTGAAAATAAGAACCTGTTCTTAATTGATCTGCCTGGTTAAATAAAGGTTAAATAAAAAAATAAAAACGTAAACGGACGTGCAGTTTTAAAGGCACTAAAGGCAGCAGTGACATGTTTTCATATAGAACAACACTGCAACACTAGGACATAATATTAGCAGCAGCAGAAAGGAGTTTACATTTATAAGGACTATAGAGTATAAATGCCAGTGGTGGTGGTGGTGGTGGTGGTAATAAGATGGAGAGGTTGCTGAGGATCTGGATGTGATGAGGAGTGGACTTTTAATGAGCTCGACCTCGGGCTCTGGATATGATGACTGGAGGTGGAGGAGGGCGCGAAGATTCCGACTAAAATGTCAGCTGACAGCAGCAGAGAGAAAGACAGATTTAAATTTTGAAAGCAGCAAAATGATTGGCTGATAGAGATTGTGAGAAAATTGATTGGTTGAAACTGGAAAAATGAACTCCCATTATCAGGTGATTAGAAGAAGTAGGAGGAGTGAGACAGAGATAACTGTGACTGAATGAAGCGTAAAGAAAGTCTTCCTGGTTTAACTTACGTTAACCTAACTCAACACAATCATTTTTTGACTCCTCAGATTTTTATTTCTACCTTTTGGGGGCGTCCTCACCCGCAGATTAGGAATCAGGAATCAGGCCACAACAAGCATACGAACATATTCTCTCATTAATATATACAAGCTTTATTTAATCAGGAAATCTCATTGAGATCAAGATCTCTTTTGCAGGAGAGACATGAGCACAGCAGATAGTAAGAAAAACAAACATAGCCAGACATCACAAAATGTAGCATCAGAGACATCACTAAATAAACTTGAAGATAAAAGGTTTTATAATATCATTTGGTTTTATGGAGACGGTGGTGGAGAGCATTACACATCAAACTCAGCAAAACATTCAGTGAGCCCTGCTGCACATGTTTCTCCACTCTTTTATTTGGTCATTTTCTCTTCAATTGGACCCCTGCTCGTATATAATAACAGAATAATATTAGTGTGATAAATAATTTAAAAAATAATGGAGAAACAGCAGACAGTACGCCCAGTGAAGAAGTGAGTATAAAGCTCATAAAACAGGGCTCGTTAATAGTGTCAGCTCATAAAACCATGATGTAGTGTTTGTAAAATATTGTGACTGTTACCAAGTGTTGACTGTTTAATATTTGCATTAAAGGTAGGAGGGTTTGACACCTCTTAAATTACAGGAGGCAGATGTGTAGACATCTGTTGAGCCTCTAATTTAGACTCTCCCCATTATTATTATCGTGTAGAAAACAGGCAGGAGGAAGCATGGAAGATTTCAGATTTAGAATACTTAATTGATCCCCAGAGGGACATGGGAGATGTTACAGTTGCTCTTATACTGTATATAGATGTAGAGACCTTATGAGAAAATAGGAATAGGTGTGGTATTTGTGTGTGTTTCACGTTGTACAGTTTTGCAGTTAAAATGAGTATCCTATATCAACAGGATATCCACAGTGTGCTATGATGCAAAAGATGCAAAGTCCCATTTTTATGAACGAAGACAGAGAGGAAAGGACACCAGATATTGCTATCAGAGTTTGACTTTGACCACAAGAATGTCTTTTAAAAGACAGTTTGCCATTGTAAAGTTGTTATTTTGGACAAACTGTAACACTGATAATCTCTCACAGCCTGAAGCTTCCCTGTTCTGCTCTAATTAATTGATTCTAATGAATCTGATTCATCTCACTGTCCCGGTGCGGCTCACACAGCTTTGTCTTTTGATATTTATTAGGAGCATGCTGTGACAATGCCTTGCACCTGGGTGATGGCCTGCGCCTACGCCCCCTCCGGCTGCGCTGTAGCTTGTGGGTGAGTGTCTTAAAACACGTGATGATCCAAATGTAGCGTGTCGTCTGTTTGGTGTTTTTGTAAATTGGGGTTATTTTCCTGTCGCAGGGGCCTGGATAATAAATGCTCAGTGTATCCTCTGTCTCTGGATAAGAATGAGAACCTGGCCGCCAAGAAGAAGTCAGTGGCCATGCACACAAACTACCTGTCTGCCTGCAGCTTCACCAACTCTGATATGCAGGTGAGAATATCGACACTACTCATGAAAACAAAACATCCACCGAAAGAAATACTAGTTGTGTGTTTCCTATTGTCACACAATTAAGAACAGCCACTCTTACATCCTGCAAACACGACTGCTTTTCTATTCATCACCATTTCTCTCTCATTATTAATCAGAAATCACTGCCTTCCATATCCCAGCACAAGGAGCTCCCCCACTTTGTTAATAATTCACAGCAGCCAGTTGCTCCTGGTTTGATGTTCTGGTCACATGACGTTTCACACAGCAAAGACAATCCATTTATAGCCGTGTGTTAGCCCACATCGACTTTTACTGGTCTTTACAAAGGCCGTTATTCTTCCTCCTCATCGTCTGCCTTGTGTTAAAGATCCTGACGTCCAGCGGGGATGGGACGTGTGCATTATGGGATGTGGAGAGTGGGCAGCTGTTGCAGAGTTTCCATGGACACGCTGCAGACGTGCTCTGTCTGGACCTGGCCCCCTCTGAGACTGGAAACACGTTTGTTTCAGGGGTGAGGACATCTTTTACTACAGTTTATTAACATTTAAACTTTCATATATTTCCTCTTATTCTGCGTTATTGTATTTTATTGCAGGGCTGCGATAAGAAGGCCAATGTGTGGGACATGCGTTCAGGACAGTGTATTCAGTCCTTTGAAACTCATGAATCAGACATAAATAGTGTGCGGTAAGTGATTGCCTCCAAATGGCTCAGTAAATTTTGAGATTTAAATGTAGATATAAGCATATTTATTTATCATTCAGTGAGAAAAATGCTGATAATTAAAATCCTGTATGTGTATTTATTGTGTCGTAACATCTTTTGAATTATTCCGATTTTGTTTATTGATATGTTTGTAGAAAAAAAATTAAACAACCTAGAAAAAAAGTGTTACTTTTAGCTCTTTCATCCTCAGCTGCAGTGTCTTTTCACATCCCACCACTGGGAGTCGCTATTCAAATCCTACACCAGATACAATATTGGATCCTAACTGTGGCTGTCTGTTTCTTTTTCTCATAGATACTATCCCAGTGGAGATGCATTTGCATCTGGCTCAGATGATGCAACAGTAAGTAATCAGATATTCACCACGTGATGTGCAGTTGGAAGCATAATGAAAATTCTCTTTAACATTTCAACACTGACCTTTGTTACAGTGCCGCCTGTATGACTTGAGGGCAGACAGAGAAGTGGCCATTTACTCCAAAGAGAGCATCATATTCGGGGTCTCCAGTGTTGATTTCTCTCTCAGTGGTAAGAAATGTAAACATCTGTATCAGTCTGACTGTGCAAAGAAACAGCAGTTAAAGCTGGAGATGGGGACTTTTATAAAAATAAGTTGTTGTCATATTTGTTTTAACTGTCATTACATCCACTCAGTATTACATGAGACAGATAGTCTGTGAAAAAATCAGGCTCCTCCTCCTCCTGGTTGTGCTCCAGGATCTATGCGGCTCACAGAAAACAACCAATCACAGCCGAGGAGTCGATCATATGAGTCACTGCTTGTCAGTGGTGGGGAGTAACTAGTTACATGTTATTAGATTACAAAATAATTGTAATAAGTTACATTTGCTGAGGAGAAAAACACGTGATTAAATTACATTTACTAATCAAAATTTCAGTGATTACAAAGGGGTTATATCTGTATTCTCTTTGGCCAAATGTAATAAGTGATATTACTCTGGTGAATTAATCAAAACAGTTACATTGCTTATTACATTTTTAACAGAGTAACTAGTTATCTGTAACCTAATACATTTCAAAACACTGCTGCTCGTGAACTGCAGTCAAACTAGGCAGCACTGATCAAATGTGAATCAAGATTCTATTAATGCATCTCCTATTTCTCACCTCAGTTGTTTTCAGAAACATATGTTAGTGCACTGTATAGCTTTAAAATGATAAAGTTTGTGATCTGGCCGCCATGTTGGACACAGTCGGGCCAAAACCAACTGGCTTGAGCAAAACTTAATCATTTTACAGCTCAACAGTGCACTAAAATATGTTTCTGAAAACATTAGAGGTGAGAAATAGGAAATGCAGTAACAGAATCTCAATTCATATTTGATCAGAGCTGCCTAGTTTGACAGTTTGACATAATTGACAGCTGTGTTCGAGACTGCTCAGCTATGATTGATTTTAGCAATTTTTTAGTTTTTTTTCTGTCTCATGTTGTACTGTGTGGATGTAGCGACAGCTCCAGGCAAAAGTTATTTTCATAAAAAGTCACCAACTGTAGCTTTAATGACAAATTTCACTGTATAGTAGAGTTAAAGGAGTTTATGTGTTTTTTCTATCTTTCAGGACGGCTACTGTTTGGTGGCTACAACGACTACACCATAAATGTTTGGGATGTTCTCAAAGGAACACGGGTGTCTATTCTGTTTGGACATGAGAACCGTGTCAGTACGCTGCGTGTTTCCCCAGATGGGACGGCCTTCTGCACGGGTTCCTGGGACCACACCCTTCGGGTATGACATGTCGGATATTGTTGTCTGATCTGACAGCTTTTACATGCGCAGTGACCTCTCTGGTGACATCGTGTAACGTCTGCTGTCTGATTTTTTTTTTCCAGATCTGGGCTTAAGGATGAAGACACAGGATTGAATGGTAGACAGACCTACTGAAGACACAACAACCTTTCTGTTTGCTAGAGTACAATCACAGAGATAGAGACTCAGTTTTGGTTGTACATAGGGCATATCAATAGCATTGTATATACTCCAGTCTCATGGCCACGGTAGATTTACATATTTCAGAGAACAGTTAAACCAAATGGCACGCTTGTATTACAGTATGATTGAGAGAAAATTGCACAGACGTACTTATGGTTACTACAACTTAAGATGTAAAATGTATATTGCAGAAAATAACATTGGTAGTGACTAGCATCAGTCTAGGATAGAAATGACACAATAAAGTGATGTATTGTATGTGCCCACTTAAAGGACATGTTTATTTATTTGTGTTTTTGCACAAAATGTAATGGAGGAATGCAGACTGTAAAAGAAAATGACATACTTGGAAACAGAATACATCTGTATGAGAAGTTGTCAGGTTTCATGAAGGCCTCAGCTTCACTTGGCTTGACTTTCACATGTCACAGATGGAGAATAGAGAGACTGTGGCTCCTCTGTAAATGAGAAATGTTAGAATAGGAAGATGATTAGACTGGCTTGTAGAATTTAATCAACATTAATTAGTCTGAAGCCAATTAAAAATGATACTGGATACGAGGGAGCATTGGCACAAAATATTACAAACCAAAGTACAAATTTGTAGTTTATTAAAGATGGAACAATATATAATTTCACACCCTGTGCACCCAACGAGCCTTGACAGCAACGCACTTGCCAATATTATTCCTATGTAAAGAAAGCACATATTACTGGTAAACTTAAAATACATGGTGTTAATTTTCCTTCCCTATGGTTTTAAAAGATGGTATACTTTTCATCTGTCTGTTTCCAGCTGTGGAAGCCACTCCCTGCTCTATGTGCGCATCCGGTCACTGCAGACACCCTGAACCTGTGGTCCCCCACTAGATATCTAAATACCAATATATAAAAACATGTTTAAACTCTTAGAATGTACTCCTTTTCATTCAGTTGTCCAATGGCTGTAATTTCATATTTACTGTAATTATTTTATTGTAGTTTAGTGTACAGTTATTAAAGGGGCTGTTTATCAACATCTGACTTCTGAATATTATTCTTTTCTCATTGTTCTTAAATTATTGTCTTAATATCCTGTCAATCTACTGAGCTAGTTAAAGCTAATGTGCATTGTCTCTGTTTAAGGTTTCTAATAAAGTTTCCCCAACACAAGCGGAAGTGACATCATCAACGAGCCTCGGTCACTCTGCTGAATCAAAACAATGGCCGACTGGGAAGCTAGCATTTTACCTCCTGTGATCATTTTAAATGTTTAACAATTAACTTTCACTGACTCGGATTAATAGACTCTTTCTGGGATGGATAGATGATTTAATAAGTGTATTTTGAAGGACATAAAAACAGCTGCCAAGTCCCGCTTTTCGCTGCCAAGATGAGCGATGTTGTGGAGAAGACCCTGACAGCTCTGCCGAGCCTCCTGTCCCTAGACTCTCAGCCTGGATCCACTAAACTGTCCTCCACCTCCAAACTGGGAAACCTCATCAGAGGGATCACAGAGCTGACGTCCAAACATGTGAGTGTGTCCTGAAACACTGGAGCTGAGCTGAAATAAGATGAGTCAGTTGTTGACGAAATGCTCCAACGTTAGCATGCTAAGCTAACTCAAAAAAGGTGTGTTAATGTGTTTCAGCTACTTATTGTATTATGCCACGTATTCTGCACAGTGCAGTGCTGTGTTTTAGACTGATTCACACAAACTCTTTCGTTCCTGTAATGTTATTATCACGTGGTAATACATTTGAAATCAAAAATCAGACTGTTTTTAAAACATGTCCTTGTTGGTGCGTTCAGGTGCCTGTGATAAACTCAGATATTCGAGGTGTTCAGAGTCGGTTGCCAAAATGTTTTGCATTCACATCCCATGTTGCAGAGACGTTACACCTGGAAGGCAAACACAGACACTGTGAAGAAATATTGCTGGTGTTCTTCAAGTCCCGGATGCTTTAATATCCCACAGACACGTGAATGCACCATTTAGGAATTGTTTACAGTAGGTTTACAGCTAAGGATCACTGTGCAGTCATTGTGTGCTGGCATGGTATGGCTCAGGTAATGGTTGAGAGTACAATATAAAATAGTTTAATGTATTCAAAACAGTTTAAATATACATAAAAATATGACATACCTAAGTGTATCATTGTTTTCTTCTAAAGGGTCCATGTACACAGTGCAGGAACCCCACTGTTATTGTATTGGGATTTCTTGGGCTTCATATTGTTCATATGCTGATGTTCAAATGTTGCCCTTTTATTGGGACCCAGTACCTTGTGGTGATCGGGATTCAGGTCTTGTCAGCGGCATGATAAACTCACTGGCTCAAATTCGGCTTTTGCCCAATGGCAATTTTATGTTTGATATGCTTACACCATGTGCCATCTGTGTGAAATGTAACATACAAGGATCTTGTTTATTGCTGCATGCAGCTGTGTTTTTGTTTGATACATTTTTGTTTTCTTAACTTTTCCATCACCCTTTTTGTGTTTGATGATTTTCTAATGCCAGTTTTAAGACAAATAAACAACACATCAGTCTTTGTCAAGGATAGAATGATACAGCTCCAACATTATTTTTCCAGTTGTTTTTTTTTACACTTTACATCTGGTGTTTTCACAGACCACCAACCTTTATCAGGATGGAGACTGTCTTGTGACATATGAGAAAACAGAAACTAAAAACTAGAACATGAAATCATATCAACAAACAATCTCAGAAATGGATTAAATTATTTTAAATCCACAACATTAAATACAGTATAGTTGTAAGATGTTTTTTCAAGGTGCAAATATTATTGGATTTAAAATCATAAAGCAGTACATTAAGATATACACCTCCTTATTAGGAATGCTATGTTGCAGCCACTGTTAAATATTTGCATTAAAGGTAGAGGGGTCTGACACCTCTTAAATTATAAGACGGAGCTTATTCCATTCCCTTACCATCAGCACAGTGGCAAAAATCCTTACTTATTGTTGTCTCAAATCTGTAAAGGTTTGAATTTGCTTCATTGGCTCACCTTCCTTTTCTCACCTTCTTCAGATAGTTGTTGAAAAAACTACCTTGAAGCACTTACCTGTAGGATACTGATAAATAGAGCATGGCAGTGCCAGTGTTAGCAGGCATTATCTCAGTATTTGTTTTGAACATCTTGTATGTGTTTCCGCTTTTTTTCAGGAGGAGGAAAAACTTATTCAACGTGAACTAGCGGCAATCAAAGAACAGGTGTCCTCCCCCAACACCTCCATGGTATGATTCTCATGATATTCTTTTGTAGCTTTGTAAAGCAGATCATTAAAATCAGTCCAGTGATGCCAGAAATCATTGATGTGTTTCCTTCTTCTTTGTATCATAATCTGATTCAGAGGCAAATGAAGGAGCTCATGGTGAGAGCGATCTACTGTGAAATGCTTGGTTATGAGGCTTCGTTCAGCTATATTCATGCCATCAAACTGGCTCAGCAGGGCACTGCTCTGGAGAAAAGAGTTGGTATGTTTTAACCCAGTGGCGCTGCAATTCTCGCGTTGTCTCGTGATCAACACACGATGCATGATTAGTAGCTTTGTGAGTTTTTAAAGTAGTGATTTAAATAAGTTATTGTGTCTGATTTGCAGGTTATCTCGCCGTATCTTTGTTTCTGAACGAAAGTCATGAGCTGCTTCTTCTCCTTGTGAACACTGTATTAAAGGTGGGTGTTGGCATTTTTACAGCATTTGTCATCATCACCTTGTGTCTGCACATGTTGATGTATTTTGTGTTTTCAGGATCTTCAGAGCACAAACCTTATTGAAGTGTGCATGGCTCTAACTGTCGTCAGCCAGATGTTTCCCAAAGATATGATTCCTGCAATCCTTCCTCTGGTCGAGGAGAAACTGAATCACCCAAAGTAAGAAATGCTCTGTGGCTCTCAAGTCTAACTAGTCACCAATATGCTTTAAAGTGCATTTATACATATGGTGAACTGGAGCATTAAAAATCAGCTTGAATATTATGATTCATACGGTTTTTGTATTTGCAGAGAAATCATTCGGCGGAAAGCGGTCCTGGCTCTTTATAAATTCTACCTAATAGCACCAAATCAAGTTCAACACATCCACAACAAGTTTCGGAAAGCTCTGTGTGACAAAGACCCGGGTGTCATGACAGCTTCTCTGCACATCTATTTACAGCTGATCCAGGTAATTTGTTTTTCTGGAGGGCTCTGGCCGGGTTTGGACAGGATGGAAAAGTGTGGAGATTGATTTTAGTAGTCTCAGGTCTGGATAAGTATTGAGGAAAAATGTATGGAAAAATATTTGTGTTTTCAGACTATTGCCCCTGTTCTGTTTACTAAAATATAAAATTTAGAATTTCCGAAAATAAATTGATCATACAAGCTCAGTGTCTTTCATGGGGTTTGGAGCAGGCAGCCAGCACAGCCAAAATGTTCACCACTGTTTGAGAGAGTGTCAGACAGAGTTAGCAACCAGGCAAGAAGTAAATTGTGTGACTGAACACTACGCAGTTACACACTACGCAGAGCTGCCTCTACACCTGTACGTCACAGCCTGCAAAACAGCTCTGCCTCATGTGCCTTATAACTCAACCAAATCTGTGACCATAATAGTGAGAGAAATTGCCGCAGTATCTTTGAAACGCATATACACATAATACCACAAATAACTAAATATTAAGCTTGTCTGAACTTTTATGAGATGTGCAGTGATGTAGTTTTCAGAAAAATAAATGTACTGTCTTATTCTGCATGATGACACCTTATAGATGTGTTCATTGTTGTTTCTATAGACAACGTTGCTTCCAACTCAGAACCATCTCCAGAATAAGGCATTTCCTATCACCTTCTGATCTACAAAGTCATTCATGCACAGATATCATCCAGGCTGGACTACTGTAACCCCCTCTCCCCTAGGAATTTCCCAGACTACCAAAATACAAAACGCTACTGCTGAGACCACATCACCCTCATCCTCGCATCCTTACATTGGCTCCTTGTTCATTTCAGGATACAATTTAAAATCCTCAGAATTGTCTGGTCGCCTCTACATATATCTCAGAGCTTCTCATTCTGTATAGCACCACTAGATCGCTCAGATCCACCCAAAGTGGCATGCTGGCTGTGCCCTGTTAATGGAGAAAAAACAGGGCGCGGACAGGGCTTTTTCTGTAGCGGCTCCTCAGCTCTGGCATAGCCTGCCGGAGGCCATTAGACAGCTGATGCTTTTAAAATGCACCATAAGGCACATTTTTATTCCCTGGGTTTTGTTTGTTGTTTGAACTTTTTCAGTTTTTTGTCTGATTCCCTGGGTTTACATTGTGTTCAAACTTGTTTTATTTAAATCTTGTTTCTGTGGACTTTAATGTCTCTATACTTGTATGTTTTTACATATACATCTGTCTTCGTTAAGCACTGTGGCTCAAAGGCTGTTTGGCTTTTTCAAAGTGCTCTATAAATGTAATGAACTTGATAGTTGACACAGTGAATAAACACACTGCGCAGACACCATGAAATTAAATTATTTTACTGTTTTTAAACTTGCTTTCACATGTTATTTAAAAAAGAGAATTAAAAGAATCGTTATAATCAATGATATGATATGTTAAAGGAAGATAACATCGTCCAACTTTTTGCGTAGGAGTGTAGACTGAACGGCTATAATGGGTTAATGCAAGTTTTTTGAGGGCTGGCTTTTTGTACTCAGATGTCAAATATGGTCTGAAAAATTTACCATGACGTCTTGAAATTTGGGTGAAGACAAGCATAGAGTTTTGATATGGAAAATGTGCAGGAACCCTGTTCTGGTTTGAATTTCCATTGGTGTAATCCAATCACATATTTGTCTTTTGCTACAGGAGAATCCAGAAGGTTATAAGGACCTGACAGGAAGTTTTGTCACCATACTGAAGCAAGTGGTGGGAGGAAAACTACCCATGGATTTTAACTATCATAGTGTCCCTGCTCCATGGCTGCAGATTCAGCTCCTCAGAATACTGTCCTTACTTGGGAAAAATGACCAGAGGTAAATATTTTTGTCCCCTGACGAACTGGATGTTTATGCAATGTGGGGGTTGTGCTTTGCTCTCAATCCAAGAACATTTTGTGAGTGTGTTCTTTGTTTGACAGCACAAGTGAGATCATGTATGAAGTCCTGGACGAGTCTTTACGAAGAGCAGAGATGAATCATAACATCACCTATGGTATGCCAAATTTTAAAGTACAGTTGTTTTTTTTTTAATAAATTTGGTTGTTTAAAATCATTTAAGTACTTCCTACAGCCACTTGTTGAAATTTGTCTTTTTTTTCCCAGCAATATTATACGAGTGTGTAAAATGTATTTACACAATTCATCCCAAATCTGAACTTTTGGAAAAAGCTGCAAAGTGCATCGGCAACTTTGTTCTGTCTCCGAAGATTAATCTCAAATATCTTGGTAAGAATCAAATAAAGTGGTTATTTTCATTAACCATCAAGATTTCAGATATTCACTGTAGTAAATTGTTTTATCAATTGTTACTGTAGGCTTGAAGGCCCTCACCTATGTGGTCCAGCAGGATCCCAAACTGGCCCTGCAGCATCAGATGACCATCATAGAGTGCCTCGATCACCCCGACCTCATCATCAAGCGTGAAGTGAGGCACATACTGTTGTGGTTTGGATTTTGGTGTCATAAAATTGTGGGTTTACCACTTTTTTTAATCTGATTGCTCGTAGACACTGGAGTTACTTTTTCGGATCACCAACGGCCAGAATGTTACAGTCATCGTCGAGAAGATGCTGGAGTTTCTACGCATCAATAAAGACGACTATACTACCATCGACCTGGTGGGGAAGGTGGCAGAACTGGCAGAAAAATATCCTTCTGAGTGTGTTGACCATACTACGAGCAGGAGATAGTGCTCAGGTTATGTGAATTCATCCCTGGTTTCCCACTGCACATGGAAAACCCCTATTGATCCTTGAGGAATCAAAATCATAGCTAAGGCCCCACCTGCTACATCTCATAAAATTCATAATGTTTTAGAACTGAGATCTTGTTTTAATGTTCTGTTGAGTAATTGTTTTGCACAGTAAAACTTAATCATGGTGGTGAAGAAGTGAATTTCTTGAAACTTATTTCATCTCTTTGCTGCAGCTTTTCACTGCACTTAAACACAAACCAAAGGTGCAGTTGTTCAGGCCTTCAAAAACCAAGATACGTCTGGTTTTATGAAATTGGAAGTGCGCAATCTTGACAAACAAGCTTATTGGCTCTAAAAGTGTCACAAACTTTACTTTCTCTGAAGTTTAAGGGGCTTTATTTTACACAACTTCTCATCCTGACGCAGTTTCAGTTAAGACAAAGTCAGTAAAACCTGAACTGAAGAAGCCTTTTGGACAAGAGGTAAAATGTCTTCAAGAAACTCAAGCAGCTCCAGTTGCCTACGATATAGCACTTAAGATTACCATGACCTGGATGATTGAGAATCTTCACCAACAAAGCAGTAAAACCTGATTTATTTATTGATTTATTAGCTCTCATATAGACTTATACTGACTCTACTGGACTGTCCCGAGCCCAATGAGCTGCAGCCTCAGTTTCTCAATGCTAAAGCTACCAGTAAAGTTTCGATCAAATTAAATTAGATTGTGGTTGAAAAACAGAAATTTGATCCTCAAATAACACCCTGCTGTATTATCCTTTGTTTGTTCCTCTTTATTGTGTTTGCTGTTTTCCTATGAGCCATTATACATATGCACCAGACAATGAATGGTTCATTGAGACCATGAACACAGTGTTTTCAGTGGGTGGTGACATGATGCAGCCCGACATCCCGAATAGTTTCCTTAAACTGCTGTCTGAGGGTGAGAAAACCACACTCAACATATTCTTTACTTCTGCTGTGTTGTGATGTTTCAGTTCAGTAGTTTGGTGTTGATCATATTTTTGTAATGCTGATTTTGCTTGAATGTCTCAGGGTTTGACAGCGTGGAGGAGGACAGGAAGTTGAGACTGTTTGCTGTTGATTCATATGTTTCTCTGCTGCAAGGAGAGCCTGGCAAACTGCCACAGCGCTTCCTCCAAGTCATCAGCTGGGTGAGTGCTGTTTGCACAATGAGCAGTTTGTATGATTCTTATGTAATAATAATGAGAACAAGAAGCAGAGGAAGGAAGAGGAATACAATGTGCGGTTTAAAGCATACTTTACAGATTACTTTGTGATTTACAGGCATTAATACAAAATGTGGAAGTGTTTGCCAACAGCCAGATCAAGCTGAGTAAGATCATAATGTCAGTTTGATGTATGTCTGGTGCCCTGGTAGCCTAAAAATCCGAGATGGAGACACATGAGTACATTTTTACAGGAATTAAGTAACATCAGATAAAACAAAAAGGGGTTGCAAGCATGAAGTTATATTTTCTAAATCTTTTACAGATAAAAACATTTAAGGGTAACTTAAATATTTTTTAACCTGGACTCTATTTCCCCATGGTTTTGTGTGTAAGTGACTAATGGGAACAACACTTTTTGAAACTGATTTAGCACCGAGCGACAGCGCTTCAGCCAGCAGCTGCAAACAGACTTTAATGTCACCACTTAGGGCATTTGTGCACCCTTAATGTATGTCCACTAAAAGCGTTTTGTTTTGCCACTGACAGGCTCAGGTTATTTGTAATGGCTGACAACATTATGGAAAGGATCCTCACAGAGATGGGCCTTTTATTAAATAGTAAGATCCTTTTTGTTTAACCAGGAATGGCCCAGAATCACTATTAGCAAAGCCACCAGACTCCATTTAAATAAACAGTAATTTTAGTGTGGATGGCATGGTGGTGCAGTGGTTAGTATTGTCGTCTCCCTGGTTCAGATCCGGGGTGGTGGAGCCCCTCTGTGCAGAGTGCGGTTTTCTCTAGGTACTCCGGCTTCCTCCCACAATCGAAAGACTTACAGGTTAGGTTAATTGGTGACTCTAAATTGGTAGTAGGTGTGAATGTGAGTGTGAATGGTTGTCTGTCTCTATCAGCACGTTTACATGCACGGGCTAAGCTCATAGCTCGGCTAATAAGTCAAGTCGGATTCTCGTCTTGTCTGAATATACATGCAGAAGAGAAAATCAAATTTATTTATCGAAGTACGTCTGACTCCTCTGCGATAGGCGGCGCTGTGTCCTTTTTAATGTAGTGCGTATTGAACCAGTTCCGGTTGACTCGAAGAGGAAGCTAACGACAAATGAAGATGGCAGAGATGGATGTACTTTCCTCATCCATTCAGAAGTGCTTCTTCTGCTCCTCGGTTGCCGTGGTGTTTGTTTGTTTTTCCAGGAGTTAGTGCACTGCTATATACTGAAATGCTGCTACGTCATCTCCTTCTTTTTGTGGGTGAAAGCCTCTGATAGAAAGAGTGGTGCATGCGCAGAACGCCGAGTCCGACTCCCATCGGACTAAGTGGGTACATGCAGCAATAGTTTGATTTTCAATCGAATTATCTAGGTGTGTTAGTCAAGCTATGGATAGTCCAGGTTCAGTCGGACTAAACTGTTTACATGCATTTAAAAGTCTGGTTTCAGTCGGACTAAGCCAATAATTCAGTTTTCTCAAACTGCATGTATACGCACTGTATGTGTTAGTCCTGTGATAGTCTGGCAACCTGTCCAGGTTGTACCCTGCCTCTCGCCCAATGTTAGCTAGCAAAGGCTCCAGCCCCCCATGACCTCCAAAGGACAAACGGCTACAAAAAATGAATGAATGAATGAATTTAGTGTGTATAGACATGACATGACATGTATTCACGTCTAACTGGGTGAATAAAGAGTTTATTTGAACCAAACCTGAGTAGTTATAGTTGTTGAAAGATTCACAAATGTGATTTTTGCAAGTTTTATTTTGTCTCTGTCAACTTTGAATGAGTTGTGTTTTAAGATGATAAATTACTGTCTATTTAAATCGAGTCTGGTGACTTTGGCAATACCGATTTTGGGGCTGTGTCTGGTTAAACAAAAAAGATCTTACTCTCTAACAAAAACGTCAACTGCTATAGGGAGGGATCTGTTCTGTAATGTTGTCAGACACTTAAAATAATAATCTGAGCCTGTGGGTGGCAAAAACAAGCACTTCTAGTGGACACACATTGCATAATTATGTGTTTATATTGCAGCCTGTTTCACGGCTGCTAGCCATAGCGCTCTCGCTCAGTACTGGACCAATTTCAAAAATTGACCAATGAGATGTTTATTGATCTTCAGAGGAAGCCCTGCCTTCCTGCTCCTGTGATCAAGGGGGAGTCACTGGCAGCAGTGCAGCAGTATAAGTATTTGGGCACTGTCTTAGATGACAAGTTGTATTTGGATGTGAACACTGGCAGCATCTGTAAGAACAGCAAAACCAATGCCTGTTCTTTTTAAGGAAGCTGAGTTTTGATGTAGGTAGGACAATCATGAAATTGTTCGGATCTGCTTTTATTGAGTCCATTCTTTCTTCTAACATTGTCTGTTGGTTTGGTAATCTGAGCCTTAAACACAAAAACAAGTTGGAAAATAGTGATCAAGTTGTGCTGTAAGATCACTGGTGTTACTTTGAATAACCTCCAGCATCTGTATGAAGAGAGGGGCACCTCTAAAGCTTGGTCTCTTGTCTCAGACTCTCAACATTCCTTCCATGCTCACTAAGCGTGACATATCGTCCTTCATCCCGTCTGCTACCGCTTATCCTATCCCACAGTGACCACCTGTTGTCCATGATTTACCCCTGACAGTGTGTGATACTGGATTCTGTGTGTTTGTATTGTACTGGCTGTTTTGTTGTATTCATGACTGCCGTCTTTCAAATTGCCCCTTGGCACATTAAAGTTTACCTCACCTCACCTCACCTCACCTTACCTCACCTTCCCTTACCCTAATTGTTGCTCTCATTAGTCATTGACACACAATAACATGGGGCAACAGGGTCCAGCTTGAAAAATGATCGAAGGTTGAAGTTGATTCAAAGGAAAGTACTCCTCTTTACTTAAAAATGTAACCTATTACATACTGCGCAACATATTTTGACTGCACTGAAGTTTTGGCCCCTCTCTGCCATGCACAGGTCCTCGGTGAATACTCCTATTTGAGGGAGGAACTTGAAGCGGCCACAGTCCTCAGGCTGCTGGCCAAACTGTTGGACATGAAGAACACCACTAGTGAAACCAAGAGCTGGGTCCTCATGGCAATGACCAAGCTCTGCGAGAGTGGGGCAGGTATTTCTGTGGCCCAAGAGGTTTCTGAAACGTACAGCAGCTCCCTGGACACAGTGCTGAGACAGAGGGCTCAGGAGCTGCAGCACCTTAGCCAACACCCTGAACTCCGCGCCAGGGTGCTACCTCGAGACACCAGCCTGGAGCCCCTGGAGGTAACGAACAAGTTCAAGTTCTTAAACATCATATACACAGCACTTACAAAGAAGCAGTCTCCCTCCAACAATGCTCAATAAATATGTATAAAGGATAAAGAAAATGGGTAAAGACGAAATGACAATTGGAGTAATTGAAGTTAATTAAATAGGTCAAGTTATAACTTAGGGATAAAATATGACATGAATAAAATATAAAATACATTTTGGAGTAATTTAATATCATGCGCCAGCAGCCTCTCCTGCTGTCTGTGCGTCGGGGCTGGTGTGCCACTTTTACGACACACAGAACACACACAAACACTGAGTAGAGATGACGAGGTGGAAACAATGAAGTTAACAGATTAAAGAGAATAATTCCTTGTGAAATTTATTAGTTCTCTGAGAAACTCTTTCACATACTAGCAAAAGTTGGTATTGTAGCTGAAATATATCCAGTTAAATTGATATCGAATTGAATCGGGACCTTGTGCATCGAAATCAAATCTATTCAAGAAATCAGTGGCGATACCCAGCCCTAGTAGAAAAGTCAGTGAGATTTGAGAACAAGACTTCTCCTTGAGTGAGACTTGGTCACACACATGCAACAGACTGGATCAGGGTAAGATTAAGAAAAATACTTATTTCTCTGGAAGGTTTTTACCGTAATGTTTTGTGAGACACTTCTAATAACAATCTGAACCTGTCAGTGGCAAAAACAAACATTAGTAGTGGACGTGAATTGTTGGTGCACAATTGCCAACAGGGATTATATTGCATTTCGTCACTGTGGCTGCAGCTCTCTCTCCCAATACTGGACCGGTTCCAAAAATTGTTGTCTCCATCATTTATTTAGACACAAAAACATGTGAAAATAGGTTCAAAAACACCAACGTTTCCCTTTAAGTGTAAGGTATATTGTCTTTGTGATGTTGTTTACAATGAATACTCACAGAAACCTGGCATACTGAAAAAAGGAAACGTTTAATTTGACCTTGATTGTCTACTCCTGTTGAAACTTGTCAGAATGTAGTGTGAGAAAAACATCACAAAATGATTTAGCTGTTGGAACCACAGCAGTTTATGTTTCTTTGTAGTTCCTCCTCTCTGACAAAGAGAGTGCTTATTATCGGTTCGCTGGGAAATAAAACCTGCATCCACTTGCCCTCTGTGACACACAGTCGATTAGATTAATGACTCTATTTATCGGAATAATGGGGATCATCGTTTCGGTTGTAACCGTAGTAGCTGTTTAAGCATGTCTGGAGTGGTTTGATGGGTTTGGTTCACCACAGAACTCCATTCAGTATCGGATGGAAACAGAAAACAATAATAACTTTCTAATTATAAGAATGCGCTCATGCAATTTTATGGGCTTTATTGGCAAAACAAAATGTAAAAATGATATATATAATATGAGTTTGTGAGCACACACATACAAGTCCTGCAGAGCTTTTCCCAATTATCTTCCCATCCACGTTAAAGAAGTTTAAGTTTAAAGTTGCAGTTGGCGTTGGTGTTGGTTTCCAGGTGGATTCTTCTCTGTCATTTTTGGATGGATTCGTATCGGAGGCGCTGGCTGCTGGCGCTGCTCCATACAAGCCTCCCCATCAACGGCAGGAGGAACTAGCTCAGGCAAAAGGTAACAGATTGAGGTTCAGGTTGTGGCAGATTTGGCATTGTGCCTTGTTTTGGTTTGTTGTGACTGTGTTGTCTGCCTCAGCGTTGAGCCTGGAGCCATACGGCCTGTCCCTGCCCATCAGCATGTCCGCCTTGCAGCATCGCCGACAGACAGTCTCCTACACTGTTGTCCATAAGCTCTGGTCTGTCAGGCGACAGCACTGACCTCTCACACAAAGGAGGGTATGTAGACACACGCACACTTAACGCTGTCTGAATAAAAATAGCTTTAAAACAAATGCCTTTAGAGCTGATTTTTGTTTCAGTTCTGCAACTCTGAAGCTGGACGGTGTGAAGAGGGTGTGGGGGAGGGAGGGCTACCTGGCGCAGAGGGAACCTGTGGAGGAGTCTGCCCATGTTGAGGTTCCCAGTCCTGTCCGGTCACCCAGCCAGCAGGGAGAGGCTGACAGCTCACACAGCCAGACGCCCACTCCGATACAGACCCCTGAGGTTGAACAAGAGAAACAGCAGCTGGCCTCTTCGCTGTTTGTCGGCCTGGGCTCCCAAAGCTCTGTGTGCCTGGTGAGCTTTTTAATTCCTCTTTAACTGTTAGAGGTCAGAGAGTCTGAAGTAAAGACAGTGCAGTTCATTTTTCTGGTCTATTACAATTCAGAGCAGAGAGTGGGAAAAAAAGTGCTCTGCTTCACACATAAGTGAGATGAAGAGTGAGTCTGTTGCGTTAGCTCCACCTACCTTCTCTGGCAGATCAACCACTGCTGGGTGATGGAAAAGGCGTCACTAACTGTGCGCCACTGGTCATTTTTCTAGGACTATCGCCACAGACATCGAGTCTGCTACTGCAGTGCAAAGGCTTTCATCTAGTGGGCTCTAGGCTCAATAATGTTACCGAATTTAGCGATAGATAGTGACTAAGCAGACATTGGTTTCAATAAGATTTCCAAAATTATGACCTAAAACAATTAATCAGTATCAAAATAGCTGGGAACATTTTCTCTTGTTGATCAACTCTCGTTGTTTCAGCGCTTCACAGCTTTTACTGGCTCTGTAACTCTCAGCTATTCTGATGTGATATTGCAGCCATTTCCTACGTTCATTGTGGAAATTCACCTTTGATTAATGATTAAAATTGAAGATGCGTCGTGCATTACCACATATGCATCCGTTACAACTAAAACTTTTCCTTTCAACAGATGGGAAAATCTGATCCGACACCGCAGCGATTCAGAAGAAAAGCCAAAAGTCCAGGCTCGTCCTCCAGTGCCAGCGAGCAACTATCAAACTCTACTTCGAGCACAGTGGATAACTTGCTGTGTAACAACCTCCTGGACTCCAACATCACCTCAGAGTCAACCATTTCCTCGCCCGAAGAGACATCCCAACTCTCTCAAGGCCTCGCTACTGCAAATGGCACCTGTGATGTTGAGTTAGCCGACAGTGACACAAAGAGAAGAAGCCCCTCTCCTATTAGGGATAACGGTGCTGATCTGGCTCCACATGAAGACGGACCTGAAGACTTGAGTCTCAGTTCTCATCTCCCTGCAGAGCTCTCTGGACTGTCGCACTCAGAAATCACTCCTCTGTGCTCCAACCAAAGCCTGGCTGTCTCAGCCTGTCATGTGCAGAAAGACGATTCTTTAGTGCTGGTTGTTTTTACTCACAACTCCTCTGACTCGGACGTTCAGCAGATACTTCTAGAGCTTGACTCAGATGAAGTTGAGGTACAGTCATTATTGAACACAGAAGTATTAAAGGGAAAATTTGCCACCTTAAATGTGAACTGAAGCAATACGTTTCTCTGTGTGTGCTATATTGACCAAGACAGCCGAGTTTTCCTGCTCAGAGCCTTACCAGCAGTTCCTTTATGCACCAGAATGCATTTCACTTAACCCACTGGTCTATAGTTATTACTTTGTTGTCCAAAACATAGTGCAGTCGATGTTTATAAATTTTGCCTTTTGTGTGAACAAGCATGCACCAAGACAGCAATACTCTAAATTATTTTTTCCACATTATCCCCAGCAGCACATTACCTGTTTTACATCTTCAGTTTTTTGCCTTTCACAGTAAAAGCCCTCCAGGTTGGGGGAGAGTTACTGCCTCAAGTGAGGGAGTTCAAGTACCTCGGGGTCTTGTTCACGAGTGAGAGTAGAAGGGAGTGTGACATGGATCGGCGGTTTGGTGTAGCTTCTGCGCCAGACCTGTCGTGGTGAAGTGGGAGCTGAGCCGGAAGGTGAAGCTTTCAATTTACTGGTCCATCTACGTCCCAACCCTCACCTATGGTCATGAGCTCTGGGTAGTGACAGAAAGAATGATGTCGCAGATACAAGCGGCCGAATTGAGTTTCCTCCGTGGGGTGGCTGCGTTCAGCCTTAGAGATAGGGTACGGAGCTCAGATATTAGAGGGAGCTTGGAGCAGAGCCGCCATTTCTTCATGTCGAAAGAGGTCAGTTGAGGTGGTACAGTCATCTGATCAGGATGCTTTCTGGGCGCCTCCCACTGGAGGTGTTCAGGCACGTCCCTCTGGTAGGAGGCCCTGGGGCAGACCCAGAACACGCAGGAGGGATTACATATCTCATCTGGCCTGGGCATGCCTCGGGGTCCCCCAGGAGGAGCTGGAAAGCGTGGCTGTGGAGAGGGACGTCTGGGGTGCTTTGTTCAGCCTGCTGCCACTGCGACCTGGCCCCAGATAAGCAGATGAAATGGATGGATGGATGATAAAAGCCTGGCTTAATTTAGCATTTTAAGAAGAGGCAACTCAACAGTTGTCAACTGCCCTCTTGGTAGTCTTTTCCAGTTTATCTCCAGCAACGTACACATGGGCTCTCTCAGCATCCAACAAGAACTGCCCACACTGAAATTCATTGCAGCAGAAAAACATTTATTTCTGATGCCGTCAAGGGCAATTCGAGCAACGAGTTGGAGTTTGCTTTCAGCAGCTCGGGCTCTGGAGGGTCCCTGCCGGTCATATCCTCCTGCACAGCTTATGCAGCTGGCTTTAATATATATATGAATATCAGAGTCTTACTGTAAAATGTATCCTTGTCTATAACATTCTCTGCACTCACATTTTGGGATGCCATTTTTGCTGTTGGAAACTTAGCCAGTTTGCGATGCAAGCAAAGAGAACAAGGATGTTCTGTTTTAGAGCGGTATCGAGAGCCCGTCCCCTCGCTACTCAGAGGTGAAATCCAGTCTGTGGTTCTTCCTGCACACCAACTACATTACTGTTGTGTCAGATGAGGGTGCTGGATGCAGGAAAAAAAAGCAGTTAACTCTCAGTCAACATAGCATGCACTGAGGAATCGACTACATTTACGTTCAACACTGATTGGACATCCGCATAAAAGGTGGCATATTTCCCTCTTAAAGACGTCTTATCCTCTGCTTATCAGTCATTGACATTACAGGTTGTTTACTTGTCCTGTTTGTTTCAGGTATCCTGTGAGTGTGACAGTGTAGTGCAGGAGGTGAGAAGCCACAGTGTAGCAGTGTGTCAGTATTCCCTGAATGTGAAGAGGCCTTCAGTCCATGTTGAAGTGGTTGGGACGGTATCTTACCAGTTTCCTGTTGGGACACCTCAGTCATTGCAGTTCACGCACAAACTGCCTCTAACCATCTTCATCAGGTGAGATATTTTCTGCTTTTTCACAGGTGTGGCTGTGAAGAGGCGATTTGTCGCTCACTGTAATTCAACACATTTCTTTCAGACCCTTGATGGTATCCACAGAGGAGTACGGGACGATGTGGCTGGACTTCTCTCATGATACAAAGCAGAACCTGACGGTGATCAGCGACGGACAGGAACCTCTCACAGCCACTCTGAATGTGCTGAAGAAGAAACTTCATCTTCATGTTGTGGAAATCATAGGTGAACAGACATTTAGTTCTTTTTTTTTATAATCAGTAATTTTTAATGTTTTGAACAGAAATCAAATGGAATGCATCATATGGCCATATGAATCTGTGAAAATAGAGTACAAGGACCAAAGAGGGTACACAGTTGTATAGTTAGACAGAAGACAATGCTGAGACAAACTGACCAAAAGAAAATGAACAATACTAAAAAATAAAAGTACATAAATAAAAACAAATTAATTATAGTATTTCTCCACCTCATTGATAAGCCCTAAAGGAGAGGGCCGCATGTGCAGCCACAATACCCAGTTGGAAGACCCACACTCTGGCTGGCTGGTAAGGTGATCGCCTTCCATTCTGTTTAAGTTTTCTCCCCAGCGTGAGGGATGTCTGGTCGCAGTCTGCCTGGGGTGCAGTCAAGGGTTTCAGAGGGACAGGATCGCCCAGAACAAACACGCTTGGGCAGAATGGGATGTCTAATTTAAGGAGCATGTTGATATTCTCACATACATCAGACTAGAATTTTTGTGCAACGGGACAGGACCGCAACATGTGGAGGAGTGTGCCACTGCTCACCTCACACCTCCTGCAATTTGGGCTCAATCTCAGCTCTGTCAGACTTGACAGTCACTTTTTTGACTATCAGTCTTAACTTAAGGTCCACGTACTTACTTATTTCAGAGCTTCTGAACATTTTTATGTTGTCAGCTGCCATTTCCAAAATTTTAAATGAACCGTTAAGACCAAGTCATGAGTTTCATTACTCTTCTGTTAGGACATCTCAAATTGACCTAAATACACACGTAGAATGTGTAGTGGTACAGGATTTGACCCATAGGATGATATTAATGCAATCTACAGTTTCCATGTATTTTATGCTATTAGTGAGTAACCCTTTCGATGTTTCCCCGCAGGTATGGAAGGCATTGTAGCCTGCCGCCTCCTCCAGGATCAGCCGTGTCTGATGCACTGTCGTCTCCATGCGGGAACACTGGCTGTGTGGCTGCGCTCTCCGGTCCCCGACCTGCCTGACTGCCTGATGTATCACTGTCAGAGAGCTTTACAGGAGCACTGAGCCTCCGACTGCAACTCCTCCACTGACGCCACTGAGCAACACGACCACCTGACCCTCAGCCACTGAAGAGGAAGAAGGTACACAGGGCAGTGCAACACATCATCCTCATCTTCGTATTACAGTGTTTACCATTTGTTTTAACTTTTCCATGAAAGTTACGTCATTGGAATTTTTTTGTCCACTAGTCTGATGGAATAATCCACATCTGTTTGAAAGTCATGGCTGGTAAAAACCTCAGGGCCAAAAGATCGTGTTTGATGTTTTCAATATCAATAATGTCTTAAAATTCTGACTTGAAAACCTCAGTGGTTGAAACATTGTTCATGAATGCTAAGTATCATATTCTTGGTATGAAAGTTCTGGTTATTTTTTGCGCCCCAGGGGTCTTATTTATAATCATTGTGTGCGCACAAAACAAGGCTTGAAAGCGGCGAACGCCACTTCCCACGGAAAAGTTGTGGTGTACAAAAACAGACTCGATGGGAGAAACTTTGACTCATGCTGATCAACATTTTGAAGATGCGAAATTGACGATGCAGAATGTGAGGTGGAAGCTTGATTGTAGAAATAATGGAATATTTTTTGGCGCACGCCATTTTTATCTTTTGTTCGTATGTACATTTATAGTATGGATCCTACGCATTGTTTCATAAATAAGGCCCCAGGACTGCATGCTGAATGTCAAAAGAGATCATGTCCTGCTTTTATTTGTAAAATTTTTTAAATCAGCCACATTTTTTAAGTTAGAACGATCATAACAGGCGAAGCCCATTTAAATTTGAATCAGACATGAAGGTAGTTTTGTTTATTTTCAGCAATACTGACTGAAGCAATACCGACTGAGGTGAAAAGAATAACACTAAGTCTTGCATCTGATTGGTTCACGTTATTTATTAGGTGTTCTGGGAGACGTAGAGTGAAGATATTGATTTCTTTTAGTAGTATCAATCATTGTTTATTATTTCTGGTGAGGAAATAAACCAAACAGAGCATTAAAGGAGAATTTAATATAATGTAAAACAAATATTGTGTCTCAAGAAGAACCTGCTCGTCCTCAATGAAGTTTCAACACATAAAAAAGATGTTTACATCCCTGTTTGTCTTTAGGATTACATCATGCTGACACTAACCTCTGACTGCAGCAGTTACACATATTTCTGACATATATGATGAGAGTATTTTGTCTTAAATTTAGCGCTCTGCGATGTCTTGTCAGCATTTCAGATTTCGCTCCATGTTTTGCAGACGCTGCCTTCTGTGTGATGTGATTATCTATGCACTCATGTTTCTGTCAGTTTTGGGTGAGAGGTGGATTTTAGTGGTCTTTGATTATTATATTTTTGTATCAATGCAGTATTAAAAACATATTTATTGGATTTATATTCTTACAGAAAGTATTTTATATTAATTTCTCTGAAAGGAAAAAAAAATCATCGAGCTCCATTAACTGTCTGATTGTGCGGCGCCTGATTTGACTCGTCTCGGCCTGTTTTATTTAATTCAACCTGAAAGGTTTACTTTTGTTGTTTGTTTTTTTGTTGCCTGATTTGAAGCACAGCGAGAAACTAACAATGTGTCTAAAACTTCAACTTTAACCCAACGCCTTATGTTCTAATGCCAAGGTGGCGTGTTTGATTTGTGCCTGTGGTACAGAGAAAATCATTGTTTCTTAGAGTGCCTGTCACTATGTTCTGCTAACTTATGAATAAATTCAAACACATGTACATAAACTTGATTTTGACTCAGTGATTATTCATTAAATTAATGCTATTATGTAGCTTTGAAACAGAAGTGCAGAGGAACATTTTTACAGTAAAGAAAATATTTTCTGATGTTTGCTACTATCGGGACATTTGCTTATAACACAGTATTTCAAATAGTAATTCAGTGAGCACTGTTTACTGAGAACATAAACTAAACGTAAAAAAAAAAGCTGCCTGTTTCATACAGTCCACACTGCCAAAAAACCCCAAGAGAAATAATCTCTGTCCCTTATTAACATTTTTTACACACTTAACATAAGACAACATCATAAGATAAAGAGGTCAAACACATATCAGTACCTCAATTTACCCTATGAAATTCACAACACTACTCACTGTGCCATCTTTAAATTGTGATCATGTTAAAAACAGTAACATCTAAAATGCTAAAGGAAACACATACTGTGTGTAACATACTGTCTGTCTTCAACAACAGGATTAAACTGAATTAACACAGTACAAAGCAAGGTGTCACCACATTAAGACATGCATGTGATTCGTTTAGTTTGCACATACATGTATAGAAAATACAGGAAAGAGGGATTAGAAGCCAAAAATGGCTTATGAAGATATCTATCCATCCATTTTTGTAACCACTTATTCTCTTGAGGGTCACGGGGGAGGCAATTTAGAGAATTTAGAGCCTTGCATGTCTTTGGACTGTAGGAGTAAGCTGGAGCACCCGGGGAAAACCCACGCTGACATGGGGAGAACATGCACAACTCCCCACAAAAGGGCTCCTTCTCGCTGTGAGGCGATAGTGCTAACCACTACACCACCATGCAGATGGCTCCCCTGTCAAATTACAGCAATCATATAAAAAAGAAAAAGATAAAAAGCAAAGATTGCATAATTGAACAAGAGCTCCAGACTAAGAAGTGTTACAAAATTATTAGAGATGTATAATTTCCCGCCCAAAAAACCCTCAAAGAAATTACAAATGAATCAGTGAAGTGTCATGAGTCTTTGCAAATTAGAGTCCTTTTCAGATGTGTGTTGAATTTTAAAGGAAAAATCTTTCCCCCCTTTTTTAATTATATTTGTGACCTCTCAAAAAAAAAATCTATATCAGGGCTCCCACAGATCCTAAATAGTCTACTAATAATAACAGTATGATATATAATAATATAATATCCATAGTTAAAAGGCATTGAATTCATATAAGGCCTTAATTAATGAACTTAAACTTAATTAATGAATTAATGAACTTGCTTAACTTTGAACTTGCTAGGGTATAACCCAGGGACCTCTCCCTTTCTGAGGAGATCTGTCCTGACTGTGACAGTGTGGTTAGGCACTGCTTTCAGTTCCAATTGATAACTGGTACTAAAATGTATTGAATGAATCTTTTTAAGTCTTAAAAATGCTGAGACATGGAAAGTCAGTGTGCATGTTTTTTTTTTTGTTTTCTTTGACATTGCATTGTATAATCTCAAACTTATTGGTAACATCTACTTTAAGTTGTTTTTTTACTAAAAGCCTCACACGCTAACGTCACAGAGACCAGGACAGGGGAACCGACAACACTTTGTTTCTGTCCGGGATGCTCAGAGGATGCACTGTTCAACCCTCATCTTCGCCACCAGACAAAAAAAGTTATGCTTTATGTTCAACTAAACGTTTGGGCTAAATTGTCCCTAAACAAGGTGGTTCAGTGGTAAGCAGTGCTGTCTCATACCATGCAGCCCTGATTTGTACAGTTTTGGCCAGGGAATATTTTTGTATCAGTTGCAAACTTCAAAATCTGCAGTACTAAGTAGTTTCCACCCCCAACATAACCCCTGTGTTTCAGTGCTGACTCTGCTGCCTGTGTTGAGATTGTGTTGTTCGAGGGATGAAGTGCATGGCCAGGCTGTGCTTGTCTTCCACAGGCTGCTGCGTCAGGTGGTTGGTCTGCCTGATGCTGTCGAGGGTGCAGCCCCGCGGAGGACACACAGTGTAACGTGACAACAGAGTGACCAGGATGGCCTTCATCATCACCATGGCGATGTGTTTGCCCACGCAGGAGCGGGGCCCGCAGCCGAAGGGCTGAAAGAAACGATTGGGCACCTGCCAACCAGAGAAGGTAAACACTGTTGTTTTTGTTTCCACAGCCACAGACGTTGCATAACGTTCAGCTGACTTACCATTTTGTCAAAGTTCATCAGGTTGAACTCTTTGGGTTTGGGGAAGAATTCAGTTTTGTGCATGAGACCAATGTTGAGAATGATATTGGTTCCTTTTGTGATTTTAATGCCTTCAATAATGTCGTCTTCCAGAGCTTTTCTCATTGTGAAGTCAACCACAGGGTGAAACCTCAGACACTCGTTGATGAAACTCTCCAACACTTTCAAACTTTGATAATCAGCAGGTTCACTGTGTTCACCTGGATGTGAAATTGCAGCATTTACAGACTGTTGGAATAGTTTAATGTTTGGCTGGCACAGAGTGAAACTCAGATTAACACAACACAAATACACTCACTCAAGACAGTGTTCATCTCCTCCACTATCCTCAGCTCCACATCTGGGTTTTGTGTCAGCAGCATCAGCATGAAGAAGAGGCTGATGGAAAGAGTGTCAGGTCCTGCAATCACCATCTCCAGCACGCACTGCCTGACGTTATCTGCCGAAAGCTCGCCCACATTCTGTTGAAAAGAAATTGAAGGTATGCAGAATGCACCTTGTGACTCTGCTGGATTAGATTGAATCAAAAGAGCCAAACCTGAGCAAAGATGAGCTCTGTTGCAAAGTCAAAATCATTATCCAGCTTCTCAGAATGATTTATCATCTTTCGTTTACATTCCAGAAGGGCGTCCATTGTGTCCTGCAGCTCCTGGCTGTTGGCACAAAAAGCAGCACAAAGATTAAAGATGAACCTTGGGGTTTTAAACTCGGACGCTATTTTCAATGAGTTTTTTGGAAAACGGGTTGCAGTATAATCATTTAGGGTAATCATGCTCTGTCAATGTCAATGACTCACTAGATATAGACTATACTATATTAAACCGTTAAACCCTTTAAGAACTGTTAGGTAACATTAGCTGCTAGGTCCTTCATCCTGACGCTATTTTGCAAGGGTACTGTCACTGCATCCAGGGCTTTGCCCCACCCAGGATGATTGCGATTGGTTCAGAGAAACAAAAACAAGCCAATGTTTTTTTCCTCTATAGCAGAAAGATAATTGGTTGATTCCAGATCTTTTTAAGGTGCTGACTCAGCACTGTGAAGACTGGTATGACTACGCCAGACTATCTTTGACCTAATTCAGTTTGTTTGTTAGTGAGTGTGAGACCAAGTTTTACTGAAAGATAAGTCTTGTTCTGCAATATTGCAAACCTTTCCACATTGTTGAAATTAGCTAAGTTTTCAGATATAACATTAAAAATCTTTTAGATAACACTAAGCTATGCTTTCTGTACTCCAGCACAACAAATTCTTCACAGCACTTCTCTGTCCAACTCGCAGTTAAGTTTCCACTGCTGTTTTCCTCCAACAAGTACAACAAGCACTTCTAGTGGACGTACATTAACGATGCATAATTGCCCTGAAGGATTGCAATACAGCTTGTTTCACTGCTGCAGCTGCAGCCCTCTCATTCAGTGCTGAACCACTTTAAAAAACTGTCCTTCCCTTGAGTAACTTAGACACAAACACGTGGAAAAAATAGGGTCCAAGTTGAAAAATATCAAAGTTTACCTTTAAGTTGAATAAATCACAAGCCATATGTTAAGTTACTGTGGTGTGTGAGGAGGATCTTACGCTGCTCTCTTGTGCTTGTTGTACAGCCATCCAATCTTGAAGAATATATCAGGCATTATTACAAGTGTTTGCCAGGTCTCAAAGTAGTTGTGGATTTTAAACAGCAAGTCCTTTTCTGAGTTGTGAGGAACAAAAGACAGAGTCCGAAGCTGCAGTGAAAGAGCTCATAATATTATTTACTGTCAGGAAATACATTGTTCAGTGTAGAATGTGCAGACAGTGAACATGCAGCTGACCGTTGATCGGCACCCTGAGGAAAAGCTTGTTTGAGATGTCCACCACTATGGCCCTTAGCAGAGAGAGAGTATCCACATGCTTGGAGGCGTCGGTCATCTCCTGCAGGCTGTCCAAGTGTTCGGCTGTTGAGCTCACACAGATTCCCACCGTCTTCTGGAGGCTGGGGCCTGTCAGAGCTGTAAAATAACCATGCAGCAGCACGGTCATTCAAATACAGTGAAGCAGCATTACATTTATTGCAAGACTTCAATCTGCAGGCTCGTAAAAAAGAGAGAAAGAGCAGTGGATTAAGGCGTCACGATACACAATTACTCACCTTTGTAAAAATATGTCCTCAGTTTTTTCCAGAGCATGACATCACTGTTGAAAATGATACCATTCCCTTCCATCCCAATACACGCCAGCCCTTTTTTGCTCCCGAATCTGGCTGTGTAGTTGGCGCTCTTCAAAACATGATAAACTGCTGAAGTCCTGTAAGAGTATCAAGATTTGACTTACTACATATTTATAGAATAAACTGGGAGTGTAAAGAGTTTATTTTATCTTAGAGGACTTGCCTGCTCAGAATGAGTGTCTCCTCGCCATTAATCCAGACCCGCACAATGCTGCCGTACTTGTTGTTATAGTAGTTGCACGCCGTTCCTATCCCAGTCCAAAAGAATCTGCTGTAGGAGAGGACAGGGCCGAGTCCTGCTAAGAAGGAAGGACCTGGGGGAAAGAAACAGTTAAAGGCAGGACTCTGTGCTCTGAAAGCAGGCGTCTTTTTGTGTGGGAACCAGCAAACTGTTGTGTTATTTCATCAATAATATGATGCACAAATCTCCTATCACTATTATGAAAACTTTCTGTCACAATTTAAAGAACAAAAAGAAGCTCAAACACACGTTTCTTTCCCAAGTTACTTCTATCTGCTCACACCTGCAGTCACTCATTACCTGGATCACTATATTCAAGTTATGTATAAGAACAGAGGCTGAAGTCTCTCACCGGGTATCTGTGGCCGGTTTATTCGGCTCCACGCAGCGAGAAGCAGCAGCAGCAGCAGTAAAAGCAGAAGGGCAGTGACCTCAGATGCTGTGTCAACCACCAGAGGACCGACGCTGAGTGTCTTCAGCAGCTGCATCCTCCTCGAAAAACCGGGCTCACACACCTGAGCAGGTTTACTGTGTCCTCTGTCTGAGTGCTCTGAAAGCCTCTGTCTCCTTTAAACAACAGACAAACCAATCATAGTCCATTTGTGAAAACAGAACTGACAAACCTTAATCGGTCGACAGCCTTTGCATTCGTCACTTGTAATTCTCTTGTCCTTGTAGGTAACACAGCACTGGCACACACCAAAACCAAAATATACCCACACAGAGCTTTAGGATGAACTATTTCATCTTATTTTTCACAGTCTCAAATATTTTTTTCACTTTCAGATCTGAACCTGAAAAGATAAAACATGCAACTGAAAAAAAAAGGATCTCATATATCGAAATATATGAAATTGAAAAATTAAAATAAATAATTTATTCAAAAGAATAATATGATAGTGAATCATAATTATATTAAACTTGAAAAAACTTTTTGTACACTTATTTTTATTTTGAATACATTGATGTATTTTTCAAAATTCAAGATCAAAACAATTTTTTTTTTTGGCACTTTGAGCACCACAAGTGTCATCTAGTGCCATTATATTGGAGAGAATGTGGATATCTCCAACAAAAATATATATTATTTGATTTTAGGGTGAACTGCCCCTTTGAGGGTGGGTGACAGATTATTACCTTATTTTGTGATGTTATTACAGGTTTATCATACTCATAACATTAGCCTCTTCTTCCCAGATATTAGTTGCAAAAGTAATTTCCCTGTTTTGACTGTCTCCATTATTATTATCACACAGTTTATTATTATGAGTTAAAAAGCAGCATAATAAATTCACAATCAGAAACTGTGAACTTACAAATGAAATCACAATCTCACTTAAGTCTGATTTTAATGGATTCAAGCAGAAAATACCGGAGCACTTTTATGCCCGTCTTGCTTGAAGTGTCCTCCATGTGATATCTTTATTGACTTCCACTATAAGATTTGAGATGACTGGACAACTATCAATTTAAACATTTTTTTTCTCATCCTGGCCATCAAACATTGCATTCCAGATTTTTTTTTATTCTGATTTAAATTTAAAGTAAATATTGGTGATAGAGCGAGACCAAATAGAAACAAGGAAGAGATTTAGAGTTTCATTAGACTTTCATAACTCAGATTTCACAGTCTCTTGGTGCAGGACTTAAACGTCCACATACTTCATTTTTTAAATGAAGTAAAAAATCAAAGTACATTAACATTTTGTAAACATAGTGTATGCGTAAATCTTTTTACATCTTAGGTCTTTCACAGTGTCTTTTCATTATTCTCAGTATTCTTTTAATTCTCCATTATCAAACCGTCAAAGAGTAATACTTACCTCTTGTTCTTTCCGACTCCTGACGAGTTAGAGTGCAGTTTGAAGAGACGCAGTTCTCCCTCCGCTGGTTTTAAGGATGATCAGCATTCTCCTACCAAATAAATCTCAGTGATTCGAGGGTTTATAAATCCTCAGCTAAGCCCTCATTTTACAGGTTGCTTAGGAACGCTACCACTTTGGGGTTACAAGTACCATTACATGGCAGAACAGTGAACAGGCCAGATACAAGTGCACGTCTGAACCACAGAGCAGCACCAAAAAGAAAAGAAAAAAGTTTTTTCACTCATGAGAATGAAAAACCTCCAGGTCTTTTATCTGTTGTGCTCTGCATCAGTTTTTTTTAGATGGATTTACTTCCCATTTATCTTTGTTCAAAAGAAAGAAACTCCACTGTCCAATTCATCGGCCGAGGAAGCTTTTCATGGGGAAATTAATTAGCTGGGTCAGACTGACCCATGTCAAAGGGAGCGGGGATTTACCCAGCAGATCAAAAAAGAAACGGGCTCAGTGCTCCACTACTTCAAAAATGAGCATGGATGCAAAACTAGAAAGGGAAAACAGTGTTCATGCAGAGGTTGTGTGCTTTTGATGAGCTGTCCGTTAAACTCAGCACCTGAATAGCTGAAGTAAAAAGCCGGTATGCTGTTGATGAAGATGTTGTTCTCAGATTTAGGGGTTTGTGTGGGGGCTTTTATCCCGAGTTGGCTGAAAAAACCTGCTCTCCTTATTTTAGGGAAGATTAAGCTGGATAATTTGAACTTTTTGGGAAAGGGGGGAAATGAAACGACACTTGGACACTGACACAAGTGGAGAGAAAATATGTAACTATTATTCTATATTTGGAAATGCATGATGCATTGAATGAAAAAAAGTCATTTATTAAAAGGAGATTTCAGTTCACACACATGCACACACTCAGTCTTTTCCCAAAAGCACTCTGAAAGCTCTTTTGTAGATCCAAAGAATGTTCCCCTTGTTCCCAACTTATTTATTCCACTTCCATGTCATTTTGTGTGGGACGGTCTGGTGGCAATATTGAGAGGAAGCACTACACTGTGTGTGTCATTCTTACAAATATGTCCATTATCTGCTTCTGAATCAAAAGGGCCTGGAGATTTTAACTGTTTCCCAGATGCTTGTTGTTGCGCAATGCATGTTGTGGTTCACCCCATAGTTACAGACAGATCTCGACATGTTTATTTCTCTCCAACAGCTCCGGCGTAGTTTCCCTCTGACGCCTCATCTGTTGGCAAGCGGTCAGATATGTGCTGTATGTGCTTGTGAGTTGCAGAGCTCAGATCACTCTGCAGAGGAGGACCAGCAAGCAAACATGAAGGAGAGGAGTGGAGTTTTTCTGCTGCTGGTGGGGATGTGTGTGCTGCTGCTCATGAGCACAGCAGGTTTCGTGTTCCTGCTGGTTCGGCAGAGGGAGCTGACGGAGGAGCTGGGCAGGTTGGGCGCCGAGATGCAGGTGCTGTCACAGAGCTGCAGGCAGGGGTCCTACCTGTGGACCCTGCAGAGGCTGGAGAGCTGAGGAAGCTCCATCGCAGCAGGAGAGACCAGGAGGGAGAGGCAACACAAAGCCAAGAGGAGAAGGATATGCTGATGCTGATGACATACTCCATGGTTCCTGTAAGATGATTACACTTTAATGTCAGATCAAGTCTGACGTTTTTCTTGCATCACAGCTGCTTCATTTCCAACATCAAACAAATACAGACATTTAGGACAAGAAACATACATGTAACACTCAAGGCAATATATTCAAGACCCTTCAGTGTACATTTGATCTGGGATTAAGCCCTGTATTTGATTTTACGATTGACTGGTGCACAAATGAGGGCTTCAGTCTCATATAAGTAAACCATGCAACCCAGTATCACTGATTTGAGGATTCTCAGGACATGGTTGGGGTCAGAGACAATGTTTTTGCAGCCTTCATATGTTATTATTGTAGGCTGATTCATAGAGGTCTAAAGGGGTTTGAGTAGATTGTAAAGTGGAAGACAAACATTTGTACCATGTCATATTACAACACTGTAGAATACTCATTATCACAGAAGCAAAAAAACAAAGAAGAATTTGTCTACTTGCCCCAAAAGACCTAATAAAGTCTTTGTTTTGTCCTTTTGCAAACAGATTCAATGTGGTCTTTCCAGGATAGTCGACACCTAAATGCTTTATGTGGGCTCTTTCGAAGAAACTGTGAACATCGCTGACTGTTTACTGTACTTCTCATTATGTCATCATGAGACAAGCAGGGGAGCTATCAACATCTCATTGCTGTCATTTTTCTTAGAGACATTTCCTCTCTATTCCCTTTTGGGATAAGAAGCATGTGTGTGTAATGCAAAGAATCCAACGGTCTGTTGCGGAGATCTGCTTTTCCACTGCATGTGCACTGGATAAATACTTTGAGCAGCGGAGCGAAACTCCTCCTCCCTCAACTGTGCAGTTGGAACTGGCATCTCTCCAGAGGGCGCTACTGTATTGATGACAGCACATTTGTCAGTGATACACAAGTGTTTTACCAAAATAAACAGTAGTTTTATTACCAATCAACTAATAATCACCAATAATAATTAGGGCTGCAACTAACATTCATTTTAATTTTAAATCAATTTTCTGATTATTTTCTGAATTAATTAATTATTGTTTATATTATGAAGTGTCAGAAAATAGTGAAAAACGCTCAACACACATTCCCAGAGCTCAAGGTCAGGTCTTAAAAGTTCTTGTTTTGTTTAATCAACCGTCCATAACCAGAAAATACTCAGTTCACTACCATAGAAGACTAAGAAAAGCAGCAGATATTCACATTTACAAAGCAGGAACAAGTGAATTTTTGACTTAAATGATGACATTAAACAATTCATTGATCATCACAGTTGATGCCAGTGAATATTTTGTCAGCAACAATTAATCAATGAATCTTTTCAGCTCCAATAATGGGAATAATGTGAAACTAAATTAGCTCACATCCTGACACACAACTGACACAGTTGAGGTCGACAAGATGGTTCATAAGAAAAGCAATTTTTTTTTTTTTCTTAAATCCAAGTGATGTCAAAAACAAAATGTAAAACACTAAGATTCCAGATGTCGTTAAAACACAGCCTGACTTCACGCACTGTTTGTTTCTGCTTTCTGTATTTCAGGTCAAAGCCTTCATGGATCTGTGTAACAGCTCCAGAGGAGTTTGTTTAACAGGTGCACCTCATAAATATTCTCCTCTCCAAGACTGTGGTTTTTATAGTTGGTGGTGTTTGCACAGTTTTTGATTTGTGTCAAATATTTATTTATTTTTCCCCTCAGGCCCACCTGGACCACCAGGTAAGAACAGTCATTTAATATAACTTTCTCACTTCCTTAAAGGGACAGTTTACCCTAAGATCGAAATTATGTATTTCCTCTCTTACCTGTAGTGCTGTTTATTAGTCTAGATTGTTTTGGTGTGAGTTGCAGTGTGTTGGAGATATCGGCCATGAAGATGTCTGACTTCTCTTGAATATAATGGAACTAGATGGCACTCGGCTTGTGGTGCATCAAATAAAAAAAACCATATTTGAAAAACTCAACAGCAACGTCTCTTTCTGGAAATCATGACCCAGTTACTCAAGATAATCCACAGACCTTGTTGTGAGCAGTCTCATGTAGGAACTATTTTCTTTCTACCGAACTACACCCATCAACTGTATCACTGTGCAGAGGAACGCATTAACTGCTAACTCGCCACTGAGCTAGCTAACGTTACAGCTCAGCTGAGGAGGACACCAATGATGTTTACATCTGACGCTGACATGAGCACGAGCCTCTCGTCCATGAGCAGATGCACGCTTCCTTCTGCACAGTGATACGGTTGATGGGTGTAGTTCAGTCACAACAAGGTCTGTGGATTATCTTGAGTAACCAGGTCTTGATTTCTGGAAAGAGACATCACTGTTGAGTTTTTATGATGTATTTCTTGACGCTTTGAGTGCCACAAACCGAGTGCTATCTAATTCCATTGTATTCAAGCACAGGCTGACATCTCTACGGCCAATATCTCAAACACTCAGCAACTCACACCAAAACAATCTTGACTGATAAACAGCCATACAGGTAAGAGAGGTAATTTTGACTTTGGGATGAATTGTCACTGTTACACTAAGATGAATTTGCTACAGTCACAGTACTATTCCCTGTTAGGTTTGCCTGGTAGAGCTGGTTCACCAGGACCACAGGGTGTGCCCGGGCCGCAGGGGAAACGAGGAAGAAAAGGTGAGAGATCTGTTGTGCCAGTGAAATCAATAACCCTTTTTGAGGTGTGCACCAGAACAGACAAATAAACTCTGAAAGTCAGTCAAGTTTCAAACAGTCTTCCTTTGTTCAGCCGTGGTTACACAACATGAAACCCCCACTCACTGTCCACAAGTGACTCTGACTGTATAAGTGCCACAGTAGCAATGCATGGATAATAGATTAAGTTAAACAGTGTTAACAGGACTGATTACACCTGAATCATGCTGGTTTCAGACTGGTTTACAGTCCTACAATTAACACAAGATCGTTCTGTTTTTAGTTTCTGTGGTTTTAACTAATGACCTGTCAATGGCTAGGACCCCCTGGTGAAAAAGGAGAACCAGGACCTAAAGGAGACCCTGGGCCTCTACTGCTGAAAGGCGAGACCTACAATGACATTCTCATCGCGGGTGAGAGATACACATGCACGACACATTTGAACCTGATATGAATAATGTGGTTAACAGAGGGGAGGTCAGTCAGACTGAAGTCTTACGTAAGATTACATCTGAAAACCTGTCACCTAGTTTTATTCTATTGAGTTTCTTGTACATTTTAGGGGAAGCTTGAGTCTTGACGTTTAGCTCAACTACTGGTGATGTAATAAATAAACCGAACCCCAACCTCTGTGAACTTATCACCTATTATTTTAGGTAAAATCTTGGTTTAATGATTATTCTTTTCTCCAACTCAAATTTAAATAAAATTTAAAGTGTCTTTTTAAAGCTTTACTGTCACAAAGAGCCCGTGTCACTGAGCAGCAGTATTGTTTATCAGGTCAGTTTCACATGTCTCACTTGCAGTTACTGTGTGTGTATATTTGAAGGTCCTCCTGGTCCGAGGGGTCCACCAGGTCCAGCAGGTCCACCTGGTCCTCCCTGTTCTGCTTGGTATTGTAACCAGATGAGAAAAGAGACCAGCGGAGAACACGTCCATCAAAGCAACATGTTAATGGGTGAGAACATCTCCACAGAATCAGTAATCAATGAACCTGCATGTTTCACTTTCACAGCCAAAAAGCTCTTCACAGAAAAAAATCTTTCATGTGATACCCCAAAATCAAATCTTTCAACTTGTAAATATGTAAGTAAAAAATGTAACTTAACTCCTTGCAGAATAGTGTCTATGGTCTTCTTTAATTCATGTCTCGTAGTTAGGAAGCAGTTGTCAAGGCGATGTGACAAAGTACCAAAACATCCGTAAAAATTTCCCTGACCCAGTGGTGTTCAAACTTTTTGTGCCCAAGGCACACCGACGGGCAAGCAAAGATCTCAAGGCACACCTGTGTTACACAATAGCTTGTGTTATCACTCTTATCACGACGTAAGACAATAGAAATAAGATAAAATAAGACCGGTAGCTTTCGCGATACTGTCTCATTTTCGCTGGTACTTTGTTGTAATTTGCTCCACACAATAAAGCCATCCATTGCCCCCCTCATGACTTTCTTCTCTTAAATATTATCATCCCTCACACTGGCTGCCAATCAGGGCTCTTGATGTGTCACACACTTATGATTCCCTCATGTAAACGATGACAAACAGGTGAAATTACATTTAGTTTTTTAGCTAGAGTTTGCCTCTTTATTAGGAAATGGGTGCATAACATACTGATACAGTCAAATAAAAATCCACTCATAACTTTTTATATAGGCCCAGTTGAATATTGCAATAATAATGTGTGGTTATCACAGAATCCCACGGCACACCTGGATTGGCATCACAGCACACAGTTCTCATGCACCAAGTCACTGTGAGAATCTATTATCAATTCAAAGTGACCACATGGTTATGAATCTAAGGTCACTGTCCCCTAACGTCTGACCAGATAGCAAAATAAATACAATTTTCAATTATTTGGAGTTTTTGTTTTTCACTTTGTTTATTCAGTAAACTGTTAAAGTATATTGTCTGTGCATTTTATTCCCAAACATGAAGGTCTATATGAGGAAAAAAATCAGAGGCATCTCCTGCCACAAATACAGTTCTGGTTGTAAAATAATGAATCCTTTATTTTTATCTTTATCTTTTAATCATTGGCCTAAAGGTCTAATTTAAATATATTGAGTGTAAAAATACTGAAATCAGCCTATATGAATAAAATATGCACCACATTTTGCTTGTCAATATCAGGATAACTGCCCCAGTAAAATAATATATAAGACATGACCTCAGCTTCCTGAAAGGTAGCTATGACCCTGATCACTTACACCAGTGGTTCCAAACCTTTTTCTTGAGGGACCCATACTTTTACCATTGAAGACTTTGGTGCCGAATCCTCGTGATACATATTTTAAACATTTTCTATAGAAATGTATTTATTTTTCATTAAATGAATACGTTTTTAATATAACCCTTAAATGTATTTGTTTTTGACACATAACACATTAAAATTATTACACACTTTAAAATCAAGAGGGCTTCACGACCCCTGTGTGGCTCTTTGGCGCCGCCTGGTTGGAAACCACTGACTTACACCGTAATCCAAACACCCACAGTCATGCCACAAGGGATGGGACAATATGAATTTTTTTATGTCACGATTATCCTGATGAAAAATTTGGATTTACAATATTATTATTATGATCATCAAAATATGCTGAAAACTCTCAAAACGCCACTAAAACATACTGGAATCACTGAAACTTACATTTTGTTAGGAAACTATTTGAAATGGTGTCATGTCTTCAATATGAAATATGTCGATGTTTGAGGAAGATCTTTTGCTTTTTTTAATGTTGGTGTGTATGCAGCCTGCTTTGCAGGGTTTTCCATTTCTATTCTTATTCTTTTTATTTAGATTCATCTCCTTCTCTGGGCGGTGAGATCGTCAATGAAACCGTCACAGAAAACAGCGGCTTGACAATTATCAAAACTGGTAGGATGAAATTCAGAAGTTACATATAGTGTAAAACAATTATGTGAGTTAATGGTTTATAAAATAGGCTGTTTGTGATTTAGGGCTTCAAGTTCCTCTTTAAAGTTATATGAATATTAATATATGATGTCTTTATTTTCACAGAAACATCAACACCACATCCACCCGACGACAGGAGAGACATATTGAATGTCCCAGCCTCTAAAAAACCTCCAGACACAAGTGCAGACTCTGGTAAGCAACCGTGACAGGAAAACTTCATCGTCAGACCTAATCACATATTTAACTTATTTAATTTTTATTTTCTAGAGTCAGTATCAGTTCATCCCGAGCACGGCTACGACGTTTTGAATGATACCAACACAGAGGATGTCACAGAGGCACCACGTAGATTATTTACAGGTATTAACTGTGTTTTTATATCATAAGTACATCAATGTAATTAAAGGTGCTGTTTCATTCTTAAGCTCCATTTCCTCCAGACCTGAATCAAAACAGCGTTACCTTCGACAGCAGCGGAAAAACAAGTGATACACCCGTGATAAGTGGTAAGAAAATGTCTCGCTTAAATTACTTTTTTCTGTGTGCATGTACCATCAAAACATTTTTTTATCTGCACCATGTTGAGCATTTGTCCTCCTTTATCCACACTGCTGTCATGGCCAGATCCGACCAAATTACAGTAATTTATAGTGAAATGACTTCAAATTTGCGGTCAAGGCTATATACTATGTTTAGTTTAGTTAAGGCACAAATGTAAAATCTAGTTAACAACCATTTTGAGTGGCGGGAAAACTTCATTGGCAATTTTTGATTTATTCCACTGTTGTTTCAGGATAATCTTGTATGATAAGCATGTTTAATTGTAGGCTAATTTTTAAAATGTATGGACTTCTTTTTTTATTTGCTACAGAGTTAACATCACCTCGCCCAGTCTACATACATGTCACACAGAGTGATGCAGAGAATGTTACAGAGGCATCAGTCAACTTATTACCTGGTAGGAGACTCATTTATGAAATGTTTGGACACAACACACAGATTTGATCATAACCTCATTTTATTTAACCTCCACAGTGGCACCAACACTACATCCAGCTCATGAAGCCAAAGATGTTTTTACTGTTACTGACTCTGAGAAACTTCGAGACACAGAGAAGGAATCTGGTAAGCAACCAGTTGAGTGGCTCAAAGACTTATTTGAAATATTTGATATTATTGTTTTGTTTTGTTTTTTTTCTCACCCAAATTAAATTTCAGTACCATTCTTAATCCCATAGCCTTTCTCAATATGAGGGAGGAATGTAAAAACTCATAAAGTGGATTAATACACACAAAAGAAATTGTGTTATTATGACATAAAATTCAACAAAAAATGTGCAAAGGTTAAGGCTTGGGCGTAGTTATTAAATATAGATATTTAAGAATGATTATGTTAGATTATCCCAATAATTTAAATACAGACATTATTTTGTGCTTCATTTTGGACTGCCCACATGTCATCACGCAGACCACAAGTGTCCTTGCATCATGATCCATTCCTCAAACATGACTTTTTCTTTATTTACTATATGTGGGAAGGGAATGAATAGAATAGAATAGAATAGAATAGAATAGAATAGAAATAACTTTATTTATCCTTGAGGGGAAATTCAGCTGTCCAGCAGCTCATAAAAGACAAAAAAACAATAAAAAACATTATAATAAGTGCACAAATAAACATTAAATTAAGATAAAAATTGTCCATTTCACAGTCCAGGCAGTTATGGCTAATGTAATATAAGTGTGTGTGTGACTGTTCATCAATGTTAGAAGAGTTTTATATGAAACGTGGTGGAAGAAATATTCATATTCTTTGCTTGAGTAAAAGCACCATTGCAAAATACAAGTAAAATCCAACACTGAAAAAAATCATAATTGAGTTAAAGCACATAAGTATTACCAGGAAAATAAACTTAAAGTATCAAATATCAGCATAAAAGTGCCTCCTGTGACTGTGATGTTGAACTCAATGCTTCTTTTTTCCCAGAGTCAGGATCATTTCATAGAGACCACAGCCACAACACCCTCAGTGACACCAACATAGAGAGTGTTACAGATGGACCAGTTCAATCATTAACAGGTAGGAAATACTATGTTTTAATAATGAGTGAAGCAAGTCACTGAGTGACAATGATTTCTTCCATAACAGTGGAACCATTATTAATACATTCATGAAAAGTGGCACGAAACAGTCTGGCTGCTCTATATTCAGATATTAGACCACAATTACAGTTTGGTACAGGTGAGTACAGTGTGAATTTTTAATAAATGAGAAAACGTATCTTTTTTATTATTATTCCTTTAGACTCTTCATATTCACCACAGAACAACGACAACAAGCTAAATTTGTTTAGCAGCGAGAGATGGATGAAAACTGGTGAGTAAACTGAATTTTAAAGGGAAACTTTCATGTTTTTTAACCTTTTTCCTTATGTTTTGTATCTAAGTGACAAATGGGAACGATGATTTTTTAAAAAGTGGTCTAGTATTAAGCCAGCAGCCACAAAACAAGCTGTAATGTAATCCTTCGGCACATGTTTGCACCTTCAGCTAAAAGTGCTTGTTTTTGCCACTGACAGGATCGGACTGTTTTAAGTATCTGACAAGATTATGTAAAGGATTCCTACAGAACAGAGAAATAAAATGTTTTTCTTAACCTTTTCACAGTTGAGCGACTTCAAGGAGAAGTCTTGTTCTGATGTCTTGCAAGTTGAGCTGCTGCAGTAAGAAATTAACAAACAGACCTGATAGGGCGAAAAGTACATTGCAGCCTTTTTGCGGCTGCTGGCTGCAGCTCTGTCAATATGTTTTGGGATGGTTTATATTTTTGTATTTTTAAAATGTTTTGGGATTATTTATCATTTTTTTGTGATTGTGGTTATTGGGAGAGTCGGGTCACGTGGGTATGGGCGACACTCATAATCTATATGAGCATCTCATCTTCACTCGTGTGTTGTTTTGATTGGAGAGAGAGGGTGAGTGTGTCGCCATAAAAACAATTTGTTGACTACACTTTTCTGTGTTTGCTGTGATCATTTTGATTATAAGTTTGTTCATGTTATAATGAGTAGATTCTTTTTCATAAATGAATTTATTGAACATATTTTTGGATCTCAGCAAATCTTTTGTTGGCATGTCAGACAAGTTAGCCAGGCCCAGCCTCTCAGACTTTTAGTTTGTTTCCTGCGGTTGCTACAGACACAAAACATAAGAAAATAGGGTCCAGATTGAAAAATAGCAAAGTAAGTAAGCTTCAAATTACAGTAACACACAGCAAGAAGTTAAATATGTAATTATTCCAGTTATAGATGAAATAATTTTTGCGATATTCTGTTTGTGAATTAATATTTCAAGTTCTAATAATATTTAATATCTGCACCCTGCTAGTTCAATCTCATCTTTCTTTCTGCAGAATCACCAACTCCACATCCAACTGACAACAACAGAGATGTTACTGACTCTGAGAAACTTGTCGACACAAACATGGAAGCCGGTAAACAACTATTTTGAGCAGCAGACAAACCTAATTTAAACTATATGAAAAAAAACCCGACCTTAAATATAATGCTTTTATATTTTCTAGAGTCTGTATCGTTTCATCAAGATGACAGCACCTTGAGAGAAAATGCTACAGAGGCACCGATAAAGTTGATAACAGGTAGGAAATACTGTGATTTGGATTTTGAGTAAAACAAGTGAACGTTACTTTAAAACATTGTATTTAATATTTAATATATTTCATTTAACAGCTCCACTTTCTGTAAATGCAAACAGGGATTCCTTCAATAACCAGGGAACCGTTACTGAAAAACACGCTGAAAGTGGTAAGAAACTTTCTATTACAGGGATAGTTTTAGTGTAAAAGAAAGTACAAGTACATTCTGAACATGCTCATCCTTTTACAAAGTAAATCATGTACAGCCTGATATGTTGTAGAAAAATAAGGCATATCTCAACAATATGTCTGTCTGTCTTTTACTCAGTGTCATTACATGTGCATTTTTCCATACATCATACATGATATTCTGCACAGTGTTTAATATATTTTAATAAAGTCACATTAAGTATTCATAGTTTTTTCAGAGGACTGTATTCTGGTCAGGATGGAAAGGCCTCTGAAGCATCATTTCACATGAAGTAGGCCACTCACTGTCACCTCTTAGCCTCCACAAGTGCATCAGTAGTCATCCAGTAGGTCATATTGGACCCTGTAGTGGGCCGGCTCTGGCCTGTGGGCCGTATGTTTGACAGCCATTTTTCCTCTGCCCTCAACAGAGGGATATTTAATATCTGTACTCTTCTAGTTGAATCTCATCTTAATTTCTGCAGAATCACCAACTCCACATCCGACTGACCACAACAGAGACGTTACTGACTCTGAGAAACTTCAAGACACAAACACGGAAGCTGGTAAACAACCATTTTAAACAGCAGAGAGACTGTAAAGACAAACTTTAACTATATGATAAATGTTAAACCCAATACTTTTTTTCTTCTCTAGAGTCTGTATTATTTAATCGAGATGACAGCCATGGCACCTCGACCTATACCAAGAGAGAAAACGCTACAGAGCCACCAATAAAATTATTAACAGGTTGAAAATACTATCTTTTATATCAGTGGTTCCCAACTCTAGGTTGCGGTCCAAAAGTGGGTCGTGGGTCCACTCTGAATGGACCGTAAGTGACTCTCAAATATGTCATGTTTGTAAAAAACACTTTACAGGTAATTTCTGGCACAGGATTTTTATTTTTGAAGTGCTACTTGACAGAGACAGCAAACTAGCTTGATAACATGGCCAAATGCAAGTATGACGCTGAATACATTAAACTGTGTGGACCTTGAACATATGACTAAGGAGAAATCTGGACCCTGTGGCTGGACCAGTTGGGAACCACTGTTTTAGATTTTGAGTAAAGTGAGTGACTGTAACAGTGGCATTATGTTTAATGTTTCATTGCATTCAACAGCTGTACTTTCTGAACACCAAAATGGTGATTCCTTCAATAACAGTGGAGCCATTATTGATACACCCATGAAAAGTGGTAAGAAACTGTGCATTTGTTTCACTGTTTGGTGTCTGTATTTATTAATTTACACAGTTAGTTTCAGTTGTTTTTCTCTTCCCTCAAAAGAGGGATATTTATCCTCTGCACCATCTTTTTTAGTTGAATCTTAACTTTCTCTCTGCAGAACCACCAACTCCACATCCAACTGACTACAACAGACACGTTACTGATGCTGCGGCACTTCTAGACACAAACATGGAAGCTGGTAAACAACCATTTTAAACAGCAGAGAGACTGTAAAGACAAACTTTGACTATATGAAAAAATGTTAAACCCAATTTATATTGTGTTTTCTAGAGACAAGAGACAAGAGCCATGGCATGCTGAAAGATACCAAAAAACAAAATCCTACAGAGGCACCAATAAGATTATTAACAAGTAGGAAACACTATTTTTTTGACTGTCAGTCAAGTTAGTTTACATAATATTGAAACATTATACTAAGTTTCTTTTCATTCTACAGCTCCACTATCTGTGAACCAAAACAGTGATTCCTCCGATGAAGCTACAGAGGAACCAACTGAATTATCAACAGGTATGAAACACCCGTTTTAAATTTAATGTAAAAGAAAAAATGACAAACATTTGCTTTTGTATAATTCATGATGCTGCACTTTAACACCATTAGTGCCTCTACATACACCAATCAGCCAAAACATTAAGACCACTGACAGGTGAAGTGAATGACATCAATCATTTCATTACAACACGATGTTCTGCGGGGAAGCCTTTGGTCCTGGCATTCATGTGGATGCCCCTTTACGCACTCCACCCATCTAAAGATTGTCATAGACCAAGTACCCCCACTGATTGCAACAGTACCACCAATGGCAGTAGCCTCCCAGCAAGGCAGTGCACCTTGCCACACCAGAAAAACTGCCCTAAGGAATGTGACAGAGAGCTCAAGGCATCGACCTAGCTTTCAAATTCCCCAAATTCCAATCTGATAAAGCATTTGTGGGACAAACCAGTACCCCAGAGGTCCTTTGTCCGGGCCTCGACGGGCCAAAGCCAAATCCAATCTACAGAGGAGCCCCTGATCTGTGGAGGCATAGAGACAGGACCTCTGGGGGTGTCCTGTGTTGTCTGGCACCAAGGCGTTGTCGACGGATCTCTCCTGTTGGTTGTGAGGAAAGGTACCCGGCATTCCCACTGGATGCTCAGTCGGATTGGGATGTGGGAATTTGGAAGCCAGGTTGACGTCTTGAGCTCTCAGTCACATCCCCCAGGCCATTCCTGAGCAGTATTTGTGATGAGGCATGGTGCATTGTCCTGCTGGGGGGCCACTGCCATCACGGAGTACCATTGTCATGAGGGGGTGTATTGGTTTGTAATGGTGTTTGAGTGGGTGGTGCGTGTCAAGTGGCACCTCAGAAAAACATTGCGCTGTCACAAAATGATCAATGTTACTCACCTCACCAGCCAGGGGTTCTAATGTTTTGGCTGATCAGTGTATATTTACCGATATATGTTTCCTTTTATGTGACAGCCTCATATTCTACCTTCAGTGAAAGTGGAAAAGTTATCGACACACCCATGAAAAGTGGTAAGAAACTGTTTTGTTTATTATATTTGTTTTCAGCATTTACTTAAAAAAAAAAAAAAAAAATCTTTATTTGATTTAATGCTTTCCACCATGAGGTTTTGCCTTCAATGTCATTCTGAGAAACATGTATTCAGTACTTTGGCGTTTAACTTAGTATGTTTACTTACTAAGGGAGGTGTTAGGCTAAAATGAAAACATCAGTACATTTCATACACTGCAAGTAAGACATAAATCACACACACATTCATACCACATTCACTCATCCATTTTGTTCATGTTATTATTATTATTGTTGTTATTTTAAATGTAGTATTATTATTATTATTATTATTTTGTATTAGTATTTTCGGGCCTCATAAATGTCCTTCCATACTTAATTAAATCGCTTTGTTTTATTGTTGTCCTCAGACAGTGTCTTTCCTATGGTCAAATTATACCTCATCAGTTCTTTCCAAGTCTGTAAAATAGGGGCGTCTGTTTATTTTCCCAGTGTTTTAGAATGAGCTTTTTAAAAACAAGGGAATAAAACATAATTTGCCATTCTGTACGATATCTTATTTCTTTGGCATTCTGAAAAATACACAACACGGCTGAGAATTGGATTTTTGTTTTGCAAATAATTGATACACAATCTTGGATTTCACTTCGCACTTTGTTCACTTTTGTACAAAGCCAGAGGGAATGCAAAAGAGAGTCATGGGAGCCAAACTTCACACAGCTATCAGAGGAGTCTGGATAAAACTTATGAATTTTATCTCTAGCGTAGTATATTCTGGTCACCAGTTTATTTTGTATTAACCGTAGATTCCTTTTGCAATAGATACTGTTTAGATGGATCCTTCAGCAGCATGCCATGTGTGGTTTCAGCATGAGCTTATTCACATTTAGATTTTGTCTTTTCTCTCGAAGCCCATCCTCTTCTTTAAAATGTTAATTTAAGATTCATTTTATTCCAAAGCTCAGTTGAATAGCCTACATTTTCAGTGGTATGATTTAAAATCTCCACTGATAGCCACTTACTTTGGCTGCAAACAGTAAAAATCCACTATCTTTTTTAAAATGTGTGATACGTGTGATATGAATGATATTTTTTCTTCTTCCTCTGTTTTTTATAGACTCCTCAGATCTTCTCCAGACCAACAACAAGATCAATGTGACAACCAATGAGAGACGGACAAAAACTGGTCAGAACATTTTGTTAGATTACACTTCAAACTGTATATTTTTTATCCCTCTAAATCTGTCTGTTAGATGCAACCCAGTGGCCAGAAACATGTTGGCATTGTACATTTCTACAGCCCACAGATATTTCATTTCATGTGTAGCAGATGCGTTAAAACGTAATGTTTTTTTACACGATGAATTTTTAATTCTATGTTGTGACAACACTGTGGTGAACATGTGGTTAGGTTTAGGCACAAAAACTACTTGGCTAGGATGAGGAAAACATCATGTTTTGGCCAGGAGCACAAAAACGACTGGAGATGTCCCGAGCTCTTGTTAAAAAACACCCACTAATGTCGGTCTCAAACAGTAGCCTGCTGCTCATCTTCTGCTTGGCAGCCATTTCTCATGCCATCAACCATCCATCCATCCCCTCTTCCTGATAAGAAACTCAGCTTATATAATCTGAACTACGTCATACATATGAAAGGAACAAATGTAACATATCCGTGGTTTGCAGAAATGTACAATGCCAACATTTTAGTCTGGTAACTGAACTGCTGGATAACTTATCCAATTACTGAAGTACTTATCTTCTTTCATCTAGAGTGCAACATTAAAACTATCAAATGTTCAGAGAAAGTCAATATTATTCAAGGCACATTTGGAGCCTTGATGTCTGAAGCATCCCGACAGAATGATGGTAGATACTGGGTGGCTGATCATTTTTCAGGTGATTTTTTGTATATATATGTATCTTTACCACAAGTCATTCCTTACAGAGATTTGAGGGGTATCGTGAATTTAAACGCTGAAAATTTCTTTCCTAGGTCGACTTTTGGCAGAGTACAAGAACTTTTCGACAATTGCGGATAACAGCTTCAAAATGATAGATCTCAAAAGGTTCTTCCAGGGCTGCGGTCACGTTGTTTACAAGCAGTCATTTTACTTTCACAACGCAGGCACAAACAGACTTATAAAGTAAGTTTTCTTCGTATTAAACACGTATAAGACATTGTGTCTGCCTTATTTATTCACTGACATTTTTATTGCGATGTACTTAGCTTAACATGATCATATTTTCCAGATTTGACCTGAACACCAGGAGAACAAACACTCTCATCATGGCACACTGCAGATATAACAACCTGACTTATCTTTTCCGCAACTCAAAGACCTACTTCAAGTTTGCTGTGGATGAAAATGGACTGTGGGTCATTTTTGCATCGGATATTAATGATGACACAATGGTTGCGAAGATTAACCCAGACGAATTCTTTGTGGAGTCAGTCATTAACACTGGCTACCCTACGGCTAAAGCAGGAAATGCTTTTATTGTATGTGGGGTGGTTTATTTTACAGACGACAAAGACAGACGAGTTACGTATGCCTATGATTTAAAGAAAGAGAGTCTTCTGAATGCAGGTTTTGATTTAAGGCCAGCTAATGGCACCTTGGCTATGCTGTCATATTATCCCAACAAAAGGCTTCTCTATATGTGGGATGACGGCAGTGTGAAAATCTGCAAAGTTAAGCTCAAACATGCCTAAAAAATAACCACAAACCTTGTGAAATGAGCAATAAAATTATTTTAAAGTATCAGTTGGTTTCCATGAATTTCTTGAAACACTGACCTGATGTTGAAACAGGATAGAGATGCTGTGAATGTTTAACAGGTCACACTGGATACTGTTTACAATAAATAGACTCCAAATGTACATGTGTTGATTCCAAGAAACCACAATGCTGGACTTATGTAGCGTGACATGATGAATGATTGTGGGGGATTGTGTGCTATTTTTTAACCTTTGCTGAGATTCACAGAGCTGCAATTGTCCACTTTTATGAATATTTATGAATCTGGCTCAGACAATCCGCAGTTATAACATTACTTTCCAGTTACGCAGACGACAAACAACTTTATGTTTCGCTGACTAGTAGTGACAGTCTCTCTCATGTTATGGCTTGTTTCTCCGATATTAAGTGCTGGATGTCAAAAAAATTCCTCCAGCTCATTGAGTCCAAATCTGAGGCCCTTTGTTGGACCCCCAAACCTGACCTCTAACTGAAGAACCTAGAGAAACTGTAAAGCAATATGCCCGCAAGTTAGGTGTCATCTTTGACTCTGAGCTCTGTTTTGACATACATATAACCACAATCAAGCTGTGTGTTGTTGCTTTGTGTTGCTTGCACGTCTGTTTGTGCCAACATACTATTTGCGGTAGTGTTATTATATTGTACTGGTGTGCTGCTGTTGCTTGTTGCTTTGCATGGCTTCTGTTCTACCTTAACAATTTCTAATTGCTGTAGTTAATGCTGTCTTTATGTCTGTATGCTGTCTTTGTCCTGTGAATTTTATACTTCCATTGGTTTTAAAACATCTTGAAAAGGACCACAGTTGAAAATTAGCCAGCTGGCTCACACTGGCACATTTACAGAAATGTTGATTAATGTGTGTTGACTTTATAAATAAAATAAAGTTAAGTAAAATAGAGCAGTGGTGGGACCCCCGGGTTGGGAACCAGTGCTCTAACATTAGCGGTGCAATTCACCTCTTATATAAACTTCTGTGGTTGTATTCTCATCAAGCTAAACAGACTTTAAATGTATAATGAAGTGTTTTTTTTTCAGGCTATAACTGTCACTGTTACAGTACACTTTTAGGCAGATATGGGGAGATATCACTAAAACAAGGAACAATCACATGAGTTGGTTCAATATCCTGAGGACAAGGTTTACCTGATCACACAGCCAGAGGGAAGTCATGGCCTCTTTTTGAAGCAAATAATACAGCTTCCCGCTAAGAAATAAGTGAGAAACTTGCTTGCTGGCTGGTGTATTTGTCTTCCACTGATCTGGTCCTGTACACAACTGAAAAATGAAGTGCACTGAAAGCTTGTCAGTGGTTCAGGATGCCTGTATTTCAAACATGCAAGGTGCTCTAAATAACTTTATGCCACATATTTCTTTATTTCAATCATTATGAACACCAGTGAATAGAAAAGGTTGTTTTTCACTGGCATCAATAAACTTGAAGGCCATGTTAACTTTCTAATGTTAATTTGCAAACAGGGAATTATGCACAGAAATCACTTTGCAAAGACTGACTGGATTACTACAGAACATGTTGCATAATCCTGCTAGAACCGGTTTTTCCTCTCTGATTTATGATTATCTGGAGAGAAAAAAAATCAGCTCACTCTGCATGACTTTGTATTTGTCCTTTAACTTCAAGGACAGGCCAAGAGGACACTATTTGATAAGGATTTTTGAAAGTTCTTGCAGTCACAAAGTTACAGAGTTGCATTTTGGCATGCCTGAGACAACTACCACTTATACCCAGAAGGATAGATTGGAACAGGATTGGCACTTTAAAAGAAAAACATCATGTTTTATAACCTCTTGAGGGGTTGTCAGCCACCCAGTTTTGAAGGCCTGAAGAGATGCTGAGAGAGGGATATCGGGGAGGAGATAACTAATGGAACATGGGGGGGGGGGGGAATTATTTTATTGTGGTTTAACAGGTTTGACAGATTTTATTAATTACAAAACTATCAACAGGATCTATTGGACCCCAAGTAAAATGGCAGTTAGGACTAGAAACTCTAACTTGTGCTGGAGATGTGACACCACTTGTGGCACTCTCTTACATATGTTGCACTCATGCCCCATGATAGATCCTCTGTGGTCTAACAACATTACCTTCATCAATACAGTGATGTCCTCTGCACCTGTACAGACACCAATGCTTTGTCTATTAGGTGATCTCATGGTGCAAGATAGCACTGATTACTGGATGCAGGATAGTGCTGCGACATTGGAAATGTGATTTTTTTTGTCTTGTGGTGTATTTTATTTGAAAAATAAATAAAACAAAATTCTGAAAAACTGACACGATTTGGTCAACATCAAAGCTTTATGTGTACATTATTAACTGGCATATGTCTCCTGGGATTTTATATAAAGCTAATTAAAAACACCATGTGATTCAAGGAGCAACTTGGGTTATAAATATGTCGCATGCATCATCACACAGTATTGTTAATTTCGCTGCCTCAAAATTCAATGAATCTTCGGTTCAGGATAGTTTTAGACATTTACGAGCATCACCTAAACGTCACACATTCTGACCATACCCTTGACAATTCCGCACATTGGTCATTGAACGCAGCAGCAGCCGTCCCCGTTAACGCCTCCTGTGGACAGCTAGATCTGAAAAACATGTGGATGGGTGTGTGCTGCATAGACTTAGTGAGGCCGCCATGTTGTTTCACCGTCTACATTGATTACAAAATCACTCCTGCTAGCTACTGTACCTAGTGAGAGGGCTAGCTAGCAGCTAGCCGGGCAACCGACCTAGTTCATAACAGCGTTACATCACTGTGGAAATAGCGGGCCTAAAGAAGCAAACGCTCACCACTCCATGCTGAAGGCACTGTGGCTTTACTAACGTTACGACACACCTGTCAGACTAAAACAAGAGGGCGAAAGCTGCGGTGACTTTGCAATTTCGTTTTTCCGAAGGGGCTGTCAAGACCCGACTGGTTTCATCGTGCCCTGTGAGTAAAATAAGCAAGCTAATTATTGCATGTTGCCTCGACGTTTGCTGGTGTAATGTTAGGAATAAGCTAGTCATTTTGGCTAGTCACGTTAGCATGCGTGCCTGACTGCTAGCTGCTTATTTGTTTCAGGTCAAAGCCACCGAGATTAACCGCTGCGCAACACTGGCTGTCTGTCCAGCCGGGGGTGTTTGTCTTTTCCACTGGCTGAAACGTCAGGTAGCTCTGGCTTGGGCCTAGCTTATGTAGCTATCAGTAACTCATTTATATAACCCGGCTAGCTAAGTGTTTGTGTTGCTGTTTGTTACTACCGTCAGAGGTGTGTACTCAGCCTTGATAGCCAAATATATCAGCATATTTCAGGTGGTTACGACAAGATTATTTTCTACACTACTAAGCAGCACTGGCGACCACCCTCGCCAGTAAATGACCTGCTTTGCTAACGCTAACAGTGACGTTGAAGTTATGAAATGTTTTAACGCTAAACGGCCTCTGCTGTTTGCTACGGCTGTCTGTTAGCCACCGGCTAACTTAGCCACCCCCCTCTCCCCTCACTCAGTACACCGTGTTAACTTCGTGTTTATTTGATCGTTGTTGTTGTTTTTCCTTCAGGGTTTTGAGCCAAAAGAAGAGTTATGTCCTGTCCATGTACCTCGGCTGCCAGGTTGTTCCTAAACACTGCCCACAGAGGTAAGAAAGGCAAAGAACACACCGTGCCAGCTGGCTAAAGCTCCATGACATTGTGCTGCTTAGTTTGAGAAGTAGGTCTCCAGTTAACCCAGGCTGCTGCTGGTCAGTCACGTAATGTCAACAGCAGGTGGAAAAGTTACTCAAAGTGTTTAGCAGCTGTAGTTGTTACATCACCCAGCCTTTCATAGAGTTGTCTTAGCTTTTAGAGTTAAAATACATCAGTAAACACCAAAGAGTGCAATGTTGCATCAATCAAAAACTTTCACACTTACATAATGACAGTTACAAAATTCACAATATCTGCAGCACCTGTTAATACTATGGACTTATGCCTCTGACTATGAAGTGTTGCATTTGATAATATGAAGTGTTCAACAGATTGAACCTTAGACACATGTAATGAGGTTGTTTTTGGACTTATGTGATGTGCTGTCAACTCATTAAGCTCACTGCCCTCCAGTGATACATGTATGGCTGCATTTAACAATTGTTTGCATTGTCAATTTATGTGCAGATTATTTTCTAGGTTTACTGATTAATTTATTAGTCTTTTAATTGTAACAAAATTGCGAAAAATAGCCATATCAGTTCATTAGAGCCGAGGTTAACATCTACAGATGTCTTTATTTTTAACTTTTTATTTAGTATTCAATTTTTCAGATAACAGAATGTTCCCTAAAATAGGACCTCTTAGAAATGATATATTAAAAAAACCCCAAAACAATAAGAGGTGAATAATGTATTTGAGCATGTAATAATGAGATTATATATATATTTACAACACTAAACTAAGAATTCCTAAGGGGATGCATTTACTGCATAGCAGGTTCAGTTACAGAGGAAGACAACACTAGCATTTTGAGTGATATTCCATTTTAATACAATTTTTTACGACAACCCATCCCACTCCATTACATCTCCAGATATAGCGTAACTCAAGTCCACCAAATGTCTTGTATTGTTCCCCCAAAAGTTCAAAGCCCAGGATTTTTACTAATTTAAATGGCAAAAAAAAAGCAAATGTTCACGTTGGAGAAGCTAGAATCGGAAAATGTTAGATATTTTTGCTTTAAAAAATTGTGAAATGATTAATGACTCATTAAAGTAGTTGCTATGTCTGTCAACTACTCGTTTCAGCACTAGTTACATGACAAATAGGAGCAGTCATGAATTTGTTTTTTTTTATTTTGTTGTTTGCTTGTTGCCTAATTATTTTTCAGGGTAATGTGTTATTGTATATGTTAACAAAATCATTTAAAATGACAGGATCGTTTTCATTTGTTTGTCAGGAATCAAAAGGGATGTTGCTGTTGTTACAGGATTGTCCTGCTCTCGGATCCAGTTGTATTCTCTGAGCCGCCAGGGGTCTCGGGAAACTCATTTACCTCCCCGGGTACGGGTGAGGTCGTTTTCAGAGACTGCTGTTTGCTATGCCGCTAAAGATGGGACGACAAAGGACGGAAGTGATGGAGGAAAGGTAATCTCTTGAAGGATAAATCTCATTTGTCGCTCTCTTCCATGGCAGTATTACACACTACTCTGTACATGGAAGAGATGGTAGTAATCTAATTTAATATGTGCTGACGCAGTTTTTTTTTTTTTTTTTTTTTTTTAACACAGAAAAGCATCAGTGAGGGAAAGAGACTCTCTGGCTCTGGAGGATCAGGCAAGGGTGGAAGCCAGCTCCGCTGCCCTAAATGTGGAGATCCCTGCACACATGTAGAGACCTTTGTATGTGAGTAAACCTCTTAATATTTGAAAACCATTTACCCTGACATATGATCTAATGTGCATTTTAGGTGCAAAGTCCATGTAGAAATTTAAAATCATGAGGAGTCTGTGTAAAGGGATATGACATCGAAGTAATTTGGGGGGACTCATCCGTCACAGATGTTTTGTTGAGTACAAAAGTACTCACTAAAGGAACAAAAAAATACAGAAGACAGGATCAGTCTCCAGAGCATGTACAGCGGCATCATACAGTGAATATCCGGCACTATCAGTGCTGGAAGAAATATGGTTGGCATTGTTGAATAACTAGGGTGAGGAGGAGGAAAAAAACAGCGATGGTTTGTGCATTGGCTAAACAAAAAAAGAAACAGAGGGAAAGTACAGCAGAGTGCCCCAGCACATAAAAAACAGATCATTTGTATCCTCAATTCTGTGTTGAAATGCGCGTTTTGTTTTTCTTTAACAAAGCATTAAACCAACTTTCACATTTTGCATTTTTCTTTGGTACAAACTGTGGTGTTGAACTGAAATAACTATAAACACACAGCACATACATAGTAACCCCAAACAACCACCATAAGTAATTTCCTGGCACAGTTTGTCAAAATAAAGACCTGCAAGTAAACACTGAGGGATTCGTTTCATTGTTTTTTAATGAGCATTTTCTGCAACATTTCATCATCAACTGTGTGAGTTTATAAACTGCAGCTTGCTGGAACTTAGAAGTGATGTTAGGGCAGTCAGATGGTGTAAGAAGCGTCCTCAAACAATCACAGTGAGATTTCCTTCACTGGTTTGTTTTGTAACTTTATGAAACTATCTGACATTATAGAGATTGTGCCAGAGATCGGCCAGAATGAACACTGTCCATGTGACAGCTCACCCACTAACTATGAGTCACAAGTGTCCACCCTTACTGGAAATAAAATCACACTCCCCCTTTTTCATTTTAACTCCCTATTTCTCATCTAAAAGTTACTTGCTTTTACATTGTGTGGAAGAAAAAATCCAAGTTAAGAGGAGGCTTGTGGTTTACCACTTATATGTTGTTTATAGTAATGTCAGTTATGTTCTCTGGTGGCCCACAGAGATGAGGTTGAAGTTGGTTTAACACTTAAACATAAAAAGTAAATTTTTATATAGGATACTGTCAATACAAAAACTGACAGACTAAGCAGAACATTATCAGGTAGCGAAGCTGCAATCTATTGTGTCTGTCTGCTAATGCATCAACAGCCTCTGGTTTGTCTTAAGTTTTGGTTTTTTTTATACTTCCATGATGCAAACAGGCAGCAATGTGTTGTCAACTCACAGTGACAGTGCAGTTTGGTCAGAGACTGCTAAATGTCACGTTGACGTGCATTGTGAAGGGAGAAATTCTTTTAGATATGTTAAGTAAATGTACCCATGGTAATTCCGGCAGCACTTTGTTTTTCACATTTTCTTGTTGCATCATGCAGATTAATCAGCAAGTTTTCTTGAGGTCAGGAGCAGCAGCAGACATTTTTTGCCATTTCAGCACTGCAAGCAACACTTAAACACTAAACAGAGTTATTTTTAGTTTGAGTCACAGCACTCTTAATGACCTACAACCTTGAAAAATTGTAAAACTGTAAACATTGTAAATGTTTCTTTGAATCCGGTTCTGAAATGCTTCAGTATTAAATGTGTTGTGTGTTCTTTTGTTTCTTTTCTTCTTTCGTAGCATCAACACGATTTGTGAAATGTGAGAAATGCCATCACTTTTTTGTGGTTCTGTCCGAAACTGACTCTAAGAAGGGGCTTAACAAAGAGCCAGAGTCTGCTGCAGAGGCAGTGAAACTGGCATTTGCACAGAAACCTCCCCCTCCTCCTAAGAAGGTGAGAAATTGAAGCAGGAAATCAAAATATGCTTTTAAAGGACTTTAAGTGAAGTGTTACATATCCTGTTGTCATAGTCAGTCTATTATGCGTTAATGAATTATACTATCTGTTTTTTTTCTCCACAGATATATGCTTACCTCGACAAGTACGTTGTTGGCCAGTCCTATGCAAAAAAGGTGTTAGCTGTCGCAGTGTACAATCACTACAAGCGCATCTACAACAACATCCCTGCTGGGAGTCGACAGCAGGTGGAGGTGGAGAAACAGCCCTCTCTAACACCTCGTGGTCAGTATTACTGTCATCTATAGATATTGTTTCTGTGATCTGTTGCTCACTGGTATAATTCCCCTCCCTCTAATTTATTTAATATATTTAAGAGTCATTTAAAACAATTGATATGTACACAATGTACATGTATTCAGTTGGTTTCAGTGGATGCTTTTGCACCTTTAAACCAGATCACAATTGTAGTCCGATAGTCAGTAAATATTGTAGTGCATAAGAAAGCTAATGGAAGTTTTGAAAAACAATATTTTCTTGCCTGAGCTTAAAAGCTCCCAAGATAAAGACAAAACAGTTCTTTTCACTGTGACATAGAGTCTACGTTCTGTCTTTTGTTTTTGTACAAAACCTGTTCTACTCAAATATATAGTGCTGAGCTTTGACCTACTTTTGGGTGCTGCTTTGTTTTCATTCCATACTAGACAGCAAAGACAGGATATATGGGGCGAGAGGGTGAGGGGGAATGGTATGCACCAGGTCAGAGGAGTTATATAAGCCAGCGTTTGTGTGTTAAATATGAATCTAGGACTGATCAAACACTGTTTTAAGATTAAACTTAAAAGTGGAAGTGTAGTTTATCTAAAACAATTTAGCTCCTAATAACGTGAACACATAGGAGATGCAATCATGCAAGATTACAACTGACAGTAACAATTTGTTGACACTTAATTTGTTCAGGTTTGTCACATTAAAACAAAACAATCTAGGGCACAGTGTCTTTTATTTTACACAGTAAAATGTTGCATCATAAAGAGTCATTTACTCTTGTTTAAAGGGTTGCAGCTGTGTCCTTCATTTATATATATATAGTCAATCAATCTGTATTATTTGGCATTTGTTCAATAATGATCACACAACTGTGTAAGCGTTTTTGCAGGACTGTAGTGATAATGTCATAATGGTAATGATTAATGATAACATTGATTTGAGTACTTTCATCCTCTCCCTGTAGAGCTAGAGATGAGAAGACGAGAGGATGAGTACAGGTTCACAAGTAAGTGATTGGTCCTCCTTACTGTTATCGTTACCAGAGGCCACTTTAAATGTCACAACACTTCAACAGCATTTTCAGTGTTTCTTTTCATGAGTTGCGCAAATGCCAAAATGTACAGACCAGGTGTATGTTTCTCGTCATGTATTTATAGTCATGTTCAATCTGAAGAATCAGATTATTAAATGATTAACTAATACACCAGATGATGCACTTTATGTTATTTGAGGTCATGCAGCTCCAGTTCTGGAGCAGTGATTATCGATTTACCATGTGTACAAATTAGCTATAGAAACTGAAGCAATAAGATTATGCTCGTTAATCTTTGACAGACCAGACAATATGATAAGGTAACCCAGTGACCCACATTCACATCTGTACCTCTGCTATTTTCAGTCCAGCTCTCCTCACTTCGTAACTCCACACTGGCACAGACTAGGGCACGCATATTTTTAGCCTGTCTATGGAAATGTTTCTATGCATGGTTTGACACCATCAGTGAATGGCTTGTAAATTCTGCAGCACTTCAAATAAAAGCATTCAGTAGTGTCTTTCAAGCGATTTCTGAAATATAATACATGGAGAAGTTTTTACTTTTCAGTCACAAAACTGACCCCTGTGGCTTTGGTTGTTGTTCCAGAACTGCTGCAGATTGCAGGGATCAGTCCTCATGGAAATGCCCTGGGGGCGTCCATGCAGCAACAGGCGAGCCAGCAGGCACCTCAGGAGAGGAGGGGCGGGGAGGTCCTGGACTCCACGCACACTGATATTAAACTGGAGAAGAGCAACATCATACTTCTAGGTCCAACTGGCTCAGGTTAGTGTTGTGTTAACATTGTCCTGAATTGTGAGTTGCTTAGTGACACTCAAATCATTAAAACGTACACCGCCAAATATGCAGTTAATTTGTAAATATCAATCTGTGTGACCAAAAGAAGTTTTACCATGATTTTTGTAATTTTTCACAGGAAAAACATTGTTGGCACAGACACTGGCACGCTGTCTGGATGTTCCCTTTGCAATATGTGATTGTACCACACTAACTCAAGCGGGATACGTGGGAGAAGACATCGAGTCAGTTATTGCCAAACTGCTGCAAGATGCCAACTACTCAGTGGAAAAAGCACAACAAGGTGGGCAGAGGAGCTAACTTTAACAGCAGTGAAGTTTCCCACGTTAAAATGACATCATATGTCTTTTGTTGAACACAAGAATCAAATTGCAGCAACAGTATATAATGTAGAATGGAGTCCTTGCATGTTAGCCCACATATTATTTCACCATTCTGAAACTGGCACACACACAGTACTGATAATAAATCAGTACTGATTAGAGTTGCAGAGTATTAAAAAGATAATGCTGACAGATAACACAAAGAAGGGACAGTGTGAGGGTAAACAAAAGGGACAAATCCACAAATCCACGTGTTGTGTTCTTCTCGTCATCGTCATCAACTGAGATTTCTCTCTTCTGATGCATTTGAGCTTGCTCTTTCTGTAAATGGGTCTTCATACTGTTAAGTGAGTATAGACTCCTGCACCCAAAACGGGTTACTAAGCCAACCTCCATAATTCTTCATTGGGAAAGAGGCAGACAAAAGGCATGGAGAAAACAAAAAAGCTTATATGACGCCAAATCATGGAGATGTCAAATCTCACAGGACTAATATTATTACATGACCTCCATGTTTGGCTTGGTAATATGGAAATTTGCAGTGGAATAGATAGATACACAAAAGAAAAAAACAAAGAGAACAGTGACCTCCACAGCTGCAAATTACTAGAGGTCCCCAGGTAATAATAGACCCGTGTAAAGAGGGCTGAAAGCAGTAGGAAAACCAGTTTGTTAGCAGCAAACAGCTGATTTGTGGGCATGGACATAGCTACCGTGATGTCACCCACTTGTTTCTAAACTCCCCTTTTGAGGGGTTTGCCAGTTTAGCCATAGGTGTCTTGGTATTTTGAGTCAGAAGTGACCATATTTTGACAAGAGGCTGTTGCTGTGAAGAAGCGAGGGTTGGATCTGACTGAGAAGTCGACACTATTAACAGACAGCCTGTCACTCAAAGCAGCCCAATTTTAATTATGTGTTACTTCAAGCTTAAATCAAATGTAAACAGGTGAGTTAAATAGAAAGCCCCCCTCGTGCAGTTGTCATAAATGTTGAAATTAGCTTGTGGAGATCAAAACTGTTTTTTGTACCAGGCTGTAAACATGTTTATTTCAGCTTTAAAGTTGTGCATTTTAACTTGAAGGTCTGTAGAGATTGACTGGCTTCTGGAGCCAGACTCAAGTGGCCGCTCAAAGAACTGCTGTTTTGGCACTTTCATGTTGGCTTCATTTTTCAGCCCAGGAGGTTACTAAAACTGTAGTTCTGTCATTTCAATAGAATATCCTTTACAGTGTTCACTACAGTTCTTTTAATATTTACCAAGATTATTTTACCAACATAGAAAATTGTTGTTGTTAAAAAGGTGTTACCAATTTAATATAAACTTAATAAACAGTTCCATATTAATTTTGTCAAAAAATGTGGAAAATTCTCAGTGAGACTCTAACCTTGAAAACATTTAATTCCCTTAATTTTCCGTCTGTTACTGAATTATTCAGCTTCAACTTGTTTCAATTTGCACATTTATATGACACTTCCGATGTCCATGCCTTACATGGGTAAGAGTGGCTTTATCAGGTTGGATGTGCCAACAGAAAGAGGAAGGAGGCAGGAAGAAGTTCAAAAACATGGGGTCAAACTGCGGTCAATGAAAGTAAACAGTGTCATTTTTACACTGTGACTCACCACTTCCTGCAACTGTTGAGGTTCATAGAGAGTTTTCTTCATATTTTAACCTTTTAACATGATTAAAAGCGAATGATGTGCAGTATAGTGTGAACTGAAATCAGAAGTAAACATTGTGTACGTGTTTACACATACAGCTTAGTAGAGAAGGGGACTGTCTCATGTTATGGTGAGAAGTGAAACTAAAGCTGTCTTGGCTCTGTTCTTGTGTTTCTTGTGCAGGTATTGTGTTTCTGGATGAGGTTGATAAGATTGGCAGTGTGCCTGGAATCCATCAGCTCAGAGATGTAGGAGGAGAAGGAGTCCAGCAGGTCAGTGTTCAACCCAAGTTGCACTAAATAAAACTTTAATGCAGTTTGCTTTATACACACTAATCTCAGAATAAGAACGAGAGAAAGTAGCTGCAGATGTGCTGTTTTTTCTCTTTCCTTGTTCTGTGTTCGTTGTGTTGATGACATTTGTTGCTTCTCCTCTCTGTCAGGGTTTGCTCAAACTCTTGGAGGGCACAATCGTCAATGTACCTGAGAAAAACTCCAGGAAGCTCAGAGGAGAGACAGTCCAGGTAGACACAACAAACATTCTGTTTGTTGCATCCGGTGCTTTCAATGGACTCGACAGAATCATCAGCAGAAGGAAAAATGAAAAGGTAAATTTAACACGGCTCATATGTACCGACTGTCCGCAGAGACTCAGCCAGTGCTCCTGTTTGTCACCCTTCCTGCCTCTAACTTGATCCTCATGTTTCATGACTCTTCAGTACCTGGGTTTTGGCACTCCCTCCAACCTGGGGAAAGGGCGCCGTGCAGCGGCTGCTGCAGATTTGGCCAACACCAGCGGTGAGACGGATACAGTGGCAGAGATCGAGGAGAAGGACAGGCTGCTGAAGCACGTCGAGGCCAGGGACCTGATTGAGTTTGGAATGATCCCAGAGTTTGTTGGTCGTCTTCCTGTGGTTGTTCCTCTGCACAGCCTGGATGAAGAGACGCTAGTCAGGATTTTGACTGAGCCACGAAATGCTGTGGTGCCCCAGTACCAGGCTCTGTTCAGCATGGACAAAGTAAGGGCTCTGATAAAGTGGCTACTGCAGTGCAGTGTTAAATCGTATTCAGACAAGCAGCGGCACTGTGTTAAACAAACGCAGCTCCTTCATTCATTTAACTGAGACCAGTGCGTTTGCTCAGGCGGGGTCCCAACGAGGGGTCAGTTATTTTGAACTTGGAACTCAGTATTTCTAATATTTTCTTTGTGATCGTTCCAGCAAAAGATGTGTGATAACTTTACATAATTGTAACATCCCTCCTTACAGTATTATGAGTCACTGTGCAGTCTATTGGAGTCACACTCGTAGATCTACTTTACAAACTGCCCTCCCTGGATCACAGTTTATTGTCTCATTGATAACAACAAAGCCCCTTTTTCTAGTGTCAGATCTACAAAAGATTGAAAAGAATTTCTTAGAATTGTATCCACAGGTCTCTATTTGATAATACCTGAACGTATTGACATTTAAATTAACCTGCTACATCTTTTTGTTTCAGTGTGAACTCAATGTGACTCCAGATGCCTTGAGGGCCATAGCCAGGATGGCTCTGGAGAGAAAAACTGGAGCTCGTGGGCTCCGGTCCATCATGGTATGTGATTTTTGCCAAGGTCATCAAACGTAAATTCTTTTGTAATGTCGATGTAACGCAATAATTGAACATTTTCTTTGTTTTTAATAGGAAAAGCTCCTCCTAGAGCCCATGTTTGAGGTGCCACACTCTGACATCATGGCTGTTGAGCTGAACAAAGAAGTTGTTCAAGGAAAATCACAACCCAGATATATCAGGTCAGTATCTCTCAGCTCACATGGGACTGGACTGGATGTGTGTCAAGGTAGAGCTCAGATTCCTTAAAGGGACAGTTCTGATTTTTGAAGTGGGGTTGTATGAGGAACTTCCTCATAGTCGTAGACAGTCAGCACACTCTCAGTTCGGAGAAGCAGGCTGGATATTGCAACAGAAGCTAAGCTGCACTGCTGTGGATGGGCAGCAGCAAAAGTATTTTAGCCACCTAAAAAAACTTAATATTAGTTTAAGTGAATGCTGTATTTAGAATATTTCCTCAGCTTGAGCTTACTGTCGGATGGCCCTTTCTGATAGGGAACTGAAACCCTTATACCTATCTGTATTCTTTTCAAAGCCACCAGACTCCTTTGGCGAACACAGTAATTTCACCTTGCAGTTGCTGCAGGCCAACCATTGCCTCGGTCACTTAGTGTGTTTGTGTCATTGTGTGTGTTTAAAAGGATTAGTTCATATTCACCAAACTGCAGGATCAATGTTTGTAGACACATTAATTGTTTGTTGCTAGTCACCCACAATAAGCTCAAGCATGTTTACATTGTGTAAATTAGCCGAGTGGCTAGTGGACTTCCCTCCATTCATAACTTACCAAATTACACGTATCAATTATACTTTGTCTTACTCACTGTCAGTTTAAGTCACTGCATCACCTGACAGAACAACTCAGATGCACTTCAGCCTGTGTGCACATTTTTTTTTCAGCCCAACATTGTTGATACAGAGCAGCTTATGTTGCTGTAGTGAGAAGTTAACAGAATGAGATGCCCGTCCAGGCAGGTTACGTTACATCGTGTTTTATCTTAAAACAACATTGTTAACATATGGTATGTGCTCTGTCTGTTGCCCCCTTTTTTTTTCGCCGAAAATAATATTTCCACACCGCTGATTTATTCTCGAGTAAATAACGCTCTCCTAGGCGTAGTTCTTTTTGCTGTGTGCCATCTGCCTGCTATCGTTAGACAGTGATACAGACTTTCAAAATACAAACCTGTCCTAAAGACGACGATATGGATCGATGTTTTCACTCTGCAGTGATTATACTGGGTTGTTAATCATTGAATAGCGGTTAAAATATGATCAATGCAGTGTACACTTAAACTGATACTTTTTTTAAGTGGCTAAAATGTTTTGCTGCCGCCCTTATCCACAACCGTACATTGCTTAGCTTTCAAGATGGTGCCCCTGCTTGCTTCTCCAAACTGGGGGCTTGCCAACTGCCATCGATTAAATGTAACACACTGAACTCAAATGTATTTATAAAGCACATTTAAAAACAACTCACATCGACCAAAGTGCTGTATAAAAGGAATAAAATGCTAAAAGCACATACATGAGAGGCAACATATCTTGTCAGGTACACGGCTCACACATTTAGAGACTCAACACACAGGCACACGTCAGGGAAAGCCACATCACGGGGACTCAAATGCTGCTGAATAAAAGTAGGTTTTGAGCCTGGACTTAAATGAGTCATCGGACTGGGAGGGGGATGCCGTTCCACAGTCTGGGGGCAGACACAGCAAAGGCACGATCACCCCTGAGCTTAAGTCTGGAGCGTGGGACAGCCAGGAGTCCCTGGTCAGCTGACCTGAGGGACCTGGACATAGAATAGGGGGTTAGAAGGTCTGCGATGTAGGATAGGGCCAGACCACTGACTATGGAGAAGTACCTCATACAACCCCACTTCAGAAAAATCCAAACTATCCCTTTAAGCCCAGCTCACAGGCTCCGGTTTTGTGTACTATGAAACCTGAACTGGAGTTTCCATTTGAATTTCAGAGCTCCAGCCAAGGAATCTGCAGAAGAGGAATACGACTCTGGCATCGAGGAGGAGAACTGGCCTCGGCAGGCGGACGCTGCTAACAACTGAACCACATGTCACTCATTTCACCCTAAAGACAGTCTCTGAAATCATTAGATCACTGAACCTTTGGGTACCAACTCTGGGTTTTACTATAGCCCCTGACAAACGAGCTGCGGACACTGTAGTAGAGGTAAAGAAGGCTGGTGGTTTTCACTGAAGAGTGTTTTCATGACGAACAAGTTGAGAGAGTGTACCAACCTTTGGTCCTGTGCGTCAGATGTTAATTCTCTAGCGATGCACTCGCAGGGTGGACCTTTATAAAATATTTCAATCTCTGGGGATTGTTAACATTTTTATCTATATAAAGATAATGCAATTTTATTCATGAAAGGATTTGTAGCTAGTTTATTTGTTTTCTCTTTTTGTGGTGATGGTGATGTAACGGCGAGGGAAGCAAATGGAAATTGTGGGATCATACTGTACACTTGAAAAGAAGCTGAGCTGAGAAAGTGTAGATGTGATGTTACCATGTCAAGTAATGCCTTATATCATGAGGGCATATTATTCCATGAGCACATCAATATTTTGATGTTTTCTTCTTTACCACCATTGTAATAATGGTGCTCACAGTGTAAGTGGGGCTGTAACCGTTAAGCTACGCTGCTTAGGTAGCATTTGTAAGCAGTTTGTATGACCTAACCTCTAATTGGGAAGTGTAACACACCAGCACACTAAACAGAGCAGGTGACTAACAATGTTGACCTTTTAAAACAGCCAGAATGGTTATTTTTCGGTGTTCTGCTTCCTCCTGTAGCCCACTCTTTAGGGAATGTACGAGTTTTTACTTACAGACCTCTCTAACACAGGACTGGATCAGAAGGCTGTCTCTCAAAACAGGATTAGCAGCTCAGCTAACTAGCTGCTGTTAGTGAAGTATCCTCGTGGGTTAGTTTTGTAGTAGAGATCTTCCAACACACAGTACATGACTGAGAGATATTTTTAAATCTTACATTCAAGCTTAATTGTCCAGATTCAGATCATAATCGGATCGATAATCCCTTTCACGCCTGACCGGATGCCGCTCTAACCCTGCTTTGTGAGACACACCTCAGAACAGCACAGGTATTTTTATTTTTTTGTGCGTGCCCCAGCATCAGAAACTCACCTCACCGTTAGTGATGTAATATCCTGTTACTAAGTGGTATCTCAATACACACGTCTGTAACTAAACCTCTACCTAAATGCTCTCTGACTGAACTGAACCACGCTGCTGTACTCTTTAAAGATGCTGTTTGTGCTATAAAATAAGATTAAACTAGATCTGTTCTTCCTTTTGCTTTTATGTTTCCTTTTCTTTCAATTAAAAACTGCTTTTCAGAGATCTGTTACAGAACCTGTAATCCCCCCCCCCCCACCACCACGTTTGTGAATCTTAAACTTATTGTGATTGTTTAAAATATATAAATAAAATGTAAATCTCTGTACAGAATTTTAACCTCTTCTTTACCTTTAAACTTGTCTGCAGACCACCACGTACACTTCAAATTAATTTGGTTACCAAGCTCAAGATGTTTTTCGACACACAGCAAATCAGTGAAACAGGAAATTGATGCAATACACATCACAACGTTGCTTCACACTGGTACGCTGTCACCTTTATTAATCGGCTAATCTCTGGAAAGTATTGTGCTGTTCTGTTTCCCAGTATCTCATTATTCCCTAATCCCCTCTCAAGCCTAGATGGAAATTACAAAGTCACGCTGTCTAAAACGTGGCCTTGAATATAGATAAAAAAAATACGTAAAATATTGGAGAACAATGATAATATATCAAACATCATTAATGTATTAATAGTGAAACATAAAAAATAGAAATTAAATTATTTTTAGTGATTGTTAGTGACTGTTATTTAATGATTTTAGTATAACTATGGTATATAGTTATATGTATATGCTTAAGTAATCAATTACTTGTACTGCAGTTATGCTGGTAGAGTTACAACAGGTGCCTGGGGTGTTACTGGTAAACAACTCAGATGATGTCAGAGGCTTAGCGATGAAGAGGCTTATCACGTATGATGATGTCTGTGTTAGTGATTTACTTCAAACACCTGTCAATGCTTCAGAGGACTTAGGATCTACGAGAGAACACCTGATAGAGGTAAGTGTCAACAAAACTGCAGTGAAGGTCTGGTTTTGGTGTCTTAAAACTCAGAGAGTCTCTGTTTCTTCTGATGCAGGTTAATTGTTGGTGAAAATGAACGCTCTGGAAGATGTCCCATTTCAGACTCTGCTGGGTCCGCTGGAGGAGAAAGCACAGCTTGTGACAGCTCCAGACATCACTACACCAGATCGTCATCAGATACTACGAGACACTGAGGTCACACATCCAAGTGAACATTTGCATTTTTTCTAAGTTTAAAGGGACAGTTCACCCCAAAATCAAATATATATTTTCCTCTTACCTGTAGTACTATTGAGTAATCTAGATTGTTTTGGTGTGAGTTGCCGAGTGTTGGAGATATCAGCCGCAGACATGTCTGCCCTCTCTCAAATATAATAATCCACAGACCTTGTCGTGAGTAGTTTCAAGTAGAAGCTATTTTCTTTCTCCTGAACTACACCCACCACCAACTGTATCACACTGTAGAAGGAAGCATGCATCTACTCATGGACGAGTGACAGTGTGAGGTGGAAACATTGATAGCCTCCTCCTCAGCTATGCTGTAATGTTAACTACCTTAGTGATGCTAGGTGAGCCAGCAGTAGATGCATGTTTCCTTCTACAGTATGATTCGGTTAGCAGGTGTAGTTCGGTAGAAAGAAAATAGTTCCTACATGAAACTGCTCACAGCAAGGGTCTGTGGATTATCTTGAGTAACCAGGGTCATGATTTCTGGAAAGAGACATTGCTGTTACGTTTTTTTTTATGTATTTCTTGGTGCTTTGAGCTGAGTGCCATCTAGTTACAATATATTGGAGAGAAGGCAGACATCTCTACGGCTGATATCTCCAACACTCAGCAACTCACACCAAAACAATCCAGACTGATAAATAGCACTACAGGTACTGGGGGAAATATTTAAGTTTTAGGGTGAACTGTCCCTTTAATGTCTGTCTGGAAAATAATTTAAGAGCAGTAATATATTTGACTCAGTGGCTTTTAGATTGTTCTTATATAGTTTCTGTTCAATAACTGATCATAATTTATTCTACTAGTTTATTATCAGTTTAATTTTTGGAAGTGCAGCTGCATTAGATTTGTCATAGCCCAGAAAGAAAAACAGTATTTATATCACCACTAACTTTATATTGAACATCCAAGATGATGGTTTTTGAAATACTGAAGGATTACTGAAGCTCTTACTCCTACATTTAATTATTGATATTACCATTATAGTTGTTTTTTTAAATTAAGACATCATATTTTATTGCATTTAGCAGCTTCAGTTTTAGGGTCCTGGTGTTGTACATGCTGGCTGGACACCACTGGTATTTTTTCAGAAACACCTACTATGACAAGTCAAAGTCTCCTGTGTTAACAGAGAGTTGCTGAAAACTTTTTTTTGTCTCTTTTTAATGTAGTATGGATTTAACTTGGAGAAGTGGATCTTAACTGGGCAGCAGCCAGTCTGTCAGGCCCCATCCTGCCCCCCGTACTGGCTGATGTTCAGCAGCCCTCAGAAGAGCCGCAGGAGCCGAGACACACAGACGCAGAGCCCCCGGCCCCGCAGTCACAGCCTGAACTCTGCAGACGCTCGCTGGCTGCACCATCGCACTGTCAAGTTCCTCATATTTGACTCTGAGGATGAAGATGGTTATCATGAAGATAACGAAGCCTCCTCCCCCGATGATGCTCTTTGCTCCATCAAGAACAGAGAGCGGCCTCGGAGCGCTGCACCCAGAGACCCACTGTCCAGAGTCAAAGACATGCACCTTGGTCCTTCCACTCATCACTGTAAGCCTGTCTCACCTCAGAGCCTCAGAGGGCGCAGAAGCTCTTTGCCTTCTTCCCAAGACTGCAGAAAACCTCTGCAAGCACTGGAGCAGCACAGGTCACAGCAGGCCAGCCCCCTCCCCAGTGTGCAGAAGAACAGCAAAAAGAAGCAGCGCTCACTTGTCTCCGTGGCCAGAAAGTACTCCCAGATCACACTACCTGCTCCCTCTCCACCCAGGCTGCAGAAGCAACGACCCTCCTCTGCAGGGCCCGTTGTCAAAAACGGCAGACAGAAGGTCAGTACTTTTCGTGTCCATCTCTTTGGGGCATAATCCTAACACGCTTTGGGGGGTGGTACATGTATTTATAAAGTATCCAATTATCTCCCTCCTCCAATAATGTATGAATTCCAACTATTTTTATGCTCTTAAAATGCACATAAGATTTGTCAATAATCAACATTAATTTCCAGCACAGTGAACCTTGATGTATTTTACGTGAACTCACCAATTTTTTGTTCAAGGGAACGATAATCACAGCTTGTTCAGGTCATGGTCAAATACTAGTTCTGCCCAGACTGCAAAGCAAAGGTTGCATCATCCATGACCTCATTTTTGTAACATTTACAATGTACAAGCTGAACAGCGAAATGATGCTAGATCGAGCAGGGTCTACACGCTAGTCATAGGAGTTGGGCCATAGAAGGTCCCCCACCCCAGTGTTAGATGGTTATGACTCTGCTATATCATTTCTTTTCTTTCTTTTTTACTTCTTTTTCACAACCCACTATTTTCTATCTGTTTTCCTCTTATCACCAGGCCCTGAGGACCGGCGGCCCGCGTGGGGTTTTCTTTGACTCAGCAGCAGAGTTGTTGTCAGCACTCAGCCAGGAAGAGAGGGAGCTCCTTGAAACCATCACAGAGAAGGGCTACCCTTTACGCACAGCTATTCTGGCTCTGCAGAGGACCGGCTATCACAGCCCAGAGAAGGTGAGCACAGTTTGTGTTCACATGTTTTTAATAAACACATCTTCAACAGTTTATAATGCATGAATAAAATATTTTTGAGTTGCCTTAAGAGTTGCAGTAAGAACACTCACACATTACAATAAGCTATCAAACATGCATTTAAAGCATATGTAATCATGCTTATATTTGGGCTCACAACTTGGCAACAGTCGTACTTATGTAATAACTAATTAGTGATCTAATTATTTGAACACCCTGCTAACATAAACTTACGAGGTGGGAAGAATTACGTAACATTTACCTATGACTCTAACTTGTGCTTTTTGTGATCACATCATAATGACTTGTCCTGTTACCGACAGATCCTGAAGTACCTGGTAGCCAGCGACCGTCTGTGTCAGCTGGGTTACGATGAAGCACAGGTGGAAGAGGCCTTGGAAATGTTCCAGAACTGTGAGAGCAAGGTGATTCCTGCTTTTCAGTGTTTGCTTTCCAAAAAGGCTACAAAACTGCGGCCCCACAGCCAAACTCTAGTGTGTGTCATTACTGACTTTAAATTCTGTTTCAGGCTGCCGAGTTCCTGCGTCTTCTGACTCAGTTCAATGAGATGGGTTTCCAGCAAAGTGCAATCAAAGAAGTGCTGCTTGTTCATGAAAATCACCGCGAGAGGGCTCTTGAAGAACTCATGACACGCATGGCTTAAAGAGAATATCTTCACATTTCTAGTCTGCATGGAGGATCATTTTCTACAGTATGTCAAATGTACTTATGTATGTATGTACAAATCAAAATACTTAACGGATTCTGCCTTCTGACTGAGTTAAAGGAATACTTCACCATTTGTAAATCAATTACTCGTCTTGTGTTAGGATAAGGAGCTCCCATTTCCAGCCACTGTTCTTTGAGTTAGCTGCTAATTGCTACAAGCTAATTTAAAAAAATCTCACACAGTCCTTGGACCCTTAGCACGTCCAAACTTCCCATTTATACAGACATTGTTTCGACGCTTCTATCTCGTTATACAGACTGGCGAGGTGGAACAACAGTGTGAAATTCCCACCTTGAAGAGGCAGCGTAGAAGGGGCTATTGAATACAAATGGCCATTTAGTGGTTGGAGTACTCCTTTAACATAAAACCTGTGCAACTCAACCATACAGGCTAGAAAGAAAACATTCAGGTACAATTAGAAATGACACAAGATCACAAATAGGTACACTTAGTGAGGACAGATGTTTGTTTAAGATGTTTATTTACAGCGTGATTTTAAAAAAAAGGACTCAAATATTTAGTTTCTGGAGCACAAATGTAGCTGTCATCATCAGCTGTCATTAATTCGTGGTGTGTTGGCTAGCTGGTACAGTACTAAAAACAAAGTAGTGCTCTAGATATGGTGAACGTTCAGTGCATACATCATTGACCTGCCACATAAATACATACAGCAGAGAAAACGGCTCCAGCAGTGAACCTGAAATATTTACATTTTTTGTAAGAAGTTTACACACCATCACGTTGGATTTAGAAGCTTTCCAGAGGTTTCTCTGTAAAGACAAGTTAAAGTCAACTGTCAGTATCTTCAGCTTGTACATTCAATCATTTAATTTTGTTCATATTTAAGATGTCAAAATGTCAATGTGTGTGCATTTACATGTAAGCTTGTGATATGGTAATATGAAATGTATGTATTTATTTTGTCATGATGTCCAGGTTTCAGAGTAATGGGGTGGAGAGTTTAACTGTGATTAACTGATTCTTTGGTACGTCAGGATTTATTTTAAGGATTTAAAGTGGAGGGTTTAAACTTTTTCACCATGTTGTCAAGATTTACAGCTCAAATAAACTATATTAATAAGAATCTGGTACGTGTATTTATTGTACGTCTGCATCGTCTACCACTATGTGAGTTTTGATGCAAATGATCATAAGTGAAAGGTTTATAGTGTAAACTACAAAAACATCCTTGCGCTGTTTTTTGGGGGGATGGCAGGCTATTACAGAAGCTATTTAGTAAATACTGTTGGGTCATCACTGTCTGTCGGGAGAGGTCTAGGGCTGATCAAACCACACCTGGGCCTGGTGTCTGCTCCAGCATAAATAATCCATATTTTTTTCTGGACATCTTATTAATATTTTTTCGGACATTTCGTTTCTTATTTTTTTGTACATTTTAACAATTTTCGGGCATTTAATTTTTTTTTTTCCCCAGACAATTTATTAATATCTTTGTTGGACTTTTTATTAATTACTTTAGTACATTTTATTAATATTTTTTGGACATTTTATTAATATTTTTTGGACATTCATATTTTTTCAGACATTTCATTGATATTTTTTCGGACATTTTATTAATATTTTTTTCAGACATAAAATATTCATAAAAGGTTCGAAAAATATTAATAACAAGGGGAAACACAACTGAACAAAGGTCCTGATGGGTTTTGGAGCACACCTACTGATAATGGTGAGAGTTTTCCCACGGAGGATGAGGTTGATGATGATGATGATGATGATGATGATGAGTTCAAGCCGAATTAATTTTACTTATATAGCTACTATAGAACTTCATAGTCTGTTGGAATGCAGTCAGTGCCCCCCCCTCTGTCCTCAGACCCTCGATGTAGATCAGGAAAAACTCCCCCAGCCACTTGCACATGGTGCCATATGCACAGACACAATTCACATTGATGCTGTCATTGCATTCCCAAAATTCTCCTCAGCTCACTGTTAACATTTTGAAACTCTAAATTATAATGCAGAGACGTGTTTAGTTTCCTGTGACTGCAGAAGGTCTCATTCTGTTAGGGGATATTTTGCTGCCATCTAGTGGCAGTAACTTTAAATGACCATGCTGCTGACGGTAGATAGTGTAGCTGCTACATTGATAGATCATTCATCTTTTCTACACTTGCAGGTATTTTTTATTTGTGTGTTCTAATTTCCTTTAACTCTGAGGAAAAACTGTTGTCAGATGTTCTGGTATTTGTGTGTTTGGAGGGTTTTACAATGTACAATAGTGAATTTTACACACGAATGTCTCAGTATATCATTACAGTGTTACAGCTGTACATGCTCTGTGCTGGTGTCCCTTTCCCTCTCCTGTGGCTCTGTAACAAAATGCTGTAAGAAACCTTACCTGACAGTAACCTACTGTTTTCCATTAATAAACTCCAAGTCATCTGGTGTCACCGTATACACCTTCATCATGGAGCTAGAGTCATCTGAAGTGTTTAAGCAAAATTACAAAAATAAATAAATAAAGGCCCTGAGGCTCTGGAATTCTCTGCCTGAGGACATAAGGCTGGCTAACACATTACCCGTTGCCTCTGTACACACTTTCTTTCTCAGCTCTGAACATTTCTTTTTAAATATTGTTTTGTTGTATTATTTTCATGCACTTTGTGAAGCACTTTGTGATCTTGTTTAGATGGTCGCTATACAAATAAAAACATTATTGTATTATTATTAAGTAGTCAAATAAGAATAAAGAACAATGACTGTCCAGCTTACTATGTCCATAGGAAGTGGCTGAAAATTGATGCCGTCACAAAGTGCTAAAAACTGCACCTCCTCTTTGAATGGCTACTTCAGACTGACTCCAGAAGCCAGTCAATCTCCCATAGACCCCCATGTTAAAATGCCCAACTTTACAGCAGAAATAAATGTGTTTACAGCATCGTACAAAAAGAGTTTTGGTCTCTATAGCTAAAGTCCCCCTTCATGACAACTGCACAGGGGTGAACTTTTATATAACTCACCTCTTTACATTGTATAAAGGCTACACAGTGAGTGACAGGCTGAGACCTTAGCTTTTCAGCCAGCATCTCCTACAAATACGGCCACTTCTGGCTCCTAAAAATCAAGATGGCGACAGCCGTAATGCAGAAAATGGGCCTTTCCCAAACCATACTAACAACCCCTTCATCTCAGAATGCCACTCAGTTTGTAGTCACCCTCACAGCTAAAGCACCCTACATCAAGGTGTAGGGTGTCAATACAGCGGCAAACTTTGGGACAAACTTCCTCGTCTGAAGCAGGAAAAGAAGCTGTCGTTATATTTGGTAACCATGGAGACAAGTAGAATGACTCCCATTTTATGTTCTTTACATGTATTTATATTGCTTTTGGTGGTGAATATCATCCTTTGGCCATTAAAAATCAATAAATGAATTTATAAATAAGTGAATTAATAAATAATCAAATTCATAAATAAATTATATAAAAGGTTTCATTTATAATTGTCACATCTTCACTTTAAAGTTTCCCTTAAAGGTGTACAATAAGGCATTATAATGCACCCATGAACACTCAGGTGTGAATCTCGTCTTCTAAAAAGTAACATTTTATTTCATAATAAGATTAAAACAGCTGATACAAGAAGTTCTTAAATTTACACCTAGTGTAATCTTACCAGTACAGTGCCCTTTAGAAAAATCAAACACAGTCACTTCCTGCTGGCTGTCCTCTTGGATCTCCTCAGACCAGTGTCTCCAGCATCACCTGCAGCTACAGCAGTTTTCTTTCTGCCCTGTGAGGGAGCCGCCGGCCAAGACGTGGACTGAGCTTCCCCACTTTGAGTGACTTTGATTGTTTGGTTGTGAAGCTTCCCTTGTCACTGTTGTGTGTTTGAGCCTCAGTGTTTGGCCCTTCTGTCTGCAGCAGGAATTCAGCCATGCTGCTTGAACAACAGAATCAGCTCTAATAAAATCCCAAGAAGCAAAAATCTAGAGGTCAATTTAGAGGTAATCTTGTAATCTTAAACTTTATTGATTAATCTGCAATTATATATCTGACGTGACATTGTGAGCACTGATTCAATCAGACCAACTCTGACATGAGCCTCGAGACGCTCCCCACCGTTGAGTTTCCACTCGTGCCACAAAGAATTAAGGCAGTTCTGAGGGCAAGGTGTACCTAATAAAGTGGCCGATGAGTGTATGTTTGTGTGTGCTATAACTCAGTATGTAATATGTTTCCTTGGTTACCGCTGTATAACCTGCACGCTGCAGACAGCTCCACCTTAGGACTGTCTTTTGGTGTTTGAATATGAGTGTCGGCTCAGAGGTGGGTTCACTCAGTTCACTCAACTCCTCAGACTCAGATGAGGATCACGACTGTCAGAGCCTGGCCCTCTGGGGACCACGTTTCAGAAGGTTGGCTGACCTGTACACAGGCAGGATAGATGAGGACGATGACACAGAAACACTGCTGGGAAAAACAGAACGGCTCTGACATGCCCCTGTGTATTAATAGACCTTCCAAATATGTGTCCATCTGCCGCAGGTCCTCCAAGTGCTGTGTGACCTCTTTCTGCTGCCTTCTGTGGCTTTTTTCAGATTTGTGTTGTTGTCTTAGATGCTCATACTCTGCCCATTAGTCATGCTTGGCTTTACTGGCTTTTTCATGGCACTGGATGAAATCTGCAGGTAAACAATTACATTAACAAACTAAATGATACTTCATTGTAAGCATCAAATGTTCCACACACGATTGTCTCCATGATGTCATATAAGTGTTACACTTTCTTTACGCCAAAATCTGATTACACAAACAAAAGTAAACATTGTTTACTCTGATGATAATGAGCAACAGCTTCAGTCACTAACTGTACTGGAATGCTAAGTCATGCCTTACCAAAAAAAAGGACAATATTTGGAGTGATGGAGTTGGGAATTGTGTGTGTATAGCAGGCTTACTGCTCTGGCAGGCCTGTGGTGGAGCTCATAGTTACAGGGCACTTATATCAGACTACAGCTAGACACAGAATAATACAATGACACCATTACGTTTTCTGAAAAATCATGGATTGGTGTGAAGGCCGCAGGCAGGCTGATTTGACTCAAATCTCTCAAATAAAATATATCATTTACTAATTCATTCATTCATTATTTCATTGTTCGTAATCGCTTACCCTGTTGGGGGTCGCGGGGGGGCTGGAGCCTATCCCAGCTGACACTTGGCAAGAGGCAGGGTACACCCTGGACAGACTATCACAGGGCTGACACATAGAGACAGACAACCATTCACACTCACAATCTCACCTGGTCAATTAACCTGCATGTGTTTGGACTGTGGGAGGAAGCCTACACTGACATGGGGAGAGCATGCAAACTCTGCACAAAGGGGTTCCCCCACCAAGGGCGCCTCTTGGGTGAGGCGGCAATGCTAACCACCACCGTGCCCATTATCCATCACTGCTTATTCAGTTCAGGGTCACAGGGCTGGCTGGAGCCTATCCTCGTGGACACTGGGTGAAAGGCAGGGTACATTACAGGGCTGACACATAGAGACAGACATCCATTCACGCTCACATTCACACCTACAAAACACCAATTTAAAGTCAACAATAACCCTAACCTGCATGTTTTTGGACCTTGCCACCTCATTTTTAATTACTATAGCTTATCTTCTGAGCATACTCTTTTCTTCATTAGCACAATATCTAAGGAGTTGCTCAGGGTTCCATCATAGGTCCTCTCCTATTCAGTTTTTATGCTCCCACTTGCACAGACACGTACCTGCTTACATCTCTGAACTGCTCATCCCTCATTCCACCTCCTGACCCATCAGATGTGGTGACAAATCAATGCTGTCTACTCCACATACCCTGTTAAAAACTAAAGGTGATTGAGCATTTTCTGTCATTGGTCCTAAACTGTGTAATAGTCCCCCACTTACAGTTAGCTCTCCCCCCTATACTGACACATTTAAAACTCGTCTTAAGACCTATCTCTTATCTTTTGCTTATCTTTTCTTATCTTATCTTTTTTATCTTTTATCATAAGGATGACACACCTGACCACACTGCTTAACTAACGTTTGTTCTGTGTTTAATTTTGTTGTTTGTGTTATGATGTGGCAAAAATATTTTATGTTTATATGTTATGACTGTTTTTCTCTGAATGTTCCTGTGTTTTTTATTTCTTTTTTCAATATTTGTTGTTTTTAAATGTGTTTTACAAATAAATCTGACTTGGCTTGACATTTGGTTGTTTTACTGTAAGTGCTGAATATTTCTTTCTATTTTTCCAAAATAAGATGAAAAACTGATCCTGTGTCCTGCAGTTTTAAATGTAGATGGATTCGAGGGTCCCGGGACACTGGAGGAATTTCTTCATGGCATAAAAATAACATTTTCTTTTTCTTTGTAATCCTGTTTTGTTTTGTTTTGACATACTTTTATACAATATTTTATCCATATTATGTTTACCTTTACAACATCTTATTGTGTGTTTTTCACATTATCCTGAGATCTCTTGCTCTTATCTGTCATATTTTTACCTATACATATATTTTTTGTTTCTTTCTGTCTTTTAATCATTAAAAAGAGAGTGTGTTTTGTGTCACATGAGGAGGCTTATGTATTATATAAACTAGTATGTATTTTTGATTCTTGTACTGTAAGAATGTGAGGGTTAGGTAGTGTTTATCTACGGGTGGACAATGTAGTTAGGACGCAAAGTATAATCTTAACCTGTCTCTAAAATAAAACCAGTCCTCTGATGTCACAGTAACCTTTGTCTACAAGCTGATAAGCTCTTTAGTCATGGTCAATGATCTTCCTGAATCACCTCCTCAGGGGTGGACTTCAACCATTCATTATCATACATCTCAAGTGAACTTTGACCCCCCCTGGATCTGCTGTGCTACACTGAGGAATAACAGCAGCAGAGAGAAAACAATCTGTTTCATGTTTCTTATTTCAGCTACATGACATTTGCTGTTGATATGAGGGCCTGTGGATGAATGAGTGAAAGCTCGACAACATTTAGGGAAGGTAAGCAAACACAAGGACTGAAATCAAATGTGAAATCTGAATCAGAGGTGTGCGTTCGATTCTTTTTTAGCATCCATATTGTTTTCCTACAACTGTGTACGTTCTTCCAGATGATGCAGAACATGTTCCAGGAGGGGCTGTACCATGTGTTTTTTAAGGAGACACCCCCAACCCGCCCACTGACCGAAGTTACCAATCACGGGGATCTAATCAATGGCAGGATTCATCGCTGGTTTGGGACTGTGGTTAACACCAGACTTTTGGTCACTGGGGTGAGGTGCTACTTTCTTGTGCTTGTCTAAATCGTTGGTTAACAAAGCTTTTAAGCTATTAAACTATGAAACTCTCTGCCTGCTTTATACCATGTGTCTCCCCTCAGGTGGTGCAGATCCTCAGTGCCTTAGCTTGCATCCTAGCCACAATCACCCATGCATGTGTGAGCTACAACTGCTCTGTCTCCATGACAACACCAGTGTGGTCAAGCCTGTTTGTGAGTCCACATCTGCTTCGACTGATACACACTTTAGACAGACAGAGAGAGGAAGTGAGAGTCAAACACTGGGTGCTAACTGTTTGTGTTGTTACAGTATGTGGCTGCTGGGTGTCTGGCAATGGAGGTTCAGAGAAAAGCTAATAAATTAAAGGTAAATACTGAGAGTAGTCATTTCAAATGTAACTTTTTTTTTGCCTATGTCAACAGCTGCCCTGTTTAATTTTCCATTAATGATGAACAGATTATCACTCTGATGGTGCTGAATGTATTTAGTCTGCTATTTGGCGCCTCTGCTCTCCTGGCCAACAGCCTCAGGTCCACACAGCCTGTCGCGCTCAACGCAAATCAACAGGTAATTCAGTCATTCATGTATAACACAGAGACTACGTCTTTTATAAAGGATATGTATATATGTATGAACTAAGCACACAAAGTAAGGAAATTTGTGTTTGGTAGATTATTTCCTTGTTGGCAATGCTTCTTGGCAATAAATCTTATACCGTTGGAAAGCCTGTTTATTTCCCTTTTAAATGGTGCCACATTTGTAGGGGAACATGCATTTGTGGGATGAGCAGCAGAGCTGAGTATGTGGGTTGCACCCATGAAAAATTTGCCAAATCTTGCCAATGCCAAACAGCTTTTTGCTTTTGGTGCTGTTTGAAGATTGGATGATTGAAGTCTGAAGAAACAAGACATATTGGCAATTTAACAATTTATTAATTTAACAAACAGGAGCATCAGTAGCATGTGGAAGAACCATACACAGCCAAAACAGCCTGGCACCTCTTCCTCATGCTGGTCACCAGCCTGGTCACACACTGCTGTGGGATGGCATCCCATTCTTCAACCAGTATTTGTCGCAAGTCAGCACGACCAAGCTGATCCCACAAGTGTTCAATGGGGTCGAGGTCAGTACTGCTGGCAGGCCATTCCATGCTCTCCACTCCCAAATTCTGGAGGTAGTCTCTGACAAACCCCGCTCTGCAGGGGCGAGCGTTCTGCTGCTCACCCCACAAATGCATGTTCCTTACAAATGTGGTACCATTTAAAAGGGAAATAAACAGGCTTTCCAATGGTATAAGATTTATTGCCAAGAAGCATTGATACAGGGATCCATTAATACCACCTGACAACAAATTTCTAACCATCATAAAAAACTTAAAAAACATCTATTTTTATTTAAGTTACTGAATGTATATCGATAAATTTTCTCTATGCTGTAACTGAATTATCCTCCCTATTTTCTCCCCATTCTTCTCACCAGCGTATCGGCTCATATGTTGCAAAGGGGAGCTCCATTGCATTTACTGTACAGTGTTTACTGGCATCAGTCTACATAGTTTTCCTGTCGTTGAGAGGCCTGCGTCGCTACAGTCCGTCCCATACTCAGACCTACAGCCGCCTCTCACAGGTAAATTCAATTCATTTTTTGGTTCTCCTGTTTGTTTACAAAGCTCTTAATTGGTCTGGCACCATCTTGCATCGCAGACCTCTTAACCCCTTATCTACGCCCAGGTCCCTTAGGTCAGCCGAGCTGGGGCCCCTGGCTGTCCCACACTCCAGACTTAAAATGAGGATTGTGTGTGATTGTGCCTTTGCTGTGTCTGCAGTTGAACTCTGTCAGCTGACTTGGCTGTGATGATGACAGATGATAAATAGTTTCTGAGGAAGTTCACCAAGTGCATTTCCAGTGAAATAAATCAGAGATACAACATTTAAAAAACGATATATTAAGTCCAGATTACCATAGATTGTTGGATTTAATTGAGTGCTTTTTGCTCTTTTCTGTGCAGGATGCAGATGAAACCAGCGGGCCTCTACTGGAACAAGAGCAGTTCAGTCTGTGAATACACTCCTGCTTGCACAGCATTTTTGTAAACTCAGTTACTGTTGTCATTCAGCGTCTGTATGGTTGGTTTGAACAGTTTGTACATTCCTGATTGAGGAAATTGTTTTAAATGTTGTGAAACTGTATCACGCCCCCTGACTGATGTTTCAGTGTCACTTCTTCTTTGGGATTCCAAAAAAACGTAAAATGACTTTCCTGAACAAAGTGAAACAGCAAAGTTAAAACCTACTAGAATAAACAACATGTTAAACAACAGATGGTGTATATAGCACGCAGACTTTTAATATGAAATTATACAAAGTGTATGCATGTTTTCACAGCTGAGCAATCTCTTGATTTTACATGCTGCTTTGTCTCAACACTAGAGGGCAGCATTGTCACTGTTTTGTCATGTTGCACAGTCTGATCCACAAATGAACTCCCTCTGTTCAGTGTAAGAATAGATGATGAAATTGTTTCACATAAATTGCCAAATATAAAAAAATTAGACTGCTGACTCACACCAAAGACAAGGTGCAGGACAGTGTGGCGATATATTGAAGAGAAGAAGACCGCACACTAAGCTGTAATGATTTAACCACCAATGTTTCGACCACACGAGTTCTTTCTCACAGGAGATCACTGCTTGATTGATGATCAGTGTAAATAAATGTTCTGTTTTACTAAGCTTGCACTGATGTCTTTAATTTTTCCACTGATCTTAATTTCCATATTCAGACATTCACCTTGACCCTAACTTCACCCTAACCCTAATTGAACCACACCAGGGTTCACTTGCAAGTGAACCGAGACCCCTAGTTTTCAGGCGGGGTGCGCTCGTTTGGTCTGCACCAGAGTTTGAATGAGCGTTCACACCACTCCAAACGAACCGAACTATTCATGGAAGCGGACCAGGGGGTCGCAAAGCCCTCTTTGATTTTGAGGAATGTAATCATTTTAATGTGTTATGTGTCAAAATTTAATTCATTCATATGTCAAAAACAACTACATTTAAGGGTTATATTAAAAGCTTATTCATTTATTAAAAAATAAATAAATAAATTAGCATAGAAAATGTTTCAAATTTGTATTGCGAGGATACGGGTGTGTGTAACGTGTACAGGGGGCACATACGTGTACAATGACAAATGGTAACATGAGCAACTTAGCTTGATTTCTTTAAAAAACATGAGAAGAAGGCAATGAACAATGTAAAAAGGAAATGACCAAACAAAATTGACAGGAAATAAGTAAAAAGAGAAACTTAAAAACAAGAAAATTAGCACATAAAAAATAAAGATAAATAAATAAAAGGTGCATGAAAATTCTAATAATTAGGTACCATAATATGTAATAATTATTATTGATATATTTTTTCCAGTTTAAAAAAAAAAAAATTCCCTGAATTTCAACATTTCTTACTTCCTCTTTTTCCCATGTCTTGGAAAGAAAACACATCAATTTGTACGAGGTTCAAAGGTTTAAATACTCGCGAGAGGCTTCTGAAAGCAGCACAAGAAAGGTGATTTGCTCCAGCTTTCAAAGGGTTGAAATACAAATATCATAATGTTGCCAAAATGTCCTCACTGTTATGGTTTATTCAAACTGGTCCTCACAAAGGTACATGTCCACGAGTACACACAGTTCAGTCACAGTGAAGGGTGTGGTGTGTTTGAGTATTCAAATGATGGAGGATTTCATTAAGGATATAAAGCAAGGTCATACACCACTCCTATAGTGAGCACACACACACACACACACACACACACACACACACACACACACACACACACACACACACACACACACACACACAAACAGACTTGTAAGAGTGAAAAAAAAATCACAGAGGAGCGAGTTTCTCACGGCATGTCTGGCTAACAGCTTCCAGCTGTTGCCTGGTTGGGAGAGCTGCTATGGGAACACAGCGAGTACAAAGGGAAACATGGGATTCATTAGTAAATGGACACAGAAGGAGAAGAAAAGAAAGCAGGACGGCGAGGTTGGGTGTCCTCACAGACACTGACAACTGATTCCTCTGATAGAAACCACTTTATATGTGGTACAGTATGAAAACTACTGTTTGCGTGTGTGTAGTCTGTGTGGCTGGTGTTTCATGATACGAGCGTACATGTTCAGTTGTACAAACAATCCATTTGTTCAGATGTCTGCATCTCCTGCCAGTACACATGAACGGTTCCATGCTGCATTTACACAAAGAGAGATTGTTCAGTGTGATCAGAGGTAGCAGCGTACCACATGACAGAGGAGCCTGCAAATCAAAAGTGACAAAACGTCGAGGCGGGCTTTGTTTCACGAGCCTGCCTGGATGCATTAGTGCAGCTGTTTAATCTCGTGGTCTGCGGTTGGGTGATGAGTAATATCTTTTATCTTTGGAGTGTATCTTCCTTTTGACTCCACAGGAAATCCTGCTTCTCCTTCTCCTGGAGCCCAGAGTGTGAGAGGGAAATGACTGAGGCCTGGATGTGATGACAAGAGTGTGAGTGTGTCCGGAGGAAAGGAAGTGGTGGCTACATGAGGGGATCCCCTTTGATGAGTCTGAATGATACTCTGACCTTTTCAGCAGGATGGCCTGGAGGGATTTGATCTGAGCCACCTGGGAGTGAGAGACTGAATAACTTTGCATTTTTCATTTAAAAAAGGAAGAGAGGAGAACGCTTGAATTACTTCCTTGCGGTTGAATGCCTCCGTGAACCAGTCAAGTTGCAGTTACAGTTTACATCCACATCTGTCCATACTCACATGCAGCCATGACAGCAGACTGCTTCAAATACGAATGTTGCTTCAACCTGACAACAGACAGGTGGACACCCAGGGTCACAATCCAGTGACTAAAGTCCCTCTTATTTTTGCTGCATGTGTTTTCTCCACAGCAGGGCAGGTAACAGAAGTTGACCTGTTGTAGGTGAGCTGTTTGCAGAGGTGCAGTAAGAGCCTGTTGTCTGCAGCTCTTCATCAACATCTCACTGTGGCTGTTTCTGCTTTCACTTCCTCCCTGCTTTATTATTTCAACTTGCCTTTATTGAAGAAAAGCACGAACAAAGTTCCACTAATAAAACACATTTCATTTCCTACACAGTCCTTCACAATAATAGTCCCCCGTTATTTGGTTATGGATAAACTTTTATTGTGAAGCAGCAAAATACATGCTAAGTTTTTGAGCAGCAACTTCACTTAACTTCGAATACTGCAGATAGCGAACATGAAACAGTAAAACAAGGCACATATCTAAAGTACAAACAGGACGCAGGAGACAAACTAAACTCCAAACAACAGAGATTCAGTTAGAAGCTACAAAGTACTGAGAGCTGAACACACAGAGTCAGCTTCTCTCTGCTCTCCTGCAGACAGAGGTGAATATAGTCTTGCAAAACACACACTTGTTTAGGGGGTAGAAGAGGTGTTGTTGGAGGGTTGGCTGCAGTCGACGAGATGTCACTGCTTCCCCCTTGAGGGCAGGCAGCTTGGCTTCTGGACCGACTCCAAAGAAGGACCTTCTGGGGCGCAGTATAGCGTGGCACATCAGTGGAAACAAATATTTGGTGGCATGGCTTTACTTGGCGCAGCCAATAGTGACAATGGAAAAAGGGTACATGATGTCACAGTGAAGCTGACCTTTGACCTTTTGGATATAAAATGTCATCACATGATAATTTTTTTCTGTTAAACATTTTGAGTGAAATTTTGCGATAATTAGCGCATAACTTATTGAGTTACCAAATAGTATTTTGTGAGGTCACAGTGACCTTTGATCACCAAAATCTAATCAGGTTATTGTTGAGTCCACGTGGACGTTTGTGCCCAATCTGACAAAATACCCTCTTGAGATATTGTGTTCACAAGGACGGGACGGATGGACAACTTGAAAACATAATGCCTCTAGTAGAGCGAGGCTTGGGCCGCATTTTCCTGATTAAACCCAACCCAAGTCCAAGACAATTATAACCGAGCCCGATCCGAACCTGACAGACTTTCTGATCTTTAAGGCCGAACCCGACCTGAGTCCAACGCAGTTTGTTACTGACAGTTAATGTTATGGACAGTGTGTGAATGACCATCAAAAGGCTGCTGTTACGCACAGTCAAGCGCAGTACGGCACTGAGCACACACTCACTTGGAGCTGAGTCTGTGCGGCGTTCAGGTGTTGTCATGTAAATAACAAATTCCAGCACTTGAATAGGCCATAGCACAACACAGCAGCATGTCAAGTGGGCCGAACCCAAGCAAAATTTTTGATTTGTTATCTGAGCCCTGCCACACTCGTCGGGTTCTGACGGGTTCTGACGGGTTCCGAACGGGCTATCCACACTCTGGCCTTGAGCCATGACTGTCACTGGTGCACAGGCATTAAAAAATAATAAAATAAAATAAATAAATAAATAAATAAATAAAAACAGACGAAGGCATAATCTTGAGAACATTCATCAATAATTTATTTTCTTACTCTCAAGAGCCACCACTGCTTCTCATCTTGAAAATTCATCAATTTCCAACAACACAGTTTTGAAAAATGTAAAGTTACTATACAAATTTTTAATAGAAAAAAGAATAAATTAACTGTGGAATTCAGTTATCTTTTTTTTTTTTATCAATTCCACATTTTTTTCTACAACACCTTTAATGTATTGTTACAGTTGAACAGAACTGATAAAATCAAGTTACATGCTCTATTGTCTGGTAGGGAAAGTGTTCTACTATTAAACTGTCTGTTAAAATAAGCTTCATTTTGCACATCTGGTAATTGAATCTATTGATAACAATGAAGATGTCTAGATCCTACGTGACAAAGCAGTAACTGGTCATTTTGTAGCACCTGAAAGGGTCGTTACAATGTCAGAACTAAAAAAAAAAAACAAAAGAATACTGGTTCATATAAAATGGAACATTGTTAAAACAATGAATGTGAATGTTAAAAACCCCACAAAACCTTACAGTGCCCTTCCGTACATACAGGAAAAAGACTGATAAAAGAGTTAGTTTGTTTCTCTCTGAGTGTTACAAAAACCTCAGACATTTCTATGGAGCACAGAAAATATGGTGTGTTTGGGGCTACAGAGGGAGCGGGACGTCACACTTCTTCACATCGGGCTCAGAGGTCAGAGATTACCACAAGGTTAAGAAGACTTTCTAAGGGGCCAGGGGAAACACTGTGGAGCAAAACGTGCTAATGTTAGCATATAGACGTCGGATGCTGAATGTCTTTGGGGTCTTTATTGTCAGTGGATCTGCAGGGCATGCACGGGATTGTGTCTTAAGCACACAAACAGCGGGCGAAGACTTTGAGTGAGCAAAGCAGGGTCAAACTTGCACTCTAATAGGTGACTTGAATACACTAGAGTAGCTCCTATGAGATGGTAACCAGGGAGTGCTGGTTCCAGTCCTGGGTAAAGACTGATCACATGTGACCAGGCATGGAGGTGGGCAACTCTTGGAGAACCAACCATGCAGGGAGTGGGCTAAAACCTGTCTTATTTAAATAGTAATAAGTGGCAAATTACAACAACTGGTGTCAGTGCATAAAGGAGACACAACACTATGAGGGACAGGGTGAGATGCGCACCTGTTCCTCCCATGCCATACAACATGTTACACCATGTATCCACCAGACTTATGGTGCTGTAAGACGAAATGTCTCTCTACCACCGAGGCGTAAAAGCTGTCGTAATCTTAGTAAAATCAACATCTGATTAATTCAGATTTGTGCAACAGTGAAACAATAAGATGAGGGAGATTGACTTAGATACAGCTAAAACATGCAGAGTTCTACTTCCATCTTACAAAACCAGATGTGCTTTGCTAACCCTGTTCTGAATATTGGATTGATTGGGATGTTTGAGAAAATAATTATCTCCATTTGAAAGAATTGTTTGTTCACTTCTGGTTATGGCTTCTCTTCTGGCCCTGACAGCGGGGTATTGATTATTGTCGACCTGAAATTCGATGTCCGTGTACTTAATAAAAAGAGCACTATCGCGCGACACATTATCGAGTGGTTCTAGCTTCTCTAGTTCCTCAATATGCACTTTGATACGACTCATTATTAAAATACTGAGAGTTGAAAATGGGTACACACTAATTGCAGGTCCAGCCCTCGTACACACTGTTAACGTTGTGCTTTTCAAAGTACATTTGAATAAAGAGAATAGTTACAGGATGGCTATAATCAGTGGGGGTTTACTGTCTGTATCTTTAAGGAGTGGCTGTTCCAGTGCTGAATTACAGTACAAATGTAAAGCACCAACATGTTTGGCACTGATAAACTTGTACTCATGCATGCCTCTAACATGAGGTATTGTGACTGTTAGTGTGTGTGTTCTAGCCAGCACTGAGTTCAGACTGCGTGTGTTCAGTCGGGATGCTCCTGTGATGCTAAGGAGACGGACAGAGAGATGAGAAAGCACAGTGCTACAAAAGGGGACTTACAGATACTCAGCATGGCACGAACCGGTTCACAGCCAAGACCAACGTTGAAGAGGAGACACATGTGATAAAAGAAGACGAGATTAACCACTGAATAGGCTCAATATCAAACACAGTAACGCCAACAGATGTCAACAGCCAGAAATATTTTGCTTTCAGGGGTGAAAATGAAAAATGTGAAAAGGTGGAATCAAAATGTTTCTGTATCAAAACGTCGCAGTAACAGTGACTTGACGTGGCCGCGTTAACACCCCTGAATGACCTTCACCTACCCCCAACCCCACACTCTGGCTAAGTACTGATCACAATGTGGCCAAACATGTGGACAGAGACTTCCTAAAAAGACCAAAGACGTTAAATAAACATGAATGATGAAGTCACTGAAATAAGCATAGATTAATGCCAAACCCAATAACCACAACTCCAAATTCTCCCTATGATGCACTAATGATCTTTTACTCCGAGCATCACAAGGCAGAGAACACGGCAAAATGCCTGCTTCAATTCACTCTGTAGATTCAAACCAGTTCGTATGCTTGTCCAATGTTTTGTTATTGCTATAGTCCTCATCGTAGAGTCCCGTGAACCATCCTGATATCGTCACTGTGAATTCACTCTCATACAGTTATCTGACAGTCACGTTTCTGCACGGGCACCAGCCCAGGGACCCTGGTGTCACCAATCCAGTAAGTTGTCTTTGGTTGTGGGTTAAACTGAGAAGGAGTTGAATTTGTCATCTAAACGTTTGTTAATCCAGATTTTTTTTCTTTTAAAAGTCTGTGTCATCTTCTCTTCTTATAAATATGCTGGGACAAATAAACAAAAAGACAAACAACATTAATGGGAGTAATGGAATCCAACACAGTTCATTTGGGCCTGAAAATGGGTTTTAAACTGGTGGCTCAAATCCAGCAGGTATCCTCTGATTGGGTGGCAGTGCACTGAAGTCAGTTAGGTCAGGGGACCGAAGATGAGATATGAAACCGATCCTGGTATGGCCGATGTTGGTTCTGTCGAGTTTGAGTTGTATGTTTGATATTTTTCTGTGCTCTCTTCCCATCGCTCCTTTTTTCCTCCTTGCCCCATTGCTTGTGTGCCGAGGGTGAGTAAAGAACGGGCTCTGTGGTGCTGCAGGGCAACAGTTCAACAGCTGAGGTGGTGCTTCTCAGTCTGTCCTGTGAAATGTGCCCTTATCAGAGCCCAGCGAGTGTGTCCCTGTCCAGCTGAGCTGTGATAGAGGGGCATAATAAGAGACGTGGTGAGATGGATGGAGGGCAGAATCTAGGGAGGAGGGAGGCTCATGTCCGGTCCGCCAGTGCGGACAGGGCAGGGTTTTTGTAGGGCCTTAAGGATGAGGTTGTTGGTTGTCGATGGGTAGTAGTGGGGGACAGTGGAGAGGCAGTAGGAGAGGGCAATGGAACTTTTCTGGGCCCTTTAGGAAGGTCTCAGACCAGGGTTCCAGGTTTGGCCTTATCGTGTCCGTACCACTGCACATCTGCCAGCTCTGAACACAGGGGGCTGCTGAGGAAACAGCTGTCACCGAAAGACCTGCAGAGGAAGACACAGAGCAGGATGAGACTGGCTTCAGACAGAGGCGTTTTATCTCAAACTGTAATTACATCATTTCATATTTTAAGGAGCAGTGTGTTGGATTCATAGTGTTCAGTGGCATCTAGTGGTGACGACTGCAGTTTGCAACCAGCTGAAACTTCTCTGATGTGCTGAGCGTGAACTCCCGCTTAGGATTCCTTCAGTGTTCAAGTGTTCAGGAGGTTTTTACTAAGAGTCCACAGTCTCCTTCTCTCCAAAACAAATGGACCAGGTAATTAAAACCGGCAAAAACACTGATTAAAGCAGGTTCACATTACAAATCATTGTTTGTCCAACACTGCTTGGCTCGTCGTAGACGGGCTGCTAGCCCAGCACCTGCTAGTGTGTGCTTGCTTTTTTTCTCTGATAACTCAAGATCCAAACATTTAGGAGGTTTTTACCTGGAATCAAATTATCCAAAAAGGTCTCTTCCTCTCCAAAACAAGCAGACGACATTATTTAAACTGGTAAAAGCAATTTCACATTTAAAAAGTCTGTTTTATGACAATGCTCGTTGCGGGGGGTTGTTGACACAAAAATGCAAATGTCCCTGTCTAGATCCATTGTTTATTTTGTCCGTTCTGGACTACTGCAGAAACATGGCAGCGTAACATGAAGGACTCTGTGGAGGAGGACCCGCTCCCTTTGTAGATATAACCTGTCTCATTCTAAGGGTGCTTTCCGTCCTAGAGTTCGCTTGCTTTGGTCTGAATCAGGGACTAATTTTGTTACAAAGTTGGTTCGTGTACTCACGGCAGCATTTACAAGTGGACTAGATAAAATGGCTTGCGTGAGGAAGCTGCTCTTGATTGGTCAGAATTTCCATGCGGGAAAAATCCAGGAAGTAAACCAAACCTTGGAGAAGAGTACACTTGCAAGATAAATGTGACACTTTCTAATGTCACAATGGAGGGACAACTACGCAGGTTGATTTTAGCGCTGCTCATCGTGGACTATATTGCTGTCATTGTTGATTTTAGGCAAACCATACAGTTTGAAAACGAGGCGCGGCTCCAACTAGAAAACAATGTTTTGATGCATTGGATAGCTGAATGCGCCTTTTAGGCAGTACAGGAGGAGGCGCACATTAATAATCCTCCAGGACTGTAACATGCTCATGTTTAACCCGAACAATGCGTAATATGACTGCAGTTTGGTCGGATCGAGGTCAGAAAATCACCACACCACACCGCCTCACCACAAATGACCCACACCAGGGTTCCTTTGCTCCCTAAGTGCGATTCGTTTGGGCAGGTGTGAACACAACAATCGCACTCAGGTGCGCACCAAAACAACCGGAAAGAGACCTTCTCGAAGAGGTGGTCTTGGTCCAGTTGTTTTGGTGCACACCTGAGTGCGACTGCTGTGTTCACACGTGCCCAAATGAACCGCACCTAGGGGGCAAATGAACTTGATTTCGACTGAACCAAACAAAACAGGGCACGTGTGAAAGCACCCTAAGGAAACGTAAATGCACGATTCTTATTTTCTGGTGATTATACACTAAAGAAAACATACATATTATACTATATTCCAGTTCTTCCAGTGTATCACTGTAAATCCTACACACTGGACCTTTAATAGATACTATCATCTACGTGGTTTCAAGTGTTTGTCTGCTCTTTAGATTGTTAAAGAATGTTGTCTGTTATTAGCATACAGCACATGGTTGAGTATTTCTATTAGTAAATCCTGTAAAGAATTAGCCACAGTGTTGGTGTCAGACCACAAAGCAGAGCACATGCAGAGATCAGATACAGATACAGCCAAAGAAGAAATACACGACACAAATACCGCCACCATCAAAGAGCAAGAAATGTCCACATTCCCCATTGTCAGCCCCCAATAGTTGATAATGAAAGTGACAAGTGATGTCGCACAAGTGCCTTATACTTTTGGAGCCACGTACAGACAGGTTTCTATAAATAAAAAGTCTGACTGGAGTAAATTCGGCACTGCTGTCACACTATATTTTTTTACTCAAGCTTATCTCCTCTCTGTTATGCTCCTGCTGTGTATTCCAAACAGTACACTGTAGGTTTAGACCACTGGGAGGCCGAGACCACAGACAGTACCTCTATGCATCAGAGCTGGGCTGAGGGGGAGACTGACAGACGTCCTCAGTAGGAGAGCTGTCTGCTGTGCCTCTAAACCAGGAGAGAGGACACACACACAAGGAAAGGAGGGTTAGTGCAGACAGAGAGAGACGAGGAAGAAATGACAAATATTAGGTAATAAGAGAAATTTCCAGGACGACAAGGTAATCGAAGGTGTGACAGATGACAAGGGGAAAGAGTCAAGAAACAAAGATGCGGTGAGTGAAATAAAAAACACAAAGAGAGTGACATCATTGGAATATGAAAAGGTTTAAAAATAGATGTTAACCTTGTATCACATAATCATTCTTTAGGATTAGTTCAACGGTGTAAAACAACATCAGCTGACAGATACGACATACAAAGCTTGTGAGGAAGTTAGAGTGAAGTTTGGAGAGAGAGAAGCTGAGTAGCCAGGATGCAGTTGTCCTAAATTAACATGAATTCATATCTGGCTTCAAACATCTTGTCACCCCTGTCTGCAGCTACGTGTGTGTCTGTGTTGGCGTGTTTCTTACCCGCTTTGCCAGTTGAGGATGTGCTGTGGGCTACAGGGCGGTGTGGGTGTGGCTGCGTGTTCACTGGAGGGCGTCATACTCCTCTGGCTGTGAGGGGACGCAGCTATGGGGAAAACTGACAGTTAGTCCTGCTGAATGAGATACAACACATGCAGCATGACACAGAGAGAGACACAAGAAACAAACATACACACACAGAGACACGTGGACACAGACACAGAGCAAACACACATAATAGAGGCTACGGAGAGGTGAGGTGTGGGGGCAAAGGAATTTCAACTATGCTTCACAAATGGGAGGTGAGGGGGTGTGGCCTCAGAGCCACTCAGAGTATTTAGCCCAGGGGTCATGTTAGACAAACATCACATGTAACTCTTACACACAGGCCTCGTTGGCGCAGTAGGCAGCGCATCAGTCTCATAATCTGAAGGTCGTGAGTTCGAGCCTCACACGGGGCAACATGTTTTCACATTTCCATAATTTGTCAAATATGTGTACTTTAGAACTTTAGAGGCACTGTGTAACTATTAAAATGTCAAACACAGTGTTAGGTTGAATCCAAATATCCACATTCCCACACACTTGCAGAGCAACCAGGCTGCACATGTAAATAATACATTATACATTACATACATACGTACATTATATAATTCATAGCAGGGCTATTCATTCACAAATTCAATTGGGCTGGATTTAAAACCAGGAAATGATGGGCCAGACTTTGTCAGCAGCCTAATTAGAACTGTGAGTGTGAATGGTTGTCTGTCTCTATGTGTCAGCCCTGTGATAGTCTGGCGACCTGTCCAGGGTGTACCCTGCCTCTCGCCCAATGTCAGCTGGGATAGGCTCCAGCCCCCCGTGATCCTCAAGAGGATAAGCGGTTAGATAATGGATGAAAGGAAGTTACGCATCAAAGTGAAAAACATTTAATTTAAGTGAGAAAACATGGGTCTACCTACTATTGAGAATCCTCAGCCTGAGATGACAGGGTTTTAATGTGAATGTTATAAGACCAAATTCTTCGAGGGTTCAGACCACAAGTCCAGAACGTCTCCCAGTTATTAAAATTTTAAATACACTTTGTACTGATTTAAGATTAAAAATAAATGTTGAGTCATTCAATTACTCAGCTCATGTTCTCTATCATCGTTCAAGGCTCACAGTTACTCATAAGCCTCGTGGGACATCGGTCTCATAATGTGAGGGTTGTGAGTTCATTAAGTTATTTTAATATTTACTAACCAGTGACGTCAAAGTTTGCATCAGTCTCATAATCTGAAGGTCCTGAATTTGAGCCTCACATGGGGCAGAAACATTGTTCCTGTTTACACTATTTAACCTCACTGTTACAATTTTAACTTGAGAAGCCCAGTATCACTATAGACCTTCAAAATGAAGTCACACACTGTGCTTTCATTCGCGTATTTTCTTTTTTACTTTCAGTTCGCACTGCAGCTGCCCTTACCAAGTGTGTACTGTTGCATTGAGAATGCACAGAACTGGGACATACTTCTCTGTCACAACACTGTGCCTTGAACTTTGAGCCTCTTGCTTACATTTCAGTCGCAGTCTGTAGCGCGAGCTGTCATCTGTCTGTGGCTCAGTCAGTTTGACATATCCTTCTCTGTGCTGGGGATTGTTGGTCAGAAAAACTTGTTGGCTTGCATACAAAATGCGACCAGATGCAGTAGGACAGTCTGGTATTTCTGGAATACTGAATTTGATATACTATGTACTTTTCTATTATTTATTTATTTTTAAACCAACTTGTGATGATTAGAGAGGTGCAGCAGGCAGTGTGATACTCTCATAATCTGAAAGCTGTGAGTACAAGCCTCACACAGGTTGTTGTCTTTCTAAGATGGGCACTTACTGTTAGAATCTGTGACCAAACAATTTGTTTACCTAAATAAACAGATACAGTGTACAGCTTTTATCCAAAACACATTGTGATATTTTTAATTCGTATGAGAAAGAGTTTAATGTGAATAAATGAGGAAAACCCACCTGGTGAGCCCTTGGCGAGTGTCCCTACTCTACTCCCTCGACCGTGTCCCAGAGTGCCTTGCTGTGACCCTGTCTCGGAGGAAGTAGACCCCGAATGCGAGTGACTCCTCTCCTTCAGGCTCCCTGAGGACCTCTGGTACCAGCACCGCAGCTCCTCAGACACTGCTGCCCTCCCCCCTCCACTTCCACCACCCTCTCGCCCCAATGACGGAGTCCGTACGATCTGAGAGCGCGACGGCGTGAGTCGGCCGCTCCCTTCTCCTCCCTCCTCTCCCCCCCAGGCCTCCTTGTACAGTCCCCCGGCCGTGTAGGAGCTGGAGGTCTTGAACTGGGCCTTGACGCTGTAGTGGCCCTCCTGATCGCTCTCCAGGCTGCGCACCACCACAGGGTTGGGGCTGCCCTCCACGTATAGTGGGTACTCCTTGATGCGGTACTGGGAAGAGGGCTGGCTCTGGCTGTGGAGGTAGACTCCGTGGTGTCCCCCTCCCATCCCACCTCCACCTGAGCCTCCACCGGAGCCGTTCTTAGCTGCCAGGTTTGGCATGGAGCCCGAGTTAGAGGAACCCAGGTGACCTGCAGACCTGGAGACAGAACAAAAGACAACACATACATCAGTCTCACTAAAAACACACTCCCAAAAAAGTTGTACATTATCTCCTCCATCCTCACCTGTGCCTTTGCCTCTGCCTCTGCCTGGCTTTGGAGGGCGAGTCCTCTCCTAGAGTGGAGTAGTTGGGGTTGCTGCCGGGGGGTCCACCAGAGGGGTAGTAATGCTCCGAGCTGCTTTGGCTGGTGCATGATGAGCAGTCATCCAGTGGATCAGAGCCATTGGAGCTGCGTCCTGGGGCCAGGAAGAAGTCCGGGCTGCCAAGTGTGCCCAGGGTGTGCGGGTGTGCGTCGGGGTCGGGCGCCAACAGTTTGCCCTGGGACTCAAGGCTTGAGCTGCGGTTCCTAAAGTGCTGAGCGAGACTGTGCAGACGTGTCGGACTGATGTCCACTGACCTGTGAGATGCAAAATCACAAAAAAATGAACTGGAGCAGATCTACAGAATTAATGAGTTATGAATTTAATAATACAAAACAAGGTAATTTTTTTTCTTTTACGAGCAGAGCTACAGCAGAGGAAGCCCTGTAAACCCGTTCCAGCTGGGGTACAAATGGTACCTTAAGTTTTTTAAACACTTGCCTAAGCACTTAACTAAGCGTTTCTATACTTAGATATAATACGTTATAGAGAGAAAAAGGTCTTAAATAAGTGGTTAACAATTGAGGATATAAAGACTGACCTAGTGGAATGTATGTAGTGTGGCGTCCTGGTCTTCAGGTCCGGGGTCGACGGCATGCTGGACTGAGAATTCCAGTGAGGGAGGCTCCTGATGGGGCTGCTCTGCAGTGAGTTACTACCCCCTGCTTCTGCACTGCCAGAGCTCGGGAAACGCCTGTGACTTGACAAAGACAAATTAATGTTATACTCTCCTTTCAAACAAGCAACCTATGTATAATTTGCTCTACTGAATATGCAGTCAACTCATATTTGATGTTTTCATTTCAAGACTGTTGAAGTCTGAAATTGCAGTTTCATACACTCGCTAACTTTGACTGGATTAGTGACTTTTGAGATGACTAAACAAGGATGATCCTTTAACAGTTGCATTTCAAGTACGCTAGGCCATTATGGGCTTGTGGATCCTGGACTTTTCCGATGTCTAGAATCCCATCTGTCTCAAATGCACTTCTTGTTGTTTAACCCTTGGCTACAATAATTCTGCGCAGTCTCACACACACTCATTAATACACAGCAGCTCTATTCTAAAAAGCTTGTTAGGATAAACTCCCTCATACCTGGAATGAGAGGAGCGTTTCTTGACTTTTTCATAGGGCTCATCCAGTGATGATTCACTCCACATCTTGGGTTTGATGGGTGATTTATCGTAGTCAGAGCGTGAGTAGTGCAGGTGTCGCAGGCCATCCAGGGACTGCGGTGGAGGGGGCCGACTGTGAGATGGTGGTCGAGGAGGGAGGCCCTTATGAGGTGATGCTACTGGGGAGAAGGTGGGTGTACCTGTGACTTGAGGATCATCTGAAATAGATATTAAGATAGTTTAACATTTCATGACATCAGGAAAAAAAGCACAAGTATTAACAAATTATTGTTATTATCTTGCAGAGTAACGTGAAGGTCTGAGACTCACCATCATCCAAGACCAGTGCGTCAGATAATGAACTGTCTTCAGAACCAATATTGGCCTCTGCAGGACACAGAAACAAAGTCGAGAGGTTACAGATTGTACAATTTCAAAACCTAAAAGCATAAAAGCATCAATTTTACAAATTTTTGATGTATCAAAAAAACATGTTTCAAACTTATCTGCTTCATGATCTAATGTGTGCACTTCTATTAAACAGCACTTCAGAAGAATATAACTGTGTGTAGTGGCAACTACAGCTAATAGAAATAAAGAGATACGAAAACAATTTGATTTTCCTGTTGTGAATAGAAGAATATTAGTACCCTCTATGATAAGTGACGCCCTCTGCGTAGGCTTCTTGCCAGAGCGGACCCGGTACTCATTGATAGAGTTCTCAATTTCCTGGAGCTTCTTCAGTGCGTTCAGATAAGAAGTCTTCCTCTGTTTCTTCAGCTTCTTGCTGCTCACGTGAGGATCACTGGCAAGACGCCTGGCTGCCTCTGTAATCTGGGACTGAATGGCAAACTCCCGCTCCAAACGCTCCAGTTCCTCTTCCTGGGAAAAGCACACACACATACACACACACAAACATGAGTGCAAACTCCGAGCAACTCAAGCACAAAACACTAAATTCAGTTACAGTTTTAGCAACAGAAATCTCCGCACAATCCAAAAACAACAAAGCTTAGTTTGCAGACACGTATTCAGACTCTAACTCTCCCATGCAACGTATTTGGTTAGGCACACACACAAAGCCTTGCCAGGGAAAACACACTGCGGAAATCATTTATCTGTGCTACAGCCTCACATTTTCTCACCACTGGTTATTCTCTATTGAGACACTCTGTCCCCCCAACAATAACACCTCTCCATCAATCCATCTTCTTCTCCTCTACGCTTCTCCTGAGACTTGTGGAGCGCAGGCTATTAGGTGAACCAAGTAAAACACACTCTGTCATGCTGCATGTATGTTTACTGCACTGCAAAATGTGTATCTACAGTACATCTACAGCTGTTCAGATACTGATACCAGTATTGGAAATGCCTCTGATACTGCCTAAAATGCTGGTTCAGGTATCAACGAGTACGCGAGTCTATGGACCAATCTGATACCACGTAATTTATTAATAACGTTAATGTCGTCTTACACCTGGATAACTTAAAACCGAGCCTACACAGCAAATTGTTCTGCGTGACCACTGATAGCTTCTGTTTTAGAGCCATGAAGAAGAATCAATTTCTTGTAAACAGTGTAATGTCTGTGGCATTTATTCTCCGTATGTATATATATATATGTTTTACAAAGGGTTTACTACAGCGTCAATTTTTGCGAGTCCATAAATGCAGCTCAGGTGGAACTCTACATGAGTTTTTATCCTTACTGTCCCTGATGGTGTAGCATACTGTAGAATACTATGATAGAAACGTGTAAACGTGATTATAGACACATAAATAAACTCATGTGTGCGCTCGTATCTGAGAGAACACACATGATTTCACTTGCCTCTAGAGAGACAGAGCGATGATGTATTCACTTGCGTCAACATCTTACTGAACTACCTCAGTTCGGAGGAATCCCTCGCTCCAACAATCCCTTCACACTGCTGCCAGAGCGGCTTCTGTTTCTCTGTGTGTATGTGTGTGTATGAGTTTAAGGTGTTCAGTGTAAATTAAGAAACAACATTCTGCTTGCGAGGCACTTTTGTGATATTGTGTCCCTGGATTCTTTTCAAAGCAAACAACCTTAGTAACACACACCCACACACACACATGCCGGCACACACACAGACGCGCACACAATCCTACTATCACCACTTCCTGTGGCGAGAATGCTGCCAGGCTATTTTTAGAAGTTCGGCTACTCTGGAAAATCTACCCGTGGCACAAAAAGACAAAGATGCAGTAAAACTACGTTTACAAGGTCCAAGACGTCTGTGGCTTTTCAGTGTTCTCTGTTCCCTCTGCTCACTCAACAACCAAGTGGGAATGAGTTAACTTATAATTATGTCAATCATCAACCATCATGTGAGTATTACATCTCTGGTGCCAAATGAAGTTAATCCAGAACAGCCCTTGATCTTCAAAAGCTTTTAAACACCAGTTTTGATCTTCAATGCCCACACTGTTCATAAATGGATCATTAACATTTCAGCTGGGCTAAAAGGAGACAAACACTCTTAACTAATTAGTGCTGCAGTTGACATATTCTGCTGCAGCAGGCTGCCTGGCACAGGGACTAACAGCACTATGTGTCTGTTTTGAACACTGGCTCCAATAGATGACCTCCTGTTTTTATTTGGCCTGTGTGGGGAGCGGGGAGATTGGAGTGTGTGATTAAGTGCTACTGTGGAGAACAGGAAGTTGCAGCTTCACCTCTCCCTTGGGAAGAATTTTCTGCTCGTCCAGTTTGAAGGCAGTACCGATCTTCCGTCTCACTGTTGGCGGCTCCTCTCCCGGATCCAGAGGATATTCCTTAGGAAGCTTTCCTGTCAGCTCCTACAAAAGACGACGAGGGGGCAAGTTAGAGAGGAAGTGCTAAAAAGAATTCAGGTTTCCAGATATTAGCCAGATGTGTCTGTTTTCTCATACCGCCTCTCTGATGCAGATGCTCTTGAGTTCCTCTAGCCTCTGTCTTAGCGTTTCCTCCAAAGCGTCTTGCCTGGCCCTCAGTGCTGCCAGCATGTCCTTCTTAGCTGTCTGGGAGCTGTCCGATTCCTGAGAGCCTGCACAATACATTCAGCACATAATGTGAGTGCAGGAGGCAGGAGCACATGTGTGTGTGTTTGGAGTTGTGGGGACTTATTTTGAGGCAGGTTGTGGGGAGGGGGGTAGAAATTGTGCGTGCACCTGCTATCCTTGCAGGATGTTTACAGGGAAGTGAATGGAACGTTTCGATAAGGAAACTGAGTGTTAGTGGTGTGTTTGTGCGAGTGTGAGCGTGTCAAGGAAGGGGCAGTTTAGGACAAAGTCTGTGACGCACAATCTCCAAGGCCCTGAGATGGTGCTGGCGTTGTTTGCAACATGCCATGTTGACAACACACACACACATATTTTATTTCTGTCTGTTGCTCTTTCAGTGACCGTGCGGTCAAACAGAGCAACAATACAAAACTAACCACTACTGAAACCGCTGTGGTAGAAAGAAACTCTCTATTGTTACAAGATACACTGTATTTAAGTTCAGTGTTTCTATACCTATTGTTTTGAAGGTACACAAACCCTAGCAGTGACCATCCAACTGTTCTTACAGCTCGAGCACATTCAGTTTGGCGTGTTAAGTGGTGTTGAACAGCCAAAATGCCTCATTTGCAGCCACAAAGGGTTTAAAGCGGATCAGACAAACTGTGATCTAGCCATGCAGAGATGTGTTGGCTGTGGTCATAAGGGAAGGTGCATGGATGTGGCATCACAGTTCCTATGACATGTTTATGTTGCTGGCAGGAGATGGCCTCCAGTCAGTCAGTGGATGATGAAATCAACAAACTGCGCAACACAAATGAGACAAGTGACACGACACAGATAAGACAGAGACATCCTGTATGATGCAATGTGGGGGTGGAACTAGAGGAGAGAAAAGGGAGATTAGGAGACTAGAAATGGATAGCTGAAGAGAAAGGGGAGGAAGAGGAGAGATAAATGTATCTATACTGAGAAAAGGAGGAAAAAGCTACAGCAGATCAGGAGATTTTTACTGAAAGACAATAGTGTTATTCTTTCCTAGAAACAGTCATTAATTCAGTAAGGATGCTATAATCTAAATACAGACACACACGCTTGCCTTTTTAATCACACATGATGCAGCTTTGGTCTGGTGCATGCAATTTTTTAAGTGAATAATGCTGCAGAAGCTAATCAAGAACTTGCATTTCCATTCAGCTCAAGTACTGCATTAGCGTTCCTAACATGCAACACACTTTACATGTAAGGATAGGTAGTGTTTATTAGGGCTACTCTAATCATACTGTCATTATTCTGACAAATATTACAATTGTGATATGAGTCACAATGTCATTTTTCTGGGATATGTGCCAAAGAAACATGATCCCTTTTGTCTGGAATATGATTTGTAGGCAGGGGCATCTCTACCACAACGCTCTATATGTTGTGCGGCTCCTGCGATATGGATGTTGCACCGGGTTATTTAGAAAATATTTTGATTAACTGTGCAGCCCTAATACCAGAACAAGTACCTTTAAAGTGACACTGATACCAGTAGAGCACTTCATAATGTGAAAGGAAGTGGCGTGTAGTATAGCCTTATATACTTTCAAAAGTTTTGGTGGCATCTTGAGATGCTGAACTGAACTCCGTAAATACACTGCACTCAACTTCACCACACCACAGACTGAACCGATTGTAGCTGCTGGTGTAAGAGTGTGAGCTCCGTGCCGGGGACATTTCTTTCACCCAGCACATCACAGCTAACATCACATAATGGTAATTAACAGGGTTTAGCGACAGAGTTCAGACATTTCGGTGTCGGTGTGAGTTTGTTGTGACCATTTAACAGCACAGTGTTGGATGTTAGCTGCTGCTGCTGTTTTTGCCTTTGCTACTCAGACAGACTTGCAGGAGGAAGAGCAGGCTCTGAAAGCAGCAGCAACAGAAAGTTTGCTTATCCAGCAGGGAGTCGGAACGATCCCGGATCAGAAGCCCTGGGAAAAAGGATCAAATGGTGGTACTGCTTGACTAGAGACGTTTCAATAGTACTCAGAACTTGGTCATTTCATTTGATACCTTAAAAGTTTTGAGCTCTGATTTCCAGCCTGATTTAAGTGGCTGTCTGGTTTAAAAGGGCATTTTCCTTTTTACTTTAAACTTTTAAACCTGGATAACTTCTTAGCCACTCTAAAACCAAGCCTACACAGCAAATTGGGATCAGAGCCCCTCAGAAAAAGAACTGAATGTTGATACTGTTTGAAAGAGACGTTTCGATAGTACTTGCTACTGGGTTATTTCAGCTGATGCTTTAAAAGGATCGAATACTGTTTCCCAACTGTATTTACGTGGCTGCCTGGTTTAAAAGGGCATTTTCCTTTCTACTCTAAATTTGGTTCATGTACAAATCTTCCCATCACACTCGTTCTTGTCGTACTTGTTCAACATGGATAAGCATTGTTTTAAAGGCCGTGGCAAAGTTTTACACTGACCCGCTGCCCTTTTCATTCCCTCACCCACTAAATTTAGAGGAGGCCGGGGGCCTCTGGAGGATGAGTTTGTGTGACATGGAGGGTGGGAGTGGTGTTCTATACATACAGAAAGACACTGGGTGGGGTGTGTGTACAGTATGTGTGTGAGAACATTCAGCACAGAATCAATGGCCTCTTTCCAGAGGCAGCTGTTTCTGTCTCTCCAGCTGTCAGCGAGACTCCCCCTCACCACCACACATGCAAACACAAAGAATAACACATATCAATCTTTCTCTCTGCTTTCTCCTTCTCTCTCAAGCACACTCACACAAACTGACGTTATACTGACCTGATGATAGCAGACTGCCGCTGCTGCCACTTATAATTTTGCCCTTGCTTCCCATGTTGGCCAGTTTGGAGGTCTTCAGGGTTCCTGTTTCTGTAAGGTCTATAGCGATCTCACTCAAACTCCGCGCTGCATGGATCTTAGACTGGAAAGACAAGAAGGGAGAAGGTCTGTCAAAGCGCTTCGTTAAGCTGTTTAATTGCAGCGCTCTTGCTGACCATGCTTGCTGAGTCTTCTGTATGTCTTGTACATTTCTAATCGTGTCTGTGGTCTGTGGTGTGGGTATGGATGTGGTGGGCCTGACTGACCTTGCTCTGCTTGCGGTCCAGGTAGAACTGGTGTTGGCTGATGGCCATGGCCCAGATGGACTTGATGAGGGCAGGACAGGCGTACCACGTATGCACAGCGATGCCACTGTGACCAAACGTCCTTCTCGTCACCGACGCCCTACAGTAGGAGCGGACACAAGGCCTCCTTATACACACTGAATACAAAAGATGGCTACATATTACAACAGTGAAAACACCCCCACCCAACAGCTCCATCACCGTAACTGCTACCAAGACTACTACAATAACTACTGTGGCTCTTAGGAGAGAGAAATATTATTAGAGGCTTAAGAGAGCAAACCTGATAGAAATATTTTTTGTAGAGCCACACACGATGTTCCCCATTGTTTACTCATCCTTATTTAAACACACATCTGTAGCTGAGCAACAGACCAGCTCACCCTAATGACAGCTTCCTGTAAAGAAAACACCACTGCTCTCTGTTTCACCCTGTCTGTCACTTTTTTCTCCCATTCCCTCCCTCCCCCTGTCTGTAGAATAACACTCCACATATATAGCCATGTTAAATAAACACAAGAGAGGTCACTTCCTCCGCAAAACAGCTATCGCTCAGCCATCTATCCTTCTGTGGTCAACTATCAAGGGTTTACCCTGTGCATGTGTGTGTGGGAAAGAGCACATGTGTTAGTGCATGCATGTGGCTGCACAAGTGTGTTAATAATCAGCCTATCAATCTATGTCAGGCTCCACCGGGACATCCCGCAATATCTCGCTCTATTGCCAAGACAAATGCTGCAACCATTACTGAATTAGATTCCAATCTCTCCTTCCCTGCACCGTAGTTTGAATCTTAACACATTCACATATGGCACAGTGGTAATTTACAGTAAAAGCTACTGGAGGGTGTCCATAACTGAGGGAAAGTTCTATCACTTCCAAATATTAGCTGGAGAAAATTCAATAGCAATATCATTCAATCACTTAAGCAGAGCTGGTATCATGCAATTCAACACTCCGTTACTCAGCTTAAATTTGTGATATAAATTTACCTCCTGGGGTCATGAACTTCCACTGAAAACTTCTTCTCTCTGAAGTAGAGGTTCTCCAACTGACGCCATTGGAACACCTGAGGTTCAGGAGAAACACACTCTTCAGGGCCGCTCACAGAAAAACATGCTTCACATTAAATCCACACAGCCTTCAGCCAAATCCTCTGTTCTCTTCTGTGTATGTTCCAATTTGTTTTGAGAGAAAATGCAATGGATACTGAGGAATAGGAGAAAAAAATGGAAGGAGCTGACGAAGAGGAGGAGTTAGGAACAGAGTAGGAGGTGGAGGCAGGGAAGAGGACCTAGTCTGTGGCTCTCTGATCAGGTCCAGACCAGGCGGTCTTGTCCACAGCAGATCCCTTCGCTGGATGACCTCACTCTGGAGAAAGACAGCGTGAGAGGGAGGAGGCTTTCTTTCCTCTGCTCGGATTTTCTTTTTTTCTCTTTTCCGCCCCCTTTATGAACCATCAGCTCCTCTTTAAACGGAGCCAAAGCCAGCTGGGCGAGAAAGTTTCCCCCAAGACGTACTCCACAGCATGTGTGTATCTTAAATCCTCCCAGACGCAGGGGAACAGAACGTTATGAGTTGGTGGGTGTTCACCATCTGTAGGCATGTGCATGTGTGTGTGTGCTGGTGGAGAGAAAGTGTGTAAAGTTAAGTTTCCTCCTCTCCTGTAGCTTTGCTAGGAGGGAGGGGGCGTTTATGCCTCCCCTCCTCCTGACCCCTCCTCCCTCCCTCAGGGACTGTGCTTCCTGCTCTGGGCTGTGTGGTTTGGAGGTGTGTGTGTGTGTGTGTTTGTGTGTGCGTGTGTGGGTAACGAAGGGTCAGGGGAGGAGTGATGAAGGGGGAAAGAAGCTTTCTGTAGCACCAGCAATTGAAGTGCCCTCGCTTTGTTTAGTCAGACCTCTGTGTGCGCGCACATACACACATTCACAAAGTCTGAGTCTGCTTCTTGTTAGAGAGGAGCAGAGAGTGGGCTATTTCGGATCACAAGTGGGCCTGCATCTATCAGCTGGAGCTGGCACACACACATACATGCAAACCTCGGATGTACTCTGGCCAACAATCAGTAAAGAAAGTATAACTTGGGACTGACAAATGGAAGAAAAGAAACAAAGTAGAGGACCCAGCTATGACAGGATGAGGGAGGCAAAGAGGAGAAAGGGAGCTAAGGGAGGAACAGGTCACAGCCCAGGAATTTTAACAGCTTGAGAAAACAATGGACAGAGGGATGAGAGGGAGGAAAGGGGAGGAGGGGGAGAAATATGATGTAAAAAGTATGTAAACACAGCCTAAATGTATGTATTTATACACTGTACGTGTGTGTATATGTGTGTGTGCCAGCATGAAAAAGAAAATTGGCACTCTTATCATTATCTTGTTTGCTGTACCGTACATTTTCAATGGAGTGTGAAGTGCTAATGTAGCATGGTGCTAAATATAGCGGGTCGGGTAGATAGTGAGAAAGTGGCTGTGCGAGTGTGTGTGTGTTGGCTACATATGGGCCAGAGCTGTGGAGATAAGATGGGTGCTTGTAACTGTGTTCAGGCACGAGACCACTAAAGCTGTCCTCTCCATCAGCGGGACGGAGCTGTTGCAATTTTGGAAGCAGACTTTGATGTTTCAGGATAAGCCGTACATGTGTAAGTGTGCGAATAGTGTTCAAATATATCTCACGCACATGATATACAACAAAGAGCAATACCCTCAGGTTTAAAATTAGACATTTTTTGTTGTGATTCTGTGCTGTTTAAAAAGTGCCCCAGTTACATAAGCCCATTGTGTTAATGAAACCTTTGTAGTCCTCATGGCGACTGTGAATAGCGTGAATATCTGATAAAAAAAAACCATGTTGACAGTTTCTTTCTTAGGAACTCAGTCAAAGCAATTAGGAGCTTCTGTTATTAGGGCGAGGCTGGTGCATGTATGCGTGCATGTGCTATAAATCCTCTTCCTTTTAACTGTAACACACTCGCACACAATGGCACAAACACGCAGAGGAAGTGACTGGTCATTATTCATAAACAGCTGGGTGCTCATGAACACAGACCCACGTCTGTCTTGTGATAATGTCTTTGCACCCGAGCGAACATCAAGTACAGATGAAAAGGTCAGATCTGATACAGTGTAAAGGCCTTTCTTTGGGGTAGAGGGCTCCCTGGGGGATTACAGGAAGAATAGAAAGTTTAAATAGCATAAGCATATTATTCTTTTCCAGAACTGGACCTGAGACTCTCGAAGACTATTGTTTCCCCGATGGGTGGGGCTCTGGGGTGCAACACTATATCCACCAGTTGTCATGGAGATGCAGATACACTCTGGAGGCACTTCCTGTTGTTTTTGCTTTGCTTGGGGTGTTTTGGAGGGATGACATTTATGGAACAACTAATCCGAACAGGCTGTATGTGGCTGTTTGCTCTAAATGAAACGCAGACAGATGCTAGCTAAAGTCAGTGGGTGTGTACCACTGCAGACAGACTTATCAATATGCAGTGAAATGCATGTGTGATTACACTGATTTAAACCACAGCTTGCTGTGTTTGATTGAACCTTCTTGCAGCTCCATCACGGTGTTGACAGGAGCTTTCCCGTGTTAGCCTTAAATCAGTCAGTCAGGTAGTCAGTCAACACACAGACCCTATAATCTCCATCTAAATGAGTCAGAACACACTAACGAGGCATTAGTACGTTGTGTGGTTCAGTTGTAAAACCCTGTCTGTGTGTACTGTATGTGCGTCTGCATGTGGCCTGCGGTAAGCAGAGGGGGAAAAGTATGTTAACATCCCCAAATAAACGTGGAGGCTGCGGTAGACAGTCTGCATTTAGAAACAACAGGGATCTCCCCTCGTAAAAAGACTAACTAATTAAACACAACTGCCTCCAGTACACAAACACACACACACACCTATTCTGCAGTCACTTAGGTGCTTATTAATGAATAAAAAAGGCTGGTGTTGAAATCATCAACTGTTTTCATTGTGACAAAAGACAGTAATTGGCCCATTATTTCTTATAATTAGTGTTCTGCCTCCGCCTCGCTGAGTCACAGAACTGAAAACCTGCAGAGTGACAAACTAGTGATTACACTGTGAGTCAGTGGTTACTGGTACTGGACTGGCCAGCTGATTGACTAATCACCAAATCAACTGCCCTTCCTCTGGTTTGTTGAAATAGCGATGACTCCCATTACTGCCATAACATGCTTCCTAGTGGCCTCTATGAGTGTCTCTTCCTATGAAACACTGACCAGCTTTGAAAAGGAGCACCACCCACCCTCTTTTGTCTGCCTCACCAGTGGAAAAAAACCTCACTGTGTTCATTTGGATTTAGTCAGTCTTGTGATGTTGCATTAACAAGACATTCAGTCCACAAATCTCTTTTGGATCAAGCTCCTTTGACTACAATTGCGCTCAGTGAGGTGACCCCATCTTACTTTCTCTGCTCTTAAATGTGTGTGTGAGAGAGAAAGAAGGAGAGAGAGGGAAAGACAGTGAGGGGGGTCAGTGCTGAAGCTTAACAGACCAATGACTCATACCAGCCGTTGCTATGGCAGTTGAATGCTTGAAAAGTCTCTTGTGTAGGAATGCTATTAACTCTTTCTTCCCTCCTTCTCTCTCTAAAAAAAACCCCTCTCCTCACTCATTCTTGGGGCATTTAGAGAATGCTGAAGCTTGCTGTTTTTCACAGGTTTGGTGTTTGTATCTGTGAGTTCAATGTGCGATAAAAGTGGACTGCTTTTTTTTTTTTTTTTTTATCGCCATGGTGATTCAACACCTAAGCAGCCACAACATTTGGGAATGAGGCCGGGATGGTGCTTAGCGGTGCGACAGACTTACACTGGAATGCCCCAATCAAGACACGCACACAGCACAATGTTCGTGGCAAACAGGAAAGCTGTGGCAGACAGGAAGTATTCATCAGGATGGTGAGTTCAGAGTTCACTAGTGTGTGTGTGTGTGTGTGTGTTTATGGGCAACAGAGTGACTGTGCGTGTGTGAGTGTCTTGGTGGTCGGTGAGCATGCAGGGATGCAGTTAACCCCATTAACACCCTATAAGACAAGGCTGAATGCCAGAGATCAAGGCACTAAACATGGCTGGAGGTCATAGGTGAGGTAAAACAGGCTGTTCATAGATGACCCACTGGTTGCATCAACTGGGAGGAGGATACCATTCACAGAAATAAAAGCAGGACAGGATGCAAAACATTCCAAGACTGAACGTCTCCAGACAGTAGTATTTGTACAGCACTGTTAGTGCTCTTCCCAAACACAATATCCTGACTCAGTGAATGGAAAAAAACAGACAGTGGTGGCCATGAAAACATCTCCCTCTAAAGCAACATTAATTACGTTTACTCCTCTTTAAAAAAAACAGGGTGAAAGAATACGTGCTACTAATAAATGCAATCTTGGAAGTCGTAAGTGCTGCACACACAGTACTGTATTAACTAAAGCTGTGGTAAATTTTTGGAAATTACACAAAGTGATGTTTTAAAGTGAATTAAAGGAGTAACTGAAGGCTGTGCGGGGGACAGTTTGTGGTGCAGTGAGATCAGAGGGAGCATCATCTCACCTTCCTGGGTTTGACTTTGTCCTGGTGATCATACTGAAAGATGCCTTTATAGCTCAGACCCAACCACCAGGGGATCCCCTGCTTGTCCTAAAATACACAACAGAAAAATACCTCAGGAAAGGTTGTGCGTGTGTATGGGCTTGACAGTGAGAGAAAAGGAAAGAAAAAGACAGACAGAGAAAGAGTGAGTACAAATAGCTTTAAGCTCCATCATATCTCCAAATCCCAAACTCCCTGCTTGCAGGTCCAGAGTCAACAAAAATGTGTGTGGTGAGTGTGTGTGTGTGAAAAAAGAAAAGGCAGAGTAGTAAAACTGTACCTTTACAGCATAGTAATGTACTCCATATGTGGGCAGAGACTCTACAATGCTCATATAACTGTGAGGAGCAGAAAGAGAGACATGTAAGAGTTACAGAGTTACAAAGAACGCAGCCTTCGACGCAGTGAACAAAAACAACCAGAGACACACACACACACACTTACTTTACAATAGCTTGCCCTCTGGACTGCCCATTGAGCTTCTTGTAATGCTCTACGACCCGGTCTTCACTGTAAGACAGTGCAAAAAAAGGAATACATTAAGAGGAGGGAAAAACAAGACGAGGACAGCTTGTGCAATGTTGTGGTGGTTTTCTGGATATCTGACTAGCCTCTCACCAGTAGGCCAGAGATGGGTGCTCCTTCAGGGCCTGGGTGGGTAGAGCAGGCAGCTTTTTTAAGTCAGACCTGGTTGCATCATTACTGTAAGGGAGGAAACCACAAGACATGGTCAACACTACCTCTACAAGAACAATCATTCTCTGCTGTAGGCCTGACAGTGTCTGTCAAAAACTGACCAGACAACACCACTGAGCTGTAGAAAAAGAAACAAGTTGGTGCAAAACAGAATTCTTCCCAGAACTGTCCTTAAAAGTGAATTGTTAACTTTGGAAAACTGGTGGGAGAGAATCTAAGTTTAGTCAAGAGAGAGGAATGAATGCTGATTGCCTAAATGTTCTCTATTTCAGAGACTGGGCGCCGTCTATGTCAGAACAGCTGCAGAGACACTGACAGCTGGAAACAGGGGAGAAAAGAGGGACAGAACACAAAGACATGAAATATAAATAAGGAAAGACAAAAGGAGACAAAAACGGGATGGAGTTAAAGATAACGACCAAGACAGAGTAAATGAGACAGGGTATCACGAAGAGACTTGGCCCCAGATTCAGTTTTCAGACCTCCAGTGGCAGGAGGTCTTAATACCCCACTCTAATCCCCTCGCCTCTCTCCAGCCTCCGCCAAGGCCTCAGAGGATTGGGGAAAGCCCTGGGAACATGACAACCTATGAGCTAAAGCCCTGGAAGAGATCCCGTCCACCCTGCTCGCCCTGTTGTTCAATGTGTGAACACAGCTGTGTGTCTGGATCGGTTGATATCCATTCAACTACTCACGAGGTGTGTGTGGTTGTGCACTTGATGAAAGGACAGGCAACTTGAACAAATGCAACATGTGTACTGTGGCATGTTCATCTTCACAAGCCACTAAATCACATATTCAGAATTAAAATGTTTTTAAGTACCTTGATATGAATACTGAAATTCCTAATACCTGTAAAATTATTAAAAGAAGGCGAACAGGATAAGACTCAGAAGGCTTACTCCTCTAATATCAAGAAAATTACTCTTGATTCAAGGAAAGTCTTGGAACAAATGGATTTGTATTTGACAAAGGAAAATGATTTCACGCTTATTACAGAAACACGATATCTAAGGACTCAATATATTAGCTGTCATAATGGGTATTTTTAGAGGAGTGGCAGATATACTGAAACTTAATATGGAAGAGGGGTACGGTGTATGGTTTTGAGGAGATATGCAGAGGTCTATAGAGGTCTCAGAGAACGGAGGTATGTGTGTGTGTGGGGGGGGGTAGGACGGGGGAGGAGGGTGAAAGGAATGTCTCCACAGTGTGTCACATTCCAGCCCTCTGCAGGATATTGTGTTTATTTACTTCTTTCACCGGCGGAAATGAGGTCAGAGGTGACGACTGCTGAGGTCTGTTATCTGTGCTACAACAAAGGGATGAGGGATGACATACATTTAGGCCAACATCATACAGATGTACATCTAAAGAGCCACATGTGGAAAGAAGCTCACGTGCAACATGTACATGACTGGAGAGCTCCATAGCTAAAGAGTTTGATTAATGTAAGTTTACAGACTGATACACTCTGATTTTTGAACTGAGGTTCACATTTTCTGGTCGTATATTAGGATATCTTTCATGTCTCCTGTGAAAGTCACTCCCAACAAAGGCTTTCTGTCTTTCATTACGCACTAGATCTGCAGCAGTTAGTCAATTAATCAATTAGTCGCTCAACAGAAAACTAACTAGCAACTGTTTTCAGAATTGAAAATTCATTTTAGTAATTTCTTAGGCCAATAAGCCAAACTTGCGGGTTTAATGTTTCTTAAACATGAGAATTTGATGCTTTTCTTTTCCATACATGATAATAAACTGAATAGCTTTGAATTCGGGACTGCTGTTAGAATAAAGCACACAATTTGAAGACGTCACCTTGGCCTCTGGACAATTACACGTGGCATTTTTCAGTTTTCTGAAAATGTATTGACAAAACTACTGATCTAGAAAATAATGGGCAATAAAGTTATTGTTAATCACAGCCCTAATACAGATGATGAAAAGAGTGAACCAAAGTGGAATGGGGACGGCAGGAAAGAAGCAGGAACGGGTGTAAGTCAGGCTCAGAAACAGATTGTTCTCAGTGATGCACATTAATGCTCAGGGGAGCAGACCACTGACATCACCTCTACTGTCCCTCTATCTGTGCCTCTGCCTCCTGAATCAACATGTATCAACCCAACCACCCCTGTCACTGGGGAAGCAGCTCAGAAAACGAGAGCGAATATGTGACCTATTCATTCATCATTTCAATCAATGTGCTTACCTGGTGAAATCACCTTTAGCCTCCTGCGGAACAGACAGGGAAAAAGAGAAAAGTAGTGAGAGAAGAAAGGATTTACATATATGGATATGTGAGCGCCGAGCAGTGACCATAAAATGTGTGTTTATGTTCTGTTTGCACTGGTGAATGAGCAGTCAGGTCTGCTGTGCTGGAATCAGAGAGAAACATTAAACCTCCATCTGGAGTGAAACCTCTGAAGGCCCACAGAGCAGATACCTGATACTGTGCATCTGCACCTGCATGAAGGGCGCGCACACACACACAAACACACACACACAAACCACTCAGTCCAGTCTGTGTGTAACACGACCTTGCAGCATCACGGTTAATGGACTGACCTACTCTGAGAAAGGGACAGGAGAGAGAAAGGGCTGGCACTGAGGAGACTTTGTGAAGTAAAAGAGTTTCCCTGCTGCTCTGTGTTATATTAGCACTGACTGACTGCACCAAGAGCCTCGCTGGTAGCCAAGAATGTTGCTACCAACAAAGACAGTTGAGGTTTTTAGGATTTGAAACCTCCAAGCGTCACTGCAGTTTACTGACAGTTTGATGACCGCATTAGATAATGTGAATTTAATCATCGTCAATTATGACTGCAATAGATAATGTGAGTTTAATCATCGTCAATTAGGATCAAAGGCTGCTGGAGACATTTTGGAAGAAAACATCACTGTTTCAGAAAATGTTTCCTTTCAGAGCAACAGCCCGGGAATAACTAGTGTGTTTGGCTGCATACAGATATCCAGACAGAAGTCCACACACACACACAAACATGCTTTGTCTTACTTGGAGAATATAGGAAGCCAATTCGAAGACAACATCACTGTCCACTTCAATAAGCTCCTGTGAGGAAAACAGAAAAGAGAAGAGAGGATAGGGGCTGTGAATGACACATTCTCTTAATTGCTGGCAGCAAGTAAATAAATAAAACACACACTGTGCCGTTGTTTGCAGTAAAAGCGGACGTGCCTCTCTGATCATCATCCATTTATCCAAGAGGAGCTGCTAGCTGCTTTCATCTCCCTACCACTCCCCCTCCATTTTTCCTTTCTCCCTTCTCTAATTTCATGACCTCTTCATGTGGATGGAGCTCAGAGATTAGAGGCAAAGTAAGGGGGTTTGGGAGAGGGGGGTTTAGGGGCCGAGGGTAGGCATGGATGCTCTGGTTAGTGATTGCTCAGTATGTTTTCCAAAGGTGTTTTAATTGTGTTACTGTTTTGTTTTGGGTGTTTGGGGGCATGGACATTCCTGGGGAAGAGCTACATAGCTGCATGATAATTAGTGATGTTCTCTGTGCATGTAATCACCGACCACGAGTGTGTACATATACATGGAATGCTATGTGTGCATTGAAGAGGAGAAGGAGGGGTTAGTGGGCAGTGAGTAGTGGGTCAAGTATGTCAGGAATGTTCCCTTTACAATCCACCACTTAATTGGTTGGGAGATCAGACAGCCAGGATGAAACACTAGACCGAACAAACCCACCCTGGGCGTACCACCCAGCGTGGCTACAAATCGTCACATAGTGTGTGTTATTGGTCTGTATGTGCTCCCACAGCACGGCAGAGAATGTTTCTCACTACTCATACAAACACTGACCACAGAGGACGAACACACATCCTAAACTACTGTATATTAATAACTGTGTACGTGCGCTGTATCTCCTAAACTACTATGTGACATCTCTGTTCTCGCTCTCTCCCCCATGGGGTCGTCAGCCGCTGGAGCTGGTAGAGAGATCATTGGTGTTGAGCTGATGTTCTTATCAGAGTGACATGTGATAAATGAGCAGAGGGATCAGGTATCTCCGTCAAGGACATTTTCACAGAGCTACTAATGGGACTGAATCAAAAACCCTCTGTTTGAGGGACAGTCTATCCCTGACTACTTGGATGCCCTTTTTCCAGCACAATAAGTACACACATGCAGGTTTTTTAAACACGGGAAAACCCACAAAAACATAGGTGATACACCCTTTCCAGTCGATGAGTATGCCTTTCTGTTCTTTTTTATCTGGTGTGTCACGTTCAACATCACAATGTGACAGTGGTTATATCTTTTTTATATCTGTTACTTATTTAATCACAATTTCAAACTCAATGCTAACTAATTTGGAAGACTGCTTGGACGCAGCTTGGACAGAGACAGATGGAATTTGTGGCTGAGATGACAAAAAGAAGTGTCTGGCAGTCACACTGGACACTAGCAAAAATTAGTCGGTCCGTCACTGCTGATCGGAGCTGGAGCTGATAAATACCCATAGCTACTGCAGAATCATTTGGCCATGAGATGAATGTCGATTGTAACCTTTCCAACTACAGACAAAAGTCAAATGTAAGTGGGTGTTAGTTTTTTTGTTGTCCAGTGGGAAAGGGGCTCTAGTCATTGCCATTTAGTTCTCAGTGTTTTCTTAGTGGACACTACAGTGACTCGTCCTCCTAACATACTATGAGCGAGTGAGCTATGAATGAATGGAGCATAAGAAATAGTTCAGATATACTGCGACTGACAACAACATTCAGAACTGCCTATCAAGCACTGATCGATCCTAAGGAACACCCTACTGTTGCTCTAAAAATAGGACGGAGGTGCGTGAAAACAGAGCCAGGGTGAGTGTTTTTTCAAGCAAGTGACACATTGCTTAGCCTGTTCACTGACACATGAAGCAGGTCAGAACAACTTCACTGGGAAATCTAAGACAATCTAAAGTTGGCTTGTTCGCATCACATCCAGTTAGGAAGAGGTTTAACACAGATCCTCAAAAATGGAACAACAAGGCTTTAACTAGACAACCTAAAGCCACCACTGTAAACTTAATGTAAAATGTAAAACTGACTGCATGACAACAAGACAACCAAGACAACTGTGTATGATGCACTATACTTAACATGCATTCAACACACTTTTGACCCATTTGAAACTTGCTTAGAGATGTTGGCTCTATGTTCACTGAGGATGATACAGTATATTTAAATATGCTGGATTTGGCATTGATAAAGCTTACCCCGACTGTTGTTACAGAAAATAACGGGACTTTATCACAGTTCTCTACAGGGTTTTGACTTGGACGTCTCTGCCCCATCCTTTTCCTTCAGGCCATGTACGCCCTCTTCTGGACAAATGACTGCTTGACACTGGTCACTTCATGTACTGAACACTGACCAGGCTACATTATTGTATCTATGCACAGAGGTAGCAGGTAGACTAATGGTAAGATAAAGTGAACCACATGGCTGACAAAGACAGTCTCCCCTCACTCCAAGCAAACACACAAATAGCCTTCTCTGAAGGGAGGTCAATCACCGAATGTACACGTATATATTTGCCTCTTCGCCTTTACTTTTGGGCAGCTTGCTGTCGGTGTTTATTTAAACAGCTGAAAAAAATGTGCGTCAACACTGACAGATGGCAGAAAATGTGTCAAATTATTCGCCAGTTGCTGGAATGTGGCGCAGCATATAACATGATGGGTAACAGCTGATGCAAATGGTTCGCATTTTCTGCTTCACCAAAGCAGCGTGGAGCACCGAAGTCCAAGATGGCCTCCTCATTTAGAACCAAAAATGGGGTAATGAAGTGGCAGGCTTCTCACGACATCAAATCCTTTGCTCCACATAATTCTAACTTGAAATACTGTAAATCCAACTCCACCTTCTTTTGGCAAAAAAACTTTTAAGACAAAAAAAAAAAAAAAATCCCTTCTACTATCCACATTAAAAAGCATCTCAGGATAAATCTATCCCTACATTATCACAACTCAAAAGTATTAGGAATATACATAATGGCAACATAGTAATGACTTTACCTTGTAGATGATGGACTTGGCATTAAGGAAAAACAGCTCAATAGTGGCATTGTCCTTCAGGTAGGATATACTCTCTATGTAGAACCTGAAAACACAGACATAAAAGCTTTAATGCATTTGCAGCAGCAAAGGGAACAATGGTATAAATTGACTTTCAGTCCTATAAATAAGATCAGCAAGGTTTATTATCTATTTGCTTCATAAATACATAAATAATATAGGATGAATTAAACATGCAGACTATGGCAGTGTCATAAAAATGTGACACAAATGTTGCAATGACCAAAGTGACCAGAGGGGGGCACAAAATACCAAGGGCTGACCCCGTGTACACCAACATCCTTTCACTTCCCTTTAAACCAATTCCCTCTCTCACCATGGTGGCTGGCAATGATCCATGATTAGTTTGTTTGTGTGAGCACATTCCACAATCTGAATACACACACACACACACACACACACACACACACACACACACACACACACACACACACACACACACACACACACACACACACGCATTGAATGTGCACATGATGCACTTCACACATTGTCTGCCTCTCTGCATCATCAGCAGTGTGTAGTGATTCCACATGCACATACAGTACACACACACACACACACACTGTCACATACTGGAGAGAGAAGCACAGTAACCCACTTCTGGCAGAGCGGTGAGGAGGGAACTAACATAATAATGCAGTCTAAATTTAGCTCATGAATGCATGAAGAGCCAGGGGGGAGCTACGATGGTACGCAGCTAGGAAGCTACTCGTTACTAGCTCTTCTCTGGTGGAAACATACATTAAAACATAACATTAGAACACCGTCGGTAGCCTATATAGTGTGATGTTATCCCTAATGTGACCTAAGCACATGTTCCTATGAACACATGTGAATGAGTGTGTCGATTTGTGTGCATATGAGTGTATAGGTATTGAGTGAGAGGGATTGTAGGAGGATCAATATTGGAGGGCTTAAATCGCGTTACCCATTGAGCTGCAAGAGAGAATGAGAGGAGCCTTGTCAATATTCAGTGTGAACATTTAATTAAAGCCACAGTGTTGATGAGACACACACACACACCGCTAGCACAGCAGCAAGCATGCAAAAAGGCACCCACTGAATCAGCAGGAGGTGGGCATCTGCCGAGCATTTACTGGGAACACACACATCACACAAATACCACATAACCATGCAAATAGATGACGTGTATGCACCTGTGCAGAGATGGACACATGAAACCTTACACTGTGCCAATGAAAACAATATGCTCCGATTGATAATGGATTCAGACCTGACATTTGGGCTGACAGTTGTTCCATTATAGTCCTGAATCAAGCATACGTGGGTCTAAGAAATAGGGTGGGATGTGCGTGTGAGAGGGGCATGTAGTCAGTGTGACATTTGGAGAGATTGAGGTTAGAGATTGGACTGAGCTGCGAGAAAAAAAGAGGGGGATGAGGCTTAAAAATGGTGTCAAAGTTCAAAATGTCACAGCACCACCAGCACACCGTCAAACACCTATTAGTCTTTGTAAATACACACACAGTGACCCCCACTCTGACTGTCACAGACACACACACAGTTGTTTCACACGGCTCTACAGGAGAGACGGTGAATGTCAATGCAGCCTAACTGAAAAAGTGGAGATGGTTTAAACAGCCGTAATAGCAGCCAAATATACTTATCTGCACATCTTCTGATTATATCATTTACGTTGCACAATGACACCATTGTTCACTGAACAGGGTGAACAATAAGTCTATGTGCTAAGAATACGATTTTGCTATACAGTCCCCTCATTGTGCCGGGACTTGAGCTGAGTTGTAAATGTCGACCTGGAAATGACTACTCAGTGACATTGTTTAGCAGAGTAAATGTGCGTCACGTTACTATGAACGTTGCTAGTCAAGACTCAGTCCCTGGGGTGATTATGACATCATAGTGATATGTTGGGGACAGAGCGCACCAGTGGACCAAAACAAAGCCTTAGCTTACCCTTCCGGGCACTAACTGAGAGTGCATGTGTGTGAGTGTGTTTTTGGGCAGAGAGTGGGTTGGAAGGACTGAGTGTGCTTTTATTTGAGGCTAGGAGAGATCAGAAAATCTCCTCTCAGGTCGGCTGCCTTTTTTTTTTGTCTTTTTCATTCGCCTATTGATGACAAAAAAAAAAAAAAAACATACACACAAATGTGCACACTTTGTGCTTCTGTCACATAAACACAAATGATCCGATGCCTCTGTGTGAGTCAGGAGTGGTTCATATATGAGTGGGGGCAGTGCGAAGGGCTAAGTGAGAATTGTGGGATTGTAGGGTTATTTCATAACCCAGTCATAACAGATCACAGAGGAGCTGGCTTTAGCTGAGGGGATGATGCTCGAATACAGCAACAGCAGGAGGAGCACACTGCAAGGGCACATGCACCATCACAGGATGAGTCAAGTGCCAGTTTAGCATTTGATTGATAAGTGAACTTTTTACAAAGGAAAATATATGAGGAAAATATAAAGTACTAATGTAGAGAAAAAAAGGAAGAGAGGCTTCTCCTCCTATGGGGAACCACTCTTCATCTTATTTAGAATACAGCACTTTCTAGTCGCAGCAAAGCTATCTGACATGATTGCATGCAGTGCATACTGATGAGGTCTAAGAGGCGCATGATTGGCTAAGAGGCCCTGTGGCGGGAGTTAAACACCAGGGTCAAAGCAATTTCATAGAGGCCTGTCATAACTAACCTTGTTAATCTGTTCCTATTATCACATGAAGGAATGTGCATACACAAACACATGTACAGACACACTCTCTCCATCTTTCTTTGTCTCTCTCACACACATTCAATTCTGCAATCAGAGACCATGGTTAGTGATTAATTTAATAAAGAAAGACTCACCTGACACAAAAGTAGAGGACAATAGGACCAGACTTCTTGGGGAACTCGTGTTCTAATACCCTGCGATCCAGCTGCAGCCAACTAAAATGGCCCCTGGCGAGACAAAAACAACCAAACAACCAATCAGTGCTATTATTCAGAGATGTCTGAACATCCAATAAGGGTACACAAAAACTCACAACACTGAACATTTTCTTCTTAAAGGTATACAATGCAGAAATTGTCGGTTACTGTTTGTACACAGTAAAGCCAACGCCGGACTGGCGTTTGAGCTGTGCCCACAATTTTTGTAGCTTCATCTTGGATGCATGCTGCTTACATTTTGGCACCTGTTTGCTTCCTGACCTCACCTGCGTGCTGTGCCCAGGAATGTCCTGAACATAGTAAAATAAGACGAAAACACAGGCAGAAGGCAGAATCTCTGCAGATAAATACACCACCTCGTGCCTCTACTAGGTCATTAGTGATGGCTGAGAGGGATTACTTTTGCACAAGTCTCTTCATTGTTTTTTAAGGAAAAAATCCTGCATAGTCTACCTTTAAGCCTCTGCATTTTTCTTTTCCTGTTACCATGTCTTCCCTTCTGTTTTGCCACTCTCCTCTCCCCCTCTCCTCTCTTTTCTCTGTCCCCCTCCAACAGAGAGAAAAACTGCAGAAACAGCTTGTCACCCTGGTAACCCTGCATGGTCTCCTGAGCAACTGAGCAACATCTCTCTCAATCTCCCCCTCCTTCTGTCTCTATCTCTCAATCTCTCTCACTCTTTCCCTCCCAAACGGCCTCTTTGACCACTGAGCGGTCAGAGCTCAGCCGTCCGCTCTCCCCAGGCACACGCAACAAATCTACACATCATAGAATTAGTCCCAGGGGACGAAGACTAAAGCAGAGCTGATATTGCTTCACTCGACTGACACAGGCTACAGTATGTGTCACAGCCATGTAAATACCATAGAGCAGAGGCCAGTCTTGTTTGGCATCAGTTGGTGCATGAGATAAAACAAAAAAAGAGCGAAAACAGAGGCCGTGGCAATGTTTGCCTGTATGTAAATCATCTGTATGTTTGCATGACTAGCTCTGGACTATGCTGTGGTGCTTCCTTCTTTCTAGGTCACCAAACACAATAAAACTAATTTGAATGTCATTTTTGCATTTCAAACAAAGCTCGCGTAGCAATCCCTCTGGCAGACATCGACTTGTGAACTTTTGCTATCCCACAGCAAGACATTCGTAGTCTCATCATAGCATCAAAACCCTCTATTTGTAGGCATTTGTTCATACATTGGTTTGTGGTTCAGTGTGATATTCCTGACCATGTTATTCTAACTTGAATGAAGGTAGTCTTCCCCTTATACTTGTGAGTGAAAGAGAAGTGAAAACTATACACTGGATATCGAGGTTTTTTTAAAAGCTAAAAGTGAACATTTTTAAGTCTAAGAGACATTTCATACCTAAATAAATAAAACAAAACACACTGACATATATGAAAGCATAATGGGAATTCATCAGGAGGAAAAACAGGCTAAAACCAACAGCCACATTTTACTGTAAGATTTCTTAAACCATATGTAAAACTCAAACAATACACTGGAAACTGGAGTTTTCATTGTAGTGCTTTTGTTCAAAGTGCAGCATCTTGTTAATGTTAACTCTTAAGTATTTCACAATAGCTTTAGGACTTGGAAAAGACACGTGGAAACATGTTGAAAGCAAAAATATTTTAAATAATAAACCCAAAGCAGAAATCATTTGAATGCGGTTTGGCTTTTTTGAAGTAACTGGAAACCAAAATTGCTACTACACATGATGCTTACAACCTGACAGAGAATTCTCAATTTCAGTCTTTCCACCTCTGTCATCTATGTCTACAGCTGTGCTCACCATGGGGTCCTGAACATCAGTTTTAAGAAGTTCACTTGTTTTCTAAGACTAAAGGAACACTGTTCACTCCACTCCAGTGCCCTTTTGCTTTGTTTACCATCCTAACGGCTTGCACCTGAACTTTTTAACTGACTTTACCTATTGTCTGCTCCTAGTATAACATGTCCCATGTGTTGCTTTGACAAGTCTGTTGACAGAAAGTGAGTATCAAAACAGAGGTGTAACTGACAGTCTGAATGTAGTTACAGTGTTATGGAGCAGCACTGACAAACCCAATCTAATAAACAAGATAGTCCACCATGTGCAGTGGTAGTTTTCAACGGCATTATTATTCCAGTGTGACTTACGTTTCGTCTGTATATGCAATTCCAAAGTACTCCTTCTCCTTGAGGTTGAAGTGAGAGGCCACCAGGTCCAGCAAGTCCTTGGCCATCAGCTTGGGCTGCAGGGAGAAAGAAATATTAGTGCTACTCTCCTTATGGTTTTGTTCATCAGTTATGACTTTCACTGTGTGTGAGTGTAGTGCAGTGATGCTCAACTTAAGGCCTGCGGGCAAAATCTGGCTTGCCATAGGATGCCTATGAAAAGCATCAACATAGAGCATGAGTATTAAAGAAATTGCTATGGGAGGATCCCACAGACACCTGACAGAGATCTGGGCTGAGCCTCAAATGCCCACTTGTGCGGGGATGCTGTGACTGGCTGCGTGAGGCTGATGTGACTTGATTTGCCCCTTGGCAAAGATGAGTGAGGACAGCAAATGTTGAAAGGTTGAAAACAGGCAATTCATTTATTATATATACTAATAAATACGATCAATATTTCTTTATTAACTGGCCCCTGGCCTGTTGTCCTTTTGCAAACGTGGCCCTCAGGCAAAGCAAGCTGAGTATCCTTGGTATAGTGGTTTATCACACTGTAGTTTAATTGGAACAAGTACATGTGTAGAGCTTTATGTTAATGTATTCTATCAGCTATTGATTCACTGCAATGACTAAGCATTCTGACAAACACTGGGGAAAAGAGCAAGAGAGGAGGAGATAAATGAGAGAGAGAGTGCGAGAAAGATGGATGGAGTGTGTGGATGTTGCTGACAGTGCAGGTACCCTGCCCTTCCCCTCCCTCCCTCCCTCCTTTCCGCCCGTCTGACCCAAACATCTACTGCAGAGTCATGGCTCTGGGCTCAACCACTGTATTGCAGGAAGAGGGCTGCAGCTAGCATAAGAGCTTTCGAACTAGTTAATACTGTGGAATACTGTCCAAGCTATATACGATGACAACCTCCATTCATCACAACGCTCAGAGCATGCAGAGCATCTTAAAGCCAAGCAGAGGCCGGGGACTGCTGCCATATGCTGCTGGTTTGTGACATCCTGAGTAACAGCACGCCCCACCCTGAGGTTAACCATGGGTGTGCCTCGCTGCCTACATTTTCATTACACACACACACACACACACACACACACACACACACACACACACACACACACACACACACACACACATGCACACACGCACACACACAAATCTGCATGCACATATGCACACAAGAGCCCATACACAACATGCATGCAGTCCACTCACAACACACAAGATTTACACATGTGCTGTGCTGTGGACGTTTAGGACTGAGGAGGACAAGATGAAAACATACTGAGTGCAACCCTATAACCATGCACACACCCACACATGCACACACACCATACAGCTACATGTGCCACAGTATGCACATTCTTAACTATCCCCCCCCGAGGACCTGTACTATCTACTCACTGCACAACTACAACTTCAGTGACAGAAGCTGCTGAGAGCTATTTAAAGAGAAGAAGGTGATGTCATGCACACAGCAAGCATACACACACACACACATGCATGCACACACACACACACACACACAACTCCAATGACCTAGATCTCATATAAGCACGACGCCTACAGTGATCCTGCAACACAAAAAGGCTCTGGAGAGAACAGCAGCCATGGAGAGAAGCTACTGTAACATACAGGCTGATTCTGCCTTATATTCCCATGTATCAGATTTATGTACCCGATAAAAGTGTTAAATAAAAAACATGGCTACTGAACGAGCTGCCTCTGTCTCTATGTCCCCTTGAACTAACCCTATTACAAAGCCCCACGGCATTGATGTATTATCTAGGATACTGCCATACTGCTATGTGTAGGAACGTTGAGGTTTTCATTAAAAGAAATTTTCAAATGCATATTTACAGAAAGAATAATAAACTCACCTCTGTTAGCAAAGAATAAGAATAAATTTGTATTTATAATAGGGACAAGTGCAGTTTCATAAATCAGAGGCAGTAACCTAAGTGCTGACCTCAAAAATATACTATGCAGGATTTTCCTAAAAAACAGTGTATAAACTCATACCAAACTAATCCCTGTCAGTCATTGCTTATAATCCACTAGCAGTATGTGGCAGTGAAATTTATCTCCAGAGACCCTGCCCTCTGCCTGTTCTCCTATTTTCTCCTATTTTGCTGTGTTAGGGATGTTCCTGGGCACACTGTGCAAGTGAGGTAGCGACCAGGTGCCAGACTACGGCTGCACAATGCATTGTTTCAGTATCTTTACTGCACTGTGTGCATACACAATAGTTGCATCACGAGACGTGCAATGTCAAGTAAGGCAAATTAACTCAAACACTTCAGGCTTGACACAAAAGGAGAACTGGTAGGTTCTCATTTTCTATGACTTACGTTACCGGCCAAGCTTTCCCCTTTAAGACAGGTTAAAGGTGTCTTGTGGTATTACGGGAAATCAGATCCTCTTGCGTTTGTGTGTGTAGGAAAGTACGGTAACAAGGCTGGCATGTACCACAGACACAGTAAAGTGGGTGCGTTTCCAAAGCTACATTAGCCAGCAGCAGAAACTATCTAGATAAGCTCAGGCTCCAGTATAACAACTGTGAAAAGCACCTTGTTTTAGTGTTATCACAATGTCTCCTGACCATTCTTCACCGCAGAGTTGTCGGACTGCAAAAGCTAGTTACCAGCTATGACATGGGCTAAAGCTAAATGAGTTAGCCTAAAGAAACTAGAAGTCCCCCACTATGGTTCAGAGCCGAGATGCTGGAACAGCAGTGTTAGCACTAATGTTAAGCAACAATAAAAGTCTGTCTGATGAACAACCAAAGCACGCCCCACTAGCAGTTGACCACAACCTAAAAATGAGTAAGGAACAGGAGGGGAGCAACACAAGGGAGCCCCCATATTAAAGGGAATGTAACACACATTATTAATATGACATGTAAGATCACTGACTGTAGCCTGGATTGAGTACTATATCAACACACTGGTGTCATGGTGTGTCAACCAGTGTATTAAACTACTGAATTTCCCATCCTCCCTTTCAGAAAAATAAAAGTCTTTTTTTAAATTTAATAATTTTTATTTTCTATGCAAATATACTCCCCTGCAAAATCACACCAATAATTCTAGACTCATTAATTATTTCCAAATAGAGCTACTCAAGACATCTGGTTAAAATTCCTGTATTTTTCATATCGCAATATATAACAGGGGAAAAAAAAATAGCAATGTCAAATTTTTCCAGTATCGTGCAGCCCTATGCCAAACTGTAAGCAAAACGTAAATATAGCGAGACAAAACGCCAAGTAGACAAAGCTTCTTCCAGAACAAGCGTGAATCTGGGTTGACTTTTACTTTCACTTGTGATACTGCTGAAGACCAGCAACCGTCAATTCCTACATTGTATACCTTTAAGTCCCGGGCTGTCTGACTGACAAAAACTGGTAGTCCCATCTACAAAGGCTCTGATTGGCTCTATTGTTTCTCCAAACAGGAGAGCCACAAATCACTAGATCTCTTGGAAGTGCTCAGAAACATTTTAGATGTGGAAATTTTAGGTCTTCTTGCAGGCTATCTTTATAGTATTATCAGTAATACATGTTTTGGTTCAGACTGAGACACATACAGTCGTGGTCTCTCATTACCACACAGCACACATCAATTAAGCGACATCCATGCCACCACAGCATAACAAACAATGAGCTGGAGACAGGGACATATGGACATATACGGGAAACTGTTATAAAGATGACATGGAGATGAAATAAGCCCCAGATACACAGTTGAACATCATATCAAAAGTGCACGACTGAAGATGAAAAAGAACACAACGACCCCTGTTAGGTTAAGCTGAGCTTCTTGCCTCAACACTGTAATGAATACCAAGCAGACTGTAAAAATCACACAGGCTGCGCTGGATAGTATAATTGAGTTTGGTTCTCTCTCTTCAAGTGATGACTCGCTTCCACACACATACACACATCCTGACGCTACAGCTTATCTATGAAACGGCAGATACCTAACGGATGTGTAATAATGTTGTGGAAGATACCAACAGTGATACAGAAGGTGAATGACAGGTAATATAGTAAGTGATATGGCACACTTAATACACACACACACACACACACACACACACACACACACACACACACACACACACACACACACACACACACAATAACTGAGACACACACATATACAGACAATGCAGACACTCACACACACACTATGGAGCCATCTATCAGACAGCAAAGCTCTCTGCTAGCTTAGACAGCATTACTGCTAATAGACATTTAGCCTGTGCCTCCTCAGCAGCACAGGTAATTAACAGCGTAAGAATTACAGGGAGGTGCAACTGCAGCTGAGGAGGAGACATGCTAAAGTAAACCCTCAGACAAGTGACAAACACACAGCAGTAGCTCACTTGCCTTGCTGGCAGAAAGTCACGACCCAATCTCTGCAAACAGCTAGTCAGGCCCTTGGCGCCTTCAGGATTGCTCAGATTTATGGGACGCTAACTGATTTATCAGTTAGTCCAAGGGTGGGTAAGAAAAAAGGTTTTTAAGTCACATGCCCTATGTGTTCTACTATTTTAACTTATAATTTGTATACAGACATATGCTGAAACATGTTACATTGAAACCTCTTAGTGTCCAATTATTAACATAAAGCTCTTCACATAAACACTGGCATTGAATAGCAATGCCGTTACACAGGTTAATACCCCATTCACTCTTCAACCTACACCACTCTAGCCTTAGGGAGTGATAGACATATGACTGACATATATTTTCACCCAGTGGTGCATTCGGTGGTTAGCTTCAGTCTTTATGGCATGGTCAATAGGTGTGTTGGCCTTCTGGCACATAGTTCCCTACCAATGAGGCGTTGCTCTATAAACAAACCACAGAGGACACACTATCAAAGTTAGGAGGAAGGGGATGAGGAAGAGGAAAAAGGTGAACGACACTTTTGGGATTAAACAGCTGGTCAATGTTACAAGTCAGTGACAGAAATAAAATCCAACCTTTCAGAGGCTATCTGGCTGGCGCGCTTGGCGTGCTACAGGAAGTTAAATGAAAACCGCAACAGGAGTGACCTGACCACACTGCTGTTAAATGATCAGTGAAGAGATGAAATAGCCCGATGGAGTGTGTAATACTGGAGTTCTGCCTTAATATTTGAAACACAAGTGTTTGCACTGCGTATGAATTATGATCATCCCTCCCAATCCTTTTTTTGCAAACGAGCCGAGGTCCTGAATGCTTCTTAGTTCACCGGAAGACTAAGAATAACATCCTAATTCTCTGTGGTCCTACTAACGACTTGCTGGCCTTCTGTACATCTGCCTGACGCAGGGAAGCGAGGACGGAGAGTAAGACAGGGACAAAAAAAGACACCAGTATCCTGATTTATGTGACAATGGTTGGTTAATAACATCCCCTCTTCCGAACTTGCCAAACTGTAAAAATACCATTTGTACATTGTGTATATTTTGTGGTAAGCAGAATAGATTTCCTTACTCACCACCTCCTAAATTATCTGTAAAACTCCTTACATAAAACAAGGATTGCTGTAATGTTTTTCAACAACTTTTCAACTCGTTTAGTTTTTTTCCCTTGTTATTTCCTTTTTTTGATTGCCAAGAAGATGAAGAATGATCGGAAGAGAGGATGGATGGATGAGATATGGAGCTGTTGCAGCTCTATTGGAGATTTAGTACAGGGCTCCACTTCCTACAGCTTAGGGCAAGTTAGATCTAAGGTTTTTTAATGCCACTCAGAATAAAATTTATAATCAATTTTACAATAGTTAAGAGGAAATAAAACATGAACCTACATCAATTACTTAGGGTTAGAAACAATTTCATCCAAATGTTTATAGTAACATAAAACATAACTCTTTTGGGAAACTTGTGTTTACTGGTGGGTTTTCTTGGTGGTTTTGTGTTCCTCACTCTGCATGTGGGGGGTCTCCACTGCCTCGATTCCCACTGTGCCTAGTTTGAAAAACTTTTTGCTTAGAGTTCAGCAGGCCTCATAAGCATTGCCTCATAGTGGTGTCAGCCATGCCACCAAATCTTAAGCCCCTTTTACACGTACCCTGCAAATCTGAAATTATCTAGACTTTACCCAGAGGAGCTGTTTTTGAGAACGCAAATGCCCGAATCAGTTGGATCAGACGTTTAATGGACGTTACCCTGCCAGCTCCTGAGTATAATGTCTGTTTACGCTAATGTCTGACTGGGCCCACGAGCAGGTAAGTGTCAAAAGATTTCACAGCGAGCAAGTGGGCGTGTTTGTGACGTTTCTATCATGTGGCCTGCAGAAATCTGAAAGAAAATAAATACTCAAGGGTGAAGAAGAAGAAGGGTCATTACACAAAGACGCCAACAAAAATGTCTGACTTGAGAGACGACAAGATTCAGTAACTTCTGCCAGTAAGGGCCAATGCAAAACTCAACAGACATATTTAAGGAATGGCAAGAGACTCTGTTGTTTATGAACAAATCACGAAAAGGCTACACGCATGCAGTGGAATCTGTGTCATGTCCAGCCTCCTGCACTCTCTACCCAGGCGACACCCCTCACCTAAACAAAACGGAGTATTTCCAGTTTTCATGGATTGTGCCCTTCCCCATGCCATCCAGAGTACAGTAACAGCTAGCTGGCAGATAGGCAGTGGATCCTTGGCTCTGAGCACCCTGGCCTGAAACAACATATATACTAGTTCCGCTATCCTGATCTGTGTGACGTCAGTGCAAAAGGCATTCTGTAAATTATTTAAAAAATATATATAAATATAAAGAAATAAATCAATAAATTCTACCAATAATTTAGTGATTTTACAATACAATGTCAGAAAAAAAAGGGTCCTAAAATCCTACATCCAATGTCTTGGCATTTTTGATACTTTTGGAAGATTGATTTAAGTAATCTTAATACCAATTAAAGCCTTATTTTTGGATTAATCCAATGCCTTTTAAGACTTTTTAAGGATCAGTAAGAACCCTGTAGAAAGAGACAGAGGTGGCTGCAGGTGAAGAGAAGCAAGGAGCTGAGGAAAAAAGATATGGAGAGTGAAGAGTGGAAAGTCAAGAGAGATGGAGAGAGAGAGAGTGGTAGAGGAGCAAAAAGAAGTACCAATTTGAAAGAGAGGATCAGTTCTGGCAGAGTAATCAAATCAGAAAGTCAGCAGACCTATCCTCGGCTCTCCCCTCCATTTTCTCCTCTCTATTCCCATCCCTTTAGTGTCATCTCCCGTCTCTCCATTCCTGAGCTCTCATCTCACTTCTCTCTTTCCGTCTAAACCTCCTGTCCTGAGCTTCTGCCTCAATCTTTCTACCCTCTGCTTTCTCTTCTTCTTCTTCTGTTCCAGGGCAATTACCTTCTTTTGTCTTTCTCTCTTTTTTCCAGTTGTATTGGGTAATGGTCAGACCCAGAGGGGGCTAGGGGAGGTAAGAAAGAGTGGAAGGAGCCTTGAATGAAAATGCTTCAAACTTTGAAGCCAAACCATGAGAGGGGTTTTATTGATGATGAAAGTGAATGTCATCAACAATCAATGAAGGAGAAGAGCAAGTGAAGGGACAAGTTACTGTGCAGAGTGCCACACAATTTGTTATAAACTAAGAATCCCCTACCAATAAAATGTGTGTTGATGTGTGATATTAAAATGCTTCCAGTATAAGGTATAGAACAGACAAGAGCAGATTTACAGTAGTAAATAGCTGTCTACAAGGGGTAGGGGCTTTAAACTGCAAACAAGGGAAAGACCAGTGTGCTTTGGGTGCTGCTGCCTTTGGCCATTACTGCAGCAGAAAGGCCTGCTGGGAGGATTGAGGCTGGAAAGGGGGGGTGGGGGGCGCATGCTGCTTTGTTTTTCCAAGACGTTTGGAGGATAGGATGAAGCATTGTCAATTACACAGAGAGTCTGGAGGATAAGAGGGAGCATTGTCAAATTACACAGACAGTTGATGTTTTTTGTTAGATGATTCTGGGCATTTCTGAGGCATTCTGGGAAGGCAGTAGGGATGGGTGATGAAGAACGTGCAGTGAAGCATGAATTCATGGGAAGAAAGAGTTTCTATTTAGGATATTATTAGGACTGAACTCTGTATTGGGATACAAAGCTTCTACAGAGACAGTAAATCAGGGCAGGGTCTGCTGCACGCACGCACGCTTGTGTGTGTTCGTGTGTGTGTGGGGAGATATCAGGTGAGCATCAAGAAAGAGCAAAGTCACCTACTGCTGACCAAATTCCCCCCGGTCAGCAGTAATTGAGTCTCTCAGGACACCAGACATCACTTCTCCCTCGCTCTAAGGAAATGGGAGTCCGTAAAGAGAGAGTGAGGAAGAAGGAGGAGGAGGACGAGCAAGAGGGCGGGAACATAAGAGACTCACCTGTACAAGGAGCTCCAGCTTCCTGTCGTCCAGGAGATGGACCTGACATCGCCTCCCCTCTGTCATCTGAGGAAAATAGACACAAAGGGATGCTTGTTTATGTATTGCTTACATATATTACATGTTATACTGTTATAAATTGAAAACAGGCTTTCAAATGGGCCAAACACACAAATAAATGTACCTAGGTTTCTAAAAATAAACTAGAGATGCTCCAACTATACATTTCTTGGCTGATTCTGATTTCAAATGTTTTAAAAGTCTGACTCGGCGATTCCAGTTTTGGCCAATTCTGCTTCTATTTCATTCTAAGAACTATAATTGCCAGCATACATTAACATGTTTGTAACTTTTCTTTGATAGAAATGATCCTGTACGTTCATAAGAAAACACTGGCGACAATTTTTTTCTCCAAAACTGCACTACGTTACAGGACCTTCTGTTGAGTAACATCATTGTGCCCTGCCTGCAACTTTTTCCCTGATGGTCTGAATCGCTAGTTGCTTTTTAGAAATAAAGTTGCTTAAAGGATCCAAAAAGTCGCTATGACAAAGCGTCAGTATCTGACGATCTGGGAATGAGAACGGGCTGCAGCAACTCTGACAATACTTTGTAACTGTCTATGCCGCTGTTCACGTGATGTGAACCCTGTGCAGTGTATGCATGTACATCTGAGCTGGACAGAATCGGCTGCATCTGTGACTGGCGAGCTGGTCACCCGTCATGGCCGATCAACCTGAAAATTGGCCAATTCCAGTTGCTAGCTGATCAATCGGTACATCTCTATAACAAACAAAACAACATGATGCATCCAACAGCAATTAGTACAGGAGACATGTGCTGTATAACAAGCTTGGAGTGTGCATGTGTAATCTCAGTGAAGTCTTAACAAGGTTAGCTTAGCTAACTACACAATGGGCCGACAGAGACAGCGTGCTGCGCTGCTCTCTTCCTAACTGACATTTCTAGCATTCCTCCTTAAGCAGGAAATCCATTATCCATCAGTGGACTACAGTGACCACAATGAGTCAAGTTGCCTGCTGACAGTGTTCACTCAAGTGTTTGTCTGTGCTGTTGACACAAGGTTTGCTGAATAGAGCTGCAAAAAACTGATAATATCCGTCTGCCAGGTTCAGGCATAAACACCGAAGCAGGTGCAATGATGAAACAGTCAACTGTGGAAAATATGTGCCACATACACACAAGTTAAACCAAACATTTCACACAACCGACAAAGCCAAGTCAATTCTCCAAACCTGTCTGAAAGTTTGCTACTGCAGTGCATGATAAAATTCAAGTGGATCTGGGAGGTTTAAAAATTCACAGCAGACAACATTTTAAGAAGAGATGCACACAGTGTGCCGGAGTATTCAACACGTTAGTGTCTGTTTTTGAGTGTGTGCTGGTGTTTTCAGCGCATGTGGAGCTTCTCAACAAGTTTGCAGGAAGCGGGGACCCTGAGGAACACAAACACCCCCTGGCTCCTCCCACACTTCCCTCACATCTGGGAGACCAGAGGGAGGTGTGTGAGTGGGTGTATGGAGGGGTAAGAAATGTTTGAGAAGGAGCAAGGACAAAGGAGAGGGGGGAGACATCCTCATTGTCAAACATTCGATGAGAACTCCCTCCAAAACACAGATGCTATAAACATGAGCACAAGCGTAACCGGTTTGTAACTTCACTACGAGGATCATATTGGCCACCTGAGGCTCTTGCAATTTGGTCAGGGTGTGTCCACAACATGAGTACTACATACTTTCTCACCACTCATGCCAGCTTGCACTCAGGTGGCAGGTTGGAGGTGGGAGTTTAGCAGAGAGCTGAAGACACCAAAGAAAGAGAGGGAGACGAGTGACAGAGTTGTGTTTCAACACTCATCCCTGTGTGAACTCTGCTGAATGATTACTGGATGTGTGTGTGCATGTGTCTGTGGCTTCTAGCAACTTTGAAGGGTTCGGTTTACCCTCCCACTTACCCATTGATCTCCTGTGGTTTGAGGGTTTAGATTGGGTGCACCTGTGCACACAGTGACACACACACACACACACACACATTTTTCAACACTGGCTTTTGTTTTTTTTTTCTCCCACTCTCCTGTCTTGGAGTTACATTACCTTTCCAAAACTCTCTGTGTTTATACTGTATACACTGATTTTAATTACTGCCATGACAACTGAGTAGAAGGTCAGTGGTGCTAACATGAATTGATTCTGACAAAATATAGCTTATATACAACGACTAGAACTGCAACGATTAATCGACTAGTTGTCCACTATAAAATGAAATGCCAGCTAATTTGATAAGGCAAATTTCTCTGATTCCAGCTTAGTTTCTTTGCTCCTCTGTGACAGTAAACTGAATATCTTTAGGTTGTGGATGAAAGGAGACATTCGAGGACGTCATTATGGGCTTCACCATTTTACAGACAAAACAGCTTATAAATTATTCAAGAAAATAAACATCAGATTAATGAATATAACTGTAAGTTGCACCACTAGTGTCAAGTGTATTGTAAAGTACTTGGAGAATATGCAAATATCTTATTTCTGATAACATTACTGAGTGTGCACATGTGATAGAAGAGACTTGCTTTAGTTACTTTAGTATCTTGTCTGCAGAATACTTTAAACTGCAATGCAGACAGTGTATACACACACACACAAGTACACAGGCTCTCACTGGCACTCTGCTGGAGGCACCTGGGAATAGTACAAACCTTAACGTCAAGGTAACAAATCACTGCCTGGAGGCTAAAATTAGGCAGCCCAATCTGGCACACACAGACGCTTATTGGTTTTAGGCACAAAATTCACTTTGTGGTATTGGACTTACGCTGCTGAGTTTCTATCCACCATGAAACCAAATGTAATAAAGTTGCTATGAATAGCTTCGTGTCATTACACGGCGTTGAACAAAATAGAAAATGTGGAATATTGCTGCAGTAGTTAGACAGAAAGTTCACGTTATTTGCAAAGAGAATACAGAATAGATTTACAGCATCTTGAGCTCTATTGTATGCTGTAAACATTGCATTACAGTGTAGCTGCAAAGAGAGAAACATGTGGCACTAAAACAACCCCTGTCCTGCTGTGTGATTCATGCTGTATGTAATCCACCAACATTTCTGACCCATTACTAGTCACGTTTGAACTGGCTAACTTACATCCCCAGGCCTGACTCACCGGCAAGAAACGGTGAAACCAAAAAGACAGGAGATGAAAATGAACAATGCATAAAGCAGCCATGTTCACAGCGTTTCATTATTCCCCTAGTGCTGACACCAAAATTACAGAGGCACACACAACCAAGACAGTTGACAGTGATGCTGTGGTCAGAGCTGGCGACGGCAGCCACGGTATCATTAGTTAGTTACCTTGCAAACAAACGCTCCCTGCGAGGCTCCCACACGAAAACCGGCTCCAAGAGGGGGAGGGAAAAAAAATAGAAAACCCAAATGATTAATCCCAGAAAGAAACGAGTCGTGTACCTGCCAGAAAACCGTCAAAAAACACCCCTTTTCCCGGCCGGCCTAGGGGAGGAGGCACATCAGCATCCATGTTAGTGACCATTTAGTTAACGTTAGTTACAAGCGACGCAGCTACACTGTATCTTCCCAGGATCCTCTAAACGCCACACAGACGCTGTATCCTCGCCATTTACAGCCAGAGATAACTTGGCGCTAATTAACGGCGACCGTGGAGCGTTTTCCAAGCCTGGCTGCTTTCCCCTCCTTCCCAAAGCAGAGAGCTTCTCACGGGGCTCGTCCCGGTCGACCAAACCCCCCTTTCGCTACCGGCACCGTGCACAAACGGTGTGTGAACGTGCGGATGGCAGGAGACCGTACCAACGGTCAGCAAGCAAAAGGGGGACGACCGGAAGAAATGGCTAAAACGGTGGACTGTAATCCAGCCTGCCTTCACTTGCCAGCTATGTTTCTCGCTGTCATCGGAGTTGCTTCGAAAACACGGGAATAATGGAGGCAAGATGTGGGGGCGGGGAGAGGAGGAGATGAGGGGAAATTTTCTGCAGCAGCTCACAGCCATGAGAAACTGCAGACCTCTCTCTCTCTCTCTCTCTCTCTCTCTGTGTGTGTGTGTGTGTGTGTGTGCTCACAAACCCAAACAGACATCTGCGTCTGCAAAGCACACAAACAGTCTGCTGCCTTTAAAACAAGTGATGCACTGCTGATACATAACAATGAGCAGTGATCACTGTCTGCCTGCTTTATTAAATCAGCTGTACTTTCAGAAATGCAGGCTTTGTTCCCTTGAAAGACCCTATCCTCACATGACATCACTTTGGCTGTACATTTATATGCCAAGCAGGGATGTAATCTCCTGTTCAACGTTGAACATTTTCAGTCGACACCTTCTGCAACTGAACAATTGAATGTGTTTAATCAGGGGTTCTCAAAGTGCCATTTTAGGGAGACAGCATACAGCCCTTTTTATACAGAGATGGCGCCACAGTGTCATTACAAAGTCCCTTCTTTATACCTCCTTTGCATTTTTACACAGAGCCAAACAACGGCGGCATCTTTCCTCTCCACTGTGTGATTATACACTGCATATCCGCATGCCAAACATGTTGACATGTTGGCCAGTGTTGGCCTCTAGTGTGACATATATATTGACAGCGCTTTATAAACAATAACAATGGCCTAATGTGCCAATCACAATCATTTACCGTCTCTTTTATGTGGCGGCTGATCTCGTCCCGTTTTACACAAAGGTCGCGCTATAGGGCCGCTACAAAGACCCTTCTTCATGTCGCCAGTGTGTGATTTTAGATAGCATGTTGGCATTGTGGAAGCAAAACAGGCGAGGTGCGTGACATGTAAGACAACAGCGTTGGCCTCTAATGTGACATGTAACATATGCATCGGCAGTGCTTTATTAACAATAACAATGGCATTGACAGCGTGCCAGTCACAATCATTTGCTGTCTCTTTTATGTGGTGGCTGATCTCGTCCTCTGCTTGGAGGGTAATGAAATCAGAATTTCATTGTTTTCTAAATTTGCGGACATTTATGGCCACTGTTCTACTTCTCGGAGCTAGCCCCTAACTGCTAACAGCTTCTTTTTAAATCTCCTGTAGTGGGTTGCAGGCATGATATGTAATCAAAACATCTTTCTGGCTTTACATTTCACACATACCTAATTTCAGGGCTGTTACTACCTCTGTTACTCTGCCCCCCTTTTCACGATCATACCTTATATACAGAACAACAAGGTGGCATAACGCTGTAATATTCCCACCTTGAACAGGCAGTGTAATAGTGGCTTATGTTTGAAGACCACACAGGACAAGTGCACACATTGACTTTAATGACTTTTTTATCGCCGTACTAACACTTGACAAAAACTAGAGCAGTCAATAGTAATAAAGCCTACATAACACTTACATATTATTTGAAAGTAATGAAACTGAGAGACGGCACAGTGTTTGACATTGATTGCACCTACACACAGAAGTCGAACAATGGCTTCTGCTAGGGTACGGCCGCTTGCACAAACCACACACAGAACTGCAGTAGACCATAATGTTAGAATAGCCAGTAATAATAATGGAAATTTGTTACATTTATTATGATTACATTTGCTAATGATTATTTTGGATGGCGGCGCATGGTTGCCTTTTATAGCACTGCAATTTTTTTCTTTACATTTTTTATCAGTATATTGGAGCAGGCATTTTGAGCATATTGGAATATTAGGGGGAGGGCTGTCTCCCCTCCAATATATATTATAATTACAGTGCCAAGCCATGTGTGTTTTGATAGATTTCCATAGGTCTGAAATGGTTAAATGCTTCTGCTAAAAAGTATGAGATTCTGTTAGACCTCAACGTCTCTCTCTCTCTCGCTCTCGCTCCAGCTTGTCACTTCCTGTCTGCTCGTTTAAACACACATCTCCTTGCTCTCAGGTTTGGCTTGCTTGAATGATTCCTGGCCTTCAGTCCACTGCAGCCGTTGAACTGACTCTCTCTCACTTTTTTTTCCTGTATGACCTAAATTGGGCACTTGTGTTCACCTTACACAGCTGGAGCAGCAGCCGTTGAAACCACCAAGTTGTTAACACAACAAAATCTGCCCAATTTTGGTACCATAAATAGATACCAACGTGTGCCATGAAGGCAGGGCTAAGCCTATACCTACTGTCAATACAGTCTCTGAGGTACTCGGCAAGCGAAGGCTAGTCTGTTCTCTATTATTGTAGTACAACATGAGTAATCTCCGTGTTATGAAAACAGCGTGAGGCCACATGTAGCACATGTACAGTAAGCACACATATGTAGTGTAACTTCCGTGAGGCTGAAAACATCAGGGCTATTTGAGCTTGTGTTGTCTCAGGGCCAGAGGTGGGAGCAAGCCATTGTTTTGCAAGTCACAAACAAGTCCCAAGTCCTGAGTTTTGAGTCCAAAAGAAGTGTCTTATGTCTTAAAAACATGTTTGTTGTAGGTCTCTCTTTGAAATTCATGACGTTTTATTTGGTGCATTCCTTATTTGCTGACCACCGTGTAGTTTTTCTGTGCAAACAAACTTATCTTTGGTATTATTTTGTCCATCTGGCGCTCAGTAATATAATGTTAGTTCTTCGTGGTCCTCTCTGCAGCTTGGCTGGATGCTGTGGGATTGGGTTAAACAAGGTGGATCTGGGCAGTTAAGTGTGGACTTGCTGGAAATGAATGGCGTTAATGTTGGTTGTTTCAGGAAATGAAGGGAAAAAGAACTGATTTCTGGCACACTTTATTAATAATTTGGGTGGAGTGTCAAGTAATTTCAAGTCAAAGTCATGAGTCACTGGCATTAGAGCTCAAGTCGAGTTGCAAGTCCTTTTGGATTTAATTAAGCTAAGTCTTAAGTCATCAAATTTGTGACTCCAGTCTGACTCAAGTCCAAATTATGTGATTAAAGTCCACACCTCTGCTTAAGACTATCTTAACTTTTCAGATAGCCTGTGTCATAAATAGCCTGCAGTTTGAGCCAAATGCAGTTGCACCGTATTTGAAATACGACCAGCAATTTATAGTCCGAAATTTGCAGGATTCATCAGAAATACTCTCTTCCCCAGACATTAAGCAATATGAAGATGCAATTAAATTTAATGTGCTTGGCTTGAACAGTTTTGTTGCTACCATAGCTTATGCTGCAGGCCCCAAAATTCAGCTTAGTTTGCTGAATGTAGAAGGTCACATGAGAAACGAGGAGGTGTATCCTTTCCCCTCCCTGCTGGATTTTTCTGTTTCTGGATATTTTTGGCCTGTTCCAGACACCGGAAACTGGCCTGTCCAACTTAAACATCTCCAGATGACTCTTTCTTTGGCTTTAATACACACACCCGTCCCTCCTTCACTTTCTCCGGTCAAATACATATCTCCCTTTATTGGTAGCTTCCTCAGTTTGCTATCACAAGGGCCCCGTTGTTTGACCAATGCAAGGGAGGGGGACAGAGGGGGACAATGCAGGCAGAGGGGGAAAAACTGACAAGGACAGAAGAGGACTAGTGCAGTAGGAAGATCCTGAACACTTAAACTACATGAGTTTATGAATGATTGTTCCTGTTTGGAATGGACGTGAGTAGCTGAACGAGAGGAAGACGGATTAACAGAAAAAGCCAGAGTGGAAAAGGAAGGAAGAAAGGAGGCAAGGCAGGAAGGAACAATAACAAGCAGCTGTGATTTAGTGAGCTTCTCTGTCCGATGCCCCTTAACTTCTCCATACATGCTCACCTTTAAATGACCTGCAGACTGTGTTTCCAAGGTGAGAAACACTTGTAGGTGTGACATATCTGGGGCCTGACAGAGCCTTGTTACGGAGCCAGTGGGCTGCTATTCCGGGCTGAGGTGTGGTCGTAATGAGGTGCTGATCTGGTGTATTTCTATGGAGAAGGACTCCAAAGGGGAAAGATCTGGATGGGTGAGGTGGGTTTAACAGGCACAGGGTATTAGAGTCAGGTTTTAGGGTCGAGCAGGGGAACAGGGTCGATGGTCTGTGCTGGAAAAGGTAACCTATATTGGTGGAATGTGATATAAACAGCGCTGAGCGGTTAATTGAAGCAAGATGGAGAATCTCTTTAACCCTGACTGTGGGACGCTGTGGTAGGCAGTTAAGACTGACACACACACACACATAACACACACATAACACACACACACACACACACACACACACACACACACACACACACTCCATGCTCTCTGTCTTGCTCTGTCTGTCTTTGCCTGCATCTCTCTCCTATTTATGGAGACTAAACAAACACACACTCTTAAACACGTCACTTTGAAAGCAAGCGTGGTCTGACACAAGCGGTCCTACGGTGATTTATGACGCTGAGATCATTGTAGCTGAATAGGCTTTATGACTCGTTGTCAGTTTTAATGTAACACTATCTGCATGTGGTGCAGATTAGATTACAACACAAGATTCAGCAAAACACACTGTGGCTCTCAATACTCTACAGTTTCAGTTGAATGGCTTATTGAAAACCTGATGGAAAAATAATAGCAGGGCCAAATCCATCTTCTCCATCCACTGCTTCATGTAACGGCAGAGTGAGACGGAGCTGGGAGGGTCATGGAAAGGCAGCCAGGAATGTCTAGAGCAACGACTGACCGGGAGAGATCTGTTTTGTTTGCTCAAGTGTGTGTATGTGTGTGTGTGTGTCTGTGAGCTCCACCCTCCCTGCCCGTGAGTGACTTTGGGACTGAAATGTGGTTCCAGTTAGGGCGTTTTTTAAAATCAGAAACACACTGGCACTTCAAACAAACTGGAGATATTTCTGTAACCAACTCTGCTTTGTTCCCATTTTACTACAAAGCACCATTCCCAGACTTTACCAAAAAACCTTTCTCCATTTTCCCCACATTTTTTTTTTTACATGGAATCAAAACTTTCTCTAAAACTGTCAGATGGAGATGCTTATGAATTTCAAATACTACATAGGTGCTTTTACTGGGAACGTCGCTGTGAGGTGTTTCAGTAGGCACAATAAAGACATCAGAAATTGTGCTTTATAGTAGATTCTGTGTGATCCAAACTTCAGCTGTGCTGAATCCACACAAATTCATCTCCGCCTCAGTTCAAATTCGCTGTCATATGCATCCAGAGGAGCCTCGATCCCCAATGAATTGCAGAGAAATAAGGCATGGCTCACGCTGAAAAGTCCCAGAAGATGAAGAAAAGTTGCTTCCTACATGTGCACTACACTCCTACAGTTTCTATAGATATATATGAATGGGTATGTATTAAGGATGGGAACTGATGGGATTATATCAATACCAATGCCCTTATTGATTCTGCTTATTGGTCCTATTTTTTATCGACTTCCTAACTGATTCCTGATCAATTTTATGTGTTGTAAAAAAGTAGGCCGACACAGGTTTTAAGTTCAACACCTCTTCTATTATCTCTGTGTCTGAAGAGACACAATCAGAGTAGAACAAAAGGCATGCATGTCAGTTAGAGAATATTTGTACAGCATTTGTTTTCATTTAGGTTTTTTCAATAGCAAAGAATATCTGCTAAGCCTGCCTGCATGGCATTAATGTTATTGCAACATGGGATATTTACCCTCACTAATGGATGTGCTGCTTAGCTGGGAAGGCAGTGGCACTTGTGTGTAGAGTGTCAAATACATGACAAGCACATTACTGGTGTTTCCACCCTTACTTGAAATTATCATTTACAGATATCACAAGCTGCACTGTTGTCATCTGTCTTTGAGAGTCTAGCGTTACTGTCAGACAAACATGCTGGCATTGATAAAATGAACCGATAAGCTCAGAGGCATATGACTCTGATGGAGAGGACAATTCAGAACCAGTTCTCAAATTGAACTGGTTCTTGATCCCCATACATGTATGCAACAGCAGTAACAGTACAGTCATGTATTTACTGATGGAGCAAACCATTAAAGGTTCTCTGAATAACATGCAAAACATGAGCCAATGGTTTGCACTTTGCAGCAGACACAGAAAGACTCTGTTGTGTGTTGGTAGAGTAAATTTGACGATGTCTTGTAGTCATAACACTTACACCCTCACCTTGTTTTTGATTAATTCCTGATGGTCTGAAATTCTTGTTTTCACTGATTGGTCACATTGTCTGATCCTAAAATTGGAATACCCAGCATAACTGTCATTACTGTACCAGTGAGTAATGGAGTCTAATCTTGATCTGTAATTGACCCTCCTGCTCAGCCACTGGTTTCATGCTCACATCCTTCTTTACTCATTTCTTTCCTTTCTCTTCCTCTCCCAATCCATAATGTACAGTTTGTCTCTGTTCCACTGATACTAAAACTAGGTGGCTAAAAAAAAAGAAACTGGGTCAAAGAGATGTACACGTGTGCACATGCACTCATATATAGCCCAAAGTTATATTTAATACAGAAAGCTCTACAACAAAACCGCAGCAAATGTCTCCCTTGATGACATCCAAGCAAATAAAAGCCTTTCATGGGTACAGTGTGATGATACTGCGCCCCAGTGTGTCGGTCTGAGAGCAAGTAACCACTGGCCACTTTCTGCATGCTGCCAACAATTTAAATGTGTTTGCGCTTGACGCTCACTCATGTCTTCTTTACATTTTTTTGCTTTTTTGTGGGGATGAGCTGTATTCAAAATAGCCAAAAGGGATTATTCCACTGTGCCTGTTTCCCAAAGGAGGGACAAGCTGCCTTTCTTCCACGGTTTTTCTGGTCAGCTTTGCCATTTACTGACACGGGTTGGACATTCCTAAAATTCCAGTCCGGAGTGGTTGATAAAGCTATTATAAGCACAACGGTTGTGTGTGTCTGTGTGTACTCAGTATATCGATGTGTGTGTGTGTGTGCCTCTGAAAACGTGGTCATATATCTACTCTGCGCTGTGAATGAAATTGATAGGAGGTGATTCGGTAACTAAAGTAGCCTCTGAGGAAGGACAGAGGACAAAGCGAAAGGAGCGAGAGGGGGAGCCAGAGTGCCGACAGCCTAACAAGCAGAGCAGAGAGGTTCAGGACAAACAGGTACGAGTGATGTCACGCCTTTGGAAATTTTATCTCAATGAAACACATCTTAGTGATCATGGGGGTTGATCTGCAAGGATCGAGGCTGTCAGTGTGTGTGTATGTGTGAATGTGTGTGTATGTGTGTGAGTCATTCACAAGGGAAGGATCTTTTACCCCTACACCTCCTCTCTTCATCTATAATTTACACAGTGAGAAATCACCGTAGACCTGAGTGACCCTGTGTTCACTGATACTCCTGGCAATGCATGCAGAAAGACAAAGTGACGTAGAGCAGGGTATTCGGTTCAGCACTGTTAATACTATCCTACATATAATGTGTAGGCTACAATACTGTGTGTGTGTGCACTATGTGTATATGTGTGTGCGCTCTCTTTTAGTTCCTGTAAACCAATTGAACCTTGCTGATTGATGAATCTTCATCCTTGACCTCTCTTTATCTCTCTGCTGCTTCTTCTGTCAGTTTCTCACACACAAATAATCACACACACTCACACACACACATGCACACACTGCTCGTGGCCTAAACTCAAGGGCACTGTGTACTGCAGAGCGGTTGAACTCCAGTGGCCTCTATCCCCTGTCCTGTGACTGGATAGAATACCAAACACTCTAATCATTTAGCATGCTGAATATTAAACAGTCCCGTCTGCTAACTCCTAAGTGTGTGTGTGTGTGTGCTCGTGTGTCACAGTCCTAATGTATTCTGCTAGCCTATTAAACATGTACCCTGAGACCAGAACAGCAGGGGAGAGGAGAAAGGGGGTTTTGGGTTAAAAGCGCCCAAATCCTCTCTGTTCTTTGCTAATTTTGCCCTTGTGTGTGTGTGTTTGTGTGTCTGTGCATGTGTGTGTCCTTCAGGGTCTCCAAAGACCCTCCAGGCTAATTAGGGAGACAGCCACAGAACGACATCATTCAAGGCACCGGCCTTACATGAGCTCGGCGAGCTTCTATCCACAAAATAACTCTTAGGTTTTAAAAGCACTTACTTCTTAGGCTGAGAGGCATGGACACAACCTGCACTGGCAAGCACATACACACACACACACGCGCGCACATAAATGTTTGACCAGCCTTACTCCCTGGTGCTCTCAAACCTAAGATGCAAACAAAAGTTGTCATGACAACTTTCTGGGAGATCTAGCCGTCTCCGCCATGCACATTGTACCAGAAATGTAGGGCACTTAGAGGAGGAGGCACTGTAAGACAGTGTTAAGACACTGTAACTGGCAAAGGTATGACCCAGGGGTAAAAACTGCATGCAATGAATTTTCCCTCACAAAAAGATTCAGTTCAGCTGACGACAGTATCACGATCCCTGGATGGCAAAGATAACTAAATCTTTTGCAGTATAAAATCAACATATACTCACAATCTTAAAAGGCAGCACCCTCTACCCTTTACAAAGATCCCCCTACCCTCACCACCCCCTCCATCGTACCATCCCCTGCTCCTCCTCGGGCTATACTGGCTCAGGTGACGTAAGAGGGTTTATGTGCGAGCATAGTATAGAGACAGGTATGTAGAAGAGAGACAAAAACACACACTCCAACGGTGAAGACAGCGAAGTGAGGGCCTCACAGGGGAAGAGTCTGAAAAGGGTAACGCAGACAGGTAAGGCAGAAAGTGGGAATAAACTGAGATGAGGTAGGCAGACAAATAGAAGCACATAATAAAGGAAACAGAAGCAACGGAGAGATACGAGGAGACACCGGGAACACGCTGCAGCCTTAGACCTTTCTCTCATCTTCCCCCAGGATCTAGTCTGAGGTATTCTAATGACAGATAGAGGAGTGAAAAAGAGCTATATGCCCCTCCACAGGCTCTGCCCCGCAGCCTGTCTGCTCTGCCTCCACTGTGCTCGGCAGTCAGGATTTATCCCTCCATTGCTTTGGCTCAATGTGACTGTGCTCCATTACTACACACTTGATTCCTCTGAGCCAGGGTAATGAAAAATGACCCAGCTCATCTGCAGGGAGAGCCCTTTGGCAAGGATGTGTGGTCTGTGTGTGTGTGTGCGTGCGCAATTCCTCTTGTCCAAAGGGAATCCCGTCATTGTAAAGGTATTGAATGTCTTCCATTTGGCCATTTCGCCTCAGGGAGAGCCAGAATCTGAAGGTAGGAGGTGGAAAGCTTTTGCTCAATAAATAAAACACCTGATCAATCATGTGCTACGGTTACAGATGGGCTCAGTTTTTAGCTTTAGTGGTTGAATTATTTGTCAAAAGCTTGTTTTGTATGGTATAGTCCTGCACACACACACGCATGCACACACAAAAGAGAAATCCAGAGAATCCAGGCAACATGCAGTTGCAGGGCCTATTCGAGCGTGCTCACATTATATGTGTGTCCAATTTATGCATGCATAATTTAGCCTACAGGTATACATACTTGAAAGACAGAGATAATTTGAAGGCAGTTGCAGTATCAAAGGACATGTAAGCCTAATAAAAATGTATAAGAGCCAGCGTATAAGTCCTCCAGCTTTCACATTTATCTCAAAATGATGACTGATGGGACTTACTAGAGGTTTACCATGTAAGAATTGTCAGTTATTGTTTATAAACAGTGTTGCCAGCAAAAGTAAAAATGAAAGCCAACCCCAGATTCACTCTCGCTCACTTTATCTGTGTTTTTCAGTGCTGTGTACGCAACTTTCGTAGCTTCCTCTTGGATGCATGCTGCTTATGGTCTGGCACCTGGTGGCTAACTTTTTATAAAGTCCCAAACTTACCTGAGCCCCGTGCCCAGGAACATAAGGAAGAAAATGTGAAAAATACAGATGATTACACTGCCACACACACGTTGTTGGTTAATATGTTCATGCCGTTTGTCTGTTTTCCTGCGAAATTTAATGCACCAAAATTCATACATGTCCCACATAATCATGAGACAGTAATTTGTAAACGACCCACGTATTTCGGAGTGCTACGATCACATGACCAGTGCGCTGTCGGGAGTAAAGAAGGAAGCGATCTCTTAAGGTGTCTGGAACTGTGTGAACTTTGAGTCATTTTAAGGTATATGGTTGTCACTTCTATTCAGCGTTACGTGACTGATAGTGTAAACTGTCCTGTTTCTACAAAGTGTCCAGATGATGACTTCTGAGAGGAGGCTTTGGTTGTAAACTGTGAAGTTTTGATTCAAGGATTATTATCTCTGAAAGTTAACACACTTACAAAACTTAAAACCTCTCTTCGGTAAACACATGTGGACACACTGCTGGAGGATATAATATCCATACAAACAGAGGATCTGGGAGTCCCTGAGAGGGATTTCCTCAGATATTCACCAGATTCCCCTAGTAATCCTCCGGGATTACCATTCTATACTGAGGCCCTAACCTCTGAACTTAAAACATTATAAGCCCTTATATCCCCATCACTAATGCCACAGTTAAACCTATCACTTCACTCAATACAAGGGGACCACCTCCAAAAACCTCATATCGTGTCCGCTCTGGCCACTCGGTTGTGACTTTGGCCACGACTCAGACACACTTAGAGGATTTAGAGGGATACCAGCCAGATGTATCAAGTAGGCCGCTCAACCTTGGCCCAATAAACCACCAGCGAGACGTTGCAATCCGTGTGTTTTATCGTGTTTAACATCTGAACAGTCTCCAACATGGCAAGTGATATGTGGGAAAGTGTTCATATCTGGCAATCCTTTTATATGAAATCAAAAACACTGTCAGTGAGAATTATATTGTGAATATTTTTGTCATGCAACAATAATATATTCTTCCCCCTGCAGCTTTGCTGGAAATGCCGAAGTAGAAATACCATTCAGTTTTTATTCAGTGATATGCCTTAAATCAGAGAATCAGAGTGGTCCTTTGGGATGAGTTTGTGGGATGCATGGGAGGAAGGAAGCTTGTGAGCATGCAAACGCCTGTAATTAATCAAGCGAGTGGCCATCCTATCAAGTCGTCTGCCATATTCGCACATTACCAGAGAAATTAGATTCCAGCATGGCTAAGGAGCTTATGGTGCACAGTGACTAAATGACACGGCACATGAGGGAGGAGGGGTGTCGTGCTTTAAATCTTTAACATGTAACAAGCCTGCGAGAGACTCGTCGATTTATATCAACAAAACATGAATAACAGATAAAATTTTGATCGTGATTTATGATTCATGAAGTGGTGACAAAACTGTTTCTAATGACTGAACTGTTGATGAATCTCCACAGGAACCTTCTCCTTAAATTCAGACATCAACAAGCCTGCCCCCCCCTTCTTCCTTTCTTCTCTTTCACACACACATTTACACTCACACACTGGGTATTTGATAAACCTGGGAATGGAGCAGTGGAAATGTTTTCCAGACGAACTATGCAAATAAGACCTTATCCCCAGGGAGACACTGTAAACGGCTTCAACCACCAACAGAATCTACAGAGGGGTGTTTGTGTGTTTGAGAGTGTGCGTCTATGCGGGGATATCAAACACAAACATGCCTGGGGCTAGTTGCAAACAAATTAGAAAATTACAGAAAAAAAATAAACAAAGCACTGGAAAAATTTGAGACAGTGTCCGTTTTGCCCCTCGACCCCTCCCCTCACCAAACATCCCTGTGCCGGTTCTGGGAAAAAGATTTTCTCACATGCAGATCCTGGCTTTGGCGATGAGAACAAACATGGCTGCCAGACAGGGATAGTGATCAAAATTCTTCAGTAGGAAGTCACAAGTTCAACTTCAACCTCCATCCAATAATTACTTGGCTGGAAAACAGGGAAAAAAAGGAATAAGGCTGGGAATTAGCAAGGACATGCAGATTTCCCATTCTGGATATTTGCCTGCCTGTCATGAGTGTAGTTATTGACATCTGCTTCAGTGGAATTTGAGAACAAATGGATGATATATTGAACATGAGAGTCAGAGAGACTTAACAACCTGAACTGAGTACAATCATGTCCTGATTCAGGGGCGCTGCTGGCAATCACAGCAGCCTGCTCTTCCAAGAAATGCACTTGCTTGAAAACACCATGGTTTGACTGAGTGCCCGCAGCTTATCAGACCACAAACAAAAGAAGTAACAGAACAGACACAAATGATCCAGCTCTTAGACAGAGGGAGGATTGTGTATCTTGGTTATTTTAGACTTGCGCTGCTGTGTCTCTGCTTCATATCACAATGGACTGGGACTCGTCAGTGGGAAAGGAATATGATCAGTGACAGAGCTGCTCTCACAGGAAACAGGACCAGATGAGCTCAGTGGGAGTAAACTGGCCCGGGTTTCAACGTTAAATATGATGCAGTGGAGCCTGCAAGCTAACAGTGCAGCGAGGTCTAATGAATATGCATGATAGATGTGACATAATGCAAGATTTTAAATATGTATAAAACTTTTCAGTGGAATTGCGTTGCTAGGAAACAGCTTGGATGTAAGTTTATTTGACACCGAGGAGAACTGGCTTCCTGTCAGCTACTTTATTAGCAAGCGCTGTAACAGGAAATAAACTCGGTCTATCTAGGATACAAGGATGTCGAACACACTGAGGATGAGTTTTGCTTAACAACATGTCACTTCACATTCTTAAGAACAAAATGATGGCTTGGAGTAAGTCGCGAGTTGTAGGACTGTGATGATTACAGGTAAAACAAGGAAATCTTGCAACTCAGGGGCAGTCCAGCCACCTGTGTTTGCTATCCTGCTGCTTCTTCCCCATGCAGGATATCCTGCCTTTGGGATGGGGTCAGGTGGTAAGAAAGAGAGGGGGGGTCTGGTAGGGAAAAAAAGAGAAGCGAAAAGATACACAGATAAAATCAATATGAATAGAAAGCAACTTCAGAAATGACACAATGAAACAATTACCCAGAGACGCTGTCTAACACAGCACAGCAGAGCACTGCCCTCACACGCCTGACAGTACTAACCCTATTTAAAGGGTCATACCACCAGAGGGAAATGTGTGACTGGAGGCTGTTGAGTCAATATTACTCAGCCTGATGTATGAAAGTGTGAACACGCTGCTGCGTTGCCTCACGAGGGAAATAAGCGCACGACCGTGTGAGCAAACAGCACTTCAAATATGTTGCAGTCTGCTGGTTACTGTAACACCACAGCTCAATCACATGGGGTGCTGCTCCACGTAACATGCAGAGCGTAAAATGATCACCTCGCCACGTGTGTCACACAGTAAAATATCTGGGCTGGTGTCCTGATTGAGGATGCAGGACTGCTGTGATGGATGTGTTCTGTAGTGAGAGTTGAAAAGAGAGTGGAGAGAGTTAAATAAGAAATGAAGAAGTCATTTAAGTAAAGGGGGGGGCAAAAATAAAGTGTCAGAGAGGCAAAAGAGACATGGGGGAACAGGTTCAGGGCAGAGCAGTGGAGTGGAAATGTATTTTCATTTCAGGATGAAAGAAGAAAGTGGAAAATGAGTGGAGAAAGTAAAAACAGGTTGATAAAATATAAAGACACAGTTAAGTCCCCCCTCTCTCTCTCTCTCTGTCTCTCCATTGTGTGTCTGCCAGTTGTAAGGCTGGGTTTCTCATTAACAGTAATAGAGGAAGCCAGGCAGAGAGGCAGTGCAGTGAGCCTGGGATATCCCCATCCTGCAGCCTGACACACTGACCCCTCCTTCCCTGCTTTTGCAACTCCCTCCACTATAAACCACTCCACCTTGGGCTGTACCACTTCATCAGGCCAGGGGGAGGTATTGTTTGTAGCTCATCAAAGCACTCGTCCAGAGGATGTTTGGGAAAGTGTTAAAAGACCTCTGTTTGGGAGGGGTTTTAGTTCGGCCTCTCTCAGACGTTTGTGCGTCTCTGAACCAGGAGTGGTTGTTGAGGACGGGTTTGTCTTAGGGAGGTCTGGTATGTTATTTCAGTTTCCTCTGATTGTGTTGCCCTCCCTCAGGATGCTCAGACTTAGGAGCCACATAAAAACACATCTGAAGACAAAAGTTAGAATAACAATCCAGTTTATTCCCCTCTTGAGAATAAAGGAATTAAAGCAAAAAGACAGGAAAAGGCATGTACATGTAATTCTGTGCAATTTTTGTGCGATGCAGTGCAGTGTGTGCTTTTTGTTATGTAGCAACAGGCCTGGTGAGCTTCTCTCTGTGAGCCTGTTGGGTTTGTCCTGGTAGTGCCAGCTGCATACAGGGCAGGTGAGACGCCTGGGGAATACTAATGGCTCCATGAAAGCCCTGAGTACCGATTCAGACATGGTGAAGGGAATACTGATCAACCATTTTGCTGAATCACAGCTAGCCAAACACAAGGCCTAAAAGACACTCTTGCTTTTAATAAAACAATTAAAATAATGAATTCAACGGTGAAACTGTTCTCTTGAAGCAAACAGACACATTTAGTGCGTCACCACATTAAATGTGTAAGGTGATGGAGGATGTGTCTGTGTGTGTTTTGTGTGCAAGCATCCCTCTTTCTCATATCCATAGAAACACTTACCAGCTTAACAGCTTAGCTACCGACTCCTTTACAGCGACCCTAGCAACACAACTTCCTGTTGAGGCTCTGCATCCTGAGCACATCAACAACTACAAAAGCACAGCAGAACAGGGGGCGACCATGTAAGACAAAGCAGCGTTCTCTGAACTTGGCGGGACAGCACTCCATGTGAACCTGGGCTGTGTGTTATAAAACTATGTCAGCATATGTGTCCCATTTCACTAGCAGGAACACTGCCGCAACATCTAACCCAGTTCTGTCCTCCATGCTTGATGAAACAAATAAGTCATCCTGAACACTGCTCCTTTATCTGGTCCCAGTCTATCGCCTGGAGGGCATACCTGGCCTACAGTACATCTTCTGTCACTCCACACCTCTCCATCTGTCCCAAGCCTTGACGCAGGTGTAGACTCATTCATTTATAATAGTGTCCCTTATCGGATATCCATCTCCACAGGTGGCACAGCTTGAAGTAAATATCGCTGCACTTAAGTATTTCTACATTTAATTTTCAATAAAAAAAATTGCTATTCACATACATATGTTCATTCTGAGTGTATGTGAGGTGCAGCTGCAGCCTACCTGGTAGAGCGGCCTTGAAACACACCTGTGTATGTGCAATAGATGCAGGGGTGCAGGAAGGTTCCTTGCATGCACGCGAAGGCGACGGAGGGCTGTTGACGTGAGAGTCCACAGCAGACCCTGCCGAGTGCAGACCGCCTCGTCTAGACCCAACAAGACTGCCTCCATTACTTCACTGACTATAAGTTCTCTGCGATAAGAGACTGAACTCCAGAGGTATGTGCGGTATAGCAGTATGAGTTGATATCAGTGAGATATCCACAGGTATCACATTAACAAACCTTTATTTGCACAGGTGAGCCATCACAGGTAAAGTCCACAGAGGCCCATGTAATTAGTGGGAATTAGCCTTTATTGTCCTCCTGATACCACTTTGCTCCAGTAGGTAATAATTGGGTCATCTCCAGAGGTAAGCCACAGAGAGACAAGATAACCCAGTGGCCGTCCCCTCTGTCCCTGTCTGTCCTCTCAGTCTCTCTGGGATTCAGCGGTCTGATGTCTCCTCAAGGTCAAACCCTGCTGGTCCTTCTGTCCCAGTCCCACACAACTACTGGTCCCTGCTGACTCTTCCTCTCTTCCTCCTCCTCTCTTCCTCTCTCTTTTCTTCTCACCGAAGCACTGCACCCTCCGTCCGTTGGTCTGTGCGCCACAAACACAAACATTCCCACTAAGGAAATGCAGCCGGTCTCTTAGTCTCCCTGACTGCTAGTTGTTTTTAAAGCGATATGCACTCTCATACTGCAGCTCACATGGAGAGGAGAACAGATGACAGCACTCTCTCTCGCTGTCTCACTTTTTAAGGAGAGAGCGAGGCGTGCTTTCAGGCTGCTCACCTCACACACCTGGTCCGGCTGGACACTATCTGTATCCTTGAAGAAGACACTTAAACAGGCACATACATAAAAGGATGATATCAAGTCTCCAAAGTCCCGAGTATGCTGCTTTATAACCGCACTGGGATTGCAGCCAGAATGTTTTTATAAAAGGAGACATTTTTCCTCTGAGCCAGTTTTCCCAGGCTGAAGTATCCTGACCTGACCTCTCTAATTCTTTCAGAAAAAATGAAAAAATAAAAAAAACAAGAATATACAGTCCATCTGCTGCTCTCTACCAACTCCACACATTATCCTTGCAGAATGTGCAAAGCATGTAAATATGATTGATTGCATCAAACTTGTTTATTTGAGATAGAAATCCACAATGAAGCTTATCTTACATTTGCTTACACACACCCATTTGCAACAATGGCCACATGGAGGCAATACAAGCCCCACACACAACCTGTGCCAAGCCTACAGTCTGTGTGTATATCTTTGCCAGTCTGGGATAAACTCTTGGCTCAACAGCTCTGCTAAAACAATACAGCTTAAATGATCAATGTTCTCTGTAATATGAGTGATATGAATGCTCGAATAACTCTGAAAGCAAATTCAGGCACGTACTTTTTCTATCTCCAGCAGCCATTTCTTGATCTTCTGTGTCACTAAGGACCTTTTTTAAATGTCAGTCTAAACATTTAAAAAGAAAAAAGCTTTAATATCTGATGGTTTTATGCAGCACAGTTAATTCACTTTTTCCACTTTCCTCAGAAAGCCTTGATCAATAGAAAATTCAATAGCTCTGTGCTGTACAGTAATTCTCTGCCATCCTACCAAACCCAATCAGACTGTAGGTGGATTAAATGGACTTCTGTAGCCCACTCTGATTCATGGAGGGGTTTATCGATGCAAAGGGTCACTCCTGGTCTGCTGAGTTGTTGTTTGTGTATGTGTGTGTGTGTGTGTGTGTGTGTGTGTGCATACAAACTGTTGTATGATGTACATAGCATTTGTTTGATACTGAATGTCAACATGAACATGAATGAGTTACTGCCATGGCATTAATTAACTATATTATACTGTACAAAGTAATTATGAACTAGAGATGGCATCACTCCAACCACGATACAATGATCCTCAAGTTAAAGGTGCAGTATGCAGTTCTGAAAACATTACATGTTGACAGAAGTCTGACCACAGACAGACAGACAGAACTACCAACATACTCAAACTGGCTTATGTGGTAGTAGGTGTCACCAGGACCACATTTTGTCATGATGACACACACACACAAGCCATTTTACACTGCTTTTTCAAGGCGGGAATTTCACTCTGTTATGCCACCTCGCCCTTCTGTATAAAAGTTTCAAACGTGGCACTGGGGGACAGAGTTGTCGTGGCTTTAAGTTGCCATCAGGGGTCATGAGTGGCATGAGTGTGACATTTTGACAACTTACTACGCGTGCGACCCACCGTGGGAGACTTGAAAGTAGCTGCTAGCACTTAGCAGATAACTCAAAGAAGAAGAACAGCGACTGAAAATTTTGGCCAGTTGGAAAAACAATGAGGTCCGGGAGCTCCTTACCCCCCCGAGCAGAGGACGAGATCAACCACCATTTAACAGGGACAATAAATGATTGTTACTGCCATGTTAATGCCATTGTTAGTGTTTATAAAGGGCTGCTGATGCGTCTATGTCACACTAGAGGCCAACGCTGTTGTGTTACATGTCACACCTGTCACGCCAACATGCTATCTAAAATCTGGTTCTGTGTAAAAATGCAAAGGCGACATAAAGAGGGGTTTTCGTAGCGGTTCTATAGCGCGACCTCTGTGTAAAAAGGGCTATAGACTTACAAGCTGAAACAATACCGGCTGGTAAAGATTGTATTTTTAACTTTCTATTTCTCTTTGACTCTATATTTACCACAGTTGGCTAGTTGAATAGATTGCAGAAGATTCACTGCACAAAAATCCTAATCCTGCTTTTTAAATTTACTTAATTTCACCAACAGCATGTCCCTTGTTTCACAGCACCAGTTTCCCCTCCCTCTATCTCAGAGCCTCACATTTCTTTCTCAGTGGTGTCTTGAGAAACCCATGAGGAATGTGTAGCATTCCTGTAGTGTGAATTTTCCAAAATGAATCACGGTTTGGCTGGAGCTACACACAAGGACTGGAGACATTCACCTCTCAGCCACTGTAATTTATGAGGGGTGTAAATATTTGTTGTGGTGGGGAAGGAGGCGGGAGGTTAGGTATGACAGTGCACTGTTCCCATGATTGTATGTGAGAGCAATGTCCCACTGAATCCTGGGAAAGGTCACACAGGCCCTGTGATGTAAACACTCAGCACCAGAGTGTCAGCTGGCCGGCTGTTACCATAGCAATAAGATGCAGTGAAGAAGACACTATTTGCCTTGTGATGGAGAGGAGCTGACAGCCAAACAGTGAGATAATCTGCATGTTGCCATCAACATATTGATGATAACTAAACCTCTACGCAGTCAGATGTGAGGTCAGGAAAAGGAGTAAACTTTTTCTGGTCCATCTCCTGCTCTCAGTATTCTCTTCCACCCTCTTACTTTCTCCCGTCCTCATCCATTTCTCTCTGCCTCTTTCATCTCTCCCTCATATCTCTCTGTATCTCTCAATCTTCCCCCTGCTCTCTGATCTCCACTCAGGCGTGTTATACTAAAGTGCAGGCAAGTCAGAGAGAGAGGGAGAGGGGGAGAGCAGTGGAGGGAAATGGGTCACAGACACTATAAATTCACAGGAACATTCTCAGCTCAGGCACTATGGCACACCAAATTGCAAAAAACAGTTGTGGACAAGAGAAGAGAAAGTGCGGATGACAAAGAATTGTACAGGTGCTACTCTTGCACTTCCTCTGACGATAAACCTGGCATGTGGCATTTACAAGCTCGATATTCTTACAGGCTCATTTGCAGCACACACACCCACACCGCCATCACTGTGACGGAGATTATAAGTGACATACGTGTATAGAGCCAGTCTGAAATTCAATTCCGATCAGTCTAGTTTAATGTGATCGTATTAGAGGTGCGAGTGGGGAAATCAATAAGAAAACCTAACGTGGTTTGAGAGAGGGGTGAATGCAAGGAGCTTCTTTATGTTTGTAAGTGAGAATGCATGTGCATGAGCTTCAGTTATCATTATGTGCGCTTCATGTAATTAAAAAATACAGTTTACTGTGCGTGCATGCAATGAGAAACCCCCACGATGACACAAAACCTTTGAAGTATCAGGACTCGTTAGTCTCTTAAGTATAGAAGTTGACCTAGTTCATGTGTTATATGCTGTAATATGTTATACACACACGCACAAAGCATTGTTCACTCAAGAAAATGTGCACACGCACAAACACACACTCTCAAGCTAATCATTCTCTCCACTTTGCCTAGCAGATAAATATTAATGAGGATTACTATGTTACTGCAGTACACCCACGGGAAAACAAGAGACTGCACCTCTCTCACTCTCTTTTCTAACCCTTTCCCGCTCTGTTTCTTTGTCACACACACACACACGCCCACCCACACACGCCCACCACACACATACACACTCCTGCAACATCTTCAAATAAAATTGTTACCATTTTTAATTTTACGAGAAAATGTATTTCTTTTTTTCCCCAGCTCTCCTTTCTATGTCTCTTATTCTGTCACAGCAGCATTCACACACAAGCTCATACAACACACACACACACACACACACACACACACACAAACTATGAATAAACCCCTTCATGTGAGTCACAGACAGTGCCTCCGTTCTCATTGAGTCGTGTTATCTCTGTCTAACAAAGGGCACAGATTGTGCTGGGATATTTAAGGAACATTTCGGGGTCTCCACATCCTGTTTTGGGGGAAGATGGAATCTAACAGATGACTGTCTTCCCATCAACCCACACTCATCTCTTTTCTTTTTCTTCGCTCCATCTCTCTTTCTTAAAAGGATTCCACGCACTCGTTCCTGAGAATAGGGAAGCAGATATAATGAAGAAATCACTCCGAGCTCCGCGTGAATGTGGCACAGGATGGGAACTCACACACATAACAGAGATCTATCCACCGGGGATGTTTTGGCAGGGGACAGAAGAGTCCACTCTCACCATAGCTACAATGCTAGTAAACTGTCTCCATAGAGAAAACACATTATCAGCAGCTCACTGCCTTCAGCCTTCACTCACAGTCAATAGGCGATCATCTCCTCATTGTTTGATCGCGCTCTGTTCAGATTTACTTTGGGCTTGTACGCAGCTGTGCCGTGTGTCTGTGGGTCTGCGGGTTGATTTTGGACGGGGAATAAAAGACAGACAAAAAAAAAAATCATAGCAGAGAGTGATGAAAGAGACAGGGTGGAGAGGAGGGTGGGAGTCTCCCATGTGCTCCCCTCTTTCCTCCCTTGCTCAAAAACATTCTTCCTTCTGGAGCTGCCTTGGGGAGAAAAGGGGGGTCCCCTTTCATGCCAAACAGGGTGTGGTGCAAGAGGGGCCTTCAGTAGCCTTTAGCTCCCACTATTCCCACCTCTTTCTTTCTTTCTTCCCCTCTTTCCCCTTTTCTTTGTCTCGTTAATTGGACTGGCTGACCACAGCTCTCTCACCTACAGTCCTGAGGGCAGGCTGAGATCCCTGGGAATCAATACTGTAGCGAGGCAGAGCAGAGCTGTGGGGGCAAAAAACTCAAAGCTCAAAACTGATCCGTGCTAACAGCAGGATGATGAAAGAACTCATTTTGAATGCTGTTTCTTTGGTGTCCACATCAACTTTGCAACTGCTTTTAAATGAATCCTGACTCTAATGTCGAGACAATCAGATCAGCATGATGAGAAACAAGCAGAGCATCAACCTGACCCACAGAATGCCAGAGTCCAGAGCTGACCTTCTCTGTGATTGGTGCAGACGAGATGTTGAAAGGTAACGAGGATCGATTAGTATTCTTGCCACGCCACTTGCCTGGCTGCTCCCAACTTTCAGGCCTGTAGTGTGTAAATTACAGTCACGCTATTGTGTGTTAGCATTCCTATTCCACTCATGAATGTGTGTTTTGAGCATGTGTGTGTGAACTTGTCTGACAGTGATCCACCCCTCCCACCTTAAAATCCTAGCTCCCCTGCGGTGCCCCTGACAACAACATGTTTCCTTGGAGAGCGATTCAACCTCCTCAAATCTGAAATGTTTTTCGTCTGTTTGGATACCCCCCCTCCCACACGCACATAAACACACACGCATGTCTCGCTCTTTCTCGCACCCTGTCTTCCTTTTGTTTGTTTGTTGTTTTTGTTCTTAATTTCACAGAAAGGAGCTGAGCAGCTTAACATGATAGCAGGATAACAAAGGCGGAGGATAATCCTAATTCAGGCCGCTCACCGAGGTAATCTAAATAGTAAACATCCCCTAAAAGAAGCTGTTTTAAGTCGTCAACACCAACTGTGCAATTTATCATCATCATATTATACTGTAAACAGCTAGTATCTCCCTAGGAAGGTCTATAAGTCCTTCTATCCCATTTTGCCCATGCTGTTGCCACTTTTACTTTCTCAAAAATTGTGAAAGAGAAAGTGAGACTGAGAGGGAAAGAAGCGTGACAAGTCTCGATGTGAAGGCAGGATTCTGAGCCACGCTAACAAGGAGCTAAGAGAATGAGGTATAGAAAAGCAAGTGATTCATCAAGGAAAAGGGGAGTAATCAAGTTTGCCTCCTCTCCCACTGTTCTGCAGTTAACGAGGCATGTTTTGTTCAGATGTGTCATAGCTGTTGACCGTGAACAAAGATGGTCTATGTTCTCCCTGTAGATATTACTCAATTAACTGTGATAGAAACCCACATCCATCAGAAGCTACTGACACAGACGTGAGGTGATTCATCTGCATTAGATGAGTGACGGGGCCCAGATGAGAGGGTGGTCCGCCTTTTTCCCTCTGCAATCTGGAGGATCCATTTCGAAAATGTTTTTCAAACAAGTTAACTGATGCTAACGGGTTTGGAAAGAACTGTTTCGCCAGCGGCAGTCGCACCCATAGACCTCTGCGTGTTCACTAGGAAATGCTGAAGGATATGAAAAACTAAGCTTTTCCAAGTGTGCAAAACACTTTTAGCTGGATCTAAGCTCGCAGCTATAAACATTTCCACTACAACATTCCACTCTGCTGCTCACTCCATTTATACAGATTTTGTCAACATTTTTCTGTATGCTGTGCAGCACACGTCGTTGCATGAGGCGAAGACTGGATGATAATGCAATGAGTTATCTAATATGACAAGTCAGAGCAGGACAAGCTGCAGCCCTGTAGAGAAGTGAAAGTATTTCAGTGACTCGGTGAGGACATGGGAAGGTAAAGTCATAATCCAACAGACAGTCAACCTTTATAGAGCCTGCAGGGTAAAAACCGGTCGATCCGTGAGCTTTGTTCACCTGCCAACACCAAGGAGAGGAATCAGTCAGACAGTCTGATGATTTAAATTCTCTTTTCAAAACATCTTTGTCAATTTATTGAACACTTTTCTGCCCTTTGTTGTTTTGCTGGATAACTAGTTTTAAAATCTGATGCATTCACTGCCTCACACAGCAAGCTGATGCATAGCCATCTATTCAGTCACATTTTCCCAGCACAACAGTACAATAATGTGAGTGAGTGTATGTAAATCACAACAAGTAATCCCCCTTCAGTCTGTCTGCACACAGCTGGCTGCAAGAAGAATGGGAGGCAGAGAGAAGGAATGCAATCAGAGGAGAGAGAGACCTCCCTTCGTTCCTGTGTGAGAAAATCTGCTTTTCTCCATTAATTAAGGTGATTTGAGTGACTGTGTGTGTGTGTATGTCTGCACAGCCACCAGCCAATCAACCAGTAGCAATTACTTCTGAAAAGGACAGTGAATATTCAGTTTCTTCCAATCAAGCAGTATTACGACAGCCAGCCAGTAAGATCACAGTTAATCAGTTTTTCCAGCCACTACAGCATTAATGACACACAACCTGAAGTCTTTGAAAGCATCAGAGCAACTTATATTGTCCGAGACCCCTGAAGTTGCAGGTTGTGTTTTACCTGTTCCTGTGTGAGAGGATGTGAAGGTTACAGCAGGTTAGTTTTGTATGGAAACAGGTCGGGAATATGTACATCTGTGCGTATTACAGTGAAAGCTGTTTGCCATACTGTGTAATTTATGACAGCATGAGTGTGCTTGTGTGCACTAGTGTGTTTTCTGTGTACATGCTCAATAGCAGAGAGAACTACAAAGAGAGCAGCGGTTCTCAGAAGTCACATTCATTCGCGTTAATGAATGTAAGTCACATCACAAGTGGGGAGATTTTTAAAAAGGAGATGAAATTCAATTCGGCATGATCCCATAAGCACTGCATGATTCTAGGGATAGCATTTTGGATGAGCAGTAAGCCCAGTTCGCTCATCACCTGCCTGCACACACACTCTACTTTAATCTGATTCACTTAATACCGGTGTATTTGCAACATGAAAGAGTGCTGACGTGCATCACAGAAGGAATGCAATGGGGAGCCACAAATACACTCACAGCTGCAAACTCAAGTGCTAATGTACGTTCTTTATCCACGCGCAGTGCTTTCTAGTGATGTAAACAACTTTGTGAAAGAGCATCAGAGGTGAACCACCTGGCAGGTTACAGCCTGTCTTCACAACTGACATAAAGGGTAACTTTGCAACACACATTCCACGTCTTAAGCTTAGCTGGAAACTATTATCTTCTGCCGTCAGCCCACACCCACCAGATTTACACAACACATAAACACTGGAGCTTCTGATGTCTGGCAGACAAACTGATTCCCAGTGTGTGTGAAAAGCCCGGGCAGGACGGGATCCAGCACTTTAAATCACGCTGAAGGCGAGGCTACGTGTGGCTTTGCTTGATAAAAGGACGCTAACTCATGCCTCAAGTCAGTTCAATTGTGTTGACAGTGACGGGCAAACAAGCTGCACTCAAAGACAGCTCTCCCACAGTGCGACTTCCCTGTAACCTTGAAAACCGAGGACTGCAGTGGAATACATTAGCAGTGACAGAGACAGACTGAGCTCTGGAGAGATTGACGGACTCAGACTGACAGGGAGAGAAACACAGAGAAGTATTGTCCAGTGTGGAGATTAAAAGCTTTGCTCTTGACTTGCCAATTCAAATCTAATACCGTCTCCTGGATTAGCCAAGAACCCTTTTAAATCCCACTAACACACATAACAGCACGGCAAGACACGGTCACAGAGAGGAGAGGAGAGGAGGAGAGACAAAGTCAGAGAAGAAGGAAGAAAGTGTGAAGGAGGAATCGAGGGAAGCTTGTGTCTTACCCTCTCTCCACTGTTCCTCCGTAGAGTCCCCACCGGCAGCTTAAGCATCAGCCGGCGGGTTCTCCCGGGCGTCACTGCTCCCTGGACCACCATAGTACGCTCCACAGTGTGTGTCTCCGTGGGTGTGCGAGCATGGGTGCGAGTGTGTGAGGTGGGTGTCCTCGCCGTCCCGTCCAGCCTGGCAGCCGGGGTTCACGCGGGCTTGGCGCGTGGGTGCGTATGAGGAAAGAAGTGTGTGATGTCAGTGTGTGTGGGTATAGCAGCCCCACACTGGTCCTATGTGCCTCTCTCTGCTTCTATTTCCCTCTGTGTTGAAACATTTCCCATTCTGCTCCGCTCAGCTACGCTCCACTCTGCCGCTCAGGAGGTGAATGAGTGTGTGAGAGTGTGTGAGGGGGAGAGGGAGCACGCTTTGTCTCTGCTCTCTCTTCTCTGGCTCCGGCAGGCAGCTCCCCCTCCCTCCTGCCTCCTACACTCACTTCCTTCAGTTGGGGGCTTAACCAGGTCACTGGATTAATGTGACGTTACAACTGTTATTAGCATACGTGCTTGTGTCACGTGATCCAATAATAATTGTGAGCATATATTCCCCCCACCATCCACACACATAAAGTCAGCTCTTGCAGGGGATCACGTGGGGAACCTCAAAAGGAATATGGGATGTTTTGCCATCTGGTAGGGAGATTATCTTCGAAATCCCACATCCAGCTTTCTCTGCCTGCACTGTCTGGACTAGGACACAAAGGAGGAACACACACACACACACACACACTTGCAGTCAAGCACACACAATGCTCATGCATGCAGATATTGATCATCCTATCACTTGGTTCATCGTCTGCATGCATAAAAGTGTGAAAATCAGCCTGAATTTTTTTCTCCATAAAGCTGTGACAGCAGTGGACCTTTAGCTGCGAGGCTCGAGCAGAGATCTTTTATCACGATGGCTGCAGCCACAGAGAGCTGAGTCAGTCCTCTGCTTCCACCACGGTGGTCTTTACATGTCCATTAAAGCTATTGGACTCATGAGCTACAGCTGCACCAAGTGACTTACTGTCATATTCTCATCATCACTCACTGCTGAGCTCTGTTTGCCTCTGCACATCAATACTGAACTGTCAGCTGATTAACTTAAGTGGATCGACACACACACGCACACACATGTTGGTGTACACAGATGTGCACGTGAACACACATCAGGCTTTACTCATGCGCTGTTTGTATGTACTGTATACCACAGTAATGCACCAAAATCTGTATATATCTGACATAATCATGAGCCAATAATTGGATGATTGGGGACCTGGATACAGCGTGGAAGGTGGGACCCCGTTCATTCCTATTAAAGTTGCTCAGTTGACACCAAAAACATTCAGCTACTGCGTTTAAATCACTCGTATGATCTGCACTGCTTCTGCATCACTGGCTGCATCAAGCCAAACCAGCTACTTAGCGCTCTGCTAACTTAAATTGGGATAAAATGATTTAATTTCGTGGCTCTTCTAGATCCGAACGGACTAAATCTCAAAAATGAAATGAGTCATTTTGCGGGGGTTGTGACGCTCAAAAAAATGTATCCACTGATTTACAGACATCTCTTTTTTTAATGTAACTTTGTGGGAAAAAGTCTTTCAGGGTGCAACAGCTTTACACTGTCCGGCCACTAGGAGAACTGGTTTCAAAGCCTGGCACACTTCCTGTGGGCCCGGCCACAACACACAGGACTTTCACCCAGGAGACCAGTGTTCTGCACCATGTGAAACCAAGTAAACTTGAAGTCATTTTGTTCCTATTCCAAAACCTAACCTACATAACTTTATGCTAAGTACATGACATCATTCGCAGGGCGCTAATTTGTTAGATATCACACAAACAGTTGCGTGAACCTACTGCATGTACAGCAGGCTCCGCAGCATCTTGTATGAGCTGGCTGCTGTAAACCAGCAGCACTGGATTATAACCAGTATGATTCAGCTTAGTTATCACAGTTATAAGGTGATTTGATGCTGGGTCACATAAAATCAGATTAAAGCCACCAGTCAAAATGAGCAACCAAACAAGCCTCTTCCATCCCCCATATCATTTCTTTAAGTGAGGACCCCCGACGGCTTTAGTGACATGACACTGTATATGCCACCCTTACATAGACACACACACGTACACACACAAAAACCAACACATTGTGCTAAAGCCGCGCGACAAGCATACAGGAGAAAATCATCTGCAGTGGTAATCCCCAGTAAGCATTATTTATTCAATACCCTGGCCCACATCAGTGTGTGAGTGACTGTGGCCTACATGAGAAATATCAGAGGGCTATTTATAAACTTAGTCTGCAGACATCCAGGTCTTGCTGATGACATGTACTGGAGGAATTGAAAGGGGAACCAAAAGGCATTTCTCTTGTTACTCTGTGTGATGTGTGCATTTGATGTTAATTCAGACCGCGATGACAGAGATTAACTGCCACTGCTGATTCAGGAGACTAAAAACCTCACTGCTTTCATAGGGAGCTCATGTGACACCTTGACAGGGAGATGACAATGCACTCACCTAATTGAACAGTTTAAGTATGGCTGGTGTTCGTTTGTTCTTCTCCACAGCTCTCCTCTTTATTTTTTTTTTTTTTACTTTTGAGATTTTTAAAATTCCGCTGCCTCAAATCCTATGAGGTGATAAGCCCTTGTCTTGACAGGAGGAAAAGAAACAAAAAAACCAAACATTACTATTCTTGATGCCTCGGGCTCGATGCACAATGACCCATTTCAGTCAACAAGCACGCAAAAATAAAGGCAAATGGGATTTGCACTTGGTAATAAAAAATATGTGAAATACAAAGCTGAATTTGTAATAAGGCACAAAAACCAAGCAAAAAGCTGGGAGATTCTGACACGCACCACTGTGCTGCATCAGTTCACACCTGCTGTCCTCAAAATGAACTAACAGCTATTAATATGTTTACAACAAATTACGAGAGAGAGAAAGAGAGAGAAAGACAAAGGAGGGAGAGAAAAAAGAGAGAAGATCACTACCTGGTTATGAGAGATGCTAATGAGGGAGGTGCAAACAAAGCGTCTGGACTGTCTGGGTTTTATTTCTACTGTGTGTTTGTGTGTGTGTGTCTGCTTAGTCTTTGTTCGTAGTTGTAATAATAAGAAGCAATGGTTCACAATTGTAGACTCCTGGCATTGTTACGCATTAATTTACCCTGATAACCCAGCCAGTCTCTGCCCACGGCTGTCTGACTCATCCCAATGGTCCTGCTCCTCACTGTGTTTGTGTGTGTGTGTGTTTGTGCATGTGTGTGGGTGGGTGTGTTTATGGAAATGCCCTGTAGCTGGACTCTCTCCCCATCCCAGGCGGTGAGGGAGGGGGTTGAATGTTTATGTTCCAAGACTCCACAAATTACCGAGCGTAGAGTTACAGCGCCACTGCTCAGGGAAAAAAAAACAGATAAATGGTTACATAGCTAAACAATACCACCCTGATAGCGTAATTCAATTCATTTCTCACTGCGTGCTTCTGTCTGTGCTTCTAAGTGTATGCTAGTGTTGTCTTTCTCTATCTCATGAGAGTGAGATGAGCAGAAAGCGGGGCCTCCCACCCTTCATCAGGCCAGAACCAATTATAATGACTTCTCCACAGGGGAGCATCCACTTCAATTATCATCCCCTCAGCAGTGTCTGTGTAAGAAGGCCTGGGAAACACTTTTACATGCTCAGAGAGGTAACAGGGAGGCTGAGAGATTTTTTTTATTAGGAAACGAGGACATTTGTGCGACTCATTGTGAAAACTGGGACGTATTTATATATCGGAGAGATTTGGTGGAACACGGGGACAGGCTGTCCTGGACAAACCGTGTCGCTCAGCACAACATCTGCTCAACCCTCTGTGAGGTGACTCTGTGTGTGTGTGTGTGTGTGTGTGTGTGTGTGTGCACATACTGCATATCTGCTTGTGTGTCTTTCAATATGATTAAAATTTCAGCCAGTGGCACCAAAGGAAGGTAGACAGACTGAACAATCACCTCCATCTTTGAATGTACTCTGTTTATAACCTTGACAAGGTGCGTAGACATCGCCTTGAGAAACAAAATAACTGTATCTTTGTCTGGGTGCAGTCTACACTCACACTCATACACTGCTATTATACAGTCATTCATGCCTTAATGGAATTAGAATATATCATTCCAATGGGCCAATCAGTAGTCTATTATGAGGGCAGCGGCAGACTTGAATGGGGTGCTAGATGTGCAATTTGCCCCAGTGAATAGCATACGAGGCTTCTAAATTATTCACCCAGTCTACTGAAAAGCTTCTGCATGTGCTGGGCAACAACATCAGACTCTGTGCCATGCACATGACAGGAACTGAAGGCTGAATGATAATAGCTGATTAGTTTATGGATGTGCACATAAAATTGGATCAAGTTTATGATAATGGTCTTTTTTTTTCTATTTATTTGGGTGATTCTGCTTTCAGAGTGAGGATTAATGAGGCAGATGAGACACATCTGATTGCTAAATCTGACTAAATTATTCAAATTTAATTCATATTATGGATGGAACTTAAGTTTTTCAAGAACTTTGTATATGAACACACTGTTCTATATTTTCTCCAGATGGAGGTTTTTCAGAGGCACACTTTAAGTGATGAGAGATCATCAGCAAGAGGGCTACACATCAACAAAAGAATCCCACGACTGTATTTTCATCCTTAATAAAGACTTTAAAATTACAATACCCAGTCAGGTCAATGTTGTTTCAATGTATTATGTTCTTTTCTTTCTTTAGAACAAGCATAACAAAATGAATCCCTGGTATGCCAGTGTCTCAGTAGATAAGTAGCATTGTTGTTGACGTATTTCCGTGTCGGCCACCCCACCTTGATGGCATTTGATGGCCGGCATTCAACTCAAGTCCAGCAGCAAAATTGCTGCTCTTGTTACTGCTTCTCTAATATCAGCGCAGACTGGCTGGGTAGGGGCATGGGCTGCTATCGCTAGCCTATAGGGCACTGCTCATGGCCTGGCAATGAGGCAGGGTTCCTTTTTATTTGACAACTTGTTCGGTAAATTGATAGCGTGAAACTTAAGTTGTGAACATATTGCAAGCATCCTGATAACTGCAAAACCTGTTACCTAAAGCCTACACAAGAGTAATCACCAATTCAGAAGACAGCATATTCGTCACATCTGTTTACAAGAATGACAGCATAAAGAATTACCAATGACATATCAGGGTCTTGAATGGTTACCCAGTTTCATAGGTTTGTTAGATTCTCAACCACTACCCCTTGTAACTCTGGTCAGAGGGGCAAGGTGGCACTAAACCAAAGGTAGGGGAAAGACAAAAAAAGGGATAGGGTCCAAAAATAACAATGAATCAACCCAACAAACAAGCTGTTGTCTGTGACACCAAACCCTGCCATAGCTTCCAGTATTCTTCTGTGCCATAGACCAAAACCAGTGAGTCACGTCATTGCACTGGATGACAGGTTCCTCTGTTACAATAAGCATGGGCTTTGTGTCTTGAGTCAATGCCACATACACTGTCCTGTTGCCGTACACACACACTAGCCCACCAAGTGTGTGGAAATCCACGACTAAAAATAGTCCTCAATAAATATCCAATCTACTCCTGTTTGAGTAATGCTTTCCAAAAAGCACAATACCCCTCTGTTAAAGTAAATAACTCGGTTTAAACTATATATTTGTGACTTGTTTTTAAAGATTTATGTCCTCAGTAGGAATGAGTGGACTCAGGGGTGAACGCCACTGACACGGTAGCAAGTCAGACTAACCAATGTTGGTTTTGGTCTCTGTATTGGATTTGTTGACAATAAAATATAGAATAAACCAGGCGTAGCATTAAAGAATCAGACAGCTGGGTATACCACAGCATACCACATAACCACAACATCCTCCATTAAATTCTGGCCAGGGGAATCTAACCTCCACCCAACCCTCTCCCCCCTCTTCTTCTGCCTGCCTCCTCTTCTTCACATCTGGCATCAAAAATGTAGCAAAATGCCACACGCAAAAAAATCATTAAAAAAAGAACAAGCAGGGTAAGGTTGCAGAAAAAGGCTTTGAGATTTCTCCAAAGTTCTGCCTTGACACTGTGACTCCAGCTTCGTACCGATCAATACCACTATAAGATCAGATTTATCTAGACAGGATGACAACTGTTTGGCAGAAAGAGAAGCAAAGCAAAAGAGAGATGTAGAGGGGGAGAGAGAACGACAGAGGGAGGGCTGGAGAAGAAGGAGGAGGTCAGCTTGCTATAATTAAACAATTTTGTCACTGGCCAGAGGACACACCCATTACATAACAGAATGGTCACACATAATACACCCAGTCAATAGCCTCTATCTAAAACAACCCATCTACAGTAGCACTGTCAAAAGAGTACGCTGGAGAATAGGTTACGTGCACACACACAGACACATATGACATACAAAACGTGACACAATTCTCAATGTGGAGACATTACAAGCTCTCGGTATCAGTGCGTCACAGTGTTTGTGCTCCTGGCAGACTGAATGCTCTCACAGACCGCAGGCCCTTTGTGGCAAACCAGCTCTCCCAAAGATATGAACTAGTGCTTTATTGCTGCTGGAAAGAGAGCAGACAGTGCTGAAAAGAGCAGAGAAGCACAGCTGTGATGGAAACAATCCCATCCAGCTGAGATCTTCCTCTGTCAGAGGAGGCGAGGGGGATGGAGGAGAAAACGAGGGATCTGAGAGGAAGAGGAGTGAGAGAGGGGATGTTTGGCTCTGCCTCCAGGCCTGCATCATAGAGGGGATGAGGATGTTGGGGGAGAGGACTGGTGGGGGGTGGGGGGGTGGTGAGGTGGAGACGTTTGCAGGGTACACGAGGAGGAGATTCAATTAAACTACACAAGGATCGAATGCATTTTTAATCACGGCGCTTCATTTCCTGACGTGACTGTCAGCCTTTGTGCGAGACCGTGAGGCAGCCTCTGAAAGAGAAGCTGCCACCACCCCCCCCCTGCAGCTCACACAGCTCAACAGACCAGCAACACAATACACAGCAGCTTTGGCAAGAGTTGATATGACGCTATGAACTGACATTTTACAGAAGTCAGAAAAAAAATCCAATCACCAAATACAGATAATGCCACTATCTTATTCATGTCAAAGGGTCTTGTCACTGTGTATGTGGCAGGGGACGCTATGTCCTTCGCTATGTGACTGACATCACAAATATCATGGAAATCAAGCTGTATAGTAACACAGAAGACTCTTTTTATTCTTCTTAAATTATTAGCCAATCCTCTTCATAACAACCGATTCTGTAGGTTCTTACGAATGCTTGCGCACCCTCCATAACATTACTGTGGAGCAAGAAATACTTGGACAGCTCCCTGATTTCGGCGGATTTGACCAATTAAATCCCTTGTTCCAACTGATGTCAGACCTCCAGATAATAGCCAGCTTGCTGTCAAAAGGGGAATGTTTTATCAATTTGGTTTCTGCTTCACATGGAAACGAAGATAATAACGTAGCCGATATGCACTCGCTAACATTATATATTAGGATGCTTTTACACCTGCCCTGTTTGGTTCTGTTCAATCGAACTCAAGTTCGTTTGCTCCCTAAGTGCGGTTTGGGCAGGTGTGAACACAGCAATCACACTCGGTTGCGCACCAAAACAACCGGACAGAGACCTTCTTAAAGAGGTCTGGTTACAAACAAACTCTGGTGCGGTTTATTTGTGGTGAGAACGTGTTCTGACCTCGATCTGAACCAACTGCAGTCACATGACACATTGTTTGGGTTAAAAGCATGTTACAGTCCTGGAGGATTATTAATGTGCGCCTCCTCCTGTAGTGCCTTAATATGCACATTCAGCACATCCAATGCATCAAAACATTGTTTTCCAGTTGGAGCTGCCAACAATACAAGCAATATGGGACATGATGACTGGCGCTAAAATCATCCCTCCATTTTTTTACTTCCTGGATTTTTCCCGCAAGGAAATTCTGACCAATCAAGCACAACTTTCTCGCACAAGACATTTGATTTGGTCCGCTTGTAAATGCTGCCGTGTGAACATGAACCAACTCTAGGCAATTATGCAACTTTGTGACAAATTAGTCCCTGATTCAGACCAAAGCAAGACAACTCTTGTTCTGAAAGCACCCTTACTCACTGTCTCATTTAAACAGAAGCACATGGCTAATTATCATGCAGAATAACATACTGGACCACCAGTCTTAGTCTGTTGGACCTGGTTGGCATTATTTAGCAATGGTAGTGAGAGCTTAATCCCCTAATTAGAACAAGCAACTCACGTTTCTTAATGGAGCAGGTGATCGTCAGATCAGAGGTCTGATATTTGGAGAAGCCAAACGGTGTAGTTGGGAGGTTACCAAGTCGTTGCAGGTCATGACTCTTTGTAACTGCAGAGTGTATTCTTCAGCAAAACAGGACTTTGAAGCAATGGGCGTTTGTTTTCAGGGTGACATTCTCTGTCTGTGTTGACATGGGCACTATATAGGTGGAAACTCTGTTTTTCTTAATAAAAATGGAACATGGCAACGGGGATAAAGCAGACCTGATTTGCGTAGTTGTCATGCAAAAAGGTTGCATGCAGATTTTACATAGTTTCACACCGCATTTGTGTGTGTGTGTGTGTGTGTGTGTGTGTGTGTGTGTGATGGGTGGGTGCCTTCTATATGTCTTCTATAACATCTCTTTTCAAATGTTCTTTGCCTTTGTGACAGTGGTAGTGCAGTGTTTCTTTAAAATAAGAGCCTTGCTGGATTTTCTTACTATATCTCTGAATTTGAAGCCGGCAGGTATGACTCTGTAACTATGTCATGTGCAGTCAAGTGCTTTAAATCTATGATAGTGGTCTCGAAAGCAGATAAAAGTGTTGACCTGAAAAATCTACAAGTCTACAAATGACTCTCGCTCCGACTCCACGCTTCCTGCGAGCAATCAAGGCAACAAAATAGTGACCTCCTTTTCTTGTAGTAAAAGAGGTTGTAAAGGAAGTTTGCTCCCTCAACTCCTCTCGGCTTTCCTGAATCATTCATATGCGCTGCTGTGCTAATGAAAATAGCTGTGCACTCAGCTGCTGCTTCGAGCCAACGAGCATCATAGATAGGGCTCTGGAGGTTCTTCTCTACTGGAGGATGGAGAAGCACTGTCATTATTCTAATGACCCTTAATATTCCTCTAACGACCCCAGTCTCAGCTCACTGCTGGGTTAATTCACACATACAGACATGTTTAAATGTATGCTCACACACTCAGGTTCAATATAAAGATAGTATATTACTGTTGGTCTCCTGTTTTGGAGCACTCTGACAAAATGTTTTCAGTAATATAAGATGCCTGATCCATGACACACGTCTGCTGCTGGTAAGCCTTCCCATAAAAGTATTTAATTCACCCTGCCTTCATTTGATGGTTCACTGAAATGGGCCTCGTCTTAGCTCATGTCTGCATGTCTTAACATTTGTGTGTGTGTGTCGAATGTACGTGTGCGTTGCCATATGCACGCTCAGTAAGCAAGCAGCCTGGAAAGGGTGCAGGCGATTTGAATATTTCTAATTTAAGTATGCAAAGTGGCCAGATAACCCTCTGTTTTCCAGCCTCTTCCAGCAATTAGAGAAATAAATAAATAAACAAGCAGTCTAATTAGGATGCGTAGGGGAAATGTAGAGGAAGGAAGCATTTTCCCAACTCCTGTTTTTCCATCCCACATGCAGTGCATGAATAATCCAAATCCAGTTCTGGCCATAAAAACTAATCTTTATTGCTTCAGTCATAAATCATCTATTGGGTATATGAAAATGCACAAATCTCCAAAATAGGTCGATGGATTCTATATCCGCATATGTCAGTGACATCTCAGCCCCTGCAGCAGTGGAGTGAGTGCTGATAGTGGAAGCACAGTAACAGATTACTGTTTCCTCCAACAGATGCCTGTGCCTGTAAACAATGTTAAAGGGAAACAGCAGCTTAACGACCAAACTCATTACAGCAGCCGGCAGATCAAAGCAACCAGGGATTCTGATGTCTCGTATTTACAATGTGCGTGTGTCTGCGGAGGTAGATTGCATGTGTGACTGCATGTTATTGTATCTAAATGTGTGCGCATTTGTGTATCTATGTGTGCTAGGGATGCAGTGTAAAGCAGTTTTTCATTCCTGTAGCCCGAGTGCTTTGCAAAACCACAGGGGCCCAAGTAATCTACCTCTAACCAAGCGTCACGGGCAATAGAAACCTGACGATCACATCCATCAGACTTTCCTTCTCGTTCTCATTCCTCTTTCATCCCTCATTTCCTCATTCTCAATCCACACTTCCTTCGCTCTGAGATTTCATTCCTTCCTAATCAAAAGATTTATGGCTACATGCAGATAAATATGAAGGCTGCAGACCACAGAAAGCACAAGTAAGCCCAGTACCTAGATTTAATACTTCAGAGTTGGTTGGATGAAAGCTCCGTGCATGCTGAGTTAACATTCCCAAAGTCTTAAGTAAGTGGGCTAACCCTGTGTTGAGTCATGTTTAGGCCATGCAATCCAGGTTACATTCCTGGTCAGCCAGTTTATTCCCTAAATCTCTCTGAGCAGGGAGTCTGACGTTTAATCAGCATGTTTTTTTTTGTTGCCAATTAATGAGAGAGCATCTGGAAAGAGACGTGAACATATGTTGGCCTCTGGTCTCCAACTGCAATTATGCACCGGAGAGGTCACCCGTATGAAACCCGGTGGGAAGAGAGAGGAATGGTGTCAAAGACAAATGCTGTTAGTTAAATGCACTTTTCGAGACACAAGACAACTACTGTGATTAAAAAATCAAGAAAAAACAGTGGGGAAACTCACAAAGACATCCATGAGCATGTGCTCCAGGGTCACCTCTAAGTCCTCGAGTCGTGCTGCAAGAGTCATCCTTTTGCTGCTCCAGAAAAAAAAAGCCAACGAAAATAATAAGGATTTTTCAACAAAGTGAAAAACTCTTAATCAGGACCCAAACTGTGGCTCTACAGCCTTTTCTCTTCCTCACTGTTGTTAGGTGCAATCATGGGATACTGACAGATGACTTAAATGAGGAAGTCAAACCACATCAGTCATGTAACATCCCAATTCTCCAAATGATCGTACCATGGCAGCTTCTAACAGTCCAGCCTAATTTGTCCACATTCTGATCTCATTCTCCATCCAAGACAGCTTCCCAAACGACCAGTTGTAGTCCAAATCTGATAAACAAACACGTCTATCTCCCCTAAACTTGGCTCCGAGAACCGTCTGGATTCCGGTTAGTGCTCCAAATGTTTCCAAAAAGAGCGGGGGGTTGGTCCTCTCAAAGTGCTCTGATGGCTCCTTTGAGCAACCTATGGCTGCTGATGAGGATTTGTGACTGACTAGAGCCTTGTAGTCCGGTCTTCAGATCTGAGTTATGATCCATGGGTGAGATAACGACTCTGACATCTCCCTGGCAGAGGGAGGGTAGAGGGTGGGTCTCACTGTTCTTAGGATGCACAGAGGAAGACGAAGCGTACGCTAACAGTCAGACAAGCGATTACCATGTGATGAAGTCATACATTCCGTTACTTTTTTTTATATCTTTCAATCTCACATTCTCTAAGTTGTACGAACAGGACATCTCCTCCCTCTTTTTTTCCACTTTCTCTCTCCCTGTTTTCCTCTGTGCCCTTTCAGGTCTCTGTCCACAGTGGACGTCTTTGTGTGGAGGGAGAGCCTGGGGCAGCTGATGCCCAGTTCTGGGTGCTCTTGGCTGGGGTCATCCTCTCTCACACTGGGCCTCTCATCAATGGGCCTTTGTAGGGGCCTCATTAAGGGCTGGCCCTGGATGCTGAGGCTCCAATGGACACACGGGGGGAAAACAACAGCGATATGGCCTGGATCTATGACTGGAAGCTTATGTAACAGCGCCAGGGAGGGGTGAGTGGGGGTTCCAGAGGACAGGGCATGTGGGGTAGAGGGCTGATTGGGAAGGAGAGGGGTAGGAGGGAAGATAAGGACGTACAGCAGAGGGGAAATGATTCAATGAGGGAGGAAGGAAAGAAGAAGAAAAGAAGGGAAGCAAGGGGAAGAAGGATGTTGGTGGGACTCTCTGTGGAGAGGGGTTGTTTTTGTTTTGCCGGCTTGTGCTGATGGAATGTAGCCCCCATTCTTTCTGTGTTAACTACACTGACAAAGAAACAGTGTAAGAGACTGAGTCAGACAGTGGGGGGTAAAGGGGAGAGTGAGTTTATCTGGGTTGTACTAACAAACAGGATATGACTGAATACAATAACAAGCCACAAGGAGGGAGACAAAAACTACGTTAAAATGCAATAGAGTAACCAAGTTAGGGGACACACTTGGTTTTAAAATGCATTTCAGTTATCGGAACACTAGTGGACAGCAGGGACACATTGCCGTTCACGCCTGTGTCTATCACATGTCTCCAGCTGACCACTTGGTTTCAGATTTCGCTACTGGTCTTAGCCGTAGAAAGTAGGCTATCGTGGTTTTGAAATGACACATGCTCCTCTCTTGTTGCAGATCTATGTGCCTCTCAGATTGCACCACATTTTTTCACTGCGTCTTGGTCAAAGCACTCTGTTAAGGCTTTTTGACACATGTAAAAAAAATGCAGAAAATCGAACCTGTTCCAAAAACTCGAATCCATCTATTTATCCATCCATTTTCAACCTCTTATCCAAAGCTGGGTCGTGGGGGCAGCAGGCTGAGCAAAGTATTCCAGATGCCCCTCTTCCCAGCAACGCTTTCCAGCTCCTCCTGGGGGACCCTGAGGCGTTCCCAGGTCAGACGAGATATGTAATCCCTCCAGCGTGTTCTTGGTTTGCCCCGGGGCCTCCTACCAGTTGGACGGGAACATCTCTCACGGAGGGCGCCCAGGATGCATCCTAATTAGATGCCCGAAACTTTATTGAAGTTTCGAAGTTGCAGACATGATTGACACAGGTTGTATTTATTTTTAAAGAGGCAACAGAGGGACAAAAATTACAAACGTGATGTCCAATGGCCTTTAGTATGCAAAATGACATGAAGGGTACAAGTCGAGGGACTAAGTCAGTGAGCAGAATACACTGTTCTCCTTGAGCCCATGTATTTTGATGCACCTCTAAAAACCTGATGGTCACACATCCTTCTTTCTCTGCAGATCAAATGTGACCTTTTTTCCACTTGCTACTTGTTTCTGGTTTCTTCTTGCTTCGTATCTCTCTCTCTCAGCCCTAATGTGTATCAGAGACATCCCTCTCAATCTTATCTCTCCCTCCTGCCCTCTTCCTAAACCACACGGACCCAGAGCGCCAATGACCTTTGCCCTCTGACCTCTCCTGGGTGTGGGGTCGACTGAATCCACCGCTCATCAGCTCTCACATCAACTCAGTGGTCAGGAGCACTAGGGTGTGACCAAGTCTATTGCACAGCCACACACACACACACACATGCAGACACTTACACAGAGACCATAATACACATCACTGGGTGTTAAAGATAGAGTGCACAGATCCATCAGTCTTTTGTTGCCCTCAGGAGGCCTCCCTGTCTTCCTGAAGTTGCTCCTAATGCTGCCTGCTGTGAATATGTAACACCCCGCCATTAATAACTCAGAAATATCCCTCTAATTCTCATCTGCATGCCGCTCATGCATTATAAATACCCTCCAGCATGGTGAAGATGGACAGTATACGGCCACTAAGACTTGTGAAGCAGGTGGCACATGGAGTCTGAATGCAGTGAAGAGTGTTGAGAGCTGCAGGTAGCCTATCTAGACCCAGCATTTGTCATTAGTGAGGAGCTTAGCCCCCAACCGAGAGGCGACACAGGACAGCATGTCCCAGTGTGACTCACTGGCACGGTTAGGGTTAAAACCCAGATTTCGGTGTATAATCCAGTGTGTGTGAGTGTGTGTGCAATGGCAAGTGAAGGTAGAGGAATAAATTGCCAGTGTAATGTTTACAGCAGTCATCACAGAGAGAGCTGAACATCACCTCACCTCTTTTGCATAATACACAGAAGCAAACAACACATTATGTTCCATCGCACACATACAAGAAACACTCATGTGCTTACAAATGCACATCCACAAACATATTACTGTTTGATTTACACAAAAGAGGGAGTTTGAACAGCCAAGCTATCGCTTCTGCACGGATTCATTTGAATATAAGGATAGTTTACAGAAACCTCCTGTGAGCACTGCCTCGTGAACATTATCATGCACACATGAACTAACGTAAGTAAGCGTAATGAAATGGTAGGGGATTCAACAAATAATTACCTTCTATGTCGCATACTGTTAGCTAACAATCAACTTCAGCAACACCTTACGGTACCTTAAGAAGAAACGTGCCGCAGCAGTTTAAGTCTGAGGAGCGTTTCCATTTGTCTCCACCACCAGTTTCCTCATGGAAGTTGACTGCCTCAGTAATCCAGAAAGCAGCGAGAACACCAGAGTGGTTACAACTGCAGCAGCTCAGACAGTGCATCACAAAACTGGCCTTAACAAGCCCCTCTGATTCTGATTGATAGTAAAGGCTTCTTTCTGTCTGCAACGAGTGCAGAATGTGTGTCTGTGTGAGCCTCATTGATCGTGATGTCCACCTGGCTTGGAGAATAGGGATATGTGCTAATCAAACTGCGGGCAGTCTTCCAAGTGGTTTGAGGTTTGCGCTCACACACTCACACATTCAAAAATAGTGTCTATTCCAGACATGTTGATAAAGCCTCTTAAGCACCTGTTTGCAGCTAACTGTCTAAAGGGTTTACTGCCAGTCTTATACACTGGACAAATAGGTGTTAAAGTCTGCAATCTGCAACACACTCCACCTCACCTGCTTGGTTTGATTGACTCACTGTACGTCATACTGTGAGTCTGTTGCATTTGTCTATGCCTGCAAGCATTATCATTACTAACTTATCTTTATTTAATGTAGGCCTGTTTCTGTCTTTCAGTATTTTTATCTTTTTTTGCTGTCAGTTGTTCTGTCTTTTCCTGTTTTTCATCTCCATTCATGTCTTTTTTTTTTGTCAGCCTCGAGTGACGGAGGACAGCAAGTGCAGATGAAAGGGATTCTGCTAAGTCACTCTCTGCAGCACTGTTAGTAATCTGAATTTTGCTGTGTCACTCCGCACCCCAAATCTGTCATTCCATATTACAGTGAATGGCTTTCTATTTGTGTGCCTCTCTAGGCGCAGGCGTATGTGTGTGTGCATGGAAGTGTGTGTGTGTGTGTGGGTGATTTCTAGAAAGGCCTGTGAGGGGAGAGGCAGGTGCACTCTACTATCTTATGTCATTCTTGCTGCAGTGAAAGTCACCTTGGATTGTAGTCAGACCCATTCATACTCAGACTAACCAGGGCAAACGCTCTTAGAAATATGTGAGCAGAGAATGAATAGAATACCTGATATGCAGGGGGGGGATTAGAAGGCATTCATGACACACACACACACACACACACACACACACCTTCCTCCTTTTCTAACTTGGCCTTTGCTTCTGTTTTCCCTGTCCTACATACAAACCTCTCACCACAGCGTGAGTGTGTGTCTGAGAGGCACTGAGCAGACAGAATGCGACAGAGGCATATTTTAGAGGCTGGTTGTATGAAGGCGCTGGATTGAGTCACGCTCCAGCATTTTCTGCCCCAGTAAACTTAGCCCACTTTACCCAGTGCCGAGGAGGCTTCCCAGCCTACGCCATGCACAGAAATAGACACAGGGAGACGCACACATACCCACCAACACTGTTAAGTAGATACGAAAACATTGTTTCCCTGACACTGATTTAACAATTAACACTCTGGTAAGCAGGCATGCCCGTCTGCCAGCAAGTCTGCACTACTTTTCTGAATTACTCTACCGTGCAAACAGCACACTCACATCAAGTTAGGATCAAGACATACACGTGAGTCCCCATCCCTAAAGTCCACACACGATTAGGAATCTGATTTGTAGCAGCGTGAGCGTTAAATGTTTGATGATACGGCTACATATTTAATCTTTACAGGCCGGATCATAAGGGGAAATGGGTTATACATGATTGTACTCCCAGGGGAGAATACTGGGATACTGGGAAAAGGGGGAAACATGGGTTAACACATTTTAATGTGCGTGTGTGTGTGTGTGTGTGTGTGTGTTTGTGTTAGTCCTGGTGCTTTAATAATGTAGACAGACAATTCGTAGGGCTGCAATTATCTCAGTCGAATCAGATTAGCTGCTCAATATGAATTTGACTTTTCCTTCCTTTTTTTCCCAAAACAGATTTGAGAGTGGGACACTCTGGGTGACAGGGTTATAAACGATGTAATCTGTGATTTTGCTACTACTGTTTACTGTCCAGTTGATGACACATCCTTGACTACAATGGTTCCCCTCAAACATGACGGACATGCAGACTGGTTTGCTGAATAGCACTGAGGGGAAACCTGAAGGGAACTGGTTCAAAAACCAACGCTAATTTTAGTGGAAAAGCGGAATCTGTGGTGCTGAATCGTTGGTCTGGTTTCAGTGAAGTGCTGCCAATGTCACTTTCCTATCAGATGAACAGAAATTAAAACAGACTTAAACATGAAACCATAAATCAATCTGGATGCCTGTCCTATATGTTGATTATTTACCATAGATATGAATGGCTGTTTGTACAAATTTAGAGATGGATCATCTACGAAAAGTAAGCACCAGACTTGCTATTCTATATCATATATAAACTAGGATTATTTTCATTATCAATTAATCAGTTGATTACTTTTCCAATTGATCATTTAGACATAAAAAATGGCGGAATTTATATGGCACTTTTCCAGTCTTTGCGACCACTCAAAGCACTTTACAACACAAGTACCATTCACACATTTATACAAACATTTATACACTGGTGGCCGAGGCTACTGGCTGTTTATCAGATTCGCATTGGCACACATGTACACACCAGTGGCATTGGGAGCAATTTGGGGTTCAGTATCTTGCCCAAGGACACTTCGACACTTCGACTGCCAGGGTCAGGGATCAAGCCACCGACCTTCCAATTGGTGGACGTCTGCTCGCGCTACAGCCACAGTGGCTCGGCCATTACAGTTTCCCACAGACCAAGGTGAGGCCTTGAAATTGCTTGTGTTGTTCAATGACAATCCAAAACTCAGAGATACTTAAATAAAATAAAAAAACCAGCACATCCTCATATCAGAGAAGCTGAAACCAGTGGACGCATTTTTAAGTGAATATTAAACCCGCTGTAAAAATTGTTTACTACTTTATAGTTTATTGAATAATTAATTAGTCGACTAATCATTTTGGCTCTACTACTGCTGCCAACCCATAAACTAATGTAGGTTTTCCTGTACTCCTGCCTCTCTAGCCAAACAGTTTTCATTCCTGAGACCTTTGAGTAAGACTCATTTGTCTACACGCAGGATGCAGCTGTGCTTATAACCCTCGTAAACCTCTCAGCCCCTCGTAACTACACAACTCTCCTTCTTTATAGACAATGAATCATTATGATCCCTCAGGCATGCACACCACAAACTAACAAAGTATGCATACCACACAAACAAATGCAGAGTACAAAGAGGATGCACCTGTGCACACCGTTCTTCACTCACACACACACACACACACACACACACACACACACACTTGCATTTCCTTGCTCTTCTAATGAGCTAACATGACCTACTCATTCTGTAACCTATAACACACATGCACTCCTTCCCCCAGGAGCGCAGTAACCCAAGCCAGACTGTGCCAGCTCCACCTCTTGCTGCAGGCATGGTACTAAGCTGCTTGTTACTGTACAGATGGGCCCTACACCTCTGACAGGTGCACCGCTGCCACGCAAACCAATGCCGAACGCTGGTCAAATGAGTCAGGCAGATTTTCTTTGTTACTGTGCAGAAGAGGAGGAGGAGGAGGAGGAGGAGGAGGAGGAGGAGGGGGAGGAGAGCCCCTGGGGTTCAGGGAAAGACAGGCGTAATTTGAGGAGATCATCTCCACCTCCTGATATTACTCCAGGCCATCCTTCTCATCACCGTGAAGGTAAAATGTAGAATCACAGCAGCGCAGTTTGTGTATGTATGGTCTTAAATTGATTAGTTTAAGGACTGACGGTCAGAAAGTCCCCGTCATGTTTTATGGGCAAAAATCTCATATGTAAAGCGAATGGTATCAAAGAAGGAACCAGAGAGGGAGTGGGCAGACAGAGGGGGGGCAGACTGACCCCCTGGGGCTACAGCCTCCCCTGGAGTCCCCTGCTAGACAGACTAGTCACCTCCCACCCTTCTCTTGCCTTTGTCCTTGCTACACCTCCTCACCTCCACAGCAGTCTGGAAAAAAAGATGTGCTGTGACAGGCAGGGCTTGATCAGTCCCAGGTTTCTCTCCAGCCAAGGTCCTGTCCCTTGGTATTTACTACTTATTTACATTCAGCTCGCATCATCGCCATGGGAACAGGGGAGCAGCTGAAGCTAAGAGAGCTAAGAAAGAGAAAGGAAGCAGGAAAGAGCTGAAGATTGGGCACATGAAAAATGAAGGACGGGGAAAAAAGGGGGAGGATTTATTGGGGGGTAGATCCTATGTAATAGCCCCTCCAGAAGACAGCAGGGGTAATGGGACGGCCACTCGGTCACTGACAAAACTCATTATTAATCAAGTGCTGCCTTTAACATATGCTTCCCTCCTTCAGTCTCTTTGTCCCTCGCTGTCCTCCCCTTACTCCGTCTTGTCATTTTCTTTTTCTTGATTCTCCTTGCTTTTCTGCTCTTTGTCTTTCACCCTCTCGTTTTCCCCCCCTCTTGGACAGCAGGAAGAGCAGGATGAGGTCATTAATTATACACGTAACCATTCCCTGGCCACCTCACACACACATACACTCTCCTCCCTCCCCACCTGGTCCTCTTCTCAAGCCCTTGTGTCTCTGAGAAAGCTGTGATGACGAATGAGAGGAACTGTGAAGTTGTCCAATAAAGCTCGGTGTTTATTGGGGCCAAACTGCCAGCGCTCACACACACAGCAGCAGAGCAGCAGACCACCGCTCATTAGAGCTGAAGGTCTCCGCTTATTGGCTCCATACATCAGACAGGACATGGCGAGGAGGAGGCCGGTTGCTTCTGACAGCCACGAATCTAAAGCAATGTCAGGAGTTTTTTCTTCACCAGCGCTGACCTTCTCAGTGCTCACTTACTGCTGTGGAGAGATTCTTCCTCCACCTACACTTTACTGAAGGAGCTACTGGAAGAAGCATGGACTGCACTTAAAACATACAGCCAGGAGGGCCTGCTCTTCTTCAATGAATCTAACCCAACTGGACTTCCAAGTGCTTCTGCTCATGATTTAGGGAGCCCTTTGGCTAGGCAAGGGGAATCCCATCACACAGCGCACTCTGGTGGTCAGCATATGTAATACAGCAGACTGGTGAGAAGCTCTGGGACAGAGTTAGAGGTGGATGAAATAACAGAAACAGCACATGACAGGGGACTTTAGAGCAATTAAAACACATCTACAAGACTCTACAGTGGTGAAGCATTCCAAGGAAGCTAAATTACATCTGGTTCCATGTGCAGCGGTACAGTAACAGTCTCACAGCGTCATATTGCAAAATCAGACAATTAACATTTATAAGCAGGAACAGTGGGTGCAAGCTCCCACAGAGACACAAAAGGACAGGAAAGTTGCAACATACTGGTAACCACAGAGCTGGATGAGTGCCTATGGGAAACTTGTGCCTCAGCAAAAACTATGTTATGATTTACAAAGGTGTTTTACGTTGCACTATTATTTTTGAAACTGCTTGTATTGTCAGATCAGTATAAATAATAACTACCCAGCAACAAGCTGCACCCACTTCAAAACTTGTTAGACAACATTCCACATGAGACTGATGGAAAGGGGTCGGACACCTCTTTATATTCATGGATTATTAGGCACATCCATTTTGTTAGAGGTATGCACAAGTGTCAACATGTAGCCTAAAATATGTCCTGTATGAGGGGAAAAGTAGCACAAGTATCTGATGACGAAATAGTTTAAAGGGTTGTTCACACATCAGCAAAGAAAAGTGTTACAGAACCCCAACATGCGATCAATTTCAATGCATGTAGGAAATTTGTATCAGTATTTATGTTGTTGTAGCTTTTGTTGGTGTGTGTTTTAAAGATGTGTTTATGTACATATCTGCAATTCCAACAAACCAAAGCAAGTAGTGTGGGTCCCAGTTTCCAAGTTGAAAAGAGACACCCACATTAACCATGTTTATGTGCACAAAATATTCTGTTTTTTGCCCTTGATACAAAAAAGACAATATTCCTGCTAAGCTGTTTGTACAGCTAATAAAGAATGAATATTCAACTGGTATTCCTGTTTACAGCAGCCATGAAACGCCAATAAATGTGCCCTAACATGCTGCTTATCATGGCAAAATATGGAAAGCAAAATGCCTGGAGCAGCTTGAGCATTTTGCATCTTTGTATCAAAAGTGGGTTTGTGTAGAACGCATCCATGACAATGCACAGAGCTGACCGTAAACAGGCAGGAGGCTGGGTGTTGCAAACTGTAGGAAAAACCCCTGTTGAGACAGCTTAATCCACGTCTCAATCAGAAAATGCCTCACTCGGCTTAAAGCTTGATTCAGACACTTCATATGGAAAATGCTGTTTACATGAAACGTATCAAATTCAAAATATTGTCATATTCAGAAAACCAGTGGAATAATATTTCTGTGCATGTAAACGTAGTCACTGACTATCTGTCTCTCCCAAATACACATGCATAGTTAAAATCAGGTATGTCAGACACCTTGCAAAAATGCATGTACAAACAGAGTACACAGCAAATAACAACAGCTGTTGCCGAAAACCAGACACATCCACATACAAACACCTCTAGACATGTATTAATGGCCTTAACTGCAGTGGCAGATGCTCACATCTGTTCAGGATAAAACAAACATGTACGCGCACACACACAAACACACACACAGGGGTAAGTTATAAATCTGACACACGTCACATTTAATTGTTCTAACAAGCGGTAATGAGAGCATGGAGGGTCAGCGAGACACTTAGGATGATGTAAGTATTCCTCAGAGGATGGATGAGCATCAATCTGGCAACCTTGATTTCATATTTGGGTTTAATTCAGCGTAATGGCAGCTGTCTACACATGGGAAAAGGTTGGTGATAGGATACCTGGCAACCGCTGCGGAGCGTTCATAACTAGAGAAGTAGATTGGTGATGAGATGAAAAAAATCTGACAGGAAGGGTCCAATAAAACACACAGGACTACACCTGGTGATGAAGCAAGACAGGGTGAGCTTGGGATTATAGAATAACAATGGCTTGATTCCTCATATGAATTGAAGTATAGACCATAGCATGTCACACTGACAACAATACTTATTTCTGGATAGACAGCTGGCAATGGTGTTGAAATGCAAACGTGTGAAACTGGCAAACTTGTTTATTTCTGTTATCATTTTTTGCCATAACTGTAACATTTAAAGATACACAGCTGAACACAGTGGTCTAATCTACCTGATGTTTCTTTGATAAACCAAATCTACCAGCACAGAAAGTAAGCAACGAACTGTGACAGACCGGATCCACAGCAAAACATATTTTAACCTCCTAAAAAGACCCACCTAAAAAAGTCAATATCCATTTAAGTGTGCACTATTTTTGGAATACTGTCTGCGCTTTGCCTTACACACCACTCAAGGCAACGGTAAACCAGCAGCTCCTATGTACTGTTAATAAAATTACTTTGTCAACTGAGTCTGGTGGCTTTGAGATAACGGCTTCAGTTCTCTGTTGGAAAGGCTGTCTGACGGCAAGGAAGCAGTGAAAATATTCTAAATATAGCATACATTTAAACTAATACTGATTTTTTTTTTTTTAGATGGGCCTTTTTCAGATGGCTAAAAACTAATTGAGGCAATGTTCGCTCAGCATTATTTCATTTGATGTACATGATGCAGGGGTTTTCTACTTGGAAGTTACTGTAAACAAACATGATTTAGTCTATACATAATTACTGCCCCCCAATATGTGAACTTCAACTCAAATTTAACTATATTTATAGAGAATATTTCGTACAATATGTAGCCTTAAGTGCTTCACATAGCAAAGTTGAAACATAAAACAAAAAAATCAACACTAAATGAAATTTTGCAAGACCAAAAATAACAATTAAACAATTAAATGTTAGAAATCAAGAAAAAAGTACATAAAACAAACACTAGGAATAAAATAACGTAAAAACCAATAACTGAAACTGAAAAATAAGGCTATTAAATTACTCCAAATTAAAGGAAAAAAAACTCAAACACATACGCTCTCTGTGAGCAATCCTTAAATGTAGTCCTATTTCAGAAAGACATTTATAAAAAGCGTGTCCCCACTGCTGCTACGATCACTAAAGCTGCATGGAATTGGTAAACTGCCTTTGGTGTCATGGACTACTGCTTCAGAAAATCAAGAGCTAAAAATCAAGACCAGCTCCATAGAATCACCTCCCCCCTCCACGTCCAATCATCCTGACACCTTTAACCATCATCGTCTCATACTCTATCACTGCCCTGATCCATCCATCCATCCATCCATCCATCCATCCATCCATCCATCCATCCATCCATCCATCCAGATGCTCTGAACCTGCTAGGCCCTGCCTTGCTGCTTGGAGGCTGACAACCCTACATCAATAAGGCTGGTTGGTGGCAGCATATGGATCCACATGTTGAGGAGCTGTGCTGTGGAGATGTTATGGAGCGTGCAAATTGACCAGTGTGTATGCATGTGTTTGAGGGTATGCTGGTTTTGTGTGTGCATTTGTATATGTACGGGCGAACATGTTCAATGTCTTTGTCTCCTTGAGCAGTCGTACGTATGTAATTCATGAATTAGCCATTAGAGCGCCAGAGCATAAGAGGTGCACATGTCAAATCTGTGCATGCTATCTGCATGGAAAAAAAGGAGAAGGATGCTTTACATGGAAAAGACAAAAATGAAATGAGCTGTAAAATCTGTAACACTATGGTCTGTCACAAAATGTTCCACTGTTATCGTTTTGTCTTGTACAATCCTCAAGAGCTGAACAAATATTCTGCAAGGACAATGCCTACATATTGCTTTTAATGGAGCCTCTTTGAAACAAAAATGGCAGCATTTTTTCTTTTCTTTTGTGTTTTTCCCTCCTTTTGTCCCTGTACACTGCAGTTTTCAATGCTAATAACTCCCTCTGTTGGTCTGGGGAGACTGCAGACCTTCGATACATGTGCATTCACAAGTTGCTTCTTTTCATCTGTCACTTAGGAACTTCACCAGGAGGCAGTGACACATAGAGGTCCATGTGATCACCCCTAAATGGGTGCCCCAGCCAACCAGTAGTAGCTCAGTGCAGCTACAATGACATGATCCTCTGTGGCTTCCTACCTGCTAGTTTGCCAATTATGCTCAAAGGGGCACCCAGGCCAGTAGCCAGAAACACCGCAGCCAGGGATCGAACCTGAGTCCCTACGGTGGTGGAGGAGTGATTTTCCTCCGCACTACCCGGTGCTTCAGGCAGCATTTGTAATTGAAATAGAGCCAGTATCCCTCAGTGCATTAGAATAGGTCAGAGCTGGACCAGCGCAGTTGCTGCTGGAGACCAACTGTGTGTATTAAATGTTGAGTTGTTTTATGGCGTGTTTTTCTGTTGCTATGAATGTCCTTCACACCTTGAAAAATTAGGTACCACAATACACGCTGTTGTTTTGACTCTACCCTCTCTCTTTTCCACAACAGCGCACCTCTCTCTCTCCCCTCAGGACAGTGTTGACACCACTCCGAGCTTGGTCAGCCAATCAAATTTCAGCAGTGCTGCTGGTGACTGCTGCCAGCGTCCTCTCTGCTCATGCAAAGAGGTCACAGTTCAGAGCCCAGGGGAGGACGTATAGAGATGGAGGCAGGCTGGCTTAAAAGAGGGGACAAATGGGCTAGAAATGGTGGGTCTCTGGTGGAGTTGAGGTGAAAACGGCATAATAAAGAGTGGAGGAAATGCTTAAGTGTGTGTGACTGGGGGAGATAAGAAAATAATAGGGTGAGGGGAAGAAAGAAACCGCTATTTCCTGTGTGTGCGAACGTATGTGTATTTGTGTATGCGTAAAATTGTCTGTGCTATGTAGATCTACAGATAGGGTGATGTATGATGCCTGTTCAACGCAGGGTCACCCTTTGTCCCAGGGGTGACACTACCAATCTTCTGCTCGTTCATCAAAGGTGCGTGTATGTGTGTGTGCGCGCACGCTTGTGATTACATACCAATATAGGAAAGTGTAATTGCCATTCTGATTCTCCGAAGGCTAAAAGCAGTACAGGGAAAGCTCTCTTGGGACTATCCATTCTATGCAATTACACAGATAGAGTCAATAATACATAATAGGACTGCTGGAGGCTCTTTAATCTAAAGTGCATGGTTTTAACATTGACATACAAACACAAGTGCATTTAATTGAAGCATGGTGTTACAGTAAATTTCTCATTACGATCCTCATGTGTCTTGCTGTGTCCTCTAACTATCTTTGTGGACACTTGACAAATTTTCCTGCCCGTCTTTCAACTGCCTTTCTTGGAAATCATTTTTAAAAAGGCCTGTAGACTGATGGCAGCCAATGAAGTGGAAAATCTGCACCCCGTGTTTCCATGACAACACCTAACATTAAGTGCATCACTGGTTTGCTTCTATGGTTGCTCAATTGCGCTCTGATTGATCTCATCGTTCGGGCCTCTTCAAGGGGACAAGAGTACATTTGACATGCTTGACACAGCAGGGCACGCTCACATGCGCAGAAACACACACGCTCACGCAGACACGATCAGAGATGGCGTACGGCCGACATGCAGTGCCACATCTTCAAACGGGGAAAAGTGGAGATGTGCGGCAGAGAGGGAAAGCTTCAAACGGGGAACTGTGGGAGGATCTCTCTCAACATGGCATCCCACTGATCTCATCTTACACAGTAAAGCAACAGTTCTGCCTCTCTTTATCTTCATCTGCCTCCCTCTGTGTCATGAATGCACAGATTTATGTCCCAAAGGATGTGTGAGTCTTATGTTAGGATTAGCATTTTCCTTGTACTCTTTATGTACACTGTAGAAAAAGGTCAGAAGCTAATAAAGCTGTTAAATATTATTAGCTATAATTAGCTTTATAACATTGAGGCTGTTAAGCCACACCAGCCAAGGCACATCAAAAATGCTTTAGCAATTTCACCTTTCAACTATTAAAACCAGATATTTAAAGTATCCCTATTATAGTTTCAAATACACGATCTCCGAAAAAATATGCTTTCTTCCACAATGGGAGGGCTGCATTTTTGTTATTCTAAATAAAAGCAAAGTACACAGTGACTAAATGTGCAACATAAAATCTATTATTGCACTGTCCCTAACAGAGACTACCCTTGACAGTGCACTTAGGCTAAGATGACAGCTGGGAGATGAGGCTCTACAATGTGTGTATGTGTGTGTGTGTTTGTGTGTGCCTCAGCATGTGTGTTAGTTTGCATGTGCCTCATGTGGTTCCAGCCACCAGACATCCCCCCTTTGCTGCTTACTTTGGCCTTTAAATGCTGCCAACCAACCTGCTGTGTATTGAATGTGTGTGTGTGTGTTTCAGTGTCTGAGTGGGTTGCCAAAGACAGCCCCACCTTGTGCTGCAAATCCGAACCCCAAAAGCCCTGCCTTTCTCTCCTAATTATTTTCATCCAAGCAGCGAGGCGGTGGGCTTCGGGGATGCGGGTCTGGTCACTTCCCTTTTGGCTGCTTCGTCCTCTCCTTCGTGCCACCCTGACCTTAACCATCCTGACAGCCGCCTGCCCGCTAATGAACCAGGTGGATGGATGGATGGAGGGGGAAAGGAGGGAGCAGAGAGGTGGGGGGGGCAAAAGAAACATGTGGTACCCAGGGCTTGTTGGGATTTTGGGGGGAGGGAGAAATGAGTCAGAATGATGTCAAATTAGGATGATTGTGATGGTTTGCATGTGATGCCATGGAGCCAAAGCTGTCTGTGTGTGTGTGTGTGTGTGTGTGTGTGTGTGTGTGTTTGTGTGTGTGTGTGAAATGGTCACTCCTTAATTGAATAAATATGTGTTTGCGGGTTGAATGTGCATGTATGTCCAAGCCCTTGTCCGTTTCTGTAATGGCTCCATCTGTCATGTGCAGCTGGACACACACACACATGCATATGCACAAGCGTGACCTGAAGAGGAACGGGGCTAAAGATGAGAGAGGAGGTGACATCGTGCCGCAAAGGAAAGCAAGCCAGCAGATGAGCGACAGAGGTGAGAGAGTGATGGAGTTAACCAGAGAAGAAGAGCAGAGGAGTCCCTCTGATTAGACTGATGGAGCATTGACAGGGTTAATCTCTTGATAACTACTCCCTATTGATCCACTAACACACAGGAGGAGCTGACTGGAGACACACACACACACACACACACTAACTGATATGTGTAGAAGATGTGCCATAAAACCACACACATTCTCCAGGGGAAGATTTCTATGAAGCTAGATCTCCTTGGTCTACTGACCTATATGCATAAATTACATACAACTGGGGATACCAACAGGGAACTTGATCTTTCACTTTTAGATTCTTTGAGTGTGTCTTCTGTTCTTGTGCCTGTCTAAATCTGTTCTTTCTCTCTCATCTTTGCCTCAAAAAGATAACAAGCATGCACAGTTAAGTGGAGAAGAGATGTGGAAACCGTGTGCAATAACGTCTATGTGAATCAGTAATGTCCTGGCTGCAATACCAAACTACAACATCCCATTAAAAAGACATAAAGAGAGACTATACAATAATGAGGAATAAGCGTGAGCAAAGTTTATGGGCGCTGAAGATAACAAATTGGGAACTTCTTTCAGATTCCCTCAGGATTACTTTGCTCACTATACTCTGCATGCTCTGTGTGTGTCGTGTTGACCTGCTTTTCTGTTGTATGTAACTACACAAAGGCAACACAGCTCACTGATGCTTATTTTATTTCATTTTCCTGCTTCACTGCCCATTACTGTCATCCTAAATAAAGAAACAGCGAGGAAGAGTGATGCAGAGAGCAAGGGGAAAAAAACAGAAAACGTGCCGGAGTGAGGTAAAGGGAAGGGAGCTTTGAGGAGATATGAGTACAACTCCTTTTAAAGTCCACTAGATAGCCTACACAGCCGTCTCAGCACAATTTGCCCACTTTAGCGAGCTGGGGATTAGGAGCAGTGCAGCTTTTACAGGCTATCGCTATTCCCTGTCTGTTATCTTGGGGTTGGGGTCACCTTTTGTGTATCCCTGAAGCAAGACCTAGAGGCATACTGCCCTGCAAAGACAAGAAGAAATTGATTTTTTTTCTTCTTCTTTTTTGTCTTTTGACATGTGAAAAATACTGAATATGGTTTTGGTTTTATATGAGCTAAAAAACATAAGCAGAAATGCCACCACTTTTTTTTTTATCAAGGCAGAGGATCAACTTTGAAGTCATTTTTCTCAGATTTACTACAGATGCTTTTGTGCTCTTTAGCTGCGGGTATACACTGCTCCACTGCCACTAAGAAACACCCTGACATTGCTCCGCTTTTACTTTGTTCCCCTCTTTACTTTTCTCATCTCTGCTGCTGTTTACAAGTAAACTGAGAGATAGGACAAAAAAAATACACGAATCAAAGTCGCTGTTTTCACTAGATTCCCCTTTTTATCTCTGAGGGTGAGAAAAAGCGTATTAAAGCGAGATTATGCAGTGTAAACTTTGAGAGACTCCTGCACTGGCTCATTATGCTGTGATTCATTCACATAAATCTACCAAAGTGACTTTGATGCCAAAGCTGAGATACACAGATCAACTGTGGGGCATGTGAAGCTCAATGTGGCTGATGAAGATAAATGCAAAAGTCATTTAGTCATTGAAAGTGATTCCCACAGCTCTTGGGCAAATCTGGCCAGGGTGGCAGACAGCACAGATATAGCCGGCTTGATTCCACGCCATAACTTTGAAGCCAAGTCTATCTCCAAACAGCCCGCTAACACTCCTCTTTGGATTAGATCATGGGCCGATCTGCAAACACCAATTACAGCGCTGGTGTTAACTGCCAAAGACACGGCGAGGGGCCGACAGACAGACAGACAGACAGGCAGGTGGGCAGACAAACATGACAGAGAAGGGAGAAATAGACAGACACACTCTTGGCTTAAAAGCAAAAGGGAGTGTGTGGCGTATCATGCGCGAGGTAAAAGAAAAAAAATGGAGGACAAACTACAATGAAATGAAGAGAAGAAGAAGGGCGAGTTGTAAAGGTGAGGGAGGAGAGGTGAGCAGACGGGGGTACTCGTGTGTGACAACACCATCAGGTCATCCCAGTGCCTTAACCCTTTCCGCTCCCTCACATCTCCTCGAGGCTTGTGTGGGAGTCACTATATGGTTTTGAGCTAATCCTATATGTTGGACTCTGATCAAACAGACTATAAAATATATGCAAATATTCACAGTTGGTGGAGGATGCATCGAGGATTTATTTTTGGTTGTATAGGTCTGTACCAGTGGTGATAAAATAAGGAGGGGGAAGGGAGGGTGGAATGTATAAGAGAGAGCCAGGTTGCTAAATCATCTCTGTCCTCTTGGGGGGAAGCAGACTGAAGGGGAAGGAGGCAGAGGAAAGAAAAGTAATAGCCAAATAATTTTATTTTAGGGTGCAAAGCTGATTCAGATATGTTAGATCAGTGTCTGGATATGGTTGTAACTGTAAGAAACAGTAACAAAATCACTCTCCCCTCCTCTCCTGCCAAAAATGCAATCATACCTTTATAAATATTAATAACATTATCACAGCTTCAATATTACAGTGCTTTCCTTATCCAGCTGACTCTCCCTCTCTCACACGTTAACTCTCACTATAATATATCTCGTACATAAACCCCAGCCAGAACAAACAGGTTTTCCTCTCAGATTTCAGCTGCGAGGGAGACACCTCTCAGGGTCCATTACTGTCCACACAATGGTGCTGGATGTCACATGCAGGCACATGGATACAGACAAATAACCAAGTGTGTTCTGACAGTAACTCGGGCACACACACACACATCATTTTCTTCTTTCATTAGCTCTTTCTGTGTGGCACAGACACAGACATCCACTGTCAGACAGATGCTCTGAGCCCAGTGAGACACCAACCTAAAAGCTCCCATGTTAGACAGAGACACGGATATCGAACACAGAAGGTCATGCATAGCAAGAACAATAGTGAATTGCCACTTTCAGATATTCACCCGATTCACTGTACAAACTGAACCCAGTTCCTCCCTTGCACATCTTTCTCCACTCCTTTTTTCTCTATCCTAAATCAAAAGGACAGTGGTTTGTACTGAAGGGAGAAAGGCACCACTCTGTAACACTGAGTCATTCTTTCAAAGCAAAGCCTTGTGAATCTGTGCACGGACAAACACACACACACAAATGCACGCACGCACACACACACTGCAAACTGTGTTTAAATTTCTGCAATGCTTGAACATGTTTATATACTATCTGAGACCTCCTGCGTCTCGCACACTCTCCCAGCATTCTGCCTATCGCCCCTAGCAACGCCGGTAGCTCGGAAACTTCTCAGCTCGAGTTCTAGCATCACCACGGCGACAGCGGCACAGACTGATTCATTTCAGCAGCCCAGCAGCTTGCAAGGCATGCTATCTCCCTATATGCCATTCTGGGTGATGGATTCCTGTGGAGAAAACAGTAGTTGAGATGCTCTGTGATCCCCATGGTAACCTACCCGCGTCCTCATTGGAGACAGAAGTCCCTCCATGGCTGATTCGGTTGGTTCCGGTGGGCTCGGGTCCCCTCAGCTGTGTCGGTGTATTATCCCAGTCCGCAAATAGATCCTGTTAGAAACGCTGTCTCATCCTCAGAGCGAACATCTCCTCTACAACGCAGCTCCCTACCCACCCAGAGAGCCCAGCGCACTGACAGGCACACAGAGAGAGCCTGTGTGTGTGTGTGTGTATGTCAGTGACACACACACAGGCACACACAGTGAGGAGCAGGAGGAGAGATGGCACTGCCAAAGTCCTGGTGCTTCTCCTCCTTCCGCCGCTGACCTGTCAGTTGGTGTGTGATCTTCCCCTATAAAGCTGCGTGGGTTTTAATGTGCAGTGTCCATGGACGGTCTCTCTCTTTCTCTCTCTCCTTTGCTTCTCATTACTCCCTCTCTCTCCGCCTGTCCCCTTCTCTCTCACTCTCCCTCACTGCCTCCAGCTACATTTGTTCCCTTCAATGTGGCAAATGATTGCAGGTCTTTTTTTTTTCATGGTACAGCACTCCTGCTAGTGCTCTCTCTCTCCTCTCCTCTTCCTCTCCTCCCCTCTCTCTCTCCCTCTCCGTCTGTCCCTTCTCACCCTCTCAGCTTCCCATAATGCTTCTTTTCCCATCCTCCTGCTCACTGTCAACTCCTTGTTCCCGCCCAAGCCCTGAGCCGGGGGGTCAGACAAAATGTACATTTATAGTGTGTGTGAAAGAGACGGGTAAAGAAACCGAAAGGGACGCAGAGAAAGAGAAGAGAGGGCACTCTCCGGGCCACTATTGTCCCCCCAGACAATAGTGGCTCTTAATCGCCTAGCAACCTGATCACCCTCTATTCTTTTAATATACAAGGCATGAGTCACCCTCTCAAACACACAGATGCACTAACACACACACACACTCACACAAACGTCGCCCTTCCTTTACAAACATGCCCACGCTCACACGCCTGCTAGCTGCACCATAACCTATATATATGACATGTAACAGGTCATCTGGCATCTTGACGACCGTTTGGTTTGATTCCACATCCTTTTGTTGACAGAGGGTTTTGGGCTTGTTGCGTGTAATGGAGCTGCCACTGTTAGTGCCACTGCATATGGATCTTTGTGTTTGTGTGTCTCTGTTAAGTGCGTGTTAATGTTCTTCCTTTTAAATGGATAAAAACACGGGCAAATCATCACCTCTGCTCTGAGCTGCATCTTGCCGTTGCCATAGCAACAATGTCCGTCAGGGTAGGAGCACAGAGAAGCAGTGAGACCATTAAAAAACTGAAATAAATAAATAAAACTGGGTGCATTCCTGCGCCTGTTGCCTTTCTCAGTCGCAGCGGTTGGATCTGACTATATAGTGAGAAGACACCAGCGGTTCAGGTGACTACCTTCTGACTGTGACAAGCCTCACTGCCTGGACAGCATGACACCAAGAGGAAGTGCTCTCTCTGCCTCCCTGCTCCTTTCTCTCTCAATTATTTTTAGCCTGGCTTCTCTGTATTGACCCAGATAAGACAAAAAAAGAATTAAATTAACCGAATTAACCACAACGGACAGTACCGTCGAGGATCCCTGATTAGCTTTATGCACTGTGTAACATCTTCACCATGTCGTGTACCACAGAACTTTACACTATTGTACTGTCACTGCCACAATGATGACCTTCATGTTTTAACTCACAAATGGACCAATTTACATTCAGTCTTGCTTTTCCGTAAGGTCCGATGATGATTTGGTCTTAAAATGGACAGTTCATCCCCTAAAAATATTCATATATTTTCCTGCTACCTGCAATACTATTAATCAGTCTAGATCATTTTGGTGTGAATTACAAAGTGTTGGAAATATTGGCTGTAGACACACCTGCCTTTTATCAGATATAATAGAACTAGATGACACTTGTCACGCTCAAGGCACCAAAAATACATTTAAAAACTCAAATCCAGTTCTCAAGATAATCTGCAGATCTAGAGAGCAGTTTCATGTAGGAACTATTTTCGCTCAACCCAACAACAACCTTGACCTTTATCATCATGCAGAAGGAAGCATGCATCTACTGCTGGCTCACCTGGCACCTCAGAGGTAGCTAGAGTTCAGCTGAGGAGGACGCCATTAATGTTTACATCTCCCGCTGTCGTGAGCACGAGCCTCTTGTCCATTAGTAGATGCATGCGGGCGTGGTTCGAGAAGAAAGTAGTTCCTACCAGGTCATGATTTCTGAAGAGAGACATTGCTTATGAGTTTTTCTAATGTTTTTTTTGTGCTTTGAGCACTACAAGCCGAGTGCCATCTAGTTCCATTATATTCGAGAGAAGGCAGACATCTCTACGATCATTATCTCCAACACACCAAAAAAAATCTAGGTTGACAAAAAAGGGAAAGTTAAACTATGTATTTTTGATTTGGGGGTGAACTGTCCCTTTAAAGTGTGTGCGTTAACATAGCCTACATTTGAATCCCCACAGCAGCTGGTCAATAGTCTTCTGATTGATTGGTGCTGACAAGCTGAAAACGCATGGCGACTGTTACACAGTCACATAACCATTGCAGCAATGAAAAAGCAGATAGACTGGAACCTGCTGTCGCATAACAGCATTGATCGCAGGCTGGCCTGGACGACACAGACATCTCAGCATGACAACGTGTGGACAAGATCAATAACATCCAACCTGCAGGTGGGCCGGCCCCTGAGACACGCTACAGTATATCTGTGTGTGCTAATGCAGCAAAGATAGTTTCACATTGATGGATGTTGAGCCAGAATGTCAGACTGTCCTTAAAATTCACACAGTACTATTTCATAAACCTGAGTTTGAAACATGGACACCTGCCATTTTGATTTGAATCAGACTGGACACAAACATGAATGTACGCTATGAACAAAATACCTTTTTAAGACCTAGATGTGAAATGTGGTGCGACATTCACAATGATTGAGATGATTAACATCTAATTAAAATGAACCCACGAGAACAGGATTTATAGTCACATGTTTCATTTATAAAGCATATTTAAACAGGAGATTTCCCATAGGAGAACATTCCTTGGTCCACTTCACACCAGACAATTTACCACTTCACACAGAACATCGCCATCAGACCATGTGATTGTATCACAACACACACACACACACACACACACATACTCGCACACACATCAAGGACACAAACCAGACACGGATGAGTAAACACACACATACATACACGCAGGCAAAGACACACTATATCAACTCCTAACTCTCCCACACACTTATTAATGATGTAAAAATTGCATAAGTGCTGCAGAGGTCTCTATGAGGAGGCAGTGGGAAGAGCTCAAATCTCATTATTCAGCTGACCTCTGACCTCAGAGCAGCGGTGGACCCAAGGTAGTTTCCTAAATATAGCCTTATGAATAAACCTCGAGCACATTAACCCGTCATAATCCCCAGAATACTTTTTATTAATTTTTTGCCAAACAGTGCAGCATTCAATCCATTCTCTACTTTGGTTACTGTATCTGTTTTCCCTAATTTTGTCTGAATATATTTAGCTACTTAAGTTTGGCTCTCTGCATTTATACAGAGCTAGAACAGTTTCAGTAAGTCTTGGCATTGAAAATAAAATTTGGCATTGAAGAAGAAAACATTAGCACTGAAAAAAGTTCCACTGAAAAAAGTTCCACTGAAAAATTATTGTATTTTATTTTGATATTTTTTGCGTCATGATGCGTGTTTCAATGACAATCTTCTGACATCTTATTTGTGTAACTCTTTAAGGACTGGGGGTCAAAAAGAGCCATTCTCCTCTTAGATGACAGAAAGTTGAAACTGGAAAAAAAAGCCTCAAAGTTAAACTGATAAAACAGTCGAATGAGGAAAAATCAGAAGATTGTCATTAAAAAAACACTTCAGAATACAGAAAATATCAAAATAAAAGTTTTATTTTTCAGTGGAACATTTCCAGTGCCAGTGTTCCCTTTTTCAATTCCAAATTTTATTTTTGATGCAAATATTTACCATCACTCTTCTGGATCCATTCATGTATGGGTAAGGTGATGTCTTTAAGCAGAACTGGGATACATTCATGTATGGGTAAGGTGATGTCTTTAAGCAGAACTGGGATACAAATTTTAGGATGAAACAAGGTTGAAAATGTGCTTTTTTTCACCAGCCTGGATGAGCATGTGTCTGGCGAGCCACAGTGACATACAGCCCCATATATCACCATCACGCATTACTGCTGACAGTGAGTGTTAACCTGTCAGCGAATCCCACATGCACACACACCAAACATACACCTCGTCCCTGCCCCCAACCCTTCCCAGCTGCTATTAAACCTGCACATAGCCATACATAAAGGAGAGAATGGGTGGATGGGATATAGGGGGTGATAACCATTACAATCACAGGACAATACTGCACAGTGCGGTGCACACTGCAATATACTGCACATTGCCCTTAAACCCATCCCCACCCTCTCTGGGTCCCCATCCCCCTTCTCAACAATCCCCACTCCTCATCCTCACTCCTGTCCCTGTGGCCCCGGCTGGACCCCAAAATGAACCCCTTGTGAGTTTTTTTCCATCACGTGGACGTGAAGTGACACACCTTGGTCAGAGTGTGTTGATTTGGTGGTTCTAGTTTGCTTACACCTTTTAGACTTCTATTTTCTGGTACATGCAGCCAATTGTAAATGTGACAGCAGCGAATATACGCGAGCCACATCACGGACAAATGTGAAAATGGTGTGTAATTTTCTCTGGCTGTTTGTGTTTCTACTGAGAGCTGCAATTACACTGCAAAAAGCAGACGTCCAATGGGCTGAGGTAATTAGCCGCTGCTAAACAGACTGTAACTTCACGGGGGGAAACAAAGGAATTAATTGCAATGATTATCAATTAAACTACATCATGGCACGAAGACGAGCTTTAGAGGTTCTCTTCTTTCTTTTAGAGGCGCTCCAACTCCACACTTCAACCCGATGTCTTTTGGTCTTTTAATCTGTTGTCCCATCTGCCACTGTGGCCGTTCCAATGCTCCGCTGTTTACTTAGCCAGACACCATTTGTTTAGTTAGTTTATTTAGTTTTGATATTTGACACTGAATTAATATTTCAATAGTGGAATTTCATTAAGGGAATATCTGCTGTGTGTTTACTTTAAAACAAGACTGAATCAAAACGTACCTGGTCCAGCAACCCAGGTGACTAAATTAAACAAAGGCAGGCCTGTGGCAGAGCATAACAGAGAGAATGAGACAGGAGGAGAGAAAGAAAAAGAAAAGAGTGAAGTCATATTCATCGTTATTCACCGTGTGTGCCCAGGTGTCTGGCTGGGAACAGAGGGACCCATAAGTCAATGTGCAACCCTGTCACAGCATTACAGCTAAATCAATGCCACTAGAGAGCAAACTGCTGCCGACTCTCATACACCGTGTTGGGACTTCTTCTCTACGCAGACCAATAGCATCGACTCAGGAGGGAGTTGGACAGACAAGATGTGTGCCTGTTAACAATCATTGTCAATACTGTGGGTGGTGTGATGGAAAATAAGATAGACTAGACCCTTACATGTTAAGCAAAAAAATTCAGTCGCCAGCATCCATGTTTCATTTGTTAAGTTTTTTAGTCTGCACCATCAACACAGTCTTAAACTACCATCTTCTATTTCAGCATCCAGATTAAGTCATTTACAGAGGCAAAAGAGCAATCAGCTGAATTAATATTGGCAGATCTATGTGGTATGTATCTGTAGGATTAAAGTAGTAAGCCAAGAAGAGTGTTAATTACCATTTAAAATCAATTAACCACATTATCATCATTAAATATTTAAAATCCTCATTCCTGGTGGAGACTTGAGGTAAGCTGCTGTACAGTAGATGGGTTAATCCTGGAATTACTCCAGCAGTGATAGGCCGTGATATTTAAAAAAAAAAAAAAAAAAAAAAAACTCACACACATACTGAACATCTAAAGACCTGAGAGGGCTTTGTCCCTGCTCCAGGAGCTTTCAACAAGATTTCAACGCAATTGGTTACTGCTGTTTGGTGTCGGACTCATGGCCAAGGCTGAGATTTACTATGATATATTGGAGTGTGAAACTACTTTAGCCTGTTCCCAGAGCCAAGGGTCCTGGCTATGTTTGAGAGAGCTGGGCTGATTGTTGCCAGAGGGAATTTGTCTGACATCCAATCTAGAGTTCATTAAACAGCAATCCCAGGAAACATGCTGCACATGCACATTGATAGGCCCATGCACACACACACACACACACACACAGAGGAAATGTCCTCCACCAATATGCACAGAGATGTACATTTGCTATGTGTGGCTGCCCTCATTGGCCTGCAGTGTTGGAGGTGGTTAAAGGCAGAGAGGGAAAGCCCCTCTCCTCTCACACCTCACCACAGCTCGGAGAGAGGGGCATCTTATCTCACTACTGCAGAGAGACAGAGAATTAGAGAGGGAGAAAGATGGATGGTAGAGGGTAATGTGAGCAGGGTTTTGCAAGAGAAGGACATAAGGGATTGGGGGAGAGAGTGGGCAAGAGAGAATAGCAGCGACAGAGTAAGACAGAGAAAGAATATTTAATCAATCTCATTTCCATAACTTCCATCCGCCAAAGAAGCTGCCTTTGTGGTCCCACTGATTAAAAATGTGTTGTTTTAGCCGGATTCAACAAAAACATAACCATCAGACTCACATTTCTCCCACAAGAGCACATCTCACAGCAGCCAAGGAGCTCCTGTTGGATGCGACTGCCCCTACAGCACAGCATCAACATGAAGACTCTTCCTACCCACTGCGTATGTGTACATTGATGAATTTCCCCCCCATTTCAATGCACATTTGTGTTCGAAGGAATAGTGAATTGGTTTTATTCATCGTGAGCCACGGTATAAGCGTGCCCGATGCTATGAAGTCACTCCAGACTGGTCTCCTAGCAACTGTTGTCAGGGGCAACCAGCATTCTCTGCAGACAGCACAGCAAGCCTCGCAGAGAGAGAAAGAGAGACACATAGAGAGTGACAGCATGGTTGAGCACTGACCGTGGCTAAATTACCATTTGCTGCGTCCTTACGGCGTCAACAGCCACACAATCGTTGCATCCCTTATCCAAAATTCATCATCTACCATCATGTGTCATTACTCACATAATGGTTCTGAGAGGCTGATTGCGCACAGAGCCCTGGCGTTGCATGTTTAGCATACTGATTTTGTTTGCAGGCACAGACACACACACACAGAAACATGACCTATTTTTATATTTCTGACACATGCTGTATACTCACACACATGCCCAAAGCATGGCCAGACACTCACCACTGCATGTACCAGTCCTGACATAACGCCCACCCACATTCACACACTGCCCTCTACTGCTGAATCTCAAACAAAGCACGTAGGTATTCCCTAAATTCAAATAAATACGACCAAGTGTATGACACTTTAAACTCAAATTACAGTGGATCACAAATCAATTAGCATATTGTTTGCCAAAATCTGATCTTTGCTAAATCTCCAGTCGTCATGAATAATGTAGAAATGCACGCACAGCAGATGCAATAACAGGTCGGATAATGGAAAAACAGAGTTCAATCTGCTATCTGCATAATGATAAGGATGATCTGGATTCCCATCGCTTGCTGGAATATTAATACAGAAAAACACATTTTTATTTATCGCATTTATCTCTTTGTTGTCTTGTATCTTTGATCTCACTATAATTGGATTCTTGTCCAAGAGTCTGTAGCGCTAACATGCAGCCATTAACATGTCATTCAGATACTGAAGATAACTCTTGGAGGGAAATTACTCTTGTGTTTCAGGATTCGATAAAGAAGCTGAAATTCACAACTGAGGGTAAATAGTATTAACTGCCTGTCTTTCTCTCTGATGTTCAAACGGCAGAGTATGGAGAGGAATGTAAATCATCTTTGCTACAAATACTGCTTCAACAGATGTCACTGTTGTGATATCCACAGGAATATCTTCAAGCCTGTGTAGATGCACACTAATGCAACATTAGAATAGTTTAAGTATTACCTCTGCTACACTCCGAATGGATCTTAATATTTGTTAATATCAATGGAATCTATAAGGTGTTGCTGATTTGGCTGTGTCTGTGTTTTGTTTTTCATTTCAAAGTGGGTTTCAAAGTTATATATTTCCATTTGATTAACGCCAGAACAATATGAGATTTTCTTTTTACAATTTTTGGAAATAAAAGATTTCACAATAATGATCTATAGAAAATTGGAAAAAACAAAATGCTATCAGTCAAATTCATCTTTATGTTTTTTCACTGTGTGTTTTGTCTCTTTTTGGCCAGATGATTACACTCAAAATACAAGATTAGGGAGGTGGAGAAAGAATCTGTGACCATAACCGTACAAAAGAGCAGTTGCACTTAATGGATAGTGAAAAAGCATCCAGATGGAGAAAAAGTGAGAACAAAAAGAAACAGGAAACTTTTAACAGGTGCTGGATTATTTACATCCATTATTTACATTATTATCCACTCCCTCAAGGATCTTGCGGCAAAAAAAACCTTGAATTTGTGGCCAAAAACCCCTGACAAATTTTGTCAAAAATTGTGATAAAAATTGTAGGAAATTGGGGTAAATGACAAAAATTGAAAGTCAGAGAGAAAAAAAATGTGATTTTTTTTTTTCTTAAACTACTGTCTCCAAAAAATAATTCATGTAATCACTTGCTATAATAATCATGCTGAATATTACAAAAACAGCTGCAAATGTTTCAGTTCTCTTCTTTAGTTTTATTTCATTAGTTTCGAAACATGGACTCCAATAATGTTGCAAAAAATATTGTAGCTCTCAAACCAGACAATGTGACAGTAAAACAACATGTACGATACATCTTCTGTAAACATAACATTTGAATCAATTCAACACATACTGGATACATTTAAACAAAGCGACAATTCTTTAGCGTGATTTGATGACATGTCTGATGGAAAAATGCGAATTAGCAGCAGCAGCTTACATCCAACACCAAGCGTTAAAGGGCTCGTCTCTGTTATTAAAGTCATTACTAACCCCTAGCCACATGATGCTACAGTCAGCGATTATTTGTACCGTTACCTCTCTGCCTGCCTGTGAGTGTGAGACAAATGTATGCATCAGTTATCGGCCCTGAGAAGCAGGTAATTATCGGTTATCGATATCGGTTGAATAAAATCCATAGTGGTGCTAGGGCTGTCACTTTTTATTCAAGTTTCGGACATTTGTTTGGACATGAGGTGAAACACTCATGTTCGAGCTGTGATTACCTGTTCAAAATGTCGGCTGCACTGTCTATAGGTGCATCAGACAACTACACAACGTACATCTACAGATTTTAATGATTCAACAGCAGACACACTGAGAGCTTTAATGGAACAGTATCTGTCTGCACCTTTTACAAATCGTCTCCTCTTTTGGAATGGATTATCACTTTGTACGCATGAATCTAGAGGGCATAGTCGTACATCAGAGAGGGAGATGAGGAGGAGATGAAAACATACATGACATAAAGGATTAGGGAACAGAGATAAATATGAGTGTGCTCTTTGCCCTTGTGCTCAGTCTGTGTAATATTTCATGATCTCTCTCGGGCAGACAGAGACAATGAGAGCAAGTTTCACCAGCAGCAGTCGCCTAGAGGCTGCAGGAGCAGACTTTTAATGTTTAAAGCTCTGGACTGGCCTGATAAAGGAATGATGCCCCCCCCCAATATTAGCAGCTGCTGAGATGACCTTATATGTAAGGAACTCCTGATGGCTCAAGTGAAGCTGCTCAGTGGTCAGCACCAGAGGACTGTGGGTGAACTGGGCAGCTTCACTTGAAATAGTGCCTTCGTGAATCATTTGTCCATCAATGAGGAACTGAACATGCATGCTTATTTGGGAGTTTGGTGGGCTTTTCCTTCTACAGTAACTCTACTTTATCTTATTTAAATAATTTTGACACAGGATCTGGTAAAAAAATTAGTGCATATGCTTAGATGAGATGTGCCTTTGAAGCAATGCTTATATGGGCTGCTGGCTGTGTGCGTCTGCTGGGTAATATATTATGCATTACAGAGGGGATTAGTGTGGCTAAGGTCGTGTAATGCTTAAAATCAGCAGCTCTGATATCAGTCATCAATCAGTCGTATCAGCCTGTCGGCCTAGTAGCAACACCCAGCTGTGTTAAGTGGGACAAAAAACAGACTTCATTTAATGGTACCAATTGTGAACTGCTTTTAGCCCATGTGTGTGTGTACGGGTGTACAAATGAGAACAGACTCATGTGGAGACATGCTGTAACATGCTGTGCAGAAGCATCCACTGTTGACCTTCCTGCTCCCTGACCTGCTCATAACTGCAGGGGTTGCACGTTTTAACTATGCAACTGTGCTCAGATTACCTGTAGAAATGCCATTCAAAGGACAGGAGGGGATACACTGACACACTACATCTCCCGCAACCCCCAGGGATCCAATAAACCTTGTAAAATTCATGAAGCATCATTAAAAGCAGATTTTAGTCTTTCCTTGTGGAGAACTTTACTTGGATGTGATTCAAAGGCCTCCATCTCCCTCTAGAGGCAGACAAGAGAAGCTGCAATAAACACTTCACTGCATGTGTCCTGCTCTTTCATCATCTTCCTTCCGTCATTGCTCCACGGTGAATCATCTGTAGAATGTGCGTGGTGGTAAAATCCCCAGCCCTACTTTTCGAAATCCTGTCACAGCTCTGCTATCACGTTTCAAAGTGAACCACTTCCATATTTCAAACCACCATTTCTCTTTGTATACAGCCACCTAGCACATTCCAGTTATCTTAAACACACACAAGTAACATCACCTGATATCACTGTTATTCCTACTTTGTACATATATGTTTGTATACATGTCTTGTTTCTTTTACCCTGCTTTATGTATGTTTCTCTTGAGATTACAAATCTCTATTTCAAGAGTGTCCTGGCCATGACAGGCAGCAGTATAAGTGACAGATAGACAACACAGAACAAATATACAGAATAAAAATGTACAGATCCAGAGCAAAATGCAAAAAGGGCAACTACTAATGATGACAAAGACCAGCTTTGATACACTGTGATACTGACATATAGAAGATTGTGTACAAAAATCCTGTGACAGTGCTTTGAAATGGCCGAGAGGAACCACAGAGTGCAACTTTGAGTCATTCTGCAGAAGCTTCCACATATGAGAGCTGCATACAGAAATGATTCGTCTCTATGTTTTTATGTTACACCTGATGTTTAGTCAGTCTTTGCACTCCAGTACTAAACAAATATATAAACTTAAAAGTATTAATTTTGTGGAAAATATGACCACCATACAAATTAATGCATCAATAGTCATAATGTAAATAATTTCATTAAGTTATAGATTTTGAGGAAAAGACAACGTCATAGCTTTAAGCATATTTTAAGTATCCTCAGGGTAATTATGTATTAAATAATTAATTAGCTTTTGTACTGAGCATTAAAAACAGCATAAAAAATCTTTTTAAAATGCTTTACAGTAGGCAGGTTTTTCTAGGGCAAGCAAGGTCACACTATTGTCTCTGGAAGTGAAAACCAAAGAGAGAAGTCTTAAATGGGCCAAATTTCAGTGTTAAATGCGAGCATCTACCTCCGTGGCTAATGTGATGTGTACATAAGCTCAATCACAAGGTAAAAAATGAATTGATGAAAAAAAAAAAAAGTTTATAATGAGACAATAATTATACAGAAGCAGATTTAACAATAGTAGTGGTCCAAGTGTTTCTCAATATTCAGCTCCACATTACTCAAACCACTGAATGTGGAAAGTCAGAAACCATGTTACTTCCTGTTGTAACAGGATGTTGGTATTTGTGGCCCCCCTGTCTCTGGTTTCACTGTTATGCACATGCTTTATTTCAGTAAAGCAAAATGGAAACAATAGGTTACTCACCTCTTCTGCCATTACCTATGAGCCAAGTCTCTACACAAACACAAACAGGCCTACTGTGTCTTTATTAAGGGCATAAATACAAAATATACAGTGTCCCTATTTTTTCTAGTTTATTTTTTCCTAACCACACACTTATCACAGCATTGTTGAATCGTAAAGAAACAAATTTTCAACATATTAGATACATAAAAACATGCAAATGTAACGTATCTGTGGTTTGAAGAGATTTTTTTCTGGTGACTGGGTTGTCACCTCACAAATTTGTGTGTGTAATGTGCACATTGTATTTTGTAAATTCTCGCTTCTCTCTGCTTTTCCAATTAAAATTTTAACAAGCAATTGTTAGGGACTCTCAGCTAATCCTGATGGACAGTGGAAATCTGGTGCAAAAGAGGGTGAAGTGACAGGGTGGGTACGGGATTAAAACTAAGTCCATATCTCTCATTTTGATCAATAAAAAAAGGACAGTTTATGTTTGTTTAGTGAGGCTTAATTATTGTATTTGTGCAAAGTTATTCACAGGTCATATCTGCTCTCTCTGGCTGTCTTCCCTGTAACAAGGCAGCTCTTCGTTATGACAAGGACCTGCTCTTTGTTAACTCACTCCATATGGAGTACAATCAGCCCCACTGGGACCTGTGTCAACCAGAGTGTGAGACGTCAGAAGCGTGCGCACTGTAGTGCACACAAAAAATGACACACACCCATATACACATGCATACATTGACAGCAAGAGAAATACACACATAGGGAGAGAAAGTGAACTTGGAAGCAAATAGAGATTGGTCTCTCTACTCAGACATCTGCTCGGTCCCAGAGACAGATGGCGAGCCAATCAGACCGCCTGGTGCCTCTGCTACTCTCCGCCTCCCATGCCACCCTGCCGCCCCTCCCCTAAACCTGCATCCTGGCACATATGACAGGTGGCACCTTGCAAATGTGACACCGCCACCATTGCCCTGTAAAATAATTTATGTATTCATTACATTAAAACCAGCATGCAGCATAAGCAGAAAACCAGAAATGTGAATCAGTAACCTAACAGTAACCTAAAAAATACCTAATAATAAATATGCTCACAGAGGATTCACATAGATCAAAAGCAAGAGATGACATCCACAACCAGACACAAAAAGCAGTAGACAGAGTACACCATCTGACCTCATTCTCTGCTGGTAAATGCAGCTCACCTATACCATACCCAGAGGCCTGCCACAGATTCGGCTATGATTGATTAAACAGGAATACACTGAGCTTATCGTGTTTTGATGCTGCAACACCGAGCAGAAAACCCTCATTTATCTACCCTGAAAGGTTTATTTCCACAGCAGCTTGACCTTCTAAAGGGGACAGCCATCAAATAAATGTCATATGTGGGCTTTGCTGTGGGCAATATCTTGCCAGCCCACTGAAATAAGATGGGAATCTCCTAAAGCCGGTGCAAGAATCGCATCTGAACATTTCTGTCTGTTTGTTCAAGAAGCACTGATTGACTGCACCATGCAGCATAGTAGGTCATGTGTGAGTATACGGGTAGTGTGTAAATATAGGAGTGTGTGTGGGCGAGAGGGAAAGAAAGATGGGGCTCCTTCTCGTGCTGCTATTCAATCAATGAAATGGCCAGTATTGTACAGTGAATGCAAATACACATCCCAGCCCATGTTTATGCACAAACTCATACACCGCATCGCCATCGACCCAAGAATTGCATATTTAGTGAGCCTTGTTTCATCTGAGCAATTTCAGCGCATGTCAGTGCACCTGCAGTGAGAGCCAGAACAGAGATGGAGAGCCCTAATAAACATCAGGATGAAGGCAGAGACAGAGCACAGGGAATCAATGGCAGACTTTGATGAGCATCTGCCAGGGTACACACGCTGGGTCACGTCCTGCTCGTTAATGGCTGTTTCATTAACCCCTTCCTCACGTCACCTACACAAGATAAGCTCAGTTGATAACCTGGCTCCCAGCCGGCCGGCCATTAAATGCACAGCGAACGCTGTCACACTCCACTGAGAGCCTGCCGCATATATTAACATGCAGGAGGGGATGCACTGCACACACACACACACACACACACACACACACACACACTGCAAACACTTAGCAGATTCACACCTGAGACCTTCCTCTGGCTACACACGCACACAAATGACCACAGCTGAGCGAGCAGATACTCTAGTAAAGTCAATTAGAATTGAGGCTCCTTCACCTCTGCAGCTCATCAATAGTCCTTAAACAGGCTGCAGTGTAAACAGCTCAGAAGATTTAATGGTATACTGTGGTCACACACACACACACACACACACACACACACACACACACACACACACACACACACACATTCATCAACCCTTATACATTTATGCATGTGGTGAGGAGTGAGAGCCATTTCTCTCATTTGCTCTTCCTCTTGGTTACTCTCTCTCTTTCTCTCATTAACACGGTTTCTCTTTGTCTCACTCCAGAAAAGGTGAAATTCTTAGCAACTTAATAAATTCAAAACAATCAAAAATATTGTTTAACATCTGTAATGAACAAAAGTTACAACCAAATCCAGCCTGCAGCAGAATTTCTTGATGATGCCCCTTTGATCTTAGACAGGTCAATCAATACTGTGATCATGGACAACTTTCAAAGCTGTCCACGGGAGAATCAAAGCTCCGATCAATATCAAACCTGAGCTGTGTTCATGACTTTGTGAACTCAGCATATGGTTTTACATTCAACCTTGAGGCAACTAAATACGTAATAACATCTTGACAGTGGCATAAACTTGCAGTAATCAATTTTTTTATAGTGCCATTAAATCAAAAGGAGGTGGTCACTCATAATAAGAAACTCACTTTGCCTTTTTAAGTTCACTGTTTTAGAATAAAGGTGTGCACATATAGTTATTGTATGATTCAGTGTCAATTCTCTTGTTGAATCCTGGTGTTTTTGACGGTCAAGCTGAAATACATCTACCTTACATGCCCAGCATCAAGCAGCACCTGCTAGCCAACATTAGCTAACACGTTAGCCATAACAACTTAAGTAATATCAGCTAACAAGTTTACGAGGCGTCAACAGCCCGGGCAGTCTGTGTGTCCGTTATGTACTTAACATTGAAGATAAAATGTTGGTGCTTAATTCAGGCCTGCTGCTTTTTGTGTTTGACAAAGACAAATATGTCAAGTCAGGTATATAAACCACAGATAAAGCCTAACTTCCTTTCATACTAAGGCTTAATTAAAGTTCAGCAACTTCCACTTCTCCTCTTGCTCTTCTCTGAGCTCTGTCACCTGCAGTGCTACAGACTAACTAGTTACATGTAATTAAATTAGACTTGAAATTTAATGTAACTGTAGGCAAATATGTCACAAGCACTAAGATGATAATGCAGGCTAAATAAATTCAGTTATTAATAATTCAAATTCATTCAGTCTGTTGCTTTGCATCTTTTTGCCATGCAGGCATGCCTTCTCTTAGCTAGTGTAGTCGTGGACATTATTCAGCTTTATTGTCCAGTTTAAAGCATTTGTCACAAAAGGTAATCAATTGTAATGAGTTACTTTTATGAAGTAAGTAAAATAGTTGCATTACCTATTACGTTTTTAAGAAGGAAACAAGTAATCTGCTAACAATTACATTTCAAAAGAAACCTTCCCAACCCTGGCTACCTGATACACCTTTTTCTACACATTTTGGCCCTGTTTACACCTGGTGTAAATATGTATTTTCAGTAATCTGATCACATATGGACAGCGCTAAATACAAGTGTAAATGACCACCAAGACACATTGTGATCCGATCACTCAAACCACTTGCTGAGGTGGTCCGTGAAGCATTTGACGACATATCTTTAACAGTGTGAACACTAATACGTCCTGATCTGGTTACAGCGCACTAACCCTCTATAACTCACCCATTTTAAGATCAACTTAGACAAAGTGTTGTGTGACCATCCATTGTTTTGCTCAAAACATTCTCAGTTCGACCTCGTCACATATTGACGCTTGGTCATAGACTTTTCACATGCAAGGTACCCTGGGTGCATTGGTTGTTGACGTTCTGGGACGCTATCTCAACTTCTGTTTGTTACATGCATTGTCTGTTTTCAAAATACACTTCAGGTGTTACAGGAAATGTACAGTTTGTCTCGAGTCTCTTTCAAAATAAATGCACTACATCGGTACAATGCCGTTAATTGACGTGTTTTCCCTCCAACAACAAATGACGTGGTTATGTTTTGCAAACACACACACACACACATGGTTGGTTTTAGGCATCAAAAGCATGTGGTTGGGTTTAGGAAAAAAGAACAGGGTTTGGCTTTACAATCTTGCAGGAAGTGAACATCGGCCTCTAAGCTGAGAGTTGGCGATCGTTGGACCCACTCACCACCCCTGATACCGTTAGGTGCTGTTAAACAATAATGGCGACCAGCCATGTATCATGCCGACATTTTTTCGTCAGTGTCTGATGCCAGAAGTCACTGACCACAGGCCAGTTTTTAATGACATGTTGAATTCTGCTGACAGCGGTATCTCCGGCTGAACAGACACAACTGCTGATGTGACTAGCAAGCATGCTTCAGAGGAGCTAGTATAAGTGTGGATGTAATAACTGTGTGTGAGGCAGTAACGTAATCTAAACACAAGTGGTCAGCTAGAGACACATGATAGACAAAGGTGTGAATGGCGGTGTGTCTCGGCTGTCAACTTGTGATTGAATCACCCAAAACTGTTAATACCAGGTCTAAACAGGACCTTTGACAAGTAGGAAAAGCACAGGTGGAACTGATGACAATAATGAAGGCTCAGTTCCAGTCAGTGCCCCAATAAGATATTCCAGAAAGCCAGCATACACAATGCCAGGACCTCCCCTAAGTGGAATGCAGCCATCATTAACGTTAATAAATACACCTGTGCTTTTCCTACTGTAACAAGTCAAAATGTCTGCCGTGAAAAAGGTGTATTGTGTCAAAATGAGCCTAAACATGTATCACAGCTTTTGTAGAAAGCTGTAGAGCATCAAAAGTGATTTGCAGGTCAATGATACTTACTCACATACATTGCACTAAACAATGAAAACAAAAACAAAATCAGCAACTTAAATATCAAACGTCAATGTGATTTATTCGCCCAAAGAGGTAGGCTAGAGAATTTTTAAAGACATCCAAAATTTTGATCTTGGTTGTAGCAGTTTCACTTTCAATCAGGTGTAATGAATAACACCACAACTTCCGCTCTTGTAAAAAACACAGCACAGCATGATGTGGTGTGCAAAGGGCATTTTTTTTCCTGTTGTAAAGTAAAAGTGTTTCTTTCCCCCTGCAGCAACTCCACAGCTTTAGTTTGCCGACATCAGCAGAACCGGCTCCCAACATCACTCAAGCATGACTGTTCTGCAGTCAGACTGCAGCTTTAGGAAAATGATTAACTGGAAGATTATTCACATTTTATTTATTCTATACTCTATAAATAAGAAGGAGGGGAGGTTGAGAGAAAGGAAAAGCACAAGGCTTCTGTAGAGGATAAGAACATTAATCGCAGATAGTGAGGCAATTAATTAATAATAATAAAAAAAAGAACAATAATGAAATGCCATCTGTGCCTGAGCTTCTCATTCACACTAATCACCCATAAGAGGAAGAGGTCTACACAGGGTGTAAAGTGGCTCAGCGAGGTAATCTCAAGATTACTTTCAGTTCTAGCATGTGTGTCTGTGTGTTTTCATGTTTGTTTTTGCACACCTAGGAGGGGATTTTACGTTGATTTGAAAGTGACACATTGACTCATAGCATTTGACGGCGCGCCTAAAAGATTACATCTGAATTACTGTTCTCCATGTACACGCACCAAAAGTACCTACATTTCCACGGTTACATACAGATACACACATACACAAAATGTTATCAGCTTCTCCTCCTCTGCCATTGTTACTGGGCAGTAATCAATTATCTCAGTATGATGTCATTCTGCTAACCCTCCCCCATACTGTTCAGCCCTCCTCCATGTGTACACCGGCTGCTCTATCACAGGGTGCTTCAGATCAGGAGTGGAAACGACAATACTGGGAAAAAATAATCTCCATACTCTGATAATAAGTCATATTTAATGTGCCAAGTGTTTAGGGAGACACACCTATTTTGACGCAAGCGAATGCACATTGCTATTAAGTCACATGTATACACACGCAGAGTCAGTGGCCTCATCGTGTCATAGAGCAGTAATTCGATTACTGCTGAATGAATCCTCCGGCTGGATCACACTGAGTCATCTGGTCTCCATCCTCAGTGACAGGATAATTGAATGAGGGACAGTAATGAAGAGACATGGACGCCAACATGAAGGGCAGCGTCAGGTCTTTGTTTTTGGGTTGCCTCTCTTTCGAAATGGCTCCTCGCTGGCCGCTTGCCCAAGTATAAGTAACAACCTCCATTATCAGGTTATCAACATGACTTCACAACGGGCAAAGTTCAAACCACGCGCTTATGGTAATAATTGCTTTGGCAGGCGCGTGATGATGTCATCTACCAGGCACCGGAGTATTTTTAAAGCAGGACAGATACAGAAGAGCTCTAACATGTCCACTGCTGTATCACTGAGGAGCAGTGAAGCTGAGAGCTGCTGTTGCCTGACTCTATGCAGAGCAGAACCCTCCAGCAATATGAAGATAATCCACTTAGCTTCTGTGTGTGTCAAGATACCAACTTGCCCTGCTTTCCTTCAGCTGTATTTGCTGGGCGCAGTGTAACAGATAGCAAAATGCATATTGATCAACTGCCCCTGCATATGGAAGAAAACAGCCGCTCCGACAGAACAAGAGATCCACAAAAATAAAACAAGACGAGCCAGAGCTGAACATTGAGACAAACTGTGCCCCAGTTTTTTGTCAGCCTCATATCCGTCTCTCATTATGATGCCGTATGACACTTTATCAGCATGTGTTCAATTTATGGTAAATCCTGGATTTGCTGCATCAAAAAACTAAACACTCTGACTGAAGCCTTTGAGATGTTCATTCACTGCTGTTATTTACCCCCTATGCTCATCAAAATGCACAGGTTTAAGGCACCTCTTCCATAATTTGGCTTTATTGGCATTTGATTTTGTACATCAGGGCCACGCCCCCTAAGGTATATCCATCTTGGAGATAGCTGCTCTTCTCTGAGCCCTGAAGAGCGGAGCTAATCGGCTCAATGCTGAGCACGGTGGCAAAGACTATAGCTGCTCTAGTTCTGATTAAACACACAAAAGGATTCCTGCAATCGAGAGCGAACACGTTAGAGTGAACCCCAAAATGAAAGACTTGTAAGTAATCACACAAGTCCAGGATCAAATAAGACACCAGTCCTCTGCAGTAGTCACACATTCCAGTTAAGGTGCAGGATAAAGCTCGGAGACATGCAAAATCCCTGTGATAGAGATCTTGGCGGTAAAGCTATAACACATCCCATTGAGGTCAAGTGATACCATCTACTTTGTGATCTGTGCCAATATCAGATGACAGCACGTCTCGGTGTGTCTTAGCTGGAGACAGACTCGTTATTGATCTCTTCATCCTTTGCTAAAACAGAAACCCATCAGAGCGGGCAGACAGAGAGAAAGATGCTATGTCCATTTAGATACAACTGGCATGAAATCCCTCCTATGTTGCTTATAAAATGTGCCCATATTTAATGAATCTGTTCAGATGAAGTGCTTTTAAAAAAGGAGTATCACTCCCCTAAGATTCATTCATCAGTTTCTCCTCCCAGTAATAGTATTCTATTGATCTAAGCCATTCATAACAATATTAAGATACTAGTCATATTTCTCATATAATAGTCTCCCCCTCTTGGCCCAGTCTCTGACAGACATAAGAACATTGGCTTTTACAGCAGTGCTAGTTTAAGTCTGGGCCAATCACATTAGTTCCAGACCAATAAAGCCCACAAGAGAGCTAAAACACATTTTACTGCATTTATTTATTTGTATCAGCCATAACGGGTGCATGGTAAAAAACAATTTGTCCTCTTTGTGACAACTGAATGAGGTCACTTCCTGGTGTGCGCTGTCCATCTATGGAAATAATTTTTGTGAATGTTTGATGTGGGTGATGCAGGTTATTTGTTGAGCTGTCAGTGTGAATTATGCTCATTAAAGCAGCTCCTGTAATTACTGCAGGAGATAATCACTTATTCACCTAAAATATTAATACACACAGAGGCAGGAAGCATGATCAATATTAATCTTGGCTCATTGACAAACACACACATGCACACACACATACACACACACATGTGCTGCATAAACTCCCATTAATAATTGAGATAGGTTCAAGCTCTGAACTTGTCAGCGTGAATACAAATGCTGTGGATTTTGTGAACAAACCACTGAGCTCTGAAATTACTTATCCAATGTCAATCTTTTTCAGCTTGTGTTTAAAGGAAAATTCAACACAGACCAGATTTAAGTCGTGTTATTCCTTGGCTTTTGTGAGCTCGACAGCCACAAACAAATCTCTGCTAAAGAAAACACCAAAACAGCCAGTGACATCCATATTGAAGTGTTTCGCTCGATGCCAAGTGGTGAAGAGCGGCTCTGAATGGTGAGAAAATTGAAGATGTGTGGCTGTTATCATAAATGGAAAAAGTGATGGTAAAAAGTTGTGACAGTAAGCTAGTTTTGCTGTGCAAGCTGGGGTGACAGACACAAAATCTGGCATGACAGCATGAGCTGTCAGCTACGACAGTGAGAGCACTTGTAAGGGAACGCCCTCTATGCTAATGCTAACATATGGAGAGTAAAACGGATTTAAGGGACACTAACTGTCTGCTAGCAGATGAACCCATTCTTGTCTCCATGTCATACAAGGTGAGAATAATCCCTTAAGGATGAGTCTATTTTGAAGGGGACAATTGTTAAGGTGGTAATATTTGTCCTAGTGGGCCACTTTCTGTGGGAATAAAACACCACTTTGACTTTTGCCTCCTTTTCTCACCCTCTCCCTCTCCTCCTATTCCTGCCTTCATCACTCACACTTCCTTTTTCTCCCTTCTCCCTTTGCCCTGTCCATCATGCCCTCTTCTCCCACCCTGCTCCTTTTACTGCTGCCTCTCCCCCAAGTGGGGTGCATGGCCTATCGCCATAGTAACAGACAGCCATGACAGGTGGAGATAGCAGGTAGTGCGGCGATGCATGACTCCCCCTGGGACTGCAGAATGCCAACACTATAGAATGAGAATGAGCAGAACAAGCTCTCTCATACAAAGTCACCCTGCATACAGTGTGTACCTTCAGTCCATTGAAGCTCATTATAAGAGGGGTCCATGCCTTATCTGTATTCTACACATGCAGCAAAGCCACACTGCCATTGTTTCACTGTGCGGCCGGACAGAGGGGAGAGAGGAGTTCAGTGGATTTACGCATGCTGTGTGTTTCTATTTCATTGCTCTCTATGGCCAGATCTGAACCAGGCCAAGCCAAACCAATCTGTTTCATGTCAGTGAGGGACTGGATTCTACACTAACAAGATCCTACAAATCATCCACCATGGGCTGCAGGAAAACTCTATTGTGTGCAATTGAATCTATCCCGTCTTGAAGATGGGCAAAGATCGCACACAAATCTCACACACTCTCACACAGAGCACACCCCTTTAGCAACTTATTCACATGCACTACACACACATGCAATTTTTACATCCATACAAGAAGATACATTAAATGACATCTGTCGCCGACATGCACAGACACCATGTTCAGCACCGCATCCCAATGCCTGCAGTAATCTGTGAGGGATTTCTCCCACACTTCACCACTGCAGTAGTTGAACACGTGGAGGAGTTAGACAAAAGCTAGAGTTTCCCGAGTTGGATGCAAAAGACAGCTGTTTCTTTAGTACGGAGAGCGGCTTTTGAGTCTCACTAGGAAGTTATCAGAGCATTTTAGGCTTGTAGATGGTAGTAAAGGGGAGGAGCAAACAAGCAACATCCTTTTTAATGAGATGACAGCTCACCTCCTGCATTAGTGGCTGCATGAGCGTTTGCCATGAGGAGAGAGTGATGATGGAAAGCCACAGCAGAGAAAGAAAGAAACAAAGACAGACAGTAGACAGCGCCGGCAATACTGTAAACCTGCAAGACTCACCATGAGCAAACACACGGCTGATTCAGGCATGAGTTGGACAGCCATGATGGGATCCTCCTATGGATTCTTGTCAAAAGGGAACGCCGCCAATTTCCTAGAGGGACTCTCTTCGTTATCCTCTTCCTCGCTCCTCTTATTCGGAGTCTTCAGTCAGGAAGCAAGCTCACCTCTGTCCAGATCAAGTCCTTTGACTGACCCTCCCACTCTGTGTCCTTACCCACCTCCCTCTGTCTCTCAGTCAGTGCTGCAGACAGCCTCTGGTCTCTAATTGTAATGCCACAGTCCCTGGAGAGCCTGTGACTCCCCAGTCTCTCTGCGACTCTTCAGACTGAAGGAAAAAGCAATGCTCCTTCTTCCAGTTCTTTGATCTGAGAGCAAAGCAGAGCCACCCACCCCCCCCACTCCTCCTTTCACTTTTAAAACACTCCCCGCAGACCCCACGCCCACCTCCCCCAAACCCCAGTGACTCGGGCGCCTCTTGCTAAATGCTCCCCTCCCTCTGTTGCTGCCTTCTGCCTCCCTTTTTCAGTCTACTCTCCTCACAACACAAAGCACATCCAGGCATGCACGTGGGTTTTTGGTCTATTCTCTTTCTCCTGAGGCTGTCCTGTCGCTGCTCCGCGGGATGTAACCTGCATCAGTGATGCTCCCCAGTCTAAAGCACTCCTCCACTGTGGTGGGAAAGACAGACGCTCACCTCTCCCCTCCACTCAGAGATCCAGCGTAGAGAGATCCCCTTTAGGCTGATCCCTTGTCTCATATATCATCAGCATGAGACAAGGGCAGAGAGTGAAGCAAATAAAGGAGAGTATAACAGATAGTTTCAAAAGGACAGAGGATGAGGTAAAAGGCAACCAGGAGGAGAGAGATGTAGTGGAGAGAGCAGCCACTGGTGAGAGAGGTCTACACTGTGCTGAGCGTAAATGAGGGTGGGAGGAGAAGAGGGAGGGGAGAGAGCGATGGAAATGCAGAGAGCAGACCGCGCCTATCGATTCCGGTTGAAACAGCAAGGCAGCATGGGATGTGGGTAAATACACCTCAGCTCACTTAATGAACATCCATGTGTGATTATGCACATATTACTAACATTCATTGTAGGTGTCATGTGCACAGACACCTGTGCTCCAGACTGTGATTTTTTTAACAGTGTTTGGCATTAATAATTTAGACTGAAAATAGTCTCAGCGTGGCTTTTGTCTTGTGTGTGTGCATGAGAGAGCCTGCATGATAGACAGATAAAGAGAAGTAATAAGAGAGAGGTAGGCGAGAGAAGGTCAGAAAGCATGTAATCATATGAATAATGAATGCTGTGGCTGGAAAGAAGGCTCAAGACTCAGCGCAAACAAGACGCACCAGCTCAGCGTTAAATATTGAGAAATTGTAATTATATTTATTGGGAGCAAATGTTTCTGTGGATGGGTGCACAGTCAGGAACATAATTCCAGCATTCAACTCAAAAAATTAAACTGAATATTTGAAGATCTGAATCTCTGATACCAATTAATAATCTAATATGTTCTGTTACATTTTCTCAAAAGAACCTGCAGATTAAAAAATACACATTTTCCCACTTACCTGTACTGGTATTCATCAATCTTGATTGTTTGGTTTGAGCTGTCGAGTGTTGGAGATGTCTGCCTTTTCTCCAATATAATGGGCCTAGATGGCACTCAGCTTGTGGTGCTCCAGCCCCAAAAAATACATTTAAAAAATCATCTGTGTGTTTGGAAATGGATTTTGTTGTGATTTATTCTTGCACTGGAAACTAGCTGTTAGAGTGGCTGCCAAAAATGTGTTAACATGAGCAGATGTAACGTTAATGTTAGAGCAATAACTTGCTAAATGTACTCTATTTGGCCTCTAACTGCTGTTGTTGTTTAGAGGGCTGTGTGACGTCAGAGAGCATAACTGGGAATACATCGTTCTGATACGAGTTCACGGGTGGTAAGTTACGGTTTGACTGCCGTTCCAGTGCACTTTCACGGGTAGAAGGTTGTAAAAACAAATGCATAAAAACCATCATAATTGAGCTTGTTTATATATATATATATATATATATATATCTACATAAATAATAATAATGATAATAATAAAAAAAAGTGCCAGGGGAGGATTCCCCAGACCCTCGAATAGAATGTCCTGGCCTAAACCCAGAATGTCCTCAAATCCTAGAAACGCCCCTGCATACACCTGAACTGTGCAGGGCTGCTGCGACTAAATTTGCCTCTTGGCAAAGAAAAGTAGGGATGGCAAATGCCTAAAGACTGAAAACAAGCAATTAATTTGTCATGTCTGATGAATGTTATTAATTAAATATTATTCATATTTATTTATCAGCTGGCCCCTGGTGTCACCAGAAAGGACTGCAGGCAAAAGTATGTTATTAATTCTTTAAGATTATCTGCAATATTTTATTGTCTGTGAGTATAGCTTCCTCCTAAATTGCATATAATTTGTGTGTCAGGATTTTAGTTCATGGTTATTGGTCTCCGTCTTGCTGCTTCAGGCTGTGTTCTCCTGATCCACACCTATGGTTGCATGAATGGGGCTAGCCCCTTTCTCACAATATGATGTGTATTGCATGCGGCAAAATATAAGTACGCATGCTTAGGGTGTTGGCTATATTCATTGAAATCACGCGATTTCCAGCTCGAAGCCCCACTGTACAGCGTCATTTCGAAGTTCAGAGCTGATTGGCTGGCGCCAATGTAGGCACTGCTTGACTGAAACTGAGCGAGTCGTGAAAAATGCCAGCTTAAGTGCCGCTAGAGCTAACAGTTAAAAATCAAAATGAATGAGGTAGAGTATTCACTGGAGCACAAGTTTGAAACTCTTACTTTAGAAGAGAAACTGGAGGTAAAACACCTGGGTGCACACCAGCCTCGGGATATTGTGCTCACTCAGACCACTGGGAAAAGTAGCCCTGGGTTTAACGTGGAGTGGTTTTCTAGGAAAAAGTGGCTAACGGCTTGCAAACAAAAAGCTTTGGTGAGTGAAAGCATATTTTGTTGTCCTGCTTTCATGGTCCTGGTCCGTGCATCAGTATTATTGTTATGTTGGATTGACTGACAAAGACGGTAACGGCAGTGTTTCATGAGCTTAAGAACAAGGTCGTTGTCATTATTTTGTTGTCGCTAAAAAGGTCATTCTGCCGAAAGAGTGCCATTTGCTCATTACAACTCTTCAAAATCAAACTTCATTTTTCATTCCATTTCAATATAGAATTTAGTAATATACACATTTACTCATTCAAAATGACTACTGGTCAATCTCAGGCTACTTTATTTAATTTATTGCAACTTTGCAAAGTTTATTATCATTGCATTTTTTTCTGTGCTGTTACCAAAACTCAAATGCCATTTTAAAACCATGTTTAAAAGAATATCAACCACATACATTGTTTTCCCTTAGAAAAAGAGTTAATGTAGAAGAAATGGTTGGTTACATGATGAAATACTAATATTTATGACAAAAAAATACCATATTTAAACCAGAGTTGTATTTTTTTTTAATAATGCAAATCAGACCTTTTCTTTTAAAGAACATTAAAAAAAAATTTCATCCAAAGATTGAGCATGTATTTCATTAAGCAATCAGACAACTGATGGAACCAATATAAATGTAAAAATACAGTGCATTTTCTTGAATTTTGGAGAAACAATTGAATAATAAGAAAAAAACATTTGGTAACAGGAAAGAAAATCGGTAACAGGAATGAATATGTGAGTGCATGGATATGTGAGTGTGTGTGACCTGCATGTAGCTCTTTGACACAATAAACAGAACATCATATTAAAATTCATTGTTGCTATTTGTAAGATTCAAAGACAGAACATATACAAAATTATTCAAATACATCAACATTTCAATACATACTGTTAGAGGTAGTATAGTGGGAGTCAAAAAGGAAAGCCCCACTAACTGCAAACTATGTGAGACATCAGGTTTGAATGAGAGATCTGAAGTGTGTGTGTGTGTGTGTGTGTGTGTGTGTGTGTGTGTGTGTGTGTGTGTGTGTGTGTGTGTGTGTGTATTGGCTCTGTGCCTTTTTGTATGACAGCCGTATGACACAGTGAAAGACGAGAAGAGAGATATGGCTTGTGGGTCTGTCTTGCTTCTCCATGGATGCACAGTATTGGTTCTTTACGTCTGAAAAAGGTAAAATAATTCCATCAAAAACTATTACAATATTCCCCAACAATAAACCCTGGGTCACTAAAGAACTAAAACATGTACTCAATAAGAAGAAAAGGATTTTCTTCACTGGCTCGGAGGAGGAAAAGAAGGAGGTCAATCGTGAGGTTAAGCATGCCATTAAAAAAGCCAAGCAGGATTACAAAAACAAGATGGAGGTCTCTTTCACCCAGGGGAACCTCCGCTCTGCCTGGCAGGGCCTGAAGAACATGGCAGCTGTGAACTGTATAACATTCAGCCGCAAACCCATCCAGGTTGATGGCTGTAGTATAACATCTCTTCCAAATGACCTCAACTCTTTCTTTTCAAGGTTTGAGAGGGATAACAGCTCAGAACTTAACACCTTCATCTCCTCACTCCATCCTGGTGATCTTACCATCACCTTCGGCAGGGAGGAGGTGGTGAGAGCCCTCAAGAGGACAAAACTCAACACTGCTGCTGGACCTGATAACATCTGTGGGCGGACCCTAAGAGGTGATTGTAACATTCTCCAGCATGCAGAGACACCGTCCGGGGGGAGCCTGTGGAGGTAGTGGGGGAGTACAGATACCTGGGCACAATCTTCGACGGCTTTCTGAGGTTCTCTTCAAACACAGAGGAGATCCTCAGAAAGTGTCATCAGAGACAGTATCTGCTCAGGAAGCTGAGATCATTTGGTGTTAACAGAGACATTCTCCTGACTTTCTATCACTCATTTATTGAGAGCATTTTAACATTCTCTTTCATCGCGTGGTTTCACTCCATTAGCCTGCAAGATCGGACACGCCTTCACAGTTTCACCTGAGGCTGCTCTAAAATCATTGGCCACCCTGTTAGAGGTCTGTCTGCCTTTTGTGACCAACAGACCATCCGTACTGCTCATAGGATTTTACAGGACCCCACACACTCAGTACACTCTGTGTTTGAATGGCTCCCATCAGGACGCAGACTGTGATGTCCGCGCTGCAGAACACAGAGGAGTAGGGCCACCTTTGTCCCCAGAGCAGTCCAGCTCCTGAACACTGACCCCTCCCTGTCCAAACATCATTTACCCCCCCCCCAAACTGACTGAATGCACATAGCACTTTTGCACAGAGAACTGTGACCCTGACAGTAGCTTGAATATTTAATTTTTTTAACCTTATTTATATATATGTTTTTATGTTGTTGATGTGTTGTTTGTCCTTACTGCTGCTCTCATGCCTTTTAAATTGCCCCTTGGGGATAAATAAAGTGTTTTGAATTGAACTGAATAGATTTAAAAATAAGGTACTGACCTCTTCTAATACATTCTGTAGCTTTGCCCAGATTTCTTTGTCAATTCCACGTGACGTGATGTGACTGGTGTTTCACTAATGTCTGTGATGACTCCCGGGTACAGGTCACCATCATACTTGAGGACGCACCACTGGCCAACAGCTTCAGGCCTTTGCCACTCTGTGATGTCTGTGGATGCTGTAGGAACTGCCTGCGAATGAGTGAATGTAAAATGCTGCAGTGGCTTTTTTCTCTTAGTCTCTTACTCTTTATTTGTGTAACAGCAATGAGGGTAACAGCAATGAGTTTTTAGCATAAAATTAGCAATTGTGTGAATTCTAGCCACTTAGCATCTATGCTAATAGCTTGAGCACACAGAGCACATTCTTAGGATTTTACTGAATATTTTACTTTTCCATCCATCCATCCATTTTACTTTTGATATCAACAAATACTGTCTTAGAGATAATTTAGGTAACAGGACTGAACTTTGAGACTTACCGTCTCTGACACAGCTACAATATCATTAAATTTAAGGAAAAATAAATGAAAGACCTTACTTTTGGTCTTCCCATGACTTTCAAAAGACCCAAATGCTGTCACTTCCTGCAGAACATGTCAGTGGGGGAATGTTCCAAAATTTTCAGAGGGGGGAATGTGTTTGGGTAACAGCAATAAGTGAAAACCTGGGGACTGGACTAAAATGTGAATTTTTAACCAAAATATAATGAATTTAATTTTGTTTTTTAAGTGTAGATAGAATATGAAGTCACACTTGTATGCAAAAAAAATGAGATTTTAGAAGGATTTTATTTTTATTATTCATCGTGGTAAAATAGCGCTTGGCTGTGGGGACAGGCAACAAAGGCTATGTATCAGTGCTTTGGATGCCTTTTTATGATTCTTAAAAATTATATGTCTTTAATTTCTACAATGATTCATGTGTATGGTGCTTTGTTTGATAACAGAATGTATTTTGTATTATTTTATTACTTGTTTTTACACATTTGATATGCTGGGGACGGAAATGGCACTCTTTTGGCGGAATTGCCCAAAAAGTTGTGCACGCGCTTTACTGTGGCGGTGAAGGCTCTGAGCTTGGTTGTGTCGCCAAAATATTACATTCTTAGCCTTAGAGGCTTGTGATGGTAATCTAACCTGTGTAATGTCTCTTTCTCTTACTCATTGGCTCACACACACACTCTGTCTGTCCCCCACCCCCGGGTCCCCGGTGACTCACTAGACCTGAAATACAATCTTGCCCCACCAAGTATGTACATATAGAAACGCCACTGCTTCTGAGCAAACCAAGTTCAGTATCCCTGATCTGGACAAACAGCATTACAGATAAGAGAAAATATATGTAGCCAAATTTTGATTTAGGGGTGAACTATCCCTTTAAGAACTGGTTGAAACTAGTCCCATGACATGTATTTTAACCTGCTTGATCTTACTGTATATTTGAGCGTTTTTTTTTTTGTTTCAAAATATCTCACTTAAACTGTTATCTAACGAAAGCAAAAGTACTATTCAGGGTGCAGAACTAACAATAATGGAGAAATAATAACTCACATTACTCATGATTCTGAGATAAGAGATCCCGTGTTTATTCTTTATCTACATGGAGACTCACTCTGTGGCCAAAATAAACAATGCAGTCTTAGTCTCAGCTTCCTTCCTATGAAAGAGAAATACCTGATGTAGCTAAGACTTTGCCAGAATGCAACCTTTCTTACCGCAGCGCCACCCCATTCAGAGAACACACCACTGTGCGCGTTCATAACTTCCTCTCACAGCGCATGCTGTGCACAGTGGTAACTCATGTATCATAAGGAAGTTAAAGATGTGTCACAGCATTTTTATAGCTACTATAAAAATGGTAACAAAATGGCACAATGGAACAATATTCCAGTTTGTATTTCATCACAGAAAAATTAGTAATAATGAGAGGTTTACCACTATTATATGCAATTAGAGACCTATTTTTATGGCTGTGATATGGGCAACAAGTTCTTGCTGTTTCCTTAAATACCATAACAATCAAACACGTGGGTACATGTCATTCAGCTTTAATTCAGAAATCTGATCCACACTATTTTTAACACCGTGCAGCCATACAGATGTTGCCCAACCCATGCTTTCTTCCGTTTACACTCCTCCCATCAGATACAGCTTTAAGCTGCTCAGAGAGAGCAGGACAGGAAACTGAAACTTGTGCCTTCTTGTTCAGCTAGTTTGTTAAGCCTCAGGTTTGGTATGAACTAACTCTTGAATATTTAGGCAACACGTGGACAACATCTGAGGGGATATACGGTGAGTAGAGCTCAGCTTCCTTGTAAGGTAACAAGACCACAAGGGAAATGTTATTGGAAAATGTTTGGCAGTGTGCTGACGAACTCTTGGTCTGATCTCAGTGTGTAAAAACAAAGGCACAGTTTGAGCAGTAACTACAACGTAGTGTATAAAAACACAGAGGCTATCTAATCAGCCACTGAACCTCTTCATGTATGTTTAGTCGGTTCTTTTCTGCAACAAATATTTTTTATACATTTTAGGCTGCATTTGTTGTACCCGATTTCAACAGGAGATGGCGGTGTCGAGTCGCAAGACTGTCGGTAATGAAAGCTTGGAGAAATGGGAATCAGTTGCCTCTGGGGGATTTGGTCATGTCTACAAAGCCAGGCACAAGGACTGGCGCTTTGATGTGGCCATTAAGATACTACATCATGGCATCTGGTAAATGTATAAATATCTGCAATTGTTCTGTAACTTTGAGTACTTAGTTTAAAGGATTGATTCATGCACATGTTAAAAAGTCACATAAGAAGCTCTGTGCCCTTTGCTTTTCCTCTACGCCTTCCAATATTCATTATTCCCTACCTCATTCCAGCCCCTTCATGTCATTGGACAAGGAGGCTGCTCATATGGATAAAGCTTCCTGTGAGTATGTGCTCAGACGGTATGGAATTTACCATGGATGTCCGCCTAGTGCAGGACCACACGTGCAAAATGGAATAGTGATGGAGTTCATGAAGAGAGGGTCTGTTGAGTCCCTGCTGAAGGTCCTCTCTGGCCCTCCACCGTGGCCCCTGGTCTTCCGCTTGGCCCATCAAGTGGCTTTAGGCATGAACTTCCTCCATATCTACAACCTAATGCACCACGACCTAAAGCCAAGTAATGTACTGCTGACTATCGACCTCAACGCCAAGGTAGTGCCATCAACCTAAACTCTTATGTTTGTATTACATATAAAGCTGATAGAATTGTGTGTTTGGTTATTATGTGTCTGTTCTTTCCCTGTAGCTAGCAGACTTTGGTCTGTGCAGAGTTTCCACCAGTGCTTTGAACAACAGCGAAGAATCAGGAGAAAAAAGCCTCAAAGAAATTGGAGGCACATACAAGTACATGCCTCCTGAGGCTTTTAATGAACTATATGAACCTCGCCGATCGTTTGACATCTACAGGTTAGACATAATTTTAACAAAGAGCGCTACTCTATATGGTAAAACAGTATGAACATGTTACTGACAACTCTCTCTCTTCTCTAAAGCTATGGTATCCTGCTCTGGTCCATTGCCACTGGAAAAGAGCCCTATGGAAGTAGGTTTATTTTATTGTCTCATTGTTTTCCAAGATGTTGTTCTTTTTGGGCATTTAGTTTATAATCTTTCATTCAGTGAAATCCTATCCTACCATCTATTGCCACCTCTGTACTGTTGCCCTCATGGTTTATAAACTAAGCACTGTATACACAGTAAATGCCAGCTCACATACTCAGTTGTGTTTATATGTTTTGATGCATTGTATCCCATGTTCTGTAGTGGCTAGTTACGATCATGTGGTGGAGGCAATCCGTGACGGGCAAAGACCCTCCCCTGGGGAAATTGACCAGAGTAAAGCAGAAGGGTTGAAAGAACTGGTTGACCTCATGAAGAAGTGCTGGGATGGCGATCCCTCCAAAAGGCCTGCCTTTGAAGGTAAATGTTTGTCACTGTTGTCACAATATGAGGACACTTTCTACCCTGAGTGATATACGTAAATCAAATGAGCATAGAAAGCTATTGCAGACTTGCTTGACATATACATAATTTAAAAAGAAACTTTGTGTCTGTTTCAGAGAGCTGTGAAGAAACTGAGAATTTGTTTTCAAAGCATGAGGAGGGAATTCCTGAGGCGGTCCAACAGGTCTCAGCAAGACTGGTACAACTCATGATATTAATATATGAAACAGTGCAGATTAACTACGACTGAAGAACACCTATACCTGTTTTGTTTGTTTTGCTGATATATAATGTTTTCTCCCTCTTTTACTGTAGAGGTCACCAAACAGTTATCAACAGTTAAAAACACGTGTTGTATTTGATGTTCCTCCTCAGACACCAGGTAGTTCAATACTGTTTGTGGGCTCGCATCAGTTTAATCTCATATTTTATTCACTTACTTTCCACAATAAAAATGTTTGCAATTATTATTTTTATTTTTTTCCAGGACAGGCGAGCTCAAATGATACTGTGGATCATCCACCATCTCCCAGAACTAAATGGCCGTCAGCACAGGTGGGCCAAATGCACTTTGACCTCACAGGAAGTAACAAATTAAATGACTTTTTTTACATTGAGATCAAGAGAGAACGAAAACATTTAGCCCACCATCATAGCTAATGTACAGCAGCGATATACCATGAGAATATTGTGTGATTTTAACTATATTTAGTTTTTTGGTATTATTGAAGGTTCTGTGTGTAACTTTCAGACAATCCTCGTTTGTAGTGATGTATCTGTGGCTGTTAGGTGACCTGTGGTCAGCATAGCTGCAAGCAACTGAAACTAGTGTATCATACATTGATCTGTGCATTGGTAAAATAAAATACACAATATAAACTTAAGCAGCCTTGTGTTTTTTCCAACAGCATTCAGTCAGAGTTCCTACTGACAGCAAGAGCATTAAGGATAAAGGTAAGTATTTCTGTCATTGCACTGATACTCCATATTGAACTTTATAATTTTATTCACATTGAGTCACATTATTTTTATTATTTTTTTTTTTACGCACATGCTCTCATTCTTTTATCTTTGAAAACAGCAAAGTTTGTTGATGCGAACAAGGCGGAGTTAATTAAAAGCGTTGCTGAGGTCATGGCAATAACAGAGGAGCTTGGAGACATGGTCCATGGTGAAGCCTACTCATGTATCGCAGCTAAAGCGACAAGCCACGATAGGATGAGAGTGCTTTATAGTAGATCATTTCTTTCAGGAGGGGATGTGGTCAAAGCAGCCTTCTACGACGCCCTCATAAATCATCACCCAGAACTAGTGAAGAGGCTTGGTACGATTTCCACCCGTTAAATGATCAAATGTGAAAGTTTTTTATTAAATTTTGTTATTCAAATTTTTATTTTTCACTTTTTTTCCCCTCAGGTGGCTCACCCTAAAGAAACTGTGGCATTCCTGCATTTTCTGCAAAGACATGTCAAAGAGTTTCCATGCCTCTCGTCATACACTTGAGTACAGTATTCATATATTTTTATTAATTTGTATGTATGTAATGTAGAAGCCCAAATGCAGTGTAAGCAATAGGTTAGTTCATAAAACAATGCACATGGTTCACTGATTTAGTAGGAGTTAAAGTAATATTTAAAGTAATTACAGGCTGACTTGGCTGCAGTACATATTTACAAGTATGCAGTAAGCAGTCCCTCCAGAAAACGTCATCAGATGTGTCATCAAATGGTGCTAATGGCATTGCAGTTTGGAGAAACGCTCTGTATTGACATAAGAATTGTCACTTTGTTTAAATGCATACAATATGTGTTGAATATATTAAAATGTTATGTTTACAGAAGATGTAGCTCACATGTTGTTTTACAGTCACATTGTCTGCTTTGAGAGCTACAATATTCACTCAGGATTTTTTAAAAACATTATTGGAGTCCATGTTTTGAAACTAATTAAATAAAACTAAAGAAGAGAGCTGAAACATTTGCAGCTGGTTTTGTAATATTCAGTATGATTATTATAGCAAGTGATAACATGACTTCTTTTTTGGAGGCAGTAGTTTAAAAAAAATCACATTTTATTTCTCCTGACTTGCAATTTTTGTCATTTGCCACAATTTTTATCGCAAAAAATTACATAAAAATGCTGCAATTTTTGTTCGCAATTTCTGACAAAGTTGGCTGCAAATTCAAGGTTTTTTTTGCTGCAAGATCCTGGAGGGACTGAGTAAGGGTGAGACACCACAGGTGAACACATATTTTTATTGCACCGGTCAATTTTGAGATTTGGGGCTGTTTTACTTCCATAACATGTCTTCTCTCAGACTAGTGGAAACAAAAACGTCCAAAATAGCCTACACATTTACACGTTTCTTTTATCTTGTTGTATGTTATCAGCTGGGGAACTTTCATGATGATATCTATCAGTAAATATTTTTTACACCACTGTCTTTTTTTTTTGTCTAAAGCTGTACAGAATTTTACGAAAACATATCTTTAAAGGCCATTTTCTTAAAACACTCTGATCCAAAAATCTCAGCTTCAGCAGCACTTACATACACCAAATTTTCCAGTGTAAGTTTATTCTGACGGTTTTATGCAACATTTCCTTCCTAAAAACATGGCGAAAATTGATTTTTTTCAGTGGTTATGGACAGTATTTTCTGATTTATGAAGTGATAAAAAGAGATCCAAAATGCCCTCTGTAAAACACTTTGACTCTTGTATGACAACAACGGAAACCAAGATTTTTGAACCTGGCTTTACCCAATGTTCAGATGTTTGTTCTAGGACTGTTTGCAAATCAGTGCATATTTAATTTGATGATTAGATGGTTTAGGTTAGATTAGATGCCTAATTTGTTAATTTTAAAATAAAGTTTTAGAAAAATTGTGATAAAAATAATATAATCAACTGGGGAAGTTTCATGGTGATATCTATAAGTTAACCTTTTTTACCCGGTTCACCTGAGGTGTCTCCCCTTCATTGTTTGCTTCCTTGCACAAAATATGTGTGGATAATTAAAAATGCATATAATCTCATTCATGTAACATTTGTAGTATTTAAGTAGTTTACTATGACTGTTGCTTCCGAGCAACTGATCGCCTTTTAATATTCTCACAAGATGTGGACTTTTATGATCACACAAGTGCCCCCCATCTGTTTTTACTTGCTTAAACTTTGTTAAAAAATGTGATAATTGTAAAAAAATGGTCAATTGTTCTTAACAGTTTTTACTTTTTTTTGCATCTCAAACTGTTAGTTCAACTTTACTGCGTGGTGCTGTGTTTTTTTCTGCTGTGGATTTGGTTCATCATCATTTGAAACCTACATGTAATTAGTTGAAATTTTACTACACTGTACTTGTTTTACTAAAAGTGATGAATATAATGAACTTTCCTGATAAACTTATTTTGAAAAAGAGAATTCTGTGTCCATACCTTCTTCCCTTTTTTTTAGTTCAGAGTGTTATGAAGGGGTTATGGCTTAATTATCAGCGACAAACCTATTTGCCATTGTTAATATTATGAAGGGGGGGTTGCTTGTTTCCTCCGGTGGATGGGAGAGAGAGAGAGAGAGAGAGAGAGAGAGAGAGACTGGGTAAGAGGCTTTTCTGGTTCAATCCCTCAGTAACTGTCACAAGCAGTCAGTCAGTCAGTCACCTGCAGATGATGGTGTCGAGGGCATCCCAGGCAACAAAGTTACTCTCCTGTCTCAGTTTAATGTACAGGTTGGTTGTTCACTACACTCACACTGAACACTGGTCCACCTGGTGACAAAAAAGGACATGAAAACTAAAGTCAAAAGAACAGACTTGTGTAAGGACCTTACAAACCACCTTTGTTTGCATTCATTAATATTGTTTTCTGACTGATGGTGGTACAGTTGAATGTTAGATATAACCATCAGTGCTCTTAACACATGACTTTCTGTGAGTGTGTATTTATAAGTCTGTTTTGTTGCACTACTAAGACAGGAAATAATAGGCCTTGGGATAAAATCACTCTTAAGCTTAAGCATGAAGAAGAAGTCACAACATGTTGCCTTTCTTCATGCACACAGACACCTGTTTGTCTCTCTCTCTGTCTGTCTCTCCTCTCTGTGTCTCAAAGGAGCAAAGCTTGCAGCGTAATAGCATTCTGGGATTTGACCTTTGTCTCATTCACAGCTCCGTCTCCTTGAGCTCTGCAAAACACACACACACATGCACACACACCTCTACGCCATGGTAATCCTCTGAGGGGAAAGTGTGTTCAAGTGTCTTCTTGACCCATCCTTCTCTTCCTCAGTCCTACTGCCTCACTCCACCCTACACACCCATCTCACCCCACCCCATTCTGTATTAATGCTCCCAATCCTCTTTGTGGGAGAGTGACGTCTGCTACTGTCAGAAACAGAGTTAAGCTCAGCAGGCACCGGGAGAACAGAGTGGAGAGAAGCTCCACAGATAACCAAGCAGCACTGCAGTCGAGGCCTCCAGGGGGACGAATCTCTGCCACCTAAGCAAGACCTGGCCTCTCGTCCCCAGCGGCTGCTCATGCCTCCAGCTGGGGGACATTCATGGATTTCTAAACTTGAAGTACAACTCACTGTCCTTTCCAGAGGGCCTTACTGACCTCACACTCCAGGAATAAGAGCTGACAAACTGGAATACAAACTATTCTGAGGGCAAATCCCGTTGTTTTAAGAGACTTCTGCTGTTTTTGCCGTTTTCAGATTTTTAGAAACTTGAATTTGTGAAATCTTGCGTTTTGGTTTCATAGCAGCTCCTGCCACAAAACAGATGGCAAGACAGCTTCCTCCTATGTCAGGTGTGTCTGAAAGGTATTTGTGTGAACATGCACTCAAAGCATTGGCTGTTTATGAGTGCTTATAACTGAACAGCCATTTGAGTGTGTTGAGGCCACTTTTTGTGTGAAGGTGTGACTTTGTTTGTGTGTATGAAACAAGTCAGAAGTGCTTGAAGTGTGTGTGTGTGTGAGGTGGTCGGGCCCTGTGGAGGACGTAGCCCTGGATTTCTTAGAGATGGAAGGTCATGGTTATGACCGGTTTGGAGATGGGGAGAGGGACACTTACCAAATTGACTACCGGAGGATTGTAGGAGACATGGAACCAGCGAGGCCGCGCATCTCCAACAGAGATGGGGAGCAACCTCATCCCTACGGGCTCTATGCCCACCCAATGCCACATGGACATGGGCACGAGACTGCAGCCCAGCGATACAGTGCTACACGTATCCAAGCTGGATATGAACCTGAGAGGTCAGTCCTGTACTTTCACACTTAAAAGTCATGCCCTTCTCTGATTTGCAGAAGTGATTGTGTGAAGCCTTTTAGCTCGTAAACTTATCCTCCACAGTGACTGAGATGTTTTCGCTCTCCCGCAGTGCTGGTTGTGCGCTTTTACAAGCCACTTTATCAGCTACCTGGGCAGCCAACCAAATCCTCTTACCTACTGTACTGCCGTCACAGGTGTATAGAAAGAGTTTCCATAGACAAGGACGAATCCCTTTTGTTAGCATTTCCTGTCTGCACTCCAACATTTGTAATAGGATCTGGCGGGAGCATGGGTGTAGGAAACAGAGGTCGACAAGGAGGCGACACGCATGTTTTGCACAAGGGATAAATACCTCCAGACTAAACAAACATGTTATTTTTCAGTGACAATAAATGCATGCACACTGCTTACAATCAGTAATGGATGAATTGTGTTAAAATAAAATGTTTATTAAAACTGTAACAATAATCAAAGTCAACTCAAATCTCAAATTTACTCCATGGCGCGGTGAAGCACATGATAGAAATAAGTGTCATTTATTCACTGTCTTTGCTAATATTCAGACCTGGTATTACATATATTCAGTTATATCCTGTGTGTTTTTATATTTCAGCATGGCTGACTACTTGATCAGTGGAGGCACAGGTTATGTTCCTGAAGATGGATTGACAGCACAACAGCTCTTTGCTATCGGCGATGGACTCACATACAAGTGAGAAATGTCACCTTACTGGCTCATTCCATGGTATCACACACTTCACACGCTGCCAGATGTATGTGCACACACGGTACGCATGCCTGTGCACATACAGAAACACACATTAGAGTTATGCAATGTCTTCCATTAAATGTTTAGTAATATCAGGGATGACACATTTGCTTGGGTTTTATATGGAGGATTATAATGAGTAATACTACTTTCAAGGATGACTCTGAGTGGTGTCACAGACATTCAGAGCAACGTGTGTGCGTGTGTTTGTGCACATATCAGTGTGTTAATGGGTGTCGGTGTAGTTTCCTTAATGGAGGCTGTATGCAGGGTTTATCAGTGTGCAGAGGATAAATGCGGAATATTTCAGTGGGTTGAAAGGCTGACAGATTATGTCTGCTCACTGTCGGCTAAGTTTAAAAAACTGCTGCTTTGTAGGATGTGTGCTGTACAGATCACGTACACAACTAATGATACGCAGTCCTTGTTTATGGTGTTGATAGTTACCAGTCATATTGATTTTTTAGTTTAATTATGTCCTACTTTTACAGTTCTGAAGCGAGATGCTCACATCTGTCTGTTTTGTCTCTCCTCTCAGTGACTTCTTGATCCTTCCTGGTTTCATAGATTTCACTTCTGATGAAGTGGTGAGTGTCACAACACTGTCCAGTATACTGAGGAGTTTACATTTACATGAAGAGCTCCCTTTTTTTTACTTTACCTTTAGATTGTCAATCCTTTGTGCCACAAACACGTTCTTGTGCTCGAACTTAGTGAAAAAAAAGCCCATGCTTGCTGCTATTTCATACTCATGAAAACAATTCACACGTACAGACAGGTTCGGCTGTAATCCTTGTAATTAATCCCTAACTCTTTGTTATGTTCCTTAGAACGCAGGGTTGTTTATTTGGCGTGCTTTGTTTTCGTCTTTGCAAGCTCTGCTGGGACGCTAAATTAATTTCATGCCTAGGTCACATGGGTTATTGCTGGATAGCAGGTGTTCAAAACAGACACACACCTGCGTCATCCAACACTCAGCAGGTGAATTCAACAAGTCAGCCTTTAGTGTGCCCATTTGGTTGTCAAATGTGCAGCTGCAACACTGTAGGGGCAATGTTTGTGGGACAGTATCATATCAATCAAGATTTACTTTTCCTTTTGTGTTCATCAGTGTTTTAAAATAATAAAGTGGTGTTTCATTTCCCAAATGCACCCTATTTTTAGGATCTTACCTCTGCATTGACAAGGAAGATAACCCTGAAGACACCTCTTATTTCATCCCCCATGGACACAGTCACAGAGTCGTCCATGGCCATCGCCATGGCAGTGAGTACAAACACTGCACCACCTTACACACAGCTTATCTCATTATTCACTTAGCTTAGCATCTTGTTTCACAGACTCCGCCAAGACATTGCATAATAGCATTGAAGGCCTTGGTTGCTTTTTTCAGTGTTATTTCATCAGTGAATTCTTTGCTCTCATGTCTCTGATTGGCTGGTTTCAGTTGATGGGTGGAATTGGAATTATTCACCATAACTGCACCGCTGAGTTCCAGGCCAACGAGGTGCGCAAAGTCAAGGTAAGACGGACCAAGGTGACAAAAACATGAACTCACAACTGACAGAGGAAGTCATCTGTGGCACTGTAGCACCCACAACAGCCCTGTTTCACAATAAAATCTTGAACCGAATGGCCTCTAATTACTTAATACTTGTGTTAAATTCTTGCAGAAATTTGAGCAGGGCTTTATTACAGACCCAGTGGTGATGAGTCCTGGACACACAGTGGGGGATGTGTTTGAGGCCAAGACACGCCACGGTTTCTCTGGGATCCCCGTGACAGAGACGGGCAAGATGGGCAGCAAGCTGGTTGGCATCGTCACCTCCAGAGACATAGACTTCCTGTCAGAGAAGGACCACGACAGACCCCTGGAGGAGGTGGGTGTATATAGTAACTCGAGTTTATGTAAATATATTGTATATATATGTATATATATATATATATATATATATATATATATATACAACAATTATATAATGCCAAATAAGTGAGTGGAATATTAATGTACATGTAGTCTGTTCACTGTTTGAATCAATTAAACCTCTGTTTCATTCAGGCAATGACAAAAAGGGAAGATTTAGTTGTTGCACCTGCTGGAGTCACACTAAAAGAGGCTAATGACATTCTGCAACGTAGCAAAAAAGGTAACTGTGAAGTAGGTCACGCTACAGTGAAGCAAAAGTAACCAGCACTTGGACTCAGATACACACTTGTGCTTCTTTAAAATTTCACTCACTACACACTTTGACTCTCCTAGGTAAGCTCCCCATAGTGAATGACAGTGATGAGCTGGTCGCCATCATTGCGAGGACTGACTTGAAGAAGAACAGAGATTATCCTCTGGCTTCCAAGGACTCCCGAAAACAGCTGCTGTGCGGAGCTGCTATTGGTACGAGGGAGGACGACAAGTACAGACTTGACCTCCTCATGCAGGCTGGGGTGGATGTGGTCGTCCTGGTAGGTGTAGACTGCGGTGTGGTTAAGGTTTTGGTTCATATATGATATGATTCTGATGTCACTGAACATAACAGTCGGACAAATCATCAGTGAGGATACATTTAGTGGCTCTTCACATGCTTCACCCCTCATTTAAACAATTTCACTTTTCTTGAATGACAGGATTCCTCTCAGGGAAACTCAGTGTATCAAATCAACATGATAAACTACATCAAACAGAAATATCCTGAACTACAAGTAGTTGGTGGCAATGGTAAGCTCTCTTCCTGTCTTGGAGCTTTGTTCTGCATTTGTGCTGTGAACACTCCCTCTAACCCATTCTCCATGTCTCCCACACTGAGCTCTTTTCTGTGCGCCTGTTTCCCTCTAGTGGTGACAGCTGCTCAGGCCAAAAACCTCATAGATGCTGGCGTGGATGCCCTGAGAGTCGGCATGGGGTGTGGCTCTATCTGTATCACCCAGGAAGGTATGATAAAGTGTGCAGTACTGTGGACGGGTGGCTGCTGGTTTAAGATAAAACCTTGTGTGTTAAAAAAAAGTCAGCAAAATTGCAAATAAGTTTATGCGTGATAAACCTCGAGCAGGTTTATACTATATGCCCTTGTTCCTCAGTCATGGCATGCGGACGGCCCCAAGGTACATCGGTGTACAAGGTGGCAGAGTATGCACGACGTTTTGGAGTGCCAGTAATCGCTGATGGAGGCATTCAGACTGTTGGACACGTGGTGAAGGCTCTGGCTCTGGGAGCATCTACAGGTAGATAAATGTTCTCCTGTTTCCTCTGGCCTTCAGTTATTGTGATTTACATTTGGATCAGTCAGCAGACACTCGTATGTAATGACATATTGGACAGGAATCAGGAATTTGTTAAAGTGGAAATAGACAAGGTTTTTTTTTTACTTTAGTGTATCATTGAGATCCAGTGCTAGGGAGCCCCTATCTCACCCATTTTTTAGGTTTTATTAAGGCTTAAAGTCACTCATAATTTGAGTGACAGGCCCTCCACAGTGCCAGCCTCTCACCCAAATATGGTCAAAAAACCAAGATGGCGTCACTCAAAGTGTTGAACTCGAGACTTCAAAACTGGAGTCCATGAACTGATGGGTGACGTTTTGGTACTATGTTTGTTATTTTTACAGTCTATAGTAATGGTCCCCACCTACTAAGGAGTATCAGTGCAATGAAGAAAGGACTGGCAGTGGATCAAGATTATAATTATATCAGTCTAAGTTCTTTGCAGTCGCTGTCTCCAGTAATGAAAATGGCGGTCAGTGGAACAACCAATGTAACTGTGGAAAACAAAACGCAGTGTGTTGTTGCTGTGCTTTGAGGAAAACTGAAAGTGATCTGGTTGTCTTTGAGACAGCGGTGTCAACAATAGTACCATTTGGAAAGTCGAAAAGTTTTCTGTTTCCATTTTAAAGGTCCAGTGTGTAGGATTTAGTGGCATCTATCAGTGAGGTTGCAGAACTGAAACTTCTTTTGTGTACTAAGCGTGTAGGAGAACTACAGTGGGGGACACAAATACACGAATGGCCCTGTCTGTGGTCAGTGTTTCTTTTCGCCATTCAGGGCTACTGTAGAACAACATGGCGGACTCCATTGGAGAGGACCTACTTCATATGTAGAATCAAACGGCTCATTCTAAGTTAATGAAAACATGACGATTCTTGTTTTCAGGTGATTATAAACTAATAAAACATAGCTAAGAATGTTATATACTTAACCAGTGTATGCCTCTAAATCCTGGACACTGGACCTCGAAGATTACTTTCAAAATAAAAGCAGTGTAGTCTTTTTGCCCTTGGCTGTTGTCCTTTGCAATCACTGTAACTTCATCCCATTTTTTTGTCCTCCCATATCTCTGCCCTCAGTGATGATGGGGTCGTTGCTCGCGGCAACCACTGAAGCGCCGGGAGAATATTTCTTTTCAGATGGTGTGCGTCTGAAAAAGTACAGAGGAATGGGCTCCCTGGATGCCATGGAGAAAAATAACAGTCAGAAACGCTACTTCAGGTGGGGGAGGGGGGCTACAGAGGTCTGTTGTAAAATATATAGTCACTGGATGTCATGGTGACACATTTATCTCGTACTGTGTGTGAATTGTGTTTGTGTATCCAGCGAGGGAGATAAGGTGAAGGTGGCCCAAGGTGTCTCAGGATCAGTACAAGATAAAGGCTCCATCCATAAGTTTGTCCCTTACCTCATTGCTGGTATCCAACACGGCTGTCAGGACATAGGAGCCAAGAGTTTGTCCATTTTACGGTAAGTGTGAAATTGTGTGTGTGTGTGTGTGTGTGTTGGTTTTTATTGTTTAAGGACTTTTGGCTAGTTTGAGCTGTGTGTCTTTGCGTCAGGTCGATGATGTACTCGGGAGAGCTGAAGTTTGAGAAGAGGACCATGTCTGCTCAGATGGAGGGAGGAGTCCACGGCCTCCACTCGTAAGTCTGACCTTTAACCCCTGACCCCCAGTTTCTGACCTTTACTGCTCCTCTGCAGCCCGTTCTTACTCCATCCCCTCTTCTCATGTCGTATTTTGTGCATCCTCAATTCCTTTCCTCACCTCCTCTCCCCGTGTTTTAGTCCCTCCTACCCCCAAGATGCATGCAGAGGAGGCCAGGAGGAGATGCGAAGAGAGAGGCAACAGGCGTTTAACAAACTGAGACATCCATGCTATGGAGCCGTCATTTTAAAGTGATAGCAATGGGGGAGACTGGGGTTGGTTGGCACTCTTTTCACTATCTGACATGTTTCTCTGGCATAATTTATTCTAGAAACCAGAAATTAAAAATGTTTTCATGTACACAAATGTTCTCTACAATTAGGTTATTTTTGATTTAAGTCAAGTTGTCATTTGCCCCATCCCCATAAAGGTTTGGTTGGCAAATGATTAAAATGCTATAGTTAGAAAAAAACTAAAATAAAACAGCCCAAACAAATGGTTGTAACAAACAAGAACCAGAAAACATGAACATTTCTAAGAATATATACCCATGTTTTTAAAAAAACAAAACAACCCTTTTAAGCACTTTATCAGTGGGAATGTCTAATTATGTCTGAACTGACATAATAATGATGAAATAGAATTCAGTTAAATTGCAGCTGTTAATTTTACAGTTGGTTGGCTCATGTGCTAACCAGCCCCCAAATCAGTGTGCCAGCCAACCCCCACTCACGTTTGACCCGATTTTGTGATAAAATTATGTTGGCCACTTTCCATCCCTCAACACAGACTTTCAAATCTTATATCAAAATGTAGGTGATTCCTTCGCTCTTAACTAGAAGAACACTAAACACTAAAACAGAGTTAGTCTGCAGATCACTTTTCTACTTTTGATAGTACAAAACATAAATGCTTCCCTCACCAAAAAAGGTTAGTGACTTTAAAATGTTTTAACATAGTAGACAAGTGCAAGTAAAAAAAAAAAGGCAAACATTTTGATGTCACATTTTTGTTTCTGTGACCTGTGAAAGGACTGTAAAATAGCTGTGTGCCAAATGACCCCGGTCTCCCCTAAATATGACGTGGCGCACCGCTGCATCATCTGTTCATTATTTTTTTTAATAGCTTACTGCTGTATTTTATGATGTCAGATGACCATAACAGTGTCCACCACAAATTATATATTTTTACTTTTAATTCAACGCACAACGTGGCATGGTGTGACAAGAATGCATGGACATTTTTATTTCTTTTAATTCACATCTGATGATCCAACACATTCTCACTCCGTCCTCGTCACATTGACATTTGGTCATGGATTTTCCACGTCTACACGTACATGACGTGCAAGGTACCCTGGGTACGTTGGTTGTTGACACCTTGTCAAGTTCTGCCTGTTACACGCAAAATACACTTTTTCACAGGAAATTTACTGTTTACATACAGTCTCTTTCAAAATAAAGGCACTATGTTGGTACAGTTCTGCAAATTGGCGTTTTTTTTTTTCTCCTTCAACAACAAACACACATGGTTGGGTTTAGGCAACGAAAGCACATGGTTAGGTTTAGGGAAAGAGCAGGGTTTGGCTTTAGAATCTTACAGGACACGACCCATCCACCACCCCACCTGACAGTCCGACTTTTGCTGCCTCAACTTTAGTCCTTGTCCCGCCTCATTTCCCCCTGACACTGCTGGGCGCCATCTAACTTTAACGGCAACCGTCCGCGAATAATGTTTGACACTGCAAGTCACTGCCCGACCACCGGATTTTGACAACTTTGGAGTGAGACCAGGCTCGATGATGTTGAATAACTAATACAACTTAAGAATATAAAGGAACACTTACATTTATAGAGTCCTGCTCCTGTCACAGTGTGTCACTCCTCTTTTATATGTCATGGGTGCTGAAAAGAATTCCGCAAAAGATACACCAGTGCATCCTCATTCATTCGGCAAACCTCCTCTCTCCTCGAGATGCATTCTAGGAACTGCCGCATTCTTCAAGATGGCACACTGAGACAAACAGCAGGACAGAGGAGAGAGGAAACGAGGAGGCGCAAATTAGAGAAATGAGAAGAGCCCCTCTTTGTCTCTTTTCTGTAGACCCTTTTCTACTGTCTAAATATTTTGGTGGCACTCACATTGTGTCTCTGAGATAAACCCTTTGTCAGAAACCTGTTACTGTCAAATGGAATTTACATGTGCTTAGCAGCATCAACATTTGTCTTCTCTCTTCCTCTTTTCTTACCCATGCTATCACATTAGATATTCTTTTGTGCCATGTAAGTACGTCCATGTTGTTATCACACCTCCATCTTCTTCTTTCATCCACTCATCTCCACCTTAAGATTGCCTTTATAACAGTGATACGTTACTGCAACACAAGAAACGCTTACACTCATCTTTTTCCTTTTTCATGCTCAGTTACGAGAAACGACTGTACTGAGGCAGGAGGAAGAGGAAGCACTCGAGCAGGACCTATTGTCCCGACACCAGCAGCTATGAGCAGATGCACCGGGCGCATGTGATCAAACTACAAACACAAAGTTGCTGTATAACATACACACTCTGACAATCTGACACTGCTTTTCTGTCTTCCTCTCTTTATCTTCTCTGTCCTGTCTCTGATCCCTTCAAAGATAGACGAAACAATACATTTTAACCTGAATCTAAAGTACAAACTTTATACAACAAACATTGCAGAGGTGCAGCCGTATATATTTCTACGCTCATTTAATGTATCACAGATGATATTTCATTTTTTTGTAGGGAATCAGGCAGTCTGATATTTTACTTACAGAATAAAAATGTTTAACAAAAAGCAGCATGTCTTTGGCATAATGTTTCACACGTTCAACATTTTATTCCAATAAAAAATTACAGTAACACAAAAGTTAAATAGCCTCATTATCAGATCTCTGCTGAAGTTTACTGAGCCGGGGGAAAACATGTAGGAATATAATACAATTGTGTTCTTATTATCCTCTTACTACACCTGTTAGTTTTTGTTTAAGGAAATTCTATGTAATTTCTCTAGCAGGTAAAAATTTTACATAATGGATGCTCTGCTCTGATCGCTGTGCATGTAATGTCACCGCTGCTGTTGCAGAAGGGAGCAAAGCATCAGCCTTAATTCACATATGTGGCACAAGGAGCGCTATACAGGAGTGATCATGTGTAAGCTCACTCTGGATTTTCCTCTACTCATCTCATTTAGCACAAAAAAAACTTTTGAGTGACAAGACAGAAGACATGTACACTTTATATTTAAGTTATCTGATTATAATTATAATGATTATAATCCCCTACAAATGAGTGAGTCACTCATGTGACATGTTGTGATCTTCTATAGTTTGATTTTGCGAAAACACTTTATTAATACATGGCTATTGACTGTACATAACACATAATAGTTATCTGTCTTTATTTCAAGATCAGTAAACACACAAATAAATAAATGATGAGTCAATGGAATAGCGCTATGAGAAGGGTGAGGGGAAGGGTGGTAACAAACCAGTTGCTCAGTTTAGAAGTTCTTTCAAGTTGATTTGTGTGATTTCTCATTTTTCTGGTAGGTGCTCAACATCTTTGGTAGCACATATGTCGCTTTATGATCAACAGTGGATCTTAATTTTGTCATATCTTCAAGCAATTTAATGAGCTATTGCGCTGGTTGGCTAAATTATTCGACAGTTTATTTCTTGAGGGTTACAGAAAATACAGAAAATATAATTGTCTTCTTCTATCACCCATCCTGAGGTTTATGAATGTTGCATGAATAAAGATAATGTCAAAAAGGACGTTTTTTAAATTGTGTTTTAACATTTTTGTCATATCTCCAGAAGCAAAAAGTGTTGTTTTTCCTCATTGCCACTAGAGGGCAATATATTCAAAATTTAACCACCTCAATTTGTAATTTGGTGTTTTCATTGTGTGTGCCCAGACTTTAGTCATGGCAAAACCGGGTGCCACAGTTTGCCACCCACTAATAATGATAATAGTAATTGAAGAAAAAAAAAAAAGGAAAATCTCGCAAACTCATCCTGTTTACATGAATTGTCTTTAATTCCAAATTTGTTGTACCACACTGAAATAACATCATAGTCTTCAAAAATCCTGTAAGGAAAGAATTACAATTCATGCCAAATGTCTGTTTTTACGATGAAATATAAATTTGCCAACTTTGTACACAACTTAATGGACTTACTTTTTATACGATGAGATCCTCTGACAGCGTCTCATTTTTCTCCACTATCCACATCAGCGCTGTAAAATGAAACATTGCTTGAGCCCATAATGTTTGTCCATTCACTGTTAAAGAGGGCTCCTTTCTCTTTCATAGATTTTGTGAATTGCCCCCACAAGATAGCTTCAAATATAAAAAAAACTCCACATCAGTTTTACAAATATTAAACCTCCTGTTTAAGTTAACTCCTTGAAAGCATTTGCACTCTGTATCACAAGATATTTGATCCTTGACATGAATGCGTAACTGGAATGAGCAATATCATTATATCAACAGTAGAATATCAACAGAGTATCAACAGTATTTATAGAAGATAAGTTGGGTCTAAATTAAAATAATTTCGTTTCAGAAATTATTTTAATTTGTATAACTTTCAGATTTAACACATTCTTAGTCCCAACTTCTCAAATACCAACGCTTGGTCAGTGGCCCCACGTTTCAAACTATAATGCTCTAGGTACCAATCCAGTGTCAGTTTTGGATACTCAGGGATGGTGTGTTCCCCCTTTACATGAATTGTGTCTTTTCAAAATAAACCTTTCACAGGTAATGTACAGTTTCAGCTCATTAAATGCATACAGTCTCTGGATATGAGGGCTGCAGTTTACATGTGTACTTAGGCAACAAAAGCATATGGTTACGTTTAGAAAAAATACCATGCTCTGGCTCAAAATAACTGTGCTTGTAACTAATGTCAGCATCATGTGCCATACATCAGTCGCATATGCTGCACTAACTAGAACTATAGGTTGTTATTAAAATAACTCAAATGACTTTTGGATTTACATGGGACATGAAGATTTTGTTTGACCCATCCACCCCCACTCTCACCCACTCTATGCAGACCTTCTCATTCTTTAGACTACAGCAGTTGCTTGGAGTGTCAAAAAATCGGCCCTGAAGGTCTCATACCACAGCTAAAGCGTGCCTCTGTGCGTCGGTATCTAACACCAAAGGCCACTGATCAAGCACTGGTATTTGACGAGCTGCAGGTGAGACCAGGTTGTCAGAGTCTTCTATTTCTGTACAATGTCATGTGCATTTTAACCACAACTAGAATTTTATTACTTTCTACAATTCAATGGTGTCACTGCAAACACTCAGAGTGTCAATTTGTTTGCACACATTAACAAACTCTGCCTGTACAGCCAGATCCCATTCCAGCTGCTTGCTTTCACTCAGGTGTTTAGTCCCTGCCAGCCGGCCGGATCCGCGACTATCCTGGGAGGCTAAGCTGAGGGTTCGGTAACGCCTGTGGTAAGACAGGTGAGGGATTGCTCGTGGGAGGCTGCTTTGAGCAAAGTTTTGACCTCTGTTGGCCCAGGAATGTGAGCGTAGCTTTCCTGTCTCCTTGGGTTTGCTGCACAGACCCTGGGTTGAACCTGAGACACTTTCTTTCCAGTCCCATTGCTCTGGTGACATTGGTGACTTGCTGTGAGATGTCAAAGAACCATGTGGCTGGGAGGGTCTTGAACTGGACAGGGTGTTCTCTTGATCCATGTCACCACAGGAAGAGGTTCGGTATAGGGCATTTTCCACAGAGCTAGGCCCTTGCTTTGACTCACTTTGGTTAGGTGAGCTCAAAGAGTGGCTGGAGGAAGCATGGAAGAGTCTTGGCAAACCAAAGATACTATGAGAGAATAGAGATTCATTGAACAGAGCCTGGTCAATGCTGCGGGACAAATCTATGGGAGATGGGGGCCGCAGATCCACAGTAGAGTCAGTCTCCAGTCCTAAGCTATCAAATGATGATAGCTGAGACTCAGCTGCATTTTTAGGCTTGTGCGGTGGGCTTGGGGGTGTAGGTAGAGGTAGTACAGTGCTCCGAGTCTGGCTGGCTTTGGGGACACAGTCTTGCCCATTTCCAGGAGGATCCACCATTGAAAAAAGAGGAAGGGCCTCTGACTGGCCTTTAGTGATGACACCACAGACCACCAGCTTTTCCTGCTTACCCTGGGACCAAGAATCATGAGAGGAGAGGACAGAAGAGTCCGCAACTCCTTGAGAGGGCAGGGTCAGCCCTCGTGAAGGGGAGCTGCAGGAGAGGCGGGACCAAGATCCTGGCCGAGGATGAGTTATGGTCTTGATAGAGGAATTGTTCTGACAGAACAGAGGGTGTGTACCAATCAGAGACAAACCCAGACACACACCAACCTCACACAGCCTGCAACCTACCTGATAGCCCCACCAGGGCCAGGGCTGGAACCCATAGCCATCAACCCCACCCAAACCAAGGGCATGCAAGATCCCATAAAACTGGAGGCCTCCACATCCTAACAAACACAACGAAGCCCCTACTCCAGCTCCTGCTGCCCTGCCCCAATCCTCCACTTTGGCAAAGGGGCAACTTGCAGGTCGCGTCACTTCAGGAGATCCTCCACTCTCTCCATTGTCATTCAGCCTGTAGATGTGTTTGGTGTTGAACTGCATTAAGCAGTAGAAAATGAGGTAGGAGCATGAGAGAAAGACAGTGAGACACACAAACACACTCTGAGGGAATAGCAGGATCATGGAAGGGAGGCTGTGAAAGAGCTGGAGCATGCCAACACACCCTAGAGAGACTCCAGAATACAACAGGGACAAACACAGTAACAGGCATGGTTTGGGCAAGGCTGAAAACGAGGTGGAATTAGCAAGTCGGAGTGAAAGATGCATGCGTGAGCGCAAGGAAAGAAGGAGGAAGGCAAGGGAGAAGGCTGAGATCAAACAGGGGAAGGGTAGCTCAGAGAGCAGCAGAGAGCCCAGAGGGGGAAGACGATCTTGGTGATTGTAAGCATCATAGAGCAAACAGAAAGCTTGGATCCCGGCAAATGCTAGGAGGAACAAGTGCAGCAGGGTGAAATAGGGGCTTCCCGGGGGACAGCGCAGGGGCAGGCCTAGCAGGCAGACCACAGAGATTAGGCCAAATACAGTAAAGACAGACCCCAGGCCATAGATGTGTGCTTCCCACGCAAATCCCCATGTGGCAAGGGCAGAGTTCCAGTCCGAGTAAAGAGGGACAAAAAGGGAAGCGCTGAGGGCCAGAGTGGGGCGTAGGGACTCGTTGGGGGTAAAATCATCTGGGTAAGTGGGAGTCCAGGACTGGTTTGATGCTTTACAGGGTGTGGCAGATGTGTCTGTGGTGCCATTAAGCAAGAGTGTGCCACTGGTCTGTGAGAGATGCCGGTCATCTTCCTTGGAGTCACCTGTAAAGCAAAAACAGTAACATAAAATATTACCAAGCTATTGGTTGTGTCACCAGAGAACCAAAAGGTAGTAATTTCAAAGGTTCAGTGTGTAGGATTTAGGGGGGTACACTGGCAGAAACGTAATATAATAAGTATGTTTTCTTTAGTGTATCATCACCTGAAAATAAAAATCATGTTTTCGTTACCTTAATGAGCCGTTTATATCTACGTATGGAGCAGGTTCTTGACCATAGAGATCGCCATGTTGCACCACCATGTATGTACAGTAGCCCAGAATGGACAAACCAAACACTAACTCTTTAGGGCCATTTGCATTTTCATGTTTTCATGTCGGCCGCTGTAGTTAGCAGCCTCTCCATGACGAGAATGTCGCAAAGTACAAATCTTTAATGTAAAACTGCTGTATTCAGTGCTTTTACCTGTTTAGATCACCTGGTCCATTTGTTTTGGAGAGGACGAGACCTCTGGGCCTAATTCTGCTTATGGTAAAAACCTCATAAACATCTGGATCAGAAATAAGGTGAGCACATTAAAGGTAAGCACATATTGGCAGGTGACTATGGAGAACAAAAAATGACATAAGTATAAATAAATAAATAAATAAATAAATGTATAAATAAATAATTAAATACACGAATAAATGAAAAACCAAGGACATTTTGGTAATAAAAAAGGCTATTTCTGTATTTTTACATTTATTTATTTATACATATATTTATTTATTCTTTTATTTCTACATTTATTTATTTATTTATACATTTATTTATTTATTTCCACATTTATTTATTTCCACATTTATTTATTTCCACATTTCCACATTTATTTATTTCCACATTTATTTATTTATTTATTTCCACATTTATTTATTTATACATTTATTTATTTCTGTGTCAGTGTCACACAGAAATGTAAATATGCTAATTAGGTAGGCAGGCCTACGTTAGTAAAGCCCGATTGGTCAACTGGGCAAACCAGACAGAAGCAAACGATTTCAAATCCCATGAGCGTCTCAATTGCTGCCTTCTCGTACTGTGGGAAATTAAAAACACATCTACAACACAGAGGAAAGACAGCAAATTGGGCAGTTGCCTAGATGTCTAGAGCAGAGGCGATTTCTTTAGGACTGCAAGGGAAGCTCAGCTTCCCCTAAAATGTCAAAAATTGAATGGTCAAATATGTACGGTTGTGTTAACATTTCATTGACTACAGATGCGTTAAAACACGTTCATCTCGAAGACGAGTTCGTTCAGAATCAGCTACTTATCGATGTTGTTAACTTCTCATACATTCCCGTAGCGGAGTTTTCTCATACGGTCTATGGCATTTGCCTGTAGAAGCTGAGCGTCCATGCACTTCAATGGGACTGCAGGGAGCAGTTTTTTTCATTGCCTCGAAACTCGACGGTCATTGGATAAATGCCACGATTTTGTCCCGCCCCCGGACGCTCAGCGTCTCTGGGGGTGAATGGAGCTGTGGGCGGGCCTCGGCCGGGCTGGACGCTGAGCTTCCGCATGATGATTGGAGGATCAGTCGAAAGGCTGAATCCCGTTTTGATTGACAGCTATTTGGAGATTTGACAGCTCAGCTCAGCTCAGTCCCATCGCGGATTTTGCAAGCGGAGTCTTCTGAGTCATAGCTGTCAAGTCTCCCGTTTTGGCCGAGAAACTACTGTATTTTACCTCTCTTTCCCGCCGTCCTCCCGTATTAGTATTCTCCCGTAAATCTCCCGTATTATAATAATAAAAAACATTCCTCTGCCTCTCCAAACTGAACTCTGTCACTAGCCTCGCGAGAACTGCCACCTGCAGCAGTCTGGGTGGCAGTTATCGCGAGGTTAGTGCCGACAACGGGAACAAACCCGGAACAACAACAGAGAGAGATGGATGGATGAGACGAAGGAGAAGGCATTCCTGCCAAAAAAAACAAAGAAGTCCTGCAAATATCTCGAAAAATGGGACAGCGACTTTACTTTCCTACAGAGGAGCAGGATGGGGCACATTATGAACTGAAAATATGTTTAAGCAATAAGCCCCGAGAAGCCGTGAGTTACAGTGATGTTACAACGGCTGAGGGGCGTTCAGGGCCCCTCCGCCGTTGTAAAATCACTGTAACTCACAGCTTCTCGGGGCTTATAGCTTTTATAAAACGGTTACCCTACATATAGCCCATAAAATAAACACACACACAGAAAAAAAAAATCAATTTATTGGTAATAATGCAACAATAAAACTGAGAACTATTCATTCTTCCACCAAGCAAGATCAAGTGGACAGAATGGTTGCCAAGCAACACAGATGCTGCGGTCTACCAGTGGGTTACACTGAGTTTTACAACGGCCCTGAACGCGGCTCAGCCAATCACATTTAAGGATGGGAAGCACCCGTTTTATAAACAATAAATAAATGTGCTTCATATACCCTTTGTGTTTTCATTTAGGCTGTATTATAACGTAGGAATGTTCACAGCATTTCAGTGTCAACAAAGGTTGGCCTATCAGATTCTGATCACCTAACTGTAGTTAGTAAGCGGTTGACAAGTTGTTTTTAGATATCTTGTACACCTGTCTTAAAATGTCAGGGATACTGGAGCTTGGTTGGGGTGGTGGGACGGCTCGCAGTGAGCACCGGAAAATTTCCCTTATTTTCAAATCCAAAACTTGACAGGTATGGTTCTATGGCATGAGTGTGGTTGAAAAATGGCTTCAATTAAATGTTCCTTTTATAAGTTACTGCCTCGCTAAAATATGACAAATTTTATGATGTAAATTTAAAGTGAGCTTCCCCTGTTTGAAAGACCAGCAGCCGCCACTGAATTGAAGCTCACCTGCTTTTGGGACACACCGTTGGAGACATTGCACAGTTGTTCGGCGTGTGTGAGAGAACAATTCATCGGAGGATGGCACAGTATGGGATAAGGTAATGTGTGTAACGTTATGTCAATCTATAAAAATTCCGTCTAGTCTGTCTTATTTACATTCAGGGTGCTTTTGCCAGTGGTGGAAAGAGTACTGAAAATCTGTACTCAAGTACAAGTACTGTTACATTGCTAAAATATTACTCAATTACAAGTAAAAGTACTGGTGTTAAAATGCATTTTAACTTTTGCTTTACTAGTCTTTTGCAGACTAGGGCTCTAAATTTTGTGTGTTTTGCTTTACCAATAGTTAAAATGCATTTTAACTGAAGAGGTGAAAAGTAACTAATACTCTGAGTAGTTTTTTTGGCGAATACTCTGTACTTTTACTTGTAATTGAGTAATTTTTTAGCAATGTAACAGTACTTGTACTTGAGTACAGATTTTCAGTACTCTTTCCACCACTGGCAAAAGCACCCTGAATGTAAATAAGACAGACTAGACGGAATTTTAATAGGTTGACATAACGTTACACACATTACCTTATCCCATACTGTGCCATCCTCCGATGAATTGTTCTCTCACACACGCCGAACAACTGTGCAATGTCTCCAACGGTGTGTCCCAAAAGCAGGTGAGCTTCAATTATATCAGGAGGTAAAATATATTGTGGACGTCCAAACGTCGCTCCCTCTTCCTCTGTCACCGAGCGGATTTGAAGTTCGTGGGCAGCTTCTTGGAGACCATCTAGCACCACGTCAACTTCTATGTCCCTATCAGCTGAGAGTTGAGCTAAATCTTCGAGTAATCTCTTGAAACGAAACTGAAGATAGTCGGTAGGTTCGCTGTTATCGAAACTGTCCGCTAATGCTCTTAAATCAGCAGCAATAGCCCGCACAAAACTATCCATTGCTAATAGCAAACTAAAGGCTAACGTGAGAGCCAGCCAAATCAAGGCAGCACTAGTAGATCCGATCTAGAGTGCCTTGCCTCTCTCAACGCACTCTAATCCGATCCAATCACATCCACTGACGTAGGCCTGCCCACCTAATTAGCATATTTACATTTCTGTGTGACACTGACACAGAAATAAATAAATGTAGAAATAAATAAATGTGGAAATAAATAAATGTAGAAATAAATAAATGTAGAAATAAATAAATAAATGTGGAAATAAATAAATAAATAAATGTATAAATAAATAAATAAATGTAGAAATAAAAGAATAAATAAATATATGTATAAATAAATAAATGTAAAAATACAGAAATAGCCTTTTTTATTACCAAAATGTCCTTGGTTTTTCATTTATTCGTGTATTTAATTATTTATTTATACATTTATTTATTTATTTATTTATTTATACTTATGTCATTTTTTGTTCTCCATAGGTGACGTTCCAAACAGGATAGAAAAACACTGACTTGTAATGTTAAGCTGCTTTATTCAGTATTTTTACCATTTTTAATCACCTGGTCTGTTTGTTTTGGAGAGGAAGAGACCTCTGAGAGTAATCTGGCTACCAGTAAAAACCTCCTGAACAATAAACACTGAAGGAATTCTTATCAAGAGAAGTTTAAGCTGAGTGCAATCTGCAGTCCTCAACACTAGATAGCATTAAATCCCCCTAAACCTTACACACTGGACCTTTAAATGTGACATAAAGTTTTTAGCTGGCAAATGGAGAGAGCATGTTAACACAATAAGATGGTGAACATGCCAAACATTAGCTGTAGAACATCAACATATTAGCCTTGTCATCATTAGCGTATTAGCATACAAATGTTAGCATTTAGCTCAGAACACTGCTGTGCCCAATAAACAGCCTCATTTTGCTGTTAATTGTGTACTTGCGTTACTATTGTTTTAGTCTTGAGTTATTAATAGCTAATTTTATTATTGATGACATTGATTTACAGATGAAACCATCATGATAATACAACCAGTGAATACAGTAGAGTAAATTATATCTACAATCATTGTCCAAAAAGAGAGCAGGGGAGATTCTGCCGTGTGTGAAGTTAATCCATAATAAAACAGAGCAGGCTTGTAACTGGGAATCTCTAACTGGGTCACAGAGAGAGTGGAAGCATGTGGATGTAGTATGTGTGTGTGTGTGTGTGTAAGAGTGAGAGATGTGTGTTGATTAGCCAGTATTGACCTCATTGCTGCTCTCATTCTGTGTGGCTATTATTATGCACGGTCAAGAGGTGTTATGCTGTCCTTTGTGTTGCATCCTTTCCACTAGAACATGCAGAGGTATTTAACTTTCACATCTGATTGTGATTGTGTAACCACTAAATAATGTAAGCATCTCATTCTCTTGCTGAAATAATGCCCAGAGTATGCTGTATGGAGCCACTAGAATCAGGGAACCTACTGGTTATAACAGGAGCTTGTCTTATTTCTGGTCTTCAATTAGCAGTGAAGTGATTGAGTCAATGCAGAAGCCGCAAACAAACGGTGAGATAGCTTTTAAAGAAGGGATATATTTACTGAAAAATGTGATTCATTTACTCAACAAACTGACTGGTATTAAATGCATAGGCAGCTTGAGTATACAGGTATTTTCTCACACAGTTCCGTCAAAGCCCTCCTTCCCCTATGCTTGTGGACACAACACATCATTTACTTTGACAAGTAAGTGCTATCATGTGTGTGTGTGCACAGCAAATACTGTATGTGCAGGTGTGCACCACATTAACCTCTGTGTGTGGGTAAAGGACGCTGACTGCAGTGGGAATGAAATGTTTCTGCATCAACAAGATAGTGGAGGACTGAATGGGAGAATCTGGGATAAAGGATTGAGAGGGAAAGACAGAGGAGAGGAAGAGTTAGAGAGGAAAGTGAAAGCTTGGGGGGAGTGAAGTGATGCAAACCGTTCTGTGAATGTAAAACAATTGTGTGTGCCAGCAGAATACAAAACACAAACACTGCAGTCATACACAGACTTGGGGTGTTGCTGAATTTATTTTAGTTATTTACTAAAGGCAACACTATAAATGCGGCCATTCTTGAGAGGCAGTGTGATTGTTGTCAGGTTTAGTAAATAAGGAATGCTCCAAATACATTAAACGCCATCCAAGGCAGGACTCTTACCTTTATCTGCATCCATGCTGACAGCTCCTCTGTGCAAAATATCACCTGTAAGATCAATCAATCCATCCTTGGTCTCTTTCACTGGGCCAGTCGCCTCCTGCATGATAACAGAAGGGCCTGTGCTCCATATCCAACTTGCGACTGATGGAGTGGGGCGCTCAGGGCTGGGCCCAGGTCCAGCAGACAGCGGTGAAGTGGAGTCCTGGTCTGATGGAAGTGAGCCAGATGGTAACTGGCTGTCAGTCGTCTCATTCTGCGAGGCTGGGAAATTTGGCTGATTCTCACCAGTCTGTGTAGAATGCAATACAGATCCAGTGCTTGTCTCAGCTGGCTGATACTTTAATGTTTGTCCCTGGGTAGGTTGAGGTGGTACTCCTCCTGATGATGGTTGCGCACTCTCCTTAGAAGTGGTATCTTCTGTATCTGTGGGTCTGGATATGATGAGTCCCTTCTCATAAGGATACAAAAGAGATGTCTCTGTGCTCTCCTCTGAATCAGCGTATTCACCGATCACACCTTGTCTGTCCAATTCCTCTGATGACGATAAGGGCCAACTCACAGGTAAACCAAGGAAGTCAATATTCTCTGTCCCAAACATGGGATTCCTTGGTGCTAAAGCAGATCCATGAGGTCTCTGTGGCACTGCTGTGTCAGTGTCTGGCTCTTGTGTTTCCTTGACATTTTCTCTGGTGAAGGCTATGACATGGAGTGAGAGAGGCAGGGAGAGCAGGAGAAGATAAAGATTCCAAAGAGAGAGCATGGCGAAAGTCTGCAAACTCCACCGCAAAGTCACATGCTGTAGGTTTCGGAAGGTATTGTCCAATCACATGCTTGACAGATCTTTAACCTGAGGTCTCTGATGGTCTCATTCTTAACACACCTGGGGAAAAAAGAAATGTAGATCACATTCAAGACACAATCACTGCAACCACTCATCAAACATTTTGTATTGCTACGCTGGGATTTCTGTCCCTGGGGTGAGCACTAAAATGCAAATACTGGACATGAAAAGCATTCCTACACCCCTTCTCTCTGACAAAGTCCGGTGACATACACACAGTACAAACAGTAGAGTGCGGAGATTCATTCATTCATGATAACAGAACGTGAAGAGACATTAACTGCTTCCTTGTAGCCGGTTCCAGTCCAGCTTTCTTACCTCATCAATAGCCCACTCTGCTGCAGCCTCTTTAAACATATATGCTCCCCCGTGTCGCTGCATGCCTGCAGTCTCTCTCTGCGTAGCACTCTGTGTCCTTTCATACTCACTGTGCTGTGCCCCTCTTCTCTCCATCAGACAGTCGACACACGGGACAGACCCCACCTCCTCGAGACAACCCCCGCTGTCCCACACTGCTGCTGCGCTGGTCTGACTGTCAGTTTGACTGTTTGCACAATCCCGTCCTCCTGAATATGAGGCAGAATCATCTCGTCCTGCTGTTCCCCACACACACTCACACACATCCCTCTGCTGTGTAGGATGTACTGTATGCAGTGTTTAGTATGAGAAGAGAAGAGGACTGGGAAGGACAGAAAAAAGGAAGGGAAAAAAGGCATAAATATGTCATGGGGGCCAAACTCACTCGTCAACCATCAGGCAGTCAGTACCCTGCACTGAATGAACCAGTGCCACAGATCGATATATGCTATTGAGTCTAATTTATGACTGATGCTGTGTCCTTTCTCTTAAAGTAGCCATCACATGAACAATTCAGTTTGTGTCACGAACAGTGGATGAAGCAGGAAATTGTCTTTGAATGGCATACATGCATAATGCATCATAGCAGTAACTTATGTACATGTGTACTAGACATACAGCACCTCTGGGCAGAGTGGATGCACATTTAACAAATAATTGCTGAAAAATTACCACTTGTGACCTTGTTGCCGTGCCATTACTGTGGCAAGAGCCTTTGAAATGATTGATTTCTCTCTAATGGTGCCATGTTAGTTCGCCTTCTTTATTTTCTTGTTCACGTGTGCTGTTTTTACCCAATGGCCTCGTGGCCCAATTCAATTCCCAAGGATGGTTCTAAAATAGACACTGATCCACATACCTTAGGATGCATTTAGAGTCAGGGACTTTAAAGCATAGTCACATGTATATGCTGTCTCTGTCTGGCTATTGTAAGGATCTGAAAAGTTATGTTTTAAACTCCCCACTGACCATTTCTGAATTAGCAGGACACATGATTTTTCAAGCCAGGATTATTGTTGCGTGGGAATGCTGCCAAACGCGCATTCATTCTTCTTCTATCCACAAAGATTTGATAAATACGATTCGAGCTGCATCCCAAACAAATCTGCCAAATATATATTTAGCACAAAACACAAAGACGTAAAGGCTTATTCCGCATGCCAAGAATAATGTTGGCTGTGACAGTAAATACCACAGCCAATAATGATGAGAGCAGTTTACCAACTGTCTCCCAAGTTTCATCTTGCTTCTGTGCAAGCTTGCAGGATAAAGAGCGCCTTTGCTCACGACAATGGGATTTAGAGTCACAGAAACACAGATTGAAAGACAGTGAAGGCTATTTCAGATCATTTAGACAGGCCAGTGAAGATAGGAACTTCCCGAGGGGTGTGATTAACCCGCTGTCTGATGAGGACACAGGAAAGCACCAACCCAGCCGTAACTAAAGGGACTGGAAAGGAACAATGACAGGCCAAACATATGAGCTCAGTCAGGGACATGGCCAAATTATTGCCGCCTCACACTTGCTATCCTAATTCATTGGGCAACTGGTCTCTGTTTAGACAAGTCATCCTCCAACAAGACAAAGTCAGCAGGGATTGGGGTCCAGCTGGGAATGTGGACAGTGAGGACAAGACACAGAAACAAAGCTGCACAAGCAAAGAAGAGGATAAAAACAAGCTACGGCTCTGGTTAGGATGGAGGGTGTGGATAAGATAAAATTATATGCTGTAAATTGAGTCCTACTAAGCATGTCCATGCCTACATAAAAGCCCTGCATGTTACCTGACCTCTTAGCTTTAATGATCAGGGTAAAAGAATATGTTTACAGTTAAAAAGGTAATTTAATTTAATGACTATGTTAAGGTAGTCTTTGTTTCAATGCAAATGTTATTCCCAAATGTACACATTTTCTTTGAATGTTTGTTTCTTCAAAAGGTTAAGAGGTTAGCACACACAGAAAAAAAACCCATGTGAGTATAATAGGAAAGTACAGCTGATGAAACCAAAGGCAAGCTATCAAAAGTGTCCTTTTTGCATTGAAGTGACAGTGCTAGCTTACCTGTACTCTCTACTTAGTGACAAACAATTGATATGACACTCAAAACTCACTCACCACTGCAATATCCTCACAAATGCATTATCCATATGACTGACCCTTCGCTAAGCCCCGCCCCTTTGTGATGATCCGTCAAACTGTCAGAGCTAGCATGGGGCCCAAGCCGTCACTAATTGGACTCCCTGAAGAAATATTATCACATTTTTGAAAAAAAAACAAAAAAAAACACCTCAACAAAAACAAAGTTTTTAACGAAGAGCTTTACTGAATGAACTTTAGCTAACATTAATGTTAGCTAGCATTAGTTCATGTTAGCTAACATAGTTTACATGGGCGTGCTCTCCGTGAGGCTCTACACTGCTTATTACGCACTGCCTAACTTTTTTTTTAATCTCAGTAATGGGAATCAAACACTATTAATTTCGTTGTGCATTTTTCTGCTCAGTATGATGACAATAAACAGAACTGAACTAAAATTTCTAAGGGTTATTTTTCATTTGAGATAAAATAAAATCACATATAATTGCTAAGTGATTTCTTTCTGAAATGGTAGGCCTATATGTTTTTCATGACTACCTTGGTGCAAAGGCGTTGTGCTGTGTTGTTATGATGACTGTGAATCGATCAAAGAGTTTAGTTTTGTACAGTTCATTTTAAATGCAATTTATTTTCCATTCTATCCAATTGTACAGGTTAGTGCTGGCAGCATTTACATCACTGATGACACAAACATTGCCATTTTCCCAGAGGTTTCAGGAAACTTTTCTACTATGAACCTCACCCACCGTGGGCATTATGAGGTGCACGGAGATCAGGGGCCAAGCATGACCCTTGTGACCCCTGTGAACAGAGCACCTGTCCCCTTCTCCTCTCCCTCGCCCTCTGTCCTCAGCGAGTTCAGGAAGACCACCAGTAACAGGAACCCCAAGACCAATTGTTTTTTTCAGACCATTGCAAAGGTAAAGGTTACTACTTGATCATGCAGTTGACATTTGCAGCTGAAATGTCATTCAACAATATATAAATGTAAATGTAATTCTACAACCTTCCCCCAATCAGAACAGTACTGTTTATTACTGATTATTATTTATTATCTGGAATTGTTGTATTATGGATTTGATTGTGAACTACTGGATGACTTAATCTTCCCTCAGGGAGAAATAAAGTATCTATCTATCTATCTATCTATCTATCTATCTATCTATCTATCTATCTATCTATCTATCTAACTGACATTCTCAAGAACAGTGGTGACTCGCTTCTCGGAAGCAGAGGCAACTGTTGAGGGCATCACCGCAAAAGTGAGGGAGGCTTTGGAGACTGAGGAGGGTAATAAAACATTTGATATGAAGCAGAATCTGATTTAGATTGTGAATTACATTGTGTGCTTTTTATATGCACTAACACAGATATCTTGAATTATTGCCTGTATTATCCTTTATTGTCTTCAGTTCAAATGGATGATAAAGTAAAACATTAAACTTTTAACGATATCATGCCTGCTGAGCAACATTGAAATTTAACTGAGCATGTCAATTTCACAGTGTACCACACAGAAAAAAAAACAAAAACAAAGAAAACCTACTGATGTTGATGGCGTCTGCAGAAATGCTGGCCTATCTGTGTTATATCTGTAGCCAGAGAGTTTTTGCTGCATGAACAGACTCTGTCTGAAACTCTGTCCCACAGTCTGCTCGAAGCTGATCCCACAACCCATACTTCATTGTTGCTTCCCTTGAAGAAAAACAATATGAGGTGTATATATGCTTACATATTTGTGTTTAGGCACAGAAGACAACAGGGTCTAACGTCATGCTCACTCTTCACAATATGTTGACATGAAATCTGCCATGGTAGAATGGGCAACCAGTTTCCCACTGTATCCATCTATGGCTACAACATTGGTGACCCCAAACATCACCAACTTCTCATTCTGATCCATGTAGAGTTTCTGTCCAAAGTAGTCAGCCCTGTACAGGACTGGATTCAGGTTCCGGGCTCCCTTAAAGAATGAAAAAAAAAAGCTTAATAAATCTGACAGAGTAAACTACTGCTTCAATAGTGATTCTCTGGCAAATAGGCTTACTTGTTGGCGAGCTTCATGGTGTTGAGGGTGAACTGCTTGTAAAGCTGCTCCCTCTCTCTTTTTGCTGGCACGTATGCCTTTAGAAGACAGGAATCCTGTCATCATTTTTCTCCCATATGTTGGCCCAACCTATCAATTCAAGTAACTCATAAACAGTAAATAAGATGATGAAAATGACATACAAAAGCATACAGAACTGCATCAGGTTCTTAATAATAATAAAACAGAACACCACCACCAGAACACTGCGCTCTGAGAATGCAGGGTTACTCATGGTCCCTAAAGTCTCCAAAAGTAGAACAGGAGCCAGAGCCTTCAGCTATCAGACTCCTCTTTTGTGGAATCACCTTCCTGTTTTGGTCCAGGAGGCAGACACCTTCTCCACTTTTAAGACTAGACTTAAGACTTTCCTTTTTGATAAAACTTATAGTTAGGGCAGGCTCAGGCTTGTCTTGGACCAGCCCCTAGTTAGGCTGACATAGGCCTAGTCTGCTGGGGGACCTCCTATAATACACCGAGCCCCTTCTCTGCTTATCTCTCGCGCTCCTTTGCTAACATTCATGTCCTGTTACTGCATCTCCCTAACTTGGCTCTACTGCATGTCACTAACTCGGCTTGTTCTCCGGAGCCTTTGTGCTCCACTGTCTCGCAGGTTATCTCGTACCGCAGCTGTGCCTGGATGGTGTGTCGTGGTTGTGCTGCTGCCGTGGTCCTGCCTGATGCCTCCCACTGCTGCTGTTACTACTAGTCATACTTGTACTGTTATTATACACATATGATTATTGTCACATACATATGTAATCATATTATTAATATAATATCTGTCTCTCTTTATGTCTCATTGTGTCATATGGATTACTGTTATATTTATTATGTTGATCTGTTCTGTACAACATCTATTGCTCGTCTGTCCGTCCTGGAAGAGGGATCCCTCCTTCAGTTGCTCTTCCTGAGGTTTCTACCATTTTTTTCCCCCGTCAAAGGGTTTTTTTGGGGAGTTTTTCCTTATCCACTGTGAGGGTCCTAAGGACAGAGGGATGTTGTATGCTGTAAAGCCCTCTGAGGCAAATTGTGATTTGTGATACTGGGCTTTATAAATAAAATTGAATTGAATTGAATTGAATTGTATGTCCTGTTCATATGTGGTATTGACAATAAAGAGACTTTGACTTGACTTGACTTAAAGAAGCACAGGAGAGGAGGGCTTCACTGAATGTGGCCAACCAGGAAGAGGCCTCGCCATGGACCTTTGTATATAGTGCAGATAGTGAGCTCATCTTTTTTTATGATGATGATAAGGATGATGAGTTTTGGCAGTACGCAAAGTCCGAAAAGGAGCAAAAATGCAGGGAGACAGTTGCTGAAACTCCAAAGGAGAGCATCAAGGCAGCAGGGTGCACAGCAGATGAGCAGCTCACCTTGAAGGTGTTTGAGCAGCACGATCTCTGCAGGCAGCAGAGAGAAGAGAAATTGGCTTCTGACAACGAAAAAAAAGGTCAGTTTTCACTGCTGAGCATTTGACTGTTAATTCAGACACTTTGGTGCTGTGAGGAAAAGCTCTGCTCTTTGTCTGCCTCTCTCACTGCGCTGTCAGTTTGCTGCGATCGGTCGACCAGCTGTGTGATCAGCAATCGCATCAGTGATTACACATATTTGCTTTTCCCTATGTGAAGAACATGGACGTGTGGGGTGCAACATGTAAAAAAGTGTCAATTACATGAGTCTCACAGTCAGCATGTAAGAATCTGCAGCCCTGACATTACAAGATTGTTCAACTCTGTTGCTGTCGCAGTGTTTTGGCGTGAGATTTGCCTTGGTGTTATGAGAAGGAGACAGAGCCTGAAAGCGTTAGTACAACATTGTGTAGGGTGGACTAAAGTGTCATGTATAAACATGCCCATTTATGGTGCATAGAATATTAAGCTATTAAAATAATAAACTTTGGCAGATTCATATATGTATACGTACATCATGTTTGTGTCTGAGGTGGACAAAACTATCCATCGTGGCTCACAAGAATGTCTGTACGCTAAAAATTCAGCTACTCGGCCATTATGTTTCAATAGTACATAACTGTTAACTTGTTCATCTCACTCACAGGTGCTGCACAGGGATTTAGCATTACTTGCTCACGACTGCACAGGGATCACGGATAACAGTTTGCCTGTCATTCATGTTGTATGCTGTGTACTGTATATAGGCCCCCAGCAATGCTGCTCAGCTTTGCAGCCAATTTTTTTTTTTTTTTCGGTGGCCACTCATGCAACAGAAAAAATTCCATGCGGCCCAAAAAGCATTGACCACCATTATAAATGAGATGTTTGTCAAACTGTTGAAAGTACACCTTGAACTGAGAACAAGGTCAATTATGACTCTTTCTGTTATGGATTTTTGATCCATGGTGATTCTATATTTGTAAATCTTTACAGGAGCTGAGAAAAGTGATTTAAAAATCTGCAATGTCATAACAATGTTAAGTCTATGAGCTGAGCAGAAACTCACAGGTGGGGCCTATGTGCCAGGTGAGCAACTCCAGTGAATGGAATGAAGAGATGCCATCTTGGGATCTGGTGTCTAGCTGTTATTATACATCCATGACTTTATGCTGAGAAGGCCAATTCATCTTTGCTAATAATATGCCGAATTCATGTTAGTGAGTATTTTCATACATATCTTAATTAAAAAAAAAAAAGTAAAACAAATTGGTGCAATAAATATAAATAGTGCAGTATTTAATAGAATATTGTTTACTTAAATATCTGTAATGTTAGATCTGTTATTGCTCTCTCAACTTTATTTTATAGACATATACCTCGTCCATGTTATTTAATCCTGCACATAGTTACAGTATGGTTCTTGATAACAATTAAGCCTTTGTTTAGTTTTAAAAAGAGCGTCTTAGATACTTTGAGCACACTTTTCTTTGTGTCTGCTGCAAACTATCTGTGCAACAGTTAAACAAAAACAATCAACTGCTATTTACTTTCCACATGTGAAATGAAATGACAAAATAATCTGTTGCTTTGGGGTTTTTTTTGTTGACCTCAAGAGTACAAAAAGCTGTATCATCAATCATGCTTATATGATGTAACATCCACTTGAAACTTATAGGCCCTTTTATTGGACTGTCATCACCTTGTTTACGGGGACCAGCTGCTTCTGTTTGCAGCAGATTATTCTTATTCAAATATGGGACTGACAGCCGCAGAGTGTGGCCTTCATCAGGTGTTGCTGTATGTATTTACTCCTGACGTGTTGTTGTGGTGCATGCATATCTTTTATAGTGTGTTTTGGCTGCAAATTGCCTCATGGCTCCTGATAAAGTCACTATGTATGTAGCACCACCTAGTGGACATATTAAAGAAGACACTTTGGGAGCAGTCTGCCTGTGACGACTTACTGAAAGACTGCTTATTTTACATTTAATGTTGTGTGTGTGTATGTCTCTGTCTTACAGTCTGTCAGAGAACCTTATCAGCAGCCAATCAGGAGACAACTACTGGAGGCTTTGAACAGCTGCAGTCACCTGAAAGAGCTCCAGTAAGGACATGATGGCATGTTTTATATGTACCTCATTCCTGTAAATACTGTTGTGGAAAAACAACAATGAAACAGCTTGTGAAAGGTAAAAAAAATCTGTCATGCATTAATTTCACATTTGCACTGTTTGTACGCTACATAACATTCAAAGAAAACAATGGGGACTCTGATGAAGACAGAAGTGTTGAAAGTGTTGCATTTAATTTTTTTCAGTGTATTTTTGTATTGTGTGTATTTTTGTTAAAGAGAAGAATATAAACTTTTGCATATTTATATTAGAACAAAATGAGGTGGTGGCAAGAAGAAGAAACATTCCCCTTCAACAGGAAATGCAGAGGTGAATCACTGCTACAGCTTCACTCACACGGGGAATTAAAATGTTTTCTCCCTGCAGTGTGACCATCAGAAAAGCATGAGGACTGATGTTATAAAATTTTTGTGTAACCTTTTATCTTTTAATACGCTGGTGTTGTATATAGCTTTTTAGGTCAACCATGGTATTGGATCGGTATCGGGTATCGGCCGACACTCAAAGCCGCAGCATCGGGATCGGTATAGAAACTGAAAAAGTTGGATAGGTGCATCCCTACCAGGGACCCAAAGTGTCAGAGGGCCCCCTGGCCTCAACTTGCAAGATGTCAAGTCAAATCAACACATATCGACTAAGCTGAGACTCAAAATCACCACAAAAAGACACCAACCAACAAAACATAAGTAACAGCTACAAAGAGATGCAAAACCACCACAAAGTGCATGTCTCTGCCGAGGGGCCCATTGTCTCATAATCCGCCCATGTCTATAACTGCTGGATGTGTCAAGACCCAGTTTCTGTTAAAACTATCGTTTTCTGTGCACACTGAAGAGAAAAACAGCTCAACACGCTCAAAATAACAAAGCATGACTAATTGATTTGCAAATGGTCACGTTGTGGGTTGAGTATTCCTTTAACTACAGTAGGTGACTTAAATGTACTTAGTTATTTGCCAACACTGAGAGGTGTGCAGACGTTGAGATGGTGGATAGTCATGTAAGACATCTGACTTTTATGCAGGAGGTCAAACTCTATGTCTTGTCACAGACCTGAAATTCACTTTCATAAACTGTGACCTTCTAACAGTCCTTAGCTGACCTTATCATACAGTACGTCACAGAGACTGAGAGTTGGAAGGAGGCCTTTGCGGAGCATCTGTTAGCAACAGAGACTCCCAAGACGCCAAGAAGGGACAGCGGCTGTGAAGTTTCCCCGAGCTCCAGCAGCCCTTCAACCTCCCAACAGAACAACGGGAGCACGTCCGACCCAGTCAGCACCAGCAGAGGTAAGCTGATAGTGGGAGAAAAAATGAGATGACTGTATCTGAGTGAGTGTGAGTGTGTGTTCTGTGAAGTGGACAGCCGAGACAGCCCCATGTACAGTTACTATGTCCACGCTCTGGCTAACTGTGTGCTTGGTGGTTGTTGACGCTTGTTTTCAGCCCTGTCCACTTGAGATCGGATCACCCGAGACAAATGTTAATACCAGATATGAACAAGCTCAGTGTTAGACGTTCCTCACAACTGTGGTAAAACATGAGTGTTGTATGTTTGTGTGTGTAGCCAACTTTGAGCTTCATAAGCTCGGAGAAGGAGGCTTTGGCTCGGTCTATGCCGGAGTAAGAAAATATGACTGCTTACATCTGTATTCTCACATCACACATACACACAGTCATCACTCCCTGTACTAACCAAAGCACTGTTTGTTCTGTCCTGCAGGTGGCGATCAAACACATCCCTAAAGCTGACGTCAAGTATCACCAACTGGTGAGTGACTTGATCTGATGTCTCAGCACCAACGGTTAAAATCATGGTTGAACTTTTTCACTTCTACACAGACCTGGCATCTGGGCTCTAGCTGCTATTAACTATTAGTTCATGTTTACATTTTTGTTTGTATTTTGTTAATGTTATACGTTTATCAGATTTTGGTTTCTGTTGGTTTCTTTTGTTATTCTTATTACTTTATTGTGTGTGTGTGTGTGTGTGTTGCATTGATCACTGTGAGGCCTGTTTTAACTGTGTCCTCTTGTGCACAGGTGCTGTGGGCCCAGGACGGCGGCCCAATCCCTGGTGGCGGGTTTGTTTCACGGATCCTCAGTTGTGAGTATGCAGTGTCACAGGTGTTTGATTTATTTCCCTTTCTCCCTTGATTTTGGTTTTGGGCCGCCATGGTAAGCCCCATCCCTGTCAATGCTTTTATTCGGCCCTAGTGGATTTATGTGAGCTCATGTCACTTTTTATGCTTTATATTGGTGAAAATAAAGTCATTTCTATATTGGTTATAAACCGTCTCTTGCCCTGTGGTAATTTCAACTTGCGTGACCTTTTGAAATCCATTAAAATAACTTAACTATCTTCTGGAGCGCAATTCCCCAGGTGGCGTTGTCTGGCAACACATCCTCTCAATCCCTCCACTTGCCACACTTGTTACTCTGTTGTTGACGAGGAAAACACACATTCGCCAATTTTGTTGTGTATTTTGTTTCTTTCAGATCATAAATGGGACATTGTACACGCTCCCTAAGGAGGCGTATCTCATGTTGAGGGTAGCAGGTGGACCACATTTACTGGGACAATCTGCCGCAGTCACATTGTTGGACTGGTTTGATCTGGACCAGGACCAGTTCTCCTGGTCATGGAGAGACCAGTCCCCTCTATGGACCTGTTGGACTACATTAACAACAGTGGTTCTCTGACAGAAGACCAGGCTAAGGTACTGAAACTGTTTGGAGCACGTTTTTGTGTCTGTGTGTGGTGTTCCCTTCAAACTGTGCCAAGCTAGTTTTGAAAATTTTACATTTTTTAAAGTTGGTGCATACCAAAACTAAAATCTGAAACTTGTTGCATATGTAGTTACCACTGTCTAGTAATGCACCCTTATCAAAGGTTCCTAAGTTTTAAATCATGGCTTTATCATTAGTTAACAGATCATATAGTGATGCTGGAGTGTTTTTGCAGTGTGTTGAGTCGCCCCAAACAGCTAATGTTAGCTCTAAGCTTGCCAGCAGTCCTTTTTGTCTTGTCTCTGAAAGTTGACATGAATTGGAGTCATAAAGCCTCAAGATGAGAGCAAAGCCTTTGCTGGAGTTGAAACATTTTCTTGCCTCAATTTCTGCAACGCTTTGTGGATCCAAATTTGCATCAACATTGACTTTATTGGCAGTCCGGCTTCACATTCAGTTTAGAAACACCTGTATACCCCGGCACCCTTACATTGTGTTATCTTTGGTGTCACCAGTGTTCTCAGCTCAGTTCTCAAATGGACGTAACTGAACTTTGAGTAACAGTTTTGTGTGAAAGTTGCACCATTGTCACATAATGTGAAAGTACCACTATACCCCACTACAACTCATCTATTTATCTTTGTCTCTGTCCCAGAACATAATGAAGCAGCTGGTGGAAGCGTCCATCCAGATGCACTCGGTGGGAGTCTTCCATCGGGACATTAAAACAGAAAATGTCCTCATTGAGACCAGTTCTGATGTCCTTCAAGTGTGGATCATCGATTTTGGATGTGGCTGCATTATTGAGAACAGACCCTGTCGTGTCTTTGCTGGTACGATGTCTGGCTTCTGCTCCTGCTCTTCATCCATCTGTTGATCTCTGAAGTGATTACATTCATTTAAAACTCACTCCTCATTCTGTGTTTCTTTCTGTCTCCACGTGTGTCTGGGTATTGTAGGAACCTTGGCATTCGTACCACCAGAGTTTGACAGACAGGGCACATACGAGGCCGATCCCACCACAGTCTGGCAGCTGGGTGCGCTGCTGGGGAAACAGTTTAGCACCTCCAAGTTTCTCCACAAAGGTCTTAAATTCAGCAGGCAGCCATCTCCAGATAAGACAATGCTGGTGTCAATACACCGCCTGAATTTTGGTACTGACAATAACTGCAGCATCCACCCTAATCTTTGCTCCGTTCTCTGTCCTCTCTCTTCAAAGACTGCCTGGATTTGTTGAACGTGTGTTTGGCTGTAAACTCAGAGGAGCGCGCCACTCTGGAGCAGATGCAGCAGCACCCGTGGTTCAGATAATCCTGAACCAACCACCAAACACCTCGCACCTTATGTGTGAATCCCTGCCAGAGCACCCAATCAACTACCTTTGGTCCACTAAAGTTGGCTTACTTGCCTGGGCTGCCGCCGCTCTCTGACCACATCTTGCCAAATGCAAGCACTCTTCTTATTGTGCTCAAATCTCCTTTGTGGCCGTCCAGCCCAGTTACATTGGTGTGCAAGTATATCCGTTCTGTCTTGGTGCATCAATTCAATGAAATCTTTCCCACATGTCAGATAATTAGTATGTGCAAGATAAGTGTATATGCAGAGAGCAAGCACAGCCCAACATCCCTCGGCCAGGCTGCCAGGATGAAGTCACTGAGGAGCCTGTTAAAAATTGTGTGAGGGCAATGAGATAAAATTCATTAACCCTTACCTAACCATGCAACAGCCTCAGCAAGGCTAAATAATATCAGCGTAATGCTGTTGTTTCCAAGTACATTCATGAATAATAGCAATCACAATGAACAATGAGTTAAGGAAATCTTCTGTGTAACCTTATACCAGAAGTGTTGTTCACAGAGACCCATAAATAATGAAGGTTTTCATCAGAATAAGGTTCACTGCCAAATCTGTTTACTTTACTTAAAATAACTTTGCCTTGGTGTTTGGTGCATACAATAAGAGGACATAACAATAAAGGCAAAGTCCTGCAAAAGTCAAGATCATAGATATGAAATGGAAAAATAACAATAAAAATAGGTCAAGTAAAAACACAAAAATAATACTATGATGTGCAGTCTTCTTAATGTCGTACTCTGACTGGATTCTGAAAATATCAAGAGTTTTAATGTTAGGTTGTTGCAGTAACCTCCCATTTCTGACTCCCTGTCCTTCAGTCTGTGTGTTCCTACACTGAATGTGTCACAGCCTGTCACACATCTGAAAAATTCAAAGATTACAATTAAAAATTAAATCAAAAAGATTAAGTCTGGATCACATGTGTGTGTTTTATTGATCATCCTGAGGTGAAGACATTTGTATTTCTTATTTCCCTCTGCTATACACGTGTGTCAGTGTCCATGGTCCAATACAAAGACCACAGCCTGGTGGCAGCATCACAGCTTCATGTGGGCTGAAACAACCAAGATGAAAAGCACTCAGTGATGATGCCATGAAACAAGACCTTGGACAGCGACTGAGCTGAGTGCTTTGTAAACAGATTTGTGCGTCTCACTCTAAAACACTGTGTGGGATGTCCCACATATACAGCTCGTTTTCTCACAGCAGCAGAATTCATGCATCACAGCTTCATCACAGAACTCTACTGTATTTGTACAAATGACCCGATGATGCACTGAGGTATCTTTAGCAGCCAAAAACTGTTAGATTGATTTCTTCCTGAATTAGAGCTGCAAGCAGCGTTGGGCGGGAGCTCGCACTCTTGCCTGTTGCCCGTTGCCCGTTTTGGCCTTCAGCTCCAGCTGTGTGTTTTTGTTTATGTGTGTGTGACTCCACTATTGACCTTCGGGACGTTTGTGTACATCAAATATAGACCACAGCATTTTAATTTCAGGTTAATCCAATAAGAAGCACTTCCTTTTGCCACTAGGTGGCGCTATGACTATCGTGGTATATTGTCATATGATTGTGTTCAGGGCGGGACTAATATGAATCATGGGAAGTTTGATGGAGATCGGACCATTTACGCCAAAGTATCCAAAATAACTGTTACAAGATCTGGAGGAAAACTGAATTGTCCTTCATCATAAAAATGAAAAGCACACTAAAGAGATTCCACCTCTTGCACATAAAACAGGAAACACAATATATAAAGGACCACCCCCCACCCAAGGACCACCCCATCAAATACTGTCAGTGCACGAGAAAATACACACAATTCTGCACACGGTACATATATGCTACAGGTACATCCAGAAATATTTTTAAAAAATGAAACAAGAAAGAAAATATAATACAAAAAGTAAAATGGAGAATAAACACGCTGAATATTTACACCATTTACACTAACGTGACGACCAGGGGTCAAGACTAAACCAATTCACCTTAGTGGTGCACACATTCATGTTTAAGGCTATTTTAGCCATTTCATACTGTTAGGGGTTTGAGGTACAAGTTTTATTTTATTTTATTTTATTTATGTTTAGGTCCTGAATTTCAGCCAGTCTAAAAGTCCCTCTAGTGAGCTCTACTGAGAACAGGCTGTTTCTGTGTCTGTACCTTTAAATACTAATGAGCTGTGTCTGTCCACGCCTACTCCACGCCCCTCACAGTACCATGTGCTAATGTTTACAGTGGACTTATGGCTATGGCTGTAGAAATGCTGTCGTTCAACCATACAAGTTTGAACCAGAATCTGACCCAGAAGGAGAGGCTCCTGAAGAAGTTCAGACTGTGCGGCTGCAGCAGGACGTTTCAGAATGGTTAGTTAAAAATATTGTGTGTCTGAATATGTTACTAGGTTCGGTCATATGTGTTGTTACAGTTACTACCAAGTAGCTAACGCTAGCTCCTGCTAATTGTAAGGCTAACCGTTACGATTATTCATAGTATACTGAGTTTATTCAGTACATCAGTAATCTTTGTAAGTTTTTAAAATCATATCAGTAATCTTTGTAAGTTTTTAAAATTTGAGGCAGTGTGCAGTCCTCTGTAAATTACACTGTTCTCCATCACCACTTTACAGGCAACAAGTCACATAACAAATTACCTATGAATTATGGTCTTGGAAATGTTAGGTCAAATTTACTTCTAATCAACAGCTGCTTGTCCACTGCCTTAGTTTTTAAATTCAATAAGCTATTTGTGTGTGTGTGTGTGTGTGTGTGTGTGTGTGTGTGTGTGAAATATTCACTTTCTGTTTTTTGGATAGGTGCTCCTGTGGAAACTGACCATCCTGGGTTGGAGCCTGTCTGCCTCGATGTCTACTCCCTGCAGAATGCCTGCCAAATATACCGAGCTGACTATGGTCCTTTGCAGCCGAGAGGAATACACCAGTACACCATGTTGTGCTTTGTAAAATGTCCTAGTAGGAATAAAAATCAAAGATGTTGAAGTCTTGCTTTGCTTCAGCAGGCATAATTTTGCAACTGTAGTAACGCATGACAAATCTAAGTATAGGGCATTTTAATATATTGAATTTGCTGTTTTTTTATTTGTATAGTTTTCATAAACAGATGTTGTGCATATTTTTCATGTATTCACAGGAGTCATTTCTGCAGACACTTTCAAGCATTTATTTACATAAAACAATGTACCTAAAAAAACAGTCACAATTGAAACACAGGGCCAACCTTGCACAATCCACATTAAAAAAGGTATGATACACATCATTAGTAAATCTCTGCAAGACTAAATATTGTGTCCATTGCTTTTAGTCGTTACAGGTATCTGGCCTATCAGAGTTTTGTGAGCTGGTGCTTCCTGGGGCGCAGAATCCGGGTTGTTATTCCAGCTTTTGTGGTCCTACGCATCCGCACAGAGTTTCCGGATGCCGAAGGCCACCACGTGGGATTTAAACTGGCCCTCGATTGAACCTGGACACATAGCTGGCAATGACCTCCTCCTTGTCAGGCCGCTCATACTGCGCAGTTAAGTCCTCTGGGACAGGTATGGCCAACAGTGCATTTGTGTATGGCGTAGGGTCCACAAAGACTTTTTCAAATATGAGGTCCATCATGTCAGCAACATACCCTGTTTCATAAAACATAAACACAAAGATTTTGTTTACTTTTATTATTACTATTTTTTTTTACAAAAACTAAAAATGCAAAACACACATACAAACATACAAAACACTAAAAATGTCGTAAATACATCCTGGTACTTGCCACTAATTTATTTATTTCAACTGAAATAGCAAGGCAAGCGGATGAAGGTGCTCATGGTGTACCTCTGGCAGGCCATGTCAGCTTTGACAGTATGCCTGACCAGCTGGTCAACAAGTCTGTTAACCACGGATTCTGCTATAACATCCTCTGTGTTGGCGAGACGGGTCTGGGGAAGTCCACCCTCATGGACATGTTGTTCAACACCACGTTTGAGGGAGAGCCCACTCAACACAGCCAGCTGAGCTCCAGGAGAGTAACATGCGCCTCAAACTGTCGTCAACACTGTAGGTTTTGGAGACCAGATCAACAAAGAGGACAGCCACAGGTCAATCGTACGGTGGTAAAATCGATGCCCAGTTTGAAGCATATCTACAAGAGGAGCTGAAAATCAAGACTCAGACTCATACGCATCATGAGCTCTACTACCGATGCAAACTTGAGGAGATGGGCTTTAAAGACACAGACCCTGACAGCAAGCCCTTCAGTCTGCAAGAGACGTATGAAGCAAAGAGGAACGAGTTCATAGGTGAGCTGCAGAAGAAAGAAGAAGAAATGAGGCAAATATTCGCGATGCTTCGTTTTGGTTAGTAAGTTGACTATTGTTTATTTCAACAACACTGACTGGGAAGTATTCTCATTAATAGCATTGATATAGCTGCGGTGTCGTCTTAATTGTATCCGAATCCGATATTAATACTAGCGACAAGCATGGTTCGGTAGCAGCTAATGTCATGTTATCTTGTCCATACTTAGCAGCTACCCAGAAGAAAGAAAGCCTCCTCCTCTAGGCCAGCAGAAATGGAGTATAGCTCGGACCCAGATCTTTCACCACCCTCTAAACGTAAGGACATTTTCTATATTTTATGCATTGTATTAGTGATTGTGTACATGTATCCAATAACACATTTCCCCTCATTTTTGTGTCATCTCATTTTGAATTAGGAGCAAAGTTGCAGCTGCTCTCCTCAGCTGTTGACCGTAATTCCAACTTCACAGCCACTGATTAGAAACAACAACCAGATTCAAGACTCTATGAATTAGTAAGTTTGAGATTAGTTTTTCTGAATTAGAAATTTGAAATATGCATGCATTCATAATGTTCTGTATATTTCACCATAGCTGGACTATGTATTGGACACCAAGGGTGTCCCAGAGGAGGAAATAATCATAGCCTACAACTCCATTATCAGAAGGTCTGACATTTGGACTCTGGGCCTAGAGCGAGATGTTGAAGCAACGGTAAATCTGAACCAAGTGTGTTTTTTTAACTCCATTTCCTCGAGGTATGGGCTTATTGTCTAATCATTGTTTCCTTTTAGATTTAGCAAATTGTTGTTTCAACATAATTGTAAAGGCTGCAAATGCACATGCAAGTTACATTTGTTACGTTTTACATAATCTGTGGAATCATCATCATCGTTTCCTGACTGTATACTTTTATGTTGCCTACACAAAGTGTGTGTCATGCATCTGTTTTCAAATACAGGGCATTGTAAGCGTGGCTGTGGATGCATATGTGGTAACCTGGCCTCCTCCATATGAGCATAGGCGGTTCCAGGGCGTGGCAGGGGGTGGCAGCTGCCACCCTAGAAAAATGCCTTGCCACCCTAGTTGCTACCCTAATTATATGCACTGAAATATTATAAATATTGTTTTGAAAAACGCTGATGATAAATGTTGCAGATATAGTTGATGTTTTACACACCAGTCCAGAATTCACTCCTCCCTGCCACCCCTCTAAATAAAGAAAAAATGGTTGCACCCACTATGCGCGCCCACCAGAATGTGCGCTCTAGGTTCTACCTCAAACCGCCGGGTGATGCGAGGCTCGGGTCGAGTCTGACTGGACGGTGCCTGTTCCTCCCGCCGGTCCACTGGCAGTGACAGTCCGGTAAGTTCCCGTTGCTCTATGTTGAAAATGTTCTTACAAGTTTGACAGTGTGAAATATATCTGATAGTAGTACTCAACCACACGACTGTTGTAATTTAAGAGGTAATGTTATTGTAAACTCTTCCGTGTAACGTTACTTACTGAAGCGTGGTATCTAGCCAGAAGTAACGTTCGCTATTTAACGTTAGTTAAATGACATGACCCAGGTTTCCTCAAAACGTGCAGCGGGCTGCTGCTTTATTCATCAATAGTTGCCACTAACATTAAACGAAAAAGCACAGAGAAAGCTAGTTCTAGCTGAGCTAACAGGTTGCAACAGCAACACAAAGTTGTGAAACTACTAGCTAGCTAAGACAGCACAGCAGGTGTGTGTGTGTCACCTTAACATGAGGGACAATAAAGGCTGTCAGAGTGCGACAGTGGGACAGTGGTCAGTGGGTGTGTGTGTGTGCACATGCGCTCTCTCTCTCCGACATGTATTAACCATTGATCTTTCAATAGTTCACAGAGTGCTGGGTTGCAGTTGCAGTTTTTCCCTCCGGTGTGTGGCCAAACCTGTAATCAACATGCAGAGGTGATAACTGTTTATTGCTAGTTGATTTTGTTTGTTCAGGACTGGGTTTGTTTGGTTTATAAATGTTACCTTTGTTGAGATTGAAGCTTTTTTGTTGTTGTTGCAAAATGTCAAGAGACTCAACAGAGAAAATTCTCCAAGTATTTGCTTACCTATTATCCAACATTTGCCAAATAACAGGGTACCCGCGGGGTCTTAAAAACTTGAAAAGTCTTAAATTTAATAATCGTAAATTAAGGCCTTGAAAGGGTATTAAATTTTGTCCACAAGTCTTAAATTTCGTTCTGAAAGGTCTTATTTTTTCTCCTTTCTTACTTAGATGATACAGCGCCATGAGTTGTCAAACAGATTTTTCCCTGAAAGGGAAATGTCAGCAAGGTTGGAATATTATGCGTGATGCTGACATGTAAGTGACCTGAGCTGTTGTTAAGATATTTGATCACCTCTTGTAAGATTGTATAAGATTGTTTGGATTTCATATGAAATGGAAAAATAAATGTTAAGACAAAAAAGATCCTAATTGTATGTTTTTATTTCATTAGTTTGGTTAGGCTGTTTACTGTTAAAGTTGATTTTACACTGTGTTATTTCATTCACATGCATAAAAATCACCAATGAATGCAGAAAATGAGATCTCTGAATTTGAAATGTGTTTGGGGGAGATAACCTCTGTCCCTCCAGCCAGAATGTCATGCCACCCTTTCGCCACCCCAGTTAAAACTTGCTAGAACCGCCAGTGATGTGTAGGACGGTAAGTTATCTTGTTCCTTTTATATCTACTACGAGATCGCATTGCCTTCTTTTCTCTTTCAAAATATCACACAGTGTATAACCAACAAGTAAGAATGTACTTGTATTACAATTAAACCACTTATCGTGTTTTAACAACTGACTTTTTAATAAACATTAACATATTACCATGAATTTCCTTAAAACAGATATTTTTTAACTCTGAACAATGAATTATATACAATGAGTTTTTCCTTCTGTCAAAACAATTAGTGTTTTAAGCATTATATGAATTTTCTGCTGTATTGTCCCATTTTTATATACTTTGTTTACTTAAACATGAAAATGAACTATATTATTATTTATAATTTGTTCACGTACACAAGTAGCAATTAGCAACCAAAATCAGTTACACTAGCATATAATGGCATTACAAAACATTCAAGTATGTAAACTTCGTTAAAACATAATGGTTTCAAATGTCAAAAAAATTGTGTAATGGTTAGCGATTAGCATGTAGTCACACTCTGATAGGCCTAGGCCTACACTATAAGCTATGAATTACCTTAGCGATTAGCGCTTAGCGATCTTTTCAGACCATAAATACAATGATACAATAGTACCAGAGTAATTAATAAACAATTCTCACAATCACCGGTTGGTTCTTTATGAAAAGTGTCTTGACTCAACAGTGAATTACACAGTTCCCTTCATGGTGGCTGGCAACAACAGACTAGCAGAGATCAAGGTCACTCACCGGAGTCCCATGTATTTATTACTCGACAGAAGTTGTCTCCCTCTCATTCACAGTTAGACCTCAGGAAATGTTCTGTTTGTTCGCTCGTTCTCAAACCTTCTGCTGTTTTTGGGAATGCCGCGGAGCTGACAGGAGGAGCTCCCGTAGCTCTCTAAACATTTTTGATGCACAATCTATATGTGCCCCTTGTGGGTACAACATGCAGCTACGCCTCTAAATGACATAAATGGGTTTAGTAGCCCTACAATTCATGTGGGTTACACATGTCAAGGCAAAATGAATCCACCTCAGGAATGGCGGACCCCACCACTAACAATGTAGACCATTATACATTTACAGAATGTAAATGCACTCAATGACTAGTGCAGAAAAAAATGCAGACCATGAATAATACCAAAAAGGAGATTTGAGCAGTGATGCATTCAAGAATGCTGAAAGACTATGCCAAACTGTTCACTGATGTTGATGCTGTTTAGCAGCTCTCTCTCAGCCTCCTTCAGCTCAGACTCCTTCTCCTTCACTCTGCACAAACATCTGCCTCATCTCGTCCTCTCTCTTCCGCAGCTCCACCAGGAACCCCTGACTCTTGGCCTCATAAGTCTGCTGCAAGCTGGCAGGTTTGCACTCTGGGTCTGTGTCTTTAAACCCCATCTCCTCAAGTTTACACCGCCTGTACAGCTCATAGTGCCTGGTATGTGTCTGCTCCCTCAGATCGTCCATGTTCATACATATGAGCATCTCCCTCAGTTTCACAAAGTCACAGTGACTCTCGTTCTCCACTTGCACTACACCCCAGGGATACTGACGAGCCTTCACCATCTTATTGCCAAGGCAAACTTCCTCTGTGCTGCCTACTACTGCAAATGGCAAATGACCATTCACTGTAGTGTTGACCTTCACAACCGTCTCATCGTCCAGGGGGAACTGGTAGATCTGGATGCCTTTGCTGACTAGCTCGCTCATGATTTTCATCTGGAACTTGTGCAGCTCGCTCTTACTGATGGTGTCAGCTTTGGCGATCACTGGTATTATGTTCACCTTGCTATCTTCTTCATTGTGACCAGGTCCAGGGACTTGAGTGAATGACCCGAGGGGGAGATGAAGTAAAGGCAGGCGTGGACTCGCTAGTCATGGTAGTTGTGAAGAGAGCGTTTGATTTTAAGCTCCTCCTGTAGATAACTCTCAAACTGTCTGTCGATGTAGTCCACCACGGGCTGATAGCTCTCTTGTTTGTTCATTTGGTCTCCAAAGCCCACAGTGTTGACCACAGTAAGGTGTAGTCTGACATTACTCTCCTGCAAGTCATAGATTTGCGCCCACAGCTTCACCTGAGGCTCAAAGTGGGATGACTCAAAGTTCTCAAAGTTGGTATCAAACAGAGTGTCCATCAGGGTAGACTTGCCAATACCTGTTTCACCAATGCAGAGAATACTGAAACAGAAGCCCTGGCAGATGGACTTGTTGACAAGCTGATCCGGGAGGCTGTCAAAGCCCACATGTCCTGCCAGAGACAGGGGTCGGACTCCTTTGTCCTCCAGCTGCGCTCTCCTGTCGTCCTCTTCTGACCTGCCCCTGACTGAACTTGGCTGCCAAGCAACATCCGAAGAAGCCATAGTTTTAGCTAAAAGTTCCAAACACTAGATAAATTCAGAAGTAACACAACAAAGCTAAAGAAAGACGGACCTCTTTTTTCAGTACACTAATCAGGGGCTCACTGTGTCCGCCATCGACCTCTCTCTCTACCTATCTCTCTCTCTCTCACACTCACACACACACACACACACACACACACACACACACACAATTACTTTACCAACTGACCCCTGACCCCTCACTGACCCCTGAGCTCCTAAGTGTCCCTCAAACCTGATTCAGGGATCCACTTCCTCACTGTCACTCCCTGATAGCTCACTGTCCTCACTTTCTGAGGGAATGTCCCTAACTGCACATTCCCTTTGTTTCCTTCCGTAAAATGGTTTTACGTCCATGTCCTGTAATTATCAGTAGAACATGATGTAATGATTCACTGTCTTGCAGCTTTAAGGCCTGTTTTCTTTTAATGGACTTTTGTCGGGATAACACCCCAGCCTGGGACAGTGGTAGAGCAGAGAGCAGGCCTCTGCAGCAGGACCCCCCCAGTACCAGCCACCCCGTCCAGCAGATCATTAGTCCTTCTGCTGAGACGAATGACCTCAGCCAGGCCTGCTACATCAGCCCTCATCCCTGTGTCAACACCCAGACGTCAGGGATGAAAAGAAAGGTAGACGATGACGATCGACCAAAGACCGTCTGTCCAAGAAGCGCAGGCCTGAGTCTTACAGGTAGGCTTACCTCCACCAGTCACGTTATTATCAGTTAGTTGACTAAGGAGATTCTAACAGTTTAGAAGCTTTTGGATCAGTCATCAAAAATCTTTTCATTCAATTAGCCTAGTATTTATCCAAATTACAAGGGAAACTGCACCTGTCCAGCCACCTCCAGCAGCAGCCAACACGCTAGCACTGACACGCATGCTAGATCTGCTGTGTGGACCTTGGAGTAGCCTGCCCAACCCCGGAACCAGAAGATCAACAGCCATTCCTCCCAAAGCAGCCAGGCCCAGAGCTCTGTTCGGTCAGGAATCAAAAGAAAGGCTGATGATAATGACGTGATGCATCATCACACAATGTCTGATTGATACAAAAGGTCAGATGATGACAGAAAGAGGTTTCGAAAGGACCTCACAAGACCATCTTCCCAAAGCAGAACCCAAAGCTGCCACTCACCAAGGGTTAAGAGGAAGAGGTCACGTGGTGACAACCATGACTCAGAGAGGTCCAATCATGAGAGAAAGAGGGCCAGAGAAAGCTCTGCAGCTGCATCCACCCTCAGCAGCAGCTATTCTACCCAAACTCTCCATGGTCAGCCTCATCAGAGGAGCATTACGCCCGAGCACCACTACCACAGGGCACACTCCTCATTCAGCACCTGGGCCGAGAGCGGGGCTCGGTCAGGGCTGGATGATGACAGGAGGACAGGAGAAGGAGGAAGACGTAGAGGAGGACAAGAAGAGTATGAGGACAGGAGGAGGTGGAGGGAGAAGAGGAGAAGGAGGGAGAGGAGGGAGAGAAGGAGTAGGAGGTCATGAGGAAGCTCTGTTAAAACCAGAAATCAGCAACCATCTTGGTCAACGATTACAGGCTCTTACTGCCAGCGATAGATTGAGCATTTATTTATGATGACTTTGTTACTTGAATGTTTTTGTTGTGTGTGCACTGTGTTGACTACAGCCAGTGTCCTCCCTCCAGTCCCAACACAAAGTGTTCCAGAGGGGCCTGAAGCCATGAGAGAGTGAGTTCGGGGGCCTGTACCTATATTTCAGCAGGTTGCTACTGCAGAGGTGTATGACTTAAATAGGCTTGTAGTTTTCTGTCACGAAATCATAACTACTTGATAGGCTATTTGACATATTTACCAGTAGGCTAATGTTAGGATACATAGGAGTAGGTTACCTCCGGACACATTGCAGGCCTACATGGTGTGTTCAGTCAGTTTAGAGTTGAACGAAGATTTATTGCAAACACATCAGCTTTTACTCAACAGCTTTTCAACAACAAGTTTGTTTGTGAATGTTACAGTCATATGAAACAGTTTGGCACCCTGTTTGGCTGGGCTTTCAAAGCAGTAATTGACATTATATACACGTTATCTGTATTTCATTTGAGTCCCCAAACTTTTGCACCTGTCGATTATTGAAAAGACAGAGTTACAGAATTCAAATGTCTCTGTTTCCGTAAGGTATGATATATTTAGAGGGAGATGCTGCCTTGAAAGCCCAAAGATAAACAAAAATTCTACCAATAAATAAGGGGGCCCAAAACTTTTCATACATTCGGAGGGTTTAATAAAAGGCAGGTTATTTGTGAGTTTTACTGATGAAAATCTAATAATGTTTTGTTTTTTTTAGGCAATGGTTCTTGCCACTCTGGCAGAACACACCCTTCCTTTGAGCTTTGCCCCAGTGATGGTAAACCTATACCAAGCTTTGGCTGCAGACAAAGCAGCGCTGAGTGAGATTAAACTCTCCTGTACATCAGCGGCTTACAAAATGGTGCAAGGTTTGGGTTTCACATTCTCTGAGAGGATCTTCCACAACACCCCAACATATTCATTCTCCATCAACCTTGATCCCAAACTTCAGGAGCTACACTAGGTTGTCCAGTCTGTCCACTGAGGACCAGGACCCTGGGACTCCCTCCCTGCCCCATCCCATCCCCTGCCACCCTCCTGGCTCTCCGACAGTCCCTCATAGACCAAGTTGTGCGGGAACAGAAACAGAGTGTCACCCCCCCCGCCTCTGAGGAGGCAGCTTGTCTCTCAGGTGTCTGTGGATTGTCCATCAGCCCGGTCTCACGTCCACACAGCCCCTGGGGACGCTTTGACCCCTATGTCTCTCCAGAGGATCAGGACAAGGAGTATGTGGCTTTTGCCACACTGCCCAACCAGGTTGACAGAAAGACGGTGAAGAAAGGTTTCACATTTACACTTATGGTAGCAGGGGAGTCTGGCCTCGTTAAATCCACATTAATCAACAGTTTGACCTCTACAAAGACAGGAAGGTTCCCAGTGCACAAGAAAGGATCGACCAAACAGTCGACATCATCAAACACACAGTTAGCATCGAAGAGAAAGGAATCAAATTGAGACTCACCATCACAGACACACCAAGGTTTGGAGACGCTGTCAATAACATAGAAAGCTGGAAGCCAATAGAAGACTACATCGACCAGCAGTTTGAACAGTACTTCAGAGATGAGAGCGGGTTGAACAGAAGGAACATTCAGGACAACAGAGACCACTGCTGCTTCTACTTCATCTCTCCGTTTGGCCACGGTCTTCGACCTCTGGATGTGACCTGTATGAAGGCCTTGCATGAAAAGGTCAACATAGTTCCTGTAGTGGCCAAAGCTGACAGCCTGACGCCAGCAGAGGTCTACAGAAAGAAGATGAAGATCAGAGAGGAGATCGAGCAGTTTGGGATCAACATCTACCAGTTTCCTGAGTGTGACTCGGATGAAGAAGAAGACTTTAAAAATCACGACCAGTTACTCAAGGACAGCATCCCCTTTGCAGTAATGGGGAGTAACGTTCAGATGGAGAGTGAAGGTTGCAAGTGCAGGGGTCGTGTCTATCCCTGGGGTATTGTAGAAGTGGAAAACCCGGCTCACTCTGACTTCCTGCTGACTTCCTGCAGCAGACTTCCTGCTGCTGAGGCTTGTAACAACGCACATGCAGGATCTGAAGGACGTGACAGCAGAGATGCACTACGAAAACTTCAGAGCCCATTGCATCCAGAACATGACGCGCATGGTGGTGCAGGACAGGAAACACTGTTTGCGTGATAAGCATCGAGACCGAAGCGAAGCAGATTTTCCTCTGCCGCTGGCCGCCTCTGACACCGAGACAGAGCGACTCATCTTTGAAAAAGACAAAGAGCTGCAGAGGATGCAGGAGGTGCTGGGGAGGGTTCAGGGGCACATGCAGCACAATCAGAGAGGTGGCCTCTGACCACCCCATGCCCCATGGATGTAACACTGCCATCTAGTGGTCTTTATAGTGATATTAAAATTTGGTTTGTAACCTGCATTTTCTTTTTACGATTTATTGCTTTCTGAGTTAATTGTATTCTGTTTTGTTCTGTTCTTAAATAGGCTTGTAGTTTTCTGTCACTAAATCATAACTACTTGATAGGCTATTTGGCATATTTACCAGTAGGCTAATGTTAGGATACATAGGAGTAGGTTACCTCCGGACACATTGCAGGCCTACATGGTGTGTTCAGTCAGTTTAGAGTTGAACTAAGTTAGATTTATTGCAAACACATCAGCTTTCACTCAACAGCTTTTCAACAACAAGTTTGTTTGTGAATGTTACAGTCATATGAAACAGTTTGGCACCCTGTTTGGCTGGGCTTTCAAAGCAGTAATTGACATTATATACACGTTATCTGTATTTCATTTGAGTCCCCAAACTTTTGCACCGTCGATTATTGAAAAGACAGAGTTACAGAATTCAAATGTCTCTGTTTCCGTAAGGTATGATATATTTAGAGGGAGATGCTGCCTTGAAAGCCCAAAGATAAACAAAAATTCTACCAATAAATAAGGGGGCCCAAAACTTTTCATACATTCGGAGGGTTTAATAAAAGGCGGGGTTATTTGTGAGTTTTACTGATGAAAATCTAATAATGTTTTGTTTTTTTAGGCAATGGTTCTTGCCACTCTGGCAGAACACACCCTTCCTTTGAGCTTTGCCCCAGTGATGGTAAACCTATACCAAGCTTTGGCTGCAGACAAAGCAGTGCTGAGTGAGATTAAACTCTCCCGTACATCAGCGGCTTTCAAAATGGTGCAAGGTTTGGGTTTCACATTCTCTGTGAGGATCTTCCACAACACCCCAACATATTCATTCTCCATCAACCTCGATCCCAAACTTCAGGAGCTACACTAGGTTGTCCAGTCTGTCCACTGAGGACCAGGACGACACTCACTTTTGTTGGATTATTGTAAAAAGGTTATATACTGATCACTGTACCCATTCTCTAAGCAGGTGAAAAGCAGAAGATATGAAGCTATTACAGACTGGAAATTTACTGTGTGTTATAAGAGCTTAGTGGAAAATTACTAGGTGGAGGACAGACAGGGCCTTGAAAGCAGGAGGCCGCAGGCGCTGTCACCCAGAGACAAGAAAGAACACCAAGACAATAACTAATACCTTATAAGCACAGAATGTCCTAGGATAGTGAGCTTTCTTGTACATCACTGACAACAAGTTCGTATACACAGCTGATGCGCTGAGGCCACGCTTTGGTAGCGTGCATGTTCTCGTTAGACCTTGTTTTGCAGGAGCAGTTGATGTGAAAGCAGTAAGGCGTGGTGGAGTCAGAAGGAGGGAGCGGAACTGCAGCAGAGAAACAGCCAATCATCTTGCGTGCACATTTCATAACTGTAACGTCTTATTAAAGTGTCCAGGGAAAGTTAGGAGTCAGACTTCATGAACTGACGACACTTGTTGCGGACAGGGACGTGAAGTTGGACACAGAGCTCTGTATCTCGTAATCTTTTTGATTTTGGAATAAACAGAAGTTAACTGAGACCATCTACTCTCCTGTTATTCTTCATCAAACGAACATGCAGAGTTGTCTAATGTTATTTGTGATTGTTTTAAAGAAAAAGAAAAAGAGACACCTCCAACACTTTCCATACGCCATGAGGGATCTCCCTCCTGTCTCTCAGCCTGGCGAACAGCACCAGGCAGCAGTCCACCATGAGGCAGAGGAAACTGGGACAGCAACCAACGGAAGACTGCCCAGCCTCCCTGGGACTCCCTCCCTGCCCCATCCCATCTCCTGCCACCCTCCTGGCTCTCCGACAGTCCCTCATAGACCAAATTGTGCGGGAACAGAAACAGAGTGTCACCCCCCCCGCCTCTGAGGAGGCAGCTCATCTCTCAGGTGTCTGTGGATTGTCCATCAGCCCGGCCTCACATCCACACAGCCCCTGGGGACGCTTTGACCCCTATGTCTCTCCAGAGGATCAGGACAAGGAGTATGTGGCTTTTGCCACACTGCCCAATCAGGTTCACAGAAAGACGGTGAAGAAAGGTTTCACATTTACACTTATGGTAGCAGGGGAGTCTGGCCTCGGTAAATCCACATTAATCAACAGTTTGACCTCTACAAAGACAGGAAGGTTCCCAGTGCACAAGAAAGGATCGACCAAACAGTCGTCATCGTCAAACACACAGTTAGCATCGAAGAGAAAGGAATCAAATTGAGACTCACCATCACAGACACACCAAGGTTTGGAGACGCTGTCAATAACATAGAAAGCTGGAAGCCAATAGAAGACTACAGCTACCAGCAGTTTGAACAGTACTTCAAAGATGAGAGCGGGTTGAACAGAAGGAACATCCAGGACAACAGAGACCACTGCTGCTTCTACTTCATCTCTCCGTTTGGCCACGGTCTTCGACCTCTGGATGTGACCTGTATGAAGGCCTTGCACGAAAAGGTCAACATAGTTCCTGTAGTGGCCAAAGCTGACAGCCTGACGCCAGCAGAGGTCTACAGAAAGAAGATGAAGCTCAGAGAGGAGATCGAGCAGTTTGGGATCAACATCTACCAGTTTCCTGAGTGTGACTCGGATGAAGAAGAAGACTTTAAAAATCACGACCAGTTACTCAAGGACAGCATCCCCTTTGCAGTAATGGGGAGTAACGTTCAGATGGAGAGTGAAGGTTGCAAGTGCAGGGGTCGTGTCTATCCCTGGGGTATTGTAGAAGTGGAAAACCCGGCTCACTCTGACTTCCTGCTGACTTCCTGCAGCAGACTTCCTGCTGCTGAGGCTTGTAACAACGCACATGCAGGATCTGAAGGACGTGACAGCAGAGATGCACTACGAAAACTTCAGAGCCCATTGCATCCAGAACATGACGCGCATGGTGGTGCAGGACAGGAAACACTGTTTGCGTGAGAAGCATCGAGACCGAAGCGAAGCAGATTTTCCTCTGCCGCTGGCCGCCTCTGACACCGAGACAGAGCGACTCATCTTTGAAAAAGACAAAGAGCTGCAGAGGATGCAGGAGGTGCTGGGGAGGGTTCAGGGGCACATGCAGCACAATCAGAGAGGTGGCCTCTGACCGCCCCATGCCCCATGGATGTAACACTGCCATCTAGTGGTCTTTATAGTGATATTAAAGTTTGGTTTGTAACCTGCATTTTATTTTTTACGATTTATTGCTTTCTGAGTTAATTGTATTCTGTTTTGTTCTGTTCTTAAATAGGCTTGTAGTTTTCTGTCACTAAATCATAACTACTTGATAAAGTATTTGACATATTACCAAGCCAATATTCATATAATCACGTGGAAACACTTTATTTTAAATTACGCAGTGAAGCAGCAGATGTATAAATCCAGTTCATTCATAAAGGTAACGCGACATAACATATCTATGTATGGGGTAGCCTTAATATATAGGTCACATTGAAAATCAAATATCTTTTATGTAAACCTAGAGAAATTACCAGAAGATTTGAGGGTTCGGAAAAAAACACGTGGTATATGTTATACCAAACATGTACAATGAAGAAACAAATAGGTAAGATCCTGCAACCAAATTTGTGGCACCGACCAACTTAACTCCTTTGTACAAAAGGTCATATTTCCTTGAGCTGATGCACAAGTGGAATTGATGTACTCATCTGAGGGTCATGCATGTAACTAAACTTGCATTCAGTGTTCACCTTTTATTAATGTGGCTGTGCCTCTAGTTTCCAGCAGATCATTGTTTACTAGGTAGCATTGTGACGGTGGGAAATATGACATCGGAGCTAAGTTAAAGTGTCAAAAGTCAAGTTAATATCCTAAGCAAAGAGGGGCCTTCTAGGATCATGGCAAGACCAAAGGATTCCAAGGGTATATTGCATGGAACTCCAAAACGCTTTGCAGGTGTTAATTGACAACCATGCCATATGTATAGCCTACTGTTTGTCATATTTGTATGCTTCTAATTGCCTTAATGCTACAACATAAATAAATCATTTATCTTAGAGATAAATCTGTTATACGGCTGCTTGCTTTATTTATTTTCTGATCATTTCTCTAGGTTTACATAAAAGATATTTGATTTTCAGTGTGACCTATACATTAAGGTTACCCCATAGATAGATACATTATGTTGCGTTACGTTTATGAATGAACTGGATTGATACATCTGCTGCTTCATTGCGTAATTTAAAATAATGTGTTTCCACGTGATTATATGAATATTGGCTTTATCGATCTGTAGCACTACAATAAACGTCAAGTTCATGAATTAGGTGGATTAGATTGCTGCTTTTTGTATTTTAAACCAGTAAGATGGTAAAATGTTCTCAGGTGCATGGACAGTGTGGTCACAAGTTGATCTGGCTGCCTCCCAATTTGAAGACGCTGCTGGCTATATATTGTCGGACATTTAGGATATCTGCCGTTACCATGTTGTGGTGACAGTGGCGCATCACATAAGGTATCTGCCTCTCAGTTGTTTGGCCATGATGGCATGAGTTCGATTCCTGTAGAAATGGTCTCTTTTTTTACATTTCAAAGGGCTGAATGGTTCTTTAATATATTATAATGAAAAATTGAATAAAGAGGCTTTCGCCAGGACAGCTACGAGTTCTCTTCCTGGTTGAAAACAGCTGTTGTCACAGCCACAGACGCATTGAGCTGAAAGTTGATAGTCTGTCACTTTCTTTAATTAAAATGTTTCCCATATGTAATGATTTCTATAGCCACTGTCAGCACACAACAGACAAGACAGAGCAGAGGAGCGCAACAGCAGCACCGTAAACAAATCTATTATATTGCCATGTATTCCCATGTTGCTAATGCCAGTCAGCGGCCTGTATACAGCGACAGAGGCAGTTAGCCGTTAGCAAAAAACAGGCATGCTAAAACTACTTGTTGCAGCAGCAGCACTCAACACCTGAGAGCTTACCACTAGTAGGGTGCTCCCAGGTCATGGTGGGAACACACCCCATAGAGTAATGTGTGCATGTTAACATTAACCATTTTGCTAACGGCTAACTGCCTCTGTCGCTGTATACAGGCCGCTGACTTGAATAGAGAGGCTTTCGCCAGGACAGCTCCGTGTTCTCTTCCTAGCTGAAAACAGCCGTTGTCACGACGACAACCACAGACGCATTCAGCTGAAAGTTTATAGTCTGTGGCTTTTTTTAATTGAAATGTTTCCCATATGTAATGATTTCTATAGCCAATGTCGGCACACAACAGACAAGACAGAGCAGAGGAGCGCAACAGCAGCACTGTAAACAAATCTATTATATTGCCATGTATTCCCCTGTATGTTGCTAATGCCAGTCAGCGGCCCAGGCTCTGTCCTTTTATACAGCCTGTATACAGCCACACAGGCAGTTAGCCGTTAGCAAACTGGTTCATGTTAACATCCACACATTACTCTATGGGGTGTGTTACCACCATGACCTGGGAGCACCCTGCTAGTGCTAAGTTGTCAGGTGCAGAGTGCTGCTGCTGCAAAAAGTAGTTTTCGCATGCATGATTTTTGCTAACGCCTAACTGCCTCTGTGGCTGAGATGACTCAGTGGACAGGCAGATGGTATATTATACTGCAGGATACCAAATGCATGGATCCCACAGACAGAACAAAAGGTATGAGTGTCCTTCAAAGTCCTCAAATCCAACTACACAGGTGTACCTCTTTTTTTTTTTTTTTTATTTTTTTTTTATTAGTGTGGGCCACGTGGACTCTGTCGAATGTTAAAGGCCAGTTCAAGCATGAGCATTTAACCTTCCTCTAGTGTTAGGGTCGGCACCGACCCGTTTTTAGGTTTTAAATGCATGAAAATACTACATAAATTTGTTTATTGCCTCAAGACTTTTTGACTTTGTCAGGAACTTCTATTTAAACAAAATAAAATAAAAAAAAAAAATCAATTTTACTAAATCATAAAATGCTCTGGTGAAAATTATGACCTTTGTGTTGTTAGGGTCAGTTTCGACTCAGTTATAATATAATATAATATAATATAATATAAGATTATAAAACAATAATAAGTGCCAAAACTGAAATCATAAACACACTATCAGCCAACAGCCCACAGCCAGCTCCTCCTCCAACCACTTGAGCTTCAGTTAGGGGCTTCTCTCTTTGCCTGTTTGACAAAACAAATAAAGACGGACATGTCCAGGCACGTAAGGCCAATTTAGTTTAGAGTTGGTGACTTGCAGAGTACACATCTCTAGTTTACAGCATGCAACAATGAGACGAAGATTTACCGTAAGCCAAGCTCTGGACAACCTGGACAAGCTGACTGCCACCTACACTTGCCAGCGAATGACCCAGAGATGGCCAATGGTTGTGTTTTACAACATCCTCGATGTGTCTGCGTACAATGCATTTGTGTTGTGGACCCACATTCACCAAGGGTGGAACTCAACCAAAAAAAAAAAGTGGAGAATGTTTCTTGAGGAGCTAGGAAGCTTCCTTGTCAAGGCGCACATTGAGCAGAGGGAATGGGTGCCCTGAGACCCAGCCGCTGCAGCCTTGGTCAGAGAGCTGCAGAGCTCACCAAGCACTCCGTCCACGGCCACTGCAACACCAAGAGCATCAGCGCCAGCATCCTTCTCAGCCAGCCCTGCCTCAACATCAACCACAACAGCCACAGCCACAACCCCAGTGAGACCACCTGATTCTAAAAGAAAGAGGTGTCAGGTCTGCCCTAGCAATAAGAATAGAAAGACAGATTGTGCTTCACATGCAAAAAATATCTCTGCAAAGAACACACTGTTACTTTTTGCCACACATGCATCTAAACACACGCATATACATGCATGTTCTTGCACAGAGAGACTTTTTATGGACCTAGTACAAACATATTGTGCCTCTACTGCAAAAAATAGCTCTGCAAAGAACACACTAGTGTCACTTTTTGCCAGACATGGATCTAAAAATACACAAATGCACATGCATGTTCTTGCCCACAGAGTTTTTATGGAACTAGTATTTGATTTCTGTTGGTTTGATTTCCTTGATTGGTTGTTGTTTGTTTGACCTTGTAAATCTACGATTTGTGTTATTATTAGTTCAGCTTTCCATTTTGTATTTGTGTTAAAGTTCTATTTTTGAAAAAAAAAAAACAAAAACTTTTTTTTTGCCTTTTTCTTGAAGTAAATATATATGGGTCGAAATTGACCCGTAACACCATAGATGTTATTATAGTTAATAATATTAAAATTTAAAAAAATTTTTTTTTGAACATTTAAGAGATGTGTTCTAATACCCCTCAGTAATAGTCAGGTAACATAATAACCTTGCATTTATTTATATAATTCTCTTGAGGTTCATTTGATAGTTTTATATTAAAAACAAGGAGTATGCTGTCAAAAGAAAGGCCCAGGCGGCCACAACAAAAATATTAAAACCAATATTTTCATGGATAAGGAAGCCTAACAAGGTAACCAAGAGGTAAGAAATAAATTGGATGATAAATAATTGTTTTTAGGGTATTTTGTGGCTGATTTAAGACACGGGTCGAAACCGACCCGTTAACATAAGAGATAGTAACAGAAAGCTAACACAAGAGGAAGGTTAAAAGAACTGTGCAGGTGGAACAGTCAGAGGTTCTGATAAAGGAAGGAGGAGTGCATCTTCTGCTCACCATCGGTGACACCCCCGGCTTTGGTGATGCGGTTGACAACAGTAATTGCTGGCTGCCGGTCATCGATTACATCGACAGTAAGTTTGAGGATTACCTCAACGCAGAGTCCCAGGTCAACAGACGGCAGATGCCAGACAGCAGAGTGCAGTGCTGCCTGTATTTCATCGCTCCATCTAGACACGGTTGAAGCCCCTCAATATTGAATTCATGAAACGGTTACCGATAAAGTAAACATCATCCCCCTCATTGCTAAAGCCGACACAATGACTCCTGAGGAATGCCAACAGTTAAAGAAACAGATCATGACAGAAATCCAGGAGCACAAAATCAAAATCTACGAGTTCCCAGAGACAGATGACGAGGAGGAGATGAAGATTGTAGCTGCCATAAGAGTCACAATCATAATTTAAATTCATTTAATAATTTAAGTTAAAAATGGGAATAATTCATGTTTGGATTAAATATTTATTTTTAGTTTATTAACAGTATACACATGGGGACATTTATTGAAAGAGCTGTAATAGTTTGAGGGCCGAACAGATGTTCTTTTTGTGTTGTGTGTTGGATTGTTTTGGTTAGTTACACGCTAAGCAGGATCACGAGTGGAAGAAGCTGCGGATTTAGCAGAGAGGATGATTACTGGAGTTGCTTGCGGTATTAATAAATACTGAAGATGTGAGGCTGGAGTTTCAAGTTCCTTATGCCTTTGGTTAACATGGCGAATGAGATATTTTTTATTTATGTATATTTGTGATTATTTTGCGTGATTGCTACACTTTGTCTTGCCTATGTTTTATGCTAATTGTTTAATAGTTGAATGTCTTGTTGTCTGCAAGGTTGGAAAATTGTGTAAGATTTATTTTTTGTCTCTTATATGTTTAGTTCTCACGGCATGGATGCAAAAAATGCCCGTTTCTAGAAGAACGCCTTGTGTTTGTGTGTTTAACTGGAGAGAGTAATAAAGGTGGTCAGGAAGATCAAGGATTGTTTACCCTTCCCACTCAGCAAAAAGACTCCGCCGCGGATCCGCTGCGGAGGTAGCGCGGCATCCGTAACGGACCCGCGAAACGGACCCGTATCGGGGTCCACTTGCGCTCAGTGACGGATCCGCTTCGGAGGCGGATCGCGGACCCGCGCTGGTTCCGCGCTGCGTCCGGTCCGCATCCGCGATTAAAACCTTACCTCCGCGGCGGATCCGCTCTGGACCTGCAAATCCGCCGCGGATCCGCAACGGACTCATAAAGAACCTCCGCCACGGATCCGCAACGGACGCAAAAACACCTCTTTTCCAGGTCTGTTTTGGACCCGTTCGTTTTCTCGATTACATTACTAGACTTTATTTAAGAACAATGGTAATTTACAAAAGAGAAGCTAAGACTGGCCTCTTAAATAATCAAGTATAAATTGCTAAAGTAAAAATACTCAGTAAAATAACTTCACTTTTACTGTACATTTACTGTTTTTACTTTACATTTTACTGAAGTACAAAGGTAAAAGTAAAGGTAGTAATGTGTGCAGAAACACAAACAGAAGCTGTAACTCACTCTTTTAACTGAAACAGTCTCCAGAATGTTTTGTTAGCATGTTAAAATCACAACATGTTTCTTCTGGAGCAGGATGCTCAGACCTCCTACAGGGGACTGGTTCACCAACATGTCACCTTTTTCTCCTCTTATGAGTTTACAGGTCTGTATTTAGTCATCAAAAAGCACCAATAAAAGAATCATCAAAGTACAACAAAAGCAATAAAAATGTTGATTTTTCAAAAAGGGAAACAATCACATGCAAGATTTTTAGACTAATTGTAATTAAGTATTTTTCCATTGTGGTATTAATACTTTTACTGAAGTAAAGGCTCACTGTAAACCCGGATAAGTAGACTCTACTTAAAAAAATCAAGGTAACTCGTTGCCTTAAATTTTTTAAGTAATGAAGCATTAGTTGAGTAAGTGAAGTGGACTACGTTCAATGTACTTGGGCTCCTAATGGAATGGAATAGAACATTTAAGTTGAATATACTAATAACCGAGTTACAGTAACAGAAGATACTTAGCTTCAACAATCGTTCCCCACCCATTTATTTAACTCAGCTTCTTTAGTAAGCATTACTCCATTACCAATTCAACTAAACTGTATATTCTAACTGACCAAACTTAACCTTTTCAGTTCCTGAAACTCAAAATATGTCCTTCAGTAAATAGAGCCGTGTAAAATACATACACTGCAACATTACATTGATCCAATTTTTTTTTTTTTATTGAACATCTTTTTCAAAAACAAAAGAAATAAACAAAGCCATGGCCTAACAGGCTGTAGATGTCTCAGCGATGGCATGAAAAGATTTTTCTCACAAGCTCGTACAATACAAAGCTCTCTTCCTCTTTATCTCCAATTATTAGAATATTGTACTGCGCCTCTTCAAATTTGGCTGTCAAACTGGCAAGATAAAACTCCTGTTGAACACTGGCATCTTAACATTTACAAATAACACGTGTCCATGTAAAAAAAAAAGTGTGTGAGAATGAAAAAAGAGAGAAGGGGAGGCTGAAAAAAAAAATAACAGCAGATACCTGCATGGACACTCCATACTCTTCTTTCTACCTCTCTTCCTCCCCTGTTCTCTCTGCCCCACTTTAAAAACACATTCTGAACTCATCAACAAAATAAACACGGATAACACACTGGATAAAATATAAATCGTGTGAGACAGAGTAAGAGTGAAAAATGAAACTGACAGTAGATATCCATCTAGAGTCCACACTCTGCCCTCCTTATAACCCCCCATGTAACATAAAAAAAAAATCTGTCCTCTCTTTACCCTCTCTCTCTTTACTTCCATACATTCCATTCAAAGTTGTAACCAACAAATGTTGAGGCCAAAATTATTATTTCTTTTTTCCTTTTCTGCCAATTCATTTTAAAAAAACAAAGCAAAACAAAAAGAAACCCTCACATTTGACTTGGGAAGAGGAGATTCTGGATCTTACATTGCAAGCTGATTCTTGCGTGTCTGAAGTTTAGGTCTCAGATCTGTCTTACCTAAGTTCAGAAGTACCTGCTGAAAAAAATCAAAAGTGTTCTTCATGTACTTAGGGTAGGTGAGATGAAGTGCGTAGGTAAGTCCGAAGACGATGTACATGGCTTGGGGCAGGCTCGCAACATCCATCACAATGTTTCCCTCCAAGATGATTCCCACTGAGGATGCATTGTGGTGAAGGGACTGCATGTGTGGAGTGATGTTTTCCTGTTCACGACAGAGGATCCCCACTGGCACATCATTGTACGAACATCCCTCATCATCACCGTCCTGAAAGAAGGAACAGGGCATGATCACGTTAACATGACAACATAGTGCTACAAACAGCCTCACTAAGTACATACACAGCCCACATGTCTGCCCTGTCCAGTGTCCACCCACTTCCCAGTGCAGCAACCGCTACAGAAAATCACTCAGGACAGGTGTAAGGAGTTTGGCTCCTCCAGAGAAGTTTTTTTTTAAACAACAAAAACAATAAAAAACAAGACACTATTAACACATGCACACCTTAAAATAATATGTATGGTAGAGACAGAGGAGGGGAGGAAAGGAACGGGGGAGCAAGGGACGGGGGTAGGAGGAGAGGAGGAGAAAAATCAAAGTTGCTTACAAAGCTGGCCTTGAAGAAGGTGGATGCTTCCATGTTTTAACCGGTAGTGTTTAAATAGCTGGGCCCTTTTCTCACTAATAAAACCACAATATTTACACTTCCACTCCATCTTCAGCTAGCTAGAGTTAGATGAAGCAAGGAAAAATGACAGTTACCTAGCAGGATAAAGCTTCTGAAAATAACTATTTGAAATTCGTTTTTTGAATGAACACAATAGCCACACAGGCATGAACTAAATAACAAAACATTGAAGAGGCATAACAGCCAAGAGTGGGACTAATAGCCAACTAGTTTTGACTGTTTTATTGTATTCTAACTGTTTTTTGTAAGGCGACCTTGAGAGTCTTGAAAGGCGCCTATAAATAAAATGTATTATTATTATTATTATTAACTAACAAAAAATAGAACTAAATCAAGAAATTAAACCTAATTAGCTCAAATTAGCTAAATAATCATTTTAGCGAGTGTACACCAACGTACCAGGATGTTTGTAACGTTAAGTTAGATCTGTGAGCTGCTTCACCGTCTCCCCTCAACTCCAGCTGTCTGGAAGAAACAGAGAAAGAAGTGTCATAGTCAAGCGGACATACCAGCCCGGTGTCATGTTCAAAGCATAGCAACGTGAAGACTTCCAGCTGAGTGTACGCAGAGTCCGGTCATAAAACATTGAGCTTTGCGCAGTGGATGTCCGCTTCGAGTCCGCTTGGTGTTTTGTTGTTTTTTTTTTTTTCGACCAAAAACGGACGGTCGCCAGACACGTCGGACCAAAGCGCAATTGTTATGACCGGGCAGACTCCACGTACTCACACTGTGTCACACAATAGACTCCCATAGCAATTCAACTGCGCCAACTTACCGGGACGTTCGTTGGTCCGTGGTCCGTGGTGGAGCTGGGTAACTGGTTCTGGTGTCTGGCTCAGCTCAGCTTGCATTAGCTGTCTGGGAGCAACATACAAGTTACCTGGTTAGCTACCTTGCTAATACTGTAACAAACTAAGCTAACACTAGCAGTCGGGACTGCAACGGCATGCAACCAGTAACGTTACCAGGTTCAAACTTACCGTTTTGTGGCTGAACTCAGGTCATTCACTGATAGCTTCAAACGTGGGTCCAACAACTTGCGTGCTAGAACTTCACCTGCCGAAAATTTCAATACAGCTTTTAGCTTTCTGTCTCAAAAAACTCAGACCTCACCAATGCCACCACTCTGTCCAAACTGGTATAAACTTGACTTTTGGCGGGTACCATACCTGTCAAGTTTTGGATTTGAAAATAAGGGAAATTTTCCGGCGCTCGCTGTGAGCCGTCCCACCACCCCAACCAAGCTCCAGTATCCCTTACATTTTAAGACAGGTGTACAAGATATCTAAAAACAACTTGTCAACTGCTTACTAACTACAATTAGGTGATCAGAATCTGATAGGCCTACCTTTGTTGACACTGAAATGCTGTGAACATTCCTACGTTATAATACAGCCTAAATGAAAACACAAAGGGTATATGAAGCACATTTATTTATGGTTTATAAAACGGGTGCTTCCCATCCTTAAATGTGATTGGCTGAGCCGCGTTCAGGGCCGTTGTAAAATCAGTGTAACCCACTGGTAGACCACAGCGTCTGTGTTGCTTAGCAACCATTCTGTCCACTCGATCTTGCTTGGTGGAAGAATGAATAGTTCTCAGTTTTATTGTTGCATTATTACCAATAAATTGTTGATTCTTTTTTTGTGTGTGTTTATTTTATGGGCTATATGTAGGGTAACCGTTTTATAAAAGCAATAAGCCCCGAGAAGCCGTGAGTTACAGTGATTTTACAACGGCGGAGGGGCCCTGAACGCCCCTCAGCCGTTGTAACATCACTGTAACTCACGGCTTCTCGGGGCTTATTGCTTAAACATATTTTCAGTTCGTAATGTGCCCCATCCTGCTCCTCTTTAGGAAAGTAAATTCGCTGTCCCATTTTTCGAGATATTGACAGGACTTCTTTGTTTTTTTGGCAGGAATGCCTTCTCCTTCGTCACATCCATCCATCTCTCTCTGTTGTTGTTCCGGGTTTGTTTCCGCTGTCTGCACTAACCTCGCGAGAACTGCCACCCAAGCTACTGCAGGTGGCAGCTCTCGCGAGGCTAGTGACAGTTCAGTTTGGAGAGGCAGAGGAATGTTTTTTTTTTTATTATAATACGGGAGATTTACGGGAGAATACTAATACGGGAGGACGGCGGGAAAGAGGGGTAAAATACGGTAGTTTCCCGGCCAAAACGGGAGACACCGCGCCGTGGCTGAATCGCCCACTTCACGGATCCAGTGGACATCCAGGGTAAGCGTGTGCAAAGTTTTGGGTGACCCAGAGCGGTATCGCGGTAGGTAATTTGATCCTGTATTCCGTGACGCGTGGCTACAGCTGCGTCAGAGAGCGCGACAGGCCGACTGGTTACACGGTGGTGTATGGGATTTAAACTTTTAATGATAATGTTGTGAATATCAATCCAAAAAACTTCAAAATGACGGATGCACAACATCGTGCCATGCGCAAGCCATATCCGAAAGCTCAGGTCGATCCGACAAACAGTCAGAGAGATATGCGAGCCACAGACACACAGACCGACAGACACACAGATCGACAGACACACAGACTGACAGACACACAGACACACAGACTGACAGACAGAGATTCCTTGCTTTATAGATAGATGACACCAACATTAATCTCCTAAAAAGAGTTGAACCAGCCAGCGGTAAACCGCTAAAAGCATGCGGATAAGTTACTTGGCCTGTTTTCTTCCCTGGGATGAGGACGGAGGTTGGCCCCGGCAGATCAGCTCAGTAGACCGGCTACTGCAGCTGTGACAGCCGACGCCACCGTCCCCGCGGTCGTGGCTCACAGACTCTCAAAACAAACATCGGAGAAAATTTCCTAACACGCGTTATAAACTGCTTAAAGAGACTGCTTAAACGGTGGCGTGTTACCAGCGCTAAAGCAGGAATTAAAAGAGTTTTTAGCAGCTTTACTGCTATGGCTGTCAGTTGCCGTTAAATGGTTAAATGATGCTAATTTCTGTTAGCCCGTCTATAGGATTTTACAGTTAGCATTAAGCTAGCGGACTTTATGCTTAGATGTGACACTAGCTGTGTGTGTTTTGAACGTTGTTTCAAACGATGTGGGTTTGATTTAACATCTTTGATGTTTAAATGTACATTGCCGCTTAAAATATTGGTTTACTCCTCTTTCTATTTAGAGTAGACGCTAAATAGAAAGAGGAGTAAACCAATATATGCACTGTAGAAAGTTAAAGTTCTGCTAATATCAAACAACGTCATTACAAGCATTAATATACATGACGATTAAAAACACAAAGGCCAATGTTTACTGTGAATATCGAAATACATCAATAAATCAATATACTTACTCGAGGTTTCAGTACTGACACAGCAAAGAAAAATGGCTCCTCTCAGCTCGGTGTACTTTTGAACAGTTACAGTAAAGGCGCGTCCGTGTCCACAGATCCGGCTCGGGTCCGCGCAGGATCAGCTGTTTGACGGTAGAATGTACGGCGCTGCCCGGAGGCGGAACTGATCCTCTAGGCGGAGCCCAAACGATGTGATAGTCACGCGGGTTGAAGGCGGATCCGCGGCGGAGTCCCTTGCTGTGTGGGTTGGCTTTAGTTGGTAGTAACACCATTATCGAGGTCAATGGAAAGCGAGTGCGCGGGAGGCAGTACCCCTGGGATGTGGCAGAAGTGGAAAACAGAGAGCACTGTGATTTTACAATCCTCCGGAACATGCTCATCAGGACCCACATGCAGGACCTGAAGGACGTGACAAATATCACTATGAAAACTACCGGAGTAAGAAACTTGCTGCAGTCACCTACAACGGCGTGGACAACAATAAGACCAAGGGACAGCTAACCAAGAGTCCTCTAGCCCAGATGGAGGAGGAGAGACGGGATCACGTGTCCAAGATGAAGAAGATGGAGCAAGAGATGGAGCAAGTGTTTGAGATTTAAGTCAAACAGACGCTCCAGAAGCTCAGAGACTAACTAGCACTTAACTGAGAAGATAAATGATCACGATTATCTGGAACTGAGAACTGTTGAATTCACTGAACACAATTCACAGGATTTGGAACAGATTGTAGACCCAGATAATCATTTTTTCTATAGCATTAACAGCAATTGCACTTACTACAGTGAAGAACAATACAACCAGAACATTAAAGCAAAGGACAATCTATCAATTATCCATTTCAACAGCAGAAGCCTCTATGCCAACTTCAATAACATTAAGGAATATTTACAAACATTTTCACAGCCCTTTAGCATAATTACAATAACAGAAACCTGGATCAATACTGAAAAAGGGATGGACTTTGAGCTGGAGGGTTATGAATTAAGGAATATAAATAGGAGAAACAAAGGTGGGGGAGGAGTTGCCATATATGTGGATAAAAACCTGAACTACAAAGTACTTGAAAGTATGACAACTGTGGTTGACAACCTATTAGAATGTCTGACCATTGAAATATGTAAAGAAGAGAATAAGAATATTATAGTTAGCTGCATATACAGGATATTAGAAAAACTCTTTAATAATAGACTGCATACAGGCTTCGCTAAAAATCTGAAGTTAAAGCATGGATCAGTACCAACTGTCCGTGACTCAACTACAAACGTGGGAGCTGTAAGTTATTTCATTTTGTGTTGCTTTACTGTGTAGGCCTACTTAGCCTGATAGCCTGTTCAAAAGTCCCTGTAACGTTAGCACTGCAGCTAACGTAGCTCACTTACTGTTGCTAACGTTTGTGTCCTTGAATAATATGCAAGAGTAATTCATATCAGGAGATACTCATCATAAGATGTGTGAGCACAAGCCTCATTTGAAGCTAGACTTATACACGTATTTGTAATTTGGATGATTGTGACAAGTGTTCACGGTACTGTCCTTGCATTGTAGAGTAACGTTAGCCTCTGCTGTTTATGTAAACGTGCTGTCTGCAGTCGTCACCAACGAGTCTGTTACTAGTTACCACATGTAAATTGCACGACAGAAATCCCCCATGCTGCTTAAAAATGCTCTGAGTTATATGCAGTAATTCTGATTGGTATGCTTGTGTTAATGTTGCGGCATTGCGGCTTCTATCATGTATGATGAACTAACCAGCCTGGTGCTAACAAAAGTAACGTTAACGCAACACTAACTGAGCTACGTTAGCTGCAGTGCTTACTTTTATTTTTTTTAGACTTACTTTTACTATTGTATCTTGTTCGTATATTTGTAAATTTGTAATGGTTTTGGCAATATTGTTAATCTGCAGTCATGCCAATAAAGCTTATTAAATTGAAATTGAAAGGAGTTGAGTGCTGAGTTTGAGAGAGGCAATGTCAAGCGGAGAAATATTGGGTAGTGAAGCAGACGCCAACGGCGGAATAATGGCTCAACAGTAAAACCTGGAGGGCTATGTGGGCTTTGCAAATCTTCCCAACCAAGCTTACAGAAAATCTGTGAAGAGACATTTCGAGTTCACACAAGTCACTCTTTCTGACAGACCTGTACTCCGGCAATTACCCAGGTCCTTCGCATAGGATTAAAAAAACTGTGCATGTGGAACAGTCAGAGGTTCTGAAAAGGAAGGAGTGCATCTTCTGCTCACCATCGGTGACACCCCCGGCTTTGGTGATGCAGTTGACAACAGTAATTGCTGGCTGCCGGTCATCGATTACATCGACAGTAAATTTGAGGATTACCTCAACGCAGAGTCCCAGGTCAACAGACGGCAGATGCCAGACAGCAGAGTGCAGTGCTGCCTGTATTTCATCGCTCCATCTAGACATGGATTGAAGCCCCTCAATATTGAATTCATGAAACGGTTACACGATAAAGTAAACATCATCCCCCTCATTGCTAAAGCCGACACAATGACTCCTGAGGAATGCCAACAGTTAAAGAAACAGATCATGACAGAAATCCAGGAGCACAAAATCAAAATCTACGAGTACCCAGAGACAGATGACGAGGAGGAGATGAAGATTGTAGCTGCCATAAGAGTCACAATCATAATTTAAGTTAAGTTTAAGTTCAGATGGAGTAGGAGAGACGGGACAAACGTGTCCAAGATGAAGAAGATGGAGCAAGAGATGGAGCAAGTGTTTGAAATGAAAGTCAAAGAGACGCTCCAGAAGCTCAGAGACTCCGAGGCTGAGCTTCAGAGGCGTCACGAGCAAATGAAGAAGAACCTGGTGTTCTTTCGTCATGACAAACAGGAGGGCAGAGTTCAGAGTTCAGTCTTTTCTTTCCTCTTTTCGTCTTCTACTTTTGGGAATGTTGGATGCTGCACTGCTCTGTGTTGCATCCGTTTAATGCCAAAAAAACAAAGAGATCAGCCTTTCACGTCTGCAGATTGGCAGACTCATTGGGCTTCGTTCCCTCCTTGCACCATTGATCTCTGATGTGTGCTAAATAAATATACAGCGTCAGGCTGAAGCTCACCTCAGGCACTGTTTTTTATATAAATATATATATATATACATGTATCTTTTGGTCCACTTATTTAGATCTCACATTTAATTTCCTCCCCAGTGGTATGCTCTTCCATGTCCTGTAATGTAAATTGTTAATTGTATAACCATCAATTGCAGTGTTTAACTTCAAACGTGTAACATTTTCTTACTTTTATCTCCTTTTCTTTTGTTTTTTCATTTTGTATCGGCCCTGGTATAGAAGTTGTGTTCATTTTGTCTCTAGTATCACAGCCGGTACTTTCCAGCCTCGCTCCTGGAAACCAAACACGTACTCCTGACTTCGCTCACGCTGAGTGTAACAAAGTCAAGAAACTGCTCTCGAAGTGCTCTTGAACTTCTTTTGCAGATTCTATTATAAAACAGTTTCCGACAGAATCAGATCTTTCCAGGATCGGGATGTGGAAAGCCTGTGTTGGATGTTGGTGGATGGGAAAGCTGGAGCTGAGATGCTTCAGCCCGACAGTGGTCAACTCAGTTAACTGTACCAAGCTGGCTTTCTTTACATCACATTTAGCACTGTTTGTGTACCGCGTCTGTATTTTGTAGTGTCTTATTTTTATTGTAAAAAGACACACACACACACACACACACACACACACACAGCATCTAATCTAATCTTTCCTCTCAACAAAATGATTAACTAACACAGTCATCCATTTTAAGGGATTTTTCCTTTAAACAAAATGTTTAACACAACAGCACCCATTTTAAATACAATTACATACACAGAGCTGCCAACTCTCACGCATTGGCCGTGAGACTCAAGCATTTGATTGGCTTCACACGCTCTCACACCACACCTCCGATTTCTCACGCTGCAATGCACATCAGGAGCCTTTCTGTATGTTTAAGGTTAAAAATGGTTATGAATATACCTGACAGCTGAGTTTATCTGTGAGCTATCTGTTGAGCCTGAGAGAAGCCACTCGTGGTCGATTAGTTATGACCGTGAGGGAGTTGAGCTCGCACAAAGCTGTGGCGCAAAGATCCTCTACTAGTTTGAAACCCATACCCACTAAACCAGAGGTGTCCAAACTACGGCCGCATTGGCCTGCGGTTCATTTTTAAATGGCCCGCAGCAAATTTTAAAAATATAACTAAATATGGCTCACTCATGAAACTTTGGGCTGTATTCGAAACCACATACTGCTTACTGCGTACGACACCAGTATACACTGTATACTGCATGTTGTTTTCAGTAGTGCCCAGTATGCGACAATTAATGAATACATTTATAGCATGCTGTAACATGCTTTGCCCCAGGTGTTTGGTACTGTTGCACTCTATCAAGGTGCTGATGCCACGGCGTTTTCCAAGGTGCTGATCCCAACTTTGTTCGTTTGTTTGTTCGGCACTGTTTAACAGTTATTTTCTGTAGTTATTTTTGTGCAATTTCGTTCTTCGTAGTTTGACAGAGTCCATAAATAGCCTTCTGGGGGCGTAGGGATTAATATTTTCCCAAAAATTACATTTTCTATCCTGGAAACAGGGGCACTCTCTCCCGATGTATGTAGGTTCCCAACCTCAACACTTTAGTGTATTTTCTGCTGGTATTAGTAATTATTACTGAGGAAGAAGAACGCCATTTCAATATTAATCAACATTATTATGAACATAAAATAAACTGTGCAGGCTGTGTGCAACTTGACCTTCGCTGCGGCTGCACAGGAGGATGAAATGCCAAATTCAGCCTGTGATCTGTTACTGTCTGACTGTACAGCCTTATGGAAGTGATATTTTACAGTTCTACATATTTTAATCTAACAAAATCCGTTAAAACAAGTCATTTGGTGTTTTCAAAGTCATGATATTGAGCTGAAACAGGTTCCAGATTTCGTTCGCAGTCACAGGCTGCTGCTGGGCGCAGCAGATGGGTGGCACCGCGCGCACTGCGAAGCTCAACATCGTAGGCTTTATTAAGTTCATTTTCACTGAAAATCAAAAAGCAAAACTCTAAAAAAAAAAAAAAGCTCTCACTCAGTTGGTCTAGGGCCTTGTATGCATTCCCTGGAGATTTTGGCGTCTTTCTTCAGTGAGGCGCGCTTTTTGCCACAGCCAACTGCTGACGATAAATCCATCACATGCAGTATTTCACCCCGATAGATTCTGAATAAAGTATAAATCCAGTGATCTTGAAGCTCCGAGCTTCACCTGGAGTTTTATCTGAGATTCTAAAAGTTGCAGCAAACATAAGTCCAGTGGATTTTATCCATCCAGCGCAGCGCACAGTTTGCATCTTCATTGTTTAATATTTTGAAGTATTTCCACACAAAGCTGGTGGCAGACAGCGTGTTATGTGTCTCAATCAGATGGTAGAGACAAAAGTTATTGTATTAAGTGTATTCATAATCAGACATGCTTGAATTCATGGCGATTTGTGATGGTTAACCAATTAATAAAAGCACCTGGTGTACTCAGCTGGTAGCAAATAGGAGCCAGAAAACACACACTACCCTGAATGAAAAACCTAAGGAAAACATGAGGTAATTCCTGCACACCAAGATCACAATGGAAATAACCTCTCAAGTGTTACTGTTTTGTTTTTATCTTCTTTTTTTTCCTTTCAGCAGATATAAAAGTATACTGTAGGGTAATGCATAGTTAATTTTGTCTATTAAGACAAAATCATGCATCTATATGCATATGCATTTTTAAAGCATCATCTGAGAATACTCATCTTTGTTGTATTGTATGGTTAAACATGCACAAAATGAGCCATGCTGTGTCTTATGTCCTTCTGCCGTGTATGCGGCAAAATTTTGGTTGGCACCACCTAATCTCACTCCAAGGTTTTTTGAAAAGTTGGCAGCCCTGCATACATTACACAAAACAATCGACACCCCAACTAGGCTAAATAACATGGACAGAAACACAGACAGACACATACTAATTTCAGTCTCAGCAGGACTGAACAGTATAACTGCACAATAAACACATCCCCCTACAGTCAGACAACAGTTAACGAACAGCGGGTAAATGTAGGTTAAATATAGCTGTGTTCAATAACACTGCATATCATGCGTATCAAGAAAAATCATACTATTTCATACTATTTTCATTTGTCTAAATCAACAACTTGTACATGAGGCATTGAGTTTTTCACATTAAAGTTAGCTGTAGTTAGTCCAAATGCTAACACACAAAAGGCTAACACTAACACAACACACAGCTAATGGACGTTAGCATAAATCATGCTACTTGATCAAAATCCATTGTATGGCGTGGAGTTTATCAAACAAAAGTTAGCTGTAGTTAGCCGAAAAGCTAACACACAAAAGGCGACCATCAAACAAGCACAATGCACAGCTAACGGACATTCCCTGACTGACTATTACATTTTCTTTCTTGTTTCTTTTTTTTTTATATATATATATTTCTGGATGTACCTGTAGCATACATGTACCTTGTGCAGAATTGTGTGTATTCCAACTATATTACACACACACACACACACACACACACACACGCGCATGTACACACACATGCACTGAACTGAGAAGGAGGGAGAGGAGGGAGTGAAGGAGGAGTAGGAGGTCATGAGGAAGCTCTATTAAAACCAGAAATCAGCAACCATCTTGGTCAATGATTGCGAGCTCTTACTGCCAGCGATAGATTGAGCATTTATTTATGATGACTTTGTTACTAGAATGTTTTTGTTGTTTTTTTGTTTTTTTTTGTATATTTTTGATGGTTTTTATGAGATGTATTTTGCACAAAATTCTGTTTTTAAAATTCTGACAGCATTATATTGCATTATTTTATTCATATGCATGCAAGAATAGGTGCGAGGTTGGTCTTAAATTTCATTGGAAGTGGTCTTAAAAAGGTCTTAAAAAGTCTTAAATTTAAGTTGCAAAATCCTGGGGGTACCCTGAAATAAGCTGCATTTTCCCTGAAAGGGAAATGTCAGCAAGGTTGGAATATTATGCGTGATGCTGACATGTAAGTGACCTGAGCTGTTGTTAAGATATTTGATCACCTCTTGTAAGATTGTATAAGATTGTTTGGATTTCATATGAAATGGAAAAATAAATGTTAAGACAAAAAAGATCCTAATTGTATGTTTTTATTTCATTAGTTAGGTTAGGCTGTTTAGTGTTAAAGTTGATTTTACACTGTCTTATTTGATTCACATGCATAAAAATCACCAATGAATGCAGAAAATGAGATCTCTGAATTTGAAATGTGTTTGGGGGAGATAACCTCTGCCCCCCCAGCCAGAATGTCATGCCACCCTTTCGCCACCCCAGTTAAAACTTGCTAGAACCACCAGTGATGTGTAGGACAGTAAGTTATCTGGTTCTCTTTTATATCTACTATGAGATCTCATTGCCTTCTTTTCTCTGTACTTGTATTACAATTAAATGACTTATGTTTTAACAACTGACTTTTTAATAAACATTAACATATTACCATGAATTTCCTTAAAACAGATATTTTTTAACTTTGAACAATGAATTATATACAATGAGTTTTTCCTTCTGTCAAAACAATTAGTGTTTTAAGCATTATATGAATTTTCTGCTGTATTGTCCCATTTTTATATACTGTGTTTACTGAAACATGAAAATGAACTATATTATTATTTATAATTTGTTCACGTACACAATTAGCAATTAGCAACCAAAATCAGTTACACTACCATATAATGGCATTACAAAACATTAAAGCATGTAAACTTCGTTAAAACATAATGGTTTCAAATGTCAAAAAAATTGTGTAATGGTTAGCGATTAGCATGTAGTCACACTCTGATAGGCCTAGGCCTACACTATAAGCTATGAATTACCTTAGCGATTAGCGCTTAGCGATCTTTTCAGACCATAAATACAATGATACAATAGTACCAGAGTAATTAATAAACAATTCTCACAATCACCGGTTGGTTCTTTATGAAAAGTGTCTTGACTCAACAGTGAATTACACAGTTCCCTTCATGGTGGCTGGCAACAACAGACTAGCAGAGATCAAGGTCACTCACCGGAGTCCCATGTATTTATTACTCGACAGAAGTTGTCTCCCTCTCATTCACAGTTAGACCTCAGGAAATGTTCTGTTTGTTCGCTCGTTCTCAAACCTTCTGCTGTTTTTGGGAATGCCGCGGAGCTGACAGGAGGAGCTCCCGTAGCTCTCTAAACATTTTTGATGCACAATCTATATGTGCCCCTTGTGGGTACAACATGCAGCTACGCCTCTAAATGACATAAATGGGTTTAGTAGCCCTACAATTCATGTGGGTTACACATGTCAAGGCAAAATGAATCCACCTCAGGAATGGCGGACCCCACCACTAACAATGTAGACCATTATACATTTACAGAATGTAAATGCACTCAATGACTAGTGCAGAAAAAAATGCAGACCATGAATAATACCAAAAAGGAGATTTGAGCAGTGATGCATTCAAGAATGCTGAAAGACTATGCCAAACTGTTCACTGATGTTGATGCTGTTTAGCAGCTCTCTCTCAGCCTCCTTCAGCTCAGACTCCTTCTCCTTCACTCTGCACAAACATCTGCCTCATCTCGTCCTCTCTCTTCCGCAGCTCCACCAGGAACCCCTGACTCTTGGCCTCATAAGTCTGCTGCAAGCTGACAGGTTTGCACTCTGGGTCTGTGTCTTTAAACCCCATCTCCTCGAGTTTACACCGCCTGTACAGCTCATAGTGCCTGGTATGCGTCTGCTCCCTCAGATCGTCCATGTTCATACATATGAGCATCTCCCTCAGTTTCACAAAGTCACAGTGACTCTCGTTCTCCACTTGCACTACACCCCAGGGATACTGACGAGCCTTCACCATCTTATTGCCAAGGCAAACTTCCTCTGTGCTGCCTACTACTGCAAATGGCAAATGACCATTCACTGTAGTGTTGACCTTCACGACCGTCTCATCGTCCAGGGGGAACTGGTAGATCTGGATGCCTTTGCTGACTAGCTCGCTCATGATTTTCATCTGGAACTTGTGCAGCTCGCTCTTACTGATGGTGTCAGCTTTGGCGATCACTGGTATTATGTTCACCTTGCTATCTTCTTCATTGTGACCAGGTCCAGGAACTTGAGTGAATGACCCGAGGGGGAGATGAAGTAAAGGCAGGCGTGGACTCGCTAGTCATGGTAGTTGTGAAGAGAGCGTTTGATTTTAAGCTCCTCCTGTAGATAACTCTCAAACTGTCTGTCGATGTAGTCCACCACGGGCTGATAGCTCTCTTGTTTGTTCATTTGGTCTCCAAAGCCCACAGTGTTGACCACAGTAAGGTGTAGTCTGACATTACTCTCCTGCAAGTCATAGGTTTGCGCCCACAGCTTCACCTGAGGCTCAAAGTGGGATGACTCAAAGTTCTCAAAGTTGGTATCAAACAGAGTGTCCATCAGGGTAGACTTGCCAATACCTGTTTCACCAATGCAGAGAATACTGAAACAGAAGCCCTGGCAGATGGACTTGTTGACAAGCTGATCCGGGAGGCTGTCAAAACCCACATGTCCTGCCAGAGACAGGGGTCGGACTCCTTTGTCCTCCAGCTGTGCTCTCCTGTCGTCCTCTTCTGACCTGCCCCTGACTGAACTTGGCTGCCAAGCAACATCCGAAGAAGCCATAGTTTTAGCTAAAAGTTCAAAACACTAGATAAATTCAGAAGTAACACAACAAAGCTAAAGAAAGACGGACTTCTTTTTTCAGTACACTAATCAGGGACTCACTGTGTCCGCCATCGACTTCTCTCTCTACCTATCTCTCTCTCTCTCTCTCTCTCTCTCACACTCACACACAATTGAACGTCACAAAACAATGTTAAACTTAATACAGACTTTCACAGAATCATCCAGTATTAACAAGATGATTTAAAAAGAAAGATCGGCACAGATCACCCAGAGTTACCCACAAAAAGGCAGCGAGGTAGCGATGAACTCAAGCCCACCCAAGTGGCAGTGGAGGCTGTGCAGGCCAAGGGGACCAAGAGGAAGGCCAGCATCCAAACCGAGACCCCCAATGAGAAACAGAGGGGTGAAAACTGTGACACCAACACTGATAAGCCCACTGAGGTGTCAGTGGAGGGCGTCACAGAGACTGAGAGTTGGAAGGAGGCCTTTGCGGAGCATCTGTTAGCAACAGAGACTCCCAAGACGCCAAGAAGGGACAGCGGCTGTGAAGTTTCCCCGAGCTCCAGCAGCCCTTCAACCTCCCAACAGAACAACGGGAGCACGTCCGACCCAGTCAGCACCAGCAGAGGTAAGCTGATAGTGGGAGAAAAAATGAGATGACTGTATCTGAGTGAGTGTGAGTGTGTGTTCTGTGAAGTGGACAGCCGAGACAGCCCCATGTACCGGTACTATGTCCACGCTCTGGCTAACTGCGTGCTTGGTGGTTGTTGACGCTTGTTTTCAGCCCTGTCCACTTGAGATCGGATCACCCGAGACAAATGTTAATACCAGATATGAACAAGCTCAGTGTTAGACGTTCCTCACAACTGTGGTAAAACATGAGTGTTGTATGTTTGTGTGTGTAGCCAACTTTGAGCTTCATAAGCTCGGAGAAGGAGGCTTTGGCTCGGTCTATGCCGGAGTAAGAAAATATGACTGCTTACATCTGTATTCTCACATCACACATACACACAGTCATCACTCCCTGTACTAACCAAAGCACTGTTTGTTCTGTCCTGTAGGTGGCGATCAAACACATCCCGAAAGCTGACGTCAAGTATCACCAACTGGTGAGTGACTTGATCTGATGTCTCAGCACCAACGGTTAAAATCATGGTTGAACTTTTTCACTTCTACACAGACCTGGCATCTGGGCTCTAGCTGCTATTAACTATTAGTTCATGTTTACATTTTTGTTTGTATTTTGTTAATGTTATACGTTTATCAGATTTTGGTTTCTGTTGGTTTCTTTTGTTATTCTTATTACTTTATTGTGTGTGTGTGTGTGTGTGTGTGTGTGTGTGTGTGTGTGTGTGTTGCATTGATCACTGTGAGGCCTGTTTTAACTGTGTCCTCTTGTGTGCTGTGGGCCCAGGACGGCGGCCCAATCCCTGGTTTGATTTATTTCCCTTTCTCCCTTGATTTTGGTTTTGGGCCGCCATGGTAAGCCCCATCCCTGTCAATGCTTTTATTCGGCCCTAGTGGATTTATGTGAGCTCATGTCACTTTTTATGCTTTATATTGGTGAAAATAAAGTCATTTCTATATTGGTTATAAACCGTTTCTTGTCCTGTGGTAATTTCAACTTGCGTGACCTTTTGAAATCCATTAAAATAACTTAACTATCTTCTGGAGCGCAATTCCCCAGGTGGCATTGTCTGGCAACACATCCTCTCAATCCCTCCACTTGCCACACTTGTTACTCTGTTGTTGACGAGGAAAACACACATTCGCCAATTTTGTTGTGTATTTTGTTTCTTTCAGATCATAAATGGGACATTGTACACGCTCCCTAAGGAGGCGTATCTCATGTTGAGGGTAGCAGGTGGACCACATTTACTGGGACAATCTGCCGCAGTCACATTGTGGGACTGGTTTGATCTGGACCAGGACCAGTTCTCCTGGTCATGGAGAGACCAGTCCCCTCTATGGACCTGTTGGACTACATTAACAACAGTGGTTCTCTGACAGAAGACCAGGCTAAGGTACTGAAACTGTTTGGAGCACGTTTTTGTGTCTGTGTGTGGTGTTCCCTTAAAACTGTGCCAAGCTAGTTTTGAAAATTTTACATTTTTTAAAGTTGGTGCATACCAAAACTAAAATCTGAAACTTGTTGCATATGTAGTTACCACTGTCTAGTAATGCACCCTTATCAAAGGTTCCTAAGTTTTAAATCATGGCTTTATCATTAGTTAACAGATCATATAGTGATGCTGGAGTGTTTTTGCAGTGTGTGTTGAGTCGCCCCAAACAGCCAATGTTAGCTCTAAGCTTGCCAGCAGTCCTTTTTGTCTTGTCTCTGAAAGTTGACATGAATTGGAGTCATAAAGCCTCAAGATGAGAGCAAAGCCTTTGCTGGAGTTGAAACATTTTCTTGCCTCAATTTCTGCAACGCTTTGTGGATCCAAATTTGCATCAACATTGACTTTATTAGCAGTCCGGCTTCACATTCAGTTTAGAAACACCTGTATACCCAGGCACCCTTACATTGTGTTATCTTTGGTGTCACCAGTGTTCTCAGCTCAGTTCTCAAATGGACGTAACTGAACTTTGAGTAACAGTTTTGTGTGAAAGTTGCACCATTGTCACATAATGTGAAAGTACCACTATACCCCACTACAACTCATCTATTTATCTTTGTCTCTGTCCCAGAACATAATGAAGCAGCTGGTGGAAGCGTCCATCCAGATGCACTCGGTGGGAGTCTTCCATTGGGACATTAAAACGGAAAATGTCCTCATTGAGACCAGTTCTGATGTCCTTCAAGTGTGGATCATCGATTTTGGATGTGGCTGCATTATTGAGAACAGACCTTGTCGTGTCTTTGCTGGTACAATGTCTGGCTTCTGCTCCTGCTCTTCATCCATCTGTTGATCTCTGAAGTGATTACATTCATTTAAAACTCACTCCTCATTCTGTGTTTCTTTCTGTCTCCACGTGTGTCTGGGTATTGTAGGAACCTTGGCATTCGTACCACCAGAGTTTGACAGACAGGGCACATACGAGGCCGGTCCCACCACAGTCTGGCAGCTGGGTGCGCTGCTGGGGAAATGCTGGGGAAACAGTTTAGCACCTCCAAGTTTCTCCACAAAGGTCTTAAATTCAGCAGGCAGCCATCTCCAGGTAAGACAATGCTGGTGTCAATACACCGCCTGAATTTTGGTACTGACAATAACTGCAGCATCCACCCTAATCTTTGCTCCGTTCTCTGTCCTCTCTCTTCAAAGACTGCCTGGACTTGTTGAACGTGTGTTTGGCTGTAAACTCAGAGGAGCACGCCACTCTGGAGCAGATGCAGCAGCACCCGTGGTTCAGATAATCCTGAACCAACCACCAAACACCTCGCACCTTATGTGTGAATCCCTGCCAGAGCACCCAATCAACTACCTTTGGTCCACTAAAGTTGGCTTACCTGCCTGGGCTGCCGCCGCTCTCTGACCACATCTTGCCAAATGCAAGCACTCTTCTTATTGTGCTCAAATCTCCTTTGTGGCCGTCCAGCCCAGTTACATTGGTGTGCAAGTATATCCGTTCTGTCTTGGTGCATCAATTCAATGAAATCTTTCTCACATGTCAGATAATTAGTATGTGCAAGATAAGTGTATATGCAGAGAGCAAGCACAGCCCAACATCCCTCGGCCAGGCTGCCAGGATGAAGTCACTGAGGAGCCTGTTAAAAATTGTGTGAGGGCAGTGAGATAAAATTCATTAACCCTTACCTAACCATGCAACAGCCTCAGCAAGGCTAAATAATATCAATGTAATGCTGTTGTTTCCAAGTACATTCATGAATAATAGCAATCACAATGAACAATGAGTTAAGGAAATCTTCTGTGTAACCTTATACCAGAAGTGTTGTTCACAGAGACCCATAAATAATGAAGGTTTTCATCAGAATAAGGTTCACTGCCAAATCTGTTTATTTTACTTAAAATAACTTTGCCTTGGTGTTTGGTGCATACAATAAGAGGACATAACAATAAAGGCAAAGTCCTGCAAAAGTCAAGATCATAGATATGAAATGGAAAAATAACAATAAAAATAGGTCAAGTAAAAACACAAAAATAATACTATGATGTGCAGTCTTTATAATGTTGTACTCTGACTGGATCCTGAAAATATCAAGAGTTTTAATGTTAGGTTGTTGCAGTAACCTCCCATTTCTGACTCCCTGTCCTTCAGTCTGTGTGTTCCTACACTGAGTGTGTCACAGCCCGTCACACATCTGAAAAATTCAAAGATTACAATTAAAAATTAAACCAAAAAGATTAAGTCTGGATCACATGTGTGTGTTTTATTGATCATCCTGAGGTGAAGACATTTGTATTTCTTATTTCCCTCTGCTATACACGTTTGTCAGTGTCCATGGTCCAATACAAAGACCACAGCCTGGTGGCAGCATCACAGCTTCATGTGGGCTGAAACAACCAAGATGAAAAGCACTCAGTGATGATGCCATGAAACAGGACCTTGGACAGCAACTGAGCTGAGCGCTTTATAAACAGATTTGTGCGTCTCACTCTAAAACACTGTGTGGGATGTCCCACATATACAGCTCGTTTTCTCACAGCAGCAGAATTCATGCATCACAGCTTCATCACAGAACTCTACTGTATTTGTACAAATGACCCGATGATGCACTGAGGTATCTTTAGCAGCCAAAAACTGTTAGATTGATTTCTTCCTGAATTAGAGCTGCAAGCAGCATTGGGCGGGAGCTCGCACTATTGCCTGTTGCCCGTTGCCCGTTTTGGCCTTCAGCTCCAGCTGTGTGTTTTTGTTTATGTGTGTGTGACTCCACTATTGACCTTCGGGACGTTTGAGTACATCAAATATAGACCACAGCATTTTAATTTCAGGTTAATCCAATAAGAAGCACTTCCTTTTGCCACTAGGTGGCGCTATGACTATCGTGGTATATTGTCATATGATTGTGTTCAGGGCGGGACTAATATGAATCATGGGAAGTTTGATGGAGATCGGACCATTTACGCCAAAGTATCCAAAATAACTGTTACAAGATCTGGAGGAAAACTGAATTGTCCTTCATCATAAAAATGAAAAGCACACTAAAGAGATTCCACCTCTTGCACATAAAACAGGAAACACAATATATAAAGGACCACCCCCCACCCAAGGACCACCCCATCAAATACTGTCAGTGCACGAGAAAATACACCCAAATACACCCAAAACCTCACAAAGGATGTAACTTATTAAGAAAATACACCCTACATTGAGTGACACAAAACCATAACACGACACCACACAATAGATGCAATACCAAGCAGAGTGCAATGAAAAAAAAAAACAAGGTGATACAACTCAAAATTCTGTATTGCCCCAAACCCAGCCTTGGTCCTGAATTTCAGCCAGTCTAAAAGTCCCTCTAGTGAGCTCTACTGAGAACAGGCTGTTTCTGTGTCTGTACCTTTAAATACTAATGAGCTGTGTCTGTCCACGCCTACTCCACGCCCCTCACAGTACCATGTGCTAATGTTTACAGTGGACTTATGGCTATGGCTGTAGAAATGCTGTCGTTCAACCATACAAGTTTGAACCAGAATCTGACCCAGAAGGAGAGGCTCCTGAAGAAGTTCAGACTGTGCGGCTGCAGCAGGACGTTTCAGAATGGTTAGTTAAAAATATTGTGTGTCTGAATATGTTACTAGGTTCGGTCATATGTGTTGTTACAGTTACTACCAAGTAGCTAACGCTAGCTCCTGCTAATTGTAAGGCTAACCGTTACGATTATTCATAGTATACTGAGTTTATTCAGTACATCAGTAATCTTTGTAAGTTTTTAAAATCATATCAGTAATCTTTGTAAGTTTTTAAAATTTGAGGCAGTGTGCAGTCCTCTGTAAATTACACTGTTCTCCATCACCACTTTACAGGCAACAAGTCACATAACAAATTACCTATGAATTATGGTCTTGGAAATGTTAGGTCAAATTTACTTCTAATCAACAGCTGCTTGTCCACTGCCTTAGTTTTTAAATTCAATAAGCTATTTGTGTGTGTGTGTGTGTGTGTGTGTGTGTGTGTGTGTGTGTGTGTGAAATATTCACTTTCTGTTTTTTGGATAGGTGCTCCTGTGGAAACTGACCATCCTGGGTTGGAGCCTGTCTGCCTCGATGTCTACTCCCTGCAGAATGCCTGCCAAATATACCGAGCTGACTATGGTCCTTTGCAGCCGAGAGGAATACACCAGTACACCATGTTGTGCTTTGTAAAATGTCCTAGTAGGAATAAAAATCAAAGATGTTGAAGTCTTGCTTTGCTTCAGCAGGCATAATTTTGCAACTGTAGTAACGCATGACAAATCTAAGTATAGGGCATTTTAATATATTGAATTTGCTGTTTTTTTATTTGTATAGTTTTCATAAACAGATGTTATGCATATTTTTCATGTATTCACAGGAGTCATTTCTGCAGACACTTTCAAGCATTTATTTACATAAAACAATGTACCTAAAAAAAACAGTCACAATTGAAACACAGGGCCAACCTTGCACAATCCACATTAAAAAAGGTATGATACACACCATTAGTAAATCTCTGCAAGACTAAATATTGTGTCCATTGCTTTTAGTCGTTACAGGTATCTGGCCTATCAGAGTTTTGTGAGCTGGTGCTGGGGCTTCCTGGGGCGCAGAATCCGGGTCGTTATTCCAGCTTGTGTGGTCCTACGCATCCGCACAGAGTTTCCTGATGCCGAAGGCCACTACGTGGGATTTAAACTGGCCCTCGATTGAACCTGGACACATAGCTGCCAATGACCTCCTCCTTGTCAGGCCGCTCATACTGCGCAGTTAAGTCCTCTGGGACAGGTATGGCCAACAGTGCATTTGTGTATAGCGTAGGGTCCACAAAGACTTTTTCAAATATGAGGTCCATCATGTCAGCAACATACCCTGTTTCATAAAACACAAACACAAAGATTTTGTTTACTTTTATTATTACTATTTTTTTTACTTTGTCTTTTACAAAACAGTAAAAATGTCCTGAATACATCCTGGTACTTGCCACTAATTTATTTATTTCAACTGAAATAGCAAGGCAAGCAGGTGAAGGTGCTCATGCTGTACCTCTGGCAGGCCATGTCGGCTTTGACAGTATGCCTGACCAGCTGGTCAACAAGTCTGTTAACCACGGATTCTGCTTTAACATCCTCTGTGTTGGCGAGACGGGTCTGGGGAAGTCAACACCACGTTTGAGGGAGAGCCCACTCAGCACAACCAGCTGAGCTCCAGGAGAGTAACACGCGCCTCAAACTGTCGTCAACACTGTAGGATTTGGAGATCAAATCAACAAAGAGGACAGCCACAGGTCAATTGTGGAGTTCATGGATGCCCAGTTTGAAGCATATCTACAAGAGGAGCTGAAAATCAAGACTCAGACTCATGCGCATCATGAGCTCTACTGCCGATGCAAACTTGAGGAGATGGGCTTTAAAGACACAGACCCTCACAGCAAGCCCTTCAGTCTGCAAGAGACGTATGAAGCAAAGAGGAATAAGTTCATAGGTGAGCTGCAGAAGAAAGAAGAAGAAATTAGGCAAATATTCGCGATGCTTCGTTTTGGTTAGTAAGTTGACTATTGTTTATTTCAACAACACTGACTGGGAAGTATTCTCATTAATAGCAATGATATAGCTGCAGTGTCGTCTTAATTGTATCCGAATCCGATATTAATACTAGCGACAACCATGGTTCGGTAGCAGCTAATGTCATGCTATCTTGTCCATACTTAGCAGCTAGCCAGAAGAAAGAAAGCCTCCTCCTCTAAGCCAGCAGAAATGGAGTATAGCTTGGACCCAGATCTTTCACCACCCTCTAAACGTAAGGACATTTTCTATATTTTATGCATTGTATTAGTGATTGTGCACATGTATCCAATAACACATTACCCCTCATTTTTGTCTCATCTCATTTTGAATTAGGAGCAAAGTTGCAGCTGCTCTCCTCAGCTGTTGACCGTAATTCCAACTTCACAGCCACTGATTAGAAACAACAACCAGATTCAAGACTCTGTGAGTTAGAGATTAGTTTTTCTTTATTAGAAATTTGAAATATGCATGCATTCATAATGTTCTGTATATTTCCCCATAGCTGGACTATGTATTGGACACCAAGGGTGTCCCAGAGGAGGAAATAATCATAGCCCACAACTCCATTATCAGAAGGTCTGACTTTTGGACTCTGGGCCTAGAGCGAGATGTTGAAGCAATGGTAAATCTGAACCAAGTGTGTTTTTTTTTAACTCCATTTCCTCAAGGTATGGGCTTATTGTCTAATCATTGTTTCCTTTTAGATTTAGCAAATTGTTGTTTCAACATAATCGTAAAGGCTGCAAATGCACATGTAAGTTACATTTGTTACATTTTACATAATCTGTGGAATCATCATCATCGTTTCCTGACTGTATACTTTTATGTTGCCTACACAAAGTGTGTGTCATGCGTCTGTTTTCAAATACAGGGCATTGTAACTGTGGCTGTGGATGCATATGTGGTAACCCGGCCTCCTCCATATGAGCATAGGCAGTTCCAGGGCGTGGCAGGGGGTGGCAGCTGCCACCCTAGAAAAATGCCTTGCCACCCTAGTTGCTACCCTAATTATATGCACTGAAATATTATAAATATTGTTTTGAAAAACGCTGATGATAAATGTTGCGGATATAGTTGATGTTTTACGCACCAGTTCAGAATTCACTCCTCCCCGCCACCCCTCTAAATAAAGAAAAAATGGTTGCACCCACCATGCGCGCTCTAGGTTCTACCTCAAACCGCCGGGTGATGCGAGGCTCGGGTCGAATCTGACTGGACGGTGCCTGTTCCTCCCGCCAGTCCACTGGCAGTGACAGTCCGGTAAGTTCCTGTTGCTTTATGTTGAAAATTTTCTTACAAGTTTGACAGTGTGAAATATATCTGATAGTAGTACTCAACCACATGACTGTTGTAGTTTAAGCGGTAATGTTATTGTAAACTCTTCCATGTAATGTTACTTACTGAAGCGTGGTATCTAGCTAGAAGTAACGTTCGCTATTTAGCGTTAGTGTGTGTGTGTCACCTTAACATGAGGCTAAAAAAGGCTAATAAAGGCTGTCAGAGTGCAACAGTGGGACAGTGGTCAGTGGGTGTGTGTGTGTGTGTGTGTGTGTGTGTGTGTGTGTGTGTGTGTGTGCACGTGCGCTCTCTCTCTCCGACACGTATTAACCATTGATCTTTTAATAGTTCACAGAGTGCTGGGTTGCAGTTGCAGTTTTTCCCTCCGGTGTGTGGCCGAACCTGTAATCAACATGCAGAGGTGATAACTGTTTATTGCCAGTTGATTTTGTTTGTTCAGGACTGGGTTTGTTTGGTTTATAAATGTTACCTTTGTTGAGATTGAAGCTTTTTTTTGTTGTTGCAAAATGTCAAGAGTCTCAACTGAGGAAATTCTCCAACTATTTGCTCACCTATTATCCAACATTTGCCAAATAAGCGGTTGGAATGTTATGCATGATGCTGACATGTAAGTGACCTGAGCTGTTGTTAAGATATTTGATTACCTCTTGTAAGACTGTATAAAATGTTTGGATTTCATATGAAATGGAAAAATAAATATTAAGTCAAAAAAGATCCTAATTGTATGTTTTTATTTCATTAGTTAGGTTAGGCTGTTTAGTGTTAAAGTTGATTTTACACTGTCTTATTTGATTCACATGCATAAAAATCACCAATGAATGCAGAAAATTAGATCTCTGAATTTGAAATGTGTTTGGGGGAGATAACCTCTGCCCCCCCAGCCAGAATGTCATGCCACCCTTTCACCACCCCAGGTAAAACTTGCTAGAACCGCCAGTGATGTGTAGGACAGTAAGTTATCTGGTTCTCTTTTATATCTACTATGAGATCTCATTGCCTTCTTTTCTCTGTACTTGTATTACAATTAAATGACTTATCATGTTTTAACAACTGACTTTTTAATAAACATTAACATATTACCATGAATTTCCTTAAAACATATTTTTTGACTTTGAACAATTAATTATATACAATGAGTTTTTCCTTCTGTCAAAACAATTAGTGTTTTAAGCATTATATGAATTTTCTGCTGTATTGTCCCATTTTTATATACTTTGTTTACTGAAACATGAAAATAAACTATATTATTATTTATAATTTGTTCACGTACACAATTAGTTACGTGCTTGCTAGCTACCATTTCAAGATTGTTCGCCTACGGAAAGCTAGGAAACCTAATGATGTTGCGTGTCTCTCCGTATCTCAATGTACGTTAATGTCTTACCCAATGTACAATTTGTCTATTAACACTATGTAAGAGTATGCACACCTCTTTGTACATCCAACCATCGAACACAGCCTCATTTGGCCATACATGAAAAATCTACTTAAGCTTCCACTTTTCTATAGAAATACATACTTCCTACAGGCACTGCACTAGTGTATCCTGGTAACAAGGAGTTGAAGAGTCTCTGCAGACAGATCTTTTAAAAAAGCTAACGGTGAGCTGTGTTAAAATCATACCTGCAAACTAAACAGAACATCTACCTGGCGCTGGACCCATAAAATCAAAGCTCATAGAGCCCTACCCGATTGGACTATCACGATCAGGCAAGTTTTTCTGGCCAATCAAGATAAGTTGCAGCTCTTCGACGGAGTTCTCCTGCCGCATTGCCGAGCCCACTTCACTTCAGTGCAGTGGACACCGGCGTCAGCTCTCAGGTAAGTTTCGGTATCTGTCAATGACATAATATGCTGTTTAAATTTGGTTTAAGTACTTAGTTGCTGAAGTCAGGAAATAAGAAGTTCCCAAAGTGTGTCGTGATCCATTTTCTCACATTCAACGTAATTGTGAATGGCCTGTCTGTATCAGTGAATTGTGTTAATGTTATAGTCACCTAGATAAACGCAAAAATGATTTTCAAAAGGCTGTCTCCACTGTATCCTAATTGTTAACTGGTTTAATGTATGCCATTGTTGTAAAATATATGGGAATTGAAAACAAACACGCCATGACGAGGCTGAAGTTGGTTTCCGATTGACAGCTTCCGATTGGAATTTCTTGGTCCACCGTACGTGTTGCATGATGCCTGTAAATGGCAGTATTCAGTCATTTTCAAGCTAATTCATGAACTGAAAAATTGAACGAATATGGGGAAGATGAAATGAGAATGATCAATAGGGTGCAGCTGTCCTAAATTTTGAGCTTTTCAACTGTAGTATATTTTTTTCTTATTGTCCTTACTCATGGTAAACTGCTTTTCAGTCCTGCTATTTCTTAGTTTTTGCTGTGGTCTTATGTGCTCTTTATTAAAAAGTCTTAAGGAATTAATACTCCAGTATGACAGGAGATGTCAAAGGGCATTATAATCCTGAGTTTTATTCATTTTACTGTAGTATTTTTTCGTAATGATCTCAAACCCTTTGCTCCATTTGTGAAAATGCAAAAAAAGGGGCGATTTCACTGCTTTTCTTCTCCTATCCAGACCACATTAGACCAGGTCCAGATCACAAACCACTTCCAATTGAAGCTGTGAATTGGACGCCAACTTCAGCCTTGTTCTGCACTAGGCTAAATAGACTGAATCCAAAAACCTGCTCATGTAAGGTGAACGATGCAGTTGGGATTAGCATACAATGAATGGTTTGCGATAATGAAAAAGGAGCCCTGACCCAGCCAATAATATTTGATCAATTCTTTTTCAGAATGAGAGAGCTTAAAGGGGAAGATGCTATTTATGTAGCATAGCTTGATTCAGGGATCAGATGCAGATGGAGTTGGGCCTGGCTAAAGGTTGAGGTGAAGACTGATGTGAAGGGAGTTGAGCACAGCTTCCCGCTGTCACACTTCTTTAAAAAGATTGACAAAGCAGGATATGCAAAATGCAGTCTTTGCATGAAAGAAATTAATTATAGCAACAAGGTTTCTCATGCTCTTTTGGCACATTGCCAAACAGAGGTGCACCTTCATAATGTGTGCACTGTGTTGACTACAGCCAGTGTCCTCCCTCCAGTCCCAACACAAAGTGTTCCAGAGGGGCCTGAAGCCATGAGAGAGTGAGTTCGGGGGCCTGTACCTATATTTCAGCAGGGTTGCTACTGCAGAGGTGTATGACTTAAATAGGCTTGTAGTTTTCTGTCACGAAATCATAACTACTTGATAGGCTATTTGACATATTTACCAGTAGGCTAATGTTAGGATACATAGGAGTAGGTTACCTCCGGACACATTGCAGGCCTACATGGTGTGTTCAGTCAGTTTAGAGTTGAACGAAGATTTATTGCAAACACATCAGCTTTCACTCAACAGCTTTTCAACAACAAGTTTGTTTGTGAATGTTACAGTCATATGAAACAGTTTGGCACCCTGTTTGGCTGGGCTTTCAAAGCAGTAATTGACATTATATACACGTTATCTGTCATTTGAGTCCCCAAACTTTTGCACCTGTCGATTATTGAAAAGACAGAGTTACAGAATTCAAATGTCTCTGTTTCCGTAAGGTATGATATATTTAGAGGGAGATGCTGCCTTGAAAGCCCAAAGATAAACAAAAATTCTACCAATAAATAAGGGGGCCCAAAACTTTTCATACATTCGGAGGGTTTAATAAAAGGCGGGGTTATTTGTGAGTTTTACTGATGAAAATCTAATAATGTTTTGTTTTTTTAGGCAATGGTTCTTGCCACTCTGGCAGAACACACCCTTCCTTTGAGCTTTGCCCCAGTGATGGTAAACCTATACCAAGCTTTGGCTGCAGACAAAGCAGCGCTGAGTGAGATTAAACTCTCCCGTACATCAGCGGCTTACAAAATGGTGCAAGGTTTGGGTTTCACATTCTCTGAGAGGATCTTCCACAACACCCCAACATATTCATTCTCCATCAACCTCGATCCCAAACTTCAGGAGCTACACTAGGTTGTCCAGTCTGTCCACTGAGGACCAGGACCCTGGGACTCCCTCCCTGCCCCATCCCATCCCCTGCCACCCTCCTGGCTCTCCGACAGTCCCTCATAGACCAAGTTGTGCGGGAACAGAAACAGAGTGTCACCCCCCCGCCTCTGAGGAGGCAGCTCGTCTCTCAGGTGTCTGTGGATTGTCCATCAGCCCGGTCTCACGTCCACACAGCCCCTGGGGACGCTTTGACCCCTATGTCTCTCCAGAGGATCAGGACAAGGAGTATGTGGCTTTTGCCACACTGCCCAACCAGGTTGACAGAAAGACGGTGAAGAAAGGTTTCACATTTACACTTATGGTAGCAGGGGAGTCTGGCCTCGGTAAATCCACATTAATCAACAGTTTGACCTCTACAAAGACAGGAAGGTTCCCAGTGTACAAGAAAGGATCGACCAAACAGTCGTCATCGTCAAACACACAGTTAGCATCGAAGAGAAAGGAATCAAATTGAGACTCACCATCACAGACACACCAAGGTTTGGAGACGCTGTCAATAACATAGAAAGCTGGAAGCCAATAGAAGACTACATCGACCAGCAGTTTGAACAGTACTTCAGAGATGAGAGCGGGTTGAACAGAAGGAACATCCAGGACAACAGAGACCACTGCTGCTTCTACTTCATCTCTCCGTTTGGCCACGGTCTTCGACCTCTGGATGTGACCTGTATGAAGGCCTTGCACGAAAAGGTCAACATAGTTCCTGTAGTGGCCAAAGCTGACAACCTGACGCCAGCAGAGGTCTACAGAAAGAAGATGAAGATCAGAGAGGAGATCGAGCAGTTTGGGATCAACATCTACCAGTTTCCTAAGTGTGACTCAGATGAAGAAGAAGACTTTAAAAATCACGACCAGTTACTCAAGGACAGCATCCCCTTTGCAGTAATGGGGAGTAACGTTCAGATGGAGAGTGAAGGTTGCAAGTGCAGGGGTCGTGTCTATCCCTGGGGTACTGTAGAAGTGGAAAACCCGACTCACTCTGACTTCCTGCTGACTTCCTGCAGCAGACTTCCTGCTGCTGAGGCTTGTAACAACGCACATGCGGGATCTGAAGGACGTGACAGCAGAGATGCACTACGAAAACTTCAGAGCCCATTGCATCCAGAACATGACGCGCATGGTGGTGCAGGACAGGAAACACAGTTTGCGTGAGAAGCATCGAGACCGAAGCGAAGCAGATTTTCCTCCTGACACCAAGACAGAGCGACTCATCTTTGAAAAAGACAAAGAGCTGCAGAGGATGCAGGAGGTGCTGGGGAGGGTTCAGGGGCACATGCAGCACAACCAGAGAGGTGGCCTCTGACCGCCCCATGCCCCATGGATGTAACACTGCCATCTAGTGGTCTTTATAGTGATATTAAAGTTTGGTTTGTAACCTGCATTTTATTTTTTACGATTTATTGCTTTCTGAGTTAATTGTATTCTGTTTTGTTCTGTTCTTAAATAGGCTTGTAGTTTTCTGTCACTAAATCATAACTACTTGATAAAGTATTTGACATATTACCAAGCCAATATTCGTATAATCACGTGGAAACACTTTATTTTAAATTACGCAGTGAAGCAGCAGATGTATAAATCCAGTTCATTCATAAAGGTAATGCGACATAACGTATCTATGTATGGGGTAGCCTTAATATATAGGTCACATTGAAAATCAAATATCTTTTATGTAAACCTAGAGAAATTATCAGAAGATTTGAGGGTTCGGAAAAAAATACGTGGTATATGTTATACCAAACATGTGCAATGAAGAAACAAATAGGTAAGATCTTGCAACCAAATTTGTGGCACCGACCAACTTAACTCCTTTGTACAAAAGGTCATATTTCCTTGAGCTGATGTACAAGTGGAATTGATGTACTCATCTGAGGGTCATGCATGTAACTAAACTTGCATTCAGTGTTCACCTTTTATTAATGTGGCTGTGCCTCTAGTTTCCAGCAGATCATTGTTTACTAGGTAGCATTGTGACGGTGGGAAATATGACATCGGAGCTAAGTTAAAGTGTCAAAAGTCAAGTTAATATCCTAAGCAAAGAGGGGCCTTCTAGGATCATGGCAAGACCAAAGGATTCCAAGGGTATATTGCATGGAACTCCAAAACGCTTTGCAGGTGTTAATTGACAACCATGCCATATGTATAGCCTATTGTTTGTCATATTTGTATGCTTCTAATTGCCTTAATGCTACAACATAAATAAATCATTTATCTTAGAGATAAATCTGTTATACGGCTGCTTGCTTTATTTATTTTCTGATCATTTCTCTAGGTTTACATAAAAGATATTTGATTTTCAGTGTGACCCATACATTAAGGTTACCCCATAGATAGATACGTTATGTTGCGTTACGTTTATGAATGAACTGGATTGATACATCTGCTGCTTCATTGCGTAATTTAAAATAATGTGTTTCCACGTGATTATATGAATATTGGCTTTATCGATCTGTAGCACTACAATAAACGTCAAGTTTATGAATTAGGTGGATTAGATTGCTGCTTTTTGTATTTTAAACCAGTAAGATGGTAAAATGTTCTCAGGTGCATGGACAGTGTGGTCACAAGTTGATCTGGCTGCCTCCCAATTTGAAGACGCTGCTGGCTATATATTGTCGGACATTTAGGATATCTGCCGTTACCATGTTGTGGTGACAGTGCCGCATCACATAAGGTATCTGCCTCTCAGTTGTTTGGCCATGATGGCATGAGTTCGATTCCTGTAGAAATGGTCTTTTTTTTACATTTCAAAGGGCTGAATGGTTCTTTAATATATTATAATGAAAAATTGAATAAAGAGGCTTTCGCCAGGACAGCTACGAGTTCTCTTCCTGGTTGAAAACAGCTGTTGTCACAACCACAGACGCATTGAGCTTAAAGTTGATAGTCTGTCACTTTCTTTAATTAAAATGTTTCCCATATGTAATGATTTCTATAGCCACTGTCAGCACACAACAGACAAGACAGAGCAGAGGAGCGCAACAGCAGCACCGTAAACAAATCTATTATATTGCCATGTATTCCCATGTTGCTAATGCCAGTCAGCGGCCTGTATACAGCGACAGAGGCAGTTAGCCGTTAGCAAAATGGTTCATGTTAACATGCACAGATTACGCTATGGGGTGTGTTACCACCATGACCTGGGAGGACCCTACTAGTGGTAAGCTCTCAGGTGTTGAGTGCTGCTGCTGCAACAAGTAGTTTTAGCATGCCTGTTTTTTGCTAACGGCTAACTGCCTCTGTCGCTGTATACAGGCCGCTGACTTGAATAGAGAGGCTTTCGCCAGGACAGCTCCGTGTTCTCTTCCTGGCTGAAAACAGCCGTTGTCACTACGACAACCACAGACGCATTCAGCTGAAAGTTGATAGTCTGTGGCTTTTTTTAATTGAAATGTTCACCATATGTAATGATTTCTATAGCCAATGTCAGCACACAACAGACAAGACAGAGCAGAGGAGCGCAACAGCAGCACCGTAAACAAATCTATTATATTGCCATGTATTCCCCTGTATGTTGCTAATGCCAGTCAGCGGCCCAGGCTCTGTCCTTTTATACAGCCTGTATACAGCCACACAGGCAGTTAGCTGTTAGCAAAATGGTTCATGTTAACATGCACACATTACTCTATGGGGTGTGTTACCACCATGACCTGGGAGCACCCTGCTAGTGCTAAGTTGTCAGGTGCAGAGTGCTGCTGCTGCAAAACAGTAGTTTTAGCATGCATGATTTTTGCTAACGGCTAACTGCCTCTGTGGCTGAGATGACTCAGTGGACAGGCAGATGGTATATTATACTGCAGGATACCAAATGCATGGATCCCACAGATGGAACAAAAGGTATGAGTGTCCTTCAAAGTCCTCAAATCCAACTACACAGGTGTACCTCTTCTTTTTTTTAATTTTTTTTTTTATTAGTGGACTCTGTGGACTCTGTGGACTCTGTGGACTCTGTCGAATGTTAAAGGCCAGTTCAAGCATGAGCATTTAACCTTCCTCTAGTGTTAGGGTCGGCACCGACCAGTTTTTAGGTTTTAAATGCATAAAAGTATTACATAAATTTGTTTATTGCCTCAAGACATTTTGACTTTGTCAGGAACTTCTATTTAAACAAAATAAAATTTAAAAAAATCAATTTTACTAAATCATAAAATGCTCTGGTGAAAATTGTGACCTTTGTGTTGATAGGGTCAGTTTCGACTCAGTTATAATATAATATAATATAATATAATATAATATAATATAAGATTATAAAACAATAATAAGTGCCAAAACTGAAATCATAAACACACTATCAGCCAACAGCCCACAGCCAGCTCCTCCTCCAACCACTTGAGCTTCAGTTAGGGGCTTCTCTCTTTGCCTGTTTGACAAAACAAATAAAGACGGACATGTCCAGGCACGTAAGGCCAATTTAGTTTAGAGTTGGTGACTTGCAGAGTACACATCTCTAGTTTACAGCATGCAACAATGAGACGAAGATTTACCGTAGGCCAAGCTCTGGACAACCTGGACAAGCTGACTGACACCTACACTTGCCAGCGAATGACCCAGAGATGGCCAATGGTTGTGTTTTACAACATCCTCGATGTGTCTGCGTACAATGCATTTGTGTTGTGGACCCACATTCACCAAGGCTGGAACTCAACCAAAAAAAAAAAAAGTGGAGAATGTTTCTTGAGGAGCTAGGAAGCTTCCTTGTCAAGGCGCACATTGAGCAGAAGGAATGGGTACCCTGAGACCCAGCCGCTGCAGCCTTGGTCAGAGAGCTGCAGAGCTCACCAAGCACTCCGTCCACGGCCACTGCAACACCAAGAGCATCAGCGCCAGCATCCTTCTCAGCCAGCCCTGCCTCAACATCAACATCAACCACAACAGCCACAGCCACAACCCCAGTGAGACCACCTGATTCTAAAAGAAAGAGGTGTCAGGTCTGCCCTAGCAATAAGAATAGAAAGACAAACAGATTGTGCTTCACATGCAAAAAATATCTCTGCAAAGAACACACTGTTACTTTTTGCCACACATGCATCTAAACACACACATATACATGCATGTTCTTGCACAGAGAGACTTTTTATGGACCTAGTACAAACATATTGTGCCTCTACTGCGAAAAATAGCTCTGCAAAGAACACACTAGTGTCACTTTTTGCCACACATGCATCTAAAAATACACAAATGCACATGCATGTTCTTGCCCACAGAGTTTTTATGGAACTAGTATTTGATTTCTGTTGGTTTGATTTCCTTGATTGGTTGCTGTTTGTTTGACCTTGTAAATCTACGATTTGTGTTATTATTAGTTCAGCTTTTCATTTTGTATTTGTGTTAAAGTTCTATTTTTGAAAAAAAAAAAAAATTTTTTTTGAACATTTAAGAGATGTGTTCTAATACCCCTCAGTAATAGTCAGGTAACATAATAACCTTGCATTTATTTATATAATTCTCTTGAGGTTCATTTGATAGTTTTTTATATTAAAAACAAGGAGTATGCTGTCAAAAGAAAGGCCCAGGCGGCCACAACAAAAATATTAAAACCAACATTTTCATGGATAAGGAAGCCTAACAAGGTAACCAAGAGGTAAGAAACAAATTGGATGATAAATAATTGTTTTTAGGGTATTTTGTGGCTGATTTAAGACACGGGTCGAAACCGACCTGTTAACATAAGAGATAGTAACAGAAAGCTAACACAAGAGAAAGGTTAAAAAAACTGTGCAGGTGGAACAGTCAGAGGTTCTGATAAAGGAAGGAGGAGTGCATCTTCTGCTCACCATCGTTGACACCTCCGGCTTTGGTGATGCGGTTGACAACAGTAATTGCTGGCAGCCGGTCATCGATTACATCGACAGTAAGTTTGAGGATTACCTCAACGCAGAGTCCCAGGTCAACAGACGGCAGATGCCAGACAGCAGAGTACAGTGCTGCCTGTATTTCATCGCTCCATCTAGACATGGATTGAAGCCCCTCAATATTGAATTCATGAAACGGTTACACGATAAAGTAAACATCATCCCCCTCATCGCTAAAGCCGACACAATGACTCCTGAGGAATGCCAACAGTTAAAGAAACAGATCATGACAGAAATCCAGGAGCACAAAATCAAAATCTACGAGTTCCCAGAGACCGATGACGAGGAGGAGATGAAGATTGTAGCTGCCATAAGAGTCACAATCATAATTTAAATTCATTTAATAATTTAAGTTAATAATTGGATTAAAATATTTATTTTTAGTTTACTAACAGTATACACATGGGGACATTTATTGAAAGAGCTGTAATAGTTTGAGGGCCGAACAGATGTTTTTTTTGTGTTGTTGTGGGTTGGATTGTTTTGGTTAGTTACACGCTAAGCAGGATCACGAGTGGAAGAAGCTGCGGATTTAGCAGAGAGGATGATTACTGGAGTTGCTTGCGGTATTAATAAATACTGAAGACGTGAGGCTGGAGGTTCAAGTTCCTTATCCCTTTGGTTAACGCGGCGAATGAGGTATTTTTTATTTATGTATATTTGTGATTATTTTGCGTGATTGCTACACTTTGTTTTGCCTATGTTTTATGCTAATTGTTTATTAGTTGAATGTCTTGTTGTCTGCAAGGTTGGAAAATTGTGTAAGATTTATTTTTTGTCTTTTATCTGTTTAGTTCTCACGGCATGGATGCAATAAATGCCCGTTTCTAGAAGAACACCTTGTGTTTGTGTGTTTAACTGGAGGGAGTAATAAAGGTGGTCAGGAAGATCAAGGATTGTTTACCCTTGGCTGTAGTCGGTAGTAATACCATTATCGAGGTCAATGGAAAGCGAGTGCGCGGGAGGCAGTACCCCTGGGGTGTGGCAGAAGTGGCAAACAGACAGCACTGTGATTTTACAATCCTACGGAACATCCTCATCAGGACCCACATGCAGGATCTGAAGGACGTGACAAATATCACTATGAAAACTTCCGGAGTAAGAAACTTGCTGCAGTCACCTACAACGGCGTGGACAACAAGACCAAGGGACAGCTAACCAAGAGTCCTCTAGCCCAGATGGAGGAGGAGAGATGGGACTACGTCTACAAGATGAAGAAGATGGAGCAAGAGATGGAGCAAGTGTTTGAAATGAAAGTCAACGAGACGCTCCAGAAGCTCAGAGACTCCAAGGCTGAGCTTCAGAGGCGTCACGAGCAAATGAAGAAGAACCTAGTGTTCTTTCGTCATGACAAACGGGAGGGCAGAGTTCAGTCTTTTCTTTCCTCTTTTCGTCCTCTACTTTTGGGAATGTTGGATGCTGCACTGCTCTGTGCTGCTCCGTTTAATGCCAAAAAAACAAACAAAGAGATCAGCCTTTCACGTCTGCAGATTGGCAGACCCATTGGGCTTCGTTCCCTCCTTGCACCATTGATCTCTGATGTGTGCTAAATAAATATACAGCGTCAGGCTGAAGCTCACCTCAGGCACTGTTTTTTATATAAATATATATATATATATACATGTATCTTTTGGGTCACTTATTTAGACCTCACATTTAATTTCCTCCCCAGTGGTATGCTCTTCCATCTCCTGTAATGTAAATTGTTAATTGTATAACCATCAATTGCAGCGTTTAACTTCAAACGTGTAACATTTTCTTACTTTTATCTTCTTTTCTTTTGTTTTTTCATTTTGTATCGGCCCTGGTATAGAAGTTGTGTTCATTTTGTCTCTAGTATCACAGCCGGTACTTTCCAGCCTCGCTCCTGGAAACCAAACACGTACTCCTGACTTCACTTACGCTGAGTGTAACAAAGTCAAGAAACTGCTCTCGAAGTGCTCTTGAACTTCTTTTGCAGATTCTATTAAAAAACAGTTTCCAACAGAATCAGATCTTTCCAGGAGCGGGATGTGGAAAGCCTGTGTTGGATGTTGGTGGATGGGAAAGCTGGAGCTGAGATGCTTCAGCCCGATAGTGGTCAACTCAGTTAACTGTACCAAGCTGGCTTTCTTTACATCACATTTAGCACTGTTTGTGTACTGCATCTGTATTTTGTAGTGTCTCATTTTTATTGTAAAAAGACACACAATAAAATTGTGATGGGAGAGAGAGAATATTGGCTTCCATCTTCATGAGCACCAAATATAAGTAAATAGCAAAGTACGGACACAGTATATAATACCTTTGACTGCTTAGAAATTGGTATAAGTGGCTGAGATGGGGAGATGGAGAGGCTGAGATGGGGGCTGAGATGGGGAGATGGAGAGGCTGAGATGGGTGTGTCCTGCAGGGCTAGAGAGAGAGAGAGAGAGAGAGAGAGAGAGAGAGATCTGTTATATATATGTATATACATACATACATATATACATATACATATATATATATATATATGTGTGTGTGTGTGTGTGTGTGTGTATATATATATATATATATATATAGATATATAGATATGTATATATATAGATATATAGATATGTATATATATAGATATATAGATATACTGATTTAAGGACACGTCCCTCACCATCTAGTGACACCTCTGACGAAGACGGAAGCTACCGTCGAAACATGTCAGGTATGATTCGACAATCTGTGTCTGATAAAAAAGAAAAGTCAAACTAAAAGACAAACAGAAAAAACCACAACCACGTAAAACTTGACTGGCAATCTTACATGCCAGGAGAGAGACCTGGCTGGCACCCCAGAAAAAAAAAACAAGACAAACCTAAACTGAACAAAATAACAGAAATAAAATAAAACTTGTACCTCAAACCCCTAACAGTACGAAATGGCTAAAATAGCCTTAAACATGAATGTGTGCACCACTAAGGTGAATTGGTTTAGTCTTGACCCCTGGTCGTCACGTTAGTGTAAATGGTGTAAATATTCAGCGTATGTATTCTCCATTTTGTATTATATTTTCTTTGTTGTTTCATTTTTTTAAAATATTTCTGGATGTACCTATTGTCATTTGTCTAAATCAACCACTTGTACATGAGGCATTGAGTTTTTCACATTAAAGTTAGCTGTAGTTAGCCAAAATGCTAACTCACAAAAGGCTAACACTAACACAACACACAGCTAATGGACGTTAGCATAAATCATGCTACTTGATCAAAATCCATTGTATGGCGTGGAGTTTATCAAACAAAAGTTAGCTGTAGTTAGCCGAAAAGCTAACACACAAAAGGCTACCATCAAACAAGCACAATACACAGCTAACGGACATTCCCCGACTGACTATTACATTTTCTTTCTTGTTTCTTTTTTTTTTTTTTCTGGATGTACCTGTAGCATATATGTACCTTGTGCAGAATTGTGTGTATTCCAACTATATTACACACACACACACACACAGCATCAAATTTTTCCTCTCAACAAAATGATTAACTAACACAGTCATCCATTTTAAGGGATCTTTCCTTTAAACAAAATGTTTAACACAACAGCACCCATTTTAAATACAATTACATACATTACACAAAGCAATCGACACCCCAACTAGGCTAAATAACATGGACAGAGACACAGACAGACACGTACACTCTCTAATTTCAGTCTCAGCAGGACTGAACAGTATAACTGCACAATAAACACATCCCCCTACAGTCAGACAACAGCTAACGAACAGCGGGTAAATGTAGGTTAAATATAGCTGTGTTCAATAACACTGCATATCATGAGTATCAAGAAAAATCATACTATTTCATACTATTTTCATTTGTCTAAATCAACAACTTGTACATGAGGCATTGAGTTTTTCACATTAAAGTTAGCTGTAGTTAGCCGAAATGCTAACACACAAAAGGCTTACACTAACACAACACACAGCTAATGGACGTTAGCATAAGGGTCATTCTCAAAATATGGTGAAAAACATGCATTTTCCAGACACACAAATGCTTGAAAATTAAAAAAAAATCATGCTACTTGATCGAAATCCATCAATAAATCTTTAAAGGTCCCATATTATGCAAAAATCACTTTATAATGGTTTTCTAACAGTAATATGTGTCCCCATAGCCTGTGTATGAGGCCCCAGAAGTGAAGAAAGTCTGTCATCTCCCTCACTTGCTTGCTCCACCTTTTAGCGAATGTGTGCTCATACAGGCGAATCAGAGATTTTCCCGTCATGATGTCAACTGGGGAAATGACCACTCCCTCTGGTAGTGGATACTCCCTTTGACCCTCCCACAGGTAGATGAGCTCTGCCCTCTAAATTACGGGCGGGCGCCATTTTTTCTCCTCGCAAACGCTACTGCAAAACAGACATGGCAAAGGTACGAGCAAAGCACGGCAGTTGCTCTGTTGTGCATCAACGAGCACAGAAGTCTATTTTTACTCCCTTCATCTGAGCCTCTGAAGACCCAGGGGATCGATTTTATTTTTGCTGGAAATTTACCAACAAAACTTCCCAAAGTTTTGCATGTGTTTTTCACGGAGGACTGCTTTCTTAACATGGGCCCATGAAAAGCAGGCTTCGCTAAAAATCTGAAGTTAAAGCATGGATCAGTACCAACTGTCCGTGACTCAACTACAAACATGGGAGCTGTAAGTCATTTCATTTTGTGTTGCTTTGCTGTGTAGGCCTACTTAGCCTGATAGCCTGTTAAAATGTCCCTGTAACGTTAGCACTGCAGCTAACATCAAGTGAATTTTGCATAACATGGGACCTTTAAGAGGAATATTGGATTTCTCCGCTTACTTTGCAGGGCATTAGCTAACGTTAGCTTCAATAGTAAAACAAACTTAAGGAGACTGTTCAAGTGTCGTCCGTCTTTGTAAGATTGGCATAGTGATCAACCACAGAGCTTCCTGTGACATCATCCATCCACTGAGTGAGAGCATGCGGGTCGGCCAGTCTGGTCCCGTTGGTCGGTGTTTACTTATTCAAGTAACACTCACAGTCCTAGAGAGTGAGTGACCTGACATGGTGCGTTCATAAATTCAGTCTGACGCTTTACACTAAAATAAGAGCCCTGATGGTCGAATAAATGGGGGGTTCTATTTCTATATGAATTAACAAGTGGTTAAGTTAATCACACATTCACTCCGCTTGGAGCTCTGCTGCTCCGTCTCCCCAGACAGAGTGCCTACAGTGCTCTTTGTCACTCTGAAAGCACAGCGCTCTGGAGTAGTATTCCTGAACGCACCACTCGCGTCATCCTCCTCCACTGTCTAAAACACAACAGGTGCAAATTAGCTGCTAGCTAACTCTGCTGTAATCAAGTGTGTGCTGTCCCAGCAAAAACACCACAAGCACTACAGGTAAAAGAAAAAAAATATATTCTTGAGGTGAACTCTCCCCTTAAGCTATTTGGCTGATATCATTTTATGATCAGTGTTAGAAAAGTATTTTTCATTCAAGCAGGTAACTGTGTTTATTGATGAACTATTGATCTTTGCACTTCAGATTTCCCTTCTTTGAAAACAACAGAATTTCTTTGCAAACGAAACCTTCATTTTTTTCTGGCAGTCAGATATCATTGCTTTCTTTCTGAACACCTCAGTTTCACAGTGGTTTCCTTTTAATAACTATGAAACACTTCAAAGAAAAAAATATGTCTCCGTCTAATTTAGGCTACAGCTTGTAATGATAGGTAATCATGTCGATGACATGTGAACGTATGACACACACACACACACCTTAAACCTTAATATATAGATAAAATATTGACTGGATAAAACAAATGGATCCTACAGATTTTTGAACGTCTATTTTGAGACAATTATGCCATTAGGATCAGAAAGGTTCAGTTGAAATGTTTCATGTAAATGAAGGCAGTATCAACCAAGCTTTGCAGCTCTGTTTTACTGCATTAAAAACAGCAATCTGTGCAAAATACATCTCATAAAAACCATCAAAAATATACAAAAAAACCAAAAAAAACAACAAAAACATTCTAGTAACAAAGTTATCATAAATAAATGCTCAATCTATCGCTGGCAGTAAGAGCTTGCAATCTTTGACCAAGATGGTTGCTGATTTCTGGTTTTAATAGAGCTTCCTCATGACCTCCTACTCCTCCTTCACTCCCTCCTCTCCCTCCTTCTCAGTTCAGTGCATGTGTGTGTACATGCGCGTGTGTGTGTGTGTGTGTGTAATATAGTTGGAATACACACAATTCTGCACAAGGTACATATATGCTACAGGTACATCCAGAAATATACATATAAAAAAAAAAAAGAAACAAGAAAGCAAATGTAATAGTCAGTCGGGGAATGTCCGTTAGCTGTGTATTGTGCTTGTTTGATGGTCGCCTTTTGTGTGTTAGCTTTTCGGCTAACTACAGCTAACTTTTGTTTGATAAACTCCACACCATACAATGGATTTTGATCAAGTAGCATGATTTATGCTAACGTCCATTAGCTGTGTGTTGTGTGAGTGTTAGCGTTTTGTGTGTTAGCATTTTGGCTAACTACAGCTAACTTTAATGTGAAAAACTCAATGCCTCATGTACAAGTGGTTGATTTAGACAAATGAAAATAGTGTGAGATAGTATGATTTTTCTTGATACGCACGATATGCAGTGTTATTGAACACAGCTATATTTAACCTACATTTACCCGCTGTTCGTTAGCTGTTGTCTGACTGTAGGGGATGTGTTTATTGTGCAGTTATACTGTTCAGTCCTGCTGAGACTGAAATTAGTATGTGTCTGTCTGTGTTTCTGTCCATGTTATTTAGCCTAGTTGGGGTGTCGATTGTTTTGTGTAATGTATGCAGGGCTGCCAACTTTTCAAAAAACCTTGGAGTGAGATTAGGTGGTGCCAACCAAAATTTTGCCCCATACACGGCAGAAGGACATAAGACACAGCATGGCTCATTTTGTGCATGTTTAACAACAAAGATGAGTATTCTCAGATGATGCTTTAAAAATGCATATGCATATAGATGCATGATTTTGTCTTAATAGACAAAATTAACTATGCATCACCCTACAGTATACTTTTATATCTGCTGAAAGGAAAAAAAAAGAAGATAAAAACAAAACAGTAACACTTGAGAGGTTATTTCCATTGTGATCTTGGTGTGCAGGAATAATTATTACCTCATGTTTTCCTTAGGTTTTTCATTCAGGGTAGTGTGTGTTTTCTGGCTCCTATTTGCTACCGGCTGAGTACACCAGGTGCTTTTATTAATTGGTTAACCATCACAAATCGCCATGAATTCAAGCATGTCTGATTATGAATACACTTAATACAATAACTTTTGTCTCTACCATCTGATTGAGACACATAACACGCTGTCTGCCACCAGCTTTGTGTGGAAATACTTCAAAATATTAAACAATGAAGATGCAAACTGTGCGCTGCGCTGGATGGATAAAATCCACTGGACTTATGTTTGCTGCAACTTTTAGAATCTCAGATAAAACTCCAGGTGAAGCTCGGAGCTTCAAGATCACTGGATTTATACTTTATTCAGAATCTATCGGGGTGAAATATGCATGTGATGGATTTATCGTCAGCAGGTGGCTGTGGCAAAAAGCGCCCCTCACTGAAGAAAGACGCCAAAATCTCCAGGGAATGCATACAAGGCCCTAGACCAAGTGAGTGAGAGCTTTTTTTTTTTTTTTTTTTAGAGTTTTGCTTTTTGATTTTCAGTGAAAATGAACTTTATAAAGCCTACGATGTTGAGCTTCGCAGTGCGCGCGGTGCCACCCGTCTGCTGCGCCCAGCAGCAGCCTGTGACTGCGAACGAAATCTGGAACCTGTTTCAGTTCAATATCATGACTTTGAAAACACCAAATGACTTGTTTTAACGGATTTTGTTAGATTAAAATATGTAGAACTGTAAAATATCACTTCCATAAGGCTGTACAGTCAGACAGTAACAGATCACAGGCTGAATTTGGCATTTCATCCTCCTGTGCAGCCGCAGCGAAGGTCAAGTTGCACACAGCCTGCACAGTTTATTTTATGTTCATAATAATGTTGATTAATATTGAAATGGCGTTCTTCTTCCTCAAGAATAATTACTAATACCAGCAGAAAATACACTAAAGTGTTGAGGTTGGGAACCTACATACATCGGGAGAGAGTGCCCCTGTTTCCAGGATAGAAAATGTAATTTTTGGGAAAATATTAATCCCTACGCCCCCAGAAGGCTATTTATGGACTCTGTCAAACTACGAAGAACGAAATTGCACAAAAATAACTACAGAAAATAACTGTTAAACAGTGCCGAACAAACAAACAAATGAACAAAGTTGGGATCAGCACCTTGGAAAACGCCCTGGCATCAGCACCTTGATAGAGTGCAACGGTACCAAACACCTGGGGCAAAGCATGTTACAGCATGCTATAAATGTATTCATTAATTGTCGCATACTGGGCACTACTGAAAACAACATGCAGTATACAGTGTATACTGGTGTCGTACGCAGTAAGCAGTATGTGGTTTCGAATACAGCCCAAGTTTCATGAGTGAGCCATATTTAGTTATAGTTTTAAAATTTGCTGCGGGCCATTTAAAAATGAACCGCAGGCCAATGCGGCCGTAGTTTGGACACCTCTGGTTTAGTGGGTATGGGTTTCAGACTAGTAGAGGATCTTTGCGCCACAGCTTTGTGCGAGCTCAACTCCCTCACGGTCATAACTAATCGACCACGAGTGGCTTCTCTCAGGCTCAACAGATAGCTCACAGATAAACTCAGCTGTCAGGTATATTCATAACCATTTTTAACCTTAAACATACAAAAAGGCTCCTGATGTGCATTTCAGCGTGAGAAATCGGAGGTGTGGTGTGAGAGCGTGTGAAGCCAATCAAATGCGTGAGTCTCACGGCCAATGCGTGAGAGTTGGCAGCTCTGTGTATGTAATTGTATTTAAAATGGGTGCTGTTGTGTTAAACATTTTGTTTAAAGGAAAAATCCCTTAAAATGGATGACTGTGTTAGTTAATCATTTTGTTGAGAGGAAAGATCAGATTAGATGCTGTGTGTGTGTGTGTGTGTGTGATATAGTTGGAATACACACAATTCTGCACAAGGTACATATATGCTACAGGTACATCCAGAAATATATATAAAAAAAAAAAAAAAAAAAACAGAAACAAGAAAGAAAATGTAATAGTCAGTCGGGGAATGTCCGTTAGCTGTGTATTGTGCTTGTTTGATGGTAGCCTTTTGTGTGTTAGCTTTTCAGCTAACTACAGCTAACTTTTGTTTGATAAACTCCACGCCATACAAGTGCGAGGTCCCGCCCAGCGCTGCTTGCAGCTTTCTTGCTACACTGTAGTATGCTGATAAACTAAACTAGCTATATAAAAGGAAAGCCAGAAACTAGCTTTCTACGCGCAAGTCTTTGTAGTATTTTGATCAAGTAGCATGATTTATGCTAACGTCCGTTAGCTGTGTGTTGTGTTAGTGTTAGCCTTTTGTGTGTTAGCATTTCGGCTAACTACAGCTAACTTTAATGTGAAAAACTCAATGCCTCATGTACAAGTGGTTGATTTAGACAAATGACAATAGTATGAAATAGTATGATTTTTCTTGATACTCATGATATGCAGTGTTATTGAACACAGCTATATTTAACCTACATTTACCCGCTGTTCGTTAGCTGTTGTCTGACTGTAGGGGGATGTGTTTATTGTGCAGTTATACTGTTCAGTCCTGTTGAGACTGAAATTAGAGTGTGTATGTGTCTGTCTGTGTCTCTGTCCATGTTATTTAGCCTAGTTGGGGTGTCGATTGTTTTGTGTAATGTATGTAATTGTATTTAAAATGGGTGCTGTTGTGTTAAACATTTTGTTTAAAGGAAAGATCCCTTAAAATGGATGACTGTGTTAGTTAATCATTTTGTTGAGAGGAAAGATTTGATGCTGTGTGTGTGTGTGTGTGTGTCTTTTTACAATAAAAATGAGACACTACAAAATACAGATGCAGTACACAAACAGTGCTAAATGTGATGTAAAGAAAGCCAGCTTGGTACAGTTAACTGAGTTGACCACTGTCGGGCTGAAGCATCTCAGCTCCAGCTTTCCCATCCACCAACATCCAACACAGGCTTTCCACATCCCGCTCCTGGAAAGATCTGATTCTGTCGGAAACTGTTTTATAATAGAATCTGCAAAAGAAGTTCAAGAGCACTTCGAGAGCAGTTTCTTGACTTTGTTACACTCAGCGTGAGTGAAGTCAGGAGTACGTGTTTGGTTTCCAGGAGCGAGGCTGGAAAGTACCGGCTGTGATACTAGAGACAAAATGAACACAACTTCTATACCAGGGCCGATACAAAATGAAAAAACAAAAGAAAAGGAGATAAAAGTAAGAAAATGTTACACGTTTGAAGTTAAACACTGCAGTCGATGGTTATACAATTAACAATTTACATTATAGGAGATGGAAGAGCATACCACTGGGGAGGAAATTAAATGTGAGATCTAAATAAGTTGACCAAAAGATACATGTATATATATATATTTATATAAAAAACAGTGCCTGAGGTGAGCTTCAGCCTGACGCTGTATATTTATTTAGCACACATCAGAGATCAATGGTGCAAGGAGGGAACGAAGCCCAGTGGGTCTGCCAATCTGCAGACGTGAAAGGCTGATCTCTTTGTTTTTTTGGCATTAAACGGAGCAGCACAGAGCAGTGCAGCATCCAACATTCCTAAAAGTAGAGGACGAAAAGAGGAAAGAAAAGACTGAACTCTGAACTCTGCCCTGCTGTTTGTTATGACGAAAGAACACCAGGTTCTTCTTCATTTGCTCGTGACGCCTCTGAAGCTCAGCCTCGGAGTCTCTGAGCTTCTGGAGCGTCTCTTTGACTTTCATTTCAAACACTTGCTCCATCTCTTGCTCCATCTTCTTCATCTTGGACACGTAGTCCCGTCTCTCCTCCTCCATCTGAACTTAAACTTAACATAACTTAAATTATGATTGTGACTCTTATGGCAGCTACAATCTTCATCTCCTCCTCGTCATCTGTCTCTGGGAACTCGTAGATTTTGATTTTGTGCTCCTGGATTTCTGTCATGATCTGTTTCTTCAACTGTTGGCATTCCTCAGGAGTCATTGTGTCGGCTTTAGTGATGAGGGGGATGATGTTTACTTTATCGTGTAACCGTTTCATGGATTCAATATTGAGGGGGCTTCAATCCGTGTCTAGATGGAGCGATGAAATACAGCCAGCACTGCACTCTGCTGTCTGGCATCTGCCGTCTGTTGACCTGGGACTCTGCATTGAGGTAATTCTCAAACTTACTGTCGATGTAATCGATGACCGGCAGCCAGCAATTACTGTTGTCAACTGCATCACCAAAGTCGGGGGTGTCACCGATGGTGAGCAGAAGATGCACTCCTCCTTCCTTTTCAGAACCTCTGACTGTTCCACCTGCACAGTTTTTTTAATCCTATGCGAAAGACCTGGGTAATTGCCGGAGTACAGGTCTGTCAGAAAGAGTGACTTGTGTGAACTCGAAACGTCTCTTCACAGATTTTCTGTAAGCTTGGTTGGGAAGATTTGCAAAGCCCACATAACCCTCCAGGTTTTACTGTTGAGCCATTATTCCGCCGTTGGCGTCTGCTTCACTACCCAATATTTCTCCGCTTGACATTGCCTCTCTCAAACTCAGCACTCAACTCCTTTCAATTTCAATTTAATAAGCTTTATTGGCATGACTGTAGATTAACAATATTGCCAAAACCATTACAAATTTACAAATATTCAAACAAGATACAATAGTAAAAGTAAGTCTAAAAAAAATAAAAGTAAGCACTGCAGCTAACGTAGCTCAGTTAGTGTTGCGTTAACGTTACTTTTGTTAGCACCAGGCTGGTTAGTTCATCATACGTGATAGAAGCCGCAATGCCGCAACATTAACACAAGCATACCAATCAGAATTACTGCATATAACTCAGAGCATTTTTAAGCAGCATGGGGGATTTCTATCGTGCAATTTACATGTGGTAACTAGTAACAGACTCGTTGGTGACGACTGCAGACAGCACGTTTACATAAACAGCAGAGGCTAACGTTACTCTACAATGCAAGGACAGTACCGTGAACACTTGTCACAATCATCCAAATTACAAATACGTGTATAAGTCTAGCTTCAAATGAGGCTTGTGCTCACACATCTTATGATGAGTATCTCCTGATATTAATTACTCTTGCATATTATTCAAGGACACAAACGTTAGCAACAGTAAGTGAGCTACGTTAGCTGCAGTGCTAACGTTACAGGGACTTTTGAACAGGCTATCACGCTAAGTAGGCCTACACAGTAAAGCAACACAAAATGAAATAACTTACAGCTCCCACGTTTGTAGTTGAGTCACGGACAGTTGGTACTGATCCATGCTTTAACTTCAGATTTTTAGCGAAGCCTGTATGCAGTCTAGTATTAAAGAGTTTTTCTAATATCCTGTATATGCAGCTAACTATAATATTCTTATTCTCTTCTTTACATATTTCAATGGTCAGACATTCTAATAGGTTGTCAACCACAGTTGTCATACTTTCAAGTACTTTGTAGTTCAGGTTTTTATCCACATATATGGCAACTCCTCCCCCACCTTTGTTTCTCCTATTTATATTCCTTAATTCATAACCCTCCAGCTCAAAGTCCATCCCTTTTTCAGTATTGATCCAGGTTTCTGTTATTGTAATTATGCTAAATGGCTGTGAAAATGTTTGTAAATATTCCTTAATGTTATTGAAGTTGGCATAGAGGCTTCTGCTGTTGAAATGGATAATTGATAGATTGTCCTTTGCTTTAATGTTCTGGTTGTATTGTTCTTCACTGTAGTAAGTGCAATTGCTGTTAATGCTATAGAAAAAATGATTATCTGGGTCTACAATCTGTTCCAAATCCTGTGAATTGTGTTCAGTGAATTCAACAGTTCTCAGTTCCAGATAATCGTGATCATTTATCTTCTCAGTTAAGTGCTAGTTAGTCTCTGAGCTTCTGGAGCGTCTGTTTGACTTAAATCTCAAACACTTGCTCCATCTCTTGCTCCATCTTCTTCATCTTGGACACGTGATCCCATCTCTCCTCCTCCATCTGGGCTAGAGGACTCTTGGTTAGCTGTCCCTTGGTCTTATTGTTGTCCACGCCGTTGTAGGTGACTGCAGCAAGTTTCTTACTCCGGTAGTTTTCATAGTGATATTTGTCACGTCCTTCAGATCCTGCATGTGGGTCCTGATGAGCATGTTCCGGAGGATTGTAAAATCACAGTGCTCTCTGTTTTCCACTTCTGCCACACCCCAGGGGTACTGCCTCCCGCGCACTCGCTTTTCATTGACCTCGATAATGGTGTTACTACCAACTAAAGCCAAGGATAAACAGTCCTTGATCTTCCTGACCACCTTTATTACTCTCTCCAGTTAAACACACGAACACAAGGCGTTCTTTTAGAAACGGGCATTTTTTGCATCCATGCCGTGAGAACTAAACATATAAGAGACAAAAAATAAATCTTACACAATTTTCCAACCTTGCAGACAACAAGACATTCAACTAATAAACAATTAGCATAAAACATAGGCAAAACAAAGTGTAGCAATCACGCAAAATAATCACAAATATACATAAATAAAAAATACCTCATTCGCCGCATTAACCAAAGGGATAAGGAACTTGAACCTCCAGCCTCACGTCTTCAGTATTTATTAATACCGCAAGCAACTCCAGTAATCATCCTCTGCTAAATCCGCAGCTTCTTCCACTCGTGATCCTGCTTAGCGTGTAACTAACCAAAACAATCCAACCCACAACAACACAAAAAAAACATCTGTTCGGCCCTCAAACTATTACAGCTCTTTCAATAAATGTCCCCATGTGTATACTGTTAGTAAACTAAAAATAAATATTTTAATCCAAACATAAATTATTCCCATTTTTAACTTAAATTATTAAATGAACTTAAATTATGATTGTGACTCTTATGGCAGCTACAGTCTTCATCTCCTCCTCGTCATCTGTCTCTGGGTACTCGTAGATTTTGATTTTGTGCTCCTGGATTTCTGTCATGATCTGTTTCTTTAGCTGTTGGCATTCCTCAGGAGTCATTGTGTCAGCTTTAGCGATGAGGGGGATGATGTTTACTTTATCGTGTAACCGTTTCATGAATTCAATATTGAGGGGCTTCAATCCGTGTCTAGATGGAGCGATGAAATACAGGCAGCACTGCACTCTGCTGTCTGGCATCTGCCGTCTGTTGACCTGGGACTCTGCGTTGAGGTAATCCTCAAACTTACTGTCAATGTAATTGATGACCGGCAGCCAGCAATTACTGTTGTCAACTGCATCACCAAAGTCGGGGGTGTCAACGATGGTGAGCAGAAGATGCACTCCTCCTTCCTTTTCAGAACCTCTGACTGTTCCACCTGCACAGTTTTTTTAATCCTATGCGAAAGACCTGGGTAATTGCCGGAGTACAGGTCTGTCAGAAAGAGTGACTTGTGTGAACTCGAAACGTCTCTTCACAGATTTTCTGTAAGCTTGGTTGGGAAGATTTGCAAAGCCCACATAGCCCTCCAGGTTTTACTGTTGAGCCATTATTCCGCCGTTGGCGTCTGCTTCACTACCCAATATTTCTCCGCTTGACATTGCCTCTCTCAAACTCAGCACTCAACTCCTTTCAATTTCAATTTAATAAGCTTTATTGGCATGACTGTAGATTAACAATATTGCCAAAACCATTACAAATTTACAAATATACAAACAAGATACAATAGTAAAAGTAAGTCTAAACAAAATAAAAGTAAGCACTGCAGCTAACGTAGCTCAGTTAGTGTTGCGTTAACGTTACTTTTGTTAGCACCAGGCTGGTTAGTTCATCATACGTGATAGAAGCCGCAATGCCGCAACATTAACACAAGCATACCAATCAGAATTACTGCATATAACTCAGAGCATTTTTAAGCAGCATGGGGGATTTCTATCATCCAATTTACATGAGGTAACTAGTAACAGACTCGTTGGTGACGACTCATTGTGTCGGCTTTAGCGATGAGGGGGATGATGTTTACTTTATCGTGTAACCGTTTCATGAATTCAATATTGAGGGGCTTCAACCGTGTCTAGATGGAGCGATGAAATACAGGCAGCACTGCACTCTGCTGTCTGGCATCTGCCGTCTGTTGACCTGGGACTCTGCGTTGAGGTAATCCTCAAACTTACTGTCGATGTAATCGATGACCGGCTGCCAGCAATTACTGTTGTCAACCGCATCACCAAAGCCGGGGGTGTCAACGATGGTGAGCAGAAGATGCACTCCTCCTTCCTTTATCAGAACCTCTGACTGTTCCACCTGCACAGTTTTTTTAACCTTCCTCTTGTGTTAGCTTTCTGTTACTATCTCTTATGTTAACGGGTCGGTTTCGACCCGTGTCTTAAATCAGCCACAAAATACCCTAAAAACAATTATTTATCATCCAATTTGTTTCTTACCTCTTGGTTACCTTGTTAGGCTTCCTTATCCATGAAAATGTTGGTTTTAATATTTTTGTTGTGGCCGCCTGGGCCTTTCTTTTGACAGCATACCCCTTGTTTTTAATATAAAAAACTATCAAATGAACCTCAAGAGAATTATATAAATAAATGCAAGGTTATTATGTTACCTGACTATTACTGAGGGGTATTAGAACACATCTCTTAAATGTTCAAAAAAAATTTTTTTTTAATTTTAATATTATTAACTATAATAACATCTATGGTGTTACGGGTCAATTTCGACCCATATATATTTACTTCAAGAAAAAGGCAAAAAAAAGTTTTTTTTTTTTTTTTTTTCAAAAATAGAACTTTAACACAAATACAAAATGAAAAGCTGAACTAATAATAACCCAAATCGTAGATTTACAAGGTCAAACAAACAACAACCAATCAAGGAAATCAAACCAACAGAAATCAAATACTAGTTCCATTAAAAACTCTGTGGGCAAGAACATGCATGTGCATTTGTGTATTTTTAGATGCATGTGTGGCAAAAAGTGACACTAGTGTGTTCTTTGCAGAGCTATTTTTTGCAGTAGAGGCACAATATGTTTGTACTAGGTCCATAAAAAGTCTCTCTGTGCAAGAACATGCATGTATATGCGTGTGTTTAGATGCATGTGTGGCAAAAAGTAACAGTGTGTTCTTTGCAGAGATATTTTTTGCATGTGAAGCACAATCTGTTTGTCTTTCTATTCTTATTGCTAGGGCAGACCTGACACCTCTTTCTTTTAGAATCAGGTGGTCTCACTGGGGTTGTGGCTGTGGCTGTTGTGGTTGATGTTGAGGCAGGGCTGGCTGAGAAGGATGCTGGCGCTGATGCTCTTGGTGTTGCAGTGGCCGTGGACGGAGTGCTTGGTGAGCTCTGCAGCTCTCTGACCAAGGCTGCAGCGGCTGGGTCTCAGGGTACCCATTCCTTCTGCTCAATGTGCGCCTTGACAAGGAAGCTTCCTAGCTCCTCAAGAAACATTCTCCACTTTTTTTTTTTGGTTGAGTTCCACCCTTGGTGAATGTGGGTCCACAACACAAATGCATTGTACGCAGACACATCGAGGATGTTGTAAAACACAACCATTGGCCATCTCTGGGTCATTCACTGGCAAGTGTAGGTGGCAGTCAGCTTGTCCAGGTTGTCCAGAGCTTGGCTTACGGTAAATCTTCGTCTCATTGTTGCATGCTGTAAACTAGAGATGTGTACTCTGCAAGTCACCAACTCTAAACTAAATTGGCCTTACGTGCCTGGACATGTCCGTCTTTATTTGTTTTGTCAAACAGGCAAAGAGAGAAGCCCCTAACTGAAGCTCAAGTGGTTGGAGGAAGAGCTGGCTGTGGGCTGTTGGCTGATAGTGTGTTTATGATTTCAGTTTTGGCACTTCTTATTGTTTTATAATCTTATATTATATTATATTATAACTGAGTCGAAACTGACCCTAACAACACAAAGGTCATAATTTTCACCAGAGCATTTTAGGATTTAGTAAAATTGATTTTTTTAAATTTTATTTTGTTTAAATAGAAGTTCCTGACAAAGTCAAAAAGTCTTGAGGCAATAAACAAATTTATGTAGTACTTTCATGCATTTAAAACCTAAAAACGGGTCGGTGCCGACCCTAACACTAGAGGAAGGTTAAATGCTCATGCTTGAACTGGCCTTTAACATTCGACAGAGTCCACGTGACCCACACTAATAAAAAAAAAAAAAAAAAACAAAGAGGTACACCTGTGTAGTTGGATTTGAGGACTTTGAAGGACACTCATACCTTTTGTTCCGTCTGTGGGATCCATGCATTTGGTATCCTGCAGTATAATATACCATCTGCCTGTCCACTGAGTCATCTCAGCCACAGAGGCAGTTAGGCGTTAGCAAAAATCATGCATGCGAAAACTACTTTTTGCAGCAGCAGCACTCTGCACCTGACAACTTAGCACTAGCAGGGTGCTCCCAGGTCATGGTGGTAACACACCCCATAGAGTAATGTGTGCATGTTAACATGAACCATTTTGCTAACGGCTAACTGCCTGTGTGGCTGTATACAGGCTGTATAAAAGGACAGAGCCTGGGCCGCTGACTGGCATTAGCAACATACAGGGGAATACATGGCAATATAATAGATTTGTTCACAGTGCTGCTGTTGCGCTCCTCTGCTCTGTCTTGTCTGTTGTGTGCTGACATTGACTATAGAAATCATTACATATGGTGAACATTTCAATTAAAAAAAGCCACAGACTATCAACTTTCAGCTGAATGCGTCTGTGGTTGTCGTCGTGACAACGGCTGTTTTCAGCTAGGAAGAGAACACGGAGCTGTCCTGGCGAAAGCCTCTCTATTCAAGTCAGTGGCCTGTATACAGCGACAGAGGCAGTTAGCCGTTAGCAAAAAACAGGCATGCTAAAACTACTTGTTGCAGCAGCAGCACTCAACACCTGAGAGCTTACCACTAGTAGGGTGCTCCCAGGTCATGGTGGGAACACACCCCATAGAGTAATCTGTGCATGTTAACATGAACCATTTTGCTAACGGCTAACTGCCTCTGTCGCTGTATACAGGCCGCTGACTGGCATTAGCAACATGGGAATACATGGCAATATAATAGATTTGTTTACAGTGCTGCTGTTGAGCTCCTCTGCTCTGTCTTGACTGTTGTGTGCTGACAGTGGCTATAGAAATCATTACATATGGGAAACATTTTAATTAAAAGAGTGACAGACTATCAACTTTCAGCTCAATGCGTCTGTGGTTGTGACAACAGCTGTTTTCAACCAGGAAGAGAACTCGTAGCTGTCCTGGCGAAAGCCTCTTTATTCAATTTTTTATTATAATATATTAAAGAACCATTCAGCTCTTTGAAATGTAAAAAAGAGACCATTTCTACAGGAATCGAACTCATGCCATCATGGCCAAACAACTGAGAGGCAGATACCTTATGTGATGCGCCACTGTCACCACAACATGGTAACGGCAGATATCCTAAATGTCCGACAATATATAGCCAGCAGCGTCTTCAAATTGGGAGGCAGCCAGATCAACTTGTGACCACACTGTCCATGCACCTGAGAACATTTTACCATCTTACTGGTTTACAATACAAAAAGCAGCAATCTAATCCACGTAATTCATAAGCGTAACGTTTATTGTAGTGCTACAGATCGATAAAGCCAATATTCATATAATCACGTGGAAACACATTATTTTAAATTACGCAATGAAGCAGCAGATGTATCAATCCAGTTCATTCATAAACGTAACGCAACATAATGTATCTATCTATGGGGTAACCTTAATGTATAGGTCACACTGAAAATCAAATATCTTTTATGTAAACCTAGAGAAATGATCAGAAAATAAATAAAGCAAGCAGCCGTATAACAGATTTATCTCTAAGATAAATGATTTATTTATGTTGTAGCATTAAGGCAATTAGAAGCATACAAATATGACAAACACTAGGCTATACATATGGTTGTCAATTAACACCTGCAAAGCGTTTTGGAGTTCCATGCAATATACCCTTGGAATCCTTTGGTCTTGCCATGATCCTAGAAGGCCCCTCTTTGCTTAGGATATTAACTTGACTTTTGAAACTTTAACTTAGCTCCGATGTCATATTTCCCACCGTCACAATGCTACCTAGTAAACAATGATCTGCTGGAAACTAGAGGCACAGCCACATTAATAAAAGGTGAACACTGAATGCAAGTTTAGTTACATGCATGACCCTCAGATGAGTACATCAATTCCACTTGTGCATCAGCTCAAGGAAATATGACCTTTTGTACAAAGGAGTTAAGTTGGTCGGTGCCACAAATTTGGTTGCAAGATCTTACCTATTTGTTTCTTCATTGTACATGTTTGGTATAACATATACCACGTGTTTTTTTCCGAACCCTCAAATCTTCTGATAATTTCTCTAGGTTTACATAAAAGATATTTGATTTTCAATGTGACCTATATATTAAGGCTACCCCATACATAGATATGTTATGTCGCGTTACCTTTATGAATGAACTGGATTTATACATCTGCTGCTTCACTGCGTAATTTAAAATAAAGTGTTTCCACGTGATTATATGAATATTGCCTTGGTAATATGTCAAATACTTTATCAAGTAGTTATGATTTAGTGACAGAAAACTACAAGCCTATTTAAGAACAGAACAAAACAGAATACAATTAACTCAGAAAGCAATAAATCGTAAAAAATAAAATGCAGGTTACAAACCAAACTTTAATATCACTATAAAGACCACTAGATGGCAGTGTTACATCCATGGGGCATGGGGCGGTCAGAGGCCACCTCTCTGATTGTGCTGCATGTGCCCCTGAACCCTCCCCAGCACCTCCTGCATCCTCTGCAGCTCTTTGTCTTTTTCAAAGATGAGTCGCTCTGTCTCGGTGTCAGAGGCGGCCAGCGGCAGAGGAAAATCTGCTTCGCTTCGGTCTCGATGCTTCTCACGCAAACAGTGTTTCCTGTCCTGCACCACCATGCGCGTCATGTTCTGGATGCAATGGGCTCTGAAGTTTTCGTAGTGCATCTCTGCTGTCACGTCCTTCAGATCCTGCATGTGCGTTGTTACAAGCCTCAGCAGCAAGAAGTCTGCTGCAGGAAGTCAGCAGGAAGTCAGAGTGAGCCGGGTTTTCCACTTCTACAATACCCCAGGGATAGACACGACCCCTGCACTTGCAACCTTCACTCTCCATCTGAACGTTACTCCCCATTACTGCAAAGGGGATGCTGTCCTTGAGTAACTGGTCGTGATTTTTAAAGTCTTCTTCTTCATCTGAGTCACACTCAGGAAACTGGTAGATGTTGATCCCAAACTGCTCGATCTCCTCTCTGATCTTCATCTTCTTTCTGTAGACCTCTGCTGGCGTCAGGCTGTCAGCTTTGGCCACTACAGGAACTATGTTGACCTTTTCGTGCAAGGCCTTCATACAGGTCACATCCAGAGGTCGAAGACCGTGGCCAAACGGAGAGATGAAGTAGAAGCAGCAGTGGTCTCTGTTGTCCTGGATGTTCCTTCTGTTCAACCCGCTCTCATCTTTGAAGTACTGTTCAAACTGCTGGTAGCTGTAGTCTTCTATTGGCTTCCAGCTTTCTATGTTATTGACAGCGTCTCCAAACCTTGGTGTGTCTGTGATGGTGAGTCTCAATTTGATTCCTTTCTCTTCGATGCTAACTGTGTGTTTGACGATGACGACTGTTTGGTCGATCCTTTCTTGTGCACTGGGAACCTTCCTGTCTTTGTAGAGGTCAAACTGTTGATTAATGTGGATTTACCGAGGCCAGACTCCCCTGCTACCATAAGTGTAAATGTGAAACCTTTCTTCACCGTCTTTCTGTGAACCTGATTGGGCAGTGTGGCAAAAGCCACATACTCCTTGTCCTGATCCTCTGGAGAGACATAGGGGTCAAAGCGTCCCCAGGGGCTGTGTGGATGTGAGGCCGGGCTGATGGACAATCCACAGACACCTGAGAGACGAGCTGCCTCCTCAGAGGCGGGGGGGGTGACACTCTGTTTCTGTTCCCGCACAATTTGGTCTATGAGGGACTGTCGGAGAGCCAGGAGGGTGGCAGGGGATGGGATGGGGCAGGGAGGGAGTCCCAGGGAGGCTGGGCAGTCTTCCGTTGGTTGCTGTCCCAGTTTCCTCTGCCTCATGGTGGACTGCTGCCTGGTGCTGTTCGCCAGGCTGAGAGACAGGAGGGAGATCCCTCATGGCGTATGGAAAGTGAGTGTCCTCCTGGTCTTCAGTGGACAGACTGGACAACCTAGTGTAGCTCCTGAAGTTTGGGATCGAGGTTGATGGAGAATGAATATGTTGGGGTGTTGTGGAAGATCCTCACAGAGAATGTGAAACCCAAACCTTGCACCATTTTGTAAGCCGCTGATGTACGGGAGAGTTTAATCTCACTCAGCGCTGCTTTGTCTGCAGCCAAAGCTTGGTATAGGTTTACCATCACTGGGGCAAAGCTCAAAGGAAGGGTGTGTTCTGCCAGAGTGGCAAGAACCATTGCCTAAAAAAACAAAACATTATTAGATTTTCATCAGTAAAACTCACAAATAACCCCGCCTTTTATTAAACCCTCCGAATGTATGAAAAGTTTTGGGCCCCCTTATTTATTGGTAGAATTTTTGTTTATCTTTGGGCTTTCAAGGCAGCATCTTCCTCTAAATGTATCATACCTTACGGAAACAGAGACATCTGAATTCTGTAACTCTGTCTTTTCAATAATCGACAGGTGCAAAAGTTTGGGGACTCAAATCAAATAGACATAACGTGTATATAATGTCAATTACTGCTTTGAAAGCCCAGCCAAACAGGGTGCCAAACTGTTTCATATGACTGTAACATTCACAAACAAACTTGTTGTTGAAAAGCTGTTGAGTAAAAGCTGATGTGTTTGCAATAAATCTAACTTAGTTCAACTCTAAACTGACTGAACACACCATGTAGGCCTGCAATGTGTCCGGAGGTAACCTACTCCTATGTATCCTAACATTAGCCTACTGGTAAATATGTCAAATACTCTATCAAGTAGTTATGATTTAGTGACAGAAAACTACAAGCCTATTTAAGAACAGAACAAAACAGAATACAATTAACTCAGAAAGCAATAAATCGTAAAAAATAAAATGCAGGTTACAAAACAAACTTTAATATCACTATGAAGACCACTAGATGGCAGTGTTACATCCATGGGGCATGGGGCGGTCAGAGGCCACCTCTCTGATTGTGCTGCATGTGCCCCTGAACCCTCCCCAGCACCTCCTGCATCCTCTGCAGCTCTTTGTCTTTTTCAAAGATGAGTCGCTCTGTCTCGGTGTCAGAGGCGGCCAGCGGCAGAGGAAAATCTGCTTCGCTTCGGTCTCGATGCTTCTCACGCAAACAGTGTTTCCTGTCCTGCACCACCATGCACGTCATGTTCTGGATGCAATGGGCTCTGAAGTTTTCGTAGTGCATCTCTGCTGTCACGTCCTTCAGATCCTGCATGTGTGTTGTTACAAGCCTCAGCAGCAGGAAGTCTGCTGCAGGAAGTCAGAGTGAGCCGGTTTTTCCACTTCTACAATACCCCAGGGATAGACACGACCCCTGCACTTGCAACCTTCACTCTCCATCTGAACGTTACTCCCCATTACTGCAAAGGGGATGCTGTCCTTGAGTAACTGGTCGTGATTTTTAAAGTCTTCTTCTTCATCCGAGTCACACTTAGGAAACTGGTAGATGTTGATCCCAAACTCCTCGATCTCCTCTCTGATCTTCATCTTCTTTCTGTAGACCTCTGCTGGCGTCAGGCTGTCAGCTTTGGCCACTACAGGAACTATGTTGACCTTTTCATGCAAGTCCTTCATACAGGTCACATCCAGAGGTCGAAGGCCGTGGCCAAACGGAGAGATGAAGTAGAAGCAGCAGTGGTCTCTGTTGTCCTGGATGTTCCTTCTGTTCAACCCGCTCTCATCTTTGAAGTACTGTTCAAACTTGATGACATCTGAAGCCTCGCTGCTAGGCTGTACCACGTGCCTGGTTCGGGAAGTGGTTCAGATCGTGGCGCAAAGTTTTGACAGAAGTGACACAGAACACGAATATTACCCCTCCTCATGGTTTGAATTACAGGGAGCCAGGGGGAGCTCCCTTGGAAGCATCACCTGAGACGTCTAGGGGGAGCTCAAAAAAATGTACACACTTGTGTTACTGGTTACATTTTCTTTTCCGTACATTCATATATATGAAAAAAAAAAAAAAAAACGATTAACCTAAATATGTCAATGATGTATGTTTATTTGCCCATTGTATTCATTTTTCCCAAATCTGTCTTCACAAATTAACAGAATTCTTTGTCCATTCCTGCTGTGGCACCCCCCACGTGGTGGTGCGACACAAATTACTGGGTTTACATAGGCACCTGAACTTCTCATCACCGAGTCGTTTTGGCACGGTAAATCGTAAAACAGTGTTTTCATTCAATGTTTTGGCTAAGTCAGAATGTCAAAATGATTTTGCAGCAATCCACAGATAGACGTGAAACATCAGGAAAGTGAAGGGACAGTGAGAGTAAGCGACAGAGGGACAGAGAGGGACAGGAGAGAGAGAGGGAGCTGTCAGCCACAGACGCTGGTTTAATTTCACTGTCGTTAAAAACAAGTTTGCTAAATAATGCTCAGGTTTTTGTTTAAGTGATGGGCTGTTCTTGATGGGGTGTCAATGAGAAGCAGAACGATGTTATCTGTATCCCTCTGCTTTCGAGATTTTGTTTTTGTTTGCTCTGATTCGGCTATTAAATGTCTTCATTGATCCTTATGTTGTTATTTTGCCTCTGACACTACACCACAATACATTTTCTGGCCAAATCATTGGTTTACACACATAGGATGCATTCACAAAACAATTATTATACATGTATGTGATACAGAATAGTCATAATATACTCACTAGAAAATACACTATATTGATATAAACAAATGATACGGTCATACGTTTTTTTCATTATTTATAGTCATTACTGACAGCCCTTACTGACACAAAATATGGTGCATCACAGATTACATGGTTAAGATCACAGCTGCCTGTTTTACACACTTTGGCCATCAGGTGGTTTCGTGTGCACATGAAGCCTGGAGAAATGAACCCTTTTCTGAACCACTTTGCTGGAAAGCTTCAATGCTTCATGAAGCTTCATCTCACCATCACTACCTGAAGGTCTTTGGGCCAGCCCCTTTCTTGCTGCATGAGGGCTTTTCATCCTTCTCTACGTTGAATGTGGCGGTCTTTGGGTGAGCCCCCATCTCATACCATGCCAGCTTTTCTTTCAGCTCGGCCACCTCCCGCAAAAGCATTTCCTCCCTCTCAGAAGCCCTCAGCTTCTGCTGGAGTAAGGCCTTTTCAAAGTAGTCCCTCTCCAGGGCACAGAGTTCACTGGTTAGTTTCTTGAAATTTTCCAATGCAGAGTAAAACAGTCTCTCCAGAAAATCGCGATCTTGCGAGCGCAATAATTAATGCAAATTCGAACGAAAGTCCGCAATATTTGCGGGGGCTTGCAATTTTTCCAAAGTCTCGCGATTTTTCCGCATTTTCCGGCTGAGTGGAAGTCCATGCGCATGCTACGTCATTTAAAACGTCATCAGACGTGTCATCAAATGGCGCTAAGGCCATTGCAGTATGGAGAAACGCTCTCACCTGCCGACAAAAATAACCGCAAAAGACCGCACAAAACAGTTCCCTGATGTTTTGCACGAAAGTGGGGGGAAACTGTTTTGTACTCTGTGCAACATTGTGGTGGAACACAAGCCAAAGTCTTCTTTGGACAGCCACTTTTCTACCGAGAAGCACCAGAAAATGGTCTCAGTGCACCAGCTTATATGTGTCGAATTTATTAAAATGTTGTGTTTAAAGAGGATGTAGCTTACATATTGTTTTACAGTCACATTGTCTGGTTTGAGAGCTACAATATTCACTCAGGATTTTTTTGCAACATTATTGGAGTCCACTTGTTTGTTAATTGTGCTATAATTTAAACAAAGAACACATTTTCTGGCAGTGGTCCTTCTGAAATGAGCAGTAGTTGAAGTTACTATATTCCATGATGATCAGGGGGTTCATACACAGACGCTAGCTAGTGCTACCATAGCTAGCTAATTGAAATGTTGACTACTCCCACTACTGTGAAGTGACTGGCTGAATTATAAACTGGTAAGTGTTTAACTGACAGGGGATTGTGAGCCTCTGATTGGCCGCATTTAGAAATGATTGACAGATACCCCGCCCTGTCGAGCTGACGTATGGGCATATCTAAAATGGTGGCTCTGAAACTGGCACAGATACATCTAAAACAGTGGCTCTCTGGCTCTGCAGGGGGATAATATTGGCTCCTGTGCTTCCTCAGAGCTAAGCTAGTTTTCCAAATGTAAATCAGTACAATTAAACAAAATCCTCAGTACTGAACAAAAACCATGTCAGCTACTGCAGAGTTAGCGAGTTAGCTTGCTTAGGTGGGCTATGCTAACCAGTAAACGTGATGATAGACTTGAATATTAGCCAGTCAGCTTGCTAACTAGGTAGGCTATGCTAACGAGTAAGCATGCAAATAGACTAAAATATTGTTCATTAAGAGTAAGGATGATGTCATTTGACCTGTGAAGGACACATTTTCCCTCCTGTCTAATAACCTTTGCAAAACAATTTTTGGCAGGATTGCAGTGCATATGTCGATCCATCACCATCACTGCCGTGTTGATCCTGAATAACTTGCTTATGTTGATCCAGGAAAATCATCACCTTGTTGACTCTGGATAATGTGTTTATTTTGATACAGGAATATATGTGTTCATATATATATATAGAATTTGAAGAAAAAGGAGCGTTCATAATCACTACTGTTATGTTTTTCAATATTTTTATGTCTCTGTGCACCTCCCCAGAAATGTAACAACACTTTGTGGCGACACAGACCTCCTGTCTCTTTCTGTAAGCTGAAACCATTTCCCTCAGTGGAAACAAAGCTTTTATTTACTTTAATTTCACAGATGAAAAACAATAAATTGTAAAGACAATAAAGCCTCCACAGAAATAGCATTTGAAGTCTTGTGTGTGATTTATCCTTCATATGAGCAGAGGGAATCTCTGCTAGTCGCTAGACTAATTTATACAATGTGATATGCCATAGGCTTGCGCTAATAATATTAGCATGTTGTATTTGTTTGCAAAACGTGTTTAGTACAAGACAGTTGTTTTGTCAGTTAACCTTGTGAGTTGTAATGGAGCCGAATTTTGTAAGGCTACCTCTGTCAAATGTTGCTGTTGTCCCTGGCTTCGTTTGAGATGAGGAAATGTCTGCTAGCCACTGGGCTAATCTATACAATGTAAAATGCAGTAGGCTTGTGCTAATAACATTAGCATGTTGTATTTGTGGGGAAAATGTGTCCAGATAAATTTAAGTGCTTTGTCTGTGAATGCTGCTAGCTATAGTGAAGCTGATTTGTCTACGTATGATTTGTCTGCTACTACTTACTCATGTAAGACAGCGGTTCCCAAACTTCTTTTGCAGCGCACCCCCTTCTATGTCCCAACCGGGTTCGTGCACCCCCAATCCCCCGTCCAAAAAGAAGGGGAAAAAATCCACAACAAAGCATTGTTTTATCGCCATATAAAGACCCATGTTTAATCATGCGCAAATAAACAACACACATGACAATAACAAAACGCATGACGCGTAACAACATCAACAAAGTTTCAATACAATGCAACAAAGTTACGCACAAGCTTCCACTTTTGAGTGACCGGCACAGGCTCAGTAACAGAAATGACGGTTATTTTCAGCCAGAAAATTTGCAGTAATAGACCTATTAAATGAGCATGGAGCTATCATCATCATCATAACACAACGTTTGTGAAAATTAGAACGACTACATTGTTACAAACGATCCACAACATTAAAGAGCATATCTCCGAAACATAAAATAAATAAAAACGAGGATCAATCTGAAACTTTTCATGTGCGACAATAAAATTATACACGATCCACAACATGTTTAAGTACAAAGAGCATAGGCTCAGAAACATAAAATAAATTAAAAGAGGATCAACTGTTTGCTAGAACCTCACTGCACACCACGCACTGAGGTTTTGGGCAATCTATATCACCGATCCAAGTGAAGCCCAGACCGAGATAATTGTCATCATATTTCCTTCTTTTTTTCCCTGGCTGGTGTTCACCCTCATCACCTCTTTTTTGCCATCTCCTTCCCTCCTCTTCCTCCCTTTCCTCCGGCGCATCTTCTGACTCCCGCTCATTTTCTTCTCTCCTATTCTCTCCTATTATCTCCGTCTCTGCCTCCAAATCCTCACTCTCTCTTGGTCCCTCTCCTACTTCGTGACTAACAACATTGTCATGAGACGTCCCCCTTGATAGTTTCCCTGATTTCAGCCAGTTTAGCATATTTGAAAGAATGAATGAAACGAGTTGACGCGCACATAGCCTAGCCTGCAGTGTGTAGAAGAAGACAGCGCAGTAGAAGAAGACAGCAGCTGTATTTTTCTACGTTTCTATCAAAAACTAATAAATTATGTTTTTTTATTTAAAATGAAAGGGTTTACTAATGAAATATGTATTGTTCATGGTTTTTTATTGTATGGAAAAATCCCACTTAAAAAAACAACACTGTAATTCTGTAATATTACACCAGACCGCCATTACATTTTTCCTCTTGCGCACCCCCTGGTGGCAGCTCAGGGAAACCCTGATGTAAGACATAAGTGGGATTAATAGTTATTCTTTAAAAGTCGAGCATAGGAAATTGGGACACCTAGTGATAACAAACACGAGAGAAATTTAGCATGCAAAGTATTATTCTGGATTTTGCAAGACTGAGGTGTTACTTTTCTTCCACATCTTAACCAAAAACATGCAGCTGTGTTAGTCCTGACAAACAGAGCCGGGCTCTCACACAGCTAGTGCCGCATGCCACCACAAATAATGTCATCCCAGGAGTTCAGCCACTTCTTCTGTCCAACATGTGATGGTGGGACAATGGCAACACAGTCCTGCCCTGTCCCGTCTTCATCCCAGTAGGGTGTGACAAGGTACGTGACATCTTCATGGACTGTCTTGCCATTGACCCAGATAAAGGCGCCCTCCTTCATCGTGTCCTCCATCCCAATCCACGCTGAATGGAAGACTGTCTCTGGGTGCTGCTGTGCAAACTCAAAAGTCATGTTGGTTAAGAATTCCTGGTCTTCTGCATTTAAAACAACAGCCAGGTCACCTCCCCTGTCCACACATATCCTGCGAGCTGTTTGCCAGTTCTCTGCTGTCTGGGACAAGAAGAAGTACCGTGAAGCGTGCTCGACCCAGCCAGGCAGGCAGCGAGAACACTGCAGCGTGTCCTTGTCGCAGAGGCTCCAGAGGAAGGACAGTCTGTCGGAGAATATGAAGGTAGATTTGTGTCTTTATTATTCAATCAAAAAAAAAGTTGCTTTAATCCCAAAAAATATTTTCAATCAAAAAAAACTTCACTTCAATGGAAAAAAAAAAATTCAATCAAAGAAAAACAGTGTTTGAATGCAAAAAAAAATTGAGACCCAAAAAATTGCATTTGAACACTTTTTTTCTTTAATTGAAATAGCCATTTTTGATTGAAGTGAGTTATTATTTGATTAAAAATAATGTTTTTGATTGAAGTCATATTTTTTGTATTTGGGCCATATTATGGGTAGGATATTTGTGTCTTTATTATTCAATCCCAAAAAATACCATTTCAATAAAAAAAAATATTTTCAATTAAAAAAAACTTTGCTTCAATAAAAAAAAAAAAAAATCAATCAAAGAAAAAAGTGTTTGAATGCAAAAAAATATTTGAGACCCAAAAAATTGCATTTGAACACTTTTTTCTTTTGATTGAAGTGCAAAAAGTTTTGAAGTCGTTTTTTTTTTGATTGAATCATTTTGACACAAACATTCCGCTGTGGGCGGATGCTTCCCCATTGGTCAGACATGTTTGAGTGACAAGTGTCTACACCAATGACGTTTGACATAGGGATCTCTTTGTAGAACAAGCAAGTCGCCATTTGCAATGTACAGCTATGCGGTGAAAATCCCTTCTATCCATCCCATCGATACGCACAAACTTTTCAAACGACAGCATTTCTTCTCCACAGACAACATTAGATGCCTTTTGAAATGTACACCGAGGGGTTTGTTTACTTCAACGATGTGGACATGTTTGTAAAAGGAGTAATAAAAGTCAGCTGCAGCAAGGACTAGCTCGAATCGTGGCAGCGGCAGCAAGCAGTGGGTCTTCCCGTGGCAGCATGGACCTGTCGCGGCTAATGCCGCTGTTTGAGGCCGTTGTCACGGATCTGCCGGTCCGGGGCAGCTGTCACAGACTTGCTGCGGCCAATGGCGGTGTCTGAGGTAACAGCCTCGGTCGCGAGTGTTTTTTCCCCTATACATTTAGTGATGCGATGTGCTGCCACAGACACGCACACACACGTATGTGACTGCGGTCAAGCCGGCTGTCTCTCGTTTATATGAAGTCAAGTTAGCCGCTCCAACATTTCAAGTGCTCCTGTATTGCACACTCTATGGCAAATAGACGGAGGCGGTTGACAAAGACAGCGCTAGGATGCTACAGCGAGGACCAGCTTCCGGTTTTCAAAATAAAATGTGGGCTATTAAAGGCAATAAAAAGACGTGACAGTGTGAATCTGCACTGGTTTTGAGGCTACTGACAAAAATGATGATATTTGTTATCATATCAAATATCAGCATCCTAGCGCTGTCTTTGTCAACCGCCTCCGTCTATTTGCCATAGAGTGTGCAATACAGGAGCACTTGAAATGTTGGAGCGGCTAGCTTGACTTCATATAAACGAGAGACAGCCGGCTTGACCGCAGTCACATACGTGTGTGTGCGTGTCTGTGGCAGCACATCGCATCACTAAATGTATAGGGGAAAAAACACTCGCGACCGAGGCTGTTACCTCAGACACCGGCATTGGCCGCAGCAAGTCTGTGACAGCTGCCCCGGACCGGCAGATCCGTGACAACGGCCTCAAACAGCGGCATTAGCCGCGACAGGTCCATGCTGCCACGGGAAGACCCACTGCTTGCTGCCGCTGCCACGATTCGAGCTAGTCCTTGCTGCAGCTGACTTTTATTACTCCTTTTACAAACATGTCCACATCGTTGAAGTAAACAAACCCCTCGGTGTACATTTCAAAAGGCATCTAATGTTGTCTGTGGAGAAGAAATGCTGTCGTTTGAAAAGTTTGTGCGTATCGATGGGATGGATAGAAGGGATTTTCACCGCATAGCTGTACATTGCAAATGGCGACTTGCTTGTTCTACAAAGAGATCCCTATGTCAAACGTCATTGGTGTAGACACTTGTCACTCAAACATGTCTGACCAATGGGGAAGCATCCGCCCACAACGGAATGTTTGTGTCAAAATGATTCAATCAAAAAAAAACCGACTTCAAAACTTTTTGCACTTCAATCAAAAGAAAAAAGTGTTCAAATGCAATTTTTTGGGTCTCAAATATTTTTTTGCATTCAAACACTTTTTTCTTTGATTGATTTTTTTTTTTTATTGAAGCAAAGTTTTTTTTAATTGAAAATTTTTTTTTTTTATTGAAATGGTATTTTTTGGGATTGAATAATAAAGACACAAATATCCTACCCATAATATGGCCCAAATACAAAAAATATGACTTCAATCAAAAACATTATTTTTAATCAAATAATAACTCACTTCAATCAAAAATGGCTATTTCAATTAAAGAAAAAAAGTGTTCAAATGCAATTTTTTGGGTCTCAATTTTTTTTTGCATTCAAACACTGTTTTTCTTTGATTGAATTTTTTTTTTTCCATTGAAGTGAAGTTTTTTTTGATTGAAAATATTTTTTGGGATTAAAGCAACTTTTTTTTTAATTGAAAATATTTTTTGGGATTAAAGCAACTTTTTTTTTGATTGAATAATAAAGACACAAATCTACCTTCATAGGGGAACAGGATTGAATGCTGTAGTTGATTCTTGGCTTCCAGCTGAATGGAGGTTTGCTGTTCATTGTGTAACAGCAGGTGCAGCTGTTTGCTTTCTGCAGATGTGTTGATGGTGTCCAAAGATTCATTTAGGAGCAGGGTCAGTTGTCTGTTCTCCTTCTCCAGAAGCTCACAGTTTTCCAGGGTTGACTTCAGAATCGTGTTCAGCTCTGCCTGTGCAAATACATCTACTGATGCTACTGGACACATCTTCAGTGATTTTCCTGGAATCATCGGGTGTTTCGGGTCTTTCAACATCATACAACCTCATCCAGGCGACCCAGCTGTGGCTGATCAGACCTCAGCTTATGTCCAGTTGGCAAATCTAGCTACACTGCCCCCATGGATCTCCTCTCTTGAGCCATAGCCATCTTGAGGCTTTCTCTGCCGCTTCACTGGTGTTGCGGATGGCTCTTCTCCTCCTCACTCCATCAATGCCTAACAGACTGAAGGCTCTGGACAGGGATCGGGCTGCAAAGCCCCTGCATCCTACCTCTACTGGGAGACACCTTGCTCTCCATCCGGCTTGTTGACACTCGCTGACCAGTCCGTCATACTTGGCGAGCTTCCTCTCAAAGGCCTCTTCCAAAGGGTCTTCCCAAGGGACTGTAAGCTCCAACAGAACCACTTGTTTGGTAAACTCAGACAAGAGAACGACATCTGGTCTTAACTACGCAATGTGGTTGGGGAACTTGAGTTGCCGCTCCAAGTTCACCAACAGCTGCCAGTCCCTCGCAGTGGCCAAGATACCTGCAGATGTTTTTGCAGCTGGTCTTGGCTGCTCTCCAGCTCTGATGAAGGCGATGGCTTGCCTGGAGGGGCGGGAACGCTTGGCCCACTCGACTCCTGTAGCACTGGCTTCAGCGATGGCCTTCAGTACAGCCAAAACCAAACAGAGCAGAACAATGGAGCCAAGCTCATAGAGCCCTGCGCGTAGAGCCCAGCGCATAGAGCGTAGAGGCTAGTGCGTAGAGCCTCGACAGCAGTTCATCCAAGTAAGTGGTGGCTCATGACAGGCCATGCACTTGACTGCAGCCGTTTAGTCGAGGCACAGCGTGGCAGCAAGCAGGTGGAGGAGAGCCACCAAAAGTCGCGGCACAATTACACACACAGACACGGATGCAACCCACAGCACACAGAGCAGAGCGACGCGTCTCCCAGCACCTCAGCAGTCAGCTGTACCAGTGGATACGTCGTGCACCCTGATGTTGCCGCACCACGGATCCGCCACGTCAGGCTGCAGCCACCTCCACGAGGAGATCTCAGAGCAGAAGGAAGAGAACGAGGTGAAGCCGCTCACCTGTATACATAGATGTGCCAGGTGCCGCCCCGCGGCCACAGTGCCGATGAACTTGGCACAGTGCCATGCAGTGGCCGGGAGGGAGAGGCCATCCGGCTACACGGGGTTGAATTCAGGATCATGTTCAGCTCTGCGTTCTCCACTTGTAACCAGATTTTCTTCTTGCAAGTGCAGCTTCAGCTGTGTGTTTTCAGCAGGCAGCAAGGTGAGGTTGTGCTGTGTGGCATTTACCAGCAGCTTCAGTTGGCCATACTCACTCGCCAGAAGGGTGAAGTTTTGAGTGGAGTTCAAAAGTTGCGCAAGCATAATGATTTTCATTTGCAGCTGCTCGATGTCATTTGCCATGTGCTGTTTGTTGCCACATGGATCGCAGTGTCTTCACAAAGTTGTTTTGTGTCTCTCTTCTGCATATTTCATCTTCAACTTCTGTGGTAAGTTTGGCTGGTTCCTTGCCAGATTTTTCATCTACAGGACTAAGAGCAAAAAAAGAAAAGGGATGGTGACTTATTACTATAAACAAGAGGGTTTGAATTCACAGTCAGGTAAATGGGACATTTCAATTACAGATAGAATAGAATAGAATAGAATGCCCTTTATTGTCATTATACAGTAGTACAACGAGATTGGAGAGCTACTCCCTTTTCAGTGCACAGTAAACATACAATCTAAAATCTAAGAATATATTACAAAATAAGTACAATATAAAATAGTAAAAATATTAAATAAAGATAAATCTTGGAATAAATACTGTGAATATAAACAGGATATAAACAGGATGTTGGCTATGTACAGAATAGATAAATAATAAATATATTGCACAGGGTATGAAATATATAATATATATATACACATATATATACACACATATATATACATATATATATATATATTCTTTGCTTTAGTTGCTAAGGTCTTTTGTGCAACTGTCTAAGGATTCCTAAAGTATAAGACCAAGACAAAGAGGAAACCAATAATATGTGAGTGGACACCTTGGACCCAAATAAGACAACCAAACAAAGTCCAGTGATCCATTTTGTGAAAGAAGTGAAGATTTACTGATTTCACTTCACTCAACAAAAACATTACTATTGACATGTTTTCCAGTTTATCTGACATTAAACTGCAAATCATCATCATATACCGCCTGGATGAGGAACTTGATCCGCTGTGGCTCTGCTTTCCACAGCTCCGCCCATGTCACCTTCCTCTCGATCGCATTCTCCCAGCGTGTCCAGGCACCGTGTTGCCTCATTCCTACTGTCCTGCAGGCTCTCTCCTCCTCGACCACTGATCTCACCTCCTCCTGGATCAGGCAGCGCTTTTCCTTCCCTTTGGTGGTGTCAGTGTGGGGAGTTGAAAAGAAACCCTGTCCAGCCCTGCCTCTTGTTACCACCCCCACCAGCCTGTTGTGGTGTAATCTTGCCTCTGCTTGTTGAACAGCCACCTCAGCCTTCCACTTCCGACCAGTCCTCACTTCAGTCCCAGCTGTTGCCACTTTTGGATCACTTGAGTCTCTGTATAGCAACACTTCCCTAGCTCTCATTACCTTGTACTTGAGTGGTAGTTGCAGTTTGTTGCGGTGCCCGTAGAGTGCGATGCTACTTAGACTTTTTGGAAGCCCTGCATTCTCCACTTGGAATCAGATTTTTTCTTGCAAGAGCAGCTTCAGCTGTGCGTTTTCAGCAGACAATAAGGTGAGGTTGTGCTGTGTGGCATTTACCAGCAGCTTCAGTTGGCCATACACACTCGTCAGAAGGGTGAAGTTTTGAGGAGTGGCATTCCGAAGTTGCGCGAATGTGGCAATGGGTGGCGGGTTAAAGGGTGTTGCGACAACGTCACCTAGGGGAATTTCACCCCCAGGCAATTATACTTAATGTCACAAATTGTATTATAAATCACCTAACAATTGTTAAGGCACACAGCTTCAATATCACCAGGGCAAGAGACATAGTCCAATCAAACAATAATTTTATTTAATCAAAAAAAAGGAAACCAATTAATAATTATTATTAAAATGTCAGGGCTACCAGGGTTTAAGGGCACAGGCAGGTACTACTAATCAAAGGTAGGAGGACAGGTTGGCTTACCATGGCGGCAAGGGATAAACACAAAAAAAGGGGAAGGGTCCTACACTAATCCAACACCCGTGACACAGCACACCAACCAAAAAGGGACTTGTGAAATACCACCACCAGGGGATTGGACTGCCGCCAAGGCTCGCCGTATCTGTCCGGAGAAAACAGAAAGAAAACAATTAGTATTTCTGCTGTGAGGGGCTAGTAGTCTCTGGTGACCAGACAACTAAAATATAGTCACTCATAAAACTCATTCACACACATATCCACTCCACAGACCATTCATTAAAATTAGAATCCAAATATACAAAAGAAACTCCAAATGAATGTATAGGATTAATGCACTTAACAGAAATGTGAATTAACAACAGAAACTTCATTAATTAACCCCAAAAACAACAACTAAATATACACATGAAGATACAGTTGTGGGCTCTAATAATGGCTGTGGGTTGTGGCTTTCACTGGAAATTAAAAGTCTGCTGGCAGCTATGGGTACGGAGGTCAGGGTCTAATGACAGCGTCAGGAGAGAGGGAGCCACCCCGCTAACAGAGCCCAGTACAGCCAAAACCAAACAGAGCAGAACAATAGAGCCAAGCTCATAGAGCCCTGCGCGTAGAGCCCAGCGCATAGAGCGTAGAGGCTAGTGCGTAGAGCCTCGACAGCAGTTCATCCAAGTAAGTGGTGGCTCATGACAGGCCATGCACTTGACTGCAGCCGTTTAGTCAAGGCACAGCGTGGCAGCAAGCAGGTGGAGGAGAGCCACCAAAAGTCGCGGCACAATTACACACACAGACACGGATGCAACCCACAGCACACAGAGCAGAGCGACGCGTCTCCCAGCACCTCAGCAGTCAGCTGTACCAGTGGATACGTCGTGCACCCTGATGTTGCCGCACCACGGATCCGCCACGCCAGGCTGCAGCCACCTCCACGAGGAGATCTCAGAGCAGAAGGAAGAGAACGAGGTGAAGCCGCTCACCTGTATACATAGATGTGCCAGGTGCCGCCCCGCGGCCACAGTGCCGATGAACTTGGCACAGTGCCATGCAGTGGCCGGGAGGGAGAGGCCATCCGGCTACACAGGGTTGAATTCAGAATCATGTTCAGCTCTGCGTTCTCCACTTGTAACCAGATTTTTTCTTGCAAGTGCAGCTTCAGCTGTGTGTTTTCAGCAGGCAGCAAGGTGAGGTTGTGCTGTGTGGCATTTACCAGCAGCTTCAGTTGGCCATACTCACTCGCCAGAAGGGTGAAGTTTTGAGTGGAGTTCAAAAGTTGCGCAAGCATAATGATTTTCATTTGCAGCTGCTCAATGTCATTTGCCATGTGCTGTTTGTTGCCACATGGATCGCAGTGTCTTCACAAAGTTGTTTTGTGTCTCTCTTCTGCATATTTCATCTTCAACTTCTGTGGTAAGTTTGGCTGGTTCCTTGCCAGATTTTTCATCTACAGGACTAAGAGCAAAAAAAGAAAAGGGATGGTGACTTATTACTATAAACAAGAGGGTTTGAATTCACAGTCAGGTAAATGGGACATTTCAATTACAGATAGAATAGAATAGAATAGAATGCCCTTTATTGTCATTATACAGTAGTACAACGAGATTGGAGAGCTACTCCCTTTTCAGTGCACAGTAAACATACAATCTAAAATCTAAGAATATATTACAAAATAAGTACAATATAAAATAGTAAAAATATTAAATAAAGATAAATCTTGGAATAAATACTGTGAATATAAACAGGATATAAACAGGATGTATAAACAGAATATAAACAGGATGTTGGCTATGTACAGAATAGATAAATAATAAATATATTGCACAGGTTATTGCACAGGTTATTGATTGTATTGCATAAGGTGACAGTAAACAGTGTAAACAGTGTTTTCCATATTAAAATGTTATATTGATGGCTGGGGCTGGGTCTTGTGGGAGTTCAGAGTGGTGATGGCTCTCGGGAAGAAACTTTTTCTCAGTCTGTTTGTCCTTGCTTTGATGCATCTGTAGCGCCTCCCAGAAGGAAGCAGCTCAAACAGCTGAGAGCCGGGATGTGAACAGTCCATGATTATGTGTTGGGCTCTGCTGAGGCACCGGGTGGTGTAAATGTCAGTCAGGGAGGGGAGAGGGCAGCCAATAATCCTCTGCGCTGCTCTGACTGTCCTCTGAAGCCTCTCCCTGCTTCCGTACCAGGTGGAGACACAGTACATCAGCAGGCTCTCGATGGAGGAGTGGTAGAAGGCCAGCAGCAGCTTCTTGTCCAGGTTGCTCTTCCTGAGGACTCTCAGGAAGTGCAGACGCTGCTGAGCCTTCTTTATGACAGCTGTGATGTTGTTTGTCCAGGAGAGGTCATCGGAGATCAGGACTCCCAGGAACCTGAATGTGTGGACCCTTTCCACACACTCGCCATTGATGTAGAGGGGAGGCGGGTCGGTTCTGTTCCTCCTGAAGTCCACAATGATCTCTTTCGTCTTGGTGGTGTTCAGAGCCAGGTTATTGTCTGAGCACCAGGTCGTGAGCTTCTGGACCTCCTGTCTGTAGGCTGCCTCATCTCCCTCTGAGATCAGGCCGACCACTGTAGTGTCGTCAGCAAATTTGACGATGATGTTGGTACCATGGGTCGGACTGCAGTCGTAGGTGTAGAGGCAGTACAGGAGGGGGCTCAGCACGCAGCCCTGTGGTGAGCCGGTGCTCAGTGTGCGGGTGGAGGAGAGGTGGGGGCCAAGTCTCACAGTCTGGGGTCTGTTGGTTAGAAAGTCCTTGATCCAGGTGCATGTGAGAGGGGGGAGGCAGATCAGTCTTTATGATTTACAAAAACATTGCATGTCCTAAAAATCCAGATTTTCTGGTTCTTCTAAGCTGCTAGTCTCCTGAAGCCACGGTGCAGGTCACCTGTGACACTATTGCTCACCTTCAAAACTGATAGGACTTAAATATATGGTCATTAATGTTCGTTATAACAAATTTTGCAGCAAAAATATGAACACATTTCAGCAAATAACATCTGAGTTAAATTATGAATGGCTGTCAAACAAGACAGAAGAGGAGGGAAGAAGCCTGGATACTTCACTGCAAACCTCTGGCTGTGCTCATATCTGACATCAGCTAATGTTAGTGGCCATGTCCACCAAAGCATTGTTTTGAAGGGCAGCGTATTTCTGTAATGTTTTGCTTGCTGCTTTCTGAGGAGTGCCTGGCGTTTTCAGCTGGGAAAAAAGCACTTTGGTGGACACAGGGCTGTATCAAGCATTAAAATCACAAATGCCACCAAAGCAAATGTCAACAGACTCTTATTTTACTGCTCGCACAAATACAGATAAATGTATATAACCAGGGTTTGGAGGGTTACTTTGAAAATGTAATCCAGTACAATTACAAGTTACCTGTTAAAACATGTAATCAGTAACTTACTCTAAGTATCACCATGTTAAAGTAATGTACCTGATTACTTTTAGTTACTTTTGGATGACTTCAATATCAAACATGCAAATAAAAACAAGAGAGTATAAAAGATGTGTCATCTGCTCAGTGTATTTTTTAGAGTAACATATAAAGATAAAATCTCCTTTTACACTGCATACAGAAAATGCTGTTTTAGTTGAAGAAGGGCTTTCAAAGTGTTAAAAAGAGATTGGATGGTTATGATTTACAGCACAGAGCAGGTAAAATAATGCAGAGGATAAGCAAGAATATAGGGCAAACCAAACACAAACATTTGTCAGCCAAACATTGATTGTTATGACTCTTTGATCCAGATAAATGCAGCTGTTATGATATTAGATGTATATAAACTGGGTGATTCAGTTTTTGGCGGACTAACTTTATCACTTTTTGGCACGACACAAGTCAGCATCAGCACCTGAGAGATTCTACCGCCATTTCCGTCCCCGCGATATGACATCTCAACTCAACTCAACATTATTTACTTTATAATAACACTGATAGTGATGGAGTGATGTAATTTGAGCACTGTGTGTCAGGGGCAGTGAGAGAGAAAGGGAGAGCAGAATATATACATATATATATAAATAAATAAATAAAACAAACTGTAAGGGAGGTGGGGGAGGGTGTAATGAAGTCTATGAATGAACAACAGAATCATTATGTCTGGGGGGGACTACATAGAAAGAGGGCTAAATGGGGGCAATAAAATAAATGAAAATAAATAAGTTAAATGAATGACAACAATAATAACAATCACGACAGCATAACCAGTGATAAGAATGAGGAACAATAATCACAATGATAATAACAACAACACCAACAATAATAATAATAACAATAATAATAATGAGGGAAATAGGAGAAAATCACATTTGAGACAGTAAACAAATAAATAAATGAAAGTAAATATGTCTGTGTGTATGGTGGGGTTTATTGTGGTGTTTGGGAGATTGTTATCATGGCGGGGACCTGTGGTCATGTATGTGGCTTTGGTTTATTGGTAAGTATTGTATGGGGTTGAGATGAGTTAGAAATGATTTCCAAGTTTCATTAAAGACTGATATATGGTTTGTTTTGTGAGCAGTAATTCTTTGTATTGAAATGTATTCTGAAAGAGAGTTGAGCCAGTGAGTGATGTGAGTGGATTATTTTGATTTCCAGTTTTGAAAGATTACTTTCTTGGCGATCGTTAGAGAGATGAGTAATGGGTTTTTGTGATTAGCTTGGAGGGCTACTTGTGTGGTATCTCCTAGGAGGCAGAGTGATGGGGACAAAATCACATTAATATGTTCTGTGCTATATTTTGATTTGAATCACAAACTGAAAGCTTCTTCATCTTTGACGTGTCAGCGTTGCGTCCTCGCCCTGCAATGCCTGCACTGAGGTCAGTTTCTTGTTGTCCATCTCAGTGTTACGAAACCTCCTCAGCTCGTTCTCCCTCTGTTCTCTGAGGGTCTTTTCAGCTGACAGTTTTTTCTCAGACACAGTCAAGTTCTGTTTTAGGTCGACAATTTGTTTTTCCAGCGCTTTCTTTTCAGGACCCCACTGTGTCGATTCAGATTGGGATATCTTGAGCTCGTTCTTCAATAAATCCAGTTCAGGGGTTTACTCTCTTATAACATCTTTCAGCTGAGCATTATCACTCTCCACTGAAGCGAGAGTTACAGTACACAGGATGAATTAATTTAAAATAATTAATCTGACTTTAATTGCAAGTAGGGTGTTCTGCCATGTCCCCACTCATGTCTGCTCAACTTAAGTTACAATTATAAGTGACAAAAATCAAATAAAGTCTATTTTTTTCATTATTTCTTTATAGTCTCATTTATAATGGTTCCCAACCAATGTTTTTTTTTTGTTATCAAAACATTTTTAATTATTAAATTCTTAAAAATAAATTGTGTCCCTGAGTCAACTGTCCACCCTGTTACTCTGACAATACCCCCCTCCTCCTCCTTTGTTTATTGCCTCAAGACTTTTTGACTTTGTCAGGAACTTCTATTTAAACAAAATAAAATAAAAAAAAATCAATTTTACTAAATCCTAAGATGCTCTGGTGAAAATTATGACCTTTGTGTTGTTAGGGTCAGTTTCGACCCAGTTATAATATAAGATTATAAAACAATAATAAGTGCCAAAACTGAAATCATAAACACACTATCAGCCAACAGCCCACAGCCAGCTCCTCCTCCAACCACTTGAGCTTCAGTTAGGGGCTTCTCTCTTTGCCTGTTTGACAAAACAAATAAAGACGGACATGTCCAGGCACGTAAGGCCAATTTAGTTTAGAGATGGTGACTTGCAGAGTACACATCTCTAGTTTACAGCATGCAACAATGAGACGAAGATTTACCGTAGGCCAAGCTCTGGACAACCTGGACAAGCTGACTGCCACCTACACTTGCCAGTGAATGACCCAGAGATGGCCAATGGTTGTGTTTTACAACATCCTCGATGTGTCTGCGTACAATGCATTTGTGTTGTGGACCCACATTCACCAAGGGTGGAACTCAACCAAAAAAAAAAGTGGAGAATGTTTCTTGAGGAGCTAGGAAGCTCCCTTGTCAAGGCGCACATTGAGCAGAGGGAATGGGTGCCCTGAGACCCAGTTGCTGCAGCCTTGGTCAGAGAGCTGCAGAGCTCACCAAGCACTCCGTCCACGGCCACTGCAACACGAAGAGCATCAGCGCCAGCATCCTTCTCAGCCAGCCCTGCCTCAACATCAACCACAACAGCCACAGCCACAACCCCAGTGAGACCACCTGATTCTAAAAGAAAGAGGTGTCAGGTCTGCCCTAGCAATAAGAATAGAAAGACAAACAGACTGTGCTTCACATGCAAAAAATATCTCTGCAAAGAACACACTGTTACTTTTTGCCACACATGCATCTAAACACACGCATATACATGCATGTTCTTGCCCACAGAGACTTTTTATGGAACTAGTATTTGATTTCTGTTGGTTTGATTTCCTTGATTGGTTGCTGTTTGTTTGACCTTGTAAATCTACGATTTGTATTATTATTAGTTCTGCTTTTCACTTTGTATTTGTGTTAAAGTTCTATTTTTGAAAAAAAAACAAAAACTTTTTTTTTTGCCTTTTTCTTGAAGTAAATATATATGGGTCGAAATTGACCCGTAACACCATAGATGTTATTATAGTTAATATTAAAATTAAAAAAAAATTTTTTTTAACATTTAAGAGATGTGTTCTAATACCCCTCAGTAACAGTCAGGTAACATAATAACCTTGCATTTATTTATATAATTCTCTTGAGGTTCATTTGATAGTTTTTTATATTAAAAACGAGGGGTATGCTGTCAAAAGAAAGGCCCAGGCAGCCACAACAAAAATATTAAAAACAATATTTTCATGGATAAGGAAGCCTAACAAGGTAACCAAGAGGTAAGAAACAAATTGGATGATAAATAATTGTTTTTAGGGTATTTTGTGGCTGATTTAAGACACGGGTTGAAACCGACCCGTTGACATAAGAGATAGTAACAGAAAGCTAACACAAGAGGAAGGTTAATTAACTGTTTTTTCAGTGTTTTAGAATGGTTCACTGATGTGGTGAAGCATAACATGTCCACTCTGTTACGCTTATTTATATTGGAAACTGATATTTTGTGTAACTTTTAAAAATATTGTTAGTAAATACATTAAAAATCTTTCTCTGTGGTCACCATGTGCTAGCTTGTTGTTCGTCACAGGCCTAGTAATGTCTGATGTTAGCTTAAAATGTCCCCCCTGTTACAGTCCACCCTGTTACTGTTTTGCATGGTAACAGGGTGGACACACAGTAACAGGGTGGACATAAGAGGGCTAGATGAATTAGTGTTTCCACCATGAATTCTTATTTACTACTGATTTATTATGGATTTGTTTGTCATGTACGCTTTTAAAAAAGATTGATCAAAACAATATGAATCTATTTGTCAGGGAATGGTGTTGTCTGCTGCAGAAAAGCAGCGGCGCTACAGGGCTGTCACAAGAGCCCTTCAAGAAAGGCTTCAAAGACATCAGCTGGAACTTTTTTTGAGGCTAACCATGGAAAGGGGGCTCCAGATGGTATTGGGGGTACTGTGAAAAGATGGGCTGACAAAATTGTCCAACATGGAGTAGATATCCCTAATGCAGAGGCCATGTTTCAGCAGCTAAAAAACAGGGGCACTTCAGTGGAACTTTTTTTTTTGTTGGAGAAGGAGATGTTGAGAGGAAAGTGCAGGAAATGAGGTCTGTCCAGCTAGAAAACAAACGTGGAATTTCTTGGAAAAACATCTGGGTTGCTGGTTTGCATAAAGTCAGAGACTGAAAAATGTTGTGATGGTTGCTGGGAAATGTATTGCTGTTCACTGTTATGATCCACCCTGTTACGTCCTGTCCCCCGTTTCTCCTTTGTCCACCCTGTTACTTGTGTGTTTTTGACATTAAATGAATTAAAAACAACAAGTATTATGCTTGTCTTTGTGAATTCTGGCAGTGAATGAATTAAATCAATCAATCAATTAAAAATGGGGCCACGTTTCATTGAAACTGCTTTTTATTCTTAAAGAAATGTGTTGAAATCACATTAATAATATGTATAGAACATGTCTCTTTTCAAGATAAAGCTTGTTTATGAATACTTTAAAAAAAATACATTTAAAGGGCAAAGTAAGGGACATTTCAGCTGTAACAGGGTGGACATTTGGCCCATGTCTTGTGCCGAAAATCTGATAAAAATCATTACAGCATGATATCCTGAGCCTGACCAAAATATTTTTCTTATAATTTAACAAGCCCTCCTCCAGTTGAAATGATAAAATCATGCAAAGTTTTACATTTTTTTTAATGTAAAGTTACCTTGGTTAAATGGCACTGAATAGTAGGAATGACCCAAATACTACGGAGACTGAGTCGTATTTCCTATGTTTTGAAGTGCCTTGCCTTTATAACATCACAGTTCACAGTACCAAACTCCCAGTTGTATGCTGTACGGACTGAGATTGCTAAAAACATATTTTAGATCCTTGTTGTAAAAATACCGTTAGCCTTGCGTTCACAAATGCTTGTTTAAAGAAGAAATAGAACACTTTTCTACTACCTAGCACACTAGCTCGCTAGCTAACGCTGTCTCCTTATTAGCTCCTTGATCATGGACCAATAGAGAATATAGTAATTTTCACCACAGTTCATTTTAGGAGGACAACTCCAAGGAAACGTGTTGTTTGTTTAGATTATCAAATGGACAATGGATCACAGATACTTGTTTCTGGCAGCGTTAGCTATCTGAAAAGTTGTCTATTTCCACTTTAAAATGTGTATTGAAAATGCTGCTGTCTGTTGATACTTTGACTTGGATTAGTGCTAAAATGGATGATGTGGAGGAACAAGTCTGCCTGTCCAGAGGACAGGGGCACGAAACCCCCCGGGAAAATATGACAAGCGTCCTGGCTCTAAGCCCTGAAGGAGCCTCTGTCAAATCCTTCTGACCCAGACTGTGTTCTGCTCCTCAGCTAGAAGAACCAGAGGGACAGCAGGACGTCGGCGGCTTCTGTCGGCTTTCCTCCAGTGTCCACACAACCCTGGACTTTGTCATTTTTTTTCCCCAGAGGTTTTGTGTCCCTACCCTCCGGACAGGTGGACTTGTCCTTCCATTTTAGCATTAACCCTTGCCAAAGTATCAACAGACAGCAACGCTGTTTTATCAACATTTGGAAGTTGAAATAGACAACTTCTCAGCTAACTTAGCTAGCGTGCTAGCTGCGCCAGCTAACGTGTGCGCTAGTGTGCTAGCTGTGCTAGCTAATGCTGGCAGCCAGAAACAAGCTACCATGATTAATTATTTGTTAATCGTGCTATAATTTAAACAAAGAACACATTTTCTGGCAGTGGTCCTTCTGAAATGAGCAGTAGTTGAAGTTACTATATTCCATTATGATCAGGGGGTTCATACACAGACGCTAGCTAGTGCTACCATAGCTAGCTAATTGAAATGTTGACTACTCCCACTACTGTGAAGTGACTGGCTGAATTATAAACTGGTAAGTGTTTAACTGACAGGGGATTGTGAGCCTCTGATTGGCCGCATTTAGAAATGATTGACAGATACCCCGCCCTGTCGAGCTGACGTATGGGCATATCTAAAATGGTGGCTCTGAAACTGGCACTTACACACGTCTAGAATAGTGGCTCTCTGGCTCTGCAGGGGGATAATATTGGCTCCTGTGCTTCCTCAGAGCTAAGCTAGTTTTCCAAATGTAAATCAGTACAATTAAACAAAATCCTCAGTACTGAACAAAAACCATGTCAGCTACTGCAGAGTTAGCGAGTTAGCTTGCTTAGGTCGGCTATGCTAACCAGTAAACGTGATGATAGACTTGAATATTAGCCAGTTAGCTTGCTAACTAGGTAGGCTATGCTAACGAGTAAGCATGCAAATAGACTAAAATATTGTTCATTAAGAGTAAGGATGATGTCATTTGACCTGTGAAGGACACATTTTCCCTCCTGTCTAATAACCTTTGCAAAACTATTTTTGGCAGGATTGCAGTGCATATGTCGATCCATCACCATCACTGCCGTGTTGATCCTGAATAACTTGCTTATGTTGATCCAGGAAAATCATCACCTTGTTGACTCTGGATAATGTGTTTATACTGATACAGGAATATATGTATATACATATATATATATATATATATGTATATTTTCTTTGCTTTAGTTGCTAAGGTCTTTTGTGCAACTGTCTAAGGATTCCTAAAGTATAAGACCAAGACAAAGAGAAAACCAATAATATGTGAGTGGACACCTTGGACCCAAATAAGACAACCAAACAAAGCCCAGTGATCCATTTTGTGAAAGAACTGAAGATTTACTGATTTCACTTTACTCAACAAAAACATTACTATTGACATATTTTCCAGTTTATCTGACATTAAACTGCAAATCTGTTTCTATAGATTCTGGTAACAAAGAACATTTGACTTATTAATTATTCATGTAAGACATAAGTGGGATTAAAAGTTATTTAAAAGTTGAGCATAGGAAATTGGGACACCTAGTGATAACAGACGGGAGAGAAATTTAGCATGTAAAGTATTATTTTATTTTATTTATATATTATCATTATTATTATTATTATTTATATATAATACCACATATAATGCCACCACAAATAATGCCATTCCAGGAGTTCAGCCACTTCTTCTGTCCAACATGTGATGGTGGGACAATGGCAACACAGCCCTGCCCTGTCCCGTCTTCATCCCAGTAGGGTGCAACGTTGCTCGGCTCCAGGGGCCTGCCAGTACGTGACCTCTTTATGGGCTCTCTTGCCATTGACCCAGATAAAGGCGCCCTCCTTCACCATGTCCTCCATCCCAATCCACGCTGAATGGAAGACTGTCTCTGGGTGCTGCTGTGCAAACTCAGAAGTCATGTTGGTTAAGAATTCCTGGTCTTCTGCATTTAAAACAACGGCCAGGTCACCTCCCCTGTCCACACATGTCCTGCGAGCTGTTTCTCTGCTGTCTGGGACAAGGAGAAGCAACGTGAAGCGTGCTCGACCCAGCCAGGCAGGCAGCGAGAACACTGCAGCGTGTCCTTGTCGCAGAGGCTCCAGAGGAAGGACAGTCTGTCGGAGAACAGGACTGAATGCTGTAGTTGATTCTTGGCTTCCAGCTGAATGGAGGTTTGCTGTTCGTCATGTAACAGCAGGTGCAGCTGTTTGCTTTCTGCAGACAACGTGTTGATGGTGTAGCCGGAGTGCAGCTCGCTCCCTGTACTGGCTTTACTTCTGCACTGATTTATGGGCGGTGCTGCGCTCCTATAAAGCCTGTTGGTACCTCGCGCGCTCTCTCTTTGTTCCGGTTCCGTTCGTCCCCCGTGGTGGCTGTGGCCTGGCGTGGTGGAGCCTGGCAGATGTGGAGCTTGTGTGGCGTGACCGTGCTGGAACATCGGTGGCGTGCAGGGGCGCCGAAAGGGGGAGAATGAGGAGGAGGATTCTAGGGGTCCATGATTGACAGGGGCCCAAAGAGGCCCCTAATACAATTATAATACTGACAAAATAATATGACACTCAGTAATAAACTTACAATCACACATATATTTTATTTACAATGTATTGGTAACACTAAGTTTATCTATTTTGGAAACATTTCTCCATGCCCACCCCCCCTCTCTATTTATGTAAAATGGTTCGGTCCACCTGCTCCATCAGACCATAGACTTTTTTTTTTTTTCCCTCAAAACCTTTATTTCACAATTCAAATTACATTTCAAATTTGAAACAAAATAAAACTCACATTTCCATTTGCTTGCATCTGAAACATAGCAAGCTATGTAAATAAAACACATTTCTCAATTACATGTACAAAGATACATTTTAAACATTTTCAAGAACAGTTATTGCCAATTATAACAGGGCAATAAACGGGATTTTAACAAAGGGATTTCACAAAATAAAAATCAATTAATTAATTAAATAATAGATAAAAGTAGGGGTTGACAATTCAACTAAGGAGCTTTAAGCGTAGCAACCTTACACAGGATTGTAACTTAAAGAGCAAGAGACTTTGACATGGTTTCATATAGATCATATAAAGACTGGTTTACTTCCGATAGTATCTTTAAGGATGATAAATAATTTTGGATTTGATTTTTTAAAACAGACTATGGAGGGTTTGCTGTTTTTCCATTTATTTTTATGTATATGATATTTCCCCATAATGAAAATTATGTTCACCATTTTGGATATATTCTTAGACAAACCATCCATATAAACCATCACCTGAAACTTATTAAACAACGAACTATTAATCTCAATATTCAACCAGCTATAAACATCTTTCCAGAAAAGCTGTGTGATGAACAAGAAAAGAACAGGTGTTCAATCGTTTCATGTTCTATCATACAGAATACACAAGGATTTGCTTCAAATTTAAACCTTTTCCTTAAAGTTTCAGCAGTAGGATAGATATTGTTTATTATTTTAAACTGAACTTCTTTTACTTTGGGCAGAATTGGGACCATAGACATATATACGTAGACGCCGCGTTGACTGCTGCTGCCGACTGGAGCGACGTGCCTACGCGGCGGCCATCTTGGTGCAGTGATGCTCGCTCCTATAGTGCGTTACGTCTATAGAGGAATGACATGTTTGCACTATAAAAGTGATCATAAATCCATCAATTGTCAACATATATTCACGCGGGTTGTGTGTTACAAACGTCAGACATGGAGGACAGACAGGCAGACATAAATAGAACAAAAGGAACCCAGAAAACGTTCAGGTGTATTCAGGTCTTCAGAGAATTGCTTGTAGGGTATATATTGCATTTGATTGTTATTATTATTATTATTATTATTATTATTAGCAGTAGTAGTAGTAGTATTGCTATTATCATTGTATTATTATAATTATCATCACTATCATTATAATTATATTGCTATTATCATTATCATTTTATTATTATCACTTTAATTATAATTCATATTGCTATTATCATTTTATTATTATCACTTTAATTATAATTCATATTGCTATTAGCATAATCATTTTATTATTATCACTATTATGATTAACATTGCTAGTATCGTTATCATTTTATTATTATCACTATTATAATTAATATTGCTATTATCATTTCATTATTATTATTGTTATTATTAATAGGTTCCAGAGGGTTAAGTAGCAGAACAGAACATTTAAGAGCAAGAACATAAAGAATCCCCCTAGAAAAATATTAATATAATATTTACAATATTTACAAATACATTTCATTAATCAGGCCTATGGGAGATAAAACCCCTGAAAGAGAACTGTTTTGCACAGTTTCTTTCTTTCTTTCTTTCTTTCTTTCTTTCTTTCTTTCCATTTTACCTGAATAGAAGTCAAGTCTGTCTTTCAGCTCTTTATTTATGAGGTTCTTCTCATAAATAGCATGCACATTTTTCTTTGCCCTTCACTCCCGGATCATGCTGTTCCTCTCCTTGCGCTCCAGACTCTCCACTCTAGCCAGAGCTTCACCATGTCTGGTCTTTAGAGCAGTGAGAGAAGCAGGCAAAGCATAATTGTGGTCCTGGTGGAAAGAGAGATGAAAATATTGAGTGATTTTTCTAACTCATCACTCACAGATGTAGCTGGCCCACATTCTTAATCTCATCCCTCAATCCCACTGTTGGCACCTTGGGTATGAGTGTCTTAGTGTCAGGGACACATATTCAACAACTACAGTATGTTTTAATGTATGCTCATGTGTATTTGAGTGTGTCTAAAATGAGAGGCAGAGAGCAACTGTGATAGAGGTTTTAATACGACCAGGGCCTTGACGCTCTCATGTGTTTGAGAAATATTACATGCAAATACTTACAACATTAGACTGAGGGTCAACTTCATGGAAATGCTGGCAGGCCACTGGCAGGCTCTCTTCAGCTTTCCTTGAAGCTTGTGTGGTCCTTGATGGTACTTGCTAAAATGGAAGAAACATAATACAAATTTTTTTTTTAAGTTTAAAGCGTCAGAAAGTGTACTGTACTTTATTCCTAAACATGCAGACAGAAAAAAAGTTTAGAAATGTGTGGCATTAAGTTGTTATAAAAATGCTTACACAAACATATGAATCACAGACATAAATGAATGAATGAATGAATGAATTCTTTAGCCAAATAGCACACGTACCTTACCTCCTTAGATGTACATGCACTTCCGCTTCTGTTAGCCCTATACCAAGATGGCGGCGCTTTAGCCACGTCCCTCCACAGTCAATGCAGCGTCTACGTATGTATGTCTATGCATCAGACAGCTGCAGAGCCTAACTTTTCACAGACAGCGAGTGGAGGCGTAGACAGCAGGATGCTGAAGTCAGGGAGCAAAAAAAGAAAAGAAAAAAGCTCAGACAGGAGAAAGAAGCGAAGGGTCGACAGTATGTCACCCAGTTCTTTCATAGGCAAGGTGGGTCTGTTAGTGGTTCATGTGATGGAAAGTTCTGGAACATTAGCCTGTTGTCTATTCCTAACTTTGTCCATAGTTTATAAGCTAGCTCACTTTTCTTCCCATATTAGCTCATATTTCTGAAGAAAACTCTGAAAATATATATATTTCACTGTCGTTTTAGTTCAATAATCAATGCAGGCAAACGTTTAGCTGCTCTGTTCAAAAAATGACGCATGTTCCGAACAGACACGTCAAGAGCAGCAGCAGCAGCCGTCTGTCAGTCCCCCCCTGCCCCACCTGAACAAGCCCAAGTACCCCCTGAGGAAGGAGGTGAGTAGCTGTGTGTTGAATTCATCGATTATTATGGAGAAAAAACATTAAAGAATAAAAAATTGTTCTGAAATAAAAGAGCCTATAGTCTATATTTATTTCAGAATGATTTTAAAGGTTTAAAAAGCATCAGCTATCACTGAAATATAATGTTTGGTCAGTAGTTTGGGACTCTCAGCCCCCTGCTTTGCAGTGGGAACAGAGAACATTTCTAGTGTGTGCAGACTGGGTGACTGCTCTCAATCCAATCAGAGAAATGTTTACATTTTCTGGAGATCAGAAGATTAAATAGCAACAACCACATAGCCTCATATATGTATTTTTTCACCACAAATCTAATGCCATCACCTGTTGCATCTTGTTCCATAGATGATAATGTTCAAATTACAATAAATCACAGAAGGCAATTGGCCATTTTGTTTTTGATGGTGTTTTTTGCTGAGATTTTATTTGTTTCTCCACAGATTATAATTGCATTTCATTTTAATGTAAGAGGTTATTTTGTATTTAAGTTGTGTATTTTCAGGTAATTCATCTTAAGAGAATTTTATATTCAAGTATTTAAAGAAAGAGATGGGTTTTGGAATATAGAGTATCAGTCTTGCAGCAAATAATTGAATCAAAATGAATTTCATTGTATTTTCAGTGCTTCCCCTACCAAGTAACTGTCATGTCTTTCTTTTCACAAATATGGGCATAATAGTCAAAAATGTAATTAAAATGCATAGTTTTATGTAAAACAGTATCAAAAATTTCAGTTGTGAGTGTGTGCGGTGTCACGGGTGTTTGATTGATTTCCCTTTCTCCCTTGATTTTGGTTTTGGGCCGCCATGGTAAGCCCCAGCCCTGTCAACCCTTTTATCTGGCCCTAGTGGATTTATGTGAGCAGCTCATGCCAATTTATGTACTTTACATTGGTGAAAATAAAGTAATTTATTGTTTATAAACCGTCTCTTGCCCTGTGGTAATTTCACCTTGCGTGACCTTTTGAAATTTGTTAAAATAACTTTACTATCTTCTGGGGCGCAATACCCCAGGTGGCGTTGTCTGGCAACACGTCCTCTCAATCCCTCCACTTGCCGCAATGGTGTCCAAAGATTCAAAGTTATCCATGGAAGACTACAGTAATAGCTTCATCACACTTAATAAAGTTCCATGACTTTTCCAACACTTTAAATGATTTTTACTTTTCCAGGTTTTCCATGACTGTGGGAACTCTGTAAGTGTCACAGCAGATTTCCTCTAGAGCAGTGCTTCTCAAATGGTGTTCTGTGATGTCAAACCAGGTGTGCCGTGGGATTTTGTGATAACCACACATTATTATTGCAATATTCAACTGGGCCTATATAAAAAGTTATGAATGAATTTTTAAATGACTGTATCAGTATGTTGTGTGCACCTTTTTCCTAATAAAGAGACAAACTCTGGCTAAAAAATGGAATTTAATTGAATTTAATCAAATAACCTTCACGGGGAAACTATCTGTCGCTGTTCGTGCGTGGGAATCATAAGTGTGTGTCACATCAAAAGCCCTGACTGGCAGCCAGTGTGAGGGATGATAACATTTAGAAGGAGAAAGCCGTGAGTGGGACAATGGACTGCTTTATTGTACGGAGCAAATTACAACAAAGCACCACAGGAGACGACCTACAACCAAAGAAAAGAGAGAAACTGTCAGTAGACAGGATCACAAAGCTACCTGTCTTGTTTTTCTCATTTTTATCTTCTGTCATGATAAGAGTGTTAATACATGTTATAGCGGCTATTGTCCACAGATATAAATACAGGTGTGGTTTGCTCTTTGGTGTGCCTTGGGCACAAAAAGTTTGAAAACCACTGCTCCAGACAGGGGTGGGCAACCTGTGGCTGCAACAAAAAAATATAAAGAAATGAGTGCCATTATCTTTTAACATTTTGATTTTCATTTGTCATTGTTGTAGGCCTGAACTGATTCTTACATCCCCCAACTGTAAAAATGTGTGGCCTGTACACTGAGTAAAACATGTTTTAACATTTAGTGAACTATAATGTGCGTCATATGTCTATGGTGCCTTTTCCTCTAAATGCCAGACCTCAAAAGTGGTGGCTAGTCTTAACTCTTACAAGACTAGCTATAGATTCCACATCCAAAAATGAGTCTTGGAGGAAATTAGAGAATTTAATAGTACGTGTACAGATTTGTTTTCCTTTACCACCAATGCTACAGACTAGTATCAAATATTCATAACTAGCCAACTGCAAAGTAGCCGCCTTGTGGTGTAAACATATTAATAAATGCTCATTTAAATCCATTAGTGATGTTGATAGGCCGATTTAGATTTAAAAGGTTGTGTTACCCTCATTAAAAGGCTCAAAACGTTTTGCGGCTCTGGACAGATTATTTTTTGTGGCCAGTGGTGACTCTTCTGATAGTAAAGGTTGGCGCCCCCTGCTTTAGGATTGGAAGTTGTTATGAGAATATCAACCTGTTGTGTGAGCGAAGGTGTGTCACCTGAGCTGCTGCTGCACCTCTGGCAGTGTGTTGCCAGAGATAACAAACACCTCATTCATGTCGTCTCGCAGCAGGTTGCAGGAGTAGCCGATGTTCATCGCTGTCTCTGAAATGTTTTGCACATTAACATCTCAGTAGCTTTTCACAGTATATTTTTCTGGACAAAAAGTTAATTAACATAAATTATGCTACCCAGTTTGTCTCCTGTGAGGACCCAGATCTTGATGTCGGCCAGATTGAGACAGGCGATAGTCTCTGGGACTCCTTCCTGAAGTTTGTCCTCGATTGCTGTGGCTCCTAGAAGCTTCAACGAGGACAGCAGTCAGTCTGCAGAGTCTAAATGAGTTCGATCGCCTCAGTGATGTAAACAAAAGGATGTCAATATTACCTTCAAGCCCTGCTCGATCTCCTCATAGAGAGCAGCCAACTGATCCTCACGGTTCTCAATTACAGTGCTGGCGACCAGAAGCTTCTTCATCCAAACATCAAAATAATCTTCATCGAGTTCTTTGTAGGCCAGAGCTAAAGTTCGAAAGCCTTCTCCAGCAAATTCCTGCAGAGAAAATGGTCGACAATGATCGAGTTTTTTATTCACATTCACTGCTGTGTCAAAGGGCGGAACATTTATTACTTAAACATAATATTTTTCAATAAAATGAAATTTTGAAAAAACTATTAAAACATTAAATCAGAGAAATCAGCATTATGTACGCACACACGCTGATGTTTTTAGTACTTAGTGTGGCTTATCGATTTTTACGGAGCTACAAATACAGATGCATAGTGCACATAATTACTAATGTAGTCACTGACTGATGTTATTCAATCAAACAACACTTACACTGAGATGTTCTGAGGTAGTGTACATGAGGTCTTCACTGGATGGATCCAGACGGTCAAAGATGATAGTGTCAGCTCCTTTAGAGTAGAGTTTAATTTGGCCTTGTGGGTTTCTCACTATAAAACAGAAAAAACAAAACAGCAGGAGAACATAACATTGCTTTTCTAATCCTATTTGCATTCATACAACAAATACATGGATTGCAAAATGCAAACAGAAGCATGTACGCAGACACTGTTATCTTCATGCTGTTCTCAGAAAATAAAGATTTATACTCTTACAGCTATTATTAAAATGTAGGAAGTCAGTGGAGAAACAGACTTATTGTTTTCTAAATGATTCATGTGCACATCATGTCATGTTGACTTCTTGTAAGCTAAAGGGAGACCTAACCAATGACACTCATTCTCGCACGTTGTTGAAGTCCAGTATAGCCAGCAGTTGGTAGGTGATGGCGCGTCCCATCTCCCACAGCGTGATGGTCTCGGGGGTTCTGGCCCGGAAGACAAACCCAAAGTTTCGCGCCGCAGTGACCAGGGCTCCCTCGTCAGGTGACTGGGCCTGGTACACCAAGTTTCCTTCATGTTAACAGAAACATCAGTCAGAGCCACTTCAGTATATTCAGCTATTTCTGTTACTACTGCTGCTGCTACTGAACCGTGTGCACAGTTTACCTTCGCTCTTCTCCTCAGGCATGACAGTGTGACACAAAGCCAGCAGTCTGAAGAACTCCTGCGCTGCAGGATCCTCCAGTTTTATGGCTTCAACCAGGCTGCCATCATAAAACTTAAACCTTCTGTCACACAGAGGGTTGAAGGAAAAGTCCACACAGGCTGTTTTCTGAAGGCACATGGACCAACAACATAGTTATTATCTTTATGTTGTTATGAATATTGTTACCCAGTGAAGAATTTATGCCTGTTTCTCCTCACTTACTTCTGTTATTTCTACCTTCTGCTCAAACTCATCATAGGTGTCACCGAAGAGAAAAAAAGAAAGTAATGAATGTCAATGAATTCCACTGTGATAGGTTACTGGTTCTGTACTGGGGATCAGTATAGTTTTTAAGCTCAAACTAAGCTAATTTTGAGAATGAAACTGGTGATTAATTGCACACATAATTACAGTAATTAAAGGGACAGTTCAGGCCAAAATCAAAAATACACATATTTCCTCTTAACTGTAGAGCTATTCATCCGTCTACATTGTTTTGGTGTGAGCTGCCAAGGGTGAGATATGGGCCACAGCGATGTCCGCCAACCGTATCAATGCCTGAAGGAAGTGTCTATCTAATGCCAGCTCACCTAGCATCACTAAGCTAGCTAATGTTACAGCTCAGCCAATGCCATTAATATTCACATTTCGTGACATCATGAGCATGAAGTTCAGAAAAGAAAATAGTTCCTAAATGAAACTGCTCATTATGGATTATCTTGAGTAATCAGGTCATGATTTCTGGAAAGAGACATTGCTGTTGAGTTTTCAAAATGTATTTTTTTTGGCGCTGTGAGCACCACAAGCTGAGTGCCATCTAGTTCCATTATATTAGAGAAAAGACAGACATGTCTACGGCTGATATCTCCAACACTCTGCAGCTCACACCAAAATAATTTAAATTGATAAAACATGTATTTTTGATTTTGGGGGTGAACTGTCCCTTGAAGTTTTTTTACCAAAAAGGTTTACTTACAGAATTTTATGATATTACGAATAAACTGCGAAAACAGCACTTAATGACCAGAGAAATATCTAACTATCATAAAACTGTCACTAAAACACACATGAAAGTCTTTTGGTTGGGTTGGCGGTGCTTCAGTGTACAGTGCAGTCATTCATTATTCTTTGGTAGGTCATAGGAAACATTTTATGGTCTTCAAGTGGTATCATGGAGGTTTTAAGAGCCTTTATCAAAGGCTCTTAAAAACAGTTCATAGTGTTTTAGCCGTCCATTTCCGTTATTAGTATTAAGTAACATTCTTATTATTTCTAAATTTAAAAGAAATCCAAGACTGATTTTAAAACAGTTATTTATGAGTACTGAAGTTTTATGGAGTTTTTTAAAAAAAAGCTCCATACCGTACGTCTTTCCAATAATGGAGCACTTGCTGAAGACCATGATAGTTTGGGAGAGGGTGCCCGTCTTGTCAGAGAAGATGAACTCTTTGAACTGACCAAGCTCCTCGTTCAGGGTGGTGGTGCGAGCCTCCGCTGCCGTGTCCATCTGGCTGTAGTACATCCTCTGGTCCCAGTTAATGAAGTAACTGTGACCGAGCCACAGAACCTCCACACTGATAGAAGGTTTAATCACATGTTTTCCTGAACAACATAACAACTTTCAGATTAAATTAATATAGATTTTTAAAAAAGTGTAATTTTTTGCTTTGACACAGTTTTACTTTTAGAATACATGAAGAAAATTTCAAAGCAACAATATAAACTGAACTGAAGGCAGAGTACTAATAATACACTTTATTTATAGGCACCTTTCAAGACTCTCAAGGTCACCTTACAGCCAAAGATAGAGAAAATAACAGATTAATAAAGTCAAGGAGATAAAGTAACAAAAAAATAAATAATAATAGCATAATGTAAGATGAGATTTATTTTGGTGAAGACGTATCCAGTAGATTGTCTAGACAACAGTGTGGGTGACTATAGTCTGGCTGTGCTCCACTGGCCTAATTTTCTGGTCAGAGAAAATGCAGCAACTTCTCTCCTTCAGGTGAAACATTTATTCCAAACATGCAATTGATTCAAACGTCAAACCATCACAAACCTTGTCTCACACTGTGGTCCCACTTCTTAAAGATATTAAAAGCTATTTCTCTTCTTTAAATGTTTGACACTAAGATTCAGAAATCCACTACAACTTTGCTCGGTATGACTTTCACACAGAATCAATCACCTTATGATATCTTAAAGTATATGTTGTGTGATTCTGCTTCATAGGTTGGATGAAATACAGCTGTAAGAGTGTCACGTGGACTTTGCCTCAGCCTGCTTATTTTTACGCACAAACTGAGGACTTCATCCACAATTACATGCTTTGGCATTCATCTCATGGTACATGAAGGTGATTCATTAGGTTCATTATCATTGTTAGTCGTGCTTTTAATACAGGAAATATATTCACTCACAAACAACACAATAAGAAAAGAAAAGAAAAGATAAGATAAGATAAGATAAGATAAGATAAGATAAGATATTCCTTTATTAGTCCCACAGCGGGGAAATTTCCAGTGTTACAGCAGCAAAGTGGATAGCAAAGATAGGGAACACCAGTAACAGACAATAAATAGCAGCAATACAAACAGTATATAAAAAGTATGAAAAATTTAAGGGAGGGACATGTGGAAGTATAAAATATAGCAATACTACACAATATGTACACAATTTATACAGTCTTTTCAAATTTGCACTATGAGTGAATGTGCATTATAGTGCGGCCTATTTACAAGTCTTGGTGTGTGTGTGTGTGTGTGTGTGTGTGGTCTACTGGGAGCACTGCTGGTTGTAAAGTCTGACAGCTGCAGGAAGGAAGGACCTATGATAGCGTTCCTTCACACACTTTGGGTGAAGCAGTCTGTTGCTAAAGGAGCTCTCCAGTGTTGTTAAAGTGTCCTGCAGGGGGTGGGAGTCATTCTCAATCATGGATGACAGCCTAGCCATCATCCTCCTCTCTCCTACCAGCTCCACTGAGTCGAGGGGGCATCCCAGGACAGAGCTGGCCCTCTTGATCAGTTTGTCAAGTCTCTTCCTGTCAGCCGTCGAGATGCTGCTCCCCCAGCAGACCACTCCATAGAAAATGGCTGATGCCACCACAGTGTCGTAAAAAGTCTTCAGGAGTGCCCCCTGCACTCCAAACGACCTCAGTCTCCTGAGCAGATTAAGTCTGCTCTGGCCTTTCTTGTAAAATGTGGTGGTGTTGTGAGTCCAGTCCAGTTTATTGTCAAGGTGAACACCCAGGTCCAAAGAAAGAAAGAGAGCCTTCTGTATACATTTTCATTTAATCTCTGAAGCCACCTCTGCACCAGGACAGGATGAGGAGTTACTGTAAAGCTGTCTGAGAGACAAGGCATGTCTCCAGCTTTTGACAAACAAAACATGAAACTGCAATTTACATTTTGCTTTTTTCAACAATATAAACACCTCAAAGTTGAAACCAGGTACCCTCAACATCAAACCATATTTTCCTGTTGGTTTCCTCTACGTTGTTTTCGATCCAGAAATAAAAGACGTCTTACCAATGTGAGTTTTTCTCCTCCAGAATGCCATTTTCTCCAGGGACCACCTGAGGGTTTCCCTAAAATGAATGTGCGGAAAGAAGAGGTGTCACTGCATTATTGCTCATTATCTTTTATTTTTGTGTCATGCCAGATCATGTGGCCCTCCCACATGGGATTACAAGACATCATTACTTTGCTAACATCTCCTGGAACACAAACAAACAGATTATCTTGGCAAAGAGCATCTTTCTCTGTTCTCCCACGCTTTCTCCAGGTAACTGGCTAATTTATATTTCATATGTGAACAGCCCGCAGTGTTTGTGCATCTTCCATATTTACAAAATCAATATTTTCATCTTACTGAACAAAGTATTGCACAATTCACAGTAGAAAACAAAACGCAACAAATTTTTCATACTTTTCAGACAACTCATCGGACAGATCTGCTTTTCTTACTTATAAATACATTTACTGTACTTAAGTGCAATTTTCATTACTTCAGTGTTTCAATTTAATGCTACGTTACACGTCTACATCACCACAGCTCTGTGGGAAATGTTGCAGTTTGTACTCCAATAGATTTATTTAGTCACTTTACAGGTTTAGATTTTACATACAAAACCTATTCTATGGGAAAATGGTATGTATTGTCAATTTAGCCAACTATTAAACTGATAAAAATCCTGATGTAATTGTGTCAGGATGTGGTAAATATGTGAAAGAAGTGAGGGGGAAGCTTACACAATATAACCTCTCCAGGTAACGAGTATCATTAATACAGGACGTGCCCCAGGCACAACACTTGGCTCGAAATCCACACAACCAGCCTGAAAATGAAGGAAAACGATTGCATGAGAGTCTATGGAGCACAGCTATGCTGCTGTTGGACCCTTATTGGAGCTGGCTGATGCTACACTATGATTGGCCACTCTGTGATAGAGGGGCGGGACTTAAAGAAAAAGGACAACACTGTTAGTTTGTGGAAGGTCCCTACTCTGAGAAACAATTTGCTAGCTAATTCTTTAAAGCCTGCTTAAACATTTCATCCTGTTTCTATCAGTTACAGAGATGCTGGAAGTTTATTCTATTCATTTGCAGCCAAATATAAAAAGATATGTTGCCCATTAAACTTTTGAATCTAAAAAGAATCAAATCTGTTGAGCTGTATTTTGTTGAGTAGTTGGGATATTCTCTGAAGTGATTAAAGAAGTTGGACTGATATTGATGGACTTCATTATGAACAGTTTTATGTGTAAGCCCAGCTGGATCTGTATGACTCTTTCATCAACTGGAAGCCAGTTAAGACATAGACTGAATCAAGATGGATACAGGGAGGTAACTGTAACACAACCCTGATTAACTTGTTTTGGGCAGTCTGGAGTTTACTTTCAGTGTGCTGTGGTGCACTAATAAACTAGGAAGTGGGAACAAAGTAAGAGTGACGTTTAACTAATGCTCCTACTAACGTCATTCATGTTGAGTTATTCAACAACCCTGATTTTCATGCCTCCATGCTACCAACAGCTGTGACTGGAGGCATTATGTTTTTGAGTTGTCCATCTGTTTATGCATGTCCATCCATCCCTTTTTTGTGAATTTGATATCTCAAGACCGCCTTGAAGGAATTTCTTCAAATTTGACACAAACATCCATTTAGACTCAAGAATGACCTGATTCAACTTTGATCAAGATCACTCTGACTTCCTAAAACACGTTTTTCCACTACTTAGGACAAAATTTTACCCAAATCTCTGATATGATAAAATGAAGTGATTTTTTGGCCATTATTCAACACCATGGGGGGCGTCTTGAAACTGTGATTGTATAGATCTTCGGTGCTGTCTGGTTGGAGATGTGTGTGAAGCATCCATGTTTTAGATCTTGAAGCTTCTTTGCAGCAACATCCACATTTGAAGAGTTGTGTACTGTGGTAGCTACATATGAGTCTGGACACACATGGATGTAAACATTCACTGAACCTTGACTTGTTTGGCATACAACCGTGAGGCGGTAATTTTAGTCTTGCCAAGAATTTAGTTTTTTGGTAGATTTTAGCAGTGCCACTACAATCATAACTATATATATGGCATTAACTCTTCCAGTTAAGGCCCTCACAGTGCAACATAGTGTGAGATGGTTTCGGTGAACACAGTGCAGCTGCAGCACGAGCTCGCCAGGCACATGCGTTCGCGCTTATGGTTTAATATAAGTGTTATTAATTCAGTCAGTTGCCTCTGCTGAGCTAAGTTTTTTTTAAAACTTAAGCTCATTAAAACATACCTGCGTTCAACAATAGGACAGGAACATCTGGTGGTCTTTCTGCCATCAGCATTGATGCTAAGCCTGCTCAGAAGCTGTCATATAATGACCTCATCAACAGCGTTGAAGCCAGGTAAAGCAGATGTGTGCCTCTGTTGAGCCTCCCACAACTGCTGAAAAATGCCTGTTCTGTAGTCCTTCTTTACTGAGGAATATACTATCTCTGCAGAATTGTTAAATTTTGTGACTTTTTGTGTGACTAATGGGAATGGGACAGTTCTCTCTTATGTATATATATGTATATATATATATATATATATATATATATATATATATATATATATATATATATATATATATATATGTGTATATATATGTATAACAGTAATGGTATTGATATCTTATCCTATTATATCATGTCATGTCATGTCAATGGCCTCGCCCAGATTCAGCCTGGACTCGGCATACCAGATGAAATAAACCGGGCTGGGCCTGGTTGCCTGACTCGGCTGAGACTCAGCATGACTGATGCCCCAGAATCGGGCAAAATCAGCTGGCCCAATTCCGGCTGCCATCACTGTCACTGGGCTGTTAATAGAAACTACCTGGCCCAGCATCGGCCCAAACTTTGCATGCTGGATGAAACTAGCCGGGCTGGATCCAGTTGCCTGACTTGGCTAGGACTCGGTATGAATGACGCACCAGAATTGGGCTGAATCAGCTGACCCGATTCCGGCTGCCGACACTGCCATCGCTGGGCTGTTATCAGAAACGACCCGGCCCAGCATCGGCTCAAACTTGGCATGCTGGATGAAATTAGCTGGGTCACGTCCGGTTGTCTGACTTGGCTGGGACTCGGGATGAATGGCGCACCAGAATCAGGCCAGATGAGCTGGCCCAATTCTGACTGCTGACACCGCCATCACTGGGATGTCATGTCATGTTATGTCATGTCATATCATATCATAAAGTTTTCCATTTATCTTATTGAAGAGGACTACACAAGTGTGTGTATGCTTTCTCTGTGGTTAATTCCATAGTGTAATTTGTATAGTTCTGATTTCCTTCTTGTAACATATAAACTTGTTTGTGCCTGATGACTGCTGCAGAGAGGAGAAGAGAGTAAAAACACTGGTCAAACCGGTTAGACTGGTTTTACTTTAGTAGTTAGTTGCTGGGCGCTTCATTTCCGGATGAGGGCAGCAGATCGCCTGGGCGGCCACAGCCAGCCAAACGGGGACACACACACACACACACACAGCCATCAGATGAAGAAGGAGGAGGAGAGGAAGCCTGAGGAGGTATTTAGAGGAAGGACATGTCGATAGTTTAAATAACGGGGACACAGTGGTGACAGAGGACTCGCACTTTGCTAGCTTACCTTGCACTACAGGGAGGGATGCGCTTTGGAAGAGCCGTGTCTGTACATTAAGCAGAGCATCACTGGCACATTACCTGAAGTAGGTTTGTAACTCAGCCAGCAGACAGATAAGTTAAGGGCTTAACTGTTATTGCTAACGTTACTAACCGTGTGACATTGGGGTAAGGTTAAGATAGTTAGCTAACTTAGCTGAGGCGCTTTGTGAGTTCTTCGAAATTAGCGTTGTGTTCGTACGTCATTAACGTTAGAGGACTGGTTTAACGGCTGTTTAACGTTAATGGCGTACAGAGGAGACACAAGCTAACGTTATGTTTGTTTGTTCCTAACATATTGCTAATGCTAAGATGAGGGGAGGTCAGAGGCAGCGCTAGTATAGTTTTAGCTTCAAGACACGTGCAGTGTTTGTGCTTGTTACGTTAATATGTTTTAGTTATTTAGTTATTTGTAATGTTATTGGCTTTCTCATCGTAATGCCCCGTGTGTTTGTCCCCATGGTTCCTCTTTTCCTCTGCAGACACGGGGCACATCTCCTCCAATGGGAAGCCTGGCTGCAGCCTCAGTTTTGGGCAGGGCAGTGCTGAGCAGAGGCGTCACTGTCCACCGCCTCAGTAAGAATGTGACTTTCTACGTTAATGAAGTAGCATCTCCAGTCTCAGGATGTCAAACCAAAGTGTCTGAGGGTCACAAACCCCTCATGCTGATGCTGCCCTGGTTGGGATCGCGCCCTCAGGCTCTGGTGAAGTATTGCGAAATCTACTTCCGCACCGGCTTCGATGTGCTTGTGGTAGAGAGTGAGGTGAGTTGAGGTCAAGAGGAAGGAGTGTTAATGAGTAGGAGACAGATTTGACTACTAAATTACATGTGAAGATGACTCTGGACATTATCAGTGCTTTGCATCATAATGACATAGTTACAACTGTGTGTCATATATTAAAATTAAACTACCGTCATGCATCCTGAGATGTATTATCATGGTTTATGATGAAATCTTAACAGCATATGTGTGGAGATAGCTATTAATATGAGCTTTGTTCTGGGATATAGCGGGCTGCTGTTTTATGTTTATTTTATTTAGAAAGGGACAGTGCACATTAACTAACATGATCACTTAGGTCATGTAAATGTGCCGCAGTCCCTGGCAGGTTGATTATATATGTGTATATTAGAAAAAAAAACATTAAAATAACATACAAAAGCACAGACGCACACAAGCACAGATAAAAGCAGATTAATGGCATGTCCATGAAAGGGCACATAAGCACAGAGCAAGCATATAACCATGGACAAAAGCACATAGCAAGGCACATAGGCAAAAACAACCTGAGCACTGAAAGTACATATCATTTGCATATTATTTGGTTACAGTAGTATACAGTAGAATACAAAGGCTTATCATTCGTGCATATAGAGGTTTGCTTCTCACCTTTCCAATGACTAAGTTTGTGTGTAAACCAGTGGTGGACAGTAACAAAGTACATGTACATAAATACTGTACTTACATTTGAAAGACAATTATTGTGCTTGTGACTCTACTAAACTTCTATGAGGGATCTTTGCCTTGAAGTCAGCAGATGATTTTTTTCTTTTCTAAAACCCTTTAAACTGTGGGTGTGTTCCCTAATCGCCCGCTTAATCTTTGTACTATTAGTAGGTACTGCAGCTGCCCTTAAAAAGTATGTACTGTTGCAGTTCATATTGGGACATACTACTTCTTTGTAACGTCATGCCCTGAACTTTGACCCTCTTGCTCTTATATCCGTTACTTTAGAGATAAAACAAAGACGATCAACCCAGCAAGCTTTGCTGTTGTGACTTTGCAATGTATGTAGTTTAGCTTATAAGTTTTAACTGCACAGATTGTAGACGCTAACATATTATATTTGCGACAGTGAAATTACATCTAAAGTTGTCATTTTCATTGTTATGTCCTATTAATGTTTGTGGTATTTATGATTATTTTGTTTATTTAAACAATCAATAGTCCTATTATTACTACTCGATTGGTCATCAGTTACTTTAATGTGCTGTCACTCATCATTGGGACTACTGACAGCTGTCAAACAACTGTCATCTGTTTGCGGTTCAGTCGATGTCACGTATCGTCGGTAGTATGAGGATTGGAATGCACAGTATGTTCATGCAGCTCTGTGAGTGGTTTGTTTTTCGAAGTGGTGTTCCCATACCTCTACCCTGCGCATGTGCTACTCAGATCGGGCAGCTCATTGGTAGAGACATTTACAGAGGAGAGGTCATCAGCAGGCAGTCGTCTCTGGTTGTGAGGTGTTACTATGGCTGTGGCAGTAGATGGAGATGAAGATTCCCCACTAGGTCAGCCATAGCCATACGTCAAGTCCACAGTCCTCAAGTTTTTGAGATGAAGAATAATTCACACTGTTTTAAATGTTTGCTCCGTTTACTGTGCACAAACATCATCATGGCCTACAAAGCATGTCCAGGTATCTAAACATTTGCTTCACAAACAAAACAAAACCAAACAAATGAAGAAAGTTGTCCGTGCTTGCAGTAGTTGCAGTTTGCCTGCGAAGTGTACGCTGTAGTGTTATGTTATTTGAAAACGATAATGGTGTCCCTTTGGCAATTTGTGTTTCTATGAACGTTTTATATAGGTTTTACAGCATATATAACAAGCTTTTCATTCTGCAGATTCTACAAGCAAGTCAGTGCATTTTGTGTGGTTTTTTTTAGAGTCATTAGGTGTTTTTTTATTTAAAGCAAGTCCTCCAGTACTTTAACTCAAGTAATAATTTGACTCAGCCAACTTTCACTTGTATTGGAGTAATGTTTGACTTATATTTGATAATATTTGATCTTTACTTTGAGTCAAGTAATAGTGTAGTGACCGCAGGAAACAAACTAAAAGTCGCTAAGAGGCTGAGGCTGGGCCTGGTTAACTTGTCTAACATGCCAACAAAAGATTCACTGAGACTCAAAAATACGTTGAATAATTAATGAAAAGGAATCAACTTATTTTAACGTGCACAAATGTACACTCAAAATGATCACAGCGAATCATTTGTTGATGTGTTAGACAAGTTAACCAGGCCCAGCCTCAGCCTCTCTGCGACTTTTAGTTTGTTTCCTGCGGTTGCTACATTTTTGTCAACAAAAAATGCGGTGACCCACTCATCTGCTTTCTCGAACCAAAAAAACACACAGGTGACTGTAGGCTGCTCATATAGATTTTGAGTGTCACCACCCGTATGCGTATGACTCGGCTCTCCAAATAACTGCAATCACAAAAAAACAATAAATAATATTATCCCAAAACACTAACAAAAAACATGTAAGAATACAATAATATAAACCATCCCAAAACGTATTAATCCTGGTAATCTCACAAAATCTTTTCCTTTCTAAAGTAATTCATGGCTCCTACAAATAGTGTGTGCTGTGTCCACCGCAAGATAGTGTATTAACAAGATAAAGAGCTTATTAGCCTAAGGAACACCTCATGAACTTAAAAGTACTCATGCATCTCATTTTTCAGATCTTGTTTTTCTGTTATGACTATTGACACTCATGTCAAGAAATCTCCCGCATCCACTCAGTGTGAGCAGACACAACCACTCCCATTCTCACATTTACAACAACAAATAAGACACATGCCGTCAGGGGTGCACAGGTTCATTTCAGGTTGTGAGGCAGTCTGGACTTATTTTCGCCGTACGGCTATGCAGTGCATCTAGGACAGCATGCATGCATTCCGGTGATGTACACATGGCGGTAATGTTCCCAAAATACCTAACAATGTGCCAGCAAAGGAAGGGAAGAAAAATGGTGCACATTAATATGGGTGTAAACGATGTAGGATTCAAACTTTGAAGACAAATTTTAGTGACAACTGAGTTGAAGGGAACTGTGGTATTACTTTAACTCTGGGTCAGTTGCTATGGTAAACTCTCTTGCTCGCTTACAGGTGTTCTTCGACCAAAACCCTGATTTTCTCTCTGCCTTCTGCTGAACCTGAAGGACCTGTCGGACATGTTGTTTCATTTTGCCATTCATACGGTCAATATTGGAGCACATATGCAAGGTTACGTCGGGATAACAGCGTCAAAATCCCAGTTAAATATTAGCTTGTTAGCACTATCTAATGTTACTGCTTTTATGATCAGTTAGCCATCAATGCAAGGACTGAGAGCGAAGTCTGCAACCTCTCTGATCTCTGACCTCTGACCTTTAAATGATGGGCCCTAAAGCCAAACTGATGTTTCACCAGATTCTGTTTTCCTTTTCTGTTTGTTTTACGCAAGGTGCAAGAGTTCCTGTGGCCTCGCTGGGGTCTGGATCACGGAAAGAGGTTGCTGGAGTTGCTCCACAGTGAGCGCTTTGTGTCCCGTCCTCTGCTTGTCCATGCCTTCTCTATCGGTGGCTACACATTTGCACAGCTGCTGGTGCATGTGTCCCAGGACACGCAGAAATATCAGGCACTCGCACAGAGGATCAAAGGCCAAGTCTTTGATAGCCTGGTGGTGGGCTCTGTGGAGCAGATGTCCATAGGTCAGTTAGTGTTGATGTGATTATACACATTGATCAGTTTCAGTCATGGTACCCATTGCGCACAATCACACTAGATCCAAAATTGTATGTTTATACATGAAATGATCCGTGTATGAATAAGAGTGAATGCAAATGAATGAAGTGTATTTTTTTCCCCCTCCTCTCCACCCAGGTCTAGCCAAGACTTTATCTCCACGTTGGGAAACACTGATAAAACATGCCAGCCTGTTATACTTTGGCATGTTCAAACGCCAGACGGTGGACTACTTTAACACAAGCATTGATGCGTTTTGGAACAGTCCCGTCACAGCTCCTGGGCTGTTTTTCTTCTGCGAGAATGATCCGTTGAGCAACCCGCGAGCCATGGAGGAGGTGATTGATTACTGGCTGAAGCGCGGGATAGACGTCACAGCAAAGAAGTGGGAAGATTCAACACATGCAGGTCACCTGAAGAGGCACCCAGAGGAGTATCTGACCACCCTGAACACATTCCTGCAGTCACTCCGTTTAGCCCCACTGAAGGCAAAGATGTAAGGTGATTTTGTTAAAAAAAAAAAAAACACTGCCATTTTACCTTGACTGCCTGTTTTCTGTTTTTAATTTAAAATATTTGTTTGCCTACGATGTGTTGCTGTAGCAGTGATAGTTAACTTTGGGAGAATATGTTATTGAAATATATCCACTCATTGCAGTACTTTATGTTGCATGGAAGGAAATATACTTACTGAATTGTTGCGTTTTAAAGTTATACAGTTACATTTCTCAGGTTGGCACTTTGACACTGAACACAGGGAGATGAAACCTGGCATGTTGACTGAGAGAGGTGCAGGAAGGGCTTTTTTTAGGTGGACAGGAAGAGTTGGTTTATTAGGAGCTTCCTGAAACAAAGAATAATAAAAGCCAGGAGCACAGAACGCCATGTAGGTCATAACAGTAGTCAGAAATAAGATTTATAGTACCTACTATTTAATACACATAATTTATATTATGAAGGAAGGTTTCCAGAAGCCATTGGGAGTTGAACTGTTTTCTACTTACTGTAAGCCAAAACATAATTGCATCTCTGCACAACTTTTCATATTTACACAAGCATCTCCAGGACTTGATATTTCCTCAACAAGAAATTCCATGGTGGTGTTTGTTTACAACTAAACTGAGGCAGTGATGTCATAATGTGCTTCAGTGGTAAACCTGTATAAATGACGGTGTTCTCACTAACTACCAAAGTAACAAGTAACGAGTTGTTGTTTTAATGTTTTACAAATGAATGAATTGTCTGTTGACGATTGTTGAACACGAAACAGTGCCTCTATTATTGTAAAACTTTGTGTCTCGTAACTTGAACCTTTTTTACATCTCTGATTTATGCATTAAAACTATTTTTTGTCACCATTTTCTGTTGTCTCCTCTATTTTAGTTGTCGTATTACAGTTGTCCTTTTACTCTGTACCTGTTTCTCACCTGCCTCATTTGTTTTTTTGTGGTTGAAGATGAGATGAGATAAGGAAAATTTGTTTATCCTGAGGGAGATTGCTGCCTGATAGTGGCAATACAAAGGAAGAGTGTGGATACGATGAGTACAAATATACCAGAGACTAAAATAACACAACATAAAATGCCAAAATCATTGTTTATGCAAAAATTCTGCTGTGACAGGCATTAACCTTAAAGTACTCTAGTGCAACTATCCATCTATGTGTACACATGCATACATACCAGTGGTGGAATGTTACTAAGTAAATAAGTATGTACTTAAGTATGCATTGAAATTTTTAGATCTGGTCAAATTTAAAACTGCAGTAATCATGTTTAAAGTGAGATAATTCAGCTAACTAACTACACAAAATTATTTTGGGCAGATACACAGATGAGGAAAGTCTGTGTTACAAAAATGCATATTTATTTTGTAACACTGGGTGGTGCTTAAATTGTAAATAAGATGGGTTTATTACTTATTTTGTTAATTGTGTGGTAAATAGACAGGATAGTTGTATATTAGTTGTAAATAAATGTGGGAATTATTTTGAAATAATATATGAGTTAAAAGAAGAAATGTAGGAAAGGGGTAGATACATATAGGTTTTACTTATATCTACTACTTTTTGAATACTGTTATCTGTCTTGTTTGTTTTAAGTATGTTTTTTTTATTTTTTTGGGTCGAGATAAAGTCATTCATTCATTCAAGTATAATTTTGGGGCACTTGTACTTTAGTTGAGTATTTACATTTTCTGCTACTTTATACTTCTATTACACTACATCTCAGAGCGAAACATTTATACCATAATTTTAGTTACTTGTTACTTTGCATAGTAAGATTATTAATACAAAACATGAATCAGCAAATACATCATGATTTACTTTACATTTCTGAAATGGGCCATTCTGCATAATGAGTACTTTTGGTTACTTAAGTATATTTTAATGTACTTTTACTTGAGTGAATTTTAAATGCAGGGCTTTAATTTGTAACAGAGTATTTTTACACTGTGCTACTGCTACTTAGATAGTATATTTGAGTACTTCATCCACCACTTAAACATACACACATAATTTTATGAATAAATGAATACACTTCCGGGACTGTAGGTGGCGGTATGGACCGGCTTTCTGAAATGTATCGCGAGATTTGTAGACTCGAGACTTTCGTACAGTTTCCAAGATGGCTGCCCGCATATGTAAACATGCGACTTAATCTGGAAGCTAGTGGTGTTCAAAGTTTGTAGTTTCGTATCCAGCATTTATGTCGCTCGTTCGCGTGATATCAAGTCATTTAATATTTAAACCCAATGCGGAATAGTTAATAAATTATACATCAGTTTGTGAGTCAATATCGAGTCAGAAAAGCTAACATTAGCGAGCTAACTGCTGACGTTAGCTAGGCAGCGGAGAGCCATGCAAGCACAGACTATATTCGTTGGTTCTCTACCAGCTTCAGCTTCAAATGAACGGCTGACGGAAATATTCTCTGAAGTTGGTCCGGTGAAGCAATGCTTCGTGGTCAGAGAAAGAGGTGATGTCGTCAATGTCATTTATTAGTGGCCTTTGGCTAACTTTAACAAGAAAATGTACTGAAGATGTGCTAAATCATACACACTGGCGATTGGGCTTGTAAAGACACCTCACTGAATGGTGGCAGTACAGTTAAACAAATGTAAACAATAATAACCTATTTTTATGTACAAACCAGGCACAGACAAATGTCGGGGATTTGGCTATGTCACATTCTCCATGCTGGAAGATGCACAGCGAGCCTTGAAAGAAGTGAAAGAATACGATGGACAGAAGCTGGCTTTATCAGTGGCAAAGAGGAAGATAAAAGACAAAAGGAAAACAGGTGTGTGTCAAGGCATGTCCAAAACTAAGAACTTCAGAGAGCTGTCAGGCTGGTCTACTTGATAACCTTGTACATATTTCTCATTTAGCACCCAAAAAGCCAGCAGCGGCACCTGAAGAGCCAGCTGCAGCAGATAAAGAGCCAGCTGCAGCACCTGAGGAAAACCAACAGAAATCCAAAGGCTTCAGGAAAAAGCTTCTGAAAGCGAGACTCATCATTAGGAACCTTAGTTTCCAGGTACAGTATGCTACATGGCTGTGACATGCAGAAACTGACAAGCACACTTTGATCCATACTCTAAACTTTAGTTACATATCTGCTGTTACAGTGGTACTCGTTGCTTGACCTGTTACATTTGACATGTCTTGTGTTGCAGTGCTCAGAGGAGGATCTCAAACAAGTTTTTTCCAGCTATGGAACAGTTCTTGAGTCCAAAATTCCCCTCAAACCTGGTAAAAATAGGTTTTAATTTACACTGGATGTACAATAAGCCAAACAACGTGTTTAATCATCATGTAATCCTTGAACAGATTGATGGGTTGTTTTATTATCTTTGTCGTTTGTTTGTTCTTGTGTAGATGGGAAGATGCGAGGCTTTGCCTTTGTCCTTTTTAAAAATGTATCTGAGGCAGCGAGAGCGCTAAATGCTATGAACATGAAGGCGATAAAAGGTTAGTGAGTGACACACTTACATTGCTGTTGTGTGAGAAACACTGCTCATTGTTGACATTTCAGTTAGGTCAATGAACTTTTATTAAGTTTGTATCACATGACTGTTTTTTCAATGTTATTGTTTCATTCACAGGTCGACAGGTAGCAATTGACTGGGCTGTGCCTAAGGACAAGTTTATTGCCACACAAATGTCGTCAAGTGCAGGTAATAGTCATTTTTTTCTATCTGCAAGGGTAAACCACTGTTTATCATTTTATTATCCTCTACACATTAAATAAGACAAATGCATCGTGTCTCCTTATAATCAGCAGGAAGAATGTCTGCATCTGAATAAAGATACTAATGATTAACACTGTTTTGTTTACCAAACAGGAAATAAGAATACAGCGAAAACACCTGCAGACATAGAGAGTGACACTGAAGACGAGGATGAAGAAAAACCACAAGCAGCACCTGGGAAGAAAAAGTGTGAACCTCGAACATGTACCCCTGTGTTAATACGCCACCTGGTGTTAGAACTGGGTAACTTTATTTATCACATTTGTTTTTGTTTTTATTTTTCCCATAGAGTCACTTCCAAACCAGCTGAGCAGCAGGTGGAAGAATCCCAATCAGATGATGAAGATGATAGCGAGGAACAAGGCAGTGAAGATGAGGATGAAGAGGATGACGATGATGAGGAGGAAGAAGATGAGGGAGAGGATGATGATGTGTCCCAGGAGGATGACGACGATGACGAAGATGATAAGAGTGGCCTTGATTCAAGTGATGATCAAGACGAGAGTCAGGATGAAGAGGATGATGAGGACGATGAAGAAGAGAAAACAGGTATCAGTGTTTAGCTCATGTTTTTTATATTTTAGCATGTCATTTGGGATGTCCCAGTCTGATCTGAAAGATCAGTATTGGGGCCAATTAAAGCATTTTTGTAACTAGTTGGGATCGACTGTATTCAGCCATATAGAGCTCGATTTGTCACAGAGGTGCCTTTACTGGTGCAGCTGTCATGTACAGCAATGCAAAGAGTGCAGCTGTTGTCAACTCTACAAACTCTCCACTGTCTGTCTGTGTCTGCCTCTCCACTCAGTGTGTAAGAGCAGGGGCTGTGGCGACACACCTCATACCATAAACTGAAACTGTGTATTTATGTTATTCACCTAACTTATGTGCACTAGCTTCATTTCAGCCCTTGCATTTTGCTTGTTTGTCACGGTGCGTGGCGTTTCACTGCTGACACTCATGATGCCTCTTCACGAGCAACAAAAGCCCAGCCAGCAAACGGCCAATAAGAGTAATTTATATTAATGTAATCCATGCAATAGATGTACAGGCCCTCAACAGAATACGATTCATTCAGGTAGCTCAGGTAAAGGCTGCATGGAAGCAACAAACACTGGAGAACACTCTCTTAAATCTTCATAACAATTTATAGACTCTAAAATGCAACAAGTTGTAGCCTCTCAAAACTTAATGTTCAGTTGTTTATGTTATGTTTCCAATTGTGTCTGTGTCAATCCAATTTTGCCCCCGGAGTGCTTTGGGCTGCATGTTTGCATGACAGGTGCTGCATAAATAAAGTTGAGTTAAAATGTTAGACAGCTTTGTTATTTTATACTTACTTATTTTGTAGAAAAACAAACACACAAGAAAACCCATTACTGAACAGCAGTTTTTTATGTATGTCGGAGCTGTTCAGTGGTCAGTCACCAGTCACATACATTAAATTGATTTAAATAACTTTAAAATACTAAAGAGTGCAATGTGCAGCTGTATTATCTGGGGAAATACAAGTATTAGATCAGCGCATTGTATCAGCTGATACTCAATATTAAATGACTTGAAATAGTGTCGGGGGCAAACAGACTTGTTCAGGACATACCTACATGTATTGTAAATAAAAATGTTTTGACGCTGCTTGTCTGCTGCTTTTATCTCTAGCGAAAAAGAAGACCTCAAAGAAACTTCTCCCTTCAGATGTGAGCGAGGGCAGAACGGTTTTCATCAGGTTTGAGATTCTTCTCACCACTTGATCTAAGACAGGCCTTCGTCTTTCTTTAGCTTCTTCATTTTTTCATCCTCAAATTATCTATGAAGTCATACATGCTTATGAAATTATCACCAGTGTTGTTCATCTTACTCCTTGCTGATTTAGGAACCTGTCCTTTGACACGGACGAAGAGGGTCTTGAGGAAGTTCTCCTAAAGTACGGAGAGCTTAACTACATTAAGATTGTCGTCCACCAAGACACAGGACATTCAAAAGGTCAGTCAGCAGTGCTTGAGTGAAACACTCTTCTCTCTGTTGTTTAACAATACAGGTTGATTTACTCATTTTGGATTCCCTGTTTTACCAGGTTGTGCATTTGCACAATTTAAGAATAAAGAGGCTGCAGATAAATGCATGGCTGCAGCACAAGATGAGGCAGAGGTAACAAATTCTGTTTAATTAACTGTAAATATTCCCTGTGTCTACATTTTTATGGCCTGGCGTCCTCGTTTTTCCTGTTTTGCACAATGAGTTGATAACCCTAACCCTGCCTTGGTTGTAACATTGTGTCATTTGATGCAGGATGGTGGCATCCGTGTAGATGGCAGAAAGCTGTTGATTGTGTCAGCGGTGACCAGAGAGGATGCCGCCAAGCTGAAAGTGGACAAAAAGAAAGTAGAAACGGGCACCAGGAACCTGTACCTGGCCAGAGAGGGATGTAAGTGAACCCATTTCATGCTTTTCTTTTCTCACAACAACACTGGCAAAGAAACCTGAAACCTTCAGTGCACAGCGGACTAGCATAATGAATGTTTTTACAGCAGACATGGTCGTAATTGCGAATTGTAGTTTCAGTCTCTATCTAAAACCCTTTTCTCGTAGATGTTGTTGTAATTTTCACAAGCACTAACATGGTGTTCGCCGACCTACTTTGAGCCACTGCAGGTTAGCCTACAAGCTAACAAACAATGAACAAAAGATGTTAACTTACTCTTGGTATTCTTGTACGGCTGCTAGTTGCTGATTTTGTTGCACAAACACCAGCCATCATGATGCACACTGCTCTGTTATCGGTCAGCTAAGCACAAGCCGCACTGGAGGACGCAGAAAGCAAAAGTGAAACTTACTGCAAGCAAATTTCTCATTGAGGGAGAAAGAATAGATCTGCTTTCAAATCTTTTTTCAGCTGTATTGTGGGAAAACCATGTTCAAATAAATGCTAAGACCGAAGATTCGGAACGAGAAGAGTTGAAACATGCAAGTACTTGCAATGCGCCGTTCTGCAGCGCTCTAAAAATCTGACAGTACACACCGATGTAACTAGATGAGACGGTGTGTCATCTCTATGCAACAATTCTCTAACTTTGCTTCGTTTGCAGATTTTCAGCCTTATTTTGTGGCTGAATATAATTTGTAAGCTTCTTAAATATGAATGAGGGTAGTGACAGTGAGATAATGGCTACAGTTGCATTTGCGGTAGTGATGACATTGTGAAAAATGTAAAATCAAGCATCAGATGGACTGTATTCATAATAAATACACCACGATAATATTAAAAACCAGCGCCAGTTAATCAATCACTGAGAATTGTGTTTGTGTGTGTGTGAGCAGCAGCAGCGACCCACAGTCTGACACTGACACACTGTGAGAACGGAAACAGGTCTCTGCGGGGGCGGAGCTCCTGCCACAGCAAGCGAACACGCTGTCCGTGGTCATTTTGACTTGACTAGCAGACTTCACTACAAGCTTATTAGCTGTTGAAACAGGCGATGTACTTTATATTCTAAAACCAGCCGCCAGCAATTTGACCAGTTGAGTTGCAGGTGACACCATCAGCCGGCTTGAGTCGAGCTCAGACGGCCAGTTCATGCTGCTGCAACTTTTCTCTGGAACATTCGAAAATGGTTTCATCTCTCGCAAATCTTTAGTTTGAACTGGGCTTTAGTATCAGTATAAGTAATAATGTATCAGTAGAGGGACTTAAACATTATAACGTTACACATGCAAACTGTTAACGAAGATTAACAGTGCGTCAGAAAAGCCATGTCTGTTATGCGAGGTCACTATTAAAGTATTGACATAGTCAGTCTTTCTCTGAATCTGTTTTCATACTGCATAATATTGTCCTCTGACCTCCACACACACAGTGATCCGTGCTGGAACCAAGGCGGCGGAGGGTGTGCCTGAAGCAGACATGATCAAAAGAGCCAGGGTGAGTTCATTTTCATTAACCATCTCAGATGTTTCTCATTGGAGAATAATTTTCAGTGCATTATTATTTACTTAACACTTATCATGTCTGAAATGACTCTTATTTTGATGCATATATTTGGTGTTGTCTGTTTCCTGTAGTTTGAGGAAATAAAGAGGACCAAGCTTCGGAGCGTAAACGTGTTTGTGTCAAAGACTCGTCTGTGTGTCCACAACCTGCCCAAGTCAGTGGACAATAAAAAACTCAAAGCACTCTGTCTCCAAGCAGTAAAAGGAAGCAAGGGAGCCCGCGTCACTGAGGTGAGAAATGTGGCACATTGGTGGATATTTCATTAAACATAGCATTGTTAACAGTTATGTTTTATTTGCAGCTTTTTTAAAACAAATCCTGAAAACAGTGTTGTGTGAGTGGTATTTCTGAAGGTTAGGCTGTCATTGAATTAAAAACATTGTGTGTTTGTGGCCAGTAGGGGGTGTTGTTGTCATTTTTAATCATGCCGTATGTGTGTGTGTAACTCCTGATTCTCGTTTTAGTGTCGGGTGATGTATGACAAGAAGCCAGAGAAGGGTCAGGTGATGGGACAGTCGTTAGGTTATGGCTTTGTCCAGTTCCAGGACCATGAACATGCTCTCAGCACACTTCGGTACCTTAACAACAACCCAGACATCTTTGGCCCCCACAAGGTGCGTTTCTGCAGCAGAGAACTTGAGTGCTGAAGTTATTATCAGTGTGTTTTAAAATAGTTTTGTTTTTGCTTTGTTTCCACTTTATTTATTCACTTTTAGACGTCACATTGCGGTGATTGTTTCATTTGGAACATCGAATTATGTAATAAACATTTACATATTTCTTGTCCTGATCCAAAAGCAAGCCTGTGTTTTATTTTATGTCATCCTGCAGAGACCTATTGTTGAGTTCTCCCTGGAGGATACAAGGAAACTCAAAATAAAAGAAATGAGACAACAAAAAAACAAGGTGTGTTTGTACTCATTAGTGTGATAGGTATATCTTCAATTGAAAAAGTGCTCTTTTTCTAATGGAGCGTAACCACATGTGGTCATGTTTGCAGGAGTTTTTCCAAAATCGGCTTTTTAAAGGAGGGGCAAAACCTCAGTCCCAGACAGCCGGAGCTGGTAAACAACCCTGGAAAGGTGGAAATAAAGCACAGTCCTCATCAGAGCAGACAGGAAACGAGAGAGGTATGAAAGTGTTATTCCTCTATTGATGTTCTTTTTGGCCTTTTACCAGTTGAATGAACATACTGGGATGTTGGACTTGAGAGGCTCATGCAGATGGGCTCAGTCGGGTTGCTGCTTTTCCATCAAAGAACAGATCCAGCGCTCCAGACTAACTTTCTACATTAGTTGCCCTGGTGCACCCAAAATATTCATTTAGGTTCAACAGCACATAATTTAGACACACCCCAATTTTTTCACCGCACCTTATGGTACTGCAAAAATACATTTTTCGTCAGTTCCCTTACAGATTGGTAATTTCTTAACACATTATGTACTGGTTGTAAAGGTTTTATTGGACATTGCACTGATGCTACAGAAGTTTAACATTTTGTAGCACAGGCCACAAAACTGTAGCACAACTCTAAAAATATCAGGTAAGCCCTTTGTAATTTGACTTTTTTTGTTAAAGGAGTTCAAAAGTATTTTTTTAATGTCTAAAATCAATACATTACTGAAAAAAATGCAGAATCATTCTTTATTTATTATTGTTATTTATGCATATAGCTTGGAAGTAGGGGTGCTGAGGGTCCTAAAAGCAGGTACTATAAAAACCATCAATTTATTAAAAAAAGTTTAAGCGTAGTGTTAAATCTCTAGTGTTTCCTCTGTCTTACTGGGATACAGACTATATGTGTAGTACACAAGTATTTGTAGTGAGAGACTTTGTTTGATCATGAAGTCCAGTTTTGCTGTATAATTCTGTGGTTGTGTATGTACTACACTGCAGACAGTAGTCTCTACTTACAGTGACAAACAGTGACAGCCGACTCAGGTCTAACACAGGTTTAAATACACATTGGCAGGTCCTAGTTGTATCCATCTGGTGTATGAAATATGAAAACACATCTGTCGCCTGCGTCCAGGTGCCATCTCACTGTGACACGATAGACTACAACTACCAAGTAGAATAGCAATGTGCTGTTGATTCACCACATACAAACAAGTGCGCAGACTCTCACCTGACACGAATAAGCAGCTCTGTCTCACACTCGCAGTGCTGACCTGTCTCTCTCACGTGTGCAACTGCAGTCATTTCATTCATCGCACAGACTGAGTTTAACGTAGCACGTGCAAACTGTGGAACTGTTGCACGTGTAGGATTTTGGGCAAGATTAGGCATCTTACCGAGGACAGGGGAGACAGGTGGTGGAGTGGTTACCTCTGCCGTTGATGTCAGGTCTGGGCGGGGCCTTTCAGGGCCTGGGACAGGTGTAACAGGCACCGTAGCATTTTTCATAATGAAAATACGAAATAGCTCACTTCATTTTAATTAATGGTGTGTTTTTTGGTTGTGATGTTGCTCCAGGAGGATGCACACACACACACACACACAGGCAGACCTGCTAAATGTCAGGCGCAGCGATGCGACCAAGGAAAATGTTTGTTTGCACTTGAAAGATTTGCGGTTGCATGTGCGGTCAAAGTGGTGGCACTCTAGAGCCCTGGGAGACACTATATTACATTTGACTGTGACACTGAGTTAAATTTGGCCTTTTTACTCCAGTTGTTAATATTTACATCCCTTTTTGCTTTTCTCTCCATCCACTTTCTGTGTTTATCAGCTCTACCTCAAAGCCAGAAGCAAGGCGGACGCCATATGGGCTTCCAGACCAAACCTGAGGTGGAGCACGTAGATTTGGAGAACGGAAAGAAACGAAAGAAGGTCCTACCATTTCCTTCCCATCGGGGACCTAAGAACAGGTGCAGTTCTTATTACCTTTGCTACTCAACTGTTTACAATGCGCTGTGTGTCACTCAGTGCCTAAGCAGGTAAATCAGGAAGTGCAAATCACTCAAACGAACAGCCATTGCAAAAAGTCATTACAGTCTTTTGAAACGGGTAAAGTTATCACAAAACTAACTATGACATAACAGTGAGCATCGGGTTTAAGTTATAGCTTGTGAACTGTTCTTCCGTTGCAGAATGCGTGACAAAGGGAAGCAACAGGCTCCGCCACCCAAAAAAGCAAGGCCTGGATCCAACAGGAAGGACCGTCAAAGACGACAGATGGAAAAGCCCACACAGCCCAGAAACCAGGTTCATACATATTCTGTTGTGTTTGTATTTGTTGGTCATGATCACAAAACAAAGTAGCTCCTGAAGTACTGGTTTAAAAAAACGACTAAAATCTGTGACTAAGTTTGAAAAAAAAAAGCACCAGAAAATAAAACAGGTCGTTTGCAAGAGGACAGTGATTTTATTTCTAGCATTGTGGTTTGTTTTTGGTTTTTTTAAATTAATCTTTGTGTGATCAGATGTTTTCAAAAAGCATTTTTTACAAATTGTTGAATTGCTCATTAAATTAAATCAAAAAAGTAAAAAATAATAGACAAAATTGTAACATAACCTTGTTTGATTTGATGTCATGAAACACGTTTAAAGAAAAACAAACAATTACAGATATTTAAAAAAAATCTTTAGGTCATTAAAATTGATATTTTTTACCACACCCCCTTAGGTGCAGTTTTTTTTTTTAAATCTCTTAGGTTAGTGTTCGTTTGTATGGGCAGGCAAAACGAAACTTGGTGATGTAATCTCCTCAATTTGCTCATGGCCATTGTGGCTTTGTGTTATGACCATACACGGACTACCGGTTTGCTAAAGTTTTGTAAGCATTGCGTGGCCTCATGACAACGTTACACTTAAACCCTGTATTGCTTCACCACTTCACGGAGGAACAAGCTGCTCAGTTGTTTTTGCTCCAGTTCAGCATCCACTGTTTAAGTCTTTTCAGAGTGGGACTGCTATTGATTAAGAGTAGGAGGTAAACTGTCACATGTTCAGAGCATCACTCTGTTTGAGTGAGCTCCTTTATCCTGTTATCAAACGGGATTCTACGCTGATATGATCTCCAGTAGGTTTTTTGAAGGTGATGTTAGCCTGTGCACACTTTGTGACGAGGGGAGATCGCAGACACCAGCTGACGCCAGCGAGAGTTTGGGGTTGTTTTTGTGTTCTTGTGTGTACCAGAAAATTTTGTAAAACGAAGGTCATGTGGACTAAATTATCTTCTAAAACAGAATATCTCTATACGTGTAGACAGAGCCCAAAGCGTTACCATCACAATCACACATCTTACTTTGGACACTGATCTCTGCCAGCAGCTCTGTTTACCTTTTTAAAACAATAGTGTGTGTGTTTGGTTATACTTTATCAGTTATTCTGTTAACACAACTCATGACTGTCTTTTATTTTTGTTGTTTTCCAGATGATTAAAACAGCAAAGAAGAATTTCAAAAGAAGGGATGGGGACCGTTTTGACAGCCTGGTGGAGCAGTACAAGAAGAAACTGATGGGGAACAGTGACAGGAACGTCACCGGCAAAAGAAACAAGTGGTTTGATAGTTAATGCTCTGTGTGTGTGTGTGTGTGTGTGTGTGTGTGTGTTGTTATGTGTGAGTGTGACAGAGGAAATGTTTGAATGTAAAGTATATAAGACTACCAACAACAGAAGTCCTCTACATTTGATATCCTGAGGTTTTAAAACAAGTACAGTGATTCTCATAAATTAATTTTGTGTCAAACTGTACAGTATATGACAACCATGTGTGAAAGTTTACTGTCACCTAACGTCATCCATCCTGTTCCTGCTTTTTTTGTAATTCATGTTGTTTGTTTCTTAGTACTAAAACAAACTGAAAACTGTAAGGATAGTTTTTGTTCCCCATGAACTTGGTTTTTACAAAAATATATATTAAAAAAACTTTGTTTTGTTTATCTCTTTTATATGAAATCCATATTTTTGTATACACATAGGTCACTTTGTTTTGACAGTCTCCATTACGTTGTTTTTGATACTAGTTTTAAACCGGAGTTAATCATAAGCCCATAGCTCTGGATAAACACTTCCCACTCATGAACCTTGAATACACTTGATAGCTAGAGATGAACACCCACGGATGACATTGTGTATTAACCTGGTCTACGTGTCTTTATCACTTCTTTCTTCTTTCTGATCTCACTCATCTTTCACTTATTACACAACACTGACAAACTTATATATCATGAAAAATATTTATTCATAGTTTTAATTCGATAGTTAAAAAAAAATACTGTACAAAAATATACAAAATATCGTTTACAGCTATAAATAACCACAGGAAGAGTTGATGCTATTGCACAAAAATGGAAGTTGCCCCTTGCCCTTCCTGTCCTTGTAGTTCTCATACAAACACACCTGTTTTACTTGGCAAGTTTCAACCTGGTTTTCAGGAATTTTTAGGAATGACACCACTGCACACTGTGACGTTTCCTCTGGCTGCAGCCAGCAGCTGATTCAGCTGCTTGACTGAATTTACAGGTCCATATTTTTCCACTGAGAACTCTTAGTTGCTTCAGCAGTGGTGTCATAATACAAATCTACGAGCAGCTGATTGATCTCTGTGTATTGATAAGTCTGCATAGAATCTTGCAGGCGCTACACTTTTGCTGCAAACACTCAATAAGAAGACAATATAACAAAATACATATTTTTTAAACAAGTATATAAATATATACATATATATATAAATAAGTGCAAGTTCAAGAATACATTTCCTTCAGCACACATTGCGAAAGTTAGCCAGCAACTTACTGGTGCTAATGTCCGTTTTTCAGCAAGTCTCAAGATGATCCAGGTTTTTCAGTAGCAGATTGAGGAACTCCTTCACTCTCATGAGAGCCTCAATGCTGACGGTGTGAATGAACTCCTTTCGACTCTGCAGCTCCTGCAGGGGGCCCGGCACCGAGGGCTTCGGCCGCTGCTCAGTGCAGTGCCCCTGCCTCCACAGATTGATGTAACCGGTCAGCGACGAGATGTCAAACTTGACCTGGGCGACTCCGTTGAAGGTGTCCGAGATCAGGCTGTTGTAACCATCCAAGACCGTCACTATGGAGGAGGGTCCATCCAGTCCGTCAGCAGGTGGACTGAGTGTCAGACCAGGAGGGACCTGCAGCAAGAGACAGAACATGAATCAGTCAAAAACACACCAATGTTTTGTAAACACATTAGAGTAAGTGTCCCTACAGACTGAAACATACCTGGAAGTCTCTGTTCAGCCTGACCACCAGCTGCTCAGCCATCCATTTCACTTTTGATTTCATCTTCACCACTTCTGCTGGCAGAGGAGCAGCCGTACCCACACTTAAAACGTGCAGCAGTGAAAACAAGAGGGCCAGAGTGTAGTCCATTTTTGTAGTATTTCTCTGGATATACCAAATTCCAAATAGCTCTGTTAAAGAGGAAGATGATTCAGGTTATTATTTCTGTCAATATTTGCAGTTGTCCATCTCTCCCTCACTGTTTCATCAGTGTGTCATCTCACAGGAGACAGCAGGCATGAGTTCCTACCTGCTCGTCATCATTTTTATACATAAACACTTCCTCCCTTTACTCAATATGTTTGATTATGGCAGCAAATATTTGTGATAGAGAAACCTGTGAATTTTCTGACTGTGTAACAGGTACAAAGATCACTGACTTTGGCTGACACTATAACTCAACCCCCAGTTTTTCAAGCCTGTGCTACATGCTCTGAAGGACAGATGGAAGCGTAAGCTTGTAAAAACCTCAGTTACAAAAACACAACAAGAATTCCTATTAAAAAAAACATCCAAAGTGTCACACTGCAAATATGCAGCTTTAACAAATGAATCCATTTAGACATACTTTAAAAAGCTGTTAAAAACAGATGCACTAGTAAATGGAGGAAGGCTTCCTGTGAGCACAGACAGTATGAACAGAGGTGGAAGAGTTGAATGAATGAGAGGAGATGGTGAATGAAATGGAGAGGAGAGTTGACCTTACCTCGGCTGGATGTCTGTGTGTATGCTACTGTTGGGCTCCATCAGGACATCTTATAGTGGAGGGCTGTTGACTCATCTCTTACTCACCTCTCACCCCCACCCTCCACCCCCCGCCCCCCTCTCTTATACGTCTCCCCATCTCATACCCTGTCTCCCCTGGTGGTGCTGCAGGGGATGGGAGGCAACTTTGAGTCTGAAGTGCATTATTGGGGACATATTTGAGTCACCAGGCAAAACACTTACACAACTTTTATCACAATTAGAAAGTACACAACAAAATACCCCCGTGTGTGAACTTTATTTAACTTTATTTATTTAGTTATTTGACATGTCACAATTTACAGATAATGATATGATGTTTCTAATTTTGTGACTGCAAAGTAAACTGTTGCAGCTTGACTGATCAATATGCCATATATGTTATATCCTGTTCTGACACTCACTGATCTTCACCACTGGCTCTCTCTCTAAATATTGCACAATGCTGCCAGTAACGTCCGTATTTATTTAGGATGTTCTGTCCCACAGTGTGTCTAAGCTGCACCCATGTACAGTAGGAGGAAGCAAAGAACCGAAACGACAAAACACAACAGCAGTGATATGATGAAGTAAGACAGCTCTCATGTATATTCTTGGGATACATAAAAGAACTGCATCTCATAAATGAAGATTGCTGGCCTGATCAGGTCTCAATGTCCTTAAATCTTTGGTTTTGTTACTGAATCTGAATGCGGAAATATTTCATTTGTATCTTCATATCTTTATCTCTGTTTATTCAGTTAGTTATGTCTTGTACACACAGTTCAATATGATTGTATCACTTGGTATCAGATACCAGAGAAACTTTGGTGACACGCGTACAGTATCTGAGTCATCTTCCAAATAATTGGGGGTTGTAAAATCAAGTGAATACATTGGAAATACTAGTTTCCAGTGTATTCATTTTAGGTTTAGGTTTAAAAAGCTCTAAGAGGAACAGCGTCATGCTAATGCTACAATGCTGATGTGGAATCATTACAAGAAAGCGTCTGTATACTTTATAGTATACATATAGTGTCTGCAGGGGGCAGTGTATAGAAGACTCATGTCTACATGATCCTCTCCCTATCTGCTCCTCAAGTGGTGATGTGCACAGACAGGTGAAAACCATGTCACTTTGGCATTGTGGACATCCGCGACCATCACAGTTGCATAAACCAAGCTCGAAATATGTAAATACAAATTAAGCATCTCAGCTACATCAGCTGATCTCAAACAGCCCAATCAACTGATGGAGCAGCTGATTGATGGAAGGCAGTCAGCTGATAGATCACATGATTCCTTTCTATACAACCAATTGGTGAATCTCATTCAGGACGCCCTGTTTAAACTGCTCTGGCCTGCCTACTGTTGCTGCTTCCTCTGCAAGCTGCTTTGCAACCTGACTCCACTCTGTTTGTCATTGATGCTGCTCTGTTTGTTCTGTTCCCAGGGGGTCTTTGCTGCTGCTCTCCCTGCCTTAGGTTTTCCATGTAGGCGTATGGAAGGGCAGGGAGGTGTGCTCTCTCTGGAAAGGCAGTGAGGCCCCAGAATAGAGCCATACCACCAAATATAATACTGCAAATGGAAATAAAGTTTTCTTTGACTTAAGTGTTCCTGACTGAAATGAAAAAAATGTGCTGCAGAAGGCCAAAACAAATACAGTAAATATGCTGCAAATACAGAAATGACGCAATTAAAAAAAAAAAAACTCCCCCCAATGCAAACCCCCCACAAAAAAACAAACAAAACAAAGAACAAACCCAAAGAACGCTGCATATGTAGTCAACACAACCGACATTTACATTTCGTCTTAGGCTTGATTTGTGCTTGATGCATCTGGGAGGGTCTGAGTGTCTACACGGCCAAAGTGACATCATTTTAACCTGTCTCTGCGCATCTGACATTCTCTACATGGAGGCGGATGGGCAGAGAATCATGCTATAGTTTGGGAGAACATTGGTTTGCTGTGCGGAGAAACCTGCACGAAGTGTAAAAGATATAGACATTTACTCGTCACGATTCCTTATCAGCTCATGTCTGTGCGACTGTCCATGCAAAAAACATATCTGAAGCTTTAGTCTTTTATAATATTATAAAAGAGCAACACATTTCCATTGCAAGCGTTAGCATGACGCTGTTCCACTTAATACTCCCTTTAGAGACCTAGGGAACTTGAATTGTGTTGTATGTATTCGCAGCGGTTTTCTGTTGCATTTGTTTTCAGGGTCTGTGTGTTTTTGACTTTGCATTGTTCCTGTATTTGCAGCTTGTTTGTGTTTGTTTTGGCCGTCAGCAGCAAGTTTGTACCTTTGCAGCTTGTTGTATTTGTTTCAGAATCTGCATCATTTCTGAAGGTGCAGCACGTCTCTTCAAATGAAAATGTTTTGGGCCATTGTTCTTTCCCTTCCCAGCCACCATAGTTTGATAGATTTGGAGTGCGATGTTCTGAACATAGTCCAGATAACTTCATATTTTCTCCAAACAAACTGAGCAAAGCGAAATGGCAGTACATAACCGCACAGTACTTTGTAGGTGACATATTTCCAAAGTGATTGTGATAAATATTAATGTGAGTGGTGACACTGCGTCAAGGATGGTTTCTCCTTTTCACAACAAAAGTGAATGTCACTGGTCTACAGTCCAGTTTCAGCTGCCATTTCTGCAGCACAGAAACGCCTTTTCACTTTGTTTCACTTACAAAGAACTGCATGAATCTTTTCATTTGTGCAACAACAAGTACTATCACGCGTTATTCACATGAACGGACTGAAGTTCTGCTGAACTGAGTTAGTCTTCCAATCAACAACGATTTCACAATTACACCATACCATGATAGATGCCAGATGTGTCTCGTGCAGGCCTCCTGTCTTTGTAGGTGCCTCAGCCACATTTCAGGCACACATTTATCTACCACTTCTTAATGCTAGATTTGCTCATATTTAATGTTCTTCTTGGGAAAATTGTTTTGAAATCTGTGTGCTTTTCAGAAAGAGTGGATATTTTGGAAGCAGATGTTTGTTGTTGCTCCATGAGAAGCGAGATGGAGTGGCTGTGCTGAATAAGTTTCCGTTTCTCTGAAACAAAAAGGGGTCAGAGAGGCCATGAGTCTGTTTGTGTTAGAGGGAGGCCTGCATCCACAGGGGGCAAAACCATAATGGTAAATTCACTTTTCTCTCAAGGTAACTTACAGTAAGTCCTGCAAACTGTTACATGCCTCATGCAGGGCACACACACACACACACACACACACACACACACACACACACACAGAAGTCTTCTAAAACTATTAACATGTGGTCATTGCCACACTGCGAGCAGGATAAACAGAACTGTGATAGGATCTGAAAATTTTTGGGAAGAAGACGCACGCTAAAGGACAAATTTCTGGGAAGAAAGACAAATGTGTGACAGTATCCCACTTGTATTTGCAACAGGAATAGTGTATCATTCATGAAGAAAAACATGAAGGAACGAGGAGAATGATATAATTTTATGGATAGTTTCCAGATAATGTTTAAAGTTTCTTCAGAGCTGTCCCCTGGGGGGTCAGGCAGCTCTCTTGCCAGCAACAGAGCAGGTTTCATTGCACACACACAAAAAACCCAAAACATTTTCATCTGACATCTGGCATGAATTAAAACAGCCTGTCGCCAAAGCTATTTTTAAATCAGGATTTTGCCTGCCGATATGTGATGTGTCTGTTTACAGGAAACATTTTTACCATAATAGATGGTCAGTCTTGACTCGGTTATGACTAGCACTTAATGGTGTTATTCATTTGTACCCACAGTAGGATACACACTCATTATATCTCGGTTGCTAATCTGTGAACAAACACGGCCATCATCTGTGCATTTTAGATCAGTCTTTAGTGACATCGATTTCACCTCAAAGGTTAATCAAAATGTTCTGCCTATTTTTGATTCAGCAAGAAAACCGGCTCATAAAAAGGATGATTCAAAGCTGTTTCCTCTTCGCCAGACGGAGTTGTTACTTTGTGACTGAGTTTATTTAGCCCACAGTTCAACATGCTCTAATTAGTTCCAAACAGCAAAGATAAACATTTTTACTTTTGTGGCTGTGGTAGAACAGCCGCAAACAGCAAACGTTTGGATATCCCTCGTCCCTGAGATCATGGAGGATCAATGAGACTGCATCCCTGCAGGACAAGAAGTCACCTCCTGGAGTATGACAGAAGGACACTGCAAGGCTTTATTAATAATTCATGAGGACTTTGTGTCACATGACTTATGGGAGCATATGAGTCACATCCTCAGAGGAAGTGTGTGCCCCTCTTCTATCAAACCATACACACAGTAATACTGCATGTACAGCATCCATTAACCCTTTAAGGTTAGGTGAAGGGCTTTAAGTGCTTGAACAGTGAATGACGTGGAGTAATATACAGATCAAAAGGTGAACAAGGTGTTACTGGCCTGCTGCCTTATTGGCACTGGCTGAGCTGTGGCAATGGGCCTGACACAGTATCATATTTCATGTCCAGATGCAGCATGGAAACCAGGAATTCCACTCAGCAGGACCTGCCTGGATGAGTCACAGGAATGACGGGAATTCAGATTGAGTGATCCTGCATGTGCTGCTATTCAGGAGGATGTGTTGTTTTCAGCCCCAGACGCTCGAGTGACGTTAACGCCATAAAACCAGTCTGAAAAGACCTGAATCAGCTTTTCATTAAGGGGACGCTTCAGAATGAGTCGGAGCTCTGTAAAAGTCCAGTCACAGCAAGCAATATCTTTAACAAAGTAATGTGTTAAGCAATATTGTTTTTTTATTCCAAAGGCAACACAAATATGACCTCTTACAAAGGATTAAGCAAGTAAACGTGTTAAACACCTGAGTGAATTAATGAAGACTATATCTAGTGACATGTTATGCAACATCCAAGATAGTGTAGGGTCAATCTAGTTCATGTCCTTTCCCACCATTTCTGTTGATGTTGAATAATACACGCTAACAGTAAATGTCTGTTCCAGCCAGCCCAGATCCCAGCAGTGTCAAAGTTTTAGCCAAGTCATTAAAAAGGACTTACTGCGAATAAGTACTTCCTATTTTTGGAGTATTAATTCTAGAGAAAGAATTGATTTGTCATAACACAACTAATACACCAAACTCATTTGAGAACAGTCTGATATGTATTCTCAAATTTCCACCGCATAGAAGTGCAAAGCATTTTTTTAACTTCATTTTTCAAGTTTTTTGTACAAGACATGGCCAGCATCAATATGATGTGACAAAATAATTCAAATACTAACCAAGTAGTGCCATATTGATACAAAAGAAACAAGGGCTAAAAGGAGAGAAAAAAACAAAAGGGACATATACACATATATATGCCTGTGCACCTGAACACATACGTGCACATGTTCACATACGCCCATGTATCTGAATAAACGTAAACATACTCATATATACATACCTACTTGCACATACATATATGCATACATTCATAGGAACAAAACATGAGGGAACCATGGGGTTGCGAGTAGGTTGCCAGTGACAACAGCAGTATGATCATTGTTTTTCTTAATCGAAATATATCAAGTTTAAGGCAGGTTGTCACCTCTTCTTGCAATGTAGGTGCTCCATTTTTCCCAGAGGGCATCACCTTAGTCCCTTTGTAATCTGAGACTGAAAGTCATTAGTTCCATAGTTTGGATGTCTTTAGTTATGACTTCCCACTGATTAACAGTGGGGGGTCCTGTATTGAGCCATCCTCTTGTTATGGCTTTCTTGCTCGCTGCCATGAAGATTTTTAGGAGGTATCTGTCTTTTTTTGGTAGTTCTATGTCCATATTACCCAGGTACAATGATAGGCAGGTGAATTTAAAATTATACTGCAAGACTTCTCTGATAATACTTTGAACTCCTTCTTAGAAAGGTATAAGAACGGGACAGCTCCAGAATATGTGTGTATGATCCGCGATACTGTGTCCACATCCTCTCCAGCATGTAGGTTGTAATCCAGTCTGTTTAGACTTTTTCCTGGAAAAATCTCTCCACAGTTGGTGATTTGTGTGTTAATTATACTTGTCCAGTCTTCAGAGGTAATTACAGTTCCCAATTCTTTTTCCCATTTTGCCTTAATATAGTTTGTTGAGTGACCTCTTAATTCAGCTATATAACTATATAGGTCGCAAATGATCTTTCTGGACAGTTTTGTATTATAAGCTTTGATAAACATTTGGGTAATACCTGATACATTTTCTTGTATAAGTCCTTTAATGTTCTTATCAAAGTAGTGCCGGAGCTGTAGGTACCTATAGAAGTGGTGGTGCAAAATTGAACGTCAAGGCTTGTGTTTTATCAACATTAAGGGTGTAACCTGACAGAATTCTGTACATCTGCAGGAAATCCATCAATCTTGGGATTCCTCACTCTGAAGTCTTTAGGCTAACCAAGACATCGTCTGCATAAAGACATATTTTGTATTCTACACCTTTTATTGTGATGCCCTCTAGGTCAGAATCCTGTCTTATAGCTTGAGCAAGAGGTTCAATCGAAAGGTTAAAGAGCACTGGGCTGGCTGGGCAGCCCTGACGACAGCCACGTTGCAGGTGAATAAGTCCAGACAGACCTCTGTTAACCTTAATTCTGGCTATGGGGGACATGTATAATGTTTTGATGCCTTTAATGAACTTCTCATGAAAGCCAAATTTTTCCATAACTGCAGGTTCAATATCAAGCTCGTTCGGGCCGGTGCCCTCACCCAGTTCTATTTGTATTAGGTTCTCCACGAAGCAAATCATTGAGGTGCCCCGGGCTCCTTCCTTTATGCCGTAGATCCATATGTTGTTCTGATGGGAATGTCCTTCGAGTTTGGTTGGTTTTGATTTCAGTTTGAGTTGAGTTTTCTGCATCTGGGTTAAAGTCTCATCCATTTCCATACTGAGTGTCTCCACCTATTCCACCCGTTGCTGGGCTTCCCCCAGTCTCTGTGATACCGTTTCAATTTTCTTCATGGTCTCCTCCATCTTCAGATTAATATCCGATCTCATTTAACCAAGTTGTTTTTTTATGTCCTCGTGAAAGTTGCACCTGAAGTCTGAGAACTGTTTAGAGATATTGTTCTCCAGCTCAGACGTAGCATTAGCCATGGCTTAATTTATAGCATTATGGATGGAAGCTAATGAGACCAGCCCACCTAGCACAGCCTCGTCGCCACAACCCGTGTTTTCCATGTCAGTGTCCTTTTTTTTACTCCTTAATGCCATACTGAGGCCACGTTTGTCTCCCCCAGACATTAGTAAATACTACTGAACTGTTACAAAATGAATCTCCTGTATTTTATGGGGATCTGCGGCAGTTCGGTCGGGAGCGAAGTTCTCACGCAGCCATCTCCACCCTCACCCTCAGTTCAGTCCTACACCTGAGAGGCACTTGTGCCAAAATGTACAAACAGGCCTGAGGCAAACAAGCTGACTCAGAATGAAAGCAAAGTTGTGACATCAGAACCATTATGTACTCACGTCTGCATGTTCACTTGGACTGAACATTTTGTAGGACTGTGTATATGTAAACATAAAGAACTTGACCTAAACTTGTTGCTGGATGAGTGTATAACAATATAATATTATGTATATATTTTTTTAAATAGAATCTCATAGCACTAAAACGCAGGTTTAAAATATTTACTTCAAAACAACCTAAAAATGTACTCTTTGCTCTTTGCCAACCAGTCAGCCATCCATCTGTCCATCCGTCCATCCATCCATCCATCCATCCATCCATCCATCCATCCATCCATCCATCCATCCAACCGTCTGTTCGTCCACCCGCCTGCCTACCACCTATCTGTCTCTTTATCCATCAATCATCCATCCATCCATCCAGCCAGCCAGCCAGCCAGCCAGCCATGTATCCAACCATCTGTTTGATCCAGCTAGCACTTCCTCCTGTCTTAGTATAAAAACATAATCAGCATTTTAGTATTTTAAGTGTATTTTCTGATAATTGTAAATGCGCACCAAGACCCATACACAACGATTGTGTACTGAAAATTGCAAATGTGTAACCCACTGAAACAAAAAGATGTGTTGAGATTTGTTGAAGCAAAATTACACTTGCAGTACTCGTGGCAATGAGCCAGTGTCTGTCTCTCCTCTGGCTTCCACCATTTTGGCTTGGTTGTATTTGGATTATCTTTATTTTTCCGCAGACAAACTTTTCTGTAGAGACAAATAACATGGCTGCACATGGAATGGCCTGATATACTGTATATAGGTGTATAATTTGCCAGATATTTTGTGATTTGTTTATGGTTACATGCAGGTAGAAGGAGACTGCATCATACATCAGTAACAGACACTGACTCTTCGGTATCAGAGTCAGAGCATAGTGAATCATAAGACTCATTTTATGTCACACTACCTGTGTCATAGTGTGTTATGAAAAGTGAGACAGGGTGGAGGTATGATGTGATTGTAACCTAACAGATGTCAGTTTCAGAGAAAATATTATTAGTAAATGAAGGAGTTCATGTCAACATGATAGGCTAAAATCACCAAACCATATATTCCATTTGTAGTTAAATTTGAAGTAATATGAATATGTAGAAGGTAGTGTTCAGTTGTGTGTAAGTAGAATGACCTGTGTAGGGTTGATGCCAGAGGTTTCCAAACTTTTTTGAATGGGGGCCAAATTAGATAATGTGAATAAACCTGGAAGCCAGCTGCTTCTCACGTCATGTGGGTCATTAAAAAAATCACATACGTACAAGACCACTGATTCATCTTTTACCAAAAAAGTATTCAGCTTTTCGCCCTCGCTGTCAACTTCATGCATTTATGCTGTCGTCATGTCTGCTACCTATCAGAAAATGACTGCTGGTAGGTCACAGTTCTGTTTGCTTGTATAGCGTCTGCTTATAAAAAACACATTAGTTCCGCCTGCATGGTTTCTGCTTGATGAATATCTACAAACTGTGTAATAATTCCGTCATCATGAGGTGAACGGAAAATATATAAAGTGATATTCATTGATTAACTGATATTGTGTGGGAGGCCGCATATGGTGTACTTTGAAAGATAAGCTGTGGGTTGTTTAAATTCAGTCTGTGGGACAGTGTTACAGTTACTCACTTACAGTTATTTACTGTAATATCTATCTATCTATCTATCTATCTATCTATCTATCTATCTATCAGACACACACACGCACACCTACACACACACACAAAAAGCCAGTAAAATGCTGTAATGTCAATAATAAATAGCCCAACCATTTTAAACATTTTTAAATATAATGTATATAATTAAATTAAATTATTTCATTTGCCATATGTTAATTAATCATTTGCAGTATCTTAATCACAGCGAAAACTTGAAGTTTATTCAAAATATAACTGACAGTAACAACTGTTCATCATCAAGACTGAAAAAGATCATCTGTTTTCACCTGATTTATCGCTTTTTACATCTGCCTCAGAAAGTAAGGCCAAGTTTCATTGAGTTCTCTTAGTGAATTCAACTGGCTGATGTTGAGTACTTCCTTAGAATCCTTCAAAGACAGCTTGAACGGAATCAACAACTTTATCTTCAACTTAAGACAGCACGAGGCTGGATATTTTGGAAACATTTCTTCATCTGCATGTCCAGGGAAAACATCTGTGTGTTCTACACGTGTCACTTGAAGGAGCAGCCTCACAGAGGAGCGTAACCTTACTGTAACTTGTTCCACCAAACCAGCGGTTTCCACATAGTGCAGATTTCTCCTGAGACATCAATTCAAGGTTCACACCGTTTGATATTTTAGTTGGCTGTCTCTGTTAAGTAGCTGTCTGTAATTCACTCACTCTACAGCAGGAAACAGCACTTCAAAATGAAAGCTCTGTACTGGAAATTTACTGTACTTAAAGTGTGTGGGGTTTTTTTTTTACAAACTTAACACATTTATGAAACACTTGTGGTCAATTCAGAATGGACCAGGAACCCACTTTTTGGATCATGACCCACCAGTTGGGAACCTCTGCCCCAAACAATATTTCTAATTTAACTTAATTTAACTCAGTCTTTACTTCATGGCATCTTGATAAATACAATATGAATATGGACAATAGAATGAATATCTTACAAATTACTGCTACAGCCAAAAATCCCACGGTGGAGATTCAGTATAAAATCTCACCGTGAGAGCAAGAGTGGCCTTGCAAGAGTCAGATAGATAGATTCTGTCAGCTATGGAAAAGAAACAGCCTCATTTTTGTTCCAGTTCCTGTATCAGGGTAACAAGAATGTGGGTGCAGCCTCTTGTGGTGGAGATAGTAATATATCTGCCAGCTTTACACATGCATGTCCATGTCAAACATTTATCACAAGACCAACTCTCCACTCCACGCTCTGTCCTGTGAGCTACAGGTAACCGTTGAGATGGCCACACCACAACTGGTTTAAGAGAGCATTGCCTCACTTATCGCTTTGAACAGGAGACTCAAGAGGCAGGAGGTCAATGACATAAAAGCAAATCCTTATTTTTCACTGTTGTTCATACCTGAGAGTGAAGTTTTTGAAGAGGCAATGACTGAGCTTCAACTACAATGGTGAAAACCCTTTGTGTGAATCACAACTCAGGATGCAAACAACAAAGAAACACATTTTTTACCGACTGCAGATCTAGACTCTTACATACTGCTCACGCTGTATACCTCCACATTGTAGGTCAATAGGTCAATTTTGACTCAGTCCAAGAACCCCCTCATAACTACTGTCTATACCAAATTTTGAAGAATGTATACACAACCTTTCTGACATTAGTAGATGGATCATTAATCCTTCATCAATGTTTCAGAGAACAGGAAGAGTGTATTTTTTAGGTTTTACACCACCCATTTATGAAGAAAAAACATCTACTATGACACAATATCATGTCCTAATTTAGCTAAGACATGAGAACATTATTATTCAACTAGAGAATGCAATTTCTGAAAAAATTGCAGGTGGGAATGCCACAGCCGAGTAGCTAATGCTACACTGCAATGCTGGCTTGAAACCTTGAATAATACAATGCATGTAGGAATGTGAGGAATATTTGAAGGCTGTTTGAAAAGCTTATGCTACACTGCAATGCTGGCTTGAAACCTTGAATAATACAATGCATGAATGAATGTGAAACTTTGAATGAGACAATGCATGTAGGAATGTGAGGAATGCTTGAAGGCTGTTTGAAAAGCTTACGCTACACGGCAATGCTGGCTTGAAATCTTGAATAATACAATGCATGAATGAATGTGATTCCTTGAATAGTACAATGCATGTATGAATGTGAGGAATACTTGAAGGCTGTTTGAAAAGCTTATGCTACACTGCAATGCTGGCTTGAAATCTTGAATAATACAATGCATGAATGAATGTGAAACTTTGAATAGGACAATGCATGTAGGAATGTGAGGAATGCGTGAAGGCTGTTTGAAAAGCTTACGCTACACGGCAATGCTGGCTTGAAACCTTGAATAATACAATGCATGAATGAATGTGAAACGTTGAATAAGACAATGCATGTATGAATGTGAGGAATACTTGGAGGCTGTTTGAAAAACTTACGCTATACTGCAATGCTGGCTTGAAACCTTGAATAATACAATGCATGAATGAATGTGAAACGCTGAATAAGACGATGAATGTATGAATGTGAGGAATACTTGAAGGCTGTTTGAAAAGCTTACGCTATACTGCAATGCTGGCTTGAAATCTTGAATAATACAATGCATGAATGAATGTGAAACGTTGAATAAGACGATGAATGTATGAATGTGAGGAATACTTGTTGGCTGTTTGAAAAGCTTACGCTATACTGCAATGCTGGCTTGAAACCTTGAATAATACAATGCATGAATGAATGTGAAACATTGAATAAGACAATGAATGTGTGAATGTGAGGAATACTTGGAGGCTGTTTGAAAAGCTTACGCTATACTGCAATGGTGGCTTGAAACCTTGAATAATACAATGCATGAATGAATGTGAAATGTTGAATAAGACAATGAATGTATGAATGTGAGGAATACTTGAAGGCTGTTTGAAAAGCTTACACTATACTGCAATGCTGGCTTGAAACCTTGAATAATACAATGCATGAATGAATGTGAAACGTTGAATAAGACGATGAATGTATGAATGTGAGGAATACTTGGAGGCTGTTTGAAAAGCTTACGCTACACTGCAATGCTGGCTTGAAATCTTGAATAATACAATGCATGAATGAATGTGAAACGTTGAATAAGACAATGAATGTATGAATGTGAGGAATACTTGAAGGCTGTTTGAAAAGCTTACGCTATACTGCAATGCTGGCTTGAAACCTTGAATAATACAATGCATGAATGAATGTGAAACGTTGAATAAGACAATGCATGTAGGAATGTGAAGAATACTTGAAGGCTGTTTGAAAAGCTTACGCTATACTGCAATACTGGCTTGAAACCTTGAATAATACAATGCATGAATGAATGTGAAACGTTGAATAAGACAATGCATGTATGAATGTGAGGAATACTTGAAGGCTGTTTGAAAAGCTTACACTACACTGCAACGCTACACTGCAATGCTGGCTTGAATCCTTGAATAGTACCATGCAGGTATGAATGTGAGGAATACTTGAAGGCTGTTTGAAAAGCTTACGCTATACTGCAATGCTGGCTTGAAACCTTGAATAATACAATGCATGAATGAATGTGAAATTTTGAATAAGACAATGCATGTATAAATGTGAGGAATACTTGAAGGCTGTTTGAAAAGCTTACGCTATACTGCAATGCTGGCTTGAAACCTTGAATAATACAATGCATGAATGCATGTGAAACGTTGAATAAGACAATGCATGTATGAATGTGAGGAATACTTGGAGGCTGTTTGAAAAGCTTACGCTATACTGCAATACTGGCTTGAAACCTTGAATAATACAATGCATGAATGAATGTGAAACGTTGAATAAGACAATGCATGTATAAATGTGAGGAATACTTGAAGGCTGTTTGAAAAGCTTACGCTATACTGCAATGCTGGCTTGAAACCTTGAATAGTACAATGCATGTATGAATGTGAAACGTTGAATAAGACAATGCATGTATAAATGTGAGGAATACTTGAGGGCTGTTTGAAAAGCTTACGCTATACTGCAATGCTGGCTTGAAACATTGAATAATACAATGCATGAATGAATCAGAATCAGAATCAGAATCAGAAATACTTTATTGATCCCCAAGGGGAAATTGTTTTTGTTACAGGTGCTCCTTACAAGTGTAAAAAGAAGAAGATATAGTGCAAACAAGTGTAGAAAGAAGATATAGTGCAAACAGTGGTACAAATATAAGAAATATAAGATGATAATTTACAAAATATATATATGTAGAGACCACACAACATAATTTACAATATATACAGGAACCTTGGTTACAGACTGAACAATGTAGTTATTATTGCACAGATTATTTAAAGATAAATATGTAATAATTTATTTTGAGTTATTGACAGTGGTTGTCTTTGCCATGTTGAGCTGCAGATGGTTCTGCTCACACCATGTGACAAAGTTATCAACAGCAGCCCTGTACTCATCCTCATCACCCCTGCTGATACATCCAACTATGGCAGAGTCATCAGAAAACTTCTGAAGATGGCAGGTCTCAGTGCAATAGCTGAAGTCCGTGGTGTAGAGGGTGAAGAGGAAGGGAGAGAGGACAGTCCCCTGCGGGGCCCCGGTATTGCTGACCACTCTTTCTGACACACAGTGTTGCAGGCGCACATACTGTGGTCTACCAGTCAAGTAGTCTACAATCCAGGACACCAGAGAGGCATCCACCTGCGTAGCTGTCAGCTTGTCACCCAGTAGAGCTGGACGGATGGTGTTGAAGTCAAGAAACCTGACTCTCACAGTGCTCGCCGGCTTATCCAGTTGGGCGTAGACACGGTTGAGCAGGTAGATGATGGCGTCCTCCACTCCAAGTCGGGGCTGGTAGGCGAACTGGAGGGGGTCCAAGAGTGGCTGGACCGTGGGCCGGAGCTGCTCTCTCCAGGGTCTTCATGATGTGGGAGGTCAATACCACGGGTCTGTAGTCCTGTGTGAATGTGAATCCTTGAATAATACAATGCATGAATGAATGTCCACATGTCCACATTTGAGTTAGCGCCATGCTTATCAGGTAACATGGTCACATCATTGTGTTCAGGGTGGGACTAATATGAATCGTGTGAAGTTTGACGGAGATCGGACTATTTACGCCAAAGTTATAGCAATTTCGTGCTTCATGGCGAGACCTCAAAATTCAACGCAGTGGGTGTGCCTTTCCCCATGAGGTAGATCTCTGAATATAACATTACCACGGTCTTAAGGCCTTTATGACCACATTTGAGTTGGATATGGTCAACCTGCCAGGACAAACACGTGTAAAACATGTCATTTCCTGTCGCCACTAGGGGGCGCCATGCCTATAAGGAAATATGGTCATAAGAATGTGTTGAGGGCGGGACTAATATGTGAAGTTTGATGGAGATCTGACCATTAATGCCAAAGTTATTTGGTGTGCCTGGGTCCCTAATAAAGGCTGTAGTAGCATGTGATAGATGGAATGCCTTTGGCATTCCCACCCAATTATTTCTATTGAAACAAGAAACGTGGAGCACATACACTCTGAACCCACAACTTCCAAACACACCCTGCCCCTCCTCTAGGCTGGCCTGCACAGACACATGAACACCGCTAAATATGCTTAATACACATGACATACAGAGTCAAGATACACTGATGATAATAATCAGGTATTGCAAGTTCATTAACAGCAACAGAATGGACCCGGACAGGTGAAGAAAGAAGAAGGCAATATTACATGTCAGGCATTGTGTCACATTCCTTGAAGTGTTGACATTATTATAATAATCCAGAAGTGGTTGCCTCACTTTATGGAATTAAATGACTGATCCTGGTATATCTGAGCTTTCCCAACTTCAAGTCAGCATGACATCATTGACCCAGTGTCCAAACAGAGGGGGCAGATTTGACTTCCAGTTGTACAGAATGAGACGTCTTACTGGCAATGATGAAAAGGCCAAAGCACAGGTCTCAGATCTCTCTGGGTCACACCAAATATTGCCAGCTGCAGCTCAAGGTCTACGGTTCAATTACACATGTACAAAAATGTCTCAAAAATCTTGTCCCAAAATTGTCCCATCCTTGGGCCGATAACACCGCTGACATGTTGGACCAAATTCGGGAAACAGCACAGGTGAAATCTGTGAAGTATTTTGAACTGAACAACATTAGGTCACACATTCAGCTGAAATCCTCTCACCAAAGTCATTCTCCCATTTGGGAAGGGAATGTTGCAAACTTCTTCCCAACAAAATCTATAATTTGAAGGTATCAAAAGAGGTGAGATTGTGGAATATCGAACCGTCTCGCTATCTGAGTGAAAGACATAAAAATGCTATCCTTGAACAGATCTGTCACCTTGCTCAGGCCCTGCCTGGAGCACTGCTAAGTGAGGGCTAGACATGAAAACATAAAAGCCGTAATGATTTAAATATATTTTATTAAAAATGAAAATGGCAAGAACATTCTGGAAATGTGTGGTTTATTATAACCATGATCATTACAACCATCAAGTACCGTCCTTACTGTGCATACAAAAAAATCCCCATAACCACTATCTAACTATTAACTATAAACTCAACATTACCTAACATTTGACCAGCAAACAAAACACAAAAAATAATTGCTAACTGCAAACTAGTCTTGGCATTTAAAGCAGTGGTAGCTGCGCATGTGTTTCCCACATTCACAGCAAATTGACCCTGTTTTTCAGTCCTTTAGTCACTGACATGGCAGCTGAAGTACCTTTATAGTCTTATGACCTCTCTTTTGATCTCTGTTGTTGGCGGGAAGTAATGGGTTTTATTTATTTTGAGGTTATTATGTAATGCTGCAGGTGCTTGTCCTTGCAGGTGCAGATCTCATGGCAGTATCAAGTCACCCTGTGACCTCTGTTCCTGTGCACCGTGATCACACTCATGTTGTTTCCAGATTTTGAGAATCTATCAATATGTGGTTATTTCAAAAGTTCAGCTGCTCCTACCTCACTTCAAGTTTCCACATCACAATTGTTTAAGTTGCATATTAGATCAAGACTGGATTTTAAAGTTGTTGTGATGTCACAACGTTCGTTCAACCCTTAAACAGATTTTTGAGGTGAGCACAGAAAAACTTTGCCCCCTTCAGCAAATGAATGTGAAAATGGTCTTCTAGTGTGCAACTTTGCACGTACATCACTCTGCACAGTGAAGGTCAAACATCTAAGTGAAGTGATAAGCAAAAGTAGAAGTACGAAATCATTTCTGAGTGGAGGCGAGCTCTAACAATTTGACCTAAAACCCACCACCATCAACATTTGGATAAAGAGACCAATGTTCTCTCAAAATGAGGATAGTAGAAAGTGATTCTGGAAGTGGATCAAACAAAACCAGAGCAGGAGTTAAACAGTAAAACTAAGTTATTACCAGAAGAGAGAAAGCTGGATTTCTTTCTTTAAGCTTTCTGGGATCATTTTGGAGTCACCGGATGAAGAATGGTTTAATAATGTGTGTTGCGTGTGTTTAACTGGAAGCAAAATCGCATCACTGCTCAGCAGAAATGGTGAATCAATTGGCTCACACCTGATTGTGCTTTTATCCTGTTTACCAAAGAACTTCTGAGCACAGGAAATGCCGACTGGTTCAGAAATGAGTGATAAATAGGAAATGATAAATTTGTACAGAAATGCTTTATTGAGTTGAGACGAGTTCACAGGAGCTCATAATTCATTTCCTTCACCAATGCAATTCTGCGTAGGCTGCTGGAGTATCAGCAGGGACAACAGCTTCTCATTCACTTTATAGACAAACTTATGCCTCCAGATTCTTAAAAATACATCACACACCTATACAGCCAAACATATGTGTCAAACTAAACAAATGTTACAACTGTGTTACATTAAAACATTGTAATCACGAATAAACACAGTGAACTTCTAACTTATAAATGTTACATAAAGGACACAATCATCAAGATCATGGTCATAATCCTAACTGCTCTGTGCCCATGGATTTGCCGTGTGTGTGGATTCAAGTCAGAGTTCCTCACAGTGAAGAAACCTGAGCAATGCTGCCACCTTCTGGAGGACTTTTGTGGTGCCTCGGATGCATTTATAATTGGAGAAAGGGGTGTGAATTCTGATCCTCAGGGCCCAGCTGTTCAGAAACAAGCTATTCGGATTTTAAATATCAGATAAGATCAAATAATAAAAATACGGTTCTGCTTTTGATCCTGATCAAATCATCAGTGCGTGTTGCTAAAAATTTTTATGTAAGATTGGGATAACTTTGAATTATCCTGATCCCAGCAGTAGGGTGGCTTTATGGTGAATTCCAGAAATAAAAAGCAATAAAACTAAAAAAAAAATTGTCAACTTTTTATACATGTATTCATTTAGTGTCCTTGATTTGTTTAACCGTAAATAGATAAAGTAGACATCAGGCTCCTTATTAAGCCATTCAGCAAATTAAAGATTTTGTCGCCTTAAAATAATCGTAGCTGTCAATATCAAACACAAATGATGTAATTTTGTCTTTAATTTTTTGCTTTATATTAATTACAATGACACAGTCAAAAGTATGTTCTAACAAATGGATCCCCCGTGCTGTTTTCTGTCTCTCCAAAAAAAACAAAACCTATTTATGTGACCCAGCATTGGCTGTTCTACCTGTTGTTCTTTAGCCTATGTTGTAATATGGCCTCCCATTTAGAGCACTGGTTATCTGGATATGGTAATCTTGAATAGTGTATCTTGTATCTGGTATCTAGATGAGGGTAATTCAGTCCAATGTTGCTTTAAAAAAGCAACACAAAAGTAAAAAGGATTAGTTGATCCTGGATGGCAAAACATTGGATTTCCAAATCTGGATGATTCTGATCCAAATTACATTTTTTGAACGACTGGCCCTCAGGAAACAGAGACCTGCTGGTTTTCAGTAAAACCAACTAAACCAGGGAAGTATTTACACACCAGATAAAAGCTAAACCTGTACAACTTAAACCACACACACACTTTTTCTGTTAAATGGCAAAGTCAAATACACCTTTTTCAAAATTGTATACTCACACTTAGTGGATGTACAAATTGGGAAAATAGGGCTTCACAATATATAAACTGAACTCTGGGCGTTAAGAGGGAATTCTAGGTAAATCTTCCTTGATGTAAATGTCCCCTGCAGATGCTTTTTGGGGTAAGGGCTTCCTGGATAGTCATTTGACAGCAAGCCCAGACCGCAAAAAGACCTGAAAAGAACAAGATCAGCTCAGCTGATATCACGGTCACGATCATACACAGTTGGCCCAGCATCTGAAACACACAGTTACAGATCCGTGAGACTGAACGTAAATTAGGAACAAAAAGAGTCATATATATATATATATATAGAAAACAAAGTCTCCTGATGCACTAAAACACCTCAGACAGATTTGACTCCCAAATGCACATTATCCACTGCTTCGGCCAGTTAAGGCAGAAAGCGTGTAAAGCGTAAAATGGACAAATGTTCCACTAAAGCAGACAAAAAACTATTTACACGTGGGAACACAATCAAGAGTGCAGACATTTTCAGTCTGACCTCTTCCAATAGGCCTCAGTGTCAGTACCATTAGATTTAACTATAGGACATATAAGACACTGTGGGATGAGTGTAATAAAGGTTATATGAATCTCTGAGTCCATTTGAATATATGAATGATCTCTGACTGCCCTTTTTAACATAAAAGGTTATTGTTAACAGGTCAGCACCAGCTTGTACATCCTGACGTCATCTCAGTGTTTGTACAGTTAATGTTTATTGTATTGCTTCTTGCTTTTGTTCATATATAGGAGTAAAGACATTCCACATCTGAAATAAGGTATTACACATAAATGTACTCGTCTCAGATTTCAGCTTGATTTTGAGTTTAAAGAGAGACTACAGCGATCGTGTATGATTATAATCTGATGCTGACCTGCATAAATCAGCCACTGATCACTCTGTGTGGACTGATCAGTACTGATGATCGTGTATTTCAACAAAAACACAGCAAAAACTGAATGGGAAGGGGCGAACAGAAGATGGAATAAGAAGAGACCACATACACCAAATCCGATACACAAATGTATCACCAAAACTCATCAGTAGAACAAACCAGGAATCTCTAAACACTAGGAATTATAGTTGCAAGATTTGTGAAACACTGGTGTCTGCGCAGCTTCCTCTTTGTGCTTTACCCTCATCACACCTCACACCTCAGAGAGCCAGTCACTTGCAGCGGGGTGTAATGTCAATTAACACGATATGAAGTACAAAAGCATTTGAGGTTGACGTATTTTGCTACTCTATGAAGAAAGGGAATTCAGTGGAACTGGAGCACCTGTGAATAACACTGTAACGTCCCAGAGCATGCTGGAGCTGGAGTTTCTGTCAGAAGACGAGAATGACGTACTGTTTGTGGATTAGAAAAGGGGGAGGAAATAAAGTCAAAAAGGTGAGGATACGAGCACATTTTATGTGAAATGGTGTTTCAAATTATAAATTGGAACAAAGCCACAGAAGGTAATGTGGGTTCAGGGTGGTCAGATGTTAAATGTGGATCCACAATACACCTATTACCCAAACAGTGGACAGCTGACATGATTTCACACAGGTGCCAAATAGTAAAAACTTGCTGGCTGCAGGAAAATGTAAAATATGTCATGTGTGGGGCCTGTCATTGATCATGAGGTGGAATATCTGTGTTATTGTTCTAGTAAAATCTGATCTTTTAACAATGAGTGATGTGGGTTTGTTTAATGAAGTGCTACAGCCAAACAAAGATGCTGCAGCCAGTGCGGACACAAGAGAGTAGACCACACTGGATGATCTTCATGTGAGCTGTCCATGGTTCTGAAAGCCTCACACCAGCCCTGCCGGTAAACGCCCTAAAATCCCCCCACCTCCTCTCACGACACTGTGCATGTGTGCAAGTGTGTATGTGTGTCTGTTTGTGCGTCTGTCTGTCTGAATGTGTCCGACAATGTGTGTGTGTGTGTGTGTGTGTGTGTGTGTGTGTGTGTGTGTGTGTTTAAGCAGGATCTTCTTGCTGCATGCAACATGCATCCCTCCTGGGCTTTTTCTTGTAGCAAGGGGTTGCACTGTCAATTCATCGTGCCTTCACCCACGTCACCTGGCCAGCAGCCTACTTACTACCCACTGGAAAAAAAAAAAAACCTTCCTCTATTGATGGATGTGCTCGTAATCAGTGGGAGATAAACACACACACACACATACACACAGATATGACACACCACCAACACTTGACAAACACTTTGAACTTTCACTGTAAAGAGATGATCCACAGGCGAATTCAAAGTTTTGGAAAAAGACGAAATCTCCACGCATCACCAACGTTTGGCTGTGCGCGTCGGCAGGTCGCCGAGCTGCGAGCAACCATGACGCGCACAATCTTGAGCCACAATAACTGATAGCCCTGTTACTACAACACAAATCCTCATCAGCAGTTCAAAGACAGAGAAAAAAGCTGGCACACGAACAACATCACGTAAAATGCAAGAACAAATGGCCAGTAGCTGTATTAATTTATGAGATGTGAGATGAGGGAGAAGGTGCTCGTTACCTCTGTGCGTCTAGATGCGAGCGCTTGGAATAGGTCGGGATTGTGTAAAGCCCTTGGGAGGAAGAAAGAATCAGAAAAAATGCAAATAAAACAAGAGTATAATCACATGTAGCTAATGGCAAAGAGATAGACAGCACATAGCGTTACGCAGGGAAAACAACACAATACGTACACACAAAGATCATACGAAGAACAAACAGCCGGGGCTGTGCACATCAAATCAAATCAACACAACAACAACAACAACAAAAAAAATGTTCTCGAAAATGTTATTCCACAAGGCTAGTCACTGGCAGGTATCATCCCACAGATGCGCTGTGGATGAGGAGGAAAAAAAAGCATCCTTATATACACACCTCCCTTACTATCGCTGATGCTCGAAGGGTTGGGGCGACGTGATGCCACTGTGATCATTTTCACTTCTGCATTTTGATTCACCTCTATTTTCGATGCATTTTTGGAGGAAATACACTTCCATTTTGTACTCGTTTCCATCCTTTCTGTAGGAAATACTGCAAAAGCCCCAAATGGAAGCCACTCAATTCCTCCAGTCTGCGATTGACCCGCATTGACGTCATTGCGTCATTAGGTCTCCCCTGGAAACACGGGGCTCCCAAAAATAGCAACACATTAATTCAGCCTGCGCTGGGGTTGGCTTGGCGGGGGTGACTATTTGTATCAATCCATAACCCCTCATCTGATTCTAAGCAATAATACAGTCCTCTCTCTCTCCCTCTCTCTCAAGGACGAGCTGATCACGACTCACGGCTATTTTTGGAAAGAGGGAGAGAGAGGAGAGAGAGAGAGAGAGAGAGAGAGAGAGAGAGAGGGAGAAAGAGAGGAGAGGTGGGTGTGATGAGAGACGCCCGCACCTCTGCTCTCCTCTCTGCTGGCTGGCTGAGAAACAGAAACAGCACCACGGGGATAAAAATAGCAAAAGAGCGGTCATCCAGCCCAGCCAGCAGCAGTGGGGGTGTGGGAGGAGAGGCAAGACCCTAAACCTAGTTAACGGCCATCCACTGTGGACCGACCTGTCAGAGGTGGCCTCTGTAGCTATTCATTCATTTCTCAAAAACACAGCTGTTCATTCATTCATTCACTCACTCATCCATTCACTGCAATCAAGACAGAACCCTTCACACCACAGAAGCTGATTCCCACTGCAAGGCCATGTCAGCCTCCAGCACGGTCACACTGAGTTGCCAGCTGGCCACTGAAACTACATCATCTTGTTTGTCCCCTTGAAGCCCCAGATTATTCACTCCCAAAGCAGAGGTGACACAAAACTACTCACTTGTTTTTAATCTATCTATTAACTTGCCTCTGGTGTCATGACATGTCTCTGCAGTGAGGCAGGTGCTGCACAGGGACGCGTCTCTCATTGTTTTCAGGCTCATGTGCAATTGCAATGTTCATGAATTACAATTAGAAATCATAAAACATCAAATTAATTGTACTATCAACTTTCCTCGCAGCCATTAATGCTCAAAATGGCAAGCCAGGCGGATGTCATTGTTTTAGTTTTGATGTTGCCATCTCTAACAATGGCCATGTCTAATCTAACAGCTATTATTATACTCTATGTTGATAGTGAGCTTTGTGCCTGCAAGTGTTAATCTTAAACTGCTGATGCCATCTACTGGTTATTTAAGAGACCTGCATATAATAGAAAGTCTGTTGCATCATCCTTGGAGCAGCACAGGTAGAAGCAGCCTTTGTCACTCCCTAACCTGGTGGTGCAGTTTGGTGTTGTGTTGGTATTGGAGGAGTTGGAAAATGATGGGGTGGAGACATAGTCTGCTTTTCTTTCTCTCTCCTGTCCTGCTGGAAATTGGGAATTGATTAATGGACACCGTGACCTTTTTCTTTTTTTAAATTTACATGTATTATCCTCTGCTGTAGATAGATGAATGTTGGATTCCTTCTGACAGGCAAAGATCCGCACACAATGAGAGCAGGGAAGAGCTGAGCCCCGGCTGAGGATAAGTGACACCCAAGAAGCTGCAATGGGCTCCACAGACAGCAGGTGGCAGGAGGGAACACTATCTGGAGGCAAACCTGTTGCAGCACATCCATAAAGTATAGTGCAGCTTATGTAAGCCTTTTTTTTCTGATGAGCTGCCAAAGCATGAGCCTCTGCAAGTTGTAAATAACTCTGTTCGTGAATATGCATGCTCACTGAAGCACTGATACTTAACACATTCGCATATCTTAGCCACGAGCCACCAGAGGACGTCCAACACAAAAAGACAGCTTTTTTTAATATTTGTTTTTAGAGACAATGCTAATTGTGTGAAACAGGAAGGGGGGGGATTTTCCTGACTCATTTACTCTGCATATCTGTACGTACATTTGAGAGCCCGCATCTTTTATCCCAACACACTAATTACAGCTTCCATCATTAATACCAGATCTATTTTTTTCCTACCCCAAATTATCCAGCTCATCTCATACTAATGTGTCTCTATCTTCTTATCTCGGCTCTCGGGACTCATCATGAGATCCACAGTAGGAGAAACAGTAGACATTTTGTATATTACACTGCTGATTGAAACCAAAATTGCCCGTCTTAGTGATCAATTTCAGAGGCTTTCAGCGTGTTTTTAATTGCACCATTTTGCGCCCATATGGTTCAAATATAACACAGTAGGGTACCTTGGGAGACATCAGTGAAATCGCCTTGGGAGAAAATAACAGCAGCAATATCTATCCCCAGCCACAGAAATTAAGAGCAGACGCTGGCATCCATTACAGCTCCTGACGGTAAGCAGTTTAGCTCAGCCTGCTGTAAATCACTGCCACTGGAGACGTGCGCTCTGCACTGGCTTTATGTGTGGTTTTATCTCCACATATTCCTGATTTATCAGCTGTTCCATTTTGGCGAGGAATAAAAGTACCACAGCTTCACCTGGTGTAGCGCCTCTGCACTAAAGAATTTATTGATTTATTCGCCAGAGCAAGCTATTCTTTGCATACAGTAGGAGGTTTCTGATGTTTGTCCTGCATCAGAAGGGTGTGTGTGTCTCTTTAACAGCTTTATAAAGGCACTGCAGGGAGACATAGACTAGTTCATTTTCAATTAGCCAGAGACTCGCATTAACTGAAGATATTAAAGAGGAGAGTAATGCTGTTGTACAAGCCAATAGTCTGTGAAGGCCGGAATCTGCTGAGCCTGCATTGTGTACACGCAACACACTGACGCTAACACACACCAACCCACAAACACACTTGCCTAGTTTGAAGCTCAAAACACCAGTCCCCGATGTATGTTCTTATAGGGACACACTTGTCATGCAGTCAGAGCCATTTATGGGTAAAATGGCTTCACAGTTGCATTTGGTGTTACATGTTTTGCTCACTGGGTTGCTCCCTGCAGATTTCCAGGCAGCACGCTTCAGATTCCATGGGGAGCACCATCAAACCCCCACAGCATACATAGAAGAGCACCCAGCAGATTCATATATGATATTCTGAATACATTAAATTTTACAGACAGTCCTGTAGAGCCCGACAATGAATAACAAGTTGGACCGGTGGACGGAGAACGGCAGCAGAGCACAGTAGCTGCAGGGGACAGTGAGAAGATGGCAATTTAAATGAGGCACCTTGCTGAATTGTAATGTACGTGGTGCGCATTTGGTCAGAGATCAGCTGATATGGTGAACATAACTCACGCGTCCAGCCTGAGCTTCACTAAGTGGATTAAAACATTTGGAGGCACACTTTCCTACATATGCCCCGCATGCGCTGTGTATAATTCATGCATCTTTAATGCATAATTCATGCATCTTAAATTATCTATACGATCCTTAGTAATCCCTCATAGTATCTTGTTTCATGTATCATACTTGTGCATGTGTAACTACTGTAGCTCTGTCGTCCGGATGGGAATGCCACTGGGCCTTATAAAGAATTGAATGTCCCTTTGGTCAAGTAGATAGGAAATGGAGACACCCACTGAGACGCTGTTAATGCAGTTTTATTCCTTGTTCTTCAAAGCTAACCTCATAAACAAAGTATGAGCCACTGCAGCATTGAAACCAGCAGCCCCTGAATGTCAAGAGAAAGACTGAACGTGTAGACTTACAGGTGCATGTGTATGCTTAGCCATACTAGGCTCTTTGGAGGGCAATGTCGGTCCATCACTTTGGTCCAGACTGAAATATCTGTACAACTTTTTGATAGATTAGTTTTACACAGATAACCATATTGCTCAAAGAATGAATCCTAATCACTTTAGAAATCCCCTAATGTCTCCCGTAGCGCCACCAGTGGGTCAAAGTTTTACGCTTTTCGTGAAACATCTGAATGTGTCCTAGATGGATCGGCACCAAAACAGATACACTCCTGGCACCAAAGTCATGACACTCTTTATCTCTTTCTCTCTTAATCTCTTTTACCTACAGAGGTAATGGGACAAGATTTTGGTATCTCAAGTGTTCTGGTGTCCATTTGTAGTTTATTTGTAGTACAAGTAGTCCTGACCAATCATGCAGGGAAACAGTCTGTGTACAGAGGTGGAACGGACTGGCTGAAATGCAACCTCTGTCATCTAATGATGAGTTAGCTTTACATTAGCTTTGTCTTAAATGTATCTGTATTCATATGCAGATATCTGTTTATATAGATTAGCCAAAACAACCAGTGCACGGAAGATGAAGTCTTGGCTCAGACATTCGTTGGCCCTCACCCCTACAGGCTTTAATGTCGTAAGACTGAAAGTCGATGGGTTCCGATGTTGTGACGCTCACAGTAGCTAGAAGATGAAGCCTAAGGACCCATACACATTCCGCTCTTTTTTGTGGCCTAAAATCCATTGTTGTCAATGTAGAGGTACGGAAAGCGCACTCAAATGCAAGAGCGAAGCCGTTATGGCACGCCAGTGTTCCCAAGTACCTATTTTTCAAGGTGTAAAGGCTGATTTGAGATAAACAAAGTTCAGCTTTTGGAATGCAGCAGCACACGGTGCATATCATTTGATGAGGAACAACCAATTGCAGGCAGCAGATATCTTTCCTTTCTTTGGGCAAATGGGGGTGAGATTAGTTAGGTTAGTTAGGTTTAGGGTACGAATGTCGGGGCAAGCCAGTCAGAGGCAGAGTAAGGCAGAGTAAGGTGGATCATACCTTCTCAATCTGAAGGACCGCAAATTCACGTCTGGTGTAATCTGCCATCACGCATTTAAATGTTGGCAAAAAAGTAGCACCAGGTGCCCAGCCGTGTTCTGGCAGTAAAGGACACGATGGCATGTGTCGCGGCCCTGATGACTTTAGTGATCTTCCGACTTTTCCTCAAGTGCCACCATGAGATTTTATATGAAATGTCTTGACAACTACTGGATTGATTGACATGAAACTTGGTACACAAATTCACATCCCTCTTTATTTGAAAAATAACTGACTTTTGACTGATAACAATAACTGACTGACTGACTTTTCATTGAGTGTCACCACTGGGTCACCTTTCTATTTTGTGTAATACTGTGGTCAGTGTTTTGTATTTAGCACTGATTAGCAAATGTTAGCATGCTAACACGCTAAACTGAGGTGGTGAACATGGTAAATTTTACACATGCTTAAGATGTACCTGACATTAGCATTTAGCTCAAAGCACCACAGAGACGCTAGCGTGGCTGTAAACTTGTAATCTTAGTTTTGTAATCTTATAATTTGTGTGTGTAACTTAATTTTTCAGGTTTCTGTTTGTCAGAATGTGTGAAATCTGGTGATTTTACATCTTCAGCTCCTCAAAAGTGAAGCCAAAACATCTTGAGCGCCCCTGGTGACTGGCTGCGAGATAGGTTATAAACCCTGCCTCATCTATGTTAGGGGGCGAGACATGAAGCAAACCAAAATCTCGAAAATTTTCCCAAAGATAGTTTCTGTCAGTTTACTTAGTTGTTATCACGCTGATGTTTAAGTGTCACCGTCTTTGATAAGTTTGGTTATAACTAGTAATTTGATGTTAAAAAAGGGGACTTGACAGCTGTGTGTGCCAATCAGTATGCTCGCTATCAGTGGCGCTGCTTGCAAATGGTCGGATGTGTGTATAGGCAGGAACTCGATAATGGAGATTGCTACTGCTCGGACACTGGCTCCAAATGACGTCACTAGCACAAGATGGCAGCGGCTGTATCTGGGAGATTTTGGCTGAATTGTTTCTTACACTAGCGGTAAGTGAAGACGTGTCGTACATCTTTAAATGCAGTCTATGTGTGTGACACATTGTTTGATTTTCATGCAACATACCGTACCTATGAAGCAGCTATGAGCGGGTCAGCCCAGGAGAGTCCATGTCAGCGCCAAGTTCCATTAATTACCTTGAGAGAGGAGTCTAAATGAGTTGATTGTTCTGGAAGTGAATTAGCAGAAAAGCTATTGACTGGTGCAGAATGTGGACATCTAACAGGATCACTCCAGTAATTACTAGACACGAGCTACAGGATGGTAAAACTGAGAGAAAGCTACAGTCAGGGTTTGTCTTGAGAGTTCCACCTGACTCATCTGCATTGCTTACCTGCTGAGTAGGACGGGAAAACAGGCCCCACTGTGGGAGTGTAATTCACTTCTCAGCAATATTAAAGCAATATCATATATCATCGCTTGTATAAGCATTCAGTGTCCCGCTGTTCGGCAAATATTGATAAAGTTGCATCATTCAGAGGAAAAAGAATGAAGCTCTTTGTCAAGCAGCGGATGGAATGATTTTATACTCTGCCTTGCAGTGTGATGGATGATGAAATGCTGGCCTAAAAACCAAAAGTGAACAAACAAAACAAAACAGCAAACTCGGCTGGAATACCCAAAGGACAGTCACTGGAGAAGGAAAAAGGAGATTGATATTCTATCAACAGAGTTTGTTTGTTTTTCTGTGAATCTATTGAGAATATGCCCACACATATTAATAGAGGAAAAACTCTATATGAGCTATTTTTTTCTTGAAGACATCTGTCAGCAGTATTGCTCCCCAGAAACCAGTCCTGTGCGTTTTATTTATGTGAGGATCAAATATTTGTACGCATTTGTTCTTGCTTTGGTGTATGTAATATTACTATCAATATGTTAGAGTGAGCACATCATATATACCACTCAAGTCTGTGAGGAATATGTCCCATATCAGGTTGCAAGGTTGGCAGAGCTGCAAGTCTGGGAAGTGTTTCTCCCAACTGTAAATTCACGTTTAGATGTATAGTTTTGACAAATACCTCGGAGTTTCTAAACTCAGAAAGACTCACATTTTCTATGTAATTTAAAGAAATAAATCAGTATGTGTCAGTTATAGCTCCTTACAAATTATGTTGATTTAACATTTTTGCATATATATTTTTTTTCAGAGTAAATACAGTCTATGTTTTGTGTTGCAGGCAGCCATTAGTTTCATTTCATTTCCATATAGTATAAAAATCAGTTTGAAACAGTGTCATTAAACTTGCTTTAGTTCTGTAGTCTGTCACAGACAACACTGAGTCTGCAATCATTTTTAATAGAAACAGTTTCTGTGCAGATTAATGTGAAAAGTCTGCACTACATCACTTCGTAACTGCAATGTAACTTTGAAAGAAAGAAAAAGTGCAGGCTTGATTGTCAGCGTGATGGATTGCACAACTCAAGAAAGTTTCAAGAGTCAGCTAACTGATTTTGATACCGTATGGTAATGAACGGGAAGAGTAGAGGAAGCGTATTAAAATTCGAAAACACAATAGTATCATTTGCAAAATGGTTGTAATGGTTCTGAGAGTAGATATTTAAACTCAAAAAGCAGGACAGAGCAGGTGAGGTAACAATGACGATAATGAAAGCAGACAAACCTATAAAGAAGAACAAGCAGGCCAGCAAGAGAAGAGGCTGGAACAATATGGCTGCTGGAGCACAGTAGACACTCTGGCTGAGAACTAAGGTTTGACACTGAAAAATGTTGTGGTGAGGGTTGAGTTGGTATAAAGCACAGCTACCAGATACATTTTTAAGCCCCTGTATTGTTCTTTGGAGGTTCTGTACTGCTTTTAATCTTAGTTTAGCTTAATTTGCTGGGGAAAGAATAAAAACACTGCGTTAAAGGTCCAGTGTGCAGGATTTAGTGGCCTCTAGTGGTGAGGTTGCAGAACCGCAACTTCTCATGTGTGCCAAGCGTGTAGGAAAACACATGGCTCATTCTAAAGCCCAGTTCAGACCAATGATTCGCGACGATGCAAAACCGTTTAGAGCACTGCAGAGAAAAGTTGCAGTGGTGTGAACTGGCCGTATGAGCTCGACTCAAGCTAGGTGATGGTGTCACCTGCAAATCTGCTGGTCAAATTGCTTGCAGCCAGTGGTAGAACTTAAGGCACCTCACTTGTTTCAACAGCCATTTGGCTTGTAGGGAAGTCTGCTGGTCAAGTCAAAATGACCACAGAAGGCGTATTCGCTTGCTGCTTCAATAAGCCTGAAAAGCTGGAAATTAGAACAGAAGTACAGAGAGTTGTTGCATAGAGATGATACACTGTCTCATTTGGTTGCATTGGTGTGAACAGGCAGGTTTTTAGAACATTGCAGAATGGTGCATTGCAAGTAGTTGTTTGTTTCAGCTTGTCTTGTCATAAATCTTGGTCTATCTTGGTCTAAACTGGGCTTAAGGTACCAAAAAACACACTGATTCTTATTTTCAGGTGATATACTAATGAAAACAAAGTTCTAAATGTTATTTACCATTTCAAACAATAGATGCCTCTAAATCCTAAACACCAGACCTTTAAAATAGCCTATAAACTGTATTTCAGTAGGATGACACATTACAGCCATGGCTCAGAACCTTTTCTCTGTGTGCATGGAAATATTCCAGATTTGAAAAGGTAAAATATTGTGTTCCTCAGTGAGCATTTAATACAGATTCTGAATCTTTTAAACCAACATTTTGTAAGAAATGATTTATAATCATTCGTATTTTAGATAAAAGTGTCATTTAGAAGTGCACTTACTCATCCATGATATTATCTGGCATCATTCAAGGGCACCCAGGCTCAAAAATTTAAAAACAACGTAGAGCTCTATGCCACCTGTAATGGTTCTGTAGCACTGTTTGACAAAGGCGCTGTATAGCACCTTTAAAAGATGTGTGCCATATAGCAGGGGGTTTGAACCCGAGGGTGGGGGAGCCCCTCTGTGCAGAGTTTGCATGTTCTCCCGGTGTCAGCGTGGGTTTTCTCTGGGTACTCTGGCTTCCTCCCACAGTCCAAAGACACGCAGATTAGGTGAGAGACATGATAGGGTAATTGGTGACTCTAGATTGGCTGAGAATGTGAACATTAATGGCTGTTTGTCCCTATAGCCCTGTTTCAACCGAGCAGTACGGTACAGTTCAGCTTAGTTAGGTACGCTTTCTTTCTGTTTCCACTGTGAAAAGTTGTGGATGGTACCAATGAAACCATTCCATACCGTCCCCAGTTTTGGTCCCCCCTCTGTTGGGGTACCTAGCACACAGAACTGATACTAAAAGGTGAAGCTGTGAACACTGCAGTTTGTTGATTGGTCAATAGCGGATGGTCACTCTGCTCAAGGCTGAGTTGTGGCTGGTTTTGAGGCTCATGTGTTCATACCGTGGCAAGTTTAATTAATAGACTAACTATAAAATGAGGGATGTTTAAGGATGTTTTGCCGCCTCTCGCAGCAGCTGGAGTCAGAGAAAAGTAACTTAATTCACTGGGCTGACAGCTGGCGACTTTAAAGGTGGAACATTTATTTGTAATGTTACTCAGTGCTGGAGGTGAAGCTGTGAATCAATCAACACACCCTATGACAACTTTAACTTTAGTTTTTATGTGACATACACTTTTAGTAATGATTGAATCTTCAAGCTTTTATATAATTATTTTGGCCAGATTATGTGAATGGCATATATTCTAATCCTCACTTGGAGAAAAAAAAAGCATCACAGAGCTTTGTTCCCATGGGCTACAGCAACATTAAACCCCTGAGCTTGCCTGAGAAGGACTAAATACACAAACCTGCTATTTTTAAATATCCCATGGAGAGAGACTCACTGCAGCCTGTTCTATTTTGTTCTGAAAATGTGGGCATGCAGATTCGTTCTGTGGACGGGGCAGACTGATAAAGGAGGAAATACAGTGAGTGCTGGATGGAGCAGTGAGTGACAACAACCCCGCCCACATTTAAGAGTACTGTTTGCCGTGGAAACACTAAACAGACCTAGGGTCTAGATGCCATGTCTGAAGGGTTACTTTTGGTTCCAAAGGTACCATACCGAAAGTGTTTGGTGGAAATGGGGCTCATGTGTCAGCCCTGTGATAGTCTGGTGTCCTGTCCAGGGTGTACCCTGCCTCTCGCCAAATGTCAGCTGGGATAGGCTCCAGCCCCCCCGCGACCCCAATGGGATAAGCTGTGACAGACAATAAATGAATGAATGAACAAATAAGTTGAAATACTGAACTTTGTTGAATAGTGAAAGCTTCCTGAAGCCCCTCTCTCCCTTTAAAGGTGAACAATGGTTTCGTCCACCTCTGCACAAAATGCAGCTAGAGCCAAGTGACTGCTTCTGCTGCTGGAGCACCAACGCACACATCTTTCCCCAAGACACCCTTAACAATTTAGCACCCATTAGTTCCTACTATGACAAGGTAAAAATTCTGCTGTGAAAAAAGGCCTATTTGCTGCAAATATTTAACTTAATTTTGAGAATGTTTAATACGTTGAATGGCTCTAAACACTATCCTGAGTGTTAGCAGTCCTTGCACTGGAAAAGAGACAAGCCAGAAGCCCAGGACTGCCGTGTGTTCAGACTCCTTCATCATTGCAATGAGGAACAAAACATAGCACCGTAGCACCTTGTTGAAAAGATCTCAAACTAATTCAGGATTTCAACTTGAGTTGCTGAATGTGTTTATTAACGTAGAAAGCTCAACCTCTACTGTCAGATCACCACTAGCTGCGTGGGCAACAGAGGTTTAAGCCCGATGATTGGATGTTTCTTACCGCAGTACTCCTTGGGACGCAAAGTTGTCTTCCCTCCTTAAGATTTTATCTGCGGGCATTTTTACCCTTGACGCTTTATCAATAAAACCAGACTTTTTTAACACAGTTGTTCATGGACTGCTAGAGAGTTTCACGTCCATCCAAGAGTTGAAAATGCACCTTATATAACCCTGTTCCACTCGGTGCTTTATTCTGTTGTATATACCTTTCTCACTCTTTTCTTCCTTTTTACTTAGCTTTTCTTTCTCTTCTTCCACACAAACACACACACACACACACACACACACACACATACAAAACAATACAGCAGTCACCTGGCTGGGACTGCCTGGAGAGAAAATGTCAGTGTGATCCACTCGTTCTCCACCTTCTCAGCAGGGAGTCTGAGGGATATGTATGTGTGTGTGTGTGTGTGTGTGTGTGTGTGTGCGTGTGCACGGATGGGTGCCTCTCTGAGTGTTCATGCATGGCGCGCATAAGTGAAGAAGCAGCTGGAGTCCTACCACTGTTATCAGCCCTCCTGAGGGACGAGGGAAGGACACTGGAGAACTGCTTGTGTAAGATTCATTCTACATGTTGTTAGAGATGTGATGGAGGACACGAGTCCGCCTGCAGTTGCAACCTTTCTCCTGCGTGAGGCAGCAGAGATACAGCCCTCCGTTCCTCCATGATAGCACAGTGATGACTGGCACTGCCGCAGCACTGACACACATAATGGAAGCATGCGCACACACATATGTGCACACACTGAGACGCTCACTGGGGCCAACATGCTGGACACAGATTTAGACTGGACACAGTACATCACTGGGTAGTCAAGTCTCTTCATTCCAAAGTGACACAGATGGCGATGGTGTATAAAGTATGTGGACAGGGAGGAGGAGTAGGTGGTGACGGACTAGGAATTGTTATAAATCTTTGTCTTGTATGGAACAAAGAGATTCCATCCCACACCAACAGACGAAGGCTGTTTGTGACACCTTTGTAAGACAGCGGGTACAGATGTGTGTGCGGTTGATTGATGGTAATATTTTGCTTGAAGAATTGGAAATAGGGTTAGGAATGCATTGAAGCAAGACCGAGTGGGCATGAAACACTCTCCTTCCTGAAACTACGCTTAAAGGATAAATATGATTCTGTCCTTGAGGAGGAAAGGGAAAGAGCCGCAGAATATGATAGTGTCCTCATGTAATGGGGAGAATGGAAGCCGTTGTGTGAAATCATTCACACACCGAGCAATCCTTCAAGCACTTATCACAGAATGATTGACTTTCGAGACATTTTCACTTCATTTCGGAGCCGTTCTCTTCAGCCAAGCAGCCCCCGTGATGAGTGACAGGCCACACGTTACTACCTCTTGCCCCAACAGGTGGTGCATAATGATGTGTTTTGGCCACGCACACACACACGCATACACACAAATTGAGGGCATGTAATCAAGAACACCTGCAGCCTTGACAGTTGACACTAAAATTATAAATATTAAATGGTAATTTGGATATGCTAAATATGCGGCATGCTAATTAACTAAAGCGGAAGCGGCAAATGTTTTAACAGTGAAACTCATTGGGTTGCTGGCTCAGTATTCTCATAAATAGATTCATGAGGCAACATTAAGTGGTCCACTCAAGGTCCGCTGAAAATTCACTCAACGGCCAAGGTGGTGTGTGGAAAATAATGAGATCTGCCTTTTGGTGATCATTAAAGGGTATACATGCTTTTTATATTTACCTCTGCCCTCTGCGTCCCCGTCCCCCACTGTCCTATATGCTGACTAATGCTTTGTGTGTTTGTGGCGGGGCTCAGGGAGGTCAGAGGCTGAAAGAGAACGGAACCGAGTGGTGTGTTTTTGCGCATGTGTGTGTGCATGGCTTGAATGCCTATGTGTGTGCAGTGTGTAAATCTCACAGCACAGCTCAATAATGAGTGGCTGATTAATGACTCCAGTGCACAGAGGGCATCTTGTTGTCCCGTGGCTTACTGCAGGGGCTCGACCCGGGGCGACACACGATGCACACACACCTATACTCACCATGTTGTCTCCTTACTACGTGTTTCATCACCTCTATTAACTTTCACTGGTCGGACTCAGAACATATAGACCGTTTCAAGGCGTCTCTTGGTTGCTAGAAAACGACATTGCTGTTCCACTTTGACTTCCAGTCCCTACTGCACGAAAACAGCATATGAAACGCTGAACTTTAGACCTCCTGAACTGAAATACACGCTGTGGGAAATAGCAAAATTAATTGCAGGACTCTGCTGCTCAATGGTAGGCTGTTGCCTTTGATAAGGTTCAAAGCTGATGTCTGAAATGACAGTCTACTGCTTCCTTAAAGAAATGAACCAGCGCAAAGTGTAGTTTGCAGCAGTCAAAAGAAAGAAGTGGTCACCATCAGGAAACTGTAGCGCTCATTTCATTACATAAGTGAGATTGTTAAAGCCAACAATCGCTAGCCAACTGTCTACAGAAGATTGAAGAGCATTTGTTTGTGTGTGCTTTATCCCTGTCTTGTCATTTTCATTTTCACTAATCCATGTAAAAATCAAGATGGCAGCCATCTCTGAAGTCAGTTTACAGCCGATCCAGACACAAATGTGGACAAGGCACAAAAGCTGACACATTTCTGTGATTGAAACTTGTTTATTTATACTCAATAATGTTTGTAGTTTAATATGGCACACAAATTTGACTTGTTTTAGCAATAGTAACAAGCTATGGCACTGTTAAGTCGGAAATACCTATTTGAGAACATTGGGACTTTTTTTAAAGACTATTGTTTGGGGCTTTTTGCCTTTAATGACAGGACAGTTTAAAGTGTGAAAGATGGGGACAGGGAGACGGCATGCAGCAAAGAGCCACAAGCTGGAATCCAGCCTGCGGCCACGGCGGCAAGGGCCATGCCTTTGTACATGAGACACCCACCCTACCCAGTGACCCACTGGGCACCCTGACATTGGGACTTTTTTTGTTGTTGTATTGCGGTGTTTCACACAGGTCAGAGCAGGGAAAGTTAATACACAGTTACAAAACAAACAAATCACAAGGCCTTTAGATTTATTGCATCATTTGAAATTTGCTTTTGCACAGCCACATTCAAGTACTGAAATTTCGCAACCGTTTTAAACAATGTTTGACTTGAACAGTGACCCAAAGAGTTACGAAACACTAAACAAATGTTTTGTTTTTGCACAACAATGTTCAGACACTGAAACTGGTTTATACTTTATTACACACTTGTGATTACTGAAAATAAACCCATTATCTCTATTGATTTCCCAAACTACTCACTGTTCAAGACATTGCTTAGTTTTTTATACAAATCAGGCCCTACTAATCTCAGAGAGCTAGGAGAAATCAAACATGCCCACCAAACAAAGGCTCAGGTCCCAGGAGGTTAGGGAAGCAGTAGAATTTTATTTCTAACATCAAGTTTGTACTTTGTTGAATGGAACAACCCACCATTGAGCAGCAAGGTCCTGAAACTAATTTTGCCATTTCCCACAGTGTGTATTTCAGTTTAGGAGGACTAAAGTTCAGTATTTCATACGCTGTTTTTGTGCAGCAGGCCTAGTGGCTGAACCAGAGGTCTAAGCGGAGCAACAGTGTCAGTTCCTAGCAACCAAAAAATGCCTTGAATGGTCTGCGGGCGCCTTTTTTTCTCAAAGCGACACTTTGACTTGTCACAGTGAGGAAAGCGCAGGTGTTACTAATAACATTACTGATGCCTCCCTTCCCAGTGTCACAGAAAGTCATGAGCCAGCATGCATAATGCCAGGACCCTGAAACTGCAGCGGCTAAATAGAATTCAACTATTATAAATTTCATTATTTACACCTGTGCTTCTCCTCTCCTGCTGTCAACATCTTTGGTGAAAACGTCCTATTGTTGCAGAGAACACTGACCACAGACCATTATAGTTTGTTTATGAAGCTGCCTTTCTTTTGTTCAGTGTCCTTCAAATGAAGCAACCCACTGCAATACTGACAAGATTCTTGAAGTAAACATAAACAGGATTACGCTGGATTTCAATAGGCTGCTGCATCGCTACATATTTACTCCCAGAGAAACCTTTGCTAACCACTGTGACAGCCCATAAACACAAAAAGGAAAAAACATCCAGTTGGCTTGCATGATGCAAAAGTCACATAACTGTGCGATTACATTGTGGAAGTGGAAGTTTGCCAGATGGTTTGTATTTGTTTGTGTCTGTGTGTGTGTGTGTGTGTGTGCGTGTTTCACATATGTGTATATAGCACTTTTAAACTGTAATGTGTGACACCACACAGCTCAGCAATCAGCTCTTGGAAATCTAAATGGTGAGCCACTGGCAGCCCGCCTCATGTTCTGACTTGTGGGATGTTAAGTGGCTTACCAGCTTCCCCTTAAAATCCCATGAAAGCCCAGTCCCTGTCATCAGCAGTCTAACTTGTGCTTAGAGCCTTGGGATTCAAGAAGATGGCAACCCATTATTGTAGACAGCAAGAGACTTAACTGTGAGGGATTACTAAGAAGAACACTCCGAAGGGATAGCATCTTCATCAAATATAATTAACATGATTCCTACTTTTGCCAAGTTGAAGATAAGAGCCGTGATTAAAGGAAGCTGTGTCAAATGTGCAATGGATGCTTTAGCCCTGGAAACACATAGATTAATTCACCGTGGCATTTTAATTTCCACAGCTCCAATCCCCATTTTACACACGCATGTGGAGTGACATTCAGTGTCATGATTCATGTATGGAGAATTAACCTCTCACTTACAGTTCTCGTGCCTTTGAGAAATGTTTGCACTAGCCCTACTTAGCAGAAATACAAACAGTATCAGTGTCATTTCCTCTCAAAAGAGACCTCTAAAGAAACAGCCAGCGTGCTGCAGTCAGTGTACCTTTGCATGTTCTCCCCGTGTCAGCGTGGGTGTTCTCCAGGTACTCCAGCTTCCTCCCACAGTCCAAAGACATGCATGTTAGGTTAATTGGTGGCCGTAGGTGTGAATGTGAGTGTGAATGGTTGTCTGTCCCTATGTGTCAGCCCTGTGATAGTCTGGCGACCTGTCCAGGATGTACCCTGCCTCTCACCCAGCGGGATAGGCTCCAGCCCCCGTGCGACCCCTGACAAGATAAGCGGTTATGGAAAATGAATGAATGGATGAATAATGTTGTTAACTGGCAACTTAAGGTAGGTGTTATGGATGTAAATAAAAACTTTTCTCTGTGAATGTATTGAAAACCATTTTGGATGACAAACCATGACACGATAAGGAAAATTTTGGCAAGAGGTCGATGCTTGGTCAGTGGCCCTCGACATCAAATACTAACACACCAACTTCCCCCATCAGGCGGCGGCATCTAGCAACCGCCATAGAATAAAGAGATGCTGATTGTTTTTTTTCCAAACCTAACCATATTTTTGTTGCCTAAATGAAGTGTCTTACCCTGCGTTTATTTTGAAACCAGATTGGATACATTCAACAAGCAGAAACTGAACATTTACTGTGAAAATGGAAGTTTATTTTGAAAGGACACAATGCATGTAGCAAGCACAGACTGTATATAAACAATATATGGATGACATGACATCTCTCATAAAGTGAAGCCGGGACATCTTGATCATCCCCTGGTGGCTGGCTGCAGTATAGGTCATAAAGCCTGCCCCTTCATTGTTAGCAGATGGTACACGTCAGCTACATTTTTCCTAAAGATGATTTCTGTCATCTTAGGTAGCTTTTTTTACTCTGCTGTATGTTCAAGTGTTCATTTTTCTGATAAGTTTGGTTGTAACTAGTTATTTGATGCTATAAAAAGAGGGGCTTGACCTCATCACTAACAGCTGTGTGTGCCAGTCGGTGTGCTCGCCATCAATGGCGCTGCTCGCGATTAGTTGGACAGGTGTACGGGCAGGAACTCGTCGGCTGTGCATGATGGCAGCGGCTGTTTCTGGGATATTGTGGCTTCATTTATTTAAAGTGGGAGTTGGTAGACACCTGTTATCCATCGTATAAACAGTCTATGGTTACAAGTGTAAATTAACACGCCGTCTCTAAATGTTCAAAACTGATCCAGTACCAGAGTGTCATAGCTTGATGTGTAGGGTCACTGACCAAACATCGATATTTGACAAGTTGGGGGTGAGAATGTGTAGGTGGAACAGCTGCTGTTTTTCTAGTTTGATAATTGGATTTGATGTCTGAGTGAAACAGGTTTCAGTCAGTCATCTATTATACAGCTGCTTTACTAGACTAAAATAGCCCGAAAAAGTACCTCTAACATTTGCCTTATGAACTTCAAAAGCTGTCAGATATAACAATTCTATAGCTGAAGCTATCACTCCAAATGTTTGTGACTGCTGAGAGTCTTCATCATCTGCTACTGCGGTAAAAAACTTTCCCGATCCAGTGAATGTGACTCTCTCAATTGTCTGTCCAAGGGAAATGCCTGTTGAGTGTTGCCAGAGCACAATGATTGAAGCAAGTGGTCTGGCTTTGCGAGGCCAATAAAATGTATCTCATGTCATAAAAAAGTATCGCTAAGGATGACTTCTTTATGGGCGGATGATTGATGTCAAGGTTAAAAAAACTCAACATACTGTCTGCCTCAGCCCTTGCCCCATTTCAACTGTTACAGCCACTGATATTAAGATTTTATTTTGCAGGCAGGTCACAAAAGTTGAAAAAAAATCATATTTACAAGGACAGTCTGGCAAGAAGTTAGCAACTTGGGGAGAAAGGTGAATGGATAAGTTATTTACTGACTGGCTTAAAAATCGTAATTCAAGGATATGTCGCTGAAATATTTATGTATACTTTAAAATACGAATGTCTCTCAAGCGATGAATCCATCTGCTTATGGCTGCTGTTGACAGATGCAAAATTAGATTTTCTGGGTGGCAGGCTGAGGTAAGTGGTGCTTGTGCTTGTACAACAAGAGGTAGGAGAGGTCAAAGAGAACAGGCTGCGTGTTCACTTTACACTTTAAACATGGCTGCAATCCATCATCCACTCAGGTACAGATGAGTGAATGTGAATTGTGTGTGATGTGCCTTTGTTTTTATGGGATAATGATGGAGACAGACTACAGGAGGCTGTCAGAACTAGTCCCTGACAAGGAGATCTGTGCACAATGAAAGACATGAAAGTGCACACACACATGCACAACAAGCAAGTACAGTAATACAAGCACACACAAAGACTCACATACACACACACACTAAGACACACACACGCACTGATCTGCAGTGTCACAGGCAAGTGATCAAAAGGAAATTGCAGTGTGCTTTGGGAACCCTGATGGGAAGGGGATGAAATTAAAGAAGGTGCTTAATTCAATGCGACACATCCATTTACACAAAGTAAATGGCTATTACTCACGTGTACATAGATTTTAAAACTCACCACAGGATATATGCAGAACCTGGTGGGTCGAGATAACATGGACATGTGATGTGTAGCATGTAGTCCAGGTTACAGTCTATTCAATCCCAGAGTTATCGAGCAGAGTAGAGGAAGTCTCACTTGATTAAATTCAATCCCCGGTCTGGCTGCGAAACATGCTTTCATGAAAAAAAGGCCACATTTATATTCAGTTACTCTGCACATATACAACTCTCTCTGAGAATGCTTTCCCATCTCAGTGTCTGCTAATGTGTTGTGATCCCTCGCGTTTTCCAATGCAAATATGAATCAAGAGCAATAAGCTCCTGGGCAGGTGATGCTAAATTCTCTGTCTTCCCACATAAGACTGGATGTGCAGAGTGAAATAGATTAAACACACAAATTACACAGTAAGCCTACTCTTTTCCCAATATACGCCAAAGCTGGAGCAATGAGGTGGAAGAAAATGTTAGTGCAGGTGTGCCAAATATCCCTGGAGTTAAAGAGAAGCTTTGGTGAGGCATTGTTGTGAAGCAGTCATTTGAGGTCTGATTTACAGCAACACCATGTTCCAGTTTCCTATAGATGGCCAATGGCTCTCCAGCCTCCCAAATCCCCGAGGAGCCCGAACATCTGTCAGCACGGACAGAGTTATATGAAACACACAGAAGTTCCCAGGGAAGGACGAGTTACAGTTTGGGACGGAGGTAAAATTATGATGACTGAGAATACAGAGTCATCTGTGGTGGTGGAAGAATAATGTTCCTTTAGTTAAGTACTAATACATTCATGTAAAACTACTCCATGATGAGCGAAAGTCATGCATTCAAAATCCAACTCAAAGTAATTCAAGTACAAGCAGAGAAAGATCATCAGCAAAGTGTACTTAAAGTATCAAAAGTACTCTTCAGAAGAACGGCCCCTGTGAGTGATATATCATCATATATGGCATCTTTAGATTGATACTGATGCATTAATGGCTAAGCAGCATTTAACTGTTGTAGTATACTGAGGTGAACTTAAACTACTGCATACACTAGATGTTTTTTTCCAGTGGTTACCAACACAGGGGTTTACCAAACACATGTAGTGGAGTACAAAGAACAATATTTGGATCTGACATGTAGAAGTATTAGTAGCCAGCTAGTTCAGGCATCCATCTCCAGCTGCACTGATTCATACACCCGTGTCATATGTCACTCTCCATATGTCCTCTAATCCCAGTTTATTGAAGCTGCAAAATCTTCCCAGCTCTCCTTTTGCCTTGTCAATTCTGCTGCCCAGCATCACTACTGCTGCTCTCTAACCACTTATCCTGTTGGGGGTCGCAGGGGGGGCTGGAGCCTATCCCAGCTGACATTGGATGAGAGGCAGGGTACACCCTGGACTGGTTGCCAGACTATCACAGGGCTGACACATAGAGACAGAAAACCATTCACACCTACGGACAATTTAGAATCACCAATTAACCTGCATGTCTTTGGACTGTGGGAGGAAGCCGGAGCACCCAGAGAAAAAAAACCCACGCTGACACAGGGAGAACATGCAAACTCCACACCGAAGGGCTCCCCCACCTTGGAGTTCAAACCCCCCACCCTGGGTTTGAACCCGGAGCCCTCTTGCTGTGAGGTGACAATTCGAATCACTGCTCCACCGTGCCACAATCACTTGCCAATATCTCATGTAAACAAATCTGCGGGGAGTGATGAAGCAGGAGTCTAGATGCCAAACTCTATGCTCTGCTGTTGAAATAAACATTAAATACATGAGTTCTTTGAGAAGTACCTTGAAAGTACCGCAAATTTGACCTCAAGTACAGAGCTGTATGTGAATGTCATCATGTATAATAATGACTGTATGAAGGTGTATGATTCATCCAATAGTAATGGTTTATATATTTTCAGAGGCCTCAGAGTCCTTCCACATGCAGGCATGTGAGGAGGCTCCAGGGTGTCTGAAGGTTAAGATGCGATTAAGACCTTGTGGATGTTCAGACTCTAGTGGTAAAACAATTGGACCAAGGCTTACACAATGCTATTATGATTTCTCTAAGGTGGTGTGATTACATGGGCTAGATACACTGTATAAGGCTTTTGTTAACTTAAAGTTTTTGGTATGTCTCTGTACATGCACACAGGCTGCACCAAAAGCTTCTTTCATCAGCTTCGTATAGTAATAAACATATAGTTTATTCCATCATTCAGTTCAAGATTTTCTACATCATTTAGTTACTTTCCACCACTGTCTGAAACACAACAGAGTGTGTATGAGAGAAAGAAAGAAGAAAGGCGAGACAAAGTGGAGGCTGGAGCTCAGATTTAAAGGTGAAAACAGCAATTCTCGAGAAAGATTGGAGATATTTGAACTCCAAATCCTGAGAGATATACTCCTCCTGTCAGTGCTTCTTCAGAAGCTTTCACTATCTTGCTCTTTATACAGCCACGGCCTTTCTTCTGTCCTGTGCACGAGCACAAATGCTCCCTGTTGCTAACTGGCTGGAATGGTGTTGTGTTGCGTAGTTCAGGCCACCTTTTTATTCCTATTTACAGAGCCAGGGCTGTGTATGAACACTGGATTTTTTTTTACAGTGCACACAGAAGGAACAGCAAGTGGACTGTGAGGAGATAGTGTATTGGATTAGAACCACTGACTGCACCTTGAAGTGACTTCTACCTGTGTTTTCTGCCAGTGAAGGCAACACCAGCCAACTGCATGAGCACAACACATTGATTTGGATTCTGTTCCTGGAACGATCACCAACATCTATGCAATTCCATGACACTTGCACTTGGGGAAATGTACAGTAAAGACAGTAATGCAGTTATTGGTAAGCTTAGTTTATTATCAGACATTACCAGAAGGACGACATCTGCTGAAGCCCATGGATGTTTTTTTGTTTTTTAAGAATTACTTTTGTGTTCCCTCGCAACAACTATTGAGTTACTTCACAGCATATTTCTGGCCTTCCCCTGATCCATAGAAACAGTTAATGTGTTGCTCCAGTCCTTGAGAGGTATAATACACTGCCAGTTTAGGGTTATGCTCTGCAGAGGAGAAATGATCTGACACTATTATACATTATGCATTTATTGCTCATTACTCCTTTCTAAAGGCCGAGCTCTGACAGTATAGAGTCACTGTGACTGTGAGCGCACTTGCAGCGGCTCTGCCAAACTGTCGGTTGAGCTGAGGCTGAAGCTGCCGTAGACGTGATTAGTGCTCGGGCCACAGCTGCATTCAGGGTTTTTTTCTATGGTGCTATGGATATAGCGATGGTAGGTAAACTGTTGCTATGGGGACTGCCCACTGTTACAATGACTCAAAATTCCAAAACCTTGTTAGTCAAAAAAATTACCCGTTGGACAGAAAGCCTATTTTTCAGACAGCCTGTTATGCCCAAAACATAATGTTACACACACCCTGCAGTTAGACAACCCAATCGCCAGAAAAAAATATTTGCACTGTAAGTTTCTGTGAACTACGGAAATTTTACTTTTGTCACCAACACTGTGGCGAATGTGTGGATAGGCAAAAACCACTTGGTTATAGTGAGGAAAAATACCCAAGTTTGGTGGGACAAAGACGCTGGAAACACAGGTTCAGTGGCTCAAACACTGCTGGGAAAAGCCACAAAGGGTTGGTAAAAACACCAGGGATCGGTGGCCCAGGCACTGCTGGAATAAAATGCGAAAGGTTGGTAGAAACACCTGCGATCATTGGCTCAAACACTTTTGGAATACACTGCCAATGTTTGGTAAAAACACTCGGGTTCAGTGGCGCAAACACCACTAGGAAACTGGTACTAACTGCAGTTTTCAAAGAAACCGGACTTTGAGGCAATTGCTATTTGTTTTCAGGATAATGGGCTCTTGGAGAAATGGCCTTTTGTTCCATTGGGACATTATTCGGACTAATGAGGCTTCAGAATTTTGGGTCATTGCAACAATGGCATGGCACCATGTCTGCTCCTTACTGCTCCAATTTGACATTAGCCCAGAAAGCATTGTTAAGCAAAGGGTTTGAACATGATGCTTCTATCAAATATAACAATGGTGTTACCAATAAACACAAGAGCTAGAGAATGGCTTCACCACAACCCTCAACCAGCATGACAATGCATATGGCTAGCGTTACAGCTTGAGGCGACAGGGCGCTGACTGAAAAATCCCACCATGACCTTTTGAAGACATCGAATTGCACATAGCTATGCAAATGTAAAGAAAAAAGATATTTCCACTGTGGTCCTTTGATGTTACAGTAGTAAAAATGCAGGTATCCAGGTGACATCATACTAACAAGGACGGTAAGCTAACACTTCCAAGTTTCTCATTAGGGTGAATGTCTGCGACAGAACAGCTGTTGCTCTTCCTTTAAATGCTCTTAGACGTGCATAAAAGGTCAGCGTAATCATCGTTTTATTCCCACTCAATTAAAATAGAATTATTTTTTCTAAAGGCTTGAAGGGAATAATAGAGGTTGAAAAAAATACACACATACACACACTCTCATCATCTCTCCTTTGCTGTCGTTCTAACTCTATTTCTCTGCCCTAATCCCCTGTTCAGTGCGAGGTGTTTTATTCTGTGCCTGTCAGCAGTTTGAAACGGCAGGCTCATATCCATTCATGGCATTGTGTTGTACAATTACACTGACAAATGCTTGAGTGATTTTCTTGGCGGTGTTTCATTAAAAAAAAGAGAAAAAAAATCTCCAGTACAAGGGTGGGGAAAGAAATAGCAAGAGAATAAAACTGTGTTTTTCCACTACAGGGTCCCTCTCATAAATATTGTAATTGTCCAGTGATAGAAAGAGAAAAGGCAGCCAGAGATATGTTCAGTTTTCTGGTTAGTACAGGAAGCCTTAACTTGTCTGCAAGCTGAGCCTAGGAGATAATACTGGAATATCTAAACAGTATCTTCATCATTATGCCGTCCCATAAAGGGATGACAGCGCAGTGTAAAACATGCAGATTTAGCAGACAGAGCTCCATGAGGAGAATAATAATTTTGTGATGGTTTGTGCCATATTTAATCTTCTTTTATAAACACAGAATCTACTGTACAGTCTAAAAATGTGTGTGGATATGTGTCTGCTGTATGTCTCAGTTGGGTACACATTTTGAATAACACACACACACACACACACACACACACACACACACACACACACAGACAGGGGACAGCTTGTCTAACAGGAGACACAATTAGTGTTCATTATTTGGTTTCAGTGTAGTAGCATTCGGATATAGTTTCTGCCATTATCCCAGTTACAGTAAGGTAAGGGTTAGCTTCCAGGTAATGAATGTCATTGTGTGTGTGCTCGCCTCAATGTGTGAGTGTGTCTGCACCGGCGGCAAATGTTATCTCTAAAATAAATGAAATGGTGAAGTGAGTTGCAGGGCAATCCTAAAGATAACACCGAGTGGCAGCCAGCAGAGAGGTGCTAGGCTTCTCATCACCTTTAAATCATTTTTTATGGTTGTGCTACCCGGGCTGCAGGTGAACACGAGTGCAGTATCTACACTAACACACACAGGCTCAAGCTCGCACATGCTGGCAAGCGAGCAACTTTTAACAAGACAGTGGGTAGAGGCAATAATGATTATCTTAACATTTCTGTGTTATTGTAGGAAAGAACATTGAGATGCAAAGCTACATTGCACCACCGTAACATGATTAATTAAGATGCCAGTCGGAGGGTTACCGTGGGTTGAGCTGATTAGCAGGGTCAGAGGCTTCAGGCACCCCTGCTCTACTGAACTAGACACTGTTAGCAAGGCAGCAGAGCAGCAAGACACAAAGTGCAGCAACCACACACACCCGTGGTTATGAAGAGAGACAGACAAATAGAGACGCTAACACAGGCAGACAAGTGTGTGGACAGACAGGCTGACAGACACATAAATACACAGAGAGAGTGGCACAGACATTACTTTTCATGCTAATTAGCTGTCTGATCAAGTGGCAGAGACAAATATAGGTGGCAGGCTACTGGTGGCTCTTTCTTGGTGAATCACAATATGTGGTGCACCGTAGAGAGAATAATACTGCTTTAAACAACTAATGATGTTTTGTGTGCTGCGGGAAATGCTGATGCTTTTTGTTCTCGGCGCAGTTTCAACAACGTCTTTGAACAACAAAGTCAAGGTCAGTCAGGAATAGAATTTCTATTATATTCTATTCTTCTTCCCACCTCCCACTTCATCTTTTGTTTGAAGGCACCTCTATCATTTCTTTTATTATTGTTAAAGGCATTGTTAAAAATTGGGGGAAAAGCAATTTTCCCTCTCCTTGTCAAGAGCTGGATGGGAGGATTTATATTATTTTATGTGCAGTAAATATAAAGCAGGCAGTTAGCTTACCGAAGCTTTGCATAAAGACTGAAAACAGGCAACATCTGAAGGTAACAATATCTGCATACCAGCAACTCTAAAACTCATAAATTAACATGTTATATTTTGTTTAATCTGTACAAAAACTAAAGTAAAAACTGCAGCTTGTGGTTTTACACGTTGTTATGTTCAGGACTGTTGTTTGGGCGGGTCATGGATGTATTAAAAAAACTAAATACAATGATGAACAAGGGGCCCCATTAATTCCAATGAGAGTTGCTCAGTGGTGCATGAGGCCGTGTATGAAATTACCCAGATGATCTGGGGATTATCAGCACTACGTCCACACTGTGCAGCCCATAGAGCACGCTCACTAGAGACCCACTGCGGCTGAGTGCAGCCGAGCACAGCCAGCTGTGGCCCAGGGGCTAACTTCCGCTGGCCGAATGGATAACTGCTGGTTTAGCGCCTCACTAACTTGAATGAGGATAAAATGATTTAATTGTTTGGCTCTTCTAGACTTTTGAAAGGTTATCTGACTGAATTAATCCTGAGAGTAAAACAAATCATTTCATGTCAGTTGTGACGCTAAAAAAATATGCACTGATTTACAGGCATCTCTTTCCCAATGTGCATCAATGGGAACAAGTGTTTTTTGGCCGCAGGAAATCATGTGATGGACCACGCAAATTGCAATACCACTGTTTGACCACTACAAAGATTGGCTTTTTAGCCCAGCACACTTCCTGGGGGCCTGGGGCGGGTGCAGTGACTTCCTGAAATCTTGTAGTCACTGTGACATTTGTCTGGTGTGTCGTTTTTACTCTTCAGTTTTTAACAAATGAAGTTTAAGTTGTTAATCAGTTAGGATGAGCCAGTACCGCATTATCTGTATCTGTATCTGTTCAACCACCTATATTATCTGTGTCTGTGTCTGTATCTGTAGCTGTATCTTTTCATTCGCCTATATCATCTGTATCTGTATCTGTTCAACTACCTATATTATCTGTCTTTGTATCTGTACCATAGCAGGCGGAGCTTAATCTGGAAGTGGGTGTGGTTTATAACAGGAATTTGTGGAACTTAACTAGAAGTCCAGTATTTTGCACTTTGAGCCCCATTCCTGGTTGTTTATGATGAAATAGAGTGGTTAAGACCAAAATCTTGACGATTGCTCCTTCTCTGAGAATTTGAGAGAATTTGGCTTTCCCCTGCCTGGCTTAACAATGCTGTCTATGGCCATGTGTAAATCTGTCCTAAAACCACCTTAAACGTTCGTTTTCAAAGCCATGAAACTCACCGAGTGGTCAGTGGAGTTCCTTGATGTTCCCACATAAAAATCGTAGCAAACTGTGGTTTCCATCTGTGTTTTCACTGTTCATCTCGATTGTGGAACTATTTTTTCAGCTGCCTCACACCCGTGTGTAAACTTCCACTTGATTGTTCGTTTGACCCTGAAGCGTTATACACTCCAGCGCACTTGATGGCGATAATGCTCCTTTACGTGAGTGTCACCAACCGGCAGGAAACCATTGCAATGTAATGGGACACAGAAAAGAAGCAGAAGAAGAAGGCTGGCGTTGTGTTCAAAGGCATCGTACTGCGAAGGTTGTTTACAAGCGAGTAATAATGGGCAAGTTTTGTGTGGTCAGCAACTGCAGGAGAATTCCTCCGAAGAGGAAGAGCGCACACAGCACTGTCGAACCGGCACTTTCGCTGAGCTAAAAGACTACAATGACTACAACCTTGACATAAACAACCCCCTTTCTGTTTCCGGTGGCAGATTACTACCAACAGACAATGAGGCTTCCCATAGAAAATCAATGCATGGACAAAATGTCAAATAAATCATCATGGAAACCACAGTTTGCTTCGATTTTTATGTGGGAACATCAACGAACACCACTGACCACTCGGTGAGTTTCATGGCTTTGAAAACAAACGTTTAGGGTGGTTTTAGGACAGATTTACACATGGCCATAGACAGCATTGTTAAACCAGGCTGGGGAAAGCCAAATTCTCTCAAATTCTCAGAGAAGAAGTAATCGTCAAGATTTTGGTCTTAACCACTCTATTTCATCATAAACAACCAAGAATGGGGCTCAAAGTGCAAAATACTGGACTTATCCTTTAACTAGAAGTGGTTTTTGACACCTGAAAACAGATGTAGTTTGACCAGAAGTTGCTATACTTTTATCTACTAGAAAACTACATGCAGATGAATCTCATAAACAATCTTCAGAATATTTTTGAACACAAGAGTCAGAGATTTAACACAGCTACCCAAAGGAGGATTTTTATTTTTAGTGAAGCTTGTGGAAATACATCTAATCAAAGGTGAGCCCTCTGCTGCCACGGAGGACAGCTGTAGCCCAAAACTAGCTAAACAGCCAAAACTGGATTTTAATCATGGATAGCAGGCTACAAGTGACAAAGAATTAATGAAGCTTGTGGCTGGAAATGTGGTGGATGAAATGTTGCTTATCTCTACAACTGACTCTCAATTTTTCAGACAGATCCTTGGGAAAATACTGTTCACATGCAACAGAGGACCACCAGGTGAAATATCATTTGCAAGCCATCTAGCATCAGCTGCTATTACCTGAGATTCACACCTACGTTCACAATGGTGGGTTTTAGGAGAAAGGATGCAATAACCAATTTTGTGGGGTTTACTGGAAAAGTATTATAAGATGAAGAAAAAGAAGATAGACTTTATTAATCCCCATGGGGAAATCCATTTCTTCCACTCTGTTGTCCTATACACACACAGGCCTGAAATACACACACATGCACAAACAGGACCTATACATACATTAAATGGAAAGATGTCACAGTGGGCGGGCAGCCTTGGACAGGTACCCCAAGCAGTTGGGGATTCAGTGTCTTGCTCAAGGGCAACTGGCAACTCTCCAGCTACCAGTCCACGCTCCAAACTTAGTCCATACAGGGGCTTGAGTCGGCGGCCCTCTGATTCCTAAGCCAAGTTCCTGTGGACTGGGCTACTGCCGCCCCAATGAGTAACAAGTAGTGTAATGAATTATTGTTGGAAGGGAGTAATAACTGAAGTTATAATATTACTTTCCAAAAGTGTAATGCATTATTAATGTTTTTTAGGTAACAGACCCAACCAACACTGTTCATCAGTGAGATGTAGATGTGCTGATGGGTGGTTTTTTTGAGCTTTGACAGAGCCAGGCTAGCAGTTCTCCTGTCTCCAGTCTTTGTGGTTAAGTTAAGCTAAGATAACATCTAGCTTTGTATTTACTGTGCGGATGTAAGAGTGGTTTTTATCTCTTTATCTAATTCTAAGATGTTAAACGTTTTTGCTAAACAGTAGTCAGATAGGAGGGAGTCGTCTTTTTGTGCCACATAGAAGCAGGAAAAACACTAAATGTATACACTTGTAAGTAAACAGTCCCTTTTCACTTTGGCAGAAACCCACAAGGCCACCTTAATGTAAACTGCAAACATCACAGTAAACACTCACCTTCTCGGCTCTATTGCCACACAGTACGCGTGTTTGAACTCAGCGCTCAGTGCCACATACGTTCCCATAGGTGTTACAAAACAAATGACCTGGTGTAGTATTACTTTGATCCTCTGAGGGTACATGGTCCAACTCACACCAACTGTGTGTCCGTGTTCCCATTTTTAAAATCGCTCACTCGTTCTTTCTCTCCTTCCCTCCATCTCTCTGTCCCTGGCTCCTCAGTCATTTTTTGGTCCCGGGGGGGAAAGTGGGGGGAGTGGTGGGGGGAGGGATGGAGGGGGGCTGGAATCTAGGACACATGAAATATTAAAATCCTTCTTGGGAAGTCCTCATCATCAGCATATGTTGCTCTCATCTCTGGTTTACTCTCTCTTTTTTTTTTTGCTTCAGCTGCTTCCTCTGTTACTATTCCTCCCACTTGTGGTGTCAGAGTTCTTTCCATGCTCATTCAGACTTCATTCATTCATGTAGTCACTCATTCATTGCAAACTAAAAATAGGTCACTCATTAAAAAAAACCCTGTATGCCTTTAGCAGAGTATTTTGTTTACATGAGTGGCCTTATTCACCTGAGATCTATTTGGCACCATTAAGCATTTGGCCTATTCAGCGATATCACCCCCTCACAAGCATAAACGTACCTGCATGTATTTTAATATGTGCTGCTAATGACTTTGTTTCATGCAAGAATAGACGTTTTTTTAAGCACTTGATAGTTATAAATATAAAATATCCAAAAGCAGATATAGTAATTAGATTACTAATTGCTACAAGCTGATCCAAACAGACTTTTTTTCCAACGGTCTTGTGCGACTTCATTAGGTCTTTCATCACCGTTTCCTCTCGTCAGCATGTCTCCTTCTGTCCTCACATCTTCGCTCTTCTTATTAGGTCCTTATCCATGCTGGCTTATTATTTTCAGGTGGTTCCAAGAGTGAAAAATGTCTGCTGCTTCAGGGTACTGAATCACCCACTTGGGAAATGAAAAAAAAAATGAGAGAGAGAAAGAGAGATGAGAGCAAGAGATGGCCCATAAAGGTAAACTGGGCAAACAGCCAGACATTTAAAGTCTTCCTTTATAGGGAAATAGCTTCATCAGATAAACAGGTGTGCTGATGTAGAATGCCAACAACTAACACATCCGACCTGAGGGATTTATAGACAGAAGCCATTCACTCCCAGTGTTGTTTGACCTTCAGGAGCAATCTGACACTCTGTTAAGCCTGCCCCACTTAGTTTCATTTGGCTGTAATTGGCTTAATGGCCAGTAGACATGACAAAGGCGAAAAGTTTCCTCCTAAAAAAACAGACTTGTTCATGCCGGGCCTGCTGCTCTACAGAGAGGGAATCTTCACTTGGCGGGGTGGGGATGGAAAGTGTGTAGCTGTTTGTTTGATTGGGACCAAAAGGAAAAAAAAAAGTGATTTTCCCTCCCGGGGCAGAGCAGTTTCCTAAACACATTTGGAGTGTTTTTCTCAAGTGGCTCAGCAGCAATCTGTGTTCATGTGTGTATGTGTGTGTGTGTGTTTGCCACAGCTACATTTTGTTGATGATGCTGTCACTGCTGTTGGCATCTTGGATGCGTCCCAGAGTCTCTCCAGGCAAAAGAAGGGGACAATATATCTCTTCTTGCATCAGACACAGGCGCACACGTATACACACACACACACACACACACACACATTCACGCACGCTCTGTAGCCTCCTCCCTCTTCTCTTCTCCCATGTGTGGCCTTGGTGGGCTGTCTGGGCTCTAGTAGGAACAGAGAGTGTGTAACTAAGCACATCCTGTCAGACAGTCATGCTATCTTCCCCTGGTCCAGACCTCGCCTTCCCTTCATGCTCCGTTTGCCTGTTATTCTCAGGAGGCGGCTGCTCTGAATAAGAGGCCCTGCAGTAAGGAAGGAGGCTGTATTACATTACGGTTACACACATCAACTCATCCCAGTCCGGTCTCAAGGTGAACCGTGTTAATAGGGAGATGATTTGTTTTTGTATAATGTAGGATATAAAAAGAAGTAATCATTTTATAATGTGATGTAACAGACTTTAAACAAGGTGTTTGAGCATCGTGAGGCCACACAGTCTGGACTTTTCATAGCTGCAGCTAAGCAATATAGTTCTGGGGTTCAATGACCAATTTGATTGCTCCGTTAATTACCTGTATTTACATGCCCTGATACCAAAGCACATTTTAATATTAGAGAACCCCAGGTTCACTCATTCATGGCGGTAATGCACCCTAAGAGGATGAAGGGCATTAGGAGAATGCTCCCCTGATATAGCGCAAGAATCTGCTACCCAGGACTACCCAGATAAAATGTTAGCACCATCACAATCTCCTTATGTCAATCCTTCTAAACACCTTTGTCCTTCTTTGACTACCTGTGAGCGCTGCAGCAAAACAGGAGTGCTGGTGTACAATACCTCAAAGGCTATCACCTGCCAACACTCCCACCACTGACTGCAAACGTGTTACATGAGACCTGTGGATGTGTCTTATTGTATGTTTGTCACATCAATTTGTTACATTTCACTTGATATTATCTTTCACACAATAACCGCAGCCTTTTAAAAAGTTCTAACAGGGTGCACTTACAGTACACAGTGCAGTTTGTGTGTCTGGCATGTAGCCAGTGGCCTTGCATGTATTAGCTGTCTCGCAACAATTTCAAGCAGTGATGGGAATTGGTTTTGATAATACTGATTTCTCTGTGCTCTTTTTTTTTCTTGAAGCGTGCAGCACTGAGTATCCTAACCATTTGAAATGTTCTTCAGCACTGATGATTCTGTTATAAGTTAGATTCTCATTATTCTGGTAAAAATGAGGCAATGTACAATTTTGTCATCCTTTACTGATTCCCATTAAGAGAATTTTCTTTCCACTCAGCCATCCCCTGAGAGGTAAATCACGATGAGGAGTCCTCACAGGCACAGCTTGCTCTGTTTCTGCCGGCACCCTAAGAACAGCAAGCTGTTGGGGAGTCATTAGTCGGGTTTCCATCAAGATGTAACACAAATTTTCAAAAAATTGTGAATTGTTAAGAAAATGTGAATTTATCCACTAATGTTGTGCGAACATTGGGAGTTAGTTCATTGAGATAAACACTAGGTGGCGCTAATTCTCCAGTCATTATACCACTGCAGAAGAAGAGCCAGATGACGTAATTAAAAGAGCGGCAGGACAAACTCAAACAAAGGGAAACACTGGGGGTATAATAATGAAGAGAACACTAGTCGATGGTAGCAGAGAGTTTTGAACAACTAATATTACAGCTCTGTGCTCTGCAAATGTTCTAGTCAGGGGTGTAAATATAGACAGCGTAGGCAGCACAAGTGCACTGGGGCCCCTAAGATAGAGAAAGCGGGCCATTGCATGTGATTCAGATTGCCATCTTGGAAATATACCTGTGTTTAAAGATAAATAATAACAAAAAGAATATTATCAATTTAAAAATGGTGCCATTTGCTATGTATGTCCATCATTGTTTTCTTTTTTCTATTTATTTATTTAATATGCTAGTTTCTATATGAGTATAAAATATATAAATATAGTATAAAACTATTTAACTAAATGAGTAATTTCTTACTTTCTTTGATTTTTTTATGATATGCAGTGATGATTGCTGGGTAATATGTATGATGATGTTGTCTGATGTCAAGTCTCTATTTGTGTCGAGACAACACATGCACGATAGTGTGCACTGGGGCCTGTTGTAACTTCCTCACGCCACTGGTTCTGATAACAGCCCTGTGTGCATACATAAGTGCATTAAACACCTCCTTTGCAATGATGGTGCGTCATGACAGTGGCTCCATTTATTTTCTAAACGTGTTTCCATTGCACTTCGTCACATTTACCCTTTATCAATACAACAACTTTTCCACATCTCGCAAGTATTACATTTTTGCTGTCTCTGCTCAGGCTTTTTTATGCACTAATTGAAAATGCGCATAACAAGAGATGGATGGAAACGCACCTACCGTCTTGCTCAAGAACATGACTCAAATTTCACAACAAGCTGAAGCCAACAGAGATGTTTGAATGAGATCATATGAATCAAAATTTACCCGTCATAAGTGAGTATTGACTCTGATCTCATGCATTTCTCTCGTTTTTATTTGCAACAGTGAAACAACAACAGTAAACCACACACATTCCCGTCATCCTTCAGTCAGTGGTTTGAATCAGCTGCTCTAAAAGCACCAACAAGAAGGATCCTAAAGAAAGAAAAAGGATTGGCAGAGAGAAAAGTGAAAATACACCCTTTGAGTGAATCAAGATAAGTTACAAATGCTAAGTAGCAATTTCCTCTTTCTAATGAGTTTCCATTGATATTTTCTTTAATCATGTGTTCTATAACAATGTGGGATGTGAGCTAAAAAGATGTCTCAAAATCCCATTAATTAAAGTAATTAGCCGCAATTAGCCAGGTAGGCAATATTTGGGTTGTAATCTCCCAGTTCCTGGTGCTTTGATCCTGATTCAAGAGGAGCTTTGTGTTGAGCTGCTGCTCCTTCAAATTAGGAGAAGCTGTTAAGAGCTTTTGTAAGAATATTTACCGGCTGTCTTCCCTGGAAGGTGGTTTGTACGTACCGAGAGGAGGCCATGGAGCTGACCCAGGTCTATGGTGGGAATGCATCTGTCAGGTGGCCTGAGAGCTCCTGCGGCTCATTCTGTTATCCCTCTGACCTGGATAACCAGCTGGAAAATGGATATCACATATCACAGGCTTATGTGCTGGTGTGTGGGAGAACTATTAAACAAGGAAAACTTCACTGGGTTTCTATCACCCCTAGCAGAAAAGACCCCTATTGAAAAAGCGTAGTCCATGTAGTAGTTACTGCATGATTGTGTGTATACATGGGCGGATTATAAGACAACGGGCCCCTGGGCACAGATATGAAAAAGGCCCCACCACCACCTCTCCAACATCTCTTTTTTTCTCATTGTTTTGCCTCTCTTTGTAGTTTTTATGCATCATTTTGTGGTTTTGTGTCTCTTTATGATAATATTGTGTATCACTGTGGTTGTTTTGTGTCTCTTAGAGGCAACTGTGTGTCTTTTTTGGAGTTTTTGTTTCCCTTTGTAGCATTTTTTGTCTCTTTGCAGTTCCTTTGCATCCTTTTGTGATCTTTTTGTGTCCTCTTGTGGTCATTTTTAGGTCCTTTTCCACTGAAACTTTTGGCTTCACTGAGTCCATGCCGTGCTGATATGTATTTCCTTTGTCAGTTTTAACATGCAGAGATGGACCTTCTCTGAAGAAGGGCCAAAAGGGCACCCGCCTGCCTTCACGGGGTAGCGGTGACATCTTGCCGACAGCAGCCAGCCCCGGGTGACCCCTGCTTCTTCCCCTGAAACAAGCATGTGCTGTTGCGAGACTCCACTCACCTCTGTCTGTGCAGGAGACTAGAGACATATTATTAAAAGTCTTTGTGTGTTTAGCTCTCAGTAGCTTTTAATGGCATCTCCGTGGTATAGAGTTTGATTTCTCTCCTGATTTCCTATAGATATCTGCCTCTATTTATTGTTTCATGTTTGCTTTCAGATTTCCTCATTTTGCTGCTTCACAATAAAAGCTTCTACATGACAAAATAGTGGGTGACTATTATTGTTAAGAATCTGTAGGACATGAAATGTGTATCACCAAATTAGAGGAACTTTGTTAGTGGCTATGATTCAATTAAAACAAGTGTACTGATAGTGAAAGGAGGAACGAAAGTAAAAGCAGAAACATCCACAGTGAGATGTTAGATGAACAGGCTCTTATTGCAACTCTGCACCGTGCTGTGTGATGGAAAAACCTTTAGTGAACCGACTTTGGCTGTGGATCAGCCCACTGCTTTTAAATGCCATCACACTTAAGACAAGCCGTCATCAGTTAAAGAAACACCATGAAGTGGGTGGCCCAGTCGTAATGACGATTCAAATCCCTGTTCTGCCAGAAGACAAACCAAAACAAACAAGCCCAGCCCATGACTGCTGAAAAGGGGTATCTGGGTCTCTTCCTGTTTTGCGCTTGTTAATTTGAGTGACATTTTACAGTTGAGGGACAGTGGGGAGCCCGACACTTTGGGCCCCTGGGCCTGCGCCCACCAGGCTTGTACAGTAATCCATCCGTGCATGTATACATATTATTCCATCAATATCTAACAGCATCAGAGCTTCCTCTACCTCTCAGTTGCTTAGTTTACATTCAAGGTGTCACTTTCAGACACATTAACTTAACAGTGTCTGTGTCTTTCGCTCATCATTAGCAGAATTACTCATTACCCAGGGGTATCGGGGCCGCAGCCGTTGATGTAACAGAGGTTTCAGTGTCACATTGAATAAATGTGACTAATGATGACAGTGTCACAGTACACAAGCAGACACATATTTGTGTTTGGCTCCCCATAAGGAAATAAGTGTCCAGGGACAATTCACTCACCAGCAGGGGCATCGTGCTTGTTAACATCCCCATAATTAAGAGCATGCGCTTTAATGAATAACAGACACTGCCGCATATACAAACATATGCAAAAGTATGTTGTGTGTGCGTGTAAACACACACACACATCTGCATCCAGGGACATGAGAGCAAACTAGAGTGTGCTATGGAGCTTATACTAATTAAGAACAAGTGTGCTCTGACTTTCATTTGCAGCATGCCTCCAATAGTTAGAAACAGTTTGGAGTACCTGGCTTAATTGAAGTCCCTGGATGGGGTTATTGTGGTTAGAGGGCTCCAAATGGGAAATCTGTGCTAGGAGGCTGTTGAGAATGATGGTCAGCTAAAGAAATGCAGATAGGGTTTCCTTACCTAAAGTTAAAACAATGTATCCTCATACGACGGTTTGTATGGTATCTTATGAAAATGCATATACAACGACTTGTAGGATATCTAATGAATTAGTGGCACACGAATGGCGTCCTCACATCAAGTTATGCAGTTTAGATTTAGGCAAGTGAAGTAATGTAGGTTAGTTTTAGGAAAAGAAACACAGCTGGGCATCTTTAGCCGAGGTAGGGCCAAGTCATTGTTCTGCAAGTCACAAGTAAGTCTCAAGTCTTTGCGTTGAAGTCCCAAGTCAAGTTCCAGGTAAAGACAGGCAAGTCCCAAGCTCTAAACTTTCAGTTTCAAGTCCTAAACAAGTCATAATATGCTTTTTCCACAAAGGTAATGCTGATATTAAATTAATAAATTATTAATAAAACAAGTTTTAAAACAAGTCTAGTAAAAACTTTCCTAGCTGTTAAGCTAACAGTTAGCTAAGCATGGGCTTACGAACCATGTTAATGTTTGCCCCAACTCTTCTTTGTGCAACTTCAAATGTTGAATTCAATTCAGTTGGAAGTTATAATTTTCGACCTGCATGTTTTGCATACTGCTGTTTTTGTTGTTGTTGTTGACCATAGTGTAGTTTTTGCACATGAACAAAATTATCTTTCGCATCATTTTCGCCAACTGGCGCTCAGTAATGTAATGATAGTTCTCCATGGTTCTCTCATGCAGCTTCACAGGATGCTGTTGGATTGGTTCAAAGTAAGTGGAACTGGGGAATTAAGTGTTGACTTGCTGGGAATGAAAAGTGTCAATGTCAGCTAATCCTGGCAATGAAAAGAAATTAATTGTCCAAGTGCAACTGAAGTCACGAGTCATTGGTTTTAAAGTCCAAGTTGTGTTGCAAGTCTTTTTTGATTTTTTTCAAGTCGAGTCTAAAGTCAACAAATTTGTGACTTGAGTCCAAGTCATGAGACTCGAGTTCACACCTCTGGTCTTAAGGTCTAGGAAAGGAAAGTAACATAGGTTAGTACGGAAAGAAACATGGTGTCGATGGTGTTAAAATAACTCAGAGTTCACTTGGTTTGATGTGGTCTCTACCACTGGTCTCCTGGGGAATAGTCCTATTGATGTGTAAGCCATCCACCACCCCAACAGGTCTCTTAACACAGACTTTTTGTTCTTTTTAGTACTTGCTTGTTTATTCTTGTCAGTGCATTGGTCACATGATCGTAGACTTCCTGATTATGTACGTTATAAACAAATTACTAGGCTCTTGATTACGTGTCTTATATAGAAATTGTGGTGCATTACATTTAATAGATACATGTACAAACAGTGCACGAGAACAGCCTGGGTTACAAACTAGTAGTAACCACAGCATTATATTGACGATACAAGCAGCTACGGTTCCTGCACAGTGTGCTTCTCCCTCAGAGACAGGACAGTGGAGCTTGTGCAGTAAACCTGAAAGGAGCTGGATGTTAAAATGCTGCTTCTTTGCATCCAGAGGAGACAGTGCATGCATCTGATCAGGATGCCTCCAGGACACCTCCGTGTGGAGGTATTCTGTGCACGTACAACTGGGAGGAAACCCTAGACAGACCCAAAACATGCTGGTGGGATTACATATCCCATCTGGCATGTGAGTACCTCGGGATTCCCCACGAGGAGCTGGAAGATGTGGCTCGGCAGGAGGATATACTCTGCTTAGTTTGCTGCCACTGCAACCAGGACCCAGATAAGCAGCAACACGTGGAAGAATGCTATGGGTGTGTGTGGGTGATCTGTCTCTTTCTCTCTGGCATTTTTTGGGGGGATGGTGGGAGGAATTCACACAAAGTGCAAGCTAAGTGGCAATTCACATTAAGGCAACTCTTCCTCCTGCCTCCACAGATATTCATTTATACACACACAAACAGAGCAGAGATGCAGAAATGATGCAATATTGCAGTACACAGAAGCTAGGGGAGCAAAATGAGTCACATTTATAGACAAGTGGTTATGCATGTCAATTATCATTGGCCCCACAGTCAATAGTCAAGGTATAATAATCATGTGAAAAGAGGCACTGTGAACTATGTTACCTTTCATCGCACACCAACAAATAACCACAAACTAAAACAAGTTCAATTTGAAACATACAGTGTCCCTATCTACTCTTTCTGGTGCTTCTCTGCAAGTGACAGACTTAGCACATTCAGTACTCCATCCTTTGACCACCAAATTCTAATGAGTTCTTTGTTGAGTCCAAGTGGACATTTGTGCCAAATTTGAAGAAATTCCTTCAAGGCGTTCTTCAGATATTATGTTCACGAGATGGGAATCATCACACAGTGACCTCCAGCACGCACTGAGGTGGTCTGCAGCCGAGTGTGAAGCGGTCGAGATGAGAGTCAGCACCTCCAAGTCTGAGGCCATGGTGCTCTGCCGGAAAATGGTGGATTGCCCCCTCCGGGTTGGGAGTGAATTACTGCCCCAAGCCAGGGAGTTCAAGTATCTCAGGGTCTTGTTCATGAGTGAGAGTTGAATGGAGCGTGAGATGGTTTGGCGCTACATCTGCAGTGATGCCGGCGCTGTGCTGAACCGTCATGTTGAAGAGAAAGCTGAGCTGGAAGGCAAAGCTTTCGATTTACTGGTCCCTCTGCATCCCAACCCTCACCTGTGGTCATGAGCTCTAGGTAGTGACAGAAATAATGAGGTCGTGGATACAAGTGGCTGAAATGAGTTTCCTCTGTGGGGTGGCTGGGCTCAGCCTTAGAGATAAGGTAAGGAGCTCGTACATATGGAGGGAGCTCGGAGTAGAGCTGCTGCTCCTTTGCCTTGAAAGGGCTCAGTTGAGGTAGTTCGGGCATCAGATCAGGATCCTCCTGGGCGCCTCCTGTTGCAGGTTTACCGGGCACATCCCACTGGTAGGAGCCCCCAGGGCAGACCCAGAACACGCTGGAGGGATTACATATGTCATCTGGCCTGGGAACGCCTGGGGGTCTCCCAGGAGGAGCTGGAAAGCATTGCTGGTGAGAGGGACGTCTGGAATGCTTTGCTCAGCCTGTTGCCATTGCGACCTGGCTTCAGATAAACCACTGAAAATGGGTGGATGGACGAAAATGGGACAGGTGGACAGGCAGATGGACGAAAGGACGAAAACCTTGAAAATATAATATCTCTGGCTACAGCTGTCGCCAGTGCAGTTCACCCTTGACTCAAAGTGGATGTTTGTGCCAAATTTGAAGAAATTCCTCAAAGTGTTATTGAGATGTCACGTTCATAAGATGAGACGGACATTGACCGTGACCTTTGACCTTTGACCACCGAAATCTAATCAGTTCATTATTAAGTCCAAATTCCCTCAAGGCCTTTAGAGATATTTACAAGAATGGTAAGTACAGACAACCTGATGAAAACATAATGTCTCTGGCCACAGCTGTTGCCCGCACAGAAGCATGAAAACAGCATTATTTAGGGGAGGGTGAGGGTGTGTGTGGCACCTTAGGCAGCTGCCTTTGTCGCCTATAGGAAGATCCACCACTGTTCTCTAATATTCAAAGCGAAGCCAGGCCATATTTGTGGTTTTCTCCATCTTAATCGAATCATATGGAGCATCATCTGCCTCCATTTCTTTACAGAAGGAGAGAGTGAGAGGCTGATGCTTAAAATATCCTGCAGGGGATTGAGATAATCACAGCAGTTTCAACAGCATCACTGTTGCAACTGCACTGCTTGGAAAGTGTGTATGTGGCGGAGTTTTCCCTTTACTCATCCTTTACAGTCTGGTTGTCCAAGCCGTCTACCGACAGCAAGGCAAACAAGCCTCAATCATGCAGCAAAGTGAAAGTCAATATATTCATGAATGGATCTGAGTGAGATGCCCAAGGCCTATAAAAATAATGGAGTGTGTAACATTATTCCCTGCACCCCAAATGGAAACAGCCTTAAGGGGGAAATATCTAGCATAAGACAGCTCCACTAATCTATGCACAGCGGGGAGCGCAGGGGGAAAGAGGCTGCGATGTGAACACTTACCTGCATCGGGAGACCCGCAGCCAAGTTTAGAATATTACAAAGCTTCGCCTCATTACTATTCTCCTCTCCACTATAAGCCTCCCTCATGCTGTATGGGTGTGAGTGCATTTTTGCGCATGTGTGTTTATGTGTGTGTGCTAAAATATTGTTTTTCTTCTCCCCCGGTGAACCCATGCTCACACAGCTCTCTTATTTGCATGCATTAGGATCCTCTGTGCACCCATAAACAAAGCGGCTTCAGTGCTTATCTCCTAAGATAGAACAGTGTGTACAGTGTGAGGGAAGAACCACTTTAAAACTGAATTTGATTGTCTATATTTTACATGTATGAGTTCAGTCCAACTCATGGAACAACTGCTTTTTCAAACAGTTTGCCCAAGCTGAAATAGATGAATTGACAAATACGTAAAAAAAAAGAAAAAAGAAAAAAAAAGAGATAGGGTCAGGGGACTTTTCATGGCAGCTAGTCTCAAAAAAATTCACAGTGGAATCAAATATGCTCACTTTAGAGACAGGCCTGACTGCTCTGTGCAATACAGCATGCTATCAAACTTAGTCTCTTGAGTTAGGTTGTCTTTTAGAGTCAGTGTCAGGAAGGCCAAGGATGACAGAGTTGTCACAAAGAGAAATTCAGTCGCACACTGTCACAAACACAAGGACACACTCTGTCTTCATCTGTCTCCTTTTAACAAAAGTTTATTTTCTCTTCCTCTTTGCTTTTGTTGGCATGTCTGTTTCTCCTTCACCTTACTTCAACTTCATGTTCAAGTCGAACTGTAAAGTGAAAACCTGATTTATTCTTTTGCACACATAACAGGAACACTGAGTAGCCACGCTTACTTGTTCACTGCACTTGCAGTAGTGACAGAAAATTTCTGTTGACTTGTATATTTTTTGTGGGTGATACTACACTGAAAAATACATAAATATGCTGAAAGAACAAAGTTTACATTGTGACAATAACAGTGATGCATCCCACCTCCTACTTCCAGCTTTGATTCACAGAAAAGACAACACTAAAAACAAACATTTGTTTTTCAGTCACATGCTCACTCTGATGCTCCTCCAAGAAATCATTATGGGAACATGGGATAGTTTTGTTTGACTGTGTGTGAGGCCCTGTTCACACAGAAAAGTGTAAGGTGCACGGAGGAGTGTCACAACAGGAGGAAGAAGAAGCGGGACAAAGAAGGAGAGGAACTGTGATGGTAGACAAGAATAAAGATGGTTTTCCTGGCTCCCCGGTGACTCATTGGCTGCCTGTTGTAGTTTGACAGGTCTGTGGTGTGTCTCCTTAAAAAAACTAATTTTCAACTTTATTTCACCTCACACTTCATGACAAAAAACACAGAGCTATGTTGCAGCACCGCCCCACCACGGTGCTTTCTTCCATTGACATGAAATTTCTCCTGAGAGACACATTTATGTGAGAAAGCTTGTAAGATTGTGTTTTCAGGATTGGAAACGTTCTACTTCCCGGGAGTTTCCTGTAAGCTAAAGTCAGCAGGAATTTTTCATGTCAGCAAACATACTATAATTTTGGCGAAAGAAGCCACAGTTGGAATTGCAGGTCACATGATATCATCCTCATTAGCTGCAAAATAAATGCTTGTATGACAAGGAATATTTGAAGTGCTTAGAATATCAGAAACACTCCAAAATTAATCTTTGTATAATCCCAGTTTGAGCCATAATTTTAGATCCAATTAAAAAGAGCCTTAACCGTGCATGTTTCTCATGCCATTCATTGTTATCTGTAGTTCTCTTAATACATCCATGTTGAAACTTCCTAGCCAAGCCACATTAAGGGAAAAGTGTCTCTATTGACTTTTTAGTTAATAGGTAGGTATACTGTAAACAACCACAAAAAGAGGTAGGTATACCCTGGGAACTGAAGGGTTGCCAGTTCAAGTCCCCATCCAGACCAAATATGTAGCATGAACTGGTAGCCAAAGAGAAGCAAGGCCTTGAGCAAGGAACTGAACCCCCAAGTGCCTGGGGTGCCTGTCCATGGGCGGCCCACTCACTCTGACATCTCTTCATTTAATGCATGTATAGGGTTTGTTTGTGCTTGTGTGTGTATTTTGGGCCTGTGTGTATATGACAACAGAGTGAAAAAAAAATTAAATTTCCCTATGGGGATTAGTAATGGATATCCTCTTCTTCCTTTTCGTCTTCTTTCTTTTTCAGACACTGAAAATAACAACCTGTCAGTTTCACTTTTTTTACTTTTAATGGACATACATTAACATGTGCTATTGCCCCTGAAGAATACATTGCTGCCTACTTCGCGGCCGCTGGCTGTAGTGCTCTTGCTTTATATTGGACTAATTAGAAATTGTTGTTAAAGTTGTCTAAAATTAGCATTTAGCTTAGAATAATCTACGCCTAAATATTGCCCCATAGAGCTGCCGGCATGGCTGTAGACTCTCTGCGGCATTTTCACAGTAGATATGATTGCTTCCCTTCCACATCTTGCTGCTAAGCTTTCACATCAGTGGTGCTGTTTCGTACCCAAGTACACTTGTATCATCATATACGTGACATTTTCGTTGCGCTACAGTGTGGAAAAGGGCGCCGCAGATGTACCCTGCTGCCCTGAGGACCGTCATCAGCGGGGACCAGCGGAGCAACAAGGCGAAGCTCTGGTCCTGGCTGGAAGGAGAAGCAGCTGCTGTCAGGCGTGGAGCTCTTTGCTTCTTGCTGGAGCTCTGACTGCAGGTTGAAGCCGGATCTGAGTCTGTTTATGGTGGGCTGTGCTGCCGTCTGATATATAGTAGAGGCATCCATTTTGTAACTGTGTAAAAATGCTTGTAGTCGCATTAGATAGCAGTCCACTTTGGTGTTCACACCTGATGCATGGGATTCTTTCACACCTGCCCTGTTTGGTTTGTTTCAATCAAACTCAAGTGTGTTTCCCCCCTAAGTGCGGTTTGTTTGGGCAGGTGTGAACACAGCAATCCGACTCAGGTGTGCACCGAAACAAGTAGACCGAGGCCTTCTTCAAGAGGTGGTCTCGGTCCAGTTACAAACGAACTCTAGTGTGATTGGTTTGTGGTGAGAAAGTGCTCCGACTTCGAACTGAACCAACTGCAGTCGCATTATGCTGTGAGAACACTAACCAACTCTAGGCAATTATGCAACTTTGTAACAAAATTAGTCCCTGATTTGGACCAAAACAAGTGAACTCCAGGTCTGAAAACACCCAAAGTGGACTCAGGCATGGATCAGTGTACCATGCCCAAGTACTGTACAATGTGTTCACATCAACCAAACTGGACTTTGGGGTCAAGGTGTACTCAGATCTAGGGTTCTGTCTTTGATATGACAGCTACCTTTGTCTTGTTCTGTTGCCAGAAAAAAAGCAACAAAAAACCCACTGGCTCATGTTTAGATAAATATGTTGTTGATTTTGTTTCATGTGTGTCTAGTAACATGCACATGTCATGCAACCACTCGACAGATGTAACAACCATACAACATTGTCTCTCTGTCTGACATTCCTTTTTGTTCCTCAGTTCTCCCTCACTCTGTTTTTATCTGTCACTCTTTTCTAACTAGGTCATCCCATTCCCACCTCACTCCAAAACACTGAAGTCATATCACCAGCTATCTTCATATCTCCATCTCTGCTCTGTTTCACTGGAAGAGCTGCTTCTTGGTATTTCATGGTTCACAGTCAATGCTTGTATTTTCTTACTTTATGTGTTTCCTGCAGCTTTGGACCACATTGTGGCTTATATGAGAGTAAATCAGTAGTGGTGAGCAGCTCTATGAGGAGCACTGAGAGATGTAGCGGTTTACCAGCATACTAATCACCCATCATCCTTCTCTCCCTTTTTATCTGCACAACCCAGTCCACATTCATACTTAATTTTTCCAAATATTTTGTGCACATCTGTGCTACGATGCCCTTGTACTGGTTCAATCTAAAAATATCCAAGTCCTTTTCTTTGTTCTCCTTTTGTCATGCCTCCCTTCTATCTTGCCTCTCCCCCACAACTGCTGCCCTTCATCCCCTTCATACATCTAAATCGTATCGATCAATAGTATGCTCGATACTCTCAGCGCATTCCTCCTCTCTTTCCTCTCTTCGCTGGCACATCTGTGCTCATCATGTATCACTTTTTTCTTCCCAAAGTCTCCCTGCCATGTGTCGAATGACAACAGTACACACTTCTAAGAAAAAAGACATAGCAAAGCATTATGAGATGGAGAGAAAAAAAGAGAAGAGAAGAAAGTGTATCAACCCCCCGCAGTGAGCGATGGGCGCCCCCCTCTGAGCGAGGTTCTGGGGTTGCCTGTCACTGCACCCTATCTGGTGCCAACACACTCTCTCTTTGCACTCCATAAGCTGCAAAACTGTCTGTGCCCAGTGTGACAGCCTTAGTGTCACTAGCAGAATTTCCTCCAGAGTCTTGTTTGTCTCTCAGTCCCATCCTTTGATTCCTTCGCACTAAATAGGATAGCGGCACCTTATTTAATTTGGTGAGAATGCATCATTTAGCACAATGCGAACCCGTAGATTAATTTTAAACTGTCATATGCGAGGCTATTGTCAGGTGTTTTGTTTGGACAATGCTATTCTTATTACCTCCTCATTTTCCCGTTTTTGTATTATGCATGGGGTAGCTCTTTTTGCGGATTCTATTGTGGTTTTGTAATTGCTGTTACTAGAATCACTTTGCTGCTCTATTGTGCTAGCTGTTTTCCCACAATGTCTGCATGACCTGCTTCTTTAGTATAAAATGTAGTTTAATTAATTTGATTTGAATAGTACAAGAGTATAGCCAAGTGCTGCTTTCAAGTTATAATTTAACAGCGTTTAGCATTCACATACACAGTCCTTTTTCTATTTACTTGTCCTAAATGTGCTGGTGACAAGCATAAAGGGTTTACTAACATTTCCTAAGAGGGACATCATTCCTTTCTCGCTTATTTTGCCAGCTGAGCACTTCCCAAACAGTGGGTGTTACCACTCCAGGAACACAGTGCAGTTCTTTACTGTATTGCATTAGTCAGCTCATTGATGTCAATAGAGGAGGTTTAGTACAGTGATAGTTTTTAATTAACATTGTTTACATTCATCTTGCGTCCATCTTGCATTGATCTTGCAAACAAGGCAGTGACTTGCCAAGGAGAGTGGACAACTCCCTGTCCCCTAAAACTAAAAGCAACGTATCGACCTTCACGTCCCTTATCAGCGCACTTCACGCGCACATACTAACCCCCGCCCTCCCCTCCAACCCTAACACACATACACACACACGTACCTCCCTCCTGACCCATCTAATCCTTAATTACCATGTCTAATTAGGCCCTGACAGCAGAGGTCAATCAACTAATTACAGAATCACAGGATGAAAGGAAGAAAGAGCAGAGCACCAGTCAGTCAGAGACCTCACAGCCATGATTAAAACCCGAACATCACCATCATCTCTTCAAGCACACATACGTACTGACCACAGCTCGACCTGCACTTCAGTTGAATTATAAAATACACATGAGCTCGCTTACAGGGAAGCTTCAGGAGCAGAAATATTCCCTCACATTTACACATGCATGTCAAGCCGCATGATAACAGCATGGACAGTAAAGGCTATACCCTGTGACAGGAGATTCCCCCATAATGCAGCTTGCCTTCAGGCCTCTCACTCACAACTGTCACTCCCAGCCTCGTCTCTCATCGATCTACAGCTGGAGACCCATGCTGGGTACAGCTCAGGTCAGTGTGGTTGTGTGTGTTTGTGTGTTGCCAGGTAATCTTCTAAGTTATTTTTTTAGTTATTTAAGTGTATGTATTTATGTAAGCATCAGTATATACGTGTGTGACTATATAGTATACGCTGAATAGCGTACACATTATTGTGTGTGTGTGTGTGTCTTGTGTTAGGTTAAGGGCCGGATCGATATGTGTTGAAGTATCTCGTATTTTATAGCTGCATCAATACTAGGATCAGTGTCTTAATCAGCAATGTGTATCTGGCCTGGAAACAGAGTCTCCGGGGAAATGCTGTTTGGAACGCCATCACAGCTTTGACGTCGGCAGCCCCACAATCCCCCTACCTCCCATCATCAATGTTACATTTATGTACAGTGAAGCAACTACAGGATGCAGCTTTATTCCGACTAAAGACGGTTTATTATTTGCTCCTCAGACACACTGTCTACATGATGTAACTTCACAGATATTGGATCTATTTATAATAAATTAATAATTTCATCTTCAGTGCAGTGTTTTGCTGCTACAGGCTTGTTGGCAGGCTTGTCAGTTAGTTAGCTCGTCAGAGTTTCATGAGCACATTAAGGGCTGCCTTGTATAGAGAAGATCAAAAGCTAGGAAAAAAAGGAGCAAAATGAGGGCTGTGGTTTGCTACAGTCGTAGAGGGGAAGAAACCCAGAATTGTCTCATCTTCATTTGTCTGCCTGAACTTAAAAATAATGCTGGTAATATTTTCTGTTTTTGTTATTTTTTTAACAAATCCATGAAAACTATAAAACTAGCAATGTGTTAGTGTCGTACTTTACCATACTTTCTGACTTCTTTAGCCCTTCTGTGGCTGTCAGCCCCGAACCTGCTGATTCTGTCTTCCAAAAATGCTCAGAGAATTCCTAAAACAGTAAGTTACTGTAGTTCAGTCAGAAACACTTTAGTCAAAGAAAACTTTATTTCCATTTGCAGTTGTATATTTGACAGTATGGCTCTGTTCTGGGGCCTCTCTGCCTTTCCTCAGGGCCTACACAGAAAGTCTCTTCCACGTGCCTATGTGCAAACGAGGAAGGCCTAAGGCAGAGAGAGCAAACCTCCCTGCCCTTCCATGCGCCTACATGGAAAGCCTGAGGAAGGGAGAGCAGCAGCAAAGACCCCCCGGGAACAGAACAGAGCAGCATCTTCTTCTTCTTCAGGTTTTACGGCGGTTGGCATCCATCACTTTGGTGCATTACCGCCCCCAGAGCAGCATCAATGACAAAGAGAAATTACATTGATATGTCAGACACAACATGAAAAGGAGGAGCTGGAGTGGAGGCGGGTTGCAAAGCAGCTTGCAGAGGAGGCAGCAACAGTAGGCAGGCCAGAGCAGTTTAAATAGGGCGCCCTGAATGAGATTCACCAATTAGTTGCATAGAAAGGAATCATGTTATCTATCAGCTGACTGCCTTCCATCAATCAGCTGCTCCATCAGTTGATTGGGATGTAGCTGGGGTGTGAGCTGAGCTTGACATCGTGTCCTGCCTGAACTAACGCTATGCTCAATTTTCTTTTGCAAGTGTTACTCAAACTGAAATGCATTTGCTGAGGACCATGTTCAGCCATGGATCTAGAGTGAGAGAGTGTTACAGAGGCAGGATGGTGTATGTGGGATTGACTCAAAATAAATTACACTGCCCATGTTCATTATAATGACACACCGAGCCACGCCGCTGCACTAAGTGCTCTTTGTTGTGTTAGTAATTGTTCTTGGACAACAACACAGGTCTGTGACACAGAGGAATAATCTATACCCAGGCAATACTTGTTAGTAGAATCAGCTTGTTGTTGGTTTTGGTTAATTTATGAATGCAACAGAGGTTATGTACGGTGACTTGAATTGTTTTATTCATGTGTTTTTTAATATTTCAACAGAAGTGTAGCACTGAGGTACAAATAAGGGATCCAAGTAACTTTGTCCCGAACAAAGTTCACTTTTCACATTCTAAGACAAACTGCCATCTCCTACAGCACTTGCTATGAATAATCAAAACTGTGGTGATTTTAACAAAGTTAAATGTTTACTTTGTGAGAATGACAAAACTAAAGCTTAGTAAAAAAAAAAAAAGAAATCAAGTGCAGCAGCACAGGTAGCCTACTTACATCATTTGACTTGATGAAAATCAGTAATTGTTGCAACTCTCCAGGAAATTTCTGCTGTCTACAAACATCTAGAGGTCCAGGTTTCACTTTGGCTCCTCTGTGGAGTTAACTAAATACAGAAAGCACCTGTAGTTTTTCTTTTTGACCTTATCATCAGTCAGTGATACATCGTGTGATTGGCAGTGGGTAATAAAGGGAAGCAGTGAGGCCAGGAAGACAAGAGGAGCACAAAGGACCAAGCAAGTGAAGAAGAAAGAGAAGAAGAAGGAAGAGTGAGTTCCGCAGGTTGGAGACTGTAAGTAAATGGAATAAAAAAATAGTTACGTCATGGGCACTCCTTGAAAACATGGTATTTTACCTGGGTGCAGTGCCTTACGTCCTGTGTCACGCAGAGGGTTGTGTGCCTGATTTGTTGGAATAGGTCGTCTAGTCACTTTTGGGATAAGATAGAAAAACCATGACCTAGACATTTGTTTATTAACCTTATCTTTGCCTTAAACCAAAGATTAAACCCGGAGGTGGCCTCAAGCCTGCTTGTAACTTCCAACAGAGATTTTTTTTTTTTTTTTTGGATCATTGATTTACAAAGATGCATCTAGATTTTTCCTCCTTGTACTGCTGGCATGGTCCAAACCATGACTAGACTTCCCTGCAGAATTCTGAAAGACTGCTGATAAATTTTCAAATTGACCAATATTACATTATAATGGAAAATATTCCTTTATTTTCATTTTCCAAAACTGCTTATCCTGTTAGGGGTCATGGGGCAGATGGAGCCTATCCTAGCTGATACTGGGCGAGAGGCCAGATTGCCAGACTATCACAGGGCTGACACATAGAGACAGACAGCCATTCACACTCTTATTCACACCTACAGCAAATTTAGAGTCACCAATTAACCTGCATGTCTTTGGATTGTGGGAGGAAGCCGGAGTACACAGAGAAAACCCACGCTGACATGGGGAGAACATGCAAACTGTAATTTCACTGTCGCAAATAAAATACGAAAATCTACAATCTATGCAGTTATAACTTTAAAGTTAAACTAAATACATCGCGAAGTAACAACCACAGTTTGTAAAAATAAGAGCAGAGTTCTCCTGGTTGATCTTTGTCTCTGGTGAATTCATTGAGTGCTGTTTGTTTATCTCCAAGGAAACAGATACAAAAGCAAGAGGGTCAAAGTTCAAGGTGTAATGTTATGTTGTTTTTAAGGGCAGCTGCAGTACCTACTAAAAGGAAAAAGAAAAAGTATGTGATTCGGAACACACTCACAGTTTATCTCAGCTGCGCCTTGAAAAATAGGCATTTGGAGACGCATGCGCTGTGGCGTTTGAGCGCACCTGCCTGCGCGTCTACACTGAAAAACAACGAAATTAAGCGCACTAAAAACGTGTGCGGCACTTAAGCTTGCACTGCAGCTTCCTGCAAAACCACATCCATCCCAGGGGCATAGAAGTTTTTAGGGAGTCCCATAACTTATCAGCAGGTTAATGCCAACATGCACGTTTCCTACCTAACTTCAATTAATAAGGCTGAACATTAGTGTGTGTGTGTGCGCAGGACCGAAGTCCGTGAGTTGCTGCAAGCGTGTACCTAATTAAATGAACTGGTAGCAGTATTTTTAAACGAGCTTGTGTGACCATCAGATAAACTGACCCACGGAGGACAGTGAGGTTGGACCTGAGCTGGACCTACAGATCATACAGTCCCCACTGTGACCGGGAAAGCTGCTTTGGTCATCTGATAAACACCTGTGTTGGACTGTGGACATGCTAACAAGGTCAGATAGCAGTGGTGACTGGAAAAGCTTTTGAAAGCCTCTGAGGAAGATTTCAGCCTCTGTTGCCACCTGCTTTTCTCCTTTTCTTTGACCACTGAGCCGTCTCTCCAAGACTGATGCACAAATGTAAGTTGTTTTTATTTGTCTTTACACTGTCTGAGTGACACTCCAGCCACATGCAGACCTGCAACGTTTGTCATAAAATTACTGAGATAAGTTTTTCAAAACAAGATCATTTTGACCCAGTTGTTTGTGCTGCTGCTGTGAGGAGGAGTAATTCTGAGTGGTAAAGAAATATAACACTGTGTTTAGAGCTGTGTTTGTTTTTGCAGGACCAGTCTGATTGTTGCTAATTAATTAATTTACAAATACTTAGTGCATTTACTTTGCTAATTGGTGAGGTTGAAGCTTATATTAGGGAAAAAATTAGCCTATCTGTAAATCCAAACTAAACTGCCAGATAAGTAGCCTAGTAGTGCCTGTAATTTATTTATTTTTTATCAATAACTTTGTCTTTGTCTTATTAAAAAGACGATATAGTTATAATGAGGCTGAATTCAAGGTGTGTGTAGGATTTAGCGACCTCCAGGTTTGGGAATCACCAGAGGCCCTGCAATATTTTATTATCACAATATTTAAGTCATGATACAGTATTATTGCAGTAACATATTGTGACATGTTGTGATTTATTACATTTTACATTTAACTGCAAATTATTTCTCCTAAAAGAAAACTTTGTCAACATCTGTTTTCTTTAAAAAGATTTTCAACCTGTTCATTTCACTTCAGCCATTTTATCGCAGCAAAATGTATTTCAATCAGGAGAGACAGATGAATGAAGTGAAGATAAAATTTAATACAGAATATGGGTGAAAAGATTGTCAGGTGATTTGAGCTGAATAAGATTAAACAGAAGACTCTGGTACTGGGACACTAGAGGGAAATTTTTTTTGTGATTGAGTGACATCTGAGCGGCAGCAAGATAGATTTCCAGACACTGGTTGTGATGGTGGCGGCTGATGACTCTGAGGCTTATGGCTGATGACGCTGAAGAATCTGAAGATTAGGCGATGATGGGGAGGTGGAGGGTACACATGACAGCAGCATGAGAGGACTACAGGCAGAAAGAGAACCCTTTCTAAAACGAGAAGCAGTAAGATGATAGGCTAACAGAGAAGATGCGCTAAAGACTTCATGACGGCTAGAAATAGTGAGTGAGCATGCATGCAAGCAAAGGGGAGAAAGTATGAAAGATAAATTGCAGACCCAAGCATGGAAAAAAGAATAGTCTTCCTCAGTGAACTTTTGCTGGAGCTTCATATAGTGGACTTTAAAATAAATTGACTGTATTATTTTATTAGGCTACTAAAAGTTTAATTTGTATTTGCAATGTTAGTAATTTAAATAATGTTAAATGTTTCTCCAACTGTGAAGCGCATCATGGATGGTCATATTATTAAATAACCTAAGTTTTGTGGGCACTATATACTGCAGTGTGTCTGTGTGTGTGTGTGTGTGTTTGCTAGCTGCTAGTTTGCTCACCTGGCAGCTTCAGCTCCACTACTGTGTCCTTTCATGCTTCCTCCGTCTTAACATGATCATGATAAGGGCTGGAGGACACATCATACAGGCTGCCACGACTCGACAAAGTTTTCCTCTTTGCTGGAACCCCACATATTTCTTTTAGCGTGTTTTGCGTCCATGGCGAGCTGCTATCAGTCTGTTTGTTTGGGCTTAGCGCTAGTGTGTCATTTCATGCTGCATTTCTATTGGTTGGTTGGCAGACATAGGTCGTATCGGCGGTCACACTGTGAGCATCCCAAATTTCTGACAATGATTGCAAGAGTGTGACAACGGCCATCCTTGAACACCTCTCACTGTGTGTGATAGGACCACCGTTATAGAGCCACAGCTTAAGACATCTCCATGTGTCTTTCACTATAGTCATCTTTCATTTGGGACAGCCCAAAATCACACAGTGTAAGCTGGGCTTTAGACTTCCTTTTGTCCCTGTGTTTTCATACTTTTGCCTGGTGTACCTCGGAGCACATGCTATACGTGAGAGCAAAATAAGAGCACCCTGAACAGTCATACTTATTATAATGAATAGTAGAGAAAATTCTCAACATTGTAATGCAACACACTATGACTGTAGTTCTGCATGTAAAACTGAAGATAATGGACTGACGGTGTAGAAATATGTTTTGTATTGCATTTATGTGCATGCAGCGTGACTCAAGTGTGAGCTGTTGTACAGCCTGTGCAGACAGCTGGATTGATTAAAATCGGAGAGTATCTTTAAGGTCAGACTTGTGTGAGATGGATGACTGAAAAACACGTCTGAACACTTTCTTTGTAGACACATTTGTTTGTTAACTGGGCGGTTGTGACTTCACATCCTGTCTGCATTTAATGCACACTTTGTCTTGTTTTATTTTACATGTGTTTGTCTGCAAAATCAGGTGTCTGACTCGTCTCTAATTTTCTCCTCTTCTGTCATCTTTTCCCACTGCTCTCTGCTCCTCCCTCCCCGCAGTCGAGAAGTGCATTAGGGGAGATTAATAGAAGGTAGTCATGTTACAAATCATCCGCTGTGCATTTCCCTATTCATCCTCCACCCCTCGCTTACCTCCCTACCCTTCTCATCTCTTTCTCACTTCCCTCCTCTCATAAACAGCAGAGTGGTCAGATTGCAGGCCAGCCTAAAAGAGCAGACCATTTATCTACCTCTGAATACTGGAAACCTGCCACAGGTGCAGTGGAGCACAATAAGTCTTTCTCTTACGAATGCACGCACTTTCGCCTGCTGCAGAGGGTGCTATCCATAGTGTGCGTGTGTGGGTGTATGTGTGAGTGTATGTTTGAGCCTGTGCCATCATTTGGATGCAGGTGATATAAAAAACTGATGCTGGGCAACCTTTAAAACTGGCTCCATAGACAGTCCTAATCCAACACGCCCCTTAAGGTCCAGCCAAACTGTTTCTTTTATCACCCTCCTCGATTTCTCTCCCTTTCACACACACACACACACACACACACACACACACACACACACACACACACACACACACACACACACTTTCTCTCACTCTCTTTGTGTATTTTTCACTCCTTTCTTAGAACCGTCTTGCTTATTGTTTAGCTCCCCTCTTTCCCTTTCTTCAAACCCATCTCCGCCTCCTGGCTTTAGTTCCCTGTGCCGGCGTGCTGCTCATATTTGTTGTCTTAGCAGCCCTCCTCAGCGGGGGTTTTGTATTGGCTGTAATAACTTGTATCTCTGCTCTGTGCCACCTGTGTCAGCTGGCACTCTTCTCCCTCTGTCTCACGTCACACACCGAGTTCTTAATGCATTTACATCCCGACCGCTGGGAGGCAAGTAGGTGTTTGCTCTGACGTGCGTGTTTATGAGCGTGTGTCTTTGTTTTAAGTGTTGATGTGTTTGCCTGCGCACGCATGAGCATCCCATCCCTACATTGTCACATTTATGACTGAGTCGGTATCCATGAATTTCAATGTGATGTTATGGCATCTGGTGACAGTTCTTGATATGACTCCAGTGCTCCCTGACTTACATATTTACCTGCTAATCCAGCTCGATGACTCCAGCTCACTCTCTGCTGGGACACAAACATACACCTTTTCAATTTGCTTATTCACTCTGAAGAGGCTTTATTTACAGGCTTGTGTCTCTCAAGAAAGTAAAAAATATGGTATTTATGCTGCAGTAATATTCTATCTTTTCCTGTAAATCACAGATTACTTTACTGCCTGCTGTAGTTTTGTCATCACTATTACTTTTTAATGAGATGAAAGAAGAAATAACTTTTTATGTTACCTTGAGCATATGGTATAAAAGGTTGTTTTGCAGTACCTTTGATACGTGATTAGTTTCCATGTAACTGAAAAAAAAAAAATCCTCAATCTGGTCTGCGGTTCTGGACTTTGATCCACATGCGTTGGTTCAGCAGGTGGCCCTCTGTGTAACTGTGGTTTCTGGGGTGAATCCCCAGCAGCAGTATATCTGAAAGGCTGCCTGGCTGATGAAAGGATGTGATGAAATGATGTGATATCTTTTCAGTTGATGAACTCACAGCTAAATTATGACCTGACGCAAGCGGCCTGCTCATAACTGATTGAATGATTGACAGCCAGGACAAGCAGTCTCTTATCAATAGCACACACTGACAGAGAGGGGACTCTCAGAGGCCATTTCACAGGGGACGTGTGTCAACAATTTTGTCTTGGAAATGACACACTGGATGTATTTATCTTTTTTTATCTGTAAAAAATGTGAACGTTCTTCCCTTCAACTTGAAGAATTGTGTTGGCTGTGTGAAAGACAATAATTAATCCTCTTCAGGAAAGTGCTGTATGCAAAGATTTATTATTTGTTCTGTCTTAAGGTGTGGGCATCAAGAGCCAAGGTCATCAGTCATCAGACATATAGTACTAGTTAAATTACTCTTTACAAAAAAAAAAGGGGGAAAAAAAAAACCAGAAACAAAATAGCAATATAACTTTTCATAGAATTTACACAAGATTTTTTTTAAAATCCTGCATAATCTTAACTTTTAATTAATAAGTTGATTATTTGAGTGGTGAAAATTGTTAAACACTGACACACATAGAAATTACAGTGGCAGATATAGAAAAATATTGTGACAACGCAGAAGGTCTGACCATGACTAAATATTATGCAGAATATTGCAAATTATATCATTTCATTTACGCCACAATACAAACCTACTATTAAATACATACACAATGTTAAATCTTCATAAAGTAATTAATACTGTACATATGGTTTGCCCTATAACACTGTTTAAACTTACTAAGTAGCTACTCAGGACCTCTTTGTCTCGCTCTCTCTCCATCTGTCACAACACTGCTGCTGCGGGAGTGTGAGCTCCGTGCAGGGGACATTGAGAGTCCGTCTGCCTGCACAGTGACTGGGCTAACTGTTAGCATCACATTAATGTTACCTGGCAGATTTAACAACACAGCTGAGCTGTTTTGGTGTCAGTGTGAGTTTGTTTGGGCCGCATAATGGCTCGGTGTTGTGTTAGCCGTTGCTGCTGTGTTAGCCTGTGCTAACCAGGCAGTTGTTAAACTGACTGCTACCATATGGGTGTCCACCTCTGGGTCATGAGCTTGTTGTGGAGTGCTGTAGTCGTGTCCTCTGAGCAACATCATGGCCCTGGCAGCGTCTCACACAGCAGCAGACTCATCATATTCCTCCTGTAGCGCCAGTGTATTATATTTAATATATATGTTTTTAACTGTTGAACTGATTAGTCTTTTTATATTTTTATCATCACTTAACTGTTAAAAGGTTAATTATTAACATCTTTAATATTAAGTTCTGATGTATTTTGACAAGACTAAGAATCTACAGCCACACTAATGTCTCTGTGGCAAGTTCAAAAGGACAATGCTAACATTTAGAGCAGGTGCAATATTTATTTGCTGTGTTGACCCTCTTAGTTGAGCATGTTAGCATACTAACATTAAGCACTAAACACAATAGTTCTGCAGCCATTAAGCTGTTTGTGCAAAAGCTATTTGGTGTGCAAATCTTTTTGTTTAAACTCGTGCAGCCATTTGGTATTGAACAAATTAAAAAAATTGACTTGGTGATGATGCTAGGAGGAAAGTTAACGCATGAATATTTGCGCCGCCTTTAACAACAATTAATATTTGTCGACATGTTACAAAAAAAACCTAATGTCTACGTCATGGTGGCGCTAGTGGGAAAGTTAGGGGATCATCAAAGTCAGCAGAGTCATGGACCGGCTGATTGGTAAATATTTTGGTTACAGCTGCGCAAATAAGGCAGGTGCGCCAATTGTGTTATGGCACTAAAAGTCAGTTATCATTTGTGAATGGCTGTATTATATTAATATGTTTCAGTATTGCAGGTTTTCAGATTGTCTCATTTACAGTAGATGTTGCACGTCTACGTATCTTGGCACCACAGGACTTTACAGCCTTTGAACTCGTCAGTATGGAGGTCCATGGTCTACACTTTGTGCCTGTGTTAGTGCAGCACTAATGGTTTCACACACTACGAGCAGCAGGAGCAGAAGTGGCTCCGCTTTGTACCAATAGGAGAACACACAATTAGATACAGTAGCTGCTGCTAACCTGAACAGGCAAGTTCAATGGAGTGATGCTTCTGTGTGCTGTACTGTGTAATGTGAGGTCAGCGTGCAAGACTGCCAGTATGCAGACAAGTGGAGAGCAGCAGAGAGGGGTGGACAGGGTTGCAGCTGAAAGGGATTTCCTCGCAGTCGTTAGGGATGCATACTGGGAAGATTTCCTGCCATTAAACTGGCTCAGAATTATGTAATAACATCATTATATAATTGACACATAACTGTGGGCCACATCTGAGCTGTAGCTGTGGCACAGACAGTGTGTGTGTGTGTGTGTGTGTGTGTGTGTGTGCACTGGGTATGTGTGAAGATGTCATTCGTGTTTATATCGCTGTTTGTTCAACCAAACAAATTTATCTGGTTGAACAAATGGAGGAAGAAAAAAAATCAGGAGTGAGCAAGAAGGCTCACCAGAAACAATCCCTGGTTTTGTCTGGACAACTCAGACTGTTGATAACAGTTTGCTCCATGACTGCAAATCAGTATTTACAGTAACAGATTAAAATCAACCTAGCAAGTTCTTTTAAAGGGGAACTCAGCCGAATTAACACAGTAAAGCTGGTTGGGGGAGAAGCCTACTGTTGCATATGTGGGGGAAAAAAAATATAAATCCTTTTGTGGCTCCAGAGGGAGCGTCACAAAGTCTAAAACTGCCTGAAGTCATGTCACTTATGTCAGCATCGACTGGGGCTTAAGACAACAGATCTAAAACTAAATGAGTGGGTGTGACATTAGGAGAAAGTGATCTCGCCAGAAAAATTGTATTCTAAAAAGTGACCTGTAACTACAGTTGTCTGATAGGGCTGCAGTCAGCAGAAAGTGTCTAGATAAGCTCAGGTTTGCAGAAGAAAAAAAGCATCTATTTAACACAACATATTCATGACATCTCCTTACCGTTCTTCGCTATAGAGTTGTTGGACTGTAAAAGCTAGTTAACAGTTATGAGTCAGGCTAAAGCTAATTGAGTTAGCCTAAAGAAACCAGAGGTCTCCCAACCACAGTTCTGAGCTGCAAGGCTGGAAAGGTAACATTAACACTAACATTAATCTACAATAGAAGACTGTCTGATAAACAACTAAAGCAAGCACAACCTAAAAATGAGCAAGAAACAGGGGGGGTAACATAAGGGAGCCTCCTTATTTTAGGGCAAGCAACATGCATTGACAGTGTCATAACACATTAGATCATTGACTTTAGCCTGAACTGAGTATTAAGATTATATGAATAAAGTGTTGTCATGGTGAGTCACCTGTGTATTAACTACCTAATCTTACCCTCCAAAGTCAATTCAGAAGATGGTTTACCCCCCAAAACAATCTTAATAAAAAGTAATTTTAACTTTGTTTTTTTTTTCTAAACTATTTAATACTCTCTATGCACGTGCACTACCCTGCATAATCACCCCAATAATTCTGTCACAGTTAAATATTTCCAAAAAGAGCTCTTCAAGTCATCTGGTGAAGAAGTATATATATATATTTTTTTATATCATTATATGTGTCACAGAAAAAGTATTTCAGTATGGCACAGCCCTATTGTCAGACATATGCAGTGGAGTAGAAAGTACAATATTTGACTCAAAGATGTAGTGGAGTAGAAGTATAAATGGAAAATACTCAAGTAAAATACACATACTTCTGATCTGTACATAAGTACAGTCCTTGAGTAAATGCTTGGGATGCACGATAATCTCAGCACGTCATCCGTTTTGGCAGATACTGGCTTTAAAATGAACATGCTTTTTCTCATTTTGCACAATAAATGAATATTACATACATTGGAAAGCATTGTATTTCATGTCTTCCTCTGCTTGTGGGCCATCACGATAAGAGTATGCATGCATAATATGATGTTAATTTCTTTACAGAAGAGACATGATGATCACTAAAAGTAGCAGGGGGGAAAAAGTGTATATATACATATTGATATCTGTATGGGGTATCGGTCAAATGAGTTGTTACGTATCAGCATATCGGATATTGGCAAAAAAATCCAGTGTCCTTTATCCCTAGTAAATGTACTTGGTTACATTCCAGCAGCACTTGATCTAACCATAGGTGTATTTGGGCCACCAGAGAGGCCAGAATTTACCAGTCAGTCCTTGTGTTGGGCTGTGAACCATCAAACAGGACAAATCTGGCTGAATAAAAGGTTTCAGAAACAAAAGGCACTTTAGCACTCAGAGCACAGTTTCACACAGGTTTTGCCCTCTGATGGAGCTCTGTGGGCTGAACCCACTCACCTTAACTGTGCTGAGAGTTTGCAGGTGTGTGCTCTGTCAATCACATTAAACTGTCCTTGCTTGATAAAAAGCACAGTGGGTGCTTTACACCTCATGCATTTTTCTTCAACAACTATGAGAACACGCTGTATCTAAGGATGACTTTATCAGAAACATTTCCCTAAGTTTTGAATTTTATGTTCATGATTTTTTTTTCCTACCAAAATTAGCATGTATTCAATTTTTTTTTTTTTAAAACATGGAAAAACCTGCTAGAAATAGGTGTTACACTCCTTTCCCACTGTCAGTAGACCAGACCAGACCAGAGCTGTGTACACGACTGCAGTTGACTAGTATGTCCTTCTGTTTTTTTTTTTTTTGTCTTTACTAGTGTGTCGTGTTCGGAAAACAGGGTTAGTAAACAGTGGGAAACACTATGGAGGCGACTGAAAATGTTATGGTGGTTACTTCTTTTTAAGTCTGTTACTTGTGCAGTCTCTCTTTCAAACTCAGTGCTGACAAATTTTATGATGTCGAGCGCTACTTAGACAGGAGACAGGCGGTATTTTGTGGCAGCAAGTCATTGCATCATGCTGGAAAAGGGGCGAAAATTAGTGCGTCCACTCAGGTGTTGTATTTCCATCACTGCCGATCGGAGCCGATTGGAGCTGCAGCCGATAAATACCCATGACTATTGCAGAGTCATTTGTCCTGGTAATGAATGTCGATTATAACCTTTCCCATGAAACGCAAAAGACAGATGTTAGTGGGTTTTTTTTTCCAGTGGGAAGGGGCTTTAATGACTCCAGCCATGATTAGAAAAAAGACACAAACATAGAATTGGATTTATTAAAATCTTAGTTCATATAAATGAATTTGTCATTTATTAAGTTTTTAAAGGATAGAAAGAAATTATTGTCTCTCTGCAGAAGTGTTCTTTCATTAATTGGAAAGTGGCTTGTCTTCTCTGTATAGAGTATAAAATTTAAATGTTTGTATTCATTACACTTGGGTTGGTACGCTGGTGAGGTTTTAGCCAGTAGCTTCGCTCGCATCTCTCTAAGTTGTATTTTGTGAAGACAAGTAGTCTGGGGCATTGGGGAGATACAACATTCCTGCTGTACTGAACAGATGCTCAGAGGACAGGGATTTTTCATCCACTACCAGGCAAACAAGCTGCTGTGTATTAGCAGAGCGAAGCAGCAGACCCGCCGGGACAAGAAAAAGCACAAAATTGGCCTCACTAATGATAAATGAGTAATTAAAACAATTAGCAAGCAATTCTTTCATTCCCTTCATATTAAAGCTCTATGTATTTCTGCACAAATATTTACTGAAAACGCGTGCCAAATATGGTATTTGGATTAAGGGGACATCTAATGTGTATAAGGGCAGGGATGTGTATGTGTGCGTTTGTTCTCGCTAATGTGATTTGTGTTTCTTTGTATATGTATACGAGGAATGAAGCGAGAGCACAGTTATTTAAGTAAACATGAAAAAGAAAAGAAAAACAATCTTTCGACTTGGCATTAAAAATGTATGTGGGGCAATCCCACACAGTGTACTATATAGCCTGTATAATGCATTTACTTCTTCTAAAGGTTATATCCACAAGTCAAAATAGTTTTGATTTGGGTTTATTTGTGTGACTCTGCTGGTCACTGTGGGCTCCCCAACCTTGAGGAAGGTCGCAGTTCCAGCTAAAGAACACCCAACATGGAGCTGGTAGGCCAGATGAACAGTTTGTGAGGCGCAGCTGCCCACAGACCTCACAGTCATCGTTGCTTCTTACTGGCATCAAACACTCTGCTTGTGCCTGTCTGCCTGTTTGCCAGTGTTAGTCACACTGCATGGCTGGAGGTAAAAAAAGAAACTCTATGTAACCAAGTTCACTCGCTCCAATATTCGATCTATCTATGCAATTTAAAGGGCAGCAGAAGGCAGACGCCATCATCGCCATGGGCAACACGAGTGCTGATTTGTTATTTAGATTGAGGTTTTCATCTATTGTGCGCTGCGTTCTTTGGATGTTGGCAAAGTTGAATTTTTTCCCACTGCTGCTATTCAGCCATTAATGCTGTGTGTCTGCGTGCTGATGGTGTGTTTGTGGAGCAGCTCTGAGTGATTACCGTGTAGAGCAACATTACAGGCTCTCTTACCACAACGAATTAAGGCAGAGTGTTAGGCCCACAGGGAGAACTCTTCATCAGAGGACCAAGGAGAAGATAAAAGAGTGCTACGACTCAATCACTATCTGGTCACAGAGTTTAACAGGAGACAAAACTCAGTGTGACACATGCAATGCATCTAATTACCACAAGATACACAGGTGGAGGCAGGAAACAAACGCCACACAGCAGCCTGAGGCTGGAGTCATAGGACAAGTAATAAGAATGTGGCATTCAGTGTCTATCAGACACAACAGTAAGCTAGAACAAAAGATATAAAACACGGATAAGAGTCCAGGACAGAGAGTTGTCAGCACAGACACACATATATGACACACAGTCGCACATGCCACAAATTACACCCGTTGTTTTGCTTTTCACTCATTGTGCTTGTGCTTTTCATTTCCCCCTCCCAGACATGTATGTGAGCACACAAACACCATAAGAACCCCATACTATGATTACTGCCTACAGTCAGGAGGTCAAGCTGGTGAATCGAATAACCATCCCAGTAGATACCAGTTCCCTGTGGGACATGAAAGGCCTGGACAGCCAGCACGCTGCCGGGCCCGTAGCGGTTCCACAACCGCACAACCAGGACCTCTGCTTGGAATCACAGCAGGAGACGCTCCCCTTGGGCTGGAGCCCCTTTGGAGATTTACACTCAGTAACAGCGAAAGGATCAAAGCCTGGTGGAGAAAATAGATCAGATTAATGAAGCCAAGCTGTTTCTTCAGCTCAGAGACAAGGATGATGACCAGCATGGCTAAATCTGCTCCTCTACAGATTTTGAGATGTTAGTCATTCTTTGTTACTGTATGCTGTAAACAAACAAAAATCACAGTCAAAATTGAAATAGGCTTTAATATGCAGAACTGATGTGTTGGTGATAAATCATTCACTTTTTTCAAACATAACCACCATTACTGTGCATAGACTTTGTTTGTTGAAGAGGTTTTTTAAATCTCAAGTCTTATTTTCCTAGTGCTGGCAATCATTTGTGTACGTTTCAAAAACATTTGACTCACCAAAGTAAATGCTGGAATCTGGGAATGTGGGAACATCGCTAACATAAAGCTCACAAAGTACATGCACATGCTTAAAGTCAGTAGTTATCCCTCATTAAGCAACAGTAGACAGTAGATTCAAATCAAACCAGGAAGTTGACCTGGAAGCTGTGAGTAGTTATTATACTGTTTGCCTTTGTTTTCTCTTCTAAATAAGGTGGTGTGATATAAAAGCTCATGTGATGGGGTGACTGTGGCTCAGGAGGTAGAGTGGGGTGTCACTAATCGGATGATTGGCGGTTTCATTCCTGACTCCTCCAGTCCGCATGTCAAGGTGTCCTTGGAGAAGAAGCTGAACCCCACATTACTTCAGATGGTTGTACTGTAGGTGTGTGACTGAGTTTAAACTGAGTAGGTTAGCCTCGGCCACCAGCGTGTGAATGTGTGTGTGAATGGGTGATGTGACTCTGTAGTGTAAAAGCGCCTACATCCATGATCATATTTAGCAACCTGTGATAACTGAGTTTTGGTCCACTGCAACACAACCTGGACATATTATTGCCCTTTAAGTTGGCAAATAGTTGCTTGTTTACACTTGCAGCAGTTACAAAGAGACATTAGCATTTATTTGGAATCGTGTCTCTGGCAACCTGGAGAATCCAAGTCCACTATATGCTCTCTTTTCAGCTCTGATTTTTGTCGCTACTAACTGAGGGAAATATGTGTCTCTTTAGCCGCGATGCTCCGCTGTGTTCACCAGGTAGTCACTAGCACTAACTGTCTGTCTGTCAGGGACCTGGGTGATGTTCTCTGTGGGCTCATCAATGACCCCTTTCACATGCAAGTGCTCCTTTGATCCACTGTTAATAGTAAAAATATCAATTATGGCCATTTAAAGATAAAATCTCTCCTGGCCTGTGATCTGTCACTTCTCAACATCACCATGCTGAGAGCTTAGGATGTCTTTGATCTGTTAAATTTAGAGCCTGGTAACACTTCTGGGATCAGAAATGCGCACTGGGGCCACCCATGTTATCCCTGTCTGCACTCACTCTGTACGTGCTGTGAGATGTAGTGGATAACAGTTAATTCTTCATCTCCCCCTTATGCCCGCTTCCTCTCATTCTTCATCATACAGTATGTTAGAGTGACTCCATTTTTTAGAACTACAAATACCATACTGCCATATCAGTCACACGGCCTATCTTTCCCACTGGTGAGACGTCGCGCCAGGTGAAACATACTGATAGCGGCGCTACACACAGCATGACAGGCAGGGGAAATGAAGCGGAACTAGAGATCAGAGTGAGGAGGAGGCCCTCTGAAGGACAGATTTGTCAAGCGTCCCTGGACCCACATGCAGATGGATTGGAGGAAGTCTCATTAAAAATAATTGTCCTTGAAACGTATGGCCATCCAGACCCTGAGGAATACCTTTGGCTCCCGGGGTTGGTAATTGAAGCTGACCACAGTAAATCAGACCCAGCGGTTGTTGTGTCGACAGCCTGGGAGAAGATTAAGCTGGTATCTCGGCATCGGGAGAAACCTGGATTTACTGCACAAAATAACAGTCACAGACCTAATAAGTCAAGCTAAATGGACGTGTGTGTGTTTGTGTGTGTTGTTGTGTGTAAGGATAAATAGTGCTTTGACCACTATGATTACACATAAGAAAAGAAACCAGCATGTTAACCTTTGCTATGAAGGTCAAGTGTTGAAGATTAATTTTATGTATACATGTTTGATTACAAAGATGCCATCACTTTGCTTGTGAGTATCAAAGTCACAGCACTGCTTTACTAGGACTGTCTTACAATTAAAACTTTCACTGTCATCTCGAGGGCCTGTCAGATGTCAGCATGAAAAGCACGCTAACATTTCTGGGACATAACAGCACAGTGCATAACGTCTTACTGTGCCCCATGAAGGGTTGAGAGATGATAGTTTGACTCCAACTTCTGTCTCGTTCCAGACACTGATTACCCTCCGTGCAGTTAACTTGGAGCTCCAGCTAATTAGCATCAATGGTAATTAGCAGAGTCGTTAAGAGCCTTATAATCAACTTTTCTCCTTCACTCATTTGACTCCCTGGGGCTGTCAGGTCTGTCTGTGTCGGTTCCTTTTCCTCAGCAGGCAACATGCATTATACATGCTGTGTTACAGAGCTTATTTTTGTGAAATGGTGACGCTGAGTCAGTTTGAAATGAACTCAACAGCTCCCCAGCACTCGGCGGCCGTGTGCATTGCTTGGCAGCGAGGATCGCTGTCCGGGGTGCTGAACAGTAGCAGGCTGTGGGTGCTGAAGGGACAGCTCCGCTGACCCACAGCACCCACACAGGGGACACCTCAGAGATGATCCACAGATGGATCAGAAAGGCCTGTGTGGTAATCTCAACAGCAGCGTTCCTTATTTGACCTGGCTGTGAAATAAGTCTGTGTTGTGAGTAGATTTATTGACAACATTCAGAATTTGAACTCCTATCCGTAGTCTTTTGCCAGTGAGGCAGGCAACACTGTGAAACTTGTTTTGTTTTTCTTCTGTTGTGACATACAGTACTAAACCTTATGATTATAGTGACGGCAGAAAAAAGGGAAAAACATATTTTTTTAATTTACTCAGTTACCGCATATATCAGGAAAAAATAAATGTGTACGATTACAACAAAATCAGAGGCATTAAATAAAGCCAAGACACAATTAAATTACTCTTCATGCACAGCTTGTCCATGTATTACTTAACTCAGTGTTTATATTTCAAAACATACAATTCCTGTAGGAGCCCTTCATTGGGTTTTTCAGGCAGTCCATGAATTAACCCCATATGGTTCCTCAGTTTCCCTCGTATTGCGTGTAAAGATAACAGTGCAATAATAAATAACACATGTCTTGAGAGGGGAGGGTAGAAGCTGTTCCTGAGCTTCTCAGTGCTGGCCTGATGTAACCGGTATCTTCTCCCTGACTACAACAGGGAGAAAAGGCTGTTATCCAGGTGGTTGGTATCTTTAACACATTCCCCGCTGGAGTATTATTGCATTCTGTCTTATTCCATTATTTTTTATCAACACTTGAATTTGTGCAAGAAAGACAGAAAACAACATTTCGGACAAAAAGCTGTGAAAAATGCATTTTTGTCAGAGACGGTAATTTTCAAGTATAAAATCAATTTCACATTTACATTATTTTTTTTGTTTTAATTTCCTTATGTTAGTTTGAATTGTGTGAATGAAAGTAATAATAATAATAAAAATGATGATGATGAAAATAATAAATAATGAAAATAATATTGTCTTTGAGGTATAGCGGAACACGTCATGTTAAATGATCGTTCCATGCTCGGTTGTCTCCCTCTGCTCTGCGGTCGTCTTGTTGGTGTGTCACTGTCACTGTCACAGTCATGGAGACCCCGTATTGGCCCACCAAACTCGTTTGCTTCTTTCTCCAAATTGGATTCAGAATGTTGATCAAAACAGGAAGTGTCGGAGTCCATCTACATATTCAGCTGTAAACTTTTCCGTCAGTGCCAGCATTATCCTGCAGTTTACAAGCTGCAACATCTAACTTCTTCTTCGTTTGTTTTTGGATACGGCAGTGCTGTTCTATTTCACAAGATGTGTAACAGCGCCGCCTATCTTATAACAGTGAAAACACAGATTTTTGGAATGATCTCGTCAGTGGCAGTAGTAATTCTCCTGGCCTTATTCTTGCAGCGCCTGGTGTAAACATCCTTTATGCAGGGTAGAGCAGCACCCATAGTGTGTTCAGCTGAACGAACCACTCTTTGCAGGTGCTGCTTGGTGCTTTCTCCGTACCAGGAAGTAATGTTCCCTGTCTGGACGCTCTCTATGGTGCAGGAGTCGATATTTTTCTCAGTATTTGAGGGGATACCTGAAATTTCCTCAGGCGTCTCAGCTGAAACAGTCTCTGCCTTACCTTTCTCGCCACTGAGTCTGTATACAGGTCAGACCCTCAGTGATATGAACACTAAAGTACTTGAAGCTGTCTGCCCTCTCCACCGAGGTCTCGTTGATATTAAGGGAGGTATAGTTCCTTTCCTGCTTCTTCTCAAACTCCACTATCATCTCAACTTTGCTGATGTTCAAGAGTAGGTTGTTGTCACCTTCTGTGCTCCTTTCAGGTTGGCCTTTTCTGCCATTGGTATGAAAATATCTTTTGTTATTGACTACCAGAGATTGAGTTCTACAGCTTTCATGGACAGGAATCCGCTCAAGCCGAGCACAGTGACTAAACTTTCCAACCATTTCTCAGAACACAAGGTTGTTTCTTTTTATTCACACAGATTTTCGTCAAAGGGCTCAGCTTTGCCTCACCGTGTAATAGGAGGCAGTGGATGGATGTTATTCAGGCAATTACTTTACCGGCGGTGGGTGTAGGTGAGAAGTTGCTAAACCCCTCTTGGGACATTGGCAAAACTGTGTGTGTGTTTTGGCTGCATGAGGCCTAATGTGTTGGCATGTATTCGTCCTCAACTAATCATCAAAACACAAACACCTACTCGCTCTCCACGCGGAGAATCAGAGTTCACGCAGGCTGTTGTCACACCTGTTGCTTGCGGTGAATATGGAACAAACCATGTTTAAGTGTGTGTGTGTGTGTGTGTGTGATAGGTTTTGTATGTTTGTGTTCATGTGTGGGTGTATGGTATTGAGTTATGAATTTTGTAACAAAACAAGGCAAGGATTACCAAGCTATTACCTAGTCTGATGAACTGTAGTCTGATGTAACCCAGAGAAAGAAGGTCGACTCCACATTACAAATGTATGTGTTCATCGTGCTGTTAAAAAGAAGTTGTATATCACTGCAGCGTTTTTTGTTTTCACTTCGCATGAAGGATTTTGTTACTCTTCAGTGAGTTGAGAAAATTCTCCAACCTCTCGGGCTTATGAAACCCTCACAAATCCTGTTTGATAATGTCAGAATGTCTTGTCATTAAGTGAAAAACAGTACTCACTTTCTACAATCTCGAACTGTCTTCAGAGTTTTTAGAGCTGGTATTTGGAAGCAAAATCAATACCAATAAATCTAAGAGCACAGGATACACTCACTTTGTGACATGTGGGGAAATTATTTGGGAGTGAAGGCAAAAAGTTGAAGTGGGACTAAGAAATGGACGTTGAGATTGTTGTCTCCTCCTTTCCTTGCTTGGGTTTAGAATTTTGAATGTGACCACTACGCCGAGTATGAGTTGACTGATTGTCTGGTATCATGTCGTGAAACTGTGGTTTTTCAGTTAAATTAAAAAAACGACCAATGAGCACCTTGGGGGGACTGGATAAGGCGAGACTTACACCACTGCCAAAATGAAGAGTAATAACAAAAATGGTGAGGGCTATTAGGGCTGCCCCCAACTAAGAATTGTCTTAGTTGACCAATAGTCATCATTTAGGGCCATTAGTCGACTAGTTGCCCGCATGTTTACGATATTAATTAAATTATCAAATTATATATTTTGGGCGGGGCAACACAATGGTTTGAGTTGAAGGTGTGAGAAAGAATAGTATCAGTAACATTGTTAACACTGTGCTACATTACAGAGAAATACAAAACCGTACTAATGAACCTTCATTAATATAGGCCTATATTTTATCTACAAGTGCACGTCACACACTGAGCGAGCCGCCTGTTAATGACACTGATGATACGTCATGTTTGTAGTCGACCAATGAAGATGAGTTTCCATATCACCTTGGGTTCGTCTTTCACCTTCTCAAAATGATCCCACACTTTGGATTTTCTGCCTGACATGTTATTAACTAGCCTGTGTAATAACAGCAAGTACCAGTCCTGTAAATTAGGGGCCGTACACATGCTGCGTCTTTAATCGCCTGGAAAACACTGTCAGGTGCCAGGCGCTACTTTTGTACTTTTTTTTTTGTGCCAGCTTTCAAGAGTGCGGTGGCAGGTTGCGTCTGAGGTTGCTGGGCAATCTTAACAAGCAACGTATAGCCTATTGACCTGAAATCCTGAGTGCAGAGCTGATATTCTTCCACGCGCTGATTAAAAGCGTGTAAGCCCTGAGTAGCCCTGCACTAAAATGATCAACTTGTCCATATTTATCAGACTGAATATTTATGAAAGAAGGCTGTGATTGGTTTTTAACATGATTACTGTCTGACTGCTGAGCGTGGCCTCTTCCTCTGTCTGTCCTTTCAAATTAAATTCCCACATGGTCCAGTCATATAGATTTTGAATCATTTTAACAAGGCGCAGCTCCTAATAGTGTTTCATGCTTTTTTTTTTTTTTTTTTAATTGATTATTATTATTATTATTTTTTTGTACAACTAAGTGACCAATGAAATCTTGCCGACTAATGACCTTTCTGGTCGACTAACACTTGGTCGACTATCAGGGGGCAGCCCTAAGAGCTCTGGAAAACACAGACACTGCCATAGAGGCTGTTCTAAATCAACATGGCTTCCAATACTGCCCAAAATTGTACTTTTCCTTCACTCTGCCTACGTGAAAACATGCATTTTCAGTGGGAAAAAAAAAATTGTATTGGATTCTCACTTTGAAGAGAGCGTAGTTCAGTTTTAAATGGTGAAGTTTTTATCAAAAATACATGTTTGAAGTATTGAGCATACAACTGAATAAAGGAGACCTGGAATATACTGCAAGATGTGTGTGAGAGCTTGTAAACAGATGTTTTAATATAGTTTTGCTGTTGTTAAATGTGGTCCCCAATCAATTGAAAAATTAATATGTTTGCTTTTTTTCGTGGAGGCCTGTGAGGAAACTGTTTAACAACTTTAAGGTAACATGACATGACTAACTGATTGTGGGTGTAGTATTCCTTTAAAACACTGCCAAAACACGTATGTTGGCTTTGCTACAGATCAGTGTGGACTTCAGCTGATGTTATATTCAGGCAGATACTACCCACCAGGTCACCAGTGATTGTTAAGGGAAAATCGAATCCTCCTCCCTCACAGAAATTGGTTGAGTGGGCGCGATGACAGACTGAAGACAAATGTAGTGCAAAGCGTTGACAGTTCTGTCTGATATCAGGTAATTCCTGTCTATCTGTTGAACTGTCATTACTCAATATTTCCCTTGTTTTATGAGAAACTCATAAAGGTTTAATTATCACTATATTAATGCTATAGATCATAGACATAATTCTTTATCGGTGTGAGTAATTCTATTAATTTCCTCTATTCTGTCTGTCCTCATGATAACCTGACTATGATTGTTTTATCAACGCAGAACTGTTGCCTGGATACAGGCAGAGAATAGCCTGTTATTTAACTGACCTTCAAAAAAGTTGCCGACAATGTTCCTGAGCCAATGTCACATGGACGCAGTTAATACTAAATAACTGAAAGCATAAAGAAACTGAACAAGCCAGCCATTGTCACAGTATCTGAGGCCAAACCTGGGCGCTGTGTGTTTTTATTGGGGCATGTGGTGGGTCTGAGTGCAAGCGAAATGAAACCGTTTCTCCACTCAATCTGCTGTGCCCATCACTCCCCGACCTGATGCAACCAGATACAACCGTCACCCTTCACTGAACCTGCCAGCCAAGGCCATTTGTTTGCATAAGGGACCTGCCAGTAAAGCCATGTTAGTGTGGCCACGGAATTACTGAAACTGCAATAGCAAAAATACATTCACTGGCATGCACACACACTCACATTCACACAAAGTGTGACACCAAACAGTGCCTGTCGACGGGGTCTAGCCGAGGAGCCACTTTACCATCAGCCCAGGTGATAATGATGATGCTCCATCAATGCCAGAGGGCTGGAGCTGAGGCAATATAAAGCATACACATACAGGCACAGACACACACACACACACATGATAAAAATGATCTCCCGTCTTTCTGAATATATGGCTGTTTAATGAGGGTAATTACCTACAGTATATTAGTCTTTATTTCTCACTTATTAGCCTTTTGCTCTCTCTGCTTCTGACTATTCCTGCTGTCTTTGGCACATTCTGAAACCCAAAACTTAAATGGAAAGTAGCTATTATAATGCCGAGAGTGTAAACATGGGGGCCTTGAAAACTTCATTCATTGCAGGGTGGAGGATGGGAGTAAATGAGAGGGAAATAACAAGGTCATTGAAAGCTTATAAAGTGGAGTGGAATGGAGAGACATCAGTCAGCATGGCTGATCGCCTGGTACACCAGTAGTTTGTATCACAGGTGATGAGATGTTTATACATGCCGCTCCAGTGAATCATCATTCACAAGACCCCGACTGGAGGTGTTAGATGTGCAATAATAAACAGGTTTTTGGCTCAATATGAACGACAGAAGGCAGGTTCTTGATAGTAAGATTTATAAGTAAACACAACAATCTGCCCCCTTCTTATGTAATGTGTTTCACTGTTTTGGTAGCATGAAGTCCAACTTACATCCACTGTGAGGATTTCATCATGTTTTATTTGCTGACTTTTGTTTTTATATGCATTTATGTGGGGCATATGTATTTTGATGTTTGAGTGACACTTCATGAAATTAATTTCACATAGAGACGGAGCTCAAAGCTTTCAACCATCACTCATATCATCCGCGAGGAGGGGGCTCGTGTTTCTGTACCAACTTTCTCTATAATATTAATGAGGCAACGAGAGGAGAAATGTGTGTTCTGTGGTGTTATGTTGTGTTTGGCTAGTTTATATCAGTAGAATAATTTCCTTTTAACTGACATAGTTTCAGATTGCCCTGCATTCACAGCACCTTAAATAAAATCTGTAATGCAAATTAATAAATGATGCATTGCAGCCAGCTCCATAAATCTGTCATTAAATTAGGCCTCATCCAACATTCTGTTCAAACTGATAATACGCTACGCACAAACTCTCACATAATACATGTATCACTGCCGCAGACCTCTGTTTTCTGGCAGGAAAAAGAGGACTTTGATGTTGGGCCATTAGGCTTTTTAGACAAGAATGGTGAAAGTGAGACATTACCATTAGTGGAGAGAGTGGCTGGAGCAAGAAAATGACACTTTCTTCTCATCTCTCATTCACTAAATGGGGTGAATTATTGCTGTCAACACATGCATTACCTCCCACCCCACATTGCACTCACACACACACGCGGGGCGCACGCACATACCCTCGGAGGCTTGCATCGTTTGTTGGGAAATAAATCAAAATTGTGTGTAGTCTTACGGCACAATATGATGCTGATCAACAACAGTGTGCGTCTGAATGCCAAGGACAGGAGCAAACATGAGTGTTAACCAAACTGCACATAAAAAGATTTCACACTAGTCCAAATGCATTTAGTTGATTTTATTAGGTTTTTCAGAGAAAAAGGGACCATTCATATTAATGCTATTGACATAATGCAGGGAGAAGTATTAGCCCTGGCGCCCCAACGTTTTGCAGTACCTTACTTGTAGCTGTTGAAGTAGTGCGAGCACCACTCAAGCGTATGCTGTGTGCGGTGTTAATGAAGAAAACAAATAAGGACACAAATATGAGGGAAACTTGAAAAATCAGGAGAAAACAAACAAGGACAAAGATTTGCACAAACATGCTCATGCTCACACACACACACACACACACACAGTCACCCACAGTCCCTCACATGTCTCGCCCACAGCCCTTCTGGGCTTGTCTCCATGGTAACAACAGCAGGGATGGTGTCCTTGGCAGAGATGGAGGGATGGAGAGATGGAAAGAGAGAGAAAGGGGTAGAGAGAGCGCGAGGGAGAGGATGGAGGTGCAGACACTTGTTGAGCGGTTAAAAGGATGCCTTCACATTCTGAATTATAATCTGTTGTATGTTATGCTTCTCCCTTCCTGTGCTCATTGCCCCTCAGGCTCCGTTGTTTCCCTCTCAATGCATTTGAGATGTGAACCAGTGATGCAACACATTATTCTTTTCCTAAGGGATACCTTGACATTTTCACTTTCATTCAATAATTTTCCTTTAACAAGTCGTTTCAACAGCAAGGACAATGTCTTTACATTTGTAGCCACCTCAGTGTACACCGGAAAGCTTTGTTTACATTCTCCGGTACAAACAGTACATACGACTCTTTACCTTTGAGCGTCCACTGAGTTCGCCCCGGAGTGTGTAAGCACACAGCAGAAATCACATTATGTCCCGGCCTGTGCTAACTGCCGCACTTGTTAAAGGGCTTTTATTGTTACGATTTGCTTTGCTTTGACAGATAAGATTGTGGAGAAATGTCGCCATGCCCCTGTAGGTAGGAAATCCAAATGAAACTCGGTTCTCACGCTAACTAACAGCAGAACGTCGTTAATAATCAAAAAGCTCCACTTCCCATTCCCAGAGGCAGAGTCATTCTTTTAAATGTAAGCTGTGAGACTGCTTTTTAAGTGCATTTTCTGATCTCAAAGAGAAATTTGCTGAATACATGACATTTCAACTCTGTATTAACTTGATTCGAAGAAATGCCCTTTGAGGCACATTTCCCAGAGAGTAATGTCACTCATGTACTCACAAATACGAGACAACACAGCTCTGGAAATGCTTCAGTGGAGTCATGATGGCTCCATCAACAAGTGACAAAAGCTGCTTTAACTTTGTTCTTTTTGATTCTGCAGTAAAACAGTTAGTTTCTGTGTTTTTAGAGCAATTTCAAATACAATGTTCTGTCACTTTAAGGACTGTAACTCATCTTAGACCCTTACCCAAAGCCTTAACTTCTCTTTAGCGTCGAGAGACTACAGTTTATCTGAACCCTGCACTGTTGTTTGCTGTTTCTGTGGTAAAGTCCCGGCTGTCTCTCTGCCGTTTGTGTCAGCATGCGCTCTGCTACTCTGTTAGTTGCTGAAATGTCACCAAGGAAAATGAAGTCACCCTGTAACCGATTTGGAAAACATGCACTCCCTTTAACCTCCAAGGACACGAAGCAAAAGAATACAGTTTACTGTACCTAGCGAGCATGTACTTTATTGTTTTGAAGTAAATTCAGAGATCAGAGCAAACTAGAGCCAAAGGCCCTCCAGGGTCCGAGAGGACAGGACAGAGAACGTTGACCTTGCTCCTCATCATCATCTGTTACAGCCGGATGACTGATGTCAGTCAGTCTGCACTCTGGCAGATGTCTCAATAACAAGCGCTCTGCATCCTGGCACAGTGATGTGTGAGCACTTGTGTGAGTTGTCTGTGTGTGTGTGTAAAACAGACGAGGGAGAGACAGATTGAGGGAGACAGAAAGACAAAGGGAGAAAGAGAGTTCTCCCCCAGGTGTAGACACTACCTGTCTTGATAGCAGATGGGGCAGATCAGATAGAGTGGTCCTTATGGTGTATGGGGCTTTCAGCAGGGGCACAATAGGTCATATACACACACATACACATGCACAGTGGTAATACATCCTGCACCTTTCATACCGGTGCCGTGGGAGGCGAGGTGTGCATGGGGGCAGAGAGAGGACAAAAAGAAGACAACAAATCAAGAGAAAAAAGAAGACAGATGATGGGCAACAGGGAGAGGAAGAGAAGGAGAGACTGAATATTGCATGTGTGTGTAAACATGCATCCATAGGCAGTCGCTGCCCGTTCAGAAACCATGGGTTGATTGCAGGTTTGCATACCGCAAAGCGTTGGCAGGGTACGGTTTTCATTATGGTAATTATGTAAATAGTTATGTAAATAAAATAAATATGTAAATATGCAAAGCCTGGAGCCATGCTGTGGAACTAGATGACACTAGAGCTAAAGACAAAGACATAGAAGATGAAAGATCACTTCATCTACCTTCTCCCTTTATCCCCTCTCTCCATGCCCCCTGCTTTTCTTTCCCTTTCTTTCCTCTCCCCTCTTTGCGTCCACCTGAGTTTCCCTTATTTTGCCTTTGAGCTGCACCATGAAGGGCCTTTGTGTTGACTTCTGTGTGATTAGAGGCCTAACTGTTCCTTTCTTCTGACTTCGCCATGCGGCATATATTAACTATATCCTTGTCAGCATCCATCCCCCTCCAGAGTGCCGTCTCAATGCCTCAGATCTGTCAGAACTGTGTGTGAGAGGAAAATAAATAAATAAAGAAATAAACACCGTCAAGAAAAACAATGCCGTCAGCTCCCACAGCTTATGGTTCTCTGATTCTTACAAACTTCTTACCACTTTCACGCCTGCCTTGCTGCCTTCATCGCCACTTCTCAGCTTATTGTCTCTCCATTAGATAGATAGATGGATGGATAGATACACAGATACATAGATAGATCATGTGTTCATGTGAAATTATAGCTTGTGGCGGTAATTACAATAACCACTGCTTCATTCTGACAAATATTTTCCAAACCCACATTCATATTAATTTCTATAAATGTCCTCTGACACAGCCTATTTCTCTTTTAAATTACATGGAGCAGGTTATGGGACCATCTTTTCTTAAATGGAGCTTCAAAGCGCTTTTTAATGGCTCGTCGACCCTACGCTCATTTATTAATGTTAGCGATCCTCTGACTCATATAGTAGCTGTGGGTCGAGTTGAGTGGAGTCTACAGTAAATTTAGTCAGCGTTATAGTCATTGCTTGCTATTAACAGTTTTGAGAAATCCATTAACGTCAGCACAATTTCAATACCCTTTGTTATTGTTTTTATTTTTTCAACAGAAGGAACCACAAATTCAGAGCACAAGGAATACACATATTCTTTACACATAAATATGTTGGTGCATCTGGACACACAAAGTGTGATTTCTATGGCTATGAAAGCTAAATCCAAGAGTTGGAAGGAGATTAACTTACAGTTTGCCTCAAAGAACATTTTGACAAGACAGGGCCTCGTCCAGGTGCTCAGCATGGGAGGAAAACTGCTGACATCGACTGTGGAGGTTGATGGTCAGACTGTGAGTGGAAAGCTTTGAGGAAATCTCTGGATGGACAAAGATTCATATTCTTTAAACGTCAAACTTTTACAGGACCCACGGAATCAAGAATTGACCATTAATATTTATGTCAGGGTCGCCCTTTATTTCGACAGGCCTGTTCACACATAACTAAAGGAGATCAGTTTGGTATGTTCTGCACATTTTTTCGTTTCTCAGTTACAGTTGGTGACACATAATTATGCTTTTTGTAGTATACAGTATCCTGCGTCTCATAATACAACAGCTCTGGTCACATTTTGTCTTTTAGTATAGAAGAAAAAAAATCTTTAAAGTGAAGTGAAGTGGAGTGAACACAGTCAGATTACCTGACACTTCAGACAAGCTTTCAAGCCTGTGCCAGAGGGAAGTTGCCAAATGGACAAATAGCCACAGCAATCCACTTTCTAAATGTAGGGCTCAGTACAAATGTGCTTTCTTGTTAAAAGTGATTGCAGTATCTCTGGACTGTCATTTGTTTTAACTGGATCTAGACCAAAGCTGAATCAATAGAATGTGAATCTTATTTTACAACTTACCCACTATTTTGTAACATGAACATATGGTTGAATTTTAATAGTGTGACACCCATTAACTGTTAACTAAATGGTTAATTTTGAAGAAGAAAATGCAAAATAATGTAAAATACATGAGGCCTTTCCTTTAAGCGCTCCATTGACTCAGTAAGCTTTAGCACCACATTTCAAAACGCTGTCCATTTACAGATGGTGAAATTTGAATGTTTTGTGATGTTATTGTATTTCCTTGTTTTGTATTTTCTGTTGGCTTTGCTTACAGACAGCCAGCTAGCCGTGTTAACGTTCGGAAACATACTGTCCACCTCCGATCTCCACTGGTTAGCAACCGTTAGCCTTGACTGCTCCGCACTGCGCAGACATTAAATCTGGATTAACTCAGCAGTGTGGAAATATTTTCAATTATGGAGAAAATACAGGTCAACAGAAAGAGCACATGTCGCATGTAAACAATGACGTAAGATAAATCAAGATTATGGCCAAAAGGTTAATAGAAAAGAATAGCAGCTTCTTCTGTAATAGATTGTGTTAAATGGGCATATAATATCATGTCATATGGATCGCAGGCCCGTGAATTACATCAAATCAAAATTATGTTGTGACAGACTTTGCAATATCTGCAAATGTTGTATCGTTGTCCAAAGAATCAGTATAATATCATGATAGGGTACGCCTAATGCGGGTGATTTACACCCCTAATGCATACTCGGTCAAAAATATTCTCAGCGGTTAGCCAATTGAGGATTAACCGTAAATATCCCTAAACAAAACCTATGTTATGTGTAAAAAGTGCCAGAATTTGTTGGGATATAATTACCATAAAAAAGGTATATGAAACATAAGTTTATTCCTAACATGTAAGGGTTAAAATAGATGGGGATAATAAGCAGTTAAAAATGTTACAAAGGCCTTTTGAAGAGATTGAAACTGCACAAGGAATTAAAAAAAAGATGAGGATAACCTTTTAAATCTGAAATATGTGATCATTTTGGCATTCACTCAGTTCATTTGCTCAAGTTCTTTGTAAACACTTAAGGACTCCAAATTGCCCATATTAATAGACAAGAAAAGAAAAACAACTTAATGGCAGGGATCAGAAAACTCCTGTCAATTTACAGTCATAGTCGCAGTCAGCCAGTCAGTCAGAGCACATTTTCTCTCCCTCCCTCTCTGTCTCTCTCTCTGAAGTAGATCCACATCACTTTTAGCTTGCTTGAATAGCTCACAAATATGAAACCCTATAGTTCAAAGAGCTGTCAACACATAATACACTTAGAGCAAGTGAGCGAGAGCGCGGGAGACAGAGACAGAGAGAGAGAGTGGACTCAAGCATCTGACTATAAATTGACAACTTCTGCGAGGGCTTTCAAATCTAAATCAGCAAAGGGATGTGAGAAAAGAGCTTAGTGGAAGGCATTCACAAGCCTACTAAGAAAAAAAATGCTGGATTTGAATAATTTAAGCTGAAATGGAATCGACTACATACGGTGCCAACAGTAATTATGATATGCATGCACTATATGTTGGCTCAGATTTGTAAATCCACTTGCATGTACAGTATTTGTTTCAATAGCTGACATGTGAGTGAATCTGTTGTTTTCACTGAAGTTCCCCCCTCTTTCTATTAAGCGCAGAGTTAGTAATGGGCTGAACTGATTGTAGCGGTAATTACACGTATTGAAGAGTGTACAGTGTCCTGGCAGCAGTTTGTTCCCTCTGGCTATCCTGCTTAGCGCTTAGAAAAGAATAAAACAGCTGAAGGTTACAACGTGCCTTAGCTTTAAAGGATAAAACCCCCATTTAGAAACAGATGCTGGAGGGAAATTAAAAAAAACAGAGGGAGAGTTCACTGCCTGAGATTGCATCATCGTCAGCCCGACAGCATAATACACAATCGGCTTATCTTCCCGGAGTTGGCCTACTCCTCTCTAGGCACTTAAAATAAAGCATCAAAAATAGTTCTACCTGTTCTCAGCTGCGTGGCTGGAGTCAGGCCAAGTGCCTGTGTTTCTGGCAGATAACGGCCTGACTCTGTGATCGGGAGGCGTACTGCGGGTCAAACTGTTGAGTTATTATAAATGTCAGCACCCTTATTGATTAAAATGGATTAAAAATGGTAAAATAAGCCTAGATAATGGGACGAACCAACCCCAATTTATCTTCACTTAGAGATTAGACTGCTGGGAGCCTTTCTACATGATTGCATCGGGGAGAAAGTATCTAGCATTGCTTTGCATGAAAACTCAGAGGATTTCCTCTGCAACCCACACTACACATCCCATCTCCTCAACCCAGAAATTACAGTCCCAGTAATTACAGAACTCTAATTAAGCCAGGAGTGGCAGAGAATGGGAAAGGCATGCTCCCATGACATTTCTTCCACAAGAAAAATGATATTCCATATTTAGCTCTGGTTTGGAGAAAGTGTGGCAGGATAATGGATATGGTGGTTTGGAGAAGCAGAGGTCCTTGTGTTAGCATCCTCTGATAAATAATACACTTTATTTCATGTGACCAATATAAGCCATTAAGAAAAATCATCTTTCAGATCATAGTGGGGCGCTGCAACGATATTAATCTAACTAAACACTGTGAAATTGTATAGCTTGATCGTGACGTTGCCAGCAAGCGTTAAAAATAATTTCATTAAAGGGACTCACAAAACATCCATCAACAAAGTGTGTCATGTCTGAACAGAATCTACAGTTCGTATATCTGCATAGCTGCTCTAAACAGCACTTGAGGTTGTGTTCTGGGATGCCTGAAAACAACGGTTATGTCAGATTTCACAGACAATAGCTATTGGAATGTTTTGTAAGGGATATAATGGATTAATTGAATGGTGGGAGCAGAATTGTCACAACATTATGTGTGTAAAACAAAAGATAAAATCAGGATTCAACTGTGGTAGAGTCGCTTTTTTAAATTTTAGAGGAGATGAATGAATGAGTTGAAAATGAGAACAGGCTGACAGCAAAATTAGCAGCATGGCTCTAGGGATGGCTTGTTTGTCGGCCTGTCTGTTGATCCACCTCTTTGGTCCTGGCTGAAATATGTTGAAATTTTGTACAGACATTCGTGCTCCCCAGAGGATGAATCTGACTCTGGCGATCTCCTGGCCTTTCCTCTGGTGTGAGCTTAACACTTGGGGTTTTTATTAGAATATCCTGTCAACCATTGGATGGATTGCTGTGAAATTTGGTGCACACATTCATTGTCCCCAGAGGATGAGTTGTGATCATTCTGACCCTCGATTCTTCATTTAGCACCATCATCTGGTTAAAATCTAATTTTGTCGAAGTCTCAGGTTAAGATATACAATGCAGGATTTTCCTTAACAACAATGTATAGACTCCTACTGAAGTTATCTCTTTCAGTCATCACTTAGGACCCACTAGAAGTGTGTGATGGTGTATTTTCTGCAGAGACACTGCCTGTATTTTCTTATTTTATTCTTATTTTCTGGGCTCAGGATGTTTATGGGCATGTACCCGCACAGCGCTAAGGTGAGAACGGGCCTTTTTAAGAAGGTAGCACCAGGTGCCAGACTGTAAGCAGCCAGGCATCTCAGAGACAAAGCGGCAAAAAAATAAATAAATAAAACCCGCACGTATAGTGAGGTGAAACACCAAACAAAAATTGATTTTGCCTTTTTACTTTCACTTTTGGTGTTGAGCACGTTAACATAAAGTAACTGCTAATCCTGCATAGTATACCTTAAATGACCAAATAAAACTGGTGTACTTCCCATTGTCCTCAGCTGCATGCTAACACACTAAAGCTATAAAACATAGTGAATATTACATCTGTTTAACATGAACACCAACAATTCTTAAGGAGAAGTTTCTCCTGAAAACCCGCGTACGTAATTTTCATGCAGATTCTGACACTGAACAATGTTTTCTTATTTGGGATTTGTTCTTGGCTAAGAACAAAATCTATGCACACTCGAGCACTTTTATAAACATTTTTGCTGACGTATTTGTGCAGAATAATTGATTATAGTATTTTTTTTCAGTTCTACAGTTGTATAATAATGTATGATTTAAATTACAATAATATTTTATAAATTATAATATTTTTAAATAATTATTTGTGATTATTTTCAAAAGGCATTATGGCTTTTTAAAATGAACACTACACTAACACTTCAGTTCACATCAGTTATGCCAATGGGAACCACGCCATCTAGTAATTGTGAAAGGTAATGCAGGGCAGGACAAAAAGTGATGAAGCAGCATTCTGAGTAAGTTATTAATAACTTACAGAAATGGCACCATGGTGCTCGTCTCAGACCTGACAACTGTGCTACTGTCATGCATACAGTTTGTGGTTTATGGTTTTGGTGGTTGATTAATGCATATTTTTAGCACTCCATGCATCTTTTTGTGTTATTTTATATCAACTTCTGACGCTACGAACGCTACGAACGTTTGGCGTTCACTTCCTGCAGAAGCACCTCCACTTGAAAACCCTTTTTTTAAAAAATGTTTTTTACCGTTGGGCATTCTTGATGTAATCCTCTTAACTTATTCTTCTCCTGCAGTCTCATGCCCTCTTACCTATCCTAATTAGGATCAGCTTGCACGCATTTTCAGCTTACGAGGACAATGTGATTTATCATAAGAAAATGGAGCAAACAATTCTGCCGTTCAAGAACGCGCCTTGAATCTGACATAGTTGTTTTTTAGGACTTTTTTGAAGAACAAATTTAATTAAAAAAAAAACAAAAAAACAAAAAACAAACTTTGGATAGGATATGATATTGGTGAATGAGGCCCAATGTGATTTTAAAATGAAACCTAAACCTCCATTTACCATAACCAAAGTGCCATTAATGCGTAACCTAAGCACACCACCAGACTAATGCTTTGTATGCCAATCCCCACCACCTCCACTCCAATCCACTCCACTTCTGTGCAGTACAGAAACCTAATGCCTTATTCATATTAAAAAACATTGAGTGGCTTTGTCTCTCAGTATGTTTTTGGCAAAATTAGTATTACATGAAGTAATTTCTAGTGGACAGGGTTGTTGATGTGGATCATGTCTGTTATCAGTCAATGCAGACTGACCTTTTGTCTGTTACACGTTTTTCTATATGCTGTAAAGGCCAGCTCAAACAAGCTAAAATCCCAGAGAGCAGTTTCATAAGCCAGTAATCAGTGTCAGTCAACCATCAGTAGCCCTACAACACTTCTACACAGCGCTGGACCTCCAGGGGTCCCCAGTGGCCATTGGGGATATGCAGCGGTTTCCTGTTTTGTCAGTAACCCAGCTCTGCGTTTGAGATAATAACCTCACGTGGTTTTTGATTCCCACTCAAAATCGTCCACACAAAACAAACGCTTCAGTTAAACACAAATCAGTTCAATTATTTAAATTGACTCAAAATGAACCATATCCCAGAAGGACTCTTTGCTGCAAACATTGTTCTGTGCTTTCAAGACAAAGATAGCTCTGCACTGACTCGGCTGCAGTCTAAGCTTCAGTCAACACACCATTTGGCGACAGAAGGCAACTTTGTGAAGGTTAAGCAACTTTCCAAAGAGGCATATCTAGCAATGTAATAGATGGCTTTTCTGTGCATTTTCGGCATAAATTGTGTGTCAGTGAATGCGTTCCTGCGCCTGATCAGATGATCTGCATAGTGATCTGACAGCACTGATTAATTCTCCTCTTCCTGGCAGCCAGCTGTAATCAACAGGAGCTGACTGGCAGATGAGAAAACACAGCAAGCGTCCTGCATGGTGACAATGTGGCTCCGTCGGCCCACACAGCTTTTGTTCTAACCACACCAGCCCGATGACTGGGGAACTGAATACCTTACAGTTGTACTGCATGTTTCACTTTTTTGTTTGTTTGTTTGTTTGTTTGAAAGTTTCATTGCTGTTCTATTCACAGACAACATTCTCTCATATTGGATTTTTTCCCTGCTTTTTATGTAGTTAAGATGCTCAGTACAACACGCATTCATTTGTATTATGTGATAAAACATCCTTGAAAAACCCTGCTTGAATAACATGTTTGTATTTCCCAGACGTACAATCCATACAGTAACAAAGAGCCCATTGTCAACAATGTGTTAGTCTATTATTCTGTATTCCTCGTGTTAAGGCCATCATGTATTTTACATCCACCCCTGTTGTATAAATAAAGGGTTGGGTACTGAACTAGGTACTTTTAAAGGTACCAAGGGTATTTTTGCGATAACAATATTCTTGACAATAAGACAAATTAGTTTTAACAGTTTGCCTTCAAATATTCAGTAAAAACTAAACGAAACTGATCTCTCATTTCTTTAGTTTGTAAACAACAACAGTAACTCAGAGTGAGATTCAGATTCTGTATACAATATTAATAGTTCAGCAACATAAAATCTACCTTAAATTACACATTTAAACAGTTCCCAAATACAAAAAATGAACCTTTGGATCTATATATATAAACCAACGGGTGATTTCTCCTCTAATCATGATGCTGTAACCTGTGACAGGCTGTTATGACACCATAACTATCGCACATTCACATATATGCAGTTTTTTTGTCAAGCAGTGAGCGTCACGTAGGTTTACATTACCAAGGGTTTATGATGAAATGACTTGACGACATCGACTTCCATGTGTGCACAGTGAGAGAGGAGAGAGAGAGACACTGGCTGCAGAGCTGCTGAACGACTTTCCTCTGCAGGGAGGGTAACTCGCTAAAAGAGTCTGAGAAGTCTGTGGCTGTCCATAAAACATTCAGGAAGCCACAGTTTATTCCACGCTACTGAAGCTGCTCCTCTTTTTGGAACCACCGCAGAGTTGGTAATGTTTCGCTTTGAGCCATGCTTGCGGTTGCCATGGGTAACAGTATGACATCACATTTCAACAAGTCGAAATATCGTGAGGATCACGATATGAATTTTTCATGATATTAAAAATTATATTGGTATTGCGAGAACGAGGTGATATGGCACACCCCTTTTACCTAGTACCTTTGTACGTTAATCAATCGTGGGTGAGAACGCTGAGTTCAGACAGGAGGCAGAAGCACCGCAAAGTCCCGTGAAGCTGCCCGCAGAACTCCTTGGCCAACTTTCCGGCCTTGGGGCACTTTGCGGCATTGATGGCAAAACCCGGGAATAAGCCACGGAGCTGCGTTAGCTTCCTAGTGAGTCAAAACAGTTGTTGCAGCGTTGATAATTTAGTTCTAGCTAGTCTGTTTTCTTTTCCATTTAATTTTAGAAAAAGCTTAGTATTATTGCTGTTTGTGTTTTTCAAATTACATACTTATTCCACACCTTTGTCAGCTGCGTCCGAACAGAGAGCGACAGAGACAAGCAGACATATGCGCACACAAGCAGACAGACAAAAAGAGATGCTCTGTGTGTGACTGGAAAAGAGCAGAGGAACAGAATTGCTTGTATACTGTAGCTTGTTAAAGAATTATATATTTTTTTGTTAGCTGAAAAAAGATACTGTTGGGTACTGGTACCAAATTTAAGGTGCAGGCAGCGGTATAAGTTAAAATGTGAACGGTTCTGTACCCTGTTAACATCCATCCTAACTTAAATATAAAGCTTCTGTGGGCGTATCAGGCTCTAGCTAGCTGAGCTTAAATTTCTTCCCTGCTGCCTTTCATAAACATTATGGGAGAAACGTGGACTCACTGTTAACACCCTCTCTTGCTTACTGTATATGTGTTTGTGTGTGTTTGGTATGGGTTGAAGAGAAACAAAGAGAAAGAGAGATGTGTGATTGGAAACAATACCATCTATCAGGCTAAGAGTATTTGTCATTGTGAGAAAGGAGGAGAGGAGGAGGAGAAATAGCGCTGCCTTGTCAGGGAAAATGTGCTTTTCAGTAACAATGGCATTCTTGGTACACAATCTGTCTCACTAGGCCCTGTGGGGAATGTGTTTGTCTCTTCCTCCAACTGGCAGGGGACAAAATCAATCATGACTTATTGTTGGACTTGCCTTTACAGTGTCTCTCACGTACATGTCCTCAGTCTACCTCAGCCATCAGAAAGGACGAACGCGGACAGTAACGCTGCGCCAAAAAAGAGTAGTGACTGATGTTTGGCAGACCATCGATCAGTCTAGTGGAACATTTTGAACGCTATTGTTCGTCTTTTGAATGCACCACTCATTTGAATGACTTCCCTTTGTTCTAAAATCTTATGAGACATTGACAAGAAGATGCACAGTATGTCGTTCCTAATTTGTGCCATCCTGTAGATCTCTCTTTCTCATCCACTAATTTATCCCCGCTCCCTCTGATACCTATCTTTGGCCAGATACCGCTCTCCAACTAACGTCCTAATGAAGGTGAAATAATGCATGAGGCTGGTAGAGGGGGATCCTCTCCGTGTCTCATTATACAATATTAAGAGACAAGAAGCACAAAGGGAGATTTTTCTCCATGTATCACTCTCATTTTACTTATGTCCTTGTAACTGACAGGAGGTTTTCACGTCGGCCAATTACTGCTGCCTTGAATACTACGCAGCATTCGGATTGGATCAGAGATGTAGTCAAGGTCCAGAACAAAAGGCTGCATATATATATTTAATCCACAAAGCAAAACCCATCCACTCTGTGCTCACCGTTTGTTGTCTGCACTTTATATACAGTATGTATTCATGATGTAATATCACATTATCCGTGTATTATGCATCCATTATGAGCCAGTAATTCTACTCTGATGAATAACAGCTAATAGAAACAGATTGCCCTCACTCAACCTTGACATGCCTTTCACCCTCTGTCTCTCCTTCTCTCTCTCTCTCAGTCACACACACAGATGCTCTATCAGATGATGTGTATAGGATGAGTAAGTGTATGCTAGAAATAGTGAGAATGATGGAGAGAACGGATGAGGAAAAAGACAGGGTCTGTGAAAGGGTTACAGCTGAGCCATGAGCTGAAGTAACAGGGTTTTAGCTGGCCTCAAAGCAGGGTCGCAACTGAAAGTTCCAAAACCAAATTCATTTGTGTGTCTTTGTGGAATAGGTGGTGCTGGAAGCTGATTACTTGTGGGGAAAGTTGGCTAGATATTGTAGCTGGCAAGCTAAACAATAACTTGCCAGCTGGCCAGAAATATGCTAGTCCTGGCCAGCCGTAGTAGCCAGCCAGCTAGCTGGTTTGCTAACCGCCAGCTAACTTCTAACTAGTTTCTGTTACACAATGGAATCTCTTATTTAGGGGTTTTTCATCTGTCTCTCTGAATAAATGAAATGAATTATGAAAAATGATCATCAGTGTCTGGGACCCAGAGCAAGCTGCATGGCATACTGCTGAGCAAAGAAATGTTCCAAGGCTGAATGTTTTTGTAATTTGCGTCCCTCCAAATGTCAATTAGATCTTGAATTCTGTTTTCTTATTTTGGGAACAGATTGCTGTTTTACTGCGGTTCTCTATTTGTGAACTGATGCATGTCTCATGACTGATTGCAAACCATGCCAGACCATTGTGGAGCAGTTTATACTCCTGCAAAGCAGGGTTATATAAAATCGGTTGGTGCAACACAGTTAATAAGATATAGTTTTTCTTATTGGACTCCCGGGCTCTCCGTTTTCTCGTGTGTCAGCATTGTTAGGACAGTTTGCAGTTGGCCAAAGCAGATCTACTTTGGCTTCACAAGTGAATTCACTGATGGAGGCGATTTAAATGAAATTAAATGAAATTTTTGCTGATATGAATCTTAAATTCTTTTTTGCTGGTGTGACCAGGCCCCTGGGGTAAAAACAAGAGAATTGAGAATGTCCACCATGGGGGAAAGTACAATAATGCTCAATGTGCTGAGAGACAGAAAAGCTGATGTGATGAAAGGTGATGTGAGGGTGAGAGGGAGTAACAGTGTAAAAGAAAACCAAGATGAGGAGAAAGGAAAGGAGTGAGGGAGGCAGGGTGGGGTGAAGACAACAAGAGGCAGGTTTTGTTTTTTTGATGTGGTGCAGAAAGAGTGTAGAGAGAGATGGGGGGATGGGGGTGATATAAAAGGGACATAAGAGGAAGAAGAAAGGTGAGAGGGGGAGAAAAGAGGGGAGTGAGGGTAAGAGGGACACAGGCAGTGGGGTGGGGATCCTGCACTGTGAAAGTAATGAGAGGTGACAGTGTGAATTACATTACTGCTAATTAATCCACGCTTGACCACATTTACTAACGAGAATACAGATACACACTCTTGACCACACTTGATGTAGGTAGAACATAGACACTAGCACATTTACAGTACACAAACTCACATACAGTACACAAAGCACATGTGATCGATACAGTGAATCTGATCAAATGCACACAATAAAAAAACAAAAACAAACAATGAACTGTTCTTTTCTTTGACCTTACTTTAACCATGATCACTCCATTTTAGGCCTTCTTTACATGTGCATGGAGACCCTGGAAAACAAAACTTTATCAATGCGTTTCGGCCTTTGTCCATGTGCAAACTGTGTTCTAGGTCACTAAAAACAGACCTTTGGAACAACTTTTGCAAAAGATTTTCAGAAACTCAGTGTTCAGTGTTGACATTTGGCTTGTAATGTCACAACATGTGTCATTATCTTCTTAGTGAGGCATCACAAATGAGGCAGCATTTTGTGTAATGGCGGAGGTAGCCAAAACAGTGCTGCCTTGTTAACAGTACTTTGTACATGGTTACACATAAATGTACAGTCACTCTTTTACTATATGAAGAAACAGAGGTGTCACAATGTGCTACTGATTCCACTGCTCAAGGTGGCTTTCTGGAATTAGGTTTATTTTCAAGCTTCTGATTGGTCAACCTTGTCTTCTTCTTCGTCATCTTGGTCTTGGTCTTGGTCCTGACAGCACTGAAGTTGTGTTGTGCATTTTCAAATTTTGCACAAAGTCCACTTAGACTCAACAAGGATCTGACTAGATTTTGGTAGTCAAGGTCAAAGGTCATGGTCACTTTGACCTTGACTGTCTCATTCTTTTGAACGTGATGTCTCAAGAACACCTTGACGGAATTTCTTGAAATTAGGCACACGCGTCCACTTGGACTAAACAATTATTAGATTTGGTGGTCAAAGGTCAAAAGTTACCTTGCCCTTACATTTTTCTCATCCTTTGAGGGAATTTCTTCAAACTTGGCACATCTACAAGGACTCAAGAATGAACAGGTTAGAGTTTAGTGGTCAAAGGTCATTGTGACCTTGTAAAACATTTTTTGGTGATAAGTCAAGAATTCATATGCTAATTTTGACCAAAGTTCACACAAATGTCTGATATTTTTGAAATAAAATGATGAAATTATGACATTTTATATCAAAAAGGTCAAAGGTCAAGGTCAGCAGGAATACCACACTTTAATTCAATCTTCAAGCAAACTGTACAGTATAGACACCGTGAAATGGACACCAGAAAACAGTGAATCTTCAGTGGGGACCTCATTCTTCCCAATATCTCTCCTTAACTGATTTTTTCGACTGATTCTTTACTACCTTATGTCAAACATGTCCACGCACCTGACATGACAAAATAGGTTGCTTGCCGGTGCTTTCCAAATTGACAAGCATTTTCCGATTTAGCGCCTGACATCAGTCTTCCAAAATAATCCATATAACTGTCACAAAAACAATCCTTGAGTGTTTTCTGAGGAGAAAGGTCAGGGAAAGATTATTGCTAAACCTTGATTGTCGGTACTATCGGAGATGGATATGAGCTGTGGGCTCTGGTGTCAAAGTCAGACACTTTTAATGTCTTTTGTACACCCAAATGGTCACTCACACCTTTTCCCTAACACCATTTTGTGGTGCTGGTGCTGTGTTATGCTACTGTACTTATGCCTTTGTTTCTGAGAAAGAATGGTCATTATTTGCATGACCATGAAAGGTCACTTGCTTGGAAAAACTCTTGTTTGTCTGTTGAGGACAGTCTTGCTACATCCTGCCCAAACATGCAGTAAATTTTCACTGAATCAAAATCAAAGTCCCTTCCAACATACTGTCCAGTGTCTCATATTTAATTAGTCTAAGGAAGTGTATGAACAAGCTTTCAAGGATTTTGAGGTTTTATAACCCGTTTGTTTACACCAGCATCACTAACAAATGTCAGGATGGGGCTGTTGTGTTGCACAAACTCATCAGCTTAAGGTTATACAATAAAAATGTCACTCCCTCTTATTGTGCAAAACATGACTTGCAAACTTGGTTCCAATTTGGGGTTTTATTTAAGGCCAGTGGGTTCTATGGCTCTTAATTGAATAATAGACTCTGTCTAGCCTAAAAGGCCATGCCCACAGAAAACGCACACTGTCTGTGGCATTTATTCTGGCATTTTGTCTGTCCTGAGAGCATGCTGAGAACATGTCTCTGAACACATAGCCATAATACTCCATAAATCCTTCGTTTCTGCCTTCTCTCCATCTCTGTTTGCCCTCACTCATTTTCATAAGAGGCGCCTAGTGTCTGTTTACTTTGTCTTCAGTCATCAGAAAACAGACACAAACACGTTGCCCACTGCTCCACCCACTCACATCACCACCTCGCAACTCAAACTGCAGTTGACTGTGAGTGACATTCAAGCCTGCTGCTCCGGAGGGAAACTCATTATAGAATGCTAAACACTGCCGTCCAAAGGGCCACGCAGTGTTAATGAGTGTTGGCGGAGGATAGGACATGTGTGTCCTGTCTGCTTACTATAGCACCAACATACAACTCTGACCTCCACTGCAGGCTGGGTCCCAAACAAACACACACAGACACAAACACACTACTGAAGACCACTCAACACTGTTTTTCAGTTTGTTCCGCGAGTGAAAATTGTTCCATCGCTGTGCTTTTGTCATTCAGTGAGACAGCAGTTATTTATCTCTTTCTACAAGACTGATTTCCTCTTTTTTTTTTATTTGCTGCCTTTCAGGCATTATGGACACAATAATTACAGAGTCTACGAAAGGCAGATATTAAGCCATTTGCCCTCATTTGAATATAAGAGTTGAATATTTAAATAGTTTTGGTGCAAAATGAGATAATTGCATTTGGAAATATAAAGTAATGTATTGCTGAATGGAGGAAGCATTAGTTACAAGATAATTTAATGCCTCTACTTTAAAAATAGTAAAAACAGTCTATAACTACCTTCTCAGTTTATAATCGACCACTTTATTTGCATTATTATTTGTGCCATCTTGGAATAAGAGCTTATCTGTATAGCACTCGTAGAAAGAAACATGAGAGCTGTATGTGCTGTATATTGCTGTTTTTCTTCCATCCCTCTCCAATGCCCCCCACACTCAGCTCTTTTTCTCTGAACCTGCGGCCCCCTGATTCCTTTTTCACTCTCTCCTCTGCGATCCTCCTCCTCTCAGTATATAATATGTGTAACCTGTATTTAGAGTGCCACCTGAGAAAACCCTTATCATGTCACTCACACACAGGAGCTGTCAGCAAAGATAGCTGCTCTGCATGTCACCCTGCTCATTTACTGCTGTGAGTGTGTGGTGAGAGATGCTTCTCTGATAGGCAACACACGCATGCAACGAGGAGGCGCACACACACACACACACACACACACACTCACAAACGTATGGAGGAAGGCAAACGAGCTGAATGACTGATTTTGACATGACCATAGTGACATTTGTGCTGACTGCGGCACAAAAACTCTAAATAGGGTGAAATACTGTGAAGACAGGCGTATGTAGGTTTGAAACTCTGACAGTTTCCTGTGTACTCACTCACTCAGTCACTCACTCAGTCACTCGCTCAGTCACTTGCTCATTCACTTGCTTGCTAAGTCACTCGGGCCTTGAGTCATTTGCAAGTATCTGGAGGACTTGAGATTCTGCACTTTTGTAAATAAAAAGTAATAAATTCACACTGTCTACCATTGGGCACAGTCACTCACTCACTTTCCCTCTGCCCACACACACACACACACACACACACACACACACACACGCACAAACACTCATTTGAATGCTCTCAGACGTATATCATCAAGACTATTTTTAGACTGACTACTGGCTTACACTGAAAATCCTCCTCGTCCTCTTCCTCTCCAGTCCCGTCCCTCTCCCACTGTTATCGCTATTTCTCTGCGTCCCACACTCCCATATCTCTACCTCCACGACTTTCTCAGCTCGCCTCACCACCCTTTCGGTATCTCTCTCCTTCTCTATTTCTATGCTCCACGTTTGACCCTTCCTCTTGCCTCTCGCCCATGACAAGTAATCAACTGCTTCCACTTACGGCACAGCTACATATATGCTTCCCTCCATGTTTCTTGCCCCCCCCCTCTCTCTCTGTGATGTCTCCCACGGGGAAGTGAGTGCCTGCATTGAAATGTGGCAGAGCTGTAAAAAAAAAAAAAAGCTCTCCTCTGCAGTGGATTCATAAAGTCATGTGGGTAGCATTCAGGAAATTGATTTTTCTTTCCCAATTCAGAGGGTGATAATAATGGGGGTCTTTGGTTTAGCAGACTGACATGTTGATATTAAATAAAAATGAGGCTTTGTTGGTGGTTAAGGAATCAGTGATAATGTATGGGCACCACAGGTGCAAAAACCCACACTTTCAATTTCATACTTACAGAAGCACTCCCATGCTACTGTCTCTGTCTTTCTGTGTCTGTCTCGGTGCGTGTGCGCATGACAGAGTTTTACGCGTGCCTTTAAATCACCACAATACTCACACTTTAGCCCAAGGCTACAGAAAGCGGAGAGGGGGAGGGTAAATGGCCCAAGATGAGAGGAAGGTAGAAGAAGGAGAGTGGCAACAACCTTCCACAAACAGCTTTCTCATTTTTTTCTACACTGTTTAACAGAGGCAGGAAGGCCTCCACTCATCATGAGGTCCAAGGTCATCTAACAGTTTATTAGTGATTGAATGATGAAGAATATGTCAAGACATATTTCCACAATGACCAGGAAATTTGCACTTAAACAGATTGACACCTACATAAGATGAGGCCAGTTTGCTAATGTGCCTTCCTCCCACCTCTAGTTTTAGTATCAGTCAGTTAAAACACTGTTTGGCAGTGACTAGATGTAGGTGAGGTAAGTTTTTACTCACTGCTTTTACTGCTGTAGTTTTTATATTTAAATCAAATAACAGTCATGTAGACGTAGCAGGAGTAAACTGAGCTTTCATCCCCTCCCAAAACACATGACAGTGCCCAGAGTTTCTCTTTCACACAACAGGAGACTGACTGTGTCCAAAGCGTTCTCACCTACTGGAAATATTCCATCTGATCTAGGTGAGGAGTGGTGCCTGGGTAGAGCATGCAGGAGGTACCACATGTCGCAGATTACACCATGGTCACCTATACTGGTTCATAATCTGGTCATAAACAACAGAGTCTCTTGCCTTCTCTTGAATTTGTGTGATGATTTCGGCTTCAGACTTTACAAACAGAAATTCCCAAATCTTATCCTCTCCTTTTTTGTTTTGCTCCATGTAAGTGACCCTTCTTCTTTATCCTCAGATGTTTGATTTTTTTCCTGTTTTGCGTGCGCTGCATGACAGAAACATCATCAACAGGCCCACACCCTCACTGTGAATTCTCTAGACAATTACCTGCTCTACTCACACGTGCTCAATTGGACATTACACGGATTTTGTACCAGGGAGCTGGCAGAGTTAAGTCCATTTAATGATCCAACTGATTCGGACACTTGCGTTCTCACATACAGCTCCTCTGGGTAATGTCTAAATAATTTCAGGTTTGCACTGCATGTGCGACAGTGGGCTTAAGATTACAGTAAGAGCCGGCAACCTCTGTGAAAAATGTGTCTGGTAGGCTTCCAATTATGCACAGAAAGTGACGATAGGTTGCATATTCTGACAGGCAATAGGTCTTTTTCACAGCAGACATTTTGACTTAACATAGCAGGGATTCAAATGTGTTGCTAAAACATTCATTTTATTATTTAAACCTGCGCTTTTCCAACTGTGACATGCTAAAATGTCATGTGTAAAAAAAAAAAAAAAAAAAAGGCCTATGCTTCTGATATTCAAGATTTAAAGTGCTACTCCACCCACAGGTTCAATATGAAACCCTCATGGTTTTAATTTGTGACTTCAGTTTTTAGAATCTTTTTTTTTGGGAAAGGCATCAGTGACCATAGAAAAATAACACATTGTTAAACATGTTGTTTTTATTAATTATCATTCATCTGTAAAAGGGATTATGTGGAATGTGCTTCCAAAATTTAATGTCCAGTTGGTTCAGGGACTTTGTTGTGTGGCGGGCATGACAATGCAAGAGTGATGTTAAAAATTCAGTTTCTGTTTATAACAGAGCAATTGGAAAGTCAGAGCAGGCCCTTTTGCTCCTTGGGCTATTATCGTGGTTTCATCCTTATTTTAAAAGCTCAGCTATAGTTTCAGCCAAAGGTTCAACCTAAGCATAAATCTATTAGCGGGATAATTTTCATTCTCACTGGAGATGAAAATAAATTGCTAGAGGCATGAATAGAGACCCGAAGGGGAGGGGAGGGGGGGCTCCCCACCACCTCCCAGTCAAATTGCTTCCCAGCGATTGTTTTACTTTTTATTCTAGCGATTCTGTATCACTGGATTCAGTGCAAAGTGTGGCCGGGCCTGCATCTCATTCCTGTCCTGTGATATGAAGGCAAAGTCATCCCCCAGGTTTTTTTAATTTGTTCACTGTGGTCAGTCATGGGCATGCTTAAAATAGCTTTAGAAAGAGAGAAGACATTTTACATTGTCTCTGCAAACAAGTTTTTAAGACATTTGTCTTTCACTGAGAGATTAACATGGCTGATTGGTTTTGTATCAAACTGATTAAATTCTTACAGAAATGTTAGACTTAAAATCTCTCAGGAAAACTGGAATTCAAGAGATGCAGTCTGGCTCGCCTCAAAATTGTTTGCTAACTACACCTCAAAAGTGTCCAGGTAAATTCCTCCAAATGCCTGGGATAGTCCCTTGTGTAATGTACTTTTCAATCCCATCTTAATGTGATGTTTTATGAGCGGGTTTTTTTAATACAAGCAGTGATTTGTGCTTTTGTCTGCCTCAGTACTTGTGATAAATTTTCATTCAGTAATTGACTTGACGTTGAACCCCAAACTATCAACCCTGTGTCACTGTACTTCATATTAATAAAGGGTAATTCATCAGTAGGCCTAATTTGCCGCACTCATTTTCTAATTGACCTTGAGAAGAAGTTACGACAAGAGCAACTCTGCCAATGAAGGACAAATGACGGAAGGCAAGTTAACAGGGGAGCAGGATGATGTTAACAGCTGTTTGTATTGCTGCAGAGTCGAATGATGAATGAATCATTTATCCAACAAACAGTGTCTTTCAGTCGGTGTTATTGTAACCTCTGAACAGGTATGCTGGAATCCTCCGAACTAATCTCATTAATATCCATAAACAAAACACACACAAAGATGTGATATGATATTGGGGGGTGTGTAACAAAGTCAACATCAGAGGATTTATTGTGTGAAGCTTCATATAAATTCAATCTATCAACATTTAATAACATTGGATGCACACACTCTTGCTTACCATTACTAGGGATGTCAGTGGTTACCTGTTAATTTGTTAACTGGTGAGAATAGTTTTGACTGGTTAAACGTCAGTCTATAGGTTATTTCTGCTACTCTTTAGTTTGCTGCACTGCACACTGCCTGGAGGTGAATTTGTGTTTCCCAGGATAGTGAAGGCATGGTCCGCCCTCGTCTCTCTTACTCTGCCTCTTAAGTGCTATATTGTAGCAGGTGTATCGTACCTACAGTCAAGATTACCATGACCTGGATGACTGATCTTCACCAACATCTGCCTCTGATTGGCTTACCCTTACATTCTTACCCTAACCCTAACCAGTCTCACTCCTCTTGCCTAAAGCAAACCAATTCAACCAATGCATGCAACAGCTACTAGTCAGTCAGAGGGCACTCTGCACCACCCAGGTCAAGCTAAATTGGCTAGCAGTGCCACTCATTCGCAGACAGACAAACATTAGCCAACTAGTGGACAGCAAAGGATGAGCAGTGGGCACTTTGTTTCCACACCCGGCTAGCCAGCTGTCTGTCAGCGAAGTCAACAAAAAATAAAATAAAAGCGAAGACATTTACAGCACAAAGCAGTAAAAATTCACCACCTGTAATTGGATAGTGCTTTGAAACAGGGTGCTAAAACTCACTGAGTCAACGGAGCGCAGGACTAAAAGGACAGGTGTCTTGTATTTCATGTCATTTTGATTTGATTTTTTCTTAAAAATTAACTGGTTACTCACCAGTTAATGGGTTTCAGGCTGTTGAAAGCGAAATTAACTGAAGCTGACATCCCTAACAACTACATTCCCACTCTTGTCTCTCTGTCACTGATGCTGACAACATTAACTATAGTGGAAAACCTATGCTGTGATAAGAAGAGGTACTTACCCATTGCCATCTCATTTTTCCCTCTGGCATCTTTTTTCCTCCTTTTAAAATGTATCACCCCTTCCTATCAGCCCTGATGCTGTAAGGCTATACACAGTTTATTGAGGATTGCTGGTTTCCTTAAAGTGTCTGAATTTGCTTCATGCTGGAACATGAAGGCACAGCAATCATCTGAAAGTGGATTGTTTGCGCACTCTTCCTTATTCTTTTGGGAACCGTTGAAACACAATGAAAGCCATTTGCCCTGTATTGACTCCCAGGTTCAGCTCAATAGCTCTGGATGATGACAACGCACACTGAATGGTCCTCTATTGCTCTTTAGGTTCCCCAGGGAAGAGGCTTTGTGCCTGACATAACAACATATTAGGCTTTTTTAAGGTATTGATTTGCAAACCCTGTTTACACCCACACACACTGCAGCAGCCTAAATAAACCAAGAAACACACAGAGAAAAACACCACATAAGCAAAACAAGAATCTGACATACTGTAAGAAAGAAAAATGTGACAGATCCCACTGGCCAATATATCATCAAACCATCTTTTCTCTCAAAACTGTCTAGTATTGCGTAACACATTTTGTCCACAAACTGGTATTCAAAGCATTTTGCGACCAGTACGAGATGCTTGACAGGCCTTCATGGTTTCTTACTCTGAAGTGACAAAAGCAGAAATAACTCAAAACATCACTTCAGCATCACTCTGTTTTTAAGTTTCTCTAGTCTCTCTTTTCTCCGCCGCCATTTCTTAAAATATACACAATACTCTAGATCGACTCAAAGACAACAACATAAATAGTCATGAAATGCAAAACTTTGTTTTTACTATACCCACTCAAGGTTTGGTAGTAATCCCCCCTTAGGTCATTAAAAATGGAGAGCTCTTCTGTTGTTCCGCTGTGGATATGAAATATTAAGATAAGAAGGATGTTTCTCCGGCCTTCCTCAAGTAGTGTTTGTGTATATTTATGAATCTCTACCCAGACTGTTTTGATATAAATCTCACAATGTAATCAGGGATTCGAAACATAAAATATATTGAATGTTGAAATAAGTCCACAATTCAATATGTTTGCAGTCGTTTTTCATTTAATCTGACCAGCAATGAATCAAAATGCACAGCCTTTTTTTTTAACATGGTATGAAACTCCTCTCTTTTCTGCTGTCAGGGTGGAATATATGCACTGAACAAATTGACGTATAGCTGGAGTGTATAGATAGAGTGAAACCAGATATAGATTTCAGGCAGGTTCTCTGTCACTTAAGTATTTCTCTGTGATGAAATAAATGAACTTTATGATGTCATTGTGTCAGTAGTGGTACATAAAGTGCCTATGTAAGTTAGCTATTTGTTGCCCTGTCTGTAGATTAGATTGACTGCCATAGATTAAAACCAATCATGATTGAAAATGCAATCACAGGGCACTATTGTTTACTTCACTGTAAAAAAAATAATGCCGGCTGTATAATTCAGTGCACAAGTGTTGTGCGTCATCATTCAGCAAATCAGACAAGGCTTAGGAGCAGAGCTCAATCAAGGCTTTGAATTAATTTGAATCCAGGGTCATTTCCACATAGTTGTTTTGAGCCAATGATTACTCCTTCATCATTAGAACACAGCATTCATTGCAGCCATGTTAAGTTAGGTGTAGCTGACAGTGTAGATGAGAGCAAGATAAGATGTAGAGTCAGTAAAGAGATGAAAAATACACTGTCAACAACTGCAGCCACATGTGTTAGAGACACTATCTTGTCTTCGAAGTGAATAGATGAAAAGATCAGAATGAGATAGAGATCATTTTATTGAGTACAAATATATCCAAATTTCCAAATTTGACCACACCACATAACATGTGCTCTGTATTGTGATAATGTTCTTGGCGGAGAGATTCTATGAAACTCCGTGAAGCCATATGAAAAATACAGAGGGGACGCATTTTTTGGCCTCACTACTTGCAATGCATCTCCATTTGTTCCTCTGAAATATGCAATATGGTTTTTTCCCCCCTTTGAGTGTCTGCATAACAGGCATCCGTTGTGTTTGCACTTGTGTCTCGCTTCGACACTTTGCCCCGCTGCCAGTGTACGGTGACTGAGCTTGTATATCTTGAATGAAGTGAGCTTAGCACAGCTGTCCCTGTCATGCATCATTCCTCTGGTCACATCCTTCCTACTTTATCCATCTGCTCAAGGCCTGCACAGTGTGTGTATGTGTGTTTGTGTGTGTGTGTGTGTCCATGCGCGTGTGTGCTTGTGTGCATATGTAAAAGCTTGCAATTGTAATCCTCACCCTGCTACATCAGACCAGGTTTTCTCTGTCACATCAGCAATACCCAGAGGAAAAGGCTGAAGCTGCATGTGTGTGTCGGTGTGCATGTTTCACTGATGGTTGTGTCTAAGTTTGAAAACTGATGGACCGTATTTTAAAAGGAGTGACAGTATGAACATCCAAATACGGAGCTAAAAGCTGAGTAAACTGAATGGATGGACATGCTGTTCGACTTAATGCACTCCGAGATTTTACATAATATTACATTTTTAACACAAGTGGAAAGTCTACCAGACAGCTGGAAAATGTTCGGAAATAGGCGCAAGTTCAGATGAAAAGAGTGTTGTTAAAGGAGTTAAAGTGGCTGAAGCAAATGGAGACTGCTATCGCTGCTCTGCAATATGAAAAATCCCTGAATATGCAAAAGAAAAGAAAAGGGAAGGTTAAATGCCTAAGTCTGGGTTTTCGTCTTTCATAAGCAGGCCCCATTATAAAGCTTTGAAACGCATTGAAATAACATTCATTGTGTAGAGAGTCTACAACAATAAAAGCAATAATGACTGTGACTGTGCGAAGGAAGAAAAATCTCATAGAATTGTTTGTATCTCATAAAATTATAGTCTATTAAAGGTGTGAAAGACACAGAATAATTGAAAAGCCATTCATTTAGGCCCATATTTAGTAAGAATGTAAACACTTATCACATGCGGCAAGAATGGCACAAGCAGCTGAAATTCTGTGCCAAATGTATCAACAATGTGCGTCATGCAAATGAATTTGGAATGAAGTGCATTACATTTGAAGCAGGCATTAGATGAACAGCTCCCTGTCCCATCCGAGGATATTTATTTTCAGATCTAGCCTACTGTTGGTATTTGGATATGTTACAACTTACAGCAAGTATTAGGATTTCTTGATAGTGGTAAACAAACTTTATATTTATATTTCTAGTCTTCTGACTGATCAAAGCATTTTACTGTACATGCCACAATCACCCATTCACACACACGTCCATACACTGGTGGCCAAGGCTGCCATACAAGGTGCCCCCTGCTCATCAGTTAAAGAAGAATTTCACTGCTGGAGCAATGGTCTTCTCATGCAACTCTATGAATGATGCAAAATGCTTTAAAAAATGGGTGCTAAATGAACAGAGAAAATAAGTAAAAGGAATGTAGCATTCACTTTTACTCAAGAGGTAGAAAACCTACAACTTCCAGAATACACTTTGTCGCACTGGATCAATTAATCCACCTGCTGGTAGGTGACGTGATGTGAGCTTGGCCATTTTGACACAGGAAACAATATGGTGGTCCGTTGGTATAACACGATCTCGAATAACAGTTAAACAGTAAGTTAAAATATGTTTCTAAAAATATTTTAAGCAAAAAACAGGGAACGCAGTTACAGAATCTTGGTTTATGTTTGATCAGCGGTGCTTAGTTTTACTATTTAATCTTATTATTCAGCCTCTGTTTTTGCAGTGCAGGAAACAATATGGCGCCCACTTCCTGTTCACAAATTCCAGTGTTACAGCTAAACAGTGCACTAAAATATGTTTTATAATACATTTTAGGGGACAAATAGGATCAGCACATCCTAGTTTTACAGTTTGATCAGGAGTTGGTCTGATTTAGAGAGAGGGGGGCCGGTTTCTATACGAAAATGCACAAGTGAAATCTATAGTTCGAGCAACAGCCTTAGAGCCAGCAAAACTGATTTGAGCTGAGATATAAGGGGGGAGGTCTTGGTGCTGGTTAGATGGAGGGCAGTTTACCACAGTTCATGTACACATAGTGCCCACATTGATATGATACAAAGCTGGCTGAAAATCAGCAAAGTATCTCTTTAAACACTAACATGCACTCACACACCAATGGCACAGCCATCGGGAGCAATTTGGGGTTTAGTAGGCGTCGAAAGATAATTTGACATGCGGACTGGAAGAGCCAGGGATCAGCTGCTGATCATTTGATTAGTGCACGGCCTGCTCTACATCCTGAGCCACAGGTTAAATTAAAATTAAAGGTCAGTGTAAAAACAATGAGCATGTGACAGAAAAAGTCATATATTTACCATCACCTTCTATTTCCATCCATGTCTGTTTTATTAACGCCTTGTCATTTGTCTGTTCAATTCACTGTTGCACAGCTGAGCTAAATAACAGACTAATTTGGCACAGGTTGTGAAGTTAAGACAAGGCTTTGTCTTGGCATTCTATTTGTGACCAAAATGGAACAGAGGGAGTCTAACCCATCTTCTTCTGATACATATTGACTTAACACAACACAACCCCAAGTAACAACCAACAATGAATGTCCTTTCATTGTTTATTCAGTTTTCCAGAAGTTTCCAGATCTTTTTGCAAGGTCATCTTCCCTCTTTTACTTCTCCTAAAGCCTGTTAATGTGCAGTCGGCAATATGAAGCATCTCTTGAATTGGCCTTCGTCCGGAACATGTTGCCAAGGCAAAATGTACACAATACAACAAGGACTCGTTTTAATCCAAAAACTCTGGAATCAATACAGATATTTTTAGTTAAAGACCAGCTTTGGCCTGCAGTGGTCAGAGAGGGAAAACATGTAAAAAAGGTTTTGAAAAACACATTGTATTAAGCGCTAACAGCTCCAAGAAATCGTGCTGCCTGATCTGCCAAGATTCTGTTAACAGGGGCATTATGTTTCGCTCCCTGCACCGATAGTGCATTTTCACACCTTGAAAAGATTAAGTGAAGGAGGCATGGCTACAAATAGGCAGCAGTCTAACATTGAACTGGTGTAGTTAAAAATGAATGTGTTGTGACAGGCTGGTTGCATATATATGCCTTTAACTGTGGCAATCTAGTTCACAAACTCGTGCAGAATTAAGTCAAGTCAGGTTTTCTGTGTAAAGCCTATCACATAATGTCTCAGTGGACTTTACAGGACTACATCAGCAGTAGTTTCATGCTCTCGAAGGCCAGCATCACACTAGTATGTTTTCATTTTAAAACAGCGTTTTAAAAGAAAAGAGAATATTACAGAGATGGCAAAAAGTAAGACCAGAGATTTCTTTGCTTGGACAGGCAGCAATTGGAGTCCTTATAAAACAAATACAGCAACATATTAGAGAGGTTTAGAGATATAAAAAAACGACTGGTCAGCTCACTCAGTGTAAAAGTCCATAATCTAGGCAGGCAGTCCAAAAATGCATCCGAGGCACTCTGACTGTAGTTAAAAATCCTTTATCAGTACATGCTGAACCAATGCATTTTGACCCTGACGAGGACCAGTTGGTTACTATGGACTTTTACACTGAGCCAGTTTGCCAGTCATTGCTTTTTTTTTTTTTTTTATCTCTAAGTGACTCTTTACTCCATCCTTGAAGAGCACTTGATTTTTTTTTTTTTTTAGAGCGAAACTACACAGAGCCTTAACCCAGTGCAGCACTCCCTATTTTTTCCCCTCATATTAGAGTGGTACAGGAAGGCAATCGAAAAGGAGTGCTCACACAAGAAGGATGAAATCACTAAAGGCATGTAGACCTAGCTACAGTGTTTTGACTTGACAGGTTGTGACTGATGAGACCCAATCAGGAAGCCAATGTGGGTGTCTGCGTCATCGTTTTCAAAAGTCATCATTTCCATTCCTCCAGAATAAAAAAAGAAACCTTGAAGTTTTCAAATTTAAAGAGGTCAGCAGTGTTTTTAAAGGTCTTAGGTTTAGGGGTTTCATAAAACTGGAGTATTGTAGACGCTAGGCATTAATGTAGCAGTAGTTATTTGTTTTGGATTAAGACATATTAAGGTGGATACAGCCTAAGAAAAAATATGACCCATAAGGAAAGCCATCAACCAGTGGAATTTATCTTTGATTGGGAGATTTCCTGCAAGTTTAAATAAAATAAGTAGCTGTGTTTTATTTTGAGGAAGAATGCAGGGTATCACAGTAACTGAAAGAGAGACAGTGTGTGAATCATATTATCAATCATATATGCCTGTATTCTGTGGCGTAGACAGTTTCCATTCTGCTTGATGTGCCTCTCATCCTTCTCCCAGCACACCCTTCCCCTCCATCCTCTCTTTCTCCTGCCTGCTCTCTGAGGCAATATCTTGACGTCACAACATCGCAGACAGACACACATGCACACACATCTGGACCTTTGCGATTTTATATGCCGATGCACACACACATACACACACACCGACATGGGCACATTTCCACACATGCACGCGCAGGCTCTCACTCTCTTTCACACACACAAACAATTTCACTTGCTCCTACTGTTCCCTGTGGCCTGTGATGGAACTGACACACTGTCTCATTTGATCAGTGTGAAACTATTGTCTGACATCTTTAGTGGAGATGGGGGCTTCGGGGTGGGAGGTTGAGGGGATGCAATATATGAGCAGAAGTTAGATGAGAGAGGAGGAGGGAGGAGAGATGAAGGATGGTAGTGACCAAAAGTGACCTCAAAGTCTTGGCGATTTCTCAATGAAGGAGGGAAGCTGAGAGGATGACTGAGGGGAGGGACAGTGGCCCAATCTAAGCGGATGTATTTTCCCCCAAGGCATTTGATGGTCACATGTGCAGCTGTGATATATTCGCACGGTCACACAAACACACACTCGCCTCACCAAGCTTCATTGGTTTGATAGTTTTTTCTCCGCTGGCCTGCAGCTGGGAGATCACAAAAGATGAGACATGGCTTCAAGCTGTTCCCAAATCCAGTCACACATATACACCTCCTAAGGCCTGTAATTGTGTGTGTCTACAGTATGTCTCTTCATTCACGTGTGTGTGCGCAGCGTAGTGAGCAGTGTGTATGAGTGGGTGTGAGTGTGTGAGACAGAGCGTTTGTGTGGGACACTATGCCCAATGTTCTGGAAAGGATGTCAAGAACACTTGGCTGTGATGTGTTACCATGTTGACCGGAGCCCAGCTGTGGTGGGGATTTAACTGGTTGTCATCATGTTAATTAGTGTTGTCATGATAATTTGAGACTCCATGGCTGCGGCCACAGATTGCATAACAGGCCCGCAGTCTTCAGGACACATCTGGAACCCCTGATTGCCTTACAATTAGAATAAATAGAAGTAACACTATCATCAGACTTGGGTTGCCAAATATAAATAACATCTATACTGGGCCCTCGAGACATGAGGTGGAATTAGCATACCGTATCATGTGTGCAGATGAGTGGGTCAGGTGTGCAATGATGCTCGTGTGTAGGTGTCCATATATGAACCATACAGTACGCTCTGAGCTAGTTTAGTGGGAGGGGGTCCGGACAGTTAGTAGATGTGATGGTCTTCAAACACATTTCAGCACGTTGTGCACACAGCCTCCTACATAGCTAGATTCTATTATTATCCTTTTATCAATGTGAATTCTGTAATTTTTTGTTGTCTCTTCTCAAGCGAACAGGTTGCTGTTTGTAAGCAACAGCGGGCGTTCAGCGCTTCAGCCATGGCGGTGTTGCCAAATGTGACTTCTCTAATATTTTAAGATTTAAAATTATACAGTCTTATTTTGTTGTAAGACTGCAAAGGGTGTATTGATTTGTTTGGCCCGTCCTTGCTCCACTCTTGCTCTGTTTATCATAAGACTGCTGCTGGAATGTGAGCTCTGTGCCAGGGACAGTTTGTGAGAGTCCTCCTGCACACACACGGTGACAGGGCTAACTGTTAGCAACACACGGCTAACAGTTATTGATGATTCAATGACAGAGTCAAGCATGTTTGGTGTTGGTGTGACTTTGTTGGGCTGATTCAACAGCTCACTGTCAGATTTTAGCAGCTGCTGCCGTGTTGGCTCATACTAACCGTGCAGATGTTGAACTGAACAGTTTGTCCACGCCATCACAATTTCTGGGTTTTTTATTGAAACTTCGGACTCTCAGCTGCCATGACATTTTGCAATGCTATGTATCAGTACAGCTTACCAATGCTATGGCTAAGCAAAGAGTTAAGCTCTATGGCTAAAGCCAGCTTGATAGCTAACTAATATGTGCACACACCACCAACTGGACTGGGTGTGAATTAATTAAAGTTAGTAGATTGCCCTCAGTTCTCCAAACTGTCAAAATAAAAATGGCTTTCAGATTTTTCCATCATTGTTAAAAAAAATGGAAAGTGATGGAAATATTTAGTTAACTCAACCTCTGGCATATACTGTATAAAAATAATGGATGTAACCAACGTGACATCACTCATTGGTTTTTGGACTCCATTTTGAAGCCTTGATTCTTAAATTTTTGCCATTGGCATCTTAAATTTTTTGGAGCCAGGAATGACCCAAGGTGGCCATAATTTGAACAAGAGGATGGAGCCAGGGGAGAAGCATAGGGTGGATCTGACCAGTTAATGGAGGTTTAATAGGAGACAGCCTGTAATTCAAAGTGGCCAGTCCCTTAATGTATGTAATGTAAGCCTTATTGAGATTTAAATGAATGATTTATTAAAAAATTTTAAAAAATAATCATCCCTCAGTACAGTTTTCAGGAATGTTGAAATTAGCTATAAAGACAAAAAATGTTTTTTTGTTTAGTTTTTTGTACAAAGCTGTACACATGTTTATTTCTGCTGTAAACATGAGCTTTTCTAACTTGAGTATCTATGGGAATGGACTCACTTTTAGAGCCAACCTCAAGTTGCCATTCAAGGAACTGCAGTTTTTGGTACTTGACTTCCTTTTTTAGCCCCGCAAGTTACAGTTTACACTTGCCATGTACTGACAGTGAAAAAATATGCTTCTTGATCATATTTTTGTACAATAATGTAAGACACAAGTTACAGGCTAAGATATCACAATTGGGAAGTGGGACTTCCCATGATACAACTTGAAAGCATCTTTTATAAGACCCTCCCTGTATTTGATCATTTAAAAATGTCTTTTTTTGCAAATTTGAAAAACCTATTTCAGACACACGAGGCACTGAGCTTTGTTTTCAAAGACTATGTAGTACTCCCTGTGATGAGTGAAATTGTCTTTCATAAGTAAAACTGGTAAAGCATCCCAATTAGGAATTCAAAGGGCAGGATGATATTTCAATCTACTGCACATTGCATGTTTTATTAACTAGGGATCGTGTAGTTTATTGTTGATTTCCTCACAGCAACAATTATCATGAAGGTCATTGTCTCCATGCAAAATGCAAAATGGCCAACATCACAGAATTCTAAAAACATTCGTCTGTCCACCTAATTTTGTCGCAGACATTTTAGCTGTCATGTGTGAGGTCTTGGGGCTGCAGGTGAGATTAGCTGTCATGCTACAGAAACCAGGTAAATAACTCCAGGACATCATGTCACACATTCTGGATGGAGGAGAAGAAAAGGGAGATTTCTTTAATTCCTCCACCAAGGGGTCGATGGTCCATCCACCCGTGTAATGAGGTCTGTTAGCCAAATGAGCAGCCCTTCAAGTGTAAGTGTGTGTATGTGTGTGTGATACAGAGAAAAGAGCTCACACAAGTGCGTTTCAGTGCATGCTGATTTTTCGGCGCGCACTCACACGTGCACGTCATGTCTGTGTCTTTAATAACATGCAACCTGCACAGGTGTTCATCGCAATCACTCGGGGAAAGCAGTCATCCTTACAAATGTTACGCCCATATGTATACAGTGGATTTTTAACCTGTCAAATGTAACTAAACATCTGCAGCTACTCTGGAATAGATGGAGACATCATTAGTCACAGTACTCTGCTGTCCTGCTGGATGCAGGCTCTCATATGGAGCTATCAGCTGTTATCAGGTAGATGCAGTCAGACATGCTAAAAACCAGTATGGTCATTTGTTTTTGCAAGAACTAACACATCAACATGAATATTTCGGCAGCTCTTACGTTTCCATGGCGAAGACTGTAGACCTGTAGGAGGTAATACTCGTTTCCTGCTGCAGGCTGGATCCTGTGTTTGTCGAGCGTCCCACAGTAGTGCTGCAGAGTCTGTGTTGACTTTAAGAGCCCACTGCTGCTTTAATCCCAGATAGTGTTTTGAAAAGGCTGTGATGAATATGGTTTTAATTAATGTGTACCAACAAGCAGAACTGACAGTGATAATAATAATACATTATGTACACGCAGTGTTACTAAAGAGTGTTATCCATTACTAGGGTTGGGTACCGTTTACATATGAACCACTACTGGTGCTGGAGCAAGTGCCTTGAATTCAGTACTGGTGCTCATCAGTACCTTTTTTGGTACTTTGCTCCTTCTCAAGGCTAATAACAAAAATGTTATTTTTGAACAAGCTGCAGTCAACAAGAGATCCTTCTCCTCTGCTCTTTCCTAATGATACACAGAGCGTCTCTCTCTCAGTCTGTCTGCTTGCTTGCTAGTTTGTGTGTGTATATGTGTGCGTGTATCTGCTCGTCTCTCTCGCTCTTTGTTTAGACACAGCTGACAAATCTGTGGAATAAGTATGTAATTTAAAAAACACAATCACAAACAGCAGTGATATGAGGCCATTTCTAAAATAGAAAAGAAAACAGAGCAGATAGACTGAAACTATTGATGGGAAGCAGACGGAGCTCCGAGGCCAGCTCTCCGGCTTCGGGGCACTTTACTTCCGCCTCTTCTCTGAACCCGGTGGGGCAGCAGTGTTCTGTTGTCTCCGCTGCAAAGCGCCCCAAAGCTGGGAAGCCAGCCAGGGAAATCCACAGGTGGCTTCCTAGCTTTTGTGCGCTTCGCGGTGTCTGAACACAGCATACTCATCATGGTGCGCTCTTAGGTACCGCAATTTGGCACTAATTTACTTGATGTTAATTGGTACTAAGTTGTACCCATGTATAATTTTGGTCTGTACCCTTAAAAGTATCGACTGGTATCTAACCCTGTCCATTACCAAGAAATGTAAAAACTAATGAGGAATAAGAAATTAAAGCAAAAACGCAACGCTTGTTTTGCTCCCATTTTTCACAGGTTCAAGACCATTTTTATACACTCAATAGATACACCTCTCTCAAATTTTGGGCCCAAATTTGGCAGACACGCTGACTGCAGTGAATGTCCACCAGAGCTGTTGTCCGTGAAGTGAATGTTCATGTCACTATCCTAAGTTGTCTCCAATGTCATTTCTGTGAATTTGGCAGTACATCCAACCAACTGAATAACCACCCAAGTTGGTTACAATGACAAACTGCTGTCAGGTCAACACCCTGTTGAGGACAGTGAGCAGAAATTCTAATATTGTACAAATCATTTATCACATCAGCTGCGTGGGTGGTTGGTCTCAGATGATCTTGCAGGTGAAGACACTTGACCACTACATGTCGTCTGAGGTTGTGAGGCCGGTTGGATGTAGTGCCAAATTAGTGGAAAAAACATTGGCCAAGGCGTACAACAGTGAAATGAACATTCAGTTTTTGGGCAACAGCTCTGATGGGACATTCCTGGATCAGCATGCCAATGGCACACTCCCTTAAAGCTTATGACTTGAAGCTAGCATTGTGATGTGTGATCAAACTGCACATTTTAGAGTGACCTTTTATTGTGACCATCTCAAGACACACCCGGGTAGTAATCATGCTGTTTAATCAGTATTTTGATATGCCACATTAGTCAGGTAGCTGAATTATCCTGGAGAAGGAGAGGAGCTCACTATCACAGACTTCAACAAATTTGCGACCAAAATTTGTGAGAAATTGATTTAAGAGCATAAAAAAAGTCTTAGATCTTTGAATTAAACCTGTGAATAATTGGAGCAAAAACAAAATTTTTGTGCAGTGTAAAACTTTTCATTTCATAATAAACTGACCTTGTACATTCGGGATCGGTTTCTTGAGATCTGAAGAACGCGCAGTGAAACAAAAACTCATTCTTCTAAAAAATGAATCGAAAATGGTAACTGGAGAGCTAGAGAATGTTTTATTTAATTAGATTTTTTTCTCTCTTTTTCATGGCTTAAAATAAATCTGAAAGTGAATGAGTATGTAACTGATGTTTAACAGCTATCAAGTCTTTTAACAGTTATTTAAATGGCCGGACATTTCACATATTTGAAAAGCAGCGGGGGACTCAGTGACACAATAGCATGCTGAGCAGGGCAGAAAAAATCCTTAACTGGAAGCAGAGAAGACATTAGAAACCTTTTGGAAATCATTCTATATGGAATATGTCAAATACTTAGATTTTGCCTATTCATCATGTTGGAATACAAAGGCTGACATTTTTTGTGACTTAGTCCCTAAATACCTTTAACTCTCTGCAGCTCTTTTTAAGATTTTTATCCAGACTATGGTTTTGGATTTCTAGCTGTCTCCGTTCTGCCAAAGATGGCCCTGCTGTTCTGTGTGGAGTTCTTTTAAGAAGTCTGAGCATGTGTCATCTCCCATTCAATAAGACGATGAACTTAATGTCACTTGGCTCTGCCCACAACTCTCAGTGCGCTGCCTGTTTCAAGTTCCTAATTGCACAAATGGTGATGGAAGATGCTCACTGGTTAATGCCAATAACGTAGTGTACTTGCTTTACTCCCCCACCACCACCACTCAGTTTGTCCACACGGTACGGTTTACTCCCTCTAAAATAACACATGATGCAGAACCATCACATCCTGTGTTTTGGAAGATTGCAGCAAACACAGAAACTGTGCAACATTTACAAGGTTCATTCTGTCTTTTAAACTGGAATGTTTTCACATGGCGAGATGTAATAAAAATCACACAGATACCTTTGCCAGCACCATTCAGGTCAAATAGCTGTCAGATTAAAAATGATGCTCAGTATTTTGCTTCGCAGCTGGAATAGGCAGAGTAACAGGAGTAGGAACCAAATGCAGACTGCTACAGGATACAGGGTTTTATTAACCAACAGAAGGGTACAGGAGCTTATGGAATCATGAGCAGGCAGGGGTCGAAACCGCATAAGGGTTATTCAAAGAATCATCATCATCTATAAATCACGCAGAATGTCAGGTAGATACAAGTTCAGGTTAGGGGAACAGGAGGCTTAGAAGCCAAAGCATGCAGTGGGAAAACAAAGAAGCTTTAACAAACAGCAGGGAGCGTGTGGAAATGGTTTGCTTGTACACAGCAGGCTGAGGTGAGAAGTGGAAGCAGGTGTGTATGTGGGTGGGGCAGTAAGGTGATGTGGAAAGAAGGGTAAGTCCGAGGGCATCTGGTGGATGGTAGCAGAATGGCAGTGGTTTGGTTTGAGGAGTAGGGAATGTGGCTGGAGAGGAGGGACAGACGAACACACTGTGACAATTTTGAATATTATAATTGGTTTACCAGGGTGATGGCACTGCAGTGAATGTACTGGGCCTTATATTCAAAGAGTTATTTTTGAATACTTTGCCATCCTGACTGACATTAATTAGGGGGAGACGTCATCCTGCATTAAAACGGCAGCACACAACAGCACCAACACTTAGTGTTTGTTAGCGAGTGTGTGTTCGAGATGTGGTGGCATACATTAGAATAATCAACATACATTGTGTGTGAGTGTGCATTTGCATAGATGTGATTGTTACCTGCCATGTATCGGCGTCTGAGTTTCCTCTTTGTTTGGTCCATGCGCAGCTGTATGTGTGTGTTTGTGAGTATTCTGTCGAGGTAAGCAGTTTGTTGTGAGACAGCAGCAGGGATGCTCACACCTACACTGAGTCCTAATGAGGATTTTACTAAACCCACAGAGTCTACTATATAACTATACCAGCCCCTGTGGAAACCCTGACACTGCAACTACTGCCTGTGTGTGTGTGTGTGTGTGTGTGTGTGTGTGTGTGTGTGTGTGTGTGTGTGTGTGTGTGTGTTGCAAGCAAGAGTTATTGACACTTAAGGGGAAAAGGACTGGAGACAGAAAACGAAAAGGAGGATGGAGTGCAAGATAGGAAGGGATTAAAGGGAATGGAGAGGGAGAAGAAGTGGGACTGGTAGGAGAGTAGATGCTAGACGGAGCTGGGTTTATTAATATCCATTTGGGGGGTGGGGGAGTGGGTGGGGACTGCGCAGGGTCCACTAATGCTTCTCTTGGCATTGACACAGTTTGGCACCCTGTCTGAAAAAGACTTAGAAAGTGCTCTGAGTAACCCTGAAACACCAAACAGCCCAGAGTAAGAGGGAGAGAGACAGACTTTCAATTTTAGTGGGTTTTTTTTTCTGAAACATTCCTTTAAATACTGGGTAACAAAAATCTTATCTCAAATACAGAGACAAGAAAATCGCTGATAAACACTTCACTGTCACAGTGAGAGAGAAAAACTTCAGTACAAGATTGTTGTGGTTTAGGAGGATGGTTACAGTATGGGTCCCCAAAATAGTAGGATTTTACTTGTGAGCGAAGGCTCCAATTGTATATACACTAACCAGTAATGGCACGGAGTAAGCCAGAGGCATGGTGAAGTTAAAGACTGTAATTTGTATGCAGCGAGAAGAGCATCTGGTCAGCCAATTACCATCTAATGGTTGCTCTTCATCCAGTGTTAACAATCTTCTTATCTGCACCCTGTCTGAGCACCACACACAAACACACACACACTCACACTTTTAATCTTTGCTCGTGCCTTGCAGCTAGAAGAAGCGGCCTCCTCGCACTGTGTGCAATGTACTGTACAATGAACCCCTTCATTTCCCCGATCAGCTGGAAGTAAAGATTCACATCCTCCATCTTTCACTTGTTCTCTCTATCTTTTTCTGTTAACCATGTCCTTACCAAAACCTTGCCTTCTTTTCACAACATCTCCGTACCCTTTTTTTGTTATGTAACCGGGCAACTTGAGTCACCCTGCTCCAAAGAAACTGCCTAAATAAAGACACTACGCAGGGGAGGAGTAAAAGAAGAGAAAGGGAGTAAACGGGAGGGATGGAGAGGGAGCAGATTGCTTGCAAACTAATGACTTATTCCTGAAGATCAAACGGAACAGACTAAACAGATAATTCCCAGCCAAAGATACTTAACATTGCATAGCCAGTCTCCTATTCCTCAGCTAATTCGCAAGGGGGGTAATTAAAAGAAAAGCTATGAAAAACACTCAAACTCAGGCACACACACACACACACACACACACACACACTGGCGCACACACGCAGTCCTGCGTTGTGGGAGGCCTGCCACACGTGGCTTTGATAGCATGAGTCTTTTATCCCCTTGGCAGCCTATTGCCTGTGTAAAACGCATTTACAATGTCAATAAAAACCATTTCTAATCATTTGCTGAGCATCTGAATGTGCACTGCCCAAGGTGCTGTGCCTAACACATTTCCCCTGTCTTCCCTGCTACATCTCAGCTCTTTTTACATACACAAACGCATGGATGCATGTACGAGAAGGCAAACACGCACACCTAAAGATGTGCACAACAAAACAGCAGGCAGAACAAATATAGATGCTGTAAAACCTGCCTCTAGATACAAGACTGCTCATTGTGTGTGTGCAGTTAATGTGTCTCATGTCTTTTACTGAGACATGGATGGAGGTCTTTATTGCTGATTTAATCCGTCCAAGGCTGATGGGGGTGTAATGGAGGTGGGAAAGCGAAGATAACAGCGGTGAGAAAAATAAGAATCCTGTAACATATTGATATTTTCCCTCTTCACATACTCCTACACAAGAGATCTCACGCAGACAAGACTGCAGACCCACACACACACGCAGAGACAAACACACACATAACAATACACTTTCCAACATGCATGTGTAGAAACACGCATGTGCATGCAAGCCACTGGTGCGTCCACACCTCTGCCACTCCTAATATTGTTGAATCGATCACCGTAAGGTCTGTAAGCGCTAAATGAAAATTCAGTCAAGTTCAACCTGTTCTAATCCCGTGAAGGTGATCCCACACTGCAGGGCTGCTTGCAGCGGCTCTGTGTGAGTGTGTCTGCACAATGTATGCATGCTACTGTATTTATGTTACTGTACACAAAAATGTGATTAGTTACTAAAGAAAATTGAGGACCAAGTGAAGAACGACCTGATAATTAATGGTGAAGTACTTCCTGAAAAACTCGACTGAGGACGATTTAGTAGATAATGATGAGTTACGAGTGAACAGATTGGGAGATGTTATATGAATGAATCATTAGGTAATGATTTGTTAATAGATATCTGTGAATTAGAATAAGGACCACTTTCTTCATTGATAGTTCCTAATTAACTCTGAACCAGCCACCGAGTTAAACAAAGTAGTAATGACTCATCCATTAGCAATTACTTAATCATTAGTTACTCCTTTAGATTGGAAAGGCAATAATTCTAAACACAAACTGCTCTCACAAAGTGCATTTACATGTTTTTAAAACATCTCAAAATCTAACAAAATAGTCTAAATAGAGTTAAAAAAAAAGGGGGAATCAGAGAGACAGTGTAAAGTGTCAAAAGGAACAGTTTGAAAGGGCAGTAATATGATTAGCTTTAATACATGTATTTGCTGCATATGCAAGACCACGCTTCACTCACTAGTTCTTATTGGACAGTTGGTGTTGCTGGGGATACTGTTGATGTCGAGCAACACATTCTCACTCACAACTCGTCAAATACTGACGCTTGGTCAGTGGCCCTAAACGTCAAACTCAGACGCTCTAGGAACCCCCCCCCCCCCCCCCCCCCCCAGCGTCAGTTTAGGATGCTCCAGGACAGGGTGTCATTTTGTGCTTGTTACCTGCACTGTGTCTTTTCAAAATAAATGCCTTTTTCTTGCAGGAAATGTGCAGGGTCCGCTCCTTAAATGCACACAGTCTCTTTTCAAAATAAACTTGGTAAATAGGTAAAAAATCGTTTGCTTTTAGGTTGACTTCCTGAGCACTTGGTTACGTTTAGAAAAAAGCATCATGGTTTAGCTTAAAACAATTACTTTTTTTACTAACATAATGTAAGGTCACATGACTTTCATCACATGTGAAATAGCGGCATGGTGGCGCAGTGGTTAGCATTGTCCTCTTACAGCAAGAGGGTTCCTGGTTCTGACCCGGGTGGGGGAGCCTCTCTGTGCAGAGTTTGCATGTTCTCCTCGTGTCAACCTAACCCTAACCCATGGGTTTTTTTCTGGGTACTCCGGCTTCCTCCCACCAATCAAAGACATGCAGGTCAGGTTAAGTGATGACTCTAAATTTCCCATAGGTGTAAATATGAGTATGAATGGTTGTGTGTCTTTATGTGTCAGCCCTGCGATAGTCTGGCGACCTGTCCAGGGTGTACCCTGCCTCTGACCCAATGTCAGCTGGGATAGACTCCTTTTGGCTTTTGGTTTCACATGGGACATGAACAGCGAGCTTCTGGCTGAAAGTCCTGAGTTTGACCCAGCCAACTCTCCCCACACCTGCCCTACTGTATGTGGTCTTTCACACTGTGCTACACTAACAGTTGTTTGGAGGTGTAAAAAATGCCCATGCATCACCTACGACTGCTGAAGGGTGCCGCAGTGTATCGGTATCTGACATGGAGGGCCACTGACCAAGCATTGGTATTTGACAAGTTGGGAGTGTGACACACATTCCCCCTTTTGTTTTCTGTATCCTGTTCCAAGTGTTACAACTAAAAAATTTGCATCTTGGGTAGATTAAGCTTCGTGTAGGATTCATTCCCAGTTATGAGCTGTCATTGTTTCGGTGTTTAAGTGCTGATACTCAAGAAATGAAGTAGGTGAAATTAAGCAGAGGACTGACTGAAGCACCTGCATCTAGGTTGTTCTTGAACTGATCATAAATAAGTAATATACTGTATGTATTACAATGTACCACCATTAGTGTAGCATCTGCTTCAGCTTTATCATATATGACAAATAGGTATGGTCAGCAATGTAGAGATAAATGACAAAGGAAAAACCATATAACCCTACAGTGTCTATGCGCCACCATGTGCTGCCATAACAGCCTCAATGCATCTTGGAATCGAACACTGCTCTTCCAAAAGACATTTCCTCATTTGGTGTTTTTGATGATAGTGATGGAAAGCACTGTCTAACACATCAGTCCACAATCTCCAATAGGTGTTCAATTGGGTTGAGATCTGGTGACTCATCATTTCTATTCATGGCACAGAGCATGATTGGATGTTGATTGCTTTCTCTACCGTGTAGTGCACCTTTTCTGAAGCATCTGCTCTCATGTTTCTCCACTTATCTATTCAGGTTTTCCTTTAATTTGTCACCCATCTGTGTGTGCTCTAAATAGGATATAAGAAAAATCAGAAAATCTTGATGTCTCTGATTTGCTATTAAGAAACTAATTCTGTTGTTACTAGTTTGTGCTGCTTAGCTGCATTCATCAAAGGAAAAGGTATGTGTTTGTGTGTTTGTGTGTGGGTTTAATGAGAGATGGGGACATCAGTCAATGCACCTAAAATAACAAGACAATTAGCCACTTTGTTAGCATGCAGGTCGCGGTAACATTAGCCATAATAGATAGAAAAGAGAATAAGAATGAGACGGCTAAGCTGTTACTTACTATTTTCAGGTTATTTGCCAAGATCATTGTAGATTTGTGACTGGTGTCCTTGGGCAAAACTTAAACTTGACTATTCGGGGTCATCATTGTTAATTCTAAACTACTCCAGACACTTAATATTTTTAAACATCTTGCTAGTGTTATGGTAAGCCTGTGACATGTGGTCAGACTGTCCTGGTTTCGGCAGTGCTGGGCCACTAGTGACTAATGACAGCAAGTTGTAGTCTCAAAACTATCGCTAAGTTTTAAAGTCCTTATCTGAGAATAACTTAAAATAATTGCTGTTGATGCCTCATGATTATATTGAATTACTATTTCTTAATTTTTTGGCGTACTTAATCACACATATATAAATGGAGCATTTGAATACTGATTTTGATGTCGTTTACCATGGCAACGATCTAAGCTTTGAAGCATTCGGGTCAGCCCTAATTTCCAGGCCATTCCTTACTCGTTCCTTAGAAACGATCTTTTGTACCATGTTGTTAAGTCTTTCAGTATCTGTAGTAGAGTAGCATCTCTTTGAGTCTTTCAGCTCACCATTTACAGTTGAGGAGGGGAGGCAGTGAGACAGGGTGCTCTCCCTAACAGGGGTCCTCTGTGCTTGTGTCTCAAAGCCAAATAGAACCTCAGCAGGGGTGCAAATGGGCGCTATTGACATGTGTGTGTGGGTGTGAATGTGTGTGTGTGTGTGCATGAGATAGAGAATAAAAAAGACAGCCAGGATGAGATGTTATGACTGTGTACGTGTGCTATAACCTTTGAAAGGCTTAGAATTGTTCATGGTCTAGTAACCATAATGCCATGGCACATTTACTTAAGCCAGTAATTTCTATACCACCCTTTATTTCAACACTGCTTGTCGAGGTACACTATATGCATTCGTGTGTGTGTGTGTGACCTATGCAGTTCACTCATGTCAAAAGGACCTGTGGGGTATTCACAGTGGATGTTAGTGTAATGGGGTTTTAAATGTGGTAGGGAGAAAAGTGGCTCCCATCAAATTAGCCCTCCATTCATTCCCACTTAGAGCTGCAATAGCCACGCTTCGTCTCCTTAGCAAGGATTGCCTCTCACTGCACAACCGTGGGCTCTGCATCGCTCCATGCAGAGCAGCCAACAATGACCATCTTCACATTATAGCGGCGCTGGAATGTAACTAAGTACATTCACTGCAGTACTGTACTCTGAGGCCAAAACCATTTGATGTGAGTCAATTTTTCATACCCTCCCTGTCCAGTAAAAAACATGGTTTATAATAACTCACATAATGTGAATGATTTTTTTCTGATAAAATGAAGGATTAAGTGTTCCTATATGGGTTGAGAAAGTGTTAAGATAAATATACAGCAGGAGATAAAGTCATTCAAACTGGTGCAACCTTAAACATCTACAGCAGTAAAATGCAACATACACATTAATGCAGCAGTAATATTACTCCAAAAAACATCATATATGAAAGGTAAACACTGACAGTTTCCACTTTTCAGAATGAGTATTTACCAGCCAAATTCACTACATTTTGCTAATAATACCTGCATACTTTTACTCAAGTGAGTTTTAATGCAAATTGTGGTAATGCTTAAGTGCTATAGGAACTTTACTTGGGTAAAGGCTCTAAATTTTTCTTTCCTCACTATATTACATGTGCATTTGGTTTCCAAGGTTCAAAGTAAGAGTCAAAAATTGATATGTCATTGGAAAAATGTGACATATTGAACATTAGACACATTGCAGACGCAATAGTAGTAATTAAAATATGGAACTTTGCATGAATGATCAACTTTTCTTTCATCCTCTTTGATGTGTACAATCACTGTCACAATTATCCTTAACATCATTATCATTCTGACACCAGCCGTCGTCACCCTGTAGTAATCATCGTTTGTGTCATCATTAAACATTATAATAATGGAAAAAAGCATAATTATGGGCTTTGGTTGGTGTAAAAGCTGAAGTGATTGAGTTCTATAAATGAAAATGTCCTTTCTTTGTTAAATATTTGCCATTGTGTTAAAATGAGACATTTTATTTTAACTAGGATTGCTTAATACACCCAGTCCACAAATAGAAATGTCTTTCTGTTGTCTGTGGTATTTGACATGATTTTAATGTAGAAAATGCAGCAGCATACATTCTCTGTGTTGAAAGGTAATCATTTGGCATTATCACAGATTGAACTGCCATCCCTGTTATTAGAGGATGACCCACTCTGCCTCTGAGCCAGAGCCACCCTGATTGGTTTATGACCAAATATACCTGCAAAACTGACAACATTCCCATCAGTGTCAGCTGTACTTCGTGTGTTTAGTGCCAGTTAGCAATATTAGCATGCTATCACACTAAACTAAGATGATAAAAACTATACCTTCAATACATCATGACATTGTTACTGAGAGCATTTGCATTTAGCTCGAAGCACCGCTGTTCCCACATACAAGGGATGTCAGTCTCAGTTAATGTTGCTTTCGATAGCCTGACACCCATCAACTGCTGATTAATCGGTTAATTTCAAATTAAAAAAAAAAAAAAAAAGCAAAATTACCTGAAGCACAAGAGGCTTTTCCTTTTTGCCCAGCTTAATGTGAGCTTTAGCCAGGCCCCCAGGAAAGCCACTCAACCTTGCAGCAAATTTTTCCTAGTGGTTACTTGCAGTATTGCAGCAATGAGATGTCAGTAAAACTGTTGACAGGACACCTTCAACTGCAAGCAAGGTCACTTATGACTCTGTCTATTATCAATTTTGGTTTCATATTTGTAAAACTTTTCTGGAGCTGAGTACAACATGATGTCATACAAATATAAAGTCTACGAGCGGAGCGGGAACTCATGGTGGGGCCAGTGGGAGAAACACTACTGTGCACATTCAGTGGGCTGCATACTGCGGAAGTAAACCTGAATGCTGAAAAACTTTTTTTGGCGTATGTGCTGGGCAAGCAACCCATTGGAATGAATAGGCGCCATCTTTCCCTCCGGTTTCTACTTACAGTATCATCAAAATCTATGGCTTTAGCACACCATTTCACAGCGCTATCTATTTAGAGGTGGTGGAATTTTAATGTTTTATGATGTAAATGTCTTCCCTTTTTATGGTTGGCTTTGCTGACAGACAGCCAGCAAACCACGTTAACATGCGGAAACACATTGCCCACTGACCACCCTTGGGTGTCCACTGCTTACCACCCTGGGCTGGGTTGGAGCTAGCTAATGGCTTATATAGTTGCTGCAGAAACATAGCGCTAACCCTCTGATAGCTGTGGTTAGTAAGCAGCTTCAATTTGAGCGGCAAAACTCCTTTAGTATGTTAGTGACACTACCTGTGTTGACACTGCTAGAAGTGCTAACAGAGCCAACAGTGATAGCAGTTAACTATGTTAAGGGGAGTTACAGCTCAATACTGGCCTGCTTACCCACCAGGGCATCCTGGGGGGAGACCAGAGGGCGGGCACAATGTTTCCACAGCAACACTGTTGAATCAGGCTACCTTTTTTAGTGGTAATCGCAGCACTGCTAGTAAGCTCTCACCAGACCTGGGTGGTGTGCAGTGAACTGAAGAGAAACATAATTAACCTATAGACTGACATGCATAACCGGTCAGACAATATTCAAGAAGTTTTTTTTTTATATAGTTTAGTTCCTGATTAGAAATGAATGAAAACAAGCCAACGGTGGAAAGCTCATCAACATCAGCACAAACCTCACTATCCACTAATCTGTATCATCAGAAGAGAAGCTGCTGTAAAATGCCTGTGCCCAAAAAATGACAGAAGGTTAATGTTTGCGACTGCACGTCAGATTATTATAAACAAACGACTGCACCCCATTGATACTTGATATGACTTACTCTTGCCTCTGCTGTCTCGTTCTCCTGTCTTCCTGTCTCATCCTGTCAAATGTTCTCTGCACTCTTATGAAAATTATTGAAAACCAAGTCAACACTGGCTTCAACATCTCCAACACGTATTCAGCCTTACACCTCACTGTCGGTCCAAAGTTTCTTGCCTAAGGCTCAGACTCCCACTACTCTCCCGGACCAGGGAAAAGATATGCTGTATGCAGGAAATATATTTTACAGAAACTGCTAGACGCTTTAGAAAAATACTCTGTTTGCTACTGGAAACCAAGAATTTAGATATTTGATAATAATAACATAATAACAACATTAATGATTACAATTTTAATGCACTAGTTAATGGCTAGTTGGAACTATTTTTATTTTTAACATGTCACAAAATAGTTCAAGTACAATTAACATAACTTTTACATAAATTAAGACATTACAGTTCAGTGTCAAACGTGAAATATTCCTCACAGACGGTTTCATGAGGTACCTGTACTCTGTAGTTCTACACTGAAATCTGTAATGAATACAACCTCCTAAGGGAGACTGAAACCAATAACTAGTTAAATATGGATCAGTAGAAACTTTGAGTGAAGGTCTCCACGGACTAAACTAAATTAACAGGCTTTGTGCGGTTATTGAAAAGGCTGACAAAGAATATGTGCAGCACTTAAAAGTATGCATGCACAGGGAGCGATAATGGCTAACATACACACCACATCCATTAATATTACACATAATAGCTCATTTAACATACTGTGATTTTTGAAATGCTATTAATGTTTAATTGTCTGTAATTGCCGTGACTATTTTTTATCATTGGTTATCATGCTACAACATACTGCTATGACTGTCGCAGAGCATATTTCACAATACCACTGGATTAAGCGCCGTCTTTTTCTCAGAAAAGGGGGAACAGTTCACTTTCTGTATCGACTAGAGCTGCACTGAATGAACTGTAACAGCCTAGTTATTAAAATCAATAGCAATAACTACAATTCCTCAATTTCAGATTGGCTCTTGACTCAATCAATGGATATCAAATTACCCTGCCTCCAGAGCGCGTAATCCCCATCACAAAGAGCGGGGTTAGGCCCTGAATATAGATCAGTGTAGAACATGCAGAGTCCCTCTCATAATGAAGGAGCTCATGGAGAAATTACACAACAAAAGTAGCTGCACTCTGCAGAAACATGCGAGACAAATCTACAGAATACAGTCATACAATCAATAGTCATTCTTTTGCAAAATGGTTCATTTACACTCCTCTTATATGGGCAGTACTGTTAGAGATAGTTTTAGCTTGAGGTTTGCAAGACGACTTTGCAGAGTACAAAAGTAAAAATTTAGACGGTCTTCATCTTTTATCTTAACTTGCAGCTTATTTGTTTCATTTTAAGGTGAGATTTTGTTTTCTTTTTTAGTTTAATTGGTTATTTTTCACCTGCACATTTAGTTTTGGGGTTGTTTTGTGTCAGTATCCAGTGGCCTGGTCACTGGCATGACAGCTGTGTTGCTATTCATTGGGTTGAACATGATGCAGAAATTGAGCTAACTGCCCCCAGGGAGAAAAGCAGGTAAACACGTACAGTCACATATTTGGGGACGTTTTAAAGCCATGATGAAATGGGGTAAACAGGACACAATATTTTAAACGAGGCATGCAGAACATGCCAGATTGCTGCAGGGGGTTTGGGTGACAAATACTGTGTAGGAGGTCTGAGGTCTGAGGTCTTTAGTCTGCATTTAAGCTAGTTGATGACAGTCTACCTCTTTCACTGCAATATGGTACTAATTGTAATATAGTACTACAATGTGTTGCCAAAATACAAATGCTACAACTCAACAGTCTGGACTGAATTCAAAAGCAGTGCCTCTGTTCTAATTTAGTGCATGACAACAAAATCAGATCAACAATGTGGAGAATTTTAAGAGAGAAGGAGAAATGCTGAGTCTTGGTTCCAGCTCTTTGTCCTTCTTGTTGTCTTTTCGACTGCGACAATCAAACCACATTTTTCAATGTGGCATTTTTTTTTATTCGTAATCCCTCACATCTTAAGTGTGTGCATTTCTGGTATAGGTGGCCACAATGAGTCTCAGTGGATTTTGGCATTTAATTGACTGAAAGCCTTCTGTGACTTCTAATCCCTTTGTTTAAAAGCCACAAAAACAAAATCTTCCCCTCTAATTACCACAAACTCAACTCATAAAATCACTAAAATAATCTAAATCCTCAATGAGAGTAAATGCAACAACAACGGATTTAGTTGAATCATTTTAATTAAAAAAAGAAATTAAAGATGCACATTACTTAAAAACTTCATGGACACTCCCACGGTCATGAAAAGCCTGGAAAAGTTAGGCCTGGAAAAGTCATGGTATTTGTAGAAATCTTTAAAGTTTTGGAAAAGTCATATAGCAGGGCAAGGCGAAGGAACAGAAACACATCAGGGAAGCACTTCAAACCTGTGGCTACCCCAACTGGACCTTTGCAAAAACCTCTAAAAGACCCCAAGCAGACAGAGAGGAAGAGACACGAAAAGGAAACAACATTGTCATTTCTTATGTCGCTGGAGTATCTGAGAAACTCAGGAGGATCTTCAACAAACACCACATCCCTGTGCACATCTCTGTACACTTCAAACCCAGTAACACACTGAGACAGAAGTTTGTTCACCCTAAGGACAAAACACCCAGGCATAAGCACAGTAATGTAGTGTATGCAGTTCAATGCAGCCAGGAATGCACAGATTTGTACACTGGTGAAACAAAACAACCACTCCACAAGCGCATGGCACAGCACAGGAGAGCCAGCTCATCAGGACAAGACTCAGCTGTCCATTTACATCTAAAGGAAAAGGGACATTCTTTTGAGGACGGCAGGGTTCACATCTTGGCCAGAGAGGATGGATGGTTTGAAAGAGGCGTAAAAGAAGCCATATACGTCAAACTGGAACGACCATCGTTAAACAGAGGAGGTGGCCTTCGACACCACTTATCACCCACCTACAATACAGTCTTTGGATCCCTCCCCAGATGACTTCACACCCATTATCACCTGGACCCATCTAGCCCTAACGACACACAAGATGGCCAAGTGGGTCAGCCACTCTGTAACTCCAACAGAGTTGTTGAGCTCTGATGAGGTTACCTCAGTGACTCTGTAAGGGTTCACACCCACACAGAGTTTAAGGCCTGCAACTCCGCACCAGTCCATTAGAGCTGAAGAAGCCTCTTGGATGAGAGGTGAAACATTTTTAAGAAACTCAAGCAGGTCCAGTTGCCTACGATATAGCACTTATGAGAGTTTTGTGGTGTGTAATGACTTTGTTACAGTAATCTTTCATGGAAAGTCTTCCACATAATGAAACATAACAGCAAATGTATTTTCTAGAGCTGATGACGTCACATAGCTACTAAGCGCTGATGTGTAACAACATTTAGTTTATCATAACATCCATGTCTTTATTTTCTCCCCAAGTTCCATCTTTTCCTTCATGTATGCCTGCTAAGCTGAAATTATATTTATTCAGAGTTTGAATCTGTCATGTTTGAAACACATCGGGCAAGTAGGGCAAGAAGTCATGGAAGGTTCTGAAATTTTGTCTATGAAAATGTGTGTGAACTCTGTGTAAAAAGTATTCATTAATTAGATCATTCCTTTATTGATTGATTCTGAACCAAGTGGCAACCTTCAGGCCTAAAAAAATTAAGCTATACCAGAAGTGTCAATAACTGCAGAAATAAACATATTTATAGCCTGGTCTATATAGCTAATGTTAACATTCTGTGTCGTTGGGGAATTTTACTCACCCATGTAACTTTAAGCCTTCATTTTCTTAAGGCTTAGAAAATTAGAAAACCTTCTTGTCAAAATATGCTCACCTCTTGCTCCAAAAAAAGACAAGATGACGACAGCTGAAATGCCAAACTTCAAAGACTTCAAAACAGGAGTCCACAAACCAATAGGTGAAGTCATGGTCACTATGTCCATTATTTTATACAGTCTGTGCTCTGAAGTTACTTATCAATGGGAAGTCAAGGAAAAATAGTCGAGACGAGAAACCATCTGATTGATTCCATCCAATCAGTCAGACTTTGAAAATCTGATTACAGGAAAAACCTCTGCTCAAGACAAAGAAAGCTGACATCACTGATGTCATCGTGTCTTGTAATACACTGAGACATTATGTTGTCATAAATCCAGCCTAGGTAAACCGATTGCATCATAAACTGTCAAATATAAGACGGAGTAAGAGAGTAAGAGAGAGACAGAGAGCTCACTCATGATGACTCAACATCTTCAGGATGTATGGAGTACAAAGATGTATGAAAGCTGACTGCTGCCGTATGCATAATGTGCCCTTTTATTGCTGTAGTTCCAATAGTCTGTGCAATTCAAGGGTGAAGAGGAGTAATTAGTTTCTGTATTGTTAAATCCTCTTGTTTCCTAAGAAACAATCCCTCTCCTAAGAAACTTGGCCCTGGGAGCTTGATACAAACAAGCCTGCACACAATGGGAGTCTTTTAGAGAATGGGCAATATTTGAATGAGTTAGGATTAAGAAAATGAGTTTCATTTTAAGATTATTGTTGGGTGTAAATCATTTAATCAGCTTCTGGAATGAAAACGCTGTGTGTGTGTGTGAGTGTGTGTGTGTGTGTGTGTGCACATGCGCCTTTAGATGCCCTTAGCGTCAGGGTGTTTGTAGATAAATGGCCGATTGGTATTGACTTCAATTTAGAAAATGCTGCCCTACACTTTCCTCCCTACGAAACCCTCAGGCACCTGGGGGGAAATCCAGAACCGCTCTGCCAAAGGAAATGTATTACTGAGGGTCACAAGCTCCAGTTTAGGGGATTTACTGTACCCTCGTACACACACAAACACACACACACACACACAGCAGCGAGGCCCTTCTACACTTGTCATGACAAACCCTATGATCTGTGTTGAGAACACACTGCTCATGCTGTCATTGTTGAGGTACGACAGTGACAGAGCGACTTAGTGTGACGACGGGTGACTGAAGGCTGGCCACAGGCAAATATGTCACAGCTAGTTTAAGCGTCACATCACATCCCTATACATGGTTTAGTTTGGCTTGTATGATTCAACTAAAGATGTTTGTTGTTTACAAGCACAGGCATACTTGGCAGTCGCCCAGACTTAAATGGATGAAAAGTAATAGGTTGAGATTTTGCCTTGACAGAGTCCATAAGCCAAACCTGTACTTAGACCGCGAGAGACAGGAAGGAGCCTGCCGTGTGGCTGGCTCCTCTACAGAGACAGCACAAAACTGGGTGTTCATACAGAGAATTTTATTACAATCATATTCAGAAGCAGATAGCCACTTCCTCCTCAATCTGATGTCAGCGGGGAGTAGTGTCTCCCACTGCCCAAATCTGAATCTCCTTAGAAAACAGAGACTCCCAAACACACACATACACACACACTGCATCACTTCACGAGACATCAAACATTGACAAAGTCCCTTTTTAGTGCTGCCTGTTGGCACAGTAACTCCGGGCTAACGAAGTCACACGCTGGCAGAATATTAATAACAGCAAGCCAATCACAGAGCTGCATGGGGGAAAGTTATTTGCATATGAGAGGTGAGGGAGTCCATCCAACACACTGCCTTCATACATCTCCAGCATAGTGGGATGTGTATCTGTGTGCACGCTTGGGTGTACGCTGGCAAAAATGTGCTCTGTGACTCATTCCTAAAAGTGGTCTTTTTCTTCTCTCTTTTTTTTTTGGCCATTGAAATACAATTGGAGAGGAGCAACTTCACTTTCTTTAAATCAGTACAAATATTTCCAGAGGAGTGCGTGGGGCTGTTAAATCTTTCATGGCAAATAGATTTAATTCTCCTGTCCTGCTTGGCAAGCAACAGTTTTTGGGTTTGGGGTTGTGACCCAGTGTACAAGCTTTACTTCTGAGTGTTTGAGCATTTAGATGTGTCTCACCAGGCTTTTAAATTCTGAATGAGCAACACTTTACTCACCCTATCCTGTGGGCTCTGCGCATTACATGGTGCTGCAGTTAATGACCAAGATCATCTGTGCTAACTAAAATCAAGTCACCGTTTAAAATACAGGGCGCAACACATACACACTCGCCCACCCACACCCACACACACACATACATACAAACGAGTGTGTGATGGAGGTCATCAGTGTGCAAACAATGAGAGCTCTGTCCAGGAATGCACTCATTGCACATGGGAAGTAAGGATGGGCACGTTTTATTTCAACCTCACAAAATCAATCACTTCACTAATGGGATGCACAAATATAATTAACTGGGTTTGAGCATCCAGACGTGAAAACAAAAATAGATAAATACAGCAACCTGTTGAAGACTAATTTCCTGAGGGGCTTTATTTATTTATTTTCCACAGAAGCGTGCGGCTCTGATTAATAGTGTTTACTGTCATAATCACTGTTATCAGCGTTCCTCACATCCCTAACATTACCTAATACTTTTTTTAAACAAAGGGATCATACACCAGCGGTATAGCCTATATTGTTAACGATATTTATTGGAAGCAGTGGAGCAATTGTGTATTGATAAGGAGTTTTAGCACAGCAAACAGAATCATGTAAACAGTATGCATACAATTCTTCACTAATGGACAGCAATTGTTCTGTGACAAGCCTGCAGTGACTTGTGTTCTGATTTTAGAAAAATTACGCTGACTGCTGGTCATCTCATTTATCTCTGTCTGTGTTTTCCACCTAATGTGCAGACTCCCCCTGTGTGAGCGGCATTGCATTAGGATCTGACCCCATTCACTGTCCGTTTGTGTCCCAACTACCGAATACCTACTGTGTTCTCAGTTGAGGGAAATCAATAAAATCCATTGAGCTGCATTGTTTCTATTAAGAGCTGTTTGTCAGACAAGATCTGACTTCAGAGTGATGGATTTATAAAACAAAATGGTCAGCTGAGAGTGTGTAGGAAGATAATTGACAGATGCACCCGTTTGCATAGCCAAAGTTCCATTATGTCTGACTTGCACTCAATATCATGGAGCTCTCAGGTGTCTATTTATAACATGTTTGTTGGATCTTCTTTTGCAAAATATGCGCTGATTTAGTTAGTTTAATCATGCAGTCATCAGATGTTACAGAGGCAACTGTTTGATTACACTATCATGTCTACAAGTCACAGTTTAAGTCAAGAGTTATAGCCAGATGTTAGATTTTCATAAGTTAACACGTCTGCATCAGGGGAATTAACATTTACAAATTTCACGTTTGCAAGATTTATTGAGTGAACACAATTTTAAACACACTGTTAGCTAGGAGTGTAATGATCCATCGATCCAATATCGTTATTATTATTATTTTAGTGCTTATGCCTCTTTTATCTTATTTATTTTATTGTTGTTTTAATTGTTTTATGTCTGTGTTGTTTTGCCTATTTATGTACAGCACTTTGTTTCAGCTGTGGTTGTTTTTAAAGTGCTATATAAATAAACTTGAGTTGAGTTGAGTTATCATTAGGATATGCTTTTATTTTGAAAGTCTATGTCACCGTCAAGCAGCGGCAGACAGATGGCAAGCAGCCAAGAGAAAGACGATGAGGATAAAGTTATTTACTCAGGAATGAATCAGCAATGTGGAAATATTTTCAATTTTTGAGAAATAAGGGGCAACAGACGAAAGACATGCTGTATGTAAACAATGCCCTTGCAAGATAAAACACGACGTAATGTTACCCTCATCTCATTCTGCTAAGTTCTCAGCACAGCAACATTAGTTGCTCTGTGTTAACAATGTTCAGCTGAAAAAAACTGAAATTCAGACTTGTTGTTGTCAGGAAATGCAGTGACATAAACCAACAGTGAGTAAGAAAAAGTAAAAATAATACATGAAAGTTAATAAGGTATGACTGGAGAAAAGTCCGCTAGCTGCTAGGCTAATTTGTGCAATGTAAACATGCTTGAGCTAATACTGGTGACTAGCAGAAAGCAGTTGACATGTCTGTGAACCGAGACAGTTGTTATTGAGCTGAATTCCATCTCTTTGTAAAATGGAATTATTATTAATCAATGTTTTATGGCTGTTGGGAGGAGGTTGGCTTCAGGGGTTTTTTGATAAACCTGAGGTTTTATGGAAAAGATGATGGTTTGGGTTAAAATGAAAAGATTTCTTTCAGAAAAGACTTTCTGACAGAAAGTGCTGAAGGTTAACTTGTTCCATGTGCTGTGTCATGTGTTCACGGAGTTAGTATAAAGTCAGCTTTACTGCACCTAAGCAGTTACAGTTATTTATATGATTTATGTGTTTTTTTTATCTTTTATGGCCAAAAGCAAAAAAGATGGGGGTGGCAGCTTCTTCCATAATTGATTGTGTTAAATGGGCATATAATATTGTCTAATATTGATCACAGGCCCCTGAATCGCACCGTATTGAAATCGTTTCATGGGCGACTTTGTGATATTGGCAGTTCAGTATGACACGAATCATGATGAAACCAGTGGTTTACACTCCTGCTATCAGCAACACCACCTTTGCCTTTAACTGTAACAGCTACAGTTATGTGTCGGCCTAAAAACGTTTTCCCAACCTCTCCATATGTCTGCTTTTTAGCATCTCCTCACTGCAAAATATATTTTGTCAGTGTGAAATCATAAATGGGTTAATAGCATTTCCATGTATTGAAATACACAGTGTTTTATGCAAATGTGAAACCAGTGTCAGTTGCTGGAGGTGTAAAATAGAGCCTGTAGAAAAAAAAAAATCTGTTTCCACCAGTAAAATCAGAACACTAAAAAAATCACAGGGACAAAATTCATATGAAAAGTACTGTATGGCTAACATTTAATTCATACATTTCACATTTTAAATACTACGAGGAGTAAAAAGAAAAGCAGCTAATGGAACAAATGTGTACCCACCAAAATTTTTTGAGTGAAATTTGAATGTTGTACTGTGACATCACTACCTTTTAAGCATTTTAAGGTGACATAAAAACAAGAACTGCTTATTTTGGTTACAATTTCAGTGTGCTTTATTGGCATTAAAGTCAGGTGAACAATATTGAGAAAGCATCAAGGATAATATGACTGAATAATGACATGAGAACAAAATCATACAGCTCAAAAATAGGTAGATATATACTGTAAAAGTACAGGAAATGGTAGAAAACAATACCCATTTTTTTGTGTGTGTGTTGGTCATCATCTTTCTTATTTAACATCTAATTATCACTACTTTAAAAGAAGACAGAGGCACACACAGCACACAATAGGTCTCATTCTGTGCAGGTCAGATTGTGGACAGCTCCTAGTGCTGAAATAAAGTGTATTAAACTTCCTGTATTAAAAGGCCAGGAGAGAACATTAAAAAAAATAGACATGATGCATTTTATTTAATTCTAGTTTTACCTGTAGCCTCGCCTCACAGAGAGCTAATACTTCCACATCTGTCGGAGCTTCATGTCTAATTGCAGACTCCTGTTATACAGGTGCTCAACAGCGTGGGAGATCCTTATGTTACAGTGGTATTTCTAGCTTCAGCAGCTGGCAGTAGCATTAAGCATCTTGGCCTATGGGAGTCTTGACCCGCACAGCTTAATAGCATGTGTGTTTGGCCCGTGGCCACAGGGTCATCTCGCTATGCCTGTCACCAGCCTTCACACTCACCTCAGGAAGAATCTTTCTTGTCCTTATGAAGACACAGTTTAAACAAGCACAACACCCATGTTTGGCCTGTAGCCTCCTCCCCCGCCTTCTGACAAAGTTTACACATACAAATAAAGAAATAAATATATGTTAATCATCCTCCCTCCTCCAGCATGGCTCCTCTTTGAATGGTGTCGGATCACAGAGTGAGTTCAGCCCACAGTGAGGGAATCGGTATATCCTGGTGTGAGTCAACTCTCCTCAGACTGTGGGTCGATGGTGCTGACTGAGCCAGGACAGCTAATAAATCACCTCCTGCCGTCCTAAAATGGCGGGGTTGTGATTGGGGAGGGAAGGGAGCCGTGAGCGAGGGTTAATGAATACAGGCCACATCGATCTGCTTCCACCGGTCTCCTCTCTCTCTCTCTCTCTCCCTCTCACCATCCACTCCTTTATTCTCAGGCCAAATGCTGCTCCAGCACTTTGCTGACCTGCCACACTAAGCACAGGCTGAGTGGCGAGGGATCCACAGGGGCCAGGAGACATCGAGCAGTAGCTAAGGCGAGGTAATGGCTAATGCTAGCAGCTAATTAGATCCGTCAGTTCCAACTACAAAACGAGGAGAAGCTGTGTTGGTGAAACAGTCACTAACAGTAACTAAGCAGTAGATGTTGTTTTGCCTACCCTGCAGCTGAAAAGCTGTAAGAGTGCTATTAGCATTCGCGGGTCGTAATGTGACTGTGGTAGTGCTAGCTTCAGCAGCTGGCAGTAGCACTATTAGTCCTGGCCTGTGGGAGTCCTGACCCTTATGGCTCAATAGGATATGTGACCACAGGGTCAGCTAGCAACGCCTGTCTCCAGCTTTTAACCCTCACTCACTTCAGGAGGAACAGCTGCTACCAGTCATCATGTTGTTTCTGAGCTCAGCAGTCAGCAGTGAGAGCGAGCAGTGTCAGAAAAGGTAAAGTAGAGTGTGTAAATTATGGGCCATCTACTGTAAGAGCAGAAGACCTTTGAAGCGACGGAGTCACTGCAGATGACTGGTAGTGTAGCTTGAACCCTCAGTGGTACTAACAGCCCACACAGGCTAATTGGATCTCACACACACACACACTCACATTTATCAGGATGTAAATTCAACTTCCTGCAACATTCAATTTCCCCTCCAACCCTGACGCAGCTTTGTAGGGCAGGGTGTCACTCGCTCAGTATTGACCTGACCCACTGTTTTCTCACTCTTTCCAACGCCACGCTGTCCAGTGTGGTATTGACCCACACCTTCCAAAGATTGTAACCACACTCTCAACACCTCAGCAGTGCTCAGCCTCATTTTTTGCTTCTTTTAGACCATATAATAAAATGCATGTTGTAGCCAGAAGATTGCCCTTATTCCAGGGGAGTGGGCATGGCCTTTCTGTCAGTATGACAGGCTGACAGGCAGCAGACAGTAGTAGACCACTGATCGAGGCCAAAAAACAACCAAAGCGGGTGTTTTTAACAAAGTGTTGGAACATCTCAAGACAGGTATTTTTTTTAATGTCACATTGGCACATTTTAAGCCATGTTTGTGGCAACAAAATCAGGTATTTTTCAGCACTGCATTGGGAAATTCTCAGCTGCGTGTGTGGCAACGAAACTAGGTATTGTATAATGTCACGTCGCAACATTTCCAGCTGTTTTAGTTGTGACAAAACTGGGTATTTTCTAACGTCACACTGGAACATTTCCTGCTGTATTTGTAGCGATAAAAGCAGGTATTTTTTAACAACACACTGGGACATTTTCAGTTGTGTTTGTGGCAACAAAACCAGGTATTGTATAACGTCACGTCACAACATTTCCAGCTGTTTTAGTTGTGACAAAAGTGGATATTTTTTAACAACACACTGGGACATTTTCAGTTTTGTTTGTGACAACAAAAGCAGGTATTTTTTAACGCTACATTGGGACATTTCCGGCCTTGTTGGTGGTGACAAAGCAGGATATTTTTTAAAGTCACACTGGGACATTTCAATCTGTTTGTGGTGATAAAACCGGGTATTTTTTGACATCATATTGAGACATTTCCGGCAATGTTTGTTGCAACGAAACTGGATATTCATTAATGTCACGTCGCTACATTTGCTGCTGTGTCTGTGTTGACAAAACTGGGTATTTTTTAACATCACATCAGGACATTCCCAGCTGTGTTTTATGGTGAAAAATAGGTATTTGAGCCAAAATAGGATTTTTCCTAACCCTAAACAAGGTTTTTTTTCTTGCTTAAAATTAACTATGTGTTAATCACAGCCTCCTCACAACGTAAGTGATCATACAGAAACATAAAGTTTCAACAGATTAATTACATTGAAAACATAAAAGTTTAACACATGAAATGTGCAAATGTAACATATCTGTGCAACAACATACAATGCCAACTTTTATCCTAGTGATTGGATTGTTGGGCCACACTAAGTGTGCTGTATCAAGGGCTCGATCCCTTAAATCCACATATTCAGAATAAATCACAGCAGGTCCACCAGAAGAATCTGCTTCAGATATGCTCTTTATACCAACACAGTTATTTCAGATTACAGCAGATAAGAGAATTTATTTTGGGCATGACCATATCTGTTCAGCTCATTAATATTTGGAGGTTCTGTAGACGTTTTTTTCATATTTAAGACATTTAGACTTAAGATTTATATATATAGATATATATTTATATATACAGATGATGTGCCACACAGGAAAACCAAGCTAGATCAGCTTTTACTGCAAATGGTACTACAATTGGCCCAAGCTTACATGAATAAAATATGTTTAACAACATGCACAATGCAGTTCGTATGAAAAGAAAGCAGCTGACCGATCTATATACTTGTCAAACAATAGTTTGTCCATTAACAGATTGCCATATTTTTGTATTCTAGATGAAAGAAAGTGGAAGTAAGTCTGACCACTGATTTCTCTGATGGGAGTGCTGTTTTTTTTATTGTTTAAGTTGAAATAACCAACACAGAAATTAGCTGAACACGTAACCTGCCCTGCTCATAATATATGACATTGGAACACACATTTTAAAGATTTATTAATGTTGTGGAATTGACACACAAGATGCTATATCATACTATGGAGTAATTCAATAAAACTCCTTATGATTTACCACACACTATATATTAATTTTCACACGGCAATAAATCCTTATTCTGAAACTCATTTGACACATTTCAAGGCAGAACTGGACTACAGAAAATGCAGCTGATATTCTTTATGGATCCGTGTAAACAGAAAAAGGACAGATAAAAAAGACAGAGAGGTGAAAAGAGAGAGAGACGGCCATAAAGACAGCGGGGGGAAACGTCATATATTCACTGTGCTAACTGACCTTTCCATGCTCATGCCCCCTGTAATAGCATTAACACAGCAGCTACAACCATGGCCATCAATTATCTGACCAACCTTGCCTGCACCACCTTAACTAATAGTTATCCCCCCTTCACTCTTCACACACCCTCCCCGTTCTCCCCACTGTGCTCTTCCTCTCTCAGTCTTTCTTCCTCCCCTCCACTCTTCACTTTAAAGCACCATGTCTAATTGGAATAGAATAGGTACACGAGCTGTAATTGGCATGTTTTTTTTAAATGCCTTTCTTGTCTATCTGGCATGTTACCTCTAAAAACACCAATGTTAGCGAGTTTTTTTTCATTCATCCTTGTTTTTCATCTGGTATTTCAGCTATTTCAAAGTCATTCTTTGATGCATAAAAGAAACTGTGAGATATATATATTATATATCTTCACTTATTCCCTTTGTTGCTTACACAGTGGTATTTCTCCAGAACACTGTAGGGCAATGAAGGTCAGTCTTCATTCTTCTTCAATTCCATGCCTTAAACCCTCATTTCGAACGCAATATGTGTCTCATGTGTAAAGGTTATTTTCATTTATTCCAAATGGTGGATTTGATGACAACATCAGTACTGAGCATTTCCATCAATTCTAATTTTTGTGTGTATTTCAAATAATTCATTAGAAATCATCATTACTGCAAAGCCAAGCTGGCACAAGATACATGCACTTATTGATGTATGCAAAGGAATGCATTAAACTTTACATGATACAAAAAAAAAACATGTTAGGGCTAGAATGGATTCTCTCAATCTATTTGGTCTGCTGACGGTTAAAAGAGAGGACATTTAATATTTCCTTTATATCATGTTCAAGCATCTCATGTCCATGTTGCTTCAGTTTTGTGACAAATAGTAGACAATTGCATTTGACTGGTGACATGAATGTGGCAGGATTTAAAAGACATGCGTTGCAAGTACTACTTTATTTAAAAGTATCCAAGAGATAATACTGAGCATTATTTATTCAGTATGATATTTTATTCATATTTATATATGTTAGCACAAATAAGGGATCGCGTACAGTAGGGAAAATGCATTAGTCCTCATGCTCTGCTTTTGTAAACCGTACCTTGCATCCATTTAAATTAGCTTCACTTTATGGTCCAATGTGGACATGAAGCATGAATCTTTTAATATTATCTTTAGCGGAATGCAAAATTCCAGTCATGTCCTATTTATTTCATAAATTGGAACTAAAATGGGAATTGACGGTGGCACGTTTATTATTGTCTGCATGTTATTTTTTCTTTCTTTCCAAAGACCACGACCCTGGCAGCAAATATATATGTGACAGGAGAGAGGACGAGGAGAGGGAGAGAATGTGGTCATTAACCAGAGGCAGAGTGGGAGACTCCTCTCCTGCATTCAAATGATGCTTAATCCAACACTATCAACACTCCTCTCGTCCCTCCTACTCCTCACCCCTTACTCCCCATCCCTCGCTTTCTCTGCCTTTTCTGTGCCATTTCACTGAGGAGGCTACTATGCAGTGTGTTCCCTCATCTGTCTCCCTCATCCTTCCTCTCTATCCCTATTTATCTCATTCCACTCTTCCTTCTATAGGCTCCTTTCCCCTATTTCACCAAGGACGTGGATATATCTCCTCCTACCCGGCCCCATCTCTCTCCCCCACTCTCTCGGTAAGTCTCTTTTCCTCTATCTCTCAGTCTTTCTCTCTCATCTTTCTAAGAGATAACTGTGTGCAAGCTCTTTCATCTTTCTCCTCCCTGAAGAGAAGACTGCCCAGCAGACACAGAGAAGCAGAGTCAGCATTTCAGTCCTCTATGATGTCACGGACCCCCCGACCCAACCCCCCCCCCACCTCCAAAACCCTCACACACACACACAAAAACACACACACACACACACAATAAATCCTCTACAACTGACAAAATAAGGAATGCAGATACAACAAACAACTCTGTTTGTCCCTTATGGTAATAATGCATGAGGGAAACACTCACCAAACTGTGCCTTACGAGAGGTGAGGAATAGCAGCAAGCTGCATCTCCACTGGAAAACACTGGCGCACTGCTGCGCTCACGAGACAGAGAGACAGAGCACAAAACCACTCTGGAGTTGGAGCAGAAAGTCTGACCTCTTGTCTCTGTATGATACATTGGATTTGGAGACTTTCCATTTTAACGATAGGTTGGAGGAGACAGGCAGCAAGAGAGAGGGGAGGATCGACACAGGTAAAGTGATCTAGAGAGTGAGAGTAAAGACAAACGGTGAGGGACGGCACACGTGTGAAACGGAGGCAGAAAGAGAGAGAGTAAGAGAGGAGAAGATAGTTACAGTGAGGGGAGGGAGAAGGAGGGATACGGGAGGAGGGGAGGTTGAATGTGTTAATACACAGGAACACTGCATCAAACCAATGCACTGCTCTGAGGCTGGCTGAGCAGCTGAGAGGAGTGCGTCAGCAGTACATTCACGTTCCCACTGAAGGACAAAGGGAGGGGGCAGAGCGAGCATCTTAGCTGCCTGCAACACCGACACGGAGGGGGGGAATAGAGAAAAGAGAGAGATTGGAGAATAAACAAGAAGAGGAGATGTGGATTAGAATGCTGCTCCTGCTGCTTCTGTGACGGTGGGCTGCCTGTTTGAGTGCTCGCGTGCCTCCTCCTCTCCATCTCTCTCTCACACACACTCTCTCCTTCGCGCACTCTATCTTTCTCTTGCTCTTGATCTGTCAGTGGTTCTCTCTCTCCTTCTCTCTCAATCTCTCTCTTTCTGTCTCTCTTTCCCTCTCTCTCTCTCTCTCTGTTCTACTCTGGCTACTGCAGTAGTCCACCAGCCAGCCGCAAGTCTGACAGCCACACACATGGCTAACTGCCACAACTTACTACCTCAGCCCTGGAGAAAAACTAACAAATAAGCAAGCAGAAGAACACTGCAGGAGACAGCCCAGGGGACAAACAGCGAGTGGAGAGAAGAATCCTCAATACCTTTCTCTGTTTTTGGATACAGATACGGAGCCCTTTTCCACACACATCCTCCCAGCGTCATCCTCTCTCTTTTCTCTCATTGCAGAAGAGGACAAGAGTGCTCTCTCTCTCTCTTCCGACAGCCTTTTGCGAAGCTCCAACAGTGCAGCGCATCCCCTTCTCCACCCCCCACCCAGCGCCACCATCTCTCCCACCACCCCCAACCCCCCCTCCCCCCAGGAGGAATAGACGGATTACTGCTAACTGTGCACACGGCAGCCTGCAGCTGCTCTGACCAGGGCCAGCCCAACGTTGGGAGGAAGCAAAAGGAACACAGAGGAGGAGAGGAGAGGGGGATGACTGTGCCGGGAGTTCTTTAGCCTTTTTCTGTCTCTCAGTCTCTGTCACAACGGGGCTAATCAGCGACCGACTAGCCCTTGGCAAAGTCACAGTGAGGGAGGTCTCTCCACCAAACAGGCGACCAGCCGACGAGCCAACACATGTATCAGGAGCCGACAGAACTGGGGATTTTTATTTATTTCAGTTGGTCACTTCTTCTCTCCTCCTCTGTCGTGTTTTACTGCGTTATGGATCATTGTGATTTATCCACAGTGGAGCTGCATGTTGGAGTCTGCAGCCTGGCAGGGGGGCAGTTAGTGGGGGCAGAAGGGATCCAGGCACCTGCCAAGCCTTCATGGCCTTACCTCTGCCTGTGAGTGCTTTTCATGCTGCTTTCAGTCTTTAATACCAGGAGCCATTTTGTACCCTTGGCTAATAGAGGGCCACCTCACTTTTTCAGAGAGGAAAAACAAGAAAACATCTATCTGCTGTCTTTCCATGGAAGGAAATTATAAATGAACGTGATGCATGACTGTTGCTTTTAACATTTGGAAAGAGGCAAAAAGGACCACTTCCAAACTAATGAGGTACGTCACTGATACTGTTATCCAACCTTTTTTTCTTACATTGCTGCACTGCTTTTCCTCTGCTACTTCTCTTGTATTAATTTCTCTCACTCTGTCTCCGTCTCTGTCCCTCTTTTTTTCCCTCCTCTCTCTCACACACATCAATTTTGATGTAGCATCTCCCTGCACTGTCGATGGAACTTGGGAGCCTTGAGTTGCTCCAGCCAGGCTAGGGTGGTCTGTCCTCTGGTGTGTGCCGTCTCCCCCCACCATGCAGAATAATGAGCCCTCCACACCATGAGTCCTCTGGGCCAGGTTAGTGTGCAGCCTACCTGGAACGCAGCCCTGCTCGCCGTGCTCTCTCTCATGGTGCCTGCTCTCAGTATGTGCCAGTCCACAGGCCCTGCGTTGGGCTCGGCTAACCCACAGAACTGTCCAGGTGTGTGCTCCTGCACTAACCAGCTCAGCAAGGTGGTGTGTACCCGCCGAAGCCTGGTTAGGGTTCCCCCGAACATCCCAGCCAACACCAGGTACCTGAACCTGATGGAAAACAGCATAGAGACCATACAGGCAGATACCTTCAGGCACCTGCATCACCTGGAGGTACTGCAGTTGGGCAGAAATGCTATCAGACAGATTGAAGTGGGGGCCTTCAACGGCCTGACCAGCCTCAACACTCTGGAGCTGTTCGACAACAGACTGACAGTCATACCCAGTGGGGCTTTTGAGTACCTGTCAAAGTTGAGAGAGTTGTGGCTTAGAAACAATCCCATTGAGAGCATCCCGTCTTATGCCTTCAACCGTGTCCCCTCCCTCATGAGACTGGACTTGGGAGAACTGAGGAAGTTGGAGTACATTTCCGATGGGGCATTTGAGGGCCTTCAAAACCTCAAGTATCTCAACTTGGGGATGTGCAACCTGAGGGAGTTTCCTCATCTTTCACCACTGGTGGGATTGGAGGAGCTAGAAATATCAGAGAATGTTTTCCCTGAACTGAAGCCTGGGGCCTTCCGGGGGCTTAAAAATCTACGTAAACTGTGGATTATGAACTCGGCCATCACTAACATTGAGAGGAATGCTTTTGATGACATCACAGCCCTGGTAGAGCTGAATTTAGCCCATAATAACCTGTCATCCCTCCCCCATAACCTCTTCACCCCTCTACAGTACCTGGTGGAGCTACACCTGCACCACAACCCTTGGCGATGTGACTGTGATGTAGTGTGGCTCTCCTGGTGGCTCAGAGAATACATTCCCACAAATTCCACCTGCTGTGGACGCTGCCACACCCCGGTCCACATGAGAGGACGATACCTGGTGGAAGTTGATCAGACCACCTTTCAGTGTTCGGCACCATTCATACTGGATGCTCCTAGAGATCTGAACATCTCGGCAGCGAGGGTGGCAGAACTGAAGTGCCGCACAGCTGCCATGAGCTCAGTCCGATGGCTTCTCCCCAATGGGACTGTATTGACCCATGGCTCGGCTCACCCACGGATATCTGTCCTCAACGACGGGACGCTCAACTTCTCCAACGTTCTCCCATCAGACACAGGGGTCTACACCTGCATGGTGAGCAACATGGCCGGAAATTCCAATGCCTCGGCTTACCTAAACGTCAGCAACGCTGAACTCAACACGTCTAATCTGTCCTATTTTACCACCGTAACAGTGGAAGTTTTGGAGCCCACAGTGGAGGAGACCCCTAAACCCAAGCCTACTATCCCTGCCTCGCCCTCTGTCTTTCAGCCCGTCTTCATCTCCACACCCACTGTGCTGTTCCAAAGCACCCAGACTCCAAGGCAGGTGTCAATCCCCACTGCCAGAGTCCCTAGTGGGCCAGCCGCCAGCCTGGATGAGGTGATGAAAACCACCAAAATCATCATTGGCTGTTTTGTTGCTGTTACCTTGCTGGCAGCTGCCATGTTGATAGCATTCTATAAGTTGCGTAAGCGGCATCAACAGAGGAGCACGGTGGCGGCAGCCAGGACCATAGAAATCATACAGATGGAGGAAGAAGTTCCTCCCGTTCCACCACCCACCTCCGGATCTAGTGGCTCTGATGACACAGGGTTGGTACTGCCTACATTAGTGGAACACAACAGCAACACCTTTAAGCCTGGGTACGTGTCCTCCTCCTCCTCATCCCGCCAAGGGGGCTACGGAGCCCACTGGACCCAGAACAACTCTCTTCATCGCTCAGTCAGACAGCATCACAGCCACATCAGCACCATTGCTGATCCCTACGTCATTAAGACTACTCACGGCAAGGAGAAGGTTCAAGAGACCCAAATCTGAGTAATGCTCCCTCTGGATCTATCTCTGACTCTGCCCCAACCTCTCCTCTCCACCTATCTGCTCACCAGTCCATGCAATAGAATGCACAAAGAACAAAACGGTAACTTTCTTTTGTACAGAAGTGCAAATCAGAGACAGTTTTTTTTGTTTCTTGTACATGCCTATACATAAGTATATAAATATGAAAAAAATACAAATATATATAAATGAAACTACCGTCAGGCAGTGGTGAGACATGCAGATTATATTAGAAAAGAAAGTAAATTGAAACTATTTTCTAATAACTGGTGACTTCTATTTAAAAAAGACAAAGATACTGAATTGCTTTTGTGATTGATAATAGAAGGTGGTACTGTCTACTGTAGGAAAAGAGGCATTTAGTTTGTTTTTTGACCATATTTAGGATGCAGTAAAAAAAAAAAAAATCTTTATACAGGCACCAGTTTCTAAATACAGCCCCAAATGTAAGCTCCAGTTTTTACTGTGCCAAATATTATATGCAATAAAATGGTATTTCCAGACTTAGGAACACAAAAAGACACACAAGCAAAATCTAGATAGATAGAAACATTTGTCCAAGGATAGCAGCGTAATGGCACAGATAGAATGTGCTGTTCAGTAGCTATCAGCCAAATGCTTTTGGACTGCAGTGAATTTCTGCAGCTAAGGTTTAACCCTCTGTTTGCTGGAGCTAAGCTGCGTTTATTTGACAGTGCCAGTGCTTCTTAGTTGTAGCGTATCTAAACATGTTTATTTAGTGTGCACATGATTCCCCACTGGTTTAACTGGCAAAGATGAAGTGCAGGCTAATAACAGTTGTTGCAAATACTTTGTTCTGTTATTGGTTGCATTTTGTGTTATTTCTTTTCCCTTAGGTTTTGACATGCTTCTTAATGGCTTGTGTAGTGTTTAGGGCTAATTTAATAATGCATAACAGCAGTTGCCTGACTTGTCTCTGCAAGGGCTCATTCCGATGCTTTTCAAAGGAACAGACATGTGGTGCAGTGATACAGGGCTTTGCTGACCGTTCTGCTTTTGGAGAAAAAAAACAGAGGATTGAAGTGAAACAAATGAATGTCTGATACCGGGGCTTTTCCATGGACTACATTGAAACATGACTTTCTTTTTCTTTTAACAGTTTATTTTGAGCAACACTATTTTTATGGAGAGACAAAGGAGGCTATGAAAAATAAAAACCTTTGGTTTGTATTTCTCTAATCAGAAACACTTTCATCTGATGTTTTTTCTTCTCTCTGAATATATTTCCATTTGTGTGTAAGTTGTTTAATCGTAAAGGCTGGAGGCAGTATTGTAAATCGTATCCTACCCCAAACCCCCCATCTTACGGTCCTATGCATTTACTTAGTGTCTGCATGAATGGGTCTTTAAGTAACTGGTGTACAATGCTGCATTATACCCCACAGTGGGGCTCTATGCAGGTCAGATAGGCTGTTGGTCTTTGATGCCTCAGCTTAGTTCTTAACATTGATTTCTCAGTGACTGTGAAGGGGAAAAAATACATGTATCCCACAGTTCTACAGTTTGTGGGTTTCTTTTCCTTACATGCTCACCTGCAAGTTGTAGTTCTTATCAGAATCTGACATTTATCAAGTGGAATATACATATATATATATTTTGCATTGTGTTTTTAATAGGAAGACAAACAGTTGTGGGTGGTTCAACATGATACGAGGTGTGACACAGGCCTACTTCAGCAACCAAATACTTCCAGAATACACTAAATATATCACCTAACAATGGGAAAGCAGACAGATTTTTATTACCTGTTCATTGCAGATGCAGTATGTGCCAGTGGATTTCTCAACAATCTGAATTACCTTGACGTCATGCAGTTAAAAGGCCAGCTCTCATAAATAAGCATGCTGAGTCTCTTTAGTGACTGAAACGCCTTACCTATGACCTTAAATTGTTGCCCTTCATACAACCCTCTCACCACTCCTCATTCTTTTGTTAGGATTTATACAAATACTATTCAACCCTGCAGATTACTGGTCATTTAAAAGGTTTATGTTGCAATACAGAAGTGCACCTGCTGAGGCTATTTGGGGATAAAGAGGAAATTACAGTATGACCCCTGTGATAATTATGGACCGTGGTGAGTTGACAGGAACACCAAGGCTTCATTTAAAACCCGCAGGCTGAACTTCCTGTGCCATCAAGTGCCAGTTAATAATGTGCTGAGAGGCACTGACTGGCATTTACTACATGTATATGTGCATATTTTCCTTTGACATTCACAATAAGATGACTGCATTACAGTAGGTACTCCTCCGGTGCGGCAAAACAAAACAGGGACAGCAATTATGTAACAGTCTGGAATACAGGTTGAGTGGGAGTCAATATTCTCAGGAGTTTTGTTTAAATTTTTGAAATATGTGTATTGTTCAAATAGGATGTACTGTACATATAAACAAATTAGGGCGTGTAACATATTGCAGGCACAAAGGAAATTCCTCTAATGGTATTTTCGTTTTGGAGGTTTCCTCAGCTCTGAATGGACAGATAGAGAGGTGTTAGTATTTTCTGGCAGCACACCTGGCAGTGTGTGAGTACAGGTGGGCCTCAACAAGCAGATGGAACTCCTATGACTATGTCAAGTGTTTCTTAATTTCCTTCAAAATGTGAGCGCAATACACTGCTAAATATTCAGCCAGCGCCAGAATGCGATGGTGGCTCTTTGCTTTGACAAAAGCGAATGTTCTTGGTTGTTACAGTATGTGTGGGTTGCAAAAGAGCAGACTCTTATTATTTCCCCTGCACAGCGTGGCTCTGGCCGTGCTACTGCCTTCATAAGAGGCTATTGGCTCTTTGTAAAGCCTTTAATGTGCCCGATAACCAGCCACATACAAGAACACTGACAACTACTTCCTTTCTTCTTTTTTTCTCTCTCCTCCTCCTCCTCAGTGTTAACATCAAAAGGGGAGGCAGGTCCAGATTTAACATAATACTATCAACCACTCAGTCAATTCAGGTTTGCTGCACCAGTGTCGAGGGTGAAGAGGCTGGGGGCTGGAGTGGAATGGCCATTGTGATTACTGCTGAAAACAAGGTCCCAGACAATAGTCCTTTCCTGACAACATCAGCAGGGTTAATATGAATCTTTTCTCTGGGGTGGCTGCCGTCTTATCTCCAGCAGCTGAGTCAGTCATATGCTTTGAATTTGGCTGTATGTTGCCTTGTTGCAAATGAGCTGTGAAGATGTCTTGTCATAACTGCTGCCGTCTCCCTTCCTCTGTCCCCTCCCTTTTATCACTTGCTAATTGACTTAAAATCATTGACTGAAACCCCCTCAATATAGCACGACTTCGTTCTGCTTTAAGGCCGCTTCGTACTCTCGCTCTCTTTCTTTTGTCTTCTTTCTCGTGTTATCTGTTTGGCACAACAACTCTCACAGATTTACATAGTCTTTTGGAGCATGCTCACTAATATCCCCCTGTTTTTTCAATCCCCACCATTGATTTTCAGCCAATGGGCTCACTGATAAACCCTCAGCCAAAGACGTGATGCATCATTTTGAAGTAAGCAGTATGTCAGAGGCTCATGCTATCCATATTGGCAGGGGATGGAAGAGGTGAAAAGAATGGCTAAGCTGCCACTATACGGCGTGTCTCACTCCAGCTAGATAGGATCTGCAGAGAGACAACAGGAAAGGGTTTGGGATAAGGCTCTACGGCCGGCGTTCTATGAGGTTAAGGGTTTGTTGGGAACAAGTCCTTGAGCCTCAGATCCATATCTGTTAATGAAGTTCCCAGCAGTGAGAGGTGTTGGTCAGGTGGCAGGCCGCAGCAATTCTGTCACAGTTTCTCCACTGACTGATGCCTTTTTGTGCCCACAAAGGGATTGTAAGAAATGATCCATGGTCCTCTTAGAAGTGAGAAATGGCCTAGACTCAATTCTCATCCCTCTCTCAACGCTTGATTAGTCAGCCTACACCTGGCTGCACTCTCTTTACCATAGCACTATACCTTGGCCTGACCTGAGCTTATGCTCACATTTTTAAACGTCCAGCAGCTTAAATGTGTCATATCTTCTTCAACAAATGATAAATGCAAATTTTGAGTACAAGAATTAGGAGGACTTTTTATTTTTTTTTTGCTGCCATTATACAAAACAACCCTGGAGTTACAACCATTCGTAAAAGTAAGATGAAACAAAATAAACTCCAATTTGTTTAACAAGAACAATGGGATGTGAACACACCGAAAATGTCAGTTTGAAAGACATTAATGAGCTTAAATCAAAGCCTGAAAATGTTTTGTGTTTTGTGTGCTTTTAAATTAGACTGCTCCTTTTGGGTCAAGGTAAAATAAGACAACAAAGACAGGGGATGAATGGGAGAGAAGAGGTGACTGCAGCATAGGCAGGTACACACAAAATCGTCTACTAGTCCCAGCTTGTTTAATTTTCAGTCGTAAGTGATGTTTTTTTCCATTTGATGCAATTTCCCAAACTCTTTCTCCACATAATTAACAAAGAAAATATTGTATGCAAACTGAATTAGAGAACAAACAAAGAAAATTCATCTGATTACACTGCAAAACAGTTCTTTGAATTACTTCAGCAAAATATGGAAGGAGGCTGAATCAGACTTTTATGTTTTGGGAATCACAGCTCAGATGCATGATGGGACTTTGCTCGTTTCTAATTCCTCGACATGACTGTGTGCACCAGGTGAGTGACCTTCTCCTCAAAAAAATGATGCTGTCAGAATATTATTCCTTTGAGAGTATGAACAAATTATAGCTGATGCCTAGTTTCTGTCACAGGCTGGAGAAAGTATGAGACTGACCTCACTTTACTGTAATAGGGAAGGACGTTCACTCCCAGCCGCTCACCTCTGCCTCGATTCACTGCGGGTTAAAATGTAAACATGCAAAGTCATTACACTTCCGTATGCATGTTCACATAACATGGTTCATTAATAATAAAACAAAATAGTCTCTTCTATGGTGGTACTGCAAAATATGAAACTGCCATTATGCCGCATTAAAGCAGACACGCAGTCTTATATAGTAGTGTACAGTATATGTCAGTGTCATTGTAATGTAGGCCAGTGTGCTCTCTTTGGACCAGTGCAGCTCTGGATAAGGGGTGGCAGCTGGAGGTTGTTCCTGGAGGTCTCTTTCTCTGTCAGTCAGTCTGTCTCTCTCTATCTTGCATGCAGTGTGTGTGTGTGTGAGTGTGCCTGTGTGAGAGAATCGAGTGTCCTCCACAGCAGTGACAGCCACTGTTCTGTTATTTTAACCTCTCCCACTCACTGCTGGGGAGGTTAAAGCAGAAAGCATGCAGGAACACACGCTGAGAGGCAAACAAAAACAACAAAACACAAGAAATAATTCAAACAGAGGCATGAATGCACAGTGAAGGACAGGCTGCACTAGACGCTGCTGCGGATAAGCTATGTAGCTTTAATTAAATGCACTCTTTCATTTATAGTGATGATGAGATCCCTGTTCGGGGGGTTCACACAAGAGCAGAAACACCTTTATAATCCAGCGCTAAAGCTATAATAAATTCTACCTTGTGAAGTTTAAAGAAGCCCAAAAACCTATTTTCTTAATCACTCCCTATAAAAGTGATATAGTCCTATATGAATGCACCATCATCCAACAAAGTTAGAATCATTCCGGTTGTTTTATTAGGGAGATTTCTGTTTTTGGCTGCATCCGAAATCACTCCCTCATTCCCTCATTCAATACTCCCTATATAATAGACGCTCAATCGTTTACTCTATAGTGAGCAGTAAATTGCTATCATTTTGCGTCATTGCTGAAAGATGAAGAGGCACACAGTGGTAATTTTTGCATCCATAAAATGTGGCACATTGCATTGTGGGATTGCTGGCAGAAAGTGGTGCACATGTCACGGACACTACTTTTTTCGTTCCATTGTGAAATTTATGAGGGCACGATATAGCGGATACATTTAAACACTCGGAATTCAGACATAAATAAAATGGCGGACAGCAAATACAGTGCACCGAATATTAAGTAGGGAGTGATTTTGGACACAAGCTTTGTGTTTTTTGTCTTTGCTCTTCTTACTGGGCTCTGAATTTTCATCAGTCACAGTTTCAAAATATTATCAAATGCCAATCTGATCACAGATTTTTGAGGTTTTGCTCATGTTGCCAAACAGACTCACTTCCACTGCCAATCAAGCCTGATCAAACCACGCCCATACAGCGTTAATGAATCAGATTAGCTAAGTGTTAAAGGATTTTTTTTTCTGTTACTTGGCTCATGCTTCATCACAAATATTTAATACCAGCAAGAAAAACTTTGTGTGTTGAAAGCTTGATTTTTTAATTGTGACTGTCACATAGACATAGTTTTGTGGCTGTAGCTGGAGCACTGTTGTCAGACTGCATTACATGAACAAGTGTTGTTACTGTGTCTGGCCTGTGTAGTTCCCACTATTGCTTAAGCGAGTCCAAACTATGAACCGCAAGTTTGTCTTTTACTTTATCTCTTTATCTTTGTAAATACAAATACAGCTAAGACAGCATATCTGCAAACATCACAAGCACATCACACTCTATCATTCACGTACCTGGCACCAATCTCCTTCTCAGAGTGAGCAAGATGGGTGACTCACCACCAACCACCCCAGACATATTGAGGGAGTGTGTGTGTGTGTGTGTGTCTGTGTATGTGTGTGTGAGAGAGAGAGAGAAAGAGAGAGATGGAGACAGACAATTTAGTGAAATTTTAAACAGTACATAGGGGCTTTGTGAGCTGCATCAAACCAATGAGCCATTAAAGCTGTTTCTATTTGAGCTCATAGTAGCTTCATCAACAGACTCACTGTCAAATCACCACAGCTCGGTGGCAGTTTTGGCAGTTGCATAGATTCAGTTGGGTTTTTTTCTTTAAACTTGACTTCCGTCTCTTTTCTCTTTCATTCCATTGACCCTGCCAATAACATCCAAGGCCTCACAGTTGCTATGGTTCCCCTGGATTCCAGTGCAATGGTGATTGGCTGTTGAGGAAATTGTGGTAGACACGGAGCTGTGTGAATAGGGAGCTAACTGTGACCCTGACAGAATGTACTGTATTCATATTTACTTTGAGGACCTTGGTTAGACAGCCACTCCAAATAAAGCTCAATGGGCCTATTCACTAGCTGGTATGTGTTGAGTTCATGCTGTGGAAGACAGGCCAGAGTGATGTGAAAGAGGAAAAAAGTTATCATTTATACAGTGTCACAAATCGCACAAAGCAGAGCTGTAACAATAATGCCTTGTTATGATAAAGGTAATTTGAGGAAGCAATTTTTCAAGTTCATCACCTTAATAAAGTCATGCTACTTTTCTTAAAGGGAAAATTCACCATAAACGTATACAAAATGGGACAAATGTCGCAGTACCTAATTTGTGTCCGGGTTTATTGTATTTCTATGGTGGAAAAGTCTTATTTTGTCAGTTGAGTGGCCAAGCAAACATGACATAAAAGTTATTCCTAGAACACATACAAGGAACAACAACCTAACTGCTAGTTGTTATGTAAGGGATAATGTAGAGCGAGCCGGTCACTATAGAGAAATAAACCCCGACAGGGTGATGTAGGGCCCCGACGCGAAGCGGAGGGGTCCTACATCACCCTGAAGGGGTTTATTTCTCTATAGTGACCGGCTCGCTCTACATTATCCCGCTTATTACACGGCTACTCACTAAAGAAATCAAAAGTTTGAGCAACAGAAAACAACAGAAAATTAACGATTTCTTGCCGCAGGTATAAACGTCTTTCTGCGGATTGATATGACAGGACGTGATTCGCCCGAGTCGATCAGAAGCGTCCTTAACAACGGTCTGCTATTCATAGCAACGGTCTGCTATTCAGAAATAACAGACCGTAGAATGTTGTAATTGACCAATCAGGATCGAGCATTTGACAATGCCGTGTAATAAAATTGTAATAATCGTTAATACAAATAATTTGTAATGCGGTTGGTTTCTAGCTTGATAGCCTCCATCCGACATTGACTGTCATTTCATAGTTTTCATATTTACTATGATAGTCCAATTTCAGAAGCTTCATGCTGTATTGTCTTAAATTGTTGGAATAGTAAGCAAAGCGGTCCAAGGAGACGTGAGTCACTGACCACATTTACATGTACCGATTATTCTGAATATGAATTACGGGTCATGTAAACAGCATATTCCATTTGGATTTTCCAAATCAGGCCTTACTCTGAGTTTAGCATTTTCCAATTAAGTCATGTTGGATATGCCTGTTATGTGGGTCTTAGGAGCATTCCTTGGGGCATGTACACAGTGCATTCAAATATGTGTCTCAGTTGTTTTTTTTGCTAGGGATGCATGATAATATTGGCACTTTTTTTGCCCAATGAATGAATGTTACACACTGAAAAGTATTGTATTTCATGTCTCCATCTGCTGGTGGGTCATCACACTGAGAGCATGTGTGTATAATATGATGTTAGTTCCACTACAGAAGAGACTCGATGATCATTGAAGTTAGGTGGGAAAAGACTGGATATATCGACATTGCTATCGGTTAAATAAGTTGTTATATATCGGCTTATCGGATATCGACAAAAGAAGCCAATATCGTGCATCCCTAGTTTTTACCACAGTTTGCGACACACACTTTCTTGCCTGTTCACAGTCACAGACCAACAAGCCAATAGTTTCCAAGGCTGGAATAGTGATGCATGCCCAAAAGAAAAGCTCACATATCTGGTAGGAAGGAGAAACATACCTATGTTTGAACATTATGAAAGACTCTTGCAGACGTTTTCAAGATGGTGGTAAAAGGATACAAGAAGCAAAGAAGCTAAATGGCTGAAGTGCCTCCAGCCGTTCCACTCTTATTTTAGGGCATGGAGCCCTGACCAACACAACTGAGTGTTTTACATTGATTGGAGTATGCATAGCTGCATGTAAACAGGAACATTAATAGACCATATCTTTTCATTAGCCAGGTAAACAGCTTAGTAAGAATATTGTCTTTTATCGGAAAATATCGGAATATTTTGCACATGTAAGCTTGGTCATAAGGAGTCACTCTAAGAGCAAATCAACCTCCTGTTTTTTGCCCATTGCATGATTTAAAAATGAGTCGTGGCATTTTAAAAATTAAATATTTTTTCAGTGCTGACAAAATTCTTTTGCAGAGATGAAAACTTTGACAGCACAGCGGCAGTCTTGTCTTGTCCTTTGCCCTTGTCATTTCATGCTCTCCCCAGTGTGTTCGTGCTTCCTCTGGGTGCTTCAGTTTTCTTTCACAGTCCAAACACAAGCTGACCATGTGAGCTGCAGACTCCACATTACTTGTAGGTGTGAATGTGAGTGATAATGTGTTTGTGTGTGAGTTAGCCCTTCGGCTGGCAATCTCTTCAAGATGTTTCAGTGTCGTCAACCAATGAATGTTGGAAAAAGCCCCCTCCCCAATTAGGAATGCAGGGAGGGAGTAGGGATGTATTTCAGATACAGTCCTCATCTTCTGTTTTCTACAAAAATTAGACAGTTAAGTGCTGCTTTCCAGTGTCCAGAATCCTACATCTGACCAATCACTGCAGTGGTGGGTATCTCACATTTGCCACCTTTGGATCAGAGATTGCTTCTGAGATCTTGAAATAAATATTACTTTGGTCAAGTGCGGTTACAGCCAACAGGAAACAATATAGCAGGTGAGATGTACTCCACAATATTAATTTTGTTTAGTGCGAAGTACCTAAAAACCTGTAATATCCACTATTTATTAGGACATTTCACACTTCCTACTCCTCACTTTGATAGCAACATGGAGGAGGATACTAAAGCAAAAAACATTTGGTGTAATTTAGTTTATTTTGTCCAGGGTCGACCCATTGATCAACAAAAATACTGTAAATGAGTCAGCCTCCAGAAGGTGCTAATTTTCATCACTTTTCCTTGGCCAAATTTCAAAAGGCACACTGTGTTAATATAAAATAAATACACAACACTTTCTACATTTATTTACTCTACTATCAGACCTAAATGGTGTGTTGCAAACAAAGATGAGACCAAGTGGCATAAATCTAACCCTGAAGTCATTCTAACCATTAACGTAGCTGATCTCTAAGGAGGTTAACTGAAAGCTTCTTGGCAGGAAATATCAACTACTATTATTTCTGAAATAAATGCCATGGATTAAATAAGCTTTGTTTCTACCAACCAGTCCAGTTCAGTTAATTTCAGTTCATGACATGTTAGATCAGTTATCTTTGTGTTTCCTTTGTCAAAAGTTGTTGATGGTACCAACAAAGCTGTTACATCCTGTCTCATTTTTTACTCTGTTGAGGTACCTGGCAAACTGATCTGATACCAAAAGGTGGAGCTAGAAACACTGCAGTCTGTTGATTGGTCACTCAAGAAACTCTTGTTCCTCCTGTGTTTACAGACAATAGTCAACTATAACTACAGAATGAAAGGATGTTTTGCTGCCTTCCCATTTTTACTAGTTAACAGCTGGCCAGTAGAATGAGACAAAATAATTTAAAGGATAAGTCCGATATTTTGCACTTTGAGCCCCATTCCTGGTTGTTTATGATGAAATAGAGTGGTTAAGACCAAAATCTTGACGATTGCTCCTTCTCTGAGAATTTGAGAGAATTTGGCTTTCCCCTGCCTGGCTTAACAATGCTGTCTATGGCCATGTGTAAATCTGTCCTAAAACCACCTTAAACGTTGGTTTTCAAAGCCATGAAACTCACCGAGTGGTCAGTGGTGTTCGTTGATGTTCCGACATAAAAATCGTAGCAAACTGTGGTGTTCATGATGATTTATTTGACATTTTGTCCATGCATTGATTTCCTATAGGAAGCCTCATTGTCCGTTGGTAGTAATCCGCCACCAGAAACAGAAAGGGGGTTGTTTACGACAAGGTTGTAGTCATTGTAGTCTTTTAGTGCCGGCTCGACAGTTACTGACTCCCGCAGTCGCTGACCGCACAAAACTTGCCCATTATTACTCGCGTGTAAACAACCTTCGCAGTACAATGCCTTTGAACACAACGCCAACCTTCTTCTGCTTCTTTCTGTGTACCATTACATTGCAATGGTTTCCTGCCGGTTGGCGACACTCACGTAAAGGAGCATTATCGCCATCAAGTGGGCTGGAGTGTATAACGCTTCAGGGTCGAACGAACGATTAAGCGGAAGTTTACACACGGGTGTGAGGCAGCTGAAAAAATAGTTCCACAATTGACATGAATAGTGAAAACACAAATGGAAACCACAGTTTGCTACAATTTGCTACAAAAATAGACAGGAGGTCTGTGTCGCCGTGACGTGTAGTTCCATTGTTGGGGAGGTGCAAGTCAGGTATGGCATAGGGTACAGCATAGGCTGCATGTCGAAGCAGAGCCTATGCTGTGAGTACAGCTTCAAATTGGCACAGAAGTATAAATCCTGTATTAGGTATGATTGGATCTTCAGGTGTGTAAAAAATGTATATGAATATTCAACTAGATTTCGTGAACTGTCTTACTGCCTCCTCACTTGGAGAAAGAGAGCAGCGGAGCGTTGTTCTTGTGCGCTTCTGCTGCACTACACCCCTGCTGTGCTGTTAACATTCCAGCCTGGCCCGAAAATGTCGCACAACTTTGCTCTGTGGACGATCAGTGAGGTGCAGACGTTCCTCCTCATCGTCGGTGAAGAGGAAATACAGCAAGAGCTGGATGGAGCAGAGACACAGCTATTACCATCTGTTATCAACCCCACCTACATTAATAGGAGTACTGTCTGTGATGGAAACATCAAACAGATCTACGATATAGGTACATGTCCTTTTGGGTTACTCATGGTTCTAAGGGTACAATATGGAAAGTGTTTGGTGGAGACATGACCATAATGACCACAAATATCTACACATTAACAGCTTGTTTGGTTCATTTAGCACAGACTACTTTCTCATATCATCAAATTCATCACTACACTGACACTGTCATATGATGCTCACAGGTCTGTTCTACTGCTCTGTTTTTTTTTCTTTCAGTAGAATACACATTGATTTATTTGGATCGATTGTACCTGCCTTTTTGTTCTTCTTTGTAAAGTTGCTGTTAATGAAAGAAAAAACTCCCTGTGGACATTTCATAATAAAAGTCTCCCACATAAGGGATACTGTTCCCTGAACCACTGGAAGGACCTAAATGTTAAAAAGACAAAAGAAGTGATGAAGTTGCATAAAAACAAACATGAGCAAATTAGCACACTGGAGGCAGACTCAAGAGTATGCAGACTTCTTACTAAACATATGATCACATATACTTAAAACAGGTAATACAAACCTCTCTCAAATAATTGCTTCTCTTCAGTTGAGAGAAGTAAAGACATTTTAAGGGTAGCTGCATGATCTATTTGGTCAAATGCATTGCTCTTTGCTGTCCTTTGGTCATTAGACAATTTGAGGGTGGACGCCATACCTTTGTTAACCTGCCATCCCTCTCCACCCCCCAGTTGTGGACCCAGGCGCCATTCTATCTGGACCCATAACTGATAAACTATTGAGAATCATAACATTTTGATGGAGCGTTTTATTTTAACTAGCAAACCCACAGACCAATTGAATGTGTTTAATCATCTCACATGATGCAACTCTGCAGATAAAATCTGTGCATTTCGATAAGCAATACCACTCGAGTCAGTGAGATACACACACACACACACACACACACACACACACACACACACATACACACACAAGGGAGACAAGACAAGAGACACCAGTCAGAGAAAAGTAATTTCATATGGCGTGTTCTAAAGAGACAAAAGTAGACAGCAAAAACTGAGCTTTAGATCAAATATAGACAGACTCTTACATCGTCTTCTTTTTTCTCACGGGCAGTTCAAAACCAGTATGTCTCATATGTTCCCAGACCACGGCGAATATTAAAAGCATCTATGTGAAGTGCCACAACGATACAAAGCAAAGAGCATCTTTTCAGCAAACATGCCCACTCAAATCTGAACTGGGAGCACAGAAAATAAATAAAATACTTCATATGGCACTGAATCATAACACAAGTTAGACATTAGAAATGGTATTCTCCAAGATACAGCATTACATTTTAATAGTGCCACTAAGAAGCCACAGCAATTAATCAACATTACTAATCCTGTTTTCAAACATTGTAAGTCGCATCAATACACTTAATATCTTTTCTACTTTAAAAATCACGACACTCACATCTTTTGGTCAAACACTTACATCCAACTTACATTTTAATCTTCCCTTTTTATGCTTTTACATGTACTGTTAATAATATTTATTAGTAAAAGGGAGAAAAAAAGGTCTGTATTAAATGCCGACAGTGGAATACATCGAGTATTTTCAGTATGTGGTGGTGTGCACCTTTCAGCCACAAGAGTACAGGGCTCCCAAACATCATATGTGGGCACTGATAGAAAGTTACAAACATGTTTCAAAATCTTCTTAAAATGTTAATCTGTATGTAACTATATGTAACTGATGCCATGAAATCACTTACACAGGCTAACAAGAATGGAGCATTCTGTGACTTTTTTACATGATAATTATGATGAGTACTGAAGTGTGTTTTTTTGCCTCCACACCAGCGACAGCCGTGGCTGGAGGCACTATTTATTCGCATTTTCAGGCTGTCCCATTCTTGTTACCATAGTCTCCCAAGAACACCTTATTACACAGAATTTTTTTCATTTGGCACACTCGTCCACTTGGACTCAAGGAAGAACTGATTAGAATTTCATGGTCAATGGTCAAGGTCATTGTGACCTTGCATCCGTCTTTTTATTGTGAATGCAGTATCTCAAGAGGGCCTTCTGAGAATTTCCTCAAATTTGGCACAAGCGCCAACTTGGACTTGAAAATGAACTGATTAGATTTTGGTAGTCAAAGGTCAAGATCACTGTGACCTCACAAAACAAGTTTTTGGCCATAATCCAAGGATATATACACTAATTATGACAAAATTTCACACTAATGTCTGATAGAATAAAATGATGAGGTCATGACATTTCATACCCAAAAGGTCAAAGGTCAGCTTCTCTGTGACATCATAATGTTCTGCAAAAACATTTAATGGTCATTACTGAGCTTCATAACTCAGGAACAGAATTGGACACACTAATTTTGGGTGCCCACCTTGAAACTGTGCCGGTTGCTGAAGATGTGTTTGAAGCATTCACGTTTTCATAGACATGGATGTAAGCTGTACGTGCAACTTGACTGGTTTGCGGAGACATGCAACTGCGAGGCGATAATTATTGAGCATAGTGTTAGTTCAGGCAGGACACAATGTCAAGCTCAGCTCACATCCCAGCTACATCCCAGCTGCTCTGCCTTTATTCATAGATTTGATTTGCTGTTTGGAAACAAGTTCTACATGTACATGTACATGCACGGAGACTTAACGATGGCTCAGCAAATGAATGCAAAGATAGGTGGCTCCATCATGAAACCAAAAAATACAGAATGTCAATTTTTCTGTTCTGGTTTCTGTTTTTTTTTCTTAGAGAAAAACACACAACTTGTGATTTACCGAGCAGATATGTGTGCTCTAGCAGTTGGAGTGACGGATGCCTCTACAAGCTGTTGACAGACACGTCTGTCCTATAATTTTGACGCCCTTTTCTACCTCTGCCTTTTTACTTCAGGAGCAGTACAGCAGTCTATGAAAACATGATTGAAGACATGCACCGTATGACCTGCATTCCACCGTTTTTTGAAGGCAGAATAGAGCAGGAGAGCAGAGAAAAATAACAAAATCTAGGCTTTGTTAAGGCTGTGGTTTTTTGCTTTTAGCGGCTTTGTTGAGTGCAGCTGCAGAGCATTGTACATCTCTGACCTTCTACAAACTCTTTCAATAAACGAGCTAGCTGATTACTCACCCATCATGCTACAAAGAATTTCTATTGTTATTCTGACAGCTGTTGAATTTGATGCGCTGCCTTGACAACAGATCATGTGTGAATCGTATGAGCGATGTGATGCTCAAAATATGACACAATGTACTGTATCTGAGTATCGGCCGATGGTGTCTGTGCAGGGCCACAGTTCAGCACAGGTCAGTGTCATCCCTTAGTCATCCGTGTTCAATCATAGCAGCATATTCTTCACACAAACAAAGCCACCCACAACCAGGACAAACTTGTTCAGTAGGTATGGCAACAGAGCAAATGTCTATCACCACTGTGCAGCACACACACGTGTTTGTGTGTATGCTTGTATCCCTTGGTGTGTGTATTTTCTTTCAGTAAGCCAATAAAGACACTCAATCACACAGTCTTTGAGGGAATGAAAACATGATGAATGGCAATTATTCACATTGTTTAACTGACTACACATAGGAGCCCAATTTGTTCACGGCGTAGGAAAAGTGTGAATGAGAGGTTACAAGTCTTAGTGCAGGTTTTATACTGTACGCGGGAAAATAATGTGCTCTTAGGAGAGGTATTTATCTTAATACACAGAAGATTACCCTCCAAATCACTCTCACAAATTCAAACTATCGGCTTGGAAATAAACTGCTGGTAAACATGGGGGGCATAAATGTGTTTTTATTCCAACACTAATTCTGTTGTGTTTGAATTACGCAGACCATTAGCACCAGCAAATGTGCTCCAGGCCAGCGTGTGTGTGTGTGTGTGTGTGTGTGTGTGTGTGTGTGTGTATGTGTGTTTGCTTAGAAATGACTAAGTTGGAAACAAGAGTGTTCAATGGCGTGTCAGTGGTATTAATAGGGGGATGAGAAGATGCAGTTGTTTCGCCTTCTGCCTGTGCTGCACATTCACTACCTTATCACTTCCAAACACTCTGGTTCGGCTCTGTCAACTCAAATGAGCTAATTGCCTTAGTCTTTCAGTCTTTCTTATTTTCATTTTGGCTCCCTCTCTCTCTTTCTATTGCTCTTCTTCCTCTACCCACACACGACGGCCACTGACTCTCTCTCTCGTCTCGCTGTCCCTTGCACTCTCTCTGTTTCACAGTTTCTAAATGCCTTTCTATAATTTGGATTCTAAGAATTGCACCTTGCCCTAATTGCCTATGCAGCTGAGTCATACCCTTTCCTTCAAGCTGTTTCCTTTTAGCGACTCCCTCTCAGCATAGCTCACCTCCTTGAAATCCATTCTCTAGTCTTCTTTTAACTACATCTGCCATGTGTTGATCATCTATGACTAGATATCTGCTAAATGTGGTTTTTATTATTATTCCTTGTCTTCTTCTCGCCTCTCTCTCTCTCTCTCTCTCTCTCTCTCTCTCTCCTCTCTTCTCTCTCCTTCTTGGCCTCTCAGCAAGTGAGGAAGGATTATACCGTGACAAAGAGCCATGGTGCAGTAGAGGGGGATTTGGGAACGCCAGGCTCTCTGTCATCTCAGGACTCACTCATATGCCTCTGCGCTCCATTATTGTCCCACTGACGCATCTGTCTAACACAGAGCAGGGAGAGAGTGAGAATTAAGGGAGGAATGATGTGTGTGTGTCTGTGTGTGTGCATGTCTGTGGGCGGCTGGGCACTGGTTTAATTGACAGAACAGTCTCTTGGGATTCTTTGACGCCCCATATAGGAAACTTTGCCCCCCAAAAATAGGAACTTTCCATTGCATATCACCTGGATATTAAATGGCATCAGATCAGGAATTTAAATGGAGGCAATGGGGCGTACTGTGTGCTAATGTGTTACTATGCACTGCTCTAAGTCACGGAATCAGATAAAATGTCTCTGGGTGGTAAGCTCTGAGTAAATCACACTAACCATACACATCACTGCCGGCTGCTACTCCCACACTTTACTGATGCCATGGTGTGCGCGCTTGCACGTGTGTGTGCGTGAATGTCTCTGCATATTTACTTCTGTGCTCAATCAGGGATCATCAGTCTTGGATCGATAAGGAGAGATGGGCTGAAAAGAGAGAAGCCACTGAGAAACAACAGAGACTCATTTATTCAGTACAATAAAGTTATGAGTAGCTTTCAGTCAGTCACAGTCTGCTGCAGACAATAATCATTATTTTCACTTCAATTTTAAAAATAAGGGGAGTTTAATTTAAATATCATATTCACTGTAAAAAAACAGATTTAAAAAAATATCACACCACCATTTGCATATATTATTTGCATGTATATACTAAAATAGAAGGTCTCGAGTGCATTATCAGCAGCTCATTTGCATTTTTATCTTAACTTTGTCTTACTGGAGGATTTTCTGAGCTGTGCTTGTCGCAAGTATTTTTTTTTTTTTTACAGTGGAGGGGTCAGTGCATCTTAAACAGGGAACACAAGTTTTGGGCGCATTAAGACATGGTTGAAATTCTTTAAAACAGTTGGCACTTTTTAAAATATCTGCGTAGTCTTCAGTTAAAAATAGAGAAAAAATAAGCATTGATTGTTAAGAATGGAGTATTGTATAGATCTTACCGTTGTATTTCAAGTGTCATGTTAAAGATATACTATGTGGGATTTTCCTTAAAACAATTTCTGCTGGAAACCATTGGATTGCCCCTACTGGGTTGGAAGTGAGTTACTGCCTCAATTGGGGGAGTTCAAGTATCTTGGGGTCTTGTTCACAAGTGAGGGTAGAATAGAGTGTGAGATGGATCAGCGGTTTGGTGCGGCTTCTGCAGTGATGTGGGTGCTGTGCCGGACCATTTTGGTGAAGAGGGAGCTGAGCTGGAAGGCGAAGCTTTCGATTTACTGGTCCATTTAGGTCCGATCCCTCACCTATGGTCATGAGCTCTGGGTAGTGACCTGAAAGAATAAGCCTTAGAGATAGGGTAAGGAGCTCAGACATCCGGAGGGAGCTCGGAGTAGAGCCACTGCTCCTTCATGTCGGTAAGAGTCAGTTGAGGTGGTTTAGGCATCTGATCAGGATGCCTCCTGGTCGCCTCCCACTGGAGGTGTTTCGGGTATGTCCCATTGGTAGGAGGTCCCAGAAAAACACAAGTATAGTGAAGGGAAATGCCTAACGAGAGTATATCTGGGGTTGGCTTTTACGTTCACTTTCGCTGGTGAGTGTGTTTACAAACAGTAATCGACACTCTTGCATATAAACTTGTAATAAAATGCTTTTAGCTAATCGCTCAACTGTCAAACTCAGCATTGTTTAAAACACAAAGTTTAGTCCATGTCAGGCTACCAAATATCAAAAATGATAAATTTATCCGTGCTTACAAATGAAAGAGAATAGAAAACAACTGCAATTGCAAATTACATCACACTCGACCGTAGGCGTCAAAGTATAACTTAAAAAAATACTGAGACACCTTATTCAGCTACCTCAGTCCTCACTATAACATTGAATAAATATGTCACATATAGCTCCTAGTTGATATGAAAATACACAAGGGCAACTGGAGTGAGGGGGAAACTGGAACAAGTGTGGGCAGCTAGATACCAAGGTGGACAATCCTGGAGGTGACGGAGCTGAAATGAGTTAATCATCACCCAGTGGGTCATAGTTATTTGGGGACTGGTCCTTTCACAAGGTGGAGTAAAAGGTGAGAGCCTGCGGACACCCAACCTCTCCTGGGTATTAGGTGTTGATGAGCAGGTGTAAAGGCCTGAAGAGACCTGAGGCCAGTTCCACAAAGATAGACTTTGACTATGGCTTTGATCAAACTACTGTAATAGTCAGACTTCAGACAGACATCTAAGTTTGTCCGTTGCAGAAAGTTGTCTAGTTGATCACTATCCTAAAGAAGACTAATTGGCCACAAATTATGGGTAAACTTTTTCAAACTAAAAAGCATGGCTGACAGCATAACCATATCAAACCACTCAGCGCAATCACTGCAGCTGAAAATGTTTGAAGAATTCAACAAATAGTGAATTTCACCTGGAAATTTGGCGTAGATTGTAGCTGAGAAGTCGAGGTTTGCTGTTGCTGCTAACTTGTCAGTCAAGGTCAGGATAGTTTCCTTGTTTCCAGTGACACTGCCCTCAATGCCATTTTTTTTTCCAATGGATTACTGAGGTCTGTAAAACTTTTCCCCCTCTTTTTGCTAACTTCACAACAATGTTAGGAAACCAAGTTTAAAACCAAGATAATAAGCCATACTTCACTGAATGTCAGCATAGAAGTTATTAGCTCTGGGTTTGCCTTGGGGTAGGTAGGTTTCACACCTGAAAATCAGAACCAAGGTTCAGATGAAGGTGCATATTTTCTTACATTGTATACATTTGAGTTTTGTTTTTACATTGCAACTATGGGAGCATATTAAAGAACTATACATGACAAATGTATGCCCTGTCGTCATCGTCTATGTGAGCTGCGTCTCTATACTTGACATTACTTGGTTTGTAGACGTCCTCTCGTATCCCCTCTCTCTCATCCTCTCAGGAAAATTATTGAAAAGTTTTTGTTCCAGCAAACTCTTTCTAAAGTCGTCACCTCCTCTCCCCATGTGCTGCCTTGGCTCTGACAACATTACTGCTAATTTCACCCCTGGTCTCATCGCCAGCACCTGTCTGCTCTGATGGCAGCCATCATCACTCTCTCTGTCACTAAACCACATAGGTGCTACTCTACTCTTATCACTTGAAGATAACTTACCATAATTTATTGTAATTTTTCCCAAAGTCTGAACCTTTCAAAAAATGTTTTCACATGAACCAAATCATGGTATAGTCTGATTCAGGCCAAGACCAGCTCTTTATGGCAGAACGAGCTTCGGCTGTTTGATCTTGGCAGTGGTCAGGAGAGGTTTCACACCTGTAATTTTGGTTCAGATCAAACTGAAACTCCAAAAATCTGGACCAAATGAGGTAGGTTTTAAGGGCCCTAAGTCTCTGTTATTTCTAAAAACTGTCTAACTTGTATTAGAGAAAGGTGAGAAAAAAATTTGAGACTGGCCCACACCACAGACCAGTCTAAAAATATCTTCAAGAAACCAGCCCCAAATGGACAAAATCATATGCCATTTTTTATCTAACCCTGTCTTCTAGAAATGATGTACAAGACAATGTTTGGTGCTGCTAGCTGTACAGAGGTGGTCAGGGTCAGGGTGGATATCTGTTGATAACAAAATGCAACTGGCCATAAAGACGGATCTGGACCACAAATGGACAAATGGCTGACCGCCCCTCCATTGTACCTCACCTCTCCTTCATTTTAGTCTTCTCTGCCCCTTTCACCCTGCTGCACTGAAGCACTGTTCAGAAAGAGTGTGACTTGTTTTTGCCCTCTCTGTCTGAATAGAATAGAAATTTGCAATCATTAATCTGAAAACAAGTCAGGTATCACTCTACACACACTGACATAATTCCTAAGCCTGTGTAGGTGAGCTGGAGCCTTTAGCAGTGAATCATACAGTATGCCACAGAGGCTAACTCTGTTGCTCATGCTCTCATGGTTGATCTGGCCAGGTTTCTCTGGGGAGATGCTGGCTTGGGCCTGTTAGAATTAGACTGGAAATCAGGCCAATGGCATCACTTCAGAGACTGTTATAAAATTATACAGTACACCCAGCAGTCTGTGTCATCGTTATATACTGTATGTGGGCTTGAGGAATGTACACCAGAATAGTCCTCTTAGCAACTTATTACATGATGACTGCGGAGATGTAAACAGCTGTCTAGGTGGGCAGACAGCGATAAGACTGGCCATCTCCATGGCAATATTGCTCGGGTGATGGTGTCATTTTAATGAACAAAGGAGAGATTATGTGTGTGTATAATGTGTATACCTGTGTGCATTTGTAGGCAGCTTGGTGTCTGAAAAATAAAGAACACATTTATACTAGATAGAGCTGTTCTGGTGCTAATACCAGTATCAGGAATGCCTCTGATACTGCAATGCTGGATCCGGTATTGGTAAGTACGTAAGTCTGTGCACAGATCTGATACCACATAATTTATTAATAAACTAAAGCAGTTTCACACCTGAATACAGCGGCCATTTTCCTGGTGGTCTGCACAGCCTAATCCTAGTGAAATTTTTCAAAATGAATTTTTAAGATGTTTTTACAGTAGCCTAGAGAGCAAAGAAAAACACCCTGCTAAATTTACAATGACCACCAATAAAAAATTAAACTTACTACTCACATGTACACACACAGTACAGAGCCGCCAGTCTCTGACCTCGTGACATCTGCAACAGGGGATTCAAACCAAGTCCATGAGGTAAGCTTAACGTTAAAAATTAGCTGACATTAGACTGTTTGATGTTACCTGTAAAGTTACAGTTAATGAGTCAGCAGCCGATGTTTGAGTTTACAGGAAGTGAGCTGAAAATACGTAACATTACATATAAGGAGTCAGAACTCCATACCGAATCATGTTTCTAATGTTAATCACTTACTCACTTCTCTTCATCCCCTATAGAACATAAGGCTGTGACGAGAACCCTCCAATGCATTTTGTCTCTAGCATCATGCTGCATCTCTCTCCCCATGACAGCTGCATCTTGTCCAGTGGACACACCAGCTAGCAGGGCTGTTTCTAGCTTTTTGGGAGCTCTTTCCAATCACTTTTTCAATCATTCATGAATACAAACTAAATCTGCATCATATTCCATATGCATATAAGACCAAATGCTGCTTTCTATACATAAAAAACTTCTTGTAATTTAACACCATCTCCGCCATTGACAAAATTTTCCTTCATTTATGACAGAGCGTTCCCTGCCATTGACGAGATATTCTGGCAATCCGTGTTTTTCGCTGCTATAAGATAGAGGGTGCTGTTTCGCATCTTGTGAAATAGAACAGCGCTGCCATGTCCAAAAAAAAAAAAAGAAGAAGATCCACTGGGAACTGGAGGAATGTTAACTTGTAAACTGCATGAAACTGCTGGCGCTGACAGAAAAGTTTAGGTGGGCAAGCCATAGAGATGTAGATGGACTCAGACTCCTACAATTCCTGTTTTGATCAACATCCTGAATCTGATTTGGAGGAAGAAGCAAACAAGTTTGGTGGGACAAAACGGGATCTCCATGACGGTGACAGTGACACATGGACAAGACGACCACAGAGGAAAGGGAGACAACAGAACACTGAAGTATCACTAAACGTGACAACGTGTTCCACTATACCCCAAAGACAATATTATTTTCATTATTATTATTTTATTTTCATTTATATAATTCAAATTGACATAGGGAAATGTGAAAAAAAATGTACATGTGAAATTGATTGTGCTTGAAAATGGCTGTCTTTGAGAAAAAAAAATAAATGCATTTTTCTCTGCTTTTTGACCAAAATGGGTTCTTTTGTTTGTTTGTTTTAATAAAAATGCACACATTCAAGTGTTTATTAAAAAGCAATGGAAGAAGATAGAATAAAATAACAGAAGGTCTCTTCTGTAGTTTCATGTATATACTGTTTACATATTCGTAGATCAAATTATTCTGAGGGTCTTGAAAAATTTGTGAATATGGTCAAAATTGCTGGCGGTGGCTGGCAACTTAAAAATAATACTCTGGTGGGCAAAGTGTGAACTTAGCTGTGTTAATAAAATTAAAACAAAGCCTGTCGCTGGCCCCTGTCAAACAAGACTTGTCCGTGCTGTGCCGCAGGCCCTACCAAAAGATACGTGCCACCTGGCCTAACAACTTCTCCGGGAGAAATCCTGGTTAGCTGTTAGCAAAATGTCAGCCATTTGACAGTATTTCACCATGGATTAAAGAATGTCTTATGGCAACTATTCTCTGTGTTTTTGTTTATGTTTTACAAAGGGTTTAACATGAGAAAAGCCATACAACAATGATAGCAATCATTTTAGCTCTATACAGAGCAATAGTATTGGCTGATATGCAAGTCCAGGTACTAGAATCAGATCATAGCTAATACTTGAGGCTCATCTTATTTTTGTCTAAAATATACATGTTATCCATCAGTAATATTTGATGTAAATGACGGTTTGATTCTTGAACTGGATAACGGAGCAGACGCCCTCATTAGATAAGCATTAGCCTAATAAATGTAAACACAATCTATCAGGAACATGTGTACCAATGTATGGAGCCAAAAGCCTACACACACATACACACACACACACACACCCACACACTCAAGGCGTCAGACATCAGCTTGCTTGATTTGAGTATTAATCATTACCATGTCCATGCACACACACACACAGTCCGACTCACCCCCTCTTTGTTTAGCTGTATGAGTCTTTGCTCAGACAGTGTATGAATCACACGCCAACACAGGCCTGAAAAGAACATTCTAGCAAACAGTGTGTGTGTGCATGTGTGTGCGTTTGGGGAGAAGGGGAGGTGGGTTTGAGTTTGGGAAGCTTTCTTATAAGCAGGTTAGGACTCCCAGTGGCATCAATCCTGCTACAAACTGCTTTGATCAGTTTGTAGTCTCAATCCAATTTAAGAGCTCGCCCCGAGCAAGAGTGTGTATGTGTGTAATTTTGTTTATAAACTGTAAACTGGTGTTTGGCCCATGGCTGCAGCTGGGCAGAGACTGCAGGCTAGAGCTGAATAATGTACAGTATACCACACACACACACACACACACACACACACATGCACACGTATATACACACAAACTCATTCTCTTTGCAGTCTTTGCTGTGGGGAATGAAGCGTCATTGATATTCCAAGTTGCTGCTTGCCACATTCAGGAAATAAGGACCAGCTCATGAAACACAGCCAGCCCTTTGTGTCCGCCTCTGTCTGTCTGACTGTCTGTCCGTCTGTCTGTCAAACACACACATGCACAACATCCATACAGCTAACACACGTTTCACCCACTTGTTCTGAACAAGTTACTATGTTCAATATTTATTGTTCTAAAACTGCAGCTGATCAGATTAGCATTTTACCCCTCCTAAAAACACAGTATAAAATATTCAGCTTCTGCGAGGAAGAGTCATGGGAGCCCTGAGAGTGTTTATTCATGTAGCACCCTGGGAGAGCTCGCAGGAGCACGTCGGAGGGAAAAACTTTACAGTGCACAGCAGAGCTCATCAGCTGAATATATTACTCTGCTCCTGAAGGCAACGCTGTTCACTTTGGACTCCTACAGAGTGAACACTGCTGATCAGCAGGACACACACACACTCACACACACACACACACACACATACACTGATTCTGTCTCCCATTTCACACCCGCCCACACCTCAACCTCTCTTCCCCCAAGCTGCCCTTTCTTCCATCTCGTTCCCCTGCCCTTAATGGGAGGAGGAGAGGATGTTAATAGGCAAGAAAAGGTCAAGGACAGCCACTCATGTGCTGCTTAGGCCGCAAACCACCTTTAGCAGAAAGACGACAGTTGCTAACAGTTGCTAACAAGAGCCAGGCACTGCACAGATTTTGTAAGACGCATGCATGCAAAGAAAGCGTGGCAGGTACATAAATGGTTAGTCACCTCAGATGAGATTCAAGCTTGTGTTTCGGCTGGTGTAAACAGCGCTGTGAAGAGACTGTGTCTCTTTAATAAAAAAAAAAAAAAAAGTGCTGATACATGTCTGAGTTTCGTGATCCAGCAATCAAAGCATACACACAACTTATTATAAGCCAGCTTAGAGCACCTCTTATCTTATCACGCCTGGAGTTTTCTCTTTTGCTGTCTGATTTTTCATTCCTCATTGTCTTACCGTATGATCACGTAAAGAGAAAGAAAAAGGAGAGAGGCAGGCAAAACTTTACACCACATGTAGACAACCTTGCTAACAAGGCTCATGTATCTCAATCACCACAAACAATATCAATCTCAGCTTAAAATATGCAAAGCAGCACTGCTCACAATAACAATGCCAGGGGCCACACACAATGACTGGCATTTGCTGACAAATAGACTTAATTTAGATGCAACTCTTTTGCCTTGTTATTAATTTCCCTTTCACCTACTTACACACACACACACACACACACGCGCACACACACACACACTCCTTCTCTTTCACTCTTTTTGTAAATGATAAGGTTTTGGCTCTGACTGACAGGCGACCCAGCCTCCCTGCATCCTCTCCCCCCTCTCTTCCTTTCTGTCTCTCCTTCTCTCTCATTTTCTGAGCTTCCCTCTGCTCTCATTCTGCCCGTCAGCATTATAAAGCCCAATACAATGTACACACACATACACACACACACATAGGCAGGGAGGGAGGAGACATTAGGAGGAGAGGAGAGCAGAGGAGAGGAGGTCTTGAGTCTTAGCTGACACAATATCTCTAAGCTACTGTAACTGAGATATTTTTTTTTAGATTATCTGCTTGGTAATGGGGAACTTGAACATCACCGTGGATGCACTGCTGACAGGACAGATGAAGACAAGTGCAATTAGTTGCTCAGACAGTGGAATTCAAATGTTTTAAGGAAAAAGACAATCGTGTAGCTGACAAAAAACCCTTGTAGGGATGGAGTAGGAAGCAGAGGGAGTGAATGGGATAGATCATTATATCTAATAAGCCCATCATTTTAGCTGCATTAGGTGTCTACCAAAAGTGATGGGAAGATTACTTTTGAAATGTTGGAGGGTACAAATTACAAGTTACCCTATTGAAAATGTAATAAGTGATGTAACTATTTTAAGTATATGTTTTCATAACTTTTCTTACAGATGTTTTAGGTTTGACATTGAGCAATTTGATGTTGATAGCCCTTCTCTGATTGCAGAAGGAAAATATTGTTGAGTTTCAAGCACTAAAAGGCGTTCTTGTCTGACGAGATGGTCGCCTGCCTTAGCGTGGTCAGCTGACCACAGGCCCACAGACCACTTTAGCCCTGTTTCCACCAAACCTTTTGGTATGGTATCTTTGGATCCCAAAGTAACCCTTAAGATATGGTACCTAAACCTAGGTCCACTTAGCATTTCCACCACAAACAGTACTCTTAAATGTGGGCGGAGTTGTTGTCACTCACTGCTGCATCAAGCACACGCTGTATTTCCTCACTATCAGTGACACAATGGCAAATCTGCACCTCGTTTATCGTGCACACAACGAGGTTATACGCTGACATTTTCAGAACAAAACAGAACAGACTGCAGTGAGAGTCTCTCCCCACAGGATATTTAAAAATAGCCAGTTTGTGCATTTAGTCCTTTTAAAGCAAGCTCAGGGGTTTAGTATTGCTGGAGCCCACAGGAACAACACTCCACGATGCTTTTTTTTTTCTCCAAGTGAGGATTAGAATATATACTGTTCACATAACCCGGTCGAAATTAATATGCATAAACACTTGATGATCCACTTATTACCTTAAGTGTATGTCATCCAAGAGAGACAAAAAAACTAATGGAATGGTCAAAGTTGTCACTCTGAAATTTGCTAAAAGGCTTGCTGATGGATTCATGAGTAACATTACAAGTGAAGATTGCATCTTAGAAGTTGCCGACAGTCAGCCCAGTGAATTAAGTTATTTTGTCTCCGACTCCAGCTGCTGCAAGAGGCAGCAAAACAGTCTTTCATTTTATAGTTACAGTTTACGAATATGTGTGAACTCTCCACGGTATGAACAGTGGTTTCTGCCTCAAAACTAGCCACAATTCAGCCCTGAACAAGAGTGACCCTCTGCTATTGACCAATCAACAGACTGCAGTGTTCACAGCTCCACCTTTTAGTACCAGATCTATGTGCAAGGTTCACCAACAGAGGGGTGACCAAACATGAGAACGGCACTGAACGGTTCCACCTGTACCATCCACAACTCTTCACAGTGGAAACGGAAAAAAAAGCATACCGTATTCAGTACTGTACCGTAATGTACTGCTCGATGGAAATGAGGCTTTTAGAGCAATGTGCACTGATTTCATTGGCGGACGAGAGGTGGTGCAAATTCAATGAGAGAGCCAAACAAAAACAACGTTCAATATTTCAGCGCACACTACCAAATGAATAGAGCCAGTCTGGATGTAGACACAGCCAACATTTTTACTTGACGAAAAGATGCAAAGCACACAAACACATTTTATATTCTACATATAAGCTTTTTGTAACCTCTTTGTCATCCACATGTCAGCATGTTGATTTGTAACTTTTATTTAATTTAATATTTTTTCTCAGTAACTGTAACAAATTACATTTATTTTGTAATTTACTTTCAGAACACTGCTACATGTATCTAGGTACTCCCAAACACTGTGTCACACAATGCAAAAAAAGAAAGCAAAAAGTGGTTAGAACCGCTGTACACACAATATTGCACTGAACAGTATTGTTCTCCACAGAGAGAGTCAGTTGGAGTACACTATCTCTCACGAAGCTGTGAGGTTAACCTGGAAACCTGAGAAAATGCTAAGTAGGACATTTAGATTCCTCATGACTGCACAGGATCATAAGACTCATCTGGCTGAATTTAAGAGTTACCTAGTCACATTTTCACACATCAGGAGCCAGATGCACAAGACTCTGTGTAGACTCATGACAAAACTGTGTGCACACATACAGGCAGATATATGCATATGCATTATTTTCGTCAGGTTCATAAATGCGTGCTTAGCCTGATTATAAATGTATAAATTTCAATTATTGTGGTGATGGATGTACGTGCATTAGCTCCATTTAAACTCCCACAGTTTGCCATAAATAGATGTAGAAATGCCCTTAAACATTCATATGCATATTGATACTTGTGGCCCTGCACCATTCATTAGACCTGTTAATGAGAAATAAGATAAAGAAAAAATCACCAACTGTGTGGCATCGGTGAAGTTCTCCAACGGTGCCGGTGTTCGCAGCACATTTCTACAAACCAGCATCATGGTAAAATCTTAATCATCATTATTATTAAACGTCAGAAGGATAACCAATTAGTCGTAGCACTCATGTTGAATCTGACTATATAAAGTGTCTCAAAGCAATAAACTTGAATGGTCACTAAGAGAGATGAATGTAAATAAAAACAATGATGACATTCATCACTCACAAATAATTTAAATTAACTTTATAAATGTGCCTTTGATTGACATTTCACATAACGCTGTGCAACTTGCAAAATGATAAGAAAATCAGTGAAACTGCTGCAATGCTATCCGTCTATCTCAGCTAAAAGTGTGTATACAACTGGTCTGAAGCCTGCGTGAGGGGCACACTTCCTTCCTTATGAATACCAGTTTACGTGTGTAAAAAGGCATATGCATGATTTTTGTGCATACATGGTTTATGCATCTAGCCCCAGGCTGCAATTAAACGTGATTCTCTGAAACCATTACTCCCAGCAAAATCTGTGAGGAAAAGGATGGCAATTTTTACAAGAACTGTGTGTGTGTGTGTGTGTGTGTGTGTGTGTGTGTGTGTGCAGTCAAACAACAATAAATGGACCAAAGCCTGCGAGGCCAGTTCAGGCAGACGACTGGAATTGCTCTGCTACACTCACAGGTATGCGAGTGGCAATAGGGTCTGTTAAAGCTGACATTTGCTGCTCACTCTTTTAATCTGCATGCCTACACTGCTGCTTCAGTTTGCACACACTGCTTTTACTTGTGCTGCTACTGTTGGTCATAATACATAAAACTTGCATTCACAAATCCCTCCATCATCCAAGCAACCACCTGAAAACTCTGGCTCTATCTCACACAGGCTCCAGTGTCCACTGTGCTGAGCCTGGTGAGGCACCAAATATAAACTGTATTATAACTTATTCACACATTACAGTACGGTGTGAAGTGTTGGATTGAATAGGGAAAAAAGATCAGTGATTCATGTTTGACTGAATATGCTTGCATGCTCTGAGTGTGAGTGTCTAGAATAGAAGATCAATATGATATTTTATGATGCAAGATCCTTGAATACAAAGAAAGTGGGTATAAAAATACTACATGGATGGATTTGCTTGTGTCTGAGAGTATACTGAATGACTATCATTTCTGCACATTTGGCCTGGTAAATATAATGAATGTGTTTGCGATCCATCAGAGCAACAAGACAAAATTACAGATAGGCCGACAGGTTAGTTTTACCCTAGTTTTACCACCATTTATCGTCCCTGGAGGAGGATCCACTTATTTTCGAGATCTCCTTAATCCTCATCTAGCGCCAACATGAGGTTGACATTTGTAGGTTTTGAGTGAAATGTCCCGAAAACTGTAGGACAGACTGCTTTGAAAGTTGATACACAAATTCATGCCCTGTAATAACTTTGGTGATCCACTCACACAGGCATGGGGCTACACTGGAGCTAAAGGGTGCCACAGCCATGTCAAAAAAATGTGCATAGCCCCAGTTTAGCCTCCCTTAAGCATTTTTTTTTAACATTTTTTTTAAATAAATGTGTAAAATTTAATACCAGCTATTCTGTTTCCAGTGCGATCCCTGGCTGCATGCTTGATCAAGTTTGTTCTACAGCATGTGTGCAGAGTTGACAGGCAGAGGGGGTGATTGCACTTCTTGTTCTGGCTGCACTGATGTTTCATTCTGACGTTGTGATAGCTATTTAATCCATCATAATCAGTGCACAGCAGGAGGCATGTACTGTATATCCTCAGCCTACCAGTTGTTTTTGTTTGCAATAATCACTAAGATTGTGCTGATAGCCAGTTTGTTTGACGTGTGCACAGCTAAAAGGCATAGGCTAATGCTGGACTTTGAATATTAATTTCATTTCTGACACTGAGATTGTCCTTCCATCTGAAACATTATTATTAGTACATAGTTGATATGGAATACAGGTCCTTGTTGGCCCAGTTTGGATGTATTGTGCTGTTATTTGTGACTGCATGGTCACTTGTATTAGGTCTATTGCAATTTTGTTGATTTTTTTCTTTACTTTTTTTTTGAAAGAGTGGAAATTCTTTGTAAACTAACTCTGAAGTCATGAAAATCAACTATTTTCTTAGCAGCCCAACTTATTGGTCAAGTTCCCCGTTTGCAACAGGAGAGAAAAAATATCACTGCTGGCAATGCTCTTACATTGCACATAGCTGTAGTGTTTTTTTTATTTTATTTTTTTCTGTATTTATGTCTATTAAATTATGTTGTCTTTGACTGTTTGTCCTCGTCATTGTCTTCATATTGTCAGCTCACTTCCTTTAGTGCCATCATGAGGTCAATTTTTTTTTTCTTTCTAATTCTTGTTTTTTTTTGGTGCAGAGCTCAACATTCTGCTTCACTCTCTGGACTCCGTGCCACCCCATGCACTTTCAATGGGCAGGAGTACTTGCAATGACAGTCGAACTTCTTCAACCAATCAGTGTAACAACACAGAAGAACATCATCTTCATCGTCAGTGGAGCCAGATGATAAATCAAGCTTTTGCCAAATCCAGTGGCAAGAACGACGAAAACGTCTTTTTCTCAGATAAACTCCGCAAATGCCTGCTGTTGTTCTTGTTTAATTGTCATTCACTCTATTTCTGCAATAACTTCACTTATTGCTGTGGTTACTCTACTAATGTTAGAGTTAGCGCTTGTTGCTCAGGGAGCCGCCATTACTGTCCTACAAGCTGCAACCTGCATTTTACGTCATCAGCTACAACGCAGTCCCCGATTGGCTGCTTACGTTGTCAACTACAGTGCAGATCCCTGATAAGACCTGACTGGATTTTCATTTCTGGAGAGCATGATACAGAGAGCGACACAGATTGTGGAGGTCACTTTATCAGGATGGTCTTACCAGGCTATGTTGTTTTACCAAATACCTGCAAAATGAATAACACTCCAATCAATGCTAATTAGCATTTAAGCATGCTAACATGCTAAACTAACATAGTTAATACAGTTAACATTATTCCCGCTAAATATCACAATGTTAGCACTGAAAGTGTGAACATGTTAGCATGCAGATTTTGCTAAAAAAAAACAACAACACTGTGTCTATGGCTTTTGTCTTGTTATTTGAAGTGGTATCCTATGAATTAGCGCCCCAACAAACGTACAGTTAGGTCATTAACAGAAAGTTGTGGAGGTTAGGTATAGAGAAAGAAACATGACGAGGACGCACCTTTATATGACTCAATTTTCACAAATTTCGGAACACATGGCTGCGACCTGCCTCCTTACAAGACCAATCAGGACTGCTTCCATGTTTACTCCTGTCAGCGCATTGGTCACATGACACAACCTTTCAAAAAAGGTCAGATATATACCAACTGTGGTGGATAAGTTTTCGTAAGATAACATATGAACAGTTTATGAGAACAGTCTGGGATATTAATATGTATGAATCCCTGCTAAGTGTGAAAAATAGGTCCAGGAAGCAGCTACCATTAAAGCAAAGCAAGTAACTCATAACTGCTCTTGTGTGCTGCTCAATTTGTCTTGGATAAATATATTTATCTGGTGTATTTGTCAGGTTGCGTCTGGCTTAGTTCTTGTGTTATAGCACATTTTCCGCTCCAGCTCCACACTGAGCAGTGAACATCAAGTGTTACTCTAGGAGTTCCTCTCACTCTGATTTCCAAGTGACTTGTTGATGTTAACCAGCATACAGCTCCAGCCACAGTGAAACCCTCCCACACACCAACCAGAGCTGCTGAGTGTGTGTTTTATTTCTTCAGGTGAGACGGAGTGAGGGAGAGAAAGAGAGACACTGACGCAGAGTTTGGAGAACCGTGCGACTGTGTGTGTATCGTGATGAGTGCTGCTGTGTATGCCGTCACTCCAAGTTCAGGCTTGTGCTGCTGTTTTTCTGCTGCACTGCAGAGGCCTGCGCCGCCTCTTGCTCACAACTTTAGACTGGTTTCCCCGGCAACCAGGGTGTCTGCACATGGAGAGCAACCAACTTCCCCAGATGAGAGCTTTTGTCAGTACAGTCACGATCACGAGGAAAGAGAGAGGGAGCGCGGGAGAGAGGGAGACAGAGAGAGATGGGAGAGCACAAAGTAACTCTCACCCATATATCACTTATATATCTTGGGGAGGCATAAATTGCTATTTGTCCAACCAAGTGGCCAAACCTTCCTAAGTTATAGTAGTATAGTATCTCTCTCTCACACACATATACACACACACACAAACCAAGTTATACTGGGACATTTTTCTGTGTGGTGCTCCTCTAGGTGCTACAGTAAACTGGATGTCAAGTTTAACTCACAGGATAAAACTTTCAAAGTAATATTTCAGCCCAAGTCTATAAAAAATTTGTCAGCTAGTCTGAGCTGTACTGCAGCTGTGTCGCTGTGTGTAAAAATAGGTGGACTTGAAACTCTGAACAAAATCTTGAAGAAAAAAATGATGCTAACAGGAACCCTACAGTTGAGGAACCCTACAGTTGTTTGCTTTATTAATAGTAAAAAAAATGTCTTTTATCTGTCTTTTAAGTCATTAAGTTGATGAACAGTTGCCGAATGCAGTCAGTTTAAGGGATATTTTGCTAGTTTTCATCTAACTTTGTATCATAACAATGTGGGTATTATGTGTAAATGAACTTTGGTTAACTTTCCTCCATCTTACCTCCCTGCTCATCTCCAATCCAGATTGGATTTTTGCTGGCTCTAGGGCTCCAGCTACAGATTGTGCCTCTGCACTTTCATATGCCCGCCACCATAGACACAGAGTACAGAAGTGGACCAGACAGTTCCGACCTTACCCTGATGTACATTTTTGGCCTACAGTGTTTTCCAAAAGAGGGTGGTATGGTGGTGTAGTGGTTAGCACTGTTGCCTCACAGCAAGTGGGTTCGTGGTTTGATCCCAGGAGGGAACCCTTTTGTCCACAGTTTGCATGTTCTCCCTGTGTCAGCATGGGTTTTTTCCGGGTACTCCGGCTTCCTCCCACAGTCCAAAGACATGCAGGTTAATTGGTGACACTAAGTTGGCCGTAGGTGTGAGCGTGAGTGTGAATGGTTGTCTGTCTCTATGTGTCAGCCCTGTGATAGTCTGGTGACCTGTCCAGGGTGTACCCTGCCTCTCAGCCAGTGTCAGCTGGGATAGGCTCCAGCAGCCCTGCGACCCTCAAGAGGATGAGCGAATTTTGCGAAAATAAATGGATGGATGTTTTCAGAAACAAATTTTAATTTTATTTACTGTGTCAAAACAGCCAAGCTCACATTATGTCACCCTTTAGTGGGAGCGTTCATTTTGTGCGTGGGGTGTAGTGCATTCTGGTGGTTGTAGGTTTTCTACTTCTCGAGCAAAAGGAAATGCCACAGCCCCTTTTATCTGTTTCCTCTGGTCATGTAGCACCAATGTCAAAAGAATTTTGCATCTTCTACTGCATGGACAGCCCAGTTTTGTGAGAAAAATCTTTCCAACAGTGAAGTACTTCAAGAACTGTACCGATGTCATTATTCATGCATTGTTTCAGTCATTGTTTAGCTCTTTGAAAGACAATACTACAGAGTATTTGTTCATTTCTGGTAAGCTCCAACACTTTTACTGTTCAGGTCAAACAAAAATGTTAGCATCCTGAAAAAATTAGCCAAGCAGAAACATATAATGGTTCTTTTTTCAGCTCAGATGTGTAGTTTTGATCTCATAATACAGTCTTTACAATGAAGAGTGTGCTGGTTATTGGTCATTTTCCAGCCAACAATTTAACCCACATAAAAAGAGATTTAAATATCATTCAAAACAGTGACAATGAAAGTAAAAGTGTCTTTTCCAAAATGCACTCAACCACATGTGTGTGCACTTTCTACAAAAACAATGCAAATGCCTAGTGGATCAGCCCAGTCACCAAAAGAAAATGTTGGCATTATACTTTTTTGCAAACCACAAACATCTTACGTTGGCATTTTTCCTATGTATCATATTAACCCTTCTAAAGTGGGGTAGTATGTGAGAGAACTTTGTCATCGGGAGGTGGAAGGGATAGTGGACAGCGTGTCACCAGAGCAAGAAGTCTGCCAAGCCACAGACCACAGCAGACCATTGTTCGAGACCAACACATAAGAAAACAAGTTGGGTTTTTTGCAGTGTTTCCAGGGACTTTTTAGGCTTTAAACGTGGGCGTTTTATAACGAACCATTGGCAGGGATAGTGCCATGAAAAGTTTTGCTTTGTAGAGACATTGCTGCTTTTCCCACAGGGACTGCGGACTGAAAAGCAATTGTTTTTGACCAAGACTTTGCTGCTTTTCCCCCCAGGATTGTGCACCCGAAACAGGATATTTTAAGCCAAAACACTATCTTTTCCTAACTTAAACCAAGTGGTTTTGTGCCTAAACCTAACTATGTAACCCAAGTGTTGTTGAGATGTAAAGTTTCCACGTGCTATTGCAACGTATTCGTGGTTTGGAGATTAGGGTTGTTAGTCTAGAAGTGGATACTTGTGCTTGGTGCAGGGCTTTTTGATAACAGCACTAATGAAAAGAGTAACACCTGCACACTCATTCCAAACCATTTGTTTTTTACTATAAATAGACTTTTTTGGGATAGATAATTGTATAAAATGGCTTTGACAATAAAATAATCATCACAGAAACTATTCTGTCAAGCTACTTGACAACAAAATAGAAGGGGGAATATGTAGCAACCACTGTACCCTGACTTACATAATTAAGTCAAAATATGTCAAAAAATCCTGGTACCAGGGACAATTTGTAGTGTTAGCATATTTCTGTGATGCAGCAAACTTAATTGTAGCATGGGAGAGCATTTCTGGAACCAACTGAAGTAATTGCTTTGCAAAATGATTCACTGTTTGGCAATTTTCAAACTATGTTTGCTGGCAAAGTCACTGTAATCCTGCAATTACCTTGTTTTCTCTCCCTGCTCCAAAAGTAAGAAGTCTAAATCTCTCAACTGCCCCTCTTGTGATCTGCAGGAAACCTGAAATTAATGACTATGGATGAGTCATTTCATTTGTCAGGTTTTGTAGTTACTTTATTGTTTGAGTAAATTTCACACAGACTTTCTAAGTATCTATGCTAATATACCAAACCTGCAAAATGTTTTGAGGCAATTTGATGCAACAGAAGTTTATTTGCTAAAATCTTGCGACCTCACAACTTTGACTTTTTAACCACTGTTCAAAGTCCACCTGTCATCATCTTAATCCTAAAGTCATCGCTTTTTGCTAATTTCCTGACATTGTCACGTATAAGATGTGTATTAAACTAGAAATTTGCTGCCCTTTTTTCCTGTCTGTGGTCTCTTGATGGTATTTCCTCACCCACCACTACTTTGTGTGCCTCCTGCACTATAAATCCAGCAGCTTGGTCAGAACAACTTAAGGGAAGTGGTTCTTACAATCTTGACCAAGCTTTGTGCCTGATCCTTTTATTTGTGCTTGAACTGAGTGAGTGCATTTTGGCTGTTTGGTGGTGGTGGGGGGAAACAAACTACAATAGCCCCATTTCCACCAAACACTTTCGGTACGGTATTTTTGGAACCAACAGTAACCCTTCAGACGTGGCACCTAGACCCTAGGTCCGCTTAGCAATTCCATCCCAAACAGTACTCTTTATATGAACTTGGTTGTTGTCACTCACTGCTCCATTCAGCACTCAATGCGTTTCCTCATTGTCGGTGGCACAGATGGAAGTCTGCACCTTCGTTTATCGTCAATAAAACAGGCTGCAGTGAGTCTCTCTTCCATGGGATATTTAACAATAGTGGGTTTGTGCACTTAGTTCTCCTCAGGCAAGCTCAGGGGCTTAGTTTTGCCGGAGCCCACAGGAATGACGCTCCACGATGCTTTTTTTTTTTTTTTTCTGAATGAGAAATATAGAATATAATAATAGAATATACAGTTCACATAACCCTAGTCGGAAATGATATATACAAACGCTTGAAGATCCACTTATTACTAAAAGTGTATGCCGTATAAAAACTAATGGAATGGTCAAAGTTGTCAGTGAAATGTAAGGTGTGTTGATTGGTTCACGTTGTCAACTCATGCATTGAGTAATGTCACAAGTTTACGTTCCACCTTGAAAGTTGCCAGCTGTAGGCCCAGTGAATTGAATTATTTTTACTCCGACTACAGCTGCTGCGAGAGGCAGCAAAACATCCTTTCATTTCAAACTCTCCACAGTATGACCAATGGTTACATGAGCTTCAAAACCAGCCACAACTCAGCCCTGAGTAGAGTGACAGTCCACTATTAACCAATGAATGGATGAAAATGTTCACAGCTCCACCCTTTTGTACCAGATCTGTGTGCTAGGCAACAGAAGGGGTGCCAAATTTGGGGACAATATGCAACAGTTCCATTTGTACCATCCACAACTTTTCACAGTGGAAATGGAAAAAAAAGTTACTGAACTGTACTGTACCGTACTGCTTAGTGTAAGTGGGGCTAATGACATGCATTAAGTTGCCTACTATTACTATTTGTATTTTCCAAAAGGGATGAAATGCTGTTTCATTTTTCTGTCCAATTCTTGTTTGTGTGAATTGTTATAGTTTTGCAGTCTTAAAAATTCAGATATGTACGAGCTGGCCTGTGTGTAATTGTGACAAGTGAACAAATACAGAAAACAGATATCTTATTTTCCAGTGATCTAAAAATACACCGGTTGGATTGAGAACCTCCTCGTGTGTAATTCTGCTACATTTTGCTTATTTGTTTGACTGTTTCCTTCATTTGGATCTGTGAAATGAAGAGCGCTGCTACAGCATGCTGCCCAAGGGACAATCCTGTGCCTGTATTTCTAAAAAGTCCATAGGGTTTCTTTCCTCCCCCAACTCACCTCCACCCTCCCACCTTCCTCCCTCTCCCTTTTACTCTCCTTGTCTTACTCCCCTGTTCATTTCTCTGCTGCTGTATTTGTCTAGATATATGACTCACCAGACTCTAAGGCTCAGCTGCAATCTAGCTTCTCTGTTTCATTCAAAACATTCTCTCTCTCTCTGTCCCGCCACCCACTCTCACTATCTATTTCTCAATAGTGTTTTGTGGCCCCAGCTGACCTCTCCTCTTATGAATAATAATGAGTTTTCCGCCGCACACATTGGTCATTGAGAGCGGTCGCTTGATGAAGACAGGGCAGCTTGCTGTCTCTTTAATATAGTAGTAATATGATTATTATCATAACACTGTGGCAACAAGGGGCTGATGGCTGTATTTGTATTCATATTATACTTGGTCATTTGGTGGCCTAATAGCACATCCATGTTTGTAGGCGAGTCATTACTGCCACTCACACACTCATAACTCTTCATTACTGCTAACAAGGACATGAGAACCCCTGAGACAGACACACACACACGCAGGCACACCTCCAACAAGAGAGGGCTGTTTTTTGTTATTGGGTTGCGGATTGTGTGCATGTGTGTGTGTTCCCAGGACAACTCTTCAATCTCAGAGCAGCTTCGCCGTTGTGATGTACTGTCTGAACCGTTAACTCTAAAATGTTCCTCTCCTGCCCTAGGCCCCGGTTTTGTCACGTCAAACATAACAAGGTTAAACGTTGGCTTACGTAATTGTATAAATCTTGATAAATCTGAAGTGTCCTCTGTTCTCTGATCTATAAATGCAGCCCAAGCCACATTGTCTTCCTTAGCTCAGATAGGCGCTATCTTGAATCGTGACACAGAAACAGAGGCAAGTGGACATGATCAGGCAGACACACAAGTAGATAAAGATCACCTCCCCGACACGACCTCTGCCAATGACACACACACACGCACACACATGCTCCCTGTCTCGAACACAAACATTTCCACACCCACAAACACTAAAAGCTGCAGACGGTGTTTACAGCGCTATCAGGTCAATAGGCTTTTGAGTTTGTGCACATACGCACGCACTCAAAAGACCAGACACAGTGAAGGACATATAGATTCAGCCTCAAACCAGGTTTCCAGGTACAGACGATGTTAAATTGTAGTCACTCTGATCCTGGTGACTTCTCAGAGTCTACTTTGAAAGTGTCTGACTGCATGCACCAGTTTAAATCATTGGTATAGACATCCTTAACATTTTTAGTATCTGAGGACATTTTGTAGCTATTACTTGTTAAATAATGATCTGTTTGATCACAGAAAACAAACACTCTTTCATGTGCTATGTGTCTCCACTATTCACAAGCAAAGAAAGGTAAGAAAACATTGGATGATTATGATAATGTAAGCCATTTAGAGGATGCTTTAATCTGAAGCATCTTGCTGTGAAATAAGATCTATTTTTGGTTCCACAGGCAAATAAATCACTTTGTACACAAGTGTTGATGCCATGGTCGTGGTCTGCACTGGCTCACAAATGTTCTCTTTAATAAAGGATGTCTCTTAGATCTGTCATAGTAAACTGGGAGGTTGCAGTGGTGGACTGTAACTAAGTACACTTACTCAAGTAGTGTACTTAAGTACAAATTTGAGGTACTTCTACTTTACTTGAGTCTTTTTTTTTTCATTCCAGTTTATACTTCAACTCCACGACATATCAGAGGGCAATATTCTTCTTTTTACTTCAGTACATTTACTTGACTGCAGACTAACTTGTTACAGATTAAGATTTTTGTGTACAATCAGCCTGTTCTCTTTTATTGTATACTACTGCTTTGTCTGTAATTTTGGCGTCGCATACCTGATGCCAAAAGCCACCGTTGGTGGTGGTATGACACGCAGTCAGGCAGCATCAACATGTAATGTGGCTCTTCTGAACTTTTTGCGGTGCTATGATAGGCTGCTGGTTGTCTGTACAGCACCTGTTGCAGCGATATGATACGCAGAAGTCACCAGTTCATAAGACCTGGGCAGCACCTGTTGCAGCGGTATGACACGCCAGTATCTGCCAGTAGCAAGGTAATCTGGTAACAATGTAATATAAGGAACTGGAAAGTCTCAAGACTATCACAGGGCTGACACATAGAGACAGACAACCATTCACACTCACATTCACACCTACGGACAATTTAGAGTCAACAATTAACCTGCATGTCTTTGGACTGCGGGAGGAAGCTGGAGTACCCAGAGAAAACCCACGCTGACACAGGGATCACATACAAACTCCACACGGAAGGGCTCCCTACCCTGGAGCAAGCAAGAGGGTTCCTGGTTAGAACCCCACACCCTGTGAGGCGACAGTGCTAACCACTAAACCACCGTGCTGCCTTTTACAAACCAAACAATCTGTTAATTGATAAAATAATTAGCAGATTAATTCATAATGAAAATAGTCATTAGCTGCAGCCTTACATGAAGTAGTTAAAATGAGCTCCACCTAAACCAACTACAACAGTAAAATCCAGTGTTTACATTATTGAATGAGTTATAAAGTAAGAACAAACTAAAGATACAGTAAACAATAGCATAACAGTCACTGGGCATTTTTCTGCATTGAGCAATTTTACTTGTAATATTTTAAGCACATTTCCTGATAATACTGATAATACATACTTTTACTTATGTAACATTTTCATTGCTTTTATTTTGAAACACAGCTTTTTCAGTGCAGCATACAGTAGTTGTCACAGCAGTCTAAACATCAAGCAACTGTGGTAAAGACATCAAAACCAATCAAATGCTCACAGTAGCTGGCATTCTTCTGACATGTGATGAATCAAATCATGTTTTCAAACATCAAATCGTGATGCTTCAGCTCTTCCAATCAAAGGACCATTTTCGGGGGTGGGTAAGGGAACAGGACAGGACAGGAGTTATTTTTTCAGAGAGGATGCATTGCTTTCTAAGTAGGAAGGGGCACTTACACAGTTGCTGACATGTTGAAGAGACTTCCAGAAAGTAGCAACAGGAGCAGACCATCTTACAACCAATCATGTCTTGCGCTTGATTGGTCCTCTCAGTTATGGTCATCATCTGTGCCACCTCCATCATCATCAGGAGGACCTGCAAGAGAGGACTTCTTTCAGCCAGATGTGGATTGGACGCCATAGTGGGAGGCACAGCCAAATACAGGATCCTGTGCCTCTCTGTGCTCCTCATTGATGCCATGTGATTTTATTGTACTAGTATCCGGGGAGGAGAAGAGGGGGGGGCTTACTGTGTGGGGTGTGGGGAAGATGATGCCACAGCTGTGCTGAATCCAGCTCCAGCCTCTGGCACCAGTGAATAGAGTCCAAGATAAAGGCACCGAACAATCCATCCAGGGAGAGCAGGGCATCCACCAAATCCCTCCAATCCTGACATTTTAGGGCCAGTTGTCCATTATGTTAGAGCCACTGAAGAAGAGTGAATTAGGAATGAGGTCACAACTGCTCTTTTATAGGGACAGCTCTTGCAGGGTTGAAAGGCTTATCCTGATGAGCTAGGCATGTACAGTACATGCACCGGCAAGGTCAAGCCGATGTTGGAGTCTGTCAGAGGGTGAAGTGTGTGTAATATAGATCCAAAATGCTTTTGTTGTGACAGAAAGAGTGGAGTGCATTTATTTTTGCATTGCAATTGCAAGGAGTCTCATAATAGCATGAAGCCATCAAAGCTAAAACAGCGTACAAAAACAAAACATTGAGCCTATCCAGAGAAACCACACTTATCAAAAACAAAAAGCATCCCCAAGGGGGTGTTTCACAAAGCAGAATTAGCAAGATTATTATTATCATCCATCAATATGCATGACTGAATCATACTCCTAAAGCTAATATTCACTTTTTCTGTTACTGATGCAAATCAGGAGCACCAGGATCTACATTTTTATCAGTAGTATAATTGTTTTTGCAGTTCTGGTTTTATAATCCTGTTTTGAAGAACACCTCTCAGCTTTAACTTTAGTTCACAGCTGAGCACAAATGGGACACAAAACAAGCAGTAACCCGACTGAACTAAAGGCTGTGTAACAGTAGATGAGACTTTGACCCAACATGACAAATCATTGCAATGCATGTCACGTTTTTTTTTTCTCTCTCTTTCTCTTTTTCAGCCGAGACATTTGAATGACACTGACCTTTTCTTCTAAGCAAGGCAAGAAAATAAAGTCACTGATTGAAGTGATTGCCTGATTGATTAGCTGTTGTTCATCTGGTATGCTCAGTAGATCTGTCGTTGCTCTTTAGAAAACTAGAAATTTGATGTATTAATCTGTGTTGCCATGGCTAATTATTTAACAAGATTTTAAGCTATTAGTTGATTATTTTGTTTATATTTTGTGTCCACATATTTAATTTTACAAAACAGATTGTTTTGCTTGAAGGGGTGATTTATTGACTGAGGATAATTGTGGATCCTACAGCTAGACCATTTGAAAACAATGTTTAGAAATATAAGGTGATGTATTGACTTTTGTGTGAGTTGATTGAAAATGAAGAGCATCAATACTGCTGACATTTTCTCATATTTTTGAGTCAATGTCACCACCGTGCCATGGAGGGAATTCAATACACTAGATCAAATGACAAATAGATATAATTAACGGCAAGCATGCTCTAAATGTGCAGAAGGAAATGTTTTTGATGTGCTGTAACAAAGATTTTCTTTTCAGTGTTGACGTGAGCGAAAAACAAAGAAAATTGAATTTTATTTCCCAGAACTTTCAATCATATCTGTGTGATTCAATAAAACGTTCCATTACATAGTGCTGAAGCTCAGATAAGAGGTAATTGACAAAAAAAGGACTGATACTATAAAGACTATTGAGCACACTCATTATCTCGATGGCCTGACCCCCCGCTCGCCTCGACCACACCCCACCAGCACACACACACGCCCAGGATCAACCACACTGTTACTAAGCAACTGCAGTGGCCAACCCAATCACGCTGCCCCGAGGGCTGACACGGATGACAGTGTTGGAGTGTGTAGGTGTGTGTGTGTGCTGATATATTCTCTCAACTAATTTCCTCAAATTGTTTAATTTGAAGAATTAAGTTCCATTAGGGACATCAAACATTTGGTCTCATATTTCAATTTACACTCTCAGTTAGCCTTCTGTTAGAACAGCTCTGCTATCTGCTGTGTGTCTGGACTCAGGTGGGATGTGATGTTTTGATGAAATATCTGCGTGATGCCAAACTGTCAGATATTCTACTTGGGACAAAGGGGTAGGGGCAAAGTGTAAGGGCTACATGACCTTCCAAACTGAGGTTGTGGAGCACATTTTAAACCGAGTGTTATGATAAATCATCGGACAGATGGCTGTAAGAGCAACAAAAGAAGTCCATAAAATTGAGCATCATGTTAGTTTAGACAGGACATGATGTCAAGCTCACATTCCAGCTACATCCGCTGATCTCAAGCAGCCCAATTAACTGATGGAGCAGCTGATTGATCACATGATTTCTTTCTATGCAACCAATTGGCGAATCTCATTCGAGGCGCCCTGTTTAGACTGCTCTGGCCTGCCTACTGTTGCTGCTTCCTCTGCAAACTGCTATGCAACCTGCCTCCACCCCAGCTGCATGCTGGCTGACTTGTCAGTGTCATTTCTTTTGTCATTGATGCTGCTCTGTTTTGTTCCAGGGGGGTCTCCCTGCCTTAGGTTTTCCATGTAGACGCATGGAAGGGCAGTGAGGTTTGCTCTCTCTGCCGAAAGGCTTTCCTCATTTGCACATGGAAGGGCGTAGAGGTGTGCTCTCTCTGCCTTAGGTTTACCATGTAGGTGCTAGGAGGAGGCTTTCTGTGTAGGCCTAGAAAAGACAGAGAGGCCCCAGAACATACCATCAAATATAATACTGCAAATGGGAATAAAGTTTTCTTTGACTGAAGTGTTCCTGACTGAAATGCTTTTTCTTTGTTCATTAAGATTTTCTATCACAACAATTATTGTATTATCTTAGTTTAATGTTGTTTCAATGTTTTCTTTATAACAAGCATGGCAAAAGAAATTGCCAGTATGCTGATGGTATGGTAGCTAGCTTTAGCCCACATTACATTGTTATTGCTGATTTGTGCACAACAGTCCCACATTTATACGACGGCAAAACGTAACCATGTGCGTTTGTTGTTGAAGGAAAAAAAACATCAATTTGCAGTGTTGTACTGATGGAGTGCTTTTATTTTGAAAAAAGACTGTATACAAATTGTACATTTCCTGTGAAAATGGAAATGTATTTTGAAAACAGACAATGCATGTAACAAACAGAAGTTGACACAGCGTCCCAGAACGTCAACAACCAAAGCACCCAAGGTACCTTGCGCGTCATATGTTGAGGTGGAATGTCCACAATCAGACGCCGATAGATCCAGAAAGTCTGATTGCACAATATTCTACAATACCATGAGACTGCTCCAGAACTCCGACAAAATGACAAGCCAGGTTGAACTTTTTTTCCCGTTCACCCCACTGGGCTGACAAAAAGGGCTTCACTGAAATGAATGAGGAGGCTCTGTTTTTATTGATGTGGCTAATATCGCTCTGAAAGAAGCCTAAGAAGTTGTGTGAGTCACTCCTAAAGAGTTACATGGCACCATATATAGTTATTTCAACTTAGCTTTAAAGAGTGGCTAAATAGATCTCCTTCTTTCTCTGCCTCTTTATCTCCTACATAACCATCACCTTCTGTGCTTTGCTGCTTTTGAAGGTCAGATGCATTTGAGTGTGATATTTTTTTTCTTTAACAGATATTGTGTAACACACTGCTTTATTACTTGTCCGGAGAGTGCGCTTGCTTGCTTGCCTTTGAGAGGCAGAGGCAGAGACATAAACAACATGAAAGATCTGAGGCAAATGGTCAACAGGGTGCAGGCTGGAGAGAAGTGGGCCAATGTGTGTCCGCCAACAGCACTATGATAAACATAAACTGTAGAGAACTGCCCAGTCCAAATCAGTGGGCTACAAAGGCAGCGACATACATACACAGACAAATACACAAACACACACACACACACACACACACACACACACACACACATAGATAAAGGGATCTTTGTGAAAAAGTGACTTAAAGGACGAGTAGAAGGCACAGCTGCTTTCAGAGGCACATACAGTCTCTTGGGGACATTACAGCTATGCATTAGAACATGATATGTAAATGAAGCTGATCAGATCTATCAAATTCACATTTTAGTTTTAGCGTCTGTGCACAGTTTAAAGGAGCAAGAGCAGTTTGGCGAGGATGTACTGGTCTTTTAGATTCCGAGTGCTTAAGAGGCAGTGATAAGGTTCTTGTGATGTTTGAGCTCTGTTTGTAAAATCTGTTTTTCTAAAAACGGATCTTATGAGATCACATCTCTGTATATCCACACTTTATCTTCAGAAGACAGATAAGCATTTCAGAACATGCTATGTGGAGCAGTCAGCCTCTTCAAGATGCTCAGAGGAGCTGTTCATTTGTTTCAGTGACAGACAGCACGGCCGGCCTCTGTCCAAACAGAGAGTCACTCAGTGACTGTGGGAGGGCAGCGTTCCACATGTCTGTTAGCTGCCATGTGTACTTCCAGGATGTTTTTGGATCCTTCACTAGGACTTCACTGCTATTTTCTTTTTTAATGTAGGCAGAGGCCCACCCACGTTCAGGTGATGAGGCTTGTGACACCTCAGTCCGTGTTTTTACACTTTCACAGATGTCTGTTTTGGTTAAAAAAGAGTGCATCATCCTACAGGGGGGCACAGTATAGTAAGGTCTCAACCTCTCTGCTTGTCAGCATGACTGGTAGTGTTGGCTCGCTATCCTGGGATTGCTCATCTGCCAGATGGTGGTGTTTCTAGCTTTCCTATGGGTGCTATATGTTTACACAGTGGCCTATTACATAAGTACCGTGGGCCTGCCTGCAGATTTCCAAACTGTTGAAAGTGGTGCCTTACATTTGCCCCTGATTGAAAAAGATGGGCATTTATACAGCTGAACAGCAGAACCTGTTAGAGAGCCTTCCTATAACTAGAGTTACAGTGCATAAACTAAGTTATTGTAATTATAAGTGTAATGCATTCACTTCAGAAAAACAATTTGCTCCTGTTTTTCTGAATTAACAAAATCTGGTCAATAAAAAAAAAAAAACAGTATAATTTTTTTGTCTCCATGCTGACGACAGCCGTGGCCTCAATCAGGAGAGACAGAAGAATGAAATAAAGATGAAGTTTAATTCAAAACATAAGATTAACGGATGATCTGTGATGATAAGATTTTAACAAAAGTCTTTGGCGCTTTGACACCAGAGGGAGATTATTTGTGATCCTGGGACATCTGAGTGGCAGCAAGACAAATCCTCTCATGGAGTCTAGACACTGGTGGAGGTGGTGGTGGCTGATGACTTTAGTTAATGACTGCTGAGGTAAATAAAGACTGTATCTGACAATACTAGTTGGTGATGGGGAGGTGGAAGGTATGCACAGCAGCAGCAGCATGAAAGGCAGAAAAAGAACCATGTTTAAAATGAGGAGCAGTGAGATGATAGGCTGACGGAGAAGGTGTGTCGCCGTGGTTGATTGTGGATCAGCTGTAGAACAGCCGATGACTCGATTGACAGCCCTGAACATGGCGTGCAAGGTGTGAATAGCACTGTAAGGAAGAAAGTTACAACCTAAGCATAAAAAAAAATCACTGAACTTTGACTAGAGTTACATTATGTTTAGAGGTTGTCTGTCCATTCCTCCTATTCTCCTGTACGTGATATCTCAAGAACAGGAAATATCTTCAAATTTGGCACAAACGTCCACTTGGACGCAAAGATGAACTGATTAGATGCTGGTTGTGAAAGGTCAAGGTCACTTTGACCTTGCGTCTGTCCCATTCTCATCAGTACGCCACTGTGACCTCACAAAATATTACTCAAGAATTCAGTCACTACAGCAGATTATGACAACAGTTTCACATAAATGTCTCATAGGATAAAAATCAGTAACTGATGACATTATATATCCAAAAGGTCAAAGGTCAAATTCACATCTTAATGTTCTACAAAACACTTTTCTAGCCATTATTCAACATCATGACTCAGGAACAGAAAGGGAGACACAGTGGTACCCAACTGATGGGTCGTGGTCCAAAAGTGGATCTTGGGTCCATTCTAAATGGACAGCAAGTGACTTGCGAACATAACGTGTTTGTAAAAAACACACTTTTTTTTAAAGTACAGTGTATTTCCGGCACAAGCTTTTATTTTGAAATGCTGTTTGATACTGTAGACTGAGTGAATAATTGACAGCTACTTAGGGGAGACATCAGAGTGGCTCAACAACATGGCCAAATGCAAGTATGACGTTAAATATATAAAACTTTGTGGACCTTGACCTAATGACTGAGGACAAATCTGGACCTCATGGCTGGGCCAGTTGGGAACCGCTGTTAGAATATGTAGCGTCTTTGTAGCAACATCCATATGTGAAGTATTGTTATGGCTACATACATGGTTGTAAACTGTAACTGCAGCTTGACTGGTTTGCGGAGGCATACAAATGCAAGGCAGAAACTCTAGTTTTTCCATCAAAACCTTTCTCATTATTCTGAGACAGTTATCTTGTTAATTCAGAAAAAACAAATGCAAAAAAATGAATGCATGACTAATGCATCATGCGTCTGTACAGGTAAAGCTACTGCCGCACAATCTCTGTTTGGATTTGCATGGAAACACAAATGTAAGCAAATAGTGTGTTTGAAACTAAGCAATTATAAATGATACTATGTGATACCACAATGTTCCAGTCACTCACCACTTCATACATATTTAACAGCACTGACACTCAAAAGGTACCATCCTGAATGATGCTGAATAAATAAAGATACAGCCATTTATTTCCTTTTCAGAGATAACATCTCCACATATCTGATCTGCATGAAAATGATCAGGTCTAAGCGATGTTTGCTTATCTCTCCTCTATTCTCCCCACCCATTCCCTAAGAGAGATAAATAACTGGGCAATTCTCCAATCCATCAGTTGTATGAACTAAACAGACAGTCTCACTGGGGGCAATAAGACCCTCACGCAAACAAACACACAGTGAAAAAATGGAACCAGAACTAACATTATAAGATGAAGTGGAGTAGAGAGGGGATGGGGGGTAGGGGGGGTAGAAAGTAACACAGAGGAGGCTAATTTGGAATGCAGTCAAGTACTCAAGGGCCCGCGGCTTTCTGCAGCCTGGCAGGCTAATCGCAACAAAAACACCAACAGACAAGATTTCACTGAGTGCAGCGAACTTCAGGTGAACTCAGTGGCTCTCACCAGGGAACGGGCCAGGAAGGAGGGACAAGAACACAGGTAGCTGTGGAGCTGTCTAGTAATGCTCACGTCAACTTTAGTCACCCATAGTCAGCACTCAGTGGGACACACGTCTGTGCCAGCCTCAGAGGAGAGTCCCCAACAGAATAAAGTATACACAATAACATATATATTGTTTAGCTTAGAGTTATTTGTTGTCAAACACAGTCACTGTTAACAAGATGGGGAAGCTTTTGCATCCAGCAGAGGGAGAATCACTGGCATGAGACTTACTGCTGGAGTGTCTTCCCCGTGCTGATGCCTCGGTTGGAAGACATGAAGCAGACCTGGGATGTTAGCAGCCAGCAGTGTGAATGTGGCCGAGATCTGAGTCGAGCCAGCAGCGTGTTTGGCATTAGGCACCAGAGAGACTCCACAAGGTCACAGGCACTCAACCCGCATCAGATCAGTAAGGACGAGATTACAGAAAAGCTGGCCTGAAGCGGAGGACATACATGCATATACATACTGTAGACACACACTGTAATCACTCAAAGCAGTACGAGACAGATCGAGGGACATGTCCACACATGCAGTTGTATTTACTGTGTGTGCGCAAGGACACGGCCATCGATGTGAAGATACACGTCATAGATCATATGAGATTCAACAAACACAAAGACACAGCTGCTGTGCTCTCTAACCATCATTGGAGTAGCAGTAAATGTCATGTGGAAGTCTGCCATTACAGTGCAAGATAATGAGCACTATTGGTGATTGACCTTATTTTCCCCGTGTCCAGAGCCCACGGTACCACCACGCATGAACATGCATAAAAAGACATTAAATCTTGTTTACGTTTTAAAGAGAGCACCGCCGATGCACCAGTGAAAGACTGAGTGGCTGGATGAAAGTGGGGGCTGATAAAAGAGAGAGTGGAGCAGAGAGGAAAAGAAAGAGGTCAATCCACTTGAAGGGAGGCATTCAGGATGTACATGCCCTGCAGTGGAATACTGTCACTTAGTGCATGTGGTCTATGTATGTTTGTGTACATGTCTGTTAACACCTACATTCAGAACGTAAAGAATGAAATTAGTGCGACTTGTGGAAAAACTGCAGAAGGGGAGATAAAAGACTCGATTCCATAACACGTGCTGTGACAGACACAAACCACATTTGGAGCAGATTGCGCATTCTGAATGCACGACAAACAAAATATCATTGAAAAATACTGCTCAACACAGTGGAATATATGCAGTGTTTGCAGGGACAAAATAGACCTACTTATCGGGTGCTTATTTGCTGTGCTCCAGCACAAATGCCAAAGTTGTTTTCTGCAGTGCTGTGCACATTTAAGGAGGTCTTCTCACCCTGATTTCTTCTTAGACACATATCCCGGCTACCAACTGCCTCTGTCAGCACACACATCTCCACATACACACACACAAACACAAGTCTCCAAGGGCATTCTCACACATGCATGCAAAGACACATGCACAGTCATGGCATATTCATACACACACCACCCACACACAAAGGCAAATACCCCTTGGCACCTGAATTCAGGTTGCTATAACTGTATGGGCCATTTTTAGCTCTTTAATAATACTTGAATAGTTGTTACCTGAGATAACCCCAGGGAGAGGAAAAACAATTCCAGTCTCCCACAAGCCCTGGAGTTTAATCCTCTCTAGTATCCTAGGGAAATAATGCTTCCTCTAATAATTCCTTTGGTCTTTCAGTTCAGCATTGATGTCCTTTTGTGTTGGCTGGGGCCATTAGTTCTGACACATGTATAATTGATTATCATATTAACAGCTAAAATCATTCAGCTCATTTTTGCTGAGGCCGTGGGGATAGACAAGGTGCATAATGGCTTTGAGCAGTTGGATCCATAGCTTGTCCCCTTTGCTTTAGTTGAAGATGTAGCCATGTGACCCTACACTGTTGTTCTTGTCCTTTTTTTTCCAGTCACTCTTTCAGCCCAGCAGTTTACTCCAAAGTCTCATGTTAGCGCAGTCGGTCTCTGCTGGAGTGTGGCTTATACTCTATATAGTGGTGTAAGGGGGGAGGCACAGCCGTCACAGAGCAGCTCTCTTTACTCTTAGTTCAAAGGCCACCAACCAACATTATTCAAAGGGGCTAAGTGTTCAGTCAGAGCACCAGAGAGAGGGAGAGTGAGCAGAGAAGGGAACAAGAGGAAGTGGTTTCTGTGCCACCGTTCGATAAATGAGCAGAACACAAATTACTTTAAGTGTGTTGCCGTGAGCCAATTCAAAGGGCAGTGCTGGACCAGCACTCTTTGACCTTATCTAAAAGAAACGATTAGTGAGTGGGGTTCAAAATGTGTTCAGTGAGGACACATACACACAAATGTTAAAGTGCACACACATATTTATACGCAGATATGTATTCAAGCAATCTATTGTTTCTGAAAGCTAATTAATACTGTTATCAAGGATTGTGTCCAATCGGGAACGGAACAGGGAACAAGGTATCAAATTCATTATGCCTTTTGTTTAGTGCTAATTAGCATATGTTAGCATTAGGGCTAACCCCCAGTGGGTCAGTGGGTATTTTGCATCTACATAATTTAATGTTAACTACATTCATGTTTGGTTTGCATGTTTTATTTTGCACTTTATGTTAAATTTGGGACTATCTGATATTGTGCACCTTACGTACAGGTAATGACAGTTAGGATTAAGTTTGGCAGAGTGATACATATATAAGATGTGAGATGCTACTATTGTTGTCGATGTTCAGTTGTCCGTTTCTTTTTCGGACATTAAAGTGGATCAAGTTACCCACAGAAGCTGTCCCTGTGCTCTTACTTCACACACAGCCCTCTGATAGCTAATTTAGTAACTAGTAAGTTTATAGGTAAGACAGGTTATAGAAACCTGCCTTACACTCAAACCCGCTGAAACCATTACCAGCACGTAAGGTGTGCGATATTAAGTATTTCCAAATTTAATGTAAAGAGCAAAAAAAAAAAAAGAAACAATAAATGAATGTAGTTAACATAAAATTATGTAGATGCAAAATAATGAACAGAGAAAAATGAGACAATCTACTGGATACGTTCTCATGAAAATAATGAAAATAAATCTCATCTTACACTAGGATAAGCAAAAATGTTGCACATTTCTGATATGTCATCAGTGTAATTAGCACGCATTAGCTCAGAGGGCTAATTTAGCTTGTTAATCATATTACATGAACATCACTGGTCACCCTGCACGCTTCACCAAGCCCTGTTCAAACTCTCAATCTCAATATGGGAAAAAAAGGAACAATTAGCCAAATATTTGTATCGAACAGCCACATCTGACACTGACATGATTCTTGATTCATGAGTCATGTATAGTCCATGTTAACATGCTACACTATGATAGTAAACATGCTGAACATTAAACCTGCTCATGTCATTGCAAGCATGTTAGCATGCTTCCATTAGCATGTAGCTAAATGCACCACTGTACATAAGAACAGCCACAAAGAGCTGCCAGCAAATTGTTTTTTTCACTATTTCAAACCTGTCTTCTGACAGGATGTAATGTGCTGTTGATACTTACAAATTATAAGAAAATATGGGACAATTTAGATTATCTACATCTGTCTTCCTGAGGTCTGAGGAAGGTCATAACAAAATGATGCTATTTTGAACCGATTATTTGTGAGTGTATTTAACAGTGTGGCGGAATTTGACCCATAACACAGTCAATGTCATTTTTTTCAACGTAGGAGGAAGGTTAAAGAAAAAGCAAAGGTTTATGTGCAAGGAAAGGAGGAGAGGAGAGTAGAGGGGAGGAGAGGAGAGGAGGTCTATGACGTCAAAGGGTAGTTGGTGGCATACATAGCCTTATCTGTAGCCTGTATCCCATGGTTACCATATGCCGAACACGGCTGGGAACCTGGGCCGGAGAAAGCAGGTTGACGCACTAGACACACACACACACTGCAGGACAGCTGGCACACCTCACAAATGCACGTTAACGCACCTATATGCGCACCGGTGTACCTGAATACAGCACTGTAACGTCTAGCTCAGACAGGGGGTGATGTTTCTAATTCCATCCTGGGTTAGAGAGAACACAGAAGGCTAATATCTGCAGGATCTCCAACTGGGAGAGGTAACACTCCTCTATCCCCATGAGATCATCCTGACGGAGAGAGATAGATCGAAAGAGGGAGGGAGACAGAGAGAGAGAGAGAGAGATACATCCAGAGAGAGGCGGAGAGAGAGACGCAGACAGACAGGAAAAAAAAAGGGAAAGACGGTCTGATACGGAGTCAAAGACAGAGACAGACAGAAGGGAAAATAGGAGGAAGAGAAAGCAGCACATTATCTCTGTGTAAGAGTCCTGGGAGGAACAGCCTGTTTGTAGAGTGATACCTATCAGCTCCCTGGCTGTCTCGGGAGATATTACTGCACTGTGGTGTACTTTACCCAGATAAAACATCCCTGCGTCTCTGATAGAAAGACTCAGACAGATAGTGGCAAGGTGAAAGGGAAAGTGGCAGAAAGACTGTCAGACAGATTGACAGACAAAAGATGGGCGGAATAGCTGATCACTTCCTTTTAAAAATGCATGTTACAGCATAATGGATACAATTATGCAGAATATGTCTTTTAGCAAATCCTTGTGTCAAAAGTTAATGCAGACATATGTAACATGATGTCCCAGCAAAAAGAATATTGAGGCTGTGTGGTGCAGAAGTTTAAAGTCCATCATATGATGTGTGAAACCAACATGTGTGTAAAGCAAACAAGAAGAAATCTGAATGCATACAGCTCTGTATGTGTTCATATATTCAGTTTGCTGTGTGTGCTTATTTGTATGTTTTCCCACCACATTATATTTTGGACAAGATTCCACCAGCTTGCAGCAGTCAGGGGGAATCACATCATCATCAAATCAAAAATGCATCAAGTTTTCCATATGGAAAGTAATTTTTGATGTGAAAAAGACTTCTGGGCATGAACTTGGAAGTTGGTTGTCACTTTGAGATTTAGTGATCTTCCAGACTATGCTGTTTAATGTCCCCCAGCCTCCCCACCCCCATTCTGATGATTCACCCTGCTGTGTGTCTGCCTGCCTGCCTGCCGTCTGTCTGTCTCTCAGTCTGTCGCGCTGCCTCCTGGGGGCCCTGATTGAATAACTAATGATTAATATCAACACAGCCACTGCCACGGCGACTGATTTACCGCACCCATTGATCCAGACCTTGAGCTGTCGTGAAAAAAAGGCGCAGATTGAACCGCAGGCAAGGTTTCGTGCGACTAAATTATCGGAGCCTGACAACCCAAATTCTGTGTGCATTGGTAAAAAAAAAAAATACTGCCCAGGACAGAACTTTTCATTCCCACGTCCAAGCATTAAATCAAATCATTTATTTAACCAGGTGTGTTATGAAAAATAAAATATAAGTCCAGGATTTTAAATGTATTCACACCTGGTTGCTGCCCAGTATGAATATAATGTCAATTCTTTGGCCGATGAGCAGCTTCATTTGAACAGTCGGGGATTAACTGCTTTTCTCCGGGGTGTTTGCAAAGCAGTTGCTGAGCAAAGATAGAGCACTTTACTCATACTTCTTTCTGCCAGGTTTTCTAAACCCAGAAATATGAAGCAGAGACTTTCTGGATAGCTGGTTAGCTTTTCTGAACATCAGGATAATGCCACACTGAGGTAACTCTTCACTGTTCTTAAAATATCCATCAAAACTGGGACTGAGAGTTGGAAAATTAAAAATTACATTGATTGATTCTAAAGCAAGCAGCTACAGTGTAGTAAAACTTGTGCAGTTGTGAGTACACATCAGATTTTTGTAGCAAAATCATTTTTTACCTTTCATCTCTGCAGATGAACTCTTTCATGTCCTTTCTCTTTCTTCTTTCTGGCTGTCTTACGTGATCAAATATTTTCTGCACTGCTGTTTAAAGTAAAAAAATGATTAGTCAACAGTAGATACCTGCAACCTGTATCCAGGCATACAGAGTTTGTCCAAACTGTCCGGCTGTGTTCAACAGAAAACTGGAAAACACTACAGAAACAATACAAAATGCCCAGAGTCACACGAGTGACCTTAAGAAGATGCAGTGCTCAGAAAACAAAATTGTATGGATGAAAAATGTTGACAACTTTGATAAACATAGACTAAAATGTTAGTTTTTCCTTGATACTTTTACATAAGTGTTTTATTGGGGATAAAACAGTCGGCCATTACACATTCAGCACCAGACACTAAGTGACATTGGCATTCATCAGAGGTCGTGTTTGTGGCCACCTGGCGCATATAGTTTCAGTTTTCACTCAGCTTGTAGTATCTGACCCTTTAGCTGCTAAACGCTCCATTATTTTCACCAGTAGACGCTAATTTTGTTTGTCTGCTGTTTGGTGCTGCACAGGTAGGGCAGAGTGGAGCTTTCTGCTGAAAACAGCTTCACAGAACATTGGGAACAAGACTGATTAGAGCAGTGAGGGTGAACCAGTACAGTGAAGTTGTGGGCCTGAAAACCAAACATTGAGCTGACACATGCTAAAATCATGCATGTATAAAGAGAAGTGGATACAGTGTTGGATACAGGGCAGCATTCATCTCTATGAAAGTTACTCAGTGGTACACAAAGCCAAAAAAGCTTGAATACTGTGATATGAGATTACCTGGATCTTTTGTGTCATGGGGCTCGTAGAGCAAGCGCCATAGAGACTTCCACCGGCCAGGTGGCTAACTCCAGTTTAGCCCTCTGCTAACTTGAATAGGGATGAAAATGATTTAACTGTGCAGGTCTTCGAGATTTTAGAAAAGGACTAGAAGGAAAAACATCCTGATAATGAAATGAGTTATATCACAGGGGTTGCGATGCACAAAAAAATGTATCCACTGATTTACAGAAATCTCATTCACAATGTAAGTTATTGAGAAAAAGTCATTTTGGGTGCCATAGCATCACATGACAGACCCAGATGTTGTAATTGCCCACTATGTTCTTGTTCCTGGAGACTTGGCTTTATCACTCTGTAGATCTAAGACAAACTACAGTCAGGTTATCAAGCAGTACAGTATGGTACAGTTCAGTTCGGTATGCTTTTCTGTTTCCACTGTGAAAAGTTGTGGATGGTACCACTGGAACTGTTCCTTACTGTCCCCATTTTTGGTCACCCCTCTGTTGGGGTACCTAGCACACAGATCTGATACTACAAGGTGGAGATGTAAACACTGCAGTCTGTTGATTGGTCATTAGCGGACGGTCACTCTGCTCAGGGCTGAGTTGTGGCTGGTCTTTCGTAACCACTGTCCATACCGTGGAGAGTTTTACATATATTAGTGAACTGTAACTCTAAAATAAAAGGATGTTTTGCTGTTTCGCAGCAGCTGTGGTCAGAGAAAAAAAAATAATTCACTGGGCCAACTGCAGGAGACTTTGGCTGAATCCCATTTCACCCCTTGGCCCTACCCCTTGGCCCTACCCCTCCGTTCTGCGCGTTCACGTGGAGGGGTAGGGGTGTCCCAATTCCCATTATGACGGAGGGGTAGGGCCAAGGGGGAGGGCTATGTACCCCTCCAAACGGAGATTTTCCCGAGGCACACTCCAAACGGAGGGGTACGACAGATTTCCCAGAATGCCTTGCAAGACCGACAAGATGGCTGCTTTCGGAAGTAAAGAAGTTCACAAATGTAAGTATTTTCTCCATTTCCTCCGACGAGCAGCAGACAACCGTAAAAAGATCCCAATAGCCCACGCAACAGAGATTACCACAGCTGCAGACGGCATGATTCCCCGAGCCTTCCGGCAAACGCTTGTCGCATCTGCCTACGTAAGACGCAGCAGCGACTACTGATGACGTACACGATTGTCAAAGGGGTGTCCCAATTCGGAGGGGTTGACTTTTCGGCCCTACCCCTTGGCACTCCGTTTCAAGGGGCAAGGGGCAAGGGGTAGGGCCAAGGGGTAGGGCCAAGGGGTGAAATGGGATTCAGCCTTTAAAGGTGGAATGCTTACTTGTAATGTTACTCAACATATGAGTTGATGACGTGAATCTATCAGCACACCTTACATTTCATTGTGACAACTTTGACCATTCCATTCATTTTTATTGTCTCTCTTGGATGACATACACTTTTAGTAATGAGTAGATCTTCAAGCATTTATGTATATTAATTTCGACCAGGTTATGTGAACTGTGTATGTTCTAATCCTCACTTAGACAAAAAAAAAAAGCGCTGCAGAGCGTTGTTCCTGTGGGCTCCAGAAGGACTAAATGCACAAATCTGCTATTTTTAAATATCCCATGGAGAGAGACTGCAGCCTGTTCTATTTTGTTCTGAAAATGTTGGCGTGCAGCTTTGTTCTGTAGACGATAAACAAGGTGCAGACTTCCCTTTGTGTCACCGGTGATAAGGAAATACAGCGAGTGACAACAACTCCACCCACATTAAAGGGTACTGTTTGCAGTGGAAACGCTGAGCGGACCTAGGGTCTAAGTACCATATCTGAAGGGTTACTTTTGATTTCAAAGGTACCATACCAAAAGCGATTGGTGGAAACAAGGCTCTAGGTTCTTCACTATGAGTGACCTCTTTCACATTATACATTTCATCCTTTGTTAATATAAAAAAAAATATTGATCGTAGGGAGTGACACCTCAGGACTTAAAAAACAACTACTTGTACCTAAAAGTATTAATACTCCAAAAGTTGAAGAAAACAGCCAAAAGGGGCTTGTTTTACCACGACTGATTAAGGACAATTTGCTACAGGCCTCATCTCATACATGAGCATTTCTAATTTCTAATTCAACGTCAGTCAGTGTCTAGCAGTCCAGAAGTTTTCTGATTACTTGATTACTTTTACATATAAATAAATGTTCGTTACATCTAAGCCTTTGATAATCAAGTTCATACAATACTGTTTAAGCCTATCGCCACCAGGCATAGTTCTCTGAATGTTGCAGTATACTGGAGTTGTGGTGTCCGTGGTGACTTTCCTGTGCTGCTGTGGCATAAGCGGTGTTGCGAGCTAATGCAGGCGTGAGCAGAGTCGACAGTGTTTTTGTAATTACTTTGAGTGCCAGAGGGGGGAGGCAAAAGTTTTGCACTCCGGCTTTAATTTTGTGAGCATTATGCTTTATTGTGCGTACTGCATATAGAGTGCTGCACCTCTCTGAGTTTCTGAGTTACAATTTCTTACAAGCTCAGTGAAATCTTATTTTGTAAAACGGTATGAATCATGATAACTGGCCTAATAATCTGCAAATACTTTTTTAGCTGTAAGAAAACTACATGCACATTTGAAAGTTGCCACAGAAAGGCTACTATTCAATGTAACTGAAGTCAATGTCAGAGTACTTTTCCTTTTTGAAGTGTGTGAAAAGCCATTACATTTCTATTCCCCTGAACACACCATGAAAAGTGAGAATCATCTTGATGGTAAACTGAAAGTGTGAGGGTAGAATGGTGGGTCAAGTTACAGGATGAAATTCTGATACAGGAAAAATCATTTAAAAAGCTGTATTATTACCCCTCACACAATCCCTTCTGCCTCGACTGTAGTAATCCTACACATGACACTTGGAAATATGCACACACACCCAACAGAGTCCTAAAACTGAAGAGTCCACAGAGAGGGAAGGAAGTGCCTGAAAAGAGGTTAAATGACATTACAAAGACAACCCAATTAGATTATGAAAGATATTCTTAACTAAATCTGAAACTCAATGATCAGTAATGGGAGTCCTGTGGCTTATAAAAGCCTTTCCCTGGGATAATCAGTCTCTCTCTCACCATCATTTCGCCTCGTTCTCTCTCACTCACTCACACACATGTGACACACACATACAGAGGGATTGAGAGGGCACCAGTCGCACTTAGATCTCTGCTCGCAATCATCAGCCAACTGTGGCAGCAAGTGAGAGCACCACCCTGCTACTTTGTTTGAATATCAATTGCCGGCCAGCTAGAGTTTTAGCTTGAAATTTATCAGGAAATGCCAAATTTATCCACCACACCAACTCAGTCTGGATCTGTTTATCTGCCCTGACACGGACAGCAGAACGTGTGAGGTCTTGGGTACAGCTGCATTTGCCATCTGTGTAACAAACTTACATGTTTAGAGGAGGGGTAGAGAAAGTAACCTTTCCATATACTGAAAACTCACAGCTGTGATGCTACATCTGTACCAGATTTGCCAGGAAGTACTTTGATGAACGTCGTGAAGAAGAAATTGCTGTTTGGAAACTCATTATTGTTCTTAATCATCACACACTCAAAGGTATGCTATGCAGGATGCAGGATTTCCCTAAAAAACAGTATATAGACTAGGATTGGTCTGATGGACGAAGCCATCTGTTATCATCAATGGCAGTCAGTCATCAATCACACCCCTGTCCATCTTCTCCTTCTTTCACACCAACACTTTGGCGCAGGTCTGTGGTGGCACTTGTGGCATTTATGAACTTAAAAAGTAGAAATTCTGATTCACATAAACTGTGAGCTGCCAGATGGGTGAGGTGATACCTCTTCTAGTGAAGGAGTTCGTCTCTGCATCATGCAGATTTGCCGCCGTTACTGATCAATATTACCTTTGAATTTTTTTAAATTTACTGCTATGTATATTAAGGATTCCGGTAAAAGGGTCAAAAGATAACAAAGCCTCCTCCCAAGTAAGTTATTAATAACAGTAACATTGCAATGCAATAGTCCACCTTCTCCTCACCTCTCTCTGTCACATTCTTTCAAACACACACATTCACACACACACGTGTGCTGCAGTGTTCAGTCCTTGTGTCTCTCTCTTTATCTCAGTCCTCAGTCCTGACAGTTGTACTACTCTAATGCATAAAGCTGGCGGTTTGCGGGTTGGGGCCAGGTGATTTATTAATGGTGACTGATGGACATCATCATATGCCAATTTGGTAGACATTGCCCAGCCCTAATATAGACTCATACAAAAGTCATTCCTCTCAATCATTATTGCCCATTAGAAGTGTGTGGCAGTCGATTTATCTGCAGAGACCCTGTCCTCTGCCTGTATGTCCTTACTTTATTCTTATTTTACTATGTTCAGGACATTCCTGGGGACAGGAATATGGCAGATATGGTTGGGACTTAAAAAAAGTTAGCAAGACTGGTTGTCAGACCGTAAGCAGCTGGCATCCAAGAAGAAACTACAAAAATCATGGACACATGGATCACATTGTCCCGTTTGAGATGTAACAGGTAGTTTCCTTCACATGTTTCATTTTCCCAACCCCTCTAGCAAAGATGATTAGCATGCTGTTACCCTTGGAAAATGCTGATTGTGATACAGGACCAGAGGTAGCACCCATAATTCTTGAAAGGTATCATGGGGGCGAGGAGTAAGGTGGCCAGCGGACCAAACTGGGATTGGCAGCGTTTACTCTCACTATTTTTGGTGATACTGTTTAGCCGACTATTCCTGCATAGTATACCTTTAATTAGCTCACTTTATTTTGGGACCCACACCAAGAAACAATGATACATTCATCCTGAAATAATTAACTTTTACCATATGAGTCATTTACATATAAGCTTTAAACATTTAATGTATAGGCTACACACTGAAAGACATGGCCCTTTGGTTCGTGAGTGAATGCATTTCTGAGTCTGTTCTCTTTTTTTCAACACTCTCTTACACACACACACACACACGCGCGCGCGCGCACACACACACACACAGTTCTTTCACGCTAACCTGAACAGCCCTGACACAAGCCATGTTCTCTGGATCATTAGCCTCATGTATGCTATAGATCTCACGGTGCACTGAGCTAGGGTCGAGTCAGCCACTCAGCCTGTGTGCGGGTATGTGTGTGTTGGCATGTGTGTGTGAGCACTTGTCCTCCTGTCTGTCTTGTTGTTTATGTCTACATTTTCTGTCTTTCTGTCCATCCAGCTGACCTGCAGATGAAAGCAAACTTCTTACACTTCATCTCCCTTTGATGCTTCTACAGTATCTGTTATCACAGAGTGTTCTGTTTGTGTATGTGTATGTGTATGTGTGTGTGTACTGCATATGTGTGTGTTGTGTCAGCATCGGGGCACAGCGCACACAGTGTGCATAGCAACAGAAAATGTCGATCCCCGTGTATTTTCTGCTTGCTCCAGAAGTTCCTTAATACAGCATCAATGGATTCACAATTAATCTCCAGCTCTCAGTCCCCGCTTTCCTGCGCTCTTTCACCTTCACTCACTCTGCTTCTCACCCCCTCACAAACACACACACACACACACACTCACAGATATACTGTTATGCCCCCCATATCTATCTTTCACTCCCTGTCTATTAAACTCTGAATAGGGTGACAGCAGAATACTGCCATTCTGTTGCAGTGTTTGATCAAGGACAGCCACAAGGCTGAAATGGGTGGTGTGTGCAGGTATGTGCATCTGTGTGCATGCAAGTGGATGAGAGTGTGACTAAAGATGTGGGAATATGGGAGTGTGTGTGAGGGAGAGATTAGTAAGATTACTAAGACATCTTTATAGTCTCTGTGCGGCTGTGGTGCCATCTTCTGGTAGGGAAGCACAACAGCTTTGACTTAATTATACAGCAAGCAGGAGACCTGGCTGAGACGATGCACATTTGCATTCAGAACACTCAAACAGGGCGAATGCGACATTTAAAATATGAAATGAAAACCAAACTCATAGATTAAAAAAAAAACACATTTATTATAGTGACAGACATCATAAAACATTTCAAATATTTGCTGAAATTGGGTTTAACATTTAGCATATTGGATAAGATGACATGAAATTTATAGTAAATGTACATTATACAGAGGACATAAGACAGTACTGTACAACCTGTAGAATATAGCAGCTTGCAACATCTTTCAGTGCGCACACACACACACATGCACACACACATTTTCTCACTCATATACAAACATAATGCAGCTGTAATATAAAGCCATCGCAATCAATTACACTGCTAAAGGAGATGTGTTAATTTGTTTCAAGGGCCGTTCAGTGATCTCAGTGAAGCATCCGTTACAGACAATGCAGTTACAAAGACTGTCCCTTCTTTTCCATGACAAAGTTTGAAGTGACAGACTTTGTGACGCTAATATCCAGAGTGGATTGAAATTGGAGGTCTGCCAAGGTCTGAGTGTGGGGAGATGATAATTCATTCAGCTCAGGCTCAAACATACACGCACACTCTCTCCTTCTGCAGTTTTCTTTTTGCATACTGACACTGCTGCAGAAAAACTTCCAAATAACAGATGCCTGGATGCATACACGCACACACACACACACACACACACACACACACACACACACACACACACACACACACACACACACACACACACACACACACACACATATACACACATGATGAATTAACACACAGGAAATATTCAGTTGTTTATAGAAAGAGCATCAATGTCACATTTTCTGCTTTTTTTTTGTTCAAATGCTGACCAGCCATACATTCCTTTCATCTACACAGAATGCAAAGAGCACATTCATATATACAGTCAGTGACTTTGCGATAACATTAAAATACTGAAAATGGAGTTCACTTTGGTGTTTCCGTACAGCGGACATCATTATGAGACGGAAACTTGGCTGAAAGCTGAAATGTAGATAACACACTGTACATCGTTTATCTGCCTTCCACGACATTAATTTCTCTTGTCATAGATCTATAAGACCCAAATCACCTTTAGAGTGTCACAAATACACTCATTAAAATACTATATACAGTAAGGACCACTCTATCTAATCCCCCTGGAGATGCGTGAAGCTTGACGAGAGTGCCCTTAACATTGCCCTACCACTGGATAGTTTTCTAAGTGGCCCATTGATGTACTCTACAAAGGGAGCTGCTGAACCACTGCACTTTGGTGTTCAAACATTCAAGTAATGCCAGGAATCAAGAGTATTCACATACACACATACCACTCTGGTGGATTTGCTACCAAAAGAAAAATCATGTAAAATGGATGAAACCAAATGTTTGCCTGGTCTGCTCCCAACTCAATCAAAAGAATCAGTTCAGGATGTGTTTAAATCACAGTGTTTCCCTATGTATTCATCTATTAAGAGTGCTCAGATCAGGTTCTTATTGATCTGCCGACTATGCAGGGTGGAACAACATAGAAACCAGGTGTCCTGAGTGCACAGCTGGATTTACACAAGTAGAGGCTCTAGGTTTGATTTAGTCCCCCTGGTTCTGTTTCATGCTCTATTGAGTCTCAGGGTTGGGGTAGTATTTGAAGACTTTGTAGATCCACTGTGTGTAGTAGGGCACATTGATGAAGATGCCAGGCTGGTTTGCTCGAGCACAGCCTCTGCCGTGGACGCTCACTCCCACAATAACCCTGAGCTCGCCATCCTGACACACAAGAGGGCCACCGTAATCCCTCTGCAGAAGAAGAAAGAGACAGCTCATTTTTGATGTCGCTTGTGGAGAAGTGGCCATCATCACTGTTTACATTTATGTCAGGGTCAAATGGAGGCAAATGCATTTTAAGCTCTCAGTGACAGACAGTACCATCAGTATTTGTGAACATGGACAGCTCTCCTCCAGAGCTCGAAACCACAAAACCAAAGCTTTGATCGCTGATGAAATTTAGTGCAACAGTCTCCAGCTGCTCTATTTACAACGGACTGAATACTAAGCCTACGGATTCAAAGAACATTTGTTTGAGATGTGGATCAAACTGAGCTTTGAAAGCTCTGTGTTGAACCAAGGCGCTAATATAGTTGAGAATTCACACTGAGAACAATTACTTTATCCAAAGGTCTAAAAGGCCTGCTCTTGTATACCAACAAGGATTGATCGCACCATATGAATTCTAGCGTGGAGTTTTCCTTCTGATCTGTAAAACAGTTATTTGGCCTCGTGTTTAAATGGTAAAACACCTCAGTGGGAAAAGAATATGAATAAGTAACAGTTTACCTCACACACTCCCTCATTCCTCCTGCCTCCTGCACAGATCTTGGTGTTGGTGATGTGGAGGCTCCCTCTGTGCATCTCTCTACACCTCGCATTACTGACAATGGGCAGGTCGACCGCCTTCAATATGTCATCGTGGCCAGTGCCTGAAAGAGTTAAAGGTTGCACTTTATTGAGTCTGTTCTGTTGTAGCATTTGCATTACAAATGCAACCATTGTACTGTAGAACGACTATGGTTCGGCATGATTTTGTTTGTACAGAAATTATAGCACACCTTTATTAAAAATATCAATCTTCTGTGAACCTGTCTGTATATCACGCCACCCAACAAGCACTTCTGAGCCAGAGTTGAGAAACATCTGGCCTAAGCTATACAGTAACCAATTATTTGAGAGAGGACTGTGTTACAATATACTTTTGCACCTCCAGAATGTACAGAATAATCCAGGAGAGATACAGTATATTACAGAGTTTAGTGAATACACAATATAGAATATCAGTACCTTTGGTCTCCCCCCATCCATACATTTTACATAATGTTCCTTCTGGGATGGAGCACCCAGCTATGGGTAGCTGAAGTGTATGGACATTGTCTGCAGGAAGGGCAGGCCTGGAAGTATTAAATCAAAACAGAAAAGCATGAGCAACATCACACACACATACACATACATATCAATATATCTTTGAGATTATTTTTCCAGGCACTCACTTAGACAGCCTTACGAGGGCTAAACTGGAGCCCTCAGGACCACATCTCACATGAGCTATGCTGACTTCCTGTCTCTTGGACCAGTCAGGAGCGCCCTCTCGAATATCTGAGACTCCCAGCCACACCCGATACTCGCTGAGGTCTGGAACACTGAAGACAGAGTTAAAGCTTAATAAAAGCATTCCACATTTATTACTCTCTACAAGCTCAGACTGACAAGGGCAGACAGTCACAACTGAAGAGAGTCGCTTGAATAAAAAGAAATATATATGAACTGAACAAATAAATCTTACATTTAATACACTGAGGGTTTCAAAGCAAATTGCAGCGACAGTTCAAGGTTCAAGCAAAAGGAAATAAACAACATTAACAGACAGCGAGCGCTGAATTTACCATGAGGAGAAGCACTGTCTGTCAGTGAGCACCCATTCCTCTCGTATTAGTGAACCTCCACACCAGTGCTGGGACCTGAAAAGAGCACAAAACACACATCAAGGAAGGCTGTGAAATACCAGGCACAAACTGAAATTATTTTGCCACTGTTAAAAACTTAAGTACTAAAGTATAAAAAATTTGAGGAGGGAGGGGAACAACAGTACTATGAAAACCATCCATCCATTTTCATCCGCGTATCCAGGGCCAGGTCGCGGGGACAGTGGGCCAAGCAAAGCACCCCAGACACCCTTATTCCCAGCAACGATTTCCAGCTCCTCCATTCCCAGGCCAGATGTAATATAGGTATGTAATTCCTCCAGTGTGTTGTGGGTCTACCCCAGGACCTCCCACCAGTGGGACATGCCTGGAACCCCTCTAACACGAGGCGCCCAGGGGCCATCCTGATCAGATGCCTGAACCACCTCAACTGACACCTTTCGACGCAAAGGTGCAGCAGCTCTACTTCGAGCTCCCTCCAGATGTCTGAGCTCCTCACCCTATCTCTAAGGCTGAGCCCAGCCACCTAACAGAGGAAACTAATTTCTGACACTTGTATCCACTATCTCATTTGGTCACCGCCCAGAGCTCATGACCACAGCTGAGGGCTGGGGATGTAGATGGGCCAGTAAATCGAAAGCCTCACCTTCTGGCTCAGCTCTGTCTTCACCACACCCACATCACGGCAAGCACCACACCAAACCGCTAATCCATCTCACCCCCCATGTGAACAAGACCCTGATATACTTGAACTCCCTTGCTTGAGGCAGGTAACTTATACCCAACCCAGAGGGGGCAATCCTCCGGTTTTCAGGCAGAGAACCATGGCCTCAGTCTTGGAGGTGCTGACTCTCATCCCAACTGTTTCACACTCGGCTGCAAACCACCCAAGTATCTGCTGCAGGTTACAGTGTGATGAAGCCAACAGAACCACATCATCTGCAAAAAGCAGAGACTCAATTCTTAGGTTCCCAAACTGGACCCCTTCCCCCTTCTCCTTCCTCTTCCTAACGATATGAACCTAACAATACAATTTTAGTCTGTAAAACCACATGACAAAATGTCATCTCAAACTTTACAGATGAAGTAGTGCAGGACCTAGAGTTTATATAATAAAATGTAGCATTACAGGGTAGACAGTGTATTTTAGAATTCTTGATAGGCTGTTTTGTTGCTGGCATTGTTTGGAAAAGAAGTAAAAGTTTTAGAAATGTCTATCTAAACTAAAATAGATATCATGAGCTACTGATGGATTATTAACGTTTCACATCAAGGGTGCTACTGTTTCGGAAACTATTTTAAACTCAACTATTTGCATGCATGTGCTTCTAAGCCCAGTGGAAAGGCCTCTGAAACAGCATTTGAACCCTCAACAGAAAACACAAACGAAAAGAAAAAAACAATTCCACTGAATTTTTTTATGAATTCAAGGGTGGTCTGGGCCGGATGGCCTACTGTTCTTCTTCAGTGGTGGAGGAAAATGTGCAGAATATTAAATGTGTCTCCGTACCCTTTCTGTATGCTGACCATCCAGCTGCCATCTGATATGCCCACAGGATATCCTCCCACAATCCTGGTTCTTTTATGGACAAAACACCCCCCAGAGGACAGCTCACCTGGAGAAGCAGAAACACACAAACACACACACACACCAATATTTTTATATATCTCATGTCGTATAATGCGCGTTTCACACATAAATATGTACTCACAGGCACGACACACTGTAGTTAACAGTGACATATTGTTTACACTGTCACAACACAAGAGGCACTTGAGCTGCCTAATGATCCGCCATAATCATCATTATATATAAAACATAATGACGAGGCCATTCATTAAGGTAATTATTGAATGTGTTTATATAACACATGTGTCATTTAAACTGTATACCCCGAGAGATTGAGGGGTTCATTCTCTGTTCTTGAGTTATTATGTGCAGAAGAACACAAACACACACACACACACACACACACACATGCTGCTATACACACACACAAATACACAGAAACAGATGCCACCATGACAGCCTAATGTCCTGCATTATGTACCATGATGGCTGGACATTAAAAGGACTTCACGAGGTTCTGAAAACACGACTACTCGCCTTGGAGGCTATCAAAGACAGATCAGCAGCTGAGCCACTTGCAAACACAGACAGACAGACGAGTAGACGGAGACACTCACCCAGTGGAATGGTGTTCTGTGAAGCATCACCTGCAGAAAGTAGAGGAGACAAACAAGGGATCAGGGAGTATTAACTGATGCAAGATAAGAGGCGACCTCACACTGGGGTGCAAATACGGTGGCCGCCACGGCCCTTGTGTTTGTCTGCCATGTCATGATCATTATTTTTAATCCGGAGGGCTTTGACTGAATGTAGCAATCCTTAAAGGACCATACCACAGTATGCAAGTTTTAGGCAGATCATTTTAATTGAATTTGAATATACTTTATCTTTAGTTCCAAGCCAGCAGTTGGTCACCATTCATTTTTGTACAGTGTGAAAATAAATTAGCACACTCTCATAATCTGCTAATGTTGTGTAATCCATCAAAGTAAACATCAAGGTTCTACTAATTTGGTGTCAACATTAAATTATTCTTGCATTTTCATGCAGATTACACACATGACTGCACTGCATTACCCCACAACAGTAATGGAACTTTGACGAGGTAACAGCAGAGAGAGTGTATTAAAATTTCTTAAACATAGCAGCATTGTTTGCAAAATTATTAGCTGTGATGTGAAGAATATTTGCACTGTGTAGTAAACATTCAAAGTCACTGGTATAGTCCTGTAACAGCTGATAAAAGTTTAGCATGAAAAATGGATGTTTATTGGCTAGAAGACTTGTTGATACCTTAGTTATTTTGACATAAAGACTATGCCACCAATATAGAGCCAAGATCGAAAACACACACACACACACACACACACACACACACACACACACACACACACACACACACACACAGACAGTCATGATGCCTCTGGCTCTTGGTCCATGTGGGAATAGTTAGAAGGAGAACCTCCCCTGTCTTCCTGATGAGTTGTGAATCTCCTCTGACACACACTGACCTGCAAGCGTAGACAGATCTACACACTGCAAATAAAGTGTGTATATATACGTGTGTGCGTGTTTGTGTGTGTGTGCATGAGACAGACATCCAGACGGAGCGCAAACAAATCTACACTAGCTTTGTCTCAGACCAAGAAGAATGAAAAACTTTCAATTTCACAGTGTCACAGATTATTTTCCCCAACTGAGTGTCTCTATGTGTGATTGCGTGCGGCTTGCATGTACACACCTATACACCGTGCACTCACATGGTTTAACATTGCAGTAGTCCCAGGGAATGGCAGAGTTGTTGGTGTAACACCAGGGACCATGTTTGTCTTTATCAGGGTTTCTGCAGTAGTTTCCCTCCAGGCTAGCCATCAGCATGCCACTGGACAAACACACAAACATAAAAGATCCAATAACTTATCTTTCATCAACATTAAGTAAGCCCAAAAGACAATTTTCAAAACAAAAGGAAGTTTTTTTTTCCCCTTCAAGTAGACAATCCGGCTGTTGATGAAAGTAAAAAGGATTTGCTGGTGATTTATAACCATTAGTAATAGCTGAACAAATTTTGCCAGATAGGATCTGGACTGTAAAAACTACGCAGCTGTGTAGGCTCCGTCCCTCTGGACAAGATAAGGAGGTGATATGCAAAGGAATTACTCACTGAGACAGTATGTACCCACCTACATGCACATATCTGATACATGCTCATGCAGACATATCCCACACATGGAATATTCTCATAAGAATTTTAAAACCACAAACAGAACTCTTTCCCACACTGAATTCCTTGACCGATAAGGTGGAGAATTGTGAGGTAAAGCTGGGTACCGAATCACAGCGATCCAGTGTGCTGTGTTTCTTGCAGCTAGCATAACAGCCAGCTCTCACTGTGACTCTCTAACCCTGACTTTTGACCCCTGGGCAGGAGCCAAGCGGTGGAGCTGATTGGCTTTGAAGTGTTCCTACAAAGGAGGGGTTTGGGGTCAGAGGTGAGGAGTGAAGTGTATATCCCCCAGCCAAGTTATCACTCGGAGTCATTCCTGCTGAGTTAGGTCATCTTCAGGGAAACACTTCTCTAGCCATTAGGAGATGCTGGAGAGGCGAGTCACGGCACCCGCAGGAGCCGTTTTCTCCTCTGAGGAACAGGAGGCCCGACTTGATCCGCTAACAACAATAAGACGTAACTAGAGGTCAGTATTGGGGCACCTCCCCGCACTAACCACCACATCTCAGGTTCGCACACATGGTTCTGGAAAACACAGACACATTCCCCTGCACACTGAAGCTGTCATGCACAAACTCGTATCACAAAGAGCTAATTTCCCAAGAATTCTTTCTCCTGTTGAAACCCATGAAATTTGCTTATTTTCTGCTCATTATCAGTGATTTCCTTTGATCCCACTGAGCTTAAAGAAAAAAACCCTCTACACAACGTTAGACTCTCCCTGATGGGTTACATGTACTTGAGCTGTGTGACATCTTGATCTCTATTTTAGGCAGAGGCGCTTGTCTGCAGTTTATTGATGGTGCAGATCTGTTTTGTACATCTTTGAGGAGTTTGGGAAAGTTATTAGGTTAGAAAGTAGCAGGGATCCAGCCGGCTGACCTGTTGCTGTGGTTTCTCCAGGGACCACAGGGAAGGTTTGATCTAGTCCTTGACTGCTCTCCTTGGTAATTCTCCCCAAAGCCTTCATAGCAGTCTGTATTTGGACAAAAAAAAGGAAGTAAAATGAGACAGGCATACTTTATGTCTCTATGAACAGACAGCTTTGAACAAAAAAACACGCACAACAGGCAGTACTCAGCATTACAAAGCTTCTGTAAACCTTCATCACCACAACAATAGTTTTTTTGTGCAGTCTTTGTCATGCAGTATTGTCATGCTCCAGACTATTAAGAAAAAACTAGTCAATTAAATGCGGAGGAATAAAAATAACCATTAGTTTCTGATCTATCGTGGTTGTCATTGGATCTGGAATACACAGAGCTGGGAACACAAAGAAGTCGTCTACAAAGATGCCTTAAAAAACACGAGTCGTAAATAAGTTTTAGATGCTGTCTGTCACCCTGCATCTCATTTCTATATGAGAACGTATTCAACCCTCCAGGGTAGACCACAACGCAACCTCAGAGGGGGTTTGTAATCCCAATGCAAGGCCACATACCCTCAAAGACATGTCGCTAAGATCCCTTGGGAAATCTGCATTTGTGTACTCAGCCATAGATCTACATCTTTTACTTCAAATCTCTTGCTACCCCAGAAAGACTCCCATCCAGCACTAATCCTTCCACTCCATCTTTCACTGTCCAGTGAGACCTGACGATCCTGAGCCGCTGTCAGAGTTTGTTTATTTGAGACGAGGTGGTCAGTCCTTCCCACAGTCCTATAGGGCTACACTACTCCGCAGGGATGAAGAAAACGTGGTTACAAGCCAGTGAGTGTGGTTTCAGGGTCTCATGTGAACTTGTCCACAAAATATGAAAATGTGGACTTGCTCTGTGCTCGGGATGTAGTGAAAATCAGCTTTCTCCTCGCTGTTTTTAGTGTCGGATAAAGCTGTTGAGTCTCTCACCACTGACAGCCTTGTTTTGGGTGCCGCACTGAGGGATGTTGGTGCAGAACATTGTGCGCACTCTTGGGTCCGTAGTGAAGCACCACGGGAATTCTTGGCCATCTGGATTCCGACAGTAGTTTTCTCTCAGGTCCCTGGAAAACACAGAGAAAGTCATCCTGTAATCTGCTCGCATATAAGTGCATGCAGGTGGGTGAGTGAGTGAATGGTGTCTGACTCACTTGCAGGGGTAGGCTTGAGGTATGAATGTGTGGTTATGGGGATACTGAGAGTCCCAGCGTTGGCAGGTGAGTCCAGTGGGCACCACATCCACCGTCCCTCTATAATTCTCTCCTCTGCCCTGGTAACACTCGGTTGTTTCCACCTCATTGTTTTCAGGAGGTGTTTCTGTGAAAGAGCAAAAATATGTTAAGGGGTGGGCATCTTTGGTCAGGGCAACATAAGGCTTGTTTGTATTCCCTGAATAACTTAGGTGTATAGGCAGATAAAGGAAATAGTTTGGTGAAGAACTCATCATAGTTCTTCAGCCTTTCCTAACAACCACAGCTTGTCCTAGTTTTACAGTGTAATAAAAAAACAAGTATAGTAGTTAAGACGCTAGATCTTGTGGTTCTCTAGTTAACACAAGAAAGGTGTTTTCACACCTTTCATGAACATTACCCTTCCAAAAAGCTTTTTATTTCCACATTTGCTTGCCATGCCACTCTTTTCTCACACACATTCACTCAATGAACTTTTAAGCATCGTTAAAACACTAATAAATGAAGAGAACAACACACTAAACAACAGGTAGCTAGTTCCAGCACGAATTTTCATGTAATTGCAGTACCCCCAGAATTTTTTTATTCTAGGGTTGGCCACATGGGGCCACTGAAAATCTTGCACAAGTTAAAAACCAAACCGAAGGAATCCCATCTAAGGGCTACCTCCTGAGAGTCCGAAATTTGAATCATTAGTCGTAGACTCCTCAGTCAGCTGCATTTCCAGGGGACGTATCCATCCCCAGATTTAGCTGTACAATGAGTTCTCCTCAGTCTCATGCTGCTCTTTGGTACAGGCAGCTGCCCGGAAGAAGAGATGCTTTGCCTGGTCAGGTTTTGCGATAATGTTACCTTCTGTCTTCTGTTTAGAAGTGGTGAATATATAACTCACAGCAACTTAATTTGACATAGTTTCTGGCTTTTGTTTGATATCTAGTGTAAGCAAAAAATGTTGTTGCACATTTCCAATCCACCCTTAGTGTAGTTATCTTGTTTACTATGGTATGTGAATGGCACTGTCACAATGAATGTCCTGCTAAACCCCGTTCAACCTCTTAAACTCTAACTTTTATAAAAAAAAATAATGAACAAGTAGTCGAATAATCATATTGAACAGCCAAATCTGATTCACTTGACATAATTCTGATTTGGATACAGCCCTATCCCATACTGACATACTTTGGTTTCTTATTTTACAGTTAATGTTACTAATTATCTGATGTGCATAGACTTATACCTGTACAGTTACCATTTTGAATTCCAAGACAATCCATATGTTAGATGATTCTTCAAATTAGCTGGCTGTTCTTTGACGTTAAGGGGCAAAACATTTACTGGAAACATGTCAAGTTTGGGGGAGAGTTCAAGGGACCTCTTCGAAAATGGCCATGCCAGATGTTACTGTACCAAAATTTACCCTAACTTGGAAGCGTTATTTAGCCCCCTTCCCAACAAGCTATGCCACTCTGGTTGCTACCAATGAATGCCTTGGGTTGTCTAGCTTTACAATAAATACGAATGCCTTTGTTTAGCTTAAAAATGAGCATGCCAAAGTCTCGTTAAGACCCCCTTGGCCCCCACTGTCCCCCCCTTTGGGCCGCCACTGTGTGATTGTACCAAAATAGAAAAGGAAGTTTATCAAAAAGAACCTGACCTGCTAATTCATGCTGCAATTTGCACAGAAAAGGCAAAGCCACAGATAAAAGCCAAATTAGTTTGAAATAATGGATGGAGAGATATGGGAGACTGTGAACTGCAGAGCGAGTTAGAGGTGAGTGAACTCTGTAAGAGCAAGGCGAACTTCAGATGAACTGTGGCACTGCACTGACACCTTGATGGACCGGACTATATATTATAGAATAATATTCTACATGACACATGGCACATTACACATTTTTCCATTTGCCTGCTCTTCTTTTATTATTTCTCCCACTCACACACGTGTTGTAGAAATCCCAACTCCGGTCGTAAAAATCACACAGTGCAGGATTTTATCTCCCAGCTGTCAACACCAAATGGTCCAGGCTGTAACAGACAATTTGCTCTTATCAGGAGTGATGCCCAAATCAATTGGCCAAAAAATTCCAGTGTGTTCGCACCCTCGGGTCTTAAAGTGTTTCCATAAGGGTTGCAAATACTCCCCTTTATCTGGTTATAATCAGGTTGTTGTAGTGCATGTACAAACATTACAAACAATAATGAATAGTAAAATGATTTAGCGCTGAGGAAACAGTGTGACAGTGCTTTTGACAAGACGAATGGCTAAACAGCCTCAATGTTTTGGCCACCTGCTTTCCACAGAACAGCTCACTCTACGGATTAAGAAGACACACAATATAATGAGGCTGATATGGCCAAAATTGGAAAAACAAGGCAGGAAATCTTATCTGCTCCACTTTTCTTTATAGAGGGGCTGCTCATTACGCACGAGTTGCAAAAGTTCATTAGCCTGAACATTGTGCATGATTGTATCTGACCATGTGCAACGCTGCAGTTCTTCAAGACTCTAAACCAGACATTTTTCTGTCCATACAATATGTCTAAAAATAGATATGCACCAGTTGTGACAGTAAACAAAAGAGCAGGCCTTGACAAAAGAACACTTTGTCTCTCTGTCTCTTGCTCTCTCCACTCTGCCTTGTTTTGATTAAGACTAACTGGGTCGTAAACTTGGTCTGTTCCCAACAAACTCCCATATCAGAAAGAGAGTCAGAGAGAGAGACACACAGAGAGTGCAGGAGGGGGAGACAGTTTTTAGAGGGAGAAAAACAGGGGGGGAACAGTGAATCACTGGGTCCACATGGAGGAGTGCCATCTAGTAAACATGGTGCCAGGACGGCTGATGATTCTAGCAGGCAAACAGGCCAGTCGCAGACCCAGGAGAAAGAGGCTGAGCCCAACAATAACACCAGAGCTCTCTCTGTTTTATGTTCTCGAGGACCACAGTGGCTGTCTCAGTGACTCGTCACTGATTGTAGGTCAGCTAAGAGCGTGCAGTATCTGCTGATGCATTACTAAGTATAGACACCCAAAACACAAAGCCAGATGTGACACATACACCTAGCTCTTACACATCAATCACACTACTTATGGTTAGTCTTTGAGGTGTAATGAAAGCGATCTGCTTGTAGTGTGTGTGACCCTGGTGTTGTGTCTGTATGTGTAACAGGAGGTTAATGTGGAGCAGTAACTGAGCCCAGTGCAGTTTGACCACCACACATAAGAGCTGGCATAGAACAATAAACAGCAGTCCAGTGGCGCAGGGGAAAAATAAACATTCTTGCTATTAGAGAAGACATAACAGAGAGCCAAACCAAAGAAGGGAACCGTGTGTGTGCGTGTGTGTGTGTGTGTGTATTCCAAAGTATAAGCCAACGTGGGGGTAAAGGAGTGGTAAAATGAAAGGTACAGGAAGCTGTAAATCCTGGTGCCGTCAGTCACACTTCATGGGCCTACACAGCACACAAACACACCCACGCACAGACGTGCATAGATTTCCACTTAATATGCATTACGTTCAACCACACACAAACAAACATGCACGCATGCTTACCACAAACTTTGATGTTGCAATACTCCCAGGGTGTGTTTGGGTCCGTGGTAAAGCACCAGGGTCTTTGGCGTCCGTCTGGGTTTCTACAATAGTTATCATCCAGGCCCTTGTCAGGGTACCTAATACAAAACATGCGGTGTAAGAATTTTAATGTCTCGACAAAAGTGATATGAGTGAAAACAACTATCACACTGTTTCACCGACCCAAAGTACAGCTCTCAGACTTGAAGTTAAGTTGCACAAAACACTAATTGTCACGTTTCTGAAAGCCCAGAGGTACTGGAAAAGAAAATCATATGTCCACGTTCCTTATGAATCCTTAGGAGAACAGAGTAGAAGTGGAGAGACAATTCACTCTTGCACGCAACTGAAGCATAAATAACTGGAATGGTGCAAGGACTCCATCTGTGAATCTGTTCAGAGCTCAGGGGAGTGAGGAAGATAATAGGCTGCACCACTACAGGTGTTCTACAGTAAGTCATCCCAAAGTCCCGCATCCCTCCAGGCCTCCAGCCTCCAGGCGTGCAGTATCAGGCTGTGGGACCCTCTCATTACATTAGTGCTATGAGCAGTCTGGGACCTCGTTTACACAAACACTGGGATGATTAAGGATGTGTTAACGAGTCCCCACTAATCCAGACCACCTGCCATCCGACTAGCTGGAACATTCTCTTGACACGGACGCACGCGCACTCAGCAGACGTGCACATACACAAACAATTAAGGAATATACTAATACAGCCTAAAATATATGGCCTCCCTATAATAGGTATAAGCTTATCTCATGGCTGGGCATGAGTTTGCTTTATAATTTACATAGAGAACTTAAAGGAATTCGGACCAATTAAGTGAGTGAAAAGTTTTCCCAGCAAAGCGTTGCTAAAAACATACAATTACACACTGAATTCTGATAGCATTCCTTCAGGGAAAGGCACCCTGGCTGACTTTAAATCACTCCAGAGTCGGTGCACCAAAACCACATGAAATTATTGTGCGAACTTATTATTACATAAAGTATTCTCATGCTTTTTGCTGTAAATGTTATGCATCCATGTGTGTGGGCTTAAGTGTGATTGAGCATGCACAATTTGGTGTGGTGCTAAGTGATGCAGATGCATGTGTGTGTGTGTGTGTGTGTGTGTGTGTGTGTGTGTGTGTGTGTGTGTGTGTGTGTGTGTATTACCGCTTGGGGTGGTACAGGTGTTTGTGTGGATCATCCAGGTCCCAGCGCTGGCATTCCTTTCCACTTTCTGTGTGGTCCATGGGTCCTCTGTAATCTTCCCCATTACAGTTCATACACTCAACTATGCAGCAAAGACACGCACATGCACACGCAGACACATACATCCACAAACACACAGAGCAACAGATTAGAGGGACACAGAATCAAACTATCAAATATTCACTTGGCAAAACAAAAAGACCTCCAAAAACATAGAGAGCACAGAATGAAAATCAATCATGATACTTTTAGCGATACAGCTATGGGTTGACAAAGCAATAAACTTGGACATAGTGGATCATCAAATTTAAAGTAGTATTTCACTGCTGAAAAGATGCTCTTTCTTAAAACTAGGTTGCCGATGCAATAGAGAGACGCAAGTACTTTTGAAATTGGTGCTACATGACCAGTAAAAAAAGAGAAAAAGGGGCTGTGGTATTTGCTTTTGATCAGGAGGTGGAAAAAACTACAACTACCACAATGCACTGCACCGCATCGGACCAATAAATGCTCCCACTGGTGTGAGACGTAATGTGGGCTTAGCCATGACGAATACTAACGATAAGCAAAAATATGTTTCTGAAAACATTTTAGATGAGACAAAGGCAACACAGTAAACAAACTGTTTTTTTTAACCATTTGTTTTTATAGCCTCCATTTTAAAATACAGGAAACAGTATAGCACCGACTTCTGTTCAGATATTTTTGTATTGCAGCCCAACAGTGCACTAATATATATTTCCAAGGAGATTTTAGGTGAGAAATAGGCAATGCAGTAACAGAATCTTGGTTTATATTTGATCAGCACTGCCTAGTTTTACAGTTTGACCAAAGTTTGGTCTGAGTTTAAGACAGAGTGAAAGAGACGGGCTGGTTTCTCTCTGGATCTGCTTCTATACTCTTTGTGTTTGTGGTGGTGGGAATACAAAAATGTGGCTGTATCATCTGTACTTGGCGCAAGAGCTCTAGAGCCAGCAAGAGATGAGCAGGGAATTCTGGGCGCTGGTAGAATAGAGGGAAGTTTACTACGGTTCATTTACACATATAGCACACATTACATTGTGTTACGATACACAGCTGGTCGAAAATTGGCAAAGTATACCTTTAATTTAAAAAAAAGACCCCCGTAAGAAATTGAGAGCTCAGAATGAAGATAAATCATGGTACTTTTCGAAGTGTAGCTTTGTGTTGACAAAGCAATAAACTTGGACAGAGTGGATCGTCAAATTTAATCACATAATTTTCTGCCCCAAAGTGCTTATCCAATAAAACTTTTTATAAATTCTTAAGAGATCTCCCTGAAGCTCAGACATTATATACATACACTTAATGTAAAGATCAAGTTTATGACAGCAGAGATCTCTTTGATGTAGAGAAGGCACCACTCTTTGCATGTTGACTGGTACACACTCTAGTGTAAACAACAGAGCACAGAGATTAGAAACAGATGTTTATGAGTCCACTGCTGTCATGACAGAGCACTTTTAATACCACTGGCTGCATGCGTATGTGTATTTGCGCACGCCATGTTTTCGTGTCCGTGTGTATGTTTCCTATTAGGACCAGCTAATTTCTGGAGAAAGCCTTCCAGTCGTTTTCTTCTGAACGAGCGCATGCTCTTTATCAAAATATAAAGTCATTATCTCTGTTGTACAACTTGTGATAACCCAGAGGGACACCACATGTGAGTTGGAGAGCAAGAAGGATTCCCATCCCGTCTTATCGAGCCACAGCCTCTTCATTAAGGTGATCCAGTGTCATACATGCACAGGAAACAACCCGTCTGACAGCACGAATCCCCGGGGATTAGATAACAGAGGTCATTATCATCCCTTTCTTCAGGGAGACATCAGCGTCTGACAGTAATATTGTGTGATGTAACGTAGAGGCCGAAACACCGGTGGGAAAGTGTTTTTCTGTCATCACGAGTTTTACTTACACGGACCCATAACTCGCACTCAGCAGTTACATTCTGCGTGTGCCACAGGGATGAATGAAATAGCTAACAATTTATCTATAGGAGACGACAGGGGATTAATATCCTCTAACATTCCAACGCCAGCCTCTTTAGGTTCAAACCATTTACAAAAGCTGAACCTGATGGAATGAGAGGGGACAGCATAAACTGAACCACACACCTGGAAACGGCTGCAGCTGGCCTCAGCAAATAAAGAAAATCTGTGTCCCACACATACATACGCACACACACAGATGTAGAGCACAGTTAGAGCCAGCATTGCTTATTACAAGGCACTGTGTGATTGCCTAATTTGCCGCAGCACATTTCAGACTATCAAGCCTGAATTGGTGAGGTAATTTGCAATGTGGAATGGGCATTATTTTAAGATAAATGTCCTCTCAAACTCATACAGTACAGACATATTTTGTGTTTGTGTCCGTGTGTGTGTGTGTGTGTGTGTGTGTGTGTGTGTAGCCTACCCTGTGAACACTGTGGTATGCCGCACTCCTGGTGTCTGAGGTGTGGCCGGGGGTCTGTGGTAAAGCACCATGGGCCAACGGTGGAGTTGTCTGGGTTGCGACAGAAGTTTTCTCTGAGGTCCTTCTTCCTGAACCTCTTAGACATGAATCTGTCAGGAGCAGAGCCGCAGTTACACAAACAGACACATGTACTGAGAACGGTTGCCAAGTGTTTCAGCTGGCATGCAGAGCAACTTCTTTTGAAAAACACCCAAGGTCGCAGATTCTGTTTTTTTTTTTATTCATCTCTGGCAGAATGACGAATCCTCTACTTATTTATAAGTGGGCTGCTGTTTAACTCTGATAGCTGCAACCTGCCTGTAAACACCACCACTGAAAATTAACAAGTGTAGAAGTAATTGATGGCAACACTTAAGGGTCAAGCGGTTGATGACATGGTGTTATTAATGAGAGAAAACAAATTAATGTGGAGAAGCAATGTTAGTTTTCCATGAGGCTAGTTCTGAATGTAGTGTAAACACACTGACAAATGACTCATATCTTCTACATCAGGGAAGCACATGGCCGTGGTCACCGGTTGCGATGATGGACATAGTGTAGTCTTTGAGTCAAGCTGTGTTTTTCCACATGATGATGAAAAGATAAAGTTCTGAAGTAGTCTTTTAGTGGAGTGGGTAATGACAGTTACAGAAATGAGAAGGCCTTTGCTGGGCAATCAAAAAAGAGGAGAAATCTTTCACTGATAAAAATGCAATTTGTTCTTGTGTGTGTGTGTGTGTGTGTGTGTGTGTGTGTGTGTGTGTGTGTGTGTGTGTGTGTGTGTGTCAGAGTTTCCCAAGCCTGTAAGCTGACTGATAAAACATACAAAGCGCCTGGGTTTAATTACCTGATCTACAGAGACATTAATAGCAGTGTGATAAAGCAGGTTCACTGGAGGTACAAACGTTCGCTGCCCTCTTTGATTCGTCTACTGCAGCGACATCTCACTACAAAGCCTTTCAAAGTCATTTAATACCTCTGAGTAGTGGGGAGTGGAGACAGAAGGAGGTAGCATGCGGTTCAAAGATAATGAAGGTCTAAGATGAGGTGTACGTGTTGTTTCTCTGATGGTTATTAATATCTGGCAAGTCTTAAACTTTGTTCTTATTTTACTGGTATGTTCTCTGTGTTTTTTCAACACTGTCCCTTCACTTGACACAAAATATTGCAGTCTTTTTTTTATTTTAACATAGGTGATGGGAAAAGATAATACACTGCATGGCATGTGTGTCTTATTGTCATGTTTTAGAAACCATGATGGCATTATTTTTCCACTTTAAGGAACAGTGTGTAAGATTTAGTGGCATCTAGCGGTGAGTATTGCAGTTTGCAACAAGCTGAAACTTTTCCCGCGTGCCACACATGAGCTCCCTGGATAGGATTCCTTCAGTTTTCATTGTTCAGGAGGAAAGCCGAATAATCCGAAGACGTCTCTTCTTCTCCTAAACAATCAGGATTTAAACCAGTAAAAACACTGAATAAAGCAGTTTCATGTTACAAATCAGTGTTTTTCTGATGCTGTTTGGCTCGTTGCAAGTGGGCTGTTAGCCCAGCATCTGCGAATGTGTGCTCCTCTGATAACTCAAGATCCAAATGCTCAGGAGATTTTGACCAGGAGCTGACTTATCTGAAGAAGCCTCTTCCTCTCCAAAACAAACAGATCAGGTGATTTAAACTGGTAAAAACACTGAATAAAGCAGTTTCACATTACAAATCAGTTTGGCTCGTTGCAGATGGGCTGTTAGCCCAGCATCTGCTAATGTGTGCTCCCTTTTTTTTCTCTGATAACTACAGATCCAAATGCTCAGGAGGTTTCTACCGGGAGCTGAATTATCCGCAGAGGTCTCTACCTCTCCAGGACAAATGGATCTGCGATTAAAAACCTGCCAAAACACTGCATAAAGCTGTTCTGTGTTAAAGGATGAGTGTTTTTCCCACACTGCTCATCAGAGTGTCTGAGTACAGTGGCTAACATAAAAACTCCAATGACCCTATCTAGAGCTGGTGTTGATTTGTCTGTTCTGGGCTATGGCAGAAACATGTTGGTGCCATCTATCAGACTCCATGCATGAGGACCCTGCTCCCTATGTTGATATAAACAGCCTATTCTAAGGTAACAATAACACAGCAACTCATATCTTCAATTGGTTATACAGTAAAGAAAACATACTTATTATGCTATATTCCATCTCTGCCAATATATTGCCCTAAATCCTACACCCTGGACCTTTAAAATAAACTGCATCTACAGTTGACTTAATATGAGACTAAATACTTTGTAGGGCATTTTGTGAAGGATAAACACAGTTATCTTGTAGCTTACCAGGCAATTAGTGCTAACTTTCATAATCCTATAGAAGGTATTGTTTCGCTTGCATCTTTTGTCTTTAAACTCCACTTAATTGGCCCCCTTCTCTACGCTGCATCAGAAAGTAAGCCTGCCTATTGAAAAAAGAGCTTTATCTGGGAATTTAGCTGAGGGATGTACCTAAAGCTTAACCAAAAGCTGCATATTAGATATGATCCTAATCCCAGAAAAACACACCCACACATGCGCACACACACACCTAGATAAACAGTAGGGGCGCAGCAGGAAATGATCTGTGACTCTGTAAAGCGTTACAATGAGGTCAGATCTGATGAATGACTGCTCCCAAGAGCCTAATCAACCCCTAATATATCATACTCATATACACACACAGACACATACAGACTAGCCTCTAGCTACTAGCTAATTGCATCACTAACAGTAAGAAGCTGCTTTAACACCACTTTGTTTGACACTGTGGGGAAAATCAGATTCTTACTTGTGCTCATGAGGAATAGGAGAGGCCCAAGCCTGGCACAGGATCCCGCTCACTGTCACCGACCTCCGCCCCCTGTAGCTCTGACCTGTACCCACAATGCACTCCCTCACATAGTCTGTAAGAAAGAGAGGATGGGGAGAAACAGGGAGACAAGTTGACAGCGAAAGACAGCGAGTGAGTGGGATGAGCCAACAACCTGATCACTGTGTTGTGTACACAGAGCCAGTATGGATGATGAAGAAAACAGACAGAAGGAGATGTTCAGCTATAATGCAGAGCTTAACAAGGACGTGACAATGCCAAAAGCCAAATCTGTTTTCCTAATCTTCTGCAAAACATTTGGATCCAGTAAAATAGGCTACACAGCTTGCACGTTCACTGTTGTGGTCAGTCAGAGTCAAGTGGGATGGGGGTTTCCGTCGTTTACACAAACTTAATGACAGAAAATGAACCATAATGTGCTGCGACACAATAAACACGACAATGGTCCTTGCCCTTCCTTGTCTTGATTTTAAGGGATGGCGTCACGACAAAGCTGCAAACACTCTGAAAATGGGTATTTATAGAGTTATAAAAGTATCCTGCATATATCAAAACAAGGAGTGAACTAAAGCATTATTGCTGATTAGAAGTGACACTGTGTTTTGAGGTTTTTCAGACATATTTCCAGATATGGTGACAGGAGGAGACATCACTTTAGTATCGGCCGGTAAAGAGGAAAAATGGAACAGCAAAGGGCACCTTTCTTTTGATAGAGTTGGTAGTTGAAGTCCTGTTGGCTCTGAACTCCTGGTGAGTTCCTGTCGAACGACAGCCACTGGCATTTCCTGTTTTTATGATCATAGAGAAACGCTCTGGAGAATAAAGAGGGAAGGAAGGGGAGAAAACGAGAGCGGGGTAAGAGTGAAGTACATAATGTCAAGGCTGTTAACACAGCTGTTAGGTGGGTATGCTAAGCAGTTAGGAGGCCTGCCGAACCAGACAGACAACAATGCATTACACAGGTGGAACACATAATTAAGCAACTTGAGCAACCATACTCTCTGTGCACTGAGAGAGAGTTACTTACTATGTTACAAAAAAACCTGCATCTGAAAGTGTAAGAGCGAACATACCTGCAGCTGAAGGGGACTCTTCTGTTGCGGCTGCAGGCTTTTGCACACTTGGCCATGCTGACCCTCTTGCTTTTGGTCAGGTGGGAGACATCAGGGGACGCGACCACCAGCCGTATCCCTTCGGTCTTCTGGTAGTCCTGGAGCGCATTTCTCCTGCCCTCTGATACACAATTAAATAACATGTCCATGACCTTCAGCAGGGTTTAAAGCTAGTCTGACACCACGAGATAGACAGATCTGATTATAATAACATATACAGGCCATGGTGTTATCATTACAGCAGGTACGCCTGTTTAATGTATGGTTTGTTTTATTAACGTAAGGAGGGTGCTTCACTTTTTTTTAACTTTAACAGCATATATACATATTAAAATAACAAAACCAATTTAAGAGAGACATAGTGACATTTCCAGCCGTGATTTTGCCACCAAAACCAGGCATTTTAAGCCCATTACCAAGTGGTTTTCAACATTATTATTATCATTATTATTATTATTATTATTATTATTATTAACCCAAAACCCTCCCTGTGTCTGGTAGACAGTGTTAATAATCAGCTAATGATCCCACTCAGACTGAGAACACTGTGCAACAGCATACAGTTTGTCAATTAATCCTATTTAACTGTTATTAATCTACAGGACTTAATAGGATGCGCAGTCATTTATCACTGCCCCCAATAAAAACCTAGCCTGACACACAGGCACACACAAAATCAGAGAGCCAGTTACACATTTACATTTAGACAGAAAACTCGTTTCTCCTCCTCCCACCCATCTCAACTCTCTGCCTATATGCACTTTAGTCCATTCAAGAGCTTTTATCATCAGAAAAAAAAACTTAATCATGTGGTGTTTCTGTTGGAAGGGTGCTTGCAAAGCTGTCTATTCTTGGAGTCATGTAAACAGCAAAAAGGCAGCTGGTGCTGCAAATTCAGGAGAGCAACCTGAGGATCACAGAGGACCGGACCAGGCATCATGTTTGCCCGATCCTCAACTTGAGTTCACCGTGTCGGCAGTTTCTCAGCCTCAGTGCCTATAGGAAGCAATGAGCCGCTAAATCGCACTCTGTTATGACTACGGGATGACTCAAGCACTAATTTGATTTTAATAAGGGTCATTTTGTGGGACGGTGGGTTGTATCTGTTCACTTTATCATAGCGTTTATTTCTCCAGTGATCCACTGAGATAATGCATGTCTCACAGTAATGCGTCCCTATGCGGTGTAATGCGCTCTGGCACACGGCGGGCGCAATACAGCCAGAGTTGGGATTTAAAAGCCCCTGTTAGATCATCAGTAATGGCAAAAGCCTTTTTCATATTTTTTTCCAGCAACTTAAAAAATGTTGTCAACACAAAGAATCACTTTTTAACACTGTCTTGTTAGAATTAGATGCGAAAAATAACCGATACAAACATCACAATTAACAAAACACTAACCTATACATTACTGTTTAAATAATACGCACACCAGATGGTGGTTAAGTTATATTATTAAAGATTTATTAACTGTTCTTCACGGAGCGCAAACCAACGCGTTCTGACACCAGCTCCAGCTCCAGCGCAGTGGCAGGCGTTAAAGAGAAAAAATGGTTTTCGCCAAACTTACCAGAACAAGAAATGATGAAGAGTCCGATAATGAGCTTGTAAATCCACATCGCCACGTAACGCACACAACAACAGTTTCAGAAAAGCAACTGTGGGAAAACAAACGCTGCTTGCTGCGCTGTCAGACTGCGACCAGGAGATGTTGCTTCCACCACTGCACAGATGATGCGTCTCCTCTCTAAGTACTTCCTCGCTTCCCTCCCTCCCTCCTTCCCTCCCTCCTCTCTGTGCGTATGACTTTATCTCCCTCTCCCTCTCTCGCCTCATCTCTTTCTCTTTGCAATTAAGTGTTTTTCGATTGGCCTCAATGTCACAAACAATACAGCAACGACAGTGCTGAATATGTCATTTTTCATGTCCTGAGCTCTATGCCCCTGTGTGTGTGTGTGTGTGTGTCATTAGGGTATAACCATGTGTTCCCATGTGTTCCCACTCAATAATCAAGACTTCCTATTATAAGAAAATATGACATTATCAGCAGATTGTGATTGTTTTCTTTCAGTTTCTATGCTGAACTTTGTTCCCCATCATCATGTCTTCTCATTCAAAGCAGTGGTTCCCAACTGGTGGGTCATGGTACAAAAGTTGGTCACAGGTCCGTTCCGATTGGACCACAAGTGACTTGCAAACATGTTGTTTGTAACAAAACTACATTTTATTTTTGAGTACATGTAAAGTGAGTGACTAACGGACAGCTACTTAACAAGCAACACATTCTCATTCCGACCTCGTCACATATTGACGTTTGGTCATGGACTTTCCACGTCCACATACGATGTGCAAGGTACCCTGGGTGTGTTGGTTGTTGACGTTCTGGGACACTGAGTCAAGTTCTGCCTGTTACATGCATCGCCTTCTTTCAAGAGACACTTCCGTTTTCACAGTAAATTTTATGTTGACATACGTCAATACAACACTACAAATTGATGTTTTCTTTCCTTCAACAACAAACACATGTTTAGGTTTAGGCAACAAACACACATGTTTAGGTTTAGGCAACAAACACACATGGTTGAGTTTAGGAAAAAAAGAACAGGGTTTGGCTTTAGAATCTTACAGGATGCGAACACAGCTCTCCTTGGTTAGAGTCTGTGTTTGCTGGACCCATCCACCACCCCTCCCACCCGCCAAACTCGGACTTTCGTCACCTTAACTTCCGTCACTCTCTCATCACGTTTCCCCCTGACGTGGCTGGGCGCCGTCAAACTATAACAGCAACAGGCCTCGTATCATGCCGACGTCAAAGGACGCCTTTTTTTGTTGGTTTCTGATGCTGCAGGTCACCGCTCAAGCACTGGATTTCGATTACTTTGAATTGAGGCCGGGCTCTGCAAACATGTCATTTGTAAAAACATTTTATTCCCAGAGTACAGTGGATTTTCAGCACAGAGTCTTTATTTTTAAATGCCATTTCCTGCTGTGGAGTGAGTGACTAATGGACAGCTACTTAACAAGGGACACAAACTAGCTTGACAGCACGGCCAAACGCAAGTATGACACCGAATGTGGAATGTGGACTCCGTGGCTGGACCAGTTGGGAACCACTGACTTAGAGAACCTATAAAACAGCATGCCATATCCTCAGAATGTGCAGAAATGTATATTTATTGAGTGAATTCTTCAATAAATTAACAGAGATTTAAAACTCCCATGAAGCATCATGACGTGTGACAGAAACACACCATAAATCCCTGCTGGAAAATTGAAGGAATATAATAATAATTGTATTTATTCAACAGATTCTGTGTCCGTTCCTCCCTGTCACACAGCAGCATCAATCATCTTCTTGTATCTTGTCCCCCCCCAAGATAACCGAGCAGCACAGTGTGCACAATGAAACAGATATTGGCAGGCACTTGTCAGCGCCGGGAAACTCAGTGGGGATGTAAAAAGAGGAGGGGGAGGAGTGTGTGTGTGTGTGTGTGTGGTTGTTTATGCTACTTTCCTTCTTCCCCCCTGTGTCAGATAAGAAGTGAAGTTACTGGTGGGAGGTTGATGAGGACAAGACATCCCAATCCATCTCCTGAGTGTCATCTCTATTTGCAGCGATGACAGCATGAGATAGGAGATGTGACACTTAGCCGGCCTTAGCGTTTTCTCTAAACACGCCTGATACGGCAGCCGCAGAGCAGCGCTCCTGTCCTCCGGTGACAGTCCGATGAGGGTGCACAGTAAATAGAAATCACATAAGTTATCACGGTGCAGATTGAGAGTTAATGCATTGTGGGAATTCCCGGTATTTTCTTTAAACAGAGGGATAGATGGATAAATCTGTAGGAGGAGACAGACTCCATCTCTATCTCCTCTCTGGTTCAATGAGTAATGCTCCTGCGGCTTCCTGAGAGGACCACAGAGCCATTCGCAATAATAAACAATCAGCCATGAGTCAGATACTTTCACTGGAGCGGAGCACAAGTCTCATTTTCTTTCTCTTCCTCTACCTTCCTCTCTGTACGAACACATGCAACGCAACCGCACATGCTCTCTGTTGCAGGAAAACATGCATTCGCTCTGTCTTTCTTGTGTCACATCCACAAACACGCATGCTCGTACATAACCAGCAGCAGATGACTGCTCAAACCTTCGACCAGTTTGAGCCCTCATCACCACAATCTCATTACTGACTCTTCTAGCAAGAATCCAGTGGGTGTTTTCACTGCGTCTGCACTACAGGATGGAAATTAGAGAGACCCGGTAGCCCACTGCTCACCATTCAAGACGCCTCACATCTGTGGCTGGTTATTGCCAGAAACTTCATATCTTCATGCAGCTGGTAATGGAGGGAGAAAGTTCAGTGGGAGATGGAGATGATATGGAGAATGAAGAAGCTGATACTGAGATAGCATAGATGAAGAGCAATGTGAGTAAAATGGATGGACTGTAGCAAGGAGGTACAATGCAGACCAGTGTGCTGACGACTGGGCTGTCTGAGTGCATATTTGTGGAGTGTGTGGAGTATTAATAGACTTCCTGCAGATTTGCTTTTGTGTGCATTGTGTGAGTCAGGCCTTGTATACTGTTATTCCTTATGTGTCTATGTATGTGTCCATATGTGTTTTCATCTGCAGCAAATTAGTCGGACCTCATTGCGACCTCTAATCGTCCCAGCCTCTGTTCAAGATTTCAGCCGTGTGACCTTATGTACAAAAGATGGAGTGGGATGGAAAATTGAAAGAAGGGACGACAGGGGCCAGGGGACGGACAGTGTGATAGTTTGAGTGAGACGGAGACAGATAAGAAAGTGGAAGGAGACTCAGACTGAGGAAGTGTGGGAGTACAGGGCAGTTGTGGCTCAGGTATTTCACTCTAATGAGAAACGAGAGACGTTTAGGGGTTTTGTGCGTGTGTGTTGGGGGTTAGTGATGACAGTGGTGGGCCTAGATGCTGTAAACACAGATACTCTGTCAAGACATCCTCCTTTAAACAAACACACACTTCCTGTTGTCAGTGCATGCGACTGTAGTCACTGCTCGTAATTGAGGTCTGCTGACAGTTCCGGGGAAACACAAATAAACTACGCACACGCACGATCTGTCCACACAAACAGTTAAAAAATATGGCTTCTCGGATAAAACGTGTAACACAGGACTTTTTTTTTTCAGTCAGCCCTGTGGTCTGTCTTCAAGTCACTCGATTTTTTAGATTGCGACAGCGAACAAAAGGCTGGAGAGTGGGCAGCAGACAAATGCGAAACTGGAGTTTTAACACATCAGTTCATTATAATGCACATTAGCAGAGTGAGTCACCAACACATCCCCAAAAATAGCTTGAAAGAGGATCAGAGGACTATAACAGATATACAGTAAAACACTCAATAAGCCATTGATTTTTTTTCACTCTCTAACACAGAACAACTGCTTTTGTCATTGTCGCCGACACGCTGAAACTTACACTATCGATCACAGAAAGTGGAGCGCAAAGTTTTGCAAATGACTCATCATGCGCTGAATCATTCAAAATTTGACAACGATGTCATGTCTGCAGATGTGTCTTGGAAAGTGCATGGATTTTTTTTTTGTTTTGGCAAAAGCCATTTTACTGTCAGCAAAAGAACCTTTTGTGAGTAAAATTTACAAGACAAACTGTGTCTGCAGTCAGTTTCTCATCAGACAGCAACTTTTCAAACTCAAACTTATACTTATGAGAGATTCGGAGTCTTAAGACACACTAACTATTCAACCCTGTCTCCTACAAATTACATTTGTATGTTACTAAACTGCCTTCTAATTACGCTGTTTTGGCAACGTAATCGCTGCCTGGGTTATGTTCAGACACAATGTTTCTGTCAAGTAATGAAACACTACATTCATGTACTGTGTAGGCCTCGCAAGGACGTGGTCGGGGAGGATGGCGGGCCTACAGAGGGCAGAACCTTGACTCCAGAACCCCGCGTTTGCATCCAGACTCCTGTCTTAAGTTTAAACACTCTGGTTAAGGTTCGGGAAAGATCATGATTTCAGTTAAATGTCATTGCAAGACTGCCTATTTTAGAGGAAAACAAAACACATTTTCACTGAATATTTGGCTGATATGTTCAGTAACAACATTAATTTGCATCATTTCCTCATTATGTTAATAAAGAACTTAATACGCTTGGCATTTCTTTTCCCCAAAACCTATTTTCTGCTTTGAATTAATCGTACATAAACAGAATTTCTAGGAGACAGGGCTGAACCGTTTCAACTCAGCAGAACATATCCAGTTCACAGTGCACAGTCCTTACTCAGTCTTTTGTCTGTCCCTCCTCCTGTGTTTATGGGTGTTGATGTGAACATTTGAGACACAGTCTTGAAACAATTCATCAGCAAAATGGCCTTGTGAGTTTGTATATCCACACAAGCCATAACTGTTTAAATGACACATCCTTTAGCATCGTACACATGAAGCTTGTCACACAAACACATCAACATCCCACACGCAGCCTTTTGTGCCCTTTGACAGTAGATGTCAGTCAATCAAAAGGGCCCAGCACTGAAAGAAACTGGAAAACACACAAATAGGTCATGTTTACATACACAAGCTGTATGGTAAAGGAAGGACTATTTTGTACTATTGTCCTGCTTTCAGATATAAATGTTTATTTTTCAAACCACATTCCTGAATTTAGTGGTTTATACCTATACTTCTCTTGGGACCTGTTAATTAGAGCTGGAAACTTAAGAGGAATTACCTCAAATCTAAGTTAACACCACAAAAACCAGTGTAACCACAGAAGATATTTAGAACAGTGAAATTTTTGAACATTCCACTTGCACACAAAGAAACTGTCCAAAACCTATTATTTAGCTTCAAGTGAAATGCTTTGCAAAATTCCAAACATCTATCACTTCAAAAGAATAACTACTACTAACTACTAACAGCCAAGATAGGAAACCAAACACAGCCTGAGGACAAGGGGAAAGGGGAGAGCAGGTCTTAAAATAGAGGCTAAACCTGTGTTTCCTCATTTCTTACACATCTGCTAACAGTCAGCTTGTCTTGTCTGCTGCTTACTGCTAATTTACCCCCGCATGACTCATGTAGAACTGGAGACACACATGGGAGGGAGGGTGGTCGGTAAAATTAAAGAACGGAGGAGAAAAAAAAGCAGCTCTGGGGCGGCAGGTACATTTCATCCCACATGTGTGTGTGTCAGACCTCATATGTGTAATTAACATGTTGATGGTGAACATGGCGCTAGGCAAGCGGGACAGCGTGCAGCCTGGGTCTTCAGAGCCCACCTGAGTGATTCGCCAGACGTGCACACAGGTAACTTGAAGCACGAAAACACATAAATATGTTCTGTGGGGTCTTTAGAGGCCAGCTGCAAAAGTTTTACCACTCCACTCAGTCTTAGTGAAGGGCAGGCACAGCAGCAAAGATGCCAGTGCAGCAACACTCATCACAGTGTGTCCAACAACAACCTGGTGACCTTTTTACCCCTCCAGCATAGGCTGCTGCAGCGGAGACGCAAGGGGCCCAGCCAATCCAGGTGGTATGCAACCGAACTGGGTGGAACCATGGCCTAATCCTGCAGGCGTTGAAAGACACCCTGCATACCACATTTACTGGGTCATTGAAGAGCAAGGTAACACGTAGGTGTATTATGCCCAGAGGGAAGTCAGGTGCAACACAGCTGACACACACCCAACCCTTTTCACCATCCCGGTGACATTTCAGCGAGCACCACCCTGGAAAGAAGGCTGGCATTTCCAAGAGTCTAAACTTGGGCATCTCCCAGCAGGCCTTGCAGGCTGGTAGCTGCTGAACACCACTCTCTGCATGGTTATGCAGGGACACTGATGAGGTTCATGAAGCGGAGACTCCATCCCTGAAACAAAAACTGAGCATTGGGCAAAACGTTGCTAAGGAGGATAAGGACAGCGTCATGGAACTCCCTCACATACTGTGTGGTCTGCGTTTACTCAGGTAGATACATCCTGATTGGCTGGCCCATTTATGCAAATCACAAGCACAGATTCACCCACTGGAGACTGGAGGTGTGTGTAACCTTTAGAGTCCAGAAGTGGGTGGAGCCTGTGTGAGATAGCGCTAACAACAACTGTTTCAGCCCTAGTGTCTCTTTTTTAATAAGGCAAAATTAATGTTGTCTTTATTGATCAGTTAAACTTTATTTTTTGCACATAAACATAAACATTTTAATACTTTATGAACCAGTAATAAACCATTAACAGCGACATTTAAGTTTCCAGGTGTCAAAAGTGGTTGGAAGACTAGAAAATGCTCTACAAGTGCAGTCCAGTTAGAATCCAGGTCAATATTTCACTTAGTCCAATACCTCAGCTTATGACCAAAACCTTCAAAAATAATGACATTCCCATCAGTGTCTGTTGTGCTTTGTGTTAAATGCTAGTTGACAAATATTAGCATGTTAGCATGGATGTGTTGGGGAAAAATAAAGCCTCACAGGTTTGATAGTACGCCTGTAGACTCGTGAGAGTCTTAAGGCCTTTGACACCAAGTCCATATTTTTTGGAGGATGTTTTTGTAATCTGTCATCTGATAAAAATCAATTTGCTCAGAAACCTTTCACACTGAGTCTGATGTGTTTTATTGTTCTATGAAATAATACTGCTCGGCTATTAAATTGCACCATGCTGTAAGCATTATCATTGCTCGTTGTACATTTCTGGATAACATTACCTTCTCTTTGTCGTGGGATATACTTGCTGACTCACTGTCCACTTGCTGTCCCTGTCCCTTGTTCCTCTGTCATGTTGCACATGTATGTGTCGTGCAGGTTACGCCACAATTTCTTCATTGCTTCTTGGTCAAATAAGTCTCTAAAGGCTTTCGCTGGATGTGAAAAAACACATTGAGCCATTGTGTAAATATGATTTATTTTTAAATGTGCAGCAATTTTGAAAGAGAAATACAGATTTGCTGTGCAAAGCAGTTCTTTAAAATATACCTTTGTTGACCAATACGATGGAGTTACTTCAAAGTTTGTATGTTTTCATGCTGTGTGGACCTCATTTTGTCTGTGTCCAACTCATATATAATCATTTCTGTAGATGCACAATATGTGCTATTTTGGCTTATATTATTTTCAGAATCAGAGAAGTGCATTCGGTCCAGTGCTTATCCTGATTCAAAAGGTTTGTATTGTGTTGAATGGAACATAAACTATCTGAAGCACTATTGTTATCCATGGAATGTGACAGGTTGCATACAGTGTGTATCCTCACGTGTGTGCACGGTGCAAACAACACAGTAACCCAGTTGTAAGAGCATTACTACACGGCACTGCTAGTCGTCAAACACTCACAAGGTACCTTACAGTTTGAATGTCATGTACACACAAAAAGTACTAATAAAGAGACTTAACAAAATACCTGAGCCCATGAAGAGTATGACATATACCCTTTAACCTTGGTGAATGTGCGTGCCCCCTGCAAATCTAACACCTCATGTTACCAGTTAATGTATGTCAGGCCCCACTCTAAACACAGAGAAAATCCACAAATCAATCTCCAATCTGGGCTGGAATGGAATGTGTCCCGTTGAGACTGTTCACCTGGACAGAGTTTTCCAGTGTTATGCCTGCCAATCACACCGAGCACACACACTCAGACGCACGCGAAGCATGCTTACAGTCCGAGAGAGGAGGAGAAGAGAGAAAAAAACAGCCAAGGTAGTGAGAACAGACAAGTGTGTGGTCATGTTTATGGGTTTGGAAAAGCCCGTGGCATTTCCTGATAATCCATGCCAAGTGTGTGTTTGGTGTTCTTTCCAACCCTCAGTTTGTCTAACACCAATCTTTCTCTCCCTCCCCTTTTTGCAAATATATTTTAAGGTTTTCCTTGGCGTACGTTGTTGCCAGATTATGTTGAGGTTTGTAAGAACAGGTGCCAAAAAATTTGAACAATCGCAGGAAAGTATCTGAAGCCTATTTAGGATCCTTTTCTGTGATTAAGAACTTATTTGACGCTCTCTGTATTTTCCTTTTGCGACAAACAAAACCCATTTAGAGTTCCATAATAGTTAGCAAAAACATTGAGATTTATCTGCAAACACTGTTTGATCCAAGTCTGGAGAGAAAGAGTTTGTCTCATGCAGGAAAACACCCAGCATAAGTCAGGTAGCAGTCACTGACAATACTGGAAGACTTCAATGCACAGTAAAGGCTTCGTTTAGCTTTTTTATGGGATGTCAGGGCTGCAGAACCTTACTGACCCCTGATGCCCTTTCTCGGTTGTGTTTTATTGTGATGGAAAAACTGTGACCTTTCAGTTGATGCTTACAGGAAGTGTACTCTTTTTCAGTATTAGAAAAAAAACAAATGGTGCCAATTAAAAATCTCTCAGCTAATGTAAACCACATTATAGCTGCCAGATTGAGGGAAGTTTATTCTGACTTGGGTTGATTGCCCCGGGAGTGTCATGACCCAGAGCCTGCTGAGAGTGTTGAGACTAAATTTAATGCTAATGGTACAATCAGAGTGTCATTGAGCTGCAAAACAGTTCCAAAAATAGCATTTGCTAGTAGAACTCTACGCAAATGGATGTTGTATTACTATCAAATGAACTTTAGAGGGGCTTACTAATGACATGCTGATCCTCGGGGATCCAGTCACGGGTCATGTTGTTGATGCAGCATCAATCTCATGTGTCACTTCCTGCAATTAGTGGAACAAACTCAAAAAGGCACTCTCCGACTTTAACGTAACCACCAGTGAGTCATGCAGTCTCAGCTCTGAAATGGCCCTTTCTTAAGGAACCAAACACTGCTGGTGTTCTGCAGAAGTATGTGTGTTGAATCAGCGGGTAAAAAGGAACAGCTGATGGGCAGAAAAAACAGCAAAACTGTTCTTGAGAAGCGGGTATTTGGTAATAAGGGGGGGAAATAAAAGAAAATACCCATCTTTCAAGTTAGAATATGTCTGTTGTATGAATCATTGTTCTGTTTGACATCATAACAATACCAGAACAATTGCATCAACATCTTAATGGAAAAGAACAAGTAAGAATGGAGTTTTTTGATCAGGGGAGTTTTAAACAAATCCTCCAATTTGCTCCAGTTTTCCAAACCATTTATTTGAATGCAAAAACAACAGTGTCCATTATAATCATCTGTGAATTGTAAATCCACATATGCACATATTTATTACGCTGCAAGTACAGTGGGACAAAGTTAAATCAGAAAATAAAGAGTTTAACAGACAGATAAGGTCACTATTTTAATGCTCAACTCTATTTTCTTTCCAAACAAACAGTTTAAATACCATGATAAAAATATGGACTTGTTTTGTGTTTGGCCAGCGGTCTAAGACTCAGGCCATAACGAGGATCCCACGGTTTGATTCTGGCCTGCAAGCTTTATTGCATTTCATCCCCACTTGCTCTCTTACCAAGACTCTGGTCACATTTGACTGTCAACTATCCAATAAATAAAAAAATAAGAGAGCAGAACAGAGAAAAAGGGAAGCTGCTGCATGTGCAGTATTGACTCAGTTAAGCAGTGATTAGCACAGTCACTTTGGTCCCATATGTCAGCAGTGAAGTTGGAAAGTTGTCACAATGAAAAGGATCCATGCCCAGAGCTACAAATAAACAGACACAAGTTTGAAAAATCAACAACAAAAAACATCCGTTGATTCATTCTCTTATTGTGGGTTTTTGACTTGAAGAGTTACAAATTACAAATTGAAAAGAGATGTCGAACTTGTCCCCGCTTTCTCTGCGTCTGCAACTTCTTAAGCCAGGCATGTTAAAGGGTACGACCTCGTCCCCATTTACAAGAGTATCCTGTTACAACCTCCCTTCTACATATCGCTGTATAGCGCACATACAGAGACCTCCCAGTCTGACACATCTCCAAGAAAAACAAACGTTTTTATACTCTCCTCTCCAAACTGTGACCGTACTGATTCTTAGATTACCATCAGATAAACACAAATACCATCAAGTGAAGCGTTTGTAATTTACAACTACTTTGTAACTCTGGTGTTAGCATCTGGCTTTCTGCTGCCGCTCTGGGCAGGAGTTGCCTGAGCTGTCTGTGTCAATAACGTTGGCAGAGGCGTCACAAAATTAGAAACACAGGGATAAGACCTAAGTCGGAGCTCACGGGGACACAGTCTGCCATCCTGTGTCATTATGCATACAGCTAAGCTTTTCATTTGGAGGGAGCTTCTGTCGTCCTGTTCAATGTGGTGTTCATGTGAGAATGCGTGTGTGTGTGTGTCTGGGTTTGTACCGCTTTGTACTTTGGGATGGAGGAGGAAGAACTCAGTAAACAGGAAATAACTAGTTCATGGATTTTTTTTTTTTTCTAAAGAGCAATTAGGTATTTTCTGGGTCGGTCATTTCTGCTCTACATTGATGTGTGTATGTGTTATGTTCTGCCAAGTGTGTTTTTATGCTGAAACAAACAACTTTATTATGTGAGATAAAATAAATATATATATATATATATATTTATTTTTTTTTTTTATATATTTTTTTTATTATATAACTTAAATAAAAAATAGCAGCTTTTTGGATGCCTGCAAACATGTCTACCAGTCCATTTAATTTACCTAACCCTCAGCAGTACGCACATTAAGTATATGAATCCCTAAGTTAAAGGGAAGCTATTATGCTCATTTTCAGGTTTCACTTGTATTTTGGATTTCTATTAGAACATGTTAACATGCTTTCATGTTAAAAAAAAACACATTTCTTCTCTTTACACTGTCTGTGCTGAACACCTGTAATCCCCCTCTATCTAAAATGCTCAAATTTAGCGCCTGTCTCTTTCAGCCCCCTCCCAATAAAGTCCAGTCTGCTTTGATTGGTCAGCACCTGTCTCTGCCCCATCACTGTAGCTGGGCAATGACTGTAAGAGACATTTAACCAGCACAAATTTTAATCTGAAATTAACATCAGCAACCAAGATAACATGTTTTCCTGACATTAGCATGAGGCTACATGTAGCATTGTATGTAATGTAAACACTTGAAGTGCCGTGCATGGAGCAGATTAACATATAAAGAAATTTATCATGAGGGTCACCTCTAGGTCAGGTGATATAATGTGCGCCCCATATAGGCTGAGTCCTTCACAGCACCCTGAGTTGAGTTTGTTGCATGTTTGCTTAAATCACTGAAATAAATGGGCCTATATACGGGACAGGCCTTTAATTCCTTTCAAACAAAACTTTTAATCAGCAAAGATTGTGAAATACATCAAATTTTTAATTTAAATGAGTATGAATATTACTTGTTTAAAAATTAGGCTTCACATAATATATCAGTCACAAGGCATTCATTTGATCTAGCTCTGACAGACAGCACATCACAGAGAGAGACAGTTACGGTACTTGAGGATCTAGGCACCCAGCACACTGACACATCCTCATTTTGTCCTGTTAAAACAATACTCACAACTTGGGTTAGTTTTTATGAAAAACCCTTTTGAATCATTTGATCTGAGGACTCTTATGGACTAAAGAAATATGAGTAACTTACAGGGAAAATAAGTGCAAGTGAACACCTTGGCAACCAGACCAGGCACCTTATTGACAAATGTGTAGCCACACTAATTGGGACTAGGCTTTTAATTGAAGTTTTACTGTATATATTAACAAAAAAAAAAGACAAGAAAAAAAAAAAAGAAATCTGTCACAAGCTGACGTCAGCTTGTCTCAAAAGTAGAAAAACAGTTCAGAAACAGTATTCAGAAGGATCTCAAGCTCACATGGATTACTTTTACATAAGTTTACCTTGTTATTTAAAACTCTGGCCATGTTAAATAAGAACATCTGACACTGTAACATTATATCCATGACAGAAAATAGATCCCTTTTAAGGGTAACTTAACATCCACTGGAAATCTTGTTTTTGCTGACTGTTATTTGAAATAACTTACATCATTATATTATGTAACATCACTGTTTGCTGGGCATGATTACACTCTTCTAACCACACCCAACGACAAATCTCACCCATCAGTTATGCTCAGTCAGAGATAAAACACGGTTGAAACTTTCAACCAGAGAGATTAGTGAAACGCTGTTGTTCAGCCTGGTGTTAAATTATTCCTTACTCCAAATTCCTTTAAATTATTTGACGACGCTAATCAGGTTAGAAATTATCTGCAGAGGGCTATTTGACAAAGTAGAAATCACCAACATGTACCTACACATACACACACAGAGACAGTCAAACACAGATGCGGATGCGTTTCCCTTTTTCAGCAGCTGTCTCTTTTTCCAGGAAGTATGACATGTTTGGTCTTCTCCAAGCGGAGCCAAAGCACCCGGCCAGATGTGACAATAAAAAGAAGCACTTCGGGTCATAACAATACAACACTTTTATTGTGAATATATTATATTTGCACAATAATTAACACCATATTATAAACATTTTTTCTTTTCTTTCATTTTCTCTTTTATACAGTAAATAGTATTAGTGTACAAATGTATACAAAATTTATTCAGGCTAGTCAAGTTCCACAAAAGAGTAATTCATGTACAGTATTAAAGCACAATCAGATATCGGAGGGACACGCACATGCCTGCACATAGACACCCCCGGGGTAAAACACAAGTCAACACGCGACTTTGATAGACAGGCATAACCTGAACACTCAACAAGGTCATCATGAAGGCTAGCTGGAGAGAACTTTAATTGTTAGAACAGCTAAAAAAAAGGAAAACCCAAACAGTTAAGTGTGATCTGTATGACTTATGGTAATGTAAGGCAATGCAAAATTACCACTGGTAGGAGTGTACTCGCAAAGTTCTCTCCAACAGGCCCTGATGCTGACCATAGGCATAGACAGCGTTCAAACACAGAACAAGCTCATCCCATGACATTGCAGCGTTTCGACACTGAGCCCTCAGCGTCTGCTTCACAGCACTTATAGAGCAAAAACAAAGAGGAAACAAGCATAAGGAGGAGAACAGCAAGGAGAAGAAAACAAAGAAACAGTCATTTTGATATGCTGATCTCATTCACAAGTCATCTTGGCTCCTGAGTCTGGTGATCCAGAAAGGGAACAGAAACAGGACTAATAAAGAGAGGTGCTGGAACGCAAAACTCAAGTCTGGTTTAGGTTTGTTTTGACCATGAAGAAAAACGATATTCCTCTCCCATAATCAAAATCACGGGGTTGTTTCTACTGCTGCCTGGGCCAAATAAATTAGTATAACTGCAGCAGATCTGGCCCATTTCACGACGTATTACTGCAAGGGCTACCCTCTCTGCTATACTGCAGCAAGCATTAGCATAGAAGCATACATGGTAAGAATACATCTCTGATCCGATGTTTCATTCAGATAACAGACTGTCTGAGCTACTATGTAGGCACTGGGAATTTGATGCATCAAATTGAAGACAACCAAAGCTGTCAGACCAAGTACAAACATATCTGAAATCGTAATATCCTAACAGATTTTCACATGATCTCACTTATTTCTCAGAGAGGCATCTAAGATATCTATCTATCTAGCTAACTTGAATACTGATCTACACCCACGTCTGAGGAATCTCTTAAAATAAACTAGCCTGCAGATTCTCTGTAGTAGGTTTCTGTGTATCTGTGGTCCTGTGTGGAGCTTTGGTGTCAGAGTACTGGTGTTGTCTTTAGCTCTGTACTGAGCACATGCTGCTACAATACAACACCTAGCTAGTCACATAATGTAACATTTTGAGTACAAAAAAAAAAAAAGAAAATGAAACGGATAAATAGATAGGTACAGTACATTTAAAAAACACTCAAACAAAAGGGATATTCTTCATAGTTGCACTGGTTGCTGGAAATAAACAATCATTACAGCATAATGATTCATACGCAATAAGTATAATAAGCAACAAACAATATCGACGACTACACAAATCAACGCTGTCAGTGAACGTACAGTCATTGAATGATATTCAGTTGGCATAGTGGGACTCTTCAACCTCCGCAAAATAAATCAGAGAAACAAATGAGGCAGAATTAAAGGGTTTGGTTAGCTCTTACTCTTGCACCATAGGAGAGTATTAAGGAGTATATCATGGACATGAGTGCAGCTGAGCACAGTAAATGTGTCTCTATTTTTGAAAATGACAAGGAGGAAATGAATGAGCACCCTTTGGCATTGGAGAATGGAAATGCTGATACTGTCGTCAGAAAGCAAGATGTCTTGCTGCGGATAGTCCGCACACATCCTGGATGATGTAACTGGAGTTTCTTCTGAACTCGTGTGGGATGAGATGATAATCGGTGTGTAAGTGTGTGAGTGTGTGTGTAGGGGTCATGAGTGTTGTAAAGATGTGATGAGCCACAGCAGCAGTAGTTGGAGCCCAAGCATTGGCCAAAGACACGGGCTTAGGCAGGTCCCTCCTCCACAGTCAGAGTCATCTTCCTGTTGGACAAATTAGCTGTCAGTCAATCAGATAAACAGTCTTCTTCTACATCCAGTAGCTTTACTACAACTACCACCGACATAACTACTTCTACTACTAACAAAAATGAGCTGTTCATAATTATTTATATCTTGTCCTGTGGAATTCTATCATATTATATCCTACTGTTTTGCATCATATTGTATAACCAAGCCTAACTTTCATATTAAAGGCACAGTTAAACATTTAAGGAAACATGCTTATTGACTTTTTTTCCCAACCCAGTCTCACTCCTGACTTGTCAAGTACCAATGCTTGGTTAGTGGCCCTCGATGTCGCATACCGATGCACCGGCTGACAGTATTTTTTTGCACTCCAGGCAACTGCCTGTAGAAAGAAGAGCAAGAAAGTCCCAACAGGGTAGGAGTGGTGGTGGATTGGTCAATCACACTCAAGACTTTCACCGGGGAGCCAACTGTTTGTTTTCATTATGAAACTAAAATCAATTGACTATTTTTAATAACAACGTAGCGTGCTAATATGTGTAGCATACTACGCTAGTGACCATAGGTGTATAACTAAACAGGCCCACAGGCCCAGGCTCAGGGAAAATGGACTTTGGGGGCCCCTGAGCCAAAGCCTCTGCATGAAGTTGCAATTATTAACTTTGCATTTTTTGTCAAAGGGCTGACTCATCATGTCAATAACAGAGCCTAAAAAGTCCTAAAAAGGAAAAACTCAAAAAATAGCCTAAAAATTAACTTAAAGATGTCACAAGAATGAAACCATTGTGATATATTTTAAGTGTGTGTCTCTATTTCCTCAGTTGTTTTTTTTTTTTTTTACAGGGCATTAGATGCATTAGATGTATTAGTGCTGTACGCCAGTGGTTCTCAAATGATGTGCCGCAGCACACTGGTGTGCCAAGATGCAAATCCAGGTGTGCCGCAGGATTTTGTGAAAACCACGCGTTATCATCGCAATATTCAACTGGGCCTATACAAAAAGTTATTAATTCATTTTTAATTGACTGTATTAGTATGTTTTGTGCACCGATTTCTTAATAAAGAGGCAAACTCTATCTAAAAAATGTAATTTAATTTAATTTCATTTAATTAAAAAAAATCCTTCATGGGGAGCCTATTTGTTGTCGTTCATGCGAAGGAATTATAAGTGTATGACACATCACATTATCTTTCATTATTTCCTATTTAAATGGATGTGTTATCGGTGTTTTGATGCAATTTTTAAAAGTTTAAAATGAATTCTTGAACCATTTTGTCAATAAATATTTCATAAATAATGGTTGGTTGTCAATTGTTATTTGGTAATAGCAAATAAAACAATCATTGATGTTGTGATAAGAGTGATGCCACACCTTATAGAGGCACAGATGTAAATGAAGGTGTGCCTTGAGATTTTGGCTTGCCCTTTGGTTTGCCTAGGGCACAAAACGTTTAAAAAACCATTGCTGTATGGAATATGGGCCGTTCAACTCTGTAGGGAGGAAAAAACTGCTTTTTTTTAACCTATGTTAAGGTTTATTTTTAAAAAGACAATGCATTGAACAAGTGGACACTATATATTTCCTGTGAAAATGGAAGTTTATCTTGAAAAGACATTATGCATTTATACATGGACACACTCTCTGAGCATTCAAAACTGATGCTGGAGGGTTATGCAGAGCATCCTTAGTTTGTAGTATAGAGCCACTGGCCAAGCATCAGTGTTTCACGAGTTAGGAGTGGGAGTGGGTTGTTCTTGCTAAGAGTTAGTTGAGGAGATCGGTATCACTGTCTTTGTAGAGAGTGGTATTATTATACTCATCTAACTCTCAACAAAGCAACAAACATGTTTCCTAAATTTAACTTTTCTTTTAAAAGCTGTGCTGCTGTTACAGAGGTGTTCCGGACCTCATTCTGCTTTTTGTACATGTGTGTGTAGGTGCATGCCCCTGCCTGTGACAGTGTGTGGCTTTTTTTGTATTTGATGGGAGTATTCAGGATATCCGTGCATGCCAAAGACCTGGGAGAAAGAGGTGGGAGTAGTCTGTATTCAAAGGGCAGGAAAGCCACGTGGAGCTTCCTCTGTTTACTCCAGTGACAAAATGGACTGGCCTAGACATAAACTGTCTTCCTATGAGAGGCTGAGCCAAATGTAATGGGACTGATGGAAAGAGGAAAAGGGTCGCAGCCTACTTTTACTCTGTTCATCTACTTCCTCAGCCATTCCTACCCTTCCCTTTGCTTCCCAGCACAGCCTCTCCACAATACAAACATGCAGACACATGAATTAGTGGCCCGTTATGTGTGTGATCTACGCCTTCACAACACAATGAAAGACTGAGTTCACAAAGATATGGGAAATATTTTTTCCAAATATTTAGACGTCTTATAAACTGTTGAAAGTTGGGTGAGGATGCAATGATCTCACACACTAGTTATCCACCTTGCTCCTTTGTTTTACTGATTTACTTCAAACGGTACAATACATGAACTTCCATCACATCTTTTCAAGGGAATCTATAAGCACATTTGTTCCTTTACCAGGTCTGAATATTGCATCGCATTCCCTGAAACCCTTAAACACATCAGACTGAGGCAAAATACACCCAAATGTGCTTTTACCTATTTAGTTGACAAAGCGTTTACCAGTGCTAAATACAAGTGTAATTGCTGCAGATATATTTAAACATAGTTTAGTGCTGCTATTATCGTATAGTGGTTGTGTGATGCCATTATATAGAGTTTATTAACACTTTTAACTGCCAAGATTCAATCTGCTCTCCATCTGTTGAGGTAAAAAACAGGGGGAAAAAAAACAAGATGGCAAAGAGAGATGTAGCATTCTGTTAGGGAGTTAGGCATGCAACAAAGAAATAAATGTTTCTACTATCGTTTGTTATTTACTTAATTCTAATGGATCATTTCCTTTTAAAATCATTTTAGTGTGAATGAAAAAGAAAAATTCTAAATGCAACATAAAATATTAGGGCTGCCCCCTAATAGTTGATTACGAAAGGTCATTAGTCAGCAAGATTTCATTGGTTGCTTTGTTGCAGAAAAAATAAATGTTAATCTCTATTAGGAGCAGTGCCTGGTCAAAATAAATCAAAACCTATACGACAGGACCATGTGGGAATTTAACTTGAAAGGACAGACACAGGAAGTGGCCACGCTCAGCAGTTAGACAGGACATGGAACAATCTCTAAAAAGATCTAAAATTAGAAACACTTATATCCATGAGTGAATTTAAGGGCATCATAAAGAATGTGGTGACAGAGATATGTGCTTGTTTTTCTGAGAGGTCACTATGTTTGAATAGTTGTTGTTTTATTGTGGATTTTTGTATTATGCTGTATGTTGTTGCATTTTAATGTGCTTTGATGGGCCAGGTCTCTCTTGTAAAAGAGATTAGCGCCCAGCGCCCGACCTCGTGTTTTCCAGGCGGTTAAAGATGAGGCATGTGTATGGCCCCTGATTTACAGGGCTGGTACCTGCGATTATCACACAGGCTCGTTAATAACATGTCAGGCAGTAAATCCAAAGTGTGGGATCATTTTGAGAAGGTGAAGGACGAACCCAAGGTGATATGTAAACTCATCTTCATTGGTCGACTACAAACATGACGTATCATCTGAAACATGTAAGTAGCTACAAGCCCATTAGCCACCTAGCACAATCATTACTGCTTTGCAAACAGTGTCATTAACAGGCGGCTCGCTCAGTGTGTGACGTGCACTTGTAGATAAAATATAGGCCTATATTAATGAAGGTTCATTAGTACGGTTTTGTATTTCTCTGTAATGTAGCACAGTGTTAACAATGTTACTGATACTTTCTCACACCTTGAACTCAAACCATTGTGTTGCCCCGCCCAAAATATATAATTTAATAATTACATTACTATCGTAAACATGCGGGCGATTAGTCGAGTAATGGCCCTAAATGATGACTATTGGTCAACTAGGAAAATTCAACCTTAACATCATCATGTTTTAGGTTGGTCATGGAGTTCACATAACTGGGATGGGTGGTGCTTGAATGGATGTAAAATAGGTTCAATGAGAAATGAGCCAGCAAATATTACATAAACCATATTTGGAAATAAACTTCAAATTTTAAATGACATCAAATCAACCTCTGTAGTGCCTGATTTGCTCTTGCCAAGCACACTGCGATGGCCAGGGAACAGTAAAAAAAATCATAGTAGTTAACAGTCTGCAAGAAGCTTTGTGAGGACACTGACCCTGAACAAGAACCAGAAACAACAAGAGAGGTACGGGGCTCAATGTAGACCCTCTGCTGATTGGACACAAAGGCTCATCCTACCAGACAAGAGCAGCAGCCGTTGGGATGCAGAATCATAAAACAAGAATGACAGATGATGAGTGAAAAGATCACATAAAGCAAGATAAATAAAAAACAAGAATGAAAATTGCATGCAAAACTCACACAATAAAAACATGATAAACAGATGAATAAAAAAAAAATTAACTGAATGAATAAATCAAGTATGATCAGAGGGAAAGAGCAGGCAGTGCTTTGAATCTGTGCAGAACGCTGATGAAAACCAGACAAAATTGACAGAGGCCAACTGTGAAAGCAAGCTAATAGAGCTGTTTCCAGCAATGTTCCCTGCACGGAGACACGTGTGTGGTTGTGTCTTACGTTTTCATTGTTGTCGAAACACACGTCCGGCCCTTTGCGGTGTCTGGGATTCTGAGCCAGCTCGCATGGATCTGGACCTTCAGCTGAACACGCTCTCTCAGGAAAAAGTGATTTACCGTCAGCAGTGCACATTTACCTCTTTAAACAGCAACAATTAAATGATGTGCTGACTCTTAATTTGCCTGCCAAAAAGCCTTATGTACTTCCAACTCATCAGCCTTGGCTGGAGATGCCCTGATTTATTTTTCCAGATATTTGCTGATCTTTCATTACATGTAACAGCAAAGTCAGATTTAAATAAGAGAAGTCAGAACTCATCCTTAATCGTGATGTCATGCCACATGTGCGTGCGTATATTTAGTGTGTAACAGCAGCATGTGTGTGTCACGTGTGTTAGTGAGTTGTGTCCTTATTAGCAACTGGAGGCCCTTGTTGTGACCCCTGATGACATCTGCACTGACACAACCAGTAGGAAGCTATATTCAAGAGACAGATATACACACTTATATTGTACATACACACAAACACACTCCTGCTCTTAACCTTAATTCATCCTGATGGCAGCACGCAGCCCAGATGAATTAAAACAAAGAAATTTAATCTGGGAGTAACGTGAGACAGGCTTTCATATGCTGTGCATCTGGTTTACTGTTCACCCGTGAACACTCAGAGGGGACCTACTGCAAACTCCTTAGGTGTGTGTCCTTGTATTGAGAGTTTAAAGCCCCCCTGTCATACGGGTGATGGATGGAGGGGGCTGGAAAGTAAAAAGGAAGTGTAGCTCTGTGTTCGATTTTTATGAGTTGAGTGAGTGAAAGGATACAGGGTTGCTCAGCCTGTCGTAGCGGCCTGGGGTCACACGACAAACACGTTGCCTTAGCATCGGTAATCAGGAACACTAGGTTGGTGTTTGGCAGCTTCTCAGCACGATACATCCTAGAAAGCACACACATGCATGAACAGTGTATACAGTATTCACTCAATATACCTGTGGTGTACGGACATTACACACCTATTTACATGCGATAACAACTCCAATAAACTGTATTTGCATAGAGAGTTTACAGTGCATACACACACATATGTTGCGCACATAAATACACATCCGTACCTCTTCTCTCCTCTTGGGATTGCTTTTTTATGGTAGTCGTGAAAGTTTCTGTGTCTACAGTCGTTAACGTTGGGGGGTAAAGCACCAGACACGTGGGACTCATAACACCCAGTAATTACAGCCATATTTAACCCCCTCCGACAGCCCAAATTGACAAAAAAGGAGGTTAGAGCAAAGTGGATGTGCAGTGGTCCGCGAATGTGTGTATTAGCCAGTTTGAAGTATAGCCAGAGAGCGAAGGAAGAAAAACAGATAAAAGAGCTTTTGTGCTTCCCTCTGCAATTCCGGTCACTGACAGATCAAGGTAATCTGCATGTGATCAGAACTCATCAGAAAACAGCTGCCTGAAATCAGGCTGGAAAACAGAGAGAGAGACCAGGAAACTAACACCATCCTAGACCCATCCCTGCAGACCATTAAACAGAAGGATGTACAGGAAGAAGACAGAGTAAGAGGTGGAAAATCTTTTGCAGTACAAGTGGAGAGAGCCGCTAACATCGGAGCACATGCATTTGTACACACATGACGAAACACCCACATACCTGGAACAGTTTCCACAGTCCAGGACACCTGAGTAGGATCTTTCATCATTGTCAAAGAAGTACTGAGTCTGCTCTGTGATGCAGCTTTCCTTAAACATGGCATCTGGTATGTCATCATCTGCTGACTCCGCTAGAAACAAGAGACAGGTTTAATAATGAAAAACACTGGGAAGGATTAGTGAGAAAGTGGAGGGGATTAAAGTGTTGCAAATGAAGATCGGTTGCCAAATACCATTCCTCATCTAAACAACGCTGACAGTCATATTTTACACAATCACAGCTTTTGTTGCTCACCTGCTTCTAGAAGGTCAGGGAACATGAGACCGAAGAAGAGCTGCTGGAGTATCGACCTAGACGCAGAGAATGAAAAACACAAAGTGAGTCACACGGATGAGTCAATACACCATCTTTAACTTATTTACATTTAACAACCAAACACTGTGTAATAACAGCCACACATCTGTTTAACACTGGAGTCACCGCTGATGTAAATGTCAAGGGAAGTATCACTCATTCTATTTTAAAAGCTGGTTATATTGCAGTTGGACAATCATACAGAAAGCGGTGCAGTGTAATGTTGTGTAACTGCCCTTGTCCTACACTGACCTAGCCAGCTTCATCCCTCAACAACATACAAGCCCTCTCCCATACAAACTCCTACCCTAAAGTAGAAATGTACTCCCACTCTAACACACACACAAACACAAAAGGTGGAAAGAAACAAAACACAGAAACACAAACACAACCTGTGCACTCACCAGGCAGCACTGGAGGCCCACCAGCCAATACTGAGTAGGTCTGCAATGGTAGGCTGGAGGACGACAGGAAAAGAAAGTCATGTAGAGTAAATTCCAAAATAAAATTGATGGAGATGAAAAAAAAAACGATTTAGTTATATGTGAGCCACTTAAGCACATATTTATATTTTGTAAAAATGTCTGTGTTGACATGACATATCATATAGGTCCCGCTCTTATTTAAGTTTGCACACGTTATTTACACCAGGTATGGTGCTGTAAGGCAGTTTCATGCGCATGACAAAAGGAGATTGTAGAAAACGTTGTGTGTAAAGGACAACATGAAGTCTGTGTTGGTTTGGATCATAATACGTTTTTGACCATGTTATGCAGTGTTTAAGTTTATAATAATGGGTGCCAGGGTGAGAATATATAGAAATAGGGCATCGAGTTGGTAGTGGACCATATGGGATGTAATTTTGGAAGGATTTGGCCTGCCATTTTGTTTTCTTTCATTTTTGTATTCTCAATAAACCTTCTTCAAATTTTCCCTGCCTTGTGTGAGTTCTGTAGATCTTTACCAAAGGCTTTCATTTGGCTGTTTTATATTAGTACTTGTCCTGCTGACGCATCAGGGTCAGACGTTTAGATTGTATAAAATAATGGCCATAGCTACAATGATGTCACCCACTGGTTTGAGGACTGCTGTTTGGAAGCCTCAGGTTTGGCATTTTGGTCGCGCCATCTTGTTTTGTGGAGTCAGAAGTGAGCATATTTGGACAAGAGGGTGCAGCTGGGGATGAGCAAGGGATGGATCTGACTCAAAGGCTGTAGTGATGATTCACAGACAGCCTGTTACCAAGTGAGCCCATCCTCAAATGTAGACGGGTAAGGTATAAAAAAAAAATCATCCCCCAACAGTTGTCAGGAATGTTGAAAGACCAAAGACCAAAGCTGTTTTTTTTGTACCAGACTCTAAACATGTTTATGTCTGCCATAAAGATCGACATTTTTACATTTGTGTCTATAAGGATTGACTCTGTTTTTGAGCCAGCCTCAAGTGGCCACTCAATGAACTGCAGTTTTTGGCACGTCCGCACTGACTTCTATTTTTCAGCCTCGGTCAGGATTAGGGTGTAGAGGTTATAGTCAGGGCAGATTTTTTCTGGTATTTCTAGTAAATTTACTTGAGAAAACTCACAGATGTTCTCCTGGGAAGTCAGTTTATGTAATAAAATGAGCAACACCGCCCACAAAGGGATTAAGATGTAGTGGGTGAATGAGTCAAGTGCAGGTTTTTACATGGGAGACTGGGGTTTGAGTCCTGTGTGAGTGATTGTTGACTTTTCTTTTTTACTTAATTGCATATTATTTTCAGTTTTTGGGGTGTATGAATCTGGTAAATGCATACTGTGTACATTAACTTTATCAGAATAGCTAAACAGTGCCGTTCACGTTAACGTCATATTTCCACTTTGCTAGGACACCTAGGAGAATACACCTTGGGTCAATGTTGGCTATGGACACCTGGATTCAAATAGCACCTGCTTTTATATTACTATGATCAAGAATCAGTGTAGTTTTGTACCAACAAACAGTCCCTACCAGCATGTAGAAACTATAATTATCTGAGAGACAGTAACTGCTGTCTGACAGCTTGTGTGAGTGAGTATCTAACCACAAATACGGAGCGGGGTCCTGCAGCAGCCTTGCTGTCTTTTTCTGGGTCGCAGACTGACTGGTAGTCATAGGTCTTGTTGAAGGAGTACAGGGAGGTGTTGACCAGGTTGATCATCAGCACAGGATCCACCTCGCCAAAGAACTGACCTATCTAGACGAGTTCACACACACACACACAAAAATACAGTCAGTAAAAGTAGTGTAAGACTCTGCTTATACAAACAAAACATACAGTCGTGAACTATCTCTTCTGACAGGTCTAAGCCATTCACAGCTGTGCATCAGTGCGCTGAAAATTTGCATTTACGTGCTCAGCCAATCAGGAGGAGCCCGTTCAACCGCTCTGGGGCAGCTCAAATAAACAGATGGCAGTCAACCTGTCACTCTTCCACTTTGCTTCTAATGTCATGCCCTTTCACACTCTGATAACGCAGTATGGAGAGTGGTGGTGTGCTCCAGCAGCACTTGTTACATGTGTTGATGTTATGTTGCTCTCAGTGTCACAGCAGGTTTTGTGCAACAGTAATTAGACTTTGCTCCCTGAACCAAAAGTTAATCATGTATTTGTAATCCTATGAGTACAGTCAGAACTCTGTAGCTTCAGGAGTAGCTCAACACCAGGTGTATGAGCAATCAGGTCTTCTTTTATAGGAGTAGCCTTCATATGGATGAATAAGCTACTGGTAAAGATGGTTCACAAAGAGAAGTAAAAGGCTAAGCTACTTAAGACAGCCAAAAAATTATACATCCCTGTGGACACTAAATGTATCACAAGATGAGAAGAAGAGATCGGAGGGTGCTTATTCAAATGCTTGAAGACCATAAACTGTATGCCAGACACTGTGATGGTAGAATGGATCAAAGACAGCAGATGTCCTGTCTTAGCTGACATGAAATGTTTCCAGACCCACTGCTTGTTCTACCAGGGACACACAGGGGCTTTAAGAGCGGAGTTAACACAGCAGAGCTGACTCCTCGCATACACAAGAGACTCGCTTCACTACGGCTTCCATGACGGACTAAAACCCATCAGAACCTTCCCTTTGATCCTCCTCCAGTGGCCAGTGCTTTACTTTACTGGAGACGTGGATGTACTGCTGTCCTACAGGAGCTTTCAAAGAGCTCACAGCTAACAGGCCATTCTCATAACTTAGCTGAGTCATGAGCCCTTTATTTGACCTCAATATGAGATTGATGTATCCCTGTGACAAAGAGGAGCTCAGTTTGTCAAAAGGAAGAGAAAAGTAAGAAATATGAATCCTGGCAGTCTTTGATTAAAACCTTTCTGACTATGTGAACACAGATGTTTTCTTGTGTGACGGTTTATCAATTACTGATAGTTTGGAGAAAGACAGCAGATAAGTGAACATAGTCATGAAAAGGCGAAGAAGCTGGTTGTAACTCACCAGGGTGATATACTCTTCCTGATTGGACATGAGAAGAAATCCACCATCGTCAAGGATCACACAGTCTACATGCTGCAGGGTAAAAAGATAAACACTTCAAATCAAATCAATTCAAGTTTATTTATATAGCACATTCAAAAACAACCACAGCTGACCAAAGTGCTGTGCAGAATAAATGAATGACACACACATATATAGCAATTTAAAATGTACACAAATATAAAACAGAAAAACACCAGTAAGAACAATTACATACATAAAATTATTACAACTACTACAATCAACTAAAGTGAAGACAGGTTTTTGCCATCCATGATTTCACATCCTGGAGACAGTTAAGGATGGATGTGATGGAGCTGGAAGGTAAATTTGTGTGTCGTCAGCGTAACAGTGAAAGGAGACGTTGTGCTGGCAGAAAATGGAGCCTGATGGAAGCATGTACAGTGCAAATACAACAGGCCCTTAAAAATAAAATAAAAATGTCTAAATTTAATCATCCCACAGTATTTAACAAAAAAACATGAATATCTTGCAGGCAAGTCATCATGATTTTCTCCTGTAAGGTAACATCAGATTTCTAATCAAGGCTGTCAGTGCAGCAATGGTAAAGGAAATAAAACTCAGAGAAGACAGTAGACAAAAAGTTCTAAGATTAAATTGAATAAACTGCATTGCTGTACCTTGTCATTCCTCAGACAGCCACAGATCTCATCCTTACACTAAAAAGTCAAAAAATGAGCCAGACAAGAAATTAGTATTGTACACCAATAGATAAAGCTGTCAAATATTGTGTACTTAATACAAAAAAAATCTTTTTTAAGAGAAAAAAACACAACTTACATTGAGTTTCAGTGTAGCATTTATGAAACTGTTCATCCAGAATGAGACATTGAGTTTCACTCCCACCACTGCACAGAACAAACCACAAAACAGGCAGATGCACAGCTACTGAGTGTTTTTATTCATGTTGCATCACAAGAAAGAATCAATCTGGGATTAGCAAGACTGACCTGCTGGTTTGAGCGTGACTTCATCAATCGTGAGGTCCACTGCTTTGCTCACCAAAATACCTGACTCAGAAACAGGCTCCCTGCCCTCTGCTGCAATTGAGAAGTGATACACAAGGGAAGAGAAACAATAATCATGGCAATTTAACTTAAATCACGTTTAAAAAAGCTTGGCAGGGAGCATTTCAGAATGGGAATCACGTCAAAATGGGAGTAATTGCTGTCCGTTGAGGGGAATTCCATACATTTTTAGCTGCTTGTAATTTATGTGAGTGGAGTGGAGTCTGTGAGGCCAGTACATGTGTTAATCCAGTCAAGTGTAGCTGAAAGCGCGGCTACATTACACTGACGTTTGCCTGTCCTGATGTCTGTTAGAGAGATCAGTGGAGATAACAGGAAGTATACAGGGCAGGAGGGAGGGAGGGTATGAGCGCTGAAAGACACAGCGGGAAAAGGAGAAGGATAAAGAGAGTGATATCAGAGGCCCGAGAGTGTGATCTTTGCCAGTAGGATTGGGATGACGTCCAAAGGCAGAGAGCAGGATAGGCTCAGTGCCAGACCACATTGAAGATCCTCATACACACACATACACATATTTGATCCTCTCTCTTCAAAACTTACGGTTGAAATATGGAGCTGTGAAAATATAAATTTCATTGTCCAGGGTCCTTTTGTAGAAGCTGGACTCGTATGTCTCAGAATTCTCAGTCCACTCTTCCCCTGCACTGAAAACATTAATAAAGTCACATGATATTATATATGAACCATTACGGGCACAAAACACCAAGGAAATGTGTTTGATCTATCAGAGAAACTCCTATTTTATTCTATAGCCAAATGTTTGTCATCGAAGTAAGAGTCACACCCTGTGCACTTGATATATGTCAAGGGCATGATCCTGTAAAAGCAATAACTGATTGTATTTCATATTTTATAGGCAGGAGAAATATGCATTCATCTTTGGCTGGATATTATATTCTGACCAAGTGGAGCCCCCAGATTTAGTTCAGACAAAAGTAGCAGCAAGGAAATTGAGGGAAATGAGCTGCATTTGGCTGCTGGATGTGTGGATTTGACCCATGTCCTGCACTGGCTTGGCGAGCTTTGGGAGTTCAGCTGAAAAGTGTCTAATCCTCTATGTTCTGGAAAAGAACCCAGTGGAGCAGGTGAGTAAAGCAGCCAAAAGCGCTCAACCTAAGAGCATTACAGTCTGTATCCATTTTCATCTCTCACATTTACACCACCAGATTTTTGGACAAAGGCCTGCCGTGCTGTTTGACGACGCCAGCGCCGATGCTCGAAGTGAAACTGAGAAGAATGAAGGGAGAGTACCTTCTTGGGAGGACTCTTGTGATTCCTCCATCTGTGGCTACAAACCTGGCCACTATCCCATCCCTGAGAACATGGAAAACAACAGCTCCGTCAAACATCAAAGCCGATTTCACTGACAAATATTAGAAGAAGTATTTGTGAACTGTAAAACCAAGCTGCAGACATGACACAAATTGTTTTACGGCCGCAGTCACTTGTCTCTATATGCCCTAATGTTAAACAGATACCCTACAGTGTGTGTGTAAGTGTGTGTCCAGATTATTTCAGACAAGTGGGCATACCATGAAAGGAAACACAGTGATGTAATTATTTTATTTTCCTCTGAAAACAGCTTGTCTTGGCAGAACTTAATATGGTTGGGTGTGATGTGCATTTTGTACTTTGCTTTTATCGTGTTTCACTAGTTAGACATGATCAAATAAGAGTAGAGAAGAAAGAAAGAAAACTCTGGCTCAGTTGGTCAGTAAATTGCACATGAAATAAGTGTCAGCTTTGGTAGTAGAGAGCAGTAGTGTGCACATGCAATACAGATTTCCACATAAGAAGAAACACTTATTTTTAACAAGTACACATAAATACTGCAAGGTAAAAAAACAGCAGAAATCTTTGGCACTCACACTATCTGCTCGTTCCAAAGTTTAACCAGTTCAGCTGTCAGACCTGCATCCAGGATTAGTCGATTCACCAGGGACACATTACCTGTGGATAAAAGACAAGATATATTCCACATATTGCGGACATTACATTTCCACAATAACAGTGCTTAGTAGAAAAATGCGGCAATGGAAGCAATGCCAGCCTATTGTTTACGAATCTTGGCAGGGGAGATGAATATATTATGATTTTGGCTCCAACAAGAGTCACTGCTGATGTGCCACCGAGCAAAACACTTGGCCCAGCATTTTTTTTAAGAGATCTGTTTACTGGCTAACAGTAAGAGTACTGAGGAGACACGCGATTAAGTGCCTGAAGGTGGAAGTCAGGCTGAAAAAGAGCAGGTGTGTTCAGCCAAATCTTCTCCCTGGATAAATGAAGGGAAAAATATTGATCTCATGGCACTTGTTAGGAAATCATCCAGCAGGGAGACGTGTTTTTGTCGGCCTTCTCTGAGTGATTATTAGACAGTCAGACAGCAGGAAGTAACTTTGTGAAGGATTGGCTGTTGCAGCTTTAAGAGAGAGATGGTGCCAAGCTATTGAGTTTGAACCCTGTTGTCTAGAAAAGTTCTTTCAGACAATGTTCCACTTCCCTTGAGTGTTGTTTTAAATCATGTCCATAACTTTTTATATAGACTCAAGAATAAATTGTGAGATCATACTGCACAAACAGCGACAATGAATGCAGTAATGCATATTTATATGGCTTGACCTTGGGTTGAAATGGATCAAGGATACCTCGATCCATTAGCTGGATGATGGTGGTAAGCCATACTAGGGGGGTAGATCCATTAGATGATGACAAATCAAACATCATGAGTCATTGTGTAGCATGACAACATCAGGCTTCTAGGAAACTCAGTCGATCAGGCTGATGTCACTCTGCTTAGTCCACACTAATCTAATGACCACAGTTAAGCTCTGACCTTTAGATGCTGACCATCGTGTTATCAGAGTGGAAAGTTATACCATGACTAACAGTGAAATACACCATGCATGTATACATATGCACAAACTTCCACTCTTTTCACTGCTCACATAGCGATGCAACTCTGTATATTGATTTAGGTGACATCAGTGTGGGTCAGGTGGTATCATAATACTCACGAATACAAACAATGCAGCACACTGACATCACCACCAGTACCAATGTGTCGAGTCATAACAGTGAAAAAGATGCATGACTTACATGCGTCTGGAGCGTTCCTATCAAGGTACTGGCCGAAGTCGAGGACAAACTGGGTGGTGTTGAGTGACAGCTTCAGGTCTTTGCAGTAGTCCCTGAAGGAACAGTATTGATCAGTTTCAATCTCAGCCCCGCATTTGTTCGTGTAAAGTGAAAATGGGTTGTGCAGTGGTGTTGATATCACTCACCTTGGGGCGACGAAGGTGTAACCAAACTCATCAAACCTCTCCTGCTGTAGGGTTTCCATGGCTTTTGAAAACAGAAAAACAACTGATTTACACAGATTAAATCGGGGGTGCAGAATTTATGTCTCCCCCCTCTGGTAGTGAGAGCGATAACACAAACACTGCAGACGTGCTTTTGATGTAAGCCTGCAGGTGAGCTCACCGCATCTCCCCCACCTCCAGGAGCACTCTCTTTAAGTCTTTTATTTACATTGACCCTCTCTCTGAATTACAAGTTTTGTTTTTATCCAGAATATCCTCTCCAGAAACTTTTCTTGGACCTTTCTTAGGATTTGACCCCATAGTTTACTTCATACACCTAGTTGCTGCTCCGTCGCCTGGTGTTCGTAGATCCGTAAATATACGCCACTAGTGTTCAAGGCAAGGAAGTGCATTTCTTTATGGACTGATAGAAACCTGATAGAAACCACCTGTAGCCATGGGGGAGAGGCTAATGGTCCATTTTTCACCATCCAGTAGTTTGGAGTACACGCTTGGAACATTACCAGGACAAAAACAGGACCTGACAGGTATGTGGCATGTTCCGTGAAATATTTAATTAAAAAGACGTATGAACAGCTGAACCAGTCATAATGACAGTCTGACTATATATAATCTATAACCAAATTTTAGCAGAGTAACATTACTCCAATTCACTGTGTTCAAGTTCTTTTTAATCAAACAAACTCATTTGACAATCAACACAGGCAACTGAATTGGAGGAACTAGGCCTGTTAGCTAGTTAGCAGCCTGTTAGCTAAGCTAACACACTGTTATACGGCCTCTCCAAAATCCACCACAAAAGCTCAATTTTTTTTAACGTACTCGCGGCAAATTCCTGATCGAAATATTACAGAGGGGAGGAGTTTAGCAGGCACTTTGGACATCACAGAGATTCCCATAGGAATGAATGGACTTCTGGTTGCCTCGTCTCCGTATACATACGTAAGTGGAAACAAGGCGTTAAGGATGGCAGGTCAATTTACGCTCGTTACATGAACTGTGCCTTTTGAAAATTACCCTCTTATTTCACAGGAATTGTACACTTTTTGATCATTAATCAGTCCCTCCAGAATCTTGCAGCAAAAAAAAACCTTGAATTTGCAGCCCCAAACCTTTGAATTTGCGGCCAATTTTGTAGAAAAAAAAAAAAAAAAAAATGCAAAAAATTGTGGCATTTTTATGTTTGTTTGGTTTTTTTTTTTGCAGGGAATTGCGGCTAATGACAAAAATTGCAAGTCAGGAGAAAAAAAAATGTGATGCCTCCAAAAAATAATGAATGTAATCACTTGCTATAATAATCATACTGAATATTACAAAAAACGCAAAAAATGTTTCAGCTCTCTTCTTGTGAATGTAAAACAACATGTAAGCTACATCTGTAAACATAACATTTTAATTAGCACGATTTGATGATGCATCTGATGATGTTTCAAATGATGTCGCATGCGCAGGCGTCTTCCGGCCAGCCAGAAAATGCAGAAAAATCGCGGGACTGTTAAAAAATTGCAAGCCCCTGCAAATACTGTGGACTTCTGTTGAATTTGCGTTAATTATTGCGATCTGAAGACTGCGATTTTCTGGAGGGACTGGTTAACGGCATACAGTCTGTTTCAACAGTAAACTTCATGTTTGGGTTACTTCCTTATGGATAAGGCAACAAAAGAACATCGTTAAGTTTAGACAAAAAAACTACTTGTCATTAGCATTGTAAGCTACACATACTAGGATACTATGTTGTTATTAAAATAACACAGTTGAATTTTTGGTTTCACACGGGAAACAAACAGCAAGCTCCTGGGTGAAAGTCCATAGTTTGATTGACCCACCCTCCTTCCCTCCCTCCCACCCTATCCAGACTTTCTCACTCTTTATGCCACAGCAGTTACCAGGAGCGTCAAAAAACGGTGCGACTCGTGCATCTCATACCGCCGCTAAAGGGTGCCTCGATGCATTGGTGTCTGATGTTAGCGCCATTGACCAAATGTCTGTATTTGATGAGTTGGGATTACAGAGTGCTTTATCTGGCAGCAGTGGGCTTACTTAGCATCGCACAAGCTCATTTGGCTAGGACTTGAATGTAACGGCCAATTACTTATATGTAAAAAGTCCTGTATTCCGTCTTTAAAAGTGTGAACTGTATTTGTAAAATGAATAAAATGCACTGGTATTTGTGGTGTGCGATGACTACATTAATCCAGAAACTCTTGAAAAGCGTATGGTCATAACAAACTTTAAGAAATGGACACAGCAGTGCACATACTCCAGCTGAAGGCCCCCCCTACACACACATACATACACACACAAAGACACATAAAATATTGGACAGATATGAGGTGATGGATTAAGGTAGAGAGCGTGGATGCAGGTACAGTGGGGAGGCATGAGAGAATAACTGAGTGAGAAATACTTACCTTCTTGCCCTGCAGTGACCCCAGAGAGACGGAGATGAGGAGCGGAGAAAGTAGGGAAGACAAAAGGTGAAACAAAAATACATTCATCATCTGACAAATGAAGTCATACTTTGGAAGATATGCTAAAAAATTGCGAATATTTCCCACAGTAGGTAATAAAACACTGCAGTGAAAGTATCTTGGATCTAATAGAGAAACTTGAAATAGGCTGAGTGGAGTTTCTACAAACACAGAACAGTAAATGACCAAAAAGGGACTACAGAGAGAGAACAACATGTAAACATACAGTAGTAATAAAGACAATTGCTTCCACTGTGTGCTTTGTCTGCCCTGGCTCTGGATCTCATTTAAAATAGTGTCTGGTAATTCTTATCTCATAAATGACATGACAGGCATGGATGGCCATCATTCACTGGTCTCTTAAAATGAAGACATTTTGGACATTGCCTTTAAAATATATTGAGTCGTGTGGTGCAGTCTGCGAAAAAAATTACTGAGGCGCTGAGTTTCCTCTGGGTCATGGAAATCTGGTGCAGGATGAAACAATGTCCTTCACATAAAACATAACAGGCAGATTCATTGTCCCTCTGTCTCTATAGGCTGAGCAGGGTGTCGCTATGTCCAATTTCTTTCCACATCATGCATTCTTTCTCGTCTTTCTTGCTCTTTACTCCCCTGTCACCATCTCTTCAACCCCGGTATTATTTCATGTATTCAATGCATGCAGCATTTCTGCTATATGGATGAAAAATTTTCATCTATCGCACCCTTGACTAGGATAATGTATTAGGAGGACAAGTGGCTGCAGGAACCACCTACTGCAGCCACCTCGGTAAGATGGATCGAGGTATTGGTGGTCTGGCTCCAGTGTGAAACTCTATACGGCTGTACAGAGAACTTTAGAGTCCCAGGCTCCCTATCGGAGTGGTCTGTGGCAGCAAGGCATGGTGTGTTACTTTCTTTAACAGGCCTGTAAACGTTCTGACAGTCTTTATGGCACAGTGACAGACTCGTTATGGCAGAGAGGGAGTGATACAGAGGCCGAAACACTCAGTCAAAATCTCATCTGTTGGAATAACTGCACCATTAGCCGTTTATGCTTCGTGGTGTCACATCAAAGTTATGAAAAATCCACTAAAGCCAGATGGTTATGTGCTGATTCTGGTGTTTTTCCTTCTAATCATATCCCTTGATCAAAGCAACTATCCGCTCATGCATCTATAAAGTCACGATTAAGCTTTCATACTTCAGAGACCATCCATCCATCCATCCATCCATCCATGTAAACATGCAAATGTGTAGTGGAAAAACATGGAAGAGCATTACATGGCAAGAGGAAAATATATATTTCACAGTATAGAGCAGGGGTGTCAAACATATGGCCCATGGGCTAGAAGCAACCCACCAAACAGCCCAATTTCGCCCAATAGATGACTAGATTAAGGGTGCTTTTACACCTGCCCTGTTTGGTTCCATTCAGTCTCACTCAAATTTGTTTGTCCCCTAAGTGCAGCTCATTCGGGCTGGCATGAACACAGCAATCGCACTCTGGTGGGCACCAAAACAACAGGACCAAGACCTCCTTAAAGAGGTCTGGTTACAGGCAAACTCTGGTGCGGTTCTTCTGTGGTGAGAATGTGTTCTGATCTCTATCAGAACCAACCGCAGTCGCATTCCACATTGTCTGGTTTAAACAAGCATGAGCATGTTACAGGATCATTAATGCGTGCCTCCTCCTGTACTGCCTTAATATGCACAATTGGCGCACCCAGTGCATCAGAACATTGTTTGCTAGTTGGAGCCACTCCTTGTTTTCAATCTGTATGGTTTGCCTTAAATAAAAAATGCAAGCAATGTAGTACAGGATGACCACTGCTAATATCAACCTGCATAAGTGTCGCATTTATCTTTCAACTGTACTCTTCTGCAACATTTTGTTTACTCCCTGGATTTTTCCCGCATGGAAATCCTGTCCAATCAGGAGCAGATTTCTCGTGCAAGGCATTTGATCTGATCGGCTTGTGAATGCTGCCGTGAGAACACAAACGCAACTCTAGGCAATTATGCAACTTTGCAACAAAATTAGTCCCTGATGCAGACCAAAGCAAGTGAACTCTTGATCTAAGGCACCCTAAGATGTGTCAAGTTTCAGAGGTTTTTCCACCCTGACCAGGCTGTTCATCTGTTTGTAAAAGGATGAACGTCTTCAGGATGTACTTGTAATACTTTACACAAAAATAGGAAAAATATTGGTTTTATTGGTCTGGGCCATCTGAGATCAAATTGGGCTGTTTGTGGCCCATGAGCTAAAATGAGTTTGACACCCCTGGAATAGAGAGTACTTGCCCCAAGAAGAAGCTGTAAGATCCCAGTGTAGATGCAGGTCAGGAGAGGAGACAGGAGAGGAAAAACTTGCATTAGAATCAAAATGCAAAGAATTGTATCAAGAGTGACAGTTGCACATACAGTATGTGTGTAAGAGTTTCAAAGAGTGAAAGCATGAAAGAGTTTTGTCCTTGTGATTATTAGCTATGTTCTGAGCTGTTGGGAGAAGCAGCCAGAGTGTATCATACAGCGAGACGGCCTTGAGAGCGCAAACAGAGCAAAAAAAAAAAAAAGAAAAAGGGAGGAGGGGAGGGGGATGTAGGAGGAATAAAGAGAACGAGGTGAGGACAGGTTTACAGATTAGATAGAGAGGCAGATGAAAACAGAGAGACAGGCAGAAAAAACAATCCCAGGGTAAAGTCTGTCTGCTTCGGGTGGCCCGTTACCCCTTGAAACATTTAGGAGAGAGAGATGGATTTAAGGACAGGGAGGTAAAGAGATGGATTTGAAACATAGCAAAAAGGGTGGAGTGCAGACAAAGAAAAAAAGTTTGGTAGAAGAGGCGATAATGAGCGGGGAGAAGAGGTGAGGGAGGTTTTGTCTCCTCCTAAGACAGAAGGAGGGCCAAAAGAGGGGAGAAAAGAGCAAAATGTAGACGAGATCAAAAGAGCTGCTGCTCGGGCTGGGTGTGGGAGAAGGAAAGCATGTGGACGAGTGTGTGTGGGAGTGCGGTGTGACTGACCAGTGGGTTACACTACAAAAGAAAAGCACCGTGGGGATCCGCTGAGCTGAGCAGTGCATACAAAGGAGTGGTTGTGGCCCCAGCCAGGAGCGAGTCAGACAGAGACAGAGGAGATACTCGAGAGTACGCCCCAAAGAAAGTATGCATGGGAGTTGGTCGTGAGGCACCCGCAAAATTGGATCTGATAGATTTGTTTGCACACTGTTTATCATGAGAATATGTGTTATACTTACACATGGCTTTTTGAATGTCATCCCCCAGTTTAGCTTGTATGAAGTGTTCACTGTATTTCGGCAGAACAAGAGCCAAGCTGCAGAAAAGACAATAACACTTACACTGATGATCACATTTTGTGGTTTGAGGTAATTTTAGTGAATTATTTGTTTTAGGAAAGGTCATTTAAAGCATGCAATGTTTTCCAAAGTGCTCTGTGAAGTGCTTTTAAATATTTTATGTGCATGTGATTATGGGGAATTATATTGATTAAGAGAAAAAATACCCAACTACTTAAGGTTGTTTTATTTATTTATCTTTTTAACAAGGTGCTTTTCTGCATGTTCAGTGAAAAGCAAAAACACTCTTCTAAATGTATTCCCCATTAACTAAGCAGAGCCAGCTGTTAGAAACAAGAGAGTGACCCCTGTTGGCTTAAGTAGTGTCCTCCATCAGCTGGAGTGCTCTCAGCAGTTAGTGGCAGTGAATTGTCTTAAGTGACATACAGACAGCTTAATGAACCCTAAAGAAATATTACTAAATTGCTGAGACGGCTCACCTGTAATCTGTTCCATTGACCAGCGCAAATGTGTAGGTCCTGACTCCTCTGTCGATGTACCTCTGCCAAAGATGATTTACACAGGAAGTGGCAGTCAGAACTGCTTCATGATGCTAATATAAGGACTGCAAGTTCTTTAAAGTGTTCAAAAATATGTAAAAGTCACATCTGCATGACATGAAGGTACAAATGAGATTATCAAAAAAATACATGTTTTCACTTTAACAAGAAAGTCTGGCGCATAATCGGCAGCTCATTTGTATTTTCTCTTATTTTTGAATTAGTAGACAGATAGTCTGGATTTATCCTCACAGCAAGATGACGTTAATTACTGCAAACAACAGTGAACAATGTCCTCTTTTAGCTGGGAATATGACAACTTTGATAATGTAGGAACATAAATTGCAATTTAAAAAGTATTAGGTTTGCATCTTTTAGAAATGTTTTAATCAAAAACAACAAAAGCAATTAGCTCGACAGATGACAAACAATAAATATTCAAACTAATTGCTGCCTTAATATATTAATAAATTAGCTGAAATCATTATAGTGACAACAGTATATTTATATTAGGTATAAAAGTCTCACATTTTTCTTCAGATAATGGATAAAATGTTGCACTAAAAAATATGTTGTTATTTCAGTTCTTCAATGTCTGATAGCAGCAGCAGAGCAGAGGCATGATGGGAAATAGGGCTGGGACAATGTGGACAAAAATTCTTATCTCGGTCTTTTAAGGCTGAATGGCAATACACAATGTATATTTCAGTATTTTCAATGAAATGAACCACATGTTTAGTAGCAAGCTGCAAACTGAGCCATGACTTAAGTCCCCTGTCATTTTTGCTGCATGTGTTTTTCCACAGCAGGGCAGGTAAAAGAAGTTTACCTGTTGAAGGTGAGCTGTTTGCAGAGGTGCAGTAAGAGCTTGTTGTCTTAAGCACTTCATCAACATCTCACTGTGGCTGTTTCTGCTTTCACTTCCTCCCTGCCGTGTTATTAGACTTGCCTTTATTGAACAAAAGCCACTAACAATGTTCTGCAAATGCAGTAATAAACACATTTCACAGCTAAAAGATTCTTAACAATAAAAGTCTCCTGTTATTTTGTTGTGTAAAAACTTTTATTATGAAGCAGCAAAATAAGAAATGTTGGATTTTCGAGCTGCAACTTCACTTAACTTCTAATACGGCAGATAGCGAACATGAAACAGTAAAATAAGGCAGATCTCTAAAGTACAAACAGGACACAGGAGAGAAACTAAACTGCAAACCACAGAGATTCAGTTAGAAGCTACAAAAGCACTAAGAGCTGAACACACAGACTTTTAAAAACGCCTTTCTCTCTGGTCTCCTGCAGACAGAGGTGAGCAGAGTCTCGCAACACACATGTGGCTTGTTTGAGGGGGAGAAGCAGGTCGTCAGGGGTTGGCTGCGGTCGGCTAAACGTCATTGCCACCTGCTTGAGGGCCTGTGGCCCGGCTTTTGGACCTATTCCAAAGTAGGCCCGTCTTTGTCCCAGCTCAGTGTGGCGTGGCGCGTCTAAACTGACAATGGAAATGCAAACTGGCGCGACAAGGTTTGACTAAGCGCGGGCAAAAGTGAGAGTAGAAAAGGCCCATAGTATTGTGCGTGTGCTGCTGCAGTAACTCAATTCATCTCACAGACTAATCTAGCATAGCTTGTGCAGCATATAGACTGATGTCTCACTGTAGAATAATTAACAGACAGATTGAACAGAGTAGCAGCACTGTGTCTCTCTTAGTGTTGCTGGAGAAACTGTGAGTGAGTGAGTGGGGCGGAGCTGTGTGGAGAGTGGGAGAGAGGAGAGATGGACACTGGTATGCGTTATGTAACGCAACTTGAGCCTATATTGACTCAAACAGTGTGGTTTAAATCTACATCTTGCTTGAAAATATACCAATTTATTGTACATAGTCGTTATATCACCCAGCCCTAATAGAAAACCTCTACAAAAAACAAAAAACAAATTTAAAGCTCCCCAACATACTCCTGTATAACCTATCAAGGGCCCTTTCAGTATTTCCTCTCACCTCATCCTGAGTTTTCACCAGAGTGTTGATGGTACGTTCGCCTGTCTCACCATCAATCATCATTCTCCTGATCTATAGGGAGAGATGAAGAAACAGACAGTGTACAGTACATGTAGCTCCAGAGTCACTGAGTATCAGATGATTTGAAAACACTCTGTCTCACAGCCTCATGCTAACAAGTTAGGGACACAGAGTAAATCACTTGCTTGTGATGGCTTTATGAGGAGACAAGAGACATCTGGCACCTGCCTGGATGCATATCCACCTCTGTGCCTTTGCTCGAGTGTCTGTGAGGATGTGTGTGTACTGTACGGGATTTCCATGTATCTGCACACTCTACTGTACCTCCACTTTGATGTCATTCTCCAGCTCGGCATCCAGGAAGTCTAGCGTGACAGGTTCCTGGAATTTAGGATTCTGCGGAAAAGAAAAAAACTTTAAGAAAACTACACACACACACACACACACACAAACCCTGATGACATGAAAAAAAGGAAACCTTTACATTAGGCTTATCCTGAGTCATTTGACTAGAAGCAAAGTTTATTATGTAAGAACCAACTTTGATATCAGTCTATCTAAAGCTTGCTGAGTTGATAGAACAAAACCTTATAAAATTAAGTGGACCACTTTACAACCGTTATTCAGAGATTGGTTCTTACTATGGCAATCAGCCTCAAAGAGGAATGTCCCTGCGCATTTTAGTAGTAGTATTGCATTGAATAACATATAGTGGACTTTAATTATGTGAGCCACAATGTTCTTTTGTATTCAGTTCAGGAGCAATGCCAACCATTAACCCTAACACATGATTCCAATCAAATCCTTGGGATAAAAAATAGAGAGTACCATATGGCATCGTTTTGACAACATATCTGTGACACCAGACACAGCTGAGTCAGATTTGATACAAAGTGACACTGGACCCTATTAATGTCCTCTCTTAAAAACCCTATACGTCTGAGTGGCTTTATGGTGGTATAAAATAGTAGCAGTAATCTAGTGCTTCTCTATAAAACAGCAGTACATGGAATCTGATACCAGTCTGTCCTCCACTGCTTTTGTTCAGTCTGTGACTCAAAATGTGGGGTGATGGGGTGTAAGCATACTAGTGTTTTCTACAAAGTATTTTGTTTTTTTATTTAGAATATGCAAGCCGTGGGTCCGAAAATCAATAAATATGCACTTCGACTTTAAAGGAGGAGGACAAGGAGAAAAACTGAAGCTTAGATTTTAAGAATAAACTGCTATTAAATAAAGTGTGAATCAGTACATGGAGAAGAAAGCAATGAATGAAAAAAAAAAACAATTAAAAAGCATGAGCTGAGTTCCTTACATTTGACGGTAAGTTAAATGAAATGAAGTGGCAAAGGAAGATGATGAAGACGGAGCATCTCGACATGAAAATGAGAAAAGAAAGAATAAAAGATCAAGAGGTACAACACTGGGCAATACAGAATGAAACATCAAACATGCACAAGAAAGACAGGGGAGGATATGAAAAGAGCGGAAATGGGAACGCTGGATGGTGCGAACAGCCAAGTGAAAAAGATCAAATGGGAAATAAGGAGTGTGAAAAGAAGAGCTATGAGATTAAAAGGCAGAATGAGAGAAAGACAGAATATTGTTAATGTCAGCAAGAGATTTGTTGAGGTGAGCTGGGGTGTGAGATCAAAATAGAAATGCTGCTGCAATTGGGAAGGTCTGTGTGATGAATATAAAATATGTACAAATATAATCAAATACAGAAAAATCCACTGCTGAGACAGAGAGAGAGGCGAGGGAAATGTTCAGAGGGCCGAAGGTCACCATCTGTATTCACACGTTCTCCCATTTGGCTGATTCAATGAGACAATGAGTGATTGACAGGCAGCCCTCTAAGCTACACACACACACACACACACACACACACACACAAACATTACAGAGAGTTAAAGGCAAAAGTAATAATAACAATGCTGTCTTACATGAATGCTACATTGAATTGACCTTTCGCTAAGCCCCGCCCCTTTGTGATGGTCCGACAAGCTGTCACAGTAAGCATAGAGCCCACAGACAAAGATAGTTCGAAGCTAAAGCCCAACTATAGGCTACAGATCGCAGTGTAACCACCACATCACTACTGATTGCCACAGAAGACAATGGATATAAAAGGAAACTTCGCAGATGTTAAACCAGCTGTGTGGCATCGCAGTGTGTTCAGATGGACGGTGTTTGGCTTCGATATCAGCAATGTTCCCTTCACTGGTTCCTGTACAGCAGAGTGGGTCTTTTTCAGTGTTATAATCATTAAAGAGCAAAAGCAGCATGTGTATCTTCAGTAGCTAGCTAGTTAGCCCTATACTCTTCAGGGTTTAATTTTGGTTTTGGAACAGTGAAGAAGTTCTCCAGGTAACAAGTATCATTAAAACATGACAAAGGTTTAGCTCCAAATCCACAAAATCAGCCTGAAAATTTAAGGAAATCTGAAACAATTGCATTAGAGTCAATGGAGCACAGCTGTGTTGCTGTTGGACTGGTCTGAGCTGGCCCGATGCTACAGTTATGATTGGCCGGTCTGCAGTCAGGGGCGGGACTTAGCAAAGGGTCAGTTGAGATCATTCTGACAATGCCTTTGTGTATTATAACAGTAAGAGTGCTTCTTGATTTGCCCCCCAAAAAGTTGCTCTCTACACAACTGCAACTATACAAAGGTACTGTTTTTAAGGTCGTCACACCTTTTGTAGTAACTTAACCATTTCTAGTTACGTAATGCTAAATCATCCAATGTCACAGACCATTAAGTCTAATTTCCCTCTCATTTAGGTATGAAGGGGACACACAAATCAACAGTATTTATTCTCACATAAACATGCGCACAATTACAAAACATACTCACGCATTTGTAAAATGATTCTCATGACCAAAGCAATCATTATAAGCAACAGGAGAACATACCATCACTTCACTTCGGGGGAATTTAGACATAGGGTTGTCGATCACATAACAGCTAACATAATAAGATAACATAATATCCCAGCAAAGCGATGACGGTGACTGCCACTACATCTAGTGAAAATTCTATCTATGGGATTACAATACAGAAAAGCTCTACACTGCTACCTTTAGAATCTACTGCTGCAATCTAGAGTACGTCTACTTCATCTCACCTCGTGAAAAGTGACAGCGTACTTATTACTGAGCCTGAGCTTCCTGTTACGAATCCTTTTCTAGGAAAGTAATGAAAAGATGCACAGTGATGCATTTTGGTGGTTCAAATATGTCACAGTATGGGAAGGAGGGGGTTTCAAAGTCCCAAAACAAACCTGATGTCAAATACATAGACTGTGTCACTCTCAGCTACAACTTAGTAACCATTTTGAAAAAGTATTTGTCCGCACACACACACACAACACACATACACACATAGCTTTGACCAGAGTTAAGTGTTTCAGTCTGGGTGAAATTATTGTGAGGGGACAAAAAACAGAGGGAAATCCCCTTTATACCAGTGAGACAGAGTAAATGCAGTTCCACAGTATCTCTTATCACTGCATTAAAAGAAAAAATCTGAAGAATATGAACATATAAACATACATTTATAAATATCCTGTATGCCTAGTTACCTTTAATCTACTTTACAACAACATCGCCTTGTTTTTTCCCCTTGTTTACTCCTGCTCTGTGGGAGTAACATCTGTTTTCTTCTTGCACTTTGAAAACGTGAATCAATAACATCTATTAAAGTGTAGAAATAAAGATATACTATGCAGAGAGAAAACAATGTATAGAATCATACCAAAGTATCTTTCTATTTCATCTGATAGAAGTGTGTCTGCAGAGACCCTGCATTCTATCTGTTTTTTCTAATTTTGCGGTGTTTAACCAAACGCAGCGCACAGGTGAGGTCAGGACTTCAAAATCACAGACACGGCGCTGAAAAACTTAAATATAGTGAGACGAAATGCCAAGCGAACAAAGCTTGTTGCAAAATTAGAGTGAATCCAGGGTTGGTTTTCACTGTCTCTAGAGAGCACTGAAGGAGAGGATGGGCATGAAGAGCAATGCTGCTGACCAGGTTAGCTTGCTAAAGTATCGGCTTCTCCATTACAACAAAGATAACTTTCCTAATAATAGTTCACAGTGTACGCACAAACAGTATAGGGAGGAGGGGCCAAGTTTTCTGTGTTTGCAAACAATAATCAACAATTCCTGCAGTGTATACCTTAAAAAATTGATGCGCAACTGTTTGGATTAGATGTGGAGAGGTGTGGATTGATGGACAGGATGTAAGTGTGTCCCCTTAAGGATTTACTTTTTTTTAGATCCAGGAAGGGGCCCATCTGAACATCATAACCCCATATACAGAGCTCAGTCCTGGGCAGTACATGGCCACTGCGCAGCCTGTCAGAAACTGCTTACCTCAGGCTGAGGGTGGTGGGCTGGAGCCCCTTGTGGGGTCATGACTAATTTTTACCGTGTTATATTTTAATACCTGCCAGTGGCTACAAGTTCTGCTGCTTATTTTGAGGAGTTCCAAGACTCCAGGAAGACTAGAGGCACATTCATGTGCTTCTGATAGGGATCCTTGAATAAACAACAACAATAAACTACTTCAGGTCAATATATGCTGGAGCCTATCCCAGCTGACATTGAGCGAGAGGCAGGGTACACCCTGGACAGGTCGCCAGACTATCACAGGGCTGACACATAGAGACAGACAACCATTCACACTCATATTCACACCTAGTGCCATTAGAGTCACCAATTTACCTAACCTGCAAATATTTGGACTGTGGGAGGAAGCCGGAGTAGCCAGAGAAAACCCACACTGACAAGTTAGAACCAGGAACCCTCCTGCTAACCACTGCACCTCCATGCCGCCCCCAGAATGGCTGGATATTTCTGTCATATTTCAGCAAATTTTAACTGAGTTGGGTAAAAGTAAGAAGCTAAAAGTACAGTAAAGGCTACCCTAAAAACACCTAACTTTTTAATTTCACAAAACTTAATCTACATAAATAAAAAATACAAACAGAAGTTGTGTAATATATTCCCACGGTGGAGCAAATTAAATTATATTCTGGGCTGTACTACTCTCACACATTATCTCTATTATACGCCACACAGCCTCTTTTCATCCTTCATTTTTAAACATATATGCCAGATCACTGCCAAGTCCACATATCTATTTTATCTCCCATGGTAATGAGTGACCTTCTAGCCGACATCTGAGAACTGATGATGTTAAGCCATACTCTAACTGGAGAATGAGTTCTCTTTATGAAGATTGATGAGGTGACGGCACACGAAAAAGTTTGAAAGGAGCCTGCACCATCTGCTAGCCTGCGTATTATTCACAGAGTGCAAGCAGTTATTGTGTAACCATGTGGAATAGTCTGAATATAATGTAATGCTTCTAGACATGGACCTGCTGAGCCACATGAAGTGAAGCATAGGCCCAGATGTCATACCTTTGGTTGGAGATTGGGGTGCAGCAGGACGTATCCATTGGGATCAATGGCAAAGTAGTATCCATTTGGTCCAATCTGAAGGGAGAATGAAAAGAGGACATGAAACTTAAATATTTGATGTTGGTACATGTGCAGCGTAATGACAAAACAACTGGTGATAGCTGTTAGGAAGTGTGTAAAAGAAGGGCCTCAGTAGTCCCAGAAAACAAGAGTACAACATGCAACAAAGGGGCTGTAATTAAAGACGAGAACATTTTGTATTTGCGGATGATTTTATTAGAGGCTACAAACGAACAACACATCTAATAGAATCACATCACATACTAATTGCACCAGAGGGAAAACTGTGCAAATTCTTCACAACCGCACAAGTTACAAGAGTTGGTTTGATAAATGTATTAGTCTGTGTGCATACGATCACATATGGGTGTTAAACTCACTGTGAAGCGTGGTGTGAGCTTCTTAATGTCATCCAGAGACACATCAATCCCCATTACGCCAAGAATTAACTGATTCTGGTGCTAAGAGGAAGTATGACAGAGAAAAAGATGAGAAAAGGATAACTGTATTCATCAGGTCCTGCCACTGCTGACTCCACTCATCATTTATTTACCGCACCTCGCCATTCCTGTCATCTTTGGTCTTCGTTTTATTGAATACAGGTAGTGTTCCAGTGATGACCAGACCTAGTTCCTGGTGAGAGAGTCAAGCAAACACATATTCAATTCAGGAATCTTATCATGTTAGAATTAACCCAGTAGGGACAAAATTTTTGAACTTTTAAACTTAATTAAGGGACAAAAACGTGTCATACCAGAGCATCAAGGTAGACGTTAGTCCACTGGACTTGTTTGGCCTGCTTGTCTGCCAGAACCATTGGTCTTCCCAGGACATCCAGGTACTCCTATATTGTACGAGCAACACATTTTCCACATTATAGCTTCATAAATATTAAGTGCTTAATGATTGTAAAATAATATATAACATGCTCTAACCTGTGTGTTTATTCTGATGGCTCCGATGGAGGGAATCTCATAGAAGTAACCTGGAAATAATATCAGACACAATCATGTAACCAAAACTTAAAGGGACAGTTCAGTTTAAATTGTTTGGTGTGACCTGCCGAGTGTTAGATATATGGGCCGTAGAGACGTCTGCCTTCTCTCAAACTTAATAGAGCTAGATATAACTCAGCTTGTGGTGCCCAAAGTGCCAAAAAAATACAACAGCAATGTCTCTTTCCAGACATCACGACCTGGTTACTCAAGATAATCCACAGACCTTGCTATGAGCAGTGTCATGTAGGAACTATTTCCTGTCTACCAAACTAAACCCATCAACCACATCCCTCACAGAAGGAAGGGTACATCTACTCATGTATGAGGGGTTCGTGACAGTGTGAGATGTAAACATTTATGGTGTCCTTCTGGGTTGAACTGTAACATTAGCTAGCTAAGTGGTGCTAAATGAGCTAGCAGTGGATGCACACTTCTGGCATGGACTCTGCCGGAGCTTCCTGCTCCTCCTAACACCATCCTCCTGCTGCTCCTCCTGCACATACCCCTCTGCTCATTCTCCAGTCAGGTCCTGCCAGCTTTTTCGCCAGTACACCGTCCATACCCATTAGTATTGACTGTCAGCCTATCAGTGACCTGTCTGCCCAGTCTGCCACACACCTGTTGCTCGTCTGCTCATTTACCTCTCAGTACATATACCAGTCAGTTTGCCTTTGCTGTTGCCAGATCGTAGTTTGTGATTTTGCCCACTTTGTATCCTGTTGTCTGTATTTTTGGGGGGGATTTTGATCTGTGTCTGCTTACCTGGTTTGACCCTTTGTCTGATGCCTCTGTACCTCTGCCTGATAATCTTGATTTTTGGTTTTCAGTTCTTGTCTTACTCCTGCCTCTCCCCTATGATTCTGCGTGTGGGTCCTCTCTGGTTTATGACACACTTTCTTCTGTGTGGTGATACAGCTGGCGGGTGTAGTTTGGTAGTAAGAAAATAGTTCCTACATGAAACTGCACACAACAAAGTCTGTGGATTATCTTTACTAACCGGGTCATGATTTCTGGAGAGACACATTGCTGGTGAGTTTTTCAAATGTCCTTTTTTTGGCGCTTTGAGCACCACAGGCTAAGTGCCACCTTGTTCCATTTTATTGAAGAGAAGGCAGACATCTGTATTACTGTTATCTCAACATTCCAGAGCTCACACCAAAACAATCTAGGTTGACAAAAAGAAGCTATACAAGTAAGAGGAAAAATGTACTGTACACAACAATACCCCAAAACTAGGAAACAGGAAACAGCCTGCAATACTACAGTATAGTCTATTGCACCATGATTCTTTGCTTAGTGTCAGGTAAGTTATCAGACCCAGAAATAAAAAGTAATCCAGATTTTTGCCTCTGTCATGTGTGATGGGATTATTTGCTGATTCCCTGTGTGAAACATTTCCATCCAGCTGCACTGCCTGAGCAGCTCCTCTGTTTCTAAAATGACGATCACTATCACTTTACCAACCCATCTTCTTTAAACATTACATTATGTTTATATCACCCTTAGACCACCTGAGCAGGTTGAATCAAAGCATAAAATATATCCGAAATCACTACCAAGAGCTAGTCTACTGTTAAGTAAGACTTAATCTAACAGCAGGATTATAGCAATCTGATAACAATACTCAGTACTGATGTGTCTTATGATCTGTACTGTACCTTTGTTGGAACAGGCCATCCACTGAATGGGTCCTTTATCATAGTTGTGTTGCCCTACTGAGAAGGTAAAGATCCTCACCTGGAGCACAAGATTCACACAATGTTAAGAAAAGTCTTTAGATATCAGATTTTTTCCCCCTAGTTTCCTATCATTTAATGTAAATATTCAATTGATTGTTTTGTTCTTAATATAATGCTATTTTATTGTGTTCAGCAGACAATTTAAATGAATTAGATTATTTACAAATCATTCACATAAAAAAGCAACATAGAACATTTAATATATAAAAAATCTATTTCCTTGGAAATTATTTAAGCATGTTTTAACATATTACCATGCTGTCATAATGCTTCAGATCAACTAAATTAATATCAATGTCACTTTTAGTCAGAAAAAAAAGTTGTACTGTACATGCTGTTTTGACAGTGTGTGCAACCTGCTCTCATCTTCAACCTTGTGCATGCGCACATTTGTGAGTGTTACGTGCATGTGTATATGTGTGTTTGTGTGTGTGTGTGTATGCGTGTGAGCAGGTTCTTTCTTTACACAATATGCACAAAAAACCTCATCTGCCTTCTGCATAAACTTTTGGGTAGGGAGGATGTGCACACGGAAGTTTGGACCCAAAGGGAGCTCCAAAAAGCTGAGTCTAATAAAAACGACAACGGGAGCACATCCACATAGATAAAAGCAGACAATTCACACTGCAGTATCATACACCCGGTCTGTGTGTGTGTGTCTACTGTACCTTTTTGTCAGCATTGTACTTCTCCAGTATGGCCTGAGCTCTTTCCTCTCCTCCGTCAGTAAACAGCATGATGATCTTGTTGCAGTTTGCTCTGCTCACATTAGTCTAAAGGGAAAACATAAAGGTTATTCTAATTACCCATTAATATCTATTCAGGTAGTAGCAAGGTGCGGGCGGTCTGCTGGTCTATCCCGTTCTGGCCAGAGAAAAATATCTGTTCACAGTGTTATCTCCGAGTCAAAGCTCCTCTTAATCAACACCAAGTGTATCTAAAGAAATAATGATGCACAGCAATATTGTGCTGTGAATATGCAGCACCTCTGGTCCCCAGAGGAGAAATCCAATTGTCTTTGCTGACCTCCATAACTTCCTATCTCAGACATATTCACACTCCCACGGGATACAACCTTTTGATTTGGTAAAGCCAACAGTCTTTCCCCTAGTGCCACCCTTGTTTGTTCAACCCAAAACAATCAAACTGTGGGGTGTTATGAATGTTGCCACTTCTAGGAACTGCTATCAAAGGCTTCAGACTTGTTAACAGCTCTTATAAAATCATAATTAAGCCACATCTCTTAACCTAGTGTATCGGTATAATTGTGTGGAAGACCAAGTTCAGAGTTGATCACGCATATGACTTGTGCCAGTAATGCTGATTAACTCACTGTGATGATAATGCTTTGCTATTACAGGGTTGTCATCCATCTGTTACAATCTAATATTTCTTCCATTGCTGCACAGTTAAGTGGAGGTAACACTTTCATCCAGCAGATGGCAGTGAAAGACAACGCTCTACTGCTGCTGAAAACATGCATTCATCACAAGTAACCTTCATTCAAATCATTCATTTCTGTGCTCTCAGTTACACTTAAATGAGACAAAATGATGTTTTTTTTTCTTTTTTCCGGAACAAACAGAAAAACTTGAAAGCCTTACCGCAGAGAGCTGCTCGAAAGCAAACTCAAAGCCTTTTGTGTAGTTTGTGATTCCTTTAGCTGTGATGTTCTGAACAGCATCCTTCAGCAGCTTCTTGTTCCTCACGTTGGCTTGAACCAGATGGTCGAAACACGCCGTCTTCTTCACTCTGGTGTTAAACTAGGAAGCAGAGACGAGGAGTTACGACCTACAAATTATTCATACAATTACAACATGTGTGCATAATGTAATAAATGATACAAATGCAACACACACACACACACACAAAGACTCCCACCTGGCCTTGGCTGTTATCAGGCAGTGGTAAACAGACACATTCATCAAGCCCCACTAATTGCTTCACATCCTCAGAGCTCAAAGATTTGGTACCCATGGAAACAAGATTCTGCTACATAAGAACGAGGTTAGGCAGCAACACCATCTTTTTTTTTTTAAGGTGAGACCTTCTCATTCACACCCCACAGCACACATATGCACACACTCCACCCAACACTAACCACAAGTCTGCCTCCCTCTGCACTGAGCTGTGCTCCAAGTCTAACTGATAGTCCATATTTTCATTGTTAAATATCTGAACAGGAGCGAGCAGATTGTCCACCAGGGAACAGAGAGGACAGATTCAAAGAGCTCACAATGACAATAAGTACAAATGACAGAATAAATTATACAATAGAATATATAATGGTGGTATATGAAGGACACGGGACAGCAGCGTAGTAAACCAACACATCTATTGTGTTGCAGAACTCTTCTAAAACAATACTGCACCCCATCGATCTTAACTAATCAATGTGTCTCTGTGAGATGGCCAATAGGGAGGCTGAAAACACTGATCTACACAGACAAGCAAGGAGGCAAAAAGAGCCCTGACCGTATGGGTGCGTGGGTGTGTATGAGTGTGTTTCCAATGAGCCTGACAGCCTTGAAGTTCCTTTTAGATTGACAATAACAGAAGTATACATCTCCATTGGACTGAAAGGCAATATCACGACGGCTGTGGTTTGACAAAAAAGACTGAATCAAGGCGACAGCACATAAACACGCGCAGACTCGCGCGCGCACACAAACACAATGCAAGTTCACATAATTGCCCCCATGGAGCAGACAGGGATCTTTTATCACATAATCTATTAAAAGGAGAAGTGAGGAAGGTGAGATGGGAATGTGGGAGGGTGAGGAGCAGGAAGTGACAGGAAGAGGACATAAAAAGAGAAGGGGGAGGGTGTGAAAACGGGATTTTAAAAGCAGGAAAGTGAGACGGTGTATCTCATATAGAAAATAATGAGCTCACATAGTGTATGTGACACATCAATCATTTTCTGATTAGAAAGGTACTATTTTTGTAGAGAGGAAAATTATGTCAAAAAATACAGAAAAGACCCATTGTGGATTTACTGAAAAACTCATTCTTGCTTTGTGAGATAGTATTATTGGCCTTGCACACAAATGCGAACACCATCTACTACAAATTCCACTGTTCCCTTGTGATCCTATTACAACAGCTCTTGTGTGTGTGTGTGTGATGGTTCAGGCCTTGGGAATGGATTAGTGATGACACAAGAGAGAAAGCTAATCTTCAAGCCCTAATCCCGCTGGACTCTCTGCTACTCTGGTTTGGTAGTCCGGCTTGCCCACTGGACTGACGCTGGCTAACGGCGCTGACACCGGCTAACACGGCTGAACAGGCCGGATGAAAGTGACGGAGGCTCAGTGAGGTGGGAGGGCGGGGGAAAGCGAGAACATAAGCGTGGAGGAAAAAAAACAAAAAAACAGAGGATGAGGACAAAGAGGGAGAGAATGAGCGGAAAGGAAGAGCCATCAGCATTCTTCTGACCTACCGCAGCTTTTGAGGAAGTGTGTGAGCATCTTCCATGACCAAATGCCAACTTAGTCCCTGGGCTACTGTTAATGAGGAGGGATTTATGGATAATATCAGAGATTAATGATTTAGTGTCAGGTTACAACACCCTAAGGGCCAGGCATAGGGCGCTGTGCATGTGTAGGTGTGTATGAGTAAGCGAGTCAATGACAGAAAGAAACAGATAGAGGAAGGAGGTGGCAGAGAGAGAGAATAATGAGTTTTGGCAAAGCAATTAAGGGATGATTCTGGTTTATTATAATGTATTGTCTTATTTTTGTAGCTCTGGAAATGCCTCCATTTGGTAATAATAATGTTGCACTTGCTGGAATCTGAAAACTTCCAACTGAGTGGCAACCTCCGGGGCTGAAAAATGGAGCCAACATGGATCCTTGAATGGCCGCTTGAGGCTGGCTCCAGAAGACAGTCAGTCCCCATAGACCCCCATGTTAAAATGACCAACTCTGAGGCAGAAATAAACATGTTCACAGGCTCTCTGTAGCTGATTTCAACTTCATGACAACTGCACGAGTGCTGAATTTTTATCTACGTTTAATAGACGGTTAAAATTACGCATGTTTAAGTTCATGGCTGCTTTGAGTGTTAGGCTGTCTGCGAGGCGTCACCACAGTCTGTGAGTCAGATACACCCCTTGTTCCTCCACAGCTCCACCCTCTCAAATGAAGCTCAGCATACGTTCAATCGTTATGCTGTATCCATTCACAATTCTCTCTCTATTCCACTCCCACCACTTCCACCTCAGCTGACTATGGATGTTCCCTCTCCCGGTTAGCCAATCAAATTTTACCAATTTTCATGTTGCTGCTGCCAAACTTTAAATCTGTTCTCTTCTTTGCTCCTGTCAGCTGTCATTTTAGGTGAAATCATCGCGCCCTCCTCCACCCGTTCACCTCCAGAGCCCAGGACAAGCTCATCAAAAGCCCACTCCTCTTCACGCACATCCACATCCTCAGCTTCCTCTTCACCTCATCTCATCACCACCATTACCACCACTGGCGTCTAGACTCCATAGGGGAGGTTCCCTAATCTACTACGTCTTTACCACCTTCCTGGAATAGATGACATCACGATAGGGGTCCAATCTAAGACTTTTCACCTTTCTCATACTTATGTGCACATGTAAAGAAATATTCTTTTCTCTCACAGCGAGTCTCTCCTGAGATTGCAATAGCCAAAATGCCAAACTTGAGTCTTCAAAATGGGACTCCAACACAAGCGAGTGTGTGTCAAGGCGGCTGTGTACATTGTTTTTTCACAGTCTGCGGTGGTACATTGCAAAAAATAAAGTCAAGCTGGAGCAAGAAACACAAGAGATTGTATCACATACAGGTTGTAAACAAACCCCCATATAAAGCAAAGTTATTTGAAGAAAACAAAAGTGAACATTTCAATCAGGACCCAATACGTCTGTTGTGAAAATCAATTATCCCTGGATCAACTTTGACCTGCTGTTGCCGTAATTGTGCACACATGCAGTTTTCCTAGTTTTCTAGTACAGTAAAAGATTAGTACCAACATTTCAGGTGCACTCACTTTCAATTTTACCTCCGGATAAATAGTTTGGATAACCCTGCTTAAAGGTAGACTATGCAAGATTGTTGGTTGAAAGTGAAAATAAAAGCCAAGCCAAGAGTCACTCTTTTTTGGCATTTTGCCTCACTGTATTTGCATTTTTTTCTGTGCTGTGTCTCTTGGATGTGGGCTGCTTACAGTCTGGCACCTTGTTGCTACCTGTTCATAAAGCCCTGATGTCACCTAAGCGCTGAAAGGGTACATGCCAAAAATGTCCCAAACATAGAATACAGGCAGACGGCAGACTCTGCAAGAAAACACACTGCTACACACTTCTAGTGTGTCATAAGAGATGATTTAGTGGAGATTACTTGAGTCTATACATTGTGTTTTGGGAAAATCCTGCATAGTATATCTTTAAATATTGGCTTGTTTACTTTCTGTCAGATAGTGTAACTGCTCACATTTTTTTCTTACCCTGTTTAACGGTCATTCCAGTCTCCTTATTCCCCGATTTCAGTAACCAATAGAGATGCTAGCCAAAGCCACATGTAGGACTATGTCTTATCGTTTTCGCACCTTGAAACATCTATGGGTGCCTTCCATCTTCTTCTGACCACTAACAGCAGTGGGTGTAGTGTAGTTTTAGAAGCTAGTAGGAAATCAATTGAAACCAAAAAAGTTCTAAGTCACAACTAAGTTGGACTTCACTCTTTGAACTAATCTCTCTCATTCTGTCTCACTTTCTTGGACACACTCAGACGCACACACATAGACATGCACTGAGCTCCCCGACAGATTCCGATAATTGCACATCTTTGCAGAATCACAAGTCCACCGTGAAACAGAATACATTGTGTCCAAGACAAAGGGTCCCCGGAGAGAGGAAACAGAGTCTGAATGGCTGTCTTTGTGCAAGGAGAAAGAAGACAGCTCCAATCTCTATAAAGACCCATCTCAATAAACACCTCCACAGGCACCCATCTAAGCATCACACAGTCTTCTGATTGGCTCTTTCAGAGTGTAATCACAACCGTGGAAAAGGCCGAGAATAGATGGTCAGAGAATGAAAAGGTGGAGGGGGGGAGAGCTATGGAAGTGATTGGTGGGTGAGAAAAGTAAAAATGAAGGAAAAGAAAGTGGAGGCAGTGAAAGGAGGAAAGTTGAGATATTGTATATAGAAAAGGAGGAGCGTACAATGTACTAGGGAGATCATTGACACAAAGAGATGAATGGAGGTATATGGTGAAATGCTGAGAGGAATTGCATGACTCAATGATGAAAGGAAAGAGAGATGGAGAGATCAAGAAGGTGATGAATGAGTGTTTCCTAGGGTTCACTCCTGTCAGAGGTGCAGCTTTAATTCCTTTAGGAGAAGTGGGACTGTACACACACACACACACATGCACACACACACACACACACACACACACACACACACACACACACGGTTAAAGAGGTGGGGCAGGGGCATGTAGTGCAGAGTTTTAATCCTGTACACCAAATAGAGCAGAGGGTATTTCATTAAAGGTCTGTTTCAGGGTGGCCAGACCTGAGAGAAATCCATATTTCATTACTTGTCATCCATCTCTCTGTCTCTCTTGTGTGTGTATGTGTGGACATGGACTCAATGTCTCCATGTGTGTGTCTCCATTCAAATGTGCAGTAGCCCATTCCTGTCACTCTGCCCCTTTTCTCAGCATGCGTCGCGCACCCCGTCGCCTCGAACAAACAGACCACCCAGCGCTCAGCGAGTGATGGGGATATTAATACTCACATAAACTACATTGACGTAGTCGTCATCAGACAGAGTCTCCAGCATCTCACTGACGGAGGTCCTGATCAGTTTGAGAGTCAGGCCAGACACACTCCCACTTCTGCAACAACAACAACAACAACATCAACAAATACCTGACAGATTCTCACTGCAATCTGTCTGCTCAGTTCTTAGTGAGATTTCACTCAATATAATTAGAAATGCATCTGCCTTGGGAAATGCATCACAATGTGTGGTAAATCCAGGAAGGCATGCGTTATAATCAGGGGAAATCATGCTTGATGTGAGAAGGTTATGGATCAATGAGGTTATAAAGTAACTCACGCATCCACGAGGATTAGCATATCTTTGGGTGAGGCAGCTCCTTGAATGTACCTAGATGGATATCAATAAATGAGAGATGAGCTGGTCTGAGACACACACACTCTGAGCAGCTTAAAATATGCTGAAGGCCAACAATGTATAATCTTTAATAGTTTACTTCAAACACAATTGGTCTCATTCATGAAATGTTAGAAAATCTGTGAGCAGATTTGCACATAAAAAACCTTGGTACTAAAAGCGTTACACCGGATTCATGAATGACGCAGAAAACTTGGACTTAATCATGTGTATGTTCATGAATGCCAATCGACTGAAATTGACAGCGCGCTCCTGCTAGTCAGCAATAACAGGACTAGACTAAACATTGACGCAGACAAACAAGACAGCTTCTCGTGATATAATACAATAACTAGGACATATGTTTTCCCATGATTTCACTTGGTAAGTAACCGTAATGATGCTCCATCATTGTAATGTTAGACCAAGTATTTACATAATACTACACATTCACATTTGTATGTTTCCATACACGCATTACATATGCATTAAAGGAATAGTTTCCAGGAAAAACAATATTTTTACCATGCATGAGGTTCATTACAGTGTATGAATCATATTATATAGGTCACCCTATAGTTCTTCTTGTAGTCTCCTTTGGGAAACATGAACATATGATTAGCATACTAACAGAAAACCATCACTAATTAAATGTCCCTGCACCACAAACAAAGACTAATAGCCAGTGACCACTATATGTAGAGGTGATAATTACTATGGAGAGGTGCATCCTGTTGATCTGCAAACATCGAGCAAACAAAGAAAGAGAAGGAGAGAAGAAAGAAGAAGAGAGAAAGAAAAACTTTTCCGACAATGACATATTGTCATTGTATATATACAGTATATATATATATATATATATATATATATATTAGCAGTGGTGTGAGTAATGCAAGGCTTTAATGGAGGTAACAGGATGCCATTAATTCTGTGTCCTCTGTTGAAACTGGATTAAAAAAAGGCATAAGCACGCACACAAAAAAACAAAAGCTACAGGAGGAGGCTTTTTCCAGTCACAGCTGCAGATGAGCGCATTGCTTGCATCATCAGAGAGTCCTCTTTGTCAGGAATTATTTCTTACAAAGACAGCAGCATGCCTCCACTGGAGCAGTCAATAGCAAACTCAGAAGGTACGGTGATGTATGTGTTATATTAGGTGTTCAATCACTATACATTCTGGCAGCCATCACTGAGAGCTTAGTGTTTAGGGGGTTAGTAACGTGGGTCTCACAGTCTCACCACTCAAGCAAAGTTAGATTTTTGGAGTTCTCTCTCCTGATTGATTCAAGTGGAAATGGGATTTCAGAAATGTAGAAAACACACGTATTAAGAAACCTCACCTGAAACGTACGTGTTTCAAAGGCATCGACATATTGTGAACATAACAGAGCACAATACGAATTAAGCTTGTAATTTCTAATAATGACAATCAATATTTACTTGCATTCCTTCGAGCAGTCAGAGGCAGGTGTAGATTTGTTAGGACATACAAAAAGGTCGGAGCTACTAACATTGATGAATGCCAAAAGACACGTACATTTCTGTCTGCAGACAGTTTACACACAAATTTGTTCCGCTCACATTTCATGAATGAGACCCAATATTTCGTATATACTTTGAGTCATGTGAGTGTTACATATAGATAACGCTGGGTAACACTGATGTGCATAACCATGTCAACAAGAATACTTTTCAGATATCAATACATTTTATGATATATGACATATAGGTAATAGTATGCATTACATCACAAAGAACACTCAACTCAAGTCTATTTGGTAACTTCATTAGAGTTTTAAACCCAATTTCACAATTCTTACAATTCACTTTGATTAATTTCTAATTAAACAATAGAATTTTGTAAAGCAAGTAAACAACATGATTTATTATTTATTTTTGATAAACACCTACTACCAAACAAGACAGTACATAAAAATAAACAATCATATCTACACCTGAAAACACACAATCTGACATTTCAAGAGTGAATTCTGACCAACATTAATTAAAGGAGCAGTGTGTAGGATTCAGGAGGATTTAGTGGCATCTAGTGGTGAGGACTGCAGATTGCAACCAGCTGAAACTTCTACTGTTTAGAATTCCCTCACTGTTCATTGTTCATGAGGTCTTTACCAGGAGCTGAATTATCCACAGGTCTGTTACTCTCCAAAACAAATGGACCAAGTGATTAAAACCGGTAAAAACTCTGAATAAAGTAGTTTCATGTTACATATCAGTGTTTCTCTGATGCTATTGGGCTCGTTGTAGACGGGCCAGTAGCCAAGGACCTGCTAATGTGTGCTTATATTTTATGCACATGGCCCTGAAGGGTTTTTAGCATGAGCCGAGTTATCCGCACAGGTCTCTTCCTCTCCAAAATAAACAGACCGTGTGATTTAAAACACTAAATAAGGCAGATTTATGTTAAAAAAATCTGTGTTTTTCTGATGTGAGCGAAAATGTGGAAATGGACATGGCCTTGTCTACAACCAGTGTTTGGTTTGTCTGTTCTGAGCTATTGTAGAAACATGGCAGTGCAACATGACATACTCTGTAAACAAGGTCGCAGATATAAACGGCTCCTTCTATGGTAACGAAAACACAACATTTCTAATTTTCAGGTGATTTTATATCAAAGAAAACACATTATGTTCCATTTCTGCCAATATATCCAGCTAAATCCTACACACTGGACCTTTAAACATTATGCTTCTTGTAGTTTTCCTAGCAAGTTTCTTACCATGGCCTCCTGCGGACATCATACAGGTCAATTTTACTGGGGGTCTTGCGTGCATCCATCCAGGGGGAAGCTGTCAGGGAGATTAGATATGTGTTGATTAAGTCTTTTCCTAATAACGGGAATAAAACACTAATTGCTATTTTGGTTCTATTTCTGACACCTCTGACTGTCAGACTCAAGTGTTAATCTGCAAATATCTGGCAATATGCAGTGTCATATTCAGCCCAGCGCTGTCTACATGCTGTCAGTCATTTTACGGAGGATATGAAAAACGTACACTTGTGCCATAATAACAGTTGGCTCCTTGGATGGAATCCTACATTTTTTCCACAATCGATATAATGACATGTTTTATGCTCTCTAAATTTTTTCACAAAGAGGTAAACAGCAGGGAAATAAGATAAAATATTCATCTTAGATGCAAAACGCGGAGCACTGAATTCACTTGCTTTGACAGTAATCAGCTGCTTTCTATCTGAATGCTATTAGTGAGGAGCACCATGAAAACAAGCCAGTATGAGAGTGTGTGACTGCCTATCATGCATGCTAAGAGGTAAAAAAAAAAAAAGGAACAAAGAGGAATAAATTCAGGGCCAATGGAAATTCATGAATATTAGACATAAACTTTTCCCATAAAGCTATATAGTGTCTATGATGACAGGGAATCTCATGAATAGAAATAGCTTGGTGATAGCGGGCAGCACTATACTAATGCAGTTAAAGATAGTATGACACTATCTATGGCACCACATATAAAATCAATGCAAGTTGAATAGTAGAGATTATTTATTGAGTTTATTTGCTCAGTGATGTGTGAACAAAGCAAACTCATGAATATATTCCCTGGCTGTTTGTAGTTATGATGAAAAGCCACGTGCTGCACCTTACTGTAGGTCAACCAAATAATAATCGGCTGATGAGTGCACCACAGCTTCAGCTTCACATGAACAGATAAGCAATTTAGCAGGCCAAATAATCCACAAGGGTGTTTCATCTGTATTAAATGTCAGCCAAAGACAAAGACTGTTTTTTTTTTGTTGTTGTTTGTTTGTTTGTTTTTTACCTGGATAGTAGCGAGCCAGTCCCGTAGCGCTACCAAACACCTGCCAGAGAAGGGTCGGGTCATCCTCTCTGTTCTTTCTAAACACGTCCTCCAGTGCCTCCGACCAGTTTAGCTCATTCAGCACAATGGTGGCTGGAAATTCACACACAAACACAGATTTTAAAAGACAGCAGATGCTAGAAAGATGTAAATGCTCACACAAAAATTACGTTATTGTATGCAGATTCAAGTGTTCTTATCTGTGGCTGTGTGTGTTCTACAGTTATGATCAGCAGACGTAGTAGTGCAGGTGAGCATGCCATTGTAGACAATCCAAGACGTGGACATCCCAGAGATTAACACATTCATTAAGATTCACACACACAGGCCCGCTCAGTGTCTGCCCACTCGCTCAGCAGGACGCATGAGCAAATATTAGGCCAGCACACCCGGCCAGTGCCGGCATTTAGTAACAGATACTGAGAAGTGGTTTTCTAGTAAGTAATGGGTTTGCAATGGTGAACTTTGTTTAATTTTACCTGAAACACCCGATAACCGGTGCATGTGTGTGATTGATAGTGTGTGCTGTGAGAGGCAACAGGCATTATGGATGTAATGACACAGCACCCAGACAGCTCAGAGCCACATAGCACTCACTATGATGGATGGAGACACAGCACATGCTGCTCCAACTCTATGTTTGCACTGTCTGTCTGTCGGCTGCTCGTCTTTATTTCCCTCCTTCATTCCATCTTTTTTCTTTCTTTCTGCTTATGTGTTGTATATACATGTATATATGCTTCATGTGGCTCTGTGCATTTTATACATGTATGTGTGTGTGTGTGTGTGTGTGTGTGTGTGTGTGTGTGTGTGTGAGATAGATTGGTATCCTGTATTGAGTGTGACGTGGCTCATTGATGTGCAAAGCAAACACTGTTCATTTGCATGCATGCCTCTAGAGGGGAGAGTTAATGAAGCCTCGGTTGCCAGGAGTGCATGTTTTTTATTATAGAAGGAGAGAGAGGGAGCATGCAGTGTGTGTGCTCAGTAATGTATCCCCCTCATTAAGGGTCGAATTTTGAAGAGAAAAGGGAAGAAAACTAGAAAATGCATTTCCTGCAGAAAATGCAGTGTGTACTCTGACACTTCAAATGCTTTTAATTGCTGGAAATTCAGAAACGCAGAAATGCTAAATGAATTGCTTGAGAACTCCTGAAGCCTAAAGGCATCAGACTCGAACCCCCGTCCCTGCAGTTCCCACAAGGTGTATTACTGTTCTGCCACTGAACATCCTGCTGGTGTTGAAAGCAACTGTACCACTGAAACAGTAAAGCAGGGTGTCTACAGATATAAGCAAGTTAAAGACTTTTAAAGACCACCTTATATGAAATTTAAGACCAAACCTGCAATGGAAATACACATTATACACAGTCACCAACCACTTTATTAGGTACATCTGTTCAACTGCTCGTTAACGCAAATAGCTAATTAGCTAGCCACATGGCAGCAACTCAGCGCATTTAGGCATGTAGACATGGTCAAGACCTGCTGCTGTTCAAACCAAGCATTAGAATGGGGAAGAAACATGATTTAAGTGACTTTGAACGTGGCATGGTTGTTAGTGCCAGACAGGTTAGTCTGAGTATTTCAGAAACTGCTGATCTACTGGGATTTTCACACGCAGCCATCTCTAGGGTTTACAGAGGATGGTCCGACAAAGAGAAAATATCCAGTGAGCTGCTGTTCTCTGGGAGAACATGCCTTGTTGATGTCAGAGGTCAGAGGAGAATGGCCAGACTGGTTTAAGGTGAAAGAAAGGCAACAGTAACTCATGTGCATGTGCAGCCGACAAACCTGCAGCAACTGTGTGATGCTATCATGTCAATATGGACCAAAATCTCTGAGGAATGTTTCCAGCACCTTGTTGAATCTATGCCACAAAGAATTAAGGCAGTCCTGAAGGCAAAAGGGGGTCTAACTCAGTGCTAGCAAGGTGTACCTAACAAAGTGGCCAACAAGTATATATATATATATATATATATATATATATATATATATATATATATATATATATATATATATATATATATATATATATATATATGTATATATATTAAGGCAATTTAAGACTTTTTAAGGCTTTATTTTAAGACAGCATAATCTAAGTAAGGACCTGTAGACACCTTGCAAAGGCTGTAGCAGAACTACTTCTACCCACAACTGGAAACAGTCACAGTAATAACAAGACAGCCCTTATTAGATAATAACAAAACTATAAACACTATTTTTAAGTAGAGACTGATGAAGACAGACAGGCAGGTTGATAGTGATCTACACACAGGCCTGCTCATATCTATAGCCCAATAGTTAAATACACACAGCAGATATTCACATAAATACTTACTCTATGCAAACAAACCAAAATATAGCGCTAAAAAGCAAACCAAAGCATCTCACCCAGTGGTAATATGTTGCTTTTTAATGTTTCCATTGGTTTTGAGTATTCCTGAGTTAGTCATAATATTTAATAATCTAAACTCCACTGCTGCTTCATAAGGGATACAGTATCCTCCAGTCGCCCATATTGCCACTGACACTAATGAATTCCCTGGCTGCACTCGGCATGGCTTTGATGCCACACTGAATCTGCACCCTATGATGACTTCATCTCAGCTAGCAGGGGTGCAACATAATTCACTAACATAACATGGATTCGTTTATTTTGAACATAAAAGGGGACATTATTTTTCACAGCTTTAAATAAGGTCGTCCCTCCCCCATACACCGTCATTATATACTTTATGTCTAGAAATGACTGCTCCGCTAAAGAAAAACTCCGATACAGTGATGTGTTTCCTACAGAGGTGACACTGAGTTCAACAGTAGGAGGTGTCAGTTAATAGATCAATAAATTTCCATGTGTAAAGAAATACTTTGACATGCTGGGTAATGCCTTTATCACTTCTGTTGAATGTTAGATGATAAGAATGATACCACTCTGCTGTTAGCTTAGCTTAGCACAAAGACTGGAAACAGGGGGAAACAGCTAGCCTGGCTTTTTCCAAATGTAACTAAATCTGCCTGACAGCACCTCTTTAAGCTGTAGTTTGTAGCTTTTCTAAAAATAACTTTGTGACATATTTCCTCAGACTGTCACTATATCCACACAGCAGTACACGAGACAGATAATCTGTGAAAAAAAAATCACATTCCCCTGCCTTCTCTATTGCCATGTTGTGCTTCTAATGGCCTTACCGCAAGTGAACGAAAACAACCAATCAGCGCTGAGGAGTCTCTAATGCAGCTGTCAATCATGTCAATTATTGCTCGTGAACTGCGGTCAAACTGTCAAACTAGACAGCGCTCATCAAATACGAGTCAAGATTCTGTTACTGCGTCGCCTATTTCTCACCTCAAAATGTTTTAGAAACATATTTTTGTGTGCTGTTCAGCTGTGAAATGAAAAAGTTTGTGAACCTGCCACCATGTTGGAGACAGTCACAACAAAACAAAACACCATCACAGTTGATCAGCGCTGCCTAGTTTGACAGTTTGACCGCAGTTCACAAGCAGTGATTGACATGTGTTGGAGACTCCTTGGCTCAGATTGGTTGTTCTCCATGAGCCGCTGTACATTCTAGCACGCACAACTAAAAGCAAAACTAGTGGGTGGAGGGAACCTAATGTTTTCACAGACGATCTGTGTCATATACATCTGTGTGGATGAATCAGAGGCAGCCTTAGCACATTTGGTGCCCTAGGCAAGCATCCCCTGTGCCCGCTTTGCTTTCAGTAACATGTTGTACACATGTTATAATAATCATATAAATCAATAATTAAAAAAAGAATTACAAAATAATTTGCTCAGAATAATAAACAATAAAATAATATATGACATTGTAAAATAATGATAAAATGTACAAATTTACTTTGTAAATGAACTAGGGATTCACCGATTTTGAAATTCTGGGCCGAATTTTAAAATAACAATATCACAAATCACCAATACAGATGTTTTTGTAACTAGTGTTTCTTTTTTCTTTCTTTTTTTGTTGTTATTTCTTCTTCTGTTCTAGGGAAACAAACAGCTACATTGTAAAAACATATAAAAGTAATTCTGTACTTCATTTCACTACCTCTGATTGAGCACAAATTCATTAATATAACCGTCTTTCACATGAAAAACATTTTTTAAAAATAAGCAAAAAGCCTTTTTTACTATATATAATACATCATAATTACCTCTCTAATATCTTTTTTATAGTGCTGTGAAAACATATTTCTCCTTCAAACAGCTGTAAAAGTTTCTTGCCAAAAGCTACATTTTACCACATACATACATAGATACTGGCTACATAGATTACATTGAACACATCATGCTTACACACAATGTAAATCTGTGCAGCTTCTGTGAGCTGTTTGTTGCGGCCACTGGCTGAGAGGAAACGATAACTAGCTCTCCTCCTGCCGATTTCTACACAGATTTTTTTATTTTTCTTAAATTTATTTTCTTTCTCTTCACATCCGCTACTTTCAGTTTTGTTTTCTTTTTGACATTTTATCGATACAGCGTGTTTACAGGTTCATGTGACGTTGGATAACTCGCCCATCTCCCCCAGAGAGGTGGTAAGTGTAACGAGTTATGTAGTAGGCTTTGATACGTAGTTATGTTGTTGTGGCCTTATGTAATATTTCAAAATGATAGTAGTAATATTATTAGTAAAAAGTGAAAGATAAACATTTTGATTATTTTTCTTCCTCCATTTGTGGCGCCCCCCATGGATGACGGAACCATTAGCATTCGCCAATATTGCCTATGCCACAGGCCTGCATTGGGATGAATCAACAGTTTTAGCAAATAAGACAAAAGGTTTTTTTTTTTTTTTTTTTACAAAAGTTACCAGCTACAGCTTTAAGCTCACAATAAATGTCTTTAAATATAACCTTGTTAGTTTAATCTGTGAAAACACCCAAGTGTAAGATGATTGTGATGGGATAGTCACTATGGGAAACCAAGGAGGAGTGGAGCCTGGGTGATGTGATGCTACGGACAATGTATTAGTGGACTGGGCCCCAGACTGAAGGTGAAGGGCTGTCAGTAATGGGAGATGTTATATACAAGATTAAAATTTTGATATAAAAAGACAATTGAAAGTAATTGTCAAACTGTAAAAGAATATATTTTCTGAAAATCTGAGAAACCGGGGGTCTTCCTGCATTACAGGACTAAGGGTAATTGTCATTATGCATTCAGAGCTCCTTGTATCTGTTTCTGTCTTTCGCTCTCTGTTGTCTCTCTGAGTGTTGCTGTCTGCTTTTTGCTCTGTTCATCTGGAAGAGAAACAACAGCTAGCTAGCATGCTATACCCCGAAGGTTAGGAATTTAATATATACTCTTCAAATGATTTTTCACTAGCCTTAGGGTTTCATATATATTGTATATGTACATTTTCAGCTTCTGCATCCAAAAGCGAGACCTCTGAATTCAACCATTTCCTTTTCTTCTCTGTCACACTATGACCATGTCTTGAACCGGACCAGCAGAAGTGGCTTTTGTGATCTTTCTGTCATCTGAACACTTGCTTCCAATCGTACACTCGTCTCACACACGTGACACGCTGCTACCTATAGACGGTGATTTCATAAACTTGCCTCTCACTTTACCCAGAAAATCCAATTTTCTCCAGCTGAGCAAAGGCTATTCCTGGAACATTTATAGGGTGGAGATCAAATTGGAGAGTGGAAACCTCAATAACGTATGAATCCTCCGTCTCCTTTTTTCTCTGGGCATACAACATACATATGATATAGCATATGAGCGTGTCCACACTGACACACGCACATTTTTCTTGCTATTCATGTGGGGACTCTTTGAATATACCCAATCCCTATCCCATTTTCATCAGCACCACTTGCCCCATCGTAACCCTTACTCTAAATCTTTTTAAAGATATTTTGGGGCTTTTTTGACCTTTGTTTGACAGGACAGATATAGTGTAAATAAGAGAGAAAGAGAGGGGGTGACACATGGAGTGCCAGGTGAGCTAGTGGGCACCCCAAGATGAACTAATTCTAACCTAAATCCTAAAACCTTGTCTCAACCTCAAAATAAAGTTGTGAGGACTGGCTTTTTAGTGTTCAAAATGGAGATTGTTCCCCACTACACAAGTGAGCTACCAGCTTTGGGTCCCTACACTCACATATAGTTTCTTTCATCTCACTAAAATCAGACTTCAGCCCTGGATAGGTCCCAGCAGCTCAGCGAATCTATGCATACTCATTACAGGCTACCAATAAACAGCATCCTTGAAAGAGAAAGAGTGTGAGGAGTCATGGCACCCGGCCCAGATTACGGCCAGAGAGATGTCTCGGGAAAAAATGACAAAGTCACATCGAGTTCAAAAGCATGTTAATAAACTGAGCTTGCACTTTTACAGATAACAGACACTGACATCAGTGTGTGCCCATCCCTATCCCTCATTCCTGCCCCTGTGTTTGGGGTCAGCGGAAAGGTGAAGTGTGTAACCTTGGGGCCAGACGGTTCCCCAGCAGGCTGAGGGCCATGCTGAGGAAGTCACTCCATTCTGCTGTCCCTCCAAGTCACTGCTGACGCAACACATCCCACTGCACACTAATTACTGAATATCTAAACGCATACACACAGACTCACGGATACTCAAGTCTCACACAGCCACAGATAAAAATACACAAGCACAAGCCAAGCAGCAACAGTGCAGCCTGGTGGTTAGAGCAACTATCCTTTAATTGGATTCATGTTTAAACTCATCATGAACCATGTGTCCTGGTGAAGTATCCTTGAGCAAGGCACAGAGAGCTTTATTGCTCATTGTAAGTCACACTATGATAAGAGCACCACCCAGGTGCTGAAAATGTAAAAATAGAAGAAAAGAAAGTTGTTCAAATATAATACATAATTCAGACCACAGTTAAGATATTCAACAGACCATCCTTAAGTCATTGACATTCAACTTGAGCTGTGCTAATGTCACAGGGACTCTGGAGAATCAAATTACTCTGAACCACTCAAGGTAAATGTCACCACATGATGATGAAATGATCGGAAATGTACTTTTTTTCACAAACAGGGAAATCTGCACTCTGTGACAGATGCACATGTGTGTCATTGTAATCTTAAATTGTGTTACATAGAACATGAACTAGAATGCAACTGAAAGGGCTGTCACACAGATCCTGTCCCAGAGTTTATAAGAGTACAGTGAAAAGATGCTTTCTTGGTTGTAAAAATTCTAATGAAGCAAGCACGCTGATTTAGCATTAATATTACTGATATTATCACAAGAAGGGATGTAGAATAGAGAAAACGTTCAGCTACCTTGTCAGATTTCACAGTAGAAAGTCTAAGTGGTAAGTATAACTAATTAGACAATTATAAAGCAGCAGCCAACGATGTAAGAAGACACAAAAAGCGACTAAATTACAGTGCACAAGTTAAAGGAGTTGATGTGTGCATATTTCACCTTAAGTTGTACCTTGTATAATTTCATTCATTCGTTTTCCGCTTATCCTGTTGGGAATTACAGGGGGTTGGGGCCTATCCCAGCTGGCATTGTGAAAAAGGCGGGGTGCACCATTGACAGGTTGCCAGACTATCACAGGGCTGACACACAGAGCTAGACAACCATTCATGCTCACATTCACACCTTTGGCCAATTCAAAGTCACCGGTTAGCCTAACCTGCATGTCTTTGGACTGTGGGAGGAAGCCGGAGCACCTGGAGAAAACCCACGCTGACATGGGGAGAACATGCAAACTCTGCACAGAAGGGATCCCCCAACCCAGGGTTCAAACCTGCCACCCTAGGTTTGAACCAGGAACCCTCTTGCTGTGAGGTGACAATGCTAACCACTGCATCACCATGGTGCCGTGACAAATAAATGATTGAGTGACAAGTATGGGAAAAAATACTTGAAAAGTACTACAGCACTCAGGTGAGGTCAGAGCTTTATAAAAAGGACATGACTAAGTGCCAGACTGTAAGCAGCAGGCATCCAAGAGACATAGTGCTGGAATAACGTGGCGAGTGTGTTTACAGATAGTAACTGACTATCCTGAATAGTATACCTTTGATTATTTTCATACAGTGAAAAAACATGGCAGCATGGTGGTGCAGTAGTAAGCATTGTTGCCTCACAGCAAGAGGGTTCCTGGTTCAAATCCATGGCGGGGGGTCAAACCTCAGGGTGTGAGGGAGTTTACATGTTCTCCACGTGTCAGTGTGGGTTTTCTCCGGGTGCTCCGGTTTCCTCCCACAGTCCAAAGACATGCAGGTTAATTGGTGACTCTAAACTGTCCGTATGTGAGTGTGAATGGTTGTCTGTCTCTATGTGTCAGCCCTGTGATAGCCTGGCGACCTGTCCAGGGTGTACCCTGCCTCTCACCCAATGTCAGCTAGGATAGGCTCCAGCCCCCCTGCAACCCTCAAGAGGATAAGCGGTTACGAAAAATGAATAACTAAATGTGAAAAAAGACACATTTGCAAATAAACCCTCTAATTTCGTAAGATATACAACAGCTAGAGTTATAAAGTAAATCTATGTATAATACATATTAAGTGGGATCACTCAGTTCGACTTTTACATTAATTATTATACTTCAAAGCTATTAATTCAGAGCCTTGGGACACATGAACTGGTTAAATCAAAAGACTGATTATCAAAACCTTGATAGCTTTGCTCAGACAAAAAAAGAAAAACATCAATTCATTTCATTTAGAGGACCCTCTATTCATTTACATCCCAAGGACACATGGCTCAGCCAAGGGACAGTAGACTACAGGACTAGATCCCATTATACTGTATCCATCTTTTTTTAAAACCATCATTTAACCATGGGCAAATTTGCTGGAGGCACAATCTGTAAACAACATTTCATAATGGGTTGGTGTGTCACTTGTATCCATGGTTACCACTTGGGTTTGTGTGTTGGTGTGTGTGTGTGTACTCACAGCCATCATAGATGTCAGTGGGGATGTGGACAGCCGTGTGGTTGTGATCAGTCAAACGTTTAAATGACGGGTCCTCTTTAAAGTCTGGTCGAATCCTGTATTTTCGTCCTTCTGTCTCATTTGCATCCAGCTGAGGGGGAAAAAATCAAGATGCAGACAGTAATGCTGATTGTAAGATATCATACAAAGCCCCTTTAATCAACCTGCTGAAGCATCAGTGCATGCAAGACACTGTTTGTGGGTTTGTGTAAAAGCACGTGATAATGTCATCGCTGCACTTTTCACAGCCGCCCAGCTCGTTTAAGAATATATGGCATCATCAACTGTATCCCTAATGATAGCCTGCTTTTTCTCTGTCTTATCATCTTCACTTGGGAGGAGTAGCAGGAGACAGCCAAACTGTCTATGCCCCGTGTGGAGATTTATAACCCGTAGCTTGCATTCAGCAATTTACATCAATGAGAGCAGTACAGACAGTTGGATATATGAAGAAAAGCATGATGAGATATGGAGGAAAGAATGCAGGGTAGGGAAGGAGTGAGGTGGTGAGGTGGAGGGAGGGAGAAAATGCAAGAGGGGGGAGGGAGTGAGAATGCGAACAGTTGCTTCCTAATAAAGCAACAGTGTAGCCAGCTCATACATCTCATCTGTCAATTAGAGGAGAAACATGGCAGAAACCTCTTCACCTGAGAGAGGGTGGGAGGAGGGATGACGGAGAGGAAGCTACACTGGAAGAAAAGCCTGGAGAAGAGGCAAAAGAGGGGAGGGATTGCAGTAAAAGGCTGAGGCAATGATAGAAAGCGAGGGTGAAAAAATAAGATAGGAATGTGGTGAATAGGAGAACGAAAATGGAGGAGAGGAGGGACGATAAGGAGGTGAAAGGGAGGACAAAAGAGAGACGGGGCTGTGTAGCAAAACCGTATTACCGGCCCATGTCTGAGTGTGACCTGTGTGTTTACAGGGGCTAAAATGGAAGGAGAGCAAATAGGCGGAAGGGAGAAAAAGCACTCTCACATTGTCCTTCGCGTTGTAGTAGGAGATTTCATCACCCTGTAAACAAGTCACACAGAAGCACAAATATCACTTTGTGGCTGCTTTAGGGTGTTGCACAAAGAAGCGTAACATTTATGCAATCATGAAATGCTTAATCCATTTCTAAACAGTCTTTATTTTGTAGGCAGGCAACTCCATTAGTAAAAATCATCCAGTTTTATGTTAATGAAGACTCCAGTCTGTGCTACCAATCAAATGAATACTGTATGAGTTAAGCTGAGTGTGCAGTGTTTCTCTTTTTACATCTGTGTCTGTGTGCCTACAGCCATTTGCAGTGCTCCAGGGAAGCATTTTCCTGCCATTGAGAAAGCAATATGGTAATTCACAGCTTAGACACATCTATAACTGTCTCTGTGACAAGTATTTTTTCCTGACCACCTGCTTCACTCTGCGTTATAATTGCGTGCCACTGTGGTTCTTAGAAAGCAGAGTATCTGTCATCTAAAATGAGGGGCACAATGCGTCATAGCTCAGTGTATAATATGCAATAAACCGATTTAGTAATGGAGCTGTAATCACTGCTAACGACACACAGACGCAAACAGATTAAAACCTATTCAGACAATAAAAGGAAGTTAAGGCCAGTAAATCCAGACTGAGTGTATGACCATTGATGTTTGTGTCTCTGTGTATCTCCTTGTGTTTTACCCACATACAGCAATAACACACACACATAAAGCTAACACATATGTAATCCATACACAGGTATTCCTATACGTGTGTGTGTTTGTATTGTTGTGTCCCTCGGTTACCTCAAACTCGTCTTTCCACTGATGCGCCATCTGGAAGTTCTCAGCAGCTGTGGCCAGTTTCTGGGGAGTGAAATATGACAGGGATTTAGATTGGAAACTGCACAAGGTATGCCTCCTTCACAGCGTCAGTCTAATTATAGAAAACCTGAGCAAAAGAGAGTACGTTCAAAAAGCACGATGGAGACCATCCTGGAGACAGAGAGGTGATTATGATCTCACTCTCGCGGAGCTCAAACCACAGGGCTATCACAGTCTTACAGCACTGTCCGCTAAAGGCCACACCACGGAGTGTCGTACTGTCAGAATGAAAAGGTTGTACTGTAAGAGAGCGGTGTGTTTGTGTGTGTATGTGTGAGGGAGACAGGGAGCGTGAAAGAGGGAGAAATGTAGAGAAAAGAGGGGTCAGCAGAGTAAGAAACGGCAGATCACTGCATAAAGTCAAGTACAAATGGATAACCAACCCAGAGGCTGTCAATCACATTGAACAGTCCTGAATAACAAGGGGATATAAATGTAATTAACCCCACCTTTGCTCCACACATCTCTCTAACATGCACACATGCTCACACCGGGAAGTGATAGAGAAAAAGAGAATAGTGGTAAGAGTAGTTCATTTATCGCAGCAAAACATTTCTTACACAGTACAAGCAATAAAAAGGGCAAACTAAACAGCACATATTTATCACTCTGGGAACAAACGACTGCCTTAAGTGCTCTGTAGGCATTCAGGGAAGTATTTATTCATAACGCAGACATCATGAGTTTGGAATTGCACTTAAAATTGAGCGAGGATGCTGCGATATTGAGACATATGGAGACATTGCTTTGCAATTGCACAATACATTCAATGCTTTAACTGGCTTTCTTTATGATCTTTCACAGTTTGATTCCATCTTCATTTCTTGCTTTGAAGGGAAATGAGGGCAAAACTGAGAAGAACACTAACAAGAAAACAATGACACATAAAAGGGGGGAAGCAAGAGATCTGATTTCTGCATTTTACAGTTGATGTGTGGAGTAATTTAACTTTTATTGCGCACATTTTTAAAGATTTTTTTTTTCGAAATGTCACTACTAATGCCTAGTTCATTGAAATGCACTGCAAAAATGCCCTATCAAAATGAAGTGAACATTTTAGATATGAGCTTTCCTTTGCTTGTTTGACGGCTTGACTGCATTTCAGAAAGTGATTGACATGACTGGCAGCTGCGTTAGAGACTCCTCGGCTCTGACTGGTTGTTTTTGGTGTGCTGCCATTGAGCATATGCCAATAGAGGCAGTATGAAGAGGAAGGACATGATTTTTTTGGGCTTTTTCTTATTTGATATGATAGGTTCAGAGTGAACGGGGGAGAAAGAGATGATGACATACAGCAAAGGGCCGCTGTGGCAAGGACATAGCCTTAATACATGGGGTGCCTGCTCTTCGAGGTGAGCCACTGGGTACCCAGGACATGATTTTTTTAACAGATGATCTGTCTCATGTGCTTCTCTCAAAATATAGTGATAGTTTCAGCAAATGTAACACAAAGTTACTTTCATAAAAGGTGAGATTTTCACTTGATACTGTTTTTTTTAACATAAACCAGGATGTCTAGCAACCAGAAGTCTTACACCAAGACCAAATAGCCTAAAATAGGCTCAGGCAGTGCCTATACAGAGCCTTGAACAGCCAGGATTTGGACCTACAATCTTTAGCTTGCAAGATGTCTGCTAACCAATAAGCCACTATGCCAACAGCCATCTTGTGCTGTGGCTCTAACCATGGCAATGTCCATCAGCGGGTCCACCATGTTGGTAAGACTGAAATATCAGCTACCAGATTGCTACGAAATTTTGCAATGATGTATCTGGACAACTTCAGTGATCCCCTGGATTTTCCTCTAAAGCCACCATGGGGTTGCCCTTTTCATCTTGGATTGGATGGATTGCCATTCAGTCTGGTAAAGACACTCATGATCCTCAGAAGATGAGTCTTACGACTGATGTGAGCTTCTGACTTTTCTTCAAGCGCTGCTAGCAGGACAAAGTTTTGACACATAACATAACCTTTCTCAACAGGTACTGCATAGGTTGTAACTAAATTTGGTACAAACATCCGTGATCTCACAATAAATTTTGATGAATTAAATGATTTTTCCTCTAGCACCACCAGCTGGCCAAATTTTTCAATTGACCAGGAGCAAATTTCCTTAAAATAAGTTTAGTGCTATTCTTGTTTAATAACAAAACCTCAAAAACGCTGCACCTGTGTAGAGCCTTGCAAAGCCAGGTTTTGGATAGGGGTGTAATGATCTATCGATCTTGATCAATATATCAATTTAATGATCAACTATCCAATATCATTCATGCAAAGTAAATACATTGATCTATATCGTCATCTTTAGAATACACTTTTATTTTGAAAGTCTATGTCACTGTCAAACACCAGCAAGCAGATGGCAAGCAGTCAAGACAAAGATGATGAGGATAATTTTATTTACTCTGGAATAAATCAGCATTGTGAAAATATTTTGGATTTCGGAGAACGTACAGGTCAACAGACAGAGCACATTGTGTTATATGGGTATATGATATTGTCTCATATCGCAGGCCCCTGAATCGCATCAAATCGATATTGTATCATAGCCGACTTTGTAATATCTGCAAATATCGTATCGTTGTCCCAAGAATCAATATAATATTGTGATGAAACTGGTGATTTATACCCCTCGCTTTGGACCTACAGTCTTTAGGTTACACGACGGTGCTAACCAATGAGCCACCATGCCAGTAGCCAACTGGTGCTGTGGTTCTAACCATGGCAATGTCAATCAATGGGCCCACCACATTGGTCAGACTGAATTTCTAATATCTAATATTGAAAAATGTCTGCATGTCAAAGATGCTAACATAGCATGTAGCTCAAAGCAACACTGGACCTACAGCCTCACAGGTCCACTAGCATGCCTGTGGGCTCTCGTCTGATTTATTAACAATGGATGTTGTGAAAAGTCACCTTTGATAACATATTTGACCAATAATGATGCAGTTCATTTCAAGTTAGTATGTTGTCATGAAGTGTTATAATTTTGTCTGTCTAGTCATTGCTGTAAATATACGATACATGCTAGTTTCTATAATTTTGATCATAAGAGAAGGTTTGAATGAATATTCTGAGACTATAGGTTTGTATAATATTTAATGGGATGTAAACAATCTGATGCACTATTGTTATTAGTGGAATGTGACAATTAGAAAAAAAAAAAACTTCAAGTGGACTAATGCTTAAACCTTGAAAGTAGACATGTTGTCCTAAGATAGAGTTGACAGTAACCCGTCATGCAAGCCAAAATGCAACAACTTGGTGATGGCAAATAAGACAGAGCTAGTTTGGTCAGGACATGTGACATTTACTTATTAGTCAGCACTTGATAATGCAATCCATTCTCATAATAAGTCATACTAGATTTTGAATCAAAAATCAGTTTATCTCACTCAGAAACAGAGTTCTTGCAGTGTGGAAGAGTTAAATGCTTTCCATAAAAGAACAGCGAGAACACAGGGCAGACAGCAGGCAAAGAAACAAACAGAAACTGACACTATTGCACAAGACTGTGTAAGTTCACCCAGGCAAATCCACACAGATCAAACCTTTGCCTGACTCTAGCCTGCCCTTCTCCAACTGTACAAGGTAATGACAACCCTGTGGAGGAAAGCATTGCCCTTAAATAAACCCACCTGTCTGACACACTAACTTCCTTCACAACAGCAAAGTTATCATAGCCTCAGAGAAAATCCACTCCGGGATGTATTTTTAGTTAATAGACGCAATTAGAACTGATGACGGTAAATTGTATTTATAGTTGAATCTCCGTCTGACACCCATCTGCTGGACTGTGAGAGTATGAAAGTATAACAAAGGCCATGTCGGATCTGTGCGTGAGCAATAACTGGACGAGATGCTTATAGTATATGTCACTCTGTGCTTTTACTGAGTGTGGGTATGAATGTGTATATGTGTGTCCGTGGCCATGTGTCTGCTGTCGGCAATGATTCCATTCTTGATCAACAGTCCCATCCCTTTGGCCTCCAGTCCTGGGCTCTGTTCCAGACCTGTCTCCACCTCCTCTGCACTGGCTGTCAGCGGCTAAATATACACCCCGTTCGAGCCATAAACACACACACACCACATACACACACACAATAGTGATCATGAAGTTATTACGCACCATCTTCACCATGTGCAGAATTAGCAACTTCGTCATTGAATTAAGTACCAAATCATGTTTTCAAATTATAAACTGTGTCCATCAAATGCTTGAGGTTGACACCTGCCTTCACCAGATATTGACGGTGTTTCGACTCTTCCAGTGATTCTGTCTGGAGACTTTCATCTGAATCAATAGCTCTTATTAAAGTATAACAATTTTACGAGTAAGCTGAAAACAGATGTGATTCAGAGCCATTAAATGCCAACAGATATTAGGTGTCTTGTTATCCACTCTAAGAATCTTCACATAGTATCTGAACAGGAGCTCGATTCTACTTTAAACTGTGTAGCCCTGACCCAAACACATACAAGCTGCCTGTACCTTTACACCTACATGATCTGTCTTGCTACTCTTACTTGCTTTAACAGTGCTTCACAATGTATTAAGAGGTTTAACAAAATAATATGTAAGGAAAACACAGGCTGAACTGGGTGGTAGTAGGGCTGAGCAATACATCAATAATATATCAAAGTCATTATATGAGACTAGATATTGTCTTAAGTTTTGGATGTTGTAAGTGTTATCTTTTCCTGGTTTTTAAAGGCTTGTTTACAGTAAAGTAATGTAACTGTCTGATCTTACCAGACTGAGAGGCTAATTTTGTCCGTTTTTCACCAGCCAGTAGTTGGGAATAGTTAAAAAACCCCAAAACAAAACAAAAGAAAACAAACCAAAAAAATGAACCTGCCAGGTACATAGCATGTTTTGTACATATAAATGAGTCATAATGACAATATGACTGTGTATGTATAACCATATTTTAACAGAATAACATTAGTAAGATTCACAATGTGTTGATACTAGATAAATAAGCTGGGATAAGCAGTTTTGGAAAATGAATATTGCTATATATGATTTTCTCCGTATCACCCAGCCCAATCCAATTTGTTTCTCACTAATAGTTTAATTCAGAGACACACACGCTGCAAATACATCCAAGGTTTGACAACATTCGAAACAAAAACCTGGCTCTTCACATTTTCATTCTATAAGTGTTTCAAGAACAAAAAGAGAGGCCAAGATTTAAGACTGTAATAATGTGCCACCTGAGAGAAAGCGGGGGCAGCAGTTCATATCCATGCTGAAAAGGCCAAGTGCAAAACGCCTTATTAGGTTAATGTCAGCTAATGTCAATGTAACATCACATCATGTTAATGTCACACCATTGATGGAGTATTATCACTTAGGCATAGTTCCAGACTAAAATATGTTTCTTAATGCATACACATGGTTACCATACCAATGCAAATGCATGCAGAAACACACATACAGCAGTGCATGAACATCTGGATATTGATTACAGATCTCGCCATGATGTTGTATGTGATCTGATACATGAGATTAAGCAACAGCTGTTCAATACTTGATACATTATGAGTCATGCTGTAGCAATTTGTTCTGCATTAATGGAGAATATATAGTAGGACTACAGGATTTTGGGTCAATATACCCCTCTCCATCACACACTTAGTGTACATGAACATGCAAATCTACACACACACATACACACATGCACACACACGCACACACCTCCTAAGAGAGCAGACCGACAGGGTTGTTAAAAATTCATGACAGGGCTTTGACGAGGCTCCTCTCCCCTCTGGGAGATATGGGGGAGGGCGAGGAGGGTTGTGTGAGGAAAGATACCTAATTACCCTTCTCTTTTTTTTCCCTCTCTTTCTCTCTGTATCCTTTCCTATCTCTGTCTTTGTCAAACACGTACACACAGAGAGGTTATCAAGCTACCCAAAGAAAGCAAAGCCACAATCAAATGCGCTCTAAACTACAGAGCCTTGATTTGACGAGACCGCTCCCTGAGTGACAGCTAACCTCTCTAAACTGGCATAACAGTTCATTACAGAGCCACTGCAAGTTGCCGTCTTGCCAATTGATTAGAAGCCGGCGTTTCTCTGTTGAAACACACAAATTTAGCACTACAACAGTTCAGTTAATGGGAGTGAATAACACACTCCCTGTAGCGTGCTTGATCTAACCGCTCATTAGTCTCCCTCTCACTTATTGTGGTATAGATATCCTAGCTCCACACCGTAATGAGTCCACTCTGTCACTGGATGACCACTGGAGACCTGAGAAGACTCGCTGCTTCCCTGCAGCTTTAATGGGGGGAGGAAGAATACGTGGATACGAGGACACTGGGAATTGGATCCATGGATGCAGGGAAGTGGAGTCATTTAAGGAATGAGGTGCTTCAGTGAGAAAAGGGAGCAAAGAGGAGAAGGAATTAATAAAAACCATGACACCTAATACTAAGAGGCAAAAACATCCACTACTACCTGCAGGCAGAATTGCTGATACATGTTGTTTGGCTGTATTTTACTCCCAGTTGAACATAGGAATGGTCTAATGATGACTGCAACAACTGTTGTGCCTATCAATGCTCTAACAGCTTAATAGGGTGCATAATATTTATCATTTCATGCACCTTCCAGTGTTCATGCACACTGATGTATGAGATCATTACACTGCAGCCACAGAGAGCACAGAAATGTTTGGAGCTGGAGTGTTGGATGGCATTGGACTCGTACCTGCTAGCCCCACAGAGAGATATTTCTGCCCTGCTCTCACCAGTCTTAGTTGTCATTCTGCCAGGGCAGCCCAGCAGCCCACCATGCATTTAGTGAGAAAGCAGAGCACAGCTTAAAGGATAGACAGGGAAGATGAGACAGGCTCTGCTAAACCTCACAGAGCCTCCTAGACTCCCCGTGTGTGTGTATATGCACGTGTGTGTGCGCGTGTGTGTCTAAAGTCTCCACACGCCCGAAATCAATGGGCCATTCAGAGCACACTGCCTTCTCCCCCACACAACAAAGCAATACTCACAAGAGTAGTAACGGTCTAAAAGATCATTAACACCCACATCCAGACTCATCTTTCCCATCCTCGTATCTGACAACGTGTCCACATTCATGAACGCTGGTTATCTCGCCGACATAATGAGTCCCAACTCAAAGGGATGACAAGAAAGTAAAAATGTGGGAGATGTGAGGGGTCAGTCGGAGAAGCAGAAAAAAGAGAGGTGTCTGAAAAGGGAAGAGGAAAAGACATAAATTATGAGCAGATGGATTAACAGAAAGGACAGTCCAAAGAGAGAAAAACAATACTCCGACTCAGCATGATCACAGTGGTCGTACTTCTCATTAAAATTTAGCTTATGAGAGTGAACAGTGGGGTGATAAAGAGAGAGATATATACAAGGGTGGGTGGAGGTTGTTCTGTAAAGAATGATGGGAGCTTTTTCCAGCGATGCATTAGTTTGTTTCCTGGGAAAAGTGTGTGTGTAAGGAGTAATAAGAGAAGAGTGGGAGATTAAAAGAAAGAGTAGGAAACAAGAGGAGACTTGGGAGAATCAAGAATTGGAGAGTAAGGGAGATGGATAGACATGGTCAAACTGAAAAACAGAGGAAACATGAGAAAGTGAAAGAGAAGAGTGACACAAAGGAGTAAAGGGGAGAGTTGGAGGGAGAGTAAAGAGATATGTAGAGGGAGAAAAGAGGGAGAATGATGACAGACAGACAGAGGTCAGAAGTGATAAAGAAAGGTTGATTTCAAATTCCAGTTTGACAGAGGACTGTGGCAAAGGGCCAGGAGCTGGACACAGGAGAGATACAGTAGACTGGAGAAAGAGAGGGATGCGAGGATCCAAGAGAGAGGAGGGGAGATGACTAAAAGGAGAAAAGGAGCGTGAGACTGAACAAAAGTGCAGAGGAATCTGCAGCTGTGAGAGCCCATGGGGAGAGCCGTGCTGCTCCACATGACTTCTCTCAGAGGCCAAAGCCTCCGATGGGAACAGTAAATCTACAGCTGCCTCCAGTCTCATTCGCTCTCTTTGGCTCTTTGGCTCTCATCTCAAAGATGCGTGTGTCTCTACTGTCCACTTCAGAGAATTTAGTTATTGTTTGTCACCTGATCACAGATGTGTAATTGATGGTGTGGGGGGGACACAGGGGACATGTCCCCTGCACTTGTTCAGAGGGCAGTATTGGACCCCGCCACTTGATACAGTCCAAAACTCTATATTATATTATATGATATTATAAGCTTTTATATTATATATTATTATATTATTTAAAAAAAAAAGGTATGGAAGTTGTAATAGTGTTTGTGTCTTATAAGTTGTAGGAAATTACATAATAAATGAATTGAGGGAAGGGAAATGACAATAACTTAAAAACTAAAGTCTGTAGAAAATCTTTAAAAGTTAAAACTTTAAAGTTCAATTAATAAACTTTTCAGTATTTTTACACTGGATAAATCTGTAGTTTTCCTGGAAATCAAGTCTTCCTTGCCGCTCTACAACAGTAGCCTACGCAGGACACACACAGTACAAAGCCGCTAGCCTCTGACCTTACGACAGCCGCAGCTGCAACTGGGAATTCAACCAAAGTCAGAGAAGTAAGCATCCTAGTATTAATGCTAACATTAGAAGTGAGCTGACACTGGGCTGTTTGATGTTTATGCTAACGAGTCAGCAGCCGTTGTTTGCATTAATAAGCTGACAATATGTTAACATTAACTATGAGGAGTCAAAACTCCACAACAAATTATGTTACTAGAGTTAACCACTTACTTGCTCCTCTTCATACCCTGTGGGACATGAGGCTGCAATGAGACCTCTCCGATGCATTTTATCCTAGGCATCACGCCGCTCCTCTCCTCATGACTGCTGCATCTGGTCCAGTAGACACACCAGCTAGCAGGGCCGTTTCTAGCTTTTTGAGGGCAAGATCTAATTTTGTTCCCCTGCTTAAATCACTTATGAATGGGCCCACACACCAAATGCTGGTATTTTCACATAAAAAAAACATATTTCAATTTAACTTAGCTGCATTGATAACATGAAAACAAAGTCTGTCAATGGCCCCCATCAAAACACATTTGTCCACTGGCCTGCACTGTGCCGTGGCCGCGTCAAAAGATACTTGCCACAGGGCCTAACAGCCTTTCCAGAAGAAGTCTTGGTTAGCTGTGAGCAACATGTCCGACATTTGACAATATTTTTTACTGGAAACAAGAATGTTCTATGGCATTTATCTTATGTATGTATTGTAGCAATGCCACACAACAATAATAGCAACAATTTCAATTTTATGTTTTTTTTTTTTAACACAGTGGTATCGGATTGGCCAAGATCAGTTCGATTCAGTTCAGTTCAATTTTATTCATAAAGCCCAATTTCAGAGAACTTTACAGCATATGACATCCCTCTGTCCTAGGACCCTTATTGGGGATAAGGAAAAGCTCCAAAAAAAACCTTTAATGAGGAAAAAAAAAGGTACTGGATTTGGTATCCGGAAGGAGGGGAGGGGGAAAAATGATATTGGAACATCTCCGGTATCTATTTTAGAGGAGTTCGGAATATCTGGTTCAAACATTCGGGAGAATCTTGAGCTATGCAAAGTTTGATGGAGTAAAATATATGTATATTTTCGCACTTTGTTACATATTACTCACTTCACACATTCTACTTTCTTGCACCTTTATTGTTTTTGTGAAAGATATCTTTATCCATGTAATGGACTGAACTGTACTGACATACCACCATAATTACCTTAATTAAAAATAACTTTTTTCAAAAGTTTTCTGTGTAAAATTTCTGCTTGTCACAACTTTGTATATAAAAGTCTCTAGGCTCTAGTTTTATAATAAATACATACTTTAATACACATATTGCTTTGAGGTGTAGGGCACATTCCAGGGCATTATTAGTGCAAATTTGAACTAAATCCTGGCAGGATAAATAATTACATGAGATTATAGGTAACCCTCAGCTCTGTAGGTCATTCTGCTGATTGGTCGGTCAATTCACAAAAAAAGGTTTTTGCACCAGGAGGCTAAAATTTGGCATGGAGGCTGCAGCTATTGTGAATTTACACTTCTTACTGGATGAGTTATCAGTTTTTTTCTGTATTTTGTTGTATGAAATATTTTTGTTTCAACCATTCATTTCACTAAGGAGACATTTCAAAATGTGAAAAAAAATATGCTCGTGTTTTGTTTTACCTCACTTAGGGGTGTCTGAAGGATTAAAGGCCTTTTGAGAATTTGTGTTTTTGCTGTGTCCCCTCCACCTTTAAAATCAAAATTCTGCCACTGCCTGATCAGATGTCACGAGGGATCTGCTGGATGTCTTTGTACAGAATCAACTTCCTAAGAAGGTATTTTTATAAAAGGTTTATCAATTGTAACAAATGAATTCTTTACGGTCATGAAATCATTTACTAATGCATATAAATCAGTTATTAGACATAAGTAGGAACACACTCTGAGTCACCAGGCTGAGAAAAATCACATTGGCTATTTGGTGTTAGTGTTGTAAGAAATGTTGGTAATACATAAAAAATGTTATTTGGCTTTTCACCTTTTATTAATAATAGTTTTTAATGCAATTAGTTACAAAATAAAACTCCTTTACACTGGGTGCTCGTTCAGAAAGCAGTGTCAAGACACACTGATGATAAAAGTGGAACTAATAAATTCTAAAAAGCTGTAATTTCCTGTAAGGTCAAAGGTCAAAAATAAAAACGTGTAGAGGCATGATGGAAATGTAGCGGTGACAGTGTCAGGGAGCAGCAGTGTTCACGTGGATTGTGGGTGAGAGGAATTATCTCATGAGAGAGGCCACTAATTATCATGTCAAATCTCGATTACTGCAATTATAACAAAATGTTACAATTTTTATTCTGAAAAATACAACATGTCACATTCAATCATTACTGATTTTTATTGGATTTGAGACAACTTCATCTCTTGACAGTGAAAGGTTGTAGCTGTGTCCAAATCACGTATTCAAATGTAACCTCGAGCATGTTGTGATCCACCAACGCAGTTTGGATTTCTTCTCGACGAATGCATTAGACACTTGTCCCTGGCCTACCATAAGTCTAGTTAGAATTCCCCATCTGCACCGCTCCCTCCCACTCCCTCTCTCTTACTTTCTGTCTATCACACTCACACATAAACACAACTGCAAAGCGCACAGACAGACGCGCATGCAGACACCTCTTGTCTGCTTAATATGATCAGCGCAGAGCGGAGATGGGAGGTTGAGTAACATCTGCTCTGGAGACTGGAATATCTCTGATCGTATCATAGCCTCTGTTCATTACTGCGTTACGTTGGCACACACACATATACACACACACGCACACACACGCACACACGCATGAAAACATCATAATGTCACATCTTGTGCTCATTATTATAACATTGTGACAGCAGGCAACAGATTAATAAAAATATGGTCTAACACCTGGGGCCCAAAGACTCTATCAAACACATCCACAAATAACACACACAAATAAAAACACTTAACACACACTTCTAAATGAGGGAAACTGGATAACTGAACTGAACAGCGTTACATAAGGAACCTTGAAGATGAGAACATTATATATGTATATGTATCAATTAGATGATCTAGTTATATGCATAATAATAATAGAGTTCTTATCTGCAGACATGAAAGAGTTGCCATATTGTCTTTTGTTTTTTACATGAAACTACAAAACAAGTTTTTCTTTTTTTTCATGTAAATGTTTGCAAAAACGCTGGGAGCACATTTTCACCATATGCTCCTCTTTAATGTAGACTTCAAGGTGAATTCAAAAATAGAAAGTCCAGTACAATCCAATGAATACATTCATTGCCACTGCTACAGTATCTCAGAAAATGAAGTATGATCACATTGTTAACGTTGTAAGATTGAATGTTAACAGGGGTGTTTGGCATTGAGATTATCTGTAACAGTAGGGAATTTAACAGACCAAAATTTATTGACTCATTCATTAGGGATAATAACACAAATCTGTGTAATGTAATGGGGGATTTTAATGTAGATATTTCAGACACTAATTGTTTTTGCAAGCAATTTTGGAGTCAGAATAATATTTCCCTATCCAGTAAAATGATGCTTGTAAACAGATTTACATTCAGTATGTTGCCAAAGCCTGTAAGACAATATCAAGACTTTATTACTGTCTGTACATGATAAATGAATATGTTATACAGGTTACCATTGGGATTTATTACATACCATACACCTGTTACTAACTGTGAATGTTAAGACCTCACCTGCGTTATCTACTGAAGGTGACTGTGTCAACAGCGGTTGATGTAGGCAATGTAATAGTACAATAGCACAGAAAATCATAGAGATGTCACCTTATATAAATATGTCAGTAAATAAATGTTTAACATACAATGACTTCAAGGTCAGTGCATTCATATGTGACTATAACGGCACATTATCTTACAGAGGACTGGTGACTGCTGTGTCACGTTCTCCAAACTAGAGTACAAGAAAGTCACACTAAAGCAAACAATGCAGACCTCCTGCAAAATGCAGCACAAGAATAAAGGATTGTGGTTGCAACGGACAATGCTGTTGCAGGTATCCTGCTAACTGAATGGCAACACCCACGTTACGTGCATGTAAAGTGTTTTGCTTGCTCCTTATCTGGCCTCACGAATCTGCCAACAGTTCAGTTTGTCAGGTGTATGCAGCATTTCTGACAGGTTTCATGATGATGTTGGTCAGTCTGACTGCTTTGCATCACATTTTGCTACAATAAAAATGATTAAAGTCAGATGAACAGACTGAAAACTTTATCTTATGAGGTAAAACTGATTATTTCCCCTTTGGGGAAATAATCTGAAGTTGGGAAAAAAAAAGGTAATAAATCGCAATATATCGAAATATATTGCATCGCAATATTGTGATAATATCATATCATGACCTACGTATTGCGATAAACTTCTCTCTTCCACTCTCATTTTATATATATGTAAAAACAAATATCATTATACTGTACAAGATATAATATAATATTCATTCATTTTCCGTATCCGCTTATCCTTTTAGGGATCGCGGGGGGCTGGAGCCTATCCAAGTTGACACTGGGCAAGAGGCGAGGTGCACCCTAGACAGGTCGGCAGACTATTGCAGGGCTAACATATAGAGACAGACAACCATTCAAGCTCACATTCAGACCTATGGCCAATTTAGAGTCACCAATTAACCTGCATGTCTTTGGACTGTGGGAGGAAACCGGAGTACCCAGAGAAAACCCACGCTGATATAATATAATATAATATAATATAATATAATATAATATAATATAATATAATATATCAAAAGATTTAGCTGGACAAGACACTGCAGTAAAAGCCTTGATATTATGGGATGAGGCTGAACAAGTGAGTCATGGGGCTGGTTTGGACTTCAGAATGTAACAGGTTTAAATGTGCTCCCTGCTTCATTTCAATAAATGAAAGGACAATCAATTTTGGAAAGAGGTCAAACAAGTGACTGATTGAGCCATCTAACACTCACGGATACACTACTTATAGAGGAGTGTCAGAGCTTTAAGGAACGCAACACAGATGCTGTTTATTTAGCCATACTCAGTTGACTACTGTAAGAGTGTTTGATACATACTGATTTCATCAAGAGCAGAGAAATAGACTCTGCTGCAGCTCAGGTTTGAGAATTTCAATGGACATTTTGAAATATTTATTCTGCAGTGAAAAGGGATCATCTTTGGAGGCATGAATTCAAGCTACCCACGATGCAAACTGACAATGTACAAATTCAACAGTAACCATTACCAAGATATCTGCTGCCAAAGCCTGGCATTATTAAATAATAGTAATCACTTCACGTCCATTTTTAATATGCGGATGATTGAATCCAGTAAAATGTTCCCAGTTCATAAATGACAGCTTGAAGCCCATCATTCCAATGGTTTTCAATAATGAACTCAACTTGCATGCCAGTAATCGTGATGCCAGCACTGGAAAGGAAGATTTCATTTCAAAAACACACACTAATGCACACCCTCTTGCACACACACACTCTCTCACACACACAGCACTGGGCCACCTGTGTCCTGTTGAGTTTTAGTGGTGCTGGTTGAGGTATTACTCTAAGTAATGTTGTAGACTGGCTCATTAGTCACTGGACAGAGCCCTTCACCCCAGGAGAAGGGAGGAAATTGCACAGACACACACATACTGTATACACACACACGCGCACCTCATGCAGATTGTTCCAACAAAAGCAAACACATGGCTGCTGGTTGTTAGTAAGAGAGAGTGGTGGACTGTAGACAATAGCTTGATGTGTGAGAGCGTGGATGTCTGTCTTCAGTGTTTTATCAGTTTGCCTTTCGCCATAACAGTTCTGCAGCATCAATAATTAAGTGTTTAATTACAGTGCACTTAGACAGCAAGACCAAGAGAGAACAGGCTGTAGATGGAGGAGGGAAAGATGTGTTGAAGTAATTGGATCTAGCCTCCGGCACATCACACATTTTCACTATGTGGTCAACAGCTTTTGACGAAGCTTTTCCAGAGTGGTAGATGTAAGCCTCAAATGACTCAAATGACCCCTGTGAAGCTCCATACTTTTTTAGAACAGGTAACCATGTTTATGTTAATGTATACATGCATATGTGTATAGGGGTGTCGGCTGTCAATGCCTACTGACATGGCATTTTTCTTTAATAACAACTGCAACATTGGCCTTTCAAAATGCAGAGTGAGATGACATATAAATGTGACAATGATCTGAGAGGACACTCAATGGACTTTACTTGAGGAATGTAAAGTAGATATGCATATAGCATGTATGGCCTACAATAAAAACGACTCAATATGTAAACTAAGCTAATAGGTGAACCAATTAGAGCTCAATACTTGATATCAGCTAAAATAACCAGCAGCAAGTAGTACCAAACTTCTCCAATGAAACAATGCCTGTAACTGATTCCTTTTTGTACCCAGATCTAGAATCCTTTGTTTTGGTGCAATGTGTGATTGGCCCCTACCACAGCAGCTAGAACCCATGCAGTGAAGCTAAGTGCAGTGTATTTGATGTATTGGCAGTTCAGTGTGGAGAGATGCCACTAAAATGTCCGATAGTGTGGCTATACCACACATCTGTGGCATCTTATGGAATTGTAGACAACTGAATGCCTTAACCCACATGATGGGTATCGGTTGATGTAGAACGAAAAGGTATCAAAGGTACTCTAGTGGTATCTGTATCACTTAAAAGGCCCTGACACACCAAGCTGACGATCAGCTGTTGGTCACTGTTGGGTCAATGGATAGCATCTGACGCCCTAGTTCTTGTGGTATGCCCTGCATGTTGGCACTAGTCGGCCCTTGTTGACTTTTTTTCAGCTGATTGAGCATGTTGAATTGGCATCGGAGAGTCCGTTGGTGAGTGAAATCACTCTGATTGGCAGTTCATCTCAGTGCACAAAAAGAGAAACAGACCTAAGGAAAGCAAACAATAGCTAAAGTCAAGAGGGCATGCAATAAAAAAATTGTTAATCTAAGGTTTAAGCTCTTTAGCAGAAACAGTTCCTATTTGTTTATTTGCTATTGTACGGTCAATATCAATGCTCTGTCAACATCTGGTTGCGTTGTGAATGTGCTAACTGGCTAACTAGTGTCTTGAATCCGTCCCATTGGTCCTCCAGTTTCCCTTTTTTTAAATTAACAGATACAGACTACCGCTGCCTGCTGGTATGGAGAGTTTTTTACTCTTACACAGGCACAGAACATCCATGGTAGCTGGCCATTAGCTGTAGTCTTTGCGGTGTGTTCAGTGCAACTTTTTGGCTATGCTAAAGGCGATGTGAGGCAAGGCAACAACCAACCATCACCAGTAGTTCTTTGATGTCAGCTTGGTGTGTCTGGACTTTAAGGGTACTGATAGTGGTACTGGTAACTTAATTTTTTAACAATACCCAGCCCTGGAAGCAATAGAGCTATTTGAACCATGAAACCATTTTTGAACCACTCTATATATCATTACTACCCTTAGCATAAAGCCATTAACCTTAGCTTACCACAGGCAACAGTCAAGTGATTATACTGATTATTTGGTCAAGAAGGGCAAGTCAGAGAGGGAAAATGGGAATTGGCTTAAGCCACTCTTGCTGCCTTGCGTGCACATCCCAGTAGGTGTGTGAGTGCCTGTGTGTAGGTGTGTGAGTGTTTCCTGTTGAGATCAAACCCCAGTATACATTGTAAAACCTTTGATAAAGCGATCTCTTCTAACAGTGTGCAGCCGAGTACTCATTAATAATGCATGCTACACTCTGCCACACACTTATTTATGGAAGCACGAGTAGACACACATAGACACACACTTGTTTCACACACACCTGTGGCTAGGTAAACTGTGGCCTTTCAAAGGTCATCCATCATGCAGAGTTAGAGATCAGAGACGGAAAGACAGGGAGGAAGAGGGAGAGAAAGATGGAGAGGCAAAGAGAGGATGAAAGTTTGAAAGCAGTTGACAACTAAGTGAAAGTGGCTCAAGTGCCTTGGGCTATCTCCAATTATATTGACACTGAGAGTCACTCCCAACCTTATATCAAAGGAACTCAACAAGAAAGGATTTCCCAACTGCAATGAAGATTCTCTTCCTGTATTCTGTCTGATAAACAGCCAAATCCCTTCATTTAACTTAGATGATTGGTCAGCAAAAATCAGCTCAAAGCACAAGTATGAAATCTACAGGGACTCTGTATGTATTAGTTCTGACTAGAGTTTAGTGTCACTACTATGTGATGTACTCTAGAAGTCTTGGAAAAAAAACACCCAAAATAGACGATCCCCTACAATCTGACTTTTCTCTCACTGTACCAACCATCCTCTTTTGTTCAGTCTATCTGTCCATCACTCCATACATCCATCACATTCATGTATTTGCCCGTCTCTCACATCACCCGGTCATCCATTTATCTCCCCATCCATACATTTCAAGACAGAGAATTCAATATCAGTGTGCCTTGAGGTTACTCGTCGGAGAGGATGAGACACAAAGATGCAATAAAGAGTGAGAAGTGATCGATGTCCGGAGGTTGGACGGACTGTCAGCATCAGGCAAGCTGACCCCCCACCCACCATCGACCACCTACCCTCGACACACACAAACACACACCCAACCCTCACAGCCATCTCTCGGATAATGCACTGAAGCCAGTTTTCTCTTTGCTGCTTACACATCTTATGGCACCAGCACTCGGAAAAATGATAAGGACACCAGGGTGTTTACTTAACATACACAAGACAGACACTTGGCAGGAGATGTGTTTATGGACATTCATAAATACTCCCTCACCATTACTAATAAGACAACAATGGCGATGCCTTATAAAGGCAGAGTAAAGGTTCAGTGAACTCCCCCTGAATGTATGAAAAACAGTTCAGACTCCTGATATAGATGAGAATCTCTGACCCACTTCTAAGTAAAAAAAAAAGGAAAAAAGAAAAGGGGGAAGAGAGGGAGAAAGAGAGAACATCCCCAGGGTCAAAGCTCTCATTATCACGTTGGATAGTGCAGAGGAAAGATCTCAGTCCTTTCTTTCTACTCTTTAGTGTGTATGCTTCGCCCACTGTTGTTACTGTATACAATCTATCACCCATAAAGTCACACAACTACATGATCTGTACCACACTTATAACCTAGCCACTGAAATATTAAGATACAAAACATTAAGATGCAGTAGCTTGTGACAAAGTAACAGCCTCTAGAATCGTTAACTAGGTTGTTGACTAATATTTTCCTTATTATTTGTTTACCTCACAAGAAGTCTCTAGATATGGAGAAGGATCAGGGATCGTGCTGCCATGTGATCATTAAAATGTTTTGAACGTGACTGCCAGGATTTAAAGGGTAATTTCAACCAAACCCACAGCAATCACATTTGGAAAACTAGCGTGAAACCTCAGCAAAATAAATAATAGTGGTGTAACTGCAACAGAAAGCTTCATGCTTAAGGCAATAACTTATAATCAGATTATAACCAAATATATTCTTAATTTTACAATAATGATTACATAAGTTCTATTTTCTACAAAAACTATGTATATAATATATAATGAAAATACATTCAAAATTTAACATATTACAGTTTTTTTGGTGATGCAGGAGATTCAAAGATTATTAGATATCTAACAGATATTCAGCTCAACAATTGCTGTATCTGAGTACAGCAATGATTAGAGATTGCCTTCAAATGCAAAATATAAACAGACAAAAAAATAGAGGTAAGAAATAAAAGGTATTCGGCCTTAATACTCTGCGTAGATTTCAGAAATCTAACATTTCTCCCATTAGATCTTCTCACCAACACTAGACTATCAGGGCCGTGGTGCTCTGCAACTGAAGCCCTCAGGCTCAGTGTTGTGGGTTCAGTCCAGGTCAGTCTTTTTTTTTTTTTTTTGAAGTCAAACTGCCAAGAACAACAGGAACATTTTCCAGTGGAAAGTTTAAACTCTGAAATCTCTTTTCTTAGTTTGCCCTATCTGTCCAAGATTCTGGTGGGTGTACTATCACATGTAAGCCAGATGCACTCAGCTTGTTCATTTAAACGAAGAACTTGCCTTGGTTAGTGATTATATAGTTCATTTTCATTATTACAGTTGTATAATAAAATGTCACAAACATTACCATGTTACAAAAACCTACAGCACAACATTTCCCCCTTAATGTTTTTCCCTTTTCCCACTGTTTTTCGATACACATTGAGAGAATCAGTACAATCGCCAATCGTTAGGGCTGCCCCGTAACAGTCTACCAAGAATTAGTCTACCAGAGAGGTCATTAGTCAGCAAGATTTCATTGGTCACATAGTCGCAGAAAAAAAAAAGAAAGAAAGAAACTCTGTTGGGTGCTTCACCTTGTCAAAATAAATCAAAACCTATACGACTGGACCATGTGGGAATTTAATTTGAAAGGACAGACACAGGAAGTGGCCACGCTCAGAAGGAATCATGTTACAAACCAATCACAGTCAACAGATATCTTTCCCGTCTTCTGTGAATATTCAGTCGATCATTTTAGTGCAGGGCAACCCAGAGCTTTACATCTGTCCCACGAAAGATAGGCCTAGGCGCTTATAAACAGCACCTGGAGGAACATCAGCTCTGCACATAGGATGTCAGGTAAATAGGCTATATAATGCTTGTTAAGGTTGCTTCGCAATCTAAGACGCAACCTGCCACTGTGCTCATGAAAGCTGGCACAAAAAAAGAATAAGAGTAGCGCCCAGCACCTGACCTTGTGTTTTCCAGGCGATTTACAGGGCTGGTACCTGCGGTTATTACACAGGCTAGTTAATAACATGTCGGGCAGGAAATCCAAAGTGTGGGATCATTTTGAGAAGGTGAAGGACGAACCCAAGGTGATATGTAAACTCATCTTCATTGGTCGACTACAAACGTGACGTATCATCTGAAACATATAAGTAGCTACATGCCCATTAGCCACTTACTGCTTTGCAGATAGCGTCATTAACAGGCGGCTCGCTCAGTGTGTGACGTGCACTTGTAGATAAAATATAGGCCTATATTAATGAAGGTTCATTAGTACGGTTTTGTATTTCTCTGTAATGTAGCACAGTGTTAACAATGTTACTGATACTATTCTTTCTCACACCTTGAACTCAAACCATTGTGTTGCCCCGCCCAAAACATATAATTAAACAATCAAAATAATATCGTAAACGTGTGGGCGACTAGTCGACTAATGGCCCTAAATGACGACTGTTGGTCGACTAGGAAAATTCTTAGTTGGGGGCAGCCCTACCAAAGTGGATTAAATGTATGCTTCCTTTATTGGGGGTGTAGGAAAATATTAATACACTTGAGTATTGGGAAGAGCACAACACTCCATCCTCAAAGTAGACTTTAAAAAGTATTGCAATATATACTCTGTATTGAATCACAACACTAGATTCTGAACGGTACACAGCTGTATTTAATAAACATATTCAAGTCTACAACGCCTTGACAAGAAGCAGATGGAAAACTTCTTAGCCCTGCTTAATGAAGACCTCATCCTGTTCAGCCTTCAAACCAAAGTAAAATTGTAAACTGACAGTTGGTTCCTCTAAGTAGAGTGAGTCTTACCTCCAAGGCAGCAGACCTCTTCCGCAGCAGCTGTTCAATTTTCCTGGCTGCTCTGGCCACCAGCTCCTCTGCGTCGTTTTGCTCCACAGTGTACAGGTGTTGGTTTCTCAGAAAAATCTAGACACAAAGAAAAAGGAGTGGGCGTGTAAAATCACACATGTAATCGATGATTGAACAAATACTCTGTCAGAAATGTTCTATTCGGCAAAAAGCAGAACGTAACTTTTGAACAAGAACTCTGCAACTTCTTTGGTGTGGCTTCTTTGGTATTACATTTGGTTTATGAACTCTCTTTATGGTCTGTGTGTGTGTGTAGTGTGTGGATGTTTATACCTGAGTGAGGCTCTTCCCAGCTGTGGCCGTGTCTGCCAGGGTGACAAGCTCTTTCTGCATCTGATCAACCCATTCTTTAATCCTACGGGACAAAGCAATGCACACAGCCAATCTTAATCGTGACTCAGAAGTAACCAGTTTAGAAGAGACATCACAGACATTTCACAGCGCAATTAAACTGTCAATCAAGCTATCTTACATCTATCACCTAACAAGACCATCTGGACACACACCGTAAAAACAAACAAGGCCAAAGTGAAAAACCCTGACGGGTCAACCAAAATGTCAACCAATCAAACTCGAATCACAGGGAACAATTCCAATGTCATTTAATCAAACACGTGTCATTGGGTGTCAACCAATACCATTACTTTTTTAAAGTTCAAACATGAAGTCAACCAATCAGATAAGTGTCAGCCAGTGTTGTGACCGATGACAGTGATGTTAGCGGACAGGCGAGAGGTGGGATGTGGCCAGGACCGACGTGCTTCTCTGTATATCAAAGAGCTCGGGGGACATCAGGTCCAGCCTGCTGGTGCCACACACTGGATTATACCTTCCTCTCATCCTCCTCCAATCATCTTGTCAAACCACAATAAGCTCCCAGCATGCATTATAATATACTGACATAGTAAATCACTCCGTGCCTCCTGAGCAGAGTGGCCGTGGATAGAGATGGGTGAGAGAAGAATGTCAAAGACCTACCACATTATGCATTAAGACACGGTGACTTGTTAGAATTATTGGACTCATCTAGAGGTGCACCTGGTGTGAGAGGTTTGCAGGAGCAAAATACTTGTGTGCATGTGGACGCATTAATTCACCATATATACTGCCATGCATGCACATACACACACGCAGGCACTCTGAGACAGTGCCATTAATATTGTATGAGAATGATAACAAGTTGGCATGGGATACAGATGCTCTCATTGCAATGCATTCACATTAACACAGGCTCAGCTGCGATCATGGCAAAGAGGCATACCATGACCCACACATGTACACACTGAGATAAACAGAAAAACAGATATGCATACCCAGAAAACATTCCCCCAAATCTGTCATTGCAGCAGTATAATGAGTATCATCCAGGTTACAGTATGTGTGCAAAACATCTACTCTGACGCTCGATACAGAGGTGATGAGGTGCAAACAAAGACAGAGAGGTACAGAAGATCAAGAAGCCAGAAAAGAAAGGGAATGATGCATCAGGGACACAAAATCCACAATGGATGGGGAAAATTCCGAGCGAGTATGCTTGTGGAGAAAGATGAGACACTTTGCAAGAGCAGGAATACCAGGGGGGATAGCACAGTGTGAAATTGTTTAGGAAAAAGAGAGGGCAGGTGGAGATATTAGAGCAGGGTCAGCCATAATTCAGATGCTATCCCTTAATTCCCAAAGCCAGATGGTTTAGGGTTTGTGGACAACACTGCAGACTGAGGCTTGGCAGAGCTTTATGGCTACGTGAAGGAGAGCTGACATCGATGTCCAGCTACTGTACTGTGTGTTTGGATGATTTAGAGCTGTATGTGAGGGTGTTAAGAGGCACCAAATGGTGTTTGGGTACTCATCTTTCAGCTGCCAACAGGTGCAAAGGGACCAGTGGTGCTGGATGCAATCAGGTGGTTCGCAATCACGACAGAAGCATGAGATTTGTTTTTCATTCTGTTTGCCAGTGCTAAAACACCAGAAAAACAAGAGTGGAGAATACTGTTTGATGATGCTGTATCCTTGAATGAAATTCAGTCTTGACCTTGGAAACAGTTGAGAAAACCTCAGTTTTACTAAACAGATTTAGTAGTAGTTTTGGAGCTTCTGAGTATATCTAGAGAGCATATAAAATAATAGACACAGCCACAGGGACGTCACCCATTAGTTAGTTGACTCCCATTTTGAAGACTTGAGTTTGGCATTTTGGCCATCACCATTTTGGATTTTTGGAGCCACAAGTGACCATATTTGGACCGAGGTTGGAGCTCACACTAACACTAGCTGCTAGCTTGGTTAGCACGGTGTGGCTACGGTTAACTTTGACAAAGCTCATGGTTAATTTTGCATGCAAAAAACAGGCTTAAAACCATTGAAAATACAAGCCTACTTAGCACAAAAACTGAACATCTGACTTCTTACTTTTTGTGTTTTTTAGACCAGTGTTTCTCAAATGGTGTGCCATGATGCCAGGCCAGGTGTGCCAAGGTTTTGTGATAACCACACATTATAATTGCAATACTCAACTAGGCCTACGCAAAAAGTTAGGAATGAATTTTTAATGGCCTGTATCAGTATGTTGTGCACATCCATTTCCCAACAAAGAGGTTAACTCTAGCTAAAAACTGGTAACTTAATTTAATTTAATTTAAAAAACCTTCACGGGGAACCTACTTGTCGCTGTTCGCGCTGGGAATTATAAATGTGTGACTCATTAAAAGCCTGATTGGCAGCCAGTATGCCGGAAGATACCGAGACAACCTATCACTGAAAGAAAAGAAAAAGAAAAACTGACAGTAGACAGTGTCACGAAAGCTACCTGTCATATTTTTTCTCATTTTTATTGTCTTTTGTCATGATAAGAGTAAAAGATAGATATAAATACAGTTGTGCCTTGGGCACAAAAAGTTTGAAAACTATTGTTTTAGGCGACCAAAACACTGCACTTAAATTTAATGAATTGAAAACACACTGAAACAGTGACAGCTAGCTACGCGTATACTCTGTGAATCTGGGGGTATGCTTGTTACGTTACCTAACCAATGTTGTCGTCATGGTAGCGACCTTTTAACGAACGCACCCACCTGTCACTCAAAGCGGTCACACCCTTGATTATGTGTAACTGTAAGCCTTATTGTCATTTAAATGTGTGAGTCATATAAAAATTTGTCCCATTGTTATGAAGGGGGGGAATTAGCTACAGAGACTTTAAGTATGTTTTGTATCGGGCTGTAAGCTGCTATTAAGTTGGGCATTTTAACATTGGTTTCTTTGGGGGATTGACTTGCTTTGGAAGCTGGCCTCAAGTGGCCATTTGAGGAACTGCAGTTTTATAAGCTTCTGTGCAGTGGATGGAAGTCTGTCAAGTTGTCACGGCCTTGTAGATGTTCAACTTTCTACTTCTTCTAATGCATATTGGCATTTATAGTAAAGTCCATTATGGGGAATTTTACTTGCTAATGAGCATTACTTGATATGATCAAAAGCTCCACAATAGACCAAGTAGATCTTGTGGCTGGATTGTTTTCTCATGTGTCACAGGCTAAGTTGCACTTATTGTAAGTGAATTCTAATAATGCTAATGCTTGCATTTATTTTGCTTTTTCTTACTTTTTTTTTAAATATACGGAATATTAACCTTATGTTTAATCTGTTGATGTATTGTTTTCTCTTATACCTCTGGGGATACAGATACTGTATGTGTATATCCAATGTGCATTTCAGAGCAACACAACAACTCAGAGTCCTTATATGTGAACATACTTATTAATAAAACTCTTTATAGTTCTTGTTACATACAGTAGTTACGCATGAGATACTAAGAAATTGCCACTCCCCGCTTCTCCTCTTCTCACCTCTGTTTCACTCTCCTCTCACCACCTCAATTCTCTTCTCTTGATCCTCTTCTCTCCTCTCCTCTGCCCCACCCTTCCTTGTCCCCAAATCTACTAACAGCAAACTGATTGTAAGGTATTTTAGTGGACCTTGGACCCCTAAGCTCTTAAAGCCTGAAGCATTGACAAGTCAATTGTGAGTTAGAGTTTATGTGTATGTGTTTGTCCGTGCGTCAGTGCGTGCGTGTGTTTTGTGCGTATGTGTGTGTGTGTCTGTTTGTGCTTCCAGGGACTTGACATTCAGAGAAGCAGAGGGCCGTCTCTCCAGAGTTTAGCTTCTGTGAAATCTACTGCTACCAGTGCAAATCTCTATAACAAAAACTCCCAGGTGCTGACAAATGGATGAGACAACCCAGGCTGTGGTGCAGAATGTGGACAATGTGTTCCTCTGCACGTCCAATATGGATGACATGGACTTTTTCTTCCTAAAAATCTACTTAGAATATTTTGGAATAGCTCATTCCAATTCTCACGATACCAAAGCCCTTGTATGTGTATTTGCTTTGTCTGTGTGTGTCTGTGTGTGTAAATACCAAGCATTGCAATGTGCACACAAATAAGTCCTGACTGTGAAGCGCTTGCTTGGCTCATTATATACTGTAACGGACCATAAAATAGAAAGTTATGCTACCACTCCCCAAAGCCTTACTCCTGTTGCTTTATATGAATATTTGCAGTCAAATCCCCCTGGTTAAATTGGCCTTAAACGGTCAGATGTATTATCCATAGGCATGGAAAATCTCTGCACATTATCTCCTCGTCCTTAAATCATGCATTTCCGACCGTCACTTGAGGTTCCAACCTTATTTAATGGCGGTGCTCCATAAATGCCATAAGGTGGGGCCTGCTCTCAGCCCGTCATGGTTGATCTATGTGAAGAGATCACTGCCTGCATGTAATCAATCTCATTTCAGCTCAAATAGGGCGATGCCATTATCATATCATCATTGCGCTGTTGTCACACGCATAACGTAAGTTCATTTCAATGGCTAAAGTAACATAGTGATTCAGAGATGCCTTAACGCTAATAAAGTCGTTGTTGTTGAGCTGAGGTGGCTAAATTTTTTCTGCTCTGGTTGCTGGGCTTTGATTACTGCAGCCTCTGGTACAACGCTGGATAATTAAACACGCACACACAAACGCACATACAAATGGCAACTGGGTCAGACACTGCCCTACATTGTTTTTCAGACACAGGAAGAGCAAATGAGAGCGAACCAGAAAGAGAGGCGGAGAGACAATACAAGAAAGAGAGAGGCAGATGTTGTGATGCCATCACTTTGGCACTAGATAGAGTAATGAGCTGGCCCATAGTGTGTATCTCAGTGGGAGGCTGTGTTAAACTACAGTCTAATTACACATCATTACAGAGGCAAAGACAGAAGTCTGGACAGCAAAGTAGACTGAGGCACGGAAACACCAACAGTGCTGCACCAAAACAACCCGCTGTGCGCTGCTCATGCTCTGTAGCCTATACACCAACACTCAAGTGGCCAATTCAGCCCTTCTCCAGCCCAAAAAGTACCTTGATATAAAGTAGAGGGATTTTGGATCAAACTCTGACCAGCCCAGCACCCCCCTGTCTTTCTCACAATTACCAGTGTAGATTTGCAATGCCCGTGGGCTTGTTGGTGATCTGATTCTGAAACACTGGCGCAGCCAACATGAGTTTATTGGAACAAACTCTAAAAAAAAAAATCCCTTATGATATGGTATTTGTCCCTGTCTTGTTTTTATTCACTTTGAAATGTTGCTCTTGACGTCTAAGGCAGTGCAAAATGTTCCGTCTCCAGAGTGGTTACTTGAACAACACAGCTATGCACTGTGGGATCGTAAAGAGGCACGAAACCAGCTGGTTACAGTTTGCAAAACTACCTTTTACATCATGAGTGTTCTTCTCTCCATCCATGTGATCAGTGTAATCCAGGAGAGTGCACTCGATGAATGGAGCTACCAAATTCTAATTTCTTTTTGGCTCATTTTGTCTATGTTCAAGAACCTATATTGCATCTTATCATCATGCATACTCCAAACAAAAACACCTCTTCATACAGACATATTACAGCCATGATCAAATATATTCCTCTCATATCCCTAAAGTGGTCATACAGATAGACACAATCATGCATAATTAATGATTACATTCATATTTACTTAGTTACAATTTCCTTGTTATGTTTCATTGATGACTTCAACAGTAAGCTGGGCAGAAATGCTTATCTTTCCTTTTATTTCTTTATTTTAGAATGCAGCAGTGATGATCAAAAAGGACTATGTGGTAGATGATCCACGCTGTATATTTTCCTCTGCAGGGGATTCAAAAGAAGAGCCCTTCACAACCTCCTCTGCTTCTAACAGAAATTGAATTTAGCAACCATTCAAGACAAGAAGAAAGGTCATGGAAATGTAAAGTTGGTGATATTGAATGGTCACCATCACCATAGCAAACCCAGGGCAGGCTGTCAGCTTCCAGTGAAATGTGCATTTAGAAAAGATGCTTGGGCCTGCGAGTGTTTTTGCCCTTGAATTTAAAATATGCTTTTGAGGTCTTCATGCTAGAGCCTCTGAAGAACATGACACTGGACATGAGCGAGGCGGGTGAAAGGAACAGTCAAATGTTGTTGTTTTGTTTAACTGTAAATATATTTTACAGACCAATTTTACCTGCAGGATGATGGAGGCGTTTTGTGATGAAAGCACCTCATAGAATTCACTTTGAAACTTATTAAATTATTTCAAATTCACACTGAGCATCCAACCCAATTAGCACAAACAAGTGTTAGCTGTTGAGTAGTATTTTTTGCTTTTACCATATGCTGCACAAATACAGCTATTTTTGCTGACTCTAACTGTATGTGTGCCAAAGGGCTGCCAAAAAAATGTGGGTTGCCAAAAATATTTTCTGCTAAAGGAGTTTAATCTGACTCTAACTGGTGACTTGTAACTTTGTGATTGAAATGATTGCTGTCAGGATACTGAAATTTCGGAAGTCACTGCAATACCTTGAAAAATATTGATAATCAATACCATTTTTAACAGGCTACCACAGGAAAATTTGACATCGCAGGTGTAACAATTTTTATTTAAAGATAAATATAACAAGGCTATAACATGTCAACAGCTGCTATTCTTTTCTTGCTTAGTGGCAAAGAACAGCAAAATGACCGTAGTAGCAATAACAGTAAGGGAGCAAGAAAGCAGCTGGTGTATCTGCATTATGGAAAGTGATTATCAATCAAAATGTATCAATGAAATTATATTTTTGACACCAATAGTTCAAATATAAGCAGGAGCGTCTCTGACTTTCTGTTGTATTATACTGAGAGGCATGTCTAATATTTAGTCGACTTTAATATAAATAGAGTGAACAGATGCCGATGTTCTGGTCTGGTCTTATGACCACACTTTTAGTTCAAGTAAAATAAAATAAAAAAGACTGACAAGTATATTATGTTAAGTGTGATTCGTGCAGACTCAGCAGGTAACTGAACAAATACATGTGAATTTTTACTATTCTACTCTGCTGCCACTGTCTCTTGTAAAAGAAATAATGTATCTAAAGTATAATGTCCTACATAAATGAACAAAATAAGGATTTATTTGTGGTTATCTGCATTAACCCCACCAAAACTATTAACATAGAATTAAAATCTGCTATTTTCCCCTAAACAGATTGATGGGTCTCAAATAACAGTCTGTTCTGATGCTGTTAAAGTTTGTTATATACTATACCATTTTTGATTCCACAGGGAAAAATTGACATTATGGGCATACAAGTTAAACATTTTTATTAAACCATAAATATAACAAGGCTATAATATGACAACAACAACTTTTCTTTTCTAGGTTAGAAGCAAAGGACAGCAAGATGACTTACAATAACAATATAAGAGCGAGAAAGTACAGCTTGTGTATCGGTATTATGGAAAGTGAGTGTTAGAACCTTTCAAATATTCACAATCACAATGTATCAATTAATTGATATTATTGACAGCACTAGTTAAAATATAAGCAAGAGTGTCTCTGTAACTTCCTGTTGGTGCTGTAGCATTGGATTATATCGAGAGGCAATTCTAACATTTAGTCAACCTTAATATTAATAGGGTGTACAGATGCTGCTGTTCTGGTCTGGTGACTAAACTTGTAGTTCAAATAGAATAAATAAAAATGACATATAGGTGTATTGTGTCTCAAATTTAAAGATTAATGTAATGTCCTGAAAAAATAAGAACAAAACAAGTATTTATTTGTAGTTATCTGCATTAATACATGCAAATAAAACTGTTTACATAGAATTAAAATCTGCTGTTTTTCCCCAAACAGATTGATGGATCTCAAATAACAGTCAAATCTGTGCTGATGCTGTTGAAGTTTTGATTATAGTTGTGAACACAGCATGCTGATTTGCCACCAATCTCTTGAATTACTGATTACATTTGATGTGACTATATCTTCAGTTTATATGGCCACACAGTGACTGGTACATGTTGTTGGGTGGCTCTTATTCTGAATGTGAAAAGGATTTAAAGATAACTTTGTATGGAGGGACCCATATAAATGCAAGCCAATATCTAAAAGTCCAATCACTCTGATTTGCAAATGAATATCAGGATTGTTTGGCCATATTGTGCAGAACACTTTTATTATAGCAGAGGAAGAATAAGCTACAAGACTAGATGAAGTCGTAAGGACCACAGACAAGGACAAACTTTTGTCATTTTGCATAAAGGACCAGGACCTAGTCGAAGCCACTGTAACTCCTCAACAACTTCATAGAGGAGCTGTCACGGGGCTCCGTGGCCACACAGACATCCACCGGCGACAAACTGCTGATTACGGTCACCAACATTAATCACAGCCCGGAGGCGAGCAGCCAGAGGAAAGCTGAAATATTGTCTCCCTTCAAGATGACCACTGGTGCATGAATGAAACGACCTGCCCACCCTACTCTCACACCCCCCCACGGCGCCAGCACACCGTGAGTGGCTCATTAAATGTAATACTTGTCTCTAAACGACGAGCACTTGAAACAAGGGAGTCTGCAAACCAGAACATTTCAACTGCCAGAGATGGGATTACAGGAGCTATACTTACATGAGCTGTGTCGGAAACTGCGATGCCAAAGACCCGTCCTGCCATAACAGGACCAGAAACACCCAGGCTCGTACCCTGCAGGTATCCATTGTAAAAAAAAAAAGCGATGGGGGAAATTCCCCGACGCGCGTCAACACCAAATGCGCACCGGCTCCCGTTCACCGCCGATGAATGGTTAACGGTGTTGAGAGGCAGCGTGAGTGGCAGTCTGTCGCTCCCTCACAGATTAACCAACCCTGACACCTCTAATCTGATCACCCGGCCATCCGGCGCTCTAACAGGTACAGAAACTGGAGCTCTCTGTCTCTCTCCGTCTCTCCCTCCCTTTCTCTCTTTCTCCCACACACACACACACACACTCACACACACACGCTTGTCCCCCCACTCCCTTTCAATCTGGCGAGAAAAAACACATATGGTGCTTTTCTCCTCTAATATATCTTTTAATAAGTGACACTTTGCTCTGATTTAACCTAATGCATTTTACACTACACACATTTTTGTATATATAAGATATAGTAGTTTCAAAAAAATAACCAAAACATTAATATCATCAATATTTCAAAACAAATTCGTTTTGATCTAAAAAGCATCTCCTTCCCTCCACGCTGTGCTGCAATCCTTATCTGGAGCAACAAATTGTTTTTGCTTTTTCCCTCACCTCCTTATACAGAAACACCTGCTAAAAGGAGGGTCTGACCACAGGTACCACACACATACAAGGACGCACACTGAATACAGATGCAGGTTTGGCTCTTTAAAATGCCCTACAACCTTTCAATTCCTACAACCTGAAGGGGATGGGAGAATTTACAGGCTTTGATAGCACAATGTTTCCCAGCCCCGCTATCAGTCATCCTGGTTGCATGAGTGGCAGCGAGCAGAGAAACTGTCCCACATGGGAATCAGTGCTAGTGTGACAGATGTATTGATTTCACACATATAGTGTAAAATCTTATGTACAGTAGGAGCACAGTTAATCTCAGTGCCATCAATCATACCTGGTTTATAAGATTGAATCTGAGGCTGTGTGCGGCACATCCTGACATGTGTGTATATAAAATACAGAATATATGAAATGCATAAAAGCTCCTGCACCTGGCGCAGGTGCATAAAATCACAGTGTCTGTCATGATTTTAAATAAAGAGAGCATCAAGGCTTTGATTAAATTATTCAATAAAAAGCAAGAACATAAACCTAGTGCGTGTGTGTGTGTGTGTGTGTGTCTGTGTGTGTGTCTGTGTGTGAGTGAGAGAGAGATTCAGGCCTGGAGGGAGGGCAGGGCAGCACAAGCAGGATGCTTGGGGATTTGGTTATCAATCGTTGCTTGGCAACCACACACCATCTCTGGTGTCCTCTCACCCCTCCCCTCCTCTCTTCCCCCCCTTTTCTCTCTCTTTGTCTCTCCATCCCCACCCTCCAATCTCCCCCTGCTCTCACTGTACTGCACTGTTGCCCCCTCCTCCGCACCTCCCCCCCCCCCACCACCAACCCTGTCTCTCTACACCGTTCTCACACTCATTTCCCCCAGCAGAGGAACAGATGCACCTGCTGATGGGATGGAGTAAAGTAAGTGAATGGTGAGAACTGGAGAGGTGGGGTGGAGTGGAGGAACATAATAGGAAAGAGCACCGTGGAGAGAATGGAGGCCTCCTCTGCAGACATCCCCATTCAATACTTTTTTATCAACGAGGAACATCTCACACTACATCCTGAATAGGAAGAGGTGTCAGACTGGCGCTGCTACACCTCTCCTCATGTATAGCCTTAGAAATAGATATTAGAAAAAGACCTGAATGGAAACTAATGGCATCTGGCAGACAGTGTATAAAGCCTGAGACACTTCACAACATCAGTATATTCCTGTCATGGAGTCTGTACAGTCACATAACCAAAACTACCAACTAGCCTATGTTAATTTCACCTGTATAAACAAAATTTATAATGCATGTGCGTTACATATGAGGCTAATAAAGTGGCTTGCCTCATAGTCCTGTGTTTCCTTTACTCCACACAAAGTGTGAATTCTTAAATAATATACACATTACTTTTTAATATAAAGGGTCAACATTGAATAAGCATGTAATACCATTTTAATATCAGTCTAACAGGCTAATCCTGACCTCAGAAGAGTGAACCACCTGTAGACATAGACTTCTCTGGTAATGATATAAGCATCATGTGTGAGAGCACCACTGCTGAGGGAGCAGTTATACTGTACAGTTAGGGTTGGATTTACTTGGTAGAGGATACTGCCATCTGGAGGTCATTCATCAAAATCACAAGAGTCAGTTGGAGAATTATGTTCTAAACTAGGTGCACTGGCATAGTAAATCAGAACATAATAGTTTTACCTTGTTCTGTCCTGTCTCTTTTCCCTATGTCTATATATAAACTCACCAGCCACTTTATTAGGTACACCTTGCTAGTACCGGGTTGGACCCCCTTTTGCCTTCAGAACTGCCTTAACTCTTGGTGTCATAGATTCAACAAGGTGCTGGAGACATTCCTCAGAGATTTTGGTCCATATTGACATGATAGCATCACACAGTTGCTGCAGGTTGGCTGCACATCCATGATACGAATCTCCTGTTCCACCACATCCCAAAGATGCTCTATTGGATTGAGATCTGGTGACTGTGGAGGCCATTGGAAGTACAGTGACATGGCATATTATTGTGCTGGAAGTAGCCATCAGAAGATGGGTAAATTGTGGTCATAAAGGGATGGACACGGTCAGCAACAATACTCAGGTAGGCTGTGGTGTTTAAACCATGCTCAGTTGGTACTAAGGGGCCCAAAGTTTGCCAAGAAAATATCCCCCACACCATTACACCACCACCAGCAGCCTGAACTGTTGATACAAGGCAGGATCCATGCTTTCATGTTGTTTACGCCAAATTCTGACACTACTCCTACCACTCTGGCCATTCTCCTCTGACCTCTGGCATCAACAAGGCATTTTCACCCAGAGAACTGCCACTCACTGGATATTTTCTCTTTTTTAAACCCTAGAGATGGTTGTGGGTGTCAGCAGTTTCTGAAATACTCAGACCAGTCCATCTGGCACTAACAACCATGCAACGCTCAAAGTCACTTAAATCATCGTTCTTCCACATTCAAATGCTCGGTTTGAACCTCAGCAGGTCGTCTTGACCATGTCTACATGCCAAAATGCATTGAGTTGCTGCCATGTGATTGGCTGATTAGCTATTTGTGTTAACAAGCAGTTGAACAGGTGTACCTAATAAAGTGGCCACTAAGTGCATGTATGTATATGTATATATACATATATATGTATATCCATGTCCATGCACACATGTGTTGTAGGTATACATGTAGTACATATTTATATTTGAACACCTTTAATACATAACAAGTAATGAAAACCAGTACTCAAACACAGTAGAGTGTAAATTTTATACCTGGTGCCTGTGAGGGACTAAATACGAATTTCAGTCTCTCTAAAAACTCTTGTTGAAATTATCCACTGTTACTGTAGACTTTGTTTCTGTTGGTTATATAAAATCAGCTTAATTAATTTGAATAAATAAATACAATTTAGTCTAAAATAACATGATCTATAGCCTCCTTTATATATCAAATCTAAAAACAATACACGTTTTCTAGACATAAATTACTACCAAACACCTGCTTGTTTATTCCATTGCATCTATTTAGCCTTGACAGTGTTTATGAAACATGTAATAATTAAGTGCATTTAAAGCTGTCCAATATTTGATAGCAGAAAGCAGGATGTCAGGATTAATTGTTATGAACTTGTAACAGATAATACATAATAGCATGTTTGCATTAAATAAAATTCAGCCAAGTATTAAGCTGTCACAGGCTAACACAACATATGAGCAGGAGAAGAGACATCCTGACCAGCAGACACACTGGACAGCCTATTTGATGAATATAAGAAATCCAATTCAGGGCGGTTTCATTAATGTAGAATCAATTTTCTGGACTTCGGTCCTGTAAGATGAATGATAGATGGTATCAAAGGTGGCAGTCATGTTGAACAATACTACAGAAGACTGCCAGAATCAACGTTCATTAAAATATCAGTTATGATCTTCAGATTACTTGTTGACAGTTGGACTAAGTCAGATTGATGAAACAGATTTATAAATAATAAATATTACCCTTGATTATAGTAGTTAGTTGTTTTGCAACAAGGTTTTTAGTTAAGGCAGGGCCGTAGATATAGACAGTGCAAGCATGCAGGTTAATTGGTGACTCTAAATTGTCCGTAGGTGTGAATGTGAGTGTGAATGGTTGTCTGTCTCTATGTGTCAGCCCTGTGATAGTCTGGTGACCTGTCCAGTGCGTACCCTGCCTCTCACCCAATGTCAGCTGGGATAGGCTGCCAGTCTAAATGGATGGATGGATGGATGGATGTCTTTTTCACCTTATAACTAGTAACTAGCGTGCATTAGGGCCCGTCACAATAGCATGCACTGGGACCCATGGTAACTACCTTACACCACTGAGCTAAGGTTAACTAAGTATGCAAAAGAAAATAGTGGCTTACCCCTGTAGCATAAAAGTGGCGTGTAATTATGATATATACTATACTAATGACTTACAAAGCAGTAAGTACAGTATGATCCCCAAGCACCAATGTCTGTTCATAAACTTCTGGCCCTACTGTCATGATACTGCTCACCCACATTCACAAATTCCAAATGCTACATAATGAGCAGTTTTCCAAATTCTACAGCCCTCTTGGTTTGTGGCTGATGATGCTAAAATATAATTGGGGTTCTATTATTCTGACTGTCTTTGTCAGTGAGTATTGTGCATGCATGTGCAGTTTTTTCTCCCTTTCTTTTTTGTTTTTTAATCAACGGAAGCATCCAGACGGAAGATCCTGTCCTACCTCTTATTGTCATGGGCCTGCATTTATGATGCTTTTGATATGCTATGCAGTGCGTTTCCATTTCAGTTATCTATTTAAAGCCCATCCCCACTTAAAGAGATACTTTGCTCATTTCTAACCAGCTCTGTAGACCCTATCACAACAATGTGGGTAGTAAATGAACTGTGGTAATCTTCCCTCCGTCTTGCCTGGCCTCCAGATCAAACAGTATAATTAAGCAGTGATGGTCAAATATAAACCAAGATTTTGTATCTGTGTCGCCTATTTCTTGCCTAAATGTTTTCTGAAACATATTTTGACTAACCGTTTGACTGTAATTGTTACCAGCCGGCCGCCAAATTGTTTCCAGATGGGGAACCAAACTCGCATTATGTAATCCACCACCCCCCTGCTGCAATGCATTCTGGTAGTTATTGGTTTTCTACCTTTCGAGCAATAGCAAATGCTAAATCCATTTCCTGTATTTTCACTGTTCATACAGCACCAATTAAAAAGTATTTGCATATTGTTACTGCATAAGCAGCCCAGTTTTATGATAAGACTGTCTTTCCAGCAGTAAAATACTGCTCTAATAAAAATACAATTTTACATTGACCTATGCAGGGACAGAGGCTTTGGCTCTGTTTTCAGTGCTGATGAAAGTTAGCATTTAAAGTTCAGTGTGTAGGATTTAGGGGGATATATTGGCAGAAATTGAACATAATATAATAAATATGTTTTCTTTAGTGTATACTTTAGTGTATAGGGAGATCGCTATGTTTCTACAGTAGCCCAGAATGGACAAACCAAACATTCACTCTAGAAAGGACCATTCATGTTTTTACGTTTTCATGTTTTCGTGTCAGCCACTAGTTAGATGCCCATCTGACATGAGCAGCACTGGAGTTAGGCCCACACTACTTTGTGACATCAAACTGTTTTATTCAGTGCTTTTACAAGTTTAAATCTGTTTGTTTTGGAAAGAAGAGACCTCCGCAGATAACTTGGCTCCCATTAAAAACCCTCTGAACATCTGGATCTTAGGTTTTCAGAGAAAAAAGCTGAGGGCACAATAGCAGTTGGGTGACAAGCCGCCCACACCGACATGCCAAACAGCGTCAGAGATACACTAATTTGTGCGTGAAAGTAATATATTCAGTGTTTTTACCAGTTTAATCTATCGGTTGTGTTTGTTTTGAGGATGAAAAGACCTGGAACATCTGGATCAGATAAAAGAGAGCACAAAACAGCCTGTGGTGGGCGAGCAGTCTATCTCTGAGATGCCAAATAGCATCAGAGAAACACTGATTTGTAATGTGAAACTGCTTTATTCAGTGTTTTTACCTGTTTTAATCACCTGGTGCTTTTGTTTTTGGAGAGGAAGAGACCTCTGTGGATAACTGGGCTCCTGGTAAAAACCCTCTGAACTATGAACACAGAAGGAATTATGGTGGGGGACGTTTTAAGTGGTTGCAATCTGCAATTCACCACTAGATGCCGCCAAATCCCACTAAAACTTACACAATTTACTTTTCAGTTCTTTATTGATTACATGGCCTTGGCATCCTTAAATGCAGTGTTAGGTTTAAAATTACGTTTATTACACCTTGTTTAAGTTAATCCAACTCCAATTCTTGAGAAACTCTGATGTTAGAGTTGGTTTAAAAAGACTCACACATATACTTTGTTGGCGTTTGGCTCATATTTGTTTTAAAATATCCATTCTTTAGTTGTCATATCAAGATCACAAGAAAAGTAGAGATAATGAAATCAAACAATGATCAGTTCTTTGCCTGCCGTGCTTGAACATTTAACCTTCTTAATGATGCTGACTAAACCAATCATTACTCCATCAGTCCTTAGTGCTGTTGTATAACACAGAAGTCACTGTTTAAAAATAATTTTTTGGTGGGATATCCTAATGAGAAGTCCAGACATTCACAAGTGTTATTCTGTGCTCTGTGTTACATTAATATCACCAAGTTCTTGTAGAATCAGGAAGCTCTGCAACAGTCTCAGATTTTAGTTTGAGTCAACTCTGCCTCAGAGTGGCCATGTCCTCACATTACAGCTAAATCTAAAGCAGCAAAAGCAAGACCAAGCATGGATATGTTGTTATATGAACAGAGTCTGTGATATTTTAGTTGCAGCTTTTGTTTTACAATTGTAAATTAACTGATTTTAAACTCAATGAAAATAAAGATAAAATATTCTAGACACAGAATGGTCATTCTCTGTAGTAGATTTAATTAACTTTATATTAAAACTGATAGAAGTGGTGATATGGATAATAATTTCACCACAAAAAAGGAAATTAAAAGAAAAAATAGGTCATTTCATCAATAAATAAATCAAATTACTGAGAATAACTCGTAATAAAATGTTCCAAAGATGTCAGTTTTACATGACTTAGAGTGCACCACAAAATGGCCTGGAACTCTGTATGCAGCTCTGTTGATGCATTTTTGTAATTGTTGGCACTTGCTTATCAACTTTTGCATACCACATGTAAAAAGATATTTACAGAGCAAGAGGGAGGGGGATCCAAAAGTAAATACACTTGCCCTTGAGCAGGCCTAATTAAAAAATTATGATTAAACTACACTAGAAAACAAGGAATTAAGTGTTTGTGGAAGGCTTATTTTTTTAAATGCATATGGTGGATATGGTGTATTTCAAAACCACACTGGCGTCACTTTGGCGCCATCTGATGGTAACATCAAGAATGACACTGTCAGACAGTGCAGACTGCTATGTTGTTATTGCTACCACATCAGCTTTAAAGGTCTCCTCCTATGATAATAATTGAAAAGTGAATTGGACTGCACTTGTACAGCGATTTTCTAGTCTTCCAACCACTCAAAGCGCTATATGACTACATGCCACATTCACCCATTCACACGCACAGTCACACACTGGTGGGCGAGGATACTGCACATGGTGCCACCTGCTACTCTGTAACCATACACATGCACTGACACACTGATGGAACAGCTATCAGCAATTTGGGGACAACCTTCTGAGCCACAGTAGCCCCCCAAAAGTTTGGCTCTTTATCTAAGAGCAAAAAATTTTGGTTTACATTCTTCAAAATTCAATGTCATATTCAAAACAAAGCAAGCTCCACTCTGCATGTGTAATATAGCTCTTCTTAATATTTATTCTTTAGACTCAGGGGAAACAGCTGATTTTTTACAGCACAATTTGCATAATATCTCAACACATCCTGTGTACAACCACAAAACCATAACATGTTAGATTCTTTGTTTTTGCACTGAGTGAAAAACAAGACAATTTTACAAGCATATTTCTTTACAGTCAGCATACAGATAAATCTATACATATTCTGTCTCTTTTTAAACATAATCTGTAGGCAAAATATACAGACAAACCATCAACAAAACATGCAACATCCAAAACATAAAGTCTCAGACAACTATTGAAGTTGAATAGATTTTTTTTCCCTTTGTGTTGTTTCAGCCGTTTACGGGACGTGGTTGCACAGATAGTCATTGGTTGACAGCACATGTTTTGATTACACAGTCAACTCCCCTTATACAACTATAGACACGCATTGCTGTACAATTATAAGTCTTTTGTGATTTTTTTTTTTCGACACTCACATGCTCAAACTTCGGACAATATAAACATTCAATCTTTGTAGAAAATAAACACTTTATGTACACATGTCAAAGGACTTGAGTCACATTCACACCCCTCAGAACAACAACACATGGATGGTTTCACAATTACAGGCAACAGCTGATCTGAACAAACAGTAATTAGCTTGGGGGAAGTCTAATGAAACACGAGGGGTTAAACAGTCATGAAGGAGCATTTAGGGAATATGTCTTATTTACTGTACTTTGTACACAGACTGGTAAGTAGACTATGAGCGTGATGTAGTAAGGGTGATTTCTCCCCGGATTGTGCATCGTGTTCAGGAACCCCAACGTGTCTGCGTGTTTTTCTTTTTGCCACATAGATACAAAATGCACACCACAATATTTTCTGCCACCACGTACACCATGTTTCAGTTCATTTCAGTGCAGAAACACAAAACACATAACCTTGCATGTCATGACAGTTCAACTGAGACAAGAAAATAAACAATGTCATAATAAAGTGCACAAGCTCCATGTAGACGTTAACAGCTGTTAACATCAATTCATATTAAAATCAGTAAAAAATCAATATATTTAATAGTTTCTTTCAATGATGTACAAATTAAAGTTATTTTCCTATAAGACATATTTTTTATGTTCACAGATATAACATTTAGTTCAAAAAAACAAATGCATTCAAACACATCTATGTTGCATAGAATTAAGAACCAATGGGTCTGGAATAAAAAAAAAAAAAAGGTTGGCACAGCAAAATAATAATCTAAGAAATCAACCACATTCCCTTCCTTATTATTCTCTTTTTTACCATTTGCTATAAGATTTAAGTGACATCTTGCTCTAAGTGTGTCTGTCGTTTCCTCTGTTATATTTAATTCTTTAAAAAATTGCATCAGCCCTGTGATATGCCTAAATACACCGACAGTAGATCTGAGGGTCACTTGATAGATTTTTTTTTTTTTAATTCTGTAGATATGGTGGCAAAACATTACAAGATAAATGCATGGGTCACCTGCTCCACGTTAGTACTGAGACTTGGCCCCATCGGACTTGAGTATGACTGAACCCCAGCGGGCCTGAGTGAGTGTTTTGGTCACAGGCAGTGAAAGAGGCTGGTTCACTGTGTTGCAACGGGAGTCACTGACACAAAACAGCATAGTGAGTTTTACAGCACAGCCGGACACACAGAGGAACCTTGACATATGACTGGTAAGAATTTTTTTTTTTTCATTTTGAGATTATTTTCAGGTAAAACTCAGACCGGGGCAGGGGTGGGGATTCTTAACTAATACACAGAAGGCAGAGCTGTCACACTGAGGTGGCGACAGTTGCAGATCTACGTATGGTTTTGACACATGTCAACAGTGTAATCACATGATGGGCTACACGGAAAGAAATATTAGCATACTATGAGCAACTACAACAGCCTTAACGTAAAACGTCGTACAGATGACACAGATGTGATCTTGTCATCCTCTACAGTTGGCTTGTAACTTTCAACACAGCAATTTTGAAATGCTTCTCATATTATTGTAACTCTGTCCTTCCTGACAAGAGAGCATGCCAGTGAAATAGCAATATGTCACTGCATGTTGACCTTGACCTTTAAAATCTATCACAGCCCTGTTGAATGGTGCATCAGTGTGATCAGAGGACCGGAGGAGCTATTATTCATAAACATCCTTGAGCTCACATAGGTCCACATTCACGTTACAGTTAGTAAGACTGCCTACACCGTAGACTAGAGTAGCCTACTGGATTGTCAGTGCGTCACCCACAGCCTCAATCTAACAGATCATATGTCTATGTTTTATTATATATAATCTAATGACAAGAGAACAACTCTTTTACTGTATACTGTATTTAGATATATTCTGCATCTGATATCTTTGTATATTATATAAACATCACGCTGTACAATGTGGTTCTCTGATATGCTCTGTAATCTGCATGTGATATCTACAGTCTAGTGCTGTACATATTGTCTTCAACCCATAGCAAAACTGACTCACTCTTTTTTCTTTTTACATGAAACTGAATCATAGAAAAACATTAAGCATTCCTTCATCATTAAACATTTCAAGACCACTGATGTCCACACACATTACAACCATCATTTAGGCATCACAACAATGACTCTCATATGAAGAAAACACTAATTCAGTTGATGTCATGTCTTTTTTTTTTTCATCTTTCCCCCTCTGATAGATATGTTAGCTCAGTTGCGCAGCACCAAAACAAGAAAGTCTCATGTGGACGATGGAATAGGGGACTATGGTGAGAAAGACGTCGCTGCTCTCAAAGCCATATTGCTGCTGAGTGTGTTTCAGTGCCTGCTGTGGTATTTGCATGTTTGCATCCTTACAAGCAAAGTCCACAGCCAGCACAGACTCGGTATGGGAAGAGGTGGACATGTGTGCTGGCAGTGTTGGACTGATAAAGTTGTTATGGTATTAGCACATAATTCCCTCCGTCTTATAACGTATGAACTGAGGAAGTGAATTAAATGGATCTTTTTAATTCCTCTATTTGATTTTTTTTGTCTCTTATTCGTCTTTTTGTCAAATCAGATCTCTAAACCACTACATTCTGGCTTCACCTGTCGTCAGTCTGTCGCATCTCCATCTTTTTCGCCGTGACGCTCAGGGGTTGGTCTGAGTGGAGCTGACGAATAACTTGTGCCAGCTGACCACTCTCTTCCTCATGTCCACCTTGTCCAGCCAGATGTAGGCTTCACCAATCAGGGTCTTCTTCATGAACTTGCCTCCGTTGGACACCAAGAAAAGCTGGAAATACATTAGAGAGAAACAGATTTGTCATGGCTTACTCTGTTGTTATTCCGTCCTGAAAAGCACATGAGTAAAAGCATATTATTCAGCATAAATAATGCAAACACCATTTGGCAAAGTGGTTACAAGATGACAACGTCTGATCTGACGATCAATACTTACTTATGCGGAAATAAATAAACAAGTTTAACCTTTAAATCAGGATGCAAAATGGATTTTTCCTTCCTAGATTATTTTTGGGTGTTTTTTGCCTTTAAAAACAGACAGGAAAAGTTAAAGAGTTGGGGGTGATACGCAGAAAAGGGCTGCTGGTTGGTATCAAAGTCAGGACACTATAAAGGGCTCAGCCTATTTGGAAGGCACTCTCTACCAGGAAGCAGTCACCCCTATAGTGGTATTGTAACATCCTGTTAGACAGACTGAGGCACTGGGTGGGAATATCTGGTGCAACGTTGGAGTGATTTTCATCTTATCTGATGAACAGGAGGTTTTGTGTCTCTGTCAACAACCACCTCTCTTCATTTTAGTCTCTTAACTATGGTGTGCCTCAGGGGTCGGTCCTGGGACCAATTTTGTTCACCTTACATGCTTTCCCTTGGGCACGTTATTCAGAGACGTGGTGTCTCTATTGATTTTTTACGCTGATGATGCACAGATGTACCTGCCATGTTAGATCCACAGACCCTGGAATGATGTGCTCACTCAGTGACTTACTGGTGTTAAAAGCTGGATGTTAAAACAAATATCTTCAGCTGAACTCAGACAAAACAGGCCCCAGCATGTTACTCAATAAATTCTGCCTTTGGCTGGTCCGCTATTGGATAATATTAAACCTGTTAATATAAACCTGTTGAAAGAAATCTTGGAGTCTGGTCTGACTGTAATTTAAGTTTTGAGCAGCACATCACAAAGCTCGTGCAATTATGTTTTTATCATCTTAGAAATATTTTTAAAATATCCATCCATTTTAAAGACAGTGAGACAATTTTACACACCTTCATCTCTTCATGCCTGGATTACTGCAACAGCCTCTTTTCTTGCCTGAATCAAAAATCTATTAATCGACTCCAGACTGTACAGAATTCAGCTGCCAGGCTTCTAACCAGAACCAAGAGACATAATCACATCACTCCAGTTTTAACCTTCTCACACTGGTTTTCAGAATAGATTTTAAGATTACTTTTAAGGCTCTTCATGGGTTCTCTCCCAGCTGTATCTCCAACCTCTCAGTGCCTTACATGCCGGGATGTACACATACTTTGAGGTCCTCGGGTAGAGATCTTTTGTCTGTTCCAGAGGCCCAGCTGAAAACTAAAAGGGATAGAACATTTGCTGTCAGGGCCCCGAGGCTCTGGAACAGTCTGCCCAAGGAAATCAGGTCGGCCGAGTCAGTGATCTCTTTTAAGTACTTTCTCAAAACATACTGTTTTACTTGACGTTCATGCTCATATAAACTCTCTTTTATTTCCTCACTTTTTACACACTACAGTGTTTCTATCAGTTCTTTTAAAAGTTTTCATGTCTTGTCTTTTTTTAATTATTGACAGGTAAAGTACTTTGTAGCTCTGTTTTGAAAAGCGCTCTATAAATAAAGATTATTATTTTCTTATTATTGTAACATGAGGGTTCAATGTGTGTTGGTTGTTTTACTCTTGTTGAGAGCATACAGCAGGGTGGAGACGGATATTATCTTAAGCAGCACTTTACTATTCTCTACATTTCAGCAGCAGCACAACAAGCACATTTACTCGTTCCTCTTCCTTGTTATGGGTCACATGTCTCTTAACTAACCAATGAAAAGCTAGAAGGACTTGGACTAAGGTAAATGTGTGTGAGAATTGCTGAAGCAGATTAAGCAAGTTATTTAGTTTTTTAAGTTATTTGATTTCTCAATTGTGGGATTAATAAAGGCGTATCTTATTGTATGTTATCTTAACTGTTTTTAACAATGCTGCTGCAAATATTTATACATACAGTATTACAGTATTATCCTTAAATACAAAAAAAGACTATAAATAAATGCATTTATAATTGTTCCACATTTCCAATCATGCTCCTCAAGGGTGTGCACGCCCCCTGAAGTCTACTCCCATGATTTTCCTTTATTTTCTCAGAGTCAGTGAGCATGAGATTTGCCAGTTTTTATTAAACTGCAACAGTCTGTGCAGAATTTACCTTTGATAGTTTAACAGCTACTTTTAGATGCTCATATCCCACAGCCCACCAGGAGGAGGTTCAATCTCCCAGCTGCTCCATGAGGCAGCAGACCACTTTATAAAACTTCCCATAATGAGGTTTAAGACTTGTATTGTCAGACGTTACAAGCCTCCAGTTTTAATTAGCTGCAATAAAGCATTTTGGAGATGCTGCATGCAAACTGAAGTGGAAACAATTGGATGAATACACCACAAATTACTGCAAATCTATACACGGAATTCATTTTCTATGATTATGCAGCCAACCAGGCATGGAAAAATGTATTACACCTGATATAACTACAGCAGTATGGTGTGATACATCGTGCTTGACAGGCAGAGGGAGCCTGATCCATATCTGTTAGTCTGCAGTGTCTCATTTTGTGGCCTGTTGTACCTGTATGGAGTGCCCAGTAGGGTTGAGAGGGAATCTAAAGGTCTCATTGAAAGAGGGCTCTCTGTCGTGTCGACAAACTCTGGTCTTCTTCTTGATGATCCTCTTCTGAGTGGCTACATTTACCACATACAGCTTCACATACAAGTCTGAAGGCAAATAGGATAAAGCATTAATATGGATTAGCAAACCTGCAAACAGTTTCAAGCCTCTAAAATCACACACCTATATACTTGCACTCATGCACAAGGGCGTAGGTTTCGTTTCAACACTAAGGGACACACATATGAAATGAGTGGGGGTTTAGGAGTCTCTTGCCATAAAATTTGAGCATCAAACACTTAATTTCCTGTGTGCTGGTAAATTTTATGCACCAATTTTCGCCTTTTCTGTATCAATTTACAGTGTTAAAGTCTTTAATTTTTTAAAAATAAAAGCCCTCTGCTACTTTTAATGTTTTTGTTTTGGGGGGGTAAATGCACATGTTTTAAATATCAAGGTTAACGTGCTCATGCGTGTGTACAAATACACACTACTTCCTGACCTGGTAGGTGGTCAGGGCTTTTGAACTTGTAAGTGATGTTTCTGCATTGAAGGATCTCCAAGACGAGTTGGTCCCCTTCTGTCTTCACCTCCTTCTTGAGAGCGACCTTGATCTCCCCCATTACTTGTGTTTTGCCGCCTAAAAATAAGAATGAAACAGAGAAATAGGTAATCAGTTCTTAGAAGAAATTTGAGACATCTATATTACTTAATTTGAATAGCCCTGGGTGAACCCTAGACTAAGTAACTGCAGGCAGAATCCTACAGCTGCACAGAAAAGCGTGTTCTCCTTGTGTCACTAAGGATTATTTAAATTATTTAATAATTCCGCGTCGCTAAACCTGGGCTCACAGCAGAATGAAAGCAGGTCAGGGAACATCTCAGTATCACATGGGTCTTTTCACTGTCATGTGTCTCCACTGATACCTAAGGGTTTTACCGAGACGGAGTTAAATGTGTTAAATGAATCATCAGGCACCATGGAAATGACCGCATGACCCTCATCTGTGTAACAGCTGCCAGGCTACAGCCTAAAATGACCTTGGGCTCTTTGTTACAAATTGAAACAAGAGATGGAAGGGAGGCACCATGACACCCGAGCTACATGAAACGTAGATATAGTTATGACAGTGGGTAGGATAGTGTGACATCCATTTCTCCACCACCATCCCAAGCCATGCATTAAGTCATTAGGCTGGGTAAATATTGTTTCTTGACAATGAGCACTTAACTGAGCTTTTAACTCCACGATTAAACGGCGTCATTATTAAAAGACAATTTAGAGGCGGCTAACAGTGTCTGGGTAAATAAATAAATAGAAATAAAGTGGTGTTATACAAAGTAACCAGCAGGTGGGGACCTACAACCAAATAACAACTAAACAGAGGCCATTTCTGGAACTTGCCTTCATTTTCTGGGGTCCCTAGTTGGTTTTTGTCGGTGCCGTTAGGAATAGTCTTACCACTGTGGGGGAAAAAAACACAATCAGATATATTATGACAATGAAAAACTGTGAGCATTACAGTGCTAGCTGTGCTGAAAAACACTGAGCCACAAATGATCTTACATGCGTGGCACTTGAAAAATGGCACTGTCCACTCCAGTATCCGCCCCCTCTTCCCCATCCAGACCTCCATAGGCGTCTCCCACAAGACTCGGGGCAGACAGCACCACTGACCCTGAGACATCAGCTAGTCGGTGTCCTGGTCCTGAGAGTGGCAAGAGCGAGCATGGTGAGGAAATGATCTAACTATCTACGCATCTCTCTGTCTATCTATGGTTTACTTTACAGGAAATCATTTGTACACAGCACTGAACACAGAGCATCTTCACTGACTCAGTTTTTACCACACATGCATGTCCAACAGAAACACTTCACGCCCCCAGCTATAACTCACTGACAGGGATACTGTCTGTCACATATAACTCTAAGTGAGCATCACAGAACAGCTTATGAGGGGAGGGACACATCAGCATAGATGACAGCTTGTCCTTGTATTTAGCAGTGCAGCGTGAATTACCTCGCTTAACTCATCGAGATCACAGCACTAGAAATAAATGAAGGTCGCGAAGTTTAATTCACACATGAAAATGAATTTGGTGTGAGAAAATATGGATGTTCTTTCATAGTTTTAATTATTTGCTCTTGGCTCCTTGCTGCTGTTGAGTTATATGCTCATTCAGTTTGAAAGAGTGTGATTAGTTCGGGGAATATATGAAGTGTTTCTGTCTAGACGAAGGGCAGATACATCCTTGGCCTTTGTGATCTCTTTGCTTTAAAGCGATGACTAAAAGAAGTTAGATTATGTTTGAAACACAATCTGTGGTACAAAGGCAATAGCTGGGAGTCAGTTTCGCTATGAAAAAACATATATGCAAAATTACAACAGCAAAAGAAACCCCAAAATAGACACGCACATGCACACTGTCAGACATTCACAAACAAAGATACATGAACATCATTAAATGAGACTTATTTTGTTACTGTAATTATTTACACATTTGGTTATATGGATTTATTTTGTTTATTTTTTTTAGGTTTTAGTGTTATTGCATTATGGTTAATGGTTATCTTAGGCTTAATAATATTTAGCAGTACATTTTTCCTATGTTGTCTCACCTTCCCTTGACACTTCTGTTCCTCTCATGGTTAGCTGACCGCTTTACTCTCATTGGCCGGTGAGTGAGCCTCCTGATGCCTTTTGAACCTCTTGGTGTGTCTGTGTTTCCTGGTTTGACTGCTTCAGTCTCACATTTGTGTCCACTTAGTTTTAGGGCGGCAGGTTTGGGGAGAGGAACGGGTAGGGAGGGGAGCCTGTGGGCCATACCTGTGTGTGTCTGTGTGTCTGTGTGTGTTTTGTGACTAAGGGTTCATTCATATGGTACACGCATGCACACACACAGAGAGGCTGCAGCATCACAAAGTCCTCAGTGGCCAGGGAACAGTAGCCAGGGAAGCTGCAACTGCATGCTTAAATAGTTCTGACACTGGGCTAACTTATCTCAGAGAGGGGTGACAACATACAGTAGTTCTTCATTTTAAGGACATCACACTTAAGATTATGCATGAACATGAATGGATATTGTTGTCCATTAAATTGTGTTAATATGGTACAAGACATGTGAGGGATTGCCATCCCAGTTTGGTTTCTATACTGGGGTTGGAGATCTCCACACTAGGGTTCTGTAGAAACCATATGCTTGGGATTGGCACATGCACAATTCACGTAGAAACAGAAGGGTTTGGGCTCTTATTTGGAAGCTAATTAAATATTTTTCTTTAGTTTTTTTATAAGCTGTTAAAACTCTTCTACTGTCCAACTCATAGTAAAATACCAACTTTATGTCCTACTTAAGATACCAAAATCAGCAGCAAAATGTTAAAAAGGTGGAAAATGTCAAATGTTGTATTAGGAATATTAGGTGCACTAAATGTGCCAGATTTATAAATATTTCATTTTAGATTAAAAGACTTAATATAATATTTTTTACAGCAAGTTTAGTTCTTGATATATCTCAGTTATTTGCCTTTTTCATCTGCCTCAGATTTTGTTTAGTGACTAAATTATTATCTTACTCGGAGGAGTCAGAAGTTAATTAAGATTGTAGATTAAAGCAAATCGCTTTGTGCTCAGAGAAAATAAGGAGAGCAGAAGGCAAAGGTCAAATGTTAAGGAGGTGAACGCACAGCGGTTCAGGTTTTAATCAAACGTTCTCAACAAAGCTTGCATGCGCAGGAAAAAAGGAGGCATGTCACAGGAAGTGTATCATGGGAAGGGAAGGGAATTACTTGGTTGCAGGCGGGACTGTTGCACGGCAGCCTCGGCGGCAGCAATGGCTATCCCAGCATCCTCAAGGTGGGCCTGAGTGACGCTGCTCTTGCTTTGGCTGCGGGAGGGGCCGTGGGAGCGCAGTTGGCCGTCAGAGGAAGACTTGGAGCTGCCTGGGCTGCTGTGTGACTTTTCCAAAGGTAGCATCTGCATGTCTGGAGGAAGGTGAGATAAAGTGTTATGACTGCTAACGGGACGAGAGACAAGAGATGAGTAGATGAATCCACACTGTTAACAGTATTTATTATTTTCTGCTCTGCAGTGTTTGCCATGTAGCAGTTGTCAAGCACATGGAGTGTAATTACAGCTGTCAAGAAATGATTAGCATTTTTGTTTCTATGGTAACAGCCTCTATCTCTATGACAACTGAGGGACCACTTTATGAATTATAGCTTTTGTCGTAAACGGACACCTGCCAAGGATAATCAGTGTCATGATATGTTGTATACAATAAACTGATTAATGGATATTATGGAAATTGAGTACGAGTGTGTGAGCAGCTCCCACGCTAAAACCAGATACTTATCTGGGCTCCTTTTACCTTTGGCTGGATCAGGGAAGATTCCATGGCTTCTGCTTTTGATTACAGAGTTTTTAGGTGAATCATGACCCCCGTCTGGTCCTTGACCCTGTCCCATACCATGCCCTGGCCCCATCCCAGGCCCTGACATATGTCCAAGGCTGTGTCCGTGACCATGACCCTGACCTGGCCCAGACCCTGGTGGTCCTTGAGCAGCGTGGTGGGCTTTGCTGTGCTCAATGCTCTCACTCTGCTCCTTCAGAGGCAGCCAGCGAGGAGTGTTGTCCAGCTGGGCGGTGTTTGACAAGTCAATCAACACCTGAGACACAATTAAAACACACGTACACACAGTGTCAGTGTGAGAAAGAGAATCCAAAACAAGCCCAACATATCGGCACAACAGGTAGAATAATTCTCACTGATACAATAAGGAGAGGAATTTGCATGAAGGTAGATAACATAGTGTGTGGAAACAGTCTATTTGCAATAGAATTGAAATGCACACTGCATTTAGCACACGATGAATAGCACTGCTCACTATACAGATTTACAGGCGTGAAGCAAAGCTTGACTTCGGAGCTTGTGAGAAGAGGGAGATAAGGCTAATAATATTAGGTTGTTTAAGAAAAGCTGGTCCATCGCAAAAAAAAAAAGCAGCAGAAACCTTTTGTGTGAGGTAAACACTAAATGCATTTGACATTTTCAGACATTTTTATTCAGATTCCAAAAGCACTCACTTCTCCAAGGAAGTCATTGGAGGAGGATCTGTCATAGTCCCACACTGTCACCTCCAGCGTCTTTTTCTTTAACTGGATAGAAAGAGTGAAGAAGAGGAGACAGGGGTAAAGATTATGATGAGGGATCTTGTGTGCATATGTATGTGTGAGGGAGAGAAATGTGTCTGAGTGCCTGTGTTTGTGTGCATGTGGGTGGAGGGAGCGTGAAAGCAAACAGGAACACTGTATGTGCAGTGCATGAATGAATGCACTGCGTTTACTGTAATAAGAAAAGAAGCGAGGAGTTAGATTAGTTTGGGTTTGTTTCAATACACGAACATGCATGTGTGCATTGACCTGTGTATGTAGCTGCGTACAAAGGAACGTGTGGGAGGAGATGGAAACATATCTCAGAGGAGGAGTGGGCGAACTGAGCGATGCAACAGCGTTTATAGGGCCGGCAGGCTCCGGCCAGCAATGAGACGTGATTAACAGAAGGCAGCCCTGGAGGAGCCGATGGAGGCCTGTATTCTCTGACCACTAAAGCTACCGCATCTGCACTCATCCCTCACTGTTGTTGTTATTACAGTCTGGGTGGTGTCTCTGTCGCAAACAACACATGCTCCTAGCAAACACAGAAATCCAAGAATAAACACACGCAGCCATACACACAGTAACACTGCACGGTGACAGACAAGCGCGCGATTACCAAGTTTCTATTCTCTTTTTGTTGAAATGACACGCAGTTAGGCTGTCTGTGTCGAGCCTGCGTGAGAGCAGAAATGACGGTTGTTAACTTGAGTCTTGGGAGTGCTGATAAGAGGTTGCACAGGGATATGGAGGACAGCCCTGGGGACAAGGCATGAGGACAGAATCCTAATAAGAGTATAAGACATCCACTTCACCTAAAGTGGCCCACAGCACATACAGTAACTGCACCGAGTGAAGGCTTTGTGTGTGTGTGTAGGTGTGTGTAAGTGTGTGTATGTCGTATTGTTATTCTGCACAGTACCTGCTCCAAATGAATGTTCTTGTAGATGACAGTCTGGTTCCACTCTGGGTTCATGGTCTTCTGGGCATACTTGGTCCTTCTCTTGTTATCAGCACTGATAAGTCATGATATTCAGAATGATAGGTTGTCAGTTAGTAATTAAAAAAGTTTTTACCCTGCCTCAACCCATGGCAAACATTCACCAAACTGTGATATACTCAATAAATGTGGACTGAATAGATGCTTGTAAAATAGTCAATCTCCTGCCGTGGAGACATGAGAAACAAATCCAGATATAAATGCTTTTTAAATTATCTAAGACGCTTTTACAAAATCACAGAGTACTTCAGAGATAGAAGCTGAGGAGAGTTAAAAGTGAGAGGCATGGAGAGAAAAAAGCAATGACAGGAGTGCTCTTAAACACCATGAAATAGAGCAGATAATTGGACGAACAACAGAGGCCACAACAAAAGGATGGAGAACCACTTTGGAGACGTAATTTACAGAAAGAGAAGACATGACACCAACGAAAAAGCAAAGATCAGCACCACGCTACCTTGCATTCTGGACAACCATGACTTGGCTGAGGCAGTCCAGAAGAGGAAGAGGAGGGCAGATATCACAAACAAGAAAAGCAAAAACACAAAAAACAGTCAGAGAAGCCCAGAGAGCTCAAAGAAAAGGCAGTAAAGGATAGAGAGCTGAGGCAATCAATATTCACTGCAGGGTGTATCACTGTTTTTGTGCCCGAGCCATGTATGTGACGCGACACCATAAAAACCTCCCAATGATTACATCTGGCTCATGGGTGAATGACTAATTCACTGTTCTGAACTGTTGTTGTCATACCGTGGTTGTGCACTCTGCCGCTAATGTCTGACAAATACATTTGAAAATACTCTTCAAATGAAGCAGCAGGGGAACAAAAGTGCTCTCCTACAGAGCTTTCAGTTGTAACCTATACAGCGTGTAGTAGAGAGGGCTTATAATCTCATAAACAGGTCTGATGGGGTCATTATCTAAGAGCAGATACTGTTACAGAGCAGATAAAGGCTGGATCGATCCTTTCTCTTGCTATCCACAGGCTCTTGGGAAAGACAGTGGATCAGGCAAGAGGAGGAAACCCGGCACAGAATACTAGGGGACAATGCTAAAATTCTGAATTCAGTTAAAAGTGGGCTGAGTGAGAATTTGCGAATTCAGCATAGAGTATGTTTGCACACATGTATGCTGTCTGTGCTGTTATAATGGTGCCAAATGATCTTCTCTCGCAGATTTGTATGAAGTCTAAAACACCCATCCATTGATTCATAAAGTCTGAATCAAATTGAATCAAATTGCACTGCGAATGACTGCCTCATATCATCATGTCCAGGCTCATTCTCTCACACAAACTTAAGTAGTTAGTCAATTCCATACAGGACAATCAATATAAAGTCAGAAAGAAATAGGGGGAGAGAAAACAAGACAGACACAGAAGCAGAAAGGCAGACACAGACCAGACATCCGTGAGCAACTCAAACACACGCAGAGCTCACCCTCTCCCTGGCAAGAGGTAGACCTTGACAAAAGGGTCAGAGTAGCCGTCGTTGTCCCTCGGGGCCAGGTTTCTAGCCTGCAGGACGTGGACGATCAGGTTTCCCAAGTTCCTGTCATAGTTGATCTGGAGCTGAGGGGGGAATAGAGTGGAGTGGAGACTCTGTGAGAAAGACCAAACAACAACTGAAAGACACCTAAAGTGCTTTTAATACGTGCTTTAATACCTGAATTTCTCCAGTGATGGGATGAGGCATCCTCGTTACCTCCATTGGCTACAAAAAAAGTAGGGAAATGCATACAGTGGTTGTAAAACGATTGTTTCATGATCTGACCCACAAAGAAAAGTTCATGCCAGACTTAAGCCATTACCCTAGCGTTAGGTTGCAGTAAATGGTGCTCTGACTTCACTCTTGAAATATATATTGTCAGCTTACAGATGAATGGATTGTCCTTGTAGAAAAGATGCCGAGTAAAGATTTCTCACTGAATCTATAGGCCTCAGGAGGGATTTGACCATCTGAGCTGTGTAATTGACTGGAAAAGTCCTCCAGTGAAGTTTGGGAAGGTTAATCAATTATTTGAGGTGCTTGAACATTAATAAAAAATCTGTTTCAGTTCAGAAGATTTCTATATATATTTCTACTGTTTGTTTTATATTCTATTTCCAATATTGCCTCCTGTTTTTCTGTCAGTGTTTCATGACTTTTAAAAAATCAAACATTTAAACATTTGCCTATAACGACGCACTTGTGCTCACATTGCCCGTTTCATGTGTAAAGGCCACCCCCAGCCAGGGTCATGCACTGTACCACACTATTTCTTGTTCCGCTATAATTGGCCTGTCACTGTGATGAACACAGTCACACTGTTTGACCTTCACATGCAAGCTCCCCTTTGTAGTGTTATGTACATATGATGTAATACTAATGGAGGTGCATGATGGATCACACAGGGGACCCAGAGTCTGCCGCTTAAAACAGATCCACACTATTATTAATTCAAACTAGATTTATATTTTGCACAATGTATCAGGCGCTGAGATATGACCCAGTTGTTCACTGTCTACATTCTGCCTCGTCATCACATCGTAAACTGAACTCTTCACAACTGAAGAGCGTGTCTGAGATGAGGCAGCAGAAAGCATGCTAACAAGTCAAATCCACAACCTTGTGTCGTTGTTTCTTGTTTATGGCTGGGGATGCGGGCTGGCCGGGGCTTGGCACACCACTGGAGGCAGCCGATCCAGGACCTGAGTGGAGGAGGGCAGAGCGCTCAAGTGCAGAGAGGACCCCCAAACCCCCAGGCCCGAGCCCTGTTCCAGCCATACCGGGAGCCAGCTGCTGGGACACTTTCTGCAGTTCTGCAGCCAACTGCTTAGGATCCACACCAGGGGAACGCTGCCCGCCTACTGAGACAATACGTATAGTAATTTGCTTTGTATTTATGTGAAATAGGTACACAGATGCATGCATGCATGCAGACATATCAACAAATCCTTGTACATACCAGCCTTAAGCTGGACATGGTGCTCCAGGGCTTGTGGGTGCTCAGGGTCAGACAGCATATTAAGGTCGCTGTTTGGATCCATACAGGAAATTTATAATGGAATATCAACCAGTGTATCTTAGCAGTAATTAGTCATAGAGTGATATTTGTCAGATGAAGGGGTGTGGAATGAAGAGGAGGGAAAGAAGGGAGGAGAGAAGGTGTACATGGGTGCAGAGCTGCCATATTGCGACTAAACATGTCGGAGTCTTAGTGGGATAGATGAGTAAATGATGACAGATGTAACTCACAGTCTCACACAGAGCTCCGCCTCTGCACATGGCTGGCCCATGATGCACTGCACTTCTTCGTAAGTCTTTCCCGTCAGAGGGACTCCATTCCACTCTAACACCTGCATTCCTGTGGTGTGATAAAGACACACAGGCAGAGTCAGAGACAAAAGGGTTTTATCAATTCCCACACAAGATGTTGTAGCCTGTCGGCAAATTCACTGCACCCCCACTCCGTATATGAAACACGATTTAGTCTGGATAGTGCAGCCTACATGCTCACACAGCAGAAGTAATGCTTTTATTTGTAGTATACCCAGTGGAAAAGTTTACTAATTTCATTTTCAATTTGTTTTTTTGTGTTGACTTTGACATTGCATCACAATAGCGTTACACACACACACACAGCACAGCGAGAGGAAACTGAAGTTTTGCACACAATCTCATTTGTTTAAACTCAAGAGAATGGCATGTCAGATGTAAGAGCAGTGGGATAGTAGTCAGTGCACAGCAAACTTCCAACCCAAGGCCAGAGCTGTATGAAGCCTCACTTACACAACTGAAATCTGCTCCTCAGATTAGACTTTTGCTTACGAGGCAACTTACCAGCTGCTGTGACAATAAAGACTTGAATTAATATTTCCATATCCTTCTGCATGAGCCAGTGCTCATTTCGATGATTCCCTCTGCTCCCTCTCTATATAATTCACCGTATCCTCCCCCACCTTATTTCTCTTTGCACCTGAAGGCATGTTGCACTGCCATTCTCTTCCAGTGGAACATAAACATCACATTTGCATAGTTACAATTCAGCATATGCTAGAAAGTAAACATTGCCATTCTGACCACTAGTCCTATTTCTTTATTACAGCGGATAATGCCATGAAATGTTGAGCCCAGTCTAACCTTTTCAATCTTATTATTTCCAAACCAAAACAATGAATGAAAAGCATTAGACCAAGAGGAAATACACTAGCTGATCCGTCCTTCACCCTCTCTCTTGTGTAATAGCAAAGGCATGGCAGTCCCCATGGCAGAGCTCCCTTCAAAAAGAGAAACTAGAGCCAATTTTGTCCTAAAATATCTTCAAACTGTGGAAATGACTATTAATACCCAGGCTCCTCTCTGTCCAAACAATAAACATTAGAAGATCGATCATTTGAAAATCCTAATGACTTAATGTATATATTGAGTGGGGATTTCTGAAGGTTCATAAAGCTAATTATTGTGTGTGTGTTTGTCCATGCCTGGGTTTGAGTATTTGTGTGTTTATAATGATGCTAAATATAGCCTAATGACTAACACAGCCCAGTGCTGTGGAGGGTGAGTTGACAGGCTTTTCTGTGTTTGGATGTGATGTGTCGGGGAATGAGACATGACAGACCACAACACAGAAGGCTACAGCAGCCTCTCACATCTCCATCTGGAATTCACTGATTCAGGCAGGGATTTTTTTTTTTTTACTGAGGGCTTATACACTGCCCTAAAAATAATAACACTTGGAAGATTTGCATTTACATCGTTTATCTCTCAAGGCCCAGAAATGATATTTCTTACCATGTATAAAGTCAAATGAATGCACAGGAAATCTTAATTTCAGCAGCACATCTTCTCTTGTGGAATGATGGAAATATTTATATGAGTTTTTCTTACTCCTTTTTCTATCTCCTCTTACCTTCTACAACTTTTCCTGTTTGTTCTGCCACACCACCAGGGATAACCTTGGCAATGTATGCTCCAATCTCTCCTCGGCTCCCCGGAATCTCCTTCCCACCTACCACACGGATCCCGAGTCCGTTACCTGAGGGAAAAATAAACATGCAAATCCTAGTGAGCAAAGAGTGATAGAAAATGATTGTATGCACAATGGTTGTTTGTTCTGTGTTCCCCTTGTACCTGACACACTGGTATCCTTGGGGTCTCTCTTAAGCTTAATGCGAGTGTGAGGGAAAGCATAAGGGACCAGTTTCATCTGAAAGTAATTTTTGAGAATTTACAGCATGAAAAATAGGCCTCCTCACAGAGAACATGCCAGGTTTACAGACTGAAATTTAACTCAGGAAACAGCACAATGTGAAGCTGAATGTTGGACCTCACCTGTCTCCTGTCTGACATGTTTCCGCTCTGCGGATGCCCTTCTCTTGGCTTATCAAACCAATCTGTGTCCTCTCTCCTCAGGTGGTAGGCTAGGCAGGGAGAGATATTGGTCAACAGCCATGTACACACAAACACAAACCCACTGTATCCCCAGTAGCTTTAAAAATATCTGCCGTAAACATTGTTTTAACTACTTGGGCAGAGATAAATCTTGCAATCAAGCTTTGGAAACAGTTTCTAGTCTGCATCACAAAGTTTGAAACACATCCATCCCCATTTGTACAAATGCAGGAAGATCTCTGATCTGTCCTGACTGGATAGGTGAAAGCATAGAAGTATAAACTCTGGTCCATCCTATCCATGCCAACTGTGAATTCAAATGATTACTGCAAGCACTGAATGAAGGATGAATACATTTCAAGAGCATTATACGTTTTGCATGCTTTGGATACCATGCAGTGCTCCCCGTCTCAGTTTGAGGGCACATTCTTGTCCACATTTTCATAGCTGCTGTATATGAAACATTGTTGTTGAAAGAAGCCCTTGGAAATTATGTTTTATATTTAATAATTTCAGACAAAACACTGTGGGTTGGAGTTGTCCCATTGTGTGTTTGAATTCTAACAATAATAATAATGATAATAATATATCTCTTGTATAGAACTTTTCTAAAGAACATTAGTGTGTACGAAGGGGGAGAGGTATCTACGCAGTCTCTGAGTCATCACCTGTAGCTTACAGTGTAGGATCAATAACCATATATCTGTGAAGTGGTACTGTACAATGCTAATGTACATATGATGTATTTTCAGTTCTATGTGCTGTGAAGCCAGCCGAAGATCATCACACAGCATGATATGTAACATCTGAAAGACACTGGATGTCTTGTGTTACATTTAGCAACATTATTGCAAAGCTCACAAATCATCTAAAGCCATGGTAACGAGGCAGATTGGTGGAGAATGTTCTACATTAGAAATACGAGTCATCACTTTGGTGCTCAATGCTATAGATTGTCACTTGGGATAGAATGTGCACAGATCTGCCAAATATCTCTTTGTATTATCAGCGATCTAATTCCACCAAGGAGATGCACCAATAATGATGAAGAGTATGGCCTGATGACTGTATACGCTGAAGGTAAATGTTGCCTGTCAGCTAAATCTCTTGGATTAGTCAGCACTAATCAGTTCTTATTGCTATTTGAGTTTTCTGATCTAGAATCAGTACACAGCGGCAACATCGACCTTCAGATTTCTATAAAGCAACTGGATAAAATGCACTGCAGTAGCAATTCCGATTTTGGTGGCGACACTTATGCATGATCACACAATATACACGTGATTTTTTTTTTTTTGCAAGTGCATGAACATGAATACTGGAAATGGGTCTGATATGCTTACAGAAGCACTGTGATGTGCAGTCATTCCAGAATGATGTATAACTAATGTCACTGTAGGTAAAACAATTATCTAATGCCATCACGATGGGGTTCGTTGCAGAATGGATCTGACATGTCAGCTACTACAGATCTGCTAAATGGCATGTATTGTATACTACTGAGATGTGGGTCATTCCAGAATGAGTCTGGTATGTTTGCAAAATCAACCAGAGAAGTGGATCATTCAGAACCATGATGTGCGGCATGGAGGCAAACAGTCTCTATGTAACTACATGAATTGTGATGCTGTCTCACCTTCTATATTCCAGTTTGGGCCTCCAGCTGGGGTACAAAGTTATATGTTTTTTTCAGAAATGCGTCCAACACATGTTCAGTAATCTTAACAAACTACAGGAACTGTGCTAATACTACTTAGATTTGTATTGTGAGTATACTTCAGCACATGAAATCAGTAGTCAATGTAAGATGCATGCTTGAAATTAGCCTGTCAAAGACTTTACAGATTTAAGCAGTAGCATTATGAAAAACATGAAATACATTTTAGGGAAGAATTCATTTATCAATTAATGTAAGATTGAGCTATAGCAGTACCAGGAAAGTAAGGGGTTTTAACTAATACTGTAAGATACTCTACCGTGTCTGATACTTTCATGAAAGATTCTGGCATCATCTCTGTTCAAAGCCAGCATGGACTCACTTAGTGCTGTAATCAAGGCAGATGGACACTTTTATGTGGGGTCAGGACAAATATCACCTTCTTATCAAGAATTTAACCATACAGATCCTTTGCAAATGGTCCAGAAACAAAGTTAAAGTTGCTACAAATACTTATTACTGTTATGCATTGTGATACTTATCTCATTATCAATATGGACATTAAACTCTCCTAACCTTAACTCTAATCAGGCAAGTGTTTCCCAAAGTCATTGGCTTTTTTTTTTTGCAATGTCTTATTATACTTGCGTCTACTAAATGCATAACATACTGTATCTAATTAAATCTTAAAATAACTTAACATATGATATGTTGACATCTACAGAAATTGATTTACCTAACCTAATGGAACACTACCAATCCCACACTTAGGAAAATGGAGATAGCACATGTCAATATTTTGCTGTCAATAGGGGACATGGACATCTCACATTGCAATGAGACATCCACAGCAACAACCAACAAGCAGAAAACATTCACTTTATTAAAATGGAAATGGAAAACATATATATTGCACAACATGCAAGGATGCAAAATCAGATACAGATAGAAAATTAAAGACATAGAAACACAGACATACATTTACATACAAGACAAATGAGACAGAATATTACGGTGCTAAATGTATCTTTTTTTAACAGTACACATAGCTGTATGGTAGTCCTTGAGAGAAAGTCATTGCATTGCAGTATAGGTTTACGAGTACAAAAACTCGGATTACTCTTAGTAACTACACAAAGTGAATGCCTCGACTGCACCTGCAGAACACTTGAGTGCATCTAGACACCATGATTCATCAGTATTCCTTCAACCTCACTGCTGCTAGTTGTTTTCCAAAATAGCTGAAAGGGTGTCTAAGAAAAGTAAATATACTTTTTTTCTGAGGCGATGACCTACTTTTCACAAAGACACTATTTTGCTCTGCAGATTGGTGGGAGAGGGCTGGGGAAAAGACAGAGAGAATCCCTAGATACTCCTTGTCATACCTTCATGTGAAAGTCCTCTACAACAGGTTTCTGCAGCTTCCAGATGGTCTGAACAGCATTTCAAACACTCTAAATGCCATTCAGGTAACATTTTTAACACACCGATCGGCCAAAATGTTAAAACCACTTGCAGGTGAAGTGAATAACATTGATCATCTCGTTACGATGCAATGTTCTGATGGGAAACATTTGGTCCCATTAAGTAAAGGGGACAAGGGAATTTGGAGGTCAGGTCAATGCCTTCAGCTCTATGCCACGTTCCCCAGGCCAGTCCTGAACAGTTTGTGATGTGAGATGGGGCACTGCCATCAGGGGTACTTCGTTGGCAATTGTGTTTGACTGGAGCATGTCAAGTGGCATCCACATGAGTGCCATGACCAAAAGTTTCCCAGCAGAACACGGCATTATAACAGGGTAATCAGTGTTATTTTTTTCATCCGTCAGTGGTTTTAATGTTGGGGCTGATCGGTGTTCATATAGGTCATTTATAAGTTAACATTACTAACATTTATGAGGCACTTTACACATGAGAAAATGATTAAATATTACATTGTTCTATTTAAGCATTTGTTATTTAAAAAGGACTTGCACATTACACATTTTAGGACTTTTTCATAACACAAAGCTTACTACTACTACAACTATAAGTGTTTTGTGGTATCTCACTTTTAAAGATTAAAAAAAATACTCTATCCCTATCAGTACATTTCTGAACAGCCACTCATGTCTGCCATTGTGTCACAACCTCTCTTAACATAAATATTTATGCAGGAATGAATTCTCAGTAGCTGCACTATATCCACCATGCATTCACTGAATGTGCCCCGAGCAGATACCTAGTTAAGGGTGACAGTAAAATATGTCATGCTTAGTGTAATAATAACAAAGTTTGGGCTCTCACTAAGAATAAGGATAAGGCAGTTGTAATGTGGACAACATGTATGAATAACTTCAAGCCCATAGGTTTTTGTGCAGTTGCGTTACCACTGAGTTTTAGGAGTAAGGATGATGATTAAACTGTGAAGAAGTAAAGCCACTGTAAAATAAAAAGCCAAAGCATGCTAATGAAATCACAGAACAAACATGGATAGAACTGATTAGTGACATACATAAACTCAAGCAAAGAGTGTTATGTATCGGTGAGTGTGATATTAAAAAGAAAGGAAACAGCATGCAAACATCTATTGTGACATTTACCGTGACGGAGGAAAATATAGTAACAAACAAACAACGTTAATTATCTGGAGCACTGATGATTGAGAAAGAACCAGTTAATGCACAAACTCAGTAAGACCACTCAGCATTAGCATGCATGACAAGCAAGTCCACACAGTCGAGTTGCTGCAACAGTCTCAGGCTCCATTTACCTTCGCTGTCAGACATGGCGCCTTGCAAATCATCCATGATGAATGCGATGTCTCGATCATAGCCTCGCGTACGAGATTCCTCCCTCATGTGTTGCTGTACCTCTGGCAGGGAATGGCTGGATCCAAATTGATCCCTGGAGTCAGCAGAGATGGGAGGGAGAGGTCCAGCAGAGGCTCTAGCCATACCCATAGGCTGCCCCACTGGGCTTAGAGGGCTCTCTTCCTCAGAGTTCTGAGCCACAATGGGGATACGGCCCCTACTTTGGCTGATAGGTAGACTGGTGGGCTTTGCTCTGGCCACCCCAGGAGCAAATGCTGCATCCAGGACCTCTCCTTCTGTTTTAAGTCTAAGTGAGGAGCTGGATAGGTCCCTTTTGATAGATAAATCCAAACCATAGACAGATGAGGGGCGGGAGGAGGGACGTGATGAGGGGCGGGAACGGGTGCCACTTGGGTAGGTGCCATCATCGTGGGCAGTGGCCCTGATAGAAGATCCAAGTCCAAGGGACTGCCCAAGATTTAGAGAACCAGCTAAGTTGGCCCCCAAGGAGGAGCCTAGATATTTTTGCTGCTCAGACAAGTTCTTTCTTAGCCCAAATGTAATCTCATCCTGAAGCAACCTAGCTGTAGCAGCCAGATTGGTCACAGAGGAGCCCCCAGATCCCATGTAGCTGCCAAAGTCAGGCTCCAGGTCCCTACTCTCCTGAATTGGGGAAAATTTTGTAATGGCCTTAGGGTCTATTAGGGCCTTTTTGTTCTTCATCTGTTTCTGGTAAAGCACAGCTGCTGGGAGTTGCTTTGCAGCCTGTTTTTCAAGGGTGAGCCTGCCGATGCTATATTTCTCTCCTTTAGGGAAATGGCGAAAACTACCATCACTGGGGAGATACTGGGGCAGGCCCAAGCCTGTTAAGTGTTCTAGTCCCTCAGTTCCTCGCCTGAACTCCTGCTTGATCTGCTGCTTCAGTAGCTTCAGCTCATAAGGCTCCTCCATAGTGTCATCTTCTCCTTTACCGTAACCCTGAAGTCGAGATGACCCTAAAAATTCTGCCACCTAAAAGGGAAAAACAATACACCACGCATTAAGTGTTTTCTTAAAAGTAATGTGAATTAAACTCACACACAAACAATTGCATTTTGTGTGTGTTACATACACCTCAAAAATAGGTGATCAATGACATATATACAGAAGTGGCCAGACTGATACATTGTGTCTACTGTCTACTCCATTGTGGCTAATGATCTAGTCCATCTCCCCTAAATTTATATCCTCATTGACATATGCAAGGTGTGCAAAGGTTGAACCTGTAGGAACATATGGATACTTTGCATAGACATTAACAGCAAATACTCTGAAAATACAGGAATGATGCAACGGTGCCAAAATCACACAAACCCCCAAAAAACAAACACAACAGGGAAAAAAATGCATATCAAGTCAGCACAACTGAGGTATTCCAGGTCTTTAGGTGGAGCACCAAGTGTAAAAAAGAATGCATACCTTTTTTTGTCGCCTCTTCACTCTACTTTTCTTTCCACTTCAAAAACAAACAGCTCCATCCTCTGGTCTATCACTCTATCTTAAGTCAAAACTCAAGCTGTTGCATTAGAACAGAAGAACTTCCATTGTGTTAACTGGATATGCAGCGTTTTCCTGTTGCATTTGCTTTCTGGGTTTGTGTCTTTTTGACTTTGCATCATTTCCGTATTTGCAGCGAGTTTGCTGTTTTTGTGTTTGTTTTGGCTTTCTGCAGCACCCGTTCTTAATTTACAGCACATTTCTGTTGTTGCATTTTTTTTTTATTTTCATATGTGCTTTTGAAATTGACATCATTTCTAAAGCTGCCACAGGTTCCTCCTAAAAGAAATGTTTTGGGCTGTTGTAGCATATGTGCCAGTGTCGGCCACCGTATTAAACAGGCTATAAAAACTGCATTATAAAAATAAAAGGAAGGTATTGCAATTCAAATTTTGTATATTCAGAGATGGATTAGTGAAACTGCACCCTAAAAAGCAAACAAAAAATATAACTATATACCTGGAGAGATGGAAAAAATTAAAAATGATGATAATGTAAGAGTATGTATTTACCTCTGCTGTGCGCCTGACTTCTGCTGCCCTGAGGAGTCTGTCTGCCTTGGACAACTCTTTATCAGGCATGTTGAATCCAGAGCCCAAGCTGGTGTTGCTCAGCCCTGTTGAGGCCTTGGTGAGCTCTCCTATGTCCTCTATCAGCACGTAGTTCCTGGCATTGTGGTGGTCAATATCAGCATAGAAGGAATCAGCAGAAATGCTAGACATGGGACTGGAAGCCATGCTCCTTTCCTCCAGCCCTAACCTCAAGTCTAGGCTGCCATACTTGCCTCCCAAGTGAGCAACCCCATAACCACTTTCTGTGGAGGTTGGCACAATGAGCAAAGGCTGGTTGCGTATTACTTCATAGTTGGTGGTAATCTTAGGCTCTAAATCAGACAGGGTGGTTTGTCGCTGCTTTCCCTGTTGCAGGAGCAGAGCATGTTGATAGTTGCTAGACTGCGCCTGGGCGTGGGAGAGGGATAAGGTTGGGTAAGGAGACACCTGTTGGTGGTAGAGGGACTGCTGCTGATATAAGTTCTGTTGGGTGTAGTGGCTGGTGGTTTGGGTCTGGGGAACATACTGGGCATAGTGAGAGTAGGGACTAGTTAGTGTGTTGTACTGGGAATCAGCTTCCGTCTGTGGGGGGATGAATTGATCAAACTCTGACTGGGGAGCTGTCCGTGGTCTCTCCAGGCCGTCACCCCTGGCCTCTCTGATGTTGCTAACTTCGCTGTCAGACATGTAGTCCCTTTCCTCTGCCACCCCCTGGAGATAGGCCCTTTCTCTCTTCTCTCTCTCCTTCAGCAAGGCCTCCTTCCGCCGGTTGATACCCATCTCCAGGTACCTACAGTAATGGGTAAATATTGTTTTACAATTTAAGCACTGTAAATTCTATTAACATTACAACCAAAGAGGCAAATATTGTTCTGGGTTCTCACACAGTAGTACCTTTCATACGAGTATGACATGTGTGAGTGTGGAGAGGTCTCACTGAGTGGTGTCAAGGCAGCCTTTTAGCCCATAAGCTATCGAGGTAAGAGGGGAATCATGCAGATGAATTAGGAATAATGATTGAATGAGAGGGACACACGCAGTGATATTAGTTTATAATCAGCACAACTTACTCATTGGTTAGTGACATTATTTGTTAATGATGTAATGTTACATGGTCTGACAATAAGTGCAAGTCCATATCCTAAATTGTGTTGATGTTACATCTGTGGCATCTCACCGTAGCTTGGCGTCAATCTCCTTTTCCTCTTCATCTAGCTCAGCTTGTTTCTTGCGAAGTTTAGAAGATTCTCTCTCCACCAGATCAAGCTCCTTGTCAATGTCCTGAAGGATCTTTGCCCGGGCCATTGTTGTACTGCGGGCCAGACGGCGACGAGCAGAGTTGGTGCTGTAGCCTGTCCGTCCTGCCAGAGTGTCATCCTCGGGAGGGGGATCTGGGAGTGTCCGCTTCACCTTCTTACCTGTACCAGAGGGAGAGCTTCGGCTCTAGAACACAAAAAGAAATGATAAATCACACAATTGTGATTCACTGCATGCCTCACTAAAATTTCATCTTTCTGACACAATCATAAGTGTGGTAATTATCTTTATCAACAATAATAAAACAGTTCTTATTTTTGCTATTTATATTCTGCTTTGACTTACACTATAGCTGTCTGCATAGTATCCACCCATTCTGTCTTCTGTGGCAGGACTAAGGGACTTCGGATCAGACAGAGACTTCTGACCAGCCTTCAGTATTCGCGGGCCAGAGGAAAATCTGTTTGGGTCAGCAGTCAGCATTCTCTGCCCTCCAAGTGATTTTTCCGGGGACAGGGGGGAGACTGAGGTGTAGAAGACCTTAGACTTAGAGGGGACATCTGCTGTTAAGTGTGTGCTGTAACCCACCTCAATGGGTGTGTGTCTTCTATCTGAGTCTGTCTGACAGCTCAGACTGCCACCTCTCTGAGAGTTCTCTGGAGCTGAGATATGCTTGATGATTTCCACCTTCGTGTCCATCTGGACATTGGGTCGTTTGATAGTTCCAGAGTGGTCAGTCTGGACAGATATCTCCGCCACTGTCTGGATAGCGATGCTAGAGACCTTGGAGCCATGTTTCCCTTCACTGCTATGTTTTCGAGAGCGTCGTCGGGCTTTTGTAGGAGCATCCCATTCATCTTGGTCCTCATCATCAGTCTGAGCTGAGCTATCAATATTTCTCTTATTCTTCTTTCTCCGTCCTACATGCTGCTTCTCAGCTGAATCTTCATCATCTGTCTGCACTCCACTATCAATTATTTTTTTCCCTGTGTCCTGATCAGCTTGAAGCTTCTTTACTAAACTAAGTTGGTCCTGATTTTCCTCTAACTGGGTCCCAATAGATGGAGTTGTAGACTCATCTTTGACAGGCCAGTACTGGCCGCTGTCCCCTACCCCTGCATATTTAGCATCTAGGAGGTTTCCTGTGGTACCAGTGCTACCATAGTGCTCATCAAGCTGGCGCTGGAGTTGCAATTGCAGTTGTTGAATTTGTTGCAACTGCTCTTTTTGCTGGGCATACGTCTCCTGTTGAGCCACCATGTGGGCATGGTGCTCTTCCTCTTGTTGCAAGAGAAGCTGCTGTTTCAGTGCTTGAAGCTCCTCAAGCTCCCTTTGGACCATAAGCTGCTCCTGTTCACGGTAACGCTGGATCTCCTGTCTCTCCCACTCCAGCTCCTCAGCAAGACATAGCTGCTTAAGCTTCTCTAGCTCTAAAAACTCCCTCTCCATCTGATATTGGGCCATCTTGGTGTTGTCTAAGCCAGGGAATATTGGGGAAGAGGCTAAGGCATCCAGAGATGCAGCGATTGCTTCCAGGGTGGTGTCTGAGTACATGTCTGGATAGCCTGTTATGATGTCAGCCAATGCTGTGGGTAGAAGCTCCTTAGGTAGCCCTGTGTCATAAGGAATTATCTGTCCTGGGTCTGTACTGGGAATGAAGCCATACGGATGCGGCAATGACTGGTTCTGGACTGTTGATGTAGGTGTTAAGGTAGTGCTAAAGATGGAGCCTGGTTGAGTTGTAATTGCATATGTGGATGGAACTGGGGCAGCAACAGAAGAGTAAACTATTCCATCTGAAGTTCTTAGAACACCGGTTACACCAAACCCAGCTGCAGGAACCTGGGAGTATGGAGCAGTAGTCATCCCAGGGTAGACTCCAGTAGCTTTGCTAGTGTAGTCTAGAGCTTTACCTGCCATAATAAGTTCAAAGATGTAGATTTTACTTCATCAAATATGTTATTATTTCAGACACAAACACACTGTACTCTACACGAGCTGAAGGTCATGCAATTTCTTTTTAAAAGGATTTTCATTTCACATGCATATCTGCAGTCATTTTGGCTAGCAAGATGCAAAACCAAAATATTGAGGGAGCACACGCAGGCAAACACATGCATCTGTATGAAGACAAAAGAAAACAAAAACAAGCAGGTATTAATATTTAATGAAAACATGCATATTAAACCAAAGCAAATTGAAAGCATGAGTTAATAAACTTAAAGGTAACACAACCACAAATGCCTTCAGTAAGCAAAGCATTGAACTGTAACAATCTACATTAAAGAGTAAAGGGACTTTGTATATAAAAGTTTCAAGTTTATTAAAGCAATCAAATGCAAGCCCATAAAGCAAGCACAGATCATGGTAATAAAAACCTGCAAGCATGAAGAAAAAAACATACTCACCAGCAGAAAGTTTGGCAGCAGTGAGGTCTATAGCTCCATCTGCAGATCCACTGAGATAGTCATAGTCATTCTTGCCATCATAGGGAAACAGTCCTGCCTCTGTCAGGTTGGTCTCAGACATTGAAGCTTTAATACCATTCATGCCTTTGATACTATACAGTCCAGCATTATCATATTGGTAGTGGTCATCCCTATAACCAAAACGGTTGTCAGGCTGGGTTGTAACCGGGGGCTGTGTTCTGCAGCTTCCTGTAAATGGTAGCTTGTAAATGACATCACAGCACACACTCCTCCTGCCAGCTGTAAGGTCGACTGGAGTCCCATCATCCTCTACAACAGTGGTCACCACTCCTGGGCTTGTGTCAGACAAAGCTACCATAGCTCTCACTGGTCTGTAGTTTGACAGATCCATGGCCCCTGTGGCCTCTAGAGAAAGGATAGGACCTCCATTGCTGATAGCTGCTGGGGAAGTCATTGGCTGTTTGCCTCCTGGGGTGACCAGAGCTCCAAAGGAAAGATTAATGGGTATGTCTTGAGCTGTAGATGCTACAGCACTAATGATGGGCTGGGAATTAACAGGTCTGTAAACAATCTGAGCTAGTGGTTCAAATGGTTTGTATGTAGTAAGTGCCAGAGGCAATGAAGTAACAGGGCCCTGCAAATCTAGTGGTTTTTCTGCTGGAGTGCTGTTATATGAGGCAATGGTGGCTGTGCATGTGACTATTGTGATACTGTCTGTGACCACAGATAAAGTGGTTGCAGGAGTGATCTCCGCACTAAGATTTACTATTTCAGGCTGCACAGCTGTGATTTGACGGCCACTAGAGTCACTTGAAAAAGATTGTCGACATGACTCAGGTGGTGTTAGGTCCATGCCTTGTTCAGTCATCTTTACGCCAACCTTCATGGTACGTAAATCGATAACATCACCAGGGTAGATTATTTTGCCATTCTGTTTCGGCAGAGGTTGGACTTTAGCTATGTCTGGTTGAATAGTGATTGCTACACTTGGTTGAGGGACTTGTGGAAGTCTTTCATGAACAACAGAAACAGTGGTCCTCTGGACTTCAGTGGTAACCACCTGAGTAACCAGGTTAGGCAGGCTTTCTGGAGGCTGGCCTGAGGTGGAAATTGAAGAAGAATACATGTGACTCATACTGGAGACCACCTTTTCTGGTCCTCGAATCTCTTGGCTCTCAATAGACTCTTGCTGAATTTTAGTGATGGTGACTGGGGCCACAGATACACCTTGTGGAATGTCCTGTGCAGTGGGGATTGAGGTTCTCCTGGTGTATGCCTCAGTGGTTATTATCTCTAGAGGGTGATCATATTCTGAAGAATAAGTTAATACTTGTGGTCTCTGTTCTGTTGAATGAATAGATCCTCTCCTGTAGGGGTCCTGAACAGTATAACCATCAATAGGAACATCTTTTTCAGCAGGCATGTTTACTATATGTGCCATTGGTATTGGCTGCTGCATGGTTATGGATTCTCTCCTTGTGGCAGCATAGGCCTCAGTTGTAACCACCTGTGTGGGTGTTTCATACTCTGCAGGATAAATAAATGTCTCATTTGCTGTGTATGTTGGCTGTACTATTGACGATATAGATGTCCTCCTCCTACTGGTGGTTTCCTCAGTAGAAATAACTCCAACGGGCATCCCAACAAATGCCTGGGGCTGCAACACTGATGATGGTATTGGAGCTCTTACATCAACTTCCTTTGTTATAATCTCTGTGGGTGTCTCACGTTCAGGCTGCAATGCTATGACTTCCAGTGGTGGCATTGAATGTGGCATGACTGAGGATGTAATTGTGTCATAGACCTGTGGAATGTAAGTGACTTCTGGTTGCACTGCCATTGGTTGGACTTCCATGACAGGAGGTGATGGTGTTACTTTACTTATTGTAGGAGTTACCTCAGCAAATGTAGTTGGTATTAACTTAGGTACTTCTGGTGTTGGGGTTACTTCAGTAACTAGAGGTGAAGGATGAGGTACTGGAGATATGGTTGCTACTCCTGGCATTCTAACAGCAGTATCAGTTGTAATAACCTCTGTAGGCAATTCAAACTCTGTCTGGAGGGTCGACACTTCAGCTACAAGAGGTGGTTGCTGCGAAGGTAGCTGCTCTGTCACGAAAGGCTGAACAGTTTGTGGTACTGACGGGAGTTCAGCAGAGTAAGTCACTGCTTCAACTACTCTAACTTGCTGTTGAGCAGGAATTTGCTGACTCTCTCCTTGTACCATGTCTGCAATTGGTGGATAAGAGACAGCAGGGGGCACTGCAGCTGGTGTATCTTGGGGAACTAGTGCATCTAAAGGTATCTCAGGCTGCAGTGGTACAGCAACAACTTCTCTCAGAGCCTGTGGCTGTACAGGTACAGTTGGTATTGGGGCCTGAGGAACTAGTGCTTCAGCTGAAACCTCTGATGGAACTGTTATCACCTCTGTGACTGTGGTTGGTTGTTGAGCAAGTGGTACAGACGGGGCTCTTGCTGTGGCTTGGACTGTTTGTGGTTGAATAACAACCATTGGCTCCGGGGGCATTGTGATAACCTCGAAGCTTGTTTTAGGTGGTGGCAGTGGCTGAGTAATTGGTTGCTGCTGTTGCACGTATGGTTTCTTAATTGGAGGAGGTACACTAATTGCCTGAATAGATGTTTCCTGAGCTGATGACACTACCATGACATTAGCTACAGGTGGTGGTGGTGGTGGTAACACTTCAGAAGGCACCGAGTCTCTCCTGGCTTGCACTTTGGCAACCACTTCCGCAGAAGGTGTCACTTGCTCTACTGCCACAGTTGGAGCTATGGCTATTGGAGGTGGATGCCTTACAGTGGGGACAGAGGCTCTCCTTACTGTAGCCTGTGCTGAGAATGCCTCGGTAGGTGTTTTCTGCTCCAAGGGTGTGGTCCGTACACCTGACACTTTTGTAGATGGGATGGAACCTCGTCTTACAGGTGCCTGGACTGTTATGCCCTCTGTTGGTGAGCCAGGCTCGGATGGAAGGGTTATCACCACATAGGTCTGCAAACATTTGGCATGTTTAGGAGACAAAGGTGACTTAGGAGATGTTGCACCCAACTTAGATTCCACAGGTCGTGTCAGGCTAAGTGACAGAGCATTTGGAGGCTCTTTGGTCCTGGGTAGTGTTGCAGCTTTGGGCATCACATGAGGGGGAGGTGGTTTGACACTCTCTCCTGGCTTGTGGCTGAAAACCAGTCCGGCGGGAATTGATATAGGCTTAGGTGGTATGGGTGGAGGAGGCTTTGCGGTTTGACTGGGGCCAGTTGTTGTGTCAGAAACTTGTGCTACTGCTACTGTAGCAATAGTCACTGCAATGGGAACTGCTGGCTTTGGATGAACTGTTGGCTTTGGTGAAATAGTAGAGAGTGGTGGAGGTGTATCTGCTACAGGTATTTCTACTGTGTCTACAACCGTTGTACCTGCCAAAGGTTTAGGGGGAAGTGGTGGAGTTGAAGCCACTGGCACTGCTGACACCTTTGTGGGTATATCTGAAGCTATTGGACCACTTTGTGGCAGAGAAGCAGTGGAAGCCACTGTGCTAGCTTTATCTTGTGGGGTTTGTCCATGCAGAGACATGTTTTCCACACTTGGCACTATAATTACAACATGTCCTTGTCTGGTTGGGGTCACTACTTGAGGTACAGCCATGTTATCTGGTTGCATGTCTTCCATTCTTGGCTGTATATCCACAACTACAGACTGCATTTGCTGGCCAGCCACTGTGGTTCCCCTAGCTACGGTGGTGGTCATAGTTGGGGTGACCTGCTGAATAGTCTTTACAGGCTGCAGCTCTGTGTTAGGCTCAGGTAATGACACTGAAGTAGACCGAGGGGGAGGAGGGGGTGGGACCTTCTTTTTGATTATAGTAGTTGATGCTGGAGTGGGCACCTGAGCTGTTTGAGCTGGGATTGATCCTGGGCTCACTGATGAGACTGCTGCTTGTACAGGGGCTGCATGTACCACTTTGGCTTGGGCTTGAGCTGGGGTAGTTATGAGTGCTGAGACTGGTAGTGGAGCTTGTGCAGAGATTGGAGATGTTGTTGAAACCAGGTCAGGCATTTGGACTATGACTGGCCCGGGGCATGAGGCCAGAGTGACAGAATCAGAAGCAACATGGGCTGAAGCTGGAGTTGAGACTGCAGCAGGTGTAGCTGTAACTAAAGTTTTAGGTTGAGCTGACACAACAGCAGGTGCTGGACTCTGTGCTGAGACAAGTATAACAGCTGGAGCCTCGATAGGCACCTGAGATGGAGATGAAACCAAGTCTGGCATTTGAACCACAACAGGTACAGGAGTAGATTTCCCATCTGGGGCTGGAGTTGAAGCTTCAGCTGTAGGAGCCTTAACTTGAATTACTGCAGTTGTTTGACCTTTGGAAGGATCAGACACCACATCTGGTATTGTAACTATGACTGTGGCTGGAGCAGGGTGAGAGACTGAGCCCAGACTAGACGGTACTGTTGCAATTGTGGCAGCTGATGGTGGCGAGATCTCTGGAGGTGACTGTGTTACAAATGAAGTTGGAGGTGTTGGTGTAGACAGTGGAGTTGAATCAGCTGAAAGTGGTGTTTGAGCTTGGAATGAGGATGAAGATGTAGCATTAGAAGCCAAACTGGAATCTGGAGTGGCTGGTGAAGTTGGAGGTGACATTGGTGATACGGGGGAGGGTGTAGTGGTTAGTTCTGGGGCTGATATTGGAGTTGGAATAGGTTTTGGCTCTGGGATTTCACAGACCACACAGATAGGTTCCATCTCAGCGGTTTCAGACAAAGGTGGGCTCATGGATGGATCTTCTTTAGTGTCAGATTCATCACTGGGGGTAATGTCAGAGGAAATACCAACACCATATTCGTCTGCAAGACTGTCATCCTCTTCCTCCCCAGATGAACACTGGGTAATCTTGAGGTCTGGTATGGGGAACAATGCCTTCATAAGTGCAGGATCTTGAGGAACCATAGGCCTAACAAAACCTATAGATCCACCAGTAGTACTAGGAACAAGAGTGCCCTCAGAGCGCTTAGGGGGTTCAGAGGGGCGTGGTGGAGCTGGCCTTTTCTTTTTCTTCACTGGTATTTCACTAGAACTTTCAAAGCCTGTAAGAGGCATATCACTTTGTTCAGTGAGGGATGTCTCTTCCGTGGGTATAGTCACCACACAGGTCTCAGCAACTGAGGTAGGCTCAGTGACTGAACCTCCTAATAAAGAAGATTCCATGGCAGTTTGAGCCTGTTGAAACTCTTGCTCTATCATCATCAGTTCTCTCTTTTTTTGCATCATCTCCTCATAAACTTCCTCCGGAGACCTGAGTTTTTTGAGACACTCTGAGCTAGTATCCTGTTTAAGTTCTTCCTCTGGAGATTCACCTATCTTAAGTTCGGGGTCCTCTACTAAGGATTCATAAAGGTAGTCCTCTATTGCCATTCCTCCATAGAGAGGCTCAACATCAGGGGGGCTCTCCCCTGGAATGGCTTTTGTCTTTTGAATAATTTCCTCATATGCTTCTTCAGCACTCTTCAATGATTTTGTCACAGTATCCTTCTCTTTAAATGGATCACAAGAAAGGTATGGTATCACTGTAGACGAAGGCTTGCGTCCTCTCTGTACAGCTTGCCTAGCCTCTGATTCTGAGTCTATACTTACAGAGTGCTCAGAGCCAGATGTTCTACTGGTCTCAGCCATTACCCGTCTCAGATTCTCTGTAGACGAAGCATCTTCAGTTGGAGACAGTGGTTGGCCATGGGCTCTAAATTCATCTTTGTCTTTCCTAGACTTGTCTTCTCCCCTCATCTTCTCTTCCTCAGAGGAGTCTTCAATAGTGGGGAGAGGCTGGGTTGGCTGCCTGTGCCTACCTTTGCGATGCTGTTTGTCCCCACTGACTTTCCTGTGACTGGGGCTGCTGTCACTGTCCTCCTCCAGAGATGAGGCCGACGTGGGTGAAGATCCTGGGGTAAAGCTGGATACTTGAACACTAGACGATCCCTTTGACAGGGATTCTGTGATGCTCTCTACTTCTTCATCAGTGCTTTGTCTCTGTCTCATGGCTGGAATAGCTTTCTTGAAAGTACTGCTAGGCATTGTTTCAGGAACATCTTGAGTAGTTGCAGTTTCAGTTTTTGGGAGAGATTTTTTCCTGGCTGGGCTTTCTTCATTCTCTGTGCTACTTTTTGTGGCTGTCACTGAAGCATTATCAAGCTCAATCTCTTTGATAGCATCCTCATCCACCAAATTATTGTCTTTCTCATCTTCTGAAACAGACATTTCTTCTTCATCACCCATACCCATTATCTGCTTCCGAATGAATTCTTCATCTTCTATAGAGGAGTCAGCGCTTTCAGTTTTAATGTCCTCACTGCTAGATGAAAGATTGCTGACCTTCAGCCTTCTCCTCTGAACTTTAGGTGAGGGTGTGAGTTCACTTTCGCTGCTCTCATCCCTTGCTTGGAAACTTAGGCGCCTTCTTTCAGCCTTAACTTCCTCCTTTACTGGTATGGATGAATCTGTATTTATTTCATTTTTATTTGTATCATCAACCGCCTGCCCATCCTTCAGTTCCTGTGATATGGGTAAAATCTGTGGTTGCTCTTCCTCGAGCTCTTCTGCTTTGGTTTCAGGCTTTTTAACTGTCACAGTGACAGCAGTGTTTTCCAGTTTAACCTGCTCAGTAGGTAGGGAGGCCTTTCTCTCGTTCACTGGCTCTGTTTTGATTTCATCCTGCTCCTAAAAATGTGAAAAAACAAGATAACAGTAAATACATTTCCTCGATAAAAGAACCAGACTTTCTAGGACAAACACTACCAGATATTTTGCCTAACCCTTTTTTACTTCTAACTGCAGCATGTTATTAAGAGTTATTCTGAAAATGGTCCAGTGCAGTGGAAAGATGCATTATTCACCCAAGTTTTGTCCATATTAGACAAACAGTAAGAAATAACATATTGTAGTAGATACAAACAAGCTAAGCAGAATTTAGGCACCTCTTGTGTTAATCAGTGTAATTGGAACCCCAGAGTGTGGTTGTAAAACGCATCTTTCCACAACAGTCATAAAAAGTGCATCCCCAGTTTTTGGTGTCACATTAGTCATAATAATGTCATCATACGATAAAAAATGAGCAACAAACTATGCATCAAAGATGGGTGAGAAAATAAAGTGACTGCAATAAATGCAGTAAGATGATAATGGCTGAAACAATGCTCGATGCACAACTTACTAACCTGCTGTTAGGAAAAACATTTTATAGGCTGCACATGTTGTCAGTATTGTAACCAAATGTCAAATTTTAATGCCAACATTGGTGTTTAATCTCAATAATTAATATTGAACAGTAGCTCTCAACAATATCTCATTATTTTCTTTTATATAATGTTGATTATTTTATGTTTAATTGAACATTTGTTAATAGAGTTAATTATCTTATAATCAAGAGAACCCATTCTTACTTTTGTGATGATCTTTGTAGAGACTGGTTGTGTCTCTGGAGTTAAGGTGACGTCAGTGGTCTCTTTAACCACCTTATCAGCCACTTCCTTGCTGTCAGCCGCTACGTCTGGTTCTACTTTCAATACCAGTTGTGGTTCTTGTGACTTTGGTTGCACCTCAGCTTCGTGTAATGGTTTTGTTGGCTCTGTCAGTTTAATATGATCATCAGGCTGCACTTCCTTAATAATCTTGTCTGGAATAGAAAATTCTGGCCTTGTTTCAGTCCCTGGAACAGCTCCAGCCACCGCAACCTCTGCAGCAGTAGGGGGGGTGGGTATAACTGTAGCTGGCAAAGAAGAAGCTGCAGCTACACCTGCTTCTGCCATGACCTTTTCTGCCGTGACTTTTGGAAGGTCAGGTTCAGACTCTTCAGCTTTAGGACGTTCTGTTTCACTGAGCGCCACTTTCACTGCTGCTTCTTTAGTTTCCACTGTTACGGTCTTTGGAACATCTTCAACCTTTGCTGTTACTGCTTCCCGTTGCACAGCAGCCACAGCGGGTAGAATGGCTTCTGCTGTGGCTGCTGTTAAAGGCTGTTTTTCTGCTGTAACAGGTGAAATCTTTGCTGTTGAGGGTATGCGTGTGGTCTCTATCTCGATTTTTGCAGAAACTGCTGTAGCTGTGGTTTCCATTTTGACAGATGGAGGTTCCACCTTTGCTTGTAGGGTTGGAACTGCTGGCACTGCCTCGATGGAGGCAGGTGTGGGGTGTGATTTTGTAGCCATAGGAGTAGGCTCTGCCTTTGTAGGGGAAATTTTGGGCTCTGCCTTTTTGGCTGCAGGTGTGGCCAGGTTCTCTGGTTTGGCAGATACGGGTGAAGGCTGGGGCATTTTTCCTGAGTCTCCCAGCTGCCCAGACAAAGCCCTCTGAGTCTGGCAGTTCAGACACAGCCATTCCTTCTGTAATTAAACAAACACAACACAACATATGATCAGGAGACACACTACACCAAGATTTACATAAAAAACCCTGAAGGCCCAGTTTGTTTTATTTTTTTTATGTATATGTGTATGTATAGAGAGAGAATGTTAATTGACCAATAATGGAAAACAAGAGCTATTTGAAATTCATTTATCGAACAACCAGGCCTAAATTTGCCTAATAAACCATGAATTGAAAGTTTACATGAGATACATTCAGCAAACTTTCGGCATGAGCTAACACAGCAGCAGTGGCTAACATCCAACACTGAGCCATTTAATGGTCCCAGCAAACTCAAATGGACACTGAAACAGCTCGACTTTGTCATTAATCCCGGTAATAACAGTAAGGTAACATTAGCCGTGTGATGCGATGCGTCTGATGTGTGTGCACGTACATATAAAACAATATAACATATAAAAGTCATGTTCACATGTAGGACGGGCAGCATTGAGTATTTTATATGTTGAACGAATGCAGATGTCCAAAACAGTACTCGATTACTCATGCCCATCCCTAGAATTTTTCAGGTTTCTCATCAGATCACCATTTAAGGAATAGGTCTAGAGGGAGATTTTATGAAGGAGGATAATCAATCAATCAGTCACTCAAACTTTTCACTATTAATGTGTTAATGACCCCTGCCAGTGCTGTTTTCTGCTTCAGCTCTCGCCACCACTACAACTTCTTCCTCATCCTCATATGCCAAGTTTTGTTTTGTATTGTTGACTTACACCTGGTGTTCTGATATGTGTTTATTAAGGATGGATTAGTTCTCGCGAAAGCACAGCCTTTTTTTTTTTTCCAAATCCAGCTGTAAAATGCATTTGCCATTAATAGTAATCTCCTTTATGTAAGCTCTGACTGAAAAAGCATTTCTAAAAACTAACAAAAACAAGTATGTATGCTGTTTGGTTTGTAGTGGTAAATCTGTCCACATGCTGCAACTGTATGCAATTTCTTTTGCACATTTTTGAAAATTTGTTTTTCAAAAAAAAAAAAGAAAAAGAGGCATTACAGTTATGCAGGGCCGGCAACCTACATTAAAAAAAGGTAATAAACAAAAGTAAAAAAAAGCAGCTACACATTTAGATTAAATCCTATTTCTTACTTTTTTTAGATTAATGGGCATAAAAACAGTAATAAGTAATAAGGGAGAGAAAGTACCAAAGCTCAGATTTTGAACAGAATTATCTTTTTGGTCATTTTTTTGTAACACTGCTTTGGCCTGAATTAAAGTAAACCCTGAAAAGTAGCATGACCAGGAGCTGAGTAACACTGGAGTGGTAGTTCCACTGTAACATATAGCTCCAGACACTTTGCTGAAAACAAGCCTAATTTGCATAAGAATGAGACTGCCTCAACTCATTTCTTTGTGAAAGACCTTTTACATTTTACTCTAGTTGTTAATAAGTCAAACAAAACAAACATGCAACAAAAAATAAATTAAAAAATTCAAACGTATAACTCTTGTCTTAGTATTAATAGACCTGTTATTGAACTGATACTAATAGCAGTGTCACTTGAGGGCACATTTTGCTTTTACACTGTAACTTTAAAGTTGAATGATATGGAGGCTAAATACTAGTTAAAAATAACACACTACCTGCTTAATATCATATGTACCAAGGCAGTCAGGTATTTTGGCATTATAGTACATATTTCACTTGTTATTGATATGAACGTAATACAGAACAACACAGTCTCTTATGCTGAGTAATACCCTGACACTCAAAGTAATATAAATTCAATCTTCACCCGGCACTCGTTTTACTGGACAATTCAAACAACCAAAGCATTTACACAGACTAATCACCAATAAATAACATGTTCAATAGAAGCTTGCGCTCCCCAATATGAATATACTTGCTGCTATTACACTAAAACTTACGACACTTGTAAGACAGCAATAAAAATGCTTACCTTGCAAAAGAGCTAATCACATTTTATAAGCAACGCTATTACTTTGAAAATATAATCCTCTGAAGACACATTTCTTATCACATCTAAGCTCCATTAATGGACAGCTGAGGAGGAGAGGAAGGCTTAAGCTGTCAATAGATAAAGCAGTGTGTCTGTATAGCAACCTAGCAGACCAAATCACAGCAATGCGCCTGCCTCTGCAGAGCCGGGGAGAGCAGTCCTGATACACAGGACAGAGGAGGAGATTACATCACACACACATCCTGTTTGTAAAACATCATTAAGTTTTAATTGCTCTGTCCACAAGATAACATATTAGAACCTGTACACTTTTCACACATCTTAATTAAGGAACCACAACAGCCACATGTGCACACTAATGCCCATGCACTTCAGAAACAGGAGAAGTATCTGGATCTGTCTTTAAACACACACATTTTGTCTTGGAGATTAGCGCTGGTTCAGGATGCAGTGAATTAATAACATAGTTCACAGGCTCATGTGCTGAGTTGAGCTTTAGTAAGTGATGTAATCTACCCTCTGTCATACCCTGGCTTAGGCCTGCTCTTACACTCCAGCTGTGCTGGGCATTTCATCTGTGTTCCCATAAACAAGCCCAAAATATCACACTGCTAAGACCTTACTCCTAAACAGCAAGACAAGACCGGAGGGATCATTTAAAAACGATTGGTCAACACTGGCAAAATATCACTTGAAGTAATTTTTTGTCCTACTCAGGGTTATTATTATTGTTTCATTGAATACAGTAAATCTGCTGTGAATAGAGCATGGCTGAAAATATAAATGCACATATTCTACCCTGAGACTGTGGGCAGCAGCAACACTGCAAGAAAAGCATGATTAGCTGCATTGCTGTAAAATGCTTTCTCCGACTGAAGACATTCACAGCAAACAGAATTACAGCTAATATACTGTATAATATATACAGTCTTTGATAAATAAAATCATAATGCAAAACACTGCTTGACTCAGGAGAAACCTGATATTGATGCATCCACTTTGATTGATACTGGGATGCTTTTGTTCAGTCAGTTGTGGTTTAGTGAGGAATATGATAATCCTATTGGCTCCCAACAGTCACAAACAAAGCCTCATCAGCATATTGCATGATGCTCATAATCGTTTTAACCAATAAATCATTTGAAGCTCTATCTCATGTGATTTGACGCAAGCTCAGCCTCACTAATGTTTACCTTTGAAGTTGGACAAACACTGGGGTTCACATAAAAGCTAAATCCTACTAAGGGTAATTTATTTGTCTTCGTAAACTGTTGCACACTTTGCAACTTGTTCATCTACAATACAGAATAGCTCATGAGTCAGTGCTTCTTAAATAGAGTCGATTATTAAAACCAATCTTTTTGTTCAATTAAAAAAAATGTTGTTTAAAAAAATCCAAGTATCCAGCTTTAAACAGCCGTCAATATAATTCCCACACATCCCTCTATGTCTCCTCCTCCTCCTCTTTCACATTTGCAGGATGTAATCACAGCTAACAAGGAGCGTGCTCCTGTCGCATACATATGCTAATCAGCAAAACCATGTCACTACCAAGGCCATTCACATGATAAATTGGTAATCATGAGCTCCAGCTCTTCCTACCTTTCTGATCATCTTAAAGATCCACTGTAATGGCCCTTATCAGAAGCAGCTCATATGCACTGATGCTATCCTTATAGCGACGGAAATTAATGTAATTATATCAATATATAACCGCCATTTTGGAGGAAATATATATCAAAATCTATTCTATCTTTGTAGATAAAATCCTGAGCTGTAAAACACATAATCTGATATTAATAAAGCACAAAAAAATAACCCATTGTTCCATTTTAGGTAGAAGTGCACTTGGATGAAAAATTTGATCAATTTCATAATTCCTCAGGAGAGACTGATGAGTAAATAGACAGCCCATTCGCATTTCCAACTCGTCAAATACCATCGCTTTGTCAGTGATCTCAGCCTAAGATACTGACGTTCAAAGGCACCTTTCGCACACTCTAAAAAATATTCAACTGGTCTAACTTAAAATAGTGAAGGTAAATATTTACATGCATCTTTTTTAAGTAGTTCCAACTCTGGCATTATTGAGTAGGTTCTATGAGGCTATAATAATCTGACAAACTCAATTAACATGCTTTGTTTTGTTTTGACCTCGTAAAAAAAGCGTAATAAGAGTTGAATTAACTTAATATTTATTCAAAACTCTGTTGATATTCAGTGGTCACATCATTTTATTTAAGATACTCCAACTCATTTTAATTCTATCCTTCTCAAAAATGTCAAAAGAGTTTTTGATTTTGACCAACTTCTTAAAATAATTTGTCAACTGACTAAAACACGTTATTGAAACAAATGTAATTTTTTTAAGCTAAAAACTTCTTTATTTTAAGCATTATCCACTAATACATGGATCTTTTTTTAGAGTGCAGCAGTATGATGCGCACCAGGTGGCAGCAGTTGTTGATGCAGTGGGCAACAAATGAACTGCTGCAGCTTTGTCACTGGATGTCCGCATGAGATACTGACATACAGAGGCACCTTACGGGCTGTTATGAATCACACTGACCGGCAGCAGTTAGTAACGCTACCGGCAGCTACATAGTATTAATAGTTAGAGAGTACCTATAGGGCAGATGGGAGGGGTGGTAGATGGGTCAAACAAACACTGGACTTTCACCCGGGAGTCCAATTCTCATTTCCCGAATGAAACCAAAAATCATTGGAGTTATTTTAATAATAAAGTAGTGCGCTAATATATATATATACAGTATGCTACCGTGGTGATGTATCCACCCATCCATCTATTTTCAACCTCTTATCCAAAGCTGGGTTGCAGAGGCAGCAGGCCGAGCAAAGAATTCCAGATGCCCCTCTCCCCAGCAACGCTCTTCAGCTCCTCCTGAGTGACCTTGAGATGTTTTCAGGCCTGATGAGAAATGTAATCTCTCCAGTGTGTTCTGGGTCTGCCCGGGGCCTCCTACCAGTGGGACGTGCCTGAAACACCTCCAACAGGAGGCGCCCAAGAGGCATCCTGATCAGATGCCAAAATTCAAGCCGTTGCTACACTTTATTTCATTTTTTCTAAAATTAAGCACTTTATTTTAAGATGCACAATTTTTCAAAAATTATTTCATTGATTTTCTCCATTTTATTTTTAAATGCATATCTGCATAGTTCAATGTTAAGTAACAATAACTGTTTTTGAACTGTACTGTCTTTATTTAATTTGACAGTCAGATGTTGATTACATGCAGACGTTGATACAACTACTAGGCTACTTCAGTATATATCACGCTAAATCATATCGCAAGTTCGACATTATGATGTTCCTGACCTTTGCTTTAGGATATTTTCTCTAAGTGGACCTCTTTGAATTTTAGTCGAATACCCCTGCCCTATAGCTAAGGCTGAGCCAAGCCACCCTCCGAGGAAACTCAGTTATGACATATGTAACGTGGTATTACATGATGTTAGTAAAAACTGTACTTATTTTAAGCCAAACCATAGCATTTTTTTTTTCTGACCGCATGATTTGTTGCCTAAACTTAAGGAAATAAACATAACAAGGTGTTTTACCAATGCTGTAAATGTATTTTAAAAAAAGACTGTATGCATGTAACAAGCAGAAACTACATTTCCTGGGAAAATGTAAATCTATTTTAAAAAGACACAATACATATAACATCCATAAACTGACACATTGTCCTAGAACATCCAAAACTGACGCAGGAGGGTATCTAGCACGTCATATTTTGACTCTAATGTCCACTGACAAAGTGGCAGTACTTGACAAGTTGGAATGGAAACGCATTGAAAAAGACATAATTACTGCAGATTTTCACTTTCTGAACATCTATCATTCATCAGTGTCTGTCATTGCCATTCCACTGATCGGTTGCGTCATAGCACTGACTTTATGGAAAACTGGGTAACCTAAATTCAGCCACTGAGGATAATTGCACACTGGAATTAACACATATTAACAATATACAGGTTTTTACGAAGCCGCAGGATTGTCAAAACCCACATTTGCATAACTCATTAAAATCCAACATTGTGGCCTATTCCCCATTCTGCCTCTGCTTCCTTGTAACAGGACAAACTTGAAAAGAGCTATCAGGAAAGACTGATAGAGAAGGATCAAACAACAGTGTTCGCAGATGGCTGAGCCATGGCCGTGCATTCCTGAGTCTTTCTGCTCGTCCACTGTATTTTCCCTCTCCTGCAAGCTAAATAAGGCCCTGCCGCTCACACCTCTCCAGGTGCTGGTATTGAAAAGGTCCAAGTCTCAGCATGATAACTGACCTCTGTGGTGAACAGATGGACAGTGCAATTACAAAAGAATTCAAATGAAGGGTTGCACTTTTGCATTATGTATCATGTACCAAATTAATGCTAAACCAATCAGCAAAGATAAACATTTACACATCACCACTGCACCACCCTTGAATCTGACAACTCATTTAACCCTACCCTAATTCTAAAACACCCTGCAATAATAATAATAAAAAACATCCCAGTCAACAAAAAGACCTAATCCCATCACATTCCCCTCCAGCGCCAGTCACTGCCTCACAGCCACACAGTCTCAGAGCCATGCATCAGAGCCACAGGGTTTGGAAAGTCGCCATCATCCTTTTGTCTAATTAAATCTGTTTTATGAGTAAAGAGCAGGAGCCCCAAGCAGAGAGCTGTGGGAGAGGCTGCTCCCCACGATTAGCCTGTGAGCTGGATTACCAAACCTTCACAATGACAGCAGTCAGGAAATTATGCTCTTGACACACAGGCGTGCTACATTAGGCTGGATCTGCTGAGCTTTATAAAGAAATGCCCACTTCACTTTATCCACAGCAAGAGACACTCTGCATTTATGCAACACCTCAGGTTAAGAACACACATTACCTTTAAACTGTGATATTTTAACACACCAAAATATTTTTACACAAACAATACAAATGTGTTAATTGGTATTCAAATCCTGCATTTACATTTGGCACATGCAGTATGGATAAATGGATCACAGACAACGGGAATAAATCTTCACCACCAGCGCTGGGTAAGACACGTGTGTGGTTCAACAAAGACACTGTAAATCAAATATAAAATTCAAATGCCCAAACATCCATCAAACTGCTCTTAACAGGAAAGCCTGTCACTCTTTTCCAAACTAATGACTCAATCCCGCCATTTGAATCTGTACTCACTGCTCCTTATGACACACCAGTCACTGGGTATCAAAGTGCTCCTAAAATTTACATTTTATAATAGCCAGACTGAAGGGATGGCCTTTGGGCTGTGGACTACACCACTATTTCTCAGCCTTTCTTGATGTTGATTCTGGAGCTGGTAAGTTTCTTATTGATTTTCTGGCAGAGGCCTTTGGCACAAGCTGTAGCTGGCTAATATACTTGGCTTTCAGCGGCCCCCGCAGAGCAGAACTCCTCATAAATCAAGCCCTCTGATAATAGAGAACGTTGACCTACTAATCTGTAATAAGCAGAGTGCTTCATTCTAAAGACAAGGAAATACACCCCCTGCTTTTTCCAATCTGACAAATGGCGCATCAGCAACCTTCCTGTTGGTGGCAGGATGCAATGGGGTGAAGATTAAAAAAAGGGGGAAAAGGGGGAGTGAAAGGGTGTGGCATAAACAGAGAGCATGCACCGATTTATCGGCCGAAGATCGGCATAGGCCGATATACGCCTTGTTGACTGCCACGGGCCTATCAGCGAATAAAATGCCATTCCCCAATGGCAGTGGCTGATGTTTTTCTGTTGTGTCACATCAATGTTGTGCAGTCTAAAAAGAAGGTTTCGAGACTACGGTGCCCCAGCAACATAGAAAACTTGTTTGGGATGAACAGAGATCTTCCTTTGGACGCTTTCAGGATGAGGGGAAGCAGTAAACTCCCTATTTTTCCTTTGATAATGCTACATTGTGATCAGCAAATCCCTGCTGAAATTGGCAGAAGGAGGGCTAGTTAACATTAGCTGTTAGCTGTGTCCCGAGCTAACAGTTTACAGAGGCTGCAATGAGTTATATTATAATACTGCAATGCGTGAGTCCTCCCCTTTAAGTTTCCCCTTCACTTTGATTGGGAGCCGGTGACCCTTCCGCTCCAGCGTGCCCCTGCAAAATTAGTTGTGGGCAGCTAATTGCAAGCTTGCCACGCTCTTCCCACCCCATTACTGCTGCTGAGGGCTATGACAGTGAGACTAAGGTGCTGTTTGTATTCAGGCTGGAGCTAACCAACAATAGCATTAGCTTCCCCCTGCTTCACCTGCACAGCACTGTGTGATGAGTATAGAGTACAGCTGTGTGTGTTTGTGCTTTATAATCACCACGAGGGCCGATTGTTTGGCCACTGTAGCTCGTGGCTCCAAGGAATGAAAACACAGTGTTGTCTCCCTGCTTGACCTAGCTCAGCTGCACTTTGTGAAGGAGGAGTGCCTTTGCCACTGCTGTTTGTGTTCCTTAGCTTGTTCCCTCATCGACTACTTTGTGTTTTGTTATTTTGTTAACTAGTCTTTTTTATTTCCTGTAATTCCTGATTTTCTGTGGCTCCTCTCTTTTTTGGTTAAAGTGGCTTGAATGGGGTTATTGGGTAGAGGTTCTTCTCTTCTTTTACGTGGGGATGTACTGCATGCTCTCTCATTGTTTGTGCCTTTCCTGTAGCTAACTGCATGTGAGTGACTATTTAATTGCATGTGACTTTGCTGTGGTGTTAACTCCTGTGTGGTTCTATTGTCTTGCATTGAGTATAGTGACCTGTGCAGGGTATTTCTTATAATACCGGTGGTGGTAAAGCACTCTGGAACCTCCCCCTCTCTTCCCTCCTCCTGTGGGTACCCTGGCACCCTTCCCCCCCGTACTGGCAATACTGTTGTAAAAATATTTTTAGACTTTATTGATGTAATAAAAGCATCTATTTTTCTATCCTGGTCTCTTTTGCAGCTTTTAGCAAAGTAGTAATTACTGTTAGATGTAAATAAAATGTATGCAGTTGAAACTTGCAAGTCACATCTCTGCTCCTTCCCTATGTAGAAGAACTTGTCTATTCTGTGAGAATTCTCTGGTTGAAGCTCCCAGAGGAGTATTCAAGGGCCTCAAGGGGCCTTTTAGTGCCCAGGTTACAATAAATTCAAACTCTATTCAGTAAAAATAAGTCTTGGGTGAAGGTAAAATATTACGTTATCATGATGTGTTCAAACGTAATCTTATAACATTAAGCTTTTGGTGAGAAACATGTAAAATGAGGTTATATTAAAGGTTGTTTCATAAATTGTATGACACAAAGGAAGCGTAATGAAATGGTCAATGACTTTAAAATATTTAAGTTATTTTTTATAATGAAGATGTCTTTGTTTATCTGGCACAAAAGTGGGAATAAATAACAACAAAAACAAATACTAACAGCAAAACGTCAGTATCAGCTATTAGCTAAAGTGTTATTTTAAACATTGGTATTGGCCCAGTGTTTTACCATCCCTAGAAGACATTGGGAGGAACATTAAGAAAGCCTGAACCTCTTAGGTGAGGTCCTGTTCCTTCTCCTCTGGCAAAAAGCCACAGCATGTCTTTTAATAGCAACATCCTTTTCCCATATTCAGGGAAATCACTGCAGCTTGAGGGATAAGTGTCACAGCCTCCAAAATGTCATGAAACATCAACTATACGCTGTCCTTTAAAAAGCAAATCGAGTAATACAATAATCTGTGAGCAGTGGCAATAGACAAATACGACAATAATTTCACTGGTCACACCGATATAAGTCTATTTCAACAATGTTCTAATGCAGCATCAGGTGTAAATCATGAGCCCACGCAATTTTAGGATTGATTTTAGCCTAAGAGTACCTTCCATAAAAGGCTGTATAAAGGAGTGAGGATGCAGCAGGTAAACCCTGCTTGGTTTCTCTTCAGAGTGACTATTTTTAACGCTGTCACTAGGTGCACCGGGGGTGTCTTCTCCTTATCATGGGTCCAAGGTGTCTGGCCTGCAGCAGAAAACATCTTGCAAATAGACGTGTGTGAAAATATAAAAACTTTGGCACTAATAAAAAGACTTCAGAAGTGTTACCTTAAGGGTGCTGGGCCTGTGCGTCAGAGATATTGTCATGAATCAGTCTCTCATGGAAGCTTTGCAGGATGTTTGTCGGTGGCTTTTACCTTTGATGGCACGATTCTTTTAATGGATCTTACAATAAATTAATATTTATATGCAATATAAGGTGAAGACTTTGTTTTGGAAACTAAACAAAAAATCCATTTCAAGTGAGAGATGAGAAACTATCATTCATGCTGTCTCATCTGTCACACACAAAGCTTTAGCTGGCAGAGCACGACACACGTGTGTCCTACTTATCAGACAACAGTTACTCCCAGGCTTTTGATGGCATCAGCTGAAGCAGAAAAGGCAAAAGGAAAAATGGATAGTCTCGCTGCCAGCACTCACTTTGCCTCTCATCTTTCGAACCCTACAAGTCCTTTTCATATTTTAAAAGGAGGCATTTCTACTAAAAAGCCACACACAGCCATGATAGAGAACTGGCAGGGACGGCCCTCTTGGATAAAGCAGGACGGACAGCAGTAAGTATGGCAGCTCATCCTGTCCAGTGGTGTTAAGGCCAAGCTATTTCTGTTTACCACAGCTATTAAGAGGAATGAATCTATGTTGTACACACAGCAGCAATCATCCACACTTGTCCCTTCCCCCCATCCAACCTCTACCCTTAGGCTCTTCCCCCTCTCTGGTGTCCACGAAATATGTGAGAAGTGTCCATTACATAAGAGGCACATCTCTCCTATTTCTATTTGTATTCTATTTTCCCACAATAATGTACCATTGGGGCTGAGTGTGTGGTAATCTGTCTCCGGGAAACCAAACTGAAGGCAGAAATAAGGAAAAAAAATAATGCCGACAGCCACTCAATCACTACAGAGATGAGTTGTGTTGTTTACGGAGAGTAAACAGAACGCAAAATCACCGTCCCCATTCTCATGCAAACAACTGTCAGCCAGAAATACTTTGTCTTTCATAGAAAGTGGGAATTTGCTATTGACAAAAATTGAATAAAGGGTCACATTATTTGAATAAATGTCCTGTTACGTATTTTTCAGATTTAATGTAACTGACTCTGTCTCCTGTTTAATAGGACCTCACATTATGAAAATATTAACATCAAACATGAAGCCTCAGGTAAAATGACTAGCATGACTGACATGGCACATTACTGAATTGTACCCACACTGTAAATATTGAAGCGCGGTGTTGTATCATTTGAGCCCGTTTAAACTGAGCATTATAATAACTACGAGAGAAGAATAGAAAGCCATTCTAGTTTTCACCATATCACAGATGGGTCTAACAAAACCCATCTACCAAATTATTAAAGGCATTAACAGCTAAAACTGTCTGCCAGGAAACCACACCAACCACACCGGGGAATGTGAGCTGCTCAGAGAGGAAAGTGTTACTGCACCTAATGTATAGAAAATGAAAAGGCTACACAGGGTATACAGCCACGTGTTCAGCAATGACCTGCAGGGCTGCACAAAGCAGGCACACACATGTGCCACTGCCACCCACATAAAATAAAGGGTGAATTGTTGAATTATATGGAGCCACAGATCTGTGAGAGAGCAGATGGCCTGAAAGGAAATGTCTGCTGCTCTAATGTACTGCACCGTGTTGTGTTGGACTTAATCCGTTTCACCTCTGCTTATTGGCATATCACAGGGCTTTGCCATCTCAGATCTCTCACGGGGGCTGGAGATTCCCTGGTCCCTGTTCTGTTATGGCAGCAGATCCCATCTCACTAATGCTGTTGCACAACCCTCAATCACGTTAATACATTTTCAGTGCTGCCGGTCTGCTGAAGCCGACTTCTCATGAGGCGTTATGTAATAACTCAGGCCACTCCGGTGGACGGATAGCAGCCACCACATAGCCTGCATTTTAGCGTGTTTTTTAATTTGTTTGAGACCTCTCAAAGTAGGTCAATAATTCAAATAGATTACATTAATTAACTGCACAAAGACCTCGGTTAGGAGTCACAGTTTAAAAAACCAATTCAAGCAAGCTCACCGTATATTTTTTTCTGCTGTGGGCACCTTCATCTATTATTCTACCACACTTGTAATTCATGTTCTTTGCCAAGAAATTAAATCAACAATGGAGTAAAATTCAGCCTATTGTGTACCGCATTATTAATCGAAATAAAAGGAGAGATGACAGCCTATATACAAAGCCAGATGACAGCCAGTCTCCAAGTTTTTTCCACCCTGTACACTACAGAAGACTATTCCACAAAGTAAAAACACAAGAAAGTACTAAAAATCAATGCTTGCATTGCTTGCACACTCCAAGCCAAAAAGGTACCCTTGACTGTGCAGGAATTAAAGAATAAACATCAAGTACAAGAACATTAACCTCATGACACAACAAATAGTGCTTTTCAATAAATAATAACTAGCAAATAAACTGTTTCATTAACTGTAATTGTACTATGTCATTTATATGCTCAAATGCCCCATGTGGCACTGCTACTTGAGGGGCAAACAAAGACATTCCTGACATGTATGTTACATATTACAGAATGTAAGGCAGCTTTTTATGGTACACAGAACTGTGTGTGCTGTGCTCTGCTATTGACATAAAAGCAAACCGTGTACCAACCTTACTAGAAAAACAAAAGCAGTGAGGAGCTTATTAAACACTATGAAACCTTGATTCATCAACCTAAAGTCTGATTTTTTTCTTCAGCTGCGTTTTTATAAATTTGCCCATGTATCATACTCTACTTTGACTACATCACCTATCACAATATCTAAATAGTTTGTACAGTATGCTCTCTGCCCTGTGTATTTGATTACAGTTTCAAGTTTGTCACATATGATTAATGTGTAGTTCAGTGTATTTTGCTACACTTAGGCTCTACATGGAGTTGAAACATGTGCACATGGATTAAAGTGTGCTGCTTCTCTGTCATTCTGAGGTGCCCTTACAAGTATTTTGCTGCTCAGCATCAGACATGAATAACAGAAAACTGGTGTGCCCTCATCGTGGTCCAGCAAAACCAAAATAATAATAATCACTCCTGTCAATTGAACATCAGGCAACTCAGCTGACAAAATTTCAGGGTATGAGCTAGAAGTCAGGAGGGAAAATGTTTCAAGGCCATAACATGTAAATGACAAGAAAAATGAAACAGCTTGCACTCACCGCTCCTGTGTGAGGCATGGGATTAAATCCACAAAGGTTGCATACAGTGTTCTTGCATTCAGTGCAGGTGTTGTAATTGGGAGGATCCTTGGAGCCCACGTTGAGTTCGACCTTACACAGTGGACAGGTGGACGGACCTGCTTTAGGAGCAACTGGGGTCACCTCTTTGGGTTTTGGAGGTTCTGGTGGAGCTGCTTTGGCCTGTGCTGATGGAGCAGGCTTGGCTTGTTGAGGTGGCTCAGCTTTCTGTGCAGCAGGTGGTTTAGTCTCCTTTGCAGGGGGCATCTTAGGAGAGACTGGAGGTGTAGCTTTAGGAGAGGCTGTAGCAGACATCTTACGTGGAGTAGGTGGTGTAGTTTTAGGTTCATCCTGAACAGCTGATGTTATCAATGTAGAGGCAGAGCTTAAGAAAGATGACCCAAAGCCAAACATCTTCCCAGTCACTGACTCAGCAGGCTTTGCAGCAGCAGGTTGTGTTTTAGGACCACCAAAACCAAAGAAGCCTCCTGATGCCTGTTTGTCAGGCTGAGCTGGTGGTGGTGCAGATTTGGCAGGAGGGGTTGCAGATTTTGGAGGCTGTTGTGGAGGTGGTTTTCCAGCTTCTTGTTTTGGAGGACCTGCCTTGACTTCTGGCTTTGAAGGTTGAGAAGGCTGCACTTGTGGGGTTTTACCAACAGGCTGCTGCACACCAGCCGTATCCTGCACTTTTCCTTGTTCAGTGCCCGGTAGGACCTGTGTCTTTTGAACAGAGCCTCGTCGTGGTGTCTCCGTCCTTTGGACTGCAGGCAGCACTGGAGCCTCAGCTTTGGGCATTTCTTTCTTCTGTGGAGTTGCTTGGATGACCTCATTTTTGACTGCTGTAGATTCTGTAGGCTTCTCCTTCTGGACTAATGTCTGCACATCCTTCTTTTCAGAGCCAGGAGGTGCAATGACCTTGCTTGGGGAGGGCTGTGGTTTCACTACAGGAGGTCCCGTGAGCTCAGATGCCCCTAGGGCTCTCTGCATCTGGCAATTCAGACAAAGCCATTCCTTTACCTGGAAAAAATGCGATAGAATGTGTAAGTCATTGCTGAAAACAAGCAGCAATGCAGTGTTTGGACAAATTACAGAGCAAATTTCAAGTGATTTCATCGCACACAATAAATTACTACTTCAAGCATCTTCATGTCTCGTGTATTGACTCACAGATCTATCAGCTATATCAACTATAATCACGTCTATTGTAAAGATCAAATCTGTTGAAATTCAATTAAGTCTTATGGGTCTGGTATTTATACTATAATTGGACAGAGTAAACCTGTTGTGCAAACTATGAGGTTACCAAACCTATGCAGTGACAATGTGCCATTATGTGGTAACAGTAGTTAAAAGGCTCCTATAAACATCAACATAAAAATTAATGTTAATCATTTAAACCTTGCAACCTATTGATCATAAAACAATATTAAAATGTCATAGCAAATCATGAATTACCGCAACCAGGGGCATAAACATTGTTGAACAAATCGGTTAAATGCTGATTTGAATAAAACAATAAATAAAATGAGATTAAAGCAAAGACACTTGTGGGAATAGTGATTTACCTCTGCCACCGTTGGCATTGTATTAAATCCACACTGGTTGCAGACAGTCGTCTTGCACTCTGTGCAAGTGTTGTAGTTGGGCGGTTCTTTGGAGCCCATGTTGAGGTTGGCCTTACAGAGTGGACAGATGGATGGAACCACCTTTGGAGCACCTTGGATGTCTGTTGGTGCCTTGGGGGTCTCTGATGGAGCTTTGTCCACTTTGGTTTGAATTGCTGAGGGAGTCTTTTCCGGCTGTGGTTTCTCTGGTTTCTTTTCCTCTGTTTTCTGGACAGCAGGTGGCTTGGTGTCCTTTGCAGGTACAGTTTTAGGAGAGGCCGGTGGTGTAGTTCTAGGGGAGACATTGGCTGTAGTGGACATCTTTCGTGGAGTTGGTGGTGTAGGCGTAGTTGATGGAGCAGGCTTGGCTTGTTGAGGTGGCTCAGCTTTCTGTGCAGCAGGTGGTTTGGTCTCATTTGCAGGGGGCATCTTAGGAGAGACTGGAGGTGTAGCTTTAGGAGAGGCTGTAGCGGACATCTTACGTGGAGTAGGTGGTGTAGTTTTAGGTTCATCTTGGACAGCTGAGGTTATCAAAGTTGATGCAGAGCTTAAGAAAGATGACCCAAAGCCAAACATCTTCCCAGTCACTGACTCAGCAGGCTTTGCAGCAGCAGGTTGTGTTTTAGGACCACCAAAACCAAAGAAGCCTCCTGACTCCTGTTTAGCAGGCTGAGCTGGTGGTGGTGCAGATTTGGCAGGAGCGGTACCAGCCTTTGGAGGCTGTTGTGGAGGTGGTTTTCCAGCTTCTCGAGCTGGTGGTGGAGCAGACTTCGCTGTAGAAGTCACAGCTTTTGGAGGCTGTTGTGGGGGTGGTGTTCCTGGAGGAGTAGACTTAGCAACAGAAGTCACAGTTTTTGGAGGCTGCTCTATGGGTGGCTTCACTGCCTCTGGGCCTGGTGGAGGAGCAGGCTTAGGAGTAGAGGTCACAGCTTTCGAGGGTTGTTGTGGGGATGGCTTTCCTGCCTCTGGGCCTGGTGCAGGTGCAGACACAGCAGGAGAAGCCACAGCTGTTGGAGGCTGTTGCGGAGGTGTATTTGGTTGTCCTTTGGGCGTCTCTCCAGAAGGCTTTGGTGAAGCCGGTGGAACATCAGTCTTTGTGGTAGTGGGTGGAACAGTTTTGTCAGGCAATGAAGCAGCTGCAGGGGTAACTTTCTTCGCTGGTGCACCAACGGCTGGGGCTTCAGTTTCTTTGGTTGTGGCAACATCAACAAGTTCATTTTTGGGTGCAGCTGGTTTAGGGATGTCTTCCTGAGAGGTTGACAGTGGGGTCTCTTTCTTCTTCTGTATAGTGTCAGGGACCTCTTTGCTTGGGGAAGGTTCAGGTTTTATCATGGGGAGGCCTAGAGGTTCAGAAGCTCCAAGTGCTCTTTGCATCTGGCAGCTGAGACAAAGCCATTCCTTTGTCTGCAAAACAAAAACAGAATATGAGTAACACTATGTGCATCTGTTAATAACAAACTCTCAAAACAGCACTCTGTTGAATTGGTCCATTAATTACTTTGTTTTACTGGAAATGACAAAGATATTGGAAAAACAAATTTCAATTTCCACTAATTAAAATGATGTGGGTACAAGGAAAAGTCAGCTTACAACAAACAATTTTAAAGTCCTTTGTATTTTAAAATTATCAACCAAAAACTAAACCTGTGACTCAATGGCTGATGTATGGAGAAAAAACAAAACAGCTTCCTAAACTCTTAGCTGACCAATGAATGAGGAAATTCATACTACATGAAGTTAGGTATTTAGTCATTTAATTACCTCCTTTAGACTTGGCATAGGACTAAATCCACATTTGTTGCAGACAGTGGTTTTGCATTCAGTGCAGGTGTTGTAGTTTGGAGGATCTTTGGAGTCCATATTAAGTTCCACCTTACAGAGTGGACATGTAGACTGGACCCCTTTAGGAGCGGCTTGGGAGGCTTCTGGTTTCGCAGGCTCTGATGGACCTTTGTCCACTTTGGCCTGTTCTGATGGAGGAGCCTTGGCCTGCTGAGGTTGGTCTGGTATCTTTTCTTGAGGTGGTTTCTGAACAGCAGGTGGTTTGGCCTCCTTGGCTGAAGTCATCTTCAGAGAAACTGGGGGGCTGGACTTTGGAGAAATCTTACCAGAGACTTGCGCTGGGGCAGACATTTTGCGGGAACTTGGTGGTGTTGTGCGGGACTCCTCCTTAACTGCAGATGATATCAAGGTGGAAGCTGAGCTGAAGAGGGATGAACCAAATCCCATCATCTTCCCAGTCACAGCTTCAGGTGTTATTGAGGCAGCACGCTGTGATTTAGGACTACCAAAGCTGAAGAAACCTCCTGATTCTTGATTTGTTTGCTGTGATGCTGGAGGAGCAGATTTGGCAGGTGATGTTTCAACAGCGTTTGATTCTTTGTTTAGGGCTGTTGGGGGCTGCACTTTATCAGAGGATTTGACTGGCTCATCAGCTGATTTCTTAATTGTTTCTGCCTTGTCCTCTTTCTTCTCTGATACCTCTTTAGCTTTAGGAGAACTTGGTGGAGTTGCATCCTTTATCTTCTGGAGAGAAGTTTCAATATCCTTATTGACAGGAGGAGCTTGAGCAGGAAGTGGTTTGTTGAGGTCTGAAACTACAGCTGCCCCCTCTTTGACTGGAGGTGCAGTGGGGATAGGAGCCTTCTTGGTAGGTGGTGAAGCAGTCTCTACTTTTGTTGGGGCTGAAACAGGACCTGGGATCTCTTTTGCAGATGGTGAGGCAGTGGTCGATGTTTTAATAATATCCATTTGTACTGAGGGTTTAGTTTCTTCTTTCTTCTGATCTTTTTCTGGCACTTCTGCCTTTTGTGTGGAAATAATGTCTTTCTTTTGATTGGCAGCAGCGTCTTTCTGGGCAGCAGCAGGTGTGGGCACTTTCTTGGGTGATGCTTGGGGTTTCACCAGCGGAGGCTCTTCTGATTCGGCTGCTTTGAGAGCTCTTTGCATCTGACAAGTCAGACACAACCACTCCTTCATCTAAGGGGAAAAACATATTTATTTAGTAAATGTGACAGCACAACAAAAGGCAGTATGGATAAATTTGTATATTTTGTTTGAGGCACACCACATCATCACTTTTAAAGCGCCAATATATATTTTAATGTTAAATATAACCTATATAAAACTGTCAATATTATATGAAATTAACATCATTAATACACGTCTTTACTTACATCTGACACATTTGGCATAGGGTTAAATCCACACTGGTTACACACAGTGTTCTTGCATTCAGTGCAGGTGTTGTAGTTAGGTGGATCTTTGGATCCCATATTGAGTTCAACCTTACAGAGTGGACAGGTAGACTGGCTTGGTTTGACAGTGACCTGGGAGGCTGCTGCAGCCTTTGGAGGCTCTGATGGAGCTTTGTCCACTTTGACCTGTGCAGAAGGAGTTGTCTTGGTCTGCTGGGGTTGTTCTGGCTTTGTCTGCAGTTCTTTCTTCTGGGCAGCAGGAGACTTGATCTCTTTTGCTGGGGACAACTTGGGAGAAACTGGTGGAGTAGTCTTAGGCTGGTCCTGAACAGCTGAGGTTATCAAAGTGGATGCAGAACTGAAGATGGAAGAACCAAAGCCGAACATTTTCCCAGCCGCTGACTCTGCCGGCTTTGCAGCATCGGGTTGAGTTTTACCACCTCCAAAACCAAAGAAGCCTCCTGACTGTTGCTGTGTTGCTGCTGTGGCATTACTCTGCTTACGTTCAGTTTGCCGCATTTGGTCTGGTGATTTAGGAACTGGTGATTTCTGCGGCTCCTGTGGCTTTTTCTGAGCAGGAACTGGGCTAGGTTGCTTTTGACCCTCTGGCTTAGTAGCAGCCTCAGCTGTAGTTGGCTGTGCTGTTACAGACGGTTTCCTCAGAGGTGAGACTTTCTTTTCAGGTTCAGCTGGGTTGATGATGTCTTTCTTTTGGGGCTTTGCAGGTATCTGAGAGTTGACAGAGGCCACTCCTTGGGGCTGTGTTGCTCCTAGAGCCCGCTGCATCTGGCAGGTGAGACACAGCCACTCTTTTACCTAAAAAAAAAGAAGCAAAAAGACAAAAAGGTTCAATTATAAATTGTTTAGTAATTAGCATATACTGTAATTGTTTTTTAATTTATGTAAGGCAATGAGTATTTTTCTGTTATATGTCAGCAGCTGTTATAAATCTAGTAACAAAGAGTGAATGGGGATTTCAGTGCTTAATGTTCCCAGAAAATAATGAATGTAGACATGCATAATTTCAGCACAATGAAGAGCCAGCAAGGGACACTTTCAAATGAAAGTGAATGTGCTGTAATTCTTTACAGTCTATCTGCAGTCAACTGTGAAAGAAATTGTTGTAAGAAATTTATGTTTTCTCAAGTCTTACCGCTGTTTCATTTGGCATAGGGTTAAATCCACACTGGTTACAGACAGTGTTCTTGCATTCAGTGCAGGTATTGCAGTTAGGTGGATCCTTAGAACCCACATTGAGTTCAACCTTACAGAGTGGACAGGTAGACTGGCCTGGCTTAACAGCGTTTTGGGAAGCTGCTGCAGCCTTTGGAGGCTCTGATGGCATTTTGTCAATTTTGGCCTGTCCTGGTGGAGGTGTCTTGGTCTGCTGGGATGGCTCTGTTTTCTTCTGCTGCTCCAGCTGTTGGGCACTAGGTGACTTGACTGTTTTTGCAGGAGACATCTTGGGAGAAACTGGTGGAGTAGTTTTAGGCTGATCCTGAACAGCAGATGTTATCAAAGTGGATGCAGAACTGAAGATGGAAGAACCAAAGCCGAACATTTTCCCAGCCGCTGACTCTGCAGGCTTTGCAGCATCGGGTTGAGTTTTACCACCTCCAAAACCAAAGAAGCCTCCTGACTGTTGCTGTGTTGATGCTGTGGCATTACTCTGCTTACGTTCAGTTTGCCTATTTGTCACCAACTCTGAAGGCTTTGCAGCATCAGGTTGCTTATCTCCAGGCTTCTTCGGTCCTGTCTTCTGTCCTTCCTGTTGTGTTTTCTGATCAGGTGCTGGACTGGCCTGTTTCAATGGTGCAGTAGGAGCCTCAGGTTTGCCTGTCTGCACTGATGGTGTAGATGGTTTTCTATGTGGTGAGGCTGCTTCTGAAGGCTCCTTCTTTTGTAAAGCAGGGCTTGGACTGTCCTTCTTTTCAGGTGCAGTTGGTTTGGAAGAATCCTTCAGCTGGGCTGCAGCAGGTGAAGGAACTTTACTGGGTGATGTTTGGGACTTCAGTGTAGGAGGACCCAGTGGCTCAGATGCTCCAACTGCTCTTTTCATCTGGCAGTTAAGACATAGCCACTCTTTTACCTAAAATAAAGTAGACACAGATTATGTGTTGCTTTGGAATTTCACAGTAATTCACAACAACTCGAGTCTTAAGAGAACTCAAAACTACAGGTCAATGAGGTAATTGTAAAAGGGTCACAGATCAATAAACCAATATAATTTCAAATATGTTGACTCCAATTATGGTGTAAATGCATACAATATGTAAAAAATAGGCTATTCGTTATGTATTCCTTCGCTTACCTCTCCGACAGGCATCGGGTTAAATCCACATTGGGTACAGACAGTGGTCTTGCACTCAGTGCAGGTGTTGTAGTTTGGAACATCCTGAGAGCCGATGTTAAGCTCGACCTTACACAGAGGACAGGTGGTCTGGCCTGCATTAGGAGATGTTTTGGGGACTGATGCTGCCTTTGGAGGCTGTAATGGAGCTTTGTCGTCTTTGCCCTTGTGGGACTCTTCTGGTTTCTTCTCCTGCTCTGGTTTCTGAACAGAAGTTTTGGGCTCTCTTGCTGGCGACATTTTGGGAGAAACTGTTGGTGTACTTTTTGGAGAAACCTTAGGAGCAACAGACATCTTGGGAGAGACTTGTGCTGGTGCTGACATCTTACGAGAGCTTGGTGGGGTAGTACGTGATTCTTCCTGAACAGCGGATGATATCAAAGTGGATGCTGAGCTGAAAATGGAGGAACCAAAGCCAAACATCTTCCCAGTCACAGACTCTGTTGTTTTGGACTCATCAGGCCCTTTTTTAGGACCACTTGAGCCAAATAGATTTCCTGACTCCTGCTTTGTATCTGGGGTGACTTTACTCTGTTTTGGTCCAGGTTGACTTGCCTGGTCAGTTGGTTTCTGAGAACCTGGTGCCTCCTGGATATCCAGAGGAGTTTTCTGTCCAGGAGTTGGGCTAGCCTGTGTGTTAGGTTCTGGTCCTTTAGCAGCCTTAGTTGCTTGTGTCTTCTGAGGAGACCCCGGTGTGGGACTCCCCTTCTTTTGAAGTGTATCAGGCACTGGAGTCTCCTTCTTTAAAGGTGTGTCAGATTTCAATGACTCCTTCTTTAGAGTTTCCCCTTGATTAGGACCCGTTTTGTTGGCTGCATTTTGAGGTTTCATTGGAGGTCCTGTGAGTTCAGATGCGCTAAGAGCTCTCTTCATCTGACAGTTCAGGCATAACCATTCTTTAACCTGTAAAAAGAAAATACATCAAATAAGAATATGAAACATGCACAACGCCTCCATGCAGTCACTTTACAATGTCAAAATATGTACTTTATAGAGTTCATGGTGTATTCCTGTTCAATTATTGGCTGTCATATGTTACTTTTACCCTTCATAAGTTTGTATAATATTGTAATTTCCAAGTAAATTTGGTAGTCATCGTTGCTCTTATTACCTCTGATACATTTGGCATTGGATTGAATCCACACTGGTTACAGACAGTGTTCTTGCATTCGGTGCAGCTGCTGTAGTTGGGAGGTTCCTTGGAGCCAATGTTGAGTTCCACCTTACAGAGCGGACAGGTAGATTTGCCTGCATTGCAAACAGCTGGGGAACCAGCTGCATCCTTCGGAGGCCCTGATGGAGCTTTTTCTACTTTGGCTTGGTGTGATGGAGAGGTCTTGGGCTCTAGTTTCTTCTCTTGCTCTTGTTTCTGAGAAACTGGAGATTTAGGTGCCTTTGCGGCTGCCATCTTGGGGGAAACTGGTGGTGTCGTTTTGGAGTCTGTGTTTATTAAATTGGATGCAGAACTGAAGATGGAGGAACTAAAGCCAAACATTTTTCCACCTAGTGATTCAGCAGGCTTTGAAGCCTCAGGTTGAGGTTTAGGACCACCAAATCCAAAGAACCCCCCAGATTCCTCTTGTGTAGTTGAGGTAGTATTACTCTGCTTACGTCCAGTTTGACTTGTCTGGTCTGGTGGTTTCTGAGGACCTGTCTTTTGACTCTCCTGTGGAGTTTTCTGACCAGGAGCTGGGCTGACCTGTTTCTGACTTTCTGGCCCTTTCGTGAGATCAGATTTTGCTGGCTGCCCTGCTGCTGGTGTTGATGGTTTCCTCTGAGGAGAGCCTGGTGCAGAGGTCTCCTTAACTTTAGATTCAGCAGGTGTTTGAATGTCTTTCTTTTGAGGTTTATCTAGTGGGGGGGTGTCCTTATTTATGGCATTGGCAGGAGCAGGGACTTTATTTGGTGAGGCCTGTACTTTCATCAAGGGAGTTCCTGGAGGCTCAGATGCTCCTAGTGCTCTCTGCATCTGGCAGTTGAGACATAACCACTCCTTCACCTATATTAGAGCAAACAGTTATTAGTAAAATTTTAATCAGTTTTGTTTTATGATTAAAGTGTTTTACATTTAGCAATATATTAATGACATTATTAATAAAAATATATTCTGTAAAAACCATTGTACAAGTAACTTCTCTGTAATCTGCAGTGCTCTTTTCTTACCTCTTTAACATTTGGCATGGGGTTAAATCCACATTGGTTGCAGACAGTGTTTTTGCACTCTGTACAGGTGTTGTAGTTGGGAGGATCTTTAGAGCCCACATTGAGTTTGAGTTTACAGAGAGGACAGGTAGACTGGCCTGCTTTGGAAACAACTGGGGAAGCTGCTGCTTTCTTTGGCGGCTCTGATGGAGGACCCTTGGCCTGCTGGGGTTGTTCTGGTTTCTTGGCAGTGGGTGGTGTGGAGTCCTTTGCAGCAGGCATTTTAGGAGAAACTGGTGGTGTAGTTTTGGGTTCATCTTGAACAGCTGAGGTGATCAAAGTGGATGCAGAACTAAAGATGGAGGAACCAAAACCAAACATTTTCCCAGCTGCTGACTCTGCAGGCTTTGCAGCATCCGGCTGACTTTTAGGACCACCAAAACCAAAGAACCCTCCTGACTCTTGCTTTGTAGCTGCTGTGGCATTTCCCTGCTTTTGTGCAGTTTGGCTTGTCTGGTCTGGTTGTTTCTGAGGACCTGTCTTCCGGCTCTCCTGAGGTGTTTTCTGACCTGGTACTGGGCTGGCCTGTTTACTGTCTGGTCCTTTAGCAGCTCCAGCCTTGGCTGGTTGTGCTGCAGGTGTAGATACTTTCCTCTGAGGCGAACCTGGTGCAGAAGTCTTTTGTAGTGCATTGACCGAAGATGTGTCCTTTAGAGGTTCAATTCCACCGGCAGCTCGTTTCACCTGACAGTTTAGGCAAAGCCACTCTTTTCCCTTAAAAAACACAACAAAGAAACAAATTATGCAGGTACATATTTTAATAATAACAAATCAGAATGAAGGCTCTATACTTAAAAAGGCTAGGAGCTGAGGTGCCCTATTCTGAACAGAAACACACACACAAAATTATGGAATACTGTAAGCAGACTCTGTGGATGGCTACAGCAATTTAGATGAAAACAGGACTGGGTAACTCCAAATATTGGGACTAATGAGGCATGTGTAATCTTGATAAGCTGCATGATGTGAGAAACACACCACACAGCTTACTCCTTGTTTATGCTTTTAGTAACATCCACTATTTACTACAGTATTCAAGAAAAGTGCATATCTGATGTTTGTTTTTAATTAAATGTCTTTAATTTAATCAACTAATTCTTCCATCACAAAAATGCCAGCTTATAAAAAAGTAAGCCAAGTGACAGTCCTGCCAATGTTCTAGTGGTTTAGACTACACATGTTAAAACATCCACTTTCACAGAGTGCTTGCAAAATGCACAAAATGATCTCTCCATCCTGATCTTGGTTCACTACTGTTTTAGCCATTAGTTTAAGCAGTATCACACGATCAAGTAGCCTTGGACTGTCCTTGGCAAGGTAGCCTACTAACTGTGCATTGAATTACAGAGTCAAGTGTCAAGTCCTCTGTGCTTCAGTATGCCATGTCCATTTACCTTGTATTTGGTATTCCCTACAAGACAATCCCCATGAGGTGCGTGTGTGTGTGTGTGTGTGTGTGTGTGTGTGTGTGTGTGTGTGTGTGTGTGTGTGTGTGTGTGTGTGTTTGTGCACACAGCTTGCATACAGCTTTGAAAGTGAGGCTTTCTGTCACTAAACTCCAGAAACAGTATTTAACACTGTCAACAACAAGGTGATAAACTGCTTTCCAAAAATCATAGATCAATTTTCTAAAACCATCATGCCCCCCCAATAAAACATATTTTATTCATAGCGCTCCTTTTTTACAAAGAGCTATGAGACTATAGGGAAAACAGGTGTGTGCAGTTGCTTATGTATGCGAGTGTTACTCTCATCTGCCAGGTCTGGCCAAAGGTTCTGACACATAGCCGTCTCACTGTTTAGTGACCAAAGGCACTGTGTGTAGGATATAGGGGTGGGAATCTTCAGAGGCTCCATGATACGATATTATCATGATACTTGAGTCATGATACAATATTATTGCGATTTTAAACATGTTGTGATATGCTGGGTACTGCAAGAAAAAATATTGCCACATATTGCAATTGGTACTTGTTTTCAACTGCAAATAATGTCCCCAAAGGAAAACTTTGTCAACATCTGGTTAATCTAGTAAGATAAAGTTTTTTGTCTGTTTATCTCACTTCAGTCATTTTGCAGCAAAATGTATGTAGTGGACTGAAAAAACAACTGATCATATTATTCAAGTTTAATTTGCATTTGTAATACTAATAATTAATATCATTAAAAAATAGATACTTGGCACTGTGTAACGATGCGATGTTGCCACACAAAAATATCGCAATACTTTGCTATATTTTCCCCCCACCCCATGAAAATAGCTTCACAACTCTGCAATTTTAGTCTGAGGCATTTGTCTGGGACATTTAAAGCAATAACAGGTCTGACCAGAAAGACAAATACCCCTCAAATTTCATGAGAAAAAAAAAAGTATTTTTACTACAGGCCTCTGTCACAAGCTAGACTTGAACTCTGTAACCTGAAAATGACTGTTGCCATGTCGTCTGTTCATGTAAATGAGTTTTGACATTGGGGAATAACACTCCAAACAACCACTCTAAACATCAAAAGAGAAATTAACAGCTTCAAGGAGCTTAATTCACAAATATCATGAGCATGCTGCAGTTCTGAATCTAAGGAATGAACACTTTGGAGATATTTTTGGCCATACTGTAATTGAACTGAATCAGGAAACAGGAACTATATCAGGAAACAAAAGCACCTTTCTTCCAAATGTATAAATTGATGTGGTGATGAATTTAATCGCTGAGATCAAACTTTTGTTTCTTCAATTCCTCTTTCATTCGTTACTTAATTTAATCAATTCCACATGTGTCTTACCTCATTGACATTTGGCATGGGGTTAAATCCACACTGGTTGCAGACAATGCTTTTGCATTCAGTGCAGGTGTTGTAGTTGGGAGGATCCTTTGAGCCCATATTGAGCACCACCTTACACAGCGGACAAGTGGATTGACCTCCTTTAGGAACATTGTGGGAGGCTGCCGCTGCCTTTGGAGTTTCCGATGGCGCTTTGTCCGCTTTGACCTGTCCTGCTAGATTCGCCTTTGCCTGCTGCGGTTGCTCTTGTTTCTTGTCTTGCACTGGCTTTTGGACAGTCGCTGGTTTGGTCTCCTTTGTAGACTGCATTTTGGGAGAAACTGGTGGTGTGGTTTTAGGCTCATCCTGAACAGCTGAAGCTATCAAAGTAGATGCAGAGCTGAATATGGACGAGCCAAAACCAAACATCTTCCCAGTCACCGACCCTTCGGGCTTTGCAGCTTCAGTTTTAGCACCACCAAAGCCAAATAAACCCCCTGACTCCTGCTGGGCGCTGCTTTGCTTGCGTCCAGTTTGACTGGTCTGGTCTGGTTTTTGAGACCCTGATGTTCGCTGGGTCTCAGGTGTCATTTTCTGAACAGGAGCTGGACTGGCCTGTTTTTGACTTTCTGGTCCTTTGGCAGCTTCACCCTTGGCTGGCACTTTTGCTGATGTAGACTGCATTTTCTGAGGTGAACCTGGCGCTGACGTCTCTTTTTTGACAGGGGCAGCAGGAGATGGTGTCTGGTTTTGAGGAGCAGGAACTTTGTTGGGCGTCGGCTTTTTCATGGAAGGTCCCGATGGTTCAGGAGCTCCTTGAGCTCTCTGTATCTGGCAGGTAAGACAAAGCCACTCACGTCCCTAGACAGAAATAAAAAGATACATACATTTTCACATTGATTACATATTAATGCACAAAATTAGTGAAGTGGAGTCGCAAATAAACAACCTATAACAATGAACTTAAAGGTATATTACGCGGACTTTACCCTAAAAAAACAATGTCTATACAACGTATACACCTGCTTGAAGTATCAGACAGCATATTGTTCTGCATAGACCCTGCAGAAAAATATACTTTTGGATGTGTAATCCCGACAGTGCGCAGGTGAGGTCAGGGCTTAATAAAAAGGTGGCTATCAGCTGCCAGACTGTAAGCAGCAGGCATCAAGAGACACAGTGCCAAATAAACACAAATATAGCGAAGAGTGAATTTAGGGTTGTTTTTTTAGTTTCACAACCACTAACCAACAATCCTGCATATTATACCTTTAACCACCAATCTAGTCATGCTTGTCTGTACAATCTAGTCATCACAAAAATCACTGTTATTTCATTTCAATTCAAGACAGGCAGAGAAAATGTTTCTTTTGCATAATTAGTATATATCTTAGTAGTAATGCAGTGTGCAGTGTGTAATTGCAAATCTAAATCATATATGCAGTAAAGCTTCATGGATAATGAACTTTCATCAATTAAGACTGCACTAAATATTAAAACTGTTTTAAATTGTCAGAGAACTGTATTATTAGCAAAAGGTATTTAATATTATTATACTGTACAGACTTGAAATAGCATTTTAAAAGCACACTCATAAGAATATATAACACAAATGACACATAGGCAAAATTCTAAGCCTGTACTTACATCAGAATCTGGCGGGCTGAAGCCACACAAGCTGCACACTTGAGTTTTACACTGTGTACAGGTTTTATGGTTTGGTGGTTCCTTGGTGTGCATATTAAGTTCTGTTGTTTTACACACTGGGCAAAGGGACTTAGCTACTGCTTTTGCCTGAGATCCAGCTTTAGTTGGTCCCGGTGATGAAGATCCCGCCCGTGACAGGTCAGGTGTACCAGGTCCCTTAGGCCCTTGTTTCTGAGGCCCAGGTTTATCAGACGACTGCTGCTGGGGTGTAGTCCTGATGCCTTGCTGTTGCTGCCCCACCTTAGATGAGCCCTGTTGTTGCTGCGCAACTTTAGGGGAACCCTGTTGTTGCTGTGAAAGTTTAGGTGAGCCCTGTTGTTGTTGTTGTTGCTGTTGTCCAATTCTTGGTGACCCCTGTTGTTGCTGTCCTACTTTAGGTGACCCTTGCTGTGAGCCAGCCTTTGTGGGCTGTTGCGCCCCAGTCTTTGCAGGTTGTTGCTGCTGTGCACCAGTCTTAGCAGGCCCTTGCTGTTGCATCCCTGTCTTAGGCGGAGCCTGTTGTTGTGACGCTGCCTTTGGAGATCCTGGCTGAGCTCCACTCTTAGTCACAGTCGGCTGTTGAGCTCCAGGCTTGGGTGAACCTTGCTGTGGTGGGCCCTTAGGTTGATTTTTTTGCGGCTCTCCTTTAAGCTGGCCTTCAGGCTGTGTCCCTGCCTTTGGAGCAGCTTGTTGTCCACCAGGCTTGTTTGGGGGTCCGGCCTGTCCATTCCCTTGCAGCTGTGGAGATCCTTGTTTAGGGGGAGGCTGGCCCTTTTGCACAGGGGGGCCCTGGCCTGATTTTTGGGCTCCCTGCTGCTGTTGAGGGCCTTTGCCAAGGCCTGCTCCTGGCTGCTGTTCTCCAGATGGCTTCACCCCCTGCTGGGAAGGTGCTTTCTTATCCCCCTCCCCTTCATCTCCGAACAAACCAAACTTATTCACAGCAGAGGACACAGCATTAAGGGGGTTGGCCCCGCTAAGGAATTTGGAGGAGAACATAGTGGGGTCTTCGTCCTCCTCCTCTTCCTCCTCCTCCTCCTCCTCGTCCTCCTCGCAGGAGCTGGAATCTACAGGACTGTCGGAGTCAGAGCAGGAGCTGTCTCCTCTCTGTCCTGGCTCTCCCGCAGAGGCCTGGAGGGGGGCTGGGGCCGGAGCTGTGGAGAGGGCATCTACAGCCCCGATGCTGCTACTGCTGCTGCTGCTGCTGCTGCTCCCTGGGCTCTCCTCTGGCTCAGCATCTACATCAGATTTCCTAAATGCACAAGAAACAGACAAAGAGGAAGTGTGAGATGACAGAGAACAAGACAAGAGGGAGGGATAATGAAAGAGAGCGTGAGGATTTGTGAAGCACATTTGCAGTAGTGTCTGAGCTAATATGCTGTCTGGTAAACAAAATAAAAAGCTGCTGCTGCAACACCATCCTAAAGTGTAATGGATGCAGAGGAAACATGATATCACTCATCCGCTATGGTGGGTTTTTAATCCTGTTTATTGATACAGAATTAAAATCTTTAAAAGGCTCCATGTGCATAATATCATATGGGTAACTCAGCCATGTCTAAATCCACAAACTGCACATTTTACAATAGAGGAATTTACATTAGAAAACACTGTAAATGTTAATAAACTGCGTCTTTGACACACCACAGTGCTTGATAAATAAAATTTACTCCCACCCCGGATGAAACGATGATCATTTGCATAGCAATCGTCGCCTCTATATGGAGAAAGCCATTAATGATTCAGCCACACTTTGATTTACTCCGCTCCGACTGTTGCTTTCAGGACCATGGAGAGGGTCAGAGCCGCTCTGTTGATCACAGCGTACACAAACCTCAGAGATCCCTTTCAGCCAGCAATACAATACAGAGCAATGTGCAACACAGGAGGCGGATATCGCTCTCAATACACCCGGCTACTATAAATCCCAATTCAAATGACCATTCAAGGTGGACTTACTATTTTTCTCCCACCTTAAAAGAATTCGACTTTCTCTGCTAACCGCATCCTCGGGGTTTCCGTGTCATTCATCACCAGAATAGCACCCAGTGTCGGGGAGTGAGAAATCTCATGCAGGACATGTTTTACAGCAGCGAGACGAGTAAACACAGGAAATCTAGCGCGCTCTCTGGAGAAACTGCAGGCACATCCGGGTAGGGGCCCATCAAATAATGCATGGCAAGTGAATACTGATACTTTTCCTTTATAAAAGCAACAAAGAGGGCTGCACAGCTCTGAGATAAGCTGTTATTTTTATACATAACAGCTGAATTGAACGTGTAGGCTACTACGCTCAGCCCACTGGCAGCAATGGTTCACCCAAAGGCGGTTAAGTGGGATGCATCCACAGCGTTTTACCGTGATGAAAAAGCAGCATGCATTACCACTGTAACATGTTAGTCCGCAAAGGGTACGAGGTGATGACAGCTCCGTGCACACTAGTGAGCGGAGATAGAAAAAAAAACACATTATCACCTATTTGTGTGCCCTTGACCAGGAGTCTGTTCAGATATCGGGAAAGTCTAAATGTTGTACAATCCGGAATGATTTGAATGCATCATAAATCAGCGAGGAAACCCATCAAAAGCCATGTCATCGGTGGCATCTCCCGAAATACCATCTGTTCTCCGCTCCGTGTCCCCCCTTACTCATCTCCTCCCATCCTGCAGCCGAGCATCCTTCACCCTCCACGGTCACAATGTCAAACGCTGAGGCGCGGCATTCCAGTGAAGGCGAAGGGGAAACCGTACCTTCAACAAACAGCAGATCTGCCTCCCTGTCCTCGCCCCAAAGCTCCCTCGGATATCCCCCCACGTCCGTGACTGTCTGATCGCCGAGGGATGGAGGGCACAGGGCAGCAGATAGAGAGCGATCAGCATCCACTCCGCCTCCCACACCAGTGCGCAGGCGCCGCATCTGACAGGTGATCACAATATATATCACGCACGGAAATTGAAATTAAAGGGGACAGGGCGATTTATTTCCCCCGGAGTCACGTGTTATCGGCGTCGAAGACCTTAAGATTTACCATCCTGCGTGATAGGTTGCACATTTTCTCAGCGTCAGTGACATATTTGAAATGTCACTGCAGTGATCATGAGGAGTATACAGGGCTAATGTGAGTTTAGCCCCAAGTGTGCTGAGCCATAAGAGGGATATCACTTTGAATTCCATTTCATGATAGCCTATAAAACACCACAATCTATTGTGATTATTTTCTGTTTTATAGTGTACACTGGAAATACACCCACTGGTGCACTTTATTAGGTGAAACTGCTCCTTAACATGGATAGCCAATCAATCATGTGGCAGCAACTCAATGCATTTAGGCATGTAGACATGGTCAAGATGACCTGCTGAAGTTCAAACCGAGCATTAGGATGTGGAAGAAAGGTGATTTAAGTGACTTTGAACATGGCATGGTTGTTGGTGCCAGACGGGCTGGTCTGAGCATTCCAGAAACTGCTGACACACACAACCATCTCTAGGGTTTACAGAGGATGGTCCAAAAGACATAAAGTATCCCATAAGCGGCAGTTCTCTGGGAGAAAATGCCCTGTTGATGCCAGAGGTCAGGCAGGTCAGCTCAAGATGATAGAAAGGCAACAGTAACTCAAATAACCACTTGTTACAACCAAGGTCTGCAGAAGACCATCTCTGAACCAACAACATGTCGACCCTTAAAGCAGTCGGGCTACAGCAGCAGAAGACCACATCTAGAGCCACTCCTGTCAGTTAAGAGCAGGAAACTGAGGCTACAATTCACACAGGCTAACCAAAACTGGACAAAAGAGGATTGGAAATGAGTTCACTGTACTCCAGTGGTCTCCACAGTCACCAGATCTCAATCCAATAGAGCACCTTTGGGATGTGGTGGAACGGAAGATTCACATCATGGATGTGCAGCCGACAAATCTGCGGCAACTGTGTGATACTATCATGTCAATATGGACCAAAATCTCTGAAGAATGTTTCCAGCACCTTGTTGAATCTATGCCACAAAGAATTAAGGCAGTTCTAAAGGCAAAAGTGGGTCCAATTTGGTACTAGCTAGGTGTACCTAATAAAGTGGCCAGTGAGTGTGTATTGCACAAGTGAGGAAAAAATCAGCAGTAGAGCTGCAGCAATTAATAGTTTAATTGATTAGTTGAGTCACTGTCAGCTATAAAAATATCGCCAACTAATTTGATTATCCATTATCTATCAGTTTGAGTGATTTTTTTTTTTTAAGAATAAAGCCAAAATTCTCTGATTCCAGCTTTTAAATGGGGATGTTTCTGTCTTCTTCACTCCTCTATGACAGTAAACTGACTTTCTTTGGGTTGTGGACATATGGAGACATTTGAGGAAATCATTTTGGGTTTTGGGAAATAGTGATTAGCATTTTTCACCATTTTCTGACATTTTATAGACCAAACAAAAAAATAAATAATCAAGAAAAAAAGGAACAAAGTAATAAACATCAACAAATAATCAATAATTGCAGCTCAATTCCAAATACACATCCATGTGTGCACGTGTGTGTTCATTTCATCTCTCAAAATGAGCTGACCATGTGCCCGCTTTGTCTTTATGAATATCTTTGTCCATACCTGATATGATCAAACAAGAAATATTGTCATCCAGACAATGATAGATCATCCATCTCCATCTTACATATCTTAAACATCATCCATCCGTCAACTCTGTCTAAGTGCGAGCACGCAGAGTAACACAACCCATTTCAGCAGAAATCAATACATCTCAGACCTATCATTGAAATTCTCTTTTCATATTTCTTTCTCTTTGTCAGTTTAGCAGACCTAATTGCTCCCTCCACACAGACTTGCCTCCAGATCTGCTACGCCTGGCACACTATGCTGGATATAATCCACACAGACTCCAGTTTTGGACATCAGTTGATAAGATTGTAAAGCAAAATGTCTACAGGTAATGCCATAATTTATTTACTTTATTCAGCATAAACACATTTTGGACTAGACGCCTTTCTTCAGCAATTCTTTCACTTTGCATACACCGTCTAGACATGTCCTCTTGGGCCTGAATTAATGGTTGTTGCTGTTGGTTTCATTTTAGTTTATAGAATACCTAATGGAGATGTACGTAATAGGAAGTGAACACCCACGGGCACAAAGCACCTCTTTAGTCCGTGTAACCTGTCTCTTCTTCCTGTGCTGGCCTCCTTATCCTGGCATTGCTCCCACAAGAGTTTTTCTACAAAGCAGATGTGATGTGAAGAGACAATCTGGGCAATCTTATCCTGTGCTGCTGTCAGAGTGATAAAAAACTAGCTGGCTCTCTTCTTTCCTTCTTCCAGCTCAAGGCCAGATGAATAGACACGCTGAGACTTCTGTCCAACCGTTAACTGACCATGATCCCTGCAAAGCATTTGTCTGTGTTTATGCAACTTTGTAAAATGTCAAAACTTGAAATAGGACAATATCAGGGCATTAAAATAACGCTTTCTACACTTCCTGTGAGGTGGTTTGCAGAATGCAATCTGGAAGTTTGGAAAACTTGGTTTTATAGCAAGAAGCAGGAGAAAAAAAAAAAATCTCACCTCCATAGATATCGCCCTGTCATAAGAAAGATATCTCACAAGCTGTGATTACTAATCATCAAAGGAAAGGCTTTATCTAGAAATTCTTAATGGACACATGGCCTCCTACACCCCACCCCACCCCCACATTCGCATGCAAATCCACACACGACATACAGTAGATGAAGCCCTATTCAGTATGTGGTAAGCGTGAGTGTGGGAAGGATGGAGAGCAAGTGGTGTGTGGGCGTGTGGAAGAGTTACGTCATGCGTGATGTGTGAGCGGCATGAATCGCTATGGTCTCTCTTTGGAAAGCGCCAGATTTGGCTTCACTGCAGACACACACGCACACACACACACACACAGGAAACATTCATCAGCACAATCTCCATCTGGGGATATAGGCTGTAGCTTTGCAGTGGGCTCATACACGTTCCGGAAATCCTTTAAGTAATCTTAGACTGCTTATATCTACCTCATCCTCAAAATCTGGTACTTGGAAATGTTTTTTTGTGGACATAATATGTGACGATCCTCTTCCTGTTTCTGTGGTGTATCAAAAAAGAACAAATGTCAGTGCAGGCGTAATGTCCTTACAGTACATGCCACTACTTATTATGCAGTGGGAGATGTAATTGTATGTTTTCTCTAACACAGACGACCTCTATTTATCCTGAGAGGAATGAATAAGTGCTGTTTCTTTGGCCTGTTATTTTAAAGCACATGACAGTAAACAAACAGCTGCCTAAAAATCAGAGTTTGTCATTAATGTTTTCGGTGTTGTTTAACTGCTTTCATCCTGCTCCACAAGTGAGTCGTGTTTGTCAGTCAACAATATTATGTAAGACTGTAAGACAGCAGGCAATCACCAGATGCGGCACCATCATGTTCTTTTCTTTTGATCTCCCCCCCGCTTGTCAGTTTAAATGCAATAACTACAATCTCCTCTGTCACCATCCTTTTTTCTCCCACGCACACTCTGATAACGCCAGGACAGACTTAAATCCCGCGCTCACACAGCTGAAGCATCATAGACTTTAACAGCACCGCTCAGTCGTACAAACGGACCCCAACATGAATTGTACGCTCTCGTGTGTATTGAGGGGTGAAAAGAATTCAACCTGCTCATGGGGAACAATTTAAAAAGCTTGGATATTAAAACATGTTTCACCTGCAGATTCCCTTTGTCTGGCTTTACCACGTGTGAGTAAATTCACTTGAGAGACTGAGATAAAATTCCCATCAAAGGCCTTTTTTAATATCAGTTTTTTTCAATTCCTTTCCGAGCAGATTCCCTCAGGTGACAGACAGAATTCCCCACAGGGACCTTGACAGATGATTAGCATCAGCCATTCTGCTTTCTTCTCTCTGGTGTGATTGAACAGTTCAAATAGAGACATGAGCCCTATATTACTTTACCAGAAGCTTTTAGTTTTTTAGTGTCCACATTCAAACCTTCAAGTAACAAGATTTTCTTTGGTTACGGTACTGGTATACAATCACAAATCTAACATCCACATCTAGAAAAGGCTGATGATGAGCATTTCAAAATAGATTTACCTGTTCATTGAGAGGCCTTAAAGACATACATTGTCTATTTTAAATCAGATTTTGATGATAATTATAGCTGCTGCGCAGCGATGGGTCGGGTCCGGGCATTTTTAAGCAATTCTGAGCAACAAGCAGAAGAATAGGAAGACATCAAGGAAGTTGACATTACAATCTGCATTTAGCATCAGCTGAGTCATTTTGCAGGTTGCATCATCTGGAAATTGTATTGCAGCAATTGAAAAGTAAAAGCGGTTGAATATTGGAATAAATTTGCAAAGTACACTTTTGTATCAGTGGAACATTTGTTTCTCAAGGACTCTTTGTAGTTTTGATGTGTCATACTCATCCCACTTGTTGGGTCTTGAACCCAGAGTCCTTGGCACTGTGATCCAGCTCCTAACTCACTGAGCTAATTGTCTGGAAGTGACACCTGGTGTGTGGCTTCTCAAATAGACTCAGGAAGTCACCGACCAGGCTGCAGTTGTTGTGGCAGATTTCAAAAATAGTCAAAATGTCACAAATTCTATTATCTAAACAAAAATCTGACAATACATAAAATGCATCTAGACAGCATGGACATGTTGGTGATTTGTTTTTAACGATAAGTGTTTTGCTTCACAAGAGAAAATGTGATGTTTAAAAATGCCACTTTTACATTGACTCCAGTTGTTCCCATGAGAGCAGAATTCAAAATGTTCTAGAAAATTCAGTTTTGGAGATAAAATTCTGATATTTTCCAAACTTCATCAACCACGACTCCAAAATATTGTCAATTTTTTTCAGGAAGATTGAAAATGTATTCAGCAAGAATTGCATGGTATATGTTTACAGTAGTGTTTACAGTCAAACATTTTCATGCACTGCAGGCTCAACAAATCAAAAATCCGAGAAACAAGTTTTGTGGAGGACAGTCTGGAGATGCTCTCTAGCAAGTTTGGTGACAATTGAGCAAAAATTGTGGGAGGAGATACGTTTTATGAGTTTTACAGTTTTTGAAAAAAACAGAGTGATGGACTTCATAATTTGTAATGAGTCTAAATGGACAAAAGTTTCTGCAGTACTGGGGCTACATTGTGGTGAAGTTTCAAAAGTGTAGCATGTATCGTTGGTTTGGTAGGAATTTTTAACATTTTTAAATTTAAACGTTTATTGTGCCCCCCCAGGAGGGGGTGGCACATGTCCTTGGAGTTGAGTAAATCTGGCATGGGGTCGGACATTTCTGTAAAGTTTGATGAGTTTTTGCCCATGGGAAGTATGATTTCCTCGGAAGAAGAAAGAAAGAAAAAGAAAGAAAGAAAGAAAGAAAGAATTCTTCCAATTACAATAAGGTACTTGGCTGCTTAGCAGCCTGGACCCTAACAATGTGGATAGTATGTGTAAATGAACTGTAGTAAACTTACCCCCTTCTTAACAACACCCAGATCTCTCTGCTCATCTCCCAGCTCAAATCTACCAAATATTCGCTGGCTCTAGGGCTGTTACTCGAGGTACAGATTGTACTTCCACATTTTCTTGTGCCCGCCACCCTGGACACAAAGGGTGCGTTCTGAAACACTAACTCCTAGTGCCAGAGCACACTCTGGCACAAACTGGACCATTTGTAAATTCAGAGCGCTGTTGGGACGCACTGTCTGTTATTCAGAACACCACACGCTTGGAGTCTGTCCGAGGAGATGGAGCAGTAGAGCACTGAGTAGAGTGAATGTGTGATTAACTTAAACATTCAACAGTTTAGGAAGAAACAGAAGTTCTGTTGACCTTTGCTGTTGAACAGTGCTCTCATTTAAGTGTAAACCGTCCAACTGGATTTTTGAACGGTCCTAAAGAGAATGGAAACAGATTGAGACAGAGATCTACTCCCATTGCCCGCTTTCTTTCCCTCTCAAATGCAGACCAAATTCCAATCAAACTGTAAAACCAGGCAGTGGTGATCAAATACAAAGATTGTGTTACTGTATTGCCTATTTCAACTCTAAAATGTCTCCAAGAACATATTTTAGTGCACTGTTTGGCTGTAGTGTGAGAATTTATGAACCGCAAGTGGGCACCATACTACAGAGGCTAAAAAAAAAGTAATCAAGTATGAATCAAGATTCTGTAACTGTGCAGCCAAGTTCTCAGCAAAATTATTTTCAGAAACATATTTTAGCTTACCATTTATTTAAATTTAAGATTGTTTATTTGTAGCTGCCCATCATATTGTTCCCTGTGTTAAAATGGACATGCTTGCATTTTGTCACCGCAATGCGTTCTCATCCCAACTCATCAAATATTGCCATTTTGTCAGTGGACTATCACGTCTACATATGACACATGTTGTTGACATACAAGGATGCTGTGTTGATTCAAGCTTGTGCCTTTCCAAAATGCACTTCCATTTTTACAGGAAATGTGCAGTTTCTGCCTGTTAGATGCATACAGTCTGTTTTAAAATAAACTTACAAGGTTGGTAAAAGACCTCATTTTTATGTTTATTCCTGTGTGCAACAATAGCATGTGGTGAGGTTTAGTAAAAAACATCATGGTTTGGCTCAATATTCACACGGGGAAGCAAACAGCTGGCTCCTGGGTGAAAGTCCCAGGTATGTTGGACCCATACACTGCCCCTCCTGCCCACCCTTTTAGGACTTTCCAGCTCCTTATATTATGTTGTTAGCACTAGCATTTAAAGCTGGCGCTTTACAACGGCATTATACATACCTTTCCCTGCCTTTATGATTCACCACCAGGCAGCTTTATAAACTGACACTGCCTGGCAGCGTATCATACTGCAGCAAAAGGTGACTTTTCACGTCTGTGTCTGATGTCGAAATCACTGACAAAGTGGTGATATTTGATAAATTCAGAATGAGAACGGGCTGATTATTGGTCTGGTGCAGTGCAGTATATTGTGGTAGATGTGGGTTTTTTCTACCTCTTGAGCAACAGCAAATGTCTCAGCCCTGATCTTATCCTACTTAGCGACAATTTCAAAAGTATTTGCGATTTTCTACTGCATAGACAGCCCAGTGCTGTAATCAAGACCATCTTTCCAGCAGTAGAATACTTCTCTAAGGCTTGTCTAAAATCTTGTGTGCTTTTAGGTTACATTTAAATGAAGCACAAACTAACTCCAGCAGCCCACATACTGTACAGCTGAAACTGAAAGCTGATCTCCATGAGAAGAATCCTATACTGTTCAAGGTTCAGGTGTCTGAAGCCTCGAGAGAGAGGTGGGCTACATCCTGAACAGGTCACCAGTCCATCACAGGGCCCATAAAGACAAATAGATTCACGCCTACAGGCCTTTTAGTAGTTGAGTTTGTACTGCACCTAACCTGGAAGTCTTTCGTCCGTGGGAGGAAACCCACGCGGGTTTGAATTCAGGACCTGCTCACTAAGAGGCAACAGCGCACACCATCAAAAGCCACCTGGGAAAAACCCAGACTCCATTAATGCTAACTATTAATGTACTTATCCCCTGAATTCCATTTTCCAAACATTAATACAGACATGAGGGCATGTCCCACCTGACAGTTGACCAGGTGCCTCTGTGGTTTTCCTCTCTGCAGCATTGCCTTTCTGCTCACTCAGGCGTACACCATTAGAAATACATCACATTTAGAAAGCATTTGTATTCTTCTCTGCACAGTCGAGCCCGTTCCCACACACCCATCTTTCTCTCTCTCCCTCTCTCTTTCTCTATCTGGCTCTCTCATACACAAACACACTCAAACAAACAGAGCTCAGAAGCAGTACTTATCTCGCTCTCATTTTAATTAAGCCGACACACTGGAGCATAATGCTGCCCAGCAGTTTCAAACTCCCTCAGCTGTAATTCTCATGGATGAGACTGCAACTTCCACATCAACCAGACAGTCACTCATAAATGCCTACTTTTGAAAAAGTATTTTGGTAAAGGAACTAGTTTGCAAAAAAAAGAAAAAGACAGACACACCTCTGACGCTGACCCTTGAGGAAGGCAAAGCAGTTTTTTCCCGGCATGGTTTTCTCTGGAGCAGAGCCGGAGCGGTGTGGAGCAGTAACCTGCATGGAGGTGTATTGTTGTCCTCTCTAGGTCTCTAGGTCTCTGTGCCTGTGTGTTTTGCAGGGTCACCATGTAATCTATACAGTAACCTGATCACACGCACTTTGCCAGTGTCATTAAATTTACATATCTGCCCCGAGGAGGGGAAAATATGCACTCAGGATACTACGCTCTAGACGGAACCAAAAGATCGGTGGAATGCACCAAAACGACAAATAGAAAATTAAAGTTGACAGCTCATAAATTGATTTTCAAGTATGATATTTAAGACTATACATAATTTGTTTCATGTGAGTTGGCATGCTGTTTGTATCATAATTATTAGCCAATAATTTGGCTTAATAATAATTATATATACAATAATAATCTACTTTATATTAGCAAAACGGGCAAGAAAATGAAGTTGGTTCATATAGGTCTCTTTTCCTCTTGAGCACCTGGTTATTCATGGATGAATTCAAGCCAGGACTGTCACACATTATAAACGTTCTAACAATGTAATTGACTGACTGATAACTTGATTGTGTTAGAATGCTCATGATACGCAGGTTGGGTTACCACGCCTTGGCAGTCTGCTGTGTGTCACTAGGGAGCATGGTCTGTGCTCTGCCTTCTCCCTTCCTCCCTCCGCATCATGCCAGAACACTGCACAAGTCTCTAAAGCCACCCAGTCCTTTTTCCTGACGAGTGACCACTGCTATCTGCCATACTAAAAATACTCTTAAAGGAACAGCGTCCGCAAGGCATCGCTACACCCTTATCGCCACTTCCCCTATTCTTATCTGGCTTTTCCCACCAGCCCCTCCCTCGGCTGCCATGTCATGGGAGAATTCTCAGGATAACACAGTTCACGCCCCCAAATCCTACAAATCAGTGAGCAGGAAATCACTGCTGATCAGATTCAGACTGGCAAAGGAAAGAAGGATGGGAGAGAATGAAAATGAGGGTGGAAAAGACTGGGTAGGATAAAAATGCATCTGATAATGGAAATGAGGACACTAAATTGATAAATACCATAAAGATAAGAGGAAAAAGTCATTGGCGGATGTGAGGACAGGAATGGAGTGGAGAAGGAGGCTCAATGATACTCTAAGTAGAAAAGGAAGGAAGATGTGACAGAGCTGCAGATGCTTCAGTGCTAATGTAAGGCTTTATTGGAACTGGCAAATGCCTTGAGTTAGACGTCCTTCTTGCATCAGACAAAATATCTTGTAGCCATTAGAAATCTCTAATCTAACAAGCCGATGGAAAGTGCATACATCTGCATTGTGCTCTTCTCTTATAATAGCAAAGCGGACAAGCCTTTGAAATACAAATTTCAGCCATGTAACTGAAAATGTATTCATCCTACCACTGAACAGGCAAAGCTGTGATGGTTATGCACTCTGAGATATATTGTAGCTTCGTGAGCAGTGTTGTTTGCTGTTTAGCAGGTGGACATCAGAATGTTTGCAGAGGTGCTGTGATAAGGTCTAGACAGCAGGCCGTATATAATTGACGAGGTGTAAAAGAAGATGGGGTTTTAGACTACCTGAGGGCTCTTGCCTCCAGTGTACAGTGTCAGAGGCAAACCTTGCTCAGTTAACAGGCAGGGACTGTATCATAGTGCATATTTTCCTTTCGAAGAAATCCAAGCATTGTTACTACAGCTCTACAGGAGGGCACTTTTCAAATATTCAAATATGCAGTTCTATCTCATCATATGTATGATTTATGAATCAGTTCCTTTAGGCTTTCCATCACATCTGAGAGTGTTTGCACCTCTGAAGTCTATTTAACACAGGGGTGTAAGAATATATCAATACACTTGAGTATCGCAGTATTATGTTTTGTAATACTGTATCAAACCCTTGAACATCTTGTTTAAGTATTTGGTAGAGCACATTGAGTCATTCATTCATTCATTAACTTTCTATGACTGCTTATTCTGGTACAGGGCTGTGGGTGTGCTGCTATCACAGCTGTCATTGGCTGAGAGGTGGAGTACTCCCTGGACAGGTCGCCAGACTATCACAGGGCTGATGTTTTGAGTCACTGTATCTTAATGAAAAATGTGTTGTACTCACCCTAATTGAGCTATCTCTACCATTCAGTTTAGGTAAAACATCCACTAAATGTTGTTGTGTCTTTCAGTAGTATGCATTTTCAATTTGCCTCCTGCAGGAAGTTAGTCAGAAAAAAAAGAAGACATGAGGGCTGTGTGTGGTGGGATTTTCAAAGGTAGGCATATTTTTTCAACATGTTATAGTCTTAGAGGTCTTACTGAACAGATTTATGTAACGTTATACAAAAAATAAAAGTATACAAAACAATTCCTGATTCCTTGATTTGTCCTTTTATGGTAAAGGTAGTGATGCTAAGCTAACGAAATAAAATTTGACTACTGGCTAAGAAATGTATTCATCCTTGTTAAATGATACATTTAATGTTTTCCAATAAATGTATGCTGAAATAATTTCATAAGTATGAGTTTTTACTATCCAAAGCCAAATTCAGGGTGGCACAGTGGTATAGTGGTTAGCACTGTTGCCTCACAGCACGAGGGTTTGTGGTTTGAACCTTGGGGTGAGGGGAGCCCTGCGGAGTTTGCATGTTCTACCCGTGTCAGCAGCTGAGTCTTTTTCGGGTACTCTGGCTTCTTCCCACAACCCAAAAACACGCAGGTTGGGTTAGCTGGTGACATGTTGCATTGTCCTCTTCTAGTAAAAATGATGAATAATCACCGTTATTATTCCATAGCCCATGCTTAATGTTATTCCATTATAAATTTGATGAAAATAATTATGTTGGTCTGATTTTTTTCACTATTTCTGAGATGTTTTCAAAGTACTGTAATGGTAAATATTCAGAATAAATACATGAAAATAGTATTTGTACTTGGTAACTAACTAACTCTATAGTAAGAGATTGATACATGTTGGTATACTAACATATTCCATGCATTATAACAGTACATGGTGTAGAGGCAAAGCCAGTGCTTTAAGCCACTGAGATGCTGCACCTGGGATGACTTAATTGACCCACTGATTGTTACCGTATCTGATGAATTAAAGTCTGAGTTAAGCAAGTTGAACACTCAATCCATTTAAAATTGTCAGTGTCCATTAAACTCAAACATTTTTCCAACAGTACTCAAAACATCCACATGTGTAACTCCTGCAGCAGCAAGCTGCTTCAGTGGTCAAAAGCTGTTTTCCCCTCTGGTTGGAACACCTGACCAGACAAAGAAAGGCTCCTAATGTATATATATGCAGATGACCCGCTAATTACCCCGTGAGACCTCATATGCAGTACAACACATATACAACACAAAAATAATTCATGCATATTCTGCTTCTACACATTGTATGTCATTTAGATTTTTTATTTCTGTTTTACCTATACCACATGGAGAGCATTTGGTAGAGGCCTATCTTTGAAAAAACTGTTAAAAGACAAACATTGATTTTTATAATTAATGCCCCCAGGCAATAAAATATGTAAAGAAAATATGTTTCCATTGCTTTTTTCTTAGCGTGGAAATGAATGGTTTAAATGCAAATATTTGTGTCAGTGCTTCATTTTGTTTTGTTTTTAAATCCCCTACTGCTAGATCCCTCAGTGTCATAATCTATCTTCAGCCTTTTGACTCCTCTATTCCATTATAACAACTTATCACTGGTAAACACAAAGAGTACAGGTCTGTGAAACAGACACGCAGTCATTAACAGCGCACAGCTAGCAGTGACAGTTTTCCTGAAATTCAGTTAAAAAAAAATTCACAATATATTGCCATGCTTACAGTATTGCGGTATATTACAATATAATAAATTGTAACCCCTGTATCATGATTTGTTGTATCAGCAGTTTTTTGCCAATACACAGTCCTAATTTAATATTTAAGATTTACAAATCACACACACTTGACCTTACTGCTCACCACTTTTTAATGTAAACTATAGTGTTTTAGATTTTTGACTTATGTTTGGGGTCAGGTTGGTTTTCATTCCTTTCACAACAGTATGAAAAACAACTTGCAAAGGCTTAAAACGTGCTTGTTTAGTCCATCAGAATGAGCACCATGTTGGATTGTTTTGTTGTCAGAGATGCATTAACCTCTCTATGCTAAACTATGCTAATGCAGTTGTAAGTGCACATCTATTTGGAAAGTCTGCACTGCAGTGCCACACAGAAAAAAAAACAATCAAGCTTCTAAAAAGGGTTGTAATGCATGGGCTAAAACATTCAGATATACTGCTGTGATCCTCTGAGCGTAGAATGGTACAAACAGTGGCGACATTGAATATGAAGCAATGAACAAGTGCACTTGTAATTGCTCAATTTCCACGCATCCTTGTCTTTGACTCTCTCTTAGTATTCCTCTCCTGCCACTTGAAAGCTACTGGTAAAAAAGAGTAGATGACCTTGCATGTGTGCGTGAGCGTGTGCCCCAATGATTTCTAAGATGGAGACCATGGAGAATAAGAGGCATCACTTTCTGGTGTGCTTTTCATCAGCAGTTATGCAGCGTACTCTAATATCACCTTCACTGGCACCTGCTTGGCGTAAGACTGTGGAACAGCAGAGAAACCGTACCACCCGATGTGTGTGTACACATGTGTATGCCTTTGTGTGTGTTTGTGCGTGTGTGTCTGTGTGTGCTCATGTGTGCGATTGAGTATGCACACTGTACTCAACCTGCCCAGGGAGAGGATCCATTCTCTCATCAAATATTCACCAGCAACCACAGGCTCCCAGCTGCCTGCTGCTGTAATGCACACACATTGCTGTGTTATTGGTTCCTGATGTATTCACTAGGAAAAAGTGCCCCATAAAATGTTCGAACAGTCCATTCTCAGGATCATTTTTCAAGTTTATGCAGCTCAGCTTCAAATGTAACTGCCATACACCTACACCTGGGTACAGCAAATCCCCTACTTGAATGCAAGCTGGCTGGTTCACTAGATTGTGAGTAAAATGTCAATTCCCACTCAAAAGTATGTGCTCATTGCTTCCAGAGTACCTTGCAGCTGTTTGTACAACATCCCACCTTAATGTGGATGCTGTGTTTGTCTAATACTATTGATCAGTGCTAATGAAGCCAAGGTAGATGTAAGATTTAGAGAGCTAAAACTAGGGAGGAAAGTATACATCCTTGCATTTACTACTCTGCCTGTATTGCCCTATTTATTTACACAGCTGGTATGTATTCAGCACCCTGGCATGATCTAGTCCTGTCTAATTCATGCATTTATACATGACGGCCTCTGAAAGGAAAAAAAAATTCTGTGACTGGAAACTGATATGACTCAAATGTGAAGCTATAAATTATAAATGTCTAGAACTCCATAACCAAAACTGGAGACTTGTGCTGGAGTGCAGTAACAGAAAAGTTACACAGGTAGTGTGGATTTTGGGAGACATATTTGGAACATGTGAATTTGGATCCCCTCCTCAAGTTACTTATTTTGTTTGTCAGACACTCCATAAGCCAAATTTATTTAGATCACTGTCACATAAGATGAAAAAAGTAACAAATCCTCACAACTGAGAAGCTAAACTGAGAGGATTTGAGGAAATTTGGCTTAAAAAATCCTTCATATTATTATTGTTTTTTCAGTTTTGAAGGTGAATATCTTTAGATTTTGGTCTGTTCCTTAAGCATGTAAAGATATCACCTTAGGCTGTTTTTGCATAGTCACTAATAGAGCGACGCCCATGAGCTAGTTCAGGCAGTCAGTTTGAGCTGCACTGATTCATACACACACATCATACGTCACTCCCCATATGTCATCTACAAAACACAACCTCCTAATTTGGCAGTCTATTTAAGCTGCAAAATCCTCTCAGCTCCCCCTTTGCCTTGTCAGTACTGTTACTTGCTCTTTCAGCCCCACCTCTACCCCAGCATCCACCTGCAGGCCTGCTAAGGGGGGAAATATTTAATCATCAATCCCCAGTATCTCATGTAAACATAACTGCGTGGAGCGATGAGACCGGAGTCTGGATGCCAAACTCTAACTATGCTCTGCTATTGAAATAAACATTTAAACGTGAGTTGTCTGACTGAACTTTCTATGAAAGGAGCTTTTAGTGCATTCACATCCAAAGGATGCAGTTGCAAGGCTCATATGCTCCCGTAGCTATAGAATTTGGGGGGGACACAGTGGACACATTGACCCCTACCCCCCTGATAAAAACATGAAAGTAGAAAAGGACTTTTATTTTGAAAAAATAAAAGGCATTTGCACCATAAACTGACACAGAAATGGCAGAAATTGATGCATAAAAATTTACCAGACTGAATGAAATTCAATGTTTCATGCTTAATTTTTTTTGGCGGAGGACCTCCACACCCTGTTTCATACAGTTGAAACATAATCTATGCCTTAATCTTGTACATGAACAATACAAACAACAGTCATGCCTAAGTGTGATTAACATACTGTGGATCACAGTCTTAATTTAAATATTGCTAAAATTATAAATACATTGTCTTAGATTGGTCAAAATTATTCCCTCAGAACAAATGAGTATCGTATTATGATACTGAGAGAACACAGAAATCATATCCTCCTGTACAGACACTGAGCCATATTCCTAATTCACTTCAGATATGGGAAAGCATGCAGCTGCACTGGAAGTCTGTTTATTGTCGATGTCAAATTATTCTGTAATAGGCCACAGATAAAGACGCACAGTATGGTACCTTTGTAATAGTGATATTCTATTGGGGGGAATTAGCTTCATAGCTGACTTGTTTCGTGTTATCTTGAAATGCTGTCAGCTCAGACTGGCGCTGCAAATACAGCTGCTTTGGTTGAGGGACAGTGTGAGAAATGAATTCAAGCGAGTCTCCAACACACTTTAATACATACCAGTGTAACCAATTTGCAGAGATATTATATGCAAATATGGATATTTGATAAAGCCTTTTTATGGGCTGTTGAAGCAAATTTGCAAAATTAGATTGCCAATCTTCTCTACTGTATGAGTCTATGTAGGTGGCAAGAGTAAGGTAGAGCTGAGAGTTAATCAGTGATGTATTACATTTGAGACTAATCTCATTAATCACTTACAAAGTATACGTGCACTGCAAGAAGCTTTGATAAATGTTTCTGAAAATGTCATAAGGGGGGAACAATCTGCTTAATACTTTTAATTAGATCACTCATATAAATCCGTACTTCTTCTGTGGAAGCAACATCTGTTGGTACCTTCCAGCCTCAAGCAGCACCTCTACATGCAGCTATAAGTCAGGGGGGCCAGGCTGATTCAGCTTGGGGTAAAATGTTTTCTTGAGCTTTGTTTTCCTCATGTCTTATCTCCTCGTGACAGTGAGGGACAGCTACATGTTTCGTCTTCATCAAAATATCACAGTTGTTTTCCTCTGACTAAGCTATTTGTCATTTAGAAAGAGTGATTCAGGGATTATATCAGAGAATGAGTTTTGTCGTGCGGCAGACTCAGGCGATTCTTATTTTATAATCGATTTGGATTTTCTGCAGGTTAACTTTACAAAGCGTGACCTTTTTGAGGACAGACAGACACACTATATAAACACATCCAAACATTTTTTGATATTCTCTTTCGCTTTTTCGTGGTTAGTTATGTTTATTGACTTTGAAAAATACAGACAGACAAAGACGGAGAAGAGAGATCAGGGTAATGTTATTGATTAGACAAGCAGAGCAGCTCAGTCAACACTCAGCTGACTCTACTGCAAGGTTGCCTGCAATGTACTGTATGCGTACTTAATCACATACAAGCCCTTAAATATTCAGTACATGCATCTCCTCAGCTATACAAATCTTTTGGGATCTCAAGCATTAACTATAAAGAAATTTCCAGCTACTACACAGCATGCCTGAGCGTACGCTTCCAGCATTCACATTTCATATCTCTGTATTTATAGTCAAGCTTTTGTAATGGATCCTGGAGTTGAAACCACAGTGTCCTACTGTATGTGTATGGTGGTATAGCTTACACTTTCTGACTTCCTCAGAGTCAATATGGTGTGTTGATTGACTGCGCGTGTTGTTTGTTGTTTAACAGCCTTGGCCAGCTGTTGGGGCTGCCACAGTGCAGAGGTCAGAGTGATGTAATGAGAGAGATGCAGGGATAAAGAGATGGATTAGAGGAGAGAGCAGCCCCCACAGGGACACAGATGTAGTGATTACACCCAGATTAATGACACAGCACTCACTGCGTCACACACATGCACACACATCCGCGGCATGTGCCTCACTTTCACTGAACATAATGTACTTCAGCGCGTGCAGACATGTGCCCAAACAAAGTTGCACAGATTGGGTTTGTGTTCAGACGTTCTGCTGGAAACGCGTTCCCGAAATAAAAACGCATGACAAAGAATTGTTGTTATTTTTTAGCTGCGCTAACCAGCATTATTAATTTATACCTGTCAGACATGTTTTTGTTTTAGGGCATCTGTGTTTCTCACTTGCATCAGGTACACGTCCCACTTCTCTTGGCAGACTTAAAGTTCAGGTTGCCAGATCAGGCAGCAATATAATTCAAAGACTTGTAGGTCTCATGAGAGGGAAAGCCCCAAGGTGTGGAGAGCACAGAGCTTCGCATCACACACCTCCCCAAGTGCACGTCTCTTCTGTTTCCTCTTTTCTTTTCCTCTCCTTTTTTTTCCTTTTCACTGCTCCGCTCACTTTGCACTTTCTCTCTCACTGATTCACTCTCCCTTCTCTGCTTTCCCTTGGCTATCAGCAGTAGGAAAAAGCCAGATGATCCACGCCTCCCATCTTTCTCACTCCCTCGGCTCTCCTCTCTGGGGTATGTGAGCTGTGGGAAACATCACAGGTTTATGGGTGGTAGGCATCTTTTGTACATAGGAACTCCTCCTGGGCTTCATGGAGAGGCACACCTCAGCCCAGTGAATCACTTTGAATGAATGGATTAAATTTTTCATTAGGCTGTATGTTGCACATGCTTGTGGAAGCAATAGTTGGGGGAAAAAAACAAAGATCATGGACACAGACAGATTTTCAAATGCAAAAATAAATTCTGCAGGGTCAGTCCAACCTCTCCTGGTGCTGGTTATTTAATGTCCTAACTGCTGAGGGGGAATACTGTTCCCTGAGACAGCTGTGTCAGCGAGATAACACACAGTACATGTTGACACGCTGCTTGTGTGTACAGCATGCTCATGTCTATATTATTTCAGATTCAGTTTATGTGTTCTGTGTGCTGCCATCGCATCTGCTGGTGACAAATATACACCTTCCTTCAAAACTGGAGTATCTTCTGTCCTAACCTGATATGCAGGGCAAGTTACTGCCTGTGCGTCTACTGATAGTAGTTCCCCTTTGCTTATCTGATCCCTTATCGATGCGGAGAGTATTGTATTTGATGTTTAACCTTCACTTTGTGCACCAATGTGCCGAGAACATCTAGAGATAAAAACAAAGCCTTGCTCTGTCTGGAGTCTGGACACATAAACAAAGACAAAAAAAAAGTATAATAAAATGGCTGTAGATCGGAGCAAACCCATTGAGGTAGATCTTCTGGAAATACCATATGCGCTGTAATAAGAACCTAAATGAAGGCTGAGGAACTAGATCCAGGACATGAACAACAATTTTATTTCTCAGAGGCTTTAATCTGTAGCTTACAGGTCAGGATGAAAGAGAGTGTATGACGTGAACGGTATGAAAGTGAGAGACATTTTTCCATGGTGGTGTGAGGTTTGCCTTGCATATTACTGATAACACTAAATCAAAGGAAGGAGAAACCAGGAGGAGAGAGACGTCTATCTGTTTATATCTGCTGGGCTTTCATTCTTGCAGATGCAAAAAAACATTGCAAAAACATACATACATACAATACACTGAACACACTGACTGTGTCAAGTGTTACTGGCTGTAGAGGCTCATTTACTGTTTGTCCTCCAATGTTCATTTCCCTCTGCCTCATAACCTCTTCTTCCCTCTCTGACATTTTCACTTGTAATAAAGCGTTCTGGTGCATTGGCTCCTGATAGAAACGGCACTGCGTGGGGACAACAAAGACGGCAGGAAAAACGAAGAGCGGTGCCAACAGAGAAGCAGGATAAGCACTGTCATCTTTACACAGTGACAGAAACATGTACAGCAGTCTGATTATTGCGGAGGCCTTTGACCTTTTGATCCCTCTGTAGATCAATAAATGGATTTATGCCGCAGCATTTCATTACATGAAACTGGCCTCTTCATCCTTGAAATGCGCGATGTCTAGAAGAAGCTACATGGAGCTCCAGATTCAGGATCTATTTTTTGCATCTGGTCCCAACTGGCATCTATCTATGGGGTCAGAAGCTCCATCCAGCAGGCAAATGCCAGCTTCAGTCTCAAAAGAAAAGACGGCACTTTTAAGTTTAACTAAGGGGACCAGTCTCATACATTAGAGTGTGATCTATAAGTGGCTACAGGGAAGGAAGCATTGGCTAGAGGGTGCCCAGGGGCCAGGGTAACAGTGTTAAAACTTGACAGAGGGAGAGGAGAGAGCTTTGATGAGGAGGGGAGCTGAACTGGTTCAGAGCCTGTTGCTATGGTAGCCATGTGGAATAAATCAGCAGCATGAATTCCATTCTCAAATGCCTTCAGCACCCCACCGACTCAGGTACTGTGGACCCAGACAGAATTTGAATGAGTGTGGTGTCCTAGTGCGCTGCTCACCATGAGAAAAAAAATCATAACCAGTCCTTACTGTCATGGAACATGGAACACGTTGCGTAATCTATTTCACCATCTTATGGCACATTGAACATTAATTAGGAAATGGGATGCTTGAGCTACTTGTGTAATCACAGGGTCAAAGACTAAGGGAGATATACATGCAGAAATAGAAAATAAAAGTATGTTTTCTTTAGTGTATAATTACCTGAAAATAACAATTGTTGTTATTTTGTTACCTTAGAATGAGCCTTTTATATCTACATAGGAGGTGGGTCATTGTCTACAGAGATCACCGTGTTGCACCAGGTAAGCACACATTAGCAGGTGCTAGGCTAACGGCCATCTCTAACATGCCAAACAGCTTCAGAGAAACAATGATTTGCAATTCATTCATTCACTCAATTTTCTGTGACCACTTGTACAGGGTCGCAGGTGTGCTGGAGCCTATCCCAGCTGACATTGGGCGAGAGGCAGGGTACACCCTGGACAGGTTGCCATATTGTGGACGGAAGCCGGAGTACCTGCAGAAAACCCACGCTGACATGGGGAGAACATGCAGACTCCACACAGAAGGGCTCCCCCACCCAGGGTTTGAACCAGAAACCCTCTTGCTGTGAGACAACAATGCTAACTGGATCAACGTGCCACCTTATTTGCAGTGAGATGTTTTAATCACTGGGTCCATTTGTTTTGGAGGGGGAAAGACCTCTGCGGATAATTCAGCTCCTCAGAAAAATCTCCTGAACTAGAAACACTGAAGGAACTCTTATCTGGTAAATTTTCAGATGGTTGCAGTCTGCAAATTCTGACCAATCAGGAGCAGCTTTCTCACACAAGCCATTTGATCTGGTCCGCTTATAAATGCTCCCGTGAGAACACAAACCAACTCCTGGCAATTATGCAACTTTGTACCAAAATATTAGTCCCTGATTCAGACCAAAGCAAGACAACTCTAGGTCTGAAAGCACCCTAAATCACACACACTGCTCCTTTAAGTGACTACTGCACACCTCTCTCTCCTCTCTCTACCACTTTCTTTATGCTTCATTGGCTGCAGTCTCTTAATGTGTGTGTGTGTCTGTGTGTGTGTGTGCGAATGTGGACTCAGTATACTTCGTCATTATTGATGGCTAAACCACAGAGGTGACACCAAGGGAAGGATGGTCCATCTTTTTTTAATGGCAGGTATTTATATGGGGTATAGCAGACACATCATTTTCAATCTACGTCAAACTCTTAGTTGAAGAATATTCAAGGAGAATGATGAGTGACGATATAAGGCCTTGACACAGACCAAGCCATTGTTTTTACCCCGTCATGAATACGGGGCAATACAGCAAGGTCAAAACTCTAAAGTGACAAAATTAAGAGATAAATAAGGCACGACATGGAAAAGGAGGTGATCCTCCAGACTCTATTGTTAGCACAGCCCACTACAATGCATTTCCCTGTTATGTTAGATTGTTTGATGTCATCTCAGGATGAACTGAATATTCATGAGGCTGATTCATCAGTTTTGCTAATGGCATGCTTGGATGGTCACCCTAACATTTATTTGTCTTTTTATTTTTTTGCTTCTGAAGGAAATGTGGTGTTCTACATTGCTGTTTTGTGGTGGCAATTATGAATCCCATCTGCAACATCGTTACAGATGAACAAATGGGGGGAGATGAGGGGGTGATAGAGGGGAAAAAGGAGGGAGCAGCCAGCAGAGAAGGATGACTTTTTGAATACACAGTTAGTTACCAGATGTGCACACAAAGACCACCCTGAATGTTAGATAAATACAATATACAATACACACAATACTGTTGGTACATTTGATCACAAATGTAGATGTAAATGTAGACACTTAGAATAACAATAACATCCACTGATAGGACCACTTTTTATCTACTGTAACAGTTTCCACAAGTGCTTAAATAGGAATTATTTCCATTGAAGGCATAATTATAAGTGAAACATGCCTCAAATATCCATAATAGTGGCATTGCAACATCTTAGTGTATGTTTCATGGCCATTATAACCACACACACCACAGCCATGACCACATTATAATCAAATTAGCTGTATCATAAAGCTCAAGGCGTTTTTTCACTGTACAAAAACAACAACACTACATATTTTCCAGTTTATGACATCTAAAAACAACTACAGAACTCAAAGTAGAGACCAAGAAAATAAGTTATCATAGTACAAAAAAAGATTAGAAGGCCATTACCTTTTACATAGTTTCTCTCATAATAGATACAGTAAGAGTTTGTCATAGCGATTGACTGAATGAGAGGTGGGGCAGAGGTTTAGTGTAGCAGTCTCTGTGTGCGTTTGGATTGACAGCTGGGTTGGGCTGGGTCAGTCCACAGGAGCTGAAATATTATGTTCTGTCTCTTCAGATCAGAGGCAACGACGCCAAATCAGTCGTCCATCTCCTCCAAGGGCCTCTGCTCTGCTCTGACACTGACGTTTGTAGTATTAACCCAGGGTCTGCACCGCATAATCAGTTTACACCACACACACACACACACACACAAAAAAGGCAAAATGTTGCTTTTTAAAATAAACATCAGAGTCAAACTACTGAGTGATAAATGTAGCTACAACAGCTAGACAGCCTGCTACTGTTGTTTTTTCTGGTACTGCTCTTGTTGAAAGCAAAGTGGAAACCTTTTACATGGTGCAAACACTGAGTGAGTCTGACCTTTAGACTGTGTGTGTGTGTGTGCGCGTGTGTGTGTATGTGCAGTCAGTCTCTGTTCTCCTCAGGTGTCCAAGGTGTGCCTGGGCGCTCGGTGGGAGTTCTCCTCTCCTCTCCCTTTCCCTCTCTTCTCGCCACCCGGAGGAACATACCGTCTTTTGGTCTTTTTACGTTTTTTATCAGAGCACCACACTCTCTCACAGTACTCCTCTACTCTCTGGGCATCCCCGTAGCCAATCAGCTGGAGAAACTCCTTGTACCACAGCCTGGAGTGGGGGCCTGGGACTGAGGATGGCAACAGAGCCCTGGGGCTGATGCTGGGGCCTGGTGGGGGACCTATGGAGGAGTGGCATGGAGGTGAAGCTTTCTCTCCGTTCCCATCATTAGCCCTGTGGATCGCTGACTCCACCCTCTCCCCTCTGAGCACGTGTAGAGAGATTCGTAATAACGTGTGCACGTATCCGTGTTCCACAGTCTGGCACACGTACACACCAGCATCTGAGCTTCTCACTCGTAAAAACAGCAGCCCGTGTGAGGTCATGACAACCCGCTCATCACCTCGAACCTTTATGGAGGAAATGAAGGTGAAAAAAAAATCTAGTCATTAATTCAGCCATTATCCAAGTCTAGAAATTCAGACATTTACAGCAGTACTGCTGCTGCATTTGTTCTCTCCCAGGATACCTTTTAATTAAACCTACAGAGCTAAAGGATAAATTAAGGAATGGTAAAACCTAAGTAGCGCACTCAATACAGTGACTAATGTACTTAAGGTTCTGTAAGGTACATAGGTGTAGATTTCAGCAGGGACGCAGGGGACATGTCCCCCTCAATATTTAGAACATGTGCATTTTTCTTGCATGCCTCACAGAAAACAGGGAACATATTGATTTATTGATCTGTATTGGACCAGCAAAACTTTATCAAAAGGTTTGTTTACAAACACAACAAACACAACTCATGCAGTTTAATCCAAGTCCCATTTATCGAATCATATGCTAAGTACTTCCCAAACACATACACACATTTTCACTAAAAACCTTAGTGTTGGAGTCTGGCTTTGAAGGGAGCATAACTAAGTTTCACCTTTTTTTTAAATAGTGAGGTTTTAGCAAAAATGCAAAAATGTGTTTGGGAAGTACTGAGCATACAACTGGATGAATAAGACTTGGATTATACTGCTCGAGTTGTGTCTGTAGACAGATGTTATACGGATGTAGCAATATATTTGACAGTGTTGTACACAGGAAGGCCAAACATATAATTGCTGATGCCTCACATCCATTGCTCTGTTTTACTGTGTTTATATCTTATTGCTCCCACCTGCTTATTTGCACTATTGTATCATATATATTGTTAAATTGTACATTTTAATGCTGTATTATGTTACATGTCTGTATGTAACTTTGATTTTCGAGAGAAGCCAAAGACAAATTTCCACTGAGGTGGATGATAAAGTTAACTGTCTTATCTATCTAGTTTTCCTGTTGTTAAATGTGTCCCCAGTCAATCAAGAAATCAGTATTTTTGGTGTTTTCCTGAGCGACATGCGAGAAAAACAACGTTTTCCTCATGAATTCAAGGTAACAGGCATACAACGTCATTATGAGGGTGACGCATCACTTTTAAGAGATTTACACCATAAATTGCTGCAGAAAAGACACAAACTGGTGCATAAAAAAATCACCAGAATACAGGAAGGTAAGTGTATGATGCCCAAAATTCTCTGGCAGAAGATCCCCAAACCCCCGGCTTCGCCCCAGTGTTGAAATGAAACCTATGCCCTTGGTGAGCATATAACCATCCCAGGCTTCTGTTTGTAGTAGCACAGTAAACACTGCATGGTTAAATGTAATGTAACATATATTAATAATATAAGACTATGAATGAAAATGTTCAAAAACATTTAAATTTATTCTGATACATTCATGCATTTCCTAAAGTTTTGAGATATATCACACTGGGACTTGAGTCAACACCCCAGTACAATGAAGGATGAAATTTAGTTTGTGGTGCTTGACTTATTAATGCCCAAAAACAACATCTCTTTTCAGACACAACACCCAAGTTGCTCAGGATAGTCCACAAACTTCACTAAATACTTCAATCACCCTTATTGCACTCAAGTAGCAGCAGAAATATCAGTCAAACCAAAACAACCTGCACTGCCAAACAGATTTTTATAAGTGGTACACACTATAGGAGTAAGTGGGAAAATATGTTTTATGTTACCTGACTCTTATACATTAGCTCCACTGTGCTACTTTTTTAGTGTATTGTATATAGCGTAGTTTTCATATCTGTGTTTGTAATACATGTTTGTTCACATGTTCATTTTATTCCATGTATGGATCCTTTAAACTCACCTCATGTTTCTGTCCATCTTTCTGTAAGAACCAGAGGACTTTGGCTTGAAGTGACCGAGGGACGCACTCGAGTAAAGTGCTGTTGCTCTCCACACCGTACACCAATCTCTCCTCAGCTCTGTGCCATTGTTCATCTGCACGCAAACACACAGGCATCATAAAAAGATAGCGAGGCAAGAGAGACTGCAATGAACTGACGTGACCTTTCATCAGCTGACAAACGTAGAGTGGATTGTTCTGCCCCAATCTGTCGCCTCACTGGAAGCACTAACCTCTTACCTCCGACTGCAATGACACGTGAAGAGTTCATATTTTGTCATATTCAGTCGAGTGCTTCTGAAGAACTGCATCACTTCCCAGCTTGTATACAGTATTTGTTTGACAATCTTTTTTTTGATACCAGTAAATAGACACAGGCAGGCCCATGCACACACACACACATCACACAGTCATTTTATACACTAACCATCAATTTGCAGCCCATTGCACAGCTGGACGGCGTTGCCATGGCGAACATCCTGCCGCCTGAATCGTCTGCTGATATGGGAGCGAGGGAAGTACAGAGAGAGAGTAATTTTGAACATGATGAAGATGGGTGAAAGGAAAGAGACAGAATCAAAGAGGGAGAAATAGAGAGAAAACATAAAAAGAGAGGCGATGATCAAGTGCATACTGATAGGCATTACACAACACCTGGCTGTCAGACTCTGTGATAATGACTTGGCAAACCAGCCTCAGAGCATTGTGACACTCAGAGCAAGATGCTATGATGGAACAGAACAACTGGTAAAGGTGTGAACAGCTGGTATCACACCGACACCTCTGCAGGGGAGAAAAGTTTGCGTGCTGTTACCTTTTGGTGTAGACTCCAGCAGGATAGTATCTGGAGCAGGTTAGACCATCCCAGGCGCAGTAGGGGTCTCTGGCCAGACAGCAATCAGCACATTCTGAGCCGTAGAGGTCACACTGATGCAGTCTGACCTGGGCCACACCCACCTCTGACCCCACATACAGCTGTTGCTGTGGATCCAACAATACGGACTATTAATTAATATAAAGACAATTTAACTGGAATCCATTTCTTTACCTCATCCAACTGGGTTACATTGCCACAAGTAAGCACCAGTATATATAAATTATGTCAATATAAAGTAATGAAAAGTGTTGCAATGTTAACATCTTGTGGCTAAACACCAGAATTGCATGAATGTACATTATTATAAGGATTCAGATGGTGCTCTTACCCTTTTAGGTGATATTATGATCTCTTTTATCGGTGCTGGCACCTGCAAACAGGAAATACTTTACAGTGATTCAGAAATAAAGCTAAATCAGTGCTCTTCATCATGCTCTAAGAATAAAGTAACTAGAGCTGACTCTAAGTTCTTTGTCACTAGAGGCCTCCCGTCATGCTTCTATCCAGCCCTAAATCAGGCCTTAATTAAAATGGCAGCAGCCATTGCTTGCAGACAAGTTTTAAAATATAACCGATCTAAGTAGAACTGATATATTCAGATCATTCTGAAGATCTCTCCCAGCAGGCCGGCTGCTCAATCATACCCGTGCCCCTCTGATGATGGAAGGGAAGCAAATCAGCAATCAGTGGTGTCAAACTGCTCCCACTTAACTGCAGCAATAATGGACTGTGATATGTATGCAGTGAAATGCAGAATTTGCTTGGTTACAAAGTCTTCTTTGCTTTCACATTGTGAAGCTAAAAATAGAGTACCTTGAATACTTGCAGTTCTTCCAGCAGCACCTCCTCCATAGTGTCTGTGTCTTTGTTGTAGATGGTGATAACTTTCAACACCACTGAATCGTCTGATAAAAGAAGACATTAATGTTGCTGACACAAGTTTTACAGGCAATGGCATATCTGTCTTCTTCATAAATTCAGGTTTAAAACTGGCTTGGTTTATTATCACCGTATTAATATATGTTTTACAATCTCAGTTTTATAAGGACTATGCTGTTTGTATTTCATTTTGCCAACAGTAACATGCACATGGCATTCTTCAGTCTTCACAGTATGTGTACCAGTGCCGATGTAGAGGACATGGTAGTGTCCATCCTGAGCTTGGACTCTGTCCACAGCGATCTGGGTCAGTTTTCTCCTGCCTGGCTCCGTCTGCAGCAGGACAGGCCTACGGTGCTGAGGAAGGACTGGACGATACATCACAGGATGAGAACGCACAAACCGCAAAACCTCGTCAGGAAATTCCTTCGAGCTGGAGAAGCCACCGCCGTTCACTTTACTGGCACACTGTCAGAGAGATGGTGTGACAGAAATAGAGGGAGTAAAAGGGAGGGGCAGGTACAGAGACAGAGGAGAGCCATTAAATGCATTGGCCCTTAATGCAGTGTAGGGAAAAAAAAGCTGACATGCTTTTGTCTGGCGCAGGCTGTCCCTGTATGACCTGCTGAGGTAGCTACAACAGTGCTGACATTCACCAGAGCTGTCCTACATGCTCTCAACACTGTCCCTCCCAAAGGACGGCTGTCATGGACACAGACTAATGGAGAGTGCTGTGAATGCATAATGTTGGTGCATCGGGAATGAAAACCTGTAAACATAACTTTATTCAGACTTTAAGACTTACAGATCCAGGTCGAGGGTAGGGGACTCTGTCCTCATAAGGAGTCCAGTGGTGCTCAGGTCTCTCTCGGTAGGCAAACGGACCATTGAAGGCTGCTCTGATATCATCCATGTGATAGACACACACTGCATAGCCCTTGAACACAGCACTGAAAGAGAAGGTTTTACTGGTGATTTCATGGATAGTAAAAAAAATGGGAATTTATGGTGAAATGCTGATGTCACTCTCCACTCACCTTGTTGTGCTGAAGAGGCCAAAGATTTCTGGGTTTTTTCCATCTTTGTTCTTGAGCACGAACACATCCTCTGAAACACAAAATTCGACAACTTTGACATGTTGAACAAGAGCATTTATAGAGCTGCTGCAGGAATGAGTCCTACAACATTAAAATGAGTTAGCATTTTAGCGTCCCTGATTCATTCATCTTGCATTCAATGGGTTTTTTGAATGGGTTTTGGTTAGATGCCTGAGATAGGATCTATGGTCAGCACAAGCTCAAGAGATTTTCAGGTTTTGTTCTATGACATAAAAACATTAGTAAATATCCAACTCATGAATTTTGAAGCTTTTATGTGTCTTAAAAAAGACAGTTTGCTAATAAGCAGCTAAATAAGGCTTCAAAACATCATCATGCTGAACACGGCTTTACAGAAGATTATCTTGCTGACCAAAAAGTGTAAGTATGACAAAACTCTGTTTGCTACAAAGTGTATTTTCTGCAGAGCCATGTCTCACTCAGAGGTCGTCGAAATCCGGCACTTGGGCAGTGACTTGCGGCGTCAGTAACTAACGAAAACAGGCGTCCTTTAACGTCTGCGTGATATGTGGCCAGTTGCCATTATAGTTCAACAGTGCCTGGCGGCGTCAGGGGGAAACGCGAAGGGACGAGGACGAAAGTTAAAGCGGCAAAAGTCCAAGGGGTTGTGGATGGGACTTTCACAGAAGAGAGCAGTTTTCACATCCCATAAGATTCTAAATCTGAACCTTGTTCTTTTTTCCTAAACCTAACCATGTGCTTTTGTTGTTCAAGGCAAAAAAAAACCGTCAATTTGCAATGTTGTACCGACGTAGTGCGTTTATTTTGAAAGAAGACTGTATGTAAATGGTAAATTTCCTGTGAAAAAGGAAGTGTATTGTGACAGAAGACAATGCATGTAACGGGCAGAACTCTGGTGTCCCAGAACGTCAACAACCAACGCACCCAGGGTACCTTACATGTCATATGTGGACATGAAAAGTCCATGAGCAAACATCAATATGTGACGAGGTCTGAAAAATCCAATGGAAAAATCCACTGGGTTTTTGTTGAGTGAACCAGGGCAATGTTTACTTCCTGGTTGCCCGTCATCAACCCCCCTGTTCCTTGCTAAGCATTAGCATGTTAGCACTGTCATTGTGAGCATGTTCCCTGCTGACAATAGCATTTAGTTCAAAGCATTGCTGGGTTAAGTACAGCTTCACACAGCATAGTTGAGACAGTTTGAGCTTTGGAAAGAAAGGTCTTGAGTTTACTCCTCACAGGTTTAGAGAGAGGTTAAAATCTTTTTTTATGCTGCAGGATGGAGTATTTTTTTCATCCAGATTCATAGAAGAGTTTTTGTGGATCTTGGAAATACCATGAGAACAGCAGTAAGCCGTGTTAAATGAGTTTCTGGGTTTTTCAAAGATCACTGCTTCTTTAGTTTTCCATAAATTGAATGCTTAGCTCTGTGACTCAGTGTAATGGTAATGCATGAAAAGCACTCACTGGGGCTTTAGTCACTCTGCACTTGACTGAGCATCTTATGGAAACAATCCCAAGTGCTGAAATGTGTTGCTTTACGATGCTGGGCCTACAGAATACTGGTTACCACTACTGCAGGTTAGACACAGAATGTAACAAACATTTTTACCCAGCCAACATGTGGGGCCCTTATGGGTAGTAAACACACTGAACAATGTGCCTAATATGAGACTGTCCACGGGTTCCATATTGGCCCCATGACATTTGATCCATGCCCACTTTGTACACAGATAGCCCCAGCATGACCCATGTGAGGCCCACTTGGGCAAACCCACCCATGTGGGCATCTGGCATGGGGCAAACATGGACAGGTGGACAATCTAATATAAGGCCCATTTTTCAGTCCATTTACTACCCACATAGGCTGCACTTACAAATGTTGGCTTGGTAATACCACACTGACTGTCCAACTCTTGAGGGATATAGATAAAGGTACAAATACATTACTGTCACACATAGCGACCTCAAAGTTTAGTAATAAATACACAAGATGGCACGCAAACATTGCCCTTGTATCCCTACCAAGTTCATCGAAGTGTGTATCAATGCCATTGGGTCCAGCCACAGAGCAGATGAGACGAGTTTTCAGGAAGGAGCTCCATCTATTCACCAGCATTCTCTGCCCTCCTTGGTCATTCTGAGGGATGAAGGCAGATATAGGATGTGAGTGCAGTACTTTGCCTTCGGCTGGAGAATAGCCAGAAATCTATCGACAGCATTTGCATTCTCACCGCGCAGACTCGCCCCACACGAGTGTACACAGCCTTGTTCACTCCCTCGGCATCCATCTCTCGCTCAGTGAAGAAGAAGTAAACTTTATCATCGTCCCTGTCATCGTTGTCAGGAATAACTGCTGACCCGACAAATTTAGGTTCTGTAGGAAGAGGAATTTGTCACAAAAGACCTGAGATGAAACAAAAATGATGAGGTAGTGGAGGTATAGTGCAAACAGTATGCCTGTTAAAAGATGTTCATTATAAACTCATACTCATTCAAAGCTACAAGAGACAAGTTTTTTTTGAACTCATAACAAACAAGATTATTACATTTTCTGTAATGGCTATAAAATAATGACACGATTGTCGTTTAGATTGGTTCTCTACAAGTGTCACTTTCACTATGCAATCCTATCTGCCACTGGGTATGATCTCCCAGGAAAGTGAAGGCTCAATTTACGGCACAAAGGTGTATGAACCATTGTACAGCCAAAAAAGGAAGAAGATAGCACTTGTGTTTACCCCGGTAGCTATTGGTACATTTCCATTACTAGCCCTACTAGTGGAAAGGGTGGACGGTGGAACAACCGAAGCAACTGTGGAAACTCTACCAGGAAAAAGAAAAAGAGCCCCTCTGAGGAAAACAGAATGTGATCCAGTTGCCTTTGCAATAGTAGCATCACTAACACTATCACCTGGGAACACCAGGGAGGGAAAAAGTTGAAACTTTTCTGTTTCTAACTTCTGTTTTTATGGAAGGAATCTATATAAAATAATTTTATATTTGTCAAGCCAGGTCTAAAAAACATCTATGCATGTAACTAGTCTGTTAAATCATTTAAAAATGAAAGTGAGCAACAGAAGCTCGGGGATCCACAAATAGAAGCAGTCCTGATAACAGCAGTTATATTGCCATCATGTGGAAGGTATACAGTATCTACATTACACACAGTACAACTGGGCCAGTGTCACATTTTCTTTACCAGTTAATAACCAACTAATTTGATTTGATTATCAATCATAAAACTACCAGTTTCAGGAAGGAACACACATACAAAACATTTACACTATGAATAATTGCATCTAATGAATAGCATCTCACTGTCTGAACTGTCAAACTATATTAATATATTTTTGAAAAAGATTTTATCACCACACATACTATGTCTGATTATCTGATCCCACTCTGTTGCATTTTAAGGGAGATCATTTTCCTTTACTGTACACCAACCGTTGAGTTGCTGCCTGTCGTCTCTCTCAGTGCGTGTGTAGGTCTGGTTGTTAAGTCGACAGAAAGCGCCGTCATTCTCCCAGTAGTCAGTGTACAGGCCAATATACAGCTCTCCTCCTAACACACACAAACAAATCTCAATTAACTTTATTATTAGATGTGGAGCCCCTTTTATGACCACAAGATGGCAGCATTGACTGGTTAGATGTCAAAGTGAGCCCATCTCTACAATGTGCAACTGCATGGTTTGAATATAAGCATACATTGTAGTCTCACAGCTGTGCTCAGCTGATGGTGAGGTGATGAGTGATAGAATGAGCAGTGTCTTACTGGAGAGCGTAGATGTGCAGGGACTGTTGGGGTCATACGGACAGCGTCCTCTGCCACTCATGATGCTGTCCTCGTCAAGAGCAAACAGCCTGTCCTAAGAGCAACACACAGCATACGTATATGTATTTATTCATACACAAATACGCAGAAATATAAATACCGCAGCCACACACTGACGAGCTTTACCCTTGCTAAGACCTTAACAACATCTAGACAAACTCCAGCAGGAGGTCGTTTGTGGAGAGAAGTGAATTAGAGAGAGGAGGGATCAGAAAGTGATGGATGAGTCTGAGGAAGAAAGATAGATGAGACAAGGAGTGATGGATGACCAGACGAAGGATTTCTGTCTGGATGTGTATAAGCAACAATGCTCTGCTCTTATATCTGGTGAGTTCGCTACTTCTACTCTTCTGATCTTATTGCCCCGCACAGCAGGTGGCAGAAACTCACACAAACACACACACATAGACCTGAAATCCCTTTAGAACCACAGCTCATATCTTGCGGGCCACCACAGTGTTTATGACTGTCACCAGCAGATCAGAGGGGATGTCATATATTGATTTATGAGTAGCAGCGAAACCCAACTGTGCTGTGACCACCGCCCGACGTGTGACTGTAACAGAAGTCCGCTTCTGGGTTAAAGTCATCCATCATATAATATCAAACCTGAAAATAGGAAAATAGACTGATACAATTATACTCTATATGCAGCACTCTGAAAGGTGTGTGTGTGTTTTAAATGTCTGGGTCAGTGGTGCATTAATACTTGATTTGTTACTCAGTGGCTGGCTTGATAAATGGCAATGGCATTTTATATCTGAGTTTATAGTTATGTAAATATTATTCAGCTCAGGCTCAATGGTCATCAAAGACTAGATGTAATCTCATACACTGGGTATAAAATTTATGTGAGGAAACCTCGTAGAGAGATTAAGTTGCTTATATGGACCCAGTTTTGCTCACTCTATGAGCATTCCAATGATATGAGTGATGGTTAGGAGTGATTCCTGTTTGGGTGGTGTGGCTGGCCTGGTCGACCTACTGGACCAGTGCTGGAATGCGGGGTGGAAACCATCTCCCCTCATCGCTCTCTAAATACACCCCAGGCACACACACACACTGAGGACTGCTCCACGTTTGACATCTGGGAGATATGTGTCATACTGTAGACAAACATGCACTAACAGATGGATGCTGGCGATTTTGCATGGACACCAGTACGCAGGCAAAACCCTCCCATGCAGCTGACACACACACACATTTGAACTGACCCCTGAGTGAGACAGAACATTAGTCTTCCCTAACCTTGACACAGGCTCGCTCAGAGAGCAGCATGTGGTCTGCTATCCCTGTTTACCTGGACAGCAGTGGTGTCAGCTTTTTTCAACATAAACAAGAACTGTGTGCAAAACAATTCTCTCCCTCTGAGAAAAACCAAAAAAAAAACCTCCACCCTCTGTTATCCACTGTCTTTTCCAATTTAACCTCACATCACTTCTTGTTGCTAGGAGGATAAACTGAACTACAGTCGCATGAGTTCAATAAACAGTTCTAGGAGCTCCTGGCTAGAACATCAAGGCAGTGTGAAGGAGACTTGGCTACTTCATCTGAAGAGGGAAGAGTAGGGGGGCACAAAAGGAAATTTGCCTGACTGTGTAGTGAAGAAATTAGCAGCATTTTCTGATCTGATAACCACAAAAGGCAACCACCATTTTTAAAGCAGGCAAAGAATAAAGCAGCCTAATTGGAAATATCCACCATGAATTAAGACACCTGCCAGCAGCCTGTGATCTCTGGTGATATTACTCTTTTTCAGAGGCTTGAAGCTAACCTAAGGAATCCACTGGTTCCAACCATGTCATGATAGCTTGTCTCTAGAAGCAGTAAATAACGCTCCACAATTAGGCTACATTTTGGCAAGGTAAAACTGGAATGGCTATTTTAACAGGGGTCCCTTGATCTGTCATCTCAAGGTAGCTGAATAAAAATGTGTTCTATGGGTACCCATGAGTCTCCCCTTTACAGACATGCCCGCTTTATGCTAACCCCATGCAGTTTTTGGCAAAAACCATAATCTTTTTTGCATGCAGCACAGATATTTCTGCATACTGGGGTCCCTAAAGAGTCTTGGAATTGCATAAATTGAGTTTTACTGGAATGCTGAGATTCGTGGAGCCAAATTTTATTCTTGTGTGATGACGTTAGCCCCTTTAGGAGCCATTTCACTGTAGTGAGACCATTTCTTTTTAACGGACATCATTGTATAAAAAGACCTATTGTGACCTCTAGGATTATCACAGCCTCATGAAACGTTACAACCACAAACTTGAGACCTTGAGCATTGAGAGGATGTATGACTTTTATAGGTATATACACAATAAGGGGGTTTCTGAGCAGTTTTCAGAACAGAAGTGCTTCCCATCTAATTGCCGAAACATGCAGTTCTTACAAAAAACAAAAGGTTTTTTTTAAACCAAATCAGCATGGATGATACCTTAAGGTCTTGGTGTCTTAATGTGGTATTTTGGAAAGATTTTTTTATCAGTTCTCAAGCGGTAAAAAATGATTTAATTTAGCACCAAATGTTTATAACAAATGACCCCAAAAAATTGCTGCAACAACTTGTACAATATAATTGACCATGGGAATGGCCATCACACACCTCTATTATAATGTTCTGTCCCTAAGTCCCTATAGGGTCTTAACTTTTTTAGTAGGCGCTTAACCAAAACGCAATGTTTTTACATATTTATGACGAGAAAAACTTGACACACAGTGCTGGACCAGTAATCTTCAGGTGCTTTCAGATTATGTAAACCACTTCTATGTGGCACATACTGGCACTTCCTGCTCCCTCCCCCCTCTAAAAAAGACAAAATTGTGTTTATGGTGGGTCTCAGAGAGTTAACAGGCAAGTGTGTTTGACTTTGAAGAGATGTCTGGCAGGAGGAACCCTTTGAATACCACTTGAATACTTGGCTGTGAAAGCCAAAGTCTGTACTTTTGACTCACCTGCCCTGTGTGTCCCACTCCAACCAGGGCACAGATGGGATTAAAAGCTCCAGTTCCACAAACCAGCAGATGGGTCTGGTTGTACTGTTGCAAGACCTTGATGTAGTTAGCACACTCCGACTGTTGGAGGAGATGCAGAGATGAGGCAGTGGGTGGGGAGGAGGGTGGTTGTGTAGGGGTCATGAAGGCAGATTGAGGCCAAGCAAGAGAAAATGGTGTACTGGAAAGATGCCAGGCCTTTTACGGCATCATCAATAACATCAATACTTCAGGTTAGACAAAGGTTAATGAGCATGGTGAGATATGTAAATCAATTCATACATGCTGACAGTATCTGCCTCTATAATGGATCCATCCACTTACATGAGATATTTATTATACTGTGTATATATAAATGTCAAATTAATGCACATTATCAACTGGGCAATTGTGCTTTTCACCTGATAATCAATCTCAGGCAAATGACGACTGCCCGGATGTGAACATATAATTGCATGCAGTCATGTAGAAGGTGTCCCTTACCTTTTCCCTCCCCTTCATCAAACACTCCTCGATTTGAGATTCTGTACTGGCCCACTGGATCTGGGAGAAAACATAGTTGCACTCATATTTACAACAGAGTTGTTTCACCCTAAATAATACAAAATGAAATTAGTTGGGTTTCCATCCAAATTTAGAACCAATTTTTACTGAATTTTCAAAAAATCATCAAATAATGTTAATGTTCTTCCTTCCAATGCCATTGTGCAAAATATCCCATTTTTAGCGTCTTCATTCAGGTTTTTAATGCATAAATTAAAAATGTGCATTTAAAGGTGGATGAAAACACACCTATTGTGAGGTATTTTGTACAAACATAGTTAGGAGTTGAGTTGAAAATGTGACAACAACACCTTTTATCTTCACTACGTAATACGCTAACAAGGTAATCATTTTAGCTTTTTAATATCTAATTAAAAAACCTTTTTATTTCTGTTTTATACTGACCAATAATGATGCACACTAAGTTTGGATAACCTATTGCTGCATGGATGTGTGAGTTCAACATGTCTCCCTCCTAACAGGCGGGGAGAGATGAAAACAAGCGTACCTCTCTGTGGTGTGTGTTGACCCGATCCAGGCTAAGGGAGAACAAAGTATTCTTGGCCCCAACATAAAGCCTCTCATGGCCCTCATCCAGCAGCATGGTCTGGGGCTGAAGAGACGCTCCATGTCCCTGGAACACCCAGGTCCTGTTCAGCTGCCAAAGCTCTGCGTAATACAATATGCACACAAAGAGATTAATACTAAAAAATGATAGAAACACAAAATATGTCTGCAATTTAGGTAGGGAGATCTAGCTAGCTAGCAAGATAGCTACAGGTGGAAAGATAGAGTTTTCATTTCACTTCAAACATGAATCCTCATCTTGCTTCTTCTCTGTATTTAACAGCAAGATCAAATTTGACCAAACACCATCCTCAAGGGATTTCTAACTGATCCAGTAACCTGCATCTGAGTCCCCACTGTTCCCATGGCCAAGGGCACATTGCAACATGTGTGTCTGATTTATCCCTTCCCCAAGAGAATGTCAAAGAGCAACAGCAGGGTTATCTTTCCATCTCATCTCTCCATCTCATGTGGCACCTATGCCTTCATTCACTCAATTCAGCCATGCTTCCAAGTGTCATTGCTCGGTCATAGAGGTACTACAAAGCATCTTGCTTTTAATCATCAGTAAAAGTTGTCATGGCATCAAAGAGTGCATGCAACCCACAGCCGACCTCCCAGGCACCAGTACAGAGTAATACATTTCTTTAAGGACTACTGAAAAGAGTTCTGAGAGGACATTTTGGCAACCATAAAGGCACTTTGCAGAAGCAGGGATGGAATAGTGAGTCCTGGGAAAGATGTTGTGATTAATGGAAGGACATTTGATGTTCTATGGTCTCTTTCACCAGGAGGAAGCAGTTTTATCAGACAGGAAACGGAACCTCTTATCAGCCATTAGTTGGAAATCAGCTGCCACTCCCTGTCAGTCTTGCTTTAGGTGATTTGAAATCCTACTTTAAAAAGGAAGCAGCGGACCGTGATAGATATGTCATTATATATAAACACACACTCATCAGAATAATCACAGACCGAGAAACAGATAGTTTGCCTGCACACATGCAACACACCCAGTTGTATCTACCTGATTGAACCTGACAGATTGCTCCTCTATACCTGCTCTCTGTGAGCTTCTGGAGAGGTTGAGGGTGAAGGATTTAGCCAAAGCACTGAAGCCCCAGAGGTGTGCACTTCCTCTGGGTTGCCCTGGCCTGAAAAACCTTGCATTAACACATGAACGGGTTGGTGTCCTTGTAAAAGACGAAATGGGGATCTGGTGTGTGTTAGCACAGCTTTTGAAACCTGAGACTGACTCGAGCAGACAAACCAGAGTTTTTGTTTAAATTTATAGCATTGCACAGGCTGTATTCTTTCCATTTGTTTTGTGTTCATGCACAAATTAGGCCACCCATGCACTACTCTTAAGAAAAACTGCCTTGTCTTTCGAAAACTCTCTTCAAAGAAGCAATTTGTAAGATTTATGGGGATGTAGTGGCATCTAGTGGTGAGGATTGCAGATTGCAACCAGCTGAAACTTTTCCTGAATAGAATTCATCCAGTGTTCGTTGTTCAGGAGGTCTTTACCAGAAGCCAAATTATCCGCAGAGGTGTCCCCTTGCCAAAATAAATGGACCAGGTGATTTAAACCAGTAAAAACAGTGAATAAATAAGTTTTACATTACAAATCAGTGTGTCTCTGACATTGTTTGGCCTGTTGCAGAAGGGCACCGGCTAATGTCTGCCTCCCTTTTTTCCCTGCTCCAGAAAAGAGACGTTCTGAAGGTTTTCAAGGGTTACTTGTGGGGCTGAAGCCTATCCCAGCTGACACTGGGCGAGAGATGGAGTACACCCTGGACAGGTCGCCAGACTATCACAGCACTGACACATAGAGACAGACAACTATTCATGCTTACATTCACATCTTTGAGCAATTCAGAGTAATCCAGTAACTAGTCTTTGTACAGTGAGAGGAAGCCCACCTTGACATCGGGAGAACATGCACACTCTGCACAGAAGGGCCCCAGCTGGTTGCCAGATTCAAAACCTCAACCCTGTGAGGCAACAGTGCTAATCACTGCACCGCCATGCTACCATTTTTTGCTAATGTATCCCCCTAAGTCCTACATACTGGACCTTTAACTGATGAAAGGGTAAAAAATGGCGACCACCCGTTATTCAAGCACGACTGTAATACTATGCCAACCTTTCAGCTACCTCAAATAATACTAAGACGTCTCTACATGCTGGGAGTTCAGGGGGTAATTGTATGATTTGTTTTCCTAGTATGTGTGTATTTTTAGTGATACTCGATCTCCAAGATAGAAGCAGAAAGAGTGTTTATCCCATTTCTGTAGATTACTCATAGCAACAGCGAACACTCTGGAGAAGGTTTTATTTGTTTAACATGGGATTAGGTATCCACGGAGGAGTGGATGACTGTGTATACTCTGTTGCTATTAAGATTTCTATGTTGGAGACAAGCGACTGTTTGTTTGAGCAGCATTAGATCTCGGGTGGCTAGGTGGCAGAGACTGAGGGGCTGTGGCAGTGGTGTTCTGCCAGGGCGCAGACATGCTTCCTGTAATTATCTAATCCACACATACTTGGAGCTCTTTCTCGCTCACAAACACACACACACAAACACACACACACACACTGCCTCTATCTCCTCACAGTCCCCTCTGAGTTAAACTGAACTTGGATCAAGGACAGTCCTCCCACATTCCACTCCAACTTTTCTACAAGTGTTAGGCCGGGCTCTCAAACAATCAGTTCCTTCTTTATTTCAAGGCAAATCTGCTACCACTTATTTAGATGACAGACGTAGATGGCTATTTAAAGTGATGGAGTAAACAGTCCATAAGCCAAACCCCTTTTTCCATCTACTTTTCACTTGTCTTTCTTAATAATCATGAGTGGCAGTTGATTCATATGGACAGACATAGCCAGATGCATAGACATGCCCAAGCTGTCTCGCTCTGTTTCACACAGACAAACACACGCACACAGATACATTTCGTTCTACAACGTTGTTTACATGTGCAGAATTGTACATTTTACATGTATAGTGTTCTCTCTGAACTGGAATGTTTCCATGCCATGCTTATGTGATTAGTGAAAAGGAGGAAAGTCTAACAATCACCAGCTTGAAATCTGAAACAGAAATAAAAATGTAGAGAGAAGAAAGAAAAAAAGAAAGAAAGAACATCCGTTCCCCACCAGTGTGCAAGTACAAGCAATAAGAAACTATAATCACATTTATAATAAAGAAGGTGTTGATTAATCTGCTTAATTACACATGATTACAGAGTTACCATACAACACAATTGCTGGATGTGATTACACACTGACACCCAGAGTGACGCTTCAGAGCTCACAATGCTGTTTTAAAGGTTTCTCCTCTGTCATTATGTGCACCAGTTACAGACGGTCGCTGCCACTGCTCAGACTGGGGAGGGGAAGAGGGGGATTTCCGCAATTCCCCTTTCCTCTCTCGCTCTCCTTTCCAAGATTTTCTCGCCATCTGCAGCCAGTGAGGGCTCCTTAGCCGTCAGCTAAGGATCTGTGAGGAGGAGGAGGGTGTTTCTCCATCGGCAACTGAGCCAGGGAGACACATGGCCCTGGTGTTATCCCACTTCAAATGGAAAGCACAGGGAGAGAGGACTCCCTCAAGACAGACACTTTCATCGGCTGTCTGAGGAGTGCTGAGAGATGCCTGACGAGATTTGGTGAAGTGAAATCAAAATAAACTTTGCGATCTCCTCTTTGTCCATGTATGGAAACACTGCTTTGCTGCACTGGGGGAGAACAATATGTGTGTGTGTGTGTGTGTGTGTGTGCAGTAGCAACCTACTTCTGATTTGTCTCTTTACAGCAGGGAGGTAATACGTTTATTGTTCATGTTTAGTCAAAGATAAATGCACACGGGAGTTTATACAGAACATTCCTCAGGAAACTTAAAAACACAAATTAAATTTGCCGTCATAATTTAATCTATTGCCAATACCAGACACACATTTCATGTCAGAAATAAAACTTGCGGTAGGCATGCAGTCTCATATTTCCAGTTAAATAAGTCTATGTAGGTTTACTTATTGAGTTATGGGAGTGGTGCTGGAACAGAAACAAAGAGAGTGATTGGAGTGGGCTAGAGTTAAAGGGGACAAAAATAAGGAGGGAGTTTGTTCTCCTCGTGCCGTCGGGGCCTGAGACTGTGGAGCCCCTGGGGGTGGGGTCAGGAGCTGGAGAACTGGGGTGTTATACCATTATCGGTACACAGCCTTGTGTTCCCGTATCCTCCTGTGTCTGAGGGGGGTGATGTCACAGAGCAAAATGAAAGCCACATGGAGTGTCTGAGTAGGGAGAAAGAGAGCAACGTATGTTTGTCTGTAATAAAGCTCTGAGTGGAAGCCTGTGACCTGATTGATGTTATAAATCAGGAGAGAACATTGACAACTGACAGTTCATGTTGTTATTGGCCCGAGCAGATGTATATACCTCTTAATTAAACCATGCAGGTATTTACATACGGTACATGTGTGCTGTATTTGACTGACATTTAATCAAAGTTTATCCCCATCAGCTCCACACTGCTCTGCCTCAGCAGCACATACATATGACCTTGGAGCTCAGATGAATTAGTTACTGATGTGGGTTACTGTGTGTCAATGTGTAGTTGTACTGTATATCAAAAGCCCCATAAAGTACAAACTGATTTTCATGTGATTTGTGTGGAATATCAAACACCTTGTTTCCACAAAGTGTCTGTATTTCCTTTAAGTCAACACATTCTCAATCTGACCTTGTCACATATCGACATTTGGTCATGGAACTTCCACGTCCAGTTATAACATGAGAGGTAACAGTAATGACCTGATCAGATCACAGTCACTTCCAACAAACTCTTGTTGTGTTGGACTTTATTTCCTGCTGATTCAGTCATGTCAGTTAACATCACTTCAGCAGTGTTTCCGGGCAAATCAGGAGAATGCATTCCTGATTTAGTGAAGCTTAAAATATTACCCCACCCACTTAATAGATACCTGTCCAGAACTGCTCTGGTAGCGTGCACTGAGAAACCTTTATCTGATCAATGAAGTAGAAAAAAGGCAATATAAAGGCCCTGTCTACAAGCATAGAAATATATTTAAAAGCAAATTATCCCCAGTCCGTTTTAAAGAAAACCTCTGTCAACATGACCAACGCATTCTCACTCCAGCCTCGTCACATATGGTTTGGTCATGGACTTTCCATGTCCAGATACGACATGCAAGGTACCCTGGGTGCCAGTCGTTGTTGACGTTCTGGGACACTGTTTCAAGTTCTGCCTGTTACATACATTGTCTTCTGTCAAAATACACTTCAATTTTTCACAGGAAATGTAATGTTTACATACAGTCACTTCAAAATAAAGGCACTATGTTGGTACAACACTGTGATTTGACGGGTTTTTTTTTTCTAACAACAACAAATCTTACAGGACACAAACATCGCTTTCCCGGGTTTGTTGGACCGGCCAACCCCACTTGGAGTTTCGCTGCCTTAACTTTTGTTCTTGTCCCGCCGGATTTCCCTTTGACACCGCCAAGCACCATTAAACTATAATGGCGTCCGTTATAGGATGTTTTTTTCGTCAGTGTCTGATGCTGCAAATCACAGCCCAAGCATCGGATTTTGACAAATTCGGAGTGAGACCAGGCTGTTAAAGTATATAGACTACGCTCCTAGTGTTCAACACAAGAAAATGCATCTTCTTACAGATGGATAAAAACAAAAGTTAAATTTGAGCCTTTCCTCCAGCCTCCATCCAATGGAATATGTGCATGGAGCGAAAAAGAGACCAATGATGTATGGTGACGAAAAGTGAGGAGGTGCCAAATTACTGTTGTATTTGAGTTTTTATTTCAGTTGCTGCCGTTTTTTCTTTTTTGTTTGTTTGTTTAGCTTTATTTTTTGTTTTGTTTTTTTTTTCAAAAATTAAAATGTGTCTTACAGGACAGATTAGAATAAATCCAACATATAATTGGCAAAGATAAATCAGCCTTTTGAGAAAAAGAAAAACATTGAATTTACAGTACACGCTAATTTCAGCCTAGCTCTTACCCATGAATCATTGTGCAATCGTGGGCTAGCTTACACTGAATCACTTGGCGGCACCTATCTATAACAGCCAGGTGAACTAGTTCGCTAACACTTAAGTACTATTGAAACATAATGGCTAACTAGCTGTATCATTATTCCACGTGTACGGACATTCTTGTGAGCCACATTGGATCGTTGTGTAGCTTTTTGAGCAACAGACTCTGAGGTACCGTCCACCTCAGAAACCAAAAGTGTAAGTGCAGAGGTCAAGGCTAATGCACCTAGCCATACTATTACACTCATCAACCTGTTAGCTAATTGGTTTTTATGCTAACTTCCTGTGGCACAGTGCATACGTTCTGACTGAAATCTGCCACAAAAATGTATTATTTTCAAAGTAGGTCTACTTAAGGCAAATTCTGGACCCCCTTCCCCCAACCCCCACTTCTGACTGAGTCACATGTAGCCCACGCAGAGCTCTGTGGAAAGAAAATGTAAAGTAATGTCAGCACAGAAAAAAGTTTGCTCCAGTGTTTAAGCAGCAGAAGACACTGAACGAATTCAGACTTTTTAAATACATGTTTTTGCTGCACTTGTTAGTGCATATTCAGTTTGTTCACATTTGAATGTTATTATAGGTTTAACCAAAAGCTTGTGTGGCCATTTCCCAGATGAGCAGTTCTCCTTTTTGTTTCTTCTATGTGTCCCACAGGTTGGCAATGCAAAATAACACTTTGCTTTTAACTACCAGCCTGTAATAAGCAATATCCACATGGCATGTCTTGAAGTGTTCACCTCAGCAATCATCCTATCATTCTGTTTCCTCCCCACCATTGAAAAATAATCTCAGAAGACTCAGACAGTCTTTGTGCCTTCTCTCCTTTTCCCATGTCACAAACTTAACTCATCTCCTCTTCCTGATCCCTTTAACGGGAAAAGGTCAGAAAGGATATTAGAGTTTCACCAGCTGCCTTCCCCTCTGGACATCTCATTAATGAACTGCAGAGCTCACACATAACACAATGGGAGAGAAAAGGACGCTGAGATGTACACAGACAAAATGAGAAAGCTAGAGAGAGATGGAGAGGCGAGTGTGCAGGGGAGGGGGTTAAGAAAATATCCATTTTTCCTCTGCTGACCTAAAAGGTGTGATTTATGTAATCATCACCTTAACCTGCATTTTCCAGTGGTTTGATGTAAGACCAGTGACTGCCCTATGGCCTCGATCCAATGTGGTAAATGTTAATTATAGGGTGCACATGTAGGCGGAAGAAAGTTAATGGGACTCCTCACTCTGCACATTAGCTTTATATAGATATCATAAAAAAAAAATAAAAATCCCCCCATTCATTTCATTTCAGGCAAACACAACTTTAGGCCATACTGGTATTCCCCATCTCCCCCTCAGAAGACAGTCACCTACAGCCACATCATTTCAAGGTTGTTAAATATACAGAGAGAGCCTTTTCTTGTCTGGAGAGGAAGGTTTAAAATTACAGCTCAAAGGGGAGTTTCATACGTACAGTAATTGCTACCTGAGTAATCCCTGTGTTCACACACGCACATACCTCAGCTCCTTCTGCTCAAATCTCACAATTTAACAGTAAGTGCTGGAGAAAATAAATGGGTTTAGTATTTGTTGACCAATGCATTTGCACAAGCTTCAGGCGCTTTCCTATATTCTCATTGATTAAGTTTTAGAAGAGTATATACACACGTGTGTATGAGTAAATCCAGCTGCTTTAAAAGCAACTTTAGTTTACATTTCCTATGAGCTAAATGTTGGGTTGAAACAGGGAGAGCACATGCATTTATTTATATAAGCGAAAATATACAGTATGATGGTAACCCTGTCAGAACAGCTTAGTGTCACTGGATAACTTAATTCACCTTCACAGACTCGTTGAAGAAAAATATTTATATTTTACTTAACGATTACGACTTTAAAGTAAATACATGTTTGGCAGACATGCTGAAGGTATGCCTGGTTAATTTAATTATTGTGAAACGGTCCGCTTTTTTTTTTTTCCATGTGATTGTCACACGGCCACTCTCATGAACACTTTCACCAAACTCAGACATGCTTTTGGTAGACACAAGCTTGACTGCAATGATAAAGTGCCTACGTATGTTATTTTTCAGGACTTTGAGAATGTGACAGTTTGGGATTTGTTCAAGAAGGTTTTTGGGTTAAAAACAGCAGCAACAGCTCACACACTCTCTATGACGAGTTTAGTTTTAGGCCACAGATATTTTTTTAAACTGATATTTTCCTTTATGCTTTGGCCTCTCGTCCACATGCAAATAGAGTTTTAAATCACTAAAACAGAGATTTTTTTAAATGCCTTCGAAGGTGCAAGTTTCTTAAAACTCCAGTTATCATGTCTGCGTGTGGACACATAAAATGGAGCGTTTGGGAAACAATGCTGTCAGCCATCATCTCCTCAATTCATCATGTATGTTATCATGAAATAAGAACGATGGCAAACTACCAGTTTGTTTACATTTCATTAGCACAGCTTGGTCTAATGACTAACTACTTCAAACTTTAAAACTTAGTACTGCTGCATCACTTTGTGGATGAATGGAGCCGTCTGCTGTGCCCAATGTTTTGTGGTCCACCAGAAATGATGGTTTGTGATTAGGCGCAGTCGAACCAGCAGATGGTGGGACAATGCCAAGAGTGAAGTTGATGTGGATGAGGAGTGAAAGGAAAACTTCCATATGTCCAGAGCATCACTCGTACTGTTGAGTGAGTTCCTTCAACCTGTTATCAAAAGGGGAATCAGCCGTGACGAAATCTTCAGTCGTCATTTCAAAGCAGGTAACGTTGGTTTGTATACTTTACTATCATCCCAACAAGAGGAGACTGCGGAAGACAGCTATTGCCAGCATTTTGAGTCATTTTTTGTGTTGTAGTGTGTACCGAGGCATTTTGTGAAAAAAAAAAAAAAAAACAGTAATGTCAACTTGGTCTCAGCTCCGAAGTCGTCAAAATCCAGCGCTTGGGCAGTGACCTGTGTTGTCAGACATCAATGAAAAGGGCGTCCTTTAACATCGGCATGATACACGGCCGGTTACCGTTATAGTTTAATGGCGTCCGGTGGTGTCAGAGGGACACACGGCGGGACAGGAATGAAAGTTAAGGTGACAAGAGTCAGAGCATGATAGGTGGGGCAATGGATGGGTCCAACAAACACTGACTTTCACCCGGTAGAGCGGTGCCCGCATCCCGTAAGATTATAAAACCACATGTACTCCCTCTGTGGGGAGTTTGCATGTTCTCCACGGGTCAGCTCGGGTTTTCTCCGGGTACTCCAGCTTCCTCCCACAATCCAAAGACATGCAGGTTAATTGGTGACTCTAAATTGCCCGTAGGTGTGAACATGAGTGTGAATGGTTGTGTGTCTCTATGTGTCAGCCCTGCAATAGTCTGGCGACCAGTCCAGGGTGTACCCTGCCTCTCGCCCAATGTTAGCCGGGATAGGCCTCCCCCCCCACGGCCCTAAAGAGGATAAGCAGTTACGAAAATGAATGGACCACGTGTTTTAAGGACAAAAAAAGAGTCAAGTTGTGGTGTTGTACTGATGTAGTGCCTTTATGTAAACTTTAAATTTCCTGTGAAAACAAAAGTGTGTTTTGAAAGAAGACAATGCATGTAACAGGCAAAACTTGACACTGTGTCCCCGAATGTCAACAACCAACGCACCCAGGGTACCTTTCACATTAAACTTGAACGTGGAAAGTCCATGACCAGATGTTCATATGATACGAGGTTGGAGTGATAATGTGTTGTTTTTTCTGTCCTTATGACCAACATGGAGGGGGATCATTTCCTTTTAAAAATATTTCTATGTGTACAGACAGGGCCTTTTTATCGCTGACTTTTTCATTTCATTGATCAGATAAAGGTTTCTTATGTCTTTTCGCACATTACCAGAGCAGTTCTGGACAGGTATCTATTAAGTGGGTGGGGTGAAACTTTAAGCTTCACTAATTCAGGAATGCATTCTCCTGATTTGCCCGGAATACTGCTGTATTAAAATGAACTGAATCAGCAGGAAATGAAAGTCCAACACATCCTCACCTTCACAGGTAAGTGTAATGTTAGCCAGCATATCAAACTATGCAGAAGTGAAGTTTGCTGGACGTGACTTTGATCTGATTAGGTCATTAGTGTTACGAAAATTGCTGCATCACACTCTCTGCAGCTCAAGCCAGGCATGATGACAGGGCTGTAGAGGCAGCAAAATAAGTCAAAGCCTGACCACCTACCTGCAGCCTGTCAAGATTCTGACACATGGTAGCTGCGCAACAGCTTCATTAGCAGCAGAATTGATGGTTGTCCTAAAAGAAGGCCTGGAGATCTGAAGCTGCTGCCAAGAGGCTTGGACGATGCAGATCCAAATTCCATGGATCTGCGTCCAAAGGCACAAAAAATTCTAGAAAACAAACTTTCTGTTCTATAGTGAGCACATCCCCCCGCAGGGCATTTCTATGTATAATAAGCCAGGATTTGGAGAGTTTGATTAGCCAAAAGTCCAAGAAATTGAGGTCTTTAGCTTGTGTTTAAGGACTTTGGAAGCTGTGCAGTCAAAGATTAAGGCCTATTCTCCCTTAACACAGCAGAGACTGTGTGAGCGTAACTCAATACTCCATGTAATTTAGATAACAACCTTTTGGAACTGAAGTTAATTGGGGGTGTAAGCAAATGAAAGGATGACCGGGATGAAAGTGAATCAAATACATTTGGAAAAATTTTCACTGGTCCAGAAGTCTAGACAAGAAGATGGGGAATAGATGAAAGAGAGAGTGAATAATAATTCCACACCATGTGTGAGGTGTAGCTGACATCAAAGCCTGCAGAGATCCATACCCGATGGTAGTAAGGTCATCCTCGAAACACATGATAATGTGCCCGAAGGAATTCATTCCCAGAAACAGGGAGAAAGTTGATCCAATATTTTATTGGGATTTCTATTGATCCAACACTTGGTATCTGCCCATGTGACCAGAGGCGGGTTAAAAATATTTCCGTGCTATATTTATTTCTCATTATCAATCTTTCTGTCAAAGAGGAGAATCTAGTTTTGATACCAGATGTTGCGGTAATATTTTCTTAGTCCTAAGGGTGAACAGTTAAAACCACATCCCTCTCCATCTCCCTGAACCGCATCCAACTCATTGACGTGGTTGGAATTCACACTATTCCTGTGCATGTGTGCCTGTCTATTTGTGTGTGTATGAGTTTGTGTGATTTTAAGGGTGTGTGCAAAAATCACTGGCAGAGCCCATGAGGCATATATTAAGGCTTAGATGTTTTTCATTCCATAATGATAGGATCCAACTGCAGCCCTTCATGGCGCTGCGTGCTAGCCAGAACATGTATCAAAGGAGAGGGAGAGGTGGGATGTCAATCACTGTAGCAGCTTTCCCCTCAGGCGGTTAATGAATTGGGTGATATTCATCAGTTCCTAAGTCCCCATCAGATCACATATAGAGGTTACATTTATGACTAAGCACATCAGCACTGATCTGCTTCACCTTGTTAATATATGAGCTTTGCGTTACTGTAGATAAAAGTGCTCCAATTTCTGCTTCCACTTCCATTACATTTCTGTACTTTACTGTATTTATTCATGGGGTCTTGTAGCTGATAAATTTCACTATGCAAAAACTATATAGTACATATAATACAGCAAACCCTCCTCATAGATGTAACTGACAGACCACCTTGTTAACTGTCATATCGGACCCACAGCACAGTATTTTTGTATGAGTTATTGACCATCCAAATTCCACACCTATATTCAACCATGACTAACAGGCTTACGTGGAATCATCACCTTCTGTTGGTACAGAGATCAAAGAAACTGTGTGAAAGAGCCAGTGTTTACTCAAGAGTTTTATCTACAAAGATAAAACCCCCATTATTGTCCGAGAGATACAAAACGGTCGGTCCGCATACCAATGCGTGCACATCCATTTCACACACTCCCACACACACGTAAACAGGCGCACACGAGCACGTTTCTCTACGCAGCCTCATCCATTCCCATGCTCCCCCAAAACAACACCTCCATCGCTCTGCTGCTATGGCATGAGAGAAAGCCACATTGTAGATTCTCAGCCCGCATGGCCGAGGAATCAAAACAAGCTTCACGGAGGCTCCTTGATCATCAACAGTGAGTGGAAAAAAAAAAAAGTCTGGACTTCACAAAGTCAGAGTAGAAGTCAGATCCAACCCTGCGTGGTGACTGTTTCTCTCAGGCTAAGACATAAATCTTCAATGACCATCTCATTACATGGTAATGATAACCTGCGGCTTCTTTTACTCACTCACAGAGGATGCTGCCTCTCTGACTTTTTTATTTACAGCACATTTTCTTCATCTTTGGTTGCTGTTTTTTTAGAATTTACTGTATGCACACTTCTATTTTACATACATTTTAAAGAGAACAATGGCATAAACTTTTTAATGAGTGCATATGAGCAACAATAACATTTTTTATTATCAATTTAGCTAGTTTTAGTAATACCAGCAAAAATGCTGCAGTGAATACTGCTATAATTACAGCAGAGATGTACTGAAGAGTGAAACGCTCTGTTCTGTTACACCTGTCTTATTCTCAATCTGCACTGAAGGCACTAAACAGAGAATGCTAGTTTCCGTTTAGGGCTGCTAAGACTGTTCCTGACAGTTTAACACACTGTGCTGCATCACCTGAATGTTGTCTTTGCCGTTATATTGGTGCAACACAACAGAGCATTTGAATTTGTTTCCAAAGTAGAAACAATGTAATATCACACACTAGATATCTCTTACCTTTGTGTGAGAGCCGTATCCTTGGATAGATGCTGTGCGCTGTGTGAGCCGTGCCCAGCAGAACAAGATACAGCAGCATCAGTGACAGATACACAGTCCTGTATGCTCTCTGCCATCCTCATTGAGACACACACTCCACGTTCATCTACACAGAAATCCTGCAAGTCCACTCAACATGGGCAGCAAAGTCCATGAAAAGAAAGAAAGTCTTTGCTCTGCAAGTTCCTGCAAACAGTGTCTAATAAGAGATAGCAATCCAGCAAAAGTCTACTTGGACGTAACAGTCCATTTTCTGGCTATCACCACAATGTGGATCAACTAGATCTATATCTGCAGCTTCTATATAGTCTCTGCTTTCCCCTATAGCAGTGTGATGAAAGCTGCATCCACCCACTACCTCGGTGGACAGGATAGTGCTCTGGCTATTCTCCGTGTTTGGTCTTAGTTACCAGGGAGAAGAGAAGTCCAGTTGCTACATTCACGCCGCAGTGCCCACTGCTCTCTGTCCATATGTCAGTCCGTCTGTTTGTTTGTCTGTCTGTACGCCCAGCTTAGATCCAGTCTTTCTGATATGATGACAAGGAAAAAAAAATAAATAAATAATAAGTCCCACAAAGGTGTTGGAGCTGATTTGTAAAACCTCAATGCATTTGTGTGTCCCAGCAGGCAGGCAAGTAGGCAGGCAGGCAGGAGCTGCTGTGCTGTATCCTCAGGCTGCGTTCCTCCTCTTGGGTCCACTGGAGCCAGTCATTCTCTGGACGGGAGCCCAGGAAAAGGCAGAGTGGGAGAGGGGAGGAGTGGGGAGCCTCGTGCCTGGCGTGCGGTCTCTCAGCACTGGGAAAGAAAGTGAAGCTCGAGCTCTCCTAACTCTGCTCACGCTCGAATGGTCAGGGAGGATCCAAACCTCAGCTCAAACCTCAGTTAAGATGGCTTCTACCACAGCTACTGATCTGGGCAGAGGCCACCTGCCACGGTTGTGGTCTGTCTGAGGAAAAGCCTGTGTGTGTGTGTGTGTGTGTGGTTGGTAATGAGGGGAGTGTGTATCAGCTTGAAGGGCTGGAAATTGCCCGCTCCTTCTTCTAGATTGTCTTGGGATCTCTCTTTCTCTCTCTCAGGCAGCTGGATTAAGTGTGCTGTGTCTCCCAGGCAGGCTCTGTAAAGACTCCTCGGTCCTCCTCTAAGAAATACTGCCTCCTGTCACTCCACAGACCACCCCTTGCTTCTCCTCTCCCCTTGCCCACCTTCTTTTTGCTCCTACCTCCACTGCATTAACATAGACCTGAGCCAAGGTTTTCAGCCTCTTTACTCTGGCACATCTTTCATTTTCAATTATTGCTCTCTTTGTGTTTGTTTCCATGTGGATAGTCATTATCACTGTTACCATGGATTTTCATGTACAAGGTTTCTTTCATGCCCTGCCCATTTAGTCTCTCCTTCTGTTTATCTATCCACCCATCTCTCACACTTCTGTAAAAACCTAGTCATTAGTTTCTCCTTCCGTAATGTCTCATAATATGCCTGGCTTTTCACTTTTTCTGCTACTGTATTCTGTCTAAATGAATTATCTCTGTTTGTGTATGTGTACCTGTGCGTGACTAAAATATTAATGTTGAACTCATTGACATGCAGCCTTATATTTTGTCCTTGTGGTTTTTTGTTTTGTCTCAAGGTCCGCAGCTTTCTGAATCTGATTAGCAGCCACACACACTCAAAAAGAGAAAGAAAAGCATGTACATGATGTGACTCGAGTCACTATTGAATTTGCACATATCCCACAGGAAAGTCCCACAGGCGTCCAGTTACTGGAGCAGAGCGTTGTCTTTCTCCCGTAAAGCCCTCTGCAATACATCTGTTTCTCTCTGTCTCTTTCTCATGGCTGTGTGGTGACACTAACATTAAGTCATGCTGATCCCTAACATGGGAGCATTCCACAAGTCTGTGTCTGCTTCATTTTGTGCTGTGACTGTTTTTTATTTTGGAAAACAGGGAGTTATGAGAGCACTTCCTAGTGTACTCATAATTTGGATGTACATTGATTAACAACAAAAATAAATTGCGCCAAAATCCCAAACTCATTCAGAGACAAAGAAAGCATATATTTCTGAATTAACAGGATGAATAGCTGAAGAGTTATATGTGAGTGTGAATGTGCACCCATCAACAAATGGCAAGCCTTTATATTAAGACACGTACAGTAATGCAGAATTTGACATGATTCCATTAGGCTGTAGCAGCTGCAACCCCACCCCCTTTGCACCACCCTGAGATCTGATGACTCCAACTCCCACGTTGCACCTGTTCTCTGCCAGAACAGAAGGACTTTGTGCTTTGTGGAGGTCTCGTAACATACACTATCTCTGTTATTCCATTGCTTGGTGCAATTATAGCCTCTCATCTGTTGTAGAGGGCGAGACAACTGTTCAACGTCAGCTTCCCATGACGCTGACACTATCTGACCTAGTTTGACACACAATTTCATCAGTTTGAAACTAATAGCATATTTTAGCCTCGCATCCTGATGAAAGGTGCGCCGGAAGATGTTCATTTCCGATCTCTTAAGCCACTACCTCAGATTGATAGCCATTTAAAGAGGCTAATGCACACAGGCCAGTGGGCACAGCATCCTCTTACTCACATCGGCCCCTCTGTGACTGAATGAGTCTCTCCTTCCTTCGCCCAGCCTAATAGCAGTAATCAGTCAGAAATCTGCCTTAGACCAGAAACAGCAACAGCTCAATCCCCCAGATCCCCAACCTTTATAACTGTCCCTGCTTCCCTCCCCTTTTCTTGATTTGTGTTGTACTTTCAGCCCTTGATGTTTCCATTAGTGTGATTCTGACTGTGTGAGTAGCTTGTACCAAGGGCCCTGCCATGCAGCACTCCCACACAGCAGCCATACACCCACTTTCTTTCCACCTCCATTGAAATTCTGTCCTCTTACGTGCGTCCCTGGGATTCCAACAATACCTAGAATATTTATTCAGCATGTACTGCACTGCAGAGATTTTCCTCTGCACTATCTGAGTCCTGTGAATGCGTCAAGTTTCAAAGATTTCATGGTCGGACCTGTAGCCTGTCGCATCGCTAAATGCCACCTTCCTTTAGCTGCTGTTTTAGGAAGCCGCCGTGTGTGTGAGAAGACTGCTTGATTGAGTGCTGATGTCTAGCGTTTGTTTGAACAGGCCATGTCCAAACGTCTGGCGGCGTTCCTTTCATGCTCTCTGAACACAGAAAATATTTTCATTCATGTTAATGCTGTGTCAATATCCGCCCCTGTTCAACAGAAGCCTCCCTCGCCTCCTGTGTTGACCTGCAGAGACAGACACTCCTCCTGCCCCCCAGCATACACACTGTTAATGCCCATGTAAGTGTCTAACAGCTTTGTGCACTCAACTGCAGAGCTACAGTGTTGGAGAAAAGGAAATAACGAGATAAAAATCATGATATAGCTAACTGCGTGAATATGTGTGCATGCATTTATGCATGAAACTGTGTGTATGTTGGTGTATGTCTACCACTGAGCGCCTGCTGGGCTCCCCTCGCTATTGAGAGGTCAGGCCCCTTGTCTCCCGCGGCAACAGAAGCAGCACTCTGAGGATCCAGTGTTTCAGAGCCACTAGATACTCCAACCGTTTACACAGGTGGCTATCATATGGCCAGTGAAGTTTGTCCCCGCGGCACACACCGGCCACGCAGACATCAGTCAGAATTTGATGGCAGGTAGCACTCTTGGCTCGCGTTTTTTTCCTTAAGGGGACCCCTATTTTATCAGTAAACTGACAACCCCTGAGTGAGTGATGTATTTTATGGATATTTAATTTTATTTCCAGTGCATGACAATAACAGTACAGAACTGATGAACTGTATAAATAAACCCATAAAGTGAACACAATAACTGCAGGAAGTTCTGTGTAGAATGAGCAAGTTGGATAAACTTTGAGCAGATTATTTCCTGTGATATTGTTTCAGAGATGAGTTTTCCTGATTCCTGATTTTTTTTAATTTTTTTTACAATTCCCTGTATGTATTATGTTTTGGATTTTTAATTTTAAATAATAAGGCATACTTAATAAACTGAAAACACACCGACGTGCATCAAGTGCTGCCCGTAGCACACACTGATCGCATCACGCTGCAGCTTATGAACAGACAACCACACAAAGTTATTACTCCTTTTACTGAAAGATCTTAACCTCTTCTACCCTTTGCTTTAGCTTAAAATCACATGTGGGCATGATAACTCTCAATAAATCTGATTTCTCACCTGAAGAGCCAATCTCCAGAGCCATGATTTGCCAGGCAATATCTTTTTGCTATTGTATTTATGATGTCAGGACTGTGGATTATTGAGCTTGGGACATTTATCGACCTCAAAAAGTCTTTCCTCATCCGTTCATTGTCACACACCACAAGCAGCAACAGCTACAGAGTTCTTTTTAGGCATTAATGGTGAGGAGAGGAGTCGAGCTGCCCTAGGAGCAGAGAAAAAGAGCTGCTACAGGAGCTGGTATATACAAGCATGGAGTGAGTGGTGGAAAAGTGCATTTATTTCTGGGTGCAGCCAGGCTGAAAGTAGGACCGTGGTGTAAAGTGCAGTGGGGCAGCCCGTCCAGGTGTGTTTAGCTGCATGTTTAGGGGCTTATTTTTTGACGCAGCGCTCGCCACTGGTGTGTTTTGGTCTTGATGCTTGGCCATTGTTCTATTACCTCATTGGTTGTTAGAACTGGATGGGTTTCAGACCTTTAGCAGAAAGTGGACGCTCTGTCAATACAGCTTGTGTTCAGGTCTTCATCCTGCTCTTATCCTGTTTTAATTTAATAATTTAAGTTTATATTTTACATTATAATCTAAACTTGAATGGTAATTTCATTTTGTTTTCTTCACAGAAATAAATCAAATGCAGAGATATAGGCCGACTGTATATTTAAAAAAATGAAGAAGGCCTTGTGACCCCTGCGAAGCTTTGGCGACCCCTAAGTGGGGTAAGGACCTCCATGTTGGGAACCAGTGGTCTGTGATATAGCTTGAGTGGCCAGGTAACAGAACCTCACCAACTCACACAAATATTTATCATGTTTGCGGTGTGGTTTGGAGATTCTATCAGGAAGCTCGTGTTGCATTGTGTACGATACCACACAGCGAGAGGGAGTCACTGTTAGCCACAAATGGACGAACTGGGAGAGAGGCAGCAGAGAAGAAGTGTGGGCCTACTCTGACTGAGAAGCCAGGTGTGTTATGGTTGGCTTGGCTGTATCTGCTGAGTGCGAACATTATGCTATAAAACCCAGAGTGCACACCTTCACGCGTATGAAATCATACATAACCACATTTAACATATGTTAGAGAGAAGTGGAAAGAGGTCTGCATATATTCTGTTACACTCCATTATTTCCTAACATGACTCCCACTGAGTGCTGCTAACCCTCAGGTGAGGCCCTAAGTAGGTGCACGTTTCGCATGAATGTCCATGGCACCAAAGCGTGGTAAATACATTCTCCCTTTGCCAAATATAATGCCAGAAGCCACAATGCATCATCCAACCTCAGATACTTACAAAACCACTATCCAGTCTCTATGTGGCCACCATTTTGGCTTCCTTTGCTTCCTGTGATTCAGCGCTCAGGGCATATTTCTTAGCTATACAGTGAGTAATGGGAAACACAGCCCAGGCTAGCGCTCTGTAGTCACAGATGCTGAAGAGGAGGAATGGGTTACGCCTCTGGAGTGATATGTGGAAGTGACCATCTGGCCTCATGTGTATTCTCATTCATCATCATGGTAACCGACACATAATCTACAGGTGTTTGCGCAGGTTTGTGCTTTTGAATGTGCATGTGTATTGTGTGCCCTCAGGTGAATTTTGTCATGTTTTTGCACATGTGCACAGGACGAAAAAGTTCAGACATGTGGAAGCTCCCCATATATCCTCCTGTGCATTGTTATCCGTCATGCCTGACATAGTGACATGAGTGTTTTTGTATAGAAAAGTCTAAGATTGAAAAACCAGGCTTGACAAGATTTTTTTTTATGTTGTCCACTTTTTGTCTTGACCATTTGTCTTAATCACTTTCAGCTCTGATTGCTGTTAGCAGACAAAATGGAGATAGATATAATAATAATGGTGAAAAGTATAGACTAAACATCTGCCTTCAATGTGCACTTACGGCTGTTTTTTCTAGCTCACTGGTCTGTGATTTATTCCCACACAGAAATGTCAAACACATTTCATTCAGGACAACACAAGGGCGGATATGCGGAAAAACAGCAGAGTTTGGATCACTGTGGGGAAATACAGTGTTATACATTGCATCAATTCAGACAACATGTTGGAAAACCTCGCCACATAAAATTGACAAAACTGGCAAAACAACTTTCTCAGTGTGACTTCGGGTGTAAATGTACGACTTGCCTGTTGGTATGTGTGAGTGCATGACGTCTGCGTGTGAGAGACGCCTAGATATGTTTATGCGTACCCCTCTGTGTTTATGAAATATGAATAGTGACACATAAATTGAATCAGAGGGTTCCCATCCTGCTCCGGGGCAGGACCACCGTGCGCTGCTGCAGCAAGAGGAAAACTGTGGCACTTTCTTTCTCCCTCCATTTTATGACAGTCTCGCTTTGAAGTGGCTCAGACGCAGTACGAGTTCCTCAGAATCCCGTATGGATTGATTGCCTGTGACCACTAAAGGCCCGATTTCGTGTTCAAACCCTGACATTAATTGCTCAACCAATCTGACAAATAAACATTCAACCATACAAAAAAAGAAACCCCTGCTTGATGTAGAAAGACACAAACTGAAAACAAAATTAGTCTAATGGGGACCAAATGCTTGAAAAAGGAGCACATACAGTATCCACATCCGTGAATTAAGAGCATGAGTCATACTTTGGGAGTATCTGTTGATCTGTTAGCTGGTATTTGCCTCTTGGTAAATTATGGGCTTGTGTCTGTTGTTTCCTGCATTTTTTCCTCTTATAAATGCTACACACGCTTCACATCAACACCTTGTTCTTGTTTGAACTCAGACCTTGATTATCAAGAGGACAGAGGTGTGAGACGACCTTCAATACTGAGTTTCACTTCAGATGCTTACACACTGACGTGCGGTGTGTGTTTGTCATTGTCAAACATGAGTAAGAATGTGAGTGGGAAGATGAGAATTGGGTGGAGGGTATTGGGCTAATGCTTGTTACAGATGTGCTTTTGTGTCTGGCAGAACTATCAGTTAACCTGTTAACCTACAATATATCACTCTGACTGCTTTAAATGACACTATCAGTGACCCGTGTTAAAATCCCCTGTTAATCCATCTACAGATGACACTAAGTTTACATGTCTCCCTAACTGTGATTAATAACCTTTAGTAGTTGTTTAAATCCCAATGAGACATATTCCAGAGAAACAAAAGATGATATACAGTATGTGTAGACTTGTCTGTGCACATGCATACAGAAGAATGTGGTTGGTAGAATTTGCTTTGAAAATCAAAAATAGCCTTTGCAATTAACCCTTAAGTTTGCATTAAGTTATTTTTTCTCTGACTACAGCTGCTGTGAGAGGCAGCAAGACATCATTTCATTTAATTGTTACACTCATTAAAACTCTCCACAGTATGAACAGTGGCTTCTGCCTCAAAACCAGCCACAACTCAGCCCTGAGCAGAGTGACAGACCGCTACTGACCAATCAACAGACTTCAGTATTCACAGCTCCACCTTTTAGCACCAGATCTGTGTGCTTGATACCCCAACAGAAGGGGTACAAAAAATGGGGACAGTACAGAGCAGTTCCATTGGTGCCGTCTGCGCAATGTTGTACAAATATCAAAGAAGCTCCTACAAGGTAGGCAGGAGTACGATACGATACGATACGATACGATACGATACGATACGATACAACTTTATTGTCAGCTTGCACTGAAATTTGTTTTGCCTCCATGGCGTCACCATTCAAGATATAGACAGGACATACACACAATAGATTACAGGACAAAACGTTAAACAAAACAAAACAAAACAAAAAAATCCTCCGATTAAACAATTTTGATTTAAAAGCAGAACAGACTGATGTTCAAAAGAGTTCTTTAGTCTGTTTTTCTTAAATTTAGGGATTCTAAACCGCCTCATGGATGGCAACAGTTGATATTCTCCATTTAGAACATGTAAGGAATCAGAAGAGATACTTTTCGCCAGTCTAAGCATGCTCTTGGAGTGATGATGGTGGTGGATTGGTCAAACAAACACAGTACTTTAACTCAAGAGACTGGTGTTCATGTTCATGTCTACGTTAACTTCTTGTATGTGCAGAATGCAAACCATGATGTATTTCCTAAACCTTACAATGTAGATTTGTTGGCTGAAACTAATCAGGCAGTTTTGGAGGTGAACTGTGACCGTTTCATGACATTAAGGAAGTGTTTAAAACGGAGACCATTCGAACGGTAGTATATGTTGTTTTGGGGCCAGACAAAGAAGTTGTTTTGGAAGTGTGTGGAAATCAATCTATTCTGTTGTTTAGGTATGAGACACTATTGCAGTCTCTTGACTCTCTTTAAGAAAGGGATTTCCCATAATGTCGCACTACTCCTTTAACTTCAACATGTGTCTCTCTTCAACTAAAACAAGTTCCAAACCAATGAATTCATACAAATAAAAAAGAGAATCCCGTAAGCTATAAACCTATTAATAAGATCTAGTTTCAGACTGACGCCAGTGTGGCACCAATCAGAGCAGTGCCGGTCAGGCTGTTGTCTGCATTGTCTAACTGTTTCATGCCCCTGTCACCTCCACCGCCTTTGTTTGTCACTTCATGTGTCCGTAATTACTGGACTAACAATTCCACAGAAACCACGGCAAGATCCGTTTTAACTGTGTGAGGAGGACTGGAGGTAAACACTGGGGTTTTCAAAGTCAATAAAATCATCACTTTATGTCAACTGACAAACACTTTTCCTGGAACAAAACACACTTGTTTTGGGTCACATATTTTCAGCCCCCAGTGTGTACTCATCAACGTAGTCTCGCACTGTCGGCATGAACTGTGAAGAAAGTAGATTGTGCTGTGGCTGAGAAATTTTCTTTCCTCAACCACTAATTGGATAATGTGGCAACAGCGCAAAACAGATGTGCTATTTTTATGTGTTCACCACATGAAAAGGTTAGCTAATGGTTAAATTTAGACAAAAAACACCTTGAAGGTAAAACCTGCAATTTAAGATCCTGTTAGACAACACTTTTGCTGCCAAATGATCTGCACACTGACAGCTAGCGAGACAAAGGCAATACAGCTCAGTAAACCATTTGAGAAGTTCACAGCAGCTGTTTTTTAACTACCTGTCAAATCTGTGTGAGATGGATTGTCAAATCTATTTCTTACTGTACTTTGTGCCTTGAGCATCTCTTGTTTGTCTTGATTGACACGACTTGGCTACTGTAACGAGACACTTTCCCACTGGGCTTAATTAAGTACTCTGTTGATCTATTAACCTGTCAATAACATAATGTTCCAGGCCTTCTGCTTCTGCAGAGAAAAAACAATTACATTCAAAGAGCTTGCAGGATAAATCTAAACATACAACCAGTTTTTACTGTGAAACAACAAAGAACCACTCAAGCTATGTAACATTTTGGAGAGAATACTGTATCAGCAGCAGCTAGACTGAGCAAGCACAGCGCTGCTTTGCGTAAAATGTATGGAATTTGTTTGCTCAGCGCAAAGGAGGATCACTGATATTCTTGTATCCTGTATGTTGTTATTCCTGTTCCAGCTGGAAAGAAAACTGACACAAGAAACCATGACGGAAATTAATTGCAAATGTGCATATTTTTGTGTTTATTGCACGTTCGTGTTGCTTAGTAGCCACATTAACGTCTGCGTGGTAGTAGAGATAGTATACATTAACAGTGTTTAAAGGCTAAAGAGTTTGTTTTTCTCCAGCGTATGGCTGCAATGCTAGTCTATGCTGACAAAGATGAATTCCGGTGTTGAATGTTTAAGTTTCAATGTTTCTAATTTATCATAAATTACATCAACACATTTTTCTCATGAAGTGAGGGAGGGAGGGAGCGGGAATGGAGATGGAGATGGTGATGGAGACGGGGATTTATTTGTATATACGTTCAAGTTCATGCAAAGTTTTAGCAATTTTAAAAAATTGCTTAAGTTAAGGGAAAGTCTTTGCTCATGGTTATATTAACATGCATAACTCAAAACAGACCTTATACGATTCAGTTTGGCTCTGTCTGCTTTTAAATGCAGAGTCACTGATTCTTTATCCTCCTAATATTCTGAAAGCAGGGCTGAGCCGGGATGACACAGAGCTAAGCCTTCCACTGGGTGATGTGTTCCAGGAGCTGCAGCCAGAAACCTCGCTTAAGCAGTCCTCAATCAGTTACAGATTAGACCTGTGGAAGGGAGCAGCCAGGCAACACTCAGAAGCACGACAGGCTACCTAGACACATTTTTCAGCATAAATTGACCTCTGCTCTTTGGAGTTCAGACCTTTGACCCATGTCAGGGTCAGCTAAGGTCAGGTCAGAGGCTGCATTCATCCATTGTCTCAACCCATCTCATCAGCGCCTTTGAGCAGCGTTGCTTTTTGTCTATAACTCTAATACCCCCTTTAGCCAGCGCTGTAATAATCACATATCTTTTCTTTTATCCTACTTTTTCTGCATTTTTTGGAGTCCAATCACATATGTCACGGAAAACATAATAAGATGTGTAAACAAGACTTGGAAACTGCGTTTTTTTTCTTGTATTGTTTTTAAAGGTCCAGTCTGGAGGATTTAGTGGCATCTAGTGGTGAGGTTGCAGAACTGAAACTTCTGCCAAGCATGTGGGGGAACAAACAGTGGCCTATGTGAAAACACAAATGGCCCTATCTAGACCCAGTGTTTGTCCATTCTGGGCTACTGTAGAATAACATGGCAAACTACTTGGCACAGGACCCGCTCTGTGTATAATCGGCTCATTCTAAGGTAAAGAAAACACAATGATTTTCAGTTTCAGGTGATTATACACAAACAAAAACATAGTCATTAATATTATATACCATTTCTGCCAGTATATCCCCCTAAATCCTACAACCTGGACCTTTAATGTAAACTCTTCCAAAACTGTCCTCCATAAATGTGACTATGTTGTGGGAGATAAACACTTACATTCACCCAGACTCACATTCCCGCCAGTGCTAATATTGGACTGTCTAGACAATTACATTACAGAGTGCTGTGCACATGAACGGATTTACCGGGCTTGTACATCATTGCCACTGGATAAACAATTCAAGGAGCTTACAAACAGACTTAGAGTGATTGTCCATTCATGGTGAAGTTTATTCCAGTGTAATTGCATGTTTATAAGTGAGCTCCATCTGTCAAGCGTGAGCCAGCAAAGGTGAGGGAAGAAAAAGACTTCCCTCTTCTTCTGTTTACTCTGTCTGTGAGATGTTCCAAAACTGCCTCAAGTCATCAAATGTCTGATGGGATTAAAAACTGACAGATCATCTGATTAAAAAAAGTTTTTATTCTTGTGAGCTGTCAAAAGTGTGATAGAAACACTTTATTATGACAGCCCACAAATTACAGTGTAAGTTTGTACTCTAGGGAAACCAATTAAATACTTACCATATTAACAGTTAAACTGTACATGATTTGACATGATTTTTTCCCCTTAATGTCTGGCTTTGCCCCTGCAATTTATACAGGTATGTATCCTTACCTTGTGAGTCCTGTTCATGTATTGTGAAGAATTCCTGCATATTCTTTATTAAAGGTACAGTGTAATATGCAGTATTGCCAGTGACTATTTGTAAACATGCTCACCAGCAAAAGTAACAACACATTAACAATCTCAACTTGTCAAATATCGATGTTTGGTCAATGGCCCTACACGTCAATACATGACACACAAGGTACCCCTCTTGCGTCAGTTTTAAAAATACAGAGACAGTGTGTCATTTTACACTTGTTACATGCTTTTACATGCTTTACACAAACAGGTGGAGGCAGACTCTAAATGCCGTGTTCAACAGAGCCTCAAAACAAAGATGGCTGAAATGAACCATGACCCAGGTCACATGTTTGTTTTAGCCAATTAAAACAAGGAAGAGGCAGTTTCTGAAGTGCTCATATTCTAAAGTCATACCAGAAATAGTCAGCAGGGGGTGCTAAACATAAAACATTGGTACAAAACTTAGTTTTTAGATTCATTTCCTCAGGTTTAGGAAAACTAAAGTATGTGGTTAGCATGTTTGTTACTAACTTAATGTAACATCACATGACATACGACACTAGCATAGTATGCTACACATACTAGCACACTTGCTATTAAAGTAACTAAATTGACCTATGATTTCACAAAAGACACAAACAGCAGTGTCCATGATCAAAGTCCAGAGTATGTTTGACCAATCCATCTCCACCCCTGTCTGCCTTATGTGGACTTTCATGCTCTTTATACTATGGTATTTGCCCTGACTATCAGCCTTGTGCATCAGTGTCTAACGCCAAAGGCCGCTGACTAAGTGTCTGTAATCAGCAAGCCGGGAAAGTGAAACTAAAAGCCAACCCCAGATTCACTTTCATTTGGTGTTTCTCCTCACTATATTTGCATTTTTTCGGCACTGTGTATCTTAGATGCCTGCTGCTGATAGTCTGGCACTACCTTTTTATAAAGCCTCGACCTCACCTGAGCTCAATGGGGGTACACGCCCATAAAGGTCCCGAACCAAAAATAAAAATAAAATATGAGAATACAGGCAGAGGGCAGAGTCTTTGCAGAAAAATACACCGCCTCATACTTAAAGTGGGTAATAAGTGATGACTGAAAGGGATTACGTCTGCATGAGTTCTAAAAATCCTGCATGGTATGCCTTTAATGTGAAATATTGTATATGCATAGAAGAAAACAGGTTCTTATGTTTCCCTATGTAAGTTATGATACACTGGCATATATTGTAAAATAAACGTAAAGTCTGTAATGTGTGACATATATTGAGATACATGTTTGTTCCATAAGAGTAAGTAGATTACACTATGATTATGTGACAGCCATAAAAATAACATCAGAGCATGTCTTTTCCACAAAGGAAATGAGCTAAAGTTGTTGTCATACCTCCAGTCTAAACCTCTTGTGCCATGCAGTCATTCATAGCAGAGAGACACTCGAGGTTCCTGCCAACTGTACAGCACACCACCAGCACTAACGCTGCCAAGCTGCCACGGTTAAATACTCTGTCCTCTGTTTTACCCCAGGCAGGGGATGTGCCCCTGCACGCAGACACACTAACACGCTACCAGTCTGACGGAGAGCAGCTCACACAGACACACACAAACCTGATCACGCTTCAAAGCATTATCCTTCGCTGATCTTGTAACCCCCCTCTCAAACTGCAAAATTAAGTTTTCCAGAAAATAACGTTAGATCACACACACTCACATACACACACTTCCACCAGCAGTGTTGACTCAATGACGCAGACAGGGACACTGCCAGAAATCTACGAGCCTCTGATAAGTGACAGCTGGAGGGAAAGGAATAGATAGATCATTACCTCACTCTGAGAGAGCTGTGATACACCATACTCTGCTATAAGGTGGCAGAGCAGGGGAATGACATACGAATGTTATTTCTCGCCTGGCTAATGGGCTGCACGCTGTCAGGGGTCCTTCTATAGTTGAGTAAATGTCAGACGTGGTCACTGAGTGGGTCAGCTTTGGCTGCACTGGGGCTCTGAGGGAGATGCAGCTCCCTCCGCAGCTTGCAGCTGTGTGGCGTGTCCTCCTTTAGGAAAAAGAGTTCAAATGTTGGGAGTATCCATGTCTGCTGTTTGCATTATGATCCAAACATCAACAAATATGTGGATAAGCATGCTAAAACTTGGTGCTGAATCTTCTGCTTTTGGAATTTTCCATCAATCTTCCAGATAAACCAGCGTGTTGTCTCTCAAGGTGCTCCAGAACAGACCAGCTGGAATGCACCAGTGATATGTGCATGTGTGTACATGTCTCCAGCAGAACCCCACTGGGCCTAGTGAAGCATCAACCCGGTGTATTGTCACCAGTGTAAAATTAAATGACTCCGTCTCTGCTCCATTTCACTTTTTCCAAGCCTCATGATAGGAGGGAATACACCGATGCCTCTTCCCCACAGCGGCAGTTAAAGGATGCAGCGGCAGTAAAAAGATGATGAGTGTCTGAGGAAAAGAGTCCAATGCATTGTGTGTGTCTGCATGCAAACATGTGATCTTATATAGTCACTCAGCTGCCTGCCAGATGACTCCTAATCCTTACCTTTCTGTGGAAGAGTCTGTTCCTGGGAAAGATGAGTTTCACATGATGAAACAGACAAGATGAGTTATAACATTCAAGTTTCATTGAAACTCTCTTCAGTTATTCTGTGTCTACATTACATGCAATCAATGCAGTCTGATTTTCTTTCCCATACCCATTGAGTGTACTTTATTTTATGTTTTGTATCACCTCACAAAAAAAAGAAAAGTTGAACTGTAATGACTGCAAGTGTGAGGGAGAAAGAGTGTAGATGTGTTCATGATGAATGTATCCCTTGCCAAATGTCTGATAAAAAAAATATTTTACTCTCCACAAACAAACAGTCCCCAAAGTAACAGAGCAGTTTTCATGCAATAAAAGCAGCAAGACGGTTATTAACTTCTCCCTAATCTCTGTATTCTTGCTCTCCCACTGTGTCACTCATGTGTCAGTTTTTCCATTGAGTGTAGTGGTCCTTTGTGTGAGTGTCAGGGCGGTCCTTCTCACTCATCCATGGCTTTGGCTCGGAGTCAAGCGGGGGGAGCTCCTATTTTCCATCAGACAGAGTGGGATGCGGGAGTTGAACCGCATCGAAAGAAGTCCCTTCAGCCACCGGAGGGCAGTCGTGCTCTGTGTTACAGACTCCAATGCCAAAGCACAATCCTATCAAGGACTTCAGTGTTTAGAGGCAGACAGGGTAAAGCTCTGGAAAGCTCTACCTTGCTTTGATGATGATATGATCAAAGTGTGTACTGTATGCTGCAATTTAGCATCCATCGCTGTCTCTGTTTCTGCTTAAGCACTGTCTGCATTTTTGGTTTATGGGGCTAAATGTTACTGCCAAGATCTATGATGATGTCATAGTAATCATACATAAAATTAAATATCGCTATAGTGTATGGTATAGTACACACACTTGTGTCCACCCTGCAATGTCAAAAGTTTGTCTTCTGACCACTAATTAATGATGCCAGACCATGGTCAAGAGCAGGGTCACAAAGGTTGCATGTGTGTGTGTGTGTGTGTGGGTATGACTATCTTGGGGGCACATTAGGGTTAGGGTTAGGGTAGTCTTGTGTGTGTGCGTACTGTATAGTGATGACCAAAAAACATATTTTAGCACAGAGTGAGGACATCTTTGGAAAGTCTTTTTCAAAGGCCTGTATTAGGGCTAAGACTTCATTTTAGGAGTCAGGCTAGAATTAGGTTTAGGTTAGGGAAGGGGTTAGGCATTTAGTTGTGATGGTTAAGGTTAGGGTAAGGGGTAGGAAATATATTATGTCAATGAGGGTCTTAACAAAGATAAAAGCACAAGAATGTATGCGGGTGTGCCTGTGTGTGTTCTCTGAGCCGACACTATCAGCACTAGAACCTCTCAGTAATGTTCCCTTTGAAGCGTCTGAGGAAGTTAGGACTAAAACTCATGAGCTCCCACAGCAGCAGTTGAACTGACTACAGAGGTCAAGGTCAAAGCCCAGGTGAGACATATGCTCACTGACCTCTGACCTTAGATCAAAGGTCACCAAATGTGTCAACAGAGGCTCTATTGTGATCAAGCAAGTCTGGTGTTTTCAACTGCAGCTTCAGGACTGCCATATCTATACCAAACACCTATAGCAATCACTATAAGGTGGCATGCAAAAGTTTGGGCAACCCTGGTCAAAATTTTGTTCACTTTAAGTAGTTAAGTAAGTAGAAAACAAACTGCCTTTATGCCTTTTGGAAATCAGTTCATCTTCTACTCACTCAACTTTTCACAGTAAATAAAGTTTTGACCAGTGGTGTCTAAACTTTTGCATGTCGCTGTATGCTAAATACACAGATGGAAAATGTGAAATCACTTTTTTCCCCATGTAGGGGAATACATGTGCTTTCCTATTAAAAACACCAGAGGGCAGTAGTAAAACACAGTTCATATGATGTAGCAGGAGCTACTGACATGAAGTTCTGTTAAGCCCTTGAGAGCAGATATTTGATTGCAAGATGTTGGTTTTCTGTTGGTGTTTTCAGCTTCAGTTGTCAACACTGAAAGCCAAAGTTGTGCTGGATCTTTACCCATCAACTCCTTTCAGTATGCAAATACAACAGTTGGGCTCCAGTGAGAGACTGTAGGGGACCTCATGTTTTATTCACATCACATCACACATCAAGGTCTTGATAATAACTTACAGTAATTCCTCAACTGCCTGAGGCATGCCATAGCACACAGCTCTGCTTTTCAATACACATTATAATATAAGGAGCTCTTGAGCTGAGTGATATTCCTCCTTACCTACTTTTTAATATATTATCAGTTATGTTAATGACTTCAGTTAATTCACACATTAATTAGCCCATTCTCTGATGACAGTATAGTTTGTTTGTTCTGATATAACAGCTAATTAAATAAATGTCGATATTAAGGACAAGTTTGCGAGTTTGTAAAAGTTTTTCTCATTAATATGTAAATGTATGCAGCAAGGTGCTCCGCGATCTAATCTGATCATCTACGCTACATGAAATTTTCTTTTCACTAACCACATACCATGATAGCAGCAGGACACAGCACATTAAAAATAGATTTAATGAAACCAACACTTCATGAAGAGACATTTATTAGATCAGTAGAATACATCACCACCATCATCATGCCAAAAGCAGCAGCAGCAGCAGCAGCAGCACTTCATTTCCTCACGTCCACTGTATGTATGTCCAAGACAGATGCAGTGAGGCACCCTATATTCTATCTTTATAATGATGGTGTTATCGTATGCCCATCTCTACTGAAAGTTCCACAAGTCTGGTGTTGATCTTGTCCTGTTAGCCTTAAATCGCTCTCTCAAGGGTGGCTCCAGCTGTTTCTCATCTTCCTCCATCATGGCTTCCAAAAAGCAGATGAGGTTTGCAAACACTCACTAGACAAGGTCATCTGACATACTGATGTGTTGCAATGCTCAACTGGCATTGTTCAATGTTGTTGTTCACCGTCGTTAACGGGTCTGTGGATGTTAAAATCCACAGCGAGATCCTGTTTAGATCTTGTTTATATTATTTTTTATGAATACCTACCTCAGGAATGATCAATTATACAGTTTAGAGTCCTAACAGAAATAGTATGTACATCTTTGAAATAGTTAATATTGTGTACTGCATAAGCAAACAACAGAATAACAGTGACAACACCAGACTAGTATATCATTGCTATAGCAAAACAGGAACACTACAATAGTATTCACATGCACTAGTACACAGTGTCATACTTGTCAAACATAGACCATAGTATTTATATTTACATAATGTTCACAGCTACATTCCAGGTTTGTGTTTGTGCATCGTATAATAAAGGATTGTTATAATCAGAAAAATTATTTTTTTATGTAACATGCAGTGAAATGAAGTTGTTACACTGCGCTGCCTGTGAAGAATATGAATATGAGGCAATAAATGTGGAAGAAAAATACAGTATGGATACTGGGTTATTGCTCAGTGCATTTGATATGTAAGTAATGCATATGATATTGACCAATATTGATAAATAACTTCCAGTCTTACTACAGTATTTGTGATAATACAGTTATTCTAAAGGAATACCTCACCCACAAAATGACCATTTGTATATTCATTGGTCATGCCATGCTACCTTAAATTTGTGAACTTTGTTTTTCTCACATGTCAACGCGGAAAAAGGCAAACATATTGATTTTTTGATTGATTGGGCACCACTTTTAACAGCAAAAATATATCAAAACACCCATTAACAAACTACTGCACAACTCCCACAGTATAATCCAGGTCTCATTTATCCAGTTGTATGCTCAGTACATCCCAAACACATCTACTCAACTATTTAAAAGTGAACTGAAAGTAAAACTCATGTATGCTCTCTTTAAAGCCAGACTCTAATACTCCAAAGTTTTTTAGTGAGAATACATGTGTTTTGTAAGCAAATATAACAACACATTATCAATCCCAACTTGCCAATATTGATGCTTGATAAGTGGCTGTACATATCACTATATGATGAGCTCGGTATCCCCTACTGCATCAGTGTTGTACAGTCAGGGACAGCATGTCAATTTATACTTGTTACATGCAGTCTATTTTAAGAACAGCTTCCATTTTCAGAGTAAATGTACAGTTTCAAAATGAACTTAAACATAGGTATAAACTTTGTTTTTAGATTTGCTTTCTTAGGTTTAGGCAACAAAAGTACTTGATTAGGTTTAGAAACAAACACCATGGTTTGGCTTAAAATAAGTGTGTTTGTTACTGACGTAATGTAATGTCACATGACATATGTCACTAGCATGGTGCGCTACACACACTAGCACACTTGTATTATAAATAATCAAACTGATTTTTGATTTCACACAAGACATGAACAGCGGCCTCCCAGGCGAAAGTCCAGTTTGTTTGACCAATCTGCCTTCAGTCCTCCGTGTCTTATGTGGACTTCCTTGCTCTTTATACTATGGTAGTTGCCTGGAGCATCAAAAAATGCCTCTGTACATCAGTGTCTAATGCCATTAGTCATGTCTTGCTATCTTAAATTTGTGAAGAAAACTTTGTTTGTCTCGCATGCTTCCATGAAAAATAGCAAAAATATAGATTTATTGATTGATTGGGCCACCACGTTTAAGAGCAAAACTACATCAAAACATTTATTTAAGAACTCCCGCACAACTTGTGCAGTGTAAATCAAGTCTCATTTATCCAGTTGTATGCTCATTACTTCCAAACACATGCACTTAGCTAGAACTTTGCTATTTAAAACTTAACTTAAAGTAAAACGTATGTATGCTCTCTCAGAGCCAGACTCCCAAACAAAGGCTTTTTAGTGAAAATGCATGTGTTTGTAAAGTATTGAGCATAAACTGGATAAATGTCACTTGGATTATACAGTGCGAGTTGTGCAAGTTTGTAAATGGGTGTTTTGATATAGTTGCGCTGTTAAATGTGGTCTCAATCAATCAATCAATCAGTCAATCAATCAATCAATCAATCAATCAATTTTCGCCTTTTAACATGGAGGCATGCAAGAAATACAAAGTTTTCTTTTCAAATTCAAGGTAACACTGCATGAGTAATAATTACGCAAATGGTCGTTTCGTGGGTGAAGTACTCCTTTAAAAGATTGGTCCTGTAAATCAGATTAATCAAACCAAGCAGAAAAAAAAACCCCTGCACATCGAAAAATATTTTCACAATGTACATGATTGTATATCAATAAATACACATATAGAGGAAACAAAGTGTATACAAATCAAATGAACATGGAAGAACTCAGTATGACATTTCATGCACTGAGATGATGCAGTTGGCAGACGTCCCTACGGAGTGACAGTCAACTTTACGACTGTTGACACTGGAAGGAATCTGATGTTTAAAAAAAAAAGCAGATGAACAAAACAGAATAATAAAACCTGACTTTGTTTGGGAAGCTTATCTAGGGCGTAGACACACAGGCTAGTAAAAAATCTCCCTGTTTACAACTGCTTTCCAAAGACTTTTTCTTAAATAAATTTCTATCTGGGGGAAACAACATAAAGCAACAAGACGACTGCAAGCCATTCCCTTTAGTATGAGGAGACGTCATAGAATACAGTATTTACACATCTTAGCTACATAGTTGAATTTGTTGACAAATGGTGACCATTGCTCGCAGTTTCTTGCAGTGTTTGGGCATTTTTCTTTCTTGTGTTGACTGATTTAACCATCTATAATACCAAAAATGACCAAATATCCCATTTGTGCTTTTCATGAGCTTCACTTATTTTGTGCTTGTAATTCCACTGCAAGTCCATTTACTGTTTTTAATACAATCCCACCTCTTCTTCTTTCATATTTGTGAAGTAAAAAAGAAATAATCTGGTATTTTTTTAGGTATCTACTTAGTTTCACACTGATAAAGACACCTAACTAGCATGCCATGAGACAATGCCATTGACATCTCAACGTGGAGTCAGTCATGTCTGTAGGGTGGGTATATGTATCCAGTTCTTGTGCTGGTTGACATTGTCCCTCTGCAGTGTCCAGGCCACAGAGGCCAGCTGAGATAATATGCTCAAATGGTCTGGCGTGATACAACATCCCGTTCCCCGCGGTCCTCCGCGCTGTCGTACTGTAAACATGGCTGCCCACGCACAGGACACACCAGCCAGCAGATCAGGATAGTGTTAGCTTTTTTTCCAGTTTAACTTTTCTACCCAGTCTTTGTGGAGATGTCTGTATCTCAGTATGAAGGAGAAAAGTGGGTATGTTAATCGAGGTTACAGAATGAGGGTGTGGTTTTTAGGTTTTGGGTGTTAAAAGTCAAAGGTTATGGGTCAGACACTGCGGGGAGCCCTCTCCAGTTCATGGGTCCTGCGGTTGCGTCCCTTCTGCCTCTCTTGCAGGTGTTTCCACTTGGCTGCCAGCCCTTGAGCGTGCATGTGGCTGCGAGGATTCGCAACCTTCTGCTGCTGTTGGTGCTGGTGTATTTGTACTTGCTGCACCAGGTGAGCTTTCTGCTTCCTGTGCTTTCTCTCCCTTTTCCATACCTGCTCACAGAACTCGTCCACACTGTTCAGAGTTGGGTGATTGACCAGAGACAGGAAGTCTCTGTACCACAACTTTTGATTTGGAGTTTCTTGAGGTGGGGTAAGATCCTGGGCAGGGATGCTGGCTGCGGCCTCTTCATCGCGATGCAGCAGATCCTCCAGGCGCTCGGTGTCGATGACCTCCAAAGTCACCTTCAGAAGCGTCTGCATGAAGCCGTGCTCCACCGCCTGGCACAGGTAGATCCCAGAATCCCTCTTGTTAAGTGTACGAATCAGTAGGCCCTGGTCTGTGCGGATGAAACGTTCCTCTGATTTGATCTGCAGAATGAGAAGATTGGACGCGACAGAGACACAGAGATAAAGATGGGAATGATTATGAGATTCAACAGTTCCCAAATATCTAATCAGCTATGCCTCATGGCTGTTTTGATTACACAAAATTTATTTCACTTTAATCAGCTATGGCATCAAATATGAATAAAATACGATACTGTCTATTTTCTGCAATAATCTTCATTATGAAATACCATCGATCATTGTTTATCTGACTGAGTGTATCTGAGTCTGTTTCAACAAAAAAGATGAAGTTCAGCCGAGGTGAAGCCAACCTCTTGTTTGCGGTCATCAGTAGAGCGCTGATACTGCCAATACGTCAGGGCTCTCTGGGACTTGGGACTGCACTCAAGGAAAGTGCTGCTGTTCTCCACACCATACACAGTTTTGTCCATGAGAGTTGTCTGCCCACTTAGTTCATCTGGTGTAAAAAAAAGAAGCCCAAAACAGAACATACTAGTCAAAGAAGTATAGGTGGCACACACAAAACGAGGAGGTTGGAGGCTCTCCACTAAGAACATTTTTAACAGCTAATTTCTTGTGTTCTGGTAATGTTTATGCATAAATTTATGGTGTGTATGTCTTTAATTTTTTCAAAATAAAAGTGCACTGCTACATTTATTTTGCTACTGGAAAGATGTGGTATGAGAGAGGTTGCGTTGGATTGGGTAAAAATCTATATGGGACACAGGCAGCAGTTTGTGCAAATGGGTGATTACATATCACATAACTGTTGGGGTATCACAGGGGTCAGTATTAGGTCCAAAGCTGTTAATGAAAATTCAAGTATATTTTATTTGCAGACAACACCAATGCACTTTGTTCTGGGGAAAATCTGCTGCAGCTTGTGTCAGAGGTCACAACAGAAATGAGTAAATTAAAACAATGGTTTAGCATGAATAAATTTATGTTGTTTTGAAACCGCAGTACAGACAAAGAAGTACAGATGACGATTGATAGTGTTAATGTGGAAAGAGATTTTGTGACTTTAGGGGACAAAATCTGCTGGAAACCTCGGATCAATTATGTAAGAACAAAGCTGGCAAAGAGCATTGTTTAAAGAAGAATTGTAGAGAAGAAATGTAAGAAAGGGGAAGGGACACATAAGTTTTACTTCTACATACTCCTTTTCATACACTGTTATCTTTGTCTTGTTTATTCTGTATTATGTTTTTTTTTTTTTTTGGTTCAATATAAAGTCATTCATTCATTCTTTCATGCACATGTTCTAAAATTAGTTTGTAAGACTAATTTATTTTTATAGTTTGCTGCAGATATTAGCTAGGGTAACAGCTGAATGTGATGCTCTACAGCCAGCTTTTAAGTTTTTTTGTGATTTTCTGTACAAAACTATCTGTGCTTTTCTCTAACTAAAATGTAAAAATCGTTACTCCTGTGATGCCTGGGTTTAGCTTTTTCAGTGACTGCATTTTACATTATTTCGTCACGTTATCCTGTTTCTTGTCTTATCACACTCAATCACGCGCTGAACAGGCAGCCCCACCACAGAGGCAGTCGTTGGAGGTAATGGGCTGTAACTAAAATCTGGGTTTTATACAGTCAAGTAGGTGCAATGCTATTGAGTCAGGGAGCTTTTACTCTTAAAAATCAGTGTTCTCCTGATTGAGCTCCTAAAGCCTGTTGTAAATTTAACAACTCTGACTCCAGTAAAGCCTGCTGCAATATATTGTTATTCCCTCCTTGTTTTTTCAAAACACTTTTTTCTTTTATTCTTTTTTATAGAGCTCTGTATGTATAATCAGAATTGCTGCTGCTGTCTGCTGAATGAGTATCAACAGGTAACAATATTTTGTATGTCTGAATTTCTTCTCCTCAAATCAGCAGCTTTCAATAACACTTTTGTCCTTTTGTTCTTTTCAGTTGACTGAAAGAAACATATAATCAGAGCGCATTAGACACCAGTGTGAGTCCTGCTTTTGGACTGAGACCACTAACAGGGCAGTAGTGGAGGGCTTGGCGACAGACAGGAGGCTCGGTGGAATCCTGACCATGTTAATTATAAGCTTCACATGGACCGACTCTAATCTTCACACCACCAGAGACACATAAAACACACACATTCTCTACTGGTTTGATCACTTCAGGAAAGGCCAGCAGCGGCTTTTTATGTTCAAAGAAAAAATAAATCCTTAAAACAAAAGCCCTTCTCAATATATCATTTAGAAGTTAAAAAAAGACATAAATGTTATATGTCAGAGTAAAGACATCTGTACTAAAACCAACGCTAAAAACATGTTTTATAACACACTGCCATGATTATTCCATAGTTTGTAGTATAAAATTTATTTTCATTTATGTACCATGGTGTTGCAGATCTGAGCATTGTGTGAGTGGGTCTCCGTTCCTGATATCTTGCCTCCTTGTTCTCCTGCAGAAACACAAATATAAACACCTTCATGAGTCAGCAGACACACCGGCTTCCTTGTATGTGTGTGAGAGAATATGTGTGCACAGGGAGTTTGTGTGTGTAGGTGTGTGTTTGAATGTGGAGGCCAACACAAATAAATAAACTAACAGCAGGCAGCCCATAGCATTGTAAAGAAGCTTTAATTATAGGGTGTGTATGACAGAGGAATTCAAACCTAATCAATCATTTCAGCCTGTCGTCTCTCTGGGTTGCAGATGCAAAAGAGATGCAGCTTCAAGCGAAGTGTGAGACATAACCCCAACGATATTTTCTGTAAACAATAATTGTAGAAGCTATGGAGACGCCAGAGCAAACTGGTAACTTCACCCCCTCTGCTTCCCATTGTTCTAACCCAGCGCTGGTGTGTTGGTAATTGGAGGTAAGAGCTTGCTCTGGCTGTGTTATGTTTGAATGTAGGACTCTGGAGTCCAACTAACAGCGAGAACAGGATACTGCGCGCAGCTAGCATTCAAATCAATAAGCCCCATGGAGCTGTGAGTGGGAGGCTGCACACAGAGCACACACAAGTACACATGAACACACACAGATCGGTCCACTACTATGTACAACCACGCTACCGCCGAACCTCTAACACCTACCTCACCCCTGGTTCACCCAGACAGCCTCCAGACATCACTGACACTGGGTCTCATTTACAGTAAACACATGAGGCAGGTTATATTTCTAGCTCTCTGGTAGAAACACGACCCTCTACCTTAAGGGGGTTTTGGCAAATATACAAAGCCTGCACTATAAGCGTGCCCTCGCTCCCGCCCTCAATCGCGGTCTGACTGCATATGTCCTCAATCACGACGTGAAAAGCCTTCTATATGATCTGGTTTTACGTCTGTAAAATAAAGTCAATATGTTAAACAAAAGTAATCCTTAAACAAGCATGATTCAAACATGTGTTGTGCATTTAGTATGTTTAAATCTAAAGCAGGTTGCTCTCATGCAAAACACAAATACACCTTTCTGTTGAGGTTGTTCTTTCATATGACACGCACAGTCTAACAGTGCTACTTGCAGTATGTTACAGTTGGAGAATCAAATTCAATGTGTATAGACTGAGTCACGGTGATGACACGCTAACACTTCCGGGTAGACGACTGGCAAATGCTTTGGATTGCGAAGATACAAACTTATTTAATTCTGTTGTAATTTTTACATTTTACATTTAAAGACATGGTGGTCTGACCTATCTGACATTTTTGGCTTTGCTAATTTTATGTACTCACAGAAGGGTGGGTTTTCTCCGGGTGCTCCGGTTTCCCCCACAGTCCAAAGACAGATTAATTGGTGACTCAAAATTGGCAGTAGGTGTGAATGTGAGTGTGAATGGTTGTCAGTCTCTATGTGTCAGCCCTGTGATAGTCTGGTGACCTGTCCAGGGTGTACCCCGCCTCTCGCTCAGTGTCAGCTGGGATAGGCTCCAATGAATGAATGAATGAATGAATATTCTATGTACTATGTTGCTTTGCTAGCCTCTTTGATAAACCAAATATAAAGACACAGAGGTAAAGCAATGTGATGCTGTGGACAGGGGTTACAGCAAAAGGCATTTTAGCAACCAAAACAAAAGTTTAAGTGTACACTATTTCAACATTTTCACCGCTTTACCTTACTCTAGTGATCGAGGCAGTGGTAGACCAGCAGTCTGGTGGAGGCATGGCAAAGCAGCAAAAATATTCTAAATATAACATAGAACTAAACTAATGTTGATTTTTTTTAGGTGGCTAATAACTAGGTAGCTTGGAGGTAGGTAGCACCCGCTGATTACTCAGTGTGTACAAAGTGTCAGGCAGCTTGTTAAACACAATGGCACAGTGGTGACATGACATGAATGTAGAAGTATGTGTTCAGTACCTCTTAGCCATGGGAAAGTATCTGGAGCACTCGGTGCCATCCCATGCACAGTAAGGGTCCCTTGCCAGGCAGCACTCAGCACAGGCCTTCCCATAAACCTCACACCGATGCAAAGGCATCTGGGACACACCAATGTCTGAACCCAGGTACAGTTGTTGCTGTGAAGGTAAAGAGAGAAAGACTTCATTTTTCTATCATATACTTTATGCCTTAGCAGCTACGATTTAGGTTTTACATCTGGATGAGCAGTGTGCTTTGTGAAATACCCCTATGTATGTCTCAGCTTGTGTGTGTCAGTGAAGCGAAAACACAAGGAAGGAATGTGGTCAGACCATTTTCACTACAGGTGCTCAGCACCCTCCTACCTGTCAATTAGCTGTCTCGTTTCGTCTCTCCCTGCCATTTAAGTTGACGAGCTAACTGTTGCCTGAAAGCCAACAATTGAGATCTTTGTGCGATAAAATCTTTCATCTTAAACTGTTTTAAACAAGCGCATCTTTGTTTTGTATTTCAGCCAAGCAGCGAGGCGTGTCACTCTCTAGGTTGGGACAGGTTTTTCGGGCACACGAAAAAACAGATCTCACTTGTAACATTTTTCATTAGGTATTGTATCTCCACAGATTTCTCCCCAGTGCAATCCAGGAGGCTTATCTGCAGCCTTCACTGAACTCATTTACTGAGGTAATATCTTCTGTCAGTGTTATCTTGATATGGGCTTGAGATCTCCTCTTTGGCTATACAGCTCTGTTCTGCGACACGTGTTGCTATAGTTTCAGTTCACATGCAATAAAAAGTACAATAAATACCTGTTTTGTTGAAAGTTCCATCGCTGTAATGGCTGTTGGCTCCTGTAAGAGATAAAATGCAAAAGATAAATTAGGCAAATCTTCCTTTCCTTTCCACTTTCTATCATTTATCTGAAGAAATAATACAGGTGATAAGAAAATAACCTACTCTGAAGACAGTCATTTCTTCCAGTAGGACTTCCTCCAGGTCATGCCAGGAGCCTCTGGGTATGGATACCACTTTCAGTATTGTCCCCATGTCTACCACACAAATTAAGCATACACGTCTTGAGTTAATATCCACTCTGTAGCATATATGTGTATCTATCTATCAGTTAATAAACCACTTTCATTTTACAGTATACAGTATGTTTGTGTGTATCTATAGTGTGTACCTGTTCCTATGAACATGACATCATACTGGCCATCTTCTGCTTCTACTTTATCCACCACTATCTGGGTGAACTGATAGTCCACATCTGTTTTGACTATGATTGGTCGATTGTTAATGGGGTAGACAGGGTTGAACATGGCTGGGTGGCTTCTAGCAAAAGTTACAACTTCATCAGGAAGGTCCTTGGTCGTATCAAATCCTCCAAACGTCTTGCTCGGGCACTGTGGAGAGAAAAAAAAGTTATCAGCTATAAAAACATTGTAGGACATGACGGAGAATTAACCTTCAAGCTCAGATCATAAGAGATTCATCCTAGTTAAGAGTGTACTGTACTCACCGTGCCAGGCCGTGGGTATGGAACACGTCCCTGGAAGGGCACCCACTGATAGTTTGGTCCATCTCTGTGAGCGTAAGGGCCAAGGAACACTCTCCTGATGTCTGTCATGCTGTACATACACACAGCTGAGCCTTTGAAGATGTTGCTAATGGGCAGAAAGAATGAGTCAATTACGGAAAGGTCAGGTTTTTGTTGAAAACGCGAGTCATGCATTCAGTGATTATAGATAAAACTATTACCATGTCAGCCACAGTACCTGGAAGTGGTAAATACTGCATAGATGATCGGGCTCTTAGGATCCTTTGTGCTCATGAGGAAAACATCCTCTGAAAGCCAAAGGGAAGACACCGTATATTACAGATGTATTCTCCAGTGAAAAGACAGCATTTCTTTTTCAAGAAATATTGTGCAAAACGTGCTTTAGTGTGCAGGAGCAATAACTCACGTAGTTCATCAAAGTGTGTGTCTATTCCGTTACTGCCGGGCACAGAGCAAATGAGTCGAGCCTTCAGGAAGGTGGTCCACTTATTTACCAGACTCCTGTGACCTCCCAGGTCATTCTGTTGGACAGATCACATGGAGAAGCTCAGCAGGAAAGTTAACTTTATTTGGGAGTTAGGGAAAAATCAAGACAATTACTGTTTTATTTCCCACAGTCCGCCTCCTTCTTACCAATATATCATCATATTTCTAAATGACTTTCTGTCTTGTATTTACATGCAGCTTTTATGTCTGTAAAATGAAAAAGCATTGGTTATAATGTTGATGGAGGACTTGCATTGCCTAATTTCACACTCTACTGCTGAGCTGAGAATATATGCCTCATTACCCTCTGGCTGAATGAGGTGTGGTGTTCGCTTGCTGGCTGGATATACAGAGCATGAGAACTGCCTACCCTATATAACTGATTCTGTCTCCTCCCCTCTTATGCACTTTAGAGCATAATACAGACAAAATCGTCTCATTCATAGTATCAAACAGACATGGGAAAAAAATTGAGAAAGTCTTTTAAGCCTGGCTAATATCCCTTTATTGACTGGGGAGAGCTCATAATACATAAAACTTGAACCTCTAGTGTGCGTTAAGGCTTACCGAGGACCTTTTAGAGAGCTCCAGATTAGAAGTCATGAAAGCATAGATCTTCCTTACAAAGCTACAGCAAACATTTTTGAAGACTGTTTACAAGGTCAGATCATAAGGTAATACATCTATGATAAAACTAAAGGTGTGGACTCAGGTCACATGACTTGGACTTGAGTCAGACTTGAGTCACAAATTTGATCTGACTTTAGACTCGACAAAATCAAAAAACACTTGATACCTTTACCCAAGCACAAAAAATAAAAACTATTTTACTTAAAGAGTGTGCCACGAATCGTTTCCTGAATAAGTCAACAGTAATGCTAGTCATTCCCTGTGACTTCACACTTATTTCCCCAGACCCACTTTGTTTTAACCAATGACACAACATTCAGTCAAGTTGCAGGAATGGTTCACTACTGAGCACAAGTTGGAAAAAATTATACTAAAGATAATTTTGTTAGAGTGCAAAAACTACGCAGTGACCAACAAAAAACAAATTGCAGTATGCAAAACATGCAGGTCGAAAATACGCCCCAATTATTTTTAACACTCAACACCACACTTGCAGTGTCAAGACCCACGTTGGCACTCCTGGACACGCTCCCCCACAGCACGTTACACCTCTGTCCTATTTCCAGCCTCACTGCCCCCGGAATAAAATGCATTTTCCCTTACTCACTCTCTGCTTGTACATACCAGCTCCCATAGCAGCTTTTCCGCTGCTCGTATGGCAGCTCGACTCCTCTCCTCACCACTGATGTATAAAGAGAACTCTGTAGCTGTTGCTGTCTCATGAGGAGAGACGCATTGTTGAGTTTGAGAAATATCCTGAGCTAAACGACCCACAATCCCGTCATTATAAAGACAATGGCCAAAAAGATGTTGCCTGACGAGTCACAGCTCTCGAGATCTGCTCTCCAGGTGAGAAATGAGAAATTAGGGGCTCTTCACACACAATTTTAAGCTAATGCAGAGGTGGGGGAGGTACAGATCTTTTAGTAAAAGTAGTAATAACTTTGCGTGGTCGTCTGTTGACGAGCTGCAGCGTGACGCATTAAGTGTGTGCTAGGCGCGGCACATGACACACAGCACATGACAGCATCGGTGTGTTTTCAGCTTTAGTATATTGCCAGACAGCTGACTTAAAACTGATTACGCAGAATATATGACACATAAACTTTAAAAAAATGTAAGTCCAGGATGTGTTTTCTTTTAATTACTAAAAAAAGCCTATTATCAACCAAACATCCACTTTAAAATGCATTTCCCCTTATTAATAACAGATGCTGTGAAGAGAGACAGCTGTCTCTGAAGTACTGTGTGTTCCATTACACACCCTAATAATATGTGTCTGTGAGCTTCACAGTATAGTGTTTGTTTTCTAGAACATAGCACACAAACACAGAGGCACAAAGTGCTGGCTCATAAAAAACTTATCCCACTTGTTATTGATTTATGACAGTAAATTAGAATGTGTCCAAATATGCATAGGCCCAAATTAATACCACATCTTGCATAATGGATGGCTTGTCTTTCGTTGAGCGTAGCAGATTCCTGACATACTGGGTAATCAGGCTGTTATGACAGAGGCACGATATGCAGCTAAATGGGAGGTTGAGGCTGGACATTACTCGCTGATCTGCAGTCAGCCTGGTGGATTCCTGCTTAATGAATAAGAAGAGGATTTTGGAACGTGAAAGCTGATACAAGGCCAGTGATTTAACATGACCATCCCCTGGAGCTAGAGTGTGTAGCAGGCCCAATAAGTGCCAAAGCCTGGCATTAGGATAACAGTGCCGCCATTGACAGCATCTTTGCCTCTCAGGTTCTGGTGACATTTAACATTTCTCTCAGGTTTCTGTCTTCGGGGGCTGATTGTACCACACACAACAAAGCCCACTCTTCTCCAGGCTAAAAATAATCACAGATAACAGCCCCTGAAACCTGCCATCATAAAAGCCACTCAGACACCCGTCAAGTGTTTTTCCAGATACAGAAGCTATTTCGTATAATGTCGATGTGAGAGTGTGTGTCTTTGTCTATCTCCCATTGTGTGCGTCTGAATTTTCCTTTGTGAGAGCCAGCTTGTGTGAGAGTGTTTGAATGGACATGTGACTGTGTGTTAATGCGCGTATGCGTACTTTGCAGAGCTGTCCGATGCGAGCGTGTGTGGCCTTCCCAGCATGCTCTCCATCTATAGCGTTTTCTTTGAAGAACAGGTAGATTTTGTCATCTTCTGGGTTGTCGCTCTCTGGAATCAGATGAACGCCCACAAACCTGGGATCTGTAACACATACAGAGAAGTACATTTGAATAACGAAAATCAAGGTAAGTATTATTAATTTTGCACTTTCCACAGAAAAATTCCGAAGTGCTTTGCAATAAAACCATTTAGTAATAAATATCCAACAGGCTGGACAGTAAACAGAGGAGCAATAACAAAAGCAAATAATCGGTATCCCTTCATTTTTAGAGAGATGCTCAGGGGCGTTCTGCTTGTAAAGCCTTATAACTAATAACAAAAGTTTTATATTAAATTCTAAACTTCAAATGCAGCCAGTGGAGAGAGGCAGACACTTGAGTAATGTGCTCCTTGCTCTTTATCTTCGTTAGAAGACAAGCTGCAATAGTTTGAGACATGTAGAAAAGCTGCAGCTTCATGTCAGTAGTGTAGTATGCTGCACATATTAGCAGACTACTTTGCCATTAAAATACCTGGATTTTGGTTTCACACAGGACGTGAACAGCGATATCCTGGGTGAAAGTCCGAAGCTTGTTCACCCTAAGCATCTCCTACTGCCGCTAAAGGCCACTTCTTTGCATTTGTCTGATCCCAAGGGCCACAGACAAGTGCCAGCGAGAAAAACACAAGGGTAAACTAAATCCCAGATGCAAGGTCATTTTCTCTGGGACAATAACAAGGGCCTTTGTTTCATCTTTATTTAAGCTGAGAAATATTTCAGGACAATGCTCTCATAGTCCACAGAGTCCAGGCAATCTTTTAGGCTAGTAAGTTTTCTAGTGCAGCTGAGTGTCATCCACACAAAAACGGAAAGCTATATTAAAACAGCTAATTTAAAGGCCTGAGGGTAGTATACAGATTGAAAATAAAAGAGGAAATCCATAGGTCAGAGCAGCAGCATCAGACTTAACATCATCAGGATATTAAATGTGATTAATACATAAACCAAATAAGAGTTGATGCAAGATCAAGGACTCAAAATGTATTGCATATTGTTGGCCAGTAATTTTTTTTTCTCACCATTTAGCCATCGGGAGTCATGTTGCTCCGTCCTGATTGGGTGATGCTTTCCGAGAGTGCGAAATATGGCAAAGTCCCGCCCCATGAAGTCAGCTGATGTCCCAGCATACAGCTCTCCATCTGAGAGTAAGAGGAATGAGGCGTGTTAGTTTAGTAACGCCAGATGAGAAAACAGTGTGAGGTGATTCCTCCCCAGTGATGCATGTGTAAAAGTCTGAGGAATTGTTCAGGGGCTTAGCAGTACAGGTAGACACGGAGTCCTGAGAGAACACAGACAGTGATGGACGTGATGAACATCAGGAGTGTGAAATTGACATTAACACAGTAGGCAGGGCTGAGAAGGGAGGCAAGGGTAGGGTGAACGAATGGAGGGACACATGAGGAGGGACAGGACAGAGGTGTGAGACAGGGGGAGTGCATAATAATGCTGGTGAGAGGGGAGAGAGAAAGGGGAGAGGCGATGAGGGGTGATGGGCTGGAAAATAGCCATCTGCTAGGTTAAACGGTGTGATATAACACAATGTGACTGGCAATAATTGGGGGTAGAGAGAAAAGACATGCTCACATAGTCCTGCTTTATTTGCCAAAAATTGAGATGGAGCACAAAGAAAACTCAATAAAGTGTCATCTGCAATGCACGCCCAGCACTTAAAGGAGGTATATTCAGATTGAAATAGAGTTAACAGACCTGCCAATGAGGGGTTCCCAGTGTGTAAATACAAACTACAGAGCAGACCCACTTGTAATGAATGACAGGAGCACCCTGTTCTGTTATTCACATTTACTTTATACCCCATATATCTTTTGAAATGACAGAGTGAGGCAGAGGGTGTTTTCAGGACTCCCACGTTTTTATATGACCTTGCTCTAACACACAGAAGAACAGCACAGTGTATCCGGTCTTAAACTCACCAATTAGCATGGAGGCTGTGAGTAACTTGGGATCATAGGGACTCTTCCCACGACCATTTTCTATGAGAGGCTCCAGTCTGAATACGCTGTCCTGGACATGACGAGACAGAAAGTTACAAGAGTTGTAGTGAACTTTCAAATACAGGGGCACACTCAGGGAAATTACACAGGGAAAAATGCTGGAATTCTCTCCTGGGAACCAGTTTTTGCTGTGACATCAAGGTTGGGAGGACATTGTAGTGTTTTCTGAAAATGAGCACAGTCATGACACATAGAGCTGAATTTAAAGTTTTTGTCCAAACGGTTGTCAGATGTTTTATAACTTATCCCAACAAATGAGTGCAGCCATCAACAAATGACATTTTGGTTATACATAAATAAACATGTTTTTTTGCTTGAACTAGTTTATGAATGAAGCAGATTATGTGACACAGTCATGAAGCGTGGAACACGTTTTATTAACTAGAAAAGTGCACTCAGTAAAGTGCATATCTCCACCATGTGGCCAAGCTAAAGACACACTGCAGTGTTTTTGAGAATCATCCAAGAAGCGTTGTCTATTTATGACAGAGCTGCAGCAGGTTGCACAAAGCAGATCAAGTTTTCCTGCTAACAGGCACTGTATGTGATATACAGATATGATGTAATTTAGAGGATGAACGTATTTTTATGTAACTAGCCAGAGCATAGCGCAGCTGTCCCCGATGGGATTGTCCCTTGCAGCTCTCTTACAGTCAAGATGGTGAGGAAGATAACAAAAATGGGACTAATTAATCTTGTAACACGCACAACTTTAGTGGATCATATCACATCAGGTATAGAATCAATCTGCAGATGCTCTGGTTCAAAGCGAGACCAGACTTTTGGATGTCTATACCAGACTACGGATATCATTTTTGAGCCGTGGCAAAGGCCAAAATGTGGCCTGCAACCAATTTCCGGAAAGCTTGTGGCGTCTGCAGCTGGTTAAGAGGAGTGAGTTGTCAGCAGTCAATGACAGCAGGAAACAGTTAATAAAAAAGGGCTTTCTTAACAATTGTGAATCACTGCAACCGAGAGAAATCCTTGAGCATACAGTCATGAATGTGTAAACAAAATATTAGGCTGATTGGTCCAGTAGCTGTAGTAGAAGTTGCAGACAGACAGATACACACACTCACAGCACACATACACACGATCCCCTCAAACTTAAGCCTGGCAGAGAGGAGTGAAGGAGAACTGAGAAAATTTGTGAGACTGGTGGAGATAAATATTCTGTTTCCGCCATCATACTCAAGCACTAAAGGACTGTGAATAAAAACAATAAATCTCATCACCTCCTCTGACTCGTTAACCTCGACACTCGTAGGAAACCCATCAGATGAATTACATTTCTAGGTTATGATCTATATACAGTAGATGGCTTTTGTCAGAGATATTTTCCGTCTCTAATTGTCTGTAAATAGCCGTCTAATGAATAGGAAACGCACATTTATAAGTCTGACTCACTGACATTTGCAGGAGAGGAGAGCAATTTCCTTCACTCATACTGAAATGAACACACACATACACATACAGCGGGTTCCATATTAGAGTGATGAATTGGAAATCCCGCAGACTATGAAACCCTGTGTGTAATTTTCCACCTCATTTTGCTGAATGAAACCATTTTTATGTACTTAGCAAATCATGAGAGAATGCACTCACACCCGACTACACACGGCGCTTCACAACTTTAAATACTTTACTACAAGATGAAACTCTGAATAGCTTTTAATGCTAACGTGCATCATAGTGTTTGACAGTAGGCAGAGGGAGTAAGGAAAATGTAACATGTGCGTGTACCTCTGGTTTCTTGCCGACCTCCAGGTAGGAACACACAGGGTGGAAGGCTCCTGTCCCACACACATAGAGATGGGTCTGGTTGAACGGCTGCAACACCTTGATGAAATTTGAGCACTCCCTCTGATTGACCAGAGACAGAGAACAGATTAACAGTTGTTACAGTCTTTATTTCCATGGTTGTCAAAAAGCTTGTTGTAATAGCAGCTGACATTTAGGTCAGCAAAAAAAGTGGTAAAACAGCTGGAAAAATAAACAGGTCAGACTTCACTAAGAGCACAGGTCATAGAGCAAAATCAAATACTCAAATAGAGAGATCTGTAATGATAACAGAGAGCAAATCCTACTGTAATCTACTGTAATTCCCCAGAGAATGGCCTACGGCCTCTAACACCGTGCTGAGTAATAAAATTCTGAAAATAATATTATGACCAGACTAAGCTTTATCATCCATGACTCTGTTTTTTTTTTTTTTCATATAGCACCCCCACTCCATCTCCCCTGACACACACACACACACACACTCTAGTCTCTCTCTCTCTGAACTCAGTGACATCTTTCACTGCAGGCTTCAGAGACTTTATGCACATGAGCTGTGTCATTTCCCATGGAATAATTGTGAAATCCATACAGGAGGGAATTAGACCGTAGAATAACAAAAGAGGCAGCCGACAAACATCAACCATAATAATCCTACCACATACCAATCACAGTAATGCAGGCCGACGTTGGCTTACTGTAACTCTGTCAGTAGAGAATATAACTGAATTGATATATATGATTATCATAGAAACATAAGAATATTTATCACAAGTATTTTTGCATTTTTTTTTTTAAATTTTGGTTCATATTTGATCAGCACTGCTTAGTTTTACTGTTTGATCTAATTTTTGTAGCCTCTGTTTTTACCATCAAGGAAACAGTATGGCACCCACTTCCTGTTCACAAATTCTCATAATACAGCCAAACGGTGCACTAAAATATATCTCTGGAAACATTTTAGACAAGAAAAAAACAATGAAGAAACATAATCTTGGTTTGTATCTGATTAGCACTGCCTAGTTTTACTGTTTGATCTGAGTTTTGTCTGCAGGTTCTTCTGTTGATTGGCTTCTTTACTCTTTGTGTTTGTGGTGGGCATACAAAAACACAGAAGTACGATCTGTAGTTCAAACAAGCAACCTGGTCTCACTTCGAAGTCGACAAAATCCAGCACTCTGACAATGACTTGCAGCATCAGAGACTGACGAAAAAGCCATCCTTTAATGTCAGCATGATACACAGCCAGTCGCTGTTATAGTTTAACAGCGCCCGGCGGCATCAGCAGGAAATGCGGCAGGATGACAGCAAAAGTTTAGGCGCCGAAAACTCCAAGTGGGACAAGCAGTAGGGGTGGTGGATGGGTCCCACAGACACTGACTTTCACCCGGACAAGTGGTGTTTGCGTCCCGTAAGATCACAAAGCCAAGCCCTGTTCTTTTCTCCTAAACCTAACCATGTGCTTTTATTGTTAAAGGAAAAAGGAAAGGAAAAAACATCAAATCGTGGTGTTGTACCAACGTAGTGCGTTTATTTTGAAGAGACTGTATGTAAACAGTGAATTTCCTTTGAAAATGGAAGTGTATTTTGAAAGAAGACAATGCATGTAACATCAACAACCAACACACCCAGGGTACCTTTCATGTCATATCTGGACGCGGAAAGTCCATGACCAAACGTCGATATGTGAAGAGGGTGGAGTGAGATTGGCTGAAGCAACAGCTCTAGTGCCAGCAAAAAATCTGCTAAATGATGTGAAACTGGTAATCCAGTGTATTTGCGCTGAGAGATGAGCAGCGAGATCTGGGCACTGGCAAGATGGTGGAAAGTTTACCACAGTTCATTTACACATAGTAACCACATTTTTATGACACAAAGCTGGTTGAAAATCAGCAGAGTATCCCTTTAATTAATCATTTCTTTGTGTGTGTGTGTGTGTGTTAGCGTGTGTCTGTGGTGTGTTTGGCACAACAGGCATCTAAATGTGCTGTATGCATTGCTCCGTGCTCCGGCAGCACGTGCCTGAGCAGAGCTGACCTCAAATAAAACTGAATGTGTCATCACATATTCAAAAAGAGAAGAAAAAAAAAAAGAAAAGCGCCACGAATTATGCATGACTAAGTTCATCTGGCTTTACTGGGTCATCGGCAGCCTCTGTTTGTGTAAGCTTTTGTTGTCTTTTAAGCAGCTGTCTTTGCCTGGATATATATGGCCTGTGTGGGTGGATTTATCTAAGTGATGGACATCATTGTCACAAACAATAACACATTACTGTAAGTACAGTATCTGCGCGATCTCTTTGCACTCTTTGTCATACGTCTGAGCATTTAGCATGAAGATGCAGACAAAATGACTCAAACCATACAGGTGTGTCCAGCATGTCATACCGTACATTGGTGGCTTTGTCGTAAATAATAAGAATCTTACAGCGTATTAATATGCAGATATCTTCAAAATAACAATCGCACTTACAATCCAAATGTTGTTCACATGGCTTCTGAAAAAAATGTCTAGTATTTTATTTGATTTTTGTCACATTTAAAATAAAGTGAGTGCAAGTATTAGACATGTAGAGCTCAATGTGCAGCAGGAAGTTAAAAAAAAATATGAATATTAAACCTAAATAGCAAATAATTTTTCCCTTATACTGCTTGGTCAACATTTTGTTGAGGGATTTTCATGTTTGGCATTGACTTTGTGCACATTTGTTTGGCTGTGCGATAGCTGCAGCTTTCCTGTTTCTCTTGTGGGTATACAGCCGCACATTTCACACCCATCTATCTCTTTCTTTCCTCTCTGCTTTATCTCCAGAAGTGTTTGCTTACAGTACATCAGGGGGCATCAGCAGACTCACTCTCCATCTCCCTTTAATTCTCACTCTCCTCCGACTCTATAACAGGAAGACCACCCCTCAGGGCACCTTATTCATCCACGCCACAATGTTTACAGAAAACACACAAAGGGCTTCATAGCGCTTCAAATCAGCCACACAGAAGGGCAGGAGGGCTTGGACAATGCCCAGGCAGCGAGCTGAGGCACAAACAGCATTGCCAGTGATTTTTACATTCCAGCCTATTGCCTTAGGCACTATTGAAGACAGAATTCATAACACACAGCTTGAAGGGAGCAGAGACAACCTCTCAGCGTGTTTACATAGAGTTTCACCACACCGCACAAGATGCTCTAAAACTGCACTCGGCCACAGACGGGGAGATGTGATGCTTGGCTTGTCATGCGAGGGTTGAGTGAGGTAAGGAGAAAAAAGCCCTGGATCTTAACGCCGCAACAACTCTTTTTTTGTTTCAGATTCTCAACCCTCGAAGCTCATCGGATTTAATAAAAGATTACACTGTACAGCTTTAGAAATCCCAGATGATTAAGTGTGTAGAATTTGTTCTCAAATATATTACTGTAGGGCTCAGGGTGATAATAATGCTCTTCATTATGTAGTTTAGGGAAAGGTTTAACTTTATTAGTTGAAGCGAGTGAGTCTTGAGACTTAAGTCCTAATCGGCATGCCAGCCATAACAATACACTCTGATTAATTGACACAAGTTTGTCTGATTCAAATAGGGTAAATAAGCCAAAGCTGAGCCAATGAGGTAAATCTGTAGGAAGGAGGGGAATGTTTCAGCATTGAAATTTAAAAGCACACGTGGTGTAATCACGTGGTCCATGATGATCCCTGACTATATGACAGCAGTTATTATTCATGCAGTAATGTTATACCCATAAGTCAGGCAGAAAGCACAGCAGTTTCCAAGGCCTCACTCTATTAAATGCAGTGCCCAGAGGCTTGATGAGTGATTAAGGTCAAATGATGGTCTCAAGCTTGGCTCTGAGATTATGATCAGACCTATGGGGAGCTAGGCGGTGTGCTGTCCATGTGACAGATCTGGATATGTCAACACAATGGAATAAACAAGCTCTAAGATAAAAAAAAAATCTCATGTTGTTTATGATTATAAGACCATGTCTATATGGAGCACACATCCTATGTAATCCCAGTGCATCTGTGAGGTTTACTTTGAGACCTGCAGAGTTGCACTTCTTTCATAGCACAAGAGAACAAAGACATTTTCAAAACATCTGTGGGAGTGGAGGGGCAAAATGCTGACACCCGCTTGCAAGATGGATGGTTTTAGCTCTTACCGAGAGATCTTTTCCTGCCCACTTGCATTCGTCTCTTCTGGTGGGAGAAGCCGGCCAGGGGATCTGCAACACAAACACAGTTCCTGTGCATGTTAGAGAAGAATCACCCCCCTCCTAGAATCAATTAAACAGAGTGTGTCGATACAGCTTCTGCTCGTGCGCACGCATGTGTGTATATATAAGGGTTGAAGGGGTCACAATGCGATTTGTTATCCACTTTGTTTCAGTTTACTCCATTATTCATCCAGGTGTGCGGAGAGCAGCTAACATGCCTGGCACAGCGTGTGATCGTGTGCGACAGCCCTGGTCTGAAATATTCATGAGGCTCTTTTCTGTAGAAACAGAAAAGAAAGTCCCGAGATACCTGAGCCCCTGACTGGCACTCTGGACGGAGATGCACACTCAAGGCAGATATTAAGTCGGTCAGAAACGCAAACAATCTTAGAGTCATGATAAATGGATAGAAACACCAGACAGATGGACTGAAAATCAAACGCTGGCATTACCTGTGCGTAGTCTCTGCTGATGTTGAGGAGGTTAAAGGAGAAGATGTGGTCCTTGGCTCCCACCACGAGTCTTCCTTTCTCCTCGTCCAACAGGAAGGTGTGGTAAGCCGAGCTGTTGGCCAGGCCTTCAAACGTCACAAGGTTGTTAGACTCCAGCATGTCTGCAGAGAAAAATGGAAAGAAAAGTGATGCTCAGCATAATATGATAATCACTCTGTGAAAATCACAGTAACTGTGGGCAGCATGGAAGTGGAAGAAAATCCATCAGGTCAACATTTATTTCAATTATTTTATTAAGTTTCCAGGGGTGTTTGAAAGAGACAGCCTTGGTTTTAGAAAGCTTTCAGAATTTCCAACCACTTAGAATTTCTGTGACCACAGATTCACCTCTCCATTCACTCGTCTGCCTGCTCAGTTGAATGTGCACTGAGCATCGCTGCTCTCTGCCGTGACGGTTGTTTTGGCTATATCCCAACAGACTGGTCCTCTTCTTCTTTTCGTCAAACACTCCCTCAGAGCTTGTTTATGTGTTTTTATTTTTGTGGTAATGTTGTAGCTCCCATTCCATTTACAAGGTGATCTCAGGACTAGAAATTGTACAGCTCGGCCAAGCAAGGCAACTGACAGAACCACTGCCAAGCCAAATTGGACTGGGCAGGTAATGCCAGCACTGGGAGCCAGTGATCAAACTGTCTGCATGGGGAAGTGACCTTGACCAGAGCAGCCAAGCAGAACTTGGTGCACTCACAGTGGAAAACTGGGAGGAATATGTAATGTCATGTGACTCTGCTAATATTTCATAGTCCAAACTGCAGGATTACTCTAAACCGCATCAGCTATCCGGACACGTTACTATGGGCTACAGCTCACGATTTGCAGTGTAATGCGATGGTCTGCCAAGTCTGGCAAAGAAGCGCCATTTGCTTTCACAGCAGAAAGCCGAACTTGTCACAAACAGACATTGAGGGTCTCATTACCGTAACGACCTCTAAAGGTGGCATTATGACTATGGCATTATCACACCTTTTGTGTAGCATGTGCATACACAAACACACATTCATGCTCTGTCCTTCTCACATTTTGTTCTCACCCGCAAAGTCTAACCACACTATGACGCCCTCCCATTGACCACCCACACAAAAGGCTGGAGAGTTATGGAACAGGGGAGAACTGGTTCCTTTGGTGCTCTCTTTCTCTCTCTCCCTCTCTCTTTCTCGAGGAGTAAATAACAAAAACGTTCATGAATGTTTTAGCAAGGAGAATGCCCCCTCTCTGAAGTGTGTCAGAACCCGAGAGAGTGAGAAGACACAAGCTGGCGCTGGAGCTGGTGTAAGAGAAAAGAAAATTGGAGATGAGGGGGCATCACACTGCTTTTATTCATTCATAAACTTGACTTTAATGAGAATTTAAAACATAAAAAAGTTATGGAAGCTCTCCAACAAAAATTTGGCAACTGTAATCTGAGAAAGTTTTTTTTTTTTTTTTTATTTAAACTTTTTTTTTTTATAAATCTGACATTCGGCTTAATGTTACTTTAGTCTCTTGGAAACAATACTTTAGGCTAAATGAGAAAAAGTAAAAGTGACTAATAACAGAGGAATTCATTAAATGCATCATGGGTGAATGGTATAAAAGAATACTTATAGTGAAAATGCTTATTTCATTTTAGCCCTAAATTAAAATGAAAAATCACATAAATATTTTATGTTATAATGTAGTTTAGGTGTTAAAAACGAAGAGGCTTTGGGGGTTTGAGTTTGAGTTAGGGCTGCCCCCTAATAGTCAACCAAACGTTAGTCGACCAGAAAGGTCATCAGTTGACAAGATTTCATTGGTCACTTAGTCGCAGAAAACAAAACAAAACTAAAAAAAAAACAGATGTGAAACTTTATTCAGAGCTGCACCTTGTCAAAATAATTCAAAACCTATATGACTGGACCATGTGGGAATTTAATTTGAAAGGACAGACACAGGAAAAGGCCACGCTCAGCAGTCAGACAGGAGTCACGTTACAAACCAGTCACAGTTGACAGATATCTTTCTCTTCTTCCGTAAATATTCAGTCTGTGACAGATAATGAGAAGTTGATCAGAGCTTTATATCTCTTTATATCTGTGTACAGCCCCTATTTTACAGGGCTGGTACCTGTGGTTATTACACAGGCTCGTTAATAACATGTCGGGCAGGAAATCCAAAGTGTGGGATCATTTTGAGAAGGTGAAGGACGAACCGAAGGTGATATGGCAACTCTGCAGACAAACATTTGCCTATCACTCGTTGACTACAAACATGATGAATCATCTGAAAGATTGAGTAGCTACATGCCCATTAGCCACTTAGCACAATCATTACTGCTTTGCTGACAGCGTCATTAACAGGCGGCTCGCTCAGTGTGTGACGTGCACTTGTAGATAAAATATAGGCCTGTATTAATGAAGGATCATTAGTACAGTTTGTATTTCTCTGTAATGTAGCACAGTGTTAACAATGTTACTGATACTATTCTTTCTCACACCTTGAACTCAAACCATAGTGTTGCCCCTGCCCAAAATATATCATTTAATAATTTAATTAATATTGTAAACATGCCGGCGACTAAGAAAATTCTTAGTTGGCGGCAGCCCTAGTCTTAGTATACTCTGGTAAAAAAGAGTTATTAACAGGAAAAATAAAAAGGGTGAATTGAGATGAATTGAAAAAAAAAATTACAAAAGGAAATACATTAAAAGCTGAGGAAACAGAGCTGTGGGAGACAAAGGAAAAATAGAGAACACTCCGAGTCGTCATGTAATATTTTGACTCTGCCCTCGGTCAAAAACAAACCTTTTTTCATGACGTAAATGCAAGTACACTCTGTGAACACCACGTTCACATGCACACACACACGTGCAGACTACTGTACACACAGGATGGTAATAAACAATGGGTTGACGTTGGGTATTTATTGTCATTGTTTTGGTGATTTAGTTGGTTTCCTGTGCCTCAGCGCTGAAGGGGACAGATTTAGCCTCCTAAGTATAAACTCATGCCGTTATGTGACCCAGCCAGACAAGCTGACATCTAAACCTGATTTAATAACTCCATGAGGATTTTAAAGTATTCTTGAAGTCATAAAGAACTAGTCTGTTGCCACTCAGATGCATCATGGGACTCAATCCAAACCCAAACGCTGGTTAAGACATAACAAGCCAGAGCAGTTTTATCCATGAACAATTTAAATTACGATTCAATAAATGCTTCCAGACATTCACAGTATCAGCTTCTTTGTGTTTTATGCATCTGTAAATCACAGACACAGTCACAGTAAATTACTTTATTTGCGTTTTATTGCGAAAATGTTCTTGGAATATTAGTAATTTAATTTTCTGAAGGGATTATTGGGCCACACGTAACACAGCTACTGTCTTAGAGAATGGAAAGAAGCACAAGGTCATAAAAAGTTGCAGTGAAAGTATTGCTTCTCCCAGTCCAAAGCTGCGTCCCAGATTTATGCCCCTCTGTAACCTTGGTGATCAATCATTAGCGGATCCACTGTAAGCCCTTCACTGACAGCACAATAACACCCGCCTGCTACCTCTGACCCTCTTTCACCTGCAACAGCGCTGCGTTTGTGTGTGGGAGAGGAAGACGAAGACAGAGAGAAGACATCCTCCACATGTAATATTTTTACTTTTGCTCCACAGGACTAGAGAATACTCAGCTTTGCATATTGTAGCAATTTCTTTCCTTCCACCTGACATCCAGCAAGGTAATTACACACAAACAAACACACACACATCGATGAGTCACCTGGAAAAGCACAAAAGGAAACATCCCTTCTGGTCCTTAAAATAAACTGACAACAATACAAGCAGTGTGTCTGTGTAATTTGTGTGTAAACTGTTTATCTAAAGGAAATCGGTAATTGCCCACAGAGTGATACACTTGTTTAATAAACAGCAAGGTGTCCGGGAGTTGTAGGGAAACTGCACAGACGTGATGACTGCACTTCACTTCTCCTCAAACCACATCCCTGTGTGAGAGAATGGAGAACAGCATCACCACATCCACCCACCATACACATACACACACGTCTCTGGTTTGTGGAAATTGTCTATGGGAGTAGTGTCCATGGCAACAGACCATTCAACAGAGACTACTGCTAAGTTATTAAAAGCTATTCATCCAGAGACAGATACTCTATGGGTATTGTGTGTGGATATGTGTGTGTGTGTGTTTATGGAGCATGCTCTGATGTGTGTTATTGGAAAGAAACAGGATGTTTCCAAGCCACGCTAGAGGTTGTAACCTATACATGTCTGAACTGGTGTGCCCTCTGGTTAAATATACAATAGGGGGAACACCGTGTGCACAGATAAAGCAGGTTTTTCTCGAATTTATCCTCCAACTTTTGCGATGTTACACTGCAAGCTCAGGTGACAAAGTTTCTACAGTAATAATACTACTTTAAACTTGTCTGTGATGTCATGCTACGTAGAACACGCTTGATGTATTAAAAGAGATGCAGACAGAGACAGAGACGTAAAGACAGGTGGATCTGCAAGTGTGTGGCTTGTAACAGGTGTCAGCTGCTGCCCTGCCATATTTTACACATTTTCTCTTTTACCCTGTAACTGTTGAGGCCTGTTAAGAATCCTGCAAATGTCACTTTTTACCAGCTGTTTGTTGCCTACTTTCTCTTTCACGCCATTTTCTTTTCCCCACTTTTTTAGTAAAATTTTACTAACCATCCTCCCTTTCTTTCTATTTCACTCCCTCCCTCTCTCCCTCTCACATCACTACTATATTCTGTTACAATGAATTTGTGAGTGAAGGACTGAGGAAGCTGGAGAGCGAGAGGGAAAAATGGAAAGCGGGAGAGAAAGAGAGAGTGAGAAGGAGATAAGGGGGCAGATGGAATGGATGCAAAGAATCAACAGTCCCATGTGAGACTGATAAAAATAAACTCTTTTACCCTACATTCTCTTCGTCTTTCTCTCTCTTTCTCTTCCTCCACTGGAGGGCACAGAGAGTGTTATCTAAGTGCTTACTAAGAATAAAAAAAAAAAAAAAAGCAGAAACACTTCTTAACAATAACTCATGTGTGGCCGCACCGAATATACGGGGCTGCTGATGTTTGGCCCTGGTTCAGCAGCTCCACTGACGTTCATCCTTCACATGGCTGATTGTATGATTGCACACTGACAAAACACAACGTATTACTGTGTCGCTTTAAGTGTATACAGTCACTGATTCATCCACGCCTGAGGGAAAACACCACAAAGCTTCATCAGTCAAGTAATTTGTTCAGTGTCAAGCAGAAATGCAGGCAAACACCTCCTCAGCCTCATCTCTCATATCACAGGCTGGTCTGCAGATCTGTCTGGTTTGGAGTTTAAGATGATTGCTTTAGTTATGACTGAAATAGCATACGCAAGATTGCTTTTATCTAGCAATAAGGGACATGTCAAAACTTCACATATCTAAGGCTGGGCAATAACTCAATATGGCCATGTATCATCATGTTGTGAGACATGGTCCTACTCTGTTATTGATACACTAAATCTTTATTCACATTGAATACTTCCATACAAATTGTAGTTAAAACACAGTTTTGTGTGATGGAGCAGTTGAACAAAGTTCACTGCATTTTAGTTTGATCATTTTAAAGGTCCAGTGTGAAGGTTTTGGGGTGATATATTGGCAGAAACTGAATATAATAGGTATGTTTTCTGTAGTCTATAATCACATGAAAATAAGAGCCCTTATGTTTTTGTTACCTCAGAATGAGCCTTTATTTCCACATAGGGGGCAGGGGTCCCTCTGGGTGTCCCCAAATGTTTCTACAGTAGCCCGGAGCAGACAAACCAAACACAAACTGTAGATAAGGCCATTTATGTCAGCCAACATAGTCTGCAGCCCCTCTGCGACGAGCCAAACTGCACCAGAAAAACACTGATTTTTCAAGCAAACTGCTTTATTCTGTGTTTTTACAGGTTTAAATCCCTGGGCTCATTTGTTTTGGACAAGAAGAGACCTCTGCGAATAATTTGGCTCCCAGTAAAAATCTCCTGAACAATGAACTTTAAAGGAATACTAACCGCGAGTTCATGCTGGGACATGGGAGCAGTCTCAGCTAGCCACAACCTGCAATCCTCACCACTAGATGTCACTAAATCCAACACACTGCCCCTTTAAATTTGATGTTTTTTTCATACATTTGCCCTATTGTAATTTGTATTGCTAATGGCAAATGTTCTTATTGATACTGTGCAACTGATTTCATCATATTCCCTAACCCTACATGACACCATGCCTGATTGTCAGCCAATAGCCAGAGGCACTGGAGGTGATGTAAGCAGACGTATTGAAACAAAGTCAATTTTATCATCAGAGTATCTCACTTTGCAGCTGGTACAGATGATGACTAAGTCAAATGACTTACAAAGATTCCTCTCAGAGCCCCTGAGAAACAAGTCAAACAAAAACTGAACACTGCCAAACAAATCCTGAGCACGCCTCCAGTTGGAGGGGAACAGGACTATTCAAAACCCGAGAAAGCCTCCAAACATCCAGCTCTCTCAGTGTATAGGATACCTTCCCATGGCCATTCAGGGCCATTCAGAGTTTATACTGTACACACCCCGAGAAACCCAACTCCGCTCCGAAGATTCTTAACGTGCTTATGGATTAAAGGTCTTTAAGAGAACTTCTCCGTTCTCCGAGTCTGATTAAAAGTCAATCTGAAAACAAGGCTGACACGAAAACAAAGACAGCTGAAAATGACTACTAGAGGAAGAATTTTGTGAACAGCGAAACCACAGAATTACTACTGTTGTTTCAATTTTCTTGGCTCTTTTCCTCCTCTGTATGCAAGAGTAAGAATTTTGTTGTGCTGCTCTGAATATATCTGCCCGTGTGTGTGTGTGTGTGTGCTAACCGTTGGCTCTGCTCAGGGAAGGGGTGGACAGGTCGAAGAGAAGGAGAAGGGAAGAGAAGGAGTACTTTTGGCAGTACACACACATCCTATAAAACTAAAGTGCCCCCTCTTCCCTTCCCTGGACAGCAAACAACATGTGCTCTACTTCTTGTGGCCCATAAAATTGCAAAACCATATGGATCTCTGTTTACTCTCCAGAGGATCCACTCACCCTGGGGGTGCGAATCAATCTCATATCAATTCATGTAAAAGTATGTGAAATGACTCAATTTACGGTGCCATGGTGCACGTAAATCCACAGCCTCGCACTATCTCATCATCACCCAGTCACTCAGTTGTTGATACAGTTGGACCTTAGCTCGTGTTTAGGCAGCCATGGGGTACCATTGTGATCTGTCCCCCTACTCCACTGCCCTTCTGCCCCTCAACAATCGCTTTCAAAGATCTGTTAGAATCTCCTGGGGTCCAGCGGGAAGTGGGTGTGTTTGTGAAGTGTGTGTGTGTTTGTGGTGGTTGATCATGGAAATATGGATGCTTCAGAGGGTCTAACTGTGTTCATTGAGGGGCTCATACTGTGGAGGAGCAGGCTGCTGCCCAGGTTCACGCTTTCGAGATAAACACCTCCCTGCTGTGTTCATAAGAGTTAAATCTTCAGTAGAGTCGAAAACATGTGCAAGTGTGTGGAAGCCTGCACCCACACTGACACATTGATTTGGACACACATAGCTCCTCCCAGTATTCCCAGTAACCTGTAGGGGTCAGAGTTCCTTCACCTCACAGCCTCGTGTCACTGATCAGGCGTTTCCTCGCTCAGGACCGGACAACTTCTCAGGCTGTCTAAGCAGGTACTGCTCTGTAATTCACCACAGTGAATCATCTGATTTCCTCCTCTCCATGAGTAAATCTGCTTCACCTATCACAGGGGTAATAAATAATTTATACGACGATATAAATGATTCATAATGCAATAATCCCACGTCACTTGCCTAATGGGACCTACAGTGGATAATGTTTGATGAAATTCTACAGTATGATATGAATAATATTTCCCCCACGTTCCAGGCATGAAAATTATACCTGCCTGCTTTCCTCTGGCTAGAACTCCTGAGCCAGATACAGAGCCAAATAATGTCCCCCACCAGCCAGAATGTGAATGAGGTCTAATGGAAATATTGAATGTGAAGACAGCAGCCAAATAACCAAGCTGGCCAGGCTGCTACCTGAAGGCCTGACGTCTAACAGAGATATCACTGCATGGGCGTGTTTCACCAAACTGACAGCATGTTGTTTTAAATGACTGATAAGCTCACAGGTATCATTAGCTAACTACAGATGGCCATGTATTTATGTGTGTGTGTGTCTGTGAGCGCATGCTCGTGTGTATAATTATGGATCTCCCAGTGCTGAGCGAGAAATTTTTCTCTTTGGGAAAGCCATCTGCTGAAACAGACCTGCACCATTCATCCTGAGCATAATTACCATGCAGGAAAGAACGGAGCGGAAAAATGACATCCAGGAAAAAAAAAAAAAGAAAGAAAGAAAGAAAGGGAGAGAGGGATAAATGACGCTCAACTGCCAGGGAGTCCGTGTCTGGCACCACTTTTCATTGCAAAACTGACAACGGCAGTTGATCAAAAGAGGGACAGAGAGACAGGAAGAGAGAGTTCATCTGAGACAGACTTCTGTAATAAACAGTTCAGTTGTGCCGCAGAGATACATCAGGAAATTGAAGTTTCTTTCCTAAATACCACTAAACTGCTCTCGTCTTGGCATAATAGTGCAGTTATTCCCATAAATTCCTATTTATTATTCCCAGCTGACCGCTTTACTAAACCAATTTAATACTTTTTTTAAAACGCTGCCATGAGGTTTCCATGAGAACAACATATTTTTGCTTTTGTTTCTTGCTAAACTGAATATAATGGATCATAAATGCTATATTTGGAAGAGTTATCTGCATGACTCAATAATATTACATGGGAACTTGCTTTAAGAGACATGCAGATGATCTAACACTATGTAAAACAATTTTCTAACTAAAGTGATAACAGATCAGATGTGAATTATGTGTCACACCAGAACAGACATCTGATCAGTCATAAGGCTTGACCAGCTTTGTGGAAAATCTACTTGTTTTAACGCTTTTTTTTTTTTTTTTTTTACAGGTAATCAGAGCAAAAGCATCTCTCTGCCTCACAGGGACATCTAGGATCTCACAGTTACTACAACTTCTATGGACAAGCTCTTCACTTCATCGGCACGCCACATGTGGTTTGTAGATTTATATCTACCTGATTAAACAGCAAGGCAGCTGACGCAGATAGAACAGTAAAGAGCTGAAACATTTAGATAATGACCATTTGTGACAGAATGCACAAATGCAAGTAACTCACCTTTATAGGAGAGTTTTAGCCGGGGGACGTTGTTCTTGGTCTGTTGGGCTCCGCTGCCCTCCGTCCTGAGCAGAACCACCCCACACAGCAGCATAATGCTGCCCCAGAGAGAGCCCATGGTCCTGGGGCAATAGAGGCCAGAGAGGTCCTTTAAATACACGCCTCCAGCGCGGTCTCACTCTCAGATCTGGTGTAGTAGAAGAAATGTTCCTGTTGTCCACAGATTATGAATAAATGCTGTCGCTTCAGTCCAGACTGGCTCTCAGCAGGTCTTGTCCCCTGCCAAATCAAAAACCCTTTCCTGTTCCAGGGGTCAAAAGCCAAAATTAGAGTCCAGCTCCAGGGGAGACAGAACCTGCAAAGCAGAGTCGGGGGGTTACGGGTCAATGTCACTGCAAGTGAGTCTCCCACACCAGCAAGTCCAAGGTAAACTTAACCAAACTAAGCACAAAGAGGAGATCTTCACCATACTAAAGGCGAGGAAGAGCGAGAGGATCTGGGTACGACTGCCATAGTCCTGTGTCCCAGTACCTAACCAGCATGCAGCTCTGTCTAAACAGCCATCCACGTTGTCGCTAAATCTCTACCTTAAGCTAAAGAGAGAAAAACAGGTCCAGTTTGTTTCAGCTGTTAATCCAGTCTGCTTGGTAAGCACAATCTGCACTGACTCCCTCTCTCCCTCTTTCACTCTGTTTTACTAGCTACCTCTCTCTCTACTTAACACTGCTCTGGACTAGTTCAGCCCCACTCAGCGCAGCTCTGCCCTGTCCCCACAGCACAAGGCACACAGTGCAACTGAGAACAGCTGAGGCAGACGGCATAGTCAGAGTGAGTGTGTGTGTGTGTGAGAGAGAGGGAGGAGAGGAGAGAGAGTGAGTGCGGTGTAGGTGGGAGAGAGGGTGAGAGAGAGCATAGAAAGCATGAGAGAAAAGAAAACAGTGAAAGCAAAAGTGGTAGGAGAGGAAAGGTTAGGGCATGGCAGGAGGTTAGGAAGAGTATGGAAACAGGAAAACAGCGGAGCAGGAAAGCAGAACACTGAGGAAACTCATTCTTAGTGGAAATGTTTAGATTTAGCTTCTCAGTGAAGATGAGACACTAAAACAGAGGTGTCAAACTCAGTTTAGCTCATGGGCCACAAACAGCCCAGTTTGATCTCAGATGGGCCGGACCAATAAAACCATCGCACAACAACCTATAAGTAACATCAGCTCCAATATTTTCCCTTTTTTGTGTAAAGAATTACAAGTAGATTCTGTAGACATTCATCCTTTTACAAATAGACAAACAGCCGGAGATGTCTTGAGAAAAATAAAAGTAATTTCAACAGTATGTCTCAGTTTTTCCACATTCAGCCAGTCACCTGTCATCACATGTACATTTATCCATACATTTCCTGATACAGATTCTTTTGAACTGAAGCTGCTGATTGACGAGATTTTACACAATGTTCAATATCTGTAAACATGGTCACAGTAATTATTCATTGTTATATTAGAGAACTGCACTCTGGTCAGGGTGCAAAAGCCGCTGAAGCAGAATTTTACATGAAGTAAGGCAGCGCATTGTTTAACTTGAAACCTGGCACCCAGTGGGCCAGATTGAACCCTTAAGCAGGCTGCTTCTGGCCCATGAGCCGTATGTTTGAAATTCCCTGCTGTAAAATACCATATTTTTTCATTAGGTGTTGCAACTTTACCAATAATTAAAACAAAAGAACACACAAAAGTAACACAAGTCCTAGTCCCCACAAGGTGAACAGCTCACTGAATCTGTATCACATATTTCCATCATATTATTAACTACATATTAGGGGTGTGCTGCATCATCTCGTTCACAATAATACCAGTATAACTTTTAATATGATGTGAAAAATTCATATCCTGATACTTGCAATATTTCGACTTGTTGGCGTCATATTTTTACCAAAGGCAAAAACAAGCATGGCGGAAAGCAAAATTATTACTGACTCTGTGGTGGCTGCAAAAAGAGGAGCAGCTTCAGTAGTGTGGAATAAACTGCGGCATCCTGAATTTTTTATGAACAGCCCCGGACTTCCCAGACTCTTTTTGAGAGTTAGTGCTCAGAGGGAAGTCATTCAGCGGCTCCTCTGGCAGCAGCACAGTGTCGCTCCCTCTCCTCGCTTGTAACACGCATACCGGAGTTGGTGTTGTCAAGCGATTTTGTCATAAACCTTTGGTAATATAAACCTGCGTGACAGGTTACAGCGTGATGATTAGAGCATAAAGGTCCAGGTGGAAAAAAAACTTAATCATTTAGGATTTTGCTAAAAGAGGACATCACCTGTTGATTTATATATATAGATCCAAGGGATATTTGGGGAGCAGTTTAGAATTAGAACAGAATCTGAATCTCACTGTGAGTTACAAACTAAAGAAATAATTGTTTAGTTTTTACTGAATATTTGAAGGCAAACTATAAAACTATGTCACTTATTTTGTTGCAATTCCCTTTTTAAATTCGTATTGTCAAGAATATCGTTATCGCAAAAATACCCTGAGATACTGTGATATTATTTTGGGCACCTCTACTACATATAACATTTTCTGTGTTTACATATAACTTAAGAATAATCCTCTTTGCCTCCCAGTCTTCTTGCCCTCTATCCTTCATTTTGCACAACATTTCCTTCACAATTCTTGATGCATTTCTACAGTTTTTAATGAATTATGCAGGTATCAGGATTAGCTTCTGGAAATCATTATAAGTCAGCTGAATCCTCTCTGTTAATTCTTTCTTGCACTGTTCCAATATCTGTGTCTCCTTTTTATTCTGACGACTTGCATAATACCGAAAGCTATCCATTTCATAATGATACATTTCCCACAAGACCAACTGTCTCATAAATTAAATTATACATAATTTATCATCTCACTTGTGCTTAAATGTAGTATGCTTTGCAATTCAAATGAGTCAGTGTGCGATGTAGTTAAAAGTCCACTACTTTTAGTTCACTGTGATTTAATGTAACAGGCAAAAATATCGGTGATTATATCACAAATTACACTAAGTTTTTCTATGCTGTGTAAAGACGGCAGACAGTGAGTCTGAAAAGAGACCATATCAACTGCATGCTATTTATTTGTCTCCCTCTCAATTTACAACATCAGCAATCGACTTAACCTGAGTCTGATGGATTAGTGGTGAAGCTGACATTACAGTGTTGCACCTCATGGTTTATATGGACACTGTATGGACAACACACAGACACGTCTTGTCAGGTCCATCTGTCTGGTGACGGCGCCACTTATGTTTCAACAATCACATGGGTGAACAGAGACGTTCCTAGAATGACGTCACTTGCAGCTTAACTTAATTTTCAAGATTTTACGCATCTAAGTGTAACAAATCTCATTTCAAGGAAAAACAAGAAAAGTTCTAGTACTGAGCAAAGTGCATCATTCCTAGAATGAGAAACAGTACAGTAAATTTACCAAATTTGGGCACTGACTTGAACAAGTTGTTAAAATCTTACACACACAGATCTCTATGAACAACAATAAATCTCCCTACTGACAGATTAAGCTGGTCTGCCTGTGTCCAACAAAAATAATCCACATTTTTCCATAAATACAGTGTCCAAAACAACATAACAAGACCCGATTAACATTCTTAAATAGTCACTTAAGTATAAAAGCAGATTGATTAGGCATTTATTGGCCACTCCATCATAGTCCGAAGGGGAGTAGCCTGTCTTTTCTCTTAAACCATCCCAAATGAGATGTCAATCTCACTCTAAACAGCAGACCCTCAGTGAGCTGATTCCTTCCCGTGGTGAATGATAATGACTTTAGTGCCAATGGTGTGGTTAAGACCTCTAACAGGCTGTATCCATCTGGATAAAGAGCCATCAGACAGTGGGAGGAGAGCTGAACTAATCCTGTAGTGAGTGGATGGGCCTCACGGTTATGCTAATGTAAACTGGCGCTTGGAGGTTCCAGGGAGAACACTGGAGACTACGGGGAACAAGTGTCACGCCACAGTCTCTGCTTCCCAAACAGACTGGATTAGGGGCTGGAACAGACAGATCCTTTTCTTTGCAATGTGGGATTGGCAGTGTTGACGTACCAGTTCATTATTCCAAGGATCGTGTAACACAATCTGCCATAACTAAGGCCAGACGGAGCGATTGTTTGAGGGGAATTAGGAGTGAATGGCCCACTTGAGAATGTTACTCCACACTTCTACTGGCCGTACTCCCTGCATGTTGATAACTGCAAAGTGTTTTCATGCATTTGATGTTCAAGTGGATAACAGTAACCATAGATCCTTGTGCTGCATGTCACATCAATAATGCCATGTAAGTTCTTGGTTGAAGAACTGTCACTTGTGATTCTGTTTGATTCTTATCAAAAATGCATATGCAGACTTGACAATTGGCAGTTAAATCCTCCTGGCCCCCGTCCTCAAAGAGGAAAAAAAGATGGTGGTGAGAATGTCCCAGTTCCTGACATAGGGGAGGTATTCAGAGCTTCCAACTCAAGAGTTCTCCACTTCTCCGCTGAACCCCACTGAACCCTCTCAATTCACATTTTATTCTAGCTCATCCATTCTAAGCACTCTCCCTAACTTTTCTCTACTTTAGCTTTACTCTTTATTAACCCATTAAAATTTCAGTTTTCTCTAAATGGCTGGGACGCAAGTTTTCTGTGTGTTGTAGCTTTGCACATTCAACATTTTCTTCAGCTTTACACTCTTGTAAAATTTAGTATCTTCCTTTGCCTCTCACCTCTCAGCCTCGCTATGGTTCAAAAATACACTGAATAACGTTGGTCCAACAAAAAAGAGGGCCACGTCCTTGACTATGTGTGGGTTTTTACAGAGCCCAAAGGGAGTTGTGTGTTTCAAGGAGAATGCCCCTTTCTGAAGCACCAATTCAGCCTCATGGTCTAAACTCTTCTATTCACCAGGACAGAGGGCCCAGAGTACTCTGACCATCTCAGGGTTCATCAGCTCCTATGTGCAAGTGCAGTGAGGGAGGGGAGGGGGGTTGGTTCTTTAACTTGTGGAGAGGCATGGTGGTATGTTTGGAAGTGGGTCTGATCAGGCCTGTTTAGTAGGAATGGCAATGGATCTGTCGATACCCATTGAAAGGTGGAGCCCCCCATCAGAGTTCACTCAGCCCTCCTTAAACAATACTCTCCCCACCTCACCACGCCTCCTGCCCACACAAGTGCACCCCCAACCCTCAGATCTCTCCACACACAAGCTGTTTTCCTCTTCTGCCTCCCTCTGAGCATCACCTCCCCCAACCCAACACCAGTACATACATTAACCCCCATCTGCTGCCATGTCTCTCCATCCAACTACACCTATACCGCACACCAAAAACGCTTTCCATCACTTTGTCCATCCCTGTTTCATCCTCTCTGACCTCCACCCACTCCCCACAAGCCCGGGAACATAATCCCCTAAATGAGAGGATTTGGCTCAGCAAAATTAACCACGAGCCCAAAGACAAGCAAATGAACCACATTTGCCGCCCACCTACCCCTTTACAATACCAGCCTGCATAGTTCACCCCTGCATCCACCCACCCAGCTGTAGTTAAGATTAGCTTCACAACAGGCAGCATTGAGTGATTGGAACAGGCAGCATGCATGAGAGAGAGAAAAAAAAGGGAAAATGCATGAATAAAAACTATCAAGAGTAATATTACAGGTTCAAGTATGGAATAGCCTGTTAAGAAGGGTTTTAGAAAATGATTCGTCAAGGCATTCATGTTCCATCAGCCTTCAGTTCCTCTGAGTGGAATAAATTACCCTGCGAGACTTTAAATACCATTGTATGACATTTTATTCTCATGGCCCAGACGAGATGAGATATATGATGCAGTGACGCAGTTTGCCCCACTACCATGGATATTGGGTTGCTGCCTATGACAGGACTGATGTATTGGCAATGTGGTTATTATGGGCATAAAACTCACACACAAACATGGAGTGATGGAAGCCAGCTGTGTGAGCCCACAGGTCTTAGTATGAAGGAATAAGAGCAGGCCTTTCTTCACCTTGGGAGCTACTGGGATCAACCAACATGCCCCAGGGGCATCTGGAAGACAATAAAGAAGAAAAATGCATCATGTCTGACCACAGCTGAACACTAATAGTACTATTTAGAACATTAGTTGGGACAGAGTAAAATCATATTTGACCGTATCTGTCGTCGCTGTCATCAAACAAAGTGTGGAAAATCTCCTTTCCACCTCAACTCTTCCATGTAAGGGGACTCTTGAGAGACTGGCATAAATAGACAGAGTATGTTGTGCACTATTCATGACTGAACAAACCACATGCTGTTGGTGATTTACTCTTTCTTAATGAAAAATGGATGAAAAATACAGCTCTGAGCTATGAATAAATTACTGGGAACAGTGCGTAGTCTTCAACACCGAAGCAACCACACCCTCATTGTGGCAACCAGAGGGTCCACTATGGTAAAACTGAGAGTGTGCATTTTGCCAGTTTATAACAGGGAAAACACATTCTCTGGGTGCTTTAAAATTTGAATACAGTATTCTCAAATTTCGCTACATATCAGCAAGACTATAAACTCAATTTAATTCATAACATCGGTCCTCCGGAGGGCAATGCCAGTTTACCACAGATGAGCATTAACATTAAGATCAGCAGACACAGTGTCTGTGTGGATGCACTTCACGCTTTCACCAGCCACATGAATTTATCATCATCTATCAATATTTCAATCTTCAGGCTACCTGCTTCTCACCTCCACAGGGAACAACAAAAACACACAGCTTCTTTCCGACTCACATGAAGCCACCCAGAGATTACACGGACAAGGACGGGTGCTGTGACAGCACCTTTATCGGTCATTTGCTCCTAGAAATAAAGTCACACGGTGTTGAATGTAATCAGGAGAAATGTTTTCAGATCATTCAAGACATATTGGTGTGTAAAAAAAATAGACATATTTTTACATCTTTTCAGTACAGACAAGTGTAGAGTGGAATGACATATGAAGACAGTATCACAATTTTGAGCAGATCCTTTGATGACTTCTTGAGGCGCCTAAAAGCCACACTGTGTTAATGTAATGTGATACTTTTTGTTTGCCTTCCTCCTTGGAGGTCACAGCACAGGGTCACCTGCAGTACACTGCTCCTGGAGCTGGAGTTTTGCTGAATATTTCTGCAGTATGGACTCATAGCAGAATATCTTTCTAAGCATGTTATGCCAAACCTTTCACAGATACATTAATGATATTTAGAGACAGGTAGAGGTGCTCCGCACCAAAACCTTTCCACTTTGGGTCCCAAGTCTCTTGGTAAAGTTATGAAGCACCACTTGGCAGACACATTCAATGTCCTTGACAGTCTTTTCCATGCTTAAGCTTCTGGGGGTGTTTCCTTTTAAAGCGATCTGCTATCGTGGTGAATTAGCTGCTGTTATAATATGTATGTGTCCCAGCTGAGCTTTTATGGTTGGGAGATACAAAGCAGACGTACACTGCGGCTTAAGCCATGCACCATTTGTGCCTTAGCTATCTATTAATGCATCAACTGGAGAATTATATTAGCGCTAGTGCTTCTTCAGAAAGAAACCATCACACTTGCTGTATGATCCTATAAGACTTTTTCAAATATCTTTTCATAAAGTGAGATTGGAAACTGTAAACTGTTCTTACTGGATGGCTTGTTGATGATTATCTGCACTGATTGTGACGCCACACAAAAATCCTTCCATTGTACAAGAAATGCAAGCACAATTTAGCCATAGGAATGACTTATCTAGCAATATTCAGAAATTTGATATTATCAAACTAAAACAACCTTTTTTACTATAAATATGAAGTAAACAAATATGCATGCAGCAACAGTGAGACCTGCACAACCAAACCTGAAACAGTCTGCACTTTCTGGAAACTCTTTTCATAACTTATGTTGTTGTGGCTATTTTACATCACCATTAAATCAGCATCTGTCACATAAATTGTATATTTTACAAGGTTTGTAAAACTGTTGCAGTTTTGCAGATTTACTGTACAAAAGTAATAAATAACCCGAGAATAAAACACCTACGTTTGCAAAGCTCATGTGTCAGAGCAGAGACTTGCTTTCCAGGGAGGGGGAGGGGGGGTGCAGGGTATAATAAGAGAGAAAGACCAGTTTGTTTCTGTTAACATCGTGTGTGCCTGTTTGTGTGTGTGTGTGCGTGTGGTGGAGACAGACAAGCTGAAACTCATCACTGATGCTGTTTATTGACTCAGTTCAGCGGAGTGACAGCGGTCCAGACATCACACAGCTCACCTCCTTCATGCTATAACAAACCAAACTGACATGACCATACACTTTACTTTCTGTCTCTCTGTCACACTCCTGGTGGTTACCACAGTAAGCTCTATATAGCTCGAGGTGTGAGTAGGAAAATGTTGGGAAAGAAAAAGAGAGAGAGTCATAAAGCACTAAACCCAGCATGTAATGGTATACCTTCTGGAAGTAGACATAACAATAACTTCTTCTAGGTAAACGTGACCGACTCAAACCTCTTTTTTTCCCCTCATCGCAGCCAGTGCCAATGGCAAAGTAGTTTGCAAGACACACAGGAGCTACTGTTTCTCCAGTTTCAGAGAGTTCCAACCTGCTGATAGACTATTCTTAGGACAAAGACATCTTTCCCTCCTTACCAATCGCTGCCAACTCATACAGAGCCAAGAAATAATAATCAAAATGTTATATTTTCTCATGGATATACCTTGAGGAACAAAAATGTGACCTTAAAAAAGGCGCAACTTTCACTCTCTGACCATAATGTTACATGTGAGCAAACATGACAGCCAAACAATTGTTAAGATATTCTCTGGCTTATTTAAGGGTTAAAGGTGAGACTTCATTAAAAACAAATACTGGAGACTTGGGATTACATTCCTGCTGAGTCTTTGATCAGAAAAGGTGGAGGTCAACTAAGAGCCTGTGTCACTCTGGGTTAAGCCGAACCTCTAAGCCTGTAACTCCAGTAGCTTGAAAACAATACCTGCTCATCGGTGATGTAAAAAAAGTACCAGAACTTGAGTTATTAAAATCATCCTGCTAGATAGGCCAATCAGTAGGATGATATTGTTTGTCTCTTCCCTCAAAATGATCCATGTGACCATTACAAATATGATTCATGTGAATGTTTTGATAGGTCATCTCTATGATTAACTGCTTGATCATGGTAAACTAAAACCAATGTTGTAAGAGACCGGCTTTGGGCAGTCTCTGTATACTTCTTTTTAAACAATTTTTGTCTAAACGAATACCAGATATGCTTTAAAAAAAGAACATTAGTGCACTGATTACTGTTCTTCCCAAAGACTACACATGTTGAATGTCCTTGTAATGTTCCTCCCTGCATTTTAATCCTTGCTTGCCGCAGCTGACCCCTGAATGTGCACCTCAGCAGTGTCAGTTGAGCCCATAAACATTGTGTGTTCTGACATTTAACGATGGATTAACTGACCTTGTCAATAGCAGGGGAGTCTGGGGGAAGGAGAGGGGCTTGATCGATCGATCTGGGGCGTCTTTTTTAATGGGGCTTCTGGTGTTAAGCTGAGGTCAAACAGAAGGGATCCATGAGCCGCCATCCTTCAACCCAGATTTATACCTCCAATCAGAACCTTGACTCTGACATAAACCCAATAATCCCCATTCAGCCTTGGACTGTTCGGTCCTGCCTGAATACAATCTACCTACTCTAAATCACTGAGGGCCACAAAAGATGACGGGAGAGAGAGGCGGGAGGGAGGACAAAACATGGGCAGCAACAAAACTGAGGAGAAAGAAGAAGCAAATGTCTCAAAAGGTGGGTAAATATAATGAGAAAAGACAAGAGGACGAGAGCATTCATTACTGAGGAAAGAGAATAATCTACTGGTCAACATCAATCAACAGTGCATTCACTCTGTCATCATGCAGGAGCATCTAAGAGAGAGGCCATTACGGCCTGCTGCTCCATCAGTGCTCTTAACATTACTTAAAGTCAAAACCATCCTCCCCAGGTCATTATGAGTGCTGCTTTGACACTGATGAGACCAAGGAAAGGGTTTGTGTTTCAGCCAACACTGCCTCAGTGTTAAACCAACAGAAAACAACCTCTGGCTGATGTCTTCTGTCGCTCCTCCTTTTCTTATTCACACCTTTTTGCCTCTGTCTTGTTTGTGTCTGTCTATACTCATCCAGACAACTTCCAGAGTTCTATAGCTACAGCTAGAAGCTCACTCTGTTGAGGCCCCAGGGAGGCTGATAAAACAGCACCAATTCCACACTAATTAGTCAAGAGGAAATTGCACCTCATTTTGGCTTATTGCTGGACACCGAGCAGAAATGTGACACAACATGTCTTTCATCCTGCCCAGTCCAACCAGGTGTTGTTTCAAAATTTACCATGGTACATTCCCATCTGAATTTTTGACAGACTAAAAGTATATTTTTCACTGCATTTTTCCCCGAAAGAATAACAACTCTACCCCTTATTCCACCTATATCCTCCCTCATCCACAGGTATGTCTTCAGACGCACACTATAACTTCTCCTGCAGTCCACCAGGTGCAGCTATATAAATTTAACAAGATTTTTAACATCCAGCTCATAAATAACCTTGTGGCAAGTGGCGTTTATGATTAATGTTCCATTTGTATAATGCCTCACTACAATCAGAGCCCTGCAATGACCCTGATAGTTCACTGATGTAAACAGTTCTTGCAAACATGTTTTTAACAGATCAAATTTCATGTCACATAAAAAGCATTTATCAAAATGAGTGCCCCGCAGACAAAAACAAGCCATCATGAAAGGACAGTGTGTTTAGTTTCACTTCTAAGTAGAAAGCCTGCATTCCTGTAAGTTAATACAAGGCACTCACTGACTATGGAGAGTTTCTGCTCTAAATTAGGTAGGGAGAACCGCTGCAACCTGCAGAAAGAGAAGGGGGTATTATTGTGTGACCCCCTCAGCTAAAGTATCAATAACTGCCGGGCTTGTCATGGTCGAGTGAGAAAGGCTGTTACCTAGAGAGAAACAACACATATCCATCTCTCAATCTCTGATTACAGCACTGATAGCAAGCACTCCATGCTGAAGTAATGCCAATATTGGGCAAGCAAACCTCGGGAAGAGCAAAGAGGAGTGCAGAAATCATTAGAGAGGAGAGGAGAAGCTTACAGCATCCTCTTTTGTGAAAATATGTGGGGGAAATGGTCCAGCTGTCCAATTAAGCAGAAGCTCCAACCCAGAAACTCATGCCCAGGAAGGAACCCTTGGCCCTGCTTTCAGTACCCAGTGTATCACGCCACATTAGTCAGGCACCAGTCTCTGCCAAGGCATCAAACACAACGCAGCCACTGCTCTCCGGGTCTAAAATCTCATTTATCCGCCCTTCCTTTCCGTAATCCCTTTATCTCATCCTCATCCAAGCCTCATGTTCTTCCGCTTGGGTGCCTCATCACGGCGCCCATAGATGTTTAGTCTTAAGTGACCCATGGGTGAACGGAGATGAAGGCAACCACTGTTACAGTGAGCGGACACATCCTGGTAATGCCACTGATTGCATACAAACACAAACAAAGAAACTCAGAAAACCATCCCGACATGAACAGTCATTGTATTTTCTGCCTGTGCCCCTTTGGCCTCCATGTTTGATGGCTCTGCCCCGCTACCCGTGATCAAACACGGTTAGAGCGCCCAACCTGCCATCTCCAATCATAGCACGGCTTTCTGCATCTTTCATGTATCCGTCCAATTGGGAAACATTGTATAAATGCATCATTTTGTTTTCATCATTACAGCAGATCCATTGAATACAACCACTCCGAGTGTTGTAAACATGGGTTTAAATGATTGTTAATGAGGGCTTGGTTTTCTAATCTAGTTCTTTACACTGTTTCAAGTTCCCGCTACACACTGTAGCTGTGAAGCCATCTGTATGTGTATAACCACTGTGTATAAAACACAGCAGTCTCTCCACTGTTAATGATATGCCTTCTTTTGGAGATGCATTACAAACTAGCCCAGTGCCAAACCTGTTACAGCAACTACTGAATATTTTGCCTTGTTTGTTGAAAACAATCAAATTGAGTGGAAAAAGGACACCCCGAGCTTCATCGCTCTGAATATGCAACAAAGCATAATTGAGAACACAGTGTTAGCTACACTGTTAAATTGAGTAATTAACCAAAACGCACAGCAGCGTATTACCATGCTTGGCTCCCTCTCTTTCTCTGGTATGAGCTCTGCCATGCTGCTGCATAATATATTGTGTTGTGTCGGAGTTAGCAGTAAATGAGAAGAAGCGGCTCCAACTCAATATAATCTCGAAAGTACAGCTCATGGGATGCATAAGACCATATTACACCGCAGAACAATAATAATGTTATGAACAAACACAAACACTCAAGCTTATTTATGATTTATATCTATGATGTGTAATAATTCTTCACGCCACAGACTTCACATGAGGTTTCTATCTGTGGTCCTTTTTTTCCTTACCAACACTGACTGACTTTTATCTGACTGAAAACGGAGGGATTCCAGAGCTTTTGGAGACATAAGTGATCTTTTGACTGCTGTCACTCACACCTGTACAGACAAGTTTATCATTACCCAACCCCATCCCTTCAGCCTGCACTCAATGGGGAGGAAGGTCAGCTATATGAGGGGGAGGAGCAGGAATTAATGGCACACTTCGAGAGTCTTCTCAAAACAAAGTGAGGCTCACTGCAGGACATCAGGGTCATTATAACACTCTGCTCTACAAAGTCTGTCACCTTCCCTTACTAAACAAGATAGAGGGAAATGAAATACCCCTTAGGCTCTGTTGTTTACAATGTTAACCTAAAGAAGTATTTCACTGCTGGAAAATGGTCCTTTAATAAAACTGGGCGGCTAGCTGGAAACAAACATTCTCAAATTACAGTTAAACGGTAAGTTAAAATGTGTTCCTGAAAATATTTTAGGTGAGAAATAGGCAACGCAGTTACAGGATCTTGGTTCATATTTGGTCAACACTGCTGAGTTTTTTTTTTTTTTTTTTAATCTCAGTATATTTAGCCTCCGTTTTTGCAATACAGGAACCAAAAGACGCCCATGTCCTGTTCACAAATTCTCATGTTACAGCCAAACAGTGCACTAAAAATGTTTCCTAAGACATTTTAGGTGAGAAATAAGCAAAACAGCGTCAGAGTCTTGCTTTGCATTTGATCAGCGCTGCCTAGTTTTACAGTTTGTCCAGAGTTTGGTCTAAGTTTGTAGCTCGAGCAACAGCCCTAGCATCATCTGATGGATCTGAGCTGAGAGATGACCAAGAAGATCTGGACTCTGGTAAGATCTGGTAAGAAGGAAGGAAGTTTACCACAGCTTATCTACACACACTACCCACATTGTTATGATACAACACTTGCTGGAAATTGGCAAAGTATCCCTTTAAGGCACACCTGCACTGCCACACAGGTCACCAAACAAAATTTGAGCATGTCATATTTAGGTCATTGCACACAACTGGTCCCACTGCTGTTATTTCAGGCACTGCTAAATGTAGCTTGCATGTATTTCATTGGCCAACACAGTGCATTGCCAAATTACAGTACATTGTATTGTGTTGGAAGAAAAGCTGAGCCTGGTTCAACTTTGTTGCTGAATGGCTGTGCATTTTTTTTCCACCAGAGCCATATGCATCAGAGCCCAACATTGTGCCAATGTAGTAGTCATAATAAAAAGAAAACAGCCTTATCCTGTAATTGTTAAAACTATTACCTCCGCTTGCAAGTTGTAAAAGTGTGACTGAAACTGCAGTGCTTATTGTGCCAGATCATTCATGCAGCTAAAAAAGGAATAGTAATGGAGCAACATTAGAGCCGACCCAGTCTCACAAAAGTACATGAAATGGAAACGAAGTTAACACATTGTGGGATGGTGGGCACGAAATGTGTTAAAATTTCATGCTGGTGTCACAAAAATAATACTAATGAAAAGTCAGTGAGGATGTGTTGTCGTGGCCGACACACAAATTAAGCTGAAGGAGCAAGAAAGTCCATGCAAGGGTGTGCAGGGTGGGTGAGAGTTGTGGCGGAGTAGTTATGTCACTTTACTGACCTTATGTAACAACGCAAAGTATTTTACATCAGCATTTTACGTAGCATGAAGTATGAAAGTATGCAAGTTAACGTCACTTACATCCCATACATAGTTCTTGTAAGGGATGTGACACAGTGTAGTATCCATTTCATCCATCCATTTCACATACTTCTTTGAGACTGCATTGTTACAGCACAAATACAGCAACAAAGAATGCAGAGAGATGCAAAAAGAGAATGAATTCAGGGTGAGTGAAGACGGGCTGGCCATCTTAGCTAACTGTCTGACAGCTTTATCAGCTTCAGGATCCACTGTGACAGGTTCAATCCCACCCAGAGGCAACATAGGTCCTTTCCAGTTACCAATACACACAGTGAAAGGTTTATTAATATCTGGAAACTGCGACATTAGCTGCACCAAACTCTTAACTTAAACAATGTATCTTTTTACTTTAACTGACCCATCTCAAGCCTTATGAAGTGAAAATAGTCAGTTATTCTATTTAAATGTCTGTATTAAACCTTCTTTTTACGCAGACCACTTGCAACATTTTCCCACAAACCCTGATGAGATTTGTTTCTTCACACCGGCAGCAGTTAGCAAGCTAGTGTACTCATCAACTCACCACTAGACCTAGTAAAGGTACATCCTTCTTGAGTGGGAGTTCTAAGATGCTTGGACCTCTGTGTTCTGGCAACAGCACTTCCAGGCATCCACTGGCATCTTTTTTAGGTATCTAAAGCAACAAGTTGCTACACTGCTGCTCCTGCATGCCTGTAAGACATTGTTATGGACTAAAAATAATGATGATGATCTGTAAAAGTACTGAGGTAAGCTAAAGAAAACTAACTTCCCTCGAAGTCCCCACTAATGTCAATCTCTAAGATAAACCAGTTGGATGACACTTTAATGTCTAATTTCCAGGCGCCATTCTGCAGTAAAAGCAGATAAGAGTGATAACAGAGAGGCAGTAGATAATGTGTTAATGAGTGCAACAGACATGTCGATTCATCATGTCTTAATTAGTCTTACCTTCATTAACTTTATCTTAATAACGCTCTGCTAAAATTAATGACTCATTTAGCTAATTAGGATATCTGTGTGTGTGTGTAATTCTGTGCCTCGGAGCGACTCTCGCAAATGCCAAATAATCGCTTAAGTTAATTTAATAAGGCTTTGTCCTTCAATGACATAGGCTGACTTTAATTCAGAACAGCAGTCTAACCACAGAGGGGTTTCACTCACCCGGTTTTCCTGGAATGTACGTTTATGAGTGTGTGTGGGAGTGTGTGTGGGAGCACGCACAGGCACATCTGCGTGTGTCAAGGGATGTGTGCACCAAGGGGTGCGATGGGGGTGTGATCGGGTAATATGGAGGAACATGCCCAGATCCCCTGTTCCTCCACGCTACCTGCACCAGCAGAAAAGGGTAAATCTGATACTTTGTCACAGTTTGCAAACAGAAGCGTCCGGTGGGGCAGAGGGGCTCACCTTATGGGTCAGCTAGCATGAACTAGCAGAGCACCCATCTGTGTCAGCACCGGGACTTTGGGTGGGGAGGATGGTGTGTGGCTGAGATGAAAAGAAGTGAGCGCTGGAACAAGAGATGGATGGAGGATGAGGGGATTTTAAAAAGAACGTGCAGATTGAAACAGGCAGGAAATACTCCTAACCCTAAAAATGAGGGAAGAGGTGGATAGATGGGACGAAGTAAAGGAGAAGCAGATGGAGGTTCAAGAAGAAACACACAACAGGAGCTCTGAGCAAACTTCAGCAAATACAGTAAACACATACCTTACTGCAAATTACACAAGCACATGTTTGCACTAAATCAGACTTCTGTTATTTTCAGGATGAAAGGCTGCTGTAAAAAAGAACTATGTGTTGCTCACAGTTTGAGGCAGATGCATTAGTTGGGAAGTGACTTGAAGGAAATCTGAGCCGATGCGAAGGGGGTAGTTTTTCTAAGATAACCTTGGAGATAGTAACTGACAGTGGGTCAGAGATTTAGACACAGTTGGGTTACATTATCACATTGATGTGAGCTAAAAGAGGATTGTGTTTCAACAATAACTAATAAATCAGTACAATATTACAGGAACAAAACCTGTGTTGTATTAAGCTTGCGAAAACAGCAAAATAACTTGGCATTCATGTCTGATGTCTGCTCTTCCTTTTGGGCAGATTGATACCAAAAGCATTAACACTGACACTGCATTGTTTTGCAAAGAATCCTGGACCAAATAATACGATCCTTATGACTTTTTAAATGTCCAGTGGGTAGGTTTCAGGGGGATATACTGGCAGAGATGGAATATAATGTAATGAGTATATTTTCTTTAGTGTACAATCACTTGAAAATAAGAACTAATCTGTTTTCCTTGCCTTAGAAGGAGTTGTTTATCTGCACAGGGAGCGGGGGAGACTTTTTACACATACTTCCATGAACAAAATGGTTTGAATTATAGTAATTAAACATTTGTTCTTCCAACAATAAGCCTTCTATTTTCATTCCTTTAAGGAGTCATTGTGACTGATAATAACATAAATTCCATACTACCGTGAAACCGCGATACTTTCTGAGACAGTTTATGTACCACAAAAATCTTATACCGTTGCAACCCTAGTGTTAGTATGTCATAAAAAGTCCATTAAAAAATCATTGTAGTATGTCATAAAAATGTCAGTGAGTGCACTTCTCTGTGCAGTCCTCAATCATATGCTGGTTCCCTCAAATGGCACTCAGTCATCAAAACTTTGAAAACCCTAGATCGTTGATTTTTTTGTTCAAAATGTTCCAGAATGGTCAGATTAGCTGTAAAGTTTATAAGAAATTCTCCTGGGACCCCCCCTTGAGAGTTGGGTGTCAGAAAGTGTAGATTAAAAATGGTCCACCTCAACGTTTAATATGTGATTAAGTAATTACAGCCCTGAACTGTGATATTTTCAGAGAGGCTGTCTACTGTAGCAGTATGTTCACACATAGCCCACTGTATTAGAGTTTGTCAGATGAAATGAAGATATTAAAACTCTTTCTGTTTACATTTCTAGGGAGAATTTCTGTTAAATAGTAGCAGTTTATAGGTTATATCCACATGCTATAATCTGCAGTAATAAAATGCAGCATTTAATTGCCACAGCATGAATTCATTATATTTGGATGATTTTCCAGTTTGAGGAAATGAATAAAGGCAGTACTGCTCATGCCAAAAAATCCTTCATATATGGTACAGTAGGTACAGAATAAGAAAACCCCAAAGCTTTCTTTGGGAATTCCTCTGTCTACCTCTTTTAGAAACTACCCAGCAGACTATTGACAGATGACTGTTTCTGTCTGGATCCTTAACAAAGAGCCTCTGGTGAGAGAAATATCTGACTGCCAGCAAACATTCAAAAGGAATGCCTGTTTCATAATGAAACCACAACAGCCACTCAGGATGTGCTGTTCATGCCGGTGACAGGCTGTGGTGGGAGTAAACTAGTAGCACATTTCTTCTGAGTTATCTCGAGGCTCAATTAGCCCTCTGCTCACTGACCCTAACACTGTGTGTGAAGAGGGTGTAATAAAGGGAAATAGCATAAGTGACTCCATGCTCTCTGCCACCCTGCTCGATGACAATAGACGGTGTAGGAGGCTTCATTTCCAGCTGGAAACAACAGAAGTGTTTCACTCTTGCAGCACTGGTATATTCATATTATTCACAAAAAAAGGGGTTATACCTCTGCCAAGGAGATTATGGTTTCAGCTCGGTTTGTTTGTCAGTTTGTCAGCAGGATTACGGAAAACCACTGGCTTAGTTTTCATGAAACCTGGTGTAATGGTGTAGCGTGGGCCAAGGAAGAACTCGTTACATTTTGGAGCGGATGCAAATCACAGGGCAGACACACAAGTTATTTTACCCTTTGCAACATTGCGAAACAGGGCTCTCACTCTGAGTGCCCCTCTAGTCATTTCACAATGTGATGAGAGCAATTTCAAAGAACAACATAACTTCCCTGACTGAACTAATTTCTCTCTGTCCCTTTAAAGCTTGTAAAAGCAGAGGCTGTTTTGTCTTGCTACAGTCATGTTTTTGCATATTTCATATTCAAACACTGGGCTCCCTTTTTCTTAGAAACCATTCACATTTTAAAGGATCTGGTTGAGCAGTAGCAGAAAAGTTATGCCAACCCCTCTTAACCTCACCTCCATGTGGTAATGGTCAGCTACACAGCTACACTTAATGAGAGGTATTCTGCTGCATTGTGCCCAGAGAAATAAAAACCATGTGCATGGTTCTGGCTTTGCAACAGCTGACCATGTGAGAGGAAAAATTTAGACTAATAGTCAGGAGACAATGCATTTTCAGTTCAAGCTGGTCCAAATATACTGGCTTTACAGAGATTCAGCAATTTGTGTATCCCAGAAAGCAGGCTGCAACTTTGCCGGAGCTGGGACACCACACCGCTAATGACATCTGCTCTGTTTGTTCAATTTGCATGTGACTTTGATTTAATAATGTAACAGTAAATATGAAAATCTGTCACTCCATATTTTCATATGTTTTTACATTTCTTCATTCGTGCTGTTAGTTTGTAATTATGGGTAAAGTAGGGAGTGGTCTTATTGAGAAGAGTAGTCTGTTCTCTCTCTATCTCCTGAGACAGGGCAGCTGTGAACTATCCATCTCTATCTGTCCGTGTGTGTGTGTGTGTGTGTGTGTGTGTGTTACAGTATTTGGAGCAGTAAGAGCCACTGTCAGCACCTTTAACTAGTCCCCACAGTGCAGCATGGCAGTAAATAAGCTTTCACGCCTTTCAGCCTCTCATTTAAGAGAACACATCCTTGTACATAGCTTTTAATTAGGGACTCAAAAGATCAGTGTAAACACACACAGACGTGAGGAATCACATCCCTTAGAGCGGCACATGATTTACGCAAGTTATTTGTGGCACTCTGTGGTACATTTAATTTCGCTGACTAACTTCTGACAGCATACATCATCACAATGCAACCCACGGGCTGATTTGAATCATTTCTGTCATTACAAACCATGCAAACTGTGTCTCACTGATGAAGATGTTTGGGAGTTTTGGAAACCTATCCACTGTTTGCTTTTGGATGGGAGTGATAAACAGCACTGAGTCATGTTAGGGGTAATTTAATGCATCATCAGGTCACAGAGATAGGGTATCTGATCAAAGATCCTCAGTCACTAAAGGTATACAGTGGCTTGGGGGGACTTGTGGAAGTGTTTGTGGTGTCGCTCAACAACTTGCTCAACAAAGTATGTAGCAATTTGATCATCAGTCATCACCTGTACCATCTGTAGTTAAGAAGTATTTTACCACTGGAGTAAAACAGTGTTTTCACAAAACTGGGCTGTATATATGAGTGGGGGGAAATCGATACAGCATAGTATTGCAATGTTTTTGTATGTAAATATTGTATCGTCACACAGTGCCAAGTATTGATTTTTTTTACTATATCAATTATTAATATCACAAAAACAAATTAAACTTTACGCAGCCTACTAAAATAATATAATCAACTGCTTTTTCAGTCCATTAGATACATTTTCCTGCTGCAATGACTGAAGTGAGATGGACGTACTGAAAACTTTATCAGACATTGACAAAGTTTTCCTTTCGGGACATAATTTACAGCTGAAAAAGGATAAAACATCACAATATTATCACAATATATTTAATCACAATACTTATCATATTGTAACATATTTAAAATCGCGATAATATTGCATCGTGACTGAAGTATCATGATAATATCATATTGTGGATCCTCTGATGATTCCCACCTTTAGCTGTATATGCAATAGAAAGATGCAAATACTTTTAAAATTGTGCTATACGACCACAGGAAACAGAAGGAAGAGGGCTGTGGCATTCTCTTTAGCTCAAGGGGTTGAAAACCTACAAACTACCAAGATGCTCTTCGCCACAACTGACCAATAAACACTCCTGCTGGGTGATGTAATGCAGCCTGGCCATTCTGACACAGAAAGCAATATGGTGGCCAGCATGGTAATAAACAATCTCAAAATACGGTTAAGATAAAATATGTTTCTGAAAAAAATTTAGGCAAGAAATAGGCAATGCAGTAAAAGAATCTTGGGTTATATTTTCCGTAGTTGTACCATTTGTACCATCTCTGTATTTTCAGCCTCTGTTTCAAAATTCTGCTTCTTGTTCACAAATTCTCGTGTAACAGCCAAACAGTGCACTAAAATATGTGTCTGTTTTTACAGTTTGTTCTGAGTTATGTCTGAATTTGAGAGAGAGGGGGCCTGGTCTCTTTCTCAATCAATTTTTGTACTCTCTGTGTCTGTGGTGGCGGACAGGTGAAAATGTAGAAGTACAATCTGTAGTTCAAGCAACTGCCCTTGAGGAAGCAAAAATCCAAGTGGATTTTCCCTGGCTCTACGGTGGATCCGAACGGAACTGAGCTGAGACATTAGCAGGGAGATCTGGGCACTGGTAAGATGGAAGGAAGTATACCCAGTTTGTTTACACATACTACCCACATTGTTATACAATTGAAAATTGGCAAAGTATCCCTTTAATCATGTAATATCTGACTGAATTATGATTTCTTTAGGCTCTAAAATAAATACTACAACTTAGAAATATGGCCCAGAAACATGGCAAAAGAAATGATATGTGAAATGCAAAACAAGTGTCACACTGAAGAAATATCCTCAAGCTTCACACCTAAATGAAACCCAAGAGCTGTGAGTGTTTTCCTCTGCTGCAAATCCCTGTCTGACTCCAGACCAATATGCTAATTATGAGACTCTACAGACTCCATAAAAGCTTTAACTTTATTACTGAACACTTCATAATTCCATAAACTGAGCTGCCATCATAAATCACACACAAGCACACACACACACACACACACACACACACACACACACCACACACACACACACACACAGTTTCGTCCTGGTTACTACACTAATGTGATGTACACACAGAGAAAAACATCAGGTTGTGTTATGAGATCGCATGGCACGCCCCCCCAGGTTCTGTCTCCAGATCTGTTACTCAGCCCAATAACACCAACAAACTGTAAATGAGACTCATTTTATTGCCATGACAAAAGATGCGATCACTGAACTCCTTACCCTGACAGCATGATATCAGCGATGACAAGACAATAGACCTCTCTATGAGTAACCAACAACAACTGTGCTGTCTCCTACCTAAGAAAGACATATCACATCTCCTGTAATAATACTGGAAGAATGCTGGTGAAACAAACAAAAGGGTGTACACTTACAATTATTAATCCAGGCTGATGTTTGTATAGAGTTCCGTGTGTCTGAAAGAGTGTGTATGGGAGCGAGCGCCTTTGGGTGCACGAGAGAGGGAGAGCCTGTGGATGAGTCCAGCCTTGTAGTAGTGTTGGGGGTTGGAGTAACAGCAGATGAGTTTAAGTGGGCAGTAATATCAGTCCTCGCTACATCACTCCACCATCTGCCAACCACTGATCATTAGCATCTCTCTCTCTCTCCCTATGTCTTTCAAACATAAACACAGTTGTGTTTGTGTGTGCGCATACACACACAGTTCCTTCCTTAGTTACTGGTGTGATGTGAAAAATCAAACTGGTGTGTGGAAGTGTTGATGCGTCTTACAGTGTCACCTGGGAGAAGAGCAGTGACGTCAGCCGCTCTCAGAGGAGGACAGGGGCTGGCAATGGGCATGCCCGCCTGCTGCCTGCCTCTGTGGGGAACCTGGGAGTGTGCAGTATTTGGCAGAGTGTGAGCAAGATAGGGAGAGACAGGTAGGCAGGTATACAGAGTGAATGAAGTGTGTGGGTGGGAAACACAGATGCGAATGTCTCCCTATGGAGAACGGATGTGCCGGGATACAAACATGGTACCGCTGTGATCCAACCAATGAAGAAACACTCATCCGTGACTCATTCATGGAGACTGGGTGACTGAGCGTGTGTTCCAGATGCCACAGACACATAAAAAAGGCTACAGTATGTACAGCCTATGGTTCCCAAATGACAAAGATTTACAACTCTCCAAAGTGCTGTACACAGTAGAACAGCCTGCCTGGTAACCATTCACAATATTCCAGCAGAGCAGCAAATCTTTCCTTTGCAACAGTCCAACATATGACTTCATATGATCCGTTTTCTGTATGTTGTCATTCAGAAAACTCACACACACACTCATACAAACACATCAGTGAGTATTAATTTGGAGACACGTGTCATCACGTCGAATTAATGCAGCTCACTGTCAGAGCCTATTAACAAAATGTCCACTGAGCCCAGACCACAATCCACTTAGCTTGAGCTTCCATAAAACACACACACAGAAACGGAGCCACAGAGAGTCCTGGCATTGCATGTGGTTGTCATCAACACACACTGTCACCACCATGCGGCAATGGAACAGCCACATATCCAGCACCTTAAGACCAAGCACTTTCAAGGCCACCTCTTAAATAGTACTTCCCTCGATCCATGTATCTGCACATCTATATTCAGAATCATAAAGCAAAACACGTGGACCACACGTTGTGTTTCTGTCTGCAAGACACATTCTTTTACATGTACATTCATGTGTATTTGTGTCTATCTGTAAATGAATCCATGCTTGTGAATGTTCTCATACCATCAGGCAACTTCATGTGCATATTCCTGTAACTGCAAAAGATATTTATGCTGGATTTGAATACATTCAGGCCAAAAACAGCAGTGCACTAGAGCAAACAACAGTTCAGGTGTGTTGCCACAGGTGAAAAGCTCAGTCTCAATAATACATCCAATTATTTCAAGGCTTATCAAATGCCTGCAGAGTGTATACTATAATGTTGCTATGTGAAAGGATATTATAACTCTGGAAAGCTACCACTGCATCAGTTATTTTCTTCTTTGTCTTGGCAATTAATATGTAAGATAATTACTCTGGTGTTAAGATACAGTATATCAGGAATCCTCAACTTGCTTTGCCCAGGGGCCAATTTTTGCTTTCATAATATTTACCTAATAAAATGAATAAACGAGGCAAATCCAGTTACAGGTCTGCACAGGTCAGGTCTTCACAGGGGCAAACTTTTTTTTCTTGGTACTTCTATTCTGATGCTTTTGCATAAAGGTTGACCGATAGTGGATTTTTAATGGCTGATATAATAAGAACAGTTTGTAGTAAGAAAAAAATGATAGCAAATTAATAGGCAAATTACACATGTGGGGGGGTTGTGCCCCAAAGCCCGGAATCGGCACCCATGGCACCGGGCTTGGTTAAGGAGGAGTTTTAAGAGGATCAAATTGTGCCATTGAATTTAATCAATGAATAATTACGTGGCAGGATTATTTGGAAGACAGAAGGACAATGCCAAATTGGTAAGTAAAGCTGGATAGTTTCTTATGTTTACATTTTGTAGGTCTATGAAGAGCTTAAATGTGGCCTGCTCATAAATGACAGGACTCAGAATAAAGTCATTTTTATGTGGGACTTTATTTATGGTTGGAGGGCACTGAGTGACAACCCCTCATGGTCTCGAAATTAACTCGTATTTATGAGTTAATAGTCATTTAGATTATCAGAAATCAGTTTCACGTACATTGCTAGTGCAAGGCAGATCTAAAGCACACATTACCCTCACTCTTCCCTGCGGGGTAGTCCATGCAAAATTCTCTTGGCCATACTCACGTGACCAGTGGAGGATACAGCCATCGGCCACTATCAGAGCCCTGTTCTGCCATTGACGATAGTTTATATAAAGTTCTATTGGCGCCAATTAATCAGCCAAAATGATTAGTCGGCCAACCTCTATTTTTGACTGCACTCTGGTCCCTTATTTACATTCAAAGTACATTCATTCATTTTCCATAACCGCTTATCCTGTTGGGGGTTGCGATGACACTGGGCAAGCGGTGGGGTGCACCCTGGACAGGTCGGCACACTATCACAGGGTTGACACATAGAGCCAGACAACCATTCACACCTACGGCCAATTTAGAGTCACCAATTAACCTGCATGTCTTTGGACTGTGGGAGGAAGCTGGAGTACCTGGAGAAAACCCATGCTGACATGGGGAAAACATGCAATTTCCACACAGAAGGGCTCCCCCACGCTGGGTTACTCAAAGTACAAAAAATGTATTTTCATCGTGAATTAGAAAATGTTAGAGGGTCCAGTCAGCACCATATTACAGGCCAGGTTGACCTGCTGACTGTACAGTGAGCATCACTGCTGTATATTATACCTGGAATGTGTACTTATATTTGATGACATTGACTGAAGTTTGTTTTACAGGGCCCTCCGTGTCACTGCGCATGCTGTGCCAACATGATGGCGTCGTTGAAATGAATGAGGAAGCTATATTGCTTGTTACGCATTGCTAATGTTGGTCTGAACACTGTTTTACTCCTCACAGCACAGTGACGTTTAGCTCAAACCACCAAGGTCACAATGAGCACAGCCAAATGGCAGCGAGACACTTGACAGCATGTCAATATTGGCAACTCAGGACAGGGTTTAGCCAATCAATAGTAAAGACACCAAGCCACAAGCTTCCACTGAGCAAAGACACAGAGTCAGATCTGTTTTCATCACTCAACAGCTCGTAATGGAGCTATGGTAATCTGATACAAGAGTCTGTCTTAACCATAAAATCTTCACATTCATGTCCACCTTTCACTCGGAGGATTTGAAGTAGAGAGCACCCATTGCGAATACTATGTAGTCAGCACTACTAAACTGGCAGTCAGCACAATGGTGAAGTGGAACGTGTTGCACACACACAATACATTTGTGTGTGTGTGGCTGCTATTGATATTGTCCAGGAAAGTGGGTATTTGGTTCTAAAACAGGCAATTACAGAGACCGCAGCAACCGATACAGACTTGGCATATTGTGTGTGAGTAACTGTTTAAATTTTTATTTTTGACAATATTATTATTATTTTACCACAGAAATGTTTTCACTACATGATCAATAGCTCCATTATGTCCCCCCAATGAGACCTGGAAATGATTGATCAAACGGTGAACATCTGCAGTAGTAATTCAGAGTCAATTTTCGGTGATGTGTGCGTGTGTGTGTGTGTACGCGTCAGGCTTCAGCTGAAGTGGGTGTCTGTCCTGGTCCTTGTCCCAGGCTGTGCTCACCAGGGTCGTAAAGTTATCCACTGTCACCACAGGACTATTGGATGGCTGTCAGCACGCTAAATTAAAAACCACAAGCACGCAGCGTTTAATTTCTGTGTTTTTACCCCTAACGGAGTGGGACTGCCTGCCGCCGCGGTGCTGAGAAGTCTGTGTGTATGCGTGCACATGGATGCACGCATGGGTGTGTGTGTTACCTTAACAAAGCCCCTCTGTACTAAGTGTTCTGCTGTCTCTCCTGCCTATCTTCCTACGGGGAGAGAGCCAGACAGACTGGCCCAATCTAATAGCATTACATAAAACAACATGGATGAATAATTTGTCTGTTATGAAAGTGTTTTTTTGTATTATTATAATAGAGTAAAGTACATGATGAATGGTTGAACTGAGGCATGACCCGTTCCATCAGCAAAATCTCATTTAAATCAAATTAGTCCAAATGACAAGACAATTAAGCCTGACCAAAAAGTTGCGTCTGAGGAAATTCAAGGAACAGTGTAGCCAAGAGATAGCAAGAAGTCTTAAGAGATAATTATGTGTCTGTACAGATTAGCATACTGTTGGTGAACTTGGTAAACAACAGTTATTCAAGGCTCCAGCGTGATTAGTGGCTTAACAACAGAAGAGCAGTAGACCAAGTTATACTGTTTACAAGCTCGAAATTAAACTTAATAGCCTAAATTGGACACTGTTGAGCAATCAAAGTTATAAGTACAGTTTTTCATTAAAAGTCAGCAAAGCCTGACTGAAGAACTAAAACTTTTGTAAGTTCAGCAGATTTGATTGAATGAATGGAGTGCTCTGTTTAATAAAAGAAGTTGGGATGTAAATGTGAACTTTTGTGCACTCTGTGGTATCCACATTCATCGACCAAAACAGACCTTTCACCATGTAATCAACTATATTAGTGTTCAGCCATTTCAAATACGTGACACTTCTTTGACCTCCATTGTAAAGAGCACAGCCATTGGAGACGCTGCAGATGCCCTTTAACAGCCTGCACCGTAATGCAGAAGTGAGGAGAGAAACGGATGTGACCAGACAGTTATTAAAAAAGAGGAAATAAAATTCTGATGACAAAGCCTCAGACCGTCTCACAGATTTATACAAAGTGGAAAGGTGTTTATAATCTGAGGTCATTCTGTTTGGATGGAAGAAAAACAGCTCCAGAAGGCTTCCAACAGCGCTGCAGTGCAATCTGGAATCTGTACCGTAAAACACAGTCTAAAGTCTTGGAAAGGAAAAGCCTAATATTGGATATTTTTTCACTATTATGACTCTGTGCTATTGAGAGCTTTAGTCTTAAGCCCACTTCAGACCAAAGGTTTACAACGAGACAACTACTTGCAATGCACCGTTCAGTAGCATTCAAAAAAACCTGCTGACTCACACCAATGCAACTAGACAAGATGGTGTATCTACTCTCTATATTTACGTTCTGATTTCCAGCTTTCCAGGCTTATTTTGTGGCTGAATATAATTTGTAGCTTCTTAAAATATGAATGAGGATAGTGATAGCATTAAAAGTAGTGACAATATAAGTGACATATAAATAACAGCGCCAAATAAAAAAAATGTAAAAAGGAACATTTAAGGACATTTACGTCAAACATAAAAATTTAACCAAGTCTAAATGGATAGCACGTGCCGGACTAAAAGGAAAGGCCTCTTGTATTTCACATCATTTTGTGCTTTTTTTCCATAAAAATTAACTTATTAGTTACCGGTTAATTGACCAAAACTGACCTACTAAAACCTAACCTAAATACAGTGACCTATAATATTATATAACATGTGAACGCCACACTCAGTCATGTGTTTCCTTTTAAACAATTGGTTCCTGACCTTTAGGTCTCAGTGGGACACAAAATCAATTAGAGGGTCACAAAATGATTAATGGGATGGATACATTTTTTTTTCCCAATGCCCTCTGGATACAAAAACATTCTCTGGTCACTGTTTTTAACCACCAGCAGCACTCAAAGACATGTTGATTCATCATTCCTTCTCTTACATGGCTGTGCATTAGGTCTTGGTGTTAGACATACAGTATACACAGTTAGAGATCAAAAGAAGCTGCTTTACTTAAATGTTTTAGAGCGGATTATTCCTTTAAATTGACCTATAGTAGCATGGTGGGTGGCAATTAAATCAAACTTGATAATGATTTCAACATTTTTCCCAAACGTTTGAGCTCTCTTGTGTGCACATTGTAGACTCTGACAGGCAGATTATTATCTGACACAGTAAATCCCTGACGAATTACTGTATAAAGTATCTCCTCCAAGAATGTCTACAAAGACATTATGAGAGGTCTGGCTGAGCTTTAGCATATCGGATGGAGAGAGAATGGTGAATGGGGTGTATAATCCATGGTCATCCTGTTTAAATAGAAAAGCAGCACTATTGAAGCCTGGGCTTCAAACAATGCTCAGTACAGTCTATATAGGTCATTTAGTAAATCTAGAGCAGTATCTTCCAATTCCATATATAATGCAGTATTTTTCAGTTTTACTCATCTATGTTTACTGTATTAAACCTAGGATTTTCAACATTATCAAAAAATGTTATTGGGTACTTCCCATAAAAAAAACCCTGCCTGTACTTGTTGCAGCTGCTGGTTTTACAGAAGCAGGAGAACACAAGTCATAATCATGGAAAGAGAGGATGTTTATTCTGGCTGGATTTCTGTCTCTGTGACTGTTAAATGTCAACAGTCAGTCTGGAAAGAAAACTCATTTTCTTGTGGCATTCCTTTGTAATAAAGACTGTTTTCTCCTGCAGACTTTTGTTGACAGAAAATATCTTAAGACCAGTTCCTTTTATATAAACAGTGTTTGCTCTACTTTGAACTTTTCCAGCAAGAGTCAATGGTTAATAATTTCTGTATTTTCCTCAACAACCTGATTCAGTGAGAAACATCCACTGCACACTGACATACAGATTATTATCTGACGTGGTAAATCCCTGACGAATTCCTGTACAGAGTCAATCCTCCCACAAAGTCTACGCAGACATATCAGAGGTCTGGTCAAGCCTCAGCATATCATATAGCCAGGATGGAGAGAGGGTACGTCCTGTAGTTGACTAAAAGTGAGTGGAACCATCTGTAGGGCATTAGAGCTTTAGTATGCAGCCCTTGTCTTCAGCTGTATGAAAATACACACCAGTCTCTTTAATCTGACCTGCCCAGCCTTACTATTTATTATTTCTACCTGAGACGGAAATGTTTGGTAACTGGACCTTCACTGGACTGACGACTGCATGGACTGTAGGTGACTGTAGAAGATGAGGAGCTTTAGATAGGTGTGTCCAGAAGCACTGCTAGCAATTACAGACCAATTGAGAACAGCAAATTTTGGGTCCTGAGCAGACATTCAGAACAAAATTACAAAAATGCATGAAATGTGATCCAGGATATCCAGGTTGAGAAACATATCCCCGAGTCTGACAGCTTATTTGATGCCAAAACATTGAACAGCATTATATAATCCTGAGACGGGATTTTAAAATAAAAAACACATACACTGATTTCTATGACACACTTGTCTTGAATTAAGTGGTTGCAAAACAGTCAACACGTCATTTCCTGTTTACTCTTTACAATACATTGTTTAATATTTAATAGCTTTATTGTAAAGCACTCAAAACAGGGAATATTGGGTTTTCATCTGCAGTGACTTAACACGAGTTCTAACCATCTAAAAGCGGACATGATATGGTAAAAGATATCTGATATCTGAAAGTACAAACAGCAATGCAGGGGAGAAACAAAACTTCAAACCACAGAGATTACAATAAAAGCCACAAAGGTGAACGCACACTCACTTTTAAAACTCCAGGCTGCTGCACAGACATGAGTAGAGCCACAACACATGCCTCTTAGAAGGGGAGAAGCCTGTCAGCTTCGGCTTAGCTAGGTTGGGGTCAGCTTGTGTCTTGCCTTTGGTTTTAGGGGGATCACAATAATAGATTGCACTTGTCTGGAAGATTTTTCTGCACTTACAGGGATGTAACAAGAGGCTGTTAACACAAGCAACATCACCTGTGTCAGTTGCATTTGTATTTTCTCATGTCTCTGAAAAAGGAGGAAAGAGGAGAGGAACACAGGCAAGCGTCAGGAAAACACAGTAAAAGGCTCTCACACTGAGCCAAAATCAAACAAGTGCACATAAACTAGGTAAATAACATAAATAAAATATTTTGTTCCTTCCGGGGGGGTAGGGGATACCGTTAGTAGAGGAACTACTTGACAGCAACTGGGACTGTTGTGCAGCAAATAAGTCGACACGTGAATGCAGCATGACATGAATGCATAGGGAAACACCAGCAAGTGAACTGTCACCATCTAGAAATGAGATTACACAGACATATGACTTTTTTTTTTGTTGTTGATTAATCATGCAGCCTCACTGGGCACTGCTGGGCCACATCCTCACTGCCATGGCTGTGACCTCACATCACATTGAGGACGTTTCATAAGTGGAGCATTTTGCCCCGCTCGATTTTGTGGACTTTGTTGATTTAGTCTTTTTTCCTTGATATTTATGGTTCTACAACAAAATCAAGTAATTAAGTCAGCAGGTCAGCAGGCAACATATATAATTGGTTTCTTTCGTTGCCTTTTTTTAAAAAATTGTGCGTATTGTTCCCTTTCATTGTGCTGTAGCCTACAGACAAAGTTAATGCTGTTGAAAATCAAATTATGAATGGCATGGATCAAGGATTGGTGGCTGATATTTTGTTATTACAAATACATTCATCCTTACAATTATATTGTATCTACATTTTACATACAGTGCCTAGCAGGAGAACTCGATCTGCTCTGTGCAATGCGCTCAGCTCCGTCACAAATAGACAAGGCCTGTATTTTTCTGGGACGCCTCTGAAACCTGCTGCGTCGCTTCTGCTGGAATTGTCTAGAGTGGGCACGATCAGCTTGGCCGAGATCTGAGCATGTGCACTTTTCTAGTTAAGATACTGTGATGTGACGAGAGCTGATGTATGACATTCCTGATCCCGAATGAGTGATTGTGATTGATCAGGTGAGCATCTGTGGCTGCCGGTACCTAATGGGAAAAGCAGCTGGACCACAGACAGAGCGTGGGAGAGAGTGTGTCTTTGATTTGTCACAGTGCTACTGTGGCCACGCTAAACCAGTCAAATCTGACAAATTTTCTCTTTAAAAGTCTGCTTTGTTTTAGACTTCCATCCAAATCCACATAAGCTTGTACTTTCCGCGTGTAGTTTTTCACCGGTCTCCTGTCATTCCCACACTTGAGTCTCTCTCTTCCCCTCTACACCTTTTTTGTCAAGGATGGTGGGGCAGCAGCTGTTAGTGACACTGCAGACTGGTGGCTGCATGTGTGTTTGTCAGTATCCATCTCAGGGATATGGAAAGTGTGTGAGTGGAAAGTGTCTTCTGGCACTGTTATTGTTTTTCAGTCACCGATGAGTCACGTGATGAGTGAACAGCATAACAAAAAGGAGAACAGGAGACAGATCTCTCTCACACACACACTCTTAATATTATTTTGTAAATTTTACTCTGCCAGTTTCTTTTCTCTGGGTTTTGTCACAGGTGGCGAGAAGCCGGTGTGTGCGACAAGGTGTTGATTTACACACACAGCAGGAGCTCCACATGGTAACCAGGACCAACCAAGAAAGAGTAATAAAAACAACACCTTGTGAGTTTACTCTGTAGGGAGAAGGGGAGGGGCATGAACTCAATAAAGATTGAAAGTTGAATAGTGTAAACATTTTTTCAGGACTCAGCGGGGGGGTGATTGGCACTCTTAGGGGGCTTAGTAGGACACTTGGGGCACACAAACACACATGCTGACAAATATGACCCTTAAATAAGTCCTGTGATATTAATGATATTGCCAAGAGGGTTGCAGTTGAGGTGTCGTTTTATAGTATGACCCCTTTACTATCATTATATCTAAAGTAATCTATTACCTGACACTGAAAGCATAAGCACTGAAATTGGAGCACACTCAGCATTAAATCTGCATGGCGCTTCAGCAGTAATACTATCACACCATGAGCCATAAATGTATATCAGTTCGCCTGTTATTTACACCTGACCCATTAACATTGAAATTTTTATTAATGGTAAAAGCAGCATGTGTGAAAGTGCCTGCACACACACACATACACAAAGACTCCTTGCAGGTCATCTGTCTGGCCTCAACACCTGGTCAGTGAGAGGAAATGAGTGGCGAGCCATCTCAGGACAATGGCCACATTGTCCGTCCGGCTCTGACCTCTCACACACTCACAGCCAGTTCGCAGAAAACAGTCACGGCACCATGGGAGGCCTCGACCAATTGCACACTGCACTGGCCTCTGTGACACTGTCCATGTATCCTGTTGCTGTCAGCGTCCTCTCTCTCGCTGTTTCTCTCTTTCTGTCTCTCTCATTCCTCCTTTCTTCTTCCACCTCCTGTCTTTCTGTTGCTTTATCTCACTCTCTTTCACACTTCCTCTCTCCTTGAACTTTAGCCATTTGGCGCAGAGCATTAGAAATGCAAAGAGATGGAAAGATGAGAAAACATGTAGCAACACATGTGGGCAGTTACTGCCTCCTAGAAATTACATCTGGTAGTTACTAAACTGTTTTCTTAATTACGTTTATGTGGGAGAATTGCTGCCTAGATTATGTCACGGGAACACGTTTCCTTTGGGTAACCACACACTACATTTATGTACTGCGTAGGCCTCGGAGGAAGGTCGGAGCTTAACACTAGATCCATGTCCAGACTCCTATTTCCTGTTAAATTTGAATAAAACACATACTAACAAAGACTTCTGTCTCAGATTCTGGCAAGAAATGCACTCAGTCATTTAGGATTTTGCTCAAAGAGAAGGAAATCACCTGTTGATTTCCCTAGGTACTTTTTTTTTTGTATTTTGGAACTGTTTGAATGAGTAATTTGTGGTCAATTTTATTGTGTCAAACTATTAATATTGTATACAGAATCTGAATCTCACTCTAAGTTACTGTTGTTGTTTACAAACTAAAGAAATGAGAGATCATCTTAGCTTAGTGTTTACTGAATATTTGGAGGCAAACTGTTAGGTTCACATGGAAAATGTATAACTCATTTTGTTGCAATTCTGTCTTCTTAAATAGGTAATTTTTTTTTTTACAAATTTTTCATATCGTCAAGAATATCATTATCGCAAAAATACCCTGAAATATCACAATATTATTTTAGGGCCATATTGCCCACCCTTGTTTATGCAGAAAACAAATGAAATACATGGTCAGTCAACATTTCTTCTGATACATTCTGTATCAACATTTTTGTGCTGTTCCAGGTATGTTAATAAGCTACTTTAACTCATTATGTTAATAGGAGGCATAAGTCGCTCAGAATTACTTTTCCCTCAAAGCATATTTGCTGTTTCAAATTATTTATACATAACATAATATCTAGGAGACAGGGCTCATCACTAAAAACTGTAGACTGTCAGCTCTGAGATGGCGTTAGATTCCCGGCCTGAATTGTTATCCCGGTCTGGCCACAACATACATTCACATTCAATGTCTTTGTATATGCGAGGGAACAATTTTGGTCACAGCATGGGTGTGCATCTGGAAGTTTCTGCTAACACAGTAAATCAAAATTGTAGAGGAAACAGTATATTTATGCATATATAAATACAAATCAAGGCAACAAACATGACAGGGAGTGAACTGATATGTTACGCTAATAGCTATCCCACTAGACTGCTTTGTGCTTTTTATTTTCTCTCCAACCACACGCTGAACTGCTCTGCCAAACCACAAACTAAAAACAAGGGATGTTAAGAGATGTGAGAATGGGAAGAGGAAAGAAAAGCAGAACCAAGGAGGTGGGTGTGAAAACAGGTCATGTAAGCTGTAGAATGTGTTTGCTTACAGCCCATTCACCTCCAGAGCAGGGCGGGGGTGAACACGCTCTATATATAACTGCAGCGAGGGTGCTTTGGTGTGGCTGCTCATCTCTCTGCCCTATAACTGACTCCAACTGTATAGACTACAAATGTACTAAAGTACAACCGCAGCTTCCTCTTAGCTTTCATTAAAGCCCAAGCTAAACAGAGACGGACAGAGACAGAGCTCCCTTCTCAGACTCATTAAAAATCACTTTATCCCAATATCCCTTTTTTCCTCATATATGGTCATATAAAACATTTTTTCGGCATGTTTAAAAGTATGACATACAGTATATTTTGCTCCACTTCTTCCAGGACTTTATTAAAAGTTCATCATATAAAGTGAAATATATCCATGATATTATATTTTATAGTTGGTCTAGTGCATGAAATGGAAATTCATTTTATAGACATTTTGCTAAACTTTTAAAACTTTGGAGCAATGTTTGTCTGTGCACAACGCATTTATAATGATGGACCCATTAAATGGTCCACAGGGCTAAAAAGGTAACACAGATCCGAAGTAGATTTTAAACTTTAAAGGGCGAACCACAGTCTCAGCTCGTGTGAATGGGAGAGAATGGCAGAGAAGCTGAGGCTGTGCTTTAATCTGGTGGCTCGTCTGTGATTAATGGGTGTGAATGTGACCCTGAACTTGATGGTGGACCTTTGTACACTGGAGGCCACATACAGAAACCAGTAAAACACACACTCACACTGCAGGCATACAGGAACTGTGTGAAATAAATAGCTCATGTCAGGGTGGTGACTGCGTACGGCCAGAGTTGCATTTCTTCCTGCATTTCTGCTTGTGATAGCATTGGAAAAAAATAGACACTTACTTATCACATACTCAGTTTATGTTTGTTGTTTCAAGGCGAGTTTTCTCAGCAGAAACACAAATTACTAAATAAGGATGTTTTGTGGCTAAATGTCAAGTGTTTAGCTCCAGTAGTCAGACATCTCCTTTAGAACAGGCCATCCATCAGCAGGAGTCAGGCTGGCTGCAGGGTTCTGGGTCACCTTACACCGCGTCTCACACCACAATCCCTGTCCCTCTCTGCATTTTTACCCTTGTCAACTTCTTTTTTCCTCGCCATCTCAATGCATCATTCCTCCCTCCTTTCATCCTTCGAACTTTCTCCCTGTCCTTCCTTCTGTTTTTTCTCTCTCTCTCTGGGCTTCTGTACTCCTTTTTCCCCCCAGGCGCCATCACTCTTTCCCTTCCTCCCTCCCACAGGCTGGGCAGTAAAACAGGAGCGGGCTCATGGGAGGCCATTAACCACCAGAAACGCGGCATTAGAGCTCTGCTGCAGAGCAAACGACTGCAGACTCTTTTACACAACCGCTGAACCAAGTATGGTAGACCAGCACTGTGCAACAAATGGGACCTCTGGCCCCTGCAGCTATACGCTGTGAACGGCGGTCAGCAATAGATCTTACTGTTGTATCCAACAAGCTGATGAAAGTAGAGACTTAAACAAATATTAATTTATTTGAATTAGTCTCAGCTCTGGCTATTTTGCTGATTTCAAATACACACAATACAGAATAATATTAAGCTTCCTGGTATTTAAGATAACATCTGCAGTTTTGTTCTGCCTGAGACACATGACAGGATGTTGCACATTGCACAGCTTAAATTCAAGTTTTTTAAGAATGAGCATGGGCTACTCATTCTCGTGATTTTTCATCAGTCAGATGAAACATATACCCAGCTGTTCTCATGCACTGTTCGTATGTACACTTACAAAAAGTAGTGCATCACGATTTGTATATAACCCACGTAATAATGAAGGCTGCAATCATGTGACCAATGTCCTGATGGGAGTAAAGAAGAAAGTAGCTCGCATGAGGAGCCAGGTTGGCGTGGTGGATGGGTCAGAAAACGTGTAAAACAAAATGGACTTTAGCCCCATTTCCACCAAACACTTTCGTTATGGTACCTTTGGAACGAAAAGTAAGTCGTTGGACATAGTACCTAGACAAAAGATCTGTTAAGTGTTTCCACCGCAAACAGTACTTGTATTTTGTCATCACTAGTGGCACAGATCACCTCATTAATCGTCCACAGAACAGAGTTGCACGCCGGCATTCTCAGAACAAAATAGAATAGATAAGGGTGAGAGTCTCTCTCGATGGGATATTTAAAAATAGCAGGGTTTGTGCATTTAGTCCTTCTCAGGCAAGCGCAAGGGTTTAGTGTTGCTGTAGCCCACAGGAACAATGCTCCGCAAGCCTTTTTTTTCTTTAAGCGAGAATTAGAATATACACAGTTCACCAAATCTGGTCAAAATTAATATATATTTTTAAAAGCTTGAAGATCCCTCTTACGAAAAGTGTATGTCAACCAAGAGAGGCAATAAAAACTACTGGTCCTGTCAAAGTTGTCGCAGGAAATTTAAGGTGTGTTGATGGTTTCACGTCTTCAACTCAGGCATTGAGTAACAATACAAGTACACGTTCCACCTTAAAAGTTGCTGGCAGTCGGTCTAGTGAATTAAGTTATTTTTCTCAGACTACAGCTGCTGCGAGAGGCAGCAAAACATCATTTCATAATATGATTACATAAGCTTCAAAACCAGCCACAGCTCCACCCTGAGCAGACTGACTGTCCACTACCGGTCAATAAACTCCAGTGTTTCTAGCTCCACCTTTTAGTACCAGTTCTATGTGCCCCAACAGAGGGGTGACCAAAATTGGGGATAGTTAGGAATGGCTCCATTTGTACCATCCAACCAACAACTTTATACAGTGGAAATGGAAAAAATGCGCACCAAACTGAACTGAACCACACTGGACTGCTCATTGGAAACGGGGCTTTTGAGTTGTTTCACAATACTTCGTCACCATATTTTTGCTTGCCTAAACCCAGCCATTCGTGACTTTATTTTAAGTATGTAACATCATTCATTAGCTGCTAATTCATTAGGCATCATATGAACCGTTTTATGTGCACCGCACTAACCATTGTATGCAGATATGTTGAATATACAAGTAATGACATGAACAAAAGAAACCAATGACAAAGTAAAAAGCCAAATTTGCACTATGTGAACATTAATAATTGTAGTCATCTTGTAGTCCTTCATAACCTTGTATTTTTGCTACTTGTAGCCACCAGTGCTTGACACTGCAGAAAGCAGAGCCAATGAGCCTTTGACTCTGCAGTTATGGGATGTAATTCTGTTCTTGGGGTTCAGGGTTTGATGAAGGAGCTGGTCACTGGCAGACAGACAATCACAGTCCCTGATGTTGCGATCCAGGGCAGCCTACATTACTCAACACCCAGGGAACTGACTGAAGCATAGCCTTCCTTGGCACAGTGACTTAAGCTTTGAATTAAGGCCTTTAAAGAACATCTTTGGATACTGCACATTTGAGTTAGTTGCACAGATTTGTTGCCAAAAGCTTTGGTGATCAACAAATTCCCTATGGCCAGAGAAAGTCGTCTGATTCATCACTGGGCATTTTAAGAGATAAAATAATCAGTGAAAGGTCATTACCTTTGCTAAATCTTATGCGGCAATAAGACCAAACTGCTCCCTCTGTGCTTCTGTTCACAATTAGAGGCAATCACATTAATTATGGGTCATTACAACTTTGAGGGTGAAAGCATTTTGGAGAAAATGATTTCCAAACTAACTTTTGCTTTGTTTTCAAAGACACTGTAAAAAGAGAGCTGAGCTACAAGATGTCAAAACAACATCTTCAGAAAAGGCACATACTATAAAGGTTCCACTAATGTATTTAGTGAAATTTACTTATCTAAATGAAGTTGTTCGAAATTATTTTTTATAAGGACCTGTTGCTCAGGGAGTGCTGTATTGGCATGTGTGAAGTTTGACTGGATGAGGGCAGACTCGCTCGGCCCTCACCCCGGCCAGGACAGCTGCATTGAGGACTAAACCAGACCTTCCTCCTCATGTCCCTTCCTCAGTGCCACACACAGAGACACACACTGACAGGATTTTCTACCCTCTGCTAGGCTTTAGCTGGGTGCCGATCTTGCGTGTGGTCTGTAAGGCAATGCCCTTGTTATGAAGTGCTACGTGCTCGAGACGCTTACCTCAGGATTTACATGAGAGGGAAGTCTCGACTGTACTCCTGATCCAAAACCCGCACACACACATTCACAATTGCCACCAAAGGCCAGGTGGTAGTGTCTCACTTACGAACAAAGGCAGGCTTATTCTCACATATAGTGTGTGATGGGAGTAATACATTTGTCATAGCAAGTAGACCAAAGCCACACACATCCTGTCTAAATGGAGGGTTGAGTTACTGCTATCAAGCTATCAAGGAGAGGCTAGAGTTACCAGGGTTGAAAAAAGGGGCAGTAGCATCAGTTTTTGTGTTGATGTGTCACATGCAGAGTCACCCGGGGGCAGCTTTCATTGTCAAGCTATAGCCTGACTTTACCTTTTCCCTGCAACAACACTGAGCAGTTTGAAGAAAGATTGACACTGCGTAAGCACATTTATCCACAGGCATGTTCACCTTCTGACATAACCTACAATCAATCCACTCACTAGCCTCCCTAACCTTAAACTTGACCATCAGCACCACCACCCCAACCTCACAATAGCACCCTATAAAATATGAGGATTAAGGACAAGCCACTTTTTTCGTATTTACAAAGACATGCAATAACTTAACTTACATTTTAAACAGAAACAGTAGAGAAATCTGTTTTCCAGTGCTCAATATTGGGTCCACATTCCCACCTCAAATGGAAAACACATGCTACTAAATCCTTTATAATGAAATTAAATAACACACTATTACATTTTTATTACTTACATAAAATATATTGCAATAGCTAATTTATGCAAATGCCACTGATTGTACCAATAAAATCAGACTTTGTGTGTGAGAAACCATACTTGCACGACTTTAAATTCAGTAAGCAAATAGTGTGTGCTGTTCAGATTATATCAGGGATGAGCCTGTCACTGACATCGACTGCAGGCAGCCTGCTGAAACAACCCAATCTGCATGCCACTCAAATAATTGAGTTTTCAGTTGTGCTGGAACATGATCTCGTACTTAGGGGGCTGTTCTTCAAATTGGTTTCAGAGTTACCCTGCTTAATAAAGATCAAATAGAGATGTCTCGAGACACCTGTGTGCATGTGTGTGTGTCTGTGTGTGTGTGTGTAATGTAACAGAGACCCCTCGACTGCTCCCCAGAGACAGGCTTGACACAGAAGCTAAGAATAGTCCTGGCTGTATTACCACCAGTCGGGGGGGGGGTGACTGGGAGAAGAAGCGAGAAGGGGGGCAAATGACACTATGCCGCATGGGAGATGACTGGGAGACACAGGAGCCTCCGTCCTTCATTGGACATCTCTTTTACCTGGCATAGATATATACACATGACCTAACCGACGACCCCTCCAACCTCTCAAAGAGAAACACGCACACAAATGCATGCTGCTGCTGTGCCTTACACATCAGGCATGTGCGGGTTATGGCCTTTGGAGCCTAACCTCTTATTTTTAGACTGAGTAAACAGTGGTCTGTGCTTGAGATGTCCATCATCACTGGGTGTGATGCCATGAATTGTAGGGAGGTGGGTGGAAAAGATGAAGAGGAGGAGGAGGGGAAAGGGAAGAGCAGGCGTCAAGAGGAGGGAACAGGAGGAGGAGATGGATAATCATCAGGAAGTGGGATTGCCGGAGCACCCGAGACACATTCTTGACTTCAGATTCATGAAGACCTAGGGCTATTATCGCTGATTAAAGGACAGAGGTGCAATCTGTATCACCGTTTGGCTACTGCTGTCATTTCAAAAGAATTTTTATTTCAGCCTAACAGAGTCGTATTTATTGGGTTTTGGTGGGGTCTGGGTTGGAGAATTGATGGATAAACAGGGAGCGGCAAGAAGCCTCAAAAACAGCACATCATTGGATGTTGAACAGTATGACCTGTGCTACTCACGTGTCACACATACACACACACACAGTCTTCTCACATGTCGGGTGAAAGGTCGCGACCCCGCACTAACAGCTCTGTTTCCTTTGCCATTGAATACGAGAGCTTCACCCAGGATCCCTGAATGGCTCAGAAAAGGAAACGCCGCACTGAATGACCCATCAAAACAGGCGCATGACAGCGGGCCAAGGACTAACTGCATGTGTGAGTGTGTTTGCATGTGTGTCTGTGTTGACACTAAGAAAATGGAGACATGAATAGCTACATTCAGGCCAGCAAAACAGCTACTCTAGAGGTGGTGCTACAGCAGTATTGGTGATGATGTCTGATAATCACCCGTCATTTTAGATAATTGGGTAATTGGGGTAATGGATTTCACTGTGGTCCTCTGAGCTCATCATTACAAACAGGTATGGACTGCTATATTTACACCATCTACACTAGCAGTCCAGTGGCATAATAGGATGAACCTGAGGTAATTGGCTGTGGGCTGTATTTTTATTTTGGGTTTGAATACATGACAGAGAGTGAGAGCACACACAGACAAAGACAAAACCAGGATTTGAGAAAAAGAGAGTGACAGATGTAAAAAAAAATAAATAACTGAGAGCGACCGAGAGGCTCTGCCAGGTGGTTAATGGTGGTTCAGGGTTGTTCAATGTACAACAGGGGGAAAGACGGAGCACATTACAATAGCAGCCTAACATTAAGGTCCCACTGCCATTTTAGATTTAATGACATGCTGGGTGGTGTCCAACTACATTTAATGCGCTCATCTGCATAATAGTGCTGCCCTTACAGCACTCGCAGGGGCGCAATACCTCTCTGTGATCAATCTCCCTCTCTTTATCTCTCTCTTGCACTCTTTCATACACACACACACACACACACACACTCACACAGACACACACAAGAACAAATGACCATTAGCATACACTCTGCATAAACGAAGCCAGTGGAAAAGGGTACAGAGGGCCATTTGTGTATGTAAAATATGATCAAGCCAAATTACCAGTTGTTAAAAATTATCCCTCCACCATTAAATAGTTTGTCTTTTATATTGCACATTAATATCATGGGCATTTTCCTGCAACATTTCCCTTTACACTAATGGTGGCAAACATTTAGATTTTGTTATTGATGATGCAAAATTGTTTCAGAGTGATTGCAGAACAAACAGCAGTGAAAGATATTCTATTAATGAGGCAACAGTCGAATGAAGTTCAAGTCCACAGTCTTTTACACTGTCTAGCGCTCCCAAGATAGATAGCAGACGCCATCGACAGGAATAGTCGAGCCTTGAATCCAGCGAGCAGACCTGAACAGCTGGAAGTACTGAGACTCATGAATCTTCTGAAATGACACTTTCCACTGAGAATGTTATATCATTTATCAAGTTGATTGTGACTTTTATTTCATCTCTCCCTCTCTCCCCTTTCTCTCCAGGTAACACACACATATATCTGGTAAGTAGGAACCTGAACCACCATAAAATTCAGAGCAGGTTGGATGTGACCTCCACGTCCAGCGTGAAATATATTCTCTGCTTATTCTTTCACATATTTCAACTTTAAGCATGGCTGATGGAGCCATAAAATGGCAGTGAGAGTGGTCATCTGTCACTTGCACAAGGCTACCGAACATCCTCTGCCCTGATGATAGCGTTGCCCTTCATGCTTGCCAAAAATGGTGCCTGAGTACCTCCCACTGCGCAAGTACCTCTAATGCAGTCATGTATTTCTTTGAATATAGTTGTGAGAAGGAGTAAGTGCCGGGATAAGAGTTGAGGTGGGCATCTGCTGATCATGAGACGCGGCCCAATTCCTAATACCTGCAGCTGAATTTAAATAGTTGTAACTAAAGTGTGATTTTGCACATCATGCATCTTAAATGGAAATTACATTGCATCAGCATTTACATGAGACATATGGGAAAGAATATTTCCATTTTGATCTGACTGAAGCATTGACCATGTGTGTGTGTTTGTGTGTCAGGAGGCCCTCATGCTGGAAGACAGGAATGTGCCTGCCATGAAGCAACATGACAACCAACAGGCACATGGATTTGGGAAAGACATCAAAGGCCGAGCCATATGGGTAAGGTTATCAAAACCACAGGAAGGAAGAAGGGACGAAGGAGGCAGGGAAAGGAAGGAAGAAAAAATAAAGAAACTACATAAATATATTAAAAAATAAACAGTCCATTTCACATTCTACCATAAATAATAATCATAATAGACTACCATGTGTCTGGTGACGATTAAGGAAAGTAATTAGCTAGGAATGAATGTAGAATGAGCTCATTAAGACAAATGCTAAAGGACGGGAGCTTATCACACTCAAAGGAGCCCAGGCAGCTTCGCTTTCATGAAAGCACTGAATCATCCGTCATACAAATCAGTTTAAAGTACAAGGAAGACCTGCTGTGATCACCAGGCCATGGCATCGGTTTTGTGAATGATGAAGCAGTGTATGGGATGTAGCGGCACGGATGTCATTTTTCATTTCCAGCTGTACACAATAGGCCTCGCAAACTGGACTGTTTCCCTTCTGATGACTGGCATTCATTACCGGGACATCTGAATGGCCCTGAGTCTGAAAAGGAATTTCACTCAATAGCGAAGCATGGCCCCACCATTTATCCTTTAAACTGAAACTGATTAATACTGAGAATGTCAATACTCACTGCCTCTGCACTGCTTTTTACTGCCGCTCCTAGCTGTGGTGCCAGCACCAAATGTTGTTAGCAATCGTAAATAGAAATGTGACACGTCAAACGCTCGTCTAAATATATATCTTAGTCTGGTGATGATATTGCACTTTGCTTGCAGTGGGGTTAGTAGCACGTAAGGTCACAACAAATCTGCCCTCTGTGTCTAATTTAAAACAACATTTCTGTTATTATTCAGTGTGGGTTTTTTATTGCTTCTCATGGAAGTAAACTTTGTCCAGATTTTCCCTTATGTAATGTTGTGAATTTGGCGAGGCACCTGGGGACTTAAATCAAATACCCCTTGGTCTTAATAAAACAGTTCTGCTTGGAACATATCCACGGGAAAACAGAGAGGAACATTGTGTGTGTGTGGTTGCAAAAGAACAACAGACTGTTTGCAAAACAACCAATGTGAATCTTATAAAACAGAAGTGACGAACCAGGTTAAACATGCAGAAATGCCTGAAGTTCTCCTGGAAATGTTTTGAGTCAAAGGAAACAAACTCTTATGCAAATGCTGATTCACTCACCACCAGAGACATAAGAACAGAGGTGCCTGCAGTCTTGACTGTGCTTAACAGTATCAAGTGGAAATCCACAGTGCTGCAGCTGTTATAGTGACAAACATTTCATCTAAGCTTTTGATCTCCCGACGCTGGCAGCTCATCACCATTCACACCTCTGGAAAATACTTAGAGCGTACCGTGTGAGCACACACACACAGTTACACACGTACAGTCTTAAAAGCAGTCAAGAGTCTCTACGCCACCTTGTTTGTTAATGTGTTAAACGGGGCTATGATACCTTTCCTGGGTTACACAGCTAAAGTCCCTGTTCTCAGAGCCAGCAACGAGTATTTAAGCTTGATCTGTTATCTCATTACCACTGTCATAACTGCTGGTGACGACTGGAAATGGTTAAACAAAAGAGATTTAACTGCACAAAGCCAATCCAGGCCCACAGCACATGGGCATGTTTAAGCCCAAGACTGTCTTTGACAGTAGAAAAAGCTATTTATGCATTTTTCTTTTTAAATTGAATGCAAGAGTCAAAATAACATTCAAAAAATATATATATATATCTTATGAGATCAAAGTTAAGACTGACGGGTAAATGCATCCAAGCAAGACCAAGCAACTGTAATATTGTTCCTGGCACATCACCTAACTCTAATAAAAACAAAACCCAGTGACATGCTGCTTCTTCACACCATAGTGTGGCAATCACATATCAGATATCAATAAAAATACAAGACATGCACTTAGTCATCAACCAATTCGGCAAAAACACATGACAAGCCTGCAATAACAGAGAAAAGTCCCCTAAAACTGCATGATACAGATTGTCCTACACAGCGCTGTCACACACTGTCCCAGAATGAGCTAGAGAATTAGTGACCCCAAGAGGCAAGTATCTGACCATGGCAGGGGAAAAAAATGCAACTCCCATTGTTATTGGTTATAATGCGTAACAAATCGGTTTTCAAAAGGAGACAGAATTTTTCTCACCTTGGAGTCAAGCAGAGAAAGTCGAGTCTAAGGGCAGCGTTGGAGGGGTGTTTGGTTTCAGCTGCCAAAGCCTCGGTGGTATGATGTGATGTGGTATGACTGAAGAAGGAGGAGATGCCATTGCATGCCATCAGAGTGTAGAGGGATACTAATCCCATTCAAGTATCCACTTTTCTCCCTCACCTCTCTCTCTGCCGCTCCTCTGCCTCCTTCCTCTCCCTCTCCTCGCCCTAACATCTGACAGCTCTGACCACTTGCCAAGTATCCTACTCTGAGATCAATATGATGAAAGCCTCTCACTCTTTATCGCCGTATCCTTTTCTGTCCCCCCATCGTGGTGTCCTACTGTTTTGTTATTGCTCCCTGCATCTGTCAGACAGGGCCTAAAAGAATTACTTTATCACCATAAATCACTGTAAATTTGATTTGGGGGTGACTGAGAAGTCAGGGAACAGATGGACACTCTGATGGTTTAATCTCCCTCCAGTAGCTGGACTGCTTCCGGACCCCTGACAGTGTCAAACATTGTCAAACTGCTACGGAATTAAAATGAAAAATGAGATACAGGAGTGATGATGTGACGGCACTCATTCTGAACATGAATACATATAAATAGATTGACATGGAATCACTCGAGAGTCAGCCTGAGCTTCCTTTCCTTGCAGTTGATATCTGCCACATGAATCTGGGAAATATTTTCCAAATGAGATTAGTGCAGTCTGTGTGGCTGCAGAGCAGCGCGAGGATAAAGTTAAGATATGTGACCAATTGGAAAAACCGATTGAAAGGCTAAAGGTCAATGAGGTGTGGCATCAAACTGTACTGAAAGCCGTATCCATTTCATGGATATGCACGTTGTGTTCGCCCCTGGGATCTGTGGATGCCAGCAGCAATATGAGACACACACAGACACACATGCAAACACACGTACAGAAACACATACAGTTAGGAATGTGGTCTGTTCTGGTATTGCACACACACACACACACACACACACACACTAATCCCTAATGCAATAAGGCTCATGCTGATGCAGACATTCAACTTGATATGCCAATTCATTAAGTTCATTAAATTAACTATATAATTTGAACGTGTTGTCTGTAGATCTATGAGTCACCCCGTCGCTCTACCTGCAGTTCTGCTCCATTTGGATGGTGCATCTGAAATCTAAAATGTGAAATAACCAAGTCTGCCTACCAGCAGCAGTCTCCAAATGAACTCCTCTGATATTTTTTTTTTACAAGATTGGTGTGTATAATTGTTTACTTGTGGAGTAATGACTACAATAAGTTGAACTGTCAGCTCAACTAAAAAATTACTGTTAGTACCACTTTATTACTGTAATTGTGTGAATAGTGTGTGGCTATTGTGGAGGATACCAGGAAAGAGATAGGAAGCAGTATGAAATATGAGATAATCCTGAATGGCACAATTTTACTTTGCAGATTCTTAATTGACCCTTTGCTAAGCCCCACCCCCTTGTAATGGTCCATCAAGCTGTCGGAGCTAGCATGGAGCCCACACTGTAACTGACTGCACTCCCTGATGAAATATTATCATAATTTTGGAAAAATGGAAAAGCGATTCCAGAGATAAGCGGACAACAACATATGTTTGAAGGACATATCCAGGATGTCAAACTGACTCAGCAGCAACAGCAGGTTAAAAAGATGAAGAAGCTAAAGCTGAACTATAAGCTACTAATGACAGTATAAAAGTGAACCACCACATCGCCTGGTGATCAAGACAGAGGACAATAAATATAAAGGGGAACTTCGCAGATATTGAACCTGCTGTGTGGCGTCACAGATGATGATTGGTCAGTCTGTGTCCAGGGGCAGGACTTAGTGAAGGGCTAATTAGTAATGTACTCTCTTTTTTCCTAATTTGTAATCATTATTTCATAGGTCTCTGTTTATTATTTGTTATTATTTTGATACTGTTAATTTTTAGTTGCTGCAAAAAATGAAAAGATCATATTTGATCATGCATGTGTGTGCTTTTAGTATCTGTCTCCACTGTTGGAGAGTTTCAAATGACTGAAAGAAGTTTGTCACCTATACGTCAGTATGTGATCCAACAATGACAAAAATGTTGTTTTGTTGGTATTCCTTATGGGATTTTAGAGTTTTTCATATCCTGGAAACAATGAAAAGTGTTGCACTCAGAGGCATGTATTAATTCCGAGTCCACACAGAACAACACAAGCCTTCCACTGGAATGCAACAGCTCCAACAGGAGTATGAGCCCGGTCTTTCCTTCACTAGCAGTACTGCTGGCTTCTGAGCTCGTCTTGAACGTGTTGGCCTATGGCCTCAATCCAAAACTGACTTCATCATGGTCGTCCTCTTCCTCCATTTGATCCCTGCTGGATACGATCGTACCAGGAACCCTCTTGCTGTGACCTAGGATGGGCGGTTTGAACCCCAGGGTGGGGTTAGCCCCCCTGTGCAGAGTCTGCATGTTCTCCCTGTGTCAGCGTGGGTTTTTTCTAGGTACTCCAGCTTCCTCCCAAAGACATGCAGGTTAACTGGTGACTCTAAATTGCCCATGGGTACCAATGTGAGTGTGATTGGTTGTCTGTCTCTATGTGTCAGCCCTGTGATAGCCTGGCAACCTGTCCAGGGTGTACCCTGCCTCTCGCCCAGTGTCAGCTGGGATAGGCTCCAGCATACCTGCAACCCCTATTCAGCAGTTATGGAGAATGAATAAATGAATGAATGAATGGATACGATTGTAGCCAACTGGTGGTGGCGATAAGTCCTTGACAACAGTCAGCAGGCTGGGCAATGGTTGTTTTCCATGTGGAACTTGTCGCTACTGTAAATCTGAAATGTGGCGTGAGAAGTTGGGGTGGGGGGGCATAACCCACATGGGAACCTAAAGGTTAAATAACCAAAGTCTCTGTCTTTATTCATATATTGTACAGACTCTAGCACATCATCTAAGAATAGCATGCACATTTAAGTTTGTGTGCTTAGAAAGAGAAGACCAATTCTCTACAATGGAAAAATCTTTTACGAACACTTTGGAATTGCTTTGGAATAATTGTCAGAATAACAGGATGTTTAATGGTTTGGCTGTCAAATGTTTGCTCTAATTTAACAGGGTTTTCGTGACTTAGCTGCACCAGCATATCTTTGATCAAGTTAAACAAGTCCTCTTTCTGACAGAATGTGAAAACAATTAAAATCTGCAAAAATAGACAAAGCACCCATTTTGAGGGGCGATTCTTCCTTATCCAGGGAGTGATTTTTATACACTTGGATCATGTGAAATCCAACATTGACCAAACACAATCTTTTAGATTATTTTGAGGCTGGTAAATGAAACAAACATTCAGTCATATTTAATCCTCTGTGTTTTCACACCCAACTGTTTACCCTGTAGGTCACAGTCAGGCCAACGCAGCATTAAAGTACACTAATGCAGGAATGTGTCAATGTATATCTAGTGGAATAGTATACAAGACAAGATTTCTATATTTTGACAGAACTGAATTTGTTACACTTACAACTTGCCTGTATCAAGCTAACCTGAAGCTGTTTGAAAGGGATGTTTTGAGAAAATATGGGGAGCATTTGTGTGCAGATCTAGAAAATCAAGCTTGAAATTTGAGTGCTTTCTTCACACCCAGGCATGGAAAATAGCCGAAAACCCTCCCAGGCCCACAATGTTCTGGAAGATTTCCATGTTTACTGAGCTCATTAACCTTCATGGCAAAGGGTATTCTCCTGTGAGGCTTGGGTTTCCACAATACACGGCCGACACAGGGCAGCCACAAAGGTTGTTGCTAATCACACACAGCACTTGGTCCAGTCTCTCTCTCTGCCCTCATTCGCTATTTCATTTTCTTTCTCACCCGCCATTAAACTGTTTTTCCAATTCTAGTCAGTAAAAGTTTAATGATAGCAGTTGTGAAGTACTCTGTTTCTACTCAATACTAATACAGGGTTCCCACGGATCCGCAAAAAGTCGTAAAAGGCATTGAATACATTAATCTAAAACTAAGGCCTCGTTTGGTTTTAAAATGTCTTAATAACATTTAAAAAATCTTTAAAATGCTTGGACGAAGAATTTAATGAATCTCTTTTTTCTGATGTTGCATTAAAAAATCTTAAAAATAATTGATAACATCTATTTTTCTTACATAATTTACCGGCATAGGCGGCAGTGTAGTTCAATGATTAGCACTGTCGCCTCACAGCAAGAGGGTTCCTGGTTGACACCCTGGGTGGAGGGTTCGAATCCCAGGGTGGGGGAGTTTGCATGTTTCCCCGGTGTTAACATGGGTTTTTTGCCGGTACTCCTGCTACCTCCCACAACCCAAAGACATGCAGGTTAGGTCAATTGGTGACTCTAAATTGGCCGTAGATGTGAATGTGAGTGTGAATGGTTGTTTGTCTCTATGGCCCAATCCAAAACGACTCCCTACCCACTACCACTTCCCTGCCAAGTGTCACTCCAAATCAAGTTACACTCGCAGCTGCAGAGGGCACGGAATGGGAAAGGAACACCCTCGCCACTCTACCGGAAGAAGGAAGCAGATGTTACTATGGATACCGACAGACGCTTTGCTTGTACCACTGCTGCAACTGTCATGTTTCATAGGATAAGAGGAGCAAGAAAAATACAGAAAACAGAATCAATCAATGTGAAAGCAAAATCGAGCAACATGCTATTAAAAATATTTAAATATGAATTAAAATGAGTTAAATTAAAAATAAACTCAAATAAGTCAGATAAGAGTTACAGTGCAGTGTAATCAAAGTAATTAACTTGTTCATATTTTCTAGACACAGTTTACACATTCACAGATGAACTTCATGAATTAATTTGGGCGATCTTACTCCCATCCCTGCTTTGCAGCATTCCTCTTTTTAGTGAAGAGACTCTCATATTTAATACGTAGACTGATTAACTGCTTTGTTTTTTCTTCTGTCCCTGTGAACGCATAGTTGCGTTTTTTTTTTAATTATTAGAATGGTATGAGGAAATGTTTATACAGTTTTAAATAGTTTATTTAAGCATATGGACATGTATGTTTTCTTTTGACACCAAATTTTCTGAGTTTGTTTGAGACTGTAAAGTCAGTGTGAGGAAAACAAATGTGTGTGTTTGATCTAAAATATTTGACAAAGTAGAAAGACAGAACTCCTTTATTTGTACGTTGTTTCCTCCATTGTGATGTTGCGCTTCCTGCTAGGCTCATCAGAAGCCTGCACTGATGCACACTCGCTATTTAAGGGCTGAGCAGTCCACTAACACTCAGTGATAATTCGTTTGGGATGGCCCCTAATATGGCGCAGCTCCACGTGACCGCGCAAACGGAGGGGGAGTGGATAGGGTCAGGGGATAGGGGCCGATTTGGGATTGGGCCTATGTGATAGCCCTGCGGTAGCCTGGCGACCTGTTTAGGGTGTACCCTACCCTCGCCCAATGTCAGCTGGGATAGGCTCCAGCCCCCCCTGCAATCCATAACAGGATAAGCAGTTATGGAAAATGAACAAATAAATGCATTAACACAACGTGCAGCAGGCCAGCTAAACCAACAACAATTATGTTTTATATCCGGCTGCAGTGCTCAGAGCAGAGGATCCACTGTCTGCTAGCTGTCACTGCACCCTGGACCAAAAGTGGGAAGGAGTACCCAGAGAAAACCTATGCCGACACAGGGAGAACGTGCAAAACTAAAGGTTCCTCTTGCTGTGAGGCGACAATGCTAATCACTGCACCACTGTGCTCACAATGGATTTGGCAAGTGAAGGGCACTTTCTGAGATACACATTTTAACTTTGTGATGTGCACTTTGAATGTAAATGAGGTGCCAAAGTGCATAAAAAGCATCACAATAAAGCTTGTTATCCAAACAAAAAAAAGAAAAAAGAGGAGAGGAGAGGAGAGGAGAGGAGAGGAGAGGAGAGGAGAGGAGAGGAGAGGAGAGGAGAGGAGAGGAGAGGAGAGGAGAGGGGGCCAAAAACTGTTCCTCAAATGTTAACGAGGAAAGTTTAAAGTTCATCCGTGGAGCCAGCAGACCTTCTATAACCCTGACCACCTGTCCTGTACTTCTGAACACTAATGTTTCTTTAGCTATTCAGTTGTAAGCTGACTATAAACAACACAAAAAAAGGTAATCATATTCCCAGATATCATCAGATTGGATTCTAGATTGGAGCACATTTTAATTAACTTCTCCTTTGAAGCAGGTAAAGCAAACCTTATATTTATTTAATCTCATGACACATACTGTACCACAAACACTGGATTTCCACCATATAACTGCAATGCTGTTATGATTTATTGGCCTCACTGGAAACCCGATCACATCATGTGGAGGTCTATTCCTCTATAATCCTTTTCACATGACGGCAGCATGCGCGCTCTACAGGCGACCACCTCCATGAATAAACAAGATGGGTAATGATAGACTTTATTAAAAAATTGGGGTGAAATTATGAATAGTGTTCTTTCAAAATTATCCTTATCAGATATTTTGGATGCAACCACAATCTTTCAGTTTCTCCAGTTTATACACAAAATATAATTAGATTGATTCCCTCTAAGATAATAAAGTTATTTACTGAGTGACTGGAGTGAGGTAATTAGTTAGATAGTTAACTGTCTCTTATCTGACAGCTGTTACCAACACACTAGCTGCAGTTGTGGTAACACAGTGAATGCATTTATCAACCACAGACAACCCACTCAGGGGTTATATAATCAGATATTTTTTTCGTGTTTGGAAAAGTCTCACAAGGCCTGTGTGACTGACATTTCCATGCCACACTGAGAAACTTTCCCAGACTACAACCACAGGCCATATAAACTACCTAAAACTCTCAGACACCAGACTTTTGATCAAGACACTTAAATACAATCAGTATAGCTGCTACTTGTATTTTCAACTTGCCAGTGCTGTTTGTGACCCCTGACCTCTGATTAGAGGAACATGGTCTGATCAAAACCTCTTTGAAAGCAGATGTGCATGGGCGCACAACGTCAACGGACACCCAATATCCACTAAAACCTTAGAGGCCCCCCCAGCTCCTCCACACATGCGCAATACTGTAGTCAAAAATAGGAAGCTTGTATCTGAACACCTGCAATTTATACAGGATTTACACTTACCAGCCATAAAGCCCATGATGGCAGCCTGAAGGACAATATCCACACCTGTTGATACTGTACCTTCAATCATACAGGATTTACACCACATGATTGCAACAATACTTTCTTGGTTGTTTGCTTCACTGTATAATCACTTGAAAATGAGAATCACTGTGTTTTCATCACTGTAGAATGAGTCATTTATATCTACATAGGGAGCACGTCCTTATCCATGGAGCTTGCTGTGTTGCACCAACATGTTTCTACAGCCCAGAATGCACAAACCAATCACGCGTTTCTATGTTGGCTACCGTAGTCAGAAGCCCATCCAGGATGAGCAGCATTAAAAAAAAAACACATATTTTTTAAACAAGAAACTGCTTTATTTAGTGTTTTACTGCTTTAAATCACTGAGTCAGGATGTTTTGGAAAGACCTCTGCAGATAATTCAGCTCCTGATAAAAACCTCCTGAACCTCTGGATCTTAAGTTATCAGTGTAAAAAGGCGAGCACACATTAGCAGGTGTTGGACTAGCTGCCCCTCTCTGACATGCCAAACAGCAGCGAAGAAACATTGATTTGTAACATGAAACTTATATATTCAGTGTTTTTTTTACTAGTTTTAATCATCAGTTCCATTTGTTTTGGAGAGGAGACCTCTGCAGACAATTTTGGCTCCCGTTAAAAACCTCCTGAATGTCTGGATCAGAAAAACAGTAAAAACACATTAAGTTATCAGAGAAAAGGGGTGGGAACGCATTAGCAGGTGCTGGCCTTGCGTAGGAGAAACACAGATTCATAACATGTGTTACTTCTCTCTGTGACAGCTTACTGGCTCAGAATTGTAGTTGGGAACACACTGGCTTATCTGCATTAATTTAGCTTGGCTCTTTATTAGCTGGTAACTAGCTTCTAGTTAGGATAGTGAGGTGTTCACTAGGCATTAAGATGTAGCCCTGAGCTTATCTAAACACTTAATTCTGCTGACTTACCTCCACACATTATGAAGCACAAGACACACACTCACAGGTAACCCATAAGGCCACCACCGTTATAGGGGAAAGGTTGAGCGAGTTTCATGTGAAACAGCTTTGTTCTTTGTTTTTACTGATTTTCGTCACCAAATCTGTTTGTTTTGGAGAGGAAGAGACCTCTGAGGATAACGTGGTTTCCAGTAAAAACCTCCTGAATAATGAACACTGAAGGAATTTGTTTCAGCTAGTTGCGATCTGCAATCCTCACCCTAGATGACACTAAATACCCTTACATCTTACACACTGTTCCTTTAAATCAGTGAGTTTTATTTTATGGAAAAGTAAAGCCCTGCTGCTCTTTTTTACAGCCCTCCAGTCGCTTTTGGCGCCTGACCTGAATAGTTAGCCTGAAAAGTATGATTGACACTGACAGATAAAAAGTAATAGACAAACAATGGGTCTCTGCCATCTGCTTCAGTGTCACTGTCGAGCCACTGGGCGGCCGCCTCCATGTCAGTGCCGGACTCTGGTTCAGATGTGGGGTCTGGTGCAGTTGAGGTTGCTGGTGGCTGTGGTTCTCTGTCTCAGGGTTATGTTGATGCTCAGGTTCTCCTGGATGCTGCTAGTCTGGTTCAAGTCGAGATGGAACAGTGGCTGGCGTTGATAACAGTTGACATTATGGTCCTCCTATACACTAGCGGTGTTAGCATCATGTTAGCACTGGCGAGCCAAAAGAGACAGCATGATATGTAGAAGTACAGTGTTTCTCCTGTCCTTTTCTTTTTAGCCTTTTGCTTTGCTGCAGCACTACTCCACCTTTTTTATCCATGTGAGTTTGTTCTTTAATTCAGTATACTCTATCTTCAAACTTTGACAGCATTTCCGCTATCCAAATTCCCACGGTCACCTGACTCATCATCATCCTATGATACAGACCAAGCCAGCAAACCAGTCATAATATTAGCAAATAAATTGGCAAATCTGAACTGGAGTCCGGAGTCCAGTTAAAGTAACTCTGCTTTCATTGGTTTGTATCTATAAATACGCACACACATGCAATTACAAATACATTTGCTTTGATAAAAAAGATAAATATAAAAATAAAAAGAAATCAAAGACAGGATGTGGCCACAGCTGGTGGAGTTTTGGAGACCCTTAGTGGTCGAAGGCCCTTGACTGAATAATCTGTGGTTGCACCACCCCCCAATATATTAGTAAAAAGTATAAATATATTTAAAATAAATTCTAAATTCCACAGCATTATTTATATTTTTATGAATAACTACAAAAATATAAAATATAAATAAATAATACAATAATATAAATAAATAATATTAATAACATAATAAAGTAAATAATGCAATAAATAATATGAATAATAATAAAAATAAATCCCTCTTTTTTTGCTATGCTGCAGCTGCTACGCACCCAAATCCAAAATAGTTATTAGAAAATGTGATTACACTCATAAATAAACAACAAAATAAACTAGTACTACAGTTATTTGAGTGGTTTGTGCAAGTAGTGTTACTGTACCTCAGCAGACGCTGTCACTGAACGGCTGTGGGTGCAACAATGTCAAACACTGTACTGTCTCTCTGAAATGTTAACTCCATGGCTATGGCCTTGGTATCTGCCAATATCCCTTCAGCAGTGATGACCCCATGGCCTACACAGGAAAAATTCCATCCCACATCTACACTGTATTTGCCACAGCAAGGGAGAACAACAGGGCGGGGAGTTTTCAGAAGAGACGTCTTATTGACATGGATTTTCAAAGCAGCTCTTTATGCAACAAATGAAAACATCTATCAAAGGGTGTGTTTGGGAGATTCACTGCATCCTGCCTGTCCTGCCACAAGTTCTGGAGTGAGGAGAGATCATGTACGTCTGTAAATCAGGCAGAGGGAACACAGGTAGTCATTACTTCTGAGGGAACAACTGTTTGTAGCTCATACACACATACCTCTCGCCTTCCAATAGCCCCGGGCGGCCATCAATACCGCCCAGCCCGACAGCTCTCATACAACACTTGGCTGTCTCCACCCGGCCCAGAAGTTCACTGTCAACACCTGATAAATACACACATCTGCACAGCTGTAAATACCCTGTAATATAGAGCCAGAAACACCTATGTGGTCTGACATCTCAATTCCGCTCACTTCTCCTTGTTCTCTCCCTTTAGTCTTCCTGTCATGTTTGATATCTTGATCCTGGCGAGGTCCCGTGGGAGTTTACTGTGGGGACAATGTTTATTGGAAAACACCTTTGCTTTAAATTCTTGCACCTGGGCACACTTGCATAAGCTGACACAAATATGTGCTCGCTGGTGTCAGGATAATGGAAGCAGACAGAATGACAGATTTGGGTCAACAGATATTGCATTGGTCATTTGTATGTGCCAGCTAACACCAGGCGATGACACTCCTGATAATTGTTTTCTGAGGCGTATTTTTGAAGTTTGAGCCTCTCTTTAACCCAGTTAAATCAAACGAGACACTGAAATGTGTTACTCAATCATACCTCAGCTGACCTGGAATCACAAGTATGTTTTACTTTGATTGAAAAAAAAAAAAAAATACTATGCATTTCTAGATAATACATCCAAAATGATAGAGCCACAGAGGCTCTGCCTAGGCTCTGCTTGGGGGCAGGGACAGTATATTATAGCACACAGCCCCCACAGACTTACGTAATAAAGAATATAATGATAGATTCCTGACGCAAAGGGAAATTAAATAACCTATAAACTAATTAAAACCACATTTTAAACCAGGCCCAGACAACATCAGCTAATTAGATAACATCCAGTGACAGTTAAACCTGTGCCACCTACTGGAAAGACCCCAGTCCCATGTGCTTTATCTAATCTTGATGTGTCCATGTCGGTCACTGGACACAGGGAAACCATTTAAAACGGAGACGGCTAAAAAGGCATGTAGTGTATGCATGCGCCTTTGTCTGTGTATCCTGTAAGGCCTCTACAGGGGTCCTAGGCAGGCTGACTCGCTCATTACACCAATCACATCAGATTAAGCACTTTCTTCCATAAAATCTGGTTCCTTTCCCTGAATTCTCTTTCCTTCTTCGAACCCCCCACTGCGTCTGCCCGCCTGTCTATCGCAGACAGTCATCTTTACTCATTGATTCTTCTCCAGCCAAATGTGAAGGTCAAGTTAACTCACTGGGAACTGCCTGACGCAAAGCCATGTCTACACTGGGAGGAGCTCTGTATGAAGAAGCTTAACATCTGACAATCGACGTCCTATGTAAGAAAGAACAGTTGGGTTCAAAGCATAAATGTAAATATGAGATTGCTGGAAAAATAACCTGAAAATAAAAAATTCATCATGATTGTTTTATGTGACTTGTTAAAGACAATATTTACACTAAAACGGGAGGGAGAGAGTTACTGTCTCAAGCAAGAGAGTTCAAGTATCTCGGGTCTTGTTAACAAGTGATGGTAGAATGGAGCGTGAGATGGATTGGCGGTTTGGTGCAGCATCTGCAGTGATGTGGGTGCTGTCCAGGGGTCAGTTGAGGTGGTTCGGGCATCTGATCAGGATGCTTTCTGGGCGCTTCCTGTTGGAGGTGTTCCGAGAACGTCAAACTGGTGGGAGGCTCCAGGGCAGACCCAGAACACGCTGTAGGGATTATCACGTCACATATCACGTCTTGCCTGGGAACACCTTGGGATCCTCCAGGAGGAGCTAGAAAGCATTGCTTGGGAGAGGGACGTCTGAGGTGCTTTGCTTGGCCTGCTGCCCTTGCAACCCGGAAAATGGATGGATGGATGGATGGATGGATGGATGGATTAAATGAAAACAAGCATCACCAACAAGTAGTCCTTCTTTTGTCTATTGCCGCCTTCGGTTCACTATGCATGGTATATGGTATGGTATAACCTTTAAATTGCTAAATTGTGCTGTTAGCAGGGTGTGGTAACTGGTGTTGCTTTCCATACATGTGTAGTATTTTGGATCTCTGCAGGACGCACTGTATATGTATGTATTCTCCTGTACACCCTCATACCTTTTCTCTTGCCTGTGAACCACACAAATCTGCGGGCTCATGTTTTATTTGCTTTGGCAGATAATTAATATTTGCGATTTGGTCTGGTGATGTCAAACTACCTTTTCTCCATCTCTCAAAGATTTCGCCACCTCTCATACATCATCAAGCATGTCACGTTAAAGTATTATGGAATGTTTTGTTTCTCCACCCCTCATCTTTTTCTCCACTCTCCTCTGACCTCAGTGAACTTAACAGTCATGGCATTGTTGACTCATGAAAGTGAGCTGCAGAGGGGGAAATTATTGAGGTGTGGTATAAAAGATTTAATATGTAGCCCTGATTTTTGCCAATTATTCAAAAGCACATATTTTTGTATAAACCGAATCCATTTGCAACTGTACTGCGATTATAATGTGAGTTGGTTTAAATATTTGTTTTATATTTATAGAGTAATGCTTTGTTATTATCACAGCGAGTCCTTTCCTGGTGTCCCTTTGCTGGTTCCCTTTTTGGGGAGATGTAGTTTGTTCTTTGCAGCTGACTGATAAATAAAGTATAGACAAGGAGGAAGTGCTTGAAATATTTATTGTCTTTGTTTCAAGAAACATAGAGAAATCACTGTGTAGGAGCACAAAATGGGAGACTTGGATGCTCTCTGTATGTACATACTGTACGCTACATGTATACCTAGAGGGCAAGTATGAACAATGCAATGAGAGGCATAATGGTTTCTGTGAGAGTTAAGGCTATAAAATGCCATCTGTTTCATAATATAGACCTTAATAGTTATGTAATGGGAAAGGCCTCTATATTTGAGACCAGTAAAATAATTAAAAGGCTACTGAGGAATATGTTTTTCAATGTCTTTATATTAGTAATGGACACATACATTATATATCCACTGATACCTGCAGTAGTTCAGCAGCTCCACCAAAATCTAATAAAAGAGGTTTCCACTAACAGTGAATTCCCATAGCTCATGTCTTTCACTGAGATCTAGGTAATATTGGTGCAGGCATTATATGCAAGCACTGTGTGTGATATTATCTACATTATTACATAAGTCTAAGAATACTATTCAGGCCACATTTGGTTGCATAATGTTTGCTTTTCACACTAATGAAACTGATGTTGATGTTACAGCGTCACTAGATAATTGGAGGGAACCTGTAAATTGCTTAGTTTGATCACAAAGCTTCATATTTTGCATGGTTTCTCCTATAGGCACCCACTTTCTCTCTCTTTTACACACACAGTCACACACACACCAAACAAGACACCAGCTGGTCCTGAATCATTCTGACATCTGCATACAGTGTACAGGGACTTGTGTTGCTATATCAGGAGAGGCTCAGCTGAACTAACCCTAACCCATTCTCAACCTGTCTGCTGTTTGCTTGCCTGTAACTGCACTTTTAGAATTATAGATATTCCATGTGTTGATTTTATCTCCATACAGTGTAAGTAAGAGTGGCACGGTGATACAGTGGTTAGCGTTGTCGCCTCACAGCAAGAGGGTTTCTGGGTTGAACCCTGGGGTGGGTGAGCCCCTTTGTGCGGAGCTTGCATGTTCTCCCCATGTCAGCGTGGGTTTTCTCCGGGTGCTCCAGTTTCCTCCCACAGTCCAAAGACATACAGGTTAATTGGTGACTCTAAATTGCCAGTAGGTGTGAATGTGAGTCTGAATGGTTGTCTGTCTCTGTGTGTCAGCCCTGTGATAGTCGGGCAACCAGTCCAGGATGTACCCCACCTCCTGCAACCCCCAACAAGATAAGCGGTTACAGAAAATGAATGAATGTAAGTAAGCAGTTCGGGGGAACAGAGGCTCCAAGACACATTTATTTAAATAACGTTCAAAAACAGCAATAAAGAAAACATCTATTGAACCTACAGTACACAGGAGTGAAACATTTGTACAAAAATATGTCATTTTGTCAGGGCCAAACATAATACATGATTACCATTAAAGTTATACAGATCAGTAATAAGACTAAATTGAGCATGCTGTATCTCCTGTACATGTTATATAAATATTTACAGTCATTCAACATGAATACATCGTCACCAGCTCAAGAAAACTCCTATTTTCACAATCTCAACAATTCAGCTATATGTGTCAATATCAGCATATGATTAACTCTGTTAACTCTTGGTCCTTACTTTCAATCACTGCTAATTAGTCGATGATGTTTTGTCGTGATATCTGCAAACAGGACAGTATTTGCATTATTTTCCTTTTTGGAATTTGCTGCAAAATGAAAATGGACAATGAACAAGTTATTTTTCCTCTGAAACAACTGAAAGTTTCATCCATACTGCAGCTACCAGATGGATGAAGTGACGTATTCACGACCCATTACTACCTGAAATTGCTTGTTGGAATAAACACTTTTATTTAAAACTCTTGAACTGTATATTTTGGGGTTAGTCTTTCACACTCCTTGAACTCTGAGTTAGATTTTGCTTGCTCATGGATTGAGCTGTCATTGCAGTTTTGTGTCACATTTGTGCTTCATCATCCAGCCACTGAATATAGACAGCTAATCCTGAATGTTTTTTTTTTTTTCTGACCACATTCCTCACTGCTGTGCCGTCCTCACCACCCTCCCCCGCTCCTGTTTCCCCCAGTCTTCCTCCTTCTCCCTGTGTTGTCTCCTGTTCCTGCTCTTCCGCATTTCCTGTATATGCTTCCACTTGCCAGCTCCTAAGCCTCGTCCTCGCACCCTCGACGGCTTCTTCTCCAGCCACAGCGAATCGCAGTACTCCTCCAGAGAGCCGAAGGGAGAGCTCATCACTCTTAGGTAGTCTTTATAACGCTGGCGGGACTCCACCACGGGGTCTTCGCTGGGCTTGGGCTTCCCATCCAGTTTTCCATGTGTAACAAGTTGTAGATTGAGACGGAGGAGAGTGTGGGTGAAATGTGTGTGCTCTTGAGCTACGCAGAAATACACACCAGCATCTGAGGCGTGGAGGGAGCGAATCAGGAGACCGCGATCTGTGTGTACGACACGATCATCCAGCCTAACCTGGGAGACAAAAAGAAGCATTTAAGAGATTGATCACAAAGCTTAGGCTGACCAAGGCACAACAAAATTATGTGAAATGTCCCTTTCTTCAATTGCCCTTGCAATTTTCTTTTCATAAATCAAGTTTCAAAGCTCAACTGCAAAGAGACAAGCAATTCAGTGTCTCTCTACCCCCCATCAATCAATCAGAATGAGTGCACATTGCAAAACACCACCCTGATACCTGTCACCCTGTCCTACATCCATAGATTTTCATGCCTGATTTGTATCCAAGGTGCGTTAAACACGGTAATGACCCCTGAAACAGGAAACACATTGAATTGGGTGCGGTGAGTGTCACCCACACACTGATGCAGCGTGGGGGGCCAGGGGTCATTATGTGGTGTGGAGAGATCTTTAGATGCATGATGAGTGCAGGCAATAAGCAAAGGATACAGAGGGCATCTGACAAATCTGTTGGTGTGTGTGTGTGTGTGTGTGAGTGTGTGAGGGTGCATGTGCTTGTCGTTAAGGTGTAACGGTAAGCTAATGTTTACGCACCGCTCCTTTTATTTAGCATCCACCATGATTCATCAGGTGGCATGGCTGCTGTCAGGGCCTAAAACAACACAGCTGTGCTCAGAGGACAGAGAAAGAGCGTGACAGTGTGTGTGTGTGTGTCCTTGCATGTGTGGATGCTTCAAAAGAAAACCTCCCACAGCCACGCTCCGACCCCCCAGAGGTGTAAGTGATAAGAAAGTTAGAGAGGGAGGCCCAAGCGTGAATTGCATGTAGAAAAACATGAATATTGGCCTGTTTATGGTACTACATATGAACCCGTGTGTGTGTGTGTGTCCGTATAGCTCTGTGGTGGTTTCTAGGTCTGACACTGATGATGTGTTGTCCAGCCAGAGACAGAGCCCCCAGGCCTCACAGGCTCTTTGGGCCCTGACCCTCACCCACATTAGATTTACTGCTCTGTCACCCATCACATTCTCATTTCCTAACACACCTGATTGACTTGACAAAACACACGGGATATATATTAAAAACAAAATCTAACTGAGGCAATGCCTCTGCTGAGACGTTGGGCAATTTTTTTAAATCATTCGATCAGTATTTATGTGTTTACTTGTGTGTTTTTGAAGCCGCACCCCTCTGCCATCCAAAATCAAGGCATCTGTGACTAAATGGCAATGCCAGGCATTTAAATTCACCCAGATGGTGTGTCTTTATTTGTGTACCTGTGTGTGCGTGTGTGTCTGTGTTTATATGGATAAGTGATTAAGCCTACATACTCCTGCATAGAATTGCAATGCAGCATTTAGGTGTATTGCAGAGTTTTGTGCCTGTAGGGACCCTTGCATGCATGTTTGTGTGGACAAGCATGTGAAGCAATCCAGTAAAACGCAGCTTTTAATAGTAAAATGAAGCACAAGTTTGGGCAAGTGTTTTAAAAGCTTAGGTGATCAAGTTAAGAACTCGTCATGCTTTCAGGAAGGCTGTGCTTTCTTCTAATAAACACCACAAATGAAATTTAACATGATCCATGTTCTTCCTATTGCACATTTTCTAATGGGCCTACATTCCAGGCTCCAGGAGGTAAATACACATACACACACACACACATACATGCTGTGAGAAAGTCAGAGGAATCTCTTCCAGCTCACATCTTTAATAGCTGACTTTTATGAGGGGATAAGAGGAGGGAGTGCGCGTATGAGTGCGTGATGAAAATAAGTGCTGGCTGCAGGTGCTGCGAGCAGCTGGTCGAGGACGCCTTTATCAAAACCCATCAGGAGGCAAAAAGTGTGCAGAGATACGCAGAAGGAAAGAGACTGTGGGAAATTGCGGAGACGACAGGAAAAGTATGGGGGAACAAAGTAGACGGAGTGAAGGTGGGGATAAAGTGAGGAGAGATTAAAGTGGGACTGATGAGGGGGGCTGAGGGACAGAAGAGGACAAGGGATGACAGACAGAAGGAAACAGATTGGGGGGAAAAACACAGGGAGTGAGAGGCTGAAATGAGCCAGACACTTCAGAAATCACCTGCTACGACATCGCGTGTCCAGCTGTGAGAGCAGGTAGACCACCTACTCATGCTAGAGGGCATCATCATCATCATCTCTGCTGTAAGGGCCACTCTTGTCAGGCTGTGTGATAACTTCATCGTAAAACCAAATTTTTTTTGTTTGCAGTGATACAGTTTGGGTGTTTCTGTACCTAACACAGCTGCACCATAAAATTTGGGCGGCAATGAGACGGACGGAGAGGAAACCATGAGTACGACTGCAAAAAACAAAAGTAACAGCAACAGCCAAGTGGCAGTGAAGTCACGGCCTCATACAAAGATAAGGAAATTGTCAAACAGCATCGATTACAAGGGAGCTATTTGAATTCTTCAAAGTGACAAGGCTCAAACAAAGACACTCTGAAAACATGCAAGACACTCTTTCCCTCACATTCACACACACACACAGCTTATCTCTTCCTTCCATCACCTGAAAAAGTACACAGTGTGTTTCTTTGACCTCCACCTATCTGCGGTTCACTTGAACTCCTTCACTTTGTTTTGACTGTCGGCAGCATTGCTGAGGTTAGGCCAAGAAAACAATCAATCAAGTGCTCAATAGTAAATCTGAACCCACATGAGAAAGCAGCAAAACTGAGTGAAAACGATCTTGCACCTATTTTATTGCATAAGATGCGTTGCCTGTGAGGGTACTGGAGAAAGAAAACTTATTCAAGCATTAAACTCACAGCCAGGGTTTAGAAAATATTTCTCTCTAATGATTTCCTGTTTTTTTTTCTAATATTACTAAGTTTATAAGCTGTGTTTTTAGTCTGACTTGTCAATTAAATGGTAATTAATTAGCCCATTAAAAGAAACAATGTATCTTTCAACCATGTTTGGTTCATTTCTATTTATTTATTCGTTTGTTTGTTCATTCATTTATTTATGCAAAGGATGTTGTACTATTGTGGCATGGTGGTGCAGTGGTTAGCATTGTCACCTCACAGCAGGAGGGAGGGAGCCTGTCCCAGCGAATAGGAGGGTTCCTGGTTCAGACCTACCCGTGTTATCATGGGTTTTCTCTGGGTGCTCCGGCTTCCTCCCACAGTCCAAAGACATGCAGGTTAATTGTTGACTCTAAATTGTCCGTAGGTGTGAATGTGAGTGTGAATGGTTGTCTGTCTCTATGTGTCAGCCCTGTGATAGTCTGGCGACATGTCCAGGGTGTGCTTCCCCTCTCGCCTAATGTCAGCTGGGATAGGCTCCAGCCCCCCCGTGACCTCTAACATACCATACCATGATAAATATATCAGCATTGGTCGGAATAACAAACTTGTGTTAATGTTTTGCTGTGAAGCCCAGCCTGAGTCTGACTTATCATCCAATAATAATTGTATTATAATGTATCAGAAAAAAATGTATTAGTCCAGGTGGTGGCTCTCTCTACCTTTTTATTGGCAGAGAAGACAGTGAGATAAAATTTCTGTAATGTAAAAATGAATTTATGTGCATACTCATGTGCACAGCCAGACCTCCTGGATAATTTGCCATTACAAATACAACTGTAGTTGCTGTTCATCCGTCAGATTCTACACGTTCTGCTTCATTTTTTTGGCTTCTGTGTCTATATCACATGACAGTCCTGAGGGAGGAAGAACTCCTGCATTCACTCCTTCATCACTTTGTCTAGAGTACAATAGGTCACATATCATTGCATGCCTAGACACACAAACACAGAAAACACCCCATTGTGTTCATTACCCCAAAACACATGGCTGTCCCTAGGGAGCGCTCTGTTATGATTTCTGCTGTAGGGGATCATAAAGAAACACGCACACACACACACACTCACTAAGAGGAAACACAGGGCTTTGTGCTGTTCAGGCCTATAAAGGAACACATGGGCCTTTAGTGGCCTCTGCACCTGTCAGTGTGTTTACATTCACCCCTGAAAGAGAGGACAGGGGACCAGTCGTGGGAGTAAATAAGTGTAGCGGGAAGTGGGGAGAGAAAGGAGGAGTGAGTGGGTTGAGTGGTAAGCAGGCCACTCGCAGTGGGTGGAGGAAGGTTTGTGTGTTTGGATAGGGGATGGTGAAGGCACAGAGGTGCTGAGTAAGCAGGTCTCTGTCGTCTCATTCAGGAGACGGGTGTCATCGTCAACGAGTTGCTTTCCACACCTCAGATATAAACTCTCTGTTCCTGTGTGTCTTTCTCTGTCCGCCATCCTGTCTCCCAGGACCTGAGTTTTAAAGGGACTTTGGTCCTATGCAATGACAATTAAAAAGAACTAAGTGATGCAAATTTGTTTAACGGTCATATAAATAAACATTAAATATGCACCAGCTGCAAAGTCAGCTTCTAATATGACCTAAAAAGGGTCATTTTCTGCACTCTGTCACCATCTAGTCCATCACATGCCGAGTTGCTGCATTCACATACTCCTTGGACAGTCCGATTTTCCAAAATGGGAAGTTGTTCTTCCAACTTTGGTGTGTTCATGAGCTTTTAAGTTGTAATGTGGAAATACATGAATGCTACAGACAGATGTGTTGTATTTCATTACTCATTACTCATCATTCTCTCTACAGAAGGAAATGGCACTTCAAAGTAAAAGCTATGCATCAGAAATTCACTGCACTTCAAAATACTGTGTGTTTTTTTAGAAACTTAACACATTTGCACTTGTGGTCCATTCAGAATGGACCTGCGATCCACTTTTGGACGGCGACCCACCAGTTGGGAACCACTGCTCTTCATGAACAACAACTAACCTTTACAACCCAATGCCATATTACAGATTACATGTGAGCAAAAACTTGACATGCAATATGTAATAAATAAAAAGTTTATTACCATCAATCAAACAATCACTTTAATCACCTGAGTTTTCCCAGCCAGGAACTCGTTATTCTGATTATTCAGACACCACATGACTGCAGGGTTTGTGTGAAGTCGATACTTTATACACCCTTAAGCCCCGTTTCCACCAAACACTTTCAGTGTTGTATCTTTTAAACCAAAAGTAACCCCTCAGACATGATACCTAGACCCTGGTGTTTCCAAAGTCCAAAGAGAAGTCTGCACCTCATTTACATTTTCCGAACAAAATTAAACAGGCTGCAGTAAGAATCTCTGTCCCTGAAATATTTTAAAATAGTGGGTTTGTGCATTTAGTCCTTCTCAGGCAAGCTCAGGGTTTTAGTGTTGCTGGAACCCACAGGAACAACAATTTTTCTCTGAGTGAGGATTAGAATATATGCTGAAATTAATATATATATATATATATATATATATATATATATATATATATATATATATATATGAAAGCTTTAAGATCCACTCATTACTAAAAGTGTATGTCATATAATAACTAATGGGATGGTCAAAGTTGCCACAGTGACATTTAAGGTGTGTTGATTGATTCATGTCGTCTACTCATGCACTGAGTAACATTACAAGTTATCTTTCACCTTAATAGTTGCCGGCATTCAGCCCAGTGAATTAAGTTATTCTTTTCTCCAACTCCAGCTGCTGCAAGAGGCAGCAAAACATCCTTTCATTTTATAGTTACAGTCTACTAATTAAACTCTCCACAGTATGAACAGTGGTTACATGAACTTCAAAACCAGCCACAACTCAGCCCTGAACAAGAGTGACCATCCGCTATTGGCAGTGTTCACAGCTCCACCTTTTAGTACCAGATCTGTGTGCTAGGTACCCCAACAGAGGGGGGACTAAAATTGGGGATGGTATGGAACGGCTTTATTGGTACCATCCACAACTTTTCACAGTGGAAACAGAAAAATAGCATACTGAACTGAACCGCACCGTATTGAACTACTCGGTGGAAAAGGGGCTCTGGAGGGCTGAATTTGTTTTCTAATCCACCACTCCATCTTCCTGCCTAAAACACAATTTAAGGGATCTATAGTCTCCCTTGAATAATCTACAGTGGCTCACAGGGAAAAGGAGTTGCATTCCAGCATGACGACTTCATAAGAAAATGCAAAAAAAAAAAGGTTGAATGCAAGGTAAAATGCAATTCTCATGTTCCTGTCCCCCCTTTTCCATGTACGATATATAGCGTCTCATCCCCATCCCTTCAGGTGGGCTTAGTTTAAGTCATTCCTCACCTTCCTCAGTGCCAGAGGGGCTACAGAAAATTTCAGAAAGCCCCGGACGCTCATAAACAACAATACTAATCTCACACAAGGAACTAGTGAGACCCTGGATTGCTCCCTTATTACCTATAATTCCACAATAGATGTGACTTTTGGGTCTTCAACTTTGTATATAGGCTGTGAATAATATCCTCTAGGTCCAAGCACTGTTTTTTTACCTTCCCTGAGATAAGCAGGACCTGCAGCTCTGTGATTTGTGGCACAAACAGTTGCTGATGGGTTCAAGGCTCAGACCTCACAGCCGGTGAGGTTCAAGTCAAGTATGTTTTTGGATGCCATGAAGTAGTTATGTAAGAAATAACTTTTGCAGTGACAAACATCTGTCTTTGGCCCTTTAACTTCCCTGCTTTGTGACCTGGCATGAAGAAAATGTAACCCCTCAGGTACAGTAAACTCAAGAAAAGCAAAAAGGCCCACCTTTAGACTTCAAAGAGAGCAGAGATAGAAAGAGAAGGAAAGAAGGAAAGGAATTGTGGGGGAGATAATTTATGTTTGGGTGACGTGTGTGTCAATGAGTGCACTCGCTGACCTCCTCCTTGCGTTCAGACCCAGGTCTCTGTATGTACCACCGGATCTGGGCCTGTTGAGATTTGGGAATACATTCGAGGAAGGTGGAGTTGGTCTGCACACCATAGAGGACTCTCTCCTCCACCCGTCCCCCGACAAGACCTAAAGAAAACATGACTGTTATTGATCCAAGAGTCTTTTCTCTGGCTCTGAAAAAGGTATCTCATGCAGTATTCTCTAGTGACTTGTTAAGTGATTCATTTAGCCGGTCGCTCGATGTGTTTGGAGCTTGCACAGAAAAAAGCAGACTTTCCAACAAAGACAGACAAAGGTGGAGTTTCTCGAGAGAACAAAGTCTACATACTGTCTTCTGTGTCCCAGCACTGACTGGCAGGATCTCCATGCTTGATGTCTTGTCTTCTGGCTCGCCTGGAGAACAAACACACCAAGTCTATTAAGATTATGAGTTCATGCCAACTCTAAGGGACATGTAATCAAGATATATTTCTGCTTGGTGGAACTGATCATTTTATATGGGAGTTAGTATTTAGCTTACATAACACCACCACCAAACACAGAAGTCAAACTTATGCAACACTGACTAGGAATGCAGTAAACATGTAAGGAGGTTGCCTGACCGTTACCTTCAGCAGTAAATTTTCAAAATCACTTAAAATGTGATTTAACGTGACCCCTGATTACTGGTAACCCTCAGTTTCTTTCTCTGGCCCTGACACACCAGGGCGACGGTCGGCCATTGGTCAATGTCACTCCGTCGGAGAGCGTTTGTCACCTAAGTTTTTACGGTGTGTCCCACCCTATTGACCTTCAATGGCTTTTCTTTTTCTTTTTGTGGCTGACTTGGCTTGTTGAATCGGCCGTGGTGATGACTGAGCCCAACTGAAAGTGAGGAAAGTAAACAAACTGCTAACATCCAGAGGGAGTGAAATCAAAACAAACTTGTTATATCCTCCTGAGACCCTCTGTCCTCATATGAGGACATCACATTTTGGGTTTACTTGACTTTATACTTCATTCTACTTAACATAGATCTGTTGTCCTCGTTCATGGACAGTTTTTTTATGCCATGTAGCGGCAGTAGGAGCACAATACACTAATCCACGTAAAAAATAGAAGGCAGCCATCTCTGCCAAGTCAGTCTGTAGCCGATCCCAACACAAAAGTCAACAAGGTTTTAAATCTGATCAGATTTTATGGTTGAAACTTGTTCATTTATGATAAATAATGTTTGTAGTTTGATATGGCAACAAATCTGATCTCTTAGCAACAGTAACAAGCTAATACTCCGGTAATTAGGAAGTACTCATTGAGAACATTGGGACTTTATTATCGTCTTGTTTAGGACATTAGGACTTTATGGTCATCTCATTTGAGGACATTGAGACTTAATTGTTGTCCCATGTGAAGATGACTTGAGGTGACCAGACAGCACTAGTCAGCCTTTGTCACTGCCAGTTCCTTGATGTCAGTTTGGTGTGTCTGGGCCTTAAAACCAAAAGTGAATGCAGTTCAAAATTTTTAAATTCATTCTATCTTTTATTGTAATAAAAGTCAGTTTATTTAGAGGAAATTCACCTCATTCACAAATTGGTTGTTTGGTGTTATAGTAGAAACTTTAAAAATCAAGTTTCTTTGGCCTCTAGCTTAGTGCTGCTCACTTGGGCTCCTTCAGTTTGTATTGATTACACCTCCTCCACCTCCTGTCAGTCCTGTGTGATGGGACATCTGTAGCCTACACTCCCTGACACTGCAGAGATCAGCTTTCAAAGAGCCCTGGAGACCAAAAGCAGGGCCTCCACTGTTCCACAAACCATAACAGCATCCCCACTGGCCAATAATATGGCAGTGTGACCTCTAACTGTAGGGTATAGATTCTGTGGAGCCTCGATTCGTGCAAGCGAGCACACAAACAAAAAACACAGACACACATGCAGTACACACACTAACATGCTTTTACAGCTCAAGGACTACACTCCAGAGGTGTGGAGTGACAGTAGCATTAATCAGCTGAGGAGCAGCATCTCTAATCGATGACTCAAATGGACTAATACCCTCTGGCATGAAAGAAATGCTGAAGAGGTGAAGAGAACCAAAATAGAAAACATATTTAGGAAGAACTATGAACTCCGCCTGACAGTCCCAGAATAAAGAACCAGCCCCAGGGAACACACACACCATCAAGAAGTAGGGCAACATAGGGTCAGTTTAAAGCAGTTTCTGTTCTTTCTTAGGATCACAAATATTTTCAGGTTTATTCCTTGAAATCATGCTATCAAGCATCAAAATATTTTAAAAATCCCAGTGGCACCAAGACATTAGTGTGCAGCAGCTCTGTGCAAATAACAGAAATTTTAACTGGTAAATTTCAAATTTTCATTGTGAGTTTTGTGCTTACACATGTACACACATGTGTAAGTGTACAAGTGTGTGTGTGTCCAGGTTGCAAAGGGTTACATGTTTGAATTTTCTAAGTTTTGTGTTGACAACTCTACATCAATTTGTAAGGAATTTGAATTTCTCACTTTAAATGTGGAAGTGGCTGAGGGCCTCATTGTTACTGCTGTGGCTTGTTACAGGCACCCCATCTGCTGTAAATGAAACTTTGTCATCACTGTCACATTTTTTTATCTCAACTTTACTACAATTACATTGTTTTGCTGAGTGATCTTAATTGGAACTGATTAACGCCCAAGGTCAAATGATTTTAGAAACCTTCATGTCTCGCTAAATGTTACTCAGATTGTAGATAGCCCTACCTGCCCTGATATTAAATTCCCAGCTAAATCAACGCTAATTGACTTGATTATAACAAGAGTTCCTCATAAATACTCAGCTGTGGGTGTATTTGCTAAAGATATGAGTGACCACTGTGTTGTAACCAATGTTCTGAAAGGTAAACCTTGCATGATTATAAAAAGAGACACAAAAAATTTTGTTGAACAAGGTTTTTTGTATGATTAACTTTACTTTTATTGAAAGAAAACTGATCCGATTGAAGATGTTGAAACAAAATAATAATTAAAGCGATAAACTATTATGTTTTGGGTAAAGCTACATACTCTGCAAAGTGAATTCTCAAGAGTTTAGCGTACCTCTTTGATGCAGGGATGTATCGTGAGCATGTGTGTCCATCCCAAGCGCAGTATGGGTCTCGTGCCAGGCAGCATTCAGCACAGGCTTGGCCGTACAGGTGGCATCTACTGAGTGAAACCTGGGCTAGCCCTTCACTTGAGCCGACGTAGAGCTGTTGCTAGAGTGAAACACACACCACATTCTGCTTCAGGGGGGGTAAACATACAGATCAATTTCAAGCTCAAATGTATTCCTTTAATGGTGCAAAAATATATACATAAGGAAAGTGCAACAACAGAAGCAGTCCATAAAACTGTACATTTTATGGTTTGCTCTGCAAGAATTGTTTTTCCTTTACACATATAAACGTCATATATCAAACTTTCCTCAGGGTTCCTCCTGTGAATTGAGCTCAAGAATAACTCAGGGTCAGAGTGTTACAAAAATAAGACTAATAATTTAAAACCAGAAACTCACACTTGAAACAAACCAGAGATTTAAGGGTTTTTTCAATGTGAGGAATTTTTACAAATGTGGCCCAAAGGATCTGCTCTGACTCGTCCTACGTTACAGAGAACATCCTCTGAAAAACACTAGCGAGCGTTCACATACAGACACACGCACAGGTCAAACCCTGCTGGAGATTAATGGAAGCAGTGATTGGGCTTGAAGTGTCTACTGACATCCATGACCTTAAGATAATGAGGCAGAAGGGGGAGCATGAAATCGAATAGATGAATGAATTGCGGATAAAAAAAAAAACAGTATGTCTTGTGCCACATCAGGCAAATACACACAGCTGACAGCATTTGGCATGAATGAAGGCAGAGAAACAGTGTGGGAAGAGTGTGGGAATAAAATGGATGAGAATGAAGCCGAACCTGTTTTGAAGACATCTCCATGCTGAGGATGGCAGTGGGAACCTGCGAAAAGTAAAACAAACAAATGTCAGCAGCTTTAATACCTCCATAAATATAAATTGCTGGAGAAATAAAACAACAGATGATTTTGTTAATTAATAGCTCGGAAAAATCCATCAGCATTCCACTGTCTGTAACAGAGGCATGATGAATATTTCACTGTTTGATGAGTCAACTGTACCACAGAGGACAGCTAGGGAACAGTTGGCATCGTCGATCAAAAAGCTCGAAGCGAATGAAAGTGTGTGCGCTTCTGTTTCCGTATTTGTGTGTGTAGCTGTGTTGTGCACAGAACCTGGAAAACTTGAAGTTCTTCAAGCACCACTTCCTCTGTTGACCAATTCTCCTGAGTGATGCTCACCACCTTCAGAACTGAGCCGACGTCTACGACAGAGAGTGAGACGAAGAAGCAGGAGGGGTGATTGGGATCAATCAAGCAAACCACACAACATGAATTTTTCATTCAGAAGTGAATAATATAAACCAGACAGGTATGAGTATTGTTTTCATATCCAATGACAATGAGCACTTCTGGTGTGTACACTCACTTTTCTCAAGACACTAACACAATTTCAACACTAGACAATTCTCAGACTTTAGTTTGAGAATTTCTGTTAAAATGTACAACTGTTCTAAGACATGGATCCATATGCAACCTTACATTTATTCATTTCTCCAACTGCAATACCATAATAGCACCAGATCAATCTGTTTAAGGCCAAACACAACTTATAGTGATGTAGTGCCCTCTGCTGGTCAAATGTGAAGCTTTAAGAGACAATTAAGAGGAGAGCTGAGTGTGCCTCACCTGTCCCCAGAAACATGACCTCATATTGTCCATCCTCCGCCAAAACTCTGTCCACCACAATCTGAGTCAGGGTGTAGTCCACTCGAACGCGTGTGAACACAGGTCGGCCAGTCAGAGGGTAGACAGAGCGATACATCAGAGGGTGGAATCGAATGAAACTGACCACTTCATCGGGGAAATCTTTGGTGGTCTTGATCCTTGGATCATAAGTCTTGCTGGGACACTAAAGGACATAAATAATACATGTTGATTTAGTGCAAAAGTTTTATAAAAGTCACTCCACATGTGTTCAGTGACTATTTTCTCATAATTCTTCTCAGCCTCCTGTCTAACAATGTAACGGTGCTTGTCTCCCTCTGGTGGTCAAATGAAAAACAGCAGGGGCAGAAGCACATCTGGAACATCTGTGTCACTCCTGTTCCCCTCTTTCTGTGGATGCTATAGCTCAAACAGCTGTGCACCTGAAGCGTACACCGAACTCTCCTTACATCCCTTTCCCTCCCGTGATTACACTTTGTAAACAAAATGAAACAAGAATCTGATTAACATGTCGAGCAACTTCGTCCAAGCCAAGGTTGTGTCATACATCATGTGCAGATGTGAGCATGCATACCCTACAGCATCTTGAACATTTCACCTTTGAATCCACCACTTTTAAATTAGGCCATGTTTATTATTCCGAATTAGGAAGACGGATTTTATTCATCTAATTGTGAGGAGAGAATCATATTTAGCTGGGAGCAATCAAGTATGAGCTGTGTCTGCACCGTTCCAGGACGGGGATATGGTATCCTCCCCTCGTATTCCACCCATCGGTGGTCGGGCCCCTCCTTGTGGGCGTAAGGTCCATTAAACACGGCCCTTATGTCTGCCATGCTGTACACGCACACTGCTGAGCCACGGAAAATGGAGCTGAGTGGAAAGAGGGAACAAAAGACCAGGTTAAGGTTAGGGAAGAAAAGGAGAGACCACAGGTGATGTTGATGAATTTACCTGGAGGTGGTGAAGACTGCGTACACTTTGGGGTTTTTATCATCTCTGGTAGGGAGCAAAAATACGTCCTCTATGAGAAGAGGGGAAGCAACAAAAAGGTTATTTGTTTTTATTACCTTTATCCGCACAGAGAAGATTTTTCAGCCACTGTGCCACTGCTGGCATAATTGGAAGGGCTGTCCTTTTCAAAAGTGCACTCAAAAGGTACATTCTAAAAGAACAACCCAATTTATTGGTCTAGATTTTCGCTTTTTATTCTCACAATTACTTACGAAGCTCATCAAAGTGTGTGTCCACGCCGTCTGGTCCAGGGATGGAACACACAAGTCTGGTTTTGAGGAAGGTGGTCCATTTATTGGTCAGACTCCTCAGCCCACCCACATCATTCTGAAACACAACCACATACACTGTAACAAAACCACAGTCAGCACAGTGCAGCTGTCCTACATGACCAAGAGACCACCACAATTAATAATACACACTTTCCACTTAACCACAACCCCACTGTAATCTATCTAATGGACCCACACACAGAGATAACACACAGCATCGCAGCCTGACTCCGATTTCCTGCACTAATTGGGGAAAATAAACAGGTGAACCGCATGGCTCTAGCATGGATCTGCTTATTTAACCAGCACAAAGGAGGCCTTCTTGTTAGTTTAATGACAGTCGGGAGTAATTGAAAAGAGAGAGGACCAGAAAGAGAGGAAAATGTTGAAGGAGAAGAGAAAGAAATGCTGGAAGAGAGTACTAAAATCAAGAGAAGCAGCAGGTTTCATCTTAGCATTTGAATTGCTGTTTTAAGTAGCGACCTTTGATTGAGCTATGGTAAGAGCATTCAAGTGCACCTCTTTGTGATGCATAGAAATCTTAAGAGATCCTCCTTGTTAGAATTGGCCAGTGCACCAACTAAGTGGTATAGAAAAGACCATTACGATTTGACATACACAAAACCACTATTGTGTTTAAGAGACAAAAAGAAATGTAAGCACTTAATGAGGATGTTTCATAATGGTGATAATCTTCAAAGAGGATTGAAGTGAAGTGCCCTCGCTCCTTTCACATGCAGAGACAAACTCTTACAGATAATGAAAGTGAAGGAAAAATACAAAGACCATATGAGAGAGATAGCTGAAAGAGAAGGAGAGGGCTGTAATCCAGAGGAATCTCCTCTCTGTCTGCCTTACAGCTTACTCCCAAGTCATAAATACGCTGAAAGCTTTTCTCTAAGAATGTAGCAATAGGTCTCCGAATGCTAATAGCAAACTGCTGTGTGGGCTTGTCCCATTTGGAATGACTAATGGCACACTGTATGGTATACAAAAGGTCCCCAATCATGAATCTATTCAGTCCTCAGTCAGCTGTGCAGTGCCATCCGAGCTTACAGTTGTTTTGACATGCTGTCAAACAGAGCTTAATGGGTACTGAAACATGATATGCTTCTCAAATGTCTTGCAGCATCTAACAACAGAGCAGAGACAATGTTTGTATTGTCAGAAATGATTCAGTTTAGGTATGAATTTTTGAATCCAAGTTTGTTTTGCACTGTGCTTCTAGCAATAGACCTTCAAGTGATGACTTGTCGCTTTTGTTCCAGTAAAGGCTGAATGCTCTCACTGTAAATTGCATTGGACAAAAGCATCTGCCAAATTAAAACAAGCTCATGTAACGTACTGGAACCACACAAAAAAAGCTTTCTTTATCACCCCTGTAGTAGAGAACACATGCAAATCCTTCAGCAAAAAATAATGATGACAATGAAATGGTGCAAAGATCTACATCGATCTCAGTGACAATGTAGGCAGCAACACTAAAAATGTGCTGTCAGCAGGACACAACGGTGCTAACACCATGATTTACTGCTCCTGACAGAGTCTTTCAGATGACTACAAAAGAAGAATGTATCAGGATGGCCTCCTCCCGGGAGACATAAAACACTTCTGTAGTGGCCAGCACAAAGATCCTTATCCGATCAGATCACTGTGGGAGTTAGTGACTATGTTTACACGCACACTAATACTCCACTATTATTCCAAATATGACAATATTCGGAATTTTACACAGGTCATGTAAGCAGCGTATTCAATTTGGATATTCCAAAGTAGACCTTATACTGAATGTAGCATTTTCTAATGAAGACATGTGGGATGTGCCAGTATTATTCAGGGTTTTAGGAGCATTCTTTACGAGTATCCATCGCATTCGTAAATCTCAACTGGGGGTTTTTACCACAGTTTGCAACACATTGCCTCTTGCCTGTTTACATCTAACTCAGCATGCTGTACACAAACCACCTAGCCAACAGTTTGCAGTTTGTATTTGAGAGAGAGAAAGTAATAAAAAGAGAAAGTGGAAGGTGGACTATTGCAATGTTACTTTGAAGAATTGATAATTTACTTGGAATGCTGCTTTGTCATCTTTTGAACTGCCTGCCCAAACCCATGATATTTTCTAGTGAGCCTCTCTTAAACCTTAACCTCTGCATAACTAGTCATAAGGGTTTGGCTCCTCCACACTTTGTGAGAGGTCTTCCACATCTATTGTTCTTCTCAATAGTCCCACTATGTCGCACCGACTCTGTCTTCCAAACAGCACTTCTCTCATTACCAACTGTGTGTTTAAGTCCATGTAAAGGAATCCTAGTCGTGCCTTTAACTCCTCCATTCCCTCTCTACCCCCTGCCTGTCCACCCATCTGTTACATCCTCCCCTCCATGCCTCTGTATACCGCCAAACTTTCCACACCTCTCTTGTGTAATATCTCACCTTGCACACACGAGCCACTCGGGACAGGATGCTCTTGTCGTTGCCTTCCCACGACACTTCGCGGAAGAAAAAGTATATCTTATCATCATCTGGATTGTAGGTGTCTGCAATGGGATGAGCAGATATAAACCTGGCCTCTGAAGACACAGGGAGGAAAAGAGAGAGAAGGGAGAGTGTAAAAATAAGTCAGGTAATGGATTTGCCATACGCTTCAGCCTCAAGGTGGCATTAACACTACACTTAGCACAAGCTTATTTACAATCTTGCTCTATTTCAACAGAAAGGTCTGATTTATTACAGTATTCTTTTTACTAAGCTCAAGTTTGGGCTGCACATAAATCCCCAACTTGCCTTACAGTTTGATGCATGGGCTAATACAGTGATTCAAAGGATATCTGAGTTAGTTTAAAAGCAGTTTTGTATACTTTTTTAATGATTTTCAGCCTGTCTGACAGTATCTGTTAACAGCAGTGTGCTGCTCAAACACCCAGGCTTACCTGGGTGTACCACAATGTAAATATTTTATTACAAGTATAAAAGTCCTGCATTCAAAATCTCACTTAAAGCAGGATTAATAGATTCTTTTAGCCACTTGAGGGCAGCTGTAAACACAACGTATTACAAATCACCACCTAATAAAGCTGGACTTGTTGGCAAACAGTTGCCTATTTACACATGAAGCAGAAACAGGGCGACATTAGTATTCACTGAAGTTGTGTTTCTGGATACCCAATGGATGTAAGACCAATATTAACTCTTCGTCTTGCTCTGTTTTGGTCTCCACCAACAACAGATAAATAATATCAGGCTCGTTAGCTAAATGGTGGTTGCTAACATTGTCTGTCTGCTCTTGTGTCCTGCCTGTTGCAGCTGGAAATGTTGATTAAAACAGTTTTGAGTAAAAAACAAACAAACAAACAAAAAAAACAACAGCAAAGTTGCGATAAAAATTGAGCATAACATTAGTTCCCTGCCTTAGGCTTTCTATGTGGGCGCATGGAAGGGCAGGGAGGTTTGCTCTCTACACCTTAAGGCTTTCTACGCAGGCACGTGGCAGAGCGAACAGGTGTGCTCTCTCCACCTCATGCTTTCCACATACGCGTATAGAGGAGGCTTTCTGCATAGGCCTAGGAAAGACAGAGTGACCCCAGAACAGAGCCATACTGCCAAATATAATACTGCAAATGGAAATAAAGTTTTCTTTGACTTAAGTATTCCTGACTGAACGAAAAAAAAAATGGAGCTGAAGATGCTAAAACACTCCATAGAGCTGAGGGGAACTGCAGAGTTGGGTGATAATTCTTTGTGGGTCACTATGAGTAACAGCTTTCATGTTACACACAGTCATTTGGCCCATTGTTGATATAAAAATATTGAGTATTGCTGCTTTAAAAGTTTAAAAAAGTAATAGTATTGAGGTCTTAAAGTATACATAAAAGTGCATCATATTCTACTGTATAATATGGTCCTATGCTTATATTAAAAACATTTGTATCTATAGCTTTTAAATGAATAATAAATAAATGTTGTGTGAAAAAAGTAAAGTTTGTTTTTCTAATATCAATACTATTAAAAGGTTTCTAGGCTGATCTTTTTTAATTAAAAACAAAAAACAAATGCTACACAAATTATGAATAGTAATTGCTATTTTATGATGAAGTTCAGTGTGACAAGAGGACAGTAAATACAACACATGATGTAGAAATAGCAGTGAGTGAAGGAGACAATCAACAGCATGTTGCCATCAGTGCCCTGTCCTTCAGGCGGGAACTGCTCTAGAGGCTTAAGTGTTGCAGTGACATTACATCAACATTAGCTCAACCCCTAGAAGCCGAGCCAACCACCAGAGGGTGATTCCCCAACTGGAACAGCTTAATGTTCGCCTGCTAACACACTCGACAGAGGGTCATTGTTAGTCCTGCAGCACTGCAAAAGATGCTCCACAGGCTCACGAGAACAGAACCACTGCAAGAGATGATGTGCTCTTTCTCTCTGCTTTCCCTGCGCTAACACATGCTGTATACACGCACTTAGTTAGAGAGGGGGAGACGTAATTACTCCAAACATCCCTGACTGCGAGGTTGTGAAATGTGGAGACCATGTGTAAGGATTTGGATCCCGGTGACAACTGTTGATACACGACAACCCATCAGCGGCTGTAAAACACTCGAGACTGGAGATGTATACAGAGAGAGAAGACTCCCTCCTCTGTGATGACTGTGCATGCTTGTGTGTGTGTAAATGTGTGTGTGTGTGGCTGCGCGGTTGTGTGACTAAGGCCGTGAATTTTGTGGCACACTGTAAATTCCCCCATAGGTGTGGTCCCTGTGCAGCTATGGCATTCATATAAAAGTTCCAGCTAAATGAATAAGTGGGCTGTTTCCTCCACGCTGGAATGTCAATAACCATCCTGAGGGCACAGAGAGGCTCTTTGTATCGGTGGAGAGCCTGGAAGTTTGGAGAAAAAGCAATAACAAGTTTTGAGTGGACTCAGCGTGGTAATGTGGATATGCATAAGCACGTGTGTACCATTGATCCAGTATTCCTCAGACATGTCTGTGCGTATGTAGTGCTGGTCAGGCGGAGGGCCAAGGGAGCGTGTGAACGAAGTGTCTTTGCCCAGGAAGTCTGATGATGTGCCCGCATACAGGTACTGATCTGAAATCAATTACAGACACAGGTCAATCGATAATGTCGTTGAAAATGCAGAAAGAAATCGGCACATATGGAGCAATATTATACACAGAAGTCAAATTGCAGTAGCTTCTTAGAATTCTACTCAGCGTGTACACCATAAAAACAAACAACCAATCTGACAGTTTACATTATTGTTTAGCTTTTACCATTTCATGGGTTTACCTCAGTGAACCCGCATAGAAAAACACAGACTGAGAAATATTTCAAGAAACAAACATATGAAAGAGAGATAAGGCTTAAAAGCACTTGTTGTTTACAAGTGTCTGCCAAATAAATGTGTTGCTCCCTGAGAAATGTCTGCTTGCCTCTTCCTTGAGAACAATAATTTGCAGAAAAGTGCTGGGAAAACAGACACATGAATACAAATTTACTCAAACAACTGAGCGGAGACTCGAGGAGAAACATAATTTATTCCCAGGTAAACGGTGCTGTGCAGCAATACAATTCTGGCGCGCGACAGATAAGGAAGGGCTGCCAGAGTGTTGTGTGATGGCTCGCATTACCTGTGAGGACTGAGGTGAATGGCTGCAACGGATCAAAAGGACATTTCAATCTGCCAGACTCCAGCGTATTAGACAGCAGTTGGAACACGCCATCCTGAGTGACAAAAAAGGGAGATAATGTTACACTTTAAAATTTAAATCCAACTCCTGAACTCATGTCAAACTTATTAATGCTGAGTTTCACTGGCTCGTATCTACTTTACCTCTCTGCGGCCGGTGACTTCAATGAAAGCACAGGTGGGGTGGAAGGCTCCCGTCCCACAGGCATAAACATGTGTTCGATTGTAGTTGTGGAGGACTCTTACAAAGTTAGCACACTCCAACTAGACAGACATAAAGGGAGAGGATGAACTATAATGAGACGTCTGACTGAACATGTATAATGTATAAAACCACTCACAATGGCGTACAGATAGACTTGGAATCAATGTGATTTTTGTCATTAAGTAGAGTACTTACATTTGCATTTTTGCCAGCCAGTTTGCACATTTCAACTCGGTCCCTGGGAGCAGGCCAGTGAATCTAATAAGAGATAAATGAAACATTTTACATCTCAAAACACAGTGCGTGAGTCTTTAACTTTAGATCCTAAATCAGTCAGTCAGTCAAGAAACTTCAACACTGCCATTTACACTTTCATTAAATCTCTGCCAGACTATAATGCGCTTTATACCTCTTTAAGCCAATAAAATAACAATATAATGTGTTCAAGCTGCAGAAGGTTCAGAACGCAGCCAGACTTCCCACAACATCTGAAAGGAGAGTGCATAACACTGCCGTTTTTACAGTTCTTCACTGGCTACTTGTGCACTTTAGAGTAGAATATAAGATTTTATGGATAACTTTAAAGGGTAGCACTGAGTAAGCTCTTGACCCCTGACCTGACATGAGCCTAAGTGCAGCCCAAGATCCTCCAGAATGTCCTTTTTTGTAGCTCTTAAGGCCCTGACACACCAAGCCAACATCAAAGAACTAATGAGGACTGTAGGCAGACTGTTGTGTCGCCCCACGTTGCCCGTGCCTCAGCCAAAAAATTGCACTGAACACACTACAAAGACAGCGGACAGACAGCGGCCAACTAGCATGTAGGTTCTACGCCTGTGTTCGGAAATAATTCTCACGCTCGTGAGAGTATGCTGTATTCCTCATTGAAAAAAGGAAAGTGGAAAACTGACAGGACAGATTAAAGAAGCTAGTTAGCCAGTTAGCACATTAACAACACAAACCAATATTGAAAGAACGAAAGCGCATTCACCCTGCGCTAGCAAACAGTAACACAAACCATTACGAACTGTTTCTGTTAAAAAGCGATTAGATCTCACTTCCTCTGAACCTCAGCTGTTTGTTTACTTTCCTCACTTCCATTTCTCCTCTCGTGCACTGAGCCGAACTGCCAATCAGAGTGATTTCATTTACCAACAGGCTCCACCGGCTCCAACAATAATTCAACACACTGTAACAGACTGGGTGACGTGATGTTAACTAAATGGATTCTATCATTGTTTAGAATGTGTTATGTTCACCTACAGTAAAAAGGTCTGTTATGGCAGTTACTGGTTTTTCCGTAATGTAAGTGAATGTGTCACTTCCATTGAAGTTGTGTGTTTTTAGAAGCCGTTAGAACACGTTATTTTGATTTTACCTTAATCATTCTAGATTTCTGTCTTTCACTGTTTGTATGCAGTTGTTTTCCATGTTGTATTGCACTAACCCTTGGTCTAGACATTTTCCAGTGTTACACTGAAAAGTGCTTTTTGTTCCTCGCCTCTCTCTGTGACATTTTGGGGATTAAAAAACATTTGATCTCAGCTGTACAATAATTAACACCTCCAGGTGCTGGTACGAGAAAGCAATGGACGTACAACATCCAGTGTCCCTTCAATGTACCCCACCATGTTCACACATGTGTTATAACAGGCTTATGTGCTTAGCGTGTTATGTCCCCTAAATCCTACCATGGAGAGCTATCGCCAAACTTGTTCATGGGTCAACAGAGCCTGAAATCGCATGCAAACACACCAGTGTAAATATTAAAACATCTCATGATTCCAAATCATTGCATGCCGCCGAGGAATTCATACAGAGAACCAGTGCTACGACGCGATGAGTACGGCTTAAACTGGTTTTGAAACCAAGAATAGAAAGTGATCAGTGGCCTAGTTTTAGCACAGCATATAGGGATATTTAAATCCTGTGGCAAAAAAAGTTTACAACAGGGCTGCTAACTCCTGAAAATCAAGGTAGAAACAACTGGAGCATTTTCTAGCAGAACATTTGGTGGTGTTTTAGTGCCCTGAGGGTCCCTTCTCGAGGTATGCCTCTTCATTACCTGATAAACACCAAGATTGCTTTTCTAGATCATACTCACTGTCAAGGGTTGGTCCCAGAGGGCAGAGAGAATTAGACTTTTGGTGCATATCTCCCTGGCATCAGTATCAATAACCAGAAAGGCAACACTTTGAGAGCAAGACCAAGAGTTAAAACAACCAGATAAAAATCAAATAAACACACTGTCGTCCAACTTCTGCAGATCAACCTCAGCTGCATAAACACACACTCACATCTAAACTTTAACATGTGGCATCCGTCCAAATGCATTTGCGTGTTTGTGTGTATGTGTAATATATATATGCGTATATACTTGTGCGAGTGCGTGTGCCCTCCATCATGATGACCCTGACCTTGCCAGACAGACAGTTTCAGACTGGTGTTGACTGAGAGGTGAGCTCTTCTCTAAAACAATACACGGCTGAGTGCATTTCAGCTTAGCAATGCGGGAATGGAAAAAAAAATACCTTACATCACCCCACTTAATGGCAAGACAGGTATAAGTGTCATGAGCTGAAGCTAAAGGACTGTCTCTATAATAATGAGCTGCAAATGACAGAGGTTATTAGAACGTCTCAACGGATTTCAAGCGTGAGTTTGCGTGTCTGGGGATTGGGTCATTTAATGTGTGTGGAGGAGAACCTCCATCTCCAGTTGAAACTTCTTACAACACTATTCTCCTGTCAGAGGGTGGAGGGATTCTTCAAACTGCTGTAAACACTTCAAAGTCTACCTAAACAACCTCTCAAGTATAACAAATGGCCTGAACCGCTACAAACCCAAAAGCTGTTGTTTATTTACTTCAGTAGAAGATCCATTCTTTGCTTCATTTTTCTGTCTGAGTTTGGATCGTTCTACATCCTTCTATATATAATTTGCACATTCCTATTCTGTGCTCTTCACAGTATGGCGTACCTTTCTGGGGGCCCTGGCTAGATTGTCAGGGTCAAGCAGGTAGATGTGATCCCTGGCTCCCAACAGCAGACGACCTCTCTCCTCATCCAGCAGCAGCGAGTGGGAGTGGAGGCCATCAGAGGGGCCCAAAAACAGAGATACACTGCCAGCATGTAGCAGTTCTGGCTCAGAGAAAAGAGGCAGACAGACATAGAGACAAACAGAGAGATTAATAAATCCCCGCAGTGCAGTATATGCACAGAGTTTACATTTAAAAACGTACCATATAGCATTGAATTACAGTGCGCTGAGAAATGATTTCAGAAGGATTACGCTGTCAAACTTATTCTCTTCAGCGCACTCGTGCCGAAATCCCAAAGACAAGCACCGAGTTTCCTCTTCTGGAGAAACAAAACGTGCCTTGGCTTGACTTGAAACTTGCCTAATCCTCTGTGGTTCAACACCTTAGCTACACATGCTGATAGAGAAGAGATACAGTGGCAAAAGATTTCAACAGCGCACTGCCTCAGTGGATGCATTAGCAGATAACTTCATCAGGGTATTTTTGCAGCTACTTCATTAACCATAAAGATATCTCATGGTTTAAAAGCAGCTGTTTTTAAGGAGGTCTGGGGTTTATTTTACTCTGAAACTACCTGTCTGACTAGAAATTTGCAGATGACTGAACATCATCATAAACATGGGTTGTGGCTGAACCATATGCCTGTCATGGGTAATGTGAGATTAGATCATGATAAGAGCAGGTGGAATACCTACTGCTTACACATTAGTTACACATCACACATCAGTTGCGCCCCCAGAAATCTCTCATAGGGGTGCCCAGATGGGGCCACTGTTAATCTCAGAGAGGCACAACCAAAACCAAAAGTCATAACTGAATTTCAGGAACTCAATCATGCTGTTGAAGCAATATGAGAGTTAAGGAATCACATACTGATATCGACTGAATCATCATGACATCATCTGACATTTGATTACAATTGTGGCAATATGTAAAATCAGCAAACTTTCAGCCATAACTGTAACATTTAAAGATATATAGTTAGGTCTTAGGGCTGCTGTGAAACTATGCCTACTTAGGGCAGCAAAAAAAAAAGGTACTGGTCAAGGACTGAAACATTTGCTGCTGTTCTTATTGACTTTTTTTTCTTTTGCACTTTGAACACTTTTTTTGTGCACAGATGTCCCAAATCAATCGACATTTTTTTGCATTGATCTCAGTCTGTGAACCTTTTTGTGGCTGTCCAGCCCAGTTGCATTGGTGTGCAGATATCTCCTCTGCCATCCTTTCAAAGATATATAGTTAAACACTGTGATCTGACCTAGCTGATGTTGGTACTGTGCTTACTTGTATGTACTCTACGGCATGGAAGCTAAACAATACAATGCTGTGGATGGTGCTGCAGCAAAACTGAGGTGTGTTCTCTATTTGAAAATGTATAGGCTTTACCTTACACACTAACCAATCTTGGCCACTGTAGACCAGCGACTCTGTGTTCTGCTATGTAAAATGACCGTTTTTGTCAGTGGAGTTTGGTGGCTTTGATATAATGGTTTCAATTCCGCGTTGGAAAAGGCTGTCTGACGGCAAGTTACAGCAGTAAAAACATCCTAAATATAGCGTACACTTAAACTGATATATTGTAAATGAGCATTGTGATTCTGTCTATCCTATGGTTTCTCAATTTACCATACTTACTAACTATCTGATGTGACTAATGAGACTAACAGCGGTGCAGTTAACATTTTGAGTTCCACAACAATCCTGTTTTAATGTGTTATGACTCTGTGTATACACAAATTATTGTTCTTCAAACAGGCTGGTTGTCCTTTCCCTCAAAAAGACAAATATACAGCTTTACTTTAAAGGTATTTATTGATTATGAGGAACAAAACATTTACTGGGAAAAAGCCCTCTGAAGTTTAGGGGGACCATGTTCACTGGCGTTAGAAACTACTTCCTGTTTTGTGGCAAAACATGGAAATTCAACAGCTTGCCATGGCCACACCGTTCAACTTATCAGCTTATCAACTTCTAATTTTGAATGTGTTGATGGCATAGACATCTAAAGACAATCAGGTTGAACTGTCCCTGTGTACTGCAGGGACTACTTTATTATGCTATTGAGCCATTTTGACACAACTGAGCGTGAGACTAATAAAATATCACTTTTTTCACCACTTATGATACATGTGCTGAGTTTTTGCCAGCAACTTTAGCCCCTGAAGAATGCAACTTATTTAAAAAAAACAATAGTAATAGAAAAAAAAATTCCTTCAGTTCCAGTTGGGCCTTTGCCCCAGCCTGCAGTCAGTGCTTGGGCCCTAATAAACTATATTAGTATATAAAGACTTGATATAACGACTGTATATATGCTATGTTTCCGTTGGTTGGACTCCCTGCTTTCAAGGTCCACTTCTGGGAGCTAACCATTGACTACATTCTCAGCTCAGTACTGTGTCCTTGATCTCCTTGATCTGAGGAAAATCTCTTCTATCACCAGGCTCTTTTCAGTGCACCAGTATAGCAACATGCCTTGAATAAACACTGGCTCAATGTGGGGGAGTCCTGTGGGAGTCACTCTGAAAGGATTGACATTGTGATTACCCTCTTGGTGTGAAGGATTGAAGAGGTTACCAACCTTCAATATTTGAACTTCTAGGACCTCTCCACACCACGCAATCCTGCTTAATACCTCCTCCCATACACGAGCTCACACACACACAGCACCCCCACATGTTCATATCTCTCACTCCTCTCTCACACACACCGTGCCCCCAGCAGACTAAACCTCCCAGAGAGATTAGCCCTGCTAGCCTAATCTGCTCTGTAAACACATAGCACTATGAGCCCATTGAAACAGCCCGCTTAGCTGTTGCCACTTAGCATAGTTCTCCACACCTTTCACCAGCGAAGTGAGCCCTCATCCCCTTTAACAACTCTCGATCGGCTCCTCTGCTGGAGCTCTGAGGCACTCTCATACACACATTTATTTGAGTAAGACATCACCATGTTGGCTTGCTGCCAACAGGTTAAGGCTTTGCTGATGAACAAGATTTAAGCTCTATAATACTATAATGTCTGCTATTGTGAAAGTGCAGACCACCTCACACAGGATGAGTAATGTTTAATCAGCCGCATCATTGCCTTTCGTCTGAAGGTTGAAGTTGATATAAGAGCATTAAGTGGAAAAGATACATTACTGCAATGACCCTGTGTATGAATCTGCCATATGTGCTGGGAGAAGATTCACATAATTTAAACACATTATTCACTATTTTAAAGATGTTTTTTTCATACCGTCTATGCAGCAGAATGACACAGATACTTATTAAATTGGTGCTACATGACCAAAGAAAACACAGTAAAATGACTGTGGCATTTGCTTTTGCTCAGTAGGTAGAAAACCTACAACTACCAGAGTGCACTGCGCTGCATTGGACCAATATACGCTCCCACTGGAGTGTAAAGTAATGCAAGCTTGGCTATTTTAACACAGGAGACAACATGGCAGCCGGCTGGTAACAAGCCATCTCTACTTACATTTAAACTGTGAGCTAAAATATGAGAAATAGGCAACGCAGTGACAAAGTCTTGATCCATATTTGATCAGCAATGCTTAGTTTTGATCTCAGTTTTTTCAGCCTATATTTTTCCATGCAGGAAACAGTATGGCACCTGCTTCTTGTCCACGAGTTCTCATATTACAGCCAAACAGTGCACTAAAAATATGTTTCTGAGGATATTTTAGCTGAGAATTAGGCAATACAGTGTGATAATCATGGTTTATATTTGATCAGCACTGCCTAGTTTTACAGTTTGATTTGAGTTTAGTCAGAGTTTAGGAGAGGTGGTGTCTGTGGTAGCAGGCATATGAAAATGCATAAGTTTAGTTTGAAAAACAACCCTACAGCCAGCAAAAATCTGACTGGATAACATGTTGCAGGGTGCAGAGAGATGAGCTGGTAAGATTAATGGCAGTTTACCACAGTTTATACACACATGCTACTCACATTGTTATGATACAAATCTGGTTGAAAATCGGTTAAGTATCCCTTTAAGCATAGATGAAAACAATATTCATTAGAAGTACCTACTGATCATTGTACTCGCATCAAAGCTAGCTGAGATAAGGCTGCTGTTTTCATGATGCATGATTACGGCCTCGGTCTGCCATTATTAATATGCAGTGTGTGATGTTCTGTCCATGGTTTCACAAGACCCAGAGTCACCATCAGTAATGTTGATAAGAACTACTAATAAATGAAGAAACTAAGATGAGCTCAAGAACCACTAAATTTATCACTAAAATGTGTCTTGCTCTGCTGTTACTGAGCAGATTAGTTCACTAAATTGAGTTTAGGTATTGAGTAACTGTTTACAAGAAGAAGAAAAATGTCCTGTAAATTGTTTTTTTTACTGTTTGACTCATAACTGTAGCGTAAGAATAATACAGGCCAAAAGACTGAGGATAGAGTGCATGTGGTGTAACTTAGTCCTGGTTTTTTTTCGCACATTAAGAACAAAGCATAACAACAATCTGAATCTGCAGCATATTAAAAATATTTAAACCAGATGATTTCATTTCTCATTTGGCAGATGGCCATGATGTCAATGTTGTGGCTCTGGAAAAACTTGAACTCATGCCTGGAGATGTTTTCTTCAGAGGAACATACATTTGGAGTAGAAGGCAGTTGTTTTTGAGTTGTCCACTCAATCAGGGATGATTTCACTTTGATCATTTCACCCTTCTTTCATTGGAGCTGCGCTTTCACAGGATGGTCATGCAATGTTTGAAGAGTGATCGCTGCTGGGTGGTGCTGCTTTTGAAGAGTGTGCACTGATGAGATGATGACATGATGTGTGCATGATGTGCGCACTGAGTTGGAGGTGCTTTTGCTTTGATAGACTCCTCTTTGCTTTAGTCACTCTGACTAAGACAGAGCCAAAAATGGGCATTGTTCTTCTGTTGTTAGTCTGAAATTCAAAGGAAACCACTGCTTAGTCAGATGGCCCTTTGAGTGAACAGTACAGTTTAGACAGCCGTGCTCATGGTCAAAGCCAAAAGACACACCCTGGTAGAGTATCAAAAAAGTTGTCTCAGATATATGGCCCTGTTAAAATGTAATCATTTTTGCTGTATTTTATCAACTGGTTGGTTGGAGCAAACATAAAATGAGACAAACTCTAGAGCTAAATACTAGTCTAACTGCTGAGTAAACACTGTCCCTACCAATCATTACTCTTTCAGCTACTTACATATATTTATGTTGGACACTCGGGACATACATGTGTATCTATTTCCAGCCATGGGTTTTGGAAGCCTTTGACAAGAAGAGAGCTTTTGGAGGTTGAAGTCAGAGTGAGTTTACTTTTAGGTCACAGTGGGGATTCAATTTTATGGAGCAAGACTGAAGTTCATTTGTGTGGTTTCTTGCAGCTGATACATGGCATGGGGGACGGAGACTTTGAAGTAAAGTTTGCACTAGAGTTTAGAATAGGTTTTAAGGAGAGCAATAATTCAGTTCTCCCTCCGGTGGCACAAAGCAAACAGCTGACGCAAAACTAAACACATGGACGTAGTGCACATTGCCGGGGTTCAGATGATATACACACAGCTGATTGATCAACAGTCTGCTGTGGACTAAGAGCATTGGTACGAAATGCAGAGGGTGACAACATTGCATTTTATTAAAGGTATGCACAATTGTCAAAAGTGAAAGTAAAAGCCAACCCCAGATTTACTCTCATTTGGCATTTTGCCTCACCAAATTTGTGTTTTTTAATCTCTTTTTTTTTTTTTGGTGCTGTGTGTCTCGGATGCCTGCTGCTTACGATCTGGAATCTGGTCACTACCTGTTTATAGAGCCCTAATCTCACCTGAGTGCTGTGGGGTTATGTGAGATTTATACCTCTGCATTGAATCGACGCCGTACCCTACGCCATAGACTGATGTGCCCCTCCCCAGAAATGTAACTACATGTCGTTGTGACGCAGTCTATTTGCATAGGCTGAAACTGTTTCCCTCAGTGGAGAGGAAGCTTTTTTAGTTTCACAGAGAAGAAATAATAAATTATGACAACAGCAAAGCCTCTACAAAATAGCATTTTAAGTCTTTGTGTGTGATTCATACTTTGGGATTTATCCTGGCTTACTATGAGCAGAGGAAATCTCCACTCGTCGCTAGGCTAATTTATACAGTGTAAAATACCTCAGGCTTGTGCTAATAACATTAGCATGTTGTATTTATTTGAATGTGTTTAGTATAAGACAGTTGTTTGTCGGAGAACCTTGTGAGCTGTAATGGAGCTGAATTTTTTAGTTGCAGTTGTGCCTGGCTTCATATGAGTAGAGGAAAAGTCCGCTAGCTGCTAACTTATACAATCTAAAATGCCATAGGCTTGTGCAAAAAAATTAGCATGTTGTATTTGTGGGAAAAATGTTTCCAGCAAAAGACAAATGTCTGTGAATGCTGCACGTTATAATGAAGCCCATTTGTGTGTTTGTGTTTGAAATTCTCACTATTAAGCCATGTTTAATGTGTGTTTTGGGTGTGTTTTGAATCGACTCAACTTTACAGTGACACAGACACACCACCGCACAAGTATAAATAGTATTTTTTTTTAAAACTATAAATCCCGCTTTGCATCCCAAGCACATAAAATAAGAAGAAAATAAAAAAATGCAGGAAGAGGGCAAAGTGTCTGCATATAAAAAGCCACACACGTCCCGTGGGTCACAGGTGATGATTGAGAGGGATTGCTGCTGTGTGAGCCTACACATTGTTTTTAAGCAAAATGCTGCATAGTATATCTCTAACTGACTGCAGGTTTATGTAATAAGAATCAATGAGAGGATCAGACTGTGCTTGTGTGTCACAAAAAGTGACCACTGTGTTTTGTGGCCATCAAACATGACAAAATAAAGAGAGCCAATGGTTCAGTAAGTGAGTCTTCTACTTTACAGTGTTGTTTCAAAGACCATTTACTTTAACAGCACAACTGAGCGTACTAATCTCTCTTTTCACTTTTCCTCCTGGCTGTGTGCACAAAGCCACAAGAGAAGTAGAAGCAAGTGGAGGCAAATGTTGCAGGGAGAGATAAAGACAAAGCTAGACATGGTCTGTGAAGATGCACGTTGAAATGGTGACAAAAACAATGGGTGAAAAAGAACATATAGAGAATCATAGGTGTGAGTCAATAGAGTCATAGGTCTGATGTAACTTCAACAATAACTCCAAGTGCTCTGATGAGTTGCTCGCATTAGATAAAATATCCATAATGACCTCTAATCAAAGAAAATGTACATATGTAACAGCAATAAAATGAAGGGATAAGTCAACAATATGTCTTACCTCTGTGGCTGAGTTTGACCCTGGGGACAGTTTGTTTAATGCTTGCTCCAAAAGGAAGGGTGGCCAACAACATCAATCCCACTAATGGGAGCCCTGGATGGGATAGTACCTTAATCCTCTTCCCTATACCGCCATAATTACTGCCAGACATGCAATGCAGAGCCCCAGCTTCACTCAAACCCTGGTTACCAGAGTCCCCTTTCTTCATGGTGTGTGGAGTGGTCTTGTTCCGTTTTCACTCTGTCCTTTTCTGCAACCCTGGAGAGAGACCGGAGTAAAAAGTCAAGCTAGGGAGGAGCAATCATAAGTGTGTGTGTGTGTATGTGCATGACTGTGTGTGCAGTCTCATCTAACTTTGTGCAGCATATGTACACAGGTTGCTGTTGGGATCATTTAGTTGTTTCACCATGGAGCCCTACAGGCATGTCCCCTCTCTTTACCCGTCCTCCGTCAGCTGTTGCCTGTCACTGGCTTCCCTTTTGTGTCGCCTTTAAGTCTGTTTGCCCAAAACAAAGGTCAGGCTAACAAAACATTCCCATTCTACTATCTTTCACTCAGCCATGCTGCTTTCAGTTTCTCTCTCTCCTCTATCTTCTTTTGACTTGGATAACTCATTTAATTCTTGAGCTAAATGATACTTGCCAATAGTTTTAGCATTGGCTGATGACCCTGTCAGCTCCTCCTTTATGTCCTGTAAAAAAAATGGGCCACGTCCTGTCTGGGACTTAACAGAGCATTTAAGAGGCCTGTAGCACAGACATTAGTTCACACTCAATGGAAAGTGAGACGTATGAGGGAACAGTCATGGGAACGCTCGCTAGCTTTTCTGGCACTAATAAGCAAGGAGAACTTGAGCAATGTGTACTAATTGAACATGGGACAAGGTGAAATCATTGTGGCACAAACTAGCCATTTTCCGCAACAATGCTCAGTGAGGAACTGAAGGTCCAGTGTGTAGGATTTAGGGAAATATATGGGCTGAAATGGAATATGATGAAATAAGAGTGTTTTTTAGTGTATGTAAATAAGAATTAAAAAAAAATTGAGCCATTTATATTTAAATAGGGAGCAGGCCCTCGTCTGTGGCAATCATCGTGTTGCACTGCCATTTTTCTACAATGTAAAAACCAAACACTGGCTCTAGATAGAGCCATTAGCATTTTCACCTTTCACGGTGGCCACCCAGGTTAGCAGCCCCTCAGCAGCAAGCAGTGTAGGAAAAACACAGGCTTTTTAATGGGAACTTGCTTTTGTTCAGTGTTTTTACCTGTTTAAATCACCAGGTCCGTTTGTTTAAGAGAGGAAAATACCTCTGTGGTTAAGTTGGCTCCTGGTAAAAACCTCCTGAATGTCTAGATATGAAGTTCCATTCAACCATCCAATTTTATCCACTTATCCCGGGGGCACGGGGGCAGCAGGCCAAGCAAAGTACTCTAGATATCCCTCTTCCTAGCGATGCTTTCCAGCTCCTCCTAGGGTTTCCCAGGGTGTTCCCAGGTCAGGGGAAATATGTAGTCCCTCCAGCGTGTTCTGGGTTTACCCCAGGGCCTCCTACTACCTCTAACGGTTGGTGCCCAGGAGGCATCCTTATCAAATGCCCAAACCACCTCACGTGACCCCTTTCAACATGAGGGAGCAGCGGCTCTACTCCGAGCTCCCTCCAGATGTCTGTGCTCCTCACCCGATCTCTAAGGCTCATTGCAGACAGGCTGAAAAGCATTGGAGAAACACTGATTTGTAGTGTGAAACTGCTTTATTCAGTTTTTTTAATCAGCCATTTGTTTTGGAGAGAAAAAGATCTCTGCAGATAATAAAGCTCAGAGTAAAAACCTCCTGAACAATGAACACTGAAGGAAGTTTTAAGCTTGCTGCAATCTGCAATCCTTACCATTAGACATCACTGAATCCTATTTAATCACACACACTGGACCTTTAAACATCGGAAATGTGCAAATGTGGCAATGTTTCAATCCCAGGCATTTTGAACTGACAAATATCCAGCTGTTATGTGCATATAACAACACTCTTGCAAACAAACATGCAAATGTGATCATCACAAGACAGAGGATGTTAAAGGGCATTCAACTGATAAAATGAGTCCTTTGGTAACACTTTATGTCAAGAGATAAGTAAATAAGAAATGAGGAACTAAGTGCTAAATTAATGAGTAGTCAATAAGTAAACTAGAAACCATTGCAAGGAACCAGTATCCAGTTATTTTTTCGGTGTCTCTGAAACTTCATTACATTCTTTAATTAAAGGTTCCCGATTTACTCTGAATCAGGTGCTAATCAGCACAATAACACACACATTAGTGGTGCATTTGTGCCAAGAAAAGTGGTGGATCGCACCACATTGGAATGTATTGTTAGCTCATGATAACCTTACCCTTATTTAGAATTGCTGTGCATGTAGCGCATCGCCCTACCCAAATACCAACTGAGTAGGAACAGTGTTTTTAAACACGCATTCCTGCACATTCCACAGCCATCTAGCTATTAATTAACCAAGCAATCGATGAATTAATTAATGAATGCATTAAAAGAATGCCTCCCCCCAAGACCTTCTCGCTACATCTCCCTCATTACTTTCCTTCCACCCCCATCTCAGATAACACACATCAACCTGCCTTGTGACAACATAAACATTGTCAGCCTAAATTAATAGATCCAATGTGGCAAACACACTCACAGATCTCAAATGCTGAAACCAAGCAAGTTGCTTCCGGTTGGAGGAATTGGACATAAAGTCATGATCACCTTTAAGGCCAAACACTGTCAATGTGGTGCCTTGGAAATTATATAAGTTGACATTATGAGAACATACATTCATTCACGCCTACACACACAGATTTGCGTGGCATGTTGGCAGACAGATACAAGCTGTTACAGTACAACTCATTTCACTTCATTTATTTTCCCTGTCCAGTTTTGGCATCTGGTGTTTGAAACTTGGGGGAATCAGGGCAGAGTGGCACCCATCCAAGCACCCCGTAGCTTCAAACCGGAGAGGATTAGACTCTGATAAACAGACTGCTGTTTACTTAAGATGACAAATTGAGGCACCTTCACACCTTCGGGGTTAGAAATACAGATATAGAGCTGTGTGTGTGATGGATGGGCCATCGGCAAAGAGAGTGAGAAAGTGAGCAGGTTTAAATCTGTGCGGTCTTTGCACACTCTGTGAGCGACAGTGATAGTGCCGGCAGTGGGGCTCATCCTCCCAACTGTATCTTCAGGGGAGCAGTGACACGATTTCACCCATGTGAGTAGCGTTCGAGTAATGTATCTCTCTTAACTGCTTGAGTGCCCACATCTATCAGCAGCTCAGGCCTGTGCAGCAGAGAATACTCTCCAAACAAAAGAGAAATCTTGAGTTTTTACAAAAAACTCCATCTGTTGAGAAAAAGGATGACAACAGGAGATCGTCATGCGATATAGCAGGGAAGGACATAATGTGTTGCCAGTCAGTCAGGACTTTAGAAAGGGTGAATTATAAAGATGAAAGAGAGATAGAGAGGAAAAGAGTGGGAGAGAGAGGTGTGAAAGAGCAGAAACTGACAGCTTGTGCCATGTGGGTTAAGCTAACACCCCTGTTTCCTGGCGGCTAGAGTCCCTGTTGTCTTTGGCAGCATGGCCGGCACACGGTGCAGGGGGTGATGGGAAACAATCCTGATGGCGATGGTGACAGATTTAAAGCTAGCAGCCAATATGGCGCTGCTGGCTTCTGATCTCAGCCCAACATATAGCAACTTATAGATGTGACCTCCTCAAATTTACTGGCTTTTCCAGTTAAGAGCTTGAAAAAATCTATCTGGTGTATATGTGCAATAAAAAAACTCTTCAGCAGCACTGAAGCTAGGGTAGGCAATTTATTTTGGAAAGAGTTTTTTGTTGTTAAAATTCTCTTTATGCGATGAATGAATAAAATGCTCTGTAAAAAATCAAGTATTTGTGGCTGTCAAATCATTTTATTCGGGCTGAATGCCCTGTCTGTCAGAGAGAGGGAATTCCTATTTGTGTTAAATGTAAATGCACATGCACAGTCCTTAGGTGAAAGCCTGATTCAAAAGAGGAGAATCCTGCAGTGGAAGTTGCTATTCCAGCATTGGCAACAACTGCCTACACTGCAAAGCAACTCCAAAAAGGAAGACAGCCTTATAAAGCCCTCAGCCCTCTGCTAACCTTAGCCAAAGGCTCACGGCTGCAGCTTTGTGTTCACGGTTTTGTAGGTCTAGGTAACGTCAGCCAAAGCCTTGTGTGTCATCCGCTACAGACCACTTCACTTTGTAATGCAAAATCTAGCTCAGACACAAAATCCAGACATGACAGGCCCACTCCCTGCCAAGTCAGCTAACAGGTTAGACCCGGCACTGCCACTGGCCACAAGCACACTGTGACACCCAGTGTTGGGTGAGGGGTTGCGCAGACCAAATTTTATTTGCTAAAGGTCTGTCTGCTGAGGTGTCGGCTGCCCGCTTTCCTCCCAGGGAGGCAGTCCACAGTGGCGAAGAGCGAGGAGAAGGGATGGGGGGAAGACCAACGTTAGCTAGCTTATAATTGTCTCAATTGTGCTCTGATAAACAGAGACAGAGACAGATGGGTAAGAAGGGGCTGAGCAAATGTGCATTGTACAACAATACAATAAAGTAAGATTTAATAAACCAATGTATGGGAAACACTGAGTTTACTGTATAAATGCCCGTGGTCATCTGGTAGGAGGGGCTTAGGACAGAGAGGGAAGAGCTGCAGTATAAGGCCCCGATGCGAATGCCACTAGTAAAAACACTTTTGCTATGCTTTTTTGTTGTTGCCAGGCAACCACCCCATTACGTCCTTACACTAACCTTCCTTTGTAATCAATCTACCATTTTTTGTTGTTTTTGTTTTTTTTCACAGTAATTCATAGCTAGTTCCTAAAATGGACAGGCAGAGGGTAAATAGTTTGTGGGTACATTAGACCCTGAAAAAGAGGGTGAATTACAAGGAGAACCACCAGTTGGTCCAGGAGCTTCACCTCGATGATGGCTGTGCCCAGGTATATTTTAGCATGACTCAGAGGCAGTTTGGGCCAGGTAGCTCTGTTTACCCAGCAAACGCTACCACCAGTTTCTCCTCCATTGTACCAACTGTAAACTTGTTGTCCTGACTGCCACAAAAAGTCTGCCTCTCATCCGATTGGACAATGGGAAAGAAAGATGACGAAAAAAGAGCTGACATTGAGCGCTCTTCTGCTCTGAGTTCAAGTTTTTTCAACTTGTGGAGTTTCGAGAGCTCCGGCAAAAATGCCAGGCACTTAGAGCGCAGGAACATGAGGCACATCGCAATGCAAAAACCGCGAGCAAATGCTTCATTCTCATTAAAAACAATCACGAAAAGCTGCCTCCAGCCTTTTCCAGATTTTTGCCTACCTTAGCTTTAACGATGATCCAAAATCTATCTATTATTCCCAATGCTATGTAAGAAATGTAAAGTAGCTGAACTTTTAAAAAAAAACTATATTCAGGGTAGAAATGTCAGCAGACATGTGAAAGGAGCAGATGGTGAAGAAGTGCTTTGGCCACGGGCATTCTCACACAGAGACCACCCCTAATGAGGCATTTAGCAACACCCAGGTGCCCTGTAGAGTACTCTATTATCAGAGCCCTCCATCTCCACAGGACAGAGTGCATTAGCACGGCTATTTGTCTTTATTCCCTGACCACAGGCACTGACCTGGCAGAACAACATAGGTAATTGTTTCTAGCTCTCAAGACATTGGTTGTTTTTCTTGGCCAACAGTCAATCATCTTTTTTTAACCTTGCATTTAAGCAAGCATGTAACTCCCCTGTGAGTCTGTGCGAGTTCACGTCTCACAAGGGGAAATACAGGACAGCCAGCAGGCCACACTGTTTGTGTTTTCACTAAACACAAACTGTAAAGCATATACAAGGAGCATTAAAGTTGATCTGCTGGCTATAACTCCAGTTATAGATGGCAGTAAGGAGGAAACACAAGACTGTTAAAATACAGACGACTACTGCTCTTTTTCTTTACGTTTTGGCACTGCTATAAACTGTAAATTTTAGAGAAAGGGCAATTTATTTCATGCTCTATAACAAGCTGAAAGACTTATAAAAACAAAGTAAAAGAGCCCTGTCAGCTCTCCGTCTTCAAGAAAGTAGTAATACTGATCGGAAAGATCCGACATTGATGTCTTCTAACTCCTGTCTAAAGTACTTTTCCTTCATAACGTTAACACAACAAACGCTCTCACTCTTTTCAACTGTTGCCAGAGATAAAGTAAATATGAAACTTGATCATTGCAATGATGTAAGATTATTCTGGACTGAGATGAAAAACTTCAACCTACACACTATTACACTAAAGCTTGCTGGCAACTTTTATTGTATCACTTACTTTTCTGTAATTTGTTTACCCAAGTCATAAAGTAAACATCAAGGCAGCAAGCTGTGATTCATTTTAGATTTTAACCGCAAACATTAGCCCACCTTATCAGAGTGAAACACCACATCTATCAGCACAGCATGTGTATCTCTTGGGAAATTACATATCACTCCAAAAAAATGATTGCAAAATAAATTGCCAAAATATCCCCTTACTCACTAAATGTAATCACCCAAACACAGTGATACAGACAGAGATGGGCTTTGAAGTTAGAAACACAGCAGTAAATTAGCCCTGAATAATGAATGAGCGCATAGTACAAAACATGTTAGGTAAGGATATCTGATACCTCTCCATGGACAAGAACATGCATCATTTGATCCCTTGCCATTAGGAAAGTCTGTATTTCCTGCAGCCGTTTACCTGCTAATAAATCCAATAAATCAGAAATCCACAGGCTGTCTGATTACAAAATGCCCCTCGCACAACTAAACAACTCAGACAGTTCACTCCACTGCCCCAGTAAAAGAGTTTATGTGAGAATTTCTCAGAGCGAATCATTCAGGCCCTGCTCTGCGTCACATAAACACATTCACAACACCACATTAAAAATAACAGACATCTCATGACCGTCAGTCTTTGCTTGAAACCCTCTGTGCATGAAATGACTGAGAGGTAATGCCCAGACGAGACGACATTCCAGTGGAATTCCTTCCGTTTTAGAGCTGAAGAGTATGTCTGTGGAGAAAAAACCTAAGACGATGGATAAAATTCCAGCCCTGAGGTTCTGTCTGTCCACGTTTTGTCCAGCCCTGAGCTGTTATTTGAAAACAAGTGGTAAGAGAATACTCTGGGCAACTGCTGGTATGGTAACCAAATACACCCAAGACACATAATGGTGCTTGTGCTGCCTTTGTTAAAGATTCTGTTTATGTTTAATGTTGCAGTTTAATCCTGCAATCTTTGGCAGTGGCAGACGGAGTCCATTGCTCTAAGGCGGTGCCAGCTCAGGTCCGCCAGTCACACTGAGTGAATGGAAAGGTGAGAGAGCAGAGGCGGAGAGTGATACTGGATCTGTGGTTCAACTTCAATAGAGAGGATGGAAACGGAAAAACATGAAGTGGAAACAAAGTTGAGAAGCAGCCATGTAACCGAGACAACTGCATTTGGATAAACATGCTGATAGGTTTGTTGATAAGTGATAACAAAACAAGAAACCCTACACATGCTGACCGGGGCATGACCCGGGCATGCAACTCTGAATGTGTATGAGTGTCCAGCATGTATGAACATATGTGCGTGTGTAAGCTGATACCATCCTGAGGTAGGCAGATGGGAGCAACAGGGCATGAAAACAGTGACTGACAGTTGGAAGTGCTCACGCTTGGCTCCTCATGGCCTGAGGATATAAGGGTACACCTAAGTATGCAATGCAACAACTCCTCTCAAGAGCATTACTGTCTTCTACAAAAATGGGAAGCAGCTCTTTTGTTCTTGCACAGTCCTGGAAGGGCTTTTGTTATGTGGTTATCTCCACACCAGCTCCGCTACACTTCAGTACATACAGAGGAAACACTGAGGCCATGAAGCTGCAGGGCAGGCAGCCGGGCTGTCTGTCTGCAAGCCATTGGCACATAGCCGTTGTAGACTCTACTATACTAACATCACCGCAGTAGTAAAGGTGCCCAAGCTGCTTTGTCTGTGTGCACTGAAGGATTCTGGAAACATGACCATATAAGGCTAGGCTGGTGCGCAGCGTGGCTGTGAGCGTGTTTTAATAACACTTTCCACCAAAAAACCTGTCGAGTTTTAAGAAAGAACTCTTTCAGTTTTTTGGTTTCATCACCATCCAGGAAAAGCCTCGGCATGAACAGCATGACGTTGTCACAGAGTGCAGGAATGGTGCTGTAGGCCATTCAAAACACAGCTGAATATTGTTGCTGTGATTTTTAAAGTAATGTCGGATCAGTCCAGACATGCAATCCAGAACAGCAGTGAAGGAAAGCACACAGGAGGTTGAGGGTGAGCACAGCATGAGTTTAAAGTGATTGATGTTATGAATGAAGACCCTTCAGCCAGCGTCACATTGTAACTTATTATATAATTCATTTTCCCAATTATACCAGAGCTCTCACAGAAATGAGACTAGTCACTTTTCAGAAGTCCCTTCAAAGTTCTTAAAGATCACAAGCACATCACAGCAGTCCTTAGCCTGCCCCATCCCCAGTTGCTGTGTGTACAGCAGTCTGCATTAAGTATGCCTGGCAGACACCACTTCAGTGACGTAACGATTGGACTGTGTTTAAAGAAGAAAATCAGACAAGATTTTCTGAGTTGTCTTTCTGTGGCCCGGAGCAGAAATCATTTATTTACCTCAGTCATGCTGATCGAAAGCCCTGAAACACTGCCAGAGAAATCAATACCCACACAGCTCCCATCTCTCCCTTTTCTCTCTGCCTCCCTTCGACTGTTTCCTTGCCTCTCTCACACAACACCCCCTCAGCTCAAAGCGCCTTGTAGGGAGTTAGATAAACCTTTAGAAGCGCACTAAGTGGAGAGTGGGTCCTTGAGACTGTTAGATATACACGCAGAGGAAGGATGGTTAAATAGCTGCACCACTCAACCCAAATGACTGTTTTTTGTTCTTATATGCTGCACAGGAAACCACAGAAATACACACATCGCAGTGAGCTCCATAAGTAAAGCAAGTATGTCCACTGCAGAATGTTTAATGTACTGTAGATCCGCAATGTGAATATTTTGGGTCACTGAAAAGGACTTGGCAGCTTAAGTGAACCTATAGTCACATTCAATTTGGGGGTATTTGAAGCCCTCACACTCGCCCCCCTTCTCAAAAACTGTCCAAACACTCCTCACACACATTTGTTACCCTAACATTCAGCCACTCAAGCAACTTGACCAAGCAACATACATCTGTACCTCTGTGGTTGTACAGTGTTGTAATACAGCTCTCAGTGGTGTAGTTATTGATTTGAGATTGCAAATCCAGCTGCATTAAATGGACTGTTTGTATAGATTAATATCACATTAATATGCTTTAAAGCGGAAACACACTGCTGCTGTGACTGTCTGATAAATAACGTGTATTACAAATACTGCTGATTTTTACACGGATTCTCAAAATCTATTGTATGTATGTGAGAAGTTACAGTGGATAATGTTTAAAGTAAATGTTTTTCACCATAAAAACATTTTTGACATTTCTGAGTACGACTGAATTAAAATAACAAGTTAGAATATTGAATTTGATTACTAAATATCACCACAGCTTTTGGATAAATATCAAGTTGGTTCAGCTTGATTTAGCTTTTTGATGTCAAATAAAATCATGCTGGTTATGCTAAATTAATTGCGTTTGTCAGATTAATAAAGACTCATAGGATTGACTCAACAATGCCAGAGTTGGAACTACTTAAAAATATGCATGCAGATTGTTACTTTATTTTTTTTAAGTTAAACCAGTGAACTCTTTTTGACAGCTTGAAACAAGGCTGTTAAATGTTGCTTAAAAGCTGACATGTAGTATTGGTATAATCAGAATCAGCTTTATTGGCCAAGTACATGTGTACATACAGGGAATTTGACTATGGTAGACTTGCTCTCAGTGTATTGACATACTCAAAATTAGACAAGAAAGTGGAATATACAAAAATATACAAACATACAAAAGTTGAAGTTGGAGAAGTGATTGAAAATATCAGCCATCAAAATGTGATGACACATCAACAATAATGGAACATGTGTAAACTTAGAAAACAATGTCTACTAAGGCAAAAAGTCCAAATCTATAAACTGCACTATGTCAAAAACATGAACATGAGGTTATTTAAAACCTGTAAGCATTGATAAATGTCTCTTTCCTCTAATCGGCTGTGGACTCACTTTGATAATTCATATTATTTGGACAAACGTCAAATAACCTCACAACCTCATACTGCTGAGTTTGGATTCAACTGATTCACATTGTCATTATTGCGCGAGTTTCATCTTACCTGCCTGTCCAACTCCGTCTCCTCTCACATGCAACACATGCCCACGCTGTGGACAGCTGCGTCACTCCTTAATTGCCTGGCGCACAGAGAAAAGTAACCAAAAGTACAGACACTTGCGAAACCTCGTCCCGACCAACAGAAAAGTGGATGGATAAACTGAATACTTCCCCCCAAATATTTCCACTCCCCTTAATTGTAGTCAAACGCACACTAGCGCTCTTGAACTCTGGGTGCACTCTATGTGTGTGTGTGTGTGTTGGATGGCTGGTTACTCTGTGGCAGATCGCCCCGGGAAAGACAGACGGTAAACTCCCAATTATGCTGCTGCTGCAGGAGGGAGGGGCCCTCAGCATCTGCACCACTACCAGCCAGAGTTTGGACCCTCAAGTGGTCACTGCACTTCCTCAAATTACAGAAATAACTGCAAAAGTAGAATTATAGGGATATTCTGTAAGACATGAATATAGGGCATTACACATTGGATTGGGTTCTTACAATAATCCATCAAATCCACAGTTGTAAATGTTGTTTAAATGTTGTTTATAAATGGGTTGTCTGCAGATGTTCTGCAGCCGCTTCCAGGAGGTGAGTGGCTGAACTATTGGATGGGTCTTCTTGATAGATTTAAGAGCTACCTAAAAAGGCAAAGCAGGAGTCGTGCTAGGGGAGGATTTTCCACAACCTGGCAACCCAAAAGTTGTTTTAAGGGCTTATCTAAGCATTAACAAATAATTGATTTAACATGAATAAAGTCATTAAATACAGACATTTATGAAGGAGGTCTTATCAAATCCTCTAGGGGGGCACATTTAAATGTATCACAATTAGATGGTTGAATCCTGAACCTCCAACGTACAACATCTGGATTAAAAAAAAAATTGGAACGTGTGAGATGGAACAAATCACATATGCACTGAGAGGTGCAACGATGGTTCAACAAAGACTGACTTTCACCCAAGAGAGCAGTGTTTGCGTCCCGTAAGATTCTCAAGCCAAACCTTGTTCTTTTTTCCTAAACCTAACCACGTGTTTTTGTTGCCTAAACCTAGCCACGTGCTTTTGTTGCCTAAACCTGACCACGTGCTTTTGTTGCCTAAATCTAACCACATGCTTGTATTGCCTAAACCTAACCATTTGCTTTTGTTGCCTAAAACTTACCCGTGCTTTTGTTGCCTAAACCTAACCACGTGCTTTTGTTACCTAAATCTAACCACGTGCTTTTAATGCCTAAACCCAACCATGTGTGTTTGTTGTTGAAGGAAAAAAAACATCAAGCCACGGTGTTGTACTAACATGGTGCCTTTATTTTGAAAGAGACTGCATGTAAACATTAAATTGAATTGAATCTCAGTTACATCTTACCACACTTGAACACTTCACCATACTTGTATTAACCTGGATAGATGTTACAGTAGCTGAAAACTTTGTACAATGATTAAAGTACTATGTACTATGTCAGCTATGTAAAAATTGTATTTCTTGTATAAAATGCTGAAGTTGAAATAAAAAATGATTCAAAATGAAGGAGGTTGTGGAAGTGAAAATGACAGAAATGTGACTGATATCATAAGATACAATGAACTCCTTGACTTGAGTAGCATGGATAAATAATAAGTACAAGGATACTAGAATAGGGTGGAGAGATAAAAAGCCTTGCATGACTTATTTTCTAGCATCAAGTATAGGAGTGACTCAAATGGATTTGATCAGAAAAATGTGTATCATGGCAGGATAATCCGATAATTAAGTTTATGATATGTTAGCATGCATGTCCAGTCAAGGCCTAATGCTGATCATCTTTCTAAACCTGGTGTTTGCTCCTCTGGGGATTTCCTCGGGTACTAGTGAGAGGAAGGAGCAGCTGTATTTGGCCTCTACGCTGCAGATCTTACTGGGCGGGATGCCTTGGCCGCGTGTCTTTTAGACGGGAGCGTGCAGTCCCAATCCCCCGGTTGATTTTCAAGTAAACATTGATTTCTTTGGCACACTCATAGATGTACACACAGACGTGAGTCAGTCCAAACCCACATCTTTTTTTTCCCTTCAGCAGAAGTTGTCAAAGGGGTAGAGCCAAGTGCACACAGAGGTCACATTCATTTAAGATGAGAGCTGTAATGTTGGACTCAGAAAAGAAAGTTGCAGTGTGTCCCACTCATAAAGTGAGATGGGATAAGTTTGCTGCTCTGAGTCTGGGTGTGTATCTGCAGCAGATGTGACTGGGTCCCGGTTACCTAAGAGGATTAGGTTGAAGGTTAACAGGTTAAAACAGTGTCCTCCCTCCCTGTAGGGAGGTTCACTGTCAGGGTGTGCACTTCCTCAGGACAACTCCTACACACACACACACACACACACACACATACACACACACACACACACACACACACACACACACACACACACACACATACACACAAACACACAGAAAAACCATTAGTGATGAGAAGCACTGACGACATAACCTGTGTGAAACACCACATACTGTCCATCCCATCCCTGCCCATTCTCAGGAGAGTTTTACTTAACATTTTGTGTGTGTGTGTGTGTGTGTGTGTGTGTGTGTGTGTGTGTGTGTGTGTGTGTGTGCATGCATGCTCCTGTACCATTTACCATTATGAGGACCAAATTTCCATACAAATAAAACCAAAAATTTGACAATTTTCATTCTGGGATTTGGGCCAAGGGGCGTACAGGACAAACAGGAATACATTTCACAAGCTACAGTCACATGATAAACAATTTGCAAAGGCCAGTACTATGAGTATTTGCTATGCAGTAGTTTATGCCTTAGATCAGTGGGGTCCGAGGACCCCCAGGGGTCACTGAGGGAGTTGCAGGGGGTCCCTAGAAAAAGGACCAATATTGTATTTCCACAATTTAATTCACTATAGGAGTGAGTCCAGTGTGAGTGATGCAGGATATATATTTCAGCATCGAATCGACACCATACCTACGGTGTAAGCTCTGCATCAACGTAGAGCTTACACCGTACCCTACGCTGTAGACTGACGCGCTTCTCGCCAGAAATGTAACTGCACATTGTGGCGACGCAGACCTCCTGTTTATTATTGTAATTTGAAACCATTTCCCTCAGTGGAAACAAAGCTTTTATTTTTTAAAATTCATTTCACAAACACTAAATTGTGAAGACAATACAGCCTCCACAAAATAGCATTTTAAGTCTTGTGTATGGTTTATCATTCAGGGATTTATACTTCGGGATTCATCCTGGCTTCATAAGAGCAGAGGAAATCTCCGCTCGTCGCCAAGCTAATTTATACAATGTAAAATGCCATAGCCTTGTGCTAATAACATTAGCATGTGCTATTCATTTGGAAAACATGTTTACTATGGCAGTTGTTTTGTTAGTAGACCTTATGAGCTGTAATGAAGCCGAATTTTGTACCGTCACCTTTGTTAAATGTTGCTTCGTATGAGTAGAGGAAAAGTCCACTAGCCACTAGGCTAATTTATACAATGTAAAATGCTATAGATTTGTGCTAAAACGTTAGCATGGGGAAAATGTGTCCAGGAAAAGACGAGTGCTTTGTCTATGAATGAGTTATAATGAAGGTGATTTGTGTACTTGTGTTTGAAATTGTCGATATGTTTAAAGTTTGTTTTGGCTGTGTTTTAAATCAACTAAACTTTATAACACTTCACAGAAACCCCACTGCTGACGAGTGTTTTGGAGGTGTAACTGCAGCAGACACCATCGCACATGTATAAATGCTCATAATGGTATAGGCCAAGTGTGTAGGCTACGGCGTAGGCTCTGCATAGAGCTGATGCACAAGTTTTGCTTCACAGTCATTAGAGTAACTATTCTGATCATAGGTTTCACCTCCTCCATGGTTATCTCCTCAACTGTAGTTGACAGCTATAGAATTCTGGTCTTCATCAGAGAATATTTTTATATCCAACGACCAAAATCTTTTCAGATGAAGCAAATTCCTATTCTTAATGTGATATCTAACAATTTAGGGGTCCTTGATATAAAAAGGTTGATAACCATGGCCTTAAATAGTAGTAGAGAGGTGACAGAAAATGAGGAAAAGTGATGTCACCAGTTGGATTCAAACTGGCAATGCTGCAATCCATGGTCAGCACCTCATCCCCTAAGAAACAGCATCACTCCAAAATGCCCAAATGTTGCTATGCGACTGTTCGTAGCCCCCTTGTATGATTTAAGAATTGTCTAAAAAAAATTCCTTGTCTCAAACAAGAGAGTGATGCTGACAGCATTGTGTGTCCTCTTTCTGTTGCAAATTAAATGAGAAACTGTTTTTAGTCAGTAGGTACAGAGGATTTTGGCAACGTTCCCAGAACAGCTGCCACGTTATTTGAAAATCAGGAGCAAAGACCAACGACAGCACAGCAAGTGGTCCATTCGTCCAATTAGGGGCAGTGGCAATTAAACAACGTCTCAGTGAGGGACAAAACTGTTGATCATCTAGTGTTCAGCCTCCTTGAAGAGAATTTTGTCCGAAGCAAACATCTGCTGAGCCCTGACATACTAAATTAAAGAGACTCACAGTAAAAGGAAAATTCATTCTGATTCATTTTAGTGTTCGGGGAGACAATAAAAATATAATTTTATCTATAGTAAAGTGAATTTTCAGTTTATAGATAGAAAAAAAGTAAGAGTGTTGGTGTGTACAACTCACACACACACACACGCAGTCATGCACATACATACACACATTCAATAATTGTTTCTCCCCACTATGTACACAATGGAAGCTTGTTTTGTGTCTCTTTTATCCCTGTCCCTTGATATATGGAGTGTGAGTGAACTTAGGGGATTTGGCAATGCAAGACATGATAAGGCAAACCCAAAGAATAGCACCATAATCCCTAGTCAACTATACAATGTTGTTATCCAGTTGATCCTCCATTAAGGAGGATCAACTGCTCACTCTGGATGAGGTGGGAAGCTTCAGAAATGTGAGATCAGCAGTTAGTGGTTTTCAGAAGAATATACCATCTTGGATAGTGCTGATGATTCTCCTGCACAATTGTGATGGTACTGTAAACAAGAGAAGATCATGGAAATTGGAGGTGGGAGAATAAGTTATCTGAAGTCACAGAGAAGCAGAAATTTCTCTACAAGGATGTGAAATCTCTCATTCGAAGGGATTAACTCTAAACAAATTGGAGACACTTTCACTGGTACATTATGTGTTTGGGATATGTAAGTGGCCAATACATCACTTCACAGTGTTTGGTCCATATTCCCTGTCTCATCATCTTAAAGTTTTGCTTAAGCACTTGGCAGCTGGGAAAACATTGAAGGTTAAGTTATAGTCTGCAGTAGGCTGAATGCTCTCTGAAATGAGGCGAGAGTGCAGAAATTCTTATAAACTTGGGCATTAATGTTCCATTAGTAGGTTTCCAGTCTTCAGTTGTTTAGAGAAGGAAACAGTCTTCTTACATGCTTGTGGTATACATGTGGGAGAGGGGGATATTAGGGTACAGAATGCATTGCAATCTGTGAGTAATTTCTTACAGTAATCGTGAAGATCTCCAGCAAGAGGGCAGTCAGCCAGCCCTGGTCACCCAGGGAGCCTCTACTCTGCTTGGGACGCACGAACACATGCACACATGCAGGCCTCCGAGCTTTAGTGCCAATAGACTTGAACTGATTAACTAATCTTGATTACATGAGCTGCCACCGAGCTCGTAGTGCTCTAACTACAACTGGAGCAGAGCTAATTATCAATGATTGTTACTTATCAATGATTAGGGATAAGGATCATTAATTAGATCTCAACCAGACATGTCAACAAGCATGGAAAGATTTCGGGTGTCTCCAGGAAATTTAAGTATACAGAAGTGCAGCAGATACACACAAAGCATAAATGGTGATTAATAAAAATGGGTGTCTCTTACTTGCGTAGGAGTGGTAAATAGATTGTTAAGCGCCTCACTGACTGAGGACACTTTCAGCATATGCACCCACATAGACAGTCCACCCTAAGCTTCTCCTCCTGTGATTACCCGATAGGTAACCATAAAACTCTTTAATGTACCGTGAAAGTGATGAATGACAGTGAACACAATAAAACTAAATGGCCAACATTCAAACAGTTGTCAGCATACATCCAGGTTATGGCTGTAATGGGATGACATCAACAGTACAGTATATATCACACGAGGAGCGGCTGTTTTTCACACTATGGTTGTCAGTTTTGTAACTTATAGATCCTGTACTGTAACTGCCTCCCTGTGGTGTGTACTGGAGCTGGTAAAATGAGGTGATTTCACTGTACAACATAAATTTAGAGGTGCTCATATCCTCTGCTTCTTTGAAATGCTCAATTTAACACACAAAAGTAGCTGCAGAAATAAAAATAAAAAAACTGTTAAATACATTTAGCGATATTTTAACTTTAACAGTTTTGAGATGTTTCTTCCTTATAAAGTATTTGTATTTTGTGAGACTACTGCAAGACATTTCAGAGGAACATTTGTGATGGGATGATCTTTGAAACCTTTATCTGACAGTTGCATTTACCTGTCAGATAGTTTTATTGCTGAAACTATCAGATAGTAAGTAGGTAGACTTTATACCACCTGAACTATCTACAACATAGGTACACGTAACTGTATTGCTATGTTTACTCAAGTAAAAGATTTATGTACATGTTTAATATAGCTGCAACCCACTGTCATTCCCAGGTCGTCACATACCTACGCTTTGTGACGCCCCTGATATCTCAAAGCGATGCAGAGGGCATCCTTTAGTGTACTTATCTAACACATGGTTAATGCTGTGACACAATCATGCTTAGGTCCAGGCAACAAAACTACTCAGTTAGGTTCTTAGAAATGATCATGTTTTGGCTTAAAATAAATATGTTTGTTCCATTCTGTTACGCGACGTCACGTCACATCATGTCCAAACCCTGTTCTGTTTTTTCTAAACCTAACTAACCACATGCTTTTGCTGCCTAAACCCAACCACGTGCATTAGTTGTTGGAGGAGAAAAAAGTCAATTCGCAGTGTTGTACTGACGTGGTGTGTTTATTTTGAAAGAGACTGTATGTAAACTGTAAATTTCCTGTGAAAACAGAAATGTGTTTTGAAAGAAGACAATGCATGTAACAGACAAAACTTGACACGGCACCCCAGAACGTCAACAACCAACGCACCCAGGGTACCTTTCACGTCGTATCTGGAAATGGGAAATCCATGGCCAAACGTTCATATGTGTCGAGGTCGGAGTGACAAAGTGTCGGAACAGGCTTTTCAGTCACTTCTGGGAAGGCACATGTGCTGCAGCACCCATTAACACATCGCTTATTTTCCTCCTGTAACTTCCCATAAAGCCTTCCTCACACCTCAGTAGTTTTGTTACTTTTAAACAACCACTGGTTCTCAGGCGTAAAAATTCATTTTCAGTGCAGCCACTCCACTGAGTGTTCTCTCTTCCTCCAATACACACACAGTGACCCAAACAAAACACCAACAGACTGCGTTTCCCAGACTAAACGAGAGGCAAACAATCACGGCTTCAAACACCACAGCCACGTAGTCTAAACAATAAACCCACAGCCCAATTAAATGTATTTCCCAAATACACACACGCGCTTCAACACACACATTTCAGAATTCACCGAACCATAGTGCCGAAGGTAAACACTAAACACACATTAGACTGCAACTGTAGCAAAAACAGCCAGAGAGGTAGAAACTGAGCACACGTTTAGAAAATAACTTTTCCTCTCAGTCTCCATTTTGTTTATTTATATTCTGAGTTTGTTAGTGATTGTCAAGTGTCTGAGCGTGGGGTTATTTATTTATTTTTCAGCAGGAACATACAGTTTTGTGGCTTTGAGAGCAACAACCGCAACAGTAGGAGAGAAGTGACCTGAAAGTGGAAACAGGTGGGATGTACAGCAGCTGGGAGAAGAGAAGGTGTGAGACACCAAGAGATATGTTACTGCATGAAAGAAATACAAAAAAAAGAGGAATTTAAAAATAAATAAATAAATGAAAATCTAACATTAATGCACAAAAATGTAGTTACCCAAGAGTGAAATGAAACATGCTGCAAAAAGGTAATTTCCTGTTGAATGCAGTCATGAATAAATCTTCATCTTTAAGTTATTTTAGAGGGGAAGTTGTTGGGAAATACAAAAAGACAGAAAAGCACCTGTGACTTGTTAGGTATTTTCTTTATTTCTTTTGTTGCATGGATTCTCTCTGTGCTGGATACCAGCTGGTGAGCAGGGTGTTGTCGTCCATAGCAGTTGAAGAAGCATGTTGATTCTGTATCTGGAATGATTCTGTGCTGGAAAAAACCAAAGGGAAACCACAAATATTTCACTCAGGTAGTGAAGAGCTGCCAATATCAGCATCACTTTCTATTAAGCATTTATCTTTTCTCTGCAGGAGAGAGGAGGAAAGTACCGATTATAAGGCAGGGAGTGTCTGTCCTAGGAAATGGATGGCTGTTATCTTGCCATAACTTGTAAAAATGAATGTTATTCTAAGAAAAATTAGGAGCAAAAACAGGCGTAACAGAAATTCAAACTCAAGGATCACTGATGCAAGTTAGAGGTTCATATCCTACAGAACAGACAGTGGATCTTGGGGATTTTTTTTAACCTTAACAGTACCTCTTCTATGATTCCAACCTGTCAAAGACAGGTACTTTCCTTCATGTCAAATCCAGACGAACTATGTAAAACTGTCCATTTTTTTTGGCATGGTATCCAGACTAAATAATGGAGCTGACGTCTGTCTGAGATCTTGATAGGCCTTCACATTCCTCTGAAATAAACATCTGCGGAGCTCATCGGATAAGCCAATAGCTCTTCTTAGGAGGAGAAGGAGGCAGAAGGAGAGACTGATAGAGGGATGGAGTGTAAATTAGGCCTTCAGGGGAGGAGGCTGACATACAGCCTCAGATGGTCTGCAAGTCTTTGAACAAAACACATTTAACAACATCCTCCCCTGTGTAGTTTGCAAGTACATGTGTGTGTCTGCGTGATGCGGCACAGCTGTGCTATGTGTCGTTTTATCAGGGAGACCTCTCCTCCCTCGATCAGCTGTTCCCACTGTGTAAAATAAATCCAAAACGTGCAGTAATGGTTCAAACGCGGGAGGTTTCCAGTTGCTGATCTCGTTATCTTTCACTGCTAAGTGTTTAACAAAGATGATAGCCAACACATCTTGTAACTCTTTTCACTTCTTCTATGGGGTGGAAATTGGAAAGAATAACAAACAAGTATGAAAGTGAATCAGATCCAGATATAACAAGACAGCATGAAAGCAGACCCACTCAAAGCTCTCAGTGAATAGGCTTGACACCATTATGTTATTCGCTGGCCAGGGAGAGGGTCAGATGTTGGCAGCGGGGAAAGGAAATGGAGACAGGAGGCATGTGCGCTCAACTTCCTGTCGGAAGGCTTAATTGTTATGTGCCAGTGGGGATGGTGAAGTTTTTTCGGAGCTCATTTTCTCTCTCTCATATTCACCTTCCCTCTCTCTACTTCCACAAGCTTTTTTTTAGTGCTACATTGTTGACATGTGATTCATATCTACACCTCCAGCCCATCAAATAGAGGGGGTAGGAAAGATAGAGAAGGCTCAAGGGGAGACAGAGGACTGCAGATAGAAACATAGCAAAGACTGTGGCCCAACTTGGCTGAATTCACTGCAGCGTTCTCACAGCTTATCAAACATCACAGTTCACTCAGTCAGGGTGGAAGAGGGTGGGGGGAATAGGGGTTGGGGGTGGGGGCTCGTCCCCTGAGGTGGTCCCACATTCACAAACATTGAGACAGGTCGCCTTTAAAGATGGAGTCAAGATTTGACATGCCAGAGTAAACAGTGTCTGCAGGTCTGATTCCAGCGAATCCAGTGCGGCAACCCTAGAAGAAAAAAAAAGAACCACATTTCATTGTTACTAAAAGCTAAGAGGGCAGCATTTTTAACTTGGCTCTTTGGAAAGGACATGTCCGTGCTCAATCAATACCTTCTCTGGTTATTTACAGTATAAGTGTGGCTCTACATGTACTCTTTTTTTAGTGTGTGTGGGGGGGGTGCAGGGCTGCAATGGGAGTATGTGTTTCAGTGTGTCAGCTCTCTGCATACCCTAAATGAATCATTTTAAATCACTGCCGCATCCTGTGCTGGCTTCAGCTTGTAATTGTGGTCACTCAAGCATAAAGAGCAAGAGGAGAGCAAGAGAGAAAGGGGAGGACAGAGGAGAAAAAGAACAAAATAGAAAGAGAGATGGATTCTACGATAACATCACTGCTCTCACTGAAGTACTGTAAATGTGCAGGTTTGGAGACCATCAGCATGCCAATGACCTTGCTCGGTTTTGTGAAGTATTACCCTCTTTTTTATCTCTGCTGTCTCTGTGGTTGAATCCTGTCAACAAACACTAGAAACTATGTGATTTTCTTAACATTATCGAGCACCAAAGTTCCTCTGTTCCAGCCCGCCATCCCTTTACGGGAAGTTAGAAGAGACATAGCCAAAGTTGGTCTATATGATCAAATTACTGATACAGCATCAACTCTGCTGTTACTTCTAATCTTCTTTACCGCACCACTGGCTCCCCCATTCAGCCAGTAATTATTGGGCTTGCATTTCTGCACCTATTCATTATAACAATGGAATGCATTGACATGACTTTCATTAGGTCTCAGTGGTACGTATTGACGATAATGTGCGTGCCAGCGGAGCGTGACCTCCATATCCCAAAAGTCTACCTCAGGTGTGTTTTTAATCTAATGCTTCACTTTGGGGAACACTCAGTGTTGATGTCTGGTGCTGGCAGGCCTGTTGGAAGCCATAAATCACTCTATTACAGTATTTCGAACAATTGAGAACAATTAAGAGCAGTTAAGCACCCAATTACCAACACATTCTGATTACTGTGGAACCTCAGCATCGTTACAGAGAAGTTCAATGCTAATATGGTCACAATACGGGCTGAGGTCATTCAGTAAGTCACTTGCTTCCACTATAAACCTAAGATTTAACTGACCAATTTAGATTTAATTGGAAACAATTTGCAGTAGTTAGGAGTTTCAATAAAGGTAAGGCCACTTATAGAGTGGTTCGGCAGGGGCCCGTGATGGAGCCATATAACAAAGTTCTGGGTGGAAGGGGGCAAAACCCCAGGGTGTGGGCAAGGTGGGAGACATGAGTCATTCCAGGTATGTGTGTATCTGTAAGTATTTGTGTACAGACATTTGTAATAAGGCCCTTAGAGAGAGTCTTGTGCGGCACCTGACTGGCTGAATGGGCCAGACTGAGCCATAAAAACACCTTCACCTCCATTAGGCCATAATGAGTGCTGTGTCAGGCTGCTGGATACTGCACTCTGGCTGCTACCACACGGCTCAAGCCTTCACCGGAGAGGAAATGAGGAGTGATTGGTACAATGACTCACTGTGAAGTAAAAGTGGCACTGGGACAAGCCAGGGATATATGCTAGAAGTAGTGGCAGGGTTTCCATCCAACGTGATGCTTATTAACCTGCAGGGTGTTGGTGCTGAAACAGGAAGCAACTTGTAGCCTGTGCGTCTGTGTGCGTGGCTGCGTGTGGGACCGATAAAAGTAGCAGCTCAATGTGTTAAATATGGAATTTCACTCTCAGGCACCATTCTCTCCATCGCTCCGTGTAAGCACACCTCCCTCTTCAACACTGTCACAGGCTGGTAACACCTAATTGTGTCATGCAACAATAATCTCAAACGGCTGATTGCATGAATACAGATGCAGTACTGTGTGGAAGCACAAAGAAAATATGTGGTGTGAATAAACCTGAACAGCTGAAGCCTCGGCACCGCCAACATGCAACACGAGATATGGAATCAAACTTCATGTTATTTACATGGCATGGCAAATTTTTAGAGGTTACTTGTGGCTTGTTTTTAATCATATAATTGCAATCCTGATGCATTAATACATTTCTGTAAGTGAAGACTGGGTGTGTGTTGGCAGGACTTGGGGCACTAAAGCTGCCTGCCTTTGACACCCTTAACAAGAGAAATGGGCAATAAATAGAGAAGAAAGAGGAGGAGAGGAGAGAAAAGGGTAAAGCAGTGATAAAGTTTGGAAAATGAAACCCTTTATCTGCTTTTCATTTGCAGTAATGGTCATTAGCTCCGTTTGTGCTGGCTTGCAGTGAATTTTTAACCTTTCAAATCAGGGGGTCATTCTTTAGAATCACCGGTTTAGAAGGAGCCGGTTATAAATCTAAAGGGTTTTATTTTTTTCCACATGGGATCGCTCATTAGATTGGAGCAGTGCAACTGAAACCAATACCATATGGTTGTAAACGGAAGAAACTCAATTAGCAGGCTAACAGGGTCATTTGAGGGCATTGGGTTTCAAGTGAGAGATGGACAGACAGAGAAGAGGAAGCTACATATGGTGTCGGACCAAAACATTCGAAGGTAGGTCTCTGCGTGTGTTTATTATCTGATTCTCAGGAAAAAATTAGACACAAAATGCCAATAAGTAAAGCAGCTTTAAACATTTATACCTGTTAGGATGAACATATTTAGCTGACAGACATTTTAGCAAACAGACTCATCCACTTTCTTGCTGAGATAGGTTGTCAATTCTCTCGGAGTGACAGCTTACCGGCTCTGAACCATAATTGGGAAAATGCTGGCTTAACATTAATTCAGCTTGGCTCATTATTAGCTGGAAAGTAGCCTCTAGCGGTCCAGGCCACTCTGTAGAGGAAAGGATGGCGAGGTGTTCAGGTGCCGTTCACCAACAATGGCATTATTGCAGTCTTCACCACAAAACAAGAAACATGGCCATGGAAACATGGCTCTCATGAGGTTAAACAGTAACCCTAAGCTTATCTAGACACTTAATTCTATTGCTATTATCTCTCTCTCCATTGAGCAACTTTCTTTATACATCCATGGTCTGGCTGTAGCCTCATATTTAGCATACAGGTATTTGAGTGCTACTGTTTTTCTTAAAGTCTCAGCAAGAAAGTGAATAAGCGTATTTCCCCTATTGTCAAACTGTTTCATTATATTACCTTAAGTTTTTCAAACAGTTTAACAATCCCTGGAGGTAAAATGAATTGCAAAGTTGTATTCTCTCATCTTTGCCCCCTCAAGTAAAAGATAGTCCCCTTAAGCCCATCCATTTCTCTGGCCTCGACCCAGACCTTAACCTCAAACCCCAACAAACAACTGGTGGCTTTCCTCCAGCCCTCTCTCTAAGCCAGACCACCTGGAAAACTGTCTCTAGTCTCTGGCCTAGCGTCTACCTGTTTGAAGAGCCCAGCATGAATCATGACCTCACTCTGGTGAGTTAATCACATCACAAAAAGCAGTGATCCTCGCAGGAAGCAAGACTTAAAAACCAGGAAGTTCAGACAGAGGGATAGCCCGAGGCTGGTAATCAATCACGAACTGTCTGGCGTGAGGTCACCTGCATGTGTTTGTTGGTGAGTGTGTGCTTAAATCATTCATTGTTTCTAACATAGTATATAGAGGTCTCACATAATGTCTGACTTTGGGAAGTGCTGCTACATAAGAAATGACCTTTGTGGAAACAGAAAATGGGATGTGACATTTAGCCTACGTTACCACGACAACCCCCATCTCAGTTTTGGTTTCACTGAAATTTGGACCCATCCTGACAGGAAACCTCATCATGAATGACATGCAGTAACAGGAAAAAAATACATATTTTGCTGTGATCCCTCCAGCTGAGATTATTATTGTGAAATGACCTTCATCGCAGTAGTTTGTGAATTCAGTATGACCCATTGTTTCCAAGGTTACACAATGGCAGTGTCCAATTACTGACAACAATAGGGTAAGAGCGCTGATGTTGTCCCAGCTTCACAACCTTTTCTCCCTCTGACTGTGGAACAGATAAAATGTTTGTATTTCATTTAAATATTGTTTTGTGTCTTCTTTGACATTGAGCTCTGTTAGTTTTGATTTTTTTTTATACTACCTACCTACTTTTTACCTCTTAAAAGTCCAGTGTGGAGGATTTAGGGGGATATACTGGCAGAAATAGAATATAATATGTTTTTAAAAGTTTAAGATCACTCAAAAATAAGAATTGTGTTTTTGTTCCATTAGAATAAACTGCGTATATCTACAAATGAAGTCAAACACTGGCTGTATAGAGAGGCCATTCACGTTTTTGCTTTGGCCACCATAGTTCTCCTACACACTTGGCACACAGCAGAAGTTTCAGTTGGTTGCAATCTGAACCCTCACCAGATGCCACCAAAGTCTACACACTAGACCTGTAAGTTTCAAATATATCGCTATAAATGTATTATAGAGATGACCATTCATTCACTTGCCGTAACTGCATATCCTGTTGGGGGTTTGCGGAGGGGCTGGAGCCTATCCCAGCTGGCATTGGGCGAAAGGTGGAGTACACCCTGGACAGATTGCCAGACTATCACAGGGCTGATATAGAGACAGTCAACCATTCACACTCACATTCACATCTATCCTTCACACTAGACCTGTAAGTTTCAAATGTTTTGCTATACATACATTTTTAGAGATGATCGTTCATTTTTATTATCAAAACGGATTGTGTGTTGTGGCCACTTGATTCATGTCTGATTGACAAAGATCGTGTCACCTAACACTTGATTTCTCACTTACCCTTACACATTTTATTCTAACAGGAGCCTGTGTGTTCACGTTTATCATTCACAGTAAAACTGGAGCAGACTTCTTCAATCTCACAATCCCTCAGGGCAGAACAGAAGAACACAGGCTGTCAGCAAAGAGGAAAACAACACATCCTGGGGCCCGTGGCATGTGTCGTTAGTTAGGATTGAAATAGATTCATTCCCTCTGCTGACGGTCTGCAAGATCAGATTTTTTGGCTACACAGCAGTAATAAATCACATTAATACGGAATGTATTTCATTTGATTAGCTTCCTGCCCTCATGTGCGCACACACACACACTACACACAGATGCTCTCATACACATGCAGGGAAACATGCTTGCATTTTTCAGGGAACAGCTCTGGAAATTATTACAGTGTTCATGTTAAGTCATATGCAGCTTGATACAGCACACCTGTTCCTCTGACACATCGACTAAATGAAAGAACAGGGCAGGTCTGTAAATGAACACTCTCCTGCTGTTTATTACTTTGCTCTCAAGTACCCTAACCCTCTGCCTGCCTTTCCGTCCCTCTCTTTAAGCTGTTTTTGTCAGGCTCTTCTAATGGATTTAGCTGGTAGCTGTGGTTAATGTACCGTGTCATCATATGTGACACATCCTCCTTTCATCATACCTCTTTACCGTACTGCAAATGTGTGTACATTATGTGTTTTAGTGTGATAGAATCCAAGCCGTGGAGCAGATTGTTTTCATAGCTTCTCCATTACCGTCAGCTCTCGTACAGGTCTGAGGAGTGTAGGACATGCTGTCAATTCAACTGTCCAAAATACAGTGAATGTATAAGACACATAGCCTTTTCATACACTTATTATGTCCATGCCCTAAAAGCCATCTTGTCACAACAGATGTGTCAGTGAAACGTCAACAAAGTCACATATACTGCATGAACATGTATTATTTGTGCTGTTAGAAGTTGTTCCAGCATAAAAACTACATCTTAGACTCACTGGAATAGTTACCACTAACTTATTAGTATGTTAAAACAATTCGGTTACAGCCAGCAGAGGGTTAGGCTGCCCTCTTGAAAGCGCAACAGATCATTCAAAATCTGGACAATCAGACTCAAACACAACCTTTTCCCTACAGCAATAAGGTCTTTAATAGAATTCAGATACTCAGGATGAATCATCTTTTTTTATCAATATAATCACTACACTAAATGTGCAATATTCACAAACAATAATACCACACAATATGTGCAATATTCAGAAACTTTCTATGGGTAGTTTTTACACATATTTATTGTTTATCATTTACTATTGTGTGGATTGGATGGTTGGGTGTATGGAGGATATGATTTTTAAATGTCAGCACCTTGCAGGAGTAGCACTCGTAATTTTGTTATGTTTTCTAATGACACAATGACAATAAAAAGCACTCTGGTTCTTAACAAGGAGAATGAATTGGATTAAACAGCTAGCCTGGATCTGTCCAAAACTAACAAGATCCTCCTAACAGCACCTAAAGCTTTGCTTTTTAAAGGTTCTGTGTGTAGGATTTGGTAGGATTTGATAATATATGAAAATATGAATTATTGTGTTTTTGTGAGCCATTTATATCTACATAGGAAACGCAGGTCCTTGTCTACGGAGATCGCCACGCCATGCTGCACTGCCATGTTTCTACAGTAGGCCAGAACGCCAAAACCAAACACTGGCTCTAGATAGAGCCATTTGTGGTTTCAGTCGGCCACAGTTGTTAGCAGCCTTTTCATGATGAGCAGGATCGGGAAACACTTATTTTTAATGTGAAACTGCTTTATTCAGTGTTTTTACTGATTCAAATCATGAGGTCGGTTTGTTTTGGAGAGGAGGAAACCTCTGCGGATAATTAGGCAAAAACAAATCTCGAACATCTGGACATCTTAAGTTATCAGAGAAAAAAGGTGAGCACACATAAGCAGGTGTGTGGCTAGCTGCTCATCACTAACATGTCAAACAGCGTTGGAGAAACTCTTATTAATAACATGAAACTGCTTTAGTCAGTGTTTTTTGTCTCACAAACAAGATGTAATGTGTTCATTAGTGAACTTTACAGATGCTGGTATGCAGATTTTGTTGACTGTGAACAGAGCACATGAGTGTATGTCTCAAAATGGAAAACTGACAATTTAAATTGAAAAAATATTAAAACGCAGAATGATGTTATTTTGGCTGCACCATAACATAATTAGTAACTTTGTAAAAATCTGGTGGACTCGTGCAGTTTGGACCACAATTTAAAATGTCAGGAATTGTGCTTTGATATAAAACTGAGAACCTGCAACTCCGTACTTTCTTGTGGCTTTGGCGTATTCATTTTTAACACCACCTTTGCAGCTGCAGCACACTTTGTCCTGGTGCATTGTTCTTTTTGTCAAAGCCTTGAAGTCATGAAAAACAGCTGTTTGCCATTTGTCCTGGCTACAGTATAAACCGTGGGCCACCTTGCTTTCGATGCGGTCATTTTCTGTCGACTACATCTGTTCTGCTTTCTTAAGATTGAGCCATAAAAGTAAAATATCAGTTTTGATAACAGTATTATCAAGATTGTGGTTTGTAATATCTTCCTGTTAAAAGCTGAAAACAGCCATCGGGTGAAGCTCTTTTATGAGCCATTACTGGATGTACAGTACAAAGAAAACTGTAGTTATGGTTGATGCCTTTAGGGGTGCTATTGAGGAGGAGCACTTGAATGATTCAGGGGCCCCAAGCTGGACATGCCAAGGATTATAGATTTCTATTGTGTTAGTGCTGTCCTTGGGCTGTTGACAAAATCCCTGAGCTGCACCCCTGCTGACTTTAGCTGCAGCAATTTTGTAGACTCTGTCAATGAATGTCAATGTTGTAAACCCATTTTCATGGACTCACACTCCTTTTTAGACCAGTGAATTTTATTAATACCTTTAAAAGGAAATGGTCTGCTGACTGCCTTTCCCAAAGAGCTGACACAGTCCCTCTGGGCCCGGGGAGTGACTGGAAGGAATGAAAGGACAGATGGAGCCAGAAAGAACTGAGACCTTTTGATGTGAGTTTAGTGATAGAGCTTCGGGTTGATGTGTTTGATGTCTATGAGCTGGGCTGAACCTGTCAGGTCAAACAGTCAAACTCAGAGCACGCACCTGGAGCACTGTAAAGTAGAAATTTTTATCAAAGGATGCTCAACAAAGTCCACATACTCTAATCAGTTTTCTGAAAAAGTTTATCTTCAGAAGTATGATGCATTAAAGCCGCAAGCAGCATTTATCGGGGTCCAAGCAGATTGTAAGCACTTGCTTGTTTCTTTTTTATCTGACAAGAAGCAAAACATTCATTGATGCGTTCAGCGAAAATATGTTTTGCTTGACTACATTTGTATTGAATTTCTTTTTCATTCAAGAACTGGACTGCATCCCATGTCTCTTCATTTATACACAAATCTTTGAAAAGCGTCAAAAGTTATCCTGGAAAATGTAAAGAGTCAGACCACCTGCAGAAAGACGGGACAGGACTTGAACTTTAAGCCATTGCATTACAAGTTAAACACCTTACCACTCAACTGCCAAGAAAACAGCTGATTGTTATGGGTCATGGTAACTTGTGACAGGATGAATTATTAATTTGCTTGAGTTGTATATATTGGATATTTGAGATTTGTCAAAGGAGATTGGGAATTTAGAAAATAATAAAGTAGTAGAGGATATAGCACATCAACTTGTAAACCACAAGCATTCACGGCAGATGGGCAGAAACAGGAGATCTACCAGGTGCAGAGAGTTTCCTGATGACCTCTTCAACCCCGCTCACCAGCTCCAAGGCCAGGAAGCCAAACCAGGCTCAGACGCAGGAGGCAGAGAGGGGAGGTCACAAAACTTGAGATATTCAACAATTTAACATTTGGGGGATACAGTCCTGAACAAACATCATACATCATTCTGCTGGTGTACTGTCAAAGACTTCACTGAAAGTTACTTAGAACACGGGGTACTTGCCAGTGTGGAGATTCAAATCTTAAACCTCTGCGTCCCCTAGCAAATGACTTACTCACTGCGCCCCAAGACACGACTCCTTATACACCTTCTGACAACTTGAGGTGATGATGTCACATGTGCAAAACTATTTTTTGTTTTGTCTTTTTACTATTAAAGCACTTACAACAGTTTTATGTAATAAAATTCTAAAAAAGATCTCACATCATTCAGCTGGTTTCAGGTGTATTGTCAAATGTTGGTGATGTTTGGTTAAATGAGATGATACAGAATATGCTGTGCATACAGAATAAATTACAACAAGTTATCGATTATCACTGCGGGCTCACTGTTAGACCAATCTGAACACCATTTGAAACGTGATAAGAATGTCTGTGTCCATTTTGGGAGCATTTGAATGAAGACTTGCTGAGATATAAATGTTAATGACTAAAAATGTAGAGTGACAGACCTCTGGATAAACTGTAGGTTGCAGTGAGGTAAAGTTTTGTCACAATTCAGTGGATGTGCTGAAAAATGTTCAGCTCTGTTGGACATACTGTTGATTTATTATGATTTTAGAAGTTTGGAATGTGAAATGTATTGAAATTTATATTTGTTGTAACACGCCAAGCACTCTTTAAGCAGTAATTTCCAAATTTTATGCATCAACTAAGACATAATCAAAGAGGGTGCACACAGAATTTTGTATGAATCCCTGTTGGGGCAGTAGTGGCTCATTTCCAAGGGACTTAGGTTGGAAACCTGAAGGTCGCCGGCTTAAGTCTCCATCCAGACCAAATACAGAGTGTGGACTGGTAGCTGAAGAGATGCCACTTTGCTTCCTGGGCACTGCTGAGGTACCTTTGAGCAAGGCACTGAAACTCCACCTGGGGCGCCTGTCCATGAGCACCCCCCCTCCCGCTCTGACATCTCTCCTAATGCATGTATAAGTCCTGTTTGTGCATGTGTGTATTTTGGGCCTGTGTGTATATGACAACAGAGTGAAAAAAAATTGAATCTCCCCTCAGGGCTTTATAAAAATATGTCTTCTTCTGAATATGAGATTTAAACCTTTCAAATTCATGGCGCCCTCTATTGGCAGAATGTTCCAACGCCGCTTAGCAAAGTTCGAACAAGCGTCCACACATACATTACGTTTTGTTACAATTGCTTTTGCCTACTTTGATTTATTAGTATTTATCTAACATTGAACTTGAAGACATGTGTGTGAAAATACACAACTTCAGAGATTTGCGAGATTAATATGGTGAAAGAATTTTGACTCTAAGCCCAGCCAAAGTCAAGATAATTGTAAAAACATAATCTTGATTGTTACAGCACCACCTTGAGGTCAATGAATGCCATTTTTTGTGCCTGAGTCGTGGGTGGAACATACAACCCACCTACCACCTAAAACCTACCGTATGATTTTCACTGCACAAACACTTAACCAGAGAAGAAGAAGAAGAAGAAGAATCTGAGCAAAAACAATCAGGCTCCAGCAGCAGTCACTGCTCGGACCTCTGAATATGTTTTGTTGTCCAAAGTCAACCTTCTGTAACATTCTTTCTAAATGCAGATCAAGCGTTTTAACAACATCTCTTATCTCAAGATGAAAGAAAAGTTGAAGACACCTGACTCTTTGTAAACTCTTAGAAAAGAGTCAATGAAAACAGAAACAGCAGCAGTAAGTCAACTTTATCTCCCTTTGTTTTCTCTCCCTGTGGAAATCTAGAAGAGGGTTCACTTCCTTTGTACAGTGTTTTTGCAACAGAGTCTTATTGAAAGTGTTTCTATCACACAAGGATATTCTAAAGTCTAAACCTGCTCTTTTCTTAACATGTATATTGTATTTGTCATTTATAAGTTGTATAAATTTACTCATTATTTTTGATGACCCAGGGCTCAAAACTGTGCAGAAACCGCAGTTAAAGTCATGCTGCTTTGTTATTTTTTACTTCCAGATGTTTACTTCAGTATAGAGGTTTTCTGTTTTTGATACAGAGACGCATTGATGTTTTTTAAGAGCACGCAAAGTGTGCTCACGAAGGGTAAAGGACTGTAAAAAACCTGCTTTTGTGGTAGCTATAAAAGAGTCTAAGCAAAGCTTCTCTGACAGTAAAACAGTGGGACTCTCTATATAGAGCACTCACACACACACATACCTATACATGCACACACACACACAGACATACAGATTCAAAGACTCCCCTGATGATGCCCCAATTAAGCTCTACCACATGGAAACCATTGAGTGTGAAATTGAAAACAGGGACAGGGACGCCATTATAATGTCAGTGCTCTAACTTCGTAATGGCAGTTCGGCACAAGATCAGATAGTTCTCGTGCAGGCGGCCCGGCTCAAATCAAGATCTCTGACACTTGTGGAGAGATGAATCAGTATTTTCTCTGCCTGTGAGCTGATGCTGATAGATGTGACATGAAGAAATCCTCATCATCTTGTGTGAGATATACAGTATTAATGTTCAGGACAGTTCAGTAATGAAGCTGCTGCAGAACTTATTCCTGGCAATACAATATGTGATGCTTGAACAAAGAGGCAATTACCCTTAAAATGCTCCAAACAGCGCAGCTTAAGTTCAAGTGGTTGATATATATAAGCAAAAGAAGCTGTCTCTGCGCCACAGTTGCAGTAGTAATTAACCACAGATACCACTGTTTGGAGTAAAAAAAGGGAGCCTGAAATTAATTGAACAAATAATTACAGTCAGGAAAAAGACTGAAGAGCATTTTCTAATGAGCTCTTTGACAAAATCAATGAAGGGTTACAAGCTCGGGCACTGAGAAACAGAAATAAACAGAGTAAAGAAGTGTGTCTCCTGGGTTTCAATAAGGGTCATAGCTCATCATTTTGCAGAAGTTCAGCACCCTTGGGACACACAAATAAAGAAATGTTCCTTTTTCTCCCAGTTTAATGTAAAAACAAAGCTCAGGCATACAAGCTTATTGTCTGTGATCAAATAATAGTACTGTACTAATAATATTATGCCGTACCAAATCTACATAATAATCATATACAGTAGAGTAGATGATGCATAATGAATGAACCCTTTCATCCTTTATATTCCCTTTTCCTACTGTTTTCCTACTGTTGTTAATCTAAGGCTCTTGGCTTTGGAGATGTTATTCCTCTCCGCAGCCTTAAGGCTCCAAAAACAGAGCAGCAGCAAATTTCCATCCTCTCCTCCACTCCCCTCTCTCCCGTGCCCAGGTTACAAGGGGGATCAGAGGGGTTGGTTGCAGCTCCAGGGGTCAGATCATCTCCTGGGCTCTGGTCTTTAAAGAATTCCCAGGAAAACCACAACTTTCCCCCTCTTTTAACCCTCCTTCCCCTCGTTTGTCATGGAGCCACTCCGCTGACAGCAGACCCACTGTCAGCTGTGTGACCCTCTCCACGCAGAAGGTGCTGTGCTGTATGTTCACATCTCTGCACCTCAGACCCACTGTTTCCCAGGTACTATCTTTTTATTATCTGACCCAAGTTCACACTGTCATCACAAAGTTACTTAGGCGCCAAAACTGTTACCCCTTCCTGTACACCACCCTTTAGGAGTCAAGCGAAGGGATGGACTGAGAGAGACAGTGTTGTCTGCTGGGATTCATAAGAACTCTGAGGCTGAGGCACTGATATACCGATCTGTCATCTCTTTCTGTCTTCTTCTATTCCATCTGCAGGTCTGCTCCCTGTAGGGGTTGTGACGTGCCTCCTAATGCGTATTTAACGTCTCGTCTGCCCTGTCACCACGTAGTTAGGATGATGTCTGCCCTGCTGTCCTGCAGGACGCACTGTGGTTTTGATGACAGTGGAACCACTGCTGTAAGCTCCGCTGAGGCCTGAAAAGCTCTGTATCTGTCTGCCTTTTTATCCCTCCATTCATCCTGTGCCTCCATCCCACCATCCCTTCTCTCCTGGGGTTTGTGTCCCCCCCCCCCCCCCCCCTTTGTCACAGCTTGTCCTGTCATTACTCACACTGGCTATCCGATGACAGGAGAGCAGAGAAGACAGAAAAATGTTTGTGTGTGTGTATGTGTGTGTGTGTACGCTCAGCATCTTATTACATCGTAATCAGTAGTGTAGCAGCCAACAGCAGGGAGCAAATCACATTAAGATAATTGGGAAACACTTCATGTTGGACAGCTGGGGTTGTGCTGGATTGATTAAATAAATTTGATGTCACAGAGGAAAACCAGCCTTCCCAGAGCTTGTGACACTGAGTGTGTGTGTGCGTGCGTGCATGTGCATACATGCAGTGATAAAAGACACGAGAGAGGAAGATGTAGTGACACAACACAAAGGTTTATTGGCTCGCCAGTGAAAAAACACAAAGCAGATTCAACGCTGAGCTGCTGGAGAGAAAGGCTCGCGCACCCTTTGGGAGCAAAATGCTTAAACTGAGAAATAAGCGGTGCTATTGTCTATCATCAGCACAGGTTGTCATCTACATACACAACACTCAAGCCTTATAATGCTCCCCGGTGACCACTAGATGTCACTATTATCTGTGTGTTAAATCTCACTTTGACTGCCTTGCTGACATGTTTGGCTCACGCTGATAACAGTTACCTAATTTGCTTCACAGCATTACACAGTTGTTTTCAAAGCAGTTCCCTTAAGTAAACTTTTGTCAAAATGACAAATTATTTGAATGGCTACAAAGCAGCTGATTATTTTGGCATGTCTGCAAACACCCCTCATAAAGTCATGAGGAATGTGTTGTAGGAATAAATGTAATAAATGTGCAACTTGTGTTGTTAATATTTCTTCTTGAAGGTCACCTCAACTCTACTGGCATAAGGACATATTGGCTTGAACTAAGATTATGCAAATGAGCTGCAAGTAATCAAAGTTCAAGCTGAATTGTTTAAGAGTTCATTGAACTGGAATAAAAAGATGTGGAGGAAATTACTTCAGTTTGTCATCGCTGTGGCAAATTAGGCAAGGACTGAATAAATGGATTAGCAAAAATATGTGTGCTTGGTGGGTGTGTGTGTGTGTTGGAGGGAGAATATGTGTGTGTGTGTTATGCAGGTTGTGCATGTGCATTTGTGTGAGCGCACTTTATTTCATCCATACACAGTTACACACATGTATGTTTTCGTATCCGCATTGGAGACGAGATACCAGGATACACAACATTGCTTCCATCTTTTTAATGGCGTTCATCCTACTCCTCCCTGTGTTGTCATGGTGATGTGTCCCTTCCCAACCTTTTTTTAGATAGGTATGCAGGGTTTGTTCCTCCTTTGCAATCTGACACACATACAGCAGAGCTACCATGAACATAAACCGTATTACAGACTCATTGAAAAAGTAGTCGCGCAGTGTTGTGGACAGAAAATTCTAAACTTACTTATCCTCAATTCACGGGGACAAGCTAAACTTATACCCAGGCTCATGATAGACCTAATGTTAAACCTAAACAAACCTTGAAGGGATTTGAATTTTAAAATGACATTTCCCTTTGAGTTATTTTGAGTAATGTAGGCTTTCCTCACTCAAATTTCTTTTTAATTTGAACCGTCCTCTTTTATAAATCCACCTTGCTCCACCCCCTGAGGTGCAACTTAACAGCGCAGAACTCTGATTGCCAGGCATTAGTAATCGATTAAGAGGAGAAGCGAGAAGACTTGGCCGCTGCCAAAACTTTAAACACCCAACTGATCTTATTTAGATTTAGTCAAGCGGAGGAGATGGGAGAAAAGAGAGGTGTGGATAGACAGGCTTGACTGTCTTATCTGCAGCCTGTGGTCACATCCGCTTTTCACACCTTCTGTTCTATCTTCTGCCCACACAAACACGCAAGCACACACAGGCACACACAGGTACACGAAGACACACACACTTAAAGACATGGTGGCTAATAGAAACGTCGCTGGATGATTAATTATCACTTGTATTGGAGATGATTTAGCCCAGTTAATATATTTACCGAAGCAATGGGTTGTCATCAGCATCCCCCTGTAAAACTCGGCTCGCGCGATTGTGACACTGATTTGTTCATTATTGGTGCAGACAAAAGAAAAGTGATTATACCAGTGTTAGTATGTGCAAAATTTAACACACCTGTAGCCACACCATTATCCCCATCTGCAGCCCGTTTCCTATTTTCCAATTTGCCGTTGTCTGCACCTAAACAAAGCCTTTGTTCCACACAGATACACACAGCCACATTCAGCGAAAGCCCTTAGCACATTATTATCAAGGCAGACAAAACAAACCATTTTCCTGTATGAGTGGTTTTCTATTACATTTGAACAGGAAGCAAATTAGGGTGAGGAGACTGTTGCTGATGAGAAGTGTGTGTCTGGATGCCAGGTGCGGTGGAGAGCTCGTTTTGCATATCAGAGAAGTGCTATTATGAGTAGAGCCATGCATACTCTGCATTAGTGGATGTAATGACCGAATGAGGGGCGACTAAATGAGGGGTTACCGTACACACACACACACACAAACACACAGGTACTCATGCAGATAGACACTGGCACACACACACACTAACAGCAAACTCAAACACACTCAGTCGTCTACTGTATGTGCTGAGTGCAGGGTCATCATCAGTAATGGAGCAGACTATGGGAGCGAAAGCGACAGCGGCGGATCCACATCTCCATAAAACCTGTTCTCTCCTCGCAGCCTCCATACATATTCAGACTGGCCGACTGAAGCCGTGCCACGTCGTTAGCAAATGAAAAGTAGTTTAGCATGAGAATGAGCCCAGGGGTCACAGGAAGAGAGATGCGCGGACACAGAACAAATTCCACCCGGCCTGTAATTGGCCCAAGAGAAAAAAAAAGGGAGGAAGGGGAGGGCGAGGCAACGGGGAACATTTATTTTATGAGCATCAGATCTACAGTGCTGCCTGTATCTGTATCTCCATTTTTGTGAGGAACATCTGTTTGCATAATAGAGCTATTGTTATTAGACTGAGCCATCTGATATTGAAATCACAGTGGCATTGGTTAGCGAGGTTCCATATTCAGGTAGGTGATACATTTGCATCAGCAAGGGTTATGAGCTCTGATTTGACACAATGCCACACGACGGCGGCACCTCGTAGTTCAAAACATCTGATATGTTTTTGTGAGGATTGCAAACTAGCTATACTTTGGAAACTTTAGAGGAAACACTCTGACAACGGTAACTTTGAGAGCAGCTGGCAGCCTGCTGTTGGCAGAGATTCATTAAGGCTGGTTTGACATCTTCTGCTTTGCACTGAGTCCTCCACATCCGTCCCACAGCACAGCGCATCCACAACATCTCCACATTACACTTGTTGACTGTGACCTGCCTCCTGTCAACAAACTTTTGTTGTAATCGAGACTTCTGCGGTTTACAGACTTTATGAATCACATCCGCTGAAGGACAGGGAAATTCTTAAAGTTCGGTGAAGGTTAGGCAAGTAAAACTGAAATGCTAACAAGACAGAAGTTTCTCGCATAGGTGTTGCACCTTGCCCTACAAGTCACCCATTTCAATTTTACTGGTAGCCTTGATCAAGATAACGTTGTGCGACAGTCTTTTATGCTTGCAGCAACACTACAAAAGTATTTTTGTGTTAGCAGAAGTGATGACTGTGCCTTGCGACACTTATCTGTTGAAAATGTGTCCTTTCTGGGACAGTCTGGTGGCTCACTGGGTAGCCATTAAAGCGTCCTACCGTAGCCATGGGCTGATTATGAGACAATGGGCCCCTGGGCACAGATATGCAAAAGGTCCCACTACCTCTCCTGCACAGAAGCGAGACACACAGACTTTTGTTGTGCTGCATGTCTTTGCAGTCTTATGCATCTTTTTGTGGTTTAGTGTCTCCTTACAACAGAATGGAATATAATAGAAAGCCAATGTTTTGTTGTTATACAAGGGCAACAAAATTAGTTGTGCTACTCCTGGTCAGTGCAATTGATGCAAACAGTAAGACAAATTAAGACAACAAGCACTCATTCAATAAATATGAAGCTAAACTAAATACTATAAAAGCATGGTTGTGCATAAAAGGGGGGATTTTACCTTTAAAAACATGTGTATTGCTCTTAAAATTATAGTATATTGCATTTAAAAGCTGAGAGTTTAAGGGTTGAGTGCTCAGTAGATGATGGTAATTCTCTATGGTTTGTCTGTGTTGCTGGAGTTCAGAGTTCTGATGGACCTGGCCTTGTGTATCTCTTTAGCCCTGTTTACACCGAGCAGTACGATACAGTTCAGTTCAGTACACATTTTTTCCGTTCTACTATGAAAAGTTGTGGATGGTACCAATGGAACTGTTCCTTACCGTCCCCATTTTTGGTCACCCTTATGTTCGGGTATATAGCACACAGATCTGATACTAAAAGGTGGAGCTGTGAACACTGCAATCCATTCATTGGTCAATAGCGAACGGTCACTTTGCTCGGGGCAAAGTTGTGGCTGGTTTTGGGGCTTATGCAACCACTGTTCATACCATGGAGAGTTTGACATATATTAGTAAACTGTAACTATAAAATGAAAGGATGTTTTGCTGCCTCTTGAAGTAATGGAGAAAAAAATAATTTAATTTACTGGGTCGATGGCCAGGTGGAACGTTAACTTGTAATGTTACTCAATGCATGAGTTCACAACGTGAATCCATCAGCACACCTTAAATTTCACTGACAACTTTGACCATTCCATTAGTTTTTATATGACATACACTTTTAGTAATGAGTGGATCTTTATATATGTTAATTTCAACCAGGATGGCATATATCCCAATCCTCACTTGAAGTAAGAAAAAGCGTAGCTGGCATCATTCCTGTGGGCTCCGGCAACACTAAACCCCCGAGCTTGCCTTAGAAGGACTAAACTGCACAAACCTGCTATTTTTAATATCCCATGGAGATACACTGTCCCTGCAGCCTGTTTTATTTTGTTTTGTTAATCTATCGTTCTGTGGACAATAGATAAGGCACAGACTTCCATCTGTGTCACTGGTAATGAGGAAATACTGGACGTGCTTGACGGAGCAGTGAGTGACAACAACTCTGCCCACTTTTAAGAGTACTGTTTGTGGTGGAAAGGCAAGGGTCTAGGTACCACGTCTGAAGGGTTTCTATTGGTTCCAAAGGTACCACACCAAAAGTGTTTGGTTATAACAGGGCTTTTGAGGTAATTTTGTGTCTTTTTTGGTCATTTCTGTCTCTTTGTGGCTGTTTTGCCCTTCTTTGTAGTGTGTAGTGTCTCTTTGCAGTTCTTTTGCATCACTTTATGGTCTTTTTGAGTTTCCTCTCGCTCAGTATGTGTTAATTTCAGTTACATTTTGCAGGTGAAAGCCAAGTAGATCCACTCAGTAACCCATCCATGACCTTAGCGGCCCAGGTCCGAGTCTGGCCCAGGGCCCCTTTGCTGCAGGTCCTCTCCTCTTTCTCCCCCCTTTCATATCTCTCCCTCTCACTATCAATAAAGCATAAAGAATGCCCAAAAATCAAAGTAAATGTGTCATTTCTTTTAAAAGAATCACTTCAGGAAATACACTTATTTGCTTTCTTGCTGAGAGTTAAATGAAGAAGATCGATCCCGCTCTCATGTGTGTCCATTAAATATGAATCAAGTGGTTAGCTTAGGTTAGCATAAAAACTGGAAACGGGGCAAAAAAAATCTGCCTACCAGCGCCTCTAAAGCTCACTAATTAACACGTTGTATTTTGTTTGTAGAATCCATACAAAAGTCCCCGAGGTCACTCCCTCACTGCCACGACTGTTAGCTGTTTTAATGGTATTAATGTGTGTTCACCCAAGAAACACTGATGCATGATCTTTTCTGAATATTGAAGAGCAGACAATGATGTGTGCAAGCACTGCTCACTCGGAGGGTTTTGTGAAATTCTTCTTGGCAAACCGACCTTATGAGCCACTGCCACTGGAGGCTCAGCCTCCCCTGTCCTGCTTTTGAAAACTCACCGGAGCAAAATATTGATTTGCTGGCAAGATTAAGTTCAGCCCAGATGTTCAGTTTACTGTTGGCTGGATAGTGCAGGGCAGAACAGGACCAGGACCCGATCAGTAATCAAGATCAACACCAGTCTGAACCAATTTACACCACCTTAGAGAACCTGGCATGCTTCACTGCTCAAACCCCCACCCCTCCCTCGCTCACTCACTTTCTTTGTCTTTCGCTGTCCTTCTCTCTCCCCCAGTCTTTTCTTTTTTTTATATGTAATCTCTCTGGCCCAAGTTGTCCACGGAGCAGAAAGTCATTAAGTGCTGGAGAGGCGACAGCGCAGTGATGGTTCAGCCTGAGAGAACACAGTCTACCTGAGCAGGCCTGACCACGGCTGCACACGGATTAGCTCATTACAGGTCGTACACTTACTCTCCTTGTGCAAAAGCAGCGAGGGAGTCCAAAGGGCAGCCAGACGATGTTCTCAATGGGACCTTTTTATTTGCAAATCAGTCTGATTCTTTTCTTCTTTTCTTTTCTTGGTTGCTTGTACTTCTTTGTTGAGGCATCAATGGAGTGATTCATTTTATTACACAGAAGTAAGCCTCAAAGTGTACTGCTCTATGTCCCCATGTACCTACGCCTACACACACATACGCACACACAAACACACAGGTTTTAATATTTATCTCAATTCAAGTCACAAACCAAGGAAACATACAAAATCGTGTCCCAACCCCCCCAAACTTTGCCCTGTCAAGCTTTATTGATGATGCAGAAAAACACTTTTGCATACTAAAGGCCAAACAACCATCGCAGTTGACGTCTGAAATTTCATGCTATGTGTGTGTGTGTGTGTGTGTCTGTCTGTGTGTGTATACCTCATTAGGCCCACAGCGGAGGATAGTAGCCTGGCCAATTACACCGAATTCTTCTTCTCTTCCCTCTCCTTCCATCCCCTCTCTCTCACTCTCTTTGCCTCCATCCTTCCCCAACCTCCCCAAACAAACACGGCCATTTGCATATTGCTTAATGGATTGCAAATCATCCGACCCCCCAAAATGAGCTTAATTGAGGTAATGCATCATATTGTCGGCTGATTTTAGAAGGATAATCATTTTTGATGTCATTTTCAAACATTTTGCCTTTCCTTACTCATTTGTTTACACTGAGCAAAGGGTCTTTGAAGGATTGGAGTTAATGCTACAATGCAGTTTGAGCTTTGTGTCGCAGGATATGATTTGTTTCGGCCCAGATTTTGTGTATTTCCTATTTAGACTGCGTAATCCTGTTTTTCAGGTTCGAAAACTTTAGATACGTGGCAGCATTACTCTGCCACCTACAGACATGCATGTGGAAAGACATGCCTTATGGACACTGATGTAGCTCAAAGTGTGGGACCAGTGGCCCTCAGGGTCTTGAACACAGGTTAAGGCATGTATAGCTGGAAACCAGTTGGCAAAAACAAGTGGTGCTAATCTGCTCTAGAGGGGAGTGTTGATACTGGGAGACAGAGCAACTGGGAGAAGCACCATGTCACACTACAACCTCTGATGTTTGTGTGTGTGTGTGTGTGTGTGTGTGTGTGTAGTGGGGGTGTGCAATGAGATGGCCAATGGAGACCCTGAGAGAGCAGGTTCCCATGACCCGTATAGTCCAATAGGAGGTCTCTTCAACTTGTAAAGACACCACTCTGCCAGTGAGCACACACACATAATCACACAATCATTTACGTACAAGCGCACACACACATACACGCACACGCACACACACACACACACACACACACACACATGCAATGTGACCACACACAGACCAGTTTCAGTCAATCCAATCAGATCTCAGGCTAATTTGGCAAACAGCATCCTCTCTATCTCTGCTCCCTTTTCATGCTGCTCCTGAAGATTTCATCTGTCCCTGAGAGAATTCCCAGGCTTACTCATCTGCACTGCTCAAATTTAACACACACACACACACAGACACACACATAGAGAGAGATAGAGAGAAAATATACACAGGCATTCATCAAGCTTCGAACAATAAAAGGCAAAAAACCCACCAGTTTGACTCAAATGCAAACAAGTGTCTGACATAATCATCCACCAAATCTTCAACGCTCAGCGAAATAAAGTTCAAAGAAACTTTTTAAGATACGTTACACGTCTGGACAGCAGAATCTTTGACAGAGAAGCTGTCTAGTCTGAAATCTTCTGAGGTTATCATCTGAAATGATGTGAATATTTATGAGCCGAGAGGAATGAGACACAGTCATATCTAAAATATGAATTTCCTAATCAGAGCTAATAAATATTTGACTTGTGGAGTCTATCGTGCAGATTAATAGATATTCAGGGCTAAATTCTTAATGTGAAGCAGGCCATACAGTATAGTTCCCCATTAGGACCCAAGTCATCTTTGTCACTTAGTGATGACGTCGTTGCCTGACCATATCATTTCAGACTCATCCCATTTCTGTCAAAAATAATCCTGGACAGCTCTTGTGTTATACTCTTCATATCAGAATCCACCAAGGTTATTGATTAGTGACTTGTGAATCGAGGCTTTTGAGGATGTTGCAGTGACCTGTTATGAACTTTGGGACAGATTTTTTATCTGTATCCTAGTCCAGTGTTGTCTGGGATGCAGTAACGTTTCCTTGTATGCATCCATTCCTCTGTGTATCTCTGTGATGAATGATGCGGCAGCCTCTTACCTTCATCTGACCATCTGTCACCTTGTTACTTCACCATGGTCAGAATTTTAACAGTCCCCTTAGCGTCTGCAGGTCAGCAGAGGAAAGGAGAAGAGAGATAACAGAAAACAAGAGATAATCAAGATTTTATCCCTTTGTCATTTTAAATTGTGTAAAATCCTTCAGGGTGCTCTAATCGATATTTTGATAGGATAGATAAAATGACAATGTGCAATTTGAAAAGCGTTATGCTGTGTTCACACAATGAGCGACACAGCAACAGGCTATAAGTCATTTTCAATGGAAGTTGGTGACATGAAGCTACAAACTGACACCCAACACTTGTTGCTGAGAATGGGCGTGACACGTTACAAATTAAAGCTGGTCTAAGCTTTTTTTTTTTAGCGCTCCAATGACTTAGTTAGCTGATGCTATGCTAGCTCTATGTATATTGCAGTGCACATGTGGATGCAAGTGGGTGGTGAAATGTGGTGTTAAAATGGGGCTCAGACATTGATCAAAAGCATAGATATTTTTGTGACCAAATACAAACTTTAGATGTATCCAGTCAAGGTGCTTTTTTGGCAAATAGAAGACACACACAAGCTCGCGAGAGCTTAAGCAACACTTCAACAGCGAGTTGGCAGTAATGTAGCTGGTAAGAATTTTCCTAGTCGACCAACAGTCATCATTTAGGGCCATAGGTCGACTAGTTGCCCACATGTTACGATATTAATTTAATTATTAAATGATATATTTTGGGCAGGGCAACACAATGGTTTGAGTTCAAGGTGCGAGAAAGAATAGTATCAGTAACATTGTTAACACTGTGCTACATTACAGAGAAATACAAACCGTACTAATGAACCTTCATTAATATAGGCCTATATTTTATCTACAAGTGCACGTCACACACTGAGCGAGCCGCCTGTTAATGACGCTGTCGGCAAAGCAGTAACGATTGTGCTAAGTGGCTAATGGGCATGTAGCTACTTACATGTTTCAGATGATACGTCATGTTTGTAGTCAATGAACAGGCAAATGTTTGCCTGCAGAGTTTCCATATCACCTTGGGTTCGTCTTTCACCTTCTCAAAATGATCCCACAATTTGGATTTCTTTCCCAACATGTTATTAACTAGCCTGTGTAATACCAGCCCTGTAAATCAGGGGCTGTACACATGCCGTCTTTACCCGCCTGGAAAACACAAGGTCAAACACTGGGCGCTACTCTTGTGTTTTTTCTGTGCCAGCTTTCAAGAGCACGGTGGCAGCTTGCATCTGAGGTTGCTAGGCAACCTTAACAAGCAACATATAGCCTATTTACCTGAAATCCTGAGTGCAGAGCTGATCTTCTTCCAGGTGCTGTTTAGATGTGCGTAGGCCTATCGTCCATGGGACAGATGTAAAGCTCTGAGTGGCCCTGCACTAAAATGATCGACAGTTCCATGTTTATCAAACTGAATATTTACAGAGGAAGGGAAAGATATCTGTCAGCTGTGATTGGTTTGTAATGTGACTCCTGTCTGACTGCTGAGCGTGGCCTCTTCCTGTGTCTGTCCTTTCAAATTAAATTCCCACATGGTCCGGTCATATAGGTTTTGATTTATTTTGACAAGGCACAGCTCCTAATAGAGTTTCATGTTTGTGTTTTTTTTCTGCAACTAAGCAATGAAATCTTGCAGATTAATGAATGACATTTCTGGTTGACTAACATTCGGTCGACTCTTAGGGGGCAGTCCTCCTGATAACACAACCACACTGTATGCTCCAAGACAAAATGTCAGACAGACAAAGTTAGCAGCTAACATAATGGAGCATTTAGCAGATGAAGACACATTTCCCTCAGAAGTTGATGAAGACCAAAACAGAGCTTAAAGGGGAGTGAATACTGGACTTACATTCCCCAAGTGGCAGCAAACACAACCCCACATGAATGCGAATGTTGCTCTGTGTCTGCTGAACGTGCAAACAGCAGCTACATTCACTTTACGTATAAGTGTGTTAAGAGGTTGATGTTGTGTGCAACTTGTTTCTCCCACACCCAAGCGGCTAAAAACTCAAGTTAATGCAGGTTTCACATCAATAAGCTCTAAATGTAACATTACTGTATCTGGTTTCTATTGAGGGTTCTCAGTTTTAAGCAAACATCATGCTTTAATTCATGCACAAGGATGGCAGATGCAGAAATGAACACACAAGATAACATTTTTTGTTTCTTGGGTTTTGGGAATGGCCTGTAGTACAAGATCCATGCACTGCAGAGGATTAAAAACCAAATCTGCAACAAAGAAAAAGGCCATTCGGGACTGCCAATATGCAAAATGACAGTGAGCTGTAGTAAAGCATTTTGAATCCCTGTAAAAATCATAAGGGTCTCTTGAATGTTCTTATCTCTCAAATAGTATCATATTTACATGAACACATTGGAGGCTGTTCTCTGGCCAAAACAAATGCATTGCAGCTACTTCATATTTTTAAGCCGTATATTTTAACAGCTTTTTATGAGCAGAGAGGGAGGGAGAATAGGAGAGGGGAAACTAAGAAAATGTAGTCAGGAGTATGAAGGAGGGAAAAGAAAGGTACCCAATCTCTTCAGGTCTAACAATAGAAACCCAGAGTCAGAGCCAGAGCCAGAGCGGAGTCGATTTGAATTCCCTCACTGGCTGCCTATAAACAGGACCACATGCTGAGAGTGATAAACCAGTGGATTTATTCATCCACCTCATCTTCACCGCTGTAGACGTCCACATGTTAGCATCTACCTAAGTGAAGGAAACGGCAAAAACCAGAAAAGGAGGAGAGAGACTGATAAAGTAACTCAATTACTCCTTTTGCAGTGTGTGCGTGTGTGTGTGTGTGTGTGTGTGTGTGTGTGTGTGTGTGTGTGTGTATACATGCGTGGGTACATGTATGTCTCACCAGCAACACCAATCGCAGCACAGACTCAAACATGGAGGTAACACAGACTAAAAATAGTGCACACGTATATGCATTGTAATCAGGAAGCCACACGGATGTCATTTTAAAGTGTTTATGCTTGTGTGTGTGTGTAAATGGGATATTGCAGGTCAGACTCGAACACTGGACAATGATGAGACAAGGATTGAATGAAGCATCTTCCCTTTACTGCCTATTTAGTAATCAACACGCTAACCTAGCACTGGATGTATGATTTATATTGATAATATTAAACAGAGAGGGAAAGTTTAATCCTGTACACAAAATTCTACCATCTGGCCATACATCTTTGAGAATTATATACCTTATTGGATGTGCTATGATTTTGCTTAAAGCAATAGTTTGATATTTTCAGAAATATGCCCATTGCTTCCTGGTAGAGATGACAAGACTGATACCTCTTAGATATCTGTTCCCGCCAGTGGACCAGCTTGCTCTCACTGAAAAAATGGTTTATTGTGCAAGCAGCTTATAGAGTGCCCCAAGAATGAGTCCTAAAACCCAGACATAAGTTTGCATTTACCACTCAGGGTTCCCTTGTCTCAGAGTCAATGGGTTTTTGGTTAGATGCTTGAATAAGGTCTGTGGTTAACACAAGCTGAAGAGACTTTCATGTTTAGCTTACAACATAAAAAACCACACCGGGGTGGCTAAATGAGACTACAGTACATCACTGACACATCACTTTTGTGGCGGAATTATGACCATTTCATGATGTTAAGCACATGTTTAAAATTCCAACCATTAGAACAGTGATATTGTTTTAAGAGCTTGAGTGAATGGTTAGCTTACCTTAGCACAAAGATTGAACACAAAAAAAAAAAAAAATGCTTTTCAAAATTATGACACTTAAATCACATGTATGTCAGACCAAAGAGGTTACAATAACAAGAGACGACACTAAGGGTGCTTTCAGACCTAGGGTTAGCTTGCTTTGGTCTGAATCGGGGACTTATTTTGTGACAAAGTTGCATAATTGCCTAGAGTTGGTTTGTGTTTACAAGCGGACCAAATAAAATGCCTTGTGCAAGAAAGCTGTTTTTGATTGGCCTGAATTTCCATGCGGAAAAAATCCAGGAAGTAAACAAAACGTTAAAGAAAAGCACACTTGCAAGATAAATGTGACACTTTCTAATGTCACAATGGAAGGACAACTGCACAGGGTGATTTTAGCGTTGGTCATCATGTGCTATATTGCTTACATCTTTCATTTTAGGCAAACCATACAGTTTGAAAACGAGGTGCAGCTCTAAGTAGAAACCAATGTTTTGATGCATTGGATGTGCCGAATGCAGTACAGGCAGTACAGGAGGAGGCACACATTAATAATCCTCCGGGACTGTAACATGCTCATATTTAACCTGAACAATGCGTAATATGACTGCAGTTGGTTCAGATTGGGGTCAGAACATGTTCTAACCACAAGTGACCGCACCAGAGTTCTTTTGCAACCAGACCGAGACCACCTATTCAAGAAGGTCTTGGTCCAGTTGCTTTATTGTGCACCTAGTTGTGATTGCTGTGTTCACACCTGCCCAAACGCACTTAAAAGGGGAAATGAACTTGAGTTCAATTGAACCAAACCAAGTAGGGCAGGTGTGAAAGCACCCTCACATTCTCTTTGCACAGCAATCACAAGAGGGTGCACTTACTGGCTCCAGTCTCGTCAAACCATAAAACAGACTGAATTATAATTCAAATATTGTAACTCTGATCATATGGTATGAATTATATTAGTTTTTTTCACACCTATACAACACCACCATGAGAGCTTGGTAAAAGAAAACTTATACATCCATAAGATACATCCCTTACATATATTGGGTAAAAGCTACATCGATAACGTACAGTGTCCGTTTGAAATATAACAATCCTCTCAGCTCCTTTAAGCAATTACAAGAAAAAACCAAAACACTAGACAAGTCACGTTGAAGTTCAGCTAGCTACTTGCTTACAGTATTAATATCAACAATGAGATTTTACATGTAAAATACACAACATAATCAGTTTTCACAGCCTGTATCTCACTATCATTATGTCGGTATGATGTGCCATGCACAGAACTGATAAAAGATCATTATTTAGTATGGACAGGGAGTGGAGAAAAACTTCAATTACCAATCTGAAAACCAAAAGAAAAATAGAAAATTTCTGAAAATCAACTATCAGTAGGTCATTTTTAAGCATTCAGTATGAATTCATTCAGTACTCTTGTGTCATTATATATTAATGCTCTTGTTAAGTTTATTATTATGTGATAAATCTACCAGGAACATCGACGTATATAATCATGAATATTGCAATCTCTCTGATGATAGTTTTGTGTGATTTATTGTTTTTCTTTCTCTCTGATTGTGGAAATAATACCCCTGTTTCTGAAACCTTATCCATATGATTTCAGTGATCTGTGGCAAAATAAACAAAGCAGGATTGATTATTTGAAGGTATTGTTGCAGTAATTGCAAAGAGAGCAACACTAATGTCAGTGTGGCCAAAAGCATGTAAAGAAAGAGAAGGTAAAGCGCTGACATTGAATGACTGCAGTGGCTGTTGTTTACTAGCAGTTTTAAACAGATTAATCACTCTCATCAGTAGAAACACCATATTTTACAAATCTCCGCCCTTCGTTTAGTCCAAAATGGCAGCACCTTAGCTCCAAGGCTGCACGCAGATGTTGCATTAATGACCCAACGGAGTGTTGCCTCTTATCACTGTAAGCTCTTTGGCCAGACATAAATGATAAATTACTGATATTAGCATAGCATAGAATCAGTGTTATGCTGTTAAAAATATCTCTCTACCAAACAAGATAAATAGGGTAGGATAATAAGCTAAATTGTGCTGGAGCTTTGACTTTTTAAATTGATGCATTAGTGGATTAAAATGGAGGTAAAATCACTGACAGTCTTCACATCTATTACAAATGACTTCACCCATTAGTCCCATGTTAATATGGCTTACTTTTGATGTTCAAGCAGGATTACAAACCCTGCACAAGGGTGAGAAGAATATGTGGTAAATTTAGATAAAGAAAGTGCTTGTGCAATACCTTTAACTCTGACACAGTGAAGTCAGCCCTCAATCATGGATCAAGGTTATGCTTTAAGAGCCCCACTGTGCATAAAAGTGCATGCCGCCGTGGGGAAAGTCAATCAGTTGAATATGAGAGTATCTCCCCCTCACCCGAACCTTTTTCATGAACTCAAACTATAGACAGAGCATGACTCATGTTTCCAAATCTGAAGCATAAAATACTGTTGACATTCATCTACAGCAGGAAACAGGATTCTGTATTATTTTTCTTCCTGTATCTGCACATATTTTGACATTTCTTAATAGACGAAGACGAGGCTGCATTCAAAATATTTATGGTAGCACGCAGATGAATTTTGCTGCACATCATCAGCTTACTGGGTGTGTAAAGATAGCAACCTTTTTGCTCACTGCACCATCACGCTGGGAAGAGTAAGTCTAGTAACACTGTTTAAGGTTTCATGTGTACAAAAAGGTATCTTACACACATGCATTTATGTATTCATACACACTCAGAGATACTGACAGGCAGCCTCTGTGAAAGAAAGATTATATACCGTTGTTATCATTCAGACACCATACTGTAACTGTGCATTGCTCTATATGCATAAGGTTTTAGCTTGGCATACTGACAGTGTTGTTTATTTGGAACTGTAGAGTTAAAATACTCAGGGAGCTGCTGTTGCTTCTACCTTGACACAGCTCGAGTGTTCGGCAGAAGTTCAGGCAGTGACAATCAGGAAAGTTAAACTCTTCAGTTAAATTTCTGCTAAATTCAAAGAGTGAGACACTGTAGGAGGGTTACTTAAGTTCAGCTCTGTCTCTGTCTCTCAGCGCTCTCTCTTCCTCCCTCCCTCTCTCTGTTTCATCTGGCAACAAAGCCATCCAACAGTATGCAACACTTGGCTTGGTGCTTCTGCACTTCAAACACACATCACCTATTCCCCGAACATGTGCGCAGGCACAAACGCACAAATGCAAAAGGTACATACAGATGTGCAATAGACACGCGCACGCACGAGCGCCCAGAAATACTCTGACTCCTGTCTAAAAGCTACACCTGTTTGGAAGTATGTCTTCCAGTGAGGCAGGGAACACACTGGTTATCTAATCCCTTCCCAAACTGTGTGGGTGGACAGCTTTAAGAAAAATGTTGTCATGTGTTTGACAGGATGAAATGGTGAGTGGTGGTCAAACGGTCAGGTCACAGTCCCCTGGAAATATTTTTTTGCAGCAGATCTTAAGCTAGAAAGAGCCACAAGAGACACACTACACAGATACAAGAAATACACAAATGGATGTGCGGGCACACACACATTTCAGTGAAGCCTTGACATTCCTGCAGTGTATTCACAGAGCGGAGGGGGCTGAGAGCCATATATTGTGGACAGCAAAAAGATTTTTTTTTTTTTTTTTTTTTTTTGAAAAGACAAAATCAAGGCCAAACACTGGCTTTGATTTATCATGTTATCCACAGAATAGAAAGGCACAGAGATGTTTGTAGGACACTTGTATCATCTGATTTATTTAACTTTCCTGCTCATCAATAGCAGCACAACATAAAAGGTGTTCTTTCAAGAGCAGCAAATCCTATAGCCGCCAGCACCATCCAATGAAATCGAAGTGACACTGAGAATAAATGTGGCTTCCTGTAAATGAAGTTGCACGCTAATTTGCAACTTTGCAGTGAGATGTTCTATTTCTTTGTCGTTTGTGGGACAAAACCCTTCACTCTGTTTAACTGTGATGCAGCAGAGAGGAGGACTTTTGTTAACAGCTTTTATCCCACAGAATAAAAACAAAACATTAAAATCTTTACCAAAGTCATTTGCTAAACATCGTTATTCTATCTATCTATCTATCTATCTATCTATCTATCTATCTATCTATCTATCTATCCATCTATCTATCTATCTGTCCGTCCATCTGTCTGTCTGTCTGTCTGTCTATCTGTCTGTCTACCTACCAATCTGTCTCTCTGCCTGTCTATCTATCTGTCTGTCTGCCCATCTATCTATCTTATCCGTCTATCTATTTTCCTGTTTATTTGTCTGTCTGTTTATGTATCAATCTATATATCTATCTACCTATCTGTCTAGCTGTCTATCTATTTATCTGTCTGTCTGTCTGTCCATCTATCTAATCTGTCTATATATCTATTTACCTGTCTGTCTGTCTATCTATCTATCTATCCATCTATCTGTCTGTCTATCTATCTATCTATCTGTCCATCCGTCCGTCCATCCATCCACCCACCTGCCCATCCGTCCATCCACCCTGTCCATCTGTCTATCTATCTGTCTGTCTGTCTATGTATCTATCAATCTGTCTGTCTGTCCATCTATCTATCTATCTAGCTCTCTCTCTCTCTCTCTCTCTCTCTCTCTCTGTCGATTTTATTCCTGCTAGCTGAAAAAGGTCCATTTGCTGTTTTCAGTCTAAAAATACCAGTAACCCAGCGAGGGCAGGTAGATGTCCATGTATGTGCATGTCCTGAGGTGATGACATGCTATAAATATGACTCATGACTGTATTTTGTCAGAATTATGAAGGCAAATCTGGGATTCTGCAGCTGATACTGCAAACCATTCCTGTTGCTTTACTTAGCAAAACTGAGCAATGTCAGGGTTAGAGCTTTTATCTTCCTTTGGAATATAACGTAGACACACATGTGGGCGCACATGCACGCTCACATGGGCACACACACACACATACAGATCCCTGAAGCACAGCAAGACATGCTATCTAGATTCCACTTTCTGAAGATCAAACTCCTCACGTCTCAAAGACGAGACAGTTCTGCTACCCTGCCCTGTACCCAGCGAGGAGGAGGAAGAAGGTGGGAGTGAAGAACGAGAGCTGGGGCAGAGGCAGGAAGAGGTGAAGGAGAGGTGGGGAAGAGAGGGAGGGAAAGACAAGGTAGTGCTTTTCCGTGAGCACACAAAAAATATATATTTAAGGCCAAAAAGATTCTAGGCAGCCTAGAAATTCAGCTTAAACGTACAGTCAGAGCTGCACATAGCAAATGTATGTAAGTGTGTAGGTTTGTGTGTCTATTGTATACGCAATAGAAACACCTGGAAGACCTCAGTGAACGTGAAGGAGCTTTACATATTGATAAACTACATTTCTGAATCCTGATATTTTAAGATTTATCAGTGCTTCATGCCTTGCAAGCTGCATCTTTGCCTCTGCACTGACAAATATTGATGCTTCATGTGTATTCTATCCAGCCTGCACTTGAGCGTCAGTTTGCCTGTTTCCCCTCAAGCTATAAAGAAACACATGCGCAAACACACACACACCCTCACATGAAGGGTGGCCTGACAGCACAATGAGAAGCTCAGTGTGTAACACCATGATAGCGAACATTCTCCTGAGGGATTTACCACTGAATGTTACAAAACAGATAACAGATAACAGTTCCTTACGACCTATTGATTAGCAATACATGCCCAGAGACATTTGAACACAATTGTAATGTGTAAAATCACATCACTCTCTTCTACCTGCATTGTTTAAACAGCCATGCTCGCAGCTCTAACACACAATAGTGTTTTGAGCTAAATGCTAACATCGGGATGCTAACATGCTGATCTATTGCAGCTGTAAAATATATCAGGCTTTCCATCTTAGTTTAGCATGCATGCTAAAGTTTGCTCATTAGCAGTAAAGAGGAACAGACAGGTTAATCAAAGTCATTAGGATTCATCATCTGGGAACAATTACTGTCAGTGCAAAATTTTATGGCAATCAATCCTAGAGCTGTCAAGACAGTTTCAGTAAAGGATAAAAATGTCAGTGCCATGCCATTGTTCCGACGGCCCGAAATTCCAAAGGCCCATTTGTCCTACATTTCATTATTCCAAAAAATAAACACCAATTGTTTTAAAGTCCTGTTTCTCAATGAAATAGGGTCAAAAATCCATGTTCATTTTTTTGAGGCAGGGCGAAACAGTAAGAGAGCACGTGAGTCGCAGCAGACGCTAAACCAAGCAGCTGAGAGAGAAGCGGTCCTCCCAAGAGCCACCAGCCGCAACGGCGAGAAGTGCAGCAAGGGGATGTGCATGCGACAGTGTCCTCCAACGCCGTTCTACTCAGGCCTGGGATGACAGTGGGAAGTCTGTCACCTAGGAATACCATCTGACAGTTGGAGCACTTTGGGGTCGGCGTGGACGATGTGCAAGGCTGGAGTTGGCCTAACGCCGAAAGGGAGGACGTCAACATACAAGGAGTCACTGAATGGGACTGAACTGCTTTATAGGGTTTTAGCGGACTGCTGAACAGCCATTTTTAGTGTTTAGAGAGCCCAAACCATATTTTATTGTTTGTAGTATTTTAGTAATAGTGTTGACTTTATAATTTAACACTAGTGACTGATGGTACCAATAATTGTTTATTTTTAATTGTAACAAATTCCGTTCTAATTGACTTTTATTCTCCTGCTTGGTTTTTAACTCTGCTCCCCTGACTTTTTTTTTTCTTTTTGGAGAACCTGTGAGCCCTTTGTGCAGGGTCCTAGGCTCTGTAAATTCCTAGGTGACGTTGTCAGCTTTTAATTCCCTCCAAATTTCTGAGTTAATTTTAAAGCTTGCACCACTTTTGTTGCCGGCCCAGACCATAAATACACTCCTCAAAGTTAGTTTCAGGTACCCAGCAGCGATTGAGCCACTGATCCTGGTTGTCTTTAAAACCCTTTCCTGCATTTCCTAGTGGCACTTGAGCCACCAAACCTGCTTTTACAGCGGATTTTGTGCCACCAAAAGTGGGTATTTCAAGCCACACCTTGATCTTTTCCTAACCATAACCGAGCCATTGCAACTTCAGAGCAATGGGAGCTTGTTTTTGGGATAACGGGCTGGCGGAGAAATGGGCTTTTGGTCCAAAATGTCCACCTGCTGGTGGCACAACAGGAAAGATCAGGGCATTACCAAAGTCAGCAGGCTTTGTCCTCTGGGGACCACGCATAGCTGTGCATAAGTTTAAAGGCAATCCATCCGACAGTTTTTTAAATCTGGACCAAAGTAAGGCTTAAAAGCACTTTGCTCTTTGCAAGAGCATGTGCATGCTAAGCAAGGCCAGATGGACATACAGCAAGAGAGAAAACAGACAAAGACAGACAGCTCAACAGAAAGACAGGAAAACTCACAGAGTCAGATTCCTTTATGCATTTGTTTCATCTTTGCCCAGCTAAGCAGCAACCTTGTCGCTCGCTTTTTTTTCCCATAAGAAGATTAGCTGTAAGAGGTGACGCAACACTCCCAGATTACAGTGCATATAGTTGTTGTGATGCTCTATTCATCATATCCTTAGCAGCCTTATTAGATTGGCACTCATCCCTCGAACATTTTACAATAGCACTCTATTCATAGAGCAGCTCCTGGCCTTTGAATACAGACATGCTAAATCCAAAGACGGGAGAAACCCTCTCTTTTTTACACTCACAAGAAGCACAAAAACATCAGAAGATGAGCATCCTCAGACACAAGCAATTAGAGTTGTCAGATTGACCCGCAGAAGACAAGGTGACTGTTGTGTTCTGTTATCAAGCTTACTCTGGGTTACAATGCCTTCCCCTTGGATTGCCTGTCACCTACACGCTCTCCAGCATTTGTGGTACAATTCCTGTCTGATATCATCCATACTTTATGGTACATCATTTGGATTCATACCCTGTTCCACTTGTTTATGTAAATGCTGATATGAGTATCTGTCACTCCGCTCAATATCGTTATGATTAATGTATGCTGCCCCACATACTCAGCAAACAGATCTCTAAGTCTTCGTGGCAGATGCTGCCAGCGGTTTGATAAAAATGCAAAAAGAGGCATGATTTTTGTTTTCGTATTTAGCGGCACGCATGAGGATTTGAGGTGTTTTTGCATGGAAGACTGAGAGAGAGAGATTTAGTATTCAGATGAGTCATGAGATTATTACTGCATGCACTAAAAAGGATGTTCCACTTTAACACGTGTGTATCATCTTTGAGAGCGCATACAGCAGCATATGGCGTTTTAAAATGCATTGTCATTAACAGGAGTTGTGTTGGAAAGTGGCACAAACGTACGTCCCGCAGAGGACACACAGATGGGTTGAAATCATGTGCACACACCGAAACACAAACATGAGGGCACATACACCGTTCACACTGTTCAGGTATAATTCATGTGCTGTCCTTTGTCAACAGTTACCCTCAGAGAGAAGTATGTTATTCATCTTTGCCTTATGCTGGATACCCTCCTTCTGGATCTCCTAGTCAGGCAGCAAGCTATCTCACAGACACACACTTACACACACACACACACACACACATACACATATATATATATATATGCCCAGAGCATGCAATTACCTGTGTGTATGTGAATGACTGGTGGCAGTGTCATCATGGTGGTTGGAGGATATTAGCCCCAGCAGGAGTGGCTGACATCTCAGTGCTGCCATAGGGCTGTCTAACAGTGCAGAAAATAAAGGCTGGGAAACTCATTAAGACTCATTTACAATGTGTTGCTACTGAGCGCTCTAATTTAGACATGAAACTGACTTCAGATCTGCTCCTACAAACTCTGCGCCAGCATGCAAAACAGATTCATGCTCCAGCCCAGCTTGAACCACAAATCGTCCACTTGACTGCAAAAGGTAGAAGACGAGGGCAAATTTTAAAAAAAAGAAGGTGCACATGCACCATGTGTCAGCCACATAAAACTGACTACATAAGGCTCATTATTTGTTCTGAGAAACTGTTATTGAAACACCTATCAAGATGGATAAAAATGTGAAAATTGGATTTTAAAATCAATAGTACAAGCTTGAGGAAAGAGGATTTTAAAAGTATTGTTTGCATCACAAGTACAGGTGCCATATTTGAGGTTCTCTTTTCCTTACTCTGAGGGAAATTAGTTTTCTCTTAATGTTATCTTCACTATATGAAGCTTTGCGTTAGCTCATGCAGAACACTGAAGTCATATGCCCCAGCTGTAATCAGCTAACAGCCACCTGATTGGATCATTGTTCCTTATCAGTCACACACCAATCAAGGCGGTCCATTTAACTTTCACCGATCCCTGCTGCACCAGTGCTGCCACACACTGCTGCTGCTGCTGGCAAAGCTTTACCTCCACCACCCCAGCCTCCACCGTTCGAATTCAAGTCCTAACATGGCTCTATAGTTAAATAATATTTCTCTGTTTTGGTTTAGCATGCTGCTTGTCTAATCCAGGGAGCACCTCAAGAGCGGAGCCCTCAGCGCCAAACATAACTGTATTTCCATTTGTTGCAATAAATGGTTAAATCTATGACAAGAGTGTTCCTGACTGAAATTTCTTTGAAGATTTTCTGAGCTGTGCTAGTCACAAGACAACAATAATAATCCACATTTCCTTGCAGCAAGAACCATCACAAATTTTGGGTGCATTGACACATCGAAACTGAGGGAAATGCAGTTCTTACAAAACAAACTTAGACATTTTGAATCCATAGAAATAGAATAATGGTTGAACAGATATCAAGCTGTTTTTGGTGGCCATTTGATCAGTACAAAGGAAAATGCTGACTGTTGTTAGTTGTTATGGTGAGAAAGTAATATAGTGAGATAAAATGTGTCACTCTCACTAATTTGAAATCTCTTTTGGCCTATTAAGGGCCCGAGCACCGTCCGGTGCGAGAGGAGTTATTATTATTATCTTACACTTATTTTCCTTATTAAACAGAAAAACACATCCCGGCACCAATCCAAGTTTCTCTCTTTCACCAAACTAAGATTGCGTTAGCTTAATACCTTGTTAATGTAAGAGGAGATTTATTTTCGTGAGGACAAATCAAGTACATTATTTTGTTTTTCTCTGTTCATTATTTTGCAGCCACATAATTTAGTGTTCACTACATTCATATATTGTTTACATATTTTATTTTTCTCCTCATTACATTTGGGAACTATTTAATATCACGCACCTTATGTGCAGGTAATAAGCGTTACGTAAAAGTTGGCGGAGTGATATATAAGATGTAAGATGCCGCTCCAGTCGTCTATTTTCAGTTATCCTACGTTCTTTTTGGGGAGATTTAAGTGGATCAAGGATTAAGTGAAGCTGTCCCTGTGTTCTTACTTGACCCACAGCCCTTTGATGGATAATTCAGTAACTAGTAAGTTTATAGATAACACAGGAGGAAGAAACCTGCCTTACATTAACTCATTGTAAAACACACTTCATTTAAACTCGATAGAAACAAAATTAAACTTAGCAAAATCGTCCTAGTTAGGCTTGTTAGTGATCTAGTTAGTTAGTCAACTGTTCCAACAATCACCAGCTCTTGTTTGGGCAAAATAAGCCTTTAATTCACCAAGTTAGATGTGACAATATGCTGATCTGCATGCTGTTTATCCCTGCAGTCTCACTGTCTTTCAGCTGTCCACGAAGCAGCAGATGTCACTTGTTCTTTGGAGGCAGATACGGTACACAGTGTTTTAGCAAACATGCAATCAATGGCAATAAAAGAAACAGGGAAACAACAGTAACACTTATATTTTAAAAGTAACCGATTGCTTATTTAAAAAAGGTACTATTCCACTGCTCATGTGTTCATTACTGCAAATCCTCACTTCAGTGAGTTCATGACTATAGAGAAGTTTATACAGAAGCTATACAGCTACAACGGTTGCAATGGCAATGGTACACATAAAAATGGCCGCCACCCTGTCCATCCTGCTATGCTGATTTGGTTGTCTGTTCTATTGTGTTTTTATTTTAATGGTTGAATCTTGGAAACAAAAAATACTGTTGCAGTGCTTGTTAAGGTCATTGGTCCAAACTTAACCATCTATTCAACATTTCAGCCCAATATCAATGCCTGGCAGCTAATGAATCATGATATCCTCTATTCACGTCTGCTCACCTGGTGCACTGCAGTAACTGGCCTGTTTAACTTGATCAGTGAGGAGGCCACCTCAAGGCTGCAATTTGAAATTGTGCCCCCAAGGCTCTATGACACTGTTCACACACACATCCCAAACACACACACCGGAAATGAAAAAAAACCTCAAATGGTCGTGAGCAATTTGTGTGTGCCCATGGTGCGCACACACTTCCATGAATAAAAATACATTCTGAGCTATATGTAGTTTGTCATCTGTAAGATTATGTGAGGAGGAAATGATTTATTACCCATGTAACTTTGGCTTACTCATGGTAGCAATCTGCTTGTGTTTGTGTGTATGCATGTGTGTGTATACACACAGAATGCGAATGCAGGCATGCGTGTCACTTGAAAGGTTTTGTTTGCATTTGTATGTTATGTGTTTCAAGAAACTGTGAGGCCCATTCAAAGACTATTACCATACTGCATGTACAATTAGCCTTTGCAGCTGAAAGATGCATTCCCCCCTTGACCAGTTACTCCCTTGATCACAATGTGATGATCAAGATCACCCACTTTACTTGGAGGCGTTCAAAGTTTTGTGTGCCACAAAGACGGGGGTCATTCAGTTTTCACAGGAGGTCTGGACTTGAAACATGGCTGAAAACATAGTAAAAATGCCAATACCACTGCATGACAAGGAACTCAAAACTGCTGATAATACATCAGTTTAAAGATTGTGCTTACAAACTTGTGTTTTGATACAAAAAGTTGTTACAGATTGCTAAACACAACCTCCAACTTCAACAGAAAAAAAACTCACTCACTTTATGTCTGCACCAGAACAAGTCACAGAGCAGCACAAACATTTTCCAGTCCAGATTTAATGAGCAAAAGCTAGAATGTTGCTGAGTCCAAAATGATTAATTCCGCCAAAATGTCACAAAAGAACTCACAACCCTGAGTTTGAGCACCACTGCCAACTTTCATAGCAGACTCTCTCGCAGCCAGTATGCAAATCTACGTTAAAAACTGCAAAAGCAACCAGCAGCATGGTCTCAACATTGGAAGAGTTGCAGGTCACACTTCTTGATGCAGAATCCGTTCATCTAGGTATTTGCATGTTAGGACTTCCCTGCTTCAGCTGCACCTTAAAAGAAAACTTCACCCACAAATTGACCATTTGTAAATCACTTAGTTGCACATTTTCACTCAAAACCCTCAGTATTATAGTCTGGTTTGAAGAGAGTATAGATATGTTTCACCTTCAGTTCAGTTTTAAACTGAAAGCAGTTTTGGAGTTCCACAAGGTTCTGTGTTTGGGCCTATCCTGCTCACTTTATATATGCTTCCCCTAGGTAACACTGTTAGAAATCATTCTTTAAACTTTCATTGTTATGCAGATTGCACACAATTATATCTATCGATCAAGCCATAAAAAACAGATAACTTCACTAAACTTCAAACATGAGGAATTTCCTTATATTAAATTCAGACAAAACTGAAGTTATTGTTATTGGCCCTAAACATCTTAGAAACTCTCTATTTGAAGATATAGTTTCTCTGGATGCCATTGCTCTGGCCTTTAGCACAATCATAAGGAACCTTGGAATAATATTTGATAAAGATTTGTCTTTTAACTTTCATATGAAACAAACTTCAAGGACATAATAATATTGCATAATATGCTATAATATTACTGCTATTCCTTATCATCAAGTTGCTCCAACAGGTCTTTAAAAACTCTCCAGCTGATCCAGAACGCGGTGGCACGTGTACTGACAGAAACTAAAAAAAGAGATCATATTTCTCCTGTTTTAGCTTCTCTGCACTGGCTCCCTGTAAAATCCAGAATTGAACATAAAATTCCTCTCCTCACTTACAAAGCTCGAAATGGTAAGGCTCCATCATATCTCAGTGAGCTCATAGTACCCTATTTTTCAACCAGATCACTGCGCTCAGAGAATGCTGGGTTACTCATGGTTCCTAAAGTCACCAAAAGTGGAATGGGAGCCAGAGCCATCAGGCGGATCTTCTGTGGAACTATCTTCCTGTTTCAGTCCAAGAGGCACACACTGTCTCCACATTCAAGAGCAGACTGCAGAGTGGTCGCCGATTGATGAGTAAAGCAATATGTTCACAATTTTGGTGGAGGCGTTCGAGAAAAACAAAGTCTTCCTCACAAACTCAGCGTAACACTACACGACGAATGGCGAAGAATTCTTTTAACATTAGGTGCATGGCATATGGACCGAAGATGGTCAAGTGGTGGTCCACCAACAGTCACACCTGATCGGCAAACCAATGACATTTTCTGGGGTTTACCTGCAGGATTAAGGTCAGCTATCCTGATTTTTTGCCCTCCTCCCAGAACTTATCTTTCTTCTGATTCCAAGCTTGTCGGTTGAATTTCTTTTTACATTAAGCCACTTTCTTATATCCATGACCACCAACCACACGTTATTATTTGCTAATGCTAGCTAACAGTAATGTGTGGCATGTTAAACACTTGACCTCGTGGGTCATCCTTAATCTTGCAGTTATGTGAAATATATGATGGTTGGCTGTCTTCCTCCTAAATTAGGCTAGTAAATTCATAATTACAGTTTGGCCCAAAACAGTTTCTTTTGATTTAATCTCCAATGCAAACACAAATGGAAGAGACATATACCTTTTAGTAGATTTTGTCAGATGGAGGGGTGCAACATGGCACAGGTTGGTGGGCACGGAATGCCCCATTGGGCCCCCTAGTGACAGGCCCGAGGGGTTAACTTACTGGATTCCATCTGAAACAGCTTGGGATGTGTTGCAGAGACCCAGTGCTTCCCATGACCTTAGAGGAACTTTATCTACACTAAGCTCCTCTAACACCGAGGCAAAAGGATTCCAGTTGGATCCTACCTAGCGCTGGAGCTCCTCTTGTCACACAGTCAGACAGAGAGACACTGGAGGCAAAGAGAAACACAGCATTGCCCTGTGAGGTAACGTCAGTCCACTCTGGATCCATCCTTTGAGGCACTCGGAAAGAGAAGAGAGCAGAAGCTGTTGGAAACAACATTTAGTGCATTTTGGGAGCACCTCCGAGGACCTGTCAAGTGATGAGTTCACTTTTCACTACACCACATTGCCTCTCCACGGTGTCTCCGAATAGAACAGCACACATAATTAGACACACATAATTACACGTACACACACGCGGGCGCATATGGTCTCATCTGTAGTCTGGCTATGTTTTTACTGATTAGAAGAGGGGAGGCGAAATTAAGGGAGGATGGGAAGAGGAAACAAAAAGAGGTGGACTGAGAGAGGAGCTGAAGTCCGGAGAGAAAAATAAACTGTTAGAGCACTTAAGTTTGTTTTTTTCCGCCGTGTTTGAAATGGTACCAAGGGAAAGTTTCATGCCAGAGCAATTGTCTTCCGCTTTTTTGTTTAGTCCAACTTGCTATTTTAATATGTGAAGGAAGCGAGTGTGTGTATGCGTGCGTTGTGTGTGCATGTGCATGTGTGCATGTCTGTGTGTGTGTATCTGAAAGAGTGTGCACATATGCTTTGTGTATACAGTATTTGTGGGCATGCATAGAAAGCACTAGGTTGTGTGTGTGTGTGTGTGTCCGTGTGTGTGATTTTTAGTGTGGATTTGAGTATTATCCATAACACTGCAGGGCAATTTGAGTCCCTGAAGGGCACTCTGTGTTGTGAAAGAGCAGAAAAAGCTCTGCCATTGCCAAGCTCTCACCTGGACAGCTCTTCAAAGCTCCCCTCTCAGAGCAGCCATCCTGGAGCGACTGGCATGGGCAGAAATAGCAGCATGACGGCCGGGGATACATCGCCAGCACCAACCGAGGCATCCACTTAAAAAAAAGGAGGGGGGGGGTAATCTAATGGCAGAGCTATAGATTTATCCAGTGTCGCTGTCTGCTCCGGACTGAAGATCTCCTGAGTTTTGGACATGTTCCCAGACATTTTTTAATTCAGTTCAATTTGTCTTAAATAAACGTAAAATTTGCTGTGCAACTGTCGTGTTGCCATGTTGCGAATGGCAACATAGCAAAGACGGGCGAAGGAATGGAGAGGAATAATAAGGGAAGGAACAGGCAGAGGAGGTCTACTTCTGTTGAGAGGTTTGTAATTAGCAACTGTGATAATTAACCAAATGGGAGATTAATGGACAGGGATGAAATGATTTCTGTGCTATTTAAAGCATACATGCACACACAGATAACACAATCTCATGCTAGATAATACTGATTAGGAGATAAGCTAAAAATACATGTGAAAAAGCAGAAAACAACACGCCGCATCTCTGAGTAAACCGGAGCATCAGAGGGATGAGGTATGTAGAAGTTTCAGTATCACAGTGACGCGCTGGTTTGGGTGACTCTTGATATCTGGGGATGGATCACCTCATTAATGAAACATCATCTTTTATCAAATCGCAAAATTAAATATTAAAACGTGTGATAATGAACTGTTCTGCCTGCTTAACTGCTCTGAGTGTCAGGAGCCGAGACAGACAAGACACACTTGTACGAGCACAGGCGTACAAACACACACACACACATACACGCACACACATACACACACCAGTGGTTGATTTAAAGGGGTGAGCCTGCCCCCTATTCATCATCAAGCACCTCTGTGACTGGCCCCTGCCAAGTCCTGGTGAGTTTCATCAGCACTGACAGTGGACATATCTCACTCTATTCTCTCTCTGATGAGCTCGTGCTCTCTCGGCTTGACTCCAGTAAGGAGACATCCCGCTCTTACTTTCGCTGCTAGATGACTGTCATTATCCTAATTTTCACTCCTTGAGTGTCAGCATAAGTACTGTGTGTGTGTGTGTGTGTGTGTGTGTGTGTGTGTGCATGAATATATGCGCTGTGTCCTGTGTGTGTGTGTGTGTGTTTCAGATCCAATTTTGACATTGAAAAGATTGTATTTGTTCTCAGTAGCTGACCACTGAATCACATTAAGCAGCAACATCTTATCAAAATTACTTCTTTTTTCACCAGCTTGAATGTTGTAGTGTCAACAACTCACACAAAATCAGAAGAAAGTACAACAGTGACTTTCCAGCGCTGCTTATTAAACCATTGTCAGCAAAGTTAAAACTTCATTTGTATTATCCTCACACTTTAAACCAGCCTTGTCTCTTTTGAATGTCCAATCAGCTTAATGACAGATAACTTTAATGAAACTCTGCCTAACTACTTTCAATGAGAAATTCCCATCACTTGGGATGCTTGAAGGCTTTTTAGGGGCCAAAACAATCAACGATTTAATGTCATTAGAATCGGCCAATTTGATGCCAGGCACAGATTGCTCCTGTTCTTTAAACGTGAAGAAAGTTCCAAAGTGACACTTACAATGTATGTGCATTATGTCCTTACCTTATGTTTGTTTTAAAATGGTTCCTGTCATTGGAAAATATTAACAATCACTATTACTAATTTCAAAAGGATTGGGGTACATTCCTGGGAGCAGTGAGTGATTACATTTTTAATTACAATGCACCATCTGACATCATCAGCTGCGTCCTTCCTGACAGAAAATTAATATCAACCAAAGCCAATTTTCATTATGTAAGACAGAATCTTTGTTGGATCAGCGTGCTTTCACATTCTCATGGTTCACACGGACAGCCATGACGGATCAGGAAGTGGTGTGCTACAACTGAAAACAACATGTTGACAAGCATCAAGGTATTCTCGTACAACGGTTCATAAGATATCCAACAAAAATGCACACTAGGTATGTGTCTTTGGTATTGTCCAATACTATCAATGGTTGACGTTACATAATTGACATAGAGTTAAGGAGGTTAGGTTTAGGGAAGTAAAGTTACTGTGGATATGTTTAGGAAAAGAAACATAGTGAGAACATACCTTAAAATTACTTTAAGTTCCCTCAAAGTTACACGGTCCTGAACGCCCGTCTCCTGAGGAAGTCCCGGGGTAAAGGCCTGTGTATTGTGACACATTCACTGCCCTAACCTGCCTCCTTAGAGACCGCTCGGGATCGCTTCCTTCTTTAATCCTTTACTCCTGTTAGCATATTGATCACGTGTTCGCAATGTTCCGAAACACGTGGGTTATGCATGAATTACTGCCTCATTGTTTTGTGATATGTACAAATTTTGGTGCATTACTTTTCACAGAAAAAAATAATGCATGAGAAGAGCCTGATAAATGTTAATGTTCTAAGTGTAGTTATCACATTACAGTTGTTAATCAAACCGCAATCAAACATGCCGACAACAGCAACGCCATCCAGTCACCTGTGGAGAGGCTCTTCAGCCTGGGCAGTCTGGTAATGACTCAGAGGAGTAACAGGTTCTCTGACAAACGATTTAAGGATCTCCTCCTCATGATGTGTAACATCTGCTGTAGTTTTTAACACGTCGAATAAGCTTGACCAGTCTGCTACAAGGCCATGGTTTGTGTTTTTGGCCTGTTAAATGCAGATTATACGCCATTTAAACATGTATATTTTCTTTTAAGCCTGTCATCATCTAAAGGTGTTAGGAAGGCCACTCTTTTGTGTTATTTTATTTAGGCCCATTGATATTTTATGTTGAGGCAGTTACTATGTCGTGTTAGGAAGGCCACCCTCTTTTATATCTTGATATGGTTTCATTTTGTGGGAGATAAAGCCTACTGCTGTGTCTTCGTAATTCTCCTGAGCCTGGTTTTGTGCTGATATGTGGGCATATGTAGGGTTTAATGTTATATTGTAAACTGGCAATAATGTGACAGTGTGTCTCATGTATGCATGTAACACAAAAGCAATGAAAGAAGTGGTGTATTGAATTACTCTCTAAAGGGAGTCATTAAGTAAAGTATAGCAATGCTCTTTTTGAAAGTAACAAGTAATTTGCAATACACTGATACACAGAATTGGATAAGATGGGTCAATAAAACCTGGGAGACATGGACGACCACTACTCGCTTCCTGTTTCCTGCAGACAGTCAGCGTTGGTTTCTTTTAAACATGAGCACACTTGTACCCTACCCTTAATAAAGCAGGAACCCTCTCAAGTCATTTTTGTGCCTAAACCTAACCCGACCTCGGACATAGCAGTGTCAAAGCAGAAAACAGTTTTATTTTTGCAACAGTGATTTGTAGCAGTTTAGAAGGCACTGACAAATGATATTGTCCTGGCGAAAGGGAACAGTGCAGTTCTTGGTTGTGGAGGTTGTGTACTGATCCTCCATCATCCTTCTTTTTTTTTTTTTTGCCACAACCCATCCGCAATTTCTCACAAAAAGACACAGACAAAATAAAAAAAAGCTGCGAATACGACTGCAATATTCGGGCCGCAATAATCACAAAAACACACCATGAGCTCCTGTTGGGACTGACAAACGGCAGAGTGTTTGCTCAAAGAAATTGGGTTATCGGTCTGTCTAAAATGAGATACAGCATCAACCGACACTGGCTCTAAAACTGAGATTGATAGAAATCTTAGAGCACAAAGGTGGTAGCATTATTCTCCGATATCTTGTTCCAAATCTGGTTGTCGTTCAATGCTTCTCTCCAAAATGCCATTTAAATTGTTATGCGCAGTACAGTATGTTGACAGAAAAAAAATGTCTGCACTTGACCACTGAGTTAATTAAATTGTGAGTGGGTGGGTGAGTGAGTGACTGAGCGATCCTGCCTATGTGATCCTGCCTGTGAGTGTGCGCGTGCGTGCATCTGTGGCATGTGTCGGGGCCTTTGCTTGGCGTCGCATTGATTCGGCCTTTCCTTCCTCTCATCCATGCACTCTTATTGTCAGAATGCTGCTGCAGATCGCCTCATATCATTAATCAATTATTCACCAGTAGCCTGTTAATGTTTAATGAGTGAGGCTGCTGCGGTCAATTACTAATGAATTGTGGTCGTGGTGAGAAAGCTCAGAGGAGAGGCCAAATCAGATACTGTACACAGTCTGTTTGTGTGTGTGCGCACATGTGGACATGTGTGCACGTTCACGTATATACAAACACTGGAGTGTGTCTTCATTTGCATGTGCAAAGTATAATTTTATCAGAGTGTAACCACAATTAAGGCTCATCATTTCATTATTTCTACTGATTTTCACAAAGTAACACCCAGATTTTTCTTCAAGTAAGTTGGCCTACAGTGAGTCTCACCCAAAAACGTTGCTGTGTTTGCTTTCACACATAACACACTTCTCGGCAGTTTACAGCTTGTGCAACAAAAGCTCAGAAAACACTTCTGTTGAAGAAAGACAAACTTGGGAAAATGCAAATGGTATTTGTATTGCAAGTCCTTCGAAGAGAAAGCTTCAGATGATTAAAATGTCAGTGTTACAATTTGTTTACAGCACAAAAAGTCAGCTTTTTATCTGGATTATATATGTTTTTAAATACAAGTATCACCTGTTTTTTGCTTTCAAAATAAAAAGAGTAACAATAGAAAGACAGCTAAACTTTTAGTTGTATCAGAAAGAACGATTTATCCATCTGATCCTACATGACAGAAAATAAAGTTTGAGTGTAGAGCACCCTGGACAGAAGGTTATATGGGGTGAGTCACTGCTCAATAAAGAAGCATTAGCTTTTTTGTGCATGTGTGTGTGTAGCGCTGGCGAGCAGACGAACATGAGACAGGTCAGTGCACGTCCTGTGAAGAGTGTGTGGCCTGCAGTCTGTTGGCCATGCCTCTGTAACCAAGATAATTAGAGACCAACCCCCTGTTAGGAGCCATAAACAGCCCAAAACAACATTACCAACCATATGATATTCACACACACAAACACACACATTTTCACCCGGCCATCTAAAACACATTTAGGACAAATTTCATATGCGTCATACTTAACTTCCAAATATAGCTATTGTTGTCAATTGCCAGCTACACACTGGCAGACCTTTGTGGCTCATCAAACCGTGATGATGCCCGTGCTGTTCTCATAGACGGCAGAGTGAATGGCTATTCTGAATTAACTATTCGGATATTCTGAAGCAGGTCCAAAGTAGGCCAAAAACACCAAGCAAAGGAAAGTCACTTTAACCATATAAAAGGTTCTAGATTATAGGTGCACAGGGGGAAGATGCCATGTTTATTGATGGCATGGTGATTAAGTGTGATCCTCTCCACATGGTTCTTAAAACAGGCATTCAGTGTGATGTTTTTCAAAAACATACGGAGGTCATTACCTATTGTAGTGGTGAAATTTAGACCTTGGTCTAAATGGTCCCCTGAGACTTCAACTTTGCCATCTGGAGAGTGCCCATGAAAATATTTCAAGAAGGCTCCAACCTTAAAACTTGACCTCCCTAATTAAAAAAAATATTAATTATTTTTTGTTCAGTGCAGGTGCAGTGAAACCAAATTGGTTTTTTTTCCTATGTCAAGTAGGATGTTTTTTCCTAAATCTATAGGCCCAGACACACCAAATCAGTTTCAGGAACTGATGGTGATAAAAGCCAGGAACTAATGGCGACAAAAGCCCCCTGTGGCGCCAAAAGTTGCACATGAACACACCACAAAGACCAACAGCCAATCAGCATGTATGTTCTGTACATGCATAAGAGGAAATAACTCTCCACACCAGCAGACATTCAGTACGTTTACATGCACGCAGTAGTCGAGCTAAGCTCATAGCTCGGCTAATCAGTCAAGTCCGACTTCTCGTCTTGTCTTAGTGTACATGCAGAAGCAAAAATCTAATTTCTAACCAAGTATGTCTGACTCCGCCTCAACAGGCGGTGCTGTGTCCTTTTTAATATAGTGCGTATTGAACTAGTTCTGGTTGACCTGAAGAGGAAGCTTACAGTTGTTGTTTAGAATTTTTTTAAATAAATCCGTGTTACGTGTTTTCCTACCATCCATTAACTTCAAAATGTTTAGCTCCTTTAGCTGTCGGAGCATGAAGGTACTTTCCTCGTCCGTCCAGAAGTGCGTCTTCTGCTTCTCCGTTGCCATGGTGTTTGTTTGTTTTTCCGGGAGTTGCTGCTACGTCATCCCATTCTTCTTCCAGGTGAAAGCCCGCGAAAGAAAAAGTGGTGTAGTTGGACTAAGTGGATACATGCAATAGTTCGACTTTCAAACAAATTATCTAGGTGTGTTAGTGGAGCTACGCGTAGTCCGGTTTCAGTCGGACTAAGCCAATATTTCAATTTTTTTCAAGCTGCATGTAAACGTACTGATTGGTAGTCTGTAATTGTCATTCAAAAACAGAAACCAGAGGACTGTCTTGACACGAGTCAGTCAGCACATAAACAACACATAAACCTTGCCCGAGTGAGCAATAACACAAACCATCATGAAACATATCTGCTAAAGAGCTCAAGAACTCTGATGAGGGCCAACAGTGCAGGACGCATCCCTGCGACGAGGGCCATGGATACTCACTGACGACCCAACATTGACCGACAGTCGGCTTGGTGTGTCAAGGCCTTATGACACATACAACACACCAACAAAATACTTACCCCTCAATTTGCACCAGTGAAAAGAAACTTTACTCAAGTAGCCCTACTGTAGTTAAGTACAATTTTGAGGTACTTGTACTTTACTTGAGTATTACCTTTTTTTGCAGCTTTAAACTTATACTACACTACATATCAAAGGCAAATATTGTATTTTTTTATTCCACTACATTTACTTGTTACATTTCACATTGAGACTGTACAGAAAAATTCAGAAAGTATACATTGTTGAGGAATAACATCCCGACAGTAGATAAACCTCTACAAGCTACAACATTAAAATTCTGTTTACATGTTAAAACTTCAAGAATAAACTGAAAATATTATATAATATGGTAATATAATATTGGCAGGCTGTTCTGCTGCCTATGTAGTATTTTTACTTTTATTACTTGAAAGATATTTTGATGCTAATGCTTCAAATTTAGTTATGGGATCTTCACACCACTGCACAGTAACTCACCCCCTCTGATCATTTCAGTGAGGGGAAGGTGATTTCAAACCCAGCGGTAAAGGTATGCAGCAGTTCCCGCCCATGTGAACATGCACAGATTTTGCTCTGCCATGCAAAGTTCACCATGACGAACTTCTGGCAGTTGCCGCCAGGCTTTAGTTTATCAAATAATGGGCATCAAGGAAGCAGAAAGAAGACAAGATGGGGGGGCTGATAACGTTGGTGTCTTAATAGCCGTGTTACAATGTTAGCAACTCATGAGGACAACCAGAAGAAAATCTGGACCTGGGATAACATTTCCACCAAATATTTTGGTAAATGCTCTTGCTGATAGGCAGTTGCCAGGGAGGTTAAGGATTATAAAAGCAGCTCAAGTTAAATTTGTTGCCAACACTTCAACTTTACTTACGTAAATTTTTAAATGCAGGACTTTTACTTGTAACAGAGTATTTCTGCAAAATAGTAATGCTACTTTTAGTCAAGTAAAATATCTGAATACTTCCTCTACCACTGTTAATGTGTCAAAGGGCAAAGCAATAATACAATAGATTTCTTCATCATATCTCAGATACAAATGACCTAAAACTGTATTATTGTCATAATAAAGAAGTCCTTTTGTTGACTTGGCCACATCACAAGTGACCACACTGACCAAAGCAAATGGTTGTAACTGGCTCCGTTGTCAGACCAACACTGGGCACACTTCTAAGCACACTCACTCCTCTGTGTGAAGCTCCATCCATCACGAGGCCAAGACAGGACAGAAGACCATGGGAAATGAAGCATGGCTAATTCTATTAGCGCGGGGACACAAACAATCTGTGGGGAATCAAAGGAGTAGGAAACATAATCCCAGCGGACCCACTTCCTGCTGCATGAGCTGGAGCAGTTCACCATGATAAGGCAAAACCTTAAATTCCTGCACACTGGCTTTGCATACACACAAACACTCTGGACCTAATGCCTGTAGATGTTTTCATACAGGGAGGTTCAAGTTGTCCATATTTACTATCTGTCACATTGGTATCTCTCCTTCAGTCAGTCTTTTTCTTTTTCTTTCTTTCTTTCTTTCTTTCTTTCTTTCTTTCTTTCTTTCTTTCTCCCTTTCGGCTTTTCGGCTGTGCTGTGCCTCAGTCTGTGGGGAGAGGCCGGGCACAAAGCTCTCTCGCTGAGGGACCCTTATGTGACAAAGCTGGCTTTCTGGGCCTTCTGCATATATGCATGCCATGCGGACAATGAGGCCTTTATTAGAGTGGCCAGCATCTCCGAGCTGGAACGGCAGGGATGAGGGATGAAGTTCGGGAAAGCTGTGACTGACACTGGTCTCTAGTGTGTGTGTATGTGTGTGCACTTCCCACCTCATGCCTGTGCTTGCATGTGTGCCACAGAGGTGTGAAGTGGATGCTCTTACCCTTACTTCTCCAGTCAACTAATCAATGTCTGCCCATCCAGAGCTTATCCTCAGAGACAGTTTCCTTATGCCATATGGTGTCACACAGAAGATACACGGAAAACATACGAGCCAGTCAGAGACTTCAGCCTCCTGTCGTCATACATCTGCATATAAAGCAGGCAAAACAACATGCTGTGGCCTGTAGCTGCAATCAAAAAACCGCTTTAAGCAAGCCCTCAGACAGTGTATCTCTATGCACTTGACTAACTTTACAATGCTGAAATCAGGCCTCTAGACTGAGTGCCCCTGTGTGTCTGCGCGCGTGCAAGGGTATGTATTTGTGTGTGTTTGTGCTGCGCGGAGAGAGAGGACGCTCTGTGACTCAATCATGCGTGAAGAGGATTTTCTGTTCAATAGGAGCTGCACACTTGCATACTTGCATTCTAATGACTCCATGTGCATAATCATACAAACAAGTACAGATGCACACATGTGTGTGTGCGTGCACGTGTGCTCACAGGGATGCACGCGCACCACTGAGCACCACTGTTCCTGCTCTCATGATGGAAAAATAGAGGGACATAAGCAGAGAGAGACACCTAACTTGTAGAAAATTGAGTGTATGTGTGCGAGGTTGCCATATATCATGCACCCTGTTAGTGTGATGTACGATAAAGGCTTCAGATGTTGGCTTCTAGTCACAGCTCTAAGGGTGTTTAGGTTTCGATGTGCTATATCTCTATCACTGAACCATGGAGCCAGTGCTGGGTTTTTTTTCATGTTTAGTGCTGCTCTCTCAGGTTTTCTCTGCCACTGACATCATAGAGTGTAATACTGTGTTAAAACATTGATGGAGCTTGGATGGAATAGATAAAAAGAAAAGGATGTGAGGTCTTTTTCTCTGTTTTCAGTCAGGTTGCAAGGACAGATAAATGTAGATGAATTCTGTACGTCACTCTGCAGCTCAAACACACGTGTAAAACATTCATGTGGGACCATCTCTGTCTCTCTGTCTCTTTTCTTTCTTCACTCAGTAAAGCCGGAGTTGTTGTTCTGAGTGGTAAACATGTGCTAAGGGGGGTGAATGGCTAAGTTTTCTTTTTATCCAATAAAAATGTCTCCTTGCCAGATCGATTGTTGTTGCTAGGAGACTGAAGCATCCTTTGGCAAGGGGCTACAGCTCTCCACGTCTGTTGTTTCTCTCTCCCTCTCCCTCTATCTCGCTCTCTCTCTCATGCACGCGCGTGCACACACACACATACTCACACACACACACACATCTACGGAGCTGGCGCGCAGAGCAGTGGCGCCCATCCTCTCTCTCAGTGCGACTCCTCCGAGGGATCAGGAGTAGACTAAGTCAAACTTCCAGCGGCTGGAGATTTGTGCGCAACCTTTGAAGGATCCAAGTCGTCAAGGTAGGTCAAATCTAACATATTCCTTTCTGGTGGGCAAAATGTGTTGCAGTGTTAGATTTCGGGTTAGGCGACAGAGTGCAGAGAAAAATTGTCAGTCCGGGACCGTTCAAGCGCGCGTCAGCCAATCCTACGGTGGGGAACAATTTGCTTTGAACTTTGCGCAGGATTTAAACACCCAGTTGTACTGCATAAATGTGGTCCCTGTGTATTTTAATCAGATGCCTGTACTGATCGCGGGTTGTGATAAAGAAAAAAAAAGCCCTGGCTGCTAATCTCTGCAGCAGATGCATGATAAAGATACAGAAGGTGAAACAAAGAGTATCTGCAGTTGCGTATTTTACGCTGCGTGGAGAAGTTATTTGGGTTCAGACAGACCGCAACAAGGCATGTCCCGCGGCTTTAAGCTTCCTGGGAAAAGGATGGGCGGGTAGTGCGTCTCTGGAAACAGGCATACAGGTGGATCTGATAACCGTACGTGGTCATTGTTTATCAGTGAAATGACTTTCCGTTCGCTTCTCAACAAACCACTCCACACCTTGCGCCAGAGGAGAGGCGCGTGGACCTGTATTAAACCCCACAGCAGGACCAAAAATATCTATATTTTCACATCAGATGTTAGGTACACAGACTTGAGACAAAGACTCTTTAGTGATGCACCAGCAGTCTCATGTTTTTCACTGACAGCTGAGGCTTAAGATGTGACTGAACTTCTCTCCTCCCTGAAATGCTCTCACATGAAACTACTAATAACATGTTTGAATTCTGAAAACAGAAAAATCAAGGCCTGTGGGCTGTGTCCCTGCAGAGCAGGTGTGTCTCCATGACACTCAACAGTGAGCTTAGAATGACCTTAAACTGTGCACACAGTGTTCATTTATTTCTTCTTATTTAAAAAAAGTAGATACATGAATGTAGGTGTGCTTACATACTTATTGTCGTAGCGTATTTCTCATCCTTAGATGGAGTTAAGACACCATATTTCCTACCAAACAGCACCCACCATGAAGTGTATTCATTGATGTGCTGATCAGCCAATAGATAACTTTGGTGTGGTGTTGAGGCACCTTGTTTCTCTTGTCAAATCAAAAGGCAAAACTTTTCTGAAACGCCATGTAGCCGACAAAAATAATATGTTCTCGTTGTATGAGAGTCAAATATTTGCATTGAAACTATTACTAGAATTATATGTCACAAGATTTTACAAAATCATGGTGCAATTTTCCTCAGTGATAATTACTAACTTTGTAACTGTATTGGAATGCAACATCAGGAGGTAGTAATGACAACAGTATATTAGGTCTTGTATGCTTTGTTAAAGAGGTGTGAATGAACAAACATTTACTCAGAGCAGGGGTAGACAACACCTGTACCGTGCCGGCTCGGTCTCGTAGCAGATTTACAAATAATACTATTAATAATGATCACAGTAATTATCATAATGCATGTGTTGTGTGGCAGTAAGACATGAAAGCATTTTCTTTTCTTTAGGAGTAGGTTCAACATATTTATCTTTAATATATTTTACAATTTTGCAATCTCTGTACATTGTATTGTTTTTGCTTTACTGGTGTATTGAAACGTATCTGTGCAAAAATGTAGATTTCACGTGTTTGTGCACAGGTGTGTGTGTAACCTGTTGCGTAATTAAGTGTCAATTCATACATGTGCTCATTCACACTCGTGCAAAAAGTACAGTTTAGACACTGATGGGTGTCTGTGTGTGTTTTTGTGTGTGAGGGTCAAACACGGTGTAGGAGGGAGTCGCAAGTGTGGGTGAGCAATTTGGCGGCCTTGTCAAACCTTAAAGCCAAGCTTACATGCTTCTTTATAAATGTGTTTGTGTGTGTGCGTCTATGTGCGAGTCAAGGGACAGTTGTCTGTCGGTGAGCAGATTTCGTCTTGAATTTTAGCTTTTTTGTGCTGGCAGATATGCGTACATGAGCTTGTGTTTGTGCATCTTTCTGTCTCTGTGTGTATATGTGTGTCTGTGTGTGTGTGTGTATGTGTGTGTGCAAATGGCCTTGTAGCTTCCACACAGCACCACTCACTGGACTGCATGCAGTACAGATCCTCATCATTAGCAGTGTACTAGCACAGTGCATAGGAAAAAGAAGCCCCTGCACCAGTAATGTCCTCTAGTTTTATTGGATTTGAGAATTGGCAGACGTGTTATGTGTGATGTAAGTGTGTGATGTGACATAGATTTTGGAAGCACAAGCAGTGCTGATTGTAGAAAACTGCAGGTTGATGGGTTTCCTGTGATTGACTTGATGTGTTTGATAAATACAGAATCTGGTGGCCTGTTTCACCATCACACAGTGAGCTATGTTCAATGATGTCTTATTGATTACACACAGCCCAAATGTAAATCCTGAGCACAGAGTTAAAGGGAAAGGAGGAGCTCTGGAGTAATGCCATAAAATAAAATGCCTATGTAAAGGCCACACATTCTGTGCAAGACAGCTCTCTGGCCATTAACATAATACTCTTATGAGTATCAGATACTCGGCTCCTATATGCCTGAAAAGTATTTGTTAAAACTTTGTTGTTTTATCAGGCATGGAGAACAGAGGAGGGTTGCTGAGGATAAATAGAATTCACATCAGCTGCAATTTTCATTTCTGAAAAGACATATCCGAATATATCTGAGTTTCTATAACCACACCTGCAGCACAATCCACCTCTCTGCTCTTCATCTATATGCTCAGTAAGGCACTCTAACATAAACACACCTCCTCATAATGTGCATTAGGACTGAAGTGGAAGTGTGTTTAACCATTTACTGGTGATAATATGAGTGTCTGGAGCATACAGTAGGGTATTGGGCATATAGACAGACTGCAAAAATGTAGATTATTCTGCAGGAGTGCTGGCTATGAGACATTTTGCCCCTATTTGAATTCATGTTAACCACCTCAAATTGCAGCTGACCACAGCCTCCATGTCGCATGAAGGACAAACATTTTTGTGCTTTTCAGGCTGACAGGATTTGTTAAAAAAGATGTTTAGTGGAGTACGTAATAGCAGCTCAGTGGTGTGAGCCTCACAAATCTTCCATGTGGTAGTGTTACAGTTTACACATCTGGATCTGAGATGTATGTAGTGTACAGAAGTCGGGATCAGCTGGAGTTTTGGGTGATGGTATTTTACTCAAACCTAAGAAGGTGGCGTGCTCACTGAAGGACTCAAACGCAATATCATTCAGATAAGACAATGTGATGGATCAAGTGTGATCTGTGAGGACCAACTTAATGACACACAGCAGACTTTGGCCCGGCTGATGCCAAAGTTGTCTTTACTACTGCCATGTGGGTTTATAACCTAAAAGCCTGTATTCTAATCTTATGAGATGTGTGTTTTCAACGTATTTCTGGTACTGTCTATGTGTTTTCATGTACTATGATGTACAGTTTTAGTTTTGCAGTTCTTAATGTGCTTTTGGTGTTGTCATAAGTGCATTTATTAAAAGTAGATTTTTTACCTGCTTTTGAGTAAACTTGTGCTTTATACTTCTTTTTAATAGTTCATTTAAACTCAGTGTACTTAATTAGCCATGTCATATTCAACTGCAAAAAGTACACAAGACTTCACTTCACCTAACCTGTTGTACAAGAAGTAGGGATGCACAATGTTGGATTTTTCTGCCGACATCTGATATGCTGATATGTAACAACTCATTTAACCGATGACTGATACCGATATTGATGTATCCACTTTTTTTCCCTACCTACATTTCATGATCATGTCTCCTCTGTAGTGAAATTAACGTCATATAATGTATACATACTGTTATCATGATGGCCCACCAGCAGATGGAGACATGAAATACAATACTTTTTAATGAATGTAATGTTCATTCATTGGGCAAAATGAGAAAAAGCACGTTGGCCGGTTCTGATAATTAATTTTAAAGCAGATATCGGCCAACACTGATGACTTGCTGATATTATTGTGCATCCCTAACAAGAAGTCATGCTGTTGTTTAGGATATTTCACTTCTGCTTTAGTATGGTTTAAATACTGTGTCAATTAAAACGTGATTTTTGTAGGTAGAAAATGACACATTGAGTTGAGGGAGAGTAATTATATACATATCATGTAGGTGCAGGCAAGTAATGCCTGCACACTTACTCCATGCCACACAAGTTTAATGAAGACAACATAGTATGGTTTAAAGACTGCGTAAATTAAAACATTCAGAGCGTTAATATAGCAACAAACAATTATTTGCTATGTAAAGATTTAGTGGTGTAAAGGCATCCTGAGCAGAGAATGAAGTTGTAATCCCACCTTCTCCATTGTATGTTGTGGTAAATGGTCTGGCTGCACGTGTGTGTGCTCATTAACACTGTTAGCTCTGTCAGCACTGTTGCTGTTGTTGGCACTGTTCATGCTGATAGCACTGTTAGCTGCTAAACACCAGCTCAGCCACCTCCGTGTTGAAAAACGTGTGCAGTCAATCTGGATCAGTGTCTAAAGGGATTGGCAAACTTTACCACCAAATCAGCATCACCAATAGGTCTAAATGAGCATTCATTAATATGTTTTACCACTAGGTGGCTACTCTGCCGTGGGATCTTTACGATTATCAGTACTTTAACTTTGCAGCGTTGGCAATAAAAACAAACTGACCTGTCCACACCCTATTTAATACTCTATTTTCTTCCAAGACTTTTCCTTTTTTGGATTTGGAGTTCATAACTAGACTAGCCAGGGAGACTTAAGACTAGCTACTCTTATTGAGGTTTGGCAAAATTTAGAGGAAAAGGAGCTAGTGCCATAGACGCACATGATGCACATTTTAGTTGCTATTTGGTGTATAGGCTGAACATTTCTATAGTTGGAGAATGTAAGAACTTCTTAAGGTTTACAAAGATGAGAAATGAAAATTAAAATGTTAAGAAAATAACCATTATTTGTTTCCATACTTTTTGTGGAGAGGGGTGAAAGAGCCGCATGTGGCTCTGGAGGCACAGGTTGCCTACCCCTGATCTGAATGTCGTATAGAGCTCCTTTAAGTATAGCTATTGCAATATTAATTTCAGTCAGTGTATTTCATGTAGTACTAGAATGTATACTGAAACTTTTACTGACCTTAAAGCCACTTAATGGACAAACCGCACCTTTCAGATTATCCTAATGACATTGATTTTTGTGGGTAGAAAATGACACAATGAGTTGAGGGAGAGTAATTATATGCACATCACGTAGGTGCAAGGCTATCAATAAATAGGGTACATAGAGGAAAAAAGTAACGCCTGCACGCTTACTCCATGCCACACACGTTTGATGAAGAGAACATGTCGATCCCACTTGGGTCTTTGTGGTGCCACCAGCCCAGTCATCACAGTAGCATTGCACAGTGCTGTCTGCCACCACAGCCACCAAAGTTAGAAATTCAAATTTCTTTACATAGTTGCATTGATCTGTACTTTTGAATATGATCTATACAAAAATATGTGTCCAAATATGCTGGTGAATATATGAATAGTCACGATAACTTAATTCATAATAGTTTATCCATTACTTTTACTTAATAATTGATAGTTTGTGAGATAACATACTAAAAATCTGTTCAGCAATATAAATGTTTTGCAAGTTGTAATATTTACAAATATTTGGTTAAACATGAGTTACCAGCGATGCTTCAGTGCCTTATTTCACATTAATAATAAATGAAACAAGTAATCAGTGTGTTCAAACAGTCTTTGTATCAAAACTTTTGAAGCTCTACAGGTGTTTCCAAGAGCAGCATTTAAGAGCGTTCTAAAGTTGCTGTCCATGGTGCTGAATTCATTTTAAAGTGACATGACTGATTTAAATCTGTTAGCTGTTTTTACGTTAAAATCATGAATGAAGATCCCATTAAACCCAAATGCGTAGAATGGTCACATTGAATACTTAATAAAAATGAATGATAAATTGTCCTCTTTTAATTCATTCTTTCTCTTTCTGGTTTCATGTGTTCATCAACGCTGAAGACCAGGGGATGGAAACATGGGATCTAATCTCAGTAGAGCCAAAAGGAGTCTAATACACTAATAAAACAGGTAGGTAACTCAAAATCAAATTCAAAATCAATTTAGAAAAAAAAGTATAAAGAAATATATATACAAAAAAATCTATTAATAACATAACTTGCTCAACACAAAAAACAATACGTTTTATTGAGAGCAGGAAACATTCCATCTATCTTTCCTAAAGAGTCAGACACCACCAGATCATAATCACACCTCAGAGTCTCTTTTATGCCCTTAGTTAAGTCAACATCATAAAGAAAGTTTGGCAATAAATCTTAATAAAACTTCCACCATGGTCCACCGGGGCTTTTCTGTGCTGTGACCTCTTTCCAAAATTCATTAGAGCTATCAACTTCCTGAAAGGCAATTAGGTGTCATTCAGAAAGACTCTTCATGCATTAGTGGGTCTTTTACGCTCAAACACGTAACTCCCCGACATAAAGGCCTTTTTCACAGCAGAATCAGGGGTCGGCCACATGAGCATACGCGCCAGGGTTAAAACCTTTTGAAAGATTTTGGGAGGTTCTCAGAAATTGAGTGGCATTATAGAAATGTCCAGCATTGTTAGAGTTTGGTTCTTAAAGGGGACTTAAAAATGAGCTTATTAACTTTGACACTTATTTTTCTTTAATACTATAAGCTTCACTGTAACACGTGTAAAAGGGCTCACTTGCCACTTTAACATACATTCATTCACACTGGTTGCTACAGCTAAAACATATTGCCTTTGTTCATGTTTTCAGCTCATCTCCACAGGTTTTCATCCCGAGAAAATGATATTCAGATGTTTCCCGGACATAGTTATAGGATATAAGACAGTATATTTTATATTATAAGCATATATTGTTGCCATGATGCTGCTGCAAGTGTTGAAAACTGTTTTTGTTAATCAACGTTCTGAAATGAAACCTACATTTCAGATTCAGATTCACAACAAGAGTTAAATTACTAAGTAGGTCCTTCATTCTGGTCCAGAGGGCTTCCTAAAGTTCTTGGCTTTTCAAGTTTTTTTCTTACTACAGTTGCTCCGCTCCACATATTTCTTCCACTGTTATGCTCTGGTGAGGAAACAGGGAAGAGTTTGGAAATCACTGCTGCTTCCCACAGCTCACCTCTCATCAGCAACAACAGTCACAACACACACTGAGTCGCGCGCGCACACACGCAGCGATAGCACTACACTGTCTGTTCACTGACATCCATCCGTCCTACGTGCACAGACACTCACACTCACACTCACACACACACACACACACACACACACACACACACACACACATACATACACTCAGGGGATGAGGCAGTGAAAGGGCAGTGGGATGTACAGCTGTGATGGTGTGTCTCAGAAAGAGATCAGACTCTTTAATAAATGATGAGCTTGAGGAGGAAAGGAGTGTGTGTCTGTGAGAGAGAGAGTGTGTGTGTGCGTGCGTGATGGATAGTGAAAGGTGGCTCACTGGTCATGCTGTGGCTACTATATAAAGTGCCATTCTGCATGCAGGTAGCTCAACAACAGCGCTCCAAGAAACTTTTAATGTCTGTTAAAATGATAATTTGCCATTCTACATCTGGTGACAGCTGTTTTAACTGACTCGGTGCAACAGTTGGGATCTTTTATAACTCAAAAATTTGTCAGCCAACATGGTTACATCCAGGTGGTGATATGAAATTGGGTCAATGTTTGATATGAGCAATCTAAAAATAACAAGACAAATGTGAGCGCTATTGTTATATATATATTATTTGGTGGTGGTTGAGCTTTGTTATTCCCGTGTGTGTGTGTGTGTGTGTACACCAAACAAACAGCCTCCATTTAGTATATTTTTGATTTATTGCTTCAGGCCAAAAAGCACTTATAGTGACATACAAATAGTGTGGAGTTCTACATCCTCAGGTCAGCAATGTCACATGTGAAATTTTATCTATTAGAATTTGAATACTATATAATTGTTGCCTGCATGCATGAATGATTTTGTTTATTTGTGTGTTGTAACCATAGAAAATGGCCCACCACACAAGGGATCACATGAAAACACAATAACATCCAACACAAATAAAGCCCTCCGGTTCACGTCCCATACCACATGTGGTTTCAATCACAAAGAAAAAACTGTAAAACATGTGCAACACATAAACAAAATAGATATTTAAACCAAAAAAAATATTTAGTTCCCACAAATTTCCCAAGTAATCTGACAATGCGAAGCTTTCTGTCACACAGTGTCTTCCAGCTATTTAAATAACCTCTCCCTCAGGTTATGATTACATGACATGCACAATAACCTTGTCAATCTTTCTCCCCTATTGCATCAGGTATTGTAACCACTCTGCAAATTCACTCCTAATGTGCACGTTGAACCCTCTCAGTCCGACCACACAGCTCTTCCTCGCTCACTGCTGTGTGGGCATCTGCCGCACACCTGGGAGCTACATGTCAGCTGTGAATGTCACAGAGAAATAATCAATGAACTTTACAGCATTCTGCAAAACATTTGCATTTTTAGTTTTGTGTTATCAATTTTTTCTTATTATCTCTCACATTTAGACTATCTTGGGATTTAGCATGGCAAACAACGATCAATAATTATTAAATGCATATGAATTACAAACAATAACACAGTATGCAATACTACAATCCCTGATTCCTGCAAAGCATAAGCAATAAACTGAGGAAGTATATTAAACATACGTTTTGCTAAAGTAAGCCTTTCATACCTTCTAAATAACAACAATTTATCTATATATACATCAAATCAGAGGATGTCTGTGCTTCAACTTTAACTGCAGACAACAGACATATTGAACTATACACAGCAGATGTATGAGCTCTTCACCTCAACCTATATGCATTAACATAAGTTGGAAAAACTTTGTCTATTATTTTATTTCACACAGGCTCCAGCCTTTATGAACTCTATTAGTAATACTCTCCTCCAATCACAAGCACACATCCACTGAAATTTGCATTTATGTAGCCAGTCAGGATGTGCCTACCCGAATATGTGCAGAAAACACAATGTATAATGGAGTACTACGACACTGTCTGCAGTGGCGATTTGCCCACTGATTGTCTTCCGACCCCTGCAGGGTTAGGCCATGGCTCCACCCAGTTTGGTTGCACACCACCTAGGTTGGCTTGGGCCTCTTATTTCTCTGCTGTGGCAGCCTAGGTCAAAAACAAGTACACGGGCTACGGCAGCTAACCTTTAGCCGATCAGTCAATCAGGTGTGGCTTGGTCGATGTTATGTCGCGAAAGGGTGTTCATTCATTGGGCTCCACCCACTGTACCCAGAGAGTTCAGAAGAGGGCTGAGCCAGTGTGAGATACAACGAAGATTACAATATTGTAACTGTAGTTCTATTAGCACAGGGAGAGCTACTTAAGTGTAGCCTGGGTAAACCCATGCTGCCCTGCGAGTGATTTGGATTTTGCTCTTCAGGTCAGCATGGAAAGGTAGACAGATTTTTTTCAAATTCTCCTCCTGAGGTAGGGCTCCAATCAAAAACAGGAGGCAGGCTTAAGACGATGACCACAGCTGGAGCGTCGAGGCACAACGCTGGCAACACTGACATGATTTACCAGACTCCTGGTCGACCGTCACTCCGATTACTTTTAATCTCTCAGAAATGCTTGACAACTTCTCCCTATCAAAAATGTTGGTCAAGTGGCTGCATATGCCAGCCACTCTCATATTTACCTGGCAGAGCTGGCAAAAATCGCTGGTTGCTCGTGACTGGAGAGGGGTATTACCCATACAGTCTAGTAGGGGGCTCCGCCTATGCTAATAGAACTAGGGTTACAATATTGTAACTTTGTTCTGTAAGTGATAAAAATGGAGAAATACGATTTTGTTTTGAGATACACTAACACAAGACAATGGAAAATGACAATACATACTGCAGCGAGTCAAAAAACATCTTGCATGCTTATATATGTCCCTTTTTGAAAATGCCAAATAAGAGTTCTGTAACTCTGACAGATGAAATACTAGAGTCCATGTTTTAATACAATGGCTGCAGTGGGAACAATTAGTCTCCCAATTATGATGGCAACAAATCCAGCGCTAATGCGGGAGAGCAAATCAAAAGTTAGTACATCACTTAAATTCGGATAATTAGTGAGGAATGACTGCAGTAATTGGTTTTACACATCACCACCTAACCTGAATCAACCAACATTATTTCTACTTACGAGTCTTGTGTCTCTGTCCAAACCAATTATATTAATCCCTCTAACTGTCTGAGCTATACTGTGGTCAATACTCTCCATTACTCTCTACCTGTCCATTGTAACGCTCTGTACACCTCATGTATCGACCACGATGACGACAGACTGCTGGGGTGTGAACATGAATTAAGCAGGATGCAGCAGCAGTCGTGCCATGAAGAGGTTGACTGATGCTTCATGATGACTCCCAGGGTCATTACATGACAGTTAAGTTGATAGATGTCATCCACAGAGAGGTAATTCTCCTTCTGACAGGCCCGCCGTCCTCTACAGTGATGGAATGCGGATCTGATGAATGCCTTCACACATTTTCCAATCCTGGTCTGTTTTTAGGCTGAGCAGCCATCTTTAATCAGGCCATGTCAGATGAGCTGTGGACCACCAAAACACACAGCGGAGACAATGAAGACAGAGACAGCTGACTGAAACTCAATGGTTAACCACAAAAGATACATCTGGGGCTGCAACCAACAACTGCAATTTTTATGATACTTTGTATTTAAGATACTACACAGGATTTCACTTAGAAACAATCGACACACACATAAGTAATCCCTTTCAATTATTATTTTGCAGAGACTCTGCCCTCTGGCAGTAGTTTTTTCATTTCATGGTCTCGCCTGAAGTCGTCGAAATCTGGCACTTGGGCAGTAACTTGCGATGTCAGACACTGACGAAAAAAGCTGTCCTTTATGTCAACATCATACATAATCAGTCACCATTATAGGGCGCCTGGTGATGTCAGGGGGAAAATAAGGCGGCAAAAGTCCAAGTTGGGCGGGCAGAAGAGGTGGTGGATGGGTCCAACAAATACCGACTTTCACCCGGGAGAGACGTGTTCACATTTCGTGAGATTCTAAAGCCAAACCCTGTTCAATTCTATGTTATATGCTATGTTGTACCAATGTAGTGTGTTTATTTTTTAAATAAACAGAAGTGTATTTTGAATGAAGACAATGCATGTAACAGGCAGATTTGACATGGCGTCCCAGGGCGTCAACAATCAATGCACCCGTGGTACCTTGCATGTCGTATCTGGATGTGGAAAGTCCATGACCAAACATTGATATGTGGCAAGGTCAGAGTGAGAATGTGCTGGTGAGGACAGGGCGTTACAAAATGATAGCGACCAGGTGTCAAACCAAAAGCAGCAGACATCCAAGAATCACAGCGTCAAAAAAAATATATATATATAGCGAAGTGATATGCCAAACAAAGTGATTGGTTGACTTTTACTTTCACTTTTGCTTGCAAGTGGGTTTACAAACAGTAACTGACAATCCTGCATATTATACCTTTAATCTCTCAATTATTTTTCAATTTTGGTTTATAAAATGACAGGAAAACAATTTCCCAGAGCCACCAGGATGTCTTCAAATTGCTCATTTTGTGCGACCAACGGTCCAAAACGAACGTATTTAATTTTTAAAGATAAAAACTGAGAAAACCAGAAAATCCTGATATTTAAGGGGCTGGAACCAGCAGTTGTTTGGCTTTTTTGCTTGATGGAAACCTAAATGAATAATGAAATTAAATACAAATCACAGTAATTGGTTCATTTCCTGTCAATTACAGCAGTTAATTAATAGCTCTCATGTTCCAAACCATTTTTGGAGGTCTTATTGTAATAAGATGCACTGCATGTGTAAAATAGCCCACAATGCGGAGCACTCCCACTGTAGACTTACTGTGGTGCTCAAAGGTTAAAAGCTCTTTTAGTGGAGAATCCCTTTGGAGTACCCACTGCACATGAGAGCACAGTTTAGTAGTGTGTGTGCCCCTGAAGCACACTACTTCTTGTATGGGTTAATCCAATTTTCATCGTAAATGTATTTCTTTATCTATTACAGCCTGTGGAATGTGCACTACAAAACATGGAGCTGTAGTTCTTCTGTTAAGCAAAGATCAATGCCTGTGCAGTTAAGGCTTTTTTAATTTCAGCTGTCTGTAATGTTCAGGAAATCCATTTCTATGTTTCTAACATGATACAGCCTTTACCCTCTGAACCTAATGCATAAAGTCGATTGTTAATCAATACAGGAAGGGCTGGTTTCTATCTGACTGTGTGAACGGAACATCAATAGTCATTTGAGATTGGAGTATCTGATTATTGATTTTGAACAGTAATTGCCGATAAAAGCAGTTTAACACAAGTTAGTCACAGGCACCCTGCACAGATATTTTACCCCAAATTTCTAAAGGCTGTTTTCACTGAATGAACAAAACCTACACACTTGTTGTTGTTTTTTTTACCGTGTGGATTGTTGTGCTTTTAAAAGATTGAGGGATGTGCATCATGTCTCACTGGATGTTTGGCTGTTGTGTTTTCTGATATCTTTTTTGTCCTATTTATGGATCATCAGTCTCTCCTGCCTAAAACGCACTTCGTAAATAATAAATGGTCACAGCCCATTGCACCCGTTAGACTGTCAGAAGTCTGAGACACCATGCCTACACACACATGTAATTGTTATGTGAGGGTCAAAATAAAAGTAGTACACTTTTCACATATTTCAAAAAGGAGTACACACACACGCTGTCCCCCACAATTCACATGCCTTCAGTTCGCATTCCCTTGACACTAATGAGTTGCACTGTACTTATTTGGCATTAGAGAGGGAGATATAGGAGGAGATGAATTAACTGATTAACCTCTGATCGTGTGCACGTCTAATAAGGAATCACATACAGTGTTTCCCCATACATGTGAGATTCACGTCATTGGTGCAGCTGTGGGTTCTGTGAGGTGCACTATAGACAGATAAACAAGCACACACACACAGCCACACAAAGAGAAAAAAAAAGACAGACAACAGGCACACAGAGGGCTGGGTTGTGGGGCTATCTCTCCTCTCAGTGTACTGCGGTCCATCGACCCTGCATGGCTGCTCTCAGCTGGATACGTGTCATCCACAGCAGCCCTGCCTGTTAGGGGGAGAGCGAGGGCTGTGGAGGGTGTAAGGGAGGTGGAAATAAATGGGGAGAGTGGAGTGAAGCACCAACAAGGAGAGGGTGGAAGAGGAGGAAAAGGGTGCAGGGGCGATGCCGTGGAGGAAACAGGGGATGAAACACGAGAAACAAAAGAGGAGTGCGGTGATGCGTATGCAGCCTACTCACTGACTTTAGATTTGAACAGGGTCAGAGGTGAAATGGGGTTGTCTGTCAGATGTTACTCTGCATCATAGGTCCTGGGGAGAAGGGTTGGTAGTCAGCCTCCACCTTTATCCAATCCTCTCCTCTTCTTTTATTGACAGTCAGGTTGTTTTCTGGCTGCTGTGTACTCACCTCATGTGTGTCCCTCATCTCTCTTTAATAGGTGTCTGTGGTGATGTTGCCATGTGCCAGCTGCCATCTGCTCTTATCCTTCTTTATTCAGGTAGGACATTTAATGCCTATATATGGTATATGTAATGAATATGTATATAAATGTGTTCTTTCGAACTACATTTACAGGAAGAATATTAATGTACAGCTCTTAGAAGAAGGGAAATATGCAGCTTATTTACTTTCATGCCTAGAGTGGGAGAAGATCAACACCACTCATATCTGTCCATTTAATGTACGGCTCCAGCCAGCAGCTGGTTAGCTTAGCTTAGCATAAAGACTGAAAACAGGGGGAAACATCTAGCCCAAAGGTAATAAATGCCCCCTACCAGAACCTCAAGATAAATCAGACACTGGCCACACTGCAAAAGGCCAAAACATACAGTATAAGTTGATCGTAAGCACCACGCCAGCCTGGTCTCACTCCCAAAATGTTAAAATACCATTTAGGTGTGTGTGAGATGCATTGGGCTTTCCACAAACTACAATGCAAACCCATTTGTATTATTATTTAACACTCAGAGCTATGAGCATAGTTTAAAGAGTGTGAAAGTCCACTCAGGGTGGGTGGATGGGTCAAACAAACACAGGACTTCAACCCAGAAGAGCATTGGCAACAGCTGTGCCCTTTAATGCAGGGTGTTTTTTAGTGACATCTGCAATCTTTTCTTCACCATAACCAAGTAGTTTTGTTGCCTAATCCTAACCACCGACCCCTTACAGTACGTGACTCACCTCACATGGCTAACACCAAGCACAATCTTTACTAACTATGATAATTTTGTTGCCTACGCTGCTCTAAGACACAAAGCAAATGGCTGCCCTCAGCATTATATTAGTAATGCCCAGAGCTTCTGCCCAAGCAGCAACATATGACAAGTAGGAAGATGAGGTCGAGTTGACCACGCAGTACAGATAACAAGCTGTCAATGACTATGACGGCACAAATTCTCCAGTTGTCTGAAAGGTAGGAAGCACTGACATTTGAGGTTTGAGTGCTGGCCGCCAAACAGAAACTTTAAAATGCAAGATGCTATTACAATTTTATATTCTGGGTTTGATTTCCAGACTGCACAACTTGTGAACGTGATGGTGTTTGTAAACCAAACCTCAACCTCCTTTCACCTTTTTGAATGTCATTTCTCAGAGAAAACAGAGAATATGTGTTCACTCTGGTGCATTTTGTATCTTGACTACTTTTGAAGTCTGATTTTCATACTTACATGATCTGTAACCAGAAAAAAATGCATTCATCAAGCTGATGTAAGCTGTGTCATACTTTGGAAAACAGATAGCAATTTACTTGCTTTCTAATAAAGGAGGGCAAATGTGAAAAAATACTGTGACCCTTAAAATGCCTGCAATATATTCTATCCTGTATGAGCCTGCTTGGCCTGGCAATATTTTCGATAATAAAGAAAGAGAGGACAAGAAATGAAATATTTTCTGTACTACAGTGTGTGCTTTTCTTGCACGGTTGCTCTTGAGACAGGAAGCTGGGTTTGGGCTCTTTCCAAGAGGTTATAATGAAGCAAACATTCAATTTCAGTGGACACCGTGACAGGGGTGTAAAAATGCTGGGAGATATTATTTGGCACATTTCTGGGAAATTGACTTCAAGAGCCGCCAATTACATTAAAGCATATCGTCAAAGTAAAGCGTCGAGCGAAACTGTTGTTGGAGTCTCAGCTCCATAAATATACAATTTTATATGCCGCAGCACACACATCCACGCGTATGCACATGTACACAACTGCACGCACACTCAAAACAAGAACGCAGCCACATCTGCAGCCTTGTTGCAGTGTTGTCCTCAAAAACAGAGCTCATTACAAAGTTCCCCTTTGTGTTAGTTTAAAAAGTGGCCTCTAATAATGATGTAAGTTTGTTTGAAGAGTAGAGTTTATTTCCAGGAACAGCTATTTCAGTGGAATACTGGAAATCATTCAAAGGGGTTCTGCCTTTTGCAGAATGCACAAACACACATACTACGGACACACACACACACACACACACACACACACACACACACACACACACACACACACACACACACACACATCTAGCATGTGTGACAGCTTGGAGAATGGATATAAATCTTTCATAGACACCATCAATTTCCTTTCCAAAAAGAACAGGCATTAAGTTGAATTATATATTTATCAAATACATGTCAGGTAGTCTCCTGTGGGATTTTGACAGGAAACAACTTTTTAAAGAAAACTCATCTGGTACAAGAGTGACAAGACCGTATCAGGGTACAGCGTACAAATTTTACTTGTGGTTCAAATGGGGTAGAGGCACACCAGTCCCCTCTGTAATAATCATTCTGTGTGTCTCCTCCATGTTTCCTGAGCACAATAATCTAGATCTCTGTTGGTTGAGAGAGAAGGAAGCTGAGACATAGAAATAGTCCGCTTTTAGGTCAACCCCTCAGAGAAGCAGAGGTGTGTGTTCGTGCATGTGTGTCTGTGTGTGCGTGTGTGGGTGGGTGTTTGTCTGGGTTTGTGTGTTTGTCTGTACGTGTGTGTCATATTACAGAGCAGAGTGGTAAAGGTATGGCAGCCGCCTGCAGAAAAATCTGAGCTGCCTGCATCTAAGGGAGGCTTTCATCCTCCTACCTGCCCACCAAAGAGGGGAGGCATACACTCTCTCTCTCTCTACACACACACACACAAACTGGAGTTTAGACTGGAGATGCCAGCAATCAACAGAAATTTCACTACAAGCTTGCTCCTTGGTCTAGATTGATTTTCATAGTCAAAACGTCAACCTCCAGCTTCTGTCTTATCTCTCCTGAGGACTGGAGGGACTGCAAGGAAGACATGAGAGACAGAATTTTAAAGAAAAAAGCTATTTCCTTCTCAGGGCTTTTACTGACTTTGCATTAGGTAAATAGTTTAAAAGATATAAACACAGACAGAAAGAGAGAGAGGGAGGGATATTGGAGTAAGAACAGGTTATTTATTATATCTTTCAGCTGAATCTTTGAATCTTTGGACAGCCAGTATTATATTTGCATAAAGTTGTAGAACTTGCAAGAAAAGAAAGGTCAAAATCAATGCAGCAGGGGCTTGGATATACTGACTTTAATACCCCCATTTCCACCTGGTATTAACGTAGAATATATATCTTGATATCTTATCTGAATAAGGAAAAAATGCAAGGTGTATAATGCACGCAGAACGCATTGAAATCAGAATGCTATCAGATCGGCTGGACCCCACCTGGACGTGGTTTTGTAACTGGATCTCTTACACGTGTAAATGTAATCTGCATTTTGCCTCATTCTTAAGAAAACAAGATTAAAAATCTACAGCCATGGTAGCAGCTCTATGAGGCTGTACTTAGGCACAGTGGTGCTTTGAGATAAATGCTAATGTCAACTTACCAACATGGTCTCAAAGACATTTGCTTATTAGCACTAAACAACTGGGCTGTCATACGCTGGGTTTCTGCACACCATGAGTACGTTACATTTGCACATTTCATACGTATCATATCAGCGTGTCTAAAGTTGACGTAATATATAAGCTGACTTTGTCATGAGGAGGTGGATGACGTGTCACTAGGTAAGACGTTTGCCAAGCTGCAGACCACTTTTCAGAACCAACAAACTGCACTAGTTGTTTTTTTGTTGGTTTTTTTTTTTGGCGACTATTCGCAGTGGCATAGAACCTGGGTGTTTGTAGTGGCACATCATGGCCATTCCTAACATCATTTGAGCTGTGGGTAATTTAGCAGCACGTTGTGTTGATGCTCAGCAGTGTTTAAGCAACAGAACATGGATGTTGTTCAACCCATCCCTGCTTTTTCAGTGGCTTTTTTGCCACCAAATGTTAGTGTTGTAACGGATAAATTCAGCATTGTTTAACCTGGACCCTGTTTTCCAGTGTAATTGATCAAAGAGACTGATGTGAACAACAATTTTTGAAGTTGTTCCAGTACTGAGGGAGTGGGAGCGGCCAGCCGCCATGGAACGAGCTGCAATGGAAGCACACGGGGCAATCAAACATTGTCACTGTGTCTCCAAATCTCACAAATGTTTCCACTGTTGTTTTCCTGCAACAAGTGACATCTAGCGACATCTCGTGATATTTCAGAAAGAGAGTTCTGCTTAAGGAGGCAATAATAAACAGACCGGATCACTTGAAAGGTAAAGAGACACTTCAGCAGCGTGCAATAACAATCGGAACGATAACCGCTTTTAATGCACATACAGTGATGATGTTTATTGCCCTGTGTGCCTCCGTTGCAACTCATTCCACGGCTGCCGGCCGCTGCAGACTCCCTCAATACTGAAACTGTTAATCATATCAGTCTCTTGGATCAATTAGGAAAATGCCGAAGTTATCCGTCCATTTTCGTAAACGCTTATCCTCTTGAGGGTCTATCCCAGCTGACATTGGCCGAGAGGCAGGGTACACCCTGGACACGTCGCCAGACTATCACGAGGCTGACACATGGAGACAGACAACCAATCACACTCACATTCACACCTACGGACAATTTAGAGTGACCAATTAACCTATCCCCAACCTGGAAAACATGCAAACTTGTGTGTTTCAACATTATCTACTACAAAATTATGTGCAAATGTAACATATCCCTGTTTTGTAAGAATGTACATTGAAAGCATTTTTTCTGCTGACTGGGTTGGATGTGAATTTGGAATTCCTGCAGCACCATTAACCAAAGTATTGGACAGATTAACGATGTGACATGATGATGGCAGCACTACATGTAGGAGCTTAAAAGTTACTTATCCACTGGGGACAATGAATGTCTGTATTAAATTTCTTGGCGATCTATTCCATAGGGACATTATACAACTGTAGTACTTCTGTCTGTGATTAGTTTACTGACTCTGACATGTAAATTCTGTGGAATGCCCCTTTAAAGATGCGATAAATGCTTCATATTGTTTATTAAAATAGTTGAGGCAGAAAATGAACACGGAGCATGTGAAGAAGACAGTCAAAACACGCAGTGATAGCTTTAATTGAGTTGTAAACTGTGATAAGTAGCATCAGCTGTTGTGGGCCTCATTGTTGTCAGTTAGCTTCTTTCATGGTAAAATACATTCAGTCCTCACACTGTAATTATGCAGAGGAGAAGGGGAGCAATAAATCTGATAATACACACACGCACACTCGCACCACACACACACATATACTTAGGGGTATAAACTCATGGACGAGCGGAGAATTGTTGGAACAGAGATCAGATTAGAGAAGCTTTTCTGATCTGTGGCATGAGAAGGCTGGGCTCATGTATCAACCAGCCATCTAAGCTGGCTTATCCTGATACAACCAGGGGCAAACACACACACAGACACACACACACTTACAAGAAGAAAGTTTACTGGGTGATGTAAGGGAGGGAGGAGGGGTTGGAGAACAGTGTGGTACAATCTCCAAACAATTCTATATCCCTTTTAGTCATGGCCTGGCTTTGGCTGTGAAGCGGAAACGTCTTTGAGCCCTTGTTAACAGTGTCCCCAAACTTCACTAAAGGTCTACTTTACTGTTTTCATACTTTAGAGTAACTTAGAAAAGTATTTCATTGTGCAGCTCCTGAAAGCTTTTTGATTTGTCCTGTGGCACATGGATTGACTTGACTTATGTCTCCTCTTTCTGTCCCAACAGGACTGATGTCCAGATGGTGTGCCCTCCCATGTGTGGTCCAGTTCAGCTCTCCCTGACCGTTTCATGGGCCACAAACCGACCCAAGCATCCACGGCCACTGCTTGACTCAACCCCACCGCGCACCACCCTTAACCCCTCACCCCTAACCTCCACCCTCAGCCCCCTTCCTCCCTCTGCCTCACTCTCTGTCAAGCCTCTCCTCACATTTTGACAATCCTTGCCCTCCTTGAGCCCAACATGGTGGCCTGCATTCCCGCTCTAATCTTGGTCATGATGTGTCGAGGCGTCCTGCTCTCAGTCGGAGACCCGCCTCAGTCCCGCCGGGAGATCCGCATCGAGGGAGATCTAGTGCTCGGTGGTCTATTCCCGGTGCACGAGAAAGGCGCTGGGATGGAGGAGTGTGGGCGTGTGAACGAGGACAGAGGGATCCAGAGGCTGGAGGCCATGCTGTTTGCCATTGATAGAATCAATAGCGACAACGCTTTGTTGCCTGGGGTGTCTCTCGGGGTCCACATCCTGGACACCTGCTCCAGAGACACCTATGCACTGGAGCAGGTGGGTCAGCATGGTCACTGTATATGTCACTTTATGTTTCTCAATGAAAGATGATTCACGACAGTATCTGAATACACTTTTCTGTCAAAGGAATACTTCTCTCATTCTTAAGTTTATGTTGCCTGCCATCCACTTACAGCACTGTTCATACGTGCATAGGCTGTTGTCTTAGATATGTTCACCAAAATCACTTAAAGGAATAACTCCCCTGCAAAATGATCAAATGTATATCACTTACTCACTGTGTGTTACCTTGAATTAGTGAAGACACCTTTGTTTTTCTTGCATGCCTCCACAGTGAACGAAGAATCCAAAAAAAAGCTAACATTCCTAATGAATTAGGGTAAATGGAGATCAGGTTTAACAACAGAAAAACAAACATCCATTTACAAACTCTCACAGAACTTGTGCAGTATAATCAAAGTCCCATTTTTCCAGATGTATTCTCAGTACTTCCTAAACATGCATTTTCATGAAAACACTGAGTCACATGCCTGGGAATGTGCATGCATTTGAAGTCATTGCGCAAAACGGCATGTATTTGGTAAGTACTGTGCATACAACTAGATAAATAAGACTGAGATATAGTATAGTGGATATAGTTTTGCTGTTGTTAAACACGGACCCAAGTGACTTAAAGTCATTTGTTTTGGTTACAAATTCAAGGTAATACACTGTGAGTAAGTGGGGCCGGTTACACAAAACACCTTAGGTTAAGATTTTCCTTAAAATACCAGTTAAGGTTTCCTCATAATAAAATCACTGTTAAGTCTTTTCCTCGAGGTTTCCTTAAAATGTTCACGTAAGTATTTATGGTTTTCTCCTTGTCTTGATCTTATACTTAAGGAATCCCTGGACCATTGCACAAAAGACCTTAGCAACTAAGGTCTAACTAAGGTAAAAAAAACTTACCTCTGACTCTATCTTAACTGCAACATGGCCAAGTTAATGGTGATGAACGAACAAAACTAACACGCGACCAGGAGAACCAAATGGATGGATATGCTTTGATTTTACACTTTAGATTTGACTGGATTCATTTTCATTGCTTCTTCTTACAACTGTTTTCTGTTTTTTGGTGTTTGGGGATCAGATTTACTTTGTAGCATGCGCTTTTTAGGATCATACTCCCCCAGAAGTATAATCTTTCCCTCCTCGGACCAATATGGTTTTCTTGTCATCTTTTCTTCTGCCATTTTTTCACTATCTAACTAGAAGCCAATTTTATGAGACAATAACAGGCATCACAAATGCAAGTCCGAGCAAACAAACAATCTCCATGGAAACTTCTACCACTGTAAAATCTCTTTCAACGCAGTAAATGAGTGAGGAGAAATTAAGCTTTAAGTGTCATACATAAGAGGAAAACTTAAGGTGTTTTGTGCAACTGGTCCCAGATATTTAGGAAATGATCATTTTGCAGTTGAAGCTTTCAATTGCACAAGACGCTGTTTACTTAAATGATCAAATATGGGTTTTGCAAACATACTTGTTCAAGATGTATCATTAGTAATTTGCCAGTTTACAAGAAGCCACTTTGATAGCTAGTTCTGTGACCTTTGAACTGTTTTTCCAGCTGTTCTTGTGTTTGTTTGAGTACCTGGTGATTTCTGTATGTATGTATATGACAGTGATAAAAGTAATGAAATCCTCAACAAAAGTAAGCACACATCAGACTGAAATAGTGGCTCAGTTAGAGCATTTATTCTCTATGAGAGTCTCCTATTTTTGTGCTGTAGAGTTGAGTTGTATCTGCATTTACCTGCGGATGCTGATACAACTTTTTAGATACAGCGCAGTTCAGAAACAGTTTGTTTAATTAGCTGTCTGTTCTCCTGTGCTGCCGGGCGACTTGAACTTTTGCTACATGTTGTATTAAAAAAGTTGTTCTGCAAAGTAAGTTGTGGTGTCAGAAGTAAAATGTGCAATGTTTCCATTTTAAATGGAGTAAAAAAAATTATATAAGGTCTCATTAAAAGGTAATATTCAGGTAAAGTAAATGTACCTCGAAATTCTATTTTATCCGCGACGGGTAAAGGATCTTGCCTCGAATGATAACAGCAAATCCTTGATGAGAAATAGAGATTGAAGCTATTTGCGATGAGGGAAATGAGCCGGATATAAAAAATAAAAAAAAGCACTTTCCCCTCAGGGATTGTTATCTTCAAAAAATATATTGTATCTTATTGCTGAGCTATTTGGGGATGATGCATTCAGTGATCTTTTACAATGAGCTCTTTGACTGATTGCATAAACCCTGGATTCCTGACGTTTGGTTTTCCTAAGTGGGTTGCAGGTTCATTGCCTGTTTGTCCACAAACCAGCAATATGTTATGCGTTGTGGTCTCGGGGGAGTTCAGTTGCAATTTTGGACCATGTTCTGAAAGCATTAAAGATCCCCTTGTGTAAAGCAATCAGCTTTTATAGTCCCTTCAAAAAGATAGAGATATCACATTACAGAAAAATATCAATCAATCTTTATTTATGTTGCATATATCATATGAGAAGCGTAATTCAAAGTGTGTCACAGGCTGATTAAGAATAAATAGATAATATAGACCATATGGTGCCCCGTATGTTGCACAGCATTTGATTTGAAATATCCATGTGGGTGTGTTTCCTAGGCTCTGGAGTTTGTAAGAGCCTCCCTCACCAAGGTGGACGACACAGAGTTCATCTGTCCAGACGGATCTTACGCTCTGCAGGACGACAGCCCGCTTGCAATTGCTGGGGTCATAGGTGGATCCTTTAGCAGCGTCTCCATACAGGTAGCACATTTTACCATCATTACCTAACTTTAACTTCCTCAGTGGCTTCCTCTCATCTCTTACTCACTCAAGTGTGAAGACACTGACTTCCAGCACCATGGCAGTGCAAGTCCACGCCTGTGCTGCTGCATGTGTGTGTGTGTTTGTGTGTGTGTAGTTCTTTCTTAGAATCAACTTTTCCATTGGTGTGTTCTTGTGTATCTCCCCGGCTGTTGTAGCTCTTGTCACAGAGCTGGGTAATTTGCATAGTTTAGCATAAAACCTCCTTCTCCCTTACTCCTCTGTGACTGCACAAAAGCATCCTCCTATCAGTCCTTAAATCCCTAATCTCTGCAACTGTCTCTCTGTCTTCTCACCCTCTCTTTTTCTCCCCCTCTCCCATTTTATGTATGTCTCTTTTTTTCCTGTCCCTTAAATCTTAACTCTCCTCCTTCTCATCACTGCCTACTTCTCTTTTTTCTCCTTCTTTATATGCATTCAGAGGCATCCCTCATGGCTATTTGGGGAGAGCTCAGTGTATGCTGACCTCAGCCCCCTTCTCCTCCTCCTCCTCCTTCCTGGGGCAGCCATTGTTAACACATCTGCTCTGTCTCTTGTCCTTCATCACACATAATTATCCCTTGTTTTCTCCCAGCTCATCCCTGTTGCCCTTTGTTGCCGTTGCTGTTGTTTTTACCTGTCTATTCCGAGGGCAGCACTGTTTACGAGACCCGAACTGTGCTCTGCTTTCTGATCTCTTGCCAGTGAAGCTAATCCAGCTACTCCTTCATGCCTCTTTCTACTTGGCCAGTCTGTCTGTTGCTTGTAAATGAAGTAATAGGGAATTATTTTGTGTTTAACCATGCACAACTAAACTCCAATGTTTTGAGGGCATTTACATAGCGGGCATCATTCCTCCCCTTCATTCGCACATGTGTGTGTATGTGTCTCTGTGTGTCTGTGTGCGTGTGTGTGACTTGCATTCCAAGCAGAAAACACACAGCAGCCCTCCACTGCACCAATTTTTTCCTCCTTCCCTTTCATTTTTTTTTTCTACTCGTCTCTCATATTCAACCCATTCCTACAGTACATCTCCCTTCCCTCTCTCCCTCTCTCTCACAGGAAGGGAGCAGCTTTCACTAACAGAGTAAACTCTCCATGTCCCTACAGACAGGCCTCTTAGCTAGCTGTAGTCATTGTTCAGTGGCAGGTAATGGAGCAATGCGGTTACATTTTGCAGCGTGACCTTCCCTGACATTTAAGTCAACTGCCATCTTAAAACCATAAAACCTGCCCGAAGTACTATAAGCAGCCATCCTTGTGTGTGTGTGTGTGTGTGTGTGTGTGTGTGTGTCTGTGTGTTTCTACATCAGTGCCAGTGTCTGTGTATGTGTCGACCTGCTCTTGTGCACATCTGTGTATATATACAAGTGTGTTTTCTAATCTACTACATTATTAGTCTAATGAGATTCTGACATGTTGTCAAAACAGCTCATCAACTGAGCTATGAATGAAATATAGAAAAGCCCAGAATGATGCGCTCTAAAAGGATTAAACTGAGGCGAGAACAGAATGGCTGTGTATTTTCTGTTTATTTGCGTGTGTGTGCATGTTCGAGTGTGTACGCTTACATGTCTTTGTGGGCGTGAGAATGTGTAGCAATTATATTTCTACTGTTTGTGTTGGTGTCTGTGACTAAAATTGTAATGAAGAGAACATGACCAAACTCCAATCAACAGTAAAAGGGAATATTATATGGACATCAGTAGACCCCAGATGATGTCCATCACTAATGCATGAGTCAGTGATTTATTGAACTCCTGTCTGCATGTGTGCGTGCGTGCATGCGTGTGCTGTTTTGTGTTTCTCCATGTGCATATATTCCTACACTTGCTGCATTGTCTTTCATCTTCAAATAATCACATTATGCATGAAGCAATTTCTATCATCAGCAGTCGTCTTAATATGTTCTAATTTTTCCTTTGATGAAAAAAAATACTAATTCCAATTATTTTTGTGGGTTATATTTTCAAGTTTTTGTCAATGTGCCAATCGTTTTGATCAAAGATTTAATACTTGGTTGTAGACCGTAGAGCCTGACACACATGGATATCTGCTCTCCAACACAGATGGTTGGTCAGAGAGAAAACACTCTAGCACAATAACACTCGCCCTGCAGTCGCTGCATGTCTTTGAATATCTGTGGATGAGCAGTTTTATTGCAGTTAATAGTATTGTACTTGATGTGTTTTGACATAATGCGCACGCACATTTTCTCTGCTGGCTGACAGTCCTTAGACAGACATATTTACTTGCCAGCTACCAAGAAGAAGCTCTCTTCCACAAAGACGCTGATTTTTTTTTGTCTTACTTTGTCCAATTGGAGTGTATTAGAGACAGGATTTCCCTACAAACTGAAACACTAGTTTATTGTGTGGGATATCCACTGTTGATCAGAGATATTTGTCATCACTTCAGACATGTTTAAATCAGATCTGAAGTCTGAGTATCTGTCGTGAACAATGTGATTTCACAGAAATACGTGAGATGAGACGACCTCTAAACATCCAATAATGAAGTGGTCACGTTTGGGTTTAGGCACCAAAACTACTACTATATTCTACAAAAATGCGCATACAACAGTTAATATGATACCCTACAAATTAGTGCCCCATGAATGACATTACACACTTAATGTAAAGTGCTGAAGATGTACCTTAAAATGACTCAAACTTTACTTAAAGATGACACGGTTCTGAACACCAGTCTCCTGGGAAAAGTCCTGTGTTTTGTGACCCCCACACCATCCCAATCTCTCTTCTTACAGGGTCTGCCTCCTTCTTTCCTGATCACATGATCACAGCTTTTCCAAATGTGTCGCGTATACACGAATCACAGGCTCATGATTACATAGACCAGTGGTCCAGACTTCTCCTTAGTCATTAGTTCAAGGTCCACACGGTTTAATATATTCAGCATCATACTTGCGTTTGGCCATGTTATCAAGCTAGTTTGCTGTCTCTGTCAAATAACTGTACAAATAACAAGGACACAGCACTTTAAACTTGCCAGAAATTCACTGTACTTCAAAATAAAGTGTGTTTTACTTGAGACGTTCGTGAGTAACTTGTGGTCCATTTAGGTTAGACCAGCGACCCACTTTTGTACCACGACCCACCAGTTGGGAATCACTGACGAAAACTTTGGTGCATTAGTTCTCATAGGAAAAAGTATGAACAAGTGCATGAGAACAGCCTTTGTCAAGTGTCAGTAATGCACAACTTAATGTGACGTAATACTCAAAGGACACAAGTATGTTAAATTAAAAGAAGTCAGTGACTTTCTCGACCTTTACACACCTATGTATAGGTTGTAACATTAAGTCCTGCCAATTTCCTGACGTCACTGAGCCAGGAAATTTGTGTGTCCACCATGACTAAGGATACTTATTGACTTCCAATTGGCATTGTTTATGTGGTGCCTGTATGTAATGTCCACACACCACGTATCGCAATGTTCAGGTCAGGGTCATTTGATGTATTTCTGTGTGACCAGGTTGGTTGGAAAACTATGGTTGCAACTTGTAAGCAAACCACCTGTAGCTGTATCTGATATGCAGATAATAGAGAAGCGATTCATTCTATTAATTCTTGTGTGGCTCTTCGCCAAATCCACATTTTACAGTTTTCACAGGGAGGTTTGTCATCCCATGTAATACACACATTTTAGTTTTTGAGTTGGCTCACCACTTCTTCTATGTATCCTCCAGTTTCCCGCTCTCTCTGTGTACTGCTTCTTTCAAGTGCTCTATTAAATTAATTGTACAGTAATTGGCTCCGTTGCTGCCACCTCTCAAAACATTTGCATTGTAAACACTGCAAGGAGCTGCTTGAATGCATTCGGTCTGGAGTTTAATGCAGTTCCACACCGCAGCTTATAGAAAAGACTTTCCATAAATTAATCAGAGGTTAATGGGACAAAATACAATAAGATTCAGATTTGATTCAAATTTGAGTCACACTGCATATCAGTGTTCACGAATGACAACAAAACAAATTGTGATCAAAATCAGTCAGCCAGTTTGAATCTAACTTAAGTTATATGAGCTCAAAAGGACTAATTTAGAGGGATGAATTGTGGGAGTCATCCTTGAAGTTCATATGTAGGTCATGTTGATAGTTTCTGAAACTTAAATGTGTGTGTATTTACTCTGAAACAAAATTGGCAGCCAAAAAAAGGTTATCAATCACTCAGTGTTAAGTTCCTATGATTCATTAATTTTACAGGAGTAGGTTTCATTTCTGCTGATTTTTACTGTGTCTCTCCCAACAGGTTGCCAATCTTCTCAGGCTCTTTCAGATTCCTCAGATAAGCTACGCTTCGACCAGTGCCAAGCTCAGTGATAAGACCCGCTATGATTACTTCGCCCGCACGGTGCCCCCTGACTTCTACCAGGCCAAAGCCATGGCCGAGATCCTCCGGTTCTTCAACTGGACATACGTGTCCACTGTGGCATCGGAGGGTGACTACGGTGAAACCGGTATAGAGGCCTTCGAACAAGAGGCACGCATGAGGAACATCTGTATCGCCACTTCAGAGAAAGTAAGGCATGGAATAGAATATAATAGAATAAGAGTTTATTTCTGCATGAGTGCAACCATTGCTCAAAGCAAGACACCAAAAACCTCAAACTTTAATCAGCAGTGTCACACTGATGTATGGCCTGAAGCTGTACCACTAACAATGAACGGGGCACTACATTTTTGAGCTCATAAAAGTTTGTCTCCATGTCTTATCTTGTCTTACACACAAATTGAGTTTATATTACACTGGTGTTATCAGTTGTGAACCAGAAAATGAAAGCTTATCTCCGAGAACTCATTCTGGGTACTTTCACAGTCACATTTTTCATCTCATTTGCTACGGAGGTGCATGATGGTGTGAAGTACAGACAGCATTTTTTGCTTGTTTCTCTCTGTGAATGAGGGTGATAAATAATCACAAATAAGGGCTGCAAACTTATTTGGGAGTAGAGGGAGCATTTATGGTAAATCTGTTCTTACATTAATGTCCTCTTTCTGGCCAGGTGGGACGTTCAAACGCTAAGAAGTCTTATGAAGCTGTGATCCGTCAGCTCCTCCAGAAACCCAATGCCCGTGTGGCCGTCCTCTTCCTGCGCAGCGATGATGCCAGAGAGCTGCTGGCAGCTGCTGCTAGGCTTAACACCTCCTTCATCTGGGTGGCCAGCGATGGCTGGGGTGCACAGGAAAGCATTACCAAGGGAAATGAGGTCACCGCTGAAGGAGCCATCACACTTGAGCTGGCGGCCAATCCCGTGCCAGAATTCAACCGCTACTTTCTCAGCCTGAACCCAGTCAAAAACCATCGTAATCCCTGGTACAGGGAATTCTGGGAGCAGAGGTTCCAGTGCTCCTTGGGTAGTGGAGGAGCAGGAGGAGGGGGAGGTGTTGGAATGGGAGAGACGTCTCTCCCTCCGTGTGACCTGGACTTGTCAATGGACAAGAGTAACTTTGAACCAGAGTCCAAGATCATGTTTGTGGTTAATGCAGTGTACGCCATGGCTCATGCCCTCCATGATATGCAACGGAGCCTGTGCTTCAACACCACCAAGCTGTGCGATAGCATGAAGGCACTGGATGGGCGCAGACTCTACAGGGATTACATCCTTAATGTCAGCTTCACAGGTAAGAGAGCTGGAGCATGGCGCAGAGAGTGAGGAGTCCTAGATAAGGCGTTCAAGGTGGATGAAGAGTGAAGAGAAGTGAATGTTGGAGAGGAAGTTGGGGAGGAAAGGGGAAAGATAGCAAGACACAGACAGGAGTGTGAGTGCCTAGTTAACAGTCCGCTCATGAACAACATGTTGTCCTCCTCAGCCAAAGCAGCCAAACCACAGAACATAAAAAGTACTGAGACAAATCCGCTTAATTACTATGTATTGTCAGAGCCAGCCGTGCCATTGACACCTATTACCCATGCGTAATTGATACGACACTACAAAGTTGCTTTGAGGAACGAGAGCTGCAGTTAATCCGTCAGCCATATTCTTCTCTCTTGCACTAATGAGATTGTGTGTGTTATAATAGCTCCTATAGCAGGCTGCCTGTCTGTCTGTCAGTCTCTGTAGAGTTGGGAGAGAAGAGACAGAGGATTGGCTTGACTGACAGATGGCGTACAAAGGGAGCGTTATAAATAAACTGCTGTGTCTCGGGGACTGACACAGGTTTAGAGGTGCTTATTCCTCCACCAACCGTGACCAGGAGAAGACATCAAAACAGCCTAACAAACAGCACTAACACGGTAGCTTTGCCACGAGACGCTGGGGAGAGAGCAAGGAGGGATGGATGGAGGACGAAAGAATGGCATCACATGAGGAGGGAGGGGGGAAGGAAGCTCACAGATAAGACTGACAGGCAGACTAAAATGAGAAAAGAGAGTTTGGGGTAAGGTAAAAGGGAGTAAGACAGAAAAAGAGATAAGGAGGGAAGGAGGGAAGGAACAAGGGAGCACTGAGGCAATGCCGGAGTGGGACAGCGTGCGTCAGCAGAAGAAGAGGATTCTCTTTGAAATTCCCCATCTTCATTTCTGCTACAAATCAAAGGACTTGGAGCATTTCTGCATGAGAGGAGAGAGACAGAAAGAAGGAAAGAGAGAGGAAGAGTGTGAGTAAGATAGAGAGGGAAGGAAAGAGAGGAAACAGTCAAGGCAGTTTGCAGTCGCAGCCTCCAGTTGGCACAGATGATAACCACTCCCTTATAGGATGCATAGAGAGAGGGGTGGAATAGATATGCAGATTCACACATAGAAAGTTAAAAAATGTGTGGAGTAAGTTGGAGAGGAGGTGTGAATCCCGCTGTGACTTCCCAACATCTCTATGTCTGATCATCTTTCTCCCTAACATTCCTCTCTCCCGCTCCCCTCCCTTCTGCTCACCACTGATGTATGTCCATGAGGCGCATGTCTTTACTCTGGGAAGAGTGTAACAGCATGTACAAGGATCTTGAGTTCTTAACAGCTCAGCGTCAGTGACGACGGTGACAGCATGGCAAACAGCTTTATCGGTTTAAAAAAAAAATTGCATTCAAAGAGCCCTCGCTGATAAGAGGAAGAGGATGTTGAAGGTGGCGGCGCAGTTAAACTGGGAACTGTGGCAGCGTTTGCTCTGAGTTGTTGGTTTAGCCCCAGAATGACGCACTCACACTGCTGTACATATACATCTTTCCATCGACAGTATGTAAGGAAAGGAGCTGAGGTGAGCTGAGGTTGAATGTGGGGTATAAATACTGCAGCATCACCATCCGCAGTGCTCTCAGTCTGAACTGTAGCAGACGGAAAACCAACACTTTTCAGCACTCTCTATCTCTCTGCCACCTCCTTCTCTCTCACACACACACACATGAATGTTCATTAAACACTCTTTACAGTGCATCAAAGTTTGATCTCACTTATACTTAAACGCTTCCCAATATTAAATTAATATCCCCCTGTCTTTAACTTTTCAGTCACAACACAGCGGATTGTGTCTGTAACTGTAATAAGGCTGTTTTGTTGTGTGTTACTCACAGCGTATGTGTTGCACTGAGCCAGTATGTTGTGTGGTTAGGAATGTGTTTTCATATGCCGCTCTCTTCATCTTGTCTCATCTCGCTAGTTGCTATGGTAATGAAGCCGACACTATTGCCAATTGTTGAAGTGATCTGGTAGATCATGGGAACTGCTCCCTACCATCTAAGTAGTAGACACAGGGGCACATTTGTGCATTTTTATGAGGCCTGGCTACATACTCCGCACACAAAAAAAACACACGTACGTACACGCAAGAGACACAAACACGTGCAAGAGTCAGCTTTTTTTTTTTTTTTTTACAAAGAGGCATCTTGAAATGCTTGTTGTTTTTGTTTTTTTTTCTTTCTCTTTTTTTTTAACCAGCATGAAATTACAGACACCCCCAACCCACACACTTCTCAAAGCCATCATTCAACTCCCACCCACCCACCTCCCCGATCTGCAGCAAACATATCAGTATATACACACATGCACGCAGTCTTCTGTTCAAATAGTGGTGATAGATGTGATATTCCCCCTTCTCTGCGCTTTTGTGTGTGTGTATGTGTGTGTGTGTGTGTGTGTGTGTGATATGTCTGTGTTAGCAGAGGCGGTGTGCCTTCAGGGCCATATTGAGCAGCGAGCTTACTGCAACGTTTAGATGCTAGAGAACAACCTTCACTCCTCTCCCTCATTTTCTCTTCGCACTCTTTTCCTCCATTTCTCTGCCTCTGTCACTCCCTGTCTCTCTCCGTCTTCTTGTCTGTCTCACTCTTCATCACTCCATCTCTGTATGTATCCCTCTCCGTGTCTCCATTTCTCACCCAGAAAGTGTCCTACTCTCTCCCTCTACATTCAAAAACAGCACATCCCACTCAGACTTCACAAGGTTGCCTCTCCTGCCTCCACCGCCTCTCCGCGCCGGTCTGTTCCTCCACTCCTTCACTTTGCTCATCCCTCCATCCATCCTTCACCTTTTCTCTATTGATTCCTGCGTCTAAAGGCTTTCCACCGTCCACCTATATCTCTGCTGCCGTCACACCAGTTTCTTGCTTTTCTCTCTGGCTATCTCCTCTGTGCTTTTCCTTGTATTCTTCTCCCTCCTCTCCCTTGTCACTTTCCTCCTTTCTTTGCCCTTATCTTGTCTCCTGGCTCGTCCTCCCTCCCCAGCACCTCCTGCTTTTGGCCCGCTGTTTCTTTCTTTTGTATCCTCTATCTCACCACCTTTCTTTCAGTCAAGCCTCAACTCTCTGTAGCTGCTCCTCTCCTCCTATACATTTCTCCCCCTTGTTCTAGCCTTCCTTCTCTCCACCCTATCTGTCCGTTGTTCCCCTGAGGTCTGTTGGTCCGTGGCCCAGGCAGCGCCTCCGTCCCCTGGTGACTGAATCTTCAGGGAGAACAAATATAGCTAATAGGATCTGTCTGTGTGTGCATTTGTGACATGTGAGTGCATCCCTGTGTCCGTATCTGTATATGCTCAGGGATGTGTGTCTGTGTCTTTGTGGGGCACAGATGTGTAAGGTCATCAACCCTCTGGAGGAGGAAAAAGAGGGACAAGAAAGGTTGGTCACACCATTAGCATGCAGAGCCGTTGCGTCTTCATGTTTTACCTGGAACAGGTGTGCATTTGTGCACGAACCTATATGCGGTGTTTACTTTGTCAAGCTTAAATTAGGAGTAAATCAGGGATTCAGGTGAATTGATGCTTAGAAACACAATTCTCTATTCCCCAGCCAGCGACTAATCAACAGCCAGCTTTTGAATTTTTAGTCACACACTCGCACAAAGAAAAGATTCACCCTCTCTCTATGAGTCTGTATACCTCACTCTCTCTTTCTCCACTTTCAGATTACTTATTCCTACTTATTCCTCCCAAGCCCCTTTGCCTCCTCTCTCTCTCTCTCTGCCTTTAATACCCACAATCCCCCTTGGGCTTCGCTTTAGCCCGACATGGCCGAGAACATAATTAATTTCACAGCTTCTGAATGAAAAGCCTGTTTTCACCATGCTTCTAATTAAGCTAGAATAATAAGGTGTTTCTCGAGTTAGCGGGAATGCTAAAAATGTGTCTCACAAAAATTAGGGATCTGGTTAGGGCTGCGTTATAACCGCAGTTTGTCTCACACAACTTTATTTGCTTTTTTTTGTACTGTTACATTCTGTGGTCCCGGCTGTTTGATTAATTGCATTTTCAAAAATGACAAGTGGATTTTAGTAGACAATTCAATGAAACCTCTCAGATAAAACAGCAGTATGTTCACACATTCACGCAGGCATGGTCCACTTTTGATGCTGGCGACACCTCACATGCATGGAAAGTTACTCAAAGCAGTGGGTAGTGCTGAGAACCGAGCGCTCTGTGGGTCCCAGCTGGACTGGACTGGGCCAGCGGGAAGTATTATATGGATGAGGTCACACAGAATAATCAATCATCACTGTTTCAGGGTTGAAGTCGTGTTGTAGTATGCGTTAAGACACCGCAAGAAAGCCCACAAGCTGCTGTTAGGAAGCAGTCACCACATTCAATTCTTCAAATGATGAAATTGGTTCAGTTCATGGTTCATCAAAGTTACATCACACAGAAACACACTGCAGAAAGGTAGCTGAGGGACAAACTTCCTTTCAGCTGCACTACCCACCACATGTGCATCTGACGAAATCCAAATGCTTTTTAGTCATGCTAGTGGCATGGCTGTATGGATGGCAATGTCCGTCTGTCGGTCCACCACTTTGGTCCAGACGGACATATCTCAACACTTATTGGATCGATTATTGTGAAATTTTGTTCAGACATTCATGGATTCCAGAGAATGAATTGTATTTAATTTGGTGATCCTTTGGCTTTACCTGTAGCGCCACCATGAGGTCAGATCTCTCAATTATTCTCTAAAATATCTGAACATCTACCTGACGGATTGAGGATGAAGCCTAATAACTTTGGTGATATCCTGACTATTCCTCTTGGGCCAATTACTGGAAGAATTGTCATGAACTGACATTCATGTTCTCGTTCGGATGAGCTGTAATAACTTCAGTAATCCCTTAATTATTAGCATCATCTGGCACACTCATCATTTCCAATTTTTAAATTGTCCCAATATTTTTGCTTTATGACCAAATACCAGAGGTGGGAGTAAGTCACACGTGCAAATCACAAGCAAGTCCCAAGTTACAGCCGTGAGAATCAAGCGAGTCCCTACTATAATTCAAGCAAGTAAAGTCAAGTCATTGCTCAGGTCAAGCAAGTCATCAGTCAAGTCAAATGAAATTTTGATGATGTACCCCAGTATTCATATTTAAAGATGTTTGATTAGCTAATAAGTTAATAAGTTAGCTAAGAAGACACATTTACTCACCGTTCTATGTGGATTTTATAGTGATGGATGAAGTTGGATAATGTGGTGTTTGTGGCATCGATTTTTGAGCTACAGGCTTCTTACTACTGTCATCGTCAACATAGTCCAAATTTTATTACCGTAAAACTTCAGTTAAAAGCCTAGTCTCTTTACTAGCCCAATGTGTCTACACATTTTGACAAATTAAGGCCTGTCTCGATTAGACGCCTGGTCTGGTTGCCAAGCAGTACATTTTTGTAGACGTTCTTTGGATGTATAAAACCAGGCTGTTGTTAGATCACACATACAGATATAAATGTTTAAACTTTTGTCAATATGAAGATGCTACACATTGTTAGCTCAGTTGATTTCATTTAACTGAAACCTTGAGCACCAGAGAAGACACAAAGTCATTCAGATTTACCAGCATGATGAAAAAAAATGGTGGTTCTATTGTGTGGGTCCATTCCTTGATTTCCCAGTAAGTTATTCATATTCATATTCCTTTAGTCCATAAGGGTCCACTGATGACGAGTATGAAAAAGGTTTTTTTTTCATAATAATTAATCCAAGTTGTGAGTAAGTAAGTAAGTGAGCAAGTTTTAACGGGATAAAGTGCTGTTGGGTCGCTATGTTAGGTGCCGTAATCCTCAAGTGCTGTAAAAAGAGTGTTATAACACTCTCTCTGATGTTCTGTCTGTCAGAGCTAGATTAAGTGAATGATTTATATTTGATATGTTATTCAAAGCCTAATTTTATACAAGCAATATTCATACTTGTTTAAATAAACAATTTGATAACAGTTTTGCATAAAATGAATTAAAGGCCTCTCATAAATAGACGCCTGCCCCAAATTTCACCTTGTTGACTTCAGTGATTTAAGCAAATAAATAATAGCCCAGGCTACTAATTGAGGTTTTATGGTATAATAGCTGCCTCATGAGTTGGCTTCTGCTGGTTTACAGTGTCTTTGTGGGTTGCCCACTTCTCAATATCGAGAAAAATGCAAAAAATTGAATAAAACAATGATCAATTTCCTTTGAGTCATTTGTCTCAAGTCCAAGTCAAGTCTTAATTTATGAATACCAAGTCAAAGTCAATTCAACAAGCCTTTTATCAGTGTTTGTCAAGCAAGGCAGAAGCCCTTAGTTTTGCAACTTGAGGTTGACTCAAGCCAAGTCATATGTGACTTCAGTCCCCAACCTCTTTCTCTACCTGCAAAACTGGCCTCAGCTTGCCTTAGCAAACGTTAGCATGTTAATACAAGCTAAACTAAGATGGTAAACATGATAAATATTTAACCTCCTAAACATCAGCATGTTAGAATAAACATGCTCAGTCTAGCTTACATTGCTGAATGGCTGTCAGCTCTTAGTCTTATTTAAACAGAACCACAAAATCTTTCAGCTGCTGAAACTGTGAGCTCACCAGGTTTTTAAATTTAGCCGAGGACAGTGCTGAGGGGAGAGAGTGGTGTCCATCAGTCAAGGACCTGGGCTGCCTGTCTCAGCTCTCTGCAGTCACCAGAGGAGTCTTGGTGGCCTTCGCCAGCTCTAACTTGCACCCTCATACACTTTTCCTGATAAGCTGCTCTGTCACGTCAGCAAGGTCGCTGGTGTTGGTTATAGGGAGGAATCACCAGTCCTCTGAGTCTATTGCTCTCTGACTGTGATCTGTTAGAGTGAAGTCAAGGACAACACAGCACCCTCAAATGGGTCTGTAGGCTAATGCCGTTATCTCTTTAGTCTGTATTACACGTAATTACCACATACAGCTAATTAGGCTTCAGCACACATCTAAGGTCCTAATAAGGTGCAGTTATGATAATTAGCTCGTGGCAAAGTGTTTCTGTGAGCGTGTATGGGTGTCTAAGAGGAGAAGGCCCGGCTTGTCTTATTGCTCAGTGTTATTAGCAGACTTTATTATCTGCCAACTTGCAATATAATGGATTCATATCACTTCGTCGTCTGAAGATATTATCACCGTCTTATTGAAATCACTTTCATTTAGCTGTCACCTAAACATTTAGCCCCAAAATCCAAAGAAGACTTGACACTTAGAATTTCCTGTGACAGAGAGAGCGGAGGAAGATAGAGGGTTGTGCTGTCTCTGTGATTTATGGATTTCATAAACCCTAACCCCCTCTGCTGCCATCTGACACGCCATTCTTCTCTGAACACACCGAGCTTTCACAACAATAGCACAGCTTTAGCCCTTGTCAGTGTTGCATGCACACATACACACACACACACCACTAACAGCAGGGTCAGGGCTTTGGTTCTGTCAGCACAGCCTCCCACAGCGCACAGAGCAATACCTTAACCATCACACTGTAAAGTAAAACCTAATGGAGCTTCCACAGACGTGTGTGCACGCACATCCTTACACACACATACCCAATCTGTATTTTGATTCATTCCACTGATCCCAAGCTGTGCGTTTGGCCCGTGATTTCTTCACTTACCCAGTGACACAGAGATATGAGGAAGGCAGCGCTGTACCATCAATGCTGCTGCGCACTGAAGACCGAGAGCCTTGTTATACGTTGAAGAGTGATGCTTTATAAACCCAGTGTACGCTGCACTATCCCCAGCCACATCATCATTTGACAGGGGAGGCAGCGGCGTACAGCACTCAGCTCTGTACAGTGTGTCAGCAGCACAGAGTTGATTGCTCCGCTGTAAGGACAGAAGTGGCACTGTAGGAGTGACATATACTTTGTCTGTGTCAGAACGACCAAGTGTCAGCACTGTCAGGTTCAACAGTGCCTGCAACACATCAAGAAGTTACTTTTTTCCCCCACTCGATTGCCGCTTTTCTCCTTGGGTTTTTTTTTTTTTTTTTTTAATGGTTTCAGCATCCTGCCAATTTTACAATCTCTTCTGTTCCCACATCCTCAGGGTAGATGGTAATCCTTTCATAACAACTTGTATACAAACCAATTTGGCAGTTTCAGCAGTGTACCTCCCTCACATAAGAGACCCAGAGGCTAATTCTATCAATGTGTGGGTAGCTATAGCACTGCCCAGGGATTCAGTCCTCTGCCTTCATGCCTATATGACTTTATGGGCAGTTTGTTAATGATGCATTTGGTAATAAACTTTGTCAGATCACGAATTTAGAGCAGTGTTTTGTCCCTATGTGACCTGAGGGAAGGATGAGAGGCCATTGATACAAACAGACATCACCAAGCATACCAGGCATTTATAGCCTCTTAGCAAATACTTTGGTAACTGGCTGGTCTTCAGTAATGAAAACACTGTTGTAATGCCCTTCACTGTCTGTTCTGGACTCCTGAGGCTTAACTGACCATGGCTTATTGTCTCTGTCCTCACTGTCGCTTTTAAGAGGCATCAATAACACATCAATGGGATGATTGTTCGCAATTGTTTAGCTTTAATCTCCTTTTTCCACTCGTCTTATCACTTTCTTTCCCACTCTTTGTCTCCTCTCACCCCCTGCAGCCCCTTTCGCTCCCCCAGGCATTGAGACAGTAGTGAAGTTTGATTCCCAGGGGGACGGCATGGGTCGTTACAACATCTTCAGCTACCAGCGCATCGCCGATCGTTACAGTTACGTGCCAGTAGGTGAATGGGCAGAGAGTCTGAGTCTGAGCAGCGACCTGATCCGCTGGCCCAGAGAAGTGGTGCCCACCTCGCAGTGCAGTGACCCGTGTGAACGCAATGAGATGAAGAAAATGCAGGCAGGTAGGAGACAGAATTTCCGCAATGTTCTTTTTGTTACAGTGACATACCACACCAAGCAGCAGTGCCTTTTGAAAAATCTCAGACTGTCACATTCTGCTGTTGGTATTCCTGTTTCCCAGGTGAATACTGCTGCTGGATCTGTACAGCCTGTGAGCCTCATGAATTTCTGGCTGATGAGTTCACCTGCTCGCCCTGTGCTCCTGGCCAGTGGCCCACTGATGACCTGACGGCCTGTTACGACCTTCCTGAGGACTATATTATGTGGGAAGATGCCTGGGCCATTGGTCCGATTACCATTGCCTGTGTAGGGTGAGTGATAAAGGCATGTAAACATGATCTCAGTTTCTGACTGATGTATGGGGGAAGGGAATTAACTGTTTGCTGAACCCTTTCCCCAAACAAGGATTGTCCAATCATAGTAAGCTTTGGATTTTTCCAGTGCTGAAGCAGTATGCACGAGGCTTTGTCTCTTTCACAGGAGGATGGTATCTTTTCTAGCTTTTCCAACACCAAAAACACAAGCAAAAGTAGTGGTGTAGTGGAAGGTTAACAGTGTATACCCACCTCTTTTTCTGGCTGATTAATTTATATCCATCTATCAGCCAAAAATCCATTGGAATATATAGGAGAGTATACCCGTTTCCTTTGCAGTAACTTACCCATCAACCTCTAGTGCTCATCTGCTTTGACGGACGATGCAACTGTCAGCATGTCCAACTAACCAACTTCCTATCTACAGTAACAAAAGTGTTACTTTTATACTATCAAGGCAAATGAACACAGCTTTCTGCATCAGTTTGTGGCTTCAGAGGTCACCTAAGAAAAGCCTGTTCACAACCAGCTGTATTTCCCTGCCACGTGGAAGACGTTGCTAGATGCCATTAAAGTTCAGGATAACGTTAGAAGCTCCGTTCTGCTTTTTATTCAGCCTAGTTGCCAGAATAAAATGTTGGCACAATACATTTCTGCAAACCATAGACATGTTAAAATTGTGTGTTTCATTTGTATGACCTAGTTCAGATTACATTTATACGAGCTTAGTTTCTCGTCAGAAGGAGGAGAAGTTGGACGCTGTGACACTTGGCTCCTAAGCAGCAGTCCACTGTTCAAGACCAACATAAAACTGTATTCTTTAACAACACAAAAACAGGTATTTTTGAATGAGAGTTCGGAACATTGCAAGGCTGTATTTGTAGCAACAAAAGTAAGTATTCTTTTAATGAATGTAGCGACTACTATGAATGAAAAAAGCTGCTAAGAGACCGAGTAGGCTCTTAGCTGTGACTCATTCAAAGTCCATGCTGAAGTCCAACAATGTGTTTTATGATGATTTATTAAACAAACAGTTGGATAACTAAAGCAAAATGAGAGGGTTCCTGGCTCAATCCCAGGAGGGAGCCCTTCTGTGCGGAGTTTGCATGTTCTCCCTGTGTCAGCGTGGGTTTTCTCCGGGTACTCCTGCTTCCTCCCACAGTCCAAAGACATGCATGTTAATTGGTGACTGTAAATTGGCTGTAGGTGTGAATGTGAGTGTGAATGGTTGTCTGTCTCTATGTGTCAGCCCTGTGATAGTCTGGTGACCTGTCCAGGGTGTACCCTGCCTCTCACCCAGTGTCAGCTGGGATAGGCTCCAGCCCCCCTGCGACCCTTAAGAGGATAAGCGGTTACGAAAATGGATGTATGGATGATGTTTTCCTAACACTAAGTAGTTTTTGTGCATGAACCTAACATCATATTAACCACAGCATCGTCATAACATAATGCTGAAAATTGAAATGTGAAGAAAAATAACATTTCAACTATCTGTTACATATAAAATATGGTTTGCAGACACTTACAGTGCCAATATTTATTCTGGTGATTGGATTGTTTTATTGGATTTGGGGATGTTTACACTCCAGCAGCCCCAGCCAGTAATACTCAAGACAGCTTTACATTTGCCAACATATCAATTAGTCCTCGTCCTGAAAGCCTTTTCTGCTGTTACATCGAAATGAATAAGAGTCACATCACACATTTTTTACTCAACATACACACAATACTAGGGCTACACTGCATTATAAGGCGATACTGCTTCTACATGGATTATCAACAGCAGGGGATGCTGACTTTTAGACTGGGAGATGCAGCTTAGCAATAGTAGTTTTTATCCTTTATTCAAACAGGTAGTCTTGTTGAGATCAGAATCTCTTTATTTAAGAGAGACCTGTGTCAAAAAAATCTACAGCACATATCGAAACTACGATGTCATGGAACTGCTTGTTTGTTTACTCCCTGTCCACAGGTTCATGTGCACTGGTCTGGTGTTCTGGGTGTTTATCCGACACAACCACACACCGCTAGTGAAAGCTTCAGGCAGAGAGCTATGTTACATCCTCCTCTCGGGAGTCTTTATGTCCTACGCCATGACTTTCCTCTTCTTGGCCAAGCCCTCTCCTGCCATCTGTGCCCTGCGGCGCCTCGGCCTGGGTACGTCGTTCGCTGTCTGCTACTCCGCCCTCCTCACCAAAACCAACAGAATCGCCAGGATTTTCAATGGCGTAAAAGACGGAGCGGGCGCAGTGAGGCCACGCTTCATTAGCCCGTCTTCTCAGGTGAGTGATTACACTATCACATTCATCCATCTGCATCAGTCAGATGGATGGACAGACAGACGGTGGATCTTGATGACCTCACCACCCTTTCCTCCTATCATTTTCAGGTGTTCATCTGTCTGAGTTTAATCTCCGTCCAGTTAGTGATGGTGTCAGTGTGGCTGCTGCTGGAAGTTCCCGGGACACGGCGCTTCACGTTGCCAGAACGACGACAGACTGTCATTCTCAAGTGTAACGTACGCGACTCAAGCATGCTGCTCTCGCTGGGCTATGACGTGCTCCTGGTCATCCTGTGTACTGTGTAAGTGTGTCATTGCTGGTTTTGATTTGCCAAGATGGTTACGTAAAGGCCTCCAACTTAAGCGCTTCATGTTCTCCACCTTGAAAAAAGTTGTATTTTACTGATTTAAAGCTACAAATTCCTATGTGCTTAACAGATGCACTGAGCTTGTAGATACATTTGAGAATCAGTTTTTCTCTCAATTTTAGAAGTTTTGTTTTCATAGCAACAAGTATTTCAGTCGAATGCCTTTTTTCCAGATGGTGTCTGTCTAATCAAAGATATGATTTTCTCCCTCTAGGTATGCCTTCAAGACCAGGAAGTGCCCCGAGAACTTCAACGAGGCCAAGTTTATTGGATTCACCATGTACACCACCTGTATTATTTGGCTGGCCTTTCTTCCCATCTTCTATGTTACATCCAGTGACTACAGGGTATCCTCTTTAACACACACATACACTTGTCTCTGTCTTGTAGGAGTACCTTACATTGACCTACATTTATTTCAGGTTCAGTAACCCAGATCTTAACCATTACTGCTGCATGCCTAACCTCAACCCAATTCAATCTAACCCTCATCCTAAAGGTCCAGTGTGTGGGATTTAGGGGGATTTATTGGCAGAGTTGGCACTTCTGTTTACTTCCTGGATTTTTTCTGCATGGAAATTCTGACCAATCAAGACCAGCTTTCTTGCGCTAGGCATTTTATCTTGTCTGCTTGTAAATGCGCCCGTGAGAACACAAACCAACTCTAGGCAATTATGCAACTTTGTACCAAAATTAGTCCCTGATTCAGACCAAAGCAAGACAACTCTAGGTCTGAAAGCACCTTAAATCAACTGCTGTGTTTGTTTCGAAGAGGAAGAGACCTCTGCGGATAATTCAGCTTCCGGTAAAAACCTCCTGACTAGTAAACATGGGAGTTAACGCTTGGCAAATGGTAGAAGTTTCAGCTGGCTGCAATCTGCAATCCTCACCACTACATACCACTAAATCCTACACACTGTTCCTTTAATGGAAGCTCAACATTTAGCCAAATGCCTTTATTACCTTTCTTGGCAAGATTTAGATGAGAGGGTTGATACTTCTTATGACTGTATGCTAAATATGAAGCCATACCACCAGCAGCTGGCTAACGTAGCTTAGCATTAAGGCAGGAAACAGGAGGAAACAGCAAGTCTGGCCTTGTCCAAAGATAACAGAATCCTCCCACCAGCACCTCCTAAGCTCACTAAATTCTATGTTGTATCCGGTTTGTTTAATCCATACAAAACCCAATTGAACAAATGACACTTAGCTGTTTAACACGGGGTTATCTGCTTGTTTTTTCATTGCCATTTGTGCTTAGTTAGTCTGCTCGCTGTAGCTTCATGGTTACCATGAGGTATCAGTCCTCTCAGCAAGAACGCATTATTCCTTATTTACCCTCGGGCAACCTTTTTTGTCCTCAAACTAGAGGCAGATTATCTATAATGTAACTTTTTGAGCAATTTTTGTCCCCTCAACGTGGTTAATACAAGCACACAGGGTCACAAAAAGTGAATTCTGCTGGCAAGTGTCCCAGCTCTGCAGTATTGGCATGACAAACGGACAGGCTCTGTCAAACTGCTGACACATGTCCAGATTTAACAGCAAAGGGGAGTGAGTGTTCACCTGATCCATACAAATCTTAAGCATACACACACACACCTTAAGCACACGCTTCAATAAACACACACATACTGTGCACTGTATCAAAGGGCATAAGAGAGGAGTGCTGATGCCAGGGCTGCTCATTTGATCCCTATAAAAAAAAAGAGCTCACTTTCTCGCTACCCCCTCTCTCCCGCTCCCTCTCTCTCTGGAAATAAGCATTTCTTTGGCCTTGTAATCTGACTTTAAGATTAGTCAGGTAGAGGCACAACATCACCAACATGCACAACCACCCACTCACACAAACACACAAGTATAAACACACACAGAGGAGATGTTGAGGGGTTGATTACTAATGTGTTTCTCTGTACAGTACTGAGATTCTACCGTGAGTTGCTGTTATTTAACCCTGCAACACTTTTCCGCCACACAAAGTTAGACACAGCGATGATACAGCAGCCTGAACGGGACACGCAGCAGACACGATTCCAGACTTACCTAAGATTATATTTAGCATTGATTTTGTGGAATAAATCGCAGAGAATGAAGTCAAAGCTACCACTGAGATACTGTTAAGTTTGGCCTCTGTGCTGTGTGTTGATGAAGTCTTTTATTGATCCATCTTGTAATTGTTATCCTCTGAACTGTTGCAAGGTAACAGAGTCTGCCAATAAATACTTACACTCTCACTTTACAGGCCTCATTGGCTCTGTGTACGTATAGAGATCGGTTAATTACTCGAGGCATTTTTATGCTTTGAATTTACCTATCCAATTTATTATTGTTTTATTTTCTGTTAAAGGACTTTGTAATACTCATTCAAAAGGTGCCTTTGAAAAATGTTCCTTATTACAGATTATTATCATCAAATTAGCTTTAACGGCAATTACTCTGTGCTATATTAGCATAAGATGTATCCATCAAAGTCTGCCGACTAATTAATGTCTCCTCCTCTTTTCTCCGAAGGTTCAAACCACTACCATGTGTATCTCAGTCAGCCTGAGTGGCTTTGTGGTCCTGGGCTGTATGTTTGCTCCCAAGGTCCATATCATCATGTTCCAGCCGCAGAAGAATGTGACTAGCCACAGGCTTAACCTCAATCGCTTCAGTGTCAGTGGGGCTGCAACCACGTACGCATCACACGGTAGGTTACATGCCGTTACCTCATTTTTAAAGAGACAGGGGTTTAGAGCAGCACTCTCTGGCTCTTTTAATATGATGTCTCTGTCAAGTGGGTGTTTTTCAGCGTTTAATATTCAGCACAGCGGACAGCCCAGTGTTCCACTTTTCTATTGGGGATACAAAATCTTGAATTATAAACTATCTACACTCTTAGAAAGAAGGGTTTCAAAAGGGGTCATCCTGAAGAGCTAAGAGCTTCTAAACAATTTTCTGAGGGTTCTTTGTAAGACTAAGAATCCCTGTCATCCAAGGAAGCCTTTTCTTCTTCTTCAAGTATTGTTAAAAGCATGAGCGTTACCCTCAAATATTCAAATGTTTACCCATGCTCCAAATAGTACTTTTAAATGGTCATGTTTCTGGAATCTTGCCCTAATTGATATCTTTACTATAATTTCATGATTCAATTTTTTTTTTTTTTTATGGGTTCCTGGTACTTGGCATTTTGCATTTGGTTCTTATTTGTGTCCAAGTTTCTGTTCCCAACTCTACTGCACCAGTGAAATAGTAAAGGTTGTAGTAGTAGTGATAAGAAATGTCCACCCCCTAATAATGTGATTATGAACCATCATTGTTGTGGGTTACAGTGGACCTGATCAGCCCTGGGGTTTCTCTTGACCCCAGGCTAACCTTTTAAACTAAAACCATGAGTAATGGAGAAGAGATCTATGGGTAATGTAGTCACTTGCCATTATTGGAGCACCATTACTAGAGTGGATGGGTTCTAGATGAAACCTTTGAAATATGAAAGGATTTGACAGTACAGTCCCCTTGGTGAGTTCTAAATGAAACTCTTGGACTATAAAACAGTTTTCAGTAGACTCCCTGAGTGGGTTCTTCCTAGCACCCTTAAGGCTCTGACGCTCCAAGGTGACAATCGGATGTCTATCGGAGTGTCTGCCGCCCTAGTTGGTGTGGTGTGTCCCTTGCCATTGCCCCTTGTTGACCCCCATTGGCTTTTTTTTTTGCTATTTCTACATGTTGAATCAGCATTACTTTAAACTTAACTTAAGATTATTTTTCTTTAGCCATTGAGCTCTTCAGCAGAAACGTTTATTATTATTTATTTATTAAACGGTATTTGTGTTATTGTTCACTGGCGCGCGGTAAATATGCTTTGTTCTTTCAATATTGGATTGTATTGTAAATGTGCTAACTGGCTAACTAGCATCAAGATGGTCTTTGGGTTTCCCTTTTTCGAATGACAAATACAGGCTACTGCCGTCTGCTAGTGTGGAGAGTTATTTCCTCTCACGCAGACACAGAATGTACATGCCTGTTGTGCTGTTGGCTGTAGTTTTTGCAGTGTGTTCATGTGCAACTTTTTGGCCAAGACACGGTGACGTCAGGCAATGCAGCAGGGGGCCTTCATCCACTAGTTCTCCAAAGTAGGTCTAGTGTTCCTGGGCCTTTAGAAAGTGGAAAAAGGGTTACCCACTGGGCACTGGGTAGATCCTGAGTGGAACCCTGATAAAAGGTTCCCCTCAGGCACCAAAAAGGGTCCTCCTACAGGGACAAACCGAAGAATCCTATATGGTCCTAGTTCAAGCTTAGGTGTCTGTTTTTGTATTTTGTCCTGTATTTTCTTCCTGTAGTACCAACCCATTGTCATTCGGAGGTCATCCAATACCAATAGTGACTTCAGCATCAGACACCCAACACCAAAAGCCACCTTTGGCGGCGGTATAACACACCGCAAGGCAGCGTCAGTATGTAACACGGCCGGACATAACCTTTCGCTGTGTTATGATACAACAACATTTGGCCGGACGGCAACTGTCACACCAGTATGACACACAAACAGATGGCATCAGTTCATAACTCAGCCAGACAACACCTGTTGCAGCGGTATGCTTATAATGACATAATATAAGGAGCTGGAAAATCCATGTATGAGGAGGCGAAAGGGGTGGTGGATTGGTCCAATAAACCCCGGCCTTTCACCTTGGAGCCCACTGTTCCTTATGACTGTAGAGCCAAAGCAAGATGTTTTTTCTAAACCTAACTATGTGCTGTTGTTGACATCCCGGTTTTCATAGAAGCGTCCTGGCACGTCAACAGCAGACAAAGAAAGATAGCGCGTAATTTGTAGATGTGACAGGCCACCGACAAAACCGTGGTATGTGATGACTTGGAATGACAACGTGTTGATTGTTTGATAGTACAGCGTGGTGATAATCCCATGTGTCAAGTAAGAAAGGTTTCTAAATATGGACTACTGTTACTCTAAATGTGTTACCTTAAATGGTAATGCATGATTGACGGTTTCATTCATAAGCTGGTTAGACTGTGAAGAATGGCTGACAGAGCTGCAGTGTTGAGCAGTTAAATAAGATGCAGAGAAAGAAGCATGCCCCTAAGAAGTGTCTGGAAGTTTTTCCAAATTACTTGTAAAAAAAGCAGTGATACTTTATTATATTCTACATTTTTCATCCATTTGGCAGCAAAACTCATCAGCTGACGAAGGCTTTTATGAACGATTATGTGCACAAATCTAATGCCTGAATGTTTCTGCCTTTCTATGTAATTATCTTATATTTTATTCTTCTCATTCTCACTCTCTTTCCAGCTTCTGTCAGCGCCCACCACGTCCCAACCGTGTGCAACGGGAGAGAAATTGTTGACTCCACTACTTCCTCTCTGTGACCACATCCAGTCCACTCTCTAAATCTGCCCCTGCGACTGTTAGCCAATCCATGAACATTGTCCCCCTCGACCATCATTCCCCGCCTCATACACACAAACGCACTGTACACACTCAAACAACACACACACGTACACATATGTACGCACACACACAAATACACGCACAAACAAACAAACAAACAACCTTCCTTGTGGACTAGAACTGTATTGTTTCAAAAATGTAGAAAGTGTGTAACTATAATTAAATTATTTTCTAGGGATGTACATACATGGAATCGACATTGTTGTAAGTAGAGAAACAAAAGAACAAAAAAAGTTTTTAGGAGGAATTTTTGGAGCCTTTGTTTTTGATAGCTTTGTTATGATGCGGTGTAAATAGACATGCGCTTAATCATGGTAGGAGGGTGTGTGTCCCTCAGTCTGGATGCACATTTGTGGCTCTGCTTGCCTCACCTGCAATATCCCACAGACTTTTTATTCTCATGCTTTTTTGTAGGTCTCATTGTAATAACCAATTATGTATGCATTTCTATTGTGTATCTGTACATTTGTATATTATACTACTGATGGTTCAAACAGCACAATGTTGACAGTCTTGTGACCCTAGAATGAATGTGCACAAACAGCATAAACTGGAGGGTAGAGGATGGCTGTAACGGACATGTACAAAAATCCACCAAACTCGTCAAGTTACTGTTACACTGTGCCACAACACAATTTTCAGTTCGAGAACTCATCTCTTCACACCTTGATAGATTTGCTTTTCAACAGTACAAAGAACCCATTGTGGCTGTTTTTTCTTTGTTTTGCTTTTGATACAAATGTTCATTTTTCTATTTCTAATCATGGAATCCCTTTATCTGAACGGCCATAGTTCCAGACATGTGTTCACCAAGGCAACAGTATGCTCACTCCCACACTCAAACTGCCTCTTTCTTCTGAGGATCGCTGTAATGGATTGCTAATAACAACTAATAGCAGGGCTGAAAAGATACAGTACATCAAATGCATTTCTTTTGCCTCAAAACTGTCAACACAGACAGTGCTGCGATAGATCTGTCAACAGACACAAATTGGTGTCTCACCCGGTAATTATGAAATCGTGCTCAAATGACTCAAACACTAATGGAGGGAAGCTGTCTGCTTTGCTGAACACATGTTGAATTTTTCCAACTACAGGGGAGTGGTAGCTTCCGTTTTCGTGCCCCGTAAATACAATATGTGGATGTTTTGAATATGGCTATGTGCCTTAATGTATGTTTGATAGGTGAAAACGTCAGTTTTACATTACCAGCTGCAGATCCTTGCTTGGTAAATGTAAAAGTGACCCCAGTATAGGGAACATGTTTCAGGGCAACACAATGCCGGTTAGTTTTATTCCTTATCAAGCCTTCTGTCATTGATTGTTTACCTGGAGTGATGAAAACGTGACGAATCTTTAGGTTGAAATGGCTTTCTCTACCCCCTTTCTCTCTCCAGTCTGTGATTAAAAAAAAACATGAAATGGATGTTTCTGACAGACGCCCATCACGCTGATTTCACTTTGCATTTTTTACAGCTTAGCGGCTCTAATAAAAGAAGGAAGGGGGAGAGAAAAAGCTCATATACCATTAAGATGAAGTCATTGACTCGTCGACTTATTGAAGTGTGCAGTTTACATGTCTGTGTTAAATGTGTTGACGTTGAGAGGCACAGTGGAGCAGCTGGCTTCGGCAGTCCCAGAGAGGCTCACGAGAGGAAGCAGAGCACACAATGTCAGCTGCTGGCAGATCCCGTCATCTAACAGAGGGATGTTAGAGTAGAACTCATATGCAGAACATACATAACGTTTATCAAAAACATCCCATCAAACTCTCTGTTTGTGGCTGAAAATAAGACTCTGCTGGGTGACACTTATGAGGTGGAGGGGGATAAATGACAAAAATATGAATAAAGTTCTTTTATATGAAAATCTAAATAGTCTAAATTAGTGGACTAATTTAGCACTACGTCATATTTTATTTTAAAGAGTGGCCTCTCGTGCAAGAATGTATTGCATTTAGGATGGTAGTGAATTATTAATAAACTGATCTTAATATATGCTGTCTAAAATAAAGTGTGACTGTTATACTTGATATTTCTAACAAAATATGTGATCAGAATCACTTATTTGTTTCCCCAGACAAGCATTTTAAATGTGCTTTCTCCATGTTAAAATTCATACAGTAGATACAGGCAGAACTGTTGAACACTCATCTCTTGACCGCCTGGTCTACACCTTTGCACAGCCGGTCTCCAACAGCACCCTGTGATAATCACACTGAATGATAGATTGGAGGAATTTGAGAGGGTGCGCCAAGACGAGCCGACCTACATTGGGGCGTGTGTGTTAGGTGCAGAGAGCAGGAGGAGAGAGCGATGTGGCAGAGCAGAGGGGAGCTGCTGCTGGATTATGTAAAGCACTCCCACAGCCCAGAAGTCACAGCGCTTCTATGGAAGCTCAAAGCATCTCAGAGATTCACAGTCTTTGTTAGCAGAAGGCTTAGCCATTCACTCAGTGGTCCTGCTCCCACAAGATACACCCCGCATGGCAGGTTGCTATGGACAACCACCGCCACATCCGCTGCCGGAATGTCTATTTGTCTGCATGGTGAGGAGGGTGGGAGGAGGGGTGAGGAGAGGGCGAAAGAAGAGGAATAGAAAGAGGAAAAACGGGTTGCTGGTTGTGATTCAAATTGGCAGTGACTGATGAGATTTGGCTCAGCGAGGCCCAGTACTCTACTCCCAGCGTTTAATGGCCACACAAATAGAGCACTTAACCCTGATTCTCCTCTCATTTAGTCCAGGGGACTAGTCTCGGACAACAGTCTCACACTCTTCCTCTGACCCTCTCTCTCTAAACCCACCTCACCCTTCCAACCTTTCCCCCGCCACCTTGTGTTCGCCTCTTCTCCACTGTGTGTGTGAAACTTGCAGCTGAGTCGGTCTCAGCCAAGACCACCTAAAGCAGGGCCAACAGATTGGTAGCCCACACTTAAACTGAAGCACTCAGATCTGGGTGCCCACTGCAGCACATGCCAGCGAGGCAGCCTCGGGGATGTTGGAGAAGGGATAAGGGGAAGGTAGATAAAGAAGTTGGAGAGTGTATGGGAAAATGAAAATGGGACTCACATGTAACGACACTGCGTCACTTTGAAATGCATCACCTTTCTCTCTCCACTGTACTCAGTTTGTCATCTCATGGACCCGCTAACTCTCTGTGGAAGCTTCTTTAATTGGCTTTACTCATGAATATCCCTTTCAAACCAGCTAGTCATCCACTACGGACATTGTTCCTCTATTCAGCCTCTGCCAACTGCCATGTGCTCTACAGAGGTCTCTGTGCTGTAGCCCCCCTGCCATACAACAGAATGTGTCCTTGGCCTCTAGGCTTTGAAATAAGACAAGGTCTCTGTGGCCAAATGAAGCTGAGGTCAAGCTGAACTCTGGAACTGGTCAATCAAAGCAATAGTTCGGTGTTTATGATACGTGCAATAAAGAGGCTGTGATGACATCATAATAAATAACAACAAGCAAACAGCTGGTGTCGTCTGCTCGTCCTTCTGTGTCCACTCTGCCCTGCTGGGGGGGGGGGAGTGCTTCAGTGTGTCCAGGTCTATAAATCTCAGCTAAATTTTAAACATCGAATGCAAGCGTAGATAGATTTATCTCTACGGCGACATTAACAGCCCCTCACCACCACTTTCACACACACACATGCTCTATTCATAGCGTGCGTTGGCAAATGTTGAAAGACGTCTTTAACGCTCCTGCCTAATCTGTTCCCAAAGTGATGGCACTCCAATTAAAGCATCTACTGGAGTCTGGAGTGCTCACTGCCTTAGGACAATGCACTCCAGTGTGTAGGCTCACTCTCCTCAAAAAGACTGAAAGACAAAAATAAACAAAAAGACAAAACAAAGAAAGACAAAGTAAGGGTGACATTTGTCAGTAGTTTTCTGTCCTACACTGGCAGGTTGCTGATTTGGTTCATGAAAATGTTGCAGATATTGCAGGTACAAAATGTTCTCAGGTCATTTTTGTCCCCGTCTGTTATTTCTGGCTCCATCATGCTGCCTACAGTTTCTACTTTTGCAGACCTACAGGTTGACTCTTTTCTTGTAGCCAGGCAATGACCGCCCTCTGGTGGCGGACCTAGGTCATTACATAACATTCACACATGTAACTGTACTCTGCAGCCAAGGATTTCTCTCCCATTAAACAGCAGCATGCATGTTTAATTGGCTGGCAGTAGTGGAGAAAGAAATCAGATCCTTTTCTTAAGCAAAGATACCATTATAACTATGTAAAAAATACCACATTGCAAGTAAAAATTCCACATTCAGGAGGAGTGATATCACGCAAAATCTAATATATATGTATATATATATATATTGTATATATAATTATATCAAAAGTTTTTTTTACATTACATTTACATTTCACAAACACATGCATAAATGAGAGATGACTGCACACAGTCAGGCACCTGAGCAACTGGGGGGTTCAGCACTTTGCTCAAGGGCACCTCAGCAATACCCAGGAGGCAAACTGGCACCTCTCCACCTACATACCAGTCTACACTCCTTACCTAGTCCGCACAGGGGCTTGTACCCAGGCAAAGTCACCACGGACTGAGTTTCTGCTATACCCCACTGCCTGTCTAAGATTCCATCACTGTTGACTTGATGTTGATGAGCAATGTTTAAAGTACATTTTACATTTTAGAGTGAGCAGTCAAATCTGGGGGACCATGAAATAACAAATGGTGTATTATTATAAAAAAGATAAAAGCAACATACTGCTACATATATTTGTATTATTGTTTGGATTTGTCTTTAAGTGTCTTTAATAGGGTTAAGTTATTTAAATGAAACCACCTAAGGAGTTTACCGAGTATACCACTCTTTTGTAGGACTGCTAAAACACAAGCAAAAAAGGTTGTGAGCCACTGATTTAAGTACAATGCGGGAGTACATGTACTCAGTTACTTTCCACCACTGTTGGCTAGAAGCAGTTTAGTTAACACTTGTATTCCTAATGTCTGCTCACAGGGAGGTAAAAAAAATTACTTTTTTTTTTCTTGTTTTCTACTGCCCTCTATAGGAGAGCCAAAGAGCTGCTGAGTGAGGTCCTCAAGCCACAGGAGTGTAGATCATCTTACATACATATAGTTGTAATATGACAAAAAAAAATTTAACTTCAGGTCAGATTTAAGATAAGCTGAAACCACAGTGCGGCAGGGGTCTAAATGGAAACAGGTGGGTCACGCAGTGACGCAGTGGGTAGAGCAGGCATGTCATTTATAAAAGGCAATGTCCTTGCTGCAGCAGCCGCAGGCTCGATTCCAGCCCGTGGCCCTCCACCACATGCCGTCCTCCCCCCAGACCCAGACCATCCTATCCAATAAAGGCAAAAATAAAAAAGATAATCTTTGAAAAATGGCTACAGATACCCAAATTTTTAAGATTTTTAGTTTTCCCACTGGTTCTTTAATAACGTCTTCTAAATACTCAGACCTAAAGTGCTGCTCTGACTTGGAGTGAAAACCCGAAATTAATCAGTCACGCTGTGTCATTGCTGACCACGTTCACCCCGTCATGGCAACAGCACTCCTCAATGGCAGCGACCCTCCAGCAGGACCAGCGAAAACTGCGGAAGGAACAAGACAAACAGCTCAAGGCATCGACCTGACCTCCGAATTCCCCAAGAGCCCAGTGTGACTGAGCATTCGTGAGACATGCTGGTACTCCAGAGGTACCCTCGATCCACTGTGGGGCCTCCTTGGATCAAACTATGACCTGTCGAGGCATGGACACAGGACCTTTGGGGGTGTCCTGTGGTGTCTGGTACCAGGGCATTGGTGGCGGATCTTTTGAGTCCTGTGGGTTGTGAGCTGGGTTTCTGGCACGTCCCATGATGGTCAATAAGATCGGGATTTGGGGAATTTAGAGGCCAGTTCGACACATTGAGGTCTTTGTCATGTTCCTTGGGCCATTGCTGAGCAGTTTTTGCTTCTGTAATAAGATGATCAGTGTGTTTTACTTCATCTTCGGTGGTTTTAATGTTGTTGATGCAGTATACCGATCAATATTTGCTATTTGACTTTACAGTTCATTTGATATGAGCTGGAGCTAGAGAAAGGGCACAAATGCACCGAGTGGCATGCACTTTCAGGACTCATTTGTGGGCTTTTAGTTCAAAGCAAACGTCCACATTTTCAGCTAAGGTTTTAAGTGTTACATTCAAAATCATCAGCATGTAAACTGTATTGCTTGAAATCTATTTTTCACCCACAGTGCCACTTAGACCCGTCTGTCTGCAAGCCACTCAGAGGACTGCTTAATAGAATCAGTTGACAAGGAAATAAATCAAACTGGGTCCACTTATACATAAATACATCATAATTTATTTGACGCACATGGACAGTCAACACCACAACCTCATCCGCATAATATGACATCTTCATTTTCAATGGGTCAGCAGAACACTTCTCCTCATTACAATAATTTCAACTAAGCAAAAGAACAAACAGACGAGGAGATAGATATGGCCAGAATATAGCAGTCTGTATAAACATCTACGGGAGATGGACACACACTCACCATGGGTGATCCTGATGGCAAATTACACCATGGCTGTCTAAAGAGATATTAGACATTACACAGACTGAAATTATTAAACAGAACAGAACATCAATCAATTAGGTCCTTGCCTTACCCTGAGCTCTTCTAACAGCCTCTCTGACATCAGCTTGAATCTGAACATTACCAGGAAGTGTCTATCACACACACCTGCTTCACAGTACTATGCTTCGAGTTGGACGGCTCTGTCGTACCGAGCTTTAAGGCCTCCGTGTTCGTGTGACTTCTCTGAACCTGGCTCTAGGTGCATGATGTGTGTGTTTATAAGTGTGTTTTCTACACACAGTTGGTATTCCAGGTACCAGAGCTCATAAAGGGGGTGGTTGGTTAAAGGGGTCGTTCAGTAGAAAGTCTCTTGAGGGTGCGATCTCTCCCCTCACTTCACCACCTCTCTAGCTCCATACCAACGCTTTCGAATGAGACGAGTTTAGTTGCACGTGCTCATAGTGCTCTCCGTTTCCCTGGAATAAGAAACAAACACGTTTACTTTGCAATACTTCAAAAGACTTTTGATATTTCACTTGTAAAAGTAAAATGGTGCTGTGATTCTCACCTTGGATGCTATGGCTTTGAGTTTGCCAAGCAGAGAAGGTTTTGTGTACACGATTTCATCCTCCATGTCTCCTTCGTTCTCTCCCTCCATCACAGCACAGCTGTCAGCTCCTGGCATCTCACACTCCTTATTGGCAGACATCACCAACCGCGAGTACTTGTACTCCAACCTAGCAAAGAAACAAGCGGCAGAATCAATACTGTGGGGAAAAAAAATCAACGTCGTCCTCATGAATATTGACAAAAACTGTGATGTGACAAGGAAGGAATGGCAGGAGGGATGGGATCAAATGAGGTGAGCTTGGAGGAGAGTCGGAGGTAAAGTAGAAAACAAAGAAAGGTGGTGGCAAAAAAACAAGAGAGAAAGAAAAGAGATGAGTGGAAAAGAAGGAAATGGCACGGAGTAGGGAGGACAAAAGAAATGACAAAAGTAAGTAAGAACTGTGAGGAGAAGAAAAGTGGGACAGGAAGGAAAGAAAGAAGCAGGAAGAGGAGGAAGAGAGGAAACAGGGAAAGAAAAAAGCAATAAAAGGGAATGAAGTGAATAAGGAATACAGGGAGGAAGTAGAAGAGCAGCAAAAGGAAATGAAAGGAAGTAAATATGAAAGGAGAAGAAAAAAGGATATTGTACCTTTTGTTCTTCTTCCAGAAGTAGCAGGTGAGGGAGACGAGCAGCACTGCGGTGAAAGCTCCCAGCCCTGCGCCGAGCCGTACCCAGAACTCCATCCCCTCGCATGGCAACGTTTTCTTTTCAGGCAAGGTCACACCTCCCATACACAGCTTGGGTTCAGTCCACACGTACAGCAGGTCCTGGGGAGGAACATACGCACACATAGCATCAAATAAGCAAGAACATACACTCAATATTGTATAAATACTGTCCCTTCACATACAGTGCAGCCTCTAAGTATTAGGAGACTTGAAATGGAGTGGCTTTACCCAGCACATTGCATTGTAAGTGAAACAAATACGTTACGGGTATTTGCTTTGGCGAGGGGGTATAAAATAGGTTTTAAATTCTACACAGTCAAGGCGATGTGGGCGTAAACACCCTCAAATTAAAGCTGTCAGCACATTGTTTCATTTCCAATCCAATGTGCTTTACTCAAGAACCAAAATCCAATGTTTCCCAGCACTGCAATATCTCTCTGACCACACACACCTGGTGTCTTCCCTTGCAAGCCCCCTCTATCTGGTGGTAGTCTCTCTCTGTGCATGTAGGACAAGCTCCCGAGCTCTCCCATAAGAAACGAAAGGTGCAGCCGTCACATGTTCCCGCAGGGCACTGACTGTAATAGCCAAACACAAGCTGTCACTTCTACACCACATTACAGCAGAAATAAGGGTTACTTGTGATATAAGACAGGAGGTGACAGAGATGTAGTACCTGGGAACTGAGAGCTCGCCTTTAGTGTTCTTCTCTGGGTTACAGCGAAGTGTCACCACTGCGCTCCGACCTGACTCGCAAGACGATGTTGCCTCCAAGGACCTTGGCGACAGAAAAAACAGAAAGCAAGACAGAATCTTAGAGCACTACATTTCTTGACAAAGAGAAAAATATCTGACATAACAGAGGTACCTGTAGTAGAAGTTGACATCAGGGACTTTCTTGGATGTCTGAGGGTACAGCTCTGGTCTCGCCCTTATTCCATCAAGTGTACTGTCTACTGTCACTCCTGTTAACAACACACATAAGGCCTGATATAATGTGTGCGTGTACACTAATGTGCCTCTCTTCTGTAACATGAATATGACATTAAATGACCAAACCTTTTCTTGCCATTATATCTTTTTATCTTTCAAAGCAATGACCGCAGTATAAACACACCAAACGCAGTTCTCCGCACCACCACTGTCTGCATCTAATGCAGCTCACTAACCGAGTAATGTGTCAGCCAGGTTAATGGACTGCGAGGCGAGCGCTGTGTGGAAGCCTCGTCCAGTAGCTGGGATTATAGTTGACTGACAGATGAAGGTCTTGACAGCGTTGGCACCTTCGCCCTTCTCTCTCTGGGAGTCGGTGATGGATAGGTCTGTTACGTTGTCTGTGCATACCGCCAACTGACCCTTAAATAAAGGAAAAGAGCAAGTAGCAAGGGCGATGCATTCGTACACACAAACTTCTGACTGTATTTTCTCTGCAGTGTGAGTGTGTATTCTCTTCACACCTGTCCTCCACACAGGCTGATGTTGAAGTGGTGGAAGTACTTGGTTCCTTTGGAGGTGAAGCTCGGACCGTTCATCAGTGATCCTACATACCCAAGGAGGCTGAAGTCATAAGTAAGAGTGACGTTGCCCTCTGTGTGGGTGAAGTGACAGTCACTGTAACACAAACTGTGGTCCTGTAAAGACAAAAAAAAACATAAATACATGTAAAGGGTTGTGTTAAAGTTTTGCAAATGAGAGCTTGACACCGTTCCGCAGCACTAACAAACCTTGTCGCTCTTGCTGGCTGGTCCACAGGGTTTGCAGGCGTCTGGGCCCGGCGTGGTGTGAGGGACGAGGTATGTGTTAGGTGGACACTCTGTGCACTGGCTGGTGCGCGTGTCTATGTAGTGTCCAGGTGGGCAAGGCACACATGTAGAGCTGGAAGGTTGGGTGCTGAGGGCACAAGCTCGGCACCCAGAGGACACACCATCGACAGCGTTACTCACGGAGATGGAGTAGATTCGCGCCACATCATTGACATATCGGCGTACCTGAGAGAGACAGACAGGTACAGAATGATGCTGCTAATCAAGCTCTAGGATTCATCAGCCTCAGATTCATCAGCCACCACCACCAGTGTCTGGGGGGATTTATCTTACTGCTGCTCAGATGTCCCTCAATCACAAAATATCTCCCTCTGGTGTCCAAGCAACAAGGACTTCTGTTAAAACATCTGTAATCTGTACACTCATATTCTGTATTAAATATTATCTTCATTCTTGTGTTTCTCCTGATTGAAACAGGTGCTGTGGAGTTTAAAGAGGTTTACACAAAACAAAATCTTCTTCCAGAGAACCCCCGCACATGAACGGATCACAACATACAGTACTGGTACATTATACAAGAAGTAATTCTGCCCTCACTTAAAACGCCCACACTCCTGAAAAAAAGAGCAAGTTAATGATTCAAACTTCACCTAAGTGAGCCCAGTGATAAAGTAGTCTATTTGATTTGTGGTCTGGTTCAAACGCTAACACCACCTCAGATAGTATCTTTAATACCCAACAGAAGGGAGTGTTAAGTGTACCAAGTGTGGAGTGGATTTAAAAGACTAAAGGTTGTTTGAACACGCATAACTAGGAGCTCTGAAAAACTGTCAGGAAGTTTCTCAGAGCCGTCTTGTTTTTGGACTTCAGACAATGAATATATGGACTGAATCACAAGACATTAGGCCAGGTTTCCAGACTTTCGGAAAGACCAGTTAGCCAACTCCTGGGTCAGTGACTTGACCTCCACAGCTGAGCACAGAGGTTCATTGTGGATATGTACAATGAAGCTCAATTCTATTATAAAGGGGAACTTACTGTGTGATATTCTTTAAAGGAATACCTCACTCCCCAAATGACCATTTATAGATCAATCGGGAAATTCTGAATGATGAATTCAAGTAGAGGGGTACTGCATTTAAAAACTCTCACACAGCTTATGCAATATAATCCAAGTCTCATTTATCCAGTCATATGTTCAGTACTTCCCTAACCGACAGCCCTTTCTAACGGCAGTCTCAGAACCCATCAGCTATCAGTCTGATGATGAGAAAGCCTCTGCAGGTGAAGGCCGAAATTTCAGGCTAAGACGTCCTCTAACATGCGCCCGTCATTTCTGCTGATCTCTAATAACAGCATACGAGTGCAGATAATTTAAAAAAGGTAACATAAAGCTAACTCATGCTTCAGTGATGGCTGATGGGAAGCCAGTGTAAAGAAACTAAAATGGGATTGATGTGGGTTGACCTGCTGGACCTGGTTAATAGCCTAGCAGCAACCCTAAGCCCTAACCCTAAGGTCACACAATAACACAAACAAACTACAGATCAGGGCAGCTCCCATGTTTAGCAAGGTAAAATTAAATTCACAGGGGACATAACTGATTAACTACTTTATGGAAGATATAAAAAGTAAACATTATATATTGCATCTACTTACATCTGAAGGTTGGTTAGTCCTCTGGAAAGCCCACGTGTAGGAAACTGAGGCATTCTTTGTCATGACATGTGTGTACGTCTGTCTCGTTTTCGTTCTCTCCCACGATTCCACCACTGTAGTGCTCTTCCTGTTTACATCCTAAAATAAAAAAAAAGGATGTTCACTTCATTCACATCCCCTATAAAACAATGTGTATGTAGCAACAAACACTTGTCAGGAGCTATTCTCACCATCATAAAGTAAAGCTCGCAGTCAGCCACGCACACAGTTTCAAATTCAAATGTGATGCGACCAAACTCCGTCCCAGAATGGCTTGAGATAGACGTAGGGAGCCTGGTGGCAGATGCAAACAAAGAGGAGTGGAATCAATCACAACAAAAAGAAAAAGACAGCTCAGTGCCAAGAGTGATGGAGACTGAAAAACACAACATGACTGTACTCACTTGAAGCCAGGACGTGGATGTTGAGGATGAGGTAATCATTATCTGAGCTTCCTGCTCCACTCTGGATATGATCACCTGCCACCTCCCAGCCTGAGGGACAAATCCACATAACCCAACTATTTCTTTTTATATATAGATGTCAGTAACACTGACTGGTTTAAAGGAATAGTTCAACGATGTGTGAAATACACTCATTTGCTTTCTTGCAGAGATCAGTTAAGGGGATCAATACCACTCTCATGTCTGTATGGGAAAAATAAAGCTACCGCCAGCAGCCAGTTAGCTTAGCTTAGCACAAAAAGCACTGGAAATGAGGGACATGGCTACAAGTCCATAGTTACAAATGTAAAAACAATGTGTTGTGGTTTTACAGGCAGCTATGAGTCGGACTATTTCTGGGCCGGGTGCAGTAACCTCTTGATGTGGTGTTGTCACCGTGAGGTTGCCAGGCAACCACTGAAGACTGCCTGCAGCAAAGAAATAGTCCAACATATAAGATGTGAATCACTGAGCTTTAGGGCCCTGACACAGCAAGCTGACAATCGGCTATGAGTCAGTGTTGGTGAGCATCTGTCGCCCTGGTTTTTGCATTGTGTCCCACACCATTGGCACAAATTGGCCTTTGTTGACTGTTTTCAGCTGATTAGGCATGTTGCATTGGTGTCTGAGCCATTAGCAGTTCAGTTCAGTGCACAAAAAGATAAACGAACGTGAGAAAAGCAAACAAATGACTTAAGTCAAGAGGGCGTGAGATCGAAACAAAGTTGTTATATGAGGTGAGATTATTATTTAGCCATTAAGCTCTTAGTTACTGTTGGCTAGGGCACGGTAAATATCTTTTTTTTTTAACATCAGGTTGAGTTGTTATTGTGCTAACTGGCTAGCAGGCATTCTGAATCTTTCCTGTCAGTCTTCTGGTTGACAAATACAGACAACCTTTGCCTGTTGGTATAATGTTATTTAGATGTCTGCTGTCATGCAGGTGCTGGTTGGCCATTGGTTTCAGTCTTTTGTGGTGTGTTCAAGCGCACGTTTTTGGCCAAGTCACAGGCAACATGAGGCAACGCAACAGTCTGCCTTTGTCGCAATAGTTCTTTGATGACGGTTTGGTGTGTCTGGGTCCTAAGAGGTGCTGGTAGATGTACTTTGTTACTTTTGGACACAGGCAGGTGAGCGTTTTTCCTCTTATTTCCAGTCTTTGTGCTAAGCTAAGCTAAGCTGAGCATGTCTTGGCTTCTACAGACATAAGAGAGTTGTATCCATCTTCTCATCTTACTTTTAAGCACGACAGTGAATAAGCGTTTACCCAATAATCTTGACATATTCCTTAAAGAGAGGCACAAAGGGAGACAGAGAGCACCATTGGACATATACTGCCAAAAAATACCCACCATTCATACTGTCACATTTGGAGTTGCCCACATTGAAACAGGACGTCTTCATGTTTGCAGGAAGAATATTCCACCATTTATACTCATAACCCAAGGTAGGCTCAGTGCCTGCTGGACACTGCATACATGCTGGGGAGGTGAACACAATGAAAAACACAATAAGAACAACACACGGAGCAAAACTAAATCAACTGAAGGAAAGATAGGAGGAGAAGTAAAATACAAATCAAGTTCCCAGTACGTTTCATCCCATCAGAATAGGTCCCAGGTGGGCATGGCGAGCAGGTGGCTGTGTCATTGTTATAGAAACCGGGGTTACAGGGGGGGCAGGGCTCCCTTTCCCCACTTGGAGGCAACGACTCCGCTCCAGTCACACCCTCCAGACAGATCTTAGGTTCAATCCACTTATATATGACCTGCGTCTGAAATGACACAGAGATGGAGGGTGATGGACTGGAACAGAGACTTTGATTACAGAATGGGACTCCTATGAGTATTTAATCTAGAGGTGGCCTCTTTTCTCTCACCTTGCCTTCACGGTCACATGCTGTGTGAATTTGGAAATAGTCCTTCTTGGAGCACGGAGGTCTGTCCTTACACACAGCCGATCCCTCAGCTTAAAAGAGGAAAAGAGAAGTGGTGATACGGTGAAATAAAGTGGCTATCGTTTAAAAGGGCAACTGCAGAATATATTTAAGAGTTTACACAGAGCCCAGCAAATACAGGGACACTTTAAAGAGTAAAGCAAGCAGCAGAATATGTGATGCAAGATGTGAAGGTAGATAAGGAATAAAAGAACAGAGAGAATAATGTGCTCTGAAAAAAAGAGCGTTTTGGCAGAAGACTGCTAAAAACACAGCAGTGAAGCAGAGGGGTCATACAATATGCATAAAGAGGTGTACTGAATTAAATATGTAATATGTTCTGAATATTCTACATCTTACAGTCACTTCTTGGTGACTTTACTAAATAGGACATGCATAAAGAAATAACATGGTAGGAATTATAACCTGCTGATGTAACGATACTTTATATCAAAAGGGAGGAAAACAGCTGTATCATTAGACTTTTGTTTCATTAAGACCACGTAAAAAAAATCGCAAATGGATGAAACAATCATATCAGTCAGCCAGATTTCGGTTATTATGACTAATCTATCACCTTCTCTCAAACAGGGTCTAGTGCAGTGATGTGGAAATGTATTCATGTGAATCCCCACTGAGAATCATACTAAAATAGATCAGGCAGCGCACTACTTTTATCATCAGAAATCGCATATTAGAAAACAAAAATTTGTAGAATGTAAATAATATAGGAGCTTTATTAAAAATACAAGAGCATGCTCACTACATCATCTGCCGCTCCCTCGCGATCACAGAAGCCCCCCGCACTGAACTAACAAGCATGCTTCTCCTTCTGAAGTTTGACTAATGTGGCTGAAAATAGGACAAGCTCTCTTTCTATCCTTTGGCTGCGCTACGTGCTTCTGTGAGCAGCACCGATAACAATTAGGCTACACTGACTACTGCACTGCAGTGCCATTATTTCGTTCCAAAGATTCAACATTAGCGCAGATTTGAAATGCCGAACATGTGCACATCTTTTTCCTGTGTGTGTGGGAGTGTGTTCCAACCTGCATACTGAGTGGTCGTGTTGCAGGGCGTGCAGGAGCTGGCACCGTGTCCAGCGTAGGTGTCTCGAGGACAGGGCTCACATGTTGAGGAGCCTGGGGTTCGGCTGAATGTCCCCGGCTTACATGGGAAACACTCTGATGTGTAGGCGACTCCTGATAGAAGGAAATGATAGATAGAGAATGAAAAGAGAAACATAAGTGTAGTGATTTGTCTTTGATTACAGTGAGAAGTTGGGAAAAGAGATGATAATGTGTTACTGACCTTCTATTTGAACATTTTTCAGCAACACAGGCTTCACCCCTTTGGCCCCCATCAGGACTCCACCTGTCCTCCAGTACAGGATGTTAGTGCCAGATTTCAGGTTCACCTAGAACAGACGTGATTTCATGTATTATCAGTCAAGCTGTGGCATAAACACAACAGAGAGCAGTAGAGAAAAAGGCATGATTTTGCTTTGTGTAGCTCCAAATTAAAGGTCCAGTGTATAGGATTTAGTAGCAGAAATGAATATAATATAAAGTATGTCTTCTTGAGTAAACAATCACCTGAAAATAAAAACAGTTACGTTTTCATTATCTTAAAGTGAGCTGTGTATATCTACATACATAGAGAGCTGGTCATCGTCCAGATTTTCACATCAGCTACCATAATAAGCAACCACTCAGCAACAAGCCGAGCAGTGTTGGAAAAACATTGGTTTTAACGTGAAACTATTTTACTCAGTGTTTTTACCAGTTTGGATCACTTCTTGTGCAAAGGATGTAATATATAAAAACAGACTTCATGGGAGAAACTTTGACCGAGCTTACGAACATTTTGGAGACGGGAAATTGGTGATGCAGATGGTTAGGTGGAAACCTGATTGTAGAAACTGTCGAATGTATTTTGGCGCATACCAATATATGCCATATGTAAGCTGAGCCTCCCTGGAAGTGGCGATTTTGTCGCATTTATCCAATGACTGTCTCGCTTTGCTGCATGAAAAAACCTGATCAGTGCTGTCTCATAAGAACGTATGGCAATGTTTGACAGGGAGGTCGCGTTTGAAAGCTGGTGATAAACAGCTGACGTTTGAACATCATAGTCATGATGTTAAGCGCATCCTAGCACACGTTTAATGCAATGAAATTCTTATTTTAATGTAAACTCGATAGTGCATATTTGACCATTTCTTCTATGAAATTTTAGGGGAAGTTCAGCCTCTCTTGTTGTCTCAGAGCAATCGCCCCTGATGTACGTATATTTTTAGCATGGCTCCTACGCACTGTTTTATAAGTAAGACCCCAGGTCTCTTTGTTTTGGAGAGGAAGAGACTTCTGCAGATAATTCAGCTCCCTTTAAAAACCTCCTAAACGTCTGGATCTTGAGTTATTGGAGAAAAAAACGTGAGCACACATAAACAGGTGCTGAGCTACCAGCTTGTCTGCGATGAGCCGAACAGCATTAGAGACAAACCGATTTGTAACGTAAAACTGCTTTATTCAGTGTTTTTACTGGTTTTTATCACCATAGTATCCATACTAAAAATGTATGTACGGACAAAAGCCAAAAATGGCGTGCGTCAAAAAATATCCGACAATTTCTTCAATCAGGCTTCTACCTCACCATCTGCGCCGCCAATTTCAAGTCTCCAAAATGGTCGTAAGTATGGGAGTTTCTGTCATCAAGCCTGTTTTTATAGATCACAACTTTCGCTTGGGGAGTGGCGACGCCTCTTTCAGGCCTCGTTTTGTATGCAATGTTTATACATGAGACCACTGGGCGGTTTATTTTGGAGAGGAAGAGACCTCTGCGGACAAATCTGCTCCCGCTAAGAACTTCCTGAATGTTGATCACTGACAGAATCCTACCAGGACCTCATGCTTGGCACACAGTTAAAACTTTAGCTGGTAACAGTCTGTTATCACCACCATTAGGTGCCATTAAATCCCACACACTGCTCCTTTAATGAGTCATCTTAAAATACTGCAAGAGATCAGCCCAAATGCTAAAGCTGGGCCTTTACTACATGCGGTCATTTTCAAAGCTGCACAATGAATATTCTGAAAAGCAGTAACTCCATGCATGTTAAGTGCTTTAATGCACAGGAGAATAAGGTTACATAATATAATTAACTGTCTACTTTAAATGGTTTAATTTATTAATTCAAGGTGATTCATCAGTGTAATGATGTAATCAAACTTCAGCAGCGAACACTGTATTTTGAGCATTTGATAGCATAAAGCATGTTAATTAGCCTGACACAAAACGATGCTGTCATAACACATGCTACCTACGCAGACTGATTTGCTAAACCTCCTTTTATTAATCACATCGTAAACACATTTTGTTGAACCATGGAGTTAAACTTAAGAAAAAGCACCACATTTTAGTCCACTCAAATACTTTTTTCATTAAACTTGACCATAAGCTGAAGAAAAAAACTGTAATATGCTCTTAAGAGGATCCACACAGTCCCAGAAACAACTCACTTTTACAGTGTGACTGGAAAAATACTGCAGACAACAATAAGTGATGCCAGCCTCTGTCTGTGTACTAACAGGCTTCCTGCTTGTATCCACCCATTTCTTGTGGTACCGCCCGAGTTTAACACATTTAATTTCCAGAGAACAAGGCCAGCTGCCAAGGATGTGTCCTCCGTGGCTATTGTTCATCTTACGGCGTGCAACACTTACCGTATGGGTTGCCCATTCACCATGATTGGTGAGCTTGAGCCACTTCGTATCAGCAGACTGATCCATCTCCTGACATTGGTCATTCTGGATCTAAACACACACAAATCATCAGTGTTCATCAGCGGAAAGTCTCACCTCTTTTATTTTAGTGCTTTACAACAAGCAGTAGTGCAGTACAAAATAGTGTTGATGTGACTTCTTGTCTCCAGGCAAAACTGTGTGTCTTTTGTGGAAGCAGTTTTATAGAGCAATAAAACATCTGTCTGTCATCACAGACAATAAATGTAAATAATAGATCACCAAAATTTGATTTCAATTCCTAATCTTTCCAGCACACCTGCCTCCAATGAAGCACTAATTAAGAGACTCATCATTTGACTTGCCGTAGCAGACAAAAGCGCAGGTGAATCTAATATCATAAATTATGGCTCCGTTTAATTTAGGTGTCACAGCAGTAAGCCATATCAGTAAGCCAGCATGCACAAAGCCCCAGCCCTGGAAATGGAGTTATTTCTTTTCCTGCTGTGACGTGTCAGATGCCTGCTATTAAAAACGCCCATTGACAAATTGTCGAATACACTTAGGTCTAGTACTGTGTACTGTCTGATGCATGCCTCTAATCAGAATGATTAATAGACTGGGGCTATTTTTAATTAAATCTAGGCATTTCTTCCATTAGTATTAACACTTGCATTGTGCACATTACAATTGAATATCTGTGAATTGCTTTTTTATTCATTTATTAAACCATTATTTAACCAGGAAGTCCCCTGAGATGGAAATCTCTTTACAGAGGGAGCCCTGGCCAAGACAGCACAGCAGTTACAGTTTAAAATAGAAATAACACATATAGCACTAAACAGCAAACAAACAAAGAAGAGACTAATGCCTCATTTCCACACAGTTTTGTTTTGTGACCGCATTTCAGCTTAGTATACAGAGTATGATCCCCGTGTTCAATGCAATAAAAAGCATCTCTTTACGGATGGATAGAGACGCCAAAGGCAATTTTGAGAGTTTTTCGCCATTCAGTCTTGTGGAATATGTGCAGGGAGCAGAGCAAAGACAAAAATAGGGCCAAAAAAGCAACGTAACAAATAAGAGGGAAGGTCGGCCTGTCAGTAGCCAGTTGTGTGAAATTTGTTGTTAAAAGATGAAGTATGATTCACTATGCATGCGCTCTCTATAGCCCCTTTTACCACCACAGGAACTTTATCATTTACCCGGGGAAAGAACTTTCCCTCAACCCCAAATTTTCCCTGAGAAAAGTACCTAGTAGGGGGGTAGGACTTTTCAGATTCCCTGGACTTCTTGAGGGCTGATTGGTGGAACACACACTTGCAGCGTTCCGCACTTCCGTGCCAGTGTGGCTGCACACTTTATTTCATTCCTACTTCGTTTGTGTTTTGATCATTTGGAAAATGGAGCAAAAGAAGGGAAGCTACGAGAAGTGGACGGACTGCCTGTCGGTCCTTTTGAGCGTACAAGCTGAGGAAAAAATTAAGCAGGACTTCAAGTCAGCAACTCCAAATGACAGATTACCTGCAATTCTTTTACCCAGGTAAATACATTCCTGGAAATAAAAGTTCCTGGAAATGTTGGTGGAAAAGGAGCTTATGTTACACAGCTAAACATGCCATTGAACTTTTAACTTAGAAAAAATAAACAGGGCTGTATTACATTAATCAATCTGTAAGCTATTTTGTTTCTGTGCTAACTGCCTATAGCACAGTGTATACAGTCTGTCTGAAATCTGACACCAAAGCTCTATTTCTTTTAATGTACTCAAAGCAAAATCTGGACTGGAAAAAAAACAGAGGAGGGGTTTCGCAAACACATCAGAGATCATGGATATTCTCACAGGGATAAATGAACTTCCAGTTGACTTGCATAAGTACACAAAGCTACATGGAAACAAGGCTTAAAACCAGCTCCAATGAAGCAACTACATTTCAGTTGCATGGACTTTTAACATGGCTTCAAATTTTTCTATGGGGACTAGATGTTGACAAAAGTACTGTAAAAAATACTGTAATGTAAAAGAAGTACTCTACAGCAGTGGTCCCAGTCCAAAAGTGGGTTGCGGGTCCATTCTGAATAGACCTCAAGTGACTCATCAACGTGTCATGTTTGTAAAAAACATCTTTTATTTTGAAGTGCAGTGAATTTCTGGCACAGAGCTATCATTTTTGAAGTGCTGTATCTTGCTGTAGAGTGAGTGACTAACAGACTGCTATTTGACAGAGACAGCGAATTAGCTGAACAACATGGCCAAATACAAGTATGAGGTTGAATATATTAATTTGTGTGGACCTTGAACTAATGACTAAGGAGAAATCTGGACACTGTGGCTGGACCAGTTGGGAACTACTGCTCTACAGGGTGCCCAAAAACATTTCACTGGCAGTGCAGACGATGACACACTATGTACACACAGATAAAATCCCTCCAGCAGTGAAAAGATAAAAGTTAATGAATGTTGAAGACTCACAAAGAACTCAAAGAGCAGGTTGTTGTCTGGATACTGGTACTCAAAGCTGACAGAGCCCTGCTTCTTCAGATGGACAGCATAGATGAGAGAGACTGTGCATTCATCCCTGTTGGACTCCAGATAGTTTCCTTGCGGTACCCACGAAGAACTGCAAGGAAAGGAGTATAAAATCAATTTTACACTTACAAACCAAATTTTAGTTTCTCTCACGTCCCACTCACACACCTGTTGCAGGTGAGCCTGTCATCTCCCCGTGGACTGTTTTCCAGCGACGTTGCCAGGCTGCTGAATCCAGCAGGCATGGAATCCCATTGGTCGAAGCGGATACCGCTGCCAAGGGAGTAGCTTCCTGCTGCACACTGGGTACACTCCTGAGCCGACATCTCAAGGAACTCCCCAGCCTTGCATGAGAAGGCTATAGAGGACACAGAGAGACAAGGTACAGAGAGGTGGAAAGAAGAAGAGTATCACATCAGTTAGGCCACTTTTTTAACCGTCTTTGCATTTTGCTGCAAAAATCATACACCCTATATAGAATTGCACAGACTAAGGATGACAGAGAAATGGTCATGCAAATCACTGCTGCATTCAGTATAATGTAGCCCCAGTGATCAGGGAACTTAATCCTTACATCCTGTTACACACTGTGTCTGTCTCTGCGCCTTTTTTTTTTTCCACTGAGCCATCACGTCTTCTGCATCTGCCAACTTTTTCACAGTGCCAGCTTTTCTCATACCTGAGCTGGTCAAATGCCATTGTGATGCCTCTTTATGTTTCACAGCAACCCATGCAAAAATGCTAAATGTGTGTGGGTAAGCAATTTGTGTAGAGGGTAGGTAGTGTGTGTAAATGTGTGCAGTAGAAATTGCTTGCAGGTGTAGTTTGCTGTGGCACTAATTTTCATGGTAACATAATAAGTGACAGTATTAACTAGGGCCTGTTGGTGCATAATGGATGGCATCAGCATGCAACACAGTTTCACCAATATGAGGAGACAAACATCTGGTGTTCTTCCAGTGACATGTGTAGGAGTTTGAACCGGAAGAAGGAAACAGAGAAAAAGTTACAAAACAAAAGGTGCTACAAGCTTTACCTTCACAGAAGTATGTAACATGAAGACATAAATGGCTGCAAGCAAGGAACATTCCTCAGAACAAGCCATTTCCTCTCATAAGGATCCATTGTTAGCATGAGAATAGTTTCCATTGTATGCAGTTTAAACGTGCACATTTTCTCACTGTCTCTGTCACTGTCTTGTTTTGTGTGTGTGTGACATTTCTCTGACTTCCACACCAGAAAAGAACACAGCACAGTTTATTAAGGCGCAGCTCATTCCATGCCTACCAGAAAGACTAGCTCCCCATTAACATGCACCCTGTTCTGGGAGTGACCTTTCAATTATCTTACACACAGATTTCACCAGTGATAACCTCAACTGAGCCATTAGTGAAGCAGTGTTGTGACAGCGCAGGGCAAACCTGTTCTAAGAGAAATCTAACAAAGAACAAACTCGTACGGCCACCTTGTAGAACATTAGTGTCCTTTTACACAATTTAAGTCTGTCCTCCTGGCTCCATGTTGATGAGGCACCTTTCACCACAACTGAGATGTCTGTGAGTTCCCTTCCTCTCAACAAAAGGAAGAATTTAACACTCCCTGTGACTCAAGTTTTACTTAGCAGATCTGTTTTTAGGGCAAACACTAGCACTGAGAAATACTGTGATAATTACCAGCAACTCTGCAAACTTTCTTTTTATTCTAACTGTTTATAACAAAGAAACTCTATTTGGACAGATTTTCTTATGGTGACAGATGTTCAAGGCACTGTCACGTCACGTCCACGACCAGACTAGTGCAAGTCCCACACTGCAGGACACACTTACGATAAGAAGTGAAACATGTGTTGAGTAATTGATGTCCAAAATAAGGCCAGATGGATCTGGACCTCATCCCCAACAACTTGTTCAAATGTTATCTTCTTCTCTTTTAGTACCTTGTAGTCAAAGAATAATACTCAAGAAGGTGAATGGAAACAGCTGAAGTCAGGCGCAATTGAGTTTAATGTGTTCACAAGTAATAACACATAGAACTAGTGAGTCAACTTCAGAACCGGACTGAAGACTCACTTTTAGTTGCTCTCTCTTTTGTACTGTGGAGATTCTATTGAATCTGTCATTTTTGATTCTGCACCAAAATTTGACAAACAAATCAACACTGTGGTGAAGGGCTGTTATTTTCAGTTATGAAACATTGCAAAACTCACACACAATGACATGAAGACTGTAACCACTGCGTTAGTCTCCTCAAGGCTAGACTACTGTAACTCCATGTACCTGGGTGTCCGCCAGTCATCTTTGTCTCATTTGCAGCTGGTGCAGAACGCTGCCGCGACACTCCTAACCGGCGTCAATACATGGGCTGGCACCCCAATATATTGCTGAACTCCTCTGCCCCTACTCGAGCTCCCGACCTCTCAGATCCTCTGAACATTGTCTTTTAACTGTTCCGCGTTCGAGGCTGGTGGGTAAGGGAGAGCGTGCCTTTACAGTCGCTGCTCCAAAACTCTGGAATAGCCTTCCACTCACAATCAAATGCTCCCACACCATCGACTCTTTTAAGACAAATCTTAAAACGCACTTGTTTTCAATGGCCTTTGGTTGTTTGTAGTGGTTTTAATATTGTAGTATTTTATAATCTTTTCATGTTTGTAATTGTTTTCACTGTTTTTTTTTTTTCTGTTTTGTATTTGTGTACATTTTATATTGCTATATGTTTGTGTGTCATTCTTTTTTTTTGTACAGCACTTTGGTCAGCTGCAGTTGTTTTTAAATGTGCTATATAAATAAACTTCATTTGATTTGATTTGATATGAGTGCATGTGATGTGCACACTGACCACACGAGTAATACAGTCTAGTACTTTCCAGTTCTCTATTGTTCCCCATTTTACACTACACATGCAATGCATAGGAACTCCTCAAATTGATGTGAAAAATCCAAACTCCCATAAAAACACCTGCAGAAAACAAATGAACAGATTTAGGGTGAAAGGGGAAGAGAGACAGTGGGGTGACATGCAGCAAAGGGCCATACGTTGAAATTGAGCTTGTGGTCGCTTTAGCAGGTGGGCACCCCTTTCAAGTTTTAATCGTAATAAAGTGTTTGTTCAACCAAAAAACAAACTTCCATTTTCATTCCTTAGAAGGTGACTGTAACTGAAAGTAATGTAATAAGCGTGACATGCTGTGTACCGTGAGATTTTCTGAGACGCTTATCATACCGTGAAAACCTCATAGCGTTGCAACCCTAATCTCGAGTACGACAATACTAGTTTGAGGAACATCTGACACTGACATCTGACACAAGTGACAACATGGCTTATTTATGACTAAACAGAGACATTATGTGGCAGTGTTTTGCTCTGAGAGCTGGTGTGAGGATATCCAAACAGGGTCAGTCAGGTTGTAGTGGTAAAATTCCAGGCTGCTGATAAGAAGGTGAGATACACACATCAACTTTCACACTCACACACACACACATACCACATATACTTACTGCACTCTGTGCCGCGTACTGGCTCTGGCAGTCCAGTGCAGGCCCCGGGGCTCTGAGGGATGGCCACTCTCCACCGAGATCCCGTGCTGTCACACTCTGTGTATTCATAGTAGTAGTCCGTCTGCCAATTACACACACACACAAAACATCTGCATAAGAGATCAGTCGCCACGACAGCCTTGGGACCCAAACAATGAGCAAATGTAGGCCAGAAGCAGGTCAGTAAACATCACACCACAAGAGGCCTCCACCCACAGCAGAGCCCTGAGTCATCTCATTCTGGGTGAGAATGCATCACAACAGACTAAATGGCTGCATTAACAAGCAGCACTGAAATTAACTTCCGTATCCAGCTGCTCGGGGTTTACAAAACATGACCGCCTGTTACACCGTGTTATCTCTCAAGCCTCAGCCACTCTTCTGCCCTGGATACACAACATACCATCTCCATCTCCGCGGCGATGGGAAGAGGGGGGGGTTGGTGTATGGCAGCGGGCGTTTTACCAGCAGCTTGTCACAATTTCAGGATGAACGCTTAAGACATTTGATAATAACGGTTTTAATCTGTGGTCTGGAGAGAATACCATGAGCTTGATGTTCTCGCCTCCACAGAGCTTCTCTCCATCTACAGAGGAGGGTGGCCTCATTTCTGACAGTTTACATAATGTTGCTCCTTGAGCCAAACCAGACTTTGACACCGCAGCACATGCAGGCTGCTGTGTGTGGAATGATTTTCACTGGTGTCCGCAGGGTCTGGAGATAGAGCTCAGTCACAGTGATGATAAAGAGAGGAGAGGGCCAAATCAAGCGTAATTATCAACCAGACTCAGTGTTTTCTCTTACATTATAGCTGCAGTGATTCGACACATGAGAAGTGCACTCAGAATGGGACTGAATTCTTAACTTATCTCTTGTGAGCTGATATGGCACACTTTCAATACTCATCTCACACCATAACTCAGCATGAGTGTCTCTACTCCTGAATGCATTTCATGAGATTTATCCAAGACATCAGCTCTGGTGTCATCCCAGAAAAACCTAGCCCCATACAGCCCTTGACTGGGGAGCAGCAGTAATGTGAAAACAGAGATTGAGCCAATAATTTAAAGGAATGTTGCTCCTCTATCTTGGGACTGTGTGACTGAGCTGCCAGCCTGGCCTGAGGAGGTGTTGAGCTGAGCCAGACCACTGGGAAGGAAAGGCCAGTCCATGCAGGAAACTGATAACAGCACTCGAGTGGTGAAGTTCAACACACACCAGGCTGCTCACAGATTCATGTTGTTCTAACTTGAAACAGAAATGATTAAAGGAGCATTTGTTCCCACCACCTCCTGCAAATGATTTTAAACAGCGTGCCATAAATCGGCCCCCGGAAACGTGTCATCAATTTTTAATCGTATTTGATGTGGTTACTCTGGATTACCAAGTCACTGTCAGCGCGTGCAGCCCAATCAGTGCGCTTTTCTTATTATTCCCAGGCTGTGCGCTCAGTAAATAGTACAGGCAGAGAAACAGGATGAAGCCTTATTGATCGGCTGTGGCATCTCTCACCTCGCTACACTGCCGCTGTCCTTTGGCCCCGTCAATCAGCCGGAGCGTGCAGAGGATGAGAGCGCAATTGGCGACGAACCAAGCCGAGGACCGCATCGTGGATCATCCAGGAGGAGAGAAAAAACAAAGACCTCGATCCAGGATGGATGATTGTATCATAAACCTGGCCGGACACAAATGGACACCTGCTTCTGTCGCCTCTTGTCGGCAGATTGTAACCCTCACCACCTGCGATTATCCTCAGACTGTGCGCTCCGGGGCTGCTTCATCACAGTCAAGCAGGGCAGAGCTTTAAAAGTACGTCCTGCTATGCTTTTCAAAGTAAAAGCTTGCGACGCATGTGTGCGCAAATATTTGGTCACTAGTTTGTTTTTTTATGAATATTTGTTCGAATAATTTAGTCTTACATTTTTGTGTATGTATCTTGCCTTTCATCGCCTTCGTTTTCCTTTAGATAAACTACTTTGTTACTTTATTTTGAAAGCAAAATACAACACATGTGGTATTTTTCTGGCTGTATGCGCTACCTTGACGCAGCTGTGTGTGTGCGCCTTTAACCACCGGCTCTGACGCGCCTATGACGTCGCTCAGGAAAGAAATGTTTTGTTATCATGCAGCTGTGACAAAACAACAAGCAAATAATGCTCAATATAACATGTAAGCTTTATGTATTTAGGTCACAAGGAATATTATAAAACTGAGATGTAAAGGCAAACTCCATCAAACAGTCTCCATCGAGGTCAGTGTTGCAGATCTGTTTTTAGAAGAGACATTTTGAAATAACCAAGCTGCGTTTTGTCCTCATCTTTGAAAACAGCCTCGGTTACAGATGTATTGTTCTTATATAGTAACCATTGCAGTGCGCACCACTGACCGCCAGAGGGAAGCCCTGCTCTGCTACCCGTCATCATTAGGCCCCACTGCAAGATGGATCACACAGGCTGTTTGTATCTGCCTTTAATGAGCACATTGAGCTTGTGTTTTCGTGCCTTTATAAAATGATTTTCATAGATATAAATGGCTGCTTTGTAACTGTGGAGTTGTGGCTTAGTGAGCAGAATTTACTCATCTGTCAAGTCAAGGACACAAAACTGTGAAAAAAGATAAACTGTATCTGAAGACAGGTCAGTTTTATGTCTAATGTTAGAGGGTGAACAATTGGTTAAAACGAACACAGTAAGGTTCAATGGGCCTATATTAAGTGAGCTATAATACAGGTAGAGTGAAATGAAGCGACACAAGGACTGTGTTACTGTAATATACTGTGCAACTATGAATCTTGTGACTATAGGACCCTCTATGTTAAGACATCCTTAATACAGTTGCACTTATTTCCACCAAGCTCCCTGCACCAATGTACTGTTCACATCAACATCTTGAGACCTGAACTTTTTTGGTATGCATTTTTAATTTCTCCTAGCTATTTAGGACTAATAGGACCTGATAAGTATAAAAAACTAAGCACTGTCACCGATGGTTAAGACCCAGTGTCCTTAAACGAGATGATAATAAAGTCCCAGTGTCCTAAAAAGAGATGACAATAAAGTTCCAATGTCCTAAAATGGGACAATATTAAGTCAAAATGTCAGTAAACCAGATGGTGATACAGTCCAAAATGTCCTCAAATGAGTCAATATTTAAGTCTCAATGTCCTTAAACGAGATGATAATAAAGTTCCGGTGTCCTGAAACAAGACAATAATAATGTCCCAATGTCCTAAAACGAGAGGATGATACAGTCCCAGTGTCCTAAAATGAGACAATATTCAAGTCCCAAAGTCCTTAAACAAGATGATAATAAAGTCCTGGTGTCCTGAAACAATACAATAAGAATGTCCCAATGTCCTTAAACGAGATGATAATGAAGTCCCAGTGTCCTCTAACGAGACGATATTCAAGTCCGAATGTCTTTAAATAAGATGATAATTAAGTCCCAGTTTCCTGAAACAAGACAATAATTAAGTCCTATTGTCCTCAAACAAAATGGTGATGAAGTCCCAGTGTCTTTAAATGAGTTTCTAATTGATAGTGTCTTAGCTTGTTACCATTGCTAAAATTCATAAATAAACCAGTTCCAACCATTAAATCTGATCAGGTTTTGCACCTTGTCCACTTTTGTGTCGGGGTTGGCTGCATACTGATTTGGCAGAGATGGCTGCCATCTTGTTTTTACATGGATTAGTATACTGTGCTTTTGCTGCCACTATATGGCACAAAAAAAAGCGTCCACAAACAAGGACAACAGGTCTAAGTTAAGCAGAATGAAGTAGAGGGTCCAGTAAACCCACAATGTAATGTCCTGATATGAGGACTCAGGGTCTCAGGAGGTTAAAGTGAATACAACATGGGTTCAACTTGCGTTGTCTGGGGGCCACTTTTGCAACGTGACAGGAGGCCACGCACAGCAGCCCTGCGCAGGTCAGGTGTACGCAGGGACGTTCCTAGGATTTGAGGATATTTGGGGCTCAGCCCAAAGCTCTAGGGGATCATCGTCTTGCACTATTTGTGATATACAAGCTTTATTTTGAGGCTTTTTATGCACCCAGGCAAGTTATTTATATCAAAAGTACAATAAATCCCCAGTGTGACTCAGTTTGTCTTCAGTGTGAATTAGAAAATGGTTTGGGGGGCCACCTGGCACGCTGTCACAGGCCCACTTTGTAAGGCTGTAAGCTGAGTGTCACTGGTCTAAACCGTATTCTGGGATCTTCCCTGAATTTCTGTTTATGATTATAGTTATCCATTTCAAAAAGGTGTATTATTTAACACCCTGTTTAGTGTAGTGCAATGATGGTTCTTTAATAGAGTAATGATGGTAAGGCACCATCCTTCTATTTCTGAAAGGACATCCCATTCCAGTTACCATCTACAAGATCCACAGTTCCTCCATCGCTCCTTTTAAGGTGCTGTCACACGAGCAAAATATCATCAAGCTTTTTCTTTTCAACAAGTTCTACCTTCACACTGTAACTTACTTTTAAGTATTCTATCAGACCTGACATGCTGCAAGCAATATATATATATACTGTAGCATTCCAGAAGGTTATCACTGTATATTTGTATTAAATACTCTTGCAACTGTATCCCCTCTAAGTTTCTAAATAGTTTGTGCAAACTGTATCTCTGTTTACGTTCTGAGACAAAAGAGCTCATGCATATTTCATGATCACACCCTGGTCCAATTTGTCGAGGTGTGTTACGCTCACAACACAGTGCTGCCTAAATAAGAGAGTATCTCACAGAGACAGAGAGCTCTGTGTGTTTATAACAGATTTAGTTTTTTATAATGAGAGAGAGGGGAAACACAAACTATAAATATGTTTACATCAGAGCTTATTGAAATACCTCTTTAGAGAATGGAGATTATAACTGAGGTCTATTACCTACGCTCTCATTACTCTTCAGTAAATGAATACAAGAATATGGCCTGCACACACTCTGCATGTAGGTCTGTCAGCATATCAGTAAACTGCTTTTCTAAATGCATGTAGATGTTAATCTATCTTTACTCCATGTGAGCAATGATATCTGATGTGATTATTGTGTCCAGTGTGTCACCTAACAGCACCTCAAATACTAACAGACTGAGTCTTGCAACTATCAGGCTTGAGAAAGTGTACGGGTAAGATTTCTTCCACAATCGTCAGCCATTGCTCCTTCGTTTGTGGTGTTTCTTTACCCCAGTTCCTAGTGAGAGCTTTCTTGCTTGCTACTAGCATTATTTTTGATCAAATATACATCACCAGAAATAACATTTTCTCCTAGTATGTATTTTAACCTGTTTTAGAAAAGATTTTGATTCAAATTTGTGGTGAGCATTTGGCGCTTATAGTTTGTGGTACTGTTGGATTGTGTTGTATCAAACTGAGAGGAGTTTCTAACATTTGGCAGTAATGATGATCTAAAATAATAATATCAGCTGCAATTTAAGAGGAAATCACACAGTCTATACCATCAACCTGCTGACATGCTGCATTAAAGTGTGTCATCACTACCGCTGTCCAAGGTGCTGATCCTGGGACGACCAGAAACGTCTTAAAAAGGGATTCTTTAGGATTCTTAAAAAATTACAGAATACTGGTTTGAATGACAGAATGTGTGTTTTCAGGTGCAACTTTTCTTGTCAGAAACTTTACAGTAAATTCTGCTGCTTTTCATTGGTTTTCCCTTTTCTAGGCACCAGTAGTATTTGCTGAAATCTCAGTCACCTCTGTGTCATTACCAAACTGTAGCTTAATATTTTGAGGAAACCTACTGGATCCTGTGCAATAATTGCATATATTCAAGAGCGATAAATACACTAATACTAGTGCAATGTTTACATTATAAATATTACCCTGTTTTTTTTCCTTATTATTGTAGAATATGTTATTGGCTGTGTTTCTATTGCACTCGTAACGCCAATCCCACTGTGTTGGAGGATGCAGCCATCAGGCAGTTGGCTAACATGGGAGGGTCGTTGCCTTGATAAGGCTCGCCTGGGCCTCCAGGCTATAAAACCTGCCTCATGTTCTCACTTGCTCTTTTTCTTCCTTCAGTAGACATCCACCTTGTGTCAATATTTCTTGGTTTTGTGCCTTCAGTATCTCCGCAGCACACCTGACACACACCCACGCATGGCTTTTATTACTGACTTTGCTGGCCTACACACTCCATTGTTTATCAAAGTCAATCTTAGTTGAATGAATTCTGGTTGTTTTAACCTAATCTTTTGTGTGGACTCCTTACTGGTCACATTCCCTGAGCCAGTTTGTGACACACTGATCAGGAGTACTGCTCCTAATGTCATTGTATACTGTGCAATGACAATAAAGGGTTTCTAATGTAAGCATTTGGATCAAAAATCTTCCTGTAAATCATCTTTAAGGACAGATGTAAGTGGCATCCCCTTTTATTTTGTTTAACCGTGTTCCCCCCCACCCCCATCATATACTTAATGGCTAAGACATACTGTTGCACTCTGTATTGGCCATCCTGGGTGAGTTTAATGGTTGGCTATTTAACCCCAAGTGAAGCTTAGATGATTAATTGGGTGTTTGCAATGGAAATAATATATTCTTTATGTTATTTTAACCCCACCTGCCCCACCTCAGTAATGTTTTATGGCATGTATAATTGTGTTTTCAACATATTAGCCTATAAAGGTCTGCACTGAAACAGTGTCTGCTCCACTGGACAACCAATAAGATGCTCTGCAAATGTGTCACAATGCTATGTTGGATATTGTGTTGTAAAAGACACACATTCACAGTACCTGGGTGGATAAACTACTGATGCAAGCCTGCTTTATGTGATTGTATGAATATTTAAGCAGTCGTCACCCAAGGGCAGCTGGGTTTCTCCCATCTCGCCCATTCTGTGTGAAGGTCGGCCTCTGTGTCTCTCCTCCTTTCTCTTTCTCATCAGAGGCCTATCGCTTACGGTGTTTGCCTGTAACTTGAACTCTCATATTCAACCATCTGTAACAATCCAATAACCTTTACACCCTAGGCCGCTGCTCTGTGATCAGATGAGTTCATTAATTAATAGTAGAGAAGTGTAAGGCAAGTGTATTAGTAACTGACCCTGAATCAGATGGTAACCAGAGTCCCTGCGGCCCAACCCCTGCCTCCAAACTCACAACAGACTAGGGACTACCTGGTCACGTAATGAGACACCCTGAACTGGCACACTGCAACTCACACACACACACCTGAAAACCCTGCGACTCTCACACACACATAGGTTGTTAGGGAGGCAAAGAGGGGACTATAGAGGACTAAAGAGACAGAGCAGTCCTTGCTTTTGAAGCAGCCTGGCTGGGAATCTATTTTCTGTGAGAGAAAGAGAGAATGATGTGACAGATCGGCCTACTGACCGAGAGATGGCTGACACAGTCTGGACTTTTAAGGTCAGGTCTGGGATAAACTGATGATGCAGTGATGCAGCTGCTGCTGGACAAGCGGACAACTCATGCTGCTGTGACGCAAGAAGACATGACACAATGGAGGACAGCTACTGAGGATATTTATTGGCATGGATCAAACTGAATGTCTACCCTGGATAAAGAAATGTTTTTGTTTCATATGTCACATCACAAGTGTGCAAACAGCTGGCTTGTTCTCATGTAGTTTATTTGCCTCAATCCCACTTAAAGGAAATGATGATCTACTTGTTATTGTCCGTACGCTGCCCAAGTGTTTGATGATGTACAAGAAGCTACTGCAGACTGTCTGCCGAATGTTGCCCCACACACTGGAACACCCCAGATCCACCTGATGTCAGTGCACTTACGTTTTATTTTACTGTTTCTTTTGGTCATTTCTAAATCCCCCAGCATGCACGGACTACCTTGTTCCTCTCTGGGCCACTGTTTTGGTAATCCTTCAGATGTTAACACTGATCCAGTGCCTGCTCAGGAGCCAAACAACTCCAGGCGGAGCAGAAATAGCCACAGACTTCCAGCAGAAGACCCAATTGTGTCCCAACCAGAAGCCCTACCATGCAGCCCACTGGAGCAGCAGCACAAACAGTCTCAGAGGACAGTCAGCTGTATCTCCGAACACTCCACCAGAACCATGAAAGTAAATGGTACCAACTCAAACTCTATCCGCCGCCTGCAGGACACAGATGACAAACCATGCTTTGAGTCACCCCCGGCCTGCCGGAGCCCTTCTCAGAGCTCAGAGGATGATGAGATAGAGGAGTTTAGTCCTGAGCTGGAGCTGAAATATCCTCAAATTCCCAGACCCTCCATTATTATCAGACAACCTAAGGTACAGTAAGAAGGCTGTGGTCAGTAAGCTCTGTTTTAAACTGATTTATTACAATATAATCAATACAGTAATTTAGTATGACAGCAATCATTTTGACAGGAAGCAAATAAATTATAGAGTAAAACCCATCAGTCTACTGCAGTTGATTGTAGATGTGCTGCAATACATTATATCACCACAAGAGGGGTATAGAACCCAAATGAAGTTATTCATGTGCTGAGTGTGGGGTTTAAGTAGATGCTGATCTCCCTCTGTCGGGATTTAATTCATTCACGTCTCACCAGGATACTACAAAATCTTCTTATCAATGGGATGCAAAGCTCTGAAACACACATGCACACTCACACACCAACTCTGCGGTCAGGGTGATCAGTGACTGCAGATTGGATGTCAGTGAAATGTGTCCTGAGCTCCTGTTCAACATGATCTCTGTCTCCTGATTTCACACATGTGCCTCTGTCTGGGGTGTGTGTGTGTGGTTGTATGCCTATATGTGTGAGCCCTTAATCTTAACTAAAACTGGCCAGTCTTTTTTCAGATTTTCCGTCTTATTCCGGAAAGAGGATGACACAGTATGTGAGCCATGGCTCTGATCAATAATGCTGATCAGCAGAGGAAACTGCTTGAGAATGAGAAGGAGGAGGGGATGGGTTTAAGTAGGAATCCTGGAATTTACACTGTGGGTTACTTCATCCAGTGGGAGACATCTCATCAGCAGATGTTAAGACATCTGTTGGCTTGATCGTTTAAGGCCAGAGGATTGTCACTTTTGATACGGTCTAAGTTAAGACATGTGCCGTGAAAGTATTAAACACATTGTGGCGGTCGGATACAAGCTTGGTATGAGAATTCCTTGAAACACTGTACCAACTGTAACCATTGCTCAAGAATTTACATAAAGGCGCCCTTTAACTACCTTGGACCAGCCTCCCAATAAAACTGCAGCGGAGGCACTCACTGGCCAACAGCACAATACATGTTTGTATTGGACACCCCTGGGGGTTATAAGACTGTGAACGTACACAACAGCACCCTCCCCCAACCTAGCTATTATTGTGCTGCATCAGAATGAGTTGCAAAACGGTGTTTTAAGCATACAGCATGTTCCTCACCTTCTGTAGAAACAGGAAAGCAGTTTCGCAACATTTACTTTTGCAAAGCAAATATTAATCATGTGTAACACCCAGGGTTGCTTCCTCATTGAACTGTAATCTGGATAGCCGGATCAAAAAATTGATCCAGTGGAGCACAGGCATGATCTGAGTATGTGCGCTGACCTTTGTCGTGCTCTACCTCCTCACAAATTACAGCCAAGAAGCCTTAGCAACTCCTGCCCTAGAGGCGCTAATTAATGCCCCCTCTGTTAAAGAGTTCAAGGGACTGAATGTGAAAATACTGGCTCTTAATGACAGGCATATTGTGAAAAGACCAAACAGTATGTCCAGAAAGAGATATGAGTAGGAGTGCGTGAGCATGACTAACAGACGGTGACTTTTGGGTTATTATGTGCCAGTTCAGTTTCCACAGTGTGCTATTCCTCTGACTTAATCATTAGTGTCTTTGTTAAGATATCTAGCGCAGCAACAGATGTAGCTTTGATCTCCCGGCCCCTGAGGCTTTATCTTAGTGTGTGCATGTCTGTGCATGTGTGTGTGTCCATATCAGTGTGTGACAATACCGTTGTTGCATTTATCTCTGACCTCTCCCTCAAAGCCGGACATGTTTATGGGACACTTCCAACATCCAGAGCTGAAACTCCAGTCATATCTGAGCATTTGGCACAGTACACACATACACAAAGGAAGAATGATTATATGGTTCATAAAAGAATGTTCATCTATAAACAATCATTTGTCAGTATCACTCTCTTTCACGCATACACACACGTACAGAGCCGCACACAGACGTAAAAGATTACTGTTATTATGCAAATGGGGCAGGTGGTTTGAACAGGACAAGCAAAGAACATGAACCTTCCCTTAGAGAACAATCACTGTCTATCCCAACACGGGCTTCAAACCGGATCTGACTGTAATTTCATGTTGTGTTGCAAACAGACATTTGGCAGTGGATAAAAGAGTGATAAGCCCTGAACTCCAGTCCCCTCATTGTTAGTGTCCTTGGTCATATATGGCAATATTAAGACACCATTTGCCCGCTAAAATACCTGCTCTTTTCTCTTTTAGTCTTCTCTTTCTCTAATTTCTCTTTATTTTATTCATTTAATTTGCTTTTTCTTTTTTTTTCTGTAAAGGCAGTGAACACTAAACAGTGATGCTGTTATCAGTGAGATAAAATTTTGATTACATGCGTGCAGGGGTGTTGTAGTGGGGGGAAGAGTGGGACTGATTACCCAGGGCCCAATGGGAGGGAGGGGGCTAGAAAAGCCTGGAATGAAAGTTTGGTTTTGTTTGCAATTTTTTATTTCTGAATAGCCTAATTAGTGCCACAACTAAATTCAAATTGGCTGAATAAACTGGATAAAAAACTGAACTTTAAATAAAAGTGGTGGACGCTCTCTGAGTCCCCTTTTACCCCTTAAAGGCACAGAATGGTTTGCTCTGCCCCTGCTCCAGGATTTCTCTCCAGATGCAACCAGAGCCTAGTGAGTCACTACTTATGCTGCTGGAGCACTAACGTGCACTGTCATGTCTTTCCCCAAGAAAGGGAAATTGGGTTTCCAACGAAGAAAAGAGAAAGAAAAAGGAAATAAAGCAAACTAATTAAAGTTTAAAAGTTGCATAAGAGAGACATGACTCAAGAGAGGAAGGGTGGCAGCCCCACAAAGACTGCTTATGCGTAGTGCTCAGAATTTGGTTTAACACCCCAGCATGAATGCATTGTTTTCCTTAGGATAGGTAACCCAAATCCAAGATCAGAATGGCGGACTCCGCCACTACCAATATAAACTACTACATAATTACTGAATTTAGATACATTGCCAAAAAAATGGAGATGATTTTCATGAAATTCTTAATGTGGCTATAATCAACATATTTACAATAACAATATATCAAATTCATTCATTTTAACGTAACCGCTTATCTTGTTCAGGGTTGTGGGGGGCTGCAGCCTATCCCAGCTGACATTGAGTGAGGCCCATAGAGACACATAGAGACAGACAACCATTCACACTCCCAATCACACCTACGACCAATTTAACCTGCACGTCTTTGTATTGTGGAGCTGGAGAAAACCCGCACTGACATGTAAAGTCCGCACAGAGGGAATCCCCCACCCAGGGTTCCAACCCCCCACCCTGCATTCAAACCAGTAACCCTTTTGCTGTGAGGTGAAAATGCTAACCATCTGACCACTGAGCCGCAAAATATATCAAATGACAATATAAAAACAATGTAATGGGTTTGTTTGCAGTGAGTGAGTGGCAACCTCTGGGCTGAAAAATGAAGCCAACACAGAGGTGCCAAACACTGCAGTGCCTCTAATGGCCACTTGATGCTGGACCCAAACCCCCATGTGTAAAAAGCCCAACTTTACAACAGAAATAAACATGTTTACAGCCTGGTACCAAACAGAAAAAAAAATGTTGCTAATTTCCCCATTCATGACAACTGTACAGAGGGTGAATTGTTGTATAACTGCTCCGTTTAAAAAATTAAAATACCTTCTCATGACATTATGCATTGCAGTGATGTGTGACACCACGTCTGAGGAATGTTGTTGTCTAAAATTAGCCATGTGCTAAGATCCTTGGCCTTATCTGTTTATTGCCCCATAATTACACCATGCTTTTTCAGCCTTCTACAGTCATGTATTTATTGATGTGTGACTGGTCGTGCTCATTAGATTGATGTGTTTGTTATTCAGTGATGGCCTTACAGTGACTGACAGTATCCCTTTGTGTTCCCTTCCCTCCCTCCCACACTGCCCTCAGGAATCAGAATTCCAGGAAACTGCGTCTGACAGGTCGGATGGTAGGGAGACAGAGGATGGAGGGTTATCAGGTACGGAAAACAACACAAGTTTCCTCCTCTTTTCTGTCTCTGCTCCCCTCTCCACCTCCTGTTCTTGCATGCTGTAGTTGTTGGGCACAGATTTGATCATGGAAAAAGTTCTGGCTGGAGCTGTCCTCCGCTGATGGAAAAAACAACTTAGATTTTTATGTGGAGAGGAACATATTTGTGAAAAGAATTAGTCTGCGTGTGAGGAAATGATCGGGTTCACACAATTGTGCCCCCAGTGTGTCAACATGTCTTTATAAAAGAATTTTTGTTCCACAACTTGTCAGTTCACGAGTGATCCGGGAGACTTCTCTTTGTCTGCCTGTAATAAACAGTGATCCAGAGGAAAGGACGGACATTCTGTGTGTATGACTTTGTGTGTACGTGTGCAGTGTGTGTTCACTCACCTTGCCAGGATGTCTGGGAGGAGCTGAGTGCTGGCGGTTACCGTGGCGATGAGTCTTGGGGCAAAGCACTGGGAGGGGTTCAGGGCTACAAATGGGTAAAAGGATGGAGTTGAGTGGATGATTAATAATGTGATTGAGTGTGTACATTGTGTGTCTGCTACATGCGAGGCTGAAGTGTGGATTTGAGTGTGGTAGTGTGCGTCAGTAGACCTACAAAGCCCTGGCATGCACAAGCCAAGGCTGCCCCATCTGCAGTCAATCTCTCTGTCTTTTGTTATTTAACCCCATCTGATAACATTGCAAAGAATGGATTTTGGGGGTGGGGGTGAGGAGATGAAAACATCTTACAAAATAATGCAGTCCAGTGCATTAAAAACACTAAACTACAGCCTCAGAAATGACAATATGAGTGAATGTGATGCAACAAAAGTATATTTTTTTAAGTTTTACAAAGGTATAAATAAACTGATATACACTGAACAAAAATTTAAACACAACACTTTTTTTTCCATTTTCCACAGTTTTAAGTTTAAGATCTAAGACTTTTTCTACATTATCAAACGCTGGTTGCAAATTTGTTCAAATCCGTGTTAGTGAGCACTTTTAAACTTAAATTAAAAGCCTAGTAAATGCCTAGTCTCTTTAATAGCCCAGTGTGGCTACATATTTTGACAAATAAAGGCCTGTCTCAATTGGAGGCCTGGTCTGGTTGCCAAGCAGTTCATTTTTATAGAAGTTCTTGGGTGTATAAAACAGGTTGTTGGCTACCCACTTGAGTAAATATTGGTTAGCTGCTTTGATCGCACATAAAAATATAACCATGAACACCAAAAAAGACTATATTCATTCAGATTTAACAACATGGTAAACGAGAGGCCTCTGAAGCTGACATAAAGTCAGACTACGTGTCCGTTCCTCGATTAGCCGCTCAGTTGTTCATATTCCTTTAGTCCATAAGGGTCCACCGATCAAAAGAATCAAGTGTTTTTCATAAAAATCAATCCAAGTGAGTGTTGTTTCAACAGGATGAAGTGGTGTTGTATCAGTATGCCAGGTGACATAATCCTCAGATGCTGTAAAAAAAAGTGTTGTAACTCTTTCTCTGATGTTGGAGTTTTTTTTGCAAGTAATATTCATACTGGTTTAAATAAACAATTTGATTGTATTTCCTGATGTTTGCCGAGCAACAGTTTTGTGTGAAAGGAACTAAAGGCCTGTCCCATATAGATGCCTGTCCCACATAAAGGCCAGGATATACAGACTATATAGTCAGTGTTTTTCATGAGGTACTCCTGTATATGACATGTTTTTAAGGTTATGAAAGGTGGCCCCTTTCTCCTGCAAGGGGGGTGGAAGAACAGGCAAAATAGGTTCACAGAACTATACTTCCATTAATGCTTTACTAACCCAGAACAGTGTTTTAGGTGCTTTTAAAGGATTAACATCTTTAACTATGCCTCTGTGCCACAAGCACACACTAAAAGAGAAAACAAGAGAACATCTGCTACATGAGGTTTTCTAAGAGTTGTTCTATCCACACAAAGAGCACAGTAAGCCTGACAACCGGGGTCTCTTTACTCCAGCGAGAGATATTTAAACAATACAAGCACACTTTTGTCCCCCCCTGCACCGAGGATAAAATGGGAGAGATTATGATGCACCAGGGGGTAATGTAAGTACAGAACCTCCTCTGTGTCTCTCCCTCTGACACACACACACGCACGCAATTGTCACACTGACCTTGATTTCCTGCGGTCGTAGTGTGTGTGCGTGTTGTTGGAAGGGCCTTCCTGCTCTCTGTGTTGGAGATCCTGCTTATTCAGCTTATTCACACAAACAGACAGACAGACAGACAGACAGGTGGACGGACAGACAGAGGGATACATAGTTCTCCTGTGTCTCCTATAGGAGGTTAAACAGGCCACCTCACCTCACCCACATTCTTTCATTCATTCATGTCTGCTTTGTTTCTGCGCAGTTTATGATTGACTTGTATGAATGGCAGACAAAGCCCCACATAACCTGTTAGATATGGCCGAGCTGTGAGGGAGTACTTGAGTTTGTTTGTACTGTATGTGTGCACAATTTTATTAATATAAAACTTTTGTGCCCGTATTAAGAAACTGCACAATGAGAACTTAATTTGTGTATTCATGAAAAAAGTATGTGTTCCTAATAGTCTGACCATATGTGTGGTGTATCAATTCTTCACTGTCCAGCAAAGATGTATTTCCCAGACACATATAACGGTGTCTGTGGTCTGAGTGATAAAATAGACATGCTAAGTATTGGGCACTTTTGTCCAACTCTTGTGGATATTTCACCCTCGCTGTACTGTAACACAGCCATCTGCTCTCATTCCTGTTGGCAGTCATTAGGCTAAGTGGAGAGGCTCTGTACAGTAAAGCTCAATAAATCTGGGTGGCTTGACCAGTAATAACAGTCTCTGCGACAACATCCGAGGACTGCAGTTAAATAACTGTATCTTGATCTTTTTGCATGTGCTCACATGCATGTTATTCAAACACAGACATGCATGACATGCAAACACGGCCGCACATAGGCATGCAAATGCTGGAAATGGCACGCAGTTTGACATTTTGTCATCTGCTACGCTCGAGCGAATAGTTTTTCATTTGAATAGAGGGAATTTGTTGTCAAATTTGCCTTACATGGCTGGTAGGAATGCGTGGTAACAGACAGACAAAGGGAAAAGAAGTCGTGATGAATGTTAAGTACAAACAAAACAAGTGACAAAAACCTGGCTAATGCCATCTTTGATTAAGTAAACAGCACTGGCCCACACAGAGGCAGCCCTGGAGAAGTGTTAATGTTTAATGAAAATGAGATTTATTTGTCACTGAAATCATTGCTGTTATGTCAGCCTCTGCTGTATATTTATGTCAAGGGAAATGGGGTGGTATTGAAAAGAGACATCAGTGCAGAGAAGAAAATAATGAATGAAATAGAATATCAATAACAGAGAGAATAAAAAAGCGTGACAGTGTTAAAAAGAGAGACAGAGAGAGCGGGTAATGAAGCTAGGGAACAAGAGATTATTTCACAAGTGCGCTGAGAGGCTGACGCAGCACTGACCTCACAAACCTCATCCAGCCAGGCATCATGGTCCATGTGTTGTGTGTGTGTGTGTGTGTCTGTGCATCTGTGCAGAAAGGGACACTGTGGTGTGAGTCATCCAGCAGTGATTGAATTAGCCGAACTTTGGCTGAACACTCTCAGGGAAAAAAACGGGGACAGGCAGGAAAAGCAGAACGCATTACGTTACCCCAAGAACTGGTGAACACATCTCGGAGACAGACAGGCTGACAGCGGGAGTGTCACCCAGATTTTATTAAAAAATCATCCAGCGTTATTAAAGCTACACAAACAGCCTGCACACGCCCTCTTTGTAATGTGCACTTACAGTCACTTACAGTGACCTAATTGGCCATTTCTTCCAAAACACATGTCATAGATGTGGAATATTACTTCAGTACAGAGTTTTATCGTGTGGTTTCTCCACCAGTGCACTGAGGTTATATTCCCCGGCTGCTGCTGGGTCAGACATGAGGGAGAGAACAGAGTGGAAAGAATGCATTAAGTCTGTTCGGGACGAGTGAGGAAGAGAATAAAATGGTGGCTTGGTGTAAAAAAAAAAGGAGGACTGGTTATTTCAACAAGTATCTCACATTTAACCGAAGGGTTTTTGAACATACACTGTTTCAGCATATGGTGGGTGTCCTGCCAGTGTAAACCCCCAGTCATTCAGAAGTAGGTCACACACGAGGGTGGTGTTTATGTACTCTACAATTACATGCAATTATTTACCATCTTCTCTTTTCCTGCGCCGGTGTGATGTTAAGCGTGGCTTTAAATTCTTCGCAACAGCAATGGCTAAATTACTTTTTTCCTGTGCATTTTCAAATCTGATTACATGTAATTTTGTCAGTTTACTTCCTTATTCAGCAACAAACATGAGCAGAAATTGCACCACTAAGCTTTTCAGTTAATTTAACGACTAAAGATCCTTATCTCATACATCTTGCGAAAAAAATGTCAAACCTTTGACAGTAGAGATTCACTATTATCAGTTTTAAGGCCTGCCCACGCTTACAGGAAGGCCCCACTGTCACCATGGTTTTCAGATAACCGCCATATCCTGTTTAAAGTGGAGGCCCTTGGAGGCCTGACAAAGAAAAAACAAGGGGCTTCACATGCAAACCTACATACACACGTGCACACACAAGAACTGTGGGAAACCCTGGGATGATAAGAGAAACATCTGTCCCAGAAATTAGACAGTGTGAGATGGAGAGGGGGGGAGCAGTGAAGCTGTCCACTTCCAGGCAGTGACCCTGAGAGAGGAAACCCCCCATGAACTGTTCACACCAGAAGAGGCAACAGCTAGACCTCCAGGGTCCAGATCTGTCCACTACACCAATCAGCCATTATTTATGGTCAAAGGATGTATTCAGCACTATGGACTGTGTCCAGGTTAGTCAAGGGACATAGTGACATTTTGAGCCTGTATCACATTGTGTACATGCATAACAAACATGTAGGTATTCAGGGTAAAGAACACAGTGGTTGTCAGTGGAATTTTGTGTCTCTTCTGGAGCAGTAAAAGGGGTTTTTTAAACCACTATTTGGGCGTTTCCCTGCAGTGTAACCGTCCCGCTCAATCTCTTCATCTTAGTTGTGGTTTATAGGAAGAAGAAGTATGAAACTCCAACGGAAACCACTGGCAGATGCAATATCTCCTCTGATCACTGGAGATGTTTCTTTACCTAAACAGACATGTTGCCATAGCAATGAGGAAGTACTTTCTTCCTATAGTGGTATAGAGGTTTTGAATATAACGTAACTTGGGTTTAAATAGCAGTGAAAGTTGTTTTGTTTTTTATATTCATTGGTCAAACAGTTAAAAAAAATGTCTATCATAAATACATGATGTCTGTTATATTATTTTGGGTTAAGGTTAAGTTTTAAGTTTAGAGAATAGTTCCATCCATCCATTTTCATCCACTTATCCAGGGCCAGGCCAGGGTAGCATGCCAGGCAACATGCCTCTTTGCAGCAATGCTTTCCAGTTCCTCCTGGGAGACCCCAAGGCGCTCCCAGGCCAGATGAGATAAGCAATCCTCCTAGATGGACCTGCTCCCCTCTTCACCACAATGGTCTGGCACAACGCCTGCATCACTGCAAACACCGCACCAAACTACCAATCAATCTCATGCTCCATTCTACCCTCACTCATGAACAAGACTCCAAGATACTTGTACTCCCTCGTCTGAAGCAGTAACTCTCTCCCAACCAGGAGGGGGCGATCCACCAGTTTACGGCAGAGAACCATGGCCTCAGTTTCACATTTTGGTAAATACGGCTATTCGCTTTCTTGCCAGGTGTTAGATGAGGAGGCCAATGCCACTCTGATGAAAGTGAGAGTGTGAATGGTTGTCTGTCTCTATGTGTCAGCCCTGTGATAGTCTGGCGACCTGTCTGGGGTGTACCCTGCCTCTCGCCCAATGTCAGCTGGGATAGGCTCCACCCCGCCCGCGACCCTCAAGAGGATAAGCGGTCAGAAAATAGATAGATGGATGGATGGATGCATTCATATGCAGATATCTGTTTATAGAAATCAGCTGAAATGATTGGCACACAGCAGTGTAAGAAGAAAAAGCCTTGGCCAGGATATCTGCTGGTTACACCGGATCAGCCCGAAATATTGCTTTAACCTCGTCAGATGATAGCCAATGGATTCCAAGACTAAAGCGAGCCAGGCTTGACGTTTCCCTCTGTACCAGTCTTTATGATAAGCTAACCAGTTGCTGACCCCAGCTACATTTTTAGCATTCAAACCTGTGAGTTTCATCTTTCAGAAAGCAAAAAGGAATATTTCCCAAAATGTCTATGTCGATACAAATGCGTGTGTAATGGCATGTTGAGTATGGCCTGTAAAGCTAGTCATAGTTGTTGCTCTTTAGTGCTTTCATACAGCTTTTCCTCTCTTACATTTAACCACATGCACACACACTCACATACGCTACATACACATCTGTTTCCTGCATGGTGGGAGCTCTGTGTTTGGCGGTCTCCGGAGGGAGTGTCCTCTCCGTCAGAGGCGACCCTCTCATGACTCATCCTATTGTTCAGCTCAACACCCTTAGTCACCCCTCTCCTAAATTATGAGAAGGTTCTTAGGAATGTTTTACTTCTATGACACCCCCTCCTCCCACGTGTTTAGATTTCAAACCCAACCCTTGGGTCGTTTTCTGCTCTTTTTGTCATTTCCAGTAACTCTGCTCCGGTGAGTGTACAGCAACTTAGATCTTTACGCAACAGAGAGTGAACACAATAAAATATGGTCGAGAAGGACGTACGCCCCCTGATATAAGCAGGACAGCGTACACCAACAACATGAAACTAGGGGTTTCAGTGAGCCGATTTAACAGAAGGGTGGTGGATAAGCAGATCCACTGGCCCTTCATCAGTAAGCAGATTACTCTTCATCACAAAGAATGCTTGGGATAGTCTGCGACAATAACAGACAGCAGACTGATCTGTTGTAATCAAAGTGAAGAATGATCAAATGATCTCCTTGGGGGGTGCTGCAAACTTCAGCACCTCAAGTTCTTAAAGGGAAACTACACCAACTAAACAAGAAACAACTCTCCTGAATCAAAACATTAGAGTGCTAAAACTTAAATTTGTTATGTCATAGTATAAACTCTGGAGCTGCTCCATAGACAGTGAATTGGGAAAGATGTATTAGATAACACTGAGAGCACCCAGAGGAGTAATCTGAGTATAAGGATACATTTTCTGTTTCACAGAACACTACAACAGATTTAAGTTCATGTGAGTACAAATAAAGAAAGCAAACACTGTGTAGGTCCACACAATCAGGCTCCTGATCATTTCTGGCTTTGAGAGATAGTTGCTCTGTGTTTACAAATGTTGATTGACCTGTCCTGCTCCATGGAAATAACATAGAGGAAATCTTTATTTAGGTGGTGTTCCCCTTTAAACAAGAGAGGATGGCCTGTTTCACTGACAACAGTTACAGCTGGAAATGCAGTCATGAGAGCACTGAGAGTGAACCCACACCTTGTGGGCCAGCAAAACCAAAGACAAAACCAAGAGTTTTAGCAAATAGGATAATAAAAAATTGATATTATTTACAATAGTTTTACATTTTTTGTGATAAGATTACAGATAGTCGTTTACATCCCATGTCACTGACATTATACTGTCTCGCAGCCACAGACATCTTCAGTACTGTGTAATCTCATATCATAAGAAGCAGCCTCCTTAATTCATGGTTTTGATGATCGGTAATTAACACCCCAGCCTCTTTCACATGAACGCACTTGTGGCTGGATAGGAAAACCCAGAGTTGACTGAACTAGTGGATAACCAGCTTGTAGTACTAGTTATCCAGGCAGGCCAATGTTAGGGTTAGTCAAACCTGGGTAAGTTGAACTGGCTCTGTAGTGAAAGCCTCAGGTCCTCTTCCACAGAGGCCACCATGTTGTTCTACAGTAGCCCAGAATGGACAAATCATATTATTGTGTTGTGATGCATGTTGTTACTCCAGTTGCAAACTAAATTGCCCTTCGGGGACATTAAAGATTTCAAATCAAATCAATCAAATCAATCAAAACACTGGCTCTAGATAGGCCCATTTGTGTTGTCTCATTTTAACGCTGGCTGCCTAGTTCTTAAAGCTCGGCACACAGGAGAAGTTTTAGTTCTGCAACCTCACTGCCACGTGTCACTAAAGCTTGTTTTTTTTATATGATTAAAAATATAATGCAGTTAAAAACTCCAGAAACACTTGTGGTTAAAGAACAACTTTGTCCCTCTGATGTGCTTGTCTTCATCGGAATCACAAAGAAACTATTTTAAAACTATATATAAAGTACGGCTCCAAACTGTCATGCGTAGAAGGGACTGGAGACAGGGTTTTGTTTAACTCCATTTGACTAGTCATTATACTCATCTGATTGCATGTCGTTGTTTTTTTGTTAAATCTTTTTCTTATTATCCAATCTTACTCAAATACTGTCAATGCTTCAAGTCTGATTTATTCTATTTATCTCCTTATTTTTTTATTTTATCTTGTTTTATTTTTTATATGCTGTACAGCTGTCCAGGGTGGGGGTGTGTATGTTGTTTTGTTTGTTTAAACTCAATAAAAAGTAAAAAAAAAAATTTTTTTTTAACTATATATAAAGTACAGTTGGCCCACTGATATATTTTGAATACAACAGACAAAAAGACAAAATGTCTTTACATACAAAGTCACTGACTACAGGCTGTAACAGTCTCCAGTCAGGCTGATAAGGATACCTATGACAAACACAGTGTGCGCGTGTTTGTGGGTGCGCGCGCCCCTCCATCCACGCCCCGCCCTGCTCTCGAGGAGTCCCCACTTTAGTGAGCAGATGAAGACAGAGGAGGGGGAGGAGCCACTGCGTGACGTCACTCCAGCCCTCCCACCCAGCTTAAATTTACATTTTCTATGGGTCCTGACTGAGTGAATGTGTGTGTGTGTGTGTGTGTGAGCGCTACAGCAGCTATTGAAGCAGTTTACAAAAGCCAGAGTCTCGCAGACACACCTCGAGCCCTCTTAAGAAGTGGTCCGGAGACGCACCGATGTGGCCTGAACCACTTTGTCATTTCAAATATTAACTCGAGTTGGAAGAAGTCACGTCGGGGTCGACTTTGAGGTAGGTGTGCATGTGTGTGTCTGGTTTCTTTTTTTTTTTTTTTTTTTTTTACACGAGCGCACTAACAAAAGCGGCACGTTTTAACTGCTCTGTCTGCTCCCGTCGGCACGAGCAGCAGGTTTTAGGTTTTAAAGAAAACTGGAAAGTAAGGAAGTGAAGAAAAGCCCGAGGACAGGGGGAATGAGGTTGCAAAATACAAACTCTTGTTTCATTGTCTCCTTTTGTTGCGGCGCATGACTGTAGCCGACGGGACAGTGAAGAACAAACACGTTGAGGTGGTTGTACAGCATGTACAGACTACAGTTAACGTTTACTTTGGAGCACAATGATACTATTCACGGCAGCTGAGACTTTGAACTCTGGGAGAAGAATAGAAGAAGAAAAATAAATCAGTGTTTGTTATTTCTAGGGTGTCTGAGGTGTTCAGAGAAGATGTTATGGGTGCTTATGCTCACATATGATATCAAGACTGGCAATATCTGTACACATGTCCTCTAAAAATATAAAGCCACTCTTGATTTTAAGCTTTCAAAGTCAAGATTATTAATTTATCTTAACAATCTGTAGCTAAAACACAAGACTTGCTTTGGTTTTGCTGTTAAATCCTCATCTAAATGCTCACCATATGATACTAATGTAATCCTAACTCTTGAAATGAGGCCCATTTTTTGTAGAAAACAGCTTCAGAAGAAACCATATTTTATTATTTATGTATGATCTGATCCTGAACTCATCATGTGTGAGTAAGACTGTGTGTAATAGCACAGCAATGACTCCTGCTGCCTCCTGTGTCTCAGCACATGGCTTCAGTCAGAGCTGACACACTGGCCTGTGCTGTCATCAGGCACATACACCAACTGTCATGTGAAGAGGTGTGTGTTTGCATGTGTTTATGATGCCGGCAACAAGTCTCAAACTTATGGTGGGGTTTTTTTTTTTTTTTTACAGTGCATTTATACTCTGTTAAAAAGCTTCAGAGACTCGCTGTCAAACTTTAACAAGATGTTAAGCAAACAGGGCTGGAGCCAGCTCTTGCCTGTGTGTGTGTGTTTGGTGGGTGGAGACTGAATCGCAGGCTGGTGAATACGACTTATAACATGTGAAGTGGTTTACCCTTGGTTCAACAGATGAGCTGCAGTGAGACGAGAAGTGACAAAAGCAGGTGGAATTAATGAGTGTGTTGTACTTTCTAGGTGCAGAGCTTTCAGAAGTGTGTGTGTGTGTGTGTGTGCAGGGAGGGGAAAGTTTCTCGCACATGTGTTAGTCATTTAGAGGGGAGTTTGCTAAACGATTTACATCTGTTTTCTGATCTTTGAACCCCCTCCTTCCCTCCTCTCTCTCCTGTTTCTCTTGCGCTGCCTCTCTTGCTGTCTTCTGTTTCCCGTAAGAGCTGATGCTGTCACTGTGTGTGTGCGTCTGTGTGTGTGTGTGTGTGTGTGTGGTGGGTGTTACAACTGGAATGCTCTCTGCTGCATTATTATTGCACTCAAAGGAATTTAAATATGTGAATGAAATGTCTGAGTTTCCACTCTATAATGGCATGTGTCCATTAGTGGTTTCTCAGATGTATCATTATAGAATTGGGAGTCCATGTCCAAGGACTCAACCTGACCTCAAGAAAAGCAAGGTATGTGGGGTTAGGATTGGGTGTGTGTCCAGTAAAGGGTAACTGGCACCCACATGTGTGTTGACAGTATTATCTCCCACAGCCCTGCTGGTCTGTCTGTGGGCACAAAATCTTCATTAGTCAGCAGAACGCACTGATCCTTTAGATCCACACTCACACTGTTACTGCGTGTGTGTGTGTGTGTGTTTTATGATCAGGCTCTGTTACTAGTCATTCTGTTCACCAGAGGTGAAAGACTTCCTTGTAGCAAATGTTTTTAAGTCTCTTCCCCTGTAATGAGCCGTGTAAACATAGAGTGAGGTTTCAGAGGGTCCCTGTGCTAACAGTAAAGTCCTCGTGTTTTAGCAAACACGTCTCCGCTCTGTCCGTTTTCAGCCTGCAGGGATACTTTGTGTAGGTTTTTGTTCCCTTTTCTACAAATTCATCAGTGCAATACGACTTGATTCTGATGCCAAAACAGCACTTTTCTTGATACCTTACTCATGAAGTTTTTTCTTTTAACCTTTTAGCTTTTCTAAATGTAGCAAAACAAACACAGCTGTTGTTCAGGTGTTTTCTTAACACAAGCAGCCATACACGCCAAACCAGGACTTTGCCAAATTTAAACAGTGTACAGTTCGGAAGTTATGACTTCAATGAGGGCATATCTAAGTAGAGTTGTTCAGATACTGATACCAGTATCAGAAATGCCTCCTCCTGCTGCGTATAGTGCTGGACTGGGTATCATCAAGTACACAAGTCTATGCACTGATTCAATACCACATAATTTATTGATGAACTTTATAGTAGTTTCACACCTGGGTAAAACAGCTGTATTCTTGGAAATCAATTCTTCTTATTTGCTCTAAAACAATAACCTAAACAACAAGTTTCCCTGCGCAACTACAGCTTTAGAGCGACAAAGCAAAATGGATTTCAAGTGGATAGTGTAAAGTTGCCCATTAGCGAAATGTCACTCTCTGAATGTCTTTGTTGATATTTTACAAAGGGTTTAACCTGAGCCAAGTCATACAACAATGAAAGCAATCGTTTCACATCCATACAGTGTTAGCAGGATGGAGCAGGTAATTTTTTTTAAACGCAATGGTATCAGATCAGCACTCGAAATCAGCAGATACACAAGTTCAGAAATCAGAGTTGGCATTGGGAAGGAAAAAATGGAACTGAATCATCTCTATATCTAATGAAAAATAAATAGACAGGACCAAGGGTTTCCCTCAGTGCGTTATAGTAGACACAAAGACCACCATTACTAGCATCTTAATTAATGTACTTTCATGAAATAAAATATTAACCTTAAGAAAAAAGAGAGTTTTATGTGCTATTTCAGTGTCATATAGTTGACTGTGGCTGTTGTTAAAGCTGTCATCTACAAACTTCACTGGGCACAAGACAAGAAGTGTAAAATCTGGATGTTGCACCACCTCTGCTGAGCAATATCCTCTATAAAATAGGATCTTGGAGGTTTTACACCTCAACCATACATTTCCTGCGAGGAAATTATGAAAGTCTGATGCTAACTGTTGCCACTTCACTTAATACCCGTATTTCAGTTTTTACCACAGCCCTATATGAGCATAGCCCCTTTTGTGTTGGCTGGCTGTTAGTGGGCATTTATGAATCTAATAAACATGGTTGAATGAATTAACTTCTAATTGGACAGCTGTTACAGCAAATCTATGCTTTTGTTTATCTGTTTTCTAAAACAGTTGTTGACAGCGGTGCTGCTTTATAATCTGTTTTGCCAGTTCTTGACAGACACTGGATGCTTTACAGCCCCCCTCCATGCAGGCTGAATGAAATATAATGATGCAATCAAAACACTAGTGATGAAATCCCACAATCCTACAACAGGACAAAGGATCTGTTTACACTGGGCTGTGGTTTTGTTGCTATGGTTTTAGATTATGATGTCACGATGCAGGTATTGAGTTTCCTGATAGAGAGCTGGTGTGGGGTTAGTATGTGTGTGGTTCACTGAGTGTTCCTGTATCTTGTGTGTGTGGTAGGTGGTGGTGGGTGTCAGTATATGAGAAAGGCAGACATGCAGAGGCTTGACTTACTTTTTATCTGAGCAGGCTCAGGAGTTGATGTTGATTTATGATAAGATATATATGCATACCAAAGGCTAAAACAGACACACACACACACCTACAGAGACTCAGCTTCTCAAAGAATCCCATTGATTTTCCTGCTGTTATGCTGGAGCTTCAATCACAATAAAGCCCCATTACTGTGCTGACCACTTTGCGTAGTCTTGGAGAATGGATGACACACACAAACGCACGCACACAGACTCTAAATGCCTTCCTCGTTGCAGCTTGTTAGGCTGAAGTATAGAGAGATTGGGAGTCTGAGCTGCATGAATTGGATTAAGCCCTTTGTAAGTCAGTATCAAGATATATGATCCTGTCTTATTACAAACACAAACAGGAACATACGCCCACGGAAGAACAGAGCCACTTCTTTCTCATGCAGCCTGAAGCCAACAGGGCTTTCAGAGTGTATACCCCCATACAAGCTCTGGAAAGTTTCACGAGACAATGAAACCACATGATTGCCATCCCAACTAAAAATATGCATGCCATGTACATGCTGTGTATTTTGAGTCATGTCAAGCATAAAGCAAAGAATCGGAGAGAACAAAGACTCTTCATTCGGCCTCCTTTTGGACACCTGGTTACCTCATTGTACATGTGGGTGCGTGCATGATCAGCTTGCACCCCTGTGTGTCTGTCTGTCTGTCTGGCTAACTGTAGATTGTCTGGTTGCCCAAGGTAACAGTTGTTATTGGGGTTTTCTCTACCAGCATGTAAACAAAGGAGAACCTCCCAAATCCTCCCCGGTGTGCCCCCCAGCCAATCAGATTGCAGCTCCCAGCTGCGCTCAGCCAGTAGACGGAGAGGAGGGGCGTTCCTCTGCTCCATAAGGAAAAAGCAGCAGTAAAGCACAAAGCTTTGAATCTGAAACTGGAACAGACAGCAGAGCCATAACAAAGACTCCTCCTTTATGACTGAACGCTACTTCACACTGCTGAGCCAGACATAACGGCTGTGGCTTTTTAACTATATGGCTTTTACACCACTACGGAGACAGATACTGGAACCACATTTGTAAGGGTGATGTGTGTGAGGAATGTGTAGCATATGGACACATGTTTACATCTCAGCGAGGAGGAGCCACATGAAACATGCTCGTGCTCTGTCTATAATTTGTCTTCTGTAGGGTGTGTCTGTGTAGCAGAAATGGTCTGGATTCTGTGCATCTGTCTCAGTCCACCTGCTCTCATCATGCCTATACATATACATACAGGACCATGTGTCAGAGTCAGCTGTGAGAGAGTATAGACCAGCCTTTTGTATTTGACTGACAGGTGTGACCCCAAACTGTACCCCCTCACCAATTATTCATGACATGTGTTCACAATTGGGTATGAGTAAGCACTTTGATTTTAACCTTTTGAAGGAAAGTGCACATAGCGCGCGTCCAAATGTTCCTGTCACTCAGAGGTGTCAGTGTGTGAATGTAGGTCTCCGACTGTGTGCCCCTACATGTATATGCCGTTGTGTGCCCAAAGCAATAATCACTTTGCAGGTTCATCACATTCCCACAGCGTGACTCAAAAGTGGTGTCTGTGCCTTTTCAATCCACCCCATTCATTCTGTAATCTGCCTCAGCCCAGGGCTCACAACGTGTGGCAACAGGACTGTGCACAAGCCACCACATTAAATAACTTCAGGCAGTACTGGACACAAACTGTCAGCACAGGCATGTTTATTCAAAGGGAGAGATCACAGATAACATGATCAGTGTCTGAGTCACATCATTTATATGTTTTCTTAACAATAAAAGTGTCAGTTACTCTTCATCCGAGCATGTTGGAGGCCGATCAGCAGATCTGGATACTTGCTTGTGTTGCAGTCAACTCCTAAAAGCCAGATATGGAAGTGGTCAAACTTATATAATGACCAAACAAGACCAAATGCAGCCGCAGTGGTTATCCCACAGATGCAGGACAAGTAGAGGGATACAAAGTAGCACAGACAGCCACAAGAGACGACCATTTCCAAGCCAAGATCACAACACTGTGATTCCAATGAGACCTCAAAATCACATTAACATTGTACATATACTCATTGCCTAAGTGATGAATGTGCTGTCTTTTTTCTCTCACTTTTTTGAAGGAGAGACCAAGAACTTATTCGTGTAGAACATAGATAAAAGTTGTAAAGGTTCCACTATTTTGGCGTGTTACTCAAAATGGCAATGCCAGGTGTAAAACAGAGGCCTTTGTTTTAACTTTATACTTCCATCTCACTGTCTTAAAGGGATGGTAAGAATTTTTTGAAGTGGGGTTGTATGAGATTCTTAACCAAAGTAGATCTCAGTCAGCATGCCCTCAGTTTGGAGAAGCAGACAGGAGTATGGAAGCTAAGCAATGCACTGCTGTGGATGGGGGCAGCAGCAAAAGGTATTTAAGTCACCTCAAAAAAATCAATATTAGTGTAAGACTACGCTATATTTAGAATATTTTCAATGCTTTACCTTAGGAATGCACGAAAATATCGGCACGTCATCGCTATCGGCTGCTATTGGCTTTAAAATGAACTATCACCATGCTTTTTCTTAATTTACACAATGAATGAATGTTACATACATTGAAAAGCATTGTATTTCATGTCTCCATCTGCTTGTGGGCCATCACCATAAGCGTATGCATGCATTATATGATGTTAAGTCCACTACAGAAGAGCCTTGATGATCACTAAAATTAGGTTCAGAAAAAGTGGATATCGGTATCATTTATCAGTCAAATGAGTAGTTACATATTGGCAGATCGGATATCGGCAAAAAATTCAGTATTGTGCATTCCTACTTTACCTTGCAGTCAGACAGCCCCTTCTGACAGGCAGCTGAAGATGTTATATCCATCTATGCTCTCTTCAAAGCCACCAGACTCCTTTTGACACAGTCATTTTAACTTGGTGGTGCAGTGGTTAGCACTGTCACCTCACAGCAAGAGGGATCTGGGTTCAAATTCATCGGCCAGCCAGGGCCCTCAAGTTTGCATGTTCTCCCCGTGTCAGCGTGGGTTTTCTCTGGGTACTCCGGCTTCCTCCCACAATCCAAAGACATACAGGTTAATTGGTGACTCTAAATTGGCCAAAGGTGTGAATGTGAGTGTGAATGGTTGCCTGTCTCTATGTGCCAGCCCTGTGATAGTCTGGCGGCCTGTCCAGGGTGTACCCTGCCTCTTGCCAAATGACAGCTGGGATAGGCTGCAGCACACCCTGTGGCAGGACAAGCAGTTACGGAAAATGTATAAATAAAAAATGGGAGTTTTTGCTGTCTGACAGCAAGGTAAAGCATTGAAAATATTATTTATCGAGCATATACTTAAACTGATAAAGATTCTTTTAGGCGAACCTTTTTTTAAAAATACATTTTGCTGCTGCCCAGTCCTCAGCAGGACATTGCAGTACATAGCTTCGGTGGCGGTACTCCTGGCTGCTTCTCCAAACTGGCAGCATGCAGACCGCCATCTACTCAGTATGTAACACAGTGACTATGGATAAAGAAATCCAAACTATTCCTTTAACATTATGTGATGATGAGTTAGAAAAGCTGAAAAGCTTGTGATAGAAAATTTAGCCACAGTGATACAATAACAACATATCAGCTGACAGTCTTTATATATACATATATACACATTAATCATAAACATTTTTGATAAGGATTGCTCAAGTTTGTTTTTAAAGAACACTATGAAATAGCAAATTGTGACAAAAATAGCAGATAGATATTTATGCTGTATATAGGCCAACACCAGTTTATCTACCAGTATAAGCTAATATCAGCCCAGAGGATTTATCAGTTTGGGTCTGCTGGAAAAAAGGTTATTAATATTCCTCAAACTGCAAGTGAAGACAGAAAAAAGTTTTTACAGTAAACACTGGATAGCCAGACAGATGAGAACAACGTTAGAGGGAGAGAGTCACGGTAATATAAATGTTTTTGTATGAATATCACTCTTGGCTGCCAGGCGTAGTAATGACTTTGGGTGTTTACTTTTCATTATGACAGTCTATAGAGCTGCCTAGTACTCCCTTAATGACATCAGGGTTTTAAACAGACACACACACACACACATACAGTACTGCTTATAACACCAACTAGCCCACGCCTCCCTCACATGACGAACCATGTGTTATATCACCCTTTCATTGTGTGGGTGTTGGGTGTTTGTGCCTGGGTGTGCATCTGCATCTGTGTTTTATGAACCCTAAAACCCTGATTGTAAATTCCCATACCCCTGCGTCTCCCCAGTGACATCATCGTACTGTGGGAGCAGGGTGGGTGCTTTTGGAGGTCAGTACACGATGAGGCCCCAGAATTCCCCAGCTCCTCTTCTCCTCTGCTCCAGACCCCCACTCCAAGGCAGGAAATGCAAAACAGATCTCAACCCCCAAATTCCCAAGAATACTTTTGAGTTTCCCTCTAATTCTCTTTCTTTGTTTCTCCCTAAGATCATCTCAGAATTCAGTTGTCTTTAGCCAAATGCTGTGAATGTTGAATGTGTTTGTAATCTGAATGTACATCTTCATCTTTTGTGGACTGGTAGTAACTGCAAGTTTGAGCTGTGAACTCAGTCCACACTGAAACTATTGATGGCACTGAGTATGGAAAGAAACGTGTTCATGCCACTGACTAGTTCATTGTGTTCATATTTTGTCTTATCTTTGCTGCATCTCTCTTTGGCATGCACCGGCAGGTCACTTTACCCTGAGGGTGACTATTTCATCGTTTTGCTTACACACATACACACAGTACTAGACTGAAAGCAAATGCTGTGGGTATGATGGCTGTTTAGTGTTTTATTTTTAGTTGATACTGTTCTGTGTTTGTAGATGCGAGTGATGGGAAACTGCATTTCTATTTTTTGATTCTGCGCTCTGGAAATATTGTGCACATGTACGTCACTGCGCTGCCCATCATGATTTATGTGTCGTCACGGGGGAGCCTTGTAAATGAGCGTGTATGCGGGGCCCGTCCGGGAAATGAGCTCATTGTCACTACCAGAACCCCCAACTCTCTGCGACTCCTTCACTTTCTCCGTCACTTTCTCTTACACACACCCCTGCTCTCCCTCCCCCCCATCCCCCCACAGCTGTCAGTTAAAAGCTCATCTATCTGTGTGTTTTAATTAGGGCCGCCCCTATTTATGGCTGAATGGCCGCTTCATTAACAGAAAAGCTGGGAGACGTAGACTCAGATCTGTCCGGCTTGTAACACGCAGCGAGGGGGGGAAAGGGTGTGTGCATGTGTGTGAGAGAGAGAGAGAAAGAACGGGGTGTGGGGGTTGCTTCAGGGGTATTGATGACGCAATTTCCCCTGAGGGGCGGACCTCCCATCTGTGAGTGGAATAGACAGGATCTGGCCAAAAAAAAGATAAAGAGACTGTGAACAAGAGGAACTATATGGGACAAGAGGGAGGTAAAGGAACAAGAGAGCAGATTGTAAATTAGGTTCCAAGAAATTGTATTTTTCTTCAGTTTTTTGTGAAATTACACTGTGAGTCTGATCCAAAGCCAGCTGATCTTGCTTTTGCTTTACATATGTATGCATCTATGAACAGGATATGGGCAGTTTAAACCTTTTTGTTGGGCATCTCTTGGTGTCAGCTCTTTAATACTGCAGCTAATATAAGGACAATATATATAAAGGACAAAATCATAGGTACATAATTGTAGTTTAGTGTTTATTTACATGTAATTGTTCTTTAAGCTTCCTACTAACCAATAAGAACCACAAATGCTCGAGTCCCCCTTTCACGTTAGATGTTTCCACGATCGGCACACATCAAACCGGACACTAAAATGCTGATGAGTCCCTTTTCATAAGCCTGACCCCTGCTTACCTTTTGTGCAGGATACTGTGAAAAACAAATCCTGGCACGCTCATGGTGGAGTGGGTGTGGTCAGCCATGTGTTCACAACCAATGACGGTCGGCGGCCCAACCCCACTCTGTGCAGAGCTCTGGATGGTCTGCTCTGTTTGTGCCTGTATCCTGGAGGAGGACAGTGGGGTCAGATGGTGAAACAGGCCACCAGCTGCTCTCCTCGCCTTCATTTTCTCTGTCTTTCGAGGCAGCAGCAGGAAGGAGGCCGCCGTTGACTCAGGAGTGTTGTTTGTCTGTTTTCTTACCCAGTCTGTCCATTTTAGCACCGATCCCAACATCAAGTTATCGACCTCTTTCTTCTCTGTCACGTCAGTTACAATCCACTTTTTGTAAATGTTTCTCCTTCCTGTAGTATTCACAGTAATGTCTGTCTGCTTCCCAGCAGTGAAACCAAAGAGAAACACCGATAATGGCCAATTTGGGTTCTCCAACCCACTCCCCCATCATTAGTTTTTCTGCCCATCTGTGCTCCTCTCTGCTGAGTTAGAGCAGGAAGAGTGCTTTTTATGCATAGTATTTTTAGAAATGGATATACACATATTTTGTGTAGGAGAAGTTTTTAGGGTCAGAGTTTTTAAACCTGTACTAATTGTCTAACATACGACTAATATTGACTCACTTGTAGCTCTGTTTTTGGCCCCTAAAACTTCTTAGAAAAATATCTGGCTGCTAAAATTAGCTGCTCAATGCTCCACAATGTTTAGCAGCTTGTCCCAAACTTTATCTGCCATTTGGTGTTGGGCAGGTCGCAGTGGGGTTTTTCTTTTTCACTGAAACTGTACGCATACATTTTCAATGAAACACCACTGACAGCGTGCTCACGCAGACTTTCATTTAGTCAAAGTGTGTTGCGTCTTCTTTAAAGGTTCAAATAAAAGGAAGTACTCGGATGAATGTGTTTGATAAAGATGTTTACAGTAGTGACTGTGTGTGTGTGAAAGTGTACCACAGTGGCAGGCTGCATTAGAGCCGATAGAATGACTTATCGTAGATGGATAAGAGTGCCTGCGCTCACTCTGCCAACTCATTGCATCACTGCGGGCAGCTCGGCTATATGAGCACGCACAAAGACTTGCATTCATAATAGGGACTCATTTCTCAATTTCCCCCCCCTCAACTGTCCTCTGAGTCGCCATGGAGACCTGCCATCACCCACACTGCATTTAGTGACACAGCATTCAGGAACAGGAAAGAGCTGCTGCCAACTGACATCTTAGGCCTTCCAATGGGCGACACTGAAGAGACTTTTAACGACTGAAACGCACTCCTCAAAAAACAGCCTCAAAGCGGCCATAATCAATATATAAAAACAACAATATTTATACAACATGTAATTATTTATGTACACTGTGAAAGATGTCACTCATGGAGATGAAGTTTTGCAGTTTATCTCAGCTTCACTGAGCCTTTTAGCGTCTTTTAGCTCATTGTGTTTGAAACCACTTTGGCTCCCTGTCACCATCCCCATAGTGGTGTTTCATGCAGCAGGCTGCTACTTTTTTAGCGAAAAAGCTCAGCTAAAACAGAGCTAAAAGAGAGTGAATATTAGACGTATGTCCGACTCTTCCCACTTAAACTGTACAGAAATGTGGATTTAACTGTCTGTGCTACGCTTTTAGCTTTCTTTTGGTATTTTCTTACATGACTGATCAGATATTTCCGAGCTGGCCGATTCAAAAATGTGACATTTCACAGAACATGAGATCATCACAGTCATACACCGGTCATTAGGATGACAGGGAGAGAGTGAAGTAAACAGAGACAGGCTCAACTTGCCAATCCACTTTCCTCTGACCCAGTTTTTCTCCTTTCTTTTCCATTGTTTTCACCAGTTTCCTTTTCGTTTTATCCCTGAATTTATACTTGGACATTTTGAATCCTCTGAACGCTGCCTTCTTTCTAAATTTTTGGAGTGCCTGGATTGCCTTCCTGTGTATCCTGCACCCTTTATCTTGGACATTGTGGAGATTCGGGCCTTCAGGAGGCTCATTATCAATGAGTTTATGTATGCCTGTGTGTGTTTGCCTATAGTCTGTGCTGTAAGGGTTTTTTTCTACGACCTATAAACTGTTTTAATGGGATTCCTGGAACAGCAGGAAGTCCTGTCCCGACACACATACTAACATGCTTTGAGGGTTGCTTCCATAGTACTTGTTTTGTAATGCAATGTTGCAGATATGAATACACACACAATCTACTGTATATGTTGAAGTGGCTGTTTGTTACAGAACTTTATAGTTCTGAAACCCACTCATAGCAAAACACCTTCAGAAGGACAGATCTTGAGGCACAGCTATGTATTAAAGGTTGAGTGTGTAAGATTTAGGGGATTTAGGGCAGCATCTAGTGGTGAAGATTGCAGGTTGCATCAGCTGAATTTTCTCCCACTTAGAATTTCTTTAGTGTTCACTGTTCAGGAGGTTTTTACAAGGAACTGAATTATCTGAACAGGTCTCTTCCTCTCCAAAAACACTGGTTAACACATGCTGGTAAAAATACAGAATAAAGCAGGTTCACATTTTAAATCAGTGGGTCTGCGATGAGCACCTGCTAATGTGTGCCTACCTTTTTTCTCTGATCCAGACGTTAAAGGATGTTTGTACCAGGAACTGAATTGTCCGTAGGGGTCTCATCTTCCACAAAACAAAAGGACCCAGTGATTAAAACTGCTAAAAACACTGAATAAAGCCAATTCACATGTAAAAAAAAATCTGTTTATCCTACACCTTGGCTCGCTTAGGGGCTGCCAGCTACAGTGTCAGATACAAAAATGCGACTGGCCCTGTCTAGAGCTTGGTTTGTTTAGTTTGTCTGCTCTGGGCCACAGCAGAAACATGGCGGACTCCATAGAGGAGGACCCTGTTCCCATGTAGATAGAAGCAGCTCGTTCTAAGGTAACAAAAACACAATGATTGTCATTTTCAGGTGATTACACACTAAAGACAGCATACTTCTTATGTTACATTTCTGCCAATATATCCCTCTAAGTCCTACACACGGGGCCTTAAAATGCAGGTCATTATCTGACCGACATTGGAGCATGTTAACTGGGTTATCTACTGTATGTTGCTTCTAAGGTGTTGGACTTTTAACTGATAGTGGAACATGTTATCTATATAGCTTTTAAGTGAAACCAGTAGGGGCACTGAATATCACATGCAGAGACACCAGTGATAAAGCAGAATTTAAGAGGCTCCAGGGCTCCAATTTGAGGTTGCAGGTTCCTTTTGAACTCCCTATGTCACTTCCCCTCTCCCTTGGGGCACAGAGGAAGTAGGAGCAGATGTGTTAAGCTAACGGACACTTTGACAACACTGCCAGTCTGTAAGTTCCTCTACTCCCTACTGCTGGCATTAACAGAAACCGCCTTTGATGTACACAGCACGTGTGTGCTCACACGCAGCCCCTGATTACAGCCACAAGCTGTTCTGCCCACCTCTGCCATCTCGCCTGCACAAACACTGTGACTGTGTTCTGGCTGTGGCACTAAATGTTCTGTCTGGCATGTTTCTAACAATATTATAGCCAGGGATAAAGCATGGGGATAAAAATACTTCTTAACTGATAAAAGCTCTTATTTTTAGGACAGAATATTTTCTTTTCCAACTCATGTTATCAAAAACGATGACTTTACAGATTTACTGTATACATTTAAAGATGTGTGTTGGCCACATGAGTTGGTAAATACGATTTTTTAAAAGGTTACTAATCTGAGATTAGAAGGGATTACCCATCACCATGACTGTAGATCACGTCCAACTGGAAAAGCAATATTTTCATTTGTCAACATATTCCATTTTATCCATCAAGCGGATTTTATTGTGTGGTATTTCTCCCTCTTTGTTCTGCAGTGTTCAGCCACAAACCGTGTTTATCTTAGGCTTCTTTGTTATGTAACCGACATGGTTTAGTTTCTGGAATGCAAGAATATCGACCTCTAGTGGTGTCTTCAACTCATTACACGTATCCTCCCTCTGTGTGAATGTTTTGATTCTGAGGACACGCTCCCACCCACCTCAGTGTCTAGCACGTGCAGTGAAATGCATCTTCAGTACTGCTGATGAATGTGATTGGCCCGCTCGGGTTCCAAAACATCACTCCATGTATTCAGCCTTCATCAGTCGCAGACAGGAGAGTCACTCACAGGCATTTGAGAATGTGATTGTTTATAAATCTGAGTCATTCATGTGATTTCGTTATCTAATCTCAGTTTATTTTTTGCACTATCATTATCAATTTACTGCCACTTTAAAAAAGCTCTTGTCTCCAATTTAATATGGGACTATTTTACCCACAAGATAAAATACAAGGAAGTACCATACAGTGACAAGGGAGAATATTCAGTAATCAGTGAATGATATATAGGAAATTATGTTATAACTGTTTGTCACTTTGAGGTGTACATTGAAATTGAGTGGGAGGGAGTTGGTGAGGGAGGGAGCACAGAGAGAGAGGGAGTGTGTCTGTGTGTGTGTGCGCAGTTATAAAACAGACTTTGAACTCCAACCAGCTCAGTAGCAGACAGCTGTGCAGGACAAAGCGCATCTCCTGTGTGCGGCTCGGCAACACACTGACAGACACGACAGCGAGCTTTAATAGCCTTTTCTGGAAAAATCGTTGTGGATCAAAAATAGCAGAGATGGCGACAATGTTCAGATACCCCGTCTTCCCTCATCTGCAGGGTGAGTCAAGGCGAGATTTACATTTTGTGCGTCTTTTTTAACAGGAGATAAAAGTGAAGTACGGTTCTGTTTTAGTTGTATATGTGCTGAATATGTTTTTAAACATCTTTGGAGTCAGATATCAGGTGTGGTCAGATAATAATGTTTATATGTTGATGTGTTCATTTTCAAAATCTTGATCATTTAATAATTTAAACAGAGCATGTAGTGAGCCATCAGTCTAATACAAGAAGCAGTGTTTTTACTGAGCGAAGCAGATTGGGGAACAGTTGCACTTAGCTGCAATAAAAGTTACTTACTGTGTTTTTGTATGTACAAGAAAAGCATGTGCATTCAGACAATAATCAGTAGGCGCTGGACAGGAGACCATGCCAAAGACGTTTTGAGCTGCACGTTTTTTATCACACTGAAGAAGAGCGTGAAGCTCGCAACATGACCTCAGTGGTAATTAAATGAAATATATGTTCATGGGAGCAAAGTCAAGTGTGCAAAGTCTATTTCTCTGTGAGTTCATATGTACACTGATTGACTTGAGGCTTTGGTCAAACTTGCTGTGTTCAAGTTATTTCTCAGCTTTGTAATGGCCTGATAGGTGACACTTCAGTCAGGAGATGGTAGATTTTGCACTAACTAATTAGATTTTTTATATATGGTTCAGTTTAGGACTAGATGTTACAATCCCTGATGCACATACTTGAGACTGTGAGTGGGAGTAATAGTGCTGTCTTGGGGGTCTGAGTGGGAAGCCAAAGGGTTAGATGGACAGAAAAGTAGGAAAGAGCAAAGGTAGATACAAAAGTAAGAAGAAGCATAGGGAAGGCAGAACTCTCCCCCGCCGCACCGGGACCTCCTCGTACTCCCTCATTCTGATGAGGGAAGAGAGGGGAGAATATACAGAATATCTGTAGGTTTTTAACTTATTAAGGCAGCGTGCCCACATTTAGTCATGAATCCTTTGACTTCTGAGGTCATGGATTGAGCTTTGGGTTACTAATGTATCAGCAACTTCTGCAATGTTTACATAACTATGTGCCTGTACTGTTCTGATTCATTTCTCTGTCATATTGAATATGGCTTCAGGCAGTAGGATGAGATGTTCCTCTTCACTCAGTGTGAACAATTATGTAATTCCAGGCTGAGTCCTTCTATCACTATAGAGACGATTGAAAAACTGAGCTCGTGCCAGAGGATCAGGCAGATGCTCATGTCACGATTTGAGAGGAGAGAAAATAGATCCCTGAAAAATGTGTCCTTGCAGCAGAGATTTAAGAGATTTCTGCCACCACTGTCTCGTTGCATTCAAACACACATCAGTAACAACGTGGTTAAATGAAAGTTCCTTTTCATTTGTTTCTGTCAATTCAGATCCGTGTGACCCTGGTCTGTCGCTGTCAGCAGGGAGGAGTGTCATGGCGGAGCCCGACTACCTGGAGGGAGACTGTGATGAGCTCATCAAACCCAAGAAGCTGATCAACCCGGTCAAGAGCTCCCGTAACCACCAGGACCTGCACCGAGAGCTGCTCATGAACCAGAAGAGGTCAGGAGACAGAATCATACACCTTCAGCACCTTTCTCTCCTTGTCTCCTCTTTATGCTTTTCCTGGTAAACACACGTAGTAATGCCCAGGGGAGTCTTACTTTACAATTAGCCAATCTAAGTTTTATCACAGTTTGAAGTGCATAAACAAAATCAAAACAACACAGATGGCTTAATTCCAAGCCTATGACAAGAGATAGTAGGTTTATTCATTTATTGGGTGATAAAACTCCAGATCATCATCATTTCCTTGTTTGTTTATGGCAACAATATCACATTTACCCCCATCCAAAACAGATTAGTCAGGGGAAAGCAATACAGTGTCCAGATCCAGGCTAATTTAGTTTACTAATGGAGGATGAGTTAACACAGTCGCCCTGCTACTTCGTTGTAATTGGTCTGATAGTATCCAAGCAGACCGCACTGATGCTTCTGCAGTGTGTCCCTGTAGGTGACTTCACTGGTCCCCCCCACCCAACCTCCAGTGGCAGTATTATGTAAAGCTCTGGATATAAAACTTTCATAGGGAGCTATTATATAAAACCCCAAGTGCATCCAAGTGTCAAAAATTGGTTATGTAAAGGTCACGCAGATGTGCCGTTCATGACGAACCTGGTCCGGCTACTGATATTAATGCACACGCACACTGGGGCCCGTGATCACACCTCTGACACTTAATGTTTGTATTTTCTCTCACCAAACAGCGGCGGCAGCTTTGTGCCTGAGCTATTAATAGCTCCGTAAACACACATGCTGTTGACAGCTGTTACATCACAGCAGCGATGCTCTGTCCCTAAACAGGTCAAAGAGTAAGGTGCTGTTGTAGCGGTGGAGGCAGGGCATTAATGAATGATGGGAGAAGAGGCCAGGGTGGGCAGGATCAGGAAGCCTTGAAGGAAATGTCATAAAAATATTAAAAATTCCAAACACGGCGTAGTATTGTTTGTAGTCGTCTAGACGGAGAAAGTCCCGGGGCATCAGGAGTCTGTGAGATGAATCTAGTGGGCTTTTTGGGGGATATATTTGTTGTTATTGGGCTTTCTGTCGTGTACTGAAAGTATAGAAAGCTTGCCTGCATAGTGGATTAGTCACGCTGATGGGAGTGGGGAGGGGTGGGGGTGGGTGGATGGATGCATGGATGGATGGATTGGCTGCATGAAGAGAGAAAAAATGTGTTATGTAATCAAGATTACAAAACAGTCTCTCGCTGTGGGCCTTTCTCTGCCTTCGCTACCTTAGCTGTGATGACCCTTCCTACACACACATACAGAGGAATTTCAGAACTTCAGCCACCAAAACTGGTGAAGCATTTGAGCAGAATGAGGTATTGATGTGTGAGCACACATTCTTCCCAGTCTGCTAGAGGGCGTGCAGTCATGGAAAGTCGTGGAGAGGAGGGTCAGTGATTATGTAAACGTTACCAACAGTGAAAGGAGAGTGGGGTAAGCATCTTAATAGCCTGTCTTACTGCTCTCCGTGACCTTGACCCTCCTCCCCTTTAGAGCGTGGTGCTTGAAAACAGCCTGAACAGATCTCATCTTTTACCCTCTGCTCTGCTTCAGACCGTTAAATGCTGTCATAAGACCCCAGGACATGTATCTGCAGCAGTGGCTTGAGATAAAGTGGTGGCTTGTTGTAAATTAACTCCCACTCCTTGGAACACTGTGAGCTCGGTTATGCAATCTGCAGGATTTAATAATGCATTTAATTAAGACACTGTTGTTGCCGAACTGCAGTCAGGTGTTTTCTTTGAAGAACAGACGCAGCCTGTGCAGAGCCAGGCTTTCATGACGAAAGGGAAATTAGTACCCACAAGGAGAGGTGGAGATGGAGGAGAAGTAATCTGGATAATACTGGTTTTAAAACTAAATTAAATTCATCACAGACATGGTGAAGGGATTTTTGACCAACAGATACCCTCTGCCCTTTTACTCCACTTGATTTTTTTTTATTCTTGTGTTGCACTTTATTGTGCCTCCCTAATCCTTTGTGGGCTTTGCTATTTATTGCCTTCTGCCTTGACTCCAACCCATCTCTGTTCCCCTCTGTCTTAAGTACCCCTCCTCCCTAGGCCTCATCCTCAGCCCCCACCCTCCTCTCTCGTAATTTGGAGGAGTTCGGAGCATTATGCAACATTTGGTATTTTTGTTCTTTGCAAGACACGCTCACACTTTGTTAAGATGTCCCTTCCTGAAATTTGCTGAACAGCCCGGCCTGTTGTGTAACAGTCTCTCAAGTTGACCAAGGACCTGTCACTTCAAGATAGCGTCCATGTAAGGAGTGTGTTCGATAGTTTAAGATATGGGTGGATACAAAGGGGTTGTTTTTGGTACTAAGAAAAGGAAAAGGAACAGGGGAAAGTGCCCTTTGTTTCAACTCTCTTTTCCAAAGTCAGTTTCAACGCTGGCAGCCTTCGCATTCACAGATTGGTGAATGTGGAACAATCTGTGATTGGGCTCCAAATCAAAACTTTCCTGAAACACGACTGACATGTTTAATCACCTACATCTAATACAGATCTGCACGTCAAACTAGAATGAGGTCACGGTCATCATCTGTTACGCATGAACATGAAGACTAATCTCCTACTGAGCGGGGCTCTGTAGTGTCATCGGAGGTTTGTTCATTACGCTTTATTTTAGTAACATGCTGTCTCACTGATTGTGCACAGGGGTCTGGCTCCTCAGAACAAACCTGAGCTCCAGAAGGTTCTGGAGAAGAGAAAGAGGGAGCAAGTTCTCAAGGCTCAGAAGGAGGAGCAGGAGGCCCACAAGAAGAGGAGTGACCTGGAAATAGAGCTCATGAAAAGACAACAGAAACTAGAGCAGGTAAATGATTAAAAGCATGAAAATAAACTCTCACTTTAGCGCTCAGATGGACATTGTTACTGTTTCTGACCACTAGAGGAGACAAAGATTAAAGTTACTGACTGGACTTTGAAAGATGAAACAACATGCATCCTATAGATGCTGCTGTCCACAGATTATCAGTGGAGACACTAAAAGATATCACAATGAAACCTCACCAGTTGATTGCTTACATTAGGACAACATTTTTTTTATATCACAAGGTTTTTTTTTGTAATTAAATTTGCAAATGAGGCATTTTCTGATTAAATATGCATTAATTTGCAAATATTTCCAGAACAGAAATCTGAATATTAGATGAAGCCAGATACAAAATTCTTGTTTCATATTTTAACCATATTAGAGTTACAGTTTGCAGAGGTACAGGTCGGGAAGTTTGGATATATATGTTTTCTCAGGTTACTCCGGTTTCCCCTCACAGTCCAAAGACATGCAGGGTGGCACGGTTGTGCAGCGGTTAGCATTGTCGCCTCACAGCAAGAGGATTTCTGGTCTGAACCCCAGGATGGTGGTTGCATTTTCCTCTGTGATAGCGTGGGTTATTTCCAGGTACTCCTGCTTCCTCCCACAGTCCAACAACATGCAGATTAGGTTAATTGGTGACTCTACATTGCCCGTAGGAGTGGTTGTCTGTCTCTATGTGTCAGCCCTGTGATAGTCTGGCGACCTGTCCAGGGTGTACCCCGCCTCTCACCAATGTCAGCTGGGATAGGCTCCAGCAACCCCGTGAGTTTTAGCAGTCAGCAGATAATGACTTAAGTATGGATATCTCTTTTTTTTATCACTCCATAAATCAGAAAATACTGCCAACAGCGATAAAAAACAAATTTCACCATGTTTTTAGGAATAAAATGTTGTATAAACCAGGCTATGATTGATAAATGAACAAACTCCCTTAATAAAACCCTCAGAATATATATAGAAATCAAAAAATGGAAAGTCTGCATGTCTTTGGACTGTGGGAGGAAGCTGGAGTACCCAGAAAAACCCACGCTGACACAGGGAGAAAATGCATACTCTGCACAGAAGGGCTCCCTCCTGGTATGGACCTAAGAACCCTCTTGCTGTGAGGCGACAGTGCTGACCACTACACCAGGAGTCTGTACTTCTAATCAGGTGAACAGGTTAAAAAAATAAACCAACAGATAACACCAAGAAACTTCTCCAGTTGATTGCTTACATTAAGAAAATTATTTTATATCACAAGTTTTCTGATATTTTGTTTAAATTTGCAAATGAGACATTTCCAGAACTAAAATCTGAACTAAAACAAACATGTGAACATATATTTTGGACATTTTCTTTCCACTAGTCTGAAAGGAAATATGTTCTGAAATCTGAACTTGCTGATGTCTGTCTTCTTGCAGCTCGAGCTGGAGCAGCAGAAAATCGAGGAGGAACAGGAGAACACCCCCGAGTTTGTGAAGATGAAGAGCAACCTTCGCCGGACCAAGCAGGAGACCGACGGGGAGGAACGGACCACCTAAAAAAACCAGCAGGGGTGTCTGGGTCCGGCTGATTGTGCGCGTGTTTGTGGGCACCGAGACGTCAGGAGTGTGTGTACAAAAGAGAGAGTGTGTCGTCTGTGGCGCACGGTGGCGACCTGACCGTGGTCCGAGACGAACTTCCTGGCTTTCCCAACCTAGCTGTTCCTTTCCCCGCAGTGAGGAGAGAGACTTTACAGACTAAAGACCCCCCCTCTGTCTGCCTGCCACGGACCGCCAGCACTCACCTCTGCTCCTCACACCCATCCAGCAGCAGCAGCAGCACACAGCACCCCCCGCAGGAGGGACCTAACACAGACATGTTACATGTTAAACGCCTTTTAAACGAGGGCGGGCAAGCTTCCAATGAGCTCTGATGGAGAAAACAACCAAACACACATGCGCAGGAGTTTTCATCCCCTCTGTTTTCACTCCTCTCTCCACAGCAAGCTGTCGTTTCTCTTTACTGTTATCGATGTTGTTATCGTGGTTGTTTTCTTTTTTTTTTCTTTTTTTTTTTTTTTTTGTTCCTCAGAATCAAATAAGGAAAAGTGGACACTGGATGGACTCTTGAAGCTGTGTAATGTAAAAGCCAAACAAATGTGCTTTTGTTATTTATGTTTGTAGCTTTTAGCCCAGGTATAGGGGAGGACACTTTTTAGCCGTTCTGTATTTTAGTTTTGTTTTACAACATAGTTTATGAAGCCAGAACAGGACAAAGGGAGTGTACGGTTGTGTGAAACACTCACATTTGCTTTTTTTTTTTTTTTTTTTGAATTCCGAACATGCCATTTCCTCAGCTAATGCAATTTTGAGCAATAGTAGAACTCCCAGGCATGAGAGTGACCTTTTCTTTATATATTCTGTTGTTTTGTATGAATAAAAATGTTACTTAATAAATAATTTAAGTTTTTGTTAGGGTGGTCAATAAGATTGAGCCTTGAGACCTGTCTGATCAGTCTTTGTGTGATTTTATGAACAAAGGACTTGGTAGGAAGCATACAAACGTAGGTCACCTGTCAGGAAAAAATATAATTGATAAGTAGTTCTTGTGGCTCCTTTATCACTGCAGTATTTTATCTTTACTCACAATGGAGCTATGGATGTGCAGACAGATAAATCAAATCCTTAAATATGATTTAAAGTGAGCGTTATCTGCAAAACTATTTTACTCACAATTCCGTAACAGTTACACAATATGGGAAACTGTGATAACTTTGGATGTCAAAGTGCACATGTAGTGGTTCTTTAAAAATCACACACAGTTACATTATGGGTCTAAAAATCTGGTTTGTGGGTCTCAGGGGAGAAGCTAATTTCTAACGACATAACCCTGTGTTCTTCTCCAGAATCTTCTTTTTAATAAACCTAATTTTAACACACACGTTCCATTTATTTTTTCTTTATTTTGTGTGCTGCTGGAGTGGAGTTGTTTTCAAATAATAGCAGTCTTTTTTTTCTAAATGGAACGTGATGCAAAAATAACAGCAAAGCAGTACGTCTGCCAGTCAGAGTTCATCACTTTGATAAACTCAGTTTATTTAGTCTCAAGCTGATGTTAGTTTTGCTCACAGAGTGCAATAGTGAAATGTCTAGACGAGGAACAGAAACAGGGTTAAGGCGGTCGGGCTATATAGAAGGGCAAAGTAGAGTATACACTGTGTGATGTGCGGACTTAAACGAGCATAACACATTGTGGGGGAAAGTCAGAAAACTAAAGACAATGGTCAGGTTACAGGCGAATTGTTAGATGACAGGAATTTAGTGTGCTTAAATGATTGTAGTAAAAACAAGTATAGACGTCAATACAAAAAAGGAGTCTGTACTTGATCTTACAGTGGCTTAAATTCATCATAGTCCAGAATATTACTGGAAAGGTAGACAGGTAGACAGAACCTTTAAGGAAGACAGAGTAGTGCTGGTATGACCTTAGAAACTCTTGATAATAGACTAAGGGAAGGTATCAGAACAGCTGCCTTCCCCACGTGCACCCATCCTCAGGAGGAATGGTACATAGCTCTCATAGGCTAATCTGTCTGAGAAGGGAAGAGGCAGATAGGAGAGAGTTAAACAGGGTTCATGCCAAAGCTGGAAAGACATCGAGAAAGGATGAAATACCAGTGTGCCATATTCTATCGAACATTTAAGTGCAGAGAGATTTAATTAATTATTAGTACTGTGTAATTTAAAAACAAAGTAGCCACACAATCTTTGATGTAGAAATACAAATGGCATGCTGTGGAAGGAGAGGCTTCTGATGAAGTTACATTTAATGGGGACTGGAGTTAATGTTTATCATTGAGATTTTCTCAACAGGAGGCAAATCTAGCCAAGGTGCTCAGCGGGTAGAGCGGGCAGCGTGACGTGATTTTGCCAAGTAGGACATGCCCCTGGATCTACATCCCAGATCGCATTCCAGGACCAACATTGCAGTCAACCAATCACAGCCCTCTGACATCATCAGTGTGCTGCACCTGTGCTTCTTTCATAATTCCTTTGTGCTTCCTTAGAGCTAAGCTAGTTTTTTAAATTAAAGTTAGTACAATTAAAACAAATTTCTCAGTGACATTTAACAAAAACCTTATTAGCTACTGCAGGGTTAGCAGGTTAGCTTGCTGAGTACGGTGGCTATGCTAACAAGTAAACTTGCCAACAGACTAGAATATTAGCAAGTTGGCTTGCTGACTACGTAGGCCATGCTAACGAGTATGTTTTTAATAGGCTATAAAAAAGAAGGGAAAATGTGTTCACACAGGTATTTGCAACTGAAAAATGATATTATCCACACTCTTCATTAGTGAACAATATTCTGATCTATTGTCAAGCTTACTTGTTAGCATAGCCCTCCTACTTAGCAAGCTAACATGCTAACCCTGCAGTAGCATATAAGGTTTTGGTTTAATGTTACTGACGACTTTGTTCAATTGTACAAACTTTAATTTGGAAAACTAGCTTAGCTCAGAAGAATCACAAAAGAATTTTGAAAGAAGCACAGGAACAGCGCACTGATGATGTCAGAGGGCTGTGATTGGTTGACTGCAATGTTGGCCCAGGAGCACATGGAGCATGTTCTACTTGGCAAAATAAAGGCCATGTCCTTACTGCAGCAACTGTGGGGTTGAATCCAATCCCCATACTACCATACTATATAGTATGCCAGAAAAAGATTTAGTATGTCCTTATACATAGTATGCCAAATGCAGTGTGCCAAAAACACCAGGATGTTCTACTACATCTGGTCAGATTTTGCAATATGCAAGCAAGCGTGCTTTACTGGCTATTATGACCCACAATCCTCTGCGCAGTGGACAATATGTCACATCAATGAGTCGCAGACAGATGGCAGCTGATTGACAGCTGTCAGAAGTTGCAATGACGGATGACAGCACATTCAGGTAACTGATAATCATAAATAATACAAACAACGACAAAGAACTGCAGCTGTACTTTTACTCTTGCAAATATAATACGTTAGAATCTACAATCTGTGCAGTGGATCTCCATCTCTGGCAAACTCGGTAAGTGGTGTTTGTGTATCTCTAAGTAACAGATATAAAAGCAAGGGGGTCAAAGTTCAGTGCGTAATGTTATGAGACAGTAGTATGTCCTGATTGTGTGCATACTGCATAGAACAGTGCGTACCTTTTAAGGGCAGCTGCAGGACCTACTAAAAGTAAAAAGGGAAAGTATGCAATTTGGAACGCATCCTTAGTTGATGACATCATAACAGAGTAACAAGACGGGGTAGTGAGGTTACTTTATTATGGATCCCAGCACCTATTAGCATCCCAAGAGATTAAAAGGTGTAAACGTTGGCAAAGGAAGCTCCTGAAAAAGAGAGAGTAAACAAAACCTAATCTAAATCTGAAGGAAAAAGAATGGTTTGGGAGAAAATACACCAGGAGTGGCAACTTTTGTATCCTGGGCACAAAAGTCACCTTTACTCAATACAGTACAGAGTGGGCAGCACAGTAAGCAGATGTGAGAGAACACCCTTATTTGTCTACTACAACTTCCAACTTCTCCAACTATATCACAAAACTCGTTAACTAATGTCCAACAAAAGGAGTTCCAGTGTTACAACCTGCCCCACCACTGTGGTGAATCGTAACACAACCTGGGGGAAGTTGTCACATTAAGAATGAAAAATGAAAAATAGCATAATTACAGAATTACACATAAACGAATGGTTACATACAATAATAACCAATCCCTACTAAGGGCTAACCCGCTAACCTGTACCTGTGTGATGCTTAGTACCTCACATGGAATGAGTCCCACATACAAGTCTGCTGCCTCCATTAGGTAACCAGGTCGAGACATCTGTTTGCTTTTTGACTGCAGTGGTCCCTCACATTGGGCAGCTGTGTTGATCCTAACCCTCCCTAATCCGTTTTTCTCGACATCTCTCCTGGCCTGCTGAAAAAAGGAGTAAGATAGGTAGATAAAATGTGTCTCATTGTCATTGGGGTTAGTTGTAACACTTTCCTAGAAGGTGCTACCACCATTCCCATCCCTGCCAGCTATTGTTTAGCAAGCTGTGGCAGCATGGTGGTCTAAAAAAGGCACAGAATAAATACCGTCAGTTTACTCAAGAGATTACTCTCTAATCTGTTACAAGTTATATCATTATAATTTCAACACTATCAGTATCAATCAAAGTATAGACTTGGTCCCAGAAGTTACTTGAATATGTGTGTTTTTTGGCTATAAAATCTGCACACTTCTTCAAACAACTATGAAATTTCACATGCAAGGTCAGGAAGGAAGTGGCCATCCAATATAAATGTATTATGGCTCATGGGTCATCCCTTCTTGGTGAAAGTGGTGCTGTTACAACCATCCCGTTGTTACAACCATCCCCGGTCTCCCCTACTCGTGTCATTTAGGAAGTATGGGGGAGAAGGAGAAGTGATGCTAATAGAGAGGAGAAAATGGCTCAACAGAAGTATCATTAAAAGGCATTTTAAGCATATGAAGGGAAAGGAAACAGGATGAAATTGCTGTTTGACTTCATGTGATGGCGCAGTAATGGAATATGACCGGAAGGTGGCAGCAGAGCAACGTTGCGGCTGCCGGCTGCCGTAAAACTTCCCAGAAGAAGAAGAAGCCCCTCGCTCTCATCAGTAAGCGACAAAGATGGCCGCCTGTGGGCTACTCCGCTCCGTCTCTTCCAACTTTTTCACAGTTTTGCCTTTACTTACCCGCTCGGCAACACTTCCACCCTTACGGCTGGCATCTAAACCTTATTTTGGAAGAACACTAGCCACGTCTAGTCGATTAACAGCAGGTATTCCCCCGTGAATGTGTTTTATTGTAGCATGTTAGCTAACATTTTCGGCAGCTAGAGGGTAACATTAGCTACAGAAAAGGACACGAAAGCTGACGGCGCTGTTGCATGTCTGTCCGTTTTTCTTCTGGTTGTGACACATACAAAATACCTCAAACTCATCCACTGGGAGGCGTTTTGTGTTCTGAGTTTGTTGTGTTATCTTGCAGCGCTTAAGTTCACAGACAAGCACGAATGGATTCGAGTAGAAGAGGACGGAATTGGGACTGTCGGTATCAGCAAGTTTGCGCAAGTAAGTTCCTCACAGTCTCTGCGGTGCGCATACACACACAGACACACACACATGTCCATACACAAGCACACACTAAAGTAAATATATTTGCTACTACCTTTGACCTTGCTTTCTGCCGCTTGCAGGAGGCGCTGGGAGATGTAGTTTACTGTGGACTGCCAGAGGTGGGAACACAGCTGGCTCAACAAGGTATGAAGATCAGAGGAGTGTGGCTCAAGCTTACATTACATTACACACTTTGAAAGTTGTAATATGACATTAACAAAGCCTGGTTGCATGCATCTCTTGTGATGCTTCTTTCTTAATCACATGCACATGATTAATTATCAGATTTTGTCGATATCACCACTGTCAGGGTGTCTACAGGTCCTTCAAAAGTCTGACACTCAATGTTACAACAATAAGGCTTTAACAGATTTTAAATAGTCTTAAATTTGAATTTGTAGGGTCTTAACTACTCTAAACAGTTTATCTAATTTAAGTTATCTATTTTTTAATTCCTTTTTGTGAAAATAAGTGAAGCCTTTCTATGTAAAAGTCCACATTTCTAATGTTACAAGTCTTGAAAAACTATAATACTGTCATTTTACGTCATACTTGCACTTACCTGTTGGCAGAATGTAGATTGGCTTAAGTCACTCTAATAATATATAAATATTCCTACATAACACCTACTTTTGCACAAGACCACATGTATACGACTTGCCTGCAATGCTCACTTGCAATGCTTAAATAAGTAAAACATGATTTGTCCAAAAAATTGTCCTAAATTTGGTTACAAGGCATTTTGAACCAGTCTTAAAAGCATTACAATTAACTATCCGATACCTGTAGACACCCTGACTGTTATTACTTTATAGATGACATCAAGGCCACTACGCTTAACTTGCTTTTAATGTACAGATTTAAGATGTTCAATTTCCTGTATGAGCTGCAGTTTAAAGTAAAATCTTGTTTTAGTTCAATTTGAGGGCATCAGAAATTACATGCAGGATAAGTTAGGGTTATTTTTGCCTGTTGGTTTAAGAAAATTAGTCTCAATATTTTTTTGTGCGCAGTTTTTGATCGGTATAGATGTACTACGTTTTTTCCAACATAACAGACCTTACAACACATAGATATTTAAATAATAATAATCCTAATAGTGTTGTCAAAAATATTGATGCATCCATACACATTGATTTTGAATATTTAAAATATTTCAAGACTCATTTTCTACATTATTGATACAAGCTGTGCTATCTTGCTTTGTTTTACTGTTAATGTTTACCACAGTCATGCTGCTACTAACTTAGAAAAAAAGTCGTCAGGGTCACAAAAAATGTAAATTGTGTGCCCACAATCTTAATTTTCCCTGTGGTATCGAAACTGATATTGAATATTGATAAATTTCAAAGTATTGTTTTGAAGATCTTTAATTCCAATATTGTCACAACACGACTCAAATAAATGAATCTGCGTTTTAAAGCAAGAGATACATGATTTTCCTCTTGTTGTTGAGAAACAACTAAACAACACAGTTTCCATAATTTAACAAAATGCATTTGGTTATAAAATGCTTGTAGCTTGTAGCACCTGTGTTCGGGCAAACAATTGTAGACATACCACAAGCACGTACCTTAACTTAGGTCAGCATCACCTAGCAGTATTTGTCTGTGTCGTTGCCAAACGTCTGAAATGATCTAACTTTGATGTTAATGCCCTCTTCTCTAACATCTACTGTCACAGATGAGTTTGGAGCTCTGGAAAGTGTAAAGGCTGCCAGTGAACTCTATTCCCCTTTGACTGGAGAAGTTGTAGAGGTCAATACACTGCTGGCAGATAACCCTGGTCTGGTCAACAAATCTTGCTACAAAGATGGTAAGGACACTCATAAACATATATAGCCCAGTGCAACCTCTAGCTCACCTGGTTGAGGGTGTGCCCCTTGTAGGCTGAGGCCTTTGCAGCAGCCTGGGTTCAAATCCGACCTGCAGCCCTCACTCTCCTTTCTCTCTCCAGCTGCACTATAACAAAGGGAAGAAGCCCTAAAAAATAATCTTAAAACAGGTCCAGTCCATGTAGATCATTCTGTTATTTGAGGAAGGTACTGGAGAGTGAAAGAGGCCAACGTTACTTTAGGCTAATGTAGGAGAAACAGAAGCAAAGTTATGGGATGATGTTTGACTATATTGACAACCATCTTTACTGGAGTCTAAGGTCATGTTTACAGTTTGCACATTGACACTAGTGTTTGTTTACTCTCTAAATACTGCCATTGTCTTTTGACTGGTGTATATCTTGCAAAGAAAATTTGTTGTTTGGAGTTAATACACTGGGGAGCTTCTTACCTTAAAACAACAATAAAGTTTTATACTCAATTTTATAGATAAATACTTTGCTTGTAGTCATTCCAAAATATTACAATTTGATATGCTGTTGATTAAAGTGAATACAGGTGTTCTGAAAAAATATTGTTTTTATTATTGTTTAATATGTTTTTACAAACCATCATAATTCACATCAATGGGCTGTGAGATTAAAATGAACTGCTAGCCAGAGTCTTTATTTTTTCGCCAGTAGATGGCAGTAATGCATCATGACATAGAAGGCAGCCACTGTAGGAGTAAGATGAAGCCTATTATGAAGCTTGATATCTTGTACCTTTTACCATCTGATTTTGTTTTATTTGTGAAGATTAACCCTTAAAGCGTATTTTGTGTCTTAAGTGTGACCAGAACTTGCTCCACACCTAATCCATACTAATGACCTTGTATGTTTTAGCCTATTCCCTGTCACATGCTTTTCCCACCCCCAAAGAGCAGCTAGGTTTCCTTTTATTTACAACTATGAAACTGTGTTTAGAGACTTGACTTGGTTGATACAGTAATCCATCAGACTGAATATTGTCTGTTTTTTGCTATTGTCAGAATTACATTATCACTGCATGAATGCACTGCACTGCAGAATTTTAAGGTTCACTCACAACAGCTTCACTATGCATTGACAAAGTCATCTTGAAAGCAATAAAGGCAGATATGTTGCACATAGTGATGGACTACTTAACTCAAGCAGGCTGAAAGTCTTAACAAGGAGATTATTATACCTGTCAAGAAACAAGGAAGTTGATGGTCGCTCAGAAAATGATGGCAGTGATGTCAAAAGTATGTGACTTGTGCAAAATGGACAAAAGTATTCAGAAACACTGATATAGGTCAATGACTCATAGCTAAACTGATTTTAATCTGTTCACTTTAGGTTGGCTGATGAAGATGACCATCAGCAACCCTGCAGAGCTTGATGCTCTAATGGACGAAGCAGCCTATGAGAGATACATCCGCTCCATCGAGGACTAACCTAACACATCCTAATAAGTGCTATGCTCCCTCTCTCCTTTTCAAACACCACTGGCAGGGAGATCCACAAGTTGTGCCTGTGTCAGCCACAACGCTGTACTGAGCATCCAACAGTGGCGCTCAAGAGCTCCAGATTGCTGACCTGCCAGTGTTGTAGAGCTGTGAACATTAGGAATCCTTTATCTACTGTTAAAGACTGACTTTAGGGGACCTGTCAGTCTGCACTGACTAAACATCCATTGTTGAGTTGTTGCAGCCTCAAATCCCCACACAGAGGAGACTGAGATTCGGTCAGTAGAACAGATTACACACGTTCCAGACGAAGGAAAACTTGAATATCTGTTGTAGGACTTTGTTAGACTTTAAAAAGCACTTTGATCGTCATGGTATTAATAATAATGTTGGTCTACACTGCATGTATGACAGCTAAACTGTAGACATGGGACCTGTGAATTAGAAAATAAACATTTCCTGAGACACCGTGTTTTCTTTGTCTTTTATTATTTTCAAAAATTGACACTTCATACTATAAAAGTGGGCAGGATTTAAAAAATTACCACAAGATCTTTGGTATAACACAGGTACTGAACAGGTAATGCTCAACACTATGTCTGAGCATCACATAAGTTAAATGCTTTTTGCATATTTATACATTTGCATAACCGTTTAATTTAAACCACCTGCACACACACACACGCTTTTTACATATGTAGACATGTTGCATCACTCAAAAACAGTTTCAGTGATCAGTTATATCCACATAAATATTCTCAGCCAAAGTGAGAATCCATTATACAAATGTAAACAATAGGTAGCCCCTACACCAAAATTCAAAATGTAATGGAGCCTAATACCACCTCCAAGTTGACTTAAGTATTTTGATATAGACTGACGACTAACTTAAGTGTTCCTGATGCTGTTAACATCAGTTTGTAAACAATAAATAAGGCCTCCATTTGGGAAAAGATCTGCTGAGAAACACTGACTGCCTTTTTTCCCCCATTTAGGAAACTCAACATTATTTGCATACTGGTGTATTTATGTGAAACATGCCTCAGATTTGCATGTTCAAAAATGCAGACTGGACTGTAAAGAAAGGGAGGCTTCACTAAAATCAAGTATATTGGCTCAACTGAACCAATATTTTTCATGTATGCTGGTATAAAACCTGATATTATACTGGATACCTGAGGTACAAAATGTTAGGAGCATTTCCTAAACAAAACCACTGACGGTTAAAGTGAATAGCGCTGATCATCTTGTTACAGTGCCGTGTTTTACTAGAAAACCATTCAGTGGTACTGCCCGCGATTGGTTGCATGGGTGTTTCAGCGGGAAACTTGATACCGAGAGGTCACTGCGGCGCAGACTCTGGCTCCGATTGATGTCACCAGAGCAAGATGGCAGTAGCCATATCTGAGATATTTTAGCATCAATCCTGTACCATGGTTGTAGTTGAAGATGTGTATCTTTATGTGCTGTCTATTGCCCTGATGTTCATGAGGATGCCACTTCCTGACCGCAAAAACTGGTCAAGAGTGGCCCGAGAAACGAGACAAGAAACTCAAGGCTTTGACCTGGCCTCCAAATTCCCTAGATTCTGATTCGATCAAGCATCTGTGGGAAATACCAGTACTCCAGAGGTCTTGAGTCCATGCCTTGACAAGTCAGAGCCAGGTCCGATCCATGGTGGGGCCTCTGACCTGTAGAGGTATGGACACAGGACCTCTGGGCATGTCCTCTGGTGTCTGGCACCAGGGTGCTGGCAGCAGATCCTTTGAGTCTGAAGGGTTGAGTATTGGCACGCCCTACAGATGTTTGCTCAGATTGGGGTCTGGGGTATTTAGAGTCCAGGTTGAAGCCTTTAGCTCTTTGTCGCGTTGCTTGGGCCATTCCTGAAATGTTTTTGTGGTGTGGCATTGTCCTGCTGAGGAGGCCACTGCAGTCGGGGGTGCCATTGCCCTAAGGGGGTGTACTGTACAGAACATTACATTGTAATGAGATGATCGGTGTTACTCACTTCACCTGTCAGTGGTTACTGTCATGACTGATGGGTGTGTCGGGGTCCAGTGCAGATATCGTTCTTGCCTTGGCTTTGCACTTCAAGAGTATTGTTCTGTAACATTTTGTACCTGTGCATTTTAAGGCTAATAATTGTCTTGTCACGTAGATCCTGTAAACTTTAATGTCTGGGTCACCTGAGTGAAGCGACCGCCCCACCAGGTACTATAGAAAATCTGTCCTTGGCTGTTGGAGTTCGTCTGGCCCTGCCCCGGGGTGCCGGAGGTCGAGGAAGTCCCTCCATTCTGCGATAATCGCTCTCCAGCCTCTCTTTTCTCTGAACTCCCTCGTTCATCACACTGGCAGTAAAGTCCCTCTCGTTAAGGAAGGCAATGGTCTCATCCCTCTTACGGCTCACGTACCCTTTCAGAACAGCATTGTAGGGATTTGAGGCGGCATCTGCGTCTGGATCTTCTAGCTGGTGTTTAAATTCCATGCGGGTGATAACAGGCAACAGGAACTGCTTCCCTTCTGTCACCACACCACCATCCCTGTGTGATAAGCCCAGAGTCTCAGAGAGCAGGCGTGGGGGCAGAGGCACCAAGTCACAGCCTGTGCGCTTGTCCACATACTTTCCAAACTCTATCCGAACACGAGCTACATCTTGCAGAGAATGACTCCTCCTCTCCTCAAGGTCTGTAACTATTCTCTCAGGATACGTCTGGCCTAAGACAACACCTAAACAGTAGGGATAGCAAGGAAGGATATTTTTCATTAAGGTGTAGAACTGCACACTTCAGGTAACATGTCTCAAAACAAAAAAGTATTTTTAAACCGAAGAACATGTTTTAAATAAAAAAGAGAATATTAAGAAGCCAACAGCTGACCCTACGGCTTTATGATGAGAACTTTCTTGACTTCCTTACCAGCACGTCGAAGCATGGATGCAGGACATTTCCAAGGTTTGTGAATAAGCTCATCGGGCAGACCTGCAAGTTCAGGACACCACTTCCTCACATAGCTGCCATAGGGGTCGCAGGTCATTGCTGCATCGACGGGGTGCATGACAAAGTTCCAGTGATCCAGACCACACATGCCTCCATTCTGCCACATCATAGCATCTATGGCAACGTCTGCATCCACCAAGGTGTCCTAAACACGTGTAAATGTTGGATACAGTTAGTCAGTAGAACTTATTATGATGTGCGTTGCTGCTATATGATATCTGTGAGTTTTGTGGCATGCACGTCTCACCTGGAACCAGCGATAGCCTTCTTGCCAGGGCAGATAGAGATATGCTATGAGAAAAGATGCCACCACATGTCTCATGTAGTTGTTCATCCAGCCTGTCAACCACAGCTGCCTCATGGCTGCGTCCACCAGAGGGTAGCCTGTTCGCCCTCGCTGCCAGGCTTTCAGGTGGCCACGATCACTACTCCACCGCAGAGCCTGCAAATATCACATGAAATGATGCTTTGTAGTGAACACAGGTCTTAAAATGCTTTTAATTACTGATGGAGAAAATCAAGGTAGTTCAACTTAACATGCATTTATGGGGTAACACTTTTATTCTCATGTGTCATCAAGGCATCTGTAGCCAATGTCTACCTTGTATGGAGGTCTGAGAGATTCCCAGGGGAGGTCAGGAAACAATGTCAGCTGCCAGTAAGCCAAATCTCTCCAGGCAAGTTTTCGTTGGAACTTTGGGGATCGACAGCGTGCCTCTTTGGCATCCCACAATAGCCAGCGTGGGCTGAGCTGACCAAAGTGAAGGTAGGGAGACAGACAGCTGGTATTTGGTGCATCTGCCCTGCCTGACTCTTTTTCATATCTATACACACCTAGGACACATAGGGGAATCATAAGATACTGTTACATCAATGCCACACTTCCTGACATTCCTCCAAACACAGTGTATGATCATGTTACAATGTGCACGCAAGGTGTCTCACCATCTTTCAGAAAGGCCTCTAGCCGGGCACATGCTCCTTCTTCACTGAAATCCCAAGATTTACGGATGTTGGCTGCCCAGTCAATCTGAAAGCCAAAATGAACACAAGAAAATATTGAGGATTTTATGATGTTATTTTGGGTGAATGTTGGGATATAGCACTGCTGTTGTTACTGACCACTGTGCCATCCTTCCTGCGGGGCATGCGTGCCAGGCCTAGTGTGTCCAAAGAGACACCCTGAGGCCAGTGGGCAGGTGTGGGGAGAGATACAGGAGGGTCCAGGGGGACTCCTAACCCAGACCCTGGGTTCTGACTGCAGCAGCTCATGAAGTGAGACACTGAACCTATTCCTATATCAAGAGAAAAAGACCACAGGAGTTGTATTAGCACATATTTTAAGCTTTATTTTTACCACACATTTAAGAAAGCTCAGTTTGTTGTGACTAACCTCTGAGTCCCACACCCTCTGTGCTGACAGAGTAAGGGTCTTTGAGACAGTACGAGTGAAGCATCCTGCATTCAACACCATCTTTCTGAAGAGCTGACACCACCACATTGTCTCTCTCTTTCAGCCAGGGTTCATAGAGGGCGTTAGCCAAGACTGTTCTCGCCCCCGTCTCCTTTACTAGCTCCCTAAGGGAACGCAGAGAAGATCCATTTGCCTTGAGGTAGACAAGATGGCTGCCAATGCGCTCCAGAGATGAAGAGAAACAAGATAATGCTTGATGAAGCCAGTATTTACCTGTTAGAAAAGAAAAGATGTGATTGGACAACAATCTTGAGACTTGAATTAATTGTTCTGTGATGAGTTATATGGCGAGCATTGCTATCGCAAAGAACAGTGATGCATTGTGCTTTGACAAAGATTGCCAGTAATCAACTTACAAGCTCCCCCCATAGCCACTGTGATCCCAGGTCCCTCCTCTTCTTCAGGGCTCCAGATGAAGACAGGGATGACCGGTGCACCAACCTCCAATGAGCCAATGAGAGCAGGGTTGTCCCCGAGTCTCAGGTCCCTCCTGAACCACAGCAGTACCGGTGGCGTTGCTGATGGAGAACGGGGCAAACCTACAACCTGCTGGCCAGCGCCTTTACGCCGCTGTCGCCTGTTCTTTGAGCGTTTTGGTCTTTCTGATGGACTCAAATCTCCCTCATCCACCATTTGATCACCTTCTTCAACCATGTTGTGCTTGGAAAATGAGCCAGACAGTCTGGGGACACACACAGTCTGACTTGTCACTGTTGTCTCACCATGTGTGCTTTTCTGAAGCTCAGTTTCTCTGGTTGTCTGTGGAAGGCTCCTCTTGACCCAGGCTCCTGTTTGTGGTGGACTGGTGTTTTCTCTCCTGCCATGTACACCTGTCAGGTGGGTGTGGCTGCCTCCTCGAGGCTGAGACACCGAGGTCAGTTGAACAGAGCCTCTCTGATTTGATCTGTCTCCAGACTGCTGTAGTCGGGACTCTTGGCTGGGGGTTGACAACTGGTGATCTTTCACTTCCAGTAGAGAGAGTGCCATTGCAAGTTCCAGTTCATCATCTTCAGTCTACAATTTAACAAAGACAATCTATTATTATTATTATTACTGTTAAAATAACTGCAATAGAGCAATTATGTATGCACTGTACCTTATATGACCAAACACCAGGGCTAGGTGTTGGGCAAAAACAATGCTAAAATGTTTGCTAGCTGCTAGGCACAAAAGAATTTCACTACAAGTTGTCCTGTGTATGATTACATATGTGACAAATACATGTCATTTGATTAAATATATTTTGTTATTATGGACAATAAAAGGTTGCTATTAACAGTCTCAATTTATTTTTTTTAATGATGTTAAAAGCCCTACACACTCCTCATACAGCCACACAGGTGTTTTCACTTAATTAAGCCAATTGGACCTCTTCTCAAGACTGTGTCAGTAGGAGGTAGGCTATGTATGATTTCTAATTTGAAAATACATAATACCGCAAGAAATCATCAAAAAGTTCCTAAAATATAAGGAGAACTCATCTTAGATGCAATACTCACAGTAAGTAATCTGCTCAAAATTCATCCAAATCACTCTTTTTACACAACTTCCTGCTTTTATTTTGTTCACCATATTCAGTTAACTGTACAGTTTATCAGTTCTTCTGTGCTGTTATTGTTATGCATTGAATATAGCATGAAACATCCATAAAGTATGTCACTAAGTCTGGGGTCGTCAGTTTACTCAATGGCAGAGAAAGAAATCATTTAAAAGGCTGGGAACTACTGGTCTTATTAACTAGAATACCATAAAACTTCAATTAAAAGCCTAGTCTCAATTAAACACCTTGTCTCTTTTACTAGCCCAGTGTGGCTACATAATTTGACAAATAAATGTCTGTCTTCAGTAGACGCCTGATCTGGATGCCAAGCGGTTCATTTGATTTTTTTTTAGGTTCTTTGGATGCATAAAGTGGACTGTTGGCTACCTCAAATTATGTGTCCTTTCCTCGATTACCCTGTAAGTAATTCATGTTCCTTTAGTTGGACAGGGTCCTCAGATCAAAAGAATCAAAAGGGCTTTACATAAAACATTAAACCAAGTTGTGAGTATAGTTTTAACAGGATAAAGAGGGGTTGTGTTGGTATGTCGGTATGCCTGGTGCCATAATCCTCAAGTGCCGAAATTAACTCTCACTCTGATGCACTATCTGTCAAAGCTAGATCAAATGAATGATTCATAAGTGGTATATATTATCTGAAGCCTCATTTTTAAGCGAGTAATATCATACTGGTTTTAATAAACAATTTGATTGTATTTCCCGATCACTGCTGATTAACAGTTTTGTGTGGAAGAAATTAATGGCCTGTCCCATATCCTCCTGAGACCCTGTGTCCTCACATGAGGACATCACATTTTGAGTTTACTTGACCTTAAACTTCATTCTGCTTAACTTAGACCTGTTGTCTTCATTTGAGGACACTTTTTTGTGTGACCTAGTGGTAGTAAAGGCACAATACACTAATCCATGTAAAAGCAAGATGGCAATCATCTCTGCCAAGTCAGTCTGCACCGAAAATAGACAATGTCCACAACCTGATCACATTTTATGATTGAAACTTGTTTATGATTAATACTGTTTATAGTCTGATATGGAAACAAATTTGACCAATTTAAGCCACAGTGAGAAGCTAAGACAATGTTAGTTGGGTACTCCTTTGAAGACATTGTGACTTTATTATTGTCTCATTTGAGGACATTAAGACTTAATTATTGTTGACAATATTTAATTTTTTATACTAATGGGTCCTACTTATCCCAAATAGCTAGGAGAAATTAAAAATGCATACCAAACAAAAGTTCAGACCTCAGGAAGATAAAGATGCCTATCCTAGGCATGTTGATTTCAGTGATCTAAGCAAATAATAGCCCGGGCTATTAATTGAAGTTTTACAGTAGAGGAAAACACCTAGGTGGTCAGCTCATTAGATTTGGGATTAATGACTGCAATCATTGGTGTTTTGTTTTCTGATAACATTGTAAGAATGATAGTAAGTTAACCATGTATAGTTGTTAAAGCCTAAAGTGGTGACTGAATTATATTTCTTGTAAACTTAGATAATAAAGTTAATGTTATTTTTACATTTTTTTTAATGAATTGCATTTTAATGTATTTCTAACTACAATTTTTAAACTTTACACTCACTAATTGGCGTTTTTGGTCAGAGGAAATAAAAATGATGCCACTATAGGGGCAACGGCTCCAAGCACGAGCTAACACCAGCTAGCTTTACCTGACACATTTACTGAGCAGACAGTCAGGTAATTAGCGTTATAGCTAAGAGGTGACTGGTAAAACATTCGCATAATTAACAGGCCAAGAGTCAGCTTTTCTTCCCGGGAGCAGGTAGACTAAAAAACGGTTTAAACACCAATTAAAGTGGCTCTTAAATTTGCCTATGTTACTCTATTTTTGCTAACGTCAACTTAGGCTAACTAAGGCTAACTAGTTAGCTAGTTATTTGCTAACAGGTTAGCCGTTGACAATCTCATTTACAGTTTGGCTAATTTGGAGTCTTTTTGTCTCTCGTAGCGGCCGACAATCGATAAATGCCGTTTAAATGGGTAAGTAAGACACAAAACACCAACTTTTTACGTTTATAAACAATGTTGCCTTCTTGCTTTTTGTTTCATTGTGTTTTCAAAGCTATTTGAACACACTTAATTACCTCTGGATGACAAAATAACTAGATGCAATGTTAACTATTTTTTTAAATGTGCGTTACTCCTTTATTTGTTCTCTTTTCTTGTAGTTAATTCATTAGTAGCTTTGAACCACTTTGTAACCCAGAATTTCAAATTTACTACAGCGCTATATTTATATCCAGCAAACACTGACCTTATTGAAATATTCCGTGTAGATGGAGGTGAGGGTGGAGTGCAGGGAGCTGTTGGCCGTGGATAGGGGCTGGACGAGGGACAGAAACTGTGAACGGGTCTCCTGGTGCCCCAGAGCGGACACACACATCGCGAAAAACCCCTCTGGATCCTCTCGACCCACCAGCACTTCCCTCAACATCTTCCTCACCAAGGTTTTACCATCTTCGGCTCCAGACGCCGCTGAAGGAGGCATCTTCAGGGTGAAAGGTGACGATAGATTGTAGCTCTAAATGCTGTAAAGCTGCTGTGAATAATTCAAAGTGTGGTGCATAGTTTACACGCTGACATTTAGCTCATAATCCACTCCACGTCCTGATCCTACCCCTCGGCACCGGTTACCAAACAGCTGATTTGGAGTTACACAAGCCATGTGTTTGTGTTTTGTAACCTGCAAAGCTGAAGGGTTGTAATAAGTTGGTATCACCAGTAGAGGGTGCACCAGTCTAATAAATCAGAGCTGTGTAGGGAGGATAGTGAAACCCATCGGTGCCTGACTGTTGACAGAGTAACAGTTGGGATTCCCTGTTTACATTTCATTAATTTGATATTAGGTTAGAGGGATATAGATATGATACACATGCTCCAGGAATGTCCTGTTTTTGCCATGAGTCTCCCTTTCCCTCTCCCTCTATGTCTTTCATCGTCACATCAACAGTGTAATCACTCCTCTGCCAAATGTTACATCTCAACAAAAATGTGTCATGACAAGGGCCCACACAAGCTAAATCCAATCAAATAAAGATCTTTAGTTCAATTTGAATTGATGTACAATGAAGGGGGGCATCTCCCGTAAGATAATCATTCTTTAATTTTTGCATAGCCTTCATCTTGACAGGAATGTGGTCCTTTTCAAGTGCACCCTGTGATGTGAGACTGAAAACAAAGCCAGGAGACAGTGTACCCAGCAGTGAATTTTTAATCATGCTCTGTATTCAAGCTGTAGAGGGGTTGCTAAGTAATTGATTTTTTTAATGAGACCATGCATAAGCTTTTGAACGTACGCAGCAGGGAACAATAATATGTGACACTTGTGGACCAAACTCCAAAATGCTTTGTGCTGTTGATGAGGTCCATTTATAACACTGTATTACTTATTTTGTTCATGCTAAAATGTTCTCAAGTGTTCATCTAAAATGTGACTCAGAGGGGGGGGCTTCATGTACAAGGACATACAGTCTCAATTATTCAGGCTTTTATCTGAGGAGAAGTCAGAGTGTGTGAGGAGAAGATGTGTTGAGAGCTGTGGTATGTGGCGAGAGCAAGCCAGAAAGAGAGGGAGAGAGAGAAAGAGATTGAGAGAGAGAGAGAATCAATAGTGTTTAGACAGAGAAGTGGAGTCTAAGTGTGTGATCAATAGAGAGCAGAGAGGAGAGATTAGCTGCTTTTCTCTCTCAAACTAACACTGACAAATTGGTGAATTGGTGTATCGGCCCTTGGGCTAAACGGATTGACCTGCTGTTTCCATGTTCTACCGTGTACTGTCAATAAAGATCTGTGTTCATTGTGGCTCTCAATGAAGAGGGTGAATGAAGCACCGGAAAACAGAAAAAGGGAAAGGAAGGAAGGGAAATGGAGAACTCTTAAGAGGGAGAAGCAAAGTACAGCTCAGGTGTGCAGGTAGCCTCGATCCTCACAAAATGTCCACACCTTTGTCTCATTAACACATACGTGCGCTCACATGTGCATCCTCGTGCACACTGTTATAAAACCATAATAACGTCTCCAGGAAAATTAATGGAAAGACAGATTAAAAACTAAGTGAGGAGAAACGGGCCACTGGTGTAGCTATTTGCAACTCATAAATCATTCTGACACACCCACGCGCATGTAGACACATGCATAGACACACACACACATACACACACACACGTACTGTAATTAACCACAGGCTATTTACTCTCTCCTGCTGTAAATTAGACATGCAGACACAGTTATTACATTAGGGGGATCTGCCATGCAGAATACTAACAGGAGGAGGAGGGGACACTGGTACACACAACAAACCGCTCCTACAAACATAAACACACACACATACACGCACACAAGAAAGAGGGAAGAGGGAAGAATCATAGACTGACGGGAGTGAAAATGAAGCTGCAGCACAGAGAATAGGGGCCCCCAGCTCTTTGTTCCCTGCTGCATTTCATTATCTGAAACGCCAGCCAACACACACGACACACACACAACGCACCTCCCCCTTCCCTAAAGCTGTCTGCCTCCACTTCATGCACACAGCACAAAAAGAGAGGAAAATAGAGATACTGCGTCAGTGCCATTCACTGGCATCTGGACTCGGTCATGACAAGCATGTCTGCATGGTCATCCTGAGCAGATCAGCCCGTCCAGAAGCCGCTCTCAGTTTAACACTTCCCTTCAACCTGTGCTAGCAGAAAGCACCTTCTCATGTATTCTTTTTTTAAGCAAAACAATAGGAGATAAGGACTTGATTAAAACAAGTATTGATACCCTGTCTCGGGTAGCTTGTCTCCATTTAGTTCATTTGAAGTTTTTTTTTCTTCTGGCAGTCCGCCTCCCTCTGTTTGTGTGTGTGTCCTCTGGTTCCCCCTACCTCCCTCACCCCTCTCTGTCCCTCTGTTTTCCCACGGTGATCGATAGCTCATTACAATCATTGACTGCGGCTCATCAGCACCTGTTAAGGTCTGGAGAGACAGAGAGAAGGTGCATGAGCGTCTGAGAGTGTGTGTTGTGTGATGCAACCTGATTGACAAACAGAAAAGATTGGTCTGCAATGAGTCAGAGGTGAAGTTTGACATTTGAACGGTTATTTTCTGATTCACATTCATTGCTGCTGGTGTCTAGTTTGTCGCCGCTTTATGGTCCTTGGTCTTGGAGAACATCTTATTATGCAACTCACGTGGGTACCATGGTTTGTTGCTATGGTGATTGCCAAGGGAGCCAGAGTATTATAGGTGTTTATCCTAGACAGGAGCAAGGCTACTCACCGTCTATCAGGACACGCTTCAATTTACCACACAGTTTGGACCACACATTAAGATCAACACAGTCACGGAGGGACAAAGAGAAAACACAGCGTACAACACAGTCTAGTGTGGATGTGATTTAGTGGATAGATTATTCAATATTCATATTCCTGGAAGAAAGACCTTGTTCAAACACTCAGTTGTTGGTTTAATGCGTCACTGCAGGGTTTGTTTTTGGAGAGGACAGGCTGTGAGCAGAAAGAAGCAAACACAGAGAAGAACAGAGAGACTCTGAGAGACTATTAGAAACTACAAACCATGGTTAAAGGCAAGGAGAAATGTGTAAAAAAAAAAAAAAAAAAAAAAAAAAAAAACACAAAATAAAAGAGACAATAGTGGGACCCCGAGAAGTCCCCCATGGATTCATTCACAGGATGTGGTCTAAGAAAGGAGGAAAATTGGCGTAAGAGTGTGAAGTTTTAAGGAAAGGGGATATAAATAGAGTGAATACAATAGAGGACTGAAAAGAGAACAAGTCTCTCAGCCCATGCATAAATTACACACATCATTTACATATTCATTATGTTTTGTGTACTAATGAGAGTATTTGCTTAATAGCTTCACCACCACTGGCAGCTTTTGTCTGACACGAGAGATTTTAAAGAGGAGTGGAAAAAAACAAAAACAAGGGAGCAAGGGTCATCTTGGTGAAGTGGGTGAGGTCAATGGTATACAATCGATTTTTTTTTTTTTTGCAACAATCGGATCAATGGTATTGCTGTATAGTACGTGTGTGAACAAGCACAACCTGCACAAGGCGCTTAGAGATGTGAAACGAAGCACACATGATGGGGGGTTGGTAAAAGTTAATTAAAACAACACAAGCTTTATCCAAACTCAGGGCTCTCTTCGTCTTTCTCCTCTTGTCTCGGTGGAATAAGTAACTGCTGCGGTAATTACCTACAGGGCAGTCACTCAGAGCATTCCTTCAGGTGCCAAAAAAGTCTCCCAAACGACAGCAAAGACCAACGGTTTGCGGCGCGCATTTAAGAAATGAAAAGTTGTACACGTGTCAATTAACTAATGTTGTGTAAATACACAAACGCAGCATTTCATACACACACAGAGGGTAAATGATTCAGAAAGTGGATGAATGAAATGAGGGGAAGAGAGAGGGATGGAAATGTAGAGACAGGGGGAAGGGCAACGGAGGGATGAGCTACAAATGAGAGCGATGGCGGTGGCAGGTTGGCACAGTGCCATCCAGTCAGGACTTGAGCGGGGGCGGGCATGGGCATGGGCGAAGGGGCGAGGAGAATAAGAATGGAAGAGGAAGAGAAACAGACCTCCATACTGCTAGCATGGTGCCACCTTGGCACAGGCACAATGGGGCGAAACGAACAGCAGAGCGGGCAGAGGAAAGAAGATATAGAAAATATCAGAGAACAGCAGAGCATAGAAGTGAGCAAGATGCCAGCAGACACGGGATGAGTCAGATGTAGATGGATGAAGGGAAGCATTGGAGGATGTTGGGGAGAAAAATGGATGAAACTATGAAATTGTAAGGTGTAAGTCGGTGATGACCATTGATCATACGGTGGAAAATGTCGGCGGAAAATCCTGCATTTCATTCATATTTCGACTCTTCTTTCTCTCCATGCCAGCCACTGCGTGCCAGCCAGCGGGCACCATGCCAGCCTGCAGTCGTGGCATACCCGAAGCGATCAAAGCGGTCGGCAGAGGACTGTCTTAGTCAAAGACAAGGGGACTCACCTCTGAGGATTTGCTGCTAATCGCCGTTTGTTTGCTTGGACAAAGCCAAGAAGAGGTGCCCAGGCAACGGTTGCCAGCGATTCTGTGATGGCATCTTTTCAGGGGCGGCAAGGGCACGGGGAGAAAGATGGCACGCTGCCAAGCCAACATAACACACACATTTGCAAACAGAAACCTCCATACGGTGAGCAGAACATTTTCGGATGCCTTAAATGTTTTGGCGATGGCATCCCCTCAAGGGAGAGACCAGAAACAGAGATGGCACCATGCCAAACGCAAACAGGGAGGCATTCACAGGCGCCACCAGAAGCTGTACAAAAGCGTAGTAAATGCGGACACAAAATAGTAGCAGAAGGTCTGAACCAGAGCCAAATGCAACTGTGGTGGGAGTATGGGACAAAAACCATTTCCTCGATGCCAACCCTGCTCAGTGCCAACTGCTGCACTGGAAGGAAGCTGCTGCCCATTACAAAGAACTACAAGGGATCGTACCATTCCATGATGAAGAGGAAGAGTGTGTGGAAGAGGTGGAATAATGAGCAGAATGAATAAAGGATATAGAAGAAGAAAAAATGGGGAATTTTGTGCTTAACGAAGAACAGTGGGAGTGGGTGGACAAGGATGATGAAGAGCCTCTTTCCTGCACATGCACACCTGGGACATTCTTAAAGGGATATCCCCTCAGACTGCTGTGTGTGTTAAAGGGAGGGATGTGTTGGCATCATCTCCAGGGTGTCAAGCTGTGTTTCTCTATTGCCAGTCAGGGAGGGTGCTGCAGTCGTCAGGGGCGGGCAACTGTCTGGGCATCTCATCTGCAGCTAATTAACAGCCACACACTAATTCTAACAGCCGATCATAATTAGCGATTTAATCGCTCGTCAACGCTTTACTCCCCCCTTAAATTGTGCCTCCTATTTGGACACGTGCGGATAAGCTAAGGAACGCCGGATCCCCCCTCCCCTCCTCCTCGTCCTTCTTTCCTTCATCCTTGGCTCCAGACTCCAGTGGGATCTTAATTAAGCCTGGGCTTCATTATGCAAATGGAGTACAATAAACGACAGCAGAGGTGGAGCTGGATCCAGACTGAAAACGGAACGGTGGGAGGGGAGCACTGGAAGTGGAAAATGAAGAGATGTGGAAGGTTACCAAAATCGTCTATATGATGTAAACGCGTTACGATAATTGTACATTGCTGTAATATGAATGTCTTCGGTGTTCCACCACCACATGTGGTGTAGGGATCAACATTTTGCTCTGATGCTCCATCACTGTTGTCACTGGAAAAACTTCTCTGAAATAACACTGGATACGCAGAATGTCGTCTCTCACAAAGCAAATTCATAAGGGAACGGTGACAATGAACCCCTTAATATCACCAGTTGGCCGTTGTCGTGGATACGAAGAAAGATGGTAGAGATAGGAAGAGAGAAAGGAGGCAGACAGAAACACTGACAGTGGCAGCAGCATGGCAGCTAATGTCATCTCAGTTTAATCATCGCATGGGATCATGGGGTTCATGAAAATTCATTTGCATATCATTAAATGGAGAGAGGTTATTTGGTGCAGGCAGCCAAAATGGGATTGGATGAAGGAAGGAAAAAAAAAGGCAAATGGAGGGGCTCGTTATTAAACAGCAATGTTTTATAGTCCGCCAGCCGATTCATTTAATTTGGGCGTAATTAAAATGTGTCAGACTCAATCAATCATTCCAACAGGGATACTATCAATGTTTCAGTCTGAAAAAAGACTAATCAGTGGATATGCGGTCGGACATTTTCCAATAACAGTTTAAGTGCTTTAGTCTACTGTGAGCTTGACCCATCCGCTCTTTTTTTCTAATTCATTTGAAGGAGTGTATCAAAACATCCACTGTGACTTCTCTGTATTGTGTCAAGACATGTCTATCTCTGACAGGTGGTGATGCCACCCTGTGTTAGTCAATACGAGGATAGCTCACACAGTCTTTTTGACCTTAGTAGTAAGCTGTCAGTGGTGTGTATGTATGTGCATGCATATGTGCATTTCTCATTTGCATAAGTGATGTAATTAGACCGCCCTTTCACATGCAGATCAGTTTGACAACATGGCAATCACTCCAACACACACATACAGCCATACACACATACACACCCAAACACACGCGACAGCACACGCTTACTGCCGTGACCACCCCCATATCATGGGGAGTCTGTTGTCTGTGAGCAGAGAGTGTAAAGATTAACATAATCCAGCTAATAAGTGTGAGTAATATTCACACAGTGACGCGTGGCGTAGACACTGTCCTGCTGATGCGTATTTGTATCTCATTATAGATGTAAAGTACTGAAGGGGGGCTGACGGGGGGGTGCCAGCGTGGATGGGGGGATGGTGAGGGGTCACAAAATAAAAGTGTGGGCCTGAATGTAGAGACACCAAAGAATGACAATAAACAGCAGTATTTTTATGAAGCTATTTCTACAGAGGTCTAGAGAGTGCAGATAAAGTATAAAGACAGATAACACAGGGTAACTCATAACTGGGATGCCGGAGGTCGGTATAGGAAGTCTTTCTAATGTTTCTACAAAATAAGGAAGACAATTTCACTCATTTTTCTGCTAGTTTACAGTACTAAGAAGGCACAGAGAGTCCGTTTTTGTAGCAGAATGTAGGAATTATAAATAGAGTGTATTTGCGCTTGCAGGCTAGCTCTGCCACATGATTGATTAGGATGGTGTGACGACCATTAAAAAGTCATTTAAAAGATGGATAGGGACCACATTTCCAAATAAAAACCACTTTATACCTGATGAAGTGCTGAACAAACTCTCCTTCAAAGACATTTACTGATTACTCTCGGTGTGTGTGAGTGAGTGTAATGTGGGAAGCACCCATGTACTGTGTGTAGCTCTGCATCAGCTGGAGAAGATACCAAAGTAATCTTCAGGACACAGTCGGGCAGTGGGTGGTGATGTTCACATTTTAAAAACTACAATTAGATCTCAATTTTTCTGATTAAAAGGGGGAGTGTGATGTTCATGTGGACACAGATGTAATCTATCTGCATACACACAACGTCACAAACAAGCCTACACACACACACATACACACGCACACACTGATTGAAATGTATCTGATAGCACAGCGTCGCTTCGACTGAACCCTTATCCAAAGAAGCAGAGCTGTGTCTAAATGTGCGAATGTATTTCAGCTCTGTCTCTTTAACTCGGGGCTCCACCACAGCAGCATGCTTTGGGATTCATGCATAAACATGAGCTGGCCTTTCAGCTCTCTCCTCACATAACCAATCTAAATCTAAATGAGCCCCCACTACAGATACACCAGCAGGCAATGACATTACACCCCCCCGCCCCAACCCCAGCCCAACCCCCTACTCTACCCTACTACCCCCAGCGACACATATACACCAGCAGGCAATAATTTCACGCCATCCCTCAAAGCCCCCCCCCCTCCACCTCCTCTGCACACACACTCGTACCCCTTTTTGCCGCAACCCCACCAGCTGCACAGTACTCATTTGATTAAGAGGGGGAGGACAGGGAGAAGGAGAAATGGTGGGGGATCACTTTATCAGGATGACTTTCTAAGATGGCTATCATCGGCTACGAAGCTATCTCAAGCCCTTTTCTGTGTTTACTTTGCTATTGTTCTCCCCATGTATCTGTTTGTCTGTTCCCCTGCAACCCCAATCAGAACTGTTCCACAGAAATGTTTCCTCTGTTGTCGCACTCATGTGTAATGGTTAAACGAATGGCTTGCTGCTAAAGAACAAGGAGCAGATACCAGTTTGTGTTTGAGACTCTGAACACATTCTTGTACTGTAGTTTTTCGTCTCTGGCAAGTTGTCTCATAAACCACTGGAAAGTTTTACACAAAAAAAAGAACAAAATAATAAAATCTGCTCTACCAAGCTACGCTGTGGTCTTTGAAATGTTGCATATGAAAATCTGCGTGTCCTAAATGTGCTGTAGTGTGCAATTTTACTCCCCTCTCTCCCAGAGTCGTAAAACACATTATCATCAGCAGCAGCAGCAGAAGCAGCAGTGTAATTCATCCGAGGTCGTTAATATTCATCATATCATTTAGTCACAAAGGAAACTCATCTGGCTGAATGTCACAGATGTAATTAATGAAGTGACCCCAGAGGTCATGGCTCCATTCACCAAACGCCTTCCACACACTGCTGTGTTCCACACACACACGGTCGCACATCAAAAGCCTTCCAGCCAGACACATACACCGCCACCGAGCATACAACCTGGAATATGAAATGCATATAACAGGCAGACACATTCGCATACCACAACATTCACAAAATGGCTTCTCTTGGTTAGACCAAAGGGATGAGACCAGAGCATGCACCAAAGCAGACTTTATTTAGCTCAGTGGAGTATGGGAAGGGAAAGGAAGAGAAACACACACCAGTAGGGGAGAACTTGGGGAGGGAGAGTATAGAGACACACTAAACCACTGGAGCAGGACATAAGGACAGGTGCACATCACAGGTATCTTTTTGGTCATCACTATGGCAACAACATATCCAGAAAAAAATGAAAAGAATAGTTTTACCTAGAGTAAGGATAACAGAGTCCCTTCACCATAGAGGACCCCAATATGTACATCTTACAGTCACTAAGATCAAGAGAATACGACAGAAATGAAATTTAAAATAATCAGTATACAAAAAAACTGCCTTTGTGGTATTTGGAATGCACATTTCTGTACAGAAGAAAGCTCATTGGTATTGTCGTAAACATTGGTTAGTTTAAGAACAAAAAAATGACAGAGTTAGTCAGTCCACATCCTTTGGAAAGTTGACTGTGATGTCAGTCTGAGTTCAGCAAAGCTGTTGTAGCTGGACAAATGGACTAGAGACATTGCAACACAGAAAGACTGACACCATACCGCTGGAAGGTTTGGGGCTGAACTCCTTCAAATAGCTATGCAGTATCTCCATAAGTATTGAGAAGTTAATGCCCCAAGCAGGTTTCTCTAAAACTGGAAGCTTGAAAAAATATTTCTGGTATTACGAAAGCCATTTTTATCTTCTGAGTATCGGGGTAATTAATAGGATACTGAAAAACAAACCTGATGGAATTGAGCCCCACATATCCATTTGTTTTCAACAGAATCAACAGAGGAGCAGTTTATCAACAGCATCACAGGTATCATTACAGTTTGTAGTCATTAAAGCCTAGTGGTAAAGCGATCAGAGCATGCATCTTTCTACAGTATCGTTAGAAACTACAGTACATTAGCAGCAAACTGGACATCCTTAAGGGCTGAAGTTCAACACTATGGTAGAAAAGAAAGAAAAATAAACTGCAACATTTCTCAAGAGAAGTAAAACTCTTTAACCGCTATATTACAGACTGCCATGGCTCTAGTTTGGGGTTTTGGTTACAGTCTCCAGTGTGCTTATGAGAGGCAGAAAACAGTAGCTTAGATATAGGGACTCCTTCCTTCTTTAAAAACAGCAATACATCGTCAAGTAAACAGTAGCGCTTTTTTTTTGTAGGTCATATGGTTAAAGTATTATCACGTCTTTGGATTTTTGTCTTAAAGCATTAATTATTGTTTAGCTATTATTGTTATATTATCATTATTACAGTTAGAATAAGGACTGGTTGCAAATGAACACAGGAAGAAAGGTAGAGAGCAAAACAGGAAAGTAGGTAGGGAGGGAGGAAGAGGGAAAATAAATTAAGTGTACAAAAATAACATCAATAACATCCGAAGTTTTTCTCAGCTTTGCGCAGTAGCTCCCCATCTGTAAGTGGAAAAGGGAGCTATGTCTCAATCATCCAATGAAGTCTTGAGTCAACCATACAAAAGCTAAATACTGTACATTTACCCCTCACACTATTAAACACTTTAGTTTCAATAAGGTTTTTGTAACAATCTATTACTCAGAGGTGAAAAGCTCAGATCTTTGAAATACAGGTGTTTTTTGTAGATATCTTTTAATACTTAGTCCAAGGTTAAACCATGCCTCTTCTGTTTTAAAAACAGAAAAGTACAGTATTAAGATCACATTTGAAGCAGAGCCATGTTGAGCTGTTGACCTGAGCATAGAAAGCTTTACATTAATCACATAACATTGGTCAGCCATTGGTATATTCAAATAGAACGGAAAGGCAGTAAGTCACCTTGCCGGAACATATCAAAGCTGTCATAATCTTTTCATAATCATGACACTATATCGAAGCAAGACAGTTTATCTCAATCCATAAGATTTATATTAAGAAACTATTACTAAACACACACAATGTAAATTTGAGTTTGGTTAAAGTTTTCATATACAGTATAATGGTTGAGTGCTATAAAAAATAGTTTGCCCCGTTCAGGACAAACTGGCCTTTACGTTCTGTGCTATTTGGGCTGTTATCCACTAAAGGAACATAGAAGGTGTACATGTACAACAGAAGACTCATCATTGGCTTGTGGAGGGTGAAGCTGCATTCTGGCACCGTATCAGTCTATTGGTACTCGGCTTACTTTTGCCAGCTGCAGGTCTCACCCCTTCACCGTACAGACGTCAGCTCTGCAGTTTGTTATTGAAAACAAACATGTTGAAACGAAATCCACAGACATGTAAAATTTTGGTTACGAGCTTTGGAATCTGAGTCAGTCTTTACAAAAGCTCTATGCGAATACCTCCATCTATTTCAAGGATATTTTTCCGTTTTTTTGTTTTTTTTTTCTTCTTCTTCTTCTTCATCCACTGTTAACTGCTTTGTTTTTCTTCAAGTTTATCTTTTGGAGCTCTCTATTTACACTAAAATCTCTTTGACAATTTCTTTTCCAGCCTCTTACAGACTGGCACTACTTGCTACACAGCTAGTCATCTAGCACTGTCTGGTGGAGGGCCCACTGTGAGTCTGTCATGCAGACTGAGAGGTAGACTGCAGGTCTAGCTGGGCAGTGAGGTCACATACTTGGAGAATGCTCTTTGGCCTCTGTGGCATCTGGTTGGTTTTTATCAAGGTGGTGTTTGGTTGTAGTAAGGTGTCTGACGGAATAGGGAGAGGAGCTCTTTTCAACAAGAAAGGACAGACCAGGAAAGAGTTTAAGAACGATATGAAAAGAGGAAAGCTGTGGTAGAGAGGACTTGGTTTGGGCTCTCTCCTACTTTCAGTTGAGAGAGTTTCTCTTTGGGCCACTGTGGCTCGGCATCTTTGGGGTGTTTCGGTTACAGGTTTGGCAGCAAAGTGGACAGGGTGTAGAGGTTGACAGCAGGTGCAGAAGGGGTTTGGGGAGAATGAAGAAGAAAGAAGCAAAGGGACCATAGTCTGCCTCTCTAAGCTCTGTCTCTCTCCCCTGCCCCTGCGGACAACTCGGCCTGCTCCCTCTCTGCAGAGTCAGAGCTCAGGCTCCTGGCCCTTTTCTCCTTGGCTCTGGCATTCTGGAACCACACCTGCAAAAAAAAAAAAAGATTTGTATGAATAAATTAGCCATTACCTTTAAATAATTGTTCTAAAACTCATTTTAAATCTTTAATAAATGCAGATCAAACTGCATTTTCTCATTTATGAATATTTGAAACATTTACCTGCACCACTCGGTGAGGCAGTCCCAGCTCCTGGCCAAGTGTCTCACACTCATGTCGGTTGGGGGTACGGTGGCTCCTGTAGAAGTCTCTGAGCTGGAGTACCTGGAAGTGGCTCATCTGTGTCCTTTGACGCTGCTGCTGTTGTTGCTGCTGTTGCAGACTTTGCGTCTCACCCCAATCTGAGCTTGGACCACCAGATCCCTCAGGACTAGGAGACCCTTGGTCAACCATACTGGAACCCTCCTCGCATGGGTACTCCTCGTCCTCCTCCTCATAGTCCTCATCCTCCTCTGGGTTGTTCAGATCAGTGTTTGAAGATAAAGAGGTTACAGGCAGCTTCACAGGCTCTTTGTTAATGATGACATAGCCATGGTTTGGGATGAGGTTGGAGGAGACAGATGGGCCCGGTCTGTCCAAGACAGTTGACAGAGCCATCCCAATCTGCCCATTGGATCCATTACTCATCACTAAGTTATAGCCTGCTCTTTCAGCCTCTGCCCAGTGGCGTGACCTCATATGGGCATCCAGAGCGCTCTTTACCTTGAAGAGAGCCCTGCAGAATGGGCAGCGCAAGTGGTTCAAACCCATGCTGAAACTGGATCCTGGCCCCATTGATCGGAACTGTCCTTTTCTCTCCCTGGCTCGTGTATTTTGAAACCAGACCTGTGAGGGAAAGACCAGCATGTTTTAAAATTCCAGATACACAAAAGCAACAAGTCATTTTCTATGCCTTGCTATCTGTCTCTCTCTCAAAAACATTGACACATAATCAAACACAACAAACATCCATAAAATACCTGAACCACACGTCTTGTGAGGCCTACATCCCGTGCAATGCCTTCCAGCACTCCTCTGGTGGGGTTTGAGTCCATACTGTAGCGCTGATACAACACTTCAAGCTGTTCTGGGGTGATGGTGGTTCTCTGGCGCTTATCCCTTCGGTGCTCCTCCTCAATCTCTCTTCCACCCCTTTGGCCTTCGAAGCTGGTCTCTGACATAAGCTTTGAGCTCTGCTTCATCAGTGTCAGGGAACTTTGAGAGAGGCTGGTGAGGGTGTTGCTCGGGTGATCAGAGAGCGTGTTCTTTATTTGTATGCTGTTTAAATGTGAAATCATAGGATGTGTGGGATTAGTGTGCATCTGGGACATAGCGCCTGAAAGCATTTGACTGGCCATTAGGGTGTGGTTGGGGTGGAGCATCATATAAGGCATGGTTCGGTCTGTAAAGCCAGAGTGGAGAAATTGGACCTGGGACTGAGCTGCCAGAAGGTGCCTGGTCTGATGCTCCTGCCACAGCTGGAATGAGGGCAAGGACATTGGGCACAGACTGCACTGGAACTGAGCCTGGGTTTGGGGCTGGAGCTGTTTTTTTGGCTGGGTTTCAGTGGATAGGCCAGAGGTGGCATCAGGCAGCCGGTTGTGGCTTGTTTCAGACTCTGGAGCAGCAGGGAGGCTGGGTGATGTGTCACCAGGCTTTTCAATAGCTTCATCAGCAGGAGGGCTGTGGGTATGCCCCTGGCTGGAATGAGCTGTGGACACTATGGTGGGAACTGTTTTTTGTGCAGAGGAGGAAGAGTGAGGCTGGGGTCTTTCTGAAGTACTTTCTGGCTGCACTTTGGGCTCAGGTTGTGGAGAGGACCCTGTTATTATGGCCTGAACAACTTCCTTATGCTGGATGTCTGCATCTGAAATTCCGTTTTGAGTTTGAACAAGACCTGGGCTCTTGTTAGCCTGAGGAGGAATTGTTTTATCCTCTTGTTTACCAGAAACAGGTGTTGGCTCACCTTTGGCTGTTGGATGCTCAGTTTCTGTGCGCTGAGAGGAAGAATCAAGGACAGGTGAGTCAGGGGTGGAGTAATACTCATAAGTCAGATCCATGGAGTTTTCATTCTGAGATTCGCCTTGTCCTTCATCCCCACAGCTGTTATCCTCAATATCATCATCATCATCATTCTTGTAGCAGCCATTTCTCTGTTTGTGAATGTTGTCAAGTTGGTTCTTCCCCTCTAATCCATCATCTGTCCCCCGGTCTTGATTTTTGCGGGCTCTCTGCCTAGCATTTTGAAACCATACAACAATGACTCTGTTAGGGAGAGACAACAGAGCAGACAACCTGTCATATTCTTCCTCTCTGGGGTAAGGAGTCGCCTCAAACACTGCCTGTAGGGTCTCCAGCTGTTGCTCCGTGAAGCGGGTTCGGGAAGAGCGCCGGCCCCTGTGGGGCTCTCCTCTCTGGAGCTCTGTTGTCTGGGTCTGTGAGGAGGTGTTGGCTGTAAGGCCTGGTGACAGTGAACACGGAGACATTGTAAGAGTCTGGTTTTGTGCTACTTCCTCTCTGGGCTCCTCCAGGGCTGTGGTTGGGGGGTTATTAAAATTATAAGGGGAATCCTTGTCTCGCTGGCGCTCTTTAAATAGGGTGTTGCGAAACCAGTGTTTGATGACTTTATGAGGCAGACCAGAAAGAGCAGACATCTTGTTAATCTCTTCATCACTGGGGAGGCTGTTAATATCAAAGTGTTTCCTAAGAACAGTCAGTTGCTCCTCAGAGATTCGGGTCCGGGTTCTCTTACTCTGTTGGTCAAGTATTGTTGGGCTGACTTGAGGTTGCTGTCCTGTTTGGATGGGGCTGGGCTGAGATGGTTGAGCCAGCAGCGCAGGATTGAGCTGTGGAGGCTGACCTTGCAAAGCCGGGCTGAGCTGGGGTGGCTGGACTAGCAAAGCTGGGCTGAGCTGCGGCTGTTGCCCTAGCAGTGCTGGGTTGAGTTGAGATTGGTAGAGCTTTGCCAACTCAGGGTTCACACTTGAGTCTAACCAAGGTTGGGGCTGGAGACCCACAGACTGCATCATAACTGGGGGGAGGAGAGGGAGGTCCATGGGAAAAGGAATGGGAGGTAGGGGGAGCTTAGGTAAAGGCAGTGGGGCTATAGGAAGCTGGGGCAAGGAAAGGGGAAGCATTGGTATTTTAGGTAAGGTAAGAGGTATGGAGTTAGCTGGGGGTGTAGTATGAGAAGACGCTGTAGCAGATGTGCTTGAGATGGGTGCTTCTTGTGGATTTTCTTGAGGTTGAGAAGGGAATGAAGGAGAAGAAGGTGCAGGCGGCAGTTGGTGTTGGGTCTGTAGCAGGAGTACATGTTTTGGTTATGGGATCTGAAAATGAAGGTGCAGGTGAGGGTGCAAGGGTTTTAACTTGAGGCATAACTGGTTCTGGTGCTGGTTCTGATTCTGAGGGAGGGACTGGGGCTGCAACTGAGGGAGTTGAATTCTCCCCAGATTTTGGCTGTGTGAGAGGGTACATCTGGTCATATTGCAGCCTGTATTCTCTGGAAAACCTCTCCAGTGCAGGAGTGGGAAACAGCATCCTATGAATGTATTCCCGGTGGCTTTTTAAAATCAAGGCATCCGAAAAAAACTTGCCACAGTCTCTACATTTTTCTCCTCTATCACAACACCTCTTCTCTTTGTTTGCCGATTCCTCATCTTTCTGCCTTTTCTCTTGTGAAAAGTTTGCTATCTCTCCATTGCCCTCTACTTCTTTATCATCCTCATTACAGCCTTCCATCTTTTCATCCTGTAGTCCACCAAACTCAGCTCTTTCTTCATCTGAGCATACCTCCATCTTGTTCATAAGAGAGCACTCTTGTTTCTGCGGTATCATATGAGTTGATATCTGCTGCTGGTGTCTGTGTCTACTTTGTATGTATTGCAGTGCCAGCTCATAGCCATAACTCTGCAGCAGGGCTCGAAGAGGCTCCCCGTTCACAGCAGCATAGGGCACTCTGGGAGGAGGACACTGCAATCCCAGAAGATTAAATGAGGATGAATCTGTTTCCTCCTTCTGACTCTCATTTTTAACAGCAGGAGCAGGCATTTCTTCTTTTTCTTCCTCAACACTAGAAGTGCTTTGTTCTCTTTCTGACTGGTTGATGGAGGATCCACTGCAGCCAGCTTCAACCTTGGCTTCACACTCAACACGATCTTTTGGTTGGCTAACAGCGGGGTTTGAACTTTGTCTCTGGGTTTCTTTCTCGTCTATGCAAGTTTGGGACTCCTTTTTATCTTCTGCCTTAACCTGTTCTTTTAGGATGGAGTTGACAGATACTAAAGGACTAAGTTCTAGGCTCTTAAGTGCTAACTCTGGGTTAAGATTCATGTCTCCTGACAAGTAAAAGGGCAGAAGAAGTTGCTGCTGCAGAGAGAGCAAGTTGTCTGGTGCCAGAGGGAAGTGTTGTTTAAGAAGATTCTCTGTCCCTAAGGGAAGGTGCTGCATCAATTGGGACTGGAAGAGAGCTGTGTGTTGTTGTAACTGAGCTTGGGCCTGCGCCTGAGCCTGGGCTAACTGCTGCTGTTGTATTAGCATTAGCTGGTTTCTCGATGCTATAATTTCTGCCACTCTCTTTTTAGCCTGCTGGCTGTCAGTTGGGTTAGAGAGGGTTGGCTGGGCCTCGGCTGCTAAGCCAGGGCCTAATAGTAAAGAGGTTGAAGAGCTTACTACATCTGGCCTCTTGGTGAAAGGCAAACTCTTGGATGTTTCTTCTCTGGTGGTAGCAGCCTGAGTAGCAGTGGTGGGGACTGATACTGGAGCAGCCACACTCGATGCTGGGGTCTGTGGTGCTGAGTTCTGGGCAGCACGAGCTCTAGTCTGATGAAGGACAGAGCGAAGATGTATGTCCAGTGTGGAGCTCTGGCTATAGCCCACTCCACACAATCGGCAGCGGTACGGGTCTAGGATCTGGGCCACGGGGAGCCTCAGGGGCAGCAACACCTGTGCCAGAATCCTGCAGGGCTCGTCTGGCCCGATGGAGATGAGACACAGAGTTATAGTGGACCAGAAGAATTGTTTTCTGGGTAAAAGATTCAGAGCATATTGTGCATTTGTAGGGCCTGGTTGGATCCAGATATCGGTCCATTGTGGGGTTCGAGCTCTTCTTGACAAGAGAGCTGGAAGTAGGTTCTGATATGATCTCCTCGTGTGGCCCTTTCTCTGGCTCAGTTAAATCCTCCTCACCTCCATCAGCTTCACAAATCATGTCTTTCTCTTTTAATTTTACTTCTTCATTTTGTTCCTCCTTTCCCTCCATGCCTAGTGCTTCTTCCTCAATCTCTTCATCCTCACCCTCTCCTGCTTCTTGACCCACTTGAGGTGATAAACTAAAATCTTGTTGAACTGAACTTTTATTGTGCTCCATGTATTGAGCAGTGTGAGGCGGTAAGAGTGTATTCTGCCCCTGTGTGTTGTCCAGCTGCGAGTGTGTGTTCTGCATGTGTCTCTGCAGGGCCTCCTGACTGCGGCATTGTCTAGAACAGAGGGGGCACTCTGTCGCCGCCCTCATGGCATGGTACTGCCAGTGCAGCTGGAGCTTCTCCTGAGTGGGGAACGCCAGGCTGCACCTGCTGCAACGGAACCGGTAACCATGGCGATCAGAGAGGGGAGGGAGGTCGCCGGGCGGAGAGGTGGGCGGGGAGGAGGGGGGCGTCTGAGTTGGGGACTGAGGAGCCAGTCTGCCATTGGAAGGGTGAGTGGTGTTGTCTTCTAGGGGTGGGGTGAGAAGAGCTGTGACATCTTTGGGTGCGGCTACATCTCCCTCAGTGTTCTCCACTGAAATGCCTGCAAAATGCATAGAAATAGTAAACAGTAAATTTTAAATAACATTAGACTAGGGAGACAATGTGTTTTGAATAAACTACTATGACACTGTAAGTTTTACCATGCATATTATACCAACCTTTGTTTTTCTGTGAATCAAGCGAGGCACTGGATTCAGCAGTGTGGGAACAATTTGCATTGTTATTCTTGGTGTTTTTATTTTTCTGAGTATCATCTGTCCGTGGTTCTGTCTGCAGCTCAGGCTGCGGTTGCTCCATGGGTAGTGTGACCTGGAAGAAAAAGAAATGTGACGGTCCGTCAATTTTGTTTTCTTTTTGGTTTTTATTGCCACTTATAGTCAGTGTTGTTTTACCAATTCTGACCGAAAGAAATATGGGATATTACCATATTTCCTTAATCCAATGTTATGAATAAAACATTTAATTGTACAGCATAATAGCAAGCAAATATCAAGATGTATAAACATGAGTGCCTGCACACCCTGTCCTAATATCATAAAACATTAAAGTGTGAATCTGTAAGTGTATCGTTACATCTTGCACCTGCCTGCACAGCATTATCGACAGCAAGGCACATCAATTTGGTAATAAGTGTATATGGTTGAGATATGTGGCTCTGCCCTTCAGCTCCCTACGACACCCTCCAACATGCCCCAAGGGTTTAATAAAACTTTACTGAGCTGAATAATGAATTTATTTAAAATCATTCTTCATATAGAAAACCTCCATCTCCACAGCTTCGAGCACTGAGAGCAAATACTATATCTATGCGAACAGCTAGCTACCCTTAGGAAAGGACGGGCAGCTAAAGATGAGATTTACATGACAAGAGTTTTCTCTGCGTAACAGCTTCATAAGAGAGAAGGAGAAGAACCACACACACACACACATACACACTGCAGAGAAAACTGAAGGTCAGGCTTAATCTAGAGAGCGTAATTGGAAAGCAAGGTACATAATGGCCATCATCACCTCAGTCTGAATTAATGAACCTCAATTACTATCAGAGAGAGTGAGGGAGGGGTAGGAGGGGAAGGAGGGAGGACGATGGTGGGGGGGTAAGGGGTGTAGAATATGAAAAAGAGAGAGAGCAGGGAGAGGGAGGGAGAAAGTATGGGGCAATGAACAAAAAAAACTGCTTCGGAGAGGGAGAGAGTGAGTAAGGGAGGGGTAACGCATAAGAAATTGAGAGAGAGCTTGGGAGAGACAGAAAGGGAGGGGCAGGGACAGAGATTGCTGAATAGGAATGATAGGAGTAGCTGGAGGGGGGAGGGAGGGACAGCAGAGGGGAGAAAGGGTGAAAAGCAGTCAGTCAAGTGGAGGCGAAGAGCGCAAGAGACAAAGGCCACTTAGCATACGGGCCAGGGAGATGGAGGATGGTGATGTGGATAGATGACCAGTCTTTGTTAGTTGGAGAGACACAGTAAAAAGCATGGGGGCCCCTTTTTAGCTTGACTGCACTTCTGGTAATAGAGGGCTACTTAAACATGCATTATAGAAAGACTGGCTTTTCCCTCACTCACTCAGTCAAACCCTCTCTCTTCCACTCTAAAAGACGCGCATACACATACACAACGAATGCACGGCTGCATCAAAGATGATAGCGGGGAGCTACTTAAACATGCATTAAAAAAAGCGCTGCCTTTCTCTCTGGTGCCTTCTTAATGGAATTGTCTCCCTACATTTCACTCTCCCCCATCCCCCATCGCTTTGCCTTCTCGTTTTCGTTTGCTTCCCGACAAACGCAAATACAACAAATACACACTTGCATACACTTACTGTGCTGATGAGCTTGTCTACACAGTCCTGCGCCACACTGTGCACATGTGTGAGATGCTGTCGAAGGTGTGTGTGTGGGAGTTTAACCTGGCACAAAGGGCACTGGACAGTCTGAAAGAGTCGAGAGAAGAGAGAAGTGAGAAAAAAGGTTAAAAGCTGTTGAATTAGAGGGCTGAAAGATAGCACAGATGTGCATGTTTGTTTGTTTGTAGGGTTACACGAGAACTGCAGACAGTTTGAAATTCACATGGACATACTTAAATTATTAAAATATGTGTTGCTCACCTGCTGGTTCTCATTTTGCTGGTGTTTTCTGGGGCGTTTGGTTGAGTTCTCCATTTCCTCGCTTCCAGAGGATGGACGCTTGACTGAGGGCAATGACTCCCTCTTTTCTTGTTCCTCCTCCCTCGTTTCTTCTTCAAGTAAACATTCATAAGAACATGTAAATACACTTATATTTACTATGTATGTAAAATATTATCATGCTATCATTTGAGTTAACTATATTATGTTGTAGAATGTTGAAGCAGCCATACCCGTCTCCTCAGACATCTGCTTCGCCCCCATGTTACATGTGTCTTTGGTTGTGTCCAAAGGACCAGTGGTGGTCTCACTGAAAGTTTCCATGTCCTCACTGAGCTCTCCTGGGGACATGACAAATAATAATGTTACACAAACACTGCTTCATACAATATGTTCTCACAAACTATCAGGCTAATTGTAGTTTATATTATCCTCTACATAGCATCCTTCAAAAAGACCAATGTCTTTGAGCCACACTTCATTCTTCTTGCTTGCCTCCATACACTATTGATCAAGTATTGATTCTCCATTAGATTCTCCTCAGAGGTGGAGTAGAGGTAATATGGACTTACAACACATCAGTTCACCTCGATAAGTCTTAATCCGCACATGGACAAATCACAGGATACACTTAATTTACAAGTGAAGTGTTGAACTACTAATTTTGGATGTTTTGCCAGCAGTTCAGACTCTCCAGACGATGCAAATCCAGTGAAGAGGCTGCAGACTAGTGACGAGCCTCCACCTCCCCCATTCTTATCCTGGGGATTTGTATTGGTCCATTGATTAGCAGGTGCTAGTTAGCTGTTGTCAGGGGTTATTGGGGATATAACAAGGATGTGTATCGACAAATCAATTTTCTTGATCAATATCTCAGCAACGGCCATTACTCATTTTCTCTCTCTTTTCATCTTAATCCCCTGCCTGCTCGCTGACGTCAGCAAGCACATGCAACATGAAATCAAATACGGCCACAAGGTTCATGTTCTCACCTGTGACACCATCAGGGCTTTTCCTGATGGTAAAAATGGCTGCCAGCTCCTCTCCGCCCATTGGTTGCAGCTGTAGTAGCCCTTCCCTCTGCTGATGGGTTGGGGTTTGACTGTGTTTCAGTACTTGGAGTTTAGAAGAGGAGGAGTGGTTGCATAATAGACAATGGAACAGCCACGAACCTCCGTCAACCTCACCATCATACTGCTGCAGGAACTAAAAATAATGAGGTAGAAAGAAGTGAACTAAAATTATTATGGATGGTTTATATATCTAGTCTGATCATCAAGAATTGCTGAATACATTTTTGTGTCAAATGCTGCTTGCATGTCCAAAGAACAAAAGGTTATTATTGAGAGTGTACTGACTCGGTAAACCCGGACGCTGGCCTCGTGGTGTGAACTGAGGGAATGTCCTCGTAACTTGTCCAAACTGCTGGTCACGTAGTCACACAGGTTGCACCTCAGCTGAACAGGGTTGCCCTTAGGCAATAAGGGCGGCCCCCTCCTGACCCCTGTCCCCACCCTCCTGGAGGTGAGCAGCAAGCTGGTACCGGGTGCGGTGTCTGTCAGTCTGGCAGTGCAAGGAGAAGTTAGCCCTCAGCGGGGTGGTGTAGCCGCACAGCCTGCAGTGGCAGCCACCAGCGACCAGGGAGCACCACTCAGACTGGGGCAGAGAACGAGGGGCGTTCAGGTGCTGCTCCACAGACTCTATGCTGTCGGACGAAAAGCAGGAGCAGACAAGGCATTGAAACACACCCTGGGAGAGGGGTTCGGTGGGGGACAGAGATGGGGCTGGAGGGGGAGAGGGAGAAGGGGAGGGAGAAGGAGTCAGTGTAGACCCAAGGGTGACTGGCTGTTCTGTGACTTGTTGACTGGTCAGCCGCATGTTCAAGGAGATCTCGGCACCTGAAACAGAGAGTAACCCTGTAAGAATTTTCAAATTTTTCAGATTTTTATGTTGGATTACAGCGAGATGCATTACTCACCTGTGTTTTGTAGGTGTTTCAGCTGCGGGGCAAGACTCCTGCAGTGAGACAGATAGTAACCTCTCTGGAGCCGGAGCATGTTATGTGTGTGTTTCTCGCTGGTGGTGTGTATGCGCAGGTTGCGGGCAATGCTGGTCTCATAGTCGCACACATCACACCGCCACCGCTTACCATGAGAGTGAGAGTGTGCAGGTGGTGTGAGCTTGGCGGGTTGGGTAGTAGGCGTGGGGATAGAGAGTGGGGGCTTGTACACGGGCTCATCCACTGTGTGACCGTTGGAGGAGCTGCTATTGTTGGTAATGTGAGAGGTGTGCATGTGACCATTCGAGTGTCCCCCATTTTGAACGTTATTAAGGTGTTTATCCGACTGCATGTGTATGCTGAGGTTGCCTTTTGATGAGGTAGCATAGTCACACACCTCACAGCGGTAGGGCTTGTAGCCACAGGCGTAGGTTTCACCACGGGCCAAGCGAGGATGGGGTTTCCCCGAACTGCAATACCCACACACACCTCGTGTTGCGCCGCCACACACACACTTTCCCCCGGAGGCGCCACACACACAGTGGCCTCCAGTCTCTGGATGTTTCTCTTTCATGTGGACTTGCAGTGTATGCTGAGACTTGTAGTGCCAGTTACACTTGGGGCATTTCAGTGTCTTGCAGGAGTTGCGTGAGTGCATTATGGTCATGTGACTGGTCAGTGAATTAGGAGAGAGGTCTTGGTTGAGGTTTTTAAGGACAGCTTCTTTCTGTTCTTCTTCTTTGTCTCTCTCGTCATCCACCTCTGTGTCTAGCTGGCTGTCATTTGGTTCTGGAGCTTTGGCACCATCTCCATTGGAAATGGAAGAGTGAGGAACCCCTGCCGGCCCATCATCCTCAGCAGGTGTACTGGCAGGTTCCATACCTGCCAGCGGAAAAGCCAGAGTAGACTGCTGGGACTTAAAGCTCTGAGGAAACCCAGAAATCCAGCCCTGATCTCCCTTAATGTCTTTTACCTCTGTCTCGCTCAGCAGGGCAGAAGAGGAGGACGGACAAGTGAAGTGCTTTGGAGAGGTGGAAAGAAAAGGGGAGGGCTTTGGAGAGGTGGAAGGAGTGGGGGAGGGCTTTGGAGAGGCGGCTGTTTTGCTGTCGAGTGTGCCACTGGCCTTTGCAGTGCTGGAAGAAGAGCTGTGCTGGCTCTGTTGAGGTAATAAAGAACATTTGGATTTGGTTTGGCTTTGGTTTGAGATGGCCTCCTCCTCTTCCTTCTCCTCCTCTCCGCCTCTGCTGCTAAGGGCTGCTGGGAGGCCCCCTGTAACTGACGCCTCTCCCACACCTACACGCACCTCCCCTTCTTCCTTCCTTTGCCCTGACAAATATCCCTCCCCGAAGTCTTCCTTCATCCCCTGCTTTTGACACACTCCATTCTCCTGTGAACATCGGCCTCCTTCTTCATGCTCACCTCCCTGGGTCTCTTCTCGAGCCTGGGACCCCTCTGCGCCCTCCTCCTCCTGCTGTGGCAGGGTCAGGGGCTCTTTGGCAGGGGCCATGGCTGAGGTATGAGAGGATGACCCCTGCTCCGGAATGACCGCTAGGGTCAGGAGAGGAAGAGATAAAGCCTGGGGACTGAGGTCAGCATCTCTTTCCTCTCCTCCCCCTCCATCCCCTCCTCCTCCCTCACCGCTGTCCATACCAGAGGCTACAGCTGCCACGCATTACTACCCCACCTGTGTTTCAGATACAGAGAACAAGAAGAGGAGAGGAGGAGAGTCAGAGACAGAAGGAAAGTGAAGGGAAAGAGAGGAGAAAATGAAATACATGAGTCATGTAAATAATATTGCATAACAGTGGAAGCCATTGATTACAGTCCCTGGATAGCATCTGTTCAATACTGCCTTCACAGTGCGCAATACAGAGGCTGGTTACTCAGGGGTTAGCGTTAGCCCTTAATGGGAAAATCAATAGCATGAGCGCTAAACTAGGTAGAGGAATGCGGGTAAAGGCTACACAGGAGGTCTATAATATTCCTCAGGGGATAGGATTAAATAAAGAACTGAATGCTTCTGAGCTAAAGGGCTTCCACTAAATTGCCACACTTAGATAAAAGCGGATAAAAGAACAGTTTTTAAAGCCAGTGTATCACTCAGTGTGCATCGGTACAGACATATTATGAGAGGAAACAGGATCTCTGTTTAGCACGAGCCATTTTATAGCACGCAGTGCAAACACAGGGGGTGGTCACAATGTAATAAACACCTGTATAATCTAATTTACTCCAAAATACAACAAATACTTGTCAGATTATACCATTTTTGTTATGATTTCAGACAGATGTTGATTAAAGGCTGGTAACTTTTGAAGCAGTATTTAGTGGCCTTGCAGTTCAGTGTATTATATTTCTCCTCTTAGTGTGTATGTATAAGACTGTGGGCACTTCCTGTAAGTCTTTGCTTGCACACGATAAATACACCCATTCATAAACACTGAAGCAATGATATGCAGATTACAATAATAAATCCCATTTTGTATTAAACTGAAACTTCCTATATCATGCACTTTGAGTCAATACAGCTGCTGTGATTAATCGATTAGTTGTCAACTATTAAAATAATTGCCAAAAAATTTGATTTCGATTAATAGGTTGTAATAATTTTTCAAGAGAAAAAAGTCTACAGTCTCTGATTCCAGCTTCTTAATGTGAGTATTTTCTGGTTTCTTTCTTCCTCTATGTCAGTAAATTGAATATCTTTGGGTTGTGGCAAAACAAGACAATTGAGGATGTCATTTTGGGCTTTAAGGAGGACTGATCGACATTTTTCACCATTTTCTGACTTTGTAAAGACCAAACAACTATTGATTAATCAAGAAAATAATCAGCAGTGAAAGTAATCCTTAGTTGCAGCCCCAATAGTCAATGATGGTGGAGTGTTTAAAGACCAACAATTTCAAGCAATGTTTAAATTAATCTCTATTTCAAGACTGGAATTTTAAATTTAATTAAACTAGGAATGAGCTATGGCATTTGAACATACAATAATGACCATAAACATTAAAGTTCATCATTAAAATTGCCAAAAAATTAATCAGTGAGGTTTTACAAATAATCTTAATCACCAGCATAATCATGCATCACTAGAGAGATTTACTAAAAAATGAATCGGGCCTCTCCTCCTCTTCGGTTTCTTACTGACAGATGGATGCCAGATGAGGCAGATACATCTCTCTCACTGTGTGTGTGTGTGTGTGTGTGTCCGTCCCACAATCTCATTACTGACCTTTTTTAATCAAAGAGAGACCTTAATGTACCCTTTCACCTTCTCCTTCAACCAACCAACCCCCTCCTCCTCCTCCTCCTCCTCCTCCTCCTGCTGCTTAAACACTCTCCCTCTCCCCCTGTAGCCACCCCCCTCTCCCTTCTCTGCACCTTAAAGATATATGGCTCATATCGGCACTCTGATAGTGCTTTAATGTACTGTGTTTATGTCACAGGCCACAGACCCTTGCCCACTGCAGCTGTCCACTGTCCCGCCGGAGAGCGCTGAGGGCCTGAGCCTGCCTGCCAGCAGCTGAGAACAGTCTCTAATCTGATAAAGATTTTCATTTACACTGCAATCAATAACCCGGGTCTATCGGCAATGTAACTATTTATACAAACATTCCTGGCTCTCTATCGATCACAAGTGCGGGAAACCATCATTTAACAACGTGTGTGTACATCTATGTGTGTGTGTTAATGGGAGTGAATCCTGTTGTGCACTGCAAACTGATTCTGATCATGTCAATTAGGCACTCACACACAAAACACCTAAAAATTACATTTAATAAATGAAAATATGAATGCACATGGCATATGTTATTAGGGGTGCATGGTACAGGTTTTGCAACATAAAGCAATGGCCAAACCAACTAAAAGTGTGCCCTCTGAATCTCTTAGGCTGGTGTGTGTGTGCGTGTGCGTGTGCGTGTGTCTGTGCGTGTATGAGAGAGAAAGGAGAGACAGGGGTGTGAAGGGGAGAGAGAAAGACACACAGAGAAGAGTTGTGTGTGGCTATACTTTAGGAAAATGCATTTTGTTTGTCTTTGTAGGACCTGGACAAATACAGTTGGACATGGACAAACACTGTTTTGCGTGAGGACCCCGCACACAGCCTACACCAAGGTAATAGCACTAAGCTGTATTTTGCATCATTCTGGGAAGCACACTAGCGGGGCTGTTGAGAATACCGGACGGGCAGTGAAGTTCACTCCCCGTCTCTGTCTGTGTTGTCAAGCCACTGACCAACACTCCAGCCTCCAGACTACTTGAGCCTTTGTTTACAGTGGACCGCACCGTACCACACTCCGATTCAGCCTAACCAAAGAGTGATCGCGTTCAGTATCCAGTAACAGGTGACTCAATGCACAAGCAGATCAACAAAAGCTCGATTTGTGTGGTTTACAGGCTGCACTAACCAAACACCCCCTTCCTCCCCACCGCCTGGGGTTCGCTTCCTCCCGTCCCTTTAATATCGTAAACAAATGGCAGACTTACATTTCTGCAGCGGCTCTGGTACAAAGCTCCGTACGCTGAATGTGTAGTAGTCCAGAAAACAATCGTATAGAGAGCCCACTCATTCCTTATGAATGATCCTCTGCGTTTTTACGGAGCCAGGAGGAAAGGAAAAAAATGGGGAGAGGGAGAGAGAGCAGCGGGGTCCAAGTTGTTACCAAACAACAGTGTAATTAAAGCTACATATAGGCTGTAGTAAACAGAAGATGGGGGACGGAGGGGTTTGTGCGAGCTCCAGAGGTAGAATGAGTTCTGATCACTGTGGGGGAAAAACACTTGGCTCTTTATTCCTGCTAATTAGTTTCCTTCAAAAAATGGCTGAGATTACGCCCAGTGCGCATGTGCGTAATTGCGCAGACACCGCTAATTAGCCCGTTTGGATCAATAGGATTCCGCGAGAGAGAGAGAAAAGGAGAGAAGGGGAGGGAGGGGGAGAGGCTACAGGGGACGCATAGAGAGGACAAGGGGAGAGGAAAATATTAAAAAGTGCGAGAAATTACTGCTGAAACGTTTCATTTTAATACAAATACAACAATGTCGCCGAAAAAAATCCAGTAATATATTTTACATGCATGTGAAACCAAATCCCAGCTGATCTAAAAAATGTATAAAGAAATTAATATCGCAGAAAAATCTCAGTTAAGACATGATAAAATACCACGAATTACAGTAAAGTCAAATAAAGTCAATATTGACAAAAACAACCACAATGGGCTTTTTACATAAATATAATGATGCCAGAAAATGTGCCACAAAATGCGACACTGTCACCGTGATTCACTATTGAGGACTACAAGCACACTGCCAGGCCCTGGAGGATTATTTTACCAATATATTGATATTTTGTTTGACATAAAACAAACATCAGCCGCTTAAATGTATACATTATGTCCTAAACTTAAATCGCATTATTTTATGCAATATTTAAATTCCTGTGTGATAGCCCACCTGCTTTGGAAAAGTTATATCTTGTAATAAACGCAAGGTTTTAACAGGCACAGAGGCGATTCATGTGTAACAAAGAGATTCAAAAATAAATGCTTAAAACAAAAGGCAAAATAAGACTCGTCTGAATATGCGTGAATATGAAATGAGACATTGCACCTTTTGATTGTTTCTGGACTGACGCTGCAGGTCTGGGTTTCGGGCACTGCTTTGCAGGGTAATTTTCTCATTTTAGAAAACAAAAAATATATATACTTGAGCCTTAATTGATGTGTCCACTTCTGTGTTTGTCATCACAGGAGACCTTTAGGGTTTTTTTTTCTGCTAAGGCCGTCCCATCCTCGCCACTCGGGTCTATTGTTATGATAATACTATTGTGAATTTCACGCTGGATGTGCAATCTGTCGATCGTCCATATTTTAGAAGGTGAAACTGCATTTATTTGTAAGATCAAATAGTATCCTTTTACTTTATTAGGCTTTGATTGTCAAATCTCACCTTGTCCTAATTGTATGAATATAAATTTGGAAAGGTGTGAAATGTTAACAGTTAAAAGTCCCTATGGAGGAAAATGTAGGAATATTCCAGTGTTGCCACAGAATATAAAAAGGCTATAGCATTAACTGCAGTACTATCAGCTCACTGTTGCGTGAAACAACCGCACATACAAGGCCATATCGCAATCGTAGGCTACATGAATATTAATAATGATATTTCGCTGTGTTGGTTTTGAGAGCACTGACATTTTGATTTTGGTTTGTCTTGGCTTGGTTTGATTATTTTCTTGCATTTGTGCAACTATACACATGTAAAGAGTCGGTGCATTGGCCAATTAGTAAAGAGCCAAATGATTCGCCCCTACGTTTGTAGAGCATCCAATAATTATTTTACGATTTGAAAACGTTTAAAGTGATTGTCTGTCTGGCACATGCCAGCAAGCAAATATTGCAGGTTATCACAAACATAAATCAGAGACTGTTCTGTTGTCTTTATGTCTACATGGAGATTTTCTGTTGTTGTTATGGCTGCAGTGAGAACGGTGACAATTTAATGTCGTTTTATGAGCAAAAGACAATGACAGTGAATGGTGATATAATTTTAAGGCTGGTCCATATCGGTGTGTGTGTGTGTGTGTGTGTGTGTGTGTGTGTGTGTGTGTGTGTGTGTGTGTGACAGAGATAACTATTTATCTGCAAGGTGCATCACTGTGTTATGGGTTTGAATAACAAGAAAAATGTTAAAATCATAATTGAAGCTAAAGCAGTATGGGGATCTGCTGTTTATTTATTCATCCGTATATGTACTCATATTATTGCATATATTTTAATGCTGTAGTGTATTTATAACACATCAAATCTGTGCTTTGAGAATAATCTGCACACACAGATGTGATGTCAGGGAAAAACATTTTTTTAAAGATTTGATTCTGATATATATTATTATGTATCTTATTTGAATTTCATCACTACCAGATTACCTTAGAATTTACACTATAGTGCTGTGACACGATAATAAAATGCTTTCAGATCATCCTTCATATTATTTGCACCACTGCACCTTGATGTAAATTTCTATTCGTGTTTGCAATTACATTTTTTGGCCCCATTTAAAACAATAAAAAAGACAGATGAAGACACACACATTTGATTTCTACCTTCACGTGCGAGGAATGAGTCATACACTGTGTTTGTCGTTTACAATGAATATACACAGCAATACACAGTCCTCTCTGAAGCAGTCCTCACACAAAGTCACATTTTTACAAACTAGAATAAGATACAGTGGAATAATTCTCCTGATGTACGCCTTGAGAAAGTCCAGCACAGATATGAGAGGAGACGCTCCCCCTAACTGACACTGCGACTTCATTTCCGTAGTGATAAATATAGAATTCTAATATTTTACCGATATTAAAGCTCTCATGTGAATGTACATTTACATTCACAATTTACACACACACACACACACACACACCGTACTTTGCATACACACTCAAACATGCACCGGCCGTACTGTAAAACGCACCATGCCCTCAGGTGTATGCCAGAGGTTGTTGTTTTCACTGTAATATATAGTTAGCCCTTCCACCAATTTACCCTGTCAGTGCTAATGGGGCAATTAACCACCGTGATACCCCCCAGGCAGAGGGAGAGCCAAAAGCTCCCCAACTCCAAACTTGTCTTTATGACATTTATATGACAAAATGTGGGGGAAGCTGGGGACCCATCTGACACCTTGGAGGGTCCTTAATGTCACTCCCCCCCCCTGGCCCCCGCCCCTTTCTGCCCCAGGGTATGGCACTGAGCAGGAAGTGTAATACATCATGTACAGGAGAGGCCTCGTCCAGAGGGGAGAAAACTTTGTCCTCTGTGTCCAAAGCTTCAATGGGGCAACTCTGATTTACACACTGTGTCCACTTTGATTCTGAATGTAAACTGGCCTTTACAGTGAGACACACACACACACACACACACACACACACACACACACACAGTTCCAGCTAACACACTCCAACTTGACCTCTCCCTTTATTTAAGCCTTTTTGGTGTCTATAAGTCCCTCTATCTTTGTCTCCGCTCACATTCCCCCTGTCCTTCTTGCATCCCCAAGGAGGCAATAACCTCCCTAGCAAGTGCTTCCCCTTGAGCCGTTGTCATAGTAACTTGTGGACTGGTCGACATGACAACCCCACCATGGTCCAGAGATAGATGATAGGCCAGAAATGGGGAGGGAGAAGGCACATGGGGGATTTGCACCCCCTTTAATTTGGTTTGCCTGATTCTGATTCAAAATATTTTTTCTCGCTCTCTGTGAGGGTGAGGTTCGCTCAGCGTCAACCTGCTTTACATTTATACAGGTATTTACAATTACTGTCGGCCTCGGAGCAACACCGCTAAACTGGTAGGCTACCTGCCTTGCTCTGCAGCACCTGGATGGACGTGTAAAAAATTGTAGTTGTAAAAATATGAATGTATTTAATATTGTGCTGTTTTACTTTCAAATATTACTAAAACAGAGCTGAAAAAAATCCAAAGCAAATTATTATAAATGTTAAATTCAGAAAACCTTTATGTTTTTACACTCTGCCCTTTTTGGACATTAAATCATCTGTTATTTACTGTTATCAATGAAGTCTGTTGGAGGAAATGCAGATATCTGACAAACCAGGACTACAAAAATGAACCCCCGTCTTCTCAAGACTTCATTTTCTGTCCCAGCACAAATTTATTGTCATATTACGATTTAAACATGTTCACTATTACTACAGTTCTGTCTGACATTAATGGCTCCTTCTCAAATAAAATGCAAAAATTTGCCAGAACATTTACTGACGACATTCATGCAAGGGTGCAGGTTTTGTTTCAAAATTGGGGAGCATACATATGAAACAAGGGTTTGGGTCCTCAGCCAGAAAATATTGTGCATCTAACATTTAATTTCCTTCATTCTGGTGAATTTTCATGCACACATTTATTACTTTTCTGCATCAATTTATGATGTAAATGTGTTTTCTAATTTTTGTCCAAAAAAAAGGACTTTGTTACTGTCATGTTTTTGTTGAAAGGGACAAATGCACATGTCCTAAATATTCAGGGCAACATTTCCCCTGCTTCCCCCTGAAATTAGCTTACACGTGTAAAAGGCTCAGCAGTAGTTGGTAGCTGACCTCATAGATTCACAGAAATACATTTCACTTCATTTATAGCATCTTTAATTCATCACAACTGTCCAGTTTTTTCCTAATTGACCAGTGGGATTGTCCTTTAAGTGGAGGGTTCAGTGAGAAAAACTGTCCTCACTAAAGAAATCCTCAGTGGAATGATGAATCCCAACCAGCTCCAGGGGTCCTGCCCCTCAGCTGACCCTGATCTCTGACCTCCGTGTACAGGGTAGCAAACTAAAAGAGATACGTCCCATAAGGATCGATACGTACCTTTATCAATCAGGGCTATTAAATAAATATTATATTTGGAAATTATCATATATCTTCTAATTGTTGAATATTTACACATTTGAATTGATTGCAGTTACATCTTTGCACTACTTGATGGCTCTTATTTATTTTTATTTTTGTATTATCGCTTCTGTTTTATACTATCCTGTTGCACTGTCTGTATTGTGGGTCGACTCAGAGTGAAACGTTGTTTTGATTCTCTGTATGCCTGTACATAACTGTAGAATTGACAATAAAGCTTCATGAATCTTGAATATATCAAATATACTCATAAAACCTCAACAGAACAATATACATTAAGATCAGTTGAGCATTTTGAGATCCAAAATATAAAAACTAAATTAAGACAACTGAATGATAAATGCACAAATATTGAACCTCTCATCTTAGAGGCTTCATTATTCTGTTGGTGAAGAATTCCTTGGCTTTAAACCTTGCTCTCCGGAAACAGCAATATTAATATATACATATATTTAATTTTTAAATAGATATGTGTTATTTGCCAAAATTCAATAGGCTTAACAATTTAAATTCTGGAGAATTCCCCACCCCTTAATAAAACTGATAAAAGTCTGTCGATGAATCACAAAACATCTTAAGCTCAGAGATGATGTCAGATGTCCGTACCTGTTACCATCATGATAGACACCACTTTATAATCACAGCATTTGAAATGTCGGTCTTTGTTGTGTGTGTATATCAGGGAAAGGGTTTACTCAGGATGGCCTGCCTCTGTCACTTGTGACAAAGATCCCAAATCCTGTACAATCACTGCTGTCCTGGCAAGACAAAACTGTAAAAACTCAGGTGACCCCCACACATACATGTTCATAATCACAAAGCTAAGTGGTTTGGTTTTGTGCTTAATATTTTGTTTTCTCATTGTGCACTTTGATGAGGATTCATTCATGCCTCCTGTTTCTTTTTAGTTTGGGATATGTCTGATGTGTGTGCTTGTTTTGGTTTTTGTTGCCTCTGCCTTTTGACGGATGAATTTCTCCTCGGGGATCAATAAAGTGTATCGTCTCATTTCATCTCATCTCATCTCATCACCTCCGCTATGGCCTCCTGCAGGAGGACATTAATAACATTAATGTTAGATGTGGATGAGTGTGCCTACAGGTAGCCAATATTTAGATCCAATCATACTCAACCATAAGTAGAATGAAGAAATAGATGGATAGATAGAGAGACAGATAGAAAACTAGACAGACAGACAGACAGACAGACAGAGAGATGGACAGACAGAGAGATGGATAGGTGGGTGCAGGGGGCGGACAGAGGAGGGAGGAGGATTTCATTGTTATTCATTCCATTTCCAGTTCACATTAAATGGCTTTGCAACAAAACATGCAACAAAAAAACTGAGCAACAGCGCCCCTCGTTGTTCGGAGCCCGGAACTGAAAATATGCGAAGCAGAAAGAATATAGAGGGCTTCTCGGGCACCGTACATTCGCGGAAGTTGTCAAAACATTTAGCAAGAAAGAGTTGGCGATTTATGCAGCTAAAACTACAAGAAAGAGTGTTACATTAATTGCTACCATTCCTTTTTATTCCAGGACGTTCAGCATGGACGACGAATGGGAGGAGGAGGTACGAAATACTGTCAGCGTAGAAACGTTTACAGCAGAGCGGTGCAAACATTAGCTTCATGTGGCTAGCATGCTAGCTAACTCGTGTATGAGGGTCCTGGTAGGATTAAAAGGGTTAAATTACGGCTGGCTTAATTGCAGCATTATTATTGTGTTAACGTAAATCTTTCAGCACCGAGTTTACGGGACAAACTTCTTGCTATGTATTGGTTTTGGTTGTATTGTGTGTCAGTATTGGCTCCTTGACGCAAACGTGTGTGAGAAGTTATTCATTTCCAAACGTGATGATGTCCCTATTCTAGGTACATCGTGACATATTTGAATCAGTTTGTAAATGATACATATTTAAAGAAGGTTGGGATGCTTCCTTATAAATATCTACTTGTGAATAAAGTTAAGGAGGTGTCCTTCAAAATTATTCATTAATATTATTCTGCCAATGACTACATGCAGAAATACAAAAAAGACATTGACACAAACTGTAATGAACATTCTGAATCTGTTTTAAAACTTTTCTGGCATTGTTCTCACATCTGGAAGGACTTTTGCAGATTATCATGGACCATATCTTTAAAGACTTTTCATTATAATAGGAAAATATGTTTTGTTTGGACAAAACTTATTAACTTGGTAATGATTCTGGCAAAGTGTTTTATCCATAATGTGAGTTTAGCAGTAATAAACCACATATTGGTGTTTGTTCTGAAGGCTGTTGAACACCACATTAAACTGCTCTTTGATTCAACCAACAAAAAGGCTATTAAGACACTTGACAGCTTTATGTCTTATGATATCTTTGTGTAGTATTATGTCCCCTTGGCTCTCTGTTATTGTTATTGTTTCGTTCTCAACTGTATACTGAGTCCTTTTTACACTGTGTTGTTTAGTATAAGCAGTGATTTTTTAAAAAGTCACTAATTTTTTAGACCAGAAATATTGTGGAAGACCCCGAACAATAGAAAAAGTTAACTGTATTGTAACAACTTTTCTAAAAAATATCAAACTCATCTTTTATTTGTAGCGGGTGCTGTCGCTGGGCACATTTCTAACTTAAAACCTTTTTGTCTCTTTGCGTGTTTAGGAGCAGCTTGTTGTGGTGGAGCTCTCTGGTATAATCAACAATGACTTCCTATCCAAGTGTCGGGGAACATGCAAGATACTGGTGAGTGTCAGATATTAATGCATCGTGGTAAAGTAAGAGAGTAGGCACCATGCATGACAGAATAATCAGTGTACAGTATGTCTTTCACTGCAGCAGTCTCTAAATACATTTTTGTCCCTGTGCTCCAGGATATTGACAGCGAGAAGCCCATGATGCAGGTTGGACAATATGTGTTCGCAGGGGAATATGAAGGTAAGAATTAAAGCTGCAACAATTAATTGATTAATGAATTAGTTGTCAGCTATTAAATTTAAATTGATAAGCGATCAGTTTGAGTTATTATTAATATAAAATAACTTAAAAGTCTCCGATTCCAACTTCTTTAATGTGAATATTTTCTGGTGTCGTTACTCCTCCATGACAGTAAACGGAATATCTTTGAGATGTGGACAAAACAAGACATTTAAGGACATCATCTTGGGCTCTGGGAAAAACTGAATGACGTTTTTCACCATTGTCTGACATTTTAATGACCAAACAACTAATCAATTATGGAAAAAAATAATCAATAGATTAATCGACAATGAAAGTAATCGTTAGTTTCAGCCCGAGTAAAAATGAACCACAAAAAGGCATAGTCTTTTTGTAAAGCTTAACTGACTTGTGTCTGCTGTTAAAATAAATTGCACTCTCATTCTTTCCCTCTTTTAAAATATTATAATCATGTCTCTTGACATGACCTTCAAGGGTTCATTTTCTAACCTGAGAAGTTGTCACCACTGCCAGTGATTGGATTTTGTGGTTTCAGTAATGAATATTCAAAGCTGCCCCCCCAAAAGTCTCATAATTATAGAGTCAACAACATTATTACTCTATTGATTGCAATAGATTGTGTGAAAATACAGGCACACTAGGAGACTATTTTTCCAGCACAAAGGAGCCTCCATGAACTCGTAATAGATTTTATCATCAAAAAACCTGTACTTACTATCCTTCGATTTTCAAAGATGCTTTGGGAACTTGTGTGCTGTTTGAGGAGGGACCACCAAAAGGTAAGGTTCTACATACATTTTTCGTATATTTTCAATGTTTATTGGTGTGATTTTTTTTTTTTTCCCTCTTTCTTTTGTTAATTTTCCATTTTGATGCATGTCTGCAGGTAAAGCAGACAGTGTTCCAGAGCTCAAGTACATGTGCCACACCACGAAGAAACTGATGATGCAACGAATCTTCCTCGTTGAGAAAAAAGAAGGTGAAACCAGTACAGGTCAGCCAGAAAGTCTCCATTTTACAAAATCTGTTGTGATCTCTGTTTTTCTAATACAGTTAATATAACTTCTTTTTGTGACACATGTTTTTATACAGTGTTGCTTTTCAGGAGTAGATTGACCCAGCTCACTTTTGATATTATGCAGCTTTATAAAGAATCAACTTTTTTCACAAATTTGGGAAAAAACCTGAATATGACCTTTTGTGTTGTCCCAGCAGGAAGTGGTGATAGTCGTGAACAGGTGGCCACAACCTGTCAGTCCAATCAAGACGAAGATGACAACCAACAGGGAGAGTCAGGAGACGATATGGACAACACAGATTTGGATGGCTCGGCAGTGGGCTGAGATTGGAGGCTTTGCTATATTATGACCCAGTGTGGAGACACCAGCTTTTGTGAGGCTGTGAGGGACTCCATGTCTGAAACAGACAATTCAGAGACAGTTGGATTTTTACAGTGCGGCAATAACAAGGAGAAGACTTAGTTTTATTGTAAGTCTTGTGTCACAGTCCTCTCCCAGAATCATGTGCTGTCTCTTTTTCACTGTACCTCAAAATAAGTGAATTTAATATCTGATGTGAATCATAAATGCGGTGAAATGACACCTAAATGGAAAATACGCTTTTACAGCTACACATGTAAATCCGTTGCTTTCCCTCCACATGGGGGGGAGGGTCTTGGGAAAGGCTGTTGCAGAAATGTGGCCGGAGACCTCAGCTTAGCAGCAGGAAGTCCTGTCATTGTGTCGCTGTGATATAAACCAGCAGAAGGAGAGGAATCTGCTTGAGCTGCAAGATTATGGTAGAGATGTGCTCATTGTAGAATGAGCCACTTATACATTTTAAAAACTGAGAAGAGTACTTGACTTAAAAAGATGAAGTTATTATTCTTCTGATTTGTGATAAAGTAGTTTTATTAGCAGCACTTTGACTACTGATTTACTGTGTTAAAGCCAGCATCAATAAAGGCTTTTTATTTTTACATTAAATGAATTGGGTGCCCTAAAACTTTAATGCTTTATTTACATCTAAGGGTGTCTGCAGGTCCTTAAAAAGTCTTAAATTTTATAAATATTAGGCCTTAAAATGTATTTAATAGTCTTAAATTTTCATTTGTGGTGTCTTAATTGCCACAAACATTTTATCTAATTTAGCAATCTTTTAATTTATCTTTGTCAAAATGAGTCATGATCTTTGTGTGACTGAAAGTCCAAATATCTAATGTTAAAAATCTCTAAACGTACCACTGAACCAACTTTATACTTCCCCTTACCTGCTGGCAAAATGTAGATTAACCTAACTTGCCTTCCTCTGCACAGGACTGCATTTATAGGCTACTGCTTATCTTTATATTGCATATTTTTATTCTTATTCGATACTTTATTCTTATTCAATACTGCTATATTTGTCCAAAATCTGTCTTAAATTTAGTTAAGAATCACCTTGAAAGGTCTTAAAAAGCGTTACACTGAAGTGTCGATACCTGTAGACACCCTGTGTATTTAATTTATTTATGGAATGACTTATTGTGTTGTGTATTTGTTTTGTTGTATGAGTTCAGCCACAGAACATGTATGTGAATTGAGCTTTTTCCATGTAAACAAGAAGCGAAAGAGTACAGGTTTTGAGCAGCTGCTGTGCCATACACACAGTTGGGTTCGTTTTATGAATGAACGGAGTTTTGTTGACTTTGAGGACGTGGCGGTTCTCGGCCAATCCAATCACCGATGCTCCCTTTAAGTGGACCAATGAGCAGGCGACATCGCACTCGCCTTGTCGGCGCCTGATTGGCCGGCTGGCGATTTAGCACAGGAAGTGCATGGGTGTGTTTCCGAGGGGAGGGTCTTCAGCTACATCGACGAACTTCCCTGAAGACACCGGTGAGTTGTCTTGATTAATTGTGGTATAAAATACAAAAAACAACTAAAATGAGCGTGTTATATAGCTACTGTTTATAAAGACGCAATACGGACAATTATATAGCTGCTTTTTCACCTTCATTTAACGAGCGAAATTGCAGGTCAGCAGGTAAAACTAACGGTACGCTAGGTTAGCCAGACTAATGTTAGTCCCTTACCTTTGATTTTGGATGGTAACGGTGACTAACTGGAAGTAACGACAACAAGCTGTTGCTACTGACCCGTTATACAAAGAGGACGGCAAGGTTTGAGCTGTCGAGACGGTTTAATTGAGATGCAGATATACTGTCCTGTGTTACACGAAAGCAGCCTAAATAACGGTGAACATCTTATAGTTAGAGGAAAGTGAAATCCTGAAAAACATTGTTTTTTCCTTCAGAAGACCAAGTTAAATTTGCTTCTGTTATAATGACAATAACGTTACAGTCCCTCAGTAATATCTTGGGTAGCTAGGAGTTTCAAATTATTTTGTTGTGATTAAACATCGCCTTAAAACATCTTAAACATAGGCTTACCATAACATGACAACTTTTATGTAAGAAGGGTTTAAATGCAGGGCTTTAGTTGTAGCTGTGCCAGGTGTATTTAATGATAGAGTCCAGACTCAGGGTGTAAATTCATAAGCTGTTGCGCATATCAGTAATGCCTGTATTTTGAGCATTATGGAGCCGGTGGTAATACAGTACTTGGGATGTCAACTTCTGCATCATACCAGAAGTGGAGCAAACACTTTATTGCGTCAGCTAAAACAGATTAGCCACGCAGTCCACCTCTCATAGCTCAAGTATGTGCTGGCACTGAGTCATACTCCTCTAAACAGGCACAGAGTTGAGTTGCCCAGAGTTAAAAGCTGTTATTGGTACTTACAGAAAAGTACATGGTAAACTTAAAGAGGAGCGATGCACATGTTCTAAATGCATACATGTTATTCCTGTGGTCTAAAACAGTTCAAAAATATTTGTAAAAATGAACAACTCTCTCTCTCTCTCTCTCTCTCTCTCTCTCTCTCTCAGAATATAAAATCTTGAACTGCTTCATAGACAGTTAATTGGAAAATATGTTGTAGATCAGGCATGTTCAACAACCAGCTACAAAATATACTATATGTGGACTGCCACACAGTATTAGTTCAGTAAGCAAGTCAGTTTTGCATTTTTTTTCATTCCCCTCTCGATGGCAGGACTATCACGTAGCTTGTAGACGTGCACCACGTAGGAACTATGCAGACAAGCATTGCTATTCATGAACAGATGGAAACCAGCTAATGAACAGTTACCTAGCAGCAGATATTACCCGCTAGGTAGCAGACATAACCATAGCAATGAAGCATCAAGTTTCAGGACCAGTGAAATATGAATTTGTTGCATTTGTACATGAGTTTTTTTACTAACCCATATGATGCAGGAAGCAGCTTTCCCCCAGGTATTTTCAAATGATCTAATCTGGCTCCTGTTAAAAAAAGTCTGGACACCCCTGTTCTAGATGACACCGAGAGCACACAGAGGAATGTTCTGAGTACACATTAACGTTTTCTGTTTCTGCACCGACAACACTACAGTAGAAAAGAGCTCATTTGGCTATAAAAAGGAAAGCAAACATCTTGTGGGTCCACAAAATCAGGCTGCCATTCATTGTCATTCGAGCAGCTCTTGATTTATACCCTATGACATCACGAGTTTAAGACTTACTTCTCTGGTTTCTGGCTTTGAGAGAGAGTAGCTCATGTTCACAAATATTGATTAAACTGTCCAAGGCCATCCAAATAACGTAATGAAATTCCTAATTTAGGTGGTGTGTCCCTTTGACATAGGCATGCAATACAAAGGATGCAATATTTGAGCAGTAACGACAGCTTTTTGGTGACTCTTTTTTTAATCCTTTTCTCAGTAAGCGTATGCACATACGCAAGATGGAGCTGCGACCGCTTGTCATGTGCTTTGCTCTCTGCGTGGTTTATGCCACCAGCAAACCCACAGAGAAGAAGGACCGTATTCACCACGATGAACCCCTCAGCAACCGAGAGCACAATGATATGGACAACTTTGACTATGACCATGAAGCCTTTCTGGGACAAGAGGAGGCCAAGACCTTTGACCAGCTCACACCAGAGGAGAGCAAGGAGAGGCTCGGGTAAGAATACATGTCGGGGAGAGTGTGCAAATCTGTTCTAAAACATAGTGGAAATATATGAAGTCACTGTGGTAATGCCCTAGTTTCTCCTCAGGGAGCAGCGAAGTTCATCTAATGCTATACATCACTGGGTGGTATGAGGGAACAAGCTGATTGTTTGCCACATTTCTTTAATTTATCCACAGCATGTTGGTTGAACGTATAGATGAGGATAAGGACGGCTTTGTGACAGTTGACGAGATGAAAAGGTGGATCAAGCATGCTCAGAAGAGGTGGATCTATGATGATGTAGACCGACAGTGGAAAAGTCATGACCTCAATGGAGATGAAGTTGTGTCCTGGGAGGAGTACAAGAACGCCACATATGGATACATTCTTGGTACGGTTGCAGACAGTCTTCTTTTTATACAGTTGATGTACTATTTCCTGCGCACTGCATTGACACAGACGTAAATTTACTTAACCACACTTGCACACACTATACAAAGTTGTAACTTCTGACTTGCAGATGATCCCGACCCTGATGATGGCTTCAGCTACAGGCAGATGATGGATCGCGACGAGAGGAGATTCAAAATGGCCGACCAAGACCATGACTTGAAAGCCAACAAGGAGGAGTTTACAGCCTTCCTTCACCCTGAGGAATACGACCACATGAAAGACATTGTAGTGCTGGTAAGTGAGAAATGCACACGGGTGTTAAATGGTGACACTGACACTGTTTGTCATCCCCTCTCACTGCCCTGTGGTCTCTTTTCTTCCCACAGGAAACTATGGAAGACATCGACAAGAATGGAGATGGTTTAATAGATTTAGACGAGTACATAGGTGAGTTCTTATAGCCCACTGTTACAAAAGCATCATCACTCTGTATCATAACATTTGGGGTAATTATTGGAGGCAAACCAAAACAGACAGAGAGCACAAAGTTGAAAAGTATAAGAAACCCGTGAGTGGTTAATGTTTGAGGAACCAGTTTAAGGAAACTGCATGAAAAAGCCTGTTTGGTAATGTATTCAGCCACAGCACAAGCACTTTTACAAAGAAGTATTGCACCATCATCAACACCATCTTTCTGTCTTCTAGGTGACATGTACAACCAGGAGGGAGACGCCACTGAACCTGAGTGGGTGAAGACGGAGAGAGAACAGTTCACTGAATTCAGAGACAAAAACAAAGACGGAAAGATGGACAAGGAGGAGACCAGAGACTGGATCCTGCCCAGTGACTACGACCATGCTGAGGCCGAGGCCAAGCATCTGGTGTATGAGTCAGATTCAGATAAAGTACGTATGGATGACTTTGTAAATGATTTCAGATTTCATCAGAAATGCGTTGTTCTTAGGAAATTTACTTCCTCTCTCATTCACTGAGTATTAAGGGGGAAGCAGAACTGCATGTGTGACAGTAGTACGCAGAATTGAGTCTGTTTGAATGGATGGGCAAAAAAGGCTGTGAGAATTCATTATGGGCGGTAGAGTTGTTTGATATTGCAATGACAGTATAAGACTTAATGAAACACAGAAGCACAGACAATTTTTAAAGTCAGGACTTCGACAAATATTTAGCAGCTCACTCACATTTCCGTTATTTGAAGCACCCAGATGGTGCGGCTTGGACACATCATCAGTGATGAACTCGGGGTCGTAGATCATCAGACACCCTTACCTGGGTGGCACAGCCGGGGGTGATCAGTCCCTGTCTTGTGTCCAAGCAGCATGCTACATCATGGATCTGCCCTCTTGATCCACATCCACCTTGAGGCTTTTCCTGCAGCCTCACTGATGTTTCTGGTGGTGTTCTGCATTTGCTTCACAGTAAATGCCTTCAAGTGACACTTTATGTCTTCCTGTCAGGCGTGTATTGTAAACAACGTGATGTCAGCCAACAGTGACTTTTGTTTGTCAAAGACATTTTAAAGGAGGGTCTGATTTAAAGGTCCAGTGTGTGTCCAGGTTTTAGGGGCCTCTATTGATAGAAATGGAATATAATATCCATAACTATGTTTTCAGTAGTTTGTAATCACCTGAAAATAAGAATGGTGTTTTGTTACCTTAGAATGAGCCGTTTATATCAACATACACAGCAGGTCCTCTCCCACAGAGTCCACCATGTTGTTCTACAGTAGCCCAGAATGGACAAATCTAGATAGGCCCACCGAGTTCTCCTACATGCTTGGCACACAGGAGAAGTTTCAGCTCTGCAACCTCACGGCTAGATGCCACGTAATCCTACATACTGGACGTTTAATTGCATCTTTAGCAGAGCCTGATAAATGCAAGAGATACAGGCTTTCATCTCAGCCCTGTTTGTATTGTAGCCTTTTGGGATGTTTATTGTGTAATTAATATGAGATAATAGATTTTATTTATTGTTTGCAGTCAATGATGCAAGTGCAGATCATATAAGACATTAAATACCTACAGTAATGCATAACATGAACATGAAGTACCTCCATATCCTGGTAACAGTTTAAAAACAGTCTGTGTGGACTCACACAAATACAAGGCTTATCGTGTGTGTTACGCTTCCTCCATCAGGATGGCCGTCTGACCAAGGCTGAAATTGTGGATAAGTACGACCTGTTCGTGGGCAGCCAGGCGACGGACTTCGGAGAAGCTCTGACTCGACACGACGAGTTCTAGCACCCACCTGTCTCCAAAGACTCTGTGTGTTCATCTTGTGTACCACCTTACTCCTCCGACAGCAGGCGGAGTATTTCAGACAAGATAAACTCGCCTAATCCAACGCCACGGACAATAATTTATTTGATCTGTTGAATGTGTCCCATTGCACACACACTAACAACAACACACTAACAGTGTGACCTCATGCTCAGTTGTGTTTAAGATTGGGATATATATCGCCAGCCTTTGCTCTGCTTCCACACACTTCTCTTCCCTTTTGCAGGTCAGGCGAAGAACAAACAGTGTTAGATGACAATTTTTTCTTTCTTTGAAAGAATGATTTCATGAAATAGCCATGTTTTGTTATAAAACCAATATAGAACAAGTTTAGGTCTGCAGTACACAGTATATCTTTTATCTTTTTTCTTTCTGCAATGCACTGGACTGTGAAGAGTAAAGCTGATTCCTAGCCAGTAGAATTTGTTCTACTCCTCTGCCAATCATGTAATCGGGCCCAAACTGAAAAACGCGAGTTGCTGATTCACTTGTACTCTGTTTAAATATCTTTATTGATCATAATGCGGTTATGCTGGAGTGTAGGATGTTTGGACGATGAGTAAATATTAAATTCCAGTGGCGATGAAGACTATTTGTACTAGTGCAATACAGTATCATCAGTGGGTCTGCGCTGTGTTTGCTATACTGGTCCCCAAAGCATCCATGTCAACACAAGCTATGCGTCCTACATGAGGACGAGCTGCGTGTTAGTTGAAGGACTCAAGAATTTGCGATTTAGGGACTGATGGATGCTTTGTCCTCGAAGCTGCCTCCTTGCTTCTTTCACATCACCTCAATAGTGTGTTTGTGTGTGTGTGCGTGTGAATCAGTGTGTACATATATTACTTGTATTCTTGATGACTGATTTGCCCTTATTTGATGTCATGTTTTGTTGGATTCAGCTGAACTAATTTGTGTGCCAAGCAAAAAACTTTGTTCTGTTTTTGTAAGCAGTAAGAAAGCAAATGCTTTTTCCCTTCAAACACTCTCCCCTCCTGAATATGTTTGTTATGCTTGTATTATCACTACCACAGTTTATAACCACTGTTGAGAATTTTTATGGTATACTATAATGTATAATGTTTTTTTACAGGCTCACTGCAGCGACCACCCTTTCACTAGTGACTTTTCTGTAAATACGTTGTTGGTCTGCAAACAGAGCACTCTAACAATCAGGTCCAGTTTTTGTGATTGAGAAGAATGTCTCAATAAAAACAAATAAAATTGGAGCTCTTAGTTTGCCGCATTCTTTTGACTTGAAGCTCTAGTTTTCAGGTGTTTTTTAGTTGGCTCCTGCTATTTGGTCTTTGTTAATTTCACTCTGTAGCCAAGAAAGTGTTTAGAGAGGTTTTTGTCAAGTCACAGTTTTACTACTTTCCTATTTTTAAAATGATCTCATGAATTAAGTGGAAGTTGATTTTTTTTTCTCAGTGTTGTGTTATCATCCCTGTTCTTCACAGCTTTTTCCTTTTTAGGAAATGCTCTGTTTCCTGCTTTTCTCCAAGCTGTCGACCCACTGAACTCTGGGTTGTTGTTTCAGACCTTTTTTCTCTCATTCTTAGTTTCAGGAGAATCATTTGCCAACCCAGTCTCCTCCATAATAGATCAAATATTTGCCAGTTCAATCTAAAGACACTCAAAATATCAACAAAATAAATGCTCGTCCATTGTCTAGGTATGTCCCTGCTATCCTGTATATCAAGCAACAGAAGCTTGGAGAAGCTTTATTGTCCTACGCACAACTCAGCAAATATGTCAAACACACTTTATCTCATTTTTTAAATTTACCCAAATCAGGTCTGATTAACATACTTTTTTTTTTTTTTTTAGCAGTTTTTCCTTTTCAGTTGGATATTTAGGAGCTTCAGGAAATTATTTAAACTCATCAAACTTACTCACCACCAAAACAGATCTGGAAATATTTGATCATCTGAACACAAGCCATCCTGCCTTTATTCTAGAGACGCATCTCTCTGTCTTTATATTGTATCTACATATGTAAAGGTGTTAGCAGAAGTGAGTTAATCTGCAGAATGTGAAAGGCTACATTTGTCTTAACAGATCTAATTAAATAACAAGGTAACAGATTGCTAATTGGACAAGCATATTTACATGCTGTCACGTGCTGTAGCTGTAGCCTACTCTGTCTATCTAGCTATCTATCGCTGGTTCGCAAATGTTATGTTAGCATGCTAGCATGCTAAGCCAAGATGGCAAACATCATAAACATACATCTGCCAAACATCAGCGTGTTAGCATTGTCATTGTGTGCATGTTAGCATTTTCACATTAGCATTTAGCTCAGAGCTCCACTGTGTCCTAGCCCCAGTTTATGCTTCTCAGCTATTAGTGTCACATTCAAGTCACAGATCAAAGTTTCTAGCATGAGGGTTGCTAACCTTTACCATCAGAAGAGCGATTTTTTGCAGAAAATTGATAAAATATGTCAGGAGCCATAAATCATATTTGAACCTTATGATAAAGGTAACAAAGCACACTACAAATTGGTCTAAATGAGCATTCATTCATATGTTTCAGCACAAGGTGGCTACTTTGCAGAGGGCTATTTATGATTATTTCGTACTTTAACTTTGCAGCAATAGCCCCTTTCCCACCAGCATTTCCAGGAACATTTATTTCCAGGAATTCATTTACCTGGGTAAAAGAATTCCTGGTAATCTGTGTGGTTTGCGTTTCCGCCGCACCTCAAAGTTAGGAGAATTTATTCAAATCAGTAGTACAGCGGTCGGACCTTCTGAGACTGTTGTGGTCCTTCAGCTTGTTATAGTCTTGCTTAAGTTTCTTCAACTTTTCATGGCTTTGTTTCGGCATGTGCCCTATATTTAGCTCTCCAGCTTGTCGGCTATTCTTCCATAGACTCAGTGGTTTCGAGTCACAGACTCAAAGTCCTGCTGAATTTCTTCCTCGGCAAATATGCTCAAACGAGCCTGGACCTCGGCGTCCATCCACTTCTCGTAGCTTCTCTTCTTTTGCTCCATTTTCCAAATGATCAAAACACAAAGGAAGTGAAGCTTGTAGAAATGAAATAAAGTTTGCAGCCACACTGGCATGGAAGCGCAGAATGCTGCAAGTGTGTATTCTTCCAGTCAGCATTCTTCAGCACACAGCCTCATCCCTCAAGAATTCCAGGGAACCTGAAAAGTCCTACCCCCCTACTAGGTACTTTGTTTCAAGGAAAGTTTGGGGTTGAGGGAAAGTTTTTCCCCCGAGTAATAAAACTGAGGCATCATGCAGAGTAGGTTAACAATACAATTAATAAAATAATTACACTATGTGAGAACATCTAGTCGTACTCTGCGGCTATTCAAAGAATAAATGTGATGACAAAGAAGTGCAGCAGTTTTTTATTTCATGTGGACTTACCTTTAAAAAACGCATACACACAGAATCTCATTACAATTTGTAAACATTCACAATATAGACAATATATTTGATTCATTATTGATTAATTCAGGCTGTTCTACTTGTACTGACCTGCCATGAATGAGTATGTTGTATCCTTGATTATTTATATGGAAAAGTTTGTCTTAAAATAGTTCTTTTAACTCTACATTTTGCATTCAGGATCACTCAGTCCTGTCCTCTAGGCTAACTATATGGTATCAGTGAAACAGTAGTAGTATCAGTGTTTGTTAAATGTCTATGTTTACGTATAAGGTGTGTGAACATACAATGTCTTCTTTAATGTGGCCCATGTGCTGTGTATCTTGTGTGTGTATTCTGTCCTCTTCCTTGTCTTAGGAAGTACCTACAACACAGCAGAGCCACACTTTAGTGTTTCTTTCTTGCTCGCTGACATGTCTGCGGTCTTCACCTTACCTCTTCCATTCTCTGTCGTCCACCCAGTCAATCTCAGTTCCCACAATATTATAGTGACATCACTTACTAAATGTGATGAAAATAGGATTACAACGAGCCATCACTCTCAGCAGCTCCTCTTCGTCTGGCTCTAACTCATCATCATCATCGTCCACACTGTTCTTGTCTGCATCTTCATCTCCCAGAAAACCGTCATCGTCCACCTCCCCGCGGCTTCCCTGTGTGTTGCCCGAGTTTGTCGAGGGCCTCCTGTCCTGAGACGGACTGCCAGCATCCGCAGCCTCACCTGGGTGCTCTGATGGCTCTGTTTGGTCCAGTGATGTGCAGGGTCCGTCTGCCTCTGTTGTTAGAGTCATAGATGTTCGCTCTGGTGTTACCGGAGGTGTGTCAGTATCTACATGTACAAGCTTTGCTTTCAAAGGTGCGTGCTCTGGGGTGGGTGGGGGCGTGCCAGTCTGCTTGGTGAGGGGTGAGGAGAGTAAAGGTGAATATGGAGGTGTCTTCACACGAGGTTTGCAGAAAGGTTTGTCTATTTCTGCTGAAGCAATTCGGGTGTGACTGCATGGAATACTGGATTGAGAGGAGGGGCTGGTGACGGGGTCGGCTGGGTCATCGTTGGTGGTTGTTTGTGAATCAGGACGGGTGTGTGGTGGAGTGCTAGTGGCATCAGGGGTTGCAGGGCTAGGACTGGTGTTAGGTTGTGCTTCAGTAGGGTTGAGGGATGTATCAGTTGGTGTGCCAGGGGTTTCTTCAGATGGAGCAGCATCTTTAGCATCATGTGTGGGGCTTTCATCCACAGCGGCTGGTTGAAAGTTGGGTGAACTAGAGGGGCTTTTGGTTGGTGTGGAAACATCATTGTTGAAGAGTGGAGTTTCAGTGGGAATGGAGCTGGTGTTGGGTGGAGCGAGTCCTCGACAGGAGGGGAGGTCTTGTTGGGTGTAGTTCCCAGGATTGTCTGGGAAGCTGAAGGAAGGATTGCAGGTTCCATATTCCTCATCGTTGTATGCTGCTTCCTCTGTGTGCGGCATGCCGCTACGGTGACTCGCCTGGAGAGTAAAGACCATGGGCAAAATATAAACCAATATTGTATCGCAAACAAATGATCCTGCCTCAGTGCGACGGGTGTAAATTGACAGGCCCTCTAACAATCAGGCAGTCTAACCTTTAGTTGGTGGGAGTGGGTGTAGGAAAGGGACAGGAAACAGGACAAGGATGGATATTAGTTTCAATAGTAGATAAATAACTCACCAGTTGGAACCACCGTAAGCTCTGTTGGAGTACAGGCAGGAAAGAATATTTCAGAAACTCAAACTCGCTGATCGACACATCTTGGTAAATATAAATCTACATTATAGAGATTAAGGATCTCACCACATTGGGGTGTTTGCCCTGTGCCACACAGCCTCTCTGCAGTGGGTCCCTCTTCCCCCTGTGTTTCTTCTTCAGCCACATCACCGCAGACAGGATACATCCCAGGACAGTCATGAACACCATGCTCAGAAACATTGCTTTTCCCATTGTGCAGCTTATGGGACGGTCATCTCCCAGTGGACTGATAGGGACTGCAGTTTACACAGAGACATTAAGATACATTGTTTTGGACTGTCGGCCCATCAGCGATCAGCAGTGAATACCTGTGCGTAAGAGTGTGTCCTTACTTGATTGTCCTTCAGATAAAACCTCCACCACTACAGTAGCAAAGGTGGCATCACCCGACTCCTGGTCAATTGCCGTTACCTGCAGATATTTTGACTTTTTATTACATCATCGTCATCTTATTTATGTCTGTAAATGCAAAAGGGTCGTACAAGAGATGTCGCAGTTTGTAAAATATTCTGAAAGATGAGGTTTCAGTTGTTGCAACTGTGACATTCAATATCAGTTCAGTCAAGAAGTTCAGGGACATGCTGGTTGATTTAAATGTTTTCCAACTGGGTTGAAGGCGCTGTGTACAACATTCAAAACGGTAATATAGCAGCCAACAATCATTTGCTGTGTAAAGATACAGTGGAGAGATGGCGTCCTGACCAGAGAGTGAAGTCACACTCCGACTGTGTGTACTGTAATCCGAGCTTCTCTGTTTATTGTTTTGGTAGGCTGTCCGATGGCATGTGCATGTTAGTGTAACACATTCTCACTCCGACCTCGTCACATATTGGCATTTGGTCATGGACTTTCCACGTCCACATACGACGGGCAAGGTACCCTGGGTGCGTTGATTGTTGTTGTTCTGGAACACCATGTCAAGTTCTCTTCTTTAAAGATACTCTTTCATTTTCAAAGGAAATTTAATGTTTACATAGTCTCTTTTAAAATAAATGCACTTTGTTGGAACAACGCTGTGAATTGACTTTTTTTTTTCCTTCAAAACAAAAACACGTGGTTAGGTTTACGGAAAAGGAACAGGGCTTTAGAATCTAATGGAATGCACCGTTCTTTAGAGTGAAAGTCAGTGTTTGTTGGTCCCATCCACCACCCCTCTTGTCGCCTTAACTTTTGTCCTTGTCCCCCCGCGTTTCCTCCTGACACTGCCAGGCGATATTAAACAATTACAGCAACTTGCCGCATATCATGCCGAATTTAAACAACCCCTTTTTTGTTGATTTCTGATGCTGCAAGTCAGAGCTTTGGATTTCAACGACTTCGAAGTGAGACCTGCTGGCTCGTTGGTGTATGTGAGCCTGTGTGTGTATCCCACTGGCTAGGTTTGCATTGCTCTGCACTGCACCCATACAGTGGTTACCACTGACAACATCGTTCCAACCCACGGCATTGTCACAGAAACGTAGCGCCCACCCTTCGGTCCCCCCACTCCAGGTTAACACCATTAGTTCTGTCAGCACTGTTGCCATAGTTAACATTGTTTGTGCTATTAGCACTGTCACCCCCCTCTATGTTGAGAACCATGTGCAGAGAACCTGAATTAAACTCTGAATCATATACATGCTCTGAATATCGTTAACAGCCTTTAATTTTTGTATACTTTACACCACTGCTGATCATTTTCCAAATCAGATCACAGTTTTAAATGAATTTCCAACCTTTCAGGCGCTTCTACTTGGATGGAAACAGTGAAAATAACTTAAAAGCGTCCTTTGTTGATTGGTTTTCTTATTGCGTTTGTTTAAAAAGAAACTTCTACACAAACAATACTTCATAGTTATGTTGTCATGCATGCCAAAAATGTATTACTACTTCTGAGCTGTTCCATTTTTTGCTCTTACCATGACATGCTGTCAGCCTTATGATAGACTCACTATCTCAATTGGCTTTCAAGCAAACTAGGGGATCTATCTAAACACTTTTGGCATTTAAAGGAAAAAGGATGCCAAATGTAAGCCAACATAATGTTAACTTTTGTGAATTTTTGGATACAAGTTGTGGTGGCCTAAAATTTAAAGAATCACTAGTCCTTTCAATTGAGTCAAATAAAAAAATTAAAACGATAGCACCAGGTTTTTACTGAGACTTACCTCCAGAACATGTTTCTGTTTTGGTTTGAGCTGATTGGTCCTGGCGATCAGAAGCCCGTCCTGTGTGATCTGGTAGATGTCTGTGTGATTGGATGTAGGACTGAAGGTGAAGTGGATCAGGGGATTGAAACCCTGTCAGTTTGTGGAGAAAAGGGAGGTGATAGGTGACCATATAAATCAAACAGAGCTGCTTTGACCGTTTTTGTACTGTGTGTAGTGTTGCAGTGTTGTAGCGTAGTGCATACATGGTTAAAGTCTTGATCTTGCACATGTAACATCAGCGCTTTGCTCCCATATGTATTGACCAGAGAGGCAGGGCTCTTTCCAGCAGTTACAAAGCCTTGATATTCAGCCCTGTCGAACTCTGGATAAAAATGGTTCACTGCCAGAATTCGGACCAACACTGTAGCAACAGAATACTTCCTGGGGTCGTCGTCCTGATATGCCTGGGTGCAAGACACAGAGAGACACAAAAACAGACCAGTGAGATTGATATTAGGCGTGAGAAAGTGTGTGGAGTGGATGTCGAGAACACTGAGTCTTACCATGACCTGTAGATGCAGCTCTGGAGTTGCGAGTTTGTCTCCAACCCCCTGAATAAGTTTCATCTCCCCTGTCTCTCTGTCCATCACGAAATGCCCATCATCGTCACCTAGCATGAACACAAAGACAGTTACAGATGTGCACATGAAAGCACAGCACATTTCAAATGTGAAGTTGCGTTGGTGTGTGCGGCACCTGAGAGAATGGTGTAACTGAGTGGAGAGCTGAGTCCTTTGTCTCCATCCACTGCATGAATGGGACCAGGGGAGAAGTCAAGCACAATGTCCTGCAACATGACACACATTGGTTGGTCCTAAACCTTGAATAGGACCTAACTATATGTTGAGTTTAGCATGATCAAGTCAGCGGATGTTATATGGACATAATTAATGGACAGTGCTGTTGTTGTTGTTGTTGTTGTATAACAGCAGTAATATGTGCGTGGTGTGACTGAGGGAGGGTTTAGCAGCTGACCTCTTCCCCCTCTGTGACATTGACTGTGTACACTGGGCTGGTGCAGATGTGACTGGTCTCATCCTGGAAAAGCAGCGTGCAGGGCAGGAACTGTGGGTACTGGTCATCTCCATCCAGAACAGTGATGGTGATGTTGGTGCTGGTATTGAAGTGCTCAGCAGTGCTCATTTCCTGAGATGATGACAAGCCAAGGTTTGTTTAGAGGATATTACACTGGTCAAGCAAGTTTGACGGAGGAAAGAGTTACAAGAGTAATCATCACAAGTATCAGGGGTATCAAATCTTTATTTTCTGGGGAAGGATAAAGAGCTTACTGAGGCATGAATGGTGACAGTAAGCAGGGTTTTGGTCTCATAGTCGAGAGGCTTGGACAGGATCACCTCTCCGCTGTTGGGTAGATCAACCTTGAAGTACTCGGCATCGGGCTGCAGAACACACATAAACACATGAACAGTGGTGCTTTTTGTGGTGGTGTTTTTCCTTTGAATAGTACAAGAGTAGAACTCACTGATGCCTGGTCAATGGAGTAAATGATCTTGTCGTTATCTGCATCTGTGGCCTGGACAGTAAACACCACAGTATTCACAGGAGTCAGCTGTAAAACACAAAGATAGACAGACAGGGAAACACTTTAGCAATTTAATGTTGCATGTTTTGTGTATGCATGTGCTTGTGAATGTGTCATACCTCACTGATTACTAGAGACTGGACAGTGTCTTCATCAAACACAGGGGCATTATCATTCTCATTGATGATCTCCACCATGATCCTGTACACACTCTAACAGCAAAAAAAGACATTTATTTAAATTTGCGATGACTCACTGAAGAATTATGGGTAAGATGAAAGGGATAAATTGTACCTGAAGTGTGTCGTCCTCATAACATGACAACTCAGCCACTAGGACAGGATCCTGAGCCTGAGATACAGAAGAACAGAGAGATAACAACAGATAAGAAGATACAAATAATAATAATATGATTAAATATATTTTTACAATGGCAACTGCCAAGACATCTGGCAAAGTAGAGATAAAATAAGTCTGCACACCAAGAAGCTCCCGTGTAGAGGGTTTTTCTAATGCTGAGCAACATTTGTGTGACGTCACTCTGCGTTGAAATCCTTCTAAACAGGAGTGCAGACTTTTTTGTTTTTTACTTTACCAGATGTTTCTTTGGTCCAACGCCTTTTCCATTGGATGTTGGAATGTGTGTGTCTTTTGTACTGTTTTTGACTGCCGAGACACTGACGAAGAAAAACTCGTCATTAGTAATGCTTGACCCTTTAAAACCTGCACAAGTTGGATTGATTTCTTTTAAAAACATCGGAAGTAGGCAGTGAGCAACGAAAGAAGAAATTACCCCAAAAATTTGCAAAAAAAAGGGTATAAAGAAAAAAATTAAACACAAGAAAATTAGTAAGAAAAAAAGCAAGAAGAAACAAACAAACAAGGAAATGACCTGGAAAGAGTGTTTAAAAATTATAATCATTCTGTAACATAATTTTAAAATGAAATAATACTACTACTACTACTACTAATAATAATAATAATAATAATAATAGCTCTTCCCTAGTATTTTTCCCTCTTATTTCCCTATTTTTTCCCTTTTTTTTTTTTTTTTTTTGCATTTCGTGGGACATTTATTACCAAGTTGCTTATTGTCTTTTTTCCCACGTTTTTGAAAAAAAAAAATCTCACCAGTTTGTTCAAGGTTTAAAGGTTTAAATACTTACAAAGGGCATCTGAAAGCAGCACAAAAAAGTGATGTTGCTCCAGGTTTTAAAGGGTTAATTCCATATTAAAAGCAAATGAGGATGCTGTTTTCAGAAACTAAACCCAGGCTTCATAGCCGCAGTTTTTCTGACTTGGTGTTAGTCGTCAAACAACACATTTTTATATATTTTGTGTTCTTTTATTGTGTCATATTTTCCTTTTATGATCACTGTGTGAGAAATGCACAATCCCGATATTTTATCAAGTGCATTAGGAAGACTGCAACATTTGTGGAGTGAGGTGGCGAGCCTCTTGGATACGTATTAAGTATACTGGATAAAGATGTTAAAACTTTTTAGCTGTAGTAATGATTTTTTAGTCTAGAAATATTTTCTTTTTGAGGACAGAGGGACGAGCAGATAGACTGAGATACAAGGAGAGACAGAGAGAGATTACTAATCTGGTTGACCCTTTAACAGCTGCCATGATGTAAATCAGCTGGCTGGGAAGAGGATGACTGTTAAGAGAGATTGTGTTCGGTCCAAGGACAAGGCTGTAAGTTCAATCTCTGATAGTTTGCTCTAAACTTAGACGTAACTTCCTGGTTGCAGCTCCAAACTGTTAGAAGCATTGAAATGGAACTACACACATAAATCTGCAATGTCTGCATTACATCCACAGCTTCCTGATAATTAGAAAGCTCCATCACTAAGGTCAGCGTTAAAGAGGGCACGTCCTGACTCAGTTACCTCACGGTCGAGGACCTTGTCAGCTGATGTGTTCAGCCGGATGCTTCTGTCATCCAGGAAGAACCAATCAGCATCCTTTCCATCCAGGCTCCACTGAACCCCCTCCGCTGTGGTTTCAGCCATGAGTTGAGCAACAACTTCTCCTGCATGGCTGTTTTCTCTGACTGTTGCAAATACATCCTCACCATCCAAACATCCACCCCACCCTGACATTCCTGTGCCAATGCAAACACAGTGTAAAAAAACAAACATTAATCCTGGCCAAGAGCTGAACTCTGATACAAACAGTTGTGACGTGGCTGTACCTGTGGCTGTGTGAGCGCACAGGAGGACCAGCAGGGAGCAGACTAGAGCCTTGACCTGAAACAAACTCCATTTCGGTTCAACGAGGGCCATCCCTGGGCTCAGTCAGGCCTCAGGGACCACTTCTTTCTGAGTGAAGAGAGAAATAACAAACACGATTAGCTAAACACAGTCATCCTTTACCCTCGTACGGTATGAATGAGTGGGCTAGACTGAGCTTTACTCTGTGCTGTGATGGCAACACGTCTTAAGAAGCATCAATAGGTTAAGACCCTCTACTAATGTACAAACACAAGCACACACACATACACACACACTGCTCTGTCTTGTAAGCCCCTTAAATCCCCTCATAGTGGTTTGTACCTGGGTTGCCTCAGTCTGAGAGAGCGAACCTGTCCCTCTAACCTGACAACAAGTAGTGTAGAGCTTTTGACTTCTGTTTTTTCTTTAACTGTGGTTTTCTAAAGATTTAATTCTAGTCTATCATGTCTATCATGCTCTTGTGACCCTGTGTGCACTGGTGGGTTTGTCTGTGCGAGGATTCGAATGGGGTGGGTTGGATCTGAGGTCACTCTCGTCATACTGAAACAAAACTCTGCTGCAAATGTGAGGTAAATAAACACACTCAACTAAGTTATGACAGATACAAACACAGACCGCCTGTGTTGTTGTTCGCCGGACTGACCTGTTGTTGTCAAATCCTCTGCGGCTTGTCTGTCAGTCTCCATATCCTCCTGACTTGTGATGAAAGCAGCATCTCTGATGCCCCAAAGCCCTGAAAAACCACTGAACGCCACTCAAAAAGGCAGACTGAGGCTTTTAGGAATAAACAATAGATATAACAATTGATCGCTCCAGCCACACACACACATACGCACACTGACACACACTCTAACACACACACACTGACCCCCCCACATACATTAAAAAGCAGACAGCGCCTTATGGTGTGTGTCCTGGGATCAACGTCAGCTCAGAGGCTAAAGCCTGAGGGCGGGGCTAACCTGGTCAGGGACAAAGACTGAGCCAATTAGATAAGAGATGACAAGAACCTGTGACGGTGAGGTCAGAGACCGCGGTCACAAGTGAATTTAAGAGATTTGTCTGGTGCAAAGACATCTGAACCACATAAACAGTTTGTCATGCAATCAAAGTTGAACGGTCAGATCGTCCAATCAGCACTAGTCCAGACTTTTGTTGCTGTATCACAGAGCGTAACAGGAAATGTCATCGTCTTTATTGAATTAGGTCTTGGCATCTTGTATCATACTTGGCATGCACACATATGTCAGTGTATTGTATGGGTTAGGACTTGCTTAAAGAGTATGAGTATGTGCTTTGGCTCCTCAGCTTGCGGCTGTTGGATTTGTTCAATTAGTGACATGTGACAGCTAATGGGGCTTGACAACGGATTAGCTATCAAACATCGGCTGTTCACCTTCTGAAGATTAACCCACATCCTTTTTCCACACTTGTCCCGGCATGTGTAGGCACAAACACACACACATACATACACACACAAAAGCGTGTATCTGCACATATCTTTCCGGCCCCTGTGATGAAAGCTATCGTCTGGCTCCACGAGAAATGTTTTGGTTAGTGCAGGCCTGTGAGTGGTTTCCATTGTCAGAGGAAAGCCTCAGGGAAAGGTCGAACACTGCACAGTCTGTGTCCCTGACAGAGTGCTGGGGACAAGCATGTCTCAGTTCATGATTTCAGGTTTAAAGACGTATTTCAAGCAGCATTTAGAGTAGGGAATTGAAAGGATCACTACAGTTTCCTAATGTTATTGTGTTGACATAATAAACTGAACAATAGCTGTATAGTAAACGCAGATGAACAGACTTGTTGAGTTCATATATGTACTGCTGTGATTGGACGTGTCCACTGGATGTCAGCAGAGATGTGGTTAAAAGATGGTGGGAGATGGTTGACAGATAACAGTTGGCTCTGATAACTACATCATGTGAACATCTGTTTTTCCAGAATGTGTGTTTTGCTGTTTCTTGTAATGATGTTACCTGAAATGGCAGTGACTAAAAACTGAGCTGAACTCTTGTTGACGACTGTTGATTCTACGGAAAAACAAGATCTATCACTGGACAAATTGATTGTGGCAGAGTTGTTTTGGAGTGTAGCTCATATTTTGCTGTTTATATTTACATATTATGAACTGTTTAGACACATATGTGCACATATCAAACTCTCACACTTCATGGAAGTGAAATGACACAAACTTTTTTGTTTGCTTTTTGTGTAGATTTTATGTAACTATGTCTGTGAATTTGTAAATATTTCATGGGCAAAGAAAAGTTAGCGTGACCACTCAGATACATCAATACCATATTTATGCATTAAATAATAAAACATTATAAAAATACATGTTGCACTAATGTTATGAAACAAACTTGGCAGTGATGGTCCATCAGTCAGTCCGCTTTGGTCGAGGCAGAACCCAGCAATTAGGTAACCTTTAGGGAATGTTCCCTAAAGATTGGTTTAAAAATTTAAATAACCTGTAGGGAACATTCCTCAAAGATTCCCTGAAGGTTATTTTTAATAAACCCTTTAAAATAACCTTTAGGGCATGTTCCCCTAAGGTTCCCTGAAGGTCATTCATTTTTAAAAACATTTTGGATAACCTTAAGGGGATGTACCCTAAAAGTTCCCTGAAGGTTATTTTTTAAACCATTTTAGATAAACTTACGGGAATGTTCCCTAAAGATTCCCTGAAGGTTATTTTTAATAAACCCTTTTAAATAACTGTTAGGGAGCATTTCCTAAAGATTCCCTAAAGGTTATTTTTTACAAACCTTTAAATTAATCTTTAGGGAATGTTCCCTAATGGTTCCCTGAAGGTTATTTTTTAAAAAACATTTAAGATAACCTTTAGGTAATGTTCCCTAAAGGTTCCGTGAAGGTTATATTTTAAAAACCCTTCAAATAACCTTTAGAACATGTTCTCTAAAGGTTCCCTGAAGGTTATTTAAAAAAATAAATAAATAAAAAAAAACTTCTAAATAACCTTTAACGAATGTTCCCCTAAGGTTCCCTAAAGGTTATTCTTTTTTTAAAAACATTTTAGATAACCTTTAGGGGATGTTCCTTAAAGGTTCCCTGAAAGTTGTTTTTTAAACAATTTTAGATAAACTTTAGGGAATGTTCACTAAAGATTCCCTGAAGGTTATATTTCAAAAATCCCTTCAAATAACCTTTAGAACATGTTCTCTAAAGGTTCCCTGAAGGTTATTTAAAATAACAAATAAATAAATAACCTTTAATGAATGTTCCCCTAAGGTTCCCTAAAGGTTATTCTTTTTTTAAAAAACATTTTAGATAACCTTTAGGTAATGTTCCCTGAGGGTTCCCTGAAGGTTATTTTTTTAAAACCATTTTAGATAAACTTTAGGGAATGTTCCCTGAAGATTCCCTGAAGGTTATATTTTTAAAAACCCTTCAAATAACCTTTGGAACTAAATGTTATATATATATTTTTAAACATTTAGATAGCATTTAGGGAACATTCCCTAAAGGTTCCCTGAAGGTTATTTAAAAAAAAAAAAAAAACCTTTAATGAATGTTCCCCTAAGGTTTCCTGAAGGTTATTCTTTTTTTAAAAAACATTTTAGATAACCTTTAGGGGATGTTCCCTAAGGGTTCCCTGAAGGTTATTTTTTAAACCATTTTAGATAAACTTCAGGGAATGTTCCCTGAAGATTCCCTGAAGGTTATATTTTTAAAAACCCTTCAAATAACCTTTAGAACTAAATGTTATTAAAAAAAAAACAAAAAAACATTTAGATAGCATTTAGGGAACATTCCCGAAAGGTTCCCTGAAGGTTATTTAAAAAAAAAAAAAAAAAAAACCTTTAATGAATGTTCCCCTAAGGTTCCCCGAAGGTTTTTTTTTTTTAAACATTTTAGATAACCTTTAGGGGATGTTCCCTGAAGGTTATTTTTTTAAAACCATTTTAGATAAACTTTAGGGAATGTTCCCTAAAGATTCCCCGAAGGTTATTTAAAAAAAAAAAAAACTTTAAATAACCTTTAGGAACGTTCCCCAAAGGTTTAGATAACCTTTGGGGAATGTTACCTTAAGATTCCCTGAGGTTTTTTTTTAGTTAGATAACCTTTGGGGAACGTTCTCTTAATATATCCTGAAGGTTATTTTCCATCTTAATCGGAATCCATGTCCACAAACCAGATGTGAGCGGCACAAAAATTCTCTGTTGTGTTTGGTCTATCATATCTACACTGACTTCTCTGTTCAGCAGTCTCTGTCGTCAGCACCAGCTGTTTGTCTCAAAAACTATTTGATAGATGAACATAACATTCTGCAAAGTGGCGCCCACAGGATGACTCCTTATGGCTCTGGGGATCCCCTCAGTTTTCCTCTAGCTCCATCTTGAGGTTTACATTTGTGGTTTTGAGTGACATGCCTTAACATTTGTTGGATGGATCAACACAGTAGCCTGTATTAACTTTGGTGATTCCCTGACTTTTCATTTAGCACCAACACTGGGTCAAAATTCAAGATTTTCCACTACCTTTGTTTATGACTAAATACATGCAAAATGTTCTCATCAGCCTCAGCTTTGTGTTAAGTGCTAATTAGTTGCTAAGCTAAAGTGCTAGCTGGCTGGGTGCTGACTGAGCATGGTAAACATTATACATGTCATTATGAACATGTTAGCAGGTGTAGCAGCTTAGACTGAATTTGTCCCGCACACTGATCCAACAATCTGGGTGTAACACTCATCTACTTCTTCCACACCAGAGGAAGGCCCCGTGGGTTTTAAGTGGGTGTGAAAGCAACATTTTGTTCTTGTTAAAGTTCCTTTGAGAGGCATTTCTGAATTGTGAAAATTTACACTAAATTACCTCCTTTATAAGTCTCGATTCTCGAAACATTTGCTGCATTTGTTGAATCTCCGCTGCTTTATCACTGTGTCTAATCAGCCCTCTGAGCCTGGAAGTGCCATGCCATCCAGAGGGGTTGAGTATATGTTGAAAAACCACCGAAGCAAAGAGAGCAAGTCCTGTGAGAAAACATTTTAATTGTTATTATTACAGACTAACTGGCATGAGTCACGGATGAGGTTTCATTTGGTATGTGGACAGAGGGGTGGGAAGTGCTGAGCTAGAATCATGTGTTAAGATGTACGTCTCCTTAAAGCCTCTATTTCCTTCAACAGATATAATCTCAACCTGAGCAGAAAACAGTCTGCAGAGTGATGAGGGACTCTCCAATCTGCTGCAGCCATTAGGAAACACCTGGGCGTCCTATCATCACACCAAAAACACATGAACATCACAGAGAGGGAGAGGATACTATCTTTGTTGTTGTTTGTTTCAGAGATATTGCTTACAAGGGTGCACTCTAGAAAAAAAAGCTCTGGAATAATAAACACAGCAGAAAAGAGAAGGACAACAACATGAGGGAAAAGCCAGGAGTTGTGGAGACAGAGGTGGGGGGAGCACAGTGGGATGCACAGTGGGACCGTTTCCACAGCAGTGAAACATGACTACTTGTGTTTACCCCCGCCCTCTCTCTCTGTCTGTACACACACACACACACACACACACACACACACACACACACACACACACACACACACACTTCTGGATGCTCCAGCATGGCTCCCCTCCAGTTTCCAGACCAGGTTTTAGCTGATTACCAAAACGGGGGTCTTGGGGAATCAACACCACTGAGCAGTGTTGGGTGGGGAGATGCTTTTTTTTTCTTCTTTTTTTTTTGCTTGACAAAATGAGGGAAAACAAGGGAAGAAAAGACTTCACCCGCATCTACCCACATGGGACTGGAAACTGGACGAGACAGAGACAAGAACCGGTGACCTCATGCGCACTGCACACCTGAACTTTTATGCATGCGTCTTTCTCTGTGTCTCTCTCATTAAGTCTCTTGAGCAAAGGATATCATCAAACTCTTCGCCTTTGTGATCATGGAGTGAAAGTGTGTTGTAGATACGGCCCCAGGGGGGAAACTAAATGTGTGACTGCAGAGAAGTGACGCCCTGCCTGCATCCAGATGTTTCATGTTTCGCCTGCGCGCTCTTTGGGAAAGGTCTGCTCGCAGGGGAAACAGGGGAATCTTGAACGTACTGTCTAAGGTCCGTGTCACTAGATTGAGGTTAAAAAGACGATGAATGCCATGCTTTTTGCATGAAGTGTTTGGATTTTAATTCAAGCTTTTCATTTGTTGCCGTCTGGAGAATGGAGACCGGCAAATTCAGGACGCTCATGCTGCTGGGGATACATTTGTTGTGGGTCTTTGCGCTGTCTGTGCAGGGGCACCCAGGTCCCAATCAAGAGAATGGTGAGTTTACAAAAGTGTGCTTATAAGTAACTGATTGTTTGGTTTACATTTCTAGTTTCATTTCATTTAACTTTTTTAATTTTGATTTGGTATTGATAAGAGCCATTTTTATATTACTGTCTATTAGACTTTTTTACTTTGGTAAAAATAGCAATACAGAATAAAAGTATGCCTAAAATGTAAAAGTTTCCAGCAACATATTCTGAAGTGTCAAAAGTAGGCTGTATACTGCTCATTTTACAGTGATAATTATCATCATATATCATAGTATTGAATTGCTGATTATTAATTATCTTTATTTCATTGCTGTTGTTGTGGTGCAGATTACATATGATTTAACCTATAATCCTGCATCAAATTCTGTCAGATAATCATATGTTTTCATGCTAAATCTGTATTTGCAAAGCGACTATAGCGATAGTAATATTCACATCCAAATCCTCAGTGTTAATGGTGTACATGCACTTTACTACTTTCCACAATAGATCTGTCAAATAAACCAAACAAACTTTTATGTAACTTTCAGGTTAGTAAGTAAGTTTTCTCTCCACATTTAAAGAGTTGTTTCAGATGTCTTATTAAAGCTTTAAAGCTGCAGCTGGTAACTTTTGCAAAAATAACACTGTCATATTTGCTGAAACTGTTCAATAATCTGTGAAAAAATCATGTTCATCCGACTCTACCTGGTGCTGCTAATGGCATCTGGAACAATGGAGGAGTCTCTAACGGATGTAAATCATCACCATGCTGCCAACAACAGTGAACACAGCAAAGATGAGTAAGAGAAGACAAAGACATTAATTACTTTTACTTTCACTTCCCCTGGCTCTGATTGGCTGTTTTTGTTCAGGCTGGGATTCTTGCAAATGTAAGTAAGAAAGTAAAATTTATTTATATAGTGCTTTTCGCAGACAGAGGTCACAAAGTGCTTCACACAACAAGAAAGAAATCATAAAGACAAAGTAACTATGTGAGCAACAACATGAAAACTGCACAACTAGCAAAACTATAATTTCTAAAAAAAAACTATAATTAAACTAAAATTTGAAAAAGGTACAGCTCTGGTGCATACAAGTTACCCAAACACCTGTCTAAACAGGTGTGTCTTAAGCTGGCTTTTGAAAGTAACCAAAGGGTCAGCAGATTGTAAAGGAGCACACAGAGCTTTCCAAAAATTTAGGTGCGATGGTCACAAAAGCTGGATCACCGCGTGTCTTAGGCGAGTGCGAGGGATAGACAACAAATGTAGCATATTTGATTATAGAGTGCGAGCTGAAGAAAACGGGTGAAATAGTTCAGCTACATAAGAGGGAGCCTGACCATGTAACGCTCTGTAAAGCTCAGGGCCTTGACAGCTTTCACTACCCCAGGAGAAACCCCTCTCCTCGAGGAATGGACACAGTTGGCTGTCAGCCTGGACACTAACAGGCTGACATTTTTTGTCATTAGGAGCACTCAGAGGAGCCAGAGGGACATGATTTTTCACAGATTATCTGTCTCATGTACTACTGTCAGGATACAGTTACAGTTTCACCAAATATGACAAAGTTATTTTCGTAAAAGTTACCTACTGAACCTTTAATTTAGAGGCAGACCAATGGGACTGACTGCACTCTGCTGGTCATCTGTTGTGTTTGAGGGTATTTAAGCAACCACGTGTGACCAGCTGATGAATGGCTTCATTCTGATTCCCTCTCTCACACACTCACAATCATCACAAGCCAGAAACCACAGTGTCATCCTCCATTAGACAGAGCACAACCTAATGCAGTATGTGCATGATGTGAATGCATGTTTGCCAAAAGTCTGTTTTATCTCCTTCTCTTAGTGATCGACCTTCTGGCAGCTCTAAACATGTCCCACCACGTAAGCGGCGTGGCCAGACTGCAGAGTCTAGGCAGTGTGGTATACAAAATACGTCCCAGAGCGCCGTACCTGACTCTTCCCCGTGAATATTCCCACTTCTTGTACTCCAACCTTCAGGGAGGCATGGGGGTGCATTTAGTGGGGCATCAGGCGTCGGGCTCCAGTGCCACTCTTTTTTCTCTCTCCTCTGCGTCCTCAACCATTCTCCAAATCGTCTCCTCCACCCTCAATAACACCCTGCGTTTGGACTACCAGGCTGGAGGAGGAGCTCAGGGTCTTGCCAGCTTTCACTTCCCCAGGAGAAACCCCTTTTCCCGGGAGGAGTGGACACAGTTGGCTGTCAGCCTGGAAACTGACAGGCTGGCATTTTTTGCCGACTGTCAGGAAGCTGTGGTTTTATCGTTAAGGAGTGACGAGAGAATCAACCTGGAACTGCCTCAAGATGCTGTTGTCACTCTTGCCAGCACACCAGGGAAGAAAGACAGCAAGTTTAGTGTGAGTTTTCTTGCACATAGTGTGTACATGTACAGGCTCACATACTGACAACACTTCACTGACTTACTCTTTAATAATTGAGGCCTCTTGCAGTTCTCACATCACAAACAAGATGGAAAATTAAAACTCAGAAACATAACAGTGAAGTTTGGGACTACATTATTAACAAAATGGATGCAATTATTTTATGTAACATACATTTTCTGTCTTACATTCAATGTACATTCTGTACATACGGTAAAATCTAATGTATGTGTTTTCTTATGGATGCAGGGATATTTGAAGAAGGCTGAGATTTCAACGAAAGCATATCTAAGGCGGCCGTGGCTCTGTGACAATGTTACAGGTAAAGAAAGATTCACTACATCATAACAGAGCCTAAATCATTTCTTTGTTTGGAGTATCTCAGTCCATTTGAGTAAAGAATGAGGATTAATGTATATGGAGAGTGCCAAAAATACCCACAGACCCTAGAGGGACTCCTTTCATAGTAAACATTTCAAAGCTCACCGGAGAGCTGTGATTGATTTCCTTTATCCTGGATACTTTATATGTATATGCATACACACACTGTGCGTCTGTACATGTGCACTCATATATCAGTTTGTATGCTGAAAAGCAGATACTGCAGAGTTAACAGTGTGTCAGAGACTGCGGTGTCATTCCCTTCTCATTTCCTTTTGCGCCATTCTTTCACTTTATTACTACCCCCAGCAATTTATTATATTTTGAGAACTCGTGTCTTAACCATTTGTACAAACTATTAAATAACTGATAAAACTTTATTTTGCAACCCCAGCTAGAATCCCAAACAGGCGGATACTCCTAAAGCACAGCAGTGGGACCACCATGGTTTATGTGCATTAGATCATATCTTTTGCCCTCAGGCAGAAAGTCCCCCAAACAGTTTGTTTATTATTCCTCAGTGTGGGTCTTCATTTTGACAGCATTTTTCCAGGATGTTTGTTTAGGCTTCAAATTTGTTCCTTTGTTCATTCAAGAATAACCCAGGAATCTTTAATCTCACGACTGCTGCTTTGTCCTTTTAGATTCCCTGCCTCCGTCTCAGTCTGCAGAAGCACGTAGCTCAGATTCTCGGACTGACAGCAGTCGAATGTTCCAGCAGGATGCGTCCCCCAGTAAACCTCAGACAAGCCGCAGGCTAAAGAACCAAACCAGCCATTATCCCCAGGACGTCCAGAGTGACCAGCTGCAGAGAGGTGTGGTGCTGGGGCCTCCAGGATCTCCTTATGGGGTGAGGTCTGTTTCTCAGGCGCAGAAAGATGACAGGCTGAAGAAGCTGGAGAGGAGGGTGGAGGAGCTGGCTCACATGCTGGACATGGTCAAAACTCAGGTGTGTGTTGCACTTAGATTATATGACTATATGTGATAAAACAAGAGTGATGTGACATTTTTGTTTCTCTACAGAATGCAGACCTACAGTCACGCGTACAGTACCTGGAGGAATGTGAGTGTGTGAGGACACGATGTATGTGGGAGGGGCGTGAAGTGGAGGATGGTCAGCGCTGGCAGATTGACCTCAACACTGTGTGTACGTGCACATCTGGAAAGGTCACATGCCAACCTAACATCAAAGGTATAAATGACCTGGCTTCTGCCAGCTCTCTCTTTCTCTCCCTCAGTCCTTTTCTCTGTCTATCTTTTTCACACATTTACAAAAACACACAATAAAACCTGTGTGATTTTGACATACTTTCAACAACCTTACACTAACACACATTCAACCGGTGTTAAGTAGCTAGCTTGCAGATGGCCGTCCCTCTCCCAGACCCTTGTCTGTCTAACCCCTGTCAAAATGGAGGCGTATGTTTCGTCTTGACCTCTGACCCTGCTGGGTTTCACTGCTCCTGTCCTCCCAACACCAAGGGACCAGTGTGTCAGAGACTGCTGAGACAGGTATTTTTGTACCAGGATTAGTGGAGTAAATTCATAAAGTGTTACCAAACAACAAAATGTCCACGTTGCTGTAAAACTTTTCTGTCGATGTTGTAAAAAATTAATGTGTCAGTCCCAGGGTTTTTTAGCTGTGCTAGCAGTAATGTCCAGGGATGTCAGTGTCAGTCCACAACTGTGGTCCAAATATCTCAACAGCTTGGGAATTAATTGATAGAGATTGACAGAGTCTGTACAGACATTTAAGGTGCCCAGATGATGGATTGTAATAATGCTGGTGATCACTAAACCTTTTGTCCAGCACCATCATATCAAATATAAATTTCTCCAATATTTTGGTTGTATAAATATTTTATAAAACAACAGCAATACTCAACAGCTTTGGCTGTATGATTTGTGTAGTGCTAATCAGCAAATGTTAGCATGCTAACATGCTAAACTATGATTGAGAACGTGTTAAACACTTTGCTTTTAAACATTAGCATGCCAGCTTTATCATTGTGAGTATGATAGCATGCTAACATTTGTTAGCCCCATGTGCATTTAGCTCAAAGGCCTGCTACACCTAAGTGCAGCATCACAGGGCTGCTAGGCTACATGTTTCTTGTAATGTTGAGCATGTGTCCTTGGGTGCTTTCCCCCAGTTTCATGTACTCATTGTTTTACTTTTGAAGATTTATTGTATGTTTGGTCACCCGGCAGGTCTCCAGAGCTTTTGAAATGCTTGAGGTGGGTCACAATCACAAATGAAAATGAAGGTTTGAAACCCTCTTCTGTTAAGTGTTGTGTTACTGTAGTTTTCTTATTAGTTTCTTGTAGTTTTAGCATTTTCTTTTCAGTTATTTTGTTTGCACTTGCCTCATAATTTTACACTACAGTAGTGAGGTAGACATTTTGGGAAATACACTTTTTTTCACAAGTTAGATAAGAAGATCAACACCAGTCTCATTGTGCCTGAGTGAGGTTAGTTGTTTCCTTGTTTGACATCTCCTGGCAGCAGCATCAGATTTAACAGACAGATATGAGAGTGGTGTCAACCCTCTCATCCAACTCTCAGCAAGAAAGTGAATGAGTGTGTTTCTCAAAATGTCAAGTCATTCTTTTGATAACTGATCTAGTTTTTAGATCACTCTTGTGATTGTTGTGTGCTCATGGTTTAGCTGTAGAATGTTGCTTGGCCTGCTGCATTGGGTGAGCCCAATAGCAGTGCTTTGCTTTACTTTAGTCCTTCATCAGTTCTGGCTTTGGGCATTGCACTGGGGTTTAAGGCTGGGTAAGAGGCCCTGTGTCCCCCCTCCACACTTCTAGGCATGTTGGGTACCCAAACCAGACAACAGCTGTGAAGGGATGCGGCCATTTCAACGCCGCTGGGCCTTTAATCCTACCTCTGGTCTCTGTGAGGATTTCCTCTACTGCACTGGAAACAGCAGCAACAACTTCCCTTCCTTTAATGCCTGCAGGGACCACTGCATGTTGGGAGCATGCTGCCTCCGCAAACCAAGGCAGGATCTTCCCTCTGGCCAACAGAATTACTCTCATTATGGATACAACATCTCCTCTGTGAACAGGACTCTCTGGGGATATGACCACAATAATTTGGAGGATGAAATGCGGTATGGCAATATAGACTTCAACCGCACTGAGCTGAAAGAGCTTAAAGGAAACCTTAAAAATGTAGACTGCCGCAGGGACCTGGATTTCAATTATACCTGTAATTACACCACCCTAACACAGTGCCAAGCTTTGGTGAAGGACCAAGCTGGAGAGGCAGAAGTAATGAGCTTCTCTACAGGAGTGAAGTGTTCTGACATAAGCTGTGGTGACGGTTGTGGTTGCTTCTTCCAACAAAAGCTGTGGAGATATGGGGAATGGTTCAGACAAGGCTGTGAAGAGTGCACATGCAAACATAATGGCAGCTTTGACTGTGTGTGCAGACATCTGACCCAGCGTAAAGAGATAAGAGACCTCACACTGAAAGAGAGGAGGTTGTACCAGCGGGCTATCAGGAAAGTCTATGCCAAGCCAGGTAAGACTGTGAATCTAAATGTTTTTGTTCCTTACCTTTTTGAACTATAAAATATACATTTGTATCATCATTATATGGTTTACTTGTGTCTGTGTGTGTTTTCACATTTGGATTCAGCTGTGTGGAAGGGCTTTGCGCTACTGAGAGCTGATTTCTCCCCTCTGGCCGGTGATCATACCTTCTTCCTCCCATGGCACCGCTACTTCCTGCGATTAGTAGAGCGTGAGCTGCAGTCAGTGTCATCATGCAGACTGGCACTTCCATATTTTGAGTGGACAGTGGACTCTGGGTCAATGAATTCCTCGGCTGCCTGGCAGGCTGGATTGTTTGGAGGAGACGGTGAGCTCGGCTCCAGCTGCGTCCCACATCACCCTTTCCAGGGCTTGACTTCCCGTTTCCACTGGTCCCCGTGTCTCAGAAGGAGTTTCAACTCCTCGGTGTGTCAGACAGCTTTTATTCATTTGACAGCCCACCTCACTGTACTTTCTATACATTGCAGTGTTATGAGCTGTATTACTGGTGTCAGGTTTGTCTAACTGTTTTCCGATGATTCCTTTAGGTGTGGCTGCCAGATGCAGTGACCCTGCAGAGGACTATAAACCAGGCAGACTTCCACAAGTTTTCCCAGTCTCTGCAGACCTTTTCTGGCCTCTTTAGGCTTTGGGTAGGGGGTCACATGGCTTCCCCTCTGTCTGCTTACGACCCATTATACCTGTCACACATGGCATTCATGGACAAGCTGTGGGCACAATGGCAAGATAAACATCAGCATGGATCAAAAAGACAAAATTCCGGAGACGATAAGGCCCAGAGCAACATCCTTTACCCCGCCAGACAGAGGCATGTGAAGCTGAAGCCTTTTGATGTTACCCCTGATGATGTGATATCTTCCCAGCAGCAGATGTGTATTGTATATGTGCCTATAACCATTGGTGCACCTTGCAATATAACGTCCTTACAAACACACCCAAGAGAAAATCTGAAATATCAGAAGCGCAGCTTGGACAAACACGACTCACACCGTAGTAGTTTTGTCACTGGGGGCTTTGACAGCAGTGGTTTCGACCAACATGGATATGATCGTAATGGCTATGACCGGAGTGGTTGGGACAGGTGGGGCTATGGCAAAGATGGCTTTAACCGGGACTTCATTGATATGGATGGATATGATGTGTCTGGTTTCAACCGCTATGGGTTCAACCGTTCTAATGTCACCTGGTTTGGCATGTCCAAGGACGGGGCATGTTTGAGAATGAAAAAAAGAAAAAGCATAAAGAGGCAGATGAAGAGGAGGAGAGTGATAACAAGTCACACAAAGACAAGATAATGTCCAAGCTCTTCAGTGACAAAGGCTACAGCATCTATGGGTTCGATCCATTTGGTTTGGATCGCAGCGGGTTTGATGCATTTGGCTTTCGAATGGATGGTTACGACAAGGACAGTTGCAACTGGTTCTTCAATGGGCCACACTACCTGCGGTTCTACTTCCACACCCAGCAACAGTTGATGTCATCCAGTGACCAAGCTTTAAACCATATCACCCGTACCTGCCCTCCAGTCTCCTCCCTGCCCCAGCACTGGGCCAGGCAGGACTGGATGACTTTTGATCCGGAAAAAGGCAGTGCTCTGAATGGTCAACTAGAGCAGGAGTGGATGAGACAAATGAAGCCAGAAAGTGACGAGAATGTCACAGCAGCTACTCAAAATAAAAGCAACATATGGCTTCCAGTCACACCAGATCACAGGTATCAGAATTAAAAAAAGAAAGTGACAAATGCCTCGCAAAGCCAGACCATAGCGTATTGTTGGATGCTCACTGTGGAATGACTCGACTCAGTGTGCATTTGCTTGGGAGAGGCATCATTTGAAGTAGGCTGCACAGCTGATTAATGGCAAGTGTTCTCCTTACACTGTACATCAACATAAGCCTTCCCTGAACGTGATTGGGCAAACAAACCCTTTTGCTAGGCTGTCATAGAGTGGTGCAGGGATGACGTTTTTTTGTAGGCCAGCACAGAAGATAACATTGCCCTGGTTCCTTTGACAAAAAGCTTATGGGATTTTTCCATTGGCTATTGCCGAAAATAAACAAAACATTATGATACCTGGATGTTTTGTTTCAAGGTAATCTTCACAGATGAACCACTTTTATGATTTTTGAAGTGAAAATGCAATTATCAGTAGTAAGAAGCTAATGGTAATGGCTATGAACGAACTGCACTATGGTCGCATGACCATGGTCGTATGACTTCAATGCTGAGCCCACAAAGAGGCTGTAAATCTGTCTTCCATTGGATTGCGTTCTGTAGTCTCATTTAGCCATGTGTTAGTAACCCTCTTTTTTAAGATATGTAAAGGCTCCAGGCTTTACAAGTGGGGTATTTACTAGCGTATTTATGTCATAGAACAAAACCTGAAAGTCTCTCAAGCAGTGGTTCCCAACCTGTGGGTCGTGTCCATTCTGAATGGATCTCAAGAGACTCACGAACATGTGAAGTTTGTAAAAAAAAAACAAAAAAACAACAACTTTATTTTGAGTACAGTAAGTACAGTGAATTCCTGGCACAAGATGTTATTTTTTTAAGTGCTGTTTCCTGTTGTAGAATTAGTAAATAACCGACAGCTACTTGACAGAGACAGCAAACTAGCTCAGCGACATGGCCAAACGCAAGTAAGACGCTGAATATATCAAACTTTGAGGACCTTGAACCAATGACTAAGGAGCAATCTGGACCCTGTGGGTGGACCAGTTGGGAACCACTGCACTAAAGCTTGTGTTTACCACAGACCAAGCATCTAACCAAAAACGTATTCAAAAAAGCCCATGACTTCGAGACGAGAGAACCGGGAGTGCAAAACTGCTAACTCATTCATGCACCACTCTATTGGTCAGTTGAATTTCTAGCCATTAATATCAGTTTCTCAATAACTTTGAGATGAAAACAAGGCCATGTAGTTGCAAATCTCCACTTAATTGTGCGCCTATAACAGTGAATCAACAGTTGCAAAGCTCAACTAAACCTCTCCCCAAAGTTTCACCATCCAATTACTAAGCTCAAGCAAATCTCAGAGGAGGTTTTTGAAACTAAAATCTTATGGTGAAAACAGAGCTTGAGATACACCAGCTGGCTTTACGGGACTACAGTCATATCATGAATAGTAATTTAATATTTTGTAAATCGTTTGTTGGCATTTCAACCTATGTGGTCCCTTTTCCCTCGAAACACTGTCCTGTAGGTTTTGCTTCAAGCTCCACTGGTTCAGCGGCTGTCCCCTTGGCTCTGCGCCTATCAGCTGCCCTAACCTCTGCCATCAGGCCCGTTGCCACGTGTACCCCGAGGCTGTCTGCCATGTGCGCAATTGTGGTTCCTGTTTCACAGAGTGGTGGGATCCAGCCTCTGGAAACCATGTAATATGCCATGGCTGGTAAACACTGGATTGTTTCCCAGAAAAATGGAGGAATAAAGTACTCTATACAGCTTTTCACAGCAGTGAGAAGAGATCGGACCACCAGTCAGTACCTTCATCGTCTCTGTGAGCTCAGAGAAACAAAGCACCTCATGATAATGATGACTGTTGAGAGGACTGATACTGGAATAGAATAGGACAAAGACTTCATTACCAGTGTTATAATAGCAAAATGTGCTTTTTTGTATCAAGAATATTTTTATTCAGTTATAACAGGTTTGCATAACGCATATTCTCAATAGGTGTCAAACTTAAAACATGAAATCCAATCACAATCCTCCCCATTCCACTAACCACAAATAACAGCCGGAATATTGTCAATAGGATGGTTCTCTATCTTTTAGATAGCACAAGAAAAAAATCCCTCCATCTGATTAGAACTGCCCGTCTGGCCAGCTGAGAGGTAAAAGACAGTGTACAGCATCGAATCGGAGTCAGGTATACATCATCCTCTGTGGTGGTGCCAAAGGGCGACCAGAGGGTTGGGTTGCAGGTCAAAGTCAAGAATTGAGGATTGAGGATAAGGTTTGGAAAACATCCTCCCAGTATTTTTCAAGGCTCAGACTTGTCCATTACATGTGAATAAGAGAGGCCTCACCTCTTGAACATTTGTCACAACTGGGGTTCACATCTAAATACATGAAAGCCTGAGTTTAGACAAAAGGGCTCTGTGCACATTAAACTGTAAGAGACAGTAGCGACAGTGTTTAAATCTTGTCCTCAGGCATATTTGATTTTGTCAAGGGGGCCATGTCCGATCTCCACTAACTTGTCATAGATGGTGAATTTGAAATCTGTTTTTACCTCATTACATGATTATCCGTCTGTCCCACCACATTTACATTCTGACTTTACCTCTGTATCATCCTTATATCTCCTCGATATACAGTGTAAGAGTGTTGATTCACAATGTTCTATTTAATAATGAGCACTGGAGACATTGTTTCTGTAAAGAGATGTTGTTGTTAAAATTTTAAATGTATTTTTTTTCAGGCTGTGGGCAAAAACAAAATTCCATTCACCCTGAATGTATAGAGGGGAGAATTAAACTACAGAGATGCAAATCTCAAAATCTGAACAAATAAAACCAAAATTTTTTTCCGAGCCAGATCCCACTGGAGGTCTGTGAAAAACCCACAAATTTAAAGCTGCCCTAGTCGATATTTATATATTAACGCTCGATCAATTGAATACTTTTAATGTGAAGGGTGTCACTGTTAGTGATGAACCCACAGAGCATCGTTTTGGTTTTATGGACTTCAGCTTTTCTGCTTTGTTTTACTTTCACCACTCTCATTAAAAAAATGTTCACAAACTATTTGGTGAACATAGTTTAGCAAGTAGCTGTGAAAGATGTTTCCCTCAGGAGTTTGTAGGGACTAAAATCACAGCTAAAAGAGAGTGAATAGAGGACTCACATTCTTCAGGTGGGCAGAAACAAGACTTGTTATCAGTGGATGTGTAAATAAGCAACTTTTCGCTACGATTTTCACCATATCAACTTGACTAGGGAATAATTTGTCACTGATGTGTTTTACAGCTTGCTGCACTGCCCCCAAGTGTCCAAAAAGTCACTTAATGCAGGTTTAAAGCATCATCCTGGTAGTGTCACGTGTATTTACAGTGTATTTTTTATATTACTACCATTTGCCACAGCTGTATGTTGTAGATCAGTGGTTCCCAACTGGTGGGTCGCGGTCCAAAGGTTGGTTGCAGAATTTCTGTCACAAAGCTTTTATTTTGAAGTGCTGTTTCCTGCTGTAGAGTGAGTGACTAATGGATAGTTACTTAAAAGAGACAGGAAAGTAGCTTGACGCTGAGTATATTAAACAGTGTGGACCTTGAACAAATCTGGACCCCATGGCTGGACCAGCTGGTGACCACTGTTTTAGAGTACCTGTCACTGTATAGTAATACAGCTGCCATCAATTTCCTGGTTGTGCTTTTAAGGTAACTGTGTACAACCGCCTGTCATAACGGACTGGAGCAACCAAGTGGGACTTTAGTTGATGTTGGACTGGCCTCATTAGAGATCCTCTGTCTCTCTTTGTCTCTTTCTGTCCCCACTCCCACAGTTATGTAAACTTTGTTCTGTTCTGCCTATTGTGCACATTTTCTTCATCAATGTAACGCACATGTGCCCAAACAGCCCTCTGTCCCCTCTTTCACCCCCTCTGACTATTCTCTCTGTCACTCTCTGTCTTTTCATCCATCCTCCTCTTAATTGTTTCTGCATGTAGGCCAGAAGACTCCAATGGTACCCGGTTGATACACACTCGGAGACTCACACTCCCACACACACTTTGATCTCATGCATGCTTGGCTTGCTAGAGGAAATGCCTGTTGGCTGCTGGCACAGTAGGCAGCCTCACTAGCCTCTCTCACACTCTGTGATTATTGCCCTCTCTCACACACAAACACATTGTCTCTGTCCTTTGGAGAGTTGTCATTAAAGTAATTATCTGCTGAAATGTCCAAGCTAAGCGAAAATAATATTTGATGAGCTTCCTGAAAGCCTTTGATGAAACAAAGCGATGTTGCTCCTCAGAGTTCTCTATGTTCTATACTGTAAACATCGTAATGGCTCCAAAATAACAGCCGCAGAATGCTGGGAAGTTGTTAGGGCCCTGATCTGATCCGTTTCTCCTACAGTAAATCTCAGTACAGTGTTAATAGACTTGCCGGTGGTAGTCCTTAACAGCTGGAAGGCTGCAGGCACTTGCGGTTACAGTTACGGCCCATAAAACTTTGTGTGTGTGTGAGAGAGCGAGCACATGTACATTACATCAGAACCACACTGGAGAGACAGCAGAGCCAGATGTTCTCCCGTGACCTAGAGTAGAGACAAGGTGAAGAAGGCACCAGCTGAAATGCTCAAACTTATTTCCACTTTCCTCTTTTCTTACTGAAACTACCAGTATACACTCCAACTTCATCACTTCACACACAATCTCAACAATGTGTATAAACTTCTGTCTCATCTTCAGAGTGTGAGCCGGATGGCACAGTTCATAACGTGTCCTACACTATAGATGGCTGTCAGACATGTACGTGTAAGGTGAGTGTTTTCATTTTGACATTTCTTGAGCCTGACAAATTGCTGTGATCTTCCCGTTAATAATTTTCTGTCACCTCTCTGTCCCTTCAATGCTAACAGGAGGGTAACAGGGACTGCTATCCCCAGCCCTGCCCTTCACCGGACTGCACACATAAGGAGACTGCATCTGGAGGCTGCTGCCAACAATGCAGAGGTAAGGAATGTACCGTGGGTTATAACAGATCTGGGGAAAACTGCATTTTCCTACTGTGCACCGTGGACATGGAACAACATTCAGAAAGATCTAAAATTAAATACATTGATGAATTTAAGGGCATCATACAGAATGTGGCGATAGAGACGAGCTTGTTTTTCTTGAGAGGCCACTATGTTTGAATAGTTGTTGTTTTATTGTGGATTTTTGTATGATAAGTTGTATTTGTTGCATTTAAATGTGTTTTTTGATTGGCTGCTACCTTGGCCAGGTCTCTGTTGTAAAAAAAAAATTTCCTTCCTGGTTAAATAAATGTTAAATAAATAAAATGACTGAGTGTAAATCAGTTAGTCGTGCTGTTACCACATGTAACAACAGCAAAACTATGTCAAAACATCTGTTTACAAGCTCTCACGCGACTCGAGCAGTATAATCCAAGTCTCATTTATTCAGTCGTATGCTCAGTACTTCCCAAACACACACATTTTACTGAGACCTTACTATTTAAAACTGATCTAAAAGTAAAACTTATCTATGCTCTCTTTAAAGCAACACTCCTATACTAGGGGTTCTTAGTAAAAATGCATGTTTGGCAAGTACTGTGCATACGACTGGATAAATAAGACTTGGATTATATTGAGTCGTGTGAGACTTTGTAAACAGATGTTTGATTAAGTTTTGCTGTTGTTAAACGCAGCCCCTTACCAGTTAGTAAATTAGTATCTTCACCATTTTCTTCATGAATTCAAGGTAACACAGCATGATTAAATTAATATATAAATATACATTATGTTGGTAAAGTATACCTGTGTGGTCAGACACAAAAATCTCTCCCAGACAGCAGGGGGTGCAAATGTGCTTCCAAAGTTAAGGGGTGACATTGGTCTAGTTGTCCGAGCTGTCAGATAAGATGGATTTGCATTAAAATGGTTGAAAGTTCCTCCAGAAAGAGACATTTTTCTTTCCAGTTTGTTCTGGTGCTGAATCAGCATTTAACCGCTTCACTGCCAGTAACACCATAACAGCAAAGCAATCATGTGTTTGCAGGCTGTATCCATTCTGGTGTCCAGTATGATCACGGATCCAACTGGAGGTCGGTAGAGAATCCCTGTGATGTCTGCTACTGTTTGGTGGGTCTGATACTGACTGACAGTTTAACCCTTTATCCCCTCTATCAACTTCCCCTGTATTGATAACCCTCTCTCTCCTCACCAGGAGGGTCAAGTTCGCTGTGAGAGGGAGCAGTGTAACATCCTGTGTAAAAACCCAGCTGCTCCTCCACCCAATACCTGCTGTCCAGTTTGTCAAGGTAGGGTTTCCTCATATCACTGTGGCAGTTTGTGTGTGTGGGTTCATTGAGCTGCAGAGACACAGTGTGTGTTTGTTTGGGTCTCATAGGCTGCGGTGTTAACGGTCAGGACTTTCCTAACGGAGCTCTGATCCCCACTGGAGACCGCTGTCAAGAGTGCTCATGTGTGGTATGTCATTTATCACCATATTCATCATTCAATCAATTTTTTGTGCGTATGAATCAATTTTATATTTGCTATATCTTTCTCCTCCAGAATGGAAATGTGGTGTGTTCACCCCTTCCCTGTCCTGCCGTTTCTTGTCGAAACCCTGTGCATCGTGCTGGAGACTGTTGCCCACGGTAACCAACCTGCCTCTTATCATCCACATCACTTTCAAGCCTGCATCAATCCACCTTATTCATCTCAGAACAAGTGAAACATTTCCACAAGTTTTAATGTTTATGTTGTTTGTGTGTGTTTGACCTGCAGGTGTGAGCACTGTGAATATGAGTCTAAGGTGTATGTGGATGGACAGAAGTTTCCCTCCAGGAGAGACCCCTGCCTGCACTGCCGCTGCTCTGTGAGTTCAGTCTGGGTTTTTTTTTGGTTACGTGATGTGCATGTGACTCGACGATGTGTTAGAAAGGTTTAAAAACTCAGCGGTTCAAAGAAAACCTTTTTAAGACTATTGCACTTTCAGAACTACATGTGATTACATTTGAAAATGGGAATAAGTGTGAAATTGAGCTGTTTTTTAAGTCCTGAAAATTTAGTTTATGGATAAACAATGTAATAAAGATTGTTTCTAAATAATCTCAAATCTAGTTTTGCATTTCTGTACGGCAGGTTCTTCTTACTTGTCCGCTGACACATACCAATACTGGTACTGGTTTATTGGTTTGAGCTTTGTGTCTAACAGCCACTGAATGTTACAGGGTGACACATTTAATCCCTTCTTGTGTAATGTTTTGAACACATGGGCAGAAAAGAGACTGGTGAGATTCTTGCAAATGTTCACAGCTCTTTTGACAATATTTCCGAACGCTACAACTCCAACTAATCAGTTTTATATATATTTACATATAAGAAGTTATTTAAAAAGTAAGCAGAGAAAGAGCATACAGGATATTCATCCTCATCTGAAACATATTATTAGTAGCTATAATGGAAAACACAAAAACAGGATGAGCAAAGCACACAAGGCAAACAGGAAAAAACAACCAATATCATTAAGAAAAAATGGGAAGAAGAGTTGAAAATACAAATAACAGATACAGAATGGGAACAGATGCTCACTGAAATTCACTAAACTACTACTTCCTTATTTTGGAGAGAATTCGCTCTGAAAATAAACACGAGATAAGAGCTCAAGCTGTCGATGTTGGCGGAACTGCAGAGAAGATCGTCCTAACTATTTACATGTTTTCTAGTCGTGTTAAGTATTAAACACATATTGGTTGAAAGTGTGTATGTTGATGGAGATTTTCAAAAGCAGAGCATATCATTTTGGGAAAACCTCCAGCTACTTTTAGGACGCATTCACATTGGTGCTACTTGGTCCGCTTTAAACAAACTATGGTCCGCCTCCATGGATAGTACGGTTCATTTGGTGTGGTGTGAGTGCTCATTCAAACTCAGGCACAGATCAAACAAACGAACCCTGGTCCGCTTGAAAACTGGGAGTCTGGGTTTACTTGCCAGTGAACCCTGGTGCGGTTCGCTTACAGTGGGAAATGCAACCAGACTATCCAGCGAACCAAAGAGAGGAGGTGACGCAGACCGCAGTGCATACGTATGATTTATGGACATATGTGATCTTAAAACTTGCAATACCTCGCTCAGCGTCTGTTACCACAGCAGTACATCGCAGTCTCTCGCTCTCTGCCTGTCTTTTTCGGTACTGCTGCATTAGTCTTATGTACAGAGCAACATGCTGGGTAGGGAATGGAAGGGGATGGATTTCCGTTTTCGGTCCTGGCCAATCGATGAGCCAGGTTTTCTTCTTCCTCATGCTTTTTTTCTTCCTGGTCAGTGGTCGTTTCAGGCAATACCAGCCCCCAAACAGAGCAGCTGTTGTAACTGCGTGACGTTGTCTAGGCGGTTTGGTCCGCTTTAAAAAGTGCAGTGTGAAAGTGAACCGAACCAAATGAAGGTGTGAAATTTTTCGGCATTCCCCGCCCAATCGAACCGAGTCCTCTGGACTATCCTGGTGTGAATGTGCCCTTAGTCCAGATGAAAAATACTCATTCAGAGTCTTGAGAATCACAGCACTGAAACAGATAACCAAAGGATGGGGGAAAAAAATTACCCCGCAGATTTAATAAAATGGAAATGTATGATTCAAGAAGTAGAGTTCATGGAGAAAGTGACTCCCAAAATAAGGAATAGGGAAGATGTGTTTGAGAAAAGGTGGCTTATAGAAGAATGGGAGACTGTAACTATACTGTCCTTGTATTCAATGTAGTTATTATCTTCTGCTTTTAGACCACATCTCTTCAACTGTTTTGTCATTAGTTTTTATTTTTTCCTTTTTTCCATCATTATTATGCCATGAATGTATTGGTAATTTATATCTTTCATATTTTTATTTATTTATTTAACACTGACTGATGTGTTTCTTTGTAAGCTAAAAAGCAAATAAGCTGTATGTATCAAAAAATAAAGTATAAAAAATTATGACAATAATAATGCCTTCTTGTGTCTACCTGTCAGGCAGGTGAAGTGTCTTGTGAGCGTATGGATTCATCATGTCCTGCATCACACTGCAGCCATCCAGCCAGGCGGAAAGGAGAGTGTTGTCCCACATGCAATGGTCAGTATATCTGTGATTTTGTCAGGAAATATACAATTTTCTCGTGTCTTTGTCAAGTTTGTTTCGCCTAATGCGTGCCGCCCTTTTAATCTGACTTTCACTGTTCAAACTCAAGCAAACATAACCTGAGCTTGTATTTGTTCCTACAGAATGTGAGTATGACGGGAGGGTGTATGCTGATGGAAAAGCGTTCGCGCCTCCTGGAAGTGGACCCTGCCTGCAGTGCAGGTGTAAGGCAAGTCTGAACAGTATATACAAGGAGAAAGTAGGCCTGGAACTAACCGTTATTTTCATTATTAATTAATCTGTCGATTATTTTCTTGATTTATCAAATAGTTGTTCAGTCTGTAAAATCTTAACTCTACTTAAATTTATTTATAAAGCACATTTAAAAACAACCCACGTTGACCAAAGTGCTGTACAAAAGGAATAAGATGCTGAAAACGCATACATGAGAGGTAAAATAACTGTCAGGTGCACTAGCTCACTCATTTAGAGACTCAACACACACATACACGCATCAGGAAGACCACATCAGGGTGACTCAAACACTACTGAACAAACTTAGGTTTTGACCCTGGACCTAAAAGAATCAATGGATAGGGAGGGGGATGCTGTTCCACAGTTTGGGGGCAGACACAGCAAAGGTACGATCACCCCTGAGCTTAAGTCTGGAGCGTGGGACAGCCAGGAGCCCCAGGTCAGCTGACCTGAGGGACCTGGGGGTAGAGTAGGGGGTTAGGAGGTCTGCGATGTAGGATGGGGCCAGACCATTAAGGGCTTTGTAAACAAGCAGGAGAACCTTAAAGCCAATTCTAAACTTTACAGGCAGCCAGTGGAGAGAGGCTAAAACAGATGAAAACATGGTGAAAAATGTTGATCAGTGTTTCTAAAGCTGAAGATTACATCCTCAAATGCTGTGTTTTATCCAAGACCCAAAGATATTCAGCTTACTGTCAAAGAGGAAACCTGAAAATATGAATATTTAAGAAGCTGAAATCAGAGATTGTTTCCTTTTTTTCCCAATAGATGACTCATACCACTTCACTGATTATCCTGTGATAATATATCCAGTTTAGCTGGTGATTAATTTAATAGTGGACAACTAATTGACTAGCCTTTGCAGCTCTACAAGAAAGTGAGGAATCTTTGAGGGTTTTTGTCCAAATCGTGCTCAGATTAATGAGCAAGTCTGTATTATGTTTATACATTTGTCTTACGTCTCAAAAAATGTAATGTTTTCACTCTCCTTTGGCTCTTAGAGCACTGTGTGAGTCTGTATTTTTTACAGCACCCAGTGGGCACATAATAGCTGTTATGGTTCTGTGCGCTCCTATAAACTGAAACACACTGTAATCATAATGTTTTCATACTTTATATCTGCTACAGGGTGGGAATGTCATTTGCCGTGAAGAGAAGTGCCCTCCTGTCCAGTGCTCCAACCCTATTATAGATCCACATCTCTGCTGTCCGATTTGTAAAGGTAATGACACACACACACACACACACACACACACACACACACACACACACACACACACACATAAACACATAAACACAAGTGCAGCTCATCAGTGAGTATACTGATGAAAACTCCTCTTTTCTCATTAAAGCCTGTGTGTTGGAGGGGGTGGAATATGAGGAAGGCTCCAATTGGCACCCTGAGGGTCCCTGTTCCAGCTGCACCTGTGTGAATGGAGAGACAGTGTGTACACACACACAGTGTCCCCCCACCGAGTGCCTGCATCCCACCAAGATCACTGGTAAGAGTGTGTGTCTGTGGCTACACTCACATCAATATGTTTTCATTTTAATATGCATAACTATTACTATGTTTACACCTGGCGTCCACACTATTCTGGTGTTTTGGAGCCCATAAAATGGCCTATGAAACCTATGAAAACGCTGCTTAGCCTTTAGTCCTTTAGTCTGGACAGGTGGAAACGAAGCCCACGCTTGCTTCCTGATTGGGTCTCTTTAGTCATGACGTGTCAAGCCAAAACATTACAGCAAGGTTAAACTAAACTTACACAACATTTGTGATTTCATCCGTCTTATGTGGGTTACGTTAGCACTCCTTTCCATTTGCCATGGCATCCTCTGGTGACAGATAATGCTCTAGGTACCACTTTGATATGTCTGGTGCAATGACTCCTAGACAGTCTACTTCCTGTTTACACCGCATGCCCAGTGTACCTGAATGGTCATGTGATATGACAGATTATTTCTGAAACTGTGCTAAAATGCATGGAGTGTACGGAGATCATTTTCCAAAACACCATCATAAAATGCTTTTGTTTATATGCCGATGACTCTGTAACCTCACTGTCTCTGTACTTTCTTTAGGATCCTGTTGTGCAGTGTGTGAAAGCTGCACCTATAACCATCGTATCTATAGCAACGGCCAGAGGTTTGCAACCCCTGACCACCCTTGCCACATCTGTACCTGTCAGGTGAGCAGGTCGATGATCACACACACTCCCTACACAGGTGCTGCTCACCTTCAAACCTGCTCATACAGCCCTCCTCTCTCCTCAGCATGGCAGCGTAGAGTGTGAGAGGAGACCTTGTCCTCCACTCAACTGCTCCAACCCATACACACCACCTGGAGAGTGCTGCCCTAAATGTCCAGGTACACAACCTCAGACACAGATATGGTCATTAATTTTAGTATGGACAAGTTTATTCTCAGCTCACCATAGCGTCTGTGTGTTTGCATCTTTCCCAGACTGTTCCTTTGAAAACCGCATATTTGTGGATGGAGAGGCTTTTCCCAACCCTGTGAGTGTGTGTGAGGAGTGTAGGTGTGTGAGCGGCCAGATTGACTGCCACCAACCACAATGCCCCAATCCTCGTTGTAACGCACCTCTACCTGGAACGTGCTGTCAGAACAACTGCAACGGTGAGAAAACATGGATTTTCTGTAAGGAAATCAAATTTAACAAATCAAATGTCACAATTACACAATATTCCTCTGCATTAGGCTGCAGCTACGCTGGGAAGGAGTATCCCAATGGAGAGGAGTTTCCCCATCCAACTGACAGATGCAGGACATGCAGCTGCATCGTAAGAATAATCAGTATCACAGCATGACTAACTGCTGCTGTGTTGATCACCTTCTTGAAGCAGGTTTTTATTTCAGTCTGTGTTGTGTTTGTTGTAGAACGGGAATGTCCAGTGTCTTATGAGGAGATGTCCACCGCTGCCCTGCTCGAACCCAAATGTGCTGCTTGGAGAATGCTGCCCCCAGTGTCCTGGTGAGGATGTGCAAGAGGCATAAAACAGGAATGAGAAATGTCTGTAGCAGTGACTGTGCATCATGCCTGCTGTGCTGGAAAGTTGAAGGAGGAGCACAGAGAAGTTAAAAACAGGTGTCCTCTAAAATTAATGGTAGGTTAGTAATTGTATGTTTTCACCCTAATCGACCCCACAGTGGTTGGAGCTGCAGTATTTGCTGTGGCACACAGCTCATGGAGGCAATTTGGGTGCGTAAAAACCATTTGTGCCCTATTACTGCAACTTGCATCAAAAAGCTTTGAGTGAAATCTGAACACACAGACATGATATACAAACTTTTAAATTCAGTGTGACTTTCCCATGATGCCTACATCCCCAATTCCCATTTTGAAAAGACTGCCTTAAGTCCCCCTCAGCAAACACGGAAAAAACACTCCTTAAAATTCCAGAACTGTCCTGAGAATCAATCACATATCAGTTTTCTGCACTATCACAGTAATACAGTGACAGTTTCCTGTACATCCATTCATATATTGCAAACTATATTACAAACAAGAATAGTTAATAGCCAATGCAGCATACTTTTAATGGTGCTATTTTGCCAAAATGTCAACAAGTATAGGCTTTAAAAAAACAAGACTTGATCTGTAGCAAAGATACTAGATAACAGAGAATAAAACATTACAAGCTACGACAAGGGTAGGAAATGGTATACACTTCTGGTGTCCAAAGTGGGGGTGGTCTTCCTCCCCAGCATACTCCGGCCTCGTTTGGAAGTGTTCTACAGTAAGTGTCATGTGGATGGATGAAATCAGATTCAGAATAATACAACACTATATAGGGTACAAATTCAATCTTTGTTCCTTATTTTGTTGCTTGTTTTTATCTGCTAGCTTAATGTCGGATACAAACTGATGTTTCAAACAAAGTTAATTTCTTCCTGATTTGTCTGTCAGGAAAAAAATGCAATTTCAGTGTCAGAATGTTTAGAAGGGTTGCAGCCTATAGAGAGAGTGGGCCCTCCAATAATGTGTTGGGTGGAGAATGGTACCTTATGAGTGACTGCCACCTTGGAAATATGCCTGTGTTTATATTCCAACCAACGGCTTCCTATTGTCTTCATCTGATCTTTTGCCATCTAGGATTTAGAGTATGAAGGTTTTTCTGTCAGACAAATGCTACACCTCCTTATTTCACTCTCTGTACATCTTCTGTGGTTGACATGATGTTCATCTGTGTGATGATCTCCTGTTGAGTTTGTTGTCTGGCTCATGATGGTCGAACACAGCAGAGATTTTGAAGCTTATTATCTCATATTCCTCTTAGCTCCTCCTTTGGACTGTGTCTACGAACAACGATCCTACAGACACTCTGAACGTTTCTACCACCCAACTGACAGCTGTCGATCATGCACCTGCACCAATGGGACCGTTCACTGTCAGCGCAAGCCCTGCACCTTCGCTCCATGTTCTCACCCCATCACACAGCAGTGCTGCCGGACCTGCGAAGGTACATTTGCTTAAGTTCTGCTTAGATAACTTAGAGACAAAGCATATTTCATATTTTGATTGAGCACATTCTGTCACCTGTTGCAACAAAAGAGAGTTTAACAAAGCTTTTTCTAGTCACAGTTTCCTTTATGTCTTATTTCCCTCACAGGCTGCCTGTATGAGGGCCGAGAGCGAGCCAATGGGGAGTCGTGGGAGGATGCGTCAGACCCATGTGCACAGTGTATTTGCCATGAGGGCTCCGTCCGGTGTGAGAGGAAGCGCTGTCCACCAACCAACTGTAACCACCCAGTCCAGAGACAGTGCTGCATGTCCTGTGATAGTAAGTGATTGAAAACATGTCCTCAGTTACTGAAGAGGATCCACAGACCTTTCTGTCCGCAGTTTTCTTGGGAACTATTTTCCCCTGGTTATCTCAAAAATATCTTAATCTCCATTTTTCTGCTTGCAGGCTGCATGTTCCATGGTAAAGAATATCCTGATGGCACTGAGTTTGCTGATGACAAAGACACCTGTGGTGTATGTTACTGTTACGGAGGGGAGGTCGTCTGCACCAAGATGCCCTGCTATGGAGAATGCAGCCACCCTTACAAACCACCTGGACAATGTTGTGGAGAATGTGAACGTATGTAATGTCCAAATCAAACTCTGTACACATTCCTGGTTTAGGATCATTGATTTGAAACATTATTTGTCACTGGTCACAAACAAACCTGTCTTTATTTGACAGGCTGTTTCTATAACAACGCGATCCTCGCAAATGGACAGTCGATCCCTGACCCAGGAAACCTCTGTGCTGAATGCACCTGCCAGGTAGCATCAACACACACATACACATTCCTGCTGGTTAATCACTCGAGCCAACATGTCGTGCTTCTTCTCTTACAGAGCGGTTCAGTGCGATGTGTGAAGAAGTCGTGTCCAGCAGCCCGCTGTCCTCACCCGATAACCAACCCATGTGGCTGCCCCGTCTGTGACGGTAACCAGCTTACAAAATATCACAGTTAATTTTATGTAGTAGAAGTAAATACTGATGTTACGCTCTACTGTGTGTAGGTTGTCACTTCCAAGGTGTGACTTATGTTGATGGACAGATCCTTCCAGGAGGAGAGGGCGGGTGCCAGGACTGCACGTGCTCAGTGAGAGGAGAAGGGCTGGATTTAGGATTTAGTTTTAGTTGCTGCACCCTCACAGCTACTGTACATCATTTTCGTTTCTTTCTTTTTCCATAGAGAGGTGAAGTGGTGTGTGCACAGAGAAGATGCCCTGCTGTGTCATGCCCACACCCAGCTCTGGATGGCTGCGCATGTGGAGTGTGTGATGGATGCAACTTTAATGGGCGAGGCTGTTTCAATGGAGAGCGGTTCCCACACCCTGCAGACCACTGTCAGCTCTGCTCCTGTCTGGTACTACCACATGTGCATTTTATTTTCCACGCACTGTATATTTTTGTTTGTAGATTTAATCCTGAAAAACCATCAGGATTATTAGTTAACTGGAAAGCTAAACAAACAAGGTTGTCCACCTTTGCAGTAAGTACCCACTGGTGTTGGAGCTGCAGAACAGAGCATGTCAAAGTAGTAAAAATAAAATGGCTCAGCACTGATTAAAAGATGACCGACATGCTTGAGGTCACCCGGTTGTATTAAAGGAGCACTACAGAAGCACTATAGCTGACTATGTAAAGGAAATATTGTCATCCTCAGTGTGTGTGTTTTTGTGTTTAGAACGGCGCTGTGGTGTGTTCGCATGTGTCTTGTCCAAGTGTGTCCTGTGTGCGTCCAGTGACTCCACCTGGGGAGTGCTGCCCTGTCTGCACAGGGATCTGTCTTCATCACGGCAAAGAGTATCAGTCTGGCTCCACCTTCACTTCTCCCTCTGACCCCTGCTCGTCGTGCTCCTGTCTGGTCAGTCTGACAGTTCTTACTGAATGAAAAAGAAATTAGCTCACCGTACACATAATCAAAATTCAAACTGTCTGACTAATTCTTCTTCTTCTGTCGTTCCAACTTCATCCGCTCCTCTGATCAGAATGAAGGTGGTGAACTGTCAGAGGAGACCATGTCCAGTCCGCTGCTCCCACCCGGTGCCCTTCAGATACCTGCTGCCCCGTCTGTGACTCCTGTCTGTACGAGGGTGTCGTCCACTCTCACAGTCACACCTTCACACCCTCCTCCAACCCCTGCCAGCGCTGCACTTGTGTCAGAGGCACCGTCACCTGTGTGCCTCTGGTCTGCCCACCAACACCCTGTCTCCGACCAGTTACCAAGCCGGGACAGTGCTGCCCTGAGTGCACAGGTACAAACTGTATGAATGTGTTTAACTTTAGCGAATGTGCAAAGTTACGCACACGTATAAAAATTATTCCCTTATGTCTTTGTCTCCTGTCTGTCTCTGGTCTCAGTGTGTATGCTTGATGGACGGGAGTTCAGTGACGGACAGACATGGACCCTGAGTTCAAACCACTGCTCCACCTGCACTTGCCAGGTCTGACTCTTCCATCACTGCCTGTTCTCTCCATATTTGCACTGTCCCTGTGTTTAAGCGCTAACCTATCTGAGTCTCACAGGCAGGTGAGGTGCACTGTGCGTCTCCTCAGTGTCCCAAGCTGCCTTGTATGCACCAGGTGATCGATCCAGGAGCCTGCTGTCCTCGCTGCAGAGGTAACTTGATCACTGAAAATTATAATCACAGACGGAGGTCGTTTTTACCAGAGGTTTAACTTTCCCTCTCAGGCTGTGTGTATGGAGGAGAGGAGCATATCGAGGGCAGCAGCTGGTTCGCAGACTCCACTCCCTGTATGACGTGTATGTGTGTGGACGGGGTGACCACCTGCTCTGAAGTGCGCTGTCTGTCTCCATGCTTTAACTTCATCAGCGTGCCCGGGGAGTGCTGCCCTGTGTGCGCTGGTAAGCAAATGAAAATCTAAAGCACAATAGCCTCATGTTTCATATTTTCTTTCATTGTGGTGCTTGATAATCTTATCTGGTTGTTTTTGTTGAGTAGACTGTGTATTTGAGGGCAGAGTGTACGGTCCAGGTGAGAGTTTCCATCCAGCAGATGACCCCTGTCAGATTTGCACTTGTGAGGTACGATACATACACACCTGACAACTGAAAACCTGATTGTGACATTTTTACGTTGAACTTGTTGATGTGGTGATTGTTTTTTTCAGATGAATTGATTTATTGATTTATCACCTAACTAAATGTATAAATGAATCAAGTGTCAGCTCTACTTGACAATAGAGGTAAAAGCATTGGTTTATAAATAGATATGGAGGATCCAGAGGTTATAGTGGTCGTAGTTAAAACAGAAGCTATATTAGTAACTGTGGAGGTCATAATCCAAGCTGTGTGTGTCTGCAGGTGATGCCGGATGGAGAGCAACACCTGAGGTGTTACCGAAAGCAGTGTCCCAGTCTGGTCGACTGTCCCAAGAGCAACATCCTTGTTCTCTGGACCAGACTCCTGCTGTCCTGTCTGTGCACGTCAGTACTACACTGCCTTTCGTGATACACTGTGTATTATCTCTGCACCGTCACTGAGCTCTGTAACATCTGTGTGTTTGTTTAGAGCCTCTCAGTAACTGCACCGCTGCACTGATCGGCAACGAGGTCTTGGCGACAGATGACCCTTGTTTTACCTGCCAGTGCCAGGTACCGTGGCGACGACACTTTGTTGTGCTCAGGAGTAAAGTGGATTTAGTGATCTATGATTTTGATTTTGTAGCGCATGTTCACAGTAGTACAAAAAGGTAATCTAATTAGAATATCATCTCTTAGAGATCATATAACCTACAATATTTGATTTTTAACCATTTCATTGGCTTATAAATGAAAGGAAGTGTCAGAGCAAAGTGAGTTTTAGTTTGACATCTCAGCTCCTTGAGATCTAACTGTACTGATCAAATTACAGTCCAGACACCATGTGACTCAGTGCAGTGATACTGTGTCTGTGATTTAGGACCTGACATGGACCTGCTTGCACCAGAACTGCCCCCCACTCACTTGCCCTCTTAATGAACAGTTTAATTCTCCAGACTCATGCTGCCCTGTGTGTAAAGGTGAGATAACACTGTCTTTCTTCCACTGTGTGTGTTCGCCGTGTCTTTTTAAGTTTTGAGAGTGTTTCATTGGTGTTAAAACATCCACTGTTGTTATATTGCGGTGGTTCTCCTGTGTTTCATACAGACTGTGTGATTGAGGGTCAGAACAGGCGTGTCGCCAACGGCAGCAGCTGGACAGACAGCGATGATGACTGCGTCACATGTACCTGTAAGGTGAGTCTTACAGCAATACTCACACTGTTTATGCAGTGCTTCAACTTATGATATTAACATTTACACACCACTTTTCAAAAAACTATTTTTAAAAAATTAAGTGAAAGGCCTTTGAAAAGCGTTTTGTGGGGTAACTTAAAAGCAGACAGTAAAAGCTGGGTCTGGCCATAGTATCTCAAGCAGCATTCAAGATCATTGTTCGACAGTGTATTGCAAACAAAAGAGTGTGACACCGCAAATCCCTAAAAACAATAAAACTAGAAGGGCACTCAGAGAGCGCAGATCTCCGCCAAGGCCCAAATGCCCTATCTCGCATATATCTGCCTCATGATCTGGACCTGCTCCAACATTTAATGGGTCCTTCCTTGGCCCACGCTACACCCTACCACAGAGTTTTATTAAGAAAGGCCAGCAGTTTTTCTGCGATCCTGCTGACGAACAAACAAACATATCGACAAACAAACAAACCGTCTGATCCAAAAACATTTCAATCAGGAGAGACTCGTTCAGAGAGAAAGAAATATTTATTTACATGTGCACATAAGTATGAGAAATGTGAAAAGTCTGTGGCGGTTAGACCCTATTGTGATGTCATCTATTCCAGGAGGGTGGTAAAGAGGAAGTAGATTAGGGAACCTCCATGGCTGAGGTAATAAAGGTCTGCAAATAGGAAGGACTTGATTCTGATGATGTGTATGTGCTAAAAAAACAATGATTATTTAATAACAAAACTACACTGAAAGGTTAAGTGTGTAGGATTTAGTTGCAAAATTGGTATATATTATTCATAGCTGTTTTCATTTTATTATTATTTTTTAGTTTATAATCACCTGAAAATAAGCATTGTTGTTCTTGTTACACAGGAGTGAGCCGTTAATATCTACATAGTCCCACATAGTTCTCTTACACGCTTGGCACACAGTAAAAGTTTCAGTTGTTTAGCCTCATCACTAGATGCCACTAAATCCTGCACACCAAACCTTTAATTAAAAGAGTAGAATTATTGGCAACAAAATGTACTTAAAGTATCAAAACTAAAAGTACTCATTATGCAGAATGGCCTCTGTCAGTGTTATATAATTAGTTTAAAAGTTAGTTTAAAACTGATGTATTAAGATGCAAGTTGTACTAAATGGTGTAATAAGTCAAGATGAAGCTAATTTTAACTATTTTATATACAACCAGGATACTTTGATCAATAAAGACGCATCATGTTTTATAAACTGATTATGTTTTATATCTGAAATCTGAATCTGAAAGGTAACAAAAAGCACAAATTCCTCTCTGATATGGAGTGAAACTGAAGTGTAGAGAAGCATGAAATGGAAACACTCAAGTCATGTAAGCTATCACAAAACTGTACTTAAGTTCAGTACATGAGTAAATGTACTTAATTACTTTTCACAACTGGACCCAAGACTGTTAAGTGCCTCTTGTATCTATTCAGACTGTCTACTTCTAAAGTAATCTTTTTTCTTTCTGTGTTTCCTCTTTAGCTGGGATACATTGAGTGCAGCATTGAAGAGTGTTTACCTGCAGTTTGTCTGGATGGTCAGAGACCAGTGAAGATTCCAGGGAAATGTTGCTTTGAATGCCAAGGTATCACAGCCAGCCAACACAGTGAGCGTCCCTAACTTTAGTGTTCTGCCTAACAAGTTTAATGTGTCTGTTTGTGCGTGTGTTGTAGACTCAGAGGCGTCGTGTTTGCACCAGGGAACAGTGTATCACTCCAACGAGCAGTGGGAGGTGGATGAGTGCACCAGCTGTACGTGTGTGTACGGAGATGTGCACTGTCACAGCGAACGCTGCCCTCCCCTCACCTGTGCAACAGTCAGTAAAACAAACACACTCACTCTTTCTCAGTGTTTCATCATAGTCTGAAATTTTCCCATGATGCCTCACTGTTCTGAATTTTAATTCTGTAAAGAGACACTAACTTACATGACATTTCTCATCAGTGTTTGCACTCTGGCCGGCTCCTCAGAGCTTAGTTTGACACATCAGTCCCCTGGGTTCCTCGTAGTTACACAAACAGTGTAGCTGATTATAGGTGTGTGTTTCTATGTGTGTGTGTGTGTGTGTGTGTGTGTGTGTGTGTGTGTGTCTCTCAGGATGAGATGCCAGCCATTGTCCCAGGTTTGTGTTGTCCTCACTGCCTGCCTCGTCCAGCCACCTGCATTGCCTTCGGCGACCCTCATTACCGCACCTTCGATGGCCGCATGCTGCACTTCCAGGGAGCCTGCACATACATCCTGGCACAGGACTGTGAGGGAGGAGACTTCAGGTGAATGGGTCACCATGGTTACCCAATTAAGTGCTGTAGTAGACATGTTTCAACTACTCTTTCTGCTACTGCTAATACTTCTCCGATTGCTGCTTTGTTCTTTTAAAATTTTGGATACTTTCACCTCTTCCTGTCCTCTAAAAATAATCTGAATAACCTGTGACAAGGGATCGGAAGTGGATTTTAATTGGTTTTAAGGGCCCTGAGAATGTGTTTTTTAAGGTAACTTCTTTTTTAAGAAAAAATTCTGCCAAAGTTTGAACAGATTTGTTTACTTTACATGACTGATTTATGTATTCAGTTTTTTTTTCTTTTCAGTTTTTTTTAACCCTTGTTTGAAATATGCAGCATCAGATGGAAAAAGTTGATGTCACATGCAGCTGAGGGAGAGTAATTAAACGCACATCATGTCGCCATAAGGCTATCAAAAACAGTGCACATGAAAAAAAAGTAATGCTTTTCATTTACTGCATGCCACAAAAGTTTAATCAAGACAACATTTTGTTCCTCCAGAAACAAATGCACTCAAATTAAGTTAAAATGCCTTTATCCCAAAAACATGGCTACTTACATTAAGGGTTCGTGTCTGGTTGGTTCATGAGAAAGCTGCTCTCAATTAGTCAGAATTTCCATGCAGGAAAAATCCAGGAAGTAAACAAAACATTAAAGAGCAGTACACTTGCAAGATAAATGTGACATTTTCTAATGTCACAATGGAGGGACAACTACGTGGGTTGATTTTAGCTGCTGGTCATCGTGTACTATATTGCTGTATTTGTTCATTTTAGGCAAATGTGCTCATGTGCTGACCCTTTTCTTCAAGAGCACCTGCATGTTTCTTGAGTTTGATATGATAAAGACAGTGCACACAACTACCTCATTCAAAATCGATTTGGCCCAGACAAAGATCCAAGTAAGGTTTGAATAAAGAAGCTGATTTTTAAAATGAATTATATGCAGTGTTAATACTCTGTTTGTTTGTGCAGCATTCATGCCACTAATGATGATCGTGGGCGTAAAGGAGTGTCCTGGACTAAAGAGGTGACTGTGTTTATAGGAGACATCACAGTGCAGCTGCTCCAGGACTGGGTTGTGAAGGTTTGTGTGCACAATTTATGCAAATAATTTCTGCACAGTCACGTTTGTGTCATGCATCAACTAAGCCATACTCCTCAGGTGAATGATGAGGTCGTGACCCTGCCAGTTCCTCAGAGAACCGTACATCTATGTAGAACGACAAACCAACACCATCTTACTCAACACTAACATCGGGCTGAAGGTACAGTCTTGTCTCTTTTATTATGTAATAACATGATTGGAAACACCAACAGTTCAGGCACTCCCAGTTCTGTCACACACTGATACACCCACTGGTTCACCTTTAGGTGCTGTGGAGTGGGCGTTCACATCTAGAAGTGAGTGTACCAGGCTCCTATAAGGACCACATGTGTGGCCTCTGTGGGAACTTCAACAACTACTACCAGGATGACCTCCGAATGCCCAGTGGACGCATCAGCCTGTCAGAGTCTGACTTTGGCAACAGCTGGAGGGTAAAATAAAAGCATAAAAGAAACAGATAGACAAAATGTAAAAAAAAAAAATTAAATTGTCATACAAAAACAAGTCTTTTAAAATCTGCTTGTCATTCTAGGTCACAAATGGTAGCCACGCCCTTTCAACCTGTCGCCCCGGTGAGAACGTCGACCCCTGTAAAGACGCAGGCTACCAGGCTAAGAAGGGGGCCAACGCTCGCTGTAAGGTCCTGAAGTCGGCTGCCTTTAAGCCCTGCCATCGTGTGGTGCCTCCTGAGCCGTGGTACGGAGCCTGTGTGTACGACCTCTGTGCCTGCGGGGCCAACACTGATGAGTGTCTGTGTGACACACTGGAGGCCTATGCCAGTCAGTGCAGAGAGGCCGGAGTCATCCTGCAGTGGAGGAGCCCATCACTGTGCGGTGAGTGAAACACACACTTACAGGTCCTGATAACATATTTTCATAATCAGCTTCTGAATATGAGTGATGGGATATGGGAAATAATCAGCCAAAGTACATAATAGATTGGTTTCCAAGTGATGTCATTGGGGTATGGGGTTCATCTGCAGATGCTGCAGTTTAAAATGAGACCAAACTTTTTTTATGTATGTCAGTTTTTGAGCCACAATTACGGCCAAAATGTGGCCTGCAACATATGGTAAGGCTTCTTCTTATTAGCCAAGATGATTTCCGGAAAACCTGGGGCCTTACCATCCACTTTAGAGGAGTGGGGAGTCAGCAGTCAGTGATGGTATGACACAGCTGATAAAACAGGTTTTTCACCAATTGTAAATAACTGCAACCACGAGAAGTCCTTAAGCTCACAGTCATATGTGTGCACACAAAATAATAGGCTGATTGGTCCAGTAGTGTTCGACATTAGCTGCCAGCAGACAGATACACACATGATCCGCTTTAGGCTTACGTCTGGTGGAGAACAGATAATAATGATTCAGAGCTTATGACAAGGTCAACATGTGAAGTTGTTTTTGTGCCTCAAACTACACAAATTGCAGAAGTAAACAGTCAAAAATGTTTAATATTTCTAGAAGGAAACTCAGAGAGCTCAGAGGACATAATTAGCTAAGTATCCAGCTATCCAGTCAGAGCCCTGGATTTTAACAACGCGGTGGATGTTGTTGCACTGAGACTACAGGAAGAAACACCATTTTGACACAAGACAGCTCACACACAGTGGCTCTGTGTTCATAGCTGTTTATTTAATATTGCTAACGTTTGTCAGGCCCTGTGATCAATGCTTAGGTGATTGGTTTGATGTGCGTTTAGAGTTTAAGTGAAGGAGATGGTGACAGTTGATAGAGGTGCAGACTGATGGCTTTAGATGGGGGGCCTAAACATCTACTTCCTGATTATGAAACAATACAAAAGATAGTTAGAGATGATTAACTACTGCAAAATGACCATATTATACATGTGAGCACTTTCAGTAAAATAAATGTTACACAGTCAGATAAATAAAGTCGATTTTTATTTCTAGATCTCAAAATGGGCACTGTTTTGGATCAACAAACTCACCACAGTCAACCTGCTCCTACCATAAACTGCTCAGTGATGCTTTCCACACAACAATTTAGCCTAAGCAAGACGATCTTGTTGCTGTCAGACACCTGCTAACTCCCACTGGTCACCCTTGAGGCTATAGCGGTCACAATGTTCTCAGTGTCTCATTGTTTTCTCTCTCTCGCTGTCTTCCACAGCTGTGGGCTGTCCAGTGGAGAGGGGCTTTGTGTTTGACGAGTGCGGGCCCCCGTGTCCCGTAACCTGCTTTAACGTTGACGTACCACTGGGGGTTATAGAGAGCCACTGCTTCAAGCCCTGTGTCCCAGGCTGCCAGTGTCCTGCTGGTCTAGTTCTGCACAACAACTACTGCATACAGCCAGAAAAGTGCCCCAAGATCATTCATGAAAACTCATAATTCTCTGGACTTTTAAGTGGACACTTGCTTGTATGCACATGCACTGTCACCTCTGCCCAGCTGGCCACCAACGTCGTTGAATGTAGTCTGTGACATCTGGTGACCAAATTTCAATGTCAAGACTAGTCTAATGATAATGTCAATGTGACGTCCAAAAGTCTCAAACATCCACACAACATATGAAATTCTAATGTTGTTGGACATTTAAAGGAACAGTGTGTAAGATTTAGGGGGATTTAATGGCATCTAACGTAAGGATTGCAGACTGCAACCAGCTGAAATTTCTCCAGGTCAGAATTACTTCAGTGTTCATTGTTCAGGAGGTTTTTATTGGGCATCCAATTATCCACGGAGGTCTGTTCCTCTCAAAACAAATGGACCACGTGATTAAAACCAGTAAAAACATTGAATAAAGCAGTTTCATGTTACAAATTAATGTTTCTCTGACGCTGTCTGGCATGTCAGAGACGGGTCGCTAGCCCCACACCTGCTCAGGTGTGTTCACCTCTTTTCTCTGACGACTTAAGATCCAGATGTTCAGAAGGGTTTTACCAGGAGCTGGTTACCCGCAGAGGTCTCCTCCTCTCCAAAAAACACAGAACCATTGATTTAAACAAGGAAAAACTGAATAAAGCAGTTTCACTTTAAAAATCTGTCTTTTTCTGACACTCTTTTCTCTGAGGAGGTTCTAACTACAATGGGCAATGCAAAAACATTACAGTTTGTCCATTCTGGGCTTCTGTAGAAACATGGCAGTGCAACATGGCGGACTCCACAGACACGGCCCTGCTCCCTATGTAAATATATAGCTCATTCTAAGGTAACGAAAACACGATGATTCTTATTTTTAGATGATTTTACAGAGAAACACATTCATTATAGTTTATTCCATTTCTGCCAATATATCCCCTTAAATCCTATACACTGGACCTTTAAAATATCATCAACCCAAAACTGCATCGTCTGTCCAACATTAGAGTCCAGAGTCTGTCTGACGTCACTGGCGTCCGGTGCCAGCTGGGTGATAATCTTCAATCCACTCAAGGACTGCATAAGCCCTCTGTTACTGTATACTGAAGTCTGACATGGAAAAACAAGTAAACCTCCATCACCTGTGGATTTAACAGTGACTGAAGTGAAATACTGCATTTTTGTGTTTTTATTAACATGGTAATATGTAGCACTGAATATTTATACTACACAAGGTTTTTGTTTGGTTATAATTTCACATGTATTGGTTTTGTCCCTACTTGTTTTGTTTGACACATTTACTGTTCACTGCCTTGAGGTTATTTTAACAGTATTATTTACTATACAAAGAGCTTTTGTTTACTGTACAGGTTTATTTCAGCACTGTGCGATGTCTGACTGTATGAACCACATAATCTCAGGTACTCTTTTTTTTTTTGCTCTCTATCGTACAAATAAACAAAGGCTTCACTAATATTTGTAGTATTTCATTGAGACATGAGCATATTTTGAGAATTATGGGTCTTAATTTGTTTATAATTTTCAAGGAAGTTTGAAAAGAAATTTGTATTTGGTGCTAATTAAATGTAAGATAATGCAGACAAAGTGTTTGATCGGTACGCTCCTAATTAAATAATTCCAATTAGCTGCTCGTGCACATGAGAGAAAATTTTAGTGAGTGCACAGCAGGTCAGCTGAATGTGCAAAATGTGAAGTAACAACCAATTAAATAGTTTTTTCTTGGAAGCTTCCCAGGAAATCAGTGGGAAATTACAGACCCATAAAATCATCTAACTAGCAGGCATTTTATAGGATTCATGATGACATACCACGTCTGAGACAGGCGACATGATACACACTCTGGGAACACCTTTCGCCCAGGTGTAATGAGTCACATGTCCGCGTATCACATTTCCCCCTCTGACAGATACACTGTCACTTTTGTTGCTTGGTAACCTGATCCAGCTGTTGTCCAGAGGACTGCTGTAACCATAGCAACAGCCTGTATAATGTATGAGTCCACAGTGGTGAAAACATGGAGCAGGTAAGATGTTTTGATGTTGGGTGAGAGCTGCATTTGTTTTCCATGTGTGTGTGTGTGCATATGTAACTAAAACTGATCTTTGTATCTTCCCTCAGGATTGTGTCACCGGTCTGTACCGATCCCTGGGAATGTCTGTTGGAGCTCAGTTTTCCTCCAAAGATGTGAGCCTCCTCTACCGCAAAGTGTTTCATGTCCCCTCCAACACCGATGAGGCACATGTGGCCATGCAGAAGGTAAAAACTCGAGACACGTTTCAAACAACAGCTACTGAACAAATTTTCAGTCGTCATTATAGGCTACTCCTCTGTACCTGCGTCTGCTTCAGATTGCAGGAGGTGATAATAGTTGGTCCTGCGTTGGTGAAAATGTGTTGGATGTTCTCCTGGAAATGGAAAGAGAGAGGGATAAGAAGGAAAAGGTAGTGAATTCGTTTGTTTTCTTTCTTCTGAATTTTATATGACAGCATTTGAGAAACCCAGAAACCAAAATAAAGTTATTTTGTCATCACTACTGAGAGTCAACATTGTTATCTGCAGCTCTACTGGGACCTCCAGCTGCTAAATGCTGGAAACCTCAACACTTTCTATGGGATGGATGAACCACTTATCATCGATCCTCATGTGCTGAATAGCCTCCACCACAGCACAGACCCAAATACTTACAAAAGAGTGGTGGGGGAAAAGGAGCTGTATGGGAGTGTGAGAGGTGTGAAGAGGCTCAAGAAGGCAGCCAGGCAGTGCTGGGCCAGGTGAGCATCTTAACTTAAAGAAGCTGAAATGTGACCCAAATACAACTCTGAGGTAAGGTTTCCTTATTTAATACATTACCAAAGTACAAAGTGAGATTTTATTTTTTATTGCACTACATTATGTTTATGTGAAGGACTGAGTTTCTTTCTACCTTGAAGATTGAGGCTGTACTTGCAAAATATAAATTAAAATCAGCTCAAAATATGATGCATTGCATTGTTCAACAGTATAAACAGCAGTTAGACTTACAGCCACATTGCCCACCTACAGCTTTACAATACCACATGTGATAAGGCGATGATTCAGCACCTGAAAGGCACCCACCTCGAGTAAATTTTGAACGCATGACATTTAAATTATAGTGTGCCCATGCCACTTTTGCTGGACAACAGTGTAATAGTATTAAATGCTACCACATTTTGTAACAGCAGCACACGTAAAAACAAAAGTCATCGAACAGAATCAGTAATATCTGTTGTGCATATATCCACCTAAAGTCTGCTAACATCAGCTAACATAAGCCATCATACAATACTGGTCATAACAGACTAGGAAAGGACTGTATTGATTTTTTCTTCTTTAAAAGTCACACAGTCACATTACTTTAAGTATTTACATATTGCAGCACTGATCCTTTAAAGGAATAATTACCCCCCAAAACATGGCGCTAATATTTGTAGCAATATGGCAGATAATGCTGCACCACGCTAACAACGGAGAAGCTTGTGGAAGAGTTTGAAAAACTGAGAAAAGGAAGACCAGCAAACTTGCAGTTCTACTCAATAGTTCCGTAGAACCAATATGGCCCTCAATTGAATCGTTTCAGCACACTTTGGCGACTCAAGCCTCCACCATCAGAGAGATGGAGACCTGCCTAACTGACCACAGCAACAGGGAAATGCAGCTTGAACTCAATGTGAGTGGGTTCAGTCCTTCACGGTGAATGAGGAATCCAAAAAAGAGAGAACCAGGAAGTTGGCAGCTGCTGGTCTACCGATGCCTTGATTGTTAGTTTGTTTGTGTTATTTTGTGACTTTACTGAATCCAAACAAAGCCCTTAAAACACCAAAGTCACACAATAACACAAACTAATTGATCGGGGCGTGTTCAGCAAGGTAAAATAACTTTGTCAGTGGAGTTTGGCTTTGAAGAGAGCATAGATAAGTTACATGTTTAATTTAGTTCCCCAGCAGAAAGAGCTGCTCTGTTTGGGAAGTACTGAGCATACGACGGGATAAATTAGATTTAGATTATACTGTGCGATTTTTTAATGTAGTTTCACTGTTGTTATTTGTGGTCCCCTATGACTGTAACTGAGCAAGAATTTTCTCTGTTCTTGGATTCTTCGCTTACTGTGGAGGCATGTGAGACATACGCTGTTTTTTTTTTTCATTAATTCAACATAACACAGGGCGAGTAACTGATAAACATATAGTCATGTGGAGGGTGAAGTATTCCTTTAAGTCAAGGGTGTCCAAACTTTTTTGAAATAGGCCCGGCTTCGATGATGTGAAAATACCTGGGGGGCAGCTGCTTCTCACATCATATGGGTTATTTAGAAAATCACAAACAAACAAGACAAACACAACTGTTTTATCTGTCTTTGAAAAAGTATTCAACTTAGGTTCAACTTCAACCTGAAAGTGACGGTCTTCACTGTCGACTTTACACTTCTTTGCTATGGCCACGTCTGCTACCTAGCAGGAAATGTCTGCTGCTAGGTAGCTAGTCCATTTGCATGTTTACTGTCTGTTTATAAAAACACATTGGCTCCGCCTACTTCCTATTAGATGCATGTCTGTGAACTTTATTATTGTCCTGCCATTGTGATGTGAATGGAAAAAATGCAAAGTGATCTTGCTTCATTAACCAACATTGTAAGGCAGGCCACATAGAGTATATTTTGAAAGTTTGAAATTGGCCCCTGGGCCAGACTTTGGACATACTTTTAACAACTAAAAACAATTAAAACCTTTTATTTAATGTTACAGGCCACCTATTGTATGTTTAAGTGCTTCTTTACTGTCATTCAGATATTAATATGTGTTTGTGTTTAACTTCTTAGATTGGCATCAGAGGGTGTGCAAAGCATATTGCCCTCTCCCTGGCAGGGCCAAAGCCTTGCACTTAGAGGTCAGGCCTGGGGCTGTGTCTCCCTGCCAGACGTCCTCCTCTTGATGGAGGTGAAGTACGATGCGGTGACCCACTTGCTTTATACAGAAATGCTACAGGAGCACTACAGTAAGGAAAAGTTTCTCTGGACCATCGTTGCAATATAACACAGAAAACAATCTCCTAAATCTAATTATAGCTTACTCAGCATCGTAGAGCGTGGTCCAGGTGCTTCACATTCCTGTTTTTTTTTCTCCTCCTTTTCTTTTTTTTTTTTCGGTGATACCACAGCTCTGAGTATCTGGGAGACCCTGCTGCCATGGCAACAGCATAAGGAAGAGGAGGGGCTGGGGGATTTTGCAGAAGAGGCTCTGGAGTCAGGTGACATGCTTCGTTTGGCTGAGCTGCCAGGAGCATTCAGGATATACAGGTAACACACAGTAACACGGTTATTATTAGAAATTTAGGATGAAATGAAAACCTAGTATACTGAAACGTCCTAAATTGAAAAGAAAACAAGCAAACAGCATTAAATAAGTATTTCTTGGTTTCAAAACAAACAAAAACAAAGTAAAAAAACTGTGTGCATTGTTGAGAGAGCTATCATTTATGATTCCAGATAGGAAACTCACCTTCAGTTATAAAAACACACATAGCGTACTAAATTAAAATTCAAGTCAACATTACAAACTACCTGCCATTTTTTTTGGTGGGCATCAAACAAGAGCATCATAACAAAGATAATTCTCTTGCAGGCCCTGCCTGAGAAGCTGCCCTGAGTCTTGGTCTGCTGTTTCACTCCTGTATGATTCACACACATTTCGTCAACGAGAAAGGGACACACTGACAGTCCTGGGCAAGAGGTAAAGACTTTTGAAACACATCAGGTGGATATCACACATCTTTTTAACTGTTGGGAGTAAGTCTATACATCAGGAAAATAAAATGATGTCAGAATACCCTTATAATAATTTTATTTACTTCCTGCACAGTCTTGCTCACCTTGTACCCAGGAGGTTAATGTTAATGCAAGCAGTTGTTTGAAAAATAGATTTTTATTCCATATTCGACACACATGGATTATTTGTGGCTTTTACCAGGTTCAGAATGAGTTGCTTCATTAATGTTTTCCCCTCCAGGCTGGACAGGCAGAGCCTGAGACTGTTGTGTCTGTACATCAGTTTGGCAACTCTCAGAGCTCAGAGAGAAAAAATGTCCTACGGCGCTCTTCTGGCAGCTCGGCAGTCCTGGGAGACATGGTGAGCCAACAAACACTAACAATGAACACTGAATATGAAAATGTACTCACTATCATCCAGTTTTGCTTTATGCCATTTATTTGCACACAATGCTTCAGCTATATGCTGTCTGTACTTTGTGTATGTGTTCAGGCCACATGTTAAGAGTCCCTGCAGAGCAGAGCAGGCAGCTCTGTGGCTACATGATAACAACGAAGAGCCAAAGGAAGACTTCTCTCCCATCTCAGTATCACCACAAGAGGTATTCTACGTGTGGGCAAGTGATTCTGAGACATACGCAGCATGTCATGTCAGAAAATTATTAAAATTCTGTTGTGTGATTAAGATGTTTTCTTGAGTAATGGCTAAAAGGACACAGTGGTTTTATCAGCAGCAGAGGAACAACTCTGGCCCTGTTACAGCAGGCAGTGCTGCAGTTGCTGGTGCTGACTCAGGAGCAGGAGAGGAAGCACCTGGTCAAGTTGGCAAATGGGGTCTCCATAGAGGATTTGCAAGAGCCAGGTTGCTCAGTGCCTCCAAAAGAGGGTAAATCACTTTTTTTTATTGTTTTGCTGCAAGCTTTTCTTTTGTATTCCCCTCATTTCTATATCCCATCTTACCTGTTTCTTGTTTTGTACACAGAAAGTCACCTGCAAGCTGCTTTAAGAAGTGGTTGTATCAGAAAGCTGAGACAAATCCATGTCGGCCTGCAGACACCCAATGAGACTCAGACCCCCTTAAAGCAAACAAACTTTCAGCCACAACCCCAAGTTCAGACCCAGATTAGCAGTAAACCAGCGATGTGGTACCAACACGAGCTGTGGGACTGTTCCCTGCTCCTCCTGACCCAACTGATGGAGCTCCAGGAGGTCCAAGCGTCTGCATTACTGCCAGCACTGATAGACAATGTGAGTCAAGACAACCACAGCACCCAAGATTCCACATAACACAGGCTCTTTTAATAAAGCAGTCTATTATGTTTCTGTTAGAGTGCACAGCGGCTCCAGGCTCTACGAGATGAGTATGAATTTGAACTTCAAGCACCGCGCTACACCAACCTACTCCACCTGATCTCAGATACCCTTCTTACTTCACTCACTCCTTATCCAAACGTAACTGAAAATAGCAGCAGTGAGCAAATCACAGCTCAGTCCTGCCGCAGTGGACCGGCCAATGCTCAAAACAGCGCTGGTGGGTCAGCTGAAGCTCCAACGGTGGACTCACTGAGGCTAAATGTGTTGCAACCTGCAGAGCAGACTGATAAACAGGATGTCTGCACAGGTACTGTAAACACAGGCAAACACAGATCACCATACACTCACAGTTGCAGTTACAACATGTTGCTTTCCCCCAGGTTGTGGAGCGGTCATGGAGGACCTGCCCTACTTGGAGATCTTGTGTGTATCAGATGCAACAAGTAATGCACATCAGAGTCTCGCTGCAGACGGAGAAGCCCAGAAGGAAGAAGAGGTCAGCGCAGCAAAGAGCCCTCAGAGCTATGAGAAACAGGGCTCACTCATCGCCCTCGCTTGGAGCAAACCACCAGAGATGACACCGACTGTGAGGCAGAGGCTGCAGTCGGAGGCACGGGACAGAGCCAGGGTGTACAGCCAAGTGACACATGCAGCACAGCTAGACACACACAGTGTGAGGAGACTTCAGGAGAGAGTGACAGAGACGAGAAACCCACTCTGTTGCACTCTGAATTCCCAGGTCATCCTCATGCACAGTCTGCAGAGCAGCAGTGCAGCACAGTAGGACAGGTACTCTATAAGTGTAAAGGAAACCATAACATGTTTTGTTACTATGTCATGCATCTAATTTTTTATATTCTCATTAGTTGACCTTGGAGGAGAGAGCAGTAGCAGAGTACGTGCAGGATTTACACCCACATCTCTTGGTCGACCCCGCTGAGATGAAGCAGCATGCTGGTGACTTCTGCTCTGAACTGACCAATGAGACAGCTAATGTGGACAGAGAGGTACTCAGAGAGGAAATGTGTCCGACTGCAACGGAGTCAGAGCTGTGGGATCTGAGAGGGCCTGACTCTGCTCATGCTGAGGACCAAAAACATAATTCACCAGCCACAGTAAGTCTGCTGCTACATCTTTCTGCAACCAGAGCTGATGATTTGTGTCAATAATTTCCTCTTTATTCAGATTTAAATGACTCCAATCTGCTGTTTCCTGATGTAAAGGTTGACTGTGGTCCTGTAAAAAGCGGGGCAGTGAGGGAGTCCACACTGATGGAGAGAGAGCTAACAAGAGAACCAGTCTCTGCAATGGAGAGAGAAAGGACAATGCGCAACCTGGTGGACATGCAAAGAAAGGTCGAACAGAGGCAGCAGAGAGACAGAGAGAGACAGCTGCTGAGGGTGAGAGAACGGCATAGAGGCAGAGTAGGGATTTGTTGCACAACTTCACCCACCATAGAGAGGTGGACTGGGGCGCTGAAGGAGTATTCACATCAATGTTTATAGAAGGCAAAGGTCACATGTCATTTTGACATTGTGTTGCAGGTTCAGGAGCGTCTGTCCATCATCCAGAACAGAAAGGCAGAGGAAGACCTGCTCGGTCTGAAACACACAGACAGGCTCCGCCACCTCACACAAGATCTCCCACAGGTAACACAATGTGTACTGAGCGAATCAGTCTGTATATATTAAGTTCTGTATTATCACTATTACTATTGTGTTTTAGGAGGATAAGAATCAGCAGAAGACAGTTGTTAGAGAGCGACTAGAGCAGCTGAGACGAGAGCGCTCCTATGTCATGCAGTCCAAACGAGACCGGTAAGAGACGCCCCTTTAAACTTAAACAGGAAACACCCACCTTAGGTTTGTCACCATCCACTATATTTGCCCTTTTTTCTCCAGGAATACTGCAGGATTTAAGGAACTCCTGGGTCCAGTAGCGCTCCACAGCAGAGACACAGATGATGGAGCAGACTGAGAAACTACAGCTGCTTTAATTCATGTCTAATTTAAGGAATACTTCACCACCCAAATGACTATTTGTATATCAATTACTCACCCTGTGTACATGTTAAATTTATGAGGAAAAGTTCCAGTGAACAAAGAATCTAAAAACATAAATTAATTTAAATCATATGCAACTGCATTTAAAGGAATACTTCACCGACAAAATTACCATTTGTGTATCAATAAGTCATGCTGTGTTAGCTTGAAATGAGCATACGACTGGAAAAATGAGGCTTGGATTATACCACACAAGTTGATGTTCTGACATTGTTTTGCTGTCGTTAAAGAAATACTTCACCCACAAAATGACCATTTAGAAATCAGGAAGTCATGTTGTGTTACCTTTCCTTGTTTACCTTTCTGCCTTCACAGAAAATGGGGGGGTGGGGGGGGCTGGAGCCTATCCCAGCTGACACTGGGCGAGAGGCAGGGGTACACCTTGGACAGGTCACCAGACTATCACAGGGCTGACACATAGAGACAGACAACCATTCACACTCACATTCACACCTACGGACAATTTAGAGTCACCAGTTAACCTGCATGTCTTTGGACTGTGGGAGGAAGCCGGAGTACCCGGAGAAAGCCCACGCTGCCACAGGGAGAACATGCAAACTCTGCACAGAGGGGCTCCCCTACCCTGGGGTTTGAACCACTTAATTTTGTAAAGCGTCTATGAGTGTCTTGAAAAGCGCTATAAAAGTATGATGTATTATTATTGTTAATAAACTATTTGTGAAGGGATGTTTTGATATAGTTTTGCTGCTGTTAAACATGATCCCCAATCAGTCAAGAAATCAACATGCTCGCCATTTTCTGTGGAGGCATGCAAGAAAAACTAGTTTTCTTCACATATTCAAGGTAACACAGTATGACTAATGATGCAAAATGGTCGTTTTGTGGTTAAGTATTTCTTTAACAACAGCAGAACTATGTCAAAACATCTGTTTACAAACTCACACAACCCATGCAGTATTATCAGTCTCATTTATTCAGTAGATGAATCCAAACTAGCCCTTTAAAACACCAAAGTCACACAATAACACTAATAAATTGATTGAGGCAGTGGTCGACTAGCAGTCCCTATGTTCAGCAAAGTGAAAACTATTGTTTTGTCAGTGGAGTCTGGCTTTGAAAAAAATAGATTAAGTTTCACTTCCACCAGTTCCCCATCGGAGAGTGCTGTCTTTTAGAAGCACTGAGCACACAACTGGATTAATGATTTAGAATATACTGCAAGAGTTGTGTGAGTTTGTAGACAGATGTTTTGATATAGTTTTGCCACTGTTAAATGCGGCCCTGTGCAACTTCAGTTTATCAAGCCTTTTGTTTTCTTTACTAATTCAGTAATTGATATCCAAATGATCATTTTGTGGGGGACGTCTTTCTTTAAATTCATGATTGTGTCAACACTATCAATCATCTGTATGGTTTTCTAATGATTTAAAATCTACAAAGCCACACTGTTTACCAGATAATATTCTGTTCAAATGTAATGCTGCAGATTTTGTGTCCGCAGTGGCCTTCCAGTTTGTCGTCATGTGAGCACACATCACAAAAAATGTTGAGAATGCAGGTTGTGCATATGAAATAAGACAGATCTCAAATTTGAAGTGACTGTTTATTATACAGTTTAATTATCATCTTGACAAACATAAGCATCAACAGTAATGTCATTTATCAATGACCCCCTTTAGTTGTGTACACACGATTCCCCCTGTGGCCTAAATTCCATACACAATGAGTCGCAGAGGTGCATGTTAACAGTCTACAGAGGTTCCATCAACTCTCCTTCATGTGAATATAACATTTATATTGGCACTGTTGGCCATTACTCACTGGTGTGAGAAATAATGTGACTGGACGAAGGACACTGCTGTAGACTTTGAATGCACCTATGGACTGGGGCAGTATTTATTTACAGGTCTATGGGGATGGGAATATTGTAACATGTCAAAGGATGTAAGTCTGGCTAACAACTCTACGATGGGGAGATATGTATAATACAGAGGTTTGGTGCGGGCCCAGTGGTTTTCCTGTGAGAGAGGACACCCTCCTCTCTTGATCCTGGTGAGTAGAGGGAAAATGTCTACATGGGAGAGATTCTCAGCAAATAAACATTCTGTTTTTTTCCTCTTACACTGACCCTATATAGTGTCCACTCACACTGCAGTCCAACACAAAGCAGGAATAACTATCACTCTAATAAGCCAGAACATTCCACAGCAGCTCGCACACACTGAGCCACCGCATTACACACACATACATACAAAGTACACAAGTGTGTCCTCAAATCAAATGAAGAGTACACAGCTTAGGTTCAAGTTCAGTGGTCTCGAACACACTAACATTCAAACCAACAAAGACGAGTTTGAAATCCAAACTAAAAAACATGGTGCCTGGCTGACAGGTGCTTTACTCAGGGCTTTAATATTTTAGCAATGTGACAGCCTGGGGACTAAAAACCAGTCCTATTTTCAAAATATGACAGTCCTTCTTAGAGGATGAGGTGGATTAAACGTGCGGTTCTCAGCAGGCTGTGCAGAGGACACACTTTTAGGGCTGTAATCAGGTCAGCTCTTATGATAGCAGGGCACTTTGATAGCAGTGACACTCTGAAATTTAAACAGGTGTGGTTTCAGATTTCTCCGTCATGTCCTGTCCAGACCCTGGATCTACGTGTGCAAGATCTTCGGCAAGAAAGCAGCATGCGCTTGTGTGTGAAAGACTAAACTACACCTTATACAAGATAGTCAACAATATTTGCATTTTTTACACTAGACTGGTGTTTCCCACAGTGAAAGGTAAAAGCCTAGGATGAAAACAGGGCGGTCCAAGTCAAGTTCAGTCAGTGAACCTTCTTGCTGGAGGCTTTGATGAGCACTACTGTCCATAAACACAAAATGGTCATCACACGTCCAGCATATCTCTGACTTATGGGCACCATGGAACTGAGGAGGGTGGATATACGTGTGTATGTGTTTGTGTGTATATCTCTTTTTCATGGGATTCATGAAAGGAGATAAATCTGCATGTATGTGCGTCAAGTCTTGAATGGTGTTAGCGATGGGACTCGTGGGATGTTCATGTATTTATGTGTGTGCATGTCTTTATGTATGAGTCTTTCTATTGGTGTGCGCACTGCACCCCTGGGCCATGATGGCCCCCTTCCTCATCAGAACTATCATTGTAGGCCTCTCTCCTGGCTCCGCCTCCTGACCCTTGACTCTTGTCAAACTCTGTCAGGTCGACTTCCTCTGCATCTGCTGCAATAACAGGATTCTCTGAACGAGCAGGCAACAAGCACTCCAGTTCCTGAAAGATTAGAATTTAAAAAAATACATCATGACACCACAATCATTCAAGCTTAAAGGGATAATTCCAGTCTTTAGAAGTGGGTTGTATGAGGTAATTATCCATAGTCAGTGTATTATCTGTAGTAGATGGCGGTCGGCACGCCCACAGTTTGGAGAAACAGGCACGAGTACCACCACAGAAGTTAAACAAAAAACATAGCAAAAACATATTTAAGCCAACTTAAAGACCCCCCACTTACAAAAATCTGTTACAGGTTTTAAGAGTCGCAATATTGAGAATATTTGCATCACATTACCTTACCACAGACAGCCCTTTCTGATGGAAAAGCCATTTTATGCTCTCGTCAACACCACCAGACTTCATTGACAAAAACAGTAAGTTTAGCTTGCTGAATATGTTGGCTGCTGGTCTACTGCTGCTGCTGCAGTTTGTTCGTTTGTGTTATGTGTGACTTGGTGAATCCAAAATAACCCTTTTCAACACCAAAATCACACAATATCACAAACAAACTGACTGACTGAGACAGCTGTAGATCAGCAGCTACTGTGTTCTGCGAGCTAAAACTACTGTTTTTGTCAATGGAGTCTGGTTTTGATGAGCATGATAAAATGGCTTCCCTGTAAGAAATGACCATCTAGTGGTAAGGTAAAGCAGTGAAAATATGCTCAATACAGCATACACTTAAACTAATAGTGATTTTTTTAGGTGGCTAAAATACGCTTTTGCTGAACCCTTCACAGCAGTCCTGTGTCAGTACTCCTGCCTGCTTCTCCAAACTGGGGTGTGCCAACCAGCATCTACTGTATGTAATACACTGGCTATTGATGAGCACAACCCCACTTCAAAAGATCCTACCTATCCCTTTAACAGAGTTAAAATTCTGCAAATCAGGATGTTTAATGATTGCTACTCACGTTCAGTTTTTCGGGGCTAATCCAGTTGTTTTCAGGGAACTGGACATCAAACTTGATGTAAAGGTCTCCCTTCTCAAAAGGGTTTCTGTACTGAGGCATTCCCTCTCCCTTCACCATTCGAATACAACCTGCCACACAAACACACACCAACAAAAGAATGTAAAGGCATGCAGGCACAAAAGCAATCTTTGACCTCGCAGTTTATGAGCTATGTACGATATATTGTTACACATGCTGACACAACTGTCAGGCAATAAAAACTATGCTTTAAATATGCACATCAGCTGCTGTTTGCATGTTATGGTGTGGTACAATAACAATTTAAAATCCTGTTATTTGGGATTTGTTGTATATTTACACACTAGACAAGAAAAACTTGTATTACATTCCATTTTCTCAAGTTTTAACTGGCATGTAAATGTGTGTGTATGCCTAAGATCTGGGTAAAAACAATTACATTTTCATGCATAAACCATAGTTAATGCTGTGTAACAGACACCTTTAGTATTTATCAGGAAATTATAGACTTTTTATAAATCATAACATAGCATGTAAGTAGAGACAACTAAGCAGTAAAACTAGCCGCAGAAGAAAAACCTTATGAGGTGCAGTTAACAGTAAATTAAACAATCATCTTGTGCACATTAAAATGTCAACCAGAGCAAAAGAAGCAGGAATGTTATGAAAGAGATAATCTCAATTAGTGTTGTCAAAAATATTGATTTGTCAATACATATTGATTCCAACTATTTTAAACTATTTCAATACTCATTTTCCACAGTATTGATACTATTGATACCACTTTCTCTTCTCTCCAACAGTGAACTGACACACACACACACACACCTCTGCAGTGCCCCCTTGGCCCCGCCTCCTCTCACTAGCTCATAATGCTGTCTTCCCATCTCTCATGTCATTCGCTCCAGTTGCAGATAGACCTTTGTAGCAGGTTTTTTTTTTGTTTTTTAACTTGCACTTTTTGCCTTTTAAATGTGAGACAGTCTCAGAGGCTTTCGAACATGTGCACTACTGCAGTGTTATGTTTATTACAGTCACTCTGCTTCTAACCAAGAAAAGACAAGAAGTCATTGCCATGCTATAGCCCTGTTACATTTTTCTTTAAATAAAATCGTCAATGTAAATTTTTTCCCATAGTACTGAAAATGATATCAAATATCAATATTTTTCAAAGTACTGCATCAAAGTTGGAAATTCGAGTATAGCGACGACACTAATCTCAATTAATGTGCTATAAAGATATGTTTACCTGGCTCAATGACTTTGCCCGGTGGATATTTGACAAGCAACTGACGTCCATCAAGGTGTGCGACAGTCATCTGGAAGCCACACAGAGCCTCGACCAGGCCGATACGTTGGACCATGTGAAGGTCACTGCCGTCACGGCGGAACTCCTGATTTAGATTGAAATCCCAAAGTTGTGGCTTAGATGTTTGTCAAATAAGTGTAAAAACATTCTCTAAGTAAAAATGATCTTCTTAGCCATGAACCTAAAATAAATACAGCTAAACAATATACCTCATGTTCCTTCTCTTGTAGCACCAGGACTATATCTCCTGGTTCGACACCTGGTGCTTGGTCAGCTTCCCCAGAGAATGTGATCTTCTGTCCATGTCTCATGCCTTTGTCTACATGCACCTCCAGGAGCTTAGTCTCCTTACACACCTTATGACCCTCACACTTTCTGCAGCGGTCCTTCTCATTTATCACCTCACCTGCACAAGCACACATACAAGGATTAGACAATTTGCAGAGAGCCGTTGCACTCGTTATTTCACATTATCCATGTCTTTTTAGAAGTATAGTCGGTGTGTGGGTGTTAATGGGCATATTACCCTCTCCATTGCAGTCTGTGCAAACTGATTGCATCTGTTGGACCATCCCAGGGGCCAGCTGTCTAATCATAATTCTCATACCTCGTCCTCTGCATGCCACACACTTCTGCACTGCTCCTGCCTTACCCCCCTGACTAAAAGGCAAACAGCAAAACATCAGCATTGTTAAAAAGAACTTGTATCCAACAAAATTATTGCAGTTGCATAGTATATTCAATCAGCGCTTTGAAACTACAGATTTTTTTAGGTGATTAAAATGAAACACTCAAAGCAAACTCACCCATTACAGGCACCACACAGCACATTCTTACTGAGCTGCAGTTTGGTGGTTTTGCCATTGTAGAGGTCTTCCAGAGAGACTCTGCATGACAAAAGAGTTATGAGATGTATGTGGCAACAAATTGTATTTAAATCGCCCATCAAAGCAGCCAAACTGTATTTATGTAACACACTTACTTCAGAGGGTGCACCATATCATCTCCTCTCCTCCTGCCTCCATTGCGTCCTCTGCCCTGTCCCCCCATGAACCCAAACAGTCCTCCCCCAAAAATGTGAGAGAAGATATCGTCCATGCCAGGCCCTCCGCCTCCTCCCTCCCGTAGCCCCTGTTCTCCATAGCGATCATAAAGCTCCTTCTTTTCTGGATTTGTCAGTACTTCATAGGCAAAACTGATTTCTTTAAACTGGAAAATAGAAAAAGGAACAATCAGAAAGCTTGGCACATTGTGGGAGACAAATCAGTACATCACAGCAAAGAGGGCCAACTAGTTTTGTTTTAATGAGCCCCTCTTACAAAGCAAAAAGAAATTTAAGAAAGAAAAATTGTCTCTTCTGTTACATTCTTGCTGAATCTGAGGAGTTAGGTCACAGAGCAGTACAGATTAAACACTGAAACAGGAAACAATGCTTCATAGTTCATTCTCTGATCTGTACCTTGTCTTAATCATCAAAGAGTTGGTGCTGTGTGATCATGATAAATTAAGTTGACATCATCTATTGGTCCCAATTGTTAAACAATTGAGCTGCTGCTAACTATTATGTTGCTGCTGTAACCATGACATGCTTTGGTGCATCATACCTTGTCTCCAGCATCAGGGTTCTTGTCAGGATGGTACTCTTTGGCCAGTTTGCGGTAGGCCTGTAATAAACCAAAAAAAAATCAACGTAAACAAAGCTGTGTTTGCAGCTTGAGCTCAGGTACCATCAGTGTTAAATAGCTCTGCTAGCAAGTCACTAAGTGTATTAACTGTCCTTACAAGCTAAGGGCTTGGCTTGTGGCCCTGCTGTCAAAAACATGAGGGCACTTGCAAGAGCATCGCTGCCTTTGACATCTCCGACACTCTAAATACTCGAGTGAAGAAAACGTCAACAAAACTACACCTTAAAATGTATATATTTTGAGATTACCTGCTGTGTCAGGCGTTAATTGATAGCGTGATATTCTGGCAATCCACTAGCATGAATGTAAAATTACTCCAACAGGACATAAAAACGTTTTGAAAGTGAATCACACTGCCAACACCCAGTATGTTTTTTTTGGTCGTAATAGTGGGATGAGAGGCGACTATCTTTACGTTGCATTGGTCAAATTGGTTAATGTCACAGAATATAAAATAAAAACATGGCCGTCACAACCATTTGGTAAAATTTTCCCAGTCGTGTTTATCTTGAGCTGTAGGCTTTCTAAATACAAACAAACCCTACCTGCCCGCTGTTTGAATGGAGTTTGGGGCTCACAGAGACGTACATCGGCTAACTATCGTTACGCTAAGTATACAGTAGAGTTAGCCACACGGCGGGTGACAACGTTATCTTGTAACCAACACAAAGTTTATCTATATACGTTCGCTCAAGATATTTTTTAAGTCACCAGATGTTACACCAACACCGTGAACACAAAAGCGGGTTTATTATTTGTTTTTTTATTGTCTGTGAAAGCTGTTTAGCCGGTTCTTGCTTCGTTACCGCTTGACTTGGTGGGGACTATTTGCTGGAATGTATCATATAATGTCAATAGCCGGCAAGCTATCACACTCGTGGTCACCGGTGTATTGCTTGGTTTTTGAGCAGGCTAACCCCATCCTTCTGATCTATATAACATTAGAAACAATAAAAATCACAATTATTGCCGATATTTCACACACACGAAAGAGTAGGTTTAATTATACTCAAAAATGCCTTGCCGTAAGTACTGGATAGTTATCTAGCTAGCTTAGCTTTCTGGCTAGGCTAGCAAGCTAGCAAGCTGCCGCTGAGAATCCTTAGCTAGCATTAGCTTTCAGTATCCTAGCTCACGTTGATCGCTTCTTTCTAGGCCAAATTTCACTGGTGACCTCCCTTCTTTTATTTCTCTTCTTACCAAACACATTTGCTTTACGTATAAAACAGTAAATTAGGTACCTTTTTTAGTTCATTTTCAGAGGCAGATGGTGAAACTCCGAGGATGTCGTATAGCTTAGTATCCACCACGTTCGCCATGATGCTAACCGGCTACACAGAAAGACCTTCTGCGGAGGTTCAGCTGAGCGAGGAACCGACGCAAGAATCACCGGCTGGGACTGTCCAGGGCTGCCAGATACTACGACAGACACAAACACCCACTCGGAAACAGATGCATCAAACTGAAACCGTATTGTTCCCGAAAACGGTTATAGGACTTATGATTTTACGTTGAATGCGTCACTGTGTTCAAATGTACGGTTATTGAACAAATGGTATGTTTCTAATTTGGCACGTTTTATATCACTGATATTTACGATGCATGTTAAAACGCCCGGAAGCGTGAGAGTGCCTACACGCGATTGAAATGGCTGTAAATTTACTTTTAGACTGAATGACGAGAATTAATATGGAAAAACACCTGTTACAAACGTGTTTTGTTTTTTTAGATTTGTCCACATTTGTATCCAGATAACGTGGGATAGTGTGTGAGAGGGAGTTAGGGACCGTCTGTAAAGATAGGCTACACCACACTGAAGTTTAAGTGAATAAGGCTTTTTAAATATATCCCCATATCTTGGAGCTTTCCTATGGAGAAGAGCAGCATCTATCAAGCCTACTCTATTAGGGGGAACTGAAAGAAGGTCTAAATGGTGTCTTGGGACATTTTCAGCATCACAGTTGATTTTCCTTTAGAGAATTGTGGCCTCATTTTGGTCATATCTGGACTCTTATGGTGAATCACAGCCACGAAGGCCTCTGTTTTCTGATTACTATTCAACAGCTTTAAGCTCTGTAAAATCTTTTTACCAGTTAAAAAAGCAATATAACAACCTAACGCTGACATAGGAGTCACTACCTGTTATTTAAAAGACTTACAGCTGTCAAAGCCAGTGTCTCCTGTTGGTTATACTGCAGCAGAATTTTCAGATAGCATCTTTTTTTCAGGATTAGCAATGTTCTGCAGAAATTGAAGGTTTAAAGAAATACATAAACCTTGAGCAGTGGTAGAAAATATCAAAGAACCGTTATGCAAAGCACTGTTCTCAAGTACAATTTTGAGGTAACCTACTTGTACTTTACTCTAGCATGTTGATTTTATGCAACTTTATACGTCTAGTAGATTTATTTTCAAAAGGGAAATATGTACTTTTTAACCCACAACATATATTTCATAGCTGTAATCAGTAGTTACTTGCCATATTAAGATTTTACTAACAAAACATATGATCAGTTTACTGAATACTGTGCATTATTTTAAATTAAACTATGCCAAAGTATATAAAGCAGTTAAAATTAGATACACTTAAACCAATAACAATATTAAAGAGTCGCTCACATGTTAATGCATCAGTGGGCCTAATAAGGATCCAATAATATAATCATATAACTCTCAGGTGGGGCTTCTGCATAATGAGAACTTCTACTTTTAATGCCTAAAGTGCATTTTTTTGCCAATACTTTTGTACTTTTACTTGCTCTTCATTGTGGTATTGCTTATTTTACTTTAGAGATCTGAATACTTCTTACTCAATGAAAACTGAGTACCTAAACTCTGCTTTGGATTTTGCCTGGCAGGGATTATTAGCCTATCAATACAGCTATTCTTTATTTTTAATAAATGTTTGCCAGGTGATACAGCCTCTCTGTGCGGCTGCAGATGCACATATGGTAAAATAATAAAGGTGCAGACCTGTAACCTGACACAGTGGAAAGTCGTGTTCAGGGGCAGCAAGACAGCATGGGGAGGAGAGTCACTGCACAGGGGGTCCTCAGCACACCAGGTGATGAATTAGTTATAGCATTTTTAGTAGTTCTTTTTTAAGGGCTTAATGGAGTAGCAATTTATATTATATACCTGCTTTTGATCATGTTGGAAATGAATGTGTTTATTATCAAGATTCAGATCGGTCCCTTGGGCTTTTCAAAAATCTGAGGTCAGAAAATGAGGGACAGTCCCTAAACACTTGTCGCACTGTCAGGTGTCCATGACCAGAGACCAAGCAATTTCTTGTGGTAGTAAAATGTTAACCATTTTTAAAAAATCATATTGCATCTTCCTCAGCACACTTTGGAAATTAAATGTAGTTTACAGTTTCATATAGCTGAGTGTTTTGTTTGAGAGTGATGAATCTGAGTATTTCACTGCAGTACTTGATGCTGTATCACCAGCTCCACACTGACAGCAGTTTTTCAGGGTGACCGCAAATAAACACGGAGTTGCTCTTACGATTACACAGTTGACGGACAGCTGAACTTTTGATTACGTTTTAGGTATCCGCCATTTTGATTTCCAAACCTGACAGATTTTTTGGTGCCTGCCTGCCGAAGTGTAATTTGGACCCTGTCAACAACACAGCCGCTCGGCAGGCCAACCGCCGTGTAACGGCAGTGTAAATGACATTGCAGCCGGGGAAAGGGTAGTATCTTCAAGCTAACATCGCAGTCGTGAGCAGCCAGCTATGGGCCTCCGGGTGACCTGACAGCCAAAGTCGCCGAGTTGCCGCTCAGCTTGTGGATGACGACTGATGAAATGATGGACGAAAGGTAACGGTCGCATGTCTCGTGGAGGAAAACATATGTAGGCTAACGTACACCGTGCGCGAGCTGCCTTGCTGTCAAACGGTCGGAGGACGGTGACGCTGGGCTTGAACCAGGAGGACATCATCCCTCCTAACGTTAGCCACGCAGCCGTTATAAATAACTGACCCGTGTTAGCGGCTTAAACAATATAAACACCGTTTACCACCGGTACCGCACTGAAATACTTTGGTTACGTTAGCAACATGATTAGGACATTGCTAGCGGGCTGGTTTACGACCTGCATGCAAGGTAAGTGAAAGGCACCGTCGTTAAGCACCATAAACGCACCGACAGAGACTGGAAACAGGAGATAAGCTTACTTAGCGTGTGAAGTTTCGATAACTGTGTGGATAAGATAATTAACGCGGACATGACTGTTACTCCGTCATAATTAACATACACTGATAGCTAACAGTAACCGTTACCAGCTGATCTGAGGACGCCAGAAAGGCCTGTCTTAAAGCTGACCATGGTTGTGCTGTATTCATATAAATCAATATCTATCCATAAGGAAAGCATGAATCCCTGAAGTTCATACTCCTAGCTTAAAAACACCTGTTTGTTTTGCTACATCGTGTTTATTGAAGGGATGGGTACACTGGGGCAGCATATCAGAGGTCTTTATTGTTATGCAATCAGGTTTAATGCTGCTTAGAAATTAGCAAGTTATGTTCAAACCCTGTTTTACACTTTTAATATATTACACGTGTTCTAGTGTATGCAGTGAATGCTGACTTTGCCAAAATTGTTTACATTTCATTGGGGGCCTGAGCCACAATGTAGGCAAACACAAGCTGGATAATCAGCATGTTTATCATGGTAATCACCTGTTTAATGTAGGTGATGATGGTCTGAATCAAAGGGCAATGTTAACAAGGTCAATTCTTTACTTTATCTATGGGTGCTTTGGTTCAGGGGGATGTAAGATGAAGATTCCTCCCTTAAAGCCATTGGCCAGTAACAGCTCCTGCCTGCCTCAAACAGTGCTGTCATCATCACCACACCTAGTCACAAGTTTGCACTTTGTAGTAACACAGATATCAGCTAATGCAAGATTCAACAGTCCTCACCCAATTCGCTGGCTAACACTGCAGTTCCCTTTAAACAAGTATTCATATCACACGCTGAAGTTAAGTGTCTTCCTGCAGGGGGATTTGTTTTGTTCAGCCTTATTCTCTCTCCAGTCATTGTTTGCTGATGTAACTGTATGTGTGAGGCCATTCTCAAAGCAAGCCGGGTGATGTCAATACACAGATGTGCAGCACTAACTCAATTACAGATGCATTGCTTCCTGCTCTCTCCAGAGAGGAGTGCAAGCTTAGCCTCTGCACTTATGCTGACTTAAACTCTTCTTCTGGCTCTAATGAAGGCAGAGCAAGTCTTCCTGGAAATGATCCTGTAACATTTGTTGTTTATTGTTTTGTTTTTTTATTACCAGGATGAAGCCAATCTCTCCTGGGTTCGTGTGTCTCGTGTTAGTATGAATGAAGTGGGTGTGTTTGTGTCTTCATTGAGTGAATTTGCTGATGCTGATTGATGCCCGGGCCATGCGATGTCAATAAGGCAAATGGCGGTTTAGAGAGATCTGACTGAGGATACTACTCCTTGTCCAAAATGTAAGAGCATACATACATACATACATGATATTGTACACAGTTTTGTCATTAACTTGTCCATGTGTGCTGTACGGTCATCATACTGATCATCATGTCACATCCTCTTTTGGTCAGCAGCTAAGTGTATGTGCTGGTGACGTCAGCCATGTTTTGGAAGTTTGACTTACACACATCTTCTCACCTGGAGGCTTTACTGGACAAGGAGGATGTCACGCTCACAGAGCTCATGGATGAGGAGGATGTGTTGCAGGAGTGCAAGGCCCAGAACAGGAGGTCTTTTTATTGTCACCATTAGCATATTAGCAACACATTATGATACTATTTATTCCCAGTCATTCTTGCTGGTGCTAACTGGTGCTTCTTTTCTCATCATTACGGATTTGTAGACTTCTCCTGTTCCTGTGCCAGGACCAGTGCATGCAGGACCTGGTCCGTATGATTTCTACAGAGCCCCCTGCTGGTGTAGAGGAGACAAAGCGCTTCAAGTAGGTGGTTGTGTGGAATGTGCTGATGTAGTGTACTGTATGCAGGAAAGATGTTTTTTTTTTGCTGGTGCTGCACTCCATCATATCTCTTACCTGCCATTTTGTAGTAAAGGTCAGAGCTTAAGTGGGCTCAGATTTGTGAGAAACAAATGGTTCTTGATCCAGACTATCTAACCCAACCATTGATAATTCATTTTAAGTGACAGTTGGACAGTCAACCTGTGAAAATTAGGGCAGTCCTCTTCCTGTTTTTTCAGTTACTTTAGCACTGCTAAGGTAGAAAATAGGAGTCAGTTTTGTTTTTTCTTCTTTTTACAGACAGGTGTGTTCTCTTCATTCATTACAGGTATGCAAATATAGCATGCGAGCTGCTGACATGTGATGTAGGAGTGATCAATGATAAGCTGGGTAATGAGGAGCCTCTGCTAGAAACTCTGTATGCCTTCCTGGAGCAGCCATCCCCACTTAACCCCCTCCTGGCATCTTTCTTTAGCAAGACAATTGGGAACCTCATCACACGGAAGACTGAGCAGGTAAAACACACACACACACACTCACAGCTAAATCAAAGGGCATACTCAGCTATGTCTTTGTGTTGTCGTGATTTCATTCACAAAGTCTGAAGGGGGCTTACAGCAAGATAATAGAAAGTGCTCACAGTGGGAATTACTATCAACCGAGATAGCTGTAAAGTTTTATTTCTCCTGAAATGCCAACAGGCAGGTGTTCCAACACATAAAGCAGTGCACGTAGTTCAGATTTTACCCCTGTTCTTGGTAGAACCTGAGGACATCTAACAAGATGGTTGGTAGAGAGCAACATATCTTGGAAACAGTCCTGAAAGCTATGACATTCTGAGTTTATATTTATTCTCCAGAGGGATGATTTGAAATTATTCTGGTGACCTTCATAACCTTGACCATCACTTTGGTCCATGATATTTAACTCAAAAACTAATGGACTCAATAAAAGTTGGTGTGCATATTGTCGCCACTTGTGCTCAGTTCACCAGTTTACCACTACTATTAGTGATATTTCCATATTTGCATGAAAAGGTTTTGGATGTAACTGTTTGGAATTGTCCACACAGCTCACGTTAATATACCGTTTATATGTGTGTACATGTATACACTTGCATTTGTAATGTTTGCATAATCTGTAGTTTGCATTTATGTGTGCAAAAGGCCCAACCCTGAAGCTAAATGAGTATTGCACACACTGAAGAAGACATAAGCTAAGAGCTGTCCATAGAAACTGACAAAACAGAATTAAAAGAGCATGTGCACTTGTATGTGCAGATGTTTTGAATTATCTCCCTTTGTACATCTGGTGTACATGCCTTCCTGAAGTGAATGGAATGGAAATTTTGCTGTTCAAATCACCGAAAAATTGCTTTAAAAAAAAACTGAACAGCAACACGTCTTTGCAGAAACAATATTCCACTTATTCACAATAATCTTTTTTCAATCTAAGGAATAATCCCAGTGACAACTTTCCACAGTCATCCCTCTCTTAAATTGAGTCAGGACACCTATTTTCAGTTTTGTTTTTCCTGTTATGGTGTTTCCTCTGCTCTCTGTCATGTTCAGGTTATCAGTTTCCTGCGACGGAAGGAGGGTTTCCTTTCCTTGGTCTTGAAGCATATTGATACATCAGCCATGATGGATGTGCTGCTAAGACTTATCAGCTGTGTGGAGCCTCCCCCTCTTCGGCTCGAGACACTTATTGTATGAGACGATTGGACTCACATTCATACTTTTACATATCACACATTGATATCGTTTGCATTTATAATGTGATATTTTTCTCAACAGTGGCTGAATGAAGAGAAGCTGGCCCAGAGACTCATAGAGCTCATTCATACTGAGAGAGATGAAGAGGTAGAAGGGCATTTCAGTATTAAATAAGTCAGATTATCATTAGCATCCACAGACTCTTGAATAAACTGTTTGCAGGGACTGAGTGTTCATGTGTGCGTCTGTGTTTTTTCTCTCACAGAGGCAGTCTAATGCATCTCAGACCTTGTGTGACATCATTCGTCTGAGCAGAGACCAGGCCAATCAACTCCAAGAGATTTCACAGCCTGACCCTTTGCTGACTGTGCTGGAGTCGTAAGTCAGGCAGACAGAAACGCACACACACGTTTGCACTCTCTTGACAGGATGTGGAGGCGATGACATACTCCATTGTGTTTCCACAGGCAGGAGTGTGTGGAGCAGTTGCTGCAGAATATGTTCTCCGCAGATTGTACTGAGAGCTGTATCGTCAATGGAATTCAAGTTCTTCTCACATTACTGGAAATCAGGAGGCCTGTGTGAGTGTGAGACTTTGGAGCAATTTAAGCGGTGTATAATTAATACTGTTCTACTGCGGAAGCATTACTAACGTCATTTTTCATTTGACCCCTGGCCTGGTGAAGTTAGTCACATCTCTCTTGTGTGACCATTCGTTGAATGTACTGTCCATCACTTTCCTGTTTTTGATATTTGTTTGGTCTGTTGTTTGTTTTTTAACGACAGGGTGGATGGTGTAATGGATGCTCAGGGATTTGAGAGGAGTTACACTGTTAACAGCAGCATTTTGTTGGCCATCCAACCACACCTGAAACACTTCCACCAGCTACTTCTGGAGCCACCTAAGGTACAAAGATATAATCGTCTATAGGTCCTTCGACTATGCAGGATTTTCCTAATAAAATGTATAGACTCATACAGAAGTTATCCCTCTCAATCATCTCTTGTGATCCAATAGAAGTGTGTGACAGTATATTTTTCTGCAGAGACTCTGCCCTTTGCCTGTATTTTCTTGTTAATTTCTCTTTTTCTGTGTTTGGAACATTAATGGGCGTTGTCCTCCACAGCACTCAGGTGAAACTGAGGCTTTATAAAAAGGTAGTCACCGGGTGCTAGACTGTGAGCAGTAGGCATCCCAGAAAAACAGCCCCAAAAAATACAGCAAAATAAAACGCCTAACAAGAGTGAATCTGGGGTTTGCTTTTACTTTCACTTTTGCTGGCATATGTGTTTAGAAACAGTAACCGGCAATCCTGCATAGTGTACCTTTTATTATTAGCTGTTGTAGTGTGAGATAGCATGCTACACACGATAAACATATATATAATGATAAAAGATAAAAGATAGAAAAATCAGAGATACCCTCAGCATAGCTCAGCAGTACAGTTCATCCAGATGCTAGTCCCAGACAACATGGAAAGCATCAAAAAATGAATCAAGGGCTTGTCCTACACCAAAACTCACAAGGGGAAGCTTTTTCACTTGCAGAGAGTGTGGAATATGCTATAAATATCAACCATGTTCTCATTTTTGCCTTGCAGCAACCCCTTTCTTCAGTAGTTATGTTTAATTCTCTGCCACTTACAGATAACACTTGCTATACAGCAGTTGCACCTGTGTAATAAAGCTCTGCTAAACCTTCAGAATGTTGTTTCTTAAATTCCTTCATGTCCTCCATCTGTGCACTTTTAGCGAAATCCCATGCTGACTACTCTGGGTGTGCTGGAGGAACCATTAGGGAACACACGTCTGCACGTAGCCAGACTGGTGGCCTCGCTGCTGTATACCAGCTCTTCTAGCCACGCGGTCGTAGCACAGGAACTCTGCCGACTCAATACAATGGACCTGCTTCTGGTGAGATGAGCAAACATGCTGCATTTCTAGAGTGCGGTGTTGAGATAGCGTTGCATTTTAAATGTGCCATTGGAGAGTATATTTCTTTTCTTTTCCAGGACTTGTTCTTCAAGTATACATGGAACAACTTCCTGCACCTCCAAGTGGAGCTTTGTGTCGCTGCCATCCTCCGGCCCTGTGCCCATGAAATGAGACTTCAGCCTGGCTTGGGATCCCAGGAAAAATTCAAGCCTCATCAGGATGCTTCACAAGAGCAGGCTTTGACCGATGCCCCTTCTGAACCTTCAGCCGCCACTGAAAACTCTGCACACAATCTAATGGTGACTCATGTAGGTGTCTCTGCTTGTGTTAAACTACTGGATTGATTCTCTGATTGATTGATTGACTCTATCTTTGTTTCTCACAAGTTGTTTCAGCACTGCCACCTTGTCCAGAGGATTCTGGGGGCTTGGGAGGAGAACGATAAAATACAGTAAGGAACCCTAAAGGCATGATGTTGTTTTTGATAACAGGCAGCAGCCGATGCGGTTCCCAAATTGTGGTATTTCTGTGTTCAGGTCAGAAGGTGGTATGAGAAGAGGGTACATGGGACATTTGACCAGGATTGCCAACACAGTAGTCCACAACCTGGAGAAGGGCCCAGTTCATACACAGATTAGTAGCCTCATCACAGGTTTGTGTGTTGGCATGTGCACTCACATTCCTATGTGGAAAGAACAAGTAAATCACACAGTTGTCACTCCATTAGTATATCGCTTTGTTAATGCTGCTGTGTTTTTGGATGTAGAGCTGCCAGAGGACTACAGAGGGCGCTGGGAAACCTTTGTGGACCAGACCCTGTCAGAGACTAATAGGAAGAACACCATAGACCTGGTAAACACACACACATGCTTATCTACAGTATGTAATAGCTGTTTGCAATTCAGACTTCAAATGCTGCATTTGTGGTGGTTTTTCCATCTCCAGGTTGGCACTGGAAACCCACGTCCTTCTTCAGAGGATGATATGGAGAGTCCCTTCCCTAAAGAACTTACACTACAGCAGGTACACATACATAAGCACACACAAATAAATATTGCTTTTGTTATTAGAGACAGTAACCTAATTCAAATTGTGTGTGTGTTGTAGGCCTTTTCAGACTACCAGATCCAGCAGATGACTGCTAACTTTGTGGATCAGTTTGGCTTCAATGATGAGGAGTTTACTGATCATGACGACAGCATTGGGTAAATTTACTGACATTCTCCATGTGTGACAGTAAACTACTGTTATTGTGTATTAACTGAGTGATTTCTATTGTTACGGCAGAGCAACGTTTGACCGAATTGCAGAGATCAATATCAACATTGATGCAGGCCAGGACACTGTGAGTTTATTTGGATTATTTATATAAATGTATTCACACATTTCAATGAAATTGTATTTCTGTTATGCTTTGAGGCTGTCAGTGTCGTTGTTTCTTAAAAATGCATTAACGAATTTCATGGCCATTAGGGGTCAAAAATAATCATAACAATTTGGCAAACACACAGCTGCACAACTCACGCCTTAACCTTAGCATTTGTTATGCAGCATTATAAATATTAATGTACACTGAATAAACTTAACACATTTTTCCACCTGTCCTCTGCAGGCTAATACAGCTGTGTTTGAGGCCTGTTCCAAGGAGAAGATTCAGCCCTTTGATGATGATGAAGAGGACATTTGGGAGGAGAAAGAGATCAACTTTGCAACACAAACCAAGTCCCGCAACAGGTAAACACACAACAGCACATACAGATGCTATCTGTGCTTCGGATTTTATTTCAGTATCAGTTTCCCCTGGGATTTTTTCCAGCAGTGGTACTGAAGTGCATCCACTGACACTAGAAGGGTTTTAGACACATATACGTAGTTCAAGAGGTTTGTATTGTGAGTTTTGCGTCATCTGATACGTTCTTCTGATCAGCCTTCATACTAAATACAACGAATATCTGGTGATAACTATCAGTGGCTGATTGATGGGAGCACCCTTATCCGGGGGTGTTCTATTTGTTATCCTTACACATACTGGACTCTGGCTGCTTCAAGCAGAGATAGCGAATTAATTTCGTATGGGGAGATTTTTATAGCAGCGATGCTAATCATTTAGCAGTGGCAGGGCACCGCTGCTTGCTAAATGCATAGAGGGGAAACACAGCATTACTCACATACTCAAATGCTTTGTTTAATTCAAGGTTTGGTGGGTCACGATCATCCCAGAGCCCAGCAGCCAGTAAAGATTGTGATAGGACAGGAGCCTCTGGCACGGAGGCCTCTGACAGAGCAGCAGACTCTGACTCTGAGGGAGAGGATCCTAAAGATGACCTGGACCCTTTCTCAAGCCAGGCCGATGCAACAAAGAGTGAGATATTATTCTGTGTGTCTATATATGAGGGCCAAAGCAGGTGTCGAGTATGTGTCTCACGTAGAGTGTGTGGGGGCTTTTTTATTCCACACGCAGGCACTGGCTGGATAGCAGACTTTGGGGAGGTGAACTCAAAGGCTCCTGCAGCAGGAGGAGGCTTCTCCGCCTGGGACACTCCAGACTCCCAACCAGCTGCCACAGAGGCAGAGGAGAAAGGATGGGCCAAGTTCACTGACTTCCAGCCTTTCTGTTGGTGAGTCTGAGTGTGGATGTGCGTGCATGTGTGTGTGCGTGCATGTGGTCTAAATATCTGGTGATCTATTTTCAATTTCTCAGAAAGAAGGCTCCTAAATTTTTCCTCTGTCTCAGACCATTTTTCATAGGAAGATTCCTCGACACCATCTATAATGATGTTTAATCTTGACTGATTCTCACTATAATCATGTTAGTAGATAAATTGAGAGCAGATTCCTGTAGAGAGGAGAAATCAGCCTTAATGGAACGAAAGTGTTCTGATGTTAGGACTTGTGCTTGTTTTAGCCCATCCACCTTATTCTGTGTAAACTGTAGACTTGTTCCAAGTCCTGCACTTCTCTTGTCAGATCATTTAGTCGCTTATTAATATGAGGAGCTTATTTGAGAAACTGCATCTTACAGCTTTGTTTTGATTAAACAAACACAATGCTACAGTGAAAGTCTTATTCAATAATTAGAACTAAAACAGCCAAATAGATGAAACCTTAGAAATTTAGAAGAAATATTTTATGAACCTGTTTATGTCACTCAGCCCCAGACTAAATTGAAGAATGCAGTGATAGAGTTGTGTGAGACTGGTGTCTCTATACCTTCCCAGTAATGTTTTTTCCTTGAGAAAGTATTGGCAATTTTGCAGTTCAGAAACATTTATGCACAAAACAAACAATAAAGCAGAGAAAAAGTAAATATATTGTTTGTAGTCAAGTATAATATTTAATGTGTGGACATGGGCATAATGTAAGTTGGCATCTATATCTGGACTTTAATACAGCTTGAAGTTAAACAGATACAGCTTTCAAACTTTGGTTGTCCACAAAAGCATTCCCATAGTTTGTTTGTTTTGTGTTGTTTTTGTTGTGTGTCTAGCAACCATAGACACACTATAATGGGGATTGGCTGCACTGTATTTTCTGGAGGTTTTCTTATCTGAGTGATGTATGTGCCCAGCTCTGAAACAGGCCCCAGATGCAGCTCTCCAGTGGACTCGGAGCTCAGCGGGTCAGGCAACACCAAACCAAACCAGAACCGTAAGTTGCTGCAGCCTTGCACATTCAACTACATAGTCCGTGGGTGTTTGTGTATTTTTTAACTTTATAATTCATTCAAAATTGTAATTGAAAATACACATTTTATATCATGATAAACTTTTCATTATGTTTTTAAAATTGATATAGTCAGAGGAAAAACAAACAGTTAAAAACAAACAGTTATAACTGGTTTTGAGAGAGAAGTTACTCTTTTATTAAAAATTACATTATTTATAAAAAGTTGTCACAATTTTGCTACCTATTTATTCCTCTAGATTACCAGAGATCAGATGAGATGAAGTGATGTGACAGTATTGTCCCAGAAAGAACCAGTGGCCACAAAGGCCAACTGTTGTGTCATCTCATGTCATCTCTTTTGCCAAATAGTTGCACTCAACAAACAGCAAAGGCTAGAGCGAAAAGCCAGGTAGCAAGTATATTTTGCGTCTGCAGTAGGCAGCAGTAGTCTGTACTGTATTTGTCATTAAAAAGAGAAACCAGAAGACCGGCAGGATGGATTCAAGATGGCTGTTAGCCAGTTAGCACATTAACAACACAACCTGATGTTGATAGGCCAAAGGATATTTACTGTGCACTAGCGAACATTTACGCAAACAAAAAGCATATATGCTAAAGGATTCAATAGTTAAAGAAATAATGTTACCTTATACGAGTTTTTTTTCTAATCGTACGCCCTCTTAATGTGCAAGTGTCCCAAGGCTCATAGAGTCATACAACCCATACCTATATGCATTTGAAAGCACATTATTACTGCCTCTCAATCTCTTACTTAAGTGATAAGTTGACCTCTCCAGTGAAATGAGTGTACATTCACATTTAAGTCAGACAATTTCCTCTCCTTCACTCTCCACAGCGTGTGTGTGGAGCGTGTGCGTGGCGAGAAAAGCTCCTCTTGTGGCATCCGACAGCTCTTCCTCCAGCAGCTCAGACAGCGACGAGGAAGAGGGCAAGACGGAGTCTGCGTCCAGCGAGACGGTCACCACAGAGACCATTACCACAGGGGCTGGCAAAGAGACAATTCGGCTCACGGTGGACGCCAAAAATGAAAGGGCAGTCTTCAGCAGGTAGACACACTCACACACAAATGATGTGCAGCTGCTCTTTCCTGACTGAAGCAGCATATTCCCCTTCTCCTATTGTACTGTCAAGTGCGTTTATAGAACCCTTCTTCCCCTTTTCCTCCTTCCTGCACAATTTTACTTCTACCTTCTCTGTTTTTCTTCTGATATCGCCCTCCTCCTGTCTGTTCCCTCCTTTCTCATCTCCCTTCGACTCCAGAGTATTCAGACCAGCAGTCAGACGGTATGTTGTGCTTGAGGTCCTTTGCTCTGGAGTGCGGAATGTGTTCCCAAAGTTGTGTGAAGGATTTAAAAGGCCATCATGAGCTTAGATGGTGCCCTTTGTTTTTGTTTGCTCGTTGCATTTAACAGGAAATGACGTAACAATTCCTTGCCATAATTCAGGACAAGCCTAATTCATCACAAAAATCTACTAACCCACAACTGGTGGCTTGTAGAGAACTGACAGGACCTCTGTCCTTACCCAAGGCTTATCCCATATTCTCAACATGACCCTGAAATTCCCAACAATGACCCCTGACATGAAACACGCCACTCTGAATTTTAGAAATCAAATGGTGGCCTGTTATCTTATGAAAATACACATAAAGATAAGAGCAGTGTATGACTACTCACTGTGGTTTCATGATACAGATAATTCTTGTCTTAGTCATAACATTAAGAAAACCCAAGATAATACGCTTTTTCTCTCAGAGCACCCACACTACTAACAGTATGTCAGATAGCATGCTATGAACAAAAGTTGCTTCCAATCCAACATATCAACATTCTAACAAATCAACACATACATTAGCAAGTTACTAACAAACAGTGCACCTACAGCATGCTACAGTTAAAAAGACCGTACATGGGAATTTGAGAGTAACCACCCTTAGCAAAAGCCTCAGCTTAACTGTGTGCCCAACTCAATTTAGCCCTTTTTACACAGATATTGCGCCATAGGGCCGCGACAAAGTCCCTCCTATATGCCTCCTTTGCATTTTTACACAGAACCAAACAACAGCAGCATGATGCAGCTCCAGTGTGTGATTTTGCACAGTGTGCTGGCATTATGTAATCAAAAGAAGCGTGATGGGCATGACATGACACAAAACGGCGTCAGCCTCTGGTGTGATATATAAAGGCCCTGACACACCAAGCTTCAATGTTGGGCCGTTGGTGTCTGCCGCCCTTGTCAGTGTGGTGTGTCCCGCACCATTACCCCTTGTATGCTTTTTTTTGGCCAATTCACCATGTTGAACTGGCCATGGCAGAGCCGGTCGTGGAATAAAAATCCCTCTAATTGCCAGTTCAGTTTAGTGCAAGAGAAGAAAAATGGAAGTGAGGTAAGTAAACAAACAGCTAAGGTCAATAGGGAACAAACTAGTTACATAAGGTAAGATTATTTTTCTTTAGCCTGTGAGTTCTTCAGCAGAAATATTTCGTGATAGTTTGTGTTATCGTTCACTGGCGCACAGTTAATATGCTCTGTTCTGTCAACAACAGATTGTGTTGTTAATGTGCTAACTGGCTAACTAGCTTCAAGACAGTCTTTCGGTTTCCCTTTTTGAATGGCAATTACATATTCATGCAGGTGCAGAATGTACGTGCTGGTTGGCTGTCAGCTGTTCATGCGCAACTTTGCAGCCGAGACACAGTGATGTCAGGCGACATGGCAGGGGGCTTTCGTCACTGCTAGTTCTCTGAAGTCTGTTTGGTGTGTCTGGGCCTTAAAATATGCGTCAGCTGTGCTTTATAAACAACAGCAATCGCATTACCATGGCAATAACAGTCATTCCTGACCTGTTAAATGGCTGCTTATCTTGTCTTTCTTCAGACGATAAGGAGCTCCCAGACCTCATTGTTTTTCCCATTTGTAGACATTTTTAGCTGCTGTTCATTTCCTTGAGTTAGCTGCTAACTGTTGGCAGCTACTTTTGAAATCTCCCGCGGTGGGTTGCAGGCATAACCCGTCGTCAAAACGTCACACCTGTGCTGCCCATGATCCCGTCCTGTTGGCTGTCCCGTTTATGCAGACGTCGTTTCATTGCTGTTACTACCTCTGATGTCACCTTAAAGGTGGGACAACTCTGTCCCCACATTCCGCGATTGTACCTTTCATACAGAAGAGCGAGGCGGCACAATGGCGTGAAATTCCCACCTTGAGGTGTAAAAGGGGCTTTTGTTTTGGTTAGTCATAGCCAGCTATATGTTGGCAGTCACAGAAGAGTGGATTCTCATGTTGCTGTACGCACTGGGCAGAGTTATGGCCAGTGTGGACAGCTGAGAGCAGAGAGAAGCATCTGCAGTTTGTTCTTCTCGTTGTGAGTTCAGGTGACAATCCCTGGCTATGTCTGTAGTAACTTACAGCTTTGTTTGTGTTTCTTTGCAGCGAAGCAGATAAGGTGCCAGTAGAGGGACTCTCGATCAAAGACAAGGGGAAAGGCAATGAGAAAGAAAGCGAAAAGGGAAAGAAACATGGAGACTGTCCCAACCCAACGACCGCCAGTCCAACTAATCAGTCGGCTGCTGTCACACAGTAAGTGTGAGTACGTGTGTGTGTGTGTGTGTGTGTGTGTGTGTGTGTGTGTGTGTGTGTGTAATACTTCAAATCCTTGGTAAAACACCTTGCAAGAATGAGCCCATTGCAAGACTCCTCCAATTACCGACTCAAGTGTTCACCACTACCTAAAACTAAAGGAGAAAAATCTGCAGATTTATTGGAGAACTTTCTATAGAAGCTGAAAAAGAAATTCCCTGTGGTCTGTGGATTATCCTCAAATTATCTCTCTTTATATGAGACAAGTACAGTGCCCATTCAAAACATGCCTGTTTAAAATGGGCTGATTGCTTGGCCTCCAGTATTGCTCTTTGCGACTTTCTCAAGAATCGCTCATCCAGACAACTTCACACTTGACACTGTGCTTTCTTTGGTCCTGAGCAATTCACCTGCCCTGACGTAGTTGCACCGCCTGGCAGATTAAGTGTATGTATAATTCACTAACAGCTAGCTATTTGGGACGGAACAAAAGCATTCACTCTGTAAGTTACATAGCTGATGCTTGAAATGTTTGAGTTTCTTCAGTGTTACATCTCCAGTGTCTCTGGTCTCTCTTTCCTCATCTGTTGTTGATTATACTGCAGCGAGCTGTTCCCAGCATGCCATTCATCAGTGTAACAGTTAATAGGGGTCCCCTCTCAGTACACTACAGTGTGTACTTTTGGCAGTCTTAACGCACTACTAATAAATATGTCCTGTAAATCACAAGACTTCACACTCAACACTGCACTGCGTTGGGTCCTCAGCAATTCTCTTGCCAAGTGTGAAGTCAGTCGGATGAACGGTTGTCGAGAAAATTGGACAGATAGACATACAGACTCCCTCCATTTTAGTGAAATGATTTCCTGAATTGTGATTATTCTGCATTTTGAAGGTTATAAACCAAACTCAGTTCATCTACATTGTATTTGGGTGGTGCCAGAAGTCTCAGTGAAAGACAAATCCAAACTGAATTTTCCTTCTCTGTTTTATATGTTTATAATTTTGTTTTGTTTTTTACTTACAGAGAGACGCAGCCGTCTGCTAATGGACCGGCCTAACAATGCAGCACACACAAACTAACACACCCTTGCTTCATACCTGTCCATTCAACATACAGCAACGCCACCTTTGCTTCCTGTTAGCAGCCCTCCAATGCCCTTTTGTGTCCGAGGAATGAGAGACGCTCAGTGTTGAGGTCAAACAGCCCTTAACAGTATGTATGCTGGATAACACATATCTACACAAAGGTACACTGACTCTCCTGCACCTTCATGACATTATTACAACCACTTCAAAGAGGAATGTGAGTTTTAAAGAACATCTCATTGTACCAGACCCCCCAAAGCCAAATTCTGTTATATATGAACTGTTTCAAAATGTGATTTTTCCCTTTGAACTTGGGAGAGTGATGACACTCTTGTGATGTGATGAGCGTTTGAGTGCCAGCTGTGGCACTTTAAGAAAACAAATACCTGTCTGAAATTTGACCTTTATTAAATTCAGCATCAAATTTCAGATTGTTTGAGCATGTCTGCTCTCTGGGCATTAAACCACAGCCCAGAGATTTTTCTATTAGAGCATTTGACTGTTTACACTTTAGTAAAGAAAAACTGTACTCAAGTAATCAGCCAAGATTACAAAAGCCAAGATGCTTGCAAAGCTAGCTGCCATTCTCTCTTCAGCATCTCTCTGTACATGCCAGGCAGACATTTTATTAGTGCAAATGTGTGAGTGATAATGATTTGGCTTCTTTCATACATGCTACCTAAATAATTTATCAATCCAAGTAAGATTTCTTTGCCTCGATCATGTGGAACATAAATGCTCCCCTTTTGTTCATTTGGAGCATCAGACTTGGGAGCATCATGTGTCACCTTCTCCTCGAACCTCTGAGAGATTCATGTAGTTTTAGAGGTGTGTGTGTGTGCTGTTGTATCCATGTGGGTAGACGTGTGTGTGTGTGCGTGTGTGTTTGAGCTCTGTCCGAGGTACAGGGCGCATTCTCAGGTCAAAGGAGAGGTATGCAGATACAAAGAAAGCACACCTGTGTGACACACACACACGCACACAGCGTCATACACACATGTGTACACAACCAAATCTATACACACGAGCAAAAAAACACAGTGATGTGCACATACTGATTCATATCACCCTCAGAGCTGTTTAAATGTAATATTGTGAAATTTGAACCTGTATTAGGTTGTGGCTATTCTTGGTAACATGTAAACGTAATATAAATGTAAACAGTATATATAAACATTATATCTATTTTTGGAATAAATCCAACGTATGGAAAGGCGGTTGTTTTGCAGGTTGCAACGTGTGTATTGTATGTGTGTGTTGTACTGTTGAAATGAGGCAATAATGATGTCTGTGTTTCGGTTAATACCCCAGCATCAGTTCCTGTTCCTCTGCTACATGCTTCCTACGTGGAGGTTTGAGAGCGCGCATGTGCGTGAATGTGAGTCGGTCGTCTGCGGTGTGTCCTCTGTGTTATTTACTGAAAGGATAATTCTGGTTTAGTAGAACTTGGGTTTTATTTTCATTCATCAATTGTAAACAAAATTCTGGTTAACCAATCTTATTGAGAAGACGAAGGTGACCATGAAATTACACTAAAACTGCTGCTTTAACTTTTACCTGTTAGCGTATAATTTGTGTGATGATAATTTTCAGAAAAATATCAGGCAAAAAGTTTGATAATCAGTTAGTCGTAGTGTCAAACATTACTTAATCTCATTTTCTTAATTTGCGGCTTTTCTTTGTCTAATATATCATTAGGGCTGCCCCCTAAAAGTCAGAGATCTCAATTATTCAGTCAGAGACAGTCGACTTTTTTTTATTTATTTATTTTTTTATGGTCAGTCAGTGTGCAATGTACTTTTTTTTTTTTTTTTTAATAGATTTTATTTCTGAGTTTTTAAGACTTAAACAATACACAAACACAGACAAAAGAAAGACAAACAAAATAATAAAAAATAAATAAATAATAATAGTAGTAATAATAATAATGATAATAAATTAGTGTGCAGTGTACTGAGATAACATTATCCTTTGCCTTCTGCTTAGAAGTGGTGAATTTACAGCTCACACAACTTAATACGATCCAGTCTCTGGCTTTTGTTTGTTTGTCATCTAGTGTCAGCAAAAAACGTCATTGCACATTTCTGACTTGTCGTTAGCTAGTTTACAATATTATATGTATGTTGCTGTCACAGTGAATAACAAGCCAAACCCCATTCAATCTCTCAAACTCTGTATAGAAAAAAAGGAACGAATAGTTGAATATTGAGTCGACTACAGCCCTATATATATAATAAACTACCTAAATATTTTTGGGTTTTACACTCTTGGTCGGACAAAACAATCAATTTAATGGTATAACTTTGGGCTTTAAGAAACTGTGATGGGCCTTTTTTCGCTATTTTCTGACAATTTATAGACCAGTGATGCTCAACTTACAGGTGCTGATCATTTTCTAATTCACAATGAAGATAAATTGATTTACACTGCAATTTGTGTTTTACTTTAAATGTTATTAGGGTGCCAGTGTGCATTAAAAAAACATCGAAATAGAGTTTGTTTATAAAAATAAAAGTGCCAGAGAAGGTCCACAAATCCTAGAGTCACCCCTGCGTACACTTGACCTGTGTGGGACTGCTGCAACTGGCCCCCGGGCCTCCTGTCATTTTGCACAAGTGGCTCTGGGTTAAAGCAAGTTGAGTATTTCTGTCATTGACCAAACAATGAATACATTTAATCATTAATTGATTATGAAAATAATCATACACGGCAGTAATACTGTCGACACTTTGAGGCAAACACAAATGTGTGTTCATCCAAAGTAAAGTTGTTTAGATGATCTGACTAAACTGTTTAACGCCTGTCTATCCGCTTTATTTCCTCGTCTTATTAACATTTAACTTGTTGAGTACAATCTAATCATAACTGAATCATAAAAAAATCCAAGTTGTAATAAACCAGAATTATCCTTTAAGTTAGCGTGTGCCAGGCAGTCATGCTTTACTTTATCTTTCTCCTCGTCTCTCTCTTTCTCAGGGCAGGAGTCGACTTTAATTGCATATAAATGCCTACGGAGCGATTTACATAGATTGTTGTATTTATTTTAAAAGCACTTTTTCAAGAAGCACTTTTGGTTTGTATTTGGTGGTGGTGCCAAGCGCCACCACATTACTCCCCACTCCAAGAGGTGGGAACGTTTGACTTGAACGAGTGAATTATGTAGATACTTTAGAATACTTTTTTCTTCGATGCTTTCTGCCAAAGTGTGTCTTCCCACCAGTGTTTCAACTGGGTTTCATATCTGTGAAGTAGCCTCCTTTCTCGCAATGGTGTCACAGGTCTAGATTTATCTAAAGCAGTCTTTGTTTGATCCCTCTCTCATGTTTTTCTTTTTTTCTTAAAGTCATGTGATGGAGTTATCAGCAGTGGGAGAGGATGCCACATGTCAAAGAAAGACTTTGAAGATTCATCCTAGATCACAGATATTTTTTGCTTTTATCCGTTCAGCGCTGAGCTGTTTGAAGTGGAGCTGCACAGAGAGTACGCGTTGGTTTAAGTCAGGGTTAGAGGAGAAAAACAGGGCTGTTTTTTGTCAGGGTGTGTACAGGGTCAGAATATGTCATCCTGTCTTTCGCCAAACCTAAGCACTGCGTCTGACCCTTTGTGTTTGTGTGTGTGTGTGTGTGTGTGTATACTTCACCTTGAGAGTGTGGTGTGTGTGCAGTGTAGCTACGGGTATGGTGTGATGTTATGCTTAATGGCATGAGGTACAATACAGTCATCTTTAAGTGCCATTACGTTTGCACATTAGCCTCATTCACCTCATTGGGTATGTGCTGTATTGTACAGAGTGTGCCCACAACTTTAATTGAGAGACAGTGGGTGTTAAATTGTTACTTCACCCCATGGTCTGTTACTTACACTGAGGCCATTTCAACGATAAAATCTTTCTCGCATTATAGCTGATCACATTTGTGTACGTGTGGGTATGCGTGTGCGAGTGTGTGTGTGTTTGGAGGGGAGTGGTGCGAAAGACAGCCGTGTTGTAAAATGCCTTTTTTGTAAAGTGGACTGATGCTGGTGTTTTGTTTTGGTTTCTTTTTTTTTCATTTAGGGAGTAATGTGTCTGTTTCCTGTTGTCAATTTAGCTTGTACATTCAGATATGAACCTAATAAATATGTCAGACCAAGAAGAAGCATGAGCCTCTGTTTGTCTCATATTTACAGCCTGCTGTGACACACACACATACAGTGCAAACACAGAGAGACAGAGAGAACAGGACTCAGTCTATGGAAGCACAAATATGTTTACCTTAGGGGCAGGTGAGCTGGTGGATTATGTTGCCTCCCGCTCCTTACTGTACGTCTCCTACACATGTGAGCCACACTGACAATAATGATACACCTCCACCCCCCAGTGTAAACACATACCTGCCAGACAAATCTTACAGTACTGTGAACCAAGGTTATTATTGTGAACTTAAAGTAGGTTTGAAAAAACATTTTAGAAAACTGAAATGAAAATAAAAACTAACACGATACTGTGTACACTACTAACTAAAACAGAATTAAATACATCTCCTCAGTTTTAGTCAAACTTATATATTGTGATTGTGTTAAAATACCTATTCTTAACCTCCTAAAATTTGCCCTTGACAAGGGCACAACACAATTACCACCTCGCTGTTGTCTTCCTCCACACACCAGTGAAGCTGCATTTACAGTTTACATCCACGTCTGTCCAGACTCATATGATGCTTTGTTTTTAAATGTTTTTTTAGAACATCATGATGCTACAGTGAAGTTGACCTTTGACCTTTTGAATATAGAATGTCATCACTATATCATATTATTCTATGAGACATTTGTGTGAAATGTCATAATTGGTGTATTAATTCTTTTGTTATTACTAAAAACTTGTTTTGTAAGGCCATGGTGACCTTTGACTAGTAGATTCAAATTACCTCAAGGCATTCTTAAGATATGAGAATGAGACAGATGCAAGGTTACAGTGTACTTTTAACTTTGACCTTTGACCACCCAAATCCAACCAGTTTATGACCGAGTTCAAGTTTAAGTCTGTGCCAAATGTAAAGAAATTGCCTCATGGCATTTTTGAGTTATGGCGTTCACAAGAATGTGACAGATGCAAGGTCACAGTGACCTTGAACTTTGACCTTTGACCACCCAAATCCAATCAGTTCATCATTGGGTCATACTTTAAATTTGTGCCAAATTTTAAGAAATTCCCTCAAGGTATTCATGAGTTATGGCATTCATGAGAATAAGATGCAGGGTGGCAGTGACCTTGAACTCTGACCTTTGACCACCACAATCTAATCAGTTCGTCACTTAGTCAAATTGGAGGTTTGTGCCAAATTTAAAGAAATTCCCTCAAGGTGTTCTTGAGTTATGGAGCTCAAGAGATTGAGACAGATGCAAGGTTGAACTCTGACCTGTGAATACCCAAACCAATTAGTTCATCACTGAGTCAAGGCGGATGTTTGTGCCAGATTTTAAAATTCCCTTAAGGCATTCTTGAGTTATGATGTTGGTATGATGAGAATGAGAAAGATGCTAGGTCACAGTGATCTTGAACTTTGACCTTTGACCACCAAAATCTAATCAGTTCATCACTGAGTCCAAGTTTAAGTTTGTGCCAAATGTAAAGAACTTCCCTTCAAGGCATTCCTCAGTTATGGCATTTCAGTGAGATGGATGTGAGGTCACAGTGACCTTGAACTCTGACCTTTGAATACCCAAACCAATTAGTTCATCACTGAGTCAAGGCGGACATTTATGACAAATTTTTAAAAATTCCCGCAAGGCATTCTTGAGTTATGGCGTTCATGAGAATGAGATAGATGCAAGGTCACAGTGATCTTGAACTTTGACCTTTGACCATCCAAATCTAATCAGTTCATCACTGAGTCGATGTGGACGTTTATGCCCAATTAAAGAAATTCCCCCGAGGCACTCTTGAGATATGGCGTTTATGAGAATGGGAAGGATGCAAGGTCACAGTGATCTTGAACCTTGACCTTTGACCATCCAAATCTAATCAGTTCATTATTGAGTCCAAGTTGACGTTTGTGCCAAATTTAAAGAAATTCGCCAAGAGATATGGCGTTCATGAGAATGAGACGGACAGACGGAAGGGCAACCTCAAGACATACTGCCTCCAGCCACAGCGATCATTGGCACAAATTCTAAGAAAACATTCAAATGAAACCTTCTGAAACATTAAAAACTTTATCAAAACAAGCAAATTTAAAAACAACATAAAAATAGGAACTAATGTAAAAATACAAAGCCATAACAACTCAGCTGTGAGTTGAAATGAGTCCATGTAACAGTCGGGGAGGAGCTGAAGACCCTTCTTTTGTCTTCATACACTTCTCATATTCACTTTCCAGCCTGGAGGAGCCCTATCTATATATCATTGCCCTTTTACTGAGGGCGTGTGTCGTCATTCCTTGGCTCGCATACATCATGTATGTCATCACATTCCTCTACAGTTTACAAGTGGAGCGCAGACACTGAACACACCTGCTGCCGCTCTGGCTTTCTACTCCTCTCCCTGCCTTCTTTTCCAACTCTTTCTACTTCCACAGAGACCAAAAAAAAAAGCACCTTTAGTGTGTCATCAGCACCTGCCCGCTCTGTCTGTAGTGGGTGCATACATGTGGAGAAGAGTGTGTGTATGCAGTGGGTGGAAAAAAAAGGGAAGAAGGCGGAGTTGTGTTTTGTACTTTAATGGGTTGTGGAGAAACCTGCCTGTCCGCTCCGAGCTGGGAGAGGAGGAGCTTGTGGGGTGTGGGACTCCAGACAAAGGAGACATATACTCACTGACACTGGATCACTGGAGCGGCAGAGAGCTTCACTTTCCGCACAGGAGGCAATCCTCAACTCCTGGACTAGTTTTTGTGTGTGTTTTGGAAAACTTTGTGTTATGTGTTTTGTCAGCTGTATGGATTCATTTGTGAACTGAGAGATGTTTGTGCTGGAGCAGCTGCTGCCATATGCTGCCTGTATGTAGTGTGTAGTAAAGAGTGTGTGGGTTAGTAGGTTTGGGATGGAAAAGTGGGGCTGGCACGACCAACAGCTCTGCTCTTAGCTCTGCGCCATGGGGGGTTGCCATAGCTACCCCTCGGCTACGAAGGCAGACAGCAAGAGTCTTCAGCCATCTGACATCAGCAGCGAAAAACTGTGAGTTATGTTTCTTTTCTCTTCATCAGCCTTACGCTTAAACTCATGTTTCAGTTTCCTGTTTGGGAGTTTTGTGTTTGCTGCGTCTTTCCATGGTCACTTCTCGTACATACACTAACATACAGGAAAAAGATGTTGTTGTAGTAATGGATACTGTGGAGGAAACATTACTAGAAAGCTGGACACACATGGTTTACTCAGGAATGTTCTCTAGATAAAGTGTGTGTGTGAGTGTGTTACATATTTGTGTGATGGCATCAGTGAAGGTGGATTCCTCCAACAGCGGGAACACATGTTGTGAAGTAGTTTGAACCAAGACAAGGAAAGACTGCATGTGTTTCTTTAGCACAGTTTCTCTGCAAATATTTGCCTGAGGATGAATCTTTAAAAGCCAGCTGGCTGCCGCTGAAGAGGACTGTTTATTTCACCCTCACGGCTGAGGTAAAGGTAAACAGATGGCCAAGAGCGGGAGAGCAGGGTCACACAGGAGTGTGTTTACACACAAACACAACATTACAAGTAGCTCCGGGTTCATTGTGTTTGTGTGCTGCTGACAACTGGTAGCCAAGAGGCGGTAATTGAGTTAATACCATGAAGCTGGACCAGAACAGGATGTTAACAAAACAAGTTCCTGTGAACGTTGGAGAAGTTAGGCTTCAATTTGTGCTACTGTACCTTTGTACAGCTAATGTTTACATTCTTCTCTGTCACCAGTCCTCCCTCTCTACCTCTCCTGACCTTTCGTTTGGACAAAGACCTGCTGTTTAAACCATTAAACTAAGTTCTCCCTGCCCACACACACACACACACTTTTACACCATGGGGGGAGTGAAACCCCATAGAGAGCACTGTGTTTCCCTTATCACAGTAGACAAGGTCACACCGAGGAAACTCTCAGCTGCTGCTGTGTGTGTAGACATCTAAAAACTGACTGTGGCAGCTGCCCGATTCCACTACACTTTGAAATATTCACTTTAATCCAAACTGCCATCTTAACAAAAACATTCAAGCTATCAAACGACAGCAAAGACAGAGTAGAGCCCTCGCCATCATCACAGCACGCTACCTGCGTCACCTCCTTGTTTGCATAAAGTCAAATCATGCTGCCAAGTTTGACTTTCCAGAACACGCTGGCATTCGCAAACAACATCATTCATTTCCTGTACTCACACTCTATAGTTATCACAAGTTCCCAAGCTGTCAGTCCCGTGTGACTGATTATAGCAGTTATCAGTATGCATATGAACTAATGCAGGACAGCCAGGCGGCCTCAGCACTCAGCTCTGTACATTACCATGCACAGTGTCCTTTCAGTTGTTTACTTTGTAGCACTGACCACTGCAGCAGTGAGCTTCATTAACAGTAATTACTCTGGCTCTGAATTGACTGCCTTCATTAAATTAACTGCTGGTTTATTGGACTTCTAGCTCCGCAGTTACAGCACCGCTTGCATGTGTTTGCATGTGTGTGTGCCGGCCACAGAGGGCAAGACAGATGAGAGAGCATGAGCATCAGAGAGTGTAAAACGTGTTATCTCCTGACTGCAGCAGGAGTAATTAATCCACTGACCTATCGATTGTTTTACACAGCGATATTTTCTGTCTCTTCGTCTTTCCCTTTCTGTCTCTGCTTCATTAACTCTGTACTCTCTCTCCCCCCCCAAGGGGAATTAATAACAATAATCTGGAGGAGCGTCCATATCTGCAGCAGCAGTATGTGTGCCAGCAGATCACACACACAGACATGTTTGCCCTCACAGCGCTGCCGCCTGGTGTTGACAAGGCAGAGTGGCTCGCCAGCAACAGTGAGTAGACACCCATTAAACACAGCAGATTTTTTCTCCTGCTCCTTATCCTCTCATACACACTGCAAAAAGCAAACTTATTATACACAGGCTGATAATTTCTTCTGTTTGATTTCTTTCAGCGGTGGCGTTTTTCAAGCATATAAACCTGTTCTCTAGTGCACTGTCTGAGTTCTGCACTCCCAGTACCTGCCCCACCGCCTGTGGACCAGGCAACACGTAAGTTACTGACTGAGCATCATACTGCTCATATTTCTATACTCCGTCTTGTCTGGCAGATACTTTTGTTATTTGCAGAGGTTCTGAGATATCCACAGCAAACCAGTGTTACGTAAGCTGCTCTTTACTAAAGTAAACATCCCAAAACCATGAAAACTGTTGACAGAGCAGTTTATGGATTACCTGGGAGGTTTTTCCTGAAAGGCAAATCGCTGTTGAATTTAGTTCTCAATGCTTTCAGGAGCACAAATAAAATTCTAGTTAAAATGTGAAAAAGGGAAGTACTGCTCATTCATTTTCCGTAGCCACTTATCCTGTTGGGAGTCGCGGGTGTGCAGGAGCCTATCCCAGCTGACATTGGGCGAGAGGCAGGGTACACCCTGGACAGGTCACCAGACTATCACAGGGCTGACACATAGAGACAGACAAACATTCACATTCACATTCACATGTACGGGCAATTTAGTATCATCAATTAACCTGCATGTCTTTGGACTGTGGGAGGAAGCTGGAGTACCCGGAGAAAACCCACGCAGACGCAGGGAGAATATGCAAATTATGTACGGAAGGGCTCCCCCATTTAGGTTCAAACCAGGAACCCTCTTGCTGTGAGGCAACAATGCTAACCACTGCATCCAACACTCAATTTCCTGTATTCTGGAGAATTGTTATGCACCAATTTGTGCCTTTTCTGTAGGAATTTATGGTGTAAATGTCTTTACTTTTGTCAAAGTAAAAATCCTCTGTTACTTTCATGTTTTTATTTGGGAAGACAAATGCACACACAGATAGAAGATAGATGGCTTTTCTGTCTTTCACAATTACAGCCCCATTTGCTTTGTAGCAGCAGCATAAAGCACCTCATATGAAAGGCACAGGAATGCATTGGTTATCATTAATTATCTGCCACTCTGCCAACAATTGTGAAACAGAAGTAGATATTTTTTAAGTGTTACTTGTGCAGTGCTTGTTCAGATTGTTCCTGAACTTTAGTCATGGGACATGAAACACTCTGCACTGAGCATCTTAGTGACCGTGTGTGTGTTTTGGTGTTGTCAGGGTTTATGTTTGGACTGATGACCACGGCAGGAAGCTGAAGTGCTCTGCACCACTTTACTTTGACTATGCCATGTCATACATCCAGGAGCTACTGACTGATGAAGATGTGTTCCCCACAAAAGCAGGTAAAAGGCATGTCATTCTTGTTGCATTGTTCTGCATCATCTTCCTCATTCCCAAAGCCATTATCTCTTCACTCTTTTCCAGGTTCAGTGTTTCCGACAGGCTTCGTCTTTCTGGTCCAGAAGGTGTATTTGCTGTTTTTCAGGACTCTGGCTCACATATATTGGTCTCACTATAGAGAGACACTGGCGCTGGGCCTGCACCCGCACCTCAACACACTCTTCACGCACCTCACGCTCTTCTGCCGACAGCACGGCCTGTTGGATCCGGAGGACACTGAGCCGCTGCAGGACCTCATCACAGCTCTGGGACAGCCAGGCTGCACTTAAAGAGCAAACACACATAATGTGCACTTACATTTTCATCACACACTTATTTACGTGTTATATCTTGTTATGTAGCAACAGTATATAGTGCCACTCACCACTCTGGGTCAAACTTAAACTTATTTTATAGAATGAATTTTCTTTTTAAAGGCCTGGAATTTGTAAAATAGAAAATAAAATACTGTTAATGAACAGTATTCGGGAGAATGAATGAGTTTGCTCTGCTTTAAAAAGCACATCAGACCTGAAGAGGAGTATCTTACTCCTGATGTTTATAGTTGTCATCAGTTGTTGTTATACTGTGTGAAACTGTAGTATTGCATGTTAGTGTATTTTAACATAATGGTGCATTGTAATATTTTGTTAAGGTCAAGATGTTCAAGGTCAATCACGTCTTCCACATGGGCACAGAGTAATTAAAACATTGAACCATCCAATTCACAGTCAATATAAAGAGTGTGTCGTTATTACGTTGTGAACATTTGCAAAAACCCTTAAGGGTGTTAATGTTATTACATTGTCATGACTGCGTCTGTATTGAACGACACAGGCTATCTCCGCATCTGCGTCATGTATGATTCTGTACTCTGTAATAAACATCTAAGACGGACTATTTTCTTTATATGGTTAAAAAAAACATGCTTTCTCAATCATTTATTATTAATTAAGCGATCAAATAAGAACATTTAGTTCCTGTAACTGTCTCATGTGTTTTCATCTTGATCCTGTAGTAAGTGCTGGTTTTGTATCATCAGCATGTCTGCAGGTCTGTGGTGTGAGAGCAGCACCACCCGCTGCCAGCACAGGAACCCGGCATGTATCACTTTTTAACCTCCACTGTCAGCTACAGTACACTGCAGTCTGTAAATGTTTGTTTTGTTGGCTGCGGCATATTGGAGTTTAAATAAAACAGTGACGAGGAGGGTAAAGTGCTGAGTTTCAAGTTTCACACGAGGGTGTTTACATCCAGATTGGGTTAAACGGTGTGGAAACTGCATATAAAAATGACAGGACGATGTATCAAAAGGTTACGAGTCCTACGCTCTGCACCTAGTAACAGATATGAACACCCTGCAGGACCCTTAAAGCTGGAAAGTCAGCACTTGCTGTATCCGTTTGTCATTGTTTCATTTCAGATCTTGGAGTGAAGCCAAAGTAAAGGAAAAAGTGCCATTGTTTGAAATACCTACAGACTGCACTGCACACCTTCACAGAGTATATACAGCAATCCTGAAGATTAATTTAATGCCTTTTAAGACCTTTTTAAGACCCTTTCCATGCAGTTTAAGGCCATCTGAAAATTTTTGTTTTAGTTCTTACCAGCTACATCAGCAGCACACTGTAACTTGCATTTATTATACATCAGTTTTAAGATAGCATAACTAAAAAGTCTTAGATTGTGATAACTCATTGGACCACTATATCAATGAAATGTAATTCAGAAACACAGGGTGGGAACAAAGCCCATGAGATTTACTTGAGTGACTAACCCAATGCCAGGTTTATAAGAAAGAGTAACAGGACATACCCACACTTGACCTGTTTGTTATTAGACAACTCAGTAATTTATGTTATTGTCCTCTATATGTATTGTGACGCAATTTGTTAAGTCTCCAAACAGCTTTTTTTTCTTTAATCTTTTTGTTTTTATTTTACTATTCTGAGCTATTGGAGCTCATTAGGAAAGAGTAGTCATAGTAAAGTATGTCATAAAAAATATCATCATGTAATATGCCATAAAAATGTCATAAAACATGTCACTGTAGCCTATAGTGTGACATAAAAAATCATAGTACAGTGTGCCATAAAAATCTCACAAAGTCATAATTATAAAAACTACCATGAAAAATGTCATAAAAACAACAACCTCATAGTATAGTATGACATAAACATTTAAAAGAAAAAAACGCGACAGTATAGTATGTCATAAATATGTCAGGAAAAAACGTCACAGTGTAGCATGTCATAAATATCTCAAAAAAAATCACAGTATAGTATGTAATGAATATGTCAGAAAAAATGTCATAGTATAGTATGACATAAATACGTAAAAAACAAAAAACGTCATAAATATGTCAGAAAGGGTGTTATAGTTTAGTGTGTCATAAAAATGTCAGAAAATACGTCATAGTTTAGTATGACATAAATATGTCCGAAAAAACGTCATAGTACAATATGACATAAATATGTAAACGGAAAAAAATGCCATATTATAGTATGTCATAAATATGTCAGAAAAAACGTCATAGTGTAGCATATCATAAATATGTCAGAAAAAACGTCATTGTATAGTATGTCAGAAATATGTCAGAAAAAACGTCACAGTCTAGTATGTCATAAATATGTCAGAAAAAATGTCATAGTATAGTATGTCATAAATATGTCAGAAAAAAAGTCATAGTACAATATGATATAAATATGTAAACGGAAAAAAACGCCATACCATAGTATGACATAAATATGTCAGAAAAAAACGTCTCAGTATAGTATGACATAAATATGTCAGAAAAAACGTCATAGTATAGTATGTCATAAATATGTGAGAAAAAAAACGTCATAGTACAATATGATATAAATATGTAAACGGAAAAAAACGCCACAGTATAGCATGTCATAAATATGTCAGAAAAAAACGTCGCAGTATAGTATGTCATAAATATGTCAGAAAAAACGTCATTGTATAGTATGTCATAAATATGTCAGAAAAAACGTCACAGTATAGTATGTCATAAATATGTCAGAAAAAACGTCAGAGTATAGTATGTCATAAATATGTCAGAAAAAATGTCATTGTATAGTATGTCACAAATATGTCAGAAAAAACGTCACAGTATAGTATGTCTTAAATATGTCAGAAAAAAAAGTCATAGTATAGTATGTCATAAATATGTCAGAAAAAAAGTCATAGTGTAGCATGTCATAAATATGTCAGAAAAAAACATCATCGTGTAATACGTCATAAATATGTCAGAAAAAAAGTCACAGTCTAGTATGTCATAAATATGTCAGAAAAAACGTCATAGTATAGTATGTCATAAATATGTCAGAAAAAAAGTCATAGTAAAATATGATATAAATATGTAAACGGAAAAAAACGCCATAGTATAGTATGTCATGAATATGTCAGAAAAAACGTAATAGTGTAGCATGTCATGAATATGTCAGAAAAAAACGTCACAGTATAGTATGTCATAAATATGTCAGAAAAAACGTCATTGTATAGTATGTCATATATATGTCAGAAAAAACGTCACAGTATAGTATGTCATAAATATGTCAGAAAAAAAAAGTCATAGTATAGTATGTCATAAATATGTCAGAAAAAAATTCATAGTGTAGCATGTCACAAATATGTCAGAAAAAAACATCATCGTGTAATACGTCATAAATATGTCAGAAAAAACGTCACAGTATAGTATGTCATATATATGTCAGAAAAAACGTCATAGTATAATATGTCATGAATATGTCAGAAAAAACGTCATAGTACAATATGATATAAATATGTAAACGGAAAAAAACGCCATAGTATAGTATGTCATAAATATGTCAGAAAAAACGCCATAGTGTAGCATGTCATAAATATGTCAGAAAAAAACGTCACAGTATAGTATGTCATAAATATGTCAGAAAAAACCTCACATTATAGTCTGTCATAAATATGTCAGAAAAAAACGTCACAGTAGAGTATGTCATAAATATGTCAGAAAAAAACGCCATTGTATAGTATGTCATAAATATGTCAGAAAAACCTCACAGTATAGTATGTCATAAATATGTCAGAAAAAACGTCATAGTATAGTATGTCATAAATATGTCAGAAAAAACGTCATAGTATAGTATGACATAAGTATGTCAGAAAAAAAACGTCTCAGTATAGTATGTCATAAATATGTCAGAAAAAACGTCATTGTATAGTATGTCATAAATATGTCAGAAAAAACGTCATTGTATAGTATGTCATAAATATGTCAGAAAAAACGTCACAGTATAGTATGTCATAAATATGTGAGAAAAAAAATGTCATAGTACAATATGATATAAATATATAAACGGAAAAAAACGCCATAGTATAGTATGTCATAAATATGTCAGAAAAAACGCCATAGTGTAGCATGTCATAAATATGTCAGAAAAAAACGTCACAGTATAGTATGTCATAAATATGTCAGAAAAAACCTCACAATATAGTGTGTCATAAATATGTCAGAAAAAAACGTCACAGTATAGTATGTCATGAATATGTCAGAAAAAACGTCATTGAATAGTATGTCATAAATATGTCAGAAAAAACGTCATTGTATAGTATATCATAAATATGTCAAAAAAAACGTCACAGTATAGTATGTCATAAATATGTCAGAAAAAAACGTCTCAGTATAGTATGTCATGAATATGTCAGAAAAAACGTCATTGAATAGTATGTCATAAATATGTCAGAAAAACCTCACAGTATAGTATGTCATAAATATTTCAGAATAAAAACGTCATAGTACAATATGATTTAAATATGTAAACGCAAAAAAACGTCACAGTATAGTATGTCATAAATATGTCAGAAAAAATGCCATAGTGTAGCATGTCATAAATATGTCAGAAAAAAACGTCACAGTATAGTATGTCATAAATATGTCAGAAAGAACGCCATTGTATAGTATGTCATAAATATGTCAGAAAAAACGTCACAGTATAGTATGTCATAAATATGTCAGAAAAAATACCATAGTGTAGCATGTCATAAATATGTCTGAAAAAACGTCACAGTATAGTATGTCATAAATATGTCAGAAAAAACGCCATTGTATGGTATGTCATAAATATGTCAGAAAAAACGTCATTGTATAGTATGTCATAAATATGTCAGAAAAAACGCCATTGTATAGTATGTCATAAATATGTCAGAAAAAACGTCATTGTATAGTATGTCATAAATATGTCAGAAAAAACGTCATTGTATAGTATGTCATAAATATGTCAGAAAAAATGCCATAGTGTAGTATGTCATAAATATGTCAGAAAAAACGCCATTGTATAGTATGTCAAAAATATGTCATAAAAAAACGTCATTGTATAGTATGTCATAAATATGTCAGAAAAAAACGTCACAGTATAGTATGTCATAAATATGTAAAAAAAAAACGTCATTGTATAGTATGTCATAAATATGTCAGAAAAAAAGTCATTGTATAGTATGTCATAAATAAATCAGAAAAAACGTCACAGTATAGTATGTCATAAATATGTCATAAAAAAACGTCATTGTATAGTATGTCATAAATATGTCAGAAAAAACGTCATTGTATAGTATGTCATAAATATGTCAGAAAAATACGTCATAGTATAATATGTCATAAATATGTCAGAAAAAACGTCATAGTGTAGCATGTCATAAATATGTGAGAAAAAACGTCATAGTGTAGCATGTCATAAATATGTCAGAAAAAAACATCATAGTGTAGCATGTCATAAATATGTCAGAAAAAAACGTCATCGTGTAGCATGTCATAAATATGTCAGAAAAAAACATCATCGTGTAATACGTCATAAATATGTCAGAAAAAACGTTACAGTCTAGTATGTCATAAATATGTCAGAAAAAACGTCACAGTATAGTATGTCATAAATATGTCCGAAAAAAAGTCATAGTACAATATGATTTAAATATGTAAGCAGAAAAAAAACGCGATAGTATAGTATGTCATAAATATGTCAGAAAAAACGCCATTGTATAGTATGTCATAAATATGTCAGAAAAAAACGTCGCAGTATAGTATGTCATAAATATGTCAGAAAAAACGTCATTGTATAGTATGTCATAAATATGTCAGAAAAAAAGTCATTGTATAGTATGTCATAAATATGTCAGAAAAAAACGTCACAGTATAGTATGTCATAAATATGTCAGAAAAAAACGTCACAGTATAGTATGTCATAAATATGTCAGAAAAAACGTCACTGTATAGTATGTCATAAATATGTCAGAAAAAATGTCATAGTGTAGCATGTCATAAATATGTCCGAAAAAAACGTCATAGTGTAGCATGTCATAAATATGTCAGAAAAAAACATCATCGTGTAATAAGTCATAAATATGTCAGAAAAAACGTCACAGTGTAGTATGTCATAAATATGTCAGAAAAAAGTCATAGTACAATATGATATAAATATGTAAGCAGAAAAAAACGCCATAGTATACTATGACATAAATATGTCAGAAAAAAACGTCATTGTATAGTATGTCATAAATATGTCAGAAAAAACGTCACAGTATAGTATGTCATAAATATGTCAGAAAAAAAACGTCATAGTACAATATGATGTAAATATGTAAACGGAAAAAAACGCCATAGTATAGTATGTCATAAATATGTCAGAAAAAACGTCATAGTGTAGCATGTCATAACTATGTCAGAAAAAAACGTCACAGTATAGTATGTCATAAATATGTCAGAAAAAATGCCATAGTGTAGCATGTCATAAATATGTCAGAAAAAAACCTCACAGTATAGTATGTCATAAATATGTCAGAAAAAAAACGTCATAGTACAATATGATATAAATATGTAAACGGGAAAAAAACGCCATAGTATAGTATGACATAAATATGTCAGAAAAAAACGTCTCAGTATAGTATGTCATGAATATGTCAGAAAAAACATCATTGAATAGTATGTCATAAATATGTCAGAAAAACCTCACAGTATAGTATGTCATGAATATTTCAGAATAAGAACGTCATAGTACAATATGATTTAAATATGTAAACGGAAAAAAACATCACAGTATAGTATGTCATAAATATGTCAGAAAAAATGCCATAGTGTAGCATGTCATAAATATGTCAGAAAAAAACGTCACAGTATAGTATGTCATAAATATGTCAGAAAAAACGCGATTGTATAGTATGTCATAAATGTGTCAGAAAAAATGTCATTGGATAGTATGTCATAAATATGTCAGAAAAACCTCACAGTATAGTATGTCATCAATATTTTAGAAATATAACGTCATAGAACAATTTGATATAAATATGTAAACGGAAAAAAACGTCACAGTATAGTATGTCATAAATATGTCAGAAAAAATGCCATAGTGTAGCATGTCATAAATATGTCAGAAAAAAACGTCACAGTATAGTATGTCATAAATATGTCAGAAAAAAAACGTCATAGTACAATATGATATAACTATGTAAACGGAAAAAAAACGGCATAGTATAGTATGACATAAATATGTCAGAAAAAAACGTCTCAGTATAGTATGTCATGAATATGTCAGAAAAAACGTCATTGAATAGTATGTCATAAATATGTCAGAAAAACCTCACAGTATAGTATGTCATAAATATTTCAGAATAAAAACGTCATAGTACAATATGATTTAAATATGTAAACAGAAAAAAACATCACAGTATAGTATGTCATAAATATGTCAGAAAAAATGCCATAGTGTAGCATGTCATAAATATGTCAGAAAAAAAGTCACAGTATAGTATGTCATAAATATGTCAGAAAAAACGTCATTGTATAGTATGTCATAAATATGTCAGAAAAAAAGTCATTGTATAGTATGTCAAAAATATGTCAGAAAAAAAGTCATTGTATAGTATGTCATAAATAAATCAGAAAAAACGTCACAGTATAGTATGACATAAATATGTCATAAAAAAACGTCACAGTATAGTATGTCATAAATATGTCAGAAAAAACGTCATTGTATAGTATGTCATAAATATGTCAGAAAAAAACGTCATAGTATAGTATGTCATAAATATGTCAGAAAAAACGTCATAGTGTAGCATGTCATAAATATGTCAGAAAAAACGTCATAGTGTAGCATGTCATAAATATGTCAGAAAAAAACGTCATAGTGTAGCATGTCATAAATATGTCAGAAAAAAACGTCATAGTGTAGCATGTCATAAATATGTCAGAAAAAAACAACATCGTGTAATACATCATAAATATGTTAGAAAAAACGTTACAGTCTAGTATGTCATAAATATGTAAGAAAAAAAGTCATAGTACAATATGATATAAATATGTAAGCAGAAAAAAACGCCATATTATAGTATGACATAAATATGTCAGAAAAAAACGTCATTGTATAGTATATCATAAATATGTCAGAAAAATACGTCATAGTATAGTATGTCATAAATATGTCAGAAAAAACGTCATAGTGTAGCATGTCATAAATATGTCAGAAAAAACGTCATAGTGTAGCATGTCATAAATATGTCAGAAAAAAACGTCACAGTATAGTATGTCATAAATATGTCAGAAAAAACGCCATTGTATAGTATGTCATAAATATGTCAGAAAAAACGTCATTGAATAGTATGTCATAAATATGTCAGAAAAAATGCCATAGTGTAGTATGTCATAAATATGTCAGAAAAAACGCCATTGTATAGTATGTCAAAAATATGTCAGAAAAAACGTGACAGTATAGTATGTCATAAATATGTCAGAAAAAACGTCATTGTATAGTATGTCATAAACATGTCAGAAAAAAACGTCACAGTATAGTATGTCATAAATATGTCAGAAAAAACGTCATTGTATAGTATGTCATAAACATGTCAGAAAAAAACGTCACAGTATAGTATGTCATAAATATGTCAGAAAAAACGCCATTGTATAGTATGTCAAAAATATGTCAGAAAAAACGTGACAGTATAGTATGTCATAAATATGTCAGAAAAAACGCCATTGTATAGTATGTCATAAATATGTCAGAAAAAAACGTCACAGTATAGTATGTCATAAATATGTCAGAGAAAACGTCATTTTATAGTATGTCATAAACATGTCAGAAAAAAAGTCATTGTATAGTATGTCATAAATAAATCAGAAAAAACGTCACAGTATAGTATGTCATAAATATGTCATAAAAAAACGTCACAGTATAGTATGTCATAAATATGTCAGAAAAAAACGTCATAGTATAGTATGTCATAAATATGTCAGAAAAAACGTCATAGTGTAGCATGTCATAAATATGTCGGAAAAAAACGTCATAGTGTAGCATGTCATAAATATGTCAGAAAAAAACATCATCGTGTAATACGTCATAAATATGTCAGAAAAAACGTGACAGTCTAGTATGTCATAAATATGTCAGAAAAAACGTGACAGTATAGTATGTCATAAATATGTCCGAAAAAAAGTCATAGTACAATATGATATAAATATGTAAGCAGAACAAAACGCCATAGTATAGTATGACATAAATATGTCAGAAAAAAACGTCTCAGTATAGTATGTCATAAATATGTCAGAAAAAACGTCATAGTGTAGCATGTCATAAATATGTCAGAAAAAACGTCATAGTGTAGTATATCATAAATATGTCAGAAAAAACGCCATAGTGTAGCATGTCATAAATATGTCAGAAAAAAACGTCACAGTATAGTATGTCATAAATATGTCAGAAAAAAACGTCACAGTATAGTATGTCATAAATATGTCATAAAAAACGTCATTGTACAGCATGTCATAAATATGTTAGAAAAAAAAGTCACAGTATAGTATGTCATAAATATGTCAGAAAAAACGTCACAGTATAGTATGTCATAAATATGTCAGAAAAAACGCCATTGTATAGTATGTCATAAATATGTCAGTAAAAACGTCACAGTATAGTATGTCATAAATATGTCAGAAAAAACGTCACAGTATAATGTGTCATAAATATGTCAGAAAAAAAGTCACAGTATAATGTGTCATAAATATGTCAGAAAAAAAGTCACAGTATAGCATGTCATAAATATGTCAGAAAAAACGTCATTGTATAGTATGTCATAAATATGTCAGAAAAAAACATCATAGTGTAGCATGTCATAAATATGTCAGAAAAAAACGTCACAGTATAGTATGTCATAAATATGTCAGAAAAAAAAACGTCATAGTACAATATGATATAAATATGTAAACGGAAAAAAAACGGCATGGTATAGTATGACATAAATATGTCAGAAAAAAACGTCTCAGTATAGTATGTCATGAATATGTCAGAAAAAACGTCATTGAATAGTATGTCATAAATATATCAGAAAAACCTCACAGTATAGTATGTCATAAATATTTCAGAATAAAAACGTCATAGTACAATATGATTTAAATATGTAAACGGAAAAAAACATCACAGTATAGTATGTCATAAATATGTCAGAAAAAATGCCATAGTGTAGCATGTCATAAATATGTCAGAAAAAAAGTCACAGTACAGTATGTCATAAATATGTCAGAAAAAACGCCATTGTATAGTATGTCATAAATATGTCAGAAAAAAAGTCATTGTATAGTATGTCATAAATAAATCAGAAAAAACGTCACAGTATAGTATGTCATAAATATGTCATAAAAAAACGTCACAGTATAGTATGTCATAAATATGTCAGAAAAAACGTCATTGTATAGTATGTCATAAATATGTCAGAAAAAAACGTCATAGTATAGTATGTCATAAATATGTCAGAAAAAACGTCATAGTGTAGCATGTCATAAATATGTCAGAAAAAACGTCATAGTGTAGCATGTCATAAATATGTCAGAAAAAAACGTCATAGTGTAGCATGTCATAAATATGTCAGAAAAAAACAACATCGTGTAATACATCATAAATATGTCAGAAAAAACGTTACAGTCTAGTATGTCATAAATATGTAAGAAAAAAAGTCTTAGTACAATATGATATAAATATGTAAGCAGAAACAAACGCCATATTATAGTATGACATAAATATGTCAGAAAAAAACGTCATTGTATAGTTTGTCATAAATATGTCAGAAAAAACGTCATTGTATAGTATGTCATAAATATGTCAGAAAAAACGTCACAGTATAGTATGTCATAAATATGTCAGAAAAAAAACGTCATAGTACAATATGATATAAATATGTAAACGAAAAAAAACGCCATAGTATAGTATGTCATAAATATGTCAGAAAAAACGTCATAGTGTAGCATGTCATAACTATGTCATAAAAAAACCTCACAGTATAGTATGTCATAAATATGTCAGAAAAAAACGTCACAGTATAGTATGTCATAAATAAATCAGAAAAAAACGTCACAGTATAGTATGTCATAAATATGTCAGAAAAAACGTCATTGTAAAGTATGTCATAAATATGTCACAAAAACCTCACAGTATAGTATGTCATAAATATGTCAGAAAAAAAACGTCATAGTACAATTTGATATAAATATGTAAACGGAAAAAAACGTCACAGTATAGTATGTCATAAATATGTCAGAAAAAATGCCATAGTGTAGCATGTCATAAATATGTCAGAAAAAAACGTCACAGTATAGTATGTCATAAATATGTCAGAAAAAAAACGTCATAGTACAACATGATATAAATATGTAAACGGAAAAAAAAAACGCCATAGTATAGTATGTCATAAATATGTCAGAAAAAACGCCATAGTATAGTATGACATAAATATGTCAGAAAAAAAGTCTCAGTATAGTATGTCATGAATATGTCAGAAAAAACGTCATTGAATAGTATGTCATAAATATGTCAGAAAAACCTCACAGTATAGTATGTCATAAATATTTCAGAATAAAAACGTCATAGTACAATATGATTTAAATATGTAAACGGAAAAAAACATCACAGTATAGTATGTCATAAATATGTCAGAAAAAATGCCATAGTGTAGCATGTCATAAATATGTCAGAAAAAAACGTCACAGTATAGTATGTCATAAATATGTCAGAAAAAACGCCATTGTATAGTATGTTATAAATATGTCAGAAAAAACGTCATTGTATAGTATGTCATAAATATGTCAGAAAAAATGCCACAGTGTAGCATGTCATAAATATGTCAGAAAAAAACGTCACAGTATAGTATGTCATAAATATATCAGAAAAAACGCCATTGTATGGTATGTCATAATTATGTCAGAAAAAACGTCACAGTATAGTATGTCATAAATATGTCAGAAAAAACGCCATTGTATAATATGTCATAAATATGTCAGAAAAAACGTCATTGTATAGTATGTCATAAATATGTCAGAAAAAACGTCATTGTATAGTATGTCATAAATATGTCAGAAAAAATGCCATAGTGTAGTATGTCATAAATATGTCAGAAAAAACGCAATTGTATAGTATGTCAAAAATATGTCAGAAAAAACGTCATTGTATAGTATGTCATAAATATGTCAGAAAAAAACGTCACAGTATAGTATGTCATAAATATGTCAGAAAAGACGTCATTGTATAGTATGTCATAAATATGTCAGAAAAAAAGTCATTGTATAGTATATCATAAATATGTCAGAAAAATACGTCATAGTATAGTATGTCATAAATATGTCAGAAAAAACGTCATAGTGTAGCATGTCATAAATATGTCAGAAAAAACGTCATACTGTAGCATGTCATAAATATGTCAGAAAAAAACGTCACAGTATAGTATGTCATAAATATGTCAGAAAAAACGTCATTGAATAGTATGTCATAAATATGTCAGAAAAAACGCCATAGTGTAGTATGTCATAAATATGTCAGAAAAAACGCCATTGTATAGTATGTCATAAATATGTCAGAAAAAACGTCATTGAATAGTATGTCATAAATATGTCAGAAAAAACGCCATAGTGTAGTATGTCATAAATATGTCAGAAAAAACGCCATTGTATAGTATGTCAAAATTATGTCAGAAAAAACGTGACAGTATAGTATGTCATAAATATGTCAGAAAAAACGTCATTGTATAGTATGTCATAAACATGTCAGAAAAAAACGTCACAGTATAGTATGTCATAAATATGTCAGAAAAAACGTCATTGTATAGTATGTCATAAACATGTCAGAAAAAAACGTCACAGTATAGTATGTCATAAATATGTCAGAAAAAACGCCATTGTATAGTATGTCAAAAATATGTCAGAAAAAACGTCACAGTATAGTATGTCATAAATATGTCAGAAAAAACGCCATTGTATAGTATGTCATAAATATGTCAGAAAAAAACGTCACAGTATAGTATGTCATAAATATGTCAGAAAAAACGTCATTGTATAGTATGTCATAAATAAATCAGAAAAAACGTCACAGTATAGTATGTCATAAATATGTCATAAAAAAACGTCACAGTATAGTATGTCATAAATATGTCAGAAAAAACGTCACAGTATAGTATGTCATAAATATGTCAGAAAAAACGTCATAGTATAGTATGTCATAAATATGTCAGAAAAAACGTCATAGTGTAGCATGTCATAAATATGTCAGAAAAAAACGTCATAGTGTAGCATGTCATAAATATGTCAGAAAAAAACATCATCGTGTAATACGTCATAAATATGTCAGAAAAAACGTGACAGTCTAGTATGTCATAAATATGTCCGAAAAAAAGTCATAGTACAAAATGATATAAATATGTAAGCAGAAAAAAACGCCATAGTATAGTATGAAATAAATATGTCAGAAAAAAACGTCTCAGTATAGTATGTCATAAATATGTCAGAAAAAACGTCATAGTGTAGCATGTCATAAATATGTCAGAAAAAACGTCATAGTGTAGTATATCATAAATATGTCAGAAAAAACGCCATAGTGTAGCATGTCATAAATATGTCAGAAAAAAACGTCACAGTATAGTATGTCATAAATATGTCAGAAAAAAACGTCACAGTATAGTATGTCATAAATATGTCATAAAAAACGTCATTGTACAGTATGTCATAAATATGTCAGAAAAAATGCCATAGTGTAGCATGTCATAAATATGTTAGAAAAAAAAGTCACAGTATAGTATGTCATAAATATGTCAGAAAAAACGTCACAGTATAGTATGTCATAAATATGTCAGAAAAAACGCCATTGTATAGTATGTCATAAATATGTCAGAAAAAACGTCACAGTATAGTATGTCATAAATATGTCAGAAAAAACGCCATTGTATAGTATGTCATAAATATGTCAGTAAAAACGTCACAGTATAGTATGTCATAAATATGTCAGAAAAAACGTCACAGTATAATGTGTCATAAATATGTCAGAAAAAAAGTCACAGTATAATGTGTCATAAATATGTCAGAAAAAAAGTCACAGTATAGCATGTCATAAATATGTCAGAAAAAACGTCATTGTATAGTATGTCATAAATATGTCAGAAAAAAACATCATAGTGTAGCATGTCATAAATATGTCAGAAAAAAACGTCACAGTATAGTATGTCATAAATATGTCAGAAAAAAAAACGTCATAGTACAATATGATATAAATATGTAAACGGAAAAAAAACGGCATGGTATAGTATGACATAAATATGTCAGAAAAAAACGTCTCAGTATAGTATGTCATGAATATGTCAGAAAAAACGTCATTGAATAGTATGTCATAAATATATCAGAAAAACCTCACAGTATAGTATGTCATAAATATTTCAGAATAAAAACGTCATAGTACAATATGATTTAAATATGTAAACGGAAAAAAACATCACAGTATAGTATGTCATAAATATGTCAGAAAAAATGCCATAGTGTAGCATGTCATAAATATGTCAGAAAAAAAGTCACAGTACAGTATGTCATAAATATGTCAGAAAAAACGCCATTGTATAGTATGTCATAAATATGTCAGAAAAAAAGTCATTGTATAGTATGTCATAAATAAATCAGAAAAAACGTCACAGTATAGTATGTCATAAATATGTCATGAAAAAACGTCACAGTATAGTATGTCATAAATATGTCAGAAAAAACGTCATTGTATAGTATGTCATAAATATGTCAGAAAAAAACGTCATAGTATAGTATGTCATAAATATGTCAGAAAAAAGTCATAGTGTAGCATGTCATAAATATGTCAGAAAAAAACGTCATAGTGTAGCATGTCATAAATATGTCAGAAAAAAACGTCATAGTGTAGCATGTCATAAATATGTCAGAAAAAAACAACATCGTGTAATACATCATAAATATGTCAGAAAAAACGTTACAGTCTAGTATGTCATAAATATGTAAGAAAAAAAGTCTTAGTACAATATGATATAAATATGTAAGCAGAAAAAAACGCCATATTATAGTATGACATAAATATGTCAGAAAAAAACGTCATTGTATAGTTTGTCATAAATATGTCAGAAAAAACGTCATTGTATAGTATGTCATAAATATGTCAGAAAAAACGTCACAGTATAGTATGTCATAAATATGTCAGAAAAAAAAAGTCATAGTACAATATGATATAAATATGTAAACGAAAAAAAACGCCATAGTATAGTATGTCATAAATATGTCAGAAAAAACGTCATAGTGTAGCATGTCATAACTATGTCATAAAAAAACCTCACAGTATAGTATGTCATAAATATGTCAGAAAAAACCTCACAGTATAGTATGTCATAAATATGTCAGAAAAAAACGTCACAGTATAGTATGTCATAAATATGTCAGAAAAAAACGTCACAGTATAGTATGTCATAAATATGTCAGAAAAAACGTCATTGTAAAGTATGTCATAAATATGTCACAAAAACCTCACAGTATAGTATGTCATAAATATGTCAGAAAAAAAACGTCATAGTACAATTTGATATAAATATGTAAACGGAAAAAAACGTCACAGTATAGTATGTCATAAATATGTCAGAAAAAAAACGTCATAGTACAACATGATATAAATATGTAAACGGAAAAAAAACGCCATAGTATAGTATGTCATAAATATGTCAGAAAAAACGCCATAGTATAGTATGACATAAATATGTCAGAAAAAAACGTCTCAGTATAGTATGTCATGAATATGTCAGAAAAAACGTCATTGAATAGTATGTCATAAATATGTCAGAAAAACCTCACAGTATAGTATGTCATAAATATTTCAGAATAAAAACGTCATAGTACAATATGATTTAAATATGTAAACGGAAAAAAACATCACAGTATAGTATGTCATAAATATGTCAGAAAAAATGCCATAGTGTAGCATGTCATAAATATGTCAGAAAAAAACGTCACAGTATAGTATGTCATAAATATGTCAGAAAAAACCTCACAGTATAGTATGTCATAAATATGTCAGAAAAAAAAGTCACAGTATAGTATGTCATAAATATGTCAGAAAAAACGTCACAGTATAGTATGTCATAAATATGTCAGAAAAAAAACGTCATAGTACAATTTGATATAAATATGTAAACGGAAAAAAACGTCAGAGTATAGTATGTCATAAATATGTCAGAAAAAATGCCATAGTATAGTATGTCATGAATATGTCAGAAAAAACATCATTGAATAGTATGTCATAAATATGTCAGAAAAACCTCACAGTATAGTATGTCATGAATATTTCAGAATAAGAACGTCATAGTACAATATGATTTAAATATGTAAACGGAAAAAAACATCACAGTATAGTATGTCATAAATATGTCAGAAAAAATGCCATAGTGTAGCATGTCATAAATATGTCAGAAAAAAACGTCACAGTATAGTATGTCATAAATATGTCAGAAAAAACGCCATTGTATAGTATGTCATAAATGTGTCAGAAAAAATGTCATTGGATAGTATGTCATAAATATGTCAGAAAAACCTCACAGTATAGTATGTCATCAATATTTTAGAAATATAACGTCATAGAACAATTTGATATAAATATGTAAACGGAAAAAAACGTCACAGTATAGTATGTCATAAATATGTCAGAAAAAATGCCATAGTGTAGCATGTCATAAATATGTCAGAAAAAAACGTCACAGTATAGTATGTCATAAATATGTCAGAAAAAAAACGTCATAGTACAATATGATATAACTATGTAAACGGAAAAAAAACGGCATAGTATAGTATGACATAAATATGTCAGAAAAAAACGTCTCAGTATAGTATGTCATGAATATGTCAGAAAAAACGTCATTGAATAGTATGTCATAAATATGTCAGAAAAACCTCACAGTATAGTATGTCATAAATATTTCAGAATAAAAACGTCATAGTACAATATGATTTAAATATGTAAACAGAAAAAAACATCACAGTATAGTATGTCATAAATATGTCAGAAAAAATGCCATAGTGTAGCATGTCATAAATATGTCAGAAAAAAAGTCACAGTATAGTATGTCATAAATATGTCAGAAAAAACGCCATTGTATAGTATGTCATAAATATGTCAGAAAAAAAGTCATTGTATAGTATGTCAAAAATATGTCAGAAAAAAAGTCATTGTATAGTATGTCATAAATAAATCAGAAAAAACGTCACAGTATAGTATGACATAAATATGTCATAAAAAAACGTCACAGTATAGTATGTCATAAATATGTCAGAAAAAACGTCATTGTATAGTATGTCATAAATATGTCAGAAAAAAACGTCATAGTATAGTATGTCATAAATATGTCAGAAAAAACCTCATAGTGTAGCATGTCATAAATATGTCAGAAAAAAACGTCATAGTGTAGCATGTCATAAATATGTCAGAAAAAAACGTCATAGTGTAGCATGTCATAAATATGTCAGAAAAAAACAACATCGTGTAATACATCATAAATATGTTAGAAAAAACGTTACAGTCTAGTATGTCATAAATATGTAAGAAAAAAAGTCATAGTACAATATGATATAAATATGTAAGCAGAAAAAAACGCCATATTATAGTATGACATAAATATGTCAGAAAAAAACGTCATTGTATAGTATATCATAAATATGTCAGAAAAATACGTCATAGTATAGTATGTCATAAATATGTCAGAAAAAACGTCATAGTGTAGCATGTCATAAATATGTCAGAAAAAACGTCATAGTGTAGCATGTCATAAATATGTCAGAAAAAAACGTCACAGTATAGTATGTCATAAATATGTCAGAAAAAACGCCATTGTATAGTATGTCATAAATATGTCAGAAAAAACGTCATTGTATAGTATGTCATAAATATGTCAGAAAAAACGTCATTGTATAGTATGTCATAAATATGTCAGAAAAAATGCCATAGTGTAGTATGTCATAAATATGTCAGAAAAAACGCAATTGTATAGTATGTCAAAAATATGTCAGAAAAAACGTCATTGTATAGTATGTCATAAATATGTCAGAAAAAAACGTCACAGTATAGTATGTCATAAATATGTCAGAAAAGACGTCATTGTATAGTATGTCATAAATATGTCAGAAAAAAAGTCATTGTATAGTATGTCATAAATATGTCAGAAAAAACGTCATAGTGTAGCATGTCATAAATATGTCAGAAAAAACGTCATACTGTAGCATGTCATAAATATGTCAGAAAAAAACGTCACAGTATAGTATGTCATAAATATGTCAGAAAAAACGCCATTGTATAGTATGTCATAAATATGTAAGAAAAAACGTCATTGAATAGTATGTCATAAATATGTCAGAAAAAATGCCATAGTGTAGTATGTCATAAATATGTCAGAAAAAACGCCATTGTATAGTATGTCAAAAATATGTCAGAAAAAACGTGACAGTATAGTATGTCATAAATATGTCAGAAAAAACGTCATTGTATAGTATGTCATAAACATGTCAGAAAAAAACGTCACAGTATAGTATGTCATAAATATGTCAGAAAAAACGTCATTGTATAGTATGTCATAAACATGTCAGAAAAAAACGTCACAGTATAGTATGTCATAAATATGTCAGAAAAAACGCCATTGTATAGTATGTCAAAAATATGTCAGAAAAAACGTCACAGTATAGTATGTCATAAATATGTCAGAAAAAACGCCATTGTATAGTATGTCATAAATATGTCAGAAAAAAACGTCACAGTATAGTATGTCATAAATATGTCAGAAAAAACGTCATTGTATAGTATGTCATAAACATGTCAGAAAAAAAGTCATTGTATAGTATGTCATAAATAAATCAGAAAAAACGTCACAGTATAGTATGTCATAAATATGTCATAAAAAAACGTCACAGTATAGTATGTCATAAATATGTCAGAAAAAACGTCACAGTATAGTATGTCATAAATATGTCAGAAAAAAACGTCATAGTATAGTATGTCATAAATATGTCAGAAAAAACGTCATAGTGTAGCATGTCATAAATATGTCAGAAAAAAACGTCATAGTGTAGCATGTCATAAATATGTCAGAAAAAAACATCATCGTGTAATACGTCATAAATATGTCAGAAAAAACGTGACAGTCTAGTATGTCATAAATATGTCAGAAAAAACGTCACAGTATAGTATGTCATAAATATGTCCGAAAAAAAGTCATAGTACAATATGATATAAATATGTAAGCAGAAAAAAACGCCATAGTATAGTATGACATAAATATGTCAGAAAAAAAACGTCTCAGTATAGTATGTCATAAATATGTCAGAAAAAACGTCATAGTGTAGCATGTCATAAATATGTCAGAAAAAACGTCATAGTGTAGTATATCATAAATATGTCAGAAAAAACGCCATAGTGTAGCACGTCATAAATATGTCAGAAAAAAACGTCACAGTATAGTATGTCATAAATATGTCAGAAAAAAACGTCACAGTATAGTATGTCATAAATATGTCATAAAAAACGTCATTGTACAGTATGTCATAAATATGTCAGAAAAAATGCCATAGTGTAGCATGTCATAAATATGTTAGAAAAAAAAGTCACAGTATAGTATGTCATAAATATGTCAGAAAAAACGTCACAGTATAGTATGTCATAAATATGTCAGAAAAAACGCCATTGTATAGTATGTCATAAATATGTCAGAAAAAACGTCACAGTATAGTATGTCATAAATATGTCAGAAAAAACGTCACAGTATAATGTGTCATAAATATGTCAGAAAAAAAGTCACAGTATAATGTGTCATAAATATGTCAGAAAAAAAGTCACAGTATAGCATGTCATAAATATGTCAGAAAAAACGTCATTGTATAGTATGTCATAAATATGTCAGAAAAAAACATCATAGTGTAGCATGTCATAAATATGTCAGAAAAAAACGTCACAGTATAGTATGTCATAAATATGTCAGAAAAAAAAACGTCATAGTACAATATGATATAAATATGTAAACGGAAAAAAAAACGGCATGGTATAGTATGACATAAATATGTCAGAAAAAAACGTCTCAGTATAGTATGTCATGAATATGTCAGAAAAAACGTCATTGAATAGTATGTCATAAATATATCAGAAAAACCTCACAGTATAGTATGTCATAAATATTTCAGAATAAAAACGTCATAGTACAATATGATTTAAATATGTAAACGGAAAAAAACATCACAGTATAGTATGTCATAAATATGTCAGAAAAAATGCCATAGTGTAGCATGTCATAAATATGTCAGAAAAAAAGTCACAGTACAGTATGTCATAAATATGTCAGAAAAAACGCCATTGTATAGTATGTCATAAATATGTCAGAAAAAAAGTCATTGTATAGTATGTCATAAATAAATCAGAAAAAACGTCACAGTATAGTATGTCATAAATATGTCATAAAAAAACGTCACAGTATAGTATGTCATAAATATGTCAGAAAAAACGTCATTGTATAGTATGTCATAAATATGTCAGAAAAAAACGTCATAGTATAGTATGTCATAAATATGTCAGAAAAAACGTCATAGTGTAGCATGTCATAAATATGTCAGAAAAAACGTCATAGTGTAGCATGTCATAAATATGTCAGAAAAAAACGTCATAGTGTAGCATGTCATAAATATGTCAGAAAAAAACGTCATAGTGTAGCATGTCATAAATATGTCAGAAAAAAACAACATCGTGTAATACATCATAAATATGTCAGAAAAAACGTTACAGTCTAGTATGTCATAAATATGTAAGAAAAAAAGTCTTAGTACAATATGATATAAATATGTAAGCAGAAAAAAACGCCATATTATAGTATGACATAAATAGGTCAGAAAAAAACGTCATTGTATAGTTTGTCATAAATATGTCAGAAAAAACGTCATTGTATAGTATGTCATAAATATGTCAGAAAAAACGTCACAGTATAGTATGTCATAAATATGTCAGAAAAAAAACGTCATAGTACAATATGATATAAATATGTAAACGAAAAAAAACGCCATAGTATAGTATGTCATAAATATGTCAGAAAAAACGTCATAGTGTAGCATGTCATAACTATGTCATAAAAAAACCTCACAGTATAGTATGTCATAAATATGTCAGAAAAAACCTCACAGTATAGTATGTCATAAATATGTCAGAAAAAAACGTCACAGTATAGTATGTCATAAATATGTCAGAAAAAAACGTCACAGTATAGTATGTCATAAATATGTCAGAAAAAACGTCATTGTAAAGTATGTCATAAATATGTCACAAAAACCTCACAGTATAGTATGTCATAAATATGTCAGAAAAAAAACGTCATAGTACAATTTGATATAAATATGTAAACGGAAAAAAAACGTCACAGTATAGTATGTCATAAATATGTCAGAAAAAATGCCATAGTGTAGCATGTCATAAATATGTCAGAAAAAAACGTCACAGTATAGTATGTCATAAATATGTCAGAAAAAAAACGTCATAGTACAACATGATATAAATATGTAAACGGAAAAAAAAACGCCATAGTATAGTATGTCATAAATATGTCAGAAAAAACGCCATAGTATAGTATGACATAAATATGTCAGAAAAAAACGTCTCAGTATAGTATGTCATGAATATGTCAGAAAAAACGTCATTGAATAGTATGTCATAAATATGTCAGAAAAACCTCACAGTATAGTATGTCATAAATATTTCAGAATAAAAACGTCATAGTACAATATGATTTAAATATGTAAACGGAAAAAAACATGACAGTATAGTATGTCATAAATATGTCAGAAAAAATGCCATAGTGTAGCATGTCATAAATATGTCAGAAAAAAACGTCACAGTATAGTATGTCATAAATATGTCAGAAAAAACGCCATTGTATAGTATGTTATAAATATGTCAGAAAAAACGTCATTGTATAGTATGTCATAACTATGTCAGAAAAAATGCCACAGTGTAGCATGTCATAAATATGTCAGAAAAAAACGTCACAGTATAGTATGTCATAAATATGTCAGAAAAAACGCCATTGTATGGTATGTCATAATTATGTCAGAAAAAACGTCACAGTATAGTATGTCATAAATATGTCAGAAAAGACGTCATTGTATAGTATGTCATAAATATGTCAGAAAAAAAGTCATTGTATAGTATGTCATAAATATGTCAGAAAAATACGTCATAGTATAGTATGTCATAAATATGTCAGAAAAAACGTCATAGTGTAGCATGTCATAAATATGTCAGAAAAAACGTCATACTGTAGCATGTCATAAATATGTCAGAAAAAAACGTCACAGTATAGTATGTCATAAATATGTCAGAAAAAACGCCATTGTATAGTATGTCATAAATATGTCAGAAAAAACGTCATTGAATAGTATGTCATAAATATGTCAGAAAAAATGCCATAGTGTAGTATGTCATAAATATGTCAGAAAAAACGCCATTGTATAGTATGTCAAAAATATGTCAGAAAAAACGTCACAGTATAGTATGTCATAAATATGTCAGAAAAAACGTCATTGTATAGTATGTCATAAACATGTCAGAAAAAAACGTCACAGTATAGTATGTCATAAATATGTCAGAAAAAACGTCATTGTATAGTATGTCATAAACATGTCAGAAAAAACGTCACAGTATAGTATGTCATAAATATGTCAGAAAAAACGTCATTGTATAGTATGTCATAAACATGTCAGAAAAAAACGTCACAGTATAGTATGTCATAAATATGTCAGAAAAAACGCCATTGTATAGTATGTCAAAAATATGTCAGAAAAAACGTCACAGTATAGTATGTCATAAATATGTCAGAAAAAACGCCATTGTATAGTATGTCATAAATATGTCAGAAAAAAACGTCACAGTATAGTATGTCATAAATATGTCAGAAAAAACGTCATTGTATAGTATGTCATAAACATGTCAGAAAAAAAGTCATTGTATAGTATGTCATAAATAAATCAGAAAAAACGTCACAGTATAGTATGTCATAAATATGTCATAAAAAAACGTCACAGTTTAGTATGTCATAAATATGTCAGAAAAAACGTCATTGTATAGTATGTCATAAATATGTCAGAAAAAAACGTCATAGTATAGTATGTCATAAATATGTCAGAAAAAACGTCATAGTGTAGCATGTCATAAATATGTCAGAAAAAAACGTCATAGTGTAGCATGTCATAAATATGTCAGAAAAAAACATCATCGTGTAATACGTCATAAATATGTCAGAAAAAACGTGACAGTCTAGTATGTCATAAATATGTCAGAAAAAACGTCACAGTATAGTATGTCATAAATATGTCCGAAAAAAAGTCATAGTACAATATGATATAAATATGTAAGCAGAAAAAAACGCCATAGTATAGTATGACATAAATATGTCAGAAAAAAACGTCTCAGTATAGTATGTCATAAATATGTCAGAAAAAACGTCATAGTGTAGTATGTCATAAATATGTCAGAAAAAACGCCATAGTGTAGCATGTCATAAATATGTCAGAAAAAAACGTCACAGTATAGTATGTCATAAATATGTCAGAAAAAAACGTCACAGTATAGTATGTCATAAATATGTCATAAAAAACGTCATTGTACAGTATGTCATAAATATGTCAGAAAAAATGCCATAGTGTAGCATGTCATAAATATGTTAGAAAAAAAAGTCACAGTATAGTATGTCATAAATATGTCAGAAAAAACGTCACAGTATAGTATGTCATAAATATGTCAGAAAAAACGCCATTGTATAGTATGTCATAAATATGTCAGAAAAAACGTCACAGTATAGTATGTCATAAATATGTCAGAAAAAACGTCACAGTATAATGTGTCATAAATATGTCAGAAAAAAAGTCACAGAATAATGTGTCGGAAATATGTCAGAAAAAAAGTCACAGTATAGCATGTCATAAATATGTCAGAAAAAACGTCATTGTATAGTATGTCATAAATATGTCAGAAAAAAACATCATAGTGTAGCATGTCATAAATATGTCAGAAAAAAACGTCACAGTATAGTATGTCATAAATATGTCAGAAAAAATGTCACAGTATAGTATGTCATAAATATGTCAGAAAAAACGTCATTGTATAGTATGTCATAAATATGTCAGAAAAAACGTTACAGTATAGTATGTCATAAATATGTCAGAAAAAAAACGTCATAGTCCAATATGATATAAATATGTCAGAAAAAACGTCTCAGTATAGTATGTCATAAATATGTCAGAAAAAACGTCATTGTATAGTATGTCATAAATATGTCAGAAAAAACGTCATTGTATAGTATGTCATAAATATGTCAGAAAAAAACGTCACAGTATAGTATTTCAATCAGGATAGACTAATAGAATAAAAGAGAGAGACAGGTATGGAATGATAACAAATTTATTGTGCACGGAAAATAGTCTTTGGCGCTTAGACCCCACGGGAAGTAGATTATCTTAGGAAACAGCTTGATGGATTAGATGCTTCCCATGTAAAGAAGACTTCCCTCGGAGCCTGGACACTGGTGGTGGTGGTGGTTGAAGGAGAATGATGCTTCGTGTAGTGGCCTTGGTTGAAGGTTTGATGAAAGATGGCCAGAATCCTGGTTGAGGTGGTGCAGGGGTGGAGGTGGGCTGAACAATCTTCACAGCGGAATGACAGCTGAATGACAGCAGAGAAGGAGAACACTTTTAAATAGACAGCTAATGACTGATTGGTTAAGAGAGAGAGGGTGGCAGATTGTGATTGGATGAGAAGGATGATGAGTAGTGGAGCGTAAGGATAGCGCGAAATTGGTTGTGACTTAGAGGGCATGCGCAAAAAGATAGTCTTCCTGACTGAACTTTCGCTAAGCTTCATGTCATAAATATGTCAGAAAAAACGTCATTGTATAGTATGTCATAAATATGTCAGAAAAAACGTCACAGTATAGTATGTTATAAATATGTCAGAAAAAAAAGTCATAGTACAATATGATATAAATATGTAAACAGAAAAAAACGCCATCGTATAGTATGTCAGAAAAAACGCCATAGTGTAGCATGTCATAAATATGTCAGAAAAAATGTCATTGTATAGTATGTCATAAATATGTCAGAAAAAAACATCACAGTGTAGCATGTCATAAATATGTCAGAAAAAAACGCCATCGTATAGTATGTCAGAAATATGTCAGAAAAAACGCCATAGTGTAGCATGTCATAAATATGTCAGAAAAAACGTCATTGTATAGTATGTCATAAATATGTCAGAAAAAAACATCATAGTGTAGCATGTCATAAATATGTCAGAAAAAAACGTCACAGTATAGTATGTCATAAATATGTCAGAAAAAACGTCACAGTATAGTATGTCATAAATATGTCAGAAAAAACGTCATTGTATAGTATGTCATAAATATGTCAGAAAAAAACATCATAGTGTAGCATGTCATAAATATGTCAGAAAAAAACGTCACAGTATAGTATGTCATAAATATGTCAGAAAAAACGTCACAGTATAGTATGTCATAAATATGTCAGAAAAAACGTCATTGTATAGTATGTCATAAATATGTCAGAAAAAAACATCATAGTGTAGCATGTCATAAATATGTCAGAAAAAAACGTCACAGTATAGTATGTCATAAATATGTCAGAAAAAACGTCATTGTATAGTATGTCATAAATATGTCAGAAAAAACGCCATAGTGTAGCATGTCATAAATATGTCAGAAAAAACGTCATTGTATAGTATGTCATAAATATGTCAGAAAAAAACATCATAGTGTAGCATGTCATAAATATGTCAGAAAAAACGCCATAGTGTAGCATGTCATAAATATGTCAGAAAAAACGTCATTGTATAGTATGTCATAAATATGTCAGAAAAAAACATCATAGTGTAGCATGTCATAAATATGTCAGAAAAAAACGTCACAGTCTAGTATGTCATAAATATGTCAGAAAAAACGTCACAGTATAGTATGTCATAAATATGTCATAAAAAACGTCACAGTATAGTATGTCATAAATATGTCAGAAAAAGCGTCACAGTATAGTATGTCATAAATATGTCAGAAAAAACGTCACAGTATAGTATGTCATAAATATGTCAGAAAAAACGTCACAGTATAGTATGTCATAAATATGTCAGAAAAAACGTCACAGTATAGTATGTCATAAATATGTCAGAAAAAGCGTCACAGTCTAGTATGTCATAAATATGTCAGAAAAAACGTCACAGTATAGTATGTCATAAATATGTCAGAAAAAACGCCATAGTGTAGCATGTCATAAATATGTCAGAAAAAACGTCATTGTATAGTATGTCATAAATATGCCAGAAAAAAACATCATAGTGTAGCATGTCATAAATATGTCAGAAAAAAACGTCACAGTCTAGTATGTCATAAATATGTCAGAAAAAAACGTCATTGTATAGTATGTCATAAATATGTCATAAAAAACGTCATAGTACAATATGATATAAATATGTGAACGGAAAAAAACGCCATAGTATAGTATGACATAAATATGTCAGAAAAAACGTCATAGTGTAGTATGTGAAAAAAATGTCATGTTTCACGTTTGTGATGACCCCTCCTTCTTTGGTGGTTGTGCCTGTGGTGTCTTTTTTCTGCTCCCCTGCAGGAGGCGGACTGGCTGCAGAGGTGTGTCTGGAGTTTCCTGATGAAGCCACTGAGTCTATATAGAGGGCTGGATGTATCAGTTCCAGTCTCTCTCTCACACTCACCTACACCACACATTCATACCACCCAAGCACTTCCTACATCACTGATAATACTGATTTACACTTTTCACCCTATTTTTTTTGTAGTAATGTATTATTAATTTCCTGTTGGAAATATAGTTTATGTACCAGGTAACATCCATGAACAAGAAGACAACACAGTGAACTATAATTTGAACTGTAACATTTTCACTTACCAGTGCTTTCATCCTCTCTGGTTCCAACCACACCAAAATATTTGAGTATTGCTCCCTCTGAAAAAGTGTTCTATTAATTACTTTATTTATTTCAATAACAATTACTGTAAACAGAAAATAATGCTAAAAGAAAATGTATGTAATGGTAACTTATATTATTTACCAACACAGCTTTAGTTAAGTAAGATTTTTTTTAACCCTTTTATACTGTTCATAATCTGATTTTCACAGTATGGAGCAGGTCGTTTTTGACCTGGAGGACGAGTGCATATGTGCAAATGAAAACTTGAGTGACAGCAACAAAAGTAAATCATAGTTTGAGATATGTGTTTGTCAAATATTGTTAAATATTACAGTATACCAGGACAGGTTTTAGTCTCCCCACTTTTTATAGTTGTCACTGTGAACATGCAGTCCCACATTTCACCACACAGAGGCATCAAAATACCACACTGCTATGAAAAGATGTATGTAAACCAAACCAAACCAAACTAAAACAGGTTTAAAATTTCTTTTCTTTATGTCATTAGAACTTGCCAGAACTTAAAGAGATTAAACCACTCCGTTATACATGCTATATTCAATTGGAATTAACTGTCTTTACTTTTTAAATTAAGTGGGAGACAAATTTAAAATGGCCATATGTGGTAAATGCACACTCTCTAATATGATGTCTTTGTTAAAAACAATTTTGGCAAGGTTTTAAGCAACTTTTTAAACTGACACTCATCACTGACAGTGAAAGCATATAAAGCAGCTTTTCATCAAAGCATATCTCTTTCGTCTGTGCACCCTCTCAACCTCTCTGCTGCACTCACTGTACCCTGACAGTGAAGAAATCTCCTGACTGTCCCTTTAACTTGTGCAACACCAACACCAAAACGAACTTTATCAGGCTTTTATTCTCACAAGCTGTGCTTTTTATTCACAGAATTGATTTCTGACTGCTAAATCCGTTTGAAATTACCCTCGCAATGGAAAGGTAAAGTATGTGAGTTGATAAGTAAACCTATAAGTTGCTGGGATTCAGTGGTGTAGTGGTAGCTGATGAGGTGGGGTAGGTTACAGAGGAGCCCGTATACTTGTGTATACTCGCCAGCCCACCGCACAGATTATATTTACAGATTGGGGCCAGACATCTGATTTCCTCTCTGATTTCAGGCCTGAGGTGACCGACAAGCTCGTCAAAGTTAAGACTGAAACTCAGCCTTTCCACTGAGAGCCAAAGCAAGCTTTGTCTGCTAAGTGATCAGACGCAGAGGGGATGAGTCTGGATAGAGTGGACACACACACACACACACACACACACACACACACACACACACACACACACACACACACACAGCGGTTTGTTCTTAGGATAGATAGGAGATGTGTTAATGCACATGTTGGACTGAGTTGAGGCTCACGGTGTTGGAAACTGAGCTTACAAGGTATTACTGCAAACTGCTGAGTCACACACACACACACACACACACACACACACACACACACAGCCTTTTAATTAAGGCCTGAAACCACCTCCACATACAGAGCATTCTTTTAATCAGGTTCAGACTCTGAGCTTCTCATCTGTGTCCTCCTTCAAATGAGGAGAACAGGATCACTGCGACCGAAGTGGAGCCAGATTACCTCTCTGTATCATTTCCTTTGCTTCTATGGACGTTTGTAAATCAAGGGACACCGTGACAATAGTAGCCGGACTGGATGACCTGAACCGCTTACACAACTAGATTGATTTCTTTGCACACGCACTCTTAAATGTCTGATATAAGATCTTTCACCTTGTCGGAAAGCCACAGAACTTCAGACCCTCAAAAATGAAGCAAAGTCATCTCACAACCACTTCATCATAGCTTACATATTTCTACTGGTGTGAGCATTTCAAGCAATGACTGATTTTTACCTTCTGAGGCTGTTTAATTACAATCTATAGAGGCCTGGAAAGGTAAATCTAACAGAGCATTTCACAAGAATTCAGCAAAGATGAGAGACACAATCCAAAATATTTTCATGCGACGACTCCTTAGACAATGTACTAACTCTTTTTTGGGGTGATCTCAGCCCTCAGGTTGGATCCAGTAGCAACAATCTCCCTGTAATCCACATTTCTAGCTGTAAGGAGGTCACATACACACTACTGAGCCACCACATCCATTCATATACTACTGGAGTGCCTAGAAATGATGCATTATTTTTGTTTTTATTGAGATTGAATCTCGTGTAGAGTTGTGAAGATAAATGTCAGGTTTTGCAGTTAAACTTTACAAATGTCACAAGGAAATATTCTGCACAAGAGATGTGTCTTTTAAAAAGGGCAAGTGGGCATAAATCTAGATTTACAAAGCTCTTACTGTGTCTATACGGTTTAGATGTGACATGTGATTTCTCTGTGGGGTAAGTATAAAGGCCCTTCTTTCATCTCTTATCAGCAAAGCTTTTCTGTGAGCTAATTATTGATGGATAATTGTATTTATCGATCTATCGTCCACGATCACACTCACACTTCAAGGTCAATATAATACCTGCAGGCCTTTATTTTCAACCTCTTTAGCTCAATGGCACTATTGCTATTCTTATAATGGCTTTATATTTGAAGTCCATGCTGATTTTGGTATATTTTTATGTTTGTTTAGCACTTTTTAAACTGTCTTGACCACAGACTGTACAGAACAGTAGTCTGAATTCTGATTTTGTCAATTTAACAACATATATAGCTGCCAAAAATCTACAAATCTCTACTCATTAATCACATTTTTCACTATTTATACACATAAATACAACAGGGAAATGTAAGAAATAGAAGTAGGCTATTGTGCAATTTATTTACATGTGATTTTTCTAAGATTTTTCTTTTATTTAAAGTCTGTCTGCTTTTAAATCATTGAAAATATTATTTCAGACTTTTAAAATTCCTTTTTAAAATGTTATATAATATACAACAGCTTGTCTCTACATGATGTATAAATAGAGTTATATTAGTGTAAATAAAACATGCTCACAATGACTAAAAGGATTTTTTATGACCTCCTGTTGTTAATGATGGGTTCAGCTGGTTCATGTCTAAGTGGGTCAATCTGACCACAAATAGAGCTCACTGTGTAAAAAGACACAAGATCCAATAACCAAATCTATAAGGACACCTATAAGGTCACCTTGACCTTATATTAAACAAACAACAAATAGGCCTATGGCTGAATGCACTTTGCCTCTGTAATCAAGATTATATGAGAAGACTGGAGTTCTCTGGTTCATTAGAGGTATAAGGTTGTTAAGTCCTTGTTGAGAAGGACACACAATAAGCCTTCCTCCTCCTCCCTCCTCCTCCTCCTCCCTCAATCAGGCTTTATAAATGAGAACGCTCAGGAGTCCAGTTGCTCCCGATGTGAGCCTCAGTGAGCTCCGGAGTTTTCACGTCGTTTTCCAGCGGATTTCTTTTTTTTTTATTAGAAGCAAGAAGGTCAGTGTGCAGAGAGGATGCAGCAGGCAGCACTGATGTCAAGGTCACTCATCCATACGGACACTTAACCTCTTAGAAATAACTAAAAGTTCATCAACTCCGACAGAGTTTTTCACTGGACTTTTTTTTGCATTTAAAAAAAAATATTTTAATATTTTAGTTTTCTGAGCTGCGCCTCCCACCGGACGCTACGTCTCCACTGCGCCGCTATGTGTGCACTGCTGTCGGCGTGCCTGTGCCTGCTGCTCGGCCTCCTGCCCCTGGAGATCCAGTCCCGGGCTCTGACTCTGCAGAGCCTCACTCACAGACAGAGGTACCACTGACACACTCAGCATTTACACACTGAAGCGTTAATGATGTTTTAGTTGAAGGTGGAAAACGAGAAATGCTTAGTTTGACAAAGTGTCTACATTAAGAGCAAGGTCACCAACTGAACTGCTTTTATCATTACTCAGCATTATTCCATTTAATGAGTTAGTCAGACTGTAGGAGAGATTTTAGCTATTGAAATATTGTAATTAAATGCTGAATTACAGCAAAGTGATGTATTTTTCTTATCAGACTGGTCTAGCTGTTTTATTATTTAATTTTACTCACCTAGTCATTAAATTCACTGATGATTATTTATCAGAAATCTCATTGTGTAAATGTTTTGTGAAAGCACCAATAGTCAGCCTTGCAATTTTGTTATCAAGATATTCGGTCAAAAAAATTGTGATATTTGCAGTGGTGTAAGAAAGTTACGATGGGCCCCAGTGCACACTATCGTGCATGTATTGTCTAGACACAAATAGTGACTTGACATTAGACAACATCAGTGTACATATTATTCAGCAATCATCATTGCATATCTGACAAAAAAATCAAAGACAGTGAGAAATTAGTCATTTAATTGAATAGTTTTTATAGCATATATATAGATTTTATAGCTTATATAGAAAAATTCAATTCAATTTCAATATCACAAATCACAGTTTGCCTCAGAGGGCTTTACATCACACAACATCCCTCTGTCCTTAGACCGTCACAGCGGATAAGGAAAAGCTCCCATGTAATTTTGTTATAGATAGCTACCGACTATTTCCACAAAGGACATGGCACCATTTTTAAATTACCAGGTATATTTAAAAAGTGGCAATCTGATTCACTTGCAAGGGCCCACCCTCTCTATTGACCCCTCCACCCCAGGAGCCCCAGCGTAGCTGCGCCGCCCACTGTCTATATTTACACCCCTGGATATTTGATTTTTTCCCATGTTGCCCACCTCTACTTACTAACCTGCCTCTCTATTACACTTTATTGCCTCTCAGTGGCACAACATTCATATCAGTACTGTACAACAAGCCCTAGATTATTTTTTTGCTCTTATATTCTTATAATATTCCATAAAGAGGGCATAGAGAAGAATAGGCCCTTGACAAGTGATTCAGGTTACACCCTCAAAAATACAACTGCAGTTACATAAGTCATATAAATGTAACTAAAAGTAGTCACTTGCTATTTATGCCCTCAAGAAGGCCAAGTCAGCAGCAATCTGTAGCAAAATGATGTGCTTATTCTACATACACTTTGAAAACTAAAAATAAACTACATATAAAAAAAACACTACTCAATTAAATAAATAATTTCTTATTGTTTTGGTATTGTTGTCATATTCAGATGATACAAAGATGACCACTGGGTAATATAAATGTTGATGCTGTCCAATGTGAAGTCTTAAAGTGATCATGTGATGAGATGCGAGGACATATGGGAGCTATTTTAGACACAAAATCTGGCACTAGGGCTCATTATAGTAACGTGCACTGGGACCTGTCATGAGTACCTTAAGCCACTGATTCAGCAAATCATGTTTGTCTACTTTAACTGAAGTTAATACTCCTGACACCTTCAACTCTGAGTAATAAAAACTACATGCAATCATAAAGTGCTAAGTTAACAACATATTTTTGTGATGATGTTGTGCTCAGTACCGAAACAATTAGTTAATCATTCAATAAGTCAAAGTCAAGACTGACATGCATTTAGACTAAATCATCAATTGGCTAATCAAGAAAATAATGACCAGGTTAATCAGTTATAAAACTAATCATTAGCTGTGGTGAAGTGCAGTAGATGGAGAACATTAAACGTCTGTGTCTGGCCCTCCTGCAGTCATTAATGTGAGAAAAAGGTCCAACAGTCGAATGAGGCAATTCCTCTCAGCCGCAGGAGGTGAGACGGTGATTTAGTGGGATTGAGGACAAGCATACGTGTTCATACTGAGGGGCCAGGAAGGAAACAAGCCTCAGTCTGAGGGAAATACAACACACTCCACAGACAGCAGATTTGTAGGTTGTGATAGTAGTGGATTTTCTTGTGACCCAGTGCTGCAGGCACAGTGGATGAGTTTTCAAATAAGTGTCACATGCAGACCCATGCATCTCCAGTTTATTACCCAGTAGCCTAGCTCTTAAATCACAAATTACTAGCATGCCGGTTAAATCAGGTCAAGTTGGATATTATCATAGTGGAAGGAAAAGAAGGATCAAAAGCTTCTGTTATATACTGATAAAGTGTTGGAACAACAACAAGCTGTTATCAATATAACACTATGCATTCATCTCTGCATACAGGTTGTACAATATTATTTTTCTCAACTTTTATGTTTGCATTTTTTTCTCAATTTGACGATCTGGTGTTGTTTTAAGTTGCATTTATTTTGGCACAAGTCAAAAGAGCTCTGAAAGGCTTCAGTGGGCTGGGACGCAGAAGGTGTCGACAAAAAAGTCCCTGGCTGAGGAGAAAGAGGAGACAGGATCTCAGTGTGATCCCGCGCTGATGGATGTAACATAATACTGATGCTGGCACTTAACAAAATGCCTCAGAAAATAAAAGGACAGAGAAAGAAAAATGAAAGGAGCCTGTTTTAATTTTAAAAAAAGTCAGAGAGAGAAAAAAGAGGAGGAGAAAATAATGAGCAGACCCAGGAACAATAACTGTTAGTGAAACAGTGGGGATCTGACAGGGACAAAAAGTTTTCTGTGCGCAGAGTAGTTTTGAGGAGTTACGACAGGAAAGTGTGTGTGTACGTATGTGTGTGCGTGTGTGTGTTCTGTTCCTCTGTGAAGAACCCCATGCTGCGCTCTAACTTGGGAGGAATGTTGGAGAAGCTCCTTTTGCTCTCAGACTCTCCACAGGTTCACTTCGTGGACCACCATACAATACACACACACACACACACACACACACACACACACAAACGCACAAGAGGGACAAAATGTGACGGAAAGGTCACAATAAAAAGTGCTGATAGAAAAGTACAGAAACAAATGTGTGTGTTCACCTCAACACACAGTACTGCTATCATGCAGTAATGTGACAAATGTCCAAACTTTAATGTCTTAATGTATGTCCAGACTTTTTAGAGTTGATGGCAATGTTGGCCAACCGGTCGGTCATCCACTTTGGTCTGGACTGAATTATCTCAACAACAATTGGATGGATGGAAACAAAAGTATGCACAGACATACATCCTGAATTTGAGATCCCCCGTTTTCTCATCTAACACAACGAGGTTGAGATTTTGCTTTTGAGTGAAATATTTCAATAACTATTGTAAACTAAAGGAAACTTTGAGCCACCAGCTCAACACATTGTCACTGTGACCTCGTCACATATTGACACTTGGTCATGGACTTTCTGTGTCGACATATGACATGTAAGGTATCCCAGGTGTGTTGATTGTTGACGTTCTCGGACGCCATGTCAATTTTTAGCCCTACATGCATTGTGTGTTTCCAAAATACACTAATGTTTTCACAGGAAATGTACAGTTTGCATACAGTCTCTTTCAAAATAAACACACTACAGCGGTATAAGACCTGTGATTTGACGAATGCAGGTGGTTACGCTTAGCCAACACTTTCACGTGGTTGGGTTTAGGGAAAAAGAACATGGTTTGCCTTGTCACGACCTGGCTCAAAGCCATGACAAAAACGAGGAGACGTATGGTGTTTAGAGTAAAAACGAAATGATTTTATTAGAAACAATATCAAATTAGGAAATTGGCAACATAATCAAATACTAACTGAGCTAATAAACTAACTAAACCAAAACATAATGCGCGAGGAGTCGCGGGCGCAGTGGTGCAGCCGCGACAGGTAGGTCACAGAGCAGGGCAGAGAGACATGTGAGGAGTAGTGCCAGCTCTTAATACACCTGTGGACTGGCCAGGTCCACCCAGGTGTGGCAAGCCCCACCTACGACCTGCAGGGAAAAACAAGACAACACAAGAGAGGGAACACAGAACACAACAGCAGGCCCTAGAGGCAGGAGGCCGTCACAGCCTTTACATTCATACAGGAAGGAAACACCTGGCCTCTTGGGTGAAAGTTGGTGGTTGCTGGACCCATCCATCCACCCCCCTTTGTCAGACTTTCTCTCCCTTAACTTATGTTGTTGTTCCACTGTGTTTCCCTCTGAGGCCATTACACAATAACAGTGACCAGCCACCTATCATGCAGACATGAAAGGGCGTCTTTTTTTTTGTTGGTGTCAGACGCTGGAAGTCACAGCCTAAGCACCAGTATTCAACGACTTCAGAATGATACCAGGTTGGCTAGCCTGGTCGTACACTCCTTGTCATGTTACACAAATGTCATGCCTTTTACACACAGACACACACCTTTCTTAGTTCATTGCTGTACGTTGGTGCAGATATTTCCACCTGTATTGTTTGTGTCACACTGGCAGGCAGTCCGGTGGCCTACATTTCCTTCTATTGGGAGGCACTTTGGCGCCAAGTGCCTTTCCCTCCAGAGACAACTGTGTTTTAAACCTCACCACAGGTGGCCTTTAAACCATGAATGTGTGTGTTTTAGTGTTTGTGGAAGAGAGATAAAGACAGCTGAAAAGTGCACATGAGCATGCACACATAGAGCGTACATTATATGTGAGCATGTTTTTATATTGGTAAGCTCTGTTCAGTGCCAGGCAGTCACATGTCACTTGCACGTGTGTGCCCACTAATGCGCCACCAACCAACATTATGCCTGTGTGTGTGTGTGTGTGTGTGTGTGTGTGTGTATGTGTGTCTGTGTGACTTTTGTCCTGAGCTTCCACAATTCAGCATTCATTAAAAACAAGTCAAAGCTAATAGAGTTGGGCAATCTCACAGGCTCCCAGTGACTGGTATAACACAACAGTGAGTGTGTGTGTGTGTGTGTGTGTGTGTGTGTGTGTGTGTGTGTGTGTGTGTGTGTGTGTGTGTGTGTGTGTTGGCAGTGAGAGCCCAAGGTGTCCGGCCAGAGGAGTGATCAGAATACCAGTCAGGATTAGTTACAGGACAAAGATAATATGTTATTCTGGCCCAATTTTCACACCTAACAAACACAAACATTATCTCGCTCCATCTGATCCCTCTCCCTTCATCCTTTGTTTCTCACCTCATGAATCGGCCAACACGTGTCAATGTGTGTGTGCAGACACACAAATAAAATGTTTCCGTCCACATTCAGAGAATTAATATGGCAGCAAACAATGATTTGCTATGTAAAGATATAATGCAGTAATACCAGGGTTACTGCTGATAATAAGATGGCTTCATCCCAGACGCATGGTGCCCTACCCTCCTGTTTCCCTCCAGGTTAACACTGTTAGTTCTATCAGTACTGTTGCCAGTGTTAGTGTTTTATTGGAGACATTCACAGCTGCTGCCACAATGCATTTGAAGCCTACACGACATGCCCCAACAAACGTCCACCACCACCAAGCCAACATTTCTATATGGGGCCCACGTGGGTTGTAAATGGGCTGAAAAATGGACCCTTTATGGCCTCATGCTGATTGCCCACATGGTTGATTTTTTGCAAGACAAAGCCAACAACACGACTGTTATTTTAACGCTGCTACACCCTAGCATCTAAAACTTCACAGCTAGCTAAACACTAACTCAGCATTTTCTTCAAGGCCTCCACTTCCAGTGCGAGTCATATAGCCAGGGGCGGGTCACGTAGCTGCTCCAGCTGCAACTATACCAGTGTGGTTTGTTTAGTTAGCAACATTAGCTGCTAGCCGCCAGCCCAGCCACTGTCATGTTGAGCATTGTGTGCAGACAATCCTGCCCCAGACTCTTTACCATAGATATTCTCTGAATGTTGCACACAGCTCCTTTAATCTTCAAATAAACCCTTTAACATTACCAAAACAAATATTAAGTCGATCTCCCTAAAAGCTGCCTTAATCTGACTGGGTTCCTGCAGAGTTCACCAAGTTAAGTTCAGCCTCTTGTAAGACCTTTTCAGTTCCACATCGAATGCAGTTTAACGCCTTATTATTTTCTACATTTGTCAGTACTTCCAAGTATATAATAATAATTTCTAAAGATATAAATAATTACATAAATGCAACGTGAATAAGCTGCCTTTTTTGAAGAAGAAGAAACTGACTTTAGTGCCTTTTAAGACTTTTAATGATCTATAGATACTCTGTCTAACCTGAAACAACCCTGACTTTGTGCAAACGAAAACATGTGTCATGCATATGGAAATATTTTGGCACTACATGTTGGATTCACTACATACAGTATAAGCAGATGACTTACACAGTGTTGGTAAGTTGCTGTTTACACAAGAGCTGGTTAAATATGCTCTTAGGCATGCCCCGAACTCCAGTGTCTTAATTCAACCACTTATTTCTGTCCGCAGTGGAAAAAGGCATAAGTGAACAGATTACTGCCTTATTGTTCTGAGCTTGTTTAACAATCCTACACTGAGTGAAAGCTGTACAGCACCAAGTGCTCTTTGTCCCTTGCTACTTTACATGATCTATACTAAGTATTGTGTCATTTCTGATCACTCACATGGCCAAACAGACCGGCTCTCTGTGGCGGCTGAACTCTTGAATGTCTGAGAAAGAGTTCCTCTGTTTCTCCCTCCCCTGTGTCGTCAGCTCAGATACTGTTGTTGATTAACTATAAATACATATGTGTATATATTTTAGTGGACATTTTAGAGTGTTGGCCTAAAATTTCAATGATTGACAAAGAGACATGTATAAGAAACAGCTTGTCACTCTTTAACTGTTTTGCAGGTGAAGATGAGTAAGCAGTCCTTAGCTGTGTCAAGTCTTTAAATGAACACTTCGATCTTTTAGGAGATATGCTTGTTTGCTGTTGTGCCCAGAGTCAGAGGAGAGGATCAGCGTCAATATTACCTCACTACATTCAACACAAACTCAGATCTGGGATGTGGTTTGCCTCATTTAGCACTTCAATTCTGAGGCAACTGAAGAACGAATAGATATCAGTGAGTGCTAACTTGTAGAGATGCATTTATGAGACTCAAACCCCATGCAGCGTGCCTGTCAGTGTGACAGTGATAACCTTAGGCCTCATGGCAGCAAAGTTACATTTGAATGTCTGCCATATCAACTTTTGATGGAACATTTTGTGCCTGCCATGGTGGCCATGAATGGCAAAGAATAAACACTTCATATCATCTTGAACTATCAAGTTGAACTTGGTAGCAAACAGTTGCGTATTGACACACACAGTAGTATGGAGCAACAGTATCATTAATTCGGAGTTGTGTCTCTGGCCATCTGGTGAATGCAAGTCCAACACTCAGTCTTGTTTTAGCCCTTTTTTGGTGTCAACCAACTCCTGAGGGAAATATCACGCTTTTTAACTTCTTAATGCTGTACTATGTTCACCAGCTTGTCACTAAGTGTATCTGTCTGCCGTTTGGTGCTGGGCAGGGAGTGTACAGTGGATTTTTTAAAGCTTTTCCACTGAAAACAGAACCAAAACAGTAGGGGAGAATTTTCTACTAAAAAGATGGCAACTTTGGAAGATATTCCCTTGATTGGTCTAGACTGTTGAGGCCTCAAGTTAACTTCAGATAAACTCTGGAGTACATTTTTGCATAGAAAGAAGTGGATTTTATATCCCATCAACTGATCATTATCTAAGCCCCGCCCATTTGTGATGGTCCGCCAACCGTTTGGAGTCAGCAGCGAGCCCACTGTCACTAACTGCACTCTCTGAAAAAATATAGAACATTTAGGAAAATTAAAATGCAGTTTCAAAAGGAGGCAGACAGATGTATATACATTCGGTATATCAGTAGTTAGCATAGCATAGAAGTGCTAACTTCACAACTACATTTAGCACAGTGGTTCCCAAAGGGTGGGTCGCACTCCAAAATGGACCACTAGTGACTCAAAAATGGAGTCATCTGGACCCTCTGGCTGGACCAGTTGGGAACCAGTGATTTAACATTTATCTCCTTCGAATCTTTGAGGGTCACTGGTCACTGGTGCACGTACTCAAAATCCACAAAACTGTAGATACTGCATGTATCCCAAAATACACATAAAGTCAAAGATCACACACAGGCAATAAGATTATAAGTAAGATGTGATACAGAGATAGTGCGGCTGGATAAGTGAGCTACACAAGTCGACTCTCACCTGTTCACCACCCTCTGTCTATCTCTCCTTCTATCTTTCCTTCTCACTTTCAATCCTCTCCTTCTCTGTTTCATTCCTTGAAAAAAAGGAGAGACCACAGGTTGAATAAGGTGGACATTCCTGCAGTACAAGCCTGACTTCCTGTGAGGCATTTCATCTCGCAGTGATTCAGTTTCATTCAGAAACCCAAGCGGACGACATGCGCATGACTGCCGTGCATCATCTGTGAACCTGTGTGTGTGTGTGTGTGTGTGTGTGTGTGTGTGTGTGTGTGTGTGTTGTATTGCCTCTGCACTGCATCTAAATATTTTTCTCTCTGTCCTCTGTATCTCAGGTTGAATTTACCCAGAACCTCTAAATACCCAAAGTCTTCTAACACCGCCATCATGCCTACTGCATCTCATCTCCCTGTTGCCGTTGACAACCACATTACCGAGGGAGACAGACACATCATCTGGAGGGCCCTGCTGCACAAAGAGCCCCCGCCGAGAATGTCCGACCCGTCGCTTGACCAAAGAGACAGTGTTCTATGGGAAGCGCCAGCATGGCAGCGTGGGTCACGGGGTCGTCGTCACGCCAACGGTGGCAGCGGGAGGGGCAATGTCCATCTGATGAGGGTGGGGTGTGTCCTGGGCACCTGTCAGGTTCAAAACCTCAGCCACCGCCTCTACCAGCTGATTGGACAGAGTGGGAGAGAGGACTCCTCCCCCATTAACCCTCGCAGTCCTCACAGCTACGGCTAGCACCACACCTTGAACCTACAAACGCCTTTATCGTAAGGGCTGGCAAGTTAGCCAGGTCCTCTGTTGCATCAGTGACACAACTAGGGCCCAGAATACGCCTTTGATGTCAGTCCTTGCAACCCTGTCTCCTAGAAATTACTCTTGTAGAGTACTAAATTGTTTTCCCCATGGCGTTGTGATGAAAGACGAAATCTTTGTATTATTGTTACATTTTTTCCACATGAGTAAACTAACATTTTTTATTATGTTATATTATGTTTATCCATGCAGCATTACTTTTCTCCCCCCAAAAATTTGCTGTTCCAAATCAGTAATACATTTCAAGGAGATCATCTGATTTCAGCTACTTAGTAGCAAAGGTATAATGATGGTGTATTACAGCCTGGGTCTTACGCGCGTAGGTTTGACCAACAGTCTTATCTATAGCGGTAACATTGTACCCATAAAAAAACTGTTGAGATCTGGGAATGTGGTGACATTGCTAAAGTGAAGTCGACAGAGCGAGAAATCCAAGCAGAGGGGCAAACAGACAAACAAACAGGAAGGCAAGGCAGGGGTCACATGACAGACAGCGCATGACCCTTGCTTTGCAGGTTGCATCGAAGCCTCAAGAGTCTCCCCACCATTTATACCCAAACGTTCTGGTCCAAGCTATAATCACCAACATTTCAGGTGTGCTCACATTTGGGTTCACCTGCAAATAGAGTGGTTGAAACAATCAGGCTAAATCTTTGGCTTGTTTGAGCATGAAAAGAAACATTGAGGGGTAAATTCTTAAAAGGATCGTGCAGCAATCAAAAAGAAACAAAGCAACCGCAAAGGGTGAAACGCACCTTGCACTGTACTGCCAAGCAAATAGCGTCTAGGTCTGCCTGTGCTACAAAATTGGCCCCTTTTCTATGCAAATGCGTCTCATTGCAAAAACAGTCCATCAGCGCTAATAGCCACACGAAGTTACAGTAAAATTATTAGCATCCTCAGAGCATTTGTGAGGGATGTTGCGCCCAGACTTTACAGTGATCATGACAGCAGTGATTGTAGACAGGCTAAGTTTTGACGAATGCCTCTGCACCTCGTTGGTCAGGACCTGTAACTTGCTGTCTGAAAATTTCAGTGTTCTTTTTTCACCTGCTGTTGTTCTGCCCTCTTGGTGCGCAGGCAACATATATACTTTACCACGTGGATAAATGTACTCAGCTCAAACTTAACTGGTGTGTTTGTGCTGTAATGTAAGTGCATTGAGAATCAGACCTTGAGACGGGGCAGATAGCAGTTGCAAGTGATGCGCAATTCAAGGTGCTATCAGTGGCCGCAATTTAGCCGTTAGTTTTTTGCCCCATCAGACTCTAACGTAATGATTTACCATGTGCCCAGATCTAAGCAATTATTCTAGCGACTACAATGTTATCGTAACCTATAGATACAATGATCAACACTGTGAAAATCAGCTGTAATAAAACATAACTTCTGTACTGTGTAACATTACAGTCTTTTGTTTAATGGAGGTGTAGGTCAGTTTACTGCAGTGAAACTAGAGCTTGGTGTTTTGGCATGTATCTAAATGAGGAAAACTGTGAATGAGAGAAGCTTCTTTCAACCTGGCCTACCTGACTAATGTCTACTATCGTCATCGTTGGTGATCCTGCTGTTCTTAACTTACTTGAGCTCAGAGCTAATCCACCCTGTCTCTTAAAAGCACCTTCATCTCCCTCTGCAAACAAGTAGCTTTACTTCCGTGCGTATGGAAACCAAGAATAACCTCCAATCAAGCCCCGTTAACCCTTAACCCAAAACCCCGACCAGCACATAATTAGCCAAAATAACCACTAACCCTAATCCATGATCTGTCGGGACACTTCTTAACAAGATAGCTTGTCTCTCAACAAGTACGAATACACTGTAGTGTTTTTTTTTACCTGTAGACTGTAAATCTATGATGCATCATTTTGATTTTTACTCACTATAAAGTCTGTTCAAGCCTTAATTGGTTTAATCATATGTAAGGCCTTTTAATGCTATGCCTTTCACCTATCCAAATTAAGCCTCACTGTGAATGTTGACTATCAAAGTGTTATTTAAAGCTTTATAGTCTTCTGCTTTTCTGTGTGTCAGTTCAGTGTAACAGTGTCAGTAGTGAAATGTAAATAGGAATGCATGAAAGCACTTTATTCTTCTTTACATTCAGTATGACTTGAATTTTAAAAATGTGTTATTTAACTTAATGAGAGCTGTAAATATTCCACTTCACTAAATCTTCATGTTCATGTGAGCGCCCCTTCAAGGTACAAGTGTCCTTTTGTAAACCATCTGTGTTGCTTTTCATCTAATGCTTCTTTGTTTTTACTGTAGCAGCGTTGTGTAATAAAACTACAGTCAAACCTTCACGTGTATTTTATCTGTCTAAGAGTGGTCTGAGGTACAAGTGTGACCTTTTTAATGTTAATGCCCACATTGTTAATGACTGGAAAATGAGTCTCATGTGATAGTGATGATGATTATTCATCTGAGCTACTACTGTACACACACACACGTATTAGAGAGCCCATGAGAGTAATTGATAAGGAAAGTGGAAAGTCCAAATGAATGCCACAGAAAGGAGTGGACCAAGCAGCCTGAAGCTTCTGTCACACATGCAGTTCAATCCCTGAAATGTTCAGGAACATTTCCTGCATTGGATCATGTGTAAAAATGGGAAATCTGTCCTGCCAATTTCCCGCCTCGAGGCCTACTGTGCCTCCAATCCCCTTACTACCATATTGTTTAGTATGCCAGAAAAACATTGGTATGTCCCATTACATAATATGCCAAATGCATTATGCCAAAAATACCAGGATATTCTTGTGCATCCAGTCGTATTTTGCAGTATGCAAACCAGCATGCTTTTCTGGCTGTTCTGAGCTTCAATCCTCTGCACAGCGATGACAGCGCACTAAAATGGCTGATGACAAGACAATTAGTAATAATAGGAACATTGTTTAAGTGAATTAAATAATCATTAACATTACTGACAAACAAAAATGTAAATATCAATGACAAGGAAATGAATTTGTAATTTTACTATTGTGAATATGTTAGAATCCACAATGTATGGTGTTATAACTTCAGACTTAACTACATATATTTAGTTACAACAGCAGAGCTCTCCAGGTTGACCTCTGTCTCTGGCAAGCTTGACGAATGACATCTTGTTTCATTTCCAAGGATAGCCTACACTGCTCAAAACTGCTCTTACATCAGATCTTGATAAACAAATTATTCAAGTCGAAAATCTTAACTGGTGTACATTGTTGAGAACAAAATGACGTAACAACGGTCAATGGAAACCAAAATCATCAACCAAAATCAAAGGTAAAAACTTAAATCACAGGCTGATCCAACTTGCGTGAATTTTATCACATCAACTCATATTGTGACTCAGTAGTATGCACGGCCCCCACGTGCTTGTATGCACTTCCTGGACAGTCTGTAGCGGTACTTGGTGGTGGCGGTGGTGCACCGATACATAACGTCCCATAGGTGCTCAATGGATTTAGGTCAGGGAAATGAGAGGGCCAGTCAATGGCATCATTGCCTTCATCATCCAGGAGCTGCCTACATGTTCTGGCCACATGAGGCCGGGCGTTGTTCTGCACCAGGAGGAACCAACGGCTCACTGCACAAGCATAAGGTCTGATAATCAGTACTTAACAGCAGTCAGGGTATCGTTGGCTATGACATGGAGGTCTGCGTGGCCTTCCAAGGATATGCCTCCCCAGACCATTACTGACCCACCGCCAAACCGGTCATGGTGTTGACATGGTGTTACACTGGGACCATTAAGTGTTCTCTTCATTTTTTTGAGCAGTGTATGTGAGCAAGAGGGTAAAGGTTCAGGGTGAAATATTTTTTACAAAGTAGCATGGCCCAATTGTGTGCATGCTGCATGCAGCACTACATACTTTGTGAGGACAGCTGCAGCACCCACTAAAAGTAAAAAGAAAAAGTATGCAATTCTGAATGCAGCCTCAGTAACATTTCAGGGAAAATGCTGGTACGCTTGTGTTGTGAATGGAGGCTGCAACATTGCAGAGACAAGCACTTAAGGGGTTAAATCTGACGAAAGAGACTTTCATGTGTAGGGAGCAAACCAGTTACAAGTCTCTGCTGATGACGTATTCGAATCTGCTTCTTGTTAATGGTTTGGCATTTACGTAAATGCTTTTGCTGGTGATCTGATAAGAAACAAATCAATACAAGTTGTTTTGTTTACAAACAAGCTCCTTTTTTGGACCAGACAAAAACACCCTCACCCCATCTTCTTCTCTTTTTTTATAATGGTTGGCATCTATAAGTGTTGCATTACCACCATCTGCTGGACCGTCTTTAGCTCCATCTTTTCCAGCATTATCATGGCATGTGTAAATAAGGGGCGTAGCTACCATAATGTCACCCATTGGTTTGTGGACTGTCGTTTTGCAGCCTCAAGTTCAGTATATTGGCCGTTGCCATCTTGTTTTTTGGAGCCAGAAGTGACCATATTTGGATGAGAGGCTGGAGCTGTGGAAGAGCGAAGGGTGATCTGACTCACATACTGCAGCTACCAGTAGTGATGCCTCACAGAAATCCTGTCAACCAAGCGTCCCTGCCTTTAATATGCAAAAATTTGGGCCTTAATAAAATGTAAATTGGTGAGATATACAAAAAATGCATCCCCCACATCGTTGTCATGAATGTTGTGATTAGCTAAAGAGACCAATACCAGGCTGTAAACATCTTTATTAGTGCTGTAGAGCTGGGCATTAACATGGGTGTCTATGGGGATTTACAGTTTTGGAGCCAGCCCCAAGTGGCCATTCATTGAACTGCAGTTTTGGCCCTTCTGCACTGGCTTCATTTCACAGCCTCTAACGTCGCTGCTTGGTGAAAAGGTGCGAGACTGAAATGTTCCTGAATGTAGTGCATGTGAGAATAGTGAAAATCACACCCAGTAATTTACTGGGAGCTATGTGTGAAAGAGGCTTTATATTACAATTACACACCTTCTCATGAACAGGTGACTCATCAGGATCACACATTGTCAGAATCAGAGAGAAGACAGATTTAAAAAAAGAAAAACAGCAGTAGAGGCTGACATCTGACCTTTTAGTCCCTTGTATGAGACAAGCTCCACACCTCTGGTTTGTCCCACAGGCTTTCTGTTATAAATTTATAGTCTCCAAGCTCAAGCCAAGATAAGTCCAATGACATCACCATTACGTCGTCAGTGTTATTTAAGGACCGCTCCCTTCTGAGCCACAGAGCATTGGTTTCATAAGCTGAGTAGCACTCCCCATGACAGTCGAATAGCATTCAGATCCAAATGATTTCATAACAGAGCCACACAACAGCTGTTGTGGATCAGAACTTAACCAATAATTGACCAACCAATAATTTGAGATTTGGGGTTGGCCTCTAACATGGCCAATCAGATCTCAGGGCTGGACAGGGCCTTCCCTGACCCTAGACACACCCCTGAGTATAAACCAAAACAAAACAAGCAGAGAATCTGGGAGCTATTATGACCATATGTAGTGTATGTGAATAAAAACAGTAGTAGTGTTAAACATACCAAGTTAATTTTAAATGAAGCAAAGATGGGTGAGTACGGACTTCTTTATTATTCATATTTACAACAATACTATGAAGGGTGAGATATCATGTATCATTGCTGTAGCTACTATAATATATCATACCACCATCTCCACTTTGTAAAACTACCTAGCTTGCTAGCAAGCTCTGCTGAGCACCCCATCCAACACTTACCAGCTCCCTGCATGGTGATCTCCCTCCAGCCAGATTTCAGCTTACTTAGGTTTCTGTAGTGAAATGAGGAGGTATCATGTTGATAACTTTATTTCAACCTCATGAATCAGACATTACTCCTCATTGCGGCGCTTTTACTTCGAGCGACAGGATTAAAACAGAAACAGGGCGTCCGACAAAAGTTCGCTCGAAACGGCGCGCGACGTCGCGCTACGTGGCGCTGCGTCGCTCGCGGGCAGTTCGCACAGTCCAATAGAAAACAATGCAATCAAACTACTGACGCGCCCTCGCGTCGCATCCCGGTAGGACACGCTGTGGACACGGTGCGAGGGGGACACCAGAGGACTGAACCACGAAGCAAGTTGACAGAGCCAGGTCTCTCTTTACCTGAGCTGGCTCCTCAGTCAGAGACGACAGGTGCCATGACAGTGGTTATCACTTGCTCTGTTAACACAGAGCAAGTGACATTTGTATATAGTTTATGAATATTTTCCTCCATTACTAATGTAATCATTAAAACTACTGATATTGTCATTTATTTACCTAAACATTTATGCTTTTACTTGTTTTGCCCACTCATCTACCTCTTTACTTACTCTGATTTAAAACACATTTGTGTGTGTGTGTATGCATGTGGGTTTGTGTGTGAGTCATCATGTGTTTGTCTGCTTTATGTTTTACATCATTTGTGCAGATGTGTGTGGGTGTGTGTATGTATTGTAGTACTTGAGTTTGATTTGGCGGCCAGAGGGAGGCTTAGCCATGATTATGTCACCCCCAGATCTGTGCTGTGTGTTGCTATATGTTGTGTATGTTATTTGTCTTATTAAAAAAAGTATTTAAAAGTAAACAGCAACACTGTTGTTTCAGTTAAAGTAGGAGAGGAATGCCAGCACAAGACTTCTAATTGTGTGAATTCATAAGTACCACTTAATTTATTTCTGACATGACAGCTGCATGTTAGCAGCGCTTAAAGTTTGAACTTGATGCTGCCGAAAACTATACAACCACATTTACATCTTACAGTCTCCTATAATGAAGGATACATGTAAATCACTTTAGTTTTTGACACATCAAAGTGAAATGAATTTTATTGATTGAATTATATTATTATAAATACCAAAAGACTAATCCATTAGCTGTAATAGACCAGCAGTGTAAAATCAGAAGCAAGCTTATACAACAAAACTCAAAGTGATACCGTTATGGTATGATTTGATGTAATTATACCATGTTTAATATGCAAGTAAACGTCATCCTGATTAATAATGTTTTACAGAAACTGTGTTTTTAGAGCCAGTGTGTGCAGATGGACCAGAGAACACAAAAAGCACATTCAGAGCAAGAATAACCTTGTGAATAGAGCAAAACTCTTGCTCGCGTTTTCTGCATCACTGATGTACTGTAGGTTCCTGTGTAAAATAAATAAACAGATAAATAAAACAAACAAAAGCTATGCACACAGTAAGCGCTACTGTTATTGCACGGCGTTTGGTGGCATTTATGTAATGTTACGGTTCAACAAGATAAAGTGCATTTATAACATATTCCCTTAGCTGGCAATCTGTATTGCTCATATAGTCACATTGATTATGTGACTTTACTCAAAGGAGCAGTGAAAGGTGCTTTTTAGCCGACTTTAAGCCAAAACTCCGAACAAAAACTAGTCTTGACCAGGTTAGGTATACAGCATAAGTTACCTTAAAAGACAGCCACCTTCGTAGGATGGAAAACCCTGGCTTCAGCCTCAAGATACCTCATCAACCCACTTATCTTGCTTCGTGATACACCCCTTGGATAACTGCTGGGACTGATGCCAAACAGGGTGCCTGGTGGCAACAACTGGCAGAAATCAAAAAGCTGTGTGTACTGGGTCGACAGAGGTTTGTTTGAACACTTTGGTCAACTTCACCTCTGGTACAACAAACAGGAGATTTCCTCCTAATCATTCACAACCACTGTGGAGGCGTGTGTATTTAATCCGATTTACCCGATGCAAGGTGTTTGATACTGAGAAATCAGAAACCAGACAGATCCTGTTGTGTTACGTTGTGTTATGTAATGTGGTCAACACCCACAAATAAAAATGTACCCAAGGAAGCTTATTTGGTTTTGTTGTTTTTATTTGTGTGTGATTTACTTTTTGTGTGCGCGGTCACATGGTAGAGATGGCAGATGTAGCGTATAAACTGTAGAAGACAAGTATGTAGGTTTTGAAATAACAAAATAGATCTGTAAATCTGTGTAAATGTGCTTTTTTTATAATAAATCTATTACATGGTTAACAAGAGGGGCCCTCGGAGAGTGCAGACGAAAGTGAAAAGTAATTCGTGCATCAGCCCTGTGATTTAGATCAGCTCCAAAATTTAATGGATTCTTCCTTGGCCTGTGCTTCACCCTCCCACCAAGTTCATGAAAACTGGGCCAGCAATTTTCCCTAATCCTGCTGACAAACATACAAAGTGAACCAAAAACATTACCTCCTTGCAGGAGATAAAATAAGCAACTTAACTGTGGAACAAAAAACAACTGAGTCATCCTACATCAGGCCAAACACATAACCTGCTGACTACTGATAAACCCTTCCTAGGATCGACACACACACACAAACACACACACACAAATACATGTACACAAGCCCAAAGTTCAACACAGGGTACCCCATTAGGTTAAAATGTGACTGGACATTAGTGTACACTTTATGTTGGCTTGAAGAGGTCGTCGAAGGCATTACAGTTTAAACCGACAGGATATATACAGGCAGGAGGAACGTCCCACCACAACACAGACTTTATCTGCCAGCCATGAGTGTCGTCAACATCGTATGTGTGGCTTCAATACATAACAAGGCTTTGCTTTCAAATCTGACTATTCTAACCTTGTCGTCTATTTTCAACACTTTAAATACTTAATTTCCTTTTGAAACCACATTTGTTATTTATCTTCGTAAAACCTAAAATGTCTGTTGTTTCACATGCAGGGTCCAGACCCGTCTCTGGCGTATCGGCCAAACTTGGAGAAGAATGCAACCAAAGAGAAAGAAGAATACAGAAACTTCGAGGTAAGCATTCAAAGCCCCTTATAAGCTAATTTATTTATGAATGCATTCCTTTTTTCAGAGTGAGGGGTGAATTCAGAGATGAGAAACACACTGTTATTACAATGTTACAGTGTTATGATTATGAAAAGACACTACTGGCCAAAAAAAGAGAATAAAACTCTCAATTTAAAGTGTTTTTAAAAGGATACAACTGTTAAATCATGTGCCTGGATGAGAGACTCTATTGTCTGCTAAGGAGATGAGAAAGGAAGGAATGTGACTCAAAATTAAATGCAGTATGTATCAAAAACAGTGCATCTCAGGAGGTGATCTATGATTATTTCTCCCACTTCTCTCAGACATAAATGAGGGGTAGAGCATGTCTGTTTTAATCAGCAGAGTATTATCCCTTATTTACCCTGTAGACCTGTAATTTACTTACAGATGAGTCCCTTTATCAATAAGTAAAGCAGAATTTGGTGAACCAGTACTTTTGGCTGACACAGGAACTTCATCTGTAATCTGTCATTTTCACTGATCATGTGTTTACTTCCTATTTTCCTTCATTCTTATAATAATTTGCATTAATAAGATATATTGCAATCCAGTTTGTTTTCACACATTTTATGGACTACTTTTCCTTTAATAACAAATAGCTCTGGTGATAGTAGGTTGCTCCATCTAGTTAACTTGTACTGTGCAGCTCTAAGGGACATGTTGCTGTTGAAAACAAGTAGTTAAACATCGCAGAGGCGGGCTAAATAATTGATGTGTCAGTGTAAACGCTACTAGAATTTAAAAAACGCACATTTGTTGCCATGTAGCAGCTGAAAATTTCACATTGTTTCAAGGTGACAAACCATAGAGGTTGTTGCTAGAATACATTTCTGCCATTAAAGATTTCATGGAGAGTCATTCAATAACATTTCACAAACCTGAGGCTGTACAATCTATGATGGGTTTGCATGTGTGTGTGTTTCAGAGTGGAGGTCTAATTGACCGTGTGTTCAGAACATACAACCTGATGCACACCAATCAGACGCTGGAGTTTGTGAAACAAAAGGTGAGTAAATCAAGTACACTGAAAGCTTTTTTAGTGAGATATTAGGGGATAATATCCAATATTGAATTAAATGATGGTGCCTTAACATGTTTTTTTTCCTCCGTGTCAAGAATCAGAAACGCTATCTTATTTGTCTTGCTCTAATTTTGTGAAGTTTGTTTTGCTCTGGGTGACCGACTGATCCTGTCAGACTGGGCAAACAAACGTCACCGAGTCGTCTGAAGTTAAAAGCCAAAGGCTCAGAGCCAATAGATGTTCTATCTGGACTAAGTGTTATTTGATTAACCTCATTTTCACTTCTCCCAAAGGTTAGACAGAGACACTTGCCTGTTTTATTGACATGACCCAGCTACTGATAGACAATCTTGATCCACCGGTCCCTAAAAATTCATCAGAAAGAAATATTTTGAAAAAGTTTTTTTTCCTCTGCCATAACTGTGATTCTTACCTTACTTCAGCACTCTGAATGGAGCAGCTGCAACCACACTCAGATGACCATGATGGACGCAATCATGTCTCTAGACCAGCTGGTGGACGAGTCCGATCCTGATGTGGACTTCCCCAACTCCTTCCACGCCTTCCAGACCGCTGAGGGCATCCGCCAAGTGCACCCAGACAAAGGTACCATACAGGGAGAGAGACAGAGACACACACACTGTGTACGATCACATACATAAATACATATCTGTGTTCACTATCCCTCCAAAGACTGGTTCCAGTTGGTGGGTCTGATCCATGATGTTGGGAAGATGATGGCTCTTTGGGATGAACCCCAGGTAGGAAACATGGTCTGCTATCACAGTTATGACAGCCTGAACTCTGAACATCAACACTGAGGAATATGAGCTGACTCTCTCATGTGCTTCCATCAAACTATGTTTTTTTATTTACTTTTAAGGGTTTTTTATGTTTCCAATGCTCTGATTTTTATTCCTGACCCCTCCTCAGTCCTGTTGTCTCTTTATGTAAGGCATGGATGAACTCTGTTTTGATAGGTCATAATCATTATTACAATAACAACTTACATTTTTGCATGTTTTTTGTTTGTTTTTTCACCTTTTCAAGATGATTATTAATGAGCCATGAGATGGCTTTGATGCCGATGCTATTTCGTTAGCAATAAGGTAGCTAGCTTTCACAGCTGCAATGCTAATCTCTCGGCTAGAACTAAAACCAGACTTGTGTTTTCCTCAAACCTGACAGTAATTAGTTCATCTTCTCTGTTCTTGGTTGTTCTTGCAATTTGTTGTATTTTAGGATAGGAACTGGTTCATTTGGACTAACAGGAATAGCAGTGCATTTAATTGGAATTGAAGACCTCTCTGGGATTTTTAATTTAATAAGTGGGCCAGATTGGACCCTTTGGCGGCCTGGTTCTGGCTCGCGGGCCGTATGTTTGACACCCCTGCTTCAGATAATCTGTTAAACACCTACTGAATAAATTAAAACAGTTGAATTGTTGAGTCTCAGCTAATAAGCTTTTTAAATGGTACACAGACTATCCACATAAAGTGTTACCAAAGAATTTAGAAGACGGATAAATCAAAATTTGATGACATTTTTTGCGGCAATTAAAACCTCACAAATTCAACTTTAAGACTATCTAATGACTTTTAAAGTCTATTGAATGTAAAGACATTAAGGACCTGCAGTTATCCTGCCTAATATCAAACGTTTTGAATATGTGCTCTGCAGTGGGCTGTGGTGGGCGACACCTTCCCAGTGGGCTGCAGGTTTCAAAACTCCATCGTGTTCAGAGACAACACCTTCCTGGATAATCCAGATGATAAAAACCCCAGCTACAAGTTGGTATTTTCATACTACTTACATACTCCTACCACTACTACTGTTTGCCTTCAAAACACTAAAGGAGCAGTGTGTAGGATTTAGTGGCATCTAGTGGTGAGGATTTCAGATTGCAACCAGTTGAAATAAAACTTCTCCTGTGTGCCAAGTGTGAACTCCTGGTTAGGATTCATTCAGTGTTCATTGTTCAGGAGGTTTTGAAATATGGTCTCACTCTGAAGTTGTCAAAGTGAAGTTGGCAGTGACTTGCAGCGTCAGCGTCAGTGTTTGTGTCCCGTAGGATTATAAAGCCAAACCCTGTTCTTTTTTCCTAAACCTAACCGTGTGCTTTTGCTGTTGAAGGCAAAAAAATAACCCTGAATTCGCTGTGTTTTACCGATGTAGTGCTTTTATTTTGAAAGAGACTACGTAAAAAGGAAATTTCCTGTGAAAATGGAAGTGTATTTTTGAAAGAGGGCAATGCATGTAACAGGCAGAACTTGACACAGCATCCCACAACATCAACAACCAACACACCCGGATACCTTTCACATTATATGTGGACTCAGAGAGTCCATGAGCAAACGTCAATATGTGACGAGGTCGGAGTAAGAATGTGTTTGCTCCTCCTCTCCAAAACAAACTTACCAGGTGATTAAAATAGGTAAAAATACAGAATAAAGCAGTTTCACATTACAAATCAGAGTCTCTCCGACGCTGCTAACAATAGTGGCCAACATTAAAAAGGCAACTGGCCTTCTTTAGAGCCAGTGTTTAGTTTGTCCATCCTGGGCTACTATAGAAACATGGCAATACAACATGGCAGACTCTATGGACGAGGACCTGCTTCCTATGTGGCTATAAATGGCTCATTTTAGGGAAACGAAAACATGACGATCCTAATTTTCAGGTAATTATACACTAAAGAAAACATACTTGTATTATATTCCATTACACCTATAGGCTAGTTGGTTGACGTATAGGGAGTTTTTCTTGTTACATAATGACTTTTTTTTCTTTATCTTTAGTACTGAATACGGCATCTATGAGTCAAACTGTGGGCTCGACAAAGTCTTCATGTCCTGGGGTCATGATGGTGAGAGACAGCATCACATTCAGCCACACAGAAAACGTGTACTGCCTTTAAAGTACCTGTTAACCTACAGTACTGTGCCTAAACTCTTGCATTGTCGTCTTCAGAGTATCTCTACAGAGTCATGAAGTTCAACAACTGCTCCATCCCAGAGGAGGTCAGAGAATATATTATATTAAATGACTTATGTTTGCAAAGCAGGAATGTTGCAATTATTTTCTCTCCTTACCTGCAGTGCATACAGGCTCAGTTATGGCTCTACTCTTTCTCTTTCTCTGTCTCTCTCCAGGGCTTGTACATGATTCGCTTCCATTCATTCTACCCCTGGCACTCCCACGAAGACTACATGCATCTGTGCAACGACAAAGACCTGAGCATGCTGCCCTGGGTCCGAGAGTTCAAGTGAGCATCTTCCTCTCTCATGTGCACCTTATTATCCTGCTCCTGCTTTGAACCTGACGCTGCATCTTCTGTCCTCTCCACAGCAAATTTGACCTGTACACAAAGACCTCCGAGCTGCCGGACGTCGACAAGCTGAAGCCGTACTACCAGTCTCTGATCGACAAGTACTGTCCTGGAATACTGAAGTGGTGAAACAGAAAGTGAATTCAGCAGCTACACTATATAGACACAGAGAGTGATTACGTAATGTCAGTAACTCTGGATTAAGTATCTCCTGTACACACATATCACTTATCATATTGATTGTATACTGACAACTCACACATATGAATCATGATGGTTACACATTTTCTGATAAAAACTGACAGAGAAGCATTTCTATTTTATTATACTTTAATATGTGATTTTAAAAAAACATTTAAAAAATTTTCTACACCAATCTGTGTGAAGTTTCATTTCTAACATCGACAGAAACAAAAGACACGTGTGAAAAAAGAAAAAAGTGCAGAGTTGGTTTAGTTCAGTACATACAGAAAGAGGCAAGAGACCACAGTGACAAAAATAAAATACCACAAACACACACACACACGTATTCACGTACAAGTGCAACAGCGCACAACACAAACAGGACACAAGTGTAACATGAAAACTCATATTTACTCTCTTAATGGGCAAAATTCTTTTAACATGATTTGATCTGCGTGACCAGATTTCACTCTGAATGTTCAACAAAAGTCAGAAACAGCCAGAGAGGTTTTAAAATTTCTAAACATCTGACGATACCTGCTGAGTTAAGCCCCATTTCCACCAAGCAGCACGGTTCAGTCCTGTTCGGTACGTTTTTTTTCTGTTTCCACTGTAAAAAGTTGTGGATGGTACCAATGGAACCGTCCTGTACTGTCCCTACTTTTAATCACCCTTCTATTGGGGTACCTAGCACACAGATGTGACACTGCAGTCTGTTGCGGACTGAACATTAACTTGTAATGGTACTCAATGGATGAGCTGACAACGTGAATACATCAGCACACCTTAAATTCCAACTTTGAACATTTTATTTGTTTTTATTGTCTCTATGGATGACATACACTTTTAGTAATGAGTGGATCTTCAAGCATTTAAAAATATATGTGAATTTTGACCGGATTATGTGAACAACATATATTCTAATCCTCACTCAGAGCGTTGCGGAGAGTTGTTCCTGTGGGCTTCGGCAACACTAAACCCCTGAGCTTGCCTGAGAAGGACTAAATACACAAACCTGGTATTTTTAGATAGACTCTCCCTGCAGCCTGTTAAATTTTGTTCTGAAAATGTCTGTGTGAAACCTCGTCTCGAGGACGATAAACAAGGTGCAGACTAATAAAAGAGGAAGTAGAGTGAGTGCTGGACAGAGCAGTGAGTGACAACAACCCCGCCAACATGAAAGAGCACTGTTTGCGGTGGAAACACTAAGCGGACCTAGGGTCTAGGTAACATGTCTGAAGGGTTACGTTTGGTTCCAAAGGTACCTATCCGAAAGTGTTTGGTGGAAACGGGGCTTTAAAGGCAAGCTATGTAGGATTTGTCACGACATTCAAACTTGGCTCCTCCTCCACGGCTCAACAAGACAGAGAGCAGCTGTGGTCAAGTGAGCTAAAGAGTGAATAAAGACGGGGAGCGAAAACAAAGCAGTGAATCAGAGGAATAAAACGTTAATTTCTTATTATTTCACGGCACTTACGTTCCAACGCACAAATAAAGACACCAACACCTCCGCACAGCCCTGCAGAAAAGGTGCTACTTTGCTGGATTTTTAGCAGAAGAGAGAGACGGAGATAACAGTGTAACCTGGTCACTACCTGGTCGCTATGTTTGCCAGTCTTGTGCTGCTATTGGCTGGGGGCGACACACCACCCAAAGGTTGACACCCAGAAACGTCCCGAACAAACCATGATAAGAAGAATTTAAGAAAATACAGGCAGAGGGCAGGATCTCTGCAGATACAGACACTGCTAGTGATGACTTTTGTATGAGTCAACATATTGTTTTGTTCTGATTGTCTTTTTCGATAAATTCTGCATAGTATACCTTTAAGCTACTGGTTTCTGATGTAGACAGCTGTTGTATGAAAATGTGCTGCAGTACAGTGGGAGAAGGCAAAGACTGTTTTTCCATGACTGGCTGATCAGGAAGTACAGATATACAAACTTTGGTCATTTTGGAAACACTTAATGAAGGCAGGTGGTGAAAACAGTCTGCTACGGGATTACCTGCAGCTTGTTCAAAACTTCCTCTTTCCAAGACTCTCATTTTTTCATCGTCCTCCTCCTCCACTTGTGCCTAGTCCTCCTCATCCTCACCAACAGTCTCTTTCTCCTTTCCTTTGCCCTCCTCCTCCTCATCCTCACTTTCCTCTCCCACTTCCTCCTCCTCCTCTTCTTCCTCTTCGTCCACTGCCTGCTGTTCATCTAATTTCCCACGATGGTCTGAAGACCTGTCAGGTGGATTTTTTGTGTGGTCATTCTCAGCAGTGTTATGAGGGTTTAGGGTCCTTTCTGTGTGTTTGTTTCTGTTCTGCATTCCCTGGAGCAGATAGACGGCGGCGCTACAGGCGATGAGGGTCCAGATTAGGACGTGAGGAGGGACACCTTTGACCTGGGAGCGCACCCACCTCACCGCCTGGGCAACAGTGGTGTTGGACATGCGACGTGTGGACGATTTGTCCTGCAGATAATCAAAGATGAATATTAAACAATATTCAAAAGATTAAAGAATGAAAAGGGACATTTCCTACCCACGTCCTTTTTCTGTTCATTGAAATGTATTGAAAATCCTCTGGTACAGGACATAAAACTCTTCAACTACTACAAGCACAACAACAATACCACAAGGTACACGTTTTAGACAACAATAATCCAACACATAATCACAAATAAGCTTTGAAATTACACAAAATATCATTTGTTGACCAGAATTTACCAAATCTATTTATAAAAGAGTTACCTGAAGGAGCCCCCGCTACTTCTTTCTTTTCAGTCAAACACTTAAATGAGAATTATTTCTCAGTATTCTTTCATAAATCCTTCCTATTACTATTACCTATTATTAATATTCAAAAAAGAGGATCACAGATTCAGCTGTAATATCATATATTCTGTTGTTTTCCATTATTTCTAATATGTTTTTGAGATATATTTACCTTGAGTCCATACTGGTTTAGCATGCTCTCCAGAAAAGTGTTGCCCAGGTGCACTGTGGGATAGAATTCCTCATCATAGACCCTCCTCCACCAACGCTCTGGAAAGGAACTGCCAACAAAGACCAGCCAAACAGTAAACTTCCTCATGTTTTAGGGATGTATATTTGCACAGGAAAATTTAAGCGAACTTCAAAATGTCCACTAAACTTGCTTAACTAAAATAAAAATAAAATTATGACTTAAGCGCTGAAAATTTAATAAACCATGATAGCAAGTGTGAGTTTGCATGTTCTCCCTGTGTCAGCGTGGGTTTTCTCCGGGTACTCAGAGTCCTCCCACAGTCCAAAGACATGCAGGTTAATTGGTGACTCTAAATTGTCCGTAGGCGTGAATGTGAGTGTGAATGGTTGTCTGTCTCTATGTGTCAGCCCTGGGATAGTCTGGTGACCTGTCCAGGGTGTACCCTGCCTCTCACTCAGTGTCAGCTGGGATAGGCTCCAGCCCCCCTCTGGCAGTAATATTTCAGTGTCTGCTGAGTGACATCTTTCAGTGCAAACGTTACCTCAAAGCAAAGCATTTTCTGATGTCTTCAGTGCCTGTAAACACATTTAGACAGAGAAAGAGAGAGCACTGACCCGTCAGGCTTCGGTTCGGTAAACCAGTATCTGTAGCGGTGGGCTCGGAGGTAGGCAGGGGGCTGCTGGTGGAACGGATACTGAGATACATCGGTCTGGATCAACTCGATCACTGCAGAACAGAAAAGAAAGCTTTCAGAGATCTGCTTGTCCTTAAAGAACAAACAAAAGCAACAGTGACTTCTTTTCAATAATAATTTAACACTGAATTATTGAGGATACAGAACATTTTCTGCACTGTGCTCTACAGGTTGTGCCCCACAGTAACGCATGTCTGTGATGTTAGTCGCTGCTGGAAAATGTTGTTAACAATGATTAATTAGGACTGTAGCACTGGCTGAGCTTTTTTTTCTTACATTCAGAGCTTCTAACTGAGGCTTTTGAATGAAGCTTTAATTATCTTGCCATCATATTCTGACATCGTCACCCTAAAAACAACAACAAAAAACCCTCAAACAAAATCCTCAATTTGAATTAAGTGATTCCTTGGATTCAACTAGTTAGTATTTTTACTATAATAGTGTTAGAGCTGAAAGTTGTCTTGAAAAGGCTTAATGCTAACAAATATGGACTGAAGAGAGGATCATTTCTTCAAACCTGGTCGCTGTTGTGAATTTTGGAGATGATTGCATCTCCCTTTTCTTTAAATACATACTCAAATACACAAATTTTGGACTCAACAACAGGTAGTTAAGTTATTAAAATGTTTGGATCACATGAGTCAAACAGTCCTACGTAGCCGCCACTGGAATCGTATTCTAAAAATAGTTTACTGCTAATAATATTAGCGTAAACTTATTCTGCAGCTGCGCAGAAAAACCAGGTTTGAAGAGAATAAACAGACTTTCATGTCAGCATTATGAATGAAGCTTTAAAGGATATGGTAGAGCCCTTTAATTAAAGTCAAGTCTTACTGTGTTTTCAATCAGTAAAGGCAGTGCAGCAGTGCATGCATTCATGTCTGCAGTCTTTCTTGACAGCACCACTAGAGGGCACCAAAGATGTTTTTAGAGTCTACACACACATCTTTTAGGACAAATAGTGGGAAAACAGGCATTTCAATTATTCCTGACCAGAAATCAGTGAGCCAGACCTGCACCAACGCAATGATCCCGGGGCTACAGCTCAGTCAGTGATGTCACAGAGGGCCTTTTCAATAAGCTGACAACAGAAGAGCATCTGCTCTCACTTTGTATGTGGTGAGCTGCAAGTCCTAACCAATAAAAGCAGTGCAGTGGTTGTTTTCTGCTCCACTTGATTCTGTATTGAATTGAAATTAAAGGAGATAAAATAGTGAAATAAAACACAGCAACAAAGTGTAGCACTGAGGGTGTGTACCGTCTCGTTTGCCCTGCAGCAGTCTGTACATGAGGCTGGTGAACCACGGAGCCTGTGTGTGAGCCCCAAGGGCGGCAAACCACATTTGCCAGTCCAACCTGGGCTGGTGAGGCGCCACCACAGCTGGAGGTGCACTCATGTTGCCTGGCTTATACATAAACTCAATCTCCTAGAAGAAGAAAACAGAAACATACTGACAGGAATAAATTACAGCATCTTATACAGCGTGTGTAAATAAAATATCGCAGTGCAATAATTAACAGATCCTGTTAAAAACATCATCAAACTCACCGTCCATGAGACGCCATCGTTGCTTCCCTCGATGACGACCTCTGGCCGCCCGCCGACCCCAGTCATCCTCCTGAACAGGCCGTATGAGTTGGCCAGTTGGAAGCGATCCGTCAGCTCATAGGCACGACGCACTCCCGGCCACAACCTGGCATTGGAGTCATACTCTATGTAGGTGAACGGCACCTGGAACAGAAGAGCAAAGTCAGGAAGTGACGACATGGCGAACGCAACAGCAACATAAAGACACCAGAACTGAAATGATAGCGCCCAGATTTGAAGAAATAATGCTGATCAGTTCTGACACATTAACTTTATGAGACATCTCTAATGGCACCCACCAGACTGACAGTGAACATAGCAGCGGTGGCGGCAGCAAACAGAGTCCACTGGACGGTTCCAAAAAACCTCCTCAGGAAACCAGAGACACATGCACACCTAGGAAAACACATTACATATGTTATTTTCATACAAAATGCAACACAGAAATGCAAAAGAACACATAACCGAGCAGCCACACAAACACACACACGCAGAGTCCTACCTGAACATGGCTGTGATCATCTCCCAGGTGACAGAGAGGACACCAATCCAGATACAGGGGATAGTGACAGTCTTCAGAAACTGGTTAAACTGGTGGTATGTGAATGCTGCGAGAACAAAAATATGGTAACAAAAACTGCAATATACAAGTGTTTGTATACACATGAATGTGTTCACACACACACACCTGTCCTGGAGGAGATGCCTTTCTTCTGTGTATCCAGCTGCAGGTCAAAGTATACGATTGATCCGAAGATCATGAGAGCCCAGACTGCCAGCTCCACCAGGTAACACAGCCACGACCACAGCTTGGAGTCTGACGGGAACAAAGAGAGAGCATCGTGATACTCAGCATGGAAAAACAATACAGGTCTAAATACAAGCTTTCATGTGTGTCCCTCTATAGGCAGGGTTCAGGTGGGTTTTTCAGTTGTGGACTACTGCTGTTACATCACGTGAGAGCCAGGCGTTTCCCATCATGCTCTGGGTCTTGCAGTCGGTGGAGAGCAACTGCAGCACTTGGCTCTAAAAACTGCGTCCGCCTTGCTCTCACCAGATTATCGCTGTCCACTATTGTAATACGTCAGAGCAAATCTGTGTGAAGTCGGACACAAATCTAACCCGCATGTACTGTGCTGCAATCGCCAGTGAACGCTTTCTTATTCAAGCCAGTTCTAAACTTTAAGGCCTGGGAATTGTGTTACTGATTTTCCTTTTCACAAAAGCATATCCTCCATATGTACACAGCAGTTATGTTTATCGTACCATTGTCGCTGGTCTTGTCTGCCTTGCGTAGCCAGAAGCGCACATGCTGGTCGTCCAGTAGCGACAGACAGAGGGCCAAAGTCAGCAGGTTGAAGAAGTTGTAGTTGCCGGTCAAAATGATAAGCACTTGAAGCAACACCTACACAAGACAAAGAGACAATTGCTTATTCTGTGGCACACGAGGAGGCAGTTACTGAAGTTACATACGTAACCCTTTGCAGGAAGCACCTGACGTTCTACGAGGGCTGCCCCTTGAAAGTCAGAGATTTGAATCGTCAGTCAGAGACCCCTCAGTCAACTGAGATTGCTTCAAGTTGGGCAGTCAGTGTGCTGTGCAGTGAACTTCTGGGGACGTTTTGGTGCCCAGAGTTTGCTGCGGAGTGACTTTCATGATAGTCTTTGGTACAGACAGCTGCGGCCATGATGCTCCGAGATAACATTATATTCTGTCTTCTGCTTGGAAGTGGTGAATTTATAGCTCACAGGAACTTAATACGACACAGTCTCTGGCTTTTTTTGATATCAGATGTCAGCAAAAAATGTTGCACATTTCTGATCCATCGTTGACGCCGTTAGCTTGTTTACTGTGTTAATCTGAACACTAAACATCCCATTGTTCAAACTGTAAAACTTTATGAGTCCTCAAATATTCATATTAAATGGCTGAATCTGATTCGACTGCTATGAGTCAGAGTCGGGTGCAGCACTACTTTCTACCCACCTGCAAGTAAAAAGCCCCGAGCCGGAGTCTGCGCAGTGGGCTGAAGAAAAGCAGGGGCACCGCGATCTCAATAACGAAGGTCCCCATCACACTCAGCTTCTGCCACCACACCGGCAACTGGTGGGCATACCAGGCCAGCGGAGTGGGGATACACTGAGTTTCATAGTGATACGTCAGAGCTGTTCAACAGAAAGTGAAGAGGAAATTTAATCAACTGAAAAACAGATCCTGATAGCTCACTGACAAAAGGAAACACAAAACCACTGATGTCAGTAGAAGTGAATAAGGGATGTGCCCTTGATACACACACTACAATACACTTTAAAAAGGACACAAAAACACACTCTCAAACGTACCTGTAAGGCCCCACCATGTGGGACAACGAGACGTGAGTTTCACAATACCAGAGGCAAACATGAGCCTGAAGAGCAACCAGCGGATCAGCCAGAAGGTGACGCGATCGTGCTCTCTGACTCCTCGTGACCCTCTGATTAATGTCAGCGGAGCGACGAGGATACAGAGAAACCCCGTCTCCAGAAGCAGGTTGTCCCTGGACAGTGGTAGTGGAAAGAGGAACGTGAAATGAATGGAAAGAGTGACGAGACGGACAGAGAGGAGAAGAGAACCAGGGTTTATTGATGTTTACAGTGTTGTTGCACAGCAGCAGAGACAAACATCACTACAGTGTTACAAACAGTGGACTAATGATGACATAAACCTGTCAGCAAAACTATGTTGGGATCCTTTAACTAGCCGCTATTAATAACACTTCTGTGTTAATGACAGAAAATTAAATATAAAGAAACACAAATCATCACTCACCACTGGAAGTAGAGAAAAACCTGGCCCACCTGAAATAACAAACAAACAGCCAGTGAGAGAAGAGACACCGTGACAGCAGCTACAGCAACCTGTACACAAAAACTGGGTCCAGTCGATGCTTTAAACTCACCTGGTACATGGACAGGTACAAGGCCCAGAGGCAGAAAAACACCACGCTGTCTCGGAAAGCCTCCACCAGCGTGGCGGCGAGGCTCAGCGCAGCGCCGATAAGACACAGCAGCTCCATGGCGGTGTGTGTGTCCAGGCCGAGCCGAGGTCCCAGCCACAGCAGGGTGGGAGAGGCCAGCAGCTGCTCCCCGAGAGACTTGCCGCTGTATCGCAGCTGCCAACGAGCAGGCAACAGCCCATTGTTACCATAGAGACCTAGAAACAGACATATACGTGGGAAGCAATAATGTAAATTAAAATAAAACAGCATTTGAGTGACTTTATTTGTGACTATTGTTGATCCCTTGTGCACGCCACGGTGTGGAAGCATCTGCATTTGGTGTCTTTATTATTGTTTGTTTACTTATTCTGCCTCAGTACTTTAGTACAGTGATACTTAACTCACAACCTGCAAGTCAAATCTGGCCTACTATAGCGGTGGGCGGCGGGGTGGGTGACCTGCTGACCTTTCTCTAATTCACAACGACAATAAACTGATACACACCTGAGATTTTTTTTAGACTTGCATAAAAAACGCATCAACATTTTTAAAAGTGCCAGGGGAGGATCCTCCGGCCTTCTAGACAGAAGTTTGGACTAAGCACTGAATGTCCCAAAACCCTATAAACACCCCTGCGTACACCTGGCCTCATTTTTGCCTAATTTATTAATTTTATCTGGAAAATATTATAAAAGTGTCCCAGAGGCAAAGCAAGTTAAGTATCCCTGATATGGACTACAGCCAGAAATATTGTGAGGCAGCCTCATACAAAGAAAAATACCTAAACATAAATACCTAAATGTAATTTATTTTATATGCTTTAAAGTTTGATGTGATCTAGTTTCCGTATTTGCATTTTATGTTTATTTTATTTAGAAAGGGACAGTGCACATTTATGAACATGATCACTTAAGTCACGTAAATGTGCCTGATTTAGCCATACAGGCTCATTTTCATCTGCAGGCCCTGGCAGGTTGGTGGTATGTGTGTATATAAGAAAAAGAAGCACATAAGCACAGATAAAAGCGGATTGATGGCACGTCCATATAAGGGCACAAAAGCACAGAGCAAGGCACATAAGCAAAAACATCCATCCATTTTCTAACCGCTTATCCTCTTGAGGGTCGTAGGGGAGGCTGGAGCCTATCCCAGCTGACACTGGATGAGAGGCGGGGTACACCCTGGACAGGTTGCCAGACTATCACAGGGCTGACACATAGAGGCAGACAACCATTCACACTCACATTCACACCTACGGACAATTTAGAGTCACCAATTAACCTGCATGTCTTTGGACTGTGGGAGGAAGCTGGAGTACCAGGAGAAAACCCACGCTGACATACTGTAAGGGATTGAACCAGAAACCCTCTTGCTGTGAGGCGACAGTGCTAACCACTACACCACCAAATGAAACACAAGATAGACCATCTGGTACATGGGATCTGATTTTGTGTAATGAATTAATTGAGTGGAGGGGTGCTAGGCCATGAAGAATTTTATACACAGGTAAAATATGAGCAATTTGATCACTTAAAAATAATCACATTTTGTTAAAATTTTACAATGATGATATTAATTTAACTTTTTATCCAGTGCCATTAGTGTAGTTTTGTCTGTCTGAGTGCAGCTGGACAGACAGACTGCATTGAAATACAACTTTGAGGATGTGTCTAAAACTTGCCAAACTGAATTTGGGTCTGAATATATTCAGCATTATAATGAATATACTCTGTTTATTATCTGTATAAAAATGCTGAAAGTTCATTTCTGTGATGGCTTTAAATGAACTCATAATGCACTGTGGAAACCATGCAGTGGAAATACAAACATATTTCCTTCAACACATGGGCGTGGGCTGGGCTACTAAAATAAAGCTGTGATAGAAACAACGGGTTTATGGGTACTGTAGTGCAATACATTAATCTCCTCTGTGATTATTTTAAGAAGCGGTTGTGTGTCTCTGAGCAGCTGTTAGCTCCTAAAGTTAGCCGGGAGCAGGTAAAGCTTTGTGCCCGCAGCCCACAGAAACTTCTCCAGCACAGCACGCTAAATTCCCGGCTAACACGCTAACACACACACACACACACACACTCACACACACACACTCCAGCGTCAGTACAGAGAGCTAGCTTCCACTCAGGCAGCAGAGTTGAGTCTCACCTGGGATCTGGACATACAGGGACACAAACGCGACCAGATAGATGACCGCCATGCTCCAGAGGAACATGCGCCGAGGCAGGGTGATTTCCGCCATGTCTGCGCCGAGCTGCTGGAGGGGACGAGCGCTGCTTTCACCGCTGTCTGCTCCGGTGGCAGGACGGGAAGCAGGGAGCGGGATTTCACCGCCGTTAGCCTCGGGACACGTAGCGATCAGCGGCTGAGGAGAAGTTCACCCGCGCGGCCACAGGGTGTCGCTGCAGCTCGTTTGAACGTTATGATGCGTTCAGGCTCCATCGGATTAAACAAGTGCAGTCTGTAGATGTAGGTTGTCTGTAGTCATGTTAGGTGCAGCCCTGCTATCACACATGTTGGGTTAACTCAGAGTGTATCGATAGGTTTCCATTATGTGGTCCCCCTTGGTCCATATACAGCTGACATAAGATTAACTAACAGACTGTAAGGTCGCACACTCTGATTTAACATTTAGATTTAAGTTTTTCAGATTTAGATTTAATATTCAGATTTAACATTTAGATTAAGATTTGATATTTAGATTTAGTATTTAGACTCAACATTTAGATTAATATTTAGATTTAATATTTAGACTTAACATTTGGATTCATATTTAATATTTAGACTTGACATTTAGATTAAGATTTGATATTTAGATTTAGTATTTAGCCTCAACATTTAGATTAATATTTAAATTTAATATTTAGACTTAACATTTAGATTAATATTTAATATTCAGACTTGACATTTAGATTAAGATTTGATATTTAGATTTAGTATTTAGACTCAACATTTAGATTAATATTTAGATTTAATATTTAGACTTAACATTTAGATTAATATTTAATATTTAGACTTGACATTTAGATTAAGATTTGATATTTAGATTAATATTTAAATTTAATATTTAGACTTGAAATTTAGACTTATTAGATTTAAATTTAACATACAGACTTACTATTTAGAATATGATTTAATAATTAACATTTAGATTAAGATTTAATATTTACATTAAGATGTAATATTAAGACTTTAAATTTAATATTTAGACTTAACACATAAATTGAATCTTGAGACTCAACATTTAGATTTAATTTTTAGACTTATTATTTAGATTAAGATTTCATTTTTAGATTCAGTATTTAGACTTAACATTTAGATTAATATTTAAATTTAATATTTAGACTTAACATTTAGAATAATATTTAATATTTAATTTAAAATTTAGACTTGACATTTAGATTAATATTTAATATTTAGATTTAAAATTTAGACTTGACATTTAGATTAAGATTTAAATTTAACATTAAGATGTAATATTAGGACTTTAAATTTAATATTTAGACTTAACACATAAATTGAATCTTGAGACTCAACATTTAGATTTAATTTTTAGACTTATTATTTAGATTAAGATTTCATTTTTAGATTCAGTATTTAGACTTAACATTTAGATTAATATTTAAATTTAATATTTAGACTTAACATTTAGAATAATATTTAATATTTAGATTTAAAATTTAGACTTGACATTTAGATTAAGATTTAAATTTAACATTAAGATGTAATATTAGGACTTTAAATTTAATATTTAGACTTAACACATAAATTGAATCTTGAGACTCACTTTAATTTTTAGACTTATTATTTAGATTAAGATTTAAATTTACATTTAGATTAGGATTTACTGTTTAGACTTAACATTGACATTTAATATTTAGACTGAACATTTAGATTAAGATTTAATATTTACATTTAAATTTAATATTTAGACTTGACATTTACATTAAATATTTAGACTTAACATTTAGATCTAATAAATTTAGATTTAATATTTATATTTAACATTTAGATTTAACATTTATATTTTGAAGTTTTAAAGTCCTATTTATTTTTTATAATCTGGTAAAAATGTGATATAAAAAAAATTTCACATCACTCTTTTAAACATTGTTTGTAGATAAATGTGGCGAAATGTTAATTTTAGTGTGTGCCCCTTTACAAACAGCGTCCCATGTTAAATAGCAGTGGGCCTACAGTATCATATAAATTTCTACTTCATCCCTGAGAGTGAAAAATAAGAGTGTGTACTCTTAAAGATGATAATCAAACAGATGCACCTTTGTTTGACTGAGTTTATTGTGCAAGACTTACCAGGCGAGCATACAGATTCATGGCAATGAAAAGTAGGTCTGCATGCTGCTAGTCAGAAAGCCAAAGCATCTAAGTATGTACATTCAAGTTTTAGACACGGACATATGAAACTGATCACACAAACAGATTAGAGTACCAACAATTCTCTCAGAACATCAGGAATTCATTGCACAGGCATAATAAGCTGTAGTCTTCATAAATTTTACATTACAAAAATACTAAAATCTGATAGAGAACATTTACACTTTATTTTCAGGTGGCACCTACACCAGAGGATGTTTTTTTTAATTCCAGCATTAGACATGAAAGTTAGACAGATCAGTAGCAGAGTAAGGATTCAGAACATGTGATGAAGCTTGACAAATGTGTGCGTGAAATATGACACTGACAGCATCGACGAGAGGAACTGATCCTGGAGCTGCGAGTGAAGCAAGAGTGGCCTCTGTGCACACTGCTAAATGTTTAATTCAGCCAAAACGATCTCACTTTATCCTATGAAACATCCCTGGTGCTGAACGTCAAAGGGCCACATTATACCTATCACCACCCGCCCTCTCACCCTGACGTGAGTGGTTAAAAAACATTATGCCTTTTGATTTGACCATTTTTAGATGAAGCAATAAAAATTCTAATAGTTTTATTTTATAAAAAAGTCACTGGAATACACGGTAATGGCTGTTTTTAAAGAAAAATCCGTGCCCTACATAAATACGTGCATATGCCTGTAATCCTGGCCTGTTTTTTAAAAATTATTATTATTAGAGATGACATCATTATTTGACACTTAATGAGGAAATCTGATTACCTGTAGGATACTGCCTGTGAGCAATACTGAGACAGTGGTTAGGAAGATTATCCATCAACAAAATCTAATTTAGACATTAAAACTGGACATGAAGTAAAAAGATAATTATAACCAAATGGCATCACAGGGTCGTCTGGGTTGTTTCTAGCATCAGAGTTTCCATTCTAGTGCGAATTTTCTATTTTGAGCAGCTCTGCTGAAAGTTAAATACTCGCCCTGCTCGACACAGTCACCACGTGGCCACTCTGACATGAACAGATGGGCCTCTAATCTGCGAGTCACTCGCAGCAGAGTCAAACTCCGAGTGAGAATCTGACTGTTTTTAAATTATCTGATGGTGTACAACTGTGTCCCTTTTGGCATGGCCATGTAATGACTCCTCCTGTGAGCTGTGGATGGACAAATTAGTCATAGCTGCCTCAAGCGTCACTTGTGCCCACACACGAAGGCATGGCCAACATACTGTAAAACTTTGGGTGACCCCAATTTGGACGGATTTAATACACAGGCGACATTAAATGCAGAAGGGTCCTTTGGTTGTTTTGAAACACTCAGGTTACCCAAAGAGTTACGTTAGTGTCTCCTGCACAGATGCTCTCTTTAAACATAAAGAAACACTTAGAAACATCCTGCACACCCACATTAATCCAGACTGCATGTTTTTGAGTGTGCACGAGTGGTTGTTCTTTATTACCTGTGTCCAAACCTTTGGATCTTTTACAGAGTTTTAAGGCAGACATAAATGACTCATATTTGGACGGCTAGACTCAGAGAGTATGTTCACTCAGACTGCGTGTGTCCTTCAGACAAAGCGAGGCTCTGTGTTTCACTGTCACGTAGCCCCATCTGTTGCACTAGTGCAGGTCTGTCCGATAGTCGTTGCTGAGGAGGTGAGCTCCTGGTCCGTATCCCTGACGCAGATGACGGCATCACCACTCACATTAATGAGACACTGAGCCTGGAGGAGGAACAGAGACAGGAAGATTACAACAACACTAAGAACTGTGAGGTCTAGGGAAGCACAGAGTATCATGTAAAAATAGACTGTAACAGGTGTATACTTTAAATGTGTGTGAGTACCTGGTTCTTGTTTGGATTTTCCATTAACACACACTCTTTCATGCTGTAGGACACCACTGCGTTGCCGCCCAGGGCTGCTACATGGGCTCGAACCATTGCAAACACCTCTGCTATGAATGAATGGAGGAAGCCACTGACACCACCTTCCTGCAGAGGACAAACACACACATTTCATGTGTACAGGTATGTCTACACAAACTTTTCTGAATAATGTACCCCCTTTGAAATATTGTTTTCAGTCAAGCACGCCATAAGCCTGATAAAGAGGTACTATACGGCGCTGCATCATCAGCGTCTGATTTACTAAACAACCTTGAAACTAAAAACACTGAAATGTTGTCCATCACTAAAATCGTGACAAAATGTTTTGTTGTCATCATGCAGTAATGCTAAAATGGCTTTGTAGTTACAAAGTACTGCGTCTTTTTGATAAGGTGCACTTGCAATTTAGTGACATAATTATATTAGGGATTCTACATGACTGATTTTTAAAAAAATTAACATTAAAAAAATCTAATATACCCCCTGCAATAATCCAAAGTACCCTTAGCAGTGTGCATACCCCTATTTGAGACACACTGCAACTGTATAAAAGAAGTGTACGTAGCCACTGTGACATCACCTATTAGTTTGTGGACGAGTTGGACACTTCGGCCATTGCCATCTTGGTATTTGGAGCCACAAGTAAACACATTTGGACAAGAGGGGGGTCTGGGGATGAAACACACAGCTACGCCTCTATTCTGATTGCAGGTTGTCGTGGTGGTGACATGTCAATCACAAGGTAGCCACGCCCACTTATATCCTACTTTATTGTCTATTGTACTTTATTTTTTCAAAATGAACATCATGCTGTGTTGAAGAGGACTTAAAAGTCGCAACTGAGACCATAAACTGATTGAGAAAATGTTTACTGAGGTAATAAATGCAGAAAGAGGAAGGGTACATTTTTTCACAGTCCTCTATACAATAAGACTACTTTTGCAGCCAGGGGAGTCGCCCCCTGCTGGCCAGTAGTAAGAATGCACATTTAGGGCACTTGAGCATCAGCCTCACTTTTCAGACCCTGAGGCATGTTCACTTCTTTTGGTCTACACCAGGGGTGTAGTGAGCCTGAGTCAGCCTGCCAAAGGACTCCAATGCGGCCAACTAAATGACGAGAATGAGAGGTGCCAGGTTTAAAGAGCAAGTTCAACCATGTGTTGCCTATTTCATGTAAAATTCAGCTTGACAGGCTTTTCCACCCTCACCAGAATACATTTCTCTAAAATAAAGATGAATACTTACTGTGACCATGTTTAACATTGTGCAAAATATTGTCAGCTTCAGTTCAAAGAATCTGTATCAGGATTTGTGTGAATAAAAGCACATGTAATGACAGTGAGAAGTGGACTGACTGGATCTGGAGAAATTGAGACACTGTTTAAATTGCTACTTATTTTTCTTAAGACTTCTCAGGCTGTTCATCTGTTTTGTAAAGGCTGAATGTCTACAGATTGTACTGGTAAGTCTTTACACAAAAAAGGGAAAATATTGGAGCTGATGGTGCTTATAGGTTATTGTGCGATGGTTTTATTGGTCTAGGCCAATCTAAGATCAAATTGGGCTGTATGTAGCCCATGAGCTAAAATGGGTTTGACAACCCTCATACCTCCCGCAATGATGTTGTCTCTCTGATGAAAAACATGTTGATGATCCCAAGGTATTTTACGATGCGTGTCCCAGGGAGGAAAGAGAGCGGTGTCATCTTCACCACGGTGACTGGACTGCCCCCTAACGAGCGGTTGGAGCGCAGCGAGCGGGATCGTCCCTCAGGCACGGGACTGGAGCGCTCCAAAGATGAGACTGCAGGTTGAGAGAGAGCAGGTAGAATTCCAAAAAGAGGGAGATGTGAAAAGAAAACAAGAGGAGGGGAGGAGGAAACAAAAGAGCAAAGGGAATGGAGATACCAGAAAACACTCAAAATAGTGGAAAAATAAAAGCAGATATGAACTTTAAAGCAGAAAGAAATGTGGAATGTGGAATGTACGTGCAAAAAAATGCAGTCCTGTTAGCGTTTGTTCACAGCAGGAGTGACATGTGTGTACCTGTCTGCGAGTATGTCAGTTGTCTGTGTGTGTTTGAGACATGTGTAACTTGACATGCAGTGGTGTGGATGTGTGGTGCCAAGACAATCACTTGGAAAGCGTGCGCTGCCATGCAGATCATGCAGTTGAAGCAAACAGACGAGACAGTTAAACAGTGTCTGCAGACAGACAGACAGACCTGGGCACAGCTGTGTATGTTTTACAAGTGTGAATACAGCATTTGCAGTACAGTGAAGTACATGAGAGAATATTTATCTGTTTGCATTTGTGAAAGAGGCTGGAGAAATGGAGACGGACAGAGAGACAGCTATGAACTGAGCTGGGCACATGGACACGAGCCAGAGTGTGAAAGATGCTCCATCGTCTTACAGCAAATTTACCTGACGTGGCTTACATCCATCAAACCAGGAACCTTCAGAGCCACGCATTAGGTTGCAGTTCACTTACTGTGCACAGGACTGAAAATCATACCAGATCTTGCAGGAAAGCATCGTCCCCCACTCCCCCCCACCTTGATCTCACATTGTATGTGTTCAAATTTGTATGCGTACAGCACATCCACAAATCATGTCACGTCTTCTCGGCTTAGGTACATTCACTAATGCAAATGCAGAGAAAAATCAAATGAAATTCTTCCAGTAATTGTCATCAGAGTGTGGCAACACATGAAAGCCTTACAGATCTAGACAAGTACAAGCACGCTGATGCAAAAAATTTGACTTTCTATTAATTTGAGAGCATGGTTGCCGGGGCTACAGGCACTTCAAAGCCAAGCTTCCGATTGTGGATCCCTCTGAGGGGCGGTGCTTCAACGTTCACACTCTCGCTAAAAAGCTGGTGCTTGATTTACGATGCTCCGCCCCCCAGCGGCATGCATGGAGGGGTGTGTGAGTGTATGCGAGCACTTATGTGTAGGTGTGTGTGTGTGTGTGATTGCTTGTGAAACTGTGTTCTGTATTTGTGGGTATGATCACCGGAGTGTGCTAGAGACTGTGTCCTCCTACTTGTCTTAACTGATCCTCGTCTTATGGTGTGAGCTTTCAGCCTAAGCAGCTCTAGCCAGGTGCTGCATCTGTCTGCAAAGGAACCGTAATCAACGGAGGCAGCTGGAGAGAACACACACACACACAAACACACACACACACACGCAGCCCACACCCAAACATACACAAACGCAACAACAACAACAACAACGTCAACAAGAGAAAAAAAAAGACACAAAAACGAAAAGAAAAGAACAAAAGTGGATGAGGTTCGGGAGTGGTGCAGGATAACTGTCCGAGACAAAAGGATGAAAAGTCAAAACAGGGCAGTAAAGTAGTTTTGGTAGCAGGGAGAGATGGTCGAGGGGAGGGGGGCTCACCTCTGGATGACACGTTGGTACTCTCTGGGACACCTGTCACACACACACACACGCACACACACACACACACACACACACGCACACACACACACACACACAGACATCAAAGTCTACCTTTGTACTTGGCAGGGAGCGAAAAGGGTTCAGGATCAATCCCTTGCCCTTGCCAAAAGGCGTACACAGCATGTGTTACTTAGCTTTCACCTCCAAATCTGTAACACTCCATCTATAGTCAGTGCTTCCTATAGATGGAGCCAGCTGCTTGCTTTTGGCACTGTGTTTATTTCATGTGAACAAAAAGTAAGCCATGCTGCTTTGGGAGCATGGCGCCTCATCTAGACAACGTCACACGGTCTTCTAAGTCCACATCAAAACAGAACACACGGGGCTATGACACATCAGTGTTTATTTACCTGGTGAACGAACCATAACCAGCTGATTTTGGCAGAGTTTTGCAGCTGGGGTGAGTAAAGAGACTGTACCTAAAGTGTTAGCGGAGGAGATGGGCAATGCCTGTTAGTGAAGCAGGGCTGAGGAGGAGGTCGGGGAGGAATTAAAAAAAAAAAAATAAAGTACATTTTTTTGAAAGGCTACCTGAGATTTTGGATGATGTCTGAATGTTGGTGTTGGTGGATGATGGGTCTGCACATAACTCCAAAGGAAACTGCAGCTGCTCTTCAGTCTCACTAACTCCTGAAAAGAAGCAGGTAGAATCACTCAGGTGCTTTCGCCTGACACAAAATACAACACAAATGATGTATCTTAAATGTGCAACACTGTTTAGAGCGCTGTGGTCTTGAAAGGATAGTTCTGTTTTCCTACTTCACTGAGACAAACTCTTAAAAGCCTTTTCATGTTTCTGCAAGCAGTTTCATGGTTTGTTAAATATTGATATTAGCCTTATCTCAGATCCAAAACTGTATGACTGTGAGATTAAGTAGCAGCTCCACTCAGAAATACAGCTTTAAAATTGTCCAAAGTAAAAGATGTCACTAATTGGACTAGCAACAGAGAAAACACATTAAATCCAACTTCTTATTTACTTCCTGTTCACAAGCACCTACAGTGGCTGAATATAAATGTAGTTTTACTTTATGGTGCAATAAAAATGTTCCCGTTAACACTAGACTAATAATTGACTACTGTCAAAGATGTGATTCCCTTCATTTGAGAGGAGCTGCAACTAAAGCCACAGATCCAGAAATTGAAAAAGCTATGGTGAAGGAATGAATGACTGTCTGCCTTCGGGGAATTAGAAAACATTAAAAACCTCAGATAGGATCATAAATAATCTCTTTAACCTGACAGACCTCTGGTGGCGGGCTTGTCTGCTGGCTTTTCCTGAGACTGGTCTTTGTCAAACGTCATGGCAACCGCTGTCACTGTGACCTGCGAGGCAGATGGGCAGAGGTTCAGCAATAGATACAAGACACATTTAAATATGACTTAATAATTTTGATTTGTTTGCAATTTTACAAACTAGAGATGGCCTGAAACCTCTCACCTGTATGAGTTCTTCTTCTGGCACTGCTACAGTGAAGTTGAGGTGACACAAACAGCACGGGATCATGGAGCGCAACTTGAAGTAAAAACTCTGTAACGATCACAATGAATTGTCTTGTCACTCCTTTTTCAAAACACAACCGCAGCAAGCACCATTATAAACAGTGTGTAACATTAGAAATGGTAAACATGGCATGGTAACTGATCAATAATGGTTTTCTTACCTTTAGCAGGTTCTCACACAGGTCAGTGAAGATTTTGTTCAAGCCTTGGTTAGTGAGATTGGCATTACTCAACCTAAAGACCCTCACTGATGTAAACATCTGCAAGACAGTAACAGAAACACAGAGCTTTAACTAGCAAAAAAGACACAGGGGCTTAATCTAACCAAAGACAGTCTCTGTCTGCCTGTTTTTCCATTTTCTCAGCATCTGTTCATCCAATTAACTCCACACTTGGCAGGCAAACTGCCCGCAATGGCATGGCTTCAGGCCCAGGGAAGTGATGTCTTGAGTGCAAACTCTTCAGATCTATGGGACATATTTATTGGTAGTGCATTATGTGCACAGTGTGTAGTGTATGGAGAGTGTACCCAACTGTTACATTGGCAAACAGCATGTTGGGTACAGCTCAGTCCCTGTCACTTGTTACAGTATAACCCCAATGCCAAAAAAAAAAATTGAGACACTGTGTAAATGTAATAAAAACAGAATGCAATTGTTTGCAAATCATTTTGACCTACATTCAGTTTAATACAGCACAATATGAGATTTCATTTTCAAACTGATGAACTTAATTGCTGAAAATCAACACTGAATTCCCTTGACCCTTGACCCCTAAGACTGCACTGTATTAAAAAATGTATGAAGGATATGACTACATGGACACCACTGTCAGTAAACAAAGTTCGTTGCTGCATCTACAGATGCAAGTTAAGACTCTACCATGCAAAGTAAAAACCATGTATCAACAACATCCAGAAACACAGCAGACTTCTCTGGGCCTGAGCTCATTTTAGATGGTCTAACACAAAGTAGAAAAGTATGCTGTGGTCTCATGAGTCCACATTTCACAGTGTTGAGTGTGTGTAACACTGTAATATGAAGAGTAACCTGAACTCCTGAAGTCCAGTTGTAAATCCCAGGCATGACCTCAGTGTTGCAGCTGTAGAAACCTGAAAAATTAAAGTGAAGCAGAGACATTATGACATTAGTTAGAACCTCCACCCAATCAGGAGATAACTGATTGTGCTGAGCATGTGCAGTATATGATGATGCACTGAAATTACTGTGGAGTTACTAGATAAAGGATACCTGTGGGGGTTGGGGTATCAGTGAGGAGGGAGTGGATGTCTTCCACAGCATCAGTGTCATCAATCTATGGGAATGAATGTAAATGTTTACACTTGTCCATAGAAATACTTGCCTATATTTGCACATAAATGTATTTTTTTAAATGGTACACACCTCCAGGACAAAGGCATCCTTCTTGCCATGGGAGAGGTCCAGTTCTGACAGTTCGTCTGAGCTTTCAGAATGGGAGCGGAAAAGTCGGGATCGTTGCCTCGGCTCAGGAATTGGGGAACCCACCACTTCCTCTGTCATCTCCTGTAAGAAAAGGGACACAAAACCTGAGCAGACGGGGAGTGACAGGAAACACCAGAGCACCACAGCAGCCCACATCTGCATCGCACATCTGCCCAAACTGTAAAGCTAGTAGAAAGTCTATGTTAATAACACACCACATGCTCACACTCACTCAAGTACCCAATGAGCTGTACCATTACACACACACACCGCTGGTGTTAATTTGAATATGGATCTGGAAGAGTAAGGAGTGGCGCAAACACACACACACCATGGAAACATACACAGGTGAGAGTGTGAATGGGCAAGGTAGATGGTCGTAACACAGGTAGATTAACACAGATTCGAGTCTGCAGTGGGTTGCCCTTGAGTTGACTCTGGAGTGGGTTACACGTCTACCTGCTCCCAAACGTCCCCAGTTAAGAGCAGTTATAGAGTTAAAGTAAAAGTGGTGTAGTATTGCGATTAATAGTGAAATATTTGTCATGCTTTGCTGTGTCTCACAGCTGAAAGTTGCCGTGCTCAGTACCATGTTTATGCCGCAGAACACGTCAGGGTCCAGGGCAAATAATTTCTTTAATGACCAGAGAGAGACAAGAGGGGTAAGTTTATCATGATTCACGAAGAACAGACTATATATGATGCATGATTACGTACATGATTTTAACACAAGAAACAAGAAAAGAGAGAATTATACCTAAAATAATAGAAACAGTTCAGCACAAAATGCATGTGTCTGTGTACAAGAGTCACTACACTTACTGTGTAAAATAAAACCTTATTATTAATTTGATATAACACTGTATGTGACAGGCACAAATCTGAAGTATGCAATAGGGCTGCACAATATATTGTTCAACCATAAACACATTGTGAAAGACTGCGAGGCTGTACTCGTGGATTTTTTGAGTTAGTTAAAAGAGAGAATCAGCAAAAACTGCACTTCATTAACTTTTTATTAGCTCCTTTTGTGCTCAGCTTAATGTTCATTTGCTTAATACAAAAAAAATGTCGGGAATTAGGGGTGTGCTGCATCATCTTGTTCACGATAATACTGGCATAATTTTTAATATTGTATGAATAATTCATATCCTGATACTCGCAATATTTCGACTTGTTGACATATTGACGTCATGCTGTTACCCACCGCGACAACAAGCATGGTGGAAAGCAAAATTATTACTGACTCTGTGGTGGCTGCAAAAAGAGGAGCAGCTTCAGTAGTGTGGAATAAACTGTGGCGTCCTGAATGTTTTATGAACAGCCCTGGACCTCTTAGACTCTTTTAGCAAGTTAGCCCTCGGAGGGAACTCAATCAGCAGCTCCTCTGGCAGCAGCACCGCGTCTCTCCCTCTGCTTTCTCGCCGTGCGCACACAGTCAGTGTCGTCACATGATTTTGTCATAAACCTTTGGTAATATAAACCTCTGTGATGCTCGCGGCTTGACAAAAAAACTACAGATGTGCAAATGTGCAACAGTTATGGTAGCACGACAGCCTGTCACAGGTTACAGCGTCATGATTAGAGGAGAAATGGCAAACATAAAGGTCCAGGTGGAAAAAAAAAAACAACTTAATCATTCAGAATTTTGCTAAAAGAGAAGTAAATCACCTGTTGATTTATAAATACAGATCCAAGGGTATTTTATTTTGTATTTGGAGCTGTTTGAATGTGTTAATTGTGGTAGATTTTAATTTGTACCCTAAAATATTGTGATATTATTTTAGGAACATATTGCCCACCCCTATTGGAAATAATATTATTTTTTAATTCAACAAGCAGTTTGTTGTATTTTAGCAGTATAGCGAAAGCAGCAGAAAGGCAGAACTGAGTAAACTTTACCTGTTAATTTATTGTAACTAATATTGTAATCACGATATTTGACAACACTTTCACATAGCTTCATCATATTGTGCAGCCCTAGTATTTAAAGCCATTAACAGTAGATATTATCCTGACACAGGTAAATGAATGATTTAGGGTAAAAGAAATTTGTCCAACACATCTGAACCCCATTTTAAACTTCTCATTGAAACAGGTTCCAAAAGCTTTCTATTTACAATATTTATATTTTGAGCTCACACCCACATGACACCCTGGCTCCCGTAGTGGAGTACACTGCTTAACAGTGAAAGTCTGACATACTAGGGGAGAATTTGCAGGCTTAAACACAAAGCTCGTCTACCATAGATTATTTACTGTCCATGCATGCGTTGTGTGTCTCACCGGAGGGTTTATTTGATAGAGCTCTTTGTTCCTGGCTATGGTGTCATTGATCCTTTTCTGGATGGTAAGGATGTGGTGCTCATTGCTCAGGTCACCTGGAGTCTTCCCCGCAATCTGGATGCCACCTGGTGCCGGCAGGGCTGTCAGGTACACTCCTGTAGCAGACTGAACACACACACACACACACACACATTTTAAGGACAGTGTTGCAGCAAACACATGTATGGCTGATTAAGTTGTAACCTAAAACGTTGACCTACAGCCAGACCCAAGAGCATGTTCTCTCCGATACTGATCTGTATGTGTAAGCCAAACAGAGCGTTCATGCTCCGCAGTTTCAGCTTGTTCATCAGTTGCGTGTGCAGCTCGTACTCCATGAAAGGCAGCAGGTTGGAGATGGCTGTTGCGTTCACTTCACCCTGGGCCTTCTTTTTAAGACGACACAGTCTAAAAGACAATTAACACTGGCGTTAACTCACTTTGATCAATGTCTTTGATGTGAGGCTCTATTCTGGGATGTGTGTTGTTGCACCTACAAGGGGAAATATTTTCAGATAGCACAGGTTGATTGCTGAAAGAGAGATTTTACCCCAGCTTTTTTAAAAAATCTTTCTTATGCACTACATTCACTGAGGCTAAACTTACCCGAATTGTTGTATAAATCCTGTTACAGTTATTTGAAATGTTGCTGTATTGAACTCGGTGCTGAATTTCTTTATGGTCTGATACAGTGTGTTTTTTCTCAGTGCTGGCTGGTTTACTGTGAGGTCTTTTACCTGGCTTGGATAAGGCAGCCCTTCCCAGTGACAGCTGCTTCTGATGGCAGGTCAATTGTTGTGAACAGCACATCGGGAACCTTGAAAAAACACAACAATCACTATGGCTTTCTTACACTGGACAACCAAAGACATGCTTATCATGTAGGAGTCTTTGTTTGAGGTAAACAAGAAAGCATATTTGAGACCTTCTGACGCCTGCAGAGGTAACAGTAGGTGAGCTGAGCGGGAAAGGGCATGTTGATCTCATCATATGGGATGTGGCAGAAGCCACAGCTCGGGGGAGACGGCTCCTCAAACCTGGCGAACAACACACACCATCTGGTATCAGCCTCCATAGCTCAACCCAAGCTGTGCTGACATAAATTGTACATGTACACAAACAGGGATTGGAATCAGTTTGCTCAGTCTCTGAATCATAACGAACCTGTGGTCGGCGATTCCGATGTCTAGGCAGCCTTCACGCATATACCGAGGATTCAGGATGGCTGCTGTGCCTGATGCTGACAGGATACACACCTCCTCACTGTGTTGAGGGCAGATGAACAGAGAGAAAGAAAAAGAAGAGGATGAGAACAGGAAATGAAACTGTTTGTGTTTAAGACAACTGGTTTATTACATAAACATCAACAACAGATAAAGCAGGCAAAAAAAGGGTAAAAGGGTAATGTTTTTCCATGTATACTACGTACCAGATGCTAGTGCTCTCGCTGTACCCCACAACAGCATGGCAACCAAGAGCTTTGGCATGAGATTTGATCTCCTGGCGAATCTCCTCCCACCAGGCGTCGCGAGTCTCTGGCTCATCTGCAAAACACAAAATTCTGAATCAGACAGCTTTCACAAAAAATTCTGATTGACTGCATTATCTACCAAAAAAACTGAAGTCTAGCTAATGATGAGTTAAAGCTAAACCTAACTATTGTCAACATAGTATGATTTAAAAAAAAAGCCTGACAAGTACAAACACTCTGACAAATAATCTGACAACTATGTATCTAATCTGATTGCTTTGATTTACCAGAAAATAAACAGACATCAAACAGTACACTTTGGATTATCTGATGATACATGAATTAAATGGTGTATCAAAGCAAGCCAAAACCAACTATCAGTTTGTGAAACAAAGTGATGATGAGAATGGTGACATGAAAGTTTGAGGATGATGATGAAGGCAAAGTCAGTGGTTAGGTTATTTGTGTGTGTTTTCACTGGCTTTCCTAATATGCACTGTATATAAAAACACATTGTCTCTCTCTTGTCTCTACGTCTCCTTTCAGTCAGCCGCACTAACAGAAAGGACACAGGTGAGAGATGCAGCCACCAAACGACTGTGGTGGTCTGACTATAGAAAGAAAATCTTACTGGCTAGTAAAAAAGTAATTACATAAAAGAGTCTGTGGCTGATGTGTTCAAAAATGGTTGCTACCCTGGCTACAAAGGATTTAAATTTAAAGGGATTTGAGCCTTCATCATACTTAGGCTAAACCATGGGTGTGTTTCAATAGTCTCATGAGGCTTTGCTCCAATACCACCTCTGTTTTATCAACATTGTTCACGAGGGCCTAATCGTTGCCAGGTGTGAGTTTAATCTCACTCATTTCTGGATCACTAAACAAATAACACATGAGGGAAGCTACATAAGAGTATTGAGCCGCACCCCATGACTCCCTGAAAGGGCCACATGCTGACGGAGCCCCCCCCCCCAAAAAAGAGAGAGAAACTTCTGGGTGAGACGGGGGACAAATGAATGAGGGGAAAAAAATAGGAGATCAACTGAGGAGATGAAGAATGACTGATGGCCAGGCATCAGGCCCACGAGGTGGGTTCCTTTGAACCAGAAGCAGCATGTAACACAGGCACAGGCTCACCAACGTGCACGCTCATGACCATGTGCACGCTCATGGGCAGAGAAGGGCCATATTCATTCACCAGAGTCCATCAAATCTAGCCTAGTGTTTTTAAGTTAGAGAATACTGAGTGATATCATACTTCCTCCATTCCCCAAGCTCCTATCTTCCCTTCCATCCCCCTCATACATCCCAAATCCACTTTTTAATTTTCCTCATCTGCCACCCATCAAATCAATCTGCCTTCCATGCATCCATCCATCCCTCCTTCTCTCGCTCTCTCTCTCTTTCTCTCAGTATGAATACGGCCCAGTGAGTTAGGGATGCACATGCCCAGTCAGTGGCTCTTAGTCACAGAGTAAACCTCCTAAACCTCCTCTGGTCTAGACAGGTTTGACCACGATGCTGATTCAGGAAGCGTTAGAACAGCGCTGGGACAACGTTAGGGAAGAGCTGCAGCTCTTCTGTGCAGCAGGATGAGCTGGGTAGGGGGGGGGGCCAGGCCAGGCTGGATGGGGTGGGGTGGGGACACAGCGCATGCTCAACTCAGCTCAGCACACACTCACACAGATTAGAGAGAGGAGAATGGCAGCTCACTGAATTCATCAATTTTTCAGCGAAACACTATCCAGCTAATGTTGAATTTGTTTGTGGATGTTTAGGCTAGGTGGTCTATGTTGGTTTACTGACAGCGTTGAGTGCATGTCAACCTAAGAGGGCACAATCTTAGCTTCACTGAGCTGCCATCACTCCTGTGGGTGAGAGCAGTAAAAGGGGGGAAATACCTGCAGTGACACTATTCCAGTCTAGCAGTTTGTATGAGCGCGTGTTACCCAAGGCTGGGCCAGAACACACCGTTAGTACAGAAAAGAGAGAAAAAGAAAAGAAGAGACAGTCTAACAAACAAGCACAGCACAACGGCAGCACTCCACGGTCACTATGCAAAGACAGACAGCACTTCACAGTCACTATGCAAAGACAAACTATGTTCAGGCCTACTAACACAATCTCGAAAGAAGAAGACTGACAAGGAAAAGAGGAGAATAGAGATGAGTAAAAGCTACAGGTCTAGCCAAAATTTTTAAAAAAAGGTTTAGGAGAAGCTATATAATACAAAAAGGAGCATGCAGTAGCAGTCTAATACTTGTATACTTTCTAAATTTTAAAAGGTGCCCTGTGGAGTTTTCTTGTAAACAAGCGTTTTGTTTACATTCAGCGTTTCTCACTAAAAAGGCACTGTGTTAGGGCTACTCGATGATGGCAGAAATCAAAATCACAATCAGACTTGGGTGGTATCAGGGTATTGCGCTACATCCTGATGGTATGATTTTTATTACCGTCAAAAACACAGACACTCATCTCTCAATTTAATCCATATGGAGAGGCTGCATTGAGCATGTACTTTATGCAGTGCACAGCACGTGCCACCAGAGGTCAGTCTCTACTGGTGGAACAGGCTAAAGTGGGCCAAACATGGCGACGGCTAGCGGTGGGGATAATGTTACAGGACTGGAACAACCGGCTAGCAACAGCAGAGAGAGACCACGAGAAAAACATTATATTCACACCAAACTTGGTGAATTATAGGGGTGGGGCAATAAACGATACAACAAAGTATCTATGTTGTTGTTTTTTTTTAAGTTATATACGATTAATATTACAAATACAAATTAAACTTTTGGTAGCCTACTAGAATAATTAAATCAATTGTGGTTTTTTTTTCAGTCCACTACATGCAATTTGCTGCAATAGAAATGACTGAAGTGAGATGAAAAGACTGAAAACTTAAAACAGATGCTGACCAAATTTTCCTTTGAGGACATTAGCAGTTGAAAAAAGGTAATATATGTATGCAATATATGTTATCGCAATACACAGCATATCACAAAAAGTTTACAATAATATTGGATCATGACTTAAGTATCATGATAATATATTGTGGGGCCTCTGGTGATTCCCACCCTGGATGAATTACCGGTATATTTTGACCAAACCAGAGCTGGTGATTGTTGGGACGGTGGATTACCTAATAATATTAACTATATACTGAATACCTGGCTGAAATTTCAGGAAGGTATGAAAAAAATAGTTGCGGTCTAAGCCTTATCGCAATTATTTTTTGTCAATACTGAGATCACTATTATTTAATAAATTACTTATTGACCAGAGGCTCCTTATCTATCATCTTGGCTGTAGGTGAACACAACATGCCACAGCCTTAAACTTGATTAAGTGCCCAGCCCTGTATGGAGTGTATCTTTGAGGTCTAACAAACCTTTCTCATAAAGGCCAGTGTTTTAATTTAAATCGTTGCCCGCTGCCCAACCCACTGGTCGAGGTATCGCATCATCAGCCCGGTTGTTAATGTGCGTCCTTGTGCACAATTACAAACAACAGAGCCCACTTGTAAAAAAAAAAATAAAATAAAAACTCCATAGTAGTCAAAAACTCCACTGGGAACCTTTAATGTTGCTTTGTAGTTGATTGATATAGTCAAGGCATAGCAACAGTGAACAGGGCTCTTTTCAGAATGGTTTCTAAGTAAAACTTGCAAACTGGATCAGGTAAAGCTATTCAGTTTACACTAGTTAAGAGAGGAATACTGTAGGTCTAATCATTGAATACCTAGACCTATTTGCAGATTGTTAGTACAATCCTTTTGGGGTAGCTTATCTTGTTTCCCTTTCCATCTCTGAAAAGAGCCCTGCTGATCCTAACCCAGCCAACTTTTATCAGCACTCCCCTCTCCCTAAATTCTCAGACATCCTTGATCCAGAGTAGCCAAAGACCATTAAACCAAGCAAAGGGAAAATTACTGAGGGTGCAGAGCGTACTCCAATTGTCAAACACCTAAATGAGCAAGTGTCTTATTGTCATCGATATAAATCTTATTTTAAAAGTCTACAAAACACAAGAAAACACAAGGACTTTGACACAGAGATAAGAAGCCTATTTGAAAATTCAAGAGCATATAAAAACACCACAGTAGCTCACCACAGCGCCACCTGCAGCCAACAACACCAGACAACAGAAGCAGCAGGCAACAGACTGGAGCCATGCACCACAGTTGCACCTCACCTCCAGGGGGCAGCACCACAGCACACAATTACACAGCGACCAGAGCACACACACTCACATACACACATACACACACAGCCATCACATGACCGGCACAGACTACACATTACACAAAGCCAGTCAGTCAAACCACAAGGTGAAAGTTGCCCCTATCCAAAAAACTTTTTGACACAGCTGATGATAGCCTATGCTGACGTTGTTTCCATAAAAATGCTACAAAGCTGCAGCCTATACTGTAAGTGTGACCAGGAACAGCTTTCACCTGCTTTAGGACTCGTACATAACTTAAGTCTTTCAACATAATGTCTCTAAACAATCAAACAGATTGGACCATACACTGGAAAACTGTTTAACACAAGAAGGATCATGGGCAGCATTAACTAACAGCCCAGGTGCAACAAGACCGAACACTCACACGATACTGTAGGTCAATGGAGGAGCTCACTCATATCGTTTCACAGGACAGTGGACGAGCTACATTAAGACGTGGTGTGTTTGTGTGCGCTGCACTCACCAGGGTTGTGTATACGGTCCAGTAGTTTGACAGAGCGGGCGCTGACTACTCCACCGACGTGAACCAGAAAACCAGATGGGAAAGACGTCAAGGTGAAGAAGGGGAACTCCTGCAGATAGAAAACAGCCGAGTCACTTGTGGAAAGGGGAAAAAACACTCTGGACTGTGCCAAAGTATTTTTCCTTATTATATTCAGTGACTGCTCCATGATTATTTTATGGTATTTTTCATGACTTAAGGTCCATAAGATCAGAGTGTCTGAGTTTAAACATCACTGTTTCTAATGTCCCATTTTGGCTGGGTGGAGTAAAACATGAAAAATGTTATTTTAAGACCAACAGATGGTATAAGCATTTCTCAGGGCTTCAGCAACACCAGAATCCTCATTAGGCTTGTGTGGTATCTATTTTTTCATTCCTTCATAAAAAGCTGAGCTGCTGGTGATAAAAGTCATTGTAGCATGTATGACATAATGTACCCTGCAATGCTTTGTGTTCAGTGTACTTACTTACTCAAGTCTTGCTGGGTTTTAATACTTATAAGTGTTCTTCTTACATAGATTCAACAGATACCGACACATCAGTGCACTAAACCGAAATTATGCGCAGGTGGTAGTTGCAGACTGGCATCTGTATAATGTTAGCTAGCTACTCATACCTGTCCTACGGCAAATAGTCCACAACAGCTTCATCTGTGGCTCAACTTTTTCATCAGACCAAAACCCATAATACTCCAAAACTCCACACTCTCTTGTCCTCTAAAGTTATCTTGTAGTCACAGTCTTTCTAAGCTCAGCTGCCTGTTTCACCAGAAGAGGCTGACCTCTGGTGGCATGTACTGAGTACTATGTTGCCTCAATACAGCATCTCCATGTCAGTTTAATAGGAAGAGGAGCGTCTGCATTTTTGATGGTGTTAAAAATCATACCTTCAGGATATTTAAATATCCTGGTATACTGTAATACCTTGATACCACCCAAGCCTAATTCTAATAACTAATTATCTAATCTTTAAATAGTGGCTACAGGCATGTGAATAAATATCTTCGAAGAATGTTCAAAACTGGACATCAAACTTTAGATTACAGTACGTTGTCTCTTGGTGTAATAGAAAAACAGCTCTTAGGTCAAGGTCTCAGATCAGTACATTTAGATGCACTGTATCTTAAACTGATGCGTATAGATTTGGGTGATCATAATGTTACTGTTACACAAGGAAAAGTGCCGACATGCAGTAAGGATTGAGTGTGATGGTGTCCCCCCATGCAAGGTTTACCCCTGAGGAGTCCCCACTCACTCCATTCCAGCCTACACTTGTAGACACAAACTCGAGAGCATTTCAAATAGATCTGGAAGTGATTGAGAAAATGTATTTTAAATAAAGCCTGCGTCGTTTGTATCACCGATTAAGTGATTCATTCAATCCTTTCAAATCTATATAAATGCATTAATAGGGTTTGGAGTTGAAAGTGAAGAACACACACACACACACAAACACACAAGGTCCTGGCTGAGGATCAGGACTGTTTTACATGCTTGTCTGTCCACTAACTTGACAGGTCCTACCCTCTTCCAGTCAAATAACGTGAATGCAAATCCATGCAGTCACTCACAAGAAGAGCTGGAAATACTTGAACTACCTGGTTAGCATGTTGTTATTCATTCTAAAAGTGATGACCACCTTTTACAGAAACTCTAAGGGACGTTGTGATTTCCAACCATGCAGGTTTATGTGATGAATGACTTTCGTGGGAAAAAAAAATAAAAATCAGGTGGGACTACCAAGACGTTTCTTTCTTGACCAGTACTCCAGCAAGGAAGACAGCTACTAATTCGACTGACAGCTCCTCCCACTCAGAGCAAGGAGGCAAGAATGAGGTGATGAGGTGAGCGTGCTCATTCCCGTTGTTGACACAGGAAAACCAAATCAGACTTAGGAAAAGAAGTCAGAAAGGAGGGAGGTGTTTGACATGAGTATCCAGAAGGCACACACACGCACAGTCACGCATCCCTTCAAACTTGAAGGGAACACAACTCCCAGCCTCCGGCCCTCCGCCTAACATGTCTGTGAATCTTTTACAGTGCGGTGGGTGCCGAGCAAACACACAAGCGGGAGTCACACAAGGACCCGCTGCCATGTTGCTCAACCCAGCCTGCCCCACGGAGATCTACAAACAGCAAAGGAGGGACGGGTTAGGAGTTGATTCAGACTTGGTGGTGGCCCTCAGCTGGTCGGGGTGTTAGGGTAAAGGTGGAGAGTGAGAAAGAGAGTGTCACACTGATGGGACATACCCTGGCGTTTAACAATAACCCAGAGGAGGACGCTCCCTGAGTAGCACAAATGGTCAAGAGGACAGAGAAAGGGAACATTACTTGCTCTTACACAGACCCACTCCCCATTAAACACTGAAGTGTAAATTAGTGATCTTTCACAAAGAATGCAGCTGTGTGGAAAGTAGTGTGCAACACAGAATAACTGTCTGATCCTATGTGCAGACATCTGAGGCTGATACGAAATGCAAACAGGACGTCAACTGTCAAAAATGCCACACCTAGCTCGCTGCTTTAACTTGTGTTGCTGCTTGAGGCTGTAAAAAAGTGTGTTATAGATTTTTTCTTCTGTATTTCACTGCAGTAATGTAGTCAGTCAATCAAGGGCCAACCTAAAACAAAACACCGTGAATGTGTATGTGAAATTCAGTGAAACTGAACACTTGTGTTTTGCAGTGCATGTCAGTCTCAAATGTCTGCATATAGAGTAAGTCGGTAAATACATGTATGAGCGTATGTGAGTGTTGAGTAATCGTACCCTCTGCTCCAGAGCCGTCTGCGTCTGCTGTCTGAGCAGGGTCTTCAGAGGCCCTGCCTCCTTTCCAGCGCTGCCCCCACTGCCCATTCCTGATCACAGAGGAGAGACATTTCGTCACTTCCAACACACAGGTCATTGGACTAAAGAGCCAAACTGTGAGTTGATTATTACATTACAGTATTCATGTTATTATGGCAAACCAATTGAATGCAACAGCTGAAAATTGAGGATCTGCTTCCTCCTCATGCTAAGACTAGCCTAATGTTAGCATTTTCTCTTATTCAGGCAGAAATACTGGACCTAGAGTAAGGTTTGGGTATGCCTGAAAAACACAGCAACCCACATGCTGGGGTAGGAGAATCCAGAGTAGGACTATTGGTCAGTAGTGTAGTTACACAATGTGCTCTGGGCAGTTGCACCATGCATTTTGAGTTATTTGTTTCAGATAACACCAGTCAAGTCAATCTGAACAGACCTGCTGTTGACTCCTTATACAAGAGAGGCGCCAACGCTGAACTGTTGTAAGGTTCTGTTATTTAATGATACACAGCAGTCCTACTATACCAGAGGAGGCTGCCAGCAGCAGGTCCTCGGTGAAGGACACACTCTTTCTCAGCAAGGCAGAGTCTGAGTGGTTGGTGAAGGGAGGGGGCATGGTGTTAGCTCTGGGGGCAGAGCCGTGACCACAGCCTGCTGAGTCAGTACCAGGAAGGGACAGATTGTCTGTGGAGAGGGTGGGGGAGCTGGGGCAGAGGAAGTTCCCAGGCCTGCGTCTCACTTGCTCCACTATCCAGTGATAAAAAAGATGGAGGGTGCACAGAAAAACACAGATATATTGAGAATGGACAAGCAGAGCAATGAGAGTGGTCAGAAGCACAACAATGAGGAGGGGGAGAAGGATGTGACAGGGAGAAAGCGGACAGTAGCATGGAGAAAGATTAACCTGATAATCAGATTGAATAGGCATTTTGTTTCACTTAATTTATTGAGCATGACACTGTGATCATGTTAGCTGCTTTCTTGTTGATATTGGTGTTTTCTTTAGCTCTAACCACTGACTGTGGTCATCTCAGTGGATCTGATCAGTGGAGCAATCGATGAATCAGTCCCACCTACGAAATTTTTAGTTGGCACGGAGACTGTGGTGGTAACGTAGAGGTCCAGTGTGAAGGACTTAGGAGGCATTATTGGAAGAAATGGATTATAATATTCCTAACTATGTTTTCATTAGTGTATAATCACCTTAAACTATGAATAATTCTGGTTTTCGTTACCTGAATGAGCAGTTTATATCTGCATACGACACTACACGCATGGCACAAGGGAAAAGTGTCAGTTCGTTGCTATCTGAAACCTCACATCTAGATGCCACTAAATCAAACAGACTGGGCCTTTTTCAGGACAAATGAAGAAATTTTAGAGTGAAGAGTAGTTATTTCTGCAGTATCTTAAACTATTTGCGATTATCTGATAATAAAGCCTCTGGGGGCAATGTTTAATATTCCAAGGGTTCTAGTATAGCCAGCAAATCTCCAGGCCAAAACTTCCCCTTCTGTGCACTAGTCATTGTTCACAGTTTGATTTGCAACCTGAGACAGGGTCAGACAAAGTTTCAGCTTATTTATATATACTTCTTAGACTACAAACAGAAAGCAGAACGCTTCCAATACCAAAATTGTGTCCTGTTGCCTACAGATTCTGCATACATATGCAGATATCTGTTTATAAAGATTTTTATTACTGTTAGTCAACTTACAATGACCTGCACAACAGCTTCAATCTCATCCAAGTTTGCAGCTATTTTAATGAATGAAGCTAGCAAGCTATGCAAGAACGCCTACATGTTTCTGATTTGTTGACTGTTTCTGTTTCCAAATAGTGTGAAAATATCATCAGTGGAGTTGCAGAACAAATTGGAGATGTGGGAATTAATTCAGAGGTTTGGAACTAAGCTATAGAAAGGAAGTATGCAAAGAGTAAGGACGACAAGTTAACATAAATGAGTGAGAGAAGGAAAAGGAGCAAAAATGGAAGCATGAAAAAGGAGCATAATATGAGAAATATGTACAAGAGAAAAGGAAATAAGAAAAAGAAAAGTAGAGGAGTGGGAACAAGGAGGAGTGAGGTCGGCTCGGAGGACTGCTGGTCCCCTCCTGAGGGGTCAGGGGAGCTGCTCTCCTAAGAAGGTTTTTCAGGCTTTACAGTGTTAACAGCTTAACTGTGTTAAAATGTGCTCAAGTTATCCTGGGAGCAGAGTTTGACTAAACTTACCTTTTCCTCAATGATTAACCATAATGGCTGCTAATGAAGAACTGACCTTAGATCAACAACAGCCCCTCATGAGACACAGTGCTTCTATTACAGACCACAAAAAGGGGGCAAAACTAATACAGAGATCTGGTGTGTCTTCACACAATTAGCCATGTTTTGTACACACTAAACTAAATATCTTTTTTCCAACAATGGGAAAAAAGAAGACACACCAGGCCACTGAGGACAACAGGGAGGATGGGACACAGCTTAAAAAATATTTAGAATACCATTTACGATAAAACAATGTTAAACTCAACCATGAAAAAATGTAAAAATACATTAGAAAAAATAAATAAATAAATAAAAAAACACCACCAGAGTAGCACCACAATGGAGGTGAGGGAGAAGGGAGGGGTGAGAATGGGAGAGGTGGACGGGGCCAAGTGTTCTTACCCGTCTTGGGCGTCAAACTGAGGTCTGTGTCTGATGATGAGGACTGGCGGCTGCATGGCTTGGAGGGAGAGAAGGGGGGAGGAGAGGAGGAGGTGGTGGGAAGGGCTCTGAAAGGGGTTGGCGGGCCGGAGGACGAGATCAGGTCCTCACCAAATACCGGCCTGCCAGGAGAACATGACACACACACACACCCCCACATCAGTCACCACCTCACCCTCTGAGTGTGTGTGTGTGTGTGTAAATATATGGGAGTGGGTCAGCGTTTCTGTTAAGTGGGAAGGTGCCTGCTTTTAAGTGTGATATGTTTGCTTTGGGTGAGGTGTGTTTGAGGTGCTACGATGGCAGGAGAACAAAAAAGCAAGCGTGAAAAGCAAAAATTAGATAAACACAAATGAAATGCACACACACACGCACACAATAAACTAAGGAAAGCAACATGGCAAAACACAAGAAGGTCAAATTCAACAGAGGATGACAAGCTGAAGCATGTGTCCCAGGAGAGTGAAAATAAAGGTCAGGTGACTGTAGAGAGATCACAGGCCCTTGCAGAAGGATGCAACTGGGAACCTGAATGCCCACACTCTATCACTGGAAAGCGATGTGACAGGTGGAGGGATTTGAGGCTAGTATCAACATTTGGACTTTCTCTGACAAATGTACCAGGGTCCCTTCTTTGTCTCAATGCCTCTGTCTACACAAAGGTTTATTGCTACAACGTAGCCGTCAACCTCCCAGACTACAGCAAAATATATTCATTTTTCTCCTTCTACATAAACTGTTTACTTCTCTTTTCATTTCAAACTTCGTCTCTTCCTCTTGAAGCTATTTCCTTCCCTGCCTCTGCGTACCAGTGAAGATGAGTGTGGGAACAGAGACAGAGAAGTTCTGGGACAGTCTCTGGGAGCTGCAGGCCGAATGCACTGGGCTGTTGTGGGTGGAGCGGCATCCGTGGGCAAGGGGAGACCTGGGCCAATCAGCACGTAGAGGGAGGAAGACAGAGGATCGATTTGGACACAAGCAGTGAGAAACATCCCAATCCGAATGTAGCCAGAGAGCCAGAGAGGGAGAAAGAGACGCACACAAGAACCAACACCACAACATTGCAATAGAGTGTAAAAGGAGACAAAAAAGGAAAATAAGTTTTTACTCCCTCTCTATGCTCCTGTTATTCCTTTTAAAGCCACATGAAAGCGGCAGGAAACTCATGCATAGCTCTCAGCTTAAGATCTCACACAAACATGCACAACAGGGATGCAAACATGACAGCAAAATGTAACAAAGGACCTTATTTTCTGAATCCATCAGCTATCGATATTCAGCCACTGGGGGCAAAGGCCATTATTTTGGGGGTTCCAGTTTAGCCAGCAACAGGGCTGGGCGACATGGAGAAAATCCAGTAATATGATCATTTTGACCAAATACCTTGATAATCAATACCGCAACAATATTGTAGGGTTGACTACTGGTACCTTCACAAAATATTAACACAATTAGATTTCTGATAAATGATCATCAGTAATGTGGTTATAATGATTAAGTGGGCAAAGACAAATAATAAAACTGCTAGAACAGTCTGGGAATTTTACTGTGAAGCAGCATTTAACACCAGGAAAATACAACACTTACAATATTTCAATATCGGAAATATAAAACGATATCTACTCTCATATCACAACTTTTATATACTGCCCAGCACTAGCCAGCTGATATCAGGATAACAGATAAAAACTACATCTTCTGGGCGCCGCATTATTTTTAGTTGACAGACGACTACTCTCTATAAATAGATATCTGCATATGAATGCAGATTAATTAACAAAAGCTAATATAAAGCTAAATTGTTGTCAGATAATAGCCAATGTGCTCTACACACAAACTGTTCACCTGCATGCAGCCATAGCCCATTCAAATGTGATTTGTCCATGCTACTCGGACAACAAGCAGAAACTAGAACACTTCCTATATAAAAATCTTGTCCAGTTACATACAGATTCTGCATTCATATGCCAATATTTGTTTATAGAGATTTAAAAGGCCCAAACAGGCACGGGGACAAGCTAACTTGCAGAGACATTTTCAAAAATGTCTCTTAACAGTAACCATCGACAGAAAGTTATGCAGCAGGTGGAATTATTACATAATCACCAAAAGGTGTTTACATCCCCGAAACACACAATCTCACACACACTGATGCACAGATATGGTATATAAAAGGCAAAAAAGAGGCACACATGCACTCAACTATAGTTATGCTTACAGCAATTGGATGAAATCACAAGCTAACCACTCAAAAGCCAGGGTGAGGACACAGAACAAAGTGAAGTTGCATATTGTTAGAGGCTCAGCAGAACACATGTGATACTCACTAAAAGATGCGGCACTAGAACATGCAGAGGCAGAGCAGAAAGCCATGCAAGAGCGGTCTAAAAGAGCAGACAAGGGAGGAGGGGGGTTGAGGATGGCTGTGTGTGTACTGTACATGTGTGTGTCTCAGGATATGTTGTGTGCTGTTAGTTTCATGATGCAATACACGTGACACAATAGACACAAACTACAGAGGGGAATCAAAGATTCTGAGACACACACAGGACTAACTGCTTGACTATACACAGGCTAACATCCAGTACATTTTGTCCACACACTCTCGCTCTCATGCACACACTGACCATCGCTCCTCATTCACACAAACTAGATTTGCAGTGAAACTTGCACATAAATAGAGCCAGGGTCCATGCTTGAGATGTTGGTTCATACTCACTCCTTTCCATCCTTAGAAGGGGAATTGCAGGCATTGGAAGCAGGGGCTGTGTTAGGGTGAACATGTGTGTTGGTGCCGGGGGCGCTTCCGGAGCTGAGTTTGTCCAGTGTGCAGGCAGTACCTATGGCCCGAACCACCAAGCCCGACTCTCCCTCCAGGTCAAAACACTGCAAGTAGCCCACCACTGCATTCCCTCCCATCTCCAGTACCTTAAGGCCTATTTTCCTCTGCAGCTCTCCTAAATTGGGGGTAAGACACAGCCACATTAACAAGAAAGATGGAGAACAGGGAGGACCAAATTCCTCTTCCTCCACACCAACATGAAAAGAGGATCACTGGGAATTTTCTTACCAGACATAAGAGAGATGAGCCTTTGACGGGCCTCATTGGAAGCCCGAGGAGTTCTTATACGGTCAATCCACTGGTACTCTGGATCTTCATTCACCACAAGTTCCTCCACAAACCCGTGCACCATCACTGCCCTGTAGCACCGTGGAATGGATGTGGCTACGATACACAATCAACCATACAGATTAAACGCATTTTAGATTAAACAGGCAACTTCTTTTCAGCTGTTATTCCACTTTTAGCACATATTCTTAAGTGGTATTCTTTATTTAAAAATACCACGTTGGCACTGATGTAGTTTGTAATTTAACTAATCTTGACAATGACACATTTTTGCTGGTGCACTCATTATTAACACTGAATAAGAGCATGAACTTTGTGCCTAAAACATCAAAATTATAACATCCTCAAATGAAACATCTTTTATGTATTGCTTCACAGGTGACAGCCCTTTTTACTGTCAATATTAATTTATACACCCGCAAAGTGAGTCCTGTTATGTATTTTTAAACTGCAACAAACAATTGAGAATAAAAAGTCAAGTCACACATACTACAGAAAAACTTGACTCCGCAGGATGACTGTCTGAAGCGGTTCAAATCATTGAAAAGCTCCACTTTGACAAGGACATTGATCTCCCCTCGGATACCTAATAACAAATAATAAAGAGAGAAATACCATATAACGAAGAATAGTACATGAGAGAAAAGACTGTGCAATGATCATGGTCAGATTGATCTATTCATGTACCATGTATTGTATCATAGATGGGAAACCAGCCAGAGATGACAGAAGCAGCCTCACTGCACAGCAGCGGGTCAATATCAATGTAAACTTTCCCTATGGCATCATTAGCACTGTAAGTGTCGTGGTCCAACACTGTGACCTGCAACGGCTCATCCTGCAAGTCCTCATCATCAACCTGCACAGCAAAAGGAGAGGGAAAGATGACAGAGGGGAGCAGAGATAAAAGGATAGGAATGCTGAAATGTTATTGCAATTCATCCACATTGTGTGATGTATTAAAATAATACTACCACAGCATGTTGTGTTTAAAGAGAAGCTCACAGGCCTTTTACCTCAAACTTGAACCATTCTGAGTTCCACTGAGGATTGAGGGATTTGGGACACACATCGGTTTTGAAAGTTGTGTTTCCAAACTTAACCTGGGAAATAAGAGGCACAGAATACATGTTTTAAATGTCTCACTCACTATTTTGAGCAACGACGATGTACCAACTGTATTGAAATGCAAAACATAAGTTGTTATTACAGATGTGAATGGTTTCTTTAAACATAAAACAGTCTTGGTTTTCAAGCTTCACTCACCTCTACAAAAGCATCAGTAAGATCACTGGCTCTGTCCATCACAGGCAAGTGGCGCCCTGCCACAATTTTGGCTTTCAGTTTCCCAGGCATGATTCACTTTAAAGTTGATCTGTGAACAAATGATATCAGTAACTATAACAAATGCATCAATGGCTTTTCAGCTGACACCTGCTGTAATCTACGCTGCTGTCACCACTGTGAAAACTGAAGAGGAGGCCACTTAACTACACAGACATACGTTGCTGACAGTGTGCAGAGCCCCTACATGTTTATTTGCTAATTAGCTAGCCTCCCTCAGCTAAACTAGAAAGCAACGCCTCTACCTTAGCTCTAAATACCTTATCGACTTGGTTCAGAGTTATCGTCTGTGAACACGACAGCAACTGTCAGTTAGCTAGATTATGTTAGCAAAGCAAAGCTAGCAAGAAAAGCCACTTAGGTTAACTGCATTGCAGTCAATCTCGTTAGCGCTAACGTTACCTGATCGGCCATGTTTTTACAAGCGCACTGCAGAGCCAACAACTATGTAACAACTATATTACATTGTTTACTGCTAGTGCAAACCGTATCGTCCTTACCAGTGCTACAATATCAACAAACAGCTGTCAAAGCGGCGGTGGGCTCGTTTTACTCGGACATTTTTACTGTTGACAGCCCACAGCTCGTCTGACCTCCGTGTATCTCCCATAACACGAGACGTTCAGTTCCCAGTACAGCAGACAGGAAGGTGTCGTTCAAGATAAAGATATTCATCTGCTGGTGTTACGACTAAAAAGATACGGCTGCACAAGTGACGCTACGACCGACTTATCGTTTGCTACTCATATCTGTGGTTAGCGCACGAAGCTAACGGCTAGCTTCAGCTTGATACGGATACAGCTCGTGATGAATGAGTTTTCAGAGCGTGTGCTGCCTTCAAGTACACCTCGTATACTCGTGCGTAAATTTAAAACGCTGCATCAATGTTCCTTCGGCTAGAAAAAAATAAACATTTTAACAACTACTCTTATTATAAATATTGAAAATATATATACGTATGAATACAAACAGTACCAATAGTAGATCTGGGTCAGTTTTACTGTATTTTATGTGGCTACGCACTCACATGATGACAGTATTCCTCAATTACCTAAAGGCACCATTAGGGTTTGTCTTGGACATGCGTAAAATTAACAGTCTGATCCCTCTTCATCCTCCAGGTGGAACACTGACCTGTCACAAATTTAACCCGTTCAAAACACAATAATGTTTAATATACACAAATATATTTTAATAGTGGATTTTACTCTTGGTGCACTTAAATATCATCAGCAAAAATATTTTTGATCAGGATATTTTATTAGACCTATATCTTATTTTTTCCTGTCCATTACAGTGGACAGAGAATCTGAATGCAGACATCACCTAACATTTTACTTTATCTTTTTATTCATTTATTTTTATTTATTATTATTATTATTATTATTATTATTATTATTATTGTTATTACATGTGTTTTTTAATCTTTTTTTCTCTATCACAAATGTCTTGATTGTCTTTACTGTGTTGCATTTTATGCATGGAATGTGCTATATAAATAAAGTTATCATAATTATTATAATTACAGTTATTCTTCTTCTTCCTATTATTATTATTATTGATAATAATAATAACAATGGATAAATGGTCTTAACAAACCTTTTTTCACCAAAAAATACGAGTGTATATATATTTCTCATAAATGCCTAATCAATCAATAAAGTGATGCTTTAAAACACATTGCATATACATTTTTTTAATTTTCTTTGCATGTAAACAGTATGTTGAAAACCTCCTAAGATGAATATTCTGTGTGCATAATCAACAGGATTCATTATGGGCTGATTATATCATTGGAAAATCAAATCAGAACAGTATTTCACTTTTCCGATGGTACCCAGATCCACAGTCCATTCAAATGCACAGATTTTTTTTTTTTTAATCCAGAGTGAAAGCTATAAATGTATAATATCATTGTTTGACACGTACTATAAGTAATATAATATTTCATACTTCATTCAAAAAAAGTCACGTGTATTGCATCATGAAACTAACAGCACACAACATATCCTGAGACACACACGTACAGTACACACACAGCCATCCTCAACCCCCCTCCTCCCTTCTCTGCTCTTTTAGTCCGCTCTTGCATGGCTTTCTGCTCTGCCTCTGCATGTTCTAGTGCTGCGTCTTTTAGTGAGTATCACACGTGTTCTGCTCAGCCTCTAACAATGTGCAACTTCACTTTGTTCTGTGTCCTCACCCTGGCTGTTGAGTGGTTAGCTTGTGATTTCATCTTTCAACAAAAAGTACCTATTTTAACAATATGATTGATAGACTAAAACATGCCTTGCACTTCCTCAATTGTAAAAAGGAGTCCATTTTAGATGCAGAACACTGTGATTGGCTTACAGACATCCCATCAAATAATATGTGCATTTGGATGGAGTCAGATGACAGTAATCATAGATCTAAACATCCTGGGGTAAACAATGATGTCCATTGGAATGGACAGGGATCTGAATGGGTTAATGTCTCTATTTTATGTTATGTATAGTGTTATTGCTCAGTCATGCTTCACTTGACTTTATTTGTATATATATATATATTTATTTACACTTTCACAGAAATTGATAAATCTGTGGATTTTCTCCTTTTTCTTATTGTCAAAAGATCCTACAATGTATTTTATCAGTGCTATCTGAAGAGGTGCTGGCTGAGGCATACTTGTCATTAAATACTTCAGTGCTGAGCCGTGTGTCAGGTGGATTTGTCTGAATTAAATCACAAAGCCTACAGCTTGTCACCTCTGTCCAGTGGGAGGAAGTCAGACCATAGCATAGGTTGGTATTTTTGGCCAGTATGTATCTATGAAGACAAATGTCTGTGCATCCTTGGAACTATGAAGAGGGTGTCATATCACGGGATTATGTTACACATGTATGACCATCTGTATATGTTAGCCTAATATAAAGACCTCCTCTCACCTGGGCTCATTTTAAAGGTTACATTTTTCCTTAAATAGCTTTTTAACGTAACTATTCCCTTGCTCATTACAATACGAGACAAAAGTACTAAGGGACACAAAGATGACAAGGGAGTTGTTGATCCCAAAATAGATAACGTGTGAAAGTTGCATCGCACGCTGTCTCGTGCATTTGAGGACTACACTGAACCTGCATCTATTTAAAACGCAGCATGCTTTTGTTCACGTTGGCCCACAAAACATATCATCACTCCCACAGAAATGAAGCATGTCAGAGAGGGCTGACATATCAAGGTCAACACTTTCCAGCCTTTAAAGGATGTAAACAGCCATTTCCCATAAAGATAAAGAGGATACAATAAACATCAAACCAGTATTTTCTGTTTTGCATTGTATACACATTTCAATCATGTCACAAAGCACACACCGGCTATGACTCAAAGGGATTTAGCCTCATGCATGGGAATGTAGCGATGACAGAGCAAACATTCATGACATACTTTCCTGGTAATCCGACCTGAACCTGTAAACATCCTGTTGGAAATAAGAGAATTATTGGTTTTGTGAATAGCGCTGTCACCTGTCATGAAAGAAAATGTCCTTGGTTTGAATCTCAGCTGTGGTGTTTGTTCCCACAGTCCAAAGATACACGTAATTCAGCTGAACTGGAGCATAGCCTGCCTTCCCCTATAAAGTGCATGCTGGGACTCCAGCCTGTCTGTGACCCTGAGAACAGCATACAGGTGCGAAGAACGAGTAAATGTTGCAGGCTGAACATTTGACGTCGTTCAAGTCTGTGTCCCAGTAAGAATTCATCTGAGACGAAACCGAAGCAGTGCTTATCAGATCCATCACTTGTTGCCTCTTTGTCTTCTTGGTCTGAATTTCAGCATATATCAAATACAAAATGTCACTTCTAGGATGCAGGTGTTCAAAAAATATGTTTAGCAGGTGGGACACCGATAGGTTAAAGTTGTCACATCTACTGCATGGATGGACACAAGATTTGGTAAAGACATTCACTGTTCCCAGACAATGAAACGTGTGCTATGTGCTTATAGGAAACCTTTTTTTGCATCCTCAGCCCCTAACAGGTTAACCCCACCATGTGTTTAATAGGCTAGTGACAAGTGGGTGTGCAGCATTGTATGGATGACAGACATAGCACCAGAAAGGTTATTGAATATAGCAACGTGACCTCTGCTGTGGAGCAACACAAAGAAGAGCGATCATATCTGTTCTTGTCTTACCCTGCAGACATAAAGTATATATATATATATATATATGTATATTGAAATGTAGGGCTATAGAGAGAGGTGTGGACTCAAGTCACAAGATTTGGACTCGAGTCAGACTCAAGTCACAAATTTGGTGACTTTAGACTTGATTTAACATCAATGACCCGTGACTGCCCTTGGCCTTTTGACTTGAAAATACTTAAAACCTTCCCCCAAGGCCAAAAATTAAAAAGTATCTCATTTAAAATTGTGCCTCAAATCAATTAATTTTTCCTTCATTTCCTGAATCAGCTAACATTAATGCTGTTTTTTTACCAGCCAGTCGACATTTCCGAAAAGATCCATTTTGTTTGAACCAATCCAACAGCATCCAATCAAGCTGCAGGAGAGAACCATGGATAAACTAACTTTATTTTACTTTTTTGTTTTTACTTACTAGTTGAAAAAGACTTGTTTTACCAGGTAAGTAGATATTTAAAAAGGTGTCATGATTCTTGTAAATTCCATATATTTTTACTCTGCAGTTAAAATGGTATGACATAGAGTGCCCCGGGAATGAGCCCTAAAACTGGGAAACAAGTTAGCATTTTACAACAGTGGGTCAGTGGGTTTTTGGTTAGATGTCTGAAATAAGGTCTGTGGTTCACACAAGCTTAAGACTTTCACATATTGTTCTACAACATAAAATACATCAGTAAATACACCACTTGTTAACTTTGAAGCTTTTATGTGACTTAAAAACAGATGGTTGCTAACAACTGGCTAAATGAGACTACAGAACAACATCATGCCGATCATGAATTTACAGTCTTTTTGAGGTGGTAACACTGGGTTATGCAACTGTAGCATAGTTTGTTTATAGCCCAACATTAGCTTTTTACTTCTGGCAATTGCATTTAGGCTTCAATAATCATGAAAGATTATCTTGCTGAAAAAAAAAAAACATGGAAGTATCATAAACATTTGTTGGCCTCAGAGTTTATTTTTCAGCAATAATCCAAAAAAAGCATCATCCCTAGGGCACTCTTGTAAAGTGCGAATTATGACTTGTTTAGGACTCGAAAATCAAAGTTAAGGACTAAGGACTAAAGTTAAGGCCTAAGGACTTGACTGGAGACGTATAAATCTTGATTCGGTGCTTGTCTTGTTAGTTGTCAGTCTTAATTTGGAACTTGACTTGAGACCTGGAAGTCTTGACTCTGGACTCCTCAGTCTTGACTTGGGACTTGTCAGTCTTGACTTGGAACTTGACGCGGGACTCCTCAGTCTTGCCTTGGGACTTGTCAGTCTTGACTCAGGACTTGACTCGGGACTCCTCAGTCTTGAGTTGAGACTTGCCTGTCTTGACTTTGAACTTGACAGGGTACTTGCCTGTCTTAAATTGGAACTTGACTTGTGACTTGTCAGCCTTGACTCAGGACTCCTCAATCTGGACTTGAGACTTGTCAGTGTCAACTTGAAACTTGACTCTGGACTTGTTAGTCTTGATTTGGAACTTGCCTTGGAAGTTGTCAGTCTTGACTTGAGACTTGACTCAGGATGTCTCAGTCTTGACTTGAGACTTGTCAGTCTTGACTTGGTACTTACCTGTCTTAACTTGGAACTTGACTTTGGACTTGTCAGTCTTGATTTGGAACTTGTTATTCTTGATTTGGAACTTGCCTTGGGGACTGTCAGTCTTGGCTTGGGACTTGTCAGTCTTTACTTGGAACTTGACTTGAGACTTGGAAGTCTTGACTGGGGACTCCTCAGTTTTGACTTGAAATTTGTCAGTGTTGACTTAAAACTTGACTTAGTACTTGCCTGTCTTAACTTGGAAGTCTTGGCTTGTGATTTGTCAGCCTTGACTCAGGACTCCTCAATTTGGACTTGAGACTTGTCAGTGTCGACTTGAAACTTGACTCAGTACTTGCCTGTCTTGAGTTTGGGCATGTCAGTCTTGACTTGGGACTTGGGACTTGTCAGTCTTGACTTGAGACTTGTCAGTCTTGACTTGGTACTTACCTGTCTCAATTTGGAACTTGACTTTGGACTTGTCAGTCTTGATTTGGAACTTGCCTTGTGGACTGTTAGTCTTGACTCAGGACTTGTCAGTCTTGACTTGGGACTTGACTTGAGAATTGCCTGTCTTTACTTTGGACTTTTTAGTATTGACTTAGAACTTGCCTTGCGACTTGGAAGTCTTGACTGGGGACCCCTTAGTCTTGACTCGAGATTTGTCAGTGTTGACTTAGAACTTGACTTGGTACCTGCCTGTCTTAACTTGGAACTTGACTTGTGACTTGTCAGTCTTGACTCGGGACTCCTCCATCTGGAATTGAGACTTGTCAGTGTTGCCTTGAAACTTGACACAGTACTTGCCTGTCTTGACTTTGGAACTTGCCTTGGAAGTTGTCCATCTTGACTTGGGACTCCTCAGTCTTGACTTGAGACTGTCGTAACTTGAAACTTGGGTGTAAAGAGCTGATACTAACTTGAGACTTGCAAAAGAATGACTCAGTCCCACCTCTGGCTTCTCATGTTTGTAGACATGACAACACGCTCACCATGTGTTGGATACACAGGTACAGTACTGTATTAATTATCATTCAGTGTTTCACATGTCTCCTGTAGGTCCTCTCAGATGCCACAGTCCAGGGTCTGAATGCCCAGCAGGGAGATGCTTTATTTAAGTTTCAGATAATGACATCATCCTTTCCAACAGAGGTGATAATAATGTCAGTCAGTACAGAGTTGTTGAGTTAACAAGCGGAGGTTTCCTGTTAATCCCAGTGACCGACCAATAATTCCTGACTGAGAGGTGGGCGGAGTCACAATGCCAGATATCAGAGTGGTTAGAAACAGATAGGACATCTCACTACATCCTGATTTCAAGGTACCAGTGATGGACCAACACCAACATGACATTTAAGATTTTCCTGAATATAGCTATTGACATTCAGGGTTATATGTTGCATTTTTGTAATGTAAAGGATTTGAGGATAATTTTATTAAAAATCAAAGTAGATATTGACGAAATCAGAATGTGACTGTGGTTTTACACTCGCTGTGTTAGTGACGGTACTAAAAGGAAGTGTTAACTACATGAAAGAAGTCACATAGGGATGTGAAAATTACTGTTGGGATCACACATGCAGCATTCAAGAGACAGGCAGCAGCTGGGTGTCAGTCATCTTGCTAGACAAGGAGGGGGGCGACTGTCAGAGTGATTCATCTTCTTACTAGAGGATCTTTGGTGCACAAGTCCCCTTGTAAAAGCAACTGCTGTTAGGGGCCACTCTGATTTCCTACTGTTCTACAGGAGGTGTTATTTTCTGTTTATCACTGGACTATTTTTATTTCCAAATCTAACAGCATCCTTATTGTTCCTGTCTCATAGGTGCAACAATGTTTGAGGAGTAAGTTCTGTCATCACACAGCTTTAAAGTATTTTAACAGTATTTTTGTCATAAGTAGTCTATTTTTCAGCGTTTAATTGGCCTGTGGAGCATCTTTGTCTCACACTGATAACACTGTCTTTTGTCTGCTTGTTCTGATTTCTCTGATCCAACCAATTCCACATGGCCATCACAGTGATGTAAGTTACAGCATGCATGTCTTACCATGCCATCTCATTTTGTTATGAGGGAAACAGTTGGACTTTGATGTTTAATGTAGTTTAATCAGTTTTTTCCTTTTTCCTCAGTATGCGGCAGCCCCCATGGCCCCCAAGGCAGAGGCAAAGGTAGTAATACTGTCGTTAAGAGTGTGCATGTTTGAATGACTGAATCTTTTCTCTCAGCCTAACAGCTTCCCTGGAAGAAAACAATAGATCAAATGGGACATTGCACGATAAGATGAATTAAAAACACAAGCTGTGTATCATCATGTTAACTATAATGTGTACATATTATGTTAACACTATTTCCTGAAGAAACAATGATAGTAACTATTAAACTTTGACCTTCTCATTAATGATTTCAGCCCTTAAAGGTGTTTGTCACTCAGTTTTAATTGTTGATGCTTTGCTTTTTTGATCATAGCATAAATTCCTACTGTAAATATCAAGTAAGCTTAAGTCTGTAGTGCTGTTTTTATCAGGATCATAAGGGCAAATGTATTTATGCATTTGCAGTGTAAGGGGACATTTTTAATTACATAACACAGTGGCATTTAGACAAGAAAAAATAACTCTTCACAGATAATAAACCGCTGCTGTCTAGTGAGATGCCAAGGTACATAGTAAGTCACATTGTCAAGTCACATATATGACTGAGCAGCCTTTTTAAAAAGACGTACCAGTAATTGTACCAAACTAGGAACTTATTTTTACTATTGCATGTAAGAAATTAACAATTTATCTGACAAAATTTATATATAAATTGCATGGTTAGCTCAAAGCTAAGGTATAATGTGTCATATTTTGTATTGTTTTCAGCCCAAATGCAAGATTTCAGCCTCCCGCAAGCTCTCATTGAAGGTAAACAACACGTATTAACTCATTACCTTACAAACTTTACAACATTCTATTATATGTTTTTTCACATAACATGCCAAAATGTCACATACTTTGACTCGTCCAGATCCTCTTGCTGACTCGTGCCACAGAAGAGCTGGAGGCAGAGAAGGCTGCAAGAGAGGAGGAGAAGGTCCGCTACCTAGGAGAGAAGCTTCCACCGCTGCAGCTCGTTGGTTTAAGCATGGAGGACCTGCATGTGAGACGGGTTATGGCCTTAAGACTAATCATACAAGACTGATGGTGTAAAAACAATATTCATGTGACCAACAGTATGTGTATTTGTTTGCTGTTGTTTTGTAGAAACTCTGTAAGCAGATTCATGAAAAGATCGATGTAGTGGATGAGGAGCGCTACGACTGTGAGGCCAAAGTCATCAAGAACAACAGAGATGTAAGTCATGTGCTATAAAACAGCAGATTTACATGAAAAACCTTAAATAAATACATCAAGACAAATAGTTCTTTGCTAACAAGAAGTCACCAGCTAAGCTTTTTAAAAAATCTCTAGATCCACGAATTGAATCTAAAAGTGCAGGACCTCGGAGGGAAGTTTAAGAAGCCTGCTCTCAGGAAGGTGAGAGTGTCAGCAGACGAGATGCTTAAAGCTCTCTTTGGATCCAAAAACAAGGGCTCCATGGACCTGAGGGCAAACCTCAAGTCTGTAAAGAAAGAAGACATCAAACAAGAGAAGGTACGGCTACTCGAGCAGACAGATGCAAAATCTTTAGAGGTAAAACAGAAAAAAACTGATGTTCTGTGTGTGTGTTTTGTGACACATTAGGAGCTGAACTTGGAGGTGGGTGACTGGCGTAAGAACGTTGAGGCCATGTCTGGTATGGAGGGCAGGAAGAAGATGTTTGATGCGTGATGATAGAGAGTAAGAATCAAATGGAAATTGATATGATAAATTAAAAAATGAATACATAATGTATACTTACATAATGTGTTGGCATTAGTGTAATTATACACATGACTGTCAAGTCACTGTAGTTTTTATTCTGTTCTCAAGTCGACCATTTGTAAAATAGCGTTGTGAATACTCAGTATATTACTGCCTCATGATGCTGTTCTGTAAAAGAATACAATAAATTTGTACATATTGCCTCTCCTTTTTTTCACGTACTCATAAGAACACGTAAAATCAAGGTAGTAATCAATACTCAAATATGTGAAAATGTCACCCCAATATCTTGATAAAAGCAGAAATAAATCTTTTACTGCTAAGCAAAATCATCATTAGAAAAAATAATCCTAATTTTACATATACTCAACACATTGCCATTTCTATTAATACCAGTTCTAGCATTACAGTGAGCTGCAGTTCTGTGTGTGGTTCCTTCCAACCACCTCTTACATGAAAGATTTCATTGGGATAAAAGTTCATGTGGATTCTGTGAGAGCAATATTGAGATGGTTAAACAAATTTTCTGCCAGTGTGAGCCTGTACAGGAATTTTGGCTTGCGTTTCTGAGTTGGCTTCAGTCTAAAGATAAACTGATAAACCCTTTAAAATGTGATGTCGATTAAAGCCGGAGTTATTATAAAGGAGAAACATTTGATTCTGCTGGGCAAACACTTTATTCATAGATGTAAATATCTAAAGGTTAAGCCTCACATCACTTGATGGAGGACTGAACTTAAGCTATTTGCAAAATCTTTTCAAACTATTTTCCCTCCAGCTGACCCCCTCGGCAGATTTGGCCCGCCCCAGTGTTGAGTTCATGGTGACGGCCTTCTACGATAACTAAGTGTAGCCTCTGCTCTTGTACTGCAGCACAGAACATTTCTCCAGCCAGCTGTGTTTAGATATTATAAAGAAGGCTTCAGGTATAGCGATAGACTTGACATTGTCCTTTGACACAGTCATGAAAAGGGTATCGTAGCTGTTTTTCTCCACTTTGCTATGCCATTGACTTACAGTGACAAAGCATATTTTATGTCAGAGCCAGGATATACTTAGCCTTTCCTCTCTGACTGGAATGAATTCCTCTCCGATAATAAACAGTAAACACCTTCAACGCACGCTCATAGCCGTCCTTGGACTGACATCAAAGTGTGTCAGTAAGATGATGGAGGGGTGACAAGATGGAGTCGGCAGCCTCTGAGGAATTTATTGGTGCTCATGAGCATCTGTGAAAATACAGCATGTGCCTGTGTGGATGCCAGTGTACAGTCAGACTGTTGTTCCTACTGTGTAGAGCATTTTCATCACCACTGTAAAAGCTCAAAATGGTCCTCGTGCATCACAGACCTACTCGTGTTTCTCTTTAATTGTCCCGTTAAGATAATGTCCTTTGTTCTGCCATTGCCTGTGTGCTGTTGTGACGCCGCTAAATACAAGGTGATACCTGTGTTTGCTAAAGGTGTGACCCTACCACACATCTCTCACTACCACACCTTTCTTAATCTGCACAGACCTTCAGCTAATACCACAAGTGAAGACAAAACATGTCAAGCTTTGTATCAGCTGTGAATGCCACAGTTCAAAGCTGAATAAAAAGCCATGAAAAGCTGCTCAAATTTGGTGGTTAAAATACAAGCTGTCTTTTGTGGGGCTGTAGAGCAGATCAGCAGTCGATCTCCAGCTCCTCTAGTCTGCATGTTAACGCATCCTTGGGCAAGATACTTGGATCCTTCCTTCTTCCAAGTCTGATCCTACAGATGCTGGTAAAGACACCTTACGAGGGGCGCCCAGTAGCTCAGTGGGTAGAGCGGGTGTCCCGTTTACAAAGGCTATGTCCTTACCGCAGCAGCTGTGGGTTTGATTCCAGCTCCTGGCCCTTTGCTGCATGCCATCCCCTCTGTCTCACCCTATCATGCTTGAACATTTGAACCTTTCAAATAAAGGAAAAAACCCCAAAAAAATCATCTAAAAAAAAAAAGACTCCTTCCAAGCATTCGCCTTTAATTTAATTGTGGGTATTTCATGCCTGTTGAGGAGACACACATACATTCTTGGAAGTTCTCTGAAGGAAAGACTCGGACCTAGTTAGAATTCTAAGGATCACTTGCATCGCAGTAGTCCTCCAGTGGGATTCGATGACATAGCCTCTTTGAAATTCAGCCATTTAAGAATCCTTCTTTGACTTGGAGAGGCACCAACGGAGCCCCAAATTGCTCCCAATGGATGTACCATCGTTGTGTGAGTGAATGCCAATGTTTAAGTTGAGAAGCATGTGGCACCTTGTATGGTAACCTTGGCAACCAGTGTGCGAATGGGTGAATGTGACATGTAGTATTGAAGCGCTTTGAGTGGTCGGATGACGAGAAAGGTGGCATACAAGTACAGCTCAAGTACAACCAGAGCGGGTCATTAAAACTGGTATAAACACTGAATAAAGCAGTTTTATGTAAAAAAAAAAAAAAAAAAAAAAAAAACCTGTGTTTTTCCTCTACTGTTTGTAGTGGAGGGGAAGCCTACTATGGTGGCCGATACATGAACGTGAATGGCCCTATCTAGAGCCAGTGTTTGGCTTGTCCTTTCTGGGCTACTGTAGAAACATGGTGGTGCAACATGGACCTGCTCACCATGTACATATATATATCATTCTAAGGCAGGGGTAGGGAACCAGCGGCTCAGGAGCCATCAGGGCTCTTTATCATCTTATCGTCTTTATCAGTGTGCGGACAGATTTGTTTGCTTTCACCGCCAACGCTACAATGTTCAAATAATCATGAATAGCCCACTGGAGAGGAGCTACCTTGTGGTAAAAGATGAATGCTGGTTGGGAGCCATAAGTAATGTTGACAGGCTAATTTAGATACCTTCATTATAAGGCTTAAATATGCTTTGCAGCTCCATACAGATATTTTTTTCTTCCTTCTTTTGACCAAAAATGGCTCTTTTAATAGTGAGACAAACACAACAATTCTTATTTTCAGGTGATTATACACTGAAGAAAATATAATTATTATATCATATTTAATTTCTGCCAATATATCCCACTGGATATAAAGTTAATAGCCAGAACACCTCAGTTTTTTAGTATAAGTAGCACATGATGACTATTAAAAAGTACACATAATGTCATGAAAATAAAGAGAAGAGAAGTTTATTCCTCAGATTTGTCAAGGCAGTGAAAAATAGTGAGAAAAAAAAAACACGTCCCTGAGAGAAGAGACTCATACAGAACTGTACAGTAAGGCAGAGGTTAAGTCCCAGCACATGAGGTATATCTAAAAACATCAAAGTAAGAGATGAAGGAGTAGTAAAAGAGGAAAGCATCAAACACTTTGACCAAACTACAAACCACATTTCAAAAGCTTCACTGCTTTGGGTCTTAGCAGCATTACAAACCAAAACCACCAGCAAAGGCTGGCATCAGCCCAGAACTGTGTTGTGATTTCACTGTCCTAAATAACAAATGAAGCAGTTCAACGTGTATCAAATCAAAAAGAATAAGAAAGGTACAAGTTTGTTAAAATGGAATGTGACCAATCAGAAAAAAATGCTGCCATTAGTTTCTTAAATAACAATAAAACAATATGATAAATACACAAGATCATTTCTCATCCACTGTATTTCCTATTTGAATCTACCGTGGTGACAGTGAAAACAATATTTCCCAACATTAGAACGGGTTGCCTCAAAGACTGAGCCAAAAAACATTGATTTTGAGGTTCAGTCAAACAATTATTATTTGAAAGACAACTATTAAATTCAGCAGGTAGATCAATAAAATAACACAAGCTGTCTGCACAGACAGAAATTACAGCAAAACTACAGTAAAAATGGCCCTTAATGCTAAACTCATAGACATTTTCAAGAGCCTGACATCATGTCATAAAACAAATCCTGTTTTTCTTTTACTTTTCTGTAGAATACAGTCAGCTTGAACTGATATCTTTGGTAAGTGTCACTGTATGGAGAACAGACAGAAAATGTCACATTGATGCTTTGTTCCAGTTTTCTGATATTTCATTAATGATTCATACACCAGAAATGTCGGTGGGGCATTGGACAACACAAACATACCTGTCTTAATATAACTGACAATCCTCCAACAAAACTAAACAACACAGCCATGGAAATCTGACAATTATTTTTTCCAGTTCAAGGCTTTTCCAGTTGTTGTAAAAACAGCGTTGTGTGGTCCCAGTACCTGAATAACAGTCACAACAGAAGGCACATTTAATATTTACAGTTTTTTTCTGAATACTCTCACACTATCAGTGGTTCTTGAAGCACTATCTCTGAAACTATTAACACTTGTAGCCAGTGCATTCACCAAGTGGGCCAAACTGAAAACATGTTCACTGCTTCCATTTATTACGCTATTTTATCAATCGCCTTTCCACTCTGAAAACTGGAGCTGCTACTATTAGTCGATTAATTGATGAGTTTATTGAAAGAAAGTAAACGCCCACTATTTTGATAAGCGATTAATCGTTTCAGGCATTTGTCAAGCAAAACTATACTACTAGAATATTATATTCAACTGCTTTTTCAGTCCACTACATACATTTTGCTGCAAAAAAAAAGACTGAAGTGAGATGAACAGACTGAAAACTCTATCTTATTACATAAATTGGATGGTGACAAAGTTTTCCTTTAGGGATATAAATTGCACTGAAAAAACACGATAAATCGCAATATATTTTTCTATAATATCGTATCGTGGATACTCTGGTGATTCTCACCCCTAGTGAGTAAAGAGTCTTTGGGTTTTGGACTGTTGGTTGGACAAAAGAAGCAAAATGAAGACATCGATTTGGTTTCTAGGAAATTATGATGAGCATTATTCAGTTTTTTTTTACACTTTACAGAGTAAAGTATTGAGTAATTGTGAAAATAATGGCAGATTAGTCGCTAATGAAAATAATAGTTAGTTGCAGCTCTATTGAAAACACTCACAAATGAGTTCTCATACAAATTGGATCTTGAGCTTTACAGCTCGGCCACAGGTAAACAGTTGGATAACAACAGAGCCTAATATTGAAAAGAGATGTGGATAAAGTCTTATGGTTAGACCCACAAAGCAGATTAAGCCTATTTTTTTCTGTTCTCTTTAATTTTTTTACAGCAACAGTAATGTTTTTGTTTTCTTCTGTTGCACTTAAGTTGTTTGAGGAGTGTTAGAGCAGTGGCTCCCAAATGATCCATCCACGGGGTCCAGATTTCTTCTTAGACATTAGTTCAATTAATAATACAGTTTAAAACATTTAGCGTCATACTTGCATTTGGCCATGTTGTTGAGCTAGTTTGCTGTCTCTATAAAGTAGCTGTCCATTAGTCACTCACTCTACATCAGGAAACGACACTTCAAAATAAAAGCTCTGTGCCAGAAATTCACTGTACTTAAAAATAAAGTGTATTTTTACAAACTTGTTTGCGAGTTGCTTGTGGTGCATTCAGATTGGATCCACGACCCACTTGTGGACCGTGACCCACCAGTTGGGAACCACTGTGTTAAAGGAGTGTTAATGCAAAAGGGCAAAGTGAGCTCCGAGGTATGACATCATGTGATATTTATGTAGTATGTATGCAGTCTCAAGCTGGCATATTCAGTCTGATTTAACGGAGACACACATATCGAGACTTGCACTGATGATGACTTTATGCTGATGACTTTGTACCTTACATTTATAATCATTATTTGTGTCTAGTCATTTTATTAACTTTTGTTGTTACAATACAGAATTGTCTGACTTTATGATTCATGTATTCATTGCTGCTTGTTGTTTTTTAACTGTGACTTGTAAGGTGTCCTTGAGTGCTCTAAAAGGCGCCTATAAATAACACAATTATTTTTGGAATTTAAAGATCAAACGTAAAGGCAGGGTATTTGAAATTTAAGGGCAAACAACATCATAATTCTTAAAGTCACGAGGCGATATAAAGGACTAGACAGAAACCAGAGGATCTGCGACCTCTGTGATGACAATCGTGTGTGAGATGAGTATCATAACGAACTATAGAGAGAGGTATTTGCCAGAGTATCATTTAAACCGCCAACTGATGTTTAAATTAATTTCGTTATTTCAGTCAGATTAGCCAAAAGTTATTTTTAAACTAGGTGCTTTTTTTGAAGAATGTTTGTCCTTTGTTTAAGAAACAATTGTTGCTGACATGTGCCACTGTCCTGTATATTATTGTATGTTATGTTTGTGCTCCACATCATGTGATCTTGAGTCACATCAACAAATAAAATGAAAAGAACATTTTCAGAAAAAAAAAAAAAGTAATCCCTTCCTCATTACTTGTACTGATAGTGTTCAGAACACACATCAAACATTTGGATATCTGTGCGTATGTGTGTTAACTACATGCTCTGACTGTCACACAGGAAAAGCAAAAGCCACAAGTGTTTTTCGTTTATACTTTCAGAGTGAAGTTGTTGCTTCGTGTGGTTATTCAAACGAGAGCGTGAAGAGTTTTGCAGGAATTGTTTGCTTTTGCAAGAGATGTATAATGTTTTACAGCTTCGGAGAAAGGTTTTGAGGTTAGTGTGTAGAGTTTTGCAAAATTAGGCTTAGTTTAAAAGATAGTGCCGAATCAATCAGAGAAAAACTGTAATAGGACATAAAAAAAAACTGGAGGGCACATGACAGGTAAACTGAGGTACACTTTTCTAAAATGTTATTATTTGTTGTCTGTTTCTAGACACATCAAAAAAACAACAACAAACAAAATCCTACAAATATTGATAAAATAAATATGAAGTTTTCTATAATTTATCACAACAAATAAGGCTGTGTTTAGCATATAAACAATCTGCAGTCAAACACATACATATACACAAACAAAACAAACAGTTTCCATTTTCAGTTAAGACTCATGTGCAAGACTTCTGCTCGTTCTGATATCAGAGGACACTTGTGTGTCTAGATCCTCGCAGTGTGCACAGTCATTGTTTAAACGCTTTATCTTTGGATCAGGCCAGTTCCTTACAGCCAGTAGTGCAGATTGTCAAAGTCTTAGTCGGCGACATGGTGCACAGCTGTATCTTCATTTCTAATGTCACACAGTCAATGGCACTCATCCGCCAGTACCCTCGCAGTAGTCATCAGTACATCCAGTGAAATAAACTCTGAGCAGATCAGTAGTACCTCCTTAGCAACGACCCTCATCGCTGACACTGAGTTGCTTTTTTCCCAAAGCTGAAGTGAACGGAGATAGCATCCAATCCTGTGTCACCCTCTCTGTCGGTCAGCAGCTATTACGGTTAGGTAGCAGGAATCACGCTACGGCCTTAAAGTGCTCTGGTTGCCGTGGTTGTAACCGTGGCGACTGTGGTCATGGTGCAGCAGGCAGGCCGACAAGGTCATCTGTGGCTGGGCAACACCTGCCGGTTCCACATGCCACGTTTGGAGTGATAGTGGTGGAAGAAGTTCCTCAAGTAGATCCTCTCCACTTCCAGTCCTGCCTGAAGGATCCTGGAGCAGACAGCAAAGGAGAGTTTGCTCACTTACAGTTAATTTAGGAGTGGCCACAAACTTTTTAAGCCAAACTTTATAAGGAGTACTTTCAATCAAAACAGTTGTGAATTGTTTTAATATTGCTGTGTGGACTCGCAGATGAATACTGCACACTGTTTGCAAATGATAGATACTGCATATCATAGTGAAATTTGTTACAAATTGTAAAGCCCTTACTTATCACTGTACGCTTTATTCCAGGGCTGACTGACCTTCCTTGACCTTTCATAGGCTCAGTCGCCCGTATTTGTTCATTTATAAACCCATACTGGTTAAACTCCCTTCGAGATGTGATTGTTGCTACAGTCTGAGATGTCAAGATTTAGTTTTGTCATCTGTTTCGAGTGCACGGACTGAGCTGGGAAAGAAAGCTTTTATGTGCTCTGCTCCTCTCACTTGGAATAACCTTCAAAAGATTTGGTCTTGCCATTGTGCGCAGGTGCTCTAATATTTCTACATGTTACTGTGTATCTTTTCTGATTTTATTGTGTGGTCGTTTGGCTGTAAGTTTTTGTGTGCTGCTGTCTTGGCCAGGTCTCCCTTGTAAAGAGATTGTTGATCTCAACAGGACTTACCTGGTTAAATATGGGTTAGATAAAAAAAAAAAAGAATGAAATAATGTGACCTAAAACAATTAAGACCCATTGAATCTGAATTAAAAAACTTAATTTAAGACATTTTAAGTCTTTTAAGGCCCTGCAGACACCCTGTAATCATGAGGTTTAAATATTTTAAATATTAGTTTGAAAATGGTGAAGCAGCAAGTCTTAACTTTGGGAGTAGTGTGTTGCTTGTTAAAAAGCATCTGTCACACATATTCTGTGTAACCTCACTGTACTGTAGAGGAAAAGACAATAAATCTTGGCATCATTCGCCGGCCCTTAAGGCTCCCACTTTGAATCCACTGCTTTAGGGACGTGAAAAACAACCGACTGTCACACTGTTATGCAACACCTGTCTGTCATGTTCGATGCCTTCCAGCAGTTATTCTGTAATGTCTCTATCTGCTACAGTTGGGGTTTACCCACTCTTCTCAGAGTTATTTCAAACAACTCTATTAAGAACATGCATGAACTTGTCACAATTGGCGCATGCAAGTGGAGAGATTGCCGCTGACAGTGACAGCAACATAGAGAGTAGTAACGGCTGTTTAAAATGCTTTTTAAACTTCTTTTCTGTTAAAGTTAAATGAAAACAAAAAATGCAAATATAGAAAATAGACTACAAACAAGTGAGATTAAGAAAGTGAGGACGAACCTGTCGAGGAGCTCCCAGTCTTCTCCTCCCCAGCGCTCTTTGAATTCCTTGGTGTTCATTCCTCCCACTGCGTCCAGGTCTGACTTATAGATCCCCAGCAGACCAAAGCCATTGACCTCCCAGTAACCTGCAGCACAGATGGTATAGCCACATTTTTAATATTATATTTAAATATTAAGTCCACACGTCTCCTGAAAATGCGAAATATACTTAATTATAGTGATTTTCCACGACCACCATCTTTGCTTCAATATCATATCACATATCAAAGTGAGAAAACACTATTTTTATTGATCTCCATCTGCTCCTTGTTACAGCCTAACATTACTAGATGCCACGATTCACTAAAACAGGTATTTGTCTGAGAGTGTGTGGCTGTTGGCAATAAGCCTTTAATTACACATCTTAATGCAAGAACGAAGACGTGAGCTCAGAGGTTTCTGTGTAGATAAAATCCTTGCTTGTCTGAAGACTGACTCCTTAAGACTGAAAAGGCTTCCTGAAACAGGTCAGTAGTACCACAAAGAAAAAGGAGGGGAGCCCTGGTGCAGAAAAGTGAGGAAATGTGCATAAATTGGCATGTACAGACAAGAGGAACACAAAAGGCTTGAAATGGTTAAACCAAACCAACCAATGTTTTTCTGTGTGAGACTAAATGCCAGCACAGTCTTTCCTGTCGTGTCTCTGCTCTCTACCTTTGTGGTACTTTAAACAGGATTCCTACACTCACTTGGACTACTATTAAAATAATTTCTTAAAGGTTAAACATCTTCTTAGTCAAGTTCAAGAACTTGAAGTTGGGATATTTTGAAGTAAAGTATGACATTGTTATAAGATAGACAAGACAAGTGCCTATATTTGTTCACCTGATCTTTCCAAAATAAGCATTCTGTAACACCATTCATTTCTAAATTACTGCTATATGGACACTCCATTAAAAGCAGGGCTCTACACTTAAATTGAATGCTTTTAAGATAATTTTAAACCAAATTTAAGACAGATGTCTGGAAAGAAAATCTTTGTCATCTTTTATTCAAGCACTGCAGTTAAGTATAAAGCTAAGTAGTATTTATATGCAGTTGAATATGGTTATTCAAGTGAGTTTAAGCTACCATTTGCCAATGGATGACTGAAGTGTAAAGTAAAAAGACAGTGGTAGGTTTATAGATTTGTACCATCAGAAACTTTGTGCAGAAGAGCTTGACTCATTTAGACAAAACAAATTAAAGATGGATGAATGAAATTAGATAAAATATTTGAGGTAATTAAGAACTCACAAATTCAGGCCTAAATGCTGTAAAATTGAATGTAAGAATATTGTAAAATGTCAGACACTCTGTAAAAGACTTGTGATAAGTAAGCGTAGCATTATATTTTGGTTAAAGGCAGTATTTAAAAGAGGTTTTCATTTTTTATTTACAAATTTCCAACCCCGAAAAGGAACCACGGTCACACGAAATTAAAACTAAAGATGGGTGTATCTGTGTCTACCTCTGGCGTCTAATGGTGTAGCCCCGCAGTCCAGTCTCAGGACTATTGGAGCGAAGGCCATGTATCCTTCCACACAGTGCTTCCTGATGGTGTCGATGATGGAGGGAGGGAAGTGGATGTGGAGGTCACAAAGAAACACAATGCTGTGGTCATCCTGAGGGGGAACGAGGAGGGAAAGATATGAAAAGAAATGTATTAGAGCTACTATTGACACATCTATTCCTTCATCTGAAAGCTTTGTGATGTTGCAATACTCACATTTATGAGGTTGATGCCTGCCTGCAGTCCAGCAGAGCGCTCAAAGTTTCCGCTCAGCTTCACATACTGGTACCTGATAAATTCCACAGGCATTATTTGTAGTGCATACATATCTTGTGTGATGAGCTTAAGAAAGTTCAGATTAAGTGTTAAAGCGAAGCAAATACCCACACACACCTGAGGAGTGAGGATTTCTTTAGAGCCTTCCTCACATCCATGTCAGTGCTGTTGTAGTCAGCGATGATGAGGTTGAAGTTGGCATCTCCGGTTGCTCTGAACAGCTGTTCCATATCTGTAATCAGCTGCTGCACCCACCGAGCCTGGTTTTTCACTGAGCATCGTACAGACAAATGAACAGTCATTTAAACAGAAAAGAGAGCGGAAAACATTACACTGATTGAATGCTCGCCACTCCCCGAAAATGCACTGAGTAGAAGTGACACTATCACTTTATGTGTTCATCAATTATTGTCATATATTACATCTGATGTTGACAAAATGTAGACACTCATGCTGTTTTCAATTTTCTTTGGGTGGGGTGCACATTTTTTCTCAAAGCAATTTAAAAAAACAACCACACAGTAAAGGATTATAAACAGCGAACATGTATCCTTTAACAGAGAAAAGAAACTATGGGAAATTTAATCTTGAATCAGTAGTTCAACGTTACATTGTTTGACTCTTAAAATCGTGTGAAAAGGACAATTTTAACGTGGATACATCAATATTTCATTACAAGTAAATAAAGACCTCTGTGTACTTTTATTTGAGCATCAGTGTCAGATTCCCATTATCACTGTGTTACACTGAATTCAACATTTGTGAAATCAGCTGATGTATTGTCCAGGGTGCAAACCAATTGGCCTTCTTTTTTGACTTTTCACTTTGAAGATCTTGTCCCAGGAGGGCTGTCTTTGTTCCTGCACATTTCAGAGACTGGCTGCAATGGATCCCTCCCAAAAAGTGTTTTTTCAAAAAGGTCCACTGAGATCTGAGTCTTTATACAGCTTTGAATCTGATACTGATGCTACATAATGGAGGCCTTTCTCTCTTTGAGTCATGAAATATTGACAAACACTCTGTGGTTGCGACATGCCTATTGATGTCTGTATCACACCTTCTATAGGAGATCTAGTCCAAGAAGTAAATGCAGACATATTGAGGTAATTTGTCATAAATTATGGTGTCACACGTCTGAACTTTTACACTTTACTTTAACTCAAGCAAAAGTCAAAACAGAAGCAAACACAAAAAAGAAGCACAGCAAAAGACAAAGACACACAAGGAGCTGGTGATTGCAACAGCTGTAATCAGTATGGTTAAAGGAGGGTGTACCAGGTACTATGAAGTGGACGGTGGCGACAGGATTCCAGCGGAAGCCCACCGGGTTACACATCACCAGCTGAGGTTTCGGTTGTTGGAAATTGAAGTCCATGCTGCGTTGCCTGCTGTAGCGAATCAGAGTGTAGATGTAGTGCGACAGACGCAGCAGCTGGCCATCAACATCTTTCAGTTCCAGCTCCAGAAGGTAGCGGCTGCCTTTGATCCCGTCCACACGCTTCACCACGTTAACCACGCGCACCAATGTGAACCGCCTGCAAGGACAGAAAGAACAAACAAAAAAAAAACACAGTAAAATATGCTTCTCACAGTGATGCAATCTATGCAGATGATGGTACTCACTACTTAATTATAGAGAAGATGTGGCGTACCCATTTAAACTTATAGCATTAATGGATGTTTTCACCTAGATGTCTTTCCTTGACTGACATGTCAGCATTCATTTTATTAGTTCCAAATTAAGCAGTGCCGAGATAAATTTGACCGGCAGCAAAACGATAAACAGAAAAGAAGTTAAAGAAAGACATGAAGTATTTCTACTGCACAAAATACACTCACCAGTCACTTTATAAGGTACACCAGTTCAACTGCTCATCAATGCAAACAGCTAATCAGCCAATCAAATGGTTGTTACTCAATGCATTTAGCATGTAGACATGGATGACCTGCTGAAGTTCAAACTGAGCATCAGAATGGGGAAGAAATGTGATTTAAGTGACTTTGAACATGGCATGGTTGTTGGTGCCAGATGGGCTGAAACTGCTGATCTACTGGGATTATCATGCACAACCATCTCTGGGGTTTACAGAGGATGGTCCGACAAAGAGAAAATATACAGTGAGCTGCTGTTCTCTGGGTGAAAATGCCTTGTTGATGCCAGAGGTCAGAGGAGAATGGCCAGACTGGTTCAAGATGATAGAAAGGCAACAGTAACTCAAATAACCACTTGTTACAACCAAGGTATGCAGAAGACCATCTCTGAACCAACAACATGTTGAACTTTTAAGCAGATGGGCTACAGTAGCACAAGACCACACTGGGTGCCACTCCTGTCAGCAAGAACAGGAAACTGAGGCTACAATTCACACAGGCTCACCAAAACTGGACAAAAGAGGATTGGAAAAATGTTGCCTGGTCTCAATTTTTGCTGCGACATTCAGATGGTAGGGTCAGAATTTGGCATAAACTACATGAAAGCATGAATCCATCCTGCCTTGTATCAACAGTTCAGGCTGCTGGTGGTGGTGTAATGGTGTGGGGGATATTTTCTTGGCACACTTTGGGCCCCTTAGTACCAACTGAGCATCGCTTAAACACCACATCCATCCATCCGTCATCCCTTTATGTCCACAGTGTCGCCATCTTCTGATGGCTACTTCAGCAGAATAACGCGCAATGTCATAAAGCTCAAATCATCTCAAATTGGTTTCTTGAACATGACAATGATTTCACTGTAGGGGCAGTTCTTAAGGCAAAAGGGGTCCAACCTGGTACTAGCAAGGCATACCTAATAAAGTGGCCGGTGAGTGTTCATTTTTCAAGGATTTTTGCCGATCTTAATGTCTTTTCTATTGAAATATATTACATATATCTTGCAGAAGTTAGGGAACAGAGATTATGTTAGATTTTTTACCCATTTAAGATCTCTCATTAAACTCATCAAAATGAGGCTGATTCTTGCCATAAAAGCATCTCAGGATTTGTGCAGTACACAGTCATGGGTTCATACACAAATATAAACATGTACTCCCTGTCGAATAAACTTGTAAATAAAAAAAAAAAAACTGGACTCACCCGTGATGCTTTTCGTTGAGTTGGTCCATGAAAGCCCTGACCATGGGCAGAGCGTCACTGGAGCTGAGAAGCAGGTTGCCTGAGACGTTGCAGCGCAGGTCAATCGCATCTGATCGCTGTGCCTGAAGGTCCAGCTGGCTGACCTGGAAGGTCTGGCTCCAGTTGACCTCAGTGTCAAACACCGGTGCAGGGGTAAGGTCCTCATCATCGGCACCTTCGAAGTCGTCCCCTGGTCCCCACACATTGTCTCTCTCACCCTCCCAGGTGTCTCTCTGCCTCATAGCCCTGTTGTGAACCTCGTCTTCCTCCCCCCCTTGGTTCACCTCTCCGTCCGTGTCCCACTGCCTTTTGTGTATTTTGCCTTTAGTGATCATCCTTGCTCTGTGGATGCTATTTTCCAGATCTTGTAGGGGCATTTTCATCTCTGTGTCTTTTTCCCTGAGGCGTTTTCTGGTAACTGCGTCCCGCTGATTTAGCTTTAATGCAGGGCGCGCCGGGACGCCTGGATGGATGTCTGTGTCTCTGATTTCAAACCTCTGCTGCTTGGCCTCTGTGGGTTTTTCAAATACAGGAGTGACCCTCTCTAAGGGTTGAACCTTTGAGTCTTTGAGTCTCTTGATTTGGGTATTATTCATCTTACGGGACGCCTGGATGTGATGCTGTTTAGAATTGAGCTGCTCTGACACGACCACAGGTCTTTCCAGTGCTTTAAACTGCTCTCTGTCCACTGGTATCACTGGGTTCGTCTGTCCTGGTCTCACAGCGGTCTGTACTGATTTGAGCTTTTTTCTCTTTGTTGTTCTTAACTTTCCTTTTGGTTTCATTGGTTTCACATGTCCTGCTATTATGACAGGGCTCTCTAGCTTTACTGCTGTCCGGTTCTGTTGCAGGTGATGTTTTGGGGCTTGTGTTGACTGAAGAGCCTCAGCTGGTTTCTGTGGCTCACGCTTTGGGACACTGTCTTTCCCCTGCCTCCTCTGCAACTCATCTACGTGCAGTCTTGTTTCAGAGATGTTCTTCTGCGTGTTGTTAGTTTCTTGCACGAAGAAGAGTTTGCGCCTGCGTCTCTGAACATAATCATCATAATCATCACCATAGTCTGGAAAAAGCCCGTTATTCACCCGGTCCTGCCTGGCTGCCTTTTCTCTTCGATAGGCTCCATTGTCATACTCTTCCTCCTCTTGCACTGATTTCCTCCTCTGGAACCCAAAATCTAACACAAAAGGAGAGTGTTATGAACAGATAATACAGTTTGCTATTTTTTTAAGAAAAGGGAAGTGCAAAATACCTCTGCCTGTGTTTTCTGTTTCCCACGTATCAGGACGGTCTAATCTCATGTATCTAGAGAAACCGAACCTGAAGACAAGAGGACATAACACATAATGATGCAAAGCTTTAGAAGGATTCAACTGGTTTTATGTTATGTTAAGATCACAAATAAGTTTTTCGATGGGACTTCCTTTTTCTCTGTCAAAAAACCCAAAATAAAACACATTCATCTCCTGCTGTGAAAAAGATCTCATTGCACTGAACAGTACAGCACCCTCTGTTGGAGATGCGGTAATCCTACTTCTAATTGTTCTCTGTCAGCCTGTATTCAGTCATTCATTATCCGTAACTGCTTATCCTTTCTAGGGTTGCAGGGGTGCTGGAGCCTACCCCAACTGACACTGGGCGAGAGGCAGGGTACACCCTGAACAGGCTGCCACACTATCACAAGGCTGACACATAAAGACCTCACTTTCACACCTATGAACAATTTAGATTCACATATTAACCTAACATGCATGTCTTTGGACTGTGGGGGAACGTTCATCTGTATGCATTTCCATTTATTATAGATCGTCACAGTAAGTATTACTGCATATGGATCTATAGTGTATTCATCGTGTTCATCACCAGTGTCTTACATCTTCATGTAGTAAGGGCTTTCTGGGTAGAAGCAGCTGTTCTCCATCTCCATGTGTGTGAGTCGAGTGTAGTCATTGGGGTAGATGTAGGACATGTGGACCTGGAGAGATGAAGTGAAATGATGTTAAAGCTACAAGAGCTGGAATTCAGACAGCTGGTAATCAATGGTCCCTATTGCTTACAGCCACACAAAAAGACTTTATTTGCCCAAGACACAAAATTTGTAATTTTAAAACTATCCACAGCTTTCTACATAACACCTGGACATGCCCGAAAGTTAGAACAATGGTGGGAGACAATAGAAAATACACTCAAACATGGTACATGACGGCAGCGAAGAAATGTATCTTGTCTAAATGGACCACTGATGACCCCCCCCAGCCACTCACAGTGGGCAAACTAATTCAACTATTGTATGCCCTTAGAAAAGCCTACATATAGTATAGGAGTAAAAACATGGCAAGCCTGGAATGACTTCCTGGAAATGTGATTGGGTAAACACGTACTGGACAACCATTAATTACATGTCACTTGTGAATTTGAATGTATGCGTTTGTATATGCTGTATGCATGTGTGCATCTCTGTGCATGTGTGTGTGTGTGTGATGTGACATAGATGCACGTGCTGGTGGATTTGCATTTTCTTGCGAGCTGTGATTACCAGCTTAGTCTCTGGCCAGTGCTTATTTGTATATGTAAATTAGTAGAACTATGTAACTGTATGGAATATGTGAAATACAGACCATGGGGTATGTGGGGTGCAGAGTGTGTGTTGTAACGGACGTTAAAGGGAACGTTCTACTCGCCTATACTGGGTAAAGTACACAGTGGTTGTGTATGTGAAAATGACATATTAAATGTACTATGCAGCAGAATTAGAAGATACCACGCATAACCAAACTGGTTTTAATATCTCATTTTAATTTCTCCTTCATTTTATCTGTGATTATTTATTGTTGATATAAAACTTAACAATGTGTGAATTGTGAGATCTTTACATAATAAGAGTCATCTGATCCCCGTAAACAGAGATCAAACATGTATGCGCATAGTTGAGATAAGAACACAACATGCTGCATGTGTTTTTTTTTTATGAAAGGTTGACATTCAAATAATTTCCAAACTAAAATATTTCAGTGTTTTGGGATATGGGATTTGTTTTCTTGCCAAGGTGAGAAGATCAACACCACTCTCATATCCCTCTGTCACACATGAAGCTGTAGCTACAGCTTACTAGCTTAGCTTAAAGGGACAGTTCACACCAAAATCAAAAATACATATTTTCCCTTTTCCCTGTAGTGCTGTTTATCAATCAAGATTGTTTGGGTGTGAGTTGGCAAGTGCTGGAAGTATCTGCCGTAGACATGTCTGCCATCTCTCCAATATAATGACACTAGATAGCACTCGACTTGTGGTGCTCAAAGCGCCAAAAAAAAATCAACTGAAAAACTCAACAGCAATGTCTCTTTTCAGAAATCATGACCCAGATACTCAAGATAATCCACAGACCTTGTTGTGAGCAGTTTCATGTAGGAACTATCTTCTTTCTACTGATCTACACTGTGCACAAAGGAGTGTGCATCTACTGCTAGCTGACCTAGCACCACTGAGCTTGCTACATTACAGCTCAGCCGAGGAGGACACCATTAATGTTTACATCTCTCGCTGCACAAGCACGAGCCTCTTGTCCATGAGTAGATGCACGTCTTATTCGTTATTTTTGATTTTGGGATGAAACGTCCCTTTAACATAAAGATTGGAAACAGGGGAATAGAGCTATCACGGCCCTGTCCAAAGTTTTAAAAAGCTTCTGTCTTCGAAATGTCACCAATTAACTCTTTATATCTTATTAAATTGTATCCGTATAAAAACCAAAATGTAAAAACAACAGTTTACGGTCTTATGGGCGTCATGTGTAGGACTATTTCTTGGCTGGGCAGTGACATTTGTTGACGCTTAAAGGCTGCTAGGCAACCAGCAGATACTTCAGGAAGTCAGCACAAAGTGACACAAAACTGAGATTTTAGAATCAACTGAGAGAAATCAGAAGCTACTGTGCTACTAAATGATTTTTTCTTTTCTAATGGGTGCAACATGTGTGGGTGTTCCCTTTAAATTTGTCCTCAGGGGACATTGCACTATTAGTGTATGTACGCTGGTATAATTCTTCAAATAGGCAACACTGCTCAGCACAACAGAAACACATTTAAAGACACAATAAGAGGGGGTCATGAAAGATGAAAAAAAAAGGCTTCCTGTATCATTCTAAATAAGAAGTTTTCTCTCCACAGTGCTGTCCCTGCACTGTGTTCATGACCTTTTTTGTATGAATGATAAGATCTGAAGAGTAACGTGGGCTGCAGCTTAACCACTAGAACTGTCAGTGAAATACGACTGAAACAAACTATATAAATACATACAAACTGCAGTCCTTGGTAGCGGACGAGCGGAAAGTCTTTTATAATGTAGCTGGGTTTGTACGAGCAGTCGGGCAGAACACCATGTAGGAACTTGCTGTTTATCAAAGGCACTGCAGACAAAAACAACACACAGATTTGAGATAAGATTACTTTGTGCATTTAGTGGGAGGAAAGAAGTTGCACAATGCTTGCAACTAACGGTAAAAAATGGAGGATGAGGGCATTTATCAGCTGTGTGGCAAAGAAATAGGGCAACAGCAAGACGCTCTCACCGTGGTAGAGAGTGTCTCGCGGGTCCTCCCTCAACATGTCTGCTGAGGCACTCTGCTGTCTTGTGGGTGTGTGCTGGTGGCTTGCAGCCGTCTGTGGTATGTGGGCTACGTCACTCATTAACAAGGCAGACTCATCTGTGGGACGAAGCCACAAGACAATAGAATAAGTCGAGCATTTATTGTGCAACAAAACCACTGACTTGATATGCAGGTTTGAGCGCTGTGGCAGTTTTGAGTCATGAGACACTGTGTGATGGAAATCCATCCTGAGCTCTAGACTAATAAAGATTCGCTGAGTGATGTGTTTTTTAAGCGGCAGGAATGATGTGTGGGTTTCTGTGTACTTACTAACATAGAGGGAGATGTGACTGGATTCAATAACCCTGAACCTGCCTTGATGCGGGAGCCGCCACTGTGTGAAAATCAACACAAAGAACTGCATGTCTCTTCCACTTTATTACTCACATTGCACATGAAAATGAGCACAGACGTGACATGAGAGTTGGAACCAATTAAATGTGACAAAGAAAGAAGGAGGGGGCATTTTCTATGACTGCTGAGTCCAACTACTTACTGCCACCTCCACATGGTCAGTTCCTCTGTCGTTCTGCTTGTAGATAACCTCGAAAAAGTACCTTTTCTTTGCAGACAGCCTGTCAGAGAGTAAAAATTCAGATTCAGTATTACATTATAGTCACATCAGACACAACTTCAACTGTTTCTCCAAGGGAATACGATCAGGATCTGTGTAGCTCCTGGTTGGCTTCGCTGCTCTTCCGTGTTTTTCCCTAATAAAGGTTTTATTTGGGGGGGAGTTTATCCTTATTGGAGTCGAGGGGCTGAGACTGCAATCATCAACTGGCAGCCCACGGACCTATTATGGCCCACCAAAGCTTCCTGTCCAGCCACAGACTATTAATGAAGTCATAAAATTTGAGGAGAAAAACATACGTTATATATATTATATTCTCATCTTATATTGGAGCAACCCAAAAACAACTGAGGTTAAAATAACTTATTGTGATATACCAACCCCAAATATGTGTGTGTGACCCACAGACACTAGCTTATCATTAGCTTAATACTGACCCACAGGCTGAAGGCAGGTTCGGCTAAGATAACTAGAAAATATCATGGGTTATTAATCATTAATAACTTAACAGAAACATTTCGTGCAATAGTCCACCTTCTCCTCCCCTCACTCTTTCACTGTCTCCCTCCCTTTCTCACACACACACACACACACACACATGCACCGCAGCGCTCAGTCGGTTTCCCTGTCCATGTCTCAGTCCTGACAATTGCGCAGATAAGACAGGAGAAGCTGAGAAATGCGGCTTGTGTCATATATTCGTGCAAGAATGGGGTCAAACTTTTGAAAGCTTTTGTTTAATAAGAGATTTTATTTTATTTACTTTTAATTTATCATTAAAATATTATTATTATTTTATTAAACAATTAAATGATAAAACAGTGATAGGCTAATTTAGTCTTTATTTATTTATTTTTTTCTGGGAAATCCAGCTCCCCCAGAGTTTTCTTAAAAAAAATTCTGGCTCTTGAACAAATGTAGTTTATGTACAGTGACCTGAGAAGACTGTATGCTTTACAGATTACAAATCCCCTCAAGGTAAAGTTATGATGCTGTGGGGCTAAATACATAAAGTTGTTTTGATGTGAATGAATGAGGACAAACAAAGTCACCAGGCATCTACATTAACTAATATTGATCCTGCTTACTGATATTTATTTTTTCTCTTGTTGGTGTCAACTCACCAGACTCAGCTACACCACATAGCCCAGAATATTTCCTGCCTAGTTACGGTAAACCACACCCTACTCAGTGTGACATAACTTTCCAGCATGTTAGCAGCTGTTCTATGAACTAGCTAGAGATGGTTGTCTGATTTTTTCCAGCACTCGTGTCGTCACAGTAATGTTGAGTTTTTACTGCATCATCAAGTTTAGATTGGTTTCCCAGAAGTGCATATACATTTTTACACAGAAATGCTTATGCTTGGGTTCTTAGAGCAGAGGTGATTACATTAAGGCATTAGTTTGATGTGATTAAAGGGGCAGTCCTACAAGTTAGTTTTGCACTTCTATACAGGGGACTTGCAAGAGACAGATTACAACTACAACATCCATGTCTGTCCAGACTCATATGACACATGTGGTGAAGACTTTGAAAGGAATTCAATAATATATATATATTTTTTTATATTAATATCAGTGAGTAATTTCCAGTGAGAAACATACTGTCTTCACTGTCTTCAATGTTTTTACAGAGGACTGAGAGAAAGCTTCATTACATGGTCGGGGAAAAAATCACTTGAAGCTCAATACTAGCAAAACCAGTGAGCTTGTGGTGGGCTACCATCATAGGATAACAGGACAGAGCAGCCACGTAGTCACAAACGCAGACAACGCTTCAAATATGGATGTCGCTGCAAAGAAGCAACAAATTCTAAAACGTGGATGCGCGTGCTCACACACATCTTCAACCTGGCAGCTCGGAAGATCGATACAATCAGCACAGTTTTAGATAAACACCCAAGATTAGTGTTACGTCTCCCCATCAGTTCCGGAGTTATAACGCTGAGTAACAGACAGATAAGGGTTTTTGCAGAACATGACAATGCCACGGTGAAGTCGACCTTTGACCTTTTGTATATGAAATGTCAAGACTTTTTTGTCAAAATTATCATATGATGCAGAATAACCACCGCTCCACCCAGCTTGGTCTTGGCAAGGTCCTGGAAACATCAATAAGTCCAGACTGCTGGAGAAAGATTTCCGCACACGTCTGCAATACACCTGTATTTATAAAATCAAGGTGATTTTATATACGTTTTTCGGTATTTACTGTGTTCTACCCTTGTTTTGTTTTCTGGTACTGTATGATAAGACAAGTATGGCCTCCATTTGTATGCCTCTCAGTCTGCCACTCAGTATTTGAAAAAAACAAAAACAAAACAAAAAAACTACAACTCCCAGGTGGAGCTTCTGCCACCAGAATTGTGCACAGGTGTATTACATACTGCCAAAGATTAGACTGAGATAGGTTACATGTACCAGCCTGTCCATTGTTGCCTTACGTATGCTCTGATGAGGGTCTACAGCAGCCTTCAGACCAAAGCTTCCACTTGCAATGACTATGTGCACCCACTTGCAACTAAATGGCCTTGCAACGTCTTACAACAGTACAGTTCACACCGAGGCACTGAGCTGACCAGAACCAGAAAATGTCGATGGGCCACATTTTCAGCATGTGTGTACTAGCATCTCCCTCTCTCACACATGCAAACACCTCACCTCCTGACGTTTTCCTTTTTGGTCAGACACCCTGGATATCGTTTTATACAGTCTATGGCAGCAACAGTCATGTTTACAACATCAAAGTCACTATAGAAACTCAATAATACATCACTGGAAACAAATCCAACATGTCAATAAAATAAATATTCCTCCTGACATGACAATATTGACTGAAAAAAGTAACATTATCTAAGCATGAAGAACACAGACATCAGTATCAGTCATTCATTCTGCTCTCTGTCCCCCCCTCTACTGAGGGGACTCACTGTCTGCAGGTCTGCTACCTCAGATACACGCTCCTACAATTTTTATTTTGCTAAAATTCAAACAGTTTGAGTTATTTTTACTGAGCGATTTCAGTCTGAGTTGTTTTGTATGTGCTCTTCTCAATGGTTTAAAGTGGAAGGGTGAGTAAGGACAAAAGTCACATCGTGTGTGACGATGCACCACACCCACACAGTCCGGATGTAGCATTCATGCTATGGTGAAATGCTTAAGATTTTAAAGCAAGGTTTCAGGGGTTTACAGTCAGACACAGAGACTGAACTACACCTGAGTCTCTGCACTGGTTCAATTACTGTACTATCAACACAGAGCAATACTGTATGTTTGTCTATTCACATCGTCGATGTTAGCCGTTGATTTGAACTCACCTAACTGGTTTGGAGGTCTGACTGGCATACTTGTCAAACTCGCCCGGGGCTGTCCATTCTGTGCCAGTCTAGAAAGAGAGAGCCAGCATGCAAAAGAAATTTTACAGTGAACAATAGAAGGTACGAGGAAATGACCTTCTGCTGCTTGAGAAGAAGAAAGACATGCGTACCTTTCCAACCCACGCCAAAAACTCCAAGTTAAGGGGAGACTCATCTGAGCTGAGCCACAATTCCGAGTTGTCATCGGAGCTCACAGCAAACACAAAGTCTCCTGAAAGATAAGGAGAATAAAGGAGATAAAGAGACTGATTGAGGGAGAGATAGAGGGAGAAGAATTGCAAGCATTCTCACGGTGAGGGAGCAGACAGAAACTGGATGAAAATACATGTTGTACCATCACTGTATGGATGTAGATAACCAAATATCCTGAGCCCGTAGTTGGTCCACTGAGGAGAGACGGCCAGCTTTGACACTGTATTCCTGGACTGAAAGAGTTAGGAGAGGGAAACACAAGAGAATCAGCCGTGGTGTTTACTCAAAGTAAGACTACATCTCGAGTCCAGGGACATGAGGATCTAGCACGTGGATGTAGAATGCACCTCTGAGTGAAAACAACCGTGTGTGTGTGAGTGTTTGACTGCGTTTGTGTGTGTGCAGGGACGTCTTTGCACCATGAAAATTTCACAGCAATCCTGGAAAAAAGACGTGGACCGCCCAATGTTACTATCCCAGGAGACATGTTGCTAACGTGGCTAAAAGTGTAAATTAATTACACACAACTAATAGAAACTGAGTGAACTCGGAAGATAAGGGGTTTGACTCACATGAGGATACAGCGGGTAGTGCAGGTTCTTGCTGAGGTCAGCTGTAGAACTGCCACACCAGTCCTCAAAGACGTGCAGATTGGCCTGTCTCTTATACTGCAGGAAGTAAAGAGAGAGTGAGGACGATGCTGGGAACAAGCCAGTGTTTGTGCTGCGGTCAGACAGCAGCGAGACAATTAACCATCCGGCCTCAGTACTTAGCGAACTAAAACCAACAAATACAGACTTCCTCAGATACCACTTGACAATACAATGACAGGACTACTGGTTTCAACTGTCACCCAATTCCTACAAGCCACCACACTTCCTGTGCACAGATAAGTCTTATTTGGAGAGTCAGTTCACCCAAATTACAAAACACTATCTCTAGTGGTATCTACCCAGGCACATTGCTTTGGTTTTATTTATTTGCTCAGTTAAAAATACCCAGCTCCAAGATTTCTGGCTCTATCCCAGTTCTATGGAGGCGAAAGTAGTTTTGTCAGTGGTTCTCAAAACATTATTAAATTACGTACAGTAAAAGATGCCAGCCACTCAATAATTGTTTTTTCTTCTGTTCATGTCCCTTAAAATATCCAATCATTACTACGCTGACTTGCACTGGAGCAAACATTGTCGCTAAAGAGGTGCTAAAGTTTTCTTTACCGAAGAGGAAGATGTCTATGTAATTAGATTAGGTACATCTCTGATATAAAAGACAACTGTTGTCTAATATAAAAATTAGGGCTGCCCCCTACTAGTCAACCAGAAAGGTGGTTAAATGGCAAGATTTCATTGGTCAAATTTCATTAAAATCTATATGACTGGACCATGTGGGAATTAAACTTGAAAGGAAAGACACAGGAAGTGGCCTTGCTCAGCAGTCAGACAGAGTCAGGTTAATTTCCAGGGCTGGTACCTGCGGTTATTACACAGGCTCGTTAATAACATGTTGGGCAGGAAATCCAGTGTGGGATCATTTTGAGAAGGTGAAGGACCAACCCAAGGTGATATGTAAACTCATCTTCATTGGTCGACCACAAACATGACGTATCATCTGAATCATGTCAGTAGCTACATGTCCATTAGCCACTTAGCACAATCACTACTGCTTTGCTGACAGCGTCATTAACAGGCGGCTCGCTCAGTGTGTGACGTGCACTTGCAGATAAAATATAGGCCTATATTAATGAAGGTTCATTAGTACGGTTTTGTATTTCTCTGTAATGTAGCACAGTGTTAACAATGTTACTGATACTATTCTTTCTCACACCTTCAACTCAAACCATTGTGTCGCCCCGCCCAAAATGTATAATTCAGTAATAAAATAATATCCTTAACATGTGGGGAACTAGTCAACTAATGGCCCTAAATGACGACTACTGGTCGACTAGGAAGATTCTTAGTCAGGCGCAGCCCTAATACAAATGCTGCCAGAACCCCCTAAAACCTCCAGCGCAGAGCATACAGAAAGAAAGTTTGCTTTAGCATAGTGAAAGTTTTGACAGCAAACATGGCAGAGTGCAGCTTTCGGATGTAAACCAGACCAATGTGAACACAGTGTAACATCATAGCAGATATTAAATGTTTTGCAACCCTTATGCTGTGTCAGCAACTGCCTGTTAAAACCTCACAAACAACTTAAACAAATAAAAGATGCTAAATACACTTAGCGTTTTGTTTCACTGGCTAATTTTGGTGCTCATCAGACTTAACTGAGTCTGACTGAGGCTAAGGCCCTGTCTACATGTGTAAAGGCATTTTGAAAATGGATATTTTCCTTTACATTTTGGCCTCTTATCCACACGGGCTCTGGGTGGGGATAGGGATTTTTTTAAACGCCATCTAAGGTACAGATTTTTCAAAGTCCCAGTTACTGTTTATGTGAAGAAATGGACAGTTTGGGAAATGATGGCGAACACTCCTTAATTCAGGCCTGCCCATTGCTGCTTTGTGCAATGAGCACCTGCTAGACACAACAACAATGGTGAATCACTGGTTTGCTAATGCTCTGTTAGCACTGCTTGGTCTAATGAATACTTTGCACCTAAACCTAGTATTGCCGCACCTCCCCACAGACAAACGGAGTCATCTGCTGTACCCAGTGTTTTTGCTCCACTCCAGTGTCTGCGGTTTAAAGCCCTTCTGAAACTACAGTTCTGAATCAGGACCTTACCCAAACCCTTGGGCCTAACCCTAACCACTGAGGAGGGTGCTACACATGAACAGGAGGGAAACACTATTTTACTGAGGAGCCAATTTGATACAGTACCAGTTGAACCAGCAGATGGTGGGACACTTTCCAGGGTGGGATGTGGGATTGTTGTCGATGAGAAATGGAATGAAAACTTCACATATCCAGAGCATCACTCGTATGTTTGAGTGAGCTCCTTTACACTCATATCAAATGGGAATTAACGGTGATGAGATCTCCACTAGGTGTTTAAAATAAAGTAACGTCGGTCTGAACACTTTCCAACCTCTGTGATGAGGGAAGACTGTTGACGACGACTAACAGTGGTGAGCGTTAGGGGTCGTTTTGCGTTCTTGTGTGGATGGAAATATTTCGTGAAACAACCAAATTATTTTTTTAAATGGAGAGGAAAAATGGAATGCTACAGGTATGACGTTTTTCTGTAGGCTGACACGGAAATTAGCGTCAATCTGGTTTCCTCATCAAAAAGTTGAAATTTTCCATTAGATTTCGGATTATTTAAAAAATACGCTCTGTGGTAAACAAAGGATTATGAAACATTTTGTTCGGCAAGATAATCTTCGCAATTAAACACCACTTTTATGATTTTTGAAGCCTAAACGCAATCAACGGAAGTAAAAAGCTTAAGATAGGCTATAGACAAACCACACCGTGGTCGCATGACTAAACATGATAACGATCTGTCGTCACATTTAGCCACTTGTTAGAAAACTGTCTTTTTTAAGACACATAAGAGCGTCAAAATTTCCAAGTGGGGTATTTACTGATGTATTTTGTGTTGTAGAACAAAACATGGAAGTCTTACAGACCTAATTTCAGGCATCTAACCAACAAAAAACCCACTGACTTTGAGATAAGGGGACTGTGAGTGCAAAAATACTAACTCAGTCCCAGGGTATCTATATCTGTCTGAATCTCTTTTGTGTTTCCTCTATTGCTAATGCAAGCCATCTTGATGAATGCTGCTCTTTAACCAGTCAACCTAGCACGCTGGGTGGAGTGAAGGCCAGATCCAGAATCTCTCAATGAGGGAGAAAGAGTAGATGTGCTTCTTTCTATACTTTTTTTTACATTGGAAAACAATATTGAACAAAATATTTATTCTAGCAGCATATTTGTACTTGAAAACATGACTGGAGGGGAACTTTAAAAAACCCAAAACAAAATCAAACAATGTTATCTTCACAGACACCTATCACTCTAGAAATACTCCACAGACTTGATTGATAGTTTTCTTTGGAGCCACCTTCTGCCAACAATCTCTGCTAATGATAAAACCAAAACTGTTTGTTTAACTACAGATCGCCAGAGGTTAAGTGAGTAAGTGTGTTTTATCTGTAATGTGGGTGAGCTGATCTTTTAAGTGGGACGTATGTATACACAGGCAGCGGGGTGCATCACAGAAACTGAGTGACAATAGAAACCACCATTAGATTGCTCTTCCCCGCCTCCAACCACTTCAATGAAAGTCAGTAGGAAACCCTGGACACACATGTAAATGAAGAAGCAGTCGAGTTTCAGCGGAGGCCCAGATGTCCTGTAAACATACACCTCTGTGACATCTGCCAAAGAGGCCATGTTATCTGATCTGTGTGTGCTGATTGCAGCACAGGGGCCGAATGATGCAGGTAAGAGAGAGCCAAAGCCTCGATGATAACAGTCCAGTAGTTCATCAAATTTCATTAGTGGTCAAGCTAAACGCTCTGCTGTCATCAGCACAGTTAGTTAAATGTTAGTGTGACCCGAGCCCTGAGGTTAGGCTGTGAAATAATGACTCAGTGCTGCTTGTAATCATTTAACAAGCCTTTCTCCTTCCGTTTTCATGTCTGTGATCAAAGGCCACTTCACTGGGAGTCTGAGAGGCTTATTTGCTGTCAAGCTCAATCTTATTTTATTTCAGCCATGGCTCTGCTGCACCCTTTTCAGCAGAGTAGAATCAGTAGAGTGCTAAATCTGTGAAGGTTGTGACATTTAAAGAAGTATTTCACCTCTTAAAAATTTGTTTGTTTTTTTCACCAAACGGGCCTGTCTTTGCAGTAGAAAGGTGCAAATATGTTTTTAATTTGGTGCCATGGGACAAGAGAAAAAGGGCTGTGGCATTTGTTTTTGCTAAGAAGGTAGAAAACCTGCACTGTGTTGCCTCCCGCTGATGGGACGAAACACATGGCAAATAAGCAGAGAGAACTAGGTGCTGGCAAGATGAAGGGAAGTTTGATATGGTTCATTTACACATACTTCCCACATTGTTATAATACAAAGCTGATTAATGTATCCCTTTCATGGACTTTCAAACTCTGTCTGAATCCAAATGTCCACCCTCTAGACTTGTGGACTGAGCCCTCACGGACTTCAGACGTACGTACTGTGACGAGTCTACCGTCACCACATAAAGCCTGCGACAGGCAGAGACCGCAAGCCGCTCATAGACAGGCCTCGAGACTGTTTTAATGCATTTTGATTACCTTCTATAGCCTATTTTTCCACATATTTCTGTTTCATGATGTTGCTGAATATTATTCCTGACGTACACAATTAAAGTATTGTTTTAATAGGCCACTGTTAGTAACAATAGTTACTGTTTTACATAAACATAAGTATCGTTTTTTAGCCAGTTATTGAAAAAGAAACTACCAAATCACTTTTGTTTTGCAATGAATTGTGGGCGATTAAATCAGTGAAGTCTGCGTAAGTCTGCACCCCAAGCGGATCTCTTAAAGTCTGCAGAAAGTACGTTTTAGGCCCCTTGTGAACTGGTTAAATTGTGCATTTGGACAGCCCTAAGCACTCCCTAGACTTCACCTGTGAATGTGCCCTGCAAAGTCCATGAGTCTGCAAGTGCAGTGAAGTCCAGACATTTGGATTGAGCCTCTGACTGTTCTATCCCTGAGTTACAGCTTCATAATTGTGATGAATTTCAGTTTTTATTTGACTTATGTGATTGTAATTTGAACATCTTTGGGTTTTAGAGTGTTAGTTAGGCAATACAAAAGAAATCTGAGATATCACCTTGAACTTTCTGAAACTCTGACTAGAGTTTTTCACGACTTTTAGACTTTTTATAGTCTGATTTTTATAATAAATAATGACAGAACAACTTGTAACTAATCCCTTTTGGAAGTAAAAGAGAAAAAAAGCATATTTAAAGATTACATAATCAAATAATAATGTGTGTTTCTGGTTCATGAATGAATTACCCACAGGATTAAAGTACTAAGTTGATTCAATATTCCCATAATTAATTTTTAAGGAGACATTCAGTGTATAACTAGCCTGGAATAAACACAATTAGAAGAAAATTACTGACAGTTGACAAATAATTACATATTATCATACTGCTCAACCTTGTTTGATTGTAGCACTTTGACAGTTTGTAAGTCAACAGGTTAGGCAATTAATTTCATAGCGTAAACCACATCCAGTCAATGACTAAGAGGGCACCTGCACAAACATGATCACTAGGACCGTCACAATGCTAATGCAAAGTGTGCGTACACTGGTCTGCAGAGCCAGACACAGCAACAGCTTCCCCAGAACATGAAACATGAGGTGCGAGCAACTGGCCAAAGCACAGTGCTTCTTAATATAGTGGAAACATGATGACAGAGCAATGGAAGCTGCTGAAGCAGACTCTGCCACAGGAAACAAATTGTATACAGAGGCAAATGAAGTGAGGTGGGAGGGAATTGGGCAGGTCTTAGCAGGTTATTTAGAGTTCAAAAGAGGTGAGTGTTTAAGCATGCGGACAGTGTGGACACACACACACCTCTGGTTTCCAGGTTTGTGGAGTGTAGCTGGATCTCCAGGCGGCTGCGTCGTCCATAGAGTGTGGCTGCTGGTCCCTTCTGACCTGGAAAACACACATATTTAAGTCTAAGCTTGGTTTCTTCCACCCCTCCCTGCACAAACACACACCCTAGCATCACCTCATTTTCTATTACCACTTCTTTTTCCATGCACTGTCCTTACCCTCTCGTCAAACATGGCTCTCCTCCAGCTGCTGCTGTCAGCGTAGGGATTCATACCTGAGAAAGTGGATGAAAACAATCAGAGCAGCGCAGGGCTGACAGGCAAATATGCAGCGACTGTGTACAGATGGGCAACAAGATCTCTTCTGCTGATTTGAAAGAAATTTGTGATTTCCCCAGGAGGTGGAGCAGGTTGTTAATCCTGTATTGGTGTTCCACTGATTTTGCATGCAAACAAAATGTATTCTAATCCAGAAGAGCATGTGGCTCTATCTGCTTCTCACGGGTGGTAGCATAGGAAAATCGTTTTATTTAAAAAAAGGAGAGTGTGCAGAGAGGAGGAAGTGCACATGTACGTGTATGAATGACAAACTCATCATAGTTAAGCAAACAGAGCTGCTGAAAACATGGCACAGGCGGCATTCTGCTGCAACCACAGAAAAGCAAACACTCTACGAGCTATGCAAGCCAACAGAGTCATTAATCCAACTTGCCTGATGCTTAATAGCTCGTCACGTACTTCAGGTGTTGCCAGATTTTCCAGTTTTCCTTACACATGCTTTTTTATTCCTTTACTATGGGCTTATGTTGCATGAACAATGGAGCCCAGTGTCCCAACGGAGTCCCACCCACTCCCTGTTCCAATTCAATGCTGATGACCACTGACTGTAACTCATCTAACTCAGCCTTTAATGAGCTGCTACGGCACTCCTCTGTTTGACCAAATTTTCTGGCACTCCGGTAGAGCAGATGCAGAAATATTACTCCTCCTCTAACCCCTTCCATCATCCTTCAAATTATAGGGTAGTGTGTATTTTAAAGGACCTCAGTGTGTTTTTTTATGAGCCTGTGGTGTCAGTGAGTGACAGTGCCTGTAGACTCGGAGTCTGTCATTATCACCAGGGTGGAGATCTCCAAACACACACCCTTGAGACATGTGGGACAATTTTGGCAGTGCACGTAATTCTAGAGTGGCGGTTAAGAAAAGCAAGAGAGGAATATTTTTATCTCCATCTGCACTCATCCAGTTTTTCTACTACTACTAAACCTTCCTCTGTTTCCCTTTTTGTCACAACATTCACCACAGCACTGATAAGGCTTTTGTTTAATTCCTTATTATTCATTCTGTCATAGAATTCAATGTTTCAAAATGACTGTCAGCTCTTTCAAAGACTCAAAGCTGAAATATCTTAGCTGATAAAAAGAAAATTGCTGCAGGGCTTTCACAGGCTTTCAGCCTTCATGCAGGGCATAAAATTACATCTAAACAACAGAGAGACTGGAGGTGATTTAATGTGGCTATTGTATTTATGTGACAATTTGGCCTGTTCTTTCTACCTTGGAGACTATATCCCAGGTTAGGCTACTGACGCTGCCAAATCTTCTGAACAATTTGTTGGTGTTAGAAGGATTTTAGACAAACACTGTTGTATTTGTGTGTGGATTTTGGGTGAGAGGCTACGCAAAACATACAGTAAAGATAGTCAAATATTTAGTTTGCATAGTCAAGCATGCTACATGTTTATTCCCATTTATGGGTAAGAAGCAAACTGCAGACAGTCTAATGCCGAAAGGGTTTTTCCGAGAGAGCATTAGAGACAGGCTGGTGTAAAGTATTTATCATTAACCCAACTAGAACCTTCTCTACCGAAGGATTATTCAGAAATGTGGGAGGAGTGCCCGGTAAAAAAGATCACCACATAAAAAAATCACCCACCCACACAGGCAGCCATTTCTCCATCGGGACATTTATTAACTGCAGCACTCCACGTGTTATCTATGTTCTTAAGTGCCCAGGTGACCTACATGTGGGAAAAACAAGCCATCCCTTAAAGACCCATATCTGCAGAGCCGAGCCTAGCAGCGCTCCTGTGGTAACCTGTGCCAACAATCTTGATCTTTCACTTTCTTGTCTGCTGCTTGTAGGTGACAAACACCTTCCTGCTCTGCTGCACAGGAGGAAAACAGAACAATAACATTAACAGCGAGAAGGCTTCTTGGTTTTTTAGTTTGGACACACCGAGCCAAAGAGTGAACTTTGCTCTTTTTTAGATTCTCTGAGGGGCTACACAGTGTAGTTTTATCATGACTTGTAGGACTTAGTTATTCCTAACAACAAACGTCCCTGACATTTAAACGGAAACGTGCTCCGAAAAATATTTCTTGTATTACAAGAGCCATTTAAAATCTAATTTTAAAGTAACCAAATCATACTTAAAATGCAGCTGTGGAGCTTTGCGTCATGCATTCTAAACACCGCACATTATCTTACAAAAAAAAAGTGTCATATGATTTTGCTGAGTTAGGCTAGCACCAGCAGCCTGCTCCCCTGATGTTCACATGTCTGTGCTGATTGTGGTCACACATGGCTCTGGTCGGCTGGTTATATGCCAGTTTATGCTGACACAGCCTACATACAATGTGTTTTCAATTTTCAAAAAAATCAAAATACTGCCAAACCGCACTGGTGTTATGAGACGTCTTCTTTGTCCCACTTTCTACCTTGATACTTGCAGAGTGGGGGCAAACAGGCCAATGTGATTTTTTTCCCCCCGTTTTCTTTTTTTTCTAATTTGGTGTTGTTGCTGTTTTTTTTAACGATTTGACTAGAAAAACATGACATGTCAGTGCAAATTGTGCCAATAATGTCCAAAGACATGCAGGTTAATTGGTGGCTCTAAATTGTCCGTAGGTGTGAATGTGAGCGTGAATGGTTGTCTGTCTCTATGTGTCAGCCCTGTGATAGTCTGGCGACCTGTCCAGAGTGTACCCCGCCTCTCATCCAACGTCAGCTGTGATAGGCGCCTGCCCCCGTGACCACTAACAGGATAAGCAGTTATGGAAAATAAATTCATATACCTAGTGCCGACTAATGAGGGTAGCAACGTTTGATTGCTGACTCATCACGCAAAGTCCCTAATGTACACTGATGTTTTTCCTTTTATTCTCTTTAATGCCCTTTTTTAGTTTTGTGTACACGTTATGATACCATTTTTTTTTTTACAGATTTTGATTCTTGAACTTGCGTATAGGCCGATACAGAATCCCGATCCGATACCACTGTGTTAAAAAAAGTAACAGCTGTATCCTGATAACCCTGTATGGATGTCAGATGATTGCTGTCGTTGTTTGCTCAGGTTAAACCCTGAACAAATACATGGTTAAAACATGAACAAATACATACAGAGAATGAACAATTTTTAACTTTCTCTGTTATTTAGTTGACATTTTGCTAACATCTAACGCTACACCTTTTTACCAGAAATAAATTCCTCCTCACTACTATCAAACAGTAGCTGCTTGCTGTTTAGGATAGGACAGATAGTTGCATAGACTTGTGCATTCGCTGATACCTGATCCAGTATTTTAGGCAGTATCTCAGGCATTTCAGACACTGGTATCTATATCAGAACAACTCTAGTTTTGTGTCTTATTATCCATTATAAATGGACACACAGGCTGACTGTAGGACGCTGGTGTGTGAGCACAAGCTCCAGTAGGACAATGAGCTTAACAGGGTTTAATGAGTAATTATTTAGACCAGTGGTGAAGGTGGGAAGATGATAAACAAAACACTTAATGCCAAGTGTTTTTTGTAAACCTTACATTCAGTCTTGTGCTGCTGAACCTGACTGTTAAATCTCTGTCTGGTTTTAACATTTGTTTTGTGGTATTAATAGCTGGAGCTTAATGGAGAGTCAATATTTAGCCAGAGCCTATGTGTAAACATGTCATTATACTTTGTGATATCTGGAGAAAGATCAGCTGACTGAATCACCATATGTAAACCAGACAGCTGTGTCTTGTTTACACGTGGTGTTCTGGGTTGAGGAATATTTTAAAACTGCTATTGCATCAACAACAACATCAGAATCTATCAAAAAACATAATCAGGATGGATTTGAGCGTTACATTTTAATCTTACAGCTGAGTATTTATTCATATTTAAAAGGCTGACAATGTTTTGGCAAAATGCAAATATGAGACGGGTGTTGCAAACAAGCTTATGTAGTAAAGACTAGTATGTGACATGTACTTGTCCCTATAAAAATAAACCTAAAATGTCATGTAACAAGGACATCTCTGTGCAAATGTGCACGTCCCCGTCTGCAACAGGAGTCGCAATGCATGAGCGCAATATTGGGCACAGATTCCTTGTATCAAGTTGCAGCCCCTTTAATCACAATCTAGATCTACAAAGCTCGGGATTGGTTGTAATTTCATGGGAGAAATAACTGCTGTTACCTGGAATCACTTAATTTGTGTGTCTGACATTCCTCTCTGACATTTTTATATCTCCCATGTGTCCCATAAAAATGGAATTTCAATCAAAGCAGTTGAAAAATGGAGCAACAAGCTACACACAAGACGGCATGGTACGATTTCAAACCATCTCATTTTAAAAAGTGTAATTAGACAAAATAATTGTGACATCAAACTGGCTTTCACACTCGATAGAATAACACGTCTGATGCACTTTGTCACCACAAACACCTGCACGAATGCTGAAAGCATAATCTTATGTGTCCGATCCCACCTGCCATCCTTGTATTACACATTTAGATCTTCACACTGCTCTTTCAGCTCTGGTTGAGGGCTACATGGGGTCCCTCCCTTGACAGAAGTCCCATTGTGTTGAAAGGGCTACAGCCCAGGAATGTGTAGATAGGCAAGCCCTGTAATGTAGGTCTTAGGCATGTGTTTACACGTCAGGCTTTGTTCAAAGTGTGTGTTTCATGTTTTGTCACTACCCTCTCGTGGGACACCAACCTTACTATTCTCACAGGTTTTCATCTCCATCCATGCCATGGAGGTGACACCCTGATGTTAAACTTGGGTGTGAGTGCGATGCAACAGATGGTAAGCTGAGGCGTAAATATGGTAAAGGGCAGGAAGTTTGATTACCCAGTGTGAGACGAGACTTCCTTCTGAGTGTAAACCCTGCAATCTGACCTCCCCATCCCCCCCCCCGGCCCTCTTTTTGTCGCTCTAAAACACACACTCACTCCATCTCTTTAAGTCGAGCTGTCGTCTCACCTGCTGGAGGCTCAGGTTTCCTGTGCAAATGCATCAAGCATCAATCATGAAAACTAGATATAAAATATATTCATGTCAATGCTCACATAGGGACTTCAACAAAATATATCTGTGCTACTTTATGTTGCATTGACAGCGATCTAAACACATACTTCTTAATGGAATTTCCTTTACAATCCAATCCAACATCCCTGCAATAAATAGCACTTTTTTAGTTACAACTTTATCGTCCACATAATGGAAAATTGTCTTTGGCTGCACCACACAGCGTTAACAAGATGTTTCTCATAGATCATTCAGCTCTGTGGTCAGTGTCGGTAAACAACATTACATCCATAGTTTACCAAACTGCTAGCTACTTTAAAAAAAAGTAGTTAAACGACATCTTAACTACTCTCAATTTATTCGCTTTTCAAAGTAAAACTACTCTCAAAAACTACTTCAGCTGCATCCACAATGAATCATGGGAAATAATCACAACCTGAGTCTGGAGTCTCAGGGGAAGGGGAAAAAAATCTTGACATTTTTGTGTGGCAATATCATATCGTTGCACGGACATCAAGTATTGTTTTTTTTTATTATATGACTTACTAACATGACATATACAAATAAAACTGTTGGTAGCATTTTAAAGTAAGATAATCAGTTGCTTTTTCAGTTTACTAGACACATTTTGCTGCAACAAAAGTGACTGATGTGAGATAAACAGACTAACTACTTTATTTCATTCATTAAACCTGTGGATATTAACAAAGTTTTCCTTTGGAGACATAATTTACGAAAGAAAAAAGGTAATAAATCACAATATATTTTATCACAATACTCAGCATATCACAAAAAAATCGCAATAATATTGTATCATGACTCATATATTGTGATAATATTGCATCGTGGGACCTCTGGTGAGTTACACAGCGGTACAACTGAGCTGACAGTGATATAAAGTGTGTTTAATTTAGGGACTAGGGCGGGCCAGTCTACATCTCGGCAGCCTGAGGATGTGTTTTAAGATGAGGATAGGGTGCAATCGTTGGGGTGGAAACAGTAATGTGGCATCATGTCATACTGTATGGCAAAAAATGTCATGAGAATACCATAAATATGTACTTTGTGATTAACTACATAGACTGCATGACCTTAAGCAGTTACCTACTGAAACAGCTTTACATGTAGAGATTTTAATGTAGTAAAACTGTCACTAGACTGCTGCAAATTGTAATTAACTAGTAATTGAATTGCATGTAGTTCACACTAGGGGTGGGGGAAAAAATCGACACAGCTTAGTAGTGCGATATTTTTGTGTGGCAATATCGTATCGTCACACAGTGCCAATATTACAAATTAAACTTAATGCAGCCTACTAGACCAATTCAATCAATTCATTTTTCAGTCCACTAGATACATTTTGCTGCTGCAAAAATGGCTGAGTTGAGATGAACAGACTGAAAACAGATGTTTTTCTTTGGGGACATCATTTACAGTTGAAAAAAAGGTAATAAATCACAATACTCAGCATGTTGCAACATGTTGCAAAATCAAAGTAATATTGTACCGTGACTCAAGTATCGTGATTATATCATATCCTGGATCATCTGGTGACACCAACCTTACACTGACTGTGGTTAAGAAGCTGCACAATGTTGTGTGGCAATGAGCTGCACTTCATTGTAAGATGTTTTAAAGTTTGGTGCCACTTTATATTCTATCAGAAACAGCTTTGAGATTAATGCAGTCCTCTTCAACATCATTGAAAAAGTATCCAACAGGTGAAAAACTGAGATGTGTGGAAACAGAACAGACTCAACAAAAAGGAAGTCATTACTGCATCCTTTTTGGAAGTTGCACAAGTTTTACCTATGTCTGCATGGAGCCTTAAATTTTACTGCAGCCTGATTCCTCTGCAAGCTTCATGCTTTTTTACACTGCCCATCATGAGGCTGTTGTATCAGTTACAGGTTGTTTATTGGATCTAAGCGCAGTGTAAATGATGCATCGCCTAGAAGTTTAAAGGACAAACACTTGTTGAGTAAGACCTGTCGTAACGGTGTCAGGACTTGCAACCACAGACTTACTGGTTTCAGTGCTCCATGCTTTTGCAGCAACCATCTCATGGTAGACGGCCACAGCTCCGACCAGCAGAATGGCCCCGAACAGGAGATATTTGCCATTGCGCCTGAGTTTCTTCAGGGGGAAAAACGCCGCGATCATCTTGGATCTCGGGCGAAAGCTCCTCCCGAGTTATTCATCGGTCGGGTCACCCGCTTTGTCATCCGGAGGGGGCCGACCCCACCGTGAGCCCGTCCGTCCGCCTGCCTGCCTGCCTGCCACCCACCGCTGCCCCCAGTGGGTGCGCACTACCGGCGCCCTGGATGTCCCCAGTGCGCGCGGCCCCTGGTGGCTCTCATCCCGCGAAAAATCCCACCATGACCTGGGGGTAGCCGGTAATCTTCACCGAGCACTCTCGATCATCTGAAACAAACACTTTGTTGTGCTGCTTTTTCTCACACGGGCTGCTGCCGTCCTGACCCGAGCTCCGGCTGCTCCAACATCAGAGTGCACACGAAGCCGCACAAACAAGTGAGTGAGGAGTGAAATCTCACACCCGCTTTTACTCCACATAACTTCATGAGACCACACAGAAGATGCGCGAGAAAGATCAGAACAGAGCCACTTGTGCCTTCAACGTAAAAGCATGGGTATATCACAGAAGCAAGACAGCCGTACATAGCCGTGATTAAACACTTTCTAAACATTGTATATTACCGATAACATGTTTAATATTATTTAAAGTTAAGAAGACTGTTGTACACGTCAACACGTGTTACCTCGTTTTTTATTTTGAAATACAATACCGGAAGTATTCCCTGTTTGTAGCTAGCTTGACACTACTCGCTGTGGGATTGAAGGGAGGAGTGAACATGACAGCAAATATCAGCCTTTGCTTTGGGATTTACCTGTGACAGGTAGTAGCCGCATTTACAAATACTTCCTTAAGTGCCTTTTCCTTTATGGGTTTAATCGACGACCGCACTTTAAAGGGGAATAACGTCACATACAGCCTTATATTACAGTATCAGATTTCATCTAAAACAAACGTCAGTGCTTCGTACGTTCGCAGTTTGTGGCTATTTATTAATTAGTTATTAGCAAACAACAAAGGTAAACAACGTGAAATATTTAGGGCTTAGTGCTTCATGTCTCTACATTTGTACTAGCCTAACAGAAAGGTTTGAGTGCAAGTACTGTTTTAGACAGTAAACATGAGCACGTCTGTGACAAGTGAAGTGCTTAGTAAGGCTCTAGACTGAGTCAGGTTACTGAGCCATTAGTAATATTTAAGCACTAATATATTAACCCAAGCTTACCATTAAATAAGTAAGGCATTTAAATAGTTACAAAACAACGAGCCCACAAATGAACTTTAAAGCAGGGATGTCAGAGTCATTTTAGTTCAGGGGCCACATACAGCCCAATCTGATCTCAAGGGGGCCAGACCAATAAATAACAACCCCTTCAAATGTTTCCCTTTTTTTAGTGTAAAGAGGTACATTCTGAGCTATAAATATATTCACACATATTAGGTTTTTCACATATTTCACACATACAAGCAACAAAGTTAACATAAATAATACAGAAATAAAGAAATAAATAAAGAAATAACAACAAAAAAAACAAGCAAAAATAGAACAACAAACATATCAGACTAAAAAAAGACAAAATGAAAGTCAGTAACAACATATATACACTCTACACACCGCTATTTCACAGTGATTGAGTACCCTGATGACCAAGAAATTCCAATAAAGGTTTCCACTTTACTTCACATTCCCCTGCCCTTCCTCTGGTGAAATAAGTCACTCTTTCCAATACAACACAAAATGCCACCTCCCTCACCCACATACCTCTTGGAGGCATCTCAATTTTTCTCCAAGATAGAGCTATCCCTTGTTATCCGTAATTTATCCGTTGTGAACTATAGCAATAAATTTCTTTGGATGTATGCCCAGTACACACCATTTTGCTTGGTCATTCCAACAATCCCTGATATAGTTTCAACAGCTGTTTTCCAGTATTCCTGCAATTGTGGACATACACAATGGAACAGAGTCCTGTCTGGGATGTCAACGGACGACCAGTTCAGCTTGGCCGGGGTAAAGTAAGTTCTCATCAACCATTTGTACTGCACTAATTTCATTCTCCCACTGATTGTTTTTAAGCTTTAAAGCACGGTTTCTAAGAAGTACGTTCTGAAAACATTTATCCATTTACAAAACAAATATTGAACAGCCTGCAATATCCTAAGAAATATCATGTGGAAATTCAACAGTATATTTCAGTTTCTCTACATTCAGTCAACTGCTTACTTTTATTACATGTGATTTTTTTTTCATAATTTCCCATTAAAGTGGAAGCGATTGAAGAAGCAGGTTAACTCATCCCCTGCTTTACAGACCTTTTACAATCTGGAGTTTTGTCAGTGCTTAAGCAACAACGGTTCCCACCCATGTTGTTTTAAGATAGAAGTCAGATAAAGACTCTTTTACACTCAAGCTGCTGGTTGAGATGTTTTTGCACATTGTTCAATATCTTTAAATCTAACCACAGAAAGTATTTATTGTTATTTCAGAGAGCTGCATCAGGTCCGGGTGGAAAAGCCTCTGTGGCAGCATTTTAAGGTCCTGTTTATACGGCAACAATTTCAACTGAAAAGGGTAAACTTAAGTTGCGTTTTGGCTGATGGTTTACACAACAGCTGCATTTTGGGTGCCTGAAAATGCAACATTTGGAAAACCGGTTCCAGAGTGTAAATTTTTGGAAACAGCACCGTTTCCATTGTTGTGTAAACTTGCAATATGCAGTTCCTCTGAAAAATGAGACTTTTCGCACATGTGCATTACAGTTCCAGTCACTAGGCATGCGCAAGAAAGCCGACCATCACAACAACAACGGCAGACTCCCGAGCTCTGTTTGTGCTGTGCACCCTGTTGAATTCATCAATGCTTCTCCAGCAAAGTGTACTGTAGCAACTCCACCTCATCGTCCATCCAGACAAACGTTTGAAGCGCATGTGTGCAGGCACGTGTTGTTTCATTACAAAGTCACACTGCCAGCTGCTGGCCTGGCATGTATACTAGGATGTTTTTGGTCATTTTTGCGGATCCGTGTGCACGGCGATTGTTATCAAAACGTCATCTGAACGCAGAACTTTTTTCAAAATAAAAATGAGAAACAATTCCATTTTCAGCAGATCGTTTTTGTGTAAACATTGTTCCTGAAACCTCTAAGCCTTCACAAGTGCATCAACATTAGGTGTGTAAAGTCATCTAGAGGGCCAGATTGGACCCTTTGGCAGGCCAGTTCTGGTCCCCGGGCCTTATGTTTGACACTGCTGCTCTAAACGAATATAACAGGACTTTTTTGACAGTGAATTCCTTGTTTAGACCTGTTGGGTACCTCAACACAAATCCCTCATGTTGTTTGCAAATTTTCCATAATCAAAATAAAACCTGTAGTAAAATTGCCATTGTTGATGCACCTTATAGGGATTGTGTCATGCAAGCAAACACAGAACAAAGAGAGGCTGGCTCCTGCTCATCTGGGAGGGAAAAAACAAACAAACCCTCCCAGGTGAGTCCTCCACACAGCTCCCTTTCTGCAGCCTATAAACCTGAGTTTAGAGTGTCTATGTTACAAAGCAAAACAAAGATGCACCAAAAGAAAATGCTCTAAAAACAAAGACAACATCTAGCCTAATACTGCAGACAGAAAATAAATGGCTCCCTCACTTTGTTTTATCATCCACCTGTAGAGAACAAGCAGTGCTAGGCAGTAATCACACCGGAGAGAGCTGACATGTGTAAACTGACACCAGTGTCCCTGTGAGAAAGCTGGAGGATCAGATCAGATCCTGTGTGTCCTCGAAAAGAATACTCTGACTTCCTGGCTGCTGCGGGTACACATGGGGTCAAATACTAATTAATACAGTGTGCAAAAACACATTTTATACTAGGAGTGTTTTCAAAATGCACAAAAGGCTCCAATGCTGATGCAATTTAATGAAAAATATATTGTGGACAGTAGGAATCATTTCATTTCTGCCTCTAACCATTATTTTCTTTGTCAATCAATCAGCTTTTTGTTTCCTTGTTTGTTAAATATCAGAGTTTGTTTTTAAAATGGCCATTACAGTTTCCTACGGTTGACCAAAATACTGCGATTGTTTATTTTGTCTGAACATATATTCAATTTGTAATCCAGAGAAACACAATCTTCACTGTCTTGGCAGTCTTGCTTGAAATCTAATTTAAGGATCAAAATTGTTAAGTCATTTTCTCTTTATTGATCAATTTACTAACTGTTAAAGCCTACAACCTATCCAAAACATCCAAAGTGACTCATGTAAAGGTGTTCCTATTTTAGAGTATGCAAAATATTACAATTACAGGCTGAGATTATGCTGTAGCATAATATCTAAAGCTATAACTGTGTTTCAAATGTCAATTTAAGAATAAAAATTATGAGATAAAATAAGGCTATTCATTATGTCAACCCTCAGTTAAAACAAGTGCTGTCAGGCAATATGTATGAATAAGTTCCATATCATAGAGTAAAGTCTGGCTGAAGTAACTGTTTCTGTTAATTACCATCAGTAGAGTCCTTATTATATTTGACAAGCTCCGACACTTTGGGTGGGGGTGTCGGGATAGAGTACAGAAACTTAATCAAAGTGAGGCTTTGTGGATCCATCAACTGGATGCTTTAAAGTATCCTGGTCTCAATGAGGATATAGACTTAATGACTCTACAAGCTTTGACATTTTTTTGGGGGGTATCTTACTTCATGTCACTGCATTTTATTAACTTATTTTTTCATAATTGTCTGTTTATTTCACCTGTTATGCCATTATATGGGTCACGTGATGGCCTCTGATTGGCGTATATAGGTGTGGCCATATCTGTTTTGTATGTTTTGAAAGCCCTGATGGATCACCCTTTTTGATTTATGAGCTAAAGACAAGACAGCAGGGAAAAATAAGTACTGCATTGAAACTGGAACCTGTGAGGAACAGATGGAAGTCAAGAATATGAAACACAATCAAGTTGTAGCTATTGTTTATTATATCTTTCTGTCGGGGTAGACCAAGCAGTGACCCTTCCAAAAGACAGAGATAAACTCAACACACAACTCACAGCCCTGTTTTAAATTAGCCCCCTAGTTCAGTTTCTGCCTCACTCTACAGGTGCTGTCGACTGACAATGAACAGGGCTCACATCTTCTGGCGTACCGTCTTCAACAGCCTGAATCCGGTAAGCCGTATATGCACACGTTCACACATGTACTTTTTACAGTAAATTAAGACTAAGACTTGACCGTTTATTACTTGAGTGTGTCCAGGAAAAGCTAATTCATGTACTTTCTAGCTGCTTTAAAATGCACATATTCCAGTTAAGTAATTGGTTGTATTCATCATTTTGAGAACATTACAGAAGTCACAAGCACAACACTGGAAAAAAAAAAGAAAAAAGAAAAAAGTACAAAGTCAATATTTTCAAAGTAAAGGTGAACAGTCCTGTACGCTGGGGGCTATAGGGGAGCTCCGTCTTTAGACTGAGAAAGAAGCGTGAAGTTTGACAGCTATTCCAGGCTAACGTCTTATTTCTCCACAGTGCTGCTACATACGTACTTTGGGACACAGGCACTCCAACGTTCAGACGCATCATATCTATGCACACGACCATCACAACTCCGAGAATTGATCAGTAGGCCCATGAGAGGAGTATTAGATGGATAGCATAAGACATGAGAAGGGGTAGAGGACAGAGGGTAGTGCAAGGTGAATGGTCTAGCCCTTGACGGGTGAAATTCTGCACGTAACACTTGGATGTACTTTTTTCCTACCCAAAACGCTGTGAAAACACATGCACAGTTCAAAGCTGTGGGTTGAGAGGGTTCAGGGGTGGGGTTGTGGCACACAATTCATTCACTAAAACCACGTCCCACAGTGCCATCAGCTAGGGAAACCCCACCCGCTCGGGTAGCTGCCACAGCAAAAAAACCCGGACACAAAGAAAGCCAGCGAAGAGTAAGACGCTCCCAAAGTCAGTGCTCTCTTTGACACGCTCAGTCTCGCGCACACACCTCATACACACATTCACACACACTCACACAGTCACACCTTAAACACAAATGGCTGAAGTTACAAAAGTCTGAAGTACAGATGAACAGTAACACATCTTCATCTATGCCTTTGCGTCGCCTGCAACTTCTTTTTCTCCATTCTCAACTTCCATCACATCGTCCCCGTTCTCTTTGCTCTCAGTCTTCACCTTCTCAGCTTCTCTCTGTACATGAGGGGAGAAAAAAAAAAAAACCACAATCTAAATCATTTTTTCGCCCCACTTTTCAGTCAGACTCACTGGCAATTTAGAAACATGCTTATCCCACCCTCTTGTGGCTGTTTTTAGAAAATACAATCCTTCACCTTTGAATCCCTCTCTGCAAATATCTGGAACATGTTGGCGTAGGTGCGCTTGTCCTTCTCATGCTGCTCCTTGATGCGTTTCTGACAAAGAACCACCTGGCAGAGTGTCATGAAGCAAAGGTCAGATTTCCAGATATGGTGCAGGTAAAACCAGAAGATATAATACTGTATGAAACAATAAAAGGCTACTTGGGCTTTGTTAATGTACACAATGTTCTCACTTACATAGTAATTAAGACCAGCGCTTTCACAACCAGCAAATATAAACCAGATTTTATTTGCCAAATGAGCCAATGATAGATTAAAAAAAAAGTACATGTAAGAGAGCAACATGTGTCTGTTTCCATGTTGATGACAGCACAATAAATATAGCCAGATCTCACATTTATTTCTATGAACCTTTTTTTGGATTTGTACCAAACTCGTCATGATTGCAAGATCTAGGAAAGTATAACCCAGGTAGAAAGTTGTTGGAATCATCCTTCAGGACATATAGCATTATACCTGGCTCTTGGCAGCCTTGTTGGCAGGATACAGTTGAACAACATGCTGAAAGTCATCTCTTGCCCTCTCAAACTCCTTCATCCCAAACAGTGCCTCTCCCCTTCGGAACAACGCCTTCTCATTAGATGCATCCAACTCCAGAGCCTGTAATTAAGAACAGAGTATATGGAAATGTTTACAGTATTTAAAGACATGAGAAGCACTGCCATGTAACAGACATTCATACAAACTATACTGAATGTTAACATAATTTAGCTCTAACACTGAGAAAAGTCTCTAACCTGTTAAATACTGAATGGATCGTTTCACGTGTGTAAGCAATAGGAATGCCACTGTGAGGAAATTTCCCACTGGTTAATAAAGTCATGACAACACCGGTGTTACAGATTACACCAGGTATTTTGCAAAAAGATATTCGATGACGCTCAATATCTCTAGAGCACTTTATTAAGTAATTTAATGCAGTGGTTCCCAACTGGATTAGCGATGGGGTCAAGATTTCTCCTTAATCATTAGTTCCAGGTCCACACAGCCTAATATATTCTGTGACATACTTTCGATGTCAAGTGGCTTTATGTTAGTGATTAACCGTACAGCAAGAGACAGCACTACAAAAAGACATCGCTGTGCTGGAAATTCACCGTACTTAAAAATAAAGTGTGTTTTTTACAGACATGACACGTTTACGGACCTGCGAACCACCAGTTGGGAACCACTGTTTTAATGCAAACCAAATATTTCCTACTGCTGCAGCTTCACATTAGAAGCAATTAACCGACAAATCATGAGTTGACCTTTTTTGTTAAGTGGTCAAAGGAAATGCAATGTGCTTGTCAGTGAGATTAGCATGGCCGCTATCGTTCATTAATAATGCCTCTAAGTCAGTGGATTTCAAACACCAAAGGGCAAGCCAAAATCTCAAAGCACACCTGTATCAATATCTTTAAAACAACAGCTTCTATATTGTGTGTTATCACTCTTATCACGACATAAGACAATAAAAATAAGAACAAAATGAGACAAGTAGCTTTCGGAATAGTCTACTAACAGTTTTTGTTTCGCTTTTCTTTCAGTGGTCGCTGGTGCTTTCTTGTAATTTGCTTCGTACAATAAAGCCATCCATTGTCCTTCTCATGGCTCTCTCCTTTTAACTGTTGTCATCCCTCACACTGGCTGCCAATCAGGGCTTTTGTTCTAAGTGTGTCACACTTAAAATTCCTACGCGCAAATGGCAACAAATAGGTTCCCCCTTGAAGGTTTTATAAATTAAATTACATTTTTAGCTCGAGTTTACCTCTTCATTAGGAAATGGGTGTGCACAACATACTGATACAGTCAATTTAAAATTCATATCGCAATGATAAAAAGGTACAGACTAGGTCAAATACTAATAATAGATAATAAAAGGTGTGGTTGTCACAAAATTAGCATTGTTTTAAAATCTGAAATATTACCAAATAGGCAGTTTCGCTATTCGGTTTTACACCAAATCCTCAGACATAAAGTTACTGGTCAACTCTTTTACTCTCGTCAAGTCATACGTGCAATCTCAGTATCTGTTGTCTGACTAAGTAGTGATTTAAAAAATAAAATAAATACCTTGTCACAATTTTCTAGGGCTTGGCTTGACTCCTGTAGTTTAAGGAAGCACATGGCCAAGTTCAGATGTGCAGCCAGCCGCAGTGATTTTGCCTTCTTCTCGTCCTCCTCTGACAACCCAGTTTCACGTTCCAGCCATGACACAATCCTTTTGTACTGCACTGACGCCTGCTTGTATTTCCCCTCCTGAAGCATATGAAATCACTACATTAGATAACATGAAAAGTATGTCTTAAAAATTCTCTTTATAGCTCTGTGCCTTGTAAATGCTCCACTGCACACCTTAAAATACTGTGTTCCCTTCTCTTTGACAATGCTGCTCTGTTCAAGCTTCTCTGCTGTGTTCATCTCCCACGATTCCTTTGCCTAAAGAAAACAAAACACACATTAATCACTTCTTTGGGAGGGGGGATGTTGCAGTACACAACTGATATGTAATTGGCCAGCTAAAGCCACGCTGAGTTTGCAACTCGGCAGCAAGATCTGTTTACCTTCTCAAAGGCTGTCAGCTTGATTTTGTATTGCAGCGTTGCTCCGCCAGGGATGTTATACTTTGCACTGCCTGCAGCCCCAAAGCCATATCTACAAATCAAAGACACTTATTAATTATCTCAAGTGCTTAACTCAAAACAGCACTGCATATCATTTCCTAGACTAGATATGAAAAATGTGTATCTGAAGGCCTTTCATTTTTTGTCGCATCACAGATAGATCTCTTGGAGATGATCATGTTGGCCAAGTTTCAGTCTTGTCATCCAATGCTCTTAACACTAGAATAGTTTTAACAGTTCAGCTTTAGATGGAGATAAATACTAGAATGATCTGATAAAATAAAAACATTACTGACACTCACTATTGCATCACGAAACAGTACATGTGATCATACTTAGGCTTAACACTGAAGAGGGCCTCCTCTTCCTGCTCCATAGCCATGATAGCTTTCTCCACAGCAACTGGGAAGCCAAGGTTTTCCCCATCTCCAATCTCAAACTTCAATTCTCTCTCGTCAAATACACGCCCCTCATAGGTGCCCTCGACAGTCACTAAAAGGGGTTGAAAAATGCTGGGGTTACTTTGTGCTACAAATCAGTCTCTTGATTTAGCCAAAAACTCATGAGCATGCAGTAAATTGACAGCTGTGGGGAAGTGGCAGCTGTGGACAATTTATGCAATTTTCAAACTGTCAATCTAAATGTTTTGCTTTGTTGAAGGTCCAGTGTAGAAGACTTGGGGGTATTTACTGGGATCTATTGTTAAGGAGCTGAATTATCTGCAGAGGTCTCTTTGTCTCCAAACAAACAAACCAGGTGATAATGCCAGTATAAACACTGATTTAAAAAAACGTGTGCGTTACAAATCAGCGTTTCTCCAATGCTGTTTGGCACACTGCAGTCGGACCACTTGCCTAGCACCTGCTAATTCATGCTTACCTATTTTCCCTGAAAACTTAATGTGTGATCAGCTTACTTCTGATCTGAGACATTCAGGAAGTTTTTACCAAGAGCAGCATTATCTACAGAGGTCTCCTCCTCTCCAAAACACGGAGATCCAGTGATTCAAATGAGTATAAACACTGAATTAAACAATTTCATGTTAAAAAAAATTTATGTTTTTCCGATGCTCTTGTTGCAGAGGGGCTTCCAACTACAAGCTGATACAAAAATGCAAATTACGCAAAAGGCCCTATCTTGAGCCAGTTTTAGGTTTGTCATGTTCTGAGCTACTGCAGAAACATGACGATGCAACAAGCTGATCTCCACAGACGAGGACCCGCTCGCTAAAAAGCTCATTCTAAAGGAAGGAAAACACAACCATTCTTGTTTTCATTATACACTAAGAAAACATTTTCACACTTTTTCTATTAGATCTCAGTTCTGCCAAAATGTCCCCCTAAATACTACACTCCTGCTCCTGCTTAATGTGGCTGTGAATGTTTAGAAAACAGCAGTTACTAGCAGCTTTGATTTACAACAGCTACAAAAGACTCCAGTAGGTACCAGCTTTCATGGCGAGGAAAAAAGAAGCAAAAGTCCTCAAATGATCCACCTCTCCAAACCCCGTCTATATGCTACGGAGCCCCTTAGGTCCTGAAAGGTGTTTTTTTTTATCTTGTGTTCACAAGTTAATTATTTGCAAACAAGATAATAACTTGTACCCACAAGATAATGAACCTGTGCGCACAAAATAACAAATATCACCGTTCAGGACCATAATACGCTGGTATGTTAGACACACGAATTTCTGCCAAAATATGACGTAATACCTTTGTCTCAGTTCTCACATATAATCCAGTCAAGTTCATGAGCAGGTACTTGCATTGCACAAACATAAACCAAAAAGGAAGGGTGTTGGCGTGTTCCTACAAGTACCGCAGCAATGGATGGAGAAGATGAAATACAAACTAGGAAGTGCAGTTCAACAGCACTACTAATTTTAATTTTACTATGGATTTTATAACCCTTGAAAGTTAATGTCTGTAGTAAAAATTTGCTTTTCCATCTAACTTGTTGTGAAGTGAACAGTAGAAGAGGCACAACACTACACAGTGTGTGGGAGAAGGTGTTGTATGTGCAGTTTTTGGAATTTACTCTTATCAAAATAAACTTCAGGTGACTCCAGCCTCTGTTCTCCTGAAAATGATGTACAGCCACCTTTCAAGCCTGCGAGTGTCAACACACATCCTCAGATATTTATATAGTTTTGGTCTGACTTGCTGGTTGAAGCTTAATAAAGAAAGTAGACTACCAGGACTATTGTTACAAAAATGACTCTTATAAACATTGTTACATTATTACATAGGGACTCTGCCTAGCGCTGCTGTCACCTAAAAATTAAACACTCATCCTTGGAAGGCAATAAATCACAAGATTAAAATTAAATGTACCAATCATTATAGATTACTGATGAAAACAGTAAAAAAGAAATTGCTTCTCCTTTTACGCAGGAATAAAAATATGTGTTTGGATGTGTTACCTTCAACAGAAGCTCCCTCATTAGGCTTCGCATATCCCTGCCCTTTAGTAATAATGCGACGGATGATTCCTCCATCTTCGTCTTCAGTGATGTCCTCACCATGAAATTCAAACAGTTCCACCTACAAGTATGCAGAAGTGTTTATTACATTTTTTTTTTTTTACACCCTTTCAGGATCATGGCAAACTGTATTTCGACCACAGACCAGGGAATACAGTTTGAAGTGTAAAATGATAATCAAAATAACCTGATATCACTGATGCTTACCTCAAAAACAAGAGTGGCATTGGGGGGTATCTTGGGTGGACTGCCTGCAGCTCCATAGGCATATTCTGGCTTACAGATGAGCTGGCACAGCTCCCCTGTTTTCATTGTCCGTACGCCGATGTCCCATGCCTGTATTACTTGCCCTAAACACAGAGAGGACTGATTACCAACACTGGCTGTGCAACAGTGGCAGAGAAACGTTCATGTCTGTGCTAGATATGCAATCTTCGAACCCATCAGATATTGTTCTGACGTCTGCATACTTATGCAGATATTTACTAGATAAGAAACCAACCTTTGCCCAGTTCGAAGGAAAACTTCTCTCCTCTGTCTCTGCTTGAGTCGAAATGAGTACCATCCAGAAGTGTGCCCACATAATGTACAAACACTTTGTCGCCGGTCATAAGCGGCTCTGTGCCCGTGCCTTCCCGTTTCACCAGCTGGAAAAACAGACAGCAAGAGGAGAATTTATCAAAAACAGTAAGCGATTTAAAAAAAGTCATCACTGCAACAGACATACAAAGCCAGATCCAAACATGTGTTACCTGCATCCCCCCTGGCAGTTTTGTGCTTTGCATCATAGGAGGTAACGCTGCCAAATCCTTTTGAATAAATATGAGCTGTAACGTTTAACTCCCATGTGCATGCACGTGTGAGTATATATCAAATGCTCCTATCAGCATTTGTAGCTTTTGCATTTAGTTCCTCTCCAAAACAAGAAATATAAAACACAAACAGAACATAAAATTAAACTACTGCTAAGAAAAAGTAAAAATTATGTTGATATATGCTTTAAGTGAACTACAAATACAAGAAAAACTGAGGCAACTACAGACAAATTGAAAAGACCAGCTAAAATACGCCCTTATATTAGCATATAGACGCAGAATGACAAAGTTCCCGGAACAGCGCTTTAAAACGGCCTTGAGGAACCAATGACTGCAACTTAAAGTCCTTCTGTGGAGAATTCCACATATATGGAGCTGCACACATAAAGGCTTTTTAGCCAAACTCTGAAAGTACCCTAGGTACAGACAATAAAAACATGTTTCATTTTCATTTTTTTGCTTAATGGACACACACATATATATGCTGCAAGTAGGCCAAGAAAAGCTATGAAAGTAAGAGAATGCCAATTAAAAAGTCTACAAAATTTTAAAGACAGCCACTGAACCCGAGTATACAGGATACAATGATAAGTAAGGGGCTTATAGATTTCAATGCACCATAATACAGAGTCCAGAGCATGCAGACACAGAGAGGGTACGATCATAAACAAGCACAGTCACAACGTAGCAAAGACCAGTCATTTTTGGCCAAGAAATAAACACAGTTCCTATTTCTGAAATAAAAACCCAGCCTCAGATTAAGCCTTTTCACACGTAGTTCAATATGGGGCTTACAGGAAAGACAATCGTCTGACACAATGCCCAGATAGTTATTACATTAAACACTCTTTATGCTCTTGTTCCGATGTGTAACAAGAGTTGTCAGATTTTAAAGCTTCGCCTTGTTTTTTGTGTATACCATAAACTATAAACTTTGTTTTATCAGCATTCAGGGCGAGCCTCAGATTGAACTGGAATTATCCATGTTATTGACACCCTGCCGTAGCCTGGGAACCTGGCGAATCTGCGGGCTCATGTTTTATTTGCTTTGGCTCATACTTACAATTCGCATTTGCGATTTGGTGTACCGATCTCAAGCTAACCCTTGGACGAGGTTAGCTATGAAAGCAGTGGTAAGAAACGAGATAATTGGCGTTACACTGTTACGGTGTTGTCAACACTGTAGCTTGCATAAGCTGCTTTATTGACAGCGCACGCGACAGCCTAGCTAGCAACAGCTAGCATTAGCCTATCCTGATGAGTAAACAAGCAGCCAGCTAACACCTAAGCTAGCTGGGTTGATACACACTGCCAAACACAACCACTTGCCTTTAAAACGCCCCCGTCTTTCTTTGGTGTGATGTCCTCTCCTTCCATTGGGATGGTGTGCTGTCCTTCGCTTGTCTGCTCCTCTGCAGTCATTGTCATAAAGCAGATTTAACCTCCTGCTCCTCTGACCTGCACCACAATTACACTTGTTTTTAAGCAGTGGCGGCTAAAGCTAACTAGCGTACTTACTTCACAAACCACGCCAAGTGCAACAAGAAACAACCAAACTGACGTCAACGCTAACGTTGGCTAGCTGCTTCGCTAACTGCGCTGAGACCCTGCTACCGTTGTGAACCAGACCCTCTATCCAAGCAGAGTATGCGCTTTCGGTTAAGTAGCTTCAGGTCCACGTTGTCTGGCAGTCTGGCATCTGACAAGCGCTTCAAGAAGGGCAGAGAATTTTCCAGACACTCAAGAGGAACAGGGGGCGAGCCCGTATTAATGGCGCCACTCATACACATGCGCATCCTCTGGAAGGCGGTGCACTTACAAAGAGCAGGGCAAAGACACTATCTACAGCTATACCATACCATGACTTGGATAATTAATACTTAAATTAATTGAATATCCTGCAATAACCAAATAGCACCACGTTAAAGAGAAGGAATATGCTATACCTGTACATAGCCCCGCCCGCGTATGCACTGTGGTAACATAAAACAAGCACTCTTTAGTTTATCTTGCTCCCTATTGGTCAGAGTCAGTCAGATTCCCTCCCTGCTGCTGTGTGTTGGCGCGGGAGTTGAATGTAGTGACACAAAATGAAAACTCTTTTCTAAAGGATATCCGCGGGTAAGTAGCTGTTACATAGCTCATATAGCATCTCTGTAAAGGTTAACATCAGCACTAGATATAAAACTTTAGCTAATAAACGGATTGGTTGTGTGCTCGAGACAGCTAGCGCTTAAGTTTTCGTTTAAGACAACAGTTTGCGGTGACAACATAACATTTTAGCTGCTGGACATAACATGTAGGCAAAGTGGGAAGCTCTTAAGTTGAAAGATGGGTGACATTTATGTAGTAAGTTGAGGTAATGGAGTAAAATGAGGCAAAGTGATTGATCTGCACAAAAGCAGAATCCAAAGCAGAATCTGGCGCCTGTCTGGGTGCGTCATGTTAGACACAATAACACCACTATCAGAGGTTAAGGCTTGTTGCTAATGCAAGCTAGTCTAAACACACTGTGTGTGTGCTGTTCAGCTAATGGAGGGGCTCCTTTCATGATGACTATCTCTGAACTGAAATGTTTGATTCAGCTATTAACCCTTGTCATTGTACAGGAAGGTTCACCAGTATGGAGAGTGGAAGAACCCAGTTTCCATTTCCCTACCAGCCCTATCACATCCAGGAGCAGTTCATGCAGGCCCTGTACAATGCACTCGACAAGGGCAAAGTTGGGATCTTTGAAAGTCCAACTGGGACGGTGTGTATGTGTGCATGTACATGAGAGATATCAAAGCAGAAGCGTTTAGATTTCATTGATAAATTTTGTCTTTTCAACATGTATGTCCTTTAACCCAGGGCAAGTCTCTGAGTCTGATATGTGGAGCGTTGAGCTGGCTCACAGACTATGAGGAGAGGAAGAGGCAGGAGGCAGCTGCTCTGCTGCATGAAGGAGAAGCAGCTCTTTCCACGTCCACTGCACAGTCCTCCACCACCAGCTCCTCAGCAGAGCCCGACTGGATCACTGATTTCGTTCAGAAAAAGGCAGAACGTGATTTGGTGTCAAAGTTGAAGGTAAGAATTACAACAGGTTACAATGAACGGAGTAAAGGCAGCTTGGCTCTGATTGCCCTTGAGACAGGTAAAAGTACAAAAAAACAAAATCCAGGAAGTCTCATATTATGAAATAATCTCATATATATTTTTTTTAGAGCATAGACGATCTAACAGACCAACATGTACTGACTATAGCTCTTTATCAGGGATCATTTAAGGCCTCCTGGAGTTTTTTAGTTTATTTTTTGAAGGCATTTGGTTTGAAGAAAGGTATTCGCACATCCAACTGTCTCAGATGCAGGTGCATTGGAAAATATCACTTGAGTCTTTGAACAGAAAACCCGCACATGATTATTTGAAGGCAAGAATGTCAGTGTATTTCAGATGTGACCTTGGCATGGATCTCTGGGAATTTTGGCTTCTTACCTGCTCAGCTTTGAATGTTATTGGTTGTTTTTTTGTATTTCAGGAGGAAGAATTAAAAAGAAAGAAGAGGGAGGAACGATTAGAAATGATCAGGAACAACGTTCAACTAAAGTATGCAATGAAAAGAAAAGTAAGTGACCTTGCACGGTGGTGTTTTAAAGAGCTGAGGCATCAGAAATTTACCTAAAAATCACTGTAAGCTGAGTCTCTACAACTCAGTACATGAATGTCTGTGTATGTATCTGTAGAGTGGTGAAGAAGACGAGGCATTCAAATTGCTCCAGCTCAGTAAAGAGGAACAAACTGAGACACAAGGAGATCAAGAGGACGAGGACCTTATCATCGCAGAATATGAGAGCGATGACGAGTCTAAGACCAGGAGCAGGTGAGGGCAGCTGCTGATTGGTTATTAATCGTATCAAATGTTATATCACGGTGACAGATAATGACAGCAGGGTGTGTTTGCGCTCATGCTCAGATTTTGTGGCGCTGAAGACGACACAGACGACGAGCTCGTTGAGGAACATGTTACTAAGGTTTGTGAGCGAGACATTTAACATTGTAAATATATGGATGAGTGTCCCGCTGATATAAAACATAATGAGTGTCACACAACCTGAAGCGAGCCTGAATGCATATGCATGTTTTCAGATTTACTACTGCAGTCGCACTCACTCCCAGCTGGCTCAATTTGTCCATGAGGTCCAAAAAAGCCCCTTCAGCAAAGACATCAGTCTGGTCACGCTGGGATCACGGCAGGTATGTGCACACACACACACACACACACACACACATACTGTAGTGGAAATTACCTACAAACACTCTAGTAATGGATGATATTGTGTGCAGTATATTTTGAAAAGATTATACCTGACTACCCCCCTCTCTCTAGAAGAAAGACAGTCGGTGGTTATTTATAGTTACAGCAGAACAGAGAAGTCTTACAGGATTGGTTCTCCACTGCTTACATAAGTCACTGACCTTTCCCAAAACAGTAGATACAACAAGCTTAACCCAAGAAAGGGAAATGCCACACATCTTTCATCATCACACTCACATCAATTAACATGACCCACCATAGGCTACATATGTCAGTTTCCATAAAGCCCTGACACTGGCGCTGATTTATAGCTCCTAAAAAAAGACTGAGGTCTGAGTTCAACACTGTTACCAGTACACTCCAGGACACATGTGTAAGTCATACTGACAGAACAGGGCTATCGATAAACAAGTTAAGGACATGGAATTAAATGATAACTGTTAATGTTAATATACTTTTACAAAATACATATACACACAAAGACCACCAGCACAAGGGTTAGATTTTAGTATATGTGGTTAAATCTCATCTTTTGTGAATATTTATATAGGAGGGTTGGGCTTGAGTACTCAAGCACTTGATTCGGACATCAGTATTTGTTCAATGTATAGACTAATCACTTGTTTTGTGCCTTTTTGTTTGTTTGTTTGATTTGCTTTGTAAATGAAAACATAATAAATAGAAACCTAAATTGACCCTGTTCTATATTTAATGCTTACATTTTTTGGACAGGATGTAGTGATGTAACTGCTGTTTATGAATATCTGCACAGATCCATACAGCTATATAATGATAGATCTGTGTCAGCCACAGACTTTCAGACAGACATCATAGGTCTCACATCACCCCAACTCTCGCTTCCCTCCACTGGTTGCCATTTAACTTCAGAATTCATTTTAAAATTCTTTTAATAACCTTGAAAGCTCAACATGGTTTAGCGCCGAGTTATATTGCTGTGCTTCTGACTATATATGCTCCAAGTCATGACCTGGGATCATCAAGCCCACCCTCACTAGTCTTCCCTAGATCAAGGCTGGTGATGGCGCTTTTGCCATCAGGGCCCCAAAGCTCTGGAATTCTCTGCCTGAGGAGATGAGGCTGGCTAGCACATTACCTAAAACATATTTTTATAGGAAAGCTTTCCCTTTTATTGCCTGATTTGTAACTTGTGTTTTATTTCCTTTGTATTGTTTTGCTGTCTAATTTCTATGCACTTTGTGGAGCTTTTTGTAACCTTGTTTAGATAAGTGATGTACAGATAAATATTATTTTTATATTACGTTATTATTATTATCACTCCATTTAACTATACAGGCAGAATGGTGACCAGGCATATGCATGATGTTTGGAAGTATTTCAACCAAATAAACCAAATATGTGTGCAGTGCGATTTATGTAATGTTAAACTTCAAACTATGGAGTGGAGAGCTTTGCGATTATGTTGTTTTCTACAGGCTTTAAGATTGATCTAGGCCAGTGGTTCTCAACCTTTTTCTTGAGGGACCCGTATTTTACCATTGTACCCATGTACACACGTTACACATGCCCGTCTCCTCTCAATAAATTTATTTGTTTTAAACACGTAACTGAATTAAATTTTGAGACATAACATTAACCCCAAAGGGGGTCACGCCCCTCCCAGTTGGGAACCACTGATCTAGACTGTCTAATATGTTTGTACATAGTAGAAGCAGGCTGTTTTAAACTGAATAAATTCCAGAATTTCTTTGAGTAATTTATACCTGTATCACTAGATTTAAGGATAATTACTAAAAATGTCACTATAAGGCAAAAAACTTTAATTAAAATGCTAAAATACAACGTGTTCTAAAACAGCACATTACACCTGTATTTCTGTCAACCCCACACAAAGCCTTGCATTAACCAGGAACTGTTTCCTGTATTCAGTCGGTAAAACAGGATTATAAATGTTGACATCTGATGGTATTTACCTAGCAAACATACAACTGTGTACTCTCCAGAATCTGTGTATCAACGAGGAGGTGCGTCGCCTGGGCAGCATCCAGCGCATTAACGACCGCTGCATGGAGATGCAGAAAAACAAACACGGTAAGAGCCCCTCACACAATAGCCCCAGAGCTACAGATCTCACAGGAGAGCATGGCCAGATTGCATCAAGCTTGTCAGAGATTTGCAATTTGTAAACATTTAACCTTAGGAGGAAAGATAGGAAGATTTTTTAGGAGAATCCTAGTCCAAGATAGGCAGCAGTAACGAGTCACAAACAAACAACATTAGGCAGACAACCAAACATGAGTGAATGTTTCTTATGCTGCAAGATTAACCATAACCTAAGACCAGTTTTACTTACAGTGCTGCCTGTTCTGCTATTTTGTAGAGAAGCCGCATCATGAGGAGGGCGCAAAACGAAAGCGAGGCCCAGCAAAGAGTGTGTGTCCCTATTACAAAGCTTCAGCAATGCAGCAGATGAGGGATGAGATTCTGGGGACAGTCCATGATATAGAGCAGATGCTGAAGCTGGGCAGAGAGACACACGCATGTCCTTACTACACCACACGGCTCGCTGTTCCCCCTGCACAGGTACTACTATCCTCTTTGTGCTCAGCTCATTCATTCCTGTGTCTTATTACTCTGGCGATTGTTTGGTTGCTGTGCTGCTGACATCGCTCCAGGGTTTTCTGTATTTATTTATGAACTTTTTGTGAGCAGATTGAAGCTTTAGTGTTAATCTGTATGGCTTGTGTTTACTGTGTCTGCACAGTTGGTGGTGTTGCCCTATCAGATGTTGCTTCATGAAGCTACAAGGAAGGCCGCAGGGGTCCAGCTGCAGGGGCAGGTAGGATTAGATGTTATTTTTGTTTCTATCTTAGGTTTCTTTGTTCAGCAGCTGTCAGCGTTTGAAATGCCCAGGTGAGGTTAAAAACACAATGTTTCAGAAGTAGTTTAACTGCTGGCACGCAGTAATGTTATTTCTGAACAAAAAATGTAAACACACAATGATTGTGGGGTATTCGAGACTGTTTTTGCCCCTGATAACTCAGGTCGTCAAAACGTCTTAAAGCATCTTAAATACACATTTACTAAAATAAGGGCCTAAAAGATATTAAATTGTCTTAGATTCTGATTTAATGGGTCTTAATGTTTTGTAATCAACTCACCTCAAGAATTTCTGGTGTTGGTGCTATGTGAAACATCATTTTAACTGGAGGGAAACATGATTCAATGGGGAACACAATACCTGTATGCACAAAATGCCCCTATTATCACCACCTTTACACACTGAGATCACGCAATGAGTCTGCTTTGAGAAACTAGAGCCTTGCTGGCCAGCCTGCTAGTTAGTTTATTTTTTTCTGTGCAGAGCAGTGAGCACAGAGTATCATCATTTTAGTGTCATTTTACCCTAGTGTTCATGTTGAACTGACGTCACTGGGCCTCATTCATGAAACGTGAGCAGAACGAATTTGTGTGTAAACTGTTTGCAGAAGAATATGATCCTGTATTTCGGCATTCATCAATATGTTAGTAGCTCCGATCTTTTTGTATGTACTAACAAAATCTACACCTGCTTTTGACTGCTCGTGGTAAGTTAAATATGACGAAAGATTGGAAATAAAACACATTTAGCTATTAATTAGTAGGTATTTAGCAGATTTAAGCTTCAGATTAGGTTTCTTAAAAAAGTAAATTAGTTATTTAAATCAGCTTAATAGAACTGGAAAACCTGTTCTCTGAATAAATAAAATAACAAACCAACACACTCCCTCTGCCCTCTTTACACACTGCAGCCCCAAATTACATGTCTTTTTTGTTTAATTTAATTATCAGAGACGCAACATGGGGGACAAAAACATTATTTCAAATTGAGTTTTGGTTTTATAAGACTTGTGAACGTGGGAAAGCAAGTCGGCGTCTGTCTCTGCTCACACCGGGCAGTTGGTGAGCCTGAATAGAAAGAGTATAATTTCACTTTTGGTGTGTATTTTCATGGCAAGATGGTGTTAAAAGGTCTTAAAGTCTCAAATCTAACTTGTTTATACCTGTAGACACCCTGATACTTTCATCAGTTTCAACAACTTGAAGTGGAATTGATTTGTCATATTACTGTCAGCAATTTATTTTGATATAAATATATATATTTTTTACAGGTGGTGATCATAGATGAAGCTCACAATCTTAGTGACACACTCTCCTGTATACACAGTGCAGAGCTCACTGGAGCCCAGGTACTCTCATTCATACACATCAATACAGATCAGTGCAAAATGCAGGTTTAAATCCCGTCATGTTTTTTGCAATATACTGAATTGTGGATCTTCTACAGCTTTGCCGTGCCCACTCGCAGCTCACCCAGTATGCCGACCGCTATAAGTGAGTGCACAGTCTCAAAGGATGCACATACTCATAAATTAAATATTGTCTCACCCTCCTAATGCTTGATGTTTATGTCTCTACATCAGGAGCAGACTGAAGGCAAAGAACCTGATGTACATCAAACAGATTCTGTTTGTGATTGAGGGGCCTTGTGCGGGTGCTGGGAGGTGAGTGTGTTTTTTTTAATTACTGATTATAGGGAAAATTGCTGGACATTTCCAATTGTGATGTAAATGCTCTCCTTGCAGGTAAGGTGGGGCAGAATCCACAGAGCCAGGCTACACAAACAGGTCAGTAAATAATACAAACACATAAACAACCGCTAATACACATCTACGCAGAAATTGTTAACCAGTCGTGTGTCTTTATCTTTCAGGGACTGAAATGCTCACTATTAACAACTTCCTCTTCAAGGCTCAGATCGACAATATTAACTTGTTTAAGGTAGTTAAAAATGCTGTTAAAAATCACAATCATGGCTTTTAAACACCATATCTAAGCTGTAAACTTCTTCAATCTCATTCTCACTTTAGTTACAGAGATACTTTGAGAAGAGCATGATCAGCAGAAAAGTAAGTGTGTAATATCTATGTATTGATTTACGCCTCATATAAATATTGAGTGACCTACTGTAAAATGAATATGAATCCCAAATGTGTCTTCTCTCTGCAGCTGAGTGGCTTTGTGGAGAAGTACGCAGGATCAGGTGTGAGTGTGCACACTCAAAGCAGCTCCAACAAGGAGAACCGACGCACAGAGGGCTTAAACCGCTACCTTCAAACTCTGCAGAGCAACCAGAGCACTGCACCAGGTCAGAGGGCTGATTTTTATGTCACCCACAAATTAAAAACAAATTTTGGAGATCAACATTGCAGGCATGTGGCATGATAGTGGCAACATGAAATCATTTATTAAAGAAATGGGATCCAAATCAGTGATGTGAAAATCTTAAAATGCTTAATTTTAGAAAGATTTGGCTGTCACAGAACTATACTGTGAACAGTGTGGGGAATAACACTTTACAAAATAACACATTACTGTAATTCCACTGCTTTTGGTGGTAACTGGACATGTAAATAGACTTGTTCAGTTACTTATTTAAAATAACCATATAATAAGCGATTACATTTACTGAAATCTGAATGGGCTCATTACTTGTCACTTTTGTCAGCCTATTCACCAGATTTTTACCTGGTTATGATCTAATGTCAGCTGTAGTGACGCGCTAGTCAGGTGAGCAGAGCTGAGGTCACTCTGCCCTGTGTGTGTGTTTGTTTTTTGAAGAGAGAGATAGACAGAGGTAGGGGAAGAGGAGGTGGAGGGTGGGCCATTGCTGCCAATGTTTCTGAGTTATCAATAACAGTGCAGGACCTGCCAGTCGACCTGCGCATCACAAAGTCACCTGACTTTACGGTGTAGCAATAAGTAGTGTAGATCATTTAGTCATTCAGTCAGCATTAGATTGTCACTGCACACAGTGGCCCACAGGTCAGACACTTTGAGCTTGCTGTTCTGAAAATATTTCAGTTCAGTTTTATTTATAAAGCCCAATATCACAAATCACAATTTGCCGCAGAGGGCTTTACAGCATACAACATCCCTCTGTCCTTGGACCCTCAGTGGATATAGAAAAACTTCCCAAAAAAAACTTTATTGGGGAAAAAATGGAAACTTCAGGAAGAGCAACTGAGGAGGAACCTTCTTCAGGACGGACAGATGTGCAATTGGTGTTGTGTGTACAGAACAGATCAACATAATAGATGTACCATATGATGAAATGATGTCATAAAACACGGACATATTGTTCCCTACTGGAGATCAAGGACAGATGAGGCCTGTAGTGGTGAGTTGTAGTCTCTGTGCAGGATTTAAATTGTCAACAGCGTCCCCACAGTCATGGAAAACCTGGAAAAGTCATTGAATTTCCTGATCTCATTTTAGAAAAGTCATGAAATTAGTAAAAATCATCAAAAGTTATGGAAAACTCACGGAATTTTGTTGTTTGTTATGACATTATGCGTCAGCATGCGTCTCAGCATTGACACTGCAATGCGCAGTAGTTCCATGTGCAGGGATGTGCAGTGTCAAGTAAGGCAAATTAACTTGAACCCCTTATTTGATGCTTGATAATAATGGAAAACATGCTTCTCATTTTCCATGACTATTACTGGCCAAGCCTACAACTTGTAGACGTTACTCGCATATGTGACGTATTGTGGTGGTGTTTGTAACAGGAAATGAGACTCTCCTGCATGTGTGTGTGGAGAAAAGTACCGTCACCAGGCCAGCAAGTGCAGCAGACACAGTGAAGTGCATGCTTCTCTGAAATGAAAACTTTATGATAGGTCCTTGAAAAGTCATGGAAAAGTTTTGAAATTTTGTCCATGAAAATGTGTGGGAACCCTGTATTGAGGTTAAAGGACAAACCTCTTTGGGTGGTTATGTTTGTGTAAATAACTTCTGTCAATTTTATTTCATTAGGCCTGTCGTGAGAAACAATTATTAATTTAGTTTACTCTGCTAGAGCATTAAAAACGGACTTGTTTTGCTTGATTTGGAGGCCTGTCCAGGCTACAATAAATAGGCCTACCACAACATATCATGTGTTATTCTTCTACTGCTTACTTCTCATCATAGTGATAATGGGCACAATCATAGGTACAATTCAACAGCTGTCTGGTCCCACTGCAACACAAAAATAATCTATTACTGTGTGCATTAATAAGAGAATTGAAGCAGATATTTACAAATTACTCTGAAGTTATTTTCCCTAGTAACTAATTACTTTTATATACAGCTTGTAAAGTAATTTAATTACGTTACAAGAAGTAATTTATCACTAATTTTCAGTAACCCTCACAGCAATGATTGTGAGACATTTTACAACTTAACAATGACTACCATAAAAATCTCCCACATTTCATTGTTTGTCAAGTGCACTTGCAGAAGAATATATATCTTGTATGTTGTTATCAAAATGGAAAACTGGCACGTTGCTAAGCAGAAGACATTTACTGCAAAATGTGCTGAGTGTTTTCGGTGAAGCTGGATCTAAGTTACAGGTGTGAATATTATTGTTATTTTCACACCATGCCTGCGCCCCTCACTTCCAGCCATTTCTCACACGCCACCATTTTGCAGTCAGCAGACCTTGAACAATGTAGCATTCCTCTGGTTGTTCATTATGATTTATGTATACTTTATGCTCCCCTGTGTGCAGTTTCCTCAGCAGACCAGCAGGGGTCAGAGGCAGAGAAAGCCCTGTCTGCGTCTCCCATGATGCAGGTGGAGGGTTTCTTCATGGCTCTCACCAACAGCAACACTGACGGCAGAGTGGTGGTGCACAGACAAGGTGACGTTTTAAAAAACTAAACTAAACTAAATAAAGGACAGTAATGAAATCAGAGTCTTATAAATACCCCCATCTTTCATGTCCAGGTACTTTGTCAGAGAGCAGTGTCAAGTTCCTGCTGTTGAATCCAGCGGTCCACTTTGCCCAGGTGCTGAAGCAGTGCAGGGCTGTCATCATCGCAGGAGGAACCATGCAGCCTGTAAGTTATTTTAAATTCGCTAAAAATAAACTAAGCCCTTTTTTTGCTGTGTGAGTTTTATCATTCTGAAAGATGTGATATGTAGGTTTCAGACTTCAAACAAGAGCTACTGTTTTCTGCCGGAGTGGGAGAGGAGCGCATCACTGAGTTTTCCTGTGGTGAGTGGCCCATTTTTATAACACCGCAGTACTTTGTGGAGTTTCTCTTTTTGGGCTTTTATAATGCACTCTCTCTCTCAGTGAAGTGTTTATCAATATTTCTGTGTGGGGGAGTTTTTGATGAATAATATATTGCTTGACAAAAACTCAAATAACAACCAATTTTTTTTTTTAGTGTGAGTGCTAATTTTCAGCTGGGGTTGACTAGATATAAAAATCACATCATGAATTTGCACCTGGTTGTAGTGATGGAGGTGACGGATTATATCAGAAGTGACCGAGAGGAGACGATGAAAATACTGCCATCATATGAACTAAACTTTGAATTATTCGTCCATTCACTGTGTACAAACAGTAGACCCTATAAGTGCAATATCCAAATCGCAATGTTTTGATGAAGGTAAAGTGTGTCACAGAATACCATCATAAATGAAGCATTGTGATGCTACAGATATAACCCAGCCTATAAGTCATAATCCAGATGTAAGGGAATATGCTTACAGACCCAAGCAAAAACCACGTCATCATAATGTTTTTTAAGTGTAAATGAAATGCAAAAATAACCATTACCACTAAAACTGGGACTAATATCTCATTTGCAATATCTTTCCAAAAACTATCATTTTTATTTTGAAAATCATGCAGCCATAATTGTTAACCATAATTAAAACAAACAAGCAGGTATTTTCCTGCACTTGCCTGGAGGTAATGACGGACCACTCGTTATATTAGAAACACCACATTGAATCTGTCTTCTGTCTTTTTTGTTTCTTAGTTCTGTGATTATCAGTGCTTCCACCAAATGAAAATCCCCTCAAAGATTGTAGGTCAACCCCTGAAGAGACTCCATGAATCACCCTAACACAATAACATATTAAGGCAGGCCAGCAACATTGTGTCTGACCCCAGTCATGTCCAGAGGCTGTACTACGAACAGTACTGACAGTAGAATCGTTATGGTATAGATGTAAACAATACTTTGTAATCTTATAGTGAAAATGCAGAAATGTTGAAAATACAAATCAAAAAGTTGCCGTTGGCCGACACTTAAATTACATGTAGGTATCACTAAGCTTTAAGTGACATTAGAATGAGTATTTTTGCTATTCAGTTGACATAAAAAACTTGACAGTAATGCAGTAATCATAAAGGGTGGAAAAGTAGTCTAGTTAATGACTGATGAGGTCTATCCGACTGAAATGTGTAATTTAAAATAATGGGAGCCAAGTAACAGTGTGTGGATTGTTTTTGTAATAAAGTATTATCCTTTTTTTTTTTACCTACAGTAGTTCTCATCACACAGGTGTCTCAAGTTATTTTAAACTGCAGTGATGGAATCAGAGTGTAAAATGTAAACACTGTCACTGCGGACTCTAAAATAAAATTTGTATATGTTAAAATAGTGCTAAAATCGTGTGTTTAGTGTGGTAAACAAACTTTGTTCATTAGAAGCTCTGTTTTAAACCTACTGGAAATAAAGTCCTGAAACAATTAATTTACCTACTATTACTACTGACCTCTAACAGCATATAGGCTACTCTTTATTTACCTGAGACTCTGACAGGCTGTGAACACATACCCTGAAGTTAACCTGCTCCAGAGCAGGTTAGCTGTTCAGCATATAAGTTACCACAGTGATTTATCCCGGTAAAAAGAGCTTCTTTTAGCACTGAAAACCCAGCGTTAACCCTGAAGTGTCCTCACTAACTCCACATCCTGCTTCATAGTACAGGTGTCTGAACAGTGAATATGAATTGCTCCCATCAAAATAAAGATACAGGGTTTTATGTTACAATAAGGTTAGACTTTAGCACTTGTTTATGCACCGGTCAATCCTAAAACTAAATATGGAGCTTAATCCCAGATCAAATGCACATTGAAGGGTGTTAAATGTTGTAAATGTTATATATCTTTGTTCCCATTTGTCTTTTTGATGTTGCAAATGGAGCTGCTGTTAAAGAAGGAAACAGTTGGACCTGACATGACAATAACAGTATCATCATCAGCATCTGTGGCACTGGCATGTTCTAAAACTAAAAATTGTAGATCGCGATAAAAAAGCACTCATTGACTGTGGCAAATGTTCAATATCAGGATAATCCTGAATATTGTGTCTAGCAGCACCCAGAGAGACATACACAATATATGCTTTGTGCTGTTAAAAGTTTACTTTATATGGAGAAATTCCTTTTTAATTATGATGTAAATTATTTTATTTTTGTGTTATATTGAAGTTTATAAAATAACTTTGTTTTTGTCTGTAGGTCATGTAATTCCTCCTGAGAACATTCTCCCCCTCGTGTTGTGCAGCGGTCCATCTGGTCAGGAGCTGGATTTCACTTTCCAGAACAGAGACTCTCCACGCATGGTAACACACACACACACACACACACACACACACATACAGTTTTAGAAAGTTCCTGCTGTAATATTGTTGAATGTAGCTGCAGTGTTCACACCAGCACTACAGCAAATTTGTGCTTGTTGACAGATGGACGAGACAGGGCGCATTCTCTCCAACATTTGTAACGTTGTCCCAGGCGGGGTCGTGTGCTTCTTCCCGTCTTATGAGTACTCGAGACGGATCATTTCTCACTGGGAGGCCAGCGGTGCGCTGACTCGTCTGGCTAACAAGAAGAAGGTACATCATCCTAGAAAGCTGCCTTCATCACTCCTTAAAGGGATAGTTCAGATTTTTGGAGTGAGGTTGTATGAGTTACTTATCCGTAGTCAGTGTGTTAGCTATATTAGATGGCGGTCGAGGCTGTTACCTACAGTATGCTCTCTTCAAAGCCACCAGATCACATTCTGGTCTGTTAGTCATCTGGTTGGTTGATTTGCTTTTGTCCGACCAAATTCTCACTGGTCGGGCAATCGCTGGTGTTACTCTAATAAGGCTGTTTATCCACTAAAGAGATATCTAACATTAGTATTGTTATGTTGTGTATGACATCGTCAACCCCGGGGTTAACCTCTGTAGTGTCCAACACATTGGCGAACAGAGACTTTCTTTGGTTGATTACAGCCCTACTGACTATGGATAAGTTCCTCATACAACCCAAAAAAAATCAGAACTTCCCCTTTAACTAAAGGGTGGCATAATATTTTAAGTGCATCATTCTCAAAGTGCATTTTCCAGACAGCCTCTAAGCTATCACCGTTACATTCTCAGATCTTCCAGGAGCCAAAGAAAGCCAACCAGGTTGAGCAGGTGCTGAGCGAGTTCTCCCGCTGTATCCAGGTACAACTGTCACAGCTCAAACATCAGCCATCATCACCAACACTGAGAATCTATCCATGATGAGCAATTGCTGTCATGACTGACATGCATATGTTACTATTTGCACGCCTCTTTTCCTTTTGTCAGAGGTGTGCTGTGGACGTTGGCGGGCTCACAGGAGCGTTGCTGTTCTCCGTGGTCGGAGGAAAGATGAGCGAGGGCATCAATTTCTCCGATGACTTGGGCAGGTGTGTGTTATTCGTAAGCACATCGACAGCTGGCAGTCGCATACTTTATAAAGAATAATACTACTAATTGCTCTTTTCTGTTTGCGTGTGATGGCAGGTGTGTGGTGATGGTGGGAATGCCATATCCCAACATCAAATCCCCAGAGCTACAGGAAAAGATGTCCTATCTGGACAAGCACCTGGTGAGACTGTCAACTGTCCTTTTGGTCTCAAGTGTATCCACGAACCTGGCAAAACAAGTAGTTTTAAAGCTCAATCTCATCAGATTTGTTTGTCTCCCAGCCTCACAGTGGAGGGAGGAGCCCTGGCCAAGCACTGATAGAAAACCTCTGCATGAAGGCTGTCAATCAATCCATAGGTAACCATGACAACAGAGTAAAACACATTAAAAAAAAGATGGTATGATCAATACTGATATATATTTGACTTCATCTGACCAAAGGAAGAGCTATCCGTCACCGTGGCGACTATTCCTCCATCGTGCTGTGTGACAGACGTTACTCTCGACCTGCGACACTCTCTAAACTCCCCACATGGATCAAAGATCGCACAAGCACACACACAAGTTTTGGCCCTGCTTTTGCTGCCTTGCGGAAGGTGAGACGCAAGTACATACACTCATGTATCCACACTCAAACTACTGTATCGTGACTAAGATATGTTTGTTTTCTGTGTGTTTGTCTTGCCTAGTTCTTTCTGGAGAAGAAGCAGAAGCAGGTGTAGTGTCACTTACGCTGGACATTTCCCAAGACCGAGGTTAGGAAGAACTTCGGGGGAAACCCAGTGCAACAGCGGTCACAGTGCAAATTTAGCAACCCAAAAACTCCCAAATTCTTCAACATTTTGAAGCTGTCAGAGCTCTGAGTTCTCCTGGCTGGAATTCAAGGGTCAAGCAGGGATCATACTGACTTTATTTTATGTTCCAGATGTTTCATATGTTGCGTTTTTCTTTTTGGCTTGCTAGCATCTGTGGTGTAGAGAAGTGTAAATTAATAACACTGCAGACAAAGGCCATTTATCACATTGACTGAAGTCTTATCAGTCCAACGTTTTTGATTTCAGTCTGGAACAAGTTGGATATTTTTTAGTTGAGTCTATTGAAATTAATTACTGAAGCAGCTACTACACAGATAGCAGGCACAGTTCCGGCTTAGGAATCCATGTGACTGATTTACCCTCAAAGAAGATATTAAATATTTAAAGAATTCCATGTTATGTGTTACGTAATGGGAAAATTACTTTTATTTAATGGAAAGATGTTACTGAAATGCTTCTAATAATATCTGCTTGTTTAATTTTATGAAAATATGCTTTCCTATTATCAATAAATGGTTTTATTATCTGAGTTTTAGTGGTGGTTTTGTTGAACTGGTTACACAAATCAGTGCACTTATCATTATGAAGCCAATTATTGGCCACTTTAAAGTTTCTGTTAGCAAGAGAACTTAGCACTTTCACAATATTGTTAAGTGGTCAGATGACAATGTAAGTCCTTTGTACACAAAATTATCCTGGACAATCAAATGCTTTCATTATCAGAGCTTTAAGTGTTCATTGTCCTTCATGTTATGCATCCCAGTCATCGTCATCTGTTGTCGCATGTGGGGCAGGAAGTGGTGGGATGGCATCTGACATCCTGGCAAATGCACCGCCAGTACCAGCTGGAGCCTCACCAGACTCCCCACCTGCTGGACCCTTACCAGATATGCCTGCAGAGAGAACAGGACATGTTATTTAATGTACGCAGTTCCAACCACTAACATTTTTAACCTCATTCGACATTAAAGGGTTCCTCACCTTTTCTTCGCATGGCAAGTTTATTGAAGAGATCAGACATAAAGTCTCCGCCACTGGATGCTGCTCCCACTGCTGTGAAGCAAAGACAGGAAGTTACTAAATAATCATGCAATCGGTATTTTTTTTAATTAGTATTTGGAGCAGTGAAACCGTTTCACTCATTCCCCAGTGCTGCGCTTCAAAGTGGAGCACATAATTACAAGACTTGTTATCGAGTTAGTCGGTATAAGCAGCTCTCTCTAAATATGAAATGTTAGGTCATGCCCTGGCCAACCAACCAGGCAAATATATGCCCTCTGATGTTAGTGCTGAAGTATGACTGTAACCAAGTTAACCTTTTAATGAGGTGGCCATTTACAAAGCAAAGGTCACACAGCCATGAACTTTAATGATAACCATATGACATACATATACAAACGCTGGTCACACGCTGGGCTTTGATTGCATGACTTTCTCGTCATTGTTAAAGCTGCATCATGTAGCAGTTAATAAAACATGAGAGGAACTACATCTTCACTCAAACAATCCAACACCTTGCTCTTGCTCCTTCTGTTTCTTCTTCTCCATCTTGCGCTCTTTAACGTTGCGTAACTTGGCTTTGCCGATGCCTCCGGCATTGCGGATGGACTCCAGGAGACTGGCGCGGCCATCTGATGGCTCGACTACCTCGCTGGGAGCACCAGACACAGGGCCTGCAGACAGAGGAGATGGTTAGACTGGTGGCAGGGTAATTTGGGTTTTGAGCCCATTAATGCCAATAAGGACAATCTAATTCAAGAGAGTGAGTAGGGTTTCTCAGTGTGTGTGTGAGGAGCAGGTTTGTACTATTTTAATTCACTGTGCAGCTCAAACATATTCCTCCAAGTCTGGAGTGTGGAGCCAGCACAATATTTCTAAGCTGAATGCATGCAACAAAGCAGGCGTGGAGCCAGATGTTGTAAACATTCAGGGCTCAGCCCAAACTCAGAGGGATCCAGGCGCATGCTCCCATGTTTTCCCAGTTACAGCAGCTATACAGTATGCACTATTTTTCAAGCCATCTGAGATAACAATTCCTAAAGAAATGTACACCATTTAAGAAAAACATGATAGCTGCCAAGGGAAACCTACAACCTAAAACCCTACCACAAAAATGTTGACTCCACTCCCGCCACCTAAGGAGGCATAAATTGTCTGATGCTACTATTTTTAACACACATAAGATAGGAACCCCACTTCTGATTTACTAAAGTACACAGATCAACGATTCTCAACAAAGCCAAGTAAATATGGTCTTCAATACTCTGAATTAAATATTAGGCCAACAGAAGAACATTTACTCAATTATATTAGATTTCCTCAGGGAATAGTGCAGATTTGGGGCTTTTGGGAAAACATTCAGGGCTGGAGCCCCTGCGACAAACCTGAACTTGGTGCTCGAGAGACTTCTGTGGGGCCGTCAACAGGAGGGGGTGGTGGAGGAGGTGGAGGAGGGGGAGCTCCTGCAGGAATGGCAGGAGTGAGGGCAGGCTCAGGAGGAGGAGGGGGTGGGGGAGGTGGTGGAGGAGGCGGAGCACTAGGTTGGAGCTGAGATCCTGAAAGAGAAAGAAATCAAAAAGTCATCAGATTACAAACCCAGCATCAACCCAAACTACTATGAGGAATTGAAAGGTGTGTGTGTGTGTGCGTACCCTGTGCGTTGCTCTCCTCAGCAAAGGAGGGCAGATCAGGGATGTTGTGTGTAGGTCCTGATGGGGCAAAGCCAGGCCCAAGGTCCGCGCTGTAGGACAGGTCATCTGCGATGCCTGGCAGGTCAGGCAGGTAGGATGGCACATCTATCTCGGGCACCTGGCCCAGGTCTGGCATGTAGAAATAAGACTCTGCCGTCTGTTAGAGTGAAATGATTAGAGACAGCATTAATCATCAAATGCATCACTCCCAATCCTACATATAAAATAGTCTTATTAATGATGTCTTTTCATTGGAGAGGGGTGTTTGAGGTACCTGTCTCTCCAGCTGCTCTCTCTTAGTGATGGACAATGGTGCGTCAAACGGTTTGTCCTCTTTTTCTGTCTCTAGTGTCATGTGTGTTTTTGTCACCGCTCCCGCCAGAGGATCAAGGAACACATACTTCTTATATCTTTAAAAGCACACAAATCCAGAGATATGAGGAACGGATTGAAATCAAATCTGTTCTTACAGTTAGCATCTGTCTGCTTGTGTTTGTGTGTGTGTGGACTCACAAGTTCTCTGTAGTATTAAAGAGCAACAGGGAGCTGACAGATGAGATGTTGCGCGGCAGACTGCCCAGCCCCTCCTCTGTCTCATCCTCAGACCTCTTCTTCTTGCTCACACACACTGGGAAATACATCAACTTCTCCTGAAAGGAAGACATAGAGACATAGAGTGAGAGGCAGATCTGTGAAATGTCAACTAAATCTTCTTGAATAACGCGAATCACAAATGCCACCAAAGTGCCCCTGCGCGCAGATGCACGCGCGCCCACACTACAATACCGAATTATATGGCTGGGGACATTGCTTCTGGGGGGGGTATTGAATAATACATTTCTGCACCAGAGAAAATTGCCAGCAGTGTTTTCATTTCTCCCTCCTCGCCCCCTCTGACAAATACGCACAGATACACACACACAAAAACAACACATTGCAAGACCAAGCAGACACAGCAAGAAAATATGCTGGTTTTCTTAAAGTTTCCTAAGATGGTAATGGAAAAACTGTGGTGCTCACTTTAAATAATGCAGGATCCTGTGCTCAGCCCTGCACACACACACACACACACACACAGACACTAAACCACTTAGGAGAACACTATCATACATTGCATTTTTATACTTCTATGTTGCTGTTTTTTTTACCTCCTTATCAATAAAGCTGATCTGATGTGCTCTCCTCTGTCATATCTTTAGACCTGTAGAATAACCCGACCTGGTCTGATGAATATTCTATCCAAAAAAGCCCAGACATTTCAGTTCAAATGCCATGATGCCCATTACAGCCAGTGTAACGTTTAATTAAGTGGTTGTCAGTTTGTTATTTAAATGTGAAAAATTGAGACTGACATGGATGAAAGCTTATCAGCGCTGGTTGAGCGCTAAATGATTTTTTAATATGGGTGCTGCTAATCATGAGAAAACAGCTGTTTGTGTAAAAAAAATATATTAGCATAACAACAAAATAGCAGAAAATGTGGCATCAATTTGCAATGCAGATAGTAACACACAAATGTGAAGCATACTTTACAACAGGCTTGTGTCATATTTTTATCACTAGAAATTAGGAGTGGGAATCACCAGAGGCTCCACGATACAATACGATACGATACTTTAGTCATGATACAATATTATTGCGGTTTTAAACATGTTGTGATATGCTGAGAATTGTGATAAAATATATTGCAACATATTACCTGTTTTCAACCGCAAATAATGTCCCCAAAGGGAAACTTTATCAACATCTGTTTTATCTAATAAGAGAAAAGTTTTTCAGTCTGTTCATCTAATTTTGCAGCAAAATGCATGTAGTGGACTGAAAAAGCAACCAGTTATATTATTCAAGTAGGCTACCCAAAGTTTAATTTGTATTTATAATATTAATAAGATATAATAAAAAAAATCAATACTTGGCACTGTGTGACGATACGATACTGCCACACAAAAATATCACAGTACTTTGCTGTATCGATTTTTTTCCCCAAACCTACTAGAAATGTTTATCCATACCAGAGCAAATAATTAATTTAATACTATTAATTTTCAAAGACCTTAAAAGAACTGGGAAGCAACTGTGTCTTCCCTTACATGTCAGACATTTTAAAGATTACAAAATGCAAACAAGTATAACAGTAATTAATTAATCCGAATCAAATAAAATAAACCAATTCATAAAAAGAGGTTCCTGTTTTCCAAAGAGCGTTCTTATATTGTTACACTCATGTTATGCTTTCATCGTTTCGTACCTTGTATCAAACCCAACGACATAGTTCACATGACACATACCAGTACAATCAAGTATTAATAGAAGTACCGATACAGTGTCAAAGTTTTAGCTTTTTGTCAGGCTCTACCTGTTCTGGTGTTTATTCACGTTCACATTTTTTTAATTAGAGCTGCAACTAACAATTACAGTCATTACTAAATAATCTGTAGATTATTTTCTCAATTAATCGATTGTTTGGTCTACAATACATTAGGAAACAGTGAGAAAAGCCTGTTACAATATACTATAGCCTAAAGTGCCCTCATCAGTGTCTTCTTTTGTCCAACTAACATTTCCAAACCCCAAAATATTGATTGAAATCAACAAATCCTCACGTTTGAGAACATGGAAATATAATATTTTTGCTTAAAAAAATGACTTAATAATTAATTATCAAAGTAGTTGCCAATAAATATTCTGTTGATCAGCTATTCGATTAACTGACTTATTGTTGCAGCTCTATTTTTAATATTCAGACATTATCAGATCAGAAGAACCTGGCTCGTTGATAATTATCATGACATGTGACCAAATCAACCTGACTCTCAAAGCATGTGGATGAAAAAGAGTCATCCATCTTTTGCCACTGATGCAGGTCTGGGTCATTTTAGGTAAAGCAAAACAGCCCAGATGTCCTTCCCTGCCTCCCTGAGGGATCCTGAGGTGATTCCATATCAGACAGGACATATATATCTCCTAAGGGAGACGTGCAGGAGACATCAGATTCTCCCTTCACTTCAACTTGCTTCTTTTCAACATGACGGAGAAGCCCCTAAGGGTGAGCCCAGGCACCCAGTGAACGAGGGTCATTTAGGCTTCTTCTATCAGTGATTTCATTCTTTTGGTCATTACTCAGAGCTCAGGATGACACATACGGGTTTAGACGTAGATAAAGCGTTTTGCTTTCGGGCTCAACTAATGCTTCACACCTACATCAATGTGGATGCCACAATGACATTAGAGACTGCTTAATTAACTGGCAGACAGAGGCGGTGGCTCCCATGTATACATAAAAAAAGAGAGACCCGGAGAGGATATCCCAATTATCAAGGTATCACACTGCTCATCCTCCTCTGTAAATCATTTACCAGGATGCAGAAAAAAAACTTAAATTCTGGAGAAGCAAGGTGGACTCTGTCCCGGTCATGGGACAGAGGAACTGCTCTTAACTCCTGCATAAATATTGATGGGGTCATGGGAGTTTGTCCCTACAGTCTGCATAAATATGGAGGAGTCGAGACTTCAGCTCCAGGCCCTCCTGTCCTCGTATGACCGCAGTGAGAGCTGTGTCATAATTCTCAGCAGTAAGATAAAAGCCATGTAAATGGAAATTAATCATGGCTCTATTTATCCCTGTTTTGAACCCGCAGTTTTAGCAGTGTCAGCTGTATGAAAAGGCCCTAACACTATCAGGCTGGCGCGCACTTTATTCTCTTTCATATTAGTTGGAGCACTGTGGCTTGTGGGCTTCAAAACATTCAAACACTTTGTGAACCCATGGCTCTCTTAACAAGTCACATTTTTATTGTTGCATTAATTCTTCATGTAATCAGCATTTTAATGTGTTTATCTCACCTGCAAGGCCTTCTCATCAAAGGGTCGAAGTTTATTCTGTATCCTGCGTCGGGGGCGAGTTTGTGAGGAGGGGTCTGCAGCCTCAATAAAGATAGAAGAGTAATCCTGAAGCCGATCCGGGGCTGGGTACTTAGCACTGGAGAAAACCTATACACACAGAAAAGAGCTTATATAGCTGACAAACATGAGGCTAATTATTGCTTTCAGTGATTTTGTCGCCTTGTTGTGTCTCTATTGTGTATCATACGTGCAACATATAAAGCTGCCTGCCAAAGTGTAAGTGCCATGTTACCTTGGTGGCCTTTTTACTGCCTTTGATCTTGTCCACACGGGCCTGAGCTAATCTGATCCGGTCAGTGACGCTCTGCAGCTGGCGGCGGTTCTTCTCAACACTGTCAGACACCCTGGAAGCAACACACACATCCACATGTACATGAATATCAACATACACACATACAGAGAAAATATGTCTATATTATACAATCCAATTTAGAGGATTACGTAACTTGAGAAACCCTATTCCACATTTCCTTCTTTATATTCACTCTGCAAGGCGCTGAATCCTAACAATAAATTAATTAAGTCATTGTAGACTTCATGCATTTAATAAGGATGATGTGCAGCTGTTTTTGTACTCTGTTAATCATTTGACATCAATCATCTAATTACTACACATCAGCTTTCAAAAGGTTATTTTGGCAAAACAATTATGTTCATAAATGTCACTCTTTTCAGAGTTACAGGAGACACTTCCTCTACTTTCAGGGTGCCAGACAGAATGACCTGCTCTAAAACAGGTGCTGTGGCATAAGATGTGGCTTAGAATATGGATTCGACTGTGCAATCCAATAAATGTGACGTTTATTTAATGTCAACAACCTTTCTGATTCCTGTTATGTAGTTTAAAAGTTTTTGTTTTAACTGGCCTCATTTGTTACTCCCTGGTATTGTCAACACTCCCACTACCTTCTGGCATTTTTTTTATTTTATTTAACTACAATATGGATTAATAATAATAAAAAAAATTAACAGATAACTGGTGATGAAAACAGCCCTGACAAGGAGCATGTGCAATACAGTAAACAGAAAAACACTTGGCACAACATAATGATTAATTAATCTCTCAATAATTCTTTTCTAAAATTCAGTTTTTAACTTATTTAGTAAAAATGTCACATATAATGCATTTATTACAACTTACCTACAACAGAGAAACTAATGAATATTTGTGATGATGTAAACAATACAAATGTTTCAACTTGAAAAACGGCAAAAAATATTCAACTGGTTTCACCACAACAGACAAACTGTTTTGCTGACTTTTGAGCAAATAATTGATTGATCAAAACATCATTTTTGCACAAGTTATACATGATGCATACCATGTTAATATAATGTTAACATAATATCATACAAGTGGTATTCTGTTATTTGCGTATCAAGGTAAAAACATGACACACTCATGCTACTGAGAATTGCTACAAAGCTATAGTTTTAATTGTTGGTTTAATACCCTACCTCTAACTGTCATCTGTGTGTGTGTGTGTGTGTGTGTGTGTGTGTGTGTGTCTGATCTTACCTTTTGAAAATATCCGTAGAGATGGTCTCCAAGTAGAGTAATGCATCTACTATCTGATGGACAGCCTCCTCTCTCCTCAGGTCCGGCTGGATGAGAGGCACTGAGTACACCTGGCCCTCCAGGCAGTGCTTCTGGGTCATCCTGAAAGACAACACAGATTTATAATCAAGAACAAGGCTGAGTGTCACACAGTCAAACCCTGGAAGTTCATTCCTGTCCTTGGGGTCAGTAGGATTGTCGTTGAACTTTGACCTATCAGTGATCATAGGAAAACTGAAAGAAACAGTGTGGTGAGTTTGACAGTCAAAGAGTCAGCTGGTTGTTAGAGCCAACACCACAAAACGGTCATAACGTTGTTTAGCTCTTTACCAAGCCCCTGTTCCTCGACCTCATCTGACTCTCACATGACAGTGTTGGATTGCACATATGTTGTCACTCGGTTTAAACGTGTAAATTGGCCGAAGATAATCCTTGCACCTGTATATGGTCACATCAACAGCTACAGCAAATACACCCGCTCTAAGGCCGTTTACAACACAGAGAAATTCCATATCAATAATCCTTACAATGAAACTAATAGATTAAAAGTCACAGGAAAGCCTGTCGATGCTAAAGAAAACATCGCTGTTAGCCTTACACCGAACAATACACGTTTAATAGTATGGTATACCGAAAAATGTAGTCGCTTAACAATTTTATTCTTACCTGACCATGGGTGTTGTTTACTTGTTTACAGTTACAGAATTGATATAATAAGAAGCAGCTCCGTTATCGCTACTAGCATCCGAGCTACTCATTAGCAAAACAACGGGTCTAACTTCCGCATCCGTATGGCACGTGACCACGCCGGAGTTACAGCGTTGCCTTCAGGGTCTCTCAGAAATGTCTGCTTTCTAACCTGGACTCACCTGAACGACTTCAGTGATCTGAGGTAGGTGAAGTCAGGTAATTATGGGCTCTAAATATTAGAAGTCAGTCAACAAACATGTTATTGCATTGTGCTATGCATGAAACAATCATTTTTATTAGTCTGCGATTTCTAGTACGGGCAGAGCAAAGGGTCAAAAATCCTCTGGTCCGAGAACTTGCCAGCTAGGCCATATAGCATATTGATTTTCTCTTTTAGGTAGGCTAATTAGAGTGCTGCAGCTAAAATAATACGGGTATAGCAACAAAAATGACTGAAGGATGTTGCATTTATTAAATATTTGATTTATAATCAAAATATTCTCACCATAAACTTCACTTTTTATGGCAAAATTATCTCCTGGGCTGGTGCAACCTTGGAGCTTTTCTTCTTTTAGCCTTACCTGTTATGATAAAGTTGATGTACTTATGTCATCCAGTAGTCCTGATTGTACAATTATGTTATTCAAATCTGCATCTTGTTGTACTACATGGTTGTCTACTGTGTGTCTTGTTTGTATATGATGGTTGTTGCTATGCAGCTATGTTGCACTATGTGCCCAAAACAAATTTCCCGTTTGGGACAATAAAGTTTATTTTTTTCTTATCTTAATAATGCAGACATTTTTTGTATTTTTGTCATTTAAAATATTAAAGATGACACAGTGAGTCCATGTCAGCCAAAATAGTCTATAATTAGCCATAGCTTTTACACACATTTAAAGCCCACCTATGCATGTCTGTTTAAGACAGGGGTGTCAAACTCATTTTAGCTCAGGGGCCACATACAGCTAAATTTGATCTTAAGTGGGCTGGACCTCTTGACCACTGCATAATACCCTTAAAAATCAACTCCTTCAAATTTTTCTTTCATTCTGAAAGCAGTCATCCATTAACCAAACAAAGAAGAAAGGGAAATTATGTGCAAATTCAACAGTATGTCTCAGTTTTTCCACATTCAGTGAGTCTACTGCTCACTTTCATTACATGTGACTTTTTTTCCCCAATTTCCCACTAATATGGAAGCTAATGAAGAAGCAGCTTAAGTTATCCCCTGCCTTACAATCTGAAGTTTTGTCAGTGTCAGTCTGATACCGCTTCTTTCGTACTGAAGTTGCTGGTGGATATGATTTTGCACAATGTTCAGTATCTTCAAATCTGCCCACAGAAATTATGTATTGATATTTCAGACAGCTGTATTCTGGTCAGAGTGGAAAAGCCTCTAAGGCAGTATTTTACATGAAGTATCTGCTCACTGCTTAACTTGCTCCTGAAACCTTTTCAGCCTTCACATGTGCATCAACATTAGGTACGCAGAGTCATCTAGAGGGCCTGGATTGGACCCTTTAGTGGGCCGGTTCTGGCCCCTGGGCCATATGTTTGACACCCCTGGTTTAAGACAATATGGCACCAAAGAAACAGACAGCAAAGTGACCCCATGTTAGCCACAATAGTCCAGAATTAGCCATGATTGTTAGACACGCACAAGCACACACATGCATGTACGTTTTAGACAATATGGCACCAAGGAAAGAGACAGCAGGAGAGCAGGGAAAGCATGGCAGAAAAAGTTGGGCAATCTTAGTAAATAAATAAAGAACAACAGGACACATTAATGATGGCTGAACTGATAAATGGGTTTAACCATTAAAAAAAAACAAACAAACATGACTGTCCATCGCAGTGAGGTATGGCTCTTGAGATGTTAAAACTACAAAGTTTCTGTTTTCCTGATTTTTTACAAACGCATCTTCAGATTTAAAAAGCTGTACACCAGACAGGAGAACCTCTTTGTACAGCCTATAGGGTGCGTGCTTGCTCTGTAGTTTTCTCGTGCCTGTGCGTAATGACGCATCTCTCCTCCAGCGCCTCTGCTCCCCTCCTCCCTCCTGTCACATCTGGATCTGGCTCCTCTCATCAGCACCACTCAGCGCAGTGGGAGAGAAAGAGAGAGAGAGGAAGAGAGAGAGAGGGAGGGAGGGAAACGACCGGAGAAGCGGAGGCTGGCTCGGTCGGTGCAGCCTCATCCACAACCGAGCAGAATCAAGGAGAGGAGAGCGGAAGGACATCTCACCTTCTCATCCGCACTCACGGCAATTTTGCATCTCCTCTGTCCGTCCATCCGTCAGTCCAGCTTCTTATTTCCTCTCCTTCTCTTCCTTCCTCTCGTCTTGGGTATGATGATGAGCTCCAGCCTGCTGGAAAACCCGGTGCAGGCGATTCTGTACCTGCGGGAGCTCACCACCATCGTTCAGAACCAGCAGAGTCTCATCCAGACCCAGCGCGCCCGGATAGAGGAGCTGGACCGGCGGGTGGACGAGCTCATCGGTGAGAACAGGCACCTGCGGGACGTCAGGGTACAACAGCAGCATCTTTACCATCACCACCATCACCATCACCCCGACCCCAGCCTTCATCAACACCACCACCCTCAGGAGCCCCAGCTTAAGACTAGTGCGGGGCCAGACCATGCTGCTGCTGCACCAGCACAGGTCGAGGCGGCTCCGGGGGTCCAGCCGCCGCCTCCCCAACCCATGGACCCGGGAGACATGCAGCTGGTCCCGGCCGACCCGTCAACGGTTTCTCCGGTTGAGAGTGACCCAGAAAACGGCGGAAGTTACCAAAGCTGCCGCTCTTTGGTTCCGATGACCCCCACAACCCTGTGTCGATCCCTGGCCCTGGCTAAGAAATCCGAGTGAGTAGAGGTTATGTGTTTGTTTGCACATGTGTGCGTGTCTGTCCTAAAAATAGTCAAATAAAGACTAAACATATATTAGGCTATTTAGAGTGTTTTTTACGTGATGTATACATTTTTATATCCTTTAAAGATATTAGATTTCCTGCAGTATCAACCTAAAGCCTGAATAAATGTCCTACCTTGGTAATAGTAGCCTGTCTTGAATCCTTCATAGTATTTGTGTAGCATCCGTCTGAAGCAGTATAATTTGGAGCATGCACGCGCGCGTGTGCGTGTCCTACAGATTGAGAGGCGTTTAATTAATGAAGAAGGCGCTTGCAAATTTCCAATTTTCAGCTGTGTGTGTCGGCTAAGGACTGTGCCAGAAGAGGAAGAGGTGGATTATTTAAATGAGAAACTGGATCACGATCACTGGATCATTACATAACAAACAGCTGTAGGCCTATGTGTGTGTGTGTGTGTGTGTGTGTGTGTGTGTGTGTGTGTGTGTGTGTGTGTGTGTGTGTGTGTGTGTTGCACATATACTCTGCACAGTGGTCAATGTCAGCTCGAGACAGGAGCAAGCTTCACGTGCGCTGATGAGACACCGCGAGTCGCTGTCCGCGGTGCTGCTGGTTTCTCTGTTAATTACTGCACGGGATCTGTGAACTCTCACGGGACCTCTGGCCCTCTGATGTTGCTGTGTTAGATGAGACACACGTGTGCTCTCTCTCTCTCTCTCTCACACACACACACACACACACACACACATAGACACACACCATCACCCCCCTGCTTGGCACCACAGCCTCATGGTATATCAGCGCATCACATAATGAGAGAAACCCATCTTCTTCTCTTTTTTCCCTCTTTCTGTGTGTGTGTGCACGCATGTGTGTTCTGTTCATAAGTTGTATCCCAGCAGGAGTCCTGATTGGTCTCTCTGGGACTCCACCCCCACTGATGGGAGCAACTCAGAACAGAGGAGGAGTTGAGAGGAGCAGAGGAGTGCAGAATACATCTAACCTAAAAAAAAAAAAAAGAGTTGTTGATATATTGATCCTGCAGTGACTGATTCAACCACACCTTAACACTGGCTGCTCTTGAGTTCTGTGTGTGTGCGAATATAGTGCCTGTTGCTCTCCTCTTACAGCCTTGCCTGGAACCTGAGTTGTACCCTCTAGAGAGCTTACCCTGCGGCAGCTATTTGTTATTCTTTGACAGGCATCAGTGTAACACCACTGGTTCTTAATTTAAATTAGTTTAACTGGTGAGGAAGAAATTACAATAAATTAATTGTTATTATAAAAGCTGCAGGCAGGAAACAGCAGAGCCATACACCAGTTGATCAGGCTAGAGAAGAAGTGGTGCGAGGAAACATGTCAGCTCAGCTTGTAACAAATGTTTTGATATTTAAAACTGTGGGAATTCAGGTTTTTAATCAGGCCCAGGCCCAAAACGTCTGCTGTGGTTCAGGCTCGAGTCAGCCTTGGACAGAAATGCGGACTCATGTAGAGTCGGGCTTGATTTTTTGGGCCTGATCAAAGCTTTACAGGCTGCAGACTGGGCTTCCTGTTCCTGCAGTTCCTGATTATGTGTCCTTGAATGCAACCTTCCATCCTCACCTGCCCATTGATTTTAAGTCGCTCTGGATAAGAGCAGTAGCTTAACACCTAATTTGTAGTTCTGCTTCTGGCAGGCCCGGCAAGTGAGGGGGAGTTTAGGCTTTCACTTGCATTTTTAGAGGATTCAGCATCCTGTCATTGCCTGCTGCATCCTGTCTGCAGCTGACTGGAGATCAGATCTGCCCTCCGCTTTTGCTGTTGTCAGTGACTTGTGTGTCAGCGTGTTTCGCTGTTACAAACTGTATGTGTGTTGTTGGGCATATGTTTGCGTAGGTGCATGTGTAAGCACACTTTCTTTCACACATCCTACATTTCACTGTACGCTTTCATCTGAGTGTTTATCTAAGTCTATATAGAGCCCAGGTTTCTTTGCCCTGCAGTTAAATGACTTGTGGGCTGCGTAGGGTTGGCTGTGACTGTGTTTGTGTGCTTTGCATTGTTGTCAGTGATGTCAGTGCACGTGGATGAGTCCTATGGGGGGGGAGAGACAGGATCCTCTCCTCCGCTCTTTCTCTGTCTCTCTACAGCTGAGCCTCCTATCTGCCCCACTTAGCCCATGGAGCGAACGGTAATCAGCCATTCTCAGGAGAGAGAAAGGCAGAGAGATAGAAAGAGAGGGAGATGCACGCTCAGTCGTTGTCTTTGATGGAGCCCTCGGAGGTGTCTAAAGGAAGGAGCTTGAAGCTGACATGGAGTGGACTAGTGAAAGGGAAGACGGCTGAGAGAGATGAGGGGGGGGAAACAGAGAAAGTGGCGACGAGAGAATAGGAGAGAGGAGGGGTTTTCAGTACACAGAGGGTGAGACAGGTACAGGGAGAGACCAAAACAGAGATGATGAAAAGGGTACATTTGAGGTAGCTGTCTCCTCAGTTTATCTATCTCGCTGGCGGACAAAATAGATAGGTTGGACAACAGAGGGACAGGCTGTGGCATCCTGTGGCGCAGTGGAAGGTACACACAATGTGCTGGCAACGTTTTGAGTCCAAATGGAGCTGATCTTGTTTCATGTCAACCCCCCTCTTCCCTTACACTCTCTACTGGATACTGGCTGATGAAAAGCATTGCGTTTAAAGTACTCTTACAAAACAGGACAGAGGAGAGGGATGGTGTGAGGGAGGACGGGGCACAGAGAGACAGAGAGAGAAAACATGGGCCGACAGCAGGAGGCATGTACTGTTGAAATATTCACCTGTTCTCTTTGTAAGCGTTGTTGGAGGCGGATGGCCGTTCTGTGTGTGTCTTGTACAGACAGATGGACGAACCTGTTGAGTGTGTGTTTGTGTGTATGAGTATGAGTGTGTGTGTGTTTCAGGACCCAAGCATTCTGGCCTCTTCCTCAGGGCTGAACTGTATTATATCAGCCTGGAAAAATAATTCAGTTTCTAAACTGATGCGGGCAGAAAACGGCTTTGCGAGTTCAGTGCTTTTATATTTTGGCCTTAAGTTCATTGTTGGATCTCCCTCCTCTGTAAGTCGAGTTTGACCTCGTGACCCCCAAAGCCTGCAACACATAAAGTGGAAACTCCTGCACATTTACACTGCACAAATTTATGGGTTGTATGTAAAGGTTAGAGTTATATGAATATAAGAGTGAAGTGCTGTATAAACTCTGAAAGGTTAGCAATTCAATGGATTTTTTTTCTAATGCCAGCCATTCAGCCTGTCTATTTTCTTATGCTTTTTTCCACTATTTTCTATTATATTGCTTTGTGTTTGTCACCGATGCTCACTTGTTATATTGCTTTGTGTCTTCTTACTGTTGCTTTTTGTTTGCACTGTCTCCTTTGTTGCTGTAACGATGCAAATTTCCCCACTGTGGGACTAATAAAGGATTATCTTATCTTATCTTATCTTAGTTTAAATAAAGAAATTAATTCATCTCTTACAAGAAAAGCCTTTATGTACACATCAAGAGACTAAAAAGTAAACGACAAGCATGTTTGAAAAAGGACCAGGAGGGAGCATGAGAGTCTGACTGATTGATGTTGATTAGCGTAATTGATTACAGGTGGTGTATTTAATTTTATTTGTTCTGGCTCTCTGGTCCCAGTGTTTGAGACATGGAGGAGGAGGAAAGCACAACAAAGAAAATGAGCGTGCTGAAAAACATAACATTTTTCAGAGACTTTTGAAACCCCTGGGAGCTGTTAAAAGAAGGCAGTAGCTTGTCGACTGAGAGAAGTGCTGCAAGTTTCTCAAGAATAATTAATCCTAATAAAATAATAAATAAAGTCCTTATAAAAGGCAGGTACTGTGCTGGAGACTCCACTTGAGGCTCCAAGGGAGCTCGCAAAAATTCAAACACTTGTTTTGTGGTGGTTTTACACTCATTAACTTTAATGATGAGGGACTGTTTTAAAGAGGCAATCACTCAGAATCACAGATTGAAAACTAAAGGTCTTTATTTCACGCTCCACAGCCATGGCTTTATATCAACATGACATCGCGCTATCACTCCTGGGTAGATAACTGCCCATTGTTTTGAATTGCAGACATATGTGAAATCATTAAATTTATTTTCTGCTGTAACTGTAACATTTAGTTTTATTGTGAAACACAATGGTCAAACACACAGACTGCATAAAGACGGATGACACAACTCCACTTACCCCCACTGTACAAAAACAAAGTCAGAATATCCCTGATAGGCTGCTGCCTCTACCAATGACGTCATTTGGAGTCAGAGTCTGTGCAGTTCCTGCCCAAACACCCTCTCGATGGATCACAAGCAGTGCCGCTAGTTGCGAGCACACCGATTGGCACACATAGCTGTCAATCATGATGCCAAGCCCCCTCTTTATAACATCAAATAACTATTTAAAACCAAACTTATCAGAGAAACAAACATTTGAACATATAGCAGTGTGATAATAACTACCTAAAATGACAGAAAACATCTTTGGGAAAAATGTATTTGACATATTCTTTAGGTTTTAGTTTCATGTCCCATCTGCTAACATGGAGGAGCGACCTTTATGACCTGTATTGCAGCCATTTACCAGGGGAGGGGTTTGATAAGATGTTTTGGCTTTACTTTCAGGGAGCTGTCATGTTGTCCAGAGTCTTTGATAAACCAGTCTACTGGCAGGGAATCTAAGTAACGTACTGCTGTGGACGGTGGCCACAGAAAAACATATTTTTGCCACCTATAAAAACCTACCAAAAAATATCAGCATCACTTTAAGTGTATGCTATATTTGGATACTTTCACTTCTTTACTTTACACACTTTACATACTAACTGATCAAGGCAGCAGCAGACCAGCAACTCTAGTGATTTAGACTGAATGTTTTTTGTCAATGGAGTTTGTTGGAATTGCTCCCTGTCAGAAAGAGCTGTCTGACGTCAAGGTAAAGTGGTGAAAACATTCTAAATATAGCATACACAAAAGGTGATATTGATTTTTTTTTGGTGGCCCTTTTTTAAGTGGCTAAAGACTGAACAATTGAGGCAGTGTTTGCTTTGCACTGTGATTCAGTCTATAATTCTGACAGAATCTAAAAGACTCTGAAAAGACTTTGAAAGTCTATCTTTTTTCTTTGTGGGTTTTTCTTTCTTGTGTTTAGAGATCCTTTGGTGGGGGAGAGGGTAATTTCGATAAAAAAAAAAATCAAAACATCTTATATCAGAAATGGGCAGTGTTTAACATTGTCGCCTCACAGCAAGAGGGTTCCTGGATCGAACCCACGGTAGGGGAGCCTTTCTGTGTGGAGGTTTGCATGTTCTCCCCGTGTCAGTGTGGGTTTTTGTCTGGGTACTCCGGCTTTCTCCCACAATCCAAAGACATGCAGGTTAATTGGTGACTCTAAATTGGCTGTAGGTGTGAATGTGAGTGTGAATGGTTGTCTGTCTCTATGTGTCAGCCCTGTGATAGCCTGGTGACCTGTCCAGGGTGTACCATGCCTCTCACCCAATGTCAGCTGGGATAGGCTCCAGCCCCCCTGTGACCCCTAACAGGATAAGCGCTTATGGAAGATGAATGAATAAATGAATACTACCAGAATTAAGAACCACAGCAGAAGTGCTGCTAAATGAAGAACAAGTGATTCACGTATGTACAGTATGTTAGCGTGTGTGTCTGTATGAGGGCTGTGAGTGATGGGGTAGGCGTTACGACAGACTGAGGAGTATTATTCATATAAACCAACTGTGTGGATTGTTTATCAGAGATATTTAAAAAGAAAAAAATAACATCAGCGTCCCTCTAAGTCAGTGGAAGTTGCCGTGAAAAGGTAGCTTTTTATAGCTCGGACTGTCACTCCGAGCCTCGCACTGACTCTGACTGCCTGTCACTGTGGGTCTTTGTCACGAGCAATATGCTGAGCCCAGGTCAGAAGACTTACTGTAGCGTAGCCATGAAAATTCTCTGTCAACTGAATGCTTTCAGCTCATTGTGAAAGGACCTAATGTGACCTACGTTCACACCAGCACCTCAAAGATATTTTTTAAAGTTGTCATCAGGCTTGATTTTATGTATCTGGTGGTGGAAGGTGTCAGGATCTAGAAGGTCAAAGGGTCGATTCAAGCAATAACTTTAACAGGATGTGTCTTGTTTTTTTTTTTTTGCTTTTCTTTTCAGTCTAAATTGCTCCAGATAAGAGCACCAGTGAAATGCGTAAAATATGAATGTAAATGTAAAATGTATGAGAGAGAAATGAGAGAGGCGAACTTAAGAAGAAACAGAGCAGGAAACAGAGCTGGAATAACCATCTGTCCAGATGAGGTTTGGGAATTCTGCTAAATCGCCACAGATCTGGTGAATTGGATTGGAGGAGGCATAAACAGGCATATCCGGACACACAAACAGTACTGTAAAAACTCACACTCAATCTAAGCGTTCTCAGCCTTGAATTGACCTACATAGGGTATTTACCCCGGGATGAGTGCCAAGTAGTAAACAGAAGCCATGGAAATAATCCAGAGAAGTCTAATGAGAGCCTTTTCAGGGTCTTTTGGGATGTTGGACTAAGAATGAACATAAGGAGGAATAAGGAAACAAGGCAAACATGCAGGGACAGCCAATAATATCTAAATGACGTGCTGTCCTTCCAATTCATTCTGCTTCTCCTCTTTCCTTCCCCCTTTTGCTTACCTCTCCTTCTCTCTCGTCTGCCCTTCAGGAGCGAGACCGTGCTGCATCAGTTTTGCTGCCCCGCCCCTGAACATCCAGAGGCTGACACCACTGGCTCATCCGGGTAAGGCCGAGTCACACACACACCAATCACAGGCACTTTTATTCCTGTGTTGAGCTCTTTCAACCACTGAAAACTTCCTGTCTCTCTCTCTCTGTATACATACACACTATCTGTACATGTGTCATCTAACTGAGTCACGTCCACACCCGGGCTTTTCGTCATGCTCGTTAGTGCGTGCACAGTACTGTATGTGAGTGTGAATTGGGGTTTTTATGGAGCCTGGGGTTACAGCGAGAGAGTTAAATGCTCTGCAACAAACCTATAGATCTTACAGCCTCAAGGGTGATTCACATATAGGGTGAGAAGGGGGGTGAGTGAAGTGATATTGCAGCTATCAAAGTGCCCATGGCAACCCAGTAATGACGCAACTGCCACCACTACCATAGTAACTGGAGAGGAGAACTTTGAGGCTCTACTGTATATCCACTTTTGCCGTCTGTTTCTGTGTGGGCAGCTTGTCTATTTGTTGTTTGAGTTTGTTGAGACTCTTTTTGTGTGGGGTGTGTGAACGCATGACATTTCACTTGGGGATGTTTGAATGAGCACAGCTCTGTTGTAAAAGCTGATTTTGTCATGTTTCTCAATGATTACTGTTTGCCCTCCCTCCTCTGGAAGTTCTCCCATCGTTTAATCCTCATGTACGCTGTTTCTAAATCAAGTCTCTCCCAGTCCTGTCTACTTTTTCTGTGTCTTCATCTGATGTTATATCTTCCCTCCCTTTGTGTTGTTTGTTTCTGTATGCATCACCACTCATTATTTCTCTGATTATTTCTATCTCATCCCTCCTTATCAAGTCTCTCCCGCTCATTCTGGTTTTATTAATATCACCATCTGTCTGTCTGGAATCCCTCTCTTTTCTCTGATCTGATGACTTAACTATCATCATCCACACCCACACAGTCCTGATTGGATGGGCTAATGGCACAGCAGCAGTGGACACCCACCTGCGATGATGACACGTATCGTAGCCGTGTCACACCGTAGCTCATCGTTATCATCACATGAAGTTGTGTGTGTCTGGTGGCTGCAAACCCACAACACCTCTCCACTCACTTACTGTCATCCGCTGAATCCACCGGAGCACGCAAACCTCCCAAGAGATGTCATGAGATCCGCCTCTAGCCTAACCTGTCGTGCCTTTTTGTGTTCTGTGTCTGCGTGTGTGTGTGTGTGTGTGTGTTTGTTTTGCCTGGCTGTACAGTACTATAAGTCTCAGAGGGGCCTTGAGAGATGCGATTTGACAGATGTTCATTTCTCTTCCGCCATGACGTCACACATGCAGGCAGAGCGGGAGTGTGTGCTTGGTGTGTTTGTTGCTGCTACGTATGTGAGCATGTGGGTGTGTGTGTGTAATAGAGGGGGGAGGGAAAGAGGAAGAGAGAGGGAGGGTATAGCGGCCATATCATTATAGAGGCTTTTGCTGTCCAGATGCATTAATAGCTCGACTCTTGCTTTTAAATCCTCTAATGTATTCTAATGTACTCTAATGTATTCTGATGCAGCGCAGGGGCATGGCAGTGTTTTAATAGAGTTTTTGACAGAGACAGCCTCCAGCATGCACACACCAACACAGTCTCTCTGTATCTTCCTGTTTCCTCTCTCTGTTTCTATCTCAGCCTCTGGTTCCACTCTCCTCCTCTCTATTTTTTTTTAAAGATATGACCAAGCTTCTCTGGCCCTATCTCTGACTTTTGGCTGGGGAACGCAGAATATTTGCTTTCACAGCAATCAAAGGAAACAAAGAGGAACTTTAGTGATGCACTCATTATTTAACCATGAGCAGGCTCTTTAGTCTCCCCAGTCCTGTTTAGCACTAGTCCCTTTCGTGTAAAAAATTATTAGAGTAAGCATTATCTGGGTGGAAAAAAAGATTGCACAAGCACACAACAGCATGCACACACACACTCATAATTGCACACCATTATAAAACCTCTTAGGGTGCGATCATACCTCTATGCTTACATCAGTGCAGCGTGGCTATATAAAAGGTGCTGAATGGCAGTGTTTAGTGTCTTTTAAAGGCGGTGGGAGGCCAGAGACGTTGGCCACATCACCTCTCTCTAAAAATCACTAAATTGAGCAAAGCTTAAGTTGTCCGTAATGTAACTTGGGTAAAGAGGACAATTTCTGCTCTATCATGGCAGTAATTTGCTTAGGTGAGCCTTACATGACTTTCTCAGAATTTTGATAATGCTGTCATCAAAAAAAAAACATGTTCCATCTGTGGACAACACCTGGGATTATAAGAGGATGGGACAGTCTACCAGGAGTGGCGAGCACTGGGAGACAGCCTCCACAGTCGACTTTGTTGAGTTCTGAGTCAGATTCAAATACATTTTAGTTTTAGCTTCCAGCTGCTGCTGCTGTATCATAGAAAATATTGTTTATTAAATATCCGTGGAGTCAGATTTGTTTCATTTATCCCCCTACTTTTTCTGCCGGTCATGTTTGACTTTGAGGATATGATAGTGTGTCTATTATTGTCTTGCTTCCAGTGTTTTCGCATATATGACATCACTGGCTTATTCTGCTTTTACGCTGTAACCCTATAGCAGCAGAGCATAGAAAACTGGTATGAAAGAGTAATCTATGGAGACTCAGACAGTTATACTTTTCATCACAAACTTCCACTGAAATATTCATCCAAATGATGTCATTGCCATGGAAACGTGGCAGCTTTTGGAGTCTCATGCACAAAATCAGCACTGATTTCAGTGGCAAAACATTGTTAGTGTGCCAAATAACCAATCTTTCAACTCCAGGACTGTGTCCAAAATCATTCCCCATTAGCTACCTAGTACACTATATACTTTCCACTTTTTTTATTGATTGTCCAAATACAAAGTTTCAGAGTTTAAACAGTGTTATCTAGCACAGTGGTTCCCAGCTGGTGGGTTGTGGTCTAAAATTGGATCGTGGGTCCATTCTGAATGGACCACATGAGACTCACGAATGTGTCAAGTTTGTAAAAAGACACACTCTTTTTTGAAGTGCAGTGAACTACAGAACTTTTATCTTAAAGTGGTGTTTCCTGCTGTAGAGTAACTGGATGACAGACAGCTACTTAACAGAGACAGCAAACTAGCTCGACAACATGACCGAACACAAGTATGATGGTGAATGTCTTAAATCCTGTGGACCTTGAACTGATGACTAAGGAGGAATCTGCACCCTGTGGCTGGACCAGTTGGGAACCAGTAATCTAGCAATAGCTCTGACTGGTCCGGTCTGGGTGCAGATTGCAACCACATAAATGATAAATATGTTTGTGTGCATATGTATTGCTTTTTTGTGCTTTGGCGTTGTGAAGTTTGCAATGCCTAAAAAAAGATTTCTTCAAAGCAATGATCTGTAAATTAAGTTTATTTGGAGAATGTAACATAAATGCACCGTAAGTTGCCCTCAAAAATGTATAACTCCCCACATGGACGTCTGGACTCCCTCAGAAGTTTGCAAGCTGATCTCCCAGGGAGAAAATAATAAAAGAACAAAAATCTGCCCACACAACCATGTTTATTTTACAGACTTTTCTTCATTCTTTGCTTCTTTTTTGTGAAATACCATACAGTTTTTCTCCTCAGGCCTCTAAAACATTCAATTCATTCATTATTCAAATGAAACAATCTGAGAAGAAAAAAAAAAATCACTCCTTGACTGAACTGCTTACAACTTACAACAGACACGCAACCTGTGATGAGGATTCACACGGTCATATTGTTTCGGTTGAAGGGAATAAAAAAAAAAATCTTAATGTTTAGTATTCAAAATGCCTTAGTTTTCTTCTGCTTTTCTCTGTTCTATATATATTTTTTTTATATCTTTGGCTATTTACAATTTTAAATTAAGTTTTGATGAGCATTTTTAAAAAGTATTTTCTGATATTTTTGACGGATTAATAAGTAATATATAGATGCTTAGAACACTACTATAGGGTAAACTAGTCATTTCTAACACTAATAGGAAATATTAAATGAGTAAAGGAGTGATTGATTTGGACACAGCACTTGTCTTCCTGCTGATATATCCAGACTTTCACTCCTTCAACCTGCACTGGAACCACCGATCTGACCAGACAGGAGTGGACACGTAAACTTAGTCCTCTTCGCCCCGAGCCACCACAGCCACACATCACTCTCCACCTGCTGCTTCTCTCATGAACCTCTTCACACTCCGCTTAGCTGATGACCTGCCACTGCGATAACGTTTGAGTTTTGAAGGTCAGTAGTGAGGACTGATAGCTTCCCGTTCTTATTTCCGTGACAGTGGACAGATGCTGAGCCTGGAGGATGGAACGTCCCCTGGTGGTGGACAGGAAGTGGAGGGGACCAAGAGAGAGGGACCCAGCGAGTACGAGATCACCTTGGAGAATAAGAACAAACAGGTATGTCTTTCTTTTTTGTTTAATTTCAAGTGTGTGTGGGCCCGTAAGCACATGGTGGGATGGAGTGAACGCTGGCTCCTCTACCTGTTTTAGTATGAGGAGGTGTGTGAAGGATGATCATTTGACATTGTGTCTTGCGTGACAAAAAAGATTCCCATTCAGATCTATTTCTGTCTGTGTTGACATGAAAAAGAACACCAGCGATTCCAGTGCCACAGCGACAGGAACGCAAAAGATGCTAGGTTGTCATGGTAACAGCTAATAACTGCTTCTGGCGGCTGGAGATGTCTTTATTTCTCATACCAAATTGCTGAAGGGTCTGCTGTTGCTACTGCTATTGCTGCTGCAGTGCAAGAGTGCGTGTATATGAGTGTCTCTGTACGTGTGTGTGTGTGTGTATGCACTTTTTGTGAGTGTGCTTGTGCGAGACACACGCGCTCACACACACACACACACACCCAGGCACATGTGTGGCTGTCCTCCTTTTTCTCCCTCTCTGTCTCTTCTTCCCTCGCCTCCCACTCCCCCTCCTTCGTCTCCCTTTTGCTGAAAATATAGGAGGGCAAAATTCTGGAGGAAGCTGAGATTTTGGGCTGAGCTGCTCTGCCAACAAACGGAACAGAAATAGGCTTGTGCGGGTGTTTACTTTTCTATTCATTTTCTCAAAATCACCTTTGTCACAGCCCATCCATCCTCCTTCCCATGGCCCTTCAGCCAGTATTAGCAGTTGAATGATGATAGATGATGTTTACTTTGGCTCTAATGCCATAAACCTTTGCCGGTTTTAAAAGAGTGGACAGATAAGTAAGAAGGATACTTCTAAGAAGAAAGGTGTGAGTGTGCATTTCATGAATCCGGCAGTGCTTTTGATCTTTTCTGGACATGGCCACAAAACGGCATCATGATATTTGCCTGCTGGTGGTTGAATAAATATATTTCCGTGGCTGCCGTGTGCTTTGCAATATGACTCTTGCAGTGTCTTCAGTGAGTCTTGTAAACATGTTTGATATTTAAACTCACTCCCCCTCACTCTCTCCATCTCCCCAGATAGAAGACTTGGAGCAGAAATATGGAGGCCATCTCATAGCGAGGCGGGCAGCCCGTCGTATCCAGACAGCCTTCCGTCAGTACCAGCTCAGCAAAAACTTCCAGAAGATCCGTAACTCTCTGTCTGAGAGCAAGTTGCCACGCCGGATCTCTCTGCGACATCCCAGCCCTTCAGGCCGAAACCGCAATGCAGCCCAGAGACACAGTTACAGTCTGCATCCTGGAGGAGGACAGATACCTTTACGCTCCAAAACTCCTCCTCCTCCCCCGTGTCGTTCCACCTCTCTGCCCCCTTCTCCTGCGTCTGCCCCAGCAGCTGCTCCCACCCCTGCTCCAGCCCCAGCCCCACCTCAGACCCCTGGACAAACACTCACACAGCTGGAGGACTGCTTCTCTGAGCAGGTGAGTGCTTTTTTTTTTTTTCATTTTACAGTTCCATAAGTGAGTTTCAGAGTCATTAAGGTCACATGTGAGTCATTGACCCACTCAGCCATCTTGTACATTGTTAGGGTTTGATGGGTCCAGGTGTGAATGGGTGAGAAGTCATCCAAGGAGGGATGAAAAGACTGCATTGTAGGATTGAGTAATAAGTGGTGTCATAGGCCACCTCCTCTGTCGAACGATGGTCACTCCAGTTTGGCATAGATGGCTTCTGTCACGCCTCTTGGAATGGCAATGTCAGTCTGCTGGCCCACCATTATGGCCCAAACTGAAATATCTCAACAACCTCCAAGGGAGAAAAGAAGTTTGCTGTCCTTGAAATTCGAAGCACCTGATGCATATTGCAGAAACACGCACAGAGAATCCTATTTCAACTATTAGATTGGGCTGAATCCAACCCAACAGCTAGATGCTAGATGTTGGCATTGTATGTTTCTTCAAACCATGGATATGTTGAATGTGTGTGTTTCATATGTAGCGGATATGCTTCAACTTTACATTTACATTTTTGGCTTTATGTTGTGACAATGTTATGATTAACGTACTGGTTAGGTTTAGGCACAAAAACACCTGGGTACGGTTAGAAAAGGATCTTGTTTGGCTTAAAATACCTGGTTTGGTTGCCACAAACAAAGCTGGAAATGTCCTGACGTGTTTTTAAAATACCTCGTCTTGCCTCGGTGTCATGCCATCCACCATCCCTCTCTTCTCCTGAGAAGAAACTCAGCTCGTGTAATCTGAACTATGTCGCTTAAAAATCTATATCTATATATATAGTATATGTGTGTGTGTTTTGGAGAAATGTACAATGGCAACATTTTATTGTGTCAACTGGGCTGCCATGAAATTTTGTTCAGGCATTCATGGTGCCCAGAGGATGACTCTTAATGAATGTGGTGATCCCTTGACATTTATCGTCAGTGCAGATCAAAATTTGTATTTGTCTACTCCTGCCTTCACTTGAGCAAAGACTTAGCAGCGTGACCCAGCCTTTTATCTTCATTTATCTGCTTAGACTCCACTACATTGGTCGGCCTCACTGGCTTGATAAGCAGTTTAATCTCAATCTGCTCAATAATCAACCACCATCACTGTTAATGTACTTCCAATAGTCTTACAGATAGCTACACATTGGAAATGTTTCCACATACATTTCATGTCTCCTGACCTTCTTAAATCATTGCTTTTGAAATGTATTTTTTTCACCATCATATTTGCAGCTTCACTCCTTGGCCCAGTCAATTGATGATGCCCTTCGTGGTTGGAGCTTGTCGGAGGGCGGAGATGGGAAAGGGCTACTGATGGACCCCGGGGCCCTTCGAGCAGCTGCTGAAAGCGCTTGTCTGCCCCGCAGTGCCAGCTCGCTGCTCATGGCCTTCAGGGATGTCACTGTTCACATCGACAGCAATAGCTCCTACACCATCTCCACCGCCACCACCACAACCACCACCTCTCTGGGCAATGCAGGTGGGGGACAGCCGGGCAGCAGGAAGACCTCTGTGAGCGGGACAGCTGGGGGAGGAGATGGCCAGCTCGCAGAGGAGCCAGAGTTTCCTGCACCTCCTCCCAGTGAGGAGCTGGAAATGGCTGATCCAGGATCCAGGAGGGGCTCAGCGGCGACAGCTCTCGGAGGAGGAGGAGGAACGGAGGGGGAGAGCGGCTCAGACAGACAGGGGTCCACATCCACTTCTACCTCTACCTCCACCTCTATCTCCACCTCAACCCAGTCTAACCAGCAACCTGCTCAGATTTACACCCAGTACCAGCAGTACCACTACACTCATCCTCAGCAGATCCCTGGTGGGCCGAGCCCCGAGGCCCTGCAGGCTCTCGTCGTCTCTCTGCCCAGGGACCGCTGCCAGGATCCAGCCTCCTGCCGCTCGCCAACTCTATCCACAGACACACACCGCAAACGCCTCTACCGTATAGGACTCAACCTCTTCAATGTGTGAGTGGGCCGGCAGCGAACACACGCACGCACGGAAAAATTGCAAAATATTTCTGCACCCTCTGGCTCAGGGTTCAAAGTACACTTATTACTGTTTGTGTCTAACAAATCTCCAACAGCCCTGTAAAACTGCTGTAAGCAGCTGCTCATTAGTGTTTGTGATTGTTGGGAGGAGCTGCGTGTTCAGTGCCATCTTGTGATGTCAATGAAAAAAAAAAAAAGACATAGAGAGGAGGGCGGGGGACGAAGAGAGGAGAGGAGAGAAAGAAAAGAGAGAAAATGCAATTGGAGAGGAGAGGCAGTCAAGGAGGTCATGAACAATGTGAGAGCCTCTCAGTCTCTATAAATAGAGCCCACGGTTGGCCTGCACTTATTATTGGTTAATACAAATTAAAGTAAATTAACTCGTATGCATCAGTGACAGTGGGTCTGATCCAGAAGTCCAGAGCTAACAGCTTTTGCGCATGAATGCACTCTTCCTTTCACTCTCTCTCTTTCTCTCTCTTACACACACACACACACTTTCCCTTCATACACACACATTAAACACCCTTTCTTTTAAATGTAGCGTTACACATTTTCTTTCTCACTCAGGCCCACACACCTACATACACATCACACACACACATGCTGTTTAACTCTTAATGCTATCTGCTTTTCTGCTGTTTACTATCTACGAACAGGAATCCAGAAAGAGGCATCCACTTCCTGATCACGCGTGGTTTCGTCCCGGACACGGCCATCGGAGTGGCTCACTTCCTGCTGCAGAGGAAGGGCCTGAGCAGACAGATGATTGGAGAGTTCTTGGGGAACAGCAAGCTGCAATTCAACAGAGATGTCCTTGAGTGAGTCCTCATTATTTATATATGCCGACACACAGGCGTCACACAGACATATACACATGGTCGGGTTGCCTCATGAATCCAGTCATTGAATTTTAATTGGAATTTCCTACTTAATCTGTTAAGCTTTTACAAAAAAGTCCACTTACTTGCTACTTTTTGGTGCTTTCAGGTACGTCACATGGTCTTCATTAGCTAAGTTTGCTCTATTCTCATTGCTTTTGCCTTAGTCTTTTTACAAAGGTTTCTAATAAGGTGCTCTTTATGAAGTATTAAATTGTAGTTAGTGGCTTTATTGTTGTTAATGAATGATCTATTAATGCTTTATAGATCAGTTATAAGCCATGAATAAGGGAGTTTAATGATTTATTATTGCACTTCGTAAAGTTGGGGGACTTTTATTTTTCCTGTAACTCTTTTTTTATTTAAGGAACAAAGAACATGAGGTTGTCATGAGTGTTACACAGTCAAATCACAGGACATTTTTTCACTCACGTCCTGGCATACAGTGTCACATTTTCTCAACAGCATTCATACACAATCCATTTCTCCCAATATTTTGTTTATTTTTCCATCTCCAGCCTTTAAATAAAAGCAAGTCTTTCCATACAGTATGTTTCATTTATAATCCTCCAATGTTGGAGGATCAGCTTGGAACCATTTGTGAGTTATGGTTTTCCTGCTACTTGCCAAAAGTATCTTTAATAAATATTTATCTTTGCGTGGGACATTTTCAGGTTTTTTTCTTAGGTATAAAAGTTGGTGGGACTTTAAAGGTCAAAAGTCAAAGCAGCAGAGGCCAAGATATCCTAACTCTTGATCACTGCTACAAGTCAAGCTCTAAAAAATGTTGGAACCTACATATACTAAAATCTGACTCTGTTTGACCGGTAAACAGCCATGTCTTTCAAACTCCAGTTCCACTTCAAATGCAGGCTTACAAACTAATTTCATGGTTTCCAAAGCCATACTGAGATCCAAATGACATCATCAGGGTTATTCTCTTAAACTTTAGAAAGCTTCTCCAGAGCCACAGAAATTATTATGCAGCACATTTTCCCAGGCTGAGTGGTAGTCCTCATGACAAGTAAACTGACCTTCATGCGTACAGTTGGTAGAGTGCTTCTTTAATAAGAACAACCTTTGAGTTGCCAGGTTGTGAGAATCCCCCCCTTGTTTATGACACCCTTTAGTTTATCACAAAGACCCCTCTGTCACTGTATTTCTCTATTTAACCCATCACCTGATGAAAAGGGCTGCAGAGCATCTGGACCAAAATGAATTTATTTACATCTTCTTAACATTTATAACTGCAGACTTGATTGACTCAAGTACCTTATTTACTTATTAACATTCATAGTTGTAGATTTGATTACTTATTATAAAGTCAAAAACTTTACTTGCTGTTTAAAGGTATACTATTCAGGAGTTGTCAGCTACTGTTTGTAAACAACATCACTGGGGAAAGTGAGAGACAAACTCAGCTTTGTCTGCTTGGTGTTTTGCCTCGCTATTTGCGTTTTATTTGGCACTATGTTCATGATGTTCATGGCTTCCTTTTTGATGACAGCTGCTTAAAATCTGGCACCTGGTCGCCACCTTTTTATAAAGCCCCAAACTCACCTGTGTGCTGTGCCCAGGCACCAGTCTTTGCAGATAAATACACCGCCACAAACTTCGGGATAATTGAGAGGGATTACTTTTGAGTCTATACATTGATTTTAATGAAAATCCTGCATAGTGTACCTTTATCTAAATGACTTGCTGGACTTAACATAATAATCTAACCTCTAATCTAACCGGCCCATTAGCTGTTCTGCAGGACATCGTTCTCATCAAAAGACTGTTTGCTTTATTGCCACTAAACTAGAGACGCTCAACATTTCATTTATTCTGAGCACCTCTAGGTCTTCTCATCTTTAAAGTTAATGATCAAATTTCCTTCATGACCTTGAAAGTAGCAGATGAGAAAACACCTCAAGGTCCATTTAGTAGCTGTTCTGGAGCTTCCATTTATATCTTATATCAAAGTCTGTAGCAAGGTCAGAAGTGAACTTTGAATGGATGTTTGTATGTTCCTCTTTACTACTGAAGGAGAGATGAAATAAAAGATTAAATAAGAGATTTGCTTGACTGACTGTCATGAATTCAGGTTTTTAAAAATATCTAAAATAGAAATAGCTAGTGGAATCTAACCCGACACACACGCACAAACTCACTTGACATGCAGCACTTGCATGCATAAATGCAACACATCCATGAAAACACGCATTTACTTAATGCCTTCACACTCACCCTTTTTGCATCCAACCAGTGTAGACAGAGATCCAGGATAGAGAGGCTTTTTGCTGAGGTTGTTGCAGAGACTGTAGAAATAGGTCACTGCACTGAACACACACGAGCACACACCCTCGCTTTCTTTCACTGAGACACATAGACACACGTGCGTGGACACAAACGCGCGCATGCACACAAACGCACGCGCGCAATCTTGTGGATGCACTTCTTCCATTGCCACAGCCTGCCCTCAGCCTTTCATGTACCTCTCTCTTGCCCCCTCGCTCTTTGCATTTCATTATTTCACCCTCTCATTCATCCCTCTTTTTCCTTTCCTCTTATCTCCCCCTGTCATCAGACCCTGTCTTCCCCATTGATGTTTGCACAAAGTGTGTGCACAAACATGTTGTCTCTATGTGCGTCTTCCAGGTCAGTGATTCTGTAATAGAGGTATGACTGTAAGAGGAAGATTTGCCATCAGCACTTGGGTACTCATAGTTTGGTTCACACGCACACGCACACGCTCACTCACTCACCTTCTCATTACAGTGACACACTACGACTAAATCTCTCCTTCCTGTCTCTCTTGCTTTCTTTTTTCTCTCTCTCTGTCTGTCCCTTAATAGTTGTGTCGTGGATGAGATGGATTTCTCAGGCATGGAGCTCGACGAAGCCCTGAGAAAGTTCCAGGCTCATGTTCGTGTTCAGGGAGAAGCGCAGAAAGTGGAGAGACTCATCGAAGCCTTCAGGTGAGACTGTCAAGTCGCTCACAACTAGGCGTCGTTGACTAACGGGGGCCCTGGCTTCACTTTTTAACACAATTCAACACAACAACAGTCCATCACATGACTGAGCAGGGCTGGTAAGGGCACTCTAAACTTTTTTGCATGAATAGACCCTTTGCCTGTGGCCACCTAGGCAAAACAAAGAAACCCAAATGACATGTAAGCTCACATATTCTGCTATAAAACAGTAAAGTAATTTATGATCTCTTCTCACAGCCTTGGGTAGCAGATGTATCCAGAATGGCATACTAATAGGGCAACTGTATGTGTTTAACTGGTTCTGCCAGCTCACTGCGGCAGACTCTGATGAAAACCAAAGCCGTGTATCATTAACAAATTACACTGATTGCCTGTAACCTTTGACTAAACTCAGCAGTGTTTGATTGTCAGCCAATCATAGCAGTGATCTGAGCTGGTGGCAATCAGTGTGTGTTCCATCAGGACAAAAATAGATGCTCTATTTCATAACTTTCTCCCCTGGATGACACTTTCTGGCCAAATCTTAAGGCTCTCAGGGCTGTTTGTATGTCTATGACAGTTGCGTGCCCGTTTCCATCCGAAATCACACATAAATATGTAAAAATGCATGTTTGGTGCTCATGAGGTTTTAGCCTGAGCTGGTTTCTGCTCATTTTGTCAGTGCTGACTCTTGCCCTCCAGTCACTAAAATTTATGAGCATATCTGCTGAGGAAGACTCATTTTAATACCAAGAGGACCTTGAGAGACCCACTGTAGCTAACACACTCCATTTGTGCCTTAAAGTGGACTATTTAACTTTGCCTCTAACAAACTCCTGGACAGATACAGGTTTTTATGATGCTGTTTTACCTTCTGACTGAAAAGTCTTTGAGGCAAAAACAGATAGAAATGACCAGACAAAGAGGAGCTGCAATTGGTTCCTTATCCTCTGGCTGGCACTGTCCTTGAAATGTCCTGGTTATATCCAAAGATTGCTCCCAGGACTGAAAATGCAATAAAAATGGCCATCATTGTTTTCTGTTTCAGAGTAATTGTTGCATTGCGCTGTACATTTAATCTTCCTCTGCTGATGTGCAGCTCTTTGCCTCAGGATTATCAACAATGTCACCACCATGAGTTTAGCCACTGCCCCTTTGACCTCATGAACTAAGCTGTCCCTCTGAATTACGCTAAGTTGCTACTACAATTCAATGGTAGTGGACTGAAAGCACCACAGAAATGTACTGCATGTTAATTGTCTGCCAACACATTTCTGCATCCATGACGTGGATGTTTGTCTTTGTTTGTCTGAGCTGCTGACTTTGATTTTCTCTTTTTGTGGTCTTAAAGCTGATAACTTAGATTTCGGGTTGGCATTCTCCTTCTTCTTCTTCTTTTTCTTTGGTGGAGAAATCCCATTAAAAATACAAAGCCAATAATATGACAGCAGTTTCTGAATACTTTACAACTGTCTTCCCCTATCTGTGACCCCAAGCCCATTGATTCTAATTGAGGACTTAAGCCTTTTTTTTTTGCCAGAAAAAATGTTGGCATTGTGCATGTTTAATTTGCATGTTATTATGCAGTGGATACGTTGGAACTTTATGTTTACACAAGGTGGTTAAGTTTAGGCACAAAAACCACTTGGTTATGGTTAGAAAAAGGTCATGTTTTGGCTTAAAATATATATGTTAGGAGTTAAGGTTACCCTCATCGCAAATGCGGCTGAAAATGTCCTGCCCATATTTGGAACTTAAGAATCAGTGGGAGAACTGTCATGATTTGCTAAAACAGGTTTGGTTATTTGTTGGTTTCAAACAGTGGTTTGTGGCTTGGCAGGCATCTCGCTAAGGTGACACGCCTCAATTCAGGGCCTGCAGCCTTCAAAGGTTGCATTTGAAGACCGATTGCATCACAGCGGTGCAACCAAGGCTGTCCCATTTCAAATGCGGCCGAGAAATGCAGCCATCTTTTTCAGAATTTGGAGGATGCAACAGTTAAATCTTCCGTAGCCGAGCCTATCCCAAGATGCATTGCATGCCGTTGACGATTGGGTTGTTTTAATTATGGTGTCTCACACACCACCATTGCTTTAGAAACGTTGATATGACGCATATGAAATGTGAAAATTTTACATATTCATGGTTTACAGAGGCATGCAATGCCAACATTTTCCTCTCATGAGTGGGCAGTTTAACAAGACTAAAGGCCCAAACACATCAAAACGCCATAAAAAAGAGAGCTAAGTGTTGCTTCGCTTCATGTTGCGTAGGTCTTGACCAAAAAGTTGCACATGGACACACCACAAAGACTACAGCTGACAGCCAACCAGCACGTACATTCTGCACATGTGTGAGAGGAAATAACTCTCCGTACCAGCAGATGGCGCTAGTCTGTATTTGTCATGCAAAAAGGGAAACTGGACATGCCACTAATTGGCCAGTTAGCTCATTAACAACACAATCAGATACTGAAAGAACAAAGCATAGTTACCATGCGCTGGTGAACAATAACACAAATAGCTAAAATGCTCAATGGTTAAAAAACATAATTTTACCCAATATAACAAGTACGTTTTGATCTCACTCCCTCTTGACTTTAGCTTTTGATTACTCTCCTCACTTCCGTTTCTCTTCGTGTGCGCTGAACTTAACTGCTCTGTCATTTCCAACACCAATTAGGCATTCTGAATTAGGCCAGCGAGGGCCAACAGTGAGGGACACACCGCACAGATTAAGGCAACAAATGCTCACTGACAGCCCAACATTGAACAACGGCCCACCAATGGTTGGCTCGGTGTGTAAGGGCCCTAAGAGTTTACAGTCAGAATCGTTTTGGACAAATTTACATTTCTTAAAAATCTGATGATGTTAGGCTACCCGATAAAAAGTCAGAGTATCACCAAAGTTATTACAATTCATCCTGAGGGGGACATGAATATCTGAATCATCTTGTAGCTGTTGAGACATTTCAACCTGAATTCCAGCGGTGGACCAATCCTCAGATCACAAATTTATAGTTTTAATTTTTCATTTAATTTAATAAAGCAGCTGGGCACTGCACTTCTTAGCAGCCATTACTCTAACAGGAAAATATAGCACATATGTTGGGGGCTATTTTCAGCTGCTGATTAATACACATTTGCTGCTCTTGTGTTTACGGCAGGATTATGTAGGATTGTCTTAAAATAAACTCCAGATCCATCCTTATGTTCATCATAATAGAGGAACATGTCACTTGTCTTAATGCAAACGTGTGGCTCGTTGATGTGTTTTCACAGCTATAGGAGGCTGTTAATACATAAGGAATACTTGTTAAATGGATCAGTTGTTGGTTTGGTCTTTAAACAGTACAGTAAAATATAGCCTATTACCAGCCCTATCTATTCATGTGTTTTTATTCCGAGCAAGAAGTGGTGGGGGAGGAGAGGAAAAGGAGCAGTCATGACACTTCCCCTCTCCGCTGCTGATTTGAGGGCCAATCAGAACACCCACCGCGGTCATCAGTTAATCACATCTCACTCAATCATACGTGCTGAGCCCCTGGGTGCAGATTACAAATTCATCAGCGATCTGAGACCACACTCTCTGTAGCTGGAGCTGCGAGTATAGGTCAGAAACGAGCGGGCTTTTATCGGGACAGCCAGACATCCGATGCCATGTCTGTTACGTAACACTTGTTATGTCATCTGTTTGAAGCGTGTTGTACTCTTGCCGTGAGTAGTTCTTTTATACGAAGCGGTATTTGTGCCAGCTGGCATGCAACTTTCATATGCAGATATGAAGATAAGAGATCGGGAGCTAGTGTTTAAATAAACTGGTTACATAAGACGGAGATCCGCGCTTGGAAATGTGTGAATGAAGCACAAACACACACACTCAACGACTGCTTTATTTAGTCACTCAACTGTTTGCTCGCATATGCACTTACACATCCATGCACATGTCCATTAGCTTACATACACGCTCACACATACAGTAGATCTCGCCTTGGTTTCAGTCTTTGAAGACTTTGCCGCAGAATTACATCAAGATGGCAAATCAGGAGGCTCATTTGTGCCTCTCTGTTTCTATGCATGTGCATATTATATCCGTAGCAGTGTTTGTGCCGAGGAGCTGGATCTATTCTCCCTCAAACAAAGGCATTGCTGCTGAACTGCGGTTGATTGATACCCTGAGTACTCTCGCCTCAGATCTTGTGTGGGGTCTGGGAAAAGGCTTTCTGGTTGCGCAGGTCTCAGATGTGGACTCTCGCTTGCATATGCTCTGACAAGTGCATAGTCCTCTGGAGCACAGCAGCCCTCTCCATGTCTGCATCCTGCCTGGCTGCAGAGATAAAAGCCTCCCACCACTGAAATGGCCCACTGTGTAAGTGTAAGTGACAGTAAGAAAGATAGGGAGGGAGCTGTTGGGGGGGAAAAGAGGGGAGGAAGTGAGAGTTTGTGAAGCCTGTGGGCAGCGATGGAGCAAAGCAAATCCGAATGCAGCAACGCTGGTTCCAAAGCAGACTGGGCAGCCTTACCTCACCTAGGGCAGAGCAATTTAGTCAAATGTCTCCTGTCTCCTGTCAGTCTCATTTATGGCAGAGTGACTGCTCCTCACATCCGAGCAGAAGTTACAGTCAGTCAGTCTTTGAGTCAATCAGTCAGATTAGGAAGTGGTGCAGCTTGTATGGTGAGATATCAGATATCAGCCTCCATCTCTCTGCAGGAATAAACAACTTTTTAAAGGTCATTTTCTGTGTTGCTTTTTATGACTTTAACAATTTGTACTTAACGATGCACTCCCAGATTTTTTTTATAGTTCAAGCTGAGAGGACAATTTGGGATTTAGGGAGGCGATTGGGCACAATAACAAAGTCAGGGAGTGCATCATTAAGTTTTGGTACATTGGTTCTGTGAGCCTGAAGATACAGGGATATTAAGAGGTGTTTCTATTATTCAGTATGCCCTCATGATTATAAATGGGGTGGACAAAATATTAGAAACACCTCTTAGTATTAAGCAGTCCAATTTAACAGCACATTAGATAATAATAAGGGGAAGGTAGGATTTATTGTCAGACTGTGAGATTGTATTAGTTTTTGCTAGGTGTTCTCAATAAACTGGCAACCGAGAGTGATTTCACGTCAGCCCAGCAGTAAAATCCCACAGTTTCTTGAGTCATGGTGCTCAGTTTATTAACATATTCACTCAGTTTATTTGTTTTTGTGTTGCTAGAAAGTTCCTCACACATATTATATATTTTTATATATCTTAAAAATATAGATATGAACGTGTATGTGGTCGTGAGATGTGATAAGCTTATGTGAGTGTGAGCTGATGCATGTGTACATATCTATCTATCTATCTATCTATCTGTCATTTTGTGCTGAATAGAGGTCTTAATAATAAGAGAATCTGGCTGAATTGGTTGTTGTGATGATTTGGTGGTTTTGTATTTAAGTGAAACATCACCTAAGACGACAAACGATTATTCCACGGCCTAGGCAGAGCTACTATAGTTTTGGTTTATTTGTATTGTTTGTTTCTGTTTAATTTTTGTTTTCACGTCACTTTAGTTTCAGTTAGTTTCTAGTGAGTTTGCTCATTTTAGATCAGTTTTTATTAGTGTTTTTTAATACTATTTTTGTTATAATATGGGGGACATTTGTCAGGGGCAAGATTTAAGGAGGTAAAAACAGGTATTACAATACAAACACTTTGTGAAGGCAATAGACTCAGTCATATAAACATCCTAGTTTCAATAAACATAAACACCTGTGCCTCCTTGTACTTGTTGTGTTGACTAATTTGACCAAACTAACAAAAGACTAAAACTAAAGACATTTCCAGTATATTTTTATTTTATTTTAGTTAGTTTTGTAAGTACACAGTCAATGGTATAAGGTAGCTTATGATGGGCTGTAGTGCATGCTATTATGACGCACCCTAATGGACCCTAGTTTTGAAGCATGCACACACACACACACACACACACACACACACACACACACACACACACACACACACAGAGTTTAGACGTATATATATTTTACCAACAGTGTGTCTTCCTGTTGCTTTTATGTCATATCCGCTTGCAGATGTTCCCAGATTTTGCACTTAAACTAGCTACTGTAAATCGTATCGTCTCGTTACGTGATTAAACAGAGAGTTGCTATAAGGCAACAACAACATACGTATTACCCAGCAATCATCATTACATATCTGTATACGACAAAAAGTACAGGAGAAAATAAGAAATTATTAGTTTAACTACACTTTTTTAATAGTTAAATTGGGTTTTTTTTATTGTTTATGTAGAATAAGCGTATAATTTTGTATAGATTGATACAAAAACAGAAAACTAAGATAAAAAATTGGTTTGCCTTTTTGAGGGCGCATATAAAAAATGGCATCATTTTTTTATTTAACTGCGAGTTCTTCTTTAAAGAATGTAAGTATTATGTATATGTGTCTGTTTCATTTATGATTATTACAGCTACTTACAACTACTACATTTTGTATAGATTTCAAATTGTAGAGGGTAGGTTTTAACCATAAATCCCTTCAGGTTTCTTATCTCTCCTGCACAATCCCTGTCATATTTATTTTTACATGCTTGTTTTGACCACATCTTGTGTGCTAATCAAATTTAAATTCAAACACAGGTGTATTCGGTGGCATTTGGGCCCGTCCACCCCATGGGCCCCAGTGCCTGCAATGTCTATATTTACACCCCTGTACTCAGTATTGTTTCCAGAGTGTCTACAAGTCCTTCAAAAGTCTTAAAATGTCTTAAAAAAAAGAAAACTTAAAAATTAAGTTTTCTTAATATAAGGCCTTAGAAAGTCTTAAACTGTCTGAAATTCAGATTTGATAGGTCCTAAATATTTTCAGTCACATTACTGGCAACTTTTCTCCAGCCTGACAGACCCAATCATTGGACAGACCAAAGAACTGCAGTAATAAACAGCATTTATGACATTTTACATTAAACACATTAAATTTAAACTCACCCAAAATTTCATCTAAGACGGTGTTAAAAAGATCTTAAAAAATCTTGAATTTATCTTGGTTATATCTGCAGACACCCTGTATTTTGGTTCATTTTTTCCTAAACTCTGGTTTTTATTTTTATTCCAGTTAACTAAAATGTTTTTTCACACCTAGTTTCAGTTTTTAAAAAGTGGAAAGTTAATATTTAGTTAATACTCAGTTTATATTTGTGGACCAGAAACCAGGGAAGTAAGTCTCAAACTTGTGTTATTGTCAAGTATAAAGTCTGGAACTTCTTGATAGACAATAACGCAAGCCTGATTTGACACAGAATGTTTGTTTTCTTTTGTATACCCGACTGAGCTTTATTCTACTGCAGTCAAGAACTCAAGAATATCCCCCTGGGTGCTCTCTCTATCATCTATAACATCTTTCCATTGTTTATGGAGCAGCTCCAGACTTTATGACATCACAAATATGAATTTTAGTACTCTAGTTAATAGATTTGGAAGAGAGTTTATGCTTACTAATATTTTTAGTCTGTCTCAAACCATAGAAATAACATGTATGGATTTTGAAAAAGCATTTTTAAAAAGCATTAACTATGCTTTTTTTAGTGTCATACATCAAACTTGTGGTAACTTTTGCGATCTTATTTTGTTTGTACTGTATTTTATCTCGTTGTGTTTGTAGCACCAGAGAAAATATTCAGCTAGTACATATGCTGTTCCACATAAAAGCAGTGAACTCCTCAAGATATGAACGCTATTTAAATATTTAAATGATTGGAATGTCAGTGCTGCTGATGGTACTTGCTGTGTTTTACCTTGAACATCTCTTTTTTTCTATAGTGGTGGTCTAATGGCCGAGAATCCACACCAACATGGAGACCTAGAAGTGACAGACAGAGAAATGTCACACTTTTGATATATAACTCTGTCCTATTTTCCCTCCCCAGCCAGAGGTACTGTATGTGTAATCCTGACGTGGTGCAGCAGTTTCACAACCCAGACACCATCTTCATCCTGGCCTTCGCCGTGGTCCTCCTCAACACTGACATGTACTCGCCCAACATCAAACCCCAGCGCAAAATGGGCCTTGATGACTTCATACGCAACCTAAGAGGTCAGTGTGTCCAAATACATATATGAGCATGTATAGAGTGTGTTTGTATGTATGTGTCATGTCAAGGTGAGTGGGTGAGCTAACTCTGGGGACAGAGGTGGTATAATTACTTGCAGACATGTTTCAACACTTATGGAAAGTGGTTTTATGAGCACAGAGTTGGGACATGTATACACAGTTATATATAGTAACCACATGTGCACACACACATGCATGGCAGAGCTTTTACTGCAGACCATGGGATCCAATGGAGAGATATGCCAGAGTGATAAGGAAGACGAAAAAGAGAGCAGAGGGCAAGGAAAGTCAAAGTTTTACAACAAGCACTCTCTTATCAACCTCACTTCAACCTCACTATCTGTCTTTTGAGTGACAGCCTCTTGAAGTGAAGTAAATTACTCAAAGAGGCGGCGGGTGCTTGCCTCCGCTCGCTACCATCAAGAAAACCATCAGCTGTGCAGGAGGAGATTCCTGATATCCTTGACTCACAGCTCTGCTCCAGAGACCGTGGCGTTGACCCATTTAATTGAGGCTCACTTAGCGTTAGATTTAACGATATGAGCTCAGGTTTCCGGCGGAATCTCATCATCTGAGGCTCTCAACGAGGTCTCCGTCCGGTGATTGAACAGATACATACATTTACTGCAACCAGAGGTTAAGAAGTTTGACTTTTATTTGTATCCTCAGTTACCGAGAGAACAAAATCACATAAAATAAATTTCAATATCTTTTTCACACAGTATCGCAAAACTCAGTTTTAATTTATGAGCTGAAGAGGTTTCTCCTTGAGCTGAGCAGCGGAGACAGACTGTAGTGAGGATGTCTGTGTGCTGCTCCACAGTGATAATGGCACAGCTACTAGGACACAATGACGGCACACACACTGGGATAAAAGCACATTTTCTCATTTACAGCTGCAAAACCAACAGTGAAATAACACTAATTTGGCTATAACCCCTCAAATAAAAATTATATGAGCCCAGACAGCCAGTTTCAAATTCAATGATTATTAAGTGTATAGTTTGGATCCCTCTAACTTCCACAGTGGCTGTTGCTAATAATCTTGAGAATCCGCTCGGTGAAATTATTTGATTCACAACCAACATCTGTGAATAACAAATGTATTCATAAAATAAATGTTAATTAAATGTTAACTTTAATAGTTTTGGCATTGCTTTGGAGTCACTGGGTCACGTAACATGGAAGCTATTGGAAAAACTACCATTATTTTTTTACTGAAATATGCAAAATATCAATATTAATTAATTACAAATAAATGTGCAACATGAGACCAAGTTAGTATAATTTTTTTTTAATCATTCAGACTCAGATTTAGACAACTTTATAAATCATACCAGGGGCAACAGCTTGCCTTGCACACACACTATGACATACAGTAACATGTAGACACATATATAAATGACTAATAAATAAAAATTGAAAAGCAAAAATATGCCAGGGAGTTCAGTGGATAAAAGGAATCTATGAATAATAATAAAAAATTATAGATTGATTATGAATAAAAAGGGATAAAAGGATAAAAAACAGTAAAAACTATTTAGAAAATATTTACAGGGAATTTATAAGACGAATTGCAGAGGGAATAAAAGATATCCAGAAGAAGCTAAAGTAGTTGTGGCTTTCTGGAGGATTTGTCAATTACAAAAACTGGTTGAGTTCCATTGTGTCACTCCGGTGATCTTATAGCAGATTTTAACAATGCTGTTTAGACTGTTTCTGTCTTGCAGTGTGAGGCTGCGAAACCAAATCAGAATTTTTCGATAATTTTTTGTCACATAGAGTAACTCGGTTGTTTTGAAACATCTATTCATTCAGTTGCTTAGTTGCACAAGAGACTAAAAAAGTTTGACTCCCCAGGTATAAACTACCCGAATCTTCCACATCCATGGGCTCAAAGAGCAAGCACAGTGGAGACTTCAACCGGCCAAGCCAGCAAACTTCTTGTTTAGCTCCTGCTGCCTTGAATAGGGATAAATGAATTAATTGTGTGGGTCCTCTAGACTTTAAAAATGTTATCAGACTGAATTGATTAAATAGCTAAACGGTTGAACATTCAAAACTAATGATTGAACATTTAGACTCTCAACATCCCCTATATGTGTTGAGTTTCAGATGCTTCCATCAGGGCGGAGGTTTTGCCTCCCTAAATGTAGCACTAAGCGTAACAAATCGTCCTTTGTCCCGTCTGCTATCTTAACCAACAGTGACCATTAATGTCAATGATTTACCCCTGATAGTGTGAGATACTGGACTCTGTGTGTTGTGTATTGTACTGTCTGTTTTGTTTTACTTATGACTACTGTCTGTATCTCAAATTGCCCCTCAAAGACATTAAAGTTTTACCTTACCTTACCTTACTTAACAATTGGACCTTCAGAACTGACTGTCCGGATCTATAGAGTACGTCATACTTTGATAGTGACCCCTTTTTGTACCATTGTCTCCTCAGGTGTGGATGACGGCGCAGACATCCCCAGAGAGATGGTCGCAGGCATTTATGAAAGGATCCAACAAAGAGAGCTCCGCTCAAACGAAGACCACGTCACCTATGTGAGCCGTGTGGAGCAGTCCATCCTGGGTCTGAAAACTGTGAGTGTGTTTGTCTCTGTGTGCAAGCCTTTCCCTTATTTCTCATTTCAGTGAGCTGTCTGTACTTGTTTGTTCTGCCTCCTCTCTCCAGTGTCATGTATTATTTCGCTGCAGTCTGCCCTCTGTACTATCTGTCATCTCCATCTCTTTAACCTCGCCTCCGTAGATCCTCGCTGTGCCCCACAGACGTCTGGTATGCTGCTGTCGTCTGTTTGAGGTGCCTGACGCCAACAAGCCTCATAAACAGAAACTGTCCCAGCTCCAGAGAGAGGTCTTCCTCTTCAATGACCTGCTGCTGGTGAGGAACCTCTGTCCAGTGACCACCAGTTCATACATAATCACACATAAGCCAGCCGCATTATGTGGTTTGTGTCTCTGCTGCAGATCCTGAAGCTGTGTCCTAAGAAGAAAAGCTCGGCCTCATACACCTTCTGTAAAGCTATGGGTCTTCTGGGAATGCAGTTTCACCTCTTCAGCAATGAATGTGAGATACTATTTTACTCTGCAGTAGTTTATTCGCTGTACAGTTTCGCCCCAGTGCTGGAAAACTGCTGAGCTAACTGTCAGCGACAGCATATTTGTCTGTCAAGCCTTGGTCGGGACCCAGACTTTGAATGAATTGCCAAGTGGTCACCAGTGAAACAAAATTAAGAGTATTCATAGTTTCAGAAAAGTTTCTTGCTTGAACAGAGTAAAGAAAGTATTACTTTTCAAAGAAAGATTATTTATTTATTTATTCATTAAACTACTGTCTATGGTAAAATGAGATCAATACAGCTTTCAAATGTGGAGAACCTTCCATAGGTTACTGTATCTTGACGTACAGATAGGGTAGCTGCATAAATATGAATGCTCTTTTTGACTTTTCCGTCCAGTTTAAGTTTTAGGTTACCAAGTAAAGGTGGCTCTGTAAGACTGCATTCATGCCAGGTCCCCAAGAGCACTGCTTAGCCTTGCTTCCAATTTTTGCCAGTGGCCACTTGCAGTATTTCAGTGAAAGAAATCCCCTGCAGCCCAAAAGCATCTTCCCCATAGGCCACCATTATGAAAAATACGCCTGTAAAACTGTTGACAGAACACCTCGAACTGCAAACTTTGTGACTTTGTGATCCGTGGAGGTTTTATATTTGTAAAACTTTACTTGAGCTGCGATCTGTGATGTCATAGCAATGTAAAATCTATACACATACACATATTCAACTGGCCACATCCCGTGGAAGTAAATCTGGAAGCCAGAAACTTTTTTGATCTTTTATATCTATAGTGATCACAATAAAATGATGAAAAAAAAAGTCCATAAAAACAAACAAGTAGCAGCAATGTCTATCAGGAATTGTGGATAGCAATGAAAAACACTTAAAAGACATAAAGAAAAGTAAACAATAAGAACTGAGTCTGCTGTAAAGGATGGATACATAACAACAACAACAACAACAACATTAAAAACAGTAAAATGTTGAAACTTATGTCTGTCAGCTAACCAAAGCAGGAACACAGTAAAACAACCATATCACCTAGCATACACTTGAAATGATCTGAGGACACATACCTGTCTAATTTAAATACCTCTTGTAACTTGTTCCTTTTATTTGGTGCAAAAAAAACAAAAGCTAATTTACTGAGCTCTGAACTGATCTGAGGAGTTTCTAAAATTCATGATTCGGGCACAGTGGTGGTTTGAGCTAAATGCTATAATCAGTTTACTACCATGCCCACAATGACAACGCTAACGTGATTATGTTTAGCAGGTGTAACTTTAAGTCTGTTAACCATCTTAGTTTAGCACGTTACCATGCTAACATTTGCTAGTAAGGGTGCTATTCCATTATTCCAAAACCTTTCTAGTCTGAAAACTGTCCCACTGGACTGAAAGCCCATTTGTCTGACAGACTGTTATCACAAAAACAAAGCCCATTACTCCGAGGATACACACTCTCTCTTGGCCTGCTATTAGTCAGTCCTGCCGCAATATTTTTTCCCAACTGTGGCAAAGGCATGACCACTCTGCTCTTATCCTGATATTCTTACCCTTACCCTTACCAGTCTCACTCCTCACACTTAAACCTAATCAACCTAACCAACAAAGACAACTAGCACGAGCCAGTTAGAGGGGTCCGATATCTTCGCTCTGCATAATAACTGGACATGTGCTCCTGTTTGGGAGAGTGGATATTTTCTGAGCAATGGGCATTTGTTTTCAGGATGATGGGCTGTTTGACAAATGGGCTTTCGGTCTAATGGGTTGAGGGAATTCTATGCACGTCACGTACCTGTAGGTGTAAGGCTATCAGAAAACAGCCTACATTAGAGGGAGAGGTAACGTCTGCACACTTACACCATGCCACAGTTTGATTATTGTCAATTTTTTACCACTCTGAGTGACTTAGATGGTTAACCACACCTTCCTCCATGGAGTTTGTCAGCCTATTGGTGTGCAGTAAATATAAATACAGGTGGGATTTCAACATTTTAAACATTTTGACCTAATGAATATCTACGTGGGATCAAAATGTTGTCTCCCTTCATTCCAATGAGACATTTTTCATACTATTAAGGTTTCAGAATAATGGGCAGTCCCCGTAACAAGTACAGCAAAGGCTTATGGGAGTGTCAGTAGTAGGGATGAGCGAGTACACCATTATGGGTATCAGTTTAACCAACTAAATGATCTGTACTCGGAATGGGCAGGGCTTATGCCTGAAGAGGGTGGAGTTCAATTCAAAATTGGGTTGGGCCTAATCACAGGTTGCGATATTTATTACCTGTGAGAAAAGTATTTGCAGAACAATCTTTTATTATAAGAGCAATGGATCAAACACAGCTACCAAAATTAGTTTTTCCTTTATCTTCAGTACAGATATTCATTCATTTTACTTGTATGACACATACATTATCTGTGCAGTATACTTGTTTTATCTGAGTATTCGACTTGACCGTAGTCATTAGTTTTGCAGGAATTTGTCATAAATCAAAATACTGGACACATAAAAAACTGACCTGATTATGGTGCTAGAGTTACTGCGCTTCATAATGTTGGGGAATATAAATGTCTTCACTAAATTTCATGAAGACATTCACTGAGCCACGATGCCAGCATGGCTAAAAGTATTTGAAAAGAAAAAAAGAAAACTACTGATCTTCAGCACGTTGAGCATCTCGATATTTCTGCAAACCCTTAGTTGCAATCTTCAAGAAGCCACTGCTGCCAGATACACTTTTGGTCATTAACCTCAAAGCATGAGTTTTTGCAAGTATTCTTAGCAGCAACATTTTGTGAAGTAGAAACTAAAGTAAAAGTTGCACCACTGAAGTGTTTTGAAAAATCCTCAACTCCTGCATCCTTTTTTTTTTTTAGAATCAAAGTTATGGAGAAAGCGCTTTCCTTTTCTCTTTGACTCGTTGTCGGGGTTTCTCATCAGATTATGCCCATGGCATCACCATGCTGAGCCCGTTTACCTCAGAAAAGAAGCAGCTGGTGAGTTTCTGCTCCCCGAGCGGAGAAGAGCTCAGGAAGTTTGCAGAGGAGCTCCGAGAGGCTATCGCAGAGGTCAATGAGATGGAGCAGATACACATCCAGTGTAAGGAAAAGAAGCGCACACACCTCGACTTATGCAAATGCAAGCAAACACATACTTTACTGCGTATGGTTGGCTGCAATGTCTCTCTCCTGTGTTGCAGGGGAATTGGAGAGGCAACAAGGCATCCAGCCACACGGCATACACACCAATGGCGGGCAAGTGGACACACACACAGGACACGGCTCTCCCTCAGGTGCTGGTTTTGCTCGTGCAGCATAAAACATAACACAGCATACATTACTCATAACAATGCATACATTACTCAAGGCAATGCGGAAAATAGGACAACTTCATGGAAGAGGGGTGCATGAAAAAAGCCCACTACACCGAAAAAGAAAATGGAAAAAAAAGGGAGTGGATGATGATGATCAGACGGCTAAAAGTTCCTGTAATTGTCACCCTTTTCTTATTATAGGGTGAGATAGTGTCAGCAAATATTGTCCCCTAAAACCACAGTCTCTGCTGTTCTTAAGTGAGCTTTAGAGGTGCTGATAGGTGGATTTTGTAACCAAACAGTCAGTTTAGCTGGTCCCAATTGTTATGCTAAGCTAAGCTACTAGACATGAAAGAGGTGTTGATCTTCTCCTCTCACTCTCAGCAAGAAAGCAAATATATGTCCTAAAATGTTCCCTCAAACAAATCTTATAGATGTTTCTTCCACTTTGGGCAGAACCAGGCTAGCTGTTTCCTCTGCCTCCAGTCTTTATGCTAAGCTTAAGGTGGGCATACGCTGCACAATTTGAGCCTGTTTCTGACACGATTTCGTATAAGAGTCGGACTGAATTTCAGCTTCGTCTGCCTTGTTTGCTGTGCAGTGTCCAGAGGAGAATGAGGACCGATCATGGCCTAATCAGCTGCTCCCAAACAGCCGTTGGACTTTAGGATGAATTTCTGACATGTCAGAAATTTGGGTCAGGTTCTAGCACAGTTGAAGCAGAGCCATGAGTCGATGCCCCAAGATCGGTGCCTTTTTTCTCAATCAATTGCACAGTGTAGTCTGTAACCAGCTAGACTGTTGGTGCTGCTAACTTGCTAACGTATGCCTGTGTGTGTGAGAGGGAGTGAATCAAAACTTGCACTGACCCATTTTTGCAATAATGGACTTTTTTTTTTGCTTTTTTTGGGACGTCTGTCTCCACACTGTTGTGAACCGTACCTCTGCCAGCAAACAAACCTCTACCTGCCCACTGCTCTGGGGCTCATAAACAAATCTTTATTGACAATTGTCTAAAACTTGAACAGTCTTCAAGGGCTGACGGACCGTTTTACTGACTATTTTACACGTACAGTGTGACCACCAGGTTGTAGCTTGGCGATCTGAGTGCTCAGTGTGAGAACATAAATCGTGAGGATTGGCTTTACGTCGCGAATGATCTACTCGTTAAGTGGGAGCTGGAGTGAAACATTGCTAGGGCTCAAATTGTATAGCGCTCAACATGTCTGAAACTCCATGACAGTGGCTTCAATCTCATCATCTCACTCTCAGAAATAAAGCAAATAAGCATATTCCCAAATTGCTAAACTATTCCTTTAAACGCATGACAGTCCACTGTGTGAGGAACTGATTCTCAGTTTTTAACATTCTGTGTATGAAGCTTAAATCTCTCCGTAGACTTACAAACAGACTTGTTTCTGCCCACAGGCCAACAGGATGCGTATGATAAAACCGGCAACAACAACACAGTAGAGGTAAGTGTTAAAGCCGCTCTTGCCTTCCTCAGGTAAGTGCCTGTGTCCCTGGCTCTGTGGGTGTGGTTTTGTATGTGTGTGTGTGTGTGTGTGTGTGTGTGTGTGTGTGTGTGTGTGTGTGTGTATGTGTATGTGTGTGGTTAGATAGGGACTGCGCCTCATCCTGAAAAGAAAGTTTGCTTGATGCTTTGCTTTAAAAGCGCTCTGCCTGAGGCACATCCCCACTATGCAGCCTGAGATACAAAGGCCGCTGAGATGAGTCTGCTGTAGTGACGCTACACACAGTCTCTTTCTGTGCCTCATGAGTGCATCAGCAGCCACTCTACTCGTGATACAGCATCCCTTCTTTCATCAGCTGCTGCTTGCCAGCCTTACTGTATAAGCCTTTGCAAGCCACCATAAGCCTGGCTGGCTCCTAGAATACCATCTACAAAGCCAGATAAGCTTGATACTGTTAACTGTCTGTCGAGTGTGTGTGGGTGTGTGTCTGTAAAACCAGCCCTTCTTTTAACTAAGCATACAGTGGTAGAGATTGTTTCCCCCTTTTTCCAGTTTTCTGTGTTTTATTCCTTTGCCCATTCTTTCCTCTCTCTCCTGCCTCTCAGTCAGTCCTTTAGAGTTGTAAATACGTGTGTTAGGGAGACACCACGCCCTCGGTGTCACCTCTCTCCTCTCCTGACACTCCCTTTAACTCGTAGATTCTCATTCTGCCACTCATTGACCATGTTCGCACACACACACACATGAATCCAAAACGTTCCTGCCATGATCTCTGACCAAAATCTCTTCTTATCCTGCTAGCCTTTCCTATTTCTGGGCTGGTGTGTGTAAAAAACATGACAGAGTGAAAGTGTTAATCATGTAAAAAACATGATTGAGAGAAAAAGAGGGAGAGTGTGTATTTTGCATGCGCTCGCTCTGCATACTACTTACCTGCATGCCTGCATGCCCATGTGCGTAACACACCAGAGGGCTGCGTAGAGGCTGCGTTCAGGCTGGTAACTCCTCATGCGTTCTCTGACTGTTCCTAAACTAGGTGTCAATTCACAACAGGCTGCAGACCTATCAACTGAGCCAGCCCAGCATTGAGTCCACGCCTCTGGCCCTGGCTGCGCCGCCCGCCCTGCTCAGCCCCGTCCAAGCCGGAGAGCTTCGCCCAGAAACACTCATCCAATGCCAGCAGATCGTCAAGGTGATCGTCGTGGACCAGAGCGGGCGAGGGAGGATGGAGGCCTTCCTCAGCCAAGGCCCGGCTACTCATCAGCTCATCCAGTCGGCCATGTCCACCCCTGTGCGCGTCAGAGAGGGGGACGGCCCTCAGCCTCCTCTTCCGCCTCCCCCTCCACCTTACAACCACCCCCACCAGTTCTGTCCCCCTGACTCACCCATGCCCCTCCACCACACCATGCCTCTCACCCGCAGGCGCAACTCCAGTGGCTCCCGCAGCATCGTCTGAGTCGCTGGCTACTCTATGAACCCTCGGGGCCAGACATGAGCCTCACACTCACACACAGCGACACACACATGCTGGAGCACTAGTCGACTCACGTTGAATGGTAAGATTAAAGCATTGCTAAAAAAGAGAAGTGAGGAATATACTGTACGAGACGAATAAAGGGACAAAGGAAACGGAAACCAACAGGAGTCTATTCATAGTCTTGACTGAGTGGTGTTGTTTTTGAACGTGGTTTTTTGATGCCATTTCCGAAAGACAACTTTTCCTCTTTCTTTTGTCTCCAACATTTCACCCGGTAGCTGATGGTGTTGTCTGTCTAGATTTCACACTCTTTAAGAGATCTTGTGACTTTGCATTTTTAAATGTCACCTGTCCAACAAATGTGTCTGTGAGCTATAACTGTGAAACCGAGGGGTGACGTCAGAAAAGCAAACTGGCAGCCCTGAAAGGACAAATGATCGCTTTAAACATGAAGGACAAAACTCTTCTTTTGTTTTGTTCTCTTTCAGGACATCGATGTTAAGTTCGCACCTCTTTGTTTGGTCCAGGTTTTCAGTATTAGATGCACCGCACTCACTGAGGAATCATTTCAGCAGAGCTAATCTAGCTTTTCCTCACTGCAATCTTATTTTCTGCATAATGTGAAGAAACAAGAGCACCAGCTTATTTGTTTCCTTCATTTTCTAGGGAACAGATAATCAGCATGTGTGAGGAAGGAGGCCAAGAAAAAGGTAAAAGGCTCTAGCATCTCAACCCTGTCATGTGCAGTATAGCGCAGTAAGCAAGGATGCTGTTACTCACTAAATTAACCTTAAACCACATCCTGACGACAATCATATTTTCCAGTGCTTCTTTGTTGTGTTTTGCTAAACTTGTGTGAGCAGACATCTTCACAGTAGTGTGTGACTGCCCTGATTCTGTGGCGTTTTGCTCTCGCAGAGCTCAGGAAAAGGATTTGCTGCACTGTAACATGTAATATCTGAGTTGGACTGAGACAAATAGCTTGTGTGCTGTGTGTTCAGTCTGCTTACTCATGGGCAGCAGGGAGTAGGGCTGGTAATTAATCCAAAACAAGGCTAAAGCAGCCACATGAAGCCTTTATCCTCCTGTACATTTACTCCTAATGGGTTACCTAGTGTGAATATTGTTGTTACCTTTGGATTTAGGCAATATCTGTGCCCGGAAAACTTGTAGCTTTAGTTTAAAAAAATGAATATAAATTGCTCCACACAGGGTAGACCAAGGTCACCTCACAAAAAAAAAACATCACTCCCTTCTCACGAATTATATTTTTCCTTGCACACTGAAAAATGTTATATAAGCAGAGATGCATTCCTATACTGAATGTTAATCAGGGGGAAAACTGAAGATGTCCATGGAATAATTATTGACTTCATCGTCGGGTTGTTTGTCCAGTGTCGATGGTTCGAGCTTGAGCCAGTTTGTACAGCAAATCATCCAACTGAGACACACCGAACACGTCTTGTACCTTTTGCACCACAGAATATATTGGATATATTGTAAATAGATAATATAGATTTATTCTGAAAAAGTGATTGGTTTGCCCAGTGTGTGTATCTACGTATGTATTTGTACAGAGAAGAATCTAGTTTAAAAAAAAAAAAGGAATATTATAGTTATTATAGCTATTATTATTATTATTCACATTTAATATCAGGGGGTGTCCTTAATCCTACTGCTAAGAGAGACAGGAAACAGGCAGCTTTTATAGAATACACTCCAGTTACCATGGTAACACACACTGATATTAATACAGATCTACATTCATCATGAAATTATACCGTGTCATATTATTATAGGATTATTAAGAGATGGCTATGTCACCTGTTAAGGGTGTGTAAAGGGCTATGCTGTATTGGTGAATACGTGCAGTAAATCACAGGTCATGCACACACACAACACAACATATAAACACACACACAAGTGCAAACACAACCACACACACTGATGTACACAAACATGCACATAGCTGCCAAAGCAACAGCAAATCCAGCTTACATTCACCTTAGAAACTGCTTGATTTCTCAAGTCAGCAAACCCCACTTTGTTTACTGTAAACTCTGACTGACTTGTATTATACAGCATGATATCGTTTTGTTTTTATTGTTTCGTTTTGTTTTTTTTTTTCATTTACAGTACACGGGGGGGAGTTTGATTCTATGTTTGTATCATTATTGTCAGGGCATGTTGGGTTGATTGATGTCATTTTCTCCCCCTCTCTCTACTTCCTCCCTCCTTTCTGCCCGACCCCCTCTCTGTGGTTGTCATGGAGACGCACCAATCTGCATCCTCACTGTGGAGCACTGTCATTAATCTTTGCACCCTCACAATATTTCTAAAAGGGAGATTTCTTAAAGATCAACATGTTTACTAATGGAATATTTCTAATTTTTTCTGTTCGAAGAGAATGAAAGAATAAAGTAGTTTTTACTCTCGGCCTCTCGGACTGTCTGTCTCTGTGTGCGTTCACGCCAGAATCCTCTCCTCGGTGTCTGCGTCTGCAGCACTCCTGGCCTCTCTAATGAATGAATGTGCTCCAGGTGTGCAGGGGAGGATGGTGGAATGAAGGAGCTTATGGGAAATCAGTCTCCAGCACAGCGGGTCTGAACTCATTCATTAATGGATGAGAAAGCAATATTGAATCTGACTTGTACTTGTGGAATGTCAAGTTGTGTGTTGTAGTGAGTCTACGTCCGATGTAAAGTAGCTAATTTTCCATGGGCGCTGAGTCTGTCCTCTGAGCAATAAGATAAGCAAGATGGTAACTTGTAATTTCATTTTGCAATGACAAAACAGCTCGCATTTGATGCTAGAGACCCTCACAGGAGAGTTCTCGAGTGTTTAAGTGCTAAATGTCAAAACCAGAAAAAATACAAGATGCTTTTATTTTTGCAAATCACTCTTGAGAAAGGATAAACAAAAAGGAAATGATGTCAAGCACTTTGACATAGTCAGAATTACAAAGAGATTGAAAAAAAAACACCATTTTGGCTGAATAAATTATCTTACAAAAACATAGATGATATCAACATAATACAATAATTACAATACGCAGTGAAATCAATTTGTGCAAAGTACCTGTAGGCTTACAGATGTGATAGAGCTCTCACAATCAGCTCACAGCTTCGCTCTTCTCTCCCCGCCGTTTCTGAAGTTCTTTGTCTCCCTTTTGCTTCTCTCACTCTTTTTAAAAGCAAGTGGACAAGAGGTTCATTAAAGGGAGGACTGCGCTGAGAAGTGGATTGAAGTGGAGCAACAAAGTCTTAGTCGACTGACAGATCGTTCAGTTCAAACTGTGCTGTCTGCTTCCTGTTTCTCCTCCTCCTCCCTCTAACTGTTTGTGGTCCAGTCCAGAGTCTGTGCAGAGGTCACATCCCAGTGACCTCGAAACATGCAAGTGTCACTCTCCCCTGGGAAAAGGTGTCCCTCAGCCAGTCTTTACATAGTGGTCTCCTCCCACTCCAGCTCAACATCACCTGGGGGCCAGTACAAATGTGTGGAGTGAGCACTGTGCTGTGGGGAGTGTGTGCGTATTTGAGTGTGTGTAGGTGCGTATATGTGTTTATATGTTGTTGTTTACCTTCCATGGCGTCCAGAGAGTCCATCTTCTCCAGAGCTGAATAGCTGACAAACCAGATGGATTGGCTGTTGCCTTTATTGTTAAGGAGTTCCAGCGTACTTTGGTGCAGGAAGATGTACTGGGCCTGACACACACACACACACGCATTGACAGATACTGAGCAGATGTCCATATTAATTCATTCGGTGTAGAATTAAGTCAGGGTGTCCTAGTGGGTGATGCTCATCATTTAATCACAACAACCCTGATTTAAATCCAGCTGGAGACCTGTTAGCTTTTCACTGTCTCCTGTCTGATAAAGAAAAAAAATACAAAATGCCAAAGCAGATGAAGTTTGGATTGCAGATGGCTTAATGCGAATCAAGATTAAGTCACTTTATTCAAGGCTTTTTTTCTCTATTTCAGGACACAAACCAATCTGTGAGCTGATTTGCAGATTTATTTCCAACTTGTTTAAACAGAAGACAGACAACAAAACACATTTGGAGATTTAAATCTACATTAAATAGTGACACTGGGAATGATTTTGTCTCTTAAAGGATAAGTTTGTTTTTTCCATCCTGGACCTTGTGTTCCTAAGTTTTTGTGTCTAAGTGGCTAATGGGAAAAATAATGTTTGAAACTGGTCCAGTACTGGGCAAGAGCGCTGCAGCCTGCAGCAGCGAAACAGGCTGCAGTGCATTAACTCAGGGCATGATTACACCGTCAATAGTATTTTACCATTGATGTATTGTTATTCTAAGTGTCTGGCAACATTACGGAAAGGATCCCTACAGGGATAGACCTCTTTGTCAAAGAACAAGATGCTTTTTGTTCAACCAGAAACAGCCCTACAATTGCAATTGCCAAAGCCACCAGACTCTATTTTAATAAACAGTACACATTTTAGTGTATGTCTTAAGTCTAACTGGGTGAATTAGGGGTTTGTTTTATTGCTGGAATAGCGGAAAGACAAACCAAGATAGTTTTTGTGAGTTTTATTTTGTTTCTGTCTACTGATGTGTGCAGCAAGTTTCCTGAAGATGAAGCTACTCTTCATTTAATGAAGTCTTCCAGGTTGTTTCTGGTTAAACAAAAAGGATCTTACTCTTTACCAAGAAGGTCTACCTGTGCTGAGATCATTTCCACAATGTTGTCAGACACTTAAAATAATAACCTGAGCCTGTCAGTGGCAGAAACATGCACTTTTAGTGGATGTAAACTGACAGTGTGAGCATGCCCCGGCTGGTTACATTGCAGCCTGTTTGGTCTCTGCTGTGTGCAGAGGTCTCCAGTAGCACTAAACCAATTTCAAACACTTGTTCCAATTAGTCACTTAGACACAAAAACATAGGAAAATAGGGTCCATGTTGAAAGACACAGAATTTGCCCTTTAACGTAGCAGCTGCCACATCCATGGATGTATGACAGTAAGAAAACTGGATACCACGTTTCAAGATAGCTTCCCATTCATTCAAATAAGAGTTGCTCACGGGCGAATATGCTGAAACAGGGTTTTCAGGCTTCCTCAGGCTTTTCTGGCCCATAGAGCATGCTCATTAGTGTGCCTCTCTGGCTGACTGCAGAGATAGGGGTGCTTAAGTGTGCCGTGTGCTTCAGATGTATGCACAGAGCAACTCTTTCATTGGGACGGTGTTGGACAATGAATGGTAACCTTCATCCCTGAAGGATTTTTCTTTGGTTTCTATCTGAGTCTATTTGTTAACCTAAATGAACTGAAACTAACTGAGCTCAGTGCACAGCTGTTTAGAGGAGGACCTGAGCAGACCTGACCAAACTGGCCAAACCATGCAGAGGAGTGAGTGACACTGTGGGGAATGAGTACAGCCAGTTTTGTATCAGACCAGCATTCTTTCTCATGTTGGCAAATCAGGGTATTTATTATATGTAGAGCCTGTTTGAAGCTGGTTTAGCCATAAAACTTAATAAATAAATCCCCTGTAATTCATGTATAATACACATAACCGGAAAATAGTAAAAACATAAGTGAACACACCTGAAATGCTCGTTATAATTGTCATTCGTTGTCAGTGGAGCACAATAATGCAAAGTACATTAGGTAACTGGATATATGAATTAACTCTAATATAATCAATTTAACATTTGCCTTTTTTTCACTCAAAGCGTTTTAGAAAATAGGGTTAAAATGTGGGTATGTTAGAGGCCGTCTCGACGTGAGCAATGACATCTGTGAGTTTATAAAATAACAGATCTAAATGGTAGCCTTTTAAAGCTGAGGCTCTTTTTTGTATTTAAGTGGAGTACCACACTAATAGCCAGCTATCTGGCACAGCGAACAGTGCCGTCTCAAAGAATCAAGCAGCTCTTGTAGCTGCAGACACTGCAGGCTCATACTTCACTGCCAAAAGAAACGTACAGAGCATCTAGAAATAATAAAACCATGATACTGAGGAGAAGCTCAGGCACTAAGCAGAGGCTCCCTGCAGACACTGAGACACACACCACTGCTCCGTAAGTAATGACTGGGGTAATTTTAGGATAGGTTCATGCTGTTTCAAGAGGGGGAATCCTGCTCAGCATATGCCTTTAATCCACTGCCAGATCGTTCCCTTTGTCAAAACAAGAATTTACCAAATGTTTCCTCGTGGGGACGGGATCACAGCAGGACATGAAGTTAAAAAGTAGGACAACTACACCGCCATTTGTGAGTCTTTGATGATTCTTAAGTGTACTGGAACAACTTAAGACAACATACTGTATAATACCCCTCTTTTTTTGTCTTTTGTTTATTCTCTACGGGTTGGGAAATTTAACCACAGGGATGAAACACACTATTGTACTTAATGTGAACTCACCAGGTTTTGTACCATGCACATCCTCTCGCTGCGGAGTTCAGCCACCAGGCCATAAATATCCACAAAGTCATGATCTCTGACGTGCTGAATGAGGTGGTCGAGAGCGATGAACACACCTGTTCTGCCCACACCAGCACTGAGGAACAATGATAGATGGACTTTACTGATGAAGCTCTATTCAGTCAACACAAATAGAACGATGCATTTAATGCACTTCTGTTTAAAAGGACTATAATTTATGCGGTGTCAGTACACCAACACTGACGTGCCACAGTACCTGCAGTGGACCACTATAGTGGTGTTGTCGTGCCTGTGAGCTCGGACAGCTTTGACAAACTTAATGAGAGTGCTGCAGGACTCTGGGACTCCGTGCTCAGGCCACGATGTGTAGTTGAAGTGGCGAACCAAGATATAGTGCCCATGCTGCACAAAGGGATTTAAACGAGAAAAAAGACAACCAGCTAAATAAATATAAATACAGACAAAATCTGCTCAGCAATATGTTTAATGTTTGCCAGATGTGGAACAAATTAACTCACCACACAACAGTTGTTAGATCTACATTTTGGGAAATTTGCTTGCGATGAGTTATATGAGAAGATCAACACCAGAAGGCTGTTAGCTTAGCTTAGCATAAAGACTGTAAACAACTTCATAATTAATGAAAACACACAAGAGTGGTGTCAATCTTCTCTTCAATCAATAAGAGAGTGTATAGGTGAATTTCCCAAAATGTTGAACTACTCCTGCAAAACATCTGTCAGCATATTACTTACACAACAAACAACATCTGCAATAACTGATGAAACAAGCATCCGGTACGGGTAATGCACTTTTTAAGAATATGAGTATCATCTGCGTAAAATGCGCCAATATTTGTTCACGTAAATAGTTCTCTTACTCTTGTGATAAAAAATGATCTCAAGGTCACTTTTGATTGAATAGTTTTCTAATACTGCAACTTCTAATCAACCCATACCAGTTTCAAACGGTTTAAACTCTGCTTGTTCTGATACAGATAATTTAGTTGATTAAAGGAATACAGATACAGATAATGGTATACCAGTTCATCCCTATAAATGTGTTTAAACAACTTGTCACTGACTGCCTTTCTAGTGTTTTACAGTTTATTTATTGTGTGTGCATTGTGAGAACATGTATTACACATGCTGTGTGGGACCAGAGGATCACTGGTTCAAGTCCCTGTACAGACATTAGAGTGGACTACCAGCTGGAGAAGTGCCAGATTGCCTGCTGGGCACAGCCGAGGTGTCCTTGAGCAAGACCCTGCACTACCCCTCTGAAAATGCATCTGTGTGGTGTGTGTAGAAGAGGGATTTGGGAAAAGCTAAATTTCAGCTGCCTTGTGTGAATTTGCCTCGTGTAGCTTTACAAATAAATAAAACATCTTACTTTCTTGTGGGGACATAAATCTGTTCACGCAGTAACACTTTGGGGACTCGTCTTCCTTTTGGGGACAAACTGCGAGTCCTCGTAATAAAAATTATTTAATTTTAGGGTGAAGACTTGGTTCAAGGTTAATTTAAGGACAAGGATAAGTCTCCAGGAAATGAATCTAAGTCAATGTAATGTCCAGTGACGTGATAGAAACACAACTTTGTGTGTGTTTCTGTGTGTGTGTGTGTGTGTGTGTGTGTGTGAGAGAGAGAGAGGTTGTTAGCTTAGTTACCTTTTCTACTTTTAGGGTTCTAACAGTCCAATCAGGAAGGACTTCCTCTGACACTTTTGAGATGAGAATGTCACTAAACACTGACATCGGCTTGTTGTCCTCTGGCCAGTACTTGTGACACCGAATCTGAAATGTCAAACAAACACACACACACGCACACACGCACAGACATGCACAAGCCCACACACACACATACACACACATCAGATCTTCGCTGCAGATACAAAAATCCTGGTGACATGGTTGTCAAGGAGCCCAAAATGAAGCACCGCCTGTCCTCTGAATGCTATTTCATAACAGTGGCAAATCTCTCATGACGCACCCTGCCTTTCTCATAACATTGCGTGAGCATGGCAATGGTGCGGGTTCCTGTTTCCCAGATCATCCTCCAAAAGTCAGCCACTGTGCCAGGCAGAGGACCCTGGGTGGCGATGAACTCATTGGGACAAAGATAGCCCTAGAGAACAGAACAGAGAGATAGAGGTTTATATTTAAAAGCACAATATAAGCACAAAAATCACTGCAGCAACATAGAGACCTACTTAAATCATAAAATCAACATCATTCACTCACAACTGAATATACTTGAAGAGGTTGTTATCAGTCTATTGTTCAGGATCAGAAAGAGACAGGGGAATATCTCCTCTAATCGCAACCAATGTGTCTCATGCCTGCATAACTACTTTCATAACCTGATTATGACTCAAGTGGAAGCGACCCTCCAGGTTAACCACTGGGCTTTTAGCAGCTGATAGCTGGTACTCACTGAGACAAAGCTGGCATTGATGTAGTCAGAGCCCGCAGTGCCCGGTTCTGACAGCAGTTTCACCCGGTTGTTATTGTCTAGACACAATGAAGTGAGAAGAGAGGGGTAGAAACATGTGAAATGCAGCTTTGCAAACAGTGGTGAAATCAGTGTTAGAGCTAGCACACAGCATTTTGGTATACTGTAGTACCATAGCTCTGGACAGCTAATTTTCAGTCTGACCACTTACAAGGTTTGATGTTGGGGAAGCGGTTTTTGGATTTGTTCCAGGGCAGGTCAGCATCTGTGGTGGCCAGGTCCTGAAGCAGTTTTGGAAGCTCCTGGGATGGTGATACATCAGTATTCACAAAAACACACATAGGCTACATTAGGTTAGAGGTCAGGGCTGGTATTTTTTAAAACAAGTACAAGTCAAATTTGGACTTAAAGGAAGAGTTCAGACCTAAATTTTTGCTCTTATCTGTGGCACTATTTATCAGTCTAGATTGTTTTGGTGTGAGTTGTTAAGTGTTGGAGATATCAGCTGTAGAGATGTCTGCCTTCTCTTGAATATAATGGCGCACAGTTTGTGGTGCTCAAATTGTCTAAAATACATTTGAATCAGTCAATCACAGTGTCTCTTTCCAGAAATTATGACCTGGTTACTCAAGATAATCCACATAGAAATTTCATGTAAGAACTTTTTTCTTTCTACCAGACTACATCCACTAACTATCACCATGCAGAAGGAAGCAAGCTTCTTCTCAAGGACAAGAGGCTTGTACTCATGACAGTTTGAGATGTAAACTTTAATGCCTTCCTCCTTGACTTAGCTGTTACATTAGCTAGCTCCGTGGTGCTAGGTGAGCTAGCAGTAGATGCATGATGCTTCCCTCTGCACAGTGATACGATTGGCGTGTGACGTTTGGTAGAGAGAAAGTAGCTCCAACATGAAACTGCTCACAACAAGTCTGTGGATTATCTTGAGCAGTGGTTCTCAACCTGGGCTCCCAGGACCCCCCAGGGGTCTTTAAAAGGAGTTACAGAGGATCCCTAGAAAAATGAGGACTAGTTTACTGTCATAATTTAATTCACTAAGTGAGCCCAGTGTGAATAAGAGACATATGGATGCCTATTCACTTCCTCCAAGGCTATCTCCTCAACTGTAGTTGACAACCATAGCATTCAGGTCTTAATCATGTCCATCCATCCATCTATCCATATTCATCCACTTATTCAGGGCTGGGTCGCAGACATCCCTCTCCCCAGCAACGCTTTCCAGCTCCTCCTGGGAGACCCCAAGGCATTCCCAGGCCATATGAGATATGTAATCCCTCCAGCGTGTTCTGGGTCTACCCTGGGGCCTCCTACCAGTGGGATGTGCAAGAACACCTCTAACAGGAGGTGCCCAGGAGGCATCGTGATTAGATGCCTGAACCACCTTAACTGACACCTTTCAACGCGAAAGAGCAGCAGCTCTACTCCGAGCTCCCTCCAGATGTCCAAACTCCTTACCCTATCTCCCAGCCACCCCACAGAGGAAACTCATTTCGGCCACTTACATCCGCAACCTCATTCTTTCAGTCACTACCCAGAGCTCATGACCGTAGCTGAGAGTTGGGACGTAGATGGACCTGTAAATTGAAAGCTTCGCTTTCCAGCTCAGCTCCCTCTTCACCATGACGGTCCAGCACTGCGCCCGCATCACTGCAGGTGCTGCACCAAACAGATCCATCTCATGCTCCATTCTATCCTCACTGGTAAACAAAACCCAGAGATACTTGAACTCCCCCACCTGAGGCAGTAACTCTCTCCCAACCTGGAGGGGGCAATCCACTGGTTTCCGGCAGAGAACCATGGCCTCTGATTCTGCTGACTCTCATCCCGACCACTTCACACTCGGCTGCAAACCGCCTCAGTGCATGCTGGAGGTCACGATCATATCTAATAACCAAAATCTTTTCAGATGAAAGGTCTGTGAAATATTATCAAATCAGGGTCTGTGGCCTTTTCTGTATTAATTTAGGAGTCCTTGACATAAAAAAGGTTGAGAGCCACTGAACTTGAGTAACCACGTCATGATTTCTGCAAAGAGACATTGCTGTTGAGTTTTTCAAATGTATTTCTTGGCACCACTGAGCACCACAAGCTGCGTTTCATCTAGTGCCATTACATTCAAGAGAAGGCAGACATCTCTCCTGCCGATATCTCCAACTCTCTGCAACTCACACCAAAACAATGTACATCGATAAACAGCACTTCAGGTCAGAGGGAAAATATGTATTTTTCATTTGGGGGCTAACTGTCCCTTTGAATGAAACATAAAAGTCAGATATCTCTTTTACACCTATTTCAGCATTATTTATTACATTTCTTTGTGACTTTAAACACACTGTTAAATTTAGCAGACCGACAGAAGTCTCTGAGTTTAGAATAAATCCTGTTGGGGTTTTGGATGGCTGCAGTACAGAGACAAAGGCGAGCATGCAAGCATTGGTCATGAATACTAATGTAAAAAGCAATATGTATTATTTAGAAGAGGGTCATTTTAGCTAACTACGTGCAGCTCCTGGAAGATTTTGTGTTCAAATGCTTATTTGATAGGATGTTATACCTCTATTTTGCATTTGTGAGCAAAAAAAAAAGTGCTGGCATTGATTTTGTTTGCAAATCACTACCCATGCATCCTCACTGTCTGCACTGCACTCTTCCTTTTATCTGTTTTCTGTGATGCACTGTCCAACAGCAGCAATTTCCTCTATGCTACATTTTTTGTCAATTGCAGGTGATTTTCTATTATTTCACCGCAATTCATAGAATTCTACACTCTAAGTTTAATAAACACAGGTCTGGGTTGTAGAGACACACTTACAGCAAACTCCTCTTGAAACTTGGCATTGTCATTGGCACACAGATCCTCTACGTGCTGCAGGAAAGACTTCTTGTTGACAGGCCTGACAAAGAGGTAAGAAGAAAAATGCACTGGATGTGAGGTGCAGAAAGAGATGTACAAAAATTCTACAGCATTATGCCTTTCTCTGTAAGTTTATTCTAGGCTAACAACACACTGATACTTAATACTGAGCCATACAGAACATGCTGGTCTATTATCTGCATTATTTATGCAGGGTGACTTACTTGAGTGATTTCCTGTAGCTGAGCAGCCTGGACAAAAATAGACAGCAAACATCAACCACAATAAACAAATTAATAATAATAACAATCACAGCCTACACTGTGGTATTTCTGCCCATGACAGCTAAACTTATCCTCACTGCAGAGAGCACAAGGCTTTGTATGTTAAAGCAAAGGAGGTCTCATCACATCCACTTTGATTAAACACTGACTCTGATGTTTCGTTCAAAATAAATATGTGAACATGATGCAGTTCAACTTGAATGAAGCATGTGCTTATTCCCCCTGTGGCTGATGTTTCTTTGCATTACTGAAGGCTTGTAGCCACTTGTGCCCTCTAAGGCCGCTAAGGCTTCCAAGCAATTTTGAGATAGCGAGTGGGTAAACAAATTAAAATGGTCTCAAGCAGATGAGTGTCGGCACAGCTCTGAAATCCCTGCCAGTGATGGAGGAAAAGGCTGAAACGCTGATGTCACAGACTCGCTCAACTGATCGACTGCCACCAAACATTTAATAAGCAACACAGATGCATGACTTAAATGGGTAACATGACTGTCACACAGACATAGTGCTGAATAGAAGGTGGAGAACAACATGCAAACAAAGCATATAAACCAACATGAAGCACACACAGGTCAAAAGACTTACTGGATCACATAAATCTCTTTCCGCCTAAAGAAGAAGGAAGAATACCTGGTGAGAGAAAAGCGCTCGGTGAGAGGAAATAAAAGCCAAAGCGAGTCAATGCAAGTGTCGTGTGCGTGCAGAGAGTTATTTATGCCATTCATGTGACAAGTAACAAGAAAAGCGTGTTATTATAATATAAACTGAGCTTAGGAAGGTGGTGTTTATACAGAGCTCAGCTCCAACAAAGCACAGAGACACACTGTGTTAAAGATGCCAAATTGAACTTATGAAGACAGCTGGAGGGGCTTAGCAGTGACCACAACATGCAACAGTTAAAAATGCACAATCTCAATAGAAATTTGAAGTTGCTTGTTTGGTTCGGAAATCCCTTGAAGTCCAAAGTGGTGTTTACTGGGGGATCGGTCGCAAATACCAAGCATTTTCTGTTGTTATTGTGGGTCTAATAACTGTCTGCAGAGTTATCCTAAGACACTGGAAGACAACAAAGGCCCCAAAATTGAGAGAATGGGTTAATGCAATGGTGGAAATAGCATCTTATGAATGTATGCTCAGTAGAATAAATGCTGATCAGCACAAAGGAGTATCTCCTGCTATGGACTCATATCAAATGGAAGATAAGTCTACATAATTATGAATCTGACATGTTTTTGTTTGTTAGTTTGTTTTCTTCTCTTTCCTTCTAAACGTATTTGTTTCAGATTTTTCAGACTGTATTTGAAATTAGAGAACAAAGAGCCACCCCTCATTCAGTTCGCACTACCTACACAGAAAGTTGAACAACGTTCCACTGTCAGTGATCCTCATCCAAAGAGGACGTAACCTAACCTGTATGTTTAATTAAAAAAAAATTCACACAGAACTGACTGAGACAGATAATCTGCGGGAACAAAGTCATATTCCTCTGCCCACTCTACTGCCTTATATCACTTTTAACGGCCTTACTGAATGTAAACGAAAACAACCAATCAGAGCCGAGTGGCTGAGTAGAAGGAGGAAAGCGGTCCAGCTAGGGGGCGGTGCTTGGTACTTTACTGTCTTCATCATGGGGTCACAAACTTTCTCATTTTACACCTGAACAGTACACTAAAATATGCTTCTGAAAACAACTGAGGTGAGAAATAGGTGATGCAGTAACAGAATCTTGATTCATATTTGATTGGCACTGCCTGGTTTGACAGTTTGACCACAGTTCATAAAGTGATTGACAACTGTGTTAGAGACTCCTCAGCTCTGAATAGTTGCTCCTGACATGCTGCAGTCTGATTCTAGCGAATGCCAGTTTTTTCACAGCCTGTTTTCACAGACTATCTGTCTCTTGTACTTTTTTCAGAATACAGTGACAGTTTCAGCAAATAGGATAAAAAGTTATTTTCATGAAAGTTACCAACTGTAGCTTTGACATTTTGACATATTGCCTATATTTTTTTGTCTCTTCTATTAATAAGAAGCAAAAATAAGTTTAAAAAAGATTTACACAGCATCTATGCAGCCTTGATTATTCACTGTGTCTACTGAAATGAAGATGAACGCAGCCAATGAGTTTACTTCTCTGATAACTACATCACTGCATAACTCATAAATGTTCAGACAAGCTTCTTATTTGGTTATTTGTTTTGCTATGTGTATATCGAATTCAAAGATCATAGGTGCTAAATCGTAGGCAACTGGACTTGCTTGAGTTTCTTGAGGACGTTTCACCTCTCATCCAAGAGGCTTCTTCAGTTCTAACGGACTGGGGAGGAGTCGCAGGCTTAAACTCTGTGTGGGTATGAACCTTTACAGGGTCATTAAGATCACACGTGAGTCGTTGACCCAACCAGCTATGTTGTGTGTCATTAGGGTTAAATGGGTGCAGGTGAGAATGGGTGTTAAGTCATCTAGGGGGGGATCCCAAGATTGCTTTGTAGGTGGGTGATAAGTGGTGTCGTAGGGATCCCTCCCCAGACGACTTCACACCCCATTCTCACCTGGACCCATCTAGCCCTGACAACACACAGGATGGCTGAATGGGTCTCTAGCCCCTTTAACACTACCAGATTTTCGGTGAATGTTGGGCTGTTTTGCAGGCAAGTTGCGAGCGTTTAGACACACAGAGCCAGATTGCCAAGTTGATCCGAGGCGCCTGATTTCCCGCCACATAACATATCAGCTTTTTATAGGAGTGTGCGTTCAGTCACACACCAAACTTCTTGCCTTGCTTTGGACGACATCGAGCTTGCTCTGCACTCTCACAAGGTGGTAAACATATTTGCTGCCTGCTCCAAATGTCATAAAAATGCTTGTGTTATCAATTTATTTTTTAGAAACTAAGAATGATGTATTTCATAAAACAGGATAAGGGCAACATAAATATTTCTTTCATCAAGTGCTCTCTTTTCTTTTTTCCATGATTATCCAGACCTGTAAATTACTAAAATTAAGTACTTTTTCATACTGTGATTGAGATTTAAAAAGAGGAGTGGACAGCAAAGTATCTTCAGGAGCTGCCTTCTTTTTCAGGACTACGAAGAGTCACATCATATGAAAAAAAATGTCATACTGGATGTTTAATAAGGCAGGCAAATATTTGCTCAAGTAGGGCGTTGATATTACTTTTACACATAAGTGATAAGGGACAGGAATCTGCCAAGTGGAGGCAGATTTATTTATCTTTCTCTCAAGTGGGCTTTATGTTTTTAATGTTCCTGTTCATTCAGTTTCTCTTAAAGACAAGCCTCACAGTACACCTACATGAACCCCTCTATTTTTGGTTTCTTTTTGTGTTTTGTCATTATGTGGGTATCCTTTAGATGTTGGGGAAGGAAGGTGTTCAGAAAGCTTATTATTTGTTCCAGTGCTGATGTCTATCTATATTGGTGAATAAAAATATATCAACTAAATTTTTTGTACTACTCCTGGTAAAAGCTTTTCTATCCTGTAGTTTCTCGCCTCATCTCAGCCATCGTTGACCTTGATACACCTAAGCTATCACTGAATTTGACTTTATTTCTCACCATCTTGCAGCACTTATTGTGTATTCTATTCTGTGCATTTGTTTGTGCCAAAGATGAAAAAAAAAACAGAAGGGCTTAACGGTGAATTTGTGAGAGAGGGTGGTTGGAGAGATGCAGACAAGATGACTTGTCTGTTCTGTAGAGAACTGAAGGTAAACTATAAAGCCCCAGTGATGTTGTGTTGTTTCATAGAGCGGCTGCTTCTATTTTCTGCCCAAACTCTACAACGCTAGAAGATTTTGTGCTGACAGGAGCGCACATCAACTTGGCTGCAGCAAAGAGATTTTTGTCTCTTTGACTTAGATTTAAAATCTTGTCTGGAACAGCTAAATCAAGCCTGAACCCATGTAGTGTGCAACCCGTTTAAGCTGCCAAAGATATGTGTGTGTGTGTTATATCTGGCAAGGTGACGCTTTTAGATTAAAACTAAACACACGCACACTAACCGGTTCAGTTTTTCTTGTTTCAGCTCCAGATCTGCCACAGCGATCAGCTGATCCAGTTTACACTTGGTCTCTATGATCTCTGCCTCTCTGGGTGAATAAGTCCCGCCCTCCTTCTTGCGCTGATGGATCCTGACATGTCAATCAAATACAACGGTTAACAGAATAAACACAGGATTAAAAATACTTAAAAAGGGAAACTGAATGTGCCAGCTGGGCTAACAAAGCAGGACAGATATTTATTACAAATACTACTAGCAGGCTGTAAAAAAAGCAATAAACAGGAAATGGCTCTTTAAAGAGTCCCTAACAACCTCTGAATGGATAGAAATACATAAGGAAATTTATGTTATGGAAAAACTGACTTCTTCTCTGAGACTTGCAACTAAAAATGTGAAAAATATTGGAAAAATGGAAGTTGTTTTTGACTTTGAAATGATCTTTTATGTACATGTTTAATTTGTTTGGTGAATTTTGTTTTATTCCCCTTGGTATTAAGACATACAGGAATAAAATTACCCTAGATTTCCAGGACCTTTGTGATCTTAAAGGACGATCATGGACATAAAGGACCCATTATCTGTGATACTACAATGTAACCTTGCTTCCTTTCATTTTCTGTTTTACAAGACGTTAAGTGTTTCACCTTTACCTATGATGCCCCTGCCTGTTGTCATTAGTTTTGTCTGCTTTCTTCTTTTCATAGAAAAAATGAATAAAAATAAGGTATATAAAAAAAGGAAACTGATCTACTGGAAATTGCAGAGCAAAATTATCCATATTTACACAGGACTGCATACTGTTTTTTGTGCATTAATACTAACTTGCAATCAATGCAGTGTTTTGGTGAAAGGTATACTGTGCAGGATGTATGAACTCATACTGAAGCTATCCCTTTCAGTCATCACTTAAGACCTACTAGAAGTGTGTGGTGGTGTATTTTTCTGCAGAGACTCTGCCCTTTGCCTGTATTTTCTTATTTTCCGTGCTCGGGACGTTTATGGGTGTGCACCCCCACAGCGCTCACATGAGCTTTGGGGTTTATAAAAAGGTAGCCACCATGTGTCAGACCATAAACAGCAGGCATCCAAGAGACACAGGCCTGAAGAAATGCAAATATAGTGGGGTGAAACATCAAACCAGACTGAATGTGGGGTTGGCTTTTACTTTCACTTTTGCTGATGAGTGCGTTTGCAAACAATAACTGACAATCCTGCACAGTATACCTTTAGTATATGAATGCTGGCAAATGATTTAATGCTTGTTGCCATCTTACTTGACGGAGCCACAGATGATAATGATGAGCAGCACAGCCAAGAAGAAGGAGAGCAGAACACCCAGAATGATCTGTTCTTCTCTGGTCAGCAGCCCGTCCACTACAGAGAGAGCAGGAAGTGACAGAGGTGACAACATCACACATAAATCAACATATGTTTTTTAAAGTTGCATGATACAGGGACGAATATAGATACCTGCAGTCTTGACATGCTCCGAGTACTCAGAGTCTGTGTATTGGTCATTGATGTTAGTGGCTCTGAACTTAAACCTGGTAAATATGAAACACCAGCCCAGTGTCAGTATTACAGTATCACAAAAAAATGTACATACAACATTTTAAAGTAGTTGCGAGTGTGTGGTGCACTCACACATAGACGGTGTTTGGCTTCAGAGGTCCATTGCAGAAACTATCAGTGTTGTTTTCCTTTATACACTCATCGTCCCCTCCGATTACGTACGTTGCTGCATTAGTGTGATTGTGCTTCAACGGGGGCCGGCCGCCTCCGGACAAACTATGACCACCTCCGATGTGCGCATCTCTGCGCGATGCCCCGTCCCACATGAAACACGGCGGGTTGGGGAACCCCTTGTCGGTCAGGTATGGGGCAGGACGAACAAAAAATGCATTCTTCCAGTTGGTCAGGTTCTGGATGTCTTTCACTGTGACAGGATGAGTAAGCCAGTTAGAGAGGAAAGGAATCGCAGGGGGACTGAGTCAAATTTGTGCTGACGTTAAGCCCTTTGGCTTTTGCATATATTTTGTCTTTTGTGAGCTTAGGACAGAGTGACGTACTGTAAAACAAGATTCTACTTGAGGCTTAAAGCACAAACAAGACCGATACCCAAGTGTATTCAACTAAAAGTGACGGCTGTCAATGTTTTTTTGAAGAGTCATACCCCCTGACTCGGCCACGATGACCTGGATTTTTGTGATTGGTCCATTGTCGTCACTATAGAAACAGGCAGGCATGCGGATGGTGATACTCCTGTGGGTTACCATGGCAACCCCTCCATGGCCCAGCACTGCCTGGGGTCTTTGGGTTGGCTTGGCCGGGGCTGCAAAACACGCACGTGTGAACACAGAGGAGAACACACACACACACACACACACACACACACACACACACACACACACACACACACACACACACACACACACACACACACACACACAGAGGTTGTTGTGTGACTACAGTGTGTGGGAAGATGTGGTTTTCATCTGATGCATTTACATCTAAATCATGACAAACTGCTCAGACCCCTGCGTCATGAACACACATCTGAGAAAATTGCTGAGTTACATTTGCTGTGTCAGAGCAGGTCTGCACTCTGTTGTACTGAGCGATGATACTGTGCAGTGGCACAGTTCTCTGTCTCACATTTATGCTGCACTGCTGCAACAAGAAAGGGAGAAACACTGTACAGCGGTGCAGAGCACACATAAAAAAGAGGGACTTGTACCTCTGATTCCTGTAGTTATCTGGACATGCGGGCTGGGTGGGCTCCTACCAGCCCCGTTCTTTGCTGAAATCTACAAACAGACAAACAAAAGAAAGAAGAGGACAGAGCAGAAAGAGGGACAAGAAAAGACAGGAGTTAAAGAAAAGGAAACAATTTGAACAAATTTGTAGGAGTTTGGTCTGTGAGTGTGTGTGGAACAGAGGTGTGGACTTGAGTAACATGACTTGGACTCGAGTCAGACTTGAGTCCCATTTTTGATGACTTTAGATTTGACAAGATCAAAAACTTTCAACTCGACCAGGACTTTCAGGGCCCAAACACACCACATCGACACCAAAGAACTAGAGACAGCAAAGGCCACTGTTGTGTCACCTCACATCGCCTGTGTCTCCAGAAAGTTGTGCCTCAACACACCACAAAGACTACAGCAAACAGCCAACTAGCATGTACTTGCCTGAGAGAAAATAACTTTGACCTTGGTCATTCGTTTGCTTTCCTGACTTCTGTTTCTCTTCTAGGACACTGAGTTGAACTGCTAATTGGTGATTTCTCTTACTGACAGGCTCCAACATGTCCCACACCGATTCAACGTGCTAAATAAGCTGAAAAACAGCTGACAAAGGTTGATGATTGCCAATGGTGCAGGACACACTGCAAAAGCTAGGGCAACAGACACTCACTGTCGGCCCACCGTCGGTGTGGTGTGTCAGGGCCCCAACACAAATGACCCTTGACTTCACTTGGACTTCAGCCTAATGACTTGAAAATACTTGTTACCTTCACTCAAGCCCCAAAATTAAAGTATTTTATTTAAAAAAGTGTGCCACAAGTCAATTAATTTTCCTTAATTTCCTGAACCAACTAACACTAATGGTATTATTTCCCAGCATGTTGACACTTGTTAGAACCAATCAACAGCAACAGCATAAAATCAGTTTGCAGTGGGGAACTATGAAGAATTAACACTATATTACTGAGCGACAGTTGAAGAAAAGATACCAAAGATAATATTATTTGTGTACAAAAACTATGCGGTGGTCAATGAAAAACAAATAGCACCAACCCCCAACATAATCGTTTTAACAAATGAATAAGCCTACATATTTTAAAAAGCATTCAGGATGTTTGTAAACTTAAGATATTATTACTTTGTTATTAAAATGGCATTACATTTTAAGAAGAGCACATTATCACATGTTTAGGACTTGAAACTTAAAATTTAGTACTTGGGACTAGAGTGCAAACACTTGAGACTTCGTTACGTCTTCTAAAACAATTACTAGGTCCCACTTCTAGTGTGTACTGTGTGTGTTGTTCTTCACCTGTATGCTGTAGCTGTGTCCTCCCTTTAGGCCCTCTATGACTGCAGTCAGCTTGTTTTGGTCTCGCTGGGTGATATTAAGGCTGATGTTCTTGACCAGCTGGTCCTTTTCATAGATGTACACATCGTAGGCCGTTATGTTTCCATTGGGCTCCTCTGGAGGGGTGAACGTCACCTTCACACGGTTCACTTCCTCTGGGATAACTGATACAATCACGTTCTTGGGAGGGTCTTTGGGCTCTGAGGACGAGTAGAAATGATACAGGAGATAAATAATAATAGATATTTGGTGATATTTACAGGTCGGTAGCAATTTCCACATACCCTCCTCCAGTGTTTGAAATTCAATAGGCCCAATAGCTTTCCCATCACTGGTGGCGTTCTCCAAAGGACCAGTGAAGGCAATGATGGTCACAAAGTAACGAGTGAAAGCAGTCAGGTTAGTCACAACGAGAGCTGTCAGTTCTCCTGGAGCTCGGACTGTTGAGATGTTTAAACCAGGGCCATCCACCTGGTGTGACAGGAGAGTTCAAGATTTAATATTTGAATATGGATGCGCAGAGCTGGAGTAATTTTAAATTGTTTGCATTTTACCACACCATGTGTTAAATACTTTGACCAAGATCATCTATACTGAGAAAATCTAACATGTCATGACACGATCATGTTTATGTGTGTCTGTAAAAACGAAACTCAGTGAGGTGACCTGCACAAGATACGAAGTTGGTCCAGAGAGAACAGCTGGAGCACCCCATGCAATGCGAAGGCCGTTGGAGGTGGGGGTCACTGTCAGGTCACGTGGAGGTTCATCAGGGTCTGAGGGAGGAGACAGGAGAAACAAAGAATGCTTGTTATGTGCTATTCAATTAAAAACTAAAACCCCATAAAAAGTGCCTCTTGATAAGTTAAAGGAATATTTCATCATTTGTTAATCAATTAGTCATGCTGTGTTACCTTGATTTTGCCTCCAGGGAAAACAACGATTGATTTATTACTTGGTTGGAGACCACATTTAACAACAGCAAAACTATATCAAGACAATCTCACACAACTCGTGTAGTATACTCCAAGTCTCATTTATCCAGTCGTATGCTCACTACTTCCAAAACACAAGCATTTTCAGTAAAAAAAAAAAACTTAGTATTGGAGTCTGGCTTTGATTAAAGCATAGATAAGTTTAACTTTCAGTTTAGTTTTAAATAGAAAAGTTAATTAGACTTACTTTTATAATGCACAAGTTCTGTGAGTTTGTAAACCTGGTTCTTAATCAATCAATAAATCATTATGTTCACAGTTTTCCATAGAGGCATGATTTAACATTGTGCACTGAAGTGATAAATCCTAAAATTCCCTGTGGATCTACCATCAAACCCATCTACCTGGTTTCCCCTGTCATTCACCACAAAGTCTTTAACATTATACTGCCAGCTTCTATTGCACAAATCCCACTGCTACTATTAATAAGCATAACAGGTTTTAAAAACAGAAAAGGCTGCATTACAGGGAGTGCAGGGTGGCAACACAGTGCTATGAGAGTGTGAACCACTGAAAAAACAAGAAGAGGTAATAATCAGTGGTTTCTGCTAATTCTGAATGCGCTGAGATGTTTCAACTAATGATTATCCTTTATTATTATGATGCTATAATTTGGTATAATACTACTGTAGGATGAGATTTATTTTTGTGATAACATATCCAGTAGATTGTCTTATTTTTCTTTGTTTACATACTTTGTCTTTCTCTTTACATAAAATCTAGGACTATTTATAATCGCAAACCTAATGTGCAGGTCATGAGAGTTATGATTAAGTGTGGTGGAGTGATATCCTCCTTAATCCTCTAGTGGTAATCAGACCACAATACACTAATCCATGTAAAAACATGATGGCAGCCGATCCCGACACTAAAGTGGACACGGTGCAAAACCTGATCACATTTATGGTTGAAATTTGTTCATTTATGATTAATAATATTTGTAATTTAAGCAACAGTAACAAGCTGAGACACTGTTAGGAAGGAATTAGGAAGTACTCGTTTGAAGATATAGGGCCTTTATGTCATCTCATTTGAGGACATTAGGACTTAATTATCGTTAGCAATGTTTAGTTTTTTATACTCATTGTGTCCTACTGATCCCAAATAGCTAGGAGAAATTAAAAATGCATAGCAAACAAAAGTTGAGGTCTCAGGATATATAAGATATGGGATGCCACTATTGTTGTCAATGGTCAGTTGTCCTGTGTTCTTTTATAGACATTAAAAGTGGATCAAGTTCCACAGAGAAGCTGTCCCCATGCTCTTACTTCACCCACAGCTCTTTGATAGTTAATTTGATAACTAGTAAGTTTATAGGAACGAGTCCAGAGTGTCCAGATAGGGTTAAAAATGCTGTATCTTTTTTTTTTTACTGGAACACTTTGGAAAAAAACTCACAGATTAATTAGTCAAATATTCCTCCTGAGGCCCTGACTGACTGCCAACTCTCCCCTGGCAACACAAAAAGGTCATTACATCACTGTGACGTTCTTACTTCCAGCCAGGGTGCGTGCGTAATTCCAGTGCGTGTATTCTCCCACTCCAGCGTTGGTCACAGCAGCCACTTTGAAGCGATAGTATCTGTACTTAGCCAGGGACTGGAGTGTGACGCTGTGCACATTCTCTTCAATGCCGTCCGAAGCATTCACTGACACACTGACAATAGAGTCCACACAGTCTGAGGGCAGTTCGTCCTCTGGGGCTGGCTGTGCAGTAGTTAGTATATTCGGTTCACAAACAGTTGAAAGCAGCTGTGCGATGACGTGGTACTCTTTCAGCAGGCCTGGAATGGAAAGTGGCGGAGCCCACTCAAGTGTCACATTGTTAGGTGTGACCTGAGAGATGGTGAGGAGGCGAGGGGCAGCTGGGGCTGTTAAGGGAAAAAAAGAAGATTGAACTATTCATTTTGCATGACTGTGTAATAGCATTTAAAATGTTACACAGTGTAATAAGACTGACTACCTGATTCAGAAAGAGTGGAGGCAGTACAGTTTAGTCTGTCCCCAGGTCCTGCAGAGTTGACTGCAGCCACAGTGAGCATGTACTCCTGGTCTGGTGATAACCCAGTCACTGTGTACTCTGGTGTGTAAGCCTGGTGTGTGTAAGACCGCGAGTCTACCTCCACTAAAATCTCATAAAAAATGATCTGCCCATTAGGGTTGGCCGGAAGTTCCCAAAACAGCTGAACTGAATCCCAGCTCACTCCTGAGCAAGACAGGTTCCCCACTGCGTCGGCCACTGCAGACAGAGATGAGACAGTGACATTGTTAGACTAGCATTAGCTGTAGTTAGCATTCTTCATTGTCCACTGTCAGAGGAAAAAACTAATTCAATTCCAGTATTGACCTTTGGTTATTTCATTGCACATGCTGAAAAAAAGGCAGCAGAAATCTGAGATTTAGGAAACTTCAAATGTGCAAATGTGCAGTCTGCAGACAAACTTTACATATTGTCATTGATTTTTTTTATTTATTTGTTGGTTTACATACATTTGTCAAAAGGACAAGAATGGATTTTTGAAGCTTGCCAGACACTGGGACAGAACAAATACATTCTCAAAGGGTTGGATTCGCATTGAACAGGATCTTACTTCTCCTTTTACACCTATTAAGGCACTGGCACAAATATTTAAAAACGGCGAAAAATAATATGATGAATTCTATCCAAGCAGTCAAAGGCAGTTTAACAAGAACTACATAAAAAATGTTGTTACGAAAAGGTAAGAGGGCAATATCCTTTCCTGTAACAGAGTACGGTAAAGTTTAATCTGCAGTACATGGCCATCTTTAGAAATATTCACAAATCAGACACTGTATTAAATGGAGAGTTTGTCTCTATCAAGAAAAAAAACACAATAGAGTGCTTTACAGCTATCATAGGGTTTCATAAAGCATCAAAGGGGTATGAGATGTGTCCTTGGGTAAATAACAGTGGTTGCAAAAGCCTTAAGATGATATAGGAAAAAGACCTGGGTTGTACATTTAATGAAGAAACATGGGAGATGATTTTTTTCCAACAATGGGAAATATATCAGAGAAACCAGAAGCAAAGTTCTTTAATATAAAATACTTCAGAGATATTATTACAACCCTACAAGACTCAATAAAATGGGTCCAACCAAAGATTAGTTAATAATGCCTTGTCAAAATAAATCAAAACCTATATGACTGGACCATGTGGGAATTAAATTCAAAAGGACAGACACAGAAAGTGGCCACGCTCAGCAGTCAAACAGGAGTCACATTAATTTACAGGGCTGGTACCTGCGGTTATCACACAGGCTCGTTAATAACATGTTGGGCAGTAAATCCAAAGAGTGGGATCATTTTGAGAAGGTGAAGGACGAACCCAAGGTGATATGTAAACTCATCTTCATTGGTCGACTACAAACATGACGTATCATCTGAAACATGTAAGTAGCTACATGCCCATTAGCCACTTAGCACAATCATTACTGCTTTGCTGACAGCATCATTAACAGGCGGCTCGCTCAGTGTGTGACGTGCACTTGTAGATAAAATATAGGCCTATATTAATGAAGGTTCATTAGTACGGTTTTGTATTTCTCTGTAATGTAGCACAGTGTTAACAATGTTACTGAGACTATTCTTTCTCACACCTTCAACTCAAACCATCGTGTTGCCCCGCCCAAAATATATATACATTATTATTCTAAACATGCGGGCGACTAGTTGATAATGGCCCTAAATGCAACTATTGGTCAGCTAGGAAAATTCTTAGTTGGGGGCAGCCCTAATGGAAATGTCAAACAGAGCAAGGTACATACATGCACACACTCTGGGAGTGTCCCATGGTCTCTCCCTGATGGAGGAATGTTGTGGAATATTTTGGTGAATGCTACAAATGTTTATTGCCCAGATCGCAAAAACTGTCTCTCCGTGGGGAAAAAACTGGAGTGTTGCTGCTGCAGTTGAGCAAATTTGCATTTCGAGTATTAACAGCTGGCTAAATAATTTGTGCCCGGCTGTTAGATGTTAGAAAGAGCCTCAAACTCCTACACTGAAAATGTAGTGGAAACAAATGAGGTAAACTGTTGCATGTGAAAAGATGTTGGGAAGATTGAACTGTAACAACGACATGATTAAAGAGCAATAGGACAGTTTTAATGGGTTTATATCTGAGAAAGCAACCTAACCTTGAAAAGAATCTATAATTGTTGTCATAAATACTAATGCCTACTACAATACTGTATCAAAATAACAGCCTTCCTTGTATCAGTGTCTAGTTACCTGCCTGTTTTTTCCTTTTGTTTAGCTTTTTGTTTTCTTAATATTCTCTCTATAAAATTCAATAACACTTTAAATGATTAAAAACAAAGAAAAACAGAATGGCTGATTGTAAGGTGTTGTTAACCTCAGAAATGACTGGCTAAACAAAGAACTCCCTTGCACAGCCTCAGGAAGGCCTGTGCGATTATCAGTGACCCCACACATGCCCTTCATGACTGCTTTAAGCCAAAGGCATCGGGAATGGGCTTTAGATTGCATGTATTTAAAACAAATAGATGAAAGTTGGGTTTTATCTCAGACGCCATATGAGTTGTGAGCAGCTGAGTTTAAAGAGATAATAAGTTTGCTCTGTGTAGAGATTGATTAATTCATTTGAACTTTTTGACTTTGGACAGTTGGCCAGCTACAGACTGGCCACCAGCTCTTGTATCTTTTAACTTGTTTTTCTCTTCTTTTCTTTTAAGTTCTTACTCTGTCGCATTTTATATTTTTTATATGCATGCAGATGAAAGTGTTTTTTGTGTTTTTATGTCTGCAAACCTGCCTCCTTTTAATTGCTTCTTGAGGGACAAATAAGGTATTCTAAATTGAATTGAAAATACAAATCAATTTTGAGCCACAAACTGTGAGCAGTGACCTAAATCAGTGTTACATCCCTCATGTGTAGAAAGCGTGTACTTTACCTGACTCGTTAGTCGTGAAGGTCACAGGGCTGCTGAACTGATTCCCGTGGCCCACTCTGGTGTAACTGTAAACACTGATCTCGTAGGAGCTATGAGGCCTGAAGCCTGATATATACTCTGTGGTCGACAAACCAGAGGAGTTCTACACACACACACACACACACACATAAAGTGACACATAGGAGATTAAATCATCAAATCCTGATTACTGGAGTGGATAATGTTTTATTTTATCAGCACACATATGTGCATGTGTGTGTACGTATAGTGTTACTGCTGAGTGGTATCTGGAGTGTGAAATTAGAGCTACCGTAAGTGTGACAGTGTGTACTTTTACCGAGTGTGTGCAAGCGTGAGTGTTGTTGTTATGTGGAATAGCTTTTTCGGTGTGTGAAATTAACGGTACCCTGTGTGTGACAGTGTGTGTGATGAGGTCTCGGATCCTAAAGCCGTACTGTATCACCACTCCATTGGGCTCCAGAGGAGGCTCCCAGCTCAGCCACACAGAGACTGCTGTGTGGTTATATATAGTCAGGTTACGGGGAGGGGACATTGGGCCTGAAACACAAAGTTAGGCAGATAGAGAAGAAGATGAAATGGACAGTAGATATATACCCACAGTTTGATGAGTTTATATCCTCTAATTAGGATCCTAGAGATATTATAAACCTGCTTTCCAACTGACCTCCTTCATCAGTGTGCAGCTGCAGCATCAGATAAGGCCCTGAGCCTTTGCGTGTTGCAGCCGTAATAGTGAGGTTATAAGCTGTGTATGGAAGTAGGTTGGTGAGGGTGAAGGAAGTGTTGAGGGTATGTGTTATGTTGGAGCCCCCCGGGCCAAACAGAGTGAGGGTATACTCTGTTATCTCTCCATTGGCCTCTAGAGGGCGCTGCCACACCACCTCGATAGAGGATGACGACAGATTCCTGGTGGACACCAGCAATGGAGCAGAACTAGGAACTAAAGAGAAAAAGTGTCACAATAAATACATGAACCATACACCATAAGTGAATGTCAGTGTAGATAAACTCACTGTCATCATCCGTTCTCAGATACAACGTGCTGGTGTGGTTGTAGGCAGCGCCAGCAGCAGTTGCCGGGGTAACAGTGAACACATAAGGGAAATACTTCTTGAGTCTGGTGAATAGGAACACATTGTCAGTTGTGTTGTGCTTGATGGTCTTGTTGACAGCCGGGGCCCCTTGGTTGGATACATCTGAGGGGTTACCGGCCTCCTGCAAGGTGAGCAGGTAGGTGGGGCGGCCATTTGGCTCCATAGGAGGGTCCCAGCTGACGATGATGGTTGTGGAGCTGAAGATCTGAGCAGTCAGGTTTCGGACCGAGTCACTTGGCACTGCAGAAGCAAGACAAGAAGAATAGTGTTATTATTATTAACCACCAGTGACAACAGTGATTGAAAACTGTGAGCCCTTTGATGTGAGTTTACTGTACTACCAGGCAGTAAATGAGGGCATCAATCAACCATACACACTCTGACACTAGAGGGAAAATGAACAGCGCACCAGCCATCATCATCATCATCATTATCATCATCTGTCACAAGCACCGTCATAATCACTGGCAGCATTGTTGTAATTAACAAAACCCACAACAGCACATCAAGTAGAACAATGCAGCATGACATTACTTTAACAACACAGAAACACAGCATAGGAAAACAGTAAACAGACACAGAATCAATATGCGACCAAATTAACAGCCCATTCAGAGACATACAGAGGCATTTAGGAGGGAAACTTGCACACTGAAAACCTTGGGAAAGAAAGGGGTTGAGGGAGAAAATACTCATCCTGTTCATCGTCTCAGCCCCTCCGAAAATAACGCATGGTACACAGAGAAGAAAAAAAGGGGGAGATGAAGGGGAAAGGGGAGATAAAACTTGAGAGATCCATAAGATGAATGAGTGGATGTGAGGGGGCCAGGTGTGTGTGGGGGTCTGAGCCCAGCAGGGGGCTTGGCTGTGCGGAAGAGACAAGGAGCCCTGGAGATCCGCTGCTTTGCTGAGAGTGGAGCAGCTAGAGCACAGGCAGAGATACAGAGTCAGTATGAGCAGTAATCATTCAGAGACAGAGAATATGTTACCAAGAAAAAAAATAAATCACAAACATGAAATGTATGTGACAAAGTCTGTGGCGGCTGTCTGCACCATTTTTCCCAAAATAACATAAAAACAAAGAGATCAGCTTTATGTACACTTCACTTTTTTTTCCCACTGAGGACATCAAAACCACTAAGTATAACTAAATATTACATTCAAATCTTGGTTTCCGTGGCAACAATGCAATCGTAGCATGAGCCCAGCATGAACTTTCTTAAAGCACGTCAGGCTTTGTTTTTCTCTGTCATCACATCGTAAACGGCTCTGCGCTATCTTTCTCTTTTACCCTGTCTTTTTTTTAATCCCTCACAACTTTCGTCGTGCTTAGCAAAAGGAAACACAAACTGGCTGTCTTCAAGGCACAGAGTCACAGGCAGACAAAAATAGAGCCAGTTTGCCAGACTGACGGTTATCTCCTTTCACTAACAGGCTGAAAGTCACGTCTTCAATCGCCGAGTTTTTATGTAATTTTTTTTTGAAGTTGAAGAGTTTTGAAAAAAGTGTGCAGACTCACCCTCCAGCGAGACTTTGAATCATTCTATACAATAATTAACTAGCATTATGTGTAGCATTTTATATTTATGTCTATTATTTTAAACTTAATTATATTTGTGTACGTGGGATTGTGTGCATATGTGTGTCTGACTGACCGTCCTCCGGTAAGAACAGGGTTAGTGGCTCGCTCTGGACCCCTCCGTCCCCCTGCACTGTGCTGGAGGTCATCCACACGATGTAGTATGTGCCCCCAATCAGGCGAGTCAGAGTGTAGGAGAGGGCTGAATCAGGAGAGACAGGTGCAGGTAAGTCTGAAACAGGAATCCTCTGTGGAGAAAAAGAAGCGTTAGGATTACTTTCACACACTGGAAGAGGCATTTAGTCAAGAGCACAATACGTGCTATGTATACAGATGGGTGACAAATGAAATGCAAACCCATCATTTAGTGTCTCGGCCAGGTGTTAATCCTGCATTTATCATGTTTCCACACTAATTTATTCAGATTTTTTCTCTAGAGCAGTGTTGGTTTTTTGGACACTTGAGGGAAGCGGAAGCTGTAAACCAAGCGGCAACCATCTGGGATGAAAAAAGAAGCCAACGCAGAGGTGTCAAAAACTGCAGTTCCTTGAATGGGCACTTGAGGCTGGCTCCAGGAGCAAGTGAATACTCAGACACCCATGTTGAAATGCCCAACTCTATAGCAAAAATAAACACGTTAACAGCCTGGCACAAAAAATGTTTTTGGTCTTTAAAGCTAATTTCAACATTCATGACAACTGTACCAGAGGTGAATTTTTATATAACACACTGTTTACATTTTATTAAGGCTTAAAGTTATGCGCAATTAAGGGCGTGGCCACTGTCACCCAAGTAAGATAAAAAGAGGAGTCACATCACATCATATCATTGGGGTACAACACATGCGCAGTGAAACCTAGTTACTCTAATAGAACATGGGGATGATTGATACAAAAAATAAAGATATTGGTGAGAATCACAATTCTGCAATTACTGAAAAGGTCCTTAATAAAAGACCCTAAACAAATGCTTTCGGTCTAAAACTTCCATTATATATCAACTGCCATCCATTCAGCTGTACCAAAAAAGTTCTGTCAGGCCAAGCTCACCCAAGGAGGCCAAAAAGAGCACACCCAAAGAACACCTGAGCAGACACCATCCCTTTATTTCTATCATCGTCCACTGTAACCATCCATCATCGCAGCGCCGGTTACATTGCACATGTGTAATACCACATAGCTCCCTTGGAGGCAAAGACTGTGTCCAGTCCTTCATTGAATAGCCTTGGCATCACCATAGTCTATGATTTAGATCCACCCACATTCAGTCACTTCTGGCTCCAAAAAACCAAGTGGTGACGGCCAAAATGCCAAACTTAAGCTTCAAAATGGGACACTACAAACCAGTGGGTGGCTGTATCCAGTATACAGTCTATGTGATACACACAACACTGATATATAACCCCATTATAAAGCCAATCTAATGAATTTGTGAGCAGTTAGCTAAGAGTTAGTTAACTGTTTACACATCCAGCAGACACAAAGGAACGTTAGCATTTATTTTGAAGTTTTTTGTGTCCAATGAAGGTCCAATATTCTCTCTTTTTTAACTCTATTTAGGTCCCTGCCAAGTACTTACAATATTTTCCTTTTTAGCTGCTAAATGCAGCACTATGTCTACCAGCTAGCTGCTAACATTGACTGTTTGGTGAAGGGCAGGTAGCTTACAGTAAGGTTTGTCTTAGCTGGAATCAACGACCTACTGCTGGCAACAAGGTCAATAAGAGCAAGGGGAACCAAAACAGGAAAATTGCAGGGCAGAAATCAAAAACAATTTTCTAAAAAACACTAAAACAGGAAGTTGGGTGATAATTCTCTGTGGGTTTGTCACTACAAGCAACACCTTTTGCATTACATGTAGTCATCTGACCTATTTTTTACATAAAAATATTGATGAATGCAGCTTTAATCTGTCACCTGCTCTCTTTATTCTCTATATATACTATTTGTGTCTCACCTGCTGAGCCACAGTGTCGTTATCAGAGTAGTAAATAGTGTAGTGTACAATGATTCCATTGGGTTCAGTAGGCGGGTGCCACAATAAGGTGACAGAGGAGGCGGTCACATTTGCATAAGTCACATTCTGAGGGGGGTCGAATGGTTCTGAAAGCCAGAGAGCACAGAGAAATATTCAGGAAGTGAGAAAAAAGTGCTTCATTCAAATGCAGTGTAAGGAATTTTTTTTGTATGTGAGGATGATAAAGTTATCTGTCTATAAATGCTCTGATAATCATGCTGCACCTGCATCAGTGGTGGTAAAGCTGATGTAGATCAGCACTCCTCCATCTCCCAGTCTGGTCCAGCTGGAGACAGAAGCGTTGTAGCGACTCTCTGAGTCTACATTAATAACCACTGATGTCCCTGTCACATTCTGCCACAGCTCAGTCGTTTCATTCCTAACAAAGAGAGCCACCAGATGTTGCAATGTGTTCTGTTTCCTTTGTAAATCTCTTTTTTTTTTCAAACAGACAGAGAGAGGTAGAGGAAAGAAACTCACCAAACTCTGACCATATAGTAGAGTATGTCTGAATTGGCTTCACGTGGTGGTTCCCATGACAACTCTACCTCATAGTCTGACAACTTCCTGGCACGGAGGAACTGTGGAGGTGTGTCTGGAGCTGAGATGTAGGAGAAAGGCTTTCCAGTAATATCATACAAACAGGAGTATGGCCTTTCAATACAGACTCTGATGAGTGATAAAAAATATATTTGCACTGGGCGGATAAGAACCTCAGGAACATGCCAGACAGACACAGAATATTGCTCTGAAATAAAAAAATAGGTTAGTTGTAATGATGCTGTTGTTTGTGTTTCTCAGTCCTGATGGGGGTCACGCGTGTCACGTGGCACCAAATACCTGTGATGTAACATCATTAGCATGAGCTGAAACAGAGAGATGTAACTGAAGAGGAAAAGACGAGAGGAAAGTCAGATTTAATCAGATGCCCTTCGAACTCAGTCATGATGTAATCGTGCAGTGTCCTGGAACTGAAAACAAACCCTCCCCTTTCCTCTCTTCCCCCACCCGTCCCTCTCACCATCCTCCAGTGTGGTGATGTTGAGCGGCTCGCTGCTGTAGTTTCCTGGCCCGACACGTGTGTGTGCTTGCACCATGACGCGGTAGCGTGCATACTTCCTCAGATGCGTGATGTGGATGAAGTTGGTGAGGGAGGTGAGGTTCAGGTAGTGGGTGGAATTCCACAGCTCCAGGCTGTAGTGGGTAATGACCCCATTAGGCATCAAAGGAGGCTCCCAGGTCACGTTCACCTCGCTGGGACTCACCGACTCGTAAGTAACATTGTACGGAGGACTGCCTGGGACTGGAGAGAGAACACAACATGCACCTTTACTAAAATCTGAACAGCTGACTTTGTTACTAAAGGTTTTCATATGTGTGTATTTACATGCATGTATCAACACACCGTCTTCTCCAGACAGCAGGTATAAAGTGTCAGACGTTTGGTTTCCGTGGCCGTAACGCGTGTACGCCCTCACAGACACGTTGTAGTAGGAAAATGGCTTCAGGTTCATCAGAGTGACTGTGTTAGAGGACGTGTTCATCAACGCAGAGTAAGATTCGTTCTCATACAGGACCTCGTAATGTTGGATTATCCCATTGGCTTGTTCTGGAGGAGACCAGGCCAGTGTGGCAGTGGAGGGGCTGGTGTCAACCACAGCGAGGTCCACAGGTGGAGAGTCAGGCTCTGAGGAAGGAGTAGAAAAAGAACAAATCCCAGAGTGATATTTCATTGAATAAAATGTGATTGAATTGATAGATTATAGACTAGAAACACAATCACATATTTACATGTACAGTTTGTGTTTAGCACATACCGTCCTCTAAGGTGAAAACAAAGATGTCGTCTTCCTCAGACAGAGAGCTCTCGCCCACAGCTGTAGATGCAGCTACACGTAGCTTATAACCAGTATACTTGTCCAAATCTATACATTAGAACAAAGACATTTAGCAGCAGACCTGTATCATAATGAAATAATGGCTACATAGAGCTGTGCAGAAAAGTCGATTACCTGTTATCAATATGCTGGTGGTGTTTGTAACCCATGTCATGGCCTGATTACTGTGCAGTTTGAGGCCATAGACAGTGTAATGTGTGATCCGCCCATTGGGGTTGAGAGGTGGGACCCAGCTCACTTGTATGGACGTGGAGCTGATGTTTTGATAGGACACTTCGAGCACTGAGCTTGGGACTAAACAACACACACAGTACAAGACATTAGAAGAGACAAAGAATTGTGTAGGTTTTGCTTGCCTTTTCATTTGTTATTTATCGTTAAGGATGAATCCAAGTGACATGTAAAAACAAAACAAAACACCTCTTTCTCTACATATTTGATTAGGTCGATGTAGTTGCATGATTCTTGCCCTTTTCGGGGTTGTACCCACATGGTTGAATGCACTTATTGTAGGTATCTTTGGATAAAACTGTCAGCTAAACAAATGTGATGTAACGTGATGTAACACGTAAACACCCACCCTGCTCCCTGGTCTTCTCAGTGATGTCTGTTGCAGGACCTTCTCCCACTGTTGTGGAAGCGGTGACCCTGAACGTGTACTCGGTAAAGGGACTCAGATCCGACACCAAGTAAGACACCTCCTCAGACAAAACATCCATCACCTCCTCTCTAACTGTCACACCTGCAGCATGCATGGAGACACAGATCGATACACAAGACCACACGCACACACGGGATTTAGCACTGGAACGGAAAAAAGTCCTTCTATGAAGGGCTGCTGGAAGTTAAGAGAAGCAGTGCGTATGGTTATCGCTCTCCCACCTGTGGTACCAGAAGTTGCAGCACTACGTGTTGCGTGTCCTGTAATTGATGCATCATGTGTGGACAGGCGTTGCTGGCCTGGGGTCAGAGCCAAGGGGGAGGAATCTGAGGTCATATCCCCAGCGTGTGATTGCTTTGTCAGCCAGGGTGGAAGCGTAGCAGCTGGCACAGAGGTGGGAGAGAATGCAGAGGTCCCAGAGACCGCAGAGTCAAAAGACTGACTATTTGTGCTGTAAGAGTGTGAAGCAGAAACGTAACTGGTGCTGGGCTTTTCTGTGACCATGGAGCCAGCAGTTGGTTGAGCATCGGTGTTAGTGATTTGGTCAGCGCTCATTGGACCAAAGTGTGTGACGCTGGAAGCAGTCGCATCAGTGGGCAGTGTGCGTTCAGAAATAGTAGCCGTGAAAGTCGGCGGTGATGTGACCAGGCTGAACTCAGCAGTTCTCTTACGGCGCCTTGAATTGTCCTGGACATCAGGGGGAGGTGTCTCATCTTCCTGCAAATCAGTTGTATTCTGAAGGTAGAAAAATACATTTTATAGTCTGACTGTAGTTTTTAATTTACTATGGTTGGGTGCAGAGTAAAGCAGTGATTCTTAAATGTTTACCAGGCAGTATTTTCCTAAAAAACAATATATGGACTCATACAAAAATGTGTGGTGGTGTATTTATTTGCAGAGACCCTGCCCTCTGCCTGTATTTTAAGCAAGAATCTGAGGTTGGCTTTCACTCCCACTGTCGTTAGCGAGCACTGAAGGAGAGGATAGGGATGAAGAGCGGTACAGAATTGGCCTGTTTTCTGTTGAACAGGTAGCTTAGTTAGCCTGCTAATGTCATCCATTACAACAAATGTAACATTCCTGCAAGGAGGGATGCATGATAATGGATTTTTGCTGATATCCAATATGCCAATACTTTCTACCTAATTTTGGCTAATTGCTAATGCCCATATATGCGCAGTTTCTTCACCCTATTGCAGAGAACAGTATGTCTCTCCTGTAGTAGAACTAACATATAATCATGCCTACTCTTATTTTGATGGCCCACTGGCAGATGCAGACATAGAATCCAATGCTTTTCAAAATGTACACAATCACTGGCCAAAATGAGAAAACTACATCAACTTCGGTGACATGTAAAACATGCCGTATTTATTTTTTATGTAACATTTTCAAGCAAAACTATAAAATTCATCCTTCTTTGATGGGCTTGAATGCTTTACTCCCAGACACAATCCTGACAATAACCACAGCCAGGGACAATTTGACCTACCTCAACCAATTAGAGTTGCATAATTAAAGTGTCATGTTATTGGCCTCGCGTACTGGAAGAAGTGCTCATTTCAGGTCGATGCCGATATATTGCTTCAATATCTTTATCTGCTGAAAATGATGATATTGCGCATCCTTACCTGCAATAGTGACTTGCAGTGTATGTGGAAGTAGTGTAGGGAAGAGAGGCCAAATTTGAATGATGTGTTTAGTTGGGAACGGGTCAAAAGTCAAATGTACTTTTGTAATATTAATAACTGTAATTACACAAAGCCTCATAGTCAATATGTGGAATGTTTGATACTTAGTTTCTGTACCACTATGTTCATCTTTGGGGGTACCCCACCTATAAAGGGGTGTCTCCTACCTTGCCTCTCCCCTTTTGCTGTTGTGCTCCATGGGAGAGGTAAACAACATTGCTCTTGTAGTAACTTCCGTGTTATAGTGCTGTTAGGCTATGTTTATAACTATGTTTATTTTATGCTAACATATTCCTGTGTCAGTTAATTTGTGCAGGGGCTCGAGTTAATACAGTTGTATATGATGGAGGACTTTGTTTCAACCTCTTGCTGTGAGGTATGTTTTCTGTGTTTTATTGTACTAAACTGAGTGTAAAATGGCCGCCCCTTTTGCTGTTGTGCTCTGTGGGAGAGGGGCTTGAGTTTATATGGTTGTATTTGACGGAGGATTTTGTTTTCACCTCTTGCTGTCAGCTGTCTGGAATAAACAGAGATCGCCTCCAAAGATATCCACAGTCTGGGCCTCTTCATATCAACACAACGCAGACATCACTAGCGTCCACCAATTACATACAAACAGTAGCTGACAATTCCTGTGTATTCCAGTGTACCTTTGAAGCAATATCTATTTAATCAATTATCAATCAAATTAGTCAATTTACAATAGAGAATGTAAAGGAATTGGACTCAGCACCAGTGCAGTACATTCTAGTGTATAATAAATACTGGCAGTTCTAATGGGCTGTACAGATGTGTATGTCCTTACCCTGAAAATCATCAAGTGCTTTTACAATGTAAAAAAACACTTTTCTTTAGTACATACTGTGAGTATACATACAAGGATTATTCAACCTTTTCAACAGGACAGGTTTGGGTTTTAACACTGAGTTTTTATTAGCACTGAGCTGTGATGTGATGCATTTATTGAGGCTATACATAGATGTAACATTTGGCTTACCATTTCTGCCAGGAGGGTGATTTCCTGCAGCAGAACCTCACCAACCAGAACCTGCAGTTTGTACTGGGTGATCGGACCGTTGGGCTGGGCAGGGATTCTCCAACTCACACGGATTGAAACTGAATCCTCAGCTTCTGCCACCAAGTCCTGCACTGCACTGGGTGCTACTCACACACATAGGGCAAATACAGCCAGGATGAATTAAAGACAAACTTAAAAGTACACCAAACTATATGCATGAAATTATTTATAGGATTTAACTGTGATTTAATTTCCACCTTCTTTCCCAAAAATAATCTAAGTTTGTTACATTTGTTCTAATACTGAATGAATTTACAGGGATTCATCTAAAGGCCAAAATACATGTGTTAGTACATTCTTTATGAGTTGTCTTACCTTCAGCAGGTGTAATTACATCATCCTGCGCTGCTGGACCCACTTCTCCAGCAGCTTTGGCTCGGACAGCCACCGTGTACCGTGTGTAGGGGGTCAAACCAGTCAGAAAAAAACGCAAGTCTGCTGTGCTGTTCTCATACAAATAACCTGGGATGAAGATGAAGCAGAAAATTGTGTGTGGACTCAATTTAGAGTTTGAGTCTGTCTATTTATGTGCGCAAGTGTGTTCAAGAGTGAATATTTAATGACCTGTTGGTCCATAAAGGTAGAGTACGTAGGTGAATTTTCCTGTAATAATGTTGGGAGTGCTCCAGGACACAGATATTGATCTAGACGTCATATTCAATACGGAGAAGTTCTGTGGCGGGTCCTCTGGGGCTGTCATACACAAACACACCGAAATCATTATTTTATACATGCAGTAAATATTTTAAGTGCTAACTACAGTCTGGACTAGGGTCTGTTTTGCTTATATTTCCACACCTGATTCTGGCATGCGGACCATAGTAGAGGCTATCTGTCCCTCTCCATCAGAGGTGAAGGCAGACACTTCGAATAGATAGGCAGTGTAAGGTCGAAGCTGATCAACTCCTACAGATATGGGCACACTCCAGGAAGCTGCAGGGGGCACGGCGGAGAGGGTGATGGGTGAAGACGATGCTGTTATCTCCAAGGGACTAAGAGTCGCACGGGACAGGATATCAGCTGCATCCTACACATACAAAATCACACAGGACATACACAGAGGTAACAGTATATTAGAAAAAAATCTAGCCTTATGTCGTACAAATGTTCGTCCTTGTGCTTTGGTAGCATCTATAATCCTGACAGAAACAGAACATTTCACAGTAACAGTTCAGTGAAAAAGACGCAGGGTGAAAATGTGTAATGCAGTACATTGCAGTGAGGCAGCGCTCCGGTCATGATTTCCTCTGCGTTGACCTCTAGCATGCGGACCGTTTGCCCCGTACGAGCGTGTTTAGCCTTGACAGCAAACTTGGTGATGAGGCCGTTGATGCGGTGCGGCAGAAACCAGGTGACCATGACGGAGGTGTGGTTCTGAGCAAACGCAGTCAAGTTGGTCACCAGGCCGGGGGCTGCAGGAAATGCACACACAAATGAATGTACACACACACAGACATACAGTACTGTATATAAAAAATGACTGTTTTAGATTTTGCAAGCGTGTGCCTGTGCAAAAACACCCACGGGACTCAGATGTCTTTATGTATAAAGATTTGCTGAAGGCTCCTATTCCAGCTGGAACTATGGCTGCTACCTAAAGGAACAGAGAGACAGAGAGAGAGAGATGGTATAGGTATTACTAATAATGATTAATTCATGCTCCTGTCAAAAGGGCAGTCACCAGATCCTAGATTAGCTGCTAATCTCAGGCAATGATCACAACTGGAACAACACAGGTGAATCAGTGATCCCAGAAACACGTGAACAACAATGATACAATGTCACACACAAGGTATGTTTCAATAGTATGTAAACAGAACTCAGCCTCTGAATTGCTGCCTACATCGTCGATCTTCTCAAAAATTAAAACTAAATAGATCAAAAATGAATGAAAAATAAATTAATGATGACACGAAAATGAAATGGCAATTAAAGCCTGATTATCTGGCTAATGGGGAATTCATCTAAAAGGACAATAATGAATGCCACCTCCAAAACTTTATCTTGAAACATCCATCTTCAGCTTTCATTTACTATATTTCTGTCTGGAACACTCTCATCAGAGATTTAACCATTTATTGCAACAAATGGAAAGACAGTTATGCTTGGCGCTGATAGGTCTGCACTTAAGATGCTCCCTGGATTAGACAAGCAGCACGCTGAGGCAAAACACTGAGCACAATGCAGAATACCCCCTGGGTATACTAGAACAGGCCCAAAGCAAGGCTTTAATTACCATTTTGACCTCTGAGCCACGACAGGACTCAAAATTAGAAGGGTGGAGGCCAGGGTGGTGGAGGCAAAGCTTTGCCAGCAGCAGCAGTGTGTGGCAGCATTGGTGTAGCAGGGATCAGTGAGTAGGATGTCATATTTAAATGAACCGCTTTGTTGTGAAAATAGGCTGTGATTGGTGTGATTAGAAACAATGATTCAGTCAGTGGGCGGTCAGCTGCTTCCAGCTGGGGCATTTGAAATCCATGTCCTGCATGAACTAAGGCAATGCTTCATATTCATACTGAAGCACTATGAAAAACACTGCACATTTAACAAATATGTCAACTAATCAATAAAGGAGAGACATATTTTAGTTTGGCCATAGGGCATTTTTCATCTTTTTTTCTAACTGGCTTTAAAAATGTTTCTCAATGCAAATATGTAAAAAGATAACCTAGAGGAGTGTGTCGAGGCAGCAAGCACAACACCTGCATAGTGCAGTCTAATGCAAAAATAACAACATCCAAAACTGCAACCAAAAATTACCATAGAGTTCAATCAATGCCTCTCTGAATTGGACTTTTTAAAAATATTTTTTATTGAGCCAAGGACGATTATGCATACAGTATATTACTGCATCAATGCTCATTTCCATTTATATTAAAAAAACTGTAAAATTATATAAATTGACTGTTATGAAACAGAAGAAATAGGCAAAATTTTAAAGAGAGGGAAAAAATAAAAATAAATGGTCAAGTTCCATGGTCAATGGTCAAACAGAAAGAAAAAAATAAATATGTTAAAAAAGAGATGTAAAATAAATTCAAGATAAATGAAATCCTTGAGAGTATGTGTACATCTATTTGTGGGTTGATTTTGTGGAATGGACTAGAGGAGGAGATCAAACAAAGTAAAAACATCAGACAGTCTAAAAGGATGTACAAATAATTTTTGCAAGGTACAGAAATGAGGAAGGGGAATGTAAAGCTCTCTTGTGGTGATATTGTTATTGGTTTTCTTTTGTTCATTTTTGGGTAGTGTTGTTGATTATATATGAAGAGCATAAACAGAGGAGTTTAGTCGTGGGGATGGACACTGGGACTGAGAGTTGGTTTATGAAATTGACTGTGTATTGATGGATTAGAATAAAGCAGGGGTATGACTAGACAAGCAGTTTGCTTCTCCCTACTCCTTTTTGGACCTAAAATGTAAAATCTGTTGTATATGTTTACCGTTATTTTTTAGTTACTTTTGTTTGGTTGTTTTATTTTCACATATTTAGAGTATTTCATTTTTTATTTTAGGGATTTTTTGTTTGGTTGTTTTTTCCTTACAAAAATTACACTGTCAAAAAAAACTGCTGTCAATATTTAAAAAAACAGATTAAAGGAAGCAACAGGATAACAATTTTTTCAGCTTCCATGACCTATGATTTTTATCGTTCAGGTGAAATTAACATAATCATAATGTTCTTAGTTAGTCAGTTCAGCTTTGTGCACGGCTTAGTGGGTCTACACACTCACAGGTGGGATGCAGTAATATGATACATGCACACACACGCACACACATTTATAATCACACGCACACACAAATACAGAATGTGCAGGTATAATCACAATGTGTGTCAGCCTCTCAGAGTCCATTTGTATGAAGGTCATTGTGGGTTAATGAATTCTGAAAACTAATAAGCACGATCACATTCAAGCTCAGTGACAACAGACAGTGGAAAGAACCATGGCTGATCCATAGATCTGTTTACCTGATTAATAATGCAGTCAGGATCAATTACCAGCATTCAGCCAGATCAAGAGAATAGTCTGGTCCTGTGGGATCTGTCCACAGTTTCCAGGAATATACTTGTTATGACACACACTAAGATTGTTGGTGCTTGGGTGTGTATCAAATAAATATAAATATTTAACAAAACATATTCACAGAATTTGGTTTTGTATGTTTATCAAAACTTCTTCTATTCATTTTGCAATTTTTTATGCATTAAGATTTTATTGTTTGGCTTTGGTTGTGTTTGAGTCCACCAAAGCAAACTGCTATCAGCTGCCCTCTAATGGCAATAAAGTTTTGAATCTTGAATTGTGTATCCTACCTGAATGTGGTACGTAGAACCCGAGGTGAAGTCAGTGAGCAGTGTCTCTGGTATGTCCAGGTACTTGGTCACCTGGGTGAAAGTGGGATCAGGGTAGGGACACACCTCCTTGTATCTGCAGCGAGAAATCAGTTTTTAAGATCATTATCATCTTTCAACTTATATTCATATTATATTTTTATCAACAGTTGGAAGGTGGATGAAGGACTCTGAGCAACAGTAAAAGATTACATTGAGTTAGGATCAGATGCAAAACTGCTAGTGGTGGGGAAAAAAAACAGTTAAGAGTAAGTTAAAGGCGCAGGGTGAAAGATTTAGGCGGATTTAGTGGCATCTAGTGGTGAGAACTGCACATTGCAACTGGCCGAAACTTCTCCCAGATAGAATTCCTTTAGTGTTGATTGTTCGGGAGGTTTTTACCAGAGGCCAAGTTATCCACAGAGGTCTCTTCCTCTCCAAAACAAACAGACTGGGCTACTGTAGAAACATGTCAGCACAATGTAACAATCTCTGTACAGAAGGATTCACTTCCTATCTAGATATAAGCGGCTTATTCTAAGGTAACAAAAAAATGATTCTTATTTTCAGGTGACTTTACACTAAAGAAAACATGCTTTCTAACACGCTTTAATTTCTGCCCATACATCTCATTAAATCCCAGTCACTGGACCTTTAATGTCAGAAGAACAACTACTCTGTTATTGTATTTAAGCACATTAAGGTGCTTCTCTTTAGTTTATGCATTTCCAATTTATGCTACTTATTCTCAGAGGAGAATATTGTACTTTCTGCATATTTTGCTAATTATTTTCTTGTACAAAAACAGAATTAGCTCATTTAACCTAATACATTTCATCAAGTGACAGAAATCTCTGTCTTTCTGGCTATTTTAGACTAAAATTTTGTCAACTTGTTTCATCTTTAATCTTATAAAATCCACTTTTTCTACCATGCCTTATTCTTTTGTGTTTCAAGAAAGAGACACTAATTTGAAGGACATTTTTAAACAAGGTAATTTAAATTAAAAACAAATGTACTGTACAAAATGAGTTTTGTTATAAAATTAAACTGCACAACACTTAATATAAATAGTTAAAACCTCCACTTGATCCTTAACAACAAAAATACTGCATTATTGCATCAGTAATAATAATCCTATGATATTTTATGACACAATGAAAGTGGCCATTTGGCATAATATTTACTTTTGAATGCAGGACTTAAACTTGTAATGAGGCATTTTTAAATTGTAGTATTACTACTTTTGCCCAGGTAAATGATTGGAATACTTCTTCCACCTCAGAAAAACACACATCACTGGAGTCACTCCCACACATGGAGAAATACAGCACATACAATACAACTGATGCACAGAGAAGCCTGTATGTGTATGAAAACCTACAGCATGTTACACTGACATTATATTTCACGATGATATTTAGTGTTTTTTAATGATGTGTATCTTTGTGGTAATTCTTTTTTTTTATTTATTGGCATTCCCATTTTATTAAATTTGATAAGTGTATGTTTAGTAAATCAATTTTTTTTTTTTTTTCATAGTCTCATGGTGACTCAGCAGTCAAAGACAATAACACTCTCCTGGACTGTGAATCTGAGACTCACAACCTGTGTGTACCTGCTCCAATAGACCAAAAATAAATCTTTTAGCTTTTCCAAAAGACAACAAAGAATTACCTAATGGCATATTCGTCAACATTGTTGGCATCAGACGGCATGGTCCAGGAGAGCAGGATACCATTAGAGCCCACAGCCTCTCCTTCCAGGTCAAAAGGTGGACCAGGAACTAGAGGAGAGGAAGGGAAGTGTGTGAAGCAGAAGAGAGAAGAAAAGAGAACAGAAGATTGTCCTCACATCCCATCTTCACTCCATCTACTGTGCTCAATACCACCAATACAGCAAACATCCCATACAGATACTTTTGTATGTCACAACTCAACAGAACACAGAGTCATTTGAAGAATACTGTTGCTGTCTGTGGGGGACTGATCCTCCGAGCGTGTGTGTGTGAATGTATGTGTGTGAGAGAGAGTGTGTTTTAGGCTGAACTCTGATGAATAAGGCCTCACACAGCAGTGGCATTTCACTGACATTCACTGCAGACCCATTCATCCTGCGGTTCAAAAGCCCGGGCTTAAGTTACCTAAGAGGAATTAAACAGGGAACAAACACACACACACACACACACACACACACACACACACACACACACACACACACACACACATCTACTGTACTAATTCCTTCCCCTCAGTGTGTGTGCATGTGTTTCACAGGGACTAAATTAAACAGCAGAGGGCAGACGAGAACCTGACGGCACTTTAACACCCAAAAACAAAACCCATCTAAACAACAACAAACAGTGTGTGCACGTCTCACCACTCTCATTAGTATTGATCATGCGGCTGACTCCAGGGCTGATGTTGGAGGAGGAGGCCGCGGTGACCGTTACACTGTATTGTGTCCCCGGACTGACATTCACTACATCGGCCTGTGAAAACGGCAAAACAGATACATGGTTACAGCACACACACACACTTACCGGTGCATACACAAGACCAGCAGGCTCATCACTAATATACCGTAGATCAATGGTTCCCCTTCAGCTGGAGTACCCAGTGCTGGAAAGTAACTAAGTACATGTACTCGAGTGCTACTGTAGTACAAATTTGACACACTTTTACTTTACGTAAGTATTTCTATTTTACACAACTTTGTACTTTTCCTCAACTACATCTGTCTGACAGCTTAGTTACTTTTCAGCTTTCAATTTTTCATACCTTTCTTGTCCAGTGAAAACCATGTATCTCCACGTCTTGATGTTGAACAGTTGTTATAAACCAAAGGATAACGTGTTCCTGTATGTGTGAAGAAAATTCTCCTACTTCTTAAGCTAAATAAACTCTTTAAAAGATGGTGCCTTTGCAGTAGCTGCTCCAAAGCTTTGGAATAGCCTTCTGCTCTCAGTCAAATGCTCTCCGTCCATTGACACTTTTCAGACAAGGCTTAAAACGTACATGTTTTCAATGGCCTTTGGTTGTTCGTCGTGGTTTTATTATTTTAGTATTTTATCGTATGTACGTGTTCTTACTGCTGTTATTCTGTTTAATATCTGTGTACATGTTACATTGCTATATATTTGTGTGTCATTCTTTTTATTTGTATAGCACTTTGGTCAACTGCTTGGTAAATGTGTTGTCACAAAGCTGAAAACAGGGCTATTTTTCTAACTTTGTAGAGATAGGTGGTTCTTACAGGACAGCCACGCTACAAACACAAGATGATCTTATAGAATATGATGCATTGCTATAGATTAAACTACCCAACATTACATAAAGGAGTTAAAATGAGCACAACATTTACAACACTAAAATGTAACACGCACATTACTGCAGCGCTAACATTAATCCAAAAGCATCATATATAACTGTAAAACACTGACAGCAACCATTTTATTGCACAATAACTACTTTAATATTTTACACTTGTAGCATGTTTTTACCATAATACTTGCATATTTTTACTAAAGCAAGGTTTTGAATACAGGACAGCATCTGAATACGTCTACCACCACTTGAATTGCCTCTTCACTAAAACCACGCATCGTGTTTCAAATGTGTTTGTGTTTAACGGATTTTAAACTAGATGTTACTCAACACTGTTCAAATAATAGTATAAAATGCTCTATAAAATATAAGAGAACAGGGAAAATGGCCCATCATAATTTCTCAAAGCCCAAGATAATGTCTCTTGTTGCTTGTTTGCTCAGTTTTCATTTATTATTGTCGGTTTTGGCAACAGTGCAAACCCCAATATTCTGGTTACTGTCACAGAGGACAAATATAGGCAGCAAATCTTTATTGAAGCAAACCTGGAACTAAATAACTTTAGATGATTCTTATTTGCTAATTTTGTTGCTTAAGAAAATAGGTGCAGATGAATTTCTTGTCAAATTTCTCTCGTCAATCAAATAATCAACTATTTTTTCAGCAAGTTTCAATCATTTACTCTCCTCCTAGACAGACACTTGTGGATATAGTTTTTTTTTTTCCCTGAATTGGTGATTGCCATTGTTCCTACAGTATTACTCACTGAAAACTTCAGAAGTATTCCTTGTACACGTACCCCTGGTTAGGAATCATTATCGTACAATATATTAGTAAAATACAGCCTTCCTCTGAAAAGTCTCCCCAAAGAGAAGCAAGAATAAATCTAAATTACTTTCTGCACTAACCCTAAGGGCACTCAGCCTTCTGTTGTTGTATTTCATTATGTAGCCCACTAAAAAAATCACCACAACTCTATTTGAAGAGGACCCTTACATCCTCAGCCATCTGTATCAATATGAAGGTGGGTGGTTGTGAATGGATGACAGCTTTTTTTTTGCTTGTGGTTGCACTTGTTTGTTTCTTTCTGTGCTAGTTTATGTCTGCGTGACAGAGCAGTGTTGCAGTCTTTTTTTGCTGTAATGTGTGTTGCAACCACCTGTGACATCAGTATGTTGGGATGGCAACAAGCCACACTAACACCTTATGTTACCTCCCAGAAATAAAGCTGAGCATTTTACAAGAAGAGTCTAACAGTTTGTAAGTGTTACATTTATGTTCTGTATGTACAGCAATGCCAGATATTGAGTGTTGAATTCTTACCTGTGAGTGTGTCTCATTGAAGCAGAGTGTGAGCAGCAGGAGGAGTGAGGAGAAGAAGGCCATGCTGGGTAGCAGAGTTAGCTTTAGTTTAGACTCAGCAGGTTAGAGGCCTCAGCAGTACAGCTGCATCCAGTGTTAGTGTGCAATCGTTTGGTCTACAGGTAATCCACCGAGCTGAAATAACTCCAGGTTTAGAGGCTGGTTAGTGGCATGAGTAAAGGTCACAGGGTTAGTTGTCCAGGCATTGGATATTAACAGCTCGTGGTCTTGAGGTATTCCAAAATTTTAGTGGCTAACCAGGGAGGGCAGGTGGGTCCTCTCATTAGCACGAGGCTAACGTTCTCCCTCTGGTCTCTCTCTCTCTCTCTCTCTCTCTCTCTCTCTGGGGAGAGCTGCTTAAGCAAATGAATGATTCAGGGTTGAGCTCATGAGGCCAACTTAATAAATAATGAGATCTATTACTCAACTCTGTGCTCTGTGTGCTCTGTGTGTGTGGTGTGTAAGGTTACATTTTGGGGGGTATCTGACACCTGGCAGCCGGGAGGAGACGGTATGGGGCGGGATTTGGTTGAATGGGAGGAGAGATAATGCAAGTATGCTTGTGTGTGTAGTTTGTACATTCACTATCATAAACCAGCTGCAAGTCTAGAGCTCTGCAGTGCCAGTCCTCCTCCCCTGTCACTGCTCTTCATAACACTGCACTGATGATTTTTAGTTGAACTGTAGCATCAGCAATGATTCAGTGAAAAACTAAGCCAGTGTGTGTTTCCATTGAGTATGTGTGTGTACCTGGATGTATCCATCACGTGCAGGGTGCACTGTGACGTTTCCCTTGGTTTGGTAGCAGGTTGACTTGATAACGATCCACACACCCCGCCGCCTGCTCCCAATGTAGCGAGAACGCACGTGCAGACACATTCACGACACGCACTCCTCGTACACGGGCTGGCACTCATGAAGGACAGGAGAGGGAGAAATGGAGTCAGAGAGGTGGAGAAAGTTTCAGTAATCTAATGAAAAGGGGTGATCAGGGCAGCTGATAATAATGGGGTGGTGACCGGTGCAGCCCTTGTAATATGGTCTACCTGTGGTTACAGTCAGAGAGGCAGCGCTCCCCGCTGTCACGCCTTTCACTCTCTCAGCGCTCACGTTGTAGCTGCAGCCGTCCACCAGGCCTGTAACCACGGCAACCCGCTCCTCCTTGGGTACGGTGATTGTGTTTGTGACTGAGGTGTTGGCCACGGTGACTCTGTGAAAGTCAAACTCTCCAAACGCACTGTCCCAGCTCACAGAGACAGAAGAAGAGTTCATGTCGCCTAAATGAAGGGCGCATAATCCTGCTGGGCCTGCAAAACAACGTTTTCAATTTTACAACTACAGTTTTTACCACTGAGGCTACAATTTCATTATTTATTTGTGTTACAAGGGCATAATACTCTAACTTAGGAATCACCAACAGTTTTTTTTTCATCCTGACAGGCCTGTTGTTTCTAAAAATACTGTACAGAAGTTAGGCCTGTGTGTATGAGTGCCTCTTACGTGTGCTGAACTCTCTGTGGACTGCTCGACTGGTGTCGGAGCCCAGCACACTCTGAATGCTGACACCGTAGTCTGACCCTGGGATCAAATCCCTGATCTCATAACGTGCGCCCCGGACAAGCACTTCAATCCATGATTTCCTGTCCACAGACCACAGGCCAAAAACAAGCTGAGAACAAAAAGAAAAGAAATCTTCAGAGTTCTCTTCGAGGGTTTACAAAACCCAATTTAAGTTTCAATTTCTGGCCTGCAAAAACATGATACGATTTTTTTGCTTTTCCAATTCAGTATATCTACTAATGTCTCTTAATTTCTGTTCATGTAGGTTCAAATTGTGCATGCATGTAATGTGCTTGGTCATTCTTCCTGGCCGTGGCTCTACAGAGGTCATACATCTTTAAAGGGTTCGGTAACCAAATCTGTGGTGTGCCGACAACGGTTGCTAAGTAACCAACAGGTAAGTGCACAACCTGATGCAAGTGGCCTCATTTGTCCTTGAAAAACATACAATTTTGAGTAAAACAACTGACACTGAGCACATCATTATGTACATCCGTCTGGCAATTACGATGGCGAACCACTGTATAATGCCTACTCTCCCTCAGTGATTGTTATGTGGAACTAAACAGGTGCAGTAGTATACATGTCTTACCTTGTACACCTCCACCTCTCCTGGTGGTGGTCCCCAGGTGACAAACACAGATGTCACTACCTGCTCTGACAGAGCCACTTCCTGTGGCACCTCTGGAACTGGAGACAAGATTCCCATTAGCATGTGACACCATGTACTCACACATAATCATCATTATCTGTCACTCTTGGTGATACACTTGTGAATACAGATGTGAGTTGACCTTTATATAAACTTTTAGGTTCACTTTGAACCATCACGGGGGGATACTGGAGGCTGTTTTTTTTTTTTTTTTTTACAGTAATAGAGATCATTTCTTTGTGTAAATGTGTAAAACTAAAAAGGTGCACTCAGTAGAGTGCAGATCTCCGCCAGGTGTGTTTGGGAGCATGTGAGTGGGCAGCAGGGAGTGCAGGGCAGGCTGTGTGTCCAACACGTGTGCATGAGATTAGTGGAATGAAGGGGAGACAATATGCAGATTACATTATTAGGTGTAACCAGAGTAGACAGGCTATATGAAGACAAACCTCGCTAGCTCCCTCTCCTCACTCCTCACAGTTGAGAAGTCTCACTCAACTGTCCCCCCCATCTTCCTTTAAGTCAATATGGTGGCAAAGATAACAAAATCTGGGATTAGTTCATCTTGTATTGTACCTAACTTTAGTGGATCATAACATATGTATAACACAAATCTACAGATATTTAGGTTTTTGTGCCATGACAATGGTCAAAATATGGCCTGCAACAGACAAGGTTAGTGTAGCCAATTGCTCGAAATGCCTTGTACTAAGTGATTTTGTCGATCACTTGCACCCCCCCACCCCCTAGTTAAGAGGACTGAAGAGTCAGGAGTAAATGACAGCATGAAAGAGCAGTCAATAAAACAGGTTTTTCAGACATACTGAATCACTGCAACCATGAGAGGTCCTTGAACATACAATCATAAATGTGCATGAAAAATATTAGGCTAATGAGTCCAGTAGTGTGTGAGATAAGCTGTGGGCAGACAGATACACACACACGCACACCTATGACTGACGCAAGCTTACCCCAAGCATAGATATTAATTAAAATATAATGGGCATTAGCTCTGTTCAACAGCTTTATGAGCAAAGTTTGAAGCCAAAGATACATCATCTCTCTTTCAGCTGGTCCCTTTATGCTCCACAGCGCTCTAATTTTTATTTTGACAATGATTTATTTCAAACAACCGTCCCACTCTTACACAACAATGTAATAAAATGTTACCAGTGAAGTGACCTAAGGCTGAAAACAAGAAGAGATAAAAAATAATTTCCTTTTTGTCTCTCATTGTTTACATGGGCATCTGCACTCCTTACAGAAATCTTACTGTCTTAATCTAATATGTATTTTAAATTGTATTTGCATATTTCTGCTCTCTTCTGACTGTTCATTTCCTGCCACATTTTGTAATCCAAATAATTTTCTTTCTCCCACTCTCTCCCTCCCACACACATGCAAATGTGGGCACACACACAACTGATATCTGGTGCCGGGTACTGCATATGTCTTTCATTGTTTAACTTACTCGTATGGAGGATCATAGTGGCAGGTTTACTCTTTCTTTCCCCGCTGATGCTAATCACTTTAATTGTATATAGACTTCCAGGAGCGAGGCCTTCAAAGCTGTAAGATCTGTGAACACACACAGCACATGGTGTTTTAAAGCACAAGCTTTGAGTAATCTGTGTTGCACTCAGTTGTTGTTATCAAAGAAAGTTTAGATGTGGTGATTGTAATTCCAGTCTCACAAAACTGTAATAATTTCTGCACTGCCTGTCAAGAGTGAGACTGACCTGGCCTCCTGATGAGAAATGATCAGCTCTTGGCTGGATGTTCTGTTTTTGATTGACAGGATGAGTCCGCTCGCAACTCCCTTGACTGTACTCCAACGAATGCATATGGATGATGTGGTTTTATTGACTAGAGACACCTCCGCTGGGCTGGGTGCTGGTGTATAAAAAAAACATTCCACGTAGTTAGTCTGAATAAAGTAGATTGAGCAGTGTGAGTACATGTGTGTGTTTGTGTGTGTGCTTACCTGCAGTGATGTTAATGGTAACTGGGGAACTGTCTGTGAAGGACTCCTTCTCTGTTCGTACAGCAAAGTAGTAGAGCCTGCCCGGAGTCAGACTAGAAAACGTTGCACTCTGACTGGACACCTTTTGCACCTGTAGCACACAAATGATGTATCAAAAGAGCCTTATTATAATTCTCACACTAACAGTATTAGTTAGAGGGCAGGTTAATGTTTAATACATAAAATCATGCTAACTACTGCTCACATAAATCTCAAGGAGAGAACCTGAATGTTTTTTTTGTTTACCATGTATGAATGGTCACAGTTGAGGCAGACAACCTCGTAGCTGTGAGCGTGTCCTTGCGCAGGATCCCAAAGCAGCTGTATGGATGAATCCGTCACTATACCTTCCCTCACTCTGTTAGGAGGAGCCAGACCTAAAATCACAAATCATATCCCACAACACATACTGTAATTAATACTTTAACATACTGAAATTACTAATTCCCTTTGGCTGGGGATATTTTAAACACTGGGGGAATATGCGATGATGCCTAATTCATATATATATAAAAAAAAGAGCTAAATCACTGCAGTAATGATGAATTTATTTGTTTACAAGCATTTTACAAAAAAAGGCAAGCATCACATTCAATAAAAGTTCTATTAATGGTCTGGTGTGTAGGATTTAATAGCACTGTGTAATGTCCCAGACCCCAAGACGATGTCTTCAAATAGTTTGATTTATCTAACAAACAGTCCAAAAATCCAAAGCTATTCAGTTTAGTATCATAGATGATAGATGTCAAAGAAAAACATCAAAGTCTCTTATTTAAGAGGATTGAAATCAGCAAACATTTAGTTTATTAGAAGTAGTAATTGACTTAATGATTAATCAACTGATTGTTGCAGCTCTAATGATATTAATTCTGCTCTCCAGGCAACCCCATAGAAAGAGACTAGAGTTACCGCTTTGCAAGCCTCTGCAAACCACTCAAGTTGCAGTTACAGTTTACATCCGTCACCACGACAGTATCTGACCAAATGCCTCCCCTTGTGTTCCCAAGACATGACGTTAAGTTAAAAAAAAACAAAACAAGAAAAGTGTTTTTGCAGAATATAATGATGTAACAGTATAGCTGACCTTTGACCTTTTGGATATAAAACATTATCACCTCATCATTACATTCTGCTAGACATCTGTTAGGTGAAAAACAGGGAGGTCACAGTCATCTTGACCTCTGATATTCAACCGAGTCCAAGTGGACGTTGGTACCAAATTTGGGGAAACTCCGTCTGGGCCTTCTTGAAATATTGGGTTCATGAGAATGAGGCGGATGCAAGGTCACAGTGACTCTGACCTTTGTCCTATAACCACCAAAATCAAATCAGTTCATTGTTGAGTCCGAGTAGACATTTCTGCCAAATTTGAAGAAATTCCCTCAAGGAGTTCTTGAGCTATCGTGTTCATGAGAATGGGAGGGATGGACAGACATAATACCGCTGGCTATTTCTATTGCTGGCATTGAGGCATAAAACCTACAACCAGTAAAGTGATGCCAAAATCAGGGTGGTATAAGCTGCAATCTGAAAATGATTAAGATGTGAAAAAGTACTTTAAATTGATGCCAAATGAGGATGGCTACAGTGGTGCAATCATGAAGAGAATAAGTGATCAGGTGCCATCTCCTGGTTACAATACAATTACAAAGATCATTAAAGAGATCTTTCAGCTCAAATTTTTATGCTGACACCTTCACGTTTTAAGTGTCTAATGTGTCTGCTGCCACTGGCGATCTGACCCATATGTGCATTAGTATGAGTTAGTATCAGCAGAGGTAACTCACCTGTCCTAACGGGGCGGGTGTAGTAAGGTGGTCCCATCTGCTCCCGGCTTGTGCTGTACACCCTGAGCTGCTGCTCTGATCCTGGACTGAGGTTCCTCACAGTTATGATATGAACACCAGCAGGTAGGGAGTACCAGTCGCACGTGTGCCCACAAAGTCCCTCACACACATTGTCACACACTCCTAGACATACACACACTTTCACTCCATCAATCAGGCCCAGCTGTGGACGCTGGATGTACAGTTGTGCGGAGTTTGTGCCCACTGAGAGAGGGACTGCCACCTGAACTGGCATTGGATCTACACATACAGAGGAAGAAACAGAGACGAAGATGTATGAACACTGAGACATGTTTTGCTTGCTGTAATCACTCCCTCTGTTCATACTGGTCATAGGGGACAAAACACTGCTCTTCTGTTAGCTGTGTATTAAATAGTTTATCTGAGGCCAATATGAGGCTTCAGCTTTAGTCAAATCAAGTTACAGCCTGTTTAGCACAAAGTTATCTCTTTTTGTTTCTATCTTTTCGCTGCAAATAAACAGGGAAACACTGTCAAGGGGGGTTTTACTCTACAGGGTGTAACTTTGGTAGATACCCACTGGCTACCTCAGACTACTGAGGCCTTGTCTTAGCTTCAAATAAAGTTTTGAATGCATCTGTGCACAAAGAGAGGACTTAGGATTTGGTCCCCCGACACTTTCGTTCTATTAATTATTTTATTGTTCATATGGGCACCTGACAATCGTTTTAAGATAAGACTTAAAATTGTTTAAACTTATTCTTTAATTTATGGACTAAATGACAAGTGTATGGACATGTCAGTTGGATATGTTATTCAGTGCATAAAAATATCAATGCAGATCAACTATTAAACTGTACAATACACCCAAAGAGTGAACCTAACTACTTCCACTAACTGTTTTTTTTTTTTAACTGCCTGTGTGTCCTTGTGTATCAGTCTGTCCCCTCTCTACAGTCAGAGGTTTTTGCAGGTTTGTGAACGTAGCGCAGGTGGAACTTATGAAATTATTTTTCCCTCAGTAGCAGTTTGTGGAGTTTTGAGTGGCAGGGAGCATAACTGATCAGTAGATCTGATCAGACCAGATCGAAGGATGAGAGGAGCAGCTGCTGCAGAGGCTACCTTTTAGACACAGCACATTGAACAGTTAAGTTTAACTTTTACTGTGCCTAACATTCTGCTGCTCTGTCTTTGCCCAGAGTATGCTCTGTGCTGCCAAAGTGTGGTGCAATGAATAACCAAATAGGCTAAACAATAAAACAGAAAATCAAACTGTGGCAGTAGATGCTTTAATTGTGGCGGGTCACCACAAATAAACAAATGTGTGGGGAACACTGAATTTAGTTTTCTTCACAGAAATATACCAAATGCTGGGATACAGGCTTACTGTATGTATTTTTAAAAAGTTTTCTTACACCCCTTAAAATCAAGAAGAGCTAGCAAGCTCCCATGAAGCTTTGGTGACCCGTGGGGGGATTGGGACACCCAGGTTGGGAACCAGTGCTTTAAAGGTAGTATTGTTGTTTCTCTTACCTGTTGTGTGTATAATGCTGGTCCTCTTGCTCCTGTCCTCTCCCCTGAGGGAGACCACTCCAACTTCATAAGTCTGACCTGGTGTAAATGTGCCCATATTAACACACACAGACTCATTTACCCAGTTTCCAGCAGGACTGGACTGGTTTGTCCACAGTGAGATGGGAGCAGGGTAAATGAGTGGGTGGCATGTGATATAATAACCATCTGGCGGGTCTTCAGGTGAACTGTTCCAGCAGACTGTCAGATTTCCTGTTGTGCTGAACACTTTCAGACCACCAGGAGCTCTTATTGCTGAAAAGGTACAAAAGGGGAGAATATTAATTCTGCTGTCAGCTAACGTGGGTCAAACTAAAGTTATCTGCATAACACTATTATGGATGTTTTTTGTTACTGCGATCATTATGCAAACTGTATTAACAACAGAAAAAAATCTGGAAAGAAGGGAAATGTTATTTTCTTAATAACAGTGAGACAGTTAAAGGGATATTTTGCCAATTTTCAGCCAGCTTTGTATCATAACAATTTGGGTAGTGTGTGTAAATGAACTTTGGCAGATTTCCCTCCATCTTACCAGATCGCCCTGCTCATCTCTGATTTTCACCAGCTCTGAGGCTGTTGCTTAAATGACAGATTGTTTTTCTGTATTTCTGTATGCCCGCCACCAAAGACGCACAGAGTATAGAAACCTTTCAATGTTTCTCTGAAACTCAGATCAAACAGTAAAACTAGGTGGTTTTGATCAAATATAAACCAAGACTCTGTTACTGTATGACCTATTTTTACACTTAAAATGTCTTGAGAAACATATTTTAGTGCACTGTTTGGCTGTGATATGAGAATTTGTGAACAGGCAGTGGGCGCCATACTGTTTCTTGTACTGTGAAAACAGAGGCTGAAAATACTGGAATTAAATCACCTAAAATGTTTTCAGAAACATATTTTAACTCACAGTTTAACTGTAATTCAAGATTGTTTGATATCAGTCGGACGCCATATTGTTTCCTGTGTCAAAACAACCAGGCTCTTAGACATGTTAAGTGGTCCAGTGTGGTGCAGTGCAGTCTGGTAGTTGTAGGTTTTCTGCCTCTTGAGTAAAAACAAATGCCACAGCCCCTTTTCTCTGTTTTCTCCGATCATATAGCAGTTTCAAAAGTGTAGTATCACTACTGCATAGACATCCCAGTTTCATGAAAGGTCGGCCTTTCCAACAGTGAAAGTGTAATTAATGGTCTTGGTCAGAAATGTATCTAGAGAAACGTCCATTTACTCTACCTTTTGTGAGGAGTTTAATATGTTTAGCAGCTTATCTAAATTACTTCTTTCTTCTGAAGACACCAGTTGGATTAACGGCAAAATGACTTCACAACAAAAGTCCATTCAAATCTCAGTTTGTATTGTACCGACTGGGTGAATAAGACAATGACAGAGAATTAGTGCAACCTGTCTTTTATGTGATTGTTAAGTTTTCATTTGTATATTTTGCCCAAATTTTAAACACCTTTCTAGTTTTTCCTGAAACTGAAGTGAATCGTTTTGACATTTTGACATGTAACAGTAAGAAAAGCACTGGCGTAAATAATAAAATTAATGATGGCTGAATTCTATTTAATTGTGTGTTTCAGGACTCTGGTATTGTTCATGCTGGCTTGCTGTCACACAGTCACAGCTTATTAGGACACCTGAATAGTGCAGAGCAATCACTAATGTCATTAGCTACTACAGACGAGTCAAAATAGCTGCCGTAAAAAAGGCCTGTTACAAGCTTACCAGTCTGTGCAGTCACAAGTGCTTGTCCACAGCTCTCTATCCCATACTGGGTGATTGTGTAAACTTCAACCCTGTATTTCCTGTACGACTCCAGCCCTCCAATCACAGCCGTGTATGACTGCACACCAGTCTCAGATAACCTGGAGATGTTGGTCATCCCCACTATCCTCTGTTGTCGTGAAGACATGTCCACATAGCGCACGACAAATGTCCATCCGACCCTTGACTGTGCATCTGTCAGCATCCAGTGAACACTAATCTGACTGATGGTAATGTGGCTGACAGTGATATTTTGAGGAGGAAGAGGTCCTGTTAGAAAGAAAACACAAACATTTGAAGTTACATCTGTCAGCATAAGATGTTGTTTGCATAACGTATGGGTGTGACACGCTGTCAGCAGACTCACTAGTGTACGCCGTCCGTGTTTGTCCTAAGCTCCAGGTGGCGCCAGCAGGGTGAGAGACTCGAAGGGTGAAAGAGTAGATGCTCCCTGGAGACAAACCTGCCACAGTTACACCTCTGGAGGAGAGGTAAATCGGGACCCTGACTATTTTTTTAATACTGCTCTGGCTCTGTGTCCCCTCTACGTCCTCTGACTTCCTGCTTCTATCTTCTTCACCTTGACCCAAGTCTCCATCTGCCTCCTCTTGGTACTGGAGGAATATCTCAAAGGATGAGAGACTGAGAGAGTTCAAGGATGAGAGGTCACTCCAGCGAAGCTCTACCTGTTGCTCTGTCACCTGAACCAGGTCAAAGGAGAATGAGGCAGGGACTGGTGGGACTGTGGAAGAGGGAGAAGCTGAATAAAATTATCATAGCAACTTGAGAGGGAAATATTGGAACACAAATTATATGGTTTGGGTGAACTAGTAAATGTTTTGCATTACTTATTTACCCTAAGATTGAGCAATCATGGGTAAAGGGTTATGCACAGGAAATAATGTGGTTAATAAAGGTACATTATACAAGTTATTTACTCTGGTACTGGCAGATGAAGGGTAAAGGGATGTTACAGAAGAAAGGAGTGAGAAAGTATCCTGGTCCTGTGGCATTCCTCTGAAAGGCAAAACAGTCTGTCTGACTGGCTGGCAGTAATGACATCATAGTGTTTGTCAGGTTATAGGCTGAGCCATCAGACCAGACAGGATGTCCCTCCTCCTGCGGGGGTGACAGAAGAGAGACATTATGCACTGCACTCTAGTTTATACACCATGACAGACACAACCAGCTCACTGTCATTAAAGTGAAAGTATCAAAAACAAAACTCCTCTTTAGGGAGTAACTGCTGCCGTGGGCCTTTTCCTGTTTAGAAAGTAAACTACCTTTCCACAAAATTACCTCCTGTGATTTAGCAGTGGATAACCACTACACAGTCTTACAATCTTACTTCTACACTGCCTTAATTGAAGTCTAAACCCTCTATGGTCTTATTAGTCTATGCTTTTGGATATACCACTATATGTGAGGACCTCACTGCAGGCTTCGGTCAGTGCAGCTCAAGAGAAAACTGTCATTTTAGCTAGATAGGCTGGATTCGAAATCTTATAATAATCTGTATCCATTAGATCTGTATTTTATTAAACTATTTTAATAAATCATAAAAAAAAGTCCTACAGAGAGTATTAACATTTTATACCTCATCGCTTAAGTATACTCATTAAACATAAATCTATTTGGCCATCTTATTAAAACACATCATAATAATAATAATTAAAAAATACAATATTTGTCATTTCCTTTTAAATGATTTTCGTTCTTCGCTATGCAAAACAATGACTGAACACCAATCATTACACCCAGAACACGAGGGATAACAACAATTCATCAATAATGTGGTTTCATAAAAAGAAACTCTATGGAAAATATCTTTATAAGATAAGAAACAAATACATTAATCCTCAGAACAGTTGAGGACAGGAAAACATACAATCCACCTGACGGCACTTGTGATTTAAATTATTCCATCTTACCCATACTCTTGTGCAGTATTTGTCATTTCCTATTCCTAATGTGGTTCCTTTACACAAAAAGTGTGTAAAAATGTTTGTTTTCTTAATGGCATGCACACTGCAGGAGCACTCCTCAGTGCTGAGAGTGTCCTCCAGTGTTAGTGTGACAAAATGTGCAAATTATTTTGTATAATATTTTTAAATCTACTGTCTACTGTCCTTGACACTATATATGTACCAGTGTAAAAACAAGTGGAAGCACATGGTTTGTGATTAACAGGTTGGAGACATGATGGGCATGAGACTATTATAAGGCTTATTCTGTTTTTTATTTCATGTATTTATTTATTACTTCTTCTTCTTATTATTATTATTATTATTTTCTTCTTTCCCCATTTTCCTCAGATACATATTCCCCCTAGCTTACTCACAGAATTTTATTTATTATGCCCTGTCATGCCTCCCTCTGGTTAATAATGTGTGTAGCATATCCATGATTTGCAAGCCACTCTACAGGTACTGTAGTATGACCCCTCTTAGTTACAGGTGGGACAGGTATGTTTTGTTGTTGTTGTGATGGACTACATAGATCATGTGATTCAACTGATTTGAATAATACAAAATAAGAATTGCAAGTCATAAAAAAAAATCTACTGTCTGCAGTTCACTTTCTACATATTCCTCCATATCATACAGGACCACATAATGCAAGATTTTGATAGTCTTGCAAGACAGAATCAGCAGTGTTTTGTAAATATTTAATGAAAAAGATTTTCTTGACAAATTCATTTTTAAATTACTAACTATAAAGTTATTCATGAATATTCATGAGAATTCTCAAATGTGATTCATTGTGAGAAAAGGTTATTAAATAATAAATTAATGTGCACATTTTCAAGGAAACATTGTTATTCACAATACAAAGTAATTATTTATTATGACTGACTGATAGGATGAGAAGAAAATAGCTTATTTTCCTAAGTGCCACTCCTCAAAATGTTTCTGTAATTAGGCTACCTGCTGGTCATTTAGTCCGGTCCACAGCAGCAGCAGATTGTTGTGGCTCAGCAGGTGAGAGGATATAAAAAGTAGATCTTCCAGGGTCTTCAGATCAGCCAGGTGACTTCCAGCTGCCAGGTCTCTGCAGCAGCGCTGGGCATCGCTCCAGGTCAAACCAGTCCTTCTCACAGTGTAGCAGCTCCTTCCATTGGCCAACCAGTCAGGAGGGCACTGAGCTGCAGACAGAAATTATCATCAACTAATACCGACAGATTCTAACTTTAAGATTAATGATCAAGTTGTGATGTGATTGTGATGTGTACTATACCTGTTTCCATGCCAAAGCTGAGTCTCTGCTTCATCGTCATATTCAGGTGTTTGAGGAATGTGGTCACCACAACTTTGGCCTTGTACCGTGTGCCAGGGTGGAGACCTTCCACTGCGTACAGAGAGTTTTCCTCCGATGAGTTTATGTTTAAGATGTGTGTGACAGATCGTGTGTGAGTGTCGTAAAGACTCAAGGTGGATAGGCGCTGTTGTTTGTGAAGTTTCCACGAGAGGAGAGCAGTAGTCGTCGTGCTGTATACATGGAGAGAGGACAGGGAGACTGTAGCTGGACACAGATACAGAAAGGAAGGAGTAGAGACAGCATGAAAGATGTTAACATCAGTAAGCATTGAACCAAACACTATTTAAGTATGCTCATTTTCTCCATCAGGACTGTGGTAGTCAGAGTTCAGGGACACTCACTGAAGTGAAAAGTCTTTGCCTCAATAGTCGTATCATTTCTGCTGGCTCTCAGGGTGATGTTATATCCTCTCGGGTCCTCGACCAATTGCAGTGAGATTTTGCATTCAGGGGAGCATGCTGAATGATCAATGGGCTCCACATACACCTGCAGAGATGGGATTATTAATTTAGTTCCCAAACTAAAAAAGCTGAACAAAAGTACATCTGCATTATACCCTGGACTAATATTCTTACCAGATAGTTACTTGCAGTCCTGCAGGTGACTGTGTAGGTGTCTGAATCTCTAGTGGAGGGGAAGGACTGGAATACAACTTCAACCTCAACAGGGTTTAAATGCTTTTCACAGGTCAGGAAGACCACCTGAGGAAGAGGAGAGTGATGTGTGTCACAGAGGCCAAAAATCTTATATACCTTAAGGTCCACTGTGTAGGATTTAGGGGCATATATTGACGTTTTCACTACTTCTTAACTGCCTGAAAATAAGAATAGTTTTGTATTCGTATCTTCTGGCTGGCACCGGACATCAAAATGATGTCAGAAAGACAATGTTGTCTTAAGTTAGACATGCTGAATTTTGGTTGAAATGAAATCATGTTGACAATATTTAAAAGACGTTTGGATGTGTGGATATTACCATTACGCCATTGTGCAGACGTTGGGTTTTGTTCTGCACACTTTATGACGAAATGACAGTATTCTTTGTCAAGATGACGCTGGCACAAGACATTTGAAAGACCTTAACAACACATCTAAAAGCCAACAAAATATCAACATTATCCAATGTTAATATTCTACATTAGTTGATGCTGGCATTAGACATTGTCTTGACATTGAATTTAGGTCAACCAGCACAACCCAAATTCAACCAATATAGACATCTGAAGACATTTGTGGCCAGCTGGGCTTAGAATAAGCCATTAATGTCTACATAACAAGAGAGTCCTTCCAAAGTCTGCCAAGTTGTTTCTGCAGTAGCCCAGAACGCTGGCTCCAGACGTGGTGAGTCTTATTTTCATGTCAGTCATCATACTCCTACATGCAATCTGTAACCCTACTGCTAGATGCCACTAAATCAGGCACTTGCACAGACAGACCTCGGATGATGCTCAGGCACCTTCTCTTGTCAAAGCCACCACAGTCAACAGGCGCAAATTAAGCGCCCTGTGGAGCAGCATCCACGTCTCCTTGACCTGCCTTCACTGGTGAGAGCCAGCCAGGTAACAATAAGCTTTGCAATTGTTTGTCACTGTTGTCAGATTAAACCACTATGCATTGGTGTGTGTAATGTAATGTAATATCTGTGCAGTGCCCTGCACTAAATCCTACACACTGGACCTTTAAATACAATTTCAATATACCTGGGAAGATAAATTAACATGATGAATATAAATACAAACTTCTTTACAGAGAACTGAAGGCCTTCTCTTACCTGGCATAAACTAGCAAGTAACCACAGACGCTCTGTTCCACCCATTGGAAATGTCACTCCATCTCATCACGCACACCTTCCAGGAGTCACTGATCCACCACAGTCACTTCCAAGGCGAGAAGCAGCAGATCCTAGCTGTGCCTGCAGCCATTGGGAGGCTCATACTCTAACCCAAGATACTTGCCTTGTGCGTACACATCGGTAGTGGAAAGTCCCAAACTATTTGGGTCACTGAGGCAAAGCTGCAGCATCAAAAAAAGTGTGTAACTTTTTAAGACTAACAAAAAGTATTTGAAAGTAGCTTACATATTCCGAGCTATCTCAAATCCTGAGAAAATCTTGTCTTGGTTTCAGTTCAGTTTTACGCAGAGCCTGGAATTTGAATTTAGCGCGCACTTGAAGTCAGCGTCCAGTGGCTGTTTCCTCCGAAAGGCAAACCCTTATGTGAAGGAGAGAAAGAGAGAGAGAGATGTATGAGTTCAACCCAATTTGCTCTGGCTCTTTGTTGGGATAAGAGCAGTTCACCATGGCAACCACGGGCACATGGCCACTCCAGTGCCCGGGCTCCTGAGGAGAGGAGAGAGGAGAGAGGAGAGAGGAGGGGGGGCTGGGGATGTGGGGGCATACTGAGGAGAAGAGGAGAGGAATAAGAAAGATGTGGACAGGCTTTGTGGGAAATTGAGATGTTAAAACCAGCAGCTTTACGCCTCCGGATGACCAACAGTCAGACAGCCAGTCACAGTCTTAGACAGGTCTAAGATTTTGTTTTCATAACCTCGAAAATAAGCACTGGTGCTGTGGTGAGAACGATTTGGCTCGGATGTGGGGTGTGGTGGAAGCGCTGGCCTGTGTGGAATGACAGGAATGTGAAAGGGAGAAATGATTGACAGACAGAGAGCTGAGTCCACTGAGGGGTTCTGTTATGAAGAGGTGACTCCCACACAGCAATAACCTCTCAGAGGTGAAACACAAACACGTGTCAGCACTGCGAACGCTGAATCAGGATGAGTGTGTGCGTTTAATAAGGGTTTGAGAACAAAATACCCAAAGGGGGTGTGAAAAGGACACGCTGCAGGTCATGAGGACAGAGACAAAGACACTGTTAAATCTTTTATTCCCCTACTTCAAAATACAGAAACTACAAAAAAGCGCAAAGGTCACATTTTCGAAATTCATTAAACTTTTCTAAGGACACAAAGCTTCGCATTACACTTTCATTTGTACAAAGGCTAAATTTATTTCCTAAGACAAACCAAAATGCATATACAGTGTTTGAACCCAACAGCGGATATAAAAAAATGCAACAACTTCTGTGTCAACATATCAATTGTTAATATACAGTAGGATAAAAGGCTAATGGCATCATACCATCACTTGAGCGCTAGAAAGCTGACTGGGTTGGCACTGCAGGTCTTAAAGAAAATAAAGACTAATATGCATATAAAGCTACTTCAAAACAACATCCCACTTACATCAGTTATTTTCAATATCTTTAAGTTACAGCTACGACTCAAGGTCAGTGTAAAGTGTACCATAGTGACAAATAAAATGAAACATGGCTGGTTTTTATGCTTGTTCATCAGTACTGTAAAAATCAAACCCCCTCCATTTATCCATCTATTCATACATTCTCTTTATTTGTTGTGCTCTCATATATTTTCTGTTTTTAGTTCCACTGGCAGGAACAGTCCAGAGGTTCTTGGAAGTTGTACTCCACGACTGTGGCGTTGCGAGAGCAGTAGAGTGTGACGGAGCGGGTTTGTAGTCCGCTCTCACGGCAGCACTTACAGAACCGGGCGTGACTGTTGATGTTAAAGTTGAATATGGTGGCAGACGGGCATTTCCCATCACAAGAATAGACTGTTACCTGTAAGAGGAAGGGAGATGATGACATAAAAAGCAATAATTGTGTTTTTTTTAAATAATGTTTTTAACTCAGCCTCCTCATTTCATGCTAGCATATCTCTCTTCTCTCACCGGTGCGTTGCTCCTGCAGTCATCTTTTCTAATGGTAGTCCGAATGGCCACACGTTTGCATGTCTTAGCATCCTCTTTACCTACACACATGTTCAGACATAATTAAGAAGCATACACAGAGTAACACTCAGAAGTCACTCCAGACACACAGCACTTTCAGAGCAATAACTTCACGAACACGACATGCCATTCAACAGCAGAAAACATAAAGATGCAAGTCCAAGCATACACAAAGAAATGTGCACACACACAAACACACACTGGTAAACATATGCTCAAACACAAACACATTCTTTGATCGTTTTACCGCAGAGATCTGTCACTCACACAACCGTGAAAGGCCTATTGAGCAGGGCTCTTTGTTGCCCAGCAGTAGGAGCTTGCTTTGATTGGCAGTTGGGTGACGGGGGGCACAGTTCTCTCAGCAGAGATCTGGCTCTCCTATTGGCTACTGACCTAAACTTAACCTTACTTTTAAGCCAATCAAAGCTGGTGTAAAGGATTCTGTGTAGGGCTGGAATGTGTGAAAGAAGTAGATGAACTCCAACTTCTTCTTAATGGATAACTGAAACTCATTTTGTCTCACACTTTGATTTGATAAAGCCCCTCTCTTTTATATCGTCTCTATCATATTCAACATTGCATATTGTCTGATGGATGTTTCTCACTTGAAATTTAGATGTTGCTCATGTACTGTGTTTTTAGGAGTAATCAGTGGGAGGAAGAAAATGAAAAGACAAGACACACAAACATAAAACTAGACTCACACCACACGCATTCACGCAAAGCTTGAAAGTGCAAGTAAATAAGTCACTGAGTGTCAGGATGCCAGAGAATCATTGTAAGGTGGTGGTACCTGTGTCACAGTTAGTACTACCAGTGGGTGTTATGGGATTAACGGTAAATGGTAAAACACCCACTCCAGAACCTGGGAGCATCGTCAGGATCGCAGCAGTCCGGTTCAAAGAACGTCATGAGAACACACACACAAGGTTACGTTTGGTTCAGAAAACACAGTTCAGTGTCACACACAAACACACAGAGGACGCAATCAGTGCAGCTGGCATGCACATGGATTTCACTTCTTCTTTGGGCCACTCCAGGCAGCCAGCCAAGGAACTCAGTCATTTCATGTACTACAAAGAGCAGCTCAGCAGGGCAAACTCTAACCCCTGCACCATCTCGCATCCTCATTGGTAAAACGCTCATCATGGAGCACCCTGATTGGCCAAACTGCAAGGTCACGGCAAAAGCAGGCAAGCGGGCGAGGCTGCAATGCCGAATCCACAGAGAGAGAAAATGTCACCACTGCATGTTTATTAAAGCTTTAATCCGCACAATAAAAATATCTTATTACTCATTTTGCAAAGCAGACTGCTCACATGTCATCATCTTACAACCACAAGTTCAGGAAGTTGAGTATTGAATTAGTAATTATATTAAATGTTGTCATATCCACCAAATATTCCTTCAGTCTGAGCTGTGCAGGCTCTTGAATGTGCAAACAGAAGATTTAAGGACAATATGTGAAAGCCAGGGATTGTGGGAAATGTAGTGAAAGGCCAACAACAGGCTTTATCTCCACCCTCTACAACAGGCCACACCCCCATCCACTCAGCCAATAAGCCCATCCACTGCCAGGCAACAAGGCGCTCACCCCTCTGATTGACAGCTCAAAGCGTTACCAGAAGCATCAAATAAATTTGGAGACTCACATGTCCTGCAGCAACCGTCCACATAGCTCTGAACCACACCGCCACTCTGTAAGAAGACAGACAAGAAACCGAGGTTCAAGCTTAAGATGGTAACTTTTTGTCACTATATTCTGACAGTATAGCATGAGACCAATAAACTGTTAAAAAATCAAGTTCCTCTGCCTCCTCCTAGCGCTCCGATTGGCATTTGCAAGAATCCACCAACGAAAACAACCAATCAGAGTCAAGGAATCTCGAACACAGATGTGAATCATGTCAGTCACTGCTCATGAACTGCGATCAAACTGTCAAACTAGGCAGTGCTGATCAAATATGAATCAAGATCCTGTAACTGCATTACCAATTTCTTGCCTCAAATGTTATCAGAAACATATTTTAGTGCAGTAGTTCCCAACTGGTGGGTCGTGGTCCCAAAGTGGGTCGTGGGTTCATTCTAAATGGACTGCAAGTGACTTGCGAATGTGTAATGTGTTGTAAAAGACACACTTTATTTTGAAGTACAGTGATTATCCAGCACAGAGCTTTTACTTTGAAGTGCAGTTTCCTGTTGTAGAGTGAGTGAATAACAAACAGCTACTTAACAGAGAAAGCAAACTAGCTTGACGACATGGCCAAACGCCAAGTATGATTGGACCTTGAACCAATGACTGAGGAGAGATCTGGACCCCGTGGCTGGACCAGGTGGGAACTGCTGTTTTAGTGTACTGTTTAGCTGTAACAAGAGAAAGTTGTGATCTGTCTGCCATGTTTGAAACAGTCAAGCAAAAACCAAACACCACTGGGCCAGAGCAAACGTTGTCATTTTACAGCTAAACAGTGCACTAAAATTATGTGTCTAAAAACATTTGAGGTGAGAAATAGGTAATGCAGTAATAGAATCTTGATTCATATTTCATCAGCGCTGCCTAGGATGGCAGTTTAACTGCAGTTCACAAGCAATGATTGACAGGATTGACAGCTGCGTCTCTGAATGGTTGGTTTAGCTCACCTAGAGTAGGTCCTTGCAAATACCATTAGGAGCACTGAGAGGAGGAGGAGGAACACATTTTTTTTTACAGATTATGTGAAACTATAACTGTAGCTTTTACGAGAAACATAATTCAAAGGACACCAAACAGTCCAGAATAAACATTGTAATACATAATACGGGTGCACAAATTAATTAGCCTTTACTAATAATTGACAGACAGTTGAAGGTTGATACATAAAGACAACTGTAGCTGTCAACTGCTCCATCAAAGAAGCTGAATCTTTGTATTGTATGTTACATAAAATGTGATCAGGAAATGGAACATGGTAACTCAGATGTGCTGTTCATCTCTGACACTGTGCTGAATTTGTTATATATGATATTGCATCCAAACTATTGTGCACTAGGTTCTAACTGAAACTGGATGTAAACAAGGTGCTGGGGTTAAACCTTAAATTCAAATGTATAGTACACTTGGAGATCCTGACCTGAATACACTCTGTGTCATTAAAAGGTGGGCAAACCACCCCAGAGGCAAGTATCACCGCTCCCACTGCTGTTTCCATGCAGTCGTAACGTGTACAGTTCTCCACCCAGGAACTCCCTGCCTGCACACACAATCAAAATCAGTACTGCTCAAAAAGCCGAGCATTGAGCACACGTGAATGTGTTTGTCCTTACAGCGAAAAGCTCTGTCGTCCCGTTTTCATTGGTGAAAGTACAGGAGACATTTTTACAGGAGCCACAGCACACCTGAGGGTCAGTGGATGTTACGTACACCTGGTGCTAAAAAGATGAGGGGAATGCAGGGGTGAAGGATGAGCACAAGATGCAGAATGAAAGATAAGTGAATAAGCCATGGTATAAAACCTACAGTAGAGGAGATGAAATGAAAAACTGCTTCTCAAAATGACTATGTGATCTATCAAAACATCAAATTAAATTAAATGTGTTGGATACATACTGGCCCACATTTCTGAGAGCAGTTGACGGAGGTAATTTCCATGGCATAGAAGCCAGAGTCTGGATCCTTGTGATGAAGGCAGTGGACGGTGTAACACAGCTCTCCTTCAAAATACTGAACCAAAGATTGGCCTGGGCCCAGCACTGTTACCCCTTGGAAAAGACACACCTCTGCCTTTTCTATACACACACAAAAATATATGTTCATATTCATACTGCACCATAAGTGACAAATAAAAAACTTTTTTCATTAATAAAACAAAAAAATGAAGAAGAATGGGTTTAAAGTTATATGCTTTAAATAAGGACTGTGGCTAACCACAGCTTTTGTGGAGTAGTTTGTTAATAGCCTAAGATTAGATTTTTACTTTTGCCCATTACATTTACACATAAAAATATTTATAAAAGAACTGTTCATTTGTGAAGATTATTTTGCTGAACAAAACCTGTAAGTATCATAAACTGTTAAACTGTTATTTGCCAAATAGCTTATTTTCTGCAATAAGCCAAAATCCAACAGAAAAATGCTGTTGGCTTTTTGACAAGGGAAGCAGGGGGGTCGCTGACTACCATGTTGGCTCACAAAAAACACCATCATCATCCCTGCAGCGCAATTTTCTTTAAAATGATAATTTTGACAACACTGTGTGAAACAAAAAGGCAGTTCTGGTTGTTCTTGTACTCACAGAGTAGGCTTTAGTTCATTCTCCACATTAAGACGCATACACATTACGGTATATCTACCTTTCATCCACTTTAACGAGCAATTAAATCCGTAACCTCCAGATAAGCAACCACCAAATTAAATGTCTGCTCATCTCGTTCATGTTGCATATTTGTTGCTGCTCTGCAATAAAAACATTATTATCCAGATTGGATAATAAGATCAGAAATATCAGAGAGCTTTGTATGTTCTCTGAAAACCCCTGGCCAACTATCTTTAGCTCAGCATCATCTGAAATGTTTTGTGCATGTCTTTATTCTTGTTACCTTCATGAGCAGGTCGTCTGTGGAGAGCCAATTGAAACGTTACAGGAAAAAAAAGAGCTGGACTGAGTTGCAGCCAAAGACTGAAATATATTTGAGTTAAGTTTAGGTGAATCACGAGGCACCTCAAAATTTAAGACCTACCGTATTTAAAAACAAGCCTTTTTGTGACAGTTTTGACCATACAATTGGAAAATGTAATTAAAGAATTTCTATTTTAAGGTTTTTTTTTTGGCTTTTTGCCTTTGTTTGATGGTTCAGGTGTGAGGGGAGGGAGGGAGGAAGAGAGAGGGGATGACATGCAGCAAAAGGTTAAAATTAAAACCCAGGCTATGGAGCCCACGCTCTACCAGGTGAGCTACTGGGCACCGTGCGATTTAAGACTTTTTTTAATGATCTGCAGGAACCCTGTTAATTGTCACACTAGTGTCAGGCGTGTGTCTGTGAGCTTTCATGCTTGCGTTACACATACGGCACATATGCTGAGGACAACCACAGTTGGTGCTGCTGTCTGGAACCTCGACCAGCACTTCCCCCTGAGAGAAAAACAGATTGCTGACTTAACAGAATTTGCTCACTTTTTCTTCTTAATAGCAAAGACCTGATTAGACAGTGACTTGTGATGCAGCTTTTTGCTGACTTACCACCTGACAGATGGGGAGAGAGCTGTCCTCACATTGGCATTCTGGGAGTGACAGAGAGAAAGTTAAAGAGAGAGGTGACGTGAAGTTTATGTAAGTACGTGACAGGCATAATAACTTCTAAGATCAATCCAAACATCAACTCAACACACATCCCCTACAAATATGATGTATATCTATGTATGTGAGTGTTACTGAGCGTGTACCGCAGTGCTGCTGTGGGCAGCAATGGCCCGGGACAGCAGTTTGAACCAAAGTGAGACCAGGTGCACAGGTCACAGATGATTCAGGGCACAGGTTGACATCACATACTGCAACACATGGGAGAAGGTATAAAGATGACTCTGAAGGCACACACACACATATACGCACACTCTCACACACTTACCACAATGGTATTGTGGGCAGCAGCTGTTGGTGGTGTTTAGATCCACGGCCAGGATTTCTCCATGTGAACAAGTTGGAATGGGTTCAATACATGACTCGCACACTGCCCCAACAGAAAACACAAACAACAAATTCAGTTCTGTTGCTGTAATTGATGGTGGTGCCAAAGATGGAGACACAGCAGATGGCCTGCCTCGTACCAAAGATTTAAGTTTGAGACTGACCTGTGAACCACAATTAAAACTTACCACACAGGTAAGAGTAGCAGCAGGATTTCTCCCCCCTGACCTCCACTAGGAACTGATCTTCCCTGCAGTTGGGGGCAGACACAGGGGGGCATGCCATGGGGTCACACTCTGAGAAAGACCAGTCACAGCAAAGTGTTTAGTGAAAGTAAAAGTCCAGACCAAATGTCACATTAAACAAAAAGTTTGCGACAAAATTTTGCAGGAAAGAGTGGAGAAAGTAGAGTTTGTTTTCACCACATCTGTACTCAGGGCAGCAGGACAAAGCGCTGTAACCGATCACCAGTCTGTTTCCATTATCACAAGGTGGGGCTTCGCTGTCACAGATGGTCATGTTGCACTCTGACAAGTAGTGAAGGAACAAAAAAAGCAAGGAGGAAACAGAATTTAATGAGTCATATGTTCACTGAAATGTAATGATGTTTCTTTTTGTTTGTCTCACATCTTTACGGTGAACAAAGAATCCAAAAAAGGCGAGCATTTTTGATGGATTTAAGTCAGGGGTCAATGTATAACAACAGCAAAACTGTATCAAAACATCTGTTTACAAGCTCTCACACAACCTGTGCAATATAATCCAAGTCTCATTTATCCAGTTATATGCTCAGTACTTCTCAAACACATGCATTTTTGCTAAAATCGCAATATCTAAAAGAAGTAGTGCACCTGTTAATGCGGAAGTCTTTTAAATATTGTGGTTTTAGTGAAAATGCATGTGTTTGGGCAGTTCTGAGCATACGACTGCATAAGTGAGACTAGGTTTATACTGCATGAGTTCTGTGAGAGTTTGTAAATGGCTGCTTTGATGCAGTTTTGCTATTTTAGACACCCCCCTGTGATGGCAATTCATCAAGAATGTTTGCCTCTTTTGGATTCTTCGTTCACTGTGGAGGCATGCGAGAAAAACAAAGTGGGGTGAGGAACTGACTCACAAATGATCGTTCTCCCTTCACTCAAGAAGAATGAAAGGAGAAGATTAGACTATCATTTTTCAAATGCAGTCTCCAGAAGTTTGTTTTTGGATCAGATGCTTTGCTTGGCAAAGAAGAACTTAATCTCTAAACTCACCACAGATCTTCTTTGGGCAGCAGGCTCCTTCTTCCAGCACATCCAGTACATACTCTCCCTCCCTCTCACACAGTGGCGTCGGGACAGTGTTGCAGTCTGGCTCGACAGCCACCACAGAGCCATTCTCCATACACTTGTACAGACAGCAGCTGCGAGAAGAGCCATTCCACACCTCGCCGGGGGCCCGGGGGTTACCATCATTATCTGTGCACACTGGATACATCAGAACCAAGTAAATACACTGCATGTGAGTCTAGGAGTAATATAAGGCACACTCCAAAACCGATTCAGTCTCTCTGACAGTGTAGCTTTCATCACAAAGGCATGTAATTACTCTGTCACTCACCACACCGGTCCTCAGTTACACAGTAAGGGGAGTCAGCGCGGTGCAGGATAGTTCCACTGCGGCACACACACTCCTCTCTGATGAAGGAGCAGGTGGTCTCCTCATAGTACTCTCTGTTCAGACAGGTGCGGCTGGCGCAGGTGCTCACACATGGCTGATACTCCTTACCAGGGGGACAGCGCAATGCTACAGGATGACAGGCACTTAGCAATGCATGAGCAAATGGGAAACACCAATGAGTACATCTGGGTTATGTGTGTGTCATTTCTTTGCCCGTGTCTCCTTACGGCAGAAGTTGTGTCGTCTCCAGCTGATGCAGACTTGATGTGTGTAGCAGACCGCCACGTACGCAGCCAGAAAGTCACATTGGTGATCCTTGTAGTGCAGATCCCCTGCCCACATGATGTCACAGAACTGCTCTGGAGGGACCTGCAAACTCACAAGCAGGCCAAAGTCATTTAGGGCTTTGATTATTTTCAACATAGATCAATCTGTTGATTTTTTCAGATCGCACAAATAATGCTTTAGTCTTTAAAATGTCAGAAAAAGGTTAATATGGAAATGTCACACAGTGATGTTATCTGTTTATCCAACCAACAGTTCAAAACCCAAAGACATTAAATAATATATAATAGAGACAAACCCCAAATCCGCTCATTTGAGAGGCTGCACCTAGAGAATACATTTGGCATTTTTGCCTGATAAATGGCTTAAATAGTAAAGCAACTGTCAAAATTGTTGATGAATTTCAGCAACTCATCAACCAATCAACTTTTCTTTTCAGCACTGAAGTCACAGCAAAGTAACTAAACATGATAAACAAGCCTGTAAAATGCTGTGTGAACACTGTAGCTACCTTGCTGTGGCATGGCGTGAAGGCTCTCTGGTAGAGCATGGAGAGACAAGTGGAGCAGTCCCCGATGGTACAGTTATCTCCGACTCTGCGTGTGTGTTCGGCTTCATCTGTGGTGTGGACTCTCCAAGCCTGCAGGAAGAGCACCATGTCTCCCACCTCTCTGACCACTGTACCATTGGGCAGCTTCAGGTCATCTTCTGGGTTCCCGTCACAACAACCTGGCATAACAGGCGGACAGATGTTCCGTGTAGGTGTATGTGAGTTATATTGCTGCGTTGTCAGCTCGAAATACGTATGTGAAGCAAGATGATGTCAGTGTGAAACTGCTTAATTAAACCACATGGCTCTCAACATCTCAAATTGTCATGTCCCATAAGGACTCAAGTCAAAGTGATGCTGCTGTTTAGACATTAAACCTTTAGGTGCTAACAGCTAGCACTTAGATAAATGAGGCCGGTGCTGATCTGGTCAAAGCTGGTGTGTATGTCTGTGTGTTTGTGTGGACTCACCACACAGTCCTCGAGTGGGCACAGATGCATTATAAGGAGCGTTGTACTGCAGCACCATGATGCCAGTGCTGTGATACCACTGTATGCTGACCCCGCCAGGTGTGTGGATCAGGTACATGCTGCCTGTGTCTTCCACGTAAAGAGAGTGACGGGAAAATGGAAGTCTAGCAGGTCGGTAGTTAACTGTCACCTAGACACAGATGGACACACAGGCACAGAAGAACCACATTATTTGTGTGGAATAAGTTGAACTCTTGGCATTGAATTAGGTAAAAAGACTCACCTTGCGATCCAGTCGGTTGATAATGACTCTGTAGGAGGAAGTAGTAATGTTCAGCTTCTTAAAACACAGACCAGATGTTCCACCTGTAGGACTCTGTAGGATAGTAAAATTTTAAAGTATAATGATACAAAATAATATTTGTTGACTCAGTGGCAACTTTCAATTTTGATGCAAATAAAACTTGACCATTCTCTAAGCCCCTCCCTGGAATGGCCACTATCAAATCCTACGTTAGCAATTGTTATTAGGCATAAGAGACTTGTCAAGCTTTCAGAACGAGGGAAAATGCAGTTGTGCATATGGAACCCATAGTGCAACAGCAGATATCCTGAAAGTTTAGAGGGGGTGTTGTATTTTTTGCTTTTCCAAAGCCAAAAACTCAAGAAGAGAGATGTTGGATATGAATTAAACAATATAGAAACAATAAGAGGTCAACAAAACTTCTTTGTTTGCTCCAATGTAAGATCCTAACGAGTGTTAGTTGGCTTATTATTATGTTTTAAAGTCCAGTGCCCCTGTGTTAATTGATCATTTATCTTGTTATATGCCAAATATATGTCAGAAAACCAGTATCAGAGTATTTGTACATCAAATCCCAGTCTTTTGTCTTTCTGTAAAACCATTAAAGACAATTTCAAATGTTTGATGACTCATCCTGCACTCCGTTTACAAAAGTTCATCCTATCAAAAGAGACTTTGGGCGACTAGCTAGCCATACTGGTCATATAAATCCACACTTCACATTTTGCGGGTTGTAGTAGCTGCTGGTAACAGAGCAATATTGAGAGAGATAGGAAAAGATGTGTTTGGTTATCAGTGGGCAAAACCTTTGTTTTCTTCTCTGAAACAATGTGGTGGAGGTCTAATTCATTCATCTCTCCCTCGTCCTCCTCTTACTCTAACGGCGAGGGAGGTGTATGTGGAGCCAACAGTCTGCTCAGCAGCCGACTCCACTGTAGATTCTTATTAGGCTAAACTTTAAGTCCACCTACTGTTTAGCTGTCCAACCTTAAGGTCTCTGTTTCATGGGGACTTAAATTACATATTTGTATAACATTTTAGGTTATGTACTCTTTGAGCAAATGGAAAAGTGGGATTATTTAGTTTTGCTTGCAGTAGGCAAAAACATATATTAGATAATGAAAGCTATAGGAGGTCATAACTAAATGTTAGCGTAAAATAAACCAACATATTGCTGCAGGGATGGCTGCCACCCCTAAAAATGCCTTGCCACCCCAGCTATCACCCCTGTTTTGGACAATCAAAAAAAAGTATCTCTATAAAAACTTGTGGCTGGTTGGCAATTTACAAGAGCGAATCTCCAAAGTCTGAGTGTAAGTGAATGCAGGAAAACATGACGGAGCCATGAGAGGCCACAGGACTGATTTCACACAGCTGTCGCTTGCCGTCTGTGGGCAGCAGCTCCGTCCTCTCCCAGCCCTGGCAGCTTTTCGTGCAGCCTTGATCTCCTGGACCCAGCCGCACACAGCGGCTTGTTTTCCTGCTGGATGTGTGTGTAGGGTTATTTCCAGTAGTAGACACACTGAACAGCTGCAGATGGATGCGGATTGATTATTGAGGCATGTTTTGTTTAATAGCTAATATTAACTCGTGTTTGATTGTGTGAGGGACAAATTAAATCTGACTTAACCCAAATATTTACTGGTGCTTACAAGTATCTCGTGATTGCCTACAGCTACCAACTTCTCTGAAAGCGCTTATTCTGTAGACAGACATCCACATTTAAGATCAGTCATAGAAATGCAGCATACAAGAGCACCCAGTACCCAGGCTTATGTTCAGACATCCATGTCATGTTTCACTGGAAAAAAAATCTGGAATTTGGAAACAAAAACAATTAATTGATTTTTAAAGACACCCGTTGGTACTTTCCACTCAATGCTTTACTCTTGTGCCAACAAAAATTTTATGTTTTTGAGTTAAAATATTATCATTTAAGGGGTTTACCACACAAATATTCATATGTGATTGTTTGCAACTAAATTTCTGCCACCCCATGAATATTTCTCTAGATCCACACCTGCCCTGCTGTTCAAGTACATTTTTGTTCCTGTATCTGTTTTTTCTTTACATGAATTGTCAAGACATGGGATGCCTGATGCTTCCACTGTGACTGGTGAGCTTTCCCTTGATTTTAATGTCCTCTTCATTCACAATGAAGTCAGCTAACAAATTATATTGTAATGTAGAAATGAAATGCATATTGTAGTCCTTTTTGTTTGCTTCTTCTGATATTTTAGAACTATTTTTCCTTAAATTTGCTAATATTTCCTTTGGAATATCTCTCATTAATATCATTAGAAATGCCACATTGACATGTCGGGTGTGAAAGCTTGACAACAGTAACCAAGGGGGGGTGGACATTAGCGAAGGGTCAGTTGTAAGGAATGATAGGGAACGAGAGAACAGACTGTACTCACCGTTCTTCTGATGGAGTTTACACTCTACAAAGAAAACAAAACATTTCACAAAAAAATATAGTTTTCAGAAGTCTTATGATACACTTAATATTTTATTCTTTTTATGTTACCTGGCTGGTCGGACATTTCTCAACAGTGCCAATAATAGTCTCTCTGGGCAGATTAACCAGGATGTAGGATCCGTTATCATACAAGGCCACATTGTTGCCATCAAATGTGATAACTCGCAGGTCTGACATCACAGTACAGCGACCTGGCAAAAGCATCAATAAAATCAAACAGAGATCAGTGCAACAAACGATGGATTCTCATCACTAAACCTGCCTATTACTGATTTTTAATGTTAACAACCACACTTACAGGGACACTGCCACAGTGGACAGCAGGGGTCTGTGTTGATGAGTATGGGCAAGCCCAGCAGACTGCACTGGGGCTGGGTGGTGTTGTAGCGACAGTGTAGAGAGGAATTGTGAAGCAGCAGCTCTCCGTTGAAACAGATCAGCTCAGCGCACTCATCTATGCGGTAGGAGTACGGAGGCTGTGGAGACAAAGACACACATTTCGTTTTTACAAGGCTTGTTTACATGGCACAGCACACCTTAATAGCCATCTGCAGAGTTTTTTGCATCAGTAAACACAAATATTTGTGTTTTTATACATTGAGCTGTTGTTTTTCCAGTCTCCTTATCTTTCCATTACACAGTGCCTACCTGTATATACAAACTGATTATGGATTCATACCTATGGTAATAGTAGTAACATAAAAATGTTACAATATAGTGTTTATCTGAGTATTGCTACAAGTGGCACATAAAGCATTTTAAGACTTAGACAACATTTCTAGGAGTGGAACAAGCCTTTTTCACTGAAGTGTTTTCACAGTCACACTAATTAAAGCAAAGCTGTCAATATAATGAATGATGACTGCATTTAATTAAGCTGGTCTGCTTTTAAAGTCTTGGTATTGTTCATGCTGACTCACTGTCACACTGTCATGGCGTACTGGGACACTTGAATAGAACAGAGGCATTGTTAATGTTATTAGTAATACCTGCACGTTTCAAGCAAGTCAAAATGTCTGCAGTAAAAAAAGGCCTGTACTGAAATAATCACTTTAATGGTAAATTCATTCATGTGAGTAATCAATTACATACTACACCTAGCAGAACTGTCCCAATTTATCAAGTTCAATACACAAATTCATCTTCAAGATGTTTATGCACAGGTTCATGAAAAGCGTGTTTGTGGCCTTGTACTGAAATGTAACTACAACACTTACTGTGCAGGGAGTAGTGGGCCAGATGAATGGCTGCGTGGTTGTCGCCTCCTCTGTCACAGGAGAGGTGTCAGGGCTTGGGATTACTTCTGTAGTTACTGGCTCTGTAGTGGGCTCGATGGTTGTAGGAAACAGTACTGTGGTTGTCACCGCAACTGTTGAGGTGTCTGTTGGAGTGCTGGTCTCAACGGCGATGGTTGTAGCCGCAGGTGTAGGCTGAGGAGTGGTCGTGGTTTCAGGGACAGAGGTGGTGGAGGTGGGGGCTGTTGTGATGGCTGTGGTGGGCGGTGGCGGAGTGGAGGGGGAGGTTAGTGGAGGTGGGGTGGAGGTTAGTGGTGATGTTGGCGATAGTGTTGGCGGCATGGTAACAGTGGTGGAGGTGGGAGTGGAGGGCGAGGTAGTGGAAGAAATAGTGGTCGGGGGTGGGGGAGAAGAAGTTGAGGGGACTGTAGTGGCCTCAGTGGATACAGTGGAGGGTGTTGCTGTTGTGCTGGTGGTTGTAGTGACCCCTGTGGTTACCGTAGTTTGAGTGGGGGTCACCTCAGTCGTGCTGAGAGTGGTTGTCTCAGGCAGGGTTGAGGGAGTGAGAGTGGTAGAAACAAAAGTGGTGGGAGGAGCAGGAGGAGTCGTAGATGGAGACGTGGTGAGCAGAGTGGTGACACGCTCAGTTGCTGATGTTGTACTGGGAGTAGCGGGAGTGGTAGTGGTGGTTGTGGTTGTCGTGGGCCTGACAGTAGTGGAGGAGGTGGTAGTAGTTGCTCTGGTAGTGGTTGTGGTGGTGGTCGTAGTGGGTGTGGTTGTAGTAGTGGTGGTTGTGGTTCTAGGTCTTGCAGTGGTAGTGGTTGTCGTAGTGGTGGTTGTGGTTCTAGGCCTTGCAGTGGTAGTGGTAGTCGTTGTAGTGGTGGTTGTAGTAGTTGTAGTTGAAGTTGTTGGTGGTGCTGTAGTAGTTCTGTTGGACCGAGTCACATATGCAAAGGGTGTCGGAGTTGGGGGAAGGGACACACCTAGTAGAGACAATTAATATTATAAGTAAAATGTATTAAAGTTGGGGTAGGCAGAGTTTTTTGGCACCACAAATATTCTATAATATCCTTTCAGAATATTGTAATTCAAATGGTCGAGTTCTGCACCTCCTCCTGGCTTCTTTTTCTAGCTTCAAAAACATCTATCCTGTGACTGGAGACTTTTGCCAATCACAAGTCATTTCAGAGGATGTTACTATTGGCTGTTCAAAAAACGCAGATGCGTGTGCACGTGCCTTCAGATGATGAAAGCCTGATTCAATGGTAGAAAATCCTACAGAAAAAGTTGCCATCCCAGCACTGGCAACAACAGCCTACACTGCAAAGCAACCCAAAAAAGGGAAGACGGACTCATCAAAAAGAAGGTCTTAAGCACTATTAGCACGGGACTAGTATTACCAGGGAACCATGTGATTTAGAAATTAGCTTCCCATGTCTGTGCACCACGCGGCACATTTGCATAAGCCTGTCTGTATTTTACTCAAATTTACTGTCATTATCCCCCGGATATAATGCGCACAGTAATTTGTATCTCCACTCTTAACAACACAGAAACACTACACAGCACCACTAGCTGTGATGAAAAGTCCAATCTCCTTTTTTCTTCTTTTGTTAAATGTGTGTTAAACAAAAAGAACAGATTCTGCCACATATTGCCACATATCATCCATCTCATCATCTGTTGAGATTCTCTCTTCTGACAGGTTTGAGCCTGCTCTTTCTGCGAATGGGTCGCTGCTGTGTAGGAAGATGAGCCTCCTGCACCCAAAATGCTGTCAAAACTTCCACTTGTAATTGCCAACACAGCCTCCATAGTTCTTGACTAGGAAAGAGGCAGAAAAGAGGTGCGGAGAAAACAAAAAAAAACCTTATAACAACCCCAAACTCCGGGATGCTCATTCACATGGGACCTCATGATCTCTATGTTTGGCAAAATATGGTAGGTAATTTGCGGTTAAATTTTTACTTAACAAATTACGGGCATGACAGATTCACACGGATTAAGATCACAGACAACCTCTGCATCTATTAGAGGTCCCAGGTAATACTAGTCCCATGCAAACAGGACTTAAAAGAGAGTCTGACAATAAACACAATAAAACACGTGTTAATATCGGCAAGGCGTTTCAGAGATGGAGAGAAAATGTTGTTAATAGTTTAGCCTTCCGCTAACTGGAGCCAAAAGCTCACAACTGGCTAAGTCCATGTTTATGTAGGTATAGCCTCAAGTTACAGTATGTCATTTCAAACAGCTTTACAGGTCCACAGGTTTGCAAAGAAAACAGGACAGTAATTCTCATTAAACTGCTGCAATATAATGGCATTAGAATCACAATCATGATTGGGATGATTGATGAATGACTAATACTCATAGGTTACTATATAAGGCATAGCATAACTTTTTAATAGCATTTTCAAGACAAAACACTCATCTGTTGTACTCACAGTCCTCTGAGTAGACACATCTTCTAGTGACTTCATCAAGTACCATGTTCCTGGGGCAACGTGGGAAGCAGCCCTCCACACTGTAACATACAGACACTATTTCAGCACCTGAGCTAAGCTTTGACTATGTTGGTTGAATAATGAGTGCCTTTATTGAGACAAGCCTCTTACGGAGGCAGGAACTGGCAGCGGGTGGCATCTGGATCACTGCATGTGTGGACACAAGGGCTCGCACAGGCCTGGTAACGCCACTCACACATCATGCGATAAGGTATCACAAAACTGCTCTCTGCCAGAGAGGAAAAACACCAGATTAGTTATTTTTTTGTGTATGTAAATAGATATGTGTTGGGTATATGTGTGTGTTTCTGACCCTCCAGTGTGAAGCTGCTGCTGGCTTTGAAGCCCTCTGAGGTGTCGTATCTCTGAGCTCGTGCAGCAGTGCGTGTCAGTGTCAGAAAGATTCCCGGTTGGCCGACGAGCTCAAACGAGGTGTGACCTGGCAGAAACAGCCCCTGGTGCTGGATAAAGGTTGCCCTGCGACCAAACTCTGGCCCTCGACTCCAGCGCTCCAACTGAAGCCGGCTGCGTCCTGACACGACAAGGAAAAAGTTTGGTCTCTCTGCAGACTCCAGTGACACCACAGGGACACCTGCGAAAATAAGTGAATGGGGGTTAATTAACCCCAAAAAAACAATGACTACTTGCGTGTTATTGTGTGAATGTGGGTGCTTACGTGATGGTCTGTCCTTCTGCAGGCCTGCTGTGATCATGAAGTTGAACAGTAAGCCTGGGGCAGGTAATTGCCCTGGTCTCTCTCTCACCAGCGGAAACACTGAGCTGCTGGTGCGATTCACTCCAAACATGGTGTCATTATAAACAGCACTCACCAAGGAAAATGGGCCATCGCCTAGCTCTGTGGGGAAGCAAGAAAAAGAGAGAGGAAATTAGTGCGGTGACAAGCTGGCAGGGAACCAGAGTGTGCAAGGTTTGGAAACGACAATCAACAAAATAGCTCTGTGAAAACAACTAACCCTCACTCATACTTACCTTGATTATAGTATTCACAATCATAGGCTGAAAGAGAGCAAGACAATATTTTGAAAATTCAATAAAGAGATGTAAAAAAAGAGAGCAAAATAGTTTAGAAGTTGTAAAGTATTTCAGTAGCGCTGAGATAATACGTGACTGAGATGAACAACTGCAGAATGTTGGTGTATGCACAGAGGGACTGCTGAAAGTGGGTCAAAGAGGTAAGTAGGGGTCATATCTCAGACCAACACAGAGTAGACTGACACACTATGGTCATGTGTGTGTGTGTACTCACGACAGACAGAGGGTGATCTCCAGTGTATTGTGACTCCCTGTTGACAGCATTTGTGTGCATAGGCAGCGATGGACGTACAGAGACACTCGCAGTCTCCCCCACGGTTACAATTGCAAGTGTCTGTCAGGCAGTTCCTATAGAACCAGGCCACATCCACCTGGAGGGTGCACACAGCACATATACATGTTCATACACAAACACACACAGACACACATACACACAAACAATCATAAAGCGAACCAGGCCAATCTCGCTGGGAGAGACTGTTTAGGGGGTGAGTAGTTCTCAATAATTCAGACAGCGAAGGAGTGATGAGATTTCAGGACAAAGGAATGTGGGTCAACCTCTGGTGCAGAGGGGATCAGATGAGCTCTATGACACACAGACAAAATGCATCAGCAATGAGTTTGTCTGTCCAAAGGCGACGTTAACTGGGCCTTTGTGTTTTTGAGATTGGCGACTGCAATGCACAAAAACAGCACACTTCATCCCATCAAACTTCAATCTGTATAATTATCATTTTAGATATGAGAAGCACAAATATTGATTAGGTAGGGGGCTGCATCCTGAGTGGAGCAGGTGGCTTGCAATTAAATACAGTCATGTTATTGAAAAGGTAGTTTGTAGTGATTTAGTCATTTTCTTATTTTCAATGTTGGTGATGAACAATCCAAAAACATTTTGTGTTTATAAAATCTGTGATATACAACTTAAATGATCCCCATATTGTCCTCAATACAAATGTTATTTTAAACAACAATATTTAATGTTAGTGCATCAGTTTTACAACAGCATGTGTCAATAAAAACCAAGTACCTGTAAAGCAGGATGTCTGGATTGTGTTCTCAAGAACAACACAACACAAACGTGTCTGTCACACCATGAATCTCCCTTGTCCCTCAGTTCCAGTTAAGACATTGCCTCAAAAACAATCTGTCATTCAGATTTTATACAACAAACCAGACAAACTGAAAGTGTCTTTGCAGAGCAAGGACACTTACATTATGAAGAGCAAGAAAAAAACATGTTTTTCTCAAGAAAGAAAGCTTTAGAAGCAACTTCCTCGGATGGGTGCTTTTCGCTCCAATTAGGATACGGAGAAAACTCCGGCAAAGTCACTAAAACAGGGATGTTTGGCTGACTTCACTGGTGTTTTTAAATCTGACTTCCCTCACATCTGTTTTGAAAAGAAGTCTGAACAGTGAGAGTGAACGTGACAGTCACATCTCGTCTGAATGCAAAAGGAAAAACTCTGAATGTGTCATTTAACCATGAATTTAGAGATCAATGCTTCAGAGCAGCTACTACTCTTCAAATCCATTTATTTGTGTGAAACTGTCTTTTCTGCAATGTCCCAGGCAAAGAAAAAACTATGTCTGGTAAAGTGCTGGATCAGTGCAGTTGCTTCTCTGCCACTCACGATGATAAGTGAAATACAAGGACATGCTTTTCTCCCTACAACATAAAGAAACATACCAATATTTTAATGCTAGAGTTACAGTGCCAAATAACAACGACTTGTGTACATATATATATATATATATATATATATATATATATATATATATATATATGCATGCACGTTATTTTTGTTGCCCTGAAACTATTTTGGCCTGATACAAGAAAGAGTACAAAAATAATATCTCGGCAGGGCACTCTAGTAGAAAAAAAAGGTAAGAAACATTCTCTCAAAGTGCACATGGATGTCTTGCACTTTAGTCACTCTCTACACAGAACAAACTGCCAGGAATTGGTCTCTGAGCGAAATCATAAAAATTGAATGCAAAGCCACAAAATACCACAGGATTCACTTGCTCCATGCTGCTTTATAGCAGGGGCAATCAATGTTTTTCAAGCTAAGGACCCCTTAGCTGAAAGAGAGACGGAGCAGGGACCCCCTACTACAGATACTGTATGAAAGTTGCACTTGAGATATTAAATTTAATTAAATATTTTTCGGTCTTCTCTTGTTAGCACTTGTCTAAAGCTGCTCGGTCAGCAGCAATTGCAGCAGGGCAAGGTGCAATAGCCCCACCCGCTGCACTTTCACCGGTGGTTTCTGAGTTGGGCAGTGTGTCAGAGTCTCTTGTTCAGAAGTTACAAAACAATCCATTATTGGTCAATACATGATTAAAAAAAAAAGGTGCCGCACAGTGATTTAGCATTAGCTAGCTCACATGATTGCACAAGGATTTGTGGGTAACAGTTAGCCTGTCAATAATGTTGTGTATTGTAAATTACATAGGTTTTATGAATCAGCCAATTTATCTTTGCTAATAATATGTTGGATTAATGTTAATGTGTATTTTCAGACACATACATGTTTTGTAAAACAAATAAACAAATAATAATAGTAACTGAAAAACTAAATTAAAACTTAAATTATCATGAGGCAATTTGGCGGCACCCCCTGAAGTTACTGTGAGGACTCCCTAGGGGTCCCTGTTGGAGATCCAGGCTTTAAAAGTATACTGTGCAGTATTATCATTTATTGTTAACACCCTCACCAGCAAAGGTCAAAGCCAACCCTAAATTCACCCTCGTTTGGCATTTCGCCTCGCTATATTTACTTTTTTTTTCGACATGGTGTCTCTTGGATACCTGCTGTTTACAGTCTGGCATCTGGTCGCTATATTTTTATAAATCCCTGACCTCACCTGAGCGTTATACCCGCCCATAAACGTCCCGAGCACAGAAGATAAGAAGAAAATCTAGGCAGAGTCTCTGCCCCCACACACTTCTAGTGGGTCATAAGTGTGTTAGTCTACACACTGTTAATCAGGAAAATAATGCATAGTATATCTTTAATAACAAGAAGCACATAAGTGCAATGTGTGTGTTTCACACTGAGAAGGGACTAATGCTCAAATCAGTGCCATGACAGCACCTGCTTACAAGGACAGGTACTACCAAACATAATAAAACATTAAATGATTAAATGCATCACATGGGAGAACAAAGGCACTGTAACAGAAACATGCAAGGATTAGTTCTTGCAAGTTTACTGAACCTGTCAGTTACCAAGAAAGTCAAGTGAGTTTATAAGGTGGCCCCTGTACGTATATACATAGCTCCATCTGCTGGCCACATAGAGAAATACAATAATGTAATATACAGGTGTGTGAGTCTGTCCTTGTGTGTAGCCTTGGATCTGCTGTGGTATTTATCTCTGAGGAACAGTGTATTCGCTGGGATCAGTTAGGAGTTGTTCCCATAACCCCCAACCAACCCCTATTCCCCTGCTGCAAGCAAGATAACCTTTCTACAGCTCACTCTGTAGCGACGTTTGTGTGTATGTGTGTGTGTGTGTTCGTGTGCGAGTGTGTGCGCATCAGTTCAATGGCACTCACCACGTTGTGACAGGGTGCAAAGACATCGCTGTAGAGGAGAGCACACTCCCTCTTGGCGTACGGCTGTCTGCCTAAGTCGCCTTCACACGGTCGCTCAACTACATAGTCACTTTCACACTAAAATGCACACAACACACACACACGCACACACACAGAAGGTGATCAAGTGTCTGATTACTCTTAAATATCACAGTGGACTCAAGGGAGTTGAACCCACATAAATTACAGGAGAAACAGAGAGCTAGAGAGGATAAAAAGTGAGTGAGTGGGAGATACACAAAGATAGAGAGGGAGAAAACGGTAAAGGAACAATCAGGCTGAGTCATACCTGTCCCAGTGCCCAACTATCTCCAAAGGTCTGTGCATTAGTGACTTCCATGTGGCTGGAGGTGGTCATATCATTCACTGTCACACTGTCAAAATTTCCACACAGCCCACTGAGAAGGCCCTAAATGAGACAAAGACACTGAGCCTTGTTTTGAGATTCCTTTCATAACAGTCTACATATTCAGTATAAACAGAGATATGTATGTTTATCAAGGGAAACTAAAATCTCTTTCATCAGAAAAATGTACTCTTAGTCCAGACCTTCCACTGAGGTCCAGCTCTAATGTGCACAGTTGTCTTGCGGTCCCAGAGGATGGTCAGGTCCTGATTGGAGAAGTGGACCACAGTGTAGTAGCCGGCTTTCCAAAGCTCAAACTCTGACCCACGACCAACAACAGTGGATGGGCTCTGAGGCAAGACAAAGTAGATTAGTATCAGTTAAATCACTGGATCATTCCGATATATTCATTTGTGAGAGGAAAGGAGACACAAGTGCGTTACTGTGTGTGTTTAGTCCGTACAGGGTTGCCAGAGTTGTCAGTGAAGTAGATTTTGGTAAGGCCCACGTGGATGACCAGTATTTTCATGCACACAATGCCGCTCTCATAGCAGTCCTTGTTTTGGGCAACAATGGACACCTCGGTTTCTCCTGCACTCTGGTGAGAGGGGAAGACAAAATATTACTCTCCTGAGGAGAGGAAGTCTCATCTCTATTCTTTGAACACAACACAATGTTTTTGTGTTGTTGTTCACAATTTCCTCAGCAGCTGGAAATGCAATATCTGAATCCCGCACGGTAGATTCAAGCTAGAAATTTGATTCTACCTGTTCAGGAAACAGTGTCATTCTGGATACACGAGAGGTGACGAGAAGAGGAAGCAACTCTAGGCTATTAAGACGCAGCTTTGACCTGCTTCCCCATTCTTTTCAGGTCTGCACGGTGGCCGGCAGCCTGCTGGTGGGTCTGAATTGGAATGTCTGTTCTGCTAATTCTAATTCTATATCCCTGGGAGCGCAGGAGTCCTGGGGTTTGAAGTGAACACTGGTCTCTTTGTGTCGCTACGGCTTTGCACAACGTCTGCTAGCATTACCATGGTGCAAACCCACCAGCGCACACACACACACACACACACACACACACACACACACACCTTAATCTGCTCTAATTAAAAACCACTCTCTCTTCCAGGTTTAGAATCAAGCTTGGATCTTCTTTCCCAGATCCAAATCAGTCTTGGCCAGGAAAAGTGGAGGATGCTCCTCCTTTGCACTTAAACACATACCATCTCTCTCTCTCTCTCTCTCTCTCTCTCTCTCTCTCTCTCTCTCTCTCTCTCTCTCTCTCACACACACACACACACACACACACACACACACACACACAAGCACTTTAAAAACCACCTGATTAACATTCCAGTGCCCATTAATGTGGGTGTTTCACCTGGTCCTGTTCTACTGTGCTGTGACTACATGCTGTGATAAGTGCATCAAGGTCAGAGGAAGTTAGGGTTAAGGCAAAGAGGTCATGGTTAAGGTTAGTAATAGCCAATCACAGCACAATAAAGCAGGACTAGGCAAAACACTATCGTTTCTGGGAACATTCTAGCATCTACCATAAAGCTGTCAAGTCAATGATGTCACTTTACACTTACAGAGAACAACGCACACAGAATCTTCTCACCTTAAGCAGGTAGACCTGACAGTCAGAGTGGTAGTCATACTCAAGGCCATCGAAGGTGTGGTAGTGTCTGTCGCTGTAGACAGTACACACAGCTGGACATGGTGAGTAGCTGCAGTTAAAATAGCCACGGTGACACACACTGAGGAGACAGACAGGCGGGTGCACATGAAGAGAGTAAAGAGAAATTCATTCTACTATGAATAATACAACTTTATGAGCTGAGTCACAGTTTGTTAGAGTTCTTATCCTACATGAAAAAAATTGCATATGCAGTAAAATCTTAATATAGAAATAATATGACTGCATCACTGCTTATTCTGGTGTTTCTCTGTCTGTGGGAAAAAATACAAATGGGGAGTAAAACAAAGGTGTATACCATTTATAACATGGTGTTTCCACAGTTTCTCCAGGGAGGTATTCAAGGCCCAGCCAGGCACAGGGGCAGTTCTCTGGGTAGTAACACTCACTGTTGTGCAGCACCAGCCTTCACAGATAAAACATAACCCAATTAGGAGGTAAAGAACATGCAAACACCTGATTAAAAACCCCATTTGCTTTGCTAAAGAAAATTTTCCGGGACATTTTCAGTAACGATCTAGCTGTTATGTCAGACAAGGACTGCACCATACACTAATATTTTCCTCTCTGTGGAAAGCCCCTCTATGGCTATAACCTAATCTATGAAATTATCTATTGCTTGCTTGGAAATTATGAGCTGCACTGATCATAAATTAATGCAAACACTCCTGCAGATGTACAAAACTTCACTGCATTATAACTAGTGCAGTGCCTGTTGGGCCTCCAGTAGCAGCTTTCTCAAGAATCACTAATCCAAACAGCTTTACCCTCAACACTGTGCTTGAATTACATTATTCAGAGTTTTGGCAGCTTAAATTGTAATGTCATCCAAACAGCATGTTCTACCAAGTGACGTGACTTGGGGGTGTGTTCACAGGGCTTCCACAACTTAACCCAAAGAAGCCTATTCCAAATTCTAAACTCTCATCCATAAACTACCATTTGAGCCTTAATGTGATTCTGAACATAATTTAGCCCGTCAGATGGCAATGTTATCTGTTTTTGGGGAGCTCTGATCGATAGCCTAGTAGTTCATTTTCAGCTAAAGGAAATCGGAGAATGTTGAAATGATTTTCCTGGACAACACAAGCTTTTCCAGGACTTTTTCCCCCTCGTTTTCCTTGACAAGAAAACTGGTTTTCTTGGACACCTGGGAACCCTGAGTAAGTTAATTTCCAAGTTCTGTGAGTTAAATCTGCATGTATCTGTGTTGATACTCTTGGGCATTATAGGTGTGGAAAGTAAATAAGGTCAAGGTGCCCGTGATGAAGGCTTTTCATTTGCATTTGGCAAAGGCATTTACCACTGTACATGCTCTTACAGAGTTCCTTGAATAAATACACCTTTAAAACCTGTGCTTTTATCCATAAATTAGATGACTACTGACTAGCTTCAAGGCAGCCACTAGTTTCAGTTGCTTTTATTACAGTATGAAAATCACCTAGAGACTTGATTATGCTGACCATTACAGAATCTGCTAGACAATTTTTACATCATACTGAAATGAAGAGGATCGTGACTCCCTGGAAGGTAGGAAACACTTAAAATAATAATAATATAGTATATTTGCCAAGTGGACTGGAAAAATGACTTTTATGGTCTTTGAAAAAGACAAATACACAATGGTACTGAAAGGCAGCAGATGCTTTTCTTTACCCAGGAGGGCAGACACAGCCAGGGATGCATGGTGTACTGGGAGGGCAGGTGAGGTTCAACATCAGGTTACGGCAGGTCGGTGCACAGGCTACGCCTCCTCTCTGCTCGGTGCAGCTGTGGTACACTTTCCCCTCCGGACACTCCCCGACCTCTTCACTATCTGGCTCTAGAATGTGCATGCACAGACACACATACCAACACACACACATACACTCAAGAAAATCAATGCCCCGGTCGCCTTAAACATCAAACGCAACAGCCAGTCATGGGAAACAAGCTACAACCACAGACATAAGGCTCTTGATTTCAGCAAGAGGGACACAGCCTGAAACGGCACTTTGTTGTTGGAACGAACGAGAGCAGGAACTGAAGGGAGGGGAGGGAGTGCAGAGAGGTTACCTTTTTCCTCTGGCACACACTCCATCTTCCCATTTCTGCACAGGCTGATGGAGGAGACAGGAAGGGAGAGAAAAAGAGGTGAGTGTTTGGGAAAGAGAGTAATGTTATCAAACACAAGGTTAGTTTAAGTGCTCTACGTCTCATTTGACAATCACTTAAGCTTTTATTGCTTTCTCAAATGTATCAGACCGTGTGTGTCTGTGAGGATGGTGAGGATGGTGAGGACACTGTGTGCAGTCAGGAGAGCAGCCAAAGTGAGTTTTTACTTTCAGTGAAGGTCAAGGCCAGCTGTGACTCACCAGGGGCCAGAGGCGCTGAAGGTCACCTCCCCTGGCTGTGACACACCACCCATAGAATAACAGTGACACTGAGACCTGAGGAGAAACTCGTGTCATTATTCTAATTACGTTCACTAATGACGATGCTTTATTTTGTGTTGGTGTTTGCTCATGTGTGTGTTTCTGCCAAATGGCAATTGATGACCATTGTTAGGATGATATACGAGGTGGCGAAATCTCACAGTTGCACACAGCGCTGGCGCACATCGTCATAGTAGCTGCCGTCTGGACAGCCACACCCCTCGGCACAGTCGTCAGGGGTACACGTCTCCGTGCTAGAGAGAGCACGACAGGACCGCCCACAAGACGACACACAAGAGTGGTACAGCATGCCTCCAAGACACACCACTCCTGTGCACATACACACACACAAAGTGAGACTCGTTTTATATACTCTACCTCTAAGACAATACAATCTCTCTAACTGTTAGTATATGTTTATACTATATGTGTACTGTGTGAGCAACTTCAAAGACAAATTTCAATAAAGTTATGAACAAACACAAATACTCAATCTACACAAGTAGCACAGTTTTCATCTGTGACCATTCGCAGCCACACATTTCAAAGTATTTTAAACACAGTATAGATAAAAGCAACCTAGAAGCCAAATACTCACCACATTCAGAGACTTGTGATCGGAAATCAACGTTGACTCCGTGTTTGGAGCAGAGGTAAGCGTAGTGAGCCAGCGCTGTGCACAAACAGCTGCTCCCACAGCGACAGGCCTGGTAGCGGCACTGCTGCTGGTAAATGTTTGGACTGATGTAGCCGTGACACGGGGTAAACACACTCCCCAAAAGCACCTCACACTGGGATGCATAGTACACTAGAATATATACACACATACAAACACACAACCCCAATTAACACATCTGAAATTCTAGACTGAAGAAACTCAGATACACTGCAACTAATCTTGTACAACTCACAGTGTCACAATCATATTTAGGGTGTCATGATGTATAGTGCAGTCTTGAGAGCTGCTGGCATTTAAAAAGAACACCACCTAAATTAAGAATGTCAATGTTATTTCCATGGCCTTGGAAAGCTCAATAAATATTTGTGAGCATGAGCTACTCTCTCTCTCAAAGCCAGAAACAGAGAAGTAAGCCTCAAATTTGTGATGTCATAGGGTATAAATCAAGAGCTGCTCATAAGACAATGAATGGGAGCCTGATTTTGTGAACACACAAATGGTTGGTTTCTTTTTTATACCCAAACAAGCTTTATTCTATTGTAGTGCTCTCAGTGCTGAGACAGAAAATGTACCCATATACTCAGAACATTCCTCTGGCTGCTCTCAGTGTCATCTATAACATCTTTTTCAATTCATTGTCTATGAAGCAGCTCCCTACCCTAATACCCTATGACATCACAAATCTTTAGTTTTAGCACTTAAGATTTTGGATTCATGAGAGATTTGTTAATATTTACTAATATTTTTTGACTGTTTTAAACCATAGCAATAACATATGAATTTTGAAAATAGGCGTAGTTCCTCTTTAAATCAAGGCAAAGTAACAAGTACACCCAAAATAATAAAAACAGATAAAGCCATTATTACCATTGTGCTGGTTCATCTCACATGGGTCCATGATGGGCAGGTTGACTGGAGCAACACAAGCAGACGAAACCTTCCAAGCATTGGCATGAAGCTGAGGAGTGCCCTCTATCATTCCTGACGGAGACCTACATGCACACAAACACAGTCATGTAAAGTGACATTTTCTACATTGATCATTAAGTAAGCGCTTGCTCACAGGAAGTCATCTCGTAGATTGCCATTGAAGGTTCCACAAAGGCCCAGCGTCTGTCCATGCCACTGGCTGTCCAGCTGCAGATAGACCCGCCCTCCGCGACCATCATAATGCAGCCTCAGACCGATGCCTGCCTTCAGCTGTGTGAACACAGAGGTGAGCTTCTGCACTTCCACTGTATCTATGTAAACAGAAATGAAATTATTACAAACAAAGGTAGGTGTAATAATTATTTTAATTACAGAACAAAGAGGAATTATTTCAGTGTGGTCTGACTGCATTTGATATGTAACATAGCCCTGTGGTGTATCAAAGACCTCTGTGATTCCTACCATCAGCATAGGGCAGGACAGGTGCCGGGTTGACACCCATTATCACCTCCCCCTCTCTGGTCAAAGTGATCTGACGACTCACATCCTCATCCAACACCACTGTTACCGACTGAATACACACCTGCTGCTACACACAGACAACACAGAGGGGCCAGTTACATCTATTTAGACAGGATACTACATGTTTGGTGAGTGTGTGAATGCATGTGTGTATGCAAGTAATCATGCGCACTACCTCTGCACAGGTAGTATACTGCAGTGTGACGGTGAATCTGCTGCTGCTGCGGCTCTTTGCCAGGACGTACTGACATGCTCCCGGCTGGAGAAACATCCTACCATCAAATGTCGTCACAAACACGTCACCTACCACCGAACACTCGGCTAAGAGGGAAGTAGAGGTGAGGTCATTAATCTTAATTTGCCACTTCCCCTTCAGTAACTGCTCTGAAAGCATAAACTCACCTGTGCAGTTGTTCTCAGTACAGTTCCACACTCCTCCCATGCACACACTAACAAAGAAGATACAGTAGATCAGCAGCACATTGGCAAACATACAGTATATGCTCATGAGTGATTACAGGCCCACACTTACCAAACACTGCATCCTTGTTGAAGCACATATCCTTGCACATAAGATGTACCATGGTAAATACACGGACACTGAGAAACAGAGATACATGTTCCATTTTGCAGGATAAGACCTGTGGGAAGGAAGACTGCAAAGTTTAGAGGTCAATCAATTAAACTCAATTTAACACAAATGGGAAGATAATTAAATACCATCAGGGCAGTAGCAGCCATCCAGACAATGCAAGTTGGTTCCTAGACACTCTTTCTCAAATGTACAGGTGGGTGGACAGCAACTGATACAGTCTCTGTAGACAAAACTCTCCTCACAGCCATCATCTACATACAAACACAAACACATGCGATTCACACAAAGGTAGATTACAGAACATGAGCACAGTATAAATGTTGACCTAATATAAATGTTTGTGCAGCTGCAGTGGTAACTTACTGCAAGAAGGGAAGCTGTCTCTCCACTCTCTTACTGGATATCCAACATGTGAGCAGGCTCGAGTGTACTCAACCAAGGCACGACAAAATGTTTCCTCATCATCAGAACTGAAAGAAAAAACTTGAAATGTTATAAATATGAAATGTTTGGAGGGAAAAGCATTGATTTTATCTGAAGAGCCTCTTCAACTGAAGTCTATACTGCAGCTAGTGATGGATGTTGATTCTGTAACTGGGCTTACACTGGTAACAACATAGAGCAGAGAGGGTGAAGAAGGAGATGGATATATCAATAATCAATGTGTGTGTTTTGACTTACACACAGAGGTCAGACACACAGCTGGCCACAAAGGGATTTGGGTCAATGTTTTCATGGCAGGAGAGAAATGGGAAGAAGAGAAGTGCACTGCATTTCTCTATGGCATCCTGCACACATTCACAACAAATACAGTATGATATGAATATAATGCACATAGTATGATATAGAGAGAACTACAGCAAAACAAAAACACTGCTGACACAAGCACTGTGTAAACACAGCACACAAGGACAATTCCCTTTAACCTTAACCTTAACCAGTTTTTTTGTCTTTAAGGGATACTTCAGATCAGTGGTTCCCGACTGGTCCAGCTATGGGGTTCAGATTACTCCTTAGTCATTAGTTCAAGTTTCACAGTTTAATACATTTAGCGTCATATTTATGCTTGGTCATGTCGTTATGTTAGTTTGCTGTCTCTGTCAAGTAGCTGTCCCTCAGTCACTCACTCTACACTCTACAGCACTTCAAAGTAAAAGCTTTGTGCAGAAAATTCACTGTACTTATAATAAAGTGTTTTTTACAAACTTGACACTTTTGCGAGTCACTTGCGGTCCATTCAGAATGGATCTGCGACCCACTTTTGGACCACAACCCACCTGTTGGGAACCACTGCATCAGATTTTATTAAGTAGTGTTGTCTGAAGTATTTATCCATAGTCAGTGTATTACCTACAGTTGATGGTGGTCACACACCCCCAGTTTGGAGACAATGTACTGCTATGGACAGGGGGAGCAGCAAAACAAAATTTAGTCACCTGAAAAATGTCCACTTAAAAAATTCATATCAGTTTAAGTGTACTCTATATTTAGAATATTTTCACCACTTCACCTTGCCATCAGATAGACCTTTGTTGGATGGGAAGTGAAACAACTAACAATGGGTTAGTTTGGATTCACCAAAGTTACACAATATTACAAACTAACCGACTGAGGCAGCTGTAAAAAGCAGCAGCACGTTCCATGATCTGTGAAGTAAAATTAATGTTTGTTAAAGTCTAGTGGCTTCAAAGAGAGCATAGATTACAGCTTTAGTCCCTTGTCGCAAAGCGCTGTTTAACAGCAAGTTAAAGCAGTGAAAATACTCTAAATATAGCGCACACTTGAACTGATATTCATTTTTTCAGGTGGGCCTTTTTAAGGTGGCTAAAACACATTTTCCTGCTGCCCCTGCGCACACCAGTACATTGCTTAGCTTCCTTGACCACACTCCTGACTGCTTCCTCAAAGTGGGGGCAAGGCAACCACCATTTACTGTAGGTAATATAGTACCTCATCAAAAATCTTAATTATCTCTTTAAATTGAATCATGAAAAACTAATACTGGTTTCATTTTCTTCCAAGCAGTAAAAATACTTCTATGGTGTGCCGTGGTGACATGTATGCCAATAGTAATACTAGTAGAGAAAACATGTCTGTGGTTCTTACATCCATGTCTGACTCAGAGTTGCAGGGTCCATTGAAATCGAGGTCTACTGAGGGACAGGCTCTCTCATGAGGCAGGTCCACAGCCCAGCTGTTAGCAAACACTGCAGGCTCATCTGTCCGAATGCCTTAAACACACAGGCAACACAGAATGTATGTACACCCAGCACACAAGCCACAAGTTGATGTGACATTCAAACGTGTACACAATAATTTCTGTTTCTATACTGTCATTGAAAATTTACATTAAACGAAGGTAGATTAATATAATAAAATACAAATTAAACTGAGCATTAAGAGGAACTCTGATTTAGCTTTATAGTCAGAGCCTTTCCACTTGTTTACTCTCTTTCTCTGAGATCATCCCTCACTCGACTGGACAGCTCTCTGCTCAAACAAGCAGGGGACTGCAGTTCATATTACTGGTCATCTGAGGAAGGATTCTTGCTCCTTCCAGCCATTCAAAGCCAAACTATCAGTTCTCCCCTATCCCTCCACTCTGGTCTCTTCAGGTCCCAATGCCACTATAATTGACCAGAATCAGTGTTGAGTGTATAATAATAATAATTGAGGTGAGTGGGTGCTGAGAGAAGGGATAAGAGGATGAGGGGCCGGTCAGGCCGGTCTTACCGCGGGAAGTGGTGAGGTCATCGCCAGCAAGATGGTTGAAGTCCCCACAAAGGCCACAGGGGGCACCTTGGTGCTCCTCACTCATCTTTAGGTAGACGCCCGAGCCTCCATCCCAGGCCAAGGAGAAGCCAAACACACTCTTCACCAGCAAGTAATCGGCCAGTCGTTCAATAAACACACTGCCTACAGTCTGAGGCAGACTTAGCCTGACATTTCAGAGACAGACACGTCAAGAGAGTGGCAGAGAAAGTGAATCATTCTCATAATGTTGAGTGTGAATATGGTGGTAACTGAGTTCTTTTTCCCTTTCTGTTCTTAAATTTTGTCGCAAGATGTTTTTATTAAGGACTCTTATAATCTGTCTGTGTCTTTTTCTCTGTACAGCAGAGCAAACACACACAAACACACACACACACACACACACACACACACACACACACACACACACACACACACACACACACACACACACACACACACACCTGCGGCCTCCCTGGTGGACCTGATATCCAGAGATGTGGATCTCTTCCTCATTTGGGAAAAACAGACTGAGTGCTCTTGGGCATGAATACACACTCCCGTCACACACTCTGCTGTTGTGGACCTGAAAAGACAAGAAAAAAACGATGGCAGGGAATAAAAGAAAGGGTCACAGAGGGACAAGCATCGAAATGTATTAACAAGGATTAGCCACGGTCTGTAACCTGAGCTGTTCTAAAAAAAACAGTCATCTGTCAGGTAATGATGCTGCCACCATCTGCCACAAATGACTATTGTGATATGCCCTCCGAATTGCTGCAACAATTTAATTCACTTAGGCTATGATAATCAAACAATGTACGACAGAGTTAGAGACACTTTAGGAGCTTAATTTTGAAGTAAACTAATCAGTAATTAAAAATGTTGTTACAAAAACTGTTATGTTAAATGCTAATAGAATTATAAGGCCTGTGATATCCTGTGTTTTTGTTGTCAATAACAAATGGCATGAAAACAACAACTAACAATCTGTTAGTACGTCTCTTAAAACTTCCTGTCTTCCCTATCTTGTCAGTGGCTCTCAGCTCAAAGCCCATTCATTCCTACTGACAATGTAAACCTTTACAAACACAAATATATAATTTAAATAAAATCTAAAACATTTCCTAAAACAGCTGGGAATTTAAGTTATTAGCAGAGATTACTCAATTGGGAGGAAGTAGTACACTTGTTGGGGGCACAAAATAAACTAGAGTTGCCATATTTTTGGTACAAACATGCATGCATCATAGTGTTTTCAAATGTTTTTTTTATAAATCAGTGGAGGTCTATAGCAAAAAGGAATAAGCTTCATCAGGTTAAACAATACTTGTTTGATCTATTGTTAGTTTCTGCTTTTCATTGGATTTGTAGACAATGAAAAATAAAGAATATAACCAGACTTGTCCATTAAATGAAGTCTGGAAAAAACAGGTGTTGAATATGAGTGATGAATGCTACATAAGATAACATGATAAAAACTCAAAGAGGCCTTAATCTTACGGTCCTAAATTTCAACTGCAAGATTGTGTGATAGGTCATGAGGAATATAGTGTGTGCTAGAAAAAGACAATTTTAAACTAACCAAAGAAATTTGATAATTGTAGCTTCTTCAGGGTTGATAACTGGTGGTTGGCATGCCACCTACTGTTATATAACCCTGATCTAACTCTGGTTTGTTAAAAGATTTTGATTGGTTTGAGTAGTTAAACTGTTTTTTAGCTTCTACCCAGACTGCAAACATGGTGTTACTGTAAAAAGCTAGACTATCCTGTACCCATACATGTTAAATTCAGGCAAAATATTTCAGTGTGTTATTTCGATCTGTATGCTCTTACCCACACCGTGTACTGTGGTGCAGCTGAGTGGCAGTCCTGGGCCAGAATATAAGAGCAGGTTCCAGGGAAGTAGAAGTAGATTCCATCAAATGTTTCATAGTGGTGCTGACCCCACGACCTGCAGATCCCGTCTCTATCCTGGCCCTGGTTAGGTACTGAGAGGAAAATGGCCAATTCACTTAGACAAGGAAGGCATGATGATGAAGTAGATCAGTTTCATGTGGTTACACAAATTAATCTCAGCAGAAATTGGCACTTTGTTGAACTGCGAGGGCAAGTCATGCATCCTATCTCTTTTATCATCTTTTATTTCATTAAACTTATCAGTGGAAAATGAATACCTGACTTCTCTAAAAAGCCCTTTGTTACAGGAAATCCCCACAGCTGGTGATGCCAAGATGCTGCCTAAGAAACTCTGAGGGGGTGGGGAGGCTGGTGACAGTGAGTCACATCTACTAATCTTATCAGTGAGTAGTTTGTCATGCTGACGGGAATCCGAAATGGTACATTTTGTAATGATTCTTTACATATGTTAATTGCAAGATACCCATGATTTGATTCACACAATTTCCAAATCATATTTAATATATTTAGAACATGTATTCTGTGGCATCAGCTCCGTTATCCTGATCTTCAAAATTTGCATTACAGCTGGGAATCTTAATAATCTGTCATGGATGGAGCTTTTATGATTCTTTTTTAACTTATTGTTATGGCCCACTTTCATGCTACTATGTTTTACCTGATTGTGCTAAATACATATATTATTTATCTTCCTGGAAATAGTCTATTTCAGGATGTCATTTTAAGCCTCAATTCAGTGACAAGTCCCTCAGGAATTGTACTGTTTCAAACATGTGTGTCAACACTAAAGTAGTTCATTCAAATGAAAAATGTCTTTACAATAACTGTGACCTCAGATCTCCTGATATACTGTATAAGGGGTCTTTTCAGAATATAGAAACCAGAAACTCCATCACTCAGCCCTAACCCTATTACTTTAGTGCAAATGATTTTATATCTGCTGCTTTAGGGAGTCTGTGTTTGTGTGTGTGTGTGTGTGTGTGTGTGTGTGGGTGGATTGATTGGAGGCTGATGGATTTGTATCAACAAAGAGAGATAGAGAGAAAAAGAGAGAGAGATCTGGGGGAAATCTGATAATTAATACCGGAGTGTGTGCGCATAATTAACGTTTGTTGAATGATCGGTGAGTCTGATGCACTCACACGAACAATCTCATACACATTCCTGTATAACTGAGTGTGTAACTGTACACTGCACGTAGTTATTAAAAAGTTGTAAGCCTGCTAACCAGCTAGTCTGTTGCATACCAGGAATGGCGCTTGTCAATAACAATGAGGTTGCCATGTAGATGATACTCTGACCAATCTGATCTGAAACCAAAGGAAGACATGTAGGTGTGTGTGTATTACTCACTGATCTGGCAGCGGTCTCCCAGTGCCTGGAACTGAGAACAGTCACACACACCGCCCTCCTGACACCAGCCACCATTGAGGCAGCCGCAGTATTCTGGGGGAGAGAATAACGAACAAACTCAAGTTCACTTTCCCCAGTCTATCTGAGTTAAGAAAGTTTTAGGCATCTGTGAATGGGTCACATCAGAAGCAGCGTATTTACCTGAAGAGGCATCTCTGGCTGTGTAGTTGTGTAAAATGCTGCGTGACAGAGTACCCTCCGACAGCAGCGGTCTGTATGTCTTGTAAAACAGTGAACAGTAAACACTTAGAGTAGATCCTCAATTAATACTCAAGCATCAGTGACATAGCACTGTACCGTTTAGTGACCTGTTGCTGTAAGTTAAAAGTTGCATCAGGTTGAGTGGGAGAAAGTGTATGTGTTAGTGAGTGTGTCTCATTCTTTACAAAGACAGCTTTGTGCCGGTTAGGGTGTTGTGCGCATGTGGGTGCCCTGACCTCCTCTGGTTCTCTTAGGTGTAATGTACCAACCTCCTCCCCGAGGAGATCCCGTTTCCTCCGAAGTGCATTAGCCCTCCTGCACACACACAAACATGCACATTAGTGGGGAGAAACAGTCAGAGGGGAGACTTAAGTGCACTTTACACCACTTGAATTCGGACTCCAAACTACTCTTTACTGAACCCTCACACGCACAAGTGCACATGCACACACTATTACGCTGTCGCTGCCACACACTCTAGTGACAGAAACAGAAAGTGCAAATGAATTCATCAGTCAGCTTATAAAATTGTGTGAGAATGATCTGTGTAAAATCATATCACGACTCAGTATTACTTATATTTTGGGCAAACTGTTACTGACATAACATAATGTACTGCATTTCAATTTGTTTGATTTACCTCTGTAGTCTTCCTTCTGCCACTGAAAGTCGGCTCTGAGCTCCTGAACATAAAGTTACACATTAAAATAGATATCAGCTATTTTTCTATTATAAAATCATCTTGATAATGTAGCTACAGGTCGATCCAGAAATATATAAGAAACATTTTAATAATTTACGTCTGTGTTAGTTGTAATGATTTAGCAGTTGGGTGCCACACAATGACATGAAAGGGCAGTCAACTAAAGCAGTTTTATACAATAAATGCTTAATGATTGATGATTTATAAAAGCAAATTAACTCTGATATTCTTAAATAACTTGTAATACAAAGATATTGTGACTTGATATAAAGAATCTTTACTACCCATGGTGGACCTATATCCCTCTATGTTAAATGAAGTTTACATTCATATCTGTGCAGCAAACTTTATTTCAAGACTATGATAACATTCTGGAGAAATAAATCTGTCAGACTCACCCTCAAGTAACAGTAAGTGGGAGACTGAAAACGACATAAGAAGAAATCGTTTCACTGTCCACTTTAAGTTCATCTCAGTGTCCGAAAGGAAGTCCCGCCGAAAACGTTAACGGTGCATCTCAGAGGTCCCGGGAGGAAAGGCTTTAGGATGTTTGGTGGCACCGGGACGATGCTTAGTCGTACCTGTGAAACCTACCTGGCGGCGACAGCCCCCCTGAGCAGATGACGAGTAGCCTACACCTGTGTGGGCAGGTAAGCCTGCGCTGCTCTCTGTCACTCCAACATCCTCAGCCAGCAGGCAGGCTCGGTTACTGACTCGCCTCTGTGGTCTGTGTGTGTGTGAGAGAGCCCGCAGGTCTGTAGCTCCATCACGGAGGTTTTCACCGCTTACGGTTACGGTTAAAATTCTGGCTGACCATGTGACCTGGGTGTGACACTTTTGACGTAGACATAAGCGGAGGAAAACCACTGACCAAAACAAAAGGCAGGGAATTTCCGTTATTAGCATAATGCAGTTGTGATAAATTGGGCAGAAACGGTTTTTGGGACAAATACAGTTATACCAGAAGCTGTGTATGTGCCGTCAGACAGCAGAACAGTAAGAGAAACTCATACCTAACTGTAATAGGTAACAGCTAACGTTACAAAACAGACATTAGCCTGGCTAACGTCTGTTGGGCTAGCTACAGTAGCTAGGTCATCACGAACGTTAGCTAGCTAGGTTAGCTAGCGTTCATTTTGTTCATCTTTGGGCATTCAGTTAAGCAATTAATCTATATTAAAATGCAACTTTATAGTAAACTGACCTTACCTTACTTGTTTTTAACTTCATGCCGGCGATTTACTTATTGTAACAATGCTACAGTAAGCTAACCATGCCTGTTTAGTGCTGCTGCTATGCTGTTGAGTTGACCTTGACACTGCCAAATGATGTGCACTCCACTCCCACCCCGTAATGTTTTATTGGGTTGAACTTATGTTAAAGTTGTTGGTGAAATGGGTTATTGAATATGAAAGAAGTTATTTATTAATTAATTTTTTTTTTTATTAATTATTTTAAAAAAATTAATTAAATAAAATGACGCTCAGTACCTCAACAGATATGATTTGCTGTGCTTTGTTAAAGTTGTATTTATCATTATGTAAATAATAATAAATAAATAAACAAAATCCACTATTTATTGAATAGAGCAATCCACTTCTTGTTAGTTCAATGCTCTATTTATTAAGTGCAATTCACTATTTATATTACACGTGCAACAGCCTGATACAGTCTATTTTTTTTAACACTACTTATGAATGATGATGATGATGATGATCACAATTCTGTTGTCTGTTTTTTACTTGCCTGTTTTAATAACTAGTTGGCACCTGGTCAGATGTAGCACTGTTAATCTCGTGTGTACTCTGTACTTTCTACAAGGACAATAAAGGCTTTCTCTTTATGTTTCTATTCACTGTGCTTTGCTTAAATCGTATTTAACTATAAATATATTGCACATTTGGAAGCAGGATATCCAGATAGCTGATTGTTGTATAAGCATATGCATGTTCTGACAAAATAAAAGCAACAACAGTCCAATGCCATATACTGTAAAATCTCAATTAAAAGCCCAGGCTATTGTTTGCTTAAATCATTGAAGTCAACAGGCCTATATTTGGAGCAGGCATCTATATGTGACAGGCCTGTAATTTCTTTCACACAAAACTGTTGCTCAGCAAAGATGGAAAATACAATCAAGTTGTTAATTTAAACTAGTATGTATAGTATTCATATAAAAATTAGGCTTTGAATAACATATTAATTATAACAGACAGGGCAGAGTTACTCGCTTTACAGCACCTGGCAACATCACTTTATCCTGTTAGATCCATAGACATATAAATTATTATTACATTATATGTCTATGGTTAGAACAATACTCATAACTTGTATTAATTTTTATGGACAACCCTTTTGATTCTTTTGATCTGAAGGCTCTAATGGACTAAAGTAATATAAATAACCTACGAGGTAACTGACAAATGGACACATAATTTGACTTTATGACAGCTTCAGAGGTAGAGAGTGACCACCCTTTTTCCTCTCTCTTGTTTGCAGTGCTGGTAAATGTGAGTGATTTATTCTTTGGTGCTTATCGTTTCAGTGAAATGAACTCAACAATTGGGCATTTAATTGGGACTAGGCTTTTAATTAAAGTTTTACGGTATTCCAATAACTGCAAGGCTTGTAATGCTTCTTGACTCTGTGTTACACAGACGAATCAACTCTCTCAAAATTATAACAAGGCATTCCTTTTATTTTGTCCATTCTGCAATATGGTGTCTTTACTCATATGGTGTACACCATATGGATAAGGACACATTCTGAACTTAATGTTTTTTCTTTTAGATTTTGTTGCCATCTACACTTCAAACTGCCAGGCTCTGCATCTCTTTTCCTTGTAAAAGAAGGAGAAGAAAATGTTCTACCATCTACCAATGAATTAGAAAGGATGGGTGATGCTTTACTTCTCATTTACCATGTAACATTAAATTATCTTAGAAATGAAGTAGCAGATTGTAAAAAAAAAAAAAAAAAAAGTAAATAACAATTTCTTTATTCTTAGGAAAGTCCAAGACAGAGAGAAAATATTTGATCATATCCTTGTTGTGACTGTAGCCTGTTCTGCCACTTTGGCTGCAGAGAAACCTGTCTATAAACGATGATGCCAAGACACTTCTTGGCGTTTCTCTTAGTCTAGGCTGTACTCCAACACCATAACCAGTGTACTTTCCTTGTCATCATTTCATATCATATCATTTTTGTTGTAAGTTGTTGCAAGAAATTACAATCAAAGGAAACTGATAACAACCACTCATTTAACTAGGAAAATGCAACAGTGAATGTTATGAATTTAGAAACATAATAGCAGGTCATATGAGGGTCTCATTTCATTAGCCTTTGGATTGTCTCCCTCTGCAGGTTAATCATGTTTATATCAGGTTTAGCGTGCATGTTTTTGAACAGCACAGAAGAGAAGAACACACACAAAGGTTTTAAAAATCTGGTTTAATTTAACAGCGCTGTACATAGTGATGCATCTTTGTTTAAAATTCTTTGTAGCAGTTTTAGTAGAAGCAGGATGAGGGAAATACAGGAGGAGGAACGTTTAAAAGTCCATAGGAGTGACTTGAATAGTGCCAGGAGAGCAACAAGGAGGTTATTTTTGGGTAGTTTTACTTCGTTCAGGGTTTTAAGGAGAATTAAGGGAGAGGTAAGAATATAAATTGGACGTAGTTGAGGTAAATGCTGCAAGGACACATAGCCCACTGAGGTCACAGTTTCATTTCTTCGAAATTAGGGCGTTGATTTCATCCTCTGGTTTGAGGCTATGCCACTGAGCAATTGGCCTGCGGGGGTTTGCCAGCATGTCTTCCCAATGGCGTTGCTCAGTCCCAGTGCTGTTACCGCCCAGCAGCACCTTCCCGATGGCATCATTCTTCCCAATCTTATCATAGTCCAGCACAGTCACTGCTACCTGCACCTTCTGTAAACGAAGATACACACACACACACACACACACACACACACACACACACACACAAAGGAAATTAATTAATTTCTGATGAATTGTATATGAGTGAGTATGTGTGTGTGTACAGATGTACGTGCCTCTATCTGTTCGCATGGCACTTCAAAGCTGAAAGACTCATTGTAGTAAGGGTTTAAAGTGTTCTTCTTTATCGTTGTTTTCTTTTTCTTGAGTCTTTTCCCATTCTGCATTAAGTGGATCTTCACGTAAGGGTCTGACAGAGAGAACAGAGAGGTTTTATGTCAGAGCAACAGCCTGGCACTGATGCAGTAACTCCATCAGTGAAACACAACATCTATTGTAGTAGCTCCTGACAGTTTCCCCGAAATAGAAACTGCCTGAAAGTCGACACACCACTTAAAAAAGAAGTTGTAAGGGCTTAATGCTTAACCAGACTTAACAAATGTAGGCTATTGAGGGTGCACCCAGTCATATTACAAAAAAACAGTACAAAGACATGTTTATATTTTTATTATTTGAATGATTAAGAAGTGTTTTTATTGTGGCACTGAAGTGGTCCATACTGAAAAACTCTTAACCTTCTAAACTGACATGGAGTTCAACTTTAATCTAGTGCCTGAATCCAGTTTTCTGCTGTTTGACTCACCTGATAAGCCACCCACATCCATTTTCTTCAGGTTTTTGGCCTCCAAAATCACCACTGTCAGCTTCCCTGCAGTAGGCACATACCTCAAGGACAAACAGATGTCTCCGAGCCGCTCACTCTAATACAGAGGGAAGAAAGTGAGTATGTGGTTGAAGAAATGTCAAAAAAACTTAAGTATGGCTTCACAATTACATAAAAATATTGGCTTTGAAATAGTAACATCTCAATAGGCTGCAGTCTTCTTCAGAAACAGAGGTGATTATTCTGTGCAGTACTGCTGGCTTTGAAATTAAGTGTAAGTATCAAAAGGAGAGATTATGTGGTTTTATTTAGGGACAGTATGTTGTTTATTAGAGGAGAGGAATGGCTGGGAGCTAACCAGAACTACAAATACTTTTCCTTGAGCCTCCCTGACTGACTTGGGAAAATAACATGGCCCTCCCTTTGCCACAAATTACCATATTTTTTATATTCACACCAAAATGTGAAAACACACACCAAACAGCTAATTTCTGAAGCAAAATGCAAATCCTGCAGCACCTGGCATTGGTCCTACCACACCAAACCAACATTTAAAAGGCCTACACATCTCACGTGAATTTGAATATCTGGTGTAACTTTGACAATATGTAAAGAAAACATGTCTTTCAAACCTGATAATGTTGTTTGGGGTTCTGATGGTGTTTCAATTAACACAAATTACAATCATTTAAAGCTGTATGTCTCTAGCCGTAAGCCAAAATAAAAAAAAAGGTAAGTCCCTCCTCAGTGCTTAAAAAAATATTTTACATACCTACCCCGTTTTGCACCACCTCTCCCCCCTCATAAGTAATGAACAGTCCCTCAAGCCAAAGAAACATCAAGCATCAGTAATCATTTCCCTTAAACATATCATTAAATAAAAGGAAATCTATCAGTTCTATTAAAACTGTGTCAATTATGGAACATCCAAAGGCAAGACTTTTATGCTATTTGACTTTGTGAGTCCCTTTTTCCAAGTTCACCTCCTCTCCCTATCTCACAGTGTGCTCCCACCTCCTCCTTCTCTGCCTTCTGCAGATCCCTCCACTCCTGCAGAGACTGGCTGAAGTCCACACCACTCATCAGTATCTTCACAGCTCCAATGGCATCGTGTTTGGAGAAACGGTCAAAGTCGTACACAGTCATCACCAGTGTCTTTCCACCCAGCTCAGTGTACGGTACCTACAGAACACACGTCGAAGACACCACTTTAAAACATATCACGCACTGTGTGCTGAAAGCGAATCCAGTCAGGATAAATAATTCGTTTTTTATTGATCTTGTAATTTCAATTTACCTTAAACGTGAAAGTCTCGTTGAAGTTTGGTTCAAGGGTCTTCCTATGAACTTTGGTTTCAAACTTTTTCTTTTTGTCCGGGAGCAGATAGAGTTTAACATAAGGGTCCGAACTACCGCCCACGTCCATGGCAGGAAGTTCAGCAGCCTGCAAGATGCCGACCACCAGCTAGAATGTGGTAGCAAAGCAAAGTAATAAGAAGAGATGAGAATCTAATTGGCAAAGAGAGGAGAAGTATTAAAATGGTGACATTTGAGAGTTGGCAGATGGTGGGCAAAAACTTGTCATGGTGAATAACAGCATCTCACCGTATTATCTGTGAAGTTGTAGTCTAATGTGAAATGTAGTCTCCCCAACTTCTCCTCCTCCTTAGGCTCATTATCTGACAGATCTGTTTCTTTGGTACCTTCATCTTTTAGTGGCTGCCCACACACAGACACACACACACACACACACACACACACAAATTACATGCAGGTAAAAAATATAGCTTTACAAGTAATCAATGAAGACCTTCTGTCTCACTGTTTATAGAGTATCTATATGTGCTGTGTTTCTGTGGTGTATCACATAAGATTACAAAGCCAGAGGAAATTAAACAACGATAATGTAACCATCTAAAGTTTATTTATTGTTTAAAGGGGACAGGCAATTTTTACACCATCAGTGTGTTTAAATGTGACCTGCATCCTTGACGTCAATGCAACTCTCCAAAACAACTCATCTCAGACCTCAACCTTTACTGCAATATGAGCAATGTGCAAAACATCCATTAGTCTTAACACACACTGACAGTTTTACTAATCCTGGCTGACCCGGATGTCAGGACTGTGATACATTGCAAGGACAATACATCTGCAGGGGGAGACTGTGTGTGTGTGTGTGTGTGTGTGTGTGTGTGTGTGTGTGTGTGTGTGTGTGTGTGTGTAGCCTACCTCTTTGTAACCTCCATCCATTTCAGTGTCAAAGCCTCCGTTACTCTTCTCTTTTCCCTTTTTCTTGTCCTTTTCTTTGTCCTTGTCCTTCTTTTTCAAGCACTTCTTCCACACGCACACAGCACACGACAGCACCATGCACAAACCCACGATGTAAAGGGCAGCAACAGCCCATGATGGCACTGCAGATGCATATAAAACACACACACACACACATACGCACACGGATGATACATAATTGATATACATACTTTTTCAGTCAGCAGTGTTCAGAATGTTGCCCTTAAATTTCCCCACAAGATAAAGTTATTTTTCTCATCCAGTCTGAAAACACAAACAGTGTAACTGAAGATACACAAAGTGAAGAAAATATCGCAAACACTGGAAAATGCATCCAGTCCAATACACTTGTAATAAATGATGTTATCATTTATCCATACCCTATGTATTCTGCTTGTTCCAAATCATAATTGAAGCGATATGGCTATGATATCAAGTGACATATTCAAATATAAGATGACACCTTTCATGACTTGCAGTTTTGATTCTCCATTATACATGCGCATAGCATTACAGGCAGTATGCATATACAGTTGGCACATCTGAACTAATACAAAGGAATAACTTCCACACAAGAGAAACAGATACTGCACCTCTACCGGGGAGATAAAGGTCCAATTTCATTTTTAAAAGTAACGTCATTTATCTGTCCCATTTGAGCAAATCCTGGTCTTTTCTGACCCTTCCCTCATTCAGTCATACATCCCTGAAAACAAAGACACTCCCTGCACCTTTTCGTCCCGGAGGATAATTTGCCATCCAATTATTTTAGCTGTCTGAGTCCAGTCCTCCAATGATAAGGAACACAGATAACGATCTTATTTATATTCTTTAAACAAGACAGAGCTACAGCACTTTTACTCTCTCAAATTGCCGCGTATGAAATAACACTTAAATGCCTGGCATGCTTTAACAAAAGCTTCCAGGGTTATACCTGGCTCTGGTGCTTGGATATTTGACCCAATTATCTTTTAGAAATGCTGTGTTTAATGGCTACTAGGGATAATAAACTTGCTATGCCCAAGGGCCAGTTTTGCAAGATCACAGGAGGCCAGGGGCCAGTTAATAAACAAACATTAATAATTAATAGCCAATTAGCCCAGTCCTCTGTAAGGGGATCCTCCCCTGGCTCTTCTTTTATTTGATACAAAGGCTCTGTTTTGATGCTTTTTTTCTTTTAATGCACTCTGGTATGTACATTCAAAGTACAAAAGGAAATTCCCAGTGTGAATCAATTTATTTAATTGTGAATTCGAACAGTGGCTCCCAACTGGTCCAGATTTCTCCTTAGTCATTAGTTGAAGCTCCACACAGTTTAATATATTCAGTGTCATACTTGTGTTTGGCTGTGTTGTCGAGCTAGTTTGCTGTCGCTGTCAAGTAGCTTTCCATTAGTCACTCACGCTACAGAAGGAAACAGCACTTCAGAATTAAAGGTCTGTGCCAGAAATTCATTGTACTTAAAAATTAAGTCTGTTTTTTTACAAAGTTGACATGTTCGTGAGTGACTTGCAGTCCAGTCAGAATGGACCCCACCTTTTGGGAACCACTGACCTAGAAAATGGTCAGCCAGCCACCCGGCACGCTACTGAGCTGTAAGTTGAGTGTCACCGGGCTACAACATGTCACTACATAGGCATGATTGTATACACTTATATTATGGGAGCAAAAGAACACTTCACACATCTATTTCAAAACTGATGCGTAGGAGAGTGACAAGTAGGACACAATTTGCAGACAACCTTCCGCACACTGTCTAACATGTTAAAGAAATACATTTATTGCAGATTTCTGTAACTAGGCTGTCATCATTCAGTGATTCGGTAACTAGACTGTTAGACTGGCGGCACAGTGGTGCAGTTGTTAGCATTGTTTCTAAGACGGTTACTGGTTCGAACTCAGGGTGGGGGAGCCCCTCTGTGTGGAGTTTGGATGTTCTCCTCTTGTCAGTGTGGGTTTTCTCCAGGTACTCAAGCTTCCCCCCACAGTCCAAAGACGTGCAGGTTAGGTTAATTGCCTGTAGGTGTGAATGTGAGTGTGAATGGTTGTCTGTCTCTATGTGTTAATCCTGCGATAGTCTGGCGACCTGTCCAGGGTGTCCCCACCTCCCCTGTGACCCCCAACAGGATAAGCGGCTACGGAAATGAGTGAATGAGGTTGTCTGCAAATTGTGCCATACATGTATGTTATACCAGACCATGGGGACCACTGTCTACAGGGATGGATAATGACTTAGGTGTCTCTCTTACTGTGGATGCTGCGCAGTTCACTCATGAACTTGTTGATATTGTGGCCTCCAGGTTGTTTTTGGCCCGGGGTGGTTGTTGCATTTGGCAAGTGGGTTGGGGTAGCAGGGGTGCCGGGGGCAGCTGGGGCAGCTCGACGGTTCCCAGTCATTATTTAAAGGAAGACAGCAGATCCAGAATTACACTGGCAGAGAAACAGAGATACAGAGAAATATTGGTTCAGCCCTAAAATGACAACTTGTGCAATATATGGATCAATGCACTTCAACAAAACAGAAAAATAGGCACATAAATGTCCTCCGAATGTGCAAAAATCTAATTTGAGGAACCATCCAAACAGATCACATAAACACACATACACACCAGCGCATTATTGATCAGATGTATTTGTTGCAATAATCTGCTTCTAGACACTGTATGACCATTAGTGTCAAATATCTTCTCCTGTTTCTGCTGGCCTGGCACTAACACTTGAACACAGGATATGCAAGCAGCCGTCTCTGCCAAACCTGCTGACATGCAGGGGAGAGGGACGGAGGAGAGGAAGGGGACAGGTGAAGTTGAGGCATCAAGCATGGACCGCTGCTGTTCCACAGTGAGCTGCCTGGGGTAAGAATCACGGGCCAAGGTCACGCTCGGTATATGAGCGAAAGGTCCCGCTGCCAAGACTGGACTCCCAAGTGCAAAAATGTTTTGATATGTTATTGTCTATTCTGCAGACATCACAGGTATTAAATATCTGGGGTTGAGTCAGCAGATGTGATCTCACACCCAAGCGGACACTGATCTTGGTTTATGTCTGCTTTTTCTGAAACGACAGGAGCTCAAACAGAAGCTGCCGGTGATGCACTGACAGCTGCGGGAGCAAACAGAAGAATTCAAGGTACATGTAAAGGAAGCCGTAATGATGCCGTTGGCGGCTTTCTCTCATGTCTGCTGCAGAGGTGATAATGAATGACTCAGTATCTGCACCATATGGTCCCCCAACTTCAGTCATTAATGCAACTGAAACTCTTTCTACACCAGATCTAACAAGGTTGCAGCTTCATTACAGTATATTAAATATAATGTCATGAAAGATGAAAGCTTTTTATCGAAAACATTAAAAGTTTAAACAGCCTTTTTTTGGCTTGACATTTGACATTTCCTCAACCTTGAGAAGATCTTTCAGAAGAAGCAAAAGAAAATCACTGAAAGTTACAAACTAATCAATTACCCACGATGATTCTGTACCCCAGCCTGTATTCGATAATGACCTGCACAGACCTTATTAAAATTTCTCTGCGTTCATGGTTCATACACAGTTACTTTTCCCTCGGCAGTGTCGAGAGAACTAAATCAAAGTACTTTTGATAGATGAAACAAAGAGGGAAAAAAATCCCAGAGACATACCTGTATTCGGTCGTCCCAGCAGCAACGTCCAGACTCACAGGTACTCCTTTTCCTTACAGAGAGGTGGAGGAGGAGGAGGATAAAGGCTGACAGGACTAGAGAGGGCAGGAGAGGCGGAGGAAAACAGTGAGGTAGGAAAGAGTTGTTGTATCACCAGTTGTTAGACATCAAGAAGAAGAGTGTGAAAGCTGGAGTGAGGGAGGGTAGGACAAGATAGGGTTGGGTTTGGGATAGGTGGATTCGCAGCTCGGTCATCTTGTGTTGCTCCCCTCTGTGTGTGTGTGTGTGTTATGTGTTGGGGTGAATGTGTTCTTTTCTGTCCATTCAGGTCTCACGGGAGCTTGGGTGCTTATTTCTGACGCCCCACCTCTTGTGACCTCTGTCCCATCCCTACAGGTCACCCTCACCGGGCCACTGATGCATATTCATTAGTGTAGTGACACGGCTTTTTAAAGGCTCGTTAGCATAGTGAGAGTTCAGCACTAGAGGACATTTACATTCAGAGTGGACAGCTCCGTATGTGTGTGTGCATCTGTACATCTGGCAGGAGCTGCAGAACTGTCTCATATTGTCTATGTATAGATGATGTTGCCTGATTTAGAAACTTAGGATGTGGTTTCTGCAGCAACACGGAGATCAAGTTCCGGCCCCGCCCCGTTCACCTTGAGGTACTAGAGATGCACAGAGATACTGTACAGAAGGAGGGATGAAACAGAGGGGAAAGAGAGGGGGTAGGGGGATGGGCAGGGGAGAGGGAGCTCGACATAACCTCTGTCTGGGACATGTAGAGATATACACTATGGAATTATTTTGCTTATGACAAACATTTTAGTTTAAGTGTGGTTTTACATTATTTTTCTGACACTCTGGAGGCCAATGTTTGAATCTTGAGCTGACATGAACAAAATATCTCTTTTTGTCCACAGCACATTTATGTGTGTAGAAAATTAAGTTTCGCTTATTTATTGAGGGAGACTAATTAATACAAAGATCTCTTTTACACGGGAGAACAAATTACATATAAACAGCATCACACAAGACAGTTCCGTCAAAACAAGGACTCATAATATACACAATCAATTAGTCAGTCAAACTTGTTTTGCACTTTTCATACAAACAGAATGCAACACAATGTGCTTCACACAATGACAGTAATAGTAAATGAATATATAAGTTAAAACAAATAAATAAGTAAAAAAAATAGAAGAATATGCCAGCTAAAAAAATTATTAATAAAAATAAAGTGAGTTTTTTTTTGACTTGATGCATCTGCGAGTCACTTGCGGTCCATTCAGAATGGGCCCACGACCCACCAGTTGGGAACCACTGCTGTGAACAACCAGAAAAAAAGGTGGGTATACCCATTATACCTGCATATACCCTCCATTACACCCCTGTGCTTAGTGACCACAGGGTGTAAATTTGGACCTAAAGCCTTTTTTTAAGATTATTTTTAAGGGCTTTTGCCTTTATTACAGGACAGCTGGAGAGAGACAGGAAAGTGGGAGAGAGAATGGGGATGACACAGGTTGGAATAGAACCCGAGCTGCTGCAAAAGACTCAGTCTTCAGGTGGGGCGCACCTATTGAGCTGGAGGTCGCCTCACCTAAAGCCTTTTTATAGCTGTTTTGGCATGTCCTTGTAGGAAGGGCACTGGTGTTACTCATTACATTAACAATGGCTTCGATCTATCCAAGTTACACAGGAAGACATGACTTTGTGACAGTTTGCCAGCATGCTTAATAGATCACTAACCCTAAAACCAAAGCTAGAGTTAAAGGGAATTCAGGCAACATTAATTTATTCTTCACTTTATCTGTGCTTTTAATGTGACCTGTCAAAAGGCCTATGGTGCTGCAAATTTGCATATGGATTTTTCTGCACTATTATCTGCCCTGTAAAGGCAGGGAGGTAGACATTTTTCACGGCAGACATGTTGACATGTCATAGTAGGAAAAGCACAGGTGTATTTAATAACATTAATGATAGCTGCATTCCAGTCAGGGCAGACCCTGGTATTTTGCATGCTGGCTCAGTGGAATAGCTAACTGGCAAAAGAGCCATCATCAATGTTATCAGTTTCTTTTCAGTGGCTTTTCCTGCGATGATAAGTCTCTGGGTGTTTCTCAAAGTCTCAAAGGATCCTTAAATGGCAGAATTTCAAGGATGCTACGTAATCAAATCCCGCCGAAGGACTGTTCCAATGTCAAGGATCCTCCAATTCTACCGAGGACAGAGTCCTTCATTCAGAGAATTTTCAAGGATGCATGCATGTATCCTCAGCAGGTATAAAGTGCCCACAATTCTTTGTGTTGCTTGAAGTGAAGGTGGGGCCTCTTCAATGAGAGCTCAGCAGGATTTAGATAAATATGTCATGTATTTGAGGCAATATCTCCAGGAGCTTTTATCATACAAGCATAAAAAACAAATAGAAACCTCATAATTTACACGTTCCAATGTGTCCACTGCCAAATAATGACATCTTTAAAGTTTTAAAAGTTTTTAAATTGATCATTTACAGCAGTGATAGAGTGCTTAGTGCCACAAAAGTTTCATTTAGCCTACCTCTTTGTTTTTTTAAAGTATAATCCAAAATATATTTACCTAAAAATCACGTGGCTTTGAAAATATTGCTCACATTTATTCAAAGTGTACACATTAGACATTAGAGAGTGATTAAATTATCACTGTACCCTGAAACCCCCTCAGCCCACTTAAGGTTAATAACGCACACCTACTTATCAGCCTGCTCCAATGTGTGTTCACTGACTGCTAGGAGGGACTCTTGCCTTGCCTCTGTAGGATCTTTCCTTGGAAGGACTCGTCCTACCAAGGAAAGATTGTTGACTTTGAGAAACACCAAACATGTCTGTTGTAAAAAAAAAATCCATTATGAGAGACACACAAAACTCCTATATGCAATAAGCATACACATCATAATAATCATGAATACTTTTGCATCATAAAGTGTAAATGCACGTCTACCAGTGTGCATGGTCGTTGACATAGAAAACTGATACTGTCACACGCTAGGTGGCGGTAGTCGTCTGTGGTCTAAATTACATCTGTGCAACAAACCACAGAAGAAGCCTCGTCTCTAGGATACAGAGGAAGCGTCCCTGATGGACTGATGGTGAGTCTTCTCGCATTTACAGTATTGCTTCTTGGAAAGGAATAGTTTCTTTTTAGGGCAACTAGAGAGTTGTGCTTTTAAGTAATTTCTAGGGTTTGTAGTAAAAGAAGCTCAGCCGGAAATAACTTCACCGCGTTGCTTTAGCTACCTAGCTAGCTAGCAGATGCTAACGTTATCTACGTAACGTTAACTTAGGAGTTCGCTAGATGTGTCAACACTTACGTTGATTGAATTTGGTGTCTGTGAACAGTGACAAACACGGGGTACTGTTATGAAAAACGTGACATTCAGTAGCACTGTAATATGCAGGGAGCTCTCTTGATATAGAGCTGTATTCATGGCTGACAGCCTTATAGTACTGTATTTACAGTGCACTATGTGAATGTATTTGGAGCTTGTGCAGTCTTACATACAGCTGGTCACAGGTAATCCACCGGTTAACAAAGAGCCACAGGCAGACAGACAAATGTAAGGTATATTTATAGATTGTACCAAAGCAGCTTGTAGATCTCAAGCTAATAAAGTCTAACACAACATCTTTCTATCAGTAGATACTTGAAAGCTTCACATTGCACACTTACATTCAACCATCATATTGCATTCATGCATGCAATATATCATATGGTGTACATAAAGTTTATCAGCTGCATACACAGTAGATACAACAATGAATGTATATACACTGAGTATTATATGAGGGTATGATAAAAATTAAGAAATCACTGTTAAGGTTCAGCACAGTGGATGTACATTATACTTTGAACAGATACTAGTAGAAGTAGTTATTAATAGTCGATTATTTATCATGAATAATGCATACACACACTGCCAACTGCAATTAAAGTCAGGCTGTCTCAGCACAGCAGTAATTCATTAATAATTGAAACAGACATGTGATGGAAGCAAAAAATTGACATCTGTTGACTCTGCTACATGAATGATGTGGTTTATCACACCAATGTAAATCATAAGAAAAGTTGTTTTTTTTTTAAATCCCGGATCCGTTGCCTGTTTATAATATTTCTGGTTTTTTTTTTTTTTGTTTGTTTGTTTTTGGTTTGTTTTTTTGCAATTTATAGTTGAAACCCTTGCCTATCTTCTTTTAAACCTCAGCCTGTGTGTCTCTCACGGTGTAGGGATGCTGCCGATGGAGCATCTTCACCTGGAACATGTTCTGCAGACTGTGTGTGTGTTGGAGTCAGTCATCCTCCGCAGTTTTGGCCCTGAAGGAGGACAGGTGCTGTTCACCCGAGACACGGGACAGGCAATGTTGAGCCGCAGCGGGACGCGCATTCTCACTGCGCTACGACTGGAGCATCCACTGGCCAGGTAACACGCACTACTCTTTCACTTTGTCTTTGTCAAGTCACATTTTTGCTTTTAATGTATTTGTGTGTTTTTTCATTTTAGGATGGTGGTGGAGTGTGTCTTGAAACACAGCACTGTAACAGGCGATGGATCTAAGACCTTTATCCTACTGCTGGCGTCATTACTACGGATGATTCATACAACAGCCTGCAAGGAGCCTAATGTGTCTCGCACCTATAACACCAGGGAAGCAGCAGAGGCTGCCACCGCCAGGCACTTGGCTGATGAAATATTGGCGTTTGCATTGGAGAAGCTGGATGATCTCATTGTCATGGGAGTGGTCCCGCATGGCTGCTGTCTTTCGTGGGAGGACTTCACTGCACAAACACAATCACCAGCTCACACAAACTCTCACAGTGTTCAAAAGCTGCTGGCGTCATTCTTTCATTCACGTTTGGGTCACGCCCACTGTGACTTTATTAGTGACCTCACCTGTGAACTGCTCGCTAACTGGAAGTTTAAAAATGACCTACCTTCCTCATCCCTTCAGTTTGTAAATGACAACTTCCCTGCATTGCATACACCTGTATCAGGCTTCCCTATCAGTTGTTCACGTTTGATTGAGGGGCAGGTCATTCACAGGGACTTTGCTACACCCTGCCCTCAAACTGACCACCATCCAATAAAAGCTGTAGTTTTCACTGGGTACCTGCAACCAAAATTGCTCAGTGCAGGGGAAGTGCTGGAGCTGGGATGCAGAGAGCACGGGGTGGAGGAGAATTCAAGGAAGGAGAGAAATATTGTTCAGTTTAGTGCCTGGGCAGAAAGGTCACTAGAGTGTGTCATTGCAAAGCTGCAGAGTCTGGGTGTCTCTGTGCTCCTGTCTGCAGTGAAACAGTCGGCTGCTGTCCTGGCTTTAGCTGCACAGGCAGAGATGTGCATTGTAGAATGTGTCAGTGAAGATGAGCTGTCTCTCTTTGCCCAGCTAAGTGGGGCCACACCTGTCTCAGACTGCTTGATGATTGAACCAGAGCACGTTGCTTCACTGACCTTTTGCAGACCAATACTGCTGGGAGCCCATAGGTATGAAATCATGTCTGACTTTTTATCTCATATAACACATATTCATAGGAAGAGTTATGAATAATGGATTACATATATATGCATGAGGCTATGATTGATAATATTTTCTTCATCTGGTATGAATTATGGAAGTCAAAATTGAACTTTTTTTTTTTCTCTTTCACAGGTATGTCCATGTTGCTTTCCATGACTCAGAGGTCATGGTCACACCCTGTAGTCTGGTCATTTGTGGTGCAGGGGAGGGGCAAACTGACCAGTATGCATGTGCGTTTCAAGATGCCATCCGCATGCTACTTTCAACTTGGGAGCCGATGGGTATGACTGCAACTACAGCATCAAAGAGGACCTTGCGGACAGACAAAATCTCATCTTTACATACAGACAATCAGATCCCTAAAGCACCCCTCTTCCAGCAGTGTGCATTGGAGCCAGGCTGTGTTATACCTGCTGGTGGGACATTTGAGTTTCTCTTAAATCATGTCCTTCTACAACATGGTCGCAGCTGTTCAGTTTCTGATGATACAAATATGGATATCCCTGCTGTTTCCCAGCTCTTGGCAAATGCTCTACTGAGCATTCCCCGTCAGATTTATTCCCACAGTCCGAGACATTTCCTGCAAACTCAAACGAGGCTCTTGAGTTTTTTTCAGAATCATTCCCACCCTTATGGCCGTGTATACAAACAAGAACACAACACAATCCTCATACACGGTCAGGGTAAAAGGGAATTTCCTCTAGAGGAGGGCAAACTAAGCATACATTGTTGTAGTGAAGCTGACATGCCATCAAAAGTTTTTATGTCGGACCTGGGCCTTGAATCTGTCTCCTGTAAATACAAGCTGCTTCTGGCCGTGCTGCAGTGTGCCTCAAGTCTTCTTCACGTGGACACTGTGCTGCACACGCATGCTGCCTTACACACTCAGTCACGCAGGCTTGCAAACATTTCCTGGGAGGGCACAGAGGACGAGGCTGAAGATTGAGATTGTATTGTGTCTCAAGATGAAAGCCATAAACACAGTTTCTCTCTGTAATTACTCAGGTATCATTCAAAAGGTGGAGGAAATATTTTGCACTTTCGTGTAGATTGCTACATTAATTTTTGTATGGCCGTAGTATTTTTTTTTTTTAAATGTATTTGCCTCACTACAAAATGTTTGTGATGCCTATTTGTAATGCAGGTTTATACTTCCACTGAGATAATAAATTACATTGATGGCAGTACTATTGTGTGGTGCTGTTTATAGGCCAATAAAATGTAATGGTGGTTCTGTACCAACCTGTCCTGAATCAAGGCTAGGTTTGGCAATAACATTAAAAAAAAAAAAAAAAAAACCATCAAACAACTCAGCGTTACTCTTTGCAGAGGAAAGAATGTGCAGTCGTTATCAAATAATTTAGTCTTTATCTACCGTGTTAATGTGAAGTAGTGTGAGTGAGTAAATGTTGATGTTGGCCTCTTTCCTCTTCACTTCTCATCATGGTTCCTATTTTTCAACATTTCTCTTCCTTATCTCAGTTTTCCTGCCCTCTTCCTTTGGCCAGAACACATTCTGTTACATAAAAGGCATACACACAGAACAACATGGAGAGGTCATCGCACATGTATACACACTCCTTTTTATAATCAGCGTTATCTCCATAGTGGGGGTGGGGTGTCTGAGAGGGAAACACCCGGCTGTCAACAACCAAATCAAAGTGTACTTCCTTATGCTATAATCAGAGGAACACTAACTCTACTCTCACCTCTTTTTTGATGAAATGGTGACTCATTACAAATAACTAGACCCCACCACCATACATAATTGTGCACCGTTTACTGTAATCAGTGTGCGTCTAGTTTTGAACACAAATTTTCCATAAATTAATTGTCATGGCATGACTCACAAACAAAGACAGGTCTTGGCTTTGTTTGGGCTTTGGATCAAACTCTACATGAGTCACACTTGATGAGCGCAAATATCAAAAGAGGGGAGAGCTGGGGCGAGAATCCAGAATGTTTTTTTCCACCGTGCACATGGAACAGAACTTGGATGTTGTTTTCAGTCTTATCAAGGCACCTACGCCCTTCTAACCCTTACATGCCCCCTGTATCCTACGCAGCTAATTCTAACACACGGAGCAGTCAGTTTGATAGTGCCTCAATTTAATAGTAAAGATTTCGCTATTTAGTTAATGAACTTTACCCAGTGACCTTTTGAGAATAGGCTTAATGAAAAATTACAGCTCATTTGACTCTCACTGTGTATCAGGGCTGCACAATTAATCAAAATGGTACTGAAATCGCAGGATGACTAAGAGCAATATCCAAATCGCAGGAGCTGTAATTTTGTGATAAAAATAAAATGTGTCAAAACATACCATAATAAATGAAGCACTGTGGTGCTACAGAGTTTCCTCAGCCTACAAATCATAGTCCAGACATAAGGAAACATGCTTTTTTGCCACAGACCCCAGCAAATCCCATCATTAAACATTTTTCAAATGCAAAAATTACTTTTTTTTGCATATTGTGCAACCCTACTGTGTATATGTGAATGATTGCATGCCTTAATATAGTACCAGCAAAGTCAACTCTGTCAGTATATTTTGGTTTATTTGCCTCTCATTAATTTTCGTCTCTGTGAAACAGTGCATATGGTATAAATCAACCCAATCTCTGTAAAATGAAAAGAACATTATAAAATACATAATCAAACCACATGTACCATACAACCACCTAAGTGTATAAATCTTTTACAAATAAAAAAAGAAGACATTTACAAAAAGTGACAAAAAATTAAAGGCTTTTTTTTTTTTAGAAAGGTCAAGTTAGGAGGTGTAGAAAGAAAGAACAGGAACAAATGAAATGTCACAATGAAGAAACCAAAATGCTACTCTTAATACCAAGCTGGAAGAAACCACAGTCACCGCAGTTCACAGCTCGGCATTCAGTTGGCTACTAGTCACCATGGATTGACGTCGGTGTTATAAGAAAAAGGACTGTAGGATTTCATTGGCTACTGCTGTACTGTGCTTAAGTGGTGGTGGTGGTTGCCTTTTTCATGGCCCTGATCCATGACTCTTCTGGCCGGTAGGTGACCCCAAGTGATAGCAATAGAAATGTGATCAGCATACAATAATATGATCTTTTGTTTAGATAATTAGCAGTTCACAAACACTAATTTCAATCAAATGACCACAAAATTACACATTTCTGTACTACATTGCCACTGAAGCACAGATGACACCCATTCTATAGTTGGGCCTAATAACCACATCGCATCTATCTAGTCCAGGAAGGTGGGCCCAAGTGTCAGCAGCACAGTTATGACTGATGTAGTATTATGTAATAATCAGAAATATCTGCACCCGGCATAGCTTAGATATCCCCCTTGAACAAGCAGTGTTTCTATTGGCAGTGGAGAGTCATGTGACTCAGGAATGACATCATGCAACATTAACAAGGGCTCCAGAATGTGATGGCGGGTGTCACACCACCTCCCGAGACTTCCTGATGGCACAGCACAGGAGCATGCTAAAGATCATCCCAAACACCTGTAAGACAGAGGGAGATGTGCATGACTTGTGTTAGCTCATCTCTGCACTGTGTTCACCCCCCAGCAGACTCTGGATAAGTTAATCACACACTTACCATGACAACGCCAATGGTGATGCCCACTCCTCCTATGATGTGTAGCTTGGAGTCAAACACCTCATCGATGGCGTCAGGGCAGCTCTGCAACACATAGGCACGATTCCTTTCAGCTTTCTTTAAACCTATGCTGAACATGACTTCTGGTATGGCACACATAACAGACAGCCGGAGAGCATGCAAGCTCCAGTAAACCATTGTTGCCATAGTAACACTGCAAGGCAGTTGAAGAAATTAGTCTGCAAAGGGAAGACTGATAAACGTGTGACACGCGTCACACTATCATTATGTATTTGACGTACAGTAATTGCCCCAGCTCTCACAGAGCTGAAGCATGTCAGACATCTGTTAGATCTTTTGGATCGTCTCTCATGTTGAAATGTCATTTTTTTGTTTCTCCATCTCTTGGCTGAAGTACCCGGCTGTGTTGGCATCCAATCTATACACGCATTCAGGGTAGTTGTACCTTAGTAATGAGCTCCTCAAGTACCTCTCCCCGGGGACAGGTGTCTTTGTCAGTATCTGCTACAGTACCAGTTGGTCCGCAACAGTTCAGCTGAAAACATACATAAAGGCATAGAGAACAAGATGACTTGCAGAAGGAAGAACACAAGTGTTTTAAAGAAATAGTTCAACATTTTGTTTCGGTTTTTAGTTTCCGAAGTCAGGAGAGATGCTGCACAGAGGTACTGTTTGCACACATAGTGTTGTTTAGCAAGAAATAGTTACCTCTAAAACAACAAAAAAGTTATATTACATTTTTTGCACAAAATAAACAAACAAGATAAAACATGTTTAAGGAGTAGAGTGCAGGATTCATAGGATTTAGTGGCATTTAGCAGTTAGGATTGCAGATTGCAACCAGCTACTTCTCCCATGTGCTAAGCATCAACTCCTGCGTTGGATTCCTTTAGTGTTCATTGTTGATGAGGTTATCACCGGGAGCCATATTATCCGCAAAGGTCTCTTCCTCTCCAAAACAAACAGATTTAATACTGAATAATTCAGTTTCACATTATAAATGAGTGTTTCTCTGGTGCTGTTCGGCTCATCATAGACGGGCTGCTAGCCCAGCACCTGCTAATGTATGGTCACTTGTCACCTTTTTTCTGATCTAGACATTCAGGAGGTTTTTAGCTGGAGCCGATTTAAACCAGTTAAACACTGAATAAAGCAGTTTCACTTAAAAAAAAAAAAAAAAATCAGTGTTTTTCCAATGCTGCTTCTCGCTGAGACGGCTGCTAACTACAGTGGACGATGTGAAAACATGAATGGCCCTATCTAGAGCCAGTGTTTGGTTTCATTCTGGGCTATTGTAGAAACATGCCTGTAGACTCCATGGACGAGGACCTGCTCTCTGTGTAGATATAAACAGCTCATTCTGAGGTAACAAAAATTCAATTACTTTTATTTTCGGATGATTATAAAACACACGTATTATATTATATTCTATTTCAGTCAGATAACTTGCGTTTTAAATGTTTATTCTAACAACAGTACATAGTTAGAGTTTGGCATGTAGACTCGAGCCTCATCACTCCCCACAGATATGTTTACGTGAGTTATTGGGGAGTTATAATGAAATATTCCCTCCCTAGCCAGAGCCTGCAGGTGGATGCGGGGGTGGAGGTGGGGCTGAAAGAGCAGACAGCAGTGCAGATGCAGGGCAGCAGCGGCATAGACAAGGCAAAGGGAGAGCTTGGAAGATTTTGCAGCTTAAATAGACTGCCAAATTGGGAGGGTGTGTTTTGTAGATGACATATGGAGAGTGACATGATGGGTGTGTATGAATCACTGAAGCTCGAGTTGACTGCCTGAACTAGCTCGCAAGCGTTGCTCTATTTCTACCAGTATATCCCCGTAAATCCTACTCAACGGACCTTTAATTAGTGAATTACAGAGGTGCTGGTAGGCCTGTTATTGACCTTTGGAGTCTGGCTGTTTCCCTTTCCTTCCCTTCTTTATAGGCTAATTGCCTCTCAGCTTTACCACTAACAAAAAAATGTAGTGAGAAAATGAGTCCATTTTCTAAAATGCTGAACTTTTAAGGTAATTTGCTGAATCTGCAACTTCTAGTCATCATAAATATTATGGGTAATACTTTATGTGGAGAGTTTTAAAAAGTTTTGCTAGGTGTCAGAAATAACTTCAATGGGAATGCATTGTATTTGCTGGAAAACAACATTGGAGCCAAATTCCTCTTTAGGTCTTTCTGAACAAAACTGAAATGAAGCAGACATGGCTCACCCCGGTTTGAATCACCCGCAGAGTCTCTTTGAGGCGCTCGTCTCTTGTCGTCTTGTAGTTATTGTAGGTCTGCATGTAGAACGTTGTGATGTCATTCACCACCTGCAACACAGCAGTAAGCAGGGAAAATATATTTTATGTACATCTTACACTTTGTTTTTTATTGCCGTACCTATGATTATGTGGTTTATTTTACTTTTTGCCTTGTATTTTTTTACATGGTGTTTTTTAATTGCTTCTAATGTGTTTCCTTACCTTCTGTATATACAATGGCTGTAACTTTGTTAAAAAAATACAAAGAAAGTCATCAGTAAACTTGTACATTACCTTGCTTTGGTTGGAAAACACCCAGATTCCAGCTGCGACTTCAATGGCAAATATGATGAGCAGGAAGAAGAAGAACTGCAAAAAGGAGAGGCAAAATTAAACACAGCTAAAAGTGTGAATGTGTTCCTCCATGCATGCGTATGCGCATGTCATTTGCGTGCATGTGTGGACAAGTAAGGTCATTCAAGTGTAGCTGAACCCAATTTACATAGGCTCCTCCTCCTGAGAGATTTAGTACAAGAAGATTAGGGCCAGACAGGGCGGGCAGGAGGGAGGGCAGGAGGGGGGGAACAAGTACAGGGAAATCTACAGACTCTTCTGTGGCCTTGATACCGTTCAGTAAACAATGATGAATGTAGCTCATATTTCTTTGTGAGCCCAAGGTCAGTCCACAATCCACACTTGCTTAAGTGGGATAACAAGTGCTGCTGAGTGAGAGCACTACAAAAATGAAAAAGTCTCAGACAGCGAATGAAACCGTTGGTCGTAAAGAGGTTAAATTTTATGTTAGTTTAAGGTCCAGGGTGTAGGATTTAGGGGTATACATTGGCAGAAATGGAATATGATATAATATGTATTTTTTCTTTAGTGTATAACCACCTGACAATTACAATCATTGTTTTCATTAGAATGAGCCGTTTATATCTGCAAAGGGAGCAGGTCCTCATCCACGAAATTACCCTGTTGCATCACCATGTTTATACAGAGTGTACAAACCAAACACAGAAGGGGCACTTTGTGTTTCCGCCACTGTAGTTGGTAGCCCATCACGAGTGTGCTGGCAAAAACACAGTTTGTTATACATGTGAATCTGGTGTATTCTACTTTAACGGATTAAACATTGGGTCTGCTTGTTTTCAAGAGGAAGAAACCTCTGCAGATAATTTGGCTCCTGGTAAAAACCCCATGAATGCCTGGTCAGAAATATAGTGAGCATACATTAACTGATGCTGGGCAAGCAGCCTGCCGGCGATGTGCCAAACAGTGTAGGAGAGACACTGATTTTGAACATGACACTGCTTTATTCAGTGCTTTTGCGGGTTTTAATCACCTGGTCCATGTGTTTTGGAGAGGAAGAGACCTCTGCAAATAATTCGGCTTCCTCTAAAAACCTCCTCAACAATTGACACTGAAAGGAATTGAAACCAGGAGAAGTTTCAGCTGGTTGCAATCTGCAATCCTTCCTGCAAAACGCTATTAAAACCCCTAAATCTTACACACTGTTTCTGTAAGTCAAAAGAATTATGAAAGAATCATGTTAACAAAAAAAAAAAAAAGTGGTACATACCAGTCCCAGCATACAGGGGGACTCCTGGATGGCACCACAACATCCCAGAAAACCCACCACCATCATAAGTGCTCCAGCTCCTATCAGGATATATACACCTATCCACACATAAAGAACAGATAAAGGCCTGTTTAGTGTTTTGCAGAGCTCACATAAAACTCTAAAACCTTAACCTTTGCCTAAATGATAGTGGATAATATTCCAGCTCAAAGACTGAAGCTTCTTACCTGTGTAGAACACATATGGAGAGTCTGATCCTTCAAACAGGCCTTTGGTCTTTGGGTCTAATCTTAGCCACAGGCCTATAGCAAAGACAGCAGTGCCTGCAAGCTGGAACACAGAAACATGTCGATTTTCATATATAGCACTGCAGTTTGTTATTATACAACTAAATGTCAGTCTGGCTTTACAGTAGTAGGATAAATTGTACTAGAAAGTGTATCGAGAGAAATGAACCTCAATAAAAGTCTTGACAGGAAGTATACTTTTTACTTCCCAATTAATTTAGCTGATCATGATTTTACCATACCAGCTAACAATTACTTTGTTGCTGTCTTGAATTTTTAAACTCTGTCTCTTTTCTCGGCTGCTTCCAGTTGTCATTTTAAATTTGCACTGACAGGCCCCATCTGGAAGCTTTCCTCGGGCCTCATCTTTACATTCTGTTTCAGTTATCAGTCCAGGAGGTGGGTTCCGCCGTCCTCATGTCATATCTAACTCTTCACTACCAGCAGTATGTCGTCTCCAGTGGGGTAAATTCTTATTCTGTCCTCACGAGGCCATAACGTGACAGTGCTCAATCACCAAAGACTCCTTCTATACAACCTGAGCAATTCCTATTGATTGACTATAGATCAATAAAACAAACAACAATTTGTATCTACACACATCACAAGTAATTACCACTCAAATATAGCATCATATTCATAACAGGGCCTTTAAAATTACATTTAAACTCTTGTTGAGGAAAGTTCTGGAGACAGACACTTGTAACCCTTCACCAATCAGATCTTGTAGTATTAATGGTATTATTAGTAGTATTCAAACTATTGATGGAGAGCATGATATGTTATGTGTAGGTGTGCATGTGAATGTATCTGTGTGCAGTACACGGACCTAGAAAACAAGACCAGTCTCAGCTAGCAGAAAGAGATGAGAGAAAAAACAAGGCTCCTTTGCTTTTGTTCACACATTTCCTTACTCATCAACAGATGTATTTAATACTGACACAAAGTCGCATGTGAATCATCGCTGCATGCATGTTATTATATTCTGAAGCACTCTTTTTTTTTGCATAGCATGCTACCAAAGTGTCTGTATTTTACATTGTGAATGTCCGTGCTCTTCGCCATATTGGATAAAGTGCACACACGGACACTAACGGGGCTTGTGAACATAGATAGGTCGGTGAATTTTTAACCACGGAGCTTAACTGAAAGATGGCAATCTGTTCTAGTCAGAGGGTGTGTGTGTTTCCGTGTGTATTCTACTGCTCCTTCGACTCTATTTCATTATATATACTTTCTTATGTATAATCTCTTTTATGTATTGTTGTGTGAACAAAATGGCAGATTAGAGTTCATCACAAAGGTTTAAATGTGTAATACTTGACAAGGAAGCTTCTCCCTCTCTCTCTCTCTCTCACGCACACACACATACACACAACACAATAAGACACAAAAGTAAAGCACACCTACCCAGAAGAAAAAGTTGAAGATAAACATGAGATATTTCACACACTTGATTCCCCCAGCGACAGCCATGCTGATTCAGTCTACACAATGCGTCGCTATGAGTGTTTAATAACTAACTTCTTCCTAGGTGGAAGTGAAGTATAATGGTGTCAGTTAAAAAGGGTGGTGGAGAGAGAAAGCGTTCTCAATACCACGCCTTCATAGAATCACCTGATTATACAGTCAGGGAGTGGTAAGAGAGCCGACAAACTGACCTCCATTGTGTATGTGATATGAATTCCTGCCAGGGTTCCTTCCTTCTCTTTTGTCCTATGTTCATGCATGTACAGTTTGTGTCTGTAACTACTGCATTTGTGCAGGTTATGTGGGCATACAGGGTTTTACAAACTGGGAAGGTAGCAGCAAAGAGGGCTCTGTCGAGGCATGTTGACATAAAACCCTTTTTTAAAATACCTGTCTAGCAGCATATTTACTGCTCTGCTGTCTGAACTGTGTGTGACTACAGTTAATAGTCTGCTCTCAAATATGATTACTTCCCTTTCCTACTCCCAGAAGCTGTTTTTATTGAAAGCAATGTTTGTAAATCCTGCTCTTGATGCGCTGACACAAAGCTGTGCATGGACACTCTTGTTGTGTCCAGGCTGAGCTGAGATCAGATATCTGTGTCATGTGATCTGTGGCTGCATGAACAGGGTTATGACCAGTTTGTCACATCCTCACTTCCTGTTTAATCCAACACAAATAGCAAATAGTGAACATCTGCATTTATATGTGTATTAACTCAATTTGACAGACAAGAAATTGTTTGAGTTACACTTTATTGTTGTCCTCTAGGTATGAACTTAGTATATTTTTGCATCCTTGAATGTTTTGATGCCCAGAATTGGTTGTGCTGCCTGGATCATCTTCTTTCTCACGCACATATAAACACTGGGAAATCCCTGTCTGCCCTGTAATAGATGGTTATCTATCTATAGCTGCACAAATTATAAACTTCCATAAAAGGGCAAAACATCCATCTGAAACCACACACACAGATCACACACACACACTCAGATCACAAACAAACGGACACAACAAGACACACCCTGCAGGCTTAGGAGGACGCAAATAGCCCATATGGGATATCCAGGATTCATTTACACACACGGGCTGGCTCCAAGACATGCGCACCTCTTCACGTCACGTGAGGGAGCAGGAGTCTTAATTATTATTAAATCAGTCACATTCTCCAACACAACAAAGCTCCCCCCTCCCCCCCCGCACATTGCAATTATTAAAATGCCGTGCGCGCAAACTCCAGAGTGTAGTCTGCGCTGTGGAACTGGGTCACTTGGCCACTGGGGATTATTCTTCCAGCCCGCTCGGTCTCCACGCGTATTGGGACACTTTGTGTTTAGTGGTGGCCGCTGCCAGAAATAATGCAGGGGGGCACCTCAGAATATACTGTGATAAGTAACCGAGGCTGTGTGTGAGCGCTCGGTACGATCCTGCATCTGGGACACCGTATCATTTCATTCACTAGCCTATATAGTAACCTGCTCACACACGAATGCGCATGCACGCAAAGCTGTCTCTCTCACGCACATGAAACAGACACAGGATGTATATATTTATCTGTGAGAACAATACATTTCGCGTCAAACTCACCCAGAATACCAGGTTGAAGGCAAACATCAGGTATTTGATGCACATCTCTCCTCCCGACAGCGCGGCCATGGCGGTACTTGAGCTATGGATCTCACTTCTGCTGGTATCACCTTTTCACAAACCCACGGTGGAATAGAAGACCTTCTAAATAACAGTCAGTATGCAGAATGAGGTTATTTGCCGACGCGCCTGCACTGATACGCGCACCGTGCTGTGCGCGCCTGTAGTGGTCCGCCCCCACACATAACGGACTGCAAAAGCAAAGCCTCCTGTAGCTTTTCCTTTGCTTTCTTTGCAAACTATTGCTGTAGTCTTTGACATTTGGTGTCCTTTTTGCTTCATACACAGAGCTCTGATAAAAAATAATAAAAAGAAAATAATCAGCAGCCCACTATTCTTATATTATTTTCACTTTTCAGTGATTTAACCGTGTTGGCATTCTTTATAGCATTTTGTGGCATTTCCATCACTATAATAATCATCATATTCTTATAAAAGGGCTTGGAATAGCATTTGCAACACTCAGGAACAGGAATTTTCAAGTTGTATTGCACTATTTTAACCGTCTTTAATGTCTCCACATACACATTACACCATTGTCAAATGGCAGCTCTCATAGGAAACCTATAATAGTCCATGCTCAGCGTGTGTCGTTCCTGCATACAGGGGTTCAACAATACCCTGAGCAGCTTCCTGCGGTGGGCTTTTTGACCGCAAGTTCCTGCAGCACCCTGGGCTGTGCGATGACGTAATTTTCCCAGAATAAGAAAGGCGCGTTCATGGATTGCATATACTGTACATGAATGAACACGGTGCACGAGCATGTCCGCGCGAGCTAGCCCCACGTCTCTCCCGGACTCGGAGCACACACGCATGCACACATAAACAAAGTGACCAACCTGCTATTATTGAAAACACCAGTTTGACTTTCTGTTGTTTCATCTATTTTGGTATTTTATTGTGTGTACGTTTGTTTTGTTGTTTGCCTCAAGCTCTCCAACAAATTCTGCTGCAGTGTACATCACATTTTATATCCATAGATTGTTCAAATAAAGTGGGCACTACTTTCTGATAATTCATACGCATTATAAATAGCTTGTACTTAATGGCTTTATTAAATTATGTACTAATGCCTTATAGATTAGTTAATAATAGTCATTAATAAGAACCTCACCATAGACTCCTGCTTTGACCACGTGTATGTCTTGGAAATCCATCATCCCTTACACAATTTACTTTATTGTTGTAAAGAAAAACCTTTATTGATGACTTATTAAAGGAATGCTTAACCCACAAAATGACCATTTGTATTTCAATTAGTCCCGCAATGTTACCTTGAATTCATGAAGAAAACTTTGTTATTCTTCCATGCCTTCACAGGCATTGACGAACATATTAATTCATTGATTGGGGGCCGCTTTAACAAAAGCAAAACTGTACAAAAACATTAATTTACAAACTGGCACAACTCATGAGTATACAACTCATGCAAACTACCAGGAACCCTTTCGCTGTGAGGCAACAGTCCTAACCAATATAACCACCATGCCGCCCTCAGGACTTCCTGAACACGTGCAATTTTGCGTAAACCTTACCATTGAAAACTGAACTGAGAGTGAAACTTATCAACACTCTCTTCAAAGCCAGACTCCAATACTGAGATTTAAGTGAAAATACATGTTTTGGAAGTACTGAGTATACAGCTGGATAGAAAAGACTTGGATTATACTGCATGCTTTTGAGAGCTTGTTAAGGGATATTTTTTTCGGATACAGTTTTGTTGTTGTTAAATGTGGTCCCCAGTCAATCAATGATACAATATATTCACCATTTTCTGTGGAGGCACTTAAGAAAAACAAAGTTCGAGGTAACATGGCATGACTTGTTGATTTACAGTGGTCATTTTGTGAGTGAACTTTTCCTTTAATATAAACATCTGCGGGTGGCACAGTGGTGTAGTGGTTAACACTGTCGCCTTACAGCAAGAGGTGTCTGGTTCAATCCCTTACAGTATGTCAGTGTGGGTTTTCTCTGGGTACTTCGGCTTCCTCCCACAGTACAAAGACATGCAGGTTAATTGGTGACTCTGAATTGCCCGTAGGTGTGAATGTGAGTGTGAATGGTTGTCTGTCTCTATGTGTCAGCCCTGTGATAGTGTGCCAACCTGTCCAGGGTGTACCCTGCCTCTCGCCCAGAGTCATCTGGGATAACCTCTAGCCCCCCCGTGACCCTCAAGAGGACAAGCGGTTAGAAAAATGGATGGATGGATGGATAAACATCTACAGAAGACTTTTACTTGCTCAAAGGTACATAACCCACTTCCCTTTATCAGTTACTGTACCATTTGTAACTGCAGGCTTTATAACTTAATAGAAAGTGAGAAATCCATGAGTATTTTTTACTGGATCACCAACATAGATTACCAGCATTAACAACTGCATTATTATCAAATAGAAACATACATGGGGTGGCATGGTGGTGCAGCAGTGAGCATTGTCGCCTCACAGCAAGAGGTAGGGGAGCTCTTCTGTGCTGAGTTTGCATGTTCTCCCTGTGTCAGCGTGGGTTTTCTCTGGGTACTCCTACCACAGTCCAAAGGCACACAGGCTCCAAGCCCCCCTGCGACAACAAACAGGATAAGCAGTTCCAGAAAATGACTGAATAGAAACATACATACTTATTATTACTGAGATTCTGCACACACGGGGGTTTTAAGTTAATAAGAGCTCTGCTCGGGTTAAATTTGGGTGGTGAAGCATGTCATAGCAGGAAAAACACAGGTGCAATTGATGATGACATTAAAAACGACAGCATTCCAATTACAGTAGGTGAACTAGTTGTATGGTGATGTTATTGTGCATGGTGGCTCGCCTGCATGGCCTGCTGGGATGCTGGGACTGAGCCATTGTTAACAAAATTTGTTTTACCTGTGCTTTTCTTTCCATGACAAGTCAAATGTCTGTCATGAAAACAGTCTAAGTGGCTATTCACAGAAGATTTTGTGACATGTCACAGCAGGAAAATTAAGTTTCAGGGTCCTGGTATGGACCATTTCATTGCTGCTCTGTTGATATGGCAACAACTTAGGTCCCTGTTTACTTCCTGTCAGCTACCAAGGGAAATATAAAATACAAAAGTGCTTTTGTGGTTTCCTTGTCAGCCACTGTATTAACAAACATTCCAACAGGAAATGCAAAGGGACCCATTTAGATTGTTTATGTTGTCGAGTTTGAAACGGTCTATTGTGCATGCTGACTCACTGTAAAACTGTCACGGCTTGAATAAAACTAGAGCTGTCCCAAATACCAGATTTTGGGCACTGAAACTTAAGTGAGAAATATTTGAGAGTAATCGAAGCTTCGAAGGTGACGGTGGATAAATAAGAGACAGGGACATCAGCTGATGCATTTAAAATAACGTGACAATTTGCCACAAAAACTTTGCAGGACATCTATGCTGTTACTTTCAGTTTTCAGTTGATTTGTCAAGGTTGCTGTAGATTTGTGATCTGCCAGTTTCCTTTGGCATGTCTGGCACTTGACTTTTTAGGGGTCATCTTTATTGCTTTTGAAACTATTCCGGACATTTGACGTTTCTTGACATCTTGCTAGCATATCTGTAAGCCTGTCAAACTGTCAGTGTGTTTCAGTAGAGCTGTACTGCTAGTCACTGATGACAGATGACAGTGAGTCGGAGTTTAAATGTCCTTGTCTGAGAATAACTAAAATAATTAAAGTTGATGCATAATGAATAATGTTGGATAACTTATTTATTAATTCATGGGATTTTGGGGGTAAATTTGCACGTAGCATTTGAAGACTGAAAATCAGCTCTAAATAAAACAGAGCCTTTGTTAATGTTTTTTGTATCACCTGTTTTTTTTTTCCTAAAGCACCTACGCACCCATGACGCACTCCTGCAGGTGTTATAACTAAATATGCCTGATTAGACCCTCAAGACTGTGTGGACATGTACAAACTGTGCTGACTCACCTTTTAATGTTGTTGTCACCTGACAGCCTATAAATTTATCATGGTTATGGTTATAACATAGTATGTTGAGTACAGGCATTTCTAGCACAGCTCCATTCAGCATCAGCCTGAGGAGAGGTCTAATGAAAACACCTGTGAGAGCATGCAGGGCCACGGTGTTGCAAAGTGTTACCAGAATTAGATAGGCATGTATTTGGACAAACAGTGCTGTCTTTGTCTTTTTGCCAGCTGATAGCTGACATTTGCACCTGAGAGTGTTGATCCATACACATTCCCAGTGTGCGTGTATTTATGAGTGTGTTATTTTTGAGCCGCTTAGTCACATATTTCTGCACGAGCACCACAGCAGCAGTGTTATTGCGTGAGATATCTCCAGTAAGTGTGTTTTTGACAAGAATTGTTTGGGTTGGCGCCGATACAGTTGCGTATGTGTAGACTAATCACTCAGCCAGGCGATCAGTGGGCATATCCTGGTATTGTCCTTCTGAGTGTGTTTGATGGTGTCAGTCTGCAGGCACTAAGCTTTGGACAGAGTGATACTCTGCCCTTTTTGACATAACCTGGCGAGGGGAGGGAGTCTTAAAGGAAAGTCAGTGGCAGTTGGGCGGGGGTATGCTGTTTGCTATATAACAGATTTCCAGGGTGGTTGAGCATTTGACCAAACTTCTCAGTTTAGCCTATGTTTGACACAGACCATCACACTGCATCATTATGCCTTGACTGTGTGAGGTCTAAACGTGCAACATTTGGATTTACTGGTTTTGGATTGTGTTTGCCTTTTCTTTGCAACTCTGTGGAATAACTGGAGCCATGGAGGTAGGACTAACTGGAGTTTAAAGAGCTGAAGAAAGGAGCTTTTTAAACAGACCACAGAATAATGTCATATTTAGATATAAGTGGATGATGATGATCATATTTATACATGTTTCAGGTGTGTATGAGGAGGTATTTGCGAGAAATTTGGCTTCTCCTGCAACTGACAGGTGAGTGTGACATCAGAGGATGTCCAAATTCTTTTTGGTCTTTGCACTCAAAATTGACACTGTCTTACAGACTATTAATGTTTGAACTGTTTTATATCAGATCTCCTGTTGTCCTGCTTCTGCAGTCAGTTGCATATTAGTGTATTTTGTGTGTGCCCAGCTTGCGTGGCAGGTATGACAGGGAGATGCAGTCTGTTCGGACGACACCATGTTCACACATTTGATGGGGTTTTATATGAGTTTCCTGGAGACTGCAGCTACCTGCTGGCTGGAGACTGCAGCCATCGCTCCTTCACACTGCTGGGTGAGTCACGCTCAGACAATTCAATAAAGAAACAAACATTTGAATTCTAATGGCGTGATGCTCATCCAGTGCAGCTCAGTGGCTTGTGCATCTCCACTGTCATGGGTCTGATTCTGACAGGGATGTGTGGACTTCAACAGTGTTTGTACTTTTACTGGCATTTAAGGGCATAGGTTTCGTTTTAGCATTAGGGGAGGGATACATATGAAACAGCAGGTCTGAGCGTCCTCCGTCGGAAAAGTTTGAGCATTGAAAACACCCACATTCTGTTGAATTTTTAAACCTCTCTGTCAATTTATGGTGTAAATGTCTTCCATGTATTTACTAATGCACATGTTTGGGCGACGTGTCCCCTGTATGTCCCCCTCAGAAATCTACGTCTATGCTGACATTTGAAATTGCTTACTCATTCATTCGCCCTTTTAATTTTCTAAATGTTCAAAGATCATCATTGTCATCATCATGTTGTTGCGGATTGTTTTTTCAGTCGAAGATTTGATAATAAAAGTGTGTTCAATCTGCAGGTGATTTTGTCAATGGCAAAAGAACTGGAGTCACTCTGTTTCTGGGGGATGTCTTTGAGCTGCACCTGTCTGCAGACGGGCGGCTCTCACAAGGAGAAAAAAGGTTGATTATTAGAATATTTAAGTTATCATACACACATTATAAATTATGTGTGTATTCATATTGACTTATTTGATAATGATAATGGAAAAGTGTGATGTGTATCTCCTTTTCTGTAGACTCTCTGTTCCCTATGCTTCTCATGCTGTGTTTGTGGGCTCGGAGCTCGGCTTTTATAAGCTCTGGAGTGAGGAGTTTGGCTTCACTGTTACCATTGATAATGCAGCCAACATTGCCTTGACACTGACCAAACACCATGCCAACCGCACCTGTGGCCTCTGTGGCAACTTCAACTCTGTGTCAGCTGATGAATACACTGCACAAGAGGGTAGGTCAAAAGTCTGTAATTGTGTGTGTGCATGGGATATGTGAATGTTGAAAGAGTGAAACAAGGGAGAGTTCATTATTACTGGAATCTAGGAAATGATTTGAGTCACTAGCTCTGAGCAACAGGAAGAGTAGCAGCCCGGTACAGGAAAAGATAACAAGGTAAAAGAAAGCAAGAGGAACAGCAATGGGAGGATGAGATTAGGTGGAATCTGTCAACTCGTTTATGTGTGTGTTTCTGTGTGTGCGTGTGTTTCAGGATTCCTAACAGAGGACAGTTATGATTTTGCAAACTCGTGGGCTGTGAAAGGTGCTGATCAGTCATGTCGGCGTGTCTCTAATCCCAGCACCTCCTGTAACAGCACAAAAGAGAGTTCAGCGGTAAGAGGACAATTTACGCACATGAGCATGTGTTAGGACATCTGGAGGAATGTGATTACATTTTGCGTGCCCTCAAATGATCTGAAAATGTACAGGAATTCCTCCTCATAATATAAAACCTTTTATTCAAAGAGGCAGCACAAATAAAGATAGACACACATTATGACATGACAGGATCTGAACCTTTGATGTAAAAGCATTTGGCATTCAGAGGGTATTATTTTTACTGTGCTAAAAACCTTCAACTGCAGCTTGCTTACACGTACTAACCCAGCATCTCTGTCTCTCTCTGCTTACAGTGTTTAAATCTGTCTAGTGTATTATTATTTTGAATTTGCAAGCGATAATTTGACTGGTACAGTGCAGAAGTATGTATAAAAATATCTGGTACTATGGTAGAGTTGTTGAAATTGGGCTAAATATCTGGTCATTTTTAACTAGAAAATAAAGATTTTGCCTTCTAAATCTTACAAGGTAAATTTTTACCTACTATCTAATTCTCATGTCTCCCCTAACCCTCTCCCACCATTTCTTGTCATCTCTCTTCTGCCTAATAAAGCCATAAGATCCCCCAAAATCTCATAAATGTGTCAGACTTCTGACTTAGTGTCTTATAATTATGACTGTACAAGTCAAACTTTTAACTTGTGTTCTCCAATTTTGATTTACTGTTAGAAACTTTATTTTTATGATTCACCATTTTTCTCCTGGGCAAATGGGCTTTCATACACAGTATATTTATGAGGTTCATTAATAAGGAGCCACCAGTAGCATACAGATCTGACAGGTGTGAGTGCGGTTCAGTAATGTGTATGATGTAGTCCCAGTGGGTGGGCTGGTATGAAAAAATCTGCCAGTTTTGGCGAGAACATTTTGTACCACATGAACGCCCACGTCTGATGAGACCAGTTAAAGCTACATGTTAGTGTGAAACCATCGGATGTCATCAGCATCTCCTCCACTGACTGCAAATCTGATACATTTCTTGTGTCTCTGAAGGAGCTAGGTGCACTTTCAGTGTGTAACTGGGCTTCCTGCAGTTATAATATTAGTTTGAGGGGTTAAGATATGTGCATTGGTATATCTGAATATTTTATTTTATCATGACAGAAGGTAATTAGTGACCTTTATCTCTATTTGCATAACTTATTTTATGGTTTTCAAATATCAAAGTCCTCAAAGTTTCCCTCATGACCACTAATGTCATATTTAGTACCCCTTATTTACATGAACTGTTAAGACATAATCTCAAAACCCATTGGCTGTTGCTGATGACAGTCTCTGGGGGCAATGATCAATATTTCAGGGGTTCTGATGTAGCCAGTGGATATCTGGGCCAATCCTCCTTCATGTACCGGTCATGTTTATAGTTAGATTAGTAAATCGAGACATGTCCAGGCAACATTTTGGCTGTAAACAGATACCTGCACATGAATTGTCCTCAGATGATAGCCAATGGGTTCCGAGATTGCTTTTCAGCCAATGTTTACCTGAATGCAACCAAAGCCAGCTCAAATGCGATTGGTCAAGAATGCTCGTACTGCACACAGACTACAAGCAGAAACCAGAATGCTTCTATTTATAGAGATTAGACAAGACTTTACAGCTTATGCATGACAAGACAAGAATACTAATATTCCCGTTGCAAACAACTGGGCTCCTTAAAAAAACATCTTGTTGAATTTACAAAACCCTCTGACCATTAAAATCAAACAAGTCTTTAAAAGCTGTTTTCTTTTCTTTTGAAATAATGGACTTCCCCTATATTCAACCACATCACTCCTTTGAGCTTAATTTTACACGTGTGTGTGTTTGTGTAGATTTTGTCCGGCTGCAGCGTGTTGCAGACGTCTAGCGTGTTTCTACACTGTGCCCACCTGGTCTCTCCTGAGGCCTTCCTGTTGCTGTGTCAGGAGGAGGCGTGTCACTGTGATCAGAAGGAAGGGGAGGACTGTTACTGTCCAATCCTGTTGGAGTACGCTCGCACGTGCCACGCCCATGGGATACTCCTTCATGGCTGGCTGGAGGAGAGCCAGTGCTGTAAGTTCGTCAGCTGGTACAAAGGTAGTTGCAAGATATGAAGTCACATTAATAATCTAAATGCGTGTGTATGTATGTTCAGTTCCCAAGTGTCCCATCGGGATGGAGTACAGTGAATGCACCAAGTCCTGCTCTACAACCTGCCATAGTCTCAACATCCAGGAGGTTTGCAAGGAAGAGTGTGTGGATGGCTGTACATGCCCTGGTAACCTCCCACTCACCATATCTCCCTCTTTCTCTATCTGTGGCTCTGTTTCTAGCAGTAGTAACGAGGTGTGTGTTTGTTTCTCAGTGGGTAAGGTTTTGGATGGTAATCGCTGTGTGGAGGTATCTCAGTGTTCCTGTGTGCACATGGGACGACATTTTCCTCCAGGATCCACCATCTCTCAAGACTGCAATACCTGGTGAGGGAGCAATATGCAGGCAGGGAAATGTATTAATAGACAGACAATTTTTTTTCCATATTAATGCCTTTTTTTTCATATCAGTGTGAAGAGCACAAATCACATGGAATCTCATCTTTTAATTTTTTGATTTGGGCCACTTAAATATGTGGCCCTAAATCAGATATAGGTCTTATTTTTAGCAGTACAACCTCAGTCTAAACAGTCATGTTGCATGCTCATGCAACTTTTACATCACTCTCTGTATCGACATTTGTCTTATTTCTGCTCTGGTGGGAGTTACTTGGTAAATGCAAACATGGGAGACAGCAGTGATGGACCGATATAGTTAATAGGAGCCCTTGACCTCCTTGACCAGCCATTCACATCAGGATCGCACCACTCCAACTCCACATCCAAACACACTTCTGTACAGAAGTAGCAGCCATTGCTCCACAAAAAGCCCTAATTAAAAATATGGCTCATTTTCCCCTCATCCTCGTCCTCATTATTATCCACCAACAAATTCACTGTCTTCCACTGCACATCAGCTCATGAATTAAACTGTAAATGCTGACTTCTGTGGCCTCCATGTTTATTTCCATACACCAGGGTGCTGTGTGACATTGTTAGAATTGCACACGCGGGTCAGTAGTAATTTGAACAGCCAAACAAAGAATGAGATCTGAGCAGTCAATCTGAAATGAGCAGTAAGGCTTGCAGTGTGAATGTAGCCTTTTTTGTCTCTTTCCTACAGTGTGTGCCGTCACGGTTCCTGGGAATGCACCAATGAAGGCTGCCCTGGTGAGAGATGTACAGTAGTAGTCAGCTCACTTTCTTACACATTCTACAGGTAAATTAAGGTTGGAAATTCCCTCTGCTGTGTCTTTGTTCTCTGTGTGTAGGCGAGTGTTTGGTGGTGGGCCAGTCTCACTTTAAAACCTTTGACAACAAGTTCTTCACTTTCACTGGTCACTGTCAGTATCTGCTGGCACGAGACTGCACAGAGAACCAGTTTTCTGTCATCATTGAAAACGTACAGGTAAAGGATGTTTTTGATTTTCTTTTCAGTCACTTTCCTGCCACTAGCTGCTCGACATCTACAGTATTTTGGCTGTTGGTATTGTGTTTCAGTGTGCAGATGATCAGGATGCTGTGTGCACACGCTCAGTGACACTCAGCCTGCCCTCTCTGGAGGATATGACCGTGAAGCTGAAGCATGGAGGAATTGTGTCTGTCAACAGCATGGACATCCAGACTCCGATGCATCATGGTATGCCACCTTGGCAGAATAGTGGATAAGATCTACATTTAAGCCTCTGAGCATATTATACTGTATATGTTATTGTAGTTAAAGTAACACCTTAAGTAGATCAGCAAGAGCACTGGGAATACCATACTTTACCCTGTCATACTCTGAGGACAGCAAAACAGTGGCTCAGAGATAGGAATAAAAAACGTTTCCATTCTAAAGAAAGAGGACGTCTGATCAACACCAGTATAAAAACATCAAATAAAAGTTAATCTGTCTTTGGTCAATTTTCTCAGCATTACTATCACCACAATAATGTTGGTTATTGGGAGGATTGTGAATAGTTTCAGTTGTTTACATCTTTATATTGAGTTCAACCAGTCAGCTCCCTGTGTGTGCAATTTTACAGGCCATCTGCATATCCAGAGATCTGTGCAGTCCTCTGTACATGTAAAGTTTGGAGATGACCTTCATCTGGACTGGGATGGTCGGGGCCGTGTGCTTTTAAAGGTAGAGAACTTTAATGGATATGAAAGACATTTTTTGGTGATGGTACATACATAAAAAGATTAGTAAACAACTGTACTGAATTCTGTCCACCTCCCCAGCTGGGACCACAATGGGCAGGGCGGACTTGTGGTCTCTGTGGTAACTATAATGGTAACCAAGGCGATGACTTCTTGTCTGGATCTGGTCTGGTTGAGGCTGGTCCTCAGGCTTTCGGCCAATCGTGGAGGATCAACGGGGACTGTGAATCTACCCGCAAACACGAGACTGATCCATGTGCCATTAACCCAAAAAGAGGTATACACACCCTTATAGATACACTCATACACACATTACTACAAAAAATAACCTCCACTCCCTCCTGCACCTTTCAGTGCGTTTTGCAGAAGAGGCATGCTCGGTGATGATGGCGGACGTGTTCAGTGCGTGCCACTATCTGGTGAACCCGGGTCCGTTCCAGCGGTTCTGTCGGTACGATGTGTGTGCGTGTGTGGACGGTGAGGAGTGCCTCTGCTCTGCTCTCGCTGCCTATGCAGCTGCCTGCACTGCCAGAGGAGTGCTGCTCAACTGGAGGTCTCCCTCGCTCTGTGGTAACTCTCACACTGAACTTATTTGTAGATAATCATTCTTATGCTCATACACAAGTAAACATACAAACATCTCATTCCATTTTTAGACAGAAAACTGTACTGTAAAGTAAATTTAAAAGCCAATAATAACCTGGGTCAGTCCCAACTTTAAGTAGGTGAGGATCAAGATATCATCTCCACATATAAATCTGTCAGTTTGAATAATTGTATCATCTAGATCAGTGGTTCCTAACTGGTGCAGGTACGGAGTCCATATTTCTCCTTAGTCATTAGTTCAAGGTACACACAATACAGTATATTCAGTGTCATAATTGCATTTGGCCATGTTGTTGAGCTAGTTTGCTGTCTCTGTTAAGTAACTGTCCATTATTCAGTCATTCTACAGTACCAAAAAATCACTTTACTTTAAAATAAGGTGTGTTTTTTACAAACTTGACATGTTTGCGAGCCACTTGCAGTCCATTCAGGATGGACCCATGACACACCTTTGGACCACGACCCACCTGTTTGGAACCACTGATCTAGACCACAACAACAATCGTTACAATCAACAAAGATCTTACATACAGGGTTTGCACAGGTCCACAGTTTTTTAAAGACTTGATCTTCTGATATTGTTTGCCCTCACATTAACAGCACAATTGAGAAGCGTGCTACTTTTCGTTATACAAAATTCCCAGTGTTATAATAGTAATTAACCTTGATCCATGGCTCAAGCTGTGCCATATGTGGTCCTTTAATTTGAGGGAATTGCTCCTGGAAATCCCTTTAAAAGTCCTTGAATTTGATGTTTAAGGAGTGGGAACATAGGCGCCCTATTTCTTCGAGACAAAAGCACATTTTATCTGAGAATACTTCCCCAAACCTAAACCTTTATTTGATTTAATCAGAGCTGGAGTGCACCGGCGGCCAGGTGTATGAGGCCTGTGGGAGTGTGTGCGACCGGACGTGCCGGGCTCTGTCTGGCGCTGAGGCAGGATGTAAGGGGGAGAGAGTGTGTGAGGAGGGCTGTTTCTGTCCTGCTGGAAAGTACCTGAGCGACTCCGGAGAATGTGTGACAGCTGACCTGTGCACCTGTCTGCACGATGGACAGCTTTACCAGCCTAATGATGTCTACGCGGATCACAACAGCATCTGGTCAGTGACTTTGCATGGTGTGTTTTCCAAGACTATATGCTAATGGTTATTGTGTTTCACAGATATAGTGTCACTTTTTCTGTGTTTTTCTTGTTTGTGTAGCTACTGTGAGAATGGCTCCATGCGCTGCAGCTCTCCTGAAATGAGTACTTTACTGTCTGACCTCTTCTATGATGATGACCTGGCACCATCCAGAGGTATGTTTTAATACTTTACAGGAGATCTAATGAATGTTCATGTGTTTTGTGACTTGTGTTTCATTTAGCTATTTATATTTAACATGAGACTTTGCTGCCTTTGTATCCAGAGAACAACTGGATCTGTACAAAGTCTCTGATCTGATCACCCTAAATAATCCTGTTAGTTTTACTTGGCAGCAGTCTGTCCTGAGTTCCTAATTCATTTTGCATTTTGAGAACTTAGCACCAACTTCATGTAACCCAACAACATGAACATACTTTCATTTGTTTGTAGAGCGCCGGTCAGCCCAGTGCCCTCCTCCACTGACCCGTACAGACTGTGATGCAGGAGAAAAAGGCCTTGAGTGCGCCAGAACCTGCCAGAATCTGGATCTACCCTGTGTCAGCCTCGCCTGCATCCCTGGCTGCCTCTGTCCACCCGGCACAGTATGTCATGTGTTGTAGATAAAGCACCAAACATCTAAAATAGAACATGCTGATTGATAAGTGGATTGATTTTTAGGTGCGTCACCGCAGAGACTGCATTGCACCCGAACATTGTCCCTGTTACCATAACAACAGGCCATATGCATCAGGACAGACCATCTCTGTGGACTGCAACACCTGGTATAATGATTGTTTGCATACATGGTTATAAAGGGGCTAATACCTGCAATGGGGTGGCTTAACAGGCTTTTTCGTTTTCAGTGTGTGTGAGAACAGGAAGTGGCGCTGCACAGAGAAGCCATGCGATGGTGTGTGCCGTACCGTGGGGGAGGGGCATTACATCACTTTTGATGGCCTCAAATACTCCTTCCCTGGCCTCTGCCAGTATGTCCTGGTTCAGGTAAGGCGTTCGCAAGTGAGCTGCACTGTAAAAACTGTCCTTTGTTTGTCTTCCTCTATTGTGCAGTAATAGGAGAAATGGTGAAGTGCAGCAAGGGAGGACTCGTACATAGAGAACAAAAAAGAGATTTAGACTACAGTCTGGATTTTAAATATTTATATTGGATACATTACAGTACTCTACAGACAGTGAAACACGTGCAAAAGTGCAGAGAGTGCAAAAGTGCAAACGTTTCAGTCTATATTGGACTTTGCTTAGAGCAAAATAAGACATGCACGATGAGTCATCCTATATGTGGGTTACACTACAGGTGCACCCACTCACCTAGATTAATTCATTTAAGGCTTGATTGAACACACATTAAGCCCATTGCCAGCATGTCAAATCATTGCAAACACTTCCAAACAATACAACTTCATAGCAGTGACACGTTCTCATACACATACTGACATATATACATTCAAATGTTAGTTTGTACACTGGTCCAGGTAAGAGACAGACACATCCAAAAAGAGCTCCAGGGTGGATTGCACAAAATTCTGGTGTCAAAACAGAAAAATGCAATATATATTTCATGTCTCTACCCTTCTTTTATCTTTTTCTGCTTTTGCTATCAATAGGATATGTGTAACGGAGAAGAGGGTTCATTCAGAGTGCTGGTGGAGAATGAGGCCTGTGGAATTCTGGGACATCGCTGTGCAAAAGCCATCACCATCTTCTACCAGGGAGGCTTGATTGTAATGCAACATGGAGAGGTAACACAATCTGTTGAATGTGGTTTATCACTGTAATGAAGGGACAAACAGCACAGTGCTTTTTGTATAACATTTTGATATAAACCATTCAAGAATTAAAATTTGTAAAGCTGCAAACTTTGTTACACACAACCAAAGGTCAGATGTATGACACATTCATAACTTCTGCTTAACTCAGACAATCTGAGAACCGATTGGCCCTTGCAGTCACACTTTTCAGACTTGACCTGTAAGTATTTGCATCCATGACTGCCATCTTTCTCTCTCATAGGTGAGGATGAAGAGGCCGGTGCTACAGAGCTCACAGGTGGAGATTGTCCACTCTGGTCAGTTTTACACAGTGCTGCTGGGGAAACACATTTCCCTCAGCTGGGACAAGGGAACTCGCCTCCTGGTTCACATCTCAGCCACGTACAGGGTATTTACGCAGCATGGTTATACTTTTGACTAAACAGACCTTGTTTGTTTTATTTATTCTATATCAAACATGCCGTTTTTGTTGCATACGTTTTATTGTGCGTAGGGCGGGGTGTGCGGTCTGTGTGGTAACTTCGATGGGAACGTCAACAACGACTTGATGAGCAGTAACAACCAGCTGGAGGTGGACTCCTCACACTTTGGGAACTCCTGGAAAGTTATTCCCAGCTGTGCCGATGTAACATGGGTAAAGTGTGGTCTTTGATTAAAGGATTTGTTCACTCAAATGACCATATAATGTATTTTCTCTCTGGCTTTGGCTTCAGGACAATATAGGGCCAGATCTATTAATGTGACTGATTTAGATGACACTGTATACAGTAAGGTTCCATATGTGGGCCTGTTCTTGCACCCAGATCTGCAGTACATAGGACCATAGACTTTTGTTGTTTGTGGAGGAAATATAAGTATACCACATGGGCTGTCAATAGGTCAGATGATAAACTTGATAAAAAAATGAAGCAGGCTGCATTTTTACTGTGATGGATTACCTTCCTAAGGCAAGTCTGTGCAATTTAGTTTTGTACCATACTAACATGACAAGAAAATCAATGGCTGCCTGAAAGGTTTGAAACCAACCTTAAGTGTGAAGTTTGCTTTTGAGAATGTTTGCCACCTGTGTAAAGCCTGCATGTTTGGTAGTTAATGTTCTGAAAAATGCTAAAACACTACTGTGATACTTAAATTGCTAACTATTGTCTTTATAGTGTGGGAGGGACACTCTACAGTGCATTAACAAAGATGTGGATATTGTCACACTAAATTTGTGTGTAACTGTGTGTACAGGTACCTGCACCTTGCAGCGACAACATTGTCAAGCTGGTGAGTGTGGAGCAGTCGTGCCGTGTGATCACTGGTCCTCTCTTCAGAGAATGCAACAGCCAGGTGAGTGTAATTATAGATACACTAGATATCCCACGACTCCACATGCATTGTTAGGTTCATGTAGTCTGTCCTCTCTTAACCTTTTCCTGTGTGTTTGTAGGTGGATGCAGAACCATATGTAGAGATGTGTGTGGAGGCAGCATGCTCTTGTCCATCGGTGGGCGACTGTGCATGTTTCTGTGATGTCATCGCAGCCTATGCTCAGGCCTGTTCAGAGAGGGGCGTGTCCGTCAGCTGGAGATCCAATGATCTTTGCTGTGAGTGTTTCATTTCTTGAGACATTTATCATTTTCATCGCGTTATTTTCAGGCTGAAATATACTCTGTTGTCAGGAAAAAACATCATGTCGGCTCAACCAAGCTAAACCAGTTAAAAGTGTCTTCTAAGCTGTCAAAATCAAGTTGCCAGAGAAAAAACTAATTAAAGAAGACAAGTCATCTTCCATGCTTTTCACCCTTTTTTTAGAGCACTCGTGTAAACCACCACTTTTCAATACAGCCATTGTTCTCCGACATGACACCTTTTGTGTGATCAACTGGAGTTAACACTTTTGTAGTTCTTCTTTGTAAATGGAAAGTTACTGTGAATATCTTCTTGGTGTTTTTGTTCTAACATCAGGTTTTTTTTTTACCATACAGATAAGAATCTGCTGTATTTTCTGATATCAGATGTGATGCTCTATATGTTCTGTAAAAATCTATACTTACAGTAATAGTATAGTTGAGAAAATGTACTTGTTTTTCTGCATTTTTGGATACTTTATTATACAGGTAACAAATAGTAATTATCTTGAAGAAAGAAGCCTGTGTAGTTAGGATTGTTTTTTGTCACACGATTAATGAAATAGTCTGTAATTAACCTTCAATTTTTATTTTTAGCTGTAAGCTGTGAGGAGCTGAACCCAAAGAGTGCCAGTACTGGCGAGGAGTTATGCCAGTGGAGGTATAATACTTGTGGCCCTGCCTGTCCTGTCACCTGCCAGCACCCAGACCCCCTCCAGTGTTCACTTCGCATGTGTGGAAGGTTGCCATGCCTACTGCCCCCCAGGTGCCAATAATATACACTGGACATACATAACTAACATGCAAAATATTTGAGCATGCAAAATCTAAATACAGTATAGATATAATTGGATAAATTCTGCGCAAATATGCAGATAGTGTCGCTGAGTTTAACTTCAGCTTTCTTTTTTTTAGGCCAATTACTGGATGAGGTTGCCATGCGTTGTGTAGATCCCTCTCAGTGTCAGGTGTGTATCCATGAGGGTCAGAGAATCTCCCACGGCAACAAGGTCATCCTGAACCACGATGACCCCGAACACTGCAAAATATGGTAATACTGCACCAAAACACGCAGCAACAAGTCGACATATTTTGAATTTGGCTATAAATGCTTTAAAATTTGATTCTTGGCACATTTTAAGATGCTCTCTTTTTCTACTCTGAAGTCACTGTGATAACAACACACTGAGCTGTGAAGTTTGTGCCTCCTCCGCCATATTCACCACTCCCACACCAACACCTGCCTACGCTACCTTCACGACCCTTCCCTTCACCACCTTAATGCCTGAGGGCACGTGTGACCGCGCCATGGATCTGGCGTTCCTGCTGGATGGTTCGGAAGCCCTGAGCGAAGACGAATTTCAGGCAACAAAAGAGTTTATACTGGGAGTGGTTGAACGATTTCGCATGGGCTCAGCTCACACTCGAGCCACAGTGCTGCTTTACCACTCTGGAGTTAAAACATACGACCTGCAGGTAGATGAACATATACATACATGCATGTGTGACACAGAAAAGTTTGTGTTTTTGCATGAAGCATTCTGTGCAATGATTCTTCATTGGTCAAATTTAACTCAGATTTAAGCTGCTTTGCTGACTCATAGAGACCGAATGTCATCGTAAATTTCTACGCCTGGTTGCTGTATCTTTTTTATGCCTGCAGGTTCAGAAGTGGCTGTTTAAGAAGACTGTCCGTGAGCTGCATTACACAGGAGGAGATGCAGCCTTCTTGGATGAGGCTGTCAAGTATCTTGTCATCAACATCTATGACAAGAACAAGCGTGACCACGCTGGCCGTGTTGCCATCATCTTGACTGCTAGTGCCAACCCTCGTCCCGTCCGTGGCATCGTCAAAATGCTGCGAAAAAAATCCATCACCACCCTCACAGTAGCGCTGGGTCCCGGGGTAAACATGGGGCAGATTAACGACATCACCAAGGCCAACCCAGAAAACAGAGCCTATGTGCTTAGTAGCACAGGTGAGCTGCCTGAGCGTCTGTTAGAGCTGACAGATTACCTCTGCACCTTGGGGTTGGAGCCTGAGGTGGCCAAACCTCCGGCACCAAAGTCTACTCGACAGAGCACAACCACCACGACCCCGACTCCTCGTCTGGAGCCCAACCCCACACAACATCTCCCCAGCACTCCTACATCCACCTCCCCCTCTGGCTTGTCTCCCATCACCACATCACCATCTCCCACCGGTCCCATCAAAGATGTGACATTCATCGTGGAAGGCTCTAATGCAGTCGGCGAGGCCAACTTTAACAAGTCGCTCGAATTCCTGGAGGAGGTTATTTCACAGCTGACAGAGAAGGAGGAGTTAATTCGTATCACTGTGATCCAGTACTCAGTAACAGTCACGGTTGAGATCCGTCGGTGGGAGCTGAGGCGGCAGAGGACCCTGCTGCTGCAACGACTGAGGGAGATTCGTTGGAGAGGTGGAAGTCAGACAAACACAGGCATGGCTATAACTACGACTCTTCAAGAAATGACTACGGTCCAGCCTTCACGCGGCCCCACCCCTCCTCAGCTGGTCTTCCTCGTGACAGAAAACCCGCCTACAGACACAGTGACACGCCCGCCATCAACAAGCACTCACACACAAGTGTATCCCATTGGTGTTGGACCCAAAATAAGTGAGACTGACTTGCTACCATTCAGCTCCCCTCAGCGCCCGCTGATTGTTGATGGTTACAACCGTCTGACCACCCTGGTACACCGTGTCGTCAACATCACACAAACCTCAGTCAGGCCCCGCTTTCCTACACTGCCTCCCCTGGTCCTCCCAACACTCTCACCCACAGGTAAAGAAGACGTATGCTTTTTAATCATTCAGTCCACATGGACTCCTTAGCCTCTATTAATTTGTGAGCCTTTCTTTGCACAGTGCCGTGTAAGAAGCCTGTGGATGTGTTGTTCCTGCTGAAGGCTGGGGAGCAGTTTGAGGACATGAAGACATTTGTCAAAGCTTTCATCAATAATGCTGACATAGGTAGGTTTGACTCAGCACCTAAATGCCCTACTACATTTTAATATAACATACTCTGCGTTGTTATTAGTTTTAGCATTATTTTTTTTATCATAAGTGGTTTAACAGAAATTTGAGTAATTACTCGGTGTTGTGTGGTCACCCAGTATTTTCTAGTCATTTATTTTGATAGTTGGAAACCAGTTAGTGACACAGAGAAGAGGAGGCATGTAAATAAGGGCTAACATGTTGTTTCAAGTGTGTGCACTTGAGATTATTTTAAGGATTTTTCCAAAACTATGGAAGAAAACTTTGTTTATCTTGCAACACAGAATGCAAAAAAAAAAAATTATAATAATCCTCATGAATTAAAGTAAATGGGGTCCAAACTTAACAACAGCAAAATTATATAAACATCAAAACATCCATTTACAAAATCTCACAGTTGTATGCTCAGTCCTTCCTAAACACATGCATTTGATGGTAAAATGTTATAATTTAAAACACTTCTTTACAAATAGTCTCACACACGGACATGAAGGCTTATGTGTACATTTGAGCTACTTGTATGAGACTTCAATTATACTGCACAAGTTGTTTGACAGATTGTAAACTGATGTTTTGATAAGGTTTTGCTGTTGTAAATGGGGTCCCCATCACTTTAAAGGAAGCCACAAGGAAGTCAGCCACAGCCAAATACCTACACAGAGTATGGCAGGTCCTAAAAAGTTGGCTGAATGGAAAGAACAAGGTCCAAGCCATCAACACATGGCCATCAGATACCCAACTGGTATAATAAGCTGGCCAAAAGAGGAGGAGCCACTGATATCAAGACAAGGAGGCTTCTCACAATGCATGGAGGGTTTCATCCCAAGTCCAGCACCCGAAGACTGTACACTAAGCATAGCAAGGAGGCAGAGGACTGGTGAGCGTCAGAGCCACTGTCCAGGACAAAACAACCAAGATCCAGGAATACATCAGGAAGATAGCCCCCAAAGATGAGCTGCTAATTGAAAACCTCAGGCGGCAAAAACCCAAGAATGCAGAAGAGGAGGATGACAAGCCCCTGCACGGCATGTACCACTGACGGATTAAAGAAGTGGCCAACATCAAGAAATCTTACCAGTGGCTGGAAAAGGCTGGACTGAAAGACAGCACAGAAGCACTAATCGTGGCAGCACAGGAACAGGCACTTAGCACAAGATCAATATAAGCAGGGGTCTACCACAGCAGACAGGACCCCAGGTGCAGGCTAAGATGCTCCTCAGCACATAATAGCAGAGTGTAAGATGGGTTGGGTTATATGTAGTACTAATGCTTATATGCTCATTCAAGTTTCGAAAAACCAGATTGTAGATCTTCTTCCCCTGCAGTTTTACAGTGATTGAACTTCTTGTTTGTGTGTGCAGGGCTGAATGGCACTCAGGTGAGTGTGGTCCAGTATGGAGACACCAACACAGCAGAGTTCACCTGGATGAATCAACAGACCAAATCCAACCTCCTTAACCTTATGGAGAGCATACCAAGCAGGACCAGCGCTTCCCCCGCACTAGGTAGTAAAGACCTAAACTAATATTTGCGCACACATTAAGGCAGTCATGCTCATGGCTCCATCTGTCTGCAGGCTCTGTGCTGCGATATGCTGTGCAAATGGCCATCTCGCCACAGAGCGGTGGAAGAGTCGGTGTAGCCAAGGCTGTGGTGATGGTGGTGACTGACAAATCAGCTGACGATGTGAAAGAAGGAGCTAACGAGGCACTGGCAGCAGGTAGTTAAGTCACCACTGATTGACACGATTAATAGATGATACCATGGTACAAATTCAGCCGGTATGTTTCCATCCTCCATCTCAGCCTGTCAGAGTCTTGATGTAGTTTCATTGATAAGAGTCTCTTTCCTCAGGTGTGTCAGTGTTCCCTATCGGGGTGGGACCAGGCTACGACAGAAGTGAGCTTGACGTGCTTGGTCACCATGGCAAACAAGACAACACTCTGCACTTGAACAGCATGGATCAGTTACTAATGTTACTGAGTCTGGACCATGGTTTCACAGAGAGGATCTGCAGAGGTGCTTACACACATACACACACTCTAAATCTGCTCCGTAGTATGGTTTTAATAATAAGACATTATAATGATGTTGATAATTGGTCATAATGATGATTATTATGGCTCTTTGCTTTAAAACACAGCTGGACCACCAGGACTGTGTGTTGATGATAATGGAAATGAGAGAAAGGTGAGTAATGTTTGCTGACGTTGAACACAAAATAGAGCAGTACAGCGACCTTTTACAGCCATTCCAGCATTACTTGTAACAAATTATCCATCATGCGTTTCAGCCCGGTGAGTCATGGCTGCTGGAGGACGGCTGTCACTCTCTCCTGTGCCACCCAAGTGGGGCGGTGACAGTACAGAACCACAAAGTCAGCTGTGACAGACTGGAGCCGCCGGCCTGCAGGAACAACATGCCACCTGTCAGAGTCCAGGAGGCCTGTAACTGCCACTGGGAATGCCCTTGTATGTACATCAAAAGGATCAAGTAGCTTCTGAAGTCTCTACCATTACATTTACCCCGTCTATATTAAGTGCACATCATGTCCCACGTGGGCTGTTAACAATGAGCGCTGGAGTCTTGCACTCCAGTCTATTTATACTGACTTATACTTCCTCCTGTGTGGTTTGTGTTGACAGGCATGTGCATGGGCAGCTCCACCAATCATGTGGTGAGGTTTGACAGCTTGGCGCTTAGGCTGGATGGGGAGGGTTTGTGCTCCTACACACTTCTCACTGTCAGCAGAGGCATCAGTGAAGGGTCAGAGGTCAAACTCCACACTGGGCCATGTCAAGACTCAGCGAATTACAACCAGATCTGCATGAAAGCCATGGAGGTGACCCATGGACCGCATAAAGTGCTGCTGAAGGACGATATGACGGTAAGCTGTCTGTGATGCTATTCAGTGTGGCTTTGCCCTGAAATTGCTCATTATAATTGAGTCTGTGAAGGGTTGTTTTTTTTATTCCTGAGAATTAGGATGAAACATTATTTGGGTTTTTTATTTTTACTCTTCAATTAGGCTGGAAAAATATATTTGAACCTGACCTTGACTATTAAACCTTGTAATGGGCCATCCTCTCAGTGATTTATTTTTAAGCTCTAATGGAGTTGACAAAAAGTTATATATTTATCAGTTTCACAGCAGTTGTAGTAAGTAGCCAGTTTATTTTTCAAAATTGCTAAGAGTTCTCTTAACGCTTATCAAAATACTCATTTTTAAACCATAATTTTTATTAAGTTTTGATTTAGAAGGGCTACTAAGTTGACATGTTATGGTTGAGACACACCCAATAGCAATATTATTTAATGAAATTATCAAAAAATAGAAAGCTTACCAGTACTTGAGCAGCATTCCTGCCATTTTTGAAACTAGTATATGAGACATGAGTCCTTGTGATATAGTAAACTTTTTAAAATTAGATTTTGAAGGCTTTTAACACATTTTTTAATTGTTTTAAGTTGTGAATTCTTGTCTGGGACAGGGGTGTGTTCAGGCACAGGGCAAGTTTAGAAGTAAAAAAAAAAAAGAGTGCAGATCAAAATATTTTATAAACCACATTTGTTTCATACAAATAAATGCTTAAAAAATAATGTTTCACTCCAGAAACAGAATTAGTGAGTTGATAAGTTATAATGTGTTTTCAAGAATGCGTGTACTAACTGTGTTTGTTCGAGCAGGCAATGATTGGTCGAGAGGAACTTGCACTACCATGGCGGTTTGCTGGCATAGAGATAATGCGTTATGGGGGAGTGATGCTGCAGCTCAAGTCAGACCACGGCTACGTCCTGACTTTCACTCCTCAGAGCAATGAGTTTACCATCACTCTGCTCAGCTCCACCACCAAAGGCCACACTGCTGGACTCTGCGGTAACATAAATAAAGACCCATTTATTCAAACCTGTTTAATAAGTCACCCTTGTTTGTCTTTCTCTATTTGCTTCCAGGACAACGGTAACACTGTCTCCTTCCTCCGATCTGTTCTCTCTCTCTGTATCTTTCTTCCAGGTGCCTGCGGGGAGGAGAAGTCAAACGTCCTATCTTTACGTAATGGCAGCTCCACCGCTGACCAGCCAGCCTTCATCTCAGACTGGACTGTGGCTGTAGATGACGGCGTGTGTCTGCCAAAGCGGAGGGCAGTGTGTGTGTTAGGAGCTTCAATGGGATGCCAGGCCCTACGTTCTGAGGTGTTTGAACCGTGCCATGCGCACATTCCTGTCCAGGTGTTCCTTTCCAAGTGTGAGGAGCAGGCATGTGAGGAGTCAGATGTGTGCGAGCTTATTTCTGCTTATGCACGCCTCTGTAGACAGAGAGGTGTGTGTGTGGACTGGAGGAGCCCCCACCTCTGCCGTAAGTCAGTTTTTGACATGCGAATATGTTTGAATTCAAACAGTCTGAGCCTAAACCTAAACTTTAGCCTGATCTGTGTGCTACAGCATTACAGTGCCCCGGCTCCATGGAGTATGATGCATGTCGGACAGGGTGTGTAGACGATTGTGATAGCATACAGGCGTTGCCAGGCGACTGGTCGGTTGCCAGGGGTAACGAATCGTCCTGTATGGACACACCTACTGAGGGCTGTTTCTGTACTGGAGGGACGGTTCTGCATCACGGACAGTGTGTATCACCAGAAGCGTGCAGGCAGTGTGTTGACCATCATGGACACACGTATACGGTGAGACAAGTGAGAAGAAAAATATGAGTGAATGTGAGGGAATGATGCAAAACCTACATCAACTTCTTAATTACAGAAACACATGCTGATAGAATTGGATGGGGCAGCCTAAGTATTCACCATTAATGTGTGCTTTGAGCTCCCTCTAGTGTTTCTTTCCAAAACAGCCAATAAAGACGAACATGTTTGGATTTGTTTGTACAGTACATGGAGAGTTGGGTACCAGATGAGAACCCATGTTTAATTTGCATGTGTTTGGACCAACAACACATCAACTGCACTGCCCGGCCCTGCAATGATGTCAAAGGCAAGCACTTGTTCTTCAACAGTAGTATCTATATAAACCGAAAAATATTACCAGTGTTGCATTGTGGGTTTGGATCTAACACTTAATCATCTTTGTGCGTACACAGCTCCAGTGTGTGGACCTTGTGAGGTCCTGAGAGAGAGGAGAGGGTCTAAGTGCTGCCCAGAGTACGAGTGTGGTATGTAAAAGATACTATGTAATGTAGCATTATTACGCTCATATCTACAGGTCCAATGTTACAGTAGCCTCATTAAATGAGAGCAAGAAGAACAGACCTGTCAGTGTTCAATATAATATGTGTGTGAAACTAGGTCTGATTTGCACCTAGAAGAGATATTGGAAGGTTGGTGCTGAATACCAGAATATATTGCTCACACATCAGAGCTATCGGCAAATGAATAAACCTCGGCAACCTTTATGTTGAAAAGCTAATATAAAAAAAGTCATACTTTATTAAACATGTTTCATTGCTCTCTCTCTCTATATATAAGGCATCTCAGAGTGTGTATCGCACCCAGCTGCAACAGACTGTCTCACTCTGTGACTTTTCAGTGTGTGATCTGGTGACTTGTGACCTGCCTGAAGTGCCCCGCTGTGAGGACGGTCAGACTGCGGTTCTTAAAAACCCCGGGGAATGTCAACCTATACACGAGTGCGGTATGCCTTTTACATATTCTCTGTGATGTTCTGGCTCAGCTTTTCTCTGGCGCTCACACAGAGACATGAAACAGAGCACACATCCATGTGATCTCTTTCACATGTCTCCCTTCATCTCTACCCCCCCCACACAGTCTGCAAAAAGGAAGAGTGCGCTCTTCAAGCTCCCCCCGATTGTCCCGCACACCGCCGACTGTCGGTGAAAAACACAAAGTGCTGCGACGTGTTTGAATGTGTGTGCAACTGCCAGAACTCCACCCACACCTGCCCTGCTGGGTTCATCACATCCTCTTCTACCAACGACTGTGGCTGCACAGAAACTAATTGCCTGCCAGACAAGGTGAGCACATGTTAGGATGCAACTATAAATGCATCACTCCTCATTTCTGTGCTGTCACTGTTCAAACTATTCTTACTTTATCATCCCATGTCTCTCCAGGTGTGTGTGGTTGGTGGCGTGGTTCACCCAGTGGGGAGTGAGTGGGAGCAAGGATGTGAGAAGTGCAGTTGCACCCAGCTACAGGACAAAGACACATCACTGCACATTGCTCAGTGTACCCCGCCTGTGTGTGATCGAACCTGTCCTCAGGTGAGGCACAAACACACACCAGACATACATGTTTGAATTATGCTTCTATAACCTGTAATCTTTATATATTTGTCAAATATTTCAGGGCTCCACATACACTCCATCAAAAGGAGAGTGCTGTGGGAAGTGCACACCAACCAGCTGCGTGGAGTCAGAGGAAGAGATGCGAGGAGACACACTGTTTGGGCAAAATCTCAGACGTGTACGTGTGTAGAGAAATCATACATGCCTGAGTAATATAGGCAACCAGTTCTTAGTAATTATTGTTTTCCTGTAATTGTCAATAACATTCATTGTAAGTTGTGATGTGTAGAATTTCATGTGCAGCTTTATTATTTTTTAAATAACAACCACTCCTCCCAGGCAATATATTTCTGTCTGTATGTATAAGGAAAAAAGACAAGTCTATAGTGTCAGTGGGGCCTTTTCTTTTCTCTCTTATTGGATTTTAATCTAATCTCTGCGTCTGTTTATAGGTGGGAGAGGTATGGCAGTCCCCACATGATAAATGTGTTTTACATCAGTGTATGAAAGTGAGAGATGAGGTGTTCATCTCTGCAACAAATGTCAGCTGCTCTGCTATGGACGCTCCATCCTGCCCGCTGGGAACCGAGTTACGCTGCGACACCCAGGATTGCTGCCCCCGCTGCCGCTGCGGTAAACTCACATTCATATGCAATTACATCCATAGGGAAGCAGAGACAGCCGCACCTTTGGGATAGCAGGGTGTCATTATGAGTGAGGAGACCACCCTTTAACTAGCAGGCATGATTTCAAATGCCTGAAACCTTTCACTTCACTAAGTTCAGTCATATCACACACTCACTGTTTACTGAGTTGCAGTAGCAGTGTCTGTCCAGCAGATGACTCTCTAACATTGGTGTCATACCAACGCTTGTTATCCTCACCTGACCTTACACAGCCAGTGGTTTAAAGATGAAATAGCCAATTGTTTTTTGCTTTGACTTCATGATGATGTAATGTTGATTGCAGAATGTAATGGCTATAGAATAATGACACCGTCAGTGTTAAGGTTGGTTTTCTGTAAGCCTTGCTTTCACTGTGCAGTCCTGTCTGCCAACGGGTACGATCTTGTGGGAAAATGAATGGTCGATTTATGGTGCAAAGGAAGTGCGTCAACCATTTCCCAATCAAAACAGGAAGAGGATAGCACTTTTGTTTTCCTTGGTAGCCATTGGTCACTATCCTCAGGTACAAACAAGTTTTAATGTGAGGTCTTGGTAGGCTCTATCCCCAGTAGTAAAAATGGCAGGCAGTGGAACAATAAAGTAACTGTGGAAAACAAAATATAGTTTGTCCTGTGTTGTTGGAAGCTGCGAGGCTCTGAGGAAAACCGAAAGCAATCTGATTGTTTTTGCAACAGCAGTGCCAACAATAATACCAGTTGGAAATGTTAGGAGGGCTTTAATATTCTGTTTAATTCATGTCAATTAAATTATTTGTGCTTTTCTCTCCACAGCGACCATGAATGCCTGTGTCCTCAACAACAACACTGTGATAGGAGTAAGTCATGTAGAAACGTGACACTCACATATTGGAACATTTTGAATGGTTCCTTCAGTGCTCCATCTGTGTGTGTGCTTGTACAGGCAGGGGAGAGACTGATGGTGGACGTGTGTACACACTGTGAGTGTATGGTGGAGGACGGTGCCGTGAAGAAATACAGACTGTCCTGCAAGAGAATCAGCTGTCCCACTTGCCCCATGGTAACCGTCATCCCTTCATTATTTTTATCATGATCATTATCGTTTTTCATCGTTATCTTCATCATGACTAACCAATAAATTCAAATTTCCATCATTCTAATCCACATTCTCTACCTGTTCATCTTTCAATTGCGTCCACATCATTTTCTACGATTCACTCTGTTCACAGAGGTAAGTAGTGAATTATTTATTTGCACAAAAGGGTCCAGGTAAATGTATGTCTTTTTCTTTATAGTAAATGTCCCATTTGTCTTCATTTATCAACTAACATGTAATACTAACCACAATATTTTCAGGGGTACACTCTGCAGAAGGAAGAAGATGCTTGCTGTGGTCGATGTGTTGCCACTGCTTGCTTCATGCAAAGGCCAGATGGAAAACTGATCAGTGTGCCGGTAGGTAATCAGCAGAAAAGAAAATGCATCCTCATGTAGACTCATCCTCTGTTGCAAGGAAACTTCATAATGATGATGATGATGATGTTTGTATGTTTTTATACAAACGTTTTCCAAATGGCAGTGTGATATACTATACTGTGCTATACTATACTAAACTAAACTAAACTAAACTATACTATACTATACTATACTATACTATACTATACTATACTATACTATACTATACTATTAAATACTGTGTTATGTAAAGCTATGCTATACTGTACAATTCCATTCTACACTATACTATACTAAACTATACTATACGATACTATACAATGCTACGACTCGCTCTACTAAACTATACTATATTATACTATACTATTCTCTGTTATGCTATGGTTTACTTTATTATCCCATACTGTTTTATACTCTACTATTAAATACTGATTTATGTAAATATATGCTATACTGTACTGTACTATATTATATATTATACTATACTACTCTATACAATGCTACGCCACACTATACTACGCTATACTATACTATACTATGCTATGCTATATTATACCATACTGTTTTATGCTATACTATTAAATATTATTTTATATAAAGATATGCTATACTTTATTGTACTGTACTATACTATACTATTATATACTATACTATACTTTACAATGCTAAGTTACACTATGCTATACTATATACTGTACACACACACACACACACACACACACACATATATATATATATATATATATATATATACTATATTGTACATACTACACTATACTATGCTATACTATACTATGTAACACTACGCTATACTATGCTATACTGTAATATACCATAATATTTTATGCTATAATATTACATACTGTTTTATTTAAAGATATCTATACTGTAATACTATACTATACAACACTAGGCTACGCTATGTTATGTTGTGCTATACCATCCTGTTTTATGTAAAGATAGTATATACTGTAGTATTATATACTGTAGTATACTATACTATACTATACTATACTAACACTATTTTATACTCTACTCTTTTTCTATCTACTTTGCTGCACTGTGCTGTACTATACTATTGTATTATTATGTTACACTATGGTATGCTATTTCATGCAATTATATTATATTTTACTCTACAATAATATACTATAGTATATACTATTTCTTTATTCATTTCCTTTAGTACATTTTAAAACGGAGTGAACAGCTTTTCAGCAGCATATACAAATACCCTATGTGCATGTGTGGTTGTCTCTGCCTCCAGGTGAACACTACTAGTGAAGACGGTTGCAGCCTGTATTCCTGTGGTGTAAACGGTAAAGGGGATCTTGTCCTGCAAACCAAAGTGACCACCTGCCCTCCTTTTGACCGCCAAACTTGCCTTGACCAGGGGGTACGACCACTACACAATGTGCTATCTATCCATCTCCCAGTAATCCCACTCCTGACCCTCTGTATCTGCCTCAAATTTGTAATAAATGTTTCTCTGTTGTTTGTTTTCAGGGGAAAGTCAGCAAGATTGGAACAACCTGCTGTGAGATGTGTAAGTAGAGCTGTGCCCTCTGCGAGGCTGGCACACTATTTTGAAAAATTTGGACACTCTGATTTTAATAAGAGTGTGTGCATGTGTGAAGGTACCGAGCCAGAGTGTCGGAGGACAGCAGGAACGCTTAACTACATCAAAGTGGATGATTGCCAATCAGAGCACCAGATAGAATTGCACTATTGTGAGGTAAGAGACTACACACACACACACACACACACACACAATGATTAATACTTTCCCCCCCTAGGATTAGCCTGCAAAGTTCAATGAAATCATGGTGTAACACTGTCCCCCACCATCCCACCCTTTCTGTCTCTCCCTGTGGTGCTGTCAATCCGCCCATCTGTCTGTCTTTCTGTCTATCAGGGCAAATGTCGCAGTAAGTCCATGTATTCCCTGGAGAGGGCTGCTGTGGAGCAGGAGTGTGTGTGCTGTGCTGCTGTGGAGACGGAGCCTCTCAGCGTTCCCATCCTGTGTGCCAATGGCACTCGGAGCCACCAGACTGTCCTGTCTGTCACTGCATGCGACTGTCTGTCCAAACACTGCACCTAGAGACAGAGAAAGAGCGAGTGTGAGTTAATAAATGCAGACAGTATGTGTGTATCCATGCATAATGTAGCCATAAATAACAATACAAACAAAGCAATAAAACAAACCTGTCAGTATCTGTAACCACTACCTTTTTTGTCTGTTTTGCTGTAATTTGAATTTTCCTATTAAAATGTATAAGTTTGTTGAGATTGATGTTTGTTGTTTAGATGTTTGAATAATTTAAAAGTGATTAAAAAGATTTCTTATTTCCTTTTACATCAGTTTTTTGAGATTGGATATGTAATTAAAACAAAAAATGATCAATAGTGAGTCACATTTTAAGAGAATAAACTATAAAAAAAGTACAAACCTTAGTACAATTTGGCTGCAAATGAAAATTGCTTTTTTCCATTTCACATGTTTTTAATGTAATGCTTGCTCTGGCTGCTAAGAGAGCTAAAATACATACATGTCATTACTAAATAAAATAATGAATGTTTGCCGCACTATGTATGGCTTTAAGTTTATTTTTGCACCAATACATTTTTTGAATGTTATGTTTTTCGTCATCTGAGACGCGTGCCTGCAGAGGGTAGGCGAGGTTCATTTCCACGTCTGGTCACCTGTAAGCTCTTTCTTCCCCCTCTGGCTTACACACACACACACACACACACACCCACACACACTTCTTGCATCGGTAATATGCATCACAGCTTCTTTCCCTCCCGTATGAAACGGTCAGGGAATTAGCCGCCCTCAGCGCGCGCGTGTTAAGCCAGGGGTTCCGGGAGCGCGCGCGGATTGTCCACCATCTCAGCCCCTCGCCAGGCTGTGCACCTCGCGCGTCTTATCATCCATCTCCATAGCGAAGCGCTGATCCTCCACGAGCACTGGTGAGTCCACCTTTTCACTTTTCTTTCGTGTTAAGTGTGATTTTAAAAAAGTGCGCACCTGACCTTTATCACTTTTACTGCGTCCTGGTCCCTGCTGTCGGCTCTGACGGCGCTTTCTGCACTTTTGCGCTCATTTGTTTGAACTATATCAGCTTATGTGTTCAGCGCTTCATCAACAAAGCTCGACCTGAACCACTGCTTTTAATTTCAATCCCCCGGTGGCTGCAGTGGCGCGTGTCAGGGTGCTGAGGCTGTTTTTTCCATCTGACCATCTGGGTGCAGACAACTGTTGCGTCCACGAGCGTGTAATTCAACACATATTTATCGAATAAGCGGCTCCAGACAACTGCCCTGGGATTAATTAGTCAAAATGGAAATGAATTAGTTTGATGTAGTCTGTGCTGTTTATCTTTCTCGTCTTGAATTAACTTCACAACAATGAAAACCCACAGATTGGTGCAGCTGTTAAAGTGAAAGTGTGCTGCCAGTCCATTTGATTTGATTCATCACACAGTTTGGAACTCGAGTCTTTGTTTGTTTGAGTTGTATGTTTCCTGTTATGGCATTAGAAAGGAAGCAAGCAGCTCTGCTGTTGAGCTGTCAGAGAGCTTACAGGCCTTTAAGCCCCGCGCAGAGACGCACACTTGGAGGACGCATTTGCGCATTCCTGTTGTGCCTTCTTCAGAGTGACATACAAAAACACCTTAAAGTGAAGTAACACCTTGGTAAGAAATATTTAAAAACTGAATATAGCATGAAACACAATATGGCGTTTGTTGACATGCTCTAATAATGAACCTCTGGTGAACTGCTGTATGCAAAGGAGCTACTTGGTCAGAATTAAATCCAAACTATCATAACTGAGTGTTGCCATGCAAACTCCAGCTCCTTATTACTCCTTTAAGAAAAGTAAATTGTAAGAATAAGAAAAAATCTTCAAGGCATGGTAGTCCACAGTATCACTGATGTTCTGATAGATGCTTAATTAAAGTACCTACAAAGTGTCCATGCTTATTGGTTGGTATGACCAGTGTAAACATTGTTAGAGGCAGCATGCACATCAGCCTTTTGGGAAAAGGTATCATGACTAATAATAAGCTGAGTGACCAGTGCACAACACATGGAGCATGTGGCTAACAGCATATGTGATAAACAAACTCTTGAAAAACAACAACAGTAGCTTGTATGGATATCTACATGCTGTCGCCTTGGAATGTGAGATAAATCTGAGCCATCCGAAGAAGGCTGAAGGGATTAAAAACAAAATATACATTATTATGTGCCACATTTTTCTGAATTTCTTTGTGAAATAATTGTAACATTCACTTCCACAGGCCTTAAAAACATTTAAATCACACAGTGTGATAAGGAAATAGCACTCTTTAGTTGAACTGCTCACATTATATATTGACAAGTCCACAAAATATGAGACTCCCACACACAAAAATACTGATTTTAATGCTGCAGCGTTTTGGTGACTAGACCTTCATCAGGCAAAACAATATGGTTTCCATCACTTTGCTTCAACAGGGTCATGCCAAAAAGTTTGGGAACCACTGTGCCCTGTTGGATACCTAATTTACATAAAGTCTGCTTGACCTGCTGAACTCTAAGAGACATATTATCCATTCCCATCTCGTCTCTGTGTTTGCTAACACATGATAAACTGGGATTATCGTGGACGTGTGTGTATATGTAATGGGATTGATGGTTGAAGCCCCCCTGTACGTGTGTAGGCTGTTTGGTTGACTGCTGGTGCATTTGCATGTCTCATGGCTTGTGTCTTAGATGGCTAGAACATGCACGCTGACACTATTGCACGCAGTACAGAAATATGAGTGGCACCTATAAGTAGAGGTTAATAATGGTTACATGTGTCTGATTGAAGGTGTCAAACATTACATGTGTAAATGTGTGACATCACGCTGTATGATTACTTAGATTGACACCACTGTTTACAATAATATTTTTAATTTAAATCTGACAGTGTAAAGTGTTTTAAGTCAAATATGGAATTTCCATGACCGTTAACGATCAGTCACAGGTGTGAAATCTGAAGCTGTACTGTAACAATGTCAGTATCACTTATAGAGACGACCCCAAAATGTTGTTTTTTTTTGAGGAGCATTTGTCATTAAAGACTGGCACAGCCTCTGAATGGAGCTCAATCAAATCATGCCACAGTACTCTCTCTCATAAAATCAGTGTCTTGCATGTGCTGACAAACATGCCTATGTTTAAGTGTCACACGTAGGGACAGGAAACACACGTAGGAGCTCTGTGTAGTTAACTTAAAATCATAATTCTAGTAACAGTATTCTTATTTCTTTTGTTATTTCTGAGCTTGAGGAACATTTGAGAAACTGAGCATTTTAGGAAGACTAGCTGTGTTGATCTGTGCACTTTAAAACACTTGTTCCATATTTTGTGTCTGCGGATTGAAGCCTGGGGATGCACATGTGCTTCTATTAGTGTAAGTCTTAACTACTCTGTTTCCTCTTAACACTTCCTTCTTTATCTCCAAAGAATGAGCCCAGTGATCAAATTACCCCAACAGATTGTAAACTGTGCCGCTTGGATTGCAGCGCGAGCTTAATCTGAGCCTACAGCTTCAATTGGGTAAAAAAAAAAAAGAGATGAGATAGCTTAACTTTGGCTTACTCTGACAGTCTGAAACAGTTACTACTGTGGGATTTTTAGACACGATTTTTGTAAGTAAAATTGACCTAAATTTGATCTGGAATGTATGTATCTTTGGTTTGAAATGTCCAAACAATAAATAACTGCTACAGGCCGTTATCAGTGCTGCAGAATGAAAGAAAATGTGTATATTGCATCTGTTATGTGAATATTAAACGTGTCTCATAGGTTAAAAATAGTGATTAAAATGAATGGAAGCACATTGCTACCACTACAATAGTGGCATTAATGAGCTTTCATATTAACAGAAAATTGTGTTGCACAGAATTATGTTTATTTTTTCAGGCTTTACGCTACTGTTTGCTATATTCTTTGAGGACTATCGGATAATTTTACATTTATCATCTTTAAAACAGGAAGAAATTCACTCTTCATAAGTGGTGGACATATAATCCAATGACGCTGGTTGCAGTAAGAGTAATAAAGAGTGGGGAGCAGTGTGCTCAAATATCATGATCCTACTGGGAGGAATGGTTCCACCAGTAATAGATTTTTTTGCAGGTCATCCCAGCTTCTACTGAACTCTTGTTTTCTTTTCCAACAGAGGGATGAAACGGAAAAGAACTTATGCCGGTCACCACAGAAATGAGTGAGTCGTCGTCCTTTCACTCAGCGAAGCTTGTTTCATTGGCCCGATCGATCTCCGGGTTTGGGATCGACGCCACCAATGGAAGCCCTATCACCCCTCTCGACAATGATGAGCCCCCTCCTCCGGTACGGTATCCTCAGAACGCAAACACTCGCATCCCGTAGCTTTAACATCCTGCTGCAGTTTGTCTGCTCAGGTTTCTCTTCCTTCATTTGACACACATGGAGCATTACTTTAATGTTATGCACTTATACTTTAGTTCACCCTAAAGTCCCTACTCTTAACCCTCATCACTGACCTCATGAATTACCTGCGTTTGCTTTTGTGCAGGACTCTGGCATCGATCTAGGCCCTGGGCTTTATTTCAATGATGGCAAGAGAAAAGTGGACTACGTCCTTTGCTACAAATACAAAAAAAGGCGAGCATCCAAGCCACGCCTTTCCATTGCATCCAATGGGAGTATACCATTTCCCATACCGGGCCGCTGGGAGTCGGAAGTGGAGTCTGGTGAGGCAGGTGCACCTCCAGGAGATGTGGAGGAGTCGAGGCTGACTGAGGAGGAAAAGGCTGTCATGAGAGAGGAATTTGAAGCGGGTCTGCTGGAAGCTGGACTGCAGCTAGAGCGTGATAAAGAGGTGTGTATCTGCAGTGCTTTACGGTGCTTTCACCATGATTATTTTTTCATCTGCTGTAACACTCCTGCAGTATAGACATTTATGGGTCAGAGCTGTCCTTAAGTGATGTGACCACAAATCCTGTGATTGGACGGCTGCCAAACAGGTTAAGGATAAGACTCAGCCTGTCCCTTGAAGGTTGAGGACAGGCCTGCCCTCTAATTAAAGAGAGAACTTATTGATTATCAGTGGTATATTACAGGATGATTATAGTAATAATAACCACAATAATGACAATGAGAGAATGTTGCATGCCTTTCATCATGCACAGTACAGTATGTGCAAGTGTGTTTGTGTTGATTTTTATTTATCCTGTATGAGTGTATGTGTGCACATGCATGTTTATGTGTTTGCGTCTGTGTGTTTGTTTGCGTCTGTGTGTGGGTTTGCGTCTGTGTGTGTATGTGGTTGTGAGACGCATGTGCGTTAAATCAGCTGCTGCTTTGGTTGAGGATTAAGAACGCTGACCGTAAGTGTGAAGCCAAAGGCCAGATTATAGGGCCTTATTAGAGAGTGATCCACTACTCAGAGGTGTGTGTGCTGGCACATGAATGCACACTGGGGGAGATTGGTGGGTTTAATTTTGATTGAATGGGTAGAAAGGGACACTCAGTGGTCACTGAGTACTGTATCCGTATGTCTGGCTGCAGTCAAATATGATTAGGCGAACGTTTTGGGAATTGAACAGTGAAGGGTTTATTTCAATATTTAGCATTTCAGATCAGAGTATGAATACGCAACATGAGGGAGATGACACTGCTTTTACTCACAAATGTGCAATTTATTTTGTATAAACTCACTTTGCAGCCAAACTGTGGAAACATTCATCTTTATAGCAGTAATACTATGCATCTTTGTTTCAAATCTCATCTTCTATCTAGGATTTTGTTTTTATTTTTATTTTATTTACATTAACATTTCCATCATATCTGATCAGAAGCATGTGAGCTGAGGACAGGAGACAGCTGGACAAAATATTGGATGACTGGTGATCTCCCACCCTTAGCGGAAATCTATAAGACTAGACTAGTGTTGTCATCACACTGGAATTTCTAACTTCAATACAATACTTCCAAAACTATCGTTATTTGATGCCATTTTAGATACCATGGGGAAAACTGCAAGATGAAAATAAAAAGGCCATCAGAATCAGAATCCGAAATACTTTCCTGTCCTGAGGGGAAATTGTGATTCTTTACAGTCACTCCGATGTAAAGAATAAGAGTATGAAATAGAAGTACATAAATATAAAGCAATAAAATGAAATTGAATGAAATTGAATTTAATTAAGTGGAAATGAAAATTAGTGTGAGTGTGCATTATGCTACAGTGTTTAACACTAGTACTTAAGATATTAAAATATTAAAAATAAAATATGTATTGTCACTTTGCTGAGGCTGTAAGTGTGAAATTTAACCACAATATATACATAAATGAATAAACAAGAACAGAATAAAAGTAAACATAGGAAATATGTACAGTCATGAACATGATAAAGTCATATACTGAAAAAATATTACACCAGATGCCTGTCTACAGATTCAGAGTGGCTGACTTCCTGTGGCGTTCTGTGGTGCATCTTGGGGGAATGAGTCTGTCGATGACTTTTCTGTTCTCACTTGGAAGCGAAGAACAGAGTGACTGTAGTAAACGTTAGCAATAGGAGAGTGAGCAAGCACTGCTGCTACTGGTGTATTGTTACTGCTGAAAATGAATATTGAAACTGTATGTTGATATGTACTGATAAATTGATGTCTTTGACAACACCAGGCTAGACTGCAAAAGGGCCATAACGTTTTAAGGGACCCCCCTCTCACTCAGCTTACAACCTTTGTAATTTCCTTCCTTCTCACAAAAGATTAAGAAGCATTAAGACCAAAGCATCCAGGTTCCTAAACAGCACATATCCTGAAGCTGTCCGCCCCCTCAACATTACAAACATAGCACGGCAGGCCTCTCAGCAGGTTAAATAATTGTGCAATATGGCAGATGTCTTAATGCACTTGAAGCACTTTATCTAGTGGGCTGTTTGTTGTTGCTGCGAATTTCCCTGCAGGTGTTTAATAGTGCTCTTATGTGTTGGATTTTTGTTTTATGCTTCTGTTTTATGCCTTTGTGATTATTTTTTGGTCATGGGTATGAACTGTTTTTCACTTTGTTGAATGTGTTATTTGCTTTATGAGTGAGTTGCTTTGCTATATTTGTCTCTGAGTGAGTGAGTTCACTGAGACAAATTCAAATCGATCATGTTGATGTGGCCATAACATACTGATCTTGAATTATAGTAGCTTGACGGTAGTGCCGAGCCTGGTGATAAATTTTAATGGTAACACCAGAAAACTGCTGGTTAATGGCTGGGAACACAACATTAGAGGTGTAGCAGGTGTTGTTTGAGCCTGTGCAGTTATATCTGCCTTACACTAAGGTCATTACAGTAATTGCAGTGGGCAGTTTGTAATTCAGTGGTCCAGCAGCTACGTGAGAGCTTGTCATTTTTCACATGATCAAAATTGATGAGCTACACTGAGGTGGCTTTCAGGTGCCTTTCCAAACATTATCTGCACTCATTTTCTATACTTTGGAGGATTTGGAGGTTCTGGGCTTGAAATAATGGGATTCCCTCCCAAACAGCTTCATTATAACACAAAGTAGCATACTTACAGGTTTAGGGAAGGCTCATCTGGCTGCCTCAGGACAAGTAGCAGGAGCAATTACATGCAAAGACAAAGGGAGCGAAGAAGACAGATATACAGTTAATCTATCCATGTAATCCAAATCTAATTTGACTCGCACGCAGTGGAGGATATCATGCAGTTAGGTATGCTGTGTTTTTTTAATGTTCATATTTCACTTTGATCTGTGTGCGTGCGTGTGTGTGTGTGTGTTTATGTGCAGAGGGCGAATGGCATACAGTTTATTCGGCTGCACATCCCATGGCCAATACTCAGTCGGGAAGCAGAGCTCCAGAAGATCAAAGTTGCTGTGAAAAAGGTCAGCAGTCATTTATTCAAACCTGGTCTGTGATATTCTACTTCTAAGTGTTTGCACATTTTCAGAAGAATAATTTGGGTGCACAACACAATCCTATTTTAAAACTAGGTAGCGCTACAGAAAGCAGCAGAACGTGACATGAATACTGATAGTACAGCTATGTGTAGCGTAGTAGAGACAACATAGTGTGACCGATTGAGTAGATTTGACCAAACTGTTTTCCATGTGTGTTTTCACTGAGCAGAAGTGTGAACTGCGGAAGCGGATGGGCATTGCCGGGGTATGGGATTCCATTATGAACAAAGTCAGCATGCCGTTTCAACCAGACGTCCCCGACTTTGACATCCAGAGAGACTCACAGACACGCGTCAATTTCAAAACCCTCAAACACGCTTTTATCAGAGACAAGCTCCACCTGTGAGTACCTGCCTGCACTGCCACACTCACATGCACACATGTAGTGGAACGGTGTCAGAAAACTAACCCACTTTTGGAGTCGCCCTTGGCTGGGGACACACACGCCTTTCAGTTCTGTCATGGTCAGTGATTTAGATTACACCCTAATATCTAAATCACCTGCAGCAGGCTGTGTGCTTTTATCATCCTTATCATAACGTCATGGGGCTTTCACGTAAATTGAATTTTTACTGTTTACACCACTGACACGCAGCAAGTGACAAGATAAGCTTAACAGTAACCGTAACATCCTTTGGTTGACTGAATTATTCGATTGAAGTGTGAGCAGTAATCCAAACTTTGGTGAACAAGTTGATATTGAACGCTCAATTTAGACTCAAATGAGTGACTGCCTCTTGTCTTCCTGCAGGTACGACATCAAATCAACAGAAACTGTATTTGACAACGCAACACGCAGCAGAATAGTAAGTCCAGTAACTAATACCTGCTAATTTTATGACATGAAGAATATTTAGTATTTAAGCTCACACTCAATTTGGACTCTTCTGTCTTTGTGTCTAGGTGGCTGAGATTATTTCACGCACTACCTGCAGACAAACTTGCCAAACCACTGGTGAGGTCTAAAATTTGCTGTGGTTTTATTCTCCCTTTTCATACCATTCATACAGTGTGTCAATCAAATTCAACGCTGCCTGTGTCCGTATGGTATGAGTCACAAAACTGAATGTGTCCGTGACACTGTGTTGCGCTTCCTCTTTGTGTCATAAGGCATCAGCTCATTATTGGCTCGGGGTGTCTACGACTCTGCCTTCCCTCTGCATGATGTAAGTATGACAGAAATAGCAACTTCACTGGACAAAGTCAAAATATATTTGCGTGTGTTATGTCTGCTATGAATAGAAAAACTTACATGTGCCTTATAGGACAGTTTAGTCAATATATTTATTTAAAGAAATGGGAAAAAGGAAAGAATCTGACCTATTTTACTAGAAAAACACTGCTCTAAACCCTTAGCTGCATATGATGATTATGCATAAATATGGCATACTGTAATGCGATGTATCTCTATATAAAGAGCACATTACTCTTTTTTCTCTAGGGGTCGTTCACAAGGAGAGGAAGGAAAGATCAGCGAAATGACAGACAGGTGGGTTGAGGAGCCTCTAAGTGTTTTCAAACTACCCTACTACTAATACTAGTGGAGTCAGTGGAGATGATAGGAACAGATAACACAATTAAAAGCCTGATTGTCCTGACTTGGTCGTGACAACTGATGATGAGCTTGTACTGATCACGCAAAAAAATGCTGGTCACCGTCAACATCTTGTTGTAAGTGTTGGTTTCAGATTTGAAATCTCTGGCATCAAGGTTTAGCCCCAGACCTGTCAGACCCCCCACAGGATCTGAAGCCACAAATACATCAGAAACAATTGAATTTCTACGATCAGAAAATGGACAAATCTGAATGTGACACTGAAGTTAGAGCTGGTTAATGCAGTGTGTGTCTCGGGAAGTGTTATCTGCAGATGTTAAAGGGGGACTCTAATTGGAAGTGGAAGCTGCATAAAATCTGATTAATTTCCTCAAGAAGATGAGTCAGAGTTGGCTGGGGCTGAAAATGAATCTGAATCTGAAAAATCTGTGGGTGTGGATTGAAGTGGATTGAATGAAGTGCAGTGACCAGACCTCTGTAGCCCAGCTCCTCATCTCTGCTTCATGGTAGCGGCTTGGTGCTTCATGTGCTGCTACTAGCATAACTAAACTGTCAGTGGTCGACTTGCATTGTGGATACTGTGAGCACTGTCAGAGAAAAAGAAGGTGTGCAATAAAAGAGACGAGACCTCTGGTTCTGCTGCATCGATTTTGATGCTTTAAAAAAAATGCTCATTATAGGTTCAATAATCCAAAGCTATGTTGTTTGGTCTTAAACATTAAATAGGTGCCATATGTCTTTATTTTGACATTTGTATCTTGCAAAATAATTGTTAACTGCTGTTAACTTGTGATTTACTCTTGTGTTGTGTGCTCGCATGTCCTTCAGATCCTCCATGAAGAATGGGCTAACTATGGAGTCATGCATAAATACCAGCCTGTGGACCTGATCAGGTACGGGACAGTTAGTGCAAACAAAAATACAGGTTTAACTATAGCTATAGGTTGAGACTGTAATGTTTATAACATCCACTAATACCAAAGTATTGGACTTAACATAATTTTGGTGTTCAGATAGACGTAGCAGTGGGGCTAAGTGTGTATGTTTAAGGTTGTCCTGATGATGGTGCCAGAGAAAAGGCTATTAAAAGGGTTCTTAAAAACAAAATAATCCTCACATGTTCATGAGTGTGCTCAGCAAATTTTAAGACCGTATTTCATAATTTGTGTAAAGTTGACACTTTGGCCTGGGGGTGGTTAAAAACGGAAGCTCACAGAGGGCCTAAAATTGAAAGGAGCTACTGGCATTTTGGTGACAACTTATTACTGACATAAAAAGTTGGTCAATGAAAGTTTTGGCATGATGATGGCACTAGACACATTGGGGTAATCTGGCCTGCAGCTTGGACGTGGACCAGAATTGGACTTTGGGTCCTACAGTGAGTGGGGCAAAAAATATGTGCAAATCTGTAAACCTGCAAACCCAGGCAGCGAGTTGATACACTGGTTTTATTTTAACAGGAAGTACTTTGGAGAGCAAATTGGGTTGTACTTTGCCTGGCTGGGTGTTTATACTCAGCTCCTCATCCCTCCCTCTGTACTGGGCATCATTGTCTTCCTGTACGGCATATTCACTGTGGATGCCAATGTGCCAAGGTAAGCAGATACAACAAAATTAATGTATGCTTATATACATTACAACCTGAGATACTGTTATCATCATACATGTGTCTGCGTCATTCTGTTTGTGTTGTTCAGCCAGGAGACATGTGATGACAACCTGAACATCACCATGTGTCCGCTGTGTGATGGTGTGTGTGACTACTGGCGTCTGAGTTCGGTGTGCTCACTGGCCCGAGCGTCATACCTGTTCGACAACGGAGCTACTGTCCTCTTTGCCATTTTCATGTCTCTGTGGGGTAACTATGAATTCAAGTACACTTTTTTGATAATGCTACGGCAGGTTTATTTAATGTGACCAGCTCCTAATGAACTGAAAAGACAGATGACAGTGAAAGTATGCATGGTTTGAGTGAGTGAAACTCCTTTGACACAGCAGTGTCGATGTCGACTTTTGGAGGCCCTAAGCAGGATTTAGTTTGGGGGGCCTCGTCATTGTAATATTGCACTGAACTAAATGTGTATTGTAAATATTAATTTAAGCACATATAATGTACAACTAAAGATTAAAGTGAGACTTATTAGCAATAGTGATATCTTTACAGTAAATACAGTGTTTGTCTATCACCCCTAACTCTATGGATGGTCCTTTAAACCATCCTCCAAATGTAATTTAATGAACTTAAATCATGGGCAGTCAAAGAATACCTTGCCAAGATACCTATGCCAGTTTGTGTTCACTTTTATTCTTGTCTTGTTCATTAATTTTATTTAACGTTTGTATATCTGTAGAATCCTGGGAATGCTTGTCTCATAGGGGACAGTTACTGAACATACCTTACTCCTCTATTTCACCTCTATTTTGGCAAAAATGGCATGTAATGTTGACAGTTATTATTTTGTTATTGTGTTATGTTCAGAAAAAAAAAAACTTTTCTAGGCCCCCCCCAGAGACCAGGGGGCCACAAGCAACTATATTGCGTAATGGTTAGGGCCAGCTCTGCTGCATTTTGTTTACTCTTGAACAAGAAGTGCGTCATTTATCCAGTGACTAAAATGTTATGGCAGGCTTTAGGATTTTCTTGTGAGGTCACAGAGAAGGTCAGGATTTTTTTTTTTTAATGCTCATGATGTTAAGAATATGTTAATACTCCGTCTGTGTGTCTGCTTGTAGCTGCCTGTTTCCTTGAGCACTGGAAAAGGCGACAGATGTGTCTGAAACATATGTGGGACCTGACGAGCTTGGAGGATGAGGAGGTACAAAAATAGATTCACCAACACTGTAGTCATCAATAAACACACATACAGTACATCATTTTAAAATAAACACAGTCAGTATGGATCTTTGTGTCTATCATTCTTTGTCTTTCTGTGCTCAGAACTCTTGTTTAAGTGCTAAGTCAGTCAGGGTGAGAGTGTTAACCTCGTGGCTCAGGTCAGTCATGACGAGGCCTTGTAGATAATCATTTGTGTCAGAACAATGCTATCCCCTTAACGCACACACATACACATATACACATGGCCACCAATTGAACGCGACCCTTTACCCTGTGAAGGGCTGTAATGGGATTGGTCTGTTCTTAAAGCAGCGCACTTACTGATGACACAGCAGCGGGGTCAAAACATAATGTAAACACTCCCAGCCTAACACACCCTTCTCTCTCTGTCTCTGTCCTTCATGTCTCTGCTGCCTGAAGGAGCGAGTCCAGGTGGGAAAGTTTCTGTACCTAATAAATGTTTCCACAATCTGGTATAGCAGCTGTATTATTTTATTTTATTTTATTCTATTTTTAATTCTGTTTTTTTTTTTATTATTTTATTACAAAAATGTCTTAGCAAGCAGCTGGAAATCTGATAATACATATTAATAGTCCTGATATATCTGGGAAAAAAAGTATTATAAAAAATACAGTTTGCATGCACATATTATGTGGTATCATAGTTAATAATTATCTTTAAACCATAAATTGGTTTGTAGGGTTTGTCTCTGCACTTTGGATTTGAGAGGCGTCTTCTAAGCTGTCCATGATAAGACCCTGTTTAATCTAGACCGTGGTGAATTGTGTCATCTAATGAGGACGACGTAAACTAGCCTTTTGTGTTTTTTGGACAGGAAATGCCAAAAAATGTTTGAAAATATCTATTTTTGAGTTAAAGTGACTGAAGAAACTTGAAACTGTCCTAGTGTAGGCTACCACCGCCTTAAATCTACAGACATGAGGTCACTAAGAACATAAAACTGCAAATGTCATGCAATAGACATAAAAGATGTCAGAGAATAAAGCTGTGTTGTGTGAATTTGTAGCTGTGGATTAATTCTGGGACAGTATAAAAGTTGTAGTGCAGGTGTGGCTGAGGAGGTAGAGCTGCCATCTCCCAATAGGAAGGTCACTGGTTTATTTGCTAACTCTTGGAGTCTGCATGTTGATGTGTCCTTGGGCAAGATACTGAACCCAAATTGCTTTTGCAGTTGCTGCATGTGAATGTTTATGACTTCTGATGAGCAGGTGGCAACTTGTATGGTAGCCTTGGCCAGCAGTGTGTGAATGGGTGAATGGTGCAGGTGTTGTAAGACCAGAAAACCGCTATATAAATGCAGCCCATCCACCCACTTAAAAGTTGTAAATAGCTATAACAGTGTGATGTAAGGATATTTGTCTCGGCTCCCTTACCTTGTGGTGCTGTCTTGTGTTTTAACATGTGCATGTGTGTGTGCTGCAGGAGGAGGTGAGGCCTGAGTATGAGGAAGCTCTACAGGAGAAGAAAGCCAAGATAAAAGCTCAGTCTAAGAAGAAGGTATTGTATCTGCGTGTGTGTTTTTGTTTGTTTTTATGCCTTGTAACACAAACTAGTTAAATTGACAAGATTTACTGACAAATGTTTTACTCTGTTGCAGTTGACCCAAGCTGGGGAAGGTAAAGATGGAGAAACAGACCAGATGCTGGCCTCGCAGGTATCACTCCTCGCTCTGTGTGATAGGACATTATGTGGCCAGAGTAGCTAGAGGGGAAAGGGCGGGGCTGTTAACATTGAAGTGATTTACACTTCGTAGCGAATGCTAACACAGAACTCACTTCTTCAGTTATATTACACCAAGTGAAAGGTCAACAAGTTAATCTATAGAAGCAAATACCACAGCCTGTTTTTAGTTCTTCATCTGCGGTAAAGTTTTTACAGACTAACTCCGTCTGTATGAGTTTATGTCAGTGCACAAAAAGGAAACCCCCTTCACCTCCAGTGGGTGGTTGAGTCCAAAGCTGCTTACCTGCCTGAGATTAGCCCAGATTACTGATGGAGAGAGAGAAGGGAGGAGGGAGAGGAGGAAGGGGAGGGGATTTCTGTCCTTTCAGATGGCAAAACATGCCCCTGCCAGACAGAAAACATGACGTGTGTGTGCAGGACATGTGCTCAGCATTACTGCACATCACATACTGTGAATGCATTGAAGCATACGCCAATATCTTGTGTGTGTTTTTTGTATTTATACCCAATTAATATTCTTTTTTTCTTGACAGCGAGAGCCAGAGTCCCTGGACATTGAGGATCACCTGTCAGGTTATCTCATCAATGTGTCCACCCTGCTACTACTGGTACAGCACTTACATTTCTCCCTCTTATAATGCTCTCACGTCACACAATATTCTGTTACCATTTCATTTTTTATAAGAAGTCAGCAGGGTTTTTTTTCAGTCTGCTGTCATGACAATTGTGAATTTATCTAAATAATTTCCTCACTGTTTCCCATGTTATATTCATTCATTTCTCATTAACCCAGTATCAACACTAGTGGCCCTAAATTAGTACCAGAAACACTTTCTATTGTGCCAGTCAATTCATTACAGACATTAAAGGCTGTATTAACCCTTTGAAACTTTGAGTGACATCACTTTTCTTGTGCTGCTTTCAAATACCTTTCACAGGTGTTCAAACCTTTGAACCCTGAGCAAAGTGGTGTGATTTCCTGGCAAGAAAAGTCCAACAAATTAAAACAAAATATATATATAGAGAGAGAGAGATTTAGATTTTTTTTATTATTATTTTTTAAACCAGGCAAAAAAAAAACCACTTTTTATTATTATTACATTTTAAAAGTATGTTACAGAATTATTATGATTTTTAAGCACTCTTAGTAATTTCCTCATTTGTTTGTTTATAACTTTCTTTCTTTTTTTAAATTTTTTTAAAAATTTATTTATTTTACTATTTTTCTTGTTTTTAATTTTCTCTTTTTACTAATGTCTTGCTAAGTTTTTGGGTCATTTCTTCTTTAAATGCTCATTGCCATCTTCCCATGCTTTTAAAAGAAATCGAGCCAATTAGCTCAGGTTTCAAAGGGTTGAATAAATATGAAATATAACACAACAGAAAGATAAAACTGAAGCAATTGATCAAAAGAAAAATAGAAAAACAAATCTACAAAAATCTGCATGTACCAAATATTAAAAACACGCTGTCATTATAAAGAATGACCATTAAAAAAAACAAATATTCTTCAGCAGTCTTGTCATCAACCTTTTACATGTTTGGATGTTTTTAATGGGCATGTATCTTGTGTGTGTTCAGATCTTCGTAACCTTCTCGGCAGTGGTTGGGGTGGCAATTTATCGTATCTGCATGTTGAGTGTGTGGTCCGTGAACCCTGATCCTGAAGCCAAGGCCAGCGTGAGGATGACCGTCACCACCACAGGCATCATCCTCAACATGCTGGTCGTTCTGGTGTTGGAAGAGGTCTATGGAGCGATCGCTGTGTGGCTGACTGAACTGGGTTTGTATTTAAAGGATCTGTATGCAACATTCGAGAGCACTATTATGGCAGAAAACCACTGATACAAAGCAAAGCATTAAATTGATAAGACTGCTGACTCGCACTGTCTGTGTTATGGCTCAAAAGATTGAAAGTCATTCATTGTGATTAAAATATAGCATTAAGAGCATGTGTGCCCAACATAGTGTGTTAACAATTGTGTCTCCTTTCCAACAGAACTTCCTAAGACAAAAGAAGAGTTTGAAGAGAAGCTGATATTTAAGTCTTTCTTCCTCAAATCCATGAACGCCTTTGCACCTATTTTCTATGTGGCCTTCTTCAAGGGCAGGTGAGAGTCTCTTATAAAATCTTAGTTAATTTATTACAGGCAAATATCATGCATAACATCCACAACAACATTGTGACATGACAATATAATGCCAGGTAAAATAAAATTGGACAAATAAAGAACAACAAATAAAATAAAATAAAAATAAAAAAATAGTAATAACGTTAACAGATTCACATCAGTTATTCAAATAATTTGGTTGATAGTGCTGGTACATTTAAAGTTATATTACTAGATCAGATTTTGTCCCATTATGTCCCACCTCCCACAGTTGTCTTTCTTTACTCCTCATCATGTGACTTGGACCTCTCTTCATACAGGTTTGGTGGGCGGCCTGGTGATTATGTTTACGTCTTTGGAGACTACCGCATGGAGGAGGTATGTTCAGTTACACACATTAGTAGTTACTGTTTATGTGTGTGTACATGTGGAATGAATGTGCATCTGTGTCTTGATTAAACGTGTTGTTTTTGTTCACAGTGCGCTCCACCAGGCTGCCTCATCGAGTTGTGCATCCAGCTCAGCATGATCATGCTCGGAAAGCAGCTCATCCAAAACAATGTGTTTGAGGTTCTTATACCGTGAGTATATACTTGAAAAAAGATTTTTTTATTTCCACAAACATTAGCTTTAAAGTCTTTGCTATCTTTTCTCTGACTATATTGCCCCTTTTTTCAGTAAGCTGAAAAAGATGTACAGAACAATGCAGGAAGAAAAAGGAAAGAAAGAAAGAGCGGCAGAAAACGAGGACAAAGAAACAGAAGAGAAGAGACAAAAGCAACAGTTTGATAAAGATTACACCCTTGAACCCTTCGAAGGCGTGAGCCCAGAGTACATGGAAATGAGTGAGTCTCCTATTCACCCTTTAATTCACTCAGTCACTCACTACTGTAATCACACAATACAATTCCTTTACCCTGCGTGTGTGTGTGTGTTTTAATATTTACAGTAATCCAGTACGGGTTCGTGTCTCTGTTCGTGGCTTCCTTCCCACTGGCGCCAGCCTTCGCACTGCTCAACAACGTCATTGAGATTCGACTCGATGCTGCAAAATTTGTCACTGAAATCCGACGGCCTGATGCTGTGAGACATAAAGACATAGGTACAGATCACACACGGGAGCGTGTCACACTCTGTCAGCCTCTGTGTGGATGTGAAACAAGCTGTCCTGGAACTTTTAATCACTTTCTTTTCCTTTATTCCACTCTATCCCTCCGTTTTTGTCTCTTTGTCTCTATGTCTGTGTGTCTGTCTGTCTATCTATCACTTTCCTTTACACAAATACACACACCATACACACTCACACACACACGCACACTTCCCTTTCCCTTTTCTCTATCTCTTTTCATGCACATGCCATCTCCAGGGATTTGGTACAACATTCTCTGTGGAATCAGCAAGTTCTCTGTCATTACAAATGTAAGTGTGTGTATGAGTGAGTGTGTATGTCTACTGGGCATGTAACCTTTGACCTCTGGCAGAGAGTGTTCTACTGAAGTGATTTGCACAACGATTTACTTGAATACTGATATCTACTCTGGCCATTATAGGTCAAAAAAAGAGAGAGAGAGAGAGAGAGAAAAACATCAGAGAATTTGCAAGATAAAAATTAAAATATTCAGAGATTATAAAGTGATAAATTTGCTGAAAAAAAAATCCAAAAATCTCTGAGATTAAAGTTACAAATTCATGAGTCACATCACTTTGCAAGGTTGGATCAATCACACCACAGATGCCACCACAGTCACTCTTTCTTTTAGGATTCACACAAGATGTAATAAGACAGACTTTGTATAAAATTTCACCAAGAACATATTTATTCATGTAAGATATTTATTTGTCAGTGAATTAATTTTCAAGTAGCCACTTTGTGTATTAATACTATTTACTATTACCTAGCTTTAATAAGTGTTATGGGTACGTTTGGTGATTTTATTACTATTTAATTTAATTAATCTCAATTTCTGATTTTTTTTTCTTGCAAATTTATGACTTCATAGGTTTGGGAACATTCAATGTTTTTATTATAATGTTGTGAATTTTTTTTGTTTTAAATTTAACACTTTAATCTTGAAAACATCCAATTTTTTTTATCTTATTTTACCCATTTATTTTTAGTTAACGATGGCCCTAATACTCCATGATAGACATCTCTATGAGTTTGATGTTACAAGTTTTTATCCTTTGTTTAATTTTTTGTTTGTTGTTTTTAAATAATTTGCATAAATGAATTTAAATTTACATTTGCTAGTCAGCAGTCTTCCTTTTCCCTCCCTTTTGTTGGTGGGTTGTTAACCCTCTTTACATTGTAATGCTGTCAACTGTCTCTCAGCTGAGTGGCAGGAGCATTTATTGTGTCACAAAATGGAGGCTACTCATACAAACATTGCTCTTAAGCGCGACAAGTATTACTGTTGCAGCTGATTCCTGGTGTGTAAAACTGTTTTTGTTTTGTTTTTTATTTCCTTTTGTTTTTGTTCTATCGAGAGAACTCATAAAAAATATTATTGAACTTCAGTATTTGTTGTAGGTAGATTGTATGAATGAAGTTTTAGCCTATACAGTTGAACATAGCTGATAACCAGTCATTGTGCCAGCAGTAACTGGTACATAATGATGTATTGTAATACAGTGATGTCTTTTCCACTCCTCTGTCTTCTCAGGCATTTGTCATCTCCTTCACGTCAGAGTTTGTCCCACGAATGGTTTTCCAGTACATGTACAGTGTAAACGGCACCATGAATGGTTACACAGAGCACTCACTGTCCTACTTTAATGTCAGCAACTTCCCACCGGGCAGTGCACCCACTACCACTCTCATCACCGGAGTCTCTATGTGCAGGTCAGAGTCCCTCACTTTACCTTGACCTCTCTGGATTTTCCTGTAAATCTTTGAGCCCTGCAGCTTAACACTTGCTTCACCTAAATCCCAAACTTGCCTGGAGTTTTCCAGGAACTGTAAAATGTCGTGTTTATAAGCAGGGATTTTCACTTAGACAAATCTCCCTCCTAAGAATCAAAGATATTTTATTCATGCTGCTCTAGGCTCCTCCTTGATAATCCTCACACTGTCTGTATTTTCCAGGTATAAGGATTACAGAGACCCACCGTGGGCCCCAGATGCTTACACCTTCTCTAAACAGTACTGGTCTGTCCTTGCTGCAAAATTGGCCTTTGTGATATTCTTCCAGGTATGAATATAATGGTAACTCTTTCTATGATGCCCATGTCAATAATACATAGTACATCATAATTGTTATTGTTATAATACATCATCACTGGGTGCTTTAAGTGAAGTAATGTCATTCCTGAGTTATAGGCAGAGGTAATACATTTCAAGCTGCTCACTATAAGTGGTTATTGTTTGCTCTGAGTAAAGTGAAAACCAGAATTACCGCTTTACAGTTATATGCCTCTGCAAACCAGTCAAGTTGCAGTTACTGTCAAGACTCGTATGTAACTATGACTATGGATGTTGCTGCAAAAAAGCTACATATTCTATAACAGGGATGCTTCACACACACCTTCAATCCAAAAGCACAGGAGATCTATACGATCAGCACAGGTTCAACCAAAATTAGTGCCACAAATTCTGAGTTTTGGCATTGAATAATGGCTGGAAAAGTGTATTAACTGAGCATTATGATGTCACAGTGAAGTTGACCTTTGACCTCGTAGATATGAAATATCATCACTTTAACATTTCATCCTATTAGACAATTGTGTGAAATGTTTTTGAGGTCACGCTGACCTTGACCTTTGACCGTGAGGAAAAATAGGGAGTGCTGTACTGGGCTAAGGCTCTTTGCAGTTCGTTGGAGGAGATTTAGACGCTCTTTAAGGATGGGTCAAAGAGTCACATGAAGTAATAGCGGACGTAAAAGTCCATAGTACAGGCAGGCAGGCAGGCAGGCAGGCAGGCAGGCAGGCAGGCAGGCAAAAACACATCTGAAGCACTCTGACTGGTTAAAAATCCTTTATAAATACATGGATAAACCGACACATTTCGACTAGAGAGTTTTCATCCAGCTGTAACACCCTTTCGACCCGAGAGCTGACTAGAGAGTCTCTCTAGTCGTGTTTTGACCCTGATGAAGACTCTCTACTCTAGTGAGAATGGGATGAGAATGGGATGAATGGACATGCAAACGGACAGTGAGGGGCAACCCAGTATCATAATGCCTCCAGACACAACTATCACCGGTGCAGAGGCATAAAAATATTAAATCTTAAGTAAATCTCAAGAACAGAATGTTGTAAAATGTATTTATTTGTTTAACCTGTCATTACAGAAAACTGATTACTCCACTTTGACACAAGTTTTTGATGATGAACAACTAAATGATGGATATTTTCATTTCATTTTAAGCATGATCAATATTTATGAGTGCTCATAACTATAATCATACAGTTCTATAAGCAGGTTATAATACCTTGTGTTTATAATGCATTATAGACATGAGTGTGTTTTAGCACCTTTATGTCTCAGCAGCAAACGTTTGTCTTTTTCAAAGTCTTGATTCACTCGTTCCTCACCGTTATCTGTCTCTATTGCTGACACATTCTGATACACCAACTTAGAGTACCTGATGATAACAATCCGTATACCTCACTGTGTTGAGCTCATCGGTATCATGTTTATGTAAGGTAACCTGAGGCCAGGGCTGAGGCTATGGCACTTGTCTGAAGCCCGCCGTGACTTAATTAGTGTACCTGATCAGCTTAATGAAGTCAATATTACCCCGATACCAATCCAGCAGAGCGGTGTAGATTGGCAGATCGTCGGGGTCATTGAACCTCTTCTGCCGTTGATTAAAGCCATTAAACCTAAAAATATTTATCCTGTAATATTGTTTAAAAAAAGATGGAATTTCAGCAGTTATTTTGGTTGTTCCTCTGTTCGCCATTTCTGCTACTGCAAAGAACTTAAACTGATACTCTTTGGCAACTGGGGAAAGCTTCTGATAGCTACTGGGGAAAGCAAAAGCACTATCCTCTTCCTGTTTTGGTTGTGCAACATTTGATGTCCTTGGTGCCGTAAATAGAGCCTTTACTTTCACAAGAGCTTATACCTGGTGTCAGACAGACCATACCATAAGCGAGGGAACAAATATAAGCACAGATGGTGATGTTATTCTACAGCCATTAATCTGTGCAGTCGGCATAAGTCAAAGCAAAACACTTGTTTATTTTAGCTTATCTCCAGCCACACTCTTTCAGTGTTGCAAGAAAAACATTCCTTGTCTTCTCCCCTACAGAACCTTGCCATGTTCCTCAGCATGTTGGTGGCCTGGATGATCCCAGACGTACCGCGATCTCTGCGGGAACAGCTGAAGAAAGAGAACATGATGCTGATGGAGTTTCTGCTGAATCAAGACCAAGAAGCACGTGCCAAATCTCAGCCCCCAAAACACTCCATCCCCTGCATCCCTGCCAACATAGACATTGTGGTGGAGGCACCGCAGGAAGAACTAAATGAGATGCAAGTGGAGGAGGAGGAGGAGGAGGAAGAAAGGGTCGAGATCAATCTGGATGCGCCCAGAAGGGGCAGTGACAGTGATCCAGAGGTTGGGAAGTCGTTCGAAGAAGTTGAGGATAATAGACTGGAAGAGCGAGGAGGGGAGGGAGAAGAGGAGGGTGGACAGGTAGAAGGGGGAGACAAGGAAAAAGATGAGGAAGTAAAAGAGGATGGAGAGGGCGGTAATGAGCCAGAGGGGGGTAATGAGCCAAAGGGAGGAGAAGAAAAAGAGGAGGCAGAACAAACAAAAGAAGAAGAGAAGGAAGCTGAAGAGAAGGCAGCTGAGACAGAGGATGTTAAGGTCGATCTGGACGCCTTGATGAGCGAGCTGGGCCTGCTCGGTGAGACGAGTAACTGTTGTCTACTTTCTATTTTACCTATTGATTGATATTCAATTTGCACTATGTCTTATCATGTGTCCTGTAAAGTAATTTTGTGGGTAATTTTTGTATTTCCTGTCCCATAGATGAGGAACCCTCAGCAAGTGCAACCAGAGATACAGAGCTTTCCCGCTCAGAGTCCAAACAGGAATACCAGAAAGACAAGGAACCTCCATCGCATCCATCATCTCAAAGAGGCTCATCACAGAGTCTGAAGAGCTCCAGGGCAGACCTTACAACACCAGATATTGACACTAGGCTCTTCTCACTAATTGCCCCTCCTCCCAGAGAGCCCGGCTCAAGGGCAAAAGCCCGCTGCTCCACCCTGCCTTCCCGCCACAAAGGGGCTGAGGCTTGTTACAGCCTGCCCCGGCCCAGCCACTCCACCAGCCTCACGAGGTTCCAGCAGGCGGCCACACTTACACCCCTGGTTCCCCTGGGCTCTTCATTATCAGCCTCATCCAACCCATTCCCCCCCACACACACACCTGTGTCACCATCATCTCCGCACCCCGCACAGTCTCCAGCAGCCCAACAGCCCAAAGCACCCAGTGAACTATTTGCGCTGAAAGGCCCCCCACCTCAACAGCCACGCTCCAGGGGCAAATCCCGGTGCTCCACCCTGCCTCCACGACAAAGAGCCCCCGGTCCTGAGGAGCACTCCACCAAGCCTAGCCATTCCACCAGCTTTACAAAGCTGGGGGATCGCATCCCTCCTTCCCCCAGTGAACTGAAGCGCAACACGCCAGTATGAGGAGAGCTGGAAGGCAAGGGAAAGGGACAGAGGGTGGCAGAGGGAGGGGGAGGACTAGCCAGATTAGCCTCTCCCCGTCTGTGCCTGGAGCCTCACCCCCTCCGTCTGTCCTCCCTATCTCCATACATAATACCTGGGGTCTAAAGAGAGACCATCCAGATCAACTGAACGTCCTTTTTATCCTCTTAATCTTCATGAAGATGTTTATACCACATGTTTATTTAGGGCTGATCCTGACAAGGGGAGAGCTGGACAATTCAGAGAAAGACTGCTCGGGATACTCTCCCCGTCATGCCCAAAAACAATACCACTGGAACTTTAACTCTTTCTATTCCTGATTTTTTTTTTTTGAAGTTTTTTTTTTTTTGTTGGTTTGTTTTCACAGCTCAATAGCCACTGCTCCTCTGTTAATTTCAGTTTCACACATGCAGCAGATAAAAGATGGAAAAAATATACAGCAAATATCAGCAAATATCAATATATACAGCTAGTATCAACACTTATGCTTGTAGATCTACAGTTTATTTTTAGAGGTTTTGATATATAAAAAGTGTAAAATTACAATAAAAGAAGGACATATTTTTGATATCTGCTTCTCCTTCTGAATCTTTAGGGGTTGTGCTCTTATGTGCATTTCATTTTAGCAACCAGGGCTTTGATCACTGACAGCAAGGGTGGAAATTAGAAGTATATGTCTTGCAATTTATGTGAAGATTTACTCAGTGTATATTGAGAGGTTAAAAAAATCTCTTATTTTCAGAGATGCCAAGTTGAACCAACAACAACAGCATTCATAGCATGCCACCAGTAAATCCTAATTGAGGGATGATGACAGTTGCAACGCTGATAGACTTATTGTGTAGTCTCTGTTGCCCCCCTCTGGTGTGTGGTGAAACACTGAGAAATGACTTAGTGTCCTCTATATTTTAATATGGATGCTCACTGATGTGTTTTTGCTTTATTTATACATCCTTCTGAAACTTGACATTTTTAAAGTTCTCCTGTCAAAGTATATATGTTAAAAAAAAACAAAAAAAACTTCCAATTGTACTTTAGTGGTGGACATTTTTCCTCATAGAAAGTGAGCAAAGAAAAGAGTTAATTGTAACAAAGGTCTGTTTATTTTCATTGATATGTTTGTTATTAACCCAGAGTACACAGAGTGATATTTCACTCCTGCTCTTTGTGTGTGAAAGTTCCCTTTTTCTCCTCTATCCATAACCTGCACTGGCTCCTCCTCCCCTGTCCCACCACTGAATGGGGCCTTTGTGGGGGCTTCCCAGCATTCCAAGGGAATTCTTGCAGGTGAGGGTACGCAGACTATCCCACACTCAAAACGACTGCTGTGGCTTCACGTTTACAACTGAAAATAGAGAAATGCTCCAGGGGGCAGTTAGGGTTGTTCAGCGCTGAGCTAACATTACCTTAAAGGACTCACTGCAAACCCAAGGGTGTGATCACAGGAGCACACAGAGTGGGAGGGAAGGATCCCATTGTTTCTATCCAGGTGAGCGACCACACACATGCTCAAAAATTCAACATGTTCACTGGAGTCTGTCGCCTCTCATGCAGCGAGGTGCATCGTACAGATTAGGGAAAGCATTAGCTCATGGGTAAATATTTGCCCTCTTTGTTTAAAGTTCTTTTTACGCTGTCTTTGAAGAATGGCTCCACACTTGCTGAAAGGTTGAACATGAAGGATCTATACAGGGCTGTTATCTGATGTGGATAAGTGCGGTACATAAACTGTATGAGTAACAGACTGGCTTCACACAGACAGGTCCCTGTACGTCTCACAGTGGACATACTGAAGGTGAGTGTGTGTGTGTGTTTGTACTTACATTACTGGATGTACCCTGTAAACATGCAACAAAGGACTGAATACGCCATCACTTTGTAGGCAAGAAAATGGAGATTTTTTTAAATTTTCACACAGTATTACTTTTTTTTTTGTCACACACTCTTTCTATGTAAACTCTCTGCCTCAGCGTCTCTCTCTTCTGTCGCTACTTGTCAAGACAACACTGCCTGCAGGTATGTATGACCGTTTTCCAATGTTTTCCCCTGCTGACTTATTAACTGACTTTGAGGTTTAGAGACACACTTACATTAGTTTTACAGTATCCAAGTCAGTAAATCAGGGCATCACAGCACACATTTATAATTATTTATGACCTTGATTTCACATTTTAATTGTTGTTTTTTTAACTGTTTGAAGAACATGTTTTTATCTACATTCTGTTCTAGCCAGAGTCCAAGGGAGAGAGGACTTTACTTCTTCTCTAATCTTCCTCTCGTTGAACTGCTCCTCACCCTTCTTTATCTTTCTTGCCCTTTGATATCTACCGTTGTTCTCCATCATGAAATTACTCACTTCCTGTATGACTGCATGTTCACAGAGCAGTTGTACCATCACAGACCAGTAGGCGGTAGTGGCCAATCATAGTGGCCACAACTAAAAATTGGCACGGTAGATTCAAAACAAAAAAAGAGTGGTGCATATTTAGCTGTAGCTCCACGTGGACCAGAGTCTTAGCTGCTTGAGTGTGCCAGCCTGTGTCCAATTTATTTTTTAAAACTTGGCTTCTACAGAGTTACACTGAATGCACACTGCTATGGACAGCAGACATTGTTTTGTACTGTTAATACTGTCACTGGAAAAATACATCAACGCACTTCCACAATTCTTTAATGCACTTTTAATCAAAGTTTGTGTATTCATTTTTTGAAATGGTGATGAAAAATATCGAAACTGAGAGTAGAATCTGACCAGTTTTAGAATAATATATATTACATCATTGGATTATAATTACTGGTGCATTAATGCGTTCATCACTTTAATGTTGCAGCTAATGGTGGAGCTCATTTTAATTTGTTTATATATTTCTGAGTAGTTTAATCTATATGAAAACATCATAATTTAATAGTTGATTTTACACTCACCAGCCACTTAATTAGGTATGCCTTGCTAGTACCGGGTTGGACCTCCTTTTCCCTTTAGAACTGCCTTAATTCTTGGTGTCATAGATTCAACAAGGTGCTGGAAACATTCCTCAGAGATTTTGGTCCATATTGACATGATAGCATCACACAGTTGCTGCAGATTTGTCAGGTGCACATCCATGATGTGAATCTCCCGTTCCACCACATCCCAAAGGTGCTCTATTGGATTGAGATTTGGTGACTGTGGAGGCCATTGGAATACAGTGAACTCATTGTGGCCTGAAGTGTGCCAAGGAAATATCCCCCACACCATTACACCAGTATCCTGAACCATTGATACAAAGCAGGATAGATCCATGCTTTCATGTTGTTTACACCAAATTCTGACCCTACCATCTGAATGTCGCAGCAGAAATTGAGACCAGGCAACATTTTTCCTATCTTCTATTGTTCAATTTTGGTGAGCTCGTGCGCATTGTAGCCTCAGTTTCCTTTTCTTAGCTGACAGGAGTGGCACCAGATGTGGTCTTCTGCTACTGTAGCTTCAAGGTTTGATGTGTTGTTCGTTCAGAGATGGTCTTCTGCATACCTTGGTTGTAAAGAGTGGTTATTTGAGTTACTGTTGCCTTTCTATCATCTTGAACCAGTCTGGCCATTCTCCCCTGACCTCTGGCATCAACGAGGCATTTTCACCTAGAGAGCAGCAGCTCACTGGATATTTTCTCTTTTTCGGACCATCCTCTGTAAACCCTAGAGATGGCTGTGTGTGAAAATCCCAGTAGATCAGCAGTTTCTGAAATACTCAGACCAGCCTGTCTGGCCACGTTCAAAGTCACTTAAATCACCTTTCTTCCACATTCTGATGCTCGGTTTGAACTTCAGCAGGTCGTCTTGACCATGTCTACATGCCTAAATGCATTGAGTAGCTGCCATGCGATTAGCTGATTAGCTATTTGTGTTAACAAGCAGTTGAACAGGTGTACCTAATAAAGTGGCTGGTGAGAGTGTTTTGTATTAATAATCAGAATATGTAAGATAACGAGTAACTAAAGCTTTAAAATGAATGTAGTGGAGTAAAGGTACAATGTTTGCCTCCAAGATGGAGCAGAGTAGAAGTATCAAGTAGCAGAAAATGGAAATACTTAAGTGACCTTAAGTACAGTACTTAAGCAAATGTACATAGTTTATTTTCACCACAGGTCAAATGTAATGTCTTTGATATCAGTGAACTAATGTCCTGTGTTGGAAACAAGTACTGCACCTTTTAGAATTTCTTTTTAATATTTAAGAAAAAATGTGACAGTAAAATCTGAATGTGAAACAAAATGTTTTGCATCATGTTTTTTTTTTTAATGGGTGTATTCCATGTTTCTCAACAGCATGTTGCAGAGGGTCAGTGATTGGCTGTGGTGGGAGCGTCTGTGGCTGCCAGCAAACGTCTCCTGGTCTGATTTGGAGGACAGTGAAGGTCGTGTCTATGCCAAAGCCTCTCAACTTTACGCCGTCCTGCCCAGCGCCCTCTGCCTGCTCTTCATCAGATATTTGTTTGAGAGGTGGGGATATGCAATCGTCTGGTTTCAGCGTACTGTGATTAGATTGCACAAGCTGTGTGGAGCAATGTTGTATATATATATATATGGAACACCCAAGGCCACTCCTGTTTAGAGGGAACAAAACTGTGCTGTGCAAGATAATTAGTTTAGGACTATGATAGACTTACACACATTCACTGTCATGTTGCTTCTGTGCTGTTGCAGGTACGTGGCCACACCACTGGCTAATATTTGGGGAGTCAGAGACAGAGTACGTCTCAAAGCAGAACGAAACCCCTTATTAGAAAACTACTTTTGCAACCAAGCACGAACTCCATCACAGGTATGTTAAAAAGGGCATTTCACAGAAAAACAAAGGTGGATTGTTCAGATAATATCACATGTATTATCGTAATGATCACAGATTTTTCTTCAGGGTCCTCCATCTGAACAGATTTTGGTTATTAGTTATGATTAAGACGAGAATTTTCTAGTTACCAACTACAGTTCAGGAGACAACCATGGAGGAAGTGAAACCTATGATCAGACTAGTACCTGTTGTGACATTTAGGGTGCTTTTCTGTATGCTAATGTGTTCCTTCACTCACATCTCTTCCTTAAGTCTTAGCTCCTCCGAGCAAGGATTTGAGAGAGAGACAGATGTGAGCAAGAGATGCAGGGATACACCTGTGTTTCCTCGCTCTAAGCTCCTCCAGAAACCTCCTTGCTCCTCATCTCCTCAAGGTGCATTTAAGGGACTGAAAGATCCTCCATGATGGCGGTGAGGAATAGTTTCTGGGTCAGGGGAGGAGAGAGGACGCAAGGAAGCATAATTTAGCATAAAGAAAAGCACCCCCTCACTCACGTTGGACTCACTTCTTAAAATAAACGTCTCCCTATTTTCTGAGGAACCCCAGGAATTCCCTTAAGGACTCCTGGTTGAGAGCCACTGGTATATAACATTTTCAAGTATAGCATTTTGTGTGGTATTATCCAGAATTAAGTTGTTCTCTCGCTGAGGACACTCAAATGCTCTCTTTCCATTAAGTGTTGCTCATGAGAGAGTAATATAATGCTGGTGTATAATTTTAAAGGTTTAGTTCAGATCTTGAAGTAGGATTGTGTGAGATGCTTATCCATAGTCAATGTATTACATACAGTAGATGTCAGTCAGCACATCCCCAGTTTAGGGAAGCGAGCAGGAGCTAAGCTAAGGAATGTACTGCTGTGGACAGGTCAGCAACACAATTTTTTATTTTTATCACTTTGCGTTGGTGTCAGACGGCGATTTCTGATGGAGAACTGAAGCTTTTGAATCACTATCTTGAAAGCCAGACTCCACTGAAAAAAAAACACAGTAATTTAACATCACTGAACACAGGAGCAGCTGGTCTACCGCTGCCTAGATAAATTAGTTTGTGTGTGTTATTGTGGGACTTTGGTGTTTTAAATGGTTAGTTTGGATTCACCAAAGTCACAAAATAAGATAAACAAACTAATTCATAGGGGCAGCGGTAGACCAGTAGCTCCTGTGTCCTGTGTGAGCTAAAATTACTGTTTTTGTCAATGAAGTCTGGTGGCTTTAACAGGAGCATAGGTGGGAAACGGAAGCCGTTATTGGCGTCCCTGTTGGAAAAGGCTGTCTGCAGCAAGGTAAAGCAGTGAAAGTTATTCTCAATACAGCACGCACTTAGACTATTTTTGATTTTCGTGTTGGTTCTCCTGCCTGCTTCTCCAAACTCAGGGCATGCTGACCAACATCTACTGTCTACATCTTCCCAAAAGATCTAAATTATCCCTTTAAAAAGTGTTATGTTTGATTGTTTCTGTTGTGTCCCAGGCTGATGTGAGGTCTCTGTGTAAGAAGACCACCTGGTCAGAAAGGAGAATTCAAGTCTGGTTCAAGAGGCGGAGGAACCAAGAGCGTGCAGGGCTTCGAAAGAGGTTCTGTGAGGCCAGGTGTGTGTGTCTATGTGTGTGTGTGATGTGAAAATAAGAGTGTATGTTTAAATATGTGACATTATTGTTTTTGTCTGCCAACAGTTGGAGATGTGTGTTTTATTCTTTTGCATTTGTCAGTGGAGTCCTAGCTCTCTATGATGTAAGTAGCTGTGGCCTATTTCCATGTTTTATCACAGTAACTGTTTCTATTAAAGGATTTGTCTCTTGTGTAAATTGTTAGCTGTTGTGGAACATTCCTCTCTCCTTATTTTGTCTCTCTTTCTCTCTCTGTCTCCAAATTTGAGTGTACCACTCTGATTTCACTATAACGTAAAGTGTGTGAACCTCATTGTCTCTCCTCCTATCTCATGTTTCTCTGTGCTTCGGGGGGTTTTCTCACACTCTGGCAGTTGACATGGCAAACAAACATGCATGAGCTCGTTGGCCAACATTAACCCTTTTCGAGGCTGTTCTTCAACTCCCCAGTCACACTCCTCTCCCCCTCTGTTTTTGTTGGCTGTAGAAACCTTGGCTTTATAATCTGAGGGAGGTTTGGGCAGGCTTTCCTAAACAGGTAAGTGTTTTTGTCATCGCTAACAAGATGGCTTGCACAATGTAACAGTGTGCACTATAGTTTTTTTATGATTTAAGCTTATTAAGTTTCAAATTTTCAACAACACCAACTGCCTCAACAGAAAAAAAAAATCAATAAGGGTAAGGATTAACTTATACTAATCGATAAAATCAAAACTAATAACCATAATGATAACAATAAACTGAGATACATAGAGATACATGTGCGTAATCTTGTCAGAGTCCAGCCATACCACACTTAGATGTCCTTTCACAGTCCCTAACAGGTGTCAAAATAGTGTCCATAAAAATGTTTCCTTCCTCTGGCTGCACCATCGTCACGTCCACTTTCCTGCATTCACTACAATCCCAACAAGAGCTGATCGCACTACTGACAACGTGTCAGATTAGACTTTATTGTCCCAGAGGGATATTTGACTTCACAGTCTGTTCAAAACACAAGACACATAGGAACAATACAGAAAGAACACAACATAAGAGACAATACACAGAAATCTCCAGACCAAACCTGGCAACACCAACAACACATCAGCGAGGCAGTTCGTTCAGTGTCATTTGCTATTGTAAGTGCACGGCATATTATGGCTTTGTCATTCATGTCAGAAAGTTTGGGCGTGGGGAGACCAATGACCTTGGAAGCAACACGTGTAATACTGAAGAGTTTGTTTTTGTTAACTAGAACAAAAACATTTCCCATTTATTATTGTATTTTTTTACCCCATTTATTAGGTTACTATGCACTATAGTTAACATTTATACGTGTGTTATGTGCCCACGCAGTCCATGCTCCCCTCTCAGTACTGGTATTACCTCTTGGAAATGGGCTTCTACCTTTCTCTGCTGTTCAGCCTCACATTTGATGTGAAACGGAAGGTGAGTGTACAGATGTGCAAATGTATAAAATCACTTGAAAACAAAACCGATATTTCCCTTTTAATGTTATAAAGAGACATATATAAATTAGGGATGTCTATGTGTGAGATGCACATATGTTTACCTGTCATGTGTATGTGTACAGGACTTCAAAGAGCAGGTAATTCATCATATAGCCACGCTGACTCTTCTGAGTTTCTCCTGGATTTCTAACTACATCCGTATTGGAACCCTCGTGATGGCGGTTCATGACTCCGCTGACATACTGCTGGAGGTCAGTGCTGGTTTTCACAGCGGTGCATGTGCAAGCTAATCTACACAACATCTATTGTCATACTGTAGGCTGGTGCAGTATTAGCAGGTAACTGTGATTTTGCATTGTCACAGACTGGACTCAAAGGTCCAGTCTGTGGAATTAAAGGATATATACTGTCAGAAATGGAATATAATATAATATTAACATAATACTGTGTTTTCAATAGCATATAATCACCTGAAAATAGACTAGTTTGTTACCTTAAAATGAGCCGTTTATATCTACATAGGGAGCGTGTCCTCGTTCATGGAGATTGCTGTGTTTCACCACCATGTTAATACGGTAGCCCAGAACGGACAAACCAAACACTGGCATTCACATTTTCGCACCGTAATTAGCAGCCTCTCAGCGGCAAACAGCTTCCAAAAAACACAGATTTTTGCTTTATTCTGTGTTTTTTCTGGTTTAAATCATTGGGCCTATTTGTTTCTGAGAGGAGGAGACATCTATGAATAATTTGGCTCCCAGTAAAAACCTGAATGTCTGGATCAGAAAAAAGGTGAGCACACTTAAGCAGGTGCTTGTCGCAGATAGACCAAACAGTGTCGCAGAAATACTGATTTGTAACATGAGGCTGCTTTATTCTATATATATATATATATATATATATATATATATATTTTATCCCCTGGGTAGGTCATCCCCTGGTCCATTTGTTGTAGAGAGTCAGGAACTTTTGCGGATAATTTAGCCTCTGGTTAAAACCTTCTGAACAATGAACACTGAAGGAGTTCTAACCAGAAGTTTCAGATGTTGCAATCCTCACCACTAGATGCCACTAGTGCCACCAGATCGCCACTAGCAGCATCTAGTGGAGTTATTACACACTGGATCTTTAATGGAACAGTTATTACTTCTTATCATTTAAAAGTAATTTGAGATTGTGGAACTAAATGTTTACATCGTCAAAGAAAAACACAACAACTTTCAAAGGGTAAAAATGTAGCTCAGTAGTTTGATGCAGAGCCTGAAACCTGCTAACAAGATGTCTTACTGATAACTAAAATTGCTGTAGGCAGGACTCAAACAGGTCTGAAGACCCGCCTGTCCTGCCTTTCCATGCTGCATGAACAAACACAGAGTTACCTTTGCATAAGTGTTGTAGGCAAAACCACCTGGAGTCAGACCAAGTTATGCTTGTTACGCAGATCAGGGAATATTGAACTAAGACTAAGACTTTAAGGGGTTGAGATAGAGTCAAGACCAAGACCAGACCAGTGCAAGTCCCACACTACTAGACAAACTTACAGTCTGGCAGATCCACATTCCCATAAAACACCCACAGATAACAAAAGAGTATTCTTCTTCATTCACCCCTTTGATTGACGTACTGTAAATATGAGTGTATGTATAAATATACTTCAGGGAACGTCTTGATAAAATAATCAAATGTCACTGCAGAGATGATTTTTATGTGTGGGAATGTTCCTTTGTTTTCTATGAGTAAACAAATACGAACACTAAGGAGCAGAAATCAACTTCACTATCTTTATGCAACAGTCCTTTTTTGTACAGGCAATTTAGTGACATCCCGGCAGAGGTGGTCTTGAAATAAAATCCCAAGCCCTCTTTGTTGAAGACTGACAAAATGCAGTCAAGTCTGAGACGAGACTGCGACCTTCAAAATTGGTCATGAGACCATAATTGATCTCGGGTACTACAACATTACTTTGAACAGCAGTGAATGTGGAGGTGGTTGCCTTGCCTCACTCTACTCATCTTGACATGTTCTTTTTTTCATACTAGCTGCTCTGTTATATAAGATATCCAGCTCAGATTTCAGATTGTTCTTTTTTTTAATCATTGTAACGTAAACTTGCACACTAAACACATGGCAAAAGGCTGCAATGTACTCAGGGATTTTTTGAGTTAGTTGGAAAGGAGTGTCAGTGTAAATGTAACTCTTAGACTTTCATTTATTGGTGCCTTTTATGTTCGGTTCAATGGTCAATGTTTTCAATAAAAGAATGTTGGAAATAATTTCCTTTCATTTTTCTTAATTTGACAAGCATTTTGTTGTATTTGAGCAGTATACTAAAGGCAAATCGCATACATATCTCATGTAATATCGTTGTGGTGATATCCAACAATGTTATCGCATATTGAATGTTTTCCTTATATTGTGCAGCCTTTATTTATAGGCAGCAATTTGAATCAAAATTGAGATTACCAACATAGAAGAGGAGGTTGATAGTACTGTGAGATTTGATGCTCAGTTTTTATTTTAAATAGCAAATATCGAAGGCTCTGTCAGAGAGGTAATACTATAGGATATTAATTAATGTAGAGTTAAATCAGGTATTCATGCATAGTAAAGAAATGTCCCTGGTATAAGGCAACTATTTCATGATTTTAAATGATTATCAGTTGCGAACATGCCTGCAGCAACTTTATGACAGACTATGGATTATTCATTTTAAATAAAGAAGTGAACCTGATTCTTTCCCCTGTTCTGATCTCATAGGGTGCAAAGGTATTAAACTACGCCAAGTGGCACCAGACTGCTAACACCATGTTTGTGGTGTTTACATTTCTCTTTACGCTGACCAGACTTGTCATTTTTCCTTTCTGGTAAGTGTGTGAAATGGAAGGATGCAGCATGATGCATGATGATGATCTCAGTGTAATGTGGTTTGTAATATGAATATTGTGTGTGCGTATCTTCTATAGGCTGATCCACTGTACATGGGTGTACCCACTGGAGGGGTTTGCGCCCTTCTTTGGCTACTACTTCTTCAATGTGATGTTACTAGTTCTTCTGATACTCCACCTCTACTGGGCTGTTCTCATAGCACGGATGGTTTACAAGTTAATCTTCAGCAAGGTGTGTTCTGTGTGTATATTCAAAATGTAAAGGCGAGTAATGTATGAAAACTTAACACATTCAAAGTTGCTGGAGTCTTTATGTCACCCTCGTGTTCTACCTCTTCTCTGTGGCTCATCTTCATCCTGCAGTTGGAAGGCGATGACAGGAGTGATGAAGAGGAGGATGACAGTGACTCATCGAAGGAAAGAAACCACAAACTGAGTCACATAAATGGGTCTGGAGCCAGAGGCCGGGCCAATGGACACTGACACACACAGACTGACAGAAACAGAGAAGAAGGAAAATGGACAGCAGACACATGGGAACATTCAGCATGGATTGAAACTGAATCTAATTGTTTATATACACAATATTATTTTTACAGGACCTATGAAGGACTACTCATAAACTGATTTGAAGCTGCATGGTTTCTGGATTTCACTGAATTCAGAACCCTTGCAAAAAAAATTCTTATTCTGCTCATAATTAAAAATAGAGAACGACTAATTTTATGTTTTTGCATTTTTGTATATTGTTGAGAAGAACTATGATGATAATAACAATATGTTATTTACTCACATGTCAGTATGTGTGCCTATGTGTTCGTTTGTCAGTGTTCTGGAGTGGTTAACTACGTGTTACAATCATTAGGCTAACTACAGTTTGTAGTAATTGGATGGCAGTTAAACTACATACAGATCTCAGTAGCTTTTTCAGTGGTTAACTACTTTGTGTTACGGATGAGGAGGTTCGGGAGGATGCATTAGCCACTGAAACTTTCCTTTTGCACACAAAGGTCTATTTCCAAACTCAAATTGCTATTAAACATAAAGGGGGAGCAAACACACATGGGTTTGAATCTGAAAGAAACAAATACAAAATAAGACCTTCAGTCAAATTCAACAAATGTCCATCTTAACAAGGATAAATAACGCAGAGATAAATTAAAGAGAAAGCCCCAGTCTGTAAATTACACACACCCTCACTTTACTCAGTGTCGCCTTAGTTATACCTCTGTGTAACAAGATTAGTTTAACTTTGACAAGCTAAACATTTTTAAAGTAGTTATGAAGAAGTTTAGCTACTTTCTTTGCAAAGTGGTATTGTGGTAACTAATTTTAATGTTGTTTCCCCCAACACTGTCATTTAATGAAAAACCAAAGCACTAATGGAAATGTTTTCGAGACTGTTTGCTACTGGAGGCTACTGTATGTGTCTCAATGTTTTTAAAATTGTATATGTATCAGCATTTGTGTCATGAGAACATCCTGAGAACTCACTGGATATCTACGGCTGTACCAGCACGCCCTCTCGCGACAATCAGCGAGAACTGACAGCTGGACCGTCACGGTCGGTTACCATAGAAACTACTACACAACCCTACCTTAGCTACACTCAACTAAACAGGGCTAAGGTAGTGTGAGTATCATTAGCACAGAAATAGACGTCAACATTATTGTGAAAATGGCTCATGTGAACACTTATCGACCAAATGTGAAAATCGGAAACTGGAACGAGGACCTGTACTTAGAGGAGGTTTGTTTTAAAGTAAAGCTCTCTACTTTTAGCTAGCAAACGGACACATTAACAGCTAATGCTGAGCCGTTTATGTTCGCTAACATCACTGGCCTTCGTCAAGGTGTAAACACAAATAAGCAAGTTATATTGTTTGCACATGCTTACACCTGTATAATGACTGTAAACGGATTTGAAGTGGCACATTGCCAGTCTATCCATCTCAGTGTACCAAACTCTGATACACAGGAGCGCTGTGGAAGTAAAGAAAGTATAGAACAAGAAAATGCATTTCCTGTGGAAAATGCGTGCGGATGCTGAATGCTGAAATGAATTCAAGACCTTGGCTGAAAATGCAAAAGTAGTAGTAATAGCAGAAGTAGGTCTAGCAGTAGCAGAAGTAGTAGAAGTAGTCGTAGTAATCGCAGAAGTAGATGTAGCAGTACTAAAAGTAGATGTAGTTGTAGTAGTAGCAGTACAATACCCATTCTGCATGAAAGATGTGGAATATTTTAATATTTTTTGAAAACCTGAAGGACACTACACCACACTGCAATGCTGACTGAAATCTGTAAAAAAAAAAAAAAAAAAGAAGGTGAAATAGTAGGACTAGTTGGAGAAGTGTAAATAGGTTTGATTAGTATGAATGTAATTAAAAAGTTAAATGATACTCATAATGTGGAGTATTTTAAGGTTATTTGAAAGGCTGATGCTACACTGCAATAATGACTGAAATGTGTAAGGAGACGGTGAAGTAGTAGGAATAGTCAGAAAAGTGGTAAGGGGTTTCATTTGAATGAATTCATGTTGTGTATTATGTGCGCTACAAGTACTGAGCACCATTATATGACAGTAAGTTATAATATGCATTTAACAGTCATAATCCCAAAAGTAGCAACAGTAGTTTCAGTAGTAAAGGCTGTAGTAGTATGTGATAGATGGAAAACACTGATATATAATGATTAGATGCTGTTTACAATAAAGCTCCTGCTGCTTTAACCTCTGCCTTTGAGATTCTGAGACACACATCCACAGGTCTGTGTCTGTGTGTCAGTGGTCATTGCCATGATGAATAATGAGGGGCACCTGAGAGAGCACAGAGAAGAGGGACTCTCTCTTAACATGGAGTTCAATGCGGAGTTTCTCTGACTTTCAGGCTCACTGTGCCAAATGTGTTGGTCTAATTGCTTTCAAAGTAACACTGATGGAAAGAGGACACATTTTACTCCATTTTGACCCAGAATGATGTATGTAGAGTAAAAATTGTGGCCTTGACAGTGAGTTAAAGAGAAATGTTTCAGAAGCTCTCTGCACTCTGACAGTTGAGTCCTCCACTCTAGCTCTGAAACATTCGGCCCATAGAGACCCGTTATAAACTTAGAAAATGTCTGAAAACGGTTAAAAAAGTTTATTACGAGAATTCAATAATGGTAGAAGATATCAAAAAGCTGAATACAAGTTTAATAGTTCACAGTTTTGTGAGTGTTTTAAAGTCAAATGAAGCATCTAGCTTAAAGTATGTAGAAGTAGTAGAAGTTCAAAGTGGAGTGGGTTTAAGAGGATTTGAAGAATTTCTCCCTTGTTTTGGATGGGGAAGAAAAGGTTAAAAAATGCTTAATATCTTAAAAAGTATAAATGTTATATATATATAAAAAAAGAAAAATACAAGCACCCATGTCCCAAATGAGCTGAATGTTTTGGTAGTTGAATGGTTTCTGTAGCACAAAGTATGCAGAAGTAGTTAAATACCCAAAAAATGCAGAAAATTGTGAAATAAGAAGAATAAGAATAAAGATTTGAAGTGGCTATTGAAGCATCCACACTAAATATCAAAATACGCATACTGTTAAAAAGGCAGGTTAGCTATTGGCTGGTTAGGTTACCATTAGTTAGCTATTGAGTCAATAAAACAGACAATAGGAGGGATAATAAGTCTGGATAATTATTCACTGAAAATAGTTTTAGCTTTGTTTGGAAACCTAACTGTGTTTGAGTTGTGAGGAATAAAAGGAAAGACAACATTTAGCTACAATAAAAGTTGATGATCTGTATTGTTAAATTACAAATTCCTGTTTACACAGGTAATTAAAAGATAGACAGGAATAGAGAAATGCTTTAGGGGTTATTCAGTAACAAAGAACAAAATGGAAGAGGAGGGCAGACTGCGGTGTTTATTATACGGCCAATATTAGGGGTTTAAAGAAAGAAAAATGAATGAAAACTGACCTAATGATGATCCAATTATTTTGTTAATATCCCTTTAAGGATCTACTTTACATCTTTTATGTATTAAGGTTGAACACATCATCTTATTCCACATTGTCTGACAGTGTAATATACACCGATCAGGCATAACATTATGACAGTCAAAGTGAATAACATTGATCGTTTCATGACAATGCAGTGTTCTGCAGGGACACCTTTGGTCCTGGCATTCATTGCAACAGTACCCCTGATGGAAGTAGCCCCCCCAGCAAGGCAGTGCACCTTGCCACACTGCAAAAACTGCTCAGGAATGGCCCAAGGAACGTGGCAAAGAGATTAAGGCATCAATCTAGCTTTCAAATTCCCCAGATCCCAATCTGATCAAGCATCTGTGGGACAAACTGGTACCCCAGAGGCCAAGTCTGATCTACGGTGGAGCCTCTGACCTGACGAGGCATGGACACAGGACCTCTCGGGGTGTCCTGTGTTGTCTGGCACCAAGGCGTTGTTGACGAATCCTTCAAGTCCAGTTGGTTGTGAGGAAAGGTACCGGCATGCCCAATGGATGTTCTATTGGATTGGGATCTGGGAAATCTGAAGGCCAGGTTGACGCCTTGAGCCCTTAGTCACATACCCCAGGCCATTACTTAGCGGTTTCTAAGATAAGATATTCCTTTATTAGTCCCACAGTGGGGAAATTTCCAGAATTACAGCAGCAAAGTGGATAGCAAAAATAGAGAACACCAGTAAAGAGACAATAAGTAGCAACAAGCGATATATATACAGTATAAAAGTGAACATAGTAAATGTGCTTATAGTGCGGTCAGTTTATTAATCTTGGTGTGTGTGTGTGGTCTACTGGGAGTACTGCTGGTTGTAAAGTCTGACAGCTGCAGGAAGGAAGGACATACGATAGCGTTTCTTCACACACTTTGGGTGAAGCAGTCTGTTGCTAAAGGAGCTCTCCAGTGTTGTTAAAGTGTCCTGCAGGGGGTGGGAGTCATTCTCAATCATGGATGACAGCCTAGCCATCATCCTCCTCTCTCCTACCAGCTCCACTGAGTCGAGGGGGCATCCCAGGACAGGGCTGGCCCTCTTGATCACTTTGTCAAGTCTCCTCCTGTCAGCTGTCGAGATGCTGCTCCCCCAGCAGACCACTCCATAGAAAATGGCTGATGCCACCACAGTGTCATAAAAAGTCTTCAGGAGTGCCCCCTGCACTCCAAAAGACCTCAGTCTCCTGAGCAGATTAAGTCTGCTCTGGCCTTTCTTGTAAAATGTGGTGGTGTTGTGAGTCCAGTCCATACTGTGGACGGTTGGTGAGATAGTCCAAAATCCAGTGTGTGAGGTGCTGGTCCACCCAGGTGTGCTCCAGCTTGTCCCTCAGAAGTGCAGGCTGTATGGTGCTGAAAGCACTGGAGAAATCAAAAAACATGATTCTCACAGTACTCCCAGGTTTCTCCTGGTGAGAGAGAGCTCGTTGCTGGAGGAAGATGACAGCATCATCCACCCCGATTTTTGTGGTGTAGCATGGTGCATTGTTCTGCTGGGGGCGAACTTCCATTAGGGAGTGTCGTTGCCATGAGGGGGGGTATTGGTCTGTAATGGTGTTTGGGAGGATGGTGCTTGTCAAGTGGCATCTACATGACTGCCAGGACCAAAGTTGTCCCTGTAGAACATTGCATTGTAATGAAATGAATGTCATTCACTTCAACTGTCATGTGTGTGTTGTGGTCTTAATATTATGCCTGATCGGTGTATATGCACTGGCTTGTTCTACCTTGCCACTGAAGATGGCGACCAAGAGAGTTCCTGGTTTGAACCCAGGGTGGGAGGTTCAAATCCTTGGGTGGGAGAGCCCTTCTGTGTGGAGTTTGCATGTTTACCCTTGTGTCAGCGTGGGTTTTCTCCGGGTACTCTGGCTTCTTCCCACAGTCCAAAGACATGCAGGCTACGTTAATTGGTGACTAAATTACCATTAGATGTGAATATGTGAGTGAATGATTGTCTGTCTCCATGTGTTAAATAACCTGGTGACCTGTCCAAGGTTTACCCTGCCTCTCGCCCAGTGTCAGCTGGGATAGACTCCAGCCCCCCACAACCTCTAACAGGATAAGCAGTTACGGAAAATGAATGAATGAATATATAAAGTGGTGGGGTCGTGGGGAGATATTAAAGAACAAAGACTGTATCATGTTGATGTTTTTCTAGGATAAAAAGAGGGAGTATCTGGAGAAGAAAGAGAGGGGTGAGCTTGCTTCCCAGAAAGTAGACTTCCTCAAGCAGAACATTTTGAGACCGGTAAAATGAGTTTAAACTTATTAAGAACACCAGTAATAACAACAATAATATCACCATGATGATGGGGATAGCAATGACAATGATGTTTGTTCACATGTGTAGGTGGATCTCACTGTCACAAATGATGGACAATTGCACTTTGGGGATGTTGTGATGTTGGTGAACATGGGAGGAGAGAAGAGGCAGTGCAGTGCACTGAGCATTAACGCTGACATTAACAGTTTGACGAAGACTCCTTCACTTGCCATTCAAGCCCCATGTGGAGTCAGTGCGGGAAGAGGTATTCAGGCCTGCACACGCACTGCCTTCATCATCACCAGGTACACACACACACAAGCACACTTAAAACTACATCAACATGGTAACACTCTCAGATGAAAACCTGTTACACTGCTTGTGTTACTACAGTGTAGATGGCAGTCCTGAGGGATCGACTCTGCATTACGAGCAAAGTTTTGCCCTGAGAACAACAAGTGGTTTTGCTGGGGGAGTGAGTAAACTGACATCCACACCAACCCACACACACAGACTGGCTACGATGTGAAAGGGGCACCCCACTGACTTTACTCGTGTAATTCAGTTTGTACGTCCCAAGACGTACGACGCAGCCAGTGTAAATATTTGTCTAGCATGAGGTCCTGAGGGGAGCTTATTAAAGTTAAAGAAAAGAACTGATAATGAACCCTGGATTAAGGTCATCTCAGTTAATGATTTATTTTATTGAACACCTGCTTGCTTTTTTTGTTACAGTGGCATTTTACATTCAGCTAAAGACAGCAAGGTGGCGTCATTCTGTTACATAGTGATTTCACTGTACATTTTGCCCATTGATACTCACAAAAAACCCACATAAATCTCATGTCTGGCACTTTATGTGTTCACATATTGTTTCTCCCTTCCTTTCAACAGCTTTTCTTGACAAGTGACCTGCGAAGTTTTCAAAAGGTAGATCAAGTTTTAACATGAATTATTTATTGAAGACCATCAAGGAGAATACATTACACTAAACAACCACCAACTGTGACAAGATGTTAGCAAAGCATAGTTGCAGAAATCTTACATGCATGCCTAAAATGCTGAATGCAGCAGTTATGTTTGTCCTTTTCATTTGATTTTCTACATCAGTCTCATCTTATTGTGGTTTCATTTACAGTGTGCAAAGAAGTCACGGCTACAAGAGGTAACCTTGGATCACAGCGATTCCTTTCTGTCATGGTGGAAGATAGCTCACTTTGACCCAGAGGAGAGGCTGGAATATGAGGGTCAGCCAATTCCTGTAAGTCTTTTATTGTGTCTTCATGGTTAACTATTACACTCCTCACAACATTTGCATTCTCTGTACTGTGAAATCTGCAACTGAACTTTACCTTTTCTGCACCTTTGTTGCATGCTTTTTTTTCTTTTTTTTTTTTTACAGGCTAATGTGAGCGTGCTGATCATACACTGCAAGACAAACCAGGCTCTTGCTGTTCTGGGTGATCACATCCTTTGGTATTATTCATTTTCCTTTAAAAGTAATCCTAAATCATACATGTTGCTGTGTATATTCAATACAAAGGCTTGTGTTGTTTGTGTTGCTCTGGGGTCCACTGAAGGATTGGCACAAATAATAGCCAACTATATGATATATACAAAAAGAGAGATATCAGAGGAAGCAAACTTCAATAGGTCAATTACTGAATGTGCCTACTTAGCACAGTGACATGTCACAGTGACATGCAGTGTGCTCCAAGGCAATTATGAGTTGTTGTTGAAGACGAATCAGCTTCTTAACCCTATAAAACTTTCTGATGTTGGTGTAAATCTGGTGGTAAATAATAAAAACAACCAGTGTCCTGTAAGAAACACATCAAACATATCATGTAGATTCAATTCTATTGACACAGTCAAGTTGCAGTCAGCTCTTCACGGCGACTCAAAAGAGGAAGACCTTCAATATGGCAGCTGAAAGTCATGTTACAATGCCTGCACGCCTGCTGTCGTTCCTAAGTAACAGTTGTCTCCCTGCAGGACCACGTATGACAAAGAGTATGAGATAACAGCGCACACCTTCCTGGACTCCCACAAAGCCGAGCAGGACAACAACCACTGGAGACTGTGCACCTCTGACCCTGCAGGGAAAGGGCTCGTACTTCTCAACCACCCACAGTCAGCCGCCAACAGCAAGGAGCTCACGCAGGCAAACCCTGGCATCTAAATCTCACACAATCCACTATAGGGCAGTTAGATACCGCATCATCAACAACACCTAAACTTTTTTTCAAAATAAAGGTTGTTTTTGTTCAGTTTGGGTCACTGATTTGCTTTTTCTTTTTATACAAAGAGATTCCAGGATGGACTCCCACCAGGGCGTTAAGGTTATATGATACACATCAGCCAGCCAAGCCAACAGGAGGTTTTGTATTAAGAAGCATTTGATATGTTTCTCCACACAACACAGCCATTGTTTTAGTTGGGGAATAGTATAAGAAACTGACTGTGATATTGGACAGTAGGACAAATCGGGTCAATTTCCCATGCATTTGGACTTCACCCGGAAATACCTTTCTATAAGAGATGGAGATGAGGAAAGGGGATGAAGTGTGGGATCTCACACGAAAGGAGCAATGAATTAAAGAAAAAGTAGTTATCACTAGCTGACTTAATGCAGTACTTTGAACATCTTAGTCTAAAAGGATAGGATTAAAAGTTTCTCTACTTGTGCTACATTTACACACATGTATTATACAACATGTAGAAGTATTTTAATATGTTGTGGTTTTGTAAGGCTGCTACTTTGGCCAAGAGACTTTTTTTTAACTCAGTGAGACTTCTTGGTAAAATAAAGATGGTCTCTATGGTTCGATCAGCCACGTAAAACCGAAAGAAAACACACTGCAGCTCACCACAAAACATGTTTGATGGTTCCTGCTTTTGGTCTCATTGCTGTCTTGAACGTGACCTTATTCACGTTCCCGTGGGCCAAATGTCACATCGACCCAGGTTACGCAAATCTGATCTATGCAGGTAGTTGTCACCTCTCTGGCATCATGATCATGCATCATATTAAACATAATAAAATGTTTCAGCGTCTAAGTTAAGTTTAAACGTGACATGATTTCCACGTGATGTTGAAGACCACGTGTGACTTTCCCCAGATTGAAATATGTGGATCTACGCATCCTCAACCGTAGATAACGCTGCGATTTATGAGAGGCTCGCATCCAGGGTGCGTTCAAGGGGAATCGTTTAAACCAGGCACGGTTTGCAACTACTGACAGCCAGGTGTGTGCGCAACGTTTCACGACAGAATATTTTGTGACCTTTACTCTGCTCTGGGCTGGGTGTAATCAATGAATGTGGGTGTTTAAGAACGGACGCACAGCCGCTATCAGCTGTGTCCAACAGCACATCCAACACACCGATCTAAAACGTTTTTGTGCGTCTCGACAGGGCTGAACGCGACCCTCAGGTGTCACGTTTCCGAGGGAGACAACAATAGCGGAGAAGTGACCGGCCGAGGCGCACTCGAGGCAGCAGATGCGCGGCAGGAAGGACATCGGCTCCACAGAGACAAGGTAACAATACCACCACATGGAAACACAACAATGGCACAATTTGCAACCATGTTTCATTCATTTGGTCACTGTAGCTTTTTTAAAAAAAAGAACGCACCATTGTCATTGTAATCAAAATGAACCGCATTCATTCAGCTCATTTGGACACAGATGTGTTAATTTTTGCCTTTTTGTCCCCAAATGCGGATTTTAATGGCTGTAATTGTGTATTTTAACCGTAAATGATGAGCTAGCTAAATGTGGAATAGCAGGGGTCCAGTGTGCAGCTGCGGTCTTATTTCAACCTACTGTGTCAGAATAAAGCGCACACACATGCGAACATGAGATGATAAAAATCATATTCAATATATTGATGACCGTATAGATAATAATTAAACGCTATGTCGTTGCTGTTGTGGAGAATTACGTCTCCTCGGCGTCTGGCCTGTCCTCTAATCGGTCATGTAATGCATTAACGTTATACATGAGAGAAACACATGATTTGACCCGGCACACATATGAAATATTCTGCACGATATCCATGTAACGTTGTGATGGTCATAAATCCAGATGATGGCAATATTATCTGTGAGGGCTTTGTCACGGTTTGTGGATGCTTCAGGCTGATTTTAAAGATATTTCAAACGTCCATTTGTCCGTGTTACCAAAGAAGATCCTATTTTAAGATGTACTCCGTCCCTACATGTGGAGGAAAAAATGCACTTTTACTGAGAAATATTGTGCTTTGAACTCCACTTAATTTATTAAATAGCAGTGATTAAATAGTAAAATGTAACATTGCAAATGTTGCATGCAAAACACATGACTGTCTTGTAAAATATAATGTATGGTTGTAGATGAAACCTCTTGAAATGGGTAAAACAGCTCCACCTCTGGTAACAAGGGCGATTCTTCTTTGCGTAATGAGTAGGGGCACAACCTAACACATTTTGGGCTGAATGTTATTAAAACTGTTTGAGATTAATACATTTTTTTTGTTTTATTCTAACACCATGCATGATACTTACCAGCAGCAACATGCACAGATTAAAAAGAGTGGATCCAGGAATGCATTGTTTTCATTTTTGTGCTATAATACCAGAATTGGTTACTCTGGTTACACCAGTTTATTTCTCCTAACAGTGTGGTAGTTTATGCATGATCATCCTGCACATGCTAAAATCACATCCAAATCATATGCTACAGTGAATGTAGGGGACAGCAGGGCACAACCTAACACATTTTAGTTTGGACTGAATGTTATTAAACCTATTTGAGATGTGTTTTTTTGTTGTTTCATTCTAACAGCATGCACATCTCTGCTACCAATGAAGAGTTATTGTTTTTTTTTTTTCTAGCGCTTACATTCCTTCTCCGATTGCACTGAGTGGTATAAGTGAAATGTTACAATGCATCCCATGGGTGGGCTTAATTGTAACAGGCAGAGGGTGAGCTGTAACACTTGCTGGAAAAGTCTGTTTAATACAGTTAAATCCATACATATCTATCTACACTATATGGACAAAGGTATTTGGCCACACCTGTTAATTATTGAATCCAGGTGTTTCAATCAGATCCATTGCCACATGTGTATAAAATAAAGCACCTAGCCATGCAGTCTGCATTTGCAAGCATTTGTTCTGAGGAGCTCAGTGACTTCCAGCGTGGTACTGTGATAGGATGTCACCTTTGCAATAAGACGGTTTGTGAAATTTCCTCCTTGCTGGATATTCCAAGGTCAACTGTAAGTGATATAGAAAGTGGAAGCGTTAAGAAACAACAGCAACAGCAATAGGAGGTTTAGTTGTAACACCACGTTACAACTAACCCCACCGGGTGGAAATTCATCAAGCCTAGCTAAGACTTGCTGGGAGTTGGTTACATAGTTCAAAATGGTGCTGTGTTTTAGGCAACAAGACAGTTGTTCAGATGATATATGATTGGATTCGGTGATTTACGTAGACAGCTTAGTAATCCCAAAGCAAATATGACAAAGGAATTTAATTATGCCAGCCACAAACACTCTTTGTTACTGAACTCCATGTTACAATTTACCCCACTTTGGGTTGTGCCCTGCACTCCCTACTACATGTTGTTGATACTTCACTGATCTTTAGTAAATTAATGCAGGACTTTTTACTTGTATTGGAGTATGTTTACACTGTAGTATTGGTATTTTACCTCAGTTAAGATTCTGAAGTTTGGAAACTGCTCATTTAGTCCACTGCTGTGAAATCACCCAGATTTAGCTGGTGTTTCAAGTATTTAGAAAATGCAGCTGAGAAATTCACATTATTGAATGACTCATTTAATGAGGAAGATTCATACTGGTTCTGCTACAACGCAAGATCTGTGAAATCAATGTTACAAGCATTTTAAGTACATTTTACAATGATAAACCATGAACAGCCAGCAATAACATCACGCAATTAAGGCAATTACAGTATGTCATATTGTTTATGATCAGTATCAACCATGACCTTTGAATTATATATCATATAAATATCTATTGTCTGTAACACATTGTTTATCATTAACAAGCTTCAAATCAAAAAAATCATTACTGAGTAATTTAATTTATCTATTAAACAATATGTTGTTACAATGTGAATCAAAGACCCAACTATCTTTTGCTTCCCACAGTTACCTGCGCAACTGTATTTTTGCAAGCTTCATTTAACTGGAGTAGTTCTTTAAGGAGAATTTTTAGGAAAACTAGCTGTAAATTCCAACTAAAATAACTGTCCCTACAGTTAGTGGTAGATAAGATAGCTCTCTCGAGGGAGCTGCCAATAAACTTCCTGAGAAACTAAGGACCCTTAATTTAGAGTAAAGTATTTGAAATAAGTTCGTTTCCCAACAAGGACATCTACGTCGTGTTTTCAAGTCCTGTAAGGAAAACAACTCTGGTGGCAAGAGACTAAATCCTGGTGGAAAAATACTGGATCAAATTCCATGGAAAATTACAGAAGACATGACACCAAGGTCCTTGTAGTCCGACCCTGTACGTTTGTCACTCATGTGAAACATGGCTGGGTGATACCCCCCCGCCCCTTTTAATCAGGTATTTGTTTCTTGTGGGCTTAGACCATTTTGTCCCAGGCAAAATAAGACCTTGGCCCACAGACACCACCTTGAGAACCTTTTTGAGGTTTTACAGCCTCTTTCTGTCAGGATTACTTCCTGAAGTTAAGTGCTCATTCAGTAAATGCCATGGCTCTGCATCAGTTTCAAGTAGCATCCTTTCAGGTGAGCTCCTGTTCACGTGGACTGAAAATTGGTCACAGCGCTCTTATGCAAGTCTTGTCATTCGATAGCTACTCTATAATGATGGGCTTACTTACTTATATAAGTAGTGCAAAATTTAGTCCACACTAGAGGAGGTTATATAGTCAGTAATTGTACTATAATATTATACTATGATTACAATATTGTATGTGGACTTTATGTTGGATTAGATGAGTGCGGGAGGTCCTAGCAGTGCCTTTTCACACAGTCTATTAAAGTCAAGTTGAAACTTAGCTGGCTGAAATGGGTGTAATGGTGTGTTTTGACTGCACTTCAGCTAATGGCAACAACATCTGCTGCTTTGTATGTTTAAGTGTAGTTATTGTGTTTTATGTGTTATATGTCCGAGTAACTGATAGACTGTGCGTTATGTAACCAGACAATCATGGCAGTGAATGTTCCTGGACTGGTGGCCGTGGTGGTTTTCTATATTGTCATCCTGGTTATTGGAATCTGGGCATCAAGGAAAACCAAGAAGGTGGAGAAGGCATGTGCTGGCACTAAGAGCGAAGTTACCATCATCGGTGGCCGCAACATCAGTGTCCTGGTGGGAGTTTTCACGATGACAGGTAGAACTTTTATTTTTATGCCAGTCATTTAGAAGTGCTTCATGTGCTACACATTGAGTTTGCGCTGTGCTCCTTTCACTGTGCTTTGTTGCTGCATTCTTCACTTGACTATTTGCTTTGCTTTTAGCAACATGGGTTGGTGGAGGTTACATTATGGGAACTGCTGAGGCTGTTTACTCTCCTTCTCAAGGTCTCATCTGGGCTATTGGGCCTCCTGCATATCTTATCAATTTTCTTCTTGGTGAGTAGCTGAAACAAATGAAGCTTCTGTTTGATAACACATGGGACGGGAAGAGGTGATAGCGACAAACCTAAACAAACTGACATTTTAACAAGGTGTTGCTCTAGTTTTGGAAGTAGTAACACCCTGGTTGTATTTTCAGACTTGCATACTCTAGTACACTACCAAGTATCACAGGATGTGGTACTTCACCTGTGTATGTGTGCATTTTTGTGTCTTGTATCTGTTGCTGATACTCTTCAGTAATAGTTTAATCAAGATGTCATGCAGAAACAATTTACAGGGCACAGCTTTTAAGAAATAAATGTGATTTGCATGTAGCTGATAGGACTGAACACCTGCTACACTGACATGGTCAAGGACCACGGTGCCACACACTGAAACCCAAAGATACCTGAAAATAAATGATCCTGGCAGACTGAAAAGCGCTGCAGACCATATTCAGGATTGAGTTTTAAATATTTATGTATAAATAAGTATAGATAACAACTGAACACAATGCCAATCAAACCATGGACTCATGTGCAGATTGATGCACCACTCGCCAAAAAAAAAAATTAACAGACATATATCTAACCATTTCTAACTCAGCATTCAGCAGAAGGGCATCTAAAGAGAAGCACAGTATTTCAACCTTTCACACTTTCCACCGTCTTATTTTTGTTAAGCGTTGTGGGCTTTCACTGATTCCATCATGCATTGTACTACTGTAGACGCAGGGTAGACCCAAATATACATGACTGCGACTCAGGCAATCCAATTAAAGCTGGAATGGATGTCTACCAAGCAAATAAGTGATAATCTATGACAGTCTTTTTATTGTTCAAGAAAGAAAATGCAGATTTTTTTTCACCCATTGTTGCACTTAAATACACCTGCAAGTTTTATGTTAAGGGATGAACCTGACAACCATTTTTGATTAGACAGGCTGGGACATCTTCACTTGCTGACAAAAGCCCCTTTTATACAGCCTCTTCAATGCTGGAATGTTATGCCGTTATTTCACCTTGTCTTTCTGTATAAAACACATTGTTCTTCCGCCTTAAAGCCAGCAGCAGGGATAACAGAGCTATATGAGTCCAAGACAAATTTCCCTACGGGGACAATAATATCGTATATTGCATTGTACCAGTGCCAGTGTAAAATGAAACTAACCGCTGACGCTGATGTGTTACACCTTAGGAATTATACCGGTGTTGTTTTGTTCAGTGTAAAAAATCAAAGTCGTGTAACGGTGGATCGTCTTCATGGCAATATTGCAGAATCTCTGTTTAAAAAGGGCTAAAGTAAGGGCAAGGACAGGGTCGATTAACCACCACACTGCAGAAAATAAAAGCATTAACACATTAACCAACATAGCTAATGATAAATCCATACATGTATTGTGCCACAGTGTTCCCTTGAATTACTCCCTTGACAACATCATATAACAGAGAATAAAACAATGATGACTTGAGGTCAACATCCTTATGATGAAGACAACATCATATGACAGACAGTAAAGGAATGATGACCTGAGGACATCATTAGTCATCTAAGGACAACATTATTTTCAGTAAAGTGGAAGTCAACAACTTTTTAACTAGCTAGCATGCTAGCTTACTCGTTAGTGCTCTCTTCTCATAAACTCCTCGATCATTTAAGTTTAAATCTTCCCCCACTGCTCATTTAAAAAGGCCACCACAAAATAGTGCACGCTTTCTCTGCTCACTTTCATTCAGCAATACTTTCTGTCACTGGGCAAGTTCCTGGAAAAACTTAAGGTTACAGTTGTCAGGCTAGTGTGCTAATGCTAGCATGCAAATATTAGCATGCTAACGCTAGTGCGCCACAGCTATCTCATGAACTCTGGCAGCTAGAAACAAACATCTTTGACTCATTGTCCTTTGACAATTCAAACAAAGAACACATTTCTTGAAGTGGCCTTTCTAAAACGAGCAGGAATGAAAGTTAACGTGACTGTATTCTGTTATGATGAAGGAGTTAATACTAAGCAGCTAGCACCCTAGCTGGCTAACTGTTAGCTCACCTTTGCAAGCTAAAGTGAGCTTATGCAGTGATCCATTTACATCGCTACAAGCGGTGAGACTCAAGATGATGTTGATAATGTCGTAACTTCCTGTTTAAATTGGCGGTATGCGTCTGTAGCATTTACTTCCTAAACGTAAACAAAAATGGATGCCTCCAAGAAAGCAGTCGTCGCTATTGCAGTAGCTACTCAAATGTTGGCAGACAGTTTGCTTTCACCTTGAACGTAGCAAACCTTTATTATTAGCAACACTGCTAGCTACTTTCACCAACACCATCGGATAAACAACACATACACGACATTCCACGCACAACAACACATCATAAAGCATTCCCATAAGGCACTATAATGTGTACAAGTAATTAAAATTAAGACTTAAATTTGCTGAACAGTAAAAATAATAAAGAGCACAGCCACTAGGGTGCAGCCATCTTTGCTTCCGTCAGTCTTTCGAAACTCGTCGTCTGAGTTTGTACGAGACTGCTACTGGTAGAACCGCCTCAAAGAAGCATGTCATGATGTGTAACTGCGTAATTTTGCGCAGCTTCCTGTCTTTCCTACCTTCTTATTAGCGGTAAGATCTGTATAGAACGGCCAATTTTTTCCATGGTGGCAAAATACTAACAGTTAATCTAAAAAGCAAACATATATTTCAATGTCTGTAGTAGCAGGCTAGCCTGAACTAAAGTAAAACTTTCAGGTAGGGTCTCATCTTGTAATTTGCACCTCTTTGTACAGAAGTTTTGTATATATTTTCAGGACACTGGCAGCAGGGCTCTCTTTGACATCACAAACATTGATTGGCTGAGACAGTTGTTGTCCCAGGGCTGTTCTCAGGACAACAACTACTCGGCAAAACCCCCTCCGTGCCCCTGTATTGTCAGTATTAGCCTTGTAAAACAGGGAAATGCCAAGATGATGCATGCACAGGGGATTACACTTGTTCAGGTTAACCGCAGAAACTATGGAGCTGCAGATACTATAACATGACAAATGGCAGACACAGAGTTTGATTTGTATTGCCCAGGGGAGGAAACATATTGTACTTTAAGATACTCATATGGTGCTATCAGCCCAAATGCACATGTCCAGCAGATAACATTATGCAACAGCATTATTTTTTCCCATCAAGGCTCTCTCGTACACCCTGCAGCAGATTGTTGGTCTATCTGGTCAGACATTCACACGTACATTTTCACACCAATGGACAATTTTTATATTTTCTACTTCATCTAACCTGCTTGTTAGTGGACCGTGGGAGGACCCCAACACCCCACCCCCCTGTAAACAGGCATTTCCATCCAGTCAGATCCAAACTTATGACTTGCTGTGAAGTGATAATAAAACTACACTGAGCCACTGCATTGGCCATACAGACTTGAACAAGAAAGAGGATTTTATGATATTTCAGCCTATAACTGATTTTAAAAAATATTTTACAAGTAGGCTACATAAAAAATGTATAGACTCAAAAAAAGGGAAGAAGTGTGTATTTATCTGCAGAGATACCCTCTGCTGGTATTTTCTCATTGCTGTGCTCAGGACGTTCCTTGGCACAGTGTGTAGGTGAGGTTGGGACTTTGTGAAAAGGTAGTAACCAGGTGCCAGACGATGCATCCAAGAAGAAGCTAGGAAAATCGTGGACACGGCAAATATAGTGGTGAAACACCAAATGGACAAAGCTTGTTCAAAAATGAGAGTAAATCTAAAAATGTACTTTTGCTGGCGAAACTGTTCACAAACAGTAACCAACAGGGCTGTGACTGACCTGACGATTACTGTCATCATCGCTTAGTAAATAGGTCGCTACTAATAATTATCTCAATTAATCATTTGGACCATGAAATGTCAGCAAGTAGTGATAAAATAAAGAGTTTCCAGAGGCCTTGGGGACATTATAAAGTGTCTTGTTTTGTCTGACCAATAGAAAACATTAGAATATTTTAAATGACAAATGCATTTCAATTATTTTTCTCAGTAACAGTTGTTTTTTTTCTTTGTATACTCTCTTAAGGGGGATTGTTTTTTGCTAAACCTATGAGGTCAAAGCGCTACGTGACCATGTTGGACCCGTTTGAACATCGCTATGGCAGCATGTTCACTGCAACCCTACTGATTCCTGCTTTGATCAGTGATATTTTGTGGGTTGCCTGCATCCTTGCTGCTCTGGGTAAGTAACACTTTGTGCAAACTTAAAGAGATAGTTCAGATTTTTTTGATGTGGCATTGAATGGGGTATTTATCCATCGTGGGTATATTGCATGCAGTAGATATGTGTCAGCATGCCCCAGTTTGGAGAGGCAGCAGGAGTGCTGACATGGAAACTACTGCTGTAGAGAGGGGCCACAGCAAAACTTATTTTTAGCCAGCTAAAAAAAGTCCTACCTTTTTGGGAAAAAATTAAAAAAAATCAACAACAGTACAGTTGAGTATATTGACAGTATTTTCACAGCTTCACGTTTCTGTCAGACAGCCTGTTCTCATGACTTCAGTTCCCCATCTATGCTCTTGTCAAAGTCAACAGATTTCATTGACAAAACCAGCTATTTTAACTTGCTCAACAATGGTGCCTCTGGTCTACCACCGCCTCCAACAGTCAGTTTGTGTTATTGTGTGACTGCTGAATCCAAACTAACCCTTTCAAACGCCAAACTCACACAATAATACAAACAAAACTGATGGAGGCAGCGTTAGACCAGCAGTTCTTGTGTTTAGAATGTTAAATCTCTGTTTCTTAAAAGTGAAGTGAGCGACATGACAGCTTCAGTTGCTGTGGGAAATTGCTTTGTGATAGTAAGGTAAAAAGGTAAAATTATTATCAATATAGCATACATTTAAACTGATATTGATTGTTTTAGGGTGGACTTATTTTAGGTGGCCAAAATACATTTTGTTGCTGCCCCCATCCACAGCAGTACAAAGCTTAGCTTTCAGGTTGGACTCTAGCGTGCTTCTCCAAACAGAGAGCGTACCGACTGACATCTACTGTATGTAACACACTGACTATGGATAAGCACCTCATACAGCCCCACTTCAAAAGATCCGAACTATCCCTTTAATGCTATGATTCGCCCTCAATCCATCACACTGCATTTTTGTTTACCACTTCTGATTTAATGCTTTTGTTTTATTTCCAGGAGGAACGATGAGCATAATTCTTGGGCTTTCGTCTGCCCTCTCCATCATTATCTCGGCAGCTGTCTCCATCATCTACACATTTTTAGGGGGTCTCTACTCTGTGGCATATACTGATATCATCCAGCTTTGCTTCATCTTTGTCAGCCTGGTGAGAAACGCAGGGATTTCAATCAAATAGCAAGTGACAGAAATGACTAAGAAGAGAGAGGGGTGAGGATGCAGGGAAATAGTGGGACTTAAATGAGACAGATAAATATGTTCACAATAAAGTATGTTAAAAAATGTAAGTTACTGAGTGCTTAACTTGTCCTCAGTTTTCATATAACAGCTGTTTTTTCTGTTTCAGTGGCTGTGTATTCCTTTTTTGGTACTCAGTCCTGCAGTTACCGACATGTCACATATAGTCCACGTTAACCAAACGACTGGAAACTCGTGGATCGGAGAGTTGAAGCTGGCAGATGCAGGGAAATGGGTGGATGAGATGCTGCTATTGGTTAGATTTTAATTTTTATTTTGTGTCACTGTGTGTGTAGTAGAGTTTAGGGAACTGAAATACCACCTTCTTAGCTGTATCATTGCACACATGGAATCACCACAGAATTTACTGTATGATTGGCATAACTAATTAATTCATCAGTGAAGCTTTTCAGTTATGGAAAAATCCAGACTCTTTCCTTTAACCTCCTCTCACCCTAACATGGCCTTCTGATGCTGCTGGTGCTACTGTAGTGGGAGACAGATATGGTGGGACTCTCTGTTCTAGCCAAGGTTAGATATCTATCCTGACCTGACTGTGCTGACGGTTGTCTCCATACTGGTCCATTATCTAAATCTGGCTCCTCACCCAAAGACAAAATATACCCAATGTTAGGAGAGAATCCTCAGAATTGGTGTTGGCACTGCGTGGCACTTGCTGCTCGCTGTATGCTGATATCACTTCTCCTGAATTCAGTAAACTCTGCTACAACGTAAGCCATCTGAGTCTCCAGCGTCATCCTGTACTTCTAACACCTCTTCCAATGGTGCTCCGTTAATTCCTTAACAGTCATCAGTTGACTATATGACCCCTTGTGATGACCCATGCAAGTTTGCCTCATGTCTTAGTATCTTCTAGCAGCTGAATAATTACAGCTCTAGCTTTTGTATGTAAATTTTATGTAAATTAAAGTGTTAGACTGAATTCCTGCATGCATTTCCCACATGCATCAGGTGAACCAAGAATTCAAAAATTGAGAAAATTCTTGAACTGAAGTCATTGGGGTCTGCTTTAAACAACAGTAAAACATTATCGAAACATCCGTTTAAAAAACTGGCACACAACTCGTGCAGTATATTTCAGGCCTCATTTATCCGGTTGTATGCTCAGTACCTCTCAAACACACAGGCCTGTCCAATGGGTAACTAAACCAAAAGTGACTAAACCTTATCTATATTCTCTTTAAAGCCAGATTCCACTGACAAAACAGTATTTGTAATTGACTGAACAGGGGATTTACTGTTCTACCACTGCCTCGATCAGTTAGTTTCTTTGTGTTTTGTGTCACACAATAACACAAACTACTAATCAAGGCAGTGGAAGACCAGCAGCTGCCATGTTCAGCAAGGTACAATTATTGTTTTTGTCAAACAGAGTTTATTGATGTTTTGATACTGTTTTGCTGTTGTTACACACAGACTTATGAGGAAAAAAGTTAAGTCTGTGCCTGCACACTTAATCCATGCCACACAAGTTTAATGAAGACAGCATTTCAGACCTACTTTGACATTAATGTTTTCAGTTAGTAAGCCAGTAGCAGAAACAATTGGTCTACGAGGGGGATTTTTGTTAGGGTTATAAATAGCTGGCATAATGGGGTGTGACACCTTCATGAATTCACACTCTTTTTTTGCAATTTCTCCAGCTTCGAATAAGACTCTACGTTTCTCGTCAATTTCTTTTTTTTTATAATTGAGAGTTGGATCTTTTTCTATCTGTTCATAAAATGGGACCCTACAACTGTCCTTCAACTTCTTTGGTGTAATTTTCACATTTTAGAATGCAGATTGCACCACCTTTATCACAATGCTGGTGTCGGTTTTGTAGTTCTAACAAAGCTTCAAGTTCCTTTTTAGATAAATAATATACACTGGGCGGTACAGTAATGCAGTGGTTAGCGCTGTCGCCTCACAGCAAGAGGGTTCCTGTTTCAAACCTTCTGCGTGGATTTTTCCGGGTGCTCCGGCTTCCTCCCACAGTCCAAAGACATGCAGGTTAATTGGTGGCTCTTAATTGCCCATAGGTGTAAATGTGAGTGTGAATGGTTGTCTGTCTCTATGTGTATAGTCTGGCGACCTGTCTAGCCCCCCCCCCCAACGACCCTCAACAGGATTAGCGGTTATGGAAAATGAATGTATAATCTCTTCTTTTCCACAAGTCTACAGTAGGTGTCAGTAAAAGCATTTCTAAATCTGTGGGGTAAAGGATCGATTTAGCTTGAAAAGGGGTGGAAACCCTGCTAGGAATAGTGTCTTGCTCTGCATGGGGCAATGACTGATAACATTGGATTTCGTACACCATAAGCATTTATTGTATACACCTTACTGCAAGAAGAAAAAACTCTTTATCTCAGATTATGAAAAAAACTTTTCAAAAGCTGTCTTCATGAAACTTATGTGGCATGGTGTAAGTGTGCAGGCTTTACTTTTTTCCTCATGTATGCTGTTTTTTGACAGCCTTGCACCTGCATGTGCATGTAATTGTTCACTCTCAAACATCAGTGACATCAGTTCACCAAGAATTTTCTCAATGTTTGGATTATTCCTTCACCAGAGGCGTCAAGAAAAAAGTTTTCTTCAATAATTCAATGTAACATGGTGAGTAATTGCTACACAAATGGTCATTTGGGGATGAAGTATTTCCATAGCAGGCCTTGTCACAGGAGATATTTTGACTTGTCACAGTAGGAAAAGCAGAGAACAGACTTAAAAGATAGAATTCAAGTCCACAATCATCTGTCTGTCTTTTTCTGTGTTTTCTTCGCATGCATGTGTATGTTGTAGGCTTTAGGGGGGCTGGCCTATCAGGCTCTGTACCAGAGGATCCTCTCAGCAGCCTCGTCTGCTCAGGCACAGGTCACCTGCTTTGTTGCCGCCGTAACAGCTTTTGTTATGGGAATACCCTCTGTGGTCATTGGAGCAGCGGCTGCCTCTGCAGGTACACATGAATTAAACACTCAGCTGTGCACATACAGTACACACACGCATGCACACACACACACACTCCTGGTAATAGTCAGCACATCATACTAATAAAGGTAGGACATTAGCCTGCATTCAAACATTTTGCTTCCTCCCCAGTGCTTTTTTATTTATTTATTTATTTTATTTTATTTAGTTTCTGATGCCATCACCATAACCTTAAAAGCTTCTTCCCCTCCCATTATTCTTTTCCTCTCGACCCTGACTGTCTCTTTCTCTACCTCTATGTCTCCTCCTCTCTCTTCCTCTCCTTTTCTCCAAGACTGGAACCAGACAGCGTATGGTCTACCCCCTCCTTTTGAGCGAGGGGAGGCAGGGAAGATCCTGCCACTGGCCCTGCACTACCTCACACCCACCTGGTTGTCAGTGTTAGGCATTGGTTCTGTGGCGGCAGCAGTTATGTCCTCCATGGACTCTGTGCTGCTGTCCTCAGCATCCATGTTTACACAAAACATATACAAGACGACTTTCAGGAAGCAGGTGTGTGTGTGAGTGTGTTGTGTGTGTTTGGTTCAGCATTAAGCAAAGTAACTCAATTTTTATTGTCTCCTCTCTCTTTCTTCTCAAAGGCCTCGCAGCGGGAGCTACAGTGGGTGATCCGTGTTAGCGTGCTGGTGGTGGGCCTGGCAGGAACAGGCCTGGCCTTTGGTGATGACAGCGTGTTCAGCCTCTGGCTGATAAGCGGGGACCTCCTCTACTGTGTGGTCCTCCCGCAGCTCATCTGCGTACTGCACTTTGCCAGCGCTAATACCTACGGTGCCATCAGTGGCTATATACTGGGACTGCTGCTGCGTGGGTTGAGCGGGGAGCCGCTGATGGGGATCCCTCCTCTTATTTTGTACCCCGGCTGGACGGAGGTGGACGGAGTTATCACGCAGTACTTTCCCTTCAGGACTGTTGCCATGATTTCCTCTGTGATATGTATTATTTCAGTGTCATGGCTGGTGAAGCTAGGCTTCTGTCACCAAGTTATTCCTCAGTCCTGGGATTTACTGGGTGTGTTTGATGAGAAAAAAGAGGCAGAGGGGGAGACAATACCTGTTCCTCAGGGGGAGAAGAACAGTATCCTTTCTACAAAATTATAGGCTTAACTTAAGTGCGACCTCAGCCAAAGTATACCCAAACCTCTTTTTATGCAAATTCTTACCAACCTTCTTCTGCACAGACTATTTACGCACACTCTTACATGTACTGTATATTAAACACATTAATAGTGAATTATAGGCTTTATATGCACCACACTTTGACCAGCAGTATGTGGGAGGGGATTCGGGGAGGCAGTTGAGACATGCTGGGTGCCTCTTTTTAACACAACAGGATTAAGGACATATTAAGACCTCAAGATTCTGACCTGAACATCAGAAGTCAAGTTTTTTCCACATTGTCCTAAACCTCATAAAAATGAACCTCTTTCCTCAATTGTCAGCCCCTAGTAACAAACATTTTGGTAGTTTCTTAATCTACTCTCCGCCGCTCAAACCTTTTCAAAAAATTAAGTTCAGCCCAGGTGGAGTTATTTTTCAATTGTGTGATCATTGTTGTACTTTCTAAGAAAATTCTGCCTCTTTGCATTTATAAAGCACTGAGGGGACAAAGCAATGCTTTTAGAGATGCAATACTTGAGATGCTGAGGTTGAGTATACCTCAAAAACAAAAAAGTCCAGCAGGACTTGCCTGCTTGTTGAAATGTTTATTATGTTAAAGGGATCATCGCTGAAGGACCTTCAAGATATAGAACTGCTATTTTTTAGATGTTTTGTGATTGCCAGTGTTCATAAAAAATGAAACCTCATAAGTTTGTTATCTTTGTATCTGATGAGATTTGTGTTTTAATTTGTATGTGTTTGTTTGTGAGTGTGTGTGTGTGAGAGAGAGAGAGAGAGAGAGCACAAACACAACCTACTTGTTCAAAGCATAAATTATTGTACATAGGGTGCCACAACTTCTGCTATACTACCTTGAAATGATACTACACTTTTCTCACCTACGTCACTGATGACACCACCTAAAAGTATTTGCCTGTGTTGCCTTTAGAGCAGGGGTGTCAAACATACGGCCCGGGGGGCTAAACCGGCCCGCAAAAGGGTCCAATCTGGCCCACTGGATGACTTTACGCACCTAATAGTGATGCAGTTGTGAAGGCTAAGAGGTTTCAGGAGCAAGATAAACAGTGAACAGATACTTAGCTTCAGAGGCATTTCCACCCTGGAGAGAATACAGGTCTTTTCTTTGACTTTAGTTTGGTGTGGTGATGTCAGGACTACGATATAGAAGTGGAAATGTACAGCAAAATGTACGTGTAATGACAGTAGTCGACTGAATGTGGAAAAAGTGAGGAATATTGTTGAAATTGCGTATATTATTCTGAAGGCATCACAGGCTGTTTTGTAAATGGATGAGCGTTTTTAAAATGTACCTCAATTTAAACAAAAAAGGGACACAATTTGGAGGTGCTTGTTAGTTCATAGGATAGTATCAATCGAATCGGACTGTATGTGGCCCCTGAACTAGGATGAGTTTGTCACCCCTGCTTTAGAGGACTGATTTAGCTTTAACTACAATGCAATTGCAGTGTCCCCTTTGCAGCAGCAGAGGGCGACACCTTAACACTGAAAGGGACCTCACCTGACTAACCACAGATGGTGCCTCAAAAAACAAGCCCTCAAAACAATTGCCGTTTGAAATTAAAAATAAATAAATAAATGAAATAAGACAGATGGTTAAGTGTCGCTCATCCAAGGTGGCATGTGCTGCATTTACGTCCATTTTTACGTTGAAGTGAGATTTATTCTGTTTCTTACACTTATTTAACAGCATATCAGTCGACTTGTCTACACACGCTCCAGTTTGTTTACTTTATAAAGCAAATTTTTGACAACCAATCGTAAGCTTAGGTTTAAATTTATTGAAATAACATAAATTATATCTCAAGTGAGGCACATTCGCTCCTTTTACGCACAAACTCCATCTTTGCGTAAAGAGGGCTGTTTATCAGATTTAGCGATTAAGCTTTTAAAACGCTGTAAATAGGCTAAATGAAACCTAAATGGTAAAGAAGTAGCGTAATATGGGTTTCTGGTAATATTTAAAACGAAAGTAATACGAGAAATGAACAAAGTTCAACATGTCTATTATAAATGCATCAGTACTAATATAGAAAAGGTTATTATTAGGAATGTTCACTAAGTGATTAGTTTAATTTAAATGCAGGAATTTTTATTTTGATTATGTCATAATCATTAAAACCTTCTAATGCCTGGTTTTCATTTAATAATAAAATAGTAAAGGGGAATCAACACGATTAATATTCAGGTGAGTTTAAAATCAATGACACGCTTTGCAGTATAAGTCAAAAATAGTTATCTGAAATTTAAATAACAGTAATAATGAAATAAAATACCGGGTGCTGTATCCCTCATTGTCTCCAAATGCATGCCCCCTGACATTGTGATTGACACTACAAACCTGCAACTGCAACCATCAAACGCGCTTCAGAATGAACAGCGACGACGCCCATTGCACACCGTGTTGTCACTGCTGCATGTATGGGATGAATGAAAACGATAAAGGCAGTGGCTGCAGTCCTTTCTTGAATGAGGGCTCCATGTCAGATTTTACTGTGGGCCTGTGACGGGGTTGTGCAGTGTAACCTATGGTACAGCTCCAGTGCACAAAATAGACTTCATGGCACTGGAGGTTTGAACGTAGTCCTGATCACTCCTGAGAAAAGAACTCCTATTATCTGGGAAAAAAATGCAACCATTATAAGCATGACCTTTGTCAAAATTGATAAAATGAGGCATCCTCTTTGGAATTAAAACAACACAATCACATAAACCTTGCAGTGAATGTCATAAATGAAAAGGGGATGCTTCATACAAACCTTCTTTGTAGTTGTAAAACTGGCTGATAGGGAGAATAATGCAAAATATCTCTAGTAAACCTTATATGGGCTATTTCACACATTTTATTGATGCAAAATCTACTGCAAAAGGTCCTATTTTAAATTCTGTAAAAACTGTTTTATAATCCCAGTCATATTTGATTTGAAGGCTACTAACATTTGTAACAGGACAAGCATTTAACATTAAAGGTCCACTCCTCATACATTTTGTATGAAAAATCAAATAGACAGGTCCTGACTTTGCAGTTGCCCTAGAAACATACACATCACATACATATACAGTATGAAATAAAAACAGTCTTCATCACCTGCAGCCAAATGTTTGTACATAAAGAATTCAGCCATGGTCAATACTGATTATTAGGTCCAATTACACACACTGTATAATTTAGTCCCCTGAGAACCTCCAGAGGTAAAAAGTAGTTTAACAGTAAAAATATTTTACTCCATGCAACAATAATAAAATAAAATAAAAATGCTGTGATTATTACTATTCTTGCAAAGGATACACTATTCCTTTTGTTACCTCTTCACCTTTAGTATAATCTGCATAAAGTCTCAGAATTTATTTTCATATAACACACTTCTTTTCAAATGTAACTAATCACGAGAATTTTTGTTTCTCGTTGACGCACGGTGACCTTGCAGATGCTTTCTTTCACAAAAAGTTAATAAAACTGAACTCATTTGAAAGGATGACGAATAACACGATATGTGGACGAGAAATCAAGCACAAAGTAAAACTCTTACATTCATTGTGACCAATGTAATCATTTAGACACAAGCTATTCAGGCAGGAGTGAACAGCCTTGGAAGAAATGAATGTCAGCATGGTTTGGATACAGTTGATGCATTTCCCAACAATCTTATGTTTTACCCCACAAACATTGCTACAGCGGGATGTAACATTTTCTTGTCTTTGACTGACACAAATACATTTGTCCTGATAAGCAAAACCTCTCAGTTTTAAAATTCTGTAAGACCAGGGACAAATTAATTGGCTAAGAGGCGCTACTAACACCTTAACATTTCAGTCAAATAAACTGTTCCTGTGCTGGAATATTGCAAAGATTTGCTGAATGTTAGTTTGGGGTGGGTACTTAAATAAAAAAAAAAACACATATCTGTCACAGAATACGCACCATGTTATATAAACCAAAATATTGATGGAGTGTTTCTGTACAAGATCTCAATAATCGGTCAAATACATGAGCCACCTTACAAAGTGAACCCAAACATCACAGTGCCAGTTTTTACCTCTCAGACAACTTTCCTGCTTCCTGCTTGTAACCCCTCACTACAACGCAATGTCTATATGAGACTATGTCTTTGAGACATGTGAGCACTACAAGCTATTTATTGGCTGTGAGGTTTGAAGATGTCAAAACATCCAGTATTTCACACACAAAAAAGCAGAGATAAGAGAGAATTCAGAAAAAATAAACTCAGTTTTGTGTAGCAGAATTCAGCTTCCAGGGTCGTGTTTCACCAAAGTGATTTGCAAGCACTGTTTACAGGCAGATTGCAAAGTGGTGGCAGCATCCAATTTCACAACAACTGACGCTTAAAAATTGCAAATATAGTCAGGGCTGCGACCCCTCATGAGGTCTTGAGCCACAGGTCCAGAACCATTGATTTAAGAGTTACAGACAAATGTTGTGATAAACTTTACAGCTGTGTCCCCCATCAAACATTGAGAAATCCACCTATGGTCTAATATTTGGTACCACTCATGCATGAAAAAAAGGAACATCTCTTGTTCATAAATGGGTTCCTCGAGCAGAATAAAGAACATATTAAGTTGCCTCTGCTAGAGGGGGTATCTGTAGACTGTATTAAAATGTGTACAACTTTCCAGCTGGCACGCGATCGACCTACAGCATTGAATGGTGGGTAAAATTATGTCAGTTCTTGTTTCAACAATAAAACAACACTGAAACAATGTTCAGTTCGGATGGTTTTAAGAGGTTAACAAAGTTCTCATGAATCAGCATTGAAATTTCAGAAAGATCTGTTTCAACGTTGAAAACATCTTGAAACAACATTTAAAATTTATGAAACAACGTTGCGAAATTAATGTTGATTCATCTTTCAAAATCAAAACATAATTTAACAGTGATTCAACCATGGCGTTGATTCAACAGTGAATAAACATTAGCCATCTGGGTTGTACTTTATTTTGGTAATTTCTATTTGTTATGCGACTTCATACTTCTGTCAGTACTCCATTATAATTCAGAGGCAAATATTACACTTTTAACACCACTACAGTAATTTGATAACTTTTCATTTCTACACTTAGAAAAAACAAGTTATTTCAATTGCTATTTTTAAGTTGGAACAACTTCCCAAAATTAAGTAAATACAACTAAGTGTACATAAATTTAAGTCAACTTAAGTAAACATTAAGTAAACATAACTTAACATTAATATTTATATTTACTTACCATTTTCAAGGCAATTGGTTTCCTAGATTTTTACGTAAGATCAAGTTGTCAAATTTCACAGTGTTGTGTGGATTAACAATGCAAAATATTTTAAATAAATAAATAAATAATTTCTGAAATAACTATCTCACTATGACTTTATCTTGTAAACTATGAAACAATAATTAGACTCATATTGAAGTAAACCCTCTGTCATCACTTATGACCTACTAGAAGTGTGGGGCGGTGTATTTTTCTGCAGAGACTCCACCCTCTGCAGTATTTTCTCATTTTCTGTATTCAGGACAGTTATGGGCGTGTACCCCTACTATGCTCAGGTGAAGTCAAGGCTTTATGAAAAAGTAGCGACCAGGTGTCACACCATAGGCAGCAGTCATCCAAGAGACACAGAGCAGAAAATGCTGGGTGAAATAATGGATGAAAATGAAACCTGGGATTGGCTTCTATTTCCACTTTAGCTAGTGGGCCTGTTTACAAACAGTAACCACAATCATGCAAGTGATGTAGCTTACTCTTAAGGCATTGATAATCTAAATCCACTACTGCGTGTTATTCTGAAATTAGTTTTTCTGCAAACAGAATCATCAATGCTAAGCTGAAAGAAACTGAAAATATTTTTCTCTGTTAAAGTAAAATGTAAAGATGCCTCCCTCACAAAGGAGGCAATCCCCCAGGGGTATCCTTCCTCAAAGTATTATTTAGTTAGATTATAGAGTATATAGGCTACTCTTATAAATGTGACTTCATATAGCTCATATCTACATAATGTAGTAATATAGGATTGTAACTAACATCAACACCTTGCAAGCAATATCAGCTGGCTACCCCAATAGAGGGGCAAGATAATAATAATAATAATAATAATAATGACAATAACAATAATAATAGTAACATTATTTTTATAGCACAGTTCATACAGCATTTGCAACTCAAAGTGCTTTACATAATAAAATGAGAAAATACACAGACAGGATAGGATAGAGTAAATATGATTCAATTACACACTCACAAATATACACACACACACACACACACATATAAAAATATGTATTAGGTTTTATACCAATCAATAAAATAAAAGCTATAAAAATGCACGAAAGGTTTTAAGATTTTGTTTGAAGCTGTCTACTGAATCAGAGGGTCTGACGTCCTCTGAAAGGCTGCTCTACAGACGAGGGCCAACGACACAGAATGCAGCATCACCTTACTTTTTCACTCTACTCTGGGCAGCATTTAGTAGACCAGAGGTGGAGGACCTCAGGGATCGTGGAGGGAATGTATTTGACCAACATATCAGATATATAGTCAGGAGCCAGTCTTTTAAAGAGAATTAAAAAAATAAAGGAAAATGTTAAAATTAATTCTAATTCTCCTTTAAACCTGATGTAATGTATTCTTGATGTTTAGTCTTGGTGAATAGACATGCTGCTGCATTTTGGATCATCTGCAGTTTGTTTAAAGATTTCGTTGAGAGGCCTGAAAACAAGGCATTACAGTAGTCAAGTCTGCTGAAGATAAAAGCATAAACAAGTTTTGCGGTGTCTTCTTTAGATAAAAGAGGTTGCACACAGGCAATGTTTCTAAGATGGAAGAATTCATTTTTGGTGATGTTTCTGACTTGGGACTCAAAACACAAGTCACGATCAAAGATAACACCAAGGTCCTTTACTTCATGCTTTTTGATCAGAGCCAGCTTTTGTAAATAACTGTTGAAATAAATTTTGATCCAGCGATTGGAACCTTAAAACCCTGTTGAGTTGCAATAAATGTTGGGACATCCACATATTGATTTGGTCAATGCAGCATGACAGGCTTGTATCATCTGAAGAGAATGAGATGTACAGTTGAGTATCATCAGCATACAAGTGGAAATCAATTTCATGCTCTTTAATGATTATTCCCAGCAGCAACATGTACAGATTAAAAAGAATGGACCCACTTCTAATGAAGCCCCTTTACAAGATTTTCATTTTTGTGCTTCAACAACAGAACTGGTTACTCTACCACTTTATGTCTCCTAACAGTGTGGTAATTTGTGCATCATCATCCTGCCATAAAATCATATCCAAATCTTTTTTAATTTTACAGTAAATTTACTTTGCTCTTTCCCCAAATTCTGATGCAAATATTTTTGTACTTTTACTGAAGTAAAATTTGAATGCATGGCTTTTACTAATAGCCAAACACAGAGTTGCAGTTGACTAATAGAGGGGAACAGGCTGATTGTTCCCCCACTGCTTAGAGACTGTTTACAAGAGCACTACTTGCTATTTGCTCTAGACTGTGCCATTTCACTTTATGGTACTTTACATTGTTTTTATTCTGTTTTTTATATTTTCTAAGTGCTTTTACTGCATTTTGCACATTACTTCATTGTTCTTCTGCACATTTATCCTTGCTTGTGTTTTCCTTTTCTCTTTTCTTATTACACCAAACGAGTGACATTCCAATTTTGTTGTGCATTGCAATGACAATAAAGGCTATTCTGATTCTAATTCTGAGACTGGGGTTTTTAGGTAGCTTGTTGGGGAAAAGACATCCTAAAATAAAAAATATCAGCCTGAAGGAAGGGCTAGAAGGCTTCTAGATAATTCATTAAAGGGTCAGTTAGAGTTAGATAGATTGTTTTGTGCTCGTGGGCACCAATCATTTTTGCACTATAACAACAGTGTCCTAACAGTGTTGTAGTTTATGCATCATCATCCTGCACATGCTAAAATCAATCAAGTATTTTTTAACTTTACAGTAAATTTACTTTGTTCTTTCCCCAAATGTTTATGCAAGTATTGTTGTAGTTTTCCTGTAGTAAAATTTGAATGCATGGCTGTTACTTGTAACCAAACAGAGTATTTCTACACTGTGGTGTTGCGGCTGACTGAAAGGAAAGGCTAGATGGCTTCTAGATAATCCATTAATGGGTCAGGGTTGGGATTTTAGTGTGATTTATTTAGTTAAATAGCTTGTTTTGAGCTCGGGAACTTCTTTTCCTGGGTAGTAGGCATCTTGCCCCAGTAGTTTACAAAAGAATCGGTTACTATACCACTTTATGTATCCCAACAGTGTGGTAGTTTATGCATCACCATCCTGCACATGCTACAATCATATCCAAATATTTTTTTTTAATTAACAGTAAATTTACTTTGTTCTTAAGAGGGGCGTCTTCTCCAAAATTTTGATGCATATTTTGTACTTTTACTGTAGTATAATTTGAATGCATGGCTGTTACTTGTGGCCAAACAGAGTATTTCTACACTGTGGTGTTGCAGCTGACTAAAAGATGGGAACAGGCTTGTTGTTCCACTTCTGCTTAGAGACACCCAGTTTGGGTGTGCGTTTCCGTTTTAGTAGTCTACCTGGGGTGTAAGTGGGAATCCCGGGTCCCTGATCCACTCCGGCTTTTCAGTCCTGCTCCCGGCCACCTTTATCCGAGGCACTATGTGTTTCTGTGAGAGAAGCCGACTCTTGTTTACAGCAGAGATTCCACGGCGGAGCGGAGACCCACAACCTGCGTTGACCGAAGGCGAACCGAAGGATTTCAGCCTCCGGAAATACCTGCCACGGTAGTTTTTGTGTCACGTCTTTTATGCGGATAAAAGGCAAAAAACCCTAAACACGCGTAAAGGGCAGGTCCTTGTGGACACATTCTCCCTCCCACCCCGGCCGAGGTCGTCTAGCTGGAGAGCTGGAGAGACCCATTCTCCTCTTGCGTGGCACAAGTCTGGTATTTTCTTTCAGCTGCAAATCCGACTGACGGCAGAGATAAGTCCGACCCGAGGAGCTGGAAAATTGGTTTAAAAAGCGACTTCTCACCGCGGGCCAGGACTGCTTGGTGGGGATCGAGAGCCTGTGCTGGTTGAATGGCATAATCAAAAAAAGGTTTTTCATTCATTTTTCAACCTCGCAGCCACCACCCCTGTGGATCTGGACGTGTTTTCTGGCCCCACTCCTCCCCTCATACACAGTCATTCACACAGGGGGATTCTTGCGAGCGACACTGGCGTTAATTTATCATGGTGGCAAAGGCTTCTTCCAATAACATTTAGTCTGGTATCTTTTTTTATTTTCCTACTACCAGGCCTGATCGCACTGTACGCGCACTGCTGTTTTCAAGAGATGGAGACTGAAGATGGGGATTACCATCATTTATCCAGTAAAATCACTGGCTTGTGTGCCATACCAGCCGACGTCAAAGTATCTTGTGATTGGCAAAAATAGCAGACTGTTTTAGTATTTTTTTTCTTCTTAAAAGGAATCCCCTGTTACAACGATTTGTACACAGTTATTTATATTTTTTAGAGCAAATCCTGGGAGCCACGCATTTGCAGGCTACATAGAGTAGCCTTGTTAGGCTACACACATTTATTTTTTCTCTTTTATATCTTCTTTTTTCGGAGCCAGTGTGCATTACCTTTATTTTTTTATTTCATTTTTTTAAGAGGTGAATAATGTTAAGGAACATGAGATCTGACACACGGATGGGTAGCCCGACCTTGTTTTGGGGTCTGATGCTGTATGTCTCCACTATCTGCATCTGCTCCACACATGCAGAGAGTAAGTATTTTTTATTGTATTTTTTTTGTTAAAGTTTATTGGTGAAACTGGGATGGCCTTAATGCGCAATGTAGCATACCTTTTGTATCCCAGTTTAACCTCTTGTAAATCAGTCTTTTGCAGACTGGTGTGGATGCGTAATGTGTGAAAATGTATGATGTGTGTTAATTAAAAAGAAAATAAAGGGACTATATTCTTATTTCAGGACCTTAGTGTCTCCATACGACAATCACAGTGGGCATATAGCTCACCGACGTGTGCCTTTTACTTACATATTAGCAGAGGACCATGTGGTATAGCTGCCCGTCAGTAGGTGAACACATTAAGGCAAAAATGTGCCATATTGTGCGCAATATCACCTCATGTGATGAAGCGGTTTTGTTTATTTAGAAACAGGCAGAGCTACCAGGCACACGTCGGCGTAATCTTCACGTTAGACATCCAGAGAGCAGAGGATGAATCCAGGGACCAGAGCTGAAGGTTACTACGACCATGTGGCCATTTTGCATTTCGTGGTGTGGCGTTGCTGCGCATGAAAAACCTAAATCAGACACCAACCTTTGCTTCCAGCTAAACTAACATAAACAAAATATTATAATTAAGCCGACTGTCTTCATAAACTGTCACCATGATGATGAATATAGTCGGGGGTAATCATGTTTTATCTCCAGACCTTATTCTCAGTAAACTAAAGCTACTCTGTATAAAGCTATAGGCCTGTGTGGTGTTAATTAATTCAAGCCTTTACATACAGGAGCACCTGAGTTCAGGCTGTTTGCAGTCCACTCTTACCCACATGCCTTCACACTGATGGAACACCAGTGATAATAGATGGTTATTAAACTTGTGTAAACTTTACTTTAAGTCGTGAACAATTTTCAAAATGAATACAAACACTGAGTATGTGAACTTCTATATAAATTTTACTTTCTCCGGGCTTTCATTTTGAGTGCCTTGTGTTTTTTTAGTAACCAATCAGACCTCTAAGTATTATTCCTTATGTAATTCCTACAATTTAGGCACCTTTGCTTGTTTTCTAGTTGTGCAAAATGTCTTGAGCTTCTATTTCAAGCTGTTATTTCAGAGTTATAGTTTATCTTATAACATTTATAATGTGTTCAGAAATGCGTCAGCGAGCATATTTTGCATTTTCTCATCTAATCTTAAATCAAACTTATTTAATGCTCCGTATATAGCAGCTGGAGTGAAGGCTGCGTTTTTGCCAATGTTACAATAGAACAACTGGGATTTAATGAGGGTCAATGAGGGCTGCCTCTCTTTTCAGTGCTCAGTATATATATACATCCTTTTGAATGATTTTCTGCAACTGCACAGTGATGTTAGTGACAGGCTTTTTACTGGAATCTTATGTTGGGCTAAGATAATGCCTGATCTGTCTGAAAAAGTCTTTAAGACAAATGTGACTAGATTATAGAAATGAGACTTGCAGTTCAGGTATTTTGTCCATGAACTTAATATTTATCATTAAGTCATCATCATAGCTGAAACTGGGATGAGTGTGTGGTAACTTAAAAAAGTTAGTTTTAGTCCAAAACATTGATCTTTGCTTCTCTGGTTGCAAACATATGTCAGAGTCATGATCCCTTTGAAGACATTTAAGGTTTTGATTTCAATTTAAAGTCACACACCAGACATTTATTCTCTCCTTAGCCAACAGCAAACTGAAAGTCCTCTCCAGGTGCATCTACCCACCTTGAGCACATAGATTGTGCTTGAGTGTCGGGTTGGCTTGGCATGATTTGTGTGTGTTTAGGGTATTACGTCACTTCCGCACTACTTTGTTTGTTTCCTGAGTGGATATGTGGGATGGTGGGGACAACTTGACATGGGAAGGAGACGTGGAGGCTGACCTCTATTAGCATTCAAATAGAAGAAAAAACTTTTTTCTGTTTCTTTTGACCAGTGGTCCAAGCACAGCCATGTGGGGGTGTGTTTCTGTGCACCCTCCTGAGCCAGTGAGACACCCATGAACGCAGCAGGGGGCTGGGAGACAAGTGGTTGCTCTCAGATCTTGGCGCTGGTGTTGTATAATACATCAGGCCTTCCAGAACAAAGCGTTCAGAGATAAAGACTATGCTGAATATCAAGACAAGGATGGGGTCTCAGCAGTTTATCGCTTGGGGATGATGTTTACTTCACCGGGCTGCAGAGGGTCAGAATTTCCAGCCTCTATCATCACTTAGTGGAAAATCACCGATATCCAAAAGCTCCATTAGGGGTTGAAAACTTTTTTTCTCTCTCTCTGTTCATTTTGATAATCTGTCCACACCAATAAAATGTAATTAAGATCCCTTTTAACTCTCACCACAGTAAACTTTCCATGCCATGGCTTCCAAGTATGCAGCAAACAAGTCTCTAAAAGAGAGTGAGCGCGCGAGGGAGATAGACGCTTGGTGTTTGGAAATAGAATGTGCAAAAATACACTTGCAAGAGAAACAGACTTGGTTTTGTTGATTGGAAGAGTAGAGAGTTTGTGAACAGTTTTATTGGCTTTTGCTGTTCACACGGAGCGGTCTCCTGTATAGACCGATGTGCTTTACTTCATCACTTGGCACCACGACTATTAGGGTTATTAATAGACATGTCACCAACAACATTGGCACATTGGTTGTGTGAGCACAGGCACCCTCTGTCCCTTACCATGAGGGCACACCAGTGTTCTTGTTCAGTTATTTATGAAGGGACATGTTGCTCCGGAAAACTTGAATGGCGGCATAAATAATCAAACGTCAGCAAGCATTGTGTCTGACAGGCACCCCTCCTACGTCTCCCTTTGGGGTATGGCATGTTGCAGTACAGCTCTCCTTGTCGTGACGGGGCAAGTGGCTCAGATATGACTGCTGTCACTCTAGTCCAAGGTGCCCCACTCCATCTTGTGACCGGGGCTACACGGTTACACACACTCCCCCCCCCACCCCTCCACTTGCCGTCCCCTTCCCCCACATTAGATGCAGGAATGCCTTGTCTCACCCCCGGCGAGAAAGTGTAGTGAGTGTTCGTAGCCCTATGGTGTGCGTACGAGTGTGTTTGTGCGCATGCTTGTGAGTTTATTGTGCAGCTCTCTGTGTGTACTGCAGCAGGACTCAGCGTGACAGCCTGAGTCAGTGGCGTGCCCCTGTGTAAGGATGTGAAAGTGTGTCACTGGGCTAGTTTGTGAGAGTGCAGTCAAATGCTGTCCTGCAGCTCCTCCAGGCTGCCAGCTGAGGTTTACAATGCTTAATTAAACACTTTATTTCAAGTGGCCCGTCATTGGATTTGCTCAAACGCAGTCTCTGGCCAACCGCACATACATCATCATGGGCTGCCGGTTTAATGGCCCGTGGAGTATTGTACAATTTGTGAGATGATTGCAAATGTTAGCTCTTCTAATGGATGGCGCTCGCTGTATCAGTTGAAAGCTGTTCATCAAGGACTGAATGTGGATCCGTCCCGAGTGGAGAATTCATCAGTCTGAGATTATTCTCGGAGGTGTGTTCAGAACCTTACAGAGAAACCTTTTCATTCGTGTTAATCGTTCGGTCATCGCTTGGCTATTTGTGATTGTCGTAATGAAGAATAAAGGTAGCTGTAAACACTGAGGTGCAATGTGTGTATGCATGTGATCTGAGAGCACAGGTGCATGAAATATAGCAGAGAACTGCAGCATGCTGTGCAGTATATAGCTTCACATTAAATCTAATGTGAAGATCACAAAAGGGTGGTAGAACACCTAAAATTATGCTTGATTTTTCACTTTGCTTTGTTTTCTTTTATGGATTTCATTCATACACCAGAGAGGCGTTGGGGTGAACCTGACAGAAACTTGTGTTTCTATTCACAAACAGCTGCATCTCAAGCAGCGGTAGGAAAAATATTTTTGGCATGACACCAGAAAAGGAATTTATGCTACAACATCGGAATGAAAGCAATAAATTCATCACCATTTAAATTTAAAGTAGCAGTGTGTAAGATTTAGGGTGGATTTAGTGGCATTTAACATGAGGATTGCAGTTTGCAACCAGCTGAAACTTCTCCCGGTTAGAATCCCTTCAGTGTTAATTGTTCATGAGTTTTTAACCGGAAGCTGAATAATCCGTAGAGGTCACTTCCTCTCCAAAACAAACAGACCCATTGATTTAAATGGGTAAAAACAATGAATAAAGCTGTTTTGTGTTATAAAATCAGTGTTTTTACATTGCTGCTTTTTGCAAAGAGGTTGGAAACTACTGTGGCTGACGCGAAAGTATGGATGGCCCTGTTTAGAGCCAGTGTTTGGTTTGTCCATTCTAGGTTACTGTAGAAACATAGTGAAATCTGTAGATAAGGACCCGCTTCCTGTGTACTTATAAACGGATCATTCCAAGGTGACAAAAACACAGCGATTCTTATTTTCAGGTAGTTATACACTAAAGAAAATAATATTGTACCCTAAATTTCACCCTAAATCCTACACACTGGACCTTTAAATTCTAATAAAGTCCCTCAAGCTTTCTTCTGTTATTTTGTAAGTTTCTTGCCAGCTTCTGCATATTCTCACAGACATTAACCCTTAATAAAATCGCTGCAACTTTACTAAGATCGATCAGTAAATTAAATATGGTTGTTAATCATGATCAGGATGTAGTGAGTGTGTATACACACAGTGTGTTGTCTGCTGCCCTCTCCTCTCGTTTTGGGAGAGGGGGAGTCTTTTTGTGTGAGAGTTGTTATGATGGAGAGTGTAGTGTTACTGTTTGGGGTTTTGGGGAAATCTGAGCCACAGTGTTTGAAGTAAGGTCCACTGAGGGGAAGTGGCCCACCAGACTGCTGGTCAGATGACTTCCAGTATGCTGGGGATTAGGGCCAGTTGATGTGGCAGGTGTGAGGGGATATGACCGCACAGTGACCAGCTCCCTCACTGCATGAACTAAAACGGGATTTTAGTGGGAAAACGTTGCTGTTGATTATGGTCCAGTGGAGTTGATTCTTCGCTGTGTAACATCTGTGTATGCATCTATATATGCTCCTCTAATGAGGAAAAGCAGATGCTTTGTGATTGCCTAGGAACTAGAAGTAATTGTTCAATTAAAAAATCAAGTCAAATTTATTAAAATAAAAACAGTCTGTATATCTTTTGACACTTATCGTGCATATAATTATAATTTCTCAATATTTAGCACTGACTGTGATTGTGATATATTTTTGAGAGGAAAATGCAAATTGCATTCTTGCAAGATACGTATAATTTATTTAAAATACTTGAGGCATTTCCAAAAATGGATATTTGTTATATATATTTTGAATTGATTTTATTTTAAATATAGCATGAAGATGTGGCATTTTAACACTTTCTTTTGTTCAAGATGCATACTTGCAAGATAAATATATTTAAAGCACTCCCTGAATCAGAAAATTTCAGTCATGTAGGCATTTCCAGACCTGATAAAGGGATATTTGTTATATGTTTTTAAATTGAGGTTATTTTAAATATAACATATTTTTATAGCCCTTAATACTCACCTACTTGCAAGATACTTATATTTAAAATACTTCCTGAATACTTCCTTTCAGTCTTTGGTCAGTTTTCAGTCAAATGTGTTGCCGGGATTTGCAGACAGTGTTGTATTTTCAAGTCTGATATAGGGATTTTTAAAATATAAATATATTTTTTAACCAGGACGTCCCATTGAGATTGAAAATGTCATTTACAGGGGAGATCTGGCAAAGGTAGCAGCCAATCAAAACACATTAAAGTGCAACAAATACAACATGAAAATCCGCAATAAAACAACAACATAGTGGCTTCTTGGGAAAAACAAGCACATGAAATTTGAATTTTTTCTTTTTTAAAGAACATAGCATAATTTAATATACACATGGAGCTCTCTCTGCTACAGAATACAACAATAACATACACAAATTTTGTGCGAAAATATTAGAAATAATAGTGTTTCACCCATTTCTCCAGTAGAAATACTTAAAATCTGCAAGCTCCAGTGTGATCATTTGTTTTTCTATATTTCATATCATAATTGAAATTGAATATAATTGCAGCCTTTCTTAGTGTAGATTCACATAGCACCTCTTTGACGCTGCAGAGGACAACCTTCCGGGATGTTCGGAAAAGGACACAACAATGTGCTTTTCCCACAATGCTCACGATGTGGCCTTCTAATAATCAGTGCAACATGTGTTTTCAAAGTCATGTCTCTGTCAGCCAAACCCAAGACAAAGTTTATTTACTGAATCACAGTTTATGTGAAGTTAGATAAACAGTGACCATTAGCCTTGGTTTAATTTGACTGACGAACAAAGGGTCACGTTTGAGTGTGTGTGTCGTGCACGCGCAGGTGTGCGTGTGTATGTGTTTTTTCTGTGATGACATTTCCATGGAGGGCCAGGGCAAGGTTTATCAATCATAAACATGAGCCGATGGATCCTATTACGCCGTGGAGATATGTGTGTTTACTCAGCAGTGTGAAGAGCAAAGAGAGACAGGAGGGAGAGACAGACACATGTATGCAGGCTTATTCCTCTCTGTGGACACTGGTGCTAAAATATCCATCACCTCTAGGTCATTATTATATGTCAGCGCTTTAATTTCTTACCCCCCACCTCTTCCTGTATATGTTACAATGAATAAAGGGTTCCAAATTTTATTTAAACATTGTTTTCTTCACAACAAATGGATTGACTGGCAACAATCAGAGAAGCCTGGAGGCTTAGTTTGAGGCAACATCCTACTCAATCCTTTTGCAAGGAAATGATTGGAATTCCTGGTACTTAACATGCCTAATGAGTAGAACAAGGGAATCACAAAGAGGAGGTTTTTCTTTCACTTTGCATTCCTTTCTTTCCATTCTTCTCTCATTGTAATTAGCATTTTTTAGTGCAAATCAATTTGAGGTAATGATGAAAAACACAGGAATATCTGACACCCTGAAACACGTTTAATGCATTTAGCAGTTTTCGTTTGTGGTGTTTTTACACTAGTAGGATGGCTTCAGATAGCTACGCACGGCAGAAACGTTATACTGCGACGTTTCCCGTCACAGTATCTCCTCGCCCCCCTCCTCCCATTCTCTGGCCAGACGCCCCCTGATTTTATTAATGCCCTCATCAGGAAATGGGGCCTAGAGTTTCTCTTTACTAACAAACAAATTAGTCTTTGTATTTGAGTGGCTCCACCCCTCCTCCCTCTCTCTCCGGCTGCTGGAGAAGCTGGAAGAAAATTCTCAATGAAACAAAGAAGACATGCAGCTCGGTGGCTCACAAGTGGAGCCCAGGGGCATTGGTGTTGATTGGAGAAAGCAAATACTATTTTCTTGTGGAGTAATCGTTTCCGTTCTAAATTTGGAGAAGTGAAACACCCTGACAGGAGCAAATATAGCCCATTCATCCCCATAAACAATGCAGGCTTCTATTTTTGGCAGAGCAGTTTGAACAAAGAACATCAAGCGTGGCCTTTTTTTTTTGTCTGACTGAAGTTAATTTACTCACAGGGACATGTTGAGAGCACACACACACACACACGGTTGAACGTATGCCAAGAAGAGGCTACATATGTCATTTCTGAATGATCTCTACAACCAGTTAACCATTTTGGAAAGGCTATCTGGTGGCACCGTGTTTATTTTAGGATGAGAACAGTTTAGCTCTTTGCTTTATCCCCAGTATTTTGACAAGGATCAGAGACTCTTATTGAAAACATGCCTGTTTGTCTCTTCGGACAGGCGCTGTGACAGTGTCGCTCACCGCGGCAGTGTCCTAAGCCTCTGTAAGAACATAACAGGTTTAACCAAGGAGCTCATATGTCAAGGCATATCCTGTGCTGACTGTTGAACCTTCTTTTAGACAGTTCAAAATAATATGCAGCCTGTTAGCTGCAGTATGTGCCAGTCCTGTAACTATTGTAAATCATTTATTGCTTTATTAATTATTAACACAATGCATTGTAAGTCAGGTTTTAATCTGTTAGATTTTACAGGAGATGGTTCAGCTTTTTGGCTGTGGCATTAGAGCAGCGTTTCCCAAACAGGAATAGGCCTACAGTACCCCAGGTAGTGCTACTCCTCGGAAATGCGTGGGAAGATTGAGGAGTTACTAAGAATTTAGTGAAGAAATTACAAAGGAACTTTTGAACATGTTGAGTCAGCTGTAACATCTGAACACTAGCCTATCTGTTGTAATTGCTCTCACACAAGAAGCAAGGTCAAACAGTTACCTACATGGTTAAAATTGTAAGCTAATACTAAAGGTAATGGATGTCGAAAAAGCTGAATATTTAGGATAAATGGTGGATATTCAAATGTTTGGTGGCGAAATGTTTAAAATAGTTAATTTATCCTAAAGGATAAATTGTTAAAATAGCACAGTTAGCTAAAGGAAATGGATAAATGCTTAAAATAGTTCTCTAAAAGTACTTTCTACTCCTTTCCACTCTTTTACTTAGAGATTATTTTACCTACATGTGTGATATTTTCACGCACATGACCTAAATGTGTCTGCCATCATAAACCATTTGACGTTTTTCAATAGATAAAATACATCGTGAGGAATTAAACCAAAAGTGGACGCTGTCTGATACTAAAAATAAAGCGTGAGTAGTAATTGTAACTGTGTGAGTTATGGTTATAACACGGCAAAAAACTGTACTAAACAGTATTTCAGTGAAGTCAACTGTTTTAGAGTTGTTTTTAAAGCCAGGATGAGATATGTGATATTATTAAAACTTACTGTATGTAGCAGCTGGTGTATCCACATCCTCTCTCTGGCAAATACATTTATTACACCTACATAGTTAACCAATATTAATTGATGGAAGTTGTAAAAGTATTAAACAGCCTTTATCTGATGTGGAATATAATCAGTGACATCTGACTTAATAGTGTGTGCAGTTTGGGGAGGTCGGTGTGTGATTGTGCGCGACCTTTGAAGGGTTAAACTACCACCAAGCAACACCCCAAGTCACTAAGCTTTACAGTCTATACTATAGTCACATAGTCTGTTTATATTCCTAAGTTTTATTAATAAAAAGCAGACATACAAGTTGTATGTACAAAATGTAACATATATACAAGTTAATTAATCAAGCAAGGAGCCACTGGACCCACCCATGCTTTGGCGTTCCTTACAGACCAGAACTGGCGTGCATGACATGTGAAAACTGTGCTAACAAGAACAGATACATGCAGACAACCATGTGGGTTTTAGCTCCACAGTATACAAACACAAATTTATATTTGAAACATACCCCTGGATCTTAGGTTTAGTGAGTTTGTTTAAAACTGGTTTTCCAGCTGTCGTTCCCTGCACAGTGGGTGAATCCTGTTAATATCTCTCAGGGATGTTTGCTACCGTACTGCCAACTTGCCTACATGATGATGTCATGATCACATGAGAAAGAGAAAGCGTGCACATTGCAACTGTAATGCGTTAGATTTAAGGTGACTACCTTCATCGATGAAATTGTTTAAAAAAATGTAGCTATTAAGTGATGGAGAAATGGTTAAAGTTGTTAGCTAACAGATAATGGATAAATAGTTAAAACTTTAAACTTCCACCACTCCGAGCGGTACAAATACAAACATTTCAATTGCAACTAAATTATTATTATTTCTCTTTATGGTAACCACTTTTATTTCATGAATTGTGTAACATAAGCGACAGTCTGAATAACTTCACATAAACACACTAATAAGAACATGACAGGTGGTGTCATAAAGGGGTGCTCGAACTCATTTCATTTGGCAGGGCTGTGGAGGTACATCAGACAGAGAAGGTAATGGAACTGCTGCATCAGAACACAATAACATTATGAGAATATCATCTACCATTAATTCCCAGGTGTAGTAATTGATAGGCACGATTAGAGGGAGAGTTGATTGTCATCAATAATAAATGGTGCCTTTGTTGTTAATGTTCGTGTGAGTGTGTGTGCGTGTGTGTGTGGAGTTGGAGAACGCTCCAGGCACCGGTTTCAAGTGTTGTTTTCCGAGCACAGAGGAATGGCTTATTCAAACGCTGGGGTTATCTGAGGTGACGGACACAACATTTTACAAAGAAATGTTTGCATCTGATATGAATACAGAAGTAGTATCGCTATGTTAACTTGTGAGGCTTATTATGAAACTAAATGAAAAGTCACCCCGATGATAACATCTCTTCTTGTTTTGATAAAATTGCCACTCTGAGAGAACATGAACTTCTTTTAAACAATGTAGATGGAAACATGATGTCCTACTAGCACTGCACACACTCTTTTTCAGAGCTCTGTATTGTTTGTATGTGTGACATGTTGCCAGCAAAGTACCAGCCTTACCATCTTGACTAACAGGATTATATGCTTCAAGAAGATTATTATAATTAAAATCTTTTGGCAAAAGTAATCTACATGCTAATCTATACATAGCATTGCTGTATTTCCCACCAAATGCTTCTGTTACATTCATTTCTGATACAAAGGAGTATCTGTAATACTCCCTATTGTACGTGTGTTTTGATGACATGTTTCTTGGTTTAGAAAATAAGGGCGCACCCTCATGTGTTGTCTCTCTGTGTCTTTCAGTCTGTGGCCCGAGCATTGACATTCGAAATGAGATCAGCGAGTTCAAGCGTCTGGAGAACTGCACGGTGGTGGAGGGTTACCTGCAGATCCTCCTCATCAACGACAAGACCAACAACATCAACCAGGAGGTCTTCCGCTCCCTTAGCTTCCCAAAGCTGACCGTCATCACCGACTACCTGCTGCTGTTTCGCGTCTCGGGCCTGGACAGCCTCAGCATGCTCTTCCCCAACCTCAGCGTCATCCGCGGGCGCAATCTCTTCTACAACTATGCCCTGGTGATCTACGAGATGACCAGCCTGAAGGACATCGGCCTGTACAATCTGAGGAACATCACCCGAGGAGCCATGCGGATTGAGAAAAACCCCGAGCTCTGCTACCTGGACTCGGTGGACTGGTCTCTTATTATGGATGCTGAGTTCAACAACGTTATCAATGGGAATAAGAAGGCAAAGGAATGTGACAATGTTTGCCCAGGCATCATGGAGGATAATCCTCTCTGTCAGAGGACGTCGTTCAATGACAACTACGACTATCGCTGCTGGACCTCCAACCAGTGCCAGAAAGGTATGGTGCTTTATTTCAGTCTTTACCCCCGCAGATAATTCCAGGAAAGAACAAAGTAGCTTTAAATGTGATGTTTGCGAAACGATAACGGGAATGTGTGCCATTTACTGGTACAAGTACAGTAAATGCAGATGTGACTTTGATCTACGTAGGTGGTTTCCAGTCTTGTAAACATTCTGAAATTGTGCATTTTTTCACCGGCGAACAAATCCCATGAATCTATGCAGTGTTTTTCCTTCATTTCCGTCAGGCTGCAGGATTGTCCACGGGCCAGTGCAAACATTTCCTCTCTGTTCATTACAGAGACCTTGTCTTTAGATCAGGCTATTTGTGGAGTGAAGGATGGCTGCAATATAGAGCAGCAGGTATTAGAAAGGCATACTCAGTTGAGGTTAAAGTTGCTCTGCCAAGAAATGAGCTAGTCTACCTGTCTGGACCATGTCAGTTAAATATTTGCCTTAGGGACTTTTTGCAATTTATGAAAAGGGGTATATTGAAGAATTTGTGGGAGGGTCATCCTTGTTTAACTTCGGCCCCCGCGGTAGGGTCATGCATTTTTAAAAACAGTTCAGAGGAGGGTCATATCATCTATATATACATGTACTGACATTTAAATTCCTTTCAATCTGCAGGTTTGAATTAACTCAGTTGTGTGTATTTGTGTTCAGTTTGTCTCTGTCATTCGCACAGCTCTTAAGACGAGTGTAGCAGCTTGTAGCGACATTACATATATTCACTGCTCTTTCTCTCTCAGATGTCAGTGAGAGACAGCTTGTGCTTTTTGATTAGAAATTGGGACAACCAGATCAGCTGTCTCATGCTTCTTTAAAACTACTGTAGAAGGCAGTTCAAGCCTTTGTGATATACTCCTGCAGCCTGTTTGACACAGACAGCCTAAGCTGAGCTGTTGATGAAATGTTCCCTTCGTTCTGACATAAAATCCAACTATTTTAGCAATATCAAGTTTCGTGCCTGTATCGCCTTTCGTGCAGTGGTTTTTAAGATATCAAGCTCCTAGTTGTTTCCTTAGGCCAAACTATGCTTTATTTTCTAACATTTCTCCAACGGTGCAGAGGGTTTGCAGAGGCTGCTTTTATTAGAGGTTCAAATTCCTTCACAGACTGCACTTCGGAATAACACAATGCCCTATCTCAACCGCTGAAATGCTAATCACAAAAAAAGCATGATAGACTATGAACATATATTTAAATACAAAAACACTTGATGCCATTTAACATATATTTAAAAGAATTAAGATTCATTAATGGTGCTTAAATTTCATTATGTGTCTTAAAAACATTACAAAAAGTCTCAAAATTAATTTTAGATGTTGCAGAAGTGGTTACTGAAATGCCTTTTAGAAACTGATACTATAATAGGCAAGTCATGGCCTTCCATCTTTTGCTGCTTTGCATTGATACTTTGTTTATGTGAGGTTTAGAGGGTGATCAATGCCACAGCTTCAGCATTGTGTTCTCATTCCCTTTATTTGTTTAGTTTGCAAAGACTATTAGCACATTGGTGCTTGAGAGAGACTGGCCTCCCTCTGGAGTCTGAATGTGTACACTGTACCATGACTGAAATAATTAAAAGATGTATTATTATGTTGTTTTCTTTGGGAAAAACTTGTCTTTTGTTTTGCTATAGAAAACTTGTTTCAGACTTCCGCTCCGTGCCATTTTCTCTGTCCTCTCATCTGTGTGATATAATGGTGGGAAAATGTTCCTCCAGCCCTTCTCTATTGAAGACCTGTGTACAGCTCCCATGGTCAGTCGGGAGTCTCAAACACCACCCTCCTTCACCCCTGGGGACCCTCAGAACAAATAGTGGAAATCAAGCTTGCGTCTTTTCCCTAGTGACCACGTCTGTCTCTATAGAAAAGATATGGTGTTTATTGTTGTGCCTCTGTTTATCCTTGTATGCACTGACCTGCCAGAGCTCCCTGCACGCTGTTATTGACTCCTTGATCCATATACAGGTGGCGATGTGAATTTTAATATTTGCTTCTGGTTTTATATGAATTTATTTGTTCAAAAGACAAAAGCAAAGTTTCCTGTATTTAGTTTATTTACAAAATGCTACATTTTCAAGTCACGTCTGCTGCTGTATAGTGTTTTGCGGTGAAATTCTCTGTTGTTCTCACATGTCGAGCTTGAGAGGCAGAGCTGGAGTATTGTTTGAAGCAGTTCACTTCTCTGTGAGGCCCAGGCCGAGGTCAGGGTAAATGCATTCATCTAGAGGGCCCTGAGGTCTCAAGGCTGCAGATAAAGGCTCCGGGGCGCTACACAGTGGGAAAAAAAGGAGGAGTTACTGAAGCAATAATAGGACAGAATGAAGCCAGAGCAGGTCTGTGAGGTCTTTTGATATTCCAGGCTTCATGCACAGATAACATTTCTCACCCTGTCTTTTTAAAGGCTTGATGTGTCTACCTCTCCTCTTTCTGCTTAAGATTCCTCTCTCCTCCCTCCACCCCTCTGCATAATTGTCTTGTTTTTCTCCAGTACAGATGTTCCTTCAAGGGCATTCAGTGGTTTTGTAGTCAATACGGCCCGGTCTCCTCTTTAATTACACTACATGAGGAGGGAGTGCTGTCTGCCTAGCACACTACTTTAGCCTCTGGGCCTTCTGGTGCTTCACAAGGCAACAACAAAACTCCTCTTTCCACATGTTTGTCCACCTACCAGATGCTGTTCCCCACAACAGTTTTGGGAGTAGCAGATGAGAGGTGAATGTAAATATACCTCTGGAAAGAACAAGCCAGGTTAATGCTGTACTTGTGGCTGGATAGAAGGGAGTGGGAGTGACCGTGTAGGGATGTGCAGATTGGTTCTGGGTGCTTTTTAGTGGCGGGCAGCGATGCGTGGAGAGGCCCTGACTGAGGAACCGTACGCAGGAGGAGGGGCACTGAGGGGAAATGTCAGACAAATGTCAAGTATACAAGCTCAACGGCAAGCTCTTGCTAAAGCTCAGTGCTCGGAGGGTTGAAAAATGCCCGTCACTCCCCTTGTTTTTTGTCCCTCCTCCTCCTCCTCCTCCTTCTTTTCCAACCCCCCATGCTTTCTCGTAAATCCTCCCTGCCTTCCCTGCTGCTGCCTTCCCCTCCTCGTATACGCTGTCTGTCCATTTCTTCCTCACTAGCGTTCTCCACTTTGCTTAGCCTCATCCTGGATCTCATCTCTGATTGTCCTTGTCAGTTGTTCTGCTGGTGTTTCCTCCTCTATTTTCACCTCACTCTTTTCTGCAGGGCTTATCAGGGGCTGTTAACAGCTCTGGCTGTCAGATATCTCTCCGCTGTTTACTTGTCGGGAGACATTCTCTCATCACTGCAGTGGTCACAGCCAACCGGCTTGTTTGGCCAGGCCCTGGATCCTTTGACACCGCACGCTGTTTGCTTTGAGTTTTGGGGGATCCCGTGACTAAAAACTGTCTGGCCCGCTTCAAATAGCCTCCTCAGGTCTCTGTGTTTGCTGCAGACAGGCCTCCCTTCTGCCCCTGAACCTGAGCCAAAGCCAGATAGACAAGAGGCTTTTAAAATTAGGCAGACGAGCAGGAAAGCACGCTGCTGTGCCCATGCCCAGTCTCAGGGCAGGTTAGTCTTCATAGCTCCACAGGGAGGCACACACTCACACTCGCTAGTCCTCACATAGCTCACATACCTCCTTTATGTGATGGAATATTAACTTACAGTACGCTGTCTGATTTCAAGGAACATCGTGTCCTCAATGTTGTATTTTGATATTGATAGACAAATGTCAGAAGTCACATCTGCCTGCGAATGTTTAATGTTTAAAAATGTCCACATACTGAAGCTGCTTTTGCTTTTTGAGAAAGCAAAGCTGAGGTGTACTTGGTTGAAAGTGGTGCAGTGTCAGTTTGCATTTTAGCGTCTGAGCTATGTGGTGTAAGGTGAAATTTGACATAAGGAGACCTGCTGTCCTGTTATGCCACAGACAGTCTGTGCACTGTGTGTCCTTGTACTGAACCCAGAAGAAACGCAGCAGAGCGAAAGCATTTTGGAGGCCTGGCAGTTGGGAGAGCTCTCCACTGGCCTGAGAGACTTTTGCATTTGATAATATGTTTACTCCCTCCTTGCCAGAGACCCACTTGATATCTCTGGTCTGAGTGCTCTGACCTAAGGCCACTTCACAGCAGGGAAAACAGTTTCTTTTAGAGAATGTAGGGTAAGCAGGTTCAGACGGACAGACAAAAGCTTTTTTTCTCTTTCTATTGTTTTTTTTTTGCAAGTTCAACAGTTTCATATCTTTTGATAGTGTTGAGAAGGATAAGGGCAATACTCAGTTTTTTTTCTTATTGTCAACAAATCCAAGGAAAGAACCGAAACTAACATTCTGTCTTTCAGTGCTTTCTGACATCCCTTCACCTTCTGTGGCACCTAATGAAGATGTGGATCTTTAAATACAGATCCCAAATAAATATTGAATTTTAAAGGGAACAAAACAAGTTTTTTTTAAGCTGCACACAGCAGGTTTCAGCAAACAGTGTTTGTCATCATGAAAAAAACTGGTGCAGTGCTGATGCATGGATATGTTTTTGGACCCTATGTCACTCAGGAATAAGCTTGTCAGGCTTTTGCTGCACTGACAACACTACCGTTTTGGTCTTACTTGAGATGTATTAAGAATAAGAAAACTGCACAATATCTCAGGGGTTATCTTTTAAAACAGCAGAGTTACACCCAACTGGTGGTTAACCGACATTTTTCTTTATTTCTGTGTTCCCTGTTTGTTGTCTTTCTGGCTCTCTGTGCTAATTAATTTAATCAAAAGGTTATTGACAAGAAAGTATAAATTAATCAGAGAGAAAACAGAATGCAAATCCTCCTTTTCCCTCAGAGGCTTTTGTAAATTGATTTCTGGAGCTACCACATAGCTCATACTTCTTGTTGTCAAGATTAGTTGCAGAAAGATCGAACTGAGCAGAAATTATGCTCTGTTTGTGCTGGCTAAGAGCTAGATTTATTGATACTTTAGAGTAAGGCATGTATGTTAAGTTGGGTGGAATGAGTCTGCCCCTTTAAGTATATAAGGTATAAATTCCTGCTGGCTTACTCACTGCAGTTGTGAGGGGATAAAGAGGGGGAAACACACAGCACAGGCTGTATGTGCAGGCTACACGTGCAGGGCCGTACAGAGACTATTTGTTGGCAGTCAGAATGAGCTAAACTGATGGCGGTGATGATATTGATATAGGTTTATTTTGTGTTTGTCCGAGGGTGTTGTGCACCAAGGTGGGCCGAGATCTTATGATCATCTGTCAGTCTTTTTTGTTTAACCAACATCCAACAGCAGATACAAGGACACTTTTAAATATTTAATAGCTTTTCTGAAGCTTATCAAAGTCCTGCGGTTATAGGGACAGGATGCAGAGAAGGGCTCAAATTCCAGTCTTGACAGTCCGGTGCTTTCCTGGGGGCACACTCAGCACCATGACTCAGTGCCCATACATCTGATGTTTCCACCCGGCATGAGCTACTCGCCTGCGCTCTGCTCCATTTTGTACAAAGCTTAGGCAGCGTGCCAGTGTTAGTGCCAAAGAGATGGCACTCATGTCGATCAGACTCATTCATTCCCGCCCTCCCACAACCACTGCGCTAAAGATGGAATAATCAGATCCATCATGTTCTCCACTACCAAGCTCAGCTTTCCTTTCTGTTCACCGGGTCCCCAATCTGTCCGAGGGAAGGAGAAACTAGGCCTGTGCTCAGTAACTGCCCAGCATTTCAACACATCACTGCGGACGGACCTTGTAGGTAACTTCAGGATTCAACACGTGTGACACAGTCGTCCTGCTCAGTTAACTCTGGCCCTGCTGGCACTGTTTGTGTGTGCGCACGCCCTTGTCTCTATTATTTCCCCGGAGGACTGGGGACTATTGATTCACAGTGTTACAACTCCATGGTGTCATTGAAAATAAATACATTAGAGAAAGCAGACAAAGCTCCCTTCATGGCAGCCCTTCGTTCTCGTTGTGTTCTTAGATGCTTATGTCTTTTTAAACAGTGGTCCAAGGGCAAGAGAAGCGACAACAGGCTGTAAATGGGGTTGTGTGTGTGTGTGAGAGAGAGAGAGAGAGAGTAAGAGAAAGAACATGGACACAACAGCTTCCTTTGTCATTCCTTTACTGTTACTCCTCCAGATGTGGTATGTGTGTACTGTATGTCAGTGGGATAAAATCAATTATCTTTTCATGTTGTTACCTGCATATGTTGGTATCTAGATTTAAGTCAGTTAGTGTATCAGTAACTAATAAGTGAAAAGTAAGAACAATTTTTGCCAGTATAACTACAATTAGCTCATTTTACTGTGGTTATATTAGCAAACAGGCTGTAATGTGACATTAGCAAATCATACTAGCAATTTTAAATTTGGGAGGTATGCTTATTCACTTTCATGCAAAGATTTGCAACATCTCATATCTGTACAGAAAATATGAAGCTGCAAAATTTCAACAGATGAGACCACAGTTCACTTTGTAGAGATTTAATAAGTATTTACACAGTTTGTTAGTGAATGAGCTACGGAGGTTCTGGCTCTTACATTTGGACCGAGCCACTTTAGCTGTTTCCCCTGTTTCTAGTATTTATGCTGAGCCAGGGGTGTCCAAACTTTTTGACCGGAGTCCAGAGTAGACAACGTTAAAATACCTGGAGGCCAGCTGCTTCTCGCGTCATATGATTATTAAAAAATACATAAATAAATCACATAGAAATAAGACAAATGCAACTGTTAAATCTTACTTTGATAACGTATTCAACTTTTCACCGCTCCCGAAAGTGGTGGCCCTCGCTGCCGCTTCTTTTAGTTGCGCCGGCAGGATTATATTTTACAGTACGCACAGGAACTGCCCCCCCCCTATTGTAGAGTACCTTTGACACGTAGGTTCCCACGCATGGACATAAGCAGTCTAATCAGTGAGCAAACAACACAAATTATTCAGTAATACAGTACATGCCACACTGTTACAATGTAGGGATGTCTTTCAAAGAACTTATAGCATATTAATCCCAATCAATAATTGTTGATTTTAATGTTAATAGAAAACACTGACAGTATACATTTGTCATTGCGTCTTCTGTGAATGTGTGTGTGTCTGTTTTCTGTACATTCCATCAGCATCACTGTACCCACCCTCCCCTCCGTCTCCTTCCCTCTCCTGGCCTTTGCCACATATTCTCCCATCTAGGTCACATTCATAAATGTCATTCCTAGGAAGTGTTACCAGCCGATGTTAGTACATTCACCCAAAACAGAGACCTTCTTCACTGAGTACCCAGAACTTGAGCCCTCTTAAAGCAAGGGGAAAAAACTCTGTTTGGCTACAAATAGTTTTTCTGCTCAATTGGTTTTATTGGTTGCCTTTGGACTTTTGAGAGGCCTGGAGCACGAGTGGCGAGTGCGATTGGTCAAAATGGAATTCTTTTTGCCTCATGCTTTAATTTGTTTTGAGTTCCTCCCAAACACAAAATTGTAACATATTATATTTGCCTCGCTGCTTGAGTAGAGCGTGGTGAAAGTCATGAAAAGCCACAGACGCGTGTCCACTGCTATTGCTAACTTTTAATGTCAACAACAGTGTCTTTCTCCACAATATTTCAATATGGTTATTGCAAGTTAGCAAAGTTCATTCATGATGACATGGTTATACAGTGTGTTATTGTCCATGTATGAACAGCAGGGCTTATTGTCCATTGATGGCCGGCGCCGTGAGTTTATCCGACTCCTGTCCTCTGTGGCCTACAAAGGACTCCTCTCAAAGCACTGACAGATTGGCCTCTTTTCCTAGGTTTCCTCTCATAGACTTGATTGACCAAAATAGGACCTGTGTGTCATGCTGCTAGCCTCCAAAGAGACTGACTGACACACTTGCACACAAACACTCAGGTACTCATGCACACATACAAAGCTTCCTCTCCTCCCTCACGTTCCATCCCTCTTCGTTTACAAATTTTCCTCAACTTGTGCCCAGGCTGTGTGTGCCCGCTGTGACTGCCTGCTGTGACTGTGCCTGCTGTGTTCGTCTATGTGTGTTTGTGAATGTATGTGTCAGCCCAGTGTGTGTAGTGTGTTTCCAGCCTGCTTGATGCCTATTTGAGCCACCCAGTGCCTCTGGTGATAGGCTGCCTGCTGCCTTCTGGCTGTACAGCTCGGAAGCTGTGACTCATCCTTTGCTCTCACCACTCATTCATAAATCTGCGTGAATAGTATAACTTCCTCTCACAGAGCCGTGGGCCCCCCCGGCTCTGTGGTAGGTTCCCTTCACTCCTGCTCTAAATGGCAGGAAGGATGAGGGCTATCTCCGCCTCTTAGTGACGCCTCTCAGAGAGGTGAGAGAGACAAGTGCCCACGCCTGCTGCCTGTGCCTGCCCTTGGCGCCTGAGCCGTACCTCTGTCTGTCTGCCTGCCTGCATGCCCCGGCTGTATCCCTCCATATAGTGGAGGCCAGACCAGCCATTTACTCACTTGCTGGGCTGGCTTGGCAGTGCTTCCTGGGAGATAATGTGCCATGCCTGCAAGTAAGCTCCGAGAGCATGGGTTAATTCCACAGCGGAAAAAAAGAAATCTCCTGCTGACAAATCTCTCCTGCAGAGGTGAGGATGTACGCTGGCATACCGCAGAGAGAGGAGAGTATCCTGCTTTGCCAGAATAGTTAGCTAGGTTCACTGAGGTCATAGAAACACTGCTCCTCTATTTTCTTCCCCTGTTGTGTGTGTGTGTGGTAAGGAGGCGAGGGGGGTAGGTTGGGGGATTTAATCTACTCCCTCTACCTTTCCCTCCACACATGGCTGAAATGTGTGTCTTTCTTTGAAAACAGATCCACTTCCCAAGGGCATGTCAGTGTGTGTTGATGTGGTTTGTGTCTTGTTTTTAAGCTTCGTGACCAAGTGCCTTTTGTACCGAAAGAGCTAGAAGGTACACAAGTTGAGTTTGAACATCTTAAAATCAAACATAAAAAGTTATTGTACAATAAGTAAAGAGCAGTTGTTTCCTGTAGCAGCTTAGCTCAGGATGAGTCATGGATCTAATGGGCGTGTTGTGTGTGTGCACTATCTATAAAAGAGATATCAAGCAGGCCTCAGCGTGCCAGCGGTGTTTTGCCGTCTGTTCTTTTTCGGAGCATGTGCACAATGAGGAGATGAAAGAACATCATAAAATCACAAAGGAGATCTCATGAATTACACAGCTAAATGAAATGCCTGTGACAACAACAACACACTTCCCCTCAAACCCTGTCTTCATGCTCCCAGTTAAGCCAGCATGAGGATTGACGTTACATTAGCTCCAAACAAAGTTTTGATCATGTCAGCTCTTTACAAATCTTCCCCCATATATCTTTCAGTGTCAACAATCCATAAAGCAGCCTGGCTTGTCTAATGTCATCAGTCTGCTTTCTGTCAATGACTGAAAAAAATGACCTTGACCCTGTCTGGTGCCTCCCCTTCCTCTCGCTCCTCAGCTTGTTTTGGTAGGATCCCCAGGGCCTAGTGCAGTTGTCAGCACGCAGCCTAATGGGCACAGGTGGCTGGGGCTCCTCTGTCTTCTCCAGCCCCCTTGGCATGGCTCTCTTGGCAGACCGGCAGCTCCTTGGCCAGCCGCCTCAATGGGCCACTCCAACACAGCAATCACCAGTTGGTGCTTTGTCAGCATCGGGGTGGCCCGGGATGAAATATGGCTCTCAACTTTGAAATATGGCTCCTCCTGTAGAGAAATCCAGCAGCGTGTGAAGCGCCGCCGATGAGCTATACAGTGCCAGAAATCTGTGTATTTCCTCCTCCTGTATAGACGCAGACATGCTATTTTATTCACGACGACCATCAACAGTGATGACATGCTGCAGGGTCATCCCTGGTTCCCTCATCACTGGCCACAGCGGAGTAGAGTTCAAGAAGGGATGGGGGTGGGGTTCGGTTGAAGAGAAATTGTACAGCTGTACTGCACCACGCAGCAGTCAGACAGCGGCTTGTTACTGTGTCAGATAAATATAGAGGTCTCTGGAGCTCCCCACTGCAGCTCTATCTCTGCCTGCTGCTTGGAGGGAGGGAAAGGCCGCGTCACCTGGGAGCTGCCACTATCCTCATTCATCCTCGCTAAATTGGCTCTAGACTCGCAGGACATTAAAGATTGTTGTGACTCTATGGTGGCAGATAGGGTAAGGTAAGATGACAGGACAATTTTGTCGCTGTTTTCCCGTAACCCCACAGGACACCTGCATGATAACACAGTGCTGACCCATAATGAGATCATCAGAGAGATTTGTCATGTTGGCTAGGGCTGGGGGGTGTGGTTAAAATCGATATGATGACAAAGAATTTTCCAGTATTTGTGTATATCACAATAAACCAACAGTTTGCAAAGTGTCATGTAACTGTATCACAAATTGGGCGTCATCAGATAGAGTTTGGTCAGTTGTCAGAGAGATGAATCCGTTGAATGCAAGCTTTGTGTTTATGTTTTCATCTATGATACTTCCGTTTTACATCTTCATCAGCTAGAAAAAGCAATTAAATGGACTTTGGTTTGGGTTTGATTTATTGAGTGTTGTTTGTATGGCTGCCCCTGAAAGTTGAGATTTGAATCAGAGTGTATGTAGGATTAGCTTTCACTTTCACTTGTGATACTGTTTACAAATGTGGCTTGCGTAGTAGTTCAGTTTAGGACTAGATGTTACAATCCTTAATGCACATACTTGACGACTAAAAGTGGCAGTAATATTACCGTCTGGGGGTCCGAGTGGGAGCTTAAGGGTTAGATGGATAGAAAAGAAGGAAAGGTAGACAGGAAAGTAAGAAGGAGCATTGGGAAGGCAGAGCCAAGGTGCGGCCAGAACTCTCCCCCATCGGACCAGGCTGTACACTTTACCTCTCCCTACTCCCTCATTTTGATGAGGGAAGAGAGACAAGAAACTAACAGGAGAAAAACTTACCTAACTTTAACTCATCGGCAACACCTGGCGTCCCAGGTGCCTCCCTCTCTGCTTTTACTCCCTCAAACCTCGCTGTTGTGAGTGGTATTTTGGGCCCAATTTAATTTTCTTGGGCTTATTCATTTGGACAAGATCATTTTGTTAAATGATAACATGACATAATGTTATTATCATAATACAGTTGCAATTAAGGATGATAAATGATAATAATGAATAATAGCTCTAATTTAAGCCTGCTGGATGTATGTGTGACCTTCCCCGATGAGGGACCTGCTGTTCGATGATGAGCCCGCTTACTGACTTTAAGAACTCATTGACCCCCGCTGTTTGTCTGCGTGTGTGTTTATGCATCCTCCTATGGCAGCCTGGCTCCTCAGGTCTGCTGCTGATAGAGCAGAATGGATGCTTGATGGGGGTGGAGGTGGAGGTGCATTAGCACTCCTTTCATCTGCTCCGTCCTCTTGTGTCTGATGAGAGCGCATTTGTTGATAAGCGTCCAGCAGGCCTTTTGAAGTCCCAGTCTGGACTCGTCCCCCTTCGGTTCCAGCGCCATCCCCCACCACCCACTCGCATTAGCGCATCAATTACAGAGACAAGGCTTGCGGGGCTTGTTTGCACTTGAGTGTGCGTCAGGAATCGCCTCTCTCTCTCTCTCTCTCTCTCTCTGTGGCTGTCTGATAAACATGACAGACACTAGCCCACAGCTTGCATGTAAACACCGCCCATTCTCATTCATATTTTATTACTCACTCATTTACTCAGCGTAGCCTCTCCACGCTGTGATCGCCAGCTCGCTTTAGCTTTTGTTCTGTTACACCTCTCTGTTTAACTGTGATGTGGTTTAAAAAATGCCATGACTTGTTGTTGATGAGTAAGTCAAAAATCCGCCATCCCACCATGATACAGTGAAAAATACAGTTGTGTGTTTGCTGTGTTGTGGTCTGTGTCTCAGCCCTTCCCAGCAGTGAGACACTGTTCTGTCCTATATGTAGTGTTGTGAGCACTTTTCCAGACCAGACATGTGCTTGCTTGTAAAAAGCTTGTTTTTGCATTCCTCCTACCTCCCTGCATAATATATGGTATTATCTTCCAACCCCTTTCTTTCCCTCTCCCTTCCTCCGCCTGTGTGTGGGGTAATGACACCGATGCTCCTATTTAGGAAAACCCCTGGAACTTCTTTCTGCTTTGACTTTGTCTGTTGTTTTGTCAGCCGGTAATAGAGGGACCGCAAAATTTCTGTTTATCTGCTGTTTATGCTCGTAGCTACAGTGTGGACGCACATCAAAAATATCGGTTTTCGGTGGAAAGGAATGATGCCGTAGTTTGGTAGGGAGGCAGAAACATTAAAAAAAGATGCATGGTTTAATTTAAATACATTAGCGTGCCGTTCTTTCTGTGCCTGTAAATGGTCTCATGTAAAGAGGACAGCCACATTTCTTTTTATATATCCAGATGCCACATTAGTGGAAGTCCCTTTTTTATTCTGTTTCCAAAACCAAAGCCTTTTGTTACTGTACTTTGTTCCTGATTTCTATAAAGGCATCACGTTGTATATTTTATTTACTGTACAGGGTGTACTTGTCTTCCTCTCTATGCAGCAATATAACTTTAGGAACAATAGCTGAATCTGAATGGTTGTTTTGAAACATTTACATTCCAGACATGCTTTTGACATTTTTCTGTTTATAAAGCTTTATCCAAATCGGATTTGAGGTCATAACTCAGTTTGAGAGCTCAAGCACAAAAGACCGTTTTTCACCATGTTGACACGTCAAACTTTTTAAGGTCTTGGATAAACTCAATAAACTCTGCGTATGCGTTTGAATTTATATGCATTTAAAACCCAGCTCCAGATGTGTGTCATCCTGAAAATGAATCAGGGGGCAGGGAGGTGTGTGAGAAAGGATGTGTGTCACTGCCTCCCGGCATGCATATGGCATGTACTCTATGTACTGTATGTACTGTATGTGTCTGCATGCCTAAAGCTTGCTCAGGCACAAAGTAGCTTTTGTTCAAGGAACTGTGGCATTGTGACGCTATGTTTTTGCTCTGCGTATGTCGAGTCATTCATCCGCACTGCAGAGTACAGTTTCCTCAGGCTTAAATTTATGCATGTAGGAGATTTTTTTACCCCTTTCTTCTGCTCCATGGCATTTTTCAAATGAGTGGCTAATTTTGTTTACAACAGTCATTACAGAGTGTGATCAGCTTGCCAGCAAGCCAGTGGTTCAAGCCCACAGACCATCTGCATTGTGCCACACAAATGGACAACTCTAACAAATGGTATCATTAGATTTAACATGAAACAAACCACTTTCACCCATTTCATTATTTTTTGTGAAGTGCATGATCACTCATTCTGTGCTACTCTCTTCAATTACTGTCTGCTTAGAAACAAATGTTTCCTCACAGCTGATGAACATCCCTTGAATGTCTGATGAATTTCATCTTAAAGGGACTCTTTGCTGACTTTCAACCAGCTTTGTATCTTAACAATATGGGTAGTATGTGTAAATTAAGTGTTGTACACTCCCCTCCATCCTACCAGCGCCCAGATCTCCCTGCTCATTGTGTAGCTTAAATCTGCAGGATGATGCATGAACTACAGATTGTAGCTGCTTCTGCGTTTTCATATGCCTGCCCCCACTGACCCAAAGAGTATAGAAGCGGATCAAGAGAAAGAGACGCCCTTCTCTCTTCAAACTGTAAAACAAGATAGTGCTGATCTAATATAAAACAATATTGTATGTTATGTCTTAAGAAACATATTTTGGTGCACAGTTTAGCTGTAATATGAGAATTTTTGAACAGGAAGGGGGTGTCTTATTGTTTCCTGGAGGAGGCTGAAAATACTGAGATCAGACAGTGCTGATCAAATATGAACCAAGATTATTTACCCCGCTGCCTATTTCTGGCATAAAATATTTTTCTGCCTCCACGCCTCCGATAGCTGTGGCTGGAGGCATTATGTTTGTGGGTTGATGTCCGTACATATGTCCCATCCTTGTGATCACAGTATCTCATTTTTGCACAAATGTTCCCTTGGACTCAACTATGAATTCATTCGTTTTTAGTGGTCATAGGTCAAAGATCAAAGGACACTGTGACCTTGTCTGTCCCATTCTCATGAATGCGATATCTCAAGAACACTTGGGGCAATTTCTTCAAATTTGGCACAAACGTTCACTTGGACTCAACAATGAACTAATTGGATTTCGGTCGTCAAAGGTCAAGGTGAGTTTGACCTTGCATCTGTGTCATTCTCGTGAACGTGATATCTCAAGAACACCTTAAGAGAATTTTTTTTTTTTTTTTTAATTTGACACAAACATCCACTAAGACTGAACAGTTAACCGATGAGAATCTTGTGGTCAAAGTTCAAGGTCAGTGTGACCTCACAAAATATGTCTTTGGTCTCTCAAACTCAAGAATTCATATGCCAATTATGACAAAATTTCAGACATACAACTGTGGGGCAGGTATTTCTACTTTAATGTTTGCGCCATAATGTCTCCCTTGTCAAAATGGCCAAGCTCACATACCATCACCCACCAGCGAGAGTGTTTTCTGGTAGTTGTAGGTTTTCTACCTCTTGAGGGAAAGTGAATGCAGCAGCCCTTTTCCTCACACAGCATATATCTTTATGAAAAAAGACCATCTTTCCAGCAGTGAAATACCTCTTTAAGCTACCATACGCACAAGTTCAAGTGTGTATAACAATTGAACATGCATGCTTGTATACACTGACATAGTTATATAAACACAAATGACCTCTGTGTTTGGGAGTTTTGGATACTTGTGGCCCTTAAGTTTCCAGTGTTGTGGAAGTAAATGGGAGGTGATCCAGCGGCAATTGAGTAGACAGAGGGCTGAGGCTGAACAGAGACATCCACTAGCTTGATTTTCTCCCCTTGTGGTGGTGGGTGCAGGAGGTCCTGGCCCGCCAAAGCATTGAATCATAACAAGCTTTGTTCATAGTTAAAGCGAATTTAATTGACGAGTGTTAAGTACTGTTAAGCATTTTAGAAAGTAATATCATGTAGTTGAATATTACAGTAAGTACTATCTACTGCTGTCTCATAACTCAATGCAGCTCCAGATGTGTTCATTCCGTGGCATCCATGCGTTCACCTGCAGTCACAATGAGAGCAGTCACAAAGAAAACTAAGTAAAAACGAAGTGATATAAAAGTAACCATAACATAACATGACATCACCACCTTAAGCCTTTTATTTGACATTGTTGACCAGTTTCAGGTTGTGCTGTGTCTGTGCAAAAATGTTGACAGTTCTGACATCCTGTATACACTGTAGCGACTGAGGCCAAATGTCTGCTTTTGGTCTGAATTCCGTCATTTCATCTGTGACAACACGCCAAATTTGTGCTCATTTAGAGCATACTGCCAGGTTTACTCCATCAACTGAACCTCAACTGGCTATAGCCTGCTTCTCTGACACACTATGACTTTGTATGTGCATGAGAGCAATAGAAAGAGAGAGTGAGGGGAGTGAAGAGAGCGTGAGACAGACTTCATTTTATCACCGAGGTGTGGAAAGGTCTGTGAATTGCGGCATTAGCGCTGGAGAATCCATAAGTCATCTTCAAGTACGGCGATGAGAGCGGTGGGTTCAATGGGAGCGCTTCTTTGGATCATTATGGATTACGGCTGAAAATGTGAACTCTGGCTGGCAGATTTATATGATGTCAGAGGCAGGACTCCTCTGCATGTGCTTAAGGACAGTCCTGGGTGTACAGGCTGTGTGGATGAGTCAGATCGTGAGCCACTGGGTTGGCACCAGTGACATGACTGGCACATGACGGGAGAGTTAGATACGCTAGACTCTGGCCTACTCTCTGCAGCCGTGGTATTATTAGCATTCTGTGCCTCTGGAGGCCTGCTGGTCATAAAAACAACCCAGCTGCCTCCCTCAGCCCGGTGAGGGGCTGAGGTACCATATAGAATCACAAACCTGGAAGTTTTTACACCTTCTGGTATACTGGCCAGCATTTTAATTAAGTGAAAGCCTGAAGTGGCTGGCGTAATTACACAAGCATGATGGCCTAAGTAGAGGAAATATTTCAGACCACCAGGGATGCTTTTGAGAGTGTGACCTTTTCTAGTCACTGCCTCCACTGCTACTTGAGTTTAAGGATTAATAACAGTTTTTAAGCTCTAGGAATTTATATTTAAGCATTTGTATTTTAATCAGTGAATTTTTAGAAGCTTTTTTTTTTGCTTATTTTGTGCAGAATCTACACTGAAACCTCTGATAACGCAACACTTAGCACAGTCCTAATCTGTGGCCATGCTTTACAAATCTCAACACTGTGAGTCAATGAGGTGATCCATATATAGTATATGTTTCCGTTCAAGCCACATAGCAGCACACACTAGCCTTTTGTGATTTTTCATCGGAGTGTATGTAAATATCAGCGGAGCCTTCTACTTCCTAGCATGCAAGTACGTGCTCTGCCCAACGTGCTCTTTGGTGCTGCCATGGAGACAGACACCTCTGCATTTGGCGCGTCACTTTGTGCCTGCGGGTGTCAGAAAATGCTGCATACAAGCATGTGTTTAAACTCCTGGCTCCTGTGCAGTGGGAGGAAGCGGCCTCTCGGGGCACAGCAAAGAAAGGCAGCGCGGCGGCCTCTTTTTTTTTGTTGTTGTAAGTGCAGTGATGGCGACGCAGCTCCTGATTTATGGAGTGAGTATGAGCTGGGCGGGTCATGTCCTGCCAGAGAGGCTGGCTACTGGAGGAAGAGTGGGAGTCAAGAGTGAAAAAGGATTGAGATTGAAAGAGAAAGGCGGAGGTTCACGTATCCCCACCCAGCAGTGAGGTCAAGTCCACATTGACATCTTTATAAGACAAAGTCAAGATCAAACAAGTCTGTCACCCCCCATAATCCCAGAAATACCTCCACAGCTTTGATCTATGACCAGGCCAAACGATAAACTTCCCCTCAACTAATCACCACCAGCCTAGGCTGCTGACACAGTGAGAGTAAACTGAAACATTACTACAAAAAAAATCTAATTACCAGCCAATACATGGGAAAATCTGTCCTTAAGTGGGCTGTATTTGTTTTTGTGTTAATGTGTGGGTTGTATTTGTGTGTATTTTTTGTGTTTGACTGACTGAACTGTGGAATCAGGCTGTTGTGTGAGGGTGACACACAGAGACGCCAATGAAAAGCATCTCTGTCTCTGTCGTGTGTCTGTAATTGCAACAGAGGCATTGTGCTGGGAAGTGTGTTTGTCTGTGACATTATTTTTTTTCGCTCTCCTTTCATTTTTTTCTGTCAACTAAGTGACACACCCATTCCAGGAATCTCTGGTGGTTTTACTGACTTTAACTTACTCATGTAAATACTTACCCTCTGAATGGCCCAAATTAGGGTTATCGTACTGTGGATTGATTCAGGATATTGGCGACAGGCCACTGTGGGGATGGTCTGCAGCGTGGCATTTTTCTGACATAGCTCAATGGAGGAGGTCTCGCATGTCTGCCTTTGTGGTGGAGAAGGCTGTGTTTGTGTGTGTGTGTGTTAGGAGGTGGAGTAGGGGGTGGGGGGGGGGAGGGGAGGTGGGGCCTAAAGAAACAACGGCGACTGCTCTTGGGTCTGTCGCCTGTTCCCTGCCTCTTGGCAGTAAACTTGATCAGTGAAGAAAAATACACGCTCTGCCTTTACAATGCAGGCCTTTGTCTCTGGTCGGCATCGGAACCGTCAACCATTTTGGAAATAGTTTCCAGCTTATTAAAATGCTTCCAGACCGTGACTGTTGAACCAGTGAGTTTTCCAGTTAATTGCTTGGCATCCTTCCCCATCTTAGGTCTGTCGTGGGCATCCTCAGAGAGTAAAGGCTTTCTGATTGGAATTACAATGCCGAGGCTGGTGCTGTCATCTCTTCACATGGAGCAGAGCATCTCTGATCTCAGACAACAGAAACACATGTGCTTTATTGTTTCAAGTTCCTCTCCCGGTCAGTTTTTCCCCCCTCTCTGTCTCTCAGTCCTCCTGCCCCCGTGACTTTGGTGAAGATCATGAGCTAGTTCAAGTGTGGCCTCATACCCTCATCAGTGCCCAGTGTCATTGTTCTATCCAGCTAAGCTGCGCTACTCAGCAGAAATGAATTAGCCCCTTTGTGCCAATGGCCTCTTACAAATGGCCATTTATGGTCTGTTAGTTTAGTTTGGACTCTTTATTTAAGTCAGTTAAATCACAGACTCTATTAGGCAATGCAGTGATTCTAGAGTCATTGCGCTTGCAGTTAATATTGGGCACTCAGCATCTGACACGGGGCTACTCAGATTAACACTAAAGCCAAGATAGCTCCTTATTGTTCTCTAAATTGACAGTGGAATTGGGGTTACATTGAGAAAGTAATTAGATTTCTGTGTTAGAATATTGGCACAGTGGTGGTTTATTTAATCCTTGTATCGGTTATCATTGCTGCTATCACTTCTGAATTGATCCCTTTGAGGTAATAGGTGCATGGCCCCTGTGTTATTGGATCCAGTGCCTTTCATTGCTCATCTGGGCAGCCTTTACCAGCCGTTAACTACTCTTCTCTCTTCTCTTGCCGAATGTGTGCCTGTGACCACAGGCTGAAGGACCATAAATCTGCTAATTGAGTTTTCTAAAGTGTGCCGCTCCATTAAATCCATGGAAGAAAATGTCTCGAGCAGGAATAAACAAGAGCATGTGGATGTTATTGAAAAGGAAAGCCTCTCCCTTGATTTAATTGGGCTAATTTCTTTTTGCCCACAGAAATATTCAGAGCCTAAACTGGTCACTAGTGGCTTCTGATGCCCTGTAATCTCTGACCTCAGCAGTATTTCTGATTACTGGTAGACTTGATAGTCTTTTACAGATTCAGAATCTACCAAGCAAGTGTTATAAAAAACTAATAATAAAAAATGATTGTCAGTGAAGTAGGGCTGGGTATTGATACTTGAAACCTTCAAGGTATTGACAGAAATAACCCAGCACCAAGTAGCACAGGCATAGAATTTGGGGAGTGGGGGTGGGGGGTCACACAGGGGACACATCCACCTCAATATTTAGAACATGTGCATCTGTCCCCCCCTGCCCTCAAGGACTTTTACTTAGACAAAATTAAAGACATTTACACTTCAAGTTGATGCAGAAAATTAACAAATTGGTGCATTAAAAAAAACAGAATTGAAGAAACAGTGTTTAAGACTGAAAGTTTTGGTGAAGGACACCCAAAAACCCACATTTCATGTGCCCCCCCCCCCCCCCCCCCCCATTTTTAAACAAAATGCACACCCTTGCCAACTAGTGTCGAAACTTCTCTAGTCAAACAACACCTGTATTCGATCCTTTTTACCCAGATATAGAAAACGACTTTATGCATGGTTTTGCTTACAGCCAATCACTGCAGGTGTTCTTCGATTTAATGTGACATGTGATTGGCCCACTGCCACAGCAGCTACAAGCCATGCAGGCTGTGTTGTGGTGAAGTCAAACACAGTTTATTTGATGGAGGTTGTACAGTGATTTAATAAATGTTTTATAAAAATGTAAGAAAATACTTGGATGGGGAAGCAAAAAAAAATGTATCAAATGAAGTACTCTATAGCGATGGGCTGCTATCCCAGCACCTGCTAATGTGTACTCACCTTTGTTTCTCTGATAACTTAAGATCCAGACATTCAGGAAGTTTTTAGCGGGGACGGTGTTATGTTCAGAAGTCTCTTCCTCTCTAAAACAAAGAAACCAGTCGATTAAAACCGGTGAAAAAACTGAACAAAGAAGTTTCATGTTTAAAAACATCAGTGTTTTTCCTTTGCTCTCGTCTAGGGTAATGGCTCTATCTGGAGCCAGTGTTTGGTTTGTCTGTTCTAGGCTTCTGTAGAAACATAGCAGTGCAACATGGCGATCTCCATGAATGAGGACCCGCTCCCTATGTAGATATAAACAGCTGATTCTAAGGTAACGAAAACACAACAGTAATTATTTTCAGCCAATTATACACTGAAGGAAACATATTTATTATTTTATATTCCATTTGTGAAAATATATCCCCATAAATCCTACACACTGGACCTTTATTGAAACTGGAATCTTACATTTTTAAACAATACCCAGCCCTAGCAGGAAGCAGCATTTTGGCAGGAGCACTCTTGAGCTCCATCATATCCATGTTTTTGTCTGCCCTGTAACATTTTACCCCCTCAGCTAGGGTTACTTAAGTTCTGTCTTGTGGCGAGTCACCCTGCTGGCATTCTTGCTGCATACTGAAGATTCCTCTGTCTATGAGAGAGATAAGGAGAGGCAAAACAACAGTAATGAGGAATGGGGGATGCCAAAAAGGGCAGACAATGCGCAGATTCTGTTAAACGAGCCAATTGGTATTGACTCAGGCTTACTGCGTCTTACATATTGTCACAGTGTTGGTATTATTCCCCCCGGTGATGTCATGTCTGCCTCGTGAAATTGTCTGTTGTTCTTAGTGCCCGGAATACGCCTTAGTTAAAGCTTGTGTAACACGCAGACGGTGCTTTGCTTTAAATGCTTTTGTAGGGCACAGCATGTGGGGGGTTGTTCTTTTCACTGTCTGACCCTCACAGGGAGAACTGGAAGAATGCCTATTGTTTCCTCATCGCTTGCTTTGTCTGATAAACTCTAGACCAACTCTATAGCTGAGAGCTGTCGACACTCCATCACCAGCACTCCTCCCCTTGTTCTCACCCCACTCCCATCTCATACACTTTCTTCCTCATTCGTCCTCCTCCTTCCTGGTCTTGTCCTCCTCCTCCTCCTCATCCTCTTGCTGATCTTCACCAGAACAGCTGTTGAGCTTGAGGACCTCCTCTCAGCCTGTGGGCACTGTTGGCCTGCTTACCCAGGATAAAAAAAAAAAAATGCCTCGGTCTGGACAGGGATTACATAAAAGACTACTGTCTTTGCTGTCAGTACAGTTCATTTCCACTGTTACAAAAGGATAACACCGGTGCCTTTATGTAATGTCACAGACAGAAAGAGGACGTAACCCCTGTCCTCTAGAACTTCATTTCTCAATCCACTCCCTCTCAGCTTGTTAAGGCTTGTGACAGCTGAACTGCCAAGCTTTCCCCTGTTTAACCCCTATTCACTGGATCACTATGGTTAAACAATGTAAGCCAGCATGCCCACTGTGTGAGTCATTACTTTTTTCTTAAGTCATTCTTCTCCAGTATACCGTCAAGTGGAAAATATGGATGAGTCCTCAAAGGCTATAATGTTTAGTGTTCTTTGTAGACACTAGAGCTTTGTGAGGCTTTGCTGAGGCGGATGTCTGGCATTTACCACCAATGCATCAGACCAGCAAGAAGGTCTAAGGTAAAACAGCTTTCGTTCAGGTCTAGTGCCATTTTAACCCCGTATTACTCATCATGCTTTTGTGAGGTTACCTAATCAAGAGGCACACAGCTCAAATGAAGAATGCATGACGGTAAGTGATCCGCTGACATGCCAACTTGCACTCAGCTCAGCTTCTCCAGAATGCAGTGTTTAGCCTCTAAGACCCCAACAAATCTGGGTATTTTTAGAAAATTCCACTCCTTCTTATTCCTCTTAACAGTGATTAACCAGTGACGACACATCTATTATTTCTCTGTGCTTAGGTAGTATTATTGAGCTGTATTGTAAAAGGCCATGTTAAGTTGCCACACAGGGGCTGCACAATCTGCGTGGGCACGCCGCACAGTAGTGTCGCTTTTCCTCCAAATGAAATGTTGTCTTTTCTCAAGCGGTGACGCTGCATATCCCCAACTTTGGACTGGGTCCAATTCAGCATGTCGACCGTAGTGTTTGTTGGCTTGGCTTAGAGTTAAATGGACTGCTGATGGTTTCTATACGAAGTCGTGCAGTGGGAAAGGTTCAGCTGTATTGCTGTTGTTGCTCTTGGCATGGTCACCTACATTCTTCCCTCGCCCCAGAGACATACGATCATGTTCTTTGGATGTCATGCCACTGTGGCGTCTTTTTCTACCCTGCTTGCTCGTGCCAGGTTGCCTGCCTTTCTGCCATTTCCACCAGTGTAAATAAGAATTACTAGATGTGGATTTCTCAATCTCTCAAATGCCTTACACTCCAGGTTTAATTGTTGTGTCTGTTTCATCACTGGATTTGATTAATGGGCTGGAATGCAGGTCTACTTGCAGGTCAGGCGCAATTAAGTATGTTGAATTCCACACATTTCCACAAATGTTTAGACTGTTGAACCCTTTGAAGTCTCTGCAGGGTTGACAAGAAGCTTTTCTGTTCTCCTTGTGATCCGAGGATAAGTGGGATGGATGCCTTGGAACCATTTTCCTTGTTTAAATCTGTAACTGGATTAGAGGTACCCTCTGGAGAAAGGTGCCATAATGATACAGCACTGCTGCACAACAACACATGCAGGCAAACCTGCCTGTGAAGCTCTCCCACACCGTCTGCATGCTGATGTTCTGGGGCGACGGAGAATCTCCCAGATGTGTGGTTAAGGCCATGTATCATGGCTAGACACCTGTGGCTGCTTTGACACAGGTGTTCATTGGAATGCACTCCTGCTGTGTGTTTGTGTCTCATAGTGTGACCACTTCCTAGCCTTACCCCCCATAGAGAGAAGAAGACTGGGGGTGTGTGTGTGTATGAAAGAGAGAGAGAAAGACGGAGAGGTGTGTCTCTTCTGTGAGCTCAGAGTCCTTTGGGCCTTCCCTGACAGCTGCAGCAATCTGAGAGCTGGAGGTAGAGTTGTGGTTGCCTAACAGGGGGCTCACCTCTGAAGAGAGGGGAGAGCACGAGACCAGACGCAGCGATTTGTCCATCTGACAAAGTGGGGTTAAGAGCCCGCTGCCATGTTCCATTATGAGCTTCATTTAGAGCAGTAGACAGTGGGAGCACAGGGACGACTCGCCCATCAAGCGTGGTCCAAACTTAGCATTTTTTAGTTGTTTCCATAAACGTGCACACAAGCACATTTACACACAGACGCAGACACTTACACAGTCGTACAAAATGACCCTGCCTAGCACACATTGTTCCCTCCTGTGCACAAAGCAGATCCCTGAGCTATCAAAGACAATTAATGTAGTCATTCATCTCGCAGCACTATCTGGTTAACACCAGAGGAAATGTAGGCCGGGGGAGGAAGGAGAGCGCAGGGGGGGGCAGATAGTGCATTGATGAAGGAGGTCTAACAAACTCCATCCCACTGAGTAAACCTGATCTTTGCCAACCTCACATGACAAGAATTTGGAGGAAAGTGCAGTGCTGTGGCAGATGCACTCACACACTTCTTGCTGATAGCGCCTGTCTGTCACACCTCAGTGCTGCAGTTTAGGAAAATACTCTTTGTAATACTGGGATCGTGTGTTAGGGCTCTGACACACCAAACTGACAGTCGGTCGGTGGTCAAAGTCAGGGCGATGGTGAGCGTCTGTTGCCTTATTTTTTGCAGCGTGTTTCGCATTGTTGGCACTGATTGGCGCTTGTTGCCTGTTTTTTGGCCGATTCAGCATGTTGAATCGTAAGTGTAGTCCAACAAGCGGCTCTGGTCAGCCGTCATTAAGGTAAAAAGCATCAAAACAACCAAAAGGCTGCTCAACAGACTGCCAGCATCTGCACTTATTTCACATGTGCTGCAGCCAGGTCAGGTAACATGACAGATTCTACCAGCATGGCAAGCATTGGTATAGCTGCGAGATAGCATCCAACCAATCCATTGTCACAGCCCATGATCTACTTACCTATTTTAAACTACGGAGTCGTGGAAAGGAGGCAAAACATTATGGAAAAGTTATTGAAAGTGTACAAAATTAATTAGTAAAAAGTAATGGGAATCCTCAGTTCCTCAGCTAAGAGGGTGTGAGATCAAAACAAACTTGTAATATTATTTCCTAGCCATTGAGCCCTTGAGCAGAAATGGTTTGTAAGTGCTCGTGTTATGGTTTGATAGTTCACAGTAAATATTCTTTGTTCTGTGCTAGCATCTTAAATCCATCCTGTCCATCTTCTGGGTTCCTTTTTACTACCACCATCTGCTGGTATGGAGAGTTATTTCCTGTCATGATGGTGCATGATGACGAATGTAGTCTTTACAGTGTGTTCAAGCACAACTTTTTGGCAGAGACACTGGCGATGCAAGGCGACACAACAGTCTGCTTCGTTGCCAGCAATTCTTCGGTTTGGTGTGTCCGGGACAAGGAACAGCATGTTCAAATGAAAACATTTATTTTTATGTCCCCAAAAAATGTTAAAATCAAGACGGACAAAAACATAAAATTGATTAAATTTGAACAAAAAGTAAATATCCCCTATCAAAACACAACAATAACAAACCCAGGGACTTTTCATACTCAGGTGAACCTGCACCATAGATGTGCGATGAGGATATAAGTGTGTGTTTCAAACCCCTGAGGGTTTAATGAGGGGAAGGCAAGCACAGGATTGTTGCTGTTGCTGTGATTTGATTTTGGCGGTTGGTGCAGCAGATGGGAGGGGTGACCGGAGGTTGGAGTGCATTTGGTGCTCCCTCCCTCAAGTGGGTGTGTGTGTGTGTGCAAGGTGCTCTCTAGTCTGTCTTTAGGCAGACAGACAGCTGGTCAAACAGGCTTAGGAGAGCAGTGGGCAGTCTGGGCTCTGACTTAAGCCCATTAGGCCCTCTTTACTCCTCATTGGTCAACAGCCCCAAGTTCAAAACTGTTTTGATAGTATTGTGGCGGGGACGCTAGGTTCCATGTTCATTTTCCAAACGGTGGTCTGACATCTTTTAGTGACGCTGAAAGGCAACAGATACTTCAAAGAGATCAGAAAGCATTTACGGTTTCATGGTCCTCCCTGTGCCACAGTGTTTTCAAGTCTGCGTGTGTTGTTGTGATTGAGTGTGACGGGTTGAGCTGTGAGGGTTGGGGCCCCCTCGTTGTCCCTGTGTGTGCAGTTGTGTCTTATAGCACGTAGGCTTGTGGAATGCCTGACCGTTCTCCTGCTTCCCTCGTAGCGGGTGGCCTGGGCGGGTGGAGCCAGCAGAATGGGTACCAGGCGGGTGCAGGGGCGAAACGAAGTTGCTATTTGTGTGTCTGTGTTTGTGAGATTGAAAGAACAGATTTAATTTCAGGGGCAAACCTGCTTCTTCTCCTTTTTGTTTTTTTAAACCTTTGAGACATTCCTCCTAGCACTTTTTAGTCCAGCCAAACGGACAACTCAGTTAGCTCAGCATCAGGATGTCATTTATTATTAGCTAATGTAATACAGCAATGACCATGGCTGTCTTTGTTACCCTGCACTGGACAGATAAAACAGAACACAACATTGCATTACACAAGGAGCAGAGGAGAATATTGACTTACACAAAGCTCTGATTTTATTCCAAGAAACCTGTTTATCCATTCTGACATGACGCTGATGTACCCGACTGGTGAAATGATTTCCTCTTATTGCTGTCTCCTTTGCCATTTGTATCACTTCTCTTTAAATAAGAGCCAGCAGCCGCTGGTCAACCAGATAGTGCTGTTTTATTTGAACACTGGCCCTGCTGTGGGCACCAGGAATGCCTCAAGAGTTATTTGAGAGCAGACACATAATTATACCATTACACTGACAGTGATGCTCGCTGTGAAATACTGGTGTTTAATTTTGCTTGCTCTAATCAAAGCTGATCTCAATTTCTGTTTCGGGGGGCCGCAAACGGCTGTGACATCCGGATCATGCTCTCCTTCCTTCCCATCCTCCCCTCCTCCCCTCTGTGTGAAACCGACTCATTCAGGCGCCTGGTCAAAGCACACATGTGCTGACGTCACGCGGGCTGCTTGTGGGCTGACGTCGGTGTTCAGACTCGAGCCATATCAGAGGGGCGAATGGGCCCCAGTCAGTGCGGCTGCCTGGTAGCGCAGTCCACAATGGCTCCTGTTCAGACCTCACGTCCCACAACCGCTAACAGCACTCGTGTGTATGTGTATGTGTGAGTGTCTGCGCTTGCATCAACTATCTCATGCCAGACATATCTGATGCAACAGCGGATCAAGGGATCAGTATGTCATTTCTGAGAATACTCTTCCCTATCCGTATCCATTCACTGTGGAAGAGGCATAAGTGTGGGATGATGGAGCCAGATGTGACTAGATTAGCAGCTGTCCACAGCCTCTATTGTCTGCCGCATCATGTCCAGTGGCTGTAAGAGCCTGACTTAAACAGGACAACAAGCAGTCATAGTGAGAAAAGCAGAGGGGCTGTAAAGTGACGTACAGACAGACAAGCTCCTCCGTCATTTGGACTTATTCTGGTAGAAAATAACGAGGGCCTTCTTTCCTATCTTCCCTCTCCTAATCTCCACCTTTACATCTGCGGGAGCTCAGCCTAGGGATTGATGATGTGTCATTGAATCCTCTAGTGGATCAATGGGCTCGTAGCCCACTGGGGGCCGGCCACTGGCAATCCATCATCAGGGGTCACAACACATTTAGCCCTGTCTCACAAGCACTCATTGTCATTCAAGTGCCATGGTCAAGCAGGGGGAGGAGGAGAGCGGTGTTAAGTTATGTTAGTTGGCTGGCTGAGAGCTGCGTGATTTAATCTTTGAAGCCTCTGATGGGGCTGTGACCTTAGCTTGTCAGAAAAATGCTTTCTACCTTAACAGCTTCATCACATGACTCACCCACACAGCTTGACCTGGGTCAATGAAACATGTATGTCCAAAGATAGTTCCCGAAACAAATTCAGTCACCACAGTTCTTTTATTTGACCTAGATTTGCACATTATGTGTAAATGGAAAGTGATTTATTTACATGTGGTTACATTTTTTTTTTTAGCATAAATGAACAAAGTGATTTTTGTTATTCATGACAACAATTCACTTCATCGTGCCGTGTTCCACTTTGAAGGTGAAGGTAATCATGTCCTTGTCATAGTGGACTAAAGTAGCTGTCTCCTAAATGCTAGCACAGTAGCTCTGCAGCAGTAGAACCTCCGCTGGCTGCCACCTTTCACTCGGGCTGCTGTCTGTCCCTCGTCTCACATCTGGATCCAATAGGAGCGGCTTCCTTCTCTGAAGGAGGGACACATATAAATAGCCAGGCAGCCGTAACCACACTATGCAGCACAGCCTGGATGTTGGTTCATTCGTTTGCTGCTGCCCCTTTTCTGCACTGCCAGCTCAGATATGGCGTATGATGTCGCCATCGCCCTGCACGTACCCAGCCCCCGTGTCCCTCAACTCCACCTCTGATCCTGCGATCCCCGGGCTGCGGTGTGACTGACGCACGTACACTGGATGCTTAACGCACGTCCACACAGCTCTGTGCCCATCTGTGGAAAGTTTGAGTGGAGTGGGGCCAGGATTGAAACACAGGCAGGCAGAGGGTGGGTGGTGGGTGGGCTGAAGGTGGCCTGCGTGGGCTGAAGCCTGTGGGCTGAGGAGGGGAAATGCAATATCCTGGTTATAGCTGAACAACTAAATGTGCTGCATTTATGAGATGCAAAGTAACAGTTCCATTACTAGTATAGCGATTATATAAGCGGATCATACCTTTTCTTTTACAGATATATATAGTTGAGTCCGGTGTCCTCATTTAGACGTATGATGTAGAAAGAAGAGACATGTCATTTGAGAGGAGCTGTATGCAGCAAAGAGTAAACTATGCGGTTGACTCTTTCTCTCTTATCCTGAGACTGACCCTTGTCACTGTGTCTGCCATGTGTGTGTATATGTGTGCACATGCCATTGACTAAACACATGCCCCTTTTGTGTGGCACATGTGCATGTCCTACCACAGAAGCTCAGCCCCACCCTCCCAAATTAAAACTCATTCCAGCAAGAGGTGGGTCTGTTCGGCTCCTCTGCGGCCCCTCGATCCTTCCTCCCTTCCTTGTCCCCTCGTCTGCTTGGGGCTGCAGCAGCAGGGGAGGAGAGGGGAGGGGAGGAGAAGAGGGATGGATGTGTGTGTGTGGGGGGGTGGGGGGCAGCCAAGGCTTTTGCTTGAGTGAGTTTTAATTTGTGTGCTTACAGCAGAAGACGCTGCAGAGTGGCGTAGTGGGGGGAACAGATGCATTAGTGCCCGTGCACTCATTCACCTCAGACTAGATACACACACCTCCTCCGCACATACAAATACACACACACACAGTGACACTTATTATTGCACCCTGTGGTGTTGTCTGAATGGCTCTGGCACTGAAGTCTTTGTTTTCTCTCCTGAACCGAAGCCTGGTGTGCAGTCACTGTCTGATTGATCAGTTTATAAAACTCTGTGGCAGACTGGAATGAGCTGCTCAGGGACACTATCTATTTGCTCTGCCTCATTTTGTTGCTCCTCTAACATAGATAGCCTGTCCTGCACAAATACCACCTTGCAGAATGTTTGGGTATAAAAAGCAAAAAAATCTCCTCCTATTTCTGGACTACAAAGAAAGAGAGAGAGAGAGGGAGAGAAAAAAAAGCAAACGTTATAGCAATGAATCTCATGTTGCTTTGAAAGCCTCGATAGTCTGCATGTGTGTGCGTGTGATGTGGTAAAACTGCAGAAACATGGAGGATGTGTTCCAGGGATGGAACTTGAGAATGTCCCCGTTCCCCTCTCGCTGGCCTCTGAGGAGGAGCCACCACCGCTTGCTCCTGCCCCCGCTCTGCTCTGCGCCTGCCTTCCCCTGCCAGACGCATAGCTTCAGTTTCCCTCCCAGGCCATGAGGGTATCAGGTTTGTTTTGGAGGGGAGGGGAGGGGAGCAGGAGGAAAGGGACAGGGATGAGGAAGGCTGGCATATGTGAGGGGGAGAATTAGGCGAACAAATCTCTGTGTTGGTGCGGGATGGAAACGGTTAGGCAGACAGAGAAGGGCGCATGAAGAGATGGAAGGGAGGGGAGAAATAGAACAAACAAGTCCCTCCTGGCCCGTTGCTGCCCCTGACCCCTCATCCTTAAATTCCGTGCCAGCAGCTGGAGTTGTGAAGCGGCCATTTTATGAATGAGGGTGGGAAGGAGAGAGCAAGAGACGGAGAGGAATAAGGAAGGAGAGAGAGCGAGAGGGGGGCGGGTCAGGTTGTGTGTTGTATATGTGTGTGGGTGGGTGAGACGCGGCTCAGAGGCGCTTGTGGTGGAGTTGGTTATGTGTATGCGTGTGCGTGTGTGTGTGTTTGTGTATGCGTGTGTGTGTGTGTGTGTGTGACTGTTCAAGCTGAGGAGGAGCCTGGGGTAGGCCCACACACATACACTCTTGCCTCTTCACAGGCTTTGTGTGTTTGTGTTTTGTTCATGCCTCTGCTGAGACACTGTGCAGTCTGGAACAAAGGCCCAATTTGGGCTGTGCTTCCGCCCGAGGCTGCTCGCTTAGCAGCCACAGCAGATCACTCGTCAGGATGAGGAATAACAGGCACACCTCAACACTTCCATAAAGTCTTCACCAGCTTCAGCGAAGAGAGACTTTCTTGCGTTTTGAGTCACATTTGTTTATCTCTGAGGTGTGAATTGTCTGTAAACATCATTTTTATGCTCCCCCTGTTGTTCCCAGTCGCACCATGAAATCTACCCCACTTATTTTCCCAGGGGCTCACCAGGCAAGTGCACACTAGTTTATTTGCACTATTATTTCATTTAAGTCTTCCAGTAAATACAAACAACATTTTTTTTTCTCTGGGATATCCAGGTTGTTTCCTTCCTTTGAAGGGGGTGTTGGCGAATACACATTTATTCACATATTTATTTCCAAAACAGTTTGAGAGACCTTCTTTCTTTTGGTAGCAGAGACAGTATTAGTGTTAATTGTGTAATGAAGCAGTCTTGAGTGGGTTCCCTTCCAGTTTCTTGCTCTCTTTTCTTTTATTTATTTTTTAATCTTTAAGAAAACAGAGCCAGACTGTCGCACAGGGTTCCTATGCAATATGGAAAAGTATGGAATTTGATTTTAGTAATTTCCAGGACTGGATAAGTATGGAAAACAGAAAAGAGAGTGTGGAAAAATAGTTGAGTGTCCAGACGGTTGCCCCTATTCTGTTTTCTTGAATATGAAATTCAGAATTTCTAAAATAAATTGATCACACAAGCAGTGTTTGTCATTGCATTTAGAGCAGGCAGCCAGCGCAGTGCATCTTAAGGAAACCATAACTTTATGGTGACAGCCACAATGCAAGTTTTCCAAGGACTGGCTCAGATGTCAAATATGGTCTGAAAGATCTACTACAGATCTACAGAGAAATCTGGGTGTGGAAAAGTATGGAATTTTGAAAAGGAAAATATTTAGGAACCCTGGTCACATTCTTCTTTTTGTTGTCTTTGAGGTCACAGAGTGTGTTCTCCTTTTCTGAGGCAGTATATTACATGGATGCTCATGACATGACGCGTTGAGCTGCCAAGATGTATTGATCCCTCGCTCCCATTGCTAGCCGACTTGCGCCTACCCTTTAACCGCCGACACAATGCTGGCACGACAGTCCTCGGATCTCCGGGGGGAGTTAGGGGCGTGCAGCTCTGTTTGATGCACGATGGGACCAAAGGGGGGTCTTGTGTCGAGGGAGAGGGGTTGAACGTTCAGGCCTGCTCCACCCTTTCATTTGTATTTCCCCTAGCGCTGTAGTGCTATCCAAATAACTTATGGCTGTTGGTGAATAAGCCGACAGGACCTTTGTGAAGGCAGTGAGGCAGACAAGAGTTGCCACAGGGAGACTGGCTGTGGGAGGGTATGAAAATTTGGTTTAACTTGTCCCCATATTGGCTGTAATTTTGTTTAGTTTTTTTGTTTGGTGGCTATCCAAAGCATATCCCTGAATTTCTGCTCTGTCAATTATAAATATCATACACATCAAGAAAGAGACAAAAATTGGTTTCTTATGTATTATCAATTAATAATCCATGGCTAAGATTTATAAGAGCCAGTGAGCCTCCGTGAGCGAGGTCAGGGATAGTGCAACCTCTGAGTTGTCATGGTGATCCCCCCCCTTACTGTCATCCATACAGCAGTAGGTAGCAGGTGCCATTAGCCAGTCAGTCACTCAGTCAGTCAGTGCTGTTCGTGTAGCACTGTAGGTAATGAGAGCTGACACAGAGTGACAGTGCAGACAGGAGGACATGCTGTCACTGCAGCTCAGGGGACACGAGGACGTCCTCTGGTGTTGTTTACTCCTCACTGTGTACATTAATTCTGCTGATCCCTGCCTGGGACGACGCCGGCCTCCTTTTCCTGCTTCTTCTTCTTCTCCTCCTCCCCTCCACCCTCCACCCCCAGGCTACAGAGAAGAAGCAGCTCGGCCTGGAGACGACTCAAAACTTTGTTTATGCGATGGATGTGCTCTGCGTCTAAGACATATTGGGAACACAGAGTTGGGTGAGCTCAGTTGCTCTTGGGACAACTCGGTGAACTTGTGTTTTTTCCTCCTTGAGGACAAGCGATGCAGTAATAACATGCTTCAGGTGTGCCTGGCGTTGCCGACATGTAGCAGGAATGTGCTCCTGCAGGCAGAATGAGGCTGGAAAGAAACAGTGGAATGTGCCTTTCAGCTGGAGGGCTGTCTGGCTCTGCTACTGACTCTCTGATGTAGTGCTGAAAGAATTTGTCAGTTATTTGTTTATTAACATTGACAGAGTGAATTTTGATAATCAATTAATCATTTATAAAGCAACACTGGGTGCAATAAAAAGCACACTAATTGTGCACTGCTGTTCCAAATATGACAATATTCCAAATTTCATACCAGCTATGTAAACAGCGTATTCCCTTTGGATATTCCAAATGAGGTCTGATTCCGAACGAAGCACTTTCTGTACAGTGCATTTGGAATATGCATCACAATGTTTTACATGGCCTCTTGCCTATTTACGGTCAGCTCTGTGTCATCATGAATATGTTGTTGACAAACCAACTCGCCAACAGTATTCAAGGCTGTAATTTGGAGATGCATGCCCCAACAAAAAGCCCACATTTCTTCTCGGAAGACGAACACACCTACTTTTAAACATTGTGAAAGACTTGGATATCAACAGGTTGCAGGTATAGAGCAATGCTCAACTCTTCAAGAAAATGGTTAAAAGAGGTTGTGGTCGCACAGTCTAACTAATCCGCCACTGAGGGAAAACTTCTAAAAAGTCCTGGCACAAGTGACAGCCACTCCACTTTTCCATATTTTGACGTGACAAATGACACGTCAGGGCACCTTAATCGTAGTGTGCACGAATGCATGTAAATGCATGTGTTAGCCATCTGAAAGTCACGATACAATATTATTGCAATTTAAATATGTTGCCATATTCTAAGTTTTGCAATAACATATATTGCGATGTATTACCTTTTTTCAACTGCAAATTATGTCCCCAAAGGAAAACTTTGTCAACATCTGGTTCATCTAATAAGAGAAAGTTTTCAGTTTATTCATCTCACCTCAGCTATTTTTTTCCAGCAGCAAAATGTATCTAGTGGACTGAAAAAACAATTGAATATCTTATTCTAGTAGGCTACTTTAAGTTTAATTTGTATGTGTAATATTGATAATTGATACAATAAAAAATTAGATACTTGGTGCCGTGTGATATTGCCACACAAAAACATTGCACCCCTATTGAACAGCTTACTTTGTATTTTTTTAAATAAGGGCAAAAATACAGCCTTTAATTCTACTTTTTCAATTGGCGGAGTTTCATATGTCTTCGTTTGGGACTCTGGGTGGAACAAAACAAATGATTTAAAGATGTTCGCTTGTAGATCTTGTGATGGACGTTTTTAATTTCTTAACCTTTTAGGGACCATACAAATGATTTATCAGTGACGTGGTGCGAGAAAAATGTTATCTCTTAATTTTATGGGGCTGGAATGTCCTAATAAAAATTCCCTAGGAGTGTTCTGGAAAAAACTGTGTAATGAAGTACCATTTTAGAGAAATAGGAGTGTCCCTAAAGCAGCATTTATTGACTATTAATCCATTATTTGAAACATTGTTGTTCATAGATGTTGAATTCACTGAAGATAGATTTCTTTTTTTTTTTTTTCAAAACTTCTGTGCTCCGACTTAAAGACTCTCTTGGTTAAACTAGTGATTTATTGGAAGGACAAATTAAAGAGTCCTTAACAGAAAACTTTTTGAAAGTTATTTGTAAATTATTGTGAAAATATGGACCTGTAAAATAAAGTGTTACCAAAGAATCAACAGATTACACAATAATACAGTCGGCTAATCAGTAGATGCATCCCTACTCAGATGTATTGTGTTCACTTGCTCACTCTCGCCATCGTGCAGGTACCACATAGACAGCAGAGGTGCGCTACTGCCGCCTCCTTGCCAGCCTTTTCACAACCCCTTGCTACTGTCTGAGACCTTGGCAGAGTACAGTGAGACCCTGCAGCAGTGGGCTAGTTAGGACAGCAACAGACTATTAAGACACACACACACATGCACACACACACACAACTCCTCTGAGAGGGGTCAGGGTGGAGTAATAGTAGCTCTAATCAAACCACCACAAGACAAAGCAATGCTTGGAAATTTGGCCATGGAAAAAGGCCTGGAGCCAGAGCCAGCACTTTGATGGCTTCCTTTTGAGTGGTAGCTAAAGGATATAGTCTCCTGTTTCCTGTGTTTGCTCCGTCTCGCTGTGTGTGTGTGTGTGTGTGTGTGTGTGTGTGTGTGTGTGTGTGTGTGTGTGTGTGTGTGTGTGTGTGTGTGCACGTGATTGATGGCTCATTGATTGAGCAGCGTGCTCCCATTCCCTCTCTCAGCCAGCTATCCGTCCCCTGGCTCTCTGTAACCAGCCGGCCCAGCACCGGCTGTTCGAAAGTATGCGAGTGTGTGCACATTCATGTTTGTCTAAGTGCATTCTGGAGGAAATCACTGATCTAGCAGGTGTGGATCCTCCTCTCACTCTGGCCACTTGTCAGCGACTTCTTGTTCAGGAATACGGACTAGATAATGTGTAACTTAGAGCACATTCTGGCTCAGACAATATTTAACACCAGTTCATGTCACGCAGTTAAGATAATACTGTTTTAAGAATCCAAATGTTACAAAGAGGTCTTTGTATCATCATCATCCTCGTGGCTTTTGGTGCAGTTAAATACTAGAAATGCATGTATCCTCTGTTACTAGGCGTAGTGAAAATTTTCTGTACCAGTTCCAGAGCTGCAGCAGTGCTACCATGGAACAGTAAATATAGCCTCAGGCCCTCCATTTGTTACAGTTTATGATGTGCAATTTGGCGGCTTTCAGACCAATAATAGTTAACAAGACATTTATGAAATAACTGCAACAAATTACTGCATCTGGGGATACAGTAGTTCTCAAGTAAATATAGAAGCCGCCCTTCCAGGGGATGCAGTGTGTGCGCTTGGTGCAGTGTCCTCTTTCCGCAGGTTCCCACACGTATGTCGGAGGAACAGAGCGATTTCTTCAGAAAGGCATAAAACTTATGGAAGGTGATTTATTAGAGGAAACCCTCAGGCTGAAAGAAACAGAGCTGGAGGAATGATAATATGCATGAAGTATTTTTATGAGAAAAGATGAGAGTGTGAGACAAGCTAAACATTGTTTGAAGCATGTTGTGGTGCATATGCTGCACACTAGATGTGTTTTCTTTGAATGTAGAATAACTGTTGAAGAAGAATCTTTGTGTTGCAATGTCAGTCTACTGTATGTGTTGCTGTGCTAATCCTTTTTAAGACTGGCATTGCTCACATTGATTATTCATCAGCAACAATTCATGAGATACAGCAGGTTTTGGGTCATAACAAGGAAAAAAAACGGCCCCTCAGACTTGTGTTTACGTTCTCAGTGGATGTGTGGAACATGTCTGCAGTGCAGCGTGCTTTTCTCCCATGGCTCAGGCCCCCTGTTGGTGCTCTAATACTGTTGCAGCCCGGTCCGTTAAGCTGTGTGAGGTCTGTAATGACAGGAAGACAAAGGCATATTTTTCTGAGCAGGGGGCTCCAAAGTGGGCCGCAGTGTTTCGTTGCCCCCCGTCTATGTCCCAACTGAAGGAGAAAGTTGTCTGTGGCCTTGAGAGCAGAGAGAGTGAGGAGGGGGGGATACGGCCCACTGTTTTCAAACTGTGTCTTTATGTCTCCCCTGACTGTGAGTGTGCCACAGCATTTCACAATGGAGGCCATTGTTTGTTTGGGGGAGAAAGCGTGGGTATTTTGTTTCAATCATTTCTTGAAGTCTTATGTTTGACACGGTGGGGGCTTAGCACTTCCTGTGGTTGGAGGCCGGCTTGTTCTCTGTGCCCATTTCCCTGCCTCTGTACTGGCATCTGTCCTCTCTGCCCTCTGTGTCATCCTCTGAATGCTCCAGTTTTACTGTATGTTCACACTTGTGGAGTTTTTTTTATGATGAGGCTGCAACTTTTTGGATTATCTTTGTAGTGGGACATGCTAGATGGGAGGGAGTTAAGAGGTGCGGAGCTTTGTCATGCTGGCCTGGAGTGCAGGTGGTTTAATGTCCGGTCTATGTGGAGTCCATGCAGAATCCTTCTCCATCTGCTTCAGTGCCAGAAAACCCCTCTGCCCCGTCCATATTCCCCACTGCAGCCCCCTTCATTCCTCCCGTGGAGCTATGATGACATTTCACCTCTCCTACGTGCACTGACTCCTCCTTAATCCGACTAAGAGCTAATCTCTCGTGGAGGGATGTGATCCTCCTGGACTGAACACTGTGTCTGGTCGTGGCAGAGCAGAGGAAGGTCAGCTGACTGGCTGACTTACACACACTTCTGTCACCCTCCCTCCATCCTTTTGCCTCCACCCTCATCAGACATGGAGCACCTGTCTGGCCCAGGGATCGATCCCTGTGATTAAGACCTCCCCAAGCAGCCACATCTCTTCACTACACGTCTGTTTCAATACATTATATAAATAGATGGTCTAATTTCTCTTTTTCTTCCAGCACATCTTTTATATATTAAGCAATTATTTCTCCACGTGCCTCTTTTTTTCTCTCTGTGTGTCTTTCTCTCCTTCCCCGTGAGCATCCTTTTGTTTCATTACTGGAGACATATCACAGTGCAGCCCAGCTGGTAATTTAGTGAGCTGTCTGCTTGTGAAAATGTCAGACCTAGGCTTTCACAATAATAGCGTGATGCGCCAACCAAAACTCCTCACTTGGCTTGTGTTAATCAAGAAAGGCCTGCTTGAATTTTGGAGCCTGAAAAAAATCTAGCATATGTGAGATATGTTTATATTTGTGTGTATGTGTGTTCGTGTGTGAGCGGATGGCTGTCTAATAGTTTCGCTCTCTTTTGTTTTCTTGCTCCTTCCTTCCCTCTCTCTTCCCTCCTCCTGAACAAGAGTGGCCATGTAAGCTGCTGAGGTCCCTAAAAGGGGCACATGAAGCTGAGTGTTTGTGTGTGTGATGGAGAGAGGGAGTAGGAGAGAGAAAGAAAAGGCCTGGTTGAGTAGAGAGAGGGAGAGGAGGAGGAGGAGGAGGAGGAAGAACTGAATCCTCCGCCCACCCTGAAAAGAGGAGGTGAAACATGGGGATAGAACCATGATGTCACTGGCAGCCAATAGGAAGTGTGGGCTGGGGACTGTTTAAGGCCTGTCAGCTGTCCTGCTCCATCCACATCGGCTGCCCTCTTCTTTAGTTGGTACAGTAAGGCCCGACCCGGCTTTATCCGTACTCTGCCCCATCTTTGGCCTTTGGCCCCTAGCCTCTGACCTTTGACCTACGTGCCTGTCCTGGGCCCGCATAACCAAACACCCTACTCCCAGTCCCCCATGCTCTTAAGCCCAGCTCTGTGTAGTTGATACTGTGGCTGATTTGCCACCGAAACCATGTCCCTAAACTAAATATGGTAGAGATTAGATAGGAGACTGCAGTCTGTCATTCCTATGGTTTCCACTCTACCATGACTGTACCGCTTGTGTTTGAGATCAGAAGTGAACGTTAGGCTTGCGTCATGGTAAAATCTGATTAACACCCAAACTTAGGTCGAAACTGAGGAGCTGTGTCTGTGCTGAGCGTGTGAGAGAAACTTACCGAAAGTGACGTAACCCCCCCAATTTGTTCAGAGACTTGTAAACAGTGACGTTTTTTTTACTGCTCAGGCTTTGTGCAACTGCCATATTTGGTGCTGTTGTTAATGCAGAGTTTACTGTTTACTGCACTGTAATGGCTTTTTCATGTAATTGGTGCCTTTATATTTATACGGTAACCCACACCAGCTGTTTGTCACCTTCAACCACTTGGAACAAAGGAGATGTTTAAGGAAATACAGCCCCTGCTTTTGGTATTCAGGCACACTCTTTGATGTGAAGGATCAAGTGAAAAGCAGCGCATTGTTAAATGCTGCCAAACATTTCCCATCATTGGTCCTCTTTGGTCTTATCAGTGTGCAAACATGACACAAAGTCAGCAGTAAGTGCCTTTATTCTTGTGTGTTGTTCAGTTGTCCGTGAAGTACCTGCAAGCTGCAAGCTTTTAACTTTTAACTCCCTGAGCAGATAGGAAATTGGCAAAACAAGCACGAGGTCTGTAAAGAGAATGTTGCAGACCTGCTCTATATGAAAAGTGTCAGGAGATACCTTTAGTTGCGTTAATTAAATAGAATATACTCTATTTAAAACAATAAAAAATAAAATAGAATAACCTATAAAACAGACTTTAAATAAGCAAATTAACATTTTATGTCTGAAATGGAGTACAAAGAAGCAACATGCTTGTCTAGTCAAACCCCTATTCGATACTAATCAGTGCTCAATCACGTAAAAAAAAAAAAAAACTCTGACATGCCTTATTTATGCAAAACTAAGCTTTGTATAGGACAGATACTGGATCAATGCATTACCATTTCACTGTGATACCATCTGGGACTGTGGTATCTTATCAAACCATTACACTTGAAAGGACGAGCCTAAAGTCTCAGCGCAGGGCTCTCCAGTTGGAGAGAATAGTCTCAGTGTCCCGTCGTAACAGATGTTAACTCTGGGCACAACTGTCCCTGCTGAACCCGCAGCTTGTCCTTTTTAAAGAACGAGAGCAGCCTCACAAAAAGGATACTGTGTGTACCCTCAAGAAACTCACTGTGAAAATGAAATTAAGTGGAGGAAAAAGGAAACCCTAAATCCAGATGTCATATTTGAAGTGGCTAATAGGACTGTACAGAACGTCAGGCTCCACTGAGGTGGCAGACACTGAGGCGTATATCCCAACGAGAGGAGGGAGATGCACTGGAGAAATGGGCTGAGCAACGGCATTTCACCGCAGTCTGTCTGCGTGTGCCAGCAACCAGCCACTGTCATCTCAAAGACAAGACTGCAGTCAGACACACAGACAGAGACTGCAATGTAACCTAGGTATACAGTTTGGTTGCATGGTCCTAAATATGACCCCCCCATGCACACACACACACATGCAAACAAACACCAGTCCTTACACGCACACACACACACACACACACACACACACACACAGACATAAAATGAACTGTAATTTCAGGATTTACAGTCCACTGGCTATCAGCTCAGTAATCGACTAATGGCCTTCACAGTGTTTGCAAAGCACTCCATTTTAACCTGGTAGGAATGCTCGCAATGAACACAAACTTATCCCCATCAGCTTTTTTAGCTCAAGGCAAATGTTGCTATGCTTAATCAGGATTAGGGCCTCCTTGAAGTCGATGTGAAATGAAGATGTGTCATTTTGAATCCAGACGTCGTGCCAGCAGGGAGAATGTATGCCGGACGGCGTGCCAGGACGAAGTCTGGGCACCGTGTGCCGCAAAGCTGCAGATGGTCATCTACAGAAATAGGCCTTGGCATCAGAGCCACTACTATTCTGATGCTCTGATGATGATAGGCTGAACCAAGTTTGGGTATAGAGTAAAAATGTTATACAAAGTACTGCACATGGTTGCTTGCGACATTTCAGAGTCACAGTTTTTTTTAAAAAAACAAGGCGTTCATTAAAGTGCTGTGGAGTTTGAATGTGCTGAGAATCAACATCGGCCCATATGGCTGGAGGTTCTCCCTGGGTAGCTGCCTGTCTGGGGACAGGTGGGTACACAGCCAGGTGTTAGACTGTGCCTGCAAACATCCAGCACCTGAGCCAAATGAAGCATTAAGTTGTTAATTTTATGTGTACAGTTTGTTATGTTTCTCCCCAGTGTTGCGTAGTACAGCTTGTGTTTGATGGATACCATGTACAGTTTGTATCCAAGCATCACTCTATAGTCATTGTCTTCATGGGTGTCTTCTTTACATTGACAAGAGGGATTAGAGTGTGATGTGTACGAGGCTGCGGGGATGTGAGGGCTTGACACGCTCTCACTAACCCCAACCAGTCACCCAGCTCGCAAAACAGTCAGCCAACACATCTCTGTAGCCAGCCAGCACAGCACTGCCAGGAAACACACTGTATTTAATGAAGCAGATCTGGGAAGTCAGGTATTTTTAGAAGCCACTTTTAGTGAGAGGAAACACCTCAGAATCTGTGAGAAAAAAAAAAAAACCATTGCCTGAATTCTCCCCGAAGTTGCTTTTCCCATACTAATGCCTATCTTTGCATCTTACTTAGCTATGCAGCTTGTCACCTTCGGTGCCTGCAACTGATTTCTGTGAATGTCATTATTGAGAGGGGTGAAAACAACAAACATTAACCTGGCACCATTTTGATTTGCCCGTACTGAATGGATTGACGGTCACACTGAATTTAGCATCAGAAATGTGGCAGGCGATGCACCTACTTGCCATTCACTGGGTAACAACAGACACAGAGCAGGTGTCTCTGTAATAATACTTGATTTAGACATGTTGTTCAAATTATTCTGTCTGTTACATTTGTATGATTGCGTAGAGGGCTTGTTTTTCAAAACCCTCCAAGTCATGACAGTCACTGTGAGTCAGTCCTCAGAGGAAGTTGGATAGATGCTGGATTTAATGAGGAGGATCGCCGCAGAGGCCCGTCTTCATGCTACGAATATGACTCTAGGGGTGCTTCTGTCGAGGGATGAACTGGGACTCTGGGACTTTGGGTCTAATAGATGTCTGGCCTTCAGGGATTCAGAGGTTCAGCTTTGGCCTGGGCTCAGCTATGGGGTCTTTAAAGGGTCTGACCCCACTGATCATGTCTACACATTTGGATTCCCCATGAAGTCACTCTTTTTTAAAGGGACTTATAAACCTTCATGCCAAATATTTTTCCACATCTATCTATACATGAATGTAGAGCAGCTGTTTTAGTTATTGATTAGTCTGCAGGTTATTTTCTTGACTGATATGTCCAAAAAATTTTACAAAATAGTGAGAATGCTCACTACAATTTCTTGGTGACCAAGGCAGCATCTTTAAATTGTTTTATTCGACCAAGATCAGATATTTATTCTATGTTGAAACCAGCAAATATTTAACATTTAAGCCTAAATTGCAATGATATTAAAATAGTTGCTTATTTGGTTCAACATTGATTTGTGCTTCTTTTTTGGCACGATGCAAATGTCAATTTAAAAACATCAGAGTAACTGTTTTTCATCTTCTTTTTCTGTTATACTTTTATTTCAATATTAAAAATGTAAAATAAAATAAATCCCATGATAAGAAAAAGCAAACAATGCAAAAAGCCGGCCTCCTGAACCTTTTTGGGCCAAGATAGGAGAGGATTGGAGCGATGGTGGGACACACACATGATCACACACACACTAACAGCTCTCAAATGATAGTAGTAGGAAATTGTGCTTAGATATATAATTTGAGCTTGTGGCTTATACTTAGTTACTCTCAATAAATTATGGCAAATAATATCTGATTATTCGTATACACTGTATTTGTCATTGTTTTGGAAAAAAGAGTCACTTTCCTCCTGTTTGAATGTGTCTTTAATAGCTTTCAGACCATCCTCTACCTCTGCAGTGATAAAGCACAGAGTGTTTTCATATGTGACGGAGCTGCATACCTGCATCCTGTTAGTAAGTGTAATCAACAACAAAGCAACAACAACAACAACAACAGCAGCAGCTGCAGAGTTGGGCTGAAGCCTGAGGGCAGAAGGAAGCGGTGTGTGTGTGTGTGTTGTTGTGACTGAATGCGAGTGAGGGGAAATGCCACGCATGCCTGAACTCACAGACCAGCACATAGTTGTGTGAAAAACACATTGCTGGTCTTTAGTGGGCATGGGAGTGGAAGAGACCCAGAAACACTGGGACGGGGAGGAGTGGGCTCACACACACCTTTGTGCGCAGGACTGAACAGAGATTTAGCCAAGCTTTCCTGAGCCAGCTGTCTGCATGAGAAAATCACATCATGACGCTGTGCACTAGTGTTCCCCCTCCTGAAAAAAAAAAAAAAAACCCTCTGATCAGCAGAAAGGTCGATCTTGCCGAACATGCACAGCCAGACACGCTCTGTCTGAAAAGGTGAAAAACACCGCTCTAGATTAGATCAGTCCATCCCAACACTTGAGACTCTATTGCTGTAGCGGCAAGACAGCGCTGGAATCTCTGATGCGGTTTGCCTTTGGCTGTGAGCGGAGGAAGCATCCTCTCTCTGGCCGTCTGGGCTGATGTGGTTTAAACAAGTGTCTGTAGTGATCCACTGGGGGCTCCCAGGGAGGATCGGGTTGCCGGATGAGGATGTGGCCTGATGGAGCTCAGGGAGCTGGGGGGTCGGCCTGCGATCCGGGCTGCAGCAACCCCTGATAGGCCTTCCGTCTGCTACTGTGCTCCTGTTCTGCTACCTTACTGTCTGCTCTCAGCTCTGGTAACCTGAGCTCAGCGGCCCTGACTCTGCACAGAGTGGGAGGCTTTGCATCCCCACAGTGCAGTGGATTATTGTAGTGTGCAGCAGAGTGAATACTTCGGTAAATGGAGGTGATGTAGAGATAAATTTAATCATGTCCTAATGGAACTATGGGCCCGTTTACATTGTGGAGCAAGGACAGGCGGTGTGATTGACACTTAACTACAGCTACTACAATAACCTCCTTTAAAATCATGCAGTCACAGCAGAGTATGTGGTGGTTCTGTTCATATTCTCCTGTGCGATGAAAAAAGGCACAATTTTATCTTCACTATTTTATACTCTTAGAATAGAATGCCTTTGTTGTCATTGTACAAGTATGAGATTTAGATTGCAACGTCCATCATAATGCTATATATATATTTATGTGTGTGTGTGTGCGCGTGTGTGTGTGTATATATATATATATGTATATATGTTCATGTATATATATGTATGTATGTATGTATACGCTGTCAGCCCTAGTGTGTGTGTGTGTGTGTGTGTGTGTGTGTGTGTGTGATATGAAATAATATTTTAAAATTATTATTATTATTATTATTGTTATCATTGTTATCATTAATAATAATAATTACAATAATAGTAATGACACAGATAAGAACACAATATACAACAAAAATAACTCATGCCAGTTATATGAATAAAATGGAAATGTGTAAAAACAATAAAATAATAAACACCATCAAAAGACACACGCACGCAACTGTATAAATAAAATATAAATATATCTAAATAAAATAATAATTCTTATAATAAAACAATATATATATATGGGATATAAATGGTTCACAGATCAGCTGAAATTTCTCTTGCTTGCCATCCCTCAAATATAATATTTTTTCAAGATGAATAAAGCTCATCGCATCATGTACCCCGATGTCATGAGTAGGTGGACGATTGTATGGTCTAGCTATTAAAGTAGAAAAGGCGAGGGCACCCTTATAAAGATTTGGAAGTTTTGTACTTTTTGGGGAGAGGCCAAAAAGTGCAATGAGTGGGCATGGGCTGATTACAGAGCCCAACGCTATTGACAAAGAGGTAAAGATAGATTTCCACAAAGCAAACACTGTCTAACAGTGTGGTTGGTGCCTGATTACATCTATCACACAAAGGATTATTATCTTGCTTTATCTTTGCTGGTCCGACTTTGTCCAATATACGCGATGGTTACATTTAAACTGAATAAAACTGTGATGGTCACATATGGTGGGGGAACTTCTTAAAACTTCCTCCCACTCCTCATCCTTAAATCTTTGGTCTAAGTCAGTGGTTTTCAAACTTTTTGTGCCCAAGGCACACCAAAGGGCAAGCTAAAATCTCAAGGCACACCTGTATTTATATCTGTGCACAATAGCTTATATAACGTGTGTTATCACTCTTACCACGACATAAAAAATAAATCAGTTAGCCTTTCTGATACTCTTTACTTTTCTCTTTTCTTTCGGTGGTAGTTTGTCTTCACTGGTGCTTTATTGTAATTTGCTCCACACAATAAAGTGATCCATTGTTGCACTCACAGCTTTCTCCTTCTAAATGTTATCATCTCTCACACTGGCTGCAATCAGGGCTTTTGATGTGTCACGCACTTATAATTCCCACACGGCAGCACATAGGTTCCCTTGTGAAAATTCATTCATGAGTTTTTGTATAGGCCCAGTTGAATACTGCAACAATTATGTGTGGTTATCACAAAATTCCATGGCACACCTGGACTGGCAAATTCCACTTTCCAATATTATTATGAGGAAGAGTGCCTTCCAATAAGTTATAAAGTGCCGACACAGTTCCCTTCTTGTTGACATTAATTTCTTAATTGGTGTCAAGGTGCATTGGGGGAGGGATTCTTGGAAATTGTGGAGCAGTTTTCCTGACAAAATCTAAAATCTTGAAAGGTCTTGAAAAAGATAGGCTTTAGGGAGGTTAAATTTAATAGATAGCTGTGAGAAGTTTGCATTAATTCCATCTATGTAAAGGTCTCTAAATGTTCTAATTCCCTTTTTAGACCAGAGTTCAAAGGCATTTTCATTCAGTGATGGAAGAAAAATAAAACTTGCTTTTAATTAAACCGTCTTTAAAATCACACTCAGCTGCAATGTATTACTTTCTGCAGAACACCTTTCTTTTTCATCCGAGCTTACCAGTCATGTTTTGTTATTTAGCTGACGTTCCAGTTAAGAGTCAGCACTATTTACAGGAATAATCTTGGTAAGGCTTGTTGTTGAATAAGCTACGTCTGTTCAGGTTCTCCCTTAACTTGTGGTTTCTCCGAAATCTGTGGAAAAGCCATGCTTAATCACTATGGTTACGACTCCCCCCTCCGAATGCCTGCTCAAGAGAGGACTTGTTTACCATCTCTGCTCCAGACTCAATAACATGTCAGTCATCAGGATTAGAACCTCCCCTGCCCACCTGCTATTGGTCCAGCGGATAGCTCCCAGTTTAACCCCCACCCTCCTCTTCCCAGACACCCTCCTCCCTGTCGTCCCTCCCCTCGAGCCCCACTGTGAATAATGAATGATTTCCCAACTGTCTGTCACGCTTCCTACTTATCTTCAGTGACGCAGGGAAAACATACTGTGCTTTGATATCTCGTGAAGAATGAACTATTTAATCTTTTATTAGATCGTTTTTATGTTTTCTCTCAGGCTGACACCTAGGATTGGTTCGGGGAAAATTACACCAGTTTACCAAATTCCTTATGTTTTCACACCATACTTCATCTTCAGACGGGGCAGTGTCCTGCTGGCAGTAAACGTGTCACCAGTCTCCCAATGTAAACAGTGTAGTAGTCACTTACACAGCGTGCTCTCTAGCAAACGGGACATGACTCGCATTCAGATGAGGAGCACTGCTGCACTGCAATCCTCTTCCTCTCAAGCACCAGCGTCCTTATTCAATAAAGTAATGCTTCTTTTTTTCTTTTTTTTTTTTGAGGATCCAACTTTGAACCCCTTCACCCATCCTCCTGCTACACACACACACACACACACACACACACACACACACACACACACACACACACACACCACACAACCTTCTCCAGGCGGACAGTGTTGAAATCTAGCCATCTTGTTATCAGATTGAAGCTGCTTTTTTCCTGATACAGACTGTGGGGAAAGAGGTGGGGTAAGGCATGGTTGATGGGTTCTGGGTCACATGACCCTGAACCCCCCTTGCATGCTGCGCTTTAAGAAAGCAAGGCCAGCCTGACAGAGGAATGAATTTGATGCTTGCCGCCTCTTTTGCTTTACTGCAGTCTCATTTTTTTGTGCGAGGCCAGTGCTTACATCCCTGCGTGTTATTTCTTTTTATTTTCAGCTTTACGTTCCTTTTTCTTATCTCTCATTACACCTCCATGATCATGTTTGTTGCCAAAATAGCCACCTCATCTCAGGTTTCCGTAGCAATTCCTGAAATTATTATTGTGTTGTTGCAGCGGAACAAGGGATTAACATTCCCCCCCTTGAATCCTCTGCGGCCTGAAACATTCTGCGGATTCCTCACATAGCCCAGTGACTGGAGGACACCTTTAGAACAAAAAACAAACAGGGCACAGTACTTGTCTGTCTCTCGGCCTGTCGCCGATGCCTCTCCCCTCGCACTGCTTCTGTATTTAATGGCGGTTGTAGGGATGCACGAGCTGCTCAGAAGGAGACTCCTCAGTGCTGACTGTTGCCTCGCTTACTATTGATGAAATGGACCCGGCCACTCCACGTGTCGCAGTGCTCTGGTGAGCAGCAGGGGCAGGCCGGTGGTTGGCTATGGTGTCTGACCTGACTGCTCAGGGAGAGAGCAGGAGGGAGGGGGGTTGTGTAACTACTGTATGAGAGGAACAACATCATAAACCTCCCCACCCCCACACCCAGCCGTTTGACTTATTTGACTCTGCAGCCTCAGAGCATTGTCAAAGTTTTTGTTTCTACAGTTTGTTCTTCGCGACAGTTGCTTAATGTGATACATCGTTTGCTTAAATAGGGTCAAATCCCAACCTGCTGATGCTTCTAATTTATTCCTGCTCATATTGAACATCCCATAAGGAGACTGCAAGGATGATGACGCCTTATCTTAAGAGTAGCCCCTTGTTAGGTAGTCCCTTTCCTTTGAAGTAGTGGAAACCCACAATGCCCTGCATAGCTATGTGTAGAGAGCAGCAGCGTGGAAATAGGGCCGCATTAGGAGCATCTATAAATAGAGGATTGTATCCTTGATACCACGGGTTGTTTGGTCACACAGTGAAACCGGGTCGACTTATATGGATTTAAGGCAGCGACTCCCCCTCCCGCCGCTTTCTTCTGGCGGAAGGTATGCATGTTTGGAATTTCTCTCCATTGAGGAATCTGTTAAAATGATGCAGAGAGGAAGGGACCTCCTCCAATAAGGCTCATTAGAGTTTGCCTTGGCTGCCCCCTTTTGGTCGGATTCCAAGAAAATGAAGCCTCCCTGATGTTTCTCTCCCTTTTTTTTTCTCACCCTGCAAATGTGCAACACTGATCTGCCCGCTTTAAACACTCTAATGTGAGCATCATATTTCCAATCAAATCACAGCTGTCATGTGAGAAGCTGTGTGTCTTGGCGTTTGACGCTGTAGTTTTAAAAAAAGATCTTTGCCGTTTGTTTTGGACCAGATCCAGAATAGTTAGATACACTATTCATGAAGTACCGCAGAGCCGGTCAACTCCTGGTGTGGCAGGGCATGTACGTAGAGCACAGGAGAGGCCATATAGCTAAATACTCTACATTATGAAAACACTCTTACTGCAGTAACTGCTGTGTAATTTCAAGGTCTGTCTTATCAGGAGAGTGTTATTGGAAATTCCTGAGGTGCTGCAGTGTATTGAACATAAAGATATTGTATCAGGTCTAGTGAATGAGATTTAGATTTTTTTTTTTTTTTAGGAAATACTCTTTTGTTTTTTCTTTTCTCATAGAATCCTGAAGGAATTTTCCAAACCGACCATTTCACCTCTCCTGAACTATTAAATTTGACTAAATGTGAGAAAGAACGGCAAGAATTTGGGAGACTGTCAGGAGTGGGAATAATCATTCCCCTTCCCTCGTGGAGCGAAACTGGAGCTGGCACTGTGGGAGTGTGTGTTTGCTCTGCAGCATTACTGTAGTGCACCGTCACGTTCTTAACCTACACAGATGTTTTTGTAAAGCAACATGAAATATTCATCAAGAGATTAGCTCAGCAGCCGGCTTCATTTTCTTGACTGATTCACAAAGCGAACCGGCGATGCTCCGACACCCGTGTTTAATTTAAAAGCAAATAAACAAGCAGAGCTCCTTTTCCTCTCCGCTGTCTGGCACACACATACCAACTTGCATGTGCACACATGTCACACACACATGCACACTCATTTTTCATCATGTGTACTCCTGTAGAAGTGTCTGTTATGGGGGACGGCTGAGTTATTGACGCTCATGACAGTGAAGTAATATGCGTAGTGTGACAGTCTTGCAAATTATAATAATACATGTGAAGGAGAGTGGTAAAATGTGTGTTTTAGTGTACTTTTGTCTGAGTGTGTATGGTTGTGTGTGCATGCACATTTTCTTCTAGCTCTGGCTTTGCACCAGGAGGCGGTTGCTAAGGAACCAGGAGTGCTGTGCCTCTTATTTCAGTTCAGTTCAGTGTAGTTCAGTTCAGCTTTATTGCCCCTGTGTGGAAATTTGTCTTGCAGGAATAACAAAGAGCATAACAATAAATAGTAAACACTTAAGGCAGTAATACACAAACAACACAAGGGTGCGGGGGAGACAGGTCTTTGCTGCCTGCACAATTTCTAATATGCAAAAAAAAAAGGCAGAGTTTTCAAAGAAACTATAATCGATTGCTTATCTGTGAAACATTTCTCAAAAGGAACCTGAACCTCTGACTCAGACTTTCCCAGGGCAGCTCTTTTATGTAGACAAAGACTCCTCAAACAGTGAACAATCATTAGCAGAAAGCACCTTGTCACCAGGCCTTTCACAATCATTCATACAAGTGCAGACACACACACACACACACTCCAGGTGCTTTTTCTATGGAGTGGACTCATCTGAAACTAGGACACCCCTGCCTGCAGTGTCTCAAGATTAGTTAGCAGTGGGAAATCATCTGCTTTCTCCCCTTTACATCTGCTTTTCCAGAAGTGCCTCTCTATAAATAGGCTACAGTAAAAATGCTTTTGAGCATTGAAAACAGACGACGCCTCCCATTCACCATTTCCATCTCTGTCACTGTTAATCTAAGTGTAAAGCCGATCAGATTAGGAGAAGTTGGTAAATCTACAAAACAAGCACTGACCTAATTTTCATCTAATTACCTGAATGAGTAACTTTTATCTGTTCCGTGTCAAAGTTTGGCTTTGGAAAGCCTCGCTCTCTAGAGTTGCAGGCTGATATATGACTGGTCACTTTGTAAGCTGTGCTCAATAAATCTGACAAACTAAGGATGCACAATCTGTCAAATGTCTGTCCCAAGCAACGGGAAAATGCTGCGTGTTATTGATAACATATTGTTGTGGGTTTGGGTTTCTCAGTGATGCACAGTAAACAGCGAGGAGCTTCTATTATTCATGTTGCTCAAGCTTAATTTGAAACACCCCACACAATCATTTTTCTGTCGATTTTTCTCACAGCCTGGAAGGACATACGGTAGTTCTTTCTTAGAGACTGTAGTGATAGTGGGAGTGAGAGTGTTTTTTTTTCAAACTGCAGTTGTCTTTTTTCCATTATAGAAGAATATTAATGACAAGATGATGTATTGGTTCTGTCTAAACAATCCGCTGTTAAACTTTGATTGCAAAGATGTTAAAATTTTAAATAGTTGTGGTTTTTAGTGGCTCTTTGGTTGCAGATTTGGTTTAAAAACAGGGGTATATAACAGTTTAAACAGACTTTGTATTAGTTTTAGCTAAGTGTACCTAATAAACTGGCAACTGCGCGCATATGTGCACATTTTGGGTATGCACACCAACTCTATACTACTCTTTAACATATTTATGAATGCTTTTCATACCAACCCAAAACACATCTTAATATCACTGCCTGCGTGTCATCATTCACTAAATTCTGAATCTATTTCACGTGTACCCGACATTTAAATCCAATCTATGCTTTCTAGGCATCACGTTTGTATCTTTTTGACCTTTATCATCCTTAATGTTGTTGTAATAGTGCCCAGGAGAAACTGTTTACTCCCAGCCAAAACTGACCTCTTCCCCATCATTCTCTGTCTCCTCCAGTATGCCCACAACACTGCAAGCTTGCCTGTACAGGCAAAGGGGAGTGCTGCCACAGCCAGTGCCTGGGCAGCTGTACCGAACCCAACAACGACATGGCATGCTCCGGCTGCCTCCACTATTACCACGAGGGTCGCTGTGTGCCGGACTGTCCCCCAGACACTTACAAGTTCGAGGGCTGGCGCTGCATCACCATGGACCTGTGCTCCCAAGTGCACCTGCCCGGCGACACTCACTTCGTCATCCACGGGGGAGAGTGCATGCCCGACTGCCCCTCTGGCTTCACCCGCAACGAGACTAATCGGTAAAGACGTACCCTTCACTTCTAGTTAAGCTCCTGGTGATTTGGAAATGTCATGTCAGGTGACACACTGAATGTACAAAATATTAGGAAGAGCTTTTACATCATGTCCAAGATTTCTCAAGTGTTCTTGTTTAATGTTCTGTATTTGAAAACCTGATCTTTCACACACAGATAGCCAGAGGTCTTAGTATTATTTCCTGGCAAATTTCTGGGTGCAGAGCAGTGAGGTTTCTCTTCAGTATTCACAGACACTAAAGCCACTTGTGTTCACTGTGTACTCCTGCATAATGAATTCATTTGCATAAAATATCCTTGAGCTGAACTTCACCTGACCTGGCCCTTCACGGGTGCCTTTCTTAAAGTAGGACTCAAAGCTGGAAGTGCTAGAGGTTAAGAGCATGTTGGACTGTTAATGATTCAAGTTTAGACTTCTCAGACTGTTTAGAAAGAAAGGTGCTCAACATAGTGCCTTGTTTTCACCACTCTACAGATTAATACTCAAAGGTTTTAAGGAGAGACTCAACTAAAACGTCCACTTGACATTTCCTTTGTTTGACATTAACCCAGAACAAGAAAACTTCATTGTGTGCAATGTTCCTCCCTGTTTTGTCTCGTCAATTCCCAAACTTTCCGCGCCGACTCTCTGCTGCTGTATATTTTTTGGCCATACCACTGCTGTTTTGTCTCTGAGGTCAATACAGTGAGTCACTCTCTCACGAAACAAGAGTTCAGATGAGGGCCCATAAAAGATTAAACTCTCCGTGTGAGAGGTGACCTTGTATCATGCACTGAATTTATTTGCCTGAATCCTTTGGAATGCCTGGGAGTTAGGGAGTGGACAAATGATTTCAGGGTGAGGTAGAAAAGTTCACAGAAGATTTTGCTCATTCGCTGACAGTTCCAACTTTTTTCTCTTTCTCCTCATTTACCCCCTCCTTCTTGTTTGTGCTGTGTACAGTATGTTATGCAATGCCTGCAATGGCCCGTGTGATAAGCCCTGCACATCACCTGTCATCGACTCTGTGGATGCTGCTCAATCCCTGAGGGACTGCACTGTCATCGAAGGCAACCTGGACATCAACATCCGCCGTGGAAGTGAGTGCAGCTACACAAAAGCATAGTGCTTTTAAAGGTTAACTCCTGTGTTTTTCAACCTGGACTCTATTTTTCCACGTTTTGTGTCTGAGTGACTAATGGGGAAAACAGTCTTTTAAACTGGCCTAGTATTGGACAAGAGAGCTGCAGCCAGAAGCGTTGAAACAGGCTGCAATGTAACCAGTAAGGGCATCGTGCTCTGTCAATTTAAGGCCAGTTCAGACCAAAGATTCATGACGAGATGAGTTAAAGAATTGCAACTACTTGCAATGCGCCGTTCTGCACCATCCTAAAAACCTGTGGGTTCACACCAATGCAACTAGATGAGACGGTGTATCATCTCTATGCAACAAGTCTCTGTACCTCCGCTCTGTTCGCAGCTTTTCAGCCTTATTTTGTGGCTGAATATTATTTGTAGCTTCTTAAAATATGAATAAGGATGGTAATAGTGAGATGCTGGCTACAGTTGCATTTGTAGTAGTAATGAAAACATAAACAAAATGAGCATCAGATGGACTGTATTCATAATAAATGCGCCACAATAATATAAGTTGCCTCAGCAGTCATTTTGACTTGACCAGCGGACTTCACTACAAGCCGGTTGGCTGTTGAAACAGGTGACGTGCTTTACGTTTGAAAACCTGCTGCTGGCAATTTGACCAGCTGATTTGCAGGTGACATCATCGGCTGGCTTGAGTGGAGCTCAGACGACCAGTTTACATGGCTTTAACTTCTCTCTGCAACATTCTGAAACGGTTTCACTTTGTCAGGAATCTTTGGTCAGAACTGGGCTTTATATCCACTTAAAGTGCTTTTTTTGCCACAGACAGGCTCAGATTGTTATTTTAGGGGTCTGACAACATTTTGGAAAGGAGAAAGATCCTTTTTGTTGAACCAGAAACAGTCCGATATCATCAAACCCACTAGACTTATGTTCATGTTATCGACTCAAATTCATGTTAAATCTTACAAAAGCTTTCTTGGTTTGTTTGTCTACTCAATCCCCAACTCTGGTTTGGTTGAAACCTTTAATTCACCCAGTTAGATGTGAATTCTGAATTGAGTTAGATGTGTTACTGTTTATTAAATGGTCTAGTATGGTGTGCTTGCTGATGGCAATTTCAGGGCTGTTTCTCAATAAACAAAAAAGGATCTTTCCCTTTAACAAAGAGGCTGACCACTGTAGGGTTCCTTTCCATAATGTTGTCCCTGAGTGGTTACATTGCAGCCTGTTTTGCAGCTGCCGGCTGTAGCCGTCTTGCTTAATACTGGACCAATTTCAAAAATTTGTTATTCCCATCAGTCACTTTGACACACAAACGTAGGAAAATAGGGTAGAGGGTAGAAAACACCAAAGATACCCTTTATTAGCACATATGTAGCGTAACTAAGCTTTGACGACCATAACACGCTACATGAGCTGACTAATTTTTAATTCAGCTACAATCTCTCGAACAATACACTGTAGCCGTCCTTTAATCAGAATCAGAATCAGAATCAGAAATACTTTATTGATCCCCAAGGGGAAATTGTTTTCGTTACAGGTGCTCCTTACAAGTGTAAAAAGAAGATATAGTGCAAACAAGTGTAGAAAAAAAACTAACCTTGCTACACTTGACTGCTCAGCAAATATTATGATTACTGAGATAGATAAAGTTGAACGGCTGTGTTGTCTAAGCTGCTGGGATCCACAGTGAGGGCCACAAAATCAACATTACATCTGCTTCCTGCACTCTAACCCAATTATCACGTTACGCTATAATGCTGTTTATTTGTTCAGTTGACAGGGCAGCTCACAAGCTAATCTCCACATATGATAAAGCTTATATAACTTAGTGCTCATTGCTCATTGGTATATTTGCATTAAGAGCTAGCCTGAGTGTCATAGTAGCAGTGGAGATCCCTGTGGATTTTTTTTTTTAATGTGGCTTTCACATTCTGCTTTGTATCTGAGTGTGTTCATCCCCTGTCCCCAGATAACATAGCGTCTGAGCTGGAGAGCTTCATGGGATTGATTCAGAAAGTGACGGGCTATGTGAAGATTCGACACTCCCACGCACTTGGCTCGCTGTCCTTCCTCAAGAGCCTGCGTTACATCAATGGGCAGGAACTCATCGACAAGTATGTCTGCGCTGTTTGTCTGCACTTTCTGTCTGTGAATGTGTGCATGCTTGTCTGCGTGGTGGCTGAGGGAATTAGAGGACATGAGCAGACCGCAGCCTAGCAGGGAGGTTGCCACCAACGTATCATTGAAGTTACATAAATGTCAGAGTGACTGCTTGTTGAATGAGTGTCTGCCCCTGGACAGTGAATGCATGCATTATTGTACGTTTATAAATCTAAATATAACAGTGTCTTGTGTATTGCAGTGTCATTTTTAAAATGATTCACTAAGTCCTGCAGACAGGCCAGATAAGTGATTGCGGCTACAAATGGAAAGTCTCAGGTCCATCAAACTGTGATATCAGCAGCAGTCTTATTTATGAGGGAAAGCTTTTTTGGTAATGGCCAAAGGGGTCATGGGAAATCCCGTCGCCCTTCTTGTTGTCGTTTCTCCCAGGGTACAGTTTCACTCAGAGGAATGCTGTTGAGGATGGCAGACATTCCTCTCGCTCTGGAGGTGTTCTGCTGTGTTACTGACTGCCGGGGCTCAGAGTGTTCGCATGGCGCTGTGTCTGTTTCATGTCCTCCTCTGTACAATCCCAGGCTCATTGTCAGACAGACACACAAACCTGACCTCATGTGACATCTACCTATTTCAGTGCTTAACGCTGCCACCAGGTGGCAAAGAAAAGCTCTTCTTAACCATATTTCTGACAACTTTAGCTTTCAGGAAACATGTTCTCTTACAATAAAACTACTCTTTTTATCGTCCGTATGAGATGGTTTTAACCTCTTCTTGATCTCCTTCCATTATCAGCATGTATGCATTCTCCGCCATCGACAACCAGCACCTGCAGCATCTGTGGGACTGGAGTCAGCACAACCTGACTATTGGGAATGGACGTCTTTTCTTCCGTCTGAACCCCAAACTGTGCATGTCTGAGATCCACAAGATGTGGGAGAAGACAGGCATAACTGTGAAGCCAGAGGAGGGAGATTTCCGTAACAACGGTGAAAGAGCCAGCTGTGAGTATATTTTGTAGATTTTGACAGATTTTGATCTACATTTTTGTTGTGAGTGATCTTGTAAGCTCACGATCTGTGTTTCTTTTTGCAGTCTCTCAGTGTGTGGGGACATTAAAGGGGAACTATGCCCATTTTCAGAATTCATACATGTCGTTCCTATGGTCTTAGACAATCAAAAAAATTAGTTGACCTGAACAACTCTCCTTAATCCCCAAAATTGAGTGCAAAAACTCAGATTTGTTAAAAGTCTGGAGCTGCTCCATAGACAGTGCTTTGGGAAAGATGTTATAGATGACACTGAGAGCACCCAGGGGAATGTAATGAGTTTTTGGGTGCATTTGTGGGTCAGCTGTGGCTCAGGAAGTAGAGCAGGTTTTCCGCTAAGCGCATGTCGAAGTATTCTCGGTCAAGATACTAAATGCCACATTGCTCCTGATGACTGTCAAAAAAATGAGCAGGTGGCAACTTGGGTGGTAGCCTCGGCCACCAGTGCGTGAATGTGTGTGTAAAGTAGGTGAATGTGACACGTAGTGTAAAAAAGTTTAGAGAAGTCAGAGGACTAGAAAGGTGCTGTGCAAGTCCAATTACTATTTATTTCTGTATCAGCACTGTGAACACTACAATAGAGGAAAGCTCTTTTAAGTACAAAAAAAAGAGAACAAACATTCTGTGAGACCACAAAATCAGACTCCCATTCATTGTCTATGGATCAGCTCCAGACTTTGTACTTGATGACATCACAAGTTTTAGACTTATTTCTCTGGTTTCTGTCTTTGAGAGAGAGTAGCTCATGTTCACAAATATTGACTAAACTTTCTAAGGCCATTGAAATAACATATTGGAATTCTTAATATTGGCTGTGTTCCCCCTTTAAAAACCCATGACATGTCATTTTGATACTGTATGTGTCTCACTGTGTGTCCTGCTCTGTTGCAACAGGTGAAAGCCATATCTTGAAGTTCAAGTCTAACATCACAACGAGCCATACGATCAAGCTGTCATGGGAGCGCTACCGGCCGCCGGACTACAGAGACCTCATCAGCTTCATAGTCTACTACAAGGAGTCGTGAGTACTCAGAAGACAAGCAACTCATTATCGTCTATAACACACTATAATATAGAAAATTAATTCTACATTGAGGCAGAGTAGGTATGGGTGAAGTTTTTTTTTATGTTTTTTAAATGCAAAAAGAGAAACTCCTGAGTCAGAACTTAAAGGTCAAGAGGGTAGGATTTTGGGGCTTCTATTGGCAGAAATGGTATGTCAACTAAAATTAAGAATCCTTTTTATTTTACCTTAGAATGAGTGGCTCATCCTCTATGGAGTCCGCCATGTTGTTCAGTGTTGTTCTGCAGTAGCAAATCAAACACTGGCTCTAGATAGTGCCATTCACGTTTTCTTGTTTCTCACTACTAGATGCCACTAAATCCTACACACTGTGTCTTTAATGTTTTAGACACGAGTTTTCCCTCAATCAGAGCATTTTTTGGACAAACTAAATCATAGATGATCATATCTGTCTGGTTTTGCATATTTTACTCCAGTCACTGCAAACTGTGTGCACTTCATTTTACTGACAACCATTTTCCAAAGAGAATGTTTTAGGGCTTGGATGGATTTCCTGCCTTTGAGGCATTCAGATGACCAACAGAAGAATTCCTCTAATGCAATACAAACAACCAAATTGACAACATCATGTTCACAACATCCATGTCTGCTTGTTGTTTGAGATCTGGGTTTGATTACCTGTCAAATTTTCTTATTGCACTTGTACTCAGCAAAACAAAAGGCTGCCTTGAAGGTAGGTAATCACCCAAAAATTGTATGGTATGCTTTGGAAAATGGTTCTGGAAATGTCCAAAAAAATTGGCAAACATGAATCATATCTTCAAACATGACCTAGAATGTGTTTTACTTTCATACTAACAATCAGTTTTGATAGAAGTGGACGTCATTTCTTTTGTAAACGGTGAACATGTCATGTTTAAGTGAAGTACTTTTTGTCAGTGCAGTGTTTTGTGTCTTCACCAGCCCTTTCCAGAACATCACAGAGTTTGACGGGCAGGATGGCTGTGGCTCAAACAGCTGGCACATGCTGGATGTGGATCTCCCTCAGGATAAAATCATTGACCCAAAAGTCACTCTTCAACACCTCAAGCCCTGGACCCAGTATGCTATTTTTGTGAAGGCCATTACCCTGCAGGTGGAGGACAAACACATTACTGGAGCAAAGAGTGATATAATCTACATTCGCACACGGCCATCGCGTGAGTCTGACATTCAGTCTATCGGCGGCAATAGTTATTGATCATTTCTCATGCCGTTTGTAAATAATTAGTGATTGTAATGCAACCTTTTAATAATTGAACATTTTATTCTAACGTACTATGACTTTGGCCCCATTGCAGTGCCGTCTATGCCCAAAGACGCCCGTGCATATGCCAACTCCTCAACCAAGCTAATGGTGAAGTGGTCACCTCCGGTCTTTCCTAACGGCAATCTGACCTACTACCTGGTCCGCTGGCAGCAACAGCCTGAGGACAGGGAGCTCTACCATCATAACTACTGCTCCAAAGGTGTGCATTACTCTTTCTACAAAACAACAGCCATCTCTTTATTGTCAGAGCTTTACTCCTGATTAGTCTAAACTAGACTTTATGGATAACTCACTGACTCGCTGGCATGGAGCCGGGCATGGAATGCGAGACGCCTAGTCGGCCACTTTTGGCTGTTTTTGTTATTTCTTTACCTTTGGACAGAGTCTTGCTAGCTGATTCCACCTGTTTCCAGTGCTAAGCTAAGCTAACTAGATGAATGCAGAATGCTTCCCATTGCTAACACTCTTGGTTTCTCCTAACACAGAGCTGAAGATCCCGATCCGTATCCCAGCCACGGGGTTCACGGACATGGAAGACAACACCAAGCCCACCAAGTCAGACCTGGCGGGGGCAGAGAAGGGCCCATGTTGTGTTTGCCAGAAAACGCCTGAGGAGAAAGACCGAGAGAAGGATGACCGCGTCTTTTTTAAAATTTTCGAGAACTTCCTTCACAATGCCATCTTTCTGCCGAGGTATAGTAAGCCACAGATGTAGATGAGATATAATATCACCCTTACAGGGATCTTCCTAAACTGTTTACAGCTCCTGCTCTGTGCCTCCTTTCATTCTGTGGAGATGGCCATCAAAGAGCTGAACTTGTTTGCCTTGATTGGTTAAAGTGAGGGATGAGGTGGCGGCCTGGGTCGTAATGGCTCCTCTGTGGAGCTGACAGGATCCGAGCATGGGGGCGTAGAGGGACCTGACGGGGGCTGAGCCGGCCCGCTGGGCTCGGCCCTTTTGTCGGGCGGCGCAGATGAGGAGACACGCTGAGTAGGATCCAAAGCCTTCTTAGCGCTCTTGTGGCTTCATGTTGCCGTGGCAACGGTGGCACGGGGGATGTTAGGACCTAGCAGGCAGCAATTTAGGCAACACAAACAAACCCAGGAGAGAGATGTGATTAAGGAGTCTGAAGGGCCTAGTTTGGCTGCACACTCGTAGCTGCTCAAGCTTTTGTTCCCCACAATAGGGACTGACATCTGTGTTGTGTTATCATTTAACTTGCTCGTGGCTAAGGATGTTTCACTGTTTCAAAGACTCTCGCTCCTCCCACACTCCTTTATTCTCATATAGACAGCCACACACAATCTCTGCATTTTGTAGATTGGCGCTGTTACACTCCATCAGCAACATCCATCACAGTGAAATATGGAGACCTTTGATATACTTGTTGCCTCCTGCTAAGAACACTCAGCAGGTATCTTATAAATCCATTGCCTTAAACAATGCCTCTTGAGCCTCCAAAGTTCATTCATTCAAACAGCGTTACAGTGCCCTTCTTGATTCCTTTGCAACGCTCTTGTGGAATTGGATCGATATTTCTTTGGAGGAAGAATAATAAAACAGCTTTCTGTTGTAATTGAACTCATATCTGCCCCCCCCTCCCCTCCTCCTCTTCCTCCTCTCTCTGGCTGTGTTGATTTGTTATAGTATAGCTGTCTAGGAAACAAGCGGATGGCAGGTCCCGGGCCTGCAGCGAGGGGCTCAGCCTGTGTATGCACAGACTCTCCACTGTAACAGAGCCAGCATTATTACAAACCACTCCAGGGAAAGGGCTCCAAAATCAGGGAGGTTTTTTCAAAAGTTCAGGGTTTAGACCCAGGGTGAGGGGAAAGAGGGCGGGTGAAAACAGAAACAGAAAGAAGAGGAAATGTTTTCCATTCTGTTCCCCTCCACTCGGCACTCCTCTCCTCCTCCCCTTGCACGCTCTCTTTGTCCGGGACTTTTTCTTTTTTTTTCTGGAGTGAGACAGCTGCCAGGAAATGTACAGTGAATCCATCTGGAATTCAAATGAATGAGGGAATAGCCCCATCAGTGATAGAAGACAAACACAAAGTAAGGAAGGCAGACTGATTTAGTGGTGGAGTGGGAGGGAGGGTGGCTGCACAAAGAGGATGGCTGCCAGTGTCTGTTTAGGAGACCTTGTGGTACGATCCAAAACCTGTTATCAGCTGACTGAAGCATTTATTTACTGTAATCGCCTGCTGTTGAAACTTATGATGAATATATACAAGATTAAATGATAAGGACTCCCTGGAAGTTACCTCTTCTGTCAGATCCAGTGATCTTTCGCTCTTCTTTGTGAGCCTGTAGCATGTGTTGCTGCAGTTAAGGCTAAAGGCTAATAATGTGCCCTACTCACCACAGACTGAATGTGTAGTCACGGCTTTCCTCTCTGGATTCCATTGCGTAAAGGTAGATCTTTTTTTAGCGGGCGAGGTCAGGACACTAACTGTAGTAACTCACTAGTTATAAGGTCATGCTTCAGTCAGCTGAAGAGCTTTCTCACAGTGTTCGGACTGCCCTGCGTAACTGCAACACTATCATTGCACATACAGTAATTGGATCCCTCAAGTTGTCTTTCATCTGGCCTCTCAGTGGGGTCTACCCATCTATCTTCCTTTTTTTCTATCACTTTTGATACAGGATATCTCAAGATTTACTAGTGCAAATCTGCGTCTCTCAGTCCATAACTCTCCTGTCAGTTTTCATATGCTTTTTATGTATTTTCCAGTAGCAACAGCAGCAGTGCTGGACTTTGGGATTGTATCGTGCCACTTATAACTGTCAGAGACGAATGTTGACATGTCAGTGCGACTGGTCTTTCCCACGGATCTTTCTGTGTCTGTACACTCATGGTGTAGGTGTATGTCTGCTCAGACACAAAAGATGCTTTGCTCAGTCTGAGCTGAGCATTTTATTACTCCCGCTAGAGCTGAAATGCTAAGTTGATAACCAGAAGACAAAAAAACAGCAGCCATTTTAAGCAATTTTTAAGCAAAATTGCCAAAAAATCTCAGCTTCCAGCTTTTTATGTGTGATGATTTTGTCTTTGGGGATTTTGGAGCGTTAGTTGGACGAAGTAAGTACCTTTTAGGCATCACCTAGGGCTACAGGCCAGGTCAATCTGCATTCTTTTGCGTGTTTTTCGAGCTGAAACTGCCACTCAATTGTTATCAAAAAGCACAGAGCTTTTATTTTGAAATGCTGTTTTCTGCTGTAGATTGAGTGACTAACAGACAGCTACTTAACAGAGACAGCAAACTAGTGCAAAGACATGGCAAAAGGCAAGTACGACCCTGTATGTATGAAACTCTGGGACCTTGAATAAATGACCTAAGGAGAAATCTGGACCCTGAGGCTGGACCAATGGGGAACCGCTGATGTAGATGACAGCGTTGATTAGGTGTATCTATGGTCTCTTTTTAAAGCGTCTAGACTCAATTGACAGAAACAGTAATTATACCACACAACACATGGAAGTTGCTGGTCTAGTTTAGTTTGTTTGTTATTGTGTTACTTCAAGAACTAAACTATCATGGTATACACAGCAGTACATGGGTTTATATAGCAAGAACATCGTGCAGAGTACAGGTCACGCAGCCAACAGTCTTTAAGAAGAGCTTGACGAAATAGCATGTTTAAGCTAAAACATACATACTTTGATTAACATTTAACACTTTGGATTTTAATGCATCAGGAAAACTACTGAAAAGCTACTCAATGATATAAAAACCTTAGAAAAATAAATAAATAATGGAGCCGCCCTTTAAGGGAATGTTGATGGGCATTATTCACATTTTATGGACAAAACAATGAATCGATAAATTGAAGTTAAAATCTGCAAATTGATCAATAATGAAAATAATGGTTAGTTGCTCTAATCCCCAGTCTACAGCTTGAATTGTATCTGTGCTTTTTTTATACGCTGCAGTAAAATCTAGCCACCTGTTCATGCTGTCCTCATTACATTTCCAAACAACCCCTGAACATTTATAACCTTGTAAGAGCTCCGTAAAGGCTCCATATACTGTTTATCACCTTTTGTCACCTGCTGTCGATACAGTTTTTATTTTCCAACTCAATCAGAGTCAGGACTCCTTTTTTCTTTGTCCGACTGTCTCAGCTGACTGCTCTGCAGGTTTCGCAGGTAACTACTGTAGGCAGTATGCCCTGTGGTGTCTGATGTGCCTCTGCTGCTGCTACAGCCACAGCTGTCAGCACCTGCTTGCCCTCGGTAATGACGATGTCCAGCTCCAGGTGGCTCCACAGCTTATCATCTGCACTATGAGACCACATGTCCATTCAACACAATGCTCTCAGTTTGGCTGCCTAAAATTGGTCATTACGATTGAACAGTTTGGTTCAGGATGTCAGTGTCACAAAGATAAAAGCCATATTTTCTGTCACGTCAGCTTTTTTTCCTCTGTCAGACAGAAAGTTTTTTCTTTTTCTTACTCTGGAAAACTTCACTTTTTCTGTCTGTCTACCTCACTGTGATCTGTCTGACCTCATCCGTCCACACAGCTCTGCAGGGAGTAGTATGCAGCATCTGGATACATGGCACACACACATACACTCACTCCACCCGATTTAGCAAGATGCTTCAGCTATGTGTAAAATGCATTTGGGAGTTATAAACCTGCAGTTATTTGTGATGATATTCAGGACATACTGTAAACCTTTTTGTCTTTTATCATAATAACAGTGCTCACTAAAAAAGTGCTGCATGTAACTCTGGAGAAAAATAGCTGCGTTGGGTCTCATTTCTTGGACGACAAATACCTACCCTTTGGCTTAGTTGATCATAGACCATTTTCAAAATCAACTTTCTTTCAGCTGTTGCATCCTCTTTATTTCAGACCTCCAGATCGTCGACGTAGAGATGTTTTTGGTGTGGCTAACAACACACTGCTGCCTGACGGTGTTGGTAGGGGTAACACCTCCATTGGCCCGGGGGATAACAGTACAGATGGCATTCCTCCTATCAGGGAGTACCCCTTCTCAGAGGACAAGAGCTCATTAGAATATTTAGAGATCCCCACCCTGCGGCCCTTCACTGTCTACCGCATTGACATCCACGCATGCAACGAAGAGGTGGGGCGCTGCAGTGCTGGAGCCTTCGTCTTCTCCAGGACCAAACCTGCAGGTTAGAAAGTGACCTGAATACAATCTACGATGAAAGTGTGGCACAATAACGCTGTAACACAGTCTCTTACAGAGCACTGTGGAAACATGCTTGTTGTAATGTTGTGCTTGTGTTTTCCAGTCAAAGCAGATGACATCCCTGGAAAGGTGATCTTTGAGAGGAGTGACAAGATTGAAGGTTGTGTGGTGCTGCACTGGCCGGAGCCCACCATGCCCAACGGAGTCATCCTGATGTATGAGATCAAGTTCCGTCTGGGGACTGAGGTGAGCCGGGCTGGGTATAACTTAAGATTCCCTCAGACATGTTTTAAAGGAACAGTGTAAGATTTAGAGAGATTCAGTGCAACCAGCTGAAACTTCTCCCGATTAGGATTCTGACAGTGTTCTTGCTTCAGGAATTTCCGACAGAGAGCCGAATTTAAAAACGGCCGCTAGCCTATCACCTGTGGATGTGTGCTCACCTTATTTCTCTGATAACTCAAGATCTAGACACTCAGGAGGTTTTTACCGGGAGTCAGATAATCCACAGAGGTCTCTTCCTCCTTTAATCAAATGGACCAAATGATTTAAACCGGTAAAAACACTGAATAAAGTTTGACGTATAAAAAGTCTGTTTTTCCGACGCTGGTCATTGCGGAGGGGCCGCTAGTGTCCAATAAGACAACATGAATGGTCCTAAAGAGCAAGTATTTGGTTTGTCCGTTCTGGGCTACTGTAGAAACATGGCGGTGCAACATGGCGATCTCTGTAGACAAAGACTGGCTCCCTATGTAGATATAAACGGCTCATTCTAAGGTAACGAAAACACAGCTATTCTTATCTTCAGGTGATTATGTACTAAAGAAAAAATACTTATTGTATTAGATTCACTTTCTGACATTATGTGCCCCTAAATCCTACACACTGGACTTTAAAGACAAAATACTTAAAAATATATGAACACTGCTTGGAGTAATAATTTGTCTCAGTATGGTTTTCCACAAAACATTCAATGAAATAGTTAAAAGTTCTTAAAAATTACATCCATTTTTATTATTGATCTCTATGATATGTATGCATTTGAAAATATTGTGCATTTACAACTGTGAGACAGAAGATTGATCTTACTTCACTGAAAGGTCCATTCTCAGGTTATGTTAACTCAAGGTTTCACTTTGCACATGTGCAAGTTGGAAAATGAACCACGACTGGCTTCCAAACAAATTGTGATGTCACAAATCATGCTACCAGCATCTCTTAAAATTTCCATCGCCAGCAGATCAATGTGAAAACAGCCTTCTAGTGTAGTGTCAAACTGTGCACATAGTGGTTCCTGCACATTGAAGCTCAAACATTCAAGTGAAGTAAAAATAAGCTGAACACATTTTTGATTGGAGCTGGAAATTTACAGATCTGATAGTCCCTATTCTGTCTTTATTTTTTAAGACACAACACACGATACTCAGTTTTACAGTCCTTACATGATCTTTGCTGACTTTGACTCTTAACTGTCTTTCAAACATTAACCACCATGTGTTCTCTTTTAGCCCGAGAAACACGAGTGTGTGTCGCGACAGCAGTACCGTGAGCACAAAGGAGCACGGCTGACCAACCTGGGCTCAGGAAATTACTCTGCTCGTGTGCGCGCCACCTCACTAGCAGGGAACGGCTCCTGGACGGAGAGCGTGTCCTTCTACGTGCCTCCGCCCAAACGTAATGCACTATTTCTCACACTTTAAATACTGTATATTAAGAGTTTTTCTTGACTAATTTAACATAGATAGGAACTGACACCTTTAGTCAGTGCTGATCACTTTTATTTTTCTGTTCTGTCTGGCAGGAGACGATGGTGTTACGTTCTACTTGGTCATCATAATTCCCATCATAGTGACACTTTTCATTGCCAGCATCACCACGATTCTCTTCTTTGTGAACAAGAAGAGGCAAGTGTTTTTATGAACATACTTTCCACATTGCCAGACAAAGTCTCTTGATAGTGTTGTTCTACCTCGCTATGCTCATGAAACTTAATGACCAGTGTAACGTTAATTAGAGTTAATAGGTGTTGTTTTCATTAACATTCCCCTGTGGTAAAGACTAGAGTTCTTATAGAGGATTACACATCCCATCCACAATCAGAGCTGCCTGCTGACTAACTCAGCTGTTTTTGGACAGGAATAGCGACAGATTGGGGAATGGAGTCCTTTATGCGTCTGTCAACCCTGAGTACTTCAGTGCTGCTGATAGTAAGTATATACAATATCTTGTCAGTGTATTCACTGTTACGTTTCACTGTGTGCGTGTTTGTTGTTGACCTGCTGCCTGTTGTGTTGTGCTAGTGTACGTCCCAGATGAGTGGGAGGTGGCCAGGGAGAAGATCACAATGCACAAGGAGCTGGGCCAGGGCTCCTTTGGCATGGTGTACGAAGGCATCGCCAAGGGAGTAGTCAAGGACGAACCTGAGACACGAGTGGCCATCAAGACGGTCAATGAGTCGGCCAGCATGAGAGAGCGCATCGAGTTTTTGAACGAAGCCTCTGTCATGAAGGAGTTCAACTGTCACCATGTGGTAAGACGGACACGGCTTAAAATGGTTACCGTCACGCACCTGAGCGAGAAAAGCCTGGAACAAATACCGATATATCACCACAGCATGGCTTAAAATAAACCAACACATCATTATATTGAACCCAGTAGTGAGAAAGTGCTCGCGATTATCATCATTTCCTAATTAATCTGCATAGATGCAGAGAGAAAGGTGTCAGCAGGTCACAAGCGCTGAGTACAACGTGCTTGTCTTTTCTCAGGCAGCTACAGCCTGAGGCATGGTTTAGCCTCCTGGAGATTGTGTAGATTCTCTCATCAGCGTGATCACAGCCTCATTAACTACGTTAAACGGATGTGTTAAAGATTTTCCCTTTGGAAAGCTGCTGTTACAACCTTTTTATCAAGTCTTGCTGCTAAAAAGCCAAACACTCAATTATTAAATTTAATTTGTATGGTTTAAAGGAAATGTTTTTTTTTTTTACAATCTTCAAAGCAAGTTCAAAAGAAACTGTTTTTTAAAGTAAAATATGAACAGTTGAATTTTTGTCATATGCTAGTGTGCTTCTGAGTGAGGGTAAAGTAGACAACCCGCCCTACTATCTACTAATTTTATACATTAAAGGTACACCATGCAGGATTTAAAAAACAATGTGCAGACTTAATCAGAAGTATCACTCTGCATCATCACTTGTGATCCACTAGAAGTGTGAGGGGTGTATTTTTCTGCAGAGACAGACATTTTCTGTGCTCAGGACATTAATGTGCATGTACCCCCACAGTGCTTAGGTGAAGTCAGGGCTTTATAAAACTGTAGCGACCAAATGAGAGTGAATCTGAGGTTGACTTTTACTTTGACTTTAACTGGCGAGCCTGTTTATAAACTGTAATCTACAATCCTACATGGTACACCTTTAAACTATATAACAGTCTTTGTAGTTTGTTGTTTTTGCAGTCAGTATACAAGAAGTGGTTTATACTAACAGGAAATGATACAATACATGCACCATTGCACATCAATCGAGCTGCCAGTTAAATTTGTCATACAGAGAGAAAGTCAATGTTTTTCCAAAAATTATAATAGTTATTTTTGTTTTCTGATGTGTTCCTGGATCCTGGAGCCATTTCACCACCATCTGTGGTTACATTTTTCCCAGCTGCTCTTACATTTCCTTTGTGCATTGTATTGTGGGAGAACCGTGTCCATCAACAACACACACACACAAAAAAACATTTTCTTTTTAAGTGTGATTACCAACTGTTTTGAGTATACTTCTTTTTCTTTTTCTGTACAAACACACTTTGAGAGTTAAGCTGAATACTTTTTAGGAGTACGAGTATTATTCATATAAAATGGGACAATATCTGTACTGTAGTTTTCTAATAAATAATAAATATATGTTCTTCTCATCAACTCATACCAATGTCAGGCTTAAATATAAACCTCTAATTAAGTTCCACCCATCTCCAGTTTAGGCTCCTCCCACTGTAAGACCTGCTCATTTAAAGTTCTAATCCGGATCCAGATAATTTCGTTGGTTGAACTAATACAGATACAGATGCAGATAATTGTGTGCTTGTGCAACCTTACGCACTACATATTCAAAACCTGCTTAGATTTTAAGTTTGTGATTTGGTGTAGGTGCGGCTACTGGGCGTGGTCTCTCAGGGACAGCCTACCTTGGTGATTATGGAGCTGATGACCCGTGGAGATCTCAAGAGCTACCTGCGCTCTCTACGCAAGGAAGTAAGCAGCTTTCCCTCACACATGCGCACACACACACATACACACAGAAATAGGTGATAAACACATAAACACATGCTGTCCCCCTTTTTGAGGTCTTTCTCCCACACCCACATTTCCACACAAAGCATCCATCCCTCACTTTGTAGTGCTGAACTGTAAGCAGTGTCCAGTGTTGTGGCTGACTGAACAGTGTTTTTTCGTGCTCTCTACTCTCCCCAGAATGCCACGAGCCAGGTCCTACCCCCGCTCAAAAAGATGATCCAGATGGCAGGGGAAATTGCCGACGGCATGTCGTACCTAAATGCCAACAAATTTGTCCACAGAGATTTGGCTGCCAGGAACTGCATGGTAGCCGAGGACTTCACTGTGAAGATTGGAGGTAAGTCAAGTTAATACGGTGCCTTCAGCCTCCCCTGGTTGCTCAATGCTGAACCCACTCTACCGGCCTGGAAAAAATAAGTGTTTGGATTTCAGTGAGCGCCTGAGGCAGTGGAGTCTTAATGTAGATGGACATGGAGAGGGAGGAGGTGAGGGAATGGATGAGCTCTCAGGAGCTCCCTCTCCCACACAGAATGAGTGATATTTAGTGGCTTCCCCAACCTCTGTTTTCATTTTTTTTCCTCAGATTTTGGCATGACCAGAGATATTTATGAGACAGATTACTACAGAAAAGGAGGGAAGGGCCTGCTGCCTGTCCGCTGGATGTCTCCAGAGTCGCTGAAAGATGGCGTGTTCACTACAATGTCAGATGTCTGGTATGAGAACACACTCGCAAGCCTGCATTATTCATGTATAAACCTGCCCTAATCCAGGGGGCTCGCAAAGTATTCCAGAAATGTCTACATATTTGTGTGTGTGGATACGCTAAAGTATTTCATGCTGTGGAGTCAAAACTATAAAAACATATAGTATTTCACTTCACGGGCCCGTATTCTTAACATTCCTTACTTTTAACAGTTTGAACATGCATTTCCTGTCCTCTCTCCCCTCTGTGCATGCTATGACAGCTAGTACTTCCAAAACCATTGCAATCTTTTGGTTTCCAGCTGGCTCTCTGGAAATTCCTCTCTCCCTGACAGAGGAGCGTAGAACAAGATAAATCTTTTTTTTACCGACACCTTTTTTATGCCAGCTTGCAGTGAAATCTCAGTTTACACTTCTGCCACATTTTTCTATCTGGAGCGATGTCGTCGTAGAGAAACACAAGTGTTTACTAGCTCCCTTGCAAGTTTTTGTTTCCCAACTCAAAATGTCCCACGGGTCAGTCCCTCAGAGTGGGCTTAAACTGCTCCAGATGTTCTTAAATGAGAGGTTGCAGTGCCAGCGCAAACCCACCTCCACATTTGTGTTCTATATCTTCCTCTTTGATGTTGTACAGATGAAGTTTAGCGTAAGACGAACCCATTATGGGCTTCTTAGGAATCCACAAGTAGGTGACTCTTATTTTGTTGATCGAGAAAAGCTGTCTGAATGTGGCTTTGTCTGTCAGCACAAAACAGTTTCAGCCACTTATATGCAGTGTTGTAATAAGACTGTTTAAAAGACTATTGAATGTACTCTCTGAACTCACGCCAGTTGTGAAATTATGACTAGCAAGAGTGAACAAATATTGTGGTTTTTGTAAGTCGAGTTAAGAATTTTCTCCATGAATAGTTTCATAGTAATTTCAGTGCGAGGTAGCTTGAGGTTAAACGGAGGTGACGTTAACTGTACTGTAAATACTTTATGCTTAGGCTGGTTCCTACAGTAATGACATCATTGTGATTCACTGACTGGTATGCTGATGCGCGGCTTACATTACACCACTCGGGCTGCCAGGTTTTAGGTTTAACATGATGTGGATAACATAAGGAAAGACTGCCGTGTGCTGCGTCTCGCATGTCATTCTCCAACATCCTGTGCTCAGTGAATGTGGTCAGGATACTCTTGCTCTGACCATTACATTTTAGTTAATAGGTTACTTGTACTCTTGATAATGTAGGGATGTAAAGTTGCAGTATTCTAAATTGTTTTTTGGACACTTAGGGGCAGAAATCCACAACAAGCTGTGCATTACACATCTGTTTTAATAATTGAACACAATTTAAATTTAACACAAGTTTAGAATCACTCTCTGGCCTCCAACTTGTTCAAAATAGCAGCAAGGCTTCTTACTGGTTTAACAGACAACATCACATCGGCCCAACGCTGGCCTCTCTTCGTTAGCTCTCTGTTCATATTAGAATTGATTTTAAGATTTTACTGATCACTTTTAAAGCTCATCTAGGTGTGGCCCCAAGCTACATAGCAGAAATGTTTACCCCATATGAGCCAGTTTGCACCCTTAGATCCTCAGGTGGGGCCCCTCTGGCTGTTGCTGTAAGCATCACCATTAGCAAAACACATAGTCACTTGACCCAGTGTGAAAAATTTTATTAGTTAGTGCAGCTTTAAAGGTTCATACCAGTGTTTTGTTTTGTTTGCTTGCTCCAGCAAATATATTCTGCTACTTTTTTTCTGCTTTTCATTAGCTAATTAAATGCAAATCATGCATAGAGTACAAATTCCATCTTTAAAGGTGAATACTACAACTGTGATGTAAAATTCACAATAAAAACAGATATTATATTTACTGTTGCAGATTACCTAACTGAAGCAAGTAGGCTGCAAGTAGTGAAGCAAAAAGAAATCCCCGGCTGCCTGAAAGCCAGGAAAAACACATTTTAAAAGTATGCCTTGAAAGATGGTTACGACTAATGGAAGTTATACTGTACACGCTTTGTATTTGAAGGGAAAGTTACCATTTGTACTCCCTTAATTGATAATGTTTTGGTTGTTAGACCTTTACCAAGTACAGTTTAATAAATTAATTCATCACTCGCTTAAAGTCTGAGGACCAAAACCTCCTTAAAGTGAGTACAGTGTTTTTTTTTTTTTCAATCCTTAGTCCTCCCACACTTTCCTCTGTCATGTTTGGTCCTTGAAATTTGACAACACTTAATAAAACTGTTGTCCTTGGCGGCCATTGCTACATCAGCTTTAAACCTTTTCTGCTGTTGTATTAGCATCAGATAAGACGCAACACTATATGTACATTTAAAAAACGATTGTCTCATTTCTCACTGCAGGTCATTTGGTGTCGTGCTGTGGGAGATCGCCACCTTAGCAGAACAGCCTTACCAGGGCATGTCCAATGAACAAGTGCTGCGCTTCGTCATGGAAGGAGGACTCTTGGACAAACCTGACAACTGCCCCGACATGCTGTAAGTCTCCTTGTACCTATGATATATAGTTGCGTAATATAAGACATCTTAAGCCTTTCAGGTTAACGTTACAGCACCATTAAAGGATGTATTGTTTTTTATCCTCTACTGCCTACTACCGCCTCGCACAGCCTTCTGTCCCATTAATATTTTGCCCAGCATCTATTTTAAGTTGTGGTTCAAAGTGTGTAGGATATCATGTGGTGTGTATGCTTAGGTAGAGCCAAGATGAGGCCTGACATTAACGTCACAGGTTAAATGCGGTCCACTGACGACATGGCCCTGGTGGTCAGCTGGCAGCATGAAGCCTCCTCACCCGTCAGCCTCGGCCCATAGAAGGGATGCCACGACGCGTGTGTGAAAGATGCCCCTCATTCCTGCCGCCGAGAACGGGCATGAGCGGGGAGATGGTGTCTGTCCATCAGCAAAGGGAGTGGGAGAGAGTATTCATTAATTCATTTATAATTCATTAATGAATCACCCTGGCTGTAAGAGAAGAGAAATCACAGCACAGCCTGCTTGTCAGCATGCAGCGCTGCATATATGCATTTCTCCTCTCCCACTCTGACCTCAATAAGAAGGCATTCTGCGCTCTCCCCTCCCACTCTCCATGGCTGACCTCACCTTAGAAAGAGAGTGAGAGTAAAAAAAAAAGAGGGCCGAGTGTTGTGCAGACACAAACCTCTCGTTTCTATGGCAGCCTGACTGTTTTGTCCTGATTACAGGAGTGTGTGGATTGTGTTACAGAGGTGGTGGTGGTAGTGGTGGTGGGTGGGGGGTTAGCTTCCTGGTCTGTGAGCAACACACAGGGAAGTCAGGCCTTTTGCTGCTGGTGGCCTCTACTGTAGTGACTTAATGGAGATTTCCAGAAGACTGCTGAAGTGTGGTGAAGCCAGAAGTCCATACAAAGACTGAATAGAAAGGTACAAGAGAAAACAGGCTGAGTCATATTTGGAAGGCTTTGAATGCCTCCTCCTTGTACTGTCTTTCCCATGGTCAGGTAGCTGAGGGTCACTGATTGGATTTCCCATGTTTCAGTCTTGAGTTTCCTATAGACAAAAGAGCACGCTCTCTCGCAGGGTTGGGCGAAAATTAAATGCAGGCAGATTCGCGATTATATTAAACAACATGATTTATTGCGGAATGTGCAGTATCACTCTCAGTGCTATTATACATCAAGGTTTCACCACACTGGAGATGTTGCATGTGTGCAGTTTTGTTGCCAGAGATTCCCGTTCAGGTTTATTAAACATTTACCATAGCTGTCTGAAGACTGTTCTGCACTTGGCCTGTGTCTGTTTCTGATTTTATCTGAGTGATTCAAGGTTCTTTCTGTCCATTCTTTTAGTCTGGTTAAATTTTGGCCGTGTCTAGACTAGTGCAGATTATTTAATAAAAACCCAACTGCTGCCTAATTTCATTTTGAAAGCTCTGTTTTTACACTATCACACCAGATATTTGTAACACTCAGCATTTATTGATGCAACACAAAAGTACAGAGTCAGACACACATACAAGGGAGAGTTTGACTCCAGTTTACATGTAGCTCTCACTGTAATTAAAGACACATTTACAGTGTAATACAAATACAGATGCGGAGCTAAACAAAAAAACAAGCTAAACAGATCAAATAAAGAGAAGTAATAGAGAGCACAGAACTGAGGCAGTCATCTCGGTCACCCAAAGATTGCTTTCAAGTTAAAGGGGCAGTGTAAGATTGAGGACTGCAGATTGCAACCATCTGAAACTTCTCCCATGTGCCAAGTATGAACTGCCATAGGCTTGTGCTAATAACGTTAGCATGTTATCTGTTTGAAAAACGTGTTTAGTATAAGACACTTGTTTTGTCGGTGAACCTTATAAGTTGTAATGGAGCCGAACTGTGTAACGTTACCTTTGTTAAATGTTGTCCCTGGCTTTATATGAGTGGAGGAAAAGTCTGCTAGCCGCTAGGCTAATTTATACAATGTAAAATGTCATAGGCTTGTGCTAAAAATATTAGCAAGTTGTATTTGTGGGGAAAATGTTTGTCTGTGAATGCTATGAGTTATGAAGAAGTCGATTTGCGTACTTTTGTTTGAAATTGTCTCTCTTAAGCCATGTTTAATGTGTGTTTTGGGTGTGTTTTTAGTCAACACAACTTTATAGTTCTTAACAGAAACCCTGCTGCTGAATAGTGTTTTTGAGGTGTAACTGCAGAGTGATAGAGACACACCACTGCACAAGTATAAATCCCACTTTAGGATTTCTTTAGTGTTCATTGTTAAGGTGATTTTTACTGGGAGCAATATTGTTCACAGAGGTCTCCTTCTCGCCAAAACAAAAGGTACAGGTGATTAAAACTAGTAAAAACTAAATAAAGCAGTTTAATGTTACAAATCAGTGTTTCTTTGGCGCTATGTGACTTGTCGCAGGCGGGCTGATAGCCCAGCACCTGCTAATGTGTGCTCACTTTTTTCTCTGCTAATTTAAGATCCAGACATTCAGGAGGTTTTAACTGGAAACACAACTGTCTGCAGAGGTCTCTTTCTGTCTGAAACAGACACAGTGATTTTAAACCGCTAAAAACACTGAATGAAGCAGCTTCACATGAAAAATTATTGCTTTTCTGATGCTGTTGTTCGGCTTGTGGTAGAGGGGCTGCTAACTATGGTCAATGCGAAAAGGCAAATGGCCCTATCTAGAGCCAGTGTTGAGTTTGTCCATTCTGGGCTACTGTGGAAAAATGGTGGACCCCATGGACAAGGACCCACTCATTATGTAGGTGTAAACAGCTCATTCTAAGGTGATGAATGCATGACAGTACTTCATTTCAGTCCCACACAGTGGACCTTTAAAGCTCAGTCAGTAAACTTTATGTATACAGCACATTTAATTTGTTAAAATGGACTTGAATGTACCAAATGTGCATAAATGATGTACAAAAAAAACAGGTGGCAATAGATAAATAAAAAGTGAGATAGATGTTGTTTGACCTAGAGAAGCTCTTTGATGCCAGCTGTAGAACAAGTACATGTACAGCTCATGTACCACTGTGGGCTGTCATGTGTTAATAACGTCACTGGTGACAGGTCAAATGTAAGTCCATTTAGTGTAATGGCAATAGCATGTGTCTGTGTTTGCTGTGATTGGCAGGATGCTGACAACACGTCAGGATTTATGGCAGTGTTTGTTTTCAAAATTTGCATCAAGCCTCGTGCGCAGCAACAGATGGTGGGGAAAGAGTTTTCAGCAGGCAGGACTTCACCGACAGGTTACCCCAGAGCGCCGGCCCAGCTCCAAGCATTACACGTCTTTTCACGGGAGGTCTTCACTTCCTCGGTTTGGACATCTTAACGTCAACTTTAAGACACTTGCTGCGCTGCTGAAAAACAAGCCAGAGCCACCCCCCCCCCACCACCACCACCACCACTGCTGCTTCAGAGTATGAGGCAAGGCGCGTGCTTAAGAAAAGCTCTACCCATAATTCCTCTGTGCAGAGCGGAGCTGGCACCCAGCTGCAGAGGCTGTTGTAGACTGCAAAGAGACCACTGGGAGAGAGGGAGAGAAAGAAAACAAGAGTGAGGGAACAGCAAGAACGGAGGAGAGATGACTGAGGTGTTTATGTCAGCGGGCCTTAGAGAGTATTCTTAGCTTGTTTGTGTATAATTGAAGTTGTGGTGTGTGGTGTAGCACCACACAAAACTGTAATAATTCTCCCTTTTATGATGTTGTTTTGACATTCCCAAAGCTCGGCTGCTGGCCTGGCACAGTAACACAACATATGATTTACTGTGCTACAGAGCACATGCTACATTACTGATGTTACTGTATCTGTTGTGATGTAGCAATCCTTAAAACGTATCCAAATGTTTAGCAGTTCGTTTGAACCGGCACGTTCACCAAGAGCATCTGTCAACAACCTGTATGAAATGAATCTATAAAGTTCAAGAGATAAGGGCGGGTATAGGTGATTTCACACATCTTTTTAGTGTGTGTAAGCTGTTGCCATCAAGCTATGAAATAAATGTAAACACAGAAAGTTGAGCTTGTTTCTGTGGACGTAACACTTTTCACTTTAATGTGTCTGTTTTATTGTCCTGCAGAGAAGAAAAATAATCAAAGCATCTATTCTATCTGAAATTCACAGTAAGTGGGGAGTAGCAGCACAGTATGTAAGTCTAGCTTACAGTACTATATTAATGTGCCGTTTACATAGGTATTTTTTTCCCCAAGATCTATACAGTGAACTGAGTTTTAGTGTCTCCTGCCACCTGCTGGTGAGAAACATGAAGCCTTCCTCATAGGCTTCACATTTTATCCAAGTCTGTATTAACACAATACTCACATCCGTATATGTACACTGAAAGAGTTGTTGGCTGCTGTAATCATTCCTACTGTCCTACTGGCTGTGAAGTAGCACACTTACACTCTTAGATGGGGGACGAAATCCACAGTTCTCATTTTGTGACCTCAAAGTTTATTCATTATTTCATTTTCTGTAACTGTTTATCCTGTTAGGGGTCGCGGGGTTGCTGGAGCCTATCCAAGTTGGCAAAAATTTACTGTCCATTACCAACCCTTTTTATCTTTTGTACGTCACTTGCAGATTTGAGCTGATGAGGATGTGCTGGCAGTATAACCCCAAGATGCGTCCGTCCTTCCTGGAGATCATCAGCAGCATCAAAGATGAACTGGATCCTCCCTTTAGGGAAATGAGCTTCTTCTACAGCGAGGAGAACAAGCCGCCGGACACCTGAGGAGCTGGACATGGAGGTAGAAAACATGGAGAACATTCCACTGGACCCTGCATCCACCAGGCAGCCCTCTGCTGCCGCCGCCCCCTCGTCGGGGTGCACAGGAGGCACGCCGCCTCCTTCTACCCAGCAGTTATCCCCAATGCAAGGCCCGAGTACTCCATTACTGGGACCTGTGTCTCCCTCCTCCCCGGGCCCGGTTGCCTCAGCGTTGGCGTCTCCAGGCCAAGCCTTGGACAAGCACTCAGGACATGTTTCGGCCAACGGGCCTGTGGTGGTACTGCGGCCCAACTTTGATGAGATGCAACCCTATGCACACATGAATGGGGGCAGAAAGAACGAACGGGCGTTACCACTGCCCCAGTCGTCGGCCTGCTGATATCAGACCAGCCCCTTCTCCTCCTCCTCCTCTTACACAGGGTAACACAAACCTCTCCTCCATCTCTTAAGGAGGGATGGATGAGGTAAGAAATGACTTTCTTCTACTGTGTGCCAGTAGATGGTCTCTCCACTCCTTTAAGGTCAAACACAAACTGTAAAAACTGAGAAACAGTACAGAAACCTGCTAAAGCATTTGGAGTTTGGTGGCTCAGAGTCAACACTGGGGAACTCCTTCCTGTGCCGCCAGGATTTCAGTCGTTGTTACATAAGTCCTTTGAGAAGGAAAACACTAAAGGCATGTATCCTGACTTACAGATTTAGACATGAACTTTAAGAAAATCTTTTTTTTTTAGCATATCTGCCAGCAAATCCAACAGAAGAGCACTTTTTTTCCTGATGATTTCAGAGGGGATGTTGTGGATATCTGAGTGTGTATTTATACAAAACACGGGATTCTCTCTATAATATGGTATAGCTCCATTTCTAAATGACTTTCCATCAAAATGACTTTGTTTGCATGAGCAGACGGGCTCGTGTCATGTGAGGATGCCTCAATGAGAAAGTTTGGACTAAGATCAGTGTTTCATTTTCCTGTTGATATTTCTATGATCCCGTCAGGAGCGGGTCAAAATGGAAGAGGAGGGCCTATTGTGTATCTGCCAAACTATTGCCAAATCAAGCTTTTTCTTCAGTTTCATACAGGTCTCCCTTCTTGTTTAAGGCTGTGATTCAGAGTTCAGATAAGTCTGTCTGGGAAATAATACCAAACTTGTTTGGTAGTACTCAGACTTTGTGCTTATCTTTAGTACTAACTGCCTCGTGGAGCAGCTGTGTGCGTGTACTGTTGAGATAGGCCACATTCACACCTGCAGTCAAAGTTTTCTGAGAATATGCAGCGTCTGCATTGTGGGTGGAATAAATCTAGCAGGCCTTGTGATACTTGGAAGAGAAATGCAACACAAAATGTCTATTAAATGATTTGCATAAAGAGAGGCCAGCAGAAAAGCAGCACTGTTTCATTCAATATTTGAAATGTAAGTATAGGCCTCTTAATCTAGTTTAAAGTTACATTTTCCCTAAATCAGCTGACACAGTATCGGTAAGAATTAGGGGTGGGAATCACCAGAAAATCCACGATATGATATTATCACGATACTTAAGTAACAGTACAATAATACTGCGATATTAAAAATGTTGAGATATGCTGAGTAATATTATGTCCCCAAAGAAAAACATCTGTTTATCTAATAAGATAAAATTTTCGGTCTGTTCATCTGACCATTTTTTGCAGCAGCAAAATGTATCTAGTGGACTCAGAAAGCAATTGATTTTATTATTCTGGTAGGCTACCTAAAGTTTAATTGGTATTTGTCATATTAACAATTTATATAGTAAAAAGGTAGATACTTGGCACTGTGTGAGGATATGACACTGCCTCACAAGTATTGTGATACTATGCTGTATCGTTTTTTTTTCCTCCACCTCTAGTACGAATTTATCTTAAAATGATAATTTAATCCGAACTTTGAAATGTCAGTGTATTTTAATAAAGGTCCAGTGTGTAGAATTTAGTGGTATTTAGCAGATATTAACGGCTCATCCTAACATAACAAAAACACAACTCTTGCTTTCTAAAATAATGAAAAAATAGTTATGGAAGTTATATACCATTTATGCTAAAAAATGCCCCTAAATCCTACACACTGAGCCTTTAAGTTGAAATAATTAGTAAATGGATGGAAAATCTGCTACCAATTTTATAATTTTTATAATGTTATAATAAATTTAATTCTATTTTTTAACAAAAATGCCCAAATGTAACTGGTTCTCCAGCTCCTCATTTGGTGGGGATTTGCTGCTTTTATGTCTTCTGTCATGCTAAACAAGACACGTTTGGGTCTTTCAAAAGCAATTGGCAGATTAATGACAATAGTTTGTTTCAGCCCTACATTTTCATGTAACTACATTTGAAACGGCAGTATGCTGTTTCTGGCGATCAGCTTACCAAAACAATCTGTTGCACCTTAACAGATTAACAAAAACTCTCCTCTTCATCACTTTAACATCCAGTGGAAGAATACACTCGACTGGAGTCAGCCAACTCTGAATCACAGCCTCAGTCTGTCCTTGTTTTATTAAAACAAAATCTTAACAAAGCATCATCAAGTCTCACACTGCAAATCACTGAACTTCAAAATCAAGGGATACGACTCTGCCTCCACGTTCATTCATTCGAACCTTATCTGACTTTGTTTTTAAAGTGTACATTTCATGCGGGAGGTGAAAATCGTTCTCTGTGATACTGCTGTTCAAATTAAATGGCACCAAATACACCACAACAGACAGACAGACAGACAGAGTCGAAGACCTGAGACAGAAAACGAGAAGGCGTTGGATCGGATTTTAGTAGCCTAGAGACGACTTTTAAATCACAGCAGGTCTCTTTTAGAATAGTCATTAGTTTCTCTACATTTCAAACACATATAAAGGTCTTACAGTTGTATTTTAGACTGCAGGATCGTTTTTATACACATCATTGGTTTTGTCACTTTTTTAAAAACCTTTTTACGGTTCAAAATGTTTGCCTCTATGTCTGTACAGAACAAAGCTGCTATTTTATTCTTTTTCTCTTTTGGATGTGTGTGTGTACACACACAGACACACACACACACACATATATATATATATATATATGTATATATTTGTGTGTGTGTGTGTGCGTGTGTACACATATATAAAGAAATCCTTCAGGTTTGGTATTTTATGGTCTCCACTACAGTCCATTTCTTATATCTTCAAACTCTGTTTAAAAAACAAAAAACTAAAAAATAAAAATAAGATGATTTAGATATGAAAGCATTTTCTTCTGTTACCCCAAAAGGTTTCCTGTAACACTATATTTTGTTCATTGCCTTTTATTTTTATGAAATCTTTCCTCCTGTATTTGTTTCGTGGATGTCTATATTATTATTATTATTATTATTATTATTATTATTACTATTATTATTATTTGGAATGGACACCTTAGCTCGATGTGTGAGTGTGTACTTTCTGCACCCTTTTTGTACTTGTTGTCTAGCACTGCGCCTAGCATTGCCCTCTAGGTGCGACTCAATCTCAGGTCAAAGTAAAGGCTTTGCTTTCTCCACACATTCTCATGATCGTCCTCTACTTGTCTCAGCTTGTACCTCCCCCTTTCCTCCTCCACCTCCCCCCCCCACCATCATGTTTTGAGTCCAGTAGTGCCCTCTCTCCTCCCCACTGGCCCCTCACTGACCTCTACAACATACTGTACCTGTTTCCTCCCCCCGGTGCCTCCTTTTGAAGTAAGCGTACGAGATATTTACTTTATACCAGATCTGGTATTTTAACCCATCCATTTCTTGCCTCTTCTTGAATCAATAGGGCTAATTGGGTTGTATTGTTTGCCTTAATTATGCCAACCATCTCTCAACCATTCAAAATCAGATTTTTTTTTCTCCTTCCTTTTTTTTTATTACTTTATTTTAACACTCAAGCGTAATATAATGCCACTTCTGCTAACGTTACTTCTCCCAAGTGAGTACAGGTCTTATTGTTTGTCTTCATAATCACTGCTTCTGAAAACCAAATAAAGGATGGGTTAAAGTCCAGGGAAGGGAACACATTTCAATGTCATGAATGGAAAAAAAAAGGTCTTAAAATGGAGGCTGAATAGTGAAAGTGTTTTGAAGGATTTCTCCTCATCTTTTTTGGAAATGTTGCCTGGTGATTTTTTTTCCCCTCTCTTTGAAGTTTTTTTTTCTGTAGGAGTGTTATTTATTTATTTTTTTATTTTCCTTTGTGATATCAGTTTAAATCACTGTATAAATGCCCCATGATTCAGTATAAAGTTGGATTTTTTTGTATGTATTTTCTTTGGTGTCATGACTGGGGGACTTAAAAGGTTTGTTTTTTTTTTTCCTTCAAGTATATATCTACCTCACTCTTTTTAAATATATGTATGCGTATGGAAAACAAGTACATCTCACTCTTTCTCATCAGTTTGTATAGAAACCTCATCATCTGGATAAAACCCACAGGGATCTAGATAAACCTCACAAAGCGGACTAGGACAGGAGATGGAATATCTGTGATGTAAGTTCAGCCCACCAATTTCAGGCCCAGTAAGTTTATACCTCCAAGAATATAACAGTGGAGGACTTTAGAAGAGTATGGTTACGTTTCCTACAGAATAAATATACGATGTTGAATGTTTATGTGAGATAATATTACATAATGATGCTTAATTTGACTGAATGATAAGGCAAGAGTGTGGGGCGCAACATCAGCATCAGATATCCCATCTCCACTGACTCCCAACATATTGTCACAACCTCAAATCCTCAAAAGACAGAAACCTTAATTTTACCTTAATATCAGTCCAAACAGTTATGATGGGGAATATTTAAAAAGGGAAAAATGTTTTATTGACCTCCAAGAAAGAAAAAATGTATTTGCTGTTTACCTGCAGACTGTAATGTTGCACGGTTACAGCACAAACGAGACATCCAGATGTCATTCACGCTCAAAATATACATTCAGTTATGTGTATGGATCAGTGCTGTGAATGTAACATGTCTGTACACAAAACCTTTGTAGAGATAGCAGCAACTCCACCTACATTTGTCTACCTTCAGTCCTTCAAAATGGACAATTTGAGTCATCTATCAATGTTGGATTAGAGTTTGTCTTCTTTTTTTGTCACCCCGTAACTCTTCTGTGTTAACGTGAACGCCATCACTTCCCCTGTCCAAGTCTACCTGCTGAATGCCATGACGTTCCAGCTCTAGTAATGGATTATTTCCACTATTTTCAGGCTTTTTGATCATTTGGAAGTAAACTCAACACGCCTTTTTTGGCCTCTTTGTACTGCTACTTACACTAATGCTGCTGGTTCAAACCGTCACCTCAGTGGATCTTATATTGTCATCGAAAATGTTGAGCATGAAGGTGGCAAAAAGGAGCTTTTACATCTCAAAACTTCTACTAAAAACCTCAGTTCTACTCAAAGCGGCTACTTTGGAGAGTGCTGTCTCAGTGCAAGTGCAAGGGCTTCTGGGCTGGAGACGTGAAACAATTTGAAAAAAAAAAAATCATGTTGAGATGAAAACCCAAAAGCAATAAAGAGAAATTACGACTAGGCCACTGGGTAACTTCTAATGTGAAACCTGGGTGCTCAATTTAGCTTCCTCTTAAGCATTTTATCTGTGCATGATTTAGGAGAATATAAGAGAATGAAAGAGTGAACAATTTTTTTGGTTGACTGCTGCTGAATATCACGTTGGTACAGAAATCACCACTGACAAGCAAACAGCTTGTGTAGTTACTTAACATATCTGTGCATTTAATTTTTATTCCTGTTTTGGATGTATGTAAGGATTAAATGCAAACTTTTCAGTTCTGGGAGTAGACATTACATTGAGCTGTCGTGAGGTGAATTACTGTTGAATTAATAGTTACCATTAGATCACAAACCTGTCATAACTGCAGCATTTAAATAAACACGTGGACATGAATAGGACAGGGATGTTGCGTAGATTACGGGTAGTCATGGTGAAGAGGTAAACATGGTTAGAAAAAGATGATAGGCCTAAGTTTACAGCTTCACACTAGTTGCTTTTTTTTGCATTACCAGACTTCAGCGTAAATATACATTAACTAACTGAAAAGACAAAAACATTCATCTTTATCATTTTCATTCTTCTGAATGTTCTTCATGCAAACCTCAGGTTTATGGAGGATGCGTCAGTGCATTCAAACTGCAATAATAAGTTTGAGGTTTATCATTATCATGCCTCTGTTTTTATGATTTGCATTCCTATACCTTCTGAGGGGGCCTTGGTCTACTGCTATTATTTTATTGCAATTACTTTCACAAAATCTCTGTGTTCATTACCTGATTGGGGAAAAGAAATAATCAAAAAACCTTCACTAGACTCTGTCTTTTTTCAAGCTCTGTATCTGAGGCCTCAAAGTTTTTTCACACCTATAGCTGAGATGGTGTATTTTTGACATGCCATCTCCAAATGTGTATCTGAGAATTTCTTGTATTTTCTTTTTTTTCTGAAATTTTGAATAAATAAATGAATGAGAAATATGACTGTTTGTTGTATTTAAATCTCTCCGAGGCCACATTTTGTTATCCATATGATATGTGAAATGTCTTATTAGAAGAGCTACCTCGCTGTGACCGCTGCCTTGAGGAAGTCAAGTTATCATCTCATCACTTGGTTAATGAAGAGTCCTCCAGCTGGTCCAGCATGGCCTGAATGAGGGTCTGCAGCAGTGGTACCAGTCTGTCAGCTGAGGTCAGGCTGCCAGATGAGGGTACATGGATAAACGCTGCTCTCCTCTGACCATAATACAGTGAGCAGTAATATGCAAAGTCACACAGGTACCTGAGAGGAGCACAGACAGGGTTATCTCATATTGTTGAGTGTCTGTCATCACAGTGCAGGAACAGACGCCTACCTGCCAGCATCTCTTGAATAAACAACATCCGTTCCTGCCTGTTTGAAGTGTTTGGCGACAGCCCTCATATTAACGACTGAGTCCAGTTTGTCTGGTCCTCCTTCCACACAGCAGTGATTTTCAGGACAGAAGCCGCACACGTCTTTGTCTCTGTATCCGCTGTTTTTCCCTGTTTGCTCTAGAATGATGACGCTAGAACCTCTGGATACACCCAGATGTACAGCAAACTGGGACACACAAACAAGGAGGATAAAGTGAGATATTCACATTTTATTACTTTATAAACTGAGGTCATGTCCTTTGAGGTCTTTTGGGGAAATTAGGGGATTTTAACAACTGTTAACACTCACAGAAAAAGGTGGGGCATATTTATGCTTTGATTTTAAGATTGTTTAAACTGAATTCAGATGGTTTTGATTGTTTTTGGATAAGTAATAAATTAGACAGACTCATTTTAGGTTAACATGGGGGATAAATAAGGGGATGCAAATATAAATATATAAAAAATAGAGGGAAATAAAATGTAATAGAACTGAGCAATGATACAAAATAATATTTTATGTAATTTTGAACAATGAAACTTTTGGTATCTGGTCTAAAACTAAAAAAACAGAAAACAAAAAAACGTATGTGTTCATTTCAGCCTTTAGCTCTGACTTTAATGACACATGTCTGAAACTCTTTCTTTTTACACTTTACACCGCTGCAACTCTTTTAAAATCATCTATCATAATTTGTAATTTTCCTATGATCTAATGAATCAGTTCTATTTACATGTGAAGCAATCAGTGCTTCTTATGCTCTCATTGTAAAGCACTTTGTGCTGCATTTCTTGGATGAAAGGTGCTATATAAATAAAGTTTATTGTTATCATTATCAATATTATTATTATTATTATTAATAATATTATTACGTTTCCTGAGTGAAAGGGGCTTCCTATACCAGTGGCTCTGGCCCTGGTCTTGACTTCAATAATATGTTTTACCTTTGGGTGAAGAGTTTGCCAAATCTCAGCAATGATTTGCTGAGTCTTCACATAACTCACTGGCACCTCCCTGATGTAAACATCAGTCCCCTCTCCCAATCCGACCAACTTCAAGCCCTAAATAAAGAAATATTAGACATATCTAAGTCTTTGTGTGTCACGATGTGATATTAACACTGATTTAACTGTTCCCCAAACATTACCTTGGCTGCTGTCCAGCTCGGGTTCACCAAGAACTGTCGAAAAGGTCCAAAGCCTAACAGACGGGATACAAAACCCACATGTAGGCTGGTTTGAAGAGTCCGTGCTGCATATTCTGAAGCAAAAACTACTTTACCTGTGATCACCACGACTTCGGATCCACTCATAACGCAGTCAAGTTTACGCACAACATATTATAGTCGTGAAAAACATCAAGGTTTATTTTAGATGCCGCAGCTCACTGTTTGTCCGCCTGGTGGAGCTGTTCCCCGGCAGATGGAGGATTAAAAGCATTGTTGTAGTGATGCATTCAGGTGCCTCCGGTCAGACAACATACTCATTTGACCCATTGTTTTAATTTCAGTTGTTTACTTACACACTTAATTTTTTTCTTCATCTTTTGATTATATTTTACTTCATGCCACATTTTCAGCATCTTGCTTTTTATTCATTTATTTTATTTTATGTTATTATTTTGTTATGTTATTATTTTATTTTCTGTTATTATTTTTTGTTGTTATCATTTGATGTTATGATTTTATTTTATTTTATGCTATGTAATTATTGTATTTTATGTTATGTTATTATTTAATGTTTATTTTACTTTATTAATGTTTTGTTATTTTATCGTCTCGCAGCTGTTTTCTCCACATGCTTGGTTATAACTTTGAGATAAGATGTGTTATATTTCAGACAGCCCCCAAACGCAGCATCACATCTGCCAGGGACGCGGACGCGCTCGGGGCGATCCTGAGGCAGGACCCGCCCTCCTCCTCCTCCTCCTCCTCTTCCTCCTGCACTTGTCAAAGGGTACTGATCGCAAATTACATCACAGTCGTGCCCACAGACGCAGACGCAAATGACACCGGGACAACCTGTCTCCTAAAGTAACACACAGACAGGACATTTGTTTTTTTTTTTCTAAAACTCACTTTTTCTAATCAGATGCCACAATGTTGCCTTTCAAGAGAACTTTTGAGAGCGAGAAGCAGCAGCTGCAGCAGCTCAACAGCAGACTGGCCCAGTATCTTTCCAGGACGAAGCAGCTGGAGCAGGAAAATGCGCATCTCATCACTGAAATAAATAAACTCAGACAAACCAAGAAGACGGACTGGGAGCCGAAGTACCTAGGTGAGATGCGGGAGCTGAGGAGAATGGTGGGGCAGCTGTCGTTTGAGAAGTCCCAGGCTGAGATGGAGAGGGAGAAGCTATGGCGGGAGTTGCAGATGGTCCAGTCTATGTGCAGCGAGCAGACTGAGGTGTGCAGGGACATCAGTGGTGAGCTGCAAGGCTACGAAAAGGAGCTTCACCACGCTCACAAGACCAACGATGAACTCCAGCAGCGTTTATTTCAGCTGGAGAACGAGTATAAATGTATGGTTGATGCGCACAGACATGAAAAGGACCATCTCCTGCGTCAGGTGGAGTCCCGGGTGGTGCCCATCATTACGCAAACTTATCGCGGCCCTCCGGTGGCCACCATGGAAGAGGTGCAAGAGTATGCCCGGGGTCTGTCCGAGGGATGGATTGAGACATTTGAAATGTACCAGGTGAAGGTGGAAGAGATGGAGCAGTCGATTAAAGCGGACCAGGCGAGGCTGGGTGATCTGCAGAGGGAGAAGATGATGTATGCCTCGGAGTTGGACAGATTACGCACAGAGGCGGAAAAACAAGGTCAGATTCAATTCCATCTTGAAGAGGAGCTGATGCACATGCAGGAGAAATTCCGGGTGGACTTCAGTGAATATCAGGTGAGGAAAACTCCAAGAGTGGGACAGCTCAGATTTATATCTCAGAGTAAGTGAATTAAGCATGCAATATTTATTCATACTTTAAAGTCCCCAAAATCATGAAATTATGATGTAATTTTCAAAATAAATAGACAGAAAAATCTCCCCCTTATCACACCGAGCCACGAGAGAGGGGGAGGCTGCTCCCTCTTGTCCCTGCCACACCCACTGTCCTTAAAGGCACTGATGCAGCTGCAGCTGTCAGAGGCTGCTACACATGATCAAACTGTGTCTTATACATCACTATTATATCATCAAGATCTAGACTGAAATTTATAATCAGCATTACTATGATGATTCTGTCTTCAGCCTGTCCTAAAAAGCATACACATGCAGTAGATACTGGCTCTGACATTAATGTAACTCACCCCACCCACATGATAACATGACCACCATTAAGTGGCGCCTGACAAGTTTGTGTTCCCTCCACTGTTAAAGCACGGGATCTTGCGTGCAACATTTGACCTCAGTGTAAAAGGATTGAATAGCTTGAGTATTCTACTCCCCCAGCACTTGATAGCTGCTAGATTACACCAGCCACTTAAACCAATTAGCTGTCAGACTGACAAATCCTTATTAGCCTCCTAAAGATGGAGCCCTAAGCAGGTCAGTCAGTTACAAATGACTACACTGGGCATACACTGACTGTAAAGGGATGTCTTCAACATTAAAACAAAAACACATTTCTTACAATTACAGTAAACCCACATGTCACTGGCACTGGTTCCCAACTGGTGGCTCACGGTCCAAAAGTGGGTCATGTGTCCATTCTGAAAGTATGAAGCTAAATATATTAAACTGTACGGACCTTGAAGTGACGATGAAGGAGAAATTTGGACCCTGTGGCTAGACCAGTTGGGAAACACTGTGTTAGAGGATGTCAAATTTATTGTTATTATGCACGATTGTTTGAAATATTGTTTAAATCACAATACGGCCAAGTGCAATATCCAAATTGCACAAGAAGCAGTTTTTTGGTACAATGATTCACAATATTATATTATAATTGAAGCACTGTGACACTACAGAGATGCCCCTGCCTACAAATCACTTCCCAGACATAAGAAAACATCCTTGTTTGGCACAGGTCGCAGCAAAAAAAAAAAAAAAAAATCACATAATCATGCTTTTTATATCCTTTTCAGTGAAAATGAAATGCAAAAATGACTATTCCCAGTAAAATCGCAATACCCAATACCTGTCAACAATAATCCCAATACGACTTTTATTTTGCACAAGTGAGATCACACTTGATTTTGACAGAAAGCCAGTTTGCCATCTTTAGAACTCAATAAAATAAGGGGTGGAGTCTTGACAGCAGAAACACAGATTTACAAAGTCAACAACACTGTAGGCTGCAGCAGCCATTATTTCAGAAGTGAGGGGGACAGATTGTTCTGGAGTAAGATGATTTTTAAAAATAATTTATTGAAATATTCTCCCCCATGCAGTTGTGCTTCTTCATAGTGGTTAAGGAATGAAACCAAATAACCAAAAACACCTGATCACCATCTTTTAACATCAGCTAACTGTTATCAAAAACCACATAACTTGACTTACATGGTTTGGTATGAAGATGGAGTGCAGAGTTTTCTGCCTCTTGTTATATTTTTGTTCAAACATACAGTACTTCTTCCCCGCTTGGTGCTTAGAGGGGCAACAGAGGGAGCATACCTCTCTGCTGATGACAAAAGAAGCAGCAAGTGCACACCTTGCCCGCTCAGTGACTGTGCATCCAGGACAACTTGGAAGAACAAGCTCTGACTTGTTAAAATGAATCGAACAGCTGTCAAACTCGATTTACATTATGGAAAAGTGCGGGGGACATAGGGGACAGATACAGCAGCTGCAGGGGACATGTACCCCACGTACCCCGCGTCAACCACACCCCTGGGCTGCAGTAAAATAAAATGTGATCACTCACTTTGGTGGTTAATGGTTAACAAGGGAGCATAATTATTACATTTTCACTTAAATTGCAGGGACATAAAAAAGATAACACCCAATGGACAAACCACAGACATGTAATGTTAAACTATGTGAATGTGAAAACATTTTTCTTTCTCCTCCAGATGATTATTGAGCAGCTGGAGCACGAGAGGAATACGATGGCTGATGCTATTGCAGAAAAGATGCGAGAGCATCAGCACCTTCTCCAGGTTAAGATGGATCTGGGTATGGAGGTGGCTGCCTACAGGTGATGACTTATTCCTTTAGTTAGTTGTCTTACCAAAACAGATTTTTTTCTCATAGTAGGAAAAGCACAGGTGTTTGCTAATAACATTAATGATGGTTGCTCCAACGAGGCATGACAGTGCAAAAGGGTCTTGAAAGTGAAGTAGCGAAATAGAACTCAGCTCCCTTTTCATTTTGTTATTTACACCTGTGCTTTTCCTACTGTGACTTGTCAACATGTCTTTAGTGAAAAGGCCGATGCAGGGTTACTGTGTGTCACCGAGCAGAGTTTGGTGCTAGGAAAAACTATTCTAGACTCTCCATTGCAATGATTTAAAGCTGTGGTATTTGGCTTGGTATTTTTCATTTAAAAAAAAAGCAAAAAACAAAACAACAAAACAAAAAACCTTTTTGTCATATTTGCTGAAACTATGACACATAATCTGTGAAAAAAAAAGACATATTGCCAATACCTACCCTATTGCCTCACAGCGTCTCTAATGGCTTTACCACACAGGAACAAAAACAACCAATCAGGGCTGAGGAGTCACTAACACAGCTGTCAATCACCGCTCAATCACTGTGGTCAAACAAGTTAGCGCTAGTCAAATATGAATCAGGATCCAGTACTGCATTGCCTATTGCTCATCTAGAATGTTGTCAGAAACATATTTTAGTGCACTGTTTAGCTGTAAAATGAGAAAGTTTGTGACCTGACTGCCATTTTGGAAACAGCTGAGCCGAACAAAACACCGCCCACTATCCAGAGCTAACTACAGCCAGAACACTCAGACATGCCTGCTCTCTGTAGTAAGCTTTTTTTTATGAATTAAGAAAGTTTGCCAAAATTTTAAAAGCTACATCTTCACTCGTCAGTGATGTTTTCATGCTTTGAAGAAGAGATTACTGGTCAAACTAGCCTTCCTTGCTTGAAGTTACTCTTAGCTTAATTTGTGATTTAATTAAACACAGAAGAAATCAGCTGCTTGCTTCCTGCTGATCTTAACATTTAGTCATCTGAAGCTCACTTAACTGCACATGCATTTTTAACAGAGTTGTTTAAACCTTCTCTGTGGTTTATTTTTAGTGTTTATGATTAAGACAAATTATATCTGGCATTTCATATCCTGTAACAGCATAGCATGTCTAGTCTTCATGCTCCAAACATAGGCAGATCACACACGGTCACGTACTAACAGACTATTTTTACTGAAAGGCAAAGTTATTTATGAAGCAGCTCATAAACATACTGTATTTTAATGTTTGAAGATACAATATCCAGATTTTTTTGTAACATCATAACCTCTTACCTCATATCGCAGGACATCTTTGCAGTCTTTAACAGCTGTTGAAGTTTTTGAGGGACATTAAAATTTTATTGGTATTAAGCCAATTCCCAGGAACTTCTTTAGAAGACTATCTTCTCCTGTGTGTCTCTGTATGGCTGATTCTCCCCCTGGTACATCTGGTTTGTTTTGAATTTTTGGAATACACAAAATGTTTTCTGGCAGACGTGGCAGCGGCATGTGTTTTTGTGTGTGTCACGAGTCAGCTTTTACTTTGGGATTCGTAAGGACATGTGGACAGCCCCGCATTGTAACTGTTATTTTTAGGTCAGTCTTTCGGAAGGCACTCTCCAGAGAGGTTGTTCCTTTTTTAAGGCACTTTGGTTTGCTCTTTTATGTTTGTTGAAACATGGCCAAGGAAAGGTGAGCTACTAAAGCTAATTATTACAAGGTCTTTATTACATTACTGTGGCTTGTTATGTTTTTGATGATCACCACCCTATATGGCCAGGTCCTGGGTTCACTTCGTCTTGTAAGCCTGTTGCGTTTAGTTTGAGAGGGTTGAGATGGCAGAGCTAAATGATGTACACCGTCTTGTCAGGTATTTGCTTTGAACCTTTTTTCCATATATGGTAAAAAATTAATTATGTTGAATTAGAGGGATAACCATGATTTATTATCAAGTATTTGCTCTTGTCTTCAAATATATTTTGTGTTTCTGTTTGTTCAGGGCTCTCCTGGAAGGTGAGAGAGTGAATGTCCAAGATGCTCACAGGAGGGGGACTCAGCATCAGAGGGAAAGAATAATAGGTACTGTATTTTGAATCACTTGTTGTGACTTGTTGATCACTAGAATACAATGTACGGTAACATAAATTTTATGCTTACGTGCCTTCTTCCCCAGAGTTAAATGAGAAGATTGATACCATGACAATTTGTTTTACAAGAGGTTATGTGCAGGACTATTTCTTGTCTAGGAACAGTCACTTCCTGGAGTCTTCGGTGGTTGCCTGGCAACTAGGGTTGCAATGGTCTAAAGTTTTCACGATATGATCTCAGATTTTATCACAGTTTTAATTTACTGTAAAACTTCAATTAATAGCCCAGGCTATTATTCGCTTAAATTACTGAAATCAAAGGGCCTGTATTTGGGACAGATGTCTATATGGGACAGGTTTTTAATTCCTTTCACACAAATATGTGGCTCAGCAAAGATCAGGAAATACAATCAAATTGTTTATTTAAACCAGTATGAATATTACTTGTATAAAAATTAGGGTGAAGATTTATTGGTTATGAATCATTCATCTGACCTAGCTCTGACAGACAGTGCATCAGAGAAAAAGAGTTACGGCACTTGAGGATTACAGCACCCGGTGTACCGACACAACACCACTTTATCCTGTTAAAACAATATTCACAACTTGGATTAATTATTATGAAAAACTCTTTTGATTCTTATGATCTAAGGACGCCTACAGACTAAAGGAACATGGATTACTTACAGGGTAATCAAGAAATGGACACATAATTTAAAGTAGCCAACAACCCAGTTTTATACATCCAAAGAACTTCTATAAAAAAAACAATAACTGCTTGGTAACCAGACCAGGCATCTAATTGAGTGGGGCGTTTCTTCGTCGAAATGTGTAGCCACAATGGGCTAGTAAAAAAGGACTTGGTGTTTACTTAGGAGTACACTAGTTTTAGGATATACATTATTCCACAGTTCTTATTATTGTCAGTTACAATGACCCTTGAAGGAGTAAAAACACAAGAACTTTTTTGGTTGAACTCAAACTTCTCAATATCCCAGATAAGCAAATATGCACAGTATGATAACTATGAATTTTTATACCATGGTAAATACCATGAAACTGATATACCACTGCAATTCTACTGGCAACCTGAAAGTGACGATTAGACTCCAAAAAGTCACTGCTCCCAGCTTAGTAATATTTTCCAGAGTGGTACCTATCTTTTTGTCTCTCGCCAAGAACACAAATAAGTGCTTTTTCCTAAAATGTTGAACTATTCCTTTAAGTGTCATCATAAATATTCATGCTAACTAATTCTCTGCATCAGATATCAAGATGCCAGCCCAGCCCTACACTCAGAGAGCTTCCACCTTAACCACAAGACAACATATGGATATCAGGTACACGGCGCCGACTTCAAACCTGAGAAGATCTCCTGTGCCTCCCTCTGGGTCCATAAGTCCCTCCAGGGTTATCCCCATTTCAGTTGCAGAAAGAGCTCGGCATCAGAGTCCCGCATCCAGAAGGGACATGATATCATTCACCAAAGCTCGAGCCGCTGCCTCTGCCTCTGCCTCTGCCCCTGCCCCCGCCACCGCCAAAGATAAACAAACAGGCCAGAGTGAATACCAAATGAAACCACATGCACAGAAAACAGCAGCAAAGGAGAAAACTGTGGAAATCAAACAGGTCTCTCAGGTAGAGAACAAAGTCAGTCCCATAAAGTCCACCACTACTGAGACCAGATCAGTGAGAGTGGTGTCACCGCCAATGATGAGCCTGAGCACGAAAACTGAGACAGAAAGCAAGAAGCAAGTGTCAGATGAAAAAGATAAAGATGATGATTATGGAGGCGAGTTCAAAGATAAAGGGAAAACAGAGTCTATGATGGGCCCAAGTGAGAAAAAGATATTAGATTCTGTGTCTGTTGAGGAGATCATTGAGAAAGTGATAAAACCAGCAGGTTTGGAAGCTCAGGTTAGCTCCTCAGGGGATCCGAGGGTAAAGTATCATGTGGAGACAACTGAGCAGGAGGATGGAATGACTAAGACACAGATTGTGGTAGAGTCCAAAGTGGAGGAAGAGCTGGATGTTTCTGAGGACTCTGCACTGGATGAATTACTGAACCAAGGGGTTAAGAAGGTGTCACTGGAAGATATCAAGGACACAGCGACAGGAAGCATGATCAAGAACCTGCTAAGTGGCCTGCAGGCAAACGAGAATTTGGAAAATAAGTCTGTCAATGTAGAGATCATCGAGGAAGCGGTAGAGTCTTACAGTGATGAGGAGCTTGAGGTTGAGCAGAAGTCCAGATCTAGTTTCTATGAGCCCTCCACGACATATTTCCAAATCGAGGAGCTAGAAAATATCCCCCATGACACTCATGTTCAGAGGAGCGATGGTGATGCCACGAAAACCTCCATGACAGATACAGATCGTTACAAGGGTGGATCTGTGCAAGTTCAAGAGGTTTCTAGAGAGAGTGAATCTCCATATTTCTCCCATGACCAAGAGCCTGACGAGTATTTTGTCTCCACTCCAGATGGTAATCTCTCTGAAGCCGAGGATGGTGGCGGCATCACCTCATACGGCCATTATGGTATCGTAGATGATCTGTCAGATGAGCGGTATTATCAAGATGAAAGTCCTCTCCCAAAAGGAGTGATTGTAGAGGAAAGTGACGAATACAAGTTCATGTCAGGTGATCACTCATTTATCAAGGAGAGTTTCCCAGAGTGCATCATTGAAGAAGAGGTTCGTGTCTCCCCTGTAGTGCAGGAGTCAGTGCTTGAATTCCTGAGAGAGGACTCTTTGGAGCCCAAGGAGCAGCTGAAGGGGGCTCTAGAGAAGCTACAAAGCTCAGTGTCGGGTCCACTGAAAGAGGAGTTGGCTTTCCTCACAAAAGTGAGCAGTGAAAGTCCAGAGAATGTGGCTGTCAACGTCAGAAAAGTGCAACAGTCAAGCGACAACGGCACCATGACTATAGTTGCAGAGCTGAACGTCTCTCAGACCCTGGAAGACTCTGGGCTACTGGAGACAGGAGATGATATATCTGAAGAGCAGATCATGGCAGCTCTTAAATCTTCTAACCTAGGGAAAGCCTTCCAGGGTGGAGCCGGAGGGGGATACAGCGTCAGGGTCTCCAAAGAAGAGGATGTGGGGTACGGTGAAGAGTTTGAAGGCTTTACCGACGAAGGAGAGCCTGTGTCTGAAATCACTGAGAAACACATAAAACTGGGGCCATCGGAAAAGTCCTTCACCTTCCAGATGGGCAGCCATGCTGAGGCGACCTCACAGCAAGAGACCCCGGTGATGATTTCTGAAGAGAAGAGAGTCGCAACAATTTACCTTGAAAGCCCGACAGATGATTAGGGAAGAATTTGGTCAGAGATATTTTCAAACTGAGTACTTGCCAATGTTGCTTGTTGAAGTGCACATTACAGAGGTTTTTCTGACGCAGCACTCCACACACACAAGGCGTTAATGCTGGTTGCAGACACTGTAATAATGCTTTAAGCTCTGCAAAACATGATACATCTAACTGATTTTGCTGCGCTCTTTTACTGTACCTACCTAGACTGTGCCACCTAAAACTTGGTGTACCTAACATTCAGTTACACTGATGGGATTAACACATATTTTTATGGTATTAACTATGGCAGTGCTACTATTAAAAATACTGAGTGCTATCTAATATTTGCTAGTTTACATTAGGATTGTAACATCTCCATATAGTGGCAATTCTTCATGCTGGTCAATACTAATGGAGTGCTGCGCTGGTATTTGTTAACCTTTTTACAGCTTGCAGTTTATCTTCCAAGAGGTTTGTTTACTCTCTCTAGATTTCTCTATTTTTGTACTAACCTGTGCTGTACATCTTAAACAGCCCTTTCTGCAGTTTACAACACCCCATCAAACCAACCATCACATCATGTGTCTGCCATGGTGTTGAATCTTTTGCAAGCCAACATATGCCAGTTGGAGTTATGAGGTGCTGTGAAGTGTTTGCAGATTGGAGCTTTCATTTTTCTTTTGACTTGGGCACTGCTGCCAAATGGGATTGTTTTAGTATATACTGCATCCTGGAACAGAGTAGTTTATTTGAAGCAGTAGTCAGCAATGTGTACAGAATATAGTGAGGCTTGTAGCTGGGGACAGTACAGCGGAAGTGGGGAAAAGGTGGTGATTTGTCTTAAGAAACTTTGCAAGTTTTGAATGAGAAAATCAAAGTGTAGAGCAAGTAAATGTGGCACTTAAAAGTGGTTGTTAGGTAACTCACAAAGTTGGTTATTTTCAGATTTTTTTTAAACTTTACTCACAATTATACAATCAAACACACAGCGGTTCCCAACTGGTTGGTCTTGGTCTAACAGTGGGTCGCGGGCTCATTTTGAATGAGCTGCAAGTGACTTGCAAATGTGTCAAGTTTGTAAAAAAAAAACACGCTTTTTTTTTAAGTACAGTGAATTTACAGCTTTTATTTTGAAGTGCTGTTTCCTGCTATAGAGTAAGTGACTAACAGACAACTACTTGACAGAGAAAGCAAACTAGTTCAATGACATGACCAAATACAAGTATGACACCAAATGTATTAAACTGTGTGGACCTTGAACTAATGACTAAGGAGAAATCTGGACCCTGAGGCTGGACCAGTTGGGAACCACTGATCTAACACATAGAAAAAACATTATCGCCCCTTATACGACCAAAGCAAGATTAGACGATCAATGTTACCATATTGAAATATTTGTTTGTAAAATGTATCTTTACATGGTGTGTATCTGTACCATACAAATTTCCCAACTGCAAACATTGTGATCTGATCATGTGATCTGGGGGCTGGGAATTCAAAATGTCAAATTATACCGTTTTGAACACCAAAAATAGATTGTCAATTTGAAAAGCAAATAGTTAAATGAAAGATTAAAAAGAAGTAGTAGAATCTTTAAGGTATACTATGCAGGAATTGTCAGCCACTGTTTGTAAACAGTATCACCAGTGAAACTGCTGAAAGCTATACTTCTACTACTACTACTACTACCTGGTCGCTACCTTTCTGTAAAGTCCCAACCGCATTGCACGCTTTGCCCATAAACGTCCCTAACACAGCAAAATAAGAAGAAAATACAGACAGAGGGCGAGTCTCTGAATATAAATACACCACCACACACTTCTAGTGGGTCATAAGTAATGACTAAGAGGGATTACTTCTGTATGAGTCTACACACTGTTTTTAGAAAAATCCCTGCATAGTATACCTTTAATGAATAAAAGGTTTCAGTGATAGTGTTGTGAAAGGAAATATAGTCACATGTGTTTCTGATGTACAGTTAGTCTTGTCTGGACGCCGTTTTGCTTGAAGACGTTTGTTGTTATCACATTGTTGGCTTGAAGGATTCACCTTTGCTCACACATACGAGTGTGTCCATGACCGTGACTATTTTTGGATCATCAGCTTAGTGGCATTGACTGACTGTTCATTATGGTTTGTTGTGTTGTGAACTAGTTGCAGAGGCAGAAATGTTCAACTATGATAACAGTCTGGCTACATGCCTGTCACGTTTTGTCTAACTGGCTGCAAAATGTATACTTTGTTATTATTGAGTAATGTCCTCGAAGACTGGCTTCTTGGCACTAACATGTTGAACAAATATGCAGAAATGCAATGTTAAGTGTGAATGCCATGCTTTTATCAATATGGTCTTTGTTAGAAATCTAATGAATGAAACCTCAACCAAAAAGATGTTGCATTTAAGTGCCCAGATACAGCATATTTCCATAAATTCTCACCTGTAAACTGCAGTTATTTAAACAAAAATACTATTACAACTGTGCACTTAAATTGTGGCTTAAAAGGACAGTTTGCCCAAAAATCAAAAATACCTTTTCTATTACCTGTAGTGCCATTTCTCAATCTAGAACATTTTGATGATGAGATGTCTACCTTCTCTCGGAATAAAATGGAACCGGATGGCCATGATTTCTGTGTAATGACACTGCTGTCAAGTTTTTCAAATGTATGTTTTCAGTGCTGTGAGCACCACAAGCTGAGTGCCATTTAGTTCCATTGTATTGGAGAGAGGGCAGAAATCTCTCTGGCTGATATCTCCAACACTCCCCAAAACAATCTAGATTGATAAATGGCACCACATGTAAAAGTAAAAACATATTTTTGATTTTGGGGTGAACTGTCCCTTTACTAAGGAATCTCTGTTAAGTTACTGTGTGTATGTACACAGTGTAACCTGGATACCATGTGCCATTTCATAGCATAAAAAATGTGTAAGTCAGCATACAGAAAATCTATTGATGTATGAAGAATGTGTTTTGAGTCGAATGTTCAATTATTGTTTGTCACCATGGACAGTCCAACATCATCGCTTTTATTGACATCATGATTTTTATTTCACAAATGGCATTATTGCTTTGGTGAAAAAGGTTCTAGCCCTTCTTTGGAAATTGATTCACATCTTGACACAATTAAAAACCAACTGTGGGTATGCTTTCTGACTGTGAGTATTTCTTTAAAGCTAGCTAGCTAACTTATTTGACCTCATGTACAAAGTAACATCATTGGACATCATGATATGTGCATTTGGAGCAAGTGTTCAGCAGTGGTAGCTGAGTGTTGTATCTGACAAACCTCTTAAAAAATAGTAGTTCTTGGTCAAAACCTGTAAGATTACTGTACTGAAAACTTCAAGAGTCAGACATTGAGTTTCCATCATTGCCACAGGATGCTGAGAGTGTATGACGCTTTGTTTTCCTTGTACCTTGCCTTCGCTGTCTCTCAGCCACCTCTGGTGCCCTGCAAAACAAACATTACATGGTGGCATGACTGAAACATGCACTTGTGTGCCATTTTTTCCTCTTATTTAATCATACAGGGTATCCCACACATATTTACAGATGCATTTTCAAACCTTCCATTATATTTTACCCATTTTCCATGACATTGTTGAAGCAGTTAAAATACATTGTTATTTGCAGATAAGCAAACTGCTAGTGCTCAATAAATTTACTTGCTCATTTGACATTCCTGCTGCCATCTAGCTGCAAATGCCAACAGACCAGACCGGCACTTATGGGTACTTTGCAAAATGGCAAGGCCACACCCCTTTTTGGAGGATAAAAAATACAAAGATTCCGCAGACGTCAATACAATTTCAGGTGTGTTTGACAATTTTTAAAACATCTGTCAAAATTATGTCCCGTCAGTCTTCCCACATCCAAGTGGATTAATGACCCAACACAGTGGCTGGATCATAATACCTGGCGATCCAATCAAATATGTATATCTGATTGAACAATGAGGAAACGTTAGGCTAAAGGTTGTCTGTAAATAAACAACCTGTTAATAGCTAGCTGGTTAAAATAGGTTTTAAAATAGTTGGAGACGACAGTCTGATGCTGCTATACTGAATACTAACTGTACTGCAGCAGCCTCCCACTCAAGCTACTGTCACAAGCATCATTCAGTGATTTACCACACATACAGTGAATACTAACAAATCTAAAGTGCCTCAAATCTCAGTATAAACGCCTTGTTTAACAGGTTTTCGACATTTTCCTGTTTCTCTCTTTATGTGACAGCGCATGTCTTGCCGCCAAAAGGGGGCTCGGCTTTAGCGATGACACCGATTTGGTCTATGTGGATCACGATACTTGTGACTTTTCAGTGGTCAAGCAGCGCAGCACAAGACTTTAAATTAGTCACACAAGGAACATATTTTGCATAATGTAAGATATATTGTGGGATTTTTTTTAAGTATGTTTTAAACAATAGCCAAAGCAATGCATACTCAAACGTCTCTCAAAACATTCTGTAAATTCCAAACCATTTCCAGTCCTAGAAAACATTTTTTTGTGACTGTGGGAACCCTGCTCATACTATTACAGTAAATACATCAGTTGATTTAATTTATCACCAGGAGAATTTAATGCTGTAATATAAGATAAAGTACAGTTTAATTAGTTCATACATTTACCTTGCCAGCATGTCCACAGCTTTTTGTGTAGCTTTTGTCTTCTTGTGCTGAGGACCGTACAACAAACTCTGGATCTCCACACACTAAAAATCAAAATAAAAAAAACAAAACAAAACATTAATGACGGCAGAGTGAGTGGTCAATGAAAGATGAGAGGCGCAACTCATGCTCAGAGGGGAGTAAACACTTCCTAGCAACATGTGAATGCACTAAACATCCCAAAATAACCTCTGTAGCAGCCTAAGGTTTAGATAACACCTGTGCTGACCGCTCGGAGTGACGGGTCAACAAGGGGGATCTGCAAGATTTAAATGAGGGCTCCAAAATCAACAACCCAGGAATGTGAGGTAATTAACTCAACAACTTCAAGACACAGCCTGAGTATTTTTCCACTCTTCATTTAGTTTGGTCCAATCAAATGAGAGTAACGAGCAATGACTGCTCAGCTCTATGACAACACAAAATATTGCTTAATTTAATAGAATCCAGAAAGGTCTAAACTTTTAACTACAAACACATGTATATGATAACACAGCGTGCGCACACAGTTACGCAACAGACATGATAAAAGCCTGCCATTGTTTCTGATAATGTCATAAATTAGAGGTCAAGAGAACTTTGTTGAAGGAGGGAAAGTGGGAGCTAAAAGTTTCCCTCTTCACCAGGGAGAGTAAAACACTCTGTAATCTGGAACAGATCCATCTGGCCTCTTGGATGTTTTCGCTGTTGCTAAGGTTGATGTAATGGAAGGGCCTTTTTTCAGCAGCGCTACAGAAAAAAAGGGGGAAATGTCAAGTGTATGTCTGTGTGTGTGTGTGCCATTGTTCTCTGTGTTTTTCTTTGTAGATTGTATGTTCTGTATCTACTGTATGAGCCAGGTTTCCTTTGGAAAAACAAAAGTTACTCAGTCAGGTTGCAGATGGTGTCATGATGACAGGAAAATAATGTCCTGACATATCTGCTTTGTGTCAGGGTGCTTCAGAAAGGTTATTAGTAGGACGTGGTGTAGAGAGAGTGAGCCCTGATGTGCCCCGTCAGTGCAGAGGGGGACTTGGACCCCCTCTGCCCTCAAATGTCATAACAAAACAACATAGCAACCGAGCTCCTTTACTTACAGGCATGTTATTACTAGTATGAAGAAACCCCCTTTTACTGGTGTATTTTGGTATGTTTGATGGGCGGCAGAACTGAGCTCATATGGCAAACATGTGCAGTCAAACTGTATGTGAAAAACAACACATTACATAAGGAATAAAGTAAATCAGTTTTAGCAATAGAGTTTCTTTCAAAGCACATAATGGCATGCCTCATGCTAATTGGGGTCCATGTCCCTTTAATTGACAGCAGTTAGCAAACTGCCACTCTCCTTCCAAAGTTGTGTTGCCCATCTGTCAGGCTCCATCCAGACTGAGGAAACACAAAGTCACTGTGTGTGATATTTTACACCAGGGAGGGCTGCTCTGCACACTGAACCCTTCCAAGATTAGCATGCGACTCTGATAGCGCTGAGCTTTAGGGAGGGTGGTGGAAATAGCTCATCTCAATATGACAGGGACTCTTTGTGTGTATATTTTGAACTGGCCTTTCACTGGTGTAGATGGACACGCCCGCTGACTCCTGGCCTTTTATTAAATCCTCTCAAATACTTTGGCAGGGACGGTATCACGTTCTACCCTGTCCAGTATTTCTAAAATGCATATACAGGTTGTAGCCAAGAGAAACATTTGTTGTCCTGTTTGTGTTCTGTAACTTGTGATCACCTTTGTCATAGTCCTGTGCGCCTGCTTTATCCTGCCCTCACTCATCTCCACACTTCCGATCAGCTGAAGGGTGTCTGCGACCTCGACACTCAGGTCACCGAAAGTAGATCTCTTTGTAGCGAGAGAAGCTCTCTGGATCTCAACACATCTCTGTAATGGCACCAGGGTTGGGGAGTAGCGGAATATCAGTAACAGCATTACTTAACAAATGCATTTTTTTTCTGAACTTTGGTATTCTGAATACAGTTACTGTCTTTATTTAAAGGGATTACTTTCTGTTGCTCTACCACCACATTCTACCTGAATGTGACACAGGTGAGTGTCAGTTTGATTGCATTGTTTTCTATTGTTCTAATGTTCTAAATGCAGCACAACAAAGTGCTGTCATTTTAAGCTGAACTTCTGTCGGACATTTGTTATGTTTCTATTTAGTCCTGTCGCTCGCTTCAAAAGCACCACGATGGAGACAGAATTTATATTGATCTATCTATATCTATACGATACCTCCTTATTTAACTACCTCAACCTAAATAAGGTGGCAGCTGGCTGGAGGCAGGTCGCCAGGGAGCTTAAAGTTTCTTGTAAATGACCATCGCTACGTGGTGCCACGTGCTGTTGGCTATACTGGATGTCATTTCCAGTCAATATAGCAATATGTGTTTTCTATTTAAAAAGTACAAACACAGAAAGATAGTACTTGCCTTTTAAGTGGTTACATCTACAGCAGGGGTGTCAAACTCTGCTTAGTTCTTGGGCCACATGCATTCTGATTGCAATGTAATTTTAACAACATACAATACATTAAGAGAGCTACTCACTGTTTAACATGCTCCAGAAACCTCTTAGCCTTTACAAGTGCATCACTATTAGGTATGCAAAGTCATCCAGTGGGCCTGACCATTTGGCGGGCTGGTTCTGGCCCCCCAGGCCTTATGTTTGACACCCCTTATCTATGCTAATAGGTTGCCTACGAGGTTTGTTTAACATGACACAACAGAGGTGCTTATTTGAGAGTGATGCTCGCTTGCTGTTAGGACATCCTGTATCTATATGAGGCGCACATTTCCCACAAAGAGATTTACAATGTGTGCAGTGATCCTGTCACATGACAGTGGCAAAAGAGATGCACAGCCAGGGCACTGTCGTGTATTTTTGGCATGGAAGACTTAAGACTTATACAAATGAGCTCAGCAAGACGATTTTGAAGTATTCTAGAATTAATCCCAAGTATTTAGAATATGTAAAAAATTACATTACAGGGCATGTATTTAGTAATCTGTAGTGGAGTATATTTTAAAAAAAACCTCAACACTGAATGGCACAAAATAGGTAAATCATCTCTATCACAGATCAGTGGTGAGAGCCCCACCCTGTTTAGCAGGTGGAAAAAAATCCCCTGACGATCACAAACTCTGAGCTTGTTTCCATGGTGCTGCTCTCTGTGTGGATAATCAAAATCTGCAGTGGGTTTCAAAATTGCATGAGCAAAAATATGAGATGTCTATGATACTTTTGGCCTGAAGGAAATCACAGTAGTGGCATTGCCTAACTGTTCTTTAAATGTGTGTGTTTGTAAGTGTGTTTAACCTCTTGCTGGCCATTCAGGAGGAGGAAACGACAGAAATCATCCTGGGCCGTGAGAAAGGCTGGATCCTGTGGACCTGCAGAGTTTTTGTATGCACTTAGACTCTGCTCAAAGTAGTGACCTGCAGAGTCTACATCAGCATGGGGAGAAACACACATATAATGCAGGTTAACTTAAATTAAAACAATCATTGACAGAATTATTGATAGGCAAACATACACTGCTTTAGATTTCTACCACAGAGCATGCTATTGCCATGACATAGTTGACATGGGTGAATCATACTGACATGTCTGAACTTGGACATGGCTATTACACGTCTGGTTTCCATAACACCATCTTAAAGAATGTCACATACACTAAGACAATGGCTGATTCAAATCCTAATTAACCCCTTGTTGCATGTCGGTCAGGCCTCGCCTGTGTCTGAGAATAAACTCACCATTGTGATGGGGCTCTGATGCGGCGGCAGAAAGGATGAGGGCCAGGCTGTGGGAGATCTGAGCCCCCTCCAGCTCCTCTGAGCTGTGACTCATAGCAATGGCATGAGCCTAGCAGAAACACCCCCGTGAAATAAGACAGATCACATATCACCAAATAAGAGGTGTGGGAACATTACCTAACAACAAAGTCTGGCACCGACTCAAGAAGCCCTAGTGTGTTTATATATGTTGTGCTGAAGAGTTGTGTAGGATATGTCAGTGATATGCCCCTTGCCTTGGAGAGATGCTCTATGGCTCGGTCCAAATGACCTTTGTCCTGCTCAATGGCGGCCATGTCCCTATAGACAGAGCATGTCTTCTCTGGTTTACCGCAGTCGTTCAGCCGTTGCAAAGACTTCTCACACTGGCTTAAGGCCTCCTCTGTTCTGTTCTGTCTCCTATAGACCCTATAGAGCAGAAGGGATGTACAAGTGAGAGAGACAAGAGACTGTCAGAGACGGAAACATAAAGACAGTGACCACTTCAGCCCACTATATAAGGCTGCAGGGCAAAGTAATGATTAGAGTAATTTGTCTGTGTCCCTGTGTTTGAAAACATCCTGCCAAAGTGTACTTGTGCAAGACACTAAAACCATTACAGATGTTTTAATTAAAAATGCTATCTCATAACATTCTTTATTTAGACTATTATTAGTGTACAGTATATACCCATAAGCCTATGGCATTACTATGAGCCTGTTTGTATTACAGAAGTAACTGCCTGGTCCCCAGCCAAAGCCAGACCCTGCAGAGTGGTGAAGACTTTTGGCTGATGCCTGCAGTTAAAGCCTGGTGAAGTGCAGTCTATAATAGGGAAAGCTAGCACATTACTCTTTTAATTGTTGTTGGTTGCATCCTTTCATGAGTCTATGTCTCTGGGACAAAAGGTTACACTGCTCCTAACCCCCTCTCTTTAACTACAGTCTCTCAGACTCTGAAAAATAACTCCTGCAGTGTTTTCTAAAGGCCTGTTTCCAGCAAACACTCTGGTTCAGTTCAGTTCATTACACAACAGAGCAGTAATACGTGTGTTTCCATTGCCAAAAGTTGTGGATGGTGCCAAAAGAACCATTGCATTCTGTATCGTTTTTTCGTCACTCCTCTGTTGAAGCACACTGACCCAATACTAAAAGGTGGAGCTAGAAACAGTGCAGTCCATTGACTGGTCAATAGAGAATCAACACTCTTGACCACAATGGACTGTAAGTTTACATATATTATTCAGCTATAACTAGAAAATGAAAGGATATTTTGCTGCCATTTCATATTTGCTAGTTAACAGCGGTGGTGGACACTACAGTAGTTGTAGAGTACAAGTACATTTACTTAAATACAGTTTTTAAGTATCTGTACTTTCTTTCACTCCACTACATCTGGGGGGCAAATATTGTACTTTTGTGATCGTGCAGTTTTGCATGTGGTTTGTTTGTCAAAGTGGTGTTACTGTACCTCTACCTTGCACATTTGCAACTCAGATTGGGCAGCTCATAAATAGAAACAGGTTGAGGGGAGACATCATCAGCAGGTGGTTGTATTTGGTTATGCTGTGTTACTATGGCTACGGCAGCAGATTGAGATAAAGATTCCCAGATCATCCATGGCCATACCTCAAGTCTATGTTTGAAGTTTTTTAGATTAAGTATGATTCATATGGTTTTAAATATTTGATCACAGCCTACAAGAATTCGTCTTCCAACCTGAGAGAGCATGTTGATGGATTTAAACATTTGCTTGATTCCAGATGAATATTTGAAACAAAGTTCTCTGTGATTGTAGTAAACGCAGTTTTTATGCTATGCTAGCTCAAATGAATGTTTACGGATTTGTCCATGAAGTTATTTTGGTTGAAGTGTGTGTGGCTGTGGGGGTGGGGGGGTATAAATGAAAAAAATGAAAATGACAATGGTCCTTTTGTCGATTTGTGTTTCTATGGGCATTTCTAATTTCTATAGGCTTTGCAGCATATTCAATGAGCTTTTCATTCTACAGGTTCTACAAGTAAGTCAGAGCATTTGGTGGATTGTTTTAGAGTCATTAGGTTCTGTAAATGCATTGTGACAATACACAATGACGTGTTAAGAATTTTTAAAAAGTACTTTGTATTCTTTATTTTTTCTTAAAATCAAGCACTCAAGTACTTTAACTCAAGTAATAATTTGAATCAGCAACTTTCACTTGGATTGGTTAATAGTTAGCAAGCTATAGACCGAGAAAACTTAATTGACTGTGCCCCTCAAAGGTTACTGCCGACAGCTACCATTAACTTTTAAGGTGGAATGTTTTCTTGCATGTTAATCAGTGCATGAGTTGACGTCATGAGTCAATCAACAGACCGGACCCTTTCATTTGTCTTTATTGGCTCTCTCTTCACTAAAAATGCTTTGGTGATGATTGGATTTTTAAGTGCTTAAAAATGTATATTTATGTGAATTGTTAATATTCTATTTCTTTACTTGCAGAAAAAAAGGGTGGTGGAGCGTTGTTCCTGTGCACTCTAGCACTCCAGCCTCCAATGTTCTCACTCTAAGGTGTCTAAATAAGGGGATGCTCTAGCAGTCTTAGCGGAAACCACCGAGGCAAAGTCCAGCTTAGAGTTCGACATCGTACATATGTTGTTGCTACCAAGTGTTTAGGCTTCACATTTTTTGCTGATGCACACAACAGGGTCTTTGCTCTTTTAAAAGACAAATCACTTCCTGTCATACTTATCTGTTCTATGGGGGTTGCTTGGGCTTCTAAAGAGCAACAGGGTGGGGAGAGAGGATGAGACGACAGCAGCATTAACCAATGCAAGGACTCTGGATCCCATCAAGCTTCTCTGCTAACAGCTTCAAACCATCTAATGGACTCGAAATTTAATTCAGCTCTGCAGTCAATCTCTAGCTACATTGTTGTCATACAGCTGAACAGGAAATCCCTTCTCCCCACATCCACACTGCAGAGTGTAGTTGTTTGTGGCTATCTGAACAATTCACTTAAATACAGAAAGCACACTAAAGTCAATCTGTCAGAGTCAAGCAGCGTGCCATTTGGAGTAAGTAATATCAACTATGCTTTCCAGTATCCTGAGTACATGCAGTGTTTCAGCAGCAGCCTGTGTGGGAACCTAAAGTTGAAGCTTGACAGTATTATGTCACATCCCAGGACCACATGAATCAGGGTATTCTTGGCTCAGTGGTTAGATGCCAGCAGCACAGGTTAGAAAAACACTGTGATGGCTCATTACTTTGAATTTCCCATGAATCCGAGATTATCCTAACATGCCGTGATGGATAGCAGGGGTGCCCCGCCCATAAGTCTTCATGAGGCAGGCACTTCAGGTCCTTTTAGGGCAGCAGCAGAGCTGCAGCAGAGCTACATTCCAGCATGGCTTGAGTGCTGCCATTCTGCCTGCATGGACAAACAGAGACAATACCCCTCTATCCTCTCATTCACGCTACATCCTTACGCACTTCCTGGCAGTACGGTAACATGCCACATCCCACTCAAATCTACCAAGAGTCCACAGGGCAGAGAATTAATATAATTAAGGATTTGTAGATGTGTTGCCAAGCAAGCCACACAGCCCTCTTTTGTAAACGTTTCCAGAACATAGTTGACGTAAGTTTGCTCTGGGCTTTCACTCGGAAAAAGATACAGTGAGCAAGGCCAAGCCAAAGTGAAAACAGAGGGCCAGAAACACATCGGCCTGCTCCAGCAAATTGGTGCGGTGCCTTAAACTGATGGCATTCTGATTGATGAGGCCTTTTATTGTGTGCCTCAGGTAGAGGGTAAAAGACTATGGAGGAGAATACTAAACTACAGGTTCAGTCTGGGGCTGTGATTCTCAATCACAGCTATTTACAAGTAAATCCCTGCCGGTTTTATTTCACCCAACTAATCAGAGACCATTTTACATCTGGAATAAGAGCTACCTTTCTGGAAGGAATACAAGCAGACTCTGGATCCCAAGCATAAGCATACCACTGGAGTCTGGCAAACAGTATCTATGCTATTTATGTCTATAAATACAGCCTACATATACAATAAGGATAGAACCACTGATTACCTCAACAGCACAAACTCTGGAGACTATTTGCACAATGTTTGTGTACTATCCAATTAATATGATGCATGATGGTGATAATTAAGGGTGGAGAGAATATGGAGAAATTTCCATTTCCAAAATCTGTTAACTAAGCTGCAGATTTATGACAGCAGTAATAAAGAAGTGAAGGGAAAAAAGTCCTCTTAGCAGCCATGGCCAAGTCTAAGAATATGAGAACACACACACACACACACACACACACACACACACACACACACACACAACAGACTTTAACCTAACAATAAATATCCCATCTGGCTGATCAGGAGTGCACACCTTGAGTGTGAATCTGAAACCGAGCAGAATGTTTGGACCAGGATCTATAAGAGAGCTGAGCTTACTTTATTGTTGCAGGCTTTGGTGGGAACATTCCCCCCCATCACAACAGTGTTGACTGACAGAGCTTTAGAAGCATGCCAAATTCTTAGTCATCACCTAACAAAAGAGATTTAGCAAGCTTACACACCAGCCAGAGTCTGCACATTTTTTCAATTACACACATCATGTCAACAAACTCTGACTCTCTGAAACAGACCAAGATGGCATCATTTACAAATTCCTATCAGAGTAGCTCACCTCAGCTGCTGATAAGGCCTGTTTACTAGAAATGCTGCAGGAGTGTTGCTTCTATTTACATCACAACAGGATTTTCAAAACATTGGGTCTTACGTACATCTTACCTTTAACACTGGGTCCCTGTCACCCTAGTGCTGACTTTAATTACAAACTCATTTATAGCTCATTTATAGCACACATTGTGAGTTTCTCAAATGTTTTGATGGAGACACCCTGTGTTTTGAGATTTGATGAGTTTTGCAATCCAAAAAGCTTACAGCATAGATGATACATGCTCTGATGTGGAAATTATACCTTTCAAATACAAAAGTTAAAGGGCCAGTTCACCCACCTATTAACTACAAAGTGATGTACCTTGGAAATATAAATGATTGTTTCATGGATTGTAGTGGATATTTGGCCGAGATATTATTGATCACAAGCAAGAGGGTAATAACAAGGAATTGGTACAAGACTGAATCCCCTACTATAAAACAATGGCTGGAAATTAAAAGAGAGATTTGTGCTATGGAAAAAATGACCTGTTAGCTTAGAGTGAGAGAAAATGTTTTTGTTAGTAAATGGAAGAAATGGATGATTTATGACACAGTGGAAAAACATGTGGACTAACTGATCCATGAACTTCAAGATACTGATATAAATGCCTTTCTTTGAAAATGGACATTTGTAATCATGCTCAATTTATTCCTTTACTGATTGTGGAGAGAATGCTGTAAGTTGTTATAAATGACACCCTTGATTGTATACACAAACTAAAAGTCAATAAACATTAAAGTTTTGTTTTTTTTTTTGTTAAAAAAAAGGACAGTTCACCCCCAAATCAAAAATACATATTTTTCCTCTTCTATTATCAGTCTAGATTGTTTTGGTGTGAGTTGCTGAGTGTTGGAGATATCAGCCATAGTGACATCTGCCTTCTTTCAAATATAATGGAACTAGATGGCACTCTGCTTGTAGTGTTCAAAGAGTCATTAAAAATATATCTGAAAAACTCAACAGCAATGTCTTTTTCCACAAATCATGACCCGGTCACTCTAAATAATTAACAGATGCCGGTGCATGCAGTTGCATGTAGGGACTATTTTCTTTCTACCAAACTACACCCACCAACCATATTATTGCACAGAAGAGTCCATCTAAAGCTAGCTCACCTAGCACCACCAAGCTAGCTAATGTACAGCTCAGCCAAGGAGGAAGCCATTAATGTTTACATTTTGGGCTGTCACAAGCATGAGCCTCTCATTCATGAATAGATGCACACTTTCTTCTGCATGGTGATACTTTGGCAGGTGTAGTTCAGCAGGCAGAAAACAGTCCCTACATGGAACTGCTCACAACAAGGTTGGTGGATTATCTTAAGCACCGGGTCATGAGTTCTGGAAAGAGATATTCCTTTGGAGTTTTTCGAATGTGATTTTTGGCACTTTGAGCACCACAAGCTGAGTGCTATCTAGTTTTATTATGTTTGAGAGAAGGCAGACATCTCTACTGCAGATATCTCCAACACTCTGCAACTCACACCAAAACAATCTAGACTTATAAATAACACGACAGGTAAAAGGAAAACATGTATTTTGATACTGGGGTGAACTGTCCCTTTAAAGGGATCCAAATTAACAAAAAACATTAGTAGGATGATCTCAACCCAGGTAAGACTATACTTTATTTCCTGGTCATGCTTCTTATTTCACTCTCAGTCATCTAAACGACAAGTGGCTGCTATTTTTATGTTGCCAAGCCACACAGTTCCCTTAACAGACTATCAGTATCTCTTAGACTTGATGTCTGTGCTTGGTGTCTCCACCATGATCCACTAAATCTTTCTCCGAGCATGCAGTACCACCCTTGGGACCTCAGTTGTCAATACCAGCGCTAGGTTACAAATGCATATTGTAAAATGGTAGACACAGATCAATAATATGCAAATGGTAGTCTGTGTGAAGTAAACAAAGCAGCTGGCATTTAACAGCGAATTAAGGGGCTTTACAATTTCTCAAGGAGTCAACCAGACTGTATAAGCAATACCTTAGTGTGACATGTGGTGGGGGGAGTTAATAATTAAGTAGGGAGTCAAAGAAAGAGATAGAAAAAAAGAAAAATGCAGAAAGCATATGGGGAAAAGGGAGAAATGCTTTTAAAAAGAGGCTGAATGCTACTCTTCCATCTGCGCCCCTGCTTGAGCAGTGACTGGATGAGTGGACATGCAGAAACCCCACCCAGCAGCTCTGTAAGCATCATGACAACACACCCACGCTGACTGCTGAGTGGACTGAATAACAAGAGGGGGAAATCCTGATTTGTTAAGTTGATGTTTTGTAAGAGAACATGAAATAATGGTGTTTTTACTAGCATGACTAAGACAGTTAAAAAAAAACCTGCTCTATAAACAAAAGTATGAAATGTAGATTTTTTTTTTTTTTTTTTGCAGATATGCAGGAATCTATCGCCATCTTGTGGCCAAACTCAAATGTAAGGTGCTGCATTTGAAATTGTGAGAGTATTTAGTCATAATAATAATGGCAAAATAAGTGTAAAATCATCCAGGCTATGCTTTGAACCCTCTCTAGAAAGATCTGACCTCTTACATTTTAATTGGAAAAAGCACCACGTTATTTGGCTCAGCTGCTATTACATACTATAGCCTGCAAATACTGCATTGACACATTTAATCTCACGTATATTAAGAATTTTTTTTACTACTGAACCTGGATAAACCAGTGTAGATTTCCAGCTCAGTCTTTATCTTCTCTTCCTGGTTGATGCCACTGTGTTGATGAAGCTCCTCAAGAACTTGCTCTGCCTCCAGGAAAGACAATTCAGCATCCTCAAAAGTTGAAACAGAGTCAAGGACTTATTCAGTGTGTCTTCTTCTTCTGTTCAATACCATACATTATTGTAAAACATATCATGGCAAGGATATTTGGCTGTAAGCAGTGAAGCGCCTCCCTGTGTGAGGTGTATGTTCAGGAGACACGTGAGAACCTCGAGCTTTTCACCTCTACTGGACGAGACAGAGGAGCAGAAAGGCAGCAGCTCTCTGGCCAGGGCCGAGTGCTCCTGGGCCTGCGGTCCCCAGCCTGAGGGAACAAAGAGCCATCATTGAGTGTAAACTGAACAGCATGCTAACTCTGAATCTTAACATTATTCCCAGTTAACAATCCTTTTATTAACTGGCTGTTATTAGAGTTAAGAGCAAAGCAGCACCACATGACAAAAACTGACGTAGTATCAGAATCAGAATCAGAAAAACTTAATTGATCCCCGAGGGAAAATGTGATTCATTACAGTCACTCCACTGTAAAGAATGGAGAATTATAAGAAGTAACAGAAGACTATGAAATAGAAGTGTGTAACTATAAAGCAATTAAATAGAAATGAAATGTGCATTAAAATAAAAAGAAAATGTGCATTATACTACAGTGTTTAACACTAGCACTTAAGATATTAAAAATTAAATATATATCATCACTGTGCTGTGGCTGTAAGTATGAACATTTACAATATATTCATCAATAGGATAAGACAAGACCATATAAGAATAAGAGTAAACATGAGAAATGTGCATTGTATGTTGAATAAATGTGTAGATTCAAGAGGTGTTAGTGAGAATAAAGTCGTATACTGAAAAATATTGCACAGTTGAGTAATTGCACAGAATATTGCAGCAGTTGAATTATTGCACCCAATAGTTAATTATGAATTACCGTAGATAAATTACTATAAAGCAGAGGCAGCTTCATGAATTAATCATACAGAGCTGCAGTGAGTTAAGATAAAATAGTAGCTGTGTGAAATGTAGGTGCATCACTCAAAGACTGCCATATGTTTTGTGAATCTGTTTGAAGTGGTAATGCTTTAAAAATCAACTTCATAATATGCAGTTAAGATATACAAGTTTACCTTTTAGCTGGAAATATGCTTTAGCCAGTCTGGTGTGGGCCTGGGCTAGTTTCAGATGTCCATCTCCATATACCAGCCTCGTCAGAGCCACACAACGGACCAGGTCCTGGATGCAAGCATCAAACTGAGTAGATACAATGAATAAGTGTCAGTATCACTTCTCTTGATATCCCGCTATACCACGCATCGAAATCAATATCAAATAAATTTCAATCATTCACCTACCTGGCTGTAAACTTTAGAGAAAACATTGTTCTTTTTATATTTGCACTCTTAATATTTGCATGCTTCCACCTTTGTATTGTCACTGTTGCACAGGAACTTCCCTCAGGATAAATGAAGGTTTTCTCATCTTATCAAAACAATTTGTCTTTGATGTGTGGTGTGTGTACAGCTGAAATGGTAAGTCAATTTCTTGACTAGTTGACCAACTGAAAAAAAATGAATCACCCAACTGACTGTTGAAATCATTTATCAAGTAGAAATAACAAGCATTCCCTGGTTCCAGAATCTTAAGGTGCTTAAGGATTTACTGCTTTTCTATACGTTATATCACTGTAAACGAAATCTCTTTGGCCTTTGGCCTGTCGGTCAGACATAGCTACCTGAAGAAATAATTTTTGACTAATGACACTGTGATGGACAAGTTTTATACTTCTCTGATATTTTACAGACAAAATCCTTAAACTGAAAAAACAATCGAGACTAATCGATAGTGTGTGCCTTTATACGCACACTGCAAGTCCTTATCCTGGTTTTGAGAACCCTGGATACAGAAAACACCTGCACACAGATGATCAGACACATGTGGATACTATAATGATCATGTGTAAAGGGATATGAATACCTTAAAACGTCAGTTAAAAGCCTTGTCCCAGTTAAACACCCAGTCCCTTTTACTAGCCCTGTAGAGACCTATTTTTCCAATTATTAGACCCATGGGTGATGAGTGGGGGAACTTGACTCTTGCAAAAGTTTCCAAAAATATGTAGTTTTATTCCAGCTATTAAGTGGTTACAAACATTTTCTTTGAGAGTCTTAGTTAAATAAAAACACCGGATGTAAATCAACTTAATTGATAATTCATAAGGAGAGAGGGGCCAGCAACAGCATGGTCAGCCACGCCCTCTCCTGGTACTCCTCCTACTTATAGGTCAGCACCTGTGAGAGCACATACTCATACAAACATATAAACAAAATATTATTACGTGCCAAGTGGATAGAAAGTTAGTAAAAGGCTCCTACTGGCCCAGTGTGGCTACACATTTCAACAAATACACCCATGTCTCCATTAGACGCCTGGTCTGGTTGCCAAGCAGCTTATTTTCTTATAGAAGTTCTTCGGAGGTACAAAACCTGGATGTTGGCTACTTTAAATTATGTGTCCATTCCTCAATTACCCTGTAAGTTTTTCATATTACTTAAGTCAATAAGGGTCATCAAAATGTATTGATTATCTGAAAACTAATTTTTACACAAGTAATATTCACACTGGTTTAAATAAACAATTTGATTGTATTTCCTGATCTTTGCTAAGCAACAGTTTTGTGTGAAAAGTATTAAAGGCCTGATATCTGTCCCAAATAAAAGCTTGTTGAGTTCAGTGATTTAAGCAAATAATAGCCCGGGCTATTATGGTAATCCGGTCTTATGTTCCATGTAAACATCATATCCTGCATATGATCAAAACCAGGATAAGATTCAAATCAAGGATGCTAATGTACATTGCATGCAATTAGTTAGTTAATTAGAATAATAATTAGTGTGCAACAGATTAATGAATTCATCAGCAAAAGGCCAAAGTCTGCAGGAAAAGTAATGAAAGCACATTGAACACAACAAGCTGAATAAATGCTAGCAATTCATGTATGGACTTGTTAATGCAGCCTGACCTGTACCCACCTCTTGGTTGTCCTCACGGGCCTGAGCTCGGCTGTCAAAGTGTTTGAGCTTTTCTTCAGGTGCCATCATAAGAAAATCCTTCTTAGCATATCCTGTCTGTGAGGCACTCATCACATCTGAGTAACAGGGGGGAGATGCATTCACGGCCCTGTTGGTGCTTCCCACGCTTTCAGGGGATCTAGAAGTTCGACCAAACAAGGTGAGTGTACAATTTTGCTACTTTTCAATATCTGAACTGATTAAGATACAGTCAATACGGGAATTGATACAGTTAATACTCTTTTTTTGTCTTGTTATTCCCTGTTTAATGGCTAAATATCATCATCATCTACCTTGACTGGTCAAACGGAACACAAATGTCATTGAGAAGAAATCACTTACTCAGCCGGAGACTCGGAAGAATTAGGTCGTGCTTTTGTCACTGTGTCATCATCAGCCATTTTTACAAACAATCAGTGACAGTCAATGGATGTAACGTTCACCAGGCCATCAGCTGTTTGTGTTCTTTACGTCTGTATTTCCTTGGTTACACTGTGCGTGCTAACAACACGAGCTATCCTCCTCCTGCTGCTGCTCCTCCTCTTAAATGATTCATTGAGGGAATTTAGCGATAGTGCTTAAAATAACCCGAAACACTACTTTACCTTACCTTACGCTACGTCTAAATGCAGCTCTAAAAGCATGTCACGTACAGGAGATATGCTCCTAAAGCCACGGACTAACCATCACTGTCCTGAAGGTGCGCTGGCACACAGAGTAAAGGAAGTGGGGCGCATTCAAGAACCCTGCTGTTCTAAAAACATGTCTTAACAGTATGATGCATAATTTGACAACACAGTTTTTAATAAACCGAGACAGAAGCTGAAAATACGCCTTGCGAAGCTATGAAGTCAGTGTTTATAATATAAAAAGCTCCAGCCAGGCACTATGTGTTAGCTATGGGTGCAGGGTGGGAAATAAGCACCAGCCACCAGACAAGTGCTGGTAAAATTTGCAAGTGGCTGCTGGGTTTGCGTCACTCACCAGCCCAAAACAAAACAAATGTTATCTATTAAATGGTAGATTTTGGAGTCCACCAGCCACAGTGGCAGGTAGACAAAAAGTACATTTTCCAGTGTACTAATTTAAAATTCGTGGCGTAGGCAGTGTTGGGAAGTTACTCTGTTAAAAATGTAACATGTAATGTTAGTATTTAATTACTTAACAAGAGTAATGTAACTAATTACATTTGGTTACTTTGATATTTTTTCCAAGAAATGTTTTAAACTGGGCAATAACGCTGAAAAATGTCTGGAAACAGGCTGTGTCAAAAGGAGGCATTCCTGCACAAACAGATGCAAAGCAACATTGTGCATATAAGCTCTTTATTGAAAATAATATATTCATATTTTTCTTAGTAACTGTAACTGACTACAATTAGGCCTGCATTTATTTGTCATTTAACTACAGGTATCTACATGCAGGGGCGTAAATATAGACAGTACAGGCAGTGCGATTGCACTGGGGCTCCTGGGGTGGAGGGGCCTGTAGAGAGTGGGCCCTTGCAAGTGATTCAGATTGCCACCTTGGAAATATACCTGTGTTCAAAGTCAATTAGTTGCTCTCTAAAGCAAAATTACATACTTTTTCTATATAAGCTATAAAATCTATAAATATACTATAAAAACTATTCAACTAAATGATTAATTTCTTACTTACTGTGATATTTTTGTCAGATATGCAATGATTATTGCTGGGTATTATGTATGCTGATGTTGTCCAATGTGAAGTCTCTATTTGTGTCAAGACAATAAGTGCATGACAGTATGCACTGGGGCCTGTCATAACTTTCTTGCGCCACTGGTTACATGTAACAATTTACCTCCTAACACTGGCAATAAAGCACAATAAGTGACATGATCTGGGCCCTTATACTGTATATGGCTGACTGTTCTTGCCTGATCTTTAGGCCTTGTGTCAAAATCTAGTTTGAAGAGGTTCAATTTTTTTGTCGCCATATTTTGCAAAATCAGTGACTAATATGCATTAATCAAATTACTGCACAGAATGCCTGGGCCCAGGTAGTGTTCCTGCGTGGAAAAAACTGTTCATAATGCACAGAGGGGCGATGAATGGGGGGGTCAACATGACCCTATTATTCCCCCAAGGCCATGGAGGGATTTCTGAACAGGCCTCCCATGGCCCCCTAGCAGGTCGATTATCAGCTTTGCTGAAATAGCATTCAGCCTAAAGTCTTTAAAACAGGATGCAAAATGTAATTTAAGTCAGAGTTTTACTCATATCAATAAGAGCAAGCCTACTGTATGAACTCAAACATGTTTTGAACATGTGAATTGTAGTATTTGGATTCCTCCACAAGATGTCAGTATAGTAACACAAAATTAATGCTCCCAGATATGCTGTAGTTTTTACAGTTGTGCTCAAGGGAGTATTATAATATTGTTGTGCTCCTTTAAGAAGTGATGGCTGGGATGTTGGCCTCTCCTTAGGGCATGCACACTTCAAAGTGTGAAAGTGGCAATATGTAAACCCCAAGGCCATTATCCTTTTTTCAACATTAAACAAACTGTCTCATCAGCATCTATCAGACCGTTTATTCCATGTTTTTGCAGTCCTCTGAAGATGTTTTTTATTTTTAGTTAACTATAATTTCGCCAGCTACACATGCCAACAGTCTAAAAAAAAATCATATAACACGAAGGTGATTTTTTTCCTTTCATGTAGCTATGTTATGATGCCATACAATCAAAAGCATATGAAAAGAAGAAAAACATGCATCGCTGTCAGTCAATCAAAACCACCCTATAGGCTGTAGAAACCAGAGCTATACATTCTCTGTATTATTGTTGGTTAATATACTGTATGGGAGTGACAACAATGACCTTAAAGTTGTTCAAAGTCGGCTGCTAATAGCTCATTAGTTTTAATGGGTGGGTGCTAAATGGACTGAAGTCACGGTAGTACCCAGGTTGAGGAGAGCCACTCAGATGAAATGGTAAACAATGAACCTGAAAGATGTTCCTTTATGGTTTTGTAACCTTTTGTAAAACAGCACATTTTCCTACACAGTTTTCTAATTGTTTGTTCTGCCATAAATAATAATTTAAAAAACATTATTTGCTAACAGGCTCTATCTTCTGTCCAAATCTCCTGCAAATATAATAGATCAAATCCTTGACATAGCAACGTGCGTTCCCCTTTATTCAGTTAAGCATTATATAACAAGGAGTTCACGATTTATTTAAGTGCTGCACAATGTTCATCCATTTTATAAAATGCACACAATTTTGTAGAGATATAGATCTGAGTCGTAAGATGATAAAGAAATGTAAAGCTTTTCAGAATTGCAATAAAATTCGATTTAAAAAATACAGATAAGGAATTACTCTGTTCCAAATCATCTGTACTTTCATAGACATAAATGCTATATGCCAGTAGCTAGAAGAGGAAATGTACATTTCCTTGTGAAAATATCCTTTCTTACATCAGCGCCCAAAATCCATGCCAAATAAACAAGAAGTAACGTCTCTGTGGCTGCTTTGAGAAATTGGTCTCTGGAGAGAGCTTTCTAGGTTAATTTATTCTGTATCGGGCTGGCAGTATGTGTACTGTCACCACTTTTAAACTCGGGGCAGGGCACATTTTGTGTGCAAGACTGCCTAAGATAACTTCTTATGGCTCCTTGGGATGGCTGCTGCCGGTTGATTCTGGCAGGCCATGAGACAACCCGTTTATTTGTTTGTTTGTCCCGTGAGTTTTTGGCTGGCCGTTCAGGGCTCTGTTTGGCCCCGGTCCCTGTTGGGCTTCTATTTCTGAAACCCAAGTGGCTCTTAATGAAGCTGGTAGGGTTGGCATGGGCCCTCAGCAAACCCAGGCCTGATCAGACCCTTCTTCTTCTGCCTTGGCAGCCACACTCCATTTGCTCCCTCTGGCTTCCTAATTTAGTAACGGTGGGTAAAAATATGTGCTAACGAACAAGGTCTGGTATGTCAGGCTGGCGTCCAGAGAAGAGGGAGAGAGGGGAGGGGGAGGGGTGAGGAGAGGAGGAGTGTGTGTATGTGTGTGTGTGTGTGTGCTGTTTTCACAGCAGGCACCCAGTGACAGGGGTAGAGTCACTCAGACCTCTCTGACATCTGTGTGTTTGCGTGTATGTGTAGACATTCAACGGAGCGTGTGGGGGTGGATGATGAGAGGTTGAGGGTGAACACTTAAAATTTCTCACCCTTGCCAAACTCCATTCAAACACTTCTAATCATTCTTCTGTTTTGTTCCAACCACACTGTGGGGCTTCGCAGAAATCCTCTGGTATACAGTGCAAATGGACAAATGAGAAAATTGCATTTTTATCTTAAAGGAGCAGTGTGTTGGATTTAGTGGCATTTGGTGGTGAGGATTGCAGACTGCAACCAGCTGAAACTTCCCCCATGTACCAAGTATAAACTCTGTTCATTGTTCAAGTGGTTTTTACCGGGAGCCAAATTATCTGCAGAGGTCTCTTGGGACCAGTGATTAAAACCATTAAAAACACTGAATAAAGCACTTTCATGTTACAAACAGTGTTTCTGTGATGTTTGGCTCGTCACAGACAGGCTGCTAGCCCAACACCTGCTAATATGTGCTCACCTTTTTTTTTCTGTTATAACATAAGATCCAGACGTTCAGGAGGTTTCTACCAGGAGCCAAATTATCTACACAGGTCTCCTCTCTAGAACAAATGGATCACGTGATATATACCACAAAAACAGCGGCTGACACATAAGCAAAACTGATGCATTGCTAAGTCCCGCCCCCCAGGCACAGACTGGCCTATCATAACGTAGCATCGGGCTGGCTCAGACCAGGGTCCAACAACAACACAGCTGTGCTCCTTTGACTCTAATACAATCGTTTCAGATTTCCTTAATTTTTAGGCTGGTTTTGTGAATTTCGAGATAAATATTGTGCCTGGGGCACGTCGTGTATTAATGATGCTCGTTACCTGGAGAGGTTGGAAAAAGATATACGTTTCTTCCCTGTTCCAAAACTAAAATGAAACCCTGAAAAGTGTAGGGTTAGCTAGCTAGCTACTGAAGATATAGCCTACTGAATGTATACACATGCTGCTTTTGCTTTTTAATGATTATAACAGTGAAACAAAGACCGACCCTGCTGTACAGGAACCAGTGAAGGGAAGCAGGGAAACTCTGCTGGTATTCAACCAGCTGTGTGTCATCACACTGTGCGCAGATTAACGTTGTTTGACTTCCCCTGGCAGCGGCACGGGGGCAAAGCCAACACCATTTATCTGCACACACTGTGATGCCACACAGCTGGTTCAATATCAGCGAAGTTTCCCTTTATATCCATTGTCTTCTAACTTTGTCATTTTGACCTGTTTTTGCTGCTAAATAATTTTGTAGACCCCTGTGTCTGCTTCTCTCTGGAATCACTATTTCATTTTTCAAAAAACATAATAATATTTCTTCACGGAGTGCAGTTAATTACAGTGTGGGATCCATGCTTACTCCAAGAGCTTGTCACACCATCACAAATAGGGCGGGGCTTAGCGAAGAGTCAATTGGCCCTTATCTAGAGCCAGTGTTACTGTAGAAATATGGTGGTGCAACATCACAGACACCGTGGACAAGGACCCCCCTCCCCTTATGTAGATATGAACAGTTAATTCTAACAGAAACACAACAGTTCTTATTTTCAGGTGATTATACACTCAAGAGAACACACTGATTAAATTATATTCTAATTCTGCCAATATGTCGCCTTAAAATCCTGCACACTGGACCTTCAAGTTACTATCTAATGGCCTTTCACACTGTCTGCAGAGTCTGGCTTAAAGAGGCTAGCACCTGTGAGTGACATGCTTTTAAAGTTGACTTCTAGGTGCCACAGCAGCAGTGTTTTTAGTTATTTTAAGCCTAACTGTTAAATTCTCTCAATGAAACATTAAAGTGAAGGAACAGCAGCAGTTGGTCACGCTAGATACTGTGGCACAGGCAGTTTTCAAGTATCCTCTCCACAGACCTGTGGTCATCTGCATCATTTGGAACTGTTTTCTAATAAGGCATACTCTATAAAAGGGTAATGAGTTGATGCTTAATAGATCAGTAATATGCCATAGAAGAAATTTTGCCATGTTGTTATGTCTTTGAACATTTTGATATTATGTAAAATGGGCAGACACATTAACTGAGTAATCCTCTTCCACCTTAACTTGCTTTGTCTGTTCATCTCTCATTTTAATTCATCAGGATGGCCCCTCCAATTTATGACTCCTCTACCACTTACTGTCTGGAAAAGAGCGTCAGAGAATCCACCCCATAATCCAGGTATTACTTAAAAACTATGACGCCTATAAACCATGACACCTCAGTGAATATTTTGGGGTCTTATGCATAGGGTTTTGCACTGATGTACTGCTCACTGCAAATTATTTCTGTTCTGTTTAGCGTCTGCGAGGGCTTACTGGATCTGTAGGAGCAACCCTTTTACATGTGAGCTACAAAGCTTCCTGGTGCAGCTCTCTCTATGTATACTGTAGGTTTAGCTACAAACCGTTCAGGCAGCGGAAGAAAAACATGTTATTTAATGTATGTTTACCCTATACACCTCAGACTTTCAAAGTTCTCCATTTTCCATGGACCCGTTCCAACAAACATTAACGGTGAATAACTTTATTGAGGCCATGTCAGTGAAAGACACAGGAGAAGTGGTGCCATTAGACTTTCTCGTGACCATACAATGGCTCTAAATATTTTATTCGGAAAAATGTTTTCTTCCTAGAATGCCAGACTTGCTTTGATATGATACCAAAGTGTTAGCCCTTTAAAACAATGCAATATGATGGTAAAAAGAGCGTTTAATTCCTTGCTTCATAGCTTACAGCGTCCACTGCCCGAGCTGAGTCCTGTGTTTGCAATTACTCAGTTTTCATCCGTCAAGACACTCGACCATAGAAATCTGCCCCCAAGCACTTTAGCACTTGCCCTTCCTGTTCTCAGTTTAAGAGGCTCATGGCAACCTTGTCAACTTCACTTTTAAACCCAAAGCTTTAGATGAAAACGGAAAACCTCCTTGTGTGTTGGAAGGCGGCAGCGGCAGCAGAAACTCTAAACTTACAGGCAGGATAACAACTGCTTGACACACTCTTCCTGAACCTTTTCATTGATTATAAAAAAAAAATCACCTGATTAGTCATGAAAACTGTGTCTTGCAACTAGTTGCACACAGTTTTTGGGTGAAATCCCTCAAGCTGTGCCCTGAACTTTTGCTACAAAACTGTGCGGTCACAGACAGGCTAGGTAAAAAACCACACTACCCAGCTTGTGCAGAAACAGTGTGACTGACATGAAGCATGATTCACATAACTGGTGGCTAGATTGGCCTCACTGAGCTGAATAAGAAATGAAAAGATCTGCTCAACACAAGTAACATTTTTATTTTTTGATCTAATCGTCATGCATCATTATGAGTTTATGTGTATTTCATAGGTTTTTTAGTTTAATATGAGTCTCTGATACAATAAAAAAAAAATCATACATTTGCAAAACTATCTCTTTGGAACTATTATAGCAGTTTCATAAAGCGATAATTTGTTTGTTTGATTGTTCCCACTTAGTGGTGGGCTAACAAGGCAATAGAGACACGATATTATTATGTCTTAATGAACATCTCTAAGTGCTCTACCTGTCAACATGGGGATGTTTCTGTCTTGCATGACAAGAAAACAATTTATGGATCCACCTCTCAGAAAAACAAACTCCTCTTTTTCTAAAGTAGTTTTTGTTTGTCAGATATGTCACAGTTATTTGTTAAAACCACAAAGTAGCACCTAACTTTTATACAGCTGTCCCCACTTCCTGTGTTAGTTAACCCACAGACATCCACCCCTCAGCAGTGAACATTGGCCTCTGTTATAGCAAATAGTGTTTGGAGTAGGAACTGATAGAGCAGACAGTGTTTAATGTGTTTTTTCATGTAGTCCCTTAGATATTAAAAACAAAGTTAAATCATTTTTATGCCAGCTACTGGAGCAGTTCTGGAGTTAATAAAGTGCAGCACTACCTGTAGGAGACTCTCTTATGTTCCAGTTTTATCTTGAGAACAACACAGTGCACTTATTTTCAAGTGAAATCCCAAATTTGGTGAAAGCTGGCACCGTTCTGTAGCTGTTAAATTGTATGAGTGGTTTACCACTTTAACAAAGTTCCCCCTATTCTGACTCAAATATGCCAATGTCTCCACAGCTGCTGCACTTCAGATAAAGCATGTTATTGGAACATAAATTAAGAAATGTGTTTCAGTATTGTAATCAAAGTATTTGTGAGAGTAATGCTGCCGTGAAGAAGTAGAAACAAAGCCAGGCACTTAAGCCAGGCAACCCTCCCTTTGAACCAACTGAAGCTGTCCACAGCAAAGACATGATAGTCACACTACGATAAGATAAGCTGTCTTTCCGTGCAGCGGCATCGTTCCATGCTAGTGCTTTGCTTAACAATAGTTTTGTATTCAACTGGAATTGTTCTCTGCTATGGCAGAGACTTAGGATGGCTTAAACTTGTGTTTATCCTTACCCAAACCTTGGCCTAATTTGAAGCATATGCAGAAAACAAATCTACTATTGTTTCACCACTAAATCTTCTTCTCTCCTTTCTATTCAATGTCAAAATCAAAGATTACGGAGAGCTTTGGAGGTGATATTGCCATTCTTTGTTTAGACAATGGCGCGCTAAACCAATAACTGTGTTTTGTGCGCTGACGGCGTGTACGTTTCTTCATAATTGCAGTTTTAGCAGCGCTGTGACAGGAAGATATGTGTATATGGGGGAGTTTCATCTTCTTCCAATGGTGCTGCAATCAAGCTTTAGCTGCTAAAACATGGATCAGCGACTGTTCGCCAGACATTTAAAAATGATGTAGAGGGGTTTGTCTGTATCTCTGCACCCTCAAAACCAAAACACACACACACACACAAGGACATCCCTTCAAATGATGAGACAATGGGGCGGCTCCTTGTCCTTGGTACACTGTGGTCCAGCCTTGTACCCCCTAATGTTGGTAACCAGGGGAAAAATCTGCAGGTTGCCCATTCACTGACTAAGAGTTCTGCAATTCACAGTTAATTGTGCTTGTGTTACAGAGGGGTCCAGCATAAACACATTTCACCTGCTTCTCTAACTACATGTGTAAAATGTTAGGCGTCTGTCCAGGAAAAAAGAGAAACGGAGAACCTCTCTGTCCAAAAGAATGTCAGTTTTTGCGGTTTTGTGAACATGAGATGTTTTTCCATCTCGCTTTTACGTAACATATAATCTGTGATGCGCATTTAATGTCCAGTGAGTCAGCCAGTAATATTTCTGAGGACTTTTTCTGTCATCATAATGAGAAAACTTTGTGAATATGGCACTTTTGTACAGTCACTTTGAGCAGGATGCTGACTGCAAAAGAAATTGATGCCTTCTGCTTAAAGCTGAAATGAATCACTCACACTTAAGACTTGACCAAACCACACATTTAACCCCCACCCCCATGAATATGCTTCCAAAATGAATGGTAGCAATAGGAATAATAACAAGGGATATCAAAATAGAGGGGTTTGTCCCTTACCTTTGACTGTGGATGTGAATGAGAGGCTAAATGTCTGCCTGTGGTTCTCTGACCTTTGTGGCTCCTCTGCTGACTTGGTTCAGGTAAGTGCAGGTTGTGTGATGCAGTGGTATCAATAATGGAAGAAAGGCAACCCCCTCCCTCTGGCTGCTATGTGGGTCAGAGGAGGCTCTCGGTGGATGGGAGAGATTGATGAAGAGCACCAGGGAGAGCATCGGAGCGCCTACCTCACAGCGGTGCAACCCAAGCCGCTCCCCCTGCACTTGTTCCGAGGCCCCCCTCCTGAGCCGCACCGCCTGGCGCTCTTTAAATGACCTTCAAATTAGCCTTATTTTTCAGGGCTCCAAAACCCTTCAGGGTCCTTCCTGGAAGTATGGTGGGTCTTGTTCTCACTCTCTTTCTCTGCATTTTTCTTTTGTTATCCTCCTGTCGACCACAGATGGAGTGGAAAACAACAGAGGAGTTGAGCTTGTGTAGCAAAGGTGACTGATTTTCACTCCTGTTGTGTCTCTGATGTAATCAGACAAGTGAGCTGTTATGTGTTCCCGATTATGCAATTACAAACACACACACACACACACACACACACACACACACACACACACACACACACACACACACACACACACAAACGTCCAAGCACACACAGTTTTTTACCCTTTCATTCCACCTACTCTTTCAAACATATTCCTTTGTCACACATCCTCATTTCAGCATCTGCAGACATTGATGCATGTGGTGTTTTGAGAGGTTTGTGCGCTCGATGGTGGATGGGAGTCACAGTGGGATCCTTCTTCCACTACATCACAGAGCAACACTCTGTCAAACCAGCAATCCATCACTACAGCTGTGGTTTATGTACACACAGCAGGTCATGCTGGTCCTCTGTCCAGACCTGATGCAGAGCTCTTGATTATGCATTTGCATTAAGAGAAACACCCCTCTCTAATGGAACTAAATGACTCAGATGGCTGCAGTTTGTAAGGTTATGCTGTGCACTTGATGGAATTGCTATTTGCAAGGCTTTGATTTATGAACTTTTTCAGCGATTTAAAGGATGATTTGCTCACAATTTAGGTTTGCTCATCTCTTTACACCTGTGACAAAATGTGGAGGGTGAAGAAGCTCCTTGCAAACTCACCTCATCGATCAATAACAATCTACAGCAAATGATAGGCTGTGAAACTGTTAGCTGATGCTTAGTTGATGTTTTAAAAGTACCTCTTAGCTGGGTGCACACTGTAGCACAGCAGCCCTAAAGGTGACCTCATACAGTACAGGCATATGTTGCACCCTGTTGGGAAAAGCTTTGACTTTTGTTTTAATTTTTGTGAAGCCTTACCCCCAAGAAGACAATACACCTCCGCACAGTACTGGCATTATAAATGTTATTCGCACAAGTGGCAATTTGTCATGGAGAGCTTTTTAACATCCTCTCCTTTTTTTAAACTGACCTTGTGCAGAATAGTGCATAGAAACTTTTAACTGGCAAAGTGAAGATAATGTAGTGATTGCACAACAATTCATCAGAAGCCACCCTGGAGGTATTCAAAAAGAACAGATATTTCTTTTCATGATAAATATTCCTGATAAAGGTGAATATCCAGAAAATTAAGATCAAAATTCAAAGCAATCTCTTTTCTCTCGAGGTTCCCTCTGCTCGCTTTTGATACCCAGCCAAACATTTGGAGTTAATTCTCCAGCTATCGTGATGGAAAATCGACAGACGGGATTGTAACTCACAGGCAGCGAGAGTTAGAGAGCAAACATCAAGGGGAATCAAGTTGGAAAACATAATAAGTCATCGTGTTAGCTGTGTGAAGTGAAAGAGATGGTGTGAAAATAGGCAAGAGGACAGCCAGAGGTGGGGCATGATGACTGATGGCTGGGTAGGATGGGGGCTTGTTGCTCCAGAAGGGCAAACCTGGCCTGATTGATTGGCTAGTATTTCAGAGAGGCCCCCATGCTTATGCTTATGATGCTGGAATGCTTTGGTAGCATTTTGGAGAAAGAGTGAAGACAAATGGTGAAAAGCTGCATGTAAAATAATGTAAAATTACTGAGAGTGAGTTAGGAAAAAAAGGAAATGAGTGTTTAACTACCGAATGCTGTCTTATTATGTTAGTCTGCCATTTCATAGGACAATGGTATAGATGTTTCATAGATAAATGATCACTTTTTATATAGTTTTGGTACTTTCAGGGTCATTATTCACATTTGGCAAATATACTGTATGTTACACTCGTCACAAAAGGGGCAATAATATCATGAAAAATAACATACAGATTTCAAAGTATCTTTGAGTTTGAGTTTATTAACATTTAAGATAACTGAATAGATGCAGAAATAACATTATGAAAAGTAGAAATATAATTTTACATAATAAAAAATATAAAAACTAGACATACCTTATCAGGACAAGTTACAGCAATTTTTACACTGTATGTAACCAAAGAGAAACAAAACTACAGTCATGCTAGCAGCTCAGCGAGGCTGTAATAAGATACAGAGATGCTTAATGCTGAAGTGCGGAACTTTTGTCTCCCCCCCTGTGAGGGTAATAACAAACACTGTCAAACTCAAAACACAAACTCAAATTCAACGTCATTTTTTTAACTTAAATTCTTCAGTTTTACAAGAGAGGATAGTAACAACTGTTTCTTCAAGGGTCAACACAAAAGAAAAGACAAGACATGTAAACATCACACTACGGACGATCCATACGTGTCTCTGAAGTCTAGTGTGTAGGATTTAGTTGCATCTAGCTGTCTACAACTGAAACTTTTCCTGTGTGCCAAGTATGAACGAGAACTATGTTAGCCAACGCAAAAATATAAAATGCAAAAATGCGAATTGCCCTATCTAGAGCCAGCGTTTGGTTTGTCACGTCTAGGCTACTGTAGAAACAACATGGCAAACGTGTGGGAGACGACCCGCACCATATGTAAATATATCAACGGCTCATTTGAAGGTAATGAAAAAACACTGTAATTCTTAGTTTCAGGTGATTATACACCAATGAAAACATAGTAATGAATATTATAATCATTTCTGCCAATATAGCCCCCTAAATGCCACACACTGGATCTTTAAATGTATTGCTTCTCTTGTGTCTGCCTGGGAAAGTTTCCACACAACTCTGGTACGCTGCAAAATAAAAAGAGCTTTCCTTGAACTCGTCTGGGAAGTGCTTGAATTCAGCGGATGTTCATTTATACGTAAAAGTCCTGCACTCCAGGTTTAAATGCTGACTTCAGCATGCTAACATACACGCAGTCACAACAGGGTGCTGGTAAATGTTTACCAAATTCATCATATTAGTTTTGCTAATCAGTGCCAAATACAAAAAGCAACTAAGGTTGATCATAGTATTACGCAAATTTAAAATTTGACCTGATGATAGAGCTAGATGAAAAAGTTAAGGGATAAAAAAGATCAATAGAGGGACATGACCAAAGTCAATAGGATTTATCTTCAGGGGACCATGAATATTTGCACTAGAAAATCCATATGACATTCGAGACTTTTCAGTCTGGGTCAGAAGTGGTGGACTGACCAGCCAACAGACAGACAGACCGACATTTCCATCCTGAGGGCAATGCTGCTAACATGGCTAAAAACCATGATTTTGGTTTATTAAACTTAACATTTCTCTTGTCTGTTTAATTTTTCGCTGGCAGCACTCCTTCATTACAGTGCTATAATGAGAGGCTCATGTACTTCGAGGGTTTTATTGCATTAAACTTCATATCTAATCTCCCTGGTCTCTCCTAAATAGTGTATGGCTCAGTTCCATGAACTACAACAGAAAGAAACACTTACTTTTGGAATGTGCTTCACTGAAGAGCTTTTCTCCATCTGGATAGCAGGATTGCTGTTTCCTGACTATCTAATATCTACCCAGAGAGGTTATTACAGAGAGAGGGATATCATGGTGCATTATCCACAGACATGGTATAAAAACAATCATGGAAATGTACTGAGTACTTTGCAAGAACATGGCCAGCTGTTTGGCTGTTTTAGATGAGGAAAGAGGATACATGCTGCTTCCACGTTGCACTTTTCCTCTGCTTTTGCCTCTTTGAACTTACTTCAAACATTAGTCAGTGTGTGTTTAGTGTCATGCCAGCCATGTGGATGGCATATGCTAACACTGCAATTGGCCTGGCTGGTTAAAGGTGTGTGCGGTGACCAGTAGCTCTTGGTTGTGTCCCTGAGGTGTAACTTTGATGTGAGGTGGTGGATGCCAGTGGTTGAAAGGTGATGACTGAGGTAAACGTGTGTGTGGAAACAATTCAGACGCAGGCAGTGTACAACAGTAGCCACATGAAAGGCCCCTTTGTGGGGCTCTGCTACCTTACAGATGGTCAGCTTCCCTCGTCCATTAAATAATAACAGTGCTCCGATCTCTCCGCGGGCCAGATGTGCTGAATCTATGATGCTAAATGGAAACAAATCAGCCAGGCTTTACTCTTTAATTGAGCACTAGAGTGTTTATTTTCTTGAGACTGTCATAATAGACTCCAAAATTCCCATAAAACTCAACTGTGAGGGCAGATTAGCCCATTTAGCACCTCTAGACAGTATTTTCCACATGAGACGAGTCTTAAGTGCAGTTCTGCTGGTGGCAAGACTTCCACACGGGACTGGCCACATCTTTAGTCACTCCTTATTTCTGCTCTGTGATCTTGCACTTAGAGGCACCCCTTGTAAAAGCAGCAGTCGCGGGGAGGTCGCCCTGACATCTTTATCATAATTGCCCTAAATACCCCCATTAGAGAAGCTAGCCAGTATCCTCAATAACACTAGTCATCCCTGGTAGCACTGGTGCATCTAATTGCCTGGGCCTTTTTTTGAAAGATTGCCTGACATCAGCACGGCTCCCTGTGGGCTGGCCCTCTTCATTCTGTGCCCAGCAAAGCATATCGTTATCGCAGCCAGCAAAGAGACCCGGCCTCCCTGCTCCTGGATAATTAACTGTCTGGCTTAACTGCATAATGGAAAAAAGGAACATTGGAGGTGTGGTAGTTATTCAAGCAGGCCTTGGAGAGGAGAAGTATAAGACAATACTGGGGTCATCCATGCTCACCATTTTTCAGTGGGATGGGTGATAATGTAGAAGGATTGGAAGTCATATTGTGGGCTGGTTATGGAGGATTGGTTTCATATGATAATTAGGCCCATATGCTAATTGCTGAGGAAGCTTGATGAATTCCTTCAGCCTGGCTCTCCACTCCAGTGCTGGCTCTCCTATCAGCTGTCCCCAACGTCCCCCACTTCAAAGACTCAAACCATCTTTATAGCACTACATGCACTGTCTCTTTCTGCTTCTCAACAACTATCAGTGCCCCCCCCCCCCCTGCCAAAAATTAAAAAAAGACAAGAGTAGCAACAGCAGGAGGGGGAAGCAAAGGGGCGTCTGCCGTTGTTTGACATTTACAAGTCTCTTAGTAAAATGCATGATGCACATCCCTGTGAGTGTGTGCGCGCAAGTGTAATTAGAACACGGCAGGCATGTGTTTGTCTTTGTGTTGTTGTACGGTGGAGGTATCAAGGACAAGTGCATTAATGAGCACCTGGAGAGGAACAGCTTGTGTCTCCTGGTTAGTGTGACCGCGAGCAGGGCGCAGACTCCTTCACTGACTCAGATGACGTGACTGATGGAGGGGGAGGTTTCTGTCAGATCTGGGGCACTCCCAGGAGCTGCAGTTTGTCTCGGCTGACAACAGCGCTCACCAAAGGGGCCCCCATCCCACACATCAGCTGGAAAGGCGAGAGAAGATGTTGTCCTTCCCTCTGTACTTAGAGTCCTGCAGCTCCTCTTTTACAAAATATTTATATTTACTTTGAAATGTGCGTCTTCTCTCAACATCCTTTTGTTCCCTGAGAGTATGACGTGTGTAGCTAAAATAGCAAAATGTCAACATAGACGCATAAAACATGCTATGTGTTTATATGACAAATGTTTTATCAGGTGAAAAAAAAGATATAATCAACATGCTTTTTAAACCTCAGCTTTATAAATCTTCTATGAAAGTCACAACTCACGTGGCAAATTTTAGTATCTGCACAACAGATGGATGATGTCACTAAACTGCTCTATTCTTACGCAGATACATGGATTAGATGTTTGTGCTGTATTCAATATCATCAGCATTTGAAATAAAGCTTTTTTTAGTCTTAAGCAGTAAAAGTCAAACCCTATAATCGTCATAAGTTTGGTCAAATAAGGGCGAAATAAATATCCCCATAATGTCCTATTGATATTTCATGAATGGCAAAAGAACAAAAGAGACAGAATCATATCCTCAGTTACATATGGATTGAACAGGATGCATATGGAACCAGAGATGTGAGAAAGCAGCTGGATTTTTGGAGTTTGGCATTGCTTGAAAGTGTACTGAGACACTGAGTCCAGCCCATAATAGAGAAGAAAAGTACATACAGAGTCCTCCATGCCACTTAACAGTCATAACACTGTGTTTGTGCTGTGACATTGATACTAACTGTCCTACTAGATGTGCTCTGTGGCATTATGTTGCTCTACTAATAGAATTACATTCAGACTACTAATAGCATTACATTCACTGAAGTACCTCACATCCTCATCAATGCACAACACAACAATGCCTTCCTCTGACATAAAATACAGAAGTGTACAAGCATGCGGAGCAGCATGTATACAGTAAAACAGATGGCTTTAGCCTGGGTTTGTTAGAGTGCATGTCTCATTTAGAGCCCTCACTTGGACTATGACTACCACTCATTCAATCAAGATGTTTTTCTGAGCACTTCTTGTCAATGTCGGTCTAAAAGTGCTTAGACACAAAAGGAAATTTGAGTATTTACAACTCCATGAACCCGTGATACTTGAGCTCCATTGCTTTGGGCAGTAACTCTCTCCCAACCCAGAGGTGGCAATCCACCTTTTTCTAGCACAGAACCATGACCTCAGACTTGGAGGTACTGACTCTCATTTTGACTGCTTTGCACTCGGCTGGAAATCGTCCCAGTGTGCGCTGGAGGTCATGGCATGATGAATCCAACAGAACCACATCATCTGCAAAGAGCAGAGATGCAATTCTGAGGTCTCCAAACCATCCAGAAGGCAAAGCTCTTGATATATCAATCCATCTACCTTCCAAACCTCACGTCACCATGAGCTTTGGGTAGTGACCGAAAGATTGAGACTGCGGATAAGTAGTCGGAGTAAGTTTCCTCCTTAGGGTGACTGGGCTCAGCTCTAGACATTGGGAAAAGATCCCTAGCTGCTGTTCCTTCAGGTCAAAAGGGACCGGTTGAGGTGGTTCAGGCATCTGATCAGGATGCCCGGGGGCCTCCTGGTACAGGCTTTTTAGGCACGCCCAACTGGTGGGGGACCCTGGGGTAGATCCAGAACACACTGGAGGGATTTTATATGTTATCTGGACTGGGAATGCCCCAGAGTCCCCGAGGAGGAGCTGGAAAACATTGCTGGGGAGTTGGACATCTGGAATACCTTGCCTAGCCTGCTGCCCCCCACAATCAGGCCCAGGATAAGCAAATGAAAATGGATGGATGGATGGATGGATGGATGGACAGCCAACTCCATGACACTGGGACCAACTCCATCTTCTGATAAAGATCATGTGATATGGCTGACAGGTCCAGAACAACTACCACATGGACCTCTTCCTTGTAGTGGGAGTATTTTGTTAAAAACAAGGTATTTGCTCTAATTCGTGTTCTGTCATGGGAGGTGGCATAAAAATAATGACAGGCGTGACGAGAACTTTACTGTACTTATACTAAAGTTTTACAAGTTCTACTCAGTGATGGGTTTTCCAGGTTCCAGTCTGCTAGTGACAGAGCTGCTGGTTTTATAGGTATAATGGCCCGTCTACAACAGCTTTATACACATGATACTCATTAAAGTAGAGCATCTCCTCAACTGTTAGGGAAAAATGAAGCTCGGAAAATTGGAGCAGCATACCACGCAGTCCTCCTCTTCTCTCTGACTTCTTATTTCCTGCTTTTATTCAGCACACTTGGCTTTGTTGAACTAAACACTAGAACAGGAAGAAAAGGCTCAAGGTGTTGAGATTGCGTTCTGTTTTAACCTGAGACAGGCCTTTGAAGTAAGTTTTCCATCCAGTCAGACTTACTTAAAGGTTGGATCTACTTTGCCTGCACTTTGTTGGTAGTGCAGTGTTTGAAATGTGCAGAACTGAATCTGCAAGCAGTATTCTGAATGCTAAGAATGTCTACAGACTTGATAAGGTTATCGATACAGTGCTTCCTCCTAGCGGTTTCTCTATTGAAAATCCCCAGCCGAGCCCACAGGGACATTTGTGCTTGTGTTACAGCTGCCCATGTTTACCATCCTCCACCTCAGGCTCTTTCCACTGAGAGAAAGATGCTGGCTAGGGTGCAGCTCTGCAAATCCCACCTGGATGTGGCATTTGTGACAAACAACCTAGGGGCACGGCTGCCACCCTTTCTCTTTTCACTCCCAGCGCTCCTCCTCGAGCCCCTTCAACACTGTTCATAAGCTCCCCAAACAACCTCTAATTTGTGTCTTGATTAGTGCCATATAAATTGTGGTGTGTTGTTTCCCAAGTAACTCCAACATGTGACATGGCTGTTTCACCGCATGCTCTCTTTTTCTCTCCCTCTTTCGCACACATGCACGCTCTTCATCACCGTGATAGCACATGAGGGGGAAGATATAGTTATTCAGGGAATTATCTGCCTCATTGGTGCCATATCTCATCCCATGCTTTTCTGCCAAATGGCCGTGTTTCCATGGAGCCTGCCTGTGTTTACTGTGACGTGCCATGGCAGAGCCCTTTTCTGGTACAGAGGGACTTAGCACACAGCAGTGGAGGGTATTTCAGTCCCCGTTTGGAGTTTTGGGGCTTACTTCTCCAGCTCTCCCCTCTCCTCCCACCTGCTCTCCTTGCTGTTCCTTCACTGGGTGCCTGTGTGGCTGTGTGCTGGTGCTCCTGGCCCTGTTCTTAGACAGACAAGGCTAATTGAAAGGGAAGGCTGCTCTCTGCTGATCAGCTCTGACAGCAGTGTCTTGCCAGAGGTGGGTGTGCCACCCCATGCTGAGAGTTTTCACAGCAAAATAACAGTGCTGTCGTGAAAAACACAGACCGTGCCACGATTACCCGGGCAGCTTGCCAAAGGAGCCAGATGAATTTTGCGGACAGAAGAAAGAGGGGAAACCCACTTTGTCTGCTTTACGACTTCAGGGAGGAGAGCTGTGCCAGCATTTAGTGAAAAATCTAACAGGCATTCTCCCTTCTCATTCAGGGTTAGAATGAAATAAAAAACCACATCTTTTTTTTAAAGAATGCAACAATTAATGATCTTGTTTGATCACAGATGTACAGTCTGTCATTTTGTGTTCCTTTCCAACATTACAGAATAAAAGGAATTGTTCACCGGAAATTTAATATTCAGCAGTTAACAACTCGCCCCCTTGTCATCAAAACTACACCAAAGTTAAAACAAAAAATAAACACAGGAAGTGTCATCTGAGCTTACTCCTCACTATTGAAGATACCAAAGAAATTTTCCATGGGTCAACAGTCCACTGTGTACCTTATATTTGCCTATATTTTTAGCTGCGACCAGCTGCTCTTTAGGTCGCTCTGTTGGTTGGTCGGTCCACAAAAATTTCCCCACCCTTTGGCGGCTGCAGATTTTGCCCCAGGAGGCTGAAATTTGGCATGGAGGTCAAGTGTGTGTGTGAGAGAGTGGCCTAAAACAAAAAACCGCATAACTTCCAATATGATTCATGTAACATAATAGCACTTATAGAAAGACACACACATCCTCTTTCATAACTCATGATCCGGTTGTCGTAGGGAGGCATCATTGTTTTTGTATATCACATAATAACAAGGACATGATTTTTGGGCTTTCAGGTGCGCTGTTCCTTTAAATCAGACTTTAATCCCCTCATCCAGCAGATCAGTTTCATTTGCTTCAGGTTCTTAGATAAGCAAAGCCGCTTTTAAACTTTTTGTGTTGTATCTTACCCCGCTTGCAGGGCCTTCCCACTGCCCATATCAGAGGTGCCATGATCCAGTGTGACTTGATGCACCAGGACAGGCTGGGACCCCTCAGCAGGCCCACGGTGGACAGCTGTGATTACTGCTGACAATAATTTATGGTCCCCTCTGATTGAAAACATGAGAGCTGGAGATAGAAAGGCTGGTGCGGAGTCAAGGCACCACCTTAAGATATAAAACTGAGGCCACAGCTGCTGTCAGAAGCAGAACTCCTGCCAAGCTCTGCGGGCCTTCTGCCCATCCAGACAAACACGAGCTCTCATTTTGCTCCTTTTTTTCTTCCTTTATATTTCCCCTTCTCCTTTTCTTTGCCTTGTTATAGGCCTCCTCATTGTCTCTCACATAATTTTTTATCTTGCTCATACTTTGTCCTCTCGTTTCAACTTCATGCAACATCAGTCTAAATGTCCATCATAACATGGAGGTTGTCTGCTTGTAATAATTGCCTGAAATGAAAAAGGAACAAACACTTATCCACCCAGGCTGATCAGGTGTCTCTGCAGTGAGCTTTTCCAGCCCTGAGATTACCATGCTAATCCTAACAATAGCAATGTGCGGCTGGTTTGAACAACTATCTGCACCATTGTTTATGTTGTCATCCCTGCTGGATCGCACTCATGAGGAGTAACCATTTGAGTGGATTTGCATTTACTATTTCAATGCCATATCCAGGGATGAAGATCTCTTCCTCTAAAAGGATGTGTGTTCTGGGTTTTATGTTCTATTTCTAAAAGAGGCCCTGAACTAAAGAGAAGGGGTAGCAAAGCTCTTGTGGATATGAAACAGAAATTAAACAATCCCTAGATTGAATTGAAAGAGATTTAAATGGAATCAGATGGGATGAACTCTCAAATACACTGGAGTAAAAAGATTTGCTTTTAAAACAGGCTCGCTCAAATTCTCTTCCTATAATTTGTGCATATGCTAAAAAAGAAAAAGAATATTTAATACATAGTCATATGTGTGAAATTCTGTTTATTAGAATTAAAACAACGTCATACTTGCACAATGTTTTGCACTCAGTTTGAATTATTCAGTAGTTATATAACAAGTGTCACAAGATGATTCCTCTGTAACTTCCCATGTGTTAATATATACATAACTGTGGATTTTTTTTTTTATATAAACCCTGTGTAATTGGTGCCATTTTTCTGAATTGTTTGAGTTTTACAAATGTGCTCTTGTAAAAGCTTGTCAGCTTTATTACAATGAGTCTCTAAAAGTGTGTTGGCTACCTGTAAAAATAGCACCTCAATCTAAGGACGGAATATGTTTCCTCTCAGAGCACAATGGTTTGCAACAGCCTCAGAGTTATGTCAACAAGAGAGGGAATGGAATCCCCCCAAAGTTCAAAACTCAGAAAACCCCTCTTAATTCTTATGACTACATGATTAAAAAGACAAAGGTACTGAAGGTAATGGAAAAGGTAATATAAAAGCAGCCATATCCTATCAACTGATACAACAAAGTAAGAAATAAAAAAGACAAATGAAGTACAGGAGCGCTGTGGTTGGCAATCTGTCCAGTATATACTTTCCATTTCGTTTTAATGTGCGCTGGGACAGGCTCCAACCTCCCACGACCATGAGCAGGATAAGCAGGTATAGAAAATGGACGGGTGAAGGAGAGAGACAGAGAGAGAGCATCGTAACATTATCAAATACATGCGGTGGAAAATCAACTTTGTGATATGGAAAGAATTTATGGCCTTTAACTCAGAAATCCAAAATGTTCCCTTTAAGTTATGCTTGCACAGAAACAATGCACCATAGAGCCCATGTTACACCATTAAACACATTAAAACAAAGAATAGGATAAGAGTAGAACAGACATTTAAGTGTTTGCTGTGGTCATCGGCAGAGGTGAGGACTCTAGCCACATGATTTGGACCCAAATTAGACTCTTAGAGCCACTAATTTAATAACTTTAGACTCAACTGAACGGCATCAAGAAAGACTAGCAACTCAATTTGGGCTTGAACACCAATGACTCATGTCTTTACTTGGACTTGAGCCTTTTGACTCGAAACTATTTGATATTTTGGAAAAGAAAGCTTAGACATTTTTCCAATTTGGGATGAGCTAAATGGAAGACAGGACAGAAGCATACTAAATTAGCATAACAACATTTGGCGAAGAACGCATTGTAACTTGTTTAAGACTAGAAATTCAATGTTCAGGACTTGGGACTTGAATTTTGACTTGAATTGGAACTTGCCTGTCTTGACTGTCTTGTACTTAAATTGGGACTTATGTGCAAAGACATGAGACTCACTTGTGACATGTAAAACAGTGACATGGTACCACGTGTGGTAATTGGACTAGTTCAGAAGAAAATGGCTGTTGTTTGTTGTTATGATGATAAGATTCGCTCTGGGGCCATAAAGTGCGCCATGCTAACAAGCTTTGGAACTTTTGTCTGTCTCATGTTGATGCTAATCAAGTAGCCTGAGCCTATAATCAACAGAGAGTGCACAAAAGACGCCTCTCCGAGCTTCATACGACTCCACTGCTTGTTTTGTCGTCACTGCATAATCTCACAGTGGCACAGTGGTGCAGTAGCTAGCATTGTGGCCTCACAGCAAGACGGTTCCTGTTCAAACCTCAGATGGGGGGGATGGAAACCCCAGGGTGGGGGAGCCCTTCATTGCAGAATTTGCATCTGGGTTTTCTCTGGCTTCCTCCTACAGTTCAAAGGCTTGCAGGTTAATTGGTGACTCAAAATTTCGCTGTGTGTGTCTGTCTCTATGTGTCAGCCATGTGATAGTCTGGCAACCTGTCCAGTATGTACCCCGCCTCTCTCCCAGTGTTAGCTGGGATAGGCTCCAGCCCCCCCGCAATTTCTAACAGGATAAGCAGTTAAGGAAAATGAATGAATGAATGCATGATCTCACCTCAGTGAGTTCGCAGCTTGCTACAAGTTGGTTTATATTAGTCACCATTCTGACCTTCCAGTTCTAGTCTCTTTCTATTTTCTATGCATTCAACTTCAGATTTTGATGTGAGAACCACAGGGGCATAGATCTGCATCAGCTGTGCCAGTACCTTATAACCAAGTGATCGAAACACTACTATTTGCTACTCTAAACAAAGTCTTGCTATGATTTTGCAACACTGAATGTGACCTGGACTGATCTCTGGAGAGTGGGAGGAAACCATATTAACCCAGTTGAACACAGCAGCTCTGGGGATTTGCAATATCAATGTAATGACCTTGTTGGTAGAAAAAATCATTGGAGCTCAAACTTAATAATGTAGTATATTTTGCACTGGCTGATGTTTTTGGCTCATTGACAGTAGCATAGAAAACTTTAGAGAGTTCTGATTAAGTGAGTATTGGCAGTCTGTCACTGTGAAAGACACACTGAAGTTTAATGCAGTTTGTCAAAGTATTCCTTATACTGGAAGATACAGCATACAAAAGCATAAAATACTGATTATTAATGTAAATGTGATACGTATGTGAATATTAATATAGTGTATATTATAATCCATGTGAATATTTTTCTACCAAGGTTAACAGACATAATGAAAAAAGAATATTAACCATTAGAAAATTAACTCAGACCTGAATTTGGTGTCATTTTAAGGGCTGTTTACACAATCTTTGCTAAATTAATATGCAGTGTTATGAAACTCTACATTTTCTCAGCGTTTTATTGAGACATAATCCCCACCAGAATGGCTGCTGATGTGTAAATTTTATCCTCATGCACCTGATTACAGGATCAAATGTTGCACCTTCTATGCCTGAAGATATCTTTTTTTTCCTTAATCTCATATGATTACCCTTTGCCACTGGGTAGTGGTCATTAATTCCTCCTCCTATAGTGACTGACAATAATTCCTGCACTTTGTCCCAGAGGCAGCATAATAATTCATCACTATGTCACCTCTCGCAAGGGACTGGGAAAAAAAAATCTGACTATACTGTATGTTCATTCTAGCATCCATGACCATGTATGATAAACTAAGGGGACAAAGCAGCAAGTAAAGCCTCAACAGAGAGAGTAATGTGTTAATTGTGACCTGTTAAAATGGTACAAGATAACTCATTAATGTATTTTTAAAATATCTATTATGCTATTAGAGAAGAAATGAAGATGCAGAGAGTGAAGCCAACATTACGACAGGGTTTGCAGCTTTTTTCATGGTGGTTGTTACCGGTTGCTTGATGTTTTTTAGCTCACAGAGGGCTGATACGATCAGACTTGCTATCTCTTTTTCTCTCTCATCTCCCCCCCTCTCCGCCTTTCTCGCTCACATTCACTCTCTGCCACCTGCACACACTCACATACGCACACATCGATGACATAAAAAGACTGCTTTCTGATGAATAAATTTGTATATTTTAGAACCTATCCCTGTTTCAGCAAGTATTCTCCAGAGGCCCTGCCTTCTCCTCTCCTGAGTTCCCCTGCAACCCAGTGGAGTCATTAGTCTGCTTGCTGTGTTGAACTCTTTAATCATCTGTGTGTTACATAAAAAGAGGACTATTCCTCAGTGACACACAACGGCATGCTCAGCTTGGTTGGGGCTTGCTTTGATGTGTATAGGCTGTTGTGTTGTGTCTGCACTATAGGCTTCTTCAGGCTCAGTTTTTCCATTTCTCTGTGGAGGTGAGATAAGATGTCAGTCTTCCTCTTGTTGCAGTACAGATGTGACTGTGAGTGTATAGTTTGCTACTAAACGGGAGCATTGGGCCTTTGTAGACTTACATCCTACCTACTACGGTGTGGTCCCACATTTGTTCCTCTGCCTATATGGTGCATAGATCATGTTATTTTCTCCTGAGTGATAGCGATGGTTCTGATTTCTAAAAACCCCTGATTATAATTCACACATTTACAACACTTTGTCTACATTTTGCTTTTGTTAAGTTATAACCACAAATGTTTTACAATTCTTTGTATGTGTAAATTCCATTAAAACTTAATGTACACACACACACACACACACACACATACACAGCCGCATGCACATATACATTCTGCATCAGTGCTCCACAGGGACGGAGGCAGGCGCCTGCTGCCATGGTATCAGGTTGCAGGTCTGTCAGACACAATGGTGAGGAGTTGCCCCGCGGCTCGGCCTGAGAGGGCAGAACAATGGAGCCGCAGTGCAGACGGAGCAGCAGAGGGCACGACGAGCCGATCTGTCAGCCTGGCAGAGCTGCATAGGCTACTCTGGCCCCAGACCCTCTCCTCGCACATACAATGGAGAGTGGGAGGTCAAGAGCATGAGGAAATGGAGGGGAATTCCCAGCATGCTATAATAAAATGGAGTCCTCTATTTTGGTGACTGAAAGGAATAGGACACAGGCTAGGCTACACCCAGAATACATCATAACTTTCAACGATTACAGTGAAGTCATTTCAGCGGGTCAGCGTGCAGCTGGAGATAATCAATTCACGGGTCAGCGGTTCACTCTCTTGGACCACTGCTCATTACTTTTGCATAAAAGTAAATGGCTTGTCTGTCTGGCAGCTGAAGTTGTACCATTAGACCATAACCATGCTCTCTTCATGGTGATCAGAACTTGTTACCGTAAAATATGGCTATAAATGACATTTTTAAAAGGGAAAAAATGTTTTCAATACAAGTCACTTTTTGAATTTTATTGGAATAATATGAAGGATTTAGTGGTGCACATCTAAATAGGCAGTTCAATCTGTTGAAAAATAAAATTGAATCACATCAAGCCATGACATCCAATAAAGCTGAGTGTGTCTGATCTCCTACACCAGCTACGGGAAGAAGCATATCACTTTAGACCAATACTGCTATGAGTTTAAACAGCACAGCCGTAATATCTCCATTCTCGCCTTTTATCTATCGAGCACATGTACACTGCCCCAATCTGTTTAGGGGGACGAGGCGTTTAGACGGGGCTGTGCGCAAACCGAGGTCCTGAAGACTGCTGCCCTCAGAGTGGTGACTAAGGGGGGCTAGTGAAAGCCAGATTTTGTTAAAGCTCTTAATAAGGCACAGTGTGATATATAAGCCCGCAGGCGGCAAAGCTCTGTGTGCAAACACTTCAACAACTCGTGTGATAGGGCAATCTGTGTATGGAACAGCGGATGGCCTAACAACTCTGTTATTTCACACACGACCCTATTTGGCCTCTCTGATATCCTTAATTTGGTAGCTGAATTTGATATAGTGCCGCAAATATTTGCTTAGGCACACATAAACTCTGTTTGCCTGGTATGTTACGATAAACAAACCGCAATGGTGTACTGAATGTAATAAATGTTAAACAGTGCATGCAATTATATACTTCACATATCTGGCCCTGCACACTGAAAGCACGCTTTGTGGATCTGGGCTCTATTTTGACAGATCGTTATTCCCCTTCCTGACCACCTAGGGTTACATTCAGAAATGAACTGTTTATGAGATGCCTAGGGTAGATGGCAAATTTTAGCCCATATTTCAGTCTGAGGAATATATAGATTTAGATGTGAAAATTTCACAGTTTCATGGAGCAGAGGATACATTAAAATGCACAGAGAAAACAGGTACAGGTTTCATGCTGATCTTAGACACTTAAGATTAGAGGATGTATGTAACTGGAAGGTTGATATTTAATGCTTTGCTGCGCTTTCTGCTTTGCTTTTTCTCTGATTTTTTTTGAGCCACAAACTCAGGAATGGACTCCCCCTGTCCTTTGTGCCTGAACTTTTAGTGCTCTTTCTCTGCCCTCACAATTACTCTACACCATACCATGTTATCTCTCCTTTGTGTATTGACTTTTTTTCACCCCTCTGGTCTCATAAAACCTATTTTCTTTCTGCCACAGCATTGCTAATTATTCCTATTATGTCCATGAAAACAAGGGAGGTTTGTGTGTTAGACAAGGGCTGCTGTAAGACATCAAACTGTGAGTATAATAGAGAGTGTGCAGGTATAACTTAAATCTCACTCACAACTAACACACATCCAGTTGTTGTTTGTTTGGAAGGGCTGCACTTTCTCATTGTTCCCATGGAGGTTGAGGCAAATATCGCACGTTCCTTTGGCCTGAGGGATGAGCCAAATGTATGCAGTGTGATCTGATGACAATGCTTTTTTTCTTGATGTTCAAGAATCACCTAATCACCCTCAAATAAGATCTCTAATTTTATACCACTGCTGTGATTAATTACCTCAAACTCCAGCTCCGAATGGAAGGAGTGAGTGTGTTAGATCGGTAGAAAGTGGGGCATCAGCGGTCGGCCGTATTTGGATTATAAGTCAACATGCTTTTAGCTGTGCTGCTTGCTGAATCAGCTGTTTCTTCGTAAGGATAGTGAATGATCTTAATCCTGTATATCCAGGTAACCTTCTCTGAAGGAGGAAGAGTACAAGAATAGTGCAGATATAGTAGTCAGGCAATGTCTAGACAAAGACCACAGCATATTAACGCAACTCGTATGTGAGTTCAGATTTCTTTTGGTTTTATGGCTTTTAATGGTAAACATGCTGGCATGTAACAGCAGCCTTACTGTAAAGAGGGAAATGAGTAAAAGGTCCTGTTTTAGTGTTGCAACTTTATATCTTACTCTGTGGAAATACATATATACCCTGTAGTTTCAGAAAGGCAACAGCAGTTCCTCTTACTTCTTGATAGTTGTTCTGAAGTAAGCTTTTCTCAGGATGGTGACAGCTTGCAGCACTGGTGTGAGAGGAGGAGAAGACAAAGCACTCTGTACTCCGAGGCTGTGCGTGATTAATGACAGAGGTGTGTGTTGCAGTGGGCACCCTCGGAGCAGCTACAGATCAGTCTTCCTGTAAGACAAATCTGACACTCACCAACCCACCGCCCCACCTGCTACCCCCTCACCACCATCAAACCCTCAGCTCCTCACAGCCAAGTGCACCCAGCACGACATCGCACTCATAAATCATCCCAAACAAAGCATGTTTAATCTGTGACGCGCAGGCCTGACACGCAAATTTATTACCTGTTGTAGGAAAAACTGCATGTGCCCCACTGAGTCAAGCCTCTATTTACCTTTGAGAAACCAGTAAAATACTGGAAAGACAAAGTCTGCAACAAAGAAAGCTGATGATGGCAGTGTCTTTCAGGCTGAATTCGGGAGACAAAGCCTCGCTTTACTCAACCATCCCGCTGCCTTTTCATGGCGGATGACATGCTTGCACGACTTTCTCGACTGCACTTGCCAAAAAGATTTAGGGATTTTTCTCAAGCACATTTGTAAAACATGAATACCAAATTATCTCTTGTGGATTAGAGTTGGATAGCTGCTCTATGCGCTGGTGTGAGTCATAATGCTTAGTGAGAAATGGGCACCTACTACCTACAATTGTGTGATAGGGTAGGTTTTTAGAAATCAACCGTGCAGTAATAGAGCATTGTGAGGGAATATGCATGTAATATTGTGCTTGTCTTCAAAGGCAGCGGCGTAGAAGCAATTCAGAAAACACGAAAGCAAAAACAAAAGTTGGGATAAAGAAAATGTTGTAATATGTGTTTCGACCTACTGCACACTATACTACAGGCGTCATCAATATGCCACCTATCAGTTAAAACAGTCTAATGTATAACAAAAAAAAAACCAGCATTTGGAGCGGAGAGTAGTGTGTGTTCTCTAAATCCTGCCCTACAGGTAAACAGTGACAGTACATTCAGATATCTTTAGCTTTTTTGCTATACAGCCTGACAAACTGAATTACAGTAGCATTAGCTTGATGTGGAATCGTAGCTAAAATGCCAAGAAGAACTGGCTGAGAGGCAGAAATTATAAAGTGGTCTCTCCCACACATTCCCTTTGGCAGTCTCCCTTGATCCTGCTCGTCCTTAACATGTCTTTACACTGTAAATGGTGGGAATGAGAAGTGATGGCACCTGCTGACTGGCTTTGGCGATGTCAGAAACTCACACGTACACACAGACATGCAACAAGGTTTTTGCTTATGATGCAATCATCAAGTCAGAAAATCTGTGAAATTCGCCAACAGTGAAACGCTTAAGTACAAAATGATCGTTATGCCTCACAGAACATCAAAGTTGGATCTCCTAAAAGCCAGAGAAGGCATCATGAATGTTGTTTTTCCAATACATGTAACCACAGACATTTACAGATGGCTCTTACTTTAAAACAATTAATGAAATAGAGAAAGTGACTTGCTCCATTTAGTTTACAAAACTGCATGTTTGCAAGTATGAACACTGCTAATATCTCCCAGCAACTTATGACATTGTGAATTATTTGAGTCATTTCAGGTGATTAATTAAATAATAGTTGAAATTAGGGACAAAATGAATAATGGTAAGAGCAGTTTCATTCCTGACCTTGTTCAATTTTTAATGAGCTCAGTACGACGGAGACTACATTTTATAAATGGAGCTATAGGCTCATGTGAATATTGGAGATAATTAAAGAGCTTGTGTTATTATCTGGATCTCTGTACATCTGCAGGAAAAAGAAGGGGGGTGGGGGCATCAAGCAAACTACTCCACCTTGCAGTTGATAAGCATTCAGCGGTGTGATAAACAGAGAAGAATACTTTAAGAAACCCAAGAGACTGGTAATCTCAAGAGAGATCATCAGCTCATCATAAGGACCTTTGTGTGCCGTCGTTCTCCGCCTCAGGAAGAGCACAGACGCTCCACAAAACCTACTGCAGAGTGTCAGAGTTGTACAGAAGTGAGATATAAACAAGATGAAAAACATCACACAACGCTTGAGAAGTCGTGCCTATCATTAAACCTGTATAACAAATACACTGAAGCTGCATTGTCTTGATTCGCAAAAGAATCTTTGACTGCAGTTTGACCACAAAAACCCAACTGGACACTTCTCTACTGACCCACATTCACTGGAGATCTCATTGCTTTGGTTATCTGCTCCACTTTCCTCAGCTAACTGATATCATGAGGGTTTTCATTTCAAGTGTCATTCCCTCACATTAACAGTTGTGTGCTATTCTATGCTATTTGGAGCCGGCAGGCCTTGGTTACTTTTAATTACAGTGGGTAATGAGAGAAGCGATCCAAACTGTGAGACATGGAGTATTTTTAGATCTTGATCTTGATTATCTAACACATCGCTGCGGTCTCCTCAGATGCGACTTTGTTGGAAGAGTTTTGTGCCATCGATATGATTAAAATCACAGTGGATGGAGAGTTTTAGCACTTTGAAACCATCAATTAAATAATTCAACACATTTTTAAGCACTTTACAATAACCCCTCTAGATTTTAATACTTTTGTACTTATAACTTAATTCATTTTAACAACTAATTGCAGTTTTGTTCAATAAACACAACTAGTGGTTATGTAAGGAACTCTCACTGCAGAGTATGTCATGGGTAACTTTATATTGCAGAGTTGTTATCTCAAAAGTCACTGAAACCGCAGTCTGGCATTTGTCGGCGGTGTTTGTCCCATGACTGAATGTGTAGTGTGCAGCGAGTGGAGGGCCATGGATTGGTGAGGGGTGTTGAGGGCTTTTCAGAAAGGCTGTTTTAATGAGCCTCGGATAATTAAATGTTATTTCAGAGCTCGGTGGTCAGATTGCTGTCTCAGAAAACTGTGTGAGTCAGTGATCTGTTTGTGCTTTTCTCATTTACAAAATAAACATCTATTTCTTTCCTCGCTATCGTATTGTAGATCAGACTTGACTTATATAGCCTAATAAAGCTCACTGCATGAGACGCGTGTTTTAGTCCCCTTTTTTAATTGGAGAGAGAGAGTGTCTGGGTCTATTTGTGGTCTGGTGCAATGTTGGAAATGCCAGCTGTCGCGCATCAAAGCCCTGCTGGAACAAACCGTTATTTGGCATGTCCCTGCAACTTGTTGAAATGCATCACTTACAAAATACGCTTCCTACATGTAATTAAAAAAGGAAAATTACCTCACATGGACGTTTGATAAAGTGTAAAACATGTGTTTTTAATTTTCATGAAAAAATGTTACACTATGAGGACTTTCTTTACAATAAACCAAGAAGAATCACACATAAAAAAAACATTTTCTCTCCAAAATGTTGCACTATGTTGTAGAAAATTACATTTTTGCATTCCTCCCAGCCTTCTGTGGGAGGAAGGAAAAATCTTCAACACCTTCTGGAGTTATGACTGACAGCTGTGGCTGGCCCAGAGAGCCCTGAGCCAAGCCCCGTCACATAACACGTGCCCGACATGTCTATGTCCATCTGGGGTCCTACCTTTCAAACCACTGCCCCCCTTGCTCTCTGCCGGCAGAGAGACCAAGGGACACGAGGAGGAACAGCGCGTGAAGACGGGCCTCTTAGGGCTCTGAGGGAAGCATCCAAAGCCAGCTGGTCTGGCTTTGAGGTAAATCAATGGGCAGAGTGAAACAAAGGCAGCAGAAAGAAGAGGAAGTGTTGTAGACAGAAAGAAAGGAAGAGATAAAGAAAACTTGTAGGGGGGAAAAGTGGAGAGATTGGAACAGCAGGTTCTGTGAAGGCGTTTGTGCAACAACGACAAACAGGTGAGACACAGGTGTCAGGAAAGGTCTTGACTCCTTGCACATGATGGAAATGTGATGCCAATTAACACTTGCGTCATTACAAGATTGATTCAGTTTGCCTGTCTATTACAAGTTTGTGTGGATTTGAGAAACTATCTTACCACCTGTATTGTTGTGGCATCATGTTGAGGTGGAACTTAATGAGCTGATGTAAATTACCTTGGTGTTGATTGTATTTTTTTGCAAGCATCACTGTTTTTTTGTTGCTGGCATCACTTTGGGAAGATGGGAGGGGTGTATGTCGACACAAAAGTGCTGCTAAAGGAGATGCTGAGAGCAATTTGGATCCACACTGTTGTCAGTTGGCATCAGCCTGAACTCACTAAGAACCACTGCACAGCAGAAACTTTACTGATTGAAAGCACTCCAAGAAAACAGCTGGGGATGGCTTCTGTCTAATTCTTTTTCGTCGTGACTATCGTTACTGACAATGCAGAGGAAAGAACAGAATTACATGCATATGTATGACGATAAAAGGAGTGAACAACTGCAGTCAGTTGTTTGTTTCATTTGTTGTTTTTTTTATTTGTTATTTTATGCAATTCTGCAATTTTGACCAAGTACTACCAAGTACACACTTTGCTTCATTATTAGAATACTACATTCACACGAAGTTGCAGCAGTATCAGTGACAGCGTAAGTCTTAATCTGGAGATAACAAGAAAAGGTGAATGAGTTTTTATTCTAACCAATTTCACAGAGAGCAGATTAATTCATGTGTGGTGCATTTAATGGTAGTTCATTTTATATGCACTTCTGGGTGTTGTATATTTTATGATTGCCATAGAATGCAATCTGAGCCATCCATATAATAAAGGAAATTAATTTGGCATAATTGCATTGCAGGAAAATTACAATACGGAGTAACGACATATGATTAAAGAGTGTGCCTGTATATTCTCAATGAAAACGTGCTAAAACAGTCATTTAGATCTGATGAATGACCATAAAGGATTTTACAGTAAAATAGGGCAACAAATATCATTCAAAAGCCACCCAACAAACAAATAGAAAGTAGTGCATTGCCACACAATATAACCACAATCTTATGCCACAGTATAAAAGACTGGTGTGGGTGTGAGAAGCATTAATGTGGCCACCTTTAAGAACAATAACAGTCCCTTCCTGGTTGAGTATTTAGTCTTCAGGGTTTTTTTTTCCCACTTTGAATGGACACGCACGTGTGATGCACACATTAATTTACATGTAATGTGCAGTCATCCTCAACTGGCAGAGATCATGATGGACGGAGTCACTCTTGAAACTCTACTGGCCTGATAAAACTGGCAGGAGGTGGTTTCTTTTCTTGAGCCTTAGTTTGCACAGCAAAGGGACAAAGTGGACCAAGGCTCAAGCAAACTGCAGGAACAGCCAGCTCACATCGCCTCATGCGGCCATAAAGCACGCCCTCATTTAACCTGAACCTGTGCGTGGCCAAGAGCCAAGAGCCAAGAGCAGGGTTGTGCAGACTAAATTTAATGAACTTCAAGCAATCGATTTCTAAACTGCAGTTTGTTTTGGATTTAACATTTATATTGAGGTGTGGTTGGTAATGCAACTGAACTGTGCTGTACAGGCATTAAGGACAGTTGTGACTCCTTGGCCTAGAGCCCCGAGGAAACAGGAGGGATGAGGAAGACTAGACACAGCCTTTTCCTTTGAGACTGGGACTAACTGGTGAAAAAGGTAGCACAATACACCAGGGGCCAGGCTATACTAGACTAATACAAATGAGCCACATACAGCAGGAGCCGTGCTTTGCGAAAACCCCTTCCCTTCATTAGTGAGCGCGCAGTGTAATAAAACAGGATGTCATTAGAGGAGGATGTCAAAATAATCATGCATTGTTTTATTCAGCCAGGCCAATGGTGCCATCAAATCACTGATTCTGCTTGCAGAGACAGCAGATTGCTTTGACTGCTATTTCTAAAACAAAGAAAGACATGTGAGTACATAGTTTGCCCGGTGACTCGTTGTTGTTTAAAATTTCAAATGACACTTGAAGTAATCAGTTAAGTTTTTATGAGGTCCTGTGACTAAAACGATGAAATCATATGATGTAGAAGCAGTGATTCAAAAGCAACACAACATGCCTTTACTATGAGATAATGAGTAGCCTAATTTGTTAACCTTTCGTGCAACTTGTAACTCCTTTGAGTCCCATGTGATATAATTGATGCAAGGCGTGGTGGAGGCAGAGGATTTGGATAATTTACTTAAGATATTTTTAATTAGTACATGTCCTTCATTTGGAATTTTACTGGAGTAAACATAAGAAGTATCTGCAAAATATACTTAAACTGTCAAAAAAAAAGTCATTATGTAGGCAAAATGCCCTGTCAGTGACATTTTATGTTATATTATCAGATCATATTGTAGATTTGTGCAACATGAATAAAATCTAAGAACAATACTTAAGTATTAAGTATAGAGTAGCAGAAAATGGAAAACAGGCTACTTGAGTAAACTATGTGTAACTAGTGGACTCTAGTGTTGTCTGCTTTGTGTTGATATGAAGAGGCCCAGACCATGGATATCTTTGGAGGTGATCTCTGTTCATCCCTTACAACTCTGACAGCAAGAGGTGAAAACAAAATCCTCCATAATTACAACCACATTAACTTAAGCCGCTACACAAATTAAGCAACACAGGATTATGTTAGCATAAAATGAACATATAAACGTAGCTTAACAGAGCTAAAACATGGATATTACGCCTGAGAGCAATGCAGCTTACCTCTCCCATCCAGTAGGTGGGAGACAACACTTAAAAGGCAGCACATTCTCACTCCGACCTCGTCACATATTGATGTTAGGTCATAGACTCTCCATGTCCACATATGACGTGCAAGGTACCCTGGCTGTGTAGGTTGTGGGACACTGTGTCAAGTTCTGCCTGTTACATGCATTGTCTTCTTTCAAAATACACTTCCCTTTTAACAGGAAATTTAATGTTCACGTACAGTCTATTTCAGAATAAACACACTATGTCGGTACAACACCGTGAATTGACCTTTTTTCCTTCAACAACAAACACACATGGTCGGGTTTAGGCAACAAAAGCACGTGGTTAAGTTTAGGGGAAACAAAAACAAGGTATGGCTTTAGAATCTTACAGGACACAAACACCACTTTTTCGGGTGAAAGTCTGTTTGTTGGACCCATCCATCACCTCTCCCACCTACCCCAGATGGACTTTCGCCGAGTTAACTTTCGTCCTTGTCCCGCTGCGTTTCTCTCCAATGCTGCCAGGGGCCGTTAAACTATAACGGAAACCAACTGCGTTTCATGCCAACGTTAAAGGACGGCTTTTTTTGTTAGTTTCTGATGCTGCAAGTCACAGCTCAAGCGCCAGATTTTGACGACTTCGGAGTGACACCGGGCTCTTATAGGTGGGGTTCCATAGGTGAACATAAGGGTACAGAAACTAAATATCAAACGCTCCAAATGAGGCCTAAGCATACCGGGTAATAACAAATGAAACAAATTTTGTGTAATTATAATGGTTAATATTACAAATGTACTTTGTTACACATATTACTGCTGTATAATTGACCCTGTTACATAAACATATAACTGTTAGATAAAAGTACAATATTTCCCCATAAAATGAAGCAAAGTTGAAGTCAAGTTAACTATGTACTTGAGTAAAACTTAATTTCCTTTCGCTGTATTCAAGCCCTGGTTGTGTTTTACCCAGGGCTTGAATACAGTGAAAGGATATTAACCTTTACTCAAGTACATACTGGCCCTGTTAACTTGACATAACTCTAAACTGCTACATATCTTCATAATAGGTGCCCATGTGCATGTAGTTACTCCCCCTAAACTTTGCCACACGTTCATCCTCTTCATATTAAACACATAATTAAAACAGCAGATGACAATTGTGCTCAATTTCTGTCGCACCTGCTCCCAAACGTCAGTAAACGCAGCCCAGTGGGCCCAGGCACCACACCTCCTGTGATCCTGCACGTACACGTGACATGCTGATATGCGAGCCAAGCAGGTCCCGCCTCCCTGCTCTAATTGGCTGCTCAACAGACGCTGCGGATTGCCATTGGCTGCGGGAAGCGCCCTTTAAACCGAATTCCATTGCTGTTGTCTTAGAGATATGACGTCAAATGTATCTAATGTGATGAGGCCGAGCCGAGTAATTTGGGAAAGTAGTTGTCCAATTGTGAAGTCAGTCTTGAAGGAAACAGATTGTACAGTCATTATGATGTCTGATTCAGATACTTGTACTTTTGTTTTTGTTGTTTGGTATTTTTCCTGTCAGTTCTGCCAAAGTTTCTCTAAGTTTAGTGTGTTTTTACACTGTAACTGAGTCATACTCAGGACTGTTTGGGACAGAGTGTTAATAATGGTTGTGACACGAGTCAAACAAAGGTAATGCATTAAAAAAACAATGTATGCGTAACAGTAATAATGTGTACACATGTGGCTCAGATTCATTTCCACAGAGACTTTTACTACTTATTCTAATGTTTTGACGGCGGTTTGTGTGTGTGTGTGTGTGTGTGTGTGTGTGTAAGAGAGAGAGAGGGAGAGAGCTACAGAGAGGCAGTTCGTCAGATAAGGGGAGGAGTCTCTCGCTGACAAGAGGGAGCCTTGCTTTTTCTGAGTTTGTCAGCTCCCCCTAAAATAGCAGTCAGCGTGTAAATGTGAACTGAAATTACGCTTATCCACTGGAGCCACCGATATAGAGTGTCTATACACGGCAACTGACTTGGGAGTAAAGGTGAGTAACGGAAATAGAAACAATGTTGCGGAGTGTGGCAGCGGTACTGTAGCTACAGAGAGTGAGAGTAGAAAAGCGCAAGAGGGAGACGTAGAGAGGATTTGGGAGACGGAGACGTTAACTGCGGGCTCTATCTATCTGTTATCAATTTGTCTCACCCCTGGGTGTGCGCTGAATATGAGATACATAACGTTAAAACCGTGTCATCAGTCATGTTGAATTATCAGGGAGGTTTTTGACGCCGTGAAACGTCCAAGTGTGTGTTTAAAGGGTGCAGTCAGACGCGCGCGCGCTGTTGATATCATTCAATTGCGAGAAACTTTTACAGGATCCATCGTCAACAGTGATAAGCCTCACTGTAGGTCCGCACAGATGCTTCATGTGTGAATTATGAGTGTTTAAACTCCCGTACACTTAATCCTGGGGTTGAAAGTGTGAAATGTCAACTGTACTTTGTACAACAGGAGCACCGTTTGGGCAAAATAGTAATCAATGTGTGTATAATAACACCGTTGAGCCATCACAACAGCAGCAGGCTACAGTTCACACAGTGACACACAAGTCTGATACTGACTTGACAGCAGATTGTATGTTTGCATATTATAACAACTTCTAATAACATGTAAACAATGTTAACCTACTTTTATTTTAAATATACTGATTTTTTTTTTTTTTTTTACATAATTCGACTTTTTGCATTTTGGCGCTAAAGCCTGCCAGTCTTGATAACCGCTTGACGTAAGTGGTATTGAAATCTAGATGGTGCTGGTCAGCCCGTGCACGGTGACATCACTACACTTGCTTGTTTCCATGCATGTTGTTACTAGTGTATCTGAAACATACTCAGTTTCACAAGAGAAGACTAGTTGACAAGCACAAGCAGTTGCATGACAGCAAGCCCACGCTTTTATTTTGGCACTTTAACATGATATACAGTGAATCAGGTCTTTATATCTGACAGTATTTGTCTTAATTATAAAGTAAACCACTCAGTCATTACTGGATTTAAGAGATGATAGGGGTTAATGACTTGTTAAAGTTGAAATATATCCAATTAGGTGACTTAATGTTACATGTTGTAGAGGTAGCATGACATCGAGCCTACGCTTCTTCTTTGGCACTTTAACATGATATACAGTGAATCAGGTCCTTATATCTGATATTATATTTCCTAATTATAAAGTAAACTACTCAGCCATTACTGGATTTAAGAGTTGATAGGGGTTAATGACTTGTTAAGGCTGACATTTAGAGGTAGTTGCTCTCTTGGTAGACTTCTTACAGGCTTTGGGACGGTGCACCGATCATTTCTGATAAGCTGTATGGTCAGTTTGGTCGCTGAGCTTGAGAGAGAGGATCTTTGCTGCCTGGCGGTTCTTTGAATCTGTGGGACTCTTGTGACCTTAACCCCTCGCCAGAGTGGCCAATGGCCAACAGTAACCTGACCTTCTCAAATGTTTTCTTGTGTATGCCTTCACCATGCACGTCTCATTAATATTGTACAGAAGGAGTAGATTTTATTCAGTCGTAGCAGAAAATATCACCTGAAACTGTGCTCTGTTCACTTCTATTTTCACAAGTTAATATTGGTTTGAATTCAGTCTTTGGTTGTCTGACATGTTGCAACTTGTTAAGTGTTTTTCTTGTGTCATTGCGTGGATAAAATCCTGGACATTTTGTGGATCGGCACATTTAAGTTATCGGCATCCGCACAAGCGAGGTATTTGGTGTATTGTTTTCTTACATATATTTTTAAAAAATATTACAGCACCTTAACCCCAGTGGTAAATATTTTACTACTTAACCTTTAGTTACCAGGACGAACCAATGATGAAATTTATTGTTAAAGTAACTCTATAGGGACAGGAGTTGTTGTCACAGTGGTATTAAAGCATACTTGTATTTTTCACTGTCCGTTTAATGTTACCGCTGTTCTGGCGGCCTGTACATTACCATACCAGCTGGTTGCCAGTGATTTCTAAAGCAAAGCAGTAAAGCACCCTTCAATCTGCAGTCATTAGCTTCTGTGCTGCCCCAGGCCTCACCAGTAATGGGCCTTGTTGCTCATGATCCACATCACGTGAGCTCTTGTGTCTAATGTGTGGATGAGGGATTCTTTCAACGCTGCTGAAATGAATATCATTTTAACAATTTATGTTGCGTATTAGTCAAAGGAATGAATATGATGTCTGTGAAGGCACAGATAGAGCCATCACAAATGTCTCTCTCTTGCACGCGGTGAGCTGTTGCTCTAACCTCGGAGACCTCGAATGTTCTCCCTTTGCCAAACACACACACTGAGGTTTGATAATATATCTATTAGATTCTACCCTGTATCATTTAATCAACGATATGGTGATGAAGTAAGATAGATGGATGATATTCCACGATGACTACCACTGTTTATTAAATGTTTTAGCCTTGTTACATGTTATGTTTGTGTGCCCCTGCATGTCTCTGTAAATGTGAGTAAGTGCGTGTGAGCGTCTTAGCACAAGTTCTCAGTGGAAAGGGAGAAATGAGAGGTGGTGACGGTGTGAGGAACGGGCAGCTGCAGCATCTTTTACTGCACTCCTCATCCCACTTCAATCTCAGTGTCTCAGCTTCTCCTTCCAGGAGAAATGTGGAGTGTGTGGGCGAGTCGGATCTGCAATTAACGCCGGTTGTCAGAAAGAGAATGCTGGCGTTTACACGATGCCTCTGAATCACTGAGTGAAAGTCTTTCTCCTCCACTCTCCTCCTCCCAGGACATTTTTCCAAGGAGGACAAAACACCAGAAAGCTGAAAGCCAAGGATGTATTGAGTGAAAAATAAGAGATAGAAGCTGAGCATTCGTGGTCCAATAAAGAGGATAGTGTTTCTTTGAATGTTTGGTGAGCCAAGATGTTTTTTTATACTGCAAATTTAGCTATAACATTAGAGCGATTATAGATATTGTGTTGTTTTATAATTGTTTTCTATATTTTTTAAATTTTTGACATGATTGTAGAGCTATCAGTCTTTTGGCTTTATAATATTTTTTGCAGCATTAATGTGGCATCTATACAGGCCTGATTGTAATCTTAAAGTGAGCTTTAAGTACTGCTGAGATTTCTGGTAAAGATTGTGAAGATTAAATACAGTTTCTTTGTTGATGAAACTGGTTAAAATAAGGTACTGAAACATCCGAAAGTTCACTTAAGTTCACAGACAGATTTACTGAGTTGCCTTGGAGACACTTTTTTTTCTCCTAAATTGATAATTATCTTGTTTTCTTTGTGCTGTTAATTTAAAAACTGTTGTTTTTTAGGATTCTTTTAAAAGATCACTCAAAAAACAACGACACGATAATAGCCACATTGTAAACTATTCAGCGCTCTCTTCAACAAAAGCGTCTTAGTAACATGATTCATTGTTTATTGGAGCTCTATCATCAATATGGAGATTCCAGCGTTTTCCTGTGAGACCTGGAGGTTGGATGCAGAATCTTGAGCCTGGCAGATAATGTTTTAGACTGCAGTTAACTGTAGACCGTCCCCTGTAGACTAAAGAGAAAAGACTTGTGCTGCTTTTTCTATAAACAAATAGCTGACCACTGGTGTACAGAAAACCAATAATCAGACCTAAACTGTAAACAATTTGATTTTAAGTCAAGGGTAGAGTTTTTTAATTAGTTTTTTTCCCTGTCTGAGTTTGGTTATTGCTATATAGGTTACTCTGGGCCTTTGGTTAGCACTGATACCTCACTGAAAGGAGGTCCTGAGTTCAGTTCCCGGCCCTGTCTCTGTACATGGCCTTTGCATGTGCTGTTATGTTCATGTGGTGTGATCACAAGCCATTGGTTTGCGTGTGAACCAGCACTGGTGTTAGACCACATCAAGTTGGCAAATACCACTTACCATTTTACATGGGGTGGTTGATTCAAAGTTAAAGGTCCAGTGTGTAGGATTTAGTGGCATCTAGCGTGAGGTTGCAGAACTAAAATTTCTCCCATGTGCTAAAGGTGTAGGAGAACTACGGTGTCTGAGGCCAAAACGTGAATGGCACTATCTAGAGCCAGTGTCTGATTTGTCCATTGAAAACAACATGACGGACTTATTCTAAGGTAATGAAAACATAGTGATTCTTATTTTCAGGTGATTCTAAGCTAATGAAAACATCATATGAATATTACATACAATTTTATTCCAGTAGATGCCCCTGGATTCTTCACACTGGACCTTTAAAGGGTCTTTCATTTCAACATTAAAAATACAAACAACTTCTATCCAGTTTTAAAATATCGTTGACTCAACTGATAGAACTCATACTAAGGTTGTTATTTATTCCCATAATTTATTTTAACTTTCCAAATATCTGTTATCAATAAATGCCATAGCTACTGCAATAAAAACGTATAGCTCTCATATTAAATAACTAAATATCACTGGCTGTCAGAACCTCTGTTGATAATCTCCAGTAATGTTTAGGCCCTCTAATAGCCTGAGGTAAGCTCAGAGGGTGAATGTATTACTCGCTGAGGCACTGTTTGTATAGCAAGACAGCTAGCAGTGACCTTTCAACTGTCCTGCCCTTGACTGAGACCTCTGGTGGTAAGCCACCCCGTTTGGCTCACTCAGCACATGTGCTGCTGAGCAGGGCAGAGCAGCTTAAGGCCGCACCGTCTTTTCCTGTCTCCCCTGCTCTTCCAAACGAGGTCTGACTGGAGGTCTCTTCACCTCTTCAACCCAGACCACACAGGAGAAACAGCAGGAAGATCCTCAAGCAGAGCCGCACTCTAATCTGCTGTTGATCTGCTTTTGTCGCCATGATCCTAGTCTGTTTCTTACTCCACGTCCATACTGGTCGCTGACTGTGACTCTGAATACAAACAAACGCATGGTGTCGTGTAGCCACTGTAGTCACAGTAGTGTCCTAAAATAACCTCTTAGTTATTTATTGTATTTTCTTATTACTGTGTTTATAGCCTCTGTTTGTAAAGCACCATTTATATCATTTCCTCTGAGCAGCAGTTGCTGCCTACTATGTCAAGTTTTGACAAGCCACGTTCTCTAACTGACTAAGAGAGCACCGACCTGTGCCAAGGCCAAGAGTCCAGTCTTTTATGATATGCAAATCTGCAAGCACAATCACTGTATATGTATATATATATATATATATGTGTGTATATATGTATATTTTTTTCAAAACAATTAGAATTATGTCGAAATATGGTTGTGCCAAATCATCTCAGCTGTGCAGCTGTTCAGCTGTTTATTACGCACTTGCATACTTAACATACTTTTGTGAAAGCCAGAAAACACTTTATTATCATGTTTGTATGAACAAATATGAAATGTTTAGGCTGAAATAACTTGAACAAGGCAGCTGTTAACAGTTGTCACGACAAACTGTACGTTCACAAGGAAGACGTTTTTTACTTGAGTCAAATTTATCATCGTTTAATGCAGACAATTCACATTTTAATTTAGACAGGACGATACACAGAAAATCAAAATACCTCAATATTGCTACAATATTGTAGTGTTGACTATTTGTGCTTTCGCAAAATATTTACACAGTGAGATTTTTGATAAATAATCAGTAATTGCGACATAATTACTAAGCAGGTAAAGGCAAAAAATATAAAAGCTAGAACAGTCTGGTAAATTCAGAAAATTACTTCACTTTACTGTAATGCAGCCTTTACAACAGTTTCAGTGTAATGATATCCAAAATTTAAGACGATATGTAGTCTCATCTAGAGCAGCCCTCTACTAAGAACTTTCCTAGCCAACCAATAGTCGTCATTTAGGGCCATTAGTCGACTAGTTGCCCGCATGTTACAATATTAATGTAATTATTAAATGATATATTTTGGGCGGGGCAACACAATGGTTTGAGTTCAAGGTGTGAGAAAGAATAGTATCAGTAACATTGTTAACACTGTGCTACATTACAGAGAAATACAAAACCGTACTAATGAACCTTCATTAATATAGGCCTATATTTTATCTACAAGTGCACGTCACACACTGAGCGAGCCGCCTGTTAATGACGCTGCCGGCAAAGCTGTAATGATTGTCCTAAGTGGCTAATGGGCATGTAGCTACTTATATGTTTCAGATGATACGTCATGTTTGTAGTTGATGAAAGATAGGCAAATGTTTGCCTGCAGAGTTTCCATATCACCTTGGGTTCGTCTTTCACCTTCTCAAAATGATCCCACACTTTGGATTTCCTGTCCGACATGTTATTAACTAGCCTGTTTAATAACCTCAGGTACCAGCCCTGTAAACTAACGTGACTTTTGTCTGACTGCTGAGCGTGGCCACTTCTGTGTCTGTCCTTTTGAATTAAATTCACACATGGTCATGTAATATCGGTTTTAGTTTATTTTGACAAGGCGCAGCTCCTAACAGAGTTTCATGTATTTTTAATTTTTTTTTCAACTAAGAGACCAATGACCTGTCTGGTTTACTAACGTTTGGTTGAGCAGCCTTACTCATATCACAACATTGATATGATATCAATATATCACCTAGTCCTAATTTGAATGTGTGTAGGAGTATAATTACTTGCATGATTTGTTTGTTTTTACTTTCCATGGCAACACCTTAGTTTGAGAAAAAAGCATCTTTACAATTGTGACACTGTTGCAGTTGTATCGGTTCGGCCGTGTATTCTGTATGAAGTTGAGCGACTACATGTATAGACTTTCCCAGAGGATTACTGGTACCTCTGAATGTGGACTGTGATACAGAGCCATCATATTTCTACAATTAGCTGTGTTTTGTCACTATTGAATTTGACAACTGGATTTTAGGATGTGTAACCAAATGTCCTATCTCACAATGTTAACGAAAGGGAAAAAGAATTTTGTGTTCCTGCCTCGTGATTAAGATCTGCTTCAAAATGTAATGCATTCTCCTTTGGCCCACGCTACACCTTTCCATGAAGTTTCATGACAATCGGGCCAGTAGTTTTCCTGTTATCCTTTTGACAAACAGACCTACAAACATTACAGAAAGCATTACCTCCTTGATGGAGTTAATAAGCAGAAACAATAGCACATGCACACTATGTGGTTTGGGAGGACAGACTGTGGAAGCATGCGGTAGAGCAAAGGTGACAACTTTGAGAAGTCAAGTCATTTAGCACCTTTTTAAGCTGCTTCGTTCCCCTTCTTTGGCTTTCTGGAGTGCAAGAAAAACCACAGCATCACACAGTGCATCATCTCAAAAGTGAGTGGGCAACACTTACAGAGCATACAACCCAAACGTGTGTGTCCTGTGGTTTGGTTAGTCGCTGTGTTTTAGTTCGTTTTCTTATTGTTGTTTACATGAAACAGACATTTGGCTGCACGCAGATGTAATAATAGCGAGTAAATGCATTGCTACTCAATACTGCGGTGACATTATTAAGTTGAATCATGTGTAGAGCAATACTGAGTTAAGAAAGACATCTCTTTGCTGAGTTGCATTTTAACTGAATTTTAATGAGACTCTGAAAAAAACATAAATCAAAGGAATATATTATAATCTAATTTACTACATCAAAAGATCTCCCATGATTGCTAATATACCCCACTGTATTGAATTCCTGATGTTCTACTGTAGATCTTAAAAAGCGTCTCTCACTGGAGATTTAACTTCTCTGGCTTTGTATCGAGTCGATTAAGTAGAAGCATCACGAACAGACAAACAATTGAATTGTGTGCAAAGTAAACTTTCTTCAAAGTCTGGTAAGCTCTGTGTGATGAAGCTGTTTACACTGTTCTTACCGAGTGCTAAAATAGGCGATTTGAAACATTTAATCTTGCTTCCTTTTATGTGGCCCAAGACAGCAAGAAGTGGAGTCCGTGACAAGGTTTTAATCAATGGCTGATGTAGTAAATACAGCTGTGAGACCTGGGTGTCACAGCTCTTACCATGAGCATGATGACTAAAAGTCCAGTAGCCGCTGGAAGGAAGAGTTGGATCTCCTGCAGCTGGACCAGCCATGTGGCCTTCTGAGCAGCAGGAAGGAGGTCTGGCCTCCGATATCGTTGTTTTTGTGTTTGTCTGAGAGGCCATGTGAACCAGGACAGCTGGGGAGGGGGGGATGCGATTCCTCCCATTATTCTGCAGCACACATCAGCCATATGAACAGGGAAGGGAAGTGACCCAGCCCCCTCCGCTCTCTGGAAGCTGCTCCGGTCCACCGCAGGGCTCTGACTTGTAGTTCAAATTTGTCTTCCTCTCTGCTGTTAGGGCTTAGCTTTAGCAGCATGAACCCTGCAACGCCTCATGCATGTTCTTTTTTAACTAGAGCACGGGTTTCCGAACTGTTATACATTAGACTGAGGTACAGTTTGTTGTGTTTATGTTGTGTGCGCGGATTCAGGATGACAAGGATGTCTGTTTGACCATGCCCTTTTAAGAGGAAGTATAAGCCTGGTCAAGTATCACTTTTGCAAACCATAATATCATCTCTAGACTTGTTCAGTTCAGACGGCATCCTAAAGGGTATACATTATTCCTCTTTACTCTTTAAAGGTCCAGTGTGTAGAATTTAGGGGGCTATATTGGTAGAAACAGAATACAACATTTTTTTCAGTGTTTAAGCACCTGAAAATAAGAATCGACATGTTTTTGTTACCTTAATTTTGGGCTGTCCCAAAGGAAAGATGACTAACATAAAAGAAACATGGTTTGGTCGTGGCTCTATAACGGTGGTCCTACATCGCACAGTGAGAGATGTTCAAGGATGATTTTGCCACAGTCTTGCAAACAAAGACAGCCCGGGATAAAATTCTGACGGTGTCAGATATCTGGGATGACCATCTCACAGTGTGACCGCTGTTACGACCTACGTCTACTAACCAACCAATAGAAATGCAGCATGAAATGACGCACCAGCGGTAAACCCAAACAAACAGACGCATAGCAGCTCGCCGTGCAGCCAGAACGCGCTAAAAGACACATGAGGGGTTCCAGCAAAGAGGAAAACCTTGTCGAGTTGTGGCAGCAGAGGCCTTGCCTGTATGATGTGTCCTCCAGCTCATACCATGATCACGTAAAGAAGGACAAAACATGGAAGGAAATAGTGGCGGAGTTGCAGTTGCCAGCTAGATGAGCAACCTAACAACTAACAAACACACTCACAGACACACCACAGTGTATAATGCCCCAAAAACTCTAGGTCATTTAATGTGACCCTCTATGTTGTGCTTGACAGGTGGAGAAGTAATAACACGTGAAGCATCCTTATGCACTCAGAATGGGAAGCTATTGCATCTTACATTGTACCCTGCGTTTCAGCAGGCACTGTGATCGTACAGTCTGCATACATCAAACTTGATGTCGTACCCAAGTTTATCAGATCCATGTCGCACAGTGTACCTTGCACTAAACTAAATTTCTAAAAAAGATTGCTTAAATCTCACGGTCTGTAAGAGGCTTTAGAATGAGCCGTTTATATCTACATAGGGAGCAGGCCATGTTTCTACAATAGCCACGAATGGACAAACAAAACGCTGGCTGTAGATATGACTATTTGCGATTGGATGTCGGCCACCGTAGTTAGCACCCTCTCTAGAATTAGCCAAACAGGATTGGAAAAACACAGATTTTTAATGTGAAACTGCTTTAATCGGCGTTTTTACCGGTTTAAATCTCCAGGTCAGGTTGTTTTGGAGAGGAGGACTCCTCTGCTGATTATTCGGCTCCTGGTGAAAACCTCCAAAACAATGAACACTGAAGGAATCCTAACCGGGAGCTCACGCTTGGCACATGGTAGAAGTTTCAGCTGGTTGCAATTTGCAGTCCTCACTGCTGGATGCCACTAATTCCTACACTCTTCTCCTTTAAGTGGACCCAATTTTAAAATGCCTGGCAAGACATATTCATTTTTTACGCAGTTAAAACTAGTCCTTTAAAATCAAGGACATTGAGAAAGTATTGTCATTGCATCCCTAGTCTCTAGATCCCAGCTCGCTATAGTGTGACTGTGATTGTGAGTGAGGTGTTGAGTCTGCCCGCTGTTTGTGCGTCTGCCCGTCTGTCCTCTCCCTTTCTCCCAGTCCACTTTCCATCTGTGTGCTGTGGGCTGCAAATCTAGTTGAAAATGGTGTAGTGTTTCCACCAGTGAGCCGTTGCCAGCCCGTATTCATGTCAGACTGTGTTGTTCCTTGATTTTTGTTTCCCTCCACCCCTCAACCTCTCTGTCGCCGGTCCAACTGCCAGGGGTGTTCAGAACGTATATAAGGGTTGAGGAGGAGGAAAAGAGGGTGGGGGCATCCATCAGCAGCCGCTGGCCCTGGGACTCAGGACCAGAGGCTATCAGCAAACAGTTTGACTGAAGAGATTCCTGGAGAGGCGAGCAGCAGCAGGGCCTATGGGGGTCTCTCTCTCTCTCTGTGTTTCCCTTTGTCTGTCTGACTCCCTCTCTCTCTATCACACTGTTTGCACACAGTGTTCATGTGACAGCTAGCACACATCATCTGATTTGGGAGAAACTGTGGGCTGTGGCTGCAGAATTGCCCCTTAGATTATTTGCTCAGTGAATGCCGTTCATTGATGTCAATAGATTTTCAAATTGAGATAGACGAGAGAAACTTTTTGCAGTTTTTCAGTTTTCTAACTTACTTAAGATAAAGAAATTATGATATGCCTTATGCATTTTTGGTCTCATCTGCCCTGTGAAAATAAGACTTTCAGGGATAGTCTGCCATTGAAACTGCTGTTTACTGTTAAAAAGCATCACTCACGGAGCAAACCCTGATTATTCAAAATGAAACTGTCTCTCAGTGTGACAGTTCAGAAATGTAATAACATAAAAAAACCCATGACAAACATTTACAAACCCAGATTTTATACACGTTCCAGCTTGTATGTGTCACTCAGTGTTTTCAGAAATGGATGAGTGGTTGCTTTATTTGAAATGTTTTACGTTAAATGAAATGTGTGAACAACAGGCCCACATGAGATCATTAACAGACTAATTCTATAACATGAAATTGTAAGAAAAAAAAAATCAATGCTACTTTAGCTAGCCCCTTTCACTGTTGTTATGACTCATGGCCATCCTCACTGCTCAGATTGCATAAACCTTTTATGTAATGGAACACTGTGGGAAAGAGGCATCGAGTGGAAGATAAAAATGGGGAGAGAAAATCAAATATTTATTCTGGGCTTTTTAATTTTTTTTCCATTAAAAGCAGACATTCTCTGAAGGCAGGCAGTAACTGTAATCCTAAACAATATGGACTACATGTATGTGTACCAAAAAACTGTTGTCTCTCTGCAGCGCTCGCTATTTATTTAGTTAAATCTGCCTGCTGATCATCAAACACTGGGGGAGAGTTGAATATCTGGAATCTCAGTGTCTAATCTGGATCCACAGTGTTTCCAAAGACGTGTTGAGATCGGGCAAATGTGCTGCTGCTGAGACACATTATGCATGACGTCCCTAATATCCTTACACTGTGGATTCCCCCTGGAGGAAGATCTTGGTTCATCTTTGCTGTTTACCATTTCTGAGTTGCGGTCTGTGCAACATCAAAAGGCTGCCATGGCACTTAACACAGCTCGCAGGGTTCCTGGGAGGGTGGGGGACTGTTGCTCCCTATGATGTTGGCATTACTATTGTTCCCTGGTGAGGAGTCCATCTGATGATAGACAACCATGCAAATGGACACATGCCATCGCACCACATCAGACCACAGCAACTACACTGTAATGTTATGCAAATGTATAAACCTCTAGGACCGACCATGCATGTATTAGTTTTATTTGTGCATGTGTGTTTGTTTATCTGTGTGCAAGTGTTAGAAAAACAGTGCTCCAAGATTTTCTTTTAGATATTTGTTCCACCAGTTTCCAGCAAGTATCTCACAAAAAGACAAAAGTAGCAGAATAGTGAAAATTGAGATTCAGATGTGTAACTTTATCGGCAAATGCATGCCACAGTGTGACACAGGAAGTGTTCGTCCGTAAAGAGGGCAGAATACTGACGCGGTGCCGTGTCAAGACATTGAATTGTTAACCTGACACACTGTCATAAGGAATGTTGGTGATGGGGGGCTTTTGCTCACAGACATAGTTTGTTAAACCAACGGCGTTAATATGAAGTGAGTCGTTAGCTATTAGTCTGTCAATTTCATTTTACAGATATAGCATGACATACTGTAGATGGGCTGATTCTAAATTATTTCTAAGGGTCAGGACGTTAATGTTATAGTTCCCCAAGTCACAATGGTACTGTACTCAGTGCTGCTATGAGGAATACTGTAGCCTTAAGAGTTTGAAACTCGAGGAGGACACCAGCCCCATTGTGCTTCTCGCGTATCACCATTACATTTGAGTCGCGGAGCTATACATCCAAGTATTCCAGATAATCATTACCCGTCAATCTTTGAAAAATCCAGAAGGACACATGTAGTTGTTTTGAAGGTATTGTCAGAATCTTCAAAGACTGCCATCTGGATGGAAATATGTTCAGTCCACTGTGCAATAAAAAAAAAATGTTTTAACTTGTTTCTAAAGTTGCAACTGTGTTTTCTAGCCTGGAGAACTGGAACTTGTTTATGTTTTTGCTCCTTTCGTAAAATACAAGCACAAAATTCACCTGATATTTTGTATGAAAATCAATATATACCAATATACAGTAGAGAAAAATGTAACTAAGTACATTTACTCAAGTACTGTACTTAGGTAGAAATCAGAGTTACTTGCACTTCACTAGAGTATTTTTATCTCATGCCACGTCCTACTTCTACTCCAGGAGTTGCATTTTACTTGACTACAAGTTACTCATATTCATTCATTCATTCATTTTCCGTAACTGCTTATACTGTTAGGGGTCGCGACGGAGCTGGAGCCGATCCCAGCTGACATTGGGCGAGAGGCAGGGTACACCCTGGAAAGGTCTCCAGACTATCACAGGGCTGACACATAGAGACAGACAACCATTCGCGCTCACATTCACACCTACGGCCAATTTAGAGTCACCAATTAACCTGCATGTCTTTGAATTTATGGAGGAAGCTGGAGTACCCAGAGAAAACTCACGCTGACACCTGGAGAACATGCAAACTCCGCACAGTTTGCACCTCGGGTTTGAACCAGAAACCCTCTTGCTGTGAGGCGACAATGCTAACCACTGCATCACCTTGCCACCGTACCTTTAACTATTTACAATTATGTGATAGTTACTACAACTGTAATGACTTGACAAATTAAGATTTTTGCACACAATATGAAAATATACTCCGAACGATGAGTGGATTCAGTGATTGACAGAAAATTAATTGGCAACTATTTTGAAAATTGTTTCATGCGAACACATTTCATGGTTCCAGCTCCTCAAACTGAGGATTTGCTGCTTTTGCTTTCAATTATTTTAATTATTTTGGTAGAATTAATCTTTTTTTTTCTGCGTTGAGTACTTTTACTTTCGTACAAGTACATTTTCCTGATTATACTTACATACTTTTTCTTACGTAACATTTTTAATGCAGGACTTTGACTTGTAAAATAGTATTTTACAGTATAGTTTTAGTAGTTTTACTGAAGTGAAGGATCAAAATACTTCCTCAACCATATATGACAATTAGACTTGAGTGAGGAACTATGTCATTTCTGGCTACCATCTTTGTTTAGACTAGAAAGAGAAGATGAAATGAGTAAAAAATTAATTTTGCCTTGGGAATGGATGGAATAGTACTTCATCCAGATGGTTAGAAGAGTCTTAAAGAATTCTGAAAATCCCATCAGAATGGTGTTAAATGTTGTTTTATAATCTTCAGGTTTTCTGAAGGCCACTGCTTAATGCTTTTAACGGGAACTCAGATGCATCGCTCTGTGACTCAAATGTAGTATGTGATACTTTAGAGGCACAAGCTAGGGCTAGTAGGACACTATAGCAAGTGTACCGTATGTCTGATTTCTCAGTTGTCAAATGCATTCATTTTTAATGAGACATAATTCATCACCCTACTCTTGCATCAAGGAAGTTATCATCATTTTCTTTGTTCATAAAAGTTTTACTCAAATATGCATCAAGGGATTTACCTTGAGGAAGAGAGTAGCTTTTCTACATGAAATGGATATAACTGTTAGGAGAGGGTCATCACTTTATCCTTGAGAAACTGAGAATCCATTCATTGGCTGGGCTCGAGAACCTGACTGACGCAAATGGATCATTGGGAATAGAAGTGTCCCAGCAGTAATTATGTTACAACGCCGCTGCCGCACACTACCACTGAGGTGGGATGGGATGGGCGCGGGGTGCTTCTTTTAGTCTTGTTTCCCTTACATCTTTCCACATAGTTAACACAGTCATACTGTCCTCTCTCTCCCACTCTCTCTGTTTGACTCTCCCTCCCCTCCTCTCTTGTTTTCTTTCGGTCTCTTTTTCGTACACACTCCTGCTATCAAACCCAAACACACACACATGTAAAGTGCAGTGGAAAGTTTCTGACTAACCGTTTATCCTGCTCTGTTGAGCGAAACGTGTCCCCCCTCTATTTGACAACTCTTAAAGTAAGGAAAAAGTTGGTAGCTGATCATGTCACCTATTTGTCACTGTTGTCTTCCTGGCCTCTAGATCCCTGCTGCCTGGGCCTCGAAGCGAAAGCAAAAATGTCTGTTTCATTTTTTTCCCTGCTATCCAGGGCTCTGTGGCTCTAAGTCAGTTAAAAAAGAGACATGGAATTAATGTAATGTCAATGGCGTTTTCTCATGAAACCCCAAGGCACTTAGTCAAAGTCACCTTGCATAGTCCTCTGATCCCCTGACAGTACTGTGAGAGTGAGATGGAGGATGTCTGTCTGGTAATGCTGTCAGCACATGATGTCCTTTGGTTATTGGTTGTTATATCCACTCATCGTCATTCAGATTTTTTAGATTGGATACATGTCCGGTATTTATCTGAAGAGCGACATCATTTCCATTCAGTCGGCAGCGTAACTTGGCCCACAGTGAAACATTTTCTCAGTGAGAGCAGGTTCATCCTGTGGGGTTTTCTTTCCTTTTGATGTCATTTTGGAGGTGATAAGTAGCTTTCCGTCTCCTGGTCCCTGTCTTACAGCACCATCCCCCAGCCCAAGCAAGGTGCTAGCAGCATGGAGGATTGTTTGAACTTGCATCGATCCAATGTGGGATTACAGCTGGGTCATTGGAGAGTTGGACTGAGCTACCAGTCATCAGGGCAGATTAACCACTCGCTGTCTGCTTGGCTGCCATTTCAGTGCAGGCTCTCACTGCTGTCTTTGTGACTGTCCCTACTGTGCAGGTCACTGTCTTCTTTTGAACAATGTGTTTTTTATGTCTTACTCGATTGAATTAGGTTCAGACTGATTTAATATTCAGAGGAAACATATTGCTTAATGAAATAAGACTAGAAAGATGGTTTACGAGCTTCTTACATGGCTTAAAATCTGTAAGCAATTCATGAAACATTTGCCGGTCTTAATTTTGTAATCTCGACATTTGGCCTCCAGGTTTTTCTTTTGTGCAAATCATATGTGTTTGATTTTCTTTCAACACCTTCAGGGTATTCATATCATAATCATTTCCCTCTCTCCTTTAAATGTTATTTAAATCATTCTCCGGTATGAGAAATGTCACCCCAAGCAACGCTTTACAGAGGAAGGGGAAGTGCTGCAGAAAGTCCATGTTTTGCAGACTGCCCCACCTCTCTCTAGATTTCTCAAAGCCTCCTTTTTTCACTTTTTTGTTCGCATGCCCTTGCGATAGCTCTTATTAATTATATCTCATTAGTTGCCTTGGAAACTGAGGTGAGGGAATGTATAGCATGAGTTCAAAGAAAGAGAGAAAGAAAGAGAAAGCGAGAAATCATGAGAAAACCCAAGAAAGAATGAACGAAAGACAGAAGGGGGAGGGTTGAAAAGAGGGGATGGAGAAAGTGGTTGTTGAGGGATCAGCCGTGTGTCAGATTAGCATCAGGAGACATTAACACTAGTGATGCTGCTGGGGCCACAATCCTGCCTTTCACTGCTGGAGAGGGAGATAAGCGCGCTCTCACAAAAGGGAAGAGGGAGAGTGTGTGAGAGGGCTGGCTTGCCTCCACTCCCCTCAGGCCAACAGCCCCATTTACAGGTACAGCACCTCCTGATGAAAGCGAGAACAAAGAGGTGGATGTTCATTTCCTACTGCGCTGGTGTCAAGGCTCCATTGAAACAAATCGGTAAAACTGTGGATTTAGGCTGCTCTGCTTTATGTCTCCAGTCTGCCAGAAGCTAATCACAACCGAGCCACAGTGTTGACACTTTGAGTTCGATACACTTAAGAACGCCGTCATGGATTATTTCACAGAATCCCCGTATCAATGCACATCAGATTACTGTGTGAGGCTCTTACGTCTTATCAGAAATGTAGTTCTGTCATAATCATGTTGTTTCAATGTATATTTACTTGTGTTGTGAGAGCTGTGATTCATTCTTATGTAACCGTTGGAGTGTTTGAATAACAAGGAAAGGTCTCTGCCTACTAATTGTAAAGTGAGTGGCTGAGAGCAGCGTGTGCACGTCGTCCAGCCTGTGTAATGATCCTTCCAGTAAACATAATAAGCACACAGAGTGAAGCCACAGGAGATGAGCTTCTGTTGTTGTTTAGTCTCAGACTCACAGCCAGGATGGTAATAAGGGGAAGGATCAGAGGGGATGGGTGTCCCCAAGGTGGTCCCTCCCTTTCTTCCTCCTCTCCATCTCCTTACCGGCTCCCTTTGACTCCCCCGCAGAGGGGCATGTAGAAGGGTCCTGAATAACAGGAAGTGGAGGGGCAGGAAGTTGAGTCTTGTCTGCCCACGGCCTGTGGTAGGATACTGAGGCTAACGCTGCTTTGCACAGGAAGCGCAACTGTCACGGCTATGCTCAAGACTTTGGCTGCTGTCCATCACGTTCAAAGAAGTGGAGGCATGCTTGCAGCAAATAGTGGGTGCTTCTTTAACACGAGTCAGATAAAATAAATTCTCGAATAAGCTTTAATATATTTGATTTTGTTTGGATGTTTGAGTCTAGAAAAGATCCTAGCAGTGTAGTTGGTACAGTTTTATTATATTACAAATATACAGAATAACAATGGCCTCATTCTTTTGTTCATTAGGGAAACCATGCAACATAAATCTACTATATAATTGTATGCTACCTTTTATATAGGACAACAGTTGAGGGAGTAATGCCTCAACTTTGTGTGGAGCGAACACACAGAGAGGGAGGAGGATGTGCCGGATCCAGTGATTACACTGGGAATTGAGCATGTTTTATTGATTGTGAAAGGGCCAGGGCTGTCACCAAGCCTCCCAGTGTCTCCATGGTCCGTCGTAAGGGACAAGGAGGCAGACTGGCCCTCCTGTCACTTGACCAGTCTCACACCTCGTCACGGAAGATCAAAGCGGCTCTGGTCAGAAACGATTGTAATGCTCAGTAACTTTTATAGATACAGCGTGTTCCAAAGCTGCACATGTATTTAACAGAAGGTACAGTGCGAGGCATGGGCACGTTCTGTTAGATTTGTCATATTGACGTTCTGTCAAGCTGATGTGGTCGTTCCTATGGCGACATATTCCCTGCACATTGATTTATGTTGTACAAATGTTTGGTAAGCAACTTTTAGTAGTGCTGGACTGGTTTATATCAAAGTGGACCAGGTGTATCGTATCAAGGTCTTTTAAAAGAGTGTGTGATGAGATGCTGTGATAGTGGGCTGCTTTGTGTGTACAAACTGGGGATGCACAGATTTATCCCCGAACACTGATCCCATATGGTTTAGAAGTTTTATGAAATTGTAACATTATGATTTAGCAACCTCGTAACAACAGACAGGCCATCAAGTTTTATCTAGATGTTTCACACAGTATGTGCTGTAGGATTACTGGTGTTGTGAAGAGGTTAAGACTTCACAAAAAACTCTTAGCTGCTGTGAGCGGAGATGTTCAGAGCTGATACTGCACTCGCTGTCCTCTGTGTGTCCCACATGGAAAAGGTTCCCCTCAGTACGATTACATGGTGCTCCCTCTGTTTTCCTTGACCAAAAACCGACTGTTACACAATGCAGCTCGTCCATTAGTGTTTTTTTAACCACAGCTTCTGACTGTTGTTAATAAGCTGTAACATCAGTTATTGCTTCTTGAGCCATTTAAGTTTTGTTCAGGTCCAGTGTGTATGATTTAGGTGGATATACTGGCAGAAATTGAATGTACTATAATAAGTGTGTTTTCTTTAGTGCATAATCACAGGAAAACAAGAATTGTTGTGTGTGTGTTACCCTAGAGTGGGGCATTTATATCCACATAGGGAGCGGGTGCTCGTCCACGGAGATTGCCATGTTGTATTGCTATAAACACTGGCTAGATCAGGCCATTCACTTTTCCCCGTCAGCCACCATAGTTAGCAGCCCTGAAAAATCGCCCTAAAAAGAGCGTCAGCGTTTTTTTTTTTATGTAAAGCTGCTTCATTCCATGCTTGCATTGTTCTTAATCACCTGATCTGTTTGTTTTGGAGAAAAAGCGACCTCTGTGGATAATAAAAACATCCTGAACAATGAACACTAAAAGAATTCTAACCGGGGAAAGTTTCAGCTGGTTGCAATCTGTGATCCTCACCACTAGATGTCACTAAATTTCCCTAAATCTTACACACTGTTTCTTTAATCCTGTCATAAAATGTATTCCATCCATGCAAAGATACAAATCATTCTGCCGACAATAGGCCAGAAAATGTCTAAATCTTCTTTTGGAATATATTTAATAAATATTTTCAAATGTTAGCTTAGTTTCTTTTGGTTTCACAAAAAATACCGACCTCTGCCTTTACAATAAAATGCATTTATTGTGCAGCACATACAGCAAGTAGTGAAATATTCGTGGTAGCTTTGAGCATGTTAGCCTTCTGCTGTAAATGAATTGAATGAACTATGATAATGCCTATTACTACTAGCGGAGTTATATCGTGTATGATTAACAGAGGTGGGACTTTGTAGGAGGGTTCCAGTTTACATCAAAGTATCAACCATGTGGCTGCACACTGAGGTGGCGACATAGCCTCGAGTTGTCCTGCCCCTGCCTCCAGGCTCAGTTTGCCCCCTTTCCTTTTCTCTTTTTATGTTTATCTCTTCGTCTCTGTTTCTTACACACACACACACACACACACACACACACACACACACACACACACACACACACACAAAGCACATGATTTAGGCCATAAACAGATACTCTGTCCCCTCCTAACACTCAAGAGAAGTCAGAGTGTCACGCACAAACATGTACTCTGCTACAGTGCAGACATTGTTCTCCTTTGTAATCTGACCATCTTCTGACATGTCGATCTGGGTAGTGGTGCCAGCTGAAAATTTCCCACTTAGTTCTAGGATTTGAAATTACACTATTTGATCTACGATGAAGTATGTTGTTCTTTGATCAACCGCACCATTAGATGGAGTGATCATTCAAATCCTGAAAACAGCAAGATGTTCTAGCTTTCCGACTAACTTTTGATGACTGTGGACACCAAGTTGGGAGCGCGACACACCTGCAGTCTGAAGGCCCTCTCAGCTTGTCATTTCGTATCTGTGTAAGAGAAATGTCATGACACAGTCTATTATGCCTCTAGACTTGAACTGTCCTGCTGTGACAGCTCCTCAGCATAAAGAGGAAAGGATAGGCGTATACATGTGCATGTGTGATAGTGTCTCGATTCTTTCTGATGTACAGTTTCCCGCTTGCGTTACATTGAAGAACTCGCTGTGGTTAATTCAGACCAACCTCAACAGATGATTACAGATTAGTCTACCTCAGATAAGCTCCTCTAAACCAACACTCAAGTTCACACGTAGGCACACGGATAAAACTGTAGAATACTGTAAACTAGTGCATCCAAATTCAAAGGCAACAAATAAAACTTCATTTACAACCACCAATAAAAAGCAAACAGTATAAACCCTCTCATCCAATACAATCACATACTGTACAAACACAGAGTGAGAAAGAGATTATCTCCTTACCTCTATGCAGATAAAGTACACTGCAGTGGTCTGTTGTCTGTCAAGTTCATCACTTGCCTGCCTGCAAATAGCTCTGTGTTTGACACTGTCCTGAAATCTGACGAAAAGTATCTTCATTTCCCAAAAATGGGAGAAAGAAAGAATCAAGTTGGAGATACCTAAATTTCTGTCATTATATTAAATTTATAAACACACAGTGAATTCATCAGCATACCTTCCATTCCAGTAAATTCACTGAGGCTTTCAGTATCATATAAACACAATGACAGGTTATGAAATGATCACTTTTGGAAACTTGTACTGCTATTGCTTTCAGGGTGGCTCAGATATGTCCCCCCCTGACCTCCCTCTAATTCGAACACCATTTTTGTCAGTGTGTTTTTGTGTGTGTGTGTGTCTGTGCGAAATGGTGAATGAACAAGAACATCGTCATTCTCCCTGGTCTGTTGTGATGTGGTTTGGGGAAATTCTTTGTAAGGGTTCAGGCGGTTACTTTCCTGGCTCAGACAGCCGTGCGTGGGTAGTTAGCGAGGTGATCTCAGTCAAGTTTGCCTACAGTGGAGCCCCGATTCAGACAGCCAGACACCATAATGCCAGTCCATCTGTAACCCATAATGACTGTGTGCCACTGGAACTGGTCATTTTCGTTTTCGCTGCCAGTTCGGCCCCTGGCCTCCTCGCCTCACAACTGCTGACTGCATCTAATGGCCTGAGTTGTTAACCTTTCTACATTTGTACTCATCGGGGAAATGTAGTTGTTTAGACATTTTCTATTTGCTGGGTGTAAGTGATGGATGCGCCTCCAGGGAGGGGGCTATATCTCTTCTTGCAGAGAAGCAGAGACAGGACCGAGTTAGATGTTCCCTGGGGAACAGAGCCATCTGAACCACTGGCCAGGTTACAAGCTCATGTGGGAATATAACCCCCATCTTCCTCACCCCCCATGGCTTCTCCCCCAGCCCAGGAGATTTCAACTACTGTCAACCCCAGACTGGGTGCTCTCTTAATCATCTTAAGAGCAAAGCTGGCATCAGGGTGGGTCAGCTCAGGAAGGGCGAGGAAATGTTCTGTTTTCTGCAGGCAGCGAAAGATAGACAAACTCTTTCTATTAAGACAAATGTAGCTTTAAAACTCTATCAAAACATGAGGAGATTACACAAATCTAGCGCTTAAAGCGAAATGCGTCCATTTGTTAAAAATTAAACTACAGCCAGCAGCCGGTTATCTTAATTTAGCACAGAGACCAAACACAAAGGGAAACATGTTTTTTTTTTTTACCATTGTAGGGAGCTGGGCTAGCTGTTTGCCTGGTTTCATGTCTTTATGCTAAGCTAAGCTAACCAGACTCTGGATGAAGCCTTGTATTCAACCTGGAAGTGATATCAGTCATCTCAAAGCATATAAACATATTTCCCAAAATGTTAAACTATTCCTTCAGAATAGTAGCTTTTAACATAGACTTTAGGATTATTAAATAACTCGTCACCAACTCTTATTGCCATTGTCTGAATGTATGCATTTAATTTAAAATGTACAGTTCAATACACCTAATCAGCCAGTCTTGTATAGCTGCTGCCCTGTAAGTGTGAAGCCGTCTTTCATTGACTTCAGCTGTGGTTCAAGTGCAGCAGCGGAGGAGATAAGGGTACACCATGTGGGTCTCATACTCTCTGAATGTGCTTGAGAACAGAAAGCAGAGCCCTCCGGTGCTTTGAAGTGCTTAAGGAGACATTGTTGAGTGTCAAGTTAACTTTCTCCTTCCCCCCTCTTCTCTCTTTCTCTGCCTTTCTCTTTCTGTCCTCTTGCAGATTGTGGTCTGTCGAAGAGCGCATTGCGAAGACAGAAGAAAGAACGTACACAAGAAGAGAGACTGTTGCACAATGTGCTAGGAGAGCGCCGGAAGAAATCGAGTAGTTTTTCTGATATTGTTGAGGTGTCAGAGAGACCGGAAAGGACGCAGTCATGGGGCGGAAGAAGATACAGATCACCAGGATCATGGATGAGAGGAACAGGCAGGTGAGTGTCGGAATTTGCTATCTATTTATCTGGAGTGCTTTACATAGAATTTTACAAATATCATAATTATATTTACTTTTTCTTTGGGCTTATTTTACAAGATTACACTACATCTTTCTTTTGTGTCTCAGAAGACAGTCCGCTCTGTACCTGTTTGAAGGTTACAGTCTTCTTCTATTTTCCTTCCTGCCTCAGACCAGAGTTCAGCAGCTGTCATGGTGTGCATGGATCTAAACAGACATACCTCCCTCCCCAAAGTCCCAGCCAGCTGAACAGGGACCATGACATTTCTTTGTCAGTGCGGTCGTATTTACAGACATGATTCCCCTGCCACCCTGCAATTTCAGCCAGAGAAGTTGATGAGGCAGCAGGAGCGCTGGGCTGCAACGGGGGCCTCATGGCGTGGGAGTGAACTGAGGGTAGCGAGGAGCACAGCGGGCCGCCTGTGGCCTCCCCACACTGTAGGGCTTGTCCCCTGGCCTGGCAACATGGCTGGGCCCCTTCGCTGTAGCCCTATGTGTTTGCAGCTGTTTGGTAGTAATTAGGAGCAGCCACTGCACCACAGCACCCTCTCATTTGCAGGGTGGGTCAGCAGGACACACAGCACCCTTCTCTGCCTTGGCTACACTGGTCCCAGCTAGCCGCAGAGAGGGAGAGAGCTGGAATTCACTCTGTCTGCTCATGTTATATATAAACTCCTAAACAGCAAAACAGTGTACAAAACAGCCTAGGTTTGAAACAAGAATAACAGGCTTGGATATGTATAGCAGAAAGGCTGGGTGCATTTCTTTTTTAGCTGCACTCTTTTTGATTTAAGAGCTAAGTTGAGGATGCGTGAACTCAGTTTTTGATGAATTACACCAATTAATGAAAATGTGTAGGTTTCCTATAGCCAAATAGAACGCATCTTGTTAACACCCCCAGAAAATATAATTTGCATTCCTTCACAGGTGGAACAACTTTTCGCTGTGCACACAGAAATATAATGTAGGTACAGTGGTGCCTCCTCTCTTGAGGATATTAACATGATACGGTACTAGCCAATTGGTACTCTGACCGTGTCTCTGTCTGTTACTGTGAGGCTAGCAGTTCAGCCAAGTGCGAAACAAAAATCCACACTGTGGGCCAATTATCAGTATAACACCTGGCTCTGGGTTGAATCCAAGCAGGAGAGGAATCACCCCTGGCTCATTGCTGGTATCTACACTGTATTCAATGACCTGTGACATCAGTGAGAAAAAGAAAGAGAGAAAATTACACGAAAACAGGTTGTCAACTGTTCGTTGGTGTGCAAGTTAACCCTTCAGGCTATCCTTTCTTTATAATACACATATGAAGGAAGTGAGGGAAGGCGTTTTGCTGTATTGTTTCACAGAAAAGTGGAGCTGCAGAGAGAGACGTCGCTTATTATTAATGTGTCTCCCAAAGTCGAGTGTTTGCATCAGATTTTAAATGTCTCACTGTATAATTTGTGAGAAAGTTTATCAGCAGAACGCAGGCATTTCAGCTTGCATTTAGTTGGTTTTAGCTGGCTCAGCAAAGAATCTGCTGTGACAATAGGCCGCCGTGCTAAAATAAAGCTTTGGTATAAAGTGATGTATGCGTGTGTATCTTTCTCTCTCTCTTTTTTTTCCTCCGTGGGCCATGAAGCGCACAGTGCCATCTCCCTGGGGCGTGCTCCTAACCAAGGGGGAATAGCCATTAACATATGGTCCCCATTGTCGGGAGACAATTTGAATCTTTATCTACGCCGCTCTGCTGCTAGCTATCCATACTCTTAGCGTTAAAATGAAAGAAGTCCTTAAGTGGGCTAATTAGATAGTGTTGCTATACGGGATGTTGTGTGGGGACAACGGGGCTCCCTTGCATTATCACTGCAAGTGCTTTAGGAGGGCTGTTAACCTTTCAGGATTTATAACGCAGAGTGTGGCAAAGGCTGAGGAGGTCTGTAATTGCACAATCTATCAGGAATTGTGAGTGCAGAGTTGCGACAGACAGTGAACTTGGCTGATATTTTGCTTTAAGTCATTACCTACAATGACAACACATTGTCACAATTCCGAGTAATGTAGTGCATTGTGCAAAAGTGACAAGTAAGATAAGATAATTAAAGTATTGTATAGTCGTTGCGTGCGGCGTGTGTAAGTTTTTGTCCAGCTGTGTGTATATGTGTCTCTGCTGTGTGGCCTTGCAGAGGTGTACAGGATGAGACATGAAGGCAGCAGAGGTCCTGTCATGCATACTGTAGGATGGTGAAGAGCCAGTTCCTGAGCCATTCCCTGCATATGTGATGGTCCTACAACACAGCGGCGCAGTCATCAGCCAGACTGACACGCTGATTGCAAATGAATGCGAGATAACAACCATACAACAGCACCGCCCTGGTTGATTCTCCTCATTTACAGTATTCACTGCAGTTATTACAGATTGAGTCACAGACAGACACACACACACGTTTATTATACACTATTATCCAACATTCACATCTCTCTCTTTCTATCACACATACAGTGCCTTACAGTGGAATCATATGGGCTGCTGAAATTTGGCCCTGAAAAAGAGAGGAGTATCTGTTGTGTTTCGACTTGGCAGGTTTGGAACTCATGAACCGCACACAATAACAACAGCAGAGCCGGTGGCACTCAATGAGCATTTTCAGGGTCTTTCACCTACTTCTCAGAGCAGCTGTCATGGTGTGCGTGGATCTGCAGGGGGGATGATGGTGGAGAAGGGAGGGTGCACATTAGTCTTGTAAGTTAGTGTGGGGAATAGGCTGGTGTAGCCTAGTGAGCAGTGTCTAGTGACGTCCTATGGATGCCATTAAGCAGGCTCACTGGGGGTAATTGCCCAAGTCATTAAAAGTTTGATGATTTTGCTGCTGGGTGGAGGGTTGCCTGCCCTTGCTGTGGCTCATTTTGGATTGTGCTCTGGCACTTCAGATGCCTGTAGGCACAGAGCAGCTCTCTCTCTTTCTCACTCACTTTCCTCTCCAGGGAGCAATACAGCGCACACCTCCCATATTTCAGCCTTCACCCATTCCTGAAGTTCTGAGCGGTCGTCATTATTTTTTTGACAGGTAAAGCGCTTGTTGATAGACCATGGACAGAACAGAGGGACACTGTTAAATGTGACAGCCAGCGCATATATTATCATTGTTCAAGATGATATGTAGTTTCCATAAAACTGTGCTGAAGCAGCAAAACATGAAGTCAAGAGATGGTGATTGTATTTTTGCTGTCTAGTTTTACAGAGAGGGTGCACCTGGTAATGCATCATAAAATGCTCACAGATGATGCTGAATTACCGATAAACACAGAATACTGTCTCTCTTCCAGTTGTCTTAAAACTGAATACTTCTGGTTATTGATAAGAGATAAGAAGAAAACCTGCTTACGTTTAGTTAACTAGCATGTCATCCTCCCCACTAAACAGGATCAGTCAAGGCTACTGTAGGTTTCAAGGTCAATCCCACCCAGTAGATGAGGCCTTTGCGCCCTCAGTTGTCCACATGGGGATCCTGGGGCTGTCCTCACTCCCAGCGAGAGCTGATCCAGGCAGACAGTCGTGGTGGCCCTGGCCTGTCTCCCAGGCCCGTACACTCTGGCATCGCATAGCCAGGGCAGCAGCCACAGGGCCCGGGTCACTCTGCCAGCTGGTGCCAGACCTCTCTGACTCTCAAGCCCGCTCTCATGTCTGCCATGGGGGCCGTCAGAGGTGACATGAGGTTCTAATAAGGCCGCTAGCTCGTCACCCCTCTGAAGGTGTTAGTGACTCAGGCATCTCCTGCCATGCCCCAGTCACAGCTGCAGTCTGAGTCCCAGATGTCTTGTTTGTCATCTTGGCACCTCTGCCTAAGGACAGACATTGATAGACCTTTTGATTGACACATCAACTCTGTGTGGATGTGTGCGCCGGGGTTTGTTGTAGCATATGCTCTTATATACTATACAGCTTTCTGTGGCAGAGTCTGCCCTTGTGGAGGATGGAAACGATAAAACCAAAACAAATATTGCAGTACAAGCATGGGTGACAGGCCCATATGCTTGTGCTATAGATTTTTAGATGTATTTGTTAGAGAAATTTTACACATAGATAGATGGTTGCAATTGGCCCACCCAGTTATTGTGAGAAATCAACATTCTTTTTTTATTTACGTCTATTTATTCTGTTCAAACCTGGTATTTCCACAAAGTTGCAGATAAAGTTTAGGCTACACTAATATTATTAGTATTTTACTATTGGTAACATTAGATTCCAGTGGTTGCTATGCAGGGTTGTTTCTGACTTGTGTGATCATTTTTCAGAACTCCAGAGAATTTTGAGTCACAATTATTGAAAAAAGATTGATGTAATCATTTCTAAAATGTACTCTTTTATTCAACAACACATTCTGTTTCAATCCATATTTATTGGCCGTTAAGCCTTTTAAAAACAACGTTTTCGCTGTGGTCAAAAAAGTTTTTGCTCTCCCACTTGCTGCACACAAAAGGAGGCACACACCTGTATTGACCAGGTGTAATAGCAGCAATCTAACAGAACCATATACATTTTTTTTTTTTGTTGAAAGCTGATTTAATTAAAAAAGAAAAAGATTAACCCATATAAATGCGATGAATCATTTTATTTGTACTCAAACGTTTTTTCGCAAGCTTTTAGTTAGGTAAGTTATTATTGTTGTTTTTGTCTCCCCTTTTTTAAGAATAATGATAATAATAATACCATCTTGTTTTTTTATCATGTCCTACTTGTTTTTATATATGTAATACTTTATTATCTTATATGATATTTTAGGTTTGTCATGTATGATGTATTGTAAGAACGTTGAGTTTACGCTTGTCGTATGAAACGCGCTATATAGATAAAATTGACTTGACTTGACAAGGATTTTGATGGGGGTGGAGATATTCAAAGCTTCATTTGAAAACCTTATTTGGAGCTTTTAATGTAAAAGAAAATACATCCAGTACAGCCTTAGCCCTGTTGCTCCAGAAGGCAAAATTTGCTTGTTGCCATTCATGTGAATTTTTTGCTTTTTCCCCTTGAGTATCATTTAATGAGTTCCTGTGAATGCAGATTTCTATCAGTAACTTCTCCACAATTTTATATAGATAATGTGAATCTACACTGTCTCTTATAGCATGGTCTCTCTGCTACAGCACCACCCTGTGATTTTGACCAATATGATTTCACAGAAACATCTTGCACAGTGCACCTTATAATACCTTTAGAGCCTTTTTAGCTTGCAAGCAAAACTCATACCCAAAGTATAAAAACTCACATACAATAACTGAATTACTAAGCTCAGTTAAAGCTTAGTTAAAAGAAAAAAACAGGTTATGGAGATTGGGCACTTGGGAAGAAGTTTGAAATGCAGAAAGTGTGAATTCAGAGCAGAATTACCACCTCATCTTGACATTGTGAGAGCTTCTTAAAAGGTCAGGGTTTTCAGCCTGGCACAGTCTAAATGAAATTCTAGTATAGTCGCCAATCTGTCTGGTATTGTGTGAGCTGTTGTAATGACCTTATCAAAAGCAGAGAAAGTTGGAATCACTCCAGTTTATTGGAAGTTTAAATGTGCCCCCCCCTTCTCTTTTGCCCTGACATTTGATTTCTCAGAACATGTGTAAGATGCACTGGTACAACACAGCTTTACAACACTGAGGCTAATCCTGTCATTGTGAATTACATGAATTAGTCAGGGAGCTAGACTACATGTGTACCACATCTTACTATAGGAGAGACTGAAATTTTTAAAGCCACATTGAGTGTCTTTGTGGGTGTCTTTGACTTGGTGAACCATAGGAAAGCTCCGCCAGTGAACCTCCCACTTGACCTCAAGGATGTCTGTGGTTTTCCACTGTCTCACCAGCCACCCCAGAGAAGATGTGGGTGTATGGAGGTTATATTTGTGTATGCTGGTCTTGATGCTCACAGCTGTTTTGTGTCACGACTTATCACATTAAGCTGGACATAGTCGAACAAAAGGAGAAAAATAGGGCAAAACTGCACAAAATAGGCCCCTTCTTTCCCTATTAAAGGTAAATGTGAAGAGTAATGCGGTCGTCACCTTTAATGGCAGTGTGAGCAGCAGCTGGCTTTTGTAGAGGTGCTGTGTTTGGGGCTGGGGCAAGGACCAAGTCTCAGTGCTGCTGCTGCTGCTGAGGTTGAAATGAAGCGGTGCCTGGGTCAGCAGCCCTGCACTCAGCACTCTGCCATGCATCCAGGTGGAACAAAGTCCTCGCTCAGCGTCTCATCCTGGGCTTCCTGCTGAAAGGTGACATCTCCATGGCTTAACAGCCGCATTCATCTGCTAAAGAGCATACAATTTGTTAATCATTTTCCCACATGACAGTCCCTGCTTTCCAGCTGGTTAGGCGAACAAACAAATATGGAAGCAGGCAAACGAACGGGTGCAGCCCTGGTGTTTAGTCAGAGGAGACTAGTATCAAGTCGTTTAGAACTGCAGGTGCTCTAAGTGGGTAGAAAACAGACCTGAGACTGTTCACATCATATCCCCTTATCTGCCTCCATGCAGTGATCCACCTTGAGAGCATCATCAGAGTGACAAAACCACACATTGTTTTTTTTCTCTGTTTCACCAAACTCACTAACACAAGGCTTTATGTGTCTGTGATTTTGAAGGAAACATGTCATTTGATTCAGCCTGTATTTAAACCTTGAATTGTCATTTTAGAATTTGGTTTGTCATATGAGCTCAACTGACATCGCTGCATTGAATAGAAAATGACACAAGGACAGGCTCCTCCGTGTCTAGAGCGGGAATAATGGTCCAGTGTAATTACCTGTAGTGTGGAAGATTTGAAATTCATTTATCACAGTTGGAGTGACCCCACAGCCTGAGCATTACACAGACACTATGCAACACATAGGATTATACTGCATTATACCAGTTAAAATGAGGGTATAGCCGCAAGCTGTGACCAATTAAAGTTGAACAAAGCCAGCTCATCTGCTCAACTCCTCTCTTAGTAGGTCAGTGAAACTGATGGAGAATACAGACACATGCACTCCTCTGTGGCTCCGAGCGCCGCTTTCACTAGCACGATCACAAGCCACACTGTATAATATGCATTTGACAAGACACACGCACTGGAGAAAAACATAAATCTGGAGCCATGATTTCAAAACAGATTTGAAATACTATTTTCTGCAAACAACCACTACAAAACCAAAGTAGAAAACAGCTGCATTTATATCCTCCCTCCTTGTGAGCGATGTTTTTAGCTTGAGAAATGACTGTAGCGTACTGTAAAGAGGTGGTGTAACATAATGACATGTGTGCGTGGGTCTGAGGCGACCACAGAGACAGAGTTGCAGAGATACAGGACATAAAGTCACTTTGCAGAGAGGGTTGCGTTACCATTGGAGTGATGTATGACCCGAAGTCCCATCTGAGGGCTCATGTTACAAGGCTTATGCTGCACTACAGAGATAGCTTTCCGTATATGGAGTCAGGGGCTACAGTAATGTATGGACCCCTGTTGTTGCCAAAGCTCTGACTCAGCTCGCTGACTCGTGCCTCTAACCCTGACCTCTGTCCTGATAACTAGACATTTCAGACGTGTACTATGTCATTGCAATCATTCCTAAAGGAGGACTGATCTAGTTATCTGCCACCTTGGTTACTGTAACATTGTTGTAATATCATGAGATGGTTATTGCTGATATTTTTCTGGCTTAGCCTACAGTGCATATATTTTAAAACTTAGCAGAACTCATTTCTAAGACATTTTAAACTAATTTGAAAAACATATTTCAGCATAAAGCAGCACAATTGTCAGTGGTGGAAGTACATTTACTTCATTAGTATTACCATTTTATCCTATTTTTTACTTTCTTTTAAGTGGAGTATTTTATTTTTTTACTCTAGTAAATTGAGTTACCTGTAATTAAGTACTTTTACTCTGTGGTATTGCTACTTTTAATTAAATAAAAGATGTAAATACTTCCTCCACCACTGACAATTGTCCAATAAACACAGAGTTGGAGAAATAAACTACTACCATCTGTTACAACAAGAATCCTAAATCAACATTTACACTTGTGCAAATTACACGCAGATGTACAAATTTCAGTTTTGCCCACTTGACTTTGATCTCCCTTTTTAATTTACAGAAACCGTTTTCCTCTGTAATGGATGGTTTTGTTTTCTGTGTGCTCCTTAGGTTACCTTCACGAAGAGGAAGTTTGGACTGATGAAAAAGGCCTATGAGCTGAGCGTACTATGTGACTGTGAGATAGCCCTCATCATTTTCAACAGCTCTAACAAACTGTTCCAGTATGCCAGCACAGACATGGACAAAGTGCTGCTGAAATACACAGAGTACAACGAGCCCCATGAGAGCAGAACCAACTCTGACATTGTAGAGGTGAGTGAGCGTCGCCTTCGTACTTTGTGGGGAAAAAAAAAACAACTTCTTTCACGTCGTGCTTTTCCTGTTTTCTCTACTGTATGATTTATACAAAACATATGTTCAGATTTATAAGATGTAACTTATTATTTCAGCACTGAATTCAGGCTATAAACTATATTTATTCTGAAACTGTAGGCTAAGACGCTCTGTAAGTGCTCCAAGGATAATGTTTTAGACAAACAACAGTGAGGAACAAGTAACAGTTTCCTCATAGTCACCATTCAGATAGGACAGAGGAGGTCTGCGCTCCCTGATAAGTTCAGCTTCTCTTGTGCCCATCAACTGACGTGGAAACCTATCTCTGCACACGCATGCACCCAGTAGCTGCTGACCACCATTTCTGACCCTGTTTCCCATAGATATTGTACCTGTAGGCCTCAGTTCTCTGGCTACTCCTCATCACAGACCATCAGCTTGGCTATTGCGGCAGTGAAAATACAGTGTTTAGTACATTCCATACTGCTCTATAAAACTCAACAAGCACTTGGGTTTCCTGGCAGCTCCTGCATGCCCGGCGACGGGCGGAAGAGTAAGCCACTTGTTATGCCAGCATACAAAACTGTCAGCCAAAAGCCTAAAAGCCAAAGTAAATGAGAATGATTAGGGATACATCCTGTTCCAAACATCTTTCATTGGCACACGTGTGGTTTCTCAGCTTATTCAAGATCTGCTTTAAGAGGCTGGTGTCTTCATTTTGACTAAATGAAAGCATATACAATGTATGTTAATGCCTATTGATGAAATCCTGATAGTGCTAATATAACGTTGCCCATTCATTTTTATAGCTCTCATTTGAAATACACTTAGATTAGTGTTTTCTGCTCCAAGATACTTTTTATAAGACAATGCAGACTGCTGCGTTGCAATGCTCTGGTGTTTTTACTGCCACCTGCCCACTAAAACATACAGCGTTTTTTATTACCAATGCCCAATTAAAAGACATCAAGGGTTTAAGATGGGTGAGATTGAAAAATTTCAAGAATCCTAGCTTTGGAAAAGACTTTCACTTGGAGGAATTAGTGAAATTACATGCAGCATAAAGGAGTCAGCTGTGGCCCATTATCTTTTATTCATGCCGCTGCTGCTTGTGAATTACCTGCTTGGCAGAGCTGCAGAAGAGTGCTCTGGCATCCAGTAGACTCATGCAGTCACTCCTCCATCAGGGGCCCTCAGAGCAGAGCAGGGGCTCACCTGCATAAAAAATACATGGATACATTCCTTCCTTACGTAACAGTGACCACAAATTTGTTTTTTGCCGTGACTCTGGAAGCGGCCTTAACGCAGAGGCATCTTAAACTCGCAATCATTATGGGGTTATTCACTGCATATCAGTTGGATCATCCGCCTTTATATCAAACATATCTGCGGCCTGCTTGTGTATGTTTACGTTGACAGCGCGGTGTAATTAGAAAGTACATAGAGGATAATGTAGCACCAGTGGTCCCATGCCGATTCCCCACTTAGCCCTTCTGGCTACTCTCAAGGAAGCTGCCCTGCTGCACAAAAGGCGAGAACAAGCTACTGTTGTCCCCGCTCACTCGGCCAGCATCTTTGCAGATATGCACAAATCTCCCTCTGCCTGCTGGCTACATGGTCAAGGTTCAGAAGTGAGGAAGCAGAGCAGAAGTAACCAACCCAGTCCACTTCACAGCATCATCACACAACCCCACTATTCACTTGGCCAAAGAGCCGGTGTCAGAGGTGGTTGATAATCTGTGAAAGCTATGATTTGATTATATTCTAGGAAAACACTGTTTTCCTTACTGCATCTTTCTGCAAGCCTTTTTTTTAAGTCTTTGTGCTCCTCTAAAGCTGCACAGCTCCTTGTAAACTACATCCAGGACCTGATGCCTTTGTATTGAGGGGAAGAATCCACTCCTCCCCCATTTATCTAGTGAAATGGGCCTCACATGAGGACACTTACACTGGACACTTATCTAAATTTATTAAATTGTGTTAAACCAATCTTTGCCATGCAAACAATCATGTGCTCATTTGTCCGGTTTGGGAGGCCAGAAAAACCCTCTCCCGCTTTTCATTGGGAAGCTCGTTCCGTGTGAGAAACTAAATCAAAGGTCACATTCTTGCTCAGTAGTACCATCTGTAGATAAAGGCTGAGCTGTGCAGTGTGGGAGAACAGTCTCCATGTTTTCCACAGATGGATGCATGCCTGGGCCACAGTTTGATAACCCAGTGGAGGGCTATGGACTTTGTCTCAAACTTGGCTCGCAGTCCAAAGCAGAGCAGTGGGCTCAGTATTGTGTGTTGGTGTGTGTGTGTGTTTGCGTCTGCATGTGTTGATGGTCTTAACCTTACCAACACTCCAGGCGACAGGTGAACTGTTGTATGAAATCTCACTTTTTATGCGCTCACCTGTGTGTCACTATTTAGACATTTGTAAACAGTGTTAAGGTGGAATGTCATTGTTTGACTTTTGTGAGATGTTCATATTTATTTAGTGAAGAAATCTTATGGTAAAGCATCACAGCGCTCAGTCTTGGTTGCCAGTAAATAAAGCAAAATCTGCCCTCTCAATTGAAGGTAATCTGGTTCCCACTTAGAGTAAAATAAATTATCTTTTGAGGGTCACATTTGTCGTATTTTTATTCTTTTGTAATTCAGAATGGTAACACACTCCAGTCTCAAGATCACACTCATCAACATGTAGTAATAACTCCTTGGAAATAAATGTGGTATTGTAAACCGAGCTGAGTGTCCATGGCCGAAGGTTTTATGGTGTTGTTCCTATTGTGTTTCTTATTGAATTCTGTTTATGCCACAAATCCAAATGCTGCCGTTAGTCATTAGATTAATCTAATAATATTTACTCTTCCTCCCCTCTCCGCTAGTGGAGCTAATGAGATTTTGCTCATGCTCCGCTATAACCTCACACCGTTCTCCAGCACACAGAAAGATCACTGTGTCTGCTGGAGAAACCTTGAAATCAGATCGTAACTTCACAGGCATCATTTGGCATTTATCTGTCCCCTTTTTGAGCAATTCATTACAATTAAGGTATATGGTATAGATTAGGATTAACCAGGTTTGCAGGCATTAAGTCAACACTTACTTGTAATTGCATAAAACCAGGACTGTGAACAGGCTTTAACCCAATTTGAGAAGCAATTTTTGTCAAATACCACTGCCTCGCATTTGTAAATAACTAGACTGCACCATATGCAAAGCATTGACTTTTCACTGCTCTTTCTTATGTCCTTTACCCTTATGATTTGTGAGAGTAAACAACCTAAGATCATTCATAGGGAAATTCTGCTTATCTTCCTCATAATAAAGAGGGGCGGCCATTGTTAATGTGACTTGAGGAAAAACAGACAATTCCCTCTCTATTTATGAAGGACCGCCCCCTCTCACAAGACCACTACAGTCAGAAGAAATGGGCATAAAATTATCAGGTAATTTCCATTACATTTTATCTCATGATCTATCAGCTGTTGTTAGAAAACGGAGCTGTATTAATCGAAACAATAAGATATGTAAATTTTGACCATTGCTGAATGTCAAGCCGTGTGTTTTCATCTGAGTCTGTTTTGATTGTGAATTTCACGACTGCCCTTTGCGGATTTTACAGCGACTAAATCTACACAATCATCATCACTAAGGGTTCAATTTGTCATCATGTGCCACATTCTGTATTTTATATTATTTTTTCCAGTGGAGACAGTAGATGCATTCAGCCACTGTGCTTCAAAAGTGCATTTTCAGCGACTTACAGCTGAAAAAAAAAGAATAAATTTTATTACCAGTTATGGAATGAACCCTCTTACAGTGCTTTGGGCTGAATGGGCACCAGGAGTTTCAGACAGGGGATGTTTATGTTGTCAATCAAAGCCTGAGCAGTGATTAAGACTCATTTCTATCTTAATGAATGCAAATTGGCACATCTGCTATGGTGGGCTAGCTGTCCAGACTCTTCAATTAGCATGATTGATCAATTATCCTCCTGCTGGTGGCTCACTGGAAATGGAGGCTGGGGAACGGGTGCGGGGGGGGGTAGGAAGAGAGATGAAAGAGCATGAGAAGAAGAAATGAACAGAAAACTGTCCAAAACTGAATAAGTAGGATGCTTTATTTGATTAGACTAAGAGAATAATGGAATTTCATTTTACTCAAAGAGGGCTCTCGCTTTATGACAAATTTCTCAAAAACAGAATTTTGTAGCGGTCATTTTATTGTTGTGTTTTTACTTTTTTCATTCATTTTGATATTTCTTTAGATTACTGCAAACAACTAGTAAACAAAGTCTTTTTTAAGTGTTTCTGAATGTCTGATTATGACTTTTTTCACTTTATTTGCTTTTTTTGTGTTGGCATCCCCATTGTGATGCATCAACTTTACATGAAGAAAAACACAATTTGCATTTTAAATAATGCGTCTGATTCTCCATCAGCAGATTTTCTGATCGAATATTCCCACGAGAAATGAGCTTCAGCCGCGCAAATATTTAGTAGATCAGTACTCTTTCAACTCTGAATTCTGTCGAGGATAGTGCGGCGCGCAGCTTGTTTGTGTTTGTTTTAACAGTAAGCATAAATCCTGGAATATGAAAGCACACTGACTACTCTGAGTCGCAGAGGCAGATTGTCCTGAGTGTGTATTTATAATTGTGGCACAAAAACATAACAGGACAGTCAAATGAGGCTCTTGCTGGCATGCATTGAAACTGTCACTAATACCATGTTCTCTAATGCAATAGACAACATTACAGTAGCCATGTAACTGTGAAGGCAATGGAGGGCATTCAGTGCACAATTTTGTGCCATATTGGTGCAATAATAATAATAATAATGATGATAATAATAATAGTAATAATGATAATATGTAATTTGTTCATAATAAAGATGTCTGTCAAAACTGTTTTAGATACTTGAATTAACCATTAAAAAATTACTGTATTTCGTGCATTTTTCATGATAGACATATAAAGTAGTTTTTTATAATAATACATTTTACACAGTTTGGAAAGTTCTACAGATATAGGATATACTATCATAAAAATACAAATGTTAAACATGACATAACATGTTTAGCTGCGTGACTTGATTATAAGTTGACCAGAGCCAAAATTACAGCAGTAACAGTTTGCAGCCACAAATCCACCACGCTAAACTTCTCTGTTCCAACACACACACACACACACACACACACACACACACACACACACACAAACAAGAGAGTAAATACACATACATGTTCAGTTTCATATTGGCAAACCTGCCAATGACTCTGAACGCATGACAAGATTTCTAATAAAAGTCGCTCTGCCGTAACATAGCTATGCACTAGATTTTTGTTTTCTTTCCATTTTTGCAGACTTTAGTAGACCGTAGCATAGTGGAACCAGCTACACCTAAAAAAACCCCACTCCAGCGAATGTTTTTGCAACTCATAACCAAATTATAAAATTAAGCATTCGCACAACATGTTAAAGATTAATTTAAAAGAAATCGACAAGTTCACCAAAACAACAAAGCAAAACAAAGGTCAGGCGGCCACCTTAATACTATCAGAATTGAGGGGCATAGGTCACTGCATAGTGTATATATATATATATATTTTTTTTTTTCTGCTAATAGTAAGTGTTTTAGATAAGTAAAAATAAAATAAAATAAAATAAAATAAAAATGAAAAATAAAACTAAATTAAATTTCTGGTTAAAAAAAGGAAAATTATTATCAAGTTTTAAGTTATAAAATTATCATCATTCTTTCAACTAAATACCACGAAATAATGCAACTAACTAAGTAAAACTAATTACTAACTAACTAACTACTACGACTGCTAATAATAACAACATGCATGTTTGCAACATGTTTGCAAATGATCTTCATCAGATTAAAACCCCACAGCATGCTTTACAAAATGGTAACCAGTGATTTAAGGTGTACTTACTGTAATATATAGTTATTGGGCTTAAACACACAATAACACTTGTAGCAGCTTATTCAAAAGGTTATTCCTAAAACATCTCATAATATATTGAAAAAGTGTTGGGAAACAACAACAACTGGTACAGTACAGGTTACAGTACATTAGCTGAACAGTAATGCTGTTTATAATTTGTTACAGTTAAAAGTTATAACTGTAATTTACAGTTATAACTGTAAATAGTTAAATGTATTATTGTTGATTATTAAATAAAATCCGTGCTGTGTGGTACATTTATGACCTGTTTTAATAGTGGTGAATCATCATTGTGCATAAATCAGATAATCTTATTAGGTTCAGCAGTTAGTAGCAGTTTTGGTCTTTGTCAGTGCTTTTTTGTGAACTTTCAATGTGTTTTATTGTATTACGTGTTTTAATGTAATTTGATTTATGAAATGTTTTTAGTTTTTTTATGTGTTTTATATTTGTGGTGATTTTACAGCCTGATTAAACAATATTAGATTCAAAGAGGTCACCAGTGAACATTTCACTTTTTCAAATTCAGTGTTAGTGCTAACCGTTACAGTGGATGTCTTGAGCGGATGTCCTTGATATTGGCTGGATGAGTACAGAAAGTACACTGTTGTTGTTGCGTTTGAGCTGTATGGATAATTATATATAAGACCAGTGTAAGTTGGGAGTCTTAAAGCGGTTTCATGTATTTCTGAAGATGTTTTTGTCCTGGCTCCATGTGTGCAGACACTGGTTTTTTGTCTTTGCGGCAGTTTTTTGCTCCTGTTGCTATTTTCTGATGTCTTTGTTCACTGTAGCGAAGCTGGTGTTTCTGTTAACAGACACATAAACGACATCACTTCCTTTGCGACAGAGCATTTTTCTTTAAAAAGACCAAACTCAATACCTGTTGCTGGGGCCACCTTCTGTAGGGAGGAGAGCTGAAACAGTGGACACTGACAGCAATATTCACCGACATTAGGAGCACTATTACTTAATATGACGCACATTACTTCTTTTCAATATCTTATCATGTGCAATATTATTCTTCAATATCATGATCACTTGTCAGTGTAGTGCAATATAATTTTCTCAGTCACGTGCAGTATTGCTTCCTCTGTTTTTTTCCGCCATTTTAGTTTTTTTTCCACCATTTTAGTTTATTTTTAGTAGCTCTTGTACTTATCGTACTCCTGTTGTTACTCTATTAGGCACTGGTTTTTGCTTCTGCTCCTTGAAAACACATCTGTCTTGTATGTTTGTATATTTTTAGATATTTAATATTCCATTGTTCTAAAACTGGGCCCAGTGAGTGACCCTGACCCGGGGAACCCACTGGTTGTTACTGGTTGTGAATAGTTACAGTTGTGGTTACTGTACTTAGTGTTACTGTAATTTGAAGCATTCTCTGGCACAAGAATTTCCTTTGGGATAAATTAAGTTCTCTAGAATTGAATTGAACCTTTGTGTTGATGTTCATGGGCAAACTCTAAACACAGCCGCTACTCGGGCTATTTGTCCGTATGTCAAGAGAATAACAGTGTTAAAGTTTAGAGTAGGATGTCACCTGAGTTTACGTTTTCTCTTCCTACTTCCCGTAACTTCTGACCTATGGCTGTAAATTTGATGCACCGCCTTGGTCTGCACTTTTATCTTCAGTGCAGCGAACACAAAAGAAGGGACTTCAAATGCTCATTTCCCCCCCCTTTTCTTACTCACTGACTCTTTCTCTTTCAGTTTCTTGTTAGTGTTTCAGGTCTTCAGACAACAATGCTTGTTTTCTCAGTGTTTTATTTCTTTGTTTCCTCTAAAAACTAGTGAGCTGCCATTTGTAGAAACATAGTTAATTAAGCATTTTGTAACAAGGGGAGATTGTACTTCTGATAAGTGGTTATTCTAGTTGTAAATATCCATGATTTCTTAATCTTCATAATCATCTACAGAATTTTTGTATGGATATTTAAAACATTAGAGTGAAACTCTTTAAAAAGAGGATCTGTGCTCCAGTGTGGATGGTGGCCGGTAGCCTATTTAAGACAAATCCAGGTAATTCAAAAGTTTTCATTAATTGAATGTATTGGTTCAGTGACTGCACTGCCTATTCGATTACACTTAATATCCACCTCCAGCTCTTCACCACTATTTATCTACTTCAGTCTTTCTCTCCACTGTGCCATCATCATATTACTGTATTCTCCTTTTTTGGTATTTCACCATAGAGCTCACAGCAGCAGTGAGGAGAAATCCTTTTTAAGCTAAATCAAATGTCATTGCTGTTGACATAGACTTATTGGGTTGATGTTGATTTTTCAGGGCTTTTCAATATATGTGAAATTTTCTGCCAGCCCATTTTTAATATTACAGAAAAAAAAGTATGTGCACTTTTGGGCTCCTGTGATTTATTGGAGTGATATTAAAATGATTTTCTATATTTTTATTTTGACTGTAGGTCACACACAGTATTGCAGATTATATTAAGCATGATGGTAATACCTTAAGTATGAGTATTTTAAATAAATTAATGGATATTTGCATTCTACATGATGTTGCCTTGTGATTTGGAAGAGGTTTTTTTAAAGTATATACTCCGTGTTGCCACGTTAATACTAAGCCTGTCAGTCAATCTGTTCTCTTTGGAGATGACCATTCATTTGTGTTTCTGAAATCCTATTATAAATTCCATCCTCATATAAACACACGCAACTTCCTGTTTCCTGTGCGCACGGAGTGTTTTGTATACCTGAGAGCAGTCATGTAACCTTTGGTCTTGTGTTTTAGTCCAGGTCAGCTCTAGAGTTAACTTATGTTGCTAGTCAAAACAAACACACGGGCTGTTCATACAACACCAGCGTCTATTTTCAGACTAGTGCAGTAGGACAAGTTAAAAATAAATATCCCACAAATGCTATAGTGAAAACAGAGAGAACGCTTGTCTTTGTTAGCCACAGGAATACCTCTGATAATGTTACTTACAGTTATAGTATGTGGTTTCACTTGTGCAGTAAGCAGAAATTCACCCTTGTGTTATTACTTTATTACAGCCTATTTTATAAAGTCAGGACCGTGTGATAGTGTAAGCTCTGCAGATCATTTCATTTGTTATTACTCTCCTCTTGACATACAGCATCTTAACATTGATATCTCTTATAGAGTAGACTGGTGAGAGTTGTCTGAAAAGTCTTCTCTTGCCACAGTGAGTGAAGCAGTATTAATGGTTCTGTTTCGAGCAACATGCTGGGTTTCAAAGTGCCCCTTTTTGTAGGACAAGGACTCCTTTTCCTCTGGGCTTTTAGTGAAAAAGGGTCACCAGTCCTCTTTTGTAGTTTTCTGAGTGTAATGAAACAGTTGTGGTAATGTTCATGCGAGTATATCACATACTGTTCTGTAATATGTGTCCTCTGCTGTGGCACACACAGTAATTGTTACCTGATGGCAGAGTAATGACCTTTAATTTTTGAAAATGTAGTTTGATTATTGGAATTAAACTTGCCATAACCAGCAGTATGTCTGCTCTCTTTATATATGGGATTTTGTCCTGTAGGGCTATTCAACAGTTATCCTTTGAATTGCTGAATGGCTTAACTCCATTATCAAGGTCTGGTCTTCTGTGCATTTTAAACCCATCATGTATTACATCTCATTGTTTTATGATGTCTCTGCTCTCCGGTGTGTGATGATGCTTGTTACCAGGTTACTGCTAAGAGATTTTTGCTTTTAGCACATGTCGTACTTCATCGACGTCAGAGCTTTTTTTTTCCACCCTCTCAACTATATCACGTATGTCTCATTTCAGGGTCCCTGAGAGAGCCTGTAATGAAAGGAGACACAACAACAAAAGACCACAAGCCATAGCGCTTCTTCTAAACATTAGTTTCCACTGACACTAATGAGTTAATACTCTAAGGTCTAAAATTAGATATGCTCTCTCTCAACAACACTACAGTTTATTTACCAAAGAAAAAGATGTGAGGTATTTTTTTAAAGCTGAATTACACATTTTTCTGTGACTGTTTTTTTTTTTTTTTATGCGAGGGTGTTTGTGAAATATCAAACTTCCAGAGAAAGTTTCTTGGAACCAGTGCTTAGCTGACAGCTGTTAATTTTGACAAACTGCTAACACGTATAGTTTAACGAAGACATCTGAATCAGTTTGTGCTGACATTGTCTTTTCCTCATAATGGGCGTGAAAGCAAGTTTACATATTTAACTTTTCTGCAAATACAATTGTTCATTCTAAAATGATTGCACATAGGCATGACCAAACTGTATAACTTACACACTTTTGATGAATGTGTCATCAGCCTTTTATTTTGAAATTGTCTAGTCAACATGGTGGACATCGTTTTCTCAACCCACACCTTGGAGCAAAAACTGAACTTTCACATCAAGTGAAGCAAGAGTCCAACCTGACTCTCAAAGTTTTTAGTTGTTTATATCATCAATTTTTTAAACGCCCCATTAAGTATCTGCTACTGTATGTACAGGTACTTCAGCCAGAGAAAAGGGGCTTCTTATCCTTTATGCATCGGCTACAGCAGAGATGAAGATGTTTGATGCATCGCTCGTCTTCATATGAACAGAAAGAAAAAACAGATTAAAGCATTTGCTCGTTTTTTTTAAAAATAGTTTTCCTGCTAATTGATATTGGCAGTCATTTCATGTTGACTTTCACATAAATGAGAGGTGATTATTCTCTGTTCTCCAAATAAAATGCTTTCAGTTTTTTGATGTGTTGGGCTTGTGCAACCTAATTGAAGTTGACTTTATATACGTTGTGATTGTTGCCGATCAGTGTTCATATATAACATATTACATATTCATTGTCGCCTTTAATTTCATTACCACAAATAACAAGGCACAAGGTGAATACAGCTTTAAAATTTAACGCATCTTACAATTCTGTAAATGAAGATGTTGCAGTCGTCATTGTTCATCACTACAAACAAAATATATTGCAGCCACTTTAAAAAAAAGTCGTTGCTGTCATAATCACTTATTTTTTAATTTTCTTGTGTTTGTTGTCTCGTCCATAAACCGCTGAAAGTCTGACCCAAACAGCTGATCTGCAGCCTAATGCAGCACACTGCACTGTTGTGCTTATGCATAGGAATACTGAAGTCCTATGGTTGAAAAAATGTAGCGCCATAGGAAAGAATTGTCTTATGGCAAGGTAAAATAGTGAAAATATTCTCAATATAGCATACACTTAAACTGATGACAAATTTTTTAGGTGGCTAAAATACACTTTGCTGCTAACCCCCATCCACAGCAATGCATTGCTAAGCTTCCGTGTCAGCACCTCTGCCTGCTTCTCTAAACTGGGAGCATGCCAACCGTCATGTACTGAAGATAATACACTGACTATGGATAAGGAAGTCGCACAGCTCAACTTAAAGATATCCGAACTATCCCTTTATGCTAATTAAGCCAGTGCTATTTGGAAAAGTAGTGACATGATGTGTTACTTTTCCGCAGTAACAGCGTGTTGGATGGCACATGACATAGTGTTAGCATAGTTTCTCACACTGCTCAAACCACATACCTGCCATAAACTGTGGCATGACCCACACTAAATAGGTCAGACATTAAGCTGACCTAATTTGGTTTGATCTAGTTACTGAGCAACAGTGATACTAGTTATGTTAAAGATCATTAAAACCACAAGCCATGAGTCCACCCTCTGTGTTCTTCAATGACCTTCCGGGCTGAGCGGCTGAAATGAGACCTTGCTTTCGTGCACAGCGGCTACTGTGAGTTAGCTCGTACAACAATCAGCTTGCCCTTGTGCCCCCCTCCTCCCACTGTGCGTGCTGTGCGGCCAACCCCTCCTGCCCAGGGGCGAGGACAGAGCAAAGCCTGCTGGGATTGGGGGGGGCGGGGAGCTGGGGGTTAGCTGGCACTGTGCCACCTTCCCCTGACTGCCTGGCCTGACTGGGGGCAAAGAGGGAGGCTGCTGTGTCTCAGATTGATGAGGACAGGTCTGTGGTCTGGGTATAGAGTGTTGCAGAACAGACGTCCTGCTGGCACATCCTGCCCTCTCTGCCGCACGCCCCCCAGCCCTCCGTACTCGCCTTATCGGAACTCCTAATTGTCCTTATGAATATTTTAGAAGCGAGCAGGAATGGGAGTTCAGGGTTGGGGGTATGGTTTCAAGGGCCCTGACAGCTAATGATCCACTCAATGACCAGAGAGAGAGAGCGGGAGACAGGGAGACAGGGAGTAAAAACGGTTGGAAAGATTTTCAATAATCTGTATGTTAATGTTTTTGTCTGGATTGTAATTCCCTCTGATCAGTTTTTAATGTGTGCCACCTTTTCTTTGTATGGAGTGGGAACAGAGACTGTGTTCTCATTCTTTTTAATCTGTAGATAATGATGACATTGGTTTGCCTTTATCCTCAATTTGTAGTTTAATTCCCTCCTGTCTATACTGAAAATATGCAGTCCGCTGATTGAGACTGTTCCCTCTCACTGTGGCGGCTAATAGCTTTGTCACATCAGTCATTCACCACAGTCTCAGAGCAGAAAGCTCTGAAGGGACTGCTCACTGCACAGCAATTGCCTCTTATTCAGTAACGTGGATGGGCTATTTTTAATTGGGACTCTAGTAGAATGCAGGTAGTCATTTGCAGTATACAGTATAGAATATAATTAGTTTGTTCTCATGTGTATCTCTCTCTGGTTTGGACTTACTAAGCATGACTCACTTTGGATTAATAGGTCACGACTCAAGCTCACAGTGGTGCGTCTATTGTCATTGTAGTGTCAGGTGGGATTGAATCTCACTATGTATGTACAGCTACAAGACAACAATGTCAAAATAAAAAGCAGACGGTCGAGTTGCCCCCTCCTGCTGCTCTTCCTGTCTACTGTGTAACTAGACAATGGAGTGAGCCACAGGAAGGACATGAATCCAGCCTCATATCCTCAAATCAGTCAGTAATGTGTAATGGTCATGAGATTAAACAAGATATGTCTGGGCATTACAGAGGTCTCCTTATCTACTGCAATAACCCTTCACTCCCAACTCACAATATGTGGTGGGAAATGGAGAGAGAGACTGAAGAAGAAGAAGTAGGCTTCCTACATTACAGTAACCTAGTGCTGGGCCATGGCATACTACAGACCAACCAAAAGAGGCTTTTATTCCCCTCAAGTGAAGACTACAGCACCACAGGGGGAAAAGGAACATGATGGTAGTGAAAGTCTCTTAAGATGTTATATAAGAGCAGAAATATTCCTCAGCAGATAAAAGCCTTCCTATCAGCCGCCTTCCCATGCTGATTTCCTAGTGCGTTCACACTCAAAGAAGCCCTTTGATAAGCACATTAGATGGAACGGCCTGGACACAATGGTGATGTCATGAGGATTAGCACGCTACCTTGCTTAGTGTAGCGGCGGGCACAAGGGCCAATTCACAGCACTGCAGGGCGAGAGGCTGGGAGACCCGGCTGAAATGAGGTGAGGGGAGGACGCCGCACAGCAACCGGTTAAAATATAGCCCCCGCGTACTTTAGGGAAGGCTGGGATAAACACGACATGCATTAAACATTCATGTTGTCCTCCACTTTTGGAAATTTTGTGTAATTTCCTGCTGTGTCGCCATTACATGACAAACTGTCTTGCTGTTGAGGGGCCTGTAATCAGCGCAGTGATGCACCAGTCACAGGTCAGGTGGCCCTCTACCGATAGTGAAAGCTGCTGTGATTCAGACACAATGGAAGAACCAGCCTCTTCATGCCTTCCTTTCAGCCATCTCCCCCACAATTTTGAAGTTGAGCTTTTATGCCGAACCACTATCTTCCTCCTTTCACCCTGCCTTCTATTCACGTACAGTACTGTACAGTACATGAATAAGTTAAATGCAGAAAGCTCTCTTGACACAAGAGAGGGAGAACATCAGAGCGAAATTGTTTTCCAAGACTCGCAGCAGCGGAGTACGTTGCTTGGGCCCATTTCACTGAAAGTGCTTCTCAAGAAAACAGGTGATGTAGGTGGCTTATGCAACGGTTTGGGTTTTATTTTTAATCCATGGGATAGTGTTTGCTTCCATTTTGCAATAAAAATGTGAATATAATGCTTAAAAGTGAATCTGAAGTCCAGAATTGTGCTGTCTAAAAATGTTAATGTCATTTCACAGCGTTTTTTAAGGTATTCACTGGGCAGAATTACATTGAAAAAGAATTCCTATTGATCTCAGATTAATATGGCATGCAAGGTTACCTTTCACTGTACTATATCCTTCTGTACTGAGCATATACTGCAAATCTGGAGAGGCAATTACTGTGCTGAATGTTCCCCATGGTTACAGCCTGGTTAATAGTCAGGGCTCAGGTGGAGATGACGGATAGATGTTTTCTTCAGGATGAGGAAGCCTCAAGGCCTCCTGCAATGGAAAATGTTTTTTTAAGAGAAGTTCAAGTATCACACAAGCAACCTGATGGACACACATACATACATGCACAGACAATGGTGCCCAGTTGGTTTGACGTCAGCCACTCAGAGTCTCATTTTTATTTGAAGAGCCAAATTTCTATCAATACAGGTTTGGACCTGCTGTGAGAAAATAGCAGCTGGCCTTGTTCCCACTCATCTTTGTGAGCCTCTCAGGACCTTGTGAATAGATTACACAAGTTCCCTTGTCCATACTCTCTCCGGGCCCCCCTCCTGCAACAAACAGCCTATATCTTTCATTAGAAATGCTACTGAAAATCCCAACCTCAGCTCTATTCACATCCAGCCAACTTTGCTTTCTCAAGTACAAACCCCACGTCTTGATTCAACATGTAGGGGGCATTTTGAAACTGCTTTTATAAAACTATTCATAATGCAAAAAGGAGTTATCTTTTCTTTTTTGCATCCTAATCGTCTCAGTAAGTTTTCCCCCCTTTTTCTAGGTCAGAACACTGTAGTGTCTGGAGCAGTCTGCAGCATAGACATGTAAGAGCAAAGTTGATCTGGGGTCGGGTGGCCTTCAGGGCTCCATGTGGTCCCTTCTACGGCCATATCTCTGCGCGGCTGCCTCTGATTGGCCAGCATGGGGAGCCAGGTCTTGACAGGTGTTTGGAAGAGGGACACCTGTTTGGCCATGTGCTGATTTAGTGATCCATTTACTGGGAGCTGTGGGCAGCGTCTGTGGGACACCCAAAACATGCCAAGTCATTTAACAAAGAATTACAGCCATGCTTTCCCAGCCCTTCGATGTTATATGCATTACAAGAGACGATTAACCCTGGTATACCAAATGACGATCATACACAGGACCTTCAGTGCATCTTTTTAAAGATAATATGTATTGTAGTGATTCGTGTAATGTATCACAGAGCAGATCTGATTGCTGCCTGCCCTTGTCTGCTGCTATCTGGTTCCCGCTCACCCACTGTGCTGCTGCAACCCCTCCCTAAATGGCTTGGGCCAGTGGGTGCGGCGTAATGAAGGCTGGCCAGGCTTGTTGTGAAAGTAGAAAGTAGAGCAGCCCTGCCCATCTTGCGACCAGTCCGACCAAGCTATTCCCATAATGAGCAGGTTGGAACCTAAATTTGCAGGTTCAGATCAGATGTTGGGCTCACTGGTGGAGAAAGTGCATAGTTTAACCCCAGTAAACACAGGCCTTTCAGGACCCTAACTAAAGAGGGTTCGTTCAGTAAACAGGAAATGAACCAGCAAGGCGTTTTCTTAGAATGAGAAGAATGCCCCTGCTCTGTACCGCACCAAACAGTAATGCATCTGTGGTACAGTGGTGGCCATTCATTATCCAGAAGACTTATCTCTCTCTCGCTTGCTCTCCTCTGGGCATTGCGGACACTTATGTTTCAAGAGATGTGGGTGCTTTTCTGAACTTCCTTATTTCTGTGCACACTGCTGGAGATTGACATTTTTCTCGTGCCCCCAAAATTTACATCTCTCACAAATTGTGTGTATGTGAATGCATGGAGACGAGGTGAAGCAGCGCAGGATTTCGCATCATCTCGTTTTAATGAGCAATGATATTATGCAGGACTCTCATAAAGCCATAGCACAGGTTTTAGGAAATGTAACTTACACTGAGGTTGTGGTGAGCAGCGCTGGGTTAGCCGCATTGTCTTGCACAGACCTAAACGTATCGTCACATCACTGTCAGAGGATGTAGCAGCTGTAGAACTACCCCCCCGCTCCCCCCGCCACACATACACACTGCACATATGCACCACACACACTCCCACTCACACAGTCTCTCTTTCTTTCTCTTTCACACACACACACATTTTCCACTTTCTTGGGTGATGAAGACCAGAAACAGAGAGTAAGGTCTCATTAGTGTGTGTAGGTCCCTCTCCTCTGCCTCACACTCTGACCCCTGCATCTACAGGAGTCGGTGACCTTCCTGTAGACACGAGGCCTCCGAGGCAGCCCACAGACAGGGCAGGGCGCTGCTGTGGACCTGCAGTAGTCTGATAGAGGAACCTTGCGAGCCACACATAAATCATGTTTTGATGTACGCTGCCTTGATATCACATGCTGTCACATGCTGTCAGCGAGTCTTGTTAACACCGCTATTCAGAGCTGTAATGAGGAGCAGAGAACAGCCTGTAAGAAAGTGAGCGAAAGAGCAAAGCGTTGCATTTATTTGTTTAGTTGTATGACATGTTTTTTTTTCATGAAGTTAGAATAGGCTCTTTATAACACCACAACACACCACCCTATGTACTTATGAGCACTTTGCTTTCACAATAATTGCACAATTTCATGCTCAAATAGGCATCTTTGACCACATTTGATAATCCATTTTATTCCCCCACATGCATTAACTTTGATAAGATCCCACGAGTGACAACCATACTGAATTACAGACTGGGACAGTCTTAAAGTGCGCTGCTGTAGGATCTTCTTATGCAGGGGTTTCTTCCAGCTGGGTGGCTTATGATAACTGAAACATAATGAAAAATGCAAACACACACTTGCAGCAAGAGGAGGAAGAACAGAAAGGGATGGAGGCAGGGAGGAAGGAGGAGAAGGAGGGGGGAGAAAAGGAGAGAGAAAGAGAGGAGGACAATATTTTGTTTCTCTGAACACATCTGAAGGGTGAAAGGATATAGAGTGACATTTCAGTTTCCCCTTGGTACAGAGCCTTGTATTGAGCTACAGTTTAGCCTAGCATTGGTGCAGCAGCTGTTCATGTTGTACTGCAACAAAAGGAAAAAAGGAAAGACAATCATACAGTGGATGTTTATTTTTGTACATGTTTGATTTATATTTTCCAGGAGAAGTGTATATATTAGGTAACACTACTACTACTATACTGTTTCTTCTCAACTGTGCAATTTCCTTTCAGAAATTGAGAAACAAAGGCCATAATGACTGTGCTAGTCCTGATCCTGATGACTGTTTTGGGCACAGCCCCCTCATGGACGACCATTTCGGCAAACTAAACGAAGAGAGTGATTTAATGTACAAGCGCTGTGGTGTAAGTACTTCCTTTGTCCCCTGCTGTTTTGTGTTGATTTCTGTCTTTATGTTGATGTTCACTACAGGCGCTAAACAAGAAAGAACACAGAGGTTGTGATAGCCCGGACCCCGATGCCTCATATGTCCTCACTCCTCACACAGAAGAAAAGTATAAAAAAATTAATGAGGAGTTTGATAATATGATGAGAAATCATAAAATCGTAAGTACTGTAAATGCAACGTTTTTGCTTGGCTTTGTGGCACAAAGGATTTTCACTCTTTTTTCATTTAACTTTTTCCTCTTTTTGTTACCTCCCCCCTCCCCCCAGAACCTCTGTCAACTTCTTTCAGAACTACTCTATCTTAAGATTAATGCCCCCTTCACTGGGTGTGCATTTGTTTCTTATGTTGATATGTTCTGCAACTGATATTTTGGCACACCCTGATAAGATCACATTTCATGTGAACAGGTGAAATGTTGCATGCTTCTGCTGGAAAGAATACACCCCAGTATCATGGTCATGTTATCATTAATCAAACAGCAGTGGCTATTTAAACATCAGAGTGTACAGTATATACATACTCACACATGGTGAGTGTTTATTATAAAGATCTGCAGGTTTTTATTTCCATCTCAAACCCTATCTCATCATGTAGCAAAAACAAATTAAAAAATATTTCACAGTTCCTTGATAATGTCATGTTTCTCCTTTTAAATCTTCCTGTTACCTCTCTCTCAGTGCATTCTAGCATAAAATATCCCTTACTCCTGAACAGCTCCAGCAGTAAAGTGTTCCCAGAGCACACTAACACTACACTATCATTTAGCATCCTCCCTCTCCTTCATCAAGTACCACACTGGCTCACCCACTAAAACACCACAAATCTTCTGTGATCTTATCATGCGTGACAATATTAGACTTGTGCAAGAACACAGTGCATACTAAGCAGTCGTTTTCTATATGTTCCTGACATGACGAGCATCACTTTGCCATTAACAAACTAATGATAACGGCCGACTGGCTCACTGGATAATGCTATGATGAAACGTTCTCACTGCCACCTGCCATTCTCACTTGCGCTTTGCACAGTCAGCACTTTGTAGGTAAATGCAAGTGAGTCACGATTCTTGTAGCTGTGAATCCCCGCTACCCCTCTCTGCTGTGCTGAGAAACACGTTACACCGTGGTGTTTCAGAAGGCAAAAGTACGTCTGTAGTGCTGACTGCTGCAATGCCGAAGTGAATCACCTGAGTGCATGTTTTTTGTTTTCTGTGTTTTCTGTGTGTTGCGGTAGCACTGAAAATGTGTGTGTATTCTTTATGTATGATATTAATGAAAATAATCTTTTTTGATGTTTATATAGTGTCACTCAGTAGCCCTCAGATGTCGGGCAGAAATGTTTCCTAAAATATTTTGTTACAAAGCAGCTGCAGAGTTGAAAATACACAGTGCATCCTTGTTTATGAAAGCAAACCCTCAAGGGGAGCTCTCTGTTAATGATGCCATGACAACCACTGACCCATCAGACTCATCATCAGACCTTGGGTTTTGAGTGTGTTTGTGTATAAACCTCTGTGTGTGTTTGTCTCCCTTTTGTAGCCCACAGCATTGCCTCAGCAGAACTTCTCCATGCATGTGGCAGTGCCTGTATCCAATCCCAATGCCATGTACCAGCCAGGAGGGACTCTGGGCAGCCAGGCACTGGCAGCAGCCACGGCCTCTCTGAGTGACAGTGGGATGCTGTCCCCTCCACAGGCCTCTCTGCACAGGAATGTGGGTTCAAGTGGAGGACCCCAGAGGCCCACCAGTACAGGTTAGTGAACAAAAACCACAGTTAATTAGTCAAAGTGGTGTACAGAGGAGGATCCAGACCACTCAGTGCAGGTTTTATCTAGTCTATTGAAGCCCCTTTGTGTGCATTTATATCTGATTATATCATCTTTGTCATTATTCTGATAACATAAATGCTTTGTTTGTAGAATAATTTGACAATTCTGGTGAGAATTGTGGAACTGATAGTGGTCAATGAAGAGGTCGTTAGCCTAGCATAGCATAAATTACAGAAGCAGGCAGAAACAGCTAGCCTGGTTCTCTCCCATGCTAAAAAACAACTACTATCTCCTCAAAAGCTCATTACGTTAACATAGTTAATAACAGAAATTAGTAATATGTGGGCTTTGTAAAAGTTATATGATGTACAACTCTGGTTTTACTGTATTTTTTTTGGATGAACTACAGTTAATACGTGTGCCCAGCATTTCTCTCAGAGTCTATGCTGGTTGCCTGGCAACTTCACAGTGACAACAAAACTACGGGAAAATACTTCACCCAGCCGAGAAATAGTGACAGCACATAACCCCCATAAAACCACAATGCTTTAGGCAGATTTCTTTTAACTCTGGTTGGAACCAGGCTAGCTGTTTCCTGTTGCCTTCACTCTTAATGCTAAGCTAGGCTAATTGCATCTTGGCTCTAGCTTTACACTTGTGCATAGACATGGCTTGGTATCAATCTCCTTCTTAACTCTATGCAAGAAAGTTAATTAAAGTACAAGTATTTCTTAAAGTCTGACATTATCCCTTCAAGCTGTAGTTGGTAACTTTTATAAAAGTAACTTTTTGTGGTATTTGCAGAAACTATGTCCACACAGTAGTACAAAAAAACATCATGTTCATCTTCCTCCTCTTAGTGCTCCAGTGGCATTTAAAAACATATTTTAGTGTACTGTTTAGCTGTAAAATGAGAAAGTTTGTGACCCAGCCGCCATGTTGAAAACCAGTCACTGCCAACAAGCCAGACCAACTTTCTCATGTTACAGCTAAACAGTAAAATATTTCTAAATGTTTCTAAAAACATTAGAGGTGAGAAAAAAACAGTGCAGTAACAGAATCTTGATTCATATTTGATCAGTGCTGCCTAGTTTGACAGTTTGACTGCAGATTACAAGCAGTGATTGACACACTGATTGACTGATTGGTTGTTTTCCAACAGGTGCAGTTAGTGCCAACAAATGCCATTATACATTAATTTTACGAGGAGGAGGAGGCACTGGAGCGTCGTCACAGACTCTCTGTCGCATGTAATATAATAATGTAAATAAAGTGACAGTTTCAGCAAATATGACAAAAAGTTTTTTCATTTAAGTTACCAACTGTAGCTTTAAGGTTGCGTCAAGGGTTTTTTGGTTGTCTCTAAGGCACGTATAGTTCTCTTTTTTGAAGATGGTGTTGGATTAAAGGGACCTTAGGTCAAGTGTTCATGTCATACTAACACCCTTAAACTGGTGTTTGTGTGATAGGTATTTTTTTACACCCTCAGAAATGCTCATCATCACACCTTTTACTGTATCAGCGTTGTGGAAAAATGATGTCAGTCTACACTAGTGCTTGTATGACTGGTCTGACTCAGTCGATCCAGATGGCTTTTGCAAGATTCAGCTACACTGCATACGATAGAAGTACATGCAACAAGGTGTGAAATGCCTCATTCAAAATTAACCACATATCAGAAATGGCTAACACCTACCCATACGCAGGGGGTTTACTTCATGGTTGTTTTGTAGAATAATTCTTGCTTGATTATTCACTGCTCTATCTGTATTGTTTTTTTTTCTTTTTTATGATTCATATGAGATCAGTGTTTTTCAAATGCTGAGAAAAATGCCCAGACTTATGTGGCGTACTAGCATTGTGTGCTTGATTGAAGTCTATCTCTTGAAAGCGTCTACGTTGTAGAGTTTTCATTAGACTGTTAGTAGAGAGGCTCCAATAGACGCCTGATTTCCAAGAACACTGATAATCGCTTGCTGCAGGTGCATCCTCATAGTGGAATTCTGCATTTACCATCTCGAACTTTATAAACATAACAAACACCATGCTAAACGCAGCTTGTGGTCAATATATGATCTTTAATCACATATTGAATATTTCCCCACCATGAGGACACTGGCGGGAGCACACATGCCTCCCTTTGGTGTGCTGTGAAGATAGATCTACATGACATTTTCATGTCTGGTCTGGCATCTCCATCACATGCTCTGCTAGCTTGCAGAAGGATGCAGATGGTTAATCATATCACTCTGTGCATCTCATTAGGTGGCATGCTGGATACCACAGACCTTTCAGTGCCAAGTGGTGTGGGCTCCAGCCCAGCGGGTAAGTCCTCCCTAGAGATTCATTAGCTCTCTGTAGCTCTGCCCAATAGGCCTCCTGCTTAGCACGCGAGCTGGATAGTTGCGTTTCCATCTGTGATTGGTTCAAGACGGTTGTCACTATCATTGACTGATAGTGCCTTTGCCCGACTTTATTTTCACTGCATGCAATGTGAATACAAGTGTTGCTCCTCTCAACAGAGGAAACATATAGTATGCTTGTTAAATGCATGTGTGAGAGATGGGAAATGGCTCGGCGGCATTCACACAGTGTGGTGTTTGTGCTTGAAAGCAACCTGGGTAACCAGGCGAGGCAATTAGCTGTCCAACTGACTTTGGCAGGTAAATAAACGCAGCGTTTCCTTTAAACTTGTCACCTCTATGTAGCCCTCCCTCATCCTGTTTCCTTCCCTCTATTGACAGGTGCATCTGTTTCCCCCCACTACTCTGACAGCCCTTATAAGGCTGGAGAGGGTCTGTAAGATGCCTAGACCAGCATAACCCTTTAGGTATTCGGGCCATGACATCCCACTAAGTCCTCGGTACACAATGACCGGACAGCCTGTCATGGCTGCAATGTGCTGTGTGAGAGGTGCAGGCAGGTGGAGTTAACTCTTTGCTTGTCACTTAGCTTGCTGTACTCCATATAGTATTTCTGATAAAATGCAAAATGGTGTTACGAAATTGGACGGATTCAATGTTCATAACTTGTGGACGACCATAAAAAATATAAGCCTGCAATGTGATATTTGGCGAGGTATTGATTAGAAAGCATGAGTGCTAGAGATCAGTTTACAACATTTTAAAAGGAGTGCTGGGTAAGTTTGGGGTGTGGCACAGGGTCAGGATAGAGTTAGGATCTTCTGCCAGGGGGCGTCAGCGTTTGGCACAGAGCGAGCATGGTGCAGCTGTTGTTTGTACCAAGTGTGTAGAACAGCAGAGACTACAGGGAGGAGAAACCTCTCCAGCCCTGCTGTCAGATGACCATTCCTGACATAGCTCTGATTTTTCACAAGTAGCAGCTATGACCACAGCAGAAGCCTTTCAAAGTGGCCAGATGGAAGATGTGCCGTGTGATATCTTCTCTCCTGTTCGATGGTGTCACCACAGAGAGAAGATTTTTTTTTTTTTTTCCATAAGACAAATAGAAGAAGTTAACTATTTTCCACACAACCTCTGGGTCCCTGCTAATGATGGGCAGCTGTTCTTAGTGTGGGTTTACTTATTAGCTGGTTGTAAGAATTACCTGACTTGCAAGCACACATATGTTAATGTCACAGGTAACATTATTGTTAGTTTTTTCTAGCAAATAAATTTCAGTTGTTCTTTCTAAAATAAACCATCTGTTCTTGCTTAGTCTTTGGATTAGATAATGGCTCTACCTTCAAAAAACAATCTCTTTTTGTCTCATTTTGTACCGTTACATCAGTGTGCAGTACTATAATAGATCATGTCTTTCAGCAGCTCATACAATTACTCCTAATTACAAGCTGTGCTCCTTGACTGGTGAGCATTAAGAATGAAAGCTGTGTACTCTCTCTTATGTATATGTCTGCCAGCTGTACACAACCCTTCAACAATATCGAAGCATTGCAAGCCCTTGAAATACAATCACAAGGCATGTTTTATGTTCCGCAGATCACATCAGGTAATGGAAAAAATAGTTTGTGTTGGTGTAAGTTTTACTTTCAGAAAGTTATTTTATTGTAGGATGATTGAATGTGAAACATGTATTCAGAGTTGGAGGATGATGATGAATCATATCCATGCTGTATAAAAATACAAGAACAAGTGTGTACCTGGTTGCCATCTGCCATAACAAATCACCTTCTGCACATCTTGCCTGGGCTTAGTTTTGTGAGACACAACAATAGGACTGTGCGTGGCATCTATTATTAGAAAACTGTTTTTGGAGGCCTTGATTCACATCTATTATTTCTTCTCATTCATCAAGACATTTTCTTTTCTGCCTGAACCTGACTCACGTGGGATGCTGGGCACAATAAGTCTCAGTGTTTTCTTTCCCTGGACTTAAAATGAAAACTGAATGTTTCAGTTGTAAACACAAGGCCTTATGTAATGCCCCTATCCCAGACCGTGTTAATAATTCAGGACAATGAACAGAAACCAAACAGCTTTCAACACGCGCAGGTTTCAGTCAGAGAGGATTTATTGGCACGACCGAGCCGTTAGAGAAGTCTGAATGCGGAATGAGGGCAGCAGACATAAGGAAAGCGCACCGAAACGTCCCCCACTGTAAGTCTGGGTCTCAACTTGTGGCTGTTACCATGGCTCAAAATTAACTTTGTGGTCTGAATATTTGTGTGGGATTTAATCATCCACAGGCATCTGAAGTCATAATCAGAGGCAGATTCCAAAGATATGTAAGTCAGGTGGGTTAATCCAAGTCTAAATTAGCTAGTGAATACAGCACTGAGTGTCTGTCTTTGCCCCGTGAAGCAATGTGTGTCATACTGTTACCAAAATATATTGGTACAGAAGTAAACAAAGAAAATGACTGACATGTTAATAGAAACAGTGTGAGTACATTCTTGTTTCAGTCATGCTGTATAATGCAAAATCAGCACCAGTTATTTTATAATTTGACAACAAGAGTAACAGTTAAATGCACAAAATAAAATTCAGTGTATCAGTAGGTATAGATATATGCTGCCCAGAAGGCATGTATTATTCTTGACTCTATTATTGCTACTTTTTTTCTGTAAAAGACATTTATAAATACAGATAGGCACAGGAATGTGTATGTGATTAAATAGTCAGTAGCCAGTATGTAGTTATTGTGTAAATGATGCACAAAAATGGAGGAGACTTCGTTTTCGATGCACCATTTTGCATTAAATATGCTACTTGAATGTTTAAATACATATAATGTCATAATGTATGTGTTACCAGAGGGTGTCATATTATATTTTTGATGTTTGATGTGGAAGAGGTCAAATATTTATTTAGCGAGACACAGAACTTAACGACCGTTTCACAGCGGACATTTTAATATATCAGCAGAAAAAGCACAGGCATAATTAAAAACAATAATTACAGCTGCATTATATTGAAGTTTAACTGTCCTATGGTTTGTGCATGCTATATGGTGTGGTTTAATGCAGAGCGTAATAGGATGCAGCCATTGTTACATCTTTATTAGTTACACCTGTGCTCTCCCTGCTATGAGAAATATTTATGCTCTGAGCAGGATCTCTGTTCAAATAAAATATCACAGCTCACTGATTGTTATCAGAGAGTCTTAACATGCCATATTGCAAAGCTGCAACCAATTCCTTTACATGAAAGTCTATTTGCACTAACATCTCATTTCCACTGAATGACATCTTCATTGCTTGTAATCAGGTTCGCTATTTTTAGGGCCTTGGACATTTACTCTACTAATTCTGTAAACACGGTTTTCTTGCAGCAGCCAACTCTTGTATGATCAAAGCCAGAACTGTCGGCGATAGCTGCTTGTATATACTGTTGATTCAGCTGTGAGATACTATTGTCGGCTTCATAACTGTTTATTTGACCGTGAATTGTTGCTGTCCTTATCTGTAGTCAGAGGGGCTATTGTTCCATTATGTTCCTACGCAAGAGCCTACTCATTGTGCACACACTTTGTGTTTCGCTGGGATACACTGAACACAATGGAGAAGTCAGCAACTTGTTGAAGTGTTACTGATCTGTTGATGCAGCGCGAGACGCCATTCATTCTTTCTTCCCCTTGTTTTCAGGATTTCAACATGGTTATATTTTAAAAGTATAGCTTTTACTGAGACTTACGTAAAGTAAATTGGATTTAAAACTCAAGAGCACTTGAAATATTGCAGTTGTTTTGCTTCCTTTTTGTCATAGCAATTCACCGCTCCATTTTTATTAGAGTGGATTTGTGTGGAATTTGCAGAATCCCACTGCAGACCTTGGTCAGACGAGGCACACGGTATCTTTCAGTGAGAAAAAGGTCCTGCAGTTCGACAAACACAGGAAGAAAAAATCTTTTTCTGAAACCTGTATTTTTATTTTAAATACGATAATTATCAAAATACCAGTTAAAGACAGTTTGCAGTGCTCTAGCAATGTGTAAGGGAACCTTTATGACAGTAGTTGCTTCAGAATTATTTTTTTTTAATGTTTTTAATATTTTTATTATTACAGTTGCAACACATTTGGGACATCTACTTTGCAAAAGCATAGCCATTAGAACAAGCTTCACAACATAATGTACTGTGTTTAATCTAAAACAAATGAAAAAGAAAAATACACAAAACAAGCAGCACACAGAATTCTTTTATTTTTTTATTTTTTTTATTTTAATGCTTGAATTTGTTATGCTCATTGCACATAGAAGCACTCGGTGCTGATATTTCTGAGTTAAATTGTGTATTATTTTCTGGTACATACCACATGACAGTATTCTATCAAATAAGGTATAGTATCTAAAAACTGTACCACTATGCAGACTGTAACACTTATATTTTACACTGTGAACATTTCTTTTCATTTCAAAGAGAATATATTTTTCTTGTTTTCAGCCTTTGCACGGGATAGTGGTCCATCTGTGGTTTAGGCGGATGGTAGCTCCTAAAATAAGTTGGTGGGAAACCATCTCTTTTCACATTTGACGCACAAAAATAAGGAAATGACTAATGACGATGACATGACATGAACATCAAGGTGTGAATGTGCAAGGCAGAGTCTCACACTTTGCTTTTGTTTGTGGGCACAGTGTAAAAACAACACCACAAGATCTTCTAACTGTTTTTTATTCACTGTAATGGCTTCAGCTATTTCTTTTAAGCAGTCACAGTACATTTGTCAGTGAACTGCTCCTCATCCCGAGATGCAAAGAATTGACTTTGATGTAATCATTCACAATAAAAATAAAAGGCTCATCAATTTTGAAATGGACATTTTATTTTTGTAAATGTGCAGGATAATTATCCAAGTCTATTAAAACTTCCCAGAGGGTTGGAAACACTTAACGCTGCGTGCTGCAGCAAGCTGGAAAAACAACGCTGTGTGAGAGGTTTGCTTGATGACTGGAAGTGTTGTCAGTCACAGTCCGTGGTTTGATGATGTGTTTCTGTCGCTGTGTACCTCTGCAGGAAACGGTTTTGTTAACCCCAGGGGCTCTCCGGGCGTCCTCAGCACACCCAGTGGCAATGGCCTGGGTAAAGTCATGCCCACCAAGTCTCCACCACCCCCTGGAGGGAACATGGGAATGGGAGGCCGCAAGCCAGACCTAAGGGTTGTTATCCCTCCATCTAGCAAAGGGATGATGCCCCCACTGGTGAGTACAGAGCACACCACTGCACACAAGTATCAGCAGCTAAAGGACCTTAAAGTACCTCTGCTGCAGGGCAGAGCAGAGGCTTGTTTTGTGGCATCTAGACTTTAATAGCAGAATGTTTTGCCACAACTGTTTTTGATATTATCACGTCAATGAAGCGTGCGAAGGTTTAACTGCCAAGTGGGACTCACTCATCGTATGCAGGACACACCTGAGCAGCATTCTTCTTGTGCTGCATTCTTCTTCATCACCTCCATTAACATGTGGGCAGAGTCTTGAATCTGCAGCCCAGGTGTCATAACTCACACTCAGTTATTCACATTTAAATGAGAGGCATTCTCTAATTATAATAATGAAGGTGCAGAGCGCTCTGACCACAGCGAACACCTGAGGCTAAACTAGACTCTCCTGGTCATAAATCAGCTCAAACAAAAAAACTATAAGTGTGGCATTCTCAGACAGCGGCCAGCAAATATACTGTTTCCAGCTTTGGGTGTTGCTGGTGTTGTCATCAACAGGAGCCACTCCAGGAAAATGATTGTGTTTGGTAAATAAACCTCAGGTTACTGTGGGTGCTCCTCTTTTGCAGCGCTTCATCCAGCCTGGAGCAGTTTTTAAACAACTGTGCGTGTTACCCTGTCGGCATGTGGAAATCAGTAGAGCAGGACAGGTTGTGTTGTAAGAGGTTTGAAACAGGTTAGGCAGTGGCGGGTGGCAGGTTCTTTTGGAGTGGTAGAGGCTGTGGAGGGCGCTGGCTGTGGCAGGTCTGCAGACAGCCTGTCATTAGGCCATAATGGTATTAAATTAATCACATCTCAGTGTGACAGAGTGTAGATGAAGACTTAATCAGGGGCCCAGGGTGTGAGCCAGATAATATCTTGTCGCCCTTGTCGTGTCTTCCTGCCGCTATTGATTGAGTGTGGGTATTAAGACAGCCCTGGCCCGGTCGCAGTGTGTCCCACAGCACGGAGAAGATGGAAGATGGGCTTCTGGTTCCTCTTAAGGCACACGGAGGATTTGAAATGCTCTGCTAAGTGCTATGTGGTCATTGTTTTTGCCAGTGAAGAAATTCATATGTAATTTCTGCTGACTGAGATGACTGCAGTGTCACATTCAGAATCAGATGAGTGTTCATCAATATCCAGAACAATTGTGTACTCTCTGCTCTTAACTTCACTGGCATTTGTCCAGGATTTGACTGCTTCTTCTTCATCATTTTCAAGACAGAAGACAAGTTAATCGGGTGCCTGTGCTTTGGACAAAATGGCTCATGAGTATAACAACAGACTACAGACATAAAATCAGTGCGATTTTACAACGACTGCAGAAGTCATCCACACTTTTATATTCCCCAATGTCCCTTTTGCTGTAAAATCTAGATAGCTGGCACTATTTTCCAGAGCGCTTTATAGCCGCTCTGCTTCTTTTCTGTAACTCTGCCTCTCTTCTTCTCTTCTGTTGAGGGCAGTCGGAGGAGGAGGAAATGGATTTGGTGAGTTTTGACAAATGCCTGGGCAAATGGCTGAAATGTGAACACGCTTCCGGTAATCACACATGCTAGACTAAAGGCAGTGCTCAAACCGGAGATTGGCTCTTAGGACTGCCAGCAATAATAAATTCAAAAAAATGTTTTGTCACTGCATGTTTTGGGTTTGGCCTGTGAAAATTGCCTCAGCCTGTTAAATTGGCTCGTCTATTCCCAACACGTCAATGTTAGTCATATACCACCAGGAGTGTGAGAGGGAGAAGGAGAGAGGGAGAGAGATGAAAGCTAAGCGCTAATTAATGTTAATTTTTTTTAACTATTATATTGTAGTCACAATCTGAAAAGTTTAAGACTTTAAAAAAGTGTTGGGTCAAAATCTAAATAATTTATATTCTTACTAAGGAAGAGAGGATTACATCATCTTAAATGACATCATGCTGTGAGATACTTGGGGTTCGGTGAAGTCATCTGGCTGGAGAGTGTTGGAACAATGCGAGGAAGCCATCAACTTCATCATGATGCAATGCTGCTTCGAGCGTAACCGCTGGCAGCTGCACATATGTTTATTACATTGTATTGTGAGGATTTGTTACAGTATTGTTCGAAACTGTGTCTGCCTTTGATTAGTGGAGTTGGAGTGTGTGCATTTGTAGCTCACAGTGTAGTTTGCTGCATGACCACACCGAGCTGTGTAGGTGTGTGTTTGTTTGGACTGCATGCCGGTCACTGCACTAAAAACCACTGGAGCCTTACTGTACGTCACTCTGGGATTATCCTTTTGCACCCTCTCAGTTAGGAGTTGTTTATTTGATTGTACGACTGATCAGTAGACTCACTGTGATTTGCAGTAGATGCTGTGGAAGGGGGCTTGCGTTTCCTCACCTGCACTCTCCCTGTAACTGCGTTCTTTTTCATGTCTAACAAAATAAAACTCATTAAGCAGATCGTAGTATATCTGATTAATCATTTGTTTTGCCTGTAGCTGCATGTCGGTTCTTGTGATGACTACATCAGTTAGTTGTCCACTTAAAATATATTTAATGTGATTACTGAAATATTTTAACATGTTACATGGTAACCATTTTTAATGTGGGATAAATTCACAACTATATCTGCAGTTTGTAACATAATTACACATGTATTTAGTGAACTATATCTTGATAGATATCAGAACAAACACAACATCGGTTAATGAATATTTCTTCCTGTATTTTATCCTCTTTGACATATTTGTAAAAACACACAGACAACAATGAATCAGAAAGATCAGAATATTGATTTCCATGAAGCTACACCACCACCTAGTGGCGGCTCTTATTATTACAGTCATATTCCTGACCATCTTAAAATATGTACGCTGTAAATTAAATGTCTTAAATAATAAGAAAATGTGTTGCATTTTCTTTATAGTAGAGTGTGTTTTTTAATGTTATTTTGTGCTTAAGTGTTGTTTTTGTTTTTTTTGTGTGTGTGTTTTGGCAGAACACCCAGAGGATAAGCAGCTCCCAGTCCACCCAGCCGCTGGCCACTCCAGTAGTGTCTGTCACCACCCCCAGCTTACCCCCACAGGGCCTGGTCTACTCGGGCATGCCCACCTCCTACAACCCTACTGGTGAGTCTGGCCCCGCTCTCCCCTCAGACTGAAAACAACCGCCTCAGCCGCGAATGTTTGTACTACACGCTGTTGGTTCTTGCTCTTTTCTCAGCGGCACATGGTGGTGTAGCTGAAATGAGTTCTCACTGTGTGTGGCTGCTTTTGTTTTTACAGAGTTCTCCCTGAGCAGTGCAGAGATCTCTTCCCTACAGGGCTTTAGCTCTCCTGGGCTCTCACTGGGCTCCATGTCGGCATGGCAACAGCATCAACTGGGCCAGGCAGCTCTTAATTCTTTGGTGTGAGTAACACACTTCCAAACAAAGGCACACTCTCCAGACGCCCTCACATAAAAGCAACACCCACTGTGCTCTGTGATATCATGCTGAATCACACATCTACATATTCCTGGCTGTTCGCATTATCGCACCTCACATTTGTTGTCTCATTTTTTAGTCTGAACACAAAATGTCACGCTTATCTTCTCCGCAGTGGTGGAGGTCACCTACCTCAGGGCTCCAACCTCTCCATCAGCACCAGCCACAGCATAAACATCAAGTCCGAGCCCATTTCGCCGCCACGGGAGCGTGTCACCCCATCCGGCTTCCCCCCTCAGCAGCCGCAGCAAGGGTCCAGCCGACAGGAAGTTCTGGGACGTTCACCCGCCGACAGCCTCAGCTCCTCCTGTAGCTCTTACGACGGCAGCGATCGTGAGGACCACCGGCCAGACTTCCACTCCCCGCTGGGGCTGGGAAGACCCCCTGCTGGCTCTGAGGACAGGGAGAGCCCTTCGGTCAAGCGCTTGCGCATGGACACATGGGTGACATAAAGAGCCCCGATCATGCCTCCAGTCACCAGCCAGTCAGAGAGAGGGAGGGGTTAGACATGGAGATAAAAGAAAGAGCAAGGGTCCTTAGAGCTATCATTATATTATTCAACTCCATTTCAATTTGTAAGACTGAGTGGCAGATGTTTAAAGACATGTCAGGACATATCTGAAGTAAATTCTCAAACTGATACAGTAAGATTTAAAAAAAAAAAAATCTCAGTTAGCTGGACTGAAATATATGCACAAGCAGGTGGTATCAGGTACTTGGTGCAATTCAGATGCAGAAGAAAGAAAGAAAGAAAGAAAGAAAGAAAGAAAATTGTTAAACAATAGGTGATAGATTATTGTAGTCACTGGTCTAGTCAGACACTTACATGTAGTTGCTGTATTGCTGTTGTGCTCGCAAGTTGCAAACAATCAGAGAAAGTTGTGTTGCTTTCAGGCCGAGGACCCTTACATATGATGTTCACTGCGAGAACTGTCTTTTAAAAATCATGCTGTAACCACACAAGACCTTTATCTCAAGTGGCCTCTTGTAATTTATTGATTCAGTCGACCGCGAGATACAGAGAGCACGGAGTTAATTAAGGCTATACAGGAATTTTGATCACACAGTAAATAATTGCAACAGTTGAGACTACTTTTAGTGAATAAATGAATTAATACTGATGGAGGTAAAAACAAAATAGCGACAGAATTTATTGCAATAATGACATACTATTCATTTTATAATTTAAAAGAGTAGGATATATAAATGTGCAATTAAGATAATGCGAACCTGTCCAGTTGAACTGGTGAGAAAATCAACATGTTCACATTTGTGTAACAGTTCATCAGTAATATAAGCCAAAGCTGTTCTTTTGTGTTGTTTTTGTACAGTTGCTACGGTTTCCTAACAGCTCACTCAAACGCACCATCTTTCATCATAGTTTTATTTTGTATTGTGCTTTATGGCAAACAGTGTAAAGTCGTGTAAACCAGATCTTGAATCGATATCTAAAGCCATGAACATTTTGCTGTTCTGTTTGTACAATTGATAATTTGAGCCAAACATTTTCTTTTGTTGTGTAAATAGCGACTTTAATATATATCACCAGGGTGGGAGTACGTGCTGAATGTACCGTACGACCGCCGTTTTCAAGAAAAGTATATTTTTGTGGATTACAGCCAAGTTTACAAGAGTAGACCCTTAAAAAAAAAGTAGATCGTTCACTGGTCAATATTTGCTATTTTGTTCATTTTACTGTAATCTCCTCGAAATTGAATCATCAACATGACATCCCATGTGTTTTAGTTCCAGATGGTCAACTTGTTTTTCTTTTCCCTCTCTTTATTAGTGATGACTGTTTGTCCTAAAAGACATTGTAACAACAATGCTGTGAGGTTGAAGTTCCACTTTTTTCAAATTTGTGAAGGATGATCACAAGGCTAGGGGAAATAGGGTTTCTTCCCTTCCTATTGTAGTTGTATACCAGCAGCTGCTGAATACACTGCCAACATTCAAACCCAAGGTCCCAGCCCCTCACTGAAGAATAATCTATTGTTACTGCATGTAGCTCAACTGAAAAACATGCCATCTCGCAAGCCCTTTCTACTATCCTGTTATTGGTTCATTGAATTGAAGCAGAAGACATGAATGTGGTAAAAATGGCTGCTGACCTTCACACAAAACTGATCATGCCTGTGCTCATATGTGGTTGTAAATATCGCAGACAGTCATAATTATGTACAAAAAATACTCATGTGTTTCCTTAATTGGCCCCAGAAATTGCATCTTATATCAATGCCCTATTACTAGTAAGACTACTATAGGCCTAGGAACCTTAGGAGCCATAAACGTAAAAATCCGAAGGCGTTTAAGTCATGTACACAGAAGGTGTTGCAACGCTGTTATCGCACCGTGCGCAGACAGAAGGGAGAAAAAAAAAGGGGCTGAGACTTGTTTCTTCTCCATCATCACAGAAGCAAATATTTCAGCAGCTAATTCATAACAACGCAATGTCATTGACTTCAATCTCACTGCTGGATTGCACACATTTGTATGAGAAGTTTGCTGTACGTGAAAGGTATCGCTCTGCATTCGCCGTGACATATCTTGTGTGTGTTTCTGAGCCTCCTCCGCCCCATCATCCACTCCATGATAGTTCTCAATATATATAATGATCTATGCAGTTGTAGCCCCAATTCACACACGGAGTATGATGTCATTACAGGACACATTTAGTCCACAAAGCATCAGGAAGAAGAGCATCTGAGGATTGACTGTTAGCCTCTTATCCTGAAGTGCCACATCTGGAGGTTGCTGGACTACAAGTTATACATTTTATGAAATGATTGATTTGGATACCCCGGGGCAATCTCTTCATGTTCATATACATTGGTAGACACACTTTACATAATGTATAGTAATCCATAATGTAATCCAGTTTAACACAGCAGGTGAAAATAGCAATAATAAATGACTACAACTAAAACAGTCTGCCTGTCTCGGCAGCACCACCTCGTAGTTGAGCACACTTTAGCACTTGATAACATATCAGGGAATTTTGTAGTTTGTCTATCTATATGCACAGTTAGGAAATGCCTTATCCCAAAGAAAAATTATATATACCATTTTTATTTTATTTTCTCTCGGTTCAAAAAAATAGACAATGCAGATATCATTCAAACTTGACCAGACCTGCCTCTTCTCAGAAAAGACCCACACAAGAAAATGCACAGTGAATGCACCGTGATACACTTTGCTCTTTTGGTCTATGTCCAAATTGTGCACAACTGATGAATGTGAAAGGAAAGGGTAATCAATGAACCTTTGTAGAGGACTTTCTTCACTTTGCTGTGTAAGAGTACACTGCTTTGCTTCATGGCTTTTATAAACAGAACTACGTGTTTGGTAAGTGTTTGTAGTTGATAGTTCACTTAACTGAAGAAGCTGTTTTCGGTTTGAATGCTCAGACCGTTTGGCGGCACAAGCTGGACTTTGTTGCCAATAATGACATTATTTGTTTTGAAATCGAAAGAGATTTTAAGTTAATCTACATTTTTCTTTCCCTTGAATGTGTTATTTTATTTTCATCATACAATAAATATTCAAGTGAACTTTTTATTAAACAATTAAGATACTATGCTAGATATTGTTGTACAAAATTTGTATTCTTCACAAAAGTACAAATATTGGCTTTTAATGTGTAATTTAGGTTATCTCTCTTATTCTGTATAAAATGAAGTAAACAACTCTTACATAGAATTTGTTCTCATGTGAAGTCCCAAACAGTAGAAACTGTCAACTTTATTAAACACCTCAGTGTATGCTCAATCTGAACTCAATGTCTATTCATCCATTGCATTTTATTCACTGCATGCATCAGCTAGTACACTGAGGCCACTGCTGTTGTCCGTCACACAGTGATACTAACTGCACAATGCTCTTAAAATCTTAAACTCTCTGACTTAATATAGGAATATGTGATGAAATTGTGTAATGAAGTCACCAGATTGAAAATGTTTATGTAAAAACAGTGCTAAGTATGAGGGTTTCATACATGCTAGATTAATGGGTCAGTTCACTGTGGCAGCCAGTGACGGCAGAAGTAAATAAAGTACAGTAAAGCCTACTATTACAGCATAAACAACAGTTTAAACTTTTATTAAAATGTAAAAAGTCAGAGTTGTCATTATGAGTGTAATATAGACTAACAGCAGATTTTAGATATTGTAGCTAATTGAACGGATTTTACCAGTATATGGCTGGGTAGTTCTAGATGTTTTGAATGAAAATCTGAATCTGCAATGTAAGTGGGAGAAAAGAACATTTTCCCACTAAAATGTAGTGTACCAATAAATATTAAGTGCCAGAAAACACCCAAGACACTCAGATTGTCAGTAAAAATCCTTTATTAACACATAGATTACCAGTGTGTTTGACTTTAACAGTCTTTATCAGGGTATTAAGGACAAGTGTTCTTAAAGAGGTCGTGTGACTTGGGTCATGTAGCATTTAAGTCATGTCCCCTTGAAAGGAAAAAAACAAACACGAGTGCAAGGGTGGTCAAACATATGGCCTAGGGGCCAGAACCAACCCACCAGAGGGTCCAGTCCAGCCCACTGGATGACATCACACACCTAATAGTGATGTACTTAAAGGCTAAGAGGAGCCAGGTTTCAGGAGTGAGTTAAACAGTGAGTAGCTTTTGTCATGTAAAATGCTGCTTTTCAATCCTAGTCAGTATACAGTTCAATTCTTTCACTTACGTTTGGTGTGGTGATGTCAGGATTAATACACAGGAGTGGAAATGTACAGAAAAATGTATATGTAATGACAGTGAGTAGTCAGCTGACTGAATATAGAAAGACAGAGAAATATTGTTGAAATTGCGTTTATTTTTCTGGAGACATCACAGGCTGTTAGATTAAAGTCTTTAAAGTGTATGTCTTCAAACAAAAAAGGGGAAAATATTTGGAGGTTATTTATAGGATATTATGTAATGGTTTTACTGGTCTGGCCCACCTGCGATCAAATCAGACTGCATGACCTAAAATAAGTTTGACACCAGTGCACTAGTGTTTAAATTGAAACATGCCGGTCATTCATGTGTTACCTAAGTTTTTTTTCAACTGATAATCAGAGTGTCTTGGGTGCTTTTCAGACTACCATGGACTTCTGCATTAAATAAGACCATCTCCAACACCTAGTTTCTTGACCCAGTGCAGCACTCTCTATTTTTTCATCATTATCAGTGGAAATACTTTTACTTAAGTACCTTAAAATTGCACATAACCACAGTGTTTTTGAGTAATTGTTGGCCTATTTGGTTACTTTTCACCACTGGTGACAGCAGCACACATAAGCTAGAAGATTTATTTGTAGCTTTGAAGCTGGCCTTAAAAACTTCTGTATTAGCACTTCAGCATACAATACGGATACATCTAAAACATACAGTTAAGACCAGAGTGTTTCACAGGTGACATCTAGTGATATTTCTCTTTTAGAGCAGTTTTGCAGGAGGAGTGTATTTCCACAGTGTCGCCGGCAGGAGGCACTGTAATACAAAGCATTACAGAGAGCTGTACGATGAAGGCCTGTTGGTTCACCTAGTTAGCTGAGGTACAGGTAAGCTGGTAAATAACTGATGGTAAAACTAGCGCCTAGCTTAATAACTGATAGTCGGACTCTTTAATGAAAGAAGTATCTTTTTATCATAAATATGGCAGCTAAGTTTTAATTATTACAAACAAAAATGTCACAATGTATGCGAGGTGTAACTAAACATAGGCTACTGTGGGTTAATGTGCATTAAATTCACAGGTAAGAAACATGTAAATACGTATAAAATATGACGCATTGCTTTCATGGACACTTCCCCAGAGTAACACTGATAAGTTGAAGTCAAAGGCTACAAAGTATCCTTGTTAAAGAACTTTTACTTTTGATGTAAAGGCACATTTTCTTACTTACAGTTGTTTCTTTACGTTAAATTTTGAATGCTGGGCTTTATTTGCTTTCTCTCCATTGTGGTATTGCTCCTCTTATGTATAGCTACTAATTTTAACTGAATTTAAATTTAGCACCGAAACATAAAACACTGAGACAAACAAGGGTTTTAGGTCAGCTGTGTAGTTGACATCCTCAATCTTTCATGGTTGTTTTCCGTGTGAAGGCTTGCATGTGCACCACTCAGTATATTTGTCCCCAAGTGCATGTTCTTGGCTTCCTGTCCATCAGACCAGCTGTGCTGCAGGCTGGAACAGGTCCAGTGTGCATGTGTAGAGTAACCAAGCAGGGTTTTGGGCTGTTTGAGTTGTGTGAGAAGAAGGGCGACAGGCCACCTGCCATAGGGGCTTGCCCTGTTCAGATCCCCAGCCCTGCCTTTCAACTGGGAGCCAAGTTGGGGCTCTTTCATGTGGGCCTGATCTCCTTAAGACATCAGCAAATATTGAACAAGACTCAGTCCAGACTCAAACACATCTGTTGTCATATAGTCTCCAGTGTTAGGCACAGACAAGGAGAGAGAGAGTGAACACCAGTGGGTCTGTTGCATTAGCTTCGATGTGTGGACATAAAGCTATAGTTTATACTTTGCAAACACAAATGCTCACTTTTGACGAGCTTAGGCTAAACCATGTTCCACTGTAAACAAATATGGGGCTGTGTGAGAGGAATGGAGTTTGGTATGACAACGCGGCCACCGACTGCCAGATTCGTGCTGAAGATCAGAGATGAGATAAGACGAACAGATAGCCAACATTTCATATGCCTCAGTCATGTTGTAGAATCCATCAGCAGTATTTTGGGACCGTTTTGGACAGATAAGAAGGACAGTTGTATTGTAGAATTAGGATAGATTATGGAATTAAGCATTTTTCTCAAATACTTGGAGCTATAAGAGAACGCACATTAGAGGAAATGTAATGCATACAAATCTTAAAACAGACAAATAGCCTCTCAAATACAAATAAATATTCAGATCAACAATAAACAGACTGACAGGCAGGGAATAAACAGGCTGCTAAACTTGCTGTACTGTGAGCTGAACTGTTTCATCATAGTTTGATGCTTCAGTGTGTATTTTATCTCTCGCTACAGTGTCTAAACATACTCAATATTTGTCAGCAGTTAACATAGCTCCATCTATTACATTAAACTTAAGTAGGCCTCAGCACTTTGCTGCGGCATTCTCATAGACGTTGAAACTCACCTTGTGAGACTGGTATGGCTTGTTTCACCCAGTTCTTCCTCTCCACCAATCACCTGCCTTCAAAGTTGTCTTGAAGCAGGAATGGGCACTAACTAACTAACTACAAGTTGTGCTGCCTGAAACACTTCCCCTTTGACATCATTGTTAGGATGGTTGCTCTGTCTCTCTGGAAATTTACTGGTGCTCTCGGTGGAGACTGATTCAGTGAGTGGCTCTATCAAGCTGTTCGGTGGAGGTCGACTGGACAGGTATGGTATCATGATTTTGTTTTCTAAATTATTCTAGAAGAATCCATGAGGTAATGCCACATAGAATAATTAAGGTGAAGTGATTTATTTAGAAATGTTTGAGAGGTAATTTTACACTTTGGTATTTATTGTGAGATTTTTCTATGATATTGAAGCCTGCTACTTCCATTTGACTTTGCTGAGGCAGGCAGTGTTTGTGTTTTATTACACTAAGTGAAGAAGTAAAATTGGCCCGAGTATAGATTCAGATGGCAGACAAACAATATAGATGTCTTTACTATTGTCTGTGTATGATGACAAATCCTCTGAAGCATCACTACTTCTTGACCTACTGTTTATTGTTACTTTCTGTCAGAGCACCACATACGTGTGCAGTAATAGAGTACCTAAAATAGTTTTCCAGCCAAAGTGTCAGACAGGATCTCAGATGTGGACAGGGAAGTTTATGGTGGCCCTGAGGCTCAAAACACACAACAGCAACATTTCAGAAAACACTACAATATTACAGAAGACTCTCCACCATTCAAAAGAAACACTACATTTCAGTAAACCTGATTTTGTACATCCGAAGAACCTCTGTAAAAAAAACTGCTTGGCAACCAGACCAGGCGTCTAGTTGAGACAGGTGTTTTTATGTCATGTTTTACGGTACTTCTGTTTGAATTCCGCTTGACTGGATGCCTTGCGGCACATTGCTGCCTCTCACAAGTCGGGAGTATAAGATAAAATAAAACTTTATTTACTCCTAAACACTTTTGCCAACTTTCTGGCTAGATTTAGCAACTTTGTTTCCATCTCCCCATTTGCGTAGCAGCACGGTGCAGGCACCAGCTGAGCCCAGGTCAGGTGCAGGACATGTAGCATCCACATACCCCTGGAAGTAGAGCTGTGGACTTAATCGTAGGGCGGGACTTGGTGAGAAAAGTAGTGGGTTCCATTATACTGCGTAAATTTATCAAAATCAGTGCTCCATGTTGCTTTTTTCCAAGCTTCTGTAACATTAGTCATATTCCACAGAAACAGACTATACTGCATCCCAACATCCCTCCACCTCACTCCCACCCATGAGACTACTTAGCCAGGAGTAGAGCAGAGAGCAGCTTTGGAGAAGGACCATCAGGTGCTGGCCCTTCTCTTCACAGTAAAGGTAGTCCCATAGGCTGGTAGTTTGGCGGAAAGGAACTGCGGGGTAGCAGCTATGTTCACTTCAGGCTGCTGCACAGGAATAAATAAAGTTTTATTTTATCTTATCATCCCAAGCTGTAAGAGGCAGCAATGTGCCGCAAAGCGTCCAGACCACCAGAAATCAAACAGAAGAAGAAGTACTTGCGTTTGTCGCAGACTGACAGGTGGTGCATTCAGTCAGCGACAACGAATCATTGTCCTGTAGTGCCTGATGTTTTATTTCCTGTTGAAGTGTTTTTTGAAATGTTTACCCCCAGGGCCACTGTGAAAGTATGTTCAGTGGTTTTATATTTTTCGTCAAACTTTTGAGTATAGGCAACATTATTTTGAAGATATGTTAAACCATAAAGGCAAAGTTGCATATTTTTTTAACATGGAACCTACTTTCCCATGTTTTTCTGATTTTCTGATCAATTTTTGAAATTGGTCCAGTATTGAGAATGACTGCAGTGTAACTCTCATGGGAAATTTTGCACTGTCAATTTACATTCGCTAAAAGTGTTTGTTTTTGCCACTGACAGGTTCAGATAAATATTTTAAGTGTCTGATCCTTTCCATAACGCTGTCAGACACGTCTAACAGCAATTTGAGCCTGTCAGTGACAAAAACAAGCTTTTTAAATGGATGTGAATGAAGATTGCACTCTTGTCCTTAGGGGTTATATTGCAGCCTGCCGGTTGCAGTGATCTCACTAAGTTCTGGACCAGTTTAAAAAAATTCAACTTGGGTTCCAAGTTAAAAATACCAGTTTAATAAATGTTCCCTTTAATCAGTGGCAATCTCTACTACAATATATATTTGACTATTGTAGTGTTTGTCATTTCAGTGGACTGAGTCTACTGCACATAGAACAGCTTGCTGCATTGCCCTACGCATGTACACAAGTAATACAAAGAATCTTGATGTCACAATTTTCGTTTTTATCTTAAAGGTGTCACACAAGATGGATGTTAAGAAAAAGACTTTCTTGGAGAATTTGCGCCTGAAAACTAAGTTGGGCAACCTGAAGAAGCCAGGGAAGAAGGCCCTTGCCAAGCAGGGAAAGAGGCTGGCCCATCGGCGCAGTATTTCTGTACCAGACCTAAGGTTTGTGCCAGGTGAAGCATTCTCTACAGACAGCGCATTGGTGTCCACTCCCTACTTTGGCCATTCCCCTGGTCAGAGCGATACTGATTCTATTGCAAGTGGCTCGATCGGTGATGGACTCTACTTCACAGACAAACTGAACGATTCAGTGCCAGAAATTAAACTCCACGTTCCCACAGATCGCACAACTGCTGCTTTAAATAGAGTAAGTGCCCCAGTGGGGACACCGGGCCTTTATGAGGACATTGATGATATGATGAATTTAGCCTCACAGAGCAGGGTGAACTTGACTCGAGAAGGCTTGTATGCACAACCAGATAAAAGAGCCAAGGGAAATGCAACTAAATTTCCTTTTGACCCTATTCCTGCACCGAGATCGGTTTTTACCAACGCACTTTCACCAAAACCAGACCGTGTAGAGAGAGACAGTGTCTCTAGTGAGGATATCCCAGCTGACAGAGTGCCTTCAGGTAATGTTTCTGCAGTAGTGGCCAGAGCAAGCTCGTTCGGAGAACAAATGAACCTTTACACAGAAAAAAGGACCACATCATTTGAGTATAGACAGCCATCATTTGAAAAAAGAACTCCGCCAGTAACCAGAGCAAATGCTGCTGCAGATAGAAAACCATCATCGGAAAAAGGAACTCCACCAGTAACCAGAGTAAATGCTCGTGCAGATATGATGTCTCTGGCATTAGATACTCTGGGTACTCCGTTGGAGAGTGCAGATGGTACCTCTCTGGACTCTGCCTGTGGCAGTCCCGTTGAGGAGCAAGTCATCATGTCCTGGGCGACAGAGCCGGAGGAACTGGACCGAGAACCCTACTCTCCTTTTTTGATGAGAGACTACTCCATGGATGAAGCCCTGCTAGAAGAAAACCAGCCTGAGGAGACCCTGGAAGATATCGCAGAGGTCAGTTTTATTACAAGTGTATTTAATTACATGCACAATCAAACGATCCTAGTCTTAGTTAAGGTCTTCATGTAATGTAGACTATTTTATTTGAAGTTTGTATTCAGATTTCAAATTAGTCATTTCCTTTTATGGTGATAAATCAAACGGATGGAAATCCAAACAAATTAAGTCCTGTGCATATACATTAACTTTTAGAGCCCCTTCTGTTGTAGAAACTTAGATGAAAGTGTTAATCTCATAGGAATTAGATAAAAGTATGCAAGCTCTAGTGCTCTAGTCAATAACGTAATACATTCTCACATCGGCCATATTTGCATGCTTTCATTTGACTTTCAAATAGTGTGGTTTGGTTTTTCACACACTTCAGCTGTTATGCTGAGAGGTTTTCTCGGCCTGTAAAATGGTGAATGGCATGAAATCGACATTCCTTTTCTAAACCCGAGCTTAGGCTTGTGGTTTTATTACACTTCATCCCTGTGGCACTGACATGCAGTAAAGACAGTGTGTGTATTCTATATATACCCATTGTGACAGTAACCATTCAGCCTACAGGTGCTACATAACAAAAGCATCCTCTGATGGTTGGTGTTAAATGTAAAGCCACCACATGGGATTTGACTTTTTACAGCCCTTGGGTAAAGCTGAAACCGAGACTATTATGTCCTCTTTTGTCTAGATGCCTCTTAGATACCAGTCGAAAACCTGCGTTACTAGTTAGAGACACAATGTACCGTGGAGAGCTCTACAAAAAATACACAAAGAAACTGATGATATCTCACTTTGCCTTTCACTTTTTACTGCTGTGGGCATTATTTACACACTGTAGTCCATCGGTGGTGTCCCTAAAAGACATTATCTTAAGTCAGGACAAATACTTCTCTATCGCTTGAAATGGACAAGCACCCTTATTTTTAAATTAAAGCAACACAGTCTCACTCACAACTCCTCAAATACAAATGCTTGATCATTGGCCCTTGATGTCAGACACTGATGTACCAGGACCCTTGAGGGGTCGTATGAGAAGCACTGGGCAGTGACATTTTTTGAATTTTTGAGCAGCTAATGTAAAATAAACAGCGAAAAAAAGTCCACATGGGGCCGGTGGGAGTGGAGGTGGGTGGGTCAGGCAAACTTCAGACTTTCCCCTAGGAGTAATAGCAATGTAGTGTGCTATTTTGTGTAGCATACCATGCTAGTGACATATGTCAAGTGACATATTGTGTCAGTAACAAATGTAGTTATTTTTCTCACATGCTTTTGCTGCCTAAATCTAAGGTGGTAAACCTACAAACAAAGTTTTCTTTTTTTTTTACTAGTGTTCTAAGTTTATTTTGAAAGAGACTGTATGCATTTAACAATCAGAAACTGTACATTTTCTGTGAAAACAGAAGTTTATTTTTGAAAAAACACATTGCACGTAACAAGTGTAAACTGACATACTGTCACTGAATGTCCTGAATGCTGCAGGGGTACTTAGCACGTCATATTTTCACATGTAGGGCCACTGACCAAGCATCTGTACTCGACAAGTTGGGAGTGAAATGTATTGCATGAAGCCATAAATAGCATGTGGACCCTGAAACAGTACACACACCTGGATGCCACAGCTTGAATGTACTGTAGTATTTGTTTACATTCTGGTGGTTCATAAAATGTTCAACTTCTTCCTGTGTAGATGTCCAGTGAACCATGTGAATTTTTCGAAGAACTTCTGCAAGATCCTCTGGAAAGCACTGTGAGTACTCACTAGACTGCCCTGCCCATTGAAGTTAGCCAAGCGTCTGGTATGAGAAAGCATATAAATGTGAATGGTTCCCACAGCAGGTTGTGACGACAGGGCCTGATGTCCAAGTGCCTCTCCCGTGCCAGAGATACCTCCTGAACATCAACCTAAAGCAAGGAAAGAACCTGGTCATCCGAGACAAACGTTCTGGTAGGTCAACAACCCGCAGGTGATCCATAAGTCCCGGCTTTTCACAACCTGTAAGACTAAGTCGCTGTGTCACTTAGATCTTGAGTGGATAATAACTAACATCAAACTGTTCTTTTAAATGTGGGATTTTTTTAAACACTTGGGTGGATCAGCACAGATCAAAAGATGCCCGATCAGATGTCTTGTACATCTTGAAAGAATGGAGTTCTTTGTGTTTTGGCTCGTGGGTACAGCTAAAGGGTTAACCCTCTATAAAACACTGCCTACATACATACAGTGCGCATGCATCTCGTTTATCTGTATCTTTATTTATGAGCCAATCAGACTGTGGAAAGCTGTAAATGGCAAATCTGTTTTTGTGTATAAAGGCATGATGGGCTGTGTTCAGTTAATGCATGTGTTTACTTGTAAGGATGACGCGGCTTGTCGAGTGGTGCATGTACAAAGGAAAAAAAAACACCAGAGAAGTATGCAGTCAGACCAGTATGACAGAAGATAGACTGGGATAATGAAAGAGAACACACGATGTGAACATGAAATCACTGGTATTAAAACTTATTGAAACAGTTTTTTTTTAAATGGTATTGGATACCTTGCTGAATTTAATTGATGATCAAATGTTCATAGTTCTTCCCTCATAGCCTGTAGCTCGTAGCTTTTTAAGAAGAGTTGTTATCACTTACCCCACAAATCATAATTGATTTTACATGTTACATGACACAACCGTCTTTCTGTTAAATTATTTTGTTGATGTAGTGTTAAAGCTATATTATTATTTTTAAAACATTTTTATTAATATAATTTACCTAAAGCAGTGCATTTGGACCTGTAGTTTGGTCATCATATCTAGGAATAAAATCAAGCATAAACTTTGAAAGATGGTTTAGATTTTAACATATTTGAATGACTTTGTTTTCATAGGTGAACGACCTTTTAGAATCTGATTATCCACTGACAATGATATTGATCTGTGAGAGGGGGAAAGACAGAAGCTGGGTTATTCTAGCAGAGCTTCACAAGTATGTAATACAGATTTCCACACGTCTTGTTCTCTCCCTGAGGCCCAGACTCAGTAGTTAGCTTTGGGAAAGCAGTGACACCAGGTGGCCAGAAGTGGAACTACAATATGAGAAAATGCATGTGTGGTCTTAATAAGTGTGGCTATTTATTGACAATCTTTTTATGGCAATTTTTTGGACTTATATGATTGTTGTTTTTTTTTTAAAGAAAAATAATAGTTAAAACTGGCAATTTTGAGTAATAGATGCATTTCATAGTAGAAAACTGTGACATATTTATCTATATACATTTTTATCAAAGCTATATAAATCTCTTGGAACTGAAATTTTAACCTTTATGTGATTCTGTACTTTAAAACCAATATGATAAGTTGCTGTAGCTCCTGTCGCTTTGGGAAATCACCTCACAGTGAAACGGCGAAAGGACTTCCTTCTTGGAATGATGCTTAGCTGTTTTTTTTTTCCTGCCTGGTGCCAGAAGACCGTCCGAGCCCAATGCCCTACTCCCTGCTAGTTGAGACCTTACTTTCCCTGACAAGATGGCACCATGATGATGCAATCCCCACACGCCCCCTGTCTCTCCACTGTTTGCCCAACAATCAACACCGTGCCAAAGGCTCACCAATGGCATACATTGTCATTACATATTCTGAAAGGACCCACACCACCAGCCCCCACTCCTTGGTTTTTGTTCTCCCCTTTTTTCCCATTAATTTCCATCGTCACCGTTCTCAGTCATGCCAGAGCTTTTCTCCTTGCTAGCTGCCACATTCTCCTCCTGTCAAGTTGCCTGGAGGTTTCCCTGTCACAGGCTGGCAGGGTGGAGCTGCTGTGGGTCCTGCCTGCCTTTGCGAGATGTTCATTTGGAGTGGGGAGCTGACAGGCCTGACAGCCCATCCCCACAGGGCCTTTGTCATGTGATTCAAGCCTCCCTGCAGGCTCTCTCAAGCACCCCTTTATTCCCCTATACAAATGAAGGCATGGGACTGGCTTTCATTTTTTGGCCAATCTGCATGCAATTGCAGAAACAAAGAAGTCCCATACCCCCACCCCACTCGCAGACAGACTTTCTTAACAGGCTTGGGAGATTAACACTGGTTGCTTCTAGATTTTGGTTTCTGGTTGCCTCATGCTGGCGAGTGTTTCTACTCTTTCACAATTAAACAGCTACATCCCTCTGTTTTTGCCATGTGTGGGGTGCACCTCCTCCTCACATATTTCAGTCTCTCACACAACCAGCATGGGGGAAGGGTGTGTATGTGTGTGTGGTCATGTGTGTGTGTTTTTATGCACAGTGTACATCTTTAAAGTGACAATATGTTCCACCAAAATTAATTTAATAGTTACAGTTTAATAGTTTAAATAACTCACTTTTGACATAGACTGTTACATAAATCAGTGTTTCTACAGTGTGGTTGTGTGTTAACTTAATACTTACAGTAATTACCACTCATGTCATGCAAATAATCTTGCTGATTTGCTCTTTTTTTGTATTTAATTTTAGGGACCAGTGACCCTTACGTGAAGTTCAAACTTGAAGGAAAACAGTTCTATAAAAGCAAAGTGGTTTATAAAAGCCTGAATCCAAGGTGGAATGAGTCCTTCTCCCATCCTCTTCGCGACAGAGAGCATGTCGTGGAAGTTCGAGTAGGCACTGCAACACCAGAAAGGCTTTGTATCAGTCCAGAAAAATTCTTCATATAATCTTAATGATGTTTGTGATATTGTTGCAGGTCTACGATAAAAATCGGACTGCTGATGAGTTCATGGGTTCCGGCACTATTTCCCTGAAAAATCTTGATTTGTACAGGCGAGTAATATATTTACTTTCTATATATTATTGAATACATTATCATAAGGATATCCAGTAGTGATCATCAGTTTCAATCTTCATGTCCTTTCTGTCTCTTTACAGAACCTATGAAATGGAGTTGCGTCTTGATGATCCAAAAAGTAAAGAAGATGACATGGGAGTTATTGTTGTTGAAGTCTGCTTAATGTTTAGAGATGCCACCGTCAAAAGGCCCCCGGTAAGAGTATTTCTGATATGAGAAGTATTTGTTTATGCAGTTCTCCGTTCCTGTTCTTCCTTGAATTGTTTGTTCTAATTCATGTATATTTTTTTTCCACAGAGATGGCCACAGAGAAAGAATAAGGTATGGATTTTTATATCTTTACATTTACTTTTAATCTAATTTTCAAATTATATTCAGAATGCCATTCATATTCTTGAGTTCAACTTCATCATTTGCATGGTAGTGCTCACGGTTACCCTGATCTGAAGCACTAGGGGGCAGTAGCTCACTGTACTATGGTGCAACAAAGAATGAGGTGTATGCTCAGGACTCAGGCTTTTGTGTGTAACCTTGGTTTCAGCACAGCCTATTTCTTTTGTGGTTTCATAGTGAACCTTTTTTGCAATGCATATTATTTTCAGTGGTATCATTTGCTGTGAAAAAAGTACGGTACAATATTGCATTCTGATCAAAACCTAAATAATAATATTGACTGAATACGTTGTCATGAAAGAGCCCTTAGATGAATATTATAGAGCAGTATTTGGTTTTGTAGTAAACAAAGTTCCATCTCCTCTCAAGTGGTTTTCAATATATTGCAGCTGTAATTAGATTCAGAGTGAAATAGGAGGGTTGCTGTTTGGGACTCACACTGCAGCGAGTGGGTTTATATTCACACCTATGTAGTCACTACATCTGCCACTGTTCAGTCTCTTGATGGTCCAGTAGACAATCTCAATTTGAAATTAGATGACAAAGGAATGAAGCCATTTTCATACGCATTGTAGGTTATCCACTACAGATGGTTAAAGATACTCAAAGGGAGACAGAAATGTGTGATGGGACTCTTCACAATGTTCTGCTGCCTAAATCACAGTGCTAATTTAACAATGTAACAATGCCATTTTTTTCCCATTTCATTTTTGACAAACGTACAATATCTTATTGCATTTAACACCTATCCTGGAAGTGCTGAATACCCAGCTCTTGCAGCTCCACTCCCCCTCTTTCAGAACATCGTTTTCTCCCTCTGTGTTACCACCACAGAGACAGGGAATGGCAAGTGCCTGAGTAAAACTCTGCTGTGTGATAGTGTTTCAAACAGGAGGGGGGCGTATGGGAGAAGCGGGAGGGGGGCTCTGCTGTTCGAGGCATGTTGCCAGTGTGGGATGCCTAAGATCGGCAATGCTGATAATTCCCAGGCATAGCGGGCAATAACCCAGATGTTAGGATGTAATATCACAGCTGTGGATGGACAGTGCTGAGGTACCAGCCAAATGGACCTGGGTCTGAGCTCATCGTGCTTGTCCCCATGCTGTCCCACCATATGGAAGCAATCGCACAGCCCTTTTAGGACCAGGAATAGATTCTCTTTAGGGGCCACTTACAGTTAAGTGGAATTGTTTTATTGGCCGCTGAGATAGAAATGTGTCCAAGATAAACACTTGGGATGACTTGGCTGAGGCCTGTTTTATATCGCTCCTCCACTCCCTCTGTTCCTCTTCTTTTGAAGGGGCTGATATTTATAGGGCTGTGCCTGTGGTATTCCATGTTAATTCAGGTCCCTGAGATGTGCTTTGATCCCCTCCGGATTGGGTGGCAATGTGGGTTGTGACCCCGTAGTGAAGAGGAGGGGCCGGAGTGGCAGGGGAGTTGTAGTGGGGCTGTTTGAAGCAGCGTCGCCGGGGCAGTCGAAGGAGCTGGGCAATCAAAGAGGCTAGAGCAGATTACGGTCCTGCTCTTTAATTACAGTCAGCCCTACACAACCTCTCTGCTGTTTGTTTTTACAGCCCTGGCCTATCACCGCATGGCCTCACGGGAACTCTAACATGGAAACATATCAAGGCCTCTCTCTCTCACTCCCTCTGTGACACACGGCAGGAGAAGTGGATTATTTGCCTGGGCTTGTCCTTGATTTCCAAAGAGTCCTCGAACGCACAACATCCCTGTTAGATTCACTTTGGTGGAAACGATTTGTTATTTTGCTGGTTAAATAAATATTGGATGAATTTGCCAACATGCAGTAAACTCTGATGCTGGCCATACATGCTGCATGTATGCATAATTTGCTGATGAGAGAGCTGTGCGGTTTGCATCATTACTCACTGCTGCCTGCTGTCTCTTGTGCAGTATGCCAAGTGTCCTGCCTCCCCACACTCAGTCTGGGAGCCAGTGATGAGTGGGACTGTCACAGCCAGGGACATCTGGCTGCTCGCTGACGTCCCTCTCTTCCTCGCTCTCCAGGAGCCTCCATGGTGTGGCTTACCTGTCAGTAGAGATGTGCTAATGTGCTCCAACAGAGATGTGCTGTATAGTGTGGACCTTTGTCCTACTTTCATGCACTCTGTGAACATGATGAGGTGCCAGGCTCAGGCAGGAGCAGGTAAACAGAGGGGAGAACTCAGAGCTTCAACACACATGGAGCTTAAATCGTAACTGTCTGTGTGTGTCTTTGCCCTGCAGCAGAACCAGGCCGTGCCATCCCCGCGGTCAGCTGAGACGCAGAAGAATCAGCTGAAGAGCCAGATGTGGACTGGGGTGCTGGGTATCACCTTGGTGCAGGGACAGGACCTCCCACAGCATGGCCATGGGGACGTTTACGTCCGCTTCCGCCTTGGTGATCAGAAGTACAGGAGCAAGGTTGGACTTGTTTTTCAAAAGTCTTTCTCTTTTCCCATTTCCCTTACACTCCCTTTTCTCATGCTCCTCTGTCTTTTTAATGTCTGCTCTTTATACTTTAAGTCTTTCTTCCCAGCCCCTATCTCTTACTTCCCCGCTTCTCTCGCTCAGCAGGTGCCTGTCAGTGACTCACCTCCACCTTGGCTCACTGGGCCATGGCAGAGGCAGCTCATTAGACTGGGCAAGGCTGCCACTCACTTCTCCCTGTGCTTCTGGTGCTGGGCTTCATTGCCTTCATTTGCATACCCAGCATGCCCTGTTCATCTACCTGTACTTGTTGGCCTCCCCCCTGATGATTCTACGGTGCACTTGTCTTGTGTTGTCGTGTCATTTCTTTGTAAACCTCTCTGCTTTCCTCTCTGCTTGTTTGTTTGTTGGACAAAGCTGATTCTAATTGGAAGCTGTCAGTGTTTACAATCCCAGAGTGGCTGCTGAGGTGTACACATACAAGCACACACAAATAGAGACACACACACACTCAACACACCTCTCTTTCTCCTCTCCTGCCTCGTTCTGGTTGGACTGAATGAAGACTTAATCCACCTGTCATGCAGGAGCTGCTCAGTCTGATAATGCATTAAACTTGACATTGCTTCAAAGTGTGTGTGTTTCCACTTTACTGAATGTGCTGAATCTGTGTCTTGACTGCCCTCAGAACCTTTGCATTCAGGCCAATCCCCAGTGGAGAGAGCAGTTTGACTTCAATCAGTTTGAAGATAACCAGGAACCTCTGCAGGTAGAGGTGTACTCAAAGAGAGGGAGGAAGGGTGAGGAATCATGGGGGATGTGAGTATTTCCTGGTGGGTAGTGTTAATTTTGCTCACATTGGCTCCTTCACAGAACTAGTTGGCCTTATGTGTTTCATTGGACCTATTTTCCTTTTGTGTCTCAGGTTTGAGATTGACCTATCGCGGCTTCCACTTAATGAGAGGCAGCTCTACACTCATGTGCTGGACCCAGGAAAGGGCAGGCTGGTGTTTCTGGTCACCCTGAGACCCTGCTGGGGAGTCTCCATCTCTGACATGGAAACAGCTACCTTGGAAAAGCCTGAGGAGAGACACACAATAGTGGAGAAATTTGTATGTCAAAAGAGAATATTGGTGTAACGTCCTACTGCCATTTAGTAATGTCAGCTGAGTCAGTGAGAAATACAAATATGTCATATGGATTTTATGAAATGCTGGTGGGCACCTTTTCAATAATATAATTCTGTTACACGCCAGGTGTTAAGATTGCAATTTTATATGGTACATTTATTAACCATGCTCATAAAAAGGTGTTTTGAAAAACACGATTTGAATAATTTTTATTTTTATTCCCCAGAGCTTAAAGAACTCGCACAAGTGTGTGGGGGAGGTTGGTTTCCTTCAGGTCAAGATTGTAAAGGCAAATGATCTTCCCGCCACAGACCTCAACGGTAATCCGTAACAGCAAGTCACTTCTCTGTTTTCTATTCTCGTGGTCGTGGCTTTGTCTTTACATTAAATATTAACACATCTTTGTCATTTGCAGGAAAAAGCAACCCTTTATGTGTGGTTGAGCTCGGTAACAGCAAACTTCAAACTCACACAATCTACAAGACCCTCAATCCGGAGTGGAACAAAGCCCTTACATTGTAAGCAAGACATCTGGAAAAATAAAAAAAAACATCTGTTTTATTCTGTCTTGTATATTTTATTGTGAATAAATGTTTCTTAACTCTTTTGTTTACAGCCCAATTAAAGACATTCATGATGTGATAGAGTTGACTGTCCTTGATGAAAATGGAGACAAAGCCCCAAACTTTTTGGGGAAAGTGGCCATTCCTTTACTGACGGTAAGTTTCTTTATGAACAGCGGCGTTGTAGTACTCAAACTCAAACACATTTTTACCCGGTCTTGTCTTGGTTTTACACAAAAAGGACTCTGGATTTTTTTCAAGACTGACCAAGATCACAACTACTGGATTATCACTAAATCGCCTGTGCAAAAAAAGAGTGTTGAATAAAGATAGCTATGTTGATTTCAGCTCCTTTGTGTTTGTTTGTATTTGTTTGCTGACAGAAAACAAGGGAAAATTCCTACACATAAAATTCACCTCTGCAATATCTTTTGATAATTTTATCAAGACATTTCTCTTGGTACACTTATGCATACACACATATATGTAGAGTATGGCAATAAAAGAATTTAATGAAGAGGAATGTTCTTATTTGTAGGGTGTTTTGATGGGAATGCGAATCTTTGGGGTCTGTCTCAGTCTCAATACACTCTGATCTTGGTCATAACTTGGTGTAGGTAGTCTTGACTACAACGCTGATGATCAGCACCTACTACTGTGACATGATTTAGTTTGTGAAGGTCTTGCGTATAAATTTCTGATATATTTTTTTATTCTAAAAGGTGCAAAATGGGCAGGAGATATGTCTGTTCTTGAAGAAAGAAGACTTGGGAGACGCATCAAAAGGAACCATCACACTGGTGCTGGAGGTTATCTATAACAAAGTAAGGATCAAACTAAATGTGTTCAAGCTTGTTAGAAAGGTGATAATGTTCCGTATCCTATGGCATGAAGTCAAAAAGTACTTAAACTGCAGTGTTTCTTTTGTTCTTTCTTTGTCCCAGGTCAGAGCTGGTATCAAAACCTTCCAGCCGAAGGAGGCAAAATTAATGGAGGAAAACCTGAAGTTCTCCAAAAAGGTTATCACTATTGATGTTTTTAGCAGAATTTAGCAGATGGAGGAAAAAGGCTTGCCAGTATGCTCCCCTCACATCCCAATAATAAAGTGGCCACAACAAAGCTACATACGGTCGCAGTTTGGATCGGACGTAGTCAACCTAATTTGTTTAATTGGCTTTAAAAGTCTATCTTCACTAGTGGCAAATAAGGCAAAGTGAAGCTGATTGAACCTCATTGCAAAGTCATAAACATTATGTCCAGTATCAAATGATACTAACCAGTGTTTTGTTCCAATTATTTCCCATTAGGTTCTTGCCCGGAATATATATCGGGTTCGAAAAATCAGCACAGCAGTTCTGTACACGTTACAGTACATTAAAAGCTGTTTTCAATGGGAGAGCACGCAACGGAGTCTAATAGCCTTTCTGGTAAGTCATTGCCTCACGTTAATGAACTCTCTTTAAGCCTTGGGGCGAACAAGTTTTGTCCCATTTCACTGCAGCCCAGTTTTAACTCTTTCATTTTATGTGAATTAGATGTTGGGGAGAATCTTTGGTTTAGTCATTTTCTCTCTCGGCTAGTCTTTTTCCCATGAAAAACAATGGCTGCCTTCTGTTTTTATCCCATGCGTATTTGATGGATGTGCTTTATCCTTTAAATCAAACCCCACTTGGCTTTCCTTCAGTTCTGATGACATTAGAGTGTATTTGAAGGGGTGGGGTTTGGGCGTTTGTACATCTGACTTCTTAGCAAAGCCTTCTAGCCCGGGGGACGGTGTAAGGAGGATCACAGTCTCAGCTTCCTTGGTTGGAGGAGTGACAGTCTGCCTCCGAGATTTGAACCTTGTTTAAATGTCTCTGTTTAGCTGTTTTTAATGAGGGTATGTGATCTAAGGTCCTAAGCTTAAATAATCTTAAATCACCCTGTGAATCCCCCTCAGTACAGCACATGTAATGTCATGATTAAGAGTGTACACTTGCCATGAAAGCCCTGCCAGCACCGTGTCAGGGTGAGGAAGCGGTCACAGACAGGGTGTGTGAAGAACTCTCCTTTCACCGCCTTTCTTCTGTCTGCTCTGTCTCAGAATGACATGCAATTCATACCTGGTGTATTCTGTAAGCCCTTCTCACTGATCCTGAGGTGCAAATCCCCCCAGGCAATGGCCAGGCTCAATGTATCACAGCCTTTAGAACAGCAAGGCACACAGACAGGCAGGCGGACACACAGGCAGGAAGACAGAGAACAATGCGGGCGATTGTATAAGGATAGAGTGGGAGGCAGGCTACTATCTGGGAAAGAAAGTTGGAGCACAGAAAGAGGAAGACAGTTTGGTAAGAGTGCGGTCTTACGCAGGCAGATAGCGAAAGACTTGGAGGCAGGGATATGGGCAGGAGTGCAGGAGGATAGGCAGGCTGACAGGTGACAGGTCAGCGGGATGGGGCCATCTTCTTCCACCTATAATTAGATCCTCCGCAGGCGATGGGAGTGTGTGGTGGCACACTCTAATCTTTCATTTCCACTTCTACTCCACCTGCTGTTTAGGAGTGCAGCACACAAATAGAGATCTTAGAATGAAGGGGGAAAAAAAACTCACACACTCACTATTTTCATCAGGACCATCATTGTTACTGTAGTATAGTGCTTCCCTGTCTTATTTTTGTCAGCTGTGTGTCATCCAGCTCCCTGTCAGTGAGGATGGTAATTTCTTGTCTCGTCTTGTCCTTTTATTTGAAACAATTGCTCTGTTTTCAGATACTAACACCAGCACACTGGTTGATATTTTTAAAAGCAGACCGCAACAGAGTAGTCGGAGTTCGCCTTTGTCTGCGACGAGGTGCGCTTCAAATAGTCTAAGTGTCGAAGGTGCACGGCGAGAATTGCCCAAACAGAGTGAATCTGCCACTGTGTATTCATCACCCACTCATCAGCAGACTGAGAGTTCAGCGAGTGAAAAGTTCTTGTTTTCAATGGGTTATTATATTCTCAACAAGTAACAAGCGCAGTGAAACATGCAAATCACATGTAAATATTGCATGTAATTGATAGTAACCGGAAAAACTCTGAACTTGAGTCAGCGAGGGCAACAGCAAGGTCTTGACTGACTGTCATTACAAGCCTAGTGCCACGCCGCTATCCACACTAGTGCCCCTGCCCACTCCAAGGGTAGCCACTGTACAGCCACTCCTCCTCCTCCTCCAAGTCATCATTTGCAATTAAGTTAGTGTTTGGAGCTGTCTAAAGCAGCATGCCACCATGTGCCTTAATGAAAGCAGCTCCCACTCCTATCTTTATATCTTTAGGCAGTGGTAATAAGGTAACTGATTCAGACATTGACAGATGGCCTCTGCTTGCCTCTCAGATGTGCATAATTATACCACTAGTGTCTGCTCTTTTCCACAGTGGCAGGCAGTGCAGGGCTTCTCAGGGTATGCCGGTAGGAAACGCTGCAGTGGTGGGTCTAGCTTTAATATACATTACAATACATTATTTATCAAGCAGGCAGACCGGTCCTACCCTTTTACACCATATACATCCTGTAATGCATTACCGCTGCTGTGGTTTCTACTGGGACTGCGGGATGCTCGCGTAGTGCTTTACCAGGAATACTTAGCCATTATATCACTCAGTCCCACAGGCCAATTTTCTGACCTCCACACAGCATGCAGTCTACATTTGTATCCTGTTTATGTAGATTCGTGTATGCATTATGAAGTGGTTGTTGGTGTGTGGTGCGTAAGGTATTCAAATTTTGCATGAGGGATCGCTGCTCTGGTTCACGTTAACTATGTGAATGGGAGTGTGGAAAAAAATGATTGAGTTTTTTTTTTTCTTTTTCCGGAAGAAGTCTTCTTTGTTCATAACTTTTCCCTCATGAGTGGCAATCAGACAGCTTCACACCCAGGAACATATACATTTAGCATTTACAGATTGATGGTTTACTTGGTTCTGTGCTGCAGCTGAGTGTTATTGTGTGAGGGATAGGAATACTTGCAGTATTGTCACTGTTTGCGAGTGCAGGAGGTTACTTGTTTTGATTGTGCAATCTCATCAGCAGAGTCCGCACTGTTTGAAGTCGCCTTCGATTTCCCACCAATGTGTAGCAGTTTTAAAATAGAATCTCTCTAATTAGGTAATGTAACAAAAAAAAAGCAAGAAAAAAAAATCCTCCTCACGCATTTAAACAAAGTTCTGGCAAATCCTCATAAACATTTTCATCAGTGAACGGAAATACAAACAAGAAATTTTGATTTTTTTCCCCCCTCTTCTTGTTTATGCTACAGTAATGAGCCTAGGATCTGCGCTTTTCAAGAGTTTGACAACAGCATGTTCTTTTCTCTGAGAGAGAGGAAATGTGACAGCTAAAATCTTCATAAAATAACGGCCTTTAGATGTGCTTTTCACTAAGACTGAGCGAGATGAATGTGCTATACATCAGCAGTGACTGCAGAGGGGTCACCCAGAGTTCTTTGCTGCACGCAAGAATAGGACCTGTAGATGGAGCTACAGCACTGCTGGAAACATGCACGGAGGCGCTAAGGAGATCAGTTACTTTTCCCAACAGGAGCCATTCGTGGGAACAACTTGGAGTGAAATCCTCCATTCTGTGCATTACACCAAGAGACACAAGTTTCTTCCACACAAAAAAAGGAGAAGAAAAAAAAAAGCTAAATGAGTATGTATTAGCCAGCCAAATTAATCTGTTTCAGAAGTTTAAAGTTGAGAACAATTTTGATTTAGATGAAATGGATGAAAGTTAAAAAAAAAAAAAAGAAAAAGGATCATTTACACTTGAAAGCTGATTTTGAGCTTTGCTGTCATTAGACCGCTTTAAGTATTTAAGTAGAATTAATATTTTAACATATGAGGTACCTCATCTGTCAGGAGTTAGACTAGAAAGAAACCTGTATACCTTATGTGAGTATTTGAACCGTTTTCTTTTTGTCACTGCCAGGTAGCAACCGCTTTAGACATCATTTGACAGCCTGTGAAATGCTGATTGCCTCACATCACACACTGTAAAGATGGCATTTGATGAATGTTTGATGCGATGCAGCTGTAAGCACACTTGGCAGCTGCAACGGGCACTTTTTTGGGGGGCTGATAGAATCATCGTCTCCCCAGATGAGGGCAGGGCAGGGTCAGATCTGGCTCCAGAGGTCTCGGGAGACCACCTGTGTAGAGCCGCAGCAGTCGGGGCCATTAACCAGAACACCAGCCCGGCCGAGATCAAAGCCATAATCAGAGTTGTCATAATTGTTCTTGTTAACACTGTCCCTGAAAATGAGATGCTTTGTGAGTCTTGGATCTGCCTATTTGTGGTTTACTGCATTGCAGTCGTGGCCGAGCTTTTGTGAGAACAGCGAGACGACTGTGCACGCCTGTGAATTGTCTCCTTGTTTCTGCTCTGCATCTGTTTTCTCTCTGTTTAAAAAAGTTGGAGGCCTAAGAGGAGTGGGTTTCTTCAGTCTCATGGGGGTTACACTCTCCATCTCCATGGCTGTGGGAGTTCTCACAGACTGTGTAGTGGGAATGTATCTAGCAGGGGAAAAAATGATGACAGTGATGGCGATGTGTATATTCATGGTTTTGAGTCTGAGATCTATTAATTATTAAATGATAGGCTATGACTACTTGCAAACTGCTCAGCAGTGCCTCCTGATTTAACACAGTATTATTATTTAGCTTCCCTGAATGGCTATGTGTCAGTTGACAGCTCTGGAGGTTGGCTGAATGCAGTGTGTAACCTTGAAACATGTCCCCCTATTAGTGGGATTAATAAGCTTTCTCTGCTAATATTCACTTCATTAGAGCTGTGAAATTGTTCCTATTGTTATATGTTTTAGGACACGAATTTCAGTTTTGAGAACACATTGATTCAATTTAAACTGACCAAATTCCTTATTATTATTTAGCACTTTAAACTGTACGAAGCAGCTTTTAAGTACAAACAAGTCCTCAGATTTATAATAGCTGACCGCACTGAATAAGCGTGTAGCAGTTTTATCTGCGCATCTGTTGTCCTTAGTTGTTTTATATTATGTTTTCATGTGTGCTTTGTGTTTAACCCCATTGTGTGTGCCATATCATAATGACTGCCTTTAACATACTTGCCACCTTCCTAGTCACAGAGGACACTTCTCCCCAGGCAGCTGAGGCGGCGACCTGTCCGCCCCTGTGTGTGGCTGTTCCGGGGCCGGTCTTGGCCCCGGCGCGTTAACGTGCGTGTGAGCTGAGCTGACAGGGAGAGAGAGTCCATGCCACTCCCTCCCCACCTCCTCAGGGGAAAAGGCTCGCATGGCAGATCTGTCACCCAGGAGGTCGCTCAGTGTTAACGCTCCCGACACGGATTAAACACTAGTGGCCAGTGCCGGAGTGCAGGGTCAGTGTAGCCACCACTGACAGGCACCACGGGGCCCCCGCTGACTGCCCCGCTCCAGCCTTGCACTGGCGCTACTCTGGCCCGGGCATGTGTCAGACAGGCGGGGAGACAACGGCCAGAGCTGGCCCTGTGAGCAAATGCTAATGCTTTGCCTCGCACGGCTGCTCTTCCTCAGTGCTTTGATAAAGAGCTGCTATCACTACTGCACTGTACTGTGCATGCATCTTTACAAGCTGTGGCATTTGTTTATCAGTGGCTTACCTTTTGTTTACATATTTAAAAAAATACTGACAACAGAATAACTGAAATGGGACTTTATGACATAATTTTTATTATTTATTTTTAGTTTTAAATTTACCCAACAGATGGAATTGCTACTAAAATGTGTCTTTTTGTTGCTTTCTTTTCATTTAGCCAAAATTAAGCACAATATTAGTGATAAATAATTCTGGACAAAGTGGAAAACTAACCACTTGACTTGAGTAACTTAATTACAGCAAGTGTAAGTGTTACTATATATCACACTGTATTTTATTTAAAGATTGAATTGTGAATTGCATCACACCCCATAACTGTTAGAACAGATTTCATCCCACTGAAGAGGGACATGAGATTCCCCATTTTATTGCTCTCACTCATATGTAGCCTCTCTCTTTCTCCCCCTCTTCCTCTGTCTCTCTCTCCCTCTCCCCAGTCGATAAGACTTGAGCTGAGCGTATGTGAAATATTTATTCAGCGTTAGCTCAGAGCACCATGGCTGCCCACACACTCTACCTGCCCCGAAGAGAAATCTTATCTGTGCTTCCTCTGCCTCCGACACCCCCTGAAAGCCTGTCCCCACACTGGCCCAAGCTCAACACAAATTACATGTCTCATTGCTCTGCGTTTACAGCTACTTTAAAGCCTGCCGTTCCTGTCCCCAACATAAGCCCTCAGCCAGACTCTGTTTCAGCCAGGCTGAAAAAAAAAGACCTGCGTGAGCTGAGCTGCTATTTGTGCCTTTGATTCATTATTAATCTCTTTTTTTTTGTATTTTAATTGAGGAAGTAATGCAGATTAATTTTACTGCCCTTGATTTCACCCAGAAAAAGACCATCGCTATCTGAGTAAAATCTTTTCAAGGTTTTGAAGAGGCTCCTGTTTGTTTCTTTTTCAAAAATAAAAATCGTTTAATTTATTTTCTTGATTTTTCTATATCTCATATTTGCACATAGTCACGCGCACGGATTTTGGCCTTTTTCTGTCCGTTACACACTCAACAAACCACGCATACACAAACTGAGACAACCATACGCATACATACACAAACCCTGCAGCCTGTAGTCAGTCTTGTTAAACTCTTTCAGTATATGTTCACGTAATCTGGCATCCGTCCACAGCCCCCATGACTGACCCTCATAATGCTGGCTGGCGCTCTCCTCGCTTTGTTTAGCTTTCCAAGTGGAGTGCAACTGAAGAGAGTAGTGAAGATACAGCCAAGATTAAATCTTCCGTGGTTTTGGATGGTACATACTCTTAAAAATAAGGGTATTTTTGAAATGCACCATGTTAAACAAATAGTTGTTTTTAGTTGGCCGTTTTTTCTTTTTTTTTTTTTTTTTACAGCAACATTAGTGGTATTCCATGGCCCCATGTGCTGTGACATTACACTAATTCAGCTCATCAACAGTATTATGTGTGTTATACTGATGTGACGCCTATATTTATAGCCCTTTATCTGCTGTAGTGTATAAGGAAAGCATTTGGCAGCCTTGCAGTCTGGTGGTATGGCTGCCAGTCAGTAGTTTGGGTTGTTAGACTGGGCAACCCCCTCCTCTGTTAATCAATTTACAGGATGGTAGAAACTCTTATAGAGGGTGTCTTTGTCCCTTTGTTCCTGCTACGATCCCTTCTCCCTCTCCTGGGAGAGTGTGGGTGGTGGGAGCTGCCATGCTTGCTCAGCTTTAAGTTATTTTATTCACACTTTTAATCGCTGAGTGCTTTATTATTAGGTACTGGATTCTGCTGGCCAGGGGATCTGCATGAGAAGGCGCAGAATGCATTTAGTGGAATCATATTAATGGCACTATAAAACAAATCTGTCAGGCTGTTCTTAACCCTGCTGGCAGAATTGCTCTGCCCAGGGTTGCCCCCTTCTCCAAGCGCTTACAGGTGGCTAAGGAGAGTGCATCTCCATCATCTACTCCACCGTGTGCTAATAGTTTTATTAATTCATTCTTTTTTTTTCTCCCTAGGCACCCTGTGCATAATCATACAGACATTTTTCAGCTAAATGGTGTTTGTCAAGGGAGGTTTCCTACATTAGAGACACTCCTCCCAGACATACATACTAACACTTGTTCAATTACAAGTCGTTTGTTATCCAATTCTGCTGTGTGTAAACCTAAATGCTCAGGTATATCATTAATTGTTACCTCCCTTGCTTTTGTTTGTTGCTTTATGGCCTTTTTGGTTAAATAAATGACTGTTTTACTGCCCCATGCAACATATTAGCATTGTCGTGTGTAAAAAGTTCAAGGTTTTACTTGTCATGCGTAATTTGTTGACGGATGAAAAAATACGCAGCCAGGCCCTCAAGACTGAAACGGAGCCTCTTTGATGGCAATTAAAACGTGGATTATTTTTTATACAAATTTACACTTACGCCTGAAAGGTTGCACTTTGTCCAACATGTCCTTTAATCACTCAGCTGCTTGCTAATAAAACATAAACCACTTAGTGGGGAATTAGTTCTGTCTCCATTTCACAGAAACTCTGGAGAATATGGGGAGACAAGGGGAAGGTTTAGTCCTGCCTCTGCTCATTACTGCGGGATGTCTGACGGCGAAGTCTCAGTCTGTGCACCTGAGTGAAGGAATCTGAGAGGTTTTCCCAGATGTTTCTCTCCATCGTTTTTATTAGTGTTAAAAAAGCATGTAAATCCTGAACACATGGGCTGACATACCATGAGGGAGGAATTGAGAAGATATTTCTGACAGTTTTGGTTTATACCCTCATTTAAGCACTCAGTTTAGACACAAGGCATTGTATTTCTGTAGGCTTTTATCTTGTCCACTGAGCCAGAACGCGGTGAGCAGAAATTTGCATTAGTGGGCGATTATGAATACCTGTGACAGATTCTCTCTGCCGGCTCCCTGGGCGGAAATGAATTGGCTCCCTCTGTTGACTTGCACAGGAAGACAGAGACCAAGCAATTAGACTTTAGTGGTTAATGTAGCAGCTTTTGCAGGGAGGGCAAGGAGGTTCAACATTCCTGCTGGGCTCATGTCAGTTTCCAGGCACATTTTCCCCCCTTTTCTTTTTCCTTTTTTATGAGAATACTGGGAATATGACAAGCTACCTGTCCACCAGCCAGCTGAATTCCTCTGGGGTGAGGGGAGCGTCGCTTTAGAATTGCCTCCCGGGAACTGAGGTGACAACACATGACGTAGGTTATTCATAACAGAGAGGAGATGTACTGCAGCTACCTCTGCACATCATGCATATTCATTGTTTACCTTTTTTTATTCCCCACCAGCTCTAGTTTGTTGCTGTATACGTAATTCAAATGAGCTCTTATAAAAAAAAATAACTCTAACATATTGTTCATATTGCTCATTTCTTTATACCTTGGTCATCCCGCTGTGTTTCTGCATGACGCTTCAGCTCACCCACTATCTCCCAGGTTGTATCGAGGGATAATAAGCGGTACAGTGGTGAAGCCTAGGGCAGTTGGGCCACAGTGTTGTCTGCATTACTCATGGTTCACGTTTCCCTGGTGGCCATTTGAACCTAGGCCTGGTGTGGCAGTAGGTAGACTGGCCCCCAGAGCAACATACACGGACTCTGTGTGGTTGCTATGACAGGAGCAGTCTGCTGTTTACAGGCCTGCTATCGGGGCCCGAAGGCCTCAGTGGTTCACATCCTGTCTCGGGCTTAACTCGAACATATTGTTCGTAGTCGAAGCAGCCTCCAGCTCTTTGAGCCTAGACTGCACAGTGCTACCATCGTGTGGGTTCAGCTTAGCAGTTGTACTCAATGTTTTGAAATAAACTTTCTGGAAAAAAAAAACTTGTTAAGAAAGTCGGATAAATGTAACTGTTGGAAAAGATGCATTAATTATAGAAAATGTATATAAAGAATGAGGAAAAAATTACATTGTGAAAGACGTCTGTGGTAAGTAAAGTGGACCATATGTTAGATGTATTGGCACATAATCACACTATAATAGATTTTAAGATTGTACTTGCTGTGGGGGACATTTTTATTTCATCCCTGTCAACCGGCTGGTGTGATCCTCCTCACACATTCCTGATAATTTCAGTTGGAGACAGACTCATTAGGCTGTCACTAAATGGGTTTAAATGCAGCCGTCCAATTAGTGCTCTGCTGTGAAATGCAGTGGGTGTTGTGCAACGTGCTTAGCACCACTCCTTTACAGAATTATGAGGGATTACTCATTCAGTGTGATCCATCTTATTTCTACCAGGGGTCTTGGCTTTTCTCAGTATCATCGCCACGGAGGGGGTAAATGTTGCAAATGCTTCTCCAGTTGCCATATGCGCCTCGTCAGAGAGCCTCGCTGCCTCTGAATCTAAGAGGATTTGATGTGCTAGTTAAAAGACAGCATACCATGCCTATCCATGTCATACTTTCTGTTCTGCAGTAAGGCACTCTGCCAGCGCAGTGTTATTGGTGTATATAAATAGGATTTCAAGATATTAAAAGTTGTCCCTGAATGTCTGTTACTTTCAAACCACTAAGAGTAAAATCTGTTGCCATCGGCTGTAAATCTCAGAGGCTTTACAGTCAGTAGTGCTTTTCATGAGATTTAGGACGTGGTTAAATCCATTATATATTTTGTTTTGGGAACAGGCTTGCTGAGATTTGAAAGCTCGGTCCATGCTATAGTGTGATGGGCTTTGCGTTATACTGTCATGTCCTGTCTTCTCAGATCTTCCTTGTGACGGTGTGGCACTGGGAGCTCTTCATGTTTCCCCTCTTCCTGCTTCTGATCATTGGCTGGCACTACTTCCAGCTCTCTGCAGGGAAGGCCAGCTCCAACCAGGACCTGGTGAGTGACAAGGACTCCGAACTCTTCAGTATTCATCCAAACGTGTAGATGCATGCTGTTACAGTGCAAATTCAATATATGTTGACCCAACTGTGGTCACACCCTGATGGAACGAAGTCCTTTTGGCACACAAATTGCAGTTTCACATGAATGTCAATTAACAACTTTTACACTTGCATGTACATTGTATAATACAGGAGCCTGTCTATAAAATCCACCTTACAGTACAGCCAGTTGTATTGGCCATGTGTTTTATAGCTGGTTAAACTAGTTTCTCCATTTTCTCCAGGGGCCCAATAAAACACCAAGCAATAAGGAGCCACTAGAATTAAATCACTGTAAATGTATGTATAGCCTATAGTCTGTTGATTTAGTCTCATCACATCTGTAAATGCACGACTACAGTTCCCTCCACAACATACCACCATCTCCTCTCTCTATCTACTGTTATGGAAATTATGTTTGCCCTACACATGTCTGTGAAGGTTAATGCTGTTCACACTTCTGACTGCCCCCCAATTTCACTATGTTGTAAGCCTTCTCACCGGCCAGCCAGGGGCCTGGCCCGCTCACACACCCTCCCCAAAGCAACATCCCCAGCCCGGTGATTGTGTTTATGGCTGCTGGCAAAGATGCCGTCCCTGGGCAATGTTAAAGCCCAGGCTCACCCTCATATCCAGTGTGGAGACACTGCCACCCCTCTGTGACCCTCTGGCCGGCAATGACACAGCTCTGTTCCCAGGCAATGTCACAGTGTGCACCACATTGGGGTCAGGGATGACTTGATATAAAGTGATCTAGGCAACAGCATCCAAATTAAATGTGTTTTTTTTTTCTTCTCCTCTTTCTGTTTTTCTGTGTGCTTATGTTGTGGAGAAATGAGATTGCTTTGGTGTGACAGTGCTCTTGTGAGGAAGGCCCTCTTTCACCTCTCCTTTTGTGTGAGGTCACCCCTGTGATGCAGTCTCTATGGAAACAAGCCTCTCCCAATAGGGGTGAATGTACTCAAAGAAAATTTCATTACTAGGTGTTTGTTAAAAATGCTCCAGTGCCCACATGTCCCGTTCGTTTGAAATCACCCTCTACCCTTTATTTTCTCTTAGGTGAACATGAGCATGGGTGACGACGAAGAGGAAGACGAGAAGGTATTTTATCTTGTCTCTTTCTAACATTTTAAGGGATAATATGCTTTGGTGGAATGTTATTGCTTCTCAGATTTCAGCACAAATATAAATGTAACTATTAAGGTTTACCATAGACACTGAATGTTTTAAATATCGTAGTGACATTACTCAATGGCTTTATGTAAAAATAATTTTCAGACCTATGATAAATGTGAACCCTTCTAATATTTCTATCTGAATCACCAAGGTTAAATCAAACACATAACAACGTCTGCATTGCTTCTGGTGGGCACAAATTCCTGGTTCAGCAAGTAGCTGATACTCTTACACAAATGAGCACTTGCTGCGTGGAAAATATTTTACCGACGAGCCATACAGGTTCTAGTCTGTATTTTAACATCGTCAAAATCATAGTTACTTATCAGAGGCTCTTTTCTAACTAAGAATAGAAGTATTTTTATGCATCCCAAATGAGGGCAACATCTATGAAACAGTTGTAGCATGTAGCTCTTTATTCTGTTCCTCTGGGTATTCAGTGTCACTCTACAAATGCACTCCGCTGAGACACCTGCAACCCTTTGAAAATCTATAAATCAAATTTAAACAGCACTGTCAGTTAGGTTTTGCACAGCTGTTAAATGTAAAATCAGTATTTTTTTTGTATCATCATTTTCTAAATTGGATAGTTGTGTTGAGAGTGACCTTTTACTACCACAACAAATGAACAAAGTACAATAACACAGCATCAAACTTCGCCCCAAAGGTTATCAGTCGTTTTCACTTGTTCGTTTGTGAGAAATCATACATGATAATGTATTAATGCATCTCTCCAGTGTCTCCTGAAAAACAAAACAACAGGAAATCTTTAAGTAGCCTGAAAATTATACTTCCCCACAGCACATAATATTCAATTACGCTCATCCCACTGTTTCCTGTAAAGAAGGAAGAGTTAACAGGGATGTGTATTATTGCTTTATGGCAATGAAGTGTGGAGCTAACGCAAAGCCTCCAAGCAATGACCCTTGTGCTTCGTGTCTAGGCCCAGGATTCATATCCATAATGCACTCAATATATTCTGTTGTGATGACCTGGGGCTATGAAAAAAGCCAGCTTCTTTTAAAAAACACAGGCACATCCACCAAATCCTGTCTGAAAGGATGGGCTAATTCACAGATGAAACTCGCATGATATGTCTGCACACACAAAAGTGGGAAGCCGCACTTGCTATCATCGCTAGGAACAGGCAAACTGGTGCTTAAACAAACAGCAGTGACACAGAAAATTCAGTGTTTTATGAATATAGAATCAGGCAGGATTACCTTTATGCACTGAATTAAATATCATTGCTCTGTATAAGTATTATTACACATGTATTTACCTTGAAACCTCAATATATAAAATAGGAATGTTTACTTTTTTAGTTTAAAAAAAATGGTCTTTAGAAAGGTTTAAGATTCTCTCAATACGTAGCATGTGTTTCCGAACTCTTAAGCTTTTTGAAAGGTTTTCCATGAGCCTCCCTAAGCCCTTTCACACTCAGAGGAAATGAAATATCTCCTTTCATTTACTAATTAAGCAGTCACCCATGTTTGTTTTAAGCTGTCAGCTTTAATTTAAAGTGGCTTTTTTGAAAGTCTTGTTATGGTCTTGCTGTCACTTGAATGTGATATCATGCAGTTAGATCAAGCAGTGTAGCTTTACACCTCCTATCAAAGTCTTCTTTAGAAATATTTGGGGTTAAAGAGTGATCAGTGTTAAATTTGATGACTTCAAAGCCTTTGCTTTTTCTCCCCCTAGTCTCTCCTCTAACATGTGAATAAAGGCTTTTCCCTCTGAGAAGGTTATGATTACCACTCAAATATGTTTTTATCCCCCTTTTTTCCCCCTTGAGGAAGGAAATATTTAAACCTCAGACAGAGCAGCGAGAATGTGAAGGCATGACGTTAAAGAGAGACGAAAGGCAAGGCAGTGTTACAGCAGGATAATACAGAACAGATTCTCTGCCTGTGAACAAATCTGTCCTCGGGGAAAGAGACAGCTTACAAATTATGTGTGGGCAAAGTGACTTCCCTTTGGCCTTAGGTATCAATTGTGCAGATAGACAATATTTAATCATAACATAAAGAAACAGAGAGGCAAAACAAGTCCATAGATCTCCAATAGAAATGAAAAGGGAAGATGAAACAGCCCTTTCATTGCCCCCTGGCTGGCAGTGCTGGTCTGAGGTTGACTTGCTCCCAGAGCCTTGCCCAGGGGAGTTTGGGGGGGGAGGGTGAGGAGGTGGTTGTGGGGGTGCTAGACTGGGCTGGGGGGTTACTCCATCTCTCACCCGATAGTCCACAGTCACCGCTGGGTCTCCTTGAGCACACCAGTCAGACAGACTGCCCATGTCCTGATGTGTGGCGTGTATCACAAGAGCTACCGCACATGGACCCACCAACACATTAAAGCTTTTTTTGTGTGTTTTTATCCCAGCAAATTGTTTGTTAGCTTATTTTAGCTCCATGTGAGGTAATTTGACTAGAACACAGGTGTTTTTCATTTAGATGCACTTCTTATCTTTGTCAAAAAAAAAAAAAAGTCACTCGAAAAATATTCAGTCAGAGAATTCAAATTTGGCACCGTTTATTCTAATTAGGATGATGCTAAATGAGCTTTTTCCAGCCTTTGATAACACCCCACATGTCTGTGAGAGTATGTTTACCTTTGTGCAGGAGATCAAATTGGTTCTCCATTACCGCACCTTAAAAGGAAGCTTTTACAATTTTATCTGAAATGAGAATATGATTTCACACAGGTTTTCTAATCAGTAGACATTTAGGATTCATTTAGTCCATCCCCAGTTTACCCATCCTTTTCCATTTCAGAAGGAGATCTTTTATTTATTTTTGTTTTCTCTGCACTCATGCACATGCTGAAAAAGAGAAATGAACAAAGATAAAGAATATCATCAAATGATTAATGTAGGAAGGACTTCAGTTTTTGGTCGCTAAGGAGATGGAGGATTTCAAGAATCTTAAAGCACATGAATAATGATAATCATGAGAGCTCTGCCTCTCGATGCATACTTCAGAGTACATCTATTTGTCTGTTTTTCCTTTTAGAAATGAAAGCCAATATGGTTTCTCTTTTTTCCTGCCGGAGCTGTATTTCTGGCTAAATTTACCTTGCATGTGTAGCCAGTGCAGTAAAATAATGCTTCCTATCTCTTATTAGATTTGAATTCTAAATCATGTAATTGGGTCGCTTAAACAAGTTTAAATGGAAATATGAAAAGGAATGTGAGCCTTGCTGATGAGGCTCCATATCGAATGAGCGTGGCTCTCTGTGTCCATCAGGAGCTCACCAACACGAATTGTAATGGCTTTTAGCGGACTCTAACAGTGTTCCCTGCTTTCCAAATAAACTTGGATAAAGAGCTCAATTAACACCTGATGTAGAGGAAAGGACACGCGTGAAGGTTTGCTCAGCCCCCCCCCCTCCTCGCCCTCTCGCCGTAGCAGTGGAGTGGAGTAAGATGGTGCATAACCACAGATAGTCCTCTCTCCACATGATGAGACCATGAGATGTTAATCTCAGAGAAAGCATATTTGTGATAGTTTTTCCTTTTTTGGACAGTGCTGAGCCTCCAGTGTCTGTCCAGATCCGAGCCCGGTGGGGGAGGCTCTGCTAGTGTGGGAATTGCTCTCTTCCTGCGCCTTGCGTGGAGAAGAGTGGGCCTGACAGTGGGGAGTCTCTATGTGCTGGCAGACAGTGTGTTCCCAGGGGCTGCCTCATGAAGCTCTGATAAAGGCATTCTGTCTGGACCCTGTCAATGCACACAGGCTGCGGCTTCGGCTGACTTGTAACATAAACATATAGACATCCCCAAGCCTCCTGCTAGGGTCCATCAGAGCGCCCTCCCCCAACACTCTCATTCCCCTTCTCCCTCTCACTCTTCCTCTCCCGCCCTCTGTCATCATTCCTGTCATTATTTCCTCCTTTTGATGTGAAGCTTCTCAGCCCTCTTTAGCTTGTGTTACTTGTGTTATCTCTAGTCACTCCTCTGCCTTTGGAAGGCTTCACACTCGTTATTTCCAGCCTTGATGTGATCACATTTATTTCTTTTCGAGACCCTCCAACCCCCTCACATGTTGACTTATTGCTTTGCCAGACTCAGTCATTATTATATCAGCGCATTAAAAGCAAATAATATTTAGTTGTGACAAGAATCATGCGAGTGAAAGAGTGAGCACATCCAACTGGTGCTGTAAGCAGGGGTGAAGTGTTTTTCTCATGCCGGGAAAGTATTAGGATAGGTTAGAAAGCCCGGCCTCACAGATTTGTAAAAACATGTTCAAACTTGTCCTGTGCAGGTTGCTGGAAAGGAATCTTTCCTAAGTTGTGAGGCCCCTGCTCTTCTCGTCTAGGTCGTCTATTCTGCCTGATTGCGGATGGCCATTTTGTGTACTTTTCATCTACCAGAGAGTCTTGATTGTGCTGCACTTGTGCAACAGCTCTATTGTGTGTGGCGGACAAAAGCTGAAATCTCTCAGCCATCCACATAACAGCTTCTGAGCACTGAGTCTGTCTCATCTTCAAAAGCATAGTCTGAAGATGTACAGTGTTTGCTCATTATGGGCCATTCAATAGATAAATCACACATAATAGCACAGCAGAGATAAACTGCTCTTTGTCTACCCTGCCCAACAATTGACATACAGTGTACCTCATCAGTGTCTGTGCATTTTTTTTTAGGAATCTGGAAAAAAGGGTTTGATGGATAAGATACATATGGTGCAGGAAGTGGTGCTGGTTGTCCAGAACGTTTTGGAAGAAATCGCAAACATCGGAGAGCGAATCAAGAAGTAAACATTTTATATTCATCCTACAAAGTATTTTTATTTTTGAGTTAATGTTTTTTTTCATAGAACTTCACATTAATCTGACAGGTTAGATTTTGGATGTTGTAATATAAATGTCTTTTCATGATTTTAAAGACTGCATTACAGTAAACTGATGTAATTTTCTTAAATTACCAGACTGTATTAGCCGTCAAAATCAAAAATCTCATTGTGTTAATATTTTGTGAAAGCACCAACAGTCAACCCAACACTACTGTCTCAATATTGATATTGTCATATTTGATTTTCTTCTTTTCACCCAGCTCTAATCTCACACAATTATTCTTTTATAGCATAGTCAACTGGTCTGTGCCATTCCTGTCATGCCTGGCCTGCGTGGTGATGTTTGTGGCAACAACACTGTTATATTTTATCCCTCTGCGATATCTTGTGCTGATATGGGGTAAGTTCTACGTCTGAAAACACAATTTAATTCACAAAATTGTAATTTTTTTTTTGCATAACTACAAGTGTAATGGGAAAATACCAAACGCTAACAAACTCCCACTATCTGTGTCTTGCAAGATCCTTCATTACTGTGACCAAAACATCCTGACAAATTGCATAAAAATCAACGCCCATACTGCTGTTGCAAAACACAACTCTTATTCACTCTTCCTAACTGCAAATCCATGATTTAATGAAGTACAGTAATTTAAGAGCTCTGCCATGCCTACACCTCTGCAGATGCACAGAGATCAGACAGCTGCAGAGGTTTGCACTGCTCAGTGTGGGCTGATGTAGCAGAGCCCAGCAGAGGCGAGGCCTAAGGTTTGTGTGAAAACAAAGCAGAGGTAGAGTAGCAAGCTGTATATAATACATGATGTCCTTGGGCAGTCTGTAGGCTCCTGGTCTAGCCTCTCATTATCTGCTGTAGTCATACAGAATAGACAGTCATCTCAGTGGTCAGGGAGATATGCTGCCCTTAACAGGCTCTCCTCCTCCAGCTGTAAGCCCACAACCACTGTACTTCCACACTGCCTTCAACACAATCAATACCAAAAAACCATCATATCAAACAAAAAACACACAGTCTGAGACACTCCTCTGCCTCCCCAGTTAACCCCCATCTCTGTGGTTGCAAGGCAAGCCTTTCAAGTTGCTTGCACATATTTAAGTCCTTAGGTTCTTTGTCTGCATGTTGAGGTACAGGCAGTACCAAGCTGTGAATATAATGGTCCCATTACAAGACCCCAGAGATATTTTTTTTTCTCTGTGGTATGCAGCCATGTGCAAAGTAAATATAGATGTGCTAGAAATGATCAGATTGAAGCAAACAAAAGTGAAGAGAAGTTGTCACGACTATGTGCCTCTTGTTTTAAATCGCAGTTATCATTATTCATCTGCTTTAATTGATTAACTGTTACTGCATCCACACTTGTTTCCATTGTGTTGGTCTGGCTTAAATTCAGTTTGGCAGAAAGGGATCAATTGAAACAGCATCATGTAATGCAGTTACTGATACACTGGTGGGAACTCTATACTGCACAGTCCATAGATAGGGTTACACAACTCTTTTTATTATTATTATTTTTTACACTGTAAAATATGCTGGTTGGTATGACACCTTTATTTATTAATGTGCTCTTGTTTTCACAGGCGTTAACAAATTTACCAAGAAGCTGCGCAACCCATATACTATTGACAATAATGAAATACTGGATTTCCTCAAGAGGGTGCCTTCTGATGTTCAAAAGGTAAGGGTCCAATTTTACATACAGATAGGGAGGGAATTCCCTGAAGATGTCTGCATTATTTGCTGTACCAGAATTCCCAAGTGTTGCAGAAATATATCCTCTGGCTTTGTTTGATTATTAATGGACTCTCGCCTTTAAAGCAGCCCTGGCCCAATTATTCCTCAGTGCAGCTCCATGTAGTCGCCGTACTGCCTGAGTGAGGAGATGCTCAGATCTGTCCTCAGCCATATTGCTGCAGCCTCGTCCGTTATTAACAATTTTGTCTGTCTGATTGAAGCGCTGTGACATTAAAGTTGGTGATTGGCCGAGGGCCGGCAGAGGGCTCCTGACGTCTCTGGCTGTTGTGTCAGCAGAGAAACTCTGATGTGGCCTCAGTCACTTCAGGGTGGTAGAGTCAATTAATGTAGTCGTGAGCCCCAGTCGTCTTGCTGGGTGCCATATGTGATTACATATTAGCCATGGCTGATATGTCATTTGCATTTACATCACAGAGCTGAGGAGAGCTGTCAGGGTGTTGTAAGTGGCGCTGGGTGCTCGCCGTTCTCTGACTGAGAATTTTGCTCGGCCAGGAAATGAAGTGCCACACAGTGCCTTCATCTCCCAGGTAACTCGCCAGACTGAATTCAGCGAGAAATCCTGACAGTCTGGATCTGGAAAGACACTCTCACCCCAGTCTGTTTCTCTGCTGCACCCTTGATGTCCTCCTGCAGCAAGCCATTGCTGACTTCTCTGTGATGTTGGAGGGAGCCTGTGTTGTTAGAGATTTGGCTGACTGAGTTGGCAAAACAAGGTGGTGAATACATTTTGATTCAGAATCCTTTGTATGTCTTCTTCCCCATTGGGATACAATGTTTGAGCTTTGAAAATGACTCACTTTCAAATCTCATGGAAACAATACTTTTTAGCCTGGTTTAAAAGAGAAACTACATCTTGAAAATAGCTCCAATCATAAAAAACAAAACACCCTTAAGATTCATCATAAGTACGTTTCATTATGTACTGTGAAAAATAACCTTAACATCATATACACAGGAGACCCAAAACAATAGACCACATATTTTGTTTTTGTTGACTTAGAACTTCAATCCTCAGATAGGTGTGGACACAAAAACACCACAAAGGCTGAAAATTGACTCCTGTCTTTCTTGCAAATGTGACTTGGCAATTAGTGCCTGTGCACATCTACAAAGTCTGCCTCAAACGGGGACTTCTGACAACACTGTGTCTGTCCTGAAATAAGAAGCATCTGTCAGTTCTGAGGACAGTTTCATGTTCTGATGCAGGAGGCAGTCACTTTGTTCCCACATTCCATCTCCCATTCTAATAATGGAGACCAGCTAATTAGCATAGAGTTCTTACCTTTATTCAACAGATTCACCGTATTGTTTGAGCTCAGCAAGCATGCTTCAAAAGCAAGTTTTCAAATTCCAGCTCTTCTCCTTTTCAGTTTACCCTATGATCAGTCCTTTTTGGATTATGGTGGCAGTTTTGAAATAAAAATACGGACAGTTGAATCTAATTTTTTGAATGTCAAAGAGAACATGATTCTACAACATACATTTATTTTGTAAATCCATTTGAACATCAAGGCACTTCTGGAAAAAAATGAGACACGAGTAAATCTATCTTCAGCTTAATTCTACACATGTAACTAGCAGAAAAAACAAGGTTGTGAGTTCAGATGTCACATCTGAGGTCTTGTTTTCCCCTGAAGAAATCAAAGTCACACCAAGGGTCTGTAAAGCCGTGAAGAAAGTTACACATCAACTGATGTTGGTAACTTAAACAGCACTAGCTTTATACTATTCTCAGGCTCGAACAAAGTTTTCTTTAGGGGACATAACTTACAGTGAGTGATTATGCAGTTTGCAACTCCCTCACTGGCCTGGCAGGTCATCTCAACAGTTGATGTCTGTTTCTAATATTGTGATTGTGGTGCAGAATGAGGGGGGCGTACACTGGTACGGAACCCTTGACTCTTCAAATCCTTCCTCCCTGTGATTAATCCCCTCTGCTCCTGTGTTTAAAAAATGATTCATTACAGGCGAGCCCGCCTCGCTTTCCCCTGCACCAGCTCTCCTCAGGGGAGCCATTACCGTGCGCTCCACTGAGCTCGGATTACCTGCCTCTGACCAAACTCCTGTTTGTTTTTACAGGTGCAGCACAGCGCGCTGAGAGCGCCCACCAGCCAGAACCAGCCGAAGAAGAAAAGGTAGACTCCGCGGACACGCTGGATGAAAGGCTGGTCTCCTTTTGAATACGGTACGACGCAGTCCACCTGACAACAATGCTCCAGTGCCAGCAGAGCCCATGACCCTGTGCACCCCACCATACCACCCTAACTCTGCCCCCTGCTGCTGAGGGGCAGCCAGCCGCTCTCTGGCTTGTGTGTTTGCCACCCCCCTGACAGAGGCTGTGAACTGCAGCAGCTAGGAGGGCAGCACATGGCGCTGTCAATCACAAGCCTGGAGGTAAAGAAAAGAGAGCGCTGCAAGGCTCAGCCTTCATCTTTGGATATAATTTAGAAAAGGAATGAAAAGCGTCGGGTTTGGCTTACCTTAGACCTCCACTGTCTTGCTTTTTTTTCTTACTTTGGTGAAACTTAGAAATTTGCCTTCAGGTTAAGTTTATTCAAGCTTAACAGTTTATGGAAAACAAACCATGGCAATGTTTTTCTTTATCCATGTGTTAATATAATTACAGGTCAGAAGGTCATGTATATTGCAATGGATTTTTAAATAATCAAAATAACACGTTTTGATGCACATTTAAAATATTTTCACATCATACTGAATATTGCTATTCTTGTTGTGGTGAGGATTTACTGTATATAATATGCCATCAGGAACAAATCCATATTTATGTACTACATGTGAATTATTTTCAGCTGACTTTCTGTTAGTGTATATTAGACTGATTAATGTGAGAGTTTTATTGTTACTCAGATTCTTGTCTTCATCATCAAATTGAGAATTTGCAGGAATCCTGAATAAAGAATCTTGATCAGTTTGAGCTCTTGTTTTTTGCCCGTGCTTTTTCAATAACTGCACTCTAGTGAGGATGGATTACACCACTTCTTTACTTGAATACACAGTAAACACATCTGATTACACAACACAGCCATTGGAACAGAGCTCACACACCGGCCACCGCTGCGCCTTGGTTACCGAGCTCACATCAAAGCTGTGTGGCTCCAGTGTGCTTCCTAATGCATTGCTTTGTTGCCTTCTCACAATAACAGGGTCCAGATGAGAGAGAAAGAGCTCATCTCACAGAGTACTCTCTCCATCCTCAGCACTTAGTGCTTTACATTTCCACTAAAATCACCTGGCCTATCTAATGGTTACACACACACACACACACACACACACACACACTCTGGTTTTTCCATCTGTCTCCCTACAATAGTTTTTCCAAGAAGAGGGATGTAGTATATCCTCTATCAATTTTCTCATCCATGTTTAGTTTACATACAAAAAATAAATTACCAACACCTTTTAGGCATTTTTATTTTTGCGAAACATTTGAGACAATTTTGATTATTCTCACAATAATGCAACACTGTGAACAAAAAACAAATTCCATCTAAATATTTACAATTCATATTGCACATATTCACTTTATTAGCTTGTCTACATGAGAGGCAGTTTGCAAGGAAAAAAAAATAGTTTCCCTCTTCACTTGCTTTCTATCTCTGATAGCAGACAAATGGCAAGCACTCTCTTTTAAAATATACATAGTTAGAACTAAAGTTGGGCTGAACTGAGGCATGGACCCCACCATTGGGAGTTTGTTCTAACTGACTGGGGGACTGAGCATCGCGGCCGGGTGCCCCCCTCCTCAGCAGTAGCACGCTGGTGAAAGAGCATCCATCTGTGCTTTGTGAAGAGTTTGATTGGCTCAGGGGGACCTGGTGGAGCCCCGGGCTATCTCTTTTGACAGGCTGATAGAGACATCACTGGGCTCTCCCAGGAGCTGCCACCAGGGGTCCATTTCAAAGTGAGAGGGTGTGGAGGTGACCCTGAGCTTCTGACGAGCTAAATCCCACACACTGGCTGAAACCCTCCTACATTCTTGGCTCCATTGGGGCTGGGGAGAGTGGGGGGGTGGGGGGGGGGCTGGTTTTGGCTGTGCTGGGAGGAGGGCAGAGCTGGGGAGGGAGGGGTGGAGGGTACAAGGAGATCACTGGCAAGACCCGATGAAGTGTCCCCAAGAGGTGAAACCAATTAAGCAATACTCCCAGGGTACTTTTAATCGACATTTCAGCAAACATCCAAATTGCCGCACCAGGACATCTAAATCTCTGACAGAACAGGTAAAAGTAAGAACCTGACAATTAGCAGGCACATAAAGCCAAATTTAACTAAAAAAAAAAAAAAAAAACTCACTTTAGTAAAGAGTAATTTTAAAGTTAAGATAAAATTGTGTCATGGGCAGATACATCATTGAGGCAAATGCTGCCAGTGACATTACGAGGGGTCATATGGGAATACGGTTGCCTGCCTCCAAGCTGTCAAATCTTTGGATCTGTGGCACCGAGGTTGTGGACTTGGATGTTCCCTGTATCATTCATAGTCAATGGATCATACAGAAGAGTCTGACAGGGTTACAACAAATGTTGATTCGGCTCTACATGCACCAATGCACACTCATGCTACCTACTCGCACAGTGCGCGCACCCAAACACACATAAGCTCCTCTTCAAAGAGGTGTAATCATATTTAAGGAATTATTCATCAATGTATTTTCTCCTGGGAAGGCTACGAATCTCAGCAGAGGAAGTCACTGTGCAATATGGTCCCCGAATGCAGTGGGGAAAATCCCTGGATGTTTTACAAGCTTGCTAATGAACATTTGAGCCACACAGCAGTTAACATTGTCTGATCACATTTTTTTTTCAGCAGTAGTTGTTGTTGTTGTGCATGGTGTGGCAGTGATGTCTTCATCAGGCTGTCAAAAAGGAAGTGCCTGCAGCTGTAGCGGATCCCCCCAGAGCCTGTCACACTCCTTGTTTCCATGGCAGTCCTTCAGGCAGCACCACAGGCAGGCTGTGTGCAAGGACCCATACAACCTGTTTTTTCAGCAGCCGCTCCTCTGATGTTCAGCCCCGGAGCGGGCGTCAAACTACCAAGTGCAGAGAGAGAGAACACTGCACCCTTTCTCTCTGTCGCAGTTCTGCGCCGCTTTACAAGGAGATGCATAGTAAGAAAAAAAAAAAAAAAACCTTCCTCATTTGAATAAGCCACTATTCTCAGCACCTCCTTAGTAATTGTTACATGTGCAATGCCGTTAAGGTTCTCTGACCTCCTCTCTGGGAGACATAATGCGCACAGTGGGACAAAGTAAGAAAAGCACGACTCATAGTTGACTTACATGTGTTAAAGCTCTTATGCATGTGTTATTTGGTCTGCTTGTACCACCTGAGAAGCAGGTCATGGAGATCAGTGGCTGCGCTGCAAGTCCCAACTGGCCTAAATTAAAGGTGCAGGGGTTATGGTCTGCCTCCAGACAGAACCCTGACACCAATAAAGAGCAGAATTTGCCAGGGCATCGACTCAGTGGAAACACAATCCAAATGACAGAACAGACTGAGTTTGCTGCAGTCAGTTTGTTTTGCCTATCAGAGCACATTTACCTGAGGAGGCTGCATGGGGAGCTTTTAAAACGACGCCGTATTCTGCTTTTGCGGTTTGTTCCAGATTGTAATTTAAGCAGTCGGCACATTGCTCTACTCTCTCCCGATGATAGAATATATAAATCATGGTAACCAGGATTGATGTTGTCTCTGGGAATAGGGGTGGGAATATGACTGAGATAACAACAGAGAGAAAAATGGTCGCTAATAGCTGCTGTTTTCAGTAGCTGCAGTTTACTAATAATTCATTTTGTGGCCCACAGTACACACTGGTGTTAAGACATGGCAAAAGCCATAATTCTTTATAGCATCAAGAATAGAAGATGGCCTTTAAGAGCTGAAATTAAATCATTGGCCTTTAAAAGCATCTCTCTAAGGGGCAAGCTGCATTAATAAATTCAACTGATTCTGCTTTAATATTATTCAGAGTGCATTAAAATGAAGACAACAGCTGGGATCATGCCCAGTCTCGGGAGTATTGCTTGGGCCAATGAGTGCCGCCGAGATGCAAAGCATGTCTGAGCGCAACCCTGCCTTGTGGACGGGAGGGGGACACAAGGTCTCAGTGTTACAGGTGCAGGCCTGACAGTTGCTGTTCCCGGATCAGAGGTTGTTGGGTAGTGACACCGGCCACAGGACAGCTACTGCCTGCCTCAAAAAACAATGTCACATGGGAACAGACACCCGGCCACCCAGCCAATCAGGCCAGCTACTGCCACAATCATGACAGTACTGCTTATGAGAACTACAAGAACCTTCAAACTATTAAATGCTTTGTTTTTATAGCCGCTGTATGGAATAGTTATGGGCTTACTTTGTCATGTTGAAAAATGGATAAACTGCAGAAGGGAAAAACACTGCACTGTGGCTTTGAAAAAAGGAGCGGAAATAAAGTGTTAAGCTTTCTAACATTTGGTGTTACATCAGTGCTCTATAGTTAGCACGAGCACATGCGTCAGGAAACAATACAAAGAATAATTGAACTGCATATTTCATTCTAATTAACAGTGATATAACGCAATGTGACTCTCGGCCTCCTGAGGAAAGAGCACCATATTTTGTTTGATGAATCTGCTAAAGCCACAGCTAGTCTCGCCACTAACCCCTGGGGAATCAGGTATCATTAGAGATATGAACAGATCTGCTTTTTGTCTCGCTGAAAGAAGGGGAAAACACAATTTCCTCCGCGCTGGCACATGGGTGAATGCGAAAGTGTTCAATATTAATAGCCTTTCATCAAGGACACAATTAGGACACCTCTATTTGACACATTCTATAGGTTCTGAATGAATATGGATATATACTCCCAAGGAAGGAGCCACTGGCTGAATAACAAAGTGAAATCTCCAGCAAACCCAGCAGAATGAAGAATGCACAACATGACAATCGGGGAGCTGATGTATTTTGATCCAATGTGAATTTAAAAGAAGCAAGAGACTCTAAGTGTATTATTATTAGCCCGGTTTATAATTCACAGCCAAGGGCAAGTTGTATATTTATCCAAATTAGCATACATGCCGCTATACAAACACACAAATGCAGCACACATATTAAAGAGGCCACATTTCTTTCATCTGGTACACTTGACGTAGTACTCCTTATACTTGGAAAACACATCGACACTACTTGTGTGTTTCAGCGTCTCTGTTCCTTTAAAGAGAATTAAAAGAAAAAATAAATAAACGATTAAACCCTAACACCGGTCATGGATCAGTCAGAGGTTCACGAAAAGCCGATTTGATTAGTGAGTGCGGTTTAGGATATGTAATTTTCTACACCAGAGGTTTGTGGTGCTGACTGCAAAGCTAAGGTGTGAAGAGGGCTGTGGTGAAGTGAGGAGACTAATCACATGTGTTTCACCCCTGAGCACCGTCTCCTCCAAGCTCTGCCACATTATGACACCAGAGAGTCATGTAGCACACGAGCACAGTTAGGCCCATTAACCAGAGCGGCTAATTATCGGCTCCTACAAGGTCTTCAAGCTCTCAGGCAATGCATGCTCTCATTTCTGATTAAAAACATAAATGCATGCAGAAAAAAGAGGATCAATTACGGCGAGGCAGAATAGATAACAGCCCCGTACCAGAGTAATTAGGCTGGGTGTTTCATCGGAACCGCTTGCTCTGTGATGAAGGTTTAAAGAGTCCAGTGGCAGAAACACCACAACTGTGTTTGTTTTATTTATGATGCTGCAGTGTCACCCACCGGGGCCCAATTAGCCTGCGACTGATGCCTTGGAAAGCATCTCGCTGCTCCTCTTTGACAGGAAATGAAAGCTGCACTTGCTTAGGTCCTTCTAGTGACCCGTGGGCTTCAACCTGTTAAGGGCAGACTGGCCAGCAGCAATGACTCGAACATGCCACCACAACCTCGCTTCCTTCTTTCAGGCCATTTGCCAGTATATCTCATACCATTTAACTGTGTCAACAGAGGACGTAGCGGGGATAATGTGCCAGTTTTAGAAGTATTTAGGCTACAGATTCACTTCCACAGCACTTTCTCCTGGCTGATCTGATAGTGATGCTCTGTAATGTATGTAACAGCCTTCTCAGCTTTCCTTACCCACATGAGGGAGCACCACCATAAGGAATGAGCCTGATTGCAATGTTGGCTTGAGCTCTTACACCAGCTTCAAACCGTTTGTCAGAGTAATTTTCTTAATTAACTGCGATGTGCTCTGATTAAAATAGTATTTACCAATTTACATCATATCAGGCAGCACTGGGCTTAAATTGGCTTTCATGGACGTAATGCATATGTTTTACGACAAGAGAGAGAAATAAAGCAGTAAATGATCTAGTCAAGCTTTGATATGGTATTATAAATACTCTCAGATTTTTTAAAGGACATGCTCATTTTCACGCGAAGCTTCTTTTCCAGTCTTGATAACAATAACAACTGTTCTTAAAACCACTGTCATAGCAGTCTTTCACACCTTCCTCTTTTCTCCATTAGAAGTACACAGTGCTTCATGTTATCCTTGAATTACTACACACACACACACACACACACTTACAGGCACACTCACACACACAAACACAGACAGACATAGTTTATTAGTTTCAATAGGCAAATGAAAAAGAATGTCTATGGTCCTTTAAGCAAGCGGCAAGAGACCAATTAGCAAGTATCTCTATTCAATTTCTCCATATCTCTACTTAGTGAGTGTGAGGGAGAGAGAGGTCTGGGGGGAGGAGTTTGAGCGGCACAGACAGGAAGAGAGAAAACAAAGCCATCATCTCCCAGTGCTTGCCCTCCTCTCCCCTCTCCTCTGCAGCTCCAATTACTGGCTTCTCTCCCTGCCATCAGTATGCAGCAGGGCCGCTCTTCTCCTCCACTCGCCCCAGGCCATTGAATACGTTACCTCCGCTATGGGGCTCGGGGCTCAGGGGCACTGCGCCCCCTAACCCCCTGGATAATTTGGGATTCCTGCTCCTGCCTTGGAGAGCTGAAAACAAATAAAACACCCAGATAAATAAAGAAATAAGGTTGCCTCACAAATATCCAGAGATCTACTGATTTATTGATTTGTTCATTCCTCTACTTATTATTTGTAAATCATTACTGATCCGCAGCCACCCACACCTCCATCCCATACCTACGCAAGAGGATGAGAATGCACTTCACTCAGGCCAAAGTTTTGAGCAGCTGAGGTAGATAAAATATAGTTTTAAAAAGTTACATTTATTTCTTCTTCTAACAAAAATGCCCAAAACAGTTGTCAATATTTTTGGACTATTTTTAAAAGCAGTCTTTACTGTTTTGCAGATTTTGAAGTGTATTAATTCAACATCTATTTTTGGTTTTTGAAAATGTTTCATTTATTCATGTTGGTAAATCATGCAAAGATAACATTTTTCTAGCACTGTAAAATTTAAATGTTGATTTTCTGTCTCCTCAGACATCACTCTGTTTCTCACAGACTGTAAACAACCATCTCAAATCTCTTTTCCCTGAAACACTCAGTAAGAACACAACCCGTTTTGTTTAAAGCGGAGACCGTTGTCAGGTGAGAATAACCATTTCCATTCTTTTGCACCCCAAAAATCTGCACAATGCACTTGAGGCAAGTCTATAAAGCTGTTCAAACTAGACTGCCTTTGGCTCAGATTTCTTTTCCATCTCCCTGTCTTTGTCCAAGGTTTAAGGTTTAAGATAGCTCACAGCTAAAGACCATACAATTCTTATTAAAGCACTTCAGGTTTCATGCACAATACAGAGAGGTGTGTTTTAAAATCCCCCACCTTTTTTTTATTTTTTGGAAAAACAACGAAAATATTTTACGGAGAACTTGTTGTCAAACTAAAAAAACTGCATAATCTATCCCCCTACATCACTACTTGTATCAGTATCACAATGCTTAAGTGGAGCTGAATGCAGTGAAAATGCATGCAATCAGGAGGAGGAATGAATAACAAGAGTGCTCCACTGCGGATCTAAAATTGTGAAAGAGTATCTCTGTCTGTCTAGAGCCTTTTATGTTGACAAACACCTACACTGTAGTTCTCATGCAGTGGTCTGTGTCCACAGCTGCTCTTCCCACTCGCCTGCGAGCAGATGCATGCTTCGCTCTTCTGGGGAGAGCCTCATGACTGACTGAATTGTTTTGGAGATAGAAGATAACAATGAAATGCAAAGAAATGGGGTGGAAATGGTGGCGTGAAAAAGGAGATCTTCCACTTCATTGTACAGCTCGAGGAGGTAACTGAGAGCAAAACCCCAACGTGGGCCGTCCAAGTCAGAAAGCGCTCACATCGCACTGGGACTGCTCCACTCTCCTCGTAGTGACATTAATGCCTGTTTAATATGCTTCTGTTTCTCAAAAAACAGTTGGTGTAAATGATTACTAGATTACTTAATGTAGCGCTGAATCAATTCTCAAACGTGTCTGTCCCCTGCTATACAGAGCAGGCGGGCTGGGGGAGCAGAGTGAGACAGTGAGTATGATAGAGCCATAGGGGAAATTATGAGACTATTAAGGAGACGCTGTTGTTACTCTTGGCTTCTTACAGGATTTTGTCTGTGGATGTGTCTCCATTTTAGTAGTTGGCAGCAACTGGTCAGGCGATGTTAAATCTGCTGGCCACATGATTTTATATTGTGATATTGTCAAATAATGTGTTCACAAATTCAACCATGATGTAATGTCAGGTGAGGTAATCCACTTACTATGATTAAGAGGCCCCGTTTTCTTTTTTCTTCCATCACCGGCAGATTTCACTTTCAACTTCAAGGCTTGTTGACCGTAATGAAGCGCTGCTCCATAATGGCCCATATGCAGAGAATTCTACATTTGAAACAAACCACATACAAGGTGGAATTTGACAAGCTCATAAAGTATCATCTGCTTAAATGCCTTATGACAATGTAAGATTAATGACGGTCCATTCAGTGCTATAAGCAGCAGAGGTAGAAGAGGCACCTGCTCCTCAAAGGCCAGCTCTAATCATTCTCATCTGGACTCCCCGCTGACATACTAACCTGCTGTTCCTAAGGAAAGGAGATCTGCCTCCCAGATCCTCAAACACTTTTCTGGGCCCGCCGTATTACTTTCCTAATTCAGCCCAGATGTGACGTCCCCACTCTGCCATCCTGTTTTTTTCCCCCCCGCTCTGCTTCATCTCATTCCCACCTGCTAGCTGACCTGGGGACCCAAGGCCCAGACTCTCATTTGGTTTGCCTCTCTCAAAGTAAAGTCCTGTTCTTTGAATTGCAGCAATCTTTTTTTTTGCCTCAGCCTGGAGGGTCTGTAGTGAAGTCTGCATACTATAGAGAGCACTGGAATCTTCCTACTGTCACATCCTCACATGTCTTCTGTTGTCTTAATACGAATCTCTTTGTATATCGCAGAGTGGTCAGCCTTCCATGTTGAGAGCGTAGAACGACTGGTGATACCTACAGACTCTACTCTGTTAGCCCACATGCATACTGGAACGTCACTACAGCTATTCTTCTATACCACCTAATCTCATAAATAAGTAAGGGATAATGCCCAACGAGCTGTCCATTATCAGGAATAATGGATGATGGGGAGACCAGATTGCCTCTATGGAATCCATTAATTCCTGATTATGGACACTTCAAAGGGCATTATTCCACTTGTACCATGGTACAAGTGGAATAATATGGTCAGTGGCCAAAGAACAAAAAAATTAAAACCATTTATATCTTCATGTGTTTTTAAATCAAAATCTAAAGTTTTTCACCAGCTATAACTCAGTTTCCCTGGTAACACCTGAGGGTTTGACTAATACCCACAGCAAGCATCACTATCCCATAGGGTTCTTAAACAATGGAAACGTTGTACACTCTTCCAGTAAATAGGACAAACCTTCGATACACCTTGGCAATGGGAGACAATTCTAGTCCTCACAGCTCACAGAACCCTCTGGCTTAGCTATGAACCAGAAAGCTAACATTATGCCAGCAAGATTCAAAATCAATAACGCTACGAATGGTTGACACACAGTAAATGTAACTGGACAGTATGCTCAACAACAAGCACAGCTAGCAATATCATTGTCCCCAAATCAGTATCAAGCCTTTGGCAAATCAAACGATAGACCATGTGCAGTCCATTGTCAGCCTCGGCCTCAAGTAGCGAGTTGAATATGGTCTAAAGAAATGTTGAAGTCACTTGTTATTGTAATTAGATGTTAGCTTGTTGCAATTAATGTCAACTGAGGCTTTGATTGTGTCCCTGTTGCCATGGTTACTTGTTTTAGATACAAGCCGATAATATGTAGCCATTTCATAAATATAGAACAATGAACAGACAGTTTCACTGGAACTACTAAGTAGGTGTTCATTATAAGGAATAATGACCCTCTGCAGCCAACCAGAATATTCACCCAGTCCATGGTATAAAAGCCCGTTCTCATTCACATGTCATCATATACTGACACTTTTCATGCCCCTTTGGCGTGTGATATTGATGCCAAAGGCACCCTTTAGCGTCTTTGTGAGACGCACCGGACTTATATTCTAATTTTAATCCATTTTCAGCAATACTCGATGCTGAGAACAAGTGACGTAGTATATAGAGTGAGAAAGTCTACATAGGACGTTGGCATAGACTGTGTAAAATAATGGATGTAGCTTCCGTGATGTCACCTCTTGGTTTGAGGACTCCCATTTTGAAGCCTCAAGTTTGGCTAAAGTGACCATGTTTGGATGAGAAGTTGGGAGCTGTAGAGGAGTAAGGGGAGGATCTGACTTATAGATCGTAGCGGTACCTTTCAGACAGACTGTCGTTCATGCAGCCCTGGCCCTAAATATGTGTAACTTCATGCCCTTACTAAAATGTAAATGGGTGAGTAATATAATAATTCACTCCTCGTACAGTTGTTATGAATGTTGAAATCAGCTATAGAGATCATGTTGTCATACCAGGCTGTAGACACGTTTATGTCAGCTGTAAAGCTTGGCACTCTAACACTGGTGTCTACTGGGACTGTCTCGCTTCTAGAGCCAGCCTCGAGTGGCCATTCAAGGAACTGCAGTTTTTGGAACATCAGCGTTGGCTGTAGCCCTGAAGGTTGCCACTTAGGCACATGAGGGAGGAGAGGTGAATGGGTCTAACAAAGCAGGTCTTTCACACAAGAGACCCCAGTTTGTGTCCCATGAAACCAAAAGTAAATGTTGTTTTAACGTAATGTTACATAACTTACGGATGGTCATCATGCACTGACATCATTTATGTGACGAATTTACGTTTTACGAGACATAGTTTTGTCACATTATGTAACAAACTTACTGATTTTAATCAAAACATGATCTTTATTCTAAACCTAAGCAAGTAGTTTCGTTGCCTAAAACCTTACCTGAGAGTCTCACGACATTAACCACATGTCACAAAGTGTGTCAGCTGGGCCTCATATAGACACTCTAAAAGGTGCCCTGTGCATTTCCATCAGTCGCCAAGAGGCGTGACAAAGTGTTGATATTAAACACCCCGAGAATGAGCACAGGTTGGGTATAAACAAGTGTGATCATTGTGTTTTGGACCATTTTAGGTTTTGGTCTTTTTCTGTTCTTGATACAAACAACTGATGAGCTTGCATAATTTACACCTAAAAATAATCCCTTAAAGGGATTTGAATAAAAAATTATTAAAGCAATGTCATTGTCAGATGATGAACACCACTGGTTAGCGCTGACCGCCTGAAAGATCTCTACTTTAATTGGATTGCTTGGCTTCCCCAAGCTGATGGACATGCTTGTCTCTCAGGACCACTGAGCGTCTGTCTCCACTGGATGGGCCCCAGTAAATAATCTCTCTCCCCTAAACGCTTACCGTTAATTGTGTTTTTTTTTCCTCCTTCTTGTTGAGATGTGGTGGGGGTGGGAGGGTTGGGGAGAGGGATAATTAAGACAATGCCTTTGCGCTTCACTTTGGAGCGGGATCCCACTAGGGCTGAGGCAGGTGCCTCTTACTGGAAGAGACTTACTGACAAGGCCTGCCAATCAAGCTGGTAGAGCTCTCCATTTCTTGAGCTCTTAGGTGCTCTATTCCCTTTAGTCCGTTTATTCCAAACACAGTTTTAAAATGCTAGGGATTAAGCAGGTAGCACACAGGCCCAGTCTGTTGGAGGAAATCAGTGTTCCCCAGCCTACGAGCACATCGTCTGTCTCAGTCCGTCTACAGCTGCACATCATGGTTTTATCTTACAGTTGATTAGAGAGCTCATACTTATGGAATTGTTACACTTAAAAAAAAAAAAAGAGCAACAACATCTCTGAGTTTTGATAACGTATAAAAGTACCAGTCTTTTTACTCCTATTAGTGTGTTTGAGGTTGTTCAGGGGGAAGCGCCACATGAACTTCTTGGTTCTAATGCCAAACACTGTTCTTACATTTTCTCTGCGTTTCTTAATTCCTGCTGAGCATTTGCATGGATATTAGTACAACTATACAAAAATTCTTTAAAAATCACAGGAGGAGACTTCTTTTTGTTATCCCTATACTTGACCCAGAGGGCATTGTCAAACTGTGCAGGACCGTGTGCATATAACATAAAGTATAATAACATAATCAAGGCAAAAACATAATGGTTGTGAAAATAAAAAAACAGAAAACGTTGTACCCCTTTAAACTTGCTCCTCATCTAGTAGACAGGCTGGAGTGAGGTGCCAGCAGCTATTCACAACGAAGCGGGAAAGCAGGTCATGGAGTCATGGCCACTAAGAGCCGCTGTGCTATAGAGTGCCACTGACAGGCTTGTACAAGGCCAGGGCCTCATCTGGCTGCAATGCCAAAATTTAGGCACTGAATATGGTCTACTGTTGAGACATAGAAAAGACATCCTTGCACAAATGAAAAAGAATGTCTAGATCTGTCCAAAATATTTGCACACTGTTAAAAATGGATAAATGTTTCAAAAAGCGAGGAAACATCAGAAAATCTGGAATTGTGTGTTTAACTGTCTTACATTTTGATTCTCATGTACATTTTTATTTATTTATATATTTATTCTTTGAAAAATGGGCAGCCACTCGCTTTGTGCTAAATGTGATATGGGAGTTAAGTGAATGGGAGAGTGGGTCTGAATTCCCCAGCAACCATAGCCACTCGTCACACACAGACAGGAAATGGACAGCCACTTTGGGGAAATTCAATTCAGTTGTCGTCCACTGTGAAAAAGATTGAATCATGTAGACATTTGAGGTGATTTAATGGTGTTAACATACGCACAGTGGAGCTCCATGACTTAAGCTGTGCAGGCTTTGGATTATTGAGTTCAGTGTAAAATCAGTCACTTCTCCAGAGTCCATTTGACTGGGAGAAATGGATGGACATTAGTGGGAATTCTGAAAGTGATCCATTTTTGGGGAGGATAAACTAGTGATGGATTTTGCCTCAGGCGCTGTTTTAACAGTTGCTTGAAATTCAGCGGATCTCACTTCTACTTTGTCTTTCCTCAAATGCATTTGGGTAACGTCAGATTTGGAGATTTTTCTAAGTTATCATGCAAGTTATGATGGGTTGAAAAAGAATATAGCAGGGGGTTGGGCTGGATGGGTGGAAGCTGCTTTGTGTTTCATTAATGTGAAGGGTCAGAAGGTCTGGTGCATTGGTGAGTCTGACCAATGAACATCAGAAGGTTTTTTTTCCATTTAAAATGCTGGTAAGCTTTGTGAGAGACCATTTGATAAAATCAGAGCTCAAAGAAAAGTCTGTGTGTTTCTGTGCAACATAAAGTATAGTGGAAGCATCTTCACCATAAATAGACAAAGCCCACTCCCCAAAAACAAATTAGCCACACAGTAAATCATGAAACTCACACTCACTTTTTATGCTATGCTGTGGTACTTGCTACAGAGCAAGATAGACCAAAAACAGTCAATGATGTCATCGAGGACTCTGACGTTCTTTATGGACATAATGCATTTTCTGTTTTCCCCTGCCAACCTTTCTCCATTAACTGTTGTTACGAATCTTTGCTTGAAAAAATATGGCCCAAGGGTTCCTTGGCTTTAAGCGTAGATGATAAATCCTCCTGTGATGAGTGCAGCATTTCTTCTGCCACTCAACCAGTGTTTGAATAAATATTTGGCATACAGTAGTTGTAACCCAAGGATAGAAATATATTCGCTTTAGTCCGCATGGCCAGATCAAGTATTTCAAAGAAGTGAAACATTTGGTGGTTGGTTATAAACACTTTGGGCATGTAGTGTGTGGGGAAGATGGCCTCTAGGGGCTGCTAGCAGGGGTTTTCCTTTTGTGCTGCATCCAGAAGTGCTCACTCACACACTATTCACCTATAAACTTTATAAAATAAAACTATTTTCAGTTTATTCTGTTACTTATTTGTCACATACAGGGCTGCAGGGCTGTTGATACACATGCAATGCGTGTTAGGCTAGTTAGCATTAGTTTTGTGGCTTTAACATGTCTTTTACTGTTTACATTGTCAAGTCAATTTCATTTATACAGCCTAAAGTCACAAACAACAAATTTGCCTTGACATAAGACTGCCTCTTGTCTTAGTACATCGATTCAGATAAAGAAAAACTCACCTAACGAGGGAAAAAATGCTGAAAAAAAATAAACTTCTGCAAGACATTATCTGGTAGAATGATGTGAGTTCACTATATTGGCTACTATAAGACAGTATTAAAAAATAAACCACAGTCATTTTCATCTTCCCAGATCAAACCAATATAATATATATTTTCATTCAAATATGAAAATATATTTTTTATTAAAAGATGTAAACTTCTTTTCCATTCAAAAAATGTCTGTGGAAGATAAAGAGAGCTCACAAACATGAACTCCTTACACTTTATATACAGCACATATATAATGTCATTAAGACTCCCACAGAATTTTTCCGAAGGACAAACTGTTGCAGCGTACAAGTGGCCAGCAGGCTTGACCTTGAGTTTCACTTTGTACACTCGGAATAAATAAATATTATTAAAAGAGGAATGAACTCGTTCTCTCCTGTCTCTGCTCGTTATTGTCTGTTTAAGTTTGTCGAGTGTTGAACATTCGCAGTTTTGTCCTCCTCACCAGCAGAGATATGAACAATGTCCGTTTCTAAAGACTTCCTCATCAGCTGCAGAGAGCGTGGGAGTACTGGTATCTGGAAACAAGCTTTAGCTGACTTTTTTTCAGACTACAACAACATCCTCCTCCCTGTGCTCCATGCACATGTCCTCTCACTCCATGCATTATAACCCTGATGAGCTGACCACATCCTTGGAACACTTCACAAGATAAATAATTGAACCCTCAATAGCCCTTGATGGACAAAAATTGCTCCTCCAGCTGCCACTTCTTCTTTTGCTTTGTTCTCAAGAGCAACAACAACAAATGGGCCTTTGCAGAATCCCACACTAAGAAAACACATTTCACAATGATAACACATAAGAGCTGGGGTTACATTACTCTCCTGCTCAGATGATTTGTGCCATTAGAGGTAGCCTATGTGTTGTACAAATAGTAATAAAGAAGCCTTCAAAAGAGATATGTGATCTTAAAAGACTGTTTTATCCCAGCAGATGACTGATGTCACTATCATCAGTTATCTGGTACCAGCTAACTTGTCTTCTCAGCAATCAAGAGAGAAGGCAGACAAAGGTTTCAGAGCAAGACATGGGGGCTTTGAACAATAGGTGGCAGTGTGCTACCACAGAAGGCGGCTACAGTATCTGCAAGTTGTCTGAATCCAGTCTTGGCAGAGGAAGGCTTGAGGCTGTTCTGCGGATTTAATTAGACAGAAACAGATACTCACATGTTCATTTCTCAGCTGCCTCCCATCCATTTCTTTACAGTCTGTTGGGGAAAAACGCTTTATGGTCCAATTGTAACTTTAACTGTGAGCACAGAAAGAACCACACATTCATAGTGAAAAGCCAAGTGTTAAGACCTTGTTTCACACCTCCTAGAGGCAACCATTACAGCAGGTAGAGCTGTCAGAATCACAGGCCAACTGTTAAAATACACAAAAGAGAGGGCAGAGACTTTTTTTCCACGGACAAAGAAAGTATATATTTTTTCCAAAAGTCTTGAGGTATCCTCCTGGCTGGAGACCACACCCATGCTACTCAAACAAAGACCTATAGAAACATTCGTATTTGCAAAGACAGAAATAGTCATAACTCTTAAAGTTATAATGATATCAAGACACGGACTTTCACTTTCATCTCGGGCAAGCTTCTTTTACCAGGTATGACTTTTTACTTCTTGTACAGATTGCTACAATATAATGTTGTGGTTATCCATCACATTATAAAAATCAAAGAAATCAATAAAGTCTTCATTCCAAGAATCAAAGTTTTGTTCTCACGTGGCAGTGGGGTATGCTAACATACATGACGAATGCCAGCAGAGGAACAAAGCATGAAAAAAAAGAGGGGGTATAATTGAATCAGAGGGAAAATGTCGCGGTGTTAGTGACAGTAGGGGGACAGGGAGCTCGAAGAACAATATTTAGAGCAATGGTAGTCGAGAAAGTGGCTTGGCCTACCACTAACCTTCACATCCATATTAAAAGCAAGGTGTCACTGCATGCAAATTAGAAGTAGCCGGGTAAAGCACTGTTAATGAACCCAGCCATTGAACTCCATACAGCAGGCTTGTCGTTAGATAGGTGCACCATAAATAGTCCATTTGGCCAAGAGCCAGAGGGAGAGGCTAAGGCAGAGCTACCAGCGGTAGGATAGGGCCTTTATTGTGTTATGACAGACAGAGGGGACGATCAGACAGGATAGAGATATGGGCTTTCCTTTCCAGATTAATTAAAGAAAGGATCAATTAACAGTGATGAAAACCATGGCGGCATACTGACTAGCTGATAGGCCAATCAAGCCTTGAAATGCAGAGTAGTTGGCATGTTTTATCTCTCCAAACTTAATTGCAATTTTCCAGAGGGAATGACGTGATCAAAATGGCGGGGTGAAATTAGCTCCACATGAATAAAGTATTTATTTGATGCATTTGTTCTGTGATTTCAGGACTAAGTCTGTATTGTATTTATATAGCAGGACTTTTTTTTTTGCCATGCACACAGAAGTTCCTAATTTCACAATTTATTCTTCCCCTGCTCACCTTTATCATGGTAATTGTGAACGCGGTTCCACTCCTCAACATTAGCTTTTGCTGAGTAGCAAAATGCCTTGGCTGAGGACAATTTGTCCCACACTGCCCAATCATGCCAGATGCATGCGGTTATACAATATGGAGCGTTCATGAATTCATTTGCATATTAGGACATGAATTTTGTACCCCCTCACCGCTGCTGCTCCACGGCAGATTCGAGGCAATAATGACCTTACAGCAGATGAAAAGAACAAAGATTTGACGGCTCACTTGTGGGGGTAAAACGAACGCAGTGTGTGCAAAGAATTAAAGGAGGGAGAAAACATGCATACAGGAATGTGATGAGGAAGTTTACGAGGGGAGCAGGAGTTTGTGTAAGTAATGTACTGATGACCTTTTAACCCAAAAAACTGAAGATTTATCTTATATCTATCTAACTCTCCACACAAGGCTCACATTTGGGCTGTAAAGGAACCTCCACTGTACTGTTAAAGTAAAACAATGCAACAAATTCAAGTTGCACTGGTGGTCTTTAGAATGTTACCATTTGCTTGTTTTTAATAATTTATCCAGTTATTATAACAATATTAGCTAAGATTAAACACACACACATTGCTCATTACCTTGGGAACACAGCCCACCAAAAGCTCATTTCCTGTTGAGGAAGACTGCCTAACCCCGATTGACCCTCAGATATTCCCATTACCATGGGCCAATGTTTAAGGGAAAGCTTATTGAGCTACCTCAGCTGGAACACCCACCACTGATTTATGAGCTGGAGACTACTCTGCTTTTAATGATTATCTGTTTATTTTTTTTCCCCCCACAAATCATATCAGAAACAAGGAAATGGGAAGTATTATTCAAATGTGCCAAAAAAAAAAAAAAGGAATCAAAGGAATCACAGTATTGGAGTCGTCTGCTTGTTGAAAAATAAAAAATAAGATGTAAGAAAAGAGAATTTATTTTGAAATGCCCTTGGGGAGGGGGGGTATTTTAAAAAGTTTATTTTGTAGTTAATTCCTCATTTGGTTTAATTTCTATTTTAAACTTGTGTTTTTTTCATGTGCAAGACGTCAGCGAAAAAGAGATGTCAATATACTTGTCTCCCTATACAGTCTATGACTAATTAATCTAATCCCTGTCAGTCTTTAAACAGCATCCCGGAGGAATATATTCAGTCCACCTACGTTCCTATGACACCTTTCATTACAAGAACAAGGTCTAAACTGTAGACGCCGTAACCTCTCTGCTTTTTCTGGCGGTGTATGACCATTATGCACAACAAGAAGACTGAGATCTATCCATGTCAGTAATACTGCTAGATGGAGGAGAAGCTTAAGTGAGTCTGTCATGGTAATTATGGTGGATAGTTGAGGACTATCAGGTCCTCAGCTCGCTCACTGCCAGTCTGATCTATCCTGAGCGTAAAGAGTCTCCTGTGAGCTTGGGGGGAAATTGAAAAGATGCACTTATCTACCTAATGGCAATAGCTGAGGCAAATCACATGCATTTTATGGCAAGGAATAACTGTATTTGAGGTATAGTATCAGCATGTGCCCTGTGGCCACATTCAGCTGCTATGTTTGATTATCCATCAGGCTGTGTCAGAATGTGAGCGAATGCCGCTGTAACCAGCCGGCTGGTTAAGGCAAATGCAATGTCACAGAATTGTCATTCATTTTATAATTTGCTTACTGACAATCCAGTCAGACTTTGACAGGAAGAGTGTCTGCAAGCGGCAGCCAATGTTGAAAATTAACTTTTTCCTGTAGCAGGAGAGGGATTGATGGGCTCTGCATTGTCTGCTTCCATGCCATTGTATGTAGTTAAGAGATGTTTTTTAATCCACAATGATGCTACTGTAGCACATTATCTCAAGAATATAAGTTACTTAAATGAGACAGTGGGACTCTATGAAACCAGAGTAAGCCAGTAGATGTAATGTGTTTGTGCATGGACATCAATGGTGAGGCAGAGCCGTTTTACAGTCATTTATCTGAAAATGGCAACATAATGTAATAACATTTGGGAAGTAACTGTTTTGATTGGGATGGGATAGTCTGCCGAGCTGCAGTTACATGCTGAAAACACAATATTAGTGTCCATCATTTGAGGTAACTAACAGGGTTTCGGTTTCAGGGTTTTTGGGGAAATCAAATTAGTCTGCCAGACATCCAATTTGCGTTTTGGTTTAGTCAAATGTGGCTGCTGCATAATATGCTGGAGGCCACAAGACAAGAGGAAAGTGGCTCATTTGTATTACATAACACAAAACTCCAATGCTCTTGATGCGAAATAGAAACTTTTATATGGCAAAGCAAAGAAATGACCTACACTTGATGTACCGAGGACCTTGTAATCAAAAGGTTCTCGCACAGCGAGCTGCTCAGCAAATCCGATGTGAATAATACATTTCCATTAAAAAGGCTCATTAAAATAATTGTTGGTCAATAAACTAGCGGGAGTAAAAGTTAGCCTCCCAACGGTCGGCAGGATTGTCGAGCTTCTGTGGTGAGCACATAGTTCTTCCAGAGCTAAATCATATCAGATGGACTATTGACAGCATCCTGTCAATAGCTGAGCCCTTGGAGGGTTAGCTATTTGCACATTGACTGATTGACTGTTTCTTAATAGACACATAATTGGTGACAAAGACCTTCCAATGAAGTGTCATTTGCCAGAGCATTTGTGATAATTCACAGCCTGTCCCATTTTCTGTTGGACACAGTCCCAAAGTAGGGGCTGTGATGAGAAACATGATCCACTAGACAGTGTCACACTGACAAGAGAAAATGTACAGTATTTGTAGCATGGTGAAATAGCTCAGCAGTCATAACAATGAATACAAGACAAACAAACCAGATAGCCGGTATGGAATCTATAGATGGAAACATGGAGGATGCAATATGGAGTACCTCAAACTTTGACCTGATATAACATTATTCATTGGCAGTAATATTACAAGCTATTTCCTCTCATTCCAGGCTGTGGACAATGTTGATGGATAGTAATTTTCACATGGCACTTTTGTTTACCTTATTTATCTGCCCTGGTGTCTGACATAACCGTCATTGCCTTCATCAGGGAGACAGAGCATTTACAGCCGGCTGCTGTGATTGCAATGTAGTGCAGACATTTAAGGAGGAAGAACGAGAAGAAGAAAGAGAGAAAAAAAATGGAAAAACGCCCCCGTGATCCTGCCGCATTTCATGAAGGCACTGCTTTTCAAACCAGCTGCTTGGAGGATTTTTAACATCTATTAATGCAGAATTACTCCAATTACAAGCCTTCTTTGCACCAAGGCCCCCTTCCGCTGCCTGCGTTAGATAGTGCACACCTCTGGGAGCCAATCACAGCCTTCACAGCCACTGGCAGCAGATGTAAGCAATTTACTTCTGATTTCTTCATATTCAGTGTGAGACAAGCTCCTGGTGACCCACGACCCTGGAGCCTGCAGGATTCTAACCCTATCAAATTAAAGCTCTCTGCTCACTTATTCCCTAGCGCTCCTCTGGTGCTAAGCAGCCATCTCGCTGCATAGCAACGCCGGTCGGGCGTGCTCGCTCATACGCCCTGCCTCATCAGCTGCTATTAGGGAAAATATACAGTGCTCTAATTGGATGAGATTCAGCTAAGGAAGTGCAGTTAAAGGTCATTTTCCACCGTGTGCCTCCTGCTCTTCAGAATAATTTCTGTGTCCTCCGTCTTTGGGAGCTGTTAAACAAAAGGGCCAAAGTTACAATCCTTTCTCTCTTTTCCTGACAGAGTGCCACAGGCCGTGATGAGCAGCGAGTCCTGTGAATCATGTAAACAACATAGCCAGGCCCTGACTGATGCGCTCTGTGTCAACTGCACATCTCCTCCACTGTCTCCCTTCAAAGTGTCCTGGTGCCTATGTCGTAACCTTGTCGTTAGCCAATTTCATAAATTTGCAAAAGGTTAGAGAAGCCCACCTACTATTCTAATTAGTAGTCATTTTGCTGTATTTTCTCTTCATGGTGTCAGTTTTAAAGGCTGCTTTGCTATGTGTTTTCTCTAACAGTGGATACAGGAGTGGTAAAAGAGATGAACAAACATTTACAGCGTGTTTTCTCAGAGCTAATTTATGATGCTTTGAGATGGTCAATTACAGCAACAGGCAGCGATTACCATAGATGAATTGAGCTTATAGAAAGTATTCAGCTGAAGAACAGAAGCGCAGAACCACTACTAGAGCTGAAACAATCATTCAACATCATCAACAACAGCCATATGGCCATGGACCCCTTCGCTCAAGGAGAGATGGAGCAGGGACTGAGTTGCACTGGAGACAATACCCTGAATATTCTCCTGTTTGGGTTTACTTGTAACTGCTAAGTCTGCAACAGTTGTAGCATGGCCAGATGTGTTAGCCTCACCCTCTGCGCTTTCGCCAGTGGTCTCTGAGGTGGACAGCGTGTCTGAGTCTTGCTCAAAAAGTTGATGAATGATGAATTGAGAGGCAGAAGAATGTCAAATATAGCTGGAGTAATAATACAGCCAGCCGGTAACCTCCATGGCTGAAAAATGATGCCAACACCAAAATGCCAAAAACTGCAGTTCTTTGAACGGCCACTTGAGGCTGGCTCCAGAAGTAAGTCAATCCCCAAAGACCCCAGTGTTAAAATGTTCAACTTTACAGCAGAAATAAATGTTTTAGCACCTTGGTACCAAAAGTAGTTTTGGTCTCTTCAGCTAATCACCCTTTTCATGACAACAGTAGGCGGGATGAAATTTTATATAACTCACCTATTTACATTTTAAGACTTAAAGTTATACATAATTAGGGGGCTGCCTTGAGTGACTGGCTGTCTGCCGTTGGTGTCCTCAGCTTCTAAATCAGATCCTGACTCGTCCACAGCACCAGCTCCACATCCAAATATGATCACCTCTGGCTCCAAATATCCAAGATGGCGACAGCTGTGATGCCGAACTCAAGGCTTCAAAATGGGAGTGCACAAACCAATGGGTGATGTCATGGTAGCTACGTCCATTATTTTTTACAGTCTATGAATGCAGCTAATGGACAATATGTTTCAGTAGTACTTAAATGTTAGCTAACCAGTTCTTCTCGTCATTATGGATAAGTGCTGCACAATGATGTCACGTTAGCGTCGCTTAACAGTCTATCATTAATGTTGTGTACTGTAATTTTTTTTTTTTTTTCAATGAATAGGCCGATTATCTTTGTTAGTGATATGTTGGATTAATGTTATTTTGAATTTTCAGATGTATTTTAATAAAAAAAAACAACTTAAACGTACAACCTAAATTAGATTATCAAACAATAATTCACTTTGAGGACATCCTTGAGGTCACGGGCTCCGGTGGTTTGGTATGGGTTACGCGATTAGCATTAGCATTGCATTGGTTTTCTTTTTATGTAGCCTAAAAAACCTTTTAAAGCTCCAAGCCTCAAAGAACATTTAAACAACAGTGTGCTGATGTGAATTGCAGAGCACCACAAGAATCTGGCGTTAAAGTTAGCGTTACCTGCTGTCACATGGGTCTATTGGACCTTGAGGGATCTCTGAAGCTACGATAAACAGCTTTGTAATGATGACCTGTTACTTTTTTTAAATGCACATCAGTTGTTTTATGTTACAGTGCGTACTGTAAATCCCTCATAAGATCCATGATCCTCTTAAGTCACGGGCCACTTCATGAATAAATGATGTTCTCCACTGAGGGGCTTGTGGCTCCAGTTTAGTTCAGTTCACTAGCTTGTGATGCAATAATGATGAATGCAGACCTCCAGCACTTTCACTTAGTGCTCTAATGTATAGAGACATACAACATGTGGATCACTATACTGAAGCAATGCTCAAGTATCAAATGCTGCATAGACACAATCATCTACATCTAATACTGTTTTTATATACTGATAACTAATAGCGTGTGTACTGTGCAGTGTGTGTGAACCAGGAACCATAAAATGCATAGCTTTAGTATACTAAAATATCACTTCTTTGCTTTTTGATTTTAGTAATGACCCAATTACTGATTAAAGAATTTGAGTTTCTTCTGCCTGGAGCTACAACAGGTTAAACAGTTGTAAAAAGAAATCATCTCACTAATCATTTATTAAAACTGTTAATTTCTCTACTGAACTGTACACACTGCTGTCATTTCTTCTAGTAATCCACAGCACATAGCAAATCCATTTTACACTGTTGGTGCAACAAATTACTTCAAAATAAATTCTAAACTAAAGCTTGTGTAAATTGTGGCTGATTATTCTGTCTTCTTTGTATAAAATTATCTGTTTACACTAATGACAGTTCTGTTGCCCCCCCATATAGTTTAAATAATAACATCCTTTTTCTCAAAGCTGTATTACAGCCCACTCACTATAAAATTTCTTTCATGGCTAACAATAACCATCCATTTCTTCACTATTATGGAAACACAATACATTGCAGAAATTATTGTGTATACTGCTTCTCTCACTCTCAATAAAAGAATGGAAAGTTGTTGTTTTCACTCCCTTCCACTGTCTGATACGGGCTGTGCTAAAGCCTGGTTAGCTCCTTCTGAGTAAAATGCTGCAGTTTTGTGTGGACTCACAGTAGTAGGGGATTTTAGAGGCTCCCTGTCTGCCAATTTTACAGCTGGAAGGGCAAAGGCCTTTTGAGCTCCACTGGAAAACTGAGAGACATTCACCGAAGGAGAGGGCCCGGGCCCTGAGTCCCACAGCTTCTCGCACCTTTTGTCCTGCCTGAAAGGCCTCACTGCCTGAAACGCATCACTTGACGCCCAGTGTTTGCTGTTGGGAAACCTGATTAAAGGAGGCGAGACGTACACATACACAGCCTAAGCCTATCAATGACTCTCACAACCCCCCAAGATACTGTATTTGTCCTTGCAGCTTGGGTGCTCAGAGTGAATGCTGCCGTCCATTGATCTTTGTCTGATAAAGCCGCTGGCGTGGTGTGCATGGTGCCTTATGGGCTTCATTCCACTCAGGCGAGTCCATTTCAGTGAGCTGTGGTTGAGCTAATGTGGGACACGCTGCGCCAGTCACGGCCTTTGGGATTTGGCCTAAGTGCTGTGCGTTGTGATGCTTTGCTCTGAAATTCTCAAGCATAGGCAGCCTTAAAAGTCTTTAACACTTCTTTAACAATTCCTTCCAGTTTCTGTCTCAGTGACTGAAAACAAGCCAAAAGTCAATAGAAGATTGATTAATGGATATATTATTTTCACAGCTATTTTATTACTGTTTGTATAATTTGCCTCTCAATAAACAATCTTGTAGCTATTGCAGAATTAAATGGCATTAAATAATCTTTCCATCCACAAAGTACTTGTGTGTCTTTAAAAGAATGCTGTCTGATTGCTGAGCAAACACTCCTGTCGAAGACATCTGACAGATGCTCTTTGAGTTCTATTGGCTTAGATCCTGCTGCCTGTCACCTTTCACATCTCAATGGGCCCAGACGTGACCTCTCTGTTGCCTCGGAGCTCCATACGTTATTGGCCCTAACACAATCAAATGCACGTTCAGCATTTGGGGGTCGAAGCAGTGGCAGTCACTAAGGTGCCCTCGTGCACAGAGAGGGCCAACTCCTGTGACCTCTAGCACCTGAACCATGACCCTCATTTACAAGCAGGTCACCTCTGCAACAACTGCATTTACACAGGGTCAGCTCAGATCTCCGTATACCAAAAAGCTCTAAAAAAGCAGGCAGATCTTAATCGTATAGTGTTCCTTGAGAGTGGATACACCGCAGCACAACAGCGGCGCAAGAGAAAGGGGTCACAGCTGAGGCTGGTGTCGAAAGAAATGCAATGCTGCAAGTGGAGAGGCGTCAACACCTTTTTTTAGAAAAACACATACTAATTCAGACGCACTACATGCACACGGAAATACATACGAGCCTACGGTTAATTATCATCATAGGTGTTGAAGTGAGTATTGTTCTAAACCTTATGTTTTAGGTCAAAGGTTACTGCAAATCAGAAGATATATATATATTTATATATATAAGTTTTTAACCACTTGAGGTAATACAGAGAAAATGGGATTAAAGGGGACTTTATATTATCCATATCCATTTTACGACATTAAGAGTGAAGCCAGCTTTATATTTTTTCAAAGATTAAGTCTCTGTGATGAAATCTTGTTTTAACCACAGTATAGGTTTGAAAAAACTGACGCTACCGGTGCAGTCTGAACACATTTAGCGAAACAATTTGCAAATCTATTTTGTCAGTAACATGAGTGAAACATATTTTAGCCATGAACCCAAATCCCTTGTTCTTCTGAACACAGCCTGAAATGCGATGGCACAGAGACATTCATTGTTGTCGGTTGGCCTGTCTTGGCATACAGCTGTACTGAAACAGTGCCCTTATTGCTGAGACATTGCAATAAAAGTAAAAAAAAAAAGAGGGTCCTTTAGCTCTAACCTTCTGGCAGCTCTAAACCGCATAAATAGGAATGACATAATGCACCGTTTTATGGTTAATCAAATTCCCACAGAGCAGAGAATGAGGAGAGCAGCTTTACAGTTGATAAATGTAGTCGGATATTGTTTATCTGCCTTAGATTTATATTATTAAAATTAGTGACAACCATTATTAAGGCAAGATGGATGTATTAAAGTTATACCTTATGGTTCCTAGACTAAGAATTTATTTCTCAGCTTTGGTAAATCAGTCTGAATAAAGAAGGAATTTCATTTGATTCTGCTTAATGCTCCACACACAGAAAGATTCACCTGTCATCTGCTACTCTCTCATAACACATTTATAGAGAGACAGACAAAAGGGAGCGAAAGAAAAGAGGAGGATATGGAGGGAGAGAGAAAGGAAATAAATTGAGAGAGGGGGAGAGTGAGGGAGAGGGAGGTCATAGCGACCGTGTGATGGTCGCTGACACAGGAGTTCAGCCTGCGGTCAAGGGAAGCAGTTGAAGATGAAGCAGACACACAGGCAAGGCTCTGTGTGCAGGTGCCCCCTCGCTGCCCCGCTCGCTTTCATCCCCCATCCACTCCCACATTGCCCCGCCAGCCCCGCCTGCTATCCACCAATCAGGGCACAGGGGGGCGGCGGCACAGTGGGGACACATCAAAGCGTTCTCTCGGTGAGAGGCTCAGGGCTGATGCTGGCACAACACAGAGGAGCACAGAAGAAAGCAGGGACGGCCAGTTAGAAAAAAGGAGTCCAAATGGAATGGAAAAAAGGAGTCTAACCAGAACAAAACATTTCATTCTCTTCACAAACCAGCATTATGCCAGCCGTGCATCCAAAAACCCAGACACATTTTTCTCACTGCCTTGAGCCAATGGCCCCCTTGAGTATGTGAACAAGGGGGATAATTTAATTAAGAAAATCCAATCTTCCAGTTTGAGGGAACAAAGTTAGATTTGAATGAGCGCAATATGTTCCCTCCTTTCTTTTTTCAAATTAAAATTTCATAGCTGAAATCAAAGCGTTGCTGAGGTGCCCCCATCTCTATTGAGTGTATGCTTTCAGAACAGACGTGATGATGAGAAAAACTGCTAGTTTTTCTGTGTCCTCGAATCTAATTAAAAATATTTATAACATTTTGCCTCTCAAAAAAGAATGCAATGGTCTGTAGGTGAATAAATTACCAAAAAAATGTGTTCTCAGTACCAGACAGAATGCAAGGTTATACCTTATATCTCTGAACTGAAAAAGCTGATAAACTCTGAATATGAGTAAAATTAATAATGTCCACTCTCCCATCTTGTCATTAAACTGTAGCATTTTCAAGATGCTGAAACTCATACCAAGACATATAAATGTCTTCTCTCTGATGTATGACCCTTCATGTTCACTCAAAACTTATAATGACTTTCTTTGTGAAAGCCCTCAGAGTGAGGAGAGCTTTCTAAATGAGAAGCACCCCTACAATAACGCTGAGCAGCCCGCACAGAAGTACGAGCCTCATAATACGAGTGTGTCAAGTCCCTTAGTGAGTATGATGCACAATCCAGCAAGCTTTTGCATATGTTAAGAAGGATAATAGGTTCCTATGGGAGAAGAGGCTAAGGCCCAAAAGTGAGCATGACTGTAAAAGTGCTGTGAAGGGGATCCGCACTACATGGAAAAGTGTAGGAGCCATGCTGAACAAACACCACTTTGAATTATGAACTACATCGAGGAAATAAAGCAGCACTTGTATATACAATGATAACAGTTTAAAGGTTCGGCATCACCTTCCCTAAGGCACTGTCGGTAATTTGAACAAAATGTCACTCAAAAAACAAAGAAGAGGGAAAAGGAGAAGAAAGCACGCAGTACCCTTGCTTAAAAGAAGATCTTTTGATTTACTAAATGCTCTCTTTACTCATCTTTTCCCCAACGGAGGCCGAACATGAAGCGCAACATTAAGATCAATACTTAACAAAAACAACAGCAACAAAACAACACCCCGGTGACTTTGTTGGATCGAGCTGCAAGGGAGCGCTACTGCTGTTACTATCCCCACATCGCCCGCGTTCGTAGAGGCCTGTCAATAAGACGAGCAATGCCTCAAATTCCAAATGTTTGAATTCAACCTTTCTCTGGCGAACTATGAGATAAAAAATAAACACATTAAAAACATCGGGTCATTGGACACGTTAGAACACCTTGATGACTGGAGGCGCAGGATGAAGACAATGCTTTCATCAACTCCTGCCCTGGGAAGAAACTATCATACTGTATTGACTGAGAGCACCCCCTTGTTGATCATTACAGGAGTGAGGACATACAGGTGTGGAAACATGAAGTCTTATTGATGGAAATATCAAAGCCACAGACAGGCGCTGTTGACCCTTTCATGATGTCAACGCTCAACTCTTGCTGCTGGGCACTGTTTAAGTGATAATATAGACATGGCATCTCAGCATAATGAAAACTTATTGATGCCCTGTGCTGCGGTAATGATGAAATTGACTGAACGCACCGGGCTATTATTTGTATTATTCAGAGCGTTTGACATGTGTCAATGTCCCAGAATAAAAGGCAATGTTTTATCTGACTGGTGTCAATCACTTTAAAGCACATTATACACAGTTTGAAGACAGCAGTGGCATACACGTCTGAACAATGAAAAATGTGGCAGTTGGGACAAATCTCAGGATTTATCACTGAACAATAAAACAGAGCTGCTCAGCAGGAAATGGGACACATTGAACACATGTTCCATGGTGTGTGCAATCTCATGTAAAGACCCAGCTGACATTCTGGCAGCGTCCTCCTTTCTGTTTTCACTTGCCGTTCTCTGCTCCTGTGCCAGCTTATCCTGTGTGTGGTCTTTGCTGTGACTTGGCACTGTTACCTCCGCAGCTCAGATTACCACATTCACATTCGTTTCATTGAACGAACTCCGCAGAAGCTTTTTGGGTGGAGAGAGGGCAAACGCAGCGACATGGACGACACGGGCAAGGTCGGATCTAAAAGTGCAGATTTTAGTAAAGTGAGAGGTGTGTCACCGTGGTGCTGCGGCCACGTGGCTCGCCAGCATGTATTTGGGATGACCTTCCCATTGTTCGTGAGCAGAGGCTGCCCTGCCCCTGGTCTGGGCTGGGTCTGTGCCCGCGGCCAACCTCATCAGACACTCAGCTACTACCTATCCATCTTCCCTCATTGTGCACAGAGGTGACAGCTGGCATTCAGCTGTTTGTAAAAGGCCTTTAAAAAACACGCAGGGCCTCCATACTCGGCTACATTAAAGTAATTAGCTGCCAAGCTAGTAGAAAGCACCCCCCACCAAGTGCCAGCAAGACTGCGGATTGAAGTCGGCATCCTGTTTGACACATCTGGGCAAGGGAGAGTAATGAAAACAGCTGCTTCTGCCCATATGGCATCCAAAGGCTGGCAGCGTGGCGGTGTGCTGTGCCAACCTTAGGCAAATTATCCATCATTAATCCCGGGATCTGACCAGCATACGAGTTGCTGCTAATCAAAACATCTGGGGATGGTGGCAGAAGAAGGGGGGAGGTCTCACTTGAAAGGGACGCATTTTGTGAGTGGAGTCAATGCAAGGCGACTGTTCAACAAAGAGCCCTGGGTAGATTACAGGTGTGATATCTGCAAACAAATAGTGGACAGATAAAGCACCAGGGATCTGAATAATTTTAAAATCTCAAAGAAAAGATGCAGCATTATAGGCTTCCCTTCATGTTTCTGCCACGTTTTCTCGGTAAATAATAAAGTGGCACCGTCAATGTTCGGGATTTAACAAGAGCCCGACGTGACTTTTAAATGTTGTTGTTTTATGAAAACCTTGCACTACAAACATCCACTCGGAAAAATCAATTCTCAGCTATTCTTTGATTAGCTGCAAATTGCCCTCACATTTGTTTCTGCATTTGTCTATTGTGTGTCCTTTCCGTTCATAGGCTGGCCTGTTCAAAACCAGGCTTCAAATTCCCTCAGAAAGTCAGTGACATTAAAATGTCCTTTGATGTGCCTTCCCCAAGCAGGGAGCACTAACAGTAATAGTGATTCTGTCACTTAATGCTTTTCCGGGGATCAATAGCTCTTAAATGCTAAAGTGGGACAATTAAAAATAAATAGGAGGTTGCTCTAGTCTAAATCAGATTATACATTGCTGCCCCTAGCAGGTCCTCAAAAGCACAGTATGCCTCCTCAGTGAGTCATCTGCACAGCACCCTGGTTTGTGACTGATGCATATGTAAGTGAGGATGAATTGGAAACACAGCTTGTTTTTTTCTTTTCCTGCCAGAGGCTCCTTCAGTCAGTCAATACAATAATTTCAGGGGAATCTAAGATATTATGTTTAAAAAGGGGCACACTGCTAATGTACTGTACACAAAGTATAACCGGTATCTAATGAAGATTAATAAAATGCAATTAAAATAAGAGAAAACCCCCAAATGGCACAATAATGACATGACTGAGATTTATATTGGCTTTTGAGGATCCATCAGCCTGAGCCATGGCAGTGAGGTCGCAGGTTGGCTCCAGCTCCCCTGTGGCTGCTGCTGTAATGTCAACTCTGGCAGTAATACAGCTGTAACTGGAGGCAGAGCGTGATGGGAACCCGCTCCTGACAGACATGACCAAACCCAACACAATTAGCTAGTGACAGCAGGTGCTGCCTAACTCCGTTGCGTTAACACGTCTCAGGTTTCCTTGTAATGGCCACAAAGTGATCCTAACTTTCAATTAACACATCCCCTGCCTCCACCACCCCGGCCAGCCACTCATTTCCACATCCCCGCCATTAGCTGCGTGGGAAGCACTGCTTTGGCACAGGCGAGCTCTGTGCATGCTGACTGTGAGAGGCAACAGTTTTCACAAACAAAGACACTCATGTACTCACAGTTTCTCCCTTTTTGCCGCTCTCTCTCTCTCACAGGCGCACACAGCACAAACACACAAACACCACTTCATTCTTCAGTTTTAAACCAACACCATTCTTCAGAGTTTTACACTACAGATTTGTAGCAAAAGCCACTAAGGCTGTAAGAGGCTGAATATCAGTCTCTGTCCAGCACAAAGGGGAAGTACTGATGTTACCACTCCAGACTAAATCAGGATAAATGGCCGGACCCTCCAGGAGAAGACAAGGAGGAGGCAGCACTGCTGAGTGCACAAACACACATAGTGCAGACACCTTCTCACGCACAGGAAGAGGTTCATCTTCATTCAATAGTGCACTATCCATCACTTCGTGTGACTCCACAACAAAGGCCCTGAAAACCACAGAGCTGTCTGGGAAGCATCTCTGTGACACAGTGCCAGGGGAATTACATGGCACAAATGATTGCTCAGGTAGGGAGCGGGTTGCTGTCGAACAACAGTCTTGTCTTTAACTTGCTCTCCGCTCTCCATCAGAGCAGAATGAAGAAGTGTTCAGCTCTGTCATTTGAGTCTATTGACCTTTGGTGATTCACTGGCAGGCTGTACCTGAAACAACAGACAAGGGGTGAAGGGTTTGGGCCTAACCTACGCACCAGCATACATCACGCAGCCTGATGAGTGACACAGCTCTATAAAGTGTCATTTACCTTGTCAGCCGGCAGATACACCATCCATATGGATGGACACGCATCCTCTCTAGGTCGCACATGCTCTGTGTGCAGACGGAATAGCAAATGACCGTTTGGGACGCAAGTTCACTTTCTGTGATGGATATCTTTTGTCTATCATCGTCTATAGTAACATCTTTATACAGTATATGGCCTGTGTTGGAATTAAATGGATTAAATGAAGAAATTATGCATACGATACTTCAAACTGACTTTACCTTGTGATGGGTTGGTGTTAAAATCATATTAAATCATGTACAGAGGGGCATGTATAAGATAATCCACCATGCTCATATTACAGAAGGCATTTTATCTTACGCTTTAATTGATACACACTTGCCATACACAACAGTGGATGTATGGTGCATAACGCACTGAGCCAAGCCTAGTCTCAGAGGTACAGTACCCAGTAGCACTTGTCATGCTGGCTCTATCACAGTTTTGACCTTGTTTGAGGGGCAATGAGAGTCGTCAGGAGCTCCCTTAACTTCCCAGGGACTCAGTAAAAATGACAGGTCCCTGCAGAGTCTGAATAAACATGTGCTTTAGTGAAAGTTGTGTGTAATTTGCTCTTTGCCATCTTAACTGTAGTTATTACTATTTTAAATGGATACATCTGTCTATGTGAAGTCTTTCATTACCTCCACTCATTACCAGCACATCACAGTGCTCCCCAAGGACACGCCTTTTACGTGCTCATCCGCTGAAATCCACTTTAATGTTCTGAATTTGACGCTTGTCTCAAAACAAATTTGTCTGAAGCAATTAAAAAGTATCACCTCGCAAACAGCCCCTCCTAAATGGTATGTTTTACATCAGCTTTCCTCCTACTGTCTGGTAAACATGTGCAGTGCTACATGTTTGACCTCACTTTAAACTGCATATCTGACATGAATAGATTAAAAGTAAAGGCTTACTTTTGATTTCATATGGAAAATATGTGAAGCTCAGAAAAGCACGTTTTCATTTGTATACATCCATTAGTTGTGTACTGCCTTATAATTCTTAATAGTTATATTGGCTCTGTGGGTTTCAACTCACATTTAGAGTAGACAGATATTACAATATAAATTTAAACTCAGTAAAGAAAAATAAAATGACCCCAGCTTCCAACTTGTCAACCTTAACTATTGTATGAAAAACATAAGTGCAAAAGTAAATATTCCTGAAAAATTTGTGGGCATACATATTTTTCAAAGCTGAATTTATACTTCTGCGTTAAGGGATTTCACTGTATCTAAGGCTTTTACATGGATAGGCTCCAAGGTTACATCATGTGCACCTCCTCAGAGTACACACCTGCGGTATGGTGGCGAAAACAGATTGTATGAAGATGGTTAATATGACTTTGCCAAAATATCCCTGATTTGGCCGCTGCCATCTTGCACTGGTGACATAATTTGGAGCCAGAGTCTGCACGGTAGAGAGCCCTGTGGTCTCGAGTTCCCTCCCATACACCCGTCGAAACCAAGTGAGAGCAGTGCCATTGACTGCAAGCACACTAACTGGCACACATAGCTGTCAATCATGAAGTCAAACTCCTGTTTTATAACATCAATATAGCTAATTAAAACCAAATGTATCAGATGTATGAACACTTAGACATACACCAGCATGATAAGAACTGGCTAAAATGACAGAAACCATTTTTGAGAAAAAAATATTGACGCATACTTTTTGTTTGTAGCTCCACTAACAAGGAGGGGACATGGTTTATACTGCCACCAGCCAACAGGGGGCGATCAAGATGTTTTAAGTTCACCTTTAGGGAGCTGTCATGGTGTCCATCTTTATTATGAAGTAGCAACAGAGGGTGTGTTCCGAATGGCATACTTGTAGTACATACGCCCTGAACTTTGACCCTCTTGCCTTTATATCTGTTACCATGGACACAGAAAAAATTGCCACTTACTAAGTTCGTCAGAGATAGAGATCAACCCGCAGAACTCTGCTGTCGTTACTTTGCGATGTATATAGTTTAACTTTAAAGTTGTAACTGTGCAGACTGTAGATTCTAACATATTATATTTGCGATGGTGGAATCACATCTGCAGCTCTCTGTCATTGTTATTTTCAAAGTTATGTCCTTTTCTTTTTTGTAAAGATGATTTGGTTCACTGAAACAATCAATATTCCTATTATTACTATTCGACTGGTCATCAGTTACCTGAATGCGCTGTCATCCGTCATTGCGACTTCTGTCGGCTGTCAATCAGCTGTCATCTGTTTGCGGGTCAGTCGATGCGACCTGTCATCCACTGTGCAGAGGATTGTGGGTCAGAGTAGCCAGAAAAGCATTATGATTTGCATACTGAAAAATCAGGCCGGATATAGTAGAACATCCTGGTATTTTTGGCATATTGCATTTGACATGCTATGTACTGGGACATACTAAATCTTATTTCTGGCATGCTATAGTTTGGTAGTATGAGTATTAGAATGAACGGATATCACGCAGAGACAGCACAAACTGTGATTAGTCAGAATGAGCTGCTTGTGTGAACTACTACAAGTTGCTGATGATGGTGGAAAGTGTTGTTAGGCAGGACGAAGTTAAAGAGTTAAACCCAGCGTAAAGGCATGAGAGGGCCCTGAGATGTCTAAATTGACTCACCTTTATTATATATATTGATGAGTTGCGTACTTACATTATCTCAAATGTTTACATAATGTTCAAACCCGCAGAAATCCGTAATTTCTGTTCTATGACAAGTAGCTCATTTCAGCCACCGAGCTAATGTGTTTGGTAATGTAACTACTTTACAACAACATTCAGTACTCATAAAGCTATTTTTAGTATAACTCGCCACATTGATGTATGAATATTTGACTCATCTAATGCTAATATTAAGTTAGCAAGTTAGCATTACATAAGCTAACGTTACTTACGTTACTGGCTATTTCTTTAGATAAATGTGACTAACCATTATGTGAATAAAACTTCACGTGATTTCTGTGCATGATTGTACATGATTTCTGCCTGCCAGTGCCACCATTAGTATTAGTATCATTTGTGGTTGTTAAACGATGAATGAAAACAACAACTCCCACAATCCCATGCTACTTCACAATGTCATCAAAGTCCATCTTTTGTTAATGCTTTTATTGAGCGTTCCTTAGTGGCAGAAATCACCTACTGTGCATTTAAGTGTTCAAATTCTAATTTAGGTTTCGCTACTAACTTTTATGTTAACTTTTGTTTTCACCTCTAAATAAGTGGTTTCAATGCACTGGTAAATTAGGGAATTGTTTGTAGAATTGTGAGCTATGTGCCTTTTCTCCAGTAGAGAATACTTCTGCATTTCTTGCTGGAAAGCCTAATATTCTTAGGTTGTTAATTATTGGACTCACAGAGGCAATTAAGGTCTGTGTAACTGTAAACCTTTGTCAATAATGTATTATTTGGGAATTGTTTATGGCGTATATAGTTCTTCCTTTAGTTTTCTGAACTTAAGTCCAACTTGTGCTGGATTTGCACACCAGCAACTACTCTGTTAAAGTGCTTTGATGTTATACTGTAGGTAAGGATCAAAGTATTCGGAAACACAGACCCGTGAGAACCCAATCTATGAATGTGGATGGGCCACATTTAATGGGTTACATTCACAGACACAGACACTGCGTAGGTGCAGATCTTAAAGTTCCCTTTTGTAGAGATATCCATATTTTTTGCAATCACAGCTGAAGGTCCTCTAACCTGAACACCATACCCCACCATGACATCAGACGTCTAAACAGCATTCCTCGGACACACTGCCATGCTCAATAAAATCCAGGTCAACATAATACCAGTTGAAACTAAAAGTAGCGAGAAAGGTCTCGACTGGTGCAAGTGGGCAGAAATATGAGCCTCTTAGGAATGTAAGCGTTTTAGAAGTCATGAAAATATGCAGCTGTTGCTGATGAAATCAGTTGGTTCCAGACCTCATTTAAAGGTCAGAGTTGACCAAAATGACAATTGCATAGCATAGGCCTGTGATTCAACATATGCCTGTACTTAACATAATTACATTTCTGAAGGTGGCTTTTAGTTCATATTTACTTTTAAGCATGTTACTTGAGTACAGTCCAAAGTACCAAATGGCTGTGTTTAAAGCTAAGGGAGCATGTTGGAAATTATTTGGGTCACAGGATGGAGGTTCAGTTGCAAGCAATTCTCTCCTTGCATCTTCATCCCCACCTTGCCCTTGATTTCTGGGTGAATTACTGGCTTCCTTTTGAAAATATTTTCCCAGTTTGTTTAATATTGTTTATACAGCTGTAATACTCAGCTGCACATACCTGCTGGCAAACTGGTTTCCTGTCTCCTCTAATCCAGTGTCTCATGGAGGTCATTGGCTGTGACACAGCTTTGATCCAAAAAAAGGACTGATACACGCACCATTCAGAGGGTACAATGTTGTTGGTGTGGTGTATGCGTGGATGGATGCCCCGGATATTTAGTAGCCACTCAATGTTGTCGTTGTTAGATAACAAAATAAATGTGTCATAAACGCTTCTGTCAGATGAAAAAGAAATAAACAGTCATAACTCACCAAGTGTTATTGTAATCCAAAGATTGATGTCATGCCAACAAAAATGCTGCTCATGCAGTCCACATACACTCCCAAAGATCTAGACAATCTAAAGCCAGCAAAATAATACATCCATAGATATTACTAAATTGTCGTCGTATTGTATCAAACGTTAACATTTCCACACACATTAAACAAAACTTTTTTAGTTTACATGTAAATGTGCAGACTCCTCACTGTCAAAATGGTGGCAAAGTCCTGACCTTTTGATTGACAAATCACTTTAACCAATAAGAGCTTACAATGCTGTTGCTATGGTCTCAATAGCCAAGAAGGGAAAACAAAGGCCCTCCTTTTCCTTGTAAGGCTGCATAGCCAATCAATAGCCAGCAACTGGCCCAGTGGCTTATGGGTCTTGTAGTCAAAGACATTTCCTAGCTCCAGAGCAGTTTTGAAATTCATTATTGTCATTATAGACTGTTATAAATGGACAGAAATTAGAAACAAATGTCATCAATGTAGGTTTTTTAATAAGTGTTTTATGTACAGTAAGCTCCTAAATAGACAATTCAGTCTTTGTTGCTTTCTTTTTGATTATAGTCACACATCCAGTACATTGTTTTACTCTCTTTTTTTTTTTAAAGTACCTGGACAAAACCTTAGACCTTCTGTGATATCGTTATCTATTTTGAATTTGGACCAGGCGAGGTTTCATACTATCATCCCATTGTGCTGTCTAGTTAATAAAACCTAGCTTTGGTCATCGGCAGCATCTTTTTTCAAGAAAAAATTTCAGGCGAAGATAAAACAAATAAAAAATAAAAATTATATGTCAGTATAACTCATATGACAGATGCACAGACAAACTTCCAGTGATACTGACTGTTGTGGAAGGAAATAATTCAAATAAGCGAGTGCATGTACATGCACAAAAGATGGAACACGAACAGCTTTACGTTTACATTAGGTATGCCTTAGATAAGCATTTCAAGTGAATTAAGGTGAATTTTACAGGATGCTTTGGTCCAAATTCTCCAAACTAACGTCACATATGAGTTATTGATATTGTAAGTATTAATGGACTATGGACATGAGGCAGTCGCAAACAGCAAGCTCAACGTTAGCCCTGTTGACAGCACGCAGCTGTTGTGGAGGAAGTCCCTTCTTCTACAGTGAAACAAAGTGTTACAAAGGGTTTCTAACTCTGAACCAATGGACTTGATATCTGAATGTACGCTTACCAGTGGTTAATGTTAGCAAGCAATCCAGGAAGGCACAACATAGGCCTGTTTACCATAAGAAAACTGCTGCCTTCAAGTGGGGTCATGTTTGCCATGTTCATGAGAAGATTCCATGTAACAACCCTCTTTAGTAGTATTCACAACCTTGAAAGTGGAAATTGTTTTTAGAAAGCTCAGAGTTCATGAATTGTTGTGTTTTTGCTGATGTTTTTAGAAATGGTAAAGGCCATGGAAGTTTATTTTGGGGTGGATAGTAAGTTAACTCAATGTAATTTTAGTCGCATAAAATGTGTCCTCGTAATTTTATAATATGTCTCAGAAGAATGTTGCCCCATCTTTTTCCTCTGTCATTATGCCTTTGCATTTCCTGTATTACATTAGCTGCTCGCTAGCTTGCTAAATTGCCAGCTATGTTGTTAGCCAACTTGTTCATATTGCCATTGCCTAGCAGCGGTGTTCTCCCTACTTAACCACTTAAACACCAAGCATATAGTGTACAAGACTTCCAAACAAACAAGCCAACTTTGACATTTTCTAAAATAATGGAGCATTACTGGGATTGCTCTAAAATTTTAATGTAATCACTAAACTTGTAATTGTAATCCTTTACACTACTTATTACTGAAAAAAAGTAAGAACTTTACATCAGAGGTTTCAGAAGGCCTACGTTATTTTGAACAAAATTTGGCTTAAGTTTAAGATATGATTTTACATCTTCTTTTTAAAAGCAACAACTCATATTAGAAAAAAAGGTCTTTATTTCTTTAAAAGGAAGTACACACACTCCTGTGAGATAAAGCTTGAATATAGGCCACTGAAGCCTATCATTTGGACCACATCATCACTTACACATCTGATTTTACCTTAAAGTTTCTTATTTGCTTATCTTCCTGCCATTCTTTTGTCTTTTTGGAGTACATTTTCATTACAAACATATTTATGCAGAATGGGTTTGTGGGTGTTATGACATATCCACCAATAACCTCATGCTGTCAAGCAATTGCACCTCATTGGAAAAAGCCTGATGAAATAAATGCTGGCTGCTGACTCCTCCAATTTCACGGCACTCCTCATTGTCACCCCGAGTGCCTTTCCCCAGATTGAGATATTTGCAAACTGTCATCTCCCATAAATAGCTGTCTGGTCTGATGCTGCCGGTGCCCCTCTGACTCTGATTCTGAGAAGCTTTGGTGCACCATTTCCACATCCTCGCCGGTTAGTCTATTAAAAGTCAGAACTGCAGCTGCAAAAAAAGCAGTGACAGTGGCTGACGAGTGATGGAGCAAAAACCCTTTTAAACAACACACAAGCACTCACATAGCTATGTACATACCCTTCCTCACTTCATACCTAGTGCTGTCACTCACTTCCCATGACTCCTTATCTGACATGCTGCAATCTTTGAACTCCATTAGTGGAAGCAAATCCCTCTCCCTGTCTTTGGGATAAAATGGGCTTTGGCATAGTTCCATGCTGAGATTAAAAGTTGTCATGTCTTGTGTGGCCACAGAGGTTTTCATGGCTCTTTAGGATGTTATCTGGCAGCTCATTATTTCATGCACATTCCCATCGGTATCAGATATAAAAGAGATAAGAATGAAATAATTTTATATTTTTTTCCGGATTACAATGTCATAAAAACTTGATAAATTTTGAAAAAAGATTCCCTCCAGTTTTCCATTCCTTATCGTAGCAGTAGTTTTTGCCTCCACTCTTCAAATGACAAATGGAAATATTTTGATAAGCTCAATGCTGGGATTTTACTACTCGAAAAAACATGGACTACATAAGTTCAACAGCATGATTTGTAATCATATGCTTGAATAAATGCCATGTTATATTGTATTGTTTATCCTCTGGTAGTAACACCTCAGTTTATTGGCAACTGTTCTGGAAACATAATAGCCCACATGGAACTCTTGAGAGGATGCAGCAAGGTAAATGTACAGCCAATAACGAATGGACTCAATTTGTCAAAGGAATCCACACATGCAAACAGTGTCAGGCTAACTGAACATTACAAAAGGCTGGAAGAGTGTGAACCCTAAAACAGATTTTTTGGGCATACACTTCTTTTCTGAGGGCCTCATTAGTAATGGCACTATTGAAGCTGAGCAGAAATACAATACTGTTTCAAATATGGCAGAGGAAGTTAAAAACGGGGTTAATGAGAGGTTTAACAAAGCACCACAGAGCCATGAAAAATAAACCGTAAAAAGCTGCTTTTGCAACCATTAAAACGGCTGTTCTTTCCTGCTATTTCAGCCAGTATCTCACTGTTACAACAGGAAATGCAGACAGGCTGTTAGGCAGAAACACAGGCCTTTATGAGCTTAGTTATTACCACTGCTGGACCCACTTTTAATAGCCATATGATCCACCCGGCGCACAATGGGCTGTGCCTGATAATATCATAACCAAGTATTTACCATGGAGCCGTTTAAGATTTCCCAGATAAAGCTGAAACACTAGAGCTGCAAATTTGTTAATATCATTAAAAGATGTTACCAGTAACTGAAGCTGAGAGAATATGATCCCTCAAGGCCTCAGTCTGTGGAAATAATTTATAATGTAACAGCTATAAAACATGTACAAGTTATCAGGTTCAAGACCTGTCCCAGTATCTGTAGGCTCCTGTTACACATGGCACTGCCTTTAATACAAGTGGTAAAACAATTAAGGGAAATGGATTTTCCACTGTCTGCATGTCAGAAATCAGCCTCCCAAGTCTGTCATAAAAGCTCCAATCAGAGTGAGTAGAAGTAATCATAGAGCACAAGTCATAAAACTTGTGGATCGTGATAAAGAACTCGTGGATTCTTGTAGATTTATCAAATCGATTATTTAAAAAAAGGCATGTGACTCATGTCCATCCATGCAAATATTACATTTTAGCACAAAATGTATAAGGGATAAAAAAAAACATGATGCTCATTGCAACATTTGACCCTATCCCGCAAAAAGACAACAGGGAGATAGTGTCAACACAAATAGCTTAAACCCTGCCATAAATTAACCGCATATCTACACTATCACCATATGTATAATATCTACCTACTTTGTCTAAGGTGTCAGTTGTGTGCGACAAATTAGCTATAGCAAATGGGGCATAATGGCCCGACAGAAGAAAGAAGAAATGGATAGTCATTGAAGCTGCCATAGTGTTTAGTATCTCCTTTATTGTATTCACAGTGGTAATGTGATATGTCACACTGTTGCTAATACACTTCTGTACGCTGTCATCTGGCTGTAATGCTTATCAGGCCTGTGTTGATGATTTGCCCTCTTGTCAGGGCCAATTATGCTTGGATGTGTCATGGTGGCAGGCTGTGCGACTGCTATTACTGGTGCAGAGGGATGACGTGAGGCAGTCGCAAACTGCCTGGCCTCCACACCCAACCCCAGGTTAGCACTCAATCTTCCCCACTGTAGGTCGATGTAGGGCAAGAACCCATTTTCAGGTTAGGCTTAACATGGATTGTTGAATGAGTAAAAATTGTACCTATTTTACACATGATTCGTTAAAGTCTTGATGATTTTGAGGGAGCAGTGTGTAGGATTTAAAGACATTTAGCAGTGAGGTTGCAGATTGCAACTAGCTGAAACTTCTCCTATGTGCCAAGCATGTACTCTCGGTTAAAATTCCTTCAGTATTCATTGTATAGGAGGTTTTTACTGGAAGCCGAATTATCTGAAGAGGTCTCTTACTCCCCAAAACAAATGGACCAGGTGATTAAAACTGGTAAAAAGCACTGAATAAAGCAGATTGCTGATAAGAATCAGTGTTTCTCCAATGCTATTCAGCTCATCGCAGACAGCCACTAGCCCAGCACTGGCTAATGTGTGCTCACCCTTTTTCTCTATAACTTAAGGTATGGATGTTCAGGTCCGCAAATGTGTCTTCCTCTCCAAAACAAACAAACCAGTTGATTTAAACTGATAGAAAACACAGAATAAAGCAGTTTCACATTAAAATGTGTGTTTTTCTGATGCAGTTTGGCTTGTCGCAGAGGGGCTGCTAACTATGATGGTCAACATAAAATTACAGGAACACAAATAGTTCTATCTAATGCAAGTGTTTGGTTTGTATTTTGGTAATTATTTTAATATATTCCATTTCTGCCAATATACCCCCCCCCCCTCCTAAATCCTACACACCGGACCTTTAACAAAGCTTTTTTATTGTCAGAACATGACAAACATTTTCCAAAGTGCAGAACATTAAACAAATCTGAGGTAGATTCAAAACAATTAAAATCAAAATGATTTTAATAACTACAAGAATAAATAGACAAATCATAATTCCGGTCAGCAGCATGTCAAACCCTTTGTACGAATGGGGTTTAAACATTTTGTCAGAGTTTTAGCTGGCAAACAACAAAAAAAATGGACAAAGCAAAAAAAATCTGCTTTCCATACCGTGTGTAATTTCTGCCACTTCTCAATCAAAACAATAATAAAAGACATACTTTTAGTCATGTATTGCTGAATATGTCTGATGTGACTCAGGCAGAAATCAATGAGGAAACGTATGACAGTTTTATTCACGTTATGTTTATCACGTTATGCCATATTCTAATGAAATACCTGGTTAGTCAATCACATTGCTAACTTACCATTAGCATTAGATGAATAGACTATACAGCCACTGTAGCTAACTTTATGTGGTGAATTCAGTCCTCGTGTAGCCCGTTGCTGTTACGTGGTCAAAACAGTCATACTAACAATAACTTTATGATCATGTTGTTGTTGTCATGGGTGTATGTGTTGTTTAATTATATGGAGTATTCATCAAACATTATATCTCTATCCAGGAAAACTATATCGAGTTAATTATCATTAGCCTTTTATCGCTCAGGCCTATATTACATTATATTATATTATATTCCGTTTCTGCCAATATATCTCTCTAAATCTTACACACTGGACCTTTAAGCATAGATATTTGATCTATTGGCGGTTCTTAGTCCACATAGCTGTGCCTCCGAGATAAAGATATGAAAGAAAATGAAACAGACATAAAAAGACAAATAGTTGGTTATTCAAAGCTTATGCATGATTGGTTGTAAAAGCAAAGAAATGTCCATAAAGCCTGATATACAATTGTATACATGAACAACTGAATTGAAAAAGCTTATCATATTTTAGACCTTGAAGAACTCATAATAACATGAAACATCAAACCATATTTGACATGTCTGAAATCTTCTCTTTTATTTCATGTTTGATTGAAGCTACACCAGTATGAAACGTTTGCCCTTGGCTTTGATTAGTTGGCCAGTTGAAAATACCTAAACACACCTGGTGAAATGCATGGATTTCAAAAAGGTATTACACTTAGTGAAAATTCTATTGCTAAACTCTATTGCCAGCTATAATAATTCTTGCCATCAGGGCAAGGATATAGGACATAAGCTGTCAAGTCTACGTTGGAACTTCGAAGGTGTTGAATTGCCTTTAGACCACGATAGTCAGTCCCTGGACTAGGACTTTGTAGTGTTTCCCTTTAAGCTTTGTTTGGTTCAGAAACAAGACAGTTTCCCAAAATAAAACTCCTCTCAGTGACCTTCCCTTTCCACTGAGTAGTGCAAATCCCCATTCTCTCTGCCAACAAGGACTCATTACTCCCTGTTTTAAAGAGAGCTTTCTGGTCCAGGAGGCCTCATTACAGCTGAGAAAGACACCCATGGGACATGCAAGGAAAACAGTGAAGACCCCCCCTTGAGTAATAAGCCTGCAAACTTCTACACAAGACTCAGTGAAGAACTTACAAACTGTAAAGCGAGCAGCCCCCCGCTGTTCCATAGGAAAGGTGTCTTTGAGGTGTGCAGATTGTATGGCTCAGTAGTCAGGAGAAGTTCCAAATGCTCACAAACTGATTAGCGCTGCACAACGGTTCAAGACAGCAAAGTAGATACTTTGACACAACTGATGCCTTCACTGTCAAACACTGCTAAGAAGAACATACTTTGAAGCTTTCCTTTTAGCCAAATGTCACCGCTAATATGCTGTTTCTGTCCTCTTCAATTGTCAGAATAAATTAAGAATCCACTCGTTAAATTAGCTTCATTAGTCAAATAATCTCCCCTGTGAAAACAAAGACTGATTTCTTTGATAACAAATAACTATACGTGAAACGAGCACCGTCTCTGCATCTGAATCCACAACAATTGTTGCAACAAGACATTTTAGAAGGAGTTATTTTTAGCTGGTGTCTATTGAGTGACCTTGTGGGCAGAACTGAAAACACAGCTGCTCATTTCTTTGGACAAAAATGTTATCTGAACTAATAAACTTTGGACGGCAGTTTACTTTAAGAGAAACATTAAGGGACCAAAAAACTCACAATTGAATTTTCCCACAAAGTCTTGCAGTCGTTTTTGTTTCAGTATTGCTGCAAGCTGTGATTCCCACGTGAAAGGCATCAGCGAGCTGCCTCCTCCTGTCACTCACTGCTAAGGACAGAGAGCCTGGTACGTCAGTGTCATGACCCCACGCTCCAGGCAAGTGTATCCACCCACAACCAACTCCATAGTGTCAGTTACACAGTCTGGACTTAATCACTATGCTCAATCCAACTCTTTACTTTGGGCCACTGAACAAAATAAACATGTAAAATGTACTTGCAGCGCGAGGGAGGAAGTTGACAGCTCTTTCCATGTTTCTTGCAAATGACTTCAGCTTTGGATGACTTTACATGCATATGCACAGACATACTAGCAGTGGTATTCTACAGGAAAATTAAGATTTCTAAAGTAAAATTAAAAAAAATGGACTGTCAACCTATTTAAAACTCCAAGTCATTGAGTCTGCCTCTCAGGATCTGATCAGTTTTGGATGACTTCGGTGTCTGCAGAGGTCAGCATTCCCAACAGTTAACACAGTGGCAGATGGCATCTCCATAAGATTTAGTAACACATGTCAACTGAGGCTCCCTTAAGGGAGTTACCCGGCCCATTTATAGCATCAACTTCAATCTCATCTGTAACAACAGAGAGGTGACTACAGCCCGAGCTCCTCATGCAAATGCAAGGTTTCTTTATCGTCTTGAATCTAATTGCAACTCCTATTCCTTTTTTCATATATTTCACTTTTCATTCACTGATGACTCTTTTGCACCATATGTACTGTATAGAAGTACATTGTTCATGGTAACATACTGTATATCACCAGCAGCATCAGCACCATAGTTTGCGGTATGTTCCAGGAACAGAGGATGTCTTGTTCTGTTTTCCCCCCGTACGAGTTTTGGCTTCAGTACAAAGTCAGGGAAGTTGAAGTAATGACTAAGGAATTACTTGTGTACAGAGGACATGTACATCGTGTAGTGTGACAGCCTTAAAGCACAGTCCTTTACATATTCATCATTTTAATTTCTGGTTGTTATCTGCATCATTGGACTCAGCTAAATGGCTAGAAAACCCATTTAAAAATAATTATTTATCCTTCATTTACATGTTTAAATTATTCATATTTGAATTATCCAGTTTGATTTCTCACAAATATACATAAAAATGGATTCAACGTCACTTTTACATTTTAAACTTTAACTGATCCCTGACAACAGTACAAATGTGTTTTGTTTACGCTGGCTAATAATGAGTTGTGCTTATGACATTGAGGTGCATTGACTGGAAGCAAGTGACTCTGCACATGAGCCAGATCCGCACACTCCAACAGGTAGTGTTGAGTCATAGGGGACTGTTTATTGACGGGCCTTTAAATGTTCGAGTCGTTTTAATTGATCAGAGCTTGCTGGCTGCGAGTCAGAGGGTGCGGGGAAGCTGTAGGGCAGGGGAACTTAAGAGCCATTAGGCACAAGTGAGTGCACAATCGTTGATGTGAACAGATTATTGTGGCTGGTCAAGCCTTAAAGAACACTGATCGCAGTGATTATCTTTTCAGTGGGAGCACTCAAAGTGCACTGACACTGGCAAAACATTCAAGAGATGTCCAGGATGAAGTGCAACCAGAGAGTGTTCCTCTCACCAATACGGATCAATGTGCCACGGCCTACCAGGGTAAGTGGCTTCTTGTTGATAGAAGGTCATCTTAATTTCTCTGAACTTATTAACCCATGGGTTGTAACGCCTACTGTTGGCATTACATGTGCCTAACCAGAGTAACAATAAGTATCTGCTTTGTTTCTGCAACAAGGTAAGCTCCAAGTGTTAAAATAATATGTCTTGTATCAGGAAATTCATCAGTTAAATACCTGCAGCATTTGTTACATCTAATCCGTCACCAGCCCTCTGATGTGTTGTATCCTCTATTAAGATGCCAAACTCCTGCACTCACTCACTGTAAGACAGTCTGTTACCTAAAGGCAAAAAATTAAAGAATGATTGCCACAGTCAGCTGTCTTTAAAGTTTTTTTTTTTTTTTTACAGTGTAAGATATCACCACAGTCAAACACACTCTACTGCAAGGTGAATCTAAACTACTATATGTTGATGCATGTAATGCATTGCTTTTACTGCACCTATCATTTCAAGTCCAGATGCTCTGATGGAAGGCACTGCGAGTTATTTCTGTTATAAAAAAAAACAGCTCTTTGTTTGCTGTGCTGTCAGACTTTTTGTTTATCGATACCCATAGCAAATTCTGTTTGAGTGACAGAACATTGCAAAATGCCAAAGTTGGAGAGAGCTTTCAAGTGGAGGGAAATTGAGTATGCAAGACTGACACTGACTGATTTAGCAAATGTCAAGCAGTTATCTTGAGCAACAAGAGCCACAATCATAATCGGAGAGGCTCACTTTCAAGTAGCTGTTGAAAGAGGAGATATTTAAAAAAAAAAAAAAAAGAAAGATGTTTCATCTACTTTCCTGTTCTGCTCGAGTCCATAATTCTGAAGATTTCTGCACTTCTGTTTTCATAATGATAGATATAACCTTGATATTCCAGATTCCTTGAATCACATGACTGGGAAAAAATATCTGCACAAACTTTGGATGCCGCTGAGAAAAATGTGCACAACACCATTCTCAGTGTATTTGAGCTGTCACTGAGTTGTCAGAGTACAGTGATGCTGACAATTGATTCATGTGCAAATGTCTCCGCTCCCCGGATGGCAGTCAGAGTATATAAAACTCACTTTTCCCTCTGTGAGAATGACAGGATGCAGTGAGTCAAGACAACAAAGCTGTCACAAACAGCTGTCTGCACTGACAATTATCAGATTTATTTATTGACAACGATCGGGCAGAACCACTTCATGAAAAGCATCGTCTGAAGACAGGGACATCCTCTCCTGTTAGACAGGATGGACAACTATGATAATACACTGCACACTTACACTGATAGGATGTTGTCAATCACCTCCTCTTTGAAAGGCTGCAGACTGATGGCTGAAAAATTCTTTGAGGCACTCGTTCATTACCTTTCACCATCCTCTAAGAGGAGAGAGCTCCCAGTCAAGTCAGCGTGAAGTACCAGATATTGAACTGGGTCACTGGAAAAATAATGTTCAACTAAGTGAATTCAGTGAAAAATAGCCTCCATAATGAAGATCTACTGTGTTAAGCACATAATGATCAAAAGGCTAACACTATTACAGACCCAGACTCACCTCAGTGTCGTACCGGCTCTCTGAGGACAGCTATACGTGCATCTCAAGAAACACGGGGTGTAGGCCACCACCCTCGAGTGGCTTATGTACTTCTGGTCACAAATGCAGTGCCCTGCGGTTAATTTAATGATCTCTCTATCCAAAACCCCCTCTGAAAGGTGAGAGTAATAACACTCGTAACCCTACTTGTTTGGCGGAGAGCAGGGCACGCATGTGACTTGGCTATGGGGGACATGTTTTAATCCTTGCGGCCCGATAGCACCAGAGGCAATGGCCCTTCATGTCTCATCATTTCTTTGCTGTGCCCCACTGCTACCCATTACATAAAGAGGCTGCACTGTTTGTTCACTGCTGTAAGTGTCAGACCTATCTGAAGAAGTTCATTTGTATTAGTGGATGCACACAGCATGCTCTGGCACTCACTCCTTATGGGATGGATGTATACTGAGGGCCACCAGCTGATTTGGGTAACAAGGTTTTCCAAAGAGCAAATATTTGGATTGAGGTAGCATCCAAGAGGTGCTGAATAAGAAGTATGTAATGAGTAGCATGGTATTAGATTTCGGCTTTGTGTCATGATACTCCTGGTGGCAAATCCTTCTTGTCCAGATAATGTCAAACATTGTAATATATCAAATGATGCTCTGAATATTTGCAGCTAAAGACAGAACATCTAACTACTGAATCCAAATATCTTTAAACCTGCTTATTCTTTTTTTTTTAATAATAATATATAAAGAGTTTAATCACATTTTTTGGTGATAAAGGTACCACTCCCTTGACATCCTCTCATTTGCCATCTGTTCCTTGGTAATGTAGTACAAATACTTTCTAAAATTGGAGGTCAAATTATTCCATTTATTATCATCATATTCTGTCCCAGACTAAATACTAGTCAAACAGCGAGTGCGGGGAAAAAGACAGAAATGTGGGATTTAATTTCTTTATTCAAATCAGAAAGCTGCAGTAAAGTCCACAATCCCTCGAAAACCCTCTCCGGTCATTATTGAGAACAGGAACATCCACACACGAAGTCTAAACAACTTTTGTTATAAATAATATTTCTTTAAAAGCAGAAGGCATTAAAGCATTAACAGAAAATAAGCCCAACATATATTATTCCACTGTCAGAGAGAAGACTGAATTGCTTGAGCAGATGTCGGGAATAAAGTGTGCTATAGGCTAATGTAAAACATCGGCCACAGATATGATGTCTGCCCCCTGGATGTCATTTGTCCATACAGTATCTACTAGGTTACACTTTCACTCGTGTCTTGAGGCTGTTATTTTCCCATGGAGTGGCAGATAACTTACCACAGAGCTGATACCGAGTGCCGGCAAACTTTTGAATGTTATGCTGTGTCTCCCGCTCAGCTCAAGTGCACCAGTGAGGTCTAAATGGCCTGAGAGGATGCAGTAATGCTTTGAAGCCCACATACGAGCAGGAATTATGCCTGTGGTCTGTATATGGGCCATTTTATGTCTGAATAATCTTTCGGTGCTCTGAATGCTAATTTACAGTGTTGAAATTCTAACTGACATTTTTAATGCATATTCCTAGATCACAAGCAGCTGATCCATCCTTACTGTCAACCACATATTCATCTCCACACAACTGTTTTGAATCTTTCTGTTCCAACGTTCGCAGTCTGAGAGGAAAAGAGCTTTTCTTCAACTTTTTAATCTTCATCTCACACGTGCATGCTGTCAAGGCAGAATTTATATTAATTTTATTTCTTTGAAAACTATGAGAATCTGAAATCACTTGGTGTAGTCTGATGTACAAGTACAGTATAAGAGTTGTGGCAATGGATGAGCCGACTGCTCTTTAAAGGTTCTGTAGGCAACATTCAGAGCAGTAATATATCTACAAATAACTTAGCTGTTAGCCACAACCTCAGCCACCTCCATGTTCAGAAATGTGTCCAGTCAACCTCTGAATCACAGACACGCTCTGAATATCATATAGAGCTTTTTTTAAAGTTAAGTTTTGCTGGCACGATCTTATTCGGTCTGGCACAGTGGTTCCCAACTGGTGGTTTGCGGTCCAAAAGTGGGTCACAGGTCCATTCTGAATGGACCACAAGTGAATCGCAAAGTGTGTAAAAAAAACACACTTTATTTTGAAGTAAAGTGAATTACTGGTGCAGAGCTATTATTTTGAAGTGCCGTTTTCTGCTATAGAGTGAGTGACTAATAAACAGTTACAGCAAACTAGCTTGAGGACATGGCCAAACACAAGTAGAGCGCTGAATGTATTAAACTGTATGGACCATGAACTAATGACTAAGGAGAAATTTGGACCCCGTGGCCGGACCAGTTGGTAAGCACTGGTCTAGTACAATCAGTGGTTTGTCATGCAACTGACGTACTAAATTAGCGTGCTCTGCTTGTGCTTTTGCGCTGGACTATATTTTGCAAGCTTTCAGTTTTAATAGTCTTATCACCGAAGTAGTAACAAGATGTAAATACATTGTACAGTGCTCCTCTAATGATGACATCAGCACAAGAATCTTGGGGAATGTAGAAAAGTTCGATGTGGATTTGTCCTGCAATTACTACTTTTAGTAATAATTGGTAAGGTGGGCAGGAGGGGATGAGTCAAACAGACATAGGACTTTCACCCAGGAGACCAATGTTCACATCCAAAAGCCAAAGCTTACTTCTTTTAATAACAATGTAGCCCAGTATGCTAGCTGGTGTAGCATGCAATGCTAGTGATGTATGTGACATATACATACAGCGTGTTAGGTTAGTATGCTCAACTCTAACCTTTTTTTATAAACCGTCAGCTTTATGACGTAAAGGACATGTTTAAAATAAAAACAACCGTGAGAATGGTAATATGTCGTCTTTGGGATGGTCAAATAAGTTGTTTTGGAAGTCAGTGGAATTTGACATAATCTGTCTTTAAAGCACAAGAGAGCGTTGTTGTAAACACAATTAATATTCATCATCAGCTCATATGCACCGGACTGTGATACCCAAACCTTGGTCAAGAAACATTTTTATTGTGTTCTACAGGTATTTATAATAAAACAAAAAGTATTCTATACTAATGAACTGGATATCAAGACCTTCCTCAAAGCAGACATTATAACATAGTCATAGTAGACTTTACGTAGTCAGGATAAAGGATGCATCACCAAGTCTGAGATTATGATTTTCTCCATGTCACTAATGTGGATGGAAAATACTACAAAAAAAATAAACACCTGCAGGCCATCCAGGACATACAACAAGTATACTTATGGTGCACTTTTCCCCTTCAGACTCTGGTTTTACAATTACTATGAGAGTCAAACAGCATGGTAGTCCATACACTGCTTAAGAAAGTTTGTAGTGGCAAAGAAAGGACTTAGTACATTTAATACATTGCACTTCAGTGACTTTCGTCTACAGCTATATGGATTGGTAAACAAATCATTCTCAAATTATGCCGGGATGGCTCATTTTCTTATTGAGTCCCAGGTGCCGCTATTTTAATCATTACCTAATTGTCTGGCTGCTCAATCGACAGCATAGAGGCCTCCCACTCTGATTCTGCTGACTCTGGCAGGGCCTCCAAGATCTGGGTTAACCTTTCGATGTCCATTGACGCTCCACAGGCTGATGATGATTGATCGAGGTGGCCCTTGCTGTTAGATAATACCTAATCAGCGTTCAGAGTAATTTGTGTAAATGAGACCTCATTATTGATGGTAGGCAACTTTAGGAGCTTTCATGCACGCTGAATCTAAACAGGGATTGGATCAGCAATAAAACTTTGCTTTGTGCCTCCTGCATCTCCTGCTTGAGATTGGGGGCAGGCAGGCTGGTTGAACTGTTGAATGGCAAATAAGTGGGAGTAGATGAGTTGACAGAGTGCACATAGAGAATGAGAATATACTATACCATGGACCTACTACAAGGCTATGATATGTTGAATGGGTTCACGCTATTTAATTTTCAATCAATAAGATGGCCATGCAAAACAATAATAGCAATGTCCTCATTAGGCAAATAATGCCTCTCCATGCTGCCTGGAGTTTTCTTTTTCAGCCATTTACATATTCCTCATAATACGACTTAGATTTGGTCCTTCTTATCTTAATTGAGCTATCTGTGATGAACCAGGGGAAAATAATTTTCCTCTCCATAAGACGACTTACTCTTAGAAACCATTCTGTCAGCACCCTGGTGAAATAAGTCCAAGCAGGGTATTAAAATGATAATAGAGCGTGTGGGTGCTTGACAAGCCGTCCATGGTGGAGATTATGAAAAGTAACTATTATATTCAGCTCTTTACAAATTTCAACTCTAGTGAGAATGACTGCCAAAAGACAGACAAAAGTCAGCATCTGGACAGCAGTGCCCGTGGATAATAAGCCTGCATTGGATATACAGCATTATAATCATATACAGTACCAACAATTACCTTTTGATAAAAAACATCTGTCCCATCATCTGGTTGATGTAGCTCTAATTTTATCATTAGGTGCTGCTGGTCATAGCAGTATTTTAAAAATCAAAGTGAACGCTTCAGGTGCTGCTGTTTCTGAGATGTTGATGTAGGAGGATGGATGGTTGCCCCAAGGACATGGCCCAGTCCTGGCCCCTCTAGATGGAGCTCTGCCCCGCCAGTCACAGCACAAGGCCCGGGCTCTGACATGACGACACCAGGCCTTGATGATGATTGATCATGTTGTTTTCTTCATTACTTTAAACCCAATCAGTGCTTGCTGTAATTTGAGTGATGATGGCTCATTATTGGCAATTGCAGAGTTTAAGGGCTTCTTTATTTTACCCCACCGGTGGACCCTCTGGGACAGCATTAAAGGATCAATGATTTTTCCTCTTTTTGCATACACATTGCTGGCTTGGAAATCCCATTTCAACTGTGAAGTTCAAATTAATGGCCTTTAATGTGTACTACAAGTACGTCATTTCAAAACACTTGTAAAAGACACTGGTGTTACTTTGAAGCTTGAAAATCGTGTGAATCATGAAAATAAAACATAATTTACTGCAGTTAAATGAGAGACCAGAGGGCCATCGCACTGACTATAATAATCTTCTCCTTGATTTGATCAATACAATATAAATGAGATATAATGGTGCAAACATACCAGTAGACAAAGATGCATATTTTTAATCTCATTTCAATATGATTAAGTTAAATGGACGACACTAACTAAATATGAAAATACAAAATTTGAAGTGGTACGGGGCACTTTATTTCAGAGCCCTTAATGAGCAACTCATTAAGCATACAACACTTCAATTATACTGATTACTGCAGCAGATGTACTTACTTTTAATAATTCAATTAATTATAGACTTGTGTACGATCATAGAAAAAATGTTTGAAACCTAATTTCATCATTTTCTTCAAACCTGAAGCAGGTGTTTTACTGCTGTTGCATATTTGAACATGAATGACACATCATTAAACGCAGGAGGTTTTAAACTTGTTCATGCCAAGTGCTGCTAAACAGACACTTGTTTATGTGATTTAGTAAAGTGGCTTGTAAGATGCAAGTAATGCTGCCATAGTCAATACTTGAGTTGAACATTTTACAGCTACAGTAAATCACTGCAATACTGTATGATACTGCCTATTAGTATTTTTCTTAGTGGGACATTGTTTTGTGAGTCGCACATAAGTCTTAAGTCTTTGTATTCAAGGCCCAAGTCAAAACAGGCAAGTTCAATGTCCCAAGCTTCCAGTTTTATAGTGGAGATGACCTGACATAAACTCTTGTTGTGTAAATGACCTGACATGACTTCAGCCAGATGGTCTTTCATGATTCTGACCAAATTTGGTTATATCAGGAGAAGCAACTGTTCTCAGAGCTGAACCACAACAGTCTGAAGTTCTAAACAAGTCATAATGTGCTCTTCATTAAATGTAATGCCATTTTAACTACAGGTACATAATTAGTTTACAACATTCTTGGATTCTTTTTAAGATTTGTATTTATCTGTAAAAACAAGTTTGTTTTAAAAGTTACTTAGCCTCTTAGCTAACATTAGCTAAGCATTAGCTAGCTAACAATGTCAATAATAGCCTCAGGTGACCTTTTTTTTTTTTTTTTGACCTGCACAGTTAATTTATTGTTGTTTACCACTTTTTGTTCACAAGCTACAGTAAATTTTCTTTGGTAGGCTATTCATTTGTTGAACTGGTGCTCACTAATGTAACATTAGCTTGTCGTGGCTTTCTGCAACTTGACTGAAAGTCATTGGTTTGGTTAAAACAAAATTAATCTGTGACATTGTGTGTGACTTGGTGGGAATGAATAGCGTTACAGTTTGATTCAGGAAGTGAAGGAAAACAAATTGATTCGTGGCACACTTTTTTAAATAACATACTTTTCAATCTTTCGGCTTGAGGGAGTCAAAAGGCTCAAGTGAAGTCACAATTCAGTGATGTTTAAGTCCAAGCCAAGCTGCAAGTCTTTTTTGATTTATCAGGTCAACTAATTTGCGATATATTTGCAAAAGCTTTATAACGCCATACTTGTAGTCAAGCCTATGACATTTTGAGTACAAAAATACATTTTAAAAAACCACTCTGAACAACTTTGACATGTATGTATAGCCAGGCACAGGCACTTTTTGATAATAATATTATTCCATTACAGTACATTAATATGCAAATTTCTGATTAAAGACAATAGTCACGCTTATCTTGTAAATCTGTGTTCTGGTACACAACTTTGTCATTATATGTTTGCCTGAAGGTCTGACTGTGGAAATGGAAATATAATTTGTGCACAGAGCTCAATGTGTTTTAAGCTCCTGCTGGATGCTTATAAGCTTTGACACACATTTTGCGTAGCTTATAATCAGCTATTGATCCCAACCATACAGATGTGGCTGTGAAAGACAAATAATCAAATAGTGCTGTTATTAAAAAGGATATGCAAAATATGAAATATGACAGCTTAATTAAAATAAGTGCGCTGATTACAAAGCGAAATGGCATTGAGCTATGATAGAGACAGACATCTGAATAGTGCCACTGTTGACATCTGCAGGAAATAAAAAGATACATTACCATTTCTAAAGCTGAATGCTGCAGTTGAGCACTCCGTCTATAGAAGCAGTCAAGTATAAAGGTATACGTCTAAATGAAACTGTTTCTGCGGTAGACTGAGATCATATATTCTTAGATGAAGGAACCAATGCGATGTGACCTTTGTAATAAATACTGTGCAGGTGTTTAACAAAACAATCACAGCAAAGAGCATTTCCAATTTCACTCGATGCCAACAATCAATCATAGGTCCAAAGATGGGACATAGCAATAAAGGCACCTGCAAAACCATTAATGAGCCTTTCTAGTGCTGAGAGACACAGATGCCGAGAGAGACCCAAGCAAGGGAATTGTAAAGAAAGGTCATGCCACAACTTTACACAGTCTGATCAGAATCAATACAAAATTTGGAGATAGAATATCAGCAGTCCTCCAGGATTCAGTGGCAGATGGGGTGATTAATCATGCTAACACTTATTATTACTCCTATTACTCTTAAGGTCACAGCATATGTGCACAGGACACTTTCTCAGCACTTTGACAAAACAAATATTAAAATAAAGTGTTGTACGCACCAAACTATTTTCCTGTCTTGCTTCTTTAAAGTGTTGCACTTCACTTTGATGCCACCGTAATGACCTTACTATCACACACTGTTATGAAATCTACCTCACAAAAGAATGCTGTGAGACACATGAAAGAATCTACGGCAGTGAAGTCTATAACAATTCTTGTTTGTAGCCTTGACAATGTTGATCCTGTGAGGCACTAATGCCCTGAATTAGAGCAGATGAATGGGCCACTCTGCTGGTCATGACAGGGTTTCACTAGCCATCTAGTCTTTCCCTTTTCATCTTATTCCCTTTGGTGAATCTCTGGTCCAAATGTTGTCCCCTTTCTTCTGGTCTCAATTTCTGTTCATCAAAAGAAAGGTGAACATATGTCCAAATCCTGTGGCCTCAGCCACAACACACTGTGTCATTAGAGCTGAAATGGGAAGGCTTTGCTGCAAAAACACACACACACACACACAAACACACGCGCGCACACCCACACAGACTCAAACATACTGTATCATAATGATGGATGAAAACACAAAAAATGTACAGCACATATAGCGACATGTTCACACACACACCTACATGCACAAAAACACACACCCAGTGGACACTGGCACACACACACATACACGGAGGTATTTGATGTTCTCCCTGTTTGAAGCCAAATTCTTGTTATCACTGCTAGCTATATACCGTGCTCCATTTCCAAGGTTTTTGAGGAGAGTCCAGGGCTTTCATCTGAGAGCCATCGTCTATACAGAAGCCAACAGTCTTAGAACCAGTGACATACTGACTGATGGTTAACATTCCAAAACCCTTCCCTTATATTAATACATGACAGGTACAACCAAAATACCAGGTGAGTGGAAACCACACACAGGCACTCAGACACGAGGATATACACACTTACTTTTACAGACACTTAAAGACCTATGCAAATCCGACTTCCACGGTCTTCAATCGTTATCTATATTTAGCTTTTAGATGTCATCACTTTATTTAGTCTCTCTGCCCCCTGCAGCACACCTCAACCAACAGCACCCCTCTTCTCTCCGCGCTAACACCCACTCCTTGTAGCTCTGTAGAGAACCACTTACAGACAGAGTAGGTAGACATTAGCCATTAAGCCTTGTTGCAGCCATTTCCTGTCTCATATTAGCAGAAGCTTGGACTTTGAGCAGCAGGGACTTGAAGAGGGCGACGCGTCCACTTGTATAAAACATCTGGGGTGTGGGAGTGGGCTTCACGTTCAAGCATGTCCCAGACTCTGAATGTTTTTAATTTTTCCCTTCAGCGTGGGGGCCCTTTTCCATGTCCTGCATTTAGACAACGTAGAAAGAAAAAACAGGAACCACAAAATGACCAAACATACTTACAGTAATGAGCTAGTCAGTGAGAGAATCAATAAAAGCAGAAATAAGATGATGTAATCACCAAATGGTGTAAATTGGCCATTCTGTTTCCAGTGGCAGAAGTAAAGAAATATAATTACTATTATTGTAAGGGATATAACACAACACATTATTTCACCATCATTTTCAGCTTTCATTTTCACCATCATTACTGTGGGTGTTGCATCAAGTCAGAACGCTATGTGCATTTAAAAAAGAAAAAAACAGTTTCAAATATGACTGAATACGACAGGGTTGGATCTGTTCACTTGAAATGTAGTCAGTTACTTTAAACAAATTACATGGCAATTTTTGTAATTAGTAACATAATCTATTGAATTCTAAAAAGAAAGTAATCTAATTGGAATATTCTTGGATGACTTTAAAATCAAACATTGAAAATGTTGCACCGCATACTGCAGCCAAAAGAATATGAGATCTAAAAATATTCTTTTTTTCCCCCTGAACATCTTAAAACATTTTCACTGCTAATAAAATTCACTTTTTAAATTCAGCCTTTACATTTGGTCATATCACATTACCCTTACAAAAACAGTACTGGCACAAACTTAAGGTGTATATTCAAGCATCCACATTTTTTAAGTCGAAGTGTTCATGATTTTGCCAGGAATGGAAGGCTGTTTTGGAGGGACGTCTGCTGCTTGACCCTGCCATCTTGACTGAACACCATTCTTGTTTTCCTCCCATCAGGTCCACCACAAAATGGAGCAGTTGTAACTGTGTATATAGACACACTTTTCCTGAATTAAAGTACCATAATTAAAAAAAAAAAAAAAATTATCGTTATCAATAATGCAGTCAAGTAATTCTTGACAATATAACTGCAACCATAATTACTACACACATTATTATTATTATTTTTTTACTTCAGTTACAGTGTTATTTATTATGAGTACATTATTCATATTTAAGTAGTAATAGATTCAGCATTATTGAGTTACTGGTAAATATTTATTTTGTTGTCATTATAGTACTTTGCATATTGTTTCATTTGTATTTTAATGTGCAGTGTTAAAGTAGAGTTATTGTGTTCCCTTGGTTCTGAGCTAATTGGTTCCTACCTGCCCTTGTTTTGTGGGGACAGGTATGAGTGATAGACAACAGTAAAGGGAAGTTACTGTAGCCCTAAGCTGGGATGTGTTAGTACTGTCTTGCTGTGTTGGTAAAAATTAAACAAAGAGGAAGAAACAAATGCTGTAGTCCATTTATTAGCCCAAGCATGGAAAAAGTGGGAACACCAACAATCAGGAAAAGAGGGTTTCATGACTAATAACTAATGTAACTCTCCCTGTCTTTTGGAAAATGTAATCTGGACTGATTTAAGTTGCTTATTTTTTGTAATCTGATTACACAATCGCGATTACTTGTAATCTATTACTACTCAACCCTGGAGACAATTCAATATATTTTGTTTATAACCAGTTTCAGACTTAAGCTAAATTGAAGCACAACATATTTATATTCTATTCTGATTTAATTATTTTGAATATACATTTCTGTGTGTATAGAGGGGGCTACAGTTACCATTCATAATACAATCCTGTGTTGTATAATGACAATAATAAAGACACCCCTTTCTAATGCTTGAATTGAGTCAAAGCCCCTCACTAAATCAAATAAAATCAACACATAAATAAATGTCTTCAGGTAAAACTTGCACTCTCTGTGCTAATCCCAATGTTTGTTAAGACAGTATATTGCTGAACTTCTCTGCCCCTACTGCAACTGCCAGCCTCTTAGATCCTCAGAACAATGTCTTTTAACTGTCCAGGGATCAAGGCTGGTGGGTAAGGGAGACCATGCCTTTGTGGTAGCTGCTCCAAAGCTTTGGAATAGCCTTCTGCACTAAATCAAATGCTCCCCCTCCACTGACACTTTTAAGACAAATCTTAAAACATACATGTTTTCAATGGCCTTTGGTTGTTTGCAGTGGTTTTAATATTGTAGTATTTAATAATCTTTCTTTACGTATGTAATTGTTCTTACAAGTGTTATTCTGTTTTATATTTGTGTACATTTTATATTGCTATATATTTGTGTGTCATTCTTTTATTTTGTACAGCACTTTGGTCAGCTGTGGTTGTTTTTGAATGTGCTACATAAATGAACTTGATTTCATTTGATTTAATTCAAGAGAACACATTTGTACTCATAGCTAACAACTACAAACCATACCATGTCACTTTTCCTCTTGCACAGGACGTTCATGAAAAAAAGGATGATGAGACACAGCTAATTTCATAGCATTCTCCACTTTGGATTGTCTGGCTCGCCATTCCTTCAAATAAGTGCTGTGTGCAATTAGTAAACAGTGTGAATTTGTGTTAAAGTTGAACCCTATGCAAATGGTCTTCATCTTGGCAAGCAGGTCTATCAATAGTGACAATTCTATTGAAATTGCCTTATTTTGGTGTGAAATTATGCCAGGCCTTAAAGCCAAAGCAGGCAGTTGACATGTCTTTCTATGGCAAAATAGCTTCAGCTATTAGCAAACTCACAAGATGATAGAACATGTTTTTTGGGGGGGCTGTTTGACTTTGGAGAAGCCTGTATCCCCCCTTGAAAGCTAACCTTTCTAAACATAGAAATATAGTTTTCAATGCAGTTTGCATCATCCAGTGGAAAGAAGGATTAAGGTGAGATTCATGCCACCATTACATGGTTGGGGATCAGGTTGAAAATCAGTAAAATGGTGCTTCTCCTGACCTCTAAACATTGTGTGACGAAAATCATAGCAACAAAGGGAAGAGGCTGAAATACCCAGAACTGTTTCCTCAGCATTCCTTTAGACACCAGCCAACACTGCGCAATAGCAGCTATTAATAAAGTGAATTTGCATCTTGTCCTAAACACATAAATGACTCCTAACTTTCCTTTTGTATGCAGCCTATTAATGTGTGAATGATAGAATGGGAAAATAGTAGAGACAGAAAAATGGAGCGGTACAGGCGAAGAGAGAAAGAGAGAGGACAGGGTGGGGGTTGAGGGTGTACTTAACTCTATTGTTCTAAAAATGTTCACTTCCTTTTTGAACACATATTTGATTTACTATTTGGCAGGATTTCAATGCACTTTTACCCTCCATTTTCAGCAGAGGAGGAGTTAGTTGACACTCTCGATTCAGAACTCCACCAAAAGCTGAGGGGATCCCTGGAGGATCACTCATTCATTCAGCATTCCCATCAGCCCATTAGACTGGCCATCAGCCAACATAACTGCTTCCTGTTTCTCTAAGACACCTTTTTCATCCTCAGTATAATTCAGTTGTTTGAGAAACTTCCAACGGTGGAGAGGTAGTAGATTACTTTAGCCCGAGGATTCTCATACATTTAACAAACTGAAAATGAACCAAATATCAGGAGAATGGTGGTGCATTCATTCCTGCAATTCATCGCCTACTCAAAAGCACGAGGATTGGATTGAGATTTGAATCTATGGCACTGGAGTTGTTGTAAAAGTGCCTCAATGTGCAGTGTAAGTGAAAAAGTAAAGGGTCAACACGTGTAATTGGATTTCACAGATGCAACCATTTCCACTGACTGTCTCTTTGAAAATCGCACGCCATGTGAGTGCATCACTGACTGAAAGTAGACACCTCCTTTATGATAGACAGAAAAAATAGTAATGATCATTGTGGACAATTTCTAGTGGCTATGTGTAAAATATCACACATTTTAAGAATCTTACCAAGTCTTATTAACAGGAAAAAGTCTGCATCGTTTACATGTAGTCACATTTTACACATTAGGAAACTAATTTTGGAAAGTTCTGTCAGAATGTGTTTCACATTAAACTGATACCTCAGTTGTAGTGTTATTCTGTCATAATACTACATCACTTATGCTATGCGCTGTTTATGGAAACCAATATCTCGCTATTACATGTATACATGCTGCACATTAGCCAAATTGAAGTATAGAGGGTGAAAACAGAGAAACAGAATTGTGTTTTTTATACATGTAGGGCATAAATTATGTCCGATCGTGCAAGCTCGATGCCACCGTCGAACAGCTAGTCAATGGAGAGGGCAGGGAGAAGCAATGGAGCGAAGTAATGTGTAATCTTACTACTCAATGGGCTGTGCCCAGCAACGGGCCTCTGAATGCTGGAAGTGTCAGAGAGATAAATAGCAGAGTGTCCCCCTCGAAAAACATGATTAATACCCCGCCTGGTGACGCTGCTGAAGATGAAGTGGGAGCAGCTGGCTCAGGCAGCGTAGGCACGCAGGGAGAGGTGGGAGGGGGGACGGGAGCGAGCGCAGCGGAGCAGAGAGGGCAAAGAGTAGGACACACTGGCAGCTAGGGGAAAGGAAGGCAAGGCAAGGGCAAGCCGGGCCATCGTAGGCACAGGGAACCCTACCTCCCCTCATCTCCCTGTGTATGCAGCTTTATTCTTTTTTTTCCCCTTTTTTTCCGTCATGGTCTAGCACTTAAATAATCTTCAGCTACTGTGCGTGCTGTTTGTACACATAAACACATGCAGGATTTCACATCATTTTGTGTCCCGACGGCCCCATGAAAGTTGGAGCCTGTGTCCTTTAATTATACAAATCTTACAGGAAATCAAGGCTACCAGGAAATTCATCTCAATTCAATTAAGCAGCTCAACAGTTCATAACCTTACCATTTACAGCATCCGGAATATAACGAAATGTCCCACTAATATATGGCACTTAACCATTTTCATGAGTGTTATTAACATGAGTGTGCACAGGGGTGAGAGCTGCATGTGGTGGTGTACTGCAGAGCCTGCTGCACTTTCTTAAAGCTAATTTCTATACCCTCTCCCCAAAAAAGTGTATTGTTTAACACCATATGCAGGCTTTTTTTTTTTATAGCTTTGTAACCACTCATATATCAGCCTACACCTCTCCATTGTTACTCAGCAGACAAAGTTTGGTTAGTCAGTAAAAAATCCAGTTACTGTTAAGTACAGTGTCCCCTGCAGAGTGGAGCCTGTTTCAGTGGAAACAGTCAAAACTCTGGAAACACAGTACAGAACACATGGAGTTATTGGGTCTGTTCTGTTGTGTAAGTAAACATGTCGAGGGGTGGGCTACTTTTTCATGGTTCAGGGGCCCCAACCCTCCCCTCACACAATTAACTTTTCCAGTGTAATGAGATGATTGATATGCTGGAAGTGTGTGCTTTAAGGAGATATTAATCATTCCCTCTGGTAATTTTAATCATGCGTTCCATCATCCCCAGCTGCTGAGGATCACCTTCCTAGCAAACAAAGGGCGGCCACGCCACTTGCATAGTCATTCTGTTCTAGTTTAACTTTATTTTATGCTGGTTCCTCCCATCTGTTCGCACAAGCCTCCGCAGCCCACGTTGCACGTTGACAAGCTGGGGAAGCAGTGTGTGGGTGGGTGATTGTATGAGTGTGTGTGTGTGCATGTATGTGTGTAAACTTTAGAAACACACGCATCTTTGAAATGGTAAATCTAATCCTCCAGGTCCGTGACTAGTTGGTACACCGCCACCAGCCACCTCCACTAACACGTACAGTAATGCATACAAACAGCGGGCACACGCACACACACGGTCTCAAACGCACACAATCATTGTGACACACATACTGGCGCACACACACATACTCGCAAGCGCATATACAAACACACACATACACCACATGGTGTGGGCAATATGTCAGAGCAAAGCATAATTTGGCATTTGAACCAGTCACTATTATTGGAAGTATGAAGAAATGCTGCAGGGAAGATTTGTTTAGATGACAAACAACTTGGAAACTCTTTCTCTCCCTTGACTGCCTTGAAAGTCAAAGAGACTTATATATTCCCAAAACACTGATTAGTTCATGTTGAGCGCCTCCATTGTGCTGTTACTGTACCTCTGCGTTGTTGTTCCATGTTTTTACCCAAGGCTATGTAAGATTTGGAAGGGTATTCCACAATCAAAGGCATTTCTCCTATGACTTTTATTCAGCTGCTGTGTTGTCACAGTCAAGGCCACGGGGAAGCTAGTGGTGACCCAGCGGGGCTTTCGAACACAAAACAGCACAATTCTGACTATACAAAAGCAAAAAAAATGTACCTCTCACAGTGGGACATACAGCATTGCCAAGAGGTGAAATATAAACCACACAGAGAATAAGCTAATGTAATAGCAGTTGTAGCAATGTTAAATAAAAATAAATGCGGATTATCAATGAAAAAATGTGCAAAGCCAGTAATGGATTTATTATTTTTGATTTAATAATTCCACAGTTTTGCTACATGAAGTTGTAAACAAAACATAGACGCTCCACAAGGTTGTACAAAAAGTGCTGCCTGCACTCAAATCAGAGACAGCTCAAAACTTCCACTTGACAAGTGTCGTAAATGCACGCTTAATCATGTACAAAATTAATGACAACCAGCTGACAGATATTCCATCATCAATGCAGAAGTTTTTGAAAGTTATTGAAGGGGGCTTGTCTGGTTGTGCACAGATTAGCATTGCTTGCGTGCGCTCAGAGGCCAATGCAAAGTAGTTGGGTTAATCCCCAGGACGAGTTGATAGGACACATCCCTAAATGCTCTGAGCTTCGCTGCTTCTAAAACCCATTAATTGTGCCCAATATGAAAAAAAGTAATTTAATTTTACATGGAGTCCAGCCTCATCTGTTATCTGTGGCACACTTCTGCAGAGTACATAAAGGTAATAGAGGTTTTCAGGGGCTATTCCCCACTTATTATCTAATAATGATGAATGAATACGCCGGGAAGTGACAGGTGTTTAGACGTTTTGTCGGCGGAAAGGCATCTATTTTCAACTTTCCTGGAAATCCGTTCTCGTTAAATTTGCAGCAAACTTTTGTGCTCTGTCTGTTTCAGTGAAAACACAGGAAATACTGTAACTTAATATCTCAAGACTAAACACCCCAAGACATCCAAAGACTTTGTCTGTCTCGAGCGCTGCGGGTGCTTTGACAGAGACTTAAACTTGGCACCAATTTATAACTTTTTTCTGCAAAAATATCAAGTTAAAACATGTTTTAGTAAAACTCAATAAGAACAGGCTCACCGGGGGAGTCACACGAAGATCAATACTAGAGATTTATGAGACCAAGATGAACAAGAGGCAAATTATGTAAGACACCTCTAACCTGGCAGGTGTGTTTTCACAGGCCACACAACACCAGTATTATTGCCAATGCAGGGTTTAATTTAAAACAAGTGAACGGTATGTCAGTGCATTTCATAAACTATCCTCCATTCAAAAGCATGTTATTTTGACTTAATGCTTATCACCAATCTAAAAGGTGTTGATAGAGTGAAGCACCAACTGTTTTGTGAAGGCTGCTTATAAAGAAAACATGACGACTGCTGGCTGGCCCTCATTATTTCCACCTTGCTTTACCCTGGCACTCCTGCTCCGCTGCATGACTAAAAGACAATTAATCCTAATAATCAGGGCCTTAGCCGTCATTCCTCATTCTGGCAGGCCCCTTTTTCCATAGGGGCACAGAGGGAGTGCCCGAGCCATGGATCTCTGCTGCACAGATGAACCTCTTACAGATGTTGAGTGAGCAGCGCGGTTAATCGCTTAGCCATCTTATGGCCTTCACACACGTACAAAAATGGAAAACTGAAGGTGGCATTTCATCATGTCATGTCTGCCACTGAAGGCGAGACCGGCTGGATGTGGTGTATATTTGGTGTGGTATTCAAAGCAATGTCATACTTAACTGCAAAATAAGAAACTTAATAATAGAAAGATAGGAATGTGGGCGCGTGTTAAAGCTTGTCGTAGGGCATCGGTCCAACATGTTGGCACTGGTTATTTTAGCCTCAGTTAACAAGATATATATGTTTATGTATATTTTGTTAAAACCTTTCTGCTGAGGCAAGAACTCTTAAAATAGGCAGGATTGCATGCTGGCGCTCATGCCGCAAATGTGCACATCTTTTTGTCAGCAATGCCAGAGCATAGTGACACCCTTTCATATCACAGCAGAAAGGCTGTGATGCAATGTTTGACTTATCAGCATGGGGACCTAATCTTCCCAAATTAGAGCCCAAATGTTTGGTGAGTGCTACAGGCCCAGTGTGTGGAAGCAGAGGGAGTGCTATGACCGCCGCAGACAGGAGGCCCAGGCAAACAAGCAGATGCTAAGGGGCTGCTTTAGATGCGGAAGAAGAAAATCACCATCACAATGCAGCAATTATGGCAGTCTCAAATTCACTAAGCTGGAGCACAGTGTGTTCTCACAGCGTCTCAGCAGCACTCACAGCATCCCACACAACAAGCTCATTAGGCCAGCACATCCTCCCTCTGATTTAGGGTGGAGGAATTAATGCAACAGCACCTGGTCTCTTAGAGCCATCCATCCTGCCATATACAGCCGGCCGCACTCAGGTTATGCATTATCTTCTTTAAAAGCGTGAAATGTGGCCACCCCTGTTCAGTTTTAAGCTACACCTCTCTTTTTCCAGAGTGCTATGTGAGGGGCAGCCATATTAATCACACTCACAGCCACTAATGCTAACAATCAGTCAACACAGTTGGCCGGGCTCTCCATCTCTGGTGACAGGGAGGTTTGTCCTGAGGCCTGCTGATTCGTCCTGCTATGTCTGCCTCTAGGACAAAATACACAACACAGGCAGCCATTTCCTCCAGCAGTACCCCCACATCATGTCATTTTATATATTAGGAAAATATACATTTAACAAGTATGAATGAATATGGCTAAAGTAGTTTTAACTGGAAACAGAAAATCATTCCAAATAATAATAACAACAACAACAACAGCAATAATAATAACAATAATAATATTAATAAATTTAAATGCTTAAAAATGTCTATTAATAAACAAATGCAACACAGCACATTCTGAGGGCAGATACAGTTTGGGAAAACTAATTTGTTATTGGAGTGATTTTCTACAACATGGATACAACATATGTCAAACAGTCAAGTTTTGATAAACTAACAGCTGGCTAGTTCAACTGAGAGGAAACTTCCTACTGAGCAAGAATGATCTCTCCCTGAGTGTCATCCGCCAGCAGCATGAGGCAGAACCAGCATGTTTGGATTCCTACTGTACAACAAGAATATGGCTCCTCTTGTCAACTTCAAGCTGACAAGTATAACATTGACACAAATTAATACAAAACCTGCACAATTAATTTCATCCTGAGCACCAGCTTATAATAAATAAATAAATAAATAAAGGCAGGAAATTCTATGAATGTGCTAAGTGCCTCTGTGTGTGTGTGTGTGCACAGTTGCTTATGCAAGTCTGGAGGTGCGTGTTCTGTTTGTTTTTTTTCCCCATTGCTGAAAAAGAAATGCTAATTATTGGGCTTCAGGTAGCGTAAAATGTACAGCTGTGGGGACTGTCAGTGCTCGGTGGACTATTGAGCTGGTGTACAACTTGACAGTGGGTGGTGTCTCCCGCTCTCATCCCAACAATCACCCAGTGGCATTGCCATCTTCTGCCAACGTCAATCAGCAGGTTGTTTTTAAAGCACGAGGGAATAGAGCTATACCTGCCATTCTGTACCTAGACCCCCCCCCACACACACACACACACACACACACCTTTACTGTCTGTAAAATGATAAGTTAAAACTATAGGTTGACCTCTACTAAATTCAAGGTTTTCATGTCCCAGAATATACTTTACAGTGCCAAGGATATGTTATTAGGTAGTTAGAATCAGTTTGATCCTTAACATGTTCAAACATTAAGGTTGAGCCTTAATGTTTGCATTTTAGATCAGCTCACCTTCACTGGTAATAGCCAGATGGCAGCGACAGTCCGTGCACAACACTTATAAGTGGGGTCTGCTAGCAACAGCTGCGTGCTATGTTCCACTGCTCTACATGACTATATACCACAAGTCACTGCTATTTGTTAATAAAAATGTTTCTTTACACTCCATACCGATGTTGTGCCAGATTGCTGGATCTTGGGAACAAACTTTAAAGACCAGCTTGACGTCAATTTTGATTACTTCATTTCTGAAGAATTCCAGATGTTTGAGTCTTCACTCGAGGGGATTGCCGGTACCTGCACTGACAACATTTGGACCCATGTGCTGTCACAAGGTAGAGTTAATACACACTCAGGGTAGCATTAGAAAAATGTTTGTAGATATGTAGTTTATTCATTTACTGCTATTTCAAAATACTGTAATCACTTGTAAGTTGTCCTAAGAAAAAAAAAATCTGGCTTCTGGTAATTGAAGTTGGACATGGATTTTTTTTTTAAATTCATCACTGTGAGAGTAACTGATCCCTGATCACATGAATAATGGATTAATATTTCATAAATATTATTTATGAAACAGATTTCCTTCCTAATAAGATCATAGAATACAGTGTACATCCATTTACTAAGCAAATTGTCTGCTAATGCTAAATTCTATTTTATATTTAGAATATATTGGCAGTGTGAAAAAGCAGAAGAAGAGAATAAAGCTTGCACATTTATACACGATTAAAGGTCCAACATGTAGAATTTAGGGGCATCTTTTGGCAGAAATGGTACACAATATTCATAGCTATATTTTCATTAGTTTGTAACCACCTGAAAGTGAGAATTGTTGTTTTTCTTTACCTTATGAGCTGTTTATATCTACATATGGAGCAGGTCCTTCCCTACGGAGTTGGCCATGTTGTTCTACAGTAGCCCAGAACAGACAAACCAAACATTGGCTCTAGCAGGGCCATTCATATTCTCACGTTGACCTGCCATATTTCTCCCACACGCTTGGAACATGGGAGAAGTTTCAGTTCTGCAACCTCACCGCTAGATGCCACTAAATTCTACACGCTGGACCTTTAAATATGGCCGTCAACTGAAGCACTTAAAATGCATCAACCAGTAAGAATAAATGGTTCATCGCTTTGGAAGAGTTTCACATTACACATGAACTCTTGTGATGACTGTGTGACCACTGGTTTGGTCACATCCACTGATGATTTAAGTGGTGCAGAATATGCTGCTGCTGACATAAAAGGAAGGCAGATGTATGTCCTGCACTAAACCCATAGCTGCTGCTTTTATTGATATATGTTTGATGCTGTTTGAAGGAACTGAAGTCAAGCTGTATCTTTCAATGCTGAGAAAGTGTCTTTCTGGCCTCCACATTTTATAAGAAGGGACTTCCAACGTGATGTAGGCTGCCACATTGTCTCCTGGAGGAACCCAAAAGACTGTATACTGTATAAAACTACACATCCTTTGCTCCCTAACATGTTTAGAACACAGATGGTCAGAATCGCTTCAGGTTCCTGTCTCCTGGCTTCTCAGATATTTTCAGAATGAAAGAGTGATGTGGTGCACATTTGTATTCCCCATTGGCTCCCCAATTTGTCCCTAACTCTGCTAGCTGTCAGGGAATCAGAACAATAGCAGGTGCATGAGCAAACTTTCATGAGTCTAGGTACAATCGGAGTCAGGAATGTTTGGCTACATGTAGGCTGTTCTCGTGCACTGGTTGTATGTATACCTATGAAAGTAATGCACCACAATTGGTAATTTGTATCCCACATATTCGGGAAGGCTGCGATTATGTGACCACTGTGCTGGAGTTCAGAAGCACAGTACATCACATGCAGGTTGGGGTCATGGATGGGCCAAACAAAACAGGACAACCTCCAGGCGGCCTGTATTTGGAACCGGTTCAATTCATATGATTATGAACATTCGTTGCTACATGACCACCATTTCATGTTAGGACGCAGAGGATCTCCTAGATGCTCCTCTCCAGAGAGAATCATCACTGTCAGCAATGCAGTGACTTCAGAGTCTAGAACCTTTGATAGCCCAGTTGAAACACTCTACATGTGCCAAACCCTCGGCTCATTTACTGAGGTCTATGGAGTCCAGCGCACCTGCCCTAAAGGGGTTGTACTAGGGACTACTTTCAGAAATTCTGGTGTCATGCCTGGCTCTTATTGCAGAGTGGTATGTTAGAACTGATGTGTGATAGATGAGCACAGCCATAGGAATCTGTATGATATCAGATATCAGGTGCAAGGAAATTAAAGTGGCAGAGGTCAGCGTCCAAGCTCACAACTTGCAGTGTGTTCCAAACACTACTATAACTTAGAGGGAGTGAGGCCTGCTCTCTGGCTAACCTTTGTGGCTAACAGGTGAGGCGGCAGTTCATGTAGCAGGGCTATACTGCCACCCACCTCATTACGTAGCCACCCTGCAATTACAGTTGTACTTTATTCACCACTCCACGTGGTTGTCAGGCTCAGAATATTGCATGAGACTTTACAGAGAAGACCAGGCTATGATTAGCCTGCCAAAATGCTTACCATTTTAAATTAGCCATGAGGAACCTGAACCCTCACATCTTGACAGTCAGAACACCTTTTGTAGACAGTAACCTACTAACTCCCCAACTCTATGATCACAGAGCCTTAATGAGTTGCCCTGCCTTTCCACCCATTGCTGAATACTTAGCAGATGAAGAGTTGAACAGGGTTGAAAGGTTCATTCTAGCCAGAGCATGAAAATTTTATTGTGCAGTGAATGCAAAGAGGAGCAAGTCTATTGAGTCCCATTAGTGGTTTCAGCCAATAATCATAAAACTACATTTACAATAGATAACTGTTGTTTCACAACAGTGGAATACATTTGGTCATCACATAATGTCTGTCAATCATCTTATAAATACAGTAAGCGCTTCAATCCTTTCTGCGGTGGTAAAGTTGTAAAGCTCATTCTCTGAATGCTCTCAGCATTATGTCATGGTATTACAGTAAAATGCATTAAGTACTGTATGTGTTACACAGTTCTTTATTGTTTGTAAAGTTCACAGTTCACTGCAGACATACATGCCATCAATCATGTATAGCTGAGTTACGCCGAGTCACACTTGCCGAGTCAAAGTGCACAATGGGGAGATGTTAGGGGAAAAAATAAGCTGAAAAAGGGGAAAATGTAAAACATAGCATATGTAGTGGAGCAGGATTGAAACTCACTTGGCTGATTCCGTCGCCCCAGGGAGAGCTAACACTGAAATGCTCTTTGACCATGAAATGGCCCTGCCTGGTAATGGTGGTTAATGACTGTATGGTGCAGTGGTGCCGAGGCTAGGCAGGAGGGAGACCTAACAGGGGCATCCTGCCTGCTCCAGTAGGCCCCATCCAATGAAGGAAAAGGGGAAGGCTGGGATAGTAGTGATGGTGAAATTATAAATGTCAATGTGCTGTAGTCAGGTGACTCTTCTTGTGATGAGTAAATTTAGAGCAGCAGTGAAAAAGGAAGGATATTTCTTGGGTCAGGTATGGAGAAACATGAAATGGTACAGTATTTTTTCCCACAAACAAACACTGATAAAGACATGGTGGAGCTGAGCTGTAGTATGGGAAAAAATATGAATGATTTAGAATATAAATAAGTGTGATATGCAGCATAAACTTTGCATCCTGATGCACTGGTACAGAGTTAAACTCCTTTCTCCAAAATAATAACATACGTAGCTCACAACACAACCACTAATAATACCAAAATCACTTTTGTAAATTATTTTAATGACTTATTTGAGTATATAATTTAGTTACAGATACATATTTGCTGGAGTCTAACCTAAATTATTGTGGATAACAATGACCCCAATCTTCTGCGTACACTTGTATCAGATTAAGTTTGATTCAGTTGACCTTTTCAGATTAGAACATATGTTTAACCCTTTGTCCTTTCACTCTTTGACTACTGAACTACAGCTGATGCAACTCAGTATTTGTGTCCAGCTATGCCATGACTTGAAGTGCCTCCGACTGCTGACATATTGCCCTCATCACTGCAAGGTTTCACCAATGTGTCCTCCAGCTGAAATCCTGAAAGAGCAAAACCCAGGGGCAAGATGTTGGTCTTAAGACCTCAGTGAAGCAATGGCATATTATTGGCCTTACCACGGGCAAATGAGGTTATTTTTTGAAAGCCATCTGGCAATATGGCATGTGGCAGTACAGAGGTAATGCATGTATTGTATCCTAAAAGTGTCTCTCTTTAAAGGTCATTATTAAGAGACAAGACATTACACCACCAGACCATGCAGGTAGTCTTGCCTCTGACAGGTGGATGGGTTTTTTTTTTCTCCAGATACTTTTTTTTATTTTTAATTAAAGCATATAACAAATTCAGATCTGACGAAAATAAAAATTGATTGGTGAAATCCTTAATTAAAAACTATAGTAGAGTACCTTCTTTTGAAACATTAAAATTAATGATGTGACATATTCTAGTGTAATTTTTCAGCAGTAAATTGGATGACTGGGCGACAACAATCTTCCAGTTTATTAAGCTTTCTTTAATTGATATGATACTGAAACAGTTGCCTGTTTATACATCCAGCAGATACAACATAAGATTTTATTTGGAGTCTTGTTTCTGGCCACCTCATGACTGTCTAATATTCACTCTCCCCTTAGCTCTGCATTTGGTCTCCACTCTCGTGTGGAAAAAATGCATTTTGCGATAAGCTGCTAAATTCTTGAATTTGGTCCCTAGCTAATCACTAAGCTAACTTTGCCTTTGTTTGTTTGCCTGCTTGCCTTGAGTGCTGGGCAAGTACAATACGTTTTTAGATCTGTTTTGCTTAAAGTAACTGCCTGCTGCAGCCAAAAATTATGGTATAAGAGTGGAGAGGGTTATTCAAAACTGTAAAGGCCGGGGCTGTTAAACCAAAACAATGATCTGAAAGTCACTTGACAGTGTGGAGCTGAGGGAAAAAGGCAGAACTGGGTGATAATTCACTGTGAGTTGAGCACTATCAACAGCCCCTTTCACATACAAGTCATCCAATGCTGATCTAAAAATACTGACTACTTTTAAGAACTAATAAAACACTTTATGCCTAATGAAATGGATCTGTAGTTTAAAGGTCCAGTATGTACAATTTAGTGACATCTAGCAGTGAGGTTGCAGAATTGAAACTTCTCCTGTGTGCCAAGCATGTTGGAGAACTACGGTGGCCCACAAGAAAACACAAATGGCCCTACAGCCAGTGTTTCGTTTCTCCCTTTTGGGCTACTGTAGAAACAACATGGCGGACTCTGTGAAAGCAGACCCACTTATATAACGGATTCATTCTAAGATAACAAAAACACAATTTTTATTTTCAGGTTATGATAAACTAACTAAAACATAGTTATGAATATTAAACTCCACTTTTATCAATAGAGGGACCTTTAAACTTTAGGTTGTTTTTATGAACTGTTCGTACATATACCTATGAAAACTAATGGACCACATTTTTTATATAACCCATTTAATCATGGTCCAGTGATTCCTGTAGACACTACATAATCAGGAAGGCTGTGATGACGAATGTGCTGACGGGAGTAAAGAAGGAAGTAGTATGAAGAGTGAAAGTCTGTCTAAGCTAGCAGGCTAGGGTGTTGGATAGGTCAAACACCACAGGACTTCTCCCAGGACACACGTTTTCAGAACCCTCTGAAACCAAGTCAACTTTGAGTTATTTTAAGTTATGTCATCATCATGCTTCTTTTCTTAAACCTAACCTATGTATCTTTACAAAAAGTATGTGATGTCATACATACATGGGCCACTAATTGTTGGATATCATACGAGCTGTTGTCTGAGGATATAGTGAAATTTTACATGGCCAGATAAAGTATTGATTCACAATAACTTTGATTAGTCAATTGTAGTACAGTAAAAAGAGTTCTTAAATTTGTCCTTGAAACAACAAATACTGTTCGGCTGGATTAGTGTTAATGTAAATGTCTTTTAGTGTTTTTATTTCACTGAAATTTAGTGTTGCTGCAAATGTTTCTTGCAATTCAGTATTTACTGTCATCACTGAGTTGTCAAACATGCATGCACATATGTATGTAGATGGACACGGGCATATTGCATGTTCTAAACAGACACATTTATAAATAGCAACATAATTGTACAGACATACACTTACATATGCTCTATGTAAATTAAGTTGCATTAAGACTGTAGAGCAAATCCAGTTTTAATCAGATTTGACGATGAGTCGTGATAAGGAAGTGAGTCATCAGCTGTGGTGCAGGCAGTGAGGAAAGACAGAGACAACTGAGGGTTAAGCTGCAAACCTCTTCTGACAAACCTTGTCTGAGGAAGCTTTAGTGGACAAAATGACAAGTGAAATATGGGGTCAACTATCAGTCATTCATCAATGAACCCATCCTGTCATCATTTAAATTTTGAGCACTAGGCAATATTAACCTTCATGACCCCCGAGTCGCCTAGGACAGCTTGGCGATGCCTAAGACTGACAGGCACAGTATCAAAGTAACTGTTGGATGTCACTGTTATAAATGCTTTCAGTCACATAAAGCCATGGATGAAATGGTACCAGCATGATGATAGGCACTTGAGCAGCTCTTCATAAAAGTCTTATCCTAACTGCTTTACGCTGATGCTTTGGCAAGTCTATGCCCACTCTACAGACATAAAATTTAAGTGCTATTCTTTGTGAGGATATTTTAAAACAATTACTAACTTTTGTCTCATAGACTGCTTGTCCTTTGTGCTGTAACAGTAGCTTTGCCAAGTAAAGCTGCCAAGGGCCATGCCAAGGCTCAAGGCTATTTAATCTTTATGATCTATATGAGTGGACAGAGCAATGGGGCCTCGATGTATAGAGGGTACTTCTGTGACCTCTGCTGACCTAAAAGTCGCTGCTCTTAAGTTAGTCGGAGATAAAGTTACATCCAGTGGGAGCTGGGTGATATCTGCTTACTGCCATCGCCTTGTGGGAAATGTGGTTGACACAAGGAACCGTGACTTCTAACACTATACAATATTAACAAAGATACATGATCAGCAGGCTCCAAATGTAATCGATAGCTTTATCACGTTTGCGATGTTTGTAAAATAATAACTGGAGATAAGTCTCTGTCCACGCTGAAGTTTGAAATGGCTGCTCTCCTATCCTGCATTTAGCTGGATTATATTCTCTGTTGGTAAATTACTCCCTTTGGAGAGAGAAATTAACCCAGATTTCCATATCAAAGCATTATGAATTGAGCCATTTTCCCTGCCCTCCCGTTCTGGTGAAAAGAGAGAGTGGAAGGAGTCTGTAGAAGTAGCCTGCAGTGATATGCAGGCCGTACAGGGCTCCTTTCTTACAGGAGCAACACTCTAACAGAGAGAATCAGCAGCTTTCTACTGAAGCGAAGAATGAGATCACTGGGCTTTTTGTGCAAGGTCAACTTCGAGGCAAGACACATCGTGTTTAAAATTCAGTCCTATCCTCACCGAGCACTTGAAACACACTGTGCCAGCCGGGGAACCTGCTTGCCATTATGCAAAGAGGCGGCGGGCTTAAAGTAAATACGTAATCTTAATGAATGCTGAGATCTGTGGAGGTGGGAGTGGGGGGAGCCCAAGTCAAGTAGAGAAGGGTCAGAAACACAGGGTGAATAATCCTGTGTGTCAACAAGACACAACTAGCTCTCTCTATCCCAATATGTAGCCATGTTTACAGTAAACAGAATTCAAAAGTTTTTTGACATCTGACATTGTTGTTCTATCTCAAAATATGCAGGAGACTCCAGAAAGAATCTCATTAAATTTTTTTTAAATGTAAGAAAGTTTTTAATACCTGGTCTTATGTAGAGATGGGAAAAAAACGAATTCTAATTACTGACTGAGACAGGAGAGGTTTTATGATAAATCAACAGATGCTAATGGATACTAACAACGGAAGGTAATTATGTTTCTAGCTGCTAACAATAGGCTATTTAACTTGTGATTTTAGACTATTAAACATTAAACAATTAAACATTATGTCAATTTCTGCTATTAAAGAGCTTGCTTGCATTTGCTTATTTGTCTTATACATTGTGACCTATGTCATTGGCCCCAACTTGTCTCAGATGCATAAATTTAAAACAAAAGGACAGCCATTAGATGACATGTCACACAATATAGGGGTCTTGTTCTGGCCCCATGCCTGCTGGCTGTGTCCTTTGCTTTGCCCACTTTGCTCTGCGAGACTGCCAGGACATTGAGCCTGACACGTCAGAACTGCTGCTCTCTTGGTGCCCTCTTTCATTCGCACTATCACAGAGTCAAAGCCTGCAGAGACGAAGCTGTCCAGAGACTGAGCCCTGCTGGGTTTGACTGGGCCAAGATCCGATCAAGCCTCGAGGAGAGGGTCATCCTCTTCCCTGACTTCTACTTGCTATGATCTCTGAACCGATTCTAAAAGGCCTCTGACTTGATTTGAGCAGACAGTCCCCCTTGAAAGCAGCCTTTGGTTTGGCTTCTGTAGCCTGGAACGGGAAGAGCAGGGTCAGGCTACACACAGGCAGGAGAAAGCTCAAGCAAAGGCAGCGTGAGGGGGGAAAAAAAACAGAGCTGATAGCCATGCTCCAGGTGCAGATGGCACACTGTTTTATGTGTGGCCTCAATGGATTATGTCAGCCAAGCTACTGGAGGCATATAATATGGAGAGATCACACAAAAACATTGTCAACCAAAATTCAAAGATTCATTAACAAAGGTCATCACCATGACAGCAAATGCCTAATAGATGGCCAAGACTCTTGAAGTCACCATGAGGATAAAAGCAGGCTGGATAAAGAAGTCTTGAAATGAGGACAGGAATTGTTATTTAACAATCTCACAAAAGGTTTGTACAGTAAATTATTTAGCATTTACACAGGATTTTGTTGACGGCATCTCATTTATGTGAGATTTAAATAACAATTTCCAAATGCTTTACCTAAAGCCTCACATCACAGTGAAAAGTAGGATTTGTGATACATTTAAACCTTCTAAACAAAATTAATAAAAGAGAGCACTTTAAATAAAATGGCACTTACTGTATGAACTAAGTCAGAATATTTTATTCAAGGGTCCAATTATTAGCTAAGTAATACTCCTACTTCTGCACACTGTGAAGATATGATCAAGGCGGACACTGCCCCTAAGGAGCCGGGGCTGCAGCAACCCTGAAAACCAATAATGGTCAGAGGTCAGAGAAGGGGAAGCAAAGATCCAAGTCCCATCCTATTGTGTGACATGTTTCCTTCGCCTGCTCGCCCCAAAGGCTTAGTGTCAGTGTTAACACTTCAAACACTCAATATCTTCACAAAACACAAAGGACACAACTGCTTGCCATCCACATCATTTCTTCCAGGAACAGAGATATGGATCCTTCCCAAAGGTCACTGCCAGCTGAAGTTTCAATGATTAAGCACAGCTTTGTTGTTTGACTTTTTTCCTGTAGCACAATCTACTTTTAGGTGCAAATTGAGTAGTTTGCTCGATATTATAAAATAAAATTGGATCACATTTTATATGTCAACTTTAAATTGTAATGGGTGGCCATATTTGTTGGATAACAATTTTATAATTTAAAGGTGAATAATCAAAATGAAATGCCAATGAGGAAAGAATATATTCAGTGAGATTAAAGAGCCCAGATTGCCTTTTTTTTTTTTTTTTTTTTTTTTAGCCGTAATGCATATCTGTATAAGTAATATTACTGCTGCTTGCCAAAAAGAATAGTACTGCAGCAATAATTCAAACAGTGATAATGTAGAAGTATGCAGAGGGCACTTTGAGTGGGTGACTATAACACACCTACATATGTTCCTTACTATAAGTTCATTTTTTTTTCTAGTATAAGGGTGATAGCTTTCTGTGATACTTTCCCTGTCCTGCCACTCTTGAACCCATGAATACTCTGCCTGCAAGCTACGCTGCCACTGAAGCTACTTCAACAGCACGCTCCTGAATCAGTCAAAAGGCAGCATTGTTACCAGACAACTGAGTCCACCGTCTACTCTGTTACACATTTATGGAATCATGCACCAGAACACAGACAATGTCGTTGGCTAATCTCACAAGACCGGGATCCAATTTCAAGCAGGCACGGGTGATTCAAGAATCAATCTGGTTAGCTTCCTGTTTTTAGCCTGCTGCTGTTATACTCTGGGTGTAACTCAAAGGGATCTCCAGTTTCCCTGGAATGTGTTCTTGCTCCTGAGGTGGTGATAAAACACCTTATTTTATGGGTCGCTGATTACTCACTGTACCCTGATGTGTGTGTGTGTGCTGATACCAATCTTAGCAAGCACAAAACTAGAGAACTCTCCATATTTACAGTATCCTCCAATTTTGCATTTCTTTCCCATTTTCCCATACAACCACACACATAAAAAAAAAAATAAAGAAAGATCCGCGGCAGATAAATATATAATTGTTTGTTCAAGTGTGTTTTGCACAGTATGAGACCTTCCGATTGCTGCACCAAGTAGAATGCACTGCAGGCAGTCTCTTGAGGGAAGGTCTCATTTTCTGCCTCCTGCCGTGAAATATTCAGTCCGGCCTGAAATAATATGGGACTCGTTTCAAGGCTTAGCACTTTTCAAATATGCTGGCAATAATGGACAGGGCATCAAATGAAGCACAGCCTCTCCAAGCAAGGGGAGCAGAGGTTTTGAATCCACAGCCAGGGTTTCACATAACACCAGAGACAGTTGAAGTGCTGTCTACATATACAGTGTAGTGATTAGTTATTGGTGGGATGAGCCTGTGAATTCTTGCCAGCATTGATTTAGTCATACTGTACGAGGTCTATTTGGTTAGGGAATATATAATACAAATTCATATCCCAATATTATTTCTAAATACCTTAGTTGGATACTGTAGAGTGCCAAATTATATTTCCATATTTCTCTGCTTTATGCATATCACCAGGGAATCTGAATTTCATTCAGTCTGAAAAAGAAAAGAGAGGAAAATCAAGGGTGCACCATAAATGCACAGAGATGGAGTGCAGAAGAATGTTATAGAGGGGGCTTTGGTGAAAGGATTCAAGGATTTAACAATCCCACATCCTCTCAGCCTGTCCTTCATCTCTAATAATCAAGCTTGGCCACAGAATATCCCTCTGGATGGGAAAAAAACATGTTGCCTGTCCGCCTCTCACTCATCTTTAGACTGCCAGTCTTGGGTCTTCCTCTTGAAGTCTTCTGTCACATTTATGGCTTCAAACACTAAGCACAGCCTTTTTTAACTGACTGCCATGTCTTTAAAGCTAGATATCTTTTTTGTACTACATTAGCATGAGATGAAGGGCAATGCGTCTGATGCAAAGGAAGCCCTGAGACGGCTGGACCACAGACACTATGAACTTGTTTGTTGCTGTACACCAAAGGCCACCGAAACAAGCTAACCGGTTTCGGCTCAGGTGAAGTATAATGTACAAGTCCATAATAATCCTGCATATTCATGGGCACTCTTAAGACAAAGCAGGTGCTTGAATTTCAGACTGAAGTCAAATTTAGATTAGTTTTCCAGACATGATGCATGCATTTGGGTCCAATTGTTATAATTTGGAGTCACATAATATTCACAGACAATACAGAGCAAACTGTGTGAGCCAAAGTTTTGGAAAAGCTATTGTGTGTTGGTGTGCGGAGGTATGCTCTTATGTGCTCTCTTGTGCAAGTGAAGAGGACACCCAGTGACATCTCAGGATAATTATCTATGTTTGAATAATCTAACAAAGGTAATAAACATAAAACTTTTGCCATCAGCATTACACTGTTGTACATTAAAACAGTTAACATTAGAAGTCATAAGTCATGTCATGTAGACCACATGTAGAGAATACTGATAGACCTATGTATTATCTATCTATCTATCTATGTTTTTTGAGAATGATGTCTTGCAAAAAATGTTTTTCTTTGTGCGCTCTCACAATCCAACTTCAAAAAACTTGACTAAAAAATAGATAAATAAATAAATAACTAGATATATTCTTTAAAAAAAAAAGAAAAAAGGAAAAAAAAAGTTTAGGTTTGCAAACTTGAAAAAGAGTTTGTGTATTTCTTGCATGCCCGGAAGGCTGGCTGCCGTGAAAGCCACAGAGGAAGATGAGGAAGGAGCTCCTGAAACCTGAGTGTCCACTGAGCGGCGCCGCAGCCCGCAACTTCCAGCAGCAGAGCCAGCCGGCGTTTCCTCCCTGCAACACGCTGCAGGGCCAATCCGCTCGCACACCCCGTGTTGGGTTACAATGACAAGGGCCCTGTCTGAACCACGACTTTTAGAAAGATAATATTACAGGTAGGTGCAAGCCACGGACCGTGTCACTATCGATAGACAAATTAAGCATTGAAAAACAAGACCGTGACCCAGAAATTCTCGCTTTAATCGGGTCACCGTGCTCGTTTTCAGCACTGAGTGATAATGGCACCTCTCACTGTCCTTAGCATTTGAAGTCCCCTTACCGCAACCTGTAGCTTTTGGGGCAGTGAAAATTGTCCAGCTGGACGCCTTGTATTTTCCCCTATTGGTGCCTTTGTATGTTTTGAGCCATGTACACCTGCCTGCTGATAGCTTTCAACGTTTTTTCTAAACCTAGTTGAAGGTCAGTTCTCTCCTCTAATGAGCTGCTGTGAGGATTTCTACCAGCACAGCTCTAACCAAGGATGTAGATAAATGTGCACAGGCTTAATTCACTTGTAAATCTAATGCAAGTTAAGTGAAAGTGTAGGATCCATTTAAAGAAACAAGACTTGACTGCAAATTTAATCACTTTATTTTGTTTATATTGGTGCCTGTTTTCTCTGTCAGCCTCACTAGCCATGAACACTGACATGCAGAATTGACCACAAATTTCAAAACCCTCTTGTCAGCTCTGCAACATGCTGGAGGACTTTACTGGTTGGAGTCAAGTGAAAAGCCGCAGTAAAAGAAGGGTAAATCTCTTTCCTTTATGTTGCACATGGGGGAAACAGCCTGAAAAGTCCAAGTACGCTTGTCGGGCGTCGAAAGAAATGCTGAGATGCAAGCTGAAATTTCTCTGAAATAGGCCGAACAGAGAGTCTTTTGCTCCTACAGGGTTTTGTTCAGGGTTCCACAGAGAAAGCCCAATGCAAAGTGGGCCTACAGCCAACTGGGATGGATTCTAGGGTGGAACCTAAACAGATGGGAAATAGTATAAAGGTGAATACAAGGTCAATCTGAGCTTCAGTGATAAAGCTGTGGGCACTGCTCATAGCAGTGTTTTAAAAGTTGACTTAAGAAAACAGATTGTGTGGTCAGAGTAAACTCTTAAGACCATATTGGGCCTTTTTTTTCCAGGCTCCTTTTGTCTAGATTGCCACAGGCGGAAGCAGCAGACACCAAATGGTCAAAAAATTGTTATCATTATGTTTGTCTGGAAAATCAGCAGAATGGGGGTGTTGATTTCCAGCGGGTGGGTTTTCCTTTGTCCCTTTTTTTTTTTTTTTTTTTTTTTTTTTGTTCTAACCCAGATTTTCATGTTTAACAGGCCCACAGCTGATCCATCTCCCAGTACACAATTGAGACAGAGGAGGTTAAAGCACTCTGAACGCATGGGACCATATTGCAGGTAATTAATATGTCAGCTCAATGATGAACTTCGTCAATACATCTATCACCACACTTACTTGTAACTGGAGTAGCTCGTGGGATGCTGCCGAGAGCGCAGACTGGGAGTACATTTGTCCATTAGTAAACACTTCATAGTGTGTGTTGTGATTGGGGAGGTAGCGGGGCTCCTCTCTGTCCAGTTGCAGTCATTTTCGCCCGTCACCTCCTCATCGCTGTAAAAACACTTGCTGTGGTTTGGTAGATTAACAGAGAGCCCCCTAATGGAGTAATTACACCGAGCCAAACATCTATTTTTCACCTGTGCTCTGCCATTATTCTCTGTCCCCTATCCACTCCATTGGAAGTCACTTACTCTCCTTACAATGAGTTATCATTGACTGCCATTTAGACGTTCTGGAGCAATTTGTCTTACTGAGGCCACGCGCTGGCCTCATTGCAAAGAACAATCATTCTCCCTCCAATATATAAAACATTCATGGGGAAAAGGAAGAGAAAATGCCCCACAAACAGATAGTAGAAAGTGGCTAATAGATACTATAAAGGTGACAGACAAGGAAAATAATGTAGGAGATTACTGGAGCAGGAACGAGCCAGCACAACCAGTACAAAAGCTTCAGGGACTGTACAGCTGGAAAAAAAAATCCTTCACGAGACAAATGTGTTAAATGGATAGTATGGCAGCTATTGGTGGTGGTAATTGCTGTTGTTGCAAACAAACTAAGTCTCAATTTAAATTTAAATTCTAAATCTTTTATTTTGCCATTGTAATTTACGGTTTTTCTTTCATTTGTCATATTTAGTAAATGTTTAGCCATTCTTGTGCAACGTTTAGCTCCACTTTGTTCTCTCTTCTTGGTGGTTTCTTCTTTGACTGAATGCTTTTCACCGATTGACTTTAAGTCCTTGATTTGCCACCAGTTTTTTTTTCAAGCTTTAGATCAATTTTTCCTATATGGTATGTAAAAAGGACACCTTTTTGTCCCCTAGCTTGTAGGTCACTGTCATTTCACCCAGTCACAGTACACCAAACTATTGGGAATAATAAAGAAAATATTTCATTAAAGTTTGAAGTAATTGAAAGTACATGCAAGGTTAGAGTTCCCTTTTTGTGAGTGCTCCTTTTTAACATCTACCTTTTATTTAACATAGTTTTTGTCTTACACACAATAGTATACCTGCCACTAGATTATTTAACTGTGCACCAGTGTCACACAGCTCTTGAGAAGGCAAGCATTCATTTTTAGACAGTGGTTTTACTGCTGTGCACAGTCCAGCGCACGTCCCACTCAGTCCCACCAGACAGGGTTAATCACATTCGTAACTGAGTGTTTTGTTAGATTAGTCTCTCTCACTGCTTAACACAATGACAAATAACCATTATTCTTTTTCTTGCACTGATAATCGGGACAACTTAAACATTTCTTACTAGCACAAGTGAAACCATTAATCCTCAGCGATACTGCTGATAAGTGGTGACTTTGGAGTAATGGCCCTGTCACCTTTAAAAAAAAAGAGGGAAAATTTGAACAATTAAAACAAGATGCCCATTATATTTCGTGCATCCCATCGCTTTGTGTCATCAGGAGGGATCTGACAGTGGTAATGGACTAAATAATGGAATGAGTTTTTGTTGATTGTTATGGATTTCATTAAAGATGGCCACCGTATAAAAAAAGATCAGCTAAAATACTTACAGGATAGGTACACTTGATTATGTTGCCTCTAGAGCGGCAGCGATTAGTTGATCAATCAATCGACAGCAAAAAATTAAAAAATGTAATGGTTTCAGCTTCTCAAAAAACAGGATTTGCTGCTCTTCCTTGTCTTTACTTTTTAGTTAATTGAATATCATCAGGTTGTGGATGTTGGTCAGACAAATCAAGACACTTTATACCATCGCCTTGGATTCTAGGAAGCTGTGATTGATAATTTTTTTTTTTTACTAATTCCTACTTCATAAACCAAACGATTAAATAATGAAAATAATAATTAGTTGAATCCCTTTTTGCCTTCCCTCCTATCTGCGACAAACGTTATCATATCATTTGGCCCTATGAATCTTCATCTGATAAGTCGTGTTTTCCTACAGCTGGAGATGCACATTGGCTTCATAGTCAAAGAGGCAGTAAACATAAACAGCAAGAGAAGGCATTAAAGGTAAGTGCTCAAATGCATGAAAAACACAGCTGAAAGCCTTGATACAATAGTGCTGCTGCATGCAGGTACGTACCAAACAGTAGCATGTCTGATACCACACTAATCTTAATAGAAATATAGGAAAGCAGAGCTTCAATTGTATCCTGACAGTGATATTATTATCTTTAACAAAAGAATGATATACTCGTGGAATTAAAGCTGTGCACATTACATGCTTTCCCAAACATGCAGTTGTGCCATATGTCCTTCAGTTGTATTTGCAGACAGTCCAACTTGAGTACAGTGTGTTGTTGTTGTTGTGATAATCCAGTCACATTGTATAGCTCACACTGCACCCTTTGAATAACCTTTAATGTGGGCTGGAAACATGTCAATGACTGTTTAAATATGAGCTAACCACCAGTGCTGAGAGGAAATATTCAAAGACTTCACATAGGCTAATTGAAATTCTCCCAATTTAATCGACTTCACCATCATATGTTCTGTTTGTCATTATGGCTGTCTGCAGCACTAATCAGTTGTTAATGTAGCTTCCTAGAGGTGTTACACTATAACTGACAGGATGAAAATAAACACGCATAATTGAGTTCTTGATTGATTATGATTTGAGATTATTTTCCCATTTTCATTTAACGACTTCAGCTATCTTGACATTAAGAAAAAAGCTGTATTAATCGCACTGTACATTTGGTCAGGTTATATTGTTAGCCTTATTGTCAATTTGGTAATAATAACTTTGAACGCAGTTGGATTCTCTCTTACTTAATGGATTTATTATTAGAATAAGACGAAAACATGCCTACTTAATTGCTCGAGGCTGCTCAAGACGGGAAAATCTGTTCATGTTTGAGTTTGAATCATTTTTGTTCTTGTTTGTTTCATCAAGCACACTGACTAAAACAGGACACTTGCTGAGAGTCAAAGTAGAACTAATTAGCCAGTTGAATATTTCCAGTTACCACATAACATCCTTTTAAAACAGATGGTGAAGAAAAATACTTTTACCACCTCATTTAGTCTTCATATGTCATTAGTTTTAAATAAATTTTATAAAAGGTTCACCCAAACCTTTAGTTATAATTGACTGGAAAATGAAACATCTAAACAACTATAGGTTACACTCTTGTACTTCTGTGTCTTTCTTGTTTCAGAGGAGACTTTGCTACTCATACAGTACAACTTGCTGTAGAAATGTACGTTCTGCTTTAGAAATGTTAAAGTTAGTACGTGTGCCAATGAGTGCTGAGGAACTATTTGGCTCCATAAGAAGAATTAGTGCCAAAAAAACGACCTTTAAATGTCCTGGATGTTGGTCACTGATTGGCACCCTGAGTATTATACTGTTCTCATATGTCCTAGTTTCTCACTATACTAGTATTTTGATCTATTAGTGTCTCATCCTACACGCCAAACCCTCCATTCGTTGGCAACAACACAGTCCCAGGCACTTGATACTTAGTATTTCTATGGCCGTAGCTCTGTTTTGATCAAAGGGGTTCAGGGGCCTAAGTTTCAAATCCCCCAAAGCCCATTTTGGCTACTCTTTGTTTAGCCCATTGGCATTCTGACCCCATGCTTCTCAGACTTTGAACTCAAAGCTTGGAAAAGCCGTATCGCTTCTTTAAACACATTATCAGTGGGCTAGGTTTTAAGAATATCACTAATCATCTTAAGGTTTTAGTGCAGTGTGGCAGGATCGTTCAAGCCTCGGGGCCCATTTACTGGCATGGCCACTGTAAGAAATGTTCTGTGAAATATACGATAACTTAATGGCAGCAAGTGTTCTGCAAGTTGATGCATCTCATATAAGAACAACTTAAATCTACACTTCTGCAGTTATTCACTCTAAAAGTGAACTTGTTTAAGTGTACAACCTAATTTTGGGGTTACACCAGGGTGGGTGCAGTTTTGTGGAAAATCTAGAGCTTAAAAGGAGTGTGATGTTTCTAATATCAGTTGGGTTGTGGCATGACTGCTTGTAGCATCCTCCGTGTTGCATCTTAATACAGACAGCCAAGTATTTATTTACTTTCAGTTCACTTACGTAGCTCTGCTGATTTAACTGACTTTGTGTGTCAGGGTAAAACTTGCTCCTCCACATCGGAGAACTTGACTCAACGTTTAATTTAAGCTGTTAATGCTACAGTTTAATAAATAATATATGTGTTACTGTCAAGAAATTGGCATTAACTGCATACGTTTTGGAAAGGGTGATAGAGCTCATACATATTATACAAGGATTATACAAAGTGGGAATATGAAGGAGTCAGATTTCTACGGAACCTGCGTGCTGCTGCTAAGCGTTGCATATTTTTGCTGGCTCATTTTCTATATTTATAGTTTACTGTTTGTCTGAACGGAAGCAATACTGTAGATGATGTTGTTGTCTCTGTGCTTGTAATTGTTGGCCAATATTTTTTACAGCAGCAACCCATAACAGCTGACACCCAGCAACAAATGTTACATAGCTTGAACTTTAATTTAATTATTTAAATGGACTATATGTTATATTGTTTTAAAAATGACCTCTTAACTAAATAATTTCAATTGCATCGAGAATGTTTGTTTAGTTGTTAGAAAAAAAACAGACCAATTTGGTATGTTTCTGTACAAATTGCACACTATCTGCATGAACAATTGTCCATATGTCACATGCATCTGCTACATCCTATTGAACACTATACACTACCTGCAGTGCAACATGTAATAGTTGTTGGCAGATGCAGATAAATATACAATTTAAATTTACAGTATTCTAGGCTAAACTGAATAAAAATGCCTCATAAACACATAGGAGCATCTCTTTGTGTCCTGTCTTGAGAGTGAATGTGTGCACATGTGATTGCATACAAGTCTGTTTGTGCCCCTTCGCTCCTCTCACACCTCCTCAATCTCATCAGCCCCCATGCTAAAGATTTGGCACCTTGAATTACATTGTCTTCATCTGGAAATATTTCAGCTGCATTTCTGCCACTCTAAAGGGAGATGAAGATAAAGGAGAAGAAGGTAAAAACACACCCTGTTGTGTGAATCCTAGAGAAGGCCTTGAACCCTGCCATTCATCCCTTTCACTTCATCAGCTGAGTCTAATTGCCAGAGAGGACAGGATACCCAGGGCCCAATTGTTCCTTATCCTCTTTGGAGCCTCTGAGGCATGAAAAGCGAAAGGCCTGCTTTTGATCTTTTTTTTTTTTTGTTAGTTTTTTTTTTTCCTTTTTTTTCCTGTCATCCCCTACTATCCTTTCCCTTAGAGTGAGACACTCCTTTCACACTGTGCCCCCTTCTTCAACTACGCAAAATAATTATCAAGCTCTGCTTCATCAAATAATGGTAGATATTGGAGGTCATGATGGGGAGGGCCAGAGGTCTGCAGGGGTGGCCTTAGGACGTGGTGGAGCTCCCAACTCATCTTAGAGGCATGCTCCTTAGCTGTGGCTACCTTTATATACCTTGACCCCGGTTTTCGTTTGTCTGTCCTAATGAGACCCTCTCATGCAGCCAATGCAATAGAGGTCTTGCAATGGCAGGGTTGGGAGGCCAAAGTACAATGAGACACAGGGCTGTGCTCAGACAAGGGCGCATCTGTGCTATCTTATTAAGCCTTGGAAAAGAGCTCATGCGTCTCAACGTCCCATAGGCGCTGAGAGCAGATCTATTGACACCTACTTGTCCTCTGCGGTCAACACCTTTCTGTGAAGAAGCAGGCACACCCAAGTTCTTGTTAGAAGTAATTCTTGGCAGAGTATTTAGCGAGGCAAAGTGCTTAACTCGGTTTGGGTGGCCATGTGGCGTAAGGATAAAGAATGCAGCTTTGTAATGATGAAAAATTCCTTGGAACTAGAGACATGACAAGGGATGTCAAAGACCAATTTGTCAAAAGCAAACAGTCCTCATATTTAAAGAATGAAGGGCACCAAAGTCTCTCTTAATCCTTAATTTTACACTTGATTTTTTTTTTTTATAAGTTCAAAGGCATGCTTTAGGTTATTGTTAATCATCACTTTTTAGACATTTTTTATTCAGAACATTTTTTCTGTTTGTGTTTTTGCCCTTAGTAATGGGCTTGGCCATTATCCATGCCCAGAAATTTGTCAGAATTTGAAAGAGTAAAATGCAAGTTAAACCCCCTGCTGATTTAAGAAAAAAAAAATCCCCATGTAAGAAACAATGAGACCAAAGATAGCCAACCTAACCACCTATCTAACTTGATAACAAAAGGGACAGCAGGATATACTATAAGTAGAGCAAAATGACAAACAAAAACACAAGTAGGCAAACAAAAACCTTTAAGCAATCATGTTAAGCACGCCTAACATCTGAGCACTGTGCGAGAACAAAGCAGGGCTCCTGTCAGAGCATCGATCCACTCCTGAAGGCACACACATCCATAGCTCTCTGATTGCTCCCTGCCTCTCGCGCCTCTCTCCCCCGCGCCTCTAACTCTCTCTGCTCCGGCTCCTTTCTGAGAATGTGCTTATCGATCTGGCCTACTTCGTTGGAGTTAACTCACTGATAAAACCTGACCAAGGGCTTCCAATGGCCTGAAAGAGTTTGGAGAGCTGGTGAGAAGGCAAAGATGATAAGAAAACAAAGAAGTGGTCGCTAAAATCACTAAAATATTTTGTCGGACTGTTAAGTTAGTCAACTGTTAAGTTTATTAAATGTGCAGGCAATAGATTTGACATTTTAATGTTATTGTGTTTGGCAGTGTAATGAGGGTTTTTACTATGTAGGCAACTTATAAGATGCTGAAATGATGCTGAACTTAAAACTAACCCTTATCTGATTTAAATCACCGAATCCTACAGCTTTACAGTTCTTAAGCGGGTAATAATCTGCTTATTCTGAGAGTGCTGTAAAACCTCAATGATTTTGGGACTTTGACCCAATTAAAAAAAATTAATACATTTTAAAATGGCGTGTTTTGGATTGTAGTCCCAACTATAAGAACATTTAATATACTGTTTGTAATTTTTGATCAAATTTTCATTGTCTTTTTGTTCACTCACTTGATATTTGTCTTTTTACACATGGTTTTCTTGGTGTTTTATTTTTAAGAACACTTCTTGTCATGACTGTGGCATCTCCAGTCAAGTGGTGACCCCATCTTCTACTCTACAATAGTTAAGACTCTGACTTAGAATTGCCTGGAAAGCTTTTTGTTACTCAGACTTTCTTGCATATATTTTGGTAGATTGTCGCAGGGCATTTTTACTCTGCAGTAGTCAGAGGCTACATCATACGCAAGGCTTTTATTAAATAAATTGAAGAATATTGTGAGCCAAACTGGGATGGATCACTAGTGATGTATAAAGTAGCCTTGGACATGTGTCATGTGTAATTACAGTTGAGTTAGTCTGACATAACACACTTCATCTACTGGGTTACACACCTACAGCGTTTGCAGTATTAAAGTAGTGGCTTACTGTGAGTCAGATTTGTCCATTGACTCTACTCAGTTGGTTAAAATACCAGTTGCATCTGAATTAGTGAGGATTGTCAGTCGTTTTATTGTGCTGTTGGTAATCTGTGATAAGCTTGAATAGAAATAAGAAAAAAATAACAGCATTGTCTCTGTTGAAGTAGTAACAAATAGTAACTGCTGCAGTGCAGTGTATGGTAGATCTCAAACAATAGTTTCTTGTGATTTTTTTTTTTCAAGAAAGCATGCACAAAGATATGAAAAATCAGTGTTTCTTCAAAAAAAAAAAAAAGTGACTCATGTTTTGTGTGTCGGTGTGTGGAATCGTGTCTCCAGAGTGTGATTACATTGTATGTCAGTTTGTGTATATTTTTGCAAGTGTGTTGTGCTGTCATGTTTGTAACATTCCATGTGGGAGGGTCTGTTGATAAGTAAGCCATCTGTAGTGTTCTGCCGAACGACATGTTGTAAAGCGAGATTTGAGAGTGTGGAGAGACTTGACTTGACAAATCTTGGCACATAATGAGACAGAAGGGAGTAAAGGCAGAAGTCTGTCCAGAGATAAACAATTAGATTTGTCCCTGAGGTAAAGGCCAGGCAATGCAAGGACTCTCAGACTAACAAAATCAATATGGCTTCCAGTAAGAACACTCAGGGGGTAGAGTGATGAAGAGGTTATCATTCATTTCTCAGATTAGGACACACATACACAATGAGAAACAATAACGCTTTAAAAATCAATATGATCACTAACATGAAAGCTGCATGTCGGGGATGTATACATTTGAAAGTATGCATCATTATATTTAGCTATCAGTCAAACGTCATCGGTCTAATGAGACATGATAACTATGATCAACAGGGACGCTAAACTGAGCCAGTCAAGCCAGTTTTCTTCAGCAGCCAATTGTGAGAGGATCTTAAAGGAGACAGCATTTGGGAATGATACTTTCACACCCTCAGATAAAACCATAATGGAGCATGAGCCATAGACAGAGTGGGCAGTCCCTTTGCGTTGCATCCCCTCTTAGGTCCTGCCCAGACTTGAAGGTCTAATCTAACATCTCACCACTGTTCCCAGCAGGCCTCACAAGGGTAGCACTGCCAGGGCAAGGAGGGTTGGACTGTTGGGGGGGGGGGGCGTTCTGCGTTGTGCTTGCGCTTGCTTTAAAGAAGACAACAAAAAGAGAGGGTGAATGGTTTTGGGGTGGGAGTTGTGGCGGCGGCGGTGGGGGGGTGGTGATCACAACTTGTGTGCAACTGCTGTTAGGCAGGGAAGTCTCCTCAGAGACGCCGAGCCGCTGACCATAAAGGTGTGAGCCTGAGCCGTGGCCAGCCTGTCGCCTCATCTCCATGGAGACGGCGACGTGGCACCCCAGTGGGCTTGTCTCTACTGTGGCCTAGAGCAGCAAGAGCACTTGGGGATGTGGCCCGGCCATCACCTGGGCTCCAGGGGACCAGGAGCCACTGCTCCGATGACCTTCGACAACCTGCCAGTCTGTCATCTCGGCTCGGGGAATAACAAGGAAAAAATCAGCTAGGGATTTGTGTAGAGACATTGTTTACTGGGCCGTTGTATCTTTGGAGGAGGCTCTTTGTTCCGGTGGGAATGAACTATAGAGAAGGACGTACTTTTCACAACATTACCTCACTTGATATTCAAAATTTCCTTTGCCTGTATTGCCCTTTCATGTTGAGACAATATGGGGGATTTTCTGACTATACTGTACTTTTGTACTTTGTTATTCTCTGATTGGTTAGTCAAATAGAAACATCTGGCTGAGAAGGTAAAGGGTAAAAGTAAATTAACATAATTAGATTGCAATATTATCATAACGATTCTTGTACAGGCTTATATTTTCCACAGCAAGTGACAATACAGTGAGACTGCTGTTTGGACATGCCCTGGCTCACTGCTTTAGTCTGCAATGTTTTTATTGTTAAAAAAATGTGTTTAATTTAAAACTATTGCACCTGTTGTGATTATAGACAATATAGCTCCCCATAATGAAACGCTAAAAAAATACCAGAGCATAACAGAAACATCTCAAACGTGCAAAACAAGTTAGCGCTTCCTAGACTGCAACTAATGATTCATTATTTTTTAATCTGTTGTTTTCTTGATTAATTTTGGTCTATAAAATGTCACAAAATATTAAAAAATGGCCGTCACCAGCTCTAAAGCCCAAGTTTGCAAATTTAGATTTCCAGTTTTGTCTGACCAACAGTCCAAAACCAGATAATATTCCAATAATATGATAGAAAACCAGAAATCCTCATAATTAAAGTGCTTGGATTTGGTAATATTTGGTATTTATGGTTGAAAAAAATGCATCTCCTGATTAATTTTTGTGTTCATCACAGCTCTAGCAGCGTGAATGCATAGGCTGTTTTAAATATGTGTTAAAATATGCAAAATATCTTAATGATTATGTCACAATCCTTTAAAAATGTGTGCATTGCTATGCAGTGTATATCAGATTGTGGTCATGCACAATTAGTTTTAGGTCTCAGCTACACTTGAAAATCACAGGTTTTCATGAAAATGGCTTTTTTTGGCTTATAAAGTAAAACAACCCTAAGAAAAATGAAACGCAAAATAAAGAAGCTTGTTGTCTTCTTGTGTTTCAGGGGTGTGGACACCGCAGCAGTGACAAAATCAACATGATTAGATACATAATCAGTAACATCAGAGTAATTCCTGTATAGTGTTAAAGACTATTGTTGGTATCACTGTGATAAATTATTGCCAAATGGGATCTCAAATCTCCTGCATTCGAGTGTAAAGCAGCGCCATCCAAACCATTCCCTAGAGACACTTGTGTTGCATTATCTGACAAACCAATACAGGAGATTCTGTGGAAAAATCTGTGCTTTCTTCCTTTCAGCCAAAAAGAAAGAGGATTTTGAATGGAGTGGTGATTCTTTATGCAGAGCTGAGACGCGACACCTTCCAGACGGTGAGAGATGGCGAGCCCTAATAATACAGAGCTGTACAATGGTTCTGACAGGCGAGCAATAAAGCAATCAGGGTCCCAGGCATTCCAAATCTCTTTACCGCCCACCCTCTAACAGACTGAGAGATGGGCGGCTGACCTGTGAGCTGTCAATCATGGGGGATACCTGCTGGAGCCTGATCAGGGAGAGCTGAGGGCACCAGTCCATCAGATCTGTTTTCACACTCCAGACACTAACATTGCAAGCATAACCACAGACACAAAAAGCCCCACCGCCTCACTCTTAATTAGGAGATGTGGGTGCGTTCTTTTGGGTTGGGGGGGGGGGGTTGGACTTGTTTGGTTTAAATGGGTATGGGAGTGTCTTAGATATAGGGGGATAGTAAGTGGAATCCCAGTGAGACACAGAATAACCTTTTCCCTTGATTTAGGAATCAGGCATTGATCTGTCACGCTGTTTTGTACAAGCAAGAGCTCTTTCAGCATTGCTTCTCAGTGTGTGTTGCTCCTCAGTATGTGTATGTGCGATACGTGTGTGATGGGTGGTGGGTTGGGAGCGAGGGGGGGGGGGGGGGTTAAGGCTTGTTCATTAGCTGTCTGTAGCCCATTCCAGCAAATAGATCACCATAATACTGTGGTTAGTTAATGGCTTTCTGGTGTTTCCTCTAGAGTCTTCCTGTCTGAGGGCTGACTGCTGAAACTCCTCCACTGTTTTCTCCTCCTTTTTCCAAGTGGGGAGTCTTGTGTTCTGCTGCCTAACTCAGACAATTGGCTTCAGCCAGCGGCCAAGTCTGTGAGCAGTCTGGCCGCATGGACTCACATTAGAGAACTAAAAGCAACATCACAAAAAACATGCTGATCTGACATTCTGTCTCACTGGTGACTGGAATCATACTGGTTCTTCACAATTAAAGCCCAGTCTGTGACAGGAAAGGTTCTCACCATAAGAAGCTATATTTTTTTCTGTTGCCTCTGTCATATTTTAGACATAGTTTATTAACTGTGACATTTTGAAGGTTGAAATTGGGTACAAGAATACATTAAGAAGAACATAAATGGAGACGGGTGTGTTTCCATCTACCTGTCTTTAATGCACATTTTCAATTTGCCCATTTAAAAACAACTAAGTGGAAGCAAAAAAAAGTTGGAGAGGTGGAAAAGTCGGTGTATTCATAAAAGGTTAATGCAACTAAGTGAAAAAGGAACAGATTTGGCAAACAAATGGTGACGTATAATGCATATAACGTATATGCGCATATGACGCATGCAGAACGTTATATGTTTGCATTGTCCAGTGTGCTCTCCAGTATTATACATCTACTGGTGCTGTTTTAGTTTTGACATCTCGTTGTGCCCTCCTCTTCTGCAGTGGCACCTGACTGGAGAAGTAGTGTCAACTACTGCCTATCTCAGTGAACCAACTCTCTTAATTATAAAAGGATTGGATGGAGAACTGCATACAGCCACATTTACTTTTGCAGATTTTCTCAAAAATTTGTTTAAAACTTCGGCTACATTTGGATAGAAACCTGACATATGATGGTATTCAGTAGATCCTTAAATTCTTTGCCTTTCCTAAGATATCACAAAAATGAAATTGATCTTTTAAGTGCAACAGACATCCTATGAAACACATTAAACAACAACATTACAAAATAGTCTGTAAAATAAAATAGCCATCAGAAGAGATATTGGTGTATTGTTTTAAATATGTGTTAAATTCCATCCAACACTGTGGTCCAGAGCAGATATTCCCACAACTACTGACAGGATAACCATAAAATTTCTTATGGATATTCTTGAATTATTAAATTCCATCACATTCTGCAAATAGATTTCGATGTATTTGGACAATTTTTCCCAAACTTTTCCATTTTGGACACTTGAGTTTCCTCTAGCATCAGGTTCAAGTCAAGATGTCGTGCCAAATCACGCACTGTGTCTGTGTTTTCAACAGCAATAACAGACCAATTAAAGTAGATTACTGGCGCATTGTCTCCCTCCATGTTACAGGAGAATTTTTGAGTGAGCGTGTTGGGTTAGCGCGTAGACAGCTGTAAACACTAGCATGGCTTGTTGTAAGACACGAGTTATGCAACACAACATCTAACTGTATTATATATATGGTGTTGTCTCATCCTATATCTTGTTTGAAAATATATTGATATACCTTAAAGTCAATATACCACCAAGACCTAATCATGCTCAAAGTGCAGTGTCCTGTAGTACATGCAGTACCATGGAATTTCATGTGCGCTTATATTCTTGAGGTGATTTTAATGACTCTATGGTCTTTCTGGTGGCACATGACAATTCTTACATCTTTATATTGACACTGTCTCTACTATTTCTGCTTTCACTTTAGTAGCTAGCTTGACTATTTGTTTTTTATGTTTGCAAACTTATTAAAGCTCCATTATGCTTGGCATTAAATCAACACTACATGTAATGAGTAAGGGTTGCTAGTACTGCTAAACCCACTGAGAATCATCACGTTACCCTACAGCAATGTGCAGTATAGGAAGTTTGAGCCTTGGGGTTATCTCCTCGTCTGAAAATGAAGCGCCTTAAAACTGCATTCTTTCTAAAGGCCAGCAGGAGGCGAGTCCACTGGTTGCAATAAGAAGTCCAATTGTAAAGAAGTCTATGAGGAAATGACCCTGCATCTGATTAGGGTTTGGCAATATATCAGTATTATATCAATCATGATATGAGACTGGATGTTGTCTTGGATTTTGGATATTATTACGTGTTGCCTTTTCCGGTTTTAAAAGTATGCTGTTGCATTACAGTTAGTGTTATAATTTTCTGAACTTACCAGGCAATTGCAGCTGTTTTATTATTTGCCTTTATCCACCTAGTCATTATATCCACACTACTGATGATTATTTATCGAAAAGCTCATCATGTAAATGTTCTGCAAAGCAGCAATAGTCAACCCCACAATGTCAATGTATTTTGTCAATGTCAATGTATTTTGTCAAAAATATTATATTTGATTTTCTCCGTATCGCCCATCCCTACCATTCACTTGATTTGTTACCTCAGTAAACACTTTCCTCATGAGTGTAATCACTAGTTTAAGTCTTCTGCAACGCAGCATTTCGTACATTATGGTCCTGTTTAGAGTAAAATAGACAATACAGTGCGGTACGCTTTAAGGCAGAGCTACTTTATGATTGACAACTGTTACCACGACGGTGTCCATGGGTTCTCAGTCAGATCCACCCCTCGCTTCTCCACAGCTCCACCCTCTCATCCAAATATGGTCTCTTCTGGCTCCAAAAACCAAGATGGTGATGGGCAAAATGCCAAACTTGAGGCTTCAAAACGGTAGTCCACAAACCAATGGGTGACGTCATGGTGGCTACATCCACTTCCTTCATACAGTCTATGGTTTCAGCTAATTGTTTGTTTGGTCTGTATTTACTCTATGGTTGCCTCTCAGTGGCTCTCATAAGAAACCATACTCGGCTGTCTCTGGAAAACAAGTTTGGAAAAGGCAACTGCAGACTACGTGCTCAAACATCATAGGGCCATTTCCTTATCTGAATCAAGGGTCCAAGAACAGAGTGTGTCACATGCTGTACAGATTGTGTGGCAAATTTGTGATTTGTAATATTTGGCTGTATAAATAATATTGACTTGATACGATGTGACCTCAGGTATTGGCCTATGTCCCAACGAACACAGTTAGCGCTGTACTTTTTCAGCAACATTCAGAAGTATGTACACTAATACCTAATTATTTGTATATTATTTGCAGTATAAAAAACATTTCTAAATGCTTAAATAATAAAAAAAATATTATTACAGTGTAAAAGTGGAGCTTCATCCTGTGGTTTGTTTGTCCAGCACAGCCAAAAAGCAAAAATCCCAGGACTAGTACAGCACCTTAATTAAAATTCCTACCAGTCATACACAGTCAATAGGAGCTAAAAAAAAAAAAAAAAAAAAAAAAGTCAAAATCTATTCTTCTTCCTTTTGCCGGTGAATACCGAATCTGAAAATGACTTTGCCACATGCACACAATGAGGTACTTAAAATGTGTGTCCAGCTGGTGAATATTGAGATTCAACTCTGATAGGCAGAAAGCAGTGCTTGTGCTGTTCCACGTGTACAGTAATTTATTCCTAATGCATCCCTCACTTATTGTGGCTTATTGAGCAGTTTGCTTCAAACATTTTCCAAGTGGAAAAACTCATAAGGGTGTGCTTTTTTTCTCAACATTGCATAATACTGTTTTGCAGTTTACAGGAAGCACACGTGTGTAAAGCCTGATCACTCAGCTGCCATTATGTGATGGAATCTCATTTTGTGATCAATGCAGTTCCTAACTGAGGGTCTAAACAACACCCTCATTCATTAAATGGTCTTCGTTATGTGAAATAGTGCATCTTCCCAGAAGAAGCGAGTCTATCTCGAGGTTAACGCTGCGTGTGTAACTGTAGGCTTGGGAGCTATGTATAAAAACGATTAAGTCTGATTGCATTATGAGATTTTCAGATATAGCTATGAAATTTGCAGGTTAGTTTTTTCCGACTTGGGACATTGAGTTCAGTGTTGCTAGGCAACTGACAACAAAAAAATGGATGCTTCCTGCCTTTTGTTTTTGAAAAAAGGTGATTTTTTTCTGCATTTCATCATAATGCTTTGTAATGAGAAATAAGCACACAACAAAAGTCAGTATCTTCAGCTGGCTCAGACATTTTTAAATATACTGGTGTACGTCACTGCTCGTGAAATCTGAGCTGTCCAAAAAATGTCTCCTCAAAGTTATGAACTCTGTAGTGGTCAGCTACATGCCCATTAGCCACTTACAGCTTTGCCGACAGCATCACAAAGCTGTAAGTGGCTAATGGGCATGTAGCTACTTAAATGTTTCGCATCGGTTTGTTGTCGATGAATAGGCAAATGTTTGTCTGCAGAGTTTACATATCACCTTGGGTTCATCCTTCACCTTCTCAAAATGATCCCACACTTTGGATTTCCTATCCGACATGTTATTAACTAGCCTGTGTACTAACCACAGGTACCAGCCCTGTGTATCCGGGGCCGTACACGTGCCGCGTCTTAAACCACCTTGAAAACGTGAAGTCGGGAGCTGGGTGCTCTTGTGCCTTTTTTGTGCCAGCTTTCAAGAGCACAGCGGCATGTTGCATCTGAGGTTGCTAAGCAACCTGAACAAGCAACGTATAGCTAATTTACCTGAAATCCTGAGTGCAGAGCTGATCTTCTTCCAGGTGATGTTTATAAGTGTGTAGACCTATCGTCCAAAGGACAGATATAAAGCTCTGGGTAGCTCTGCCCTAAAAGTATGAGCTTTTCCATATTTATCAGACTGAATATTTACAGAAGAAGGGAAAGATATCTGTCAGCTGTGATTGTGTGTATCGTGACCATTGTCTGACTGTAGAGCGTGGCCACTTCCTGTGTCTGTCCTTTCAAATTAAATTCCCACATGGTTCAGTCATATAGGTTTTGATTTATTTTAACAAGGCACAGCTCCTTTTTCTGCAACTGAGCAACCAATGAATTCTTACCGACTAATGACCCATCTGGTCAGCTAAAGTTTTCTCGAATATTAGGAGGCAGCCCTACTAAAGTGTTGTAACAGTTCACAACAGTTTTACTTATGGGTGACTTTTGTATGAATATGTCATCGAAGCAGCAAAGATGTCCAAGTTTGTTCGTCAATTACAGGATCTATTTGAGTCTCCCAGTTGTCATCGACTTTAAGTGGCAATTCTAGGCAGATGTATTGGCAGAAATGGAATATGATATACATAATTATGTTTCCATTAGTGTATAATCACCTGAAACTCAGAATTGTTGTGTTTTTGTTCTATCTTAGAATGAGCCCTTCACATCTACATAGGGAGCGATCCTCTAACATGGAGTTGCATGTTATACCGCTATGTTTCTACGGTAGCCCAGAACAGACAAACCAAACACTGGTTTTAGAGAGTGCCTTTCATATTTTGATGTTACCTGGAGGCAGCCCTTCGTTGTCTTCATGCTTGGAAAGGGAAGGGTAAGAGCAAAGGGGTATTCAGTTGGTTGCAATCTGCAGCCTAACCACTAGATATCACTATATCCCACTTACTGGACCTTTACATTTTATAATTTCCTAACATAAGTTTCGCATTTGTTTTGTGTAACAGAAAACATATATTCAAACAGTAAGAGTTGATGTTGAAGTGCAGTTCATAATCAAAATATAAACGAGTACCTGTGTACCTGTAGTCAAGGCAAATTTTAAGCTGCTATGACTGAGAAACACACAAAAAACTTTTTTTTAATTATTTAGCTTTAAAAGTTTCTCAACCTACACAGAAACATTTAATAATACAATTCATTTAATAAGTTTAGAATCCACAAAATTAGAGATGCATAGTTTTCTATGGGCAGCGATAGTATGTTTTTACTGTATTGTACTAAGGAAGCTATGCTTGCTCTGTGAAAGGCTTACTCGTTAAAGCCCTGCTTTCAAGGTTGTTTTGTCACTGGTTATGAGTTTACATTTTTAAACATTTTGTGTCATCTTATTCGGTTTGAAACCTTCCTCCTAGGAGCATCTGTGTAATTGTATGTGACTGTTTGTGGAGGGTAGGGTTTAATAAGAACACTGAAACCCTGAAATCTTGCCCCTCTTTTGCAGGCTTATGGGATATCTGTCTTATGTGTGGGAACCTAAACATTCAATGATAGAAGATGAAAGGAGTCTACGTTTTAGGGTGAATTTTACCTCAGCCATATTTGACAATGAGTGATGAGTTTTGCAGAAGTCTTTACTTAAAGTGTCCCTCAGTGGTGCTCTATAGACCCCCCCCCCGCATCTGGGAAACTAGCTCACTTTCTGAGGCCAGCAGCCTGAAGCCTCCTGTCCAAAGACAGACTTGTTTTGTTCCTTCCAGATCTCTGATGTCATCCTTTACTGAGAACATGTATGTGATCTTCTGCAGCTGGAAGAGCAGCCCATATGCATTTTACATCACCCTTAGTTATTTTTGGGTCAGAGAGAAGTAGGGTTTACTGGACCATTCACAATCTGACATCACACTGAAGTCTGGTTGAGACTGGATTTTTCTTCCCATGCTCCTGTCCACTGACAGCAATATCCCCAAAACACATCATGCCTTTAAAACTTTTATATCATGCTGTATAACTAAACTTAGATGTCTGCATTTAATGTTTTAACCTGATGTCAAAACTTTTGGTCTGGTTTGCTGCCAGCATACATGGTTCATTACATAAATGTATTGGACACTACTTTTATAGCTAAGTCATTTTGCAAGTTTCATAGCTGGTGTTCTTAGTTTACTGTAATTCCAACCCTGTCTTCTAGAAATTAGTTTATATGTTATCAAACTGCTTTCTTAATTTTGTTGTTGTGGCAGCATAATTGGTGCATGGACTATGTTCACTTTTCTTCCAGGTAAAAAATATTTTTAAGCTTCAAAAGGAGGTAGTTGGGAAAGCTGGCAAACATACAAAGTGCACCAGTTTGACACGAGAACTTTAGGTTCTCTTCCCGATTCCTGTCTTAGGGATCGGCAACGAAAGCATTTTGGTTAGGGTTCAACACATTCTCACTCACCTCGTCACATATCGTGGCTTGGTCATGGACTTTCCACGTCTACATATGATTGCAAGGCAATGATAATTTCATTAATGAAAACTATGATGAAAATCCTTCGTCAACAAAATAGATCTTAATAATAAAAACTAAGATGAAATCTATGTTTCATTTTCATTGTTGCAATGTGACAAAAATGCTAGTGGAGGACTATCAGACATTGAAAGCCATGAACAGCCGTGCTTGAAATTATCATCAAATGCCACATGAGTGACAGGCAGGCAAAGTCCAGCGATAAACCAGGATGTTTCGCTAGCCAGCAAAAGCATTCACACTGGAGCAGCATCGTCATTGATGTGAGTTATGAGCTGTAATTCATCAGTGTGATCAGTCGTGTGTGTCTGACTGTGGATGGTGGCGCTGTTGAATAGATTTATGGAGTTTATTAGTTACAGCAATGACTGTTGCCAGTTAGCTCCACTTGTTAGTCACTTAACGGCAGCAGAGCAAGCAGCCACCTGCCGCAGGACTTCACAGTTGATCTACGCAGGCCTCCCCTCAGTCCAGACTTGAGAACGTTTTTGGGTTGATGCTTTTGATAGGCAGGTAGGAGGCTCAGTTATCTGAGAGTGTAGCTGGCTTTAATTAAGTTAATTCTCTGCTTCTTAATATTGATATCAGTAAGTCAGAGTTTATAATGAACCTGGGTACAAAATCCTAGTTGCTTCAGATTAGTTATTTGTGGTGTCAAAGTTTTTGAGAGCATAAATAGAGAGATGTTGAGCTTTTCAAATGATGATCCGGAAGTTTGTGCTTGTAAATCACCCCTTAAACCCGTCAAAAACTGATGGAGAAATGCAAGTTTTTAAGTTTGCAGAAATTACTTGTAGTTCTAGCCAAAATGAAGTTTTTATACAGCCTGTCACCGTGATTTTAATTTCTGATACATAAATTTGCCTCAATGGATTAGTTTGAAGATTGAGGAAACATATAGACAATGAATTGACTAAAAGTTGATTAAAATGTTTTGAATCACCGATGCAAAGTAGCCTGTGTGCATTCTGGGATGCAGTGTCAACAGCCTGTTACATGCATTGTGTCTATTCAAAATACACTCCATTTTCACAGGGAATGCACAGTTTGCATACAGTCTCTTTTAAATTAAATGCACTATGTCGATACAGCAAATTTCCTTCAACAGCAAACACTTGTGGTTATGTTAGACCAGCACATGCACATGGTTAGAGTAAGGCAACAAAAGCATGTGGTTAGGTTTAGGCTATAAAGTTATACCGCAAGAGAACACTGGCCTCTCGGGTGAAAGTCAGTGATTGTTGGACTCATCCACCACCCCTCCTGCCCGCATTACTCGGGCTTCTTGCCCCCTTAACGCCCGTTGTCTTGCCATATTTCCCCCTGATGCCATCAGGCGCCATTACACACTGAAGGAGCCCAGCCGTGTATCATGCTGACGTGAAAGGATGGCTTTTTTCGTAGGTGTCTGATGCAGAAGTCACTGCCCAAGCGCCGTTATTCGATGACTGGAATGAGTACGGGTTGTAAAGCTAGGGAAAGATCCCTGATTTCAGTCACATTTCTTTAAGGTAATACAAAATGATGATGCTGTAGTCACTACAAATGGATGTTGTATTGTAGGATTGCCTGCTTTGGTGGAAAACAACTGAAATATGTTGTTAGTAAACATTTTGCTGACAACTGAAATACTTTTCCAGTGAACATTTTGCAGATGCACTTAATATCAACATTTTTGCAACTTGCCAGATATGTCACTTAGCAACATCTTCTCGTTATGTTTAAAGAAAACATAATTTGCTCGTCATTTCCTTTCCCTCAAAAAATGTATTTTCTGTTGTAAATTAGTTGTATTTAAACATAATTTCTAGGAGACAGGGCTGGTAGTTCACAACTCTGTTAGACATAGACAGGTTAGACTGTGATGGGATATTTACACCAATTATTGGATGTAGAGATCAACAGTGTGTCTGTGTAATGAGCTGTACTTATTGTACTCAACAAGCGTCAAGAAACATGTAAAGAGGATTTCTCATATTTTACGTGTGAGCCATGGTGACCCCAGTGGAAACGTACTGCTTTCCAAGTATTGTAAATACTCTGAGTCTTGTTTGAGAGTGGAAAGAAGTAAAGTTAGGCTCAAATAATTCTGGTTGCCCTCTTGGTGAAGTCTGCGCAGAAGTTTTGTTCATTTTCCCATTCCTCAACTTCAACATGAACACACAGCAAAACAAACAAACCTGAAAGCATGCCCCGACAACTTCTTCCCTTTTATTGGCAGCTGATACATGAACAAGAGGTTGTCTTGGCTGAAAAAAAGCAACTGCTGAGGCGTTGCTGGACCTCCAGACCTTTGTGACCAATGGCGTGTCATCCCTCACTTTGTCATGTTTAACTAAAACCAATCCCCATTCAAAGCAGCATCCATCAGTGTTAGTTGAGAACAATGACAGATTGCCTTTCTGCAGCACTCAAAGCATCTGGATCCTTTCTCTGCTCCCCCTCTTTTATTTATGGTAAACAGCCTGAATAACAGCTGGGCAATGGGAATTTACAAGTTAATCAATTGTTTGTTAGGAGCCACAGCGATGCCCCATACCCAACCATCTGCGAGTTAATGTTCATTTACCATGCTAATTTTCCCATAGGCAACAGCATATCTATTGATTTCTTCTTGAGAGATTTATCCACAATTAGCATTATGAAAACACTTAATATATAAAATGGAACCTACACTATAGATGTGGGAGTGTTCAGTTAAATCGGCGCGTTCAACTGAAAAATGATTTCAGCTGGTGCTGAATACTTGAGCCAAAACAAACACTAAACTATAAGAGCGGTAACACTGTGGTCCCGTGAACATTTTTGTCTTCCAAAGGGGATGTCCTAGTAGTCATATTAAGTTTCACACACTGTTGATGCGCCTAGGTAAGCAGTGTTTATCCTGGACACTGTGTTTCCTGTTAAAGTGAAGTTGCCTTTGTCTCTCCTCCCAGGTATTTATGCCTGTGGCAGGGTCTTGGTCTTTTGTTCCTTCCCGCTCCCTCCTCTGCACCGCGAGACGACCGGCGTGCACACAAGCCTCAGACAGGTCAGTCACAAGTATCCCTCAACACGCAGTCAGCAGTCCACATGATTGGCTCTTGTACGATGTCAGCACATTCACAGATTTAATCATCAGGAAAGGATGGAGTAAACACTCATGTTACATTCTGATAGATGTTAAGAAGTCAGATGTATCCGTTTTTGTTTAAATCTAACAAAAATAACACATTAGAGGAAAACATAAGCATTTATTTGCTTTCACTTATGACTCACCTACCCCCAGAAATAAGGAACAGTGTTTAATGAGATGGCAGAAAATGATAATAGCAATCGTTAGTCTGACAATGAAACTCATATATATACACAATGGAACAGCAATATCTTTGAGTACATGCAGAAATTGGGCAATATTTTTCTATTAAATCCACTTTATTTGGCCGTGCTGGCAGCCTTGAACCAGTGTTAGGATAGGGCACCATTTACAACTGTGCTGTGAGCACTGGTATTCACCTTTTCCTATTTCCCGGCTGCAGCACAGAAACCACACGCTACTTTATTTATAATCCAAGCAACCTCAGTGTGTAACTCTTGCCCCGTACTCTTGCTCGCATCACACAGTGAGGTCACTTCCCTCTGCACCTCCACTGCTCTTGCATTCCAACATGGCTCTAGGACAGCAGCCCAGCAAAGCTCTATACTCCTCAAATCACAAAGAGGCCCAGATCAGAGCCGAGCTGGACGTGAGCCAGGATCCAGGCCCTCACAGCCCAGGCAGCTGGGGGCAGCCTATAATAAGTGGGAGACAATGAGAACTAGCACACCTCCCACGCTTTGCATGTGGATGTCGATTCAGAATTGAAATTAAATGGTTTCATAGGTTTTCCATAGACCACACTAATTATGAAAAGATATGAAAACCACTGGTGGGTTTAGACTGTACATACATTAAGGGTATATGTTTAACATAATAGACCTCAAATTAAGAAAATGTATTATTCAGTTCACTGCAGTAAGTTGTTTGAAAGTGCAAAGTTGTAAAGGACAAAGATTAATACAGTACACATGAAGGCATAAAAAGAGGCTTTCTTGAGCTTTTGATTTTGCTGAAACTTTAAAAAGTGCTGAACTATTTATTCTTTTCTTATGAATTCCTCGGCCAGCTTACTTTTTTATGTGTTACCTACACTCTCTAAAATCCAAATTTAATTGCACCAGACTGTAAAATACTGGGCAACCGAACAGTTTTTCCAACAGTCATCAAAAACATGTATGTACAATGTTTTTTTTTTTTCACATGGGGAAACTAGACATATTAAAGGCATTCTGTTTTAATGAATAATAATGAACAGTTCACTGTGATGTAGACGGCGGTGGTGCTTTAATGGTCCCTTGTAGCCTCTTAAGCCTCTGGTGATAAATCTCACACAGGCTCACTCGTATAACTAAAACCCAAACCTCATTCAACTTCACATCCATCAGTGTTTGGCTGAAAGCGATGACAAAGCACTTTCAATTACACCAGTAACTGACTCTGGAAACAGTTCATAGCAGGGTCCAGGCTGGAAGACTAGGGGAAACACACAAGGGGGAGGGCAGAATGGCTGGTGGGGCATCCGTTTGACTCCTTCCCAAATAATAAAAAGGGTGGAGTGACTCGGGGACACAAGGGATGCCGCCAGCATCGCGAACCCAAGGACAATTCACCTATTTTGTGTGCTGTCACCCCTGTAGTCTGATTTATGGTTTGGACATCCTTCCTATGACCCATTCGTCCATCAGCCCGGCGCTATAAGGATACTCTGGTGATCAGAGGCTGAAGTATCAAAGCGTCCTCAGTCAGGGCCCTTGTCTAGTACCAGAGGGCCTTGCGCTGCTGAATGGGGAGTGATGCAGTTGGGAGGGAGAGTGTTGCAGCACCAGCAGAGGAGTGCCATTCTTAACCCTGAGCACCAGAGGATAGAAGAGCTTTTCGAGAATCCATCAACTGTAAATGCTTCATTCTATAATGTTGGTGTTTTCTTTTCCATTTTTCATCCCAATTTGTAATTATATTATGTGGAGTGTGTGCTCTCTAAAAGTTAACATGGCAGTGTTTAATTGGAGTGATTTTACTCATAATTGCATGATCCTCTCTACCACTTTTGGCTTCCACTTTATTTGAATAAGCGGGCTAATTTCGGAATCCATCCTCAAAATTAATCAGTATAGCATGCTTAATATTGAAGTTCAAAAATGAAATAATTGAGAAAATGTAAATCTGCTTTGAATAATGGGAGCCTTAATCAACAAAAACAGCAAACCTCAACAATGACAGCAGCAGTCAGGGAAGCATCTAATGCAACAGATCAGTGATTATCATTTCTCTCTCTTTTAAAATGCCTTTATTACATAAATAAAAACAGAGTCGGATTCTCCAGAGTGCCTGATCTTTTAAAGCAGCTCTGACTCCAACCCCCCTGATGAAAGGCCCACACTAACATCAGGAGTCCAGAGCCTTTACTCTCTAACTTCAGGCAATTATGACACAGAGGAGATCTTTGCCTTCTGCACTCAAAAAGAAGAAGAAAAAAGGCTTCCCTTTTTTCCGAGCTTAGTTGTAAAAATAAGCTTGCTCTCCTCAATTGCAGTCACCCCGTGCCCTTTGCAATAGCAGCAAGGATGTATCGGAACAAGCCATGGGGCAAAACAAATCACTTGTGATTTACAGAATTATAAAGATTTTAATAGCTGCAATGTTTCTCTCTCAGATTGGTCTTTATTTCCAGGAGTCAAAGTTTCCTGGGTGCCCTAGGCTTTTTAAAAGCAGTAATTGGCCAACAGAGAGACTTAGGATCTCCCTGAGTGATTGAGTGTATTTGTTGCTATGAACTTGAGGGTATCACTCTAAAGATCACAGGTCCAGGTTGTGAGAGCCTGCAACTTATCAAGCACAATTCAGTTTGCAGCAGCCGTGGAAGTCGACTACTTTTCCATACAGTTTTGTTTAAAGTTTTAACCTTTCTGTGGAACTTGATGCTGTTTTCTTTTTTCTTTTTCTTTTTTTTTGCTGATTAGTTATGTTTCCAAATAATTTAGCATAAACTAAGGGGGTCTGGTTTGTGAACTAAAGACAGCCTTGAATTAATGCAGAATAATTGTTATGATGAAGAGCATGACTGTTATTCTGGCGTGTAAGGGAAAAAAAAGCAGTGGTACATAAATAATAATATTTGAGAAATAGCTTTGAAGTGTAAGTGAAAATCATTTATTATACTCTGTGTTTACATCCAGGAATGAATCAGCACACCACCCTTTACCATAAACATATGTTGTGTACAGTTTTATTTGTAACCACGCAGACATAGCAACAACCATGAGCACACCTATGTGCCTCACAATTAAAAACAAATCAACCGCAATTAATACTACACAGAAATAATTGTTTCAAATATAATAACGTGCATTAAACTTACTTACTTAACAGCATAAACTTAACTTCTAAATCCCTATCTATCTTTTAATTAAACAACCTTTCTGCACCTCTCACCTGTTTTTTTTTTTTTTTTTTTAATAAAAGTCAGGCAGTAAACAGTTCAGAAATGTCAGCATAATGAGTCAATTTTCATAATGCAGACAATTTATGAAACATTAAAATTGATTAACTGACTTTTTTTCTCATTGCGCAGTACAGTTATATATAGATCATACCTGGTATATCTGTTATATTAATTAATGGGTTAAAGATATATATCTTCGCTCTTTAGTTATTGCTGTAAATTTTCCTTCACATATCTGCACAACGTCTCTCATAATGTTGAAAGCATGTGCTTTCTAACCGTTAGAAAAACAAGCCTGGCAGTAGCTAAGCTATATTAAGGAAATCCACCAGGGAGGCATAATCGAGTTTGACTCTCTACCGGTGGTCTCCTTGTTAGTGTTGTGAGTGTCAGAACTGACAGTGCAGGTAGCTCAAATGCCACTTAAGGTTTTAGCTTCAGTGGCTTTTGGAAAGAAATGACCGTGACCTGTGTAGCTTGAGCCCACATCCCACACCCTTTCTGCCTGACAGCTGCTCAATGGCAAGTGTCTGCCAGCATGCCGAGGGGAACGCTGCCAAGCAGCCGGAGATAGAGATGATTACCACATCCCTCTCTCCCTCTCAGCCTGCTCGCTGAAAACTGATACCTACTAACAAACTGCTGTCAACATGTTAGCGAGGCAGAGAGAGTGAGAGCAGTACTGTGTGCTGAGAGGGAAAAAAGGGAGAAAAAGAGATGTGTGGGAGAGTCAACGTGAGGAGTCCAAACAAGTTAGGATTAATGACATTGAAGCAAGTTTTTGTTCCGCTGTTTTCAGCGCTAACGCTATTGTGGCACACTGGAAGAATGCAATCAACGCTATAAGGAAAAGCCTGTTAGGCAAGCACTCACCTACAGAGTGACGATCAGATGATGAATGTCAGACAATGTAGTCGCAAGGTCACTAGTTTTCAGCCTACTGTAGCTCATCATGCAAAATTATGTGTATCCACTTGCAGTCATGACTGTAAGAGAAATGATTTCTTGGTGAGAAGTTTTACTTTTCATGCTGTAACAAGTATAATTTGTGCACAGTGAATGCCACATTGTCAAGAGAAAGTTTTTCCGGTGTTGTGCAGATATGCAAATTGCTGCAGACCTTTAGTCCAGCCACTTAAAACTTAGGTTTTCCTGCTGAGGAGACAATGAATGCAGTTCCTCTAGAGAAGAGTTATAAATGTCATTGTTTTTGAATAAATCCCCCACAGCGCCACTTTAAAGTGAAATAAAGGAAAAAAAATCACAGCTGACATATATTTTTCTAATTGTTGCAGAAGGGGGACAGGAAGCAGCATGGAGTAGCTTGAATTATCGGTAATTAGAATATCGCTGTGCTTAATTACAAAAGATTTTGATTGTCTGATTTTCAGCAGAAGGACTATTTTAGCTACTGTCTTAATACACATTTGTTTTTGAAGATTGGGAATGACAATTATGGTAATGTGCATCCCAGCATGAAATATTTTTGTCAAAGATGGAAAACAGGACATGTTAAGTAGACATAATGCATATGTAGATTCTTTGAAAAATGCTAATTAAAGACATTGTAACAATCTATTTTGTATTTTTTTGTGATTTGAAAATGAAGCTATTTCATTCTAAAATTATTTTCAGGGCAGCGCAGCTGTAGTGGAGAGTAGTGTGACAGGATACACGTTGAGGATTTAAAAAAATAATAAAATAACGTGTCATCTAAATCAACCATTGTTAAGTTCTCTTTCTTAATAGCCCCGGAAGAAGGTATTTATTGGCTTGGCTTGAGGTTAAAGCCAAGGTTAAAGTTTTCTACTAATACAAAAGATGTCAATTACTCGAAAAACACAAAACTTAGTGTCCGGAGCATCATGTGGTTCAGGCTCATTCTCCAACTGGTCTCCGCAGAGGTGGGTGATTTGCTTCTTATTTATTTTATTCCAGTTATTAAATGCCACAGCTTAAAAAAAACAGAAATCTGGGACAAAATAAAACTGTCTACAGTAATTCGCTGTAGAACTTTGTTGAGCAACAAGATAAGTATTTCTCTAAAAATCAATTTTCGAGAAGAGACAATGGAAACAAACCTAAGTGCTAGTTTGAAGCAACCCCACAAGGCTTCCAGGGAAACCACCAAGCCTAAGAAGCACTTTATTAGCCAGCAGGGGGGGGTCAGGAGGACCAGCCCTATCATTGATTGAGGTTGGAGGATGCATCCACAGCTGCACTTTCTCTAAATTTCTAAGAGTAAATATGCACCTTTGAAGTGGGGGGTGCCTAGGAGCACTCCTCTGCACAGATTGTGTGGGTTTCTGTGGGGAGCTGTAGTTACGGGAAAGATCAATGGACAGGGCATTAGGGGGAAGAGTACACTACACTGTCCAGCCCTCCAGCCTACAGAACAACTCAGCAGCTCCTAGATGGCCAGTATTATTGAGCTCAAGGCAGTTTAATTCTCCATGCTGTTTTCTCAGACTGATAAAAAATTTCAACCTTTCCGGCTGCAAAATGTATTGGAGAAAAAGATGAAATATACTATGAACTTTATATACAACTGGAGTTTGGTTCATATTGTTCTGCTACCACTTTTTTTTCTTGACACACATCAACTTCTGTTGTAGTCATGATCTTCAGAATTTTTTTTTTTACAGGTTTAGAGAATAAATACATTTTAAAATGACACCCAGCTGAGCACTTTGACTTTGTAACCCTACTACAGCCTGGTCATTCTTGTGAGGTCGTTTGGTTCCTGTCTGTATACATAGTTATACATTTTCACATTACTTTTTTTTTTTTATCCCAGATAAGCTTATAGCTCTACGAATGCAACAACTTCTTTTGTTTCTGAAGATAAACATGATCTGTGTAAATTTTCAAGCTTTTTAAAAAATAATAATCAAATAATATTTTTGACTGGAATACCTCTGTCTGCATAATTACTGACTGGAAAACTCCCCTGTCCAGTCGTGAAAGCATGGAAAAACCCATATCCTGCTCATTGTGTGGCTGGATATGCGTACTTGTGGCAGGCTTTAAGTGCATCAGACTTGTGCTGAACACACAGCTTCCATATTGTGGTTTGTAAAGACTATGGAAAAGCCTTTTGGGGTAGCCACACTTCCAGATGAGGCTAATCTGCTCGTGGTTGGTACAGAGTGATAAGTGAGCAAAGATTTTTAAGCCTTTTGTTTTCTACTTATGCCTTTCTAATATGTCTCAAACTCAGCGATTATTAAATATGAAGTAAACAATACTGAATAAGCTTTCAAATTGTAAACAAATTATAGCAATTATACAGTGAATTCATCATTTAATTGGCTGAATTTAATGGGTCTGAATTAGTACAGTGAATGCTATGCTGTCTCTGAGATGAGGACGAGTGGACAACATGTATCATCTCCACAGAGTGTCAGAGTGTAGTGCGTCCCCGCTCCCAGGTGTCGCCGGGGTTTGGCTCCACCAGGCTCGGGAGATGCAGCCAGAGAGAGTTAGCATTTACAACCCCTGTCACACTCCACAAAACACTGTGTCACTCAAGCACAGCCTGTGTGGCAGCTCTGGCATTAATGGAGACGTTGACATCTTCCGACAGAGTGTTTATCTAATACTAATGCTAAGCAACCAGAGCCAGTCGCCCCCACACGGAGCCATCGAACCCCGCCGCAGACCTTGGTGTCTGGCAATCGCGCTAGTTTTCCCATTCATCCCTCAAGACTTATAGAATTCATAACAATGGCTTTGCTGCTGCTTCGTGTCATGTCTGTTTTTTTTTTTTATCATTCAGACACATATTTCTTACCACCATCCGCTACACGGCCCAACTGCTTCGCAGGTGCTTGAGACAAAGTTGGGTGAAATTCTGACAAATTGCAGGAAGCGTCACCTGCGTATGCTGGCGTGAATCTTCAGCTCAGGACCTCCAGTAAAAGTTGTTTACATATTTCTGAGGCAGTGTTATTCTCAGACATTTTTTCTTGCTGATTCTCTACACTACCCCCCTCACACACACACACACAGACCGGCCCTGAGAAAGGCAGATTCGGGTTTGTGTTTCAATTTTTTAACACTGAGTCACTTTTTATCACTCTATGGAGACATCTTTAATGAATATATGTCTTAGAATTAACTCATATACATCGTGTACATAAATATATTCTTGCAATTCTATATATTGTAAAATCAGTTGAAAAATAATTTGTCAAAACATTAGTTGAAAATACATAACGGCAAACAGTTGTTTTTAGAGAGCAAACATGCTGTGCAGTATACAATGCACAAAAGGCCACAAAAATTCCTATATGTTACTATATGTATCAGAGACTGATGATGGGTTCATGAAGTGTATGGAGCTATCTTTAGAGGATTGATTTCCCATACTGCCACGCAGTTGGCTGCATTTATATTCCATGCCTGTGGCTCTGTGACCCCTGGTTCTCCTTTGATGTGGCAGGCAGAAGCACAAACTAGGATGAGGCAGAGAGAGAGAAGGCTGAGGGATAGCAAAAGGTGAAACAGTCTACAATGGGAGGGGGGGGGGGGTAGAGATTTTTCTTGTGGTGCAGGTTTCTTGGAGGGATGAGAGGACGGGATGAGGGAGTGTAAAAAAGACTGGTATGAGTTTGCAGGGAGCAGCGCGAACCAATGAAGCCATCATCTGACAGATCTGTGAGAGTTTGCACTGAGGGCGGGTTGGTGGTGGGTGGGCAGAAAGGAAGCTAGGCCGAGGGAAAGGGATCGGGTGATGGTGGGGGGTTGGGAGAGGGCATGACGGTGGCGCGAGCTGATAGAGACGTCAGCGCCGCTTCAGTAATCTCACGACGGCTGGCCGCAGCGAGGGGCCATCGAGGGGCCCACGAGAGCAGAGGCATGATAGAGCAGACCACCCCGACAACACTAGCAGGGGGCCAGGCAGTATGGACAAATCAAAGCGGGAAGAAGTAATTTTTGAGAAATTACAGAAATCTCCATGGAAATTAGCATGAAACACTTTCTAATCTCTTGCTTTTCACCATGGACGATAGGGGTCAGTGCTTCAAGTTCTCCAGCCCTTGGTTTCTCTTTCTCTCTCGCCCCATCCCTAATTTCATTATTCCCTCTTGATTTTTTTTTTCTCTCTCCTGCTTTTTATGTATACTCATTTTACAGCCTGACACTCTGAAACAGCCCCTCCCTCCGCTCATATTCCTCAACCATTCATTTGCTTGAACCCTTTTCATTGACCACAATTAAACGTTTAGATTTCAAAGGCAAATCAAGGGAGAGCCAAGCCATGCCCTCAGAGTGACACAGGATCAAGCTGTTGGGTGCTTTGGAGTCTCAGATGGGGTGAATCCCCCAAGATTTGTCCTCTGCACCCTTCCTTTCGTTCTCGTGTCTGTCAGAGCTCAGAACACCGTTCAAGCGAATGGGAGGAGTGAGGCGCCCCTAGTTGTGACCATGTGGTTATTGGTAATCAACAGCATTTACAGCAATACAATGACACCCTAAGCCATAATTCTTCTCATCACAATTGCTCGCCATCCCAACAATACGGGGACAAAATGCACCTTAAGAAAATGGTTGTGGAACAGTATTGTAGACGTGCATACCAGAATTTTAAATTGTTCTGCAGTCTGTTTGGCTCTTTTCATACTTTTGTTGGTGTTTAATTAGTTTTGATTTAATTTGCATTGAGCCCTTGCATTATAAATCAGATCAATGCAGAGTGTGAGGTGTTTTCATGCTGTCATCTTTTTTAAACAGTGGACAAGACCTGTGCTTTCATAGAGTAGAGCAGAAATCTATTTCATATTTGAACAACTCTGCAGTGTATTTGAGTCGGGACCCAATATTTAAGGATTTACCTATCTTTTTTTAAAATGATTTTTATCATCAACAGGAAAATATGTTGTTACGGTTATATCTACCAAGTATAGTACAGCTTACAGAAAACAAACTTGTCTGTTTTTTTTTTTTCATTCTGCATCCATGGCAACACAGAGAGTGTTGTCCTCTTTCATGGTCGTGGTCATATCATCAAACATTGTACTAAACAGAGCCGCTCCTGCTTCACTGAAGCTCATACACAGAGAGCGAGACTTTGGTATTGTGCTCCATGTAAATTGTTTCTCCTCGCGTGTTCGCTTCACGGCCGGACAGAATATTAAACTTATTTGGGTAAAATAAAAAGAGAAGCATCACATTCTGAAAGGGAAAAAAAAAGGCTGAATAGTGTAATATAACATACTCTACCCTAAAACCAGATAATAAATGCATGAAATTGTGCCATTTGTTAGATTCAATATAAAAGAGTTATTATGTTTTCAGATTAATTATTAGATAAATGATACATTTTAAAATGTTTTCCCAGCCCACTGCCTCACTACTGGGAGACAGCAAAGAGAATGAGATGCCAGAAAATTCAATCGAGGCATATCCAAAAGAGACCAGGGTCTCTTGAAGCCTCAGTACAAACAAGAGCCAATGAAAAAAAAAATTAAAATTGGGTCATCTTCCTGTCATGTTGTACTACAATATAGAAAAAAAATTGCATTCAGTCACCACAGTGATAATTTCTCTGTTAACTAAACTGTGTTTTTTTTTTTTTTTTTTTTTTTACCAAGGATTTTCACTTTTCATACAGGTTTTGTTTAAATTCTTTGAGGGACATGGACAGAGAATGTAACTCTGCTCTCTTGTCCTTGTCATCCTGACATGTTGGTGAAGATTTTTTTTCCTGGACTTACAATGTCAAATCACTTCCACACGTCTCTGCCTTATTAAATAAAGGCGCAGACAAATCCACTAATAGGTACAGTAGACAAGATAGAAATAATGGGCATTAGGTCTGAAAGTAAAATAGTGGCATTTGATTAGCATTACATTGTATGCTGATTCATGGGGAATAGCTATAGTGTAACGGTGGTGGAGGCTTAATTAGAGTGCTTGCAGACTTGGCACATTGCAGTGACAAGCAGTAGAAATGTGTGTAAGATATAGAAACCTTTCTAACCTCTAGTTAAACCCTCTCTTCCATTCTAACAGTTTGCCCTCTAATTAAGCTCCAGAGGTGGAGTTTTTTTTTAACCACTCACATGCAATCTTGCTAATTGCAACCATAGAAAATGACAGTATTGTCCAAAATCATAATCTATGGTATTGTCTAACATATGTCAAAAAGAAGTCTCTGAAATGATCAACTATAAATATGTGGAAAAGTTGCACATTTTGTGAGTGTGCTCTAAAAGTAAGAAACTTGTCAAACTCATAATTCTGCCTTTAAAATTGGGATTGATTTTTAATTATTTTGAAATTACTTGTAGATGGTATTTTGATGCAGCATCAGATGTTAAAATGTTTCCTGAAGTCTTATCCATCATAGTTTTTTTAGGATCTACAAACCATGGTGCAAATTGAATACGGTCTATTTTCTGTGAAGCTACGGTTAATGTGTTTAGAAGGAATAAAACAAGGATATACACATATGAAGCTTGAGACCTCATTTAACCTAGATGGTACAAACATTTGGCAGGGCCTGAGTGTACCTGCTCCTAGTTGCGGTTCTGCCAGTAATAGATAGATGGCACTGCATCCAAGGTAGAGCAAAGGGCCAGAGACTTCTCTCTACCATCTTTCAGGGTCTTACTCTCATTATCCATCCGAAAATTAACCTGTCAATTTATCAATCAACACCATCTTGAGTTTTCTGCCTCCTGTTTGGCGACTAGCATTGCAACGACGCCGACGCACTGATAACCAGGAGGTATGTGTTTGTTAGTGTAGTGAATGAGTGCATTATCACTTAAATGACTGCTATGAATCACAATTGCTGCCAGGCGGTTGATAAGAGGTAAATACACAAGCAATTTGATTTGAAAGTATATATCTGTTTATGTATTCTTTTATGTGTCAAGAAAATAAGGTCAGGTCCAGGCGGACAGTATATTTGGCTTTGTTGCACACCGTTTTCTTTAAGTCCCATACAGTGTAAGGGCAGCTTGTATTGTGAAGACTGAATTCTCCTGTTTACTACCATTGCCACTGAAAAGAAAGGAGTTTAGACAAGCTTGCATTTAATTTAACAATTGTGTAAATGTGCAGTGTTTATGCAGAAAATTATTTTATATACAATACATAACATTTAATACTACAAAGATAAATAAAATTATATACAAAAACAACATCATAACTAATAATGGTATCCATAAAAATACATTGTTGTCATTACTATTATCATTATTACTGAAATAATAATGATGGTGCTAATAATAATAATAGTATTAATAATAATAATAATAATAATAATAATAATAATAATAATAATAATAATAATAAGCTTCCACAAATTTATTACACAATTAGTCATTAATAATAACAAAATATTATTGTGATTTTTTTGTGACAATCAGAATCAATATAAGCAGTATCTTAGATATGGCCACTTTGATCTTTTATTTATTATTAGAAGAACATAGCACTTTGAGATTTTATTAATATTCTGAATGTTCAGTCCAAATTTTACCAATAATTTACAAAAGCAAGATTATTAATTTATTGATAAATTTAAGAAATAATTCAGAATTGCAAGTATAAATATCAATATTATAATTTAAATGTGTTTCAAGGACATTGCACACATTGCCTAATACTTCTCTATTGACTTTGGAGTTAATGTTACATCTGCTCTTAGAAATATCTAAAAGGGAGGCGGATTGAAATATGTGTTTGCATGCTCAGCATGCTACAGAGTTATAATAAGCGCTGGGACATGTCTTTATCTCTAAATGGGTTATAATGTGATAAGCTAAACTAGACCCTCAAAAATCCCTACCAAGTGCAACCACGGGTGGGGGACCTCAATTGCTTCAGTTCATTCTTCCTTTTCCCTGGTATTTTCTTCTCCTCTGTTCAGGTTATTAGCCGCTACATGACTGGATCGCCCGAAAATGCAAGGACGCGAACAGAACCAGATAGGGGTTGTGAATAGCGGGAGGGACTTTCCTTTTTCCAATTGTTGTTATTTGCAAATGGCCTTATTGTGTAGAGGTGTCGGAGAGGAGGGGGCGCTAGTGAGGAAAAATGGCGGAGAGTATTTTAAAATGCTGACAAAAAGACGAGAGAAAAAGGAACACAACATCTGGTAATTTGTTTCAGCAAGCTTAGCCTAATGATGTAAGCAGATTACTTTCCAACAGAGTGGGAAAGGGCCATACAGGGCTTTTTTTTTTTTCTTTCATTCTTTTTTTGTGCCCCTTATGGGTCTCCCCCCATTAAAGACTGAGACAGAAGCCACTGCCATATACACCGTCAGTTCATACTGGTGACTCTGCGTATGCTCTTCCATGCCATTTGATAATTCACATGCTCAAGAAGTGGATTTTTGAGCAGATCAGAAAATCGCTGCTTATTTTGCAGGCTATTTTAGCGCCTTAAAAGGGGAACCTCCCTGACTGTCTGAGGTGGGATGTAAGCCACTCGATGCTGTGGGTGCCCCTGGCCCGATTTGCTCTCTCTCCTCAGAGAGCAGAGATCAGTGGTATGCCCAGATTGAAAGGGAGGGCAGGAACCCGGCGTGATGAAGGACACTGGCTCCCTGTCAATGTGTGGAGGAGACTGGAGGATGAAACACACCATTAAGACCAATTTAGAGTGTTGCTCTAAATTTCAGCAGGACTGATCGATCCTGACAGGAGGGCATCGTACCGCCTGCCAGATCACTTAAACCACTGCCCCTTGTCTCACGTTGCTTAATGTCATGTCATTGGCTATCATTCCCAGTCGAAGAGTGATCTGCCGGATTTCATTTCAATTACGACTTGTAGGATTACCTTTTATTTTTTACACATCAGTAATCAATGAGGATTTTGATAATAATGTCATAATGCAATCTCAGTATTGCATTCTGTCCCTTTTTTTCTCTATTCTTAATCCAAAGTGAAATCCTCTGAGACCAGTTGTCCTGTTGGTTTATTGATTTTTTTTCCCCTTGCTCTGTGAACATTGGACAGAAACTTGAGAGCCAAGGTACAGAAAAGAGACTATACCTTACTCAAGGGTTTAACCGTCAGACAGGTATTCACATGATAATAACAATAACAGATAATAATACAGTTTATTTATAGAGCTCTTTTCAGGCATAAATGCAGCTCAGAGTGCTTCACAGAATAAAATGAGACAGACTCCCAAATATGATGAAATAATTAAATAAAAAAAGCGCTAAACCATTTTATAATGACTAAACAGTCTCAGTAACAAAGGAGGAATAAAGCCTATTAAGATTAATGGTGAAACATTAAACAAATTAGACAACATAAATAACAAAGTGAGATAAAAATAAATAATCCTAGAGAAAAAAACATTTATTCCAGTACCAGTATTTCAAGCTCATTTTGAATAAAAATATATGCTGCTGTACTGTATACAAATCCTGATTGTGTATGTTGTGATATGCAGAGTCCATAGCATACGCTGTGTATTATTATTATTGCCGTGCTACTATCATCCAGCGCTGTGCTGACATTTTATATGCCATCTATTTATTAGTTGGGATGTTCATTGAGGCAGCTCAGGTTAAGTATCTTGCTCAGTGTCTGACTGGAGATATTGAACCTGCAGCCCTCTTGTACCAAGTTCAGTTCCCTAACCACAACCAGTTTGCCCCTTTGAAGGATGAGGTCTCAGGAAGAGTGGTGCTATGTATACCACACAGACAGTGATCTATTCCGTGTCTGATATCATGTTGCTCCATGTCACTGACTGATGTTACCTGCATCCCCCCGTGATGATTAGATCCATGACTGCGCCTACAGTTCCCTCATAAAATCAGTTCCTTTCTTTTAACCCACAAGACGCCGAGTCCCCTATCGGAGAGAAAAGAGCGAGCCGGTGAATGAGCGAAGAATAAGTGAAGTTATTTTAAAGGATGATATTGCTTCATTGTGTGCTGTCATTCCATCCTTGACAAATGTTCCTCATCTGAGTTGGTGACATGCTCCACTGTATAAATGGGTTATGAGCTAGAATATAAGCTATGTAAGTCACAATGCTTTGAGACATCTGCTAAGCACATTCATATGTAATGGAACATAATGTAATAAAAATAATGGAGGCAACATAGAAGATTTATCTCCCATTATAAGCATCCTTGCTCTGCTTTATTGCAACCTTCCACCTGCGCCTTGAAAACAGGAGGATTTTTGAAAATGGAGCGTTTTCCTGAGCTGTAGAATTCTTACTCACACCTGTCAAGGGTCTGAATACTTGATGCCCTTTGAAAACATTTTGAATTATTTCTCTGTGATGCCTTTAATGGCTAGTGTTTGCAACAAAAAGTATGAAGAATAGTGTTTCTTTAAACTGTCAAGAAACATGAAGTAGCACAAAAAATGTTGTATAAATGTTATATATTTAAAATAAAATGATTCATGCTGCACAACAGACAAATATTTTTAGATTTAAACGTAACTTTAATCAATTAAAACATCAGAGAGTATTAGTCAAGTGGTTTAAGTGAACAAATATTCAGATGTTGAGCCTTAAAATTCGATTTGGTCCATGATGGGGGGAGTGAACTAGTAGCCCGTTGTACCTTTAATGATTTGCCTGGTGCGTATCTTCAGGGGCTGTCTGTGCCACCAGCTGAGGCGTTAATACAAATATAGCAGATAATTTGTCAACTAACCTGTTTTTTTAAGTGGATTTCTCCAAAAGTGTGACAGGCAGGTGGGGAAACATGGCACAAGTAATTAGGTATTTGCTGTTATTGAACCATCCTGAGAATTCAGATTTTTTTTTTTAGGTGACACAACTTTTAAAAGTGGAGAATGTTCTGATGTTTGTCTATTTATTTATTTATTTTAACCCGTCAATCTACCCATCCATTCGTTCCTTTACAATTGCTATAAAATTAAGACAGCTAGTCATTCTACAAAAAGAACATCTCGTCAAATAATCTCATTAGCTTTAGCTGTTTTCTTTTAAAAAGAAATAGTAGGGCAATTGATAAAGTCTAAGCTCCACCTTCGCCGCCTCTCCATTTTGTAATCACAGGCAGTTTGGCAGCACAACGTAATTAGTTTGCACGCCAGATTTCCCATGAGTCCCAACCCAGCTCAAAGCCAATCCCTTCCTCATCAGCAGCCCAGAGACTAAACACCTACTTTATCTGGTTCCCCCAAGGCTGTCCATCCATGGGGAGTCAGGGTGCCCTCAAAAACATTGCCAATGAGGGCTCCAATGCCTCAGGCTGATATGGGTGAAACTTCAGATGGCAGATGGCACAGGGAAGGAAAAGGACCGTATCTTTGAGGTAGAACTGCCAAACAAAAGTGGAACATCATATCCTAGAGCCTTACGTCCCAGGGCTGAGATTAAAGCATGAAATATATGTTTAGAGGAGCCGCAAATGTCTTCATTTCAAAAACTGTAAGCGATCAAAGTGTCTGATGTGTGGAGGCATGCTGCAGGGTATTTTTATGTTTTCACCAGTTGACAGTAACCGAGGAAATGTTTCACAGCTTGTTCAAATGTCATCATTGATAAACAGGACTGCTGAAGTTGAGTGTCATTTATTACAGCAGCTATCTGTTGTAGAGTAAGGCAGTGCTAGGCTGTATGTGCTTTGCTTTATATCATACGTGCATCAGTATCGCACCATGATCTCTACATCTTATAATCTTTGTGCCTGAGTGCTGTGTTTGAAAGAAATGGTGAAGGCCAGTCTTTTTCTCTATCTTATCCAGTTCACTCTTTTCATTGTAAGTATTTGTAGATGTGCACACATCTGAATTACCTCTGCCAGTCAACAGCAAGAAGTGATCGGGCAGTTTTTAATACCACTAGGCCCATCTGGGAGAAGGACCCTTTTCATTCGACATACTTGGCTGCTTGTCGCCTCACCATAATGGGCACGTTGAACGAGCTCTGAAGCAATAGCCAATTAAATGCCTTGAAGGGGATGCCTCGAGGCCCTGCATGAAAGGCTTCAGGTGTGAAATGCTTGTTTTTCAAGAGTGCTGCAAATGTTGGCTGCTTTCAAGTTTGCTATTGCCCTGCTGGCTTCCCCTTCCAGCCCACCCCAGCAGCCCTTCTCATGTGGAGGAGGGTAGAGGGTAGAGGTGATGGGCAAGAGAAGACCACTTAAGTACAATTTTCTATTCAGTGTTCCAAACCTGTGCACTCTCATGTTTTTCACCGCTGCCTCGTAACAGCGAACAGAGTTTCAGATGATGCAGACAATAGCTTTTTAGCGCACAATAGAGAGAAGAGGAGAAGCTGAAGGGCAGACAGGGGGAAATATGGATGAGACAGAAAGTCTGTGCGTGAATCCAAACCAGAGGCTGTGGTGGTTGGGTGATGGCGGGGGTTGGCTGGGAGGGGGCTTAAAAGGAGATGGATTGTTTGCTAATTGTGGTCATTTCTGACCAGAACATGACAGGTTCAATGACTACTTTAATGCGTTATTGAATACAACAGAAACTTGAAATGCAATTGTGGGAGAAGCCTCTGTTTTAGAAATTTGTTTTCAGCCCCTCCACAGGAGGGAAGAATGTTCATTCATTGTTCAAGTGTAAGAACAGACTGCCTTGTCTGCAATAAAACATTTATGTCTGAAGTGTTACATCCAGCCTGGATTGAAGTATTTATCCAAACTGCTACATTTCTTCCCTCAAATCTTACAACATGGAAGTTGAGAAACAGCCTTAGATCATTGAGGAGTAACATTAAAAGATGCCTGCGGGGCCTAAGAGGGAGTAAATCCAGGGGATATTAATCTTATTAGGATCATACATCACTGTGGTTTCAGGTGAGGAGACAAATGAATGGGCGCCTGTTTATCTGAGCTAAGCTATGTGGTTTACCTAGCCATCGCTCAGGGCACATATTGCCACTAATAAATTGGTTAAGTCTGAGCAGAGTGATTGTAATGAAGTTAAGGGACTGCCTCGTCTGAGCTCTCGCCACTACAGCCAGCCATTCTCGCGTCCCCCTTTTTTATCTGTCCAGATTGGGAGAGCCCTTTCGATAAGATGAAGAGAGGAGAAATCAAAATAAATGGAGTCCATTAAAAGCAGCAATGCATCAACTGCTTGATAAAGTGATTAATAAACAGGCTGGGATTGTGATTGATTAAAGTATTTAATCAAACTGTTAAAAAGCCCTATTGGCAATGGTGCATAAATGCCCTGCATGGTTTAAATGTGTAAAACGCTACATAACCATTGTTTTTTTTCCCTCTGTCTTTCTCTAAAATTACAAACCTGTGCTGATCTGAAACATTTAAAATCGTGTGTTGTAGGTAAAAAAAAAATGCGGTGCTCTCTCTTTTTTAAATAATTAATGGTAAGTGTGCCCTGATATGTAGACTTTGTGGCTCTCTCAAATCTTGGCACATTTTTTTCCTCTATTTAAACAAAAGAGCAGTGATTGACTTAAGTGGTAACATGGACTCATTAAAGATGTTTTAAATATGCCCAGATACACTTGCATTAGACTTCCAAACACTTAGTAATCAATGACTAAAATCACTTGCAAATTCTAAGGTGGTGGATGAGTGGGCAGTGACAGGCTGGTAACAACGTTTGTGAGACTTAAATGTCATTCAAATTCGCTAATGCAAAGGGAAATACATAGAGCAGATTGACACGTCGAGCTCGGTAAAGTTCAACCTTGATGTATAGCACATTAAGATAGGAAATTACAGATGTTGTAATTATCAGCAATGAGTGACCTCATGTGCAAAAGGCTGTTGGGTTAAAGTACTTGTTCTTTGCTTTTAAGATGTGTAGCACAAGGAAAGATTGGCATGTATCCGCAAATGGCATGCTTTTATTGAAATGAATGGGGCAAGTGGGGGAGATAGTAATGTTAAGAATAATTTCCACAGTCAGAGGGAGTGTATGATGAGCTGCACAGTTGGAAAGAGGGTTTATTCTGCAAGTTATTTTCATAGTCGGAAATGATCAGTTCACATTTACTACATAAATTCACATCAGTGCACTGGCTCTGACCAAAGTGTACTTTGAAAATGAGACTTACTGTATAACTATTTGCTGCCTCAAACCTTCATGTACTCTGCTTCATCTTTGAGGCTCATCTGAGCTTTTTTTTTTCCATTAATGGCCTTCAGGTATAATAACAGTGTGAAAGAGGCACAATACCAGAGTTGGCTACAGGAGTCTAGTGTATTGTAGGGGACAGTGTAGAGGCTAAATAACTCAGTGGGAATCATGCACACACAATTTCATGGATGAATCTAGCTAACAACATCTGCCACTCTTGCCATTGACTCTATCACTGCTAAGGTGCCAGCAGCGGTACAGTGTTGTGAAGGTTACTGTGAAACTTCAATTAATAGCCCGGGCTATTATTTGCTTAAATCACTGAAATCAACAGGCCTATATTTGAGACAGGCCTTTAATTCCTTTCACATAAAACTCAGCAAAGATGGGAAATACAATCAAATTGTTTATTTAAAGTAGTATGAATGTTACTTGTATAAAAATTAGACTTCAGATAATATGTCAGTTATGAGTCATTTATTTGATCTAGCTTTGACAGACGGAGCATCAGAGAGCATCACGGCTCCCAGCATACTGATACAACACCAGTTTTATCATGTGAAAACAATACTCAAAACTTAACAATTAATTTTTGTGAAAACTCGGGTTGATTCTTTTGATCTGAGGACCCTTATGGACTTAAGGAATATGAATAACTTACATGGTAATCGAGGAATGGACACATAATTTGAGGTAGCCAACAACCTAAAAAACATAAAATAAAATAATAAAAAAGTGAACTGCTTGGCAACCAGACCAGGCGTCTAATTGAGTCAGGCGTTTATTTATCAAAATGTGTAGCCACACTGGATTCGTGAAAGGGAGTGGTTTTACGGTACTTTAGAAATGCAATATGTTACAAGTTACCCTGTTAAAAATGTAATAAGTAACTATTTTAATTATTTCATCAATCATGTAACTTATTACATTTGATTACTTTTTGATTACTAACACGTTTTAAAGCTTCACAATGAAAAGATGCAAAGCAACAGAACAATTAATATATTCCTCATATAAACTTTGTAATGAAAATAATTTATCTGAAATCACAGAAATTTTCATTCATAATTAAGTTAATAATGTGATTTTTTTTTCCAGTCACTGTAGCTGATAAATATCATTTGTTTTTATAATTTAAATACATGTAACTAGTTCCCAGCATTGGTGTAAAGTAACTAATTACATTCATGTATTGCAAGTAAATTTTGAGGTATTTATAGTTTACTTGCACCTTTTGTTTTCTTTTACTCCACTACATTTCAGAGGGAAATACTGTACTTTTTACTTTTACTTTAACAAATATGATGTATTGCATTACATAGTACTGCCTATGAAGTATTTAACTTAGTGCCATTTCATCCAGCTGTAACATTAAAATATTTTTTACGTTAAAAAAAATCACGAATAATAATCCAAATGTTCAGTATTTCAAAAGAAAACAACGTAGGGCCCACTCTGCCTCCATAATGAGCACTTTTATTTTTGATCTTAGCGTGGTATAAGAAAGGGATCTGAACACTTCCTCTAGCCCTGAGTACCAGTACATAAAATTTTCTTTGTCTGTGCTGTGCAGTACTGAGCCAACAATTTCACTGAGGCAAGAAAAGTGCCAGTTCTGCCAGTGGGTATTTTGGAAGTCCACCGACTGCGACAGTAAAGCCACCATTGTTGAACCTGCATTCCCATATCTGTGTCAACCTGAAGCATTTCTAAAAAGGCGCATGCCAGACATGCAAGCGCCCGCAATGCTATGTTTTGTGCAAATGATTGCATGTGTTTCTTCATCCTTTGTCTCGAAATGGCAAGATACATTAGTAATAGACTTTAATTTGTGTTTTTAGAGTCATAATCATTTGACACTCAGTTGAAATTACCAGATACAGTGCATGCTATTTAATCTGAAGTCTCCTACAAATGAATAGAAGTCAAATGAATGACACATGAATGACTTGTTAATTATGCAAATGGAGTGCTGCAGGAACCTGGTAAGTTGCGGGAACTCTGTCATCTAAAAGGGTATGGTGAGTGTGATAATGTAGCGGCTTGGCACGGCTCTCTTGATGTAATGACAGGTCAATTTGACTGGCTTTATGCTCTGCACCCTGGTTCCTTTCTCTGGCTCTGGTGTGGTTGCCCCAGCCGCCTCCCCCGCCCCCCTTTCTCGTGTCCCTTGGACTTTGATTTCTCCTTTGTTCCATTGGCTCCTCTACTGACACTTCCCAAGAATAAGAGATGCCACACAACCATGGCCCTTTCACACCACACCGATGACCTCTGTCTCTTCCATGCATGACCTCTCACCTAGAAGCTGACAGCTTGATTAATTGAAGAATGTTATGATTTATGAGTATCTTCTCAGCATGATTAACAAGGCAACAGGTGGCACAACCAAACAGCTAGCGAGAACATTTCTTAGAGGGAAGAAAACAATGGAGGATTATATTTAGAAACCATGTTTTGTTCAACAGTGACTGTCAATTTGGTTAAGCCATATATCATTTTGACTTTTTTGTCCACCGCTGCAGTTAGGATATCTTCACAGAGAGGTTTCTTTTGTGTCCAACTTGTCAGCCCGGTCAGACGCACAGGAAGATGTCACATCCCAACAATGTGGTGAAGTAAAAAGCTCATCCAGTGTTCTGATTATCAACTCACCCAATATTCAGTCCGAGTTTTGCCTTCGCCTATGAAGAGGAAAAGCCTAAAAACCCAGCAAATGATAGTAGATTATATTTCTTTAATACAAAGAAATGTCTATACTGTATCTATGAATGGCTCTTACTGCATGTGATTACTGATGACAGTGTGTTAATGCTTGACTCCGCACAGCAACGAGTGTCACTGGGAGAGCAGCGTGTAAGAGGAAACGGTGTCAGTCGTGACACAGGGCCACGTCCAATTGTCTACCCAAAGCTTTGCGAGTTAACTCACCTGACAGCTTCCTAGATAAGTCTGTCTTGTAGTCGAGACACTTAACTGCGTAATGGAAGCCGGTGGTCCAACTCAGGTGACAAGGGGATGGCGGTGTTGAAGAGGTCATATGAGACCTTCTCATCGACTAAGTCAGTCACAGAGAAGCACTATAGAGTAGGATAGCAGTCTCTTGACACAGTGTCACCAGCAGACTGTCCAGCTGAGCGAAAGCGCATGGTAAGATGTGGCCTTTTCTTTTGACATGGATTTGTTCTGACCTTAGCTGCAGGCTGTGACAACTGATGGATGATTGATGGTGCTGTTTCAGCAGTGTCAGTGTAAAAGCGAGGCACCTTGGAGAAAGCGTTTCTCTGACCTGCACTGACCTGGCTCTAACTTGTGTTGGACAACAAAAGATGGTCAGCTACAGTTTGTGCCTGTCATTATTCCCTCGCCTGATTATTGTCCAAAGAATGTTTATTTATATGTTCTTTTTTTTTTTTTTTTTTTTACATGTTTTAAACATTTCCAGATATTATTATTTAGCTATTATCCAGATCCAGCTATTATATTAAGACTCAGATCAGTTTTTCCACTCGTAATGCCAGAAACACACCCGCACCATGTGAAGCTGCAGCGGCTGAAAGCTACTGGGTAAAGAAATGTTGGAGTGCTGTGTTTACAAAGTATTTCCATCAATGAAAAATTAATTATCTGAAAGTCAGCAAAGGTTAATTTTGGTCAGAAACCTTTCGATCCAGAGGAGCTGACCCCGGCAGTGCTGGTCGCCGCACTTGTGCCTAGCCGAGGTGACACATGCGGTGACCTGTGACATGGCCGGTGACAGCAGAGTAAACTGGGCCGTGCTCCCCTGCCTCACAGCGCCTGGAGAGCTTAGAGGGCTCCCAGCTGAGAGGAGCAGGTTAAAGCACAGTGCTGCTCCCCGTGTCACCAGCCCGGCCCGTGATCAGTAGCTCTGTCCTCGACAAACACTCCCCAGTCCTGCCACCCACCTCTGTTGTCTCCTAGAGACAGTGCTGCCCACCGCTGGTTGCCCCATATGTTTGGGCTGCACACAAGGTGGTTTCTCGGATACTGTGGTTGCTAATTATAAATTTAATTTGCATTTTAATTAGAATGGTGGAAAATTAAAGCCTGCCAGCTGGAGAATTTCAAAACGCTTTCCCTCCCTCCTTTTTCCTCTCTCCCTCTTCTCTCCTAGTTTAGACTGAGCATGACTCTGTCCTGTATTCATTTGTACCAGCACAGCAGTAGCACCCTCTCAGTGTGGGACAGTGTGCCGTGTCTCCTCTGAGTTATTCCCTCCCTAGAGTAGTGTTTGCTAAGTTTCTATATGTGTGGTAAAAAAACACCCATGTTCACTAACCACATCTCTCCTAATGCAATAATTCATGGCTCATTTGACACCTCACATAATGTAGTTAAGCTCATAAAACTCATTGATATTTTATGGGAATTCTAATAAGTCATCGCATGTCTTCTTCTTCTGTGGTTTGATTAGTAAAACAAGGCCCAAATCCCTGTCATGGTGCTCAATTGACACACTTTACGCATGCTGGGAAGTAAGCAATCTGCATGTGTGGGCTGGTAATATCATTCAGTTTTGGTTATTATTTTCCAATCTCCATAATTCGTCCCGTTCCCCATGTTGTTCCCCCATGGTCATTCTCATTCCCTCTCTCACCTCCCACGGGCGTCCTTGCTCAATAATTGTCATTAATTGATTGACAGCTCTGATAGACCCAACTAACCCCAGTTCTGCTCTCATGTCTATGTTTTAAATGAGAGCTTGTACATCCAGTGACCTTGTCTGCCCATCAGCTGTCAGCGAATGTGAAGCCAATCCAGAGAATGTCTCACCTTAGCAAAGTAGACCGTCCTAAATGATTGTAATTGGTTTGTGAATCTATCTTGTGTTGCGCCGCGGTGTGCATGGTAAAAGCCGGTCAAAGTTTAGTTTAAACTCTTTGTGCTGAATGTATATCTAAAGCATGCATCTTGCATTACAATCCCAGCACTCTCTTTTAATATTATTTCTATCAGCCAGTTTGTTTTTGTATGTGCATGTGGAAAGTCAACCCAAAACTGTGCCATTAAATCTATCAGAATTCAAAGGAGTGCTTTGAATCCTGGAAACCCATCAAAGCAGGGCGTTCTCTCATTGTGTAATTTCTCTAAATTCATGTCAAATTATGTAAATAAGAATGTAGTTACTTTCAACTAAAAAATGCCAGCCCTATTTTCTTTGACGGGCGTCCAAAAAAACAGCAACCCGTCTAGTTATGTGTATTAAAGGCACCAAACTGTATATTATGACCACATTCCTGCTTATTTCCATTAATGCTTTTTCTCATTTGGCTTTAAAAATTAAAGAGCTAAGCATTTTCTAACATAAACATTAACAGTTTTCCAGGAGTCAGCTCCACCTTTTTGTGACAGCTGAGCCACTGTTAATATAGGCTCTATATTTTTTTTCCCCCCCTCTACAATAATCCATGCATGTACTGTGTCCTAGGCACATGTAATGTCTGACATTCTTCCAGGTTGTTTTGGTTTGGGAGGCTGCCAGCTCCAGTTTTGCACCTCTTTGCAGGCCCAGTTTGATGTGGTGTGAATAACATTCAGACATACACACACGCCCTCATTAGCATTCATTCAGGGAAGCAATGCAGGACACCCTCTCTGCTCTGAGGGTGGCATTTGGCAAGGGCCAAATACACCTGGCAAAAAGTCTCCATCTTACTCCAGCCCATCATGTTCATCGCATTTAGTTTTCCATCATGCACACAAAAACAGTCTTTGTTTTATTCCAAACATCTTTTTATAAAAGCTGACTACTTGACATAGAGAGAACACATTTATTTATATCATACTATAGTGAGCAACAATTGCTCCTTAATACTGTCAAATTGCATCTAAACGCCACAGACAATACAATTCATATCAAAGTCTTTGATGTGATGCAGCAGGGGAAATTTGTGTAAAGCTGTGATTAGACTACTGATTAAATTAAAAGAATGAAAGCACAAGAGAACAGTCCATTCAGTGACCCTCAGAAGTCTGGCATGCAGCAGCTTCTCCCTCTAAGGCATGGATCCATCAGCCTTAGTCTGGAGCAACAGTGGCTATGTGAAAAAGGCTTGGCAGGAGGAAGGCACGCATTCTCCAGATCTGAATCTGTGGACTGCTGTGTCTGTTACTCTGTATAACAATCCCTCTGTCTCACAGTGTAAGACATATCCATCCTGCTACTTGATCTTTAGCGTTATTGTTCAGATATGTTGTAGCATCACTGCATGTTGAAGGTCTTTAAAGGTTCTCTCACTAGTTTGCAGAGGTAAGCAACCCAAAGTAGTTCTTGCAGCTTAAGTTTTAGGAAAGTCAGTACTTTTTTTTTTTTCAACACGTATAGAAATCTTGTGAATAATATTCCTCTAGCTGAAAAAAAAATGTCTTGGCAGCTGGCTATTGAAGACCCCTTTTAGGTTTATCTTTGTCAATTGTCAAATATTTGAGTGTATGAAGTGGTGTGATGAGGTGCAGAGACAGATATTTGAAGGGATTTTAACTCATTTGAGCAATTACATGCTTAACTGGCCCAAGATAATCTGTCATCCAAAGCTTCTGTCTCGGGCTCTCCCTCTCTTTTCCGATCCTCCACTCTCTCATACCCTCCTACGTGGCACAAGAGAAGCTCAGAATAGTGGGATTTAGAGCACAAAAGCTTACCCTGAATGGAATGAAGGCCTCGGAGAAATTAATTGCTTCTAACAAACAGCATGACTGCTAGCATGTTTTGTGTCCCATTCTTATCAGCCTCCAGAGGTAGAGGGGTGGGCGACCGGTCTGGAAAGGGTGAACCTACAAACGAGGGAGGTGGGCTACAGGAATTTGTACTAAGATTATATGAACGTTATTCAAGGATAGATAGCGGCAAAAGGCTTTATGCGGTGTATTTGTGTAGGTATGTGTCATGTAGAGCGTATAATGTTCCCAGTTGTTGCGTCTGAAAGGAGCATTAAATTTGAGATCAGTGGAGCAACACAGGTGATCAGTACAAAGTGATGACATTGGAGACATGCTGCTAAATAGCCTATATTTAAATGTCCATACATGTGTGCCTAAAATAGAAGAATAACTGTGCATGGATACAGCACATGTTGTCTCGTAGGCACGACACTGGATATTTTGACAAGACGTGATTTTCTTTTAGTCTAACAAGGTTTAAACTTTCATCTTACTGACTGCGTCAGAACAAAAACTTTGTTTAAAGGTGAAATGGTCATGAGTCATTGCTTTCCTTTCACAAGAGAAAAGTGTGCATGCAGGCATGAAGATCATTTTACACCTTTAACCTCAAGCGATGGTTATGTCTTTATATCCTTCTATTGCAGAACAGTCATTACCAGCCTGTAAACCATGTATTTGCCCATTAATTGAATAAAAAAAAATATCTGTAGCCATTAATTAACTGTATAGATTTGGAGAGCATTAAGGGAAGCATTAGCTAAGGCAGTTATGGGATTTACTTTTGTGAGGGTGTGTGGCATATTTGCCCCAGTTCTGTTCTCTGCTTGCTCCCACTCCCACATGTCACCATTCTGTCTACCACCACCAGCGTGGCATCTATCATCCACCACAGACGCCGCGGCACCCCACAAAAGGAGGCTGGAGCATGCACAAAGACATTTGCATTTTTGCATCTCATTATGGTTATAATTGCATGCCAGTGTAAGCAGCTCGCTCTCCATTATCTCGCGTAATTTTATCAGTGACGTTTGAAACGTGTGTTTAAATGTCAATTATTGACTACAAAAAAGGAGTGACCTTCTTGGAGTCATCTCTCTCTCCGTCGCCTTCATCCCCTGTTCACTCTCCCTCTGTTTCTCTCGCTCTCTGTCCATGTTCTTATCTGTTCCTTGCGTCTTATTTGGGTTCTCTCGCTGTTGTGCTAGCTATATGTTGACGAACTTAGCTTATCGCATTCCGTGACAACAGTCAGTTGACATGCATGCTGTTAATAATGTTCATATACTCACTGTCAAAAGCTTTTCTTCAGATCTTATTAAAAGAACAGCCATAATAAAGAAAGTGTGTGAAACAATGACACAATGCATCAGCGATAAGTAACTTTGTACCAGCTTTACTTGTATTTGATATATATGGGGATATTCTAGTAATTTATTTGATCCATGAACCATGGCATTGCTGTCATCCAGCTATTATTGAATAAAGATGACCATTTAAATTGATGGGTTAATACACCTTATTTTGAAAACCAATACTGTTTACATTTTATACTGAATATTTACAATATTTTGTATTGTGCAGAAATACTTTGGCATCATATTTGCCATCTGGGGAATTTACAGGGATTTTTTATATATTGCTTTGAATATCAAACAGCATATTGTATGATGCTATACACAAAGCACCCATTTTTATAAAAACTTCTTTTAATGAAAATAACAAAAAAAAATCACATCTTTTTCTAAGCAGAAAAATATCTTGTTACAATGACCACATTCTTGTTATAATAGAGTCTCATTGTCATAGCGGAATAATTTACAAGCAGTGTTGCTTCACACCACAACACTACAGAAACTGATGAGTGAGAACATTTGAAAGAACGGACGGTGCATTTTTTTTTTTTTTGTTAAGTAATAGAAAAAAGATTGTCATTCTTCTGCAGATACTAATGTACATTATGTCTACTGAGAGAGAATTTCTTCTCCATTAGAGCCCTTTTGGTTGTGATATTCAGAATGTTGCATTATTACACATTGGACAGCATGTTCTGTCATCTGCCTAACCTTCAGCCACCAGCGTAATTTCTGAAATCCTGTTCTTTTAACAATGGTTAAAGTCTCATAAAAAAAAAAAAAAAAATCATCTTATTGAATCATAAAAAGGTACTTGTAGAAGTCAGCAACGCTTCTTGCTTTGACTTTGTAGTAATAATAGGATAACTTTTCCTTATAACGAGATATTGTGAAAGTTTTTACTCGATTCTTCACACACTATATACATTACAGTGTAGTGGCACTGTTGTACTTCTAGTCCACAATGGCATCAAGGTAGAGAGGAGTTTCTTATATTAGTGATTAATAAAATCCTTTATTTGTTTTAAAAGATGTTTTCCATGCATACATAATGATAGTTTTCCAAACTTCTAAAATGTCCTAAATATATTTTTTGAAAAGCTTTTGAAGAATGTAATTGATTTTGTTTTGTTTCCTTCCCTTTAATCTCCTCGTTATATGAAAGGCCAGCCTTTGTTTTTCACCTGAAAACTGAATAATAAGTGAATAGAGGATCAACACTCTTCATTACTTATGAATTCTTATTTGAGTCATAATTGATGAATAGAGGCATTGAATGTCTTTCCATTCTCGAGGATATTCCACTTATTATAACTGCACACTGCACAGTATTAATATATGGGGAAGCTTTATGCACCAAGTTGTGCTGCAGCGGAATGAGCAGGCATGTAATGAGCTGACAACCAGAGGAACCACAATCTTTAAGAGTTTATCAAACTACTTGCACCTTCTAATTAAAGGAAGCACAACCCACCAGGATACATTTACATTTGATTTGATCTGGAGCAGAAAATCTCCCTATTAGCATCCTCCTCCCCATGAATATGACAGTAATTGCAGTCTCACTCTGTTCCTGTTGTCCTTCTCTAGTTGAACACATTTAGCAAATTTACCTCGTACTGTAGGTTATTATTGTGCCATACAGTCTGGGGAATCAAATAAATCACTTAGGTTATCTTATTAATTAAGTCAAAATAAATGTGCTAGAGCCAATTTATTCTCTCCAAATACCATGGGATCTCCCACTGCAACTAATGGCATAGTCTGACATTTCATAGTCTTAACAAATAACCTGAAGTAATTCATTTAGATTTTTCCAATTAGACATCATTTCTTGCGGCTGTAACATAGTATATACACATATGAATTTGCATCGTAAGTTGAGCAGAACTGGTGTCGGACTTTTGTTGCGTTGTTTTCTTTTGAAATCCTACTAGCTGTCTTAATTATGAACTGAGGCTTTTAAAAGAAATCTAACCTTACTTATAAAATGCCTATAACTGCATCAAAGTATCAGGCAGAAGTAGCAGCTGATTTTATAATTAGCTGAAGAGTTACCAAATAGTTTCATAACACATATTTGCATCACTCTGAGAGGATTTGTAACTTTCTTCACTGGTAAACACATTAGTAATTTAGAAAGTGTTCTCCCACCAGCCCAAAGCAAGCAATGGGACTTAGAGCAAGTGTATAACCCAGGCATATGACAGTGCTGAACCTCAGTGCCCCTGCCCTCACCCGCCCCTCAGGCCCTCAGTGGAATAACACTTGATCCATAGCTCTTGAGTCTCTGTCCACGCCTCCCTTTTATGGCCTGTGGGCATGTGAAGACCCCGAGCCAGCCGTGCTTATCTGACCCTAACCTTGGCGTATGGTGACCTTGACCTGCACCTCACCCCTTCCTCATCCTCAGGGCTACATCTGTTCCTTTCCCTAGGACACCCAAGTAGTTAGTGATATTGAAACATCACCTTGGGGCTCCATTTGTTTTCTCTGGAGAGGTCAGTGAGGGGTTGTCATTAGGACTGAACTTGATCCCCTGCTTCCCCATAAATTGGTCCGTCCGTGCTAGGAGTGAGCACACTGTAAATAATGAGCGTATAATGCCGAACATGAAACAGAATCTCAAAACTGACACTCTATACTTTTTCTTTTTATATGATATAGATCCATTTGTTCCCAGTCAAATGTGGCATGGTACCAGAGTAAAACTATGAAACCACAAACACATGTAGAGCCGATATGTTAGCTTCTAAAGAAGACATGGTTTATTGGTGGAACAGTTGTTACTGGCACAAAAAAGCCTACATTTATAACTTTTTTAATATGAATAGTAGAGCTCAATAACCCAGTCTAAAGAAATGAATCACCAGTGTCAAACATTTGTTGATTCCAGCTTCTTAAATGTAGGAATTTGCTGCTTTTCATTGTCATTATGATAGCGAATGAAGACTTCTTGAGTTTCGGACTGTTGGTTGGACAGAAGACGCAAACTGTAGACGTCATTTTGGACTTTTCACAATTTTTTATTTTTTACATTTTATAGACTAAATGGTTAATCGATTAATCGATTAGTTGATAATGACAATATTCACCACTTGCAGCTCCAATTAACCGAACCTACCAAATAATAAGCCACGCATGCTCAAACGATATCCTTGTTTTCATTTTCCCATCAACTAATTGTGGCTGGATTTCTAACTCTCCTGATATAGTGCGTAAATTGTGTCAGCCTCACAATTGTTTTGGGTGCTGTCATTTCAACTCATTGGTTTGTCCCAGCATGATATCTTGATTGTGATGCCCTTTATTATTTTGCTTAGTGTTTCAGCAGTTCTGTGAATTGGCTGACCTTTTTGTGAGTCTTCCCTTTATTCTCTCCTGCAGAAACAAGCGTCCTTGCCACGCGGCTATACCATGGAAGACTGTTGGTATTAATATTAATGAACATACACTGACAATGTCAGGTTTTAATGGATAATAAATTAAAGGATTCTCATTGATAATTAACTTTGTGTGGGCTATAAACATCACCTGAGGCAGGACGCTGTCTTTGTGAGCAATGATATTTTAATAAATCATAAGAGGGATTGAAAATGGTTTATTCTTTCCTGTCGTGCAGATCAAATTCATGCCACACACCATAAAGGAAAGATGCGTTTAGGAAATTAAGGAAGGAAGAAAGAAGGCCGCGTAGCAGTATCGTGTTCACTGAGTACGTGAAAACGTATTTTCTATCTCTATCAGTCTCATGGTATCATATCACACTGGAGTCAAGGGGGAGGCTAAAGGTTACAACTCTGAAACATGGCATTGATCCCAACACCTGACAGCATCTCTCCCTCTCCCTCTGTTTCTTACTGTCTCTTTTTGGTCTTTGTAATTATAACACACATCCTTTGCTGCTTTTGTTACTTTCCTTTTACATTGTGATATAAAGAAAACCAAGAAACAAAGACAAAATAATAATAATAATATGATTGTTACCTAGATGTATTTTTATCCATGGTGTTATCAAAGACAGTAGTTTAGGAGAAATTATTCTCTTATCTTATTCTCTCTATTACATCGACCCAGACGTAAGTCTGAAACCAGAGGTGTTGTCGAGCCCGGTGTGCTCTGCATATCATAAATCAGACCTAACTGACATTTTTTTAAAGAGAATGAATATCCACCCACTCTCTGTGGAAGGGCCATGGTATTTGTATGGTCAATGTGACCTTTCTCCATACCCTCTCAGATTAGGTGTACGACATAGAAAATTGCGCTCTTGCTGCAGTCCATAAATCATACCAGGCCATTTTTTTCCTTTAAAGAGGTATGTAAATACCAGTGTACTAGCTAGGTAAACAACACTAACCCTGATACAAATGGCTGGAAAATTGAAGAAAAGCACCTTATTTTTCAGCTGAAATTGCTTTTGAAACCCAGTCCTGGCACATGGGATGAAGGAGCCATGAAATGATTTGTGCTGGGGGAATAGAAATGGGTTGATGATAACCACACTCGACACAGTTCCTGTGTTGGGGAGTTCGAGCAATGATCAAAGATATCATTGTTGCACATTATTTCCCCCCATGCAGACCCCAAATGCATCAGTATCTGAAGTGACATCCACCCCCATGCACTGAGAGTATATTTCGTTTTAGGGGACAAAGGCCCTCTACCACAGTACAGCGAGGGCTGAGCTTAACCAGTCAGTCCTGCTGCTGCCATGCAAGCCCTCAGACAACTTGTATCAAACATTGGTTATTGGAATGAAAGCACTGAGTGTGATTCCTCTGCAGTATGTTAAGAGGAATACATTTGCACTAAATGCAAATACTGTGAGTTATCACACTATAACATGATGCATAAAATTATTAAAATAGAAGCAAACTGACTAAATTTTTTCCAACTCGGGAGAAATTTCTAAATTACATTACGTGTCAGAATAACTGGATGCAATTTTGTTGAGCAGCAGATATTGAAGAGAAATTCTACGCCAAAGAAAGAGGCTTTGTTGTAACCCACTACAACAAATTTATTAGCAGTAGCAATCAGAGTAAACCAATGATCATATACTATACAACGGTAATTTTAAGTCTTTGGGGTTTATTTTAAACATTACTGTGTGATAGAAAATAGTAATGGAAAAAAATGGGCCCCATTTGTTTCAGAGTTTCTACACTAGATTGCTGGTTTGCAGCAAATGTGGAGCCTCCTGCTCCCCAGTCTGTCCCCTCAGAGTCCTCGTCCATGTGGAGCTCGACTTAGTATCACATGTAGACAAAAGGGTATTCATCTGGTCAGCGTGTTCACCAAGCATAATGAGCCAGTCTGCATCTTTGGCTACTCTGTGGCTGCCTTAAAAGCCAAAAACATGGTCATTGCAGAATGCAGTGTTAGTTGTAGAAGTATAGTTACCATTTCATTTAGACCTAAGTATGCTTCGATGGCCTTTTTGGCAACTTATCAACACCTGCAATCCTGCACGGTGCGTCTCAAGGAGAGCTGCAGGGCACAACCCATGACAGCCAGAGGGACAGCTAATTCCCAACATCTGGTACAAGCTGGTGCTGTCCGTAGTGTCGCCATGATCGTGGTATCGCTGTGGTGGACGCTGCTTGGCAGCTTGTGGCATCAGACTGTTGAAGAATCACCCCCATCGTGTTCTAAGCAGAATGGGCGGAGAGCAAACTGTTTCATTTCAGCACGGTGGACCATTGATGCCTGCAGTAGATCCCCTGTTATCTAATCAAACAGCACTGGTCAGTTATGATGCCAACTCCTAAATCCACAGCCGTCTGTAAAGCCGTGGGGGGAGATTAACCGCTACAGCGCCAATGTCCTACATTCAAAGACTTCCTCTTAAGATCTCTTTTCCTGGAAAGTACAGTTATCCATACAAGCAAACACAGACAGACACATACAGCCTAAAGTAAGAGTCCTTCATGCTGTAATGGGGCTATCACAAAGACCACACAGCTTGCATTTTGGAAGAAGACTTGATGCTTTCTAAACCCTCTTTGTTTGAGTCCACTAAAATATCTCAAAGAAGCTTGAGCCTCTGCTGTTGTAGAGCACTGGAGAATGTGTTGTTTTGCCATGTAGGTGCTGCCTCGTGTCTAAGATCCCCCCCATGAGTAGAGAGAATAAGAGCTCACAAAGAAAGATGGCCCAAGACATTTATCCTTTCTGTCTTACAGTCTGCAGGAGCCCTAATAAGACCACGCTTTCCACTGTTACCCTGCTATGTGGGTGCACTTCATTATAACCCAAGAAGCAGCAGCTCTCGCATAGCCAGCAAAGAGCTCTTGGCACTTTTTTAATATTTATATCACAGTCTGGTGTGGCAGTAATGATATTAGGGAGCTGACGAAATTCTCCACCCAGCTGGACATGTTAATTGAGAAGCCACGATTTAAAGGCAAAGTTCACATTTGTGCAGATGGTGGGACAATGCAAGATGGCAGACCTGGGTCAGTGTCATTTCCAAGCTATACCTTAATGGCAGCAATTTTTTCTCTCTCCTTTTTTTCCTCAAGTTTGACACATACTAGTCCCCGAGGTCCATAGCAGTCTTTGGGGCTGGTCCCTGTACCTTAGTGCCCTTGACAGAGGACTATATTTTATAGTTGATATAATGGCAACATATTCTGTCCCACCTTCACTTTCAGGGTGAGTGTGTGCATTTGTGTGGCATGAATATGTGATTGTGTGAATTTGTTGGCCATAGAGGAAAAAGAGTATGATAAAAAATATATTATAAAATGGTAATAATTTAAAATGAAAGAAAGAGAAAAATTCATATTTTTATGCTATTTTTTTTTCCTAATGTATAGATGTTACTGACTCTCTTACCTTTATTAATTTGAGGATGAAATACATGCATGAAAAATAAGTTAGAATGAGCTTCTCATTTGTTATCAAAAACTGGTAATTGCCAAAAGTTTCTGTCCTCAAGAACATAATCTAAAAGTTATGAAACATTGTACAAATGTCATGTGAAACAGGACATTTTTTCACCCAGAGCAAACTGTCATAGGGCCCAAGTTTATCTCCTATAATACCCCCCCCCCCCACTCAGGGAGCTGTCTTTATAAATTATTAAGACAGGCATAGTTGTGTGGTGATAATGTAGCCATAGGTCAGTGGTATTTGTATGGTTTTAAATAATAGATCTAAAATACGTTATTAAGGCTAATTTAATTATAAAGTTATACTACACCAGTGTAAACAGTAAGATGATTACACAGCATGCAGGCGTCAGTGAAAGTCACACTGCTGGGAAGTCTAACAGATGGGTTTATCCTTAGTGAGATGGATACTGTCGCACCGCACATCTACATCAAATTAGAGTACCCAGAGTGAGTCCTCCCCCCACTCTGACCATACACCGGAAAGCAGGTGTCTGCTTAATAATTTGGTCAAAGATCAGTGAGTTAAAGGTTGAGGCCAGGGGCAGAGAGGGCCGGGGTCATCCTGGTGGTAGGGAGGTGGTGAGACATGATCTCCTCAAGTCTGGAACAGCCAAACCCCAAGGTCATCCATTAGTGCTCTGGCCCATTGGTGCTGGAAGACCCACAATAAATTTACTGTGCACCCTTAACCCTTTTAATACTCACCATGACCCAGATGAGGAGATCAGCTCCCTTAGGGAGGGGCACATTACATTATTAGCACTGTGCATCCATTGACAGCTATTATATTCTAACAGTGTATTATGGGTGACTTCATACTGTAAATACTTCAACACGAATACTCAACAATAATGTGCATTACAGTCATTCTTTTAACATTTTTGTTTAGCTGTGAGTTCAGTGTATTTTAATCAATGAAAGTACCTGAATAAGTCTGCTTCTAAGTCAAGTTAATAATACTGAGTGAGATTGCATCTTTAATTTAAATTACTGCAAGATATTTTAATATCTAGAATCCCCTCCCCTGGCCATCTGTGATCAGTTTCAAACGTGTGGATGATAGTGTCAGTGTCTGGCCAAATTTTTAGAGAACATCTGAGTTATGACTGATCATTATCTGGTCTTTCAAACAATGAACAACTTATCTACCTTTAATGCGATGCATTTCTCTATTCCTACACGAAAAGGTGAGGCTGCAAGGAAGAAGGAGAATGAAATGTCAACAGTGTCAACCACTCCCTTTAAATAGGACTCTCCTATGATCCCTTGCTACCATGCTCGGTCAAACCTTTCCAGGTGTCAAGACTGGGCGTCAGAAAAAGAAATTAAAGTGACATAGTGTTGACAGGAAGAAAAGACATTCCAGTTTTCACCCCTCTCAGGACAATGAGGGAGCCATCACCTCGGCTCAGACACAGGCACTAATGAATCAAGCAACACCTTAAGTTCTGCAGTGCAGGGGACTTTTGGCCGGGGGCACCCATATAGTGTCATTGATAATGGGATCCTGTATTGGACTGCTGTTGATTTGATGTCTACCGCAACCTCTCCCATGGCCTGCCATTTTGACACAGCTTAATTTTGCCCCTTGCTCATAAAGACATCCTGTTAGATGGTGTCGCACAAGTGTTAGGTCTTCATCTTTCCTGGTTATATCTCCCCTCTCAGAGCTTGAAGACCTGCAGTGTTTTATTAAGCAAAGAGCGCTTCGTTAAATTTATTTTACCCACAAGGCACATGTGTAATAATGCAGGTGTGAGAGGCAGCAGTGTGTAGAAATAAGGTGAAGTTTTTTGAGTTAACTATATGGAATACAGAGGGATGGAAAGAGTACTTGAATTTTTCCCTAAAGTAAAAGTTGTTACTTGTGTAAAAATGTACTGAGATTAAAGCAAAAAGTAGGTCAGTTAAAGTACTGTCAGTAAACGTTACTGTGTCATTTTTTTAATTACTAAAATATAATAGGATATATTATTCAACAATTACATCAAAAAAGCATATGTAGGCTACAATATGAACATGTTGATCTCTGACTAGTGGAACAACATCTCCAACAATGCCTTTTCTATCTGAACCTGCATTGTCAGTCTTTTGAACTGCAGCGTCCTCCACAGTCTGCCCTTAGGTTTAGGTGCCTGTTCAAAACATACCTGTTTGGAATGGGCTGACTGCTTGGCCTGTGGTTTTGCTGCTTGCAGATTTCTTGAGAACCACTCATACAAACCAAAATTTTGAGTACATACAACCATGGCCAATACCAACATTCCCAGTTAGAGAAAGGGTGAAAAGTTGGCATTTGCCTGGGAACCTCCTCTTGGGCAGCAGTCGTTCAGTCTATAGGCACTTGGTTTGGGAATCGGAGGGTCGCTAGTCCATGTCCCCTTACAGACTAAGTATGGAGAGTGGACTGGTAGCTGGAGAGGTGCCAATTTACTTCCTGGGCACTGCCGAGGTGTCCTTGAGCGAGGCACTGAACCCCCAACTGCTGTTGCCTCTTAACTTAACTGTATATGACAACAGAGTGAAAAAAAAAACTGAATTTCCCCTCAGGAATTAATAAAGTATATCAAGAAAAAAGAAAAGAAAATACATTCAAGTCACAGCTACCTACGTTAAAAAACACAGATGAAATACACTCAGCTGAGGTAATGATTACCAAATAGGCCTATTAGTTGCTTGTTATGTCACACTGTAACCACTGTGGTTATGAAGTTGACCATAGATTTAATTAGCAGAGGTATTTTGCCAGTGGTAATGTTGTTAGTGCTGTAAGTTAGTACGGCAAACCTGCACAGTGTTGTAATGGTTGAGTGATGCTGTTCCCATAGGCCCTGGGGTAGGCAACCTGTAGCTACAGAGCCACATGTGGCTCTCAAGCCCCTCTTCAATGGCTCCCTGTGGCTTTAAAAAATAAAATCATGGAATGAAATTGTTTTTTTTACATTTTAACTTTTATTTATCATTGTTGTAGGCTTAAGAAGCTTTTACATTCCCTAATTGTAAAAATGTGTAGCCTATTCACAGAATTAAAATGTCAAGTACATCTACGGCAAGGCACCTTCTCCCCTAAATGTTGCTTGGGTCATGTCTAAGTGAATCTTAGTAGTGGTGGCTAGTCTTAAATCTCCCTAGTGGGGCTAGCTATGGACTTCAAACCAAAGAAGTAAAAGTCTCACAGAAAAATAGAGACATTAATAAAGGGTGGACATATTCACTTGCTTTCACCACCAACTCTTATCAATAAATAGCCTACTGCAGAGTAGCCACCTTGTGCTGAAACATATTAATGAATGCTCATTTAGACTTATTAGTAATATTGATAGGCTATTTTAGTTAGTATTTTAGCGGCTCCAGACAGATTTATTTATTTATTTATTTTAATTTTGGTCAAAAATGGCTCTTTTGATAATAAAGTTTGCTGACCCGATCACTTTGTGCCCGTTGACTCCAGGAAAATGAAGTTGGTCATGAGTTTAGTTATAACGTTAGTATATCTAGCATCCAGCTGCAAAACTCAGTCCGCAGAGCCCTGAAGCCCTGCCCCTTTTGCATCACAGAGCGCTGTTCATTCTTTATTGAAAGTTTATTAATATTGAACATGTGTCTAAATTGCACCAAATTCAACACTGCATGTCCTTGGCACACCAGCATTCAACCACCAAGTGTGAAGTACATTAGGTGAACAGACAGACAGATATGTCTTTCTTTTTAGTTAGATAATATGAACAGTCCACTCCTCCTGTCTTATCCCACTGTGCTCCTCAACAGTTTTCAAACATTTGGAGTTGAGTGGGTGCTCTGCAGTCACAACTGTGACAGGGGTTGTCACAAACATGAACACAGAAGTTACTACTGGGGGATCCACTATGAGCATTTTAGCCAGGACCAGCATGCATCTGTTGGGTACATAATGTTGTCAGGGTGTTTAATTTTGACCATTTAATATGCTTATGGACTGGTGTATTGAATCAATAGTTGATTGAGATACATACAACCTTTTTTTCTTCTAATTTTTTTTAACTATGTAGAGATATCATAATGCTAGCCATAACCCATAATGATGTCATCCTTACTTTTAATGCATTATTGGTGCATTTTTTGTGTTCACAAACTTCTAGGTCTGGCTCATCTGCAACCCTTGTATCCGTGGCACTCTGTCAGTAAACAGACACATTTAACATATATCTTTTTAGGGACGGTTCACCTCTCTGAGCATGGAGCGCTGCCCTCCTGCGGTTGCTGATTTGGCAACTTTCTTTTGTTCCTCTTTTACCTTTCTCACATGCTCCTGAGCACTGCCGAGGTGCCCTTGAGCAAGACACCGAACTCCCAACTGCTCAGGGTGTCTCTCCGTGGGCAGCCCCATCGCACATCTTTCCATTTAATGCACGTATATAGGTCCTGTTTGTGCATGTGTGTGTATTTCGCATCTGTGTGTGTATATGACGTAATTAACAACGAACTGAAAAAATGTTATTTCGCCTCTGGGATTAATAAATTGTGTCTTCCTCTTCCTCTTTTTAAAGAGTTCCATAAAGTCCAAATACACAAAGTCAGTCAATCGGTATTTTTTTTTTTTTCTTTTACGTCAGTATGCAGTGTATTTACAGGGACATTGTGGTCCCCAAATTTTCCTGCTTAGTGAGCTCTCTTAGGGTGCTTTCAGACCTAGAGTTTGTTTGCTTTGGTCCGAATCACCAACTAATTTTGTAACAAAGTTGCAGCATTTACAAGCTGACCAAATCAAATGTCTAGTGCAAGAAAGCTGGTCTTGATTGATCAGAATTTCCATGCATGAAAAATTCAGGAAGTACACGAAACGTTAAAGAAGAGTACACTTGCAACGTAAATGTGACACTTTGTAATGTCACAATGGAGGGACAACTACGCTGGTCATCATGTACTATATTGCTTCCATTGTTCATTTTAGGCAAACCATACACTTTAAAAAATGAGGTGCGGCTCCGAGTAGAAAACAATGTTTTGATGCATTGGATGGCCGAATGTGCATATTAAGGCAGAACAGGAGGAGGCGCACATTAATAATCCTCCAGAACTGTAACATGCTCATGCAAACAACGCGTCATGCGATTGCACTTGGTTCAGATTGAGGTTGGAACACATTCTCACCACAAACGAACCGCACCAGATTTTGTTTGTAGCTGGACCAAGACCACCTTTTCTAGAAGGTCTTGGTTCAGTTGTTTTGGAGTGCACCTGAGTGTCATTGCTGTGTTCACATGTGCCCAAATGAACTGCACTATGGGGGGAGACAAACTGGAACAAACAAGACAAACAAGCTCTGGCTTCTCACTTGCGTTCACCACGATGCTAGCTAGTTTATCCTGTGAGCTAATACTGACAGCTAACCTGACTAGCACTGGTGTAGTTACTGGAGAGTCAACAACTGGCACACTGCCAAACCTTTCTGGATGGAACTTTGGGATAATGATGTTCTGCTTGTTCCGAGACATAGACTGTAAATAGACTGTTTTACACTAATAGTGCTTTAATCATTTAGGTGATAGCCTGTACCAAACTGAAAGACAGTTGTTTACTTAAAGAACTGAAAGTGTTTGTCATGAATATGTGTACCATTACACTAATAAAAGTAATAATTTGTTGTGGATGTTTTTATGTGTAATACAGATTATTTATTTGCAGGCAATAATATAAATAATTGGTGAGAACTAGGGGGAAAATGGCTTGAACATTGATGAACATAAATTGCAATATGATATTTATTTTTAGAGGTAGGAGAAAAGTACCAGTGTTATTGTAATATACTGTAAATCAGTGTTGTTCCGTAAGACAGGGTGTCAGTTCAAGTGAATTTCAAGTTATAAGATAAAGTGGATTTACAGTAATTCATGCACTTTTTCCTCAGATGAAGTGTTGAATATAAATACTGTGCGTGAGCAGCATTATACTACATGACTTTCTCACTCTCAGTAGATTCTCTGTATGTTCACCCTCCCTCACATGTCTCCACTTTCCCGTCTTAAGCTGTCTTTCGTTTCCCCCCGAACAGACACACACCACGCACCCCCAACATCCCCCCGCGTGCAAGGCTGGTGGCTCCATTGTGTGACCTGTTCTCACACTGTTCCATCTCCACATCACGCAGCCAGCCTTTCACAGCAGCAATTCAGCAGCAACAATCACACACTCACGCCTCAAAAAAAGACCTCTTGCTCCCTTTGCCAACCAATTAAGAGCCATCTGGGCTTGGATGCAGTAAGAAAGCTATTACAAAATCATAACTGTTTTCATATTTTCATGATATGTTTTTGATGTTGAGACTCAAATGTTTAAAAAAAACAAAGCTTTGTTTCAATGATATGTCTGCTATGCTTCTTGAAAATAAATTATCCTTACGTATAGACAGTGCACATCATTATTTTGTTAATTTGCACAGAGGCAGTGGAGGGCACCACACAGTTTAAAAACATGACAGAGCCAGTCATTGCTTTTGAAGCTGCCATGCAAGTGTGTGATTCCCGATGAACTTGAGGTCATAGATTCCCAGTGGCTGCGTAGGGCAGGGAATGGAGAGCAGCAGGGTTCAAGCCTTGGGTCACTGGAGCTTCAGAAGTGGCCAGCCAGCTTTGTCCCGGGAGGGATGATGGTGACGGATTCACTGGTGTTTTCTCAAGGTCCACTGAACCCTACAGCAAAGACTCCAACTTAGAGCCTGCAGAAAGAGGGAGCACTCCTCTCATCTCCAGTTCACAGAACTCCAAAAGAGGGGCCGTCTGGACGGGCTCCAGGATGCCTCGAGATACACGAAATCCAGCCGCAACCTCACGGTGGCACTGCCAAACCTCATTTCAATCTTTTCCTCCACGTATAATCTGCAGTACACATTAGGCCTCTGACATGCACCGTAATGGTTCATTTCACCATTGTAGGGAAGTGTTGAACCACTGTGTTGTCAAGTAGGCTTTATAAGGCGAAAAGATATGAATAGAAACTCCACCCTGTCTTTTTTTTCTTTTCAATCTAACTAAGTTAAAAGGCTTACTTACCCCTAATCAAAATGGCAAGCCCACTGGCATGGTATGTCCCAGCTGTGGCCCTGGCGCAGCAATTCCCTTCTCCCCGTACATTGTTCTGGGCAGCACATCCAAGAGCTCTTGCTGTGTTATGTACTTAACTGAGGTCAGAGTTGTCATTATCTGGGTCTTGTTGGCACTAAGGCCTCCTCTGATGATAGGACTCCCTTTCAGACCTTCAGCTTTTAGCACTCCCTAAGAACTAACCTCTGTGAAGACCAGGCAATCGACCACCTGCAAATCTAGCCCAGGGCTGGGACTGTGTTTAAAGGAGTATGCTTTATGACATCCTATCACATGTGTGCTGTTCGCCCTGACCTGGTGGAAGTTTAGCACAGATGCTCCAAGATTTACCTCTGATCTCTCTTTTTTTTTTTTTTGCGCCAGATTAGTAAAGTTTATATGTGCCGACAGGAGACTTATGTTTAGTTGTTAATTAGGTGGCCCAAAATGACTGCAGGCCAGAGCCCTGTCATCAAAAAACAAGTCAAAATCCAGTGCCTGGAATCAAGCTCAGTGATAAACTCAGAACATATTGCAGGTGTATTTTTTCTGCTGTGGTACTTTTCTATCATATCACAATTTTAAAGCTTGCACAACATTGGTATGTATTGGAAAATTGATCCTTAGAAGCATTTTGGCATGGATTGAGGAAAAAAAAACACAACAGGAGATGAGTGTTTGTGGTGGCTCAGGTTTTATTTCTTGATCTAAGCACTGTCATCCCCATTCTAGCAACACTTCCTCATTCATGTCACCCCTGTGGTGTTACTCTGTTAGGAATTATTTTTCAGAATATACTGCATTTTGAAAAGATATATCTCCCCCATGCCTCTCTTGTTTTCTCATTCTCTTGCTCTCCCTCTCTCTGTTTCTCTCTGTCTTACAAACGCACACAGACACACACTGCAACATGCACACAACCAGACATGCACCACCCCTCTTAAAACCGGTTCTCATCCCAATAGCAATTTTGTCAGAAGTTGACAATGTCTTGATTTAGTTGTCTGGCTGTTCCGGCCAGTTTTCCCTGCTGCGCTAATGTGAACAGGACATCCTGCTGGGCACCAAAGAATACCACTTCACGGCAGCCGCATAGCTGGCAGCTTTTATTTATGGCGCTACCGAAATGAATGGGTATTAGTGTCCAAACATTTCACCATGCTCCTGCAGCCACACACAAAAGCCACTGATTTCCAGCAAATCTGCACTTATTTTATTCAAGAAGACTAAAGCTAGGCATAGGGAGAGAGAGAGAGACAGACAGAGAGGGGGGAGAGAGAAAACATTTATAATGACTTAAAAGACCTCAAAAGAAGAATAGGAATTGCGTTTGAAAAGGATTTACCAGACAGAAATCGGAAAGAAAAAATGGCCCGTCCATTTCACTGCATTTTTGTCAGAGTTGAAAATGGAAAATATCTATATCCTCAAAATGACTCAACTTAAGTGCTTATATTCACAAAAACTGCACTTCCTTCACAATCACCCAGTTTTCAGTTGCTCTGTTTTGCCCAGCAGTACGAAGCATTGTATTTCATAGCACTGCACCAGGAAGAAAAAGTAATTTTATCATTGCTAAAATTGTCGATTTTAAAGTGTCTTCAAAAATCACTCTTGCTACCATTTTGCAATCCAGGCTGCCTACTGTCTTGTTAACCTATGAATTTTAAGTGGACGCTTCCCATTAGATAGCAGTAGCACTGCTGACTCCTCTTGGCTTTTCTGTAGGGAGCAGGCTGAGGCAGAGTGCTCTTCTGGCCTGGCGCTGCACTTTGCCTGGTCTCTGTGTCCAGGACCTCATCAGCACAGAGTCCGCCTGTCCTTGTGTCCCTGCCACTCACCTCCCTGCTCTTCATCTGTCATTCCTGCCCTTCTGCAAACACACTCCACTGACATTTTGAAAAACTCTGGCATTCACCCTCAATATGGATTTTTGTTGATTATAGCTTTCTGTCTGTGAAGATTGCACGTATTATTGACTTTGCAATCCCATGACTATTTGCACAGCTTTTTCCTCCTCTCTGCATCTCGCTGAAGTCCAGCAATAATATTCCCCCAGGTTTCTCATAACCTCTTTTCATTATCCTTTCTTTTTTTAATATTTTTCTCTTTTTTTCCATTTATTTTACTAATCCCCTCTGGCTGCGACCCTTTCTTTATGCCACCAGAGATCAGAGTTTCTGCAAAGCTTCGGTCACTGATGTCATTAAGATTGGGATCTGATACACTAGATGTCCATTGGTTAAATGCCCCTGGCCTGAACTCCCTATTGTCCCCTAATTCCAAGCGGCAGCTCTGTTTCACTTGCTGCATAATAGCCCATAGGTTAAAGTTCTGCTGCTTTTGCTTTGAATTTACATCTTTCACAGGCTCCAGTCTCTTGTTCTGAGCTGGCGTTTTCTTTTTTTTCCTCCTTTCATTTCTAGTCAGCCTCATTGCCTGCAGGCAGCACGGCTGTTTGTGCTGTAGCTTTCCTGACAATCTCCCACATCCAGGCATCTTTTGGAGGGTCAGAGGAGAGCAACTTGACTTAACAGGTCAACGTAAGTGGGCTCCGCCCTTCTCCAGAGGGGAAGCCATGGAGCCCTCCATTAGGAGCTGACCTCCACGTTGCACTGGTCTGGCCCCAGCCAGGGTATCACATGGCTCTGCCTGAGACAGGCTGCTCATTAAAGCCCGCTGCCCATAGCAGGATTAGGCCTTTTCATGGTTTATCCTCTACTCTGACAACTGACAATGGACGAGGATAGCTGCTTCAAATGGAGTGTGCATATGAATCATGGAATTATAATTGCTCTTTCATGATGAGAATATTGGAAAATCTATCCACATGCACAATGCAAAGAATTAATTGGGGTCTGTTTTCAAGGGCACATTGCTACACTATATGAGCCCAAGAAAACGGGAAGGGTGGTAATGAGGCATATTCAATACAGCACAGCATCTTTTTCACAGCACCTGTACACAGACCGCTGTTTGCACACACATACACACACACACACACACTCACACACAAACACGCTCTGATACCTTCTGCCTGTAACCTTTGCCCACCATGAGACTTTTACTTAAAGTTTCACTGCACTTAATACACAATGGAGTGCCCTGTTTACTTGTGTTGTGATGTTCTCAAAGAGCAACCCCATTAACAGTGGTGGCCCGTTCCCCACGACCCCGTGCTAGCTTCCTAAGGGTGTGCGGGTTACGGAGGGCCGTAGCTTGGGCGCTGAGTAGGAAACTAAGATGACACTACCTCTTGAGCTGTGTGGGAGGGAGAAAGCTGGTGATAGCGAGGCAACTGAGCCGCTATCTGCAGCACCAAGCCCCAGTCATGCTTCCTATTTACACCACAACTCTGTCTGTTTTCATTATTCATATTTCATGTGGTATCATGGCATGAAAGAGAGTTATTTCCTTCATGGTGGAGGGCAGGTTACAGCTGGCTCTCAGGTCGCACAGCTCACAACAAGTTGGGGTGGGGGGCGGCTTTTCTGGATTCAAAGCATCAAAACAGCGTGCACAAATAGAAAAGAAATATTTCCCCTGAGACGTAATGCCCAGTCCTCTGTAGTTATCCAGAACATGTAGCTTTACATGAATCTGATGATAGGAAACCTCAGTGTAGAAAATCTAAAGGTAAAATTGTCACTTTTAAATTATTGCTTATAAGTGTACAATGAAGTAAAAAAATCAAATCATTACCTAATTAAAAGTGTGAACAACACCATTGTCATTTACATATGTAGTGAAGCCTTTTCACACTCATCTGTAATAAACACAATGTGATCAGGTCCAGGTATACTTAAAAGGTGTTAATGAACTGCTGGTTTAATACTCTCTAATTCAAATTATTCCCATATCAATAACCACCTGTCAATTTTTTTTTTTTTTAGAAAGACGTGTTTGTTTGTTTGCATGTTTAATTTTCTTTAATTTTGAATTGCATTTTTTGTAGTTATTTTCATTTTGAAGTGGCAGCTGTGATATTTTTCAATGACAAGTTTATTTTGTGGGAAGTATATACAGTACGTCGAGCGTGGATCATAGACCTGAACTTTTCCGACTGTTAGGAAGCCCTCACAAAATGTATAAATACATTATTTAGATTTTTAGATAAACTTTTTCCAATATTTAGCTGATTAAAATTCAAAGAAGAATCATACCTTTACTGTCTAGCCAAGACTCAGTTTTATTCATTTCAAATTTAATGACTGCATGGTAAACAGGACAAAATACAGGCCTATAGGAAAATTAATTTAGTTTTTTGAGCAACAGAGACATTCTTTTGGAGAGCTGTCAAAAACAGAAAGAGGCCAGAGAAAAGAAGAACTGAAAGTCTGTTAGCAACGCAATTAAACTCTGGTAATGAGGTCAGACATCAGATCTAGTGCAAGTGATATCATTACACAGGCTGAACGGATGGGCCGCTCCAGCTGCCATGCTCTTGCTGTGGGATTAGACTCACTGTCCTGAGGGCTGCACTTTTACTAGGCTGACCCCTGCCTGCCACTGGGGCACCAGCCACCCCCTGGGCTCCTGGGGGTTTTGGCCCCCAGTCCTGGTGCCAGTGGCACCAACAGGACTGCGGAGAAGTGAACTGTGCTGCCACGTGGGATGACAGGACTCGCCACTCCATTAGGAGGCACAGAGACAGGCAGGCACCAGCACACAATCCACGCTGTGTTGCCAACTACGAATTACTGGGTTCCTCTATTTCAGTCAGCTCATTTGTAAAAACCAACGAACAATGACAAGGTGATAAAAGGACGTTGTATCAGTGATTAGAGTGCTGCGTTTGAACCTGTTGATGGTTAAGATATGGCTCACAAATAAAACACAACTTAGCGCTGTTTTTCTGGAGGAGGAATGCTTTCTGTTTGGTTAAAATTGTGGTACATACTTGCAAACAAGATTGAAATAATGAAACATACAGATTGGTAGCAGTCTAATTTTCTTTCCCTATTGTTTAAAGCCTCGTTTGCAAAGTCCCTAGCAGGAGTCGGCTTAATTTGTCTTTTCTTATTTGGTCTGCTTGTGTGTTTTGTGCTGTTCTCTTTTTGTCTCCCATGATTACTTTGAGGATATCGTTATGACATTCAGCAGCAACAATAATTCTTCTGTTCTAATTCATATCAATTAGTAGGGGATGGTAATTCAAACTGACGGCACAGTGTATCTTGAAAGGCTTGCGAGGATGTTGTGGCGGCAGCATCACTGTGCAGCCAAAAGCCACCCTCCTTTCCCCTTTCTTCCCCCTTTCTGTCTTTCAGTCCACAACAAGGGGCTCCAAGCAAAGAGGACAATACAAGTCGGAGCCAGTACTTTGATAATTAGTTATTGATTGAGAACAATGGCATGGCGTACACTGTCGTATTAGCTAGACGCCAGTAGGTCGCGACACCAAGAGCAGCCATCAAGAAACGAGGGCCAAAACATGCCTGACTCCCCTAATAAGATATTCCTTCATGTTTTTCTCTTTCATTTCCCTCCTCTTTTTCCTTCCTCAGGCATGTTAGTGTTCGGGCTACATGGGGTCAAAAGTATTAATGCTTGTGCACAAACGAGCGTCTGATGAAGGAGAATTTAATTAGAGAATGCCCACTCAAGCTTCTCGTACCACATTGCCCTGTTTTTCTTTATTTTTTCTTTGTTTGTAGGACAAGTGTCCAAAGAAAAAAGAAAAGCAGCGTAAAAAAAAAAACCTTGTAAATTTTCTGGCACTGCTAGCATTGTTTTCATAATATACAGAAATATTGATTGCCAAATGAAACATGCACAAAAATATTGCGAAGCAGTGTTACATATCAAAGACCACCTACTCGTGAAGCGTATGTCTGTATGAATTATTTCATGGCAAGAGTCTGTTGAATGGGTCTAATCTTGGCCAGCATTTAAATAGAAAAAAAAAAAATATCTGGTTATTATTTTACACACGTGATTGACCTGAACTGTGCGTATCACATTCTCTCCGACAGTGTGGCTGTGCGGAGTGAAAACAGATGCATTTCACCACACATATTGACGCTCACAGTGGCTGATGCATGTCAGAGATGGTGTCATTTGGTGAAAGTTTGGCTTTTAACCAAGCTGTGTTTACATATAATAGAATATCCTCAAATAATTGGTAGGTCTCCTCGCTAAAGAGGAATATGTCAGGTTTGGCATCAGTGTGAAAGAAGCTCCCTAACTCACTTCACCTGATCCGTGGCCTGTAAAGATGCACCTGGCATTAAACAGACAGGGCAGGAGCGTCAACTGAACAATGGAGGACTGTCAGGACCGACAGCAGGGCACGGCTCTACCATCACTGCTCTGACAGGGAGGGCCTCAGAGGGTAAACTGCTTTGCTGGAACTAATTAAACAGATGAAGTTATGACATGAATATGCAGATGTTGTTTACATTTTACCATATGGTATTATTTCAGGTAATAACGCACAGGAGAGCCTTCCCACTCATTAATGTGAAGGGATGGAGTGAAAACACTGTCTATCAAGAGACACTCGGAGCGTGTTCGAGAAGTATGATCAGACTGACACTCGGGTGTTGAAATCTATTTCAAGCCACTCAATTAACATACATGTTGATAGCTATTACAGTTTGATTTGAATTGTTAGCATGCTGCGTGGTGGACAGGCTACTCCTTATTGAAAGTAGAATTTGTTCTTCAAATCTACCTTAATGTGTCAGATTTCTTCTAATTTAAAGTGTAAAATTAATTATCACAACGTTAGCAGTGTCTTGTTACCCAGTATGACAATATTTTACTCTTAAACTAATCCACAGCCTCCTATTGGCATTTAAATTCAATAGAATCATGCAGTTTGTCAGAGCTGCTGTATGTCTGTGAGATGCTACAGTACACCTGCCATAAAGACAGTTTAATTCTCAATGCACATCCTGCGTTTAACTCAACTTCTCTATTTTTTTTCCCTTTTTTGCAAAGTGTTAAAAGTAGTAGAACTGTCAGAGTTCTTTTTCCCCAGTTTTGTGTGCAGCCTTACCATTCCCCCGGAGCGGGTGCTGAGAGGTTAAGAGGGAAAGGGCCGATGGAGTCGCGTTTAGTAAGAAGTGTGGGATCACGGGGGCCAGCTGGTGGGGTGATGGGGAGCGTAATTGTGCCCGCTGTGTGGATAGGGTGGGGGGTGAAAGGATGGGGTGAGAAGCCCTGGAAAAAAAGGAGGGGAGGGGACACCTCAATTACCTGTGCTCCCTCTGACCCCTCTCTCCCTCTGTCTCTCCACGGACAGACGCACTGTCTGAGAGGCGGGGCGCGTTTCCACAGGCAGATGCACATCCCCCTCCTTTGTTCAAGATAGCATTCGCTCCTTTTCCTGAGCTGCAGAAACTTAATTGCAACAATCTCCTCTCTAATGCGTTTCTCCTTTATTTGTCACTGTCAAAAAATTTGAATTTTCTGTTTAAAAAAAAAAAAAATCAAAGCATTTTTCTGTTGTGTATTTATGTTTGATCACGGAACTTGGTCAGGCGATATTAGATTAAAGATGTACAACAAAATAAAAAGCACATTTACCTGAACTGAGCAGTTCTCTCAAACATATTCAGCAGGTTACATGCAGCTGTCATAGTTTATTTTGGAGCTCCTGCTTGGGCTAATACAGTAAGTGACAGAGACTGGTGTAAAATCAATACTTCACAGGAGTGTGATGTCTTAATAAACTCTCTGTGTTGTTCAGACAGGAAAGCTAGACATGTACGAGAAGGACTACAGCGCAGGCCATTGTGAAGCTGTCAAGTCTAGCCCTCAAAAGCAGATGAAGCTGTCAGATTATTAATATATTTATACTGACAGGCCCCAAGTCCACCCCTAAAACCCTCCCCTCTTTCAATGTCTCTCAAAAAATATGCTCAGCTTCAAAGACAGAGGCCACGGGGTTGGATGCAAGGTCAAAGGCCAAATACATTTTGAAAGCAAATTCTCTTCCTTTTGCAACCTGTTTTTATTGCTGTCGCTCCCCTTCTCTGTGGCGACCATTCAGCTGAAACTTAGGCTGAATTGGCAGCAGCTTTCAAAGCGCTTGGCAGCCTGGTGATCCTCAGGAGCTCTCAGCTGACATCTCTCTGGGCTTGTCTATGCTCAGGGGTCAGCGCAAGCCCTGACTCCCAGGACCCACTCACTCAGGCGCTACCATGAGTCAGTCCCGCAGACTGAAATTAAAATGTGAAAAGCTGTGCGACTGAAGGCATTCCTCGCCCCCCATGGCATTCTCCTTTCTCTGTGACAGTTCCTCTGAGACTGCTTTTTCTTTCATGTTTCTTTTTTCCCTTTAGATTATTTAACAACATGCGAACAGAGCTGTCAAGGAGAGACATGCTTGATCGACAGAGCAAGGGAGTGTCTTAGTCAACATGGGGTTAAATTCGATTTTCTGCATGTTCAGTACGCTAGTCTCAAGCCAGTTATTGCCTTGGCTTGATGTTTTTTGATGGATCAATTATCCATTATAACATGTTGCGAAGCCAAACATAACGGCAACTATGACACCTGTCACAATCTTCTATTAGGGTAAGGAAATTGAAATAATTTAATGACAGCTAATTTAGTCTTTGTTTTGAATCTCATTATGGCCGCAGTAATTGTGTTCTATAAAAAAACTGAAAGTGAAATATGACTGCGCACTCAAAGTAAAGTACCCCGACTAGAGCTATTAATTTGATATCTCTCAATGAAAACAGAAGTGAATAAATTTCTCTTTATCAGATTCAGACAAACACAAGTTTGAAAAGACTGAGATCTTGGAGATTTTTTTTTTTAAAGTCCAGTTTAGATTGAGTTAAAGTCTTGAGATAACACTGAAAAAAAAAAAAAATTAAAAATACAAAAAAAACAGAGGCAAGAAAACACAGCCTCAATATTAAAACACCAAAAAGTTCTTAAAGCGAACATAAAGAATAATTAAAAATCAAGAAAAAATGTTTTATTATCCTTTTAAAATACATATCTTCAGGGAAACATATCAATATAAACCTGCACAATCTTTATGACCCACAGACAGATTCAAACAACCCCAACAGTCTGAAATGCTGATGGGAATTTGCAATTATCACCACATCATATTTAGCATGGCGCCACCTAATAAGTCAAAGATATTACTTCAGATTGGGACAAAAGCGCAGAGAACTGAATAGATGTGATATGCTTGTCAATAACGCGTATGTGAGAAAGCTGCGTGGGAGCGTCTTATCGGTACATGTGTGCATATACTTGAATTTGCAAGTAAAGAGCCTTATTGGGATTACCCACGGTACATTCTAGTTGGTATCATAAAGAGAAAGAGGGGACTAGATGTGTCTCCCTTTTTCAGGGATTCGGTAAGCTCTCTGTCAATGGTTTGGAGTTGAATTGCCCTGGATAGCTCCCCTCATTCCATGGAATGATCTCAGACCTAATTTACTGGGCAGCTCAGGATCCAAAGCATACAAGGCTCTCCTCTGCATAGAATGTGTGAAATAGATAGAGCAGCCATCCCTCAGATGTGCTGAAGTAATCTTCAGCCAGAGCTGGTCCAGCAGGCCTCACCCCTAAAGGGATTGATGCAGTGTCAAAACCTTTGGCTCAGGGGTCATCCTCTCTTCTTGCCTCCCCAATCTGACAAAAGCTGAATTTCTTTCCCTCACTATTCGTTTCTCTTTTTTCTTCTATTGAATTCATCAGCGAGGGAGGCATGAGATGTGAGATGTGAATGAAACATTTTCATTAGAAGGGAGGAGAATCCCCGGTCAGAGACAAGGCCAGAGCTGATCTGAGCCAATGACATCCCCACCAATTCTTTCCTTTTTTTTTTTTGTCCTTCTTACTTTCCACAGCTGTCATTCTCTGCGGTATGTGGCAAGCTGATTGAAATCAGCACTGTGTCAGGGCCGTCATATCTCAGAAAGACATAAAACATGCAGAAACATCAATAAGCAACAGGCCGCTGACAGCTCTCAGGCACCGATGGCGGCGAGGAGAGATGAGGGGAAGGTTAGGACTCTGGGGGGATGCTGTGCAGTTGAAGTGTCTTCTTCAGGCTTCACTGAGACCCAGGGAAGACAAGATAAAGTCTATCAGGTTATCGCCTAGTTCAAGTTGCTTCTCGGACAGCAAGGCCACTGGGACGCTGGATGTCAGAAGATCTGTGCGTGTGTGTGTGCGAGCTTATGTGTGTACAGTAAGCACTGTCTTTCTGTGGGTCTGTGTATGTGCTCGTGCAGGTGTACAGCATTTGGGGAAAGAACTGAGAGAGACATTGCTACTAACTGCAGACCTAGTTAGCCTGATTAAAGTTCAGAGAAAATAATATTTCACTGCATGATGAACATTGTGTCATACACTAAATGTAATTTATGTGATGTGTTCAAGCTGTTATATTTCTTGATTATTGTATTTGTAAAATACCTGCAAAATATTTTATTACAACACTGCGAATAAGCCTCTTTCTGTCTTGTGTGCTTGTAAAATAAGATTGATAATGCACTAGTTATACCCGGTAGTGAGGGCCAAGAGATGCTTAGGGATTTTCAGTGTGTATTTAATTCACTAATGGGAGGTAAAGGTGATAGTCTGTTAGATCACAGCCTGACACTACCTCTTACCACTGCTAATTAGGCAAGTTTTTAGCCCAGAAAAACTGCTGAATCTCTTGTTTCTCATCCCTGATAATGGTCATCACAGTGCCCTAACCTACCTGTTTAGAATTACGATACAGGGCAAATAATCAGCTTCACAGGATCCTGACTTTGACGAGGTAAATTCACCAGTAATTAGCTGAACAGAAGTCGATGAAGGGAGCCGAGTTTTGGCTGAAGTTGAAGTTTTCCCCCAAAGTTGAAGCCTATTATTTTTGTGTTGATGGGTTAACGTTGTTGTGGACAGGCGCCCATCTACATATCAAATGTGACTCCCATTATTTTATGTTTCTCTCTGCTCACAGCGCCTCCCAGCACTCCTCCATGTTCTCCTCCATCTGCCTCCTGTCCATTGATCAGCCTTCCAGGGCATCAGTCTGTTTAACATCTGCTACAAGTTCCAGCAGCTCAGGTAACTATCTAGCTGCTCTCCAACGCCTATTGATCTTCATGTCCACCTGCAGGAACATCTGTTTCGGCATGTCGTTTGTCAGCGCAACCAGCTACCTTGTTTTGCTTCACGTCCACTTTCACTCACTCTCACAAAGAAGATTTACTCCTAAATGCTTGTTAAACTGGTCTTTGCATTGTTCTAATAATGAATTGTAAATTAGTCACTCAGTTACTGCATCTTGTGCAAATTGTGGGTGTAGTACTGGGAAATTAATCTTTAAAGATAAAGATTCATTGCCCAGTGCAATTAAATACAATTTAAGATTTAAAAAAAAATATATATTATTTTTAATTACACTTTTTTTTATTTAGAAAGACTGAGGCTGTACATATAGAGACGCTGCCTAATCTGCAGAACCTATAGTTTAGTTATTGCGCTCAAAAAAATGTACTCTTATCTGTTGATTATTTAAATCATATTTATATTGATTATATATTGTTATTTTTGCCAATAAATCTAAATGTTGGCAAATTATTGCCATATATAAATTAAAGAAAACATGCAAAGAGCAAATCACATGACAGAATCTGTTATTTGAATAAAAGAGATCATTATTTTTCTGACACCAGGCAAATGTGCTGCTATGTGCTGTAATTTATATTTTAAAAATAGCAGTAGCTCAATGCCTTACAGTACATAATATGAAAATACTACGGTACACATTTTACTCATTGTTTTCAGTATTATTCTGGGCTTAAAGTGTGAGAGTCACGGGCCGAGGAGAGCCCGCATTTTCACATTTGTCTCCTTCACAGGCTTCCAGAGCTCGGAGGAACCACTGCTGCATGGTTTAATTTGCTCTTTTGTAATGACGGGGCGTAGGTTAGTTAATTTCAATTTTTGATTTCAAAAGCTATCAAATACAGCTCAGATGAGAAATCAATTTTCCCAGCTGCCCTGGCTTTGTGGTGAAAAGGACTCCCGCCATTGGTGAACAGCCCGTCACATGACCGAGTCAGGGATTAGTTCAGTAGGCCCATGTTGCCACCACCTCAATTACAGGCTGCCTCTTGTCATTTACCTCTATAACATCTCATTCTCAGACACAACTCATATTTAATTCATGAAAGCCTGCACAAGAGTAATTGTAATATAGATTGTTGTTGAAAATTTGACTAAATTTAGGACGCAACTTTTTGTTTTTTTGCAGGCTAACGCCAGTGATTGTGTCATTTGGTGTAATTTGGGATAAACAAAGATGGAGCAGTGAGTGTCTAAATTTGGTCTGATGGAAAAATTGTACTGAAAAGTGTGTAATTTAAAAATCATGCAACTTGATCAAACTGCAAGGTGTAGCAATTTTTTTAACAAAATGATACATTGCAAAAAAGAAAAAAAGGCAATGATGATTTTAATTGGAAAGGTAGCATCCTGTGTCATGTCATAGACAATGACAATCATCAGCAGCATTATTAGGACTGTCATGTGATCAGCAGTCTGAAAAGGTGACTCTGGGCGGTTCCACTGACAATAAACACTCACCTAAATAAACCCTGTTCTGTTTGAGTGTGTAAGTCTCTTTGATTCACAGTTAATAGTCCTAAATAACATTAAAATTGCCACATATCAATATCCTATATTCTGCCATGTTTCAATAAATCAAAGGCCTGTTTGTTCAAGCCACAGACCTCACAGTACATTCAGATATGTGTGCTGAGTGTAAAATTAAAAAAAAAAAAGCTATTTTCCTTTAAATAATTGTCCTTTTTTATACATCTGACTAATTGCTGACACTGTAAAAAGCTCAAAGAATTTCGGACTATGCGTGTGAGCATATTTTACATTCTTGTGAAGACTCTGGTTTGGAAATTTGAATCCATTCCAACATTTCCGTCTCTCAGACGAACCCCTCTTTTCCTTTTGCACAACACAAATTGTCAATTTGTTAAGTAATCAGTAATAAGCATCTCCTTTTTCATATGGATCAGTTCGTGGAACAAAAAGTAGAGCGCAGGCAATTTCTGGGCATATCATGAGATTACATCCGTTTGACAGTTGCGTTATTCTATGTGGTTTCCATGGCAACGGTTTGGGTGAGGCCTCCAATAAAACCAACCTCAGCTGTCATCTCTTCACCTAAAAGCTTTGTAATTGCTCTCATTTGCATACTACAATTAAGTGTGTTAGCTCACAGCAAGAACAATCAACCTCCACTAAAGACTGGGGATAGTATAATTATTATATCAGTGGATTTGTATAAAACATTACTGACGAGCCTTTGTTTGACGTCGCCGTTGTACTGTCAGGCTAGTTTTAGCACTTATTTTCATAAATATACATATTTCAAAGACAGTGATGGGTAATGCATAGGCATGCTGGTTAAAATGTTGTGATTACCGTTTTCAATCAGAGTTTCAGTATCGCCTTATGATCTCCGAAAAATGTCAGTCTTATTCTGGAAATTATCATTTGAGTTCCTTCCTTTCTGTCGGTTAATACAGCGAAAGATATTTTTATTAATTTTTGATAGGAGGCTTTTTGACTCAGCTGTGCACTTGACTGGGTGGAAACAGAGTGATTTTCAGTAGTGGGAGACAGTTTGAACCGCTGATTGAATGGAAAGGTTATGTGCATTGAGCTCTAAGCATTGTTTCTCTTTCCCTCAGATGCGCAGAGGCTGTAATGAAGAGCTCTTGAACTCGCAGTCAGAGAAGCTGTGACAGGAGTTCAGGAGGATGCCTCTTTGGCTCTGCTGGACGTACGACACACACACCGGTAGACACTCAGGCACACAAGCACCCAGAGCCAGCAACAAATAGCTAATATAGAAATCAAAAAGAAGCTGTCAATCACAAATCACTAGCTTTTCATTTAAAGTGTCCAGTGTCCAATTTTCTTTCTGATATTGGGAAAATATCAAAAATCTACCTTTGCGCGATTGTTCTTTTATTTTCTTTTTTTCTCATTAGTTATTTTTGGGCTTTGACATGAATTTAAAAACTTGATATGAGAAACATCTTCCTGAAGGCGCAGCTTGAGCTATAAAAGCAGCCGTATTTCTAACCTACCGAGCTTTATAATCAAGCCTGTGATACTGCTGCACATCTTTGGGCAGGTACATTTTATTTGGAGTTTTTGCCTCCAGGCCCTGAATTGAAATGGAAGACCAAATGGCACAAATGGCAAGTGCACCATTCCTAGCTCTCTGCAGCCTCCCAACACAAACTGGTCAAGCAGAAATGAGACCTGCATCAATTTTAATTTGTATTTATCCTGCTGATGACCCGCTCCTTTCACTCTGCCGTTGGAGGCACAAATTACACCCATCATAACTCTGATTCTAACGGCCCACGGTGTGCTATCAGAAAATGAGCATGGTTATATACCACCGGCGGGTTCAAGGTGTCACAACACAATTATACAATCATGCAACCTGACGAGCTCTGACTGGTCGCCGTTGTATGACAACTAAGCTGGAGGGCCACGCTGTCTGTCACATGCAGGCGGGTAAGATAAGTTCACTGAGGAGTAGACTGTGCCTCAGTGTCTGCTTCTCTCTATCTAAATCAGTTAAATATCACAGCTGCTGCAGTCCGGGGTGATTTTTGGGGGGGAAGTATAAAGACCCACATCTGAACTTATCTTTGACTTGTCAGGTTTTTATTCGACACAGCAAATTGAGCCTGCAGAATTTGTACTAAAAAAAAAAAAAACATAAATCAAAGTGATGTAATATTGGCTGTGTGTGTGTATCATTAATAGAATTAAGTCATCAATGAGGAAAGTTTAAAACCTTATACATACTGCAGTGCTGTGCAGCAGCTCACTGTGACTTTCAATCAACCCTAATCCTTGTATCTCATAAAACTTAGACCAAAAAAATGAAGGGAAGCTCCCCTGCCTGGATCCCCAGTGTGCTCTCAGTGTCAAGCCATTAGGCTGTGTGAAATGAGGTGCCACTCATGAGTTATAATGCTGCACATCTATAGATGCAATGGTAAAATATAGCCCTTCAATGCTCAGTCCTCTCTTGGAGTTGTGAAAATAATTCTGCTCTGATAGCGGTCCATCCCGCAATATCCCAATTCAAAGTCGCAAAGATATGAAGAGGGCTGTTGGATAAATTCAAAATAATCCACTTCAGGATAGCTGCGAGATTAATGGAAAAATGTGTGTGTTTGCTTGTGTGTCTGTGTGCGCGAGCTAACGTGTTTGTGTCTGTGTGAGAATGCGGACTGATGAATAAAATATATCAAAAACCAAAAAACTTTTACATATTGTAGGATGATATTAGTAATATGATTATCAACCTTGGCGATGAAAAGAGATGACACGCAGAGGAATAAGAAAAAATGACAAATGTTTGCTCTCCCAGAAGGAATAAAATGCCCAAACTATTCCTTTAGAGCCAACAGAGACGTTGGATATAAGCTTTCAGGAAATCTATTTGTGGGGTAAAGTACGTTCATTGTGTCCAATTTAAAAGCACGTCAATAGAAGACACACGTCTCCATAACCAGTTGTTACAGAACTACAATCAATGAAACTTATTCTGACTACTGCTATACTTAGAGACACATAACAAAAGCATGCTAGCAGCAGTCTGATCTACTGAAATATTTACCCAGAGGTACTGTAGATGTAACAATGATAAGGAAATAAAGCTAATAAGTGTCACTTTGATGTGACAACAAATTATACATGGTTCTATCAGATCTCATTTCCATTCCACAACACAGAGACAGAGAATACCCTGAAGCATGGCTGTTAATGGGAGCCTCTATCAGCCATCGTGGAAAGCCTGCCTCATTACTCACTCCAGCACAACTGTGCCCAGGGTGGTCGATTTCCCCAACGGACACTGGTTCACAGACCAGAGACGCACTGTGAGGCATATGACTTGTTTTTCAATGCACAGGGCACAGATGCCGTCATGCTGCAAGTGTGTGAAATCAGAAAATTCATTTAAGCAAAAAAACATATCTGAATTAAAGAGAATTAACCAAATAAAAAACAAAAATAAAATATACAGTCAGCTATTTATTTTGCTTCCAACTTAGAATCATTGCATCTTTACATTTATTCTTTTCCAGGCCTACAGAAAATTGCCCTATGTTGCAATAACCAGCTACCACTCATCTTCGTTTTCATTATACGTCTGATGCTGTACAGCCTGATTGTTATTCAGAGAGAATTTTCCATTCGGGAGGGCGCCAAATACTCACATAACCTTCTATCCCTTCCAACCTGTGCAATGAATATTTTAAAACCTTAATGTATATTGGCCATCTGAATTTCCAGCCCGAGTCTTTTCCTTTGTCCATATAATCTCAGGGACCCCTTTCCCACCATTGTGGTTGTAACTGAGAATGCTGTCACTCGGGTTATTTCTCTTCACAATTTGCAATCACCGCTGCTCTCCGGTTTTACTCTCTCTACCCCTGTTTCTAGCCTCCCTGACAAAGTCAATAGGGGGCATCCCTCATCTGTCAAAAACAAACATCAGAATACTTCTCGTGCTATTTTTCCTCTTTTCTCGCTCCCTCTCTCTTTGTGCAGTCTCTCTCGCTGCCTGTTAGACACACTGTAGATCCTCAGTTCGTCACTCAGCGCAGATTATGAGATTATTAGTCGGGTTGCTTGGTGACCCTAATCAGCATAAGCGAGTAAGAGCAGTCAAAACATATAAGGGAGAAAGTCCTGAAGAAGTAGCTGACCCTCTGGTGACTCTCTCACCCAGAGGGGTGGCAGCAGCGCTTGCTGTGTGTGTTTCAGTGCAATCTGTGGAGCAGATGGCTGGAGTCCTGGGCAGAGAGCAGCAGGTCTCAGCCTGCATGTCACCAGGATGATGTGAGCTGGCTCCCTCCGAGCTTTAGTTAATACCTTCCTGTATCACAGACTTGTTAAGGGTCTGGGCAAAACTCAGCGACTCTTTACAAAAGAACAATACTCTCTATTTCTCTCTGTCACTCTCTGTTTTGCTCTCTGTCCCTGGGTGGCAGTAAATGTTTACTGGTAAGTATCGCCTTTAACCTCTTCCTATATACATACTCCATACAACACATACATTTTTTTATAGAATTTTAAAGTGGGCAATAAAATGTTTGTATCATTGCATATGCAGATCCTGATATGTATAATAATATAATAGATGTTGTGTACATTTAATTGAGAAACGGATAAAATAACCAGATGGCAAGATCTGTTTTTTGGCAAATTATATAAAAAATATTTGTTTGAATATATAAAAAAACAAAATATATTAAAATCTAATACTGCCACACAACTTTAATTTCCCACATTTTCTACATTGGCTTAATAAATCCAGGAATAGGAAAGTGATTGATTATTATGAAACCATTTATAGATGTAAAGCAATTTGAATTGCCTGAATAGCATACCCTCCAACTGCAATGTCAAAGAGTAATTATGGACATCAGTGTCTCTCTATTGTAACGTAATGTCCCTGACTAAGTGATTTTACGTTGACTTTGATTGAGAAGTTTCCTAGTGATGATAAAACCATTAAAGCGAAATCACCAGCAAAGGTAAATAAACATTTGCTCGACTTTTGTTCCCGCTGCCACTTAGTCTTTAATCTTGGTTACTGGCAGGTAGGAGCAGGCTAGGCCGTGCCTTGTGAGGTGCAAGTGTATGCTGCCTCTCCTTCTCTTCTCTCCCCGTCTCTCCCTCTCCTCATATTATATAAAGAGTGGCAGCAGGCAGAGTGACAGACTGCCCCAAGAGATGACACCTGTCACTGAGGGGAGTGCTGCTAATCTACAAGCCTCATTTTGTTTGAACTCTTTGTCACCTTGCCGTCAAATCCTCATCTTCTCAGTCACTGCCAGCTTCACTCCCCTCTGCTTCTCTGCTCGCTCTGCTTTGCCCAATCTCTCCACAATATACACTACCTCCACCATCACCACACACACATACACACACACACTTACACACCATGCTCCTCCAGATAAACCACTGTTCTCTGGTGTAACATATTCCTCCCCACAAACATTTATTTATTGAATAAGTATTGTACATGCTTGTATTTTTGTGTGTTTTTTAGGTTATTTATAAAAAGATACATAATGAGTACTTTTTGACAGTCTAAAAAAGTAAAACATTGACAGCTCAATGTCTTTTTCAGACGTGTAAAATTGCTTATGTGCCCCGAGAATGAGAAGATGATGCGTCCTTGTTCAAATGTTTTTATTTTCCGAACAAAGCCCCATTCATTCATATTGAGATTTGTCTAAGTTAAAGTGATCTGAATAGAAATGCAGTCTGGAGTGGCCCAGTCTCTATGGAGCAGCACACTCCACCCCCTGGCCAAATATCTATATTGTCCACTTCTACAGACTGTGCTTTGTAATTATAATATAATTCATTATGTCTATGCTGCATGTGTCACAAAGGACAAGTCCTCCCCAAAATCCTCCTGCGCTGTTCAGGCTGACCGAACACATTCTTGTTCCCATTTTAAAGCCTGCGGCTTGGAAATACCCTCTCACACCCCCATAAACAATAGATTTTCCTATTTTGCTTAATTGAGATATCACCCGCAAATCTGACAGCTCACACCAGCCCCTAACTCAGGCTGAGGGAAATCTATATAGTGACAGGAAATGGAACGGAAAGAGAGCCAAATAAGATTAAATGACTAACAAAATAATGTTGTTAATATTATTATTATTCAATATTATTATAAAAGTAATTATAACCATAATAATAATGATAATTATCGTTGGTGTTAATATGCCTCATTAGATGCCTCTCAGAATGTAGAAAACCTCAGTATTTACTGCATCCATCAACAATGATGAAATTATAAATGAATAAGCTGTGATAAACATTCATGTTAACGTTGAATTTTTCTCCTTTTTTTTAAGATAAATTGTGATGGCAGAAAGAAAAAAAAAAACACGTGATATAATCCAAGTTGCAGTGGAGGCATCAGCCAACTTCTTTAAATGCCTCCATTAAGTGGAATTATCTTTTCCAGACACATTTGGTATGAATGCATCCAAAAATCCCCATTTCATTTGGATTGCATGGGGTTTAATTTAATCCTTTTGCTTATTAAAAAAATAAGATGCAGCATCTTTAACAATAGAAAGGCTAGTCTGCATCGAACACAATGGCTAAGGTTAAATTGAAGGTTGTGTATACCCTTTGCTGTATTAGAAGAACATTCATATTCAAATAAAAGCAGGAAACCCTGGTTCATATTGCATAGCAATGTGCAATTGTGCATTTGTACGCACAAAGCGAAACTGCAACGCAGTTACAATTTTTCTGATATTAAAAATGAACAGCGCTCTTTGCCGGTTTTTCATTTTGCAGATGCTTAAACATTGTGTGAGCAATCATTTATTCCTATCCAAGTACTTAATGCCTCTATAAGTACTTCAATATCTAGTACTGCACTAACATACAGAAAGAAAATATCTGTGCTGTGGAAAATATTGTATTAGACATAATCCTTCACATATTTTCTCACTTTCTGATTGCTAATTGAGAACATAACCACTCACAGCACTCAACTACAGCCCTGTCAAACCTCACAATACATACTTAAAGTCACTCACTTCACACAGTCTAACTCATGTTAGCAGCTGCAGAGCTCAACAGTAACAACTGCCCATGCAAGTGAAATGCCACGTCAGGCTAGTAAATCTAGCAACTCACTGATTGGGCACTATCACACCAAGGTTCCAAGGTACCAAGGTGTTTAGAAATCCTAAAGTTATGATTTTCAATACTGTCAAAAGTACAGATGCTCCTCTTTCTTTTAAACTGATACGGAGATGCTGTATTGAGGCGATGTAGTGCAAATTGTGCACCACCAGAGGTCAGTCTCTAATGGTTGAGCAGGTAGCTGAGCTGAAAAAGTTGGGGATAATGTTACAGGACTCCTAAAAGTACTGTCAGCAATGGCAGAGAGAGGCAGCAGGGAAAATACGCCAGCATATATTTAACATCTTCTAAATTAAGGGTTTATTTCAACCAAATCAGAGTTAAGGATTTTGGAACATTGGACAGCTAAGATGGTTTTGGTGAGTTTTATTTTGTTTCTGTGAAGTTTAATCGAAGTGTGTTTTACGATGAGTTAACAAGGCAGTTAAGCTAGTCTTAGTTCAGTGGAAGGGATAAACCTGAATTTTGTAGGTGTAAGGTCGTATTTTTCTGTTTAAAACAAAAAATGGGTGTAAAAATATTTCCTTTTTTTTTGACATTAGAGTTCGTGGCTTGAACACATCTCTCTCCTGGCTGCAACTCTAATGGATGGGTGGGATAACCAGCAGCTATGTCATAGTGAAATGTCGGGAAGGTATAAAGGTATAAAAAATAGATACCGCCCAAGCCTAAGAATCTACCGAAACTGATGATAAAGGTAGCAAAGTAATGAGCCATCTAGCTTCTTTGTCATCTCTGTTGAGAGTTGCACATGTGCAGTCCCGATCGGGCACATGCAAAACAATGGCAGCACGTACAAAGTTTATGAGCCGAAGCGCAAGCGAGCATTTCAGTTATCCTGGAAACAAGAGTTTAGTTGGGTGGTGTTAGAGGATCTGGGCAAAACTCGCAACTTTGTACTGAGCAGCTTGCCACAGAGTCATATTTTGTTATTAGATGACCACTAATAAATTAAATCGTTTGTACAGAGGCAAGTAAAAATTAATATCAGGTGAGTAGATTTTGTTTTTTATTGGCATTTTTGCCTTTATTAGACAGGATAGCTCTAGCATGAGCGCAGATGACCTGCAGCAAAGGGCCGGAGTTGGAATAAAACCTGTAGCCTCTGCGGCAAGGACATGGCCTTCGTGCATGGGGCACCTGTTCTACCAGGTAAGCGTGTTGGCACTCCAGGCAAGTATATTTCTGTCCCACTTTCCTGATCAAGCAAAAAAAAAAATGGAATGTACATTTTGTTAATCTAAAAATACTTTATTCTGCCCAGCAGAATTAGAGCCTGATGTGTGTGAGATGTGTTCCCTGATAGTTGAGGAAGTTGAAAATGAATCAGTAAGCAGAACTTCTCCTTTATCAACAATGTACCAATTAATGACAACATTTCCGAAACTGCTGTAGAAGCACTCCTTTTAGGGCCAAAAATATCTTTCACATTTGAATAAGACTTGTAAGTTGTTACTTTATTACATGCTCAGTATACTTGCTAGCTTTACAAAAGGATGCCAAGATATACAAATTTAAGCTCTCAAATTCAATTTAATCAACATTTATTTTATTCATTTCAACACATATTTTTTCATATTAATGTAGAAAATATCTGTCAATATTAATCATGGCTAACAAATGCAATCCGTGACTATTGACAGTGATAACTCAGAAGCGTTTATAATTTCAACCATGTTTGCTCATCAGACAGCAGAGAAGAGAGTGTTTGTAGCCAGTGTGCAAAGCAAAATTGAGGATCAAACATTTTCCATCAGTTTTCTTAGTTAGACAGAAAAAGGCTCAGTTTAAAAAAAATAAAAAGGTACTGACAGAATGCTTTAGAAGAGTGCAAAGACTGTATAAAGATAATTTTGACATCTGGTTGTCGCAAGAAATATATGCCTATGTGAATTAAAATGATATCGTCAGACCAGGTATTTAAAGTTGTGTGGGACTCTGATGTGCATTATCTGTTCACCTGTTGTAGTTTTAAGTGAAACGCAAACAGTCAAGCTTCAGCCCATCACTAGTAACCATAAAACATTTTGTGACATCAACACAATTTTTGTAGTTTTTGTAGTTCAGTTATATGATGCCATAACTGGTACCAGCAGAGTGAATAAGAAGGGAGAGTAAACCAGTTCACTGACAGGAGACATGACGACATATGTGACACAAAATAGTGATACAAAGTAATTTCATTACACCCATAGCTTTCTGAAGTTTCTGCCAAAATGTTCAGCTGCACTGTATCTAAGGCAATATCCGTTACAAACATATGCAGACATCACATTTTGGCTTTGCTGCCCCATGTAATTCATTCTGCTTAACTTAGGCCTGTTGTTCTTGTTTGTGGACACTTTTTTTGCAAGTAGAGTAAGAGCACAATACACCAATACATATAAAAACAAGATGGCAGCTATTTCTGCCAAGTCAGTCTGCAGCCGATCCCGACACAAAAGTGGACAAAGTTCAAACCTGGATCGCATTTTATGGTTGAAACTTGTTTATTTATGTTTTATAATGTTTGTAGTTTGATATTGCATAAAGATTTGACCAAATTTAGCAACAAGAACAAGTTAAGACTGTTATTTAGGAAGTATTTGTTGAAGGACATTGGGACTTAATTATCGTCTCATCTGTGGACATTGGGACTTGATTGCATTTCGTTCAGACCAATTAGGTGTGACAGACTGTTCCTACAGACAAAAAGGACCTTTCTAGCTTGAAGTATGGAGCAAGGAAAATTCATAGAGTTACAAAATGAATAATTCACAACATAGTTTTTGCACAGCCAAGTTCAGGCATTGAAATGAACAGTTTTAGACTTGAACAGTAACCTTGAACTCATAGAGTTACAAAACAGTGAACAAATGTTGCGTTGTTTTTAGTTTTGTTTTTGCCCAACAATGTTCGGGCATTGGAATAAACAGTTTTATACTTAATTACACACAAAATGAACCCATTGTCCCGACATGAGGACATCATTTAGTTTAAAAACTGCATTCTGTTCATTGCTTAGTTTTTTACACTCACCAAATCCTACAAATCCCAAATAGCTAGGAGAAATTAAAAATACATATCAAACAAAAGCTCAGGTCTCAGACGGACACATCAACTATGATGTAGTATAAATGAATTAAAAGTCATGGCAGAAAATCTTATGAACCTGTTACTGAAGCTGAACCTAAAATGACATTATTTTGAGTAACAGGTGTCACAAGGTATCACTATCTAATCTGAATACAACTGATCCTATATGACTGGTTTGACTATGTGAAACAGTGTTTCAAAATATAACAATATAATAACGGTTTAAGCGCTCGTTTTCCGCAATATTGATACACCACTATCAGCTGTGCTTCCTTGGTCTCATATTGTTATTGTTTACTACAATCATTCTGCTGTTCTCTGCTACTAACCAAAAAAAAGTCATTTTATAGTCTTGCTACATTTGTCTTTTAACAAATATTTAAAATTTGATGCCCACATTTGCCAATTTTCCCCCGTGTTATTAAATGTGGTATTGAATTTCAATATTTATTAAGGTATTTTATCAGAGTAAGAAATTCCAGTATCGTAACAACACAAATGTAAAACAGCAGGTTACATTTAGAAACTTGACAGTGTCGACATGACTTTTACTGCGCAATTTAACAGTGTAAAAATTAGGTTGAAACACCAAACGAATGCAAATTAGCAAAATTTTCCTTGAATTTCAGTTCACCAGTTCATGCCACCAAGACAACCATGAAATTATATTTATTCCTGTTATACTTGTTTAACTTAAGATCTGCTGTGTCCTAAGTACAGATAGGGATGTTACATCTATTAACCAACTAATCACATTGAAGTCACCTTGTCAATATCTTTGTTTTAATGTCCTAACTTCTAATCAAACTTATGTCCAGATGCTACAACTCACAGTTCATATATATATGTAATGTTTTCTTGTTGATGTATTATAGAATTACACACACACACATACACACAATGAATTCTTACCAGTCCAAATAACGTCCATTTTAGCCTAGAGAGGCTCTACCTTGTGATGCATTGTCTTTCCCATCCCCCTGTCTTTGTGTCTGGGGAAAGTCACGTGGCTGTTGAGAAACAAATAATTTCACCGGCTATATTCAGAGCATGTCTACGAAGAGCACAGCAGCTTGTCTTGGGAGTCAAGAACTAGGTACAATGTCTTCTGCGATGGGATGGCCAACACAAATGGGCTGGCGCACCTATCCAATTAACACCCTGCCTGCCAATCCCTGTCAGGTCACACGCTTACTCCCATGGCATGCTCTACCTGTCTCTGCTGCTCTCAACACATGCCCAGCTCCAATATAGAATTAACGCCACTTTTCACCTGGTCACGCTGACATGCCATAGATTAGACTGGTGCAGCATGGAGATATGCCAGGCACTCCAAATGAGGGCACTTGGGGTTAAGATTTCAAATGCAGTGGGGCTATTGTTTTGCCACTCCTTTAATATTAATTAAACTCTGAGGTGAAAATGTTCTTTACCAAACTACTGCTTAATTCCTCCACAAGTGAACACCTGATAAGAGATTTTATTTAATGACCACCTGGATGTTACAAGTTATCACACCAGTTAAGACCTTAATAAGACCAATAAGCGATTGGGGCTAAGTGGTTCTTTTGTATCGTACAATTTCTTAGACATATGCATTTTTATACAATACCACAAAGGCAAAGATGATTTTTTTTTTTTTTTGCCTCTGCCCTAATCCCTAAATAAAATACAAATGATTAGTAGCCCTGCCAGAAACACTCCACTTTTCATTCTGTAATATATGAGATCTTGATGGCACATGACATCACATTTCTGCACATATGTTTATATCTGATTTATGTCTTAATTTATTTGTATTTGCATAAATTGTGTAGAGTTCTGGAGTGCAAGTTTAACATGGTTGAGGAGGTTAATAATACCAATGTGTCTTTTGTAGTTGTGCAGTTTCATATTTGCAGACACAACTGTTATATGTTGTATGTTGTATGTTGTAACTTCCATAACATCTGTTAAATGTGCAATATTTGCACCCTCAAGATAATGAAAAATAAGTTTGGCTAATAGTTAATAAATACAGCTGGCAAACAGCATTTCTTGGGGTAAAACAAAAGTAGAGCAAGCAGAGTTCACTGCAGACAAGTATGGTCCATTTACAATTTGTGTCCCCTCTGTCTGGTTTTATCCCTCTTTCATGTTGAACTAAAGCTTTCTCCAGGTTGTTGTCATATATGTCTCTCAAAATGAGTGCACAAGTACTTTTGTTTTTAATCTTTTTTTTGGTTAATGATGTGCACAAAAATGTTCTTGCGTATCAGTGCTTGATCAGCAGTTCCTAAATATATGACAGAAAGATTCACCAGGACTCATTTATTGTTCTCCAGCTAGTGATTTTGCGTGTAACAGAATCGTCCAATAGTAGTGAAAACAAATGCTACTTGTTCTCTAGTACAAACTTTTATTTCATGCTGCGATCATAAAGTTCTAGCTACCAGGGGGCAAAACATATAATCACCTTGTAAGTTGTTATAACTCACATGTGAGGAAATGTTTGCCTACTTATTGCAGACATGAGCCAACATTGTCATCCCATTTTAGTCATGCTTCTGGCCACTCAGCAAATCCGTGATTTGATCTCCCTTTTGCTCTGTTTTGGGCTCCACCAACTTCTGATAAAAAATATTTGCAAGATATTTGATTTTCTCCAGCAGATAGTTGCTAACTTTGCACAGTAGGTGCATCAGAGCTGCTGCTGCCGCTGCAGAGGACTTGATAAGAGCTGTAAAACTCAACTATGAAATAAACGCAGTAAAATAAGTGTTGTAGTCAGTGTTGTAGTCTAAAATGCCTAGAAAAATCTAAAAACTGCAATGCATATTGGTGCATATTTTTACAATGCAATCGCAGGAGGAAATGAAAATTGCAAAAATAGAAATAAAAATAAATATTGAGGGCAACTTCTTCTAGCAACAGTAAAACTGCACTGTTTTGAGTTTGTGCTTTCTACTACACTAACATTACTATGAACCATGCATATTTAATTTCACCCTGATTATTTCATTATGTGATTTGTCCTGTCTGTTCTCCCTGAATTTCAGCGATTCTTAGGCTCTGTTTTGTGGTAGAAAAGTGTTTTTTGTGTTCCACAACAATGTTGCACACATTGCAAAAAAGTTTACCCCTGCTTTCGTGCAGAACATCCGGCTGAAAATTTGGTTGGTAAATGTGAGACATTTATGTTGCACAACCAGAGACAAGGAATTTAGTTTGGCAATGTTGTGCGGGGGACTGCTATGAGTGATGAAACTCATGGGAAACTATGATGAATGGTCAAATTTGAGGAAAAGTTGGAATGACTGGACAAAATTGCAAGGTAGTGCAAAATTCACAAGGATTGGTTGAGTCTGCATTAATTTTTGCAATTGCAGTACCCTGTAGGGGCTGAAATATCTAGTTATTTGATTCATTTTTAAAATAATTGGTTGACTAATACAAGTTTAAACAGTGTATACTGTCTAGTCTCTTTAGTATCTTTACAAGATATTAGGGAGTATTAAAACAATTTCCTTACCTCTAAAAAACCTTTAACTGTTGATTAAATTTACCTTTTTCAGAACTTGCAATACAATAAAAAACTAAAGCTAACTTTGGATTCCTTAAAGATTTCTCACTTTGTGCTCTAGACAGTGCTAATTGTCAATTAGTACAGAATGTAATGTGCAAACGCAGAACTATGTACCACACACAGAGGATTTTGGTTGCCTTTGGTTGCCAAATGCTCAGTTTCTGAGGTACACTGTCTACTTTTTGAGAGAACGATCTACTGAACAGTCCAAATTATATTTTATTAATTCAACCTCTGCCAATATTTACCCTCCATGGGTGGGTGTTTGTTGCTTTCACAGTTAAAAGCATTTTAATGGGTCTATAACTAGAGCAGGAGTAATTTCCACCAATCACAAGTGACTGTGCCGCCTCATGCTGTGTGGGCTGTTTTTAGAGTGTAGCACCAAGTTTTTCAGTAAGCTATGGTACTGTGTTATAGAATATACCTGTGTTGTTTCACAGGATGCAAACTAGGGTATAACTCACCAACATACGTTAACAGATTAATAATATTAAAATCCAACCATCCATGTTTAATATCTAATCAAAGATAAATGATTTTTCTCTGATTTATATGTCAACAAAACAGAACAAATATAAACTTTGTATAGAAAGTTGTACAATGACCACGTCCGTACAATGTTTTCATGGAAAATCCTGCATTGTAAATCTTAAAAATATGGATACATATTTGTGTTTTTTAGCCAGTAGCATGGTTCAGATGCCAGTGTTGGTCGATCTGTCCATTCATCGCTGTGGTCCAGACTGAAATATAGACAGATTGCCCTGAAATTGTGTACAGACATCATGGTCCCCAGAGAATGAATTCTACTGATGTTAGTGATCCCCCAACTTTTACTTTAGTGCCACCATAAGATTCACATATGTGGTTTTGAGTTAATTGAATAGATTGCCATAAATTTGTGTTTATACAGTCATGTCCCCCTCAGGATGAATCCTAACTTTTGTCATCTCTTACTTGTCATCCAGAGTCATTATCAGATCAAAGCTGGTCCAGTGCTTTGCTTTATCAATAATTACATGCAAAACTATTGACATTCCAATCACCCATAGCTGTACTTTCTGTACAGTGCTAAAGTAGCGAAAGACATGCTAAACTAAGACATGGTAGACAAGAAACATAGTAGCATTGTAGTTGTGAGTTTGTTAGTATGCTGAAATTAGCATTTAGTCAAAGAGGTAACAATGACAAAGTGCAACACGCCGCTGGTTTGTCAATACAACATCTACTCACTGCTCCGGAGCAGAGTCGCTGCCGTTTTAGACTGAATAAAGATATTACAAAAATATGCCACTCCTACTTACAGTAGGATATTAATCTGTTTAAGCCTGCTAGTAAACAACAGCAATGGTAGTCACTTAATCCAAATGTTTTCCCTTTCTTTACCTGCTGGTAAACAACAGAAGTACCTGACTAGCAGAAGTAGCTAATATATTACTAGTATATTACCAGTACTTTTTTGCAATTGGAGCAATATCTTTTAAAATCAATCCTGCTTTATCCACGGCCAGGATTATGTTGCGAAAGATCAGTGAAAAACATATGGATAAGGTTCCAGAAACAAGTGTATTAATTTTTTATTTCATGTAAAACTAAAGAGAAAAAAATAAGTCAAATGAAAGTTTAAACAGAAAGATCACCATAGATCCGTGAATATAAATGTTAATGTTAGAATAACTCACACCTGTAGTTAAGATTCATCACAAAAATAGAATAAAAAATGTACAAGAAAATTGTAAAAATTAATGAGACGTGGTTGCTTACTAAATTAATAACCATTATGGGTTGAACAAACTGATTACTAAAATTTTTCTCCACCCTCTTTTCATGCTAAATTATTTTTTGTTAATGTGCTTGGCATGTTATAGGCAACATAATAGTATTAAAATAGAGGAAAAGTGATTATATTGTGTGTTTTACATGTTGAAATCTACTTATTCATGTTAACAAAGTGAGCTAATGTAAGGACTAGCTTGCTGAACTGCAACATGGACACTAGTGTATTTGTTTTTTCACATAACTGCCAAAAGGAGCTATTGAGGGTCACTGGTGTAGCGTAGTTGCAGTGGGCCCCGGTGCAAGTACTTTCCTTGTATATGTGTGCTAATAGTCGTAGTTTTAAGCACATGGTTAGCACTGTAGGACCATTGTAAAATGGTTAGCATTTTGATGCACCAGAGGTACTTTGTAAGGTTCAGAGAAAATATCGTGGTTTAGGTTGATATATGTTAGGAGACATTCAACGTGACGTTACTTCCTATGTTACATAGACAAAATGACTAAATGTTGACTTTTGGTTTCACACGGGACACAAACAGTGGTCTCCTGGGTAAAAGTCCTATGTTTGTTTGACCCATCCATTCACCCTGACCTCATCCCCACAGAGACTTTGTTGCACTTTACTTCGTCTGACTTCCTCCTTTGCTCCCATCGTGATTACTACAGCAACTAGAGGTCACTGCCTAACAACAACTTAAATATGGGTCTTAATATGCTGCATGTAGAAACAACTTGTGTGACAGTCTCCTAAAAAATATTGCACTGTCATTGTATTGTTTGGGTGTGCAATATAGTAAAATTGTTATTTATACTATATGATCGATTGCAAGACATGGGGAGAGAAAGTGGCAACAGATAAATAACTCCAGAGGAGAGAAGCAAGAGAGGAAAACCTGTCTTTTCATTTTATCTTGTATTGTGAATTTTTGCAACACATAGAGCAAAAAAGCACATCGAACTCAGTGTGCAAAGACATGATTTTTTTTGAGATGACGGATTTAAAAAGGGCATCTGAAGAAAATGGACTCGTTGTGCAAAAGGATTTAGTCTGACTTTTACTGGAGCAAAGGTTCTACACTAAAGCCTCAGACTTAGTATTTTGGTTTTTGTCAAAATTACCTGTCAAGATGGCTGAGAAACCTGTAAGAATCTCGCTCCGGATTCCTACTCAAATAGCCCTTTCCATACACGTGCTAGCTTGACTTGACTCGCTTTGCCTAAGCATGTCCGCCTAGCGCGGCAGAGATTTGCATCACCATACAACAGGGCTTCCCACTTTGAAGCTGTGTCTTGAACTGATGACACTTTTCTTTAGTCAGTGACATTTCGAAGCAGCGGATGTTATTTAAACATATCGCTGAATTGCCTCTGAATGATGACAAAGCACATCTAACGTCACCACAACCCACTTGGAGTTGGACAGGTGCGCTTTGACCTACCTCTGGAGATGGTCCATCTCTTGGACAGCGGCGCGACTTGGCATAAGTTGGCACTTTAAAATGCGAGAATGGCAACACAAAGTCCGCAGAATGGCGCGACCTGGCATGGCCAAAAGTGCCGATGGACAAGACCCATATTATTTCAACCAGAGAGAGTTTTTTAACCATTCAGCCTGTTACTTTTTAATTAAGAAAATCAAGAATAATAATCACAACCAACTCACAGGAAAAATATTTTTTGACCTTAACCAGAATAAAAAATAATAATAATAATAATCAGAGTTTATCAAAAGGTTGCACACACCTTTAGCTTTTTTTTTAAGTTTTTTTTAATGTCAGAACAGTCTTTTAAAAACATGAGCTTTTTATAATAGTCAGTTTCAGATGAGCAGATTAAAACATTTTGACATAAACTCATCATCAGTGTGCTATCTCACAATTAATTTGGTGATGTACCTCAACACAATGTGACAGTTCCGTGAGGTGTCCTTGATGTAGGCAGTCCAAACTCAGTGCTGGTCACATGTGTCACCATTGTCTCAAAACACTGGTAATAACAAAAATACACAGTACATTCAAGCAGATGGCCACGTTTAGTTCCTGACTACAGAACTTGCTTGTGCGAGTTTCAGCAAATTAGCCATGTGTATAGGTGGGAGGCTGGTGAGGGATCATGTCTTTGCATTAGCGACTCCCAGTTTGGATTTGAGGGGGAGCGGAAAAGAAATTTAAATTTTTATTTCCTTTTGACAATACAAACTTTTCTACCTTCAACTAACATATCTTTTTAAAACACTGCATGGATATAAAAATGAAGAAACTGACATTGAAACCATATTTTCTCACTAACTTTCAAGATATGTGCCAAAATTGCACTTTGAAACTTGTGAAATTCCTTCTTGATGAAAAACTATTGTTCTGTAGCCAGAGGAGGATCAGAAGAAGCTAACTGCACACCACCAAAACAAGAGTCCACTGCATTTTTTTTACCAGAAGCTCGCACAGTGATTCTCACTATCTCAGTGGGTTCTGTGATCGCAGCATTCAAAGCCAGATGAATGAGTTTGCAGAGTTAGGTTTGATTTTGCAACAACAGACAGTAATCAACTGAATGGATATTAGCAAACTGAATCAGGACACCCTGCAGATGATTCTGCTGCCAGATTCCACCGCCAGGACATTTTCTGTGGGGAAACTCACAACATGTTGGTTGCAAAGATCATTTTTACACAACCCACTCACCAGACAGACCGCTGATATTGGACCATTTCTCAAAAACCCAGATTACGTTCTGTGACAACATTTGTTTGGCGCCAAAGTTTCTCAAATCATTATTCCTACAATATCTGCTCATGACAGCTGCAGTATGGTTAAGGTTTGGTTTGGTTTTAGGTAACTGTGGAAAGACAGTGGTGTTAGCGAATGAGTGCATGGTTAGGGTTCACCCCCCAAAAAATATAGTCATGATGGTCATATAAACTTTTTTTTTTCTTAAAATCCTACTATTTCCTTTGTTTCCTTTATACAGCAAACAGGATTCTGTTACAGTTGAGAGGGACTAAATATAGGCCTACTATAGATGTGAATGACATCACTCAGAGTGTCATATTGCCAGTATTCATCCGTTCTCTCCCCTTGAATACCATAAACCTTAAATTAAAGGCCTAGTCCCAATTAAACACCCAGTCCATCTCACTAGCCCAACGTGGCTACACATTTTGACATATAAACACCTGTCTCAATTAGACGCCTGGTCTGGTTGCCAAGCAGCTCAATTTTGTAATAGAGGTATATGTATAAATGTATAAAACCTGGTTGTTGGCTACCTCAAATTATGTGTCCATTCCTCAATTACCCTGTGAGTTATTCATATTCCTTTAGTCTGTAATGGTCATCGGATCAAAAGAATGAAAAGGGTTTTTCATAATAATAGTTTTGTTGTTGTTGGTTTTTTTTTCATAAAAATTAATATTAGGCAATACTGTTCATGAAAATTGATATAGTTCATCAGCTGCACCTGTAGACTGCTACTGTATATAAATATAGTGTTCAGAATTTACCCTACAGTGTTGGGAATGTTACTTTTGAAATGTTATAGGTTACAGATACCATGTTTACAGTATTATAAGTAATGTAACTATCGTAAGTACTTACTCAAAGTAACATAACTCATTGTATTTGATTGCTTTTGGATTACTTTTGTAACAGATATTTTAACTGGGCAATAAAGCTGAAAAATGTCCAGAAATACATTTATTGAAAACTGTATTTTGGGATGTTACCCCTTTGTCATTGCCAGCATTGTTCTTAGTAACTGGAAATTAACTCATTATTTTTTCACAGTAACTGTTACTGATTACAGTTACATTAATTTTGTAATTAAACTACATGTAAATAATAACTCCCCAACACTGTTGCCAAATGAACCCGAAACTTTCAACAGTTTCTATGTTGTATATCACTACTGTAAAATAAATGTATTTTGAATGATTTGGGCGTGACAGTTGTATTTAGAAAGCAAATTTATGCTTTTTTTTAACTTTATTCAATAACTGTTCATTCTAAAGTCCATCAGTGAAAAGCAGGTATAGCAAGCAATCCCCACCCCAACCCCGTAACCCCTTTAAAAAGCCTCAGGTGGTCCTATGTGCAGATAAGAGTTGGTAGAATTTGATACATGGCTCCCTGTATGCACGAGTAAAGATTCAATAATACTTTAACCATGGCTTTTCTCTCTGTCAACTTGAGCAAGGGAAATATCATTAGGCCAGGTTTGCCAGAGATAAATTTTGCTATCTTGGGATGTTACAAACCATTAACATCAAGCAAAGACGTATCACTTTCCCAGGACTGAGTATTGTATGTGAAAGGCTACACTCACCTCAGTGGATCCCAGTGGATATTAAGCTAACAGTTCTGGATTCCAGTGGGCATCTTAGCAAAGAGATCCTCTTTATTACACTGTAAGTCAATGGCACAAATATGATCTGGGTGATGTGAAGCTTTTTAGAGGATTCAACCCAGCAGCTTTGTAGGAAGGGGTGCAGCTTGTCTACACTGCATGTAATTTGCAGATTCTTTACACTGTATTGTGCACGCTGACAGGTTTGTGATTTGTTTGCACTTCATGGGTGTCTAATTGATTAAGATTAAAGGAGGACGGTTTGTCTGGCTGTTGAAGAAAATTCCTGGCTGATTTGTATTTGCTGCGCCCCTCCTTTTTAAGTGCAAGTAGACCCTCTAACTACACACCTAACATGAGCCAACACAGGCCACATGCTGGTCTGCATGCTGGTTCACATGCACCGCATGACACAGCAGCTGAATAAAGCCATCACTTACTCACTGAACAACTGGGCTTGTGGCGTTGCTGTCTGTTCCAGGGAGCTTCACCATTTCCGTATACACTCAAGAACTCCTATTGAACATATTCTGCTCATACTGTTATTTACAAAATTAAATTAAACCGTAAAAAAAACTGCTTCTGAAGGCCATCTGTACATATGGGATGTTTAATGTTCATCCTTAAGATAGGTCCTGTGTTTAATGGGAAGTGCAATGAGAAAAGATGAAATAATCTTTAGGTGGTGCATCAAATTTAAATGACATGCCTTTTTTTTCTATCATTAAAATTTAATTGTATTTCTGGACAGTATTCACGTTTGCAGGACTCTGTGATGTAATTATAATTGAATGGACAAAAACCCTGAAACTGTTACTTGTTTTAATTAAACCACAAATTTGAAAGGTAGAAATGAAGTGGGCTGAATAACAAAGGAAAATATTATGTCAAAGTCAGAGAAGTGGTTTTATTTTCCGCTGCAAGCTAAAGCTAAACTACAAAGTACAAGAACCGAATCCTGTCCTACTCCACTTGCTTTGATAGTGGACCACCATGTTATAAATAATGTATTAAAGGATTTACAATGCAGAGAAAGAGCGCTGCTTTCAGAGGAATGAAAGTTCCTTTACTAGTGCATGAAAAAAACATGTTAACTCTTTGCAGTCCGGACCCAATCTGAGTTATAAAAGACTTCATATATTTTCTTTTGTATTGTCCAGGTTAAGAGAGTGTTTGGTTTCCTTTTTACAGTTTGTGGTAGCTTATTTTTTCTGCCAAAAGGTGTTTGAGGCCTACTGGGACCACTTAAAAGTTTATGCAGAGCACTAGCCAAGTTGGACAAAAAAGCCTTGAAGTATACACACACTGGCCCCTTTCTCAGAACCTCTCAGCTCTGGCTAGGGGGAGTGTTGTTGGTTTATGAGAGGGAAAATAGCCCCAGCCTTCTGCAAAAGTGAAATGGGATTAAGGCCTTTGTTCGGCCCACAATGGTGAGGGGAATTAGCAATAGTTGTAGGCACTTAGAAGAGCTCTCACACAGAAGCTTATCCCAGATTTTGCACAATAATCATTTGAATATCAACAGTGTTTTGCAACTACAGCGCTAATGTATAAACCTCTCTCTTTTAGATATCGAAATCCCCAAAAGGATTTTTTTACCAATGGCCACATCACAAATATTCGCGCTCTTTATGAAGAATCATATTTTTGAGAATCGTTGCGCTTCGTGTAGCAGAAAACTACACAGTATTTTAAAGGTTGTGAGGAGAAGTTGAAGTTTGAGGCAGAAGTTTTTACACTTGTTTGTTGACTTAAAATGTCATTAAATCAGAAATGTGATTAAACAGCTAAAGAACTTTGTCTTGTGTCCACTAGCACTCAGGGAAAACAAAAAATGACTCAATTTAAGCATCTCTACCAATTTATTGCAATATTTCTGACACATTTCCAGCCATTACTGCCTTGTTTTTTTAAAAAAAACATAGCAAATTTAAACATAAAGAACACTATGATGTGCATTTCATAGTGAAGTTTGTATTTGTTGACCTTATGGCTGACTTTTTGTTCCAGTCAACATAAAAATAAACAACTTTAGATTGAGAATAAATGCCCAAGTCCTCAGTATTTAGAGGCAAAACTCAAGAGTGCAACAAAGTGTAAAGATTAAAGTGTAGGTTGTATAAAAAAACAACTTGTCTTCTTAGTATGACCTTTATTTAAAATCGTATTTTGGTCATATTAGTATGGAAACACGGGATCCCATACTCTGTTTGACTGCAGACTTATCGGGGATCAGGCGGATCCACTGACAAGCATAACTCTCACAGAGGAGGAATAATTCAGAGCTTCTGCCTCAGTTGAGTCTCACAAGACTGGCCTCAAGAAGTGTGATGGCCTCAGCATTTTTGCCCACACAGTGAAAACGTATTGTCCAAATCACAAAACATTGAGTGAGATCAGCAGACTTGTCAAGAGGCCCTGGCTTGAATATGAATGATGAGAGAAGAGCAGGGTGGTCCTAGTGCTGTTTTGGTGTTAGGCAGGTGAAAATAAGCTCAACTGTCCCCGCCAGCTGCCCATCGCTAAATCAGAAATAGGAGAGCAGAGAGTTTACCAAATTAAAAAAAAAAAAAGAGAGAGAGAGAGAGAGAGAGAGAGAGCTGTTTAGCACTTTCATGTAAATTAACACCAGAAACACCGACATCATCTGCAGACATTGGTGTAATTGTCAAAATGTATTGAATTTTCTGGCATGATTACAATATTTTAAGCCCTAACGTGTAATCAAAACACCATCTTCCTCAAATTTCGTACTTTAGGTAAACTGCAAGTACTCGTACTGAAATGAAAAAGGCTGAAGGTGGTTTTTCAAAGTGAAGCCACGCATGCATTTTCTGTCAAAACCCAAGAAAATTAAGACATAACACCTCCCCTTCTTTCCTGTCCTTAACACATGCACGCACGCTAGTTCAATTCACTCGAGTGTCTGCATAGTTTCTGCATTCAACTGGATACAATGATGCACAAGATGAATAAAGTTATCTCTGCGGCTGAATGGGATGTTGCTGGTGGGAGGGAACAGGGAGGTTCCCTATACGCCTGAGCTGAAAAGAGCTCAGCTTTGAGGGCCAGTGCTGCAAGGGTCAGGGCCCAGCTGCTTTTAGGGGTGAAAGGGACACCAGCGGGCTGGACTGACTCAAGAAACCTAACAAAACCAATCGTGTCAAATAAAGACATCCCAGATAGGACGTTGACAGATCCCTTCCCGAAGTTGCTGAACACACTTCACACATTCAAACTTTGCTCTGGTTTGTATCATGTGTCACAGTCAGAGTCCCATTTCACTTGTTAAGAGCCTAATATATAAAACTTATTTATTTTTGTTAAGTTTTGTTTGGTTTTGGGGTCTGAAATCAACATTTCTACACAGGTAGGATGCATTTTTTAATTTTCATGGTGCCAGGATTTTATGTAAAGTGATACTGATATTTATTGTCATAATAAGGGAACCTCAAAACCAACTTCTGGTTCTCGTCTTATTATTTGCTTAGATTTGTTTAACACAGATTCAGACCATTATTATCAGATGGATATGATGGTTTTTCATGTGTTGGACACTGTGTGATGTGTTGAAGTGTGCTGTAAAACCACCACGCACTGCTCTTCAGATAGTTTGTTGATAGGTTTTACTTTCTGTGGAATTGCTGTGTTGGTGGAGCTTCTATTTGACTGTCATTTAAAAAAAAAAAAAAAGATATTAGGCCTTCCCTCATTTCAAAGGGTGCAGAAATTCACTAAGTTTGAATTTGTGGGGGGTAAGTAGGATAATAATCAGGCCACATTATAAGGAATTGATGGTTCATTTTCCCTGTCAGCAGTAGCAGAGCTTTGCCCAAAGATGTGCCGACCTGTGCAGATGGGGTTCAAAGCCAATTTCCATGTTAAAAACTCCACACGGTTCAGAAATCCCTCCGACTGGCTCTTGTTGATCAGAGTGTGTGACAAGCCCGTCTTTTAAAACAGGTCTGCTCGTGTAAGTAGATGGAAGTGTTCAAATGTACAACAAACAGTCTGGCCAGGTTTGAGTGTAGTAATAGTGTTGTTTTCATGCATAGCCAGAGGCAATGACATAAAGACAAAAGATAGCTCTGGACTGTGCTGTCAAGATGGAAAATATGGCCCATTACATGTGTCATACAGTAATTACACAAACTGTAAAAAGTAGTCCTTTCCATTTTTATTATTATTTTTTTTGTAAGTTGTACTCTCCTCTTCCTTTCATCAAATACGTGTCAAGTGTCGTTACAAAGCTTTAATTCTTGCCAGAAAATCAGTTCAACCATTCATCATCAGCTCACATTTAAATTTTCCTTCAGGCTGTTTTTTTTTTTTTTTTTTTTTTGTTCTCCTACGTGCCGAGTTTACTCAGAGACAGAGAAATCTGTGAGAAGAATAAAGAGATCACTGGGATGGCGGGAATTTGTTTGATGAGTTATGAGATGAACCTTCTTTAAAAAAAAAAAAAAAAAAAAGGAGAAAAATACATCTGCCAAGTATCATCCTGTGTGTCCAGAGGACCGCAGCATTTACGTCACTCTTTATCCTGCTGTCGACTGCTGCCTGAATGCTGTGTGTTCGCACGCATGCACGGACACATTACTTGTAGTGTGCAATGTGCAGGGAGGGACAGTTTTACTTGTGAGTTCTGCACATAATTACCATGTCCCAGAATTGGCTTTTTTTTTTCTTTCTCTTTTTTTGGTAAAGCCATCTATCTTAATTGCAATCACATATACTTCAAGAAGAGAGGCAACTGGAGAACAGTCTCATTTTTTAGACTTTGTTCTTTGTTCACTGTTATCACACGACTCTGTGTAATGGTGTCTGTGCTATAAGCTGCTAGCCTGCTCCACTGCGCTGGATATATTATATCCATTGAAATGCCTGCTGGCTGCAGAGTATTAAGTATGGTGAAAACACAATCTTGGTGGGGTCTGTGCGACTAACAATAGATAGAGGCATGATGACTTATTAAACACAGCCAACCGGCAGCATGGCTTTTCTCATTACCTTTTCAATTCCCAGCCTATAAAGCCTATGGGTCTGGTGACAAAACTCTTGCCATGTAATTCTCTCTCAGGCTGCTTTCATCAGCCGATTTCGTGGAGAAATATGAAGCTGATTTTATCGTACTCTATAAATTCACAAAAGGCCCTCAAGTTGCCCCCATGGAAGACATACCTCATCTCAGCGATGTGCCACCACTATTGCTGATCCCAAGCATTTGATAACAGTACCTCTCCTTTTTAATGATTTGACAGGCGTCAGACATGAGCCCTATAGACACAGCATTTTTTAATACACTTTTCTTTGCTTGTTTACACCAACCTCCAGATGAAAGAACATATCTATCATCTCTTTCTCTCTCAATAAGTGATATATATTAAAACCTACAGCAGCTTTTTCGATGATATCAATTGTGCAGCAGCTCAAAAAGCTTTTGGAGTTGTTCAAATAGTGAAACACTTTTAATTCTATAGCTTCAAGTATTTATTTTTCGTAGAAAATTATTTAAAATTGGCCGTCATGTCTGTTTTATTTTGTCAACACACATTCAAATCTCATCCAGAGTGCTCCAAAAGTCTTTGTTCCTCTGCTGAAATTGTTTCATTAATACACAAAACAGGTAAATAATAATAATAACTCGCAGCCGTCAAGTCGCTTGCAAATAACAAAATGACATATTACACAAGCTACAAATTAGTTATTGGTGAAGCAGAAGAAAATAAGCAATAATAAGACAGTTGCTGTCATATATTGTTAGATTTAATGTGTTTGAATTTGCTTCTGTTTTACCCAGTTGTGTTCACTTCCCCTCTCATCTAATTCTCTCATGTGGTTTCTGGCACATTTGCAGTATCCTGGCATACAGCAGGGATTGTTTCCTTTGAAATGTTGTGACTATGGTGTCATTTTAAAAAACTTTCATCATGCATGGGTACCTAATCAATTGAAATTCAGCTGCCTTAGCCCCAAGCTTGGGTGTAACTTAGACCAGCTTTCATCAGCTCAGCCCTTTTAAAAATAGAAATCCTGCTATGATGAAATTTTCAGTTTGAAATGGATATTCAGCTCCTCCACTGTGTCGTTACTGTATTTAAACTCAGAGCGCTGTAAACAAAACTTTTTACGCAGAGTTTTTTATTTACACAATTTACACGATTAGCACTTTTTGAGGACTTGATTGTCGTGATGGCTAAATGAAGCGGAGATGTTTGTGGTTTATAATATTTCTGTGTCCAAACATTAATGCTCCCATGTGTCAGTTAGCAGTTTACAAAGTCTGGTTTTGATCAGAGCATCTTGGGGTAACATCCCCCCTCAGTCCTAATTAGATTTCCTACATTATAATGTTTGATAATGCCTCAAGGTTTGGTCCCTTCTATCAAAACATTTCTGCAAATATTCCCCCCTGTTAACTCTTTGTGGGCCCGCGTTACATAATTATTTCATATTTGCTATCTTCACCTCCATAGGGAAAATATTATCTGCAATAATCATTGTCATCATCATGATTCTCTTCGTGGTCTGTTGGCTCCAAATAAGTAATTTAGTTGTAAAGCAGCTTCATTTATTTTGCCTATTCATTTTTCTTCCTATCATATATCTAAATACAAATCTTCATTTTATAACTGACAGCTTATTACCTCTGAGCACATGCTGATAAATTTAATTCCAATGAGTTAGCTTCCATTTTCGGATCCCATTATCCACTAATGTGGCAGCAGCGTGTGGGAGGAGAAAACTTACAGGACAAGAACTCAGGAAATAAAATGTATGTCTTTACATATAAATATAAATGGTTTTAGATGTTTATTTATATTATTATTGTTGTTATTATTATTATGATAATAACTTGTTTTATATTTAGCATGTATTTGCCATTTATTAAGAATACTGATGCATTCTGGGTTTATTTTTTTAGGTAACAATAATTATTAATTTCATTTGAAAACATTTATTTTAAAAGTGTGCAGGTTTAAAACATAAAAAAGCAGTGATTTTTAAATTTAATGGATTGTTTTTCACTGTTTTTTTTTTTTTTTTTTAGAAAGAGGAAGGGGTTTTATTTTTTAAAACCAAATTGCAGCAGTGCAGTCCCCAAAATGAAGCAGAACTGTGAGTGTGAAGTGAGACTTTTAGTGATGAGAGTGGTTTTTGAGGGTTTGCATTTCAGTCCTTTCAGAAACATAGGTCCCTTTACAAACATATACCTTCTAAGAGAGCAGCATTATGCCACAGTTGGGTCTATTTTGGCAAAGTAAGGAAGTAAGTAAACAATTATTATTAGCTTTGATGTTGGCCTGAATAGCACTCAATTAACAATGTGGCTAATGAGCCCATTAAGGATGAAAGTGTTCTCAACAGGTATGAGAGGATACTGCTGTTTTTGGAGTCTCAGTTCTCAGCATTGAATGCAGCATGAATAACGGTGCTCTTTCTCAATCGCTTCAAAGGCCAAACCTCTACAGCCCAGAGAGCAGAGTTAAATAAAGGTTTGCTTGCAAGTGAAAAAAAAATGATATAGATGGATAAATATTTTGAAGAAATAACAAATTTCAGAGCAGCAACAAATATTCTGGAAAAGTAGCAGAACAGTGAAGTCATGCTAATATTGTGACTAAATAAATTCTCCACATCCCTTCTGATGAAAATTTAATCTTTTAAAATGCCTCAAACAGCTCGAGAAAGCCCCAAAATCAATTTGTGTGTTTTTAAAATTTTCACTAATTTTGCTGTAATTACATTTTAGTGAAAGTAAATATGAGCTTGCCTCAGTCTAATAGTAATTACTCCGCAGTACAAATAGGGCTTGTCTGTTGCAAAGAAAGAAAACTGAAAGAAAAAGAGAGTGTGAGGCTTTCTGCAGCCCCAGCGTTTCCTCTGAAGGACTTCCCACTGAAATGCACTGAAAGCCTCACGCGTGGATTATTTCCACATTATTTGCTGCTGGATTCCAAAAGTTCTTGTTAACTAGCAACAACAAATCTCTCATACTGGCCGTTGTGTGTTTTATATGCAGGAATCTTATTCTTTCAATCTCATTTTAGAAAACAAAATTTAAAAAAAAAGTGTTATAAATTATAATTTCCTCCTCCTCAACAGTAAAAATGTGACCTTATAAAAATTATCCTCCATGTTGTGGCAACATGGTGAGATGTTATTTAATATATGTGTAATGAGGGCAAATCTTTTTATTCTCTGCTGCCAAGCAATAAATGAACACATTCTGTTAAATATTTAAATCAGCTCTTATTTATATGCAGGTGGAAATTATTTTTTAAAGAAAAAAAAAGAAAGAAACACTGTAGAAAAAGGGCAAAATGGTATTTAAAAACAGTCACTGTGCACCAAAAAATGACAATAAGTAAAGCAAATGATACAACAGTGTGTTGAATGAATTTATCTATTTGTAAAACCTGCTTGTCTGCAGAAGTTTCAGAATGTTATCAGTAGTTTCAGCTCAAGAATAGCTTGAGGTGTTTTGAGTGTAAATCCGTCTAAAGCTGCCAGCACTGACATACACAGCATATGCTAAATACAGATAAGAGTATTTTTAATAGATCTGCAAAAAGTCTCCCCACATAGCTCAATGGATGTGCTTTGAATGTAGTTGATAAGTTGGCTTAAGCTGAATGCTGTATCCCAATGCAACATTGTGCTACTGGGTGAGCCCATCACAAACTAGCCTTCCAGTAAAGACCACTTCCAGGGGAGGGATTATAGAAAAGCCTTCGAGATCAGCTTCATGTCTTACTAGAGTTTCTGATTATAAATAGTGCTATGTTACAGAAAAAAAACTAGGCATTGCCAAGGATCATATGGAAAAAAATATCTTTAAGCCATTTATTTACCTACAATGTCAAACTAAAAAGAAGGGAGTGGTGTGGGGGACATTTTTCTAAATTTCCTTTAAAAATCATTTTATTCAATTTAATTCAAAATTCCTTTAGTTTTAATTGTTTGCAACATGTTTTTCTTTATTTAAATAAATTAATAAAGCACCAAAAAAATAGAAACTTTATTTATTTTTTTAAATAAGAAAAAGAAGTGTCGCGTGTAACTGTGAAAAAGAAGTTTTATATGACTGCCATTATACTCACACAGTTACCATGTGGTCAAACTCCTGTATTAATTTATTTCTGCGCCCCAAGTCGGCTGAACTCAGGTCACGCACTTTGCCTCTTATTATTTTAATGTGAGGAGGGAATTCTTTTTTTCCCAGCTGTGTTTCTTTAAAACAATTTGTCTCAGGGAGTGAAACTCTTTGACACGATAGATAGATAGATAGATAGATAGATAGATAGATAGATAGATAGATAGATAGATAGATAGATAGATAGATAGACTGTCTTTGTTTCTCCTTAGCTCTCCTCAGGTCATCTGATTATGTGGCTGAAGAAATGAGAGGGGCAGATAAGCCTCTTTTATGCTTCCAAGCCACTTAAAGAGCTGAAGCACCAGCTTCTGTTGCTACACTGCGAGCGAAGAAAACAAGTCATTTGTGAACTACAAAATGGCTTCTCCCTAAAATGTGTTCCCTCAGATCCTAAATATACTATGAGCTCTATATGAGCTCTGACTCATTTGTCAAAATATAGTTTAGAAAGTGATTTTCACAGCAGCTTAATGAGTTAAAAATGTTAAAAAGTAATATTCGATAATGCTAAACACAGCTTGATTTAATTTTCTATTCTACCTTAGCTCTTATTTTGATGTTTCAAACTGCTTTCAATGCAATAAAATAATCTTTCTTTTCATTCTAAAATATGAATATCAGAGTAAATGTTTGTTAATGCAAAATTTTTATTGGCTTGACTTTTGCGTGGCACAAAAAAAAATAGAATCTAAGATTGTATTTTATTCAGTGATATGGAAATGTCCTCAGTTCCTGCTATATGTCATGAGGGCATCTCTTCTCTGCCTTCTTAATAAGGTAGTTCTGCAGGCCTCTACTGTAATATATTTCACCAATAAAGCAATTCCAAAGCCAGCGTGGCCTTTTGACCACCACTGAGAACGTGGAAAGCAGCAGGCTGCCTTTGCTAACTAGGCTTACTCTCTAATATTAGATACCTGTCCCCTGGCTTTTCAGAGGGGGGCTTAGCAGTTGATATTTTCATTTGGTCCTGCCAAGATGCGACACCCCCGCTTTAATCTTGTGTTTGACGTTAAGCGCTCTGTTCATGAAAAGTCTCGGTGAACTTCAACCTTAGGGTGGTGCTGTCATACAAAAATGATGTGGTGGGGGAGTGAAGCTGGCTGCTCTATCCTTGACCTCTCCCATTGGCCTGCCAAAGTCTTTCCCCTGCCCTTCTTAATCAGGTGGGACCCTTCCCTTTTAGAGTGGAAGATGGTATATTCTCACCATCCAGCTGCGTCTTTTATACTAACTGGCACAGATGTCCATGGATGAAGACGTAGCAGAGAAATTGTGATGGAAGAGAGCGATGCTGCTGCTGTGTGCTTTTTTATTGATAGAGAACCTTCAGATGTCCGTAAAGAAAACTGTATATTGTCGAGCATTTAAGAAAATTCAAGAATACACGCTTCTCTTTGATACTTTAATTTTCCCATTAGTGAAAATCTGACATCATTCATCAACAAAGATAATTAAATCCAACGTTTGAAAAATATTGTTGATATGCAAGATGAATGGTCTGAATTGGAAGCAGAGTTCACTCTATTTATTGAGAGGCAATTACTTTTTTGTACCATGTCATCAGAGTTGGAGGACATCAGTATACATTTGCAGGTGTAAGACATGTTTGAAAATATCAGCAGGAACACAAAGTAGGTGTAGACTAATGAATTTCTTATGATGGGTAACTACCCCTTCATTCAGCTGCAGGTAGTGTGCTCCGCTTCCATGTTAGTATTTATCGTGATGTTGAGGACAAACAAGCCACTTCTCTGCAATCGTTAAGATGAGTTTCCCTACTGATTGATGTGTGGAATCAATTGCTCCCCATAGCATCCATGTCAGTCTATTACCACACAGCCTGGTAATGATAGGCTGTTCTCCACAAGATTATAGAGCTCTGTCACAAAGCAACAAAGACTTGCTTCCCTGTGTCTGACCTGGTCTGCTATAATTGAGAATAGCTTCATTTTTTACTCTGTAGGTAAACAGAAAAAAAAAAATGACGATGTTGATGGAAGGATGTCTTTATTATATTTAAAATAGTGATTTTTTTTATGCTGTAATGTGTTGAATTATTAATGTGATTGACTTACTGAATAAAAATTGCTTTTTTTTAGCGCTGTGAGCTGGAAAATATGTATGTATTCTCAATTTTACATTCAAGAGTTTCGCTTGAAACTTGTATACATTTGAAACATTTTTCATAGAGGTTTGCCTTAAGGGTGTTAAAAAAAAAACATTTCAGCTGTCAGGATCACATTCAAAGCATATATCTGATCAGAATCGAAGTCAGAGTCCACGCTTTCCAATGCAAACATATTTGAAGTCATCAAAACAACAGGTGTTTGCTCCTCGAAATACCCCTCTGTGTAACTGTCCTTTTTTTTGTCATGTGAATACACCACAGCTCTCTTACTGCCAAGCTGACTTCCATCCAACCCAGTAAGTGCCAGCAGCATTGCAACTCATTTAGTTTGTGGCCCAGAGATGTACCACACAGCCCTGATCCTGATTACACATGATCAAAGATGGGTTCTTCAACAGTTTGATTACATATTTGAGCTTGAATAAAATCGACATGCCTGTGCTCCTCTGAAATGACTAATTGAATAGACTTATGAGTTTTATAATGGTTTAATACAACAATTGGCATTTTCTTCAGGTTGACCTCAATCATTGGAGTAGGACTACAGTATGCGCTGCATTTAATTACCTACAGTGGAATTTGATTATCTGAAAATATGGTGCATATCAAGTGATTTCCTGCCCTAAGTAATATTATTCTGTATAGTTAGAGTTGGAAAAAGATGACATGGGAACTTCAGTGGAGACAAAAGGCACGAGCTAATGAGACTGGTTAGTGATTCAAATTTATGGAAATTTTATTAATTACAGACACCTATCTTTCATCTGTACCATTTAGTGGTGAAGTAATTAAAACCAACAATGATCGTCCCAGCAGTGGAAAAAGCAAACAAGATCAAAGAAAGCCGAGCAGTCATGAGAAAGTCCCGTATATACTGAACTGGGCCTGGCCGTGGGCAACGGGGCCTCATTAAAGTCACACTGTGTTGATCATCAATTAACCTGCTTTGTGTTGCATCTGATTTGAAACTTGCATAACACCACTTTAAGGGTGGCACATAATGTTTGGCTGGAGGTGACCAAGACACATCACAAGTGCTGCCTTATGTCACAGAGGGACAGCCTTTGATTGGTTGATTTGAAAGGACGATTGATTGTGGAGTTACCTGGTGTTAGTGCATGATGAATAATACAGATTTTTGTCTAAAATCGTCTTTAGGCTGCATCATTAAGACCATAATCTGCTGTTGATCATCCAAGACTATATAAAGACTGTGTAAAATGGAAGCGGAAATTTTAAGTTGTTCACTTTTTTTCTTTTGGTTAGCTGATTTTGCTCATCTCAACTTCATGAAACTAAAAATAAAAGCAAAGGATGTTTGAGGCAAATTAGATTATTACAATTTTCAAACTCGTCTTTTCAAGTTGATTTGGCAAAGACTGAACATAGATGTTACTTTTTTACTCTTTTTCATAGTTAATTAAATTAGTTTCTGATTTGATTTCTGAGTGTAATCTTGCACTTAGTGGTGCAAATTAGTTCATACTGATAATCCTGAATGTTTAGCAAACCTTAAATTTGTCTAGTGAGATTTAATTCTTGGTAAGGTTCTTACATTAGCTGAATAAACTGCTTTTTGCAGCAGCAAAGTGTGCAAACGTGAACACATTTCTATGTTTTCTTTTGCATTGTTGTTTCTCTATGATGTTTAAACCTGGTAACGGAGGATCCTTTTATCTAAACTAAATATAAAATAAGTTTTTTGTCAACTGAGCTTTAAAATTTCAGCCACAGTTTGATTAGTTTGTCAGTGATTAAGACACCTAAGTTGTTTAATTGACTTAAACTCTAAAGTGAGGCTTACCTCTCACTGGAACACATCACATAGAGAAATCTGGCTGCTGACGAGAACCACCAGAGACTTCACGCTATATGGACAACAAATGGATGGCCAGTCTTAACTTTTATTATGAGCAGTGGAGGTCATATTTAAAATGAGAGATTAGCCGCTCATCACAATATTGGTGGATTATCAACTACCTGCAATGAAAGCAACCCCTGGCTCCGGGTCGATAAGAGTTTGACTGCATTTCGAATTAATTTTCCTCAGCTTAGAGAGCTGGACTCCTATCTTGTTATTGATCACAGCGTTAATCCATAACCAAGCTCATCCTTTCCCCCACGGAATGAGCAGGAAAATATAAAACGATCACTGTGGAGGACTCTTGACCGCGTATATAAAAACTGGAACAGACTTAGAAGTGATTAGAGTTCATTATTTAAGAATATGTTCCCAGACCATTGTTTCACATGTCATTTCGTCTTGTATTGATCTGTGTGTGTTTATTGTTCCTTTTTTACAATTTTATACCGACATTTATTCTCCTCTATATTCCTTTGGTCTGGGTTGTGTTTATACATGACGATTGATTGATTTCCCCGACAGCAGGAGCACTTCACACCTCAGCTGCTTTCTCTGTTTGTCTTTTCCAACAGAGGGACCTCCACAGTGGATGAAATTTAGCCCCGACCTCTGACCTTTGGGTTCAGCGTTTGTCTCCAGTCCAGTGACCACAAACAACTCCTGGATTGCTGTAAATGTCAGTGCAGCGGCGTCTCCGCCCTCTCCCCTGTGAACCATAGGGCTGCACTCAACCTGCACTAATAGGACACTTTCATGAGAGCTCCATTATCAGTTAGGCTGTATTTGATATCTCAGATTTCCTCCTTATGATGCCACTACACACTGAACGACTGTCATCAAACAAACCGCACTAAAGCTCTGTTTTATACACTCTTTCTTTACTTTGTTATTCACCTCTGCAAACCTTAAATTTGCTAGTTTATGCACTTTATATGATGCAAAAATATGAATTATTGTAATGATTTGCATCTTATTTTGGACATGTAAGATTATAGATGCAGAGTTTTAAAAAATATTACCTACAGAGTGCAGGATGAGCTGCTGGAAGTGACCCATTTAGCACACAAAGCAGCTGGTACCATCTATCATAAGGCTCAGTTATAATAGATTGTAATTCATGTTCTGAAGACATTGGTTGTAATGCATCCCATTTTGAAGCACTTTGGTTCGCCCTTCCCCCACCCATAAACACACACGCTCCCTTTCTCTCCTCTCCGGGCCTCCCGAGGTTGGTGTCTCTGCGTTAGGACTCTATTGTTGCCTACTGCTGGATAATGCCCTTATTAATTGTACCTCTTTGTAAGGTGTCAGCTGTAGCCTCAGATTGAGATGGATGGATCTCTGGAGTCTGCTCCCTGGCCCTCCACAGACGCTCTATCTCTGCACAACACACAGATGCAACAGTGAGTGCTGCCACACTATGACTAAGAGCTGAGATAAAACAGACATGCTTTAATTATTCCCACCAAAAAAGAAGAAGAAGAAGAAAAAAAAACATGTTTCCAAACTGAAAATCCAATTTCTGTCATTGCTAAGGTGAGCTAGCATGTGATGTGTTTTAATTATCTGAATATCTGAGCGTACAATCCATAGCAGTGATGAAATATCTTTTTTTTTTATTGATTATTTTAGTGTGTTGCAGAAATACTGGTTAATTAGGTGGATTGAAGCCTCCGTGAGATCAACAGCATTAACATCAAATCCTTTCCCTCTCATTAAAGGAAACAGAGTCAATTTAATTAATGCATATTAATCCCCACTGATGCTCATTTTAGCTTTAAAAAAAGCATGGCAGTGTGGACTTCACATTCATCCATTTAAAAAAAATCAGGTTTGATCACTTTCTGAATCAACATACAAATTTAAGTAGCATTTGTCATAATCTTTAGATTAATTAACGGAACTGCAGGTAAGGGCATCACCTGTAGGCATGATGTCCATTTTTTGTGTTTATTTATTAATGTTAGTTGGTTTCAATTAAGGCCAGGCAATAATTCAATAATATATGTGAAGTGTGAGCACATAGACGAGATATTTCTCGTGTCTAAATAACTGATTTTATACTAAAATGTATGTATTTATGTTTTTAAAAAGTGTATATTTCAGTACAAGTTTAACTTTAAAATACACCAGTATCCAGATAAAGCTGTGCTAATAATATTAATTTCACTTCACATAACCATTCTCCAGTGTCTATTCCACTGATAGTGACCAGCTTCATTTCTTGTTTGAATGTCCCTTATACTGTTAGCTCTCTTTGTCAGTGGATGCCACTTTAACCGACCCAATCATCACGATCAGAAAGTTAACCAGGGATGATGAAGTTCTAATATTGAGTTGATCTGAAGCCCCTCTGACGACATGCATTGTAATAATTTCGCAGTACAAACCAGCCAATTGCAATATTTTGACAGACAGGATCAGATGTTTGAGGAATTTCCGATCACAAAATAAGCAATTTGATTAAATTTCTCAATTTGTATAATCTCCCAGAAGTCCAGTGGTGACATGGTTTCAATCTTGTGACCGCTCTTTAGGTTTAAAAACAGTTTAAATGCAGAAGAACATTTGCCTTGTCTACCACTGCTGTTATCTTTGTGCTTCTGAGCTTCTACATTATTAATTCCAAAATTGAAAGTTGATATAATAAATTAAAGTTAAATATTTGCTTTTTATTGCCAGATTTTCCCAGTTATCATGTCCACATATCTGAGGATTTAGCTGTGGGAAAAAAAGTAAAACAAATGGTGCAAATCGTTTTGAGTCCGCAGAATGATCAAATTCCTTAACAAATTGTAATTCTTCCAAAGCACTTTATCCACAGCTCTATTCTGAAACAATGCGGTAACTGCACAGGCAGGAGGAGACTGAAGTAGTAAGGAGGAAGAAAAAAAAAAAAGCACAGACCAGAAAATGGAGATCCACTCCCTTCAGATCCCATTTAGAGAGGCCCTGCACATTTTTAAAGTGTCAATTGTTTTTGTCTCTTGAAGTGTAGATGGAATGTTTGAATTCCAGTATTAACTGTAGTGCCTGCTGAGTTAAATTATGGTCCCTGGGCTGTGGGGTGGGAGTAATCAATAAGAATACACGAGGCAGTGTGTAATGTGTCTGCTCCTAGCAGCAGGGACACTGTCCCCCTTACCCTGTCCCCCAGCAGGTTAGATAAATATGATACTGAAACAGGGCACACTGGATTATATGATATCAATGTAGAATCAGGGAAGTGCTATTACACTCCCCTAGCCCACTGTGAGTACTATTGACAAGGTTGGCTTTGAACACGGTAGTGTATTGCTCTCTCTCTCCCTCTGTGTGTGTGTGTGTGTGTGTGTGTGTGTGTGTGTGTGTGTGTGTGTGTGTGTTTCCTCTCTTTTCTTCTTCTCTCTGCATAATATAAAGAACCACGAGAGGAAAGGGATCTATATTTCACTTAGCTTTGATTAAAATGGCTATTTTATGCCCGTGCCTTGAAGTTGTGTTTATTGCACCCACAAGTTAATCTGTGAAGGGCACGCTGTGATCATAATTTCTAAATTTCCAGATGCTTCTTTGCATAAAGAGCCAATAACATAATGTAGAATCAATATGCGATTGATTTGATTTTCTTAACGCCCTGCGACATAATGCTTATAACATTTTCCCTATTGATAACTGGATCTTTTTTCTCTCTCGTGTTGACCCTGTCAAATGTCCAACCAATTAGCCGCTGTGCCGATGTTGTTGTTTGGCTGCTTACTAGTTGCTCATACAGTAACCTCATATCACTGATCTACTCAGACTATTGATTAACTCCTCCCCCCGCTGTGGTGAAAGGATCAAACCTGGCATGTCTAAAAGGCCATTATCAGCGTCCACTTCAGATAACCTGCCACAACCTGATACAGCCCCTCTCACAGGTCGCAACCCCTCTGCCCTCTCCAGCCATCTACCCCCCTCCCCCCACCCATCATTATCATTCTTGTGTTAAATGACGTACAGGTCAAGAAAACTGCACCGTGTTGATGTCTCACATGTGAATAATCCATGCATCTCATGCAAAATGTCATGCATCTAGATTATCTAGCAGCATAAAGACAGTTTAAGATGCAGCACTTTCTTCCAGTTAAATCTAATAAACTGTAGTTGAATTTTCATACGCAGGGATATTTTGAAAACATGTCAGCTCCTAAATATCACTACAGTTTGCAGAGCATTCTTTCCAGCAAAAAAAAACCAAACACTTTCATAGCAGACAGACAAATTCAATTACAGGTTTACAGCAGCAACCCCCAGTCTTCATTTGTACACTTCATTTAGACATTCAGTCATTCCTTTATTTCAATTAAAACCCTAACAAGTGTGCTGGGGTCTGGATTTGTTGCACTGTTACACTTTCCAAAGTGCATTTTTTTTCTATTCTGAGAGGAATCTAGATATTAAAGCATTTTTTTAGGCCAGGTATTAGTGACATCGCAGTTGCTTTCACACAAAAGATTTGGCAGAAGCCAATTTGCATAAGGTCAGAGTCAAGCTCCTGATGGAAGTTGTGCAGCATCCCTGTCTCTTAGCAACACTCTTTCTCTCTTGGTGTCTGTGTTGAATTGACTGGTCCTTGGCACTCATCTTTCACCAAGAAAATTCATAATGAAATGCCACCCGACAGCCTGCATCTATCAGAGACACTCCTCACTTCCCTCTTGGGTTGCAATACTTTTTTTTTTTACACAGGAATTAATAAATCAGCACATTGTTTAATGGCACGGCGGAGGAGAATGTCACCACTATGTGTTCACTCTCGCTCAGATTTGCAGCGACTTTGGTTTTAGGGGGGATAAACATGTTTATTAAGAATTGTGCCAAGATTAGAGGCAAATTAGCAGGTAATTGGAGACACCTGCAAAACAAAGGGGAGGATGGAGAGGTGGTAGTGTGGAGAGCGATAAAGGAAGAGATTGGGCTTCTGGGCTGGCCTCCACCCATTTATTGGTGGGGGAGGCATTTAAAAAGAGGGGATTTGGTATGTTGAGAAAATGACTTTTGTCCTCTTCCATGGTGACAGCATCCAGATGCTGCCAAGAGATGTTAATAGAGGGTCAAATTTTGGACAATAGTATCCATCACTGCTTTCACAACTGCCTCCATCCTCCAAGCTGAACGCTTTCTCTGCTTTAAAAGAAGAGATGTGCTCCAATTACTGTTTTTGGCAAAGGCAGCCAGCCATAAACTATACTGTAATTATCGCCCTGCTCATGATTTCTATCATCTTGGTCACCTTGGTCACATGTGGTCTTTGCCCGGCACATTTAAACTTCCTGTGACAGGTCAAATCCATACACATTTATATCGCCCACTCCTTTACATCCTCGTCCGCTTTCGTCGCGCATGTCTTCTCCTTCTTCTTCTCCTTCTTCTTCATCGTGCTCGTCAACAACATCCAAGTCATGACAGGTGCTGGGCGGACATTAAACCTGCTGATTTCTGTTTCCAAGTGCGCCGCGTTTCACGACTCATTTCCATGCAGAATCTGGCTCTGAGGAACTCTGCCTGAGGAAATGTTTCTGTCTGTGCACTGGGAATTATTTCAGCTCTCCCTGCTGTTGCAGCCAGATACACATGCACCCTTAAACTGGCTCATGTCCCCGCAATACTGAAAATGAAGCAAATAATAACAAGAATAAATAATAATAATAATAATAATAATAATAATAATTTTTATTATCATTATTATTGTTATTATTATTAGAGTAATAATAAATTGTATTTATAATAAATGTATATATTCTAAAAATACAAATTGCTTGTTTTTAGGCTAAGATTTGTTATATTCAGGTTGCACACTTTAAATGTGATTAAAGAATAATTAAATAAATAAAGGATTTAAAAAAAAATCACACCTGGACAAATTATTCCGCTCATCATTGCGTGCGTAAAGCTCATCACATACCCAAACTGACACCTCCTGATTGTGATTATAACCACGCGGTAACTTGTGTGAACTAAACGAGGAAGTGGTGTCTGAATTTATTTATTTTTGCCGTCATGTACAGCTCAAATTATTATTATTTTATATTTGAATTAGTTAGTAAAACACTGCGATAAATCGACGGAATGTCCTTTAAACATTTTATTAATGTGTCAATTTTGTTTTATTTATTTTTAGATATTCCGTATCATGTCGACACGGAACTTTTAGGAGCCTGTCACACATGGTTTGCCGCTCTGTCTCCGACAACATCAGCATCCCAAGTGAACAAGGAGGGATTTCTCCTCTCTGCTGTTTTCCGCTGCCAGAGGTCGTCCAGCTTTGACGCGCGGCTTTACTGACTTCACCACAACCAAACGACTAATTGTTACCCTTTAATAGCGCCTTAATTTGCCCCCTCGGGCTCGTGCAAAGCTGTGTAAAATTGTCCCCAACACGAATTGTTGTAAATAACAAACCTTTAGTGAAGCTTATTGATTGATGCATGAGACAGAGAGACAGAGGGGGGAAGCACCTGCCTCTATCTGTCCATCTCGGGGATCATGAACACACCAAGTAGGTCTAATTTCTGAGACATTCAGCTGGGATATGTCTCAATTGGGACTGAGATCAGAGGCTGTGATTGTCTATTGGTTTAGATTGGGTTGCTCAGTGCAGTTCTGGGGAACTTTTATTGCAATCCACAGATTGTAATGATGGAGAGCCCTCGATGTGGCAGCACTGATTACATCAGCCAGTCTCTGTGTCTACCTTTCATCTAAGGTATTTATTCGTTCTGTGCGCAGTCCGCAAATAGCCACAGCTTCTATACGTCTGTGTCACTGTTCATGTAGGGACTGGACTCTCCATTACAGACGGTAAGATTAACAATCTGACACGTTTTACTTTCACTCATTAATTGATCGTAGTGCGTAATTAGAAATCAGGCAAAGTTGGTGTTTAAATATGTCCAGAAGTTTACACTGTGCGTTAAAATAAATTTCTCGTTTCCTATTGGCTGCTGTAGAGCTTTGTAATTAGAGATATACCAAGTACACTTTTTTTTTTTCTAAAGAGCTGGAGGCTCCTCCTCACCATGCAAAGTTACCAGTGATGGAAGAAGTACTCAGATTCTTTACTTAAGTAAAAATAGCAATACTATGATATGAAAATACTACAAAGGAAGTCCTCCTGCTGTATCTACGTTATATTAACGGAATGTACGTAAAGTATCAAAAGTAAAAGTACTCATAATTTAGAAAAAAAACAACAACAGTGAATATTACTTTATTATAGTCAATAATACATAATTAGATTATTTTTCTGATGCATTAATGTGTAGGTAGTAGCTGTAGCTGGTCTTGTCTTGGTGGAGTTAATTTTAATTATTTTGTTATTTTTATTTACAATAGTGCATCATAGTTTTTTAATATAACTTTTAATGTAAATTATTAATCTGTGAAGTAACTCTAGCATTAAAATAAATGCAGCGGGGGTTTAAAAGTACACAATATCCCTCTGAAATGTGATCAAGTAGCATGACTGCACTTCAGCACAGTACTTGAGTAAATGTACTTAGTTACATTCCATCACTGCTCTATACAGTCAAAGTTAGCACTGTAATTTTAAGTCACGATGTTATCCATCACTGTGTGTATTTAAGCTTTCTTTATGTGAAATGTAATTTGTTTTATTCCTCTTTCTATTTACTGTTTACACCATTGTTGTCTTGGGTGAAAGGACAGACTTCCAGAGTAACTTACCAGCTGTGAGTATTCAGATCCTTAAGAAGAAGTATTAACACAGACAATGAAAAAATACTCCACCTGCAAGTAGAAGTCCTTTAGGTGAGTGAAAGTACAGAAATATTGTCAGCAAAATGTACATTAAGTGTCAAAAAAAGTATTCATTAGGCAGACTGGCCCCTTGAGGAGTGATACTATATATATCAAACTATATATTACATTATTGGATTATTGTTTGTGTTATATTGACATTGAGGCAAAGCTGACTTCACATATTAATCTAACTATGCATCATATTATATACACTCGTTTTGTGTGCAATATCTACATCTGCAAGCAGCTGTTAAATAAATGTGTAGGAATAAATGCCATAAAGTAGCATATGATTATATACAAGTACCTCAAACTGTGCTTCTGTACAGTGCCTGAGTAAATGTACTTAGTTACTCTCCACCTCTGCAGCTGACAATAAATCACACTCATGTGTCTGCAGGCTGTGATCACTATCAGCATGTGCTTTCCAGCATGTTCTTATGAGAACCATCTCTGTGACATATGGAGATGCTTCCTCCCACAGCCACACCTGACTGATCCTCTCCTCTCTCTGCACAGATGATATCACACAGCTAACTGTGACAAGATTCCCAAATGGCTCTCCTTTACAGTGAAACATGTCATCTGACCATGTCACCCGGCTAAACCCAAATATTGTGCATTGTTGGTAAAGAGAGGTCAGGCAACTTGTGAGTCGTGTATTTCAGGCTGTGTTCTCTAATTAAGTATTCATGAAGCAGCAGTGGGAGCAAAGTATAGGTTTACACGACACTGGTGGTTCCGACGGCATCACCACCCCCCCCACTCCTCACCCCTCCCATGTGTAATGCTCGGCTTTCCCCCCGCCGGCAGACAGGCCATCATTCCTAGTGTACTTCCAGCAATGATATCAAAAAGGTTTTTTGGTCAAGCCAAAGAGAGGTCACTCTAATAATACCCAAGGTCAGTGGTGGGAGCCAGCGAGTCTCCCAGTCATTATTCATTTGTTCACAGAGTTAATGACAGTTGCAGGGGGACGAGAACTTGGAGCCAGTAGCCATGTGATGTCACCAACACATGCCAAGGGATTAGGAGGGCAGGCAGGGGACAAGAAGTGTGGATTATACAAGGGGGGAAAAAACACAACAACAACCTTTACTGCTCCATCACCCAACTCTCCATGTTTGCTGCTGGAGTTATGACAAATACACGGAGATGTCAGTGAATTATGACAAGTGGCTGACACTGAAGCAGACAACACTGCCAAGTAAAAGAAAAGCTTTAATAGTGTTTTTGTTTATTCATGTCCAAATTAAATGCTCTTTTGGGAGATATCTCACATGTTTAATGCCCTCGGGTTGATGAGACATGTTGTTTAAACCAAACACCATCACACATTTGCAGTCTTTTGCTAAATGACTGTAATATTGTGGATGTTTTTATGATAGGAGGTGATCCAGCATTTTCAGTTTCTCTCTTTTACAACCTTTTTTTTTTTTTTTTTTTAAATTACAGTATTTCATAGTGGCCACATTCTATACGACGCCATAGTTAAAGCACAGTAACAACACTGGCGGAAAACTGGAGCCCGTGGCTTTCACACAGGGAGAATGAACAATGAACACACCTTATTCAGTCATCGGGCAGGCAGTGCACAGTGAACAATGAACCCCTCCCTCCTGTCTAGCACCATGTCTGATAATGACCACATCCACCACCACTGATAGCGCTCCTTCTTTTATGACCTACATGAGCATAAATACGGCTCAGATAAAACATTTCAGGAGGGATATTGAGAATATGATCAGCTGTGCACGTGTAGCAACAGAAACTGTGATTTATTTCATGTTTTCATAATGTTATATGAAAAAAAAAGCCACATGTTGCATATGTGCCTGCTGGTCACTTGATCCATGAAGCGAAACCATTTCGCTTTATGTACCTAAAAACGCTCCATATGTTGTTTTGTCGAAACATTTAGTCAAACTCTTTGTTGCAAAGCAACTGACGAAGGCGCTTGCGTTCTTATAGTTACATCTGCTGAATAATTAGAAAGAAAATAATATGCGTTTAGATGAATAATGCTGCAGGAATTCACCAGTTTTGCCTTTGTCTCAGCACCTAACATGCAGATACAGTAGATTCCCTGTTTGAGCGTAAGGTCAGAGTATAAATATGAACTGCATTTTGCATTACTTTCAGATGAGTGAAGCTGTCAGACCAATAATATGAGCTTTCAGTCCTACTTTCTGCCACTTATCCCCCATTCTAGGACCAAGGGGTCATGTGAAAATTGAAAGTGACAGTCAAACCAGCATGTTGAACAGGCTGATTGGACTAAGCTGTCATGGCCCAGATCAGAGCTCTTTAACACCAGGCCTATCAGATGTCCTTCTGTTGAAGACACTGGATCCCAATACAGGCCAGTTTAGAAGAGAAATAAAATCCTGACAGTATAAATCCATGAGTCTGAACAGCCACACAAACACTATGAGATTGATGCAATGAGCTCTAAATGATCAACAACTGTAATTAACAAGAAAGAAAGTTTTAGTAAGTTGTCGAAAAAAAACTTTGAGGAGTACTATTAACAGCAAAACAAAAGCTTCAGGGTTCACTGAGGGGCGTCTTTCTCAGACAGGATTCAGCTCTCATTTCCAGTTTCAGATGAATGAAGTCCAGTGGTTTTTCCCTTTGTGGTCGTTTGAATGAAAATGTTTGTATCACCTGTTTTGCGGATGATTTAATGAGCGCGTGATGCTGTCACATGAAAGAAGTTTTTACTTCATCGAAAAGCATTCCCTGTCAATTTATATTTTGTTTCATATGCGGCATTGCATGAAGCTCAGTCGAAAGCAATCAGCTCGCCGTCATCCATTCAGATGATAATAAATCACGTCATTATCACTTTTACTTGGGTCCATCTTTGAAACAGAGGGAGAATGAAATATTTTTGTCAGGTGGAAGAATAACTTATGATCCTTTTATGTCCTGCTGAGAACCCTTGAAAATAATAATACACCACAGCAGAAGCACATGAACAACTGAAAGGCAGCGAGTGTTATAAATCTGATGGGATTTGCATATTTTGCCTCCCCTAGCAAGAAGCAGGCAAAAGAAATCACATGGCATATGAAAAAAAAAAAAAAAGAAGCGGTTACAAAACACACTCAGAAGTTAGGGTTCACACTAAGAAGGATATGTTTCTCCAGAACTCACTTGTGATTGAAAACACAGGATTTCAAGGTAAAAGCTTCTTGAAGAAAATATTTTTTTTATTCTCATATCTAAAAGACTCAAAGTCAAGGAAATTATCAATCAAATAATCAGTCATAATGTGCTCGTTTGACCTTTGTTCTTTTTCTGTTTGAGCATAACAGTTTCTCTTTAGTTCACTTCTCTCATATTTCAACTTCAACAGCTTTACTTTATTACACTGTTTAAAAAAATACTTCAAGAGCCTCTAAATACACCGAAACCTTGGCTGTCAAATAATGTTAGTCCTTGCTTGGGGAGCACTGTCAGACAAGTTGGGTATGCAAGAGTCAAATTTTGTTTCTCCTGCTATGGTGGAAGTTTCAAGTTTAGGTTAAGGGTTGGCTTGTTTTGTGTTTGAAGAAAAAGTTGCTAAATTCCATTTTAAATTGTCAGTTATTGTGGTCATATCATGTAGATAAAGCCATAAAACCTTAAATACTTGTTCAGGATTTTACTGAACTCAAAGTTTTTAAAAGCAGAACTTTCCTGGACTGTGATGACAAAGCTTATGTGGGCAAAATAAAAGCTATCTCCTTATTGAACACTTTAAAATCTCTTATTCACAGCAGCCTTAAGATGCAAACCCAAACTTAAAGCACTCTGTTGGTTTTTGTCCTGAGCTGTGATTGGCTGAAACAGCTTGATTTAACAATGCACTACAACTGCTTTCTTTGCAGCAGGCTACACTCTGTTCCATGTGTGTGTGTGTGTGTGTGTGTGTGTGTGTGTGCAGTTCAAACTTTATCTAATTTTGTCCTTAAATCAAATTGTGGATATTAGATTTTCTTGGCTTCACAGTTAAAATTCTTGGTCGTTATCAGACGCTGCTGTGCGCCTCCAACATTCCCTCCAGGCTGCATAAGTCAGCAAATAAATATAAAATACTCGTAGCGATAACTTGCCCACTCATATTCTCTAACTTCAACACTTCAAACTTGCTGTTGTGTGTAATAAAGCAACTTCACAATCTATGGAATCATGTGTAGAAATATCAACCTAGCTACAGCAAGACATCCTGTTTGGCTCTGGCATCAGAAAAGGATCAAAAGTTACTCAAAAACACAATAAAGTGGCGCTTAAAGTGATGAGTTATATCCTGAAAATCATTAATAACATGTATAGCAGTCTCAATTTAAATCCTTATTTATGTTTCCTTGTGCCTCCCTCAACAGTGCCAAAATGATTCACAAGTGTATCCACAAAAGGGGGATCCACATTTTAACTATAAAGGTTGTCCAACAGCAACAAACTGAATCCTTTGGAGAGTCATGAAACACTTCAGAGTTGTTTTCCTTCACTCCTCCTTTCTGTCGACACACACACAGCAAATTAGAGGAGAGTGTAGAGCAGGTTTTGTACATTAAATTTCCCTTCTCTCTCTCACACACACACAGAGAACATTAGAGACACTGTTGCTTTAATTGTGTGATACATGTTTTAATGTAAGAACAAAAAAACTTGGGCTTTCCTCCTTCCTCTAAAGGATCAGGTAAAAAGGCTCCGTCTCCTGCCTTCCAAAACACACTCGTCCCGTGTCCATCCCAACATCACAATTCTCCAACCCATGTTCTCCCTCTTTTTTTTCCTGATTCCACTGATCTGAGCTTGAAATGCGAAGACAGCAAAGCACTAAGCCTTCAAACGTGTGATTTTTTCAAAAGATCTCTAGAAGCAATCTCTGCCTGACTGACCCCTGACAGCTGCAGATCTCTTTATTTCTCTCTCTGCTGGCACTTCATTTGGTAGAAAAGCTCTCAGATTCACACCTCTGTCAGGCAGCACAAGTGTTTATTATGTGCATACACACAGAATATCTCATATAGTGCACACCTCAAAGGCATGCAGTCTGCAGTAACAAACATCCTGGAAATTCAGGGGGAGAAAAAAAACATATATGTTACAGTAAATTGTGTTGCTTTTTTTTTTTACCTCACATTTATGGCACAAAAATCTTATTTCTTGCTAAACTAAAAGAGAGTAAACATTGTCACAGAAATGTGTGTTTATGTTCTTTCCAGAGCTATGGAGTCAAGAAACCAAGTGTGATCCATGAAACATGTTCCCTCAACTGTGTCCTCTGCTCCACATCAAGTAAAATGGATTTGACTTTCCCCTCGTGTTTCTTCTTTTTATTATTATTTCACAGGAAAGATTTTACACTTAAATTTACTACAACTCCAGAAATAAACTGGTAGTGGTGTCTAAATTTGCATCATTGTATGATAACATAGTACAAAACAGATAATCTGCAAAAACACATACATACTGTAAGTAGCAGTTACATTTAAATACACTCTCCCATTGTGTTAGATTATAAATATCCACACCACAACAAAATTACCTGAACAATAGCATGTATTCTTATGTGCAGTTTGTCTTGGTTTTATTATGGCAGCTTTTCCTCCGTCACTCGGAGTGCAGGCTTTGCTTGGTGCCTCCCTCTCTGGAAATGAGACTGCAGGCTCTATCATTAGATCGGATGGCAAGTCTTTATGCAAAGTGTTTTGCATAATTACATACCAAAGCCAGAATAGCCACCCTCAAATTTTATGGGTCACAAAGCATCAACAATTGCCGCATTATTGTCCACCAAAGTCCAGCCCCACCAATGACAAGGAACGAAAAAAAAAGGAGAAGAAGAAGAAGAAGAAGAAGAGAGAGAAAGAGCTCGTCTGCTTAATCTAAGCTTGGGAGATTGAATTTTCATTCCAATAAAAAAGTAAAGAAGATTATTCCCAAACTGACAACTTGTTTACATATAGTTGTAAAGTTCAGAGGACTGGCCAAGGCTTCAGAGAGTTTGATCACCGAGTCTGCAGCGTGTGAGCATCATGAAGTGGCTCCAGCAAACACCTTCGTATTTCTAACCCTCTGTGCACAAGTTTGGAAAAGAAAAAACTTTTTAAAGGGAATTAAGAAGTTATTCACGTGATTTTCTCCATTTTATTTAATTTTAAAAAGTATTTATTTGGTGGCAAACACCCGATAGTGGCAGTTAAATTAAAACAGTGTGTATTTGTAACACAGTAACTAGTAATTACACCTAATATTGTTAATTATTATTAAATCTGTTTTGCTTAATATATCAACACTGCGGGAGAGATGCATCTCAGCGTTATTCAGATCACATGTTCAAGGTTAAAAAACATTATTACTGTCGTTAATTGAACCCGTTTAGATGAGTTTGAAGCTTTAATTTAGCCCACAATAAATTTTCTTGTAGCAAAAATTCAATGAAATAATTAATCAATTGAATTTTATTTTTTTTAAAAATCCGATTATATTAAATGCATTACCACCTTTGAAGCGTACATAAGAGTAAAACATGCAACAAAAAGCGGATTATAAACGAAAATAACATCAAAATTAGGTTAATTTATTTCCAGTAATGCAGAGCTAAATTATTACTGTAGCACAGGGATTAATATCAGAATTAGGAAGAAATAATAACATCGTAATGATTTTACATTTAGTCTGTGAATACCCGTCGTTAACAAGCCGTTGTCATTATCACCTCCAACTGAGACACATGAGGAAAAAAACAAGATTTTCCTTATGATGAAATAAGTGAATTATAACAGTATAAGAAGCTGGTGACAGCAGAATGTATTTTTAGTTTTACAGAGTGGAAAAAAGGTGTGAAAAAAATGTGAGAAATTTCGATGATTTTTTTGAGAAATACTTTTCAGTGAACATATAAATTCTTCGATGGTGTTGGCAAACGGATGTGTTTGACGTGTAAAATAATATTCGATACATGAGACGCAGCCTTATGTGACAGATCGGGCTGTTATCACTAAAGATTTGTGAAGAGCAGGTGATTTTAAAATGACAAAATCGAAATATGACCGATGATGACGGCTGTGGAGAATACAGTGAGGGTTTTTGAGCTTCATGTGCAACGCAAACTAACTAAACTTTATCTTGACTGAGCAACTTTTGCGTTTTATTTCTTATTTTTCCAACTAAAATACATCCTTATTTTTTAATTTATTATTAAATAAGTGATAGAGTAAGTCATATTTTACAAAAAAAGGTACAATGTGAATTAAAATTGTCATTAAAATATAATATTTTCAGCTCAAATTGTGTCACAGCAGCACCGCACTGCCACTGCATGTGTCTAATATTTTTTTATATTTTTTAGATGGATCCATTTCGCAGAAAAAAAAAGAAAGAAACCTAGTTAGACATGTAACACATAATAGCCAGTCGGGGCACCGGAGCACAGCTGAGGTTAAACGTGCAGAATAGCGCCATCTCGCTGTTGCGGGCAGATCTTCATGCACATTTTTTCCCCCTCTTCTGCTGAGACCCTCCGTGAAGATTTGTCCTCTCATAAGGTTGACCGATTTCTGTGTGCATAGCCAGCTATGACAACAGCCTGCATGCTGCTGTCTTTTGGCGGCCACCAGTTATATGTGTTATCGCTGTTGATTAGTGCAGGGGGTCCCGGAGCGGGTCCCGGGACCTGCGGGGGTCAGTGAGAGGAGGAGGAGGAGGATGGGAAGAGGAGGAGGAGAGGGGGTGCAGCGCGTCCCCAGCAACTTGAGAAGTACTGTCATTTCACTGTAATCTAATTCAACAAAATGATCACATGTACACTAGTTCCCAATCTGACGTCCCGGGACGCCCGAGCGGTCACCGAGGGAGATAAACAGGGTCCTCCAGAAATCAGAGAAATAATTTAATTTCTCTTGTGGGTCATGATTGGTTTGCAGTTGCACATTTTACAGGATATATAAATTTGGTGATCCGGGATTTTCAGCTTGTGTGTTTATGGACAGTGTGCACAAAATCCCATCAAGCCACAGAACATGTCAGATGTGGAGAAAAAAAATCTTATCAAGCGGGGATCCAGGGGCTGCAGCGCGTATCTGCGCGGGCTGTTCTTGACATGAGAAGGTGTGGGAGCTCATGAATTGGAAGCGAAAGAGCCCCGAACATTATGGGCAAGAGAGGAGTTGCTCACACACTTATTGTCTTTGTAATGCATCATTTGGTTGGCTTGAGCATATAAGAGAAGAAATCTGCTTTCAATATTATAGAGACTGTTTCTGCAACACGCGTTTTAAAGAAAGGAGGAACAATATCCAGCATTACTGCGGAGATTCCCTGCGCACTATGTGTGGGTGGCGGCAGGATGTAAGGTCAACAATCAAGTTATTTATTTTACCTTTATTTAAACCTCTTGTATGGCCTATACGAGACTAGGAATCTTTTTTTTTTCTCAAGCAAAACCTGATCAAAAATATCCAACTTCTCCAACAATAAAGGCCTCCAGGTCAAATAAACGCAACTAAATCACGCGTAAAAATGCGGTCAAAGAGAAACAGGAGTTAAGCTTTAACTGTATGCAGGCCTTTGTATTATATCCTGTGTTTTCATATGTCTGGTGTTCGCTCGGAGTTCCCAGTGAGACGCCCAGTATAAGCTCCGCTCTGCAGAAATGTCAAGCCATTTAAATAAACGCTGTTGTGTCTGTACAACTGCAAGGAAACAAATGATTGCAGCTTCACGACACTTTTTTTTGGCATACTGAAAAAAAATCCGCATGAAATTGCACATGAGGAGTTTTCTAATAATTTACAGGGAAAGTTAGAATTAATTTTATCTGCCTTTTTTCACCTGTGGAATATGTGAATGTGTAGGCTGCTCAATGTGTTGGTGGTGGATATGATGATGATGATGATGAGGATAATAACAGTGATGGTGATGATGATGAAGACTGGACGAGAGATAACGCTCAGGGTGTGAGGTTTTTTTGTGTGTGTTTTGTTAAAGCACCTTCAGTCTACCACCAGCATCGACCAGAATTACGCCAAATTAATTTCACAGTTTGAGGGAGCTTTGCCAAGTGCGTGTTTGAAGTTTCGGTAAAACACACACACACACACACACCACACAGAGTGACACACACACACACACACACACACACACACACACACGGTTCTCTAGAAAGAGCATTTACAAGGAAGAAAATAGAAAACATCTCCATCAGCGGCGCGCGAGGGCAGAGCCGTGTGTGGAGTGACACGAGCGAAGCATGGCAGGCCTGCCCGGCTAATTAATGCAAAATTGATTAAACATTTAGCACTTATTTGTGCAATTTATGCGGCATTTTACATCCACATAATATCCAGTGTCTTCAATATTATCATCATCACAGAGGCGAGCAGCATCATCATCATCATGTGGCTTGCATGCACGCACCTATGCACGCTCATGTCTGTGCGTAAAGGGGAAAGATGAGTAAACAGACCTGCGCAATTGACATTGTCAATTAAGACGTCATAATCAACCATTTCTTAGTGACACACACACACACACACACACACACACACCGAGGGGCCTTTACACCACGCACGTGATCTCGACCTTAATGTGTGCGTAAAAGCCGAGCTGTGGTCACATTCAGGGTCCTTCTCCAAACTACTTGAGAGTGACGAGCCTGTAACATTAATACTGCGACCCCTGGAAGACTGACAACCACTGCGGTGCACCTAATGGGGATCTTAATAAAGTATCTATGTACCCCAAGTAACAAATCGATACAAGATGTAGGCCTATATCGATCAATACCTATGAAGTAGTCCTGATGAAATAATGCGTTTGGGTTTTGGGAGGCTGAGGGGGGCTGTCTAATATCCAGGAGAGTGTTTGCGGTCTCTTCAAATCATCCCTCTGGCTCACCGCTCGTCTCGGTCCTCCCCTCTCTCCCTCTGTGTGTGTGATCGTGTATATTAAGACAAATCAAACTGCATGCTTTAAAAAGGTGCTGTCTCCCTGCTTTAAAGCTCTGGGCATATCGTTATTTAATTTCCACCCACACTGGCGCGGCTTCTCCAGGAAAGTTTTAGTCCTCTTTCGGGCTATAAATACATATTTTTAATATAATGCCACTATAAGCACCCAGTACTCTGTGGCCAAATAGTAGCTTGGATTTATTTGGCATGCAATATTCAAGCTATGATAGGAAATGTTTGGCTGCTCCACTGGCATTGAGATAGGCTCCCCGTGCGCGCGCTTGGGTTAAAAGAAAACTGGAATAGGCTTCTCAAAATGGGGGGAAATTCAACATGGGGTATATTCACACTCATGCACTACATCAGCTGCAGTTGTCTTTATCTCCCCTATTTATATCACCACAAAGCGCTGCGCCCCTTTTGAAAGTCTGGCAGTGTTTTTTCCTTTTCTTTTCTTTTTTTTTTTCAAATGAACTTTGCCATGTTGGTGTTGATTGGTTCTTCTTTCTGCATGTTTTTCCTCAATTTCTCTCGCAAATGAAAAACTCCACGAAGAGGAAAGGTTTGGTTAAATAGGACAAATCCAAGACTGTAATATTCTTGTTTAAAGGGGCTGTAATGATCACTGCTTATGTGTGGACGGTGTGTTGCAGACGAGTCATGCACTCAGGAGGTCGGACGCAGTGCCTTATGATATTTTCTCTACAGCTTCCAAACCCGCTTATGTCCAATATCAAGGGACAGAAAAGACGCTGATGTTGTCAACAACATAATAATTTTTTTTGCTCAGCGGTGTAAAAAACAGCCGTGGGTCACACATGATTTAGAGAAAAAAAATCCAGAGTTATCCCCTAATGTTATTTTATTTTAATAAAAGCAACCCCAAACAGAATCCCGACTTTTTTCCTGTAACCCTGGGCTCCTTCTGATCACGTTAAAAACTACAACATCCCATGTTGGACTCTCCTCTCGGCAGAGGTGTCCAGTGGCCCCCTTCACTGTACCTTCTCCACTCACACAGACAGACGCAGTGGGACACAGAGTGGATGACAGGTGCTTAAAACACACATTACTTGTAAAGTTACAGCCTAATAGCAGTCGGCAGCTGCTGTCGTGGTTTGTGCGAGGAGGCGCCTGCGTGTGCAGCCCGCTGGTCGCTTTTCCCTTTGTGTTAAAGTGAGCCGAGGTCTCCGAGGTCTTGGAGCTACAGTTCCGGGGTTAGCGGGTAGATGGCACAATTTTCTTACATATATGGGCAGAATGCAGGAAGCCTGGTGCACTAAGTAGAAGTGAAGGGCTATTTACTTTAATGGCGAAAGATAAAGTGGGAGAATGTTCAGAAAAATTAGAAATAATAGGCTTTTGCTTTTAAAATAAAGACAAATAAATAAATAAAAAATGTTGCTGTTGATCCAAGATTTATCTCTATTTTATAGCCAATTTGTTAGAAAAGAGAAATACCAATACTACTAATAATAATGCAAATTGTATTATATATTATATTAATAATAATGCTTTATTATTAATAATAATATTGAAATCCAGTGGACTAACATAAGGAACAGGTGGCCCATCTTGCTAAGCGTTTGACTTATAGGATACATTGTAAATGAGCTGCGGTGCCTCAGCCTATATATGCAATAAAGCGCATGCTGTATGGGCTAATTTGTCATAGTGATAGTGCCAAGGTGCAAATAATGTGCATATTTGTCGCTTAACTGTGCGGGCGTGCGTGTCTCTGCGTGCGCGCACGCATGTGTGTGTGTGAAAGGGGACAGAGGAAGAGCGAGACTGCAAACCATATTCTTATCTTATTAAACAAATAGCCCCACTAATAGCCCGTGAGCCCTGAATAAGTTCTCAGCTTCAGTGCGTAAACCCCAACAAACGCCAACCATCAGCACAGACTCTACTGTACACACGCACCGGCCCCGCAGCATCCTCCCCGCAGCCTGTAGGATTTTTGGGGGGTTGGGGGAGGTGGTGGTGGTGGTGGTGGTAGTGGTGTTGGTGGTGGATGAGGGGGGTATATATAGGGCTACCAGCTCGTGTGTCAAAAAGTTCTCACGTCACACAGACGTAAATAAAAGTGACGTCGCAGCGAGTTACACCTCATTAGTCTTTTTGTACAATGCTAATAAATGAGCAGAAGTACAAATTATAGAGTCCAGCATATACATCACGCTCTGTCAACTAAAATCAGCCCGGTCAGTGTCGAGATCCATCCAAACCTATTCTGAAGCTCCACTCATGCTTCCAGTGTGTTTTAGAGGCTTCAAGCCCTCGTGCTGGATACTAGAGAGGATGCTGGAGTGAGCTTTTATATTTATTTTTCTCTCTTCATGTAAATACTTGGTCTGGTGAAATGATACTTGCTCACTGTCTACCTTTAATTATCAATATGGGGGCCTCAGTGTGAGATACCTCAGAGGCAGTTTGCTTGGACAAGCATGTGGAAGCATCACTGTATGGATAAATAGCGCTTTCAGCAAGAAGCCGGGGATAAAATACCATCAGCACCACATCATAATCATCATTTTCATCATTATCAACAGCAACAAACACACAATCACACACACTCGCACACACATACACACACAGAGGCAGCAGCAGCAGAAACCGTGGTGAAGTTGGCTTCCATACCCATCCTGATTAAGCTTCTATACAACAAGGCTAATTCTATTTCAGGCCTAACTCTCAACTAAGCCAGTACTACTAATAATTAACGATAGGCCAAAGGTGTGTAGCATCAGAATAGCACGCGCATAAATTACTGGCATTTAAACCCATCACACGCACTTCCTCTTGGATATTCACACATGTATACATTTAAGATTATAAACTTGAAATGTGTAGCAACTTCCTGTGTGAGGCAAATAAAGAGCAGATCATAATAATAACGCAAACAGACAGTAATAACAATAAGCAGCTTTTTTCCCCCCAGATAATAATTTAAACTTTTTCCCCTCTGTCAATATAAGGTATATTATTTGGATGCTACTATTTATGCTATATGAATCCATGCCATTAATATTAATGTGAGCGTCCAAAGGTGAAAGTGTTCTCCGCAAATAAAGCGGTGGGAAGCTGAGTTGTGTATTTCTGCACTATGTCCCGCGTGAGGGGGGGGTCTACTGTTATGAAATGTTATTATCTGTTGAGGCAAGGCGCCTTATTACAACTGTTGTATCCTATTTCTGAAGTTTCACTCACACCCGCCTTCAATCCATCATCCCCCCATCGGCATTTTGCTTTTTTAAATAAATAGAAAATAATCTTAACCTTGTAGCAAATAAAAGTGAAGGCGTTGAGCCGGCCTGTTGGCTGATTGATTAATTATTTTGTAATTCATTAATCACTTTCATGGGGCAAAAGGGCAACATCCTGCCACAGCAAATTGACTCCACTCCCCCCCTTCTCCAACCGACCACACACACCACTCACACACACACTCACACGCACACACAAGGACAAGTTTACACGCACGTTTGCGAAGTAAAAAAAAACATGGAAAAACTTGTTTTTCAAATTCATAAATTATAATTTAATACCAAGAACAAATTTACAGCAGAATGCTTGTTTACAATAAGCTAACACAAACAAACAAGAATTGTGTTCAACTATAAACTTTCACACACACTCACATATATCACTTGCAATTAATAATAATAATAATCATAAAAAAAGTATCTATACGTTATCAATACCCTGCAGTCATATATTTTTATATATTTATATAAAAACGTGGGTCAGTTTAAACTGTTCATAATTACAATCATGTATCATTCTCTGGTCCATATGTGGCTACGAACAGCCAAAGATCAGTGTTCAATCAGTGATCCCTTTTAATTCAACCACAACATGGTGTTTTTTGTGTGTGGTGAAGAAAAGCCTCAAAACAAGGACAAAATTGCTAGCTTCCAAATACACACACACGCACGCACACACACACGCAGGCACGCACACGTTCGCGCGCACACACGCTCACGCACACCACGGCACCTGTCAAAGACCAAAGGAGCAATAACACTAAAGTTAAAATATCAACTCCTTTTTTCCCAAACCTGCTCACCCTGTTTAAGTCTGTAGCCTAATAATGAACGTCGTTTCTTTTCCTTTTTTTTTGTTGTTGTTGTTGTTTCTTTAAATACAAGGGCTAGTGTACTGAATGCACAGATTATATCTATACAGTCAAAAAAGAGAGAGAGAAAACATTTACATTTATATATCAAAGGTAAAATAGGTTAGCGACCTGTGGCCATGCATTCACAGTCTAAATATACATGAAAAAGAAAACATTTGTAGTAATATGTATATACATTAAAAACATAACTTTCAGTGCTACTAGCTAAGTCTGCCACTCAATTTTGAAGACGTTGTATTACCGAGAAAAAAAAATGGCAACCACAGATTTTTCTTAATCACATATACTTTGTATAAAGGAAAAACTCGTTGAAATGAATTGACCTATATTTACAAGAATACTGCCTCTAATCAGTGTTTTTCAAGTGAAATACACGACTGAAGTTTCAAATCTAATTGTGTTCCCCCAAAATGTTGTAGGCCTACTTTAACAACGTTTTGATAAGAAATCACATCATGCTTGTCAGGCACTTAATGCTTGAAGTGAATAAAGGGTGACATTTCAGGGACGCTTTAATAATACTGCTATTAAACACTACTCTGGCTAGGCTTCAAACTTTTATGACCCTTGACCTCTCCAGTTTTTTTTAATAACAAGTCAGTTATGCTTTCAGTGCCCTTAAATGCACATATAAAGCATTACGAGCAACCTGTCTCAAATACCTTTTCTTACAGCAGGATAGGCAACTTGTAGGATTTTTTTTTTTTTTTTTTAATTGTATCCAATTGGGGAACTGATGCCAAATATTCAAAGCTGGATGAAAATGGGGAAGACTTTTTGGCAAATAATTTGGAAAATAATAAAGTGGATCCTGAAACTTCTTATTAATAAAGAGCTAAAAATGTTTCCGCTGGGTCATAAAGTTGAACATGAACTCCAAAAAAAAAAAAAAAAAGAAAGAAAAAAAAAGAAAGAACTCCCTTTTCTCAGATGGTATTGGTCATCCTAAAGAATATAAGTGCGCTTGCAGCATTAAGCCTAGATTATAAGCCTATACTCCTATTGCTGTGGTTTTAATTCTTTTTAGAACTTTTTTTTTTTTTTTTTTTTTTTTTTCCTTTTACACCTTTTTCAAAATAAATCATTGTCTTAGAAAATAACACCACCTGTACTACAGAAATCACATAGGCCGGTTTGGAACCAGAAAGGAGGAACAAAGAAAGTACAAAACACAGCTATACATGGACACAGGACAAGTCATTTGAGAAAAGAAAAAAATTCACGTTTCGTTTTTTTCCCTTTCTCCAGTTTTTTTTCTTTTTACCCAAATTATCATTTTTAAATGCACTTAATACTTAAATTTTCCTTATAAGGATCAACAAAATCCCTTCTCCTTTTTTTCCTCATTTTCTTCTTTCATTATAAAAAATGAATCGAAGCAGGTTGTTCTGCATGAACACTGGGAGCTTGTATCTGCCATTTTGAAAGTTCAGTGGATGTCTCAATTTTTTTTTTTTTTTTTTTTGGAGTAGGGGGGAATTCACAGTCATTTACGTCAATGTCTTTCTTCATGAAAGCCAGCCCCGTGTAACAGCCGGTTGGTTTTTTATTCCTTCCACAAAAGCAGCTATAATCATTGTAGTCTCGCAGCCCCCCCAACCCCACCTTTTGTTTGTTCGTCTCCTTCTTGGTTTACTGAATTGACATGTAAGGCCAGTTAAAACTGCTCCCCGAAAGCAACATATCCCTGATGAGAGTTTCAATTGGGGTTTTACCTACCAATCGGACGAAAAATAATTGTTCTATGACCGAGGAAGAGACTGTGCGGAGGGAAGGCAAGCGGAGTAACAACTTCCCAAACCGTGTTGGCTGGTTGGGATACTGGCTCCGGACATATTCCTCCAGGGCGCACTGGGACTTCTCCTGCAAACTTTCCACATGGGCCACATCTGAGAGGCCACAAGCATCTGGGAGGGGGGGAAAGCAAATAAACATTAATAAAGTGTAACCTAAAGTGTTTCTCTCACGAGGAGTTTTTTTTTTCTTTCCCCCACTGTGGTGATATATAGTGGCGGAAATTGATAGCCTGTCACATTTAGGAAAAAAAGCAATTATTTTAGGAAATTATTCTCATGCCATTATATGTAAAAGTGGAGTTTATTTGTCTGGAGGCTTGTTTACATAAATAAATAGTGCACATATTTTCCAGTGTGTGAGAATGATTGAATAATAACATTGCGCTTGGCGAATAGTAACCACACCACAAATAAAATTAAAATAAAATTAGCATTGTGATGACAACTTTTTTGGCTTTAACAATTAAATATCATTTTATTTAAAATATATAAATATGCAGATGAAATAAAAAACAACTCTTGAACTGTATGTCAAGAAGCAGATGAAAATGTGAGTGTCTTCATTCGGTGTTCCTCTTTTTATCGCCACTATAAACTCGGTTATTTCCCTCGATAAAGCCACTTAAAAGTGAACTAAATAATTAAGCATATTCATAGCTAAAGACTGTGTTTGAGATGGGCCTGTCTTTCACAGTCAGAGGCAGAGCGAGGAAGAGAGGAGGAGAGGGGGGAGGGAGAGAGGGAAAGACAGGGAGACCTACTGACCTTTAGTGAGCAGAGATTTAGCTTGGAAAAAAGGGCCCATAGCCTACGGAGTTGCCGTCATACTATACCACCAGAGACGCATAATCACTATCTATGCTGCTGCATGTGGGCGGCAGCTGATTATGTGCCAAAAACGCTTGTACGCGCATTGGTTAAGTTTGTAAAGTTTATGCATGACAACAACTAAACCACCAAAGTAGCAAAGGCGTGTCATTCAAGCTACAACACACAGCTCATGTTCGAGCCTCCGGGACTCAGGTATGGAGGAGACAAATTAAGCCATCGTGGCCCCATAAAGGCTTAATAATAAAATTCAATGACCTGAAATGTGATTTTTTTTTTTGAATAGGCTAACAAACCATCATGAGAACAATAGTGAGCTGCTAGAGCTACATGGAATACAGAGGCTGATGGCTTGCAGGTATGATATCATCTCAAAGACATGCGGTGAAACCTTGTAAATCTCTTCCACACGGATTATTTTCTTTTATTATTATTATTATTATTATTTTCCCCCCTTTACTGGTGGAGCTAATGTAACAAAATAGCTGGGAAGTTTGGGTCATGACCTAGTTCTGGAGCAAGTCCAGAGACGCCTTGAATCCTACTAGGCGCAGAGAATATTTCAGCAAATAAAAATTAAAGCCGCCCCTCCTGTCACTGCTCCATATCACACAATACTGTTTGATACTGACATATTTGCAATTACAGGGTGTGCATGGGTCCTACATGCTTTTGTCTCGGACATGTCTGTCCCCTAAATGACACGAGAGCGTTGAAACCTGCGCTTTGCTTTTACTGTGTGCAAATGGGACATTAGGCTTGTCTTTCTTTTTCTTTTTTTTTTCTATTCCCCTCCCCCTCGGAGCCTGACATCATTTATATCTGTCATTCCCTACAAACAAGACGTGGGGTATACACACATTGATAAATGGCGGAAAAAAAATCAAAGTGTAGCAATGCATGTGCAAGCTACTGGATTCTCCAAAAGTGTGTTAGCAGCTATGTTGTGATGCTTGAGGTAATTATTGTGAAGTTATTGCTTTTATTTAAGTGGAGATTATGTTTTATTATTTTAGCCACTTTCCTCTGTTTTGTTGGCAAAATATTTTTTAAATATCCCCTGCTTTGTCATGCCACTATTTCCACATTAGCCCTGTGTATGTGTCTGATAAATCTGTTGATTAATCAAGTGGTTCAATAATTTAGTAGCCTGGAGCCTATCAAACAGCCCTTGACCATGAAGGCAGCATATAGGTGGACATTTAAGCAGGGGAGGGGGGGGGTCATCTAAGACAAGCAACAACCTCTATAGCCAGTGTGGGTATATTTAGGTCAGCGTTGATTTAGCTGATGTCAGTGAGCATGTTAGTGACATTCACACAGACTGAACTTGGAGTGTGCCAGTCTATTGTCTTACCTGTGGTGAAGAGCACAATTGCCTTTAAGCAGCTATATTCAGCAGAGTCAACGTGCAAAGCTTTGAGCTTTTCCACTTGTTCTTGAAAGATCCTAATGTGGTCCATAAAGGCCACCACTCTGTCCGCAGACATGGGGGAGGCGTGAAGGCCAGCCGCCGCCAGGAGAGGAGCCACATGCAGGGGCATGGAGCACTGCGCGGCGTTGAGCACAAATAACTCACTCCACGTCAACCTCAGCAGAGCCACCTGGTCTGTGATCTGAAGGTCTGGAAAGAAGGGAATATTCCTGGCCCACTCCACGGCGCTGAAGAGCATCCTGGCTGCTAGTTCACAAATGTTCTCGATGCCCATTATGTTGTTGGGTTGCATGCACTGACTGCCATACCGGGACGTCGGGTAGGGCTCCGCTCTCAACAGAAGAGAGATATATCCGGATAAGTAGGAATGGCAGTGCAGTGGGTCTCCATTTGTCAAGGCGAACTGACCGTGGTGTGGCTGTGTGGGTGGCACCCGTCCCCTTTGCACGGCTGCAGTAAAAAGAGAAACTACAGATATTGAAGCCTGAATTCTACAAATCATCACACAATAACACTGTGAGCACACACACACACACACACACACACACACACACACACTCACACACACACACACTGCTGTCACATATTATACATTTTAACAGGGCACAAAACTGACCGCTCAATCTAAAGCTTACACCTTAAGAAAATAAATGACACACAGCATGTTTGCCATGTAACATCATAACACACACACACACACGCACGCACGCACGCATACACACACACATTGTGTTATTGCATAGGAGTTTATAAAGCATAGATAACAATGAGGCTGTGCTGAGACAAATCATGTGCTCAAACACCAGGGATGCGCTTTAAACAACACAACACATGCATATGTCCAGCTTTAAAAAGATGTTATTCGGCAACAGCAACATGAGCTGGCTGTGAAGGAACACAAAGAGGGCAAGGGAGACCTTGCATGTTTAACCCTTAACCTACTTAGCAATTCATCTCGTTTTACCATACATGCAGGGCCTATTTTCGACTAATATTCAAATAAATTCTTACGGCTACACGGAGGCTTTGTGTGCATAATTCACTCCGATGTCCAGTTTTAGACACAGTGCACAAGACATGCGGGATAGATGTGGAGATGTAGCCTGAACACGCTATCTCTTAATTCGATACTCGCCATAATAGCGCAGAAGGCTATATTGTATCATATTCAGTACAGATGTATCCCCCACGGCTCGTGGCTTTATCTAAATATAAATTCGATAGCCCAAGCCTGGCCAGGGCTCGGATCTTTTTTGTGAAATGCAGAGCTATAATGCGCTGGAGCTGCATACTATAATACAACGGCTAAAAGGAAGATCCGGCGAGCCCCGTCTCCACCACAGCAGAGAGCGGCTCCATTGCGTGCTCCTGCCGCACAGCCTGGGAGGGAAGAGTCGGGAGAGAGCACAGACTATGGGGGCGACATAAGATGGTTTTCATGTCTGGAAAGCCTAAAAGCACAAACACACACATGAATAAGAAAACAAAAAGTCCCAATACCTTCCCGTCTCATGCCGACTTTGAGGCATTTTTTGAGGCGGCAGTACTGACACTGATTGCGGTGGTGTTGGTCGATTGGACAATTCCTGTTGGCACGGCATGTGTAAGTGAGGTTCCGTCGTACGCTCCGTTTGAAGAAGCTTTTGCACCCCTCGCAAGTAAACTGGCCATAGTGTTTGCCACTAGATTTATCCCCACAGACCACACATTCAATGTGCTGTGGCTGCTTCTCCGACTGCTGCGTCGTCTGGTTCGTCGGCGTGGACTGTGTGTTGTTCGGGGGTCCTTGGACCGGAGTCTGAGGGGTCGGAGGGGCGACCTGAGAGGCTGTCAGATTCAACTGGCCTGGTTGAGGGGTGGGAAGAGATAGTCCTCCTTGGGTTTGCGAGGAAAGGGTGCCTTGGGTGTCAGCCACATCGTCCTGGGAGCCTCTCCACACTACCATTGCCATATCTATCAGTCAACGTAAAGAAACTTTTTGTCTGCCGTTTTGGTGTCGCGGTGGATAATGTCTCAAGGAAACGCGGTAAACTGTGATTAACAGCCGGACACACAAAATGTCAAATCTAGCCTACGTTGAATCCACTCAGAATCTCCCGAAAACTGTCGATTTATTGCTCTTGGAGACGTTGCGAAGCACGTTTTCAAAACTGATGCGATGGCGAGCTGAGTCGCTGCCTTGCGCTTAAAGGCCAAGTCCAGGGGCGCTTACAGTCAGCCATCCAGTACACCCATCAATGGGAAATGTAGGCTAAATATTAAAATAATCAACCGAGGTAGCATGGACTATTCAGTGAATGATGGAGCAGGGTTGGTAAGACCGTGCCTGCAGCAGCATAAAACAATTGGTGAGCACACTGTAGCAGCTACTATCAAGTTCCAGCACAAGTCTTGAAGAAAATCACCAACTGGGTAAAAAAAAATGCGTCTTCTTCCTTTTCTTCTTGTGAGGTAGCGCCAGCAAGCGCGCAGCTGAAGCCAATGTTTTTTGGAGAGCCTGGAATATGAAGACAACTCTCCCCAAAAAAAGCGAAAGCACTAAAAAACAAAAAAACAAAAAAACAAAGATCACAACCTACAAACCTCCTCCGTGCACTGAAAAATAATAGGAAAAAGGAGTAGAGAATCAAAGTGATCAAATATGTTAAAAAGGCGGAGGTTAGGAAGTGATTTGCGATTGGTAGGAGCCGGGCTGGCAGAATGCTTTCTCTCTGATCAGCTCACTGAGCTCTCTATATAGTGAACTTTGACACGACTGCTGCAACTTAGCACACGTTACCATGGAGATCAGCTGCCATATAAGGAAGGAGAGTGTGTTTGACTGGTCAGAGCTCAGGGACCTCCCCCTGAACCCCATTGGCTAGTCGGCACTTGTGCTACTTGGTACCTTGCCAGAGCCAGCATGGAGGTCGAGAGGGCCGCTTGGTCCTAAAAAGAGACGATTTTCGGAAAGAGGAATCATTTCTAGTCACTCAAATCGCCCAGACTATAGAATATACTCACATTCCCCGGCAAAAGCTTTAGCAATTGCATGAAGAAAACACAAAATCACAATGCAATTCTTTGCCTCGCATCGCGTTAACAGTATATTGCCTTTTAGCAAGCTGAAATATCCAAAGAGATGTTGTCCCCGAGACACAGGTGCACCTCCTGGACATGATCTGTGCTCATTACTATAAAACTGTCAATCTATTGTGCCCTAATCTTCATCCTTTAGGTATGTGCACACAGAATACACAACCCAGCAAACACACATGAAGAAAAAAAACCCATAAAATATGACACTAAATTAAAATTTTCATCATTATTTAGGATAATTGCAAATAAAACAACACATGAAGTCATATTTGGGTTATGCACATGTATACAGTAAAGCCACATGCTGAAAAGGGTCACCATAATAACACCATGTCGTCTGCACTTCCTCATTTTTTCTCCAAGTTCTCTATATTTGCACAGGCTACTGCACCTATTAGCGCTTCTAATCGCACCAGGTACCATTCATCACAATCCACACCTCTTATAAAAATGTTATGATAGGCTACTGACATCATCTGGACACCCGCTGCAGCCTGCTAATCCCTCCCGGCCGCAAATATCCCCCCAACACACCAGGTCAGAGAGGCCAAATCTGGGTCTCAAAAGTCAGATCTTTTTTTTTTTTCTTCATGTGGTCAAAACGTGGAATGACTACAGCTTTAAATAGGGACTACATTTACAAATGTCCCTTGAGGTCAAAGGCCGTGCCCTTCACATTAAGGTTAGGATGAAAGTTAAGTCACTTCCTGATAAACAACACTATAAAAGCTGTTTAGGTGTTTTATAATACAGGTCAGATGTTGCATTATAATAAAGATAATCTATAGTTTTGGGGATGGTGGCAAACACAGTGAAGGATGCCGTGCATGTAAAACGGGGTCAGTGGCTGCTCAGAGTTGCAGCCTACCTGGTTAATATTTTTTTAGGCTTGTATTTAAACAGCGGTAAAGACTGGGTTACTTAATGCCCCAGGCTATCAGAGTTGAACTGCAGGTAAAACTTCACGGAGCCATACAGATGAACCTATAGCCTGAGCTGTGTGTTAGTCTACAGAGAGCAGCACAAGCAGCAGCAGCAGCAGCAGCATGCATTGTCCCAGGATGTATTACAGTATATGGGTGCCCCCTAGCGTATGAAGTTTTTGCTTCAAATAAGATTCAATTTAGAGGAGCCATCCGACACGGAAACTGCTTCAGTCTCCTCTCCCGCATCGACCAAACTAACGAGCACCATTTTAAACTGATGACTGTTTGTTTAAATTCTGTTTTACATGACTTGGACGGCAAAGCTTTGAGAGTTGCCAAAGTTGGATTTACTTTTTGCCACTTCAGGCAGTCCCAGCGGTGGTATTTAGACCAATTATGTCTTTATTCTAAAACAAATGAGCCGATTATATTTTGTCTGCATGACTATTTTGTCGGTTTTATTTACAGAACCCGTGAAAATGGAGAGTCTGTAAATAAAAACACTCCGAAAGGTATCCACTTATCGAGGAGCCAGCTTCAAATGGTAAGTATACATTTTGCACACTTTATTAGGATAAATCGGCAAAAGTAGCAATGCTTTTTTTTCTCAGCTTTAAATTAAATGTGGTCTAAATAAGCGGATAGGCTCATGTGTTGAAATAAAATACATGTAGTGCTGCAGACAGAGCATATAGTAGCGTACATATACGATGTTTCCAGTGCGCATTGAACACGGGCGACTCTGTTAGTCATTTTCGCGTCTATTATCCAAGTGTTAATTTATATGATGCTCACAATAAGCCCAACCAGTGCACAAATACCCATTCATAAAGTTATTTGATAGTGATAGAGAGGCAGGAGGCTGTATTCTTATAGTAACAGACCTACCAAATGCATATGTTGCTTCGTCCGTAGCGGGATGCATCTTCTCTCTTATTCAGAATATATTTTGTCTTCTCTTTTTCGACACAGTGCTCAGAATGAAACTGGCAAAGCTTCCTCTCCAACAGACCGGGATCAAACACAAAAAAAGGCACGCTGTTTATTGGAAAATTTGCAAATGTCTGATCATGCGAAAACTTTGGAGAGCCGGAACAAACAAACTGATTCACGTCAATGTGTTGCTGTTGAGCGAGCAATTTGGAAATATAACGTTGAGGTGTCTTCCCGAGCAGAATATCATTTGACTTGCCTCTGGAAATGACAAGTAGGCTTTAACAGCAAAGCAGAGATCCTGTGCGCCTTTTCTCTCCTACAGTAATATGGCCAAAACGCGCTTGTACGCCGCTGCTTTGTGTGGGCTACTGAGGAGAGAGGGAGGGGGTGAAGTCAGAACAGACACCTGTCTTTAAGTGTGGCGTGCATGCATTGAGAGATTCTGCATATTACAAATTATATGGAGATTGCAAGTTAAGATGCAATAAGACATGTGATTAGAGCTGCAATTAAAATCTGGCTTGATTTTAATTTTATTTTCAAATAACCACCCACTAACTGGAGCCTATAAAAACAGCAGTGGCTATTGTGGCATTAATATTACCATTATTATTCTTAATTGGCTTTAATTAATATTAATAATTATAATATAAAATTATTGCATCTGCATTATACAAAATAATGACACAAGCGAGTAAATAAATAACAATATATCTCTGTTTTTTTCACAGCTACACCTCCAGCAATTATACATTACGCAGAGAATAAGAAGGCCTATATAATGAAATGATAATAGCCTCAATTAACCTCGCGTAAATCTATACTGGGTTGAAAAATTGAACACCTTTTTTTTCCACGCATAAACATTTTCCACACCAACACAATTGATTTGCTATTAAACCCCCCTCCGAAAGTCTTGTGCTGCAGTTTTTATTCCCCGGGTTTAAAAGTTTCCTCTGTGTGATTAGTAGTTGTTCTCCCCTTCAAGCAGAGGATAAAAGCACTATATGCTCAGCAAGCCTGCGTGCACACAACAATAGCGCTGCCCAACGGGAGCAGTATCGATTAAGACGAGACAGAGGATGTCGCCTGCACTAAATATTTACTGATCACACACAAATAGCTGGATCTTTAACGATTTCCCATGCACCGGCTGGGAGAAAGGACTAAATCACTTTATTATTGTTAGTAAAACAAAGCACACGCTCTGGAACACAGGAGTGGAGATGTGCTGATTGGGATAAGTGCAGTTAAATTAATCGATAGTGAGTAGATAATAGTTGAGATTTACGGGCGTGCAAAGAGAAAGCTTTCACTCATGTATCAGGTTAAAACTGACACGTGCACCGCGATTGGTAATTCTTCTTATATGGCAGGACGCGCGCACTGGTCAAAACAAGGTAGAGGCAACAGATTGGAGACGAAAACTGCACATCCATCAGCGTGAATAGGGTTAAAAATATTAATAATAATCTGATTTTTTTTTTAAAAAGCATTTGCATAGATAATGCCAAGAAAAAGATGGTTCTTCTGATGGCAAGAGATATCTCACACTCTTGTGTAAAAAGTCAAAAACTGGGATGAAAGTTGACTTTAATCTCATCTCTGCCTTCACCAAGTCCTTCATGGAAGATAGTGGGGATACTGACCCGGAGGTCTCCAAGTTCCCGGCCTGATTAACCCCTGCAGACCCACGCAGGAGCAAATGTTAACCAGGCTAATCAACTTCAAGAGTCTGATTGAATTAGATGACTGTGGAATCAGGACAGAAAATAAATTGTCCCCCTCATTTTATTTTATTTTAAAAGGGAGAGAAATAGTCTCGATAATTGACTCAATTTTAATTAACATAAAATATTAAAAACACAGGAATTAATTCCACATAACACAAAGGATGGTTTGCTTGTAAACAGGCAACAGGTTTCAGCAACTTTTAATATTTAAAACTCTCTTTAGCAGCCAAATATGGTTTGTTTCCTGCTAGATAAAGATCACTTGATTGATGGTGGTTGTGCCCCATATGTCAGTTTTATCTGCTGCATTGCATAATATCAATCAGTGCCCTCTAGTAAGGACTCTATCTCTTGTCTCTTTATGGCACAGCTTGTTGTGCTGTTGCTTATATGCAAAAATGAAAAAGAAAGAAATAAAAAATAGGCCAATTAGCCAAATGTGTGCGTGCACATTTGGCTTTATTTAGGTGAGAATATTTGCTGACATAATTAAAGTTTCAAGAAGTTACTTTAGGAAGAAATACAAGCAAAACGTGTGCAAAATCTTCTATATTTTAGTATTGTAATTTTATATAAGATTTGATAATTGTGTGGGCATAAAATGATGTACTTTTTTCATATGTGTGCAATTCTTACAGCATATAGTACGTTTTAATTCACCTTACCTTCTCTCTCCGTGCTTGAAGAGGTGACTCTTAAGCTTTGCTTTTACAGACTTTAATGACAAAAGTATGACTTGTCCTTTAAATTCTGTTTCTGTCTTTTTGGCTTCTTGATAATATGTAATTACAGAAAATTGCATTCCATTATCACAATTAACACCCCCTTATTGCAGATATGGTGTGTGTGTGTGAGCGTTTTGATTGTATGCATGCACATGTAAGATATATAGAGGCATTTATGAGGAAAAAGGTGTGTAGCATTTATCTTTATATGCTTCAGTGTAAGCAGACATACATGTCTTAGATGAGACATAAAGAGTTCATTCAGTGGCGTAGATCACTTTCTCTCTGTCTGCATGCCCCAAGGGCCGCTATCTAAAAAGGCAATAGATCCCAGATAGCTCACTGTGTTCAATTTGCCAATGATAGATTATAGTGCCAATTTAAACAGATAGGGATCAATTTGTCTCAATGATCACTCTTTAGGCTGACTGCCAGCATGCTCTTAATGTATTTGTAAATGCTGGTTGTTTGAATCGCGGCTGTTAAAGTGATCAGAAGTGTAGAATGGAGGGATGATATGAGAAATGGTAAATGATGTGTTGTTTTGGCTGCTAAAGACAGCACTAATGGAGCATGCGTGATGATTACTTGAGGCAGCAGCATTGTAGCAGCAATGACCAGAAGGTCAATGGTTTAACTCCAAGGACTCGCTGGGAAAGTCTGGGTTGGGGGAATTGTGTGATAAGTGCTCTCTAACCCTCAGGAACTACTGCTGAAGTACCCTTCGGCAAAGCAGCTTAAACCCCATCTGTCCCAGTGGAGCTGCACAGCGACCGGCAGGACAAGACTGCGGTTGTAACGGGCACTTGTGAGATGTGTCTCTTTGAGTGTGACCTACCCTCCCTTTTCTTTTTAAAAGAGGGAGAGTGGGCAGTCCACTCGCCTCACACTTTTTTTTTTTCGTGTACTCAGACAGTGAAAAAGTTTGGGAGAAGACACAAGAGAGAAAGCTGTGGCAGCATTCAGTCCTGAGCCAGACACGGTTCACATGTGGCCCCAAAGGCAGCAGACGGTGTATTGAATTACTGTAACTCAAGGTGTAATGTGGTAGCAGTGTGGGATATGTAAGAATTACACAAACGGATGTAGAGGAGGCTTACTGCAGCTTCAGCTTTCTATTACAGCCATAAAACGTTGAACTGTATGCTTTATTTTCTGAAATTTCACCTATAACTAATCACTAGTTAAAATGGCAGCCACACTTTCTGTAGCGATCACCAGTGTCTAATTATCATTAGATTTACCAATTATATCAAACTGCTATCATCATGTGAACACCTTTATCTCCCGGTTTTGTGATTCTCATGTGTTAATTTCCATTTAAGAAGTACATGGTTTGTAGTGCGAGGGGGAAACACTTCAAACAGCACTGGATAAACTCATAATTTCATGTTGGTAAACTTCAAACCATAGCTGTGTTTCTTATGTGCTGTGTATAATTGCAATTTGCAGTGTCACACCCGCCACATCTATGACTAATAAAGTGTTAAAACATCACATGAGCTGTGTTTTAACTGATTTTCTTTATAGAGCACCTATGTTGTACACTTCCATTTCAAGAACAGGTTTATTTTCCAGTTTTCCAGTTCACTGTAAATGTGTAAATAAAGCTTTCTTTCTTTCACTGGGAGTATTGTTTCAACTGTATGAGACATGCTGTTCAGATGTATAATGATAGGTTGGAAACAGCGAGAGTGTAGCTCTCTATTTGTTAAATGATTCTCTATAGCTCTATAGAAGTCAGACTTTGCCTTCACTGATTCTGCAGGAGATTCAGATTAAAAAAATACACTGGATTTAGGAAAACCCCATTGCAAATAAGAACGTGACAGTCTACACTGTGTAATGATAGCATCTTTCTGCGGTGGAGATGTGAAAATTTGTGGAGAGCTTGTGAAGAGTACGGTACTCACATTTCCTGAGATGGAAACATAGCTGTAGTTAACACTAAAATTAACAACAGTAACACATTATATCAGGCACTTCCACCACTTCCAAGCCTAAAGACTGCAGGCTGAGAAATCAATCAAGCTGAAATGTTTAACATAAGAATGCATTTCTCTGTGAAAGTGCCGCAGACATAATCTGTATAACCACGAACAAAACCAGCAGCCTGTGAATATTGACGACATTAACTACACCTCCACTTCCACAGGTACTGGTTCAACATTTGTGAATGGAACATAGCAAATATTGCCATTTGGGGGTTTTTCAATCACACAAATCCACATGTGATCAATGGTCCTTGTGAAGTGATGGAGGGAATAAAAAGCGAATGGGATTTGATAAGACCAGCAATGACTCTGAATGAAAAAGGGAAGATTTTCTTGGTGTGAAGATGACCTCAAGGGGAAAAGCCATTAAAAAAAAAAAAGGAATTACTTATTCACAGGATTCTGGTTACTTTTCATATGAGGATACGCAGGAGCTGCTTCTAAAGCTCACACCATGAGAGTCAATACTCCCAGGATGATGTCATCAGAGTCAAATCTTAGACTTGCTCCACTGACAATAAATTGAGAGGGGATTTGTGGACATGTGATAGTGCCCAGAGGTTAGAGAAAGACATGACTTAATGTGCTCTCAGATACATTCAGAGGAGTGACCAGTATTTATTTGTAATGTTCCAGATTATGAGTCCTGCTAATCAACTAGTCAGTAAGGCAAACTTACATAAACCTTTTGTCTGTTTGTGCGTCATATTTTACTATGTTTAGTATATATTTTTATTTGCTTAATAAGTGTACACTCACCAACACTTTTCTAAACACACTATTTCAGTGGCAGGTCTTATATCATGCAACACCTCATAAACAATCCATTAAATTTTTATCTAGTCAGTCTCTAAAATGTATTTAACAGTGAGGCTACACCAGATTATTCTATCACCAAATGTCAGTATTTGAAAATGTGATCCGTGTTCAGGACAGTTATGGTGTATGTTGTATGGAGTCACACCAGTGCAGAGGTCAACAAAGAGCACATGAGGAATAAGTAGACTGTAAATAAATGTGCCTTTTCTTCAAAAGTGAACTGTCAAAATAAAATGCTGCACCGCTGTAATGTGAACCTGACTTAAAGTAAATATCATTGTATATGTTTTCCATAAAGTGTGACTCTAATTCATCGTCTTTGAAGCTGCTCTACACAACCTCACAGCTTAAAGTAGCCACAGTCTTTGGTTTCCATCTCTAAGGGATCCATGTTGGTTTAATGTAAAGACATGAAGAGGAGGTGTGACCAGCTCTCCTCCCTGGCAACAAAATAACACACCTGGCCATGTGTGCATACGGCCTCCCTCTGTCACATAAGAAATTGGATGAGAAATATTATTAACAGTAACAACGCGGGCATGAGACTGACTGAATAAATAGATAGCTCAAGTTGTAATTTTCTTCCAAGATGACTCCTTGACCCAACATGTTATGGTTTAAATTACCAGACTTTTGAATAAGGTGGCAAAACCTTCAAGTTCTCAGTTTTTCTGTGGCCCTGGTTGTGATGATTTATTATTTAGATACCCGCCACTGTGCTCGTTATCAAGGTGAAAACTCACAAAAACATAAAAATGCTCATATAGTAAATCTGTTTTTTTTTCCACTTCTTGTTACACAGCACCAGTACTGTTTAAGTGCAATGGCAGCGTATTTTGCTGAGGATTTAAGTAGCAATAAACTCCTCATACAACGCAGTCACCCTGCACATTTCATTAAGAGCCTGCACAGTAGCATATATTTGTCATGCCTCTGTGATATAAGTTGAACCCACTGTTCAACAGGTTCTGCACAAACTAAAACACAAAAAGAAGAAATGCCAATTTAGAAGACAGGGCATTGACACCCAAGGCAATTAAAAAATGTGAACCCACAGAAAACACTTGTGGCTGATTCAGCTCTGGTGAGTCACATTCAAAGAATTACATCTGTTTGTGGATCAATCGACAGGCGTAACAGAGCTGTAAACAATAATGGTGGCTGCGGAGCGCTGTCTGTGCAACCATAGCATCTGGCAAAGAGAAACTGGAAGGCATTAAAGCAAACAAAGAACAAAAATGAACTTATTAGCTAAGTGTAAACACTAGCAAGGGAAGACCTACTGCATGATCACCACTGTCTTTGTACTAAAAAAAATGCTATAAACTGGTGTAATTTCCATGACAACAGCTGGCACAGGAGTATGTGCCCTTTGGCAAAAATCGTCAAAAAGAGGGTGGCCGCACATGTCTCGTGTTGTCTGAAGTTGAGAAGCCTCATCTGGCTTGCAAAGGAAAAATATCAGAAGGGGAAAAAAACAACACAAATCTTCAGTTGGTGCCAATTAAATGATTATTTTTAGTAAAGAGAGGCTCGGGGCAGCGGCGTACTGGTGCTGAGGTGGTAGATACATAGCGAGCAATCCACATTTCAGTCCTCTCATGGCTTTAAAATTCCTCTCTCACTCTCACACCTCGCTTTATATAAAAGTGCTGTCTTTTGTGTTTTAATAAGGAAACATGTTGTTTTTTTAATGGATTTACCTCATTAAGGAAGCGTATGAAAAGACTAGGCAATCTAATGGTTTGTCCATTTAGTCTATTATAGCGTTAGGTTGATACTGCAGGTTAGTACACTGCACTATGCCCTGCAGCTGTTGGTTACTCCTCAGTTTACCTCGATATGACTGGCTGGCTTTGGAAAATACAGTAAGCATATTAACACTATTTGGTCAGTTTGATCTTCACATCAAACACACTTGTTGTACTTAACATAATTAATGTTAACATATTGATCAGGTATACACTATGTTCATGTGCTACTTGTTTGTATTCACTATTCACAGGCACAGTTCCACATGTCATACTCCTGACATGTGCACTTTGGTATACACTGTATGTACAGTAGATACACCCACACACCAGCTCAACTACTGACTTACACAGTTGCTACAACACAACCAAAGATTGGCTTCAATAATCTGCAGTCTGATCATTTTTCAGCCATAAAGCCATTAACTATAATGGTTAAGGTAATAATCTCTCACACAGCTTATTCCAGAGGAGGATTTATAGCTTTTCAGATCATTAGACTGCTATAGAGTGTTAACTAACACTAACTTCTGGCTCCTGTTTTGATCCAGATTTTCCTCTATGAAATGAAACATTAGTAAAGCCTAGCCTGTTAAAAAAAAAAAAAAAGGGTGTGACTGATCTCTTCCAAGAAAAATACAGTGGGGGACAAATCTGTGCAGTCAGGTTGTATAACTGACATGGCAGTGAGCCCACAATGCAAGGATTAGGTCCTCTAGAGGAAAACTTTTGAAGCAAGATGGAAACATTGGCTCAAATAGCAGGTTTGTGTCACTTATGAGAAGTCATTACATGAACGTTAAAATATTTGTCTGGAAGCGTGGAAGGTTAAACCAATATGCCAGACACTTAATGCGTAGGTGAAGTTTGTTTTTATTGTTTTGTTTTTTTAGTAAAAACAGTGAAGTGAAGTAAATAAATTAGTATATCCAGCGTATATAGCACATGTATAATCATTAATGGCAGCAGATTATAATGAAGTATTGGTGTGAAATGAATACTAAGGTGTATTTAAATCAATAAATATTAATCATCATCTTTTCTATGCCTGTGCCTGTGTTATTTATGTGCTGTTTGCCATTCAAAAACTAGCACTGGTGTGATACTTGCCACCATTCTCATTTAATACCTCTGTTTACTTCTGGACGTGATCCATCCAAATTCAACTGCACTTTTAAAAAGGTGGTGTCGGCACTTTAATACACAAAGAAAGCTACAGTTTGTTTAAATACCACATTGTTTGCAGCTCAAGGTGAAAATAATACCATAAACTATAAGGCCGCCCATAATAATATGGGTTCACATATCCAGGCTGCAAAAAAAAAAAGTAAGGCCCATTTCATCAAGCTAATTGCCTGTTTGTGAGAGGGAGCAAACTTTTCTACCACCACTCTATTATGGAGGCTCTTTCTTAATCATAAATAGAGCCCTTGTATCCCAGAGGGACTTGCTATTCTAATTTACAATTGAACTAAAGACCAAAGCTATCAATCTTTCACAGACACTTTATTTCTGCCCCCCTTCTCTCTTGTAATTGTGGTGACATAACCATAAACAACAGAGAAAAGGCTGCTGTGACTGATCTGTGGAAATGACAGCATTAACACATGAGCTGCACATAAGCACTCCCATCCGCCGTGCATGTGGTTGTGAACACACACTCACACAAACGCACATCAAGGTGGAATGAATAGTCAGGGCAAATTTAAATTGTGTTATCGAGACGTCTTCTTGGCACATAAGGATTTTAAGGCTTGATGAATTTTGCTGGTCTAAAGCAAAATAATGCAAAATACCAAGGGTTTGGGGAAACTGTGTAGACTCAGATACTCTTAATAAATCCTGGTGCCACTTCCTTATAATAAAGGGTTTATCAGTGGCAACTAACACCATTATTTAGGGTTAGTATATAATTTTCTATGCTTTATAAATCAGTTATTTGTCATTAATAAGAACAAGATGAGAACAAGTGTTTACCTATATATAACACTGTTATAAGGGCACATGTGGACATAAATATCTTGACATTGACATTAGCTCGGTAGCTAACATAATGCTACCTTAACAGAGGATAGACTACACAGTTGAAAACAAGCTTACACATTAAACAAGCACAAACCTAACCAGCAAAGTTCAGTGTGCAGCCAATCTGCTCCTACAAAAGGGCTTTTCTGTCTTTGTTGTGTTTGTACAACCTGGGGATAGACAGTATTTAAAGGAGTGGCAGTGACCACCAGCACCTTTCCAAAAAGTTCTGAGATTTTCCATCAGAAGCAGTCAGAGGGGCCTCTGAAAAAAAAGATGCTGGGCATGGTGCTTTTTCTTTGGGCAGCCACCATATATGCTCACTCCTCATTGGAAACAATGAAAAAAAGACAGTAGCATTAAAAAAGCAAACAAGCAAAAAAAACAATGCTATGTGACAGGTCAGTAAGGTCGGTTGGTAATCTAATAATTGCTCACGTTTCTCACCTTTCAGACGCCATAAATTATGTAGTTATAAATGATACTTAAGTTATTGTAAGGGTCACAAGTTTCTCACTGACTAATAATCCATCCAGTCTGTACTTAATAAGTTGTTAATAAATGGATTTTGTTCCAGCAGATGAGGGGTCTGACGGTCGCTCTGATAAATTAAAAGCTCACTAAAAGGGCAAAGTGTTATGCTGGAGGAGGAGTTTATGCTCCTCACTCGGAGAGATTTTTCACAACTTGACACCCCACACTATGTTTTGCTCTATAACTGATCTGTAAAGCATTGATAAATGAATTATTAAACATTAATAAAACTACTAGTTTCAACTTAAAACCACTTTATAAAGGGTGCCTTCACAGAAAGTGGTCTAATATATCATGTTACATACTTTCACGTAAATCCACTGCACAGTGTATACAACAGGGAGAGAAACATGTCTTGACAGCTCTGCTTCTTCAACAAAGCACTGCCAAGGTCCCATGCTGTCAGCGTGTTGCTGTAGAGCCTCGGACACATTCCTGCTTGCAGCGGCGGCGCAGTGTCACCGCCGCTGCACCGTGCCTCCGTGATGCCTTTAATGATGAGTCTTTTCGTTAATGAGTTAATGCAAAAACTCTCAATGTCATCTCAAAGATAAGAGGGGAGAAAGCGGTGCATTGTACACATAATGACAGGCTCCCTGCCTGCCCCTGAGATGTCACGGGTCAGCCATGTTAAGAATGTGTGTGCCCAATCATCCACTGATCTTTATCTGCTGGGCCTGCAGCTAACCATGACATGGGCCCAATCAGGGGTGCTGATGAATGGACAAAGGGGCCCTTGAATTGTTGAAGCTGCCACATGACTGCTTCTCTACTAAATCATGATGACATTAGCAATCAATATACCAATTACTGAACAAGATATTAAACATGTTGGGCAAAGCAATGATCTTTGCAAACTATATACTGTACATTTCAAGGGTTTGTGAAGTTTTGGGTGGATTATAACATCACCAACAAGTGCTGATGTACATCCTTTTACGCTGGTGTTTAAAGAACTATTTCATGCTCAAAATGGCGAATTTGAGCAATAAAAATCACAAAAAAATGTCTAAAATCATAAATTGGTTTCATGACACCTAGCTGCACAAGAGAGTTCTAGCCACATTCATCCGTGCACTCAAATACAAAGACGACTATTAATGATTTAAGTGAGTTTGTGATTCAATCTACATCTATTCATGCCTTTTAACAGAAACCACCAGTGACTGATGTACAAAGTAACAAATTAGGACCATAGATGGCTTTGGATAGCACAATGAGGTGGAATATAAAAGGTTGAAGAGATAAATTCCAGCCGTCACTGACATCATAAAACCTGACAAATTGTAATAACGGACTGTGTAATCCACACCACTGTCATTCTCATCTCTTCAAGCTCTCCCTGACACAGTTATAGTCTCAGATTCAAGTCCGCAGCCAAGTTTAGACAAAAAGCCTCATCCGGTCCAGTGGCATTTGTCTTGTTCTACATTATCTGAAATCAAACGCTCTATTCCACTCCCACCGTTCCATATAGAACAATCAGTCCGGCCCTAATGTGGGAATGTCTGTAATCCTCACAAAAGGACGCTGACATTTATACCCAGCAGAAATGAATTAGACGGGGCCTGGATTCCTCCAGTGGCTTTGTGCATGGTACACTAGACTGGGTGGATAGATAATGACACTTTATTACAGGGTCATTATGGCAGGTAGCTCTCAACGATGAAAAGGCAGATCCAGTCAACATGGACAGCTGTGAGACAGGTGACCCAGCATGTTAACAAATATGGCAAATGGGCATTATGGGACTAATGAATTCAAAAGAAGCTTGGGGGAAAGATCAACATAATAGCTGGGGCCCGTCTGAGGACTGCCAAGAAAGATACACATCTTAAGGCTGGTTTAAGGAACTATTTTCAACTATTGTGACCTCGCTTTCCCACAGTGTTGGAAGACGAGAGGTGGAAGAATCTCAAATATTATGAATAGAGTGTAACACATGCTTCATAACTAAGCTGCTTAGATTTAGTGTTGTCTTTGTCTCTGGTATCAATCTCTGTGTTGGATTATGATTATCAAATTAACAGGTAGTTGATACTTTGTACTCATGGTGCTGTTGCTGTCTTTATTCTTTTTGGGTTTACTACCTGTACTTTGACCTGACTGAACAAAACAAGTAAGCAGTGCAAATTACAAAGCCAAAAAAGTTTGATGCACCAATATGATTTCCTTGGCCGATTCCGATTTCTGATTTTTTAAAAGTCTGACATGCCTATTCCGATTCACTTTCCTTATAAGAACTATTATTGACAGCATAAACAAATACATTTAACTTTTCTTTAAAGCCGATGGAAACTTGACTTGAAATAGTAAATATGTACATATGATACGATACGATACGATACGATACGATACGACACACTTTTTGTCCCCAGACACAGGAGCTGCCTTATTAGTATTGCTGCCTTACAATAACAGTCCAAAAGAAATGAAAACCATACACCTTAAAAAAAACATAAAGACACATACTACACATAACAGTATTGCACATAACAATAGCACACAACAAAGCACCACAAGCAAAGCACAACACAGCCCCTGAAGCATCAAGCAACGTTATTTAAAATCTTAATTGAGGTTTGCACAAATTAGTTAAAAACTTGGTACAACCAACTCTTTGTTTTTATTTAACTATACCCCCCTGGAACATAGTGCTAATCATTTTAGCCTTTTTAATTCACTCACATAAAATTGTTAGCATTAGCCTATTTATGTGAAACTTTTGAGCTTATTATCAACTACCCCTGTAACATAATGTGTTAGTTATCTTGACCAGTCAGCCAAGCAGAGTCGGACAGACCACCCATATTTGTGTTTTTATACATCCCGAACTGAGAAGCTATATGTTTTAGCATTTTCCATCCACTTACATGAACTGGCTAGCATTAGCTTAGCTATGCTACAATTTTGAGCTACTTATCAACTCTGTAATTAATACAGATTTCAGTGGTGAACCCCAGTCTGCTAGTTGGCTCAAAACAGTAAATTTTAATACTATGTGCAGCATGCATGTGAATGAATCACAACTTTTGGAAATGGTTACAGCGGCTCTGACAATAGTCAGTTACTGTCTGCGCTGCTGTTTGCATGTAAATATGATTGGCACAGAATCGGCTAAATCTGAGACTGACCGTCTGGTCAAGCTGAAAATTAACTGATTCCGGTCACCAGCCGGTCGACTAGTCCATCTCTAATTCCCACACAGCTCAGTGAACATATTAATACAATACACTAAATCAATACAATCATATTGCAACCTTTACAATGGATGTATTGATTATAACTGATCTATTGTCACCCCTCCAGGGCAGGATGTGCTGCAGTAGGCTACTCATGGCCACCACTGTAAATGACATCAGGCCAAGATAGAAGTAATCAATATGAACTGAGGCAATGATATTACCTTGCCAAATTCAAGTTTAACACTGTGCTGAAGGGTTGTAGAGCATTTTATGTGGATCCCAATCTGTACAATCTAACATCTGCTAATTTACTGTGGGGATCTGCCAGGTCCAGAGTCCAATTTGGCTGTTACCTTGAGGTTAGACATATTATTCCTCCACAAGGGGTTTTCCTGCAAAATCTAGGTCTAAAATGGCATCACATTTCTAACAATCATCTCTTAAGCGTCTCACTGAACATGACATGAAGCCTGAGAAAATGAATTAAATGGTGTGTTAAATATTTATTACAAGTCAAACTCCAGTGTAAAGTGAAATGTAAAAATGGCTACATCTGCATGTGCTCTATTCCAACCACTCACATGGGGTCAGGTTGCTGTTGGTATATCGATACTACTTACAGAACTTGGATGTTCATCCTGTTCTTTTGTCACCGTGCCAAACGTTTACCCAATGAGATCAGTCTAGGTGGCTGCAAATCCTATAACATGAGATTAGCCCTTTTGACTTCACAGACAAGATAATGACATTAGCTAATGTATGAACAATAGAATACCTCAGTGTGCATTCTGATACCTCACTGAGACAGACACACGAGCACTTTGTTCTGGATTCAACCAGTTTGCTTTGAATTCACAGTCTCCACCTGATCAGCTAAAGGCATTCATCACCATCTTCATCTAATATGCAACCTGTTTTTCAGGGCAAATTAAAAACAAAGGCTTGTTTGTCCTCCGGACTGTATTAGCGACAGTCTATTTTCTCGTGTGAATTTCTTAAAAGTGCCCACTGCAGCAAGTGATTCTCATCACGTACAGTATGTGCTATTAGTGGGTCACACTTGATGCACAAGCGGTTTAACACTGTACCCTGTAAATAGATGTTAACCTGACAATGGCAGGACTAATCAGATGCTGGTAGCTCCTTCACCTCCAGTTTGTTTTCTGTCCAGGGCTGATGCTGTGTTGGGGATAAGCCTAAACAGCCACAAGTTGTTGCTCTAATGTGTCCAATTGAAGACCTTGGGGACATTTTTGACCACAGAACATGTGGCAAGCAGTTAAAGATGAGATTTGGTGCAACAGTGCCCCCCCCCCATGTGTTGCTTATGAGCAAGTGCTGGCACACCATGGTGGACTTTTTGATTTTTTCAATTGCTAAGATGTTACAGAAGGGAATTCAAAAAACAAATCGAACTTTTGGAATTAATTTTTCACATGTAAATGCAATTTATTTCATATTTTCTCCATGTCTTCAAGGGGGTACACTTCCATCAAAAATTCAAATAAATGACAGAAACATCTTGAGGCATGCTGGACAGCATGAGGACTTGATTCAGTTCAAGTTATTTGACAGACAGTTTGATTCCTTCAGCTGGATAACAGCAAAGATTGTTTAACAGCCTTGGATCTCTTTGAGAAGTGTCTACATCTTGTAGCTACAAAACGCACATGTATCTGTCAATGATTTAGTTCAATAGAAACGGGCAAAAATGAAACCCTGATAGCTTCATAATGCAATTACACATCATAACCTTATGTGAATGAGAGAGGGCATTGATTTAACATGATATTATCACACAACAATTAGAAATAGAGACCAGAGGGAAGGTTCAAAGCACAGCCAAAGGTGAAAGTCCCTCAGCCAGTGAACTTTGTGACCTGTGGGCTTTCCATGTGACCCCACCAATAAGAAATGCCTTAGGTAATTTAAATCAAGTGGAGGTGTGTCACTTTCAAACAGACTCAGCTGAATAGTCCTGCCAGAGCAGCACGCAGCTCCCCTGACCAGATGTGTGGGGCTTTTTTTTTTTATTACAAGAGAAGGAGAAGCTGATAGTTGCAGGTGCAAGGCTGACATGAGGGCCAGCTTTGCAGGCCTTCATAAAGGGGATATCCATTGCCTGCGTTTAATCAGAGCCAGTGGGACGGGATGGGATTCATTGCTCTTTGATGGAGAGCACTGTTATGAAGATGGACAGTCACTTTGCTCTCTAAGTGAAACCATCGTTTAGCCTCAATTCCCAGAGAAAAGGCCCATTTGTTATCCACAGGGGAGTGCAGCAGGGGTGGTTATGCTAGGTGGAGGCTGCATACATTTTCCACACAGTTACCGTGCATACAATTATGGTCAGAGAAAACTGACTATGCTAAAGCCAAAGTGACATACAATACAGACTTTGAATATCTTTCCCTCTTATGCCAACAGAGTAAGCCTGCAGCACAAACACACAGACACACACACCTATGCATGATCTGTGTGTGCCTGTGCATGTGGGCATGCACGCTCAGTCACGTGTGTTTATCTACTGTAGGTTTACATGTACACCTAGTCATAGTGCAACTGTGTGTTATTAGTTCAAACCAGATGAGGTATGTGAAATTATCCAACACTGAATCTGCAAAACCTTGGAACGAGATCATTGGCCATGTTTGGCAACATTTTTTGATTAATATCTGTGCAGCACAACTACAGTATGTTAAAGGTTAGACCAGAAAACGATTGTGGTCATGGCATATAAGCTATGATTAGGGTATGGTTAGGGTTAGGCAACTCAATCACTTGGTTAAAATTGGGCAAGATCAGGATAACAGTTAATAAAAACGGTGAACACTCATTCAGTGTTCTTACTGTCCTCAAAGTTTTGACATCAGACATACTGTTTTCCATGACCGGAAATGGTTTGAAATTAACGTTGTGGAAAGGTTTTCACTTGTATCATGTGATACACATTGGCTCATGCAGCTAGTTGGTGGCCGGAATGTCTAATGGGCGAGTAAAATAAACAGTGTGCTAATTCGCAAAGGCCTGGGCAACACATTCTCTCTCCAACCTTATCACATATCGAAATTTGGTCATGGACTTTCAAAGTCGAGATCTGACGAGCAAAGTACCCTGTGTGTGTTGGTTGTTGACGTTCTGGGACGCCGTGTCAAGTTCTGCCTGTTACGTGCATTGTCGTCTTTCAAAATACACTTCTGTTTTCACATGAAATTTATTGTTTACATACAGTCTCTTTTAAAATAAATGCATGTCGGCACAACACCACGAATTGACATTTTTCTCCTTCAACAACAAAAGCACCTGGTTGGGTTTAGGAAAAAAGAACAGGGTTTGGCTTTATAATCTCGCTGAATGTGAACACCGCTCTCCTGGGTGAAAGTGGGTATTTGTTAGACCAACCCGCCACTGCTCTCACCTGCCCCACTCTGACTTTTGCCGCCTTATTTTTGTTCTTGTCCTGCCATGTTTCGCCCGACGCCACAGGGCACCATTAAACTATAAAGGTAACCGGCCGCGTATCATGCAGACGTTTAAGGACGGCTTTTTTCGTCGGTGTCTGACGCCGCAAGTGACTGCCCCAGCACCAGATTTCCAAGACTCTGGAGTAAGACTGGGTTGGCCTGAGAATTGTATGTTTAATCAGGTATGGCTTTCGAAAGACAAATATAATACATGGCTTGAGAGAAGCCGACCCTAGTCATGCTGCATGTACACTCCACACTGAAACATGGAGGAAGCAGCTCTGGTCAGCGATGCTAAATGTAAAAAGCATCAAGACAACCAAAAGGCTGCCAAGTACACTGCCATCGCCAGCAGATATTTCAGGCCTGCTGTAGTTAGGCCAGATAATGTTACTGCTTTTTTTCTACTGTATGTGTAGACAAAAATCCATTTTTATTTTAAATTCCATGCTACGTTTTTGCTACAATGTTTGTCTTAGGGCGTAACACACTGGCGTAAGAGCCTCATTATTATGCCCTATGATCGCTTTGTAGGCCCACCCATTTTAAATGACTTAAAGTAATGGAACTGGGTTAAATGTTGGGGGAAAGTTATGGAAAAGTTTTGAAAATTCATCTGTAAAAATGTGTGGGAACCCTGCTAATTCGTCCTTGTGATAGGACACTGACTCTGCTCTCCTGTGTGAAAGTCATACATGCTATACACACTTCCAAAACCCTGAAGACCACACCTTACCCTACTTCCTGCACTGGCACTGAATGTAAATCAAGAGGAGCAAAATCATCCAATATGAGCGTAATTCCTATGTATATCAGGCTGAATTATCACCACTTTCCTTAACTCAAAGAGCTGATTAGATGCCTTAAAAAAAGTGGGTCCTATTAACAGTCTGCCCACTGTTCCAGTCCTGACCTCTATGAGTCTGTTAAGATTCATTTGAGGACAGGTTTATCAAACAGTTTCTTCTCTAACAGGAAAAGAATGAGCCTTGTCAAAGGAAGTGACACGGTGAAGAAGACAAGTCTATGTGTTGCCTTAATTCCTTACTCAGTCATCCAAGAGGATGAGAATTACACCATGTATCATTCTGATAAAGACGCTCCGCTCACCTTGTTCAGGAATTTGGACTCAAATTCTAATATGCTAAGTGGGAGTGTGTCTGAAAGGTTAATATATAGGAGAAAAGGCCTTTGATTGGACATGAGTTATTGTTAATGATAATAAGTAATCAAATTAAAGAGAATTAATTTGCTGAATTAGATATTGTGTTGCAGGCCCACACCCAACACACACAAAGTCACACTAACGCAGAGTCACAAAAACTGTTATCGGGACTGACATGTTCCTAATTTTCTAAGTCTGGCACCATGCCACAGCTTTTAGTGATTTTAAATCTCCCTGCTGTATCCACTTTCAGGAATTTTCCAGATCCATTGTTTTGTTTCTAAATAACCGAGCTTGACAGTCTTGCCTTGGACCACTGCTTCATAGTATCAGGGTATCTGTGCCTTTTCAGCCACATGTTGTATTTCACACTTGCATTGCCCTGTCTCAGCTATCATGCCTTTGTTGTGTTTAATGGTATCTCCAGCCTTGGACCACTGATACCAGCTGAGCGGTCAGAGTGTTAGCACTCCTCAATATCTATTACAATTAGTTTTTGATTAAGGAACCCTGCGCGGCTGTTTGAAGCCTTTAATGTTGTGTCAACTGGATGATGATGGAGAGAGCAGCATGGACGCCTCCCAGTAACAAAGCGGCCAGTAAAAGGCTCCGAGTGAACCATTTTATCTTCTTAATGGAAACCAGATGACCTTTCTTTTCCTTTTTTTTTTCCTCCCTACGTTTTTTTAATGTTGAAGTTTTTCTCGAGGCGATACCGACTCAGTGTTCTCTCACTTATGTAATCCATGCCAGGGTTTTTTGGCAGCTTCATTTCACCTTGCCTACACTGGCTTCGGCCAATGATTTTGACACTGTGTTAGCCTTGGAGCAAAGCTTACATTTCATCTTAGTGAGATGTACGACAGATCACCGCCTCTAAACATGCTCATCATGATCGTGATTTATTGAAACAAGTAAAAAGAAACTTTATTTGAGAGCTCAAGTGAAGTCAAAGCTCTATAATATGTGGATATTCTCATATGTGTAGAGTAGAAGAGGCATTTTTTGGTACATTTAAAATAAAATCACCTTTTTTAGCATTTGCAAAATTTAAAATTATGAATCTTAATGACTTAATTTGACAGAAGAGTTTGCAAAACATAAGTATTTCAGAGAGATTGGGGACTGAGGTATACAAACAGAATTGGCATATTAACTTTCATTTATTCATTTTCCATTGGGGGTCGCGGGGGCAGCAGGGTACACCCTGGACAGGTCACCAGACTATCACAGACTATCGACACACATTCACACCTACGGCCAATTTAGAGTCACCAATTAACCTGCTTGTCTTTGGATTGTGGGAGGAAACCGGAGCACCCGGAGGAAACCCACGCTGACATGGGGACAACATGCAAACAATGCACAAAGGGGCTCCCCCCTGCCCCGGGCTCAAATCAGGAACCCTCTTACTATGAGGCAACAATGCTAACCCTCACCGGTGCCCAGATTTAGTATGGTGTTTTAACAAGTTTATTTCGAAACTGGGGGGGGGGGGGGTCCAGACCACAGTCATTTTTTTTTTCCTGATCACCTCTTTCACATTTACGTTGGAACCCCTTGGAAGTTTTATTTAATGTAAGCAACATGAATTTTTGCTGCCCCATTGACAACATGAACACATCTAAAAGAAAATGTATATATAGCAGTACACTTTGCATTGTGGTCAAAGGTCAGTTTTCATGGAGCTCTGTGTGAGTAAAATTTTTTCCACTCAATATAACTCCAGCAAAGCAAATCATACACTTCTAGAGCTGTCTTTCATAAATCATTCTGTGAAACATCATCTTTCAAAAATGTATGCTAGATTATTTATAATACATCATTTAGACAACTCTTCCGAAATCTTCTGCAGCAACCACCATTCTAAACTTTGGAAACTAAAGCAAACAAAGCCTACTGAGAAATTTCAAAGTAGTCAAAGGATTTCATAAATAAACATGCCAAGAAGTCCAAAGGTCAAACAACCACACTGCCTTTCTGTATTTTAAAAAGCTGCATAATATTCAGGATTCGTGTTCGGAGCACCCTGGTGGTTTTGAGTGATCACATGTTGAAGCGATTCACAGAGAAAGAGTTACTAGAGGCATGTGAGAGAGCAATAAAAATAGTTTCATCCATTTTATCCGAATAAACAAAATTATCCTCTCAAAAGCTTCAGATGTTCTGTTGAGATGGAGAATTAAAGTGTTGTTTCCTGCGTGGCCAAAGCTGTGATTAGAGACCATGTTCACTGTTACTCATTCTGACACTGAATAACCAGCTAACTTGCCTTCAACCCGTCTCTTTCAGGAAAAAAGTGATAAATCAGCTGGGTAATCAATGACTAATTTAACAAAGAAAAAAAGTTTGAGTGCTGGAAACAAGTGCTCCAAACAACATATGACTTTGCAAAAAAATAATTATCAGCCCCCGCTCTGACGCACCACGCTGGCTCTTTCCATTAGAAATTTCCCACAAACTGTAAAATTCATAATTCTGAGGAAAGGAAATGAATTCTCAGCATACTGAAGGTCTTTCCAATGTTTGACGCTGCTGAGGACTGTGAGCCCTCTCTGTCACACTCACAAACATGAGGGGGAGATAAAAAAGTCCTGGCATGCAAGCAGTGTGATAAGTTGCAGCTTGTGTAGTTTTGTTTAGTTTACTTAATCCCTGAGCTGGAAATGACCTTGTGAACTTAAGTTGGGTTGATTTTTTTTCCTGCTTCTTCTTTTCTCTTTTTATTTCACTCAGTCAGGAGCAGCTATCTCTCCATACAAAACCTTCATTACGCCTTGGATTGCTTTCAAATATTCAAGGTGGGAGAGGTGTAGCTGCCATCGAGTGTATGCGCGCCTCTGACGCTTTTCCAAACTGATCCGGAGCTTTCTGCCTACTATTTTCACACATCGCAGGTCAAAGATCGCTGTTCTAGAACAATTACATTCACTCCTTTAGCACCAGCTTGAACCTGCTTTCATCCAACATGCTTTTGAGCACACATGGCCTATAACCTGGCCAACCTTGGTTTAATCATTACCATGACCTGTTTATCTGATTGTCATGCAGGTAACCATTAATAAGTGTTTGCCTCCCGATGACCTCTGAAAATGTGCATGCCGCCTTTGCCCCACAAATGTCAGCCCTATCTGACAAGTTGGCCTGATTTTTTTTTTCTTTTAAAGTGGCTGCACCTTGGACTACAATAATTCAGCTGGGCTAGTATGATAAAACCCTCGATTTATAGATTTGATTCTCCTCAAATTGTTTCCAATTTATTTTTGAAAACAGCTCAGTCATAGTTCATCCTCAATTGCTGGGATTGCTGTTATGTTATTACTTATATGACTTGACAATTTGGGACAAAGTATGAATGAAGAAAAGAAAGAAAGAAAGACAGAAAGAAAAAGATTAATAGCTAGGCAAAAATGAATCTGGCTGAGATTTCTATTGGCTTTGTGAAATCCTGCCATTTCCCAGTGACCAGCCGCGTCGCCCATCTTGTGTTTAGCTGATGCAGAATGATAACTCACCAGTTGTCTTCCTCAGTGAGATGGGTAATATATAGCTGAGAGGTGTCCTGACATAGTTATAGCTGTTGGTGTCCTCGAAAAAGACAAGGAGAGTCAATTACAATGGCAGAGCAGAACGCCTGTACGAATGTCAACTCCCCGCGCAGACGGCTGTGATAAATAACACCTGACCTCACACCAGGCGGTGGTTTCTCTGCAGGGCCCGAGACAAGCCTGCACGAGGAAATGTGAAATCAAGGCAGAATGTGGGGCACTTTAGGAGAAAGGTGTAGGGCATAGCACGAGAGGACAGGGGACGTCTGAATGAGCAGCAAGACATGTCAAGAAACATAGTGCAATTGCACTACTGGTGTTTACTTTATGGCAATGCTGTGAAGATATGAAACTTCACTCAGGGGGTGTTGTGGCAGGCCCCGCTGTTATTCATACCTGCTTCTGACAAGAAAAACAAAGCTCCAACCCGTCCTGCTCATACTCTATTTGTCCGCATGAGACATAAAGCAGCAGGTTGGTCTGCCCGGAACTCCCATTGCGCTCTTCTGAGTGTAATCTTTGTTGACAGAAAGCAAGTGTGGGTATCAGGTCACTTTCTCTGGCTTCCAGTAATGCACCACCACAGTGCTCTGAAGCCAGCAGAGACAGCGTGCAGATTGTTGATGCTCTGAGTGCAGAGACCTCTGTGCATGGTCGTGAACAGACTGGATTATTGGGCCCCAGCAAAGCTGACAGTAGCAAGGTGAGGGTAAAGCACCGCAATAGTGAGCACAGCTGAATGTTCTCACCCTCTGTCTGCACGTGCATGTACTTTGTGTATATGCATGCACACAAGGCGTGCGTGTGTAAGGGGGCAGAGAGGGGCAAGTGGGGGAGTCCCAGGTCCCACGGGAGACACGCTGGCTGAAAGAAGGGAGGAATGAGCAACAGGCAGACACAAGGGCACAGGCAGATGTGTGCAAAGATAAATAAGGAGATAAATCACTGAGTGTCTGGGCCAGAGGCATTTGCATTCCTGAAATGAAACTCCAAGGAGAAACACTGGTGCGTACTGAGCTTCAGTGACTTTAAATATATACAGTATGTACGGTGTATGTACATGTGATGTGTGACGTGTGTGGGAGGAAGAGACACAGTGAGAAGATATTTAAACGCAGCAGCTATACGGTAAAAATGTATCACATTACTTCATCAAAGAATATGCTTTGTGCAAACCTAATGAAGTCAAACAACTGTGACCAAGTGACAACAGCTCCTGGTGGGTTTCAGCTTTTATCGCACATTGTTGTATTTAAATGAAATAATGAACTCGAGCAAATTGGAGGTAATTTTGATAACAAGCATTCCTCGCCTCTGCATGCTAAAATAAATGGTGGAGGGGGGGGGTCACCTACTCACAGCTTATTTTAGGCAGGCCGTGTTTGATCTATGGAGGTCCTGGGTTGTCTCAATGTCACAAAGAAGGACACTCCTTTTCTGGGATCACAGCGCTCCACATGTTGATTTTTCACGTCCACAGAAAAGACAGCTAAAACAAAAGTGTGCATTTGAACTTACTTTCAAATCCTGATCAGATTTTTCCTGCCATTATCACCTGCTTTTAAGCGTCATCAGTGAGTGAAAACTGCAGTGGAATAGTCGCCATGCTTTCCAGGAAAGAGTATTATGATATAATAAGAACATAATAAAAATGTTGCAGGCTTTACAACTTCTTCAACGAACAGTAAAGATTGCAAGCGCACTGACTGATTTGGGTTTGGAAAGCGGTTCTAGTCCTCCTCCTGAGTTATGTGAATATAAAACATTGAAACTAAATTTTGCCGTTCCTACATAATCATTCACCCTGGTCATAACTTTACCAGCACTGGGACTTTCCCAGGAACAGAGCAGGCAGAGAACTGAGAACACTCATGGTGGGAGGCTCAGGGTGTGTGGGAGGGAGCATGAAGGAGAGACTGTCATCACTAATTCCTTGCCAGGCAGCCCAAGAAGTGTTGACTAACTAATGACCGTGTTTAACAAGTGAAGTGTATCATGCTTGAGGAAACACAGCTGGATATGGGTCCTGTGCATTGAGTGACTCAGAGAAAACAATTCATTGTCTTAAATGCTATCCACCCACAGACAGTTTTCTCAAAGCGAGGAGGATGCGTATTCATGAATGGAGCAAAGAGGGAGTTAAATTGGCGAAGGGAAACAGCTGGATTTTTAAAGCAGTATGGTTGGCGGTTGGGTCACAAAGGCATATCTCTGTGGTACTGTGGTGGGAGTGGAGGATAAAACGGTAGTCCAAGACTCGTAAATGAGGGATAGAAGGATAAGGATGTGAGTGCAAAGAAGAGGAATGCAACTTATCTGAAGGATGTACAAAAAGGACGAGAGAAACTGTTTCCTTTGTAAATCATACGCTGCCTCGGCTTGTGCAACAACCAACAGCAGCGCATTTAGAAGAAAGATGCCATCTTTAATAATGGGTCAAACTGAGTTCAGAAGTGTTATGTGGGAACACAGTGAATAACATAAATTAGTCTGGAGAAAATTAAATCACCTCTCTCTACCACAAAGTACCTCAGAATTACATGGGATTTAGGCATATGTTATCAACTTGTCTGACAATTATTTTAACTCAAATTTGGCACCTGGCAGCTACACTAACATGTGTTGGGATGATGCAGTGGAGCCAAGTTAATGTTTTATATTATAACTACAGCACTCCTGGCCAGACTAAGGCTCATGCTGTTTTGTATTCCTCTCAAGAGTGTGTTCATAACTCATTTCACATGCCAAGATTCTGTTTGCCTATAATGAGGCAGAAAAAAGGAATTCCATTTTACAGCAGTGCTTTAGTTGAACGGTGAACTAGTGTTTCCCTAAAACGTCCTTTTAATGAGCTTTTTTTTTTTTTTCTTGCTCACAATCATTTATGACCAGGCTGTAGTTGCCTTTTGACCATGTGATCTGAAAAAAAATATGGCCTCTCCATTACCTTATTACCTACCTCATACGGTACATGCTTAGTCAGCAAAGAAGATTTTACTAACTTATTTGTAGGAATATATTTCAACCCTGTCTCCTAGAATTATATTGGTATACTGCTAACTTAACAGCAGATATGTTTGTGAGGAATGTAAGGCCATCTGAATTATGTTTTCAGCAGCGGTCCAGGTTGAAATAGCTCAACAACTCTATGATGGATTGTCATGGATGAATGTTCAGATGTTCGTGGTCCCCAGAGGAATGAATCCTACTGACTTTTCCTCTGGTGACTACCGTGAGTTTTATGGGAAATATCTCAACCATTCTTAAATGGATTGCCGTATAATTTGTTACACACATTCATGTTCCTCCTCAACGCGTTCTCATCCTCGGCTGTCACGTACCTATAAATTACACAGCTGAAATACATTGTAACATGTGGTTGATGTTTTGAAACGGTTGCGGTTCGGGCAACAAAACTACTTAGGTAAAGAAGAATAGACCATGTTGCAGGTTAAAGTTTGTTAGATTATGTAATGTGATGTAAATATGTCACACGAGTTATGTCAGTGCACATCGACTGTACAGAATTTGCGTTATGTTGTGGTATAACAACGCTGACTTTTGGTTCCACATAGGACATGAACTGTGGTCTTCTTAGCTGTGTCTCAGTTCAGTGGCTGCAGCCTTTTGAACGACGCAGCCTTCGCCATTGACATCGGTGACATCCTTTAAAAACCGCATCAGCCAAAGCAAACAGTCTGGTCTGCAGTGTATTTCCTAGTTCCATTACCAGTTGTTCTCACCCCGACCCATTGGCCCATTGACCGACCCAAATGGAATAGCCTTGAGCCGATGTGATCCAACTGGTTTTGTGAACAATTTTTATCGCGCACAATCTTCAAGTCAGTTTGTATCATGCTTTAGTTTTGGCAAAATATCCACAAAATTATGATTAAGGTTACCATGCCTTGTTAAAAATGAAATTCAGTGACTTTTCAAAGACTTTCCAGGCCCTTTTTTAAATTCAAGGACCCGACACTCATGCAAGCTCTAGACTGTTGCACTTTTTTGAGGTAGGTGGTGAGTGAAACAATAACACAACTGCTGGAGACACATGCAGACAGCAGAATGTTGCCTATTTTTAAACAAGTTTCGGAATAAATTATTTAAAAAATTGAACAACATATAAATATTCAAGCACTTTCAGTGACCTATGTCTGTTTGTGTGTTGTGAAAAAATTTCAATACCTTGATATTTTTCCCTCAAAATGCAACCTTAAAGGATTTCAAAGACCCGTGGGAACCCTGTAAGATTGACAGCATTGTAACTGCCATGTTAGCATGCTGATATTAGCATTTAGCACAAAGCAGTGCTGTGCACAAATAAAGAAGTCTAGGCAAGGGAAAGACCGTGATCTTGGTCAACCCAGTCTAGCTCCCAACTTATCACATACTGACGTGTGTCAGTGGCCCTCGGCGTCAGACACTGATGCACAGAGGAACCCTTTAGTGACGCCATAAGATGCACCAGACAGCGGCATTTTTTGACACTCCAGGCAGCTACCATAGTATAAAGAGCGAAAAGTCTGCATAGGGGGGTGGGAGGGCAAATAAATGGGTCAAACAAACTTAGCACTTTCATGTGTGAGACTGTTGTTCATTCCCGGTGTGAACCCAAAAGTCAGTTGAGTTATTTTAATGACAAGATAATGGGCACACTATGGTAGCCATGTGTGTGACATTACATAACAATAGTAAGAAACATATTTATTTTAAGCCAAACCATGATGTTTTAAAAACCTAACCACATGCTATTGTCGCCTAAACCTAAGGAAATAACCCTAAAAACAAAGTTTTTAAGTTATGTCCTAAGTTTATTTTGAAAAGTCTGTCTGCACTACACACACAACAAGCAGAAACTGCAATTCCTGTGAAAACAGCAGTTTATTTTGAAAAGAGACAGTACATGCAATACACACTATCCTGGAGTGTCCAAAACTGACGCAGGAGGGGTACCTAGTGCGTCATATTTTGACGCGTAGGGCCACTGACCCAGCAATGGTATTTGACGAGTTGGGAGTGAGAATGTGTTGTCTCAGTCAAAAATTTAAAAATGAGACACAACATGTTTACTGCATCAATATTTGACCAAAACCACATTCTTTCAAAAGCCTCAACAAAAGTGCTCTTGCTGCCTGTAACTAATTACAAACAGGACGCAAACCTCAGTCCCTAGTGTGCGTCTAACAACAACCCTACAACTTGTGTGCACATCAACACCATAGCGCCTCTTTCACTGCACAGACAATTATATTTCCTAACAAAACATACTTAGGAAAACAAGTACCGGTATGTAAGTATCATTTGTGCAAGACAGGGTTGCAGATCACTTCCTTAAGAGTTGTGTAAGGTACGAGACTGAAACACTTTACTGTAAAAAAAAAAAAAAAAAAAGAAAAAGTTGCCAAGGAACATAATCCAGACAGCAGTCATAGTACCTCCAAAATATATCTGACAAAACAAATTAGTAGTACATGAACACGAGACAGGTCTAGCTACTTATTTAAAGTATTAGAAAAACATACAAAAACACTAAGAATTCAATGTCAAATTGTAAAAGTTTGAATCAAACCGCCACCAGCTTCCCCTGAGCCAACCACACACACACACACACACACACACACACACACACACACACACACACACACACACACACACACACATACACATACACGCATACACACACGCACAACAACAACATTCTGTGAGGAAGCTGTCCTAAGCCACTTAAATCTGTGCTATTTGATAGTGTTTGTGAAACGTTTACTTGTGACCTGCGCTCTCAAACTCCTTAAGCCATCCACATGACTGAGGGAAGTGAAGGGCCTTTTAAGGCCCTAAGTATTGCCAGAGTCCTCCTTATATTACTGATGATATCTGTCCTGAGGAGTTTGCTGACAAGAGCCCAGGGATCAGAAATAGCCATAAAGCAGATGGGAAATTACATCTTATCCAACACATACTGAAATGGCCTGTCTGTTGATAGAAAAGGCTCACTACGGTGTCTTTAAGCAGGGATTTAGCCTTTGACCCATCCTCCTCAAGCCCATGGACACTACTACATCACTACTCAGTTGCGATAGATAGCTTTACACTGCACTGCAACACACTGCGCTGTAATACTAGTATGTCTGAGTGCTAAACAGGACTCAGGGAAATCCTTAAGCAAACCATCTGGCAGAACGACATAATATGTTCTTGTAGAGACTTCAGCAAATAGATGTGTATTGTTAAACTGCTGTGATAAGGCACGTTTGTACAAATTGTGCTGTATGTGCTCTCAGAGCAGAGAGTTTGATTGAATATTGGAGAGACAGAGTAAGAGCGCGAGACAACATTAATCCCTTAAGCCCTTCAATGATGGCCTCTGACCAGGCCATATGAGATCCACTGCCCTCTACTAATCTGCTCCAAACAGTGATGAACTCAGAAAGTGGCTCTTGCATTTAACAAACTGTTGACAGCAGGATTATCCAGTTTGTGGCAATGCAAACGTCAGAAATCCCATCATAAGGCCATGTCTCTTGATGTGAACTTTTTTTTTTCCAACAAAACCTATGCTGATATACTTATCGTGCTTATATATCATGATTCAGCTTGATCACTTAACATCTGTGGTATAATTACAAAGAGATGCACAGTGAGACTCTAATGTCTAATCTACAGTCTGTAAATACAAGAAAATAATTTTAGTTATGTGCAGCCATTAGATTCTTTTTTAAAAATTTTACATTTTAACTCATTATACCTTCCTCTCAGTATTGTTGTCACGTTTTTGAACTAGTATTAGTGAGGTTGAACCCATGAGTGTTTTATACACTGATGACTGTTTTATTACTGATGACATGTTGTTATATATACCCTATGATAGCCCTATGAAGTTTTTTCTGCCCTTGAATATTTAGGTTTAACTTTATCCCCATTGTCAAATCCCTCTGTTAGTTATCATGACTTATTCACTTCATAAATATTTCAACTTTATACATGTTATGAGTTTGTTGTCTGTTTACACATATTGTCCTTGTCAAACATGTCTTACATTTTTCAGTTTCTGCCACTTTATGTGCAGGTTTGTCACAATATATAGCAATTCTTACTTTATTTCACTGTCATTTTCTTTTTATTTATTTGGCACTATACCCCTTCGTCTTGTTACTAAATATGTTAATTATTTAAAATATACATTTATGTCATTTTTATTTCTGTCAATGTGTTTTTTTGTGTCTAGTAGGGCTACACCAATATACCATGTGACCTGTGTCACATGACCCGCACATGAGCTTTTTAATTGCATACCTGTTTCCAATGCATTTTACACCCTGATGAAGACTCTCTAGTCGAAACGTGCTGGTTATCCATGTATTAATAAAGATATTTTAAACAACAGTCAGACTGCCTCGGATGCATTTTTGGATTGCCTGCCTATACTATGGACTTTTAGACTGAGTGAGCTGGCCAGTCCTTGTTTTTTATTTTAACTTTTCTTTTCCTCGAGACAAAACGTGTGTGTGCACAATACAAAACTGCTTTCAGCATATTTACAACAATAAATGTTTGAAGTTTGATTGTGTCATAACTTATCGGTGGAATTCTTCGGCTTCTTTAAAATTGTGGTAAGCTTGTAGTATTTGTGTATTTCTGCTCAACATGGTCAAACAAGGGGCAAAAATTATTTAGGGCAATCCTTTAAAAATATACTATGCAGGGTTTTCCTAAAAAACTATGTATGGAGTAATACAATAGCAATCCATCTCAATCTTCACTTATGACCTACTAGAAGTGTGTGGCGAAGTGTATTTTCGAAACATTTTTGGGTGTGTACCCCTACAGCGCTCGGGTGAGGTCCAGGCTTTATAAAAAGGTAGCAACTAGGTGCCACACTGTAAGCAGCAGGCATCCAAGAGACACAGAGCTGAGGAAACGCAAATATAGCAAGGCAAAATGCCAAATGAGAGTAAATCTTGGCTTTGACTTTCGCTTTGGCTGGCTAGCGTGTTTACAAACAGTATCCGACAATCCTGCCTAGTATACCTTTAAGGATTGGCACCTCACAGCTCCAAAGTCCTTGGCTCTTGGCCTTGGTCCTTTCTGTGTAGTCTGCATGTTCTCTGTTCATGTTGGTTTCTTTATTTCTTCTTGTGCTCTGGCTCAGGTGCATCAGGAGCAAAATTTTAAATGAGCCAAAATTGCCAGAATGTTGGTAACTTACTTTGTTATTCATAGGCTGTTTTAAGTCATTACTGAATAGACCCTTTTAGGACCGACATCATGATGATGTCATTTTGTAAGCTGGAGGCAAAACACTGACTAACCACCACAGGGCTGTAGGCTACACAGGAGTCATAAAATGTTGTCTTGTTGTGTTATTAGGTGCCACAATAAAAGGAGTCATGGCTCAAAACTTAAACTTTATCTCAAAACAGCCGCCACTGCCCCATCAACAAAAACGAAGACAACTATGGTTAAATGCAATAAGACGAAAGGACTCGACGGAGGCGATCATCAAAAATGCACACTTCATATCAGGTTAAGGAAAAAGCATTTACTGTTGTAGGGATGAATAACGTTATGTGTATGAAGGGTTATCATGTCCGCCTAATCAGAAATTGAGGAGGTATTAAGAGGACTATTGGATTTCTCTGTAACGCTAACTTTTTAGTGCTTAAGCTAAGGTTAGCTTTGATAGCAAAACAAACAGAGGAAACCGTTCAAGTGTCGTCCTCCTTTGTAAGACTGACAGTCTGGTCCTGTTGGTCAGTGTTAACTTTTTCAAGTACCACTCGTGATCCTGGAGAGTGAGTGACCTGACATAGTACGTTCATAAATTCTGTCTGATGCTCTACACTAAAATTAGAGACCTGTTGGTTGAAGAAACGGAGCGTTATATTTCTGTACAAAGTAATAAAGGTTAAGTTATTCACACATCCACTCCGCTCGGCGCTCTGCTGCTCCATCTCCCCAGACAGAGTGCACTCCAGGAGAGCGGTGCTCTGGATAACCGAACGGTACATTCCAACAGTGCTCCAAATTTACGAGAGGTCCAGTTTGTGCCAGAGTGTGCTCCGGCACTCAGAATAAGTATTTCTGAATGCAGCACATGTATCCTCCTCCTTCATTGTCTAAAACAAGCCAACAGAACTTGCTACAGAACAGTTGTTTTGCCTCCGGCTAAGCCCCGCCCACCCAAAACATCATACTGTTTACTAACATTTAAAGAGTCTACAGTTGAAAGAGTTTCATGGCCAAGAAACCGCAAAATGCTGTCTTGCTTTAGCACTGACACCACAACAGACATTTTTTCTGTGCAGACTGTAGGTTGAGGTGTGTAAACATAATAGCAGCATTAAAAACAAATAAATCAAAAAATTCTGTATAAATTTAAGTTAATGTTCTTGCATTAGAGTTTACGGTGGAAGTATGTTTTCTTAATTGGTATCACATATGTTTTAATTTAATCTGAGAAGAGTGTTTTACTCAGTGTGGGTCTTTAATATTTAAATTACAGTCCTATCGTGCCAAGACGTGTCGTCTGTAAAGACTTTTCAGATTCAATGTTTAATTTTTGTCTATTAAGCAGTTGTCCAAAGTTTGTACATCCTTTTGTACAGTCTTCATAAAGACCATATTCTTCTGCAGTTTCTCTCAAGAAATTGGCTAAACGGTAATAATTCAAGGATAAGTCTGAGACAAGAAAACAGGGAAACTTTTACAATCATTTCTGACACTGGGGTTAATCTGCAAATTATTTTTTTCCTTTATTTGCAACTAATGTCTTTCTTAAAACTTTACAAACTTAACTCCACTTAAGAAAGAATCAGCACCATTAACCCCCGCACACACACACACACACACACACACACACACACACACACACACACACACACACACACACAATTAAAGGTGCTGTTAGTCTGAAGTGTGTAAGAACGCATTAACACATAACTCCGTCATCTAATTCATTATCTGTAATACTGTCACCTCGCATCTGACAAAATCCTTGAGTTTTTGATTGACACTCTCAGCCATGCTCACACTCTGGTGATTAACATGCATGAAGTACACAAAATCAGCTTGTTGGGGTCAAATGAAGGTCTTGTTTTTGAAAAGAGAGTGTCTATCAAACAAAGAACCTCTTGCAAGATCTCACAAAATTTGTCTTGTTGCCGTCTAGGCCTTGAACCGACAGACAGCAAGACACTAACGCGAAAAAGAGTCATTCACTCGCATAATGGCGACATTTGGAGATTTTACATTGTGTTGGACTACACTTATTCCTCTGCTTCAGTGTAAAAAAGGCCAATGACCACGCATTTCAGAGACCAAACTTTATTCGAGAAGTGATTGGTTAAAGTAAGAATTCTTTTGTTCATCTTGCGCTGCGACAATGACCTCCTCCAGAAGTAGACTTACTTCACACAGTTTGTCTGAGCAAGAAACTGTATAAGTGCACTTCCATCCATGCGCGCACCTGTCCTATTGTTGAACACAGATTGTATCCTCTAGCAGAGATCTATGAGCTTTGCCTCTCATTGTGATGTATCTGGACACTGATAATTTCTTTAAATGTGCTCAGCTAATTAGCCCATTCAACACTGCCAGCAACAGTGACAACTTAGCAAATGATGGCTCAGTCAGGGGACTGCTCAAAATTGTTCTGTCCCTGCATCGTCTTGGTTGCGACAGTTGACTCTCCATGGCAATGCCTCGTTGTTGAGCACGATGCTGTCCACGGAGCTTTACTGTAATAAAAACACGGCCAAATGTTGCTGTAGCTGTCCCAAGCCACACCTTTCCTTGCATTGTACTCTGCATTAGATCTGAAGCTGCTCGTCTGGAGGATGCTCGGCGGCAAAGATGATGCCATCTCCTTCTCCCTCCCTGTGGCTCTTCTAGCCAGAGAGGGAAGAGTGACGGGGCTGACGCTGGGGAGTTCTTACTGTGTATCACCCATGATAAGCCCGATTAAAACTCATGGTAAAAGGCCCTCTTCCCAATTTTGGGCTTGGAGAGTAGGGTTGTTGATGACTGCGGCCTGTCAAAAACAGTTTGGCAGCCATCAGGGACCAAATCTAGGCCTAGTCGATGAGCAGGAGGCATAATCCTGTTTTTACCCAGACTGGCAGCTTAAGGGAAAGTGGGGTCCACCATTTGGATTCGCAGATGATGGAGCTGTCTTCCCAGCTGGCCTCTAATCTAACGGCGGGTGAGAGTACGCCATGGTGCTACACTGCCACTCTCCATAATATGCAGTTATCCTGCCATACAGTGAGCGGACACGTTTGGGGACAGCCTGCTAAATTTAATGTTAAGTCCGCCACTTTCTCCCATTGTCATCATGTCTGGTTCTTTGCAGCATGCAGACACATTAGAGGACAATTCTCAAGAAGCAGGGGCCAAGGCCAACACTCTTTATACTCGCTGCTGTTTGTGACAGGCCCTCTCTGATTTTGGCTCTTTATAGACTTTATTATTAGCTGCAGACTGGCAGCGGAGAGTGCCGAGTGGCCCTTTGTCTCTTCTGGACTGATGAGCCATAGTGTGCAGAGTGGTGCTGCCCCTGACCCAGGTTCATCCAAGTAGCATCCACGCATGTTTTCAAATCGCTGGCTCAGCACAAAGTGAAGTGACTTCTTCCAGAAACAGCTGCCCCATAAGCAGCCACAGCATTTAAAAAAGAATTACTTGTAGTTTTGTAACACGTATATATAAGAGTTCTGCTCATCTGCAGTTTTGTTTCATTCCTTTGTTAATGTTTTTATCTGCTTTCAACAAATCAGAATCTCTTTATGTCTCATTGTGTCATATGGATTACTGTTAATTTATTATGCTGATCTGTTCTGTACGACATCTATTGCATGTCTGTCCGTCCTGGTAGAGGGATCCGTCCTCAGTTGCTCTTCCTGAGGTTTCTGCCTTTTTTTCCCCCCTTAAAGGGTTTTTTGGGGGGAGTTTTTCCTTATCCGTTGTGAGGGTCCAAAGGACAGAGGGATGTCGTATGCTGCTGTCCTATGTCATGAAACTGGAAGTCTCTTATTGTGTTAAGAACATTCCATAGACTAGCAAAGGTGTCAGTATGTTGTTTGTTGCATCCAACAACTTTGTGTTCTGGGGTGTAATACGTGGGGCAGCTTCTTAGACTTTTGGAGCACAAAAGTTGCACAGCAAAATTTAATCATCCATCTGTGCGGAAAAGGTGGTGCTAGAAGTTTGGGAACAACTTGCAGGTAATACATGGGCTAAGATTAGTTGTAGCTCGTTTTGATCACTGTTTTCTTAAATATGTTGTTTCTGCTCCCTGTGTTCTCATGTTTTCTTTTAGATTTAGTTTTTCAGTGTAAGGCACTTTTAGTTTAATAAAATGTGCTATATAAATAAAATTGCCATTGTCAACAGAGGAACACTTTATTGCAAGGCTTTAGCCATGGAGTCACTGGACATTGGAGGGGTCAAAATCCGCCAATGGGGCAAGGGGGGCACACACAGAACTGAAGTACACTGTAATACTAGAACTAGTAATAATAGGCCAAAGGCCATTTGTTAAGTTTATGATTATGATTATGTGTGCTCATAATTATTAGGTGCATGGCTGCCTATCATAGAACACCAAGAACTTTCTAAATTGTATCAATATATTAAGAGATAATGCCTTGCTTCATTGGAATTACTGATGTCATTCAGAAAAGCAGGGAAATATAAAATTGGATGGCACCGCTTAAATGCTGTCAGTTCTGCAAATGTGTTTAAAATAGCAAACTTAATTTTAACTTTGTGCACAATTACAATTTTACTTTGTCTTTAGGGGCAAATGTTACTGAAACTGATATGATTCAATTTGTGTAACGTAATAAATGCGGTTGTAACAGGGGCCCTGCCTCTCTTTACATAACAAAGATCAGATTTTAAAGTGTGAGTGACAGAGAGAAGGAAAAGTAGTAGTAGGTTAATGTAGGCTAAAGGTAGCCTTAATATCACGTGGTCACTCTATGCACTGGAGGCAAATATATCACAAACATTTAAAGATCCACGAGAGACGAAGGGTCATGAAAATGTAATTTACCGTTTGTGAGTTTTGTGAAAGGGAAACATAAAGTACCAAAACACAAGTGAATTATTTAGACTGGATTTGAGGAGCTTAAATATTATGCTATACTACGCAGACAGGGAGATTTAAACACACATACACACACACACACTGGTTGGCTGGGAATCAGACTTTGGTGAAAGAAAAATCCCTCCAACTCCCATCCTGATAGAGTCTATTGAAACGCAGACCCCACACCAAGACTAATAGCAATGGGAATCAGCTGAAAATATGTGACATAATCACATTAGTGTCCTAAAGAACACAAAGCGCATAGTCAACTTTCCTTGATCAAGGCACATCTGGAGGGGAACGGGACTTGAAACAGAGTCCTGCCTTTCCCCTACTGAAATGAAAACAAGCTGTTTCACTATGCTTCCCGGCCGAAGCAGAACAAGAACTTTGACACAGTAATGGATTGCTCCAGCAGCCGCACAGCTTAATGTGAAGATGCCAGAAAAAAAGGGGAGAAGGGAGAAGGGAAGATCTTGAAAGGTTTCAGAATAACGCCCACTGCTTTCCCAGTGCGTTTGAACTCTGACCTCAAAGACTGAACATTCAAAGCTACAAGTTTTTGCTGGTTCTCCTTTGAAAGTGACTGTAAAGCCCTGTGCAGTTGTCCCATCTGTGTTAACAGTGATGTCCGATTGTTCCAATGTTGATAATGATGTAGATTTTTAAATAACAATTAACATAAAAAAAAAGATTAAACTTAAAGAAAGCTTAAAAGTACTGAACATAGAGGGAAAAATTAAAACAATACCAGAAACTCATGGAAATATTTCAAAAGGATTATTTTTCAGAGTCCCGAAATTGTGTACACCAAGTTGCCAAAGAGTTTCCAGCTGAGCACATATAGAGAGGTGACAGTCATTATAACGGCCTTGTGCTTCGGTCCAAGTGTTCTTTTAAAATATGAATGCCAGTTAATATTTTCCAGAGGTCCTTCTACACACTTTTAATGCCCACTTTTTGTCTTCTCTCTATCCAAGGAACAAAGACTGGTTTCTGTTTCTGCTCTCAGCCTGCTGTGCGAGTAAGGGCCTGGCCAGCCCATTAACACCCACCTCAACATGTTCCATTCCAGCATTGGGAGCTAATTACAAACACTGGCTAGGCTTAAAAACCTCTTATAGACAGCAAAGAAAGAAAGAAAGAAAGAGCGAGAGTGAGGCGTTTGAGGGCGTTAGGGAGAGAGAGAGGACGAGAGACATTGACGGAGAGAATCGGTGGGGACTGAAGAGCGGGGAGGCCCCAAAGAGGCTAATGAATCCATAGGCAACTCCACTGCTCTGCTACTGCGTAAATAGTTGTTCACTATATGCACTGCTACTTAGGCAAAACGAGGCTTCAAAATGTTCGGCTTTTGTCGCTCATCAAATTCCTCAAGAGCACAGGCGCTGAAAGGTGTGGCTGTGTTTTATCCTCATTGTTCCTCGCTCTTTCTTTTCTCCCTTTCAAAATCTACTCTTGTGTGGAGGGGGGTAGGTGGACGAGCAGCAGTGGCCATAACCCCCAAATAAAGCTGTTCAAATCTGTATTTTCTTGTGAAATAGAGAGGTGAGTGAGTGTTAATAACAACATTTGTCAAGAATTTGGCTAATTGGGACAGTCTGCATGTTAAATGACAAAAAGTAACCTTGTTTTTCAATTTTAATAAAAAAAAATGTATTCAATTTTAAATTTTATTATATATTTATTACAATTATCCACAATTATTTCATCTGTATCTTAATATGTGCCATTTTCCAAAAGTTAAATTTGAAACGACCATGCATGCGTTAAAAGAACATTTCATCATCTATATGAAAGCTTTAGCAAAACATATCTAAAAAAAGTTTTGCAAATTAATTCTCTGTTTAGAAAGAACATGGTGTGTAAATACAAAAGCATGAGATCCTTTCAAGGCGGTGAATCTTTTGTTTGTCAGGATCAACTCCCCTGTGTCAGAAAATGTATTCTAAGAGCTAAAACCTTGAAAGAGAAAGTCAAAATACCTCGCGAAGCGACTGCCCCTCTTACCTTTGTAGTTAAAACTACAAAAGATACTGCAGTCTCCGAACTGCAGATCTCACCCCAATAAATCTTAGCAAAAGACACATGACATGCATGCGGCTGACATTCGCTCCGAGCTGTGGTTAGCGCAGTAGTTCCCACATGTAACTGTCTCTAATCAAGTCCCGTGCCTCGACGCCCGAGGCACAGAGATCAGACAGATCTCAAAGTGTGCCATCAACCACAAATTACAGCCCTTGATTTGAGGTTAACTGAGAGCCACTCCTCTAAGAATAACAGAGACAGTTGTAATACCTAGATTGGCAGAAACCTGTGACAGAGCTTAGAAGTAACACTTGGTATCAAATTTGGCATGGAATCAGGTATTGTTGCAGAAAGGCAGGGGACCAGGGACACTCTTCCTTTGGATATTGAGTATATCATTAAGTTGGATTAAAAAAAAAAAAAAGCTGTCAGGAGAGGGGAAAGCTGGGGGTCTTGGCCAAACACCTCAACTTGCTGATAGTCTGGTCTATTTCCACCAGCATGTGTAATCCAAATTCTTTTGGACTTTTTGGAACACTAAAGCCCTACACAGGTTACGTCTCCTGCCAAATACCTACTAAAGAAACCCGTAAAAATAAAGAGTGAAGACTGTTTTATTTCTCCTCGCAAGGAAGGTTTTATCATGTGTACTTTTTGGCACGTAAATAAACAGAGCGGGGGTGAGTGGTAGCCTCATAAGAAGCAGCACAATGACATTCTGGGTGCCAGAGTTTCACTTTTTTTTTTAGGCTTACTTTGCAGTCACCTTATTCAGCGCCTTTAGTTACCACATCATAAAGCTGAGGCAGATATTTTCCCCTGCTCCCGGCACCTCCTGCTCCTAAATCTACTTTTCAAGAATGCTTGAACTCGTTTGTTGAGATGCGAGCCAAAGTAAAGCAAAAACATTTGTCATTAGTTGGCTGTAGCGGAGGGGTGCCCCAGATGTAGCCCTCGTGCTGGCTTAAACGCAGAGTGTGTGTGTATGTGTGTGTGTGTGTATGCGCTAACCAGCCCAGCTTATGTGGCTCGTAGGCAAGCGGCCAAGAGAAGGCGGCCTCCTACTGTTTAATGACAATAAATTTACTGCCCCACTCCGTATTGCTCTTGTATTTTGTAAACAAGGTTAATGCTCCTTTTAATTGAGCACCTGGTGACAGAATATGACCTTGCTCATGGTGACACTTACCTGAACGACTCCGTCCAACCAGGGGTCAGGCTTTTGGGGGCTAAAATATTAAAAAAAAATCTAAATGCATAAGTGTTTGAAATCGCTGCTTCATCTTTTACAGTTAATGGCGGTCGTATTTTCACTCCTGCGTGTGCACATCTGCATCCAATTGTTTTTATTTGGCACATATTTCTCAAGCACAGTTCTTGTGACATTTTCACAAAATTAAGTGAACTTGCTAAATGAATAACTCCTCTTCTCCTTTTTTTTCTTTTAAAGATAAGAATTATGTATTTCATCTCACTTAAAGTGGTTCTTATTCTATAAGTAAAAACTTAAAACCCCTTTATTATCACCTCAAAAGAGGGATTATGGCTAATTGAGCATTGTAGCCAGATAATTGGGCCCGAGGACCTATCCACATGGAGAGAATAACCCTCCTAGTCTGATTCTGAAAAAGAGACAAAGCCAGGGGGTGGAGTAATGTGAGTTAAGGGATTCTCACCAGCTCTTGTGAGAGCTTGTTTCACATACACAGCTCAAAGTGGAGCTAATAACTTAACGCTAGTGTGTTTTCACTCTTGAGGGGTCTTTCTCCTTGGAACCTAGAACATTCTCCCAGATCCTTTGGTAAGGACTCTTGAGGGACTTTGTTGAGCTTGCCAAATTCTTTACAAAGACTTTCCCTCTCTTTATCTGCCTCTGTCTCGCTCTCTCTCACACACACACGCATGAACACACGCTCAACACACACACACAAAACAGAAAAGAAGACATAATTATAAACTATTTAAAAAATCAGGCTGAAGTGATGTAATTACATATGTCATCTAAGCTGCTTTTTTCACATTAAGGCAGAAAACATTAGTGGCATTTGTTCTTTAAATATACTTTTACTGGCAAACTAAATTTATTGTGATATACATGCCACCTCTTTTCGGTTGAACAGGTAAGGTAAAGACTATAGCTTCTTTAATGAAGAAAATACTCAATAACTGACAGTCTGATAATTACATAAAAAATGTGTTTTTATTTTGACTGAAGACAGGATCATAGCTGAGCGGTCTAAACCTGAACTTCTCCCTATAATGCTCAGATAGTGGTTAAAAGTTGTTATATTCACTTCTTTTGGAGCCAAAAGCATCTCTGTTGGCAACAGGATCATATCCCACCACAACTTTCTCTGCCTTTATTTCTCACTCAGGTTTTTAACTGTCCCTACTAATTAAAAATGTTGTCTAAAAATGCCTCTCTATGATGCATTAATTAATAAGTTTACACCTTGGTAAACACATATATGAATAAATACAAATATGAAGCAAACAAATACAATTCATTGGGGTATACTGTGCATTTGGGAAATGGAAAAGTTTTGTTTAACTATTTTTTTTAACATACTTATGCTACTTAACATGCCAGAAATAGTTTTTCTGCCTAAAATAAGCACTGCACCTGACCTTGTTTTTCATCCCTAATGGAAGCAAATTACCCTATCATTACTGGCAAGGCAAATCTTGCATCTTTTCTTTTCCTGTTAAGTGTGAGCTCAATGTCCTGACATGCAGTATCTGTGAAATTTAAACTGCAAATGATGAAAAACAACCAAATCGCAACTGATCAGTCTCACTATAACCGTCTACATTTAAAGGGCGTTGTTGCAGGGTCAAGGTATCCCACTTCCTTATTACATAACTAGCCGACATACAAAAGTAGCTTCCTGAGGGTGTGGCCCACACAGTCTAGACTGTTTCTCTGTACCTGTGTTTTGTAAAATCTGTTCAGCACACAAAGATTTTTTCCTTTTCAAATGGTTTTCCTCCATTTCCTCCAACAAGAACCAAATTGAGTAAATTCAGTAAGATTTTCACCCAGAAAATTGCTCTTTAAGTCAGAGGCTAAGCTAGTGGAAGTAAGTGTAACACTGCTAATGGGGTCTCAATCCTTCTGCAGTGACCCTTACCCCCCTTCCATCCTCTTTCAAGACAAACAGTCCATGACTGCCCTTGACTCCTCCTCTGGTGCAGCAGCTTGATGGGCACAGGCTCTCTCTTAGTGTGACCCTCGGTTGACAGTTCTCTCCAAGCTCCGAACTTAAGCTGCCTTTTGCTAAGCCCGGTCTGACGACAGGGGCATCAAGTGATCACCGGTCTCGGTATGAGAGCACGCCCCCCAGTGGGAGGCTTGTTAGTGATCCTCCATTGCTCACAGGAAGAAATGGCCTTCCGTTTCCGCTGTCTAGAAACTGTAGTCTGAAAAATGACACTTCCAGCAGTGTAACATCAGTTCAAAGTTGGTCTGCTCTTCTCTACAGGCGTCCCTACACAACATTTAAATCAAACAAGGACTGGCTACCAAAGAGTCAAAATTTCAGTCACTGCTGGCAGCGTATTATGAAATGAAGAGTGTCACTACTGAAACAACATGTAATCATCTATAAACCTTTTGTTAGGAGTTAATACTATTAAGAAATTATTTACACATTGATGGTGGAACACTGATTAATTGGCAATAGTAGACTTTTTAAAGATGACAATGATGCAAACAAGTGCATAAAACTAAATGGTCATTAAAGTAACTTCCAATATTTACAGCCCACAGTTATTTGCAACGTTGCTCACACATAGTCTTTTTGCTAGGAGAACTCTAAGACTACGTTCTGGGTGCAGACAAATCAGACCTTTAAGACAGACTTAAGGACTGTTATTCGCAAACGATAAGATCGGATTTGTTCGTCCAGGTGTCACGAACATATCTGTATGGGTTGCTGTGGTAATGACGTAGGTGTCAGTAACTATGCAGCGACGCTGGTGATGTGGCTCTTCAACAGGGAAGCATGAGAAATGGAGGTCCATAATTTCATCCTTCAAAATATCCCGCTATTAAAAGCAAGAAAAAAATCATTATGCACAGAAATCTTGCACACTGATTCGGACGTGTTTTATTGTTTTCTTCGTTCTGAAAATTCGCAATACCTGACAAAATTGAAAGACACATTTCCTCCTTTGCCTCTCCAACTGGAGTTACCTAACGTCAAACGTCTCTAAAGGCTTCTGACAGATGCGAAAAATCACAGAAAATCAAACCAATTTTGAAAATATTAACATAGGACAAAAGTTTCGGACTCAGTGTGGAAACATGATTGACACAACTAAGGTCTTTTTTATTTCTGTGACAATTTTGGACAAAAAAAATGACTCAGTGTGCAAAGTCTTAAGTCATGGTGCAGAACTCCATCATCATACCATACAAACTCCTCCGTAGCACTCTGCTAGTAGCAACATGGATTTGGCTAATCACTTCTGTCTCTCTGGATTTGACGTTGTTCTCGATTGCTGCATTTTGAAATCACACATCGATAGAAATCCAATTGTAACGGCATTTCAAAACCTTTCCAAATGTGGCTTGGACTTGATTCACAAAAGTCACATTTCATGTGGTTTTTCGCTGTCCAGACTTTCTAAAAATCAATCTGGATACAATCTTCATAATCCAGAAAAACAGATTTGGGCTGGCAGTCTGAACAAGGCCTAATCATACCGGCCATACAGCTGTGCTCATTATCAAGGCTGGGCCTCAGATGAAATAATGGGTAAGAATATGATAGTATGCATTCTCTAACTGAGCTACAGGAAAAGGTCACAAAGAAACATATGGGAAATAATAGCTCAAGGAACATCACAAGCAGAGTATGTTGCCTTCTGTTAATATCACATAGATTTCTATCGATGGTGAACTGTGTGGCGACCTCAGGACGAGAGCCAAATCATTCTAAAAAGGTCAAAGATTTACTTTGTCTAAATTTTCTCTAAATGTTACTCCAACGAAAACAAACAGTTTACAATTGCTCTGTCCCAGTGCTTGAGGAAATGAAACATTCAGCCCGCTGTCAGTGGGAAGTTTCCCTGGGGAATTGATTTAAAGCTCACGGTACAGTATTTAAACCTCAGAGTATGCTGAGGAGACACGGGAAAATTTATTCAAAGCCAGAGTGTGGAGACAAAAGAAATTAAATCTTAAGAAGTGATCATTTGTAGTGGTGTTGCATTAGTCTTGCATCATGAAGACAAATGCTTAACCTGGATTTAATTCAGTGAATGCTCACTTTGTGTAGGCCAGTGACTGTGCAATGAAAAAGCACTTTGAGCTATTATGGAAATCTCAAATCCTCATTTCATTGACCTCTCTGTTGTATTTGAACACAAACACTTCAGTTCTTTGCCACATCTAATCTAAAAGCTATTCTCCAGTTCTAGATGTTAAATCAGCTGACAGAGGTCAGTAACCAACCAGAGAGTCATTTCAGTGTATAAGAAAATAGAGAAATTTCATTTGAATTTGTTTCCCACTTAACCCAAACAAGAGCACACCATTGGTATGAAAACAGTTCGAGCTAATTTGATTAGATAACAGCAACATCTCTTACTTGCATGGTAAAAGCGCTCAGCTCTGTACGGAGGGACCAGTGGTAGCAGTCAGCGGTTAAACCACAGTAGCAGAAAGGTTAATACACTCAGCACATGTTGCCTCTTACAACAGGTGGTGCAGCACGATCGGCGGCTCCCAGCATTCCAGCTTTTCCATGCTGGTGGCCCCTGGTATTCTGGGATTTACGCTGCCTCCCCTCCTTTCAACCACAGAGGCCTGACTGACAAGCTAATCGTTGGGCTGGGATCCCCTCAGCTATTGATTCCACTGCAACACAACACCTCCCAGTCAATGAAACTGCAATATAATGCTTGAGCTGCAAAGAAAAGGGGAGTATTAGCGTGTTGAGCAACTGGAAGAAATTTGCTGCTGCTGCCTCCACTGCTTGCTCCTCGCTGCAGCTGCTGGTAGGTAGAAACAGAGCGGCACAAATAAAGTAGGGAAAAATGTGTCTCAGGGGGTAGAAGCTTGAAGGGGTAGGTTATTAAAAGCCACAAAGTGGAGCCCATGCTGGGCATAGAGAAATAGCCGCAGCATGGTAGAGGCACAATGGAAAAGAAGGGGGTCTGCTTTCTAAATTGTTCTAATCCTTTGAGTGTTTTATTTCATTCGGTTTTGTAGTTTAAAAACGCTGCCTTGGATTGTGCGTATGCTTTGGCTCAACTACAAGACATCCAAAAGGGCAGGGTTTGTCGGACCAGCTATTCATTTTTAAAGATAAAAGAGGCACATATACTGTTTGATAAATGTATTTCATATAAAATATATTTATCTTTTTATAGTTTTTTCCAAATTCTCTAATAGTAAAAACATTCTTGCAGATGTCATAAAAACACACACACACACACTCACAAAAAAAAAAAAATCTGCCATCAAATTTCACCAAGTCATTTGATCTCTCCTTTTACTTTTTAGAATTCAATACCCAGCTACTCTAAATATCGATCCGTGAGGCACAATGGCTGCAACAGTAACCGCAATTAGTCGTATTACTGTTGGTTCCAGTCATTTAGTCAAGTATCCAATTTCCATGCTGTGTGAACACTTAATTAAAACAAATGTGTTACAAATATATATTGGGGATCAGCAGCCTTCAAAAAGCCTCTTGTGGCTTGGAGAGTCAATGCAACAAGGAGGATAGCAAATCAATGTCGCCGGTCACTTATGCCACAGGGATTTAATCAAACGTGAATACTGACAATAACGCCCAGAGAGGACAGTGAAATTATGGCTAATAGCCTCTCTGGGAAACAGACCAAACACGCTGTTTATGTCCAGTAAGACTTAAAAACAACTGTCGACCATTCTTCACTGTGGATGAAATTAAAAATGCTGAAGCGCTTTTGAAAAGCATACAATACTCCAACGTTAATGAGAGCTGGCAGGAATATTTGCAGTGTTTGATGGGTGGTCATGCTTTCGAGTGTTTTCACCAGTGTCCTTTTGAATTTCCATATGAGTAACAATGTACTTACTGCAGTGTCAGCGTGACCTCTTGTGTTATTTGTGGCCTGTTTATATTTGGTCTTAAACATGTCAAGATAATTGAGCGAATCAAATTTGAATGCAGTCAGAAGGCTGCGTTACTTGTTTCCCAGCATGACATGCAAATCAATTACTGGAAGCTCGGATGAAATCTGTTGCCACTGTACAGCATATAAGCAGAGGTCAAGGAACTTCATGCCACACATTAGAACAATGGTTTGAATCGAAAACTGCAGTTTTTAAAGTGAAAAGCAACAGCTCTGTCACCAGGGGTTTCATTTATAAACACTGCATATGCACAAAACTTTGACCCATACTTACAACATTTTGGAAATGGGAAATTGGCAACGCAGATGGTTAGGTGGAAGCCTGATTGTAGAAACTGTTGAATATTTTTTGGCACACGCCATTCTTAGCTTTTGCCCGTATGTACTTTTTTTAGTATGGATCCTTTGCATTGTATTATAAATGAGTCCCCAATAGGAAACGTTGGCATCGTACATTTCTGCAAAGCACAAATACATTACATTTGCACGTTTCATATGTATCATGTCAACCTTTCTAAAGTGACGTAATGTATGAGCTAACTTTGTCAACAGAAGATGGAGGTGATGGTGCAACACATTCTCACTCCGACCTCATCACATATTGATGTTTGGTCATAGAATTTCCACGTCCACATGTGAAGTGCAAGGTACCCTGGGTGCGTTGGTTGTTGTTCTGTGACACTGTGTGAAGTTCTGCCAGTTGTCTTTCAAAACACACTTCCATTTTCACAGGAAATTTAAGATTTGCATACAGTCTCTTAAAAAATTAACGCACTATGTCGGTACAACAGTGCAAATTGACCTTTTTCTTTCCTCCAACAACTAACACACATGGTTGGGTTTAGGCAACAAAAGTATGTGGTTAGGTTTTGGAAAAATGAACAGGGTTTGGCTTTAGAATCTTACGGGACAGGAACACTAGCCTCCTGGGTGAAAGTCGCTGTTGCCAGTTCCACCCGCCCTACTCAGACTTTTGCTGCCCTAAACTAACGTTCATGTCCCACCACATTTCCCCTGATGCTGCCAAGCACCGATAAACTATAAAGGCAGACAGCCATGTTTTTTTTAGTCAGTGTCTGATGCCACAAGTCACTGCCCAAGCGCCGGATTTTGACAACTTGAGTGACATAGAGTGAGAGCAGGTTGGATGGTGGGTGGTGTCACCTGGTCAAGATGCTTAACAAGCTGCAGATCACTGTTTGAAACCAACAAACAGCAAAACTGGAATTGTTTAGCAACCCATCGCAGTTTTTTGAGTGGATTTTAGGCCTCAAACTTGGGTGTTTTGTAGCGGCCCATCGAAGTGGGTAGTGCCACAAAAAGGGGTTGTTTTTTAACATGACACTGCTGCGTGTCCTGCTGAGATATTGGCACAAAAAGCAGTTGTTTTTTACTGAGACATTGTGGCGCTTCCTTCTGGGATAGTGGCACAAAAGCAGTTATTTTTTTATAGAGATATCGCTGCTTCATGTCTGGGATTGAGCCCCCCAAAACGGGTATTTTTAATGAAACGTGATCTTTTCCTAACTGTAACCAAGTGGTTTCTCTGCCAAAACCTCACCAAATGTTCACCACAGCACTGTTGAAATGTTAAGTTTCAATATATCCGCTACATAATGTAATGTAACTATGGTTTGCAGAGAAGTACAATGCCGACATATTTCACATCAGCTTAGAAAGTGTACTCAGATAACACCAAAGAGCCCTTAAAATAACATCCACATACCCTGTATCAATCAGGGTCAAAAGAAATGACAGCCGCCCTGACAACAACAAAGCATCCTTGTGGGAAGTATGACACAGCAGTTATGGTTGGTGGTTAAAAGAAAAACTCATAGTCATGGTTTTAGGGGAAACCAATGTTGACTGTTGGTAGGCGACAGAGTCAATCTGTGGTCTCTGGTGCTGAAATTACACACTCTGTGTACAATAATCCACCCCAGAACTCCTCTCAAAGAGTTTTTGTGACATGGACTTTTGCTACAATCGCTATTCACACAACTGTGAGAGGCCGTTTAGTAGGAACATACAAACATGAGTCGTTTGAAGTGTTTAAACAAATGCTGTTGTCTCTATGATGCGGACACTCTTGTATTAAATTGTTAAATCAAGTGTTCTGTACTCTGAATGCTTCAAGATAATGAACACTTTTAAAAAAAAACATTTGAAAAAACAAGATGTAATATGCTCTGACACTGCCAGTTAGCTGTTCCAGTTGAGACCCAGTGAGTCCCATGAAAAAAAAAAAAAAAGAAAAACACTGGCATCCAAACCTGTCAATTATGTGCAAATGGCACATTCACAAATTTTCACTTCACTTCACTTTTTTTTTTTTTTTACTATTCTAACTTCTGCAAATGAGTTTTGAAGCATATGGTGTCCAGAGTTCAGGGAACTTAATTAGACACAGTATATAGTGATAGACATCCGGGAACAGGAAAACAAACCACTTTCCTGGTAGAACTGAGCTGAAAAAGATTAAGTCAATCACTGATAGTAAAACTATAAGTTTATTCTAGCTGGGATCAACAGTGTGTACCATTTTAAAACTGCTAGGTAGGAATCCAAGTGAGCCTTGTTTAGGAACCTAATGCCTATAAATCTCAAAGCGTCTGGGTCACTCAGTACCCAAAAACAGAGCTCAAATGGGGCGTCTCGCTAAAAAGTTTCCCAATAAAATGATTAGTAATTTCATTTTTTTCTAAGTGTTCGGTGACTTTTGATAAACAGTTTGTGATGACAAGTGCCCAACCTTGGCAAAGCTATGACTCTCTCCACCGATGCCCTAATCATTTTGTCGTGTTCAAGATAATGAAGGAATCAGTAGCAGATGGTTAGTGCACCATAAATAGCAGAGGTAATTAGAGAGCCTGTCAAAATAGAAATGTGCCGTTGGTTCAGGTAAGAATAGAAAAAAAAAAAAAAAAAACGCAACCAATTCTATAACTGATGGCCCAAGTTTTCTCCAGGGTGTTACGCAGAATCCCTCAAAGAGCAGAACAGATGATTAGATCATCTTTAGGAGTGTAATTACTGGTTAGTTACTGTTTTCAGAATGTTTCCCAGTGCCAGATGTGTTATTGGACCCAGTGCCAGATGTGGAAGTGTTATCGTACAGTTCAACAGTTAGAAGATTAAATAAAAATGCATGTGTTTTATGCAGTAAAAGTGAGAGGAGCACTTTGAAAACGGCTGAACTGCAGTACAAGCTGTACACATGCTGAACATTTGTTCCAGGATAAAGATGATAGTAATGCTTTGTTTATGTATGTGAGTGTCTACAGAGCACTTCCTCTGTGAACCCGAATAGACAGTGACATGGTTTTGAAGCTCTGCTGAGATATATTCCATATGTTGTATCACAGCTAATGACCTTATAACTCAAGTTTGTGGACATTTTAAAATGAACCGGTCTGTGATTTATCTCAGGGTAATGCACTTTAAACTTAACAAACATGCATTAATAGAATAAAAGTACTTAAAGTCCACTCTGTGCTCGATCAAGTTTATTCCCTGTTTTAATGTTGCTTAAAGTAAATAAACATTAATGCTGTGCTGCATGATTCATTGTTGAAATATGAAGGCAGCTGTTATTGTTTCTCGGCTTGTTTTCTTGTATTGTTTTAATTGGATATTAGAATCTAGGTTACTGTTTTTCAGGTCATTCTCAGGGAGACATGGGCCAAAATATCTTGGAGTAAAAGAGGGCCAAACTGTTTTCTGAATATTCCCTGTCCCCAAACAATGAGCCTGTGCTCTGCATAAACAGCACTGCTCCGACAACATTTTTCAGTCCTCAGCCATTTCTAGGGCAAGCTCGGACCCCTGGGAGTTTACAGAAATATCCACAATATCAGAGTAGCTGTTTTTTTTCTTCCTGAGGCTCACCTTTGTTGTTTCCAGGGGCCACAAAAGTCAACCGGAGCTGCTCGACATCTGACAACAAACAATTATGATATCCCTATTATTTGCAGGTTTTTGGAATTGGCAGCATTTTACACAATATTTTAGGTCATGGGCAAATAATACCATGTTTTTTACTGTGACTGAATGAGACTTTACACAGAGTCTACAATAATAGCATACATCTTGTGAAAGTAACCAGATGTCACAAAATGAACACCATTTACCCAAAGTTTAAATCCACCTTAAAATCAAATTAAAGCTCCACGTTCGCACATTGCATTACTGTAATCTGACATGAAAACTCAAGGTGTGATTTCCAGAGATTTTGATACATAATCTGGTTCAGAACATTTAACTGCTGCACTAAAATTATGCATGGTAACTTTCAGAATAGGATGAACAAGCATACACTGCGGTTTCCCTGGGTTTGATTCAATTTAAGGGTCCATAAAAACTAAAATTGGATTTGCCTGTGTTAGTTTTGTACATCTAATTCCACATGTTGAGCAGATCTCCTGTAAAATGCAAGAATGACAGTAAATTTTCTGAGCACTGCCGACTGATGGCTTTAAAGATAAATTCATGTTTTAACTTCATCTATGACAAATTAAGTTTTCTGGTCAGTTTGGTGAGTTAAATGGCAATAAATCCTGGAGCTGGTTGCTCCGAGGAAGACTACAGCAAGAGTTCTGGCATTTTTACTGCAATTCTTGGGCTTGTACCCAACTTACTGTCCTGTGTCTTCTGAAGTTGTTGCCTACAGTCTTGTACTTTTTTCTAGTTGACCACATTCACTTTCAGAGCAGTTTCCTCCCTATTTAAACTGATGATTCAGCTCAGGTAGTCTTCTGTCCATCCAAGTGTTAAAAGTGCCGGAGCAGTCACGTAACATTGTCTATGAAAATTTAATTTCCAGAACCAAAGTTACCTGTTAAAATGTAACTCTTATGGCTAAAAAACACAGAACTGGTTGTTCTTTTATACAAAATAAATCATAATATTTTTATAGCTGGACTGGACGTTGTCAGCTCACCGCACAAGTTAATCTGTGTAGATAATGTAAAAGCCAGACAGGAAATAATGAGACAGAAAGCTGTGTCTTTAAATCTTTGTAGGAACAGGACATCATCAATTGTGTACAGAGCTTCTGACAGGTTGATAAGCAGAGCAGCAGTAATGCTTCAAATCAGCTGTATCTACAGTATCAGCTATCATCAGACATACAGCTGTAACAGAACTACAGCTAAAAAGGGCTTTTTAAAGGGATCAATGGATTTCTAATGATCAGCAGTGACTGAAATCTAACAGAGTTGATTCTCCTTTAACCTTCCAACAGGGATTTTCTCACTGATGATATTTGTTTCTGTAAAAGAAAAAGTTCTCAGTTGTTTGTATCTGAGTTGATAGCGTCCTGTAAAGCAACTCTTACAGTCCAGCAGCATGTAACTTTAAACACTTGAAATGTCAGGCATAGCACAGCAAATTACTAATTTCCTGTCTGTGTGTATGGCAGCAGGAAGTTAGAGATACATCCTCCCCTCTGGCTGAAGGGAAGGAAACAGTGTGAATGGAGAGGGGATGTCACTGACCTCTCTGAAGAGAGTCAAGGCTTGACCTTGAAGCCTAGCTGACTAAACAGAGGACTTATAATCGCCCGGGGCTGAGTGTCGATATCACCGGCGCAGTTCCCTCATGATCTGATACAGTGTGTTTGATAAATATGACAAAAATATTTAAATACAGATTGTTAAAATATGATTTGCAATTTGTGCCAGCATGAATGTTACTGATGCAGCTACAGCTATTATCTTAAATTTTGTCTCTCACAGGTTATCACAGATGACACAGTGACAGTTACCTAGATCTACATTAGGTGCTTATCCAGCTGAACAGACATACTGTCTTAAAGTCAGTACTCATCCCACAAAACCTAACATGCTACAAGCATTGGATCATAAAGGTAAGAAGCAACTTCCTGGATTTATGAGCCTACAACATGGGATGAAACCATTTGGTTTTTATTATTCCATTTACTCTTAGCCGGACCACAAAGTGGTTCTGAGAGCCTGTTTTATGTATTCAGCTGCCTTCCCCTCAACAAGCATGTGGAGCCGCTTAAATAAACCATCAACCAGAGCACAGCTGCAACAACAACCGATCGATCGGAGGCAGGTTACCGTCTGAACACTGCGCCGCCAGCACGCTGGCTTCAGCAGGTGGGGTGGGAGTTGTAATTTGCTGCTGAAGGGCTTTTGTGCCTGCCTGACTTCAGAAAAACTGTAACTTGTGCCTCCCTTGATAGATAGCCATGAAGGCTGATAGAATGTGTGTGTTTGGGTGAGATTCGCCGCTGTATAAACAATCGACTCCCTACCTTCCACAACATCTGGGAACTCTCAAGTATTGAGGCAGAAACAAATAACCAGGGACTTGTTAGTTTCTGATTAGATTTTAAACAACTCATCATGGCTCATGGAGTTCCCCTCACTGCGCTGTGTGGCCAGTCATACAGGAATACACAGGGAAAAAAAATAAATAACTCCAAGACTAAAAACAAATAAACATGGAGTGCTCATCAGTATTCAGACACTGGCTTTCATAAAATATCATAAAGTAAATGCTCATATGTTTTTTTTATGCAAGCAGTCAAGAGTTTTCAACCAGTTTAAAAAAAAAAAAAGGCTTTTCTGTAGTTGCAATAAAGCAAATGGTCCAACCGCTCTAAAGACGGGGCCTCACTGGCTTGACAAAGATGGCAATCTCTCAGTGGTATTTAATTCCCTGAATTCTGTGTTCTCACTCTCCTTAATCTCCTCGTTCAAACAAACAAGCAGCATCAGATTCTTCTCCCCGTCGGTCAACTCAGTCATGTTTGCCAGCTCTTCTTGAATGAAGACTGTCCACATTATCAGTAATCCTCTTGTCTGTCTTAGTCTAAAGTCTGGATGAGCATTGAGAGTAAAGTCTGGACCTTTCTTTGGCTTAGAAAAAAAAATAAAGGAATTCCTTTTTGCATGACAGAATTCCACTGCGTTTATCAGTTTGCCGAAGAGACGAGAAGTGTTAGGATGAAATCCATCCACAAGAACTCACAAAGTAAAATCACTTGAGATGCTTCAGTGTATTAAAAATGTTGTTTTAATGGTAACCCAAACTGTAAGTGTAAAGCTGCAGCCTTTGAAAATTAAATCGTCATGCAGCTTTATTGGCACAGCTGTACAACAAGCTGCAGCCTCACACACCTTGTTGTGTTCTTACTGTGTATCCGCTGTCTGTCCATGTGTTTGACTTACGTCTACACATTCCCTCTCACTCTCTCACACACACATAAGATCACACAATCGTGTCGGCTGCAGCTGAACTTTTGCACTGCAGCATGGCGCAGGTTCTGCCCCTGCAAATCCGGTTGCTAGACAATCTAAGCCAATTACAGTATGAGGGCAAATGGTTAACCTCTATAATATACATTTCCCAGCCTCTTTCTCCAAGCTTGCTTGTCATCCCCGGAGAAGAGTTATGCACCAGGGCCCAGTGTCCCAGGCGACCCAGTTTGAATTGGCTCAATTCATTAAGCCAGGACCCGTGCACAAGCCCGAGTTCACACGGCGAAGACACTTGCAGCAAACAGCTGCTGCACATTCCTGATGGGAGGGCCAGGCAGATGTCCAAGGAAAATCAAAGGGAGAGACAGGGGAAAGTTTATGAGCCAGCGTTTGCCAACCTCAATGAGAAGCTCTCCATCCCCTCCTCAAAGACAGGGTGCAGCTGGCGGAACTCGCGGCCCTGTCCTGTTTGGGGCTCCCCTGGTTCTCCCTCTCCCACTCAAAACACTGCAACAACTCAACACGCTGACAATATCAGTTGTCTCCTCGGTGCTCTCTATTTGAACCACAACCACTTTGGCACAAGCGGAGGTGGTCTGGCTGAGGGGTTGGAGTAATCATTAAATTTTATTCCCTTGACTTTGTTACACTGAACCAATTCATTGTTCCACATTAAACCTAAAAATAAAAAGGCAGGAATGTGCAGCCTTTAGAAGGCAGAAATAAGAAATAGGGCTGTAAACATTTTGTCTGGTGTCTGCTTAGAATTTGAAAACATGTAAATGGGATTGATTTTTACTTAATAAAGTTAATTCAAGGATGAGATGTCACTGCATCTTAAAGGTGCATTCTGCATGTTTTTGACCATATATCTTTTTATTATCTTATCGTTTTCAGAAGGAAATTATCACTTTGTATTTCTCTAATGATGATAATTGGAAACAAAGGCCTCTTTTACTGCTGTGTTTACCAAAATTACAACGATAAACAATTGTTTTGTTTGGTGTCTGCTCCAGATTGGAAATATGTACAGTAATTTGGACTGTTTGATTCCATTTATTGAGAAAGTTAAAGGAATAGTGGATTTAGAGGCATCTAGCAGTGAAGATTGCCAATTGAAACCAGCTGAAACTTCTCCCATGTGCCAAGCGTGAGCTCCCAGTCAGGATTCCTTCAGCGTTCATTGTTCAGGAGGTTTTTACTGTAAGCCGAATTATTCGCAGAGGTCTCTGGGTGATTAAAACTGATAAAAACACTGAGTAAAGCAGTTTCATGTTACAAATCGGTGTTGCCCAGCACATGCTAATGTGAGCTCACCTTTTTTCTGATCCAGACATTGAGGAGATTTTAACCGGGAGCTGATTTTATCCACAGAGGTTTCCTCCTCTCCAAAACAAACAGACCCAGTGATTTAAACCAGTAAAAACACCAAATAAAGCAGTTTCACAATTGAAAATCAATGTTTCTCCGACACTGCTAGTCACAAAGGGCCTGTTAGCTAACTACAATGGCTGATGCAAAAGCCAGTTTGGTTTGTCTGCTCTTGGCTACTGTAGAAACATGGCAGTGCAACATGTTGACCTCCACAGACGAGGCCCCGCTCCCTATGGAGAGATAAATGACTCATTCAAGGGTAATGAAAACACAAAGATTCTTATTTTCAGGTGATTATACACTAAACAAAACATCCTTTTTATGTGTCATCTCTGTCAGTATATCCCTTTTAAATCCTACACACTGGACCTTTAAATAGGGATGAGATGGTACTGGACTTTAACAGCTCAATATACTTTTTTTCTCCATTTAAATACATATATATTTTCCTACATTATTAAAGATGCGATATTATCATGATACTTAAGTCATGATACACTATTATTGCGATTTTAAATATTTTGCGATATGCTGAGTATTGTGATAAAATATTTTTATATACTATATAATATATACTGCGATACCTTTATTCAACTGCAAATTATGTCCCCAAAGGAAAACATCTGTTTTATCTAATAAGAGAAAGTTTTCAGTCTATTCATTTCACTCATCAATTTCAGTCTTTTTTTTTTTTAGCAGCAGCAGCAGAAAAATGTATCTAGTGGACCGAAAAAGCAACTGTTTTTTTTTTTATTCTAGTAGGCTACTTAAAGTTTAAGTTGTATCTGTCATATTAATAATTTATATAATTTAAAAAAAACGATGATATTGCCACACAAAAATATCGCAATACTATGCTGTATTGATTTTCCCCCTCCCCTCGTGCTGTCATTCTGAATTTCGGTGGTAGAATAACCTTTGCTCTACACATGTATCACGGGTTACGTCTTTAAAGACAACTCTCAAATACCACAGTGCCTGCAGCACCGCACAGTCCTCCCATTCATCACTTGACAAACAAGGACAGGAGCATGGTCATGCTTATACTTCTCTCTCTGTGATACTTTTTTCTTTGTCCTGCATGCCACCTCCGAACCCACTACTGTCTATCCCTCTCCACCACCCCCGCTCATCTCCACCCCTGCTCCATTGCACACAAACACAGCGTGATGCCAGTTGTAATCACTGTTGGACACAATTTCAGGGACAATTTGAAGACTATTTATTATCCTTGGTCAATAAAAAACAGGAGACAAGCATTTTCTGGATGTTCATTTGAAACCTATTGACAGGTTTCTAAATGGATAACTGAGACAGTAATTACTGTACATGTGTTAGGTGTTTTTTCTATTTTAATTAATTTTGTTCGTTCTGACTGAACACATTTCAAATTCTTCATATTCCTCTGATTTGTCACTCCCATGCCATTTGAATTACATTTTAGACTTTTCACATCACACAGTGACATACACACTTACTTTCCTTTTAACATCTAAACCTGCAGAAAAGTACCTCACATCATTTATCTGTGATGTAAAATTGAGTCCAACATATTACCAGCATTTAATCTACAGTGGTGAGTAAGCTCCTGCCTGGTTACTAAATTGAATATGAAGCCTGTGAGAGTCCCCCTGGGAAAAACAGTGATAAAACTACCGGTAAATGGTGCTGTATCCATTCGTGGCCTCTTCAGATTAGGTGGATGGGACAAACTCCCCTCCAGGGGAAAGTTCCTCAGCAGGGCTCCAGGTAACACAAACCTCTTAATCACACATGACCTGGCAGCTAAGAGAGAGTTAAGCAGCAGCATGGGGCCTCCCATAGTGTTCCCTCCCTTCCTACAACATCATTAGCCGAGGCACATGGCCCGCCTGCATCCATCCCAGTGTTTACAAACACCATCGGCAGCAACATGCCAGGGAAGCTGAGGCTTATTTTAGAAATTTGTTTACGATGAATCGGAAAGCCTCGCAATCCATACTAAACTACGGGAATCAAGCAAATTCCATATTAAGCCAAGACTTTGGTGCAAACATTTGTAATCTGTTGTGCCAAATGTGTCAGACTGCCACAGCTCCATGCCAGTATGAGTCAGTTTTGACATAATGCATTTATTGTTTTTTCAGCAGCAAATAAAAATCATCACAAACACATAATCTGAGGCCGTTACGGCAGCTGACAGATAGGGTGTTTGTGAAGGATTGTATGGTATAGAGCTCTCCTTCAACATAGTTCTAGAGCTGCACACACACAAAATCATCTATCAAAGTGAACTTTTAAGAAGAAAAAGCATCCCGAACAGTGGCTGAAGGTTTATATGTCATCAGCCATTAGAGCGACCCAGAGTGGTGCTCGAGTTAGAGGAACAGTGTGTGCCCTTGGAGAGAGCTGACAGCAGGTCTGCAATATTTTGGTCGAGGAATCTATAAATATATCATATGTACATTCATCTGTGACAGCATGGGCTTAGCATTAAAGGTATCATGACAATTCTATTAGCTGGGTATGATCCCGAATTTGCTATAGATTATTTAGCTTAATTATTTTATGGAGGAGGAGGCTTTGTGCAGGTAAACCATAATGACAGTGTTTTTTCTTTTTAACGACTGGTTTCTGTCTCTTTTTAATCATGAATTTAAAGTAAAATGAGGTTTTTTGATGCGTGACCAAGAGATATGTAAACTTTACATAGATAATAATATTAACTTTAGCTGCAACAGTTAAGGAAGCTGCCTGTTTCATTTCACTCGATGACTTACGGCGAAGGAGTGGGATTTAATAAGTTTATACTTCCTCCCACTTCTTTGTGTAAATCAAAGTAACTACACACTGACAACTGCTTTTACATTATGCTTTCATTTGTAAATATTACAATAATAATAATACAATGGATTTATATAGCACTTTTCAGGATACTCAAAGATGCTTTACAAAGAACAACAACTGCAATAAAAAAAGAAAGACGATGGAATGACAGGGAGGTAGAGAGGGAAATAATGTGTGTTTTGAGGGTTAGTACTTTCTTTTTGTCTGTATGCTTGATTGTATGTTCATGTGTTTTTTATATGTTTGGAATAAACATTAAATATCAGTATCAATATCAACAGTTAAGCTGGGTATGGGCGCATAACACTAAAGTCTCATTAAATGATTCAATCAGCTTGACAAGATCAAAACAGTGAACAAAAATGTGCAAAACAGAGACTTTTTCACACCATTTTCGGGAGGGGAGAATGTGTCTTCAGTTAATTTGAATCATCTCTGTTCCTGACCAGTTTTGCTCACTTTTCCTTTCAGGCTGTTTGTAAGTAGATTTATTGAATGAAAAATGCCAAATGCTTAAAATACCTGCACTTATTGATCATCACTGGGGTGAACTGAATGTAAAATGTTAATCTGCAGTATAAAATATACAGTATGTAACACTTTGTTGACACATTTGTTCTAGAGATGACATTATTTTGTAGGTACTACTGTTCCCCAGCTGTGTCTCCTAGAAATTTTGTTCATATGAAACTAATCTGACACAGAAAAACATTTTGAGGGAAACATGACGCTGGGCAAATTACATATTCTGTTAACATAAAGAGGAAACCTATCAGCAAAATGTTCACTGACAGTGTATTTCAGTTGTTCATCACCAAAATAGGCAATCTTGCAATCCACTCTCAGTGACTGTATCATAATTGTTTTTATTACCTTTTTTTTTTTATTAACGTTTCACTGAAACCACGACACTTCCCTGAACTCAACCAAAGTGCATGTGTTGCTTAAACCTAAGACAGGGGTCTGGACGCGAACCGAAAGTTCTGGTGTCAAGGTCCTGCACAGGCAGCCATTATGTTGCCACAACAACATAATTAAGAAACAATTTCTAGGAGACAGGGCTGCTTTGCCTTTCCTGTGTTCATATTTGGAGATGAAACTGCAATAATCAGCAACCTCAGTTCTACCAACACCACATAAAATCTGAAAAAAGGGATAACCGAAGAGTTTGCAATTAATGTTAATGTGTTTGCTAAATCTTTACAGCTCCTTATCAGCATCCTATGTTGCTCAGTTGGTGTTTGACATGTAGTACAATATGATTAAATCAAAGTTTATATCCAAATACACTTTGGAGGAAAAGAGTGTAACAGTTTTAAAATCATTGTGGGGCAACATCTGCTGTAAAATCCTGCAGCTTAATGGCTCCATGATATAATGAACACATAAAGAGGACTGATGAGGACGTATAGTAGCTGCTTGCTTACTGACACCTGATGATTATCACGTTAACATATATTATTACGTTATGATGAATAATACAGTTGCATGGCAATGATGATCATTTTTTAACACAAGCTCCTCCGACACTTGAAGTTTAATGTAATGTAATTTGTACGTTCCAAAGTGCACAGCTTTGGCAACAACTTTTGCAAGGGGGGCAAAGGCTAAAGGAGGTCTTTAAGACCTGGGGCAGTCGGTCCACGGGCTGGAATGCAGAGGCAGGCCTGTAAATTAGAGACCTAATGAAAACTCTCTGGTGTCCAACTGAAGCAATCATCTGGTTAGAATCAACCAGTTATTCCACTAATTTCCCCCACCGCTCTCTCCAAGCCCTCAATGCCTAATTTAGAAGAAAAGTGCATGTTCCATTTTACACACCTGCAGTTTGAACTCGAGGCTGTGATCCCTTCAGCAAAGTTTTTTTTTCACTTATTTTTAAAAGCTGGGTGAAAACAATAAATCAAGTAAAGAAATGCCATATATCTACAAATGCATCTGAACTGACCGACCAGTTGTAAATAACAGATTAAACCCTAAAATTTTTTTTAAGTTATTATTTAACTGCAAGAAGTTTCTCTAAACACAATTAATAACACTATAATACAAAATAATTTTATTTAAGGTTTTAAGATTAGATTGCAGGGTAAGTTGTTGCCTAAAACAAGGTCTAAAACATCTCCGAAGACGTGGTCACTACCTTCCTTGGAGTTATTCAACCTTTCACCCACTGGGCCCCCCGAATCTGACCTTTAACCAGATGCCATTTGCTTAAAATCTCCCTGCCAGTTTCAACCTCTGGAATCTGCAACACATTATAAGAGGAGAGGGGAACAAAGGCAGTAGATTAGAGGCCAGCTTGGTTATTAGTTTGCTGATACAGTTTTACAAGGGTCAGATGCAATGATAGGGAAAACAAGTTAAAGGAAGAGAAGGTGCTGCAGAGGCTCACACTAAAGGCTGCTAATAGAGATGTAGAAAAACACTGTCATGACAATGCAAAAAAAAAGAAAATAAAACATCTAGTTTGCAGTTGGAAAGCTATATTAATGCTAAATAAAATGGTTTATTCAGAAAAATACAGTCTATATAGGGTCAGGTTTTGTATGATGGCAGCACATTGTCTTGTAAATGCTGTTGCAGTCTCGGTGGCTACATGTGGACTGAATATCAAATGATCAATTCCTCCAGTTTTCACTTCTCGTCGTTGCTTGCTTTAAATGTCTTTGTGGGTTTTGCTCCCCCTCAATCCCACATTATCTCAGTTAGAAAGTGTGTTTTTACCAGGGAGGGCGGCAGTGAGTGGAGGTGCTGATGTATTGAGCAAAGTTGCTTGTCTTTGCTGAAAGCTTTTGTTTCCTGGGGCTCTCTATTCATCACAAAGCCTTTGGTGGGAAGAGACATAAAGACAGGCTCTGACCCTGGTGTGAGCCCTTTGACCCCCGTGAACCCAAGGGGACAGATTTTCAGCAACTGTGCAATCACTATTAGTTGACCGCAGGGTCTGTAGTGGAAAATGGCTGGAGCCAGACAAAATGAATGGAGGGACATGGTGGGAAAATCTGGTAATTTATAGAAGTTGAGAGTCTATTTCAAAAGAGGTGATGGTGGATCAGCTGACATGTGGGGTCAAAGGTGATGTTTGGGCATGATTTCCTGCCTGTGTTACTGTAACATCTGTGTGTTAAGAGACGTCTGGGACTAAAGCATTTTGACCCTCAGGGGCATGATCGTGAAAAAAAAAAAAAAAAGCTACAGTTGAGATTGTTGATGTCAATGACCACGTTTGACATAACACTCCAGAGAGCCACGAGATAAAATCCTCACACCGTTAAAAACAAAAATCTGCTCTGAATTATTACAGTGCATTTTGAAATCATAATGCAGCTTTAAATCAATGTAAACATTTTTTGAATTGCTTACCGTCACAACTTTCAACACTGCACTTCATTAAATTCACTTTTAAAGACAAAAGATTCTCCTGTAAAACGGCTCCGGTCATCGCTCTCCTATGAGACCGGCTGTGATAAAGTGGATCGTTTTGGCTCTTGCACTGTCATCTACAAGTGTCCAAGTAAAGAAATACTGGGAGTCCCCAGCCCCAGGGCTAGCCATTAAGTAAATTGGCCTCTCTAGACCTATAGCTGTGTCACTGTCCGTGACGAGCTGCCACCTATTTGACCCACGGATAGGAGTCCAGTGCTGACCAGCAGCTGTTCTGTGGGCTTGTCTTTCCAAGCCTGGGAAGTGGTTCCTAATTAGCCTCCCACACCCATAAATGTGTCCAGTAGGTCAGTCACTCCTCGCTCATTGATCGCACTGATGTGTTCCGTGCTGAGGGTTGACTTAAGCTCCTTCATCAAAACGAATGAGAGGCAGTAGGTGACACAAGCAGTCTGCATGTGTCAAGAAGACCCCCAGAGGTAAACATCTCATTGGAGCAAACAGATGAGTTAGCTGGCGCTGATTTATTACAGATTTAAAATATCAGGAAAAAGAAAAGTATAATTTAACATGCAATGTTTGATTTTAGCCGTGAAACAGGATAAAAATAGAATATTACTTCCACTGTTTCTATTGTCGCCTGTGTTCTTTTTAGATTTATCTCTAATGTCCTATTACAGACATCATGACCGGGTCAATACGTCAGCGGTAACAACCGCTGGTTATGACGGTAATGATAAATGGATGGAGCTACACCCAGCCCGAGCACAATATCATCTCTGGCATGTCAGACACAAGGTTCTCTTTTATCGAAGTCACAGGAAACAAGTCTTGAGGGCCTGCCCTCCACAATCACTCCCCCAGATATTTTTCTCGTCCTTTTCTACCCTCCGTGAGTTGTTTTTCTTTCATTTAGCTGGCCTCCACCAATAAAAATGCAAGCCAATTTTCCAGCGCATTAACCCAAGAGATCTTTAATACACAAGAGTTTTGGTGCAAAGGGGACGGCGAGGCCTCATGGAAAGATGGATGGGCCTGCCGACTAAGAGTGGGCAGTTTTCCCACTGCCCTGGTCTCAGCCTGGGACAAAGGCCTCATTGAGTGTGATGCTTGACATCAGCATCATAAACTAGTCATTGCTACAAAGACTCTGACACTTTAAAGTACCAGCTACTGCCGCTTTCTTTTCTCTCCGCGTTACAGCATTGCTCAGGCTAATCACGTCACTGGCAGTTGTTCCTTTTGTTCCGCAGATGCCGATACAAAGACTTTAAATGTAAAATAATGTTGAGAGGAATCCAGTTTCCATTTTCGGTTTCCTTTCTTTGCAGCTCTTTGCAGACTATTACGTAAAAGGACAATCTGAAAGAATCCAGTTTGTCTTGATTTTGGTGACACCTTTGGCGGAAAGCAGTTACTGCTATGGTTTTGTGCCAGCACTGTGTACAATGATGCCTCACGATACAATGTGTGGTTTCATTCATACAAACTTGTTTTTATTTTCCCAATTTATATTTTAAAAAATCACTAAACTTGCAAGTTCTTTACAGACACAGGATGTTGTTGATCTTCTTACATTAAGTATTGTAAATAATACTGTATAGCCCTTTGTTAGTTGTGTACAAGTTCAACAACCACTCTATAATATCAACTAGCAACGTATGGTAGATTTATAAGAACAATGTACTATATTAATAATTGAGCATCTGCAGAAATTGGCTCTACCGCCATATGATCCAAATTCAACATATTTGTCCTGCAGATTATGGGTTTATCACCAGCCCTAATATTCCTCTAATTTCATTAGACCACATATAACAATTCCAGTATTATTTCAACAGAGACGGATTATTTAACTAAAAAAACAAAAAACAAAACAGCTTAATAACCTTAAAGTCGTGGCATCAATAAGACAAGGAGATATGAGTATGCCCGTGTCAATGGAAGTCTGATCCTCAAACATGATGTCAGCTCAAAGCCAGTTTCAGATTCTCAATGTCATGGAAAAAGGCAAGGGTGCACTTTAATAGATTAAACACCGAGAGCCAGACAACTGTGCTGCCAGGGAGGTGCTGATGGATGCAGTCACATTTAATATGAATTCATGCTGGATTGCAACAAAAAAGTAAGGACCGCACTGCATGAAACATAAACAGCACGGAGCAAATGTTTCAACATCTTTAGCCTGAGAGGAAAAAAAAAAAAAAAGACAGCATTTCTTGGGAAAATTGCTTCTATAAAACATTTGCAGACTATGAAAGAAAATATAAGAGAATGTAAAATTACATTGTGGAATAACATCTTATTAAGGTTTAATTATTATGAAGCATTTAAGAACTGAAATTACACAATTAAACTGTTTCCATGTTAAAAATGAAGACAGAAAAACAGCAGTTCCTTATAATTGCCTACTATTTTGGACTTAAATCGCTAGTTGTGCATCTATGTATGTCTCTTTTACATTTGTCTACATTGTTTTCATTGATCAAGTCATAATGATGTTTGACTTGCAGCAATAATTGCTCTCATGGGCCATAGCTGCAGTGCATTAGAGGACAAAGCGTCTTAATAGAGAGGAGTGTGTGAGGATGACAGAAACAGTGTTTTTATGTGTTTGTATCTGTGTGTGAGGGAGACGGAGAACAAGAGGAGTAAGGGGGGAGGGGGAGCGGGGTGTTGAAGGGTGAAGCTCAGACTGAACTCATATACAGGGAAACAGCTGCTTCACATTGCTAACCCCTGGAACAATGTGAAGATAGTATGTTTAGACAGGTTTGGGCAAGAATGGAGGTCACCAAACCTTTAGGGGAGATGTCAGTCCTAGCTGTCAGCCACTGGAAACACACAGTGAAATTACATTAGTCCTCACTGGCATCTACTGCAGTTTCTCTGTACTCTAATCCTGCAGGGTAATGTACGAAGAATTTGAAGAAGAAATGAAATTTTTCCTCCACCGGCTCCTGTTTATTTCCTCAGTGAGTTTTTATTACGGGGATGCAATTCACAGTAAAGTAGCAGGCCACCTGTCACTGATGTTATTCTGCATGGAAACAGAGGGATCCAAGTTGGTCTGATCACGGGCCTTAAAGAAGGCAAAGCCCTCAAAGAAGTGTGACACTATTCATCGCCGTGACTGACAACCTCGCAGCTGCCCCGTCGATCTATAGGGCGAAGTACTCCACTGTGTTTTTGTCACCTATTTACTCAGGCATGTGTAATCGATCCTTCGTGTGTTTGGAAAAAAGAAAAAAGAATACTTCAAGGCCTGGAGATTATCACCCTTGCCAGCTGGCTCACATGTGCCTTTGAGTCTATATTTAAATACAGTAAAATGATGAAGAATGAGTCGACGAGGAAACCATTACACATTGGCAAGCAGCAGCTTAAACATACTGTTCTGAGTGGGTCAGTTCAATACATTATCTCTGGAACAATGGACTGTCTCTATTCTGTCATGATTAATGTGAATTGTTCTAATCTGTAATTTAATACTCATTTATGATGATCGTTATTTGAATATTAAATATTAAAATTTCACTTTTAAATTGATCTTTTTTAAATATTTTGTTGTGATAAACTAATAAAGTGAGATAATCTCCTGAGATTATTTGCACCTTTGCTCTAAACCAGCATCCACGCTGCCCTGTCTTTTGAATGACTCTGGCATTATTCTGTTAATAGTTATCTGTCCTCAAGTCCTTGACCTCCTCGAATTGTAAACACGTTTTTTACACCACTCTCAGCACTCTTTGACCAAGGGAGTTTTGTCGACAGTGGGGCCCAGGGATAAGCAAGCGGGGGCTGAACCTGTTCCGGCCTGCACTGCCCTCTGCAGCACCTCTGCTCCACACTCAGTCAAATTTCTCCCAGCGCTGCTGGATCACATGGGTTAATCTCTCCTGACCCCGACTCCTCAAAAGCACAAGCCTGGCTCTTTTGGACTCAGTCCCGGTGTGAGCGCAATGCAGTGCCATGGAAGTAGACCCCACACACATCCCCCTTGTTCACTGGCACCGGTTTGCAGACTTCAGAACAGTGAAGATAAGGTACAAGAATGTCAGGAAGTCTGACACCAATGAGCGGTATGGTAAACAAACAGTTGCAGACGTCTGCCCGCATCCCCTGCCCCTTAACGACCCTCAATTCCACCCTTTTAAATGTCAAGCGGTGAAATATGGTTCTTTGGTAGGGCTGTGAGTTAAACAAATCACGCTGCAGTAACTGAACGACCAAAAATTCAAGAGTCAAAAAAATGATGCCAAGTTTACAACATTTATTTTATTACTAAATCATAATTTGTACCTAATTTTAATACATATCATATACCAAAGCTTGAACGTCCTACAAAGAATTATAAATAATACTAAATATAGCCTAGACAAAGGCTTCACAGAAAATGTTTAAATGGTAACAATAGTTAATGCAGTATTTGTCTTTCAGTCATTTAAAAAGGGCAGGTGTTAATTACACATTACAAAGCTACAGTATGTCCACACCTTGAACTAATTTATATATGTTCTGCATACATAGTCAAGCTGTCCCACTGCAGCCCCTTGCCAAGGCACTTAAGTCCATATCACACAATACTGTGTGTGATATGTCCACAGAGGTTGCAGGTAGCGCTGAGAGGGAACACTGACAATTATATATGCATGGAAGGTAAAAGGAACAGAGCAGGATATCTATTGGGAGGCTAACGCTCTGATATCCTTCCACAGTACTTTGATCCCTGCGGTGTAGTGAAGCAAAAAGCCAATCATTCTTAACCACATAAAAGTTAACAGAGCATGGCCTGGTATTTAGCTTTATGTTTATCTGTGTTATTAATGTGGGCAAGAGGAGCGTGGCCTGTCACTGCGGGTCAGATTGGCAGGTGTTGAGCTGTTCTGACGCTGTGATTTCACAGCCTCTTTGCTCTCGGCTTCAGGTGAGTGAAATGATGCTTGCTTTAATAGGGGACTTCAGACTGACATGTGTAGGAGTATCATATGGCTCAACAACAACTGTCGCACCGCTCTGTGCTTTTCTCCCTCGAAGAACAAATAAAGCTGCGATGCATTGTAATAAGTGTGTTAAGGTGCTGCAAAAAAGATAATTCGTTGATCTGCTAAATAGGCACTGCTTTGAGGAGTAGATAGCATCTGGGGGGGGACAAGTGAGTGGCGGTGGGAGAAAGGCAGATAAAGAAATGTGAGCAGGTTTTTACACATTCTCCGAAACCACAGGCAATCCTGATGAAGATGATAGAGGGAGTCTCTGATTAACCATCCGGTAAGCAGGATGTATGTCCCTGCCAAGGCAGACAAATGGTACTATTGTAATGCTATGACAGTCTTTGATCATTTTTTGTGTTCGGGGAGATATCTTCATCAGAAGTGCTCCTTGTTAAAGCTGTCACAGGCTAGCAGGCATAAATATTTGCACTGTATTAGATTCCATGGGCCATCAATATACAATAATTACACTGAACATATGAGCGCCCTCAGGCAATTTTCAACATTAAAGCACATGATTTGTCTTTCTACTTATTTAAATCCATGTTTTATTAAGCTCTTTAAGATCCGAGGGAAGGGCGTATAAATATCATTTTCAATTTGAATGGCACATTATCTAAAATTTAATCAGATTAATTAATGTTATATTATCTTAAATTTGTGCAACTAATGTGATTTGTCTGCATGTGCTTTACTACGTGGATTTTTTTAGGCTAACTGACAAAAATTGAGATGTTGAGCTGTAGACTAATTGACCTATAGCAGACAGCAGAAAACTTTTCACAGCCAGAAGCCCATCTGTATGGTTCCACTGAATATGCATGGGGCTAAGTATGGTCTAGCCTGAGCCATTAATAATCTTGTCATCATAGCTCAGAACTCCCAAGTTATTCACTTATTGTCTAACTTATTTCACAATCCTCTGGGTTCTGACAACTCCCCATTACTACAAATGTCACAGCCGGAGTCAAAAAAGCAAAACCTACCGAAATGAAAGCGGTGGTTCACTTTTCTTTAGTGGGATTAAACGCTTGGTGACTTTGCAAGGGATTTGCCCACATCATGCATACAAAACAACTCCTGGCTGTGAGCACAGGAGACATTTTTTTGCTAGTACGTAGAAGCATAACTATGTGTGTGTGACTGTGTGTGCATGTGGGAGCTGCCCCGGCCCTATGGTGAGCAACTATCAGGAGTGTGAAAGCGGGGGGTAAGAAGACTGACGCAAGGTAGCATTTGCAATTGGGAGGTTTTGGTTTCAGGCTCTCCAGTCATCAATCATCCCGGGCCTATTCTGTTCTTTGACAGCTCACTACAAGGCTTGACATTTAACACTCACGACCCTGGACCAGGCTGTGCTCGAGACCAGAGACTTCAGAAACACAAAAATTGAATAGAATGACACTTTTCCCCTCTTCAGTAAGTGGTAGAACTGAGGCAAAGCAGATACAAATTAATAATTCCCATCTGCAATACACTTCACTCTGGCAAAATTACTGCTTAAGGCCCCGTGTTCCCCCTTTGCCCCTTACTCTGACATACACAAAAGAGCTAAATGAGAAAGTCAAGAGGCCTCTAGGCCTATTAGACTAAACGCTAGTATGTTTTTTTATGTGCAGACGGACTCTGTGAACTTTAGGAGAGGCAGCTTTGAAACTAACAACCCACCAAATCATTAGTAGTGTTTTGGAAAAGGGAGAGCAAAGATATTTTTATTATAGCTTAATGTTTCAGTTAGCGCTGCAGCATGATGGAATCTGGATTAATTGTACACATTTCAAATCATGCGGGAACATCTCTCTGTCCTTAAGCTGCCTCTGATATTACACTCATTCAAATTTCCAAGGGGAAATGAGCTTATGTTTTGTGACCACATTTGGTTTTCTGCCTTTTTGGGTCAGTAGGTCGCTATAAACAGAGTAATAATATTGAAAAAACACTGCTCTGATAATAACAGACATGACCTGACATGAACCGGATAAGGCGGCACTATGGCCTATGAAATACCAGATTTACCAAATTTGAACAGGCTTTTTTTTTTCAATAAGCACATCTGTCAGTCCAGAGATGTCACAATGTGACCTACCCAAAACTATAAAAACTGGATCAGCAGCATTATATAACAAACCCCATGCACCTCTCTCTCTCTCTCTCTCTATCACACACACACACATACACATGTTCGTGATCCATGATAACTCGACAAAGAGCATGCTTTTCATTTACACTGTTTTCTCTCAGGCCATACAAGCATGAACCTCAATGTCTTCCCTCATGGATTTAGTATGTGGATACCGATAACATCGCCTGGACATCAACCATATCCATTCACTCTTATGTCAGGGAATTGATAGCTTCTTTTGGATTGTGTGAGCCACGGAAAATCTCTTCCATCTTTGTGTGTGATACGCTCTGCTTGCTGCATACTAAACATGTTGCCAGACAACTGGTCATGTCTTAACTGTGAAACTGGCAACTATTGTTCGTGCTGCTATTGAACATGCCTCTAACGACTCCAAGGGCAACCTTTCATCTCACACAAGGTACCAGGGCTCTTAAACAGTTTCGTATGTTCCTCAAGGCATTTAACATAACAAGTTGATAGTCTAGACAATTATAGAGCTATAAAGAAACAAAGTAAAAAAAAAAAAAGTTTGTTTTTTATTTTACTGCATAAAGTAAACAAGCGCACTACAATCTATCCACAAGAATATTTAGCACATATTTAGTCCTGCAGTATGTCACTTGCGTGTCTCTTGAGGATCTCTGTCATGCCTCTTGATTCGTCACTTTTAATGTGTGCCGAGAGCCACATACATGCACGGCACGCAAAATATGCACATGCACAAACACACCAGTGCAGATTGTTGTCCAGACGATTGGTTGTGATGTCATCATAGAAAACCTCTTTTCTGAGAAAGATTCATCAGATTATGACCAAAGCCGAGCCTTTCTTGCAACACTCCACTAGCTGCACCATATGGTTGGGTCCTAAAGCCATGGGTGGAGGGTTTAATGACAGAGCGGATGTGCAGCGCACATGCCGAGGGATGTTGGGGGATGGGCTAAAAAAACACTCATCAAGTCTTTGGCCTGGAAAGGCTGCACAAGGTCAGCTGTGCGGCGGGGGCAGGGTGAGGGAGCCAGACACATGTCTACAACAAAAGGCAGGTGACCAGAACTAAACTTTGTATTATGGAAAATACAAGAGTGAACAATGAAATATTTTCCATCTAGCACTTTTGAAAAAAGCTATTCCTTATTTAGTATTTCAGTACTTAAACGTCCATCACAGCACTGACCCGTTTAGCGATTAATAACAACATCTTTCCTCAAATACATGAGGTCGATAGTATAGGCACATCACCAAAATATAGTGACATGGAGATCCAATCCTCTCGGCAAATATGCACAGCTGCCAGTGCGGGGTGTAGGGATGAGTAAACAAAGATGGACTCATAATTAATGTTTACTAAGGCTGATGCAACTGCATGACATTTCTACTACTGCACGACTTGCCCACTGACCACAAATGATCTCTATAAACACTTTTAGTCTGACATCTCTCCTTTAGAGCTGCACACATGTTTAAACATAGATTCTTAATTCCCTCACCAATTGTGGCTGCCTAATAGCTCGTCTCCGCGGCTAAATCAATCTGATGTAGAGAAAAATAAAAATAATTTGTAGTACAATACTGAGGTCGATTTGAGGACATCTGATTCTCTGCCCTCTAAACATTATGAATATGTATATTTTAAACCCCTAAGTTTCAGAGGAAGAAATCACTTTGTTTTTCAGTCGGTGCATACCACTACAGACACAGCTTTAGGTTATATTAGCCCAGCAGTGGTGAGGTGGGACATGGGGCAGCCCGAGGAGTAAGAAGGCAGGGCAAATGATTGATGGAGTTGTGGTTGGTCTATAAAGGTCTGCAAAGAGTGCTTGGAGATAATCAGAGAGAGGGTGTCTGCAGGCCTCATAACCCCCCTCCCCATCGCACACAAACATACGCACACAAACATGTGCACACCCACATACGCTGACTCAAGAGACGAGATGAGACGGGAGCTTCCGAATTATTAAGCAGACAGAGGCACTGATGATGAAATTCTGAAGGTTGGGCGTAACAAGAGGCACCTTACAAGGGTCATAACCTTTTCCTTGCTGGGTGTTTTGTTCTTTGTACCCCCCTCACAACATCACCTTCCCACCTCTGTGTTCACTGGGGGGCAGGTGAGTGTGCGTGGGGGGGGGAGTTGTGTTACATCCCTGTTTATCTGTTCATGACCTCTAGCCGGCAATTCTGCACTTGATAAGAGGAGGGCTCGCCTCATAATGTGCACGGCAGCTGATATCAGCCCTGTATCCTTGTGAAATTGATTACCAAGGCCCAGGGAGCGTGCAGAATATAATAAATAGAGATGACACATAAGGCACACATGGACTTGTAGGCTGATGGGTAACACTGCCTCAGCAATTACCTGCTACCCACTTAAAACAGGGGTCATGCAGGGCAGGCTGGCAGTGGAAGGAGTTATGGTTATTTCTTATTTTCTCTGCAGGGTGAGACACTCTGTGAAACATCTCTCTCTCCCTCTGCGTGTGTGTGTGTGTGTGCGCGCGTGTGTGTAAGCAGCTGTGTCTCCAATGCATGAGGGTTGGGTGTAAAGACTTGGGCAAAGTGTAGTTAAGCAAAATCATTTTAATATTATCCAACTATATTGTAACTTTGCAGCATAACAAAAGAATGTTAATTATAAAAGCAAGTGCCATTTTTTAAAATTAGAATTAGTTGCTTATTTTGGGCCTTTAATAATTTTGTCTGCAGTCTGGCTCATGTCTCTCAACACTGAATGTGGTTGACTTATTTATTGCTTGAAGCTGTAACCTCCAGAGCTGAAAAATGAAGTCAACATGCAAGTGCCGAAAACTGCAGTTCTTCAAATGTCCACTTGAGGCTGGCTCCAAAAGCAAGTGAATCCCGATTGACACCCGTGTTAAAATGCCCAACTTTACAGGAAAAACAAGAGCACAGTCTCACTCCGAAGTCATCGAAGTCTGGTGCTTGCGCACTACTAGCGGCATCAGAAACCATCCAAAAAAGTTGTCCTTTAATGTCGACATGACATGCAGCTGGTTGCCATTAGAGTTTAAGGGCGCCTAGCGGCACCAGGGGAAACGCAGTGGGACAAGGACAAAAGTTAAGGCGGTGAGACCAGGTGGCGGGTGGGAGTGGTGGTGGATGGGTCCAACAAACACCGACGTTCACCTGAGAGAGCAGTGCTCACGTCCTGTAAGACTCTGAAGCCAAACCCTGCTCTTTTTGCCTAACCATGTGTGTTTGTTGTTGAAGGGAAAAAAAGTCAATTTGCGGTGTTGTACCGACGTAGCGGATTTATTTTGAAAGAGACAGTATGTAAACAAACGTGACAAACAGAAGTGTAACTTGAAAGAAGAGAACTTGACACAGTGTCCCAGAACATCAACAACCAACGCACCCAGGACACCTTGCACATCGTATGTGGATGTGGAAAGTCCATGAGCAATATGCCAATATGTGACGAGGTCGGAGTGAGAATGTGTTGGAGACAAACATGTTTACACCCTGGTGCAAAAAGCTGTTTTGGTCTTGCTAATTTTAACTTTCATGACAAGTGTAAGGGGTGAATTTTTATATAACTCACCCATTTACTTTTTTATTATGGTTTACAATTATGTATAATTAAGGGTGGTCCACTATGAGTGACAGGCTGTCTGCAAGACGTTGCTATAGTCATCCATTATTTTATTCAGTCTATATGGTCTAAATATTGGTTTAATTTGCTTTTGTTTGTGTCTGTTTAATGAAACTAAATGTGGCATTTCTCGCCATGAGTATGCTATGAATGAGATATGACCTCACTGTGAATAAAGCTGAATGGGCAAAAATCCAGAAAAACCCAAATAGCCGAGTCTAACTGGTAGAAGCTCTTAAGTGGGAGTGAACCTGTGTCACAGAGTAGTGATAAATAAGCTGTAAAAGGAAGCTCCAGGCCTGTCCTCTCACCTGACCCCGCAGCCAGGCCTGGAGCAATTAAATCATTTAGGGCCTTTACATGATACTACTGTACAGTACTTTTTCAATGAGTCCAACACGTAGATATCAGACAGACAGACAGCTAGAAAGACAGACATCATCACTTTTGTTGCTACAGTCATTAACATCATTAGCAGAGCAAAACCCTCATTATGTAACTCGACAGCATAGTCATAATCATCATTGTAAGAATACAATGGCTTTCACTATCTCAATATCATCTCATAACATTTACAGTTGAGACATTTTCTTAATCATCTTTAATCTGCGTGCCCTTTATTACGCCACCAGCCGTCTAGTAACTGTTCCCACTTCCGCAGAGAGACCATAATCACTCAGCCTCAGACTTGAAGATGCCAGGGCTGTTTTTTTCTTGTCATCAAGCACTGCTTGATGACTAATATTCTGTTATATTACACTTGCATCACATCCCCAGAACAAAAACAATCAGTTTTATGACAAAATACTCTATATTTGTTCAGACAATATATCACCATTTGGCATCATATAGTGTTGGTGCAGTTTGCACCATACATGGTCTGTGAGAAGTTTGCTGTTGCAAAGTTATATTCCACCATGTTAATTCAAAAGTTTTATTAATCTCTTTCAAATGTGATAATTTATTCCAATTAAGTTATAACTGACATGTTCTGTCAAACAATTTGTAAAACTATGAACACAACTTATCTGAAACTATCCATCAAACCTGTGCAGATAGCAGAAAACATTGTTTCTCTTTGGTTTTAATCATCTATGTGATGCATTTTGTTCTAATTGTTTGTTGCATAATAACAAATAAAACACCAGACTATCACTTTAAAAGACAGGGGGAACGTTGACAGGATATAAAGTATTCCAAAATGATTATCATAAAAACAAGCAGGGTTATGAAAATCAGGCCAACCTGTTATGATGATAACAAATTGTGTGATGGGGAAAAGAGAAAAAATGCAAATTCCTCAATTGTTAAAATTCGAATATTTTGGCTGATTGATTGCAAAAGTAAACACTTTTTGAAATTGGTAATGTTGCTTTTATCCAAATTAATACAGTAACAAAGTAACACTGTGATGAATAACACATTACTCGCCAACGCTGCAAACAACACATCCAGGCTGTTGTTGTGTTTTAAAGGAAATCACCGACATTTCAGTTGATTGTGTACTGCATATTTAATTGGCCCAAAAGAAAATGAATGCGTCCATGTTCTAAAAGTTTCCACCTGAGATATCTGAGCGAGTGTGGTGCATAATGTATGGTTCATTTCAAAAACAGGCACTCCAGTTGCTTAATGTTAGCATAAAGCAGGCCATGTAGATGTGGTGCTTGCCGTTTCAATGAAGAAATCTGAATGGCTGTAAGCTGCCAGGCAAACCTTTATATCTATTTGTTCCACTTGTCTGGCTCTCAATGAGTTTAATCAGCTGAGAAGAAGCCGTGAGGGGGGTGTTGCCTTACCCGCCCATACATTAGAGAGCCCCCCACCCGCCCCCCCTGCACCACACACTCACACTCAAATACACACAACCCCACAGCCCCATTCTCTGTGCATCGATGTGAGAGTTGAGGGTCTCCCTCTCCCCTGTTGCCTTACGGATTATCAAGTACACTTCAATTACTGCCGATCGATACACTTCTGGCTGCAAAAGGGAGTGTGAGGGAAATTAGACAGACTTTGGGTATGGCCGTGACTACAAAGCAATGGATTAACACTGATATGCATCTCTTCATTTACATCAGGAATGGGCCCATTCTCCATCAGCACACTGCACTCTCCTCTGCACGGACGTACATTCACATAGGCTTTAAGGGGACTTTTTGAAAGATTGCTTCTTTAAGTGCTGGGCAAGGTGAGGGCAAGCCTGTCATATACTGTAGGAGGATTAAAACCTACTGTAGTCACTACGGCAAAGGAGCCACTGTAACCAGGCTTTCAAAGTGAATACAAGAAAAGAGGTCCTGTGTAGAACCATTAATGTCATCATGATAATACTATGTCTTTGTAGGGGTGTCTAGTGTGTCTATGTGTGTGTTGCACTCCAAATTGGCCAGGACTCATTAAATGATTAAAGACACACTAATCCCAGAGTGCTCCAACACTAAGATTTATAATCCAGCCAGGTTCAAATATTTGCTGTAAAAGAGAAGAAAGGAGCATTTCCACTCTTAGAAAATGCGCGTCAGCAGATAATACAATGGCTGGCGTTGGTAGGAAATAATGCCGGAGTACTCGTCCTCCTAAACTGAGAGGAAAGGGAAATGAAAGCAGTGCTGTGGAAGAGGATAAAAAAGAAGTAAAAGTGTAGGAAGAGATAAGCAGTGGCTGTATCCCCCTGAGGCAGGCTGTGAAGGTCTCCCAAGCACGGCCCCTGATTCTGAACCCCCTCCAGGTCATCTGCCCTCGCTCTCCCACCCTTCCTCTCTACAGAGGCAGTAAAAACACTCCAACACCTGGGTTCCCCCTCTGCTCTGCGCGAGCTACAGTACTACACACCTCCGACTACATTTTTCATCTGCAGACAACACAAGCTCAAACACAGGGAGGGAAGAGAGAGCGCTTTGTGATTAGGTCTCGACATAAAAACAAAATCTCATCTCTGATTGTTATTGTGAAGGCCAAGTAATAATGACCGCCATTACAACATCTGTAAAGAGATTATTATCGACTGACCTTCAAACATTCCTAAAATATAATGTCATTGATGTTTTTTTTTTTTGCAGACGGAAAAGGCTACAGGGTTCAAATAAAACTTTTGGAAATCATCCGCATGTTTTCCTTCTATCTCAAATTAATTAGCGTTTCAAATATTATCATGTGCTCTCTGAAGCTTGTGAATCCAACAGTTTGTTTTGGTCACGATAATTTAGATTTGTCTGTCACCAAAGCCCGCGCTCACAAGGCTCGCTGAACCATATCCACTCCTCTCATCTCAGGGTCAGAGTCACATTACACATTACTACCCAGAGTGGGAGTTCAGTTTTGCGTCTAAAATGGCCTCCCTCTCCAAATAAAGATGCCTCTCTATTGAAAGCTCCTCACTCCACCATGAATTTGGTCCCCCCATCCCCTCCCCTCCCTCCTTCCCTCCCACTGCAATCTGTCCTGCCAGCTCCCACGGTTTGTCTTTGGAAGTGATCCGTCCCTGAGCGTTGAGCAGAGCCACTTCATGTTCACATCGGCCCCAGAGGCATTCCTGCCTGCCCACTACTCTTGCTTTCTTTTGTCAGCCAAATGGATACCAATTAAATCAACTGTTCTCCAATTAGAATTTGGAAGAATCTATCTTGTTCAGTGTTCTAAATCCCACTGCTTGACTTCTTTCTCTCATGTAGCTCCTTTCCTGGAATCAGTTACAGAGAAAATGAGACTAGTTATTTCCTGCAATAGGATACTCCTGGGTTTCTTTGTTTTTTTCTGTTTGTTCAATACATTAAAAGTGCATTTAGTTAAATGTTTATAAGACTGTACACAAGGGACGTTATTATGTTGGAAGTTAGGTTGGGGGCAACGGTCAATTGTGGAATAACGAATCAGGACTTTGTGACAAAAAAAAAAACCACAAACCAGGGCGATCATTAACAGCAACGATTTACATTTTAAACTGGAGCTTCTGTCTTTTTACTGTACAAAAACAGCGGTTTCCTCACTGCTGAAAACATAAAATAAAAACTACATCTCTGCCTCTGGAAACCTGCATAGAGGCTTTAGAGACATATACTCATATACCGCCCTCACACAGAGGCCACTATTTGATTAATATAAGGAGGGGCATATCTTAATCTGCAGACAAGGACAGCGAATGGCTTGGACTCGAGCCACGTCATTATTGCCTAATAGTCGTGTTCAGAAAGTATGCCCCATTGTGTTTCTTATGACCAGGCAACACCCCCTCCTGCCACTCGAAATCACATCCAGCTAAACAAACCAGCCGGCCTGCTTCCTGTGGAGCAGCGATTCAAATCCCAGGCACTAGTTTAGCCCTCTGCAGCCTGCCACCCTCCACATGTGGACCTCTCACCCTGTTGCTTTATCCTCCACCTCCATCATTAATACACCGTAGGATTGCATGAAAATAAGATTTGATTTTCAAATCCTAACTTGGTTTACATCACCTCCTTTGCTTTACATTAGCCACTTGTTAGCTTTAGAGTACTGTTAGGTAATCAGCCCCCTGTAGCGATTCAGTAATAGAAACACCAATCAAGTCCTCTTGCAATGTAAAGACAATAAAGTGAGTTTCTAAATTAGGCAAATGTGTTCTCCCTGATTTGCTTGTAATTTACTGACACAATAATAGTCCTGATGGAACAACAAAAAGCTCAATCAACAAGTAGCAAAGCCAATAATGAGAATTTAGTAATACTTTCATATCAAAATAAGTACAAACACTTTGCTTCACTCATTCAATTATGCCTTCTATTATTAAGCAGTTCCACTGTGATTATTTTTAGCATTGTTTCATCTGGGGAAAAATATCATCTTACAAAAGGGCTAAATGTGAGTGACTGTCAGAGGACTATTTTAATCAATACAACTTATTCAGCTTTTCCCTCCATGAGGTTGGCTAATATGTAAATAGTGTTGCTTGGACACTTCTAGTTTTGGATGTTTGACGGCCCCCTACTTTTACTTTGTTATGCTTATCTGCTTTAAGAATGGAGCCTTATTGTGTCTGAACAATGGAAGCCCTTTTATGTCCATCACTGAACAAAGATGGCAACCGACACTGTGCAACAACACACTGAACTAACTATTTCAAACTGTTTGCACAAGACTTTCTCTCTGGGGTTGATCAGTATTTGTGATTTCTGGGTTGTATAACTTCTACAGATATGGCTCATCACTCTGATGCTTCCAAAATCTTCCTCTCCTTCTAAACACTTTTTCAGTAAATATCTTTTTGGCACTCCACAAATATACTGGCAAGATTTAAATATTTTACATGTGACACTGGTCTGTATGTCTTTTTTTAATTGATGTATATTCGTTAGGCATAAAATAAAGGAAAGTTGTAGTCCTCCTCTGCAGTGACACATAACCTTATTTGGTATTGTTGTTTTTTTTGTATGCACCTTTTGTGGAAAATAATTTCCTCCTCAAAGACAAATAAACTATCTATCTATCTTGATTTCACATTGTTTTAGTGCAATTTATCTTCTTGTTCCGGACTCCCATTTGCCACTATTGTCAAGAGCGCATTTTTCTTCGGTAGGTATTTTGTTACAGATAATATAAATTAAAATATGAGATAAAATAAATTATGTTAAAACAGTAACTGATGGAATAAATATTGAGCTCTTAGTTTGTACAATTTACCTAATAGTTAGAGTTATATTAAAATGTACTACATTGCAAAGCAAACATCATGGGTCAGTTGTTAACCCCGAGAAACGCCATTAGATATGTGATGTTATAACTAAAATGAACTGAAAGCCAAAAAGAAAAAGAATCATGATATGTTATGTCCATTAATACTATTGTTATGTTTTATGTCTGTCTTTGCCTTTTTAACAATGCCCTAAATGTAGCATTGCCAAATCAGGATATTTCATCCTATCCAAATAAAAACGCCAGTTTATAAATGTACTTGCTCCTTTTTCAACACTTCCCGACCCTCAACCTCAGAGCTGAACTCTCAAATGCCTCCAGTCGGGAATCCATCTGAGTGAGCTCTTAATGAACGCCAAAATACAGCACTTGTTATTCCAGCTGTTGACTGAGTGTATAAACACAGGGAGTACATAATTTTCACTCTTCAAAGTAGCTTGATTTATATCATACAGAACAGAATTAATATGCATAATTTGTATCACATGGAGAACATTTCCAGACATTAGAGCGAGAGCTACATTAAAATAGTACGCTATATTCAGTCGCTGCCACCCACAGTTTAAAACCTTATTCACTGTAAGGTAAATAAAGGAACAATCACAGATTTTTTTTTTTCCACTGACTAATTCCAGAGGAAGAAAAAAAGAAAAACAATTAAAAGTCCTTTCCCCTTCCCATCCAGACTATTCCCACGCATTTTTTGGCAGAGCTCGGCTGATGATCTCCAGAGGCTTTGCTTCTTGAGGAACTTGTCAGGAAAAGATCCACATTTCCCAGGGATGAGTGTGGGTGAAAGTGAGAAGGAAACTGCAAGACAGAGCAGAAGTTTGAGTACAAGCCAAAAAGCGAGAATTAAAAGTGAAAAGAAGAGTTCATGTATTGACAGGGGGGAGACATGGGGTTAAGAATTTGAGGACTGGGCTCAGGCTGCGGGGGGATTTGTGATATCCACAGAGAAAGGAAAGAAAAGGCTAAACTGAAAAGAAAAAAATGGCACCTATCTGTCAGGGATCTCGAGCTGACTTTTGTATGTTAAAAGAAGTGATGGCATTAAGGAGCCGAGGGAGAAATATAGATCCTTTAATATCACTTTTGTTCTTCAAACTGTGACCCACTGAACACAAGTGCATTACTAATCAGTTTAACCCTGTTCGACTAATTCAACTCTGTAGCTTCACATGATGTGTGGCTGACACAAGTGCCAGTCCCACTCTAGAGTCAGCGTGGCCCGGAGCCCAGGCCGGGGCAAAAGCCCCGACCTCAGAGGCATACTGACCTGGCAGGGGGACACCTCTCATGGCATTTTGACATCAGGTTCAGAGACAATAGAAATCTTTCCAACAGCATCTTATAGACTCCTCAACCTGCCACTATTATGATATTATCCTTATTCAAATGAGGGTTCATTTCTTTTGTTTTTTGATTTGTCCTCGGTGACATTTTGTTGATGGACTGGGTCAGGCCTATGAGTAGTGGGTCACAAGCTGACAGAAATGTCAAAACTGGTTTCCTTGGCTTTTCAAACACAAACACACACACACACACACACACACACACACACACACACACACACACACACACACACACACACACACACACACACACACACACACACACACACACACCATGTCTGCGTGTTGTATCTCTTAAAATGAGGCAACAGAGACAGGCCGAAACCCACATTTCCTTCATTTTTAGGTAACATTTGTCACATAAATATAAAAAACTGTCACTGTGTCATAAACTACATAGACACTGGTTTCATATTAAAACATCAGAAATGTATTAGCGCTATAATTAAATACACATATGCAGTGGTTAAATAAAAATATGCACCCTGTTAAATTTAGTCCGTCCCTTATGTCTAATAATCTAAGTCAAGGATTACCATCTTGTTTTCTTTTCGTCAGTCCAGGACATGATCATCTCAGGGGATCTCCAAACTTCACAAGCCCCACAGGAAGTCACTACTGTCACGCCCGCTAGGTCAATAAGCATTTTCAGCAGAAGAGGCCCTACTCTCAGCTAAGGACATATTTATATAATGTAGACATGATTTTTCCACTTACTTCTTGTGCTCTTTATCTTATTTAATACTTTCATAGTTGAGTTTTTAAAGTTGTCTGAGCTATTGTCAGAATCTTCAGTAGGGATTTGCAAAAAATGGTTTGTTTATCTTTGTTTTCTGCTTGTTGTGCTTGGGAAGATGGTAACCACGTAGATCCTATGTTAGCATCACATCTCCCAGTAGGAACAAAACCTTAAAGGTAAATCATACCTCAAAAACTTTCAGCATCTGTATTCTTACTTGTACAAACATGGACACCTCAGGCTGACATTGATATCTCACCCTTGGATCACTAGACTGTCTTTATCCCAGATTTCTACAAATTAGAGGCACATGCAGCCTCGCTCATTCATCCTGTTCTTTTAAATCCTGTGCCAGACCTACCTGAAAGCCAATAGACTTTACAGGGTCATAATATTTAGAAATCTTTTATTTTCAGAAACATTCAGCCTCTGCTCAAAACAAGAACTGCTTTAATGGTGATTTCAGATAATGGACATTGGTGGGAGCAATCACCTGAAAATTGAGTCAAATATGCGACTATATAAAAAAATTAACAAGCTTTTCTTTCCTAGATACACATGGTTTGTTTTTTTAGCTGCCCATAGAAGAGTAACTCACTGAATAAGTTCTCGCATAGCGCCTCTCCTTCAAAATGTGGACGTCTGATAAGCTGCACTTCATGCTGACAGTGTCTGAGCCTCATTACAAAGCAATACATCCCCATCATTACACTGCCGTTGTCAATTGAATGGCTCAGGACATTAGTGAACAGACTTACAGCCAACGCCTGGAATATCCATACAATACTATAGATCCCAGTGGATCGTTAGATTCTTGAGTCAGTCAAGGCCAAGTTCTTTACATGGGAAACATTGGGGGTTCTTCAGCTCACCTTGAAGCACAATGAAGCTGAGACCTCAGTGCTCAGTGCAGCGCTTCTCCGTCTGCCACCTTACTGAGAGGTCTACATACTGTACAGCATTTTCCCAGCACATGCTGGTACTCCTTGTATAAATATGTCCAGACAGTGAATGTCATATTGCTAATAAAAGTTTACAATTGCATAAGTGGCTCTAATTTTTATGCTAATATCTGCATGCTAACACACTCACGATGACAATGCTAATACGCTGCTGTTTAGCAAGTTTAATGTTAACCTATGTTTACCATCTTAGTTGACAATGGTTGTCGCACAATAAAAACATGCCATATCATTGACAGTTGGTGATCCATCGATATTAAATACTGACACGCATATTTGTAGAAAACATAAATATTACACTGAGCGTTGTCCCCCAAATTATTAATAACGTTACAAAGTACTTCCTGGCCCAGCTCGCTAATATAAGCTAGCATTATTAACCCTCCTCTATACAGCACTAAACAAAGTTAACTGTCGAATTATTTTAAATCTCTTCAGGGACCGATGACTACACATTAAACTGGCAATTTATTAAATGGCTAAGAAATTGGTTAAACAAACTTAAACATGTCATCAAAAGTTAAACATGTACAACAAGCTACTCTCTCTCCTCTCCTCTCATCTATCTCTGCATCAGTTCCTTATAGTCCATCTGTTCCTTTAGGGCAATGCATGATGGGAAATATTGCTTGGTTAGTGACCATCAGTTGTACACTTCTTTTCATGATGCATTGTAGGATACTTTGAGTCCACTATACAGGGTGTAATAATTCCCACAATACATTTAGACAGCACTACAAAATGGCAAAGTCTCTATATAATGGAATGATTTCAGACACAGCCTATGTTAGCAAGCTTACATTTGCCTGTTAGCATTAAACACAAAGTACAGGTGAGGCTAATGGGAATACCTTGCTTAACGCTGAAACACGCCACACTGACATCAAAGAACTGGTGGTGATAAAGACTGACTGGTGCATCGCTGTATGACGCCTGTGTCTCGGCCAAAAAGTTGCACTGCAAAGACTAAAGCCGACGGCCAACTAGCAGGTACATTCTGCGGCTGTGTGGGAAGACTTAACTCTCCACACCAGGAGGTGGCGGTAGTCTGTATTTGGCATACAAAAAGGGAAAGCGGAAGATTGACAGGATGGATTCAGGATGCTAATTAGCCATTTTGCACATAAACAACACAACCCGATGCTGAAGAAACAAAGGACCATGTACTGGTAAACAAAAACAGCCAACAATGGCCAAATAATGCAAAAATTGTGGGGCATACCGCAAAACTAGGGTGACAGACACTCACCGACAGCCCCACATTAAATGACGGCAGACCCTTGGCTTGGAGTGTCAGGGCTATTAAACCAAAGTTTAAGAAATTAAGTTTGGACCCTGATGATGGTGCTAGATGAAAAGTAAGAGATCAAGTAAGTCATTATAGTTCATCCAGGTGGGAACATGCGTCTGTACAAAATTTTATGACATTTCATTAAAGAGTTGTTGAAATATTTCACTCAAAACCACAAATGTCGACGCTGTGGTGGCACTGGAGGTGAATTCAGGAGATCATTAGTCAGCTGGATTTGTCATCTGCCAAACATAAATGCCTGTAAAGTTTCTCGGCAATCCATCCCAGAGTCGTTGAGACACATCAGTCTGAACCAAAGCAGTGAGCAACAAACTGAACAGGCGACATTGCCATCCCTTGCCCAATGGTGCTAGCTGGCTACAAACATTACTCTGTAACCTCAGCAGACCGCCATGGCAAACAAACCACCAATATATTCTGAGGTTCAACAGAGGTTTTCAAAGTGGATGCTGCACATACGTATGTGTTGGGAGCAGTGTTATTAGTGACCTAAGGCTTTGTAAAGCTCATATTTGACAAGGTTTTGAAGTCAGTCTAACACAGTGGCAGTTCCCAGTTGAGAACTTAATGTTCAAGCTTCTTAGAACTGGTGTAAAAATTGGCCTTATTAGACTTTTTCAGAGACTTACCCTTGGATTTTCTGACAGATAAGAAACAAAATTGCAATAAAATTCAAAGAGAAAATGTTCAATTATTTGGACTATTGGTTTGCTTCATCCTAAAATAACTTAATGACTGAATGAAAAATAATTGTATTGCCAGCTGCATTGGAATCAGCTACATCCAAACCATCTGAGAATCAACGATAGCTCACTGTTTTACATGATATGGGTCTTATGTCTCTACTTGGTCACAGGCTACCAAAGTGTAGTGCATGTCAGTTTGTCTTTATTAAGCAACAAGCAAGTTTAATCAATGTTGGGGAAACTGTATGCTTTCTTCTCTCTAATGTGCCATTAAGAGCCATTCAGAGTGACTGAACAGTTGTCACAGAAAGTGGAGAAACACTGAGTAATCAATGATAGTTAAGAACTGTAATTTATCACCTTGCCACAACTGAGGGTTCGCAAAATGAGCCCTCCTGCTTGTAGGAGAGAATGTGTTGGGGGAAGCTTGGGCGATATGGTGGCCGAGGCACACAAGGGTCAGGGCCCAATTACTCTTCATCTACTGCTCCTCATCACCACTGGCAGAAGCACAGTTCAATTGCTGCATTATCTAAGCATATCAATAGTGCGGAATTAAAAGTCATTGATTTTTTGCAAGGTTTTTTTTTTCCTTTTGGTCAAAAGAAGGTAGAAGGAGCTGTTACTCTGAGCTGATGTCTTTAAATGAGTAAACACCTGATTGAAAATTTGAATGTGTGGAGCAAGTTGTGTTCCTCTATGTAAAATACTGTTTAAAATAAGTGAGTGCAGAGTCAGCTTTATCAAAGTTGTTCACATACCACAAAATGTAGATTTATTTTGAACATTTTGCCAATATTTATAAGACCCTCTCCAGTGAAAACCAAATTTTTAAGCCTTGTTACCATGTTCATATTGTACTTTTCAAATGATACGAGACATATGAGTAAAATAAGCACTCAGTGCCATGACTGAGCTTTTTTGCCTTGGAACGGCAGTGTGCCAATGACAGTCTCAAAAACACTGATTCTGACTTTCAGAGTTTGCTACGTCACAAACCTCAGGAACCAATCCTGTAAACTTGCGGAGTGTGGCTCTCCATGTCTTTAGCATTATGCTACAGCGAAAAGAGGCATATCAGAGGAGAAGACAGGCTACAAATCTGTATTTGCAAGCTACATTTCTCTTTCACTTCAACAAGTCAGAGGTGTAGACTGTATAAAATTATGGATGTGGTTACCATGACATCACCCACCACTTATCACCCACCTACATCGCAGTCTTATGATCCTTCTCCAGATGACTTAACACCCATTCTCACCTGAACCCATCTAACCTTAATGACACACAAGATGCCAGGTGGGTCAACAACTCACATGTGACCTCACCGACTCTGAAACTCAGAGCTCTCATGTGACCTGAACAACTCTGTAAGGGTTCACACCCACACAGAGTTTAAAGCCTGAGACTCCGCACCAGTCTGTTAGAACTGAAGAAGCCTGTTGGACAAGAAGAGAAATGTATTCAAGACACTCATGCAAGTCCACTTGCCTACGATATGGCAGTTTCGTTTACCATGACCTCGATGACTGAGAATCTTCACTGACATGATGTCACCCATTGGTTTGTGGACTCTTGGTTTGAAGTCTTGAGTCTCTGGCATTTTGACTGTCACCTTGTTGTTTTTTTAGAGCCAGAATTGACCATGTTAGGGCACATGCAATCTGCATGTCTTTGGACTGTGGGAGGAAGCCGGAGTATCTGGAGAAAACCCATGCTGACACCGGGAGATCATGCAAACTCCACATAGAGGGACTTCCGCACCCGGGATCAGGCATGTGTTTGCCTGTTTTATGTATTACATTATTTGTGGACATGGGTGTGGGTGTGTGTATGTATTATATATGTGTATATGTTATGGTACTTGTTTGGAGAAATCAGTTAACATGCTAAAGGCAAGTCTAAATTGGTGGCCAGAAGGAGGTTTAGCCATGACTATGTGACCCCGAGATATGTATATGCGTACCGTACTGTGTGTTGCTATATGTTGTGTATGTTCTTTGTCTTAATAAGAAAAGTTGAGTGAGTTATATAAAAATTCACCCACTTTAAAGTTGTCATGAAGGGGGAAATTAGCTACACAGACTGAAACTGTTTTTTGTACCAGGCCGAAAACATGTATATTTCTGCTATAAAGTTGGGCATTTTAACATGGGTGTCTATAGGAACTGACTCGCTTCTGGAGTCAGCCTCAAGTGGTCGTTCAAGGAACTACAGTTTTTGACACTTTCCACTGACTTCAATTTTCAGCCCCAATGGTTACTGCTTGGAAAACAAGGTTTAACGTTAGCAAAATTAGCTGTCTCATTATGTACGTACACAAGCCAAAGGCTGATGCTATTTGTTACTGTTTTTAAGCAGAGTTTTATGTGTTTGATGAGTTGAAGGTGAGGAGCGGGACTATTACCAAATCACGCAAAGGTGAAGAGTTAGAGATAAGCCATTTTAAAGCATTATTTTGTCATCAAAATAAACTTCTAAATATGTAATTTTGATGAGCAGAGATGAGTTTTTAGAGGTTTTATTGATGTAAAAATTACAGGTACTAAAGTCAGATTAGCAGGGTAATATAATATGTACAATACAATAAAGTAAGAAGCCCTTTTTTATTTTTTGTTACAGTTCTGGCTGTGAAGTAAGTAAGAGTTCACTGTAAGCTGGAGTCTCTATCGAGGCCATGAGTAGACCTTTCTGTGAAAATGACCCCAGAGACATAAATAAAGATGCTAGCAATCACACATCAATCACATTGTGCATGAACAGTCAGAATGACCATAGCAGGAAAGGGTTGAAAGGGCCAAAAGAAAAAGAGAAAAATTTCAATTTCAAGAGCATTATTATTTTCATTAATCATAGCCCTGCCATCAACCTATCCTTATGCCTTAGTGAGAGATCTATTATACGCTCCATTTAGCCTCAGCCATATTACCTCATATGTTTTCCTGGCTGACCAAATAAGACTTAAGAGATAAAACAATTTACTGTTCATTATGAGCCATGTCACTGGAATCAATCTATTAACCTGTGTTAACTGGGATGGCTGGCAAGATCTCATGGACTGTATTGAAGTAAAGAAAATAGATATTTATGTTTTGTATGTCCACGGTCATAAAATGAGTGGGCATTTAATTTGCCCCCTCCAACTCGGTGGATGGCTTTATTTTTCCGGGGGCCAAGGCGCCCTCCTCGCCTTTAAGCAGCCCCTGACCTGTGAAAGATTCTAACAAATTAGCTTCTATTGTGAAGCCAAAGGTGCCATCAATGAGGAGACGCTCCACTGCACCTAAAGTATGATGGTAGAGGCAAGCAACAGAGCAGAGAACCTTGACATGATTGAATTAACCCTTTGTAGGAAACGTGCTGATAAGGATGGTGGTGGAAGGTGGGTTAAAGGGCTGTATTGTTTGTCTCGTCTGACAAGAAACAGGTGCCACGCCTGAATCTTACTTCCTAAACACAATGTAGCTGGACAGACCCTGTAATTAACATAAGTGATATTCCGAATGTGATTTTCATTTTTTTTCTGTTCATGCTGTAATTAACAACAGATCTATGTCACATATTAGGAATAAGACAAGGGTTTGCAGCTATGCTAGCAGTTCTGTGAGGCTCACAATGGCAATGCTAGCATGTTGATATTTAGTGGGTATAATGTTTACGTGTACACCATCTCTGTTTGAGGCATTATCACCCAAAGACAATGCTTTTTGTCCATCTCCATTGTGGTAACGTCATGTGTCATTCAACCTTGTACCATAATGCCCCCATCAGGATAATGACGATATTAGGATAAAGGATAAAGATGAAATTAAAAATGCTCTTTTTTACCCTTTAGATCACATCACTTGACATTTTGGTGCCTCTATTTAACTTTCATTCATTCATTTTCCATAACCACTTATCCTGTTGGGGGCCGCGGTGGGGGCTGGAGCCTATCCCAGCTGACACTGGACAAAAGGCGGAGTACACCCCGGACAGGTTGCCAGACTATCACAGGGCTGACACATAGAGACAGACAACCATTCACACTCACATTCACACCTATGGCCAATTTAGAGTCACCAATTAACCTGCATGTCTTTGGACTGTGGGAGGAAGCTGGAGTACCCGTAGGAAGCCCACACTGACATGGGGAGAACATGCAAACTCCACACAGACAGGTTCCCCCATTCAGGGGTCAAACAAGGAAACCTCTTGTTCTGAGGTGACAATGCTAATCACTGCACCACCGTGCTGCCATCTATTTAACAATATATGCAAAAAAGCAAGCAAAAGCAAAAGCAATTTCCTCATATATTTATATAAAAATTCAATCATGTTTTCAACCAACCAATTTCAGCCAGCAGGCTAATATTACAACATCCACCTATCAATCAATCCGCAACTTTTAGCTGCAGAGAGACTGCTAGCTAACTGCAATTGCATGCTACATCCGTTTGTCTTCATTTCCCCAAAATACTGTGTTTACAGGCTGCGGCCTTGAATTCATTCACTTGAGTAATGCGGTATCTGCGACAGCTCCAGATACTGCACAAAGCAATTTATAGTGGACTTCTTCAGCAACTAACATAACATGGAGAATACAATGTGCTATGTCTCTTCTCATTCCCTGACACTGCCTGGGCCTCACTATTATGACACGCCCACTTTTCAACAATCAAACCTTTGTTTTCATTTCCAAACCAATGTAGCTGACATTTAATTCATCCATTCATTGATCTAATTAATTCAGTCATTTATTCATCTCACCCTCATCCTTCTCTGGATCTAATGTTGGAGAGGTGTGTGTGGAGCCAGCAGTCCACTGTAGCTCTCAGCTGGACCTCTGCTAAAGCCTACATCTGCCCACTTTCAGCGATTCAATCAAATGTGAAGGATTTCATTTAAATCCATTTTGTAACAGTACACTGATAAAATATTGAATGGGAAATATGTCATAGTACATAAGCTAAGATGCTCTAACTTCGGTTTTGGCTTTACTTTCACTTTCACTGGCGACACTTTCCACTTTCCAACCGACAGTTCCTGCACAGTATACCTTTAATCACCTTTTGAAAAAAATAAGTCTTCAGAAAACAGGTCTATATGTATTATACGAGGGTGGCTAATTGCTTCTGCAAGTAGCAAATTATTAATCACTTAAATGTATTACCACATCATGTCATTTTGGCATTAATAAAATTTCTTTAATAAAAGTTTATAGTGATAGATTACTGTTTCAAGCCACTGCAATATTTTTGAACAGTATGTATGGAAATGAATGCCTACATAGTGGGAGATTAAAATAAAAAGATTTAACATTATCAAAAAAAAGTATACAAAAAAATATAAACACATCAAAGGCTCAAGGTAGGTAGAACTGTCACAATACTTTTGTTGGACGATATAGTGTCCTAGAATATTTTGCAATAAATGATATTATTGTCATTTTAAGACCGTTTTATGCCAATAATATCCATCCATCCATCCATCCATCCATCCATCCATCCATTTTTATCCACTTATCCAGGGCCAAGTCGCAGGGGCAGCAGGCCAAGCAAAGCACCCTAGACATCCGTCTCCCCAGCAATGCTTTCCAGCTCCTCCTGGGGGACCCAAAGGCTTTCCCAGGCCAGATGAGACATGTAGGTTCTCCAGCGCGTTCTGGGTCTGCCCTGGGGCCTCCTACCAGTGGGACATACCCGTAACACCTCCAACGAGAGGCACCCAGGAGGCATCCTGATGAGATACCAGAACCACCTCAACTGACCTCTTTCAACACAAAAGAGCAGCGGCTCTACTCCGAGCTCCCTCCGGATGTCCGTGCTCCTTACCCTGTCTCTAAGGCTGAGCCCAGCCAACCCAAGGAGGACACTCATTTTAGTTGTTTGTATCCACGATCTCATTCTTTCGGTCACTACTAACATTTTTATGTAAACTAACAAGGGTGTGAACACAGGGGCACTATCATACGACACATGTACATGACCTCAACCATAATAATAATAACGTAATTATCATGACAGGCCTAACAATAGGTAAACCATGGAAAAAAAGAGCCTTGCACAAACCCATTTCTTATCAGGAAAAAAATGAGACAGCTACAAAAAAGCTTCAACATACACAATATGATGTTATTCGACAGTCAAAAAACTATTATACTGAACTGGAATAGGTTTATAAATTTTCTCTTAAAATACGTTAGACTCTGTTTGCAAACCAGTTTTCATTTCATCACATTGTTAAAGTACTTTTGAACCACGTTATTGACATTATCATATTTTTAATCAGACTTCAACACCTGTGACACTTTCCATCATGGAAAGAGAGGGTGCCATCTATGAATATATGTTTGGATAGCAGATTAAGTTCATAGGCCAGCGGCATGATCTGCAGGCTAACAGGGGGTCAAATGTGCTTATTTGTTTTTAAGTCAAGACTGATTCCATTAAGAGTGGGAAAGGTCAGCATGACATGAAGAACAGATTCAGCTCCTGTGGTAACATCAAACCACACATCACTGAGAAAGCCACTGGTGTGCCTGAAGATGGTGGGTTGTTGACGAATCTGAGTTTACAGGTTTACATAAGGCCATAATTCACTCCCCATGAACTGCTTATGAGTATATAAAGACCATTAAGCCACTGGTGGAATATATATTTTTTACCAGGACTGATAATCAAAAGGGAAAAGTCTTAGTACAAAATGTTGTGTGTGATTATAATTTAAAAATATGTGTTCATTCATATGGAAACTCAACCAAAGGACCTGTCCAGCTTCTTATTAAGCTATCACGATGAGTAAACACCATTTAAAATCAAAATGTTAGCTGACTCTGGGCCTGAATGTCGGATAGTTTACCCAAGGTAATGTATGTACCTTATGGCTTTAGCAGCAGCCATACAAAGGGAAATAAATAAATAAAGGGAAGAAAGGATCCCATACCACAGTATTGCCTTTAGGGGACCAGGAGTGTGGAGAGGACAATGGGGTCAAAGCAACTTGATTTGTATCTTATGTCCTGTGGGACATGAGAGTACACCAGTCAAATCCAAGTTACCTGGCCTTTGGCTACCCCTTTGCTCCTAAACAATAAGCTGGGATACTACTAGATGTCTACCCCAGAGGTGGAAAAAAGGAAGGGAATAAAATTGTGTGTATAAGAGACAGAGGAAAAGGGGGAAGAGAGAAGGGCAGATTTAAGGGTTATAAGAGATATGATTACATGTAATTACAAAGCTACTAGGGACCGTTTTAGTATGAGGATTAGATATTACATTGTTTGGCCATAGTCTTTGCAATGAACACACACACACACACACACACACACACACACACACACACACACACACACACACTACCATTCAAACAAAATGATAAAAGCCAGAAAGAAAACATGCAAAGTACTGTGAGGTTACAAATAAACAATCCCGGCTGCTATAAATTACACTTATGTAGAGCTACTTTGCAACAGCTGATGTGCAACATGTAATGCAGTCTGGATTTTTTTTAAACCAACACAAAAAGGAAATTTACTTAATGAATGGACCAACAAACGTTCACTATCACAGTATTTTATTCAGTTTTGCTTCAGTATGTACTTGTGACATAAAGCTGGATTCATATTTCCATAGTTATGTTTAGGCAACTGTGTTTTTCAATGCTTTACCGAAACCACAATTTTAAGCTTACCATAAACAAAATGATTTACTGGCATGAACCCCAAATCAGTGATTCCCATTTGGTCCAGCTACCAGGTCCAGATTTCTCCATAGTCATTTGTTCAAGGTCCAAAATGTTTAATGTATTCAGCATCATACTTGTGTTTGGCCATGTCATTGGGCTAGTTTGCTGTCTCTGTCATATAGCTGTCCATTAGTCACTCACTCTACAGCAGGAAACAGAAACAAATCAAAAGCTCTGTGGAGGAAATTCACTGTACTTCAAAATAAAGTGTGTTTTTTACAAACTTGTAACGCTTGCACGTCACTTGTGGTCCATTCAGAATGGACTCAGGACCCACCAGTTGGGAACCACTGCCCTCAATCACTCAGGATACACCCACCATCCATCAAGACCACCTCGACTTCAACATGGCACAAGGAACAGGAAGAACTGTTTACTTAAATGCAACAAATATTTTAGATGACAAGGTGGGAAGAAATGTATCATTAGACAAGTATTTATGTTTCAAGTCGATTGTTAGAAGAATAATTCACATTGATGATCAGTTAAATGACATGCTGGCTCCAGCTTTTCAGACCTGATGATGTCGTCCGTGGGACAGATGTACAGCTCTGAGTAGCCCTGCACTAAAATGACCAACTTTTCTGTATTTATCACATACTGATATTTACGGAAGAAGGGAGGGCTGTGATTGATTTGTAATGTGACTCCTGTCTGACTGCTGAATGTGGCCACTTCCTGTGCCTGTCCTTTCAAATTAAATTCCCACATGGTTCAGGTTTTGATTTATTTTGACAAGGCGCAGCTTTTGATAGAGTTTTTCCGTGCGACGAAGCAATTAATGAAATCTTTTTTTGACTAACGTTTGGTCGACTATTAACAGGCAGCCATGTTATCTACACTACTTTAAATATGACAAGTCCAAAAAGAATCCAAAGCAGATCCTGCAATGGCTTTCTTCAGCCAAACATAAAAATACAATGCAACATGTACAATTATTTTTTTTTTTTGGAATTCCCATTTGTTTAAATGAGAAATCATAAAATGTGAATAAAAACAAGTAGATGGAAACTTACTTAATGTCATGCTGATGTGCTCTGTGAAGAGGGTAATGATGTCCAACTGTGAGGCTGCCATCATCATGAGCCCCTTACTCATCAGCATTGTAATCACTGAAGTGTTTTTATAATCTGAACATTTCACTTGTCTACAGAGTATTGTTATTTTGAATACAGTGAAACGCACTGTCATTGTAATGATAATTAAAGATCAAACTCACTGTCCTGCAGCTTTTGTGTTATTATATATACTTTAATATGCAGCACAGAATGAGCAAAGAGTAACAGAGAAACAGTGCGAGAGAAAAAGATGTGCATCCCTTTGTTTTAGTATTTCAAGCACGCATGACCTGATAAAAACACATTGTATATCCTTTTTTGCCTTTATAATCCATGCTCAATAGACAAATAAAAAATAAACAGATGAGGACTAAGATACCAATTTGTCTTAAAACACAGAAAGCAAATCTAGGCCAGGCTGGGGGGAGTGATTTGGCACATAAGCTCCTTGTAAGATACGCTCTAAAATATGCAGCCAAACATTTCATCCCTCCTGTTTCATCACCATTATCAGGTACAGTGATCAGATGCTGTTTAGCACAACACCTAACGTCACCCGGCTGCATCCCCACTCTTGACACAGCCCCAAACATCTTTAATATTGTGATCGAATTTATTGGACACCCCAGTCATCGAACAAGGACTGAATTGACAGAATTAAGAGGAATCACACTGCAGGGGTTGTATCATATTATGAACAGAAATCACCAGACTGAGGAAACTGCAGCAATAACAAACACATACATGACTTTCATTATTGGATGTTTGGAGTTATTGGTTTGTTCATTTCCTAGATATGACAGCAAAAATTTCACTTCCGCTTTCCGGCGCAGATGTTTTTTGATAAAATGATGCTTCAATATACTGTGTCTGTTTAAATAAGGGGAGCGAAGAAAAAGTAATATAACTGAAAACTGTCCAAACTGGCTGGCAGGTGTCTTTTCTTGTACCACAACCCCAAGTTGTCGATTATCTAATGGAAACTTAATGAACTGTTGAACAATGTGGAGTCTGAAGTGGGCATTTTTGGTTTTATGGATAATTCTGCTGACAGACGGTTAGGATACTCCAAGTTCATCAGCACTGCATGACTGCATTTTCAAGTGGCCAAGTGGCGGAGAGTTGTGCAAACCCTGATCTCCAGGGTTATTGGATTGTTTCGATTTATTGGTGAGGTGATTGCATCCTTTATTAGCTCCACCACCTTCAGAATACCCTTGTGATTGATTTGATTGATTGATACCCTTGTGTTTTTTGACAAAACACTGATGTGATGAGGTGTGTTACAAGAATCAGCCAACTGATAATGATTAGGTCTTAGTGACCCAAAAGCCTTTTGGGATTACCCATAACTTCTCACAGATTTACAAGCATTTTGTGCTACAATGCCATTTAAATGACTGAACAAAGGAATAGAAGTTTGAATCTAAAGCATGATTTTCAAATGTTTATATATGATTTGGTCAGTAAGAGACTGTAGTATTTTCTTAGCCTCAAGGCCTCCGATGCACAAGGGGCTGCATATAGTGATGAGGTAACAGAGAATAATGACACACCCCCCCAAAGCCCTGCCTCCCAGTAGTTACATTTATATACAACTGTGACGGAGGATTAGGGCCATATTAAATAAAAAAATTAAAAAATAAATAAAGTCGTACATCTACGAGAATAAACTCCTGAATTTATGAGAATTAAGTCGTAAATATACACAGAAAAGTCTTAAATTTATGAGAATAAAGTTGTAAATCTACGGGAATAAAGTCATAAATCTACAAGAATTAAGTCGTAAATCTACGAGAATTAAGTCATAAATCTACGGGAATAAAGCCGTAAATCTACAAAAAATAAAGTTATAAATTTACAAGAATAAAGTCATCAATCTACGAGAATTAAGTCGTAAATCTACGAGAATATAGTCATAAATCTATGAGAATAAAGTTGTAAATCTACCAGAATAAGGTTGTAAATCTACGCGAATAAAATCTTAAATCTACAAGAATAACGTCGAAATATTACGAGATTAAACTCATAATTTTAGGAGAAAAAAAGTCACAGATTGAGAACAAAAACATGGGGAACATGGTATAAAAAGTGACAAAGTGTGTACAAACGGTGGCGACTAATATGCGTTTTAGCAGTACCAAAGTAATATAACACACTACCAACAGGATTTCAGGTGATATTACTACATTTCCAGTGTAAGTTGATTTATGACTTTTTTTTGTCTTTGACATGGCCCTAATCCTCCTTTGTATACAACTAATTTGACACAGCAAATCCATTAATGGGAGACATGATGCCAAGAGAATAATGTTTTCTTAATTAATGTACCTGGCAAGTCACAAAAATGTTGATATTGAGCATATCAGCAAAATGCTTACAGATTACATTCACTTGTTTTCCGCCAAAAAGGCAATTTTGCAATACACTTTCCACTCAGAGTAACTACAGCATTTTTTTAATTAACTTTTTACAAAAAATCACGACCTTTCCCTAACCTTAACCAAGCACTTTTGTTGTCTAAACCTGTAGTGTAGAGTAAACACAACGATAGGTCATCTCTGAACATGATCCAGGTTGTGATTATGTTGACACCACAATGTAATTATAAAAACAATTATATAATATAAAAACATAATTTCTAGGAGAAAAGGTTGCCCCCTGTGAGCTCTACAGAGCACTTTAGTGTTGTTCAGCTTTTTGTTTTGGTTTTATGGTCCACAACAGCTGTTTTCATTTAAAAAACTTAAATAAAGTAACTGCACGCTATCAGCCCAGCATCAAACAGCAGATGAAGTTCATCTAGCTGGTGAGAAGTGGAGCAGTTAGCAGCTTAAAGTTATATTATACAGGACTGTTGGTTACTGCTTGTAAATACAGTCGCTAGTGAAAGTGAAAGTAAAGGCCAACCGCAGATTCAGTCTGGTTTGGTGTTTCACATTGCTATATTTGCATTTACGTCAACTGGATGCCTGCTGTTTACAGCACCTAGTCGCTACCTTTTTGTAAAGCCCTGACCTCACCCAGGTGCTGTGGAGGTACACGCCCATAAATGTCCTAAATACAGAAAAGGGAAGAAAATCAGAAAATATAGAGAGAGGGTGGAGTCTCTGCAGAAAATACACTCACATCTTTCTAGTGGGTCATAAGTAATTATGGACAGGGATACTTCTGTAAAAGTCTATACTTAAAAAAAAAGAAAATCCATATCCTCAAGTCATACATTTTCCTCAGAAAAAAAAAACAGGAGATCAAAACAGAACTAAAAGAACAGCAAAAGTTAGACCTACCTTTACCAGGTGGCCAGAAACAAAACTTCAAATGAATGATACTGTTGCTATATGTCTGCTGGATGCGTAAATAGGCAACTGCTAACATGTTCGCCATTATAAGTCTGTATGGTGTTAATTTGTCAGTGCTTACAGCTTGTTGTGCTGCCCCAAATTGGCTCAAAAAACATCAACAAAAAAAAACCCAAGACAACAACAGAAGAAACGTCCAATTTACTTTAATATAACTTGTTTAACACCAAGAGTGTTTTGAAGCATTCCACTGTGGTATCTTGTTTTTTTTAAACAAATTTTCCACGGACACAGGTGTAACAATAAATTGGTAATGCTGCCGACCAGTTAGCTGAACCCCAGAGGTAATTAAGTGTGGAGGTTCTCTTCACACTCCTCTAACCCACAGAGAGGAAATGGCTTTGGTAGCCTATTATCAAGCTATGATATGACATGACTCACATAAATAACAACCGCAACGTGTTGTTTTTCTTTGCTTCCCTCTGCCATAAGAGTTCATCAGCTGCGTATTGACATGTTTTGGCTTCCAATGAAAGCATAATTGAAAGCACAGTGGAAAATCAATACAAAAAATATTACCTAGTTTAGATGAGGTTGTGAGGTTACTGTGGTGAGATCACAGAGCGACAAACCAACACCTAGGTTCACATCATCTATAGGGTGTGGAAATACAGGACAAGAGATACTCCTGACTATAGTGTATTATGAATATAGATGTTACAAAGCAATACATGTTTAAACTAAAATAGTTGCAGTATATTCAAACAGAGCTCCTTCATGATATCATCAAATCATCTCACCTGTATTTTAGTAATGCACTCACCTTCTGTTTCACCACTGTTATGGTTCTTGTCCAACCTTATTCACTTTAACAGGGGCTTATATATTTATGTCATATTGAATAATGAACAAATTAGTTTTCATTCCCATCCTATTATCAATCATTTTGCTGTTCATTTGCTATTACTTTTATAATACTTCACTATTTTTCTTGGATACCTACTGGACTGCCGGTACAGTACATTATCTTCCATTTCTGCTTCTATGTCGCTACTCTTCCTTCCACTTCAACTGGTCATTCCATGACTGACTTTCTATTTTTGCTTGGGTTTATTCAAAAGTAAATTACTAGGGCAGTAACCAATGCTGGACTCACCTATTTGTGTGTTTAATTGGCCATGTTGTCGCTGGAGTTAATTGGTTCTCTGAGTCCAGGTAGTTACTAAATGTTTGGCAGCATTAGAACCTCAGCACTTTTCCATTAATGGTGCGTGAAATGAAATGTTTGATACTGCAAATAAAATCAGTGATATTCAAGGATGTTATGGTTGGTAATGTGTTGAAACTGCCATTTAATGGGTCCTGGAAGATTGGGGTAGTGTCAGCCGGAACCGCCTGGGCCCTCTCCTGACATTGCTAGTTGCCTCTCCATTCCCTTAACGACTGTCTACACTGATTACACAGACCCCCCGAAAGCTTAAAGCTGGGGAAACAGTCTCTATTAGTAGTCCAATTAGAGTCATTAGCATATTCTACTTCATTTTGATGCAATGATTATGCTGCACAAAATATACACCTTATATGGAGGAAAATTACAGTCAACAAGAACGTTGAAGAAGAAAAAAAAATACCAGGTCTGTTGAGGAAATGGGAGGATGCTCTGCAACAGTTATGTTATCTCACACACTTTAATGAAATCTAAGGCTGAAAACAAACATTATTTTGATCTGAAAAGCACTCTAATGAAAGACTGACAGGTGGAAATATTATGATGACATGCATGAAATTATGTTTCTGACGGTTTAGTGCAGGTGATACCATTTCTGAATTTTACAGCAGTCGGTCTATACACAAGAACTCTTTATCACATCTTGTGATGGAGAATGACTATGAAGAGAAAAAGAACATGAAGTTGCTTCAGCGGGATAACTACAAGTCTTTCTTTTGTTGTGTCCAATCAAAAATGCCAGTATGTCATCAAGTGAACAAAGGAAGATGTTAACCACATATCGACAACATCCTCTCTGTGCACATGTGGTTTAAAAAGTTGCCTGGACTAAAATGTTTCTTTTGCAGTCTGGAAACAAAATAATGAAAATATATCATTTACGCTATCTTAGTTGGTCTCTATGAGCACTGCAGTATCACTAAACCTTGAAGAACCTGCAAAAATAAGGTGAGGACACCATTTACTGCACAAGGACAAGAGATGGTGCTCGTTCTATTAGTTTTTGTTAACTGTGCTTCCATTATTTTGCAGGAACATTCAATAAAATGTGTTTGCCCACAATTTAATAAAATGCTAACTTTTTTTAAAAAAAGGTTCTCCTTGATTGATTTTACTACAATGGTATACTGGGTCAATTGTAGGTAAAATAAATAAATAAATAAGTGAGAAAAAAAAGGAATTTCCCTGAATAGTTGTTAATTTAGCAGAGAAAAACTCTGATATTCTCCGAGATTAAATTAGTCAGTTTATGAGAAAAAACTTCAATATTGTCTGAGATTATAAAGTTATACATTTGCAGGGGAAAAAATGTAGAAATTCTGAGATTAATTAAGAAAAAAAATAATTATCTCGCACAAATGGTGGAAAACAGAGAATCCCAGCAAATACTGAGTCGCGAAATGACCATTGTTTAAATGTACAATCAAAAACAGTTCCAAAATCAAAGTCTGATCATCTGCTGGACGTCCTTCCTGGGTGCTCTAGCAACACCAAAACATTAACATGACTGATCCTATTTAACCATTCTGCAAAAGCTTATTTACACAGTGTGCATTAAGCAGCTTCAAACATCCCCAAAACTGAAAATAATAAGTCAGCTAAGTCTAAAAAAATTGGCTGTTGCCTAACACAGGACACAAACTCAGGTCTCCTGGGTGAAAGTCCTGTGCTTGACCCGTTTATCCACTATGACGATGTGGACATTGTTGCTTGTCCCCTGACTTTCTGGCACATGGTAGGCAGTGGTGTCTGTGGTGTTATGAGGTTGCTCCAACCTTGCATAGTAAAATCATAAAGTTACTTAATGGAAAAAAGCCCAATTTTTTTTAAATGTATGACCTTATTATCTCAGAAAATATTGGGGGTTTTTTTCCTCGTAAATTTACTACTTTAATCTCAGATATTCTGAGTTTTTTGTCAGAATATTTCCCCCCATGTGTTTATGTTGTATTGCATGTGTTTACCTACAATGGCCTTAATACGCCATCGTATTTTACTGATCATAATGAAAGAAGAGAGAAAATGTGAAGTTTAGTACAACCACTGGTATCTTTTGGAGAGAATTCTTTGAATCCACAGGTGGTAGATGTAGAGTCTGTGGGGAGAAGCGGAGTGCGCTGGCTGAAATCAAATCACACTCATAGACCATTGTTTGATGACAATTTAGCTTAACACTATATTTGTTTCTTTAGTTATCTGCATTTATATGCAGATATGTGTTTACAGAGATCAGCTGAAATGACGACACACGGAAGAGGAAGTCATTGCCTGGATATTCACTTGCTATACTGGATCTTCTGAAATACTGGCCACTGGACCCAGAGGCTTATCGTTGTCAGACTGATGACTGATGGGCTCCAAGATTGTTTGCAACCCACATGTAAATAGGGCAGATTCACAATGTTCTATGAGGGTGGATGAAAGACATTCTTGGAAATGTAGGAAACACTTTATTGTAAAATACCACCTGGATACATCACCAGTGTAAACATATCTGAGGTGGAATTTTCCATAACAACACTATTTTCACTCACTGTCCACACCACTCTGAAACATTTTCTTTAATATATAGAAAATTGCTCCATGGTATTCTTTGTCAATATTGCTAAACTGAGTTGGTGTCATCCATCAATATCACATGGATTCATCTTCACAAATCATGAACAATTACACAGATATAATCTGACTATTAATTGCAGCGGCTACAGAAACAGAGCAATGTACAGGTGTGAGTAATTCGGATTCTCATGACAACTCTGACAGTGATAAATGGTGGAAACAAAGCAGCGCTGTTTGTGAGAGAGAAGGGTGACAGACAGGTTTTAATGAGCACAGCGGTGTGACAGTATCAGGTGAGAATGGAAATGAGGCCTCAATCTATCTTTGCAAAGGTTATGTCCCTATTTCATAAGAACATACAACCAGACACTCTTTTGCAATGTAATTGATTTCCTATTTTTGTGCCAATAAATGGACGCTGTGATATGAAAAAACGGCCTCTGGTGGCTTAAATTAAGTCTTTTGTGTTTTTCCTCTTCTTCTTTTATTTATGGAAATAACATTTCAACACACTTGTCAACAATGTTTTGTTCATGGCTGATGATGGTCGTTATTGAGGTTTTGCTTTTTACTCCAAAATGTATAAATTCATAGTTTGAAGTAAAGCACACAGCACCACCAACAACAACTGCAATCTTGAACTACATTACCCAGAAGGCATTTCTACCTTACAATGTACTTATCAGTGTGACACAGAATATGGGCGACACACCATGGAAATCAATACACAATGTTAAATTTATGACTCATAACTTCTAGGTCATTCATAATTAGGTTCATAATTAAATTAGGTTGAATGCTATTGATAAGGCAATACAGCATGTCACCCATTGAAAAACCATAAATTAGTTGACCTGTGTGCAGTCAAATTCATAGCCATTTGGACGTATAACTTATACTGAACTGCAACTCCAAGGTGTAGGTGAAGGTGGGGTTTATACTCAGAGAGAAACAGTAAAAATCATAGTAAGGTCCAGCGTGACAAGTACAATTAATGCCATTCTTAACACAATTACTAAGTGCCAGTTAATCAAGAGCAGAGCTGAAACAATATTTCATTTAATCCAACTGAAATTAAATCATTTTGAATTTCAGGAAATTTCATTAGGCACTTCTGCAGTTTTTAAAAAAAATATATATAATAGACCAAACAATGAATTGCTTAATTAAGAAAATAATTCAGCCCAATAACCAAGACCAAATACCTTGATATCAACATTGTGACAATATTAAAGAGTTGGTTATTGTTGCTTTGACAAAATATTCACACAAGGAAATTTCTGATAGATCAGTAATGTTATAATGACTAGATGAGTAAAGGCAAATAATTGGGAAGCTAGAACACTCTGGTAAATCCAGCAAATTACATCACTTTACTGTAATGCAGCCTTGAAAACATGGAGGAAGAGCCCGGTCTCACACTGAAGTCATCGAAATCTGGTGCTTGGGCAGTGACTTGCGGCATCAGAAACCATGAAAAAGACGTCCTTTGACGTCAGGATGATAGGTGGCTACATTCTAAAAGAGTCACGAAATTTCACATAAAATGTATCCCAGTATGCATCTCCTCTATTTAGGGCTGCCCCCGACTAAGAATTTTCCTAGTTGACCAGTAGTCGTCATTTTGGGCCATTAGTCAACTAGTTGCCCGCATGTTTATGATATTAATTTAATTATTGAATTATATATTCTGGGCGGGGCAACACAATGGTTTGAGTTCAAGGTGTGAGAAAGAATAGTATCAGTAACATTGTTAACACTGTGCTACATTACAGAGAAATACAAAACCGTACTAATGAACCTTCATTAATATAGGCCTATATTTTATCTACAAGTGCACGTCACACACTGAGCGAGCCGCCTGTTAAAGACGCTGTCAGCAAAGCAGTAATGATTGTGCTAAGTGGCTAATGGGCATGTAGCTACTTCCATGTTTCACATGATACGTCACTTTGTAGTCGACCAATGAAGATGGGTTTCCATATCACCTTGGGTTCGTCCTTCACCTTCTCAAAATGATCCCACACTTTGGATTTCCTGCCCGACATGTTATTAACTAGTCTGTGTAATAACCACAGGTACAAGCGATGTAAATTAACGTGACGCCTTTCTGATTGCCCTTTCAAACTACATTCCCAAATGTTCCAGTCATATTGGTTTTAATATTTTTTGACAAGGCGCAGCTCCTAATAGAGTTTTTTTATTGTTGTTGTTTTTCTTTTTCTGTGACTAAGCAACCAATGAAATCTTGCTGACTAATGGCCTCACAGTGATTCTACTGATATTCCTACAGTATATTAATACTGAGATCACAAACAGGATGCTTGCAGCACAAGTTGGCACTGCTGTAGAGGTAAATGTCACGAGTAAAACATGTACTCTAGTGTTATTTTGTGTTAATTTGGCAATTAAAATGAATGAATAAATACATAAGTATTTGGTGGTAAGGTATTCTAACAGATAAGAACCTTATCACACCTTTGGGTTGTCTATCAATGTGAAGACATGCAGGTTAAGAGCAAGGTGAAAAAAAGCACAACCTACCATAAGGCCTCTCTATCTACATATACTGAGTTAGACTTTTTAAACAAATAGTGTTCAATTATCAGACTGTTTCCCATCTACTTTATTTATTTGTATATGGATAGGTGAAATGTTTACATGCTTGCGGTTCAAGTATCAGCTGATATTTCTTGAGAAAAAAGACCTCTAACTTGTGTATAAACTGGTAAACATGCAGGCGGGAACACGAGCCTGTTCTTTGCGATAAATATTCAGTTGCTGATGACTGGACAAGATAACCAATGTGTCTTCAGAGGTTATCAGGGAGGCTGCCACATTTGGATATATTTTATCAGAGTTTATCTGTTATCTGTTTAGCTAGTGGCTACCGCAGAAATCACAGCAGGGGGAGATTTTGAATCAAAATGAGATTGTACTTAGTGAAATCAATATATCTCTCTCTACATAACCTTTTGTGTAATGTATGGACGATGATGCTACATTTTCCTCTGCTTTTAAATGTTAATAGAGCATTTTGTAAATGGCTTAAATGTAGGACTCAGTGTTCATCCCACTAAAATGTCTGGCTTATTTGTATTAAAGAAATGTCAATTATGTCATACCAAATAGTGTCATCAACATCAATATGTTGTATTATATATCAATAAAATACATATACAAGGACCTAAAGGTTGAAAGATAAAGAATATGAGATTACCAACATCATATTTAATAAAAGCCATTTGGATATCCCTGCTGATTTGCTTGATGAAAAACACACTCGATCTGCTTTCGTTGATGAATAAGTGAATGAAGTAGATACAAATTCTATTTTCTATCACCTACACTTGGTGAGAGAATAAAATTGTAATTAATAAAACACCCAAGAGCCAACATCTCAGATTTATTCTATACCTTTTTGCCAATTAGGCCTTTGAAGGTGGGACCTCTTTTGAAAGAGGCTTTTAGATTAATCATATTATCTGCAGGTTCTGAAACAAGAATGGTTCTTGACCTCCTCTTCCATAAGAATCCATTATCTTAAACTATCACAGTAATCCTGGCTTTGGGAGGGGAGAGAAGGAAGCAAGAATCAAGCCTAATAGATAGCAAATAAGATTAATCTATGATCTAAGTGCCGATTACACTTGGACCTGCCCTTGAACACTCAGGTGTAACCTTGAGATCTGCATCCACTCTTAGCCAGCAATTGGATTGAAAGTCCCTTAAGGGCCTCGGGTGGTGGAGGGGCACTTTGCCAAGACCTTACCCCTGAGAGATCAAAGGCCAGGCAGCTTAACCCTTACAAAACCAAAGGTGTTAAATATCATAGGTAATGGCTGGTTATAACAAATCTGTGGAAACCATTTATTGGTGTATGACCCCTCCATATTATTGAGTGCTACTTAAAGCATATTTTGAATTCCATTATGTATTTATTCACATTAAATGGGATATAAAAAATTATAGGCCCAACTATAATCTAACAGGGCTGCTTTATTTGTAAATAGTTAATATTAACTGCATTGACAATGATATTTTCATACATTTTAAACATGCTGCCTGGATATATTTTCTATTAACCACAGAAAAAGAGCAGGTAGCAGCAGGTAGACATTTGCCTCCGCTCTGAATAATTGTTTTGTGATGGACTGTACATGTTTAACATATGGAGATCAATATATAAGACTTTCACTCAAGGTTCAGATCAGCAGCACGAACCAACCGTAGACAAACACAGACTTGCGGATCGATGCTCCCCTCAGTTTGACTCTGAAGCTGACTATTTGATTAATCTGCCGGGGCAGCCAGGGAAGAGAGACCAGGCATACAACAGCTGATAGTTTCATGCCATTAGGATGGCTAGAGTAATGAAATTTCATTTAATTTGTCAGGAAGAGAGTGCTAATGTTAAAAAGCTTTTGGGTAATAAAAAAAGTCTTGAGAGATGTGAAGGAAAGCCTTAAGTAATTACTCTGTGTATCTTGGGTCCTCATGATGGAATATTTACATTACTGTCATGGAGGTCCTAAGAGTAATTAAATTAGTGAGGTGGGTAAGCTCTTTATTCCCACATTTTTCTAGCCTTTTTGTGAAAGAAAAGACTAATATGTGGACAAAGCCACTTTTCCTCATGATGGAATTGCTTTGCAGTCGAGCCACGGCATGCAGGCTTACTGAATGACTGTTATTTTATAGCATATTAAGTGAATACCACCTTTACCCTTTTGAACTTGAGTGTATGCAGCAGTCCGAACCTTTGACAGCACAGAATAGGCTTCAGTAAACCTATCGAGACTTTCCTGACGATGTGATGCATTTCTATGCAGCATTTACATGTATGTTATCTTGATTTTTGTCTTTAAAATTAGCACATAACGCTCATCTGTTAAACCTCAAAACTGAAGCCGGAAGATAAAACCGCTGTCACCGTGCTAGGAAGCAAGTGGCGGCTGACAACTGCAGAAGTTAAGAAAATAAATTGTGTGATGAAATAATGAATGATGCGTATTAGAGCGGGAACAAGGTTAAGCGTGATGCTATTCCAGTTTACATTCCAAGGGTACAGGCTCCATGATGGTGTTAAAAAAGGTCTTCAGAACAAAATAATCATAAATCCAGCAAGCTGTGTGTTGCGTCTGACATCTCTATCAGGGTATATCAGCATCCTTTCTCACTCTATTCGAGTCTTACCAAGACAGATGTGTGAAAGGGCCTGGAAATGTATCTGACCGCTGGCTTACTCTAATGAATAACTTCCACTTTAGGTCTTGCAATGTAAGCAGAAAATCCACCTTGCAGACGCTGGAGCCCCGTCATGAATCTAACCCGACAGCCGACATAATATAAAGGCGACAACACTTGTATGACTTCCATTTTCTTTGCTATCTATTGATTTTCAGTTAATAACGGAGGGAAATACTAAACGTCCGTGCTGAGTACCTAATAAATCCTGTCTGAGCTTTTTTATTGAGGCGAATTTAATAAAAGCAGTGGGCTAGGCATGGGGATTTGTCTCGGTGAGAGCAGACAAAAAAATAGGGATGAGTGGGGAAGGGTAAATCCAGATACTAAACACTCATTCAAGTCTGATAACCATGGCAATTTATCCATCCATTTTATGACTCTACATTCTCCTTTCACATTCAAGAAAATCCTACATTAGTTACAAAAAAAGCATATGCATTAAAAAAAAAAAAAAACAAGATCAGGCATGTTGATATTGTTTTGATGACACTGTAAAGGTAGTTCACGTTAAGTTTAAAGGCTGTGGCCTGACTGTCACATATGCACGCAGCCACTGTCTCGTCAAATTCCCGGAGGCCTGAGTGATAGCAGATATGCTATTAACAATAAATAATAACTAATGACATGACTGTAAATAGTAACTAAATGGTGCAAAGCATCTTCCCCCAGGGTGAAACATGTCAACCAATGCCTAATTTGTTCTTCACGAACATCAAAACATTTCATTAACTCAGATATCTGTGTGTTTAAAATGAAAACTACAGAGAGAATGTCCATTTAATTTAGATCAAGGTAAGAGGACTACACAACTACCTCTTTATTCACCCTCAGGTGGAAAGGAATAGACAGCCCAGATGGGTCGCATGAAGGTAAAACATCAGCTATGTAGCCATGATGTCAATCGGTTAAGGCAGGGGTTCACTGAGCCAAAGGTCTCTATGAGGGCTAATTATGTGCCTTTGAGGGATCATTTAGCGTACAGCACACATCAAGGCTTTCAGCGCATACCACAGTACAAAAATAACGTGAAGTCGAGGTTGATAAAATTTTGCAGTTTCACATTCAGGTTCATTACTAGTGCTTATGTCAATGTCAATGACTTCTTGACCATTTAATGTCTCCCTATTACATTTATGAATGCAATAACCGCCCTTGTGCACAATCTCATCATCTGATCTGAAGCACAGATTTTCATGGTTCAAATAATGAAATAAGCTAATATTTTTTTCCCTCATACCATGACTAAGGTAGTTAATTTATATTGGGTTTAATTATTTAAATAAATTGGAAATGACCAGACTTCTTCTCCATCTCAGTTGAGGACAAAGAAAAAATAAACCCAACCACAAATGAAGGCTCTTAAAACAATCAGCACAAACATCACCGCTGATAAAGACAACTCTACTGTGGACACATCAACACTTAAAAGGAGCTATTACACAGGACTTATCCGAAATGTGGATACTTAATTATAAGGATTTTAGTACTCCATTAGGCCGGCGCAAAATGCATTATTGCGTCATGAACAGTACCATCACCAATCACATAATCGTTTACCCAAATTGAAAAACAGTATTACAACACATCCACCTGTGACAGTGGTAATGTTACCGCTTTGCACTATTTGGTCTGAGATTAACAGGAGTCCCATATTCAATCTCCACTGCAGATTAACTGGCGGTATAGTCATTTAAGTCAAGAGCATATCTTAAAACACAAAAATTCCTCATACAAGATACATCCAGCAAATTGTGGAAATAACATTTTAGATTAATTTCTTCCTGGTTGCTGCCTCCTCAAATTCCTAACCTCATTAAAGGGGTAGTCCAGAAATTTTGTATTGCACTTCTATAAAGTTGGGGGACTTGCAAGAGACAGATTGAAGGTATACTACGCAGAATTTTCCTAGCAAACACTGTATTGACTTAAACAGAGGTAATCCCTCTCAATCATAACTTCTGACCAACTAGATGTGTGAGTGGAACTATGTATTTATCTACAGAGACTTCCCCCCTCTGCCTGTATTTTCTTATTTTGCTATGTTTAGGTCGTTCCTGGGCACAGCGCGCAGGTAAGGTTAGAATATCATAAAAAGGGAGTGACCAGGTGCCAGACTGTAAGCAGTACGCATCCAAGATGAAGCTACAAAAGCTGTGAACACTGTGCAGGAAAATGCAAATGCAGTATATCAAAGGTTGGCATTTACGTTTGCTGGTGATACTTTTCACAAACAGTACTCAACAATTCCTGCACAGTACACCTTTAAACAAAGAATGCTAAAAAATGAAGCAACAAAGGCAAAGATACCCTGACTTTAAATGTCTAATATGTGACAAACATGATCAAGCTTGATTTTTCACAATGCAAATCAAGAGTGCTTTTTACTAGACCTTGCTCTTACTTGTATACTCCCATGCATATACACAAACTTCCAAGTCCCCAGTTTGCAATGTAGGGTTTCTGTTATTAATTTGTAGTCTCCAATCCAAGAGGAAATGATTCAAGTGATGTTACTAGTGTCGTTTTCTCAGACTTGACCAAACTTTCATCTGAGTCACAGAATACATCATACAAATGTTTACCCAGACTGAGTAGCAAGTATGTAGCATAGTAAACTGTGTAAAATCATAAAAGTGAAAAGTAACTGCCTATCCCAGCTGACAATGGGCGAGAGGCAGGGTACACCCTGGACAGGTCGCCAGACCATCACAGGGCTGACATGTAGAGACAGACAAACATTTACACTCACATTCACACCTACGGGCAATTTAGAGTCACCAATTAACCTGCATGTCTTTGGACTGTGGGAGGAAGCTGGAGTACCCAGAGAAAAAACCCACGCTGACACAGGGAGAACATGAAAACACCGCACAGATGGGCTCCCTCCTTGGATCAAACTAGAAACCCTCTTGCTGTGAGGCAACAATGCTAACCACTACAACACCGTGCCGCCCTAACTAATATTTCAGAGGAAGTTTACCTCCAGAATAGATACCAGCATTTTGCAGATCAAAAATTGGACGTAAGACCAAAACAGCCAAATGAGTGTTGTATTTGTTCAGTCAGGTGTATTGAAGGTGCATTTTGATGTCTACCTGAACATTGTACACTGTTGAATGTACAGTGGGATTGAAATGAGATCAGTCCCACTCAAAGCCAGTGAAAGGGTTTTCTTACAAATCTCATAGTCAATACTCATATTGCAAAAATATGAATTCAGAGTTGTTGTATCCTAGCCTAGTACAACCATCCTGATGACACGAGCTCAACATTCTGTTTCGCCCTCTCCATCAGTCTGGACTCGCTGCCACCCCAAACACAGTGGACGGGAGTACTCACCCTAACGGACAAACTCCTTCAACCAAGCAGCATATCAAAACTCTGTAACATCTGCTTCATCAAAGAAACTCAGAGAAACTCGATGAGCGCACACTCTTGTTCTTGTGTCATTGTTGTTATTGACTCCATTTTAGCATTTTACATCGTCAACTACTAAGCAGTCCCTGATTGGCTGCTTACATTGTTAACTATGGTGCATATCCCTGATTGGCCCAGGTTGGATTTTAATCTGTGGAAAGTGTTTGGGGTGGCAGCGGGACCAGAACGATACAGAGAAGGTTTCAGAATGTTGAGCTAACATCATCAGGGTAGTCTTACCAGGCTAATTTTATCCCTCTATCTACACCACTGAATCAAGGATCACCACATCCAAATTGAAAGACATGTACAGTATGTGGGCCCATCTAACAATTGAATTCTTTATGTCACAAAGAAAAATTTAATTAAGTGCTATAACAATCTCTCAGCTGACAAAATGTAGGCTTGGCAGCCATGTCTTTTAGAAATGACATTTACTGAAACACTTAACTACAACCACATTTTTTTCTAAACCTTAACCAAAGCAGTCAGGATGAGGGTCATGGTCCCAGGTGTCACCATCCACCCCAACCACCTCCATATATACCAAAATGTTGAACCTCAAACACCAATTAAGTTTCCCTCAAAACATATTTAGCAACAACAGATAATTAGTATTGTATTAACAGGATTATATACACACTTTCCAGTAAGCAGTTATGTACATTGAAAATGTACTACAGTATTAAATTCTCAGCTCCATTAAGATCACACAAAGATGCTACTGTTTCCCTTCCACTTCAGTCTTGGGCACTAAAGGATAGCTACTGAGTGGAGTTTTGCTTTAAGCTACCTAGGAGCTAAGTAGTTTTGCTAACACTAAATCAATGAGCCCTGCAGTGTCATTGTGGTGATGTGCTATTCGCATCCCTGGTTTGGTAGCCTAAATGTTGTCTTGCAAAATCAATGAACAAACAGCACTGTCTTACTGCTTTCTGCAATTGATGGATGGCCAGCAGCAGCCCAACTTTACTGGTTTTACTCCTGAAATCCCTGATGTCAGTTACTGTAGCACTAATGGTCTCTTTCTTTCTCATTCTTTCATTTGTCCTCCCTCTGTCTACTAAACACAGGGTGAGAGGCAGACAGAACAGACAAAAGTTTTTTGAGATATTTCAGTGCATAAGGAAAAACTTTGCACTAGAGCATGGGTGTCAAACATACGGCCCAAGGGCCAGAACCAGCCCTCCAAAGTGCCCAATCTGGCCCACTATAACTTTGCGTACCTAATACTGAGGCAGTTGTGAAGGCTGAGAGGTGCAGCTTTTAGGAGCAAGTTAGATAACTATCCTACTTCATGCAAAATGCTGCTTCAGAGGCTTTTCCACCCTGACCAGAATACAGTTCTCTGAAAATACAATAAATACCTACTGTGGTCGTATTTGAAGATACTGAACATTGTGCAAAATATTGTCAACGAGCAGCTTGAGTACAAAAGCCTCTGTATCAGACTTCTATTTTAAAACACTTTTGGTGCAACCCTAGAGCTAAGGTACAGCCAAAAGTTTAGATGTGTAAATGGTTTGTGAAGCAGGGTCTAACTTAACCTGCTTCTTTAATAGCTTCCACTTTGATTTGATGTGGTGATGCCAGCGCAAAAGAGAGGAAATGTATGGAAAAATGTAATGACAGTCATCGACTGACTAAATGTGGAAAAACTGAGACATACTGTTGAAATTACTCTTATTTTCTTAAAATATCTCATGCTGTTCATCATCTGTATTAAAAAGACAGATGTTTTTTAAAATGTACTATTATTATTTCGAGGTTATTTTACAGTGGTTTTACTGGTCCAGATCAAATTCGGCTTGATAAGGCCCATGAATTCAAGAGGAAAAGTCAGGAGATGACCAAAGTCATTATGATTCATCCTCTGGGCACGATTATCTACAAAAGTTAATGTTAATCTATCCTACATTTATTGAGATATGTCATTCGTGACCAACTAGTCGGCCGACATTCCCATCCATAGAGCAATGCAGCTAGCATGGCTGAAAACACAGCATGTATACACATAATAAGTACATGTGATAATTTTCACAACATAAGATAGCAAGTTATGGTAGTAAAATTGGTGTCTGCTTTGCCATTGAAGAATAAATGACTTATCCATCCTATTTTTCATATCAAAAAATTACGATTACTATTGGTAGAGGTAAAAATAATTAACTGGAAGAGAACTCAAAATAGTTTAGTTTTGACTTGAGACCAGACTGGGATGCATTCAGTTGAATCAAAATGAAAAAAGGAACTCAATGAAAAATATAATTTAGCCTACCTTAATTTTGATAATTTAAGAAGTATAAGTACCTTGAAACTGTCTGAAATTCACACCTAATATCAATGTGTATCAGTGGTTTTTAACAAGTTGACTGAATAAAAGCGTGTTTAATCAAAACAAGAGTTGCAGCCTTTTTTTATTTTTTGCTATTAGCAGCTATTACTAAAGCATTTAGAGGTTGTGTGTCTATATAAATAGTGAATTTCTAGTCAAAACATTGCAGTAATATTGCTTTTTCCAAGCTCCTGTGCCAAAGAGTTCTCAACACTCACTATGCCTCTCTTTGATTTCCTTACCGCCCTTTTGTCTGTATGAGAAAAAGCCACTCAGGGTCAAGCCATTAAAGGACTACCCTTGCAGTGGCTACATTTTCTCACAATTGAAACTAGAGCAAGAGATTAACAGACAATTGATTCAGGGGAAGAGGGAAACCAGGTATACAGACATGATAACCTGTACGGGTCAAGTATCAACATCAGTGACGATTACTATTATCTGCAATTACAATTCCATGCCAAGTGCAAAAGAATGAGTAAGTAGTGTTTAGACTAAGTCGTTTCGACTAAAACAATTACAAAGCAACACGAATGGTTAAATACCTCGTGCTCTTTGACTTTTTATCTAAATACTTTTCATGCAGTGTGATAACATTGTCTACATTAGTGGTTCTCAACCTCTTGGGTTAAAGCACTGAAGCACGCATTTGGAAATAAAAGATTAAAACTCTCAGACACAGCAAGTTATTGCCAGCTACAAGAATGAATGTAGTGTCATTATTTAAAGTATGGGGTTGCCGAAGCCTATCCCAGCATGCATTGAGTGAGAAGCACAGTACAACACAGCCCAGACAGCTTACCTATAACATGCCACACATTTACACATATATTTATAATTTAGACGTTTCCTTTCAGCTAAACTGCATGTGTTCGGACAGTGGGAGGAAACTGGAGCATGCGAAATGTTTGACTGGGTAGAAATTCTTCTCGCTATGCTGAGAAATGTAATTATGTTACAATAATTTAGAAAATATTCAAATTTAAAATGTCACTATCTTCATTAAACTCTGTTTTTATTCTTTATATGAGGCATGCCATGACTCCAGAAATGTAGTAGTTGTTATCAATACTAGTAACATTCCATAATTGGCAATACCAACCACAAAACAAAGCAATAAATCCCATGTACGTCAATATACACTGCCTTACTATAAACATCTAAATTGAATTTAAGTTTTAATAATCCTATGGAGGTTTATGAAATGAATATTGATGCATATTAACATAATTCTTCTTAATTGCTGTCCAACACCTGTACATGTAAGATGTGACAGTTGGTCTTCGTGGTATTGTCCCTCCCCTCCTCCTTTGTGATTGGACAACCGTGTCCCATAGATGATAGGCCTTCACACTTATAAAGAGCGGCTGGATGAGGATCAGCTCTTCACTCAGGGTTCCAGGTAAATAGGCTATGATATGGTGCTTGTTAAGGTTGCTTAGCAACATCAGACGCAACCTGCCGCCTGCCACTACTGTGTTGCCCCGCCCAAAATGTATAATTCAATAATTACTATTGTAAACATGAAGGCAACTAATCGACTAACGGTCCTAAATGACGACTAATCGTCAGCTAGGAAAATTCTTATTTGGGGGCAGCCCTAGAGCTCATTGTTTCACCCCAAGTTGGACATTTCTACCAACAGAAAAAAACACCAAGCATGCAGTGCTCAGTGCCTCGCCATGTTGTAAATATGTGGCGCTCCCATTGAAAGAACTTAAAAATACGCTGGACTTAGGAAAAAATGCTTTTCTTTGTGACAAGGAGCTGTCACTGCAGTCGCACCTGTGTCATCTTCCATATGTTCTTGTGATCTGGTAAGTATTTGTCTTCTTTCTTTGGCATTTAATTGGCAGACTAGAACACTTGTAAGCGTATATGCTGCCTCATCAGGTCTGGAGGAACTGTATCCCTGGTACAAAATGAGTACTGCAACGTTTAAAAAAAATTTTTGGTATTGATTTGTGTAAGAAGTATCGGTTCTCATGACATCACTACTTAATATTTCAGTTTTGTTTAGGAAGCCGTGCTGGTTTGTGCACAGACACTGATGAGAGAAAACAATAGGTCAAGATCTTGAGCTGCACAGAGAGCAGAGTCTCAAGTAATTGAGTGGAGACATTTTAATAATCCAAGTTATAAACATCAAGTACAGCAGCTTACAGGCCTTGCAAACATATGGTAATTAACTTTTACTACACTGATATAATGTATCGACCCCCATCCTGAAAACACACATGTACACATACATGCGCACACACGCATACACACACACACACACACACACACACACACACACCCACACACACACAGATCCATTACCATATTGCATGAGCGGAATCATTTGCTTGATTGGACGTAGCTTTTAAATACAGCAGAGGTCCAGGAGCACAGTGGAGGTCTTTTAATTTCCTCCATCATGAGCAACCTGCAAATTAGTATCTATGAAAGATTCACAACATGTCTTTTACTGAAGCAGCAGAAGTGTCGACTTCAACTCCACAACAAAGCAAACATCTGAAGCCTTTCTGTAAATCTGACGGTGTGGATTCAAAGGGAATATTTCAACTTTAGGTCAATAGAACATTTTCACTTGGTGATTATCAAAAAATCTTCACAATACAGGGGACTGACATTTTTTAACTCCACCACGTTCGCACCACGTATTAAGAGTATTATATGATGTTTCATTTAAGTTGATATGGCAAATGTGTTTCTGAATGGGGGCTTATTAACATATTACACCAATATAGAGCAATGCTAGCATTCATTTGTCTCATTTTGGCCACTTGATCAACATTAGTTCAATACTAACTCCTTCTTTTCGCTCTGTTTTTGGTCTCCACCATCCACTGCCATTTAGTGCTGAGAATATTGTGTACAGTGGGTTTTTAAAGCTTTCAAAAACAACTGCCCGATGTGGCCAAAAACAACACTGATGAGTGTGACGACACTGTACCAAAACAGTTAAGTTTTGGGACAGAAAATCAAAACAATAGGCTAACTAAAATATAGTCATTAACAAAGTTATCATTAGTCAGATTTGAGGTGAAAACCCATTTTCATTTTTCCTTAAATTTAATGTTTCAGCTTCACTTAACTGAGTGTAGCCCTATCTGCTAGAAATTATGCTCATGTAGAGTACAGCAAATTTGAAAAAGAACATACAACTGGAGGGAGCGTAATGCTGAGTGAATTACTTTTTTCCATCAACACAATGTGTCGGAAATGTTGTTAATTAACCTACCTCGCAAGTCGCAAGAAAGTTAATGCTGAATGTGTCACCAAAATGTTCACTGACCAGTCCCTCCTGGATCTTGCAACAAAAAACCCTTGAATTTGCGGCCAATTTTGTCAAAAATTGCAATAAATATTGCAGCATTTTCATGTGATTTTTTGCAGGAAATTGTGGCAAATGAGAAAAATTGCAAGTCAGGAGAAAAAAAGTGATTTTTTTTAAACTACTGCCTCCAAAAAATTAGTCAAGTAATCACTTGCTATAATAATCATACTGAATATTACAAACACAGCTGCAAATGTTACAGTTCTCTTCTCTCTCAAGTTGTTTATTAACATTTAGCCAAAATCATGGTCTTTTTTTTAACCTTAACCAATGTGCTTTTGTTGCCTTAACCTAGGACAGGAGTCTGGACGCATACCCATTATTCTGGTGTCACAGACGTGCACTTTGTTTGTCAGCCACTGACCACAACCACCTCCCTGCAAATCCAGTGCCCAACATCACCGTTGTATTTCATAAAATCAAAGTCATGCATTTCTAAACATAATCCAGACAGCAATTACATTGTCACCACATTGTTATTATGAATGCAGCTTGGTAGTATAGAGATGTAATTTTTAGGAGACAGGGTTGCTCAGCAAATTAACAACTGTAATTTACCTTCATTAGGTCACTCCATTGAACACATCTTAGAAATATAAATGTCTTAGTTATTGCACGTCAAACTTTCAAGCTTTTGTTTGATAGAAAGTTCAAATAAAAAAAGAATATTAGCCAACAGACCCTTTTGTTTATGCTTTAATTGGAAAATTGAAATTATTTGAGCTTCAGAGTCAAAAACAAAGTCAAATTGCCTTGACATTTTAAGCTTTCTTTTACAATGCCATGGCAGATTTTGAAAGTCAGGTTAAGAGTACTATTGTTCTGCTTTTGATTCTTAATAAAAGTGAAATTTCTTTGACCTTCACCAACACACACACACACACACACACACACACACACACACACACACACACACACACACACTCACACACACACACACACACGTACACACATACTACTTCAACAAAACACTGAATTTTTTTTTCTATCTCAAGGCTAGACTTTATCCCATTCTCACACTTTCACAGTGTGATTGGTACATAAATAAATACATATATATAAACAGACAACATGTCAACAAAATAACATTTAATAAAACAACCTTTTAACACACTGTGAAATCCTGTCAGTGATAAAAAATCATTTGCAAAGGATCCTGTATTTGTTTTGGGGAGTGTGTCTGTTCACTTTTAATAAGGCGAGCAGGCGGCACAACAGTTTCCTGTGTTTTAGCGCTTGTGGTACCAGACCTTCTCCATCTACTCAGCTGCTATTATTCTGTCAAGAGCTGCTGTGTTTTCCAGAGAAAAGGAAGTTATTTCATTTCCACCTTTTGTCTGTGCCTGAATGTGAGCGACGCTCTTTCAGCAATATTCACTTGTTTCAACTCCCCTCTCCATCCTAACCAAAATATACAACCTTTCGTTGCCCTATAACTCTCGTTGGTCGCAGAAAAATAGGAATTTCCTCAATTGGTGCAATTCCCCACACCAGATTTCAGCAGTTTTTTCTCCTAGCTTCAGCGGATTCCTGCCTTTCCATCAGCTGTACAGACAGACTGCCTGTAGAGTGATTGCAAGATGAGAGGAAAGACAACAGAGGAGATGCCAGCAAAATATCTGTAAAGCTGCATGGAAGGCTATAAAAACCTTGTTGGTTATTAAGAAAGCAACTCTTCAAAATGTGAAAAGGTGCATCCTGAACACTAACGTTAATAAATGAATCATACTGATGGGTTTATTTGTGCATATTTGGCCCCTTTGGCCTCCTGGCTCTATTTTTCATCCAACTGAGCCCAAGTGCAAATGTAAGTGCAACAGTGGAAGGGCAACTTTTCAGTCTGGGTAACTATAGGTTCAAATGCAACCTCGGGCAATGCAGTGCAATCTGGAAGAGAGAGGCTGGAGCAGAATTAATTATATTATTAGTAGGATGAAACAGCAGGTAGAGTGTGGGCGGGCTTTGATCATGGCCAATCAAATCAGCTCCCTTCATCTGCTGTAAAAGCTGTGCTCTATAATGATAAATAAATTTCTAGTGGGTCAGGAGGAAAGTCCAGTCTGGCTTCACCTAAGAAAGATACTGTCCTTGTCAAGGAGGTGCTCACTTTCAAGGCACAATTATACAGTGCCCATATACTGTAATTATGCAGCGCTGCATGTATGATTCCAAGGGCAAATGATGCCCCTTGGCAAGTTGATGTTAATGATGTTATCTTAGACATTTGCACTGTAATGTGTGTAAGACTAGAAAATGGGCCAGGTATCAACATGCAGTACTACTGGGTTTTTGTACTTCATTGCAATGTGTAAATGAGAACTCATGTATGTGCTTCCATCAAGCAGCAACCACTGAGGCTGAGTGAAGTCAGGTATGGCAGTGTCTACTCAACTGACAAACATGTGACAAACATCGCAATTGTCATTGTTCCTTTACATTTATTGTATGCATGCATGCATGTTGGATATGAATTACTGTTTTTATTCTTTGCACGTTTGAGCTCATTCACATCCAATTATCACCTACTCAAGGTCTTTTCTTACTTTTACGCACTATAAGCTAAAAGCTACCTCATTAAGCAGATCATCTGATTATTAAAACATATTTTAAATACCAGTTATAATGATGTAATTGCAGAATATATCTGTGAATAAAAAAATGGCAGTAAACAGCAGTAAGTCCAAACGATGTGAGCGGATACTGATCAGTGATGATGGCAAAACCACTTTGCCATCTGGTAGTCATGGCATCTTGTGGTAAACGGGTGATTAAATAAGTGACTAACACTCCTTAAATTCAAATATTTATCAATTCAATGGTGCTAAATGTTTGTACCTTAGTGTCTGGCTTTAGTTGCACTTGCAAAACATACTTTTAAATCAGTGGTCGATGACCGTCAGCCATTGGCGCTGGACAATGCTATCGTAAACAGGTCCAACCCTAAAGTGATGCCAACACAGAGGTGTCTAAAGTTGTAGTTCATCTGATGGTTGTTAGATACAAGACGACACAAATCCCTGACATCAACAATCATCAAATACAATCAACTGTTCAAAGTCTACAGGATCAGCAGCTACAAAGACCAAAGGTAAGAAAAGTGAGACTTCAAATCTGCAAGGTTGCTACTTTTGTCAAGTACCTCTAATATACAGTATATACTGTATATATATATATTAGGGCTGTTTCCGTTAACACTTAAATCTCGATTGGATTAATGCCTGAACATAGCATGTTAATCTATCTTAATTGCATGTTGCTGTTTTCGCTGCCGCCTGTCTTTCAGGGCGTATAGATGGCTAAGTTCTACAGCTAGAGTGATGACATTGGTATCATATCAAACTAGAACTACAAGACCTAAGGTGGTAGCAACCATGTTATGCTAGCTTCCCATGGAGGGGGCTAAAGACTGCTCCCAAGTTAGGCTAAATTTTGGTGAGGGGAAATCAGCATGGCCATTTTTAGAGGTCCTTTGACCTCTCACTTGAAGATATTTGAACTAAAATGGGTTCTGTAGGTACCCACGAGTTATCTCTTTACAGACATGTCCACTTTATGTTAGTTCAATACAGTTTTGGGCACAGATTATGCACTTTTTTGCAAGTAATGTTTATTAAAAGATTTATGACGCAAAAAACCGAAACGCAGTGCTAAGCTGCATCTCAAATTAATCCTCAGGTTTCCAGCTTTATATACCACTTCAATGCGGCATATACTGTTCACCTGCTATACACCCTAAAAGATCCCCTGTCCCCACCCAAAAAAGACCATGTGTCAACAGTATGTGGGTTCCAGAGGATTAACTGCATGGTGCTATTTTGTCTCTTTGACCACACAGTTGTAGCAGTGCAACACTGATTTGAAAGAAATAAAACTAAAATTCAAGATCATAAAGTACATTTCTTTGCATGCCTTTGATTCTTGATTTTAAACATTCTATCACCTTGTTGATATGGATTCAAAACTGTTTTAAAATGTAAAATTACGGACTTTAAATCCAGCGATTAAAAACTGAGATTCATCGTGATTAACTATTGAAATTCAGCGATTAATAGTGATAAAAAAATCTACAAATAAACTATTACAAATAATAAAATACCAGCCACAATTCAGGCCAGATGATGTACAATGGTTCATGCAGCAGCAAAGACACATGCTGGCAAAGCTTTAGAGAAACAAACCAGTGGCAGTTCTTTCAGACTTCCAGATTTGCTCACCTTCAAAATAAGATTCAGTTAAAAATTGGGGGAAAGGACCTTTAAGTGGTGGAATTAGCACAAAATACTTTGGATGTGGACTGATCAGGCAGGTCGCTTACAGGCAATAATTGCGGTCATGAGTGACATCAAAATTGCCAGGAACACTCACGGTATACTACACCTTTCATCCAAGCAGCTTTGCGCCAATAATTTTACAGGCGCTATGCACCTGCTAGATATAGAACTGGCTGTCCATGCTGCAGAGATTCATAGTCTAAAAGTCACGGGTGTCCTTCACATCCCACCACTCCTGTTATTGTTGCTGCCTGACCTGGATGGCCTCTCCAAAAGACACACTTTGCTTTGCAGGACTGCTGTTAATCCTTTAAGAGAGCTATGAGCCTACCCATCTGCTCCTGCATAACCTGTAAAAAAAACTGCAGTCTATTTCATAGCACTGTGCTTAATACTTTATTATCTGAAATGTCATCTTAGTTTACCAACTGGTATCTTAACTGGCAACACAACTGTGTCGCGTTCAAATTATGTTTAATTCGCATGAAACACATTTTTTCTCTTTTGCTAGTGAGAAAGCATTTATCCAGTAATCTCTCGCTTTTGGCTTTTGTCCACTGATGTGCACAATATATGACCTGTCCTCCTGCTGAGGGGAGCAGACACATTAGGAGCAATGAAGCTAATGATATCAGAGCACTCTATAGAGCACATCAGTGCACAGGGATGACAAACCTGTCAGAAGGCATAATCTAGGAGGAGGTCGTAACATCCTCAGAAAAGCGTAGCGATTTGCACTTCTTTCTCTGCCATCCCCTAATAATGGAGCACCAATAAATTCCTTACCTGCCACGAGGCAGCGAGTTCACACGTAATAGCCAATGGCATTAAGGGATGAAACATATCAAGGAGAATGGTTGTCTTGCTGGGAGCCTATAGACCTAGTTTGAGTCTTAATTTTCAAAGATGCCCTGAAACCTTTTATCACTGGCTTGTTTTGAGGTGATTCCTCTTTTTTACTCTCTTCAGTAATAGAGTCTGCATGTCACCAGATGTCCTGTAGGTGTGAAACAACAAAATATTCCTCTGACACTCTCCAGAGGTAAACGCACTGCAGCATATACTGTATTGGAGTTGCTGTAAGAATTGGGCAAAGTGCAATTGTCTTTACTTGGAATGGACTAGGGATGGGGTGGGGGATTCTTAGATGCATCAGGATTCTCTCTTGACAGATTATGTCTTGATGCAGGAAAGTCAATCATAAGAAATTTAAAACCCAATTCTTGACATCGTAGTTGCCTGTAGCAATTTTGTAAGAACAGGCTATATGTTCCTCACAGCTGAACCAACTGGATGATGTAACGTAACGCACATAAACACGTGCATCGTGAAATTCCATACTAATATTCTATTATAATGTGCAATTTTGTACGCCAAAAAAGTATGCATTTTTTTAGTATGTCCAAAACCTTAGCATAAAACCAGCAGTCAGTGAATTGCATACTATTTCCAGTGAAATACTATAGCATGCGAACTAGAGGCAGGCAATATGGCCCTCAAAAATAACATCATGATATTTAAGGGTATTTTTGCGATAACAATATTCTTGATGATATGACAAATTTAAAAAAAAAATAATAATTAACATTAATATAAGAACATAGAGTTGCAACAAAATAAGTTTGCCTCCAAATATTCAGTAAAAACTGAACAAAACCTTTATGCTCTGACATTTCTCTTCTAATCATCACTCTGTAACCTGTGACAGGCTGTTATGATACCATAACTATCGAACATTCACATATATGTAGTTTTTTGCCAAACCCCAAGCGTTATGTAGGGTTACATTACCAAAGGTTTATGATAAAATCACTTGACGACACTGACTCCTGTGTGCGCACTACGATAAAGGAAAGGGGGAGACACTGTGCTGCTGCCGGAGGAGCCGCTGAATGTGTTCTCTCTGAGCGGTAACTCAATGGAAGAGTCTGAGAAGTCCGGGGTTGTTCATAAAGCATTCAGGACGCCACAGTTTATTCCAAACTACTGAGGCTGCTGCTCTTTTTGGAACCGCTGCGGAGTCTGTAACACTTTCGCTTTTAGCCTTGCTTGTTGTTGCCATGGGTAACAGTATGATATCAATATGACAACAAGTCAAAATAGTATCACGATATAAATTTTATTAAAAATTTTACCAGTATTATCGTGAACAAGACGATATGGCACACCCCTAATACGACCACTGGACAATATGCCAGCATAAATGTTCCACAATGGGTTAGCATGAGCAACTGCAGATGGATACAATCCAACTAGCACCCCCTTGGTTAAAAAGCTAGCATGTGAAAGCAGTGACTAAAAAGGTGACACCATCCCCTTTACCTTCTGATAACAAAGACAGCTCATATACTATGTCATTTAGAAACACAGATATGATACAAATGTAACACACACATGTTAATGTATCCATGGTTTGCAGAAGTGCACAATACCGCATCTTTTATGTTTTGATGTGTGAATAAAGACGCAAGTAGTCAATCATGTATTTTTACATTAAAATATAGCTTAAATGTTATATTTTCATGATCTTTAACATGTTAAGTTCAGTGACAGTGACGGATAAATGTTTTGGAACATGACTGATGTCGATGAAGTAACACTTGAGCTCAGCTGACTGGGCTGTGAGGGTACATCAGGCAAAAGACGCCACTGTATTAGATCTCTAGCTTAGTGATATGAACTGGAGATGTTTCGGCATCATATTCACATTACAGGTGGGTGGTTGTCAAAAATTCTTGTATCTTATATCTTATGAAATCACTACTTGTCATCCCTGAGATATGTATTCATATTTAGGTACTGGGTGAAACATATATATTTATTGTGTCAATATGTGTCTAACAACACTATACATGCTCACTCAAGATTTCAACAATAGCTTCTTGTGTTTTGTTTTTTTCCCAGCAAAATGTAAGATAAATCTGTTCTATCTCTCATGTTGCTGGTGTTTGTAAGAAGTGTGTTATGACAAGATGTATGTATTTAGATCAGGAGAAAGGAAAGGGATGTTTCGTCTCCCCGACATAGGTTGCATGTCAGAGATAATAGAAAAGATTGGTGAATGGGTCTGAATTTTGAAGCATACCTGTGTTAATCCTGCTCTAGATTGCTGTGCTGAGACTGCTTGTATTTACATATGCAGAGGATCCCGCTGTTTTGAGCACACCATTGACAAGACAGAGCAATTAATCATCCCCAAATACTCCCGCCGTGCAACAGACGACCCTTGCAGAACATGCTGCCACAGAGGGTGTGCAGGTGTGAATCAAGCTGCAAGAAAAAATTTCAGAGCCAGCCTCTTCCTCAATCTTATTTGTTTGCCACGACTATCTCTGTATTCAACAGAAATCATACATCTAACATTTGCTCCTGCCCTCTTTTTGAAGAAAGGATATTTTGTAATAATGAATCATTTTAAATTACATTGAAACAGGACTACAAAAAAGGATTATACTATCACCTTTGTTATGTGGTGATGTTGGGAGATAAGTAGAAGCAAACAATCCCATATTGTTGTGATCAAGTTTTATTTAATGCTATGTTTCCCCTCATTTCACCATTGTATCTGAATCTCCCATTTAAAGGTTTGTGAGTTACAATGTTTCTCTATATTATACACAGGTCGAGCAAACAGCTCTCATTGGACCACTGTATATAATTAACAGTTTTATGAATGTTTCAAGGTCACTCTATCAAAGACAAACTGTATGTTTATTTTCAAAATCAACTTTTTTTTATAAGTTTAAAATGCTGTCAGTGGATAAATTAATATTTAAAACTGCATTGGTTGATGTTTTTGGCCACTAGGGAGCAGAAGAACCCTGAAAAAAGCTTACCGACACACAACCCTGACATACTATGGCTGAATTTAAATATGCAGACTTAACCACACTTGTAGACTCGCGGACTTAGTGGACATGTTCTCAGTAAGTCTAGGAGTGCTTAGTGCTGGCCACTTCCAAAATTCAACTGGTCCACAAGGGGCCTCAAGCTTCCAGAGTGTGTGCTTGGGGTGCAGACTTCAGTAGACTTCACTGATTTCATGAGCCACAATTTAATCCGGACATGATGTGAGTTTTTTTTTTTCCAATTGCCTAAAAAATCATTAGTGATAGTTAGGCCTATTAAAATGCTACTTGGATTGTGTAGGCCAGAAATAATATTCAAGCACATCATGATACAGAGAACGCGTGTAGCCTGTTATACAGAGATGTATTAATACATTTTTGTTCAGTCGCAAAAAATGCTATACATGGCATTAAAATCTTGCTATCTGCAGGGACAGATGAGTTGGCAGTATTCGTCAATTTATATGACATATATATAAATATGACAGCAGCGATTGTTGCTGTTTCCATGGCAAAGAGTAAAACCGTCTCGAGGGCTGTCAGCTGCTTGCGGTCCCTGCCCTCGCAGACTGGATGTGATGACAGTATATACTGTGCGTCACACTACTGAAGACGATGAGGGCTCAGTCCGCAAGGTCAGAGGGTGAACATTTGGATGCAGCCTATCACATTAAAAAGCTGCTATGGCTAGCATGTTAGCAAACAATTGCTTATGTACACATCTAGCAGTGACAGTTATGTACAATATTCCAAACAACAGTTGAAGTTTTTCTCCAAAGACTCCTAGCGTTCCTCTCCACCTATTAGCAGAATTTGTTTCTCTTGCATGTGGTGCTAAACAGGTAGCTTATACACTTTCCCACCAAAAACTAGCATGTATATGCAGATTTTTTAAATGCGGGAAATCCTGCTAACAATAGGCAACAGATTCCTTTCATTTTGCCAATGGATGAGTACACTTTTCTGTATTGTTTTTTTTCTTCCAGTGTTAGGTGTCAATGTTATGAATGTGGTGGAGAACAGGGATAGTAAACAGTAGAAAGCAGCATAGAGGCCAGTGATTTTATGATGATTACTTTTTTTGTATCTGTAACTTATTCAGTCTCTCGCAGCCAACTAAATTGGAGCAATGTTTGGGCACTACTTGGCTGGAGAGGATCAGTTTGTAGCTGAGACAAAAAACAGTCGCAGAAGAAACTGATGATCACGCGGGAAAAGAGGCGAATGTTAGCGTAACCATCCGGGTGTCATGTTTGCATCGCTGCCGATCAGAGCTGGAGCCACTAGATATCTGAGACTACTGCAGAGTCACTTGTTCCAGGAATGAATACCAAATGTAACCTTTCCCATAAAAACACAAAAGCCAGATGTTAGTGGGTGCCCAGCAGGGCGTCATTTGAGCTTGTTTGACAAAAAGGCTGCTTACTGCTTGTTTGAGAGCGGACCACAGTACGACCACACAGTACATAATATCTCAAGGCCATGCCACCACAACAATGAACTAAAAAGGCTACAAAGCTATAGAGCTAGGGGATAGTTATCTATGGTTTATCATCAGGAGCAACACTGTGTTTTCACATTACACAGTTATTTACTGTCAATATACAGCAAGAGCACTTTTCTAAACTCAAACTATACTTTAAAGATATAGCATATCTACTGAAAAATGTATCACTAAAAGAACATCTGAAACAGAGTTCTACCTTAATGTTTGGCTACACTGCTAAAGATGCTGTGTTCTCTAATATGGCTCATGACTGCCTCAAACTCTTAAACTCTTTTACTATGCATTTAGAAATCAATAAACCACCCCATCTGCAAACACTGCATACAGTCTCTGTACTACTCTATGTATTTGTCATACAGTAAATCACGTCTGCAGTTTGCAAGTGTCCATGCCAGCATTTCAGATAGTATGTTGTCTTATTTCATATCAAGAGACATTGATTCCCAATCGTTTTCAAACCCCTGGAGCAAGGGAAGATTGTTGAATTTCACTGAAAAACCATCTGCTTGTTCTGAACAACAGGGGATAAGAACATGCTGAGGAGTAAGCTCTCCAGATAGCTTGCGTTGGCTTCTGATTCTTTTGCCTTTAACGTTCCTTCTGGCAACCTGTCTTTGGAGATACCACATCCACAGGCCTGTGGGAGGTTCGACTTGTTGATGAGTTGATATATCAGCTGTCCATACTGTGTATGTAAGGGTAACATCTAATATAAACCACGGTTTCTTACAATTGCATTTTCCACATAATGCACGAAAACAGCCCTTCAGCGATCATCACAATCAGTTTCATTGTGATGAATATTTTTAAACTGAGGAAGTGTCCAGCACAGTTTAGTCCTGGTCAGGTTAAACAAACGACACACCTTATTTTCAAATACATTGCCCCTACAGCCAAGGGCAATTTGAAGTACAGAAAATAACACCATTGGTTGTATGAACATCTGCTCCCTGGGTATTTGATTTCCCAGGCAGATGTTAGACCCCAGCTGCTATCACAAGATAATTTGTATGTTTGTGGAGAGAGCTCCCATTTGGCTGTTCTGTTGATGGTTATGTCTTCCTTTTGTGAATCAGCCAGCATCACTGTTAACTATGTTTTACAGTCTCCCCCACTGTGATGCCCTCTATGCCCCTGACTGTATGACTCCACCTTAACATTTTTAAATATTTTGTCAGAAAAAGGTCAGGTGAAATATTTCCCTTTCATACACTGTATACATCATATACACACAATAATCTTTGTGTCTGTGCACTTATGGACACTGTGCACTGTAGTATGATTTGTGTAGAGCTGGATGGATAAATCAGTTATTCGATAACTTATTGCTAATATATCATTATCCGTGTATAAAGACTCAGACATACTTTCCATCCTTTGGACATGTGTGAACTTGTACAGGTCGTTCCAGGGATACTACAATTGAGGGTTTGTGTCAGTTCGGCGTTCCACACGTGTACATTTCGGGATCCACACCAAAAAACATAAAAAAAAAAAAACCCTAAAAAAAAGTTGTATTTCATATATATATATATATATATATATATATATATATATATATATATATATATGTCATAATTCACTGTCTAATATCTATTTCATATTGTAAAAACTACATTTCTCCTGGGAACAACTGCATTTATTCAGGGTTCTTTCAAAAACGACATTTTTATAGATTACATTGAACACCTCACGAGAACATTATAATTTATTTTCGTCCAGTACTAATTTTTACTGAATAGAGCTTGAAACCATCATAACATAACCCAGCTAACATTAACTAGCTCTGCTCCTGCTTATTTTAACTCGGATTTCTTGTTCTTAATGTAGCATTATCACTGAAACAAAAGGCTGCGTTGATGGTGAGTTTACTGCATCCTTTCGTCTCAAATACGTCCCGGGAAATATCTCTGTTTGTCCCAAACATGCTTCCTATTTTCCCTGGGAGGACTGGCACCAGACACAAGCTGCTGCTGGCCATCTTCTCACACAACAGTGAGCTCACAGAGCCCATTTGCAAAACAGTCATTGTATTCTTCTTGTACCTGCTAATTAATTTAAGTTTGTAGCTGTTAGTGTGGAGCCCTGCATTTAAGCCTACACAAAGCTGATGTGACACAAAAAAATAACATAGGCCACTGCCATCAGTTAATGTCATCTAATTTGGAGATAACGGTGAATATCTGCTGATACCAATGTTCAGTCGGTAAATCAGTGCATCCTTGGAGAACACTTTTTTTGGTAAATAAACTGTTATCAAATATCTCAAGTATGGATACAGATATTAGCTTTAAAAACTCAGTCCATCTTCAAACTATCACCTTTATTTTCTGGACAACTGTGTGTAATTCACTATGTAGCGAGAGCACACGATGTTAATACTCTTTTTACTCTGCATGTTTTTGCGATCGTTCAGTGACCTTGTCCCAGTCATGATGTCAACACTGGAGTCAAAACAATACTCCCACAGAACCGAAGTTAACAAGAGCGTTTCATTGATCTTGTCATGTTTAGAGCTCGGTAAAGACTGTAACTCCTCTCTGAGGCTACTCTGCCTGTAAGAGTATCTGCAGGCATGAAGTGTAGGTAAAACAGCAGATATACAGCCGTGCTCTAAAAGATAAGTGAATTTAAGGATAAAATGTTATTTATTTATTTATCATAAATTATTGGATCCAAAGCTGCAGCTATCATGAATACATATTCCATGTAATCAAAAGCCTCTTATTCTGTATCAACATCACAGCATTACATCAACAGACTCACTACAAACATATGACCACGTCCTTCACAGTGTGGCTGCACCTTCTCCTCACACTCTGACCAGTTCAGGTGCTGGTAATGTCATCATCTGTGACATGTGAAAGAGTAGGCAGTCTACGAAAAGATAACTCAAAGGAGATTAGTCCCACTCCTGACCCAGGAAGAAAAATGTAGCATTATCTGCTAGAAGAGAAGCATGTCAGAGCCTCACAGGTCTTTACTGACCCCACCACTCCCCACTTTTGTTGAAGGCTTTAAATTCTCCCCTCCCAAGTTCAGAGTCGATTTGTTATCAAATCAAGCGTCGAGCGTCTGATTCATTGCTATTCAGCACTCTGGCTGATTTATATGCAGAATGTAAAACAGATGCCTTATGCGATACATATTTATGGTGAGCCCTGCTCTCACAAGATTTATTATAGGTTCTTTCATCGGGGTGTGCATGAGCTGTGCTATGATGACTTGTATTTCCTCTCAGCTGCCAATGCCAAACTCATTAAAAAGAGGTGTGACTATTAATATACATTGTAATACTGACAGCTCCTAATTTATAACCCAAGTGCATGTTTGGGGTTTCGTCTTTCCCTGCCTCTCATTGTTGGGGTGGGGGTCTTTTTGTATCTTCATATGTGTTTACATCCTCATGTGCATGTGCTTGTATGGCTCATGTGTGCACATCTATACAGTATCAAGCAGATCATTTTTCAAACGCCTTTTTGTTCTCTTATTATATCTCATATTGATTTATTGGGTGTAGTCCCCTGACCCTTATATACTCTGCTCCGGGCAACATGAAGACTAAACCGTATCATACAAAGTTCCAGCTTACTACTGTAAGAGCTCCTACACACATCTATGTAAAGAAATTATTTGATCGTCTATAAGTACTGGTCCACCTCTGATATAGATCTAGTGAACAGGGCAACATAGACATGTGCTTCCTAACTCTTTAACAGTGTGTAATGTTCTTTGTTTGTAAGGGTCTCTTTAAAACGATGCTTTTAAATTTAAATTGTGACAATTTATTCAGACAAACAAGAATGGTAAAGCTTCATATTATTTAACAGAGCTGTATGCAACATTCAGAGCATATCTATGACTCAGAGTCTGAGCAGGGATTGTCTACATATAGCTCTCAAGGTGGTGGCTGAGCCAGGGGCTAGCAGATAATGGCGCTAACAGCACAAACAGAGCTAACAATGGCAACTGAGCTAAGACTGTTGACCTGGGAGGGAACTGGAGAGGGGGGTTATGCTTTTGCAACAAGAAGGATGCTATTATTACTGGTAGCTGCTTGTAACCGCCTTAAGAGTGCAGTGAGCAGTGTTGATTGGCCAGCCATGGCTATGGCTGCCGTCAGAAACATTATGTGTGGCCCCCCAAAATGTGACATGTAAGGTACGGTGTTGGTGGTGAGGCATTATTAAAGTGATGCGTTACAGTAATATATTATGTTTTAGCAGTAACAAAGTAACATTGCACGTTACCAACATGATTTGGGGTAACATTATTACATCTACACTGTTTTCCTTTTTCATTTATCCACACTGAGCCGCACTGCTCCACTTCCACCAGTGTGCTACCAGAAAAAATATCCCCTGAAGGTTATTGAGTCTTGTCATTACAGATTCTATAGGTGCCAGTGATCGGCACATCAGGGTGATGCCGTACTTTGTGTTATCATGTTCGGTGGTTCCATACCTACAACGTTTACAGTGTGTCCCGTTCTGCATTTGCATCTATAGGCTGCTAAAAGCACTGGTGATAAGGAGCTGGCCTCCAGTTAGATTTTTCCTCATCCTGGTGATTGGCACATCTGGGTGATGCCATCAAATGTGCGTTAGTGTGTTGGATGTTTTTTTATCTACACTGACCATCCCCTTCTTATATAGACCTACAACTCCCTCTGGGGTGGTGCTGTAGCTGACCGGCACACTGGGAACCCACAGGTGGGTCTTCCAGCTCGTCATTTGGCTCATCATAGTGACTTACTCGCACAGCATTCTGTTTATTGTGGTAACCTCTGCCTTTGTCCACGGCATTTCAAATGACATTGATCCCTATCTCATAGGCTAATTTATCAGACTTTGATTCTCTGTACGCCTGTACCTGTGGTCCAGGCTATTCGTTTATTTACAAAGGTCTAGGCTATTTAAGTGTTCTGTATCATCACGCTATTATTAATACAAGTAGGGGCTTTTAACACAAAGTAGTAGCCATGCATGAATGGACCTAGAAATGTATTCATTATATTTTAATAATTTGTGTCCATTTCAATTCTTTTATCTATACTAGCCTGTATTTAATGCACTACTCAGCTACTGCATCAAACTGTGCATTTTTCCTGTGTGGCCCTAAATCATATGCTGGTTCCCTAAATTTGCCCTCAGTCATCAAAACTTTGAGTACCCCTTGTTTACCACAATAATGAAAAGAGAAGCTCGGGATTACTACAAAACAAAGAGGTAGCATGACTTCACTGTATCTTTACATAGCAAATACATGTTTGCTGGGATACTATTGTTCTGAATGTCCTATACAGCACCTTTAAAAAATCTTCTATACACATTCACATGATGATACAGGAACGCAGTCATGCACGCACACACATACTCATAAAGCTGATTATTAGTGATCTCACCTGTGATTCCAAGTGGTTCCTAGTTGTGTAACAGGGTGTCCACAGGTATCAGACAGGTAAATATAATGCTTTTAAGACCCATTCAAGACACCTTTTAACCAAATTTAGGACACTTAAGCATACTTAAGTACTTCAGCATCACAGGTAAGCATGCAAGCAAGTAGTATATATGTGGTCTTGTGCAGGGCTAAGTGTTATGTAGGAATATTTATTTATCATTAGAGTGAGTTAAGTCAGTCTACATTTTGCCAACAGGCAAGTGCAAGTATTAAGTTAAATAACAGTATTATAGTTTTTTTTTTTAAAGATTTGTAACATTAGAAATGCGGACTTAAGCATAGAACAGCTTCACTTATTTTCACAAAAAGAAATGAAAAAATGGATAAATTAAATTAGGTAAAATGTTTGGACTAGTTAAGACCTCACAAATTCAAATTTAAGACTATTTATTGACTTTTAAGGCCCAATTGTTGTATCATTGAATGTAAGACATTTTAAGACTTGTTTAAGACCTGCAGACACCCTGTGTAAAGAATAGGGACAAAATAACAATATGTTACAACAGTCAGTAAACCAGGTCAAAGCATGTTTAAGTACAATAACAGTTGTTTTTACGTAATTTCATACAGACTTTTTTATCATTACTGCAAGTAATTTTCCATGACATACACAGTTAGTTTTTGGTGATCTCTTTTTTAAAAGGAAAAAAAGGAATCACACACCGCTGTCACTTTCCCAACAGTTAAGTTTGAATTTTATGTTTTATTCTGAGCAAGGCTAACGTCATTTAGATGAGGTGAAGGTCTATTTAGTATAGGAGAGTAAAAGATAAAGAAGAGGCCGGACAAAACAGAGTGCAGACAAGTCAAAAAGAATATTGAAAAACCTCAAAAAACATCTAGGCCTACAGCACATGATCGCATATTTAGAGCCGAGCCACTTCATGAGCACAATACAACAAATCCTAGATTGGTAGACTGGTTGTTAAAAGAATAAATTCACAATACTTTAAAGTTCTTATGAAAAGGCTTTACAAAAAGATTTTTGCAACTGGAACACAGTCATCTTGACCAATCAGCCTTTAATAAACGCAATTAGATCTGCACAGACCTGTTGTCACGGAACATTATTAAGAGCTTTTCATTGTTTTTATATCAGAATTAATATCAGCTGTATGACACTGCAACATGCTGCAACTGTTATATAATGTATATGGAAATCATCAGAGCAAAGTTCTTTATGTTCAGAACAAGTAAGGACTTTATTGTTTAGGTTTTCCTGCCTTCTCTCAAACTTTTGCAGCATTGTTCTCATGCCACGTATACAACATATGGGAGTTGCTGCAATTACCGGTTTCCTATTTGTAAATACAGGTCATGTCAACATGCACGTCTTAATTACCACTGCAGGGCTCTGATTTTTTTCTGAAAGCTCAGATATATCAGACTTAGTACTGAATCACATGGAAGTACCTGAAAAAGCAAACAACGCCTCATGTCAGCCAAAGTCTGATGTTTAAATAAATGGAGCACTGATGGATATACTGACCATGTACAACATTTCATAATGATCATAAAACCAACTCAACATTAATACAACAGTGCCATGTTGGCAGATGAAGTGAACGCTCACATGTTGTCAAGATGGGACTTATTCCCATCAGTGTCCTGCATCCTATAAGATTTATAATAATTCTTTCTTTTTCCTAAAGCACAAAATACATCAAAATATAATTACACTATACTTCAGTTAATTTCTTAAAGACATCAGAGATTGACACAGCTAGGATACCAAAGCAAAGTGCTGCAGCAACACACTGTATTAAGTGATCAAACACACAATACAATAGTGCAGTTCCTGTAATGTGAACGGAAATTTTATTGATTACCTTGCAATCATCAAAAGGAGTTGTAAGAGACTGTCTCATAGTATTACAAACTGCGGCGCAGTGTTTTTGTGTGTGATAAGTCTTTAAACTCATGGGTGTATTATTCAAACTGAACTTTCTAGATCGTATTACCTCAGTAGCAACACACCCACACCAACGTGTCCCTCTGCTTTCCCTTTAATCACAGTTGTATTTTAAGTCCAAAAAACGCCTGCTAACATTTTCTAGGGAGGGCCCACTGACATTCTGCTCTAATTGTGTCACCTCTAACTTTCTTCTCGCATGACAGCACTGCACCAGGTAATTTCACTATCTTAATTAGCAAATCAAAAGATCCTTTCAGTCTAAATAGCTGGTTGGAATCTGGCATGTTTATACACAAGTACTAATGCAGGCCTCTCATTTTTAGCCCGTAACAATTGCCACCAAATCATCTTTATAGACACCACTCTCTCATTTTTACATCTACAAAATATGTTAGTTTCTTTTTCCTGTGCACTACGATGAACAGAATGGTGAGTCTTTAGCTGCTTTGACACTTAAAGGCAAGAATTTCATTTCATGCCACCTCCTCGTTGTTCTGTTAAAAAGGTACAACCGAAGAATGAGGGAATGGAGTTGTCTCAGCTTTACAGTGGCAATGGAGGTAGTAACAGCGCTGACATGATGGTACGTCACACTCTCTCTCTCTCACTCTTACTGTTTAGAAAGTGTTGCCTACATGTATGTTGTATATCAAGCTAGAGGCCGATGCTGTTGTGTTACGTCTGCGATGTCAGCATGCTATCTAAAACCACACACTGGAGTGGAGGTTGTGACTTAACAAAAAGGTAGTGACCAGGTGCCAGACTGTAATCAGCAGGCATCCATGAGGAAGCTATGAAAATTGTGGACACAACACCTAACAAATGCCAATATAGCGAGGTGAAACGCCAAGCAGACAAAGCCTCTCATAAAACCAGACTGTATCTGGGGTTGGCTTTCACTTGCTGGTGAGCATTGAAGGAGAGGATGGGGATTAAAAGGGACGTTGGCGTGTTTTCTGTTGGATGGGTAGGTGCCGCTGGTTAGCATCATAAGAAAAACATAACACAACATAACATTCCTACAACAGTGGCTTGCAGTGTACGCACCAGCAGTAAGAGGATGGGCCACTTTTGAATATTGTGTTTCAAACAGTAACAGACAATTCCTGCATAGCATACCATTAAATATGAAGCTACGACCAGTGGACAATAACTCAGCTTAGCATAAAGACTGGAAACAGAAGAAAAAAGCTTGCCTTGCTTAATCAAACACTACCAACATCAGTAAAGCTCACAAATTAATGTATCTTGTTTACACTGTGCAAATAAGTCAAGTTGTGGTTTCATGGTGGGTAACGTGCTAAAGTGTTTCTTAGCCAGGCAAAGTGACTTCCTGGAGTCTCAGCAGTTGCCTGGCAACCTAATGGTAATGGCAAGACTTAAGGAAGTCAGTGCGCCAGGCAAGAAATAGGCCATGCATGGCAAATATTTTAAGGTTAGGGCATGGTTAAGTTAAGGGAACCAAAACTTGGCTAATAACAGGAAAACACCATATGTAACTCTATGATAACACTTTGTATATATGAGTTACTTGCTGTTGTAAATGAGATGAAATGACTGTTCCTATGTTTCTAGGTAAAATGTGGTTTCACCATCAAACAGCTGAAGACATTCATTGTGTTTTTTTAATAGGATACTGAGGGAAAAATATATTATCAGCTTTAAATTAGAAATATTTGAGCACATGCTCAAAGAGGCCATATAACTGCATCAATTACATTTAAACTCTTGACAGCCAGAAACAGTGGTGTCTGGACTGACTGAAAGACTCCGTGCCAAGTGGACAGATGTTTTGGAATTTGTTCAAATCTTCTTTCGAGTGAAAGGACATTTAAGAAATCCCTTCCAAAGTATCAAACTGTATATCAAATATTAGCTCTTAAAAAAGAGAGATATCAATGAAGGCTGAGATATTAAAGGAAGGAAATGCAAATGCATCAGATAAGAACATCAGATTTTCTTTACCAAGAACTTGTTTGCTGCAATTTCACAAATTTATACTGTTTTCACCATGGTGTTTTGATTATGCAGCAGTCCTTAAAATTATTGCAATTATCATTTGAGCAATTAGGGTCATATTAGGGTTAATGCAATGGTCCGCTCTGTGTACTAAAATAGCACTTTTAAATATAACACTGTTATTTTCAGACAACCAGCTGATTTATTTTGTAAGAACAGTCTGAAAGAGTGGATCTATGAGGATATACTTAAGCAATAGGCTACTGTTATGTATATGGGAACTGGCTTTATAGGTACCAAAAATGGTGGTTGCTTAAATGTTGACACTTTAATAAAACATGCTAAAGATCCATTAAATCTTCTACCTTTAAATGAAGTAGACATTTTAATACTTATCTTCAACTGTTGGAATGTATTTTTAAGTAAACTGTAAAACACTACTCTTGTTTGAAATATAGCTATAAATGGTGTTTTGCTTTAGTGAACAGTCAAACAGGATTCCCAGAAAAACTAATCCAAACTATTTCCTATTTCCAAAGAAATATAATTGCTTTACATTCTATGTGTAAGTCAAATAGGCTCATACATATGAAACAGTCTACACATATCACTATAGAAATACATGAGTTCTTTATGTCATCCAGCGTGGATGCAATTTTCGGCAGCATAATGGTAACTTTCTTTTGGTCCACCATCTAATTTAGGCTAACACAACACAATGTTTGTGTGTGTATGTGTGGAAATACTTCAAAAGACGGAACAATGTGAGAACAAGATATCTCAGCTGAACAGAATGACTCTGAAAACGCCAAATTATTTGCTTTAACAAATTTCATTTGTTTATAAAATCAAATCAAAGTCAAATATCACTGCCAGGCTCTTCTCAGCAGACAGATCACAGGCAATGACCTTCCTCACAGCTACAGCAATATTCAAGCTCCATGCACAGTGTATGCTAGAGGTGGGCGATATAGCCCTAAAATAATACCAGGATATTTCACAGTATTTTTGCGATAACAATACGTTGGACAATATGACAAATTAGTAAAAAAATAATAATGTTACTATTAAATTAATAACAAAGAATTGCAACAAAATAAGTGATCTTGTTTTAAAGTTTGCCTTCTGTAATTTGTAAACAACAACAGTAACTCAGAGTGAGATTCAGATTCTGTATACAATAATAATAGTACAAAATAATAAAATCTACCACAAATTACACATTTAAACAGCTCCCAAATACAAACAAATGTACCCTGGGATCTCTATGTAGAAATCAACAAGGGATTTCCTTCTCTTTTAGCAAATTCCTAAATGATTAAGTTGTTTTTTTTTTTCCACCTGGACCTTTATGCTCTGACATTTCTTCTCTAATCATCACTCTGTAACCTGTGACAGGCTGTTATGATACAAGAACTATCGCACATTCACATATATGTAGTTTTTTTGTTGAGCAGGTTTACATTAGCAAAGGTTTACGACAAAATCGCTTGACGACACTGACTCCTGTGTGCACACGGTGATAAAGGAGGAGGAGAGACGCTGTGCTGCTGCCGGAGGAGCCGCTGAATGAGTTCCCTCTGAGTCTGAGAAGTGCGGGGCTGTTCATAAAACATTCAGGGCAACACAGTTTATTCCACACTACTAAAGCTCTTTTTGGAACCACCACAACAGTAACAGTTTCGCTCTCAGCCATGCTTGTTGTTGCCGTGTGTAACAGTATGATGTCAATATGTCAACAAGTCAAAATATCGCAAGTATCTTGATATGAATTTTTCATATAAAATTAAAAATCATGAAGGTATTATTGTGATTGATATGATACGGTACACCCCTAGTGTATGCGTGTTTAGTGTAATGCAAATTTTTGCCCCAATAATTCTAAACACCACCAAAAAATACACACACAAGCAGTCAAATTGGGAACGCATGTGAATATGCATATTTTTCCTGGTTACATTTAGTGTTGCTTGTGATATGACTACCACTAAAGAGTCCTAAACCATATCTCACCTGAGGAGACAACACAAGCGAGTGCGGAATAGAGTCAAAATGATTTTGGGCACAAATCACTTCACGTTCCAAATGCATCCCAGCCATCTATCCCCATTCCTGGCTCTCTGCATCTCTCCCTCAGCCCACACTTGAGGTGCTTTTATGTTACACGACCACTCGAATTTGAGCCCAGGGGGACTCTGTGGGTCCCTGAGCGAGAAAAGCTCAAAAAATCTATAGACCAGATGTATGATGTTATATGGTCAAACTGGCAAACACAAAAGGCCTAAAAACAAAAGCCGTGAATTAACTGAGGGCTTTCAACAGTGTGTTTTCAAAACAGCCCAGCTGAGAGCTCAGATGCCTCTCCTCCCTCTCAGTCACTCCCTCGCTCCAGTCCTGCATTGCCCCATCTCTCCTTTCTCCCTCGCTCACTATCTCCCCCCTTTTGCTCCCGTCTCCTCCTCTGTCTTATTCTCTCTCTGCCACCCCCCGAGACTAAATGCTCAAAAAGAAAAGAAAGGACACCATTTTTGCTAATTAGTTGAGGACTTAACAGGCGCAGGATATGCTGCCTTAGTTTTTCATCTGCTGTCCACGGGCTGTCGACTGTCCTGTGAAGTTGAGCCTGTGTGGCTAAAAGTAGAAGAAAGGAGCAGGGTAGACACACACAAATGCCTCAGTGGAGATCCTGAACAGGCCTCCAGTGGGGGTTGAGCTCAAAATGGGGGCCAATCATTAGTATTTAACATTTGGGAATAAAGAAGCCTTAAATTAGAAGTGTAAATGGCTCTGTGCCCCACCTCCATCCTTAGAAATGTTCACAGGCTTTTTTTTTTTTAATCAGAGAGCTTTTTTTTTCTCCTTTTTGGTATGTTTGTATGTGTGGACCCTGCATGTGTGGTAACAATAAACTTAAAAAGAAAGAAATCAACCTAAACACAAATAAATTCTGTGAAGAATTTAAAGTAAAATTACAGTTCATATCATTTAAGTGCTGTATTTGTCTTTGTTTTGTACTCAATTGAATGATATCAAACCTATATTACACCTTAAGTCTCCATGTTTTTTACTTAATTATGCAAAGCGCATTATGGTTAAACTTAAAAATAGGTTTATGTGAGTATCTTTTGAGCATGGCTCTGATTAAAATCAGTCAACATGTGAAATTGTTAATTGTACCTACATGTGTCTTGGTGGAATTTGTGCAGTGATATATCAAAAGCTCACATAGAGTAGTAACACTGACACAATGTTAGGACCACACACTCTGCAGACACTGCAGGAAAGTACCAGGAGACAGTGATCTATGTTGTTCATTGCTAAATGTTACATAAGCAATGTTTATGTAAATGGCATAGGGCTATATGCAGAGTCTAAATACTTGTTTCACATGTATTCTGTAAAATGTGCTGCCTGTAGCTGAGAAAAATACTTCCCATCTATTCAGTACAGTCGCATGCAGTCGACGCTTTTCTAGCAACAAAACCACGTCCAGCAAGAGAAACAGAAAAAAACAACACATACACAAACAAGAAGAAGCTAAGTGGATGCATAAACTTGATTTACATTTCAGAAACCAGCAGGTCAGTTACAAGGTTATTGTAAAAATATGTATTCATAATCACATTAACATATGCAGGACTTCAGCAGACAGCTTTCGACGGTAAACCTTCTTAATACCCGTAACGTATTTCATGTCATTGAGTCTAGAGGGGAAGGAAACTGACACGGTAAGCCCGAGCGTCGGAGGTTTAGAGAAGCACAACAAAGTGGAAAATTAACAGAGTGGAAACTTAATAAACAGTTGTTTCACTGCAGCACAACTTAGGGTAATTCCCGCAGGAAGAGAAAGGCCAAGAGCAGAGGAATGGCAATGAGACTCGCAGCGGAGGACTCTGCTGCGTTAAGACAGGAAGTCAGGGGTGAGGAGAGGGAATCTGAGAGTCAGAGTTCAGCAATCACTATTAAAGAGGGGGCAGAGTGTCTCTGGCTTGGAAGAGCCTTTCAGCATTTCTGCCTTAAAAGTGATGCTACAGATATATTATTCCCCGATAACTGAATCAGATAAAGCATCTGTCAGAGGCAGAATTGGTAGTTTTGTTGTCATGTCCTAAAACACTTGTATTGAGATCTCTAAGTGGTTGTTATATCGCTTGCTAAAAGGAACGGGATAAAAACGGCATAGGCTGCTAGCATTCTCAGCTACTTTGCTCAAATGGGTGTATTTATCAGAGATGTAAGACACACATCCTATAAAACCAAGGGCACCAGAGAAATTCCTCACATGATCACCGCAGCCCCATAACTGTCTGGGACAAAAATGGAGGCTGCGCCGTATGTCAGTTATATGGAGCAATAACCAACTTAAAGAAGTGTGGTAATAGAGCCATTTACCTGATCCTGAAAAATGAGGAGAGAGAGCCCCCCCCCTTCCCCCAAACCCACTTAGACACACACACAAACACACACACACAAATAGCAGCACAAGCACAAACATACATGTTTAAAGTTTGTGATCTTTGAAATGTTTAAACATGCTTCACAAAGGTTTGAATTAACATGTAAATGTGACTTTGCACTTTGATAAAAATGAATCACCAAAATTAGCATTTTAAGATTTCAAGAATACCGTATAATACAAAGGAAATGGAAATAAAAAGTACTGCAAAATAGTAGCATAACAAAATAAACAGATAATGCAAAATCAATGATTTTACCATTCTATCTGTTTTTTGTAATTTTAAGTAATTTCTAAGGCAAAAAATATCATAATTCTCTGATTTTAGCTGTTTTTCAATGTAAATATTCACTGTTTTTTTTACTCTTCTATGACAGTTAACTGAATATTTTGACATTTATGGATGTCATGTCGAGCTTTGGGAAAAACTAATTACCATTTTTAACCATTTTCTGCCATTTAATAGCCTAAACAACTAATTAATTAATTGAGAAAATAATCAACAGATTAATTATCAATGGAAATAATCTTAAATTGCAACTCTACAATTACAGATGGTATAACTGACTCAAATATTTGTAATTATACTCCTATTTGATTGGTTGTTGCAGCTTGTGGCTTCAGTATAGTATCCAATAAAGTTTGTGCTTTCTCTGGCATTATTTCTTCGTCATACATATCAGTTCCCTGCAATTAAAACATTATTTTTTGACAAGAAAGTGATGGAAATTAAACATATTATATAACATTAAGTAGAGCAAGCTGAAATCACTTGGAATTACATGGCACTTATTTTTGTCAGACCAGGCATGAAGCTACTGTAATGAAGATGTGAAGAATCAATTCAGTGATTAATTACTTTTATATTCCTCACATACACTGTGCTCTGCTCGTTTTAATACAGACTAAATCATCAAGTCATCACATATTAGTGCGCTGCAGAGTACGCTATATGTACAGTAAAGTACGTATAATAAGATGTATCTCCAACCATTGACATAACTGCTTGTCATGATGTATTAAATGCGCTGTTGTCAATGTTGTGGTTTGTCTTGTTATTGTTGTTGTCATTGCTGTGGCTGTTCTTGTCACACGTAAATGCACATCAGCTCAGCACATTGACTTGTGTTATTGAAACTGTTAAGGATTGCTGATGCAGGGAGGCGAACATACAGAAGCTTAGCTCAATGTGCTGCTTTCTTTTTTTTTGACAGGCAGCATGGACGTGCTGAGTAATGTGACTGCAATAAACTACAAGCGTGTACACCCAGCTCAGAGAGATTGCTGAAAAGTGGAGTTGAAAAAACAATAAAACGACCACTGCTGTTTGTGGTAAATCTGTTGTGGAAACAGCCTATCATCAGTGGAGGCTTAGTAATTATTGTGTACAAGGGAGCAGAATTAACAGAGAAAAATAAACTTCCCTCCAAGATCTATTTTGTTTCCATCATTTTTCGCTTGTAGCCATAGACACAGAGCGCAATTTCATAACAGTTCAAGCTGGGAGAGTGTGTGAACGGGCATGTTGTTCAGGAGTCAGGCAGGATTACGCTCTGAAATCCTCTGAAACGGGAGCAGCGGGGGCCACTTGAGGCAGGGCAATTGGGCAGACTGTGAAGCAGGTCTCCAGTAGAAATGTGCTTATTTATGTAATCATGCAAGAAATATCTATTCTATTGCTTGTGAAAGCATCTAAGATGGGAACTCCGAGCTCCTCTTTGCTCTGATTCAGGATCAAAATAACAGTATAACTGCTCCCCCTGGTGTGCTTATCACTGCATTGCCTGGGAGAATAATCTGCGGTGTAATTAGTATGCACCCTCAGGTCAAAGCACTGACTTGGTAGGAGTGCGTTTTCACATAATGCTTTAGCTCTGTAGCCTTTCACTCACCTCTCCTGGCAGCCAGAGAAAAAGACTACTACACCATATTCCAGCACTTCACTGAATAAAAATGAGAAATTCTCCGAAAAACACAACTTGATTGCTCAATTAAAACATTTGATATCACAGTCAAAATGTCATGGTATTGTCTCTTAAGCTTATTTCTAAGTCTTGAGTGTTAAACCTTGATGTTGAAGAATTAAGATTTATATCTCTATCAGTGGTTTCTAAATGAAAAAAAAAAGCTACATGGAGCGACTCACTTTCTTTCCCTCTCCTTCCCACACACACACGTACTGTACGCTCTCACACATACACAAACTCATTTAAAGACAAAATGTACTCCTCGTAATTCAGTAAGCTCATAAATCACAGCAGGTTAATGCTCCACAAAACCCCCTTCAACATCCTCTAAGTGTTAAATCATCACTTTGTGGAGGGAGTGGGAGAAAAGACAGGAAAAGGGGACAGGCGAGCAAAAGAGATAGTGCAGTACTTTTTCCAAGTATGAAGTCTGGGAGTGTGTAGATCTAGCCCTTCAGTCAAATATGTTGCCATGCAAGGGATTAGAGGTCTGTGAAGCACTAGGTCTTGACCTGCAAGCCTTGGAGCCTGGCTGTAACTTGACCCAATACCAGGTGTATGCCTGTGGGTCAAAGGGTTGGGAAAGCATGCAACAAAAGACAGCTCCTCAATAAAACCCTCACTGCTCCAATTAACCATTTTAAACCTTGTTTCCAAGCCCCCAAACAGCTCCCGCAGTGTACGAGCGCGGGGTTTGCAGTGCGTGGTGAAAAGCCTCATATTTCCTTAATTGTAGAAGCCCACACAAATGTCAACTAAATGAAATGTGTAGTGTGTATATCCTAATAGAGAGAATGTTAATGGCATGCTTACTCCCTGCACCCGCCCGGCTTTGCTTTTACTTTCAAAATAATTTACTGCGCCTTTAAAGCACCCCGTCATCTGCAGCCAGAGACCCATAACTGTCATGTGAGTCGATCATTTACCCAGCGATCTCCTAAGTGTTACGTGTTAATGGGTGGAAGCTGTGGAAAACATAGGGAAATAACTAACACCTACAGAACCAACAGATCATCTCTGTAGAAAGGAAAGCTGTATCATTTCATAACACATTCAGGACTGCGGCGGTTAATCAAGCTACCTGCCAAGAGGACCGCCATATCTCAAGAGCATGTCAGAGGAGAAGTCTTTAAGTATGCTCATATGGGACTGTATAACTGAGTGGGATTCTTCTTTCACTTACATTAGATGTTGACACCAGGGAATTGGGAACATTATATTTTGCGGTGACAAGGTTAATGTAATGTAATGTAGGCCTCTAATATTTGGTGCTTATTGTTGGCCATACAGGATACCTGGCCTTGTATTTATTTATGTCTAATTGTTGAAATTGCGAATTTAAAGATTAAATAATAATATACACACATGCACACACAAGTCCGTACTGAACCATTTCCAGACATGGACGTGATGAATTTTCAGCATATGTTCAGAGATCTAAAATAACAAAAACACCTCAGTAATTATCGTCCTGATTATTTCAATATTTATTAGGCATTCCAGGCTGGGTTGACCTACCGGCTGAAATTGACTGCACTTGAACAAGCCTACAACTGGCTGGCCTCAGAGGGTTATTAATTGCTCCAGCATGCCCTTGCACAATGTGTTTGGATAGGTGTTTCTCGTAGCTAACAAAAAAGCCTTTGTATTGCTTCACTTTAGTCTGTGACTCAATTAGGGAAGGAAATGAGAGTAAATACAAAAAGCCATTGTCTTTCTTCAAGCCACAGCTTGAGCTGAAGATGTTACATAACTTTACAGTATTTTGTCTGTTGTATGTATTATAATTTATGGCTGTAATGAAGTGGGCGGGAAGGGTCGGGAAGCAGGTTAAGGTGATGGTGCAATACGGTGGTACAAGCATTGTTGATACAACTCATGCTGCACTAAATTAACCTTTCATGGTGTAGAGTCCAAGAATCATTAAAAACATGCATTAAAGTCAAGTCATTAAGTGGAACAGCATGTGAACATCAGTAAATACAAAACAATGATAAAGTAAAGAGCTGCAACAAACAATTATTTTCATTTTCTATCTTAATTCATTGATGAAATGTTTTCACCAAAATGGTGAGTAATGCATATCATAATATACGAAGCACAAAGTGACACCTTCAAATTGCTTGTTTTTGTCTCATCAACAGTCCAAAACGAGAAAATATTCAGTTTACCATCACATAGGGAAAATAAGAGCTGCAAATCTTCACATTTGAGAAGCTGGAAAATGTATTTGTGGTTGGAAAAAGGGCCATCAACCGATTACTCTTGTTGCCTGACCTATCAAAGGGGATGCACCGATTCATAGGCTGAATATCATTATTGGCCGATTTGTTGACCGCAAGTGGCGTATCGGCAAGTAAGATGACATTTACCGATGGTAGTGCTCAATGTTTTTCTGTTGTGTCACATCCATTTTGTGCAGGCTAAAAAGCAGGGATCGAAACTACTGTTGTCGCAGGGATGATTGAAAATATTTTTGGGATGAAAAGAGATCTTTCCCGCGAAGCTGTCAGGATGAATGGACGTAATAAACTCACTATCGCCATATCAGGGTACACACCCTATGTTTCCCTGATAATGCTACAATGTAAACAAGAAATCTGCGTTGAAATCGACAGGAGGAGATTAAGTTTAACGTTAGCTGTTAGTAGCCGGTGGCTGGAACTAACAGCTGATCGAGGTTGCACGGAGTTACATTATGATGCGTTCAAGCTCTTTTCAGTGAAAATCACTATTGAGCGAAGGAATATTATAATGTTTTTATGATGTGTTCAAATGTAATCTTATAAAAAGTAGTTTTTGGTGAGAAACTTGAATAAATAGTGGTTTATTTTTTAGTTTTTTTATGTAAAAGGATTACTTTACTCCATTACAATGCATTTAATTTTGTACTAAAATACTAAAATTAAGTGAAGTAGATGTACACAAATGTATTTAAGAAGGCTACATTAGGCCACTTGAGTTAATGTCACTTACTCAGTTTAGCTCCTGTCTACAACCCCTGTAACAATATAGTAATAATATAGACAATACTGTCAATTATGTGGAATTAAAAGGTACAATTTAAAAATGGAAACTAACTAAACTTCTAGGAGATCAAATGGAAAGTTCTGGATAAAAAGCAGGTCAACAGATTCTGCAGTTAAACCTCAATAGCAGTTTCTCTGAAGGACCAAATCTGGCAGGGTTGCCAGGTTTGCTAGTTTTCCATGGATATTATTTATTATCCTATATATACCCTTTAAAGGTTGTTTCATAAATTTGTAGGATATGTGCCCATTCAAAGATTTTAAACCAGCTCAGTTATTTTTTTATTATATTATATATTTCCCTGGAACAAAAGGGTGAATAAATAACAACAAAAACAGTATCGGCTATCAGCCAAATTGTTATTTTAAACACTGGTATCAGTACTGGCCCAGCATTTCACAATTGGGCGCATGTCTAATTATCAATTGACTGTTTTAGCACTAATACAGTACAACCTCAGCTTCAGATTAATTCAAAATTTTCTTGATACAAACCAACTACATGGCACAATCCTGAAAGGAAAGATGTTTAAAATAATAGAGTCCAAATGATGTTGCGGCCAGTGTAGTTTTGTCAACGTACATCCCCACTACATCAAAATCTTGAAAGCATACAAGCCTTTCAAACAATTTCCTTTGTAACACTGTGTTCACAGTCTGCTTTGTCTCTCTCTTTCACCTCTGTGTGCCTCTCCCTGCCCAGCTCCTCTCATTCACTCTACTCGTCTTGGAAAGGGGTTTCCTAGTGAGGCGAATTCCAGCGTGCACTTGCCAAGTGACCCATGACCATGGGCGGACAAGGTTACCAGTCATGACTTTTACAGCCGTTTCTGCCTCCATACGAGTCTGTGTGTCGCCCTGCCTGAAATAGTAAGTCGGATACTGTTGTAATGAAAAGCGCAGGACTGAGAGGCTCGGGACAAACCTGCTGCTCTGATGCCCTCCAGGCTCAAGCTGACAAAAACATCAAGACAATGACAGCAAAGTATGAGAGGTGAACAAAACCCCAAAGGATGTTAGAGAGAGAGGAGAGCAAGAGGTGACAGAGCACTGGAATCTACACGCTAAATAAAAGTGCAATTTAGCACCGCTGTGGGTCCTTTGTCTTGTACGGTGCACCTGTGTGGCAGAACTAATAGCTGCCATGTAGGACATTTTTTTGATGTGGACCCTTTTACATGGGTATACGATACAAATAAAACACCGTACACAATACTGTAGGTATTAAATGTACAGGAGCGCTTCAGTTATTCTTTGTTACATCTGTAAAATGAGATAAATCACACATATACACACACAAAATTCTGATTCAGCTCTTTGACGTATTAGGATGATTTATTTTTAAGTGGAGGAAAGGTGTCACACGACCCCTGCTCTAAATTTTGATTGCCTTGAGATAAATACAGAAGTAATTTTATGCCTTTTGTAACCAGAGTATGTGATTCATCAACATTTAGTGGCTAATAATGCCATGAGAATAACATCCAATGACAGTTGCATATAATTTGCTTCCTTACAATAAGCAAAATAGCATTTAGCAAATACTGAGTATTACTACATACAAATATATAGAACTTTTCATACCTGCAAACAGGAAATAGTATCATTATACTTCATTAGATTTTAATTGTTATACTGTATTTTGTTGTTATACTCAAATCTAATTGGTCCCCACTTCTCTAAACACATTCCTGTGGGTGTATTGTGTTGCTACTACTTTTTAGTGATGAAAAAGAGCCAACTTCTCCACGCTATCACACACAAGAGACAACATGTCCTTTCCATTGTTTACTACAAGAAAAATAATCCAGCGCTACAAAGAGACGTCCCCTGTTGACATGTACTGTAGTCTAAAATCTTTCTTTGACTAACACAGTGTGACAGCGTGCTCAGTAAAGGCTGATGTGAACCTCAGTCATGCAGGACAGTACAAACTGTACTAGCAATAAATTGTGCTTTAAGGTATTATGGGTAACACGGGTATACTTAATATGCCAGAAATACTGAACGTGGGGCGCATAACCGTTTTATGGCATACGTACTGCCATTTTAATCTTATGTCAGCGGTACAAGTATATGGTCATTGTAAGGCTTTGCGAGGCATGATGCTTTCAATGTTTCTTTTTCACACAGTACAGAAACAGTCATACATGAGATGATTATGACAGGAAGTAGTTCAAGATCCTCTTTTGAGCCTTTAGCCATCCTTTTGCATTAAAGGTACACTATGCAGGATTTTGCTACAAAAACAATGTATAGACTCATCAGTAATCCCTCTCAATCATCACTTATGACCCACTAGAGGCGTGTGGTGGTGTATTTATCAGCAGAGACTCTGCCCTCGCTCTGTATTTTCTTATCTTCTTATTGTGCTGTGTTTGGGATGTTCCTAGGCACAGTGTGCAGGTGGGGTTGGGATTTTTTTTAAAAAGTAGGAATCAGGGGCCAGACCATCAGTGGGATGCATCCAAGAGGAAGCTACCAAAAAAACACAGAGGCGTAAAAATGCAAATATGGTGCGGCGAAATGGCGAGACAAAGCTCGTCCCAAAACGACAGTGAATTTTTGTGTCTTTTTACAAACAGCAAACAACAATTTCTGCTGTAGTATACATTCAAATACACATCAGGTGTGCTACTGTTGCAAAACTAAGTGTGAAAACATGTGGTAGCTTCAGGTCTGTTAGCTTAGCTTTAGAGCTACCGTTAGCCAAACATCAGAGAGGGGCACTGCTGTCTGCCATTTTTACATGCACTATCACTGGGGATGCCAGTGTCAGAATTCTACGCAATGTCTTTAACGTACTTAACTATTTAACTTTCACATAAATGCGTAAACGCAATTTTCATTCAGTCTACATTATCATGGCTATGGCTATCTTAGTACTCACTACAGCAGAGCAGCAAAAGAGTACCAGGGTAGTATCTTCATCCAAAAATGAGTCGCAGGGCCATTCTGAATGGACTGCAAGTGACTTGCAAACGTGTCAAGTTTGTAAAAAAAACACTTTATTTTATGCACAATTAATTTCCAGCACAGAGCTTTTATTTTGAAGTGCCATTTTCTGCTGTTGAGTGAGGGACTAACTGACAGCTACTTGACAGAGACAGCAAACTAGCTTAACGACATGACCAAACACAAGTATGACGCTGAATGCATTAAACTCTGTGGACCTTGAACTAATGACCAAGGAGAAATCTGGACCCTGTGGCTGGACCAGTTGGGAACCACTGGTATAGACGGTAACTGTTTGGGTCTGAATATATAAAATAGAGAATACACCAAAAATATAGTGTTCAAAATACACATTTAATGCATTTAATGAGATAAAAGACAGCAAGTCGGAATATTTTGACTGTAGCTTTTTCAAAATGAAGGGACTGTACGTTATAAACCCACATGTAAATGCCTTAGTTAAATGATCAGATTAGGGCTGTCTTTATTCACAGTTTTGTCTCTGTGGTAATAAAAAAGACAGTCTACGAGCAACAATACTCTCCCTATCCTTCTAGGTCAGGGCACTGGGTTGATTTTCGCCAAACAACCTCTCAATTAATCTTGGATTTATTGTTGTGCAGCGTTTGGTGGATGAACACATAATAAAATACAAAATACATCTGTGTGTGGCACAGTATAAAAAAACTAAACTAAACTAAAAAGCAGGCGTGACGCTAAATACTGACACCTTTTATACCTTGTTATTTTGTCCAACATCTATGAATTTATCCAGCAAACTCTGAGAATGATAAAATAAGAACAAAAAGAAGAAACTAAAAGACAATAAAAATGGAGCCCCACCAAATCATGCAGCACTTATTTCTGTCTGGGGGTTTTGTTTTGTCTATAAAGATTGCATCAAGGGGGAGACAGAGGACCAAAAGGAGAAAGATTCATATGAAGAGTGAACAGGGAAATTTGAGAGAGAAAAGCATGCATGAATGGCAGCCAGTGCAGGGATGGCACAGTCAGTATGAGTGAGTGTGTGTGTGTGTGTGTGTGTGTGTGTGTGTGTGTGTGTGTGTGTGTGTGTGTGTGTGTGTGTGTGTGTGTGTGTGTGTGTGTGTTCATGAGAGTATGAGCTCCCAGTCCCCCAGGGTGCACACCCTGTCAGAGAGATCATAATAAACTGTCATCTGTACAGCCAGGGGCTAAAGTTCCATGCTGGTGCTGAGACCACAGGAAGACTGAAACACTAACTGATGCCATGCCTTAGAAGGTTTCTGTACTGTGAACAAACAGGCCTCAAGACAAGACTGAACAGTGTTTTTTTCTCTCCTAAATAACAATGACACAGGATCTGTCACTCTAATATACAGTACATTACTGAACATCACAAACCCCTGACACTGTTTGTACTTAATAAATTAATTTAGACTGCTTACAAATGCTTTTGCGTTCAGGATGTGCTATGTTCTCACAGTGCATCTCGGTTGTATAGAGGTGGTCAGGGTTGATAGGGGGCACAGAGGGGGCAGGACTTTGACACCAGAGACCAGGGTTCACAACTTTGCGCCCTGGCTAGGTTTAAAGCACTAAGAAATAATTATAGGGGGAGACTGTGGTTTCAGTTAAATGTAAGTTAACACGTTGTATGTGGTGTTTTTGGGCAGCTTCGACTTTTTCGGTTTCTAAGCAACACAACAATCTAACTAACCTTAAGGGAATGTTGCGAGGGCCTAAATACAATCATATGAAGGTTTAATAACACTTTATGGGGTTGCAAGAGAAGAGGCTGTAGATAGGGATGCCACAATGAGAAATCTTTCACACTGGTGTTACCAATTACACCAGCCGTTTTACAAGAAAATATATTGTAGATGATGCTCAGTATTTTCAGATCTTCACCTGTCTTTGAACAAAACGGAACAGGAACAATTGGTGTGGCTGTCGCAATGCCTGCTTTACCTTTTAATCAACTTGCTAGATTTTTTTTCACCACTGGGCTGCAGTTCCCTCCTCGTCTTCTCTTATGCGGCGTACTCTCCACCTGAAGAGGACAACTCACTCCTCTATTATCCTCTTGATCTCCTCAACATTGGGATCGTAGTAGCGTGAGTCTATAAATGTTTAATGTCCATGAATGCGCATGAGGTCCCGACTTGCTCCTGGTAGAGCTCTGTGTGGCGGCTCTGCTGCTACTGCTTTACTTAGTAGGCACTTTAAGTTTACTGTAGCTAGCATCCGTTGTCTAAGTATAGGTAACACACTTACAATTTTATGAATTACAGTTTTTTTATTTGATGAATGTGGACACGATACACAAAAATGATCTAAAGCAAAACGACAACAGGGTCGGTGGACAAGTAATGCAATCAGTGCCCAATGCCGAGACCATCGTAACACCAGTAACAAAGACTACTGCTGCAAGTCTAGTTGTAGGACAACAAATGAACTTAGTGAAGCATTCAGTATCAAAATTTAGCAACTTCTATGATACGTTAAATAACGTTTCCTTGTGTCAACAAAAATCTGGAGCCAGCTACACAAAACACCTTAAGTTCTCTCCTTAAGTACAACACTTAAGACTTAATTTTTCCTAAGCTGAGGGGCTTACTTAAGGGTGTTGCGCAGAATCCCTTAGAAAGTGTCTTGAGGTAAGTAAAAATGTTAAGGCATTTGCTACGTAGTAAAATACTACAGTCTCCATGATAACTATTTGTTTGACTGACTTCGAGCTTGTGATGCTTTAAGTCTTTCATGCAATGCTATAACTAACGTTAAGGGATTCCTTAAGTATAAGACCAAGATAAGGTAAAAACCTTTAATACTGAAGTGAATATTTTAAGGAAACCTGAAGGAGAAAATATGTTTTGTGCAACTGATTTTATTTGAAGAAAGCCTTTACATGGACTTTAAGAAAAATCTTAACTAGGTGTTTTGTGCTCCTGTTATTCAGGTAGCATTGTGTTTCCAACAAAAACTGAACATACTAACCTTCATGAAACTAAGTTTTATTTCAACGCTGTCGACTAAGACTACATTAGTGTATATATTTACTGTCAGCCTGTGCTGTGTAACCACGTTACCCTATAAGGGTCACTTAGAATTGCTAAACTCCTCTGGGGGTTTGACCTTTCACATACTCATGCCCTACAGTGTGCCGATGAGTTGGTCGTATCACAGTCATATATGCTTTGAAATAATACACACCACATTTACATGGATCTCGTGAGGCTGACATATGAGCTTTCATGGCCCACCCACTCATGCTCTTTAACAAAAAAGTAGGAATGTCACTTGCAGGCATGGGGGTCAATTGTACATGCTCAGTCACTGCAGTGTCATGCGAGGAATTCTTCACCGACCAGCTCCCAATTTCATGGCAAATTTCCACTGCGGACTACATCTGTTTGGGGAATGTAAAGTGAAGCGGCAGGGGGCAGTTCTCCTGGATTAAGTCTGCTCATCAGTTTATCATTCATCAGACAGCGGGAGTTTCAGTACAGAGGAAAAAGGGAGGGGGGAAAAAATCCCTAATTTTCTACAGCCATACCTTCCTTTGTACTTCAGGATTAACGACAGGGCTGAGAGAACCTGATGAGTGTAAAGCTTCAGAGGAGAGCGGGGTGAAAGAAAGCCAGATCAGAACAGAGATACCATTAGAGAATCTCATAAATCAAGAGTGCTTATGGCGGGGGAATACGCTCTTAAAGACCATCTGGACTTCCCAACCTTAACATTTATTTTGAGCTGTCTCCATTGGGAATATGCTTTTAAGGACAGAATTCTCCTCAGTATCACTACACTTAAGGGGGCTCACTTTATGCTGTCTTCACTTAGTCCATTTTCTGTCAGTGATTAATAAAGAATGGCCACGTTTTAGTTCAACACATAACAGTTTAACTGCAAGAACCCGCGGCTAGACAGCAGCACCGATGAAAAAAAGCAACGCACTGTGATGACGACCCATGAAAAGCCTTCGTCACCCGTTTTTCGCGAACATCATGTTAGTCGGGGTGACACCCAGGCTTCTCAGAAAGATAAGTGTGATTCTCTCTGAGGCCTTCACAGGCCTGCCAACTTCCTGCAGACACCTCTTCCTTTCTGCGCTTCCTGATGTTATCATAATCCGGGACCCAGAGTGGACCTTTGTGGCTCATGGCCTCGTCTTCCGCTAGCACACGTGTGCGTCACATTATCTGCTGAGAGGCCAGACTTCGCATCCTGTCAGGTGGGGGAGGGGTTGCGCAGCAATGTCGGGAACAGGAAAAGGAAGTGGACACGACCAGGATTAGGTGAGAGAATGGAAGGAACAGAGTACAATATCTATCCCCCGTCTCCCTTCAATAATTTATAAACAACCGTGTCATATTTTCAAAACTGTAAAAAACAGGTTTTGTACTATGTCAGCATGGTTAAAAGCACGCATCGGGAATCAAACTGACTGACCCCACGGCAAACATTTCCAGCATTCATTGGCAGTCATACCAGTGGCAGTCTACTGCTACAGTCTGGCATAGCAAGTTCTTAAGTGCAATAGGCTGAGCGGATAAGAAAATTTTAAAAGAAAAAATATGTTTCTTTGTGTTGTGTGTGTGTTTGCACATGTGTGTATGTTGGCCCACCACTTGGCTGTACTGTGAGTGAAAGTCAGAAGCCATGAGCTTGGTCTGGCTCTGCACACTTAACTGGGCTTGGAGCTCTTATTTCAATGGATGCCTAAGTAGAGTTTGACTTTGAAGGCTTTGATCCGGAGGCAATGCTATGGCATTTGACTTCTAGCTAAAAAAAAGCAGTGTGTCAGACCTCTGGGGTCACTGGGATCACTTATTGCGGCTGAAAATAACCAGTGGCAAGCCACGATTTGGGGAATCTAAAAGAGGGCTGACATTAGCAGGTGCCCTGAGGTGGAATAGAGACAGCTACAGAGCAGGTCACTGACCTTGGACCACAGAGAACTTCTTTTTCTTTTTCTATCTTTTTTTTTTTTTTTTTTTTTTTTTAAACCCGAGGGCCTGGTTTCACTTAGCGGAAAGGTTCTTCAGCTGAAACTGGTGAACAACAGCACTATTTCACCAAGTGTATAAACCTCTGCAAAATGGAGCACCAATTACTACAACACAATAAGGTCCCAATTTTTCAGAACCGTTGTGCCTTTAATTTATGTATTATTGTAACAGCCACCATCAGATATACCTGTTTTTGTAACTTGCAATTTTATAAGTGTAGAGAAGTTAACATAGGATATATAATATTGTTGCTTGATGATGAGCAGTAGCAACAGTAAGTAGCAGTGTTGCAAACCACACTGTTTCTAACTTCCCTTCTTTTCCTTTATAATCACATGGGCAGCAGTAAAAACTGGGACAGAGTTCACATTAACAAAACAACGTTTCAGATATTCAGTTGTTTGCTTCTTATGCATTCTTGACAACAGTGTTCAGATGCCTCACTCCAAGTTAATCATCTGATCTGTCATTGCCCTATATCCCTTCTCCCACCATGAGATCCTCAGATGTGTCACTCCTTGTCTTTCCAAGGTCCAGATTAATTCACAAACACGCTAAAGCCTTTGCAGTAACAGCTCCTAGACTTTGGAATGGTCGGCTTGAGGAGATCAGGGAAGCAAACTCTATCTCGTCTTTTAAATCACGTTTAAAAACCCACTTTTTAATAATTGCTTTTTGGTGATTTTACGTATATTTTATGACATTTTACTTTATTGTAGCCTGTTTTTGCTATGTGCGTAGAGTTTGACTCATAGTTTGTTTCATACTCTCTGTGTTTTTAGATTTTTTATTTATTTATTAATCTAAGAAAAGGGACAATGTACATAAATCAACATTTTAACAAATGTGAATGCACCCAAATTAGCTGAAAGGCTAGTTTCTATTGGCAGTTCCTTCGCCAGCTGTAAAAAGGCTTCCTGATCTTAGAAATATTAAAAACAACGATAAAATTCAGCATGTAAAACAGTGCAAATCATATTGCATTATAGCAAAAATCACATCACATATAATGCAGTTACAGACAAAATCCACTATCACGTGTTATAGCTTCATATTACGTTTATTAGTGTTCACACTTTTGGGCGTCAACAAGCCACTTCCTGGCATTAAATAACATGATTTCTGTTTTTATTGTACAGCACTTATTACTATTACTATTATTAATTGTTTGATGCATCATATTTGATCAGATCACCAAAATTCTGTGGCTTACTACATGAAAATATAGCACTTTGCAGTGCTGCATTTGCTGATTCAGAGAGTCTATATAAATTAAGTGCTTATTGATTTTTACTTTAGTGGTCATTCTGCCCACACTCACATGAAAGAGACAACTTGTTTCTAAGCAAACCCAGGAGAAATGAGGAGAAAAATTGGCTACTGCCAAGAAAAGTTTTTTTCTTGCTTATTTAGTACCAAAAACAAAAACTTTGGAAGGAAATTACTGTAGCATTAAAGCCCATGCGGATTTTCTCATTAAGTGCTTTTAAATCTGATTTGCATCGTGGAAGAAAAGTTTCAGAAAAAACACACACAGTGATAAATCAACTCCTTTTGACTAAGTAGGCTGAGTTTTTCATATGAAATAACATCACCAGATACATCTTTAAATGCTGTTTGAGTCACATTCAAACGTGTTTTAGTGGATCGTGAGCATCACAGAATAACGAAGTTTCACACCCTTCAGGCTTTAAACTATTAACAGCTAATGACAACTTGTGTTTCACTGTAAAGAAGGGCAACACTGGTGGTCTCTGTGATATATTATGTCACAAGGATCATATAGCATTACTGAGGTAACTTAAACAATTCAACCCCAGTCATGCCCTGAGCCTTGTGTGACACAAGCAGGTGCTCTGTATTACCGGACCTTTCATATCTCAGAGGACTAAATCCCTATCTTGTTCTCATTCCTAAGAAACACACATGATGGACAGTGTGCCTGCAAAGCTATAACTGGATGGGTGATCCCACAATGATTATCTGGACTACAAAATCATTCATAGAGGTTATGGGTTTTAGTTCCCAGAGGGAAATTCAGAGCTTTTGTAGCACAAGGGCATGGACATGCATGCTGCTTTTCAACCTTTGTCTCACTGCTTTCTCTGTCCCTTGTTTTTGCTTGTAGAAAAAAAAAATCAATGGGGCACAGATGTACACAACTGTGTTTACAAGTTCATCTCAGGACAAAATGCCACAGAGGATTAACCCACAGACAGGCGGTAGTAAGGATTTCAAGCTGCCGTATTCATAAATTTAAAACACAGAATGAAAAAACCCGCCTCCACAACAAGCCAAAACAATTTGTTTCTTTGTCCCAGAACTTGATCACAGTGTATCACTAAATCATAAAACAAAATTCTACATGCCATCTCTGCTCTATGTGATATTATTCATGTACTATTTAGCCAACAACCGTCCCAAAATTTCTTAAAATTACCCTCAGACGTTCATGGTACCAAGAAGATGAATCATAGATTTTTTAACACTTCAGACTAGAAGTGTACAAACAATTTACATTTGTAAGAATTAAGTGTTCTGGTGCACTCTGAGATTAAAATAACCGCGTAAGAAAGAGACATTTTCTGAGCACATACATGCTCCCAAGAGGACTGGCCCATTTTATCTAAATGACCCCATGGCCTTTTCTGTTTCTCCACCATCAGGACAATCCTACAATGGCAGAGCTCTGAGAACATTGTTTGTTTAGTGCAACGCTTTTGTGTTGCAAGGTGTAATGAACATCGCAGGCTGCTGGAAAGGTTTTATACTTTTAGTCTTGTTAATCCCTAAACCACACACTACCCCTGACTCAGCTGCTGCTCGCCCAAATAAGAATGGCGTCCTAATAATGGCAATAATGGCGCCAATGGAGCTCTTGGTGCTCCATTACAAAGACTCCCACTTTCATTAGCTTTGCAGTCAGAAAAGGGAGACATCTGCATGAATCTTAACCAGTGTGCCTCAGATGCTGATTATATTCATCATTTTTATTATTTTTTAAGTGTTTGTCCTTTAGACTGATTTATTTGTTTAGTCAGTAAAGTATCCAGAAATTTGAAAATCCTATTAAAAGTGATGAAAACCTGAAGTCACATCTTCAAATGGCTTGTCTTTTCCAAACAACTGTGAAAAATTCAAAAGGTATTCAATTAACACTTATAACCACAAACACATATTGTGTAAAAATATTCAACCAGACGCAACACGCTCAGTCGGTAATTCCAGCTATATTATTCAATTGATAATGGCCAAACAATTTTTGGGCTATTTTGTTAGAGCTCATAAATATGTTTTGAAATGTTACTTCATATGTTTCTTATTAACCATTCAAAATAAAAACAACAAAGACAGTTACCCTCTTAAAGCACTCTTTAACAGAACTCAGAGTGGGGCCATACAAAAAGCCGCCTGAAAGCCTTATCCTTTGTGTTTTCTCTTAAGAAACAGGAATGTTTGAAAAAAAGATTACACGAAAATGCTGCTTTTCTCTGTCAACAGCAAATTAAAAGTCTTAAAATACGGCAGGGTGGAAAAGAGTCGACATGACGGGGAGAGTGAGGTGGAATGTGAAGGAGCAGGGTGCAGAAGGCAGACGGGGAAGGGAGAGACAGATCTATACATGTCAGGAAATAAGGTAGAAAAGGTTATTTACTTGACATTGATCTGTTGTAGCGGCAGCAGAGCTTGCCCTGTTTCTCTTTTGTTAACCTTTAAGCCCGGGTATACTCACAAATGACGGGGGAGTCAACTAACAGGTGTAAATTATGGATCGAAGGAGTCCACGCTGCCTCTGTCACTGACTGGTGCCTATATTGTTACAGCCATGAAGAAATTTGAACATCAATAAGGATAATAAGGACAATTTTACTATGCACTAAGGATTGAGTTTCCTTGTAAAGAGCACAGCCAGATGTGACACATAATATTTACTACATTAATTCTGGATGTATCACTATTAGCAGTACATGTGTGAAGGTGAAGTATCATGTTTTTGCTACTAACCAGATTTGGCAAATTTTCACTGTGACAAAATATAGCAACAATTTTACAAATCTATTCAGATCAATTTTAATTTTTTAGCGGTTAATCTAACAAGCACTGTCAACACTTCCTGTGGCTATTTCACAATAAAGGCTTATCACTGCCAGCACACATTAAAATGCATTTTTTTGTGAAACACACACAGGAAATGATGAGTTAGTATGTGGGCAGCGGGACTTCAGGAAAATATGTGATTTATGATAACTAGGACTGGCTAACAGCTGACCAAACGTTAGTCGACCAGAAAGGTCATTAGTCGACAAGATTTCATTGGTCCCTTAGTCGCAGTGAAAAAACAAACATAAAACTCTATTAGGAGCTGAGCCTTGTCAAAATAAATCAAAACCTATATGACTGAACCATGTGGGAATTTAATTTGAAAGGACAGACACAGGAAGTGGCCACACTCAGCAGCCAGACAGGAGTCACGTTACACACAATCACAGCCGACAGAAAAGTTTATCATTTTAGTGCAGGGCTACCCAGAGCTTTACATCTGTCCCACAGACACTAGGTCTACACACCTATAAACAGCTCCTAGAGGAAGATCAGCTCTGCACTCAGGATTTCAGGTAAATAGGCTACACGGTGCTAGTTATGGTTGCTTAGCAACCTCTTACGCAACATGCCACCGTGCTCTTGCTGGCACAAAAAAGGCACAAGAGTGGTGCCCAGCATCCGACCTTGAGTTTTCCAGGTGGTTAAAGACGCGGCATGTGTACAGCCCCTGCTTTACAGGGCTGGTACCTGCTGTTATTACACAGGCTAGTTAATAACATGTCGGGCAGGAAATCCAAAGTGTGGGATCATTTTGAGAAGGTGAAGGACGAACCCAAGGTGATATGTAAACTCTGCAGGCAAACATTTGCCTATCTTTCATCAACTACAAACATGACGTATCATCTGAAACATGTCAGTAGCTACATGCCCATTAGCCACTTAGCACAATCATTACTGCTTTGCCCACAGCGTCATTAACAGGCGGCTCGCTCAGTGTGTGACGTGCACTTGTAGATAAAATATAGGCCTATATTAATGAAGGTTCATTAGTACGGTTTTGTATTTCTCTGTAATGTAGCACAGTGTTAACAATGTTACTGATACTATTCTTTCTCACACCTTGAACTATATATTTTGGGCGGGGCAACACAATGGTCAAACCATTGTGTTTGCGATTAATTAATATCGCAAACATGCGGGGGACTAGTCAACTAATGGCCCTAAATGACGACTACTGGTCGACTAGGAAAATTCTTGGGCGGGGCAGCCCTACAGATAATGTAGTGGAATATCATGATAACAATATTACCTGCGATAACTAAACAAATATCAAACTGTTGCTGACTTCTTAGTTCTTAACTCAGACTTGTACAATAATGTGTTACATTGTCTTTCCTGTATCCTTACCTCTTTGAATCATAGAGTAACAACGAGGGCTCTGATTGGTTAGAGAGATGACAGCGTGGTGTCTATCAGACAAAATGGCACTTACCAACAGAACTTAACTTAATACATTGTTTTTATTCAGGTGTAATATTGCAGTCTTTTGTGAAGTGTTTATCTTACAAGCTGACCTCATTATCACAAAGAAAAAAAAATAATTGTGCAGCCCTTGTTAGTGTCAATGTCAACATTTTGTCACATCTATGGTATCTTATCAGAATCAAAGCTGTAATAATGCTGACAAAAAGTGTTTCATGAGAAAGAATTAAAGACAAGGTTGAATGAATGTTGTGTAAATCTGGTGATTGCGACTAAAATAATAAGGCAACCACAGTGGCAACTAGCACTTGACCTATAGGTGAAATATGTACTGTAGGGTAGTATTGTTCAATTTAATGTAATTGTAAAACGTAACATTATTTGAAATAGGGTTGCACTGCAAAATGAAGGGCATGACTGAGGGCAGCATCATTGGAAAGGGCTTTTTAGATGTACTAGTGCAATCAGTCAATAAGGCAAACACCCTTTGTTCAAATCACTTCAATTCTGAATGTGGAAATTAGCTTTTTCATGAACATTCAAAGGCAAAATAAGCAAACACACATAAACAGATAACGACTTAGTTAAAAGGACATTCATTGCAGGCAGAAGGGTCACGCCGAACTCTTGTGCTGCACATCAGCAGTGCCTGGCCGCAGCCCAGTGAGCACTTCTACACATCCATCATGTCTCTTTTTTAGTCCATGAAGATGGCACAGACCTGATGCACTGAATGAGGAACTATTTGTTCTTCCATATGCCAGTACTTGTAATCGGTTTCTCAGGATCCTGCCAAATTTTGCCCTTTGCCAACAAGGGCCACATGTTTCCACAAAGGAAAGTCTGGCAATTGGTGCACTGATGATTTTGTAATTTGGGCTTCGGTAGGAAAAAATCCTGATACCGCTCAAGTCAGTAGAAGCACATCACCTCACTTTGTTTCCCTCAGTTCTTTCTGTTTCTTTCCTATGTACGTTAAGTAAAATATTTCTTTTACTTTCTTTCTGCCTGCAGTACATGCCCACCCGCCTTAGGGCATGTTGTGTCTGACTGCTGACACCGACAACCTCACACATCCTTCTACTTACACTGTTAAGGCATTGTAATTTCAACATGTGGGATTTTTTCATTGCCCTCACTAACTGACTGAAACTTCGCCAGTCTCACTGAGTTGGCAGGGCTGCTAAATAAACATGCATTGGTTGCTCAGGTTCACAACCTTTCCACACGGCACAACCATGTGCTCTAATGGAAACATTCAATGTTGCGCTAAAGGCGTTTTTTTTCCTCCTTTGTCACACTCCTGAATTCCATTTAGTAAAACAAAAATGGCTGCATACAGATGGCAAATACAGGTAAACATTTATGGTAAACTATGAATACTTGAGTAAATGGATACCTTGCTTTGTCACGAGGGTCATGTAGCCTTATATATAAAAAAAGATGGAAAAAAATATATATACATATTTTAATGTTGTTATACAGGTGCATGTGGAGGTGGTTCTCAGAAATCAGTCCATTGTGTATTCTGGTGACTCATTTTCACAGAGGAAGTAGACCCATGGGGTGAGTTGACCCTCAAAGAGCCAGGAAATTTGTTTTTTTTTTTCCCTCCTGAACTTGGCTATATCTCACTTTCTAGAGGTGCCTGTCCCACTCACTCACTCTCAAGGACCAAGCCAATCTCCCTTTGTAAATAGAACTATGTTTTATAATTCCCCCTCTCTCTCAGATGACCATATCAATAATGCAGAGGAACCGCATCTGTCCAGAGCCATGAGATTATTTCTCTGATTTGGGCTGACAGTTATGGTAATAGTTTGGCAAACAATCTACTCTAGCAACAATGACCACAGATTACAGCTGTTTTCAGATCAAAGAGACTGCAGAGAGGCCCATGATTGATTGCTCACCAAGAGACAGAGTCAGGCAGTTCAGCCCCCCACATCTCACTTTTGCCTCTCCAGTGTGATAATGGAAAAATTCCTTTATTTCTAATCTTCCCGCGAATTCTGGTATATTTTAGATACCAAAGGTCCCACTTAAGTACTTGGAAATCTTAATACTCAACAAGTGTAATTCTGTTAAACACGATTTTTTTGTTTATGGCTAAACTGTCAATAGTAAATGTCAGAAAAGTTTACTTAAATCACAATCACTGATTGTTATATTGCCAAATTTAATCTTATTGGAAACCTTGTTAGCTTACAATGTGTAGAAGACCTATGAAAGGCAAAAGAAATTATGTTCAGTCTGACAACAGATTGTGTACATTGTGAGCATATTGCTCTCATCAGGGCCATGTAGCTGTAGTAAACCTAAAAAATTGTATTGCATTACAATAGCTTTATTTTTCCCATCCAGTATCTACTGACATAAATATAGCCTTTACATTTTATACAAAAACACAACACTCAATAATTTCTTTTCACTATTCTTCTTTCTGTGGAAATGTACTGAGAGAGTAGATGATGTTGAGAGGTTGTTTCTGTCTTTCCAATTCCGTATAATTGTCTTCTTAGTGATTGTTAGGGTGACCAGTAGGGGTTGTTCGTGTTTTAGTGGTGGTTCAACTGGTAAGAGATCACCTAACATTGGTATCAGCCAATATCAGATTTAAATCGACACTGATATATCGATATATCGGTATCGGTTATTTAGTTGATTTGTTGTTGTATATCGTCATATCAGATATCGGCAAAGTTTATGTTGTAGTTGTTGTGGGGAGGTTATCCCTGCCTGGATCCTGCCAGAGTCAATGTTTCTTTCAAGTAACGTAACACTTCATTCATGTACTGCAAAGGCGGTTGAGGACGTATGTCGGTGAAGATTCACAGTCATCCAGGTCATGGTAATCATAAGTGCTATATCATAGGCAACTGGACTTGCTTGCGTTTCTTGAAAGCTTAAAGCTCACGTGACCTCAACGACTCTGCAAGTGTTCACTCCCACACAGGGTTTATAGCCTGCAACTATGTACTGTACCAGTCAGTTAGAACAGAAGAAGCTTCTTGGATGAGAGGCGAAACGTCTTCAAGAAACGCAAGCAAGTCCAGTTGCCCACGATATGGCACTTGTGAACAGCGGACGTACAAAGTGTGCGACTTGTACACCAGAACTTTGGGTTTATGTCCAGACTTCTGTCCTAGGTTTCGGCAGTAGAAGCACTTCGGTTTGGGAAATGTTGTGATTTTGGTTAAATGTACATTAAAGAAAAAGGTTCTAAAAAAATAATGCTGTAGTCACTATGAGTGGATACAGCATTGCAACATTGCCTATTTTGGCAGAAAACTTAAATATATCAGAGAACATTTTGCTGATACATTCAGTATCAACATTTCTGCAACCTGCCAGATACATTAATTAGCAACATTTCCTCATTATGTTCATAAAAAACAATTCACTCGGCATTGTGTTTGCCTCTAACATATTTGCTGCTTCAATGTGTTGTATATAAATGTAATTTCTAGGAGACAGGATTGTTTTTCAGCCATGGTAGCTTACCTCTGAAAATGCGAGCCAGGCTAACTGTGATAGCATGTCAAAGGCAGGATTGTGCTGCACGAGAAAGACAGAGGCAGCTTTTGAGACTGAGAGATGATGTCTAAATATAGTGGTACACTGTCTGGAATCCAGGCAGATGCATAACAGGACGAATGGCAAACAAGTGCTCGGTAATGACAAAAATCCTTTTTCACCTGTACTTTTATCAGCTGAATACCTAGTGTTTACAACTTGCTGTCACCATTTCTACAGGTAAGATCTCCCTTTTCCTGTGGCCCCTAGTCTAAGAAGAGAAAATGCTGGATGAGAATGTTACAGTTTAGTTTTTGTTCTTTCTGCTATCATTGTGTTGGTATGTTCTCAGACTTTATTAGTTTATTGTGCTTGACAAACATATCAAATAAAAGTTAGCATGAGGAAGTTGTCTTTGTCTTTGTACCTTTCTCATGCATACAAAGTATTCTATGCATGTGTCTGTATTTACTTTCCTTTTATTGCTGTGTTTTCTAGGATGTACCCTATCTATAATAAATACACTATGTACCAAAAGGTGTCTCATGGTCATGACTGTCTGACATGGAACATGGTAGATTCATTATCATCTTTACTGTATCTAGTCACCTCTAACTGTTGACTTAACAGTTTACTTTAGACTAAAGGCTAAACTATAACTATATTTTCAAAATAAATGATGTTTCAGTTATAATGCATCTATAAATAATGATGACCAGTGCATGGCTTTTATACAACTTCAGATGCCCTAACATGTATACAGCATAGTCCTTTAACGTAAAATATCAAAGTAAAACTGGGTCAGGCACTCTTGCTTCCTGTGCATCATTGTTTGCTAGTATGAAGAGTTTGTATCTAAATACCTTAGATATCCAACAAAGAAGCTCATTATTTATTAATGACACAAAAGCTGTAACACCATTTGGCTAATATAAATTTGCATATTTATTAAAAAGGAGACATTTGTGATTAATGGCATCCAGCCATGTCACATGTGGATGAGGAGAAAAATCATGGATCCTTGATCATGTAGAGCCAACACTGATTCCAACACTGTTCTCTACCGATGTATGAATTACTGGTTATGCAGTATTATACATATTTAGGAGCAATTATGCAGCATGACTCAATACTGTTATGGCACATTGTTTAAAATATAAATACGTCACAGTTTAATTAAACACTAATCCTGTAATTTAAGCAACACACTTTGACACTATATTACCTGAAATGGCTGTATCAACACACTAATTACACGTTAGTAGACTGTATTGAACTGTAAAATATTGTGTGGAAATACTGGCTTGTCTACCCTTGATTCAAAGGGGAAAAATAAAAAAGAGAATAAAAAATTGTCTTGACGACAAGGACATTGTCAGATAAGTGGAGAAGGGCAGTCAGAGAGCTATTTAGAGTGACGGTAAATGGCCTTTTTACCATTTCAGCTACCCCTGCCCCCCTTCCCCCGTTTAGGGATGGCATTAGAGACTGCAGACTGACATACATTTTTTATAGCTTCATAAAGTCGTCCAATGACCAGGTCACCCTTCTCATAACTAGGGAGCAGAACGCTTGAAAAAAGCCATTCATCACCATGAAAGGGCCTGCTTGTCCAAGCGCCTTCAAACATGCACACAGTCTGGCAAGAGACGCTCAGCACAAATGCTAACGTACTTCTGCCACTAATGCCAGATGACCTTCTCACATCTATTAGCGGGCTGGCTGACGCAGAGGGCAGACACGAGCCCCTCTTGTCTCCTGCAAAGATTTCAATGACAAGGAATGGAAAATACCATGCATGATAATGGCTGTTGCCACCAACAAAGCAATCTTTGCCATTTTTTTTAAACAATACAAGGTAATGTCAGGTGAATATTAAATAATCTGTGATTAATTACACACGCAAGAAATCTTTGCCTCCAAATATATTGCCCTGTAAATTAGTCGTTATTGTAGAGGTGCAGTTAGAGGTAATATAACAGAATAACATGACATGCTTTTTTAAATGTGTCCCCTTTGATTTGGCGAGCCAGAAGGACCTCCAGTGTAGAATTGGAACGCCCCTCACAGACAAACCATCAGACCACCAAACCCCATTAGTGGGCAATTAGTGACAGCTGGTGGGTTGTCAGCTTGGTAATGGCCTCAAAAGGAGTACCCATGGAATACAAAAACTACCAGCGATGCAACGGTTTAAACCTTGGCGATAAAAGTCAAAACAGAAAGCTTGCAGTGTGGAAGCTCATCTCGACTGATCTCCATTTTCTAAACTGTAAAATGTACTATACTGTGTCAATCTGAGTTATTTTTAAATGCATGGTATTAACACAAGGATAATAACACATAGTGTGACAGCCTCGATTGTTGAGGCTTGTGAAAATGTACATATATTCAGCTAATCTCACTTCAAGCAAAGGTGTGCTATTTTAGTGCTCTACCAGTTCCTCCCCTTGCTGGCCTTTCATTTCAAAAGCAAGAGCTAAACTGTGAGAGGCACAAGAGGTGGACGGGCAGAGAAGAAGGAGGAGGAGGAGGAGGAGGAGGAGAAGGAGGGGGTTGAAGTAGTTTAATAATTTATTTAAGAGGGAAAGAAGGCAGCCAAGGGGAACAAATAGTGTTTCTCCCAGAACCAAGCCCTTCTGACCCCAGCCCTGCGTACCTGAAGCCCAAGCCCCATCGCATTAGTGAAATTCTTATTTGATGGCATTTTAATATTCTGCCTTGATGACTTTTTAGCAACATTTACTTTCTGAGGTCTCGAGCGCTTCCCCCAGAGGAAATGAAACATGTCAAAACCCATTACGAAAAAATCAAAATTTAAATACCTCAGCCGTGTTAGCGGTAATACACACAATCCCCACCGCTCAGAGGCAAGGCTCACAAACACTCATCTGCTTGCCGGCTCGTAATGAGTCTGTTTGATGGGTAAGCGATTTGTGGGTCACCGAGCATACGTTACAGATCCAATTTAACCCTTGATTGCTTGTACTCTGGAGGACCTGGGAAAACGTGTTATTGAAATTTAATACCAGATCATTTCTTCTTCCTCCCATGCAGGGACAAAGGTATGCTTACATGACTCCTTCGATGGCCTGTGCAGATGGGGGAGGCAGTGGGAAACGCAACCAAGGAAGAAAAGGGAGAGACGAGACAAGAGAGAAAAACAAAGACAATTTTATGCATGAAGGTAATCCTTGCCTCATCTGCAGGTCTTGCTAAACACCAATCCAATTAGCCCCTGAAGGCGCTACACTGAGCACCAACTCAATTGAGAATGGGTTTTCTATCATGTGATATATCACTTTTATAATAATGTTTATTGCTGTTTATTGTCAGCGTTGACACTCAAAAAAAAAGATGACTGATTCAAGGTAACAGAGATCCTGATCTTCTGTATGTACATAGCCATCTTATAGGACAGAGTGGTGTGAGATGACAAAAATTGAAGGTACCATGTACAGATTTCTTGTAAACAAACACCTACCTTAACATTCTGTGTGTACACTTTATCAAAGAAGCACTATAGGACCATCAGAATGTAGCTGTGATTCAGGGTCTGATAGAGGCTGATTGCACACAGTTCTCAACATAGAGGTGGCTGAGCCAAAGGCTAAAAGCTAACGGTGCTAACAGTGCGAACAGTGCTAACAACAGTAACAGTGCTGACAGAGCTAAGGGTGTTAACTGGGGGGGGACCAGAGGGTGGTCGCTATGCTTCCATGACAACACTGTCCGGATATCAGTGGTAATTGTCGTAAAAGTGCAGTGCAGAGCGGCAGCCATTAGCTAGCCAGTGGGATACACATACATTCATATAGTTGCTTGTATGCCATGGTGAATATTTTTAGAAGTTTTCAACAGCCATTCAGAGCATAAAAGAGACATAATTCTACTTCAGAAATGCTGCTGATGCAAAGATTTAGAGGGACACAAACTCTCGGAAACACTGGTGCTCAAACTACAGTACATATACCACTAACGATACACAAGCTTCCTCTAGCAATACGTGGAGGACTCGTGAATATTTTTTTTGAAGTAATTTAAAATAATTATTGCTTTTCCTGTAATATTTTTGTTTCAATATCTGCCTGCTACATAGTCACACTCACAGACATAGCACCCACATATGTCCCTAATTATTTATTATGAGCTAAACTGTGATGGCAAGTGAGTCAATGGATATAAAATGAATGGTTTAAGAGAGCCTAATATTTTTTGATGTGGTACGCGTTTTAAAAATTTTGAAAACCACTGCAGTAAATCTGTTAAAACATTTTTTTTTAAACTTTATTTATTATGATTTTATTTACACAAAATATGTTGCTTACTGTGATTTCCGTTGTCGTATCCCATTCAAAAAAGCTCATGAATGGGGTAAAACAAAAAAAGCTTTTAGGATTCATGCGGCAAGAAACAACATCAACTTTAAAGTTCATGACAATTAACACTTTGCCATTCTTTTTATTTTATTCAGACTTGTGGTAGTAAGAGAGAAGAGCTGCGTGTGCCACTGAAGTATCCTTGAGCAAGACACTGAGCTTGTACATTATGAGTCATTATTAGTCACTCTGAATAACAGCTTCTGCTAACAGCTTCAAATGTAAATTGACAGTCATGAAAGCTTTGGGCTGGACCCAACATTTTTGTATGTTTTGAGTTGATTTTTTTGGTGGCTTAGATTGAAACTCTTTACAGTTTTAAAATAAAAACCCAGTGTGGAGAGATTTTTTGATTTAATATCATATTAACTCCAGTTGTCTGAATCATTTTTGTTGCATGTCATTTTGGGAAATCTGAATAATACTAGAGCTCCGAATGGACTGGAGACTTACTGGTAAGGGGGCTAATTGAGAGCTCAAGTGAGCAGTCGGCAGGCTGGCATGGCTCATTCACAGTATTTGTCATTAGACCCGGCTGCAGGGAGAGAATAGAGTGCACTGCACCATTCGTGTGTAACCAAGATTTATGCTAATGTCTCCCTGCATATGCTTATTCTACATATCTATATTAAACTTAATAGACTGTTACATTGCTTCTTAACCTCGGCTTCCATACATGATTACCTTTTCTGATTTCTTTGCAAAATGGCATATAAACACGGGGCAGGGATTTTATCAGCGTGTCAGTGAGTTTGTTTCCAGTGGCAGCCCATGGCTCTCATAATCATTTTGATACTTCAGGGACTCTATCAAGAATGCTTGCCTAAGAGGCTACAGTTAGTATGTCACTCTGCACGTTTCCCTGGATTTCTTACTCTACATTTGCCCAGGAGGTGTCAGTGATTACAAGAATTTGACACAACTACTGCTCATAATTGTGTAGCACCTATTCCATGGATTCAGCAGCACTTTCTACAACACCTCATTGTCAGTTGATGTGGTTTAAAATATTGTTTGCACTGATGAGGGGGGCTGCTGAGACAAAACAGAAATTTCATATTTAAAATGTAAATCAGGTAAAGCTGCTCCAATCAGCGTTTTAATGTTAATAATGTCATGTGCATGTAATGTGAAAGGTGTTGCTCATGGTGACAAACCACCAACTCTACCATTCCCCTTAGCTCAACAGAGGGTTTAGCAACTTCAAGGATATTGTTTTGGTTTTCTAGGTCACAACTTTACCATCTTGGTCACTCACACTACTTTCAGTGTCATTTGCAGCTGTTCTTACACAAAGCTTTGATAAACCAAATAGCGGACAGGCAAAGGTAGCAACTGGTTGGTGAACAGAAATTGGTGGAGACCAAACTAGAGGTAAAAGAGGTAAAATGTTGAACTTCCATTCATCAGGTGAACGCAAACATGACTTTAAAAGAATGCTTATGTTGCTCCCTGTACACTGGGTGTATAAATAGACAAGTTTTCTAAGTCTCTACATCAACTTTGAATCAATTATTGCAGGTTTAAATTAGGTATGTTAAAGGCTGATTTGAGCAAAGGCTCTACACAGAGCATTTATACATTGCATTACATTATACTGTACTTTACGTATATATATTGATGTGTTTGTGTCGCGCTGCAATGACACCTCCAAGACTCTAGTTGACAGTGGAGTTTCTATGTCACTGTTAAGTTTCTGTGAAGTGCGATAAAGTTTGATCGATTCAACTAACACACCTAAAACACACATAAAACATTGCTTAATAGTGACAATATTAAGCAAAAGTACAAAATTCAGCTTCATTATAACCCAAAGGGTTCACAGAAGAACAACTGTCTTTCTTAGACACATTTTCCACACAGATGAAAGTAAATGGAAGCTTTGTTTGCACTGAGGGAAATGGTGATAACTAAAATAAAGAGGAGGCCTGTGGCCCTCAATTTGTAGTTACTGTTCTAGGGTGGTGCACGTCAGGCTAGGGCATAGGCTCCTACACAGAGCCTATGCTGTAGGTACTGCATCAATTCAACACGGAAGTATCAACACGGCTAAAGACCCATGCGGTGTGGTGGGAAAATACTCCAGTAAAAAGCTGTAATATAGTCAGTACATATATTGTTACCATAACCAATATGTCTGAGCCAAAGACAGCTCACTGTTATGCTGACTTATCACTGCAGATATTTAGAGCAACTTCTGATGTTTTAACAAATCCACAAATAATTAAAAACTAACTATTAGCTCAGTGTTATGTAGCAGAGATTTATCAAAACAGCAGAAGTGGATTATCCAGCAGGAGTGGCTTCAGGAGTTCCTACAGGCTTTTTAATGTTTTTGTTTTACAATGACTCTCATTAGCCACTGGTATCCACCGAAAATGTGAATCCAAGCTGACTACAGCTGCAGTCCTTCACAAGCACAATACACATTGTTTTAAGCCATCTCTCAGGTCTACCAAATCTTATAATGTGTCTGCATCTAGGCCTAGAAACCATGATATATGGCAGACTGTTGTTAAATGTAAAACTGTCAGACTATAGGTCTCTGACTAATTTTCATGTGGGTGTATTTTGGGAGCATCGTGCTGGTGAGATGACATTTTCCAGAAGTGCAGAGAGGGGTATTCATCACCTGCGCCCATTTGGCATTTTGGTGATTCGCCCTGTGCCGAAGTTGGAGGAGAGCCGCAGTAGGGGTGTGCCACTGGCGAGCCAGCACTGCAATTTCGGTGTCAAGGATGACAATGTTTAACACTGGTCGCCATCTGCCAATTAGACAGGCTCAACAGCATTGCTTTTTCAGCAGAAAATACACTTTTAATCAGGCAGCACAGTAATGTCAGTGAGGCAGGAAGTAGATGCATGGGTGATTCATGACATACAGTGAGCATAGTTTATTCCAAAAGTGCGTTGACACTTTCTGTGCACGTGGTGTATTTGACTGTGTTTGGTGCTTTGCACTTCAAAAGGCTGCCGAACGTCACTCAGGATTTGTTTGCAACATTATTGGAGTGCATGTTTTGAAACTAATTAAACAAAACTAAAGAAGAGAACTGAAACATTTGCAGCTGTTTTGTAATATTCAGTATGATTATTATAGAAAGTCATTATATTACTTATTTTTTGGAGGCAGTATTTAAAAAAAAAAATCACTTTTTTTTCCTGACTTGCAATTTTTGTCATAAGCCGCATTTTCCCGCAAAATATTACATAAAAATGCAGCGATTTTTGTCGCATTTTTTGACAAAATTTGCCGCAAATTTGAGTTTTTTTTTCCACGAGATGCTGGAGGGACTGATTATTATCTAGTCCTTAAAATGGACAGGCAGAGGGTACTTACTATAGCTCTGGTTGAGGGTGAGAGGCTGTCAGTATACTGTTTGTTAGGCACAGGGAAACAGAGATCTGTGTGGGTACATGAGACCCTAAAAAAGCGGTTGATTCAAGGGGAGTACCACCAGTTGGTCCAGGAGCTTCCCCTCGATGATGGCCGTCTCCAGGTATATTTTAGGATAACTTTGGGGCAGTTTGCTTAACCTGCTGTATAGCTCTGAGTATCCAGCAACAGCTACCACCAGTTTCTCCTCCATTGTTGACCACCTGTAAACTTGATAGTGGGACCACCACAGAAGGCCCGCCTCTCAAATCATCCGATTGGACAATGGGAAAAAAGATGACGGAAGAAGAGATGACATGGGGCATTTTTCCACTCTAAGTTGAAGTTTTTTTAACTGGAGATCAGAGCGCTCCGGCAGGCGCCCAGAATGCAGAAACATGAGGCGTGTTGCAACGCAAAAAACGCAAGCTTCATTCTCATTAAAAACTATTACAAAAAGGCGTCTCTGCCTGCTAAAATGTTTTCTGTGTAGTTAAGGCCTCAGGTATTTGTGGTTTGCAGAAATGTATTTTGCCAACATTTTCCTCTAGTGGGAATTTTCTTTAGTGAATGCAGATGACTACACAGGTTAACTGAGTCCAGCTTAAATCAAAAACTGATCATTTAACCACTAAGCTGTGACTGAAAAATCCTTTGATACAATCAAACTGAAATCTGTATGTACAAACAATAGTTACTTGTTAATGCTTGTTAACATTTTACTTTACAGGTTGACCTTTCTTTGACATCATTTGTAGGCTCTAACGGCAGTTTATAACAGTAACTGATATATCTATGCATAAAAAGGAGGTTTAACAGTGTTGGTGGTGTCTATACAACACGCTGCAGGAAACCACTTAAGTGGCATACAAAGTTGACCAGAGCTCCACTTGCCCTAAACAGACCCTCGGCTCTTACTTTATACACCATACACTTTCAACTCCCTTTCCCCCACACTACCCATTTTGCCAGGCTCTTGACTTACAAATTGCTGCTTTAGACTTGGTTTCATTGTAGCAGCTTTCAGGGGAGAAGGGAAGAAACACTGGAAAAAAAGCCCACTCAGGACACTCATGTCCCCCATGCAATACAGCAGAGCTGGTCCTTGGCTAACAGTCAGCACATTGTTTCCGCTTGTCCCTCAAAGTACTAACCTCAGCGCTGTCAATAACCTCTCTATCCATTCTCTAACCTTCCCATCTTTTCAATCTACTTGGACGACTTCCAAGAACCATGAAAAAAAGTTAAAATGCCCTGGACATAAGCCCTCAATAGCTCAGCGTAATTCCCTCTTTAAATGTAAGACAAAAATATCAGGGCTCTTTAGCATGCCAATGAGACTGCACAGAGAGCAGTGTTCCCTGTGGACGGGTGACAGGAAGAAGGACAAGTCCTTCGTCGGCATAAAGAGGCACTGTGCAGAGGAAAGACACTGAGCAAAGGAAGCATTTGAGGTGAAACACATGCACACAATCCCTCACACAGCATGCTAATACGCGGATATTGAAACTCTTAACACAAACATTCACTAAAACCTACATGTGTTCACTCCACTACAAAATGTTCAGTACATAATAATATGCTTTATCATATAACATATCTCAGCACCAAAAGTCAAGGTCTCATCTTGTAAATGTTTTAATCACCTGCAGAACATTTACCCTTTGGTTCAGATTTACTATCATAACAGCAAGCTTTTAAAACTCCAATCTCATTGAAAGCAGCGCGAGCCTTTTTTGTTTTTTTTGTTCTACCTAAAACCTAAAATACCACTCCACTCAACAGCCTTGTACATTCCATCACACTCACTATGGCAAAGAATTAAAAGAGTAATCCAATGAAATATTAATTAAATTATTGTGGGGTTTTCACTTAAGCGCACCATTTTCATAATTGTTCCATAAATTATATTTTCCAGTACATTTGCTTTAGATGGATAATTAATTTCTGGCTTTACCCTTTTCAATTTGATTTTGTTTATGGAAACTGCAGAATGCAAATGTTTGTGTGTGCGTGTGCTTCTTTTACACACAGATTTAGCAGAGCTTTTAGCCATGCCCAGATGTGATATATGTATATAAATATGACAATTTTACAGGGAAGTTCAGAGAATCAAGAGGGTCGTGGCCAAACAGATGCATATTACAGTGATAAAGAGGATTTTATCATAATAATAAATATGTAGTCCAGCACATGAGAGCTGTAGCTGCATGCTTCAAGATGAACTCAACGGCTGACCAGAGTAGATCCTTATATACTATCATAACAATCAGACGTGCAAACTCTACATAAGTGGTTCTCCACCCTTTTCCTTTTTTATTATTGAGTGAATTGAAGACCCCTGACAAGTGACCTATTTTATGGATAATTCATATTATATTAAATGCATAACAATAACAGAACAGTAACAGTACAGAACAACTGATAAACTGCACAATTAACCCTAATAGTGAATACAGTAAATGCAGGAAGTTTGTGTAAAGCGAGTGATTCAGATTAATTTTGATCATGTTATTTCCTGTAAATATTTAATAAAATATGAGTTTTACAAATACTTTTTGGAACTTTTTATCAGTGGTGTAACGATCCATCGATCTGGATCCATACATCGATTTGATCATCAACAACCCAGTTTCATCGATGCAAAATGAAAACATCGATCTACATCGTCATCCTTAGGATACACTTTTATTTTGAAAGTCTGTGTCACTGTCACACAGTGGCAGGCAGATGGCAAGCAGCCAAGAGAAAGACAATGAGAATAATGTTATTACTCTGCAATAAATGAGCAGCGTGGAAATATTTTAGATTTCGGAATAAAAAGGGGTAACAGACAGAGCTCATGGTGTATGTAAACAATGCTGTTTTGAGGTAAAACGCGACATAACGATACCTGTCTGTTGGGGCTAACTTCTCACAACAGCAACATTAGTTGCTCTGTTTCAACAATATCAGGCTGAAAAAATGTGCATGCAGGTTGAAATTCAACCGAGCTCTTCTGTCAGGAGATGCAGCGACTTAAACCAACAGTGAATGAGAAAAAGTATAAATAATATATGTAATGCATTAAGTTATGAATGAAGGAAAGTCTGCTAGCCGCTAGGCTAATTTATGCGATGTAAACATGCTACAGCTAATAATTGGTAACAGTCCATGAACCTTGACAGTTATTACTGAGCAGAATTTGATACTTATGTTAAATGATGTTGTTATTAATCCATGTTTTATGGCTGTTTGGTAAAGTTTACCTTCAAGGCTTTAAGCCAGATAGACCTGTAGTTTTATGAAAAAGGTCGTGGTTTAGATTAAAATAAAAATATTTTCTCCAGACAGGACTTTCTAAGGCTAAGTTATCCCATGTGCTGTGTAATGTGTGTTAGTGGAGTCAGTGTAAAGTTAACTTTACTGCACTTAACCCGTTACAATTACTTACATCATTTATGTGTCCATTCTCTCCTGTGAAGATACATTTTAGTGATTTTAGTGATTTCATTATGCAAATGAAGCCTAGAGGATTAGGGTACAATACCAAAACAAAAACATCTTCGTTTGATAAACGAGTCAGTTTTATTACATAACAATAATTAAATACGCATTAATGTGCTCTTCGCTTATATGTTGAAGCTGGTACAGGTGGAACTAATTTTAATTTTTTTATACGTATGCATACATTTATATGTATGTATTTATGCATTTAGAATCTAAAGAGCTAAATATTTTCCTCAGGAGTTGGTAGGGACCAAAACAGAGCTAAAAGGAGAGTGAATATTGGACTTACATTCATAAACGCAACTCCAAATGCATGATAATATTGTTCTTTGTGTGCTGGATTTGTAAATAGAAAACTGTTGCCAACACATAAGTAATTAATATGTAAATAATAACTAACTCAGTTATAAATATATCACATCAATCTTAAGGCTACAACTAACAAATATGTTTCTTGTAGATTATTTTCTCAATTAATTGATTAGTTGTTTTGTCTATAAAAAAGCTTATGGATTAATCGTCACAGCTCTACAATATAGTATAGATTTCATCATACACGTATTTTGTTGCCACTGTACTGAAATCTGAACATATATATATATATATGTACATTGAAGCCTTGTAAAATGTGGGCATTCTACATGTGATAAATTCATGATAAATTGACTGCATATGAACTCGTGTCAAACTACAGAATATACTTCTGCACAATCTACCTCTGTGAAACAACTGAACACTCTGTACTTAACTCTCACTGTGTTCAACAGTTACGGCAAGTTGACAGTTAATGAGAAGACATGCAACAAACTGACAGACATCAAACACACACACAGAAACATACAAACATGCTTCTTCACACCCCCCCACACACACACGTATGTAGTCGGTTCTTCCATGTTTGTCCTATGATATTTCTTGCTGCTAAAAATGGCAGCTGAGTAGCTTCAGAATCTCGTTTAAGTGAGGCCACATTATCATTTCACAAGGCAAAGACAGAAGGCAACATATGCCCAGCACTGTCCTTTGGTCCCTCTGACTCAAAGTATTCATCAAAAAGCTGTGCTCTCCCATGAGCTTGCTGCCATATGCCGCTGGAAAATGTCACCAGTAAAAGTCATAATAATTCACCGGCTTCAGATCCGCATTTGATATTCCTGTTTTTCAAATATCGGGACCCGCATCTCATACTTTGGAGATATATGTTGCCCAGCAGTGAACAGAAGACAATTGTAATCATTGGCCTTTACATCTGAAGGCAGGCACAATATTGGTGTGTCCGTGTTACTTTACTCTGTAAACTTGGATTGACATGCTTCATCTGACCTGAGTTAAGGTCTGACTTTTCCTTGCTTTTGTAGTTAGTATGAAGTAGCGATATAAAAGTAATTGTTAAAAGATACTGTGACAACTTTCTGCCTTCTAAATGGTAACACTTCTGTTAAGAGTAATTCGGTAGAAATGTTTAAATACATGTCAACACCTCTTTGTGTATATGTGGGAAACCATAAAAATCATATACACAGTAAATGCATAATTTATAAGGAAAAAAAGGCATTATAATTAAATAATAATTTTCATTTCAAACATGGTGAAATATGGAAAAAATGTACACTAAAATGTAAAATTCTGTTGGGCTAACACAACTCATAGGGTTCGAAGTCAAGAACCAGGTCCAACTCGTGACCAGTTCCACCTTTCTTAAGAAAATATGACTAGTGTAAAAACCTGACTTTGATTGCTGTTTATCAGTAAATATGAGTTTGCTGAAAATGCACAGCTTCTCTGAGTGTGAAATTAAATTTAAACTTGTGAGGTCAGAGACAAGAGCTTTCTTACAGGTATACCCTTAACCTAGGTTATCCTCTAAGCTAGCAGAGAACTGTGACTGCTGGTGATTCGAAATGTAAGTACCAAAAAGTGTTAAAAGCAACTAAGAACGTCAGTGTCTTGTTTACTTCACACCATCTGACCAAAAACATCAGTCAAACTGTAGTTCACCAAAACAGAGAGGCCGTTGAAAGAACACAAAATTAGTATGGACAAGTAAATATTCTTGCATACTAGGTGTAGCCAATCCGTCTTGATGTTTACAGATAACTGGCTACAGTGTTCGAAGCAGGGACCCATTCAGTGGCGCAGCGTAGTTGCGCTGGGCCCTGGTGCAATAGCTCTGCCCCTGGCCCTATGAAAATTGCTCAGTGTTCCTCTTGTCCAGCGATCTGATCTGATTAGCTGTGATCAGATCAACAGACCTATTATCCACCCCACAACTCAAACTCATCAACTGCTACTGAGGAAAAAAGACCTCATGAAGAGCTCTGCTGCGTTCACGGACCTGCACAAATCTCCAAATTTACAGAGGTGTAACAGGACCTCTGAAACCTGAGCAACTCCGTTTGATTTGATTTTGTGACGAGGGCACAGTGAGCCTTTGATCTTTGACCACCAAATTCAAATCAGTTCATCCTTGACTCAAAGACTGTGCCAAATTTGAAGAAATTCCCCTCAGGTGCTCTTGAGATTTCACATTCACAAGACAGACAAGGTCACAATGACCTTGACCTTTGACCTCCAAATTCCAATCAGTTCTTGAGAAAAGGCATTCGCTGGTGAGCTTTTTTCTAAACCTAACCAACCTGGCTAACCATAGAGCAGCTGACGAAACCAACATTTCCTGTAAAATCAGCAGTTTATTTTGAAAGAACACTGTAGCATGTGAAAAGCGGAAAAAAAGAGGGTCCAAAACTGACACTGGAGGGATACCTAGAGTGTCATAGGGAAGAGCCACTGACCAAGCTGCTGTATTTAACAAGTTGTGAGTGAGAACGTGTTAGCGTGGCCTCATTGACATTACTCTTACTCCAGAAACTGGGGTTTTTCTATTCTGTCTGACAATTATTATCTGTATTTTACACACACACACACACAGAAGAATATGGAGCTCTTGAATTATCTTTGTTAGAAAAAAAAGGAAAAATAAAATACTGCAACAGTTACATCAGTTGACTGAACCCACTTACATGTGAACAATAAACCAACTACAATAAACTGCCAAGGACACTTGACAAAATCAGAAACACAGTAATGTCATTATTAAGATACCTGCTACATCCTGCAGTGTCCTTGAAAAATCCCCCTGACATATCTGTGAATGCTTGAATAACCGGAAAATTTAAAAAGGAGTGACACCTACAGATTATTATTTTATAATTGGTTTTGAATACCAGAACATGGGTCCTTCGTGACCACTCTGCTCAGATAGCACTAAAATCCGCTTACATTTGAAAAGAGGGCCACAGTTTGCACGATGGCCCACTGTGGAGTACAAAATTCAGGTGGGAGGGATAATAGTCTGTTTTAATCACAAATCTGGCAATGCAGAATAGACAGTGTAATGCTAAAGGTAGAGTGATGTACATGTTTAACAGGGAGTACTTTATGACTATAAGCTGTATTTAGCTTTGTAACGGAAGATTATATGTGATCATCCACATTTTGGAGAATGGTATTGTGACACACACACACACACACACACACACACACACACTTAAAAGGAAACTATGGGGTTTTCCAAAGGAGAGTATTTGGCAGTCAGGAGCTCTGAATAATGGAATTTTTTAAATGGTTCAAATCTGTGTTTTCCTTATTCATGCAAGGACAGAGAGAGCGAGAGAGGCAACACTATTCTGCGTGTTAGATGAGGGAGCTGTGCTGTTATCTGCTGATCCCAGAACTTCCCTTGGAGCGCCGGAGTGGGTCTGTATCACGTAGTGCACCCTGCACTGGGACTGTGCAGCCTGCTGACAGGAAAGCTCGATTAGCGAGCCACAAAGAGGCCAATATAGAGGAGCACTTCCTCAGCCAAAGGGGGTTCGTCCGGAGAACACGCTCCAGCCCTCTTTCCTGACAGGGGACAGTGACAAACACACACACTGGCTGGCCCACCTTGGGGAATGCATGATGGATTGGGATTTGGTTTCTCTGACACACGTGCATGCATGAATCCCAACGCACGACACGACACATACAAGGGGACGCGTAAATAAACACATACGCTCTTTTTTGACAAGAAAAGAGACTGTAATCTTTGTTCCATTACCAAAACACAACTGTTAAATTGATTTGGAAAGTAACAAAGTTTACGTTCTTCAAAGAATACTGGCAGCCATCCAGAGAAAGAGATGAGTATGTTTGGACTGGCCCCAGCCCTGCGCGTGCTGCCTTCACTCAGACAATGGGATGTAGATGTGGAAGTGGGCCTGGGCCAGATGAGGAAAACGAGATAGCAGGGGTGGGGTGAGGGGTGGAGGTGCGCTGAGCACAGACTGGTAGGCTGTTATGGGACCCTGTGGCGGAAGGGCATTGTTCAGCAGAGGAAAAACACAACAACAATAAAAAACAACTCTTCCTGAATCTTTTTATATGATTATGTAGAGAACAATTGAGTGGGTGGGATCCGCTACTTTGAGGATATTGAAAGAAGCCTCTCCTTTGAGACTTGGAATGATCCTTTCACACCTTGCTCTGGAACATGAGCAGGAAAATAAAACAATGCGAGTTGCTGAGCAAGAAGCATATTGATCAAGAACAGGGTGTCCATTGAGAGAGATTACAATGGCCTTTGGCCTGTGACACATTAAGCAATGAACCAAAGGTTAATGAGGGGAAAATTGAATGATAATGGATCTATTTTTTCAAAGATACAGCATATTATGCATTACGCTTTGGCATAATGCAAAGTCAATCAGTATTAAATCAAATTCAATTTAGAAATTGACTCATCCTATGTAATTAGTAGGTACTGCAGAAGGTAGGAAAAATGTATTGTCTGTAATGCCTATATAATAGACAGCAAAACAAGACACGCGTGAATAACATTTGATCGTAAATAGATCCATCCATCAGCCAAAGAAAGTTCAACCTTGTCTTTATGAGAGTATATGAGTGAGCTTGTAGCAGAAAGAGCAGTACGTGGGATGTGTGTGTGTATAATTGTATGCTGGCCACATGATGTCTAGCTCTGTGTCTGTGTTTTTCAGCGGATACTGCTTGGCTGTAGATTTCACTAACCCTAAGGTCATGCACCTGATATACCTTTGAATCCCGCTGTTTGCTGGAGTGCAGAATCTTCTCAGGGGAAAGACGCGTCCACAGATAAGAGTCTGGTGTGATGTTGCACATCTTGGCCCTCAAGGCCTAGACATTGGTTTTCTCTTCATCTCGTTTTCACATTTCTGCAGCTTTCCATTGATTTAGTACTAGCTCAATTCACGGACTGTTCGAGCGAGGGCTGTATTAGCTGCTGTGCTGTTGTCTGTACACAGACAGTTGGGGATATAAGCATTCAAGATAAGTCCAAATTTTATCAGCGTAGGCCGGTGTAGACACGGTCTACCTGTTATCCTCTTCACATACTCGATTAATCAGGATTCCATTAAGATCCTTGAACAATGTCGACACAGTTTAGAGCTCTTACAAGAGTAATTATCAGACAAAACATGATAAGATGTGGGCAACACACCGAAAAATACATGGTATTCTCAGATGTTACCCTCTTACACATTTGTGGTCTGCACTATTAGAAACAAAACTCAACGTTATTTGATTTATTCTTGATTTTGGTAAGAAAAATACAGTTAACAATAGAGTTTAAATGAGCATGAGTATAGTTTCACTTTCCTTGCACAAGATGTGACTGTTTTTTAAATTACGGTAATGGTTTACATACAGCAGATGTGCACATCTCAACCAATCTACATGCTTTTAGATATGTTTTTATGTATTATTATTAACATATCTGTATTTAACTCTTATGTAAGCTGCTTTATTTTTATTATTATTATTATTATTTATTATCTATTTTTTACAAAAGTGTGTCCAACATTGAAACCATTGACACTTTTCTTGTGAAATGGGCTTTTTATATCTATGATATCTACATATGATTTGTTTTTATGTTTTCTTATTGTTTTTTTTTTTGGGCGGGGGACAAAATATGCCAACTAGGAGGTCACAGACAGGCTAAATTTACAAAGAAACTATATCAGCCTTGGTCTTTGTAGCGTGCTGTTGCTGCCAGCTTATGTGTTTTGATTGATAATACAGATGGTTATGCAGGGTTTGGACGAGTATAGGCTGTATTAATTGGTAATGAATTAATTTACTGGATCGTTTTAACAACAGGATGCATTGATTTGATTGGTGTGAAATATAAAAACACCTACAAGGTTGCTCTGCTGCCTCACATTGCATCTGGTACAATGAGGTATTTGCTTAAATCCTAAATACTTTCAGGAGTGTAGCAGCAGAGAAAAAAAAAGCTGCGTGATGCCCACATTGGTGGGTGTGGCTTCCATGGTCAGTGTAACAGCATCAGGCTACGAAAGACACATTGCGCCATATGCGTGTCCCATGTAGTTTGGCCATTAGCCTCCAAACACTCATCTATTACTCTCTGAGTCTTCCATATAGTATCTGTCAAACAGTGATACAAGTGATTATTGTGTGGGTAAAAGGTCAAATCTTGCCACAGTAACAGGTCAGTGCTGGACTTCACTCACATTAAGCCAAAGTTCATTTAACCTGTATCTTACTGTGATGTACAACCTGATAGAATTGTGTAAATTTCCAATAATCTGCTACAATAGTAGAGGAAGTGTTGCTGAAATTGTCCTGTTTGACAAATTTAGTGAAAGGTGGAGAAAATGAGAACCCAATGTGCAAAGGAGCCTTCTCGGTTGTAAAGAAAAAACCCACAGACCTCTTTCTTAAAGGTAAACATTTATTACTTCAGGGGTGCCTTATGGGCTGGGAGGCCCCTCACTTCACCAGGCTGTAAATGTCATCTTCTCTTTGACACATTAGTGACAAATGAGCCAAAGCCCCCGTGGCAAGAGAGATGCTTTGCACTTCCTTTCCCTGCTCCGGGCAGCTACCTGGTTTAAATCATGAGCAGTGCTTCAAAAAAATCCTATCATGTTGATTGGACTGGTCTTACAAACTGTAGCCTGGTTATCACAGAGTGGAGGACATTTGTTACTGCCTGGCTAACCTGATGATATTTGAATATTGTAAAATTATTGTTCACGTACGTTTACTACGACCATGTTACATTTTCAGGTTTAGTACATATCATGGTGGTCGTCCATCCACCAAACATGGTCATTTAAAGCTGGTTTAACCATAACCAAGTGGTTTTTGTACCTTAACCTAACCACATCTTTACCAGAGTGTTGTTGAGGAACAAAGTCTCAATATATACACTACAAAATAATGTACAAATGTAAAGTTCCAACACCCAGGTGGGGGAGCCCCTCTCTACGGAGTATGGATGTTCCTCGTGTCAGCGTGGGTTCTTACTCCGGGTACAGTTAAAAAAACAGATTAGGTTAATTGGTGACTCTAAATTGGCCATAGTGACTGTAAATGGTTGTCTGTCTCTATGTGTCAGCCCTGTGATAGTCTAGCAACCTGTCCAGGGTGTACCCCGCTTCCCACCCAATGTCAGCTGGGATAGGCTCCACCCCTTGTGACCCCTAACAAGATGAGCAGTTACGGAAATGAATGAATGCAAAGTATCTGTGGTTGGCAGAAATGTCTGATGCAAACATGTTTTCTGGCAACTGGATCAAAAATAACATATCGGTGTTTGCTTTTTCCCTTTTTCAATGAGGTTGCTAAATGATTTAGAGAATCATTCTTATTTCAGTACAAAATATTTAAATACACCAAAAATCCTGACTGTTTTGACTAAAAATTAGGCAGGAAAACTCATTTTGACACGTGGTAAATACACGTAATATCCATGGTGGGATATGTTGTTTAAAAATGAGTTATATTAAAATATGAACACAATTGAAGTTACAGGGCAACAGCCTGAATAGAGCAGCTGAGCAGATTTTGTATAATCTATATTATCAGAGCTATAGTTATACTGACCGGCACTGGCACAACAATGCAGCACAGCTAGTCGAATCGTTCACTTCATTTCCATTTTAAAGAACAAACTATTTCATTCTTTTTAAGGCTCTCACTTGCCTTTATCTATGACTTTGTATTGGTAACTTTTTATTGTTAGAACTAAAACTAACTTAGGTAGGTCCTGCTCATTATAAAAGAGCACAATAATCTCTAAGGCTTTTTTCTCTCTTGGACTAACATTAGGTTGCCTTCTGGAAGTTCTGACCCAGGCCAGACAGCGAGGCTTCAGAACTGGCAACTGTCTCTCCACGCCATTAATCAGGCACACAGAGGACTGTCTTCCATCCAGATGGGGAGCCTCTCTACAACCAGAGAAAAATAAGCAGGCTAATTAATTCTTATTGTTATAGACAGAGGGAGATTAGATGGAGAGAAATTGAGAGGGGGGACAAGGAGAGAGAGAGAGAGAGAGGAGTCACCTTTAACGAAGCCCTGAATTCACAATAACTTCTCCCTACATGGTCATTGTTTCTTCTGAAAAATATAGCCTATCTATGACTTGAAATGCTGTGTGACTGAATGAGGGGGGCAGAGCCACATCACAGTTAGAGGTTAATGAATGATAAGGAGCCTGGAGCACTCTGGGACACAGTGTGGCAGTGATTAGACGGGCCCAATAGGACGCAATCAAACTTTGAGTCCACTCTACAAGGATGAGGGAGATAACTGAGAATAATTCCCACTGGTTATATTACCATGTAGCTACTCTAAATATCTGGCTACACATTGATACTTGAAAATAAATGTGGCATCGACTAGCTGCTATTCTAAGGGAAATTTGCAGATTTGGGTTATTTAAGATTTTGTAATTGTTGTGGCAACAAAATGGGTAATTTATGGATATTGTGCATATCAGTAAAGTAAAGTTTTGAGTTTCTCTACTGCTTTGAGCACATACACACTGAACAGGGTAATGAATGAGAAGATAGCACAATTACTAAAAGAACAAAGCAAAGGAATAGGGTTTTTGCCAGCTTAGCTTTACAATAGTGTTTCTTACTAAAGAATTCAAACGAGGTGGCTTGCTATGGTAATCAATATTCTCATCAGACCCATGTTTTCTGTGAAAAGCTCTGATACAACCCACCATACAGTATTTTTCAAGCAACAAGCAGACAACAGATAAAGTTAGCAGTTTGCTGATAAACATAGTGAAGCACTCAGTATCTAAAGAACCACATATTTCCATCAGGAGTCGGTGGAGACCAAAAACAGAGCTGAAAGACAGTGAGTATTGTTGTTTCTCTCTCTGAGTCTGCTGGTCGCGTAAATAAGCAGGTGTTTTCTATCAAGTTCAACATATCATCTTTATAGAGTGATTATATGTTAATGTTATGTTTGCAGCTTGTTGCCTACAACTGCATTGTTCACGATAATACCGGTATAACTTTTAATTTGAAGAAAAAAAAATCAGGATATGAAGATATTATATCGTTATCGAGATATGAGACTATATATTGTCTTAGGTTTTGGATGTTGTTGTATTGTGATATGGCATAAGTGGTGTTTTTTTTTCCCTTGTTTTGAAGGCTGCATGACAGCAAAGTAATTTAAATGTATCAGCTTACCAGGCTTTTCTATTTGTTTTAACACGCTAATCTTAAAAAGGGTATTTGGTCAGAAATATTGTTATGTTTGATTTTGTCTCCCAGTCCTAGCATTGATAAAGTGCTATTGAGGAGATTTAAAAATATTGAGGTATATATTGTGTATTGAGATAAAGCCTAAAAATATTGTGATATGATTTTCAGGACATATCGCTCAGCCCTATGATGTGATAATGACAATATTCCAACTTGCTGATGTGATGATGTCACACCATTATACACAGCAACAACAAGCATGGCTGAGAGCAAACTGCTACTGGCTCCAAGGTAGAGGAGTTAGTTCCCAAAAAGGGGAGCAATTTCAGTAGCAGGGAATCAGTGGCATTGTTAGGCCTGGATGTGCGACGCTAAAACCCCCAAATGTTTTATGAACAGCTCGGGACTTGTCACACTTTTCATCAGCTCCTTTGGCAGCAGCAGAACGTCTCTTTCTCCCTTTTGTCTCTCATCAGCATTGCCAGGTCACTTTGTTGTAAGCCTGTCATAATGTAAGCCTATGTGATGCATAACAAAAAACTATGTATATATATATATATATATATATATATATATATATATATATATATATATATATATATATATATATATATTTATGTGTGTGTGAATGTGCTACAGTCCTTGTAACATAACAGCCTGTCAAAATAAATGCAGGTCTCTCTGTTTGTGTGGAGGCACAGCACACACAGCAGAGAGAATAGGGGATCATTTGGGATTTTTTGAAAAGAGAAAGAAGGAATGGAAAGAAGGCAGACTATGTAGTAAATTTATAATATATTTTTTGTTGTTGTTGCAATTGTATTTTACCAAAATTAATACTAAATATTTTTTCTTTTTTTTGTCATATTATCAAGAATATCATCATTGAAAAAAATACCCTGAAATATTATTTTAGGGCCATGTCGCCCACCCCAGTTGGTCAATAATTTGATGAGTAAGATCAAAGTGGTAAGTGAAGCTCAAACCAAACTAAACTTTTCACAGGGAGACATCTATTTAATATATTATCATTAGATATGATAGAAACCAACAACACTTCCTGAGTCTGACGCGCCGAGCTAATCTGCCAGTCTTTACACAAAACCATCTAAAACTAAGCAGGGAACTGTGTGTGTCGCAGGTATTAGACACACACCGTGTTTGTGTGCTCAGAGTCATGATAGGATAAAAGATTGAAGTTGAAGTCAAGTTTCGCAGCGTTTCCAGATGGCTCTGTTTACACAGTGCAACAACTTATTGGTTTTATTATCAAATGTGAATTACAGAGGATAGGAGTACCTGTTCCACAATAATGAGGCGGCAAGTCAAACTGTGAAATTAATTATGTTAATATAAATATATGAAAGAAACACTCAGATGCTGCTTTACTCAGAATGACATGAGAAGCTCCTTTTAGGGTTTTGAACACATTAAGCCTGGCACAAAAACACTGAGAACAAGGAGAAACACTTCAACTAGCTCAGTCAAAGGTGATAAAATACACTTTTCAACAACTCCTCAACTGCTGTATGACACACTTCATATTGTTCAGTTACCAAGCAAGTTACTAATAAATCAAGAGTTACCTGGAATTTCCTTTCAGAGTTATGATGCTGTTCAAAGTTGGTGACACCAGTATAATAACAAATGATCTAGAAAGCACCTTAAAGAATTAAAACTAAACCGTGTAGCTTTGCAGGAAAGCATAGGCCAGATGAATTGTGTTTTGTTGTTAAACAAAATGTTTTGGTAAATTTTCCGTTCCTGTCATCTGGGGCAAACACGCCGCAGTAACAAACAGTGGATAATGATGGAGGACGTCTCCAGAGAACTTGCGCAATTATCTCATCTACCCTGAAGCCTCAACTGGCATCTGTGGTTCCCCACCTGAAAATATGACACAAATGGAAAGAGAGGAGAGTAACAGCGTGCCATCACTGTGCTCTGGTGACACAGCGTACAGCGCTGCTAGTGTTTGTGCTGATCCATGCGAGTACCAACAACTGCTTAAGGGTACACACACACACACACACACACACACACACACACACACACACACACTTGATTTAAAAAAAAAAAATTATTATATCAGTCAGCTGCATGTGGGACGGTATTTTTGATCATTTTAACTTTCATGTAAACTGGAGAGGCACTATGACACACCAACACTGACTCCTACTTTGTTTTTATTTTAGGGCTGCAACCACCGATTATTTTTCATTGTCGATTAACCTATTGATTATTTTCTCAATTAATTGATTAGATGTTTGGTCTATAAAATGTCAGAGAATGGTGAGAAATGTCCATCCATGTTTCCAGAAGCCCAAGATATGTTATCCAAAAAATGTCTTGTTTTGTCCACGACCCAAAGATAAATAGCTTACTGTCATAAAGGAGTGAAGAAAGCTGAAAATAGTCACATTTAAGAAGCTGGAATCAGAGAATTTTAAAACTTTTTTTCCTTAAAAAATACTTTAACAAATGAAATGATTATCAATTTAGTTGGTTATTAACTTGTCTGATTTTGAAGACCTTTTTAACACCACTTTAAATGAAATTTAAGATCAAACATGCAACACTAATACACAAGAAAAGTGCTTTCAAAGTAAAAGCATTGATGTAAGCTATTAAAAACAGTAAGGTAAAGAGACAATGTGCTAACCACTCTGCGCAGAAAAAATAAACTAACAAGCAGGCTGGCCAGCAAGGCCTTAGCTTAATGACGCAGGCTCACTGCATGATCTTAATGTGTAAGGGGACTAAATATAGGGGCACTGAAAGCAAACAGGTGTTGGGGTTAAGTCTGTTCCCCCATGTTAAAATGATGTCTCCCATCCCCAACACTGCAAATTCTCAAAGTAACATGACATAAAAACATTTGAGACCCATCCAATCTACTAAATGTGTATTTAGGACCCTGAAATAGTTGATAACTAATCAATTCAGTGTTGCAGCTTCACCTAATTTTTTAATTTAGCACAGAATTTGTGCCTCTTGTAGGCTTTTAAAGAAAGGATCAATATCAATTATTATTATTACTAGTCTACAGTTTTGAGTAGTGTACACAGCAGTGTTTAAAAATATGTTGTTTAGAAGGAACCTGACAAAAAAAAAAATACAGCTGCTACTGCTATTACTACAACCTTCTTAAAACATACTTTTATTGGAGACTTTCTTGATTTTACTTGAGTTTTAAGTTCATTCAGACTGTCTTTTATTTCCTCAGTTTTTATACACTACAGTGTTCTCACCAGTTCTTTTAAAAGCTGTTGTTTGTATGTCTTGTCTGTTTTAATGTTTGACATGTAAAGCACTTTGTAACTTTGTTTTGAAAAGTGCTTTATATATAAAGATTTTATTATATAATATACAACAATAAATTAATATGTATTATTGAAGGAGATATACATCTACAGTAAAATTATTAGCACTGAAATGAAATAATAACTATTAAAGTAATAATGATAATTGTATCTATATCACTATAACACGTGGAATACACGTACAGTAGATAAGTAGATGAGTAGATAAGTAAGTACAGTAGGTGGGTTAGATGGATTATCACTGTATGATTTAACAGGGTCATAGTTATTAATTAAAGAAATCTCTCATGTCATTTACAGAGCTATATTACTATAAGTCTCCAGCAGCAACAGTGGAAGTTGTGTCATTATTTCCCTCATAAATGAGGTCTTAAAATACAAATCTATATTACTGTATTTGGGTGCTGTGTGAGCCTGTTATTTCACAGTACTGTTTGGTAAAACTGTTAATTATATTTTTGTTTATTTGCATAAATATGGCTCTCGGTTTAGGTATGTTCATTAACTAAAACTAACTTGTCTAATGGCGCGTTTTATGCATGCAGAGATGGTGTATGGGCCAGGGACACTTGCTCTTGTTCTTGTGCAGACATTGTCCCTCATGAACCTGCGAGCATGCTCCTCAACCCCGTGTGAGGCTGTGAAGGAATCTATTATTTTTTCAATCCTGAGGGAAGGAGAAAGGTCTCCTGCATCATTATTTTCCTTCAAAATGTAACTGACTTTACTGCACACCCTAATTTGCTTGCCGTAATTATAGGTCATGCTCCCCTTTTGTAATTTATAAAACCTTTTGTTCTTATCAATAATGAATGGGCTTTAGCAAATCATGGTGCTATAATATTTTGATATTATGAAAATGCTAATGCGTCAGGGACCTTAAGCCTTATCGGCCAGGTCCGATGCTCTATTAAACAGCCGGCAGAAGAAGTTGGACGCAAATTGCTTATGTTAATGCCCCAGTTGTACCCAGACAGCATGAGGAGTCTGCAATTAATTTCATCCAGGCGGTGGATGGACAGGCAAATTTATTTCCCTTCCACAGGATGGTGGCTCCCCCCTCCTTTCTCTCAGGTCTCCATGCATACAATTGGAAAGGCTGTGAGAACAAGAGATAGAGGGTAAAAGGGAAAGTGCGAGGGGAGCGGTAACTTAGGAGCAATCTGTGACCTAATTGAACAGCGGCAAAAAAGGGAGGGCAGCGTCAGGGAGACAGGAGGCAAAATCTTCATTCATTCCGCTGACAAGTGTTTTCACAACTTAAACCTGTTTTATTAATTATGTTTGACATTTCCCTAATTACTTTCATTTACATCACATCAGCTCCTAGCAGACGATTAGACTGCATATCAATTCGGCGCGGTGTTAGAGCACAGGGAGAGGAGTGGATAGTGACGGAGTTATAAAGTGTTGTTTCATTACAAGTAGTCTGATATGATGCGATCTCACACACTCAAACACAATGCGTCTCTGTCAACTTACTGGCTATTTGTAGTGTGTAAATAAAGAATATAAAGTTGCAGCATGTTAGACACTTGAATAGAGTCTGCCCATGTTTCAAATAGCAATCTCTGCTGAGAGCAGTAAACTTTGATGTCTTGTAGAGCATGGCCTATAAACTCTTGATTAATTGACACCACTGTTTCCAGTTATATGAGCCCCTACCTTCCAAATGCCATACCGTGACAGAAACACACACAAAGTATGTTATTTTTATCCCGCCCTCAGATAAAAAAGCATCCTCTCACAGGAATATGCAGAGGGAGAGAGCTTAGGTACAGTCACTCTGGCCTTACTCCTCATCTTGTTAAAAACCCTCATTGGGGCTCTCACAGGAGCCGTCAACTGAAGACCCCACACCTTCTCCTTCACTGTCCTTTTATTTGTAATCGCATGCTCCCCGGGCGATTGCCACAGCTGGGATGGCAGCATTTTAAAAAAAGAGAGTTTTCCTGGATAGGTTGTGGGACACGGACTACAGACCGTGATGCCTCTGAGCTAAACTAGAGCTTCTCTGTATCATAACCTGCACAATTACCACAAGTAAAAGATTACAAAGCACTGACCAATTTGGTTAATGCCATAAGTAATAAATGCAGGGCTGTAACTAGCCATTATTAACATGCTGATTTATTTTTTAATTGTTTAGAGCCTGTTGTCAACATTAGCATTGGCATCTTTTTTCAATTGTCCTCAGTGACGAGATAGAGTATGTGATCGCATATGGCCACCTACAGAGAAAAAGAGCAGGCCCATTGTCTTTTTTCAGAGTGCTCCAGCTTTTTTGTGCGGCTGCTACAAGCCATCTAGTTGAAAATATCTTGACTTTTAAGAAAGGCACTGGTGTCATCACTGCTGCTTCTTTAGCGTCTGTCCATCCAGAGCTGTATATGTCAGTCAGAAGCTGTTTCAACAGACAGAAAAGTCCATTTGTGGCAGCAAATAGGCCGGACACTGGTGGTGTTGATGAGTGTTGTGGTTTTTTTCGCCATTTACATTGTAAGCTTGTTGTTTGCCTGCTATATTAATGTTCTGTATGTTGTAAACAGAATCTTTGAATATGTACAAATAGCACAGGAGCACTGCAACAGTTTTTGCTTGGCAGTGCAGGAATGGCCTGTAGCATCTCTCTCTCAGCGCTGTACGTGGCCACATGTGCTCAGCATCTTTTTTCAGAGTGCTCCGCCTTTTTTGTGCTGCCACTCCGAGCGCTTTAAGTTGAAAATCTCTTGAACTTTTCAGAAAGGCACCGGTGACGTCACTGCTGCTTCTTTAGCTGGGCTTTTATCTACTGTCACAACAGAGACAGAAAAGCTATTTATTTTTGGGAGCAGATCAGCCGGCAGAGACTGGATGTTGCTATTGAGCATTGCGCTTTTATCACCGTTTGCTTTGCAAGCTTGAATTTAACTGTGTAGTCAACCCCTGTTAATATAGCATTATGTTAGCTACCTAGCTAACGTTAAAGTCAGGATATTGTTATCATAGAAAGAAAACCCATGGCACTTCATAGCTGGGATGAAGCACTCCTACGCTATGCTCCTATGTGGACACACACCCCTGGTTGATTTAATGTCACAACAAGATGTTTTGTTTTGTTCAACCAAAAGTCCACAACCCAAAATTTTTCAGTTTACAGTGATATATAACAAAAACAAGATGCAAAGTCTCTCATTTGAGACAAATTTTGCTTGAAAAATGACTAATCACTTTCTATGGATTATTAAAATAGTTGCCAATCATTATTCTGTTGATCAACTAACCGATTAACCAACCAATCATTACAGCTTTAAAGGTTCAGCATGTTGGTCGAACCAAACCACCAACCCAAAGCGTCAAATTACATAGTACAACTTTAAATAAAGGACGGAGTAAACTGAGCAAAACAGTGTCCAATATGGATGACGATGTGGTTTTCATTAATTGCATGCTCTGTGAGACTGTCTGAGGGAAATGGAAGATTCCTGAATGCACCTTTAATCTTCAATCTGTCGGCTTGATGGAATGCAGTGTAGGGTTGTCTGTTTAATCCAAATAACAGTGATTCTTTCATTTTTAAATACATAATGGAAATAGATGAGGATGACTCATAAAAATTTATACCTCAATTCTCCATTTTAATTTATAGCCCACCCTCCAGGCACATATTATTCAAACATTAATATAAAAAAGAACTATACATCAAAAAGTGTCAGCTTTCACTTTTACTTCCATTCATAGTCATGCATATTATATGCAGACCAGGCTTGACTGCTGCTCGTCTTATAACAATTATACATTAAGTAAGTAGCAGATTGATGGATTGATAGATAATGTCCATATTCTGCATTCAATGTACTTAAATTTTAATGACCTTTTCAACACCCTTACTTTTCACTTACATGTTTAGATAATACACTTTATGCAAATTGTAGAATTCTATAAATTTTAGATTTGTCTCTATTCATCTTTCTCTGTGTCTGTGAGAGATGTGCATTGTGAAATGTGATTAAAATCAAGTTTAAACCATTCATTTTCTTAGTTACAGCTACTCGCATATAGCCTCTGCTTCACACACACACACACACAGAAAAAAAAAAAAAAAAAAAAAAAAAATCGAAGCTTGTGTAGAGCTGGAAACAAATGTCACCCATCCATCAAAATAACTTCTGTCAAGTACAGAGTAATACTTCCTTATCTCTGTAATCATTATCAATACTATTGAGATCAACCCCTGCTCTGGGATAAATTAGAAAATAGATGCAGGCTAATCATCCTGTATAATGTATTGATGTGTAATGTTCTTGTTACTAACAATCATTAACAATCCACTCATGTGATGTGATACTAACAAACTGTTTGCCTTAGCTACGGGGGGTTAGGTAAACACTCCTTTTTTTCCCCCATTTCTGTCCTCACCAGTTTCAGTCCCGTATGTTTGGTAATCGGCATTGGTAAGTCAGAAGACATCAGCTTGACTCTATTAATTACCACCTGATCCTTTCTTCCTGGATAATTAGGTACCCATTAGTTCTAATCAAGTAGTTACTTAATTATTGCAGTAATTAGTCTAATGGCCTAGCAAATTGAAGCTTTATCACTTTCGGATACTTAATGTTCTTGGCAGAGTACATCACAAGTGTCAAGGCTTGGGCTTCAGCAATCTAGCAGGAGAAAACAAAGTTTATAACATGGAATACATGATATTGGTGTAGTCATGCTTTAATATGCATATTACACAATTTAAGTAGCTCCCCGTGTTAAATTCTCCGAGCTGTGGCGACTAAACTCCTAATTTAGAGCTGCGTATAGAAATGTGTAACTTCAGAGTGTGATTTTATTTGATTTTAGCACAACAAAACATCCCTAATAGCCCAGACAGGCTGTGCTGTGCTGTGCTGTGCTGTTGTGATGCACTCACATTAACCTGCTTACACGAGGGGAAATACCTTTGACACCACTGAAAGAGGGCTAGGCAAGCAGCAAGGCCAATCTACCGACATTTTTTTAAAGAATGCATGGTATTCAGTTCATTCATTTTTTCCTTAAGGGTTGTTTCAATGTCCCGTCACCAGACATCAGACGCTAAATGCATGCTAAGGGGCGGGTGAAAGCAGTGCTCCAGCATCAGGACTTGCCCGGGCCACAGAGGGGAAAGTGAATGGGTTGTCTTCAAACTGCAATAAATTGGGCCTGGCTTGTCTGTCATCACCTTCCAATTAGCTGCACTTTATTGAGTCTGCCAGAGATGGAGGACGCTGGCAGGTGAAGAGAGGTGTCTGAAAGGTGCCTGCGCCAGTACACCAAAATCAGACAGAGCTCACTTGTGACCCAGATATCCTCCCCCACCTTGACCAGTAGACTTTACAGGCGAGGCAGACTGCATTCATGTACGCGCAGTGACAACATACAGTACAGAAAAAACAAGCATGAAACCTGTTCAGGCCCGACGTTTATACTTATTTAAGACTAGAGACGATTTTTAACACAAAAATCAAAATGTACATGATAGATCTAGAATTTAGCTGACATATACACGTCTAATACAGCAGTCCTTAAACAAATCCAGCCTTCATTGGGGTTATAATCAGGGCTGTAAATCACAAGTTTCATCACAAGATGGTGTCATATTGATTCTTTAGATAATGATACAATAATTGTTGATATCACATATACTAACATGATATGATTTGATTCAATTCAGGGACCAGTGATTGATATGACATGATATCAGTAGACCATTGTCCGTCTGATGCTACGCCGCTAGCACTGTTTAGGAAGCAAGTGTTCTCGGACTGAAACTGAGACACAGACATGCCATGGTCATTTCAAAATAAAGGCGTATCTTAAAAAGGAAGATAGTAATCAATGTTTACACTTTGCATAACATTACAGAATCCTTGATCACTGAATCAATACATCAGTCTGGAGTAATGTATCATTACACCTCTAGTTATAATAATGTTTGTAATAGAGAGATGTTGATTCAACTGTATGGTTATTTTGGAGGATGCCGTTTGTGAAACTTTAAGCAAATTGCATTACACAGAGGTATTTCTGTTAGATTAAAAAAAATAGAAACACCTGTGAGAATAACACAATTTAATTCAACTGCATTACAAATGACATCCTCCAACATTAATATAAAGTTGAATCAACACCCCTTTAAAACAAAAAACTGGACATTATAATCTTCATTTTCAGAATCAGAATCAGAAATACTTTATTGATCCCCGAGGGGAAGTTGTGATTCAGCACAGTCGATCCGATGTAAAAAATAGAGAATTATAAGAAATAAGAATAACAGTATGAAATAAAAGTATGTAAATAGAATCCAATAAAGTAAAATAAAATGGAAATGAAAATGTACATTAAAATAAAGAATAAAAAATAGACTGTGCATTATGCTACGATGTTGGACACTAGTTTATAAGATATAAAAATATTAAAATTTAGGACTGTTGCATTAGCTTTAACAAGGTGTACCTTATAAACTGGCAACTAAGTGTAAAATCTCAATATTAAAGGTTTGATTTTTTTAAATTCTGATCAATATAGGTAAACCAATTCCTTTCATTTTGCAACATTTTATTACTGAACATTATTAGGACCTTTTTTGCTAAGAAAAAAAAATGGAATCCCATAAAATTTAGAATCAAAATAATCATGTTCTGTGTAAACAACATGAATGACACTGCAGCATTCTTCAAAAAAGGAGAATCTGAAAAAATTCAGTATAGTAAAAACAATCATGTTGGGACTCAGTGAAGACGACAGGCTGATGCAGATTACACACACACACACACACACACACACACACACACACACACACACACACACACACACACACACACACACACACACAGTCCTTCTGGCCTCATTGAGAGAGTGAGCAAGAATTTTACTAAAAACAAATCTCCAAACCTGATCTAGAGATGTCTCAGAGAATGCTTTTCTCACTGATTATTAGGATTGAAAAATGAACTGACAAGACTGCAGCTCCCTCTCTCAGGTGTAATGTCAACCACAGTCTGCCCACATGTAATCATTTTTACCCAGACTCAACATTAAAATTTTAGTTGTTACAAAGAATTTTTCGTGAGTTACCCGTCAGGTTAATAAAATACCCATCCTGTTCAAAACTTTCATTCAGCAGAAGACATTAATACTTCTCATATATAACCACTGCACTCACAAAAGTTTTATGATATTTTAAAACAGACACACAGTCATCCTTCCCTGACCTATTTATCACTAAATGCAGAATGCCCCACAAGATGCATTCACAGAAAAAAAGTAAAAGGCAAAACTCTGCAGTGCTCCTTGCCATATGACAGGAGTGTGTGAAAACTGACACACAAGAGTTTTCAAATTGGGGCCCGGGGAGCCGAAGCATAAAATAACTTCAATCTCAGCAGCTCTCCAAGGAATAGAGCAGAAGTGCCACCAACAACAACACAACAACAGAGAGGCAGGAAGGGGTGAAGGTAGGAGTTATTAGAGGATAAAACATGCCTCTCCATCTCACTCCCTCTCTCTCAGGAACCCCAAGGATGATCAATGGATTTAGTCAGAGGGATATTCAAGCAGAAAATTGCTGCCTTTTTGCTTTTCTTTGAAGTATTTCCAGAATACATAGCGAAGCCCCTGTCCACCAAGGTTGAAAATAACAGCACTAGTGCAGTCTCTACCAGTAATCCTGGAAAAGGGAGAAAAAGGTGGGGGAGGGTGTTGACGCGGGCACCGAATGTTAAAGGACGCAGGGAGGGCCTAGATTGAAACTTTGCAGGTATAAAATTGAAGGCAGCCAGCTGAATAGACATAGCCAAAGTATGGCTATTTTTCAAAAGGGAACCTCAATGACCAACATGGAAAGTTAAAAAAATAAATAAAAGAGGAGCAGTCCCAGGGCCGAGACACGGGGCAGAGCCATGCAGATACGGTCGCATGATTTATTACATCCACTTCACATCTATTTACTTCAAAAGATCCAGTTAACTTTACTGTAAAAGCTTTACCACTAAATCATAACTTGTGTATTTTACAAAAAAAGAAAGAAAAGAAAAAACAGTGAGGCTGAAACTACATTTTATTGATTTGTAAACATCGCTGGTTGTTCTTTATTATTCAATACGCAGCAGATTTTTTTGAGGGTTTTCTAAATGAGTGAATGAGCCAAAGAGCACTGGTGAGAGGCTGAACTCAACCGCTGGATAGTGAGGACCTCCCTGGCCCCTGGGGGCCCCGGTGGCACTGTGCAGATGACAGCAGAGGCATGTGGCACACTCGTGGCGTTATGGATAGGACACAGCGATGGGGGACCAGACTCCTCAGCTCCCTGCTGTGTGGTGTGATGGCCTCATCTGTTTTCCCATCGCTGCTCTAATACATCTGCAGCACATTCCCTCCTAATTAAGATTCCTGTGTTCTATTTGTCATAGGATGGAGAGGATATCACAGAGGGTAGTTTAGCCACAGTTTTTGGATTAATTGCTGGGCAAATCACCACACGCAAGAATGCGCAGTGAGCCTGAACAAGAATACCGGTGACAATAAGTCTTTCTTTCTTATGTTATTTTTACAGATAAGCCTCCATGGGGAATTGGATCGAGGAACTATTTGTCACAGCCTGTAACTCACTTGCATTATTAATGCTTAATAGAGTGCAGTCATTGTTTAAAGGAAAGGTTGTTCAAACTTGAGCATGTATTTGTCCAGATAAACATAGATGCTGTTGTATTATTAGGGCTGTGGAAAGAACCGCAGTATTGCGATACCACGCTATTGACAAGCCAACTGGAGGTGATGGCAAGAAACCGCTACAACAGCTGTGTTCATGTTTTTTTACTTTTGTTCATGAGAGCGCTGTGTATTTACACTAAAAATGGCGAGCATCTACTCTGCACTGATCGCTGCATGTTTTTATCTGGTCCAGGAGAGTTGAAAAATACTCAATTTTGAGTAAAACGCTGAAGTCGCTCGTCACTATTGAGGGTTGGGACAAATACCACAAAGACCAACCATCACATTGCTCTGCTGTGCAGAGATTTTCAAAGGGTCAGATGCTCAAAGTTAAAAGGGGGCACATGGATCAATATTTTAAAACGGCCATACACCAACATAGTTTACAGCATAACCTGTAAGCACCCAACAAGCATCAACATCCAAGCAGCAGCTGGCTTCAAGGGGGTTCACAAAGCACACTTGTCTGCAGTAAGAATCAGCAGTTAGGACCACTATCAAACTTATGTTGCATTACTGTTGCACGATTTGAAGATGACATTGTGTAATGCTAACACTATAAATATAAGGCGATAATGAATCACACAAATGAAACTCACCATCTAAACATTGTCGCTGAATGTCCGACTGTGTCATACTGTGTCGCAACAGGAGGACACGTCACGGATGATCTTTCACTCGCCAGGGTCATCATGTGACATAAACTGACTGATGGCAGCCAGGTCATTTTATTCAAAGCCAAATTTATTGTGAAATGTTGTTCTTGGTAAGGGCCATGGGAAGGCCTTCACACACACACACACACACACACACACACACACACACACACACACACAAAATAAATATACCGTGGCAAAAGGGCACTTTGGACATCAAGGGGCAAAGGGGCACATGCTCAAGCACCCTCAGCCTCCTCCTCTGCTCATGCCTGTACTGAACCCACATAGACCAGCGGGTCCGTCCTCTCTCCCTACATGCTTTAGCCTTTTCTTCATCCAGAGCAACTACTCAACCTTGTGCTGACATTTTTACTGTGCTCCTTGTTGCCCCTTATTGCCCTCCTTTGTTCTGCATGCAGCAATAAACAAGTATTTCATTTGTTTTAAAAATATCATTAAGAAAAGCAACAACATACATAATAATAGCCAAACAATTAAACGTATATGGAAGGCACTAACATCAGGATAAATTAAGAAATTCCCAAAAACAACAAAAAATGTAAGATTATACAGGATGTCGTGCTTAGAGTCCCGTTTAACTACCGCAGGGGAAATTCCTTCACCACAGCAGCCTGTTATTTTGAGTCCCATATATGCTGTGTATCTAGTTCCAAAAAATGGCATTGATTCTTACTGCACTGAAATATTATTAACGTAAAATGCACAATACTGTTAATGGTGAGTTCACGTTACACTCCTAACCACGAAAAGAGGAGCTGCAAAATACAAAATAAGGTCTTTGGTTAGTCAATGTAATCACAACAAAAAGTGTTTTGTGTTACCCAAAAAACAAGGAGACAGATACATGACAGCCAGCCAAACCTGCTATGAATGGGTCCAGTGTTGGCAGTGTGTCTGTAAAATGTGTTAAGAAAAATCATTTGATGTGTTTAATGTTGTTGCCATACCATTATAACTTCATTTAGGTAACTATAATGTGACGTGCTCAAAAATAAGATCAATCTATAAGCAACACTCATATCAACTTAATAAGTGCAGCATTTGATATATTATTTTAAAATATAATCATTTCATTATTTTCTTTTATAGTTTTAAGGTGAAAAGCCTTCATAACAGTGCCATACATCTACATAAACTTGTAGTACAATGCACTCTCTTATGTTCTCTCCGTCATGCAGGCAATCACGCAAACATCCCATTGTACATGAGCTAAAACACTACAGGTAAATCCTGGAGAGAATAAAAAAAAAAAAATCCTCCATTTTCAGCACGGTTCCTATCATGTCAAGGGGGAAGGATTTCTTTTTATGGTTTAATTCAACAATAGCATTTGCGATTGGGGTTTTGGGCATCTCAAGGGCATTCCTGGTGAAATTACTGAGACTCTGCACCATTTATCACAGCCTGACATGTGTCATGTTCCAGATTCTGGTGCAGAGAGGTTACAGCTGAAGACAGCTCTCTCTTTGTTGAGCAGCCATCAAAGACAACATCTCGTATTTATCAAAAAAAAGGAAACCTGACAAGAGGATAGGAACTACAAAAGTGCTGTCATATGTTCTCCATTGCCCTCATATTCAGACATATTAATCTGATACAATATAGAAGAAATCCAAGGACCAGTTATTAGAATGTATCCAAGCATAACCCCGGTTCATTAGGATGTTTACTATCTGGTAAGAGATGCACTACATGGTGCACTTTCAGATCAAAAGATGATAGAATACAATAAATACACTTTACATGGAATGTGGCTGTACACTTTAAATTCTTTCATAAAAGCCAGGAATGCAAACAAAATAAATAAATGTGCCTGTCCCAAATAATAGGGTCCCCTCACAAACATGCACTATAAGAGCCAATGCAAATGTCCACAGCATTTATCAGGACAATAACGCCGTCACGCCACACTCACCACTCTTATATTTTTAACAAAAATGCAGTTTTCACACATTCTCTTGTTCATTTGGGCAGTTTTGCGAATAAAGTAACTATTTTGATGTGCACAGCACAGGTTCCCACATACCATATGAACATTGAGGGGCGAATTCAAAAAGCGATTAAGCGGCTTCAACAAGATGAGAGGAAATCGTGCAATTTTTAGAGCATCCGCAAAGTATGAAATGCACCTCTGAGGGCCTCTAGTGGTGTTTTTTTTTTTTTTTAAACAATGTGCTGCATGTGGGTTGTTTCTATGACAACAGTATCTTGGCTCTTACATTAGCCAGGTAGCACAATACCTACATTAACAGAAGGCTGACTACACAGTCAAATTTAAGCTTACAAAACGAACACTCACTAGCAACGTCCAGTGTCCGCCGGCCAATCTGCTCCCAAAAAGTGAGCTTTTCTGTCTCTATTGTGACAGTAGAAGAAGCGGCAGTGATGTCACCAGCACCTTTCTGAAAAGTTCAGAAATGTTCAGCTTAAAGCGTTTGGAGCAAATGTATCGATATTCGTACTCAAGATGAAAAAAAAAAAAAACCCTAATTTGGTTGGCTGCGTGTAAATCTCTTACTCTTGTGATCAAAATGATCTGGAGCTCAATCCTGAGCGTGCTCTGTAAAACGTTTTCAACTAAATAATAGGTATAGCACCTTCTTGTCAGCACACATTGATTTTAACTTTCAAAAACAACTTCTGGTTAGGTCGTACCCTTTAGCAATTTAAACCCCACCCACTTCCAGACTAAACCCCGCCCATTCCGAGTACAGATACAGTTACAGATAATTAAGATGGTTTAACAGATACAGACACAGAGACAGACAATGGTGTGCTCGCTACACCTGGCAACTACACTCCAAGAAAAAGCAAAAAATGCATAGCCACATCAAGAGGATACTGTCGTCTTACTACTCACGTGTGGATTCACTGCAGGTGTTTTGTCCCAGGAACAAAAAGTAAACGTGACAACTACAATGCACAAGCACGAAAACTTTGTGCTAAAAAGACCAAAACTTTGGAAGACAGCTAATTGATTCAGTTAATTCAGAATGTTGAAGCCTCGTATTAGCATCAGCTGAACGTTGTAATAAAACATTGCACGGAACGAGGACAGTAGATTTTGTTGGCGCACCAAAGACAGAGCTCGTCTTTGCTACCGTCACAGGATGGTATGTATACTACATATGGGCATGTGATGATTACATTAATATAGACTTTAAAAACATCTGAACCCATCTGTTTAAAGCCTGCCGGGAAAAAAAAAAAAAAAATCATACCCACTGGTGATTTGTAACTTCATAAAATGTATCATCAGGGATCATTTACAGCTATATCTATAACTTGTCCTAGTTTGGCTAATTGGCTAATTAGCTGATTACGCTTTAGAGTCCACACACAGCCACTTAATAAATGTATCCAACACCACCCTGCTGTGAGCTGCTACACAAATTAAGGTTTACACAATCAGGTAAAATTCTGTCTACACACAAAAATGTAATCTGATATTTTTGTGAGCAACAATCATTTAATCAGCTACATTTCTACTAATGTGTTGTGGGAAACTAACAGTTAAAAAATTAAGAGCAGCTTCAACATATTTGCTATGCAAACTCCTCAACTTATCTTGAACACCATCAGCGCCTCACAAAACAGCTTGCTTTAAAAGGCATGTAAAATGTCATTGTTTAAAGAGTGCATCAATAACTGCTGACATAGTTAAATGTAAAGTACCACACAAGGGGGAGGGGTGTGTATAAAATTAATTAATTCTACTGGCACATTATTTATGACTTAATATGATATACTGGTGTGCTTTATAATAACACTGAATGTGCATATTTCTAGAGGAGACAGTGGAGTAATTATGCAGAATGCCTTTTACCATGAATGTACAATATTAATTACAGGCGCGGTTGTTTATCAATTGTGAAACACTGTTTAAAGGCTGTTTGGAAGATTGCCACGATGACCCAGGCTTGTCTTCTATCTTTTACTTTCAACTGCTTATAATGTGGCACGAGGCATCCCTTTCCAGAGTACTGATACCCAGGTTAACAGAGGAGGAAGTGATGAAGGAGATCCCATTGTGTGAGAGAATAAATCAGGGCTCAATCAAAGATTCAAGCGCATGATAAACCTGACAAAGGCAAAGGAATAACTGAGATAAGAATATTATGACGTGATTGTCAAAGTCTTTTTTTATACACATCAAGGGTACATGCCCTGGGCTCAAAATGACACAAGCATAAGCATGGTAGTGGATGTACCATGGCTGTACTGTGGCTGCCAACTGTCACACAAAGCATCACACAATGGACACTTTTCACACACTTTCACGCAGTGAAAAACACATTTATAATCGATAACATCACAGCATGATAAGTGGAAGCCGATGACACAAGGACAGACCAAATAGAGCTGCACAGTGCAACAGCAGCACTCAGGTGAGCCAGCACTTGGAATTTCATGTGTATCCATTTGTGCTGTTCCGGTATGGGTACTTGGAGTGGCCAAAAGGGACAAAGAAAAACTCTCACTGCAGTAGTAATTTGAAATCATTTCATACACCAGTGAAAAACAACATTACATTACACATCATATACTAAATAAGTCTTGTTGAACATGTGACATCATCAAAGAATTCCTAATATGACAGTTTCGACATTAGGTTTGCAGAGAGCACAATGGATTTTTGCTCAAATGTTTCCGACTGTGACAAAAGGTATTTTAATTGCACATTACTAGACAGGGAAAAGCATAAAACGAATCCTCATAGGTTTGCCGAAATTTTCAGTGTAATCCTCTTTAAAATGACCCTGAATATGACCATTTCAAATCTTAAGTAGTTTTACCGTCTCACTCCAAAATAAAATTGAAAAGTTGGCAATGTGGCCGTGAAGAAATGTAGCAAAAGAGGACAATTACACCAAATGATTACCTTGCATGGCAGCTTAATCCTCACGATATCGCAAGATCACACAAGAATTGTGGGGTCATGAAGTCACATGAAAATCCATCTTGTCATGATTCAAGTAACAGCTGCGGAAGTAGTTTAGGTGTGTATGTAACGACGTGGAGTGGTGACTGTTCATTCAACACAATGATGGCCCCTCAAGAGGGTTAGAAATGGAGAGTATTTCCTAACTGAAAGTTGAGCAAAGAAAAGCACTGAGGGTTTTTCTCAGTGGAGAAGATCACTTTTCTCTCGGCTGGCTTGTGATAGTCAGTGATAGGACAGATGGTTCATCCAATCACCTGCCAAGTGTTTTTTTTTTATAAAGTGTCTGCCCGTTTTCAAACAGTTTTCAATGTAGGCTTCTCAGACTGTTCTCTGTAACAAACCATCTGGTGCGTCAGGTTAACCAAATGGCGCAGGTAAAAAAAACTTTTGGTGCAGGTAGCCTAACTTTAAAAGTTAAATGCACCAGTGCATGTGACACAGAAGTACTTCGAGCTCTGTAGTAAGCTGGCTGTTTGCTGACCATGCACCACTGTGGCTGACGGGCAACAGGTTTACCACTGACTTACTGTAAACCTTGAACTTCTATCTGTTGTGTTTTCATTTAGTTCATCTGCTGCACTTACCTCCTCAAAACAGCCAGGTCAGGAAGCAATTTGGACCATGTGCCACTGATGTGCCATTGCAGGCATTACTCGCCTAATCCTCTACATTATGTTGGATGAGAATCTGCACTCTGATAGTCTAAAGCACCAAGGAGGATTTGATCCCGAGGCCTTCTGTCTCAGAGTGGCATGAAATAATCATCTGACATAAGTGACCAAGCGCTGTGCTCTGATGAGTGTACACTGGTTGAATTGTTTGTCTTCATATGTGCAGTGTCTACTGAGGCCTGATATTTTTACAGCAGACGTAGGAGAACTAGATATGGTGTGAGTTCAGAGGATGTGCACTGTGGTTTGAAAGATAGAGGCAAAAGACTGTTAGAGGAAAAAATTCTTGAACTAAAGCTCTTTTTTTGTTCTATTTTTTTCTTTTCTTCATGGTACTTCATAACATCACATTGATTCTTTATTGGGTAATCATTTAGATAAAATTATCTTCCATAGAATAATGATTTCAAAAATCAACTTAATGTAATTCACCTTAAAGCAATATGCTTTATGACTTAGTGATGTATTGTATATGTTTTATACCTTAAGTATGTTTTATATGTTCGTATCTTAAGTATGTTTTGTTCATTAAAACATGTATCATGGTGAAGAGATCCAAATCAAATGACCAGACAACCAAGAACATGTCACAGTAAATAAACTGAGAAAACATTGGTAATGAAAACAGTCATCTGTCCTGGCATCTCAGTTGGCATAAAGGCACATGTGACAATGTCCTGGGTTAAAATATGACCCATCGTTCTTCCTTACGTCCAGTATACACAGTGTGATTCTGGGCTGTTCCAGACTAAAGATGAGCAACGTGAAAGAAATGTGGCGATATCTTTGGTCGTGGCTCTAAAATGATGGTCCTATGTCACACAGTGAGAGAGCATCAAGGATGGCTTTTGTTAGGTTCTTGCAATCAAAGACAGCCTATGATAAAATTCTGACTGTCAAAATTTGGGATGACCATCTCATAGTGTGACTGCTCTTTAGACCTGTGCCTACCAAACAAACCAATAAAAATTCAGCATGAAATGATGCAGTGGCGCTAAACCCACACAAACAGGCAGATAGCAACTCGCCATGGAGGCAAAATGTGCTAAAAGAAGTGTGTGGGATTCCAGCAAAGAGTAAAACCATGTTGATATGTGGCAGCAGAGGCCTTGTCTGTATGATGTGTCCTCCAGCTCATACCAAGATCGCATAAAGAAGGACAAAGCATGGAATGAAATGGCCGTGGAGTTGCAGCTGCCAGCTAGGTGAGCAACCTAGCAGCTAGCATACACACACATAGACACACTGGAGTATATAGTGCCACAGAACTTAAATTCAATTTAATAATGTTACCCTCTATGTTGTGCTTCACAGTTGTAGAAGTAAAAACCTGTGCAGCATCTTTGCGCACTCTATATGGGAAGCTATTGCATCGTACACCTGTAGCCTGCGATTCAGTAGGCGCTGTCATCTTACAGTCTGCATACATTATACTTGATGTTGTACCCAGGTATATTAGATCCATGTCGCACAGTTTTGCTTGCACTTAACTTATAAGATTGCTGAAATCTCACAGTCTGTACGAGGCTTTAAATGATATTTCGTACCAATAAAGCAAGAGAAAGATTATAAACTAATGAAAACATAGTTGTGAAGATTATACCATGTCTGCCAATAAATGCCCCTAACTCCTACACACTGGACCTATAAATGGATACTTTGTTGATTTTCAACCAGCTCTGTATCATAACCAGGGGTCAGTATGTGTAAATTAACTTTGTCAAACTTCCCTCCATCTTACCACCACCCAGATCTCCCTGCTCATTTGCCAGCGAAAATCCAGTGGATGACGGGCTCTTTGTCTGTTGCTCAAACTACAGATTGTGCTTCCTTATTTTTGTATGCCTGCTGCCACGACGGACACAAAGCGTACATAACGGAATCAAGAGGAAGTGAAAAACACCCCTCTCTCTTTCTCTCAAACTCAGACCAAATGGTAAGACTAAGCAGTGCTGATCAAATATAGATTAAAATTCTGTTACTGTGTTAGCTGTTTCTCAGGTTTTCAGAAACAGATTTCAGTGCACTCTTTAGTTGTTTTCCGAGATCGTTTATCACCAGCCGACCGCTATACTGTTTTTCAGATGAGCAACTTGCATTACGACGCCCACCTGCTTGAGCATTTATTGGTCCAGAGTGGCGCAGTGCATTCTGGTAGTTGTATTTTTTTTTTTACCTCTTAAGCAAAAACAATTGCCACAGCCCTTCTTCTACGTTTTTTCTGGTAGCACCAATTTCAGAAATATTTGCATCTTTTTACTGCGTAAACTGCATAGGTTTATGAAAAGACCCTCTTTCCAGCAGTGATTTTTTTTTTTTTTTTTAACTAAAGATTTTCCAAAAAGCTCATGCAGCACACAGTAGCCCAAGTTTGTTATGGCTAAATAATAACAGTAAGTGATCAATATTTACCTGATCACCTGTCAGACACTAGTGGTCGTTTATTATGAATATTCGATGTTTTGGTATTTTCCATATAACGTTGTGAAGTTTGAACGGGCACAGTGGGACGATCAGTGTGACAGCAGTATTCATGTAAGATCGTAAACAAGCTAACGTCGCTAAGGATGGATTGGAAATCTGCGACAACATTTTTTGACTACACTAGACTGTGTAGTATTAATCATCTGTGAGCTGTAAATTCCCCACTTCTAAGCAGAAGAGAGAAGATAATGTTATCTTGGGGCTTTACGGTGGTAAGTTTCTCCTCCTCACCTCCACAGCTGTCAATACAAAAGAGTAGCATGAAAGCAAGAGCACTCACTCTGCAGCTATATCTGCAGACCAAAACGTCCCCAGAGGCACACTGTGAAGCACACTGACAAGCAAAAAAAAAAGACTGGTCGAAGCAATCTCAGTCGACTGAGGAGTCTCCAACTGACAATTCACATCTCAAACTTTCAGGGGCAAGCCTAGTGAAAACAACTGTATAATGGAGTGGTTCCCAACTGGTTGGTCACAGTCCAAAAGTGGGCCGTGGGTCCACCTGAATGGACCGCAAGTGACTCACAAACATGTCAAACACACTTTATCCTTAATATAGTGCATTTCTGGCACAGTTCATTTTGGCACAGAGTTTTTATTTTGAAGTGCTGTTTCCTGCTGTAGAGTGAGTGACTAACCGACAGCTACTTGACAGAGACAGCAAACTAGCATGACCACATGGCCAAACACAAGTACGATGCTGAATGTATTAACTTGTGTGGACCTTGAACTAATGACTAAGGCGAAATCTGGACTCTGTGACTGCAGCAGTTGGGAAGCCCTGGTATAATGTGCACTGCAGGAAGCTTTGTCAAAAGATGTCAGAGTGTATGATCCAGTGTTACTGGAGCTTGACCCATACTGGGGATGAAAACTGAGGGTATTTTGGCCTCTGCTGCTTCTGTTTTTTTAACCATAGTGCTGTTAAAACTGGCTCTTACAAGTCCCCAACCTCAAAGGAAGGAAAATAGTAAATCACTGGAGTACACCTTTAAAGGCTATATACCCAGTACAGAAAAAAAATTTGGTTTCTCTTACGGAAAAAAACAAATGCCTAGACTTTTTATCTCAAAAGGGAATAATTGGGGTCGACCATAGACTGTATAACTACAACAGACGTAGCCTGCGTGATGTCATCCATCGGTTTGTGGACTCCCATTTTAAAGCTTCAAGTTCAAAATTTGGCCATCGCCATCTTGGTTTTCTGGAGCCAGAAGTGACCATATGTAGATGAGAGAGTAGAGCTGTGGAGGAGTGAGGGGTGGATCTGGCCGAGAACCCGAGGACACTGCTGGCAGAGTCTGTCACTCAAAGCGACCATGCCCTTAATTATGCGTCACATTAAGCCGTAATAAAATTAAAACGGGTAAGTTATATAAAAATTCACCTGTACGTTTATCATGAACAGGTAAATTAGATATAGAGACCAAAACTGCTTTGGTACCAGGCTGTTAACATGTTTATTTCTGCTGTAAAGATTGGCATGTTAACCAGAGGGTCTATGAGGATTGACTGGCTTTTGGAGCCAGCCTCAAGTGGCCATTCAAGGAACTGCAGTTTTTGGCACTTCATTTTTCAGCCCTGGAGGTTGACAGCTTGGTGGCAACATGCAGACCTTTACTCCAAACACAATTCAAACAAGCTAATAAGCTATTTTTTTAGCAGTACTAGGTGGTAAACTTTTAATTTTACCTTGATAAAGGAAAATATATACAAACTACCTCTAGCTGAGTTACAGATATTGTTTTCAGCCAACTGGTAGGATTATCACTGGCAGTTTTCTGCTGCAGATCAGTGGCTCTAAAAAGCTTTCCTTTATTACACGTCACGGCTGCATGTATGTGTTGTGTTGCTGTTAGAGATGCCATGCTTGGAGAACATTACATGCACTGCTTTGAGAGGGCAGGACAGCACCAAGGCTTACACTGTGCCATGTGTCTTCACTGCCCTCTACAGGATGAAGAGTACCTTATGATCTATGATATGTCCTTGTGCCCCCCCCCCACCCAACACCATTTTTTACAATCACCCCTTACAGCACTGAGAAGCCTTTGCTCCACTTTTTACACTTGGACACAGAACAGGCTATATGTGTACATGTAATCTAATTAAAGAGAGTTCATCAAGGTGGGAGGACATGAAGTGTTCACCTTAAAGTAGGTGTATCATTGCACAAGGTAGCACAGTAATTATTTGTTTGCTCTTATATACTCTCACAGGTTTAAAAGTGATTATTTTTATCCTATGTCTCAGTGGGTCAGGTTATCTGTAGGGTAGTTTCTGTATTGTCACCTGCTGCACCTCTCAGAGAGCACAGAGCAAGATTATCTGAAGCTGAGGTCACTGACCTGAGTGGCCGACAGCTTAGCCAGCACAGCAATTAACTCACGCACAAATCCGAAACAGCCAGTTGTCTGAGGACATCTATACAAACCTGCTTATTCTCAGGGCTTGGCTTGTCTACATATTTGTCAGAATCATAATAATCTTGTCTTGAAACTTAGAAATTAGCAAAGGAGACAGGCAATGATTTAAATACACACTGATTGATACACCACGAGGGTCTTTGCTGTTATCAAATAGCCTGGTGATATGCATACTCATCTACACCAATCTCAAATTATAGCTGCAAGCAGATGGTTGCTCTAGTACCACCATCATTATACTGGATGAGACTGGAGTCTTCTGCTAAGTTTCCAAGTTTCCTAATTGTGTACAGCAAATTCAGCTACATTTAAACAAACTATAAAAGAACTGAAAGTCTTGGAAGTGCCACAGTTTTAATAAAGCATAATTGTCCACTTGATTGTAGGGTTCTCAGTTCTCACATTTACAAACGTTAGGCGGCTGCTATTGCACCACCACCAGGAAAATATTTGATAATGTGTTGTTTTTTTGCAGTCCTTGTTCATTGAAGGGTAGGCTCAGAAAGAAAAAGAGACAGTAAGGAGGAAAAAATAATAGACTACTGTCCCATTGTGCCCTGCTGCCTAATAAAAGTCCAAACTCAAAACACAGATTAAGTGGCGATGTTGGCATATTTGTTGACATTGCTTATGCTAAGGTATTACAGCTATTAAGGGATAAAAGCAACATTGCACAGTATTTACAGCAAATACATGACAGCTGGAAGTTGTCATCAGCACTAATCTAATAATTGTTTAAGATGTGACTCTTCATCAATATGCAGTACGATGCAGTATTACATAACGCATAAACATAAATATGCAACAATCTTTCTCACGTTAGTTACGTCACTTTTTTGTGGCTGTTTTGCCTTTAATGAATAGTATAGACTGAGAGTGAAAGGGCAAGAGAGTGGGGAAGACATGTAGCAAAGGGCCATGGGTTAGAATCAAGCCACCGGCTGCTGGGGCAAGGACACAGCCTTTGTACATGGGGCACCTGCTCTACCAGGTGAGCTACTGGGCGCCCCAGTTACTTCATTCTTTAAAAAAAAAAAGGAGTCTATCAACCTCAATATCAAGGTTTTTCTTCTTTAATTTCCCCCCACCTGTCCTTTACAATGTTTCTTAGGAGCTCTATACCAGTGGTTTCCAACTTGTGGGTAGCAGTCCAAAAGTGGGTCACGGGTCCATGCTGAATGGACCACAACTGACTTGCAAACGTGTCAAGTTTGTAAAAAAAACACACTTTATTTTTATTTCCAGCACAGAGCCTTTATTTTAAAGTGCCATTTTCTGCTGTAGAGTGAGTGGCTAGCAGACAGCTATTTGACAAAGACAGCAAACTAGCTCAACAACATGGCCAAATGCAAGCATGACGCTGAATGTTTTAAACTGCAGGACCCCAAACTAAGACTAAGGAGAAATCTGGACTCTGTGGCTGGACCAGTTGAGAACCACTGCTCTGTACAATATTCAGAGGCATTAACATAGCAGCAAACAACAATTTGCTATGTAAAGATTTAGTGGGGTAATGGCATCCTGAGCAGAGAATGAAATCACACTACCTCTGTCTGTGATGTAATCCAAGTTTCTCTGTTGGGTATTATGGTAGACAGACTGGCTGCACATGCATATGAGTCCCATGAGTGTATCCCACTGGCTGCTTATAGCCACAGCTCTGCTTTGTACTTATACAGTGGCTACTGCTAACATGAAGACAGCGTTGTAGTGTTAGCTGTGTTAGCACCGCTACCGTTGTTAGTACGCTTCGTGCTGTTAGCACCGTTAGCTGCTAACTGCAAGTTCAGCCACCTTCATGTTGAGAACCCTGTCGAGATAACCTCTGAATCAAAGACACACTCTGGATGTTTTATGGACCTCCTTGAACTGTTATTCTGATAGAGTTTAATAACAGGAATGACTTTGGATGCAACATTCATACAATGCTGGATACACACTTCCTTGCATGCCAAATGCAGAGGTCAGGCGTCTGGGCACTGGTTACCAATCGCTGTCTCACAACTTAATGAGTCAATACAATCTCTGTACCCTGCAGTTCAAAAGCATTTAAAAATGTATTACTAAAGCTCATTAATGTACAAGTATAGATCTGTTTAAGAAATCACCACACAATGTCTCCAATCCACACTATACAGCTACACAATAGTAACCTTTTTATCTGTTATTGTAGCCAGATCTTTGACAATAGTGCATGACCCACCAGCTTCAGAGTACACAGGGATAATTATGTGGCATGCATATATATGAATTATTCAGGACAATGTTTTTGAGCTTGTTACTAAAACTGTAAGTGATGTTGTATTTGTGATGTATTTTTTAAAGCAATATTGTTGAACGTATCCTTAAGTTACCTCCCCACAGCATTTTTTTTTCTCACTGTATGCATGTGCGTGCTCTCACACTCTGTTGAGCCATCTCTCTCTCGTTGCCTCTCCTCCTCCTGTCTCAACCTCTTGTCTCCTTTGCACTCCCCCCCCTTCTCTTCTGTCTCTAGACACTGTGTGGGGCAACTGAGGTAAATGTGCCAAACTGCCCTATTTAGGTCACACTAACAACACAGCTCAGTTCACTTGCAACTAAAGCCGGCGAACTTTGACTGCATCACGGCAATAGGGCAAATCAGGACATGGCATCCTCCATGTGAATTCATCACCAGATGTAGTGAGCTCACTGCACGACAAACATGTTTGTGCTAGCAGCGAGACAAAATCATCTAGTGGATTTAATTTGCTACTGTCCTTCCTCCTGACTCCACGAAGTCTTCATAAAATCAGGTGATCGTGCTTCCTCTGAGCACTCTGACAAAGGTACAGTGTAGGGGCACTTGGGTCAACAGAGGTAAAAGTGACCTGGCTCTTTAAGAAGTGGCAGCGGGAATTACTGATACTGTGCACAAGGACAGACAGAGCAGCTGCTGTCACTTTTAATGGCATCATAGATTGCTTCAGAGGCACCACCACTGGCTTTAGGAGGTTCTTTAGTGTAAGAGCTGGACAGAGTAGCCCAAGCCTCACTGCTTTGTTGCATTATCCGCCCAAATGAGTGTCGTCCATTGTCAGGGTGCTATTTTATAAAGAAAGTGCTTTCTTGCAGCACATTGTTAAGACAGATTTTCAAAATGTGATAAAAATGTCCTAATGATTTGAATGTCTTTAAGTCATCTATGGCATTTGGTGGACACTTCAAAGTAAGTCACATCACGTGTATGTCGTGTTTATATTTTTAGCATGGGTGCACACAGTAGCAACTGCAGCAGAGGCACACCGCATCAGCCACAAATGTGATCCTATAGCCTCTGAATATGTTACTTCCTCTTAGACTATGCCAGTTTTGCCTTCGCTAAAACAAGCGCATCGTAAAAATATTCATCTCAGTGGTCTGACTGTCATATCTTACACTCATCACTACAGTGTGTGACGGGAGTTGTGCTGTGTTCTCCTGCCACTCATTCTTTATCTGTCAAAATATACTTGCTTCCACATTAAGAGGGCAGCAGTGACAAGCTGGCAGTGTGTATGCGTGTGTGTATGTGTGTGTGTGTGCGAGTGAGGGACTTCAACCGCCAAAGCAAAACAAGCTGCACTAATCTGGCATGATCTGTGACTCCCCCTCATCATCTCATTGGGTGTGAGGTCTTGGGTGTGGTTATTAAGGACACTGATCTTAAGTGGGCCTTCTGCTTGTTCACTGATTATTACTCACTGGGCAGCTGTGCACGGGATCACTGAGCCGTTAGACCTTGCTCAAGTGTTTCAAGTTTAGATGTATTGCATAGGCATAGCTGCATGCAAATAGAATAAAAAATAAAAAACTTAAAATCATGTTTAATATGAGTCTACCCCTTAACAAAGATCCGTGCATAAGCTATGGCTACCAAAACTGTTGTTTTCCTATCTAGCAACTTTCTAGTTGACTTAGAAAGTTAGCAACAGACGTTTAATCGAAATTCCGTGTCCACAATTATTTGCAGATGAGATTCGTTTAGGCCTGTAATGACATTTGCATTATCACCTTATCAAAAGCAGCAAAAATGACTGAGGTAATGTCCACAATTTGTGCAATATTGCCCTTGTGTTACATGTTTGTTTACATAGGAATGTCACCAACATTTTAGCCAACATGATGCCAGAATAAACAGCAGACCTTTATCAAACTACGGTGCAGAGCCTAAGCTGAATTAACAGAAAAAAAATATGCTGAGACACATTTTTCTGTAATTTCTGGTTATTTATATTTAATTTATTTAATATATTTTCGTATTTTTCACATTCTATTGCCAATGTCTGATATTCTAAAGAATTGCATTATCATGCTTTTATATCATCAGTATAATAGTGGCATTAAATGGTCTTAAAATGACAAAATATAGTTTATTGCAGTTATTTCTGGAACAACATATCGCCTACAAAAGCAGCTGTTGTGAAAGGCCTCTATGTGCTGAAGCCCAAAGTTCAGACGGCAAGAATAAATTGAATGTTTTAAATTTTTATCCCATTTTCCGTAAGCTAAACAGAGCATCTAGTAGTGACAACAAGGTAGCAGTCTATGCAGTGATGTATAGTCAGTATATTGTACATTTAGGGCTATAAAGTAAGGAGGTAAGGGTCAGTGTGTGAGGAAAGAGTGCAGTAACAAGTATCTGAGTTGATGCTGGAGGGAAGCAGACATACTAGCTCTGTGAATAAGCAGGAGCTGAGTGTCAGGACCTGTTAGAGGTTTAGAAGTACTATCCACAGTTTACACCCATGTCCAGGGGTGCCTGAAGTCCCACCCCCAACCTACCCTTCCAAAAACCTTTGCCCTCTCCAGTTTAGCTGTCTCTGGGGTTAATTCCATGTCCTGGAGCTGAAACAACAGGATCACAGCCACAGCACTAATACTCAATAGACACTGACCTACTTTGTTGGATTATACGGGGAAAAAAACGGATCCGCTGCCCTAATGCCAGCAATGAAAACGATCTAATGGTCCTAACTGCTCTGTTTAATCTGAAAGCATGCTCATGTTATTAATTTCTCATTATGGGAATGCAGTTCTGCTGATGGGATTAAATGCCCTGCTCAGGCTCTCTTTCATTTGGTGACCTCCCCGACAGAAACACAAAGGCTAAAAACCATCTGGCTGGACGCTCCCTCATGCGCCTTGTTTATTTGTTTATGTCTCTTATGTGTTTGTTTGTGTGTGTGAGAGGCAGTGGGTTACTCATCCATGTTAAGGCTTCACAACAATTTGAATCTAAGACAGTGGAAGGGCTGAATCTATGTGATTATGCTTTGAAAATAACGCATAAAAAAATGTATGACTGCACAACAAACCTCAATGCTTTGTCTCAGTAAATTCTATCATAATTTGGCACATTTAAATATTCCTCTTTTCTCTCCATCTGGCAGATACATAAAACACCGACATAAAACATTACATTGTTTGAGGCTTGTATAAATGGCTTTACAAGTTGTTTCTTTCTGCGCAAATTAATGCTCAAATGGACGCACAGTGCCCTTGGCTGCTTGTACATCCAATTTGAACAATCAAAATCTATTTTTCTGGTCCATTACATCACCACCAGGGGGCACTTGATTCCTCAAGCATGCAGTGTTGTGTTTGACAAATTGCCATAGAGGTAACACGTGTATTCAGCAAGGGAATTAGGGAATAGGACTGGGTTTACAACCAGCCTCCCACCCACCCACCCCTGATTTTCTATGTGTATAATCTGCTATATCATGACAACCAGCAGCTGCAGGAAAGAGATGCTTTGATAATATTAACCCAGGTCCTTCACTAACAAGTTAGTGGTCAAGGGAGGAAAACTTATATCCTAAATTAAACACAAAACTGGTTCAAGTGTTGTGTCCAAAGGTAGGATGAAATATACTTTCCTTTTTTTAATCTACAGCTACATTATTAGCAGCAAACCTTGGTATAAAGACCTGTCCTACAGGATATAAGACAGGGGTGACAAGTTTGTCTACCTGCTGTTGTGACTTTAGAAAAAAATTGTAATGTAAGAGGACTGCACATACACTTTTAAAGCAACCAGTTCTGAAGAATTCATATTGAATATAATGGTCTATATTTACCCTCATCTTTATCAACAACTCAAAAAAAAAATATCTTTGATCAGCATATGCAGAGAAGCTTGTAGTCTTTCACCAATCTATCACAGCAAATTTGGATATGAAAGGCAACAATTCAAATGGCTGAATAAGCATAAAATATGTCTAAACCTGAGGCTTTCAGTATACCTAATAACACAAAGATGACATGTAATACATCATATCACCCATTACCAGTTAGCCATATAAAACAAGATGAAAATATGCAGGCTGTTGACAGATCAGAAAAGGTATTTGCATTACCCTGTGGTATTTTCTATTCAGTCCCACTGGCAGTTGTTGTAACAGTGCATGTAAAGATGTTTTGAAACACAAAGGTTGTTTTAAGGGCAATCCTTCTTTACTGCTCTGTATCTTAACTAGTGCGGAATATTGATCAAGAGAACGGTCGTCCATGTGGAAAATCCGTTTAAATTTTTAACGTTTATTAAATCTGATGGATTCCTCTCCTAAGCACAAAATGTACAAATTTGTCAATTTGTCCTGACAAACTCCAAATGTGGCATTTTTAAAAGCACGGCTATAAGGACTATATTTAAAGCTTGTACCTTTAAGTTCAAAGAGTAAACCCTGGGGGGCGAGAGCTATAAATTATTTGCAAGGGAAAAGGCATGATGCATCTTTTAACATGTGCAGTCATTTCAGAGTGCAAAACCTACAAATGTCATGTCCTCTTAAGATCAAAAGTAATTGGTCAGGCTGCACAACAAGGCACAGGGGTAACGAGGCAGTTTGCCACTGTAACAGACTCAAATGACATACTGTGTAGCATGTCGGTGAGCTAATAGACCCCATCGCACAAGGAGAGACCACAGTTTCACTCTGTCTTATCAAATTAAGCTAAAGAGGTGCACTTCTTTCTTCACCCATAAGCAACATTACTCCCTTGCAGTACCTGCTTTATTCAAAGCTACAATGGCTCAGGATATAAATTAAAATTAACATACCACTTATTCTATATACAGTGAGACACTATTTTCATTTCAACAGGCTACTATTAAAACAACTTTAGATTAAAAAAGGGGGGGAGTGTGAACATGACACGGGACAATTCCCTGCCCTTAGAGACTAGTCATTGCAATTCAGCGTCCTAGGTAAGCCGACGAGTGACATTGAAGTGTAAAGGCCATTAAGAGGGCAAAGAGGGGGATGGTACGCATTAGGGCTGGCTGACGGAGCAGTGACCAGGCCCTGTGGTGATGCAAGGAAGAGGGTGACGACAAGGGAAGCAGGTGATGTGCTCCAAGTGGCCCTCCACCACTTTGCAGCCTGCAGTGTGCTCCTTTATACCCGTAAGATATCAGATGTCACATCTGATGAATATGGCTCACATAACAGTGCAAATGTAATTCCAGTTTAGCATTAGGTCTGTATCAACTTCAGCACTGGGGTTTTAAGCAGAAATAAAAATTAGAGTCAAGACACGCACAGAAATGTGAAATTTTATTCACTGCATGTTGTATTTTATTTGAGAAATTAAGTTTTACTTAGCTTTCATGCATAGATATTGGATTATATATATATATATATATTTCTACTTTATGTATTCGAAGTGGACACTGAGTCGCTGGATTATGCAATCAGGATGCCAAGTGACTTCTTAGTTTCACCACACTGGGAACAAAAACTGGCATTTTGGTCAGCGTGGGGACAGGAACACATTTGCCAATGTGGAGCAAGCTGTCCATTTGTTCATTTGTATAATAAAATGTCAATGATGTATTTGGTAAACAAAAATAATTTGCCACAGGATGAGAGGCTCCAAGAGTGACTTACATAATAAACAATTGGCTTTGAGGCCACATTTTTCATTCTCCATTCTTAACACAACAAAAAATACCACGTGGGCGATTCAAATGACATCTTTGCGTCAAACGAGTCATTAAGTTCATCTGATGTGACGGGACTACAAGTTGCAAACAGTGAAACTGCTGTTTGAAGGTGAAGCTGATGCCGCTCCATACGTAAGAACATGACTGTCACCCTCCCATCAGTTGGTAAGTGGGTCACAGGACTGTACATGACCCAGACATGGGTCTCGGCCCTCAGGGTCATGGGCCAGTCAGGCATGAGGTGCCAACTGAGCGCCTCTGATTTGACTCCCAGTTAGGTGGCCTGGGCTGAGCCCCTGAGTCGAGCCCCTGGCTCGCTCTACTGACACAAGGCACGGTCTGTGAGGAACCCCAGGGTTCACACAGTCACAGTCACATGTCTTCAGCAGGACGCTGCTGCTATAGTATGCTTGGACTGACACCACTACCCCTCAGTTTCTCCTCTTCTCTCTCTGGCGGTCTTACAGTAACTAACACATTTGATTTATTGCTGTTTTTTGATACTCAAACATGTTTTTCATTCATGTTCCTAAAAGGTTTTGCTCATTTCTAAAAGGTAACACAATGAAATAAAGATAAAATATGAATGCAAAAACCCAATCTCTGATTTTTGTGATGTAATGCAATCAAGATAATCAGAGTAATTATGTTACAGAGGCAATTATATTATATACTTATACAATAGGAGTGTACCCTGCAGTATGTTATACAAAACTTTAAAGTACTGTACGTCAACTCCATATAGTGGAACTGAGGCACTGTCTTTCTTGTGTATGCCTTCAAATTTTTCTTGTCTTGAATGAGAGGGAAATATTGTTTTGCTGGTCTTTGAGAGCACCCAACCTGATAAGACTATTCTCAGACTATATGTGAGGCATGCTGCAAGGCTGGGAGGACATCATTTTCTTCAGTATTGAGCACTTTTATGTGGCCCCAAAAATGTTATTTTAGCCAAGAAAAGTCAAAAAAGCTATTCTGTCTTACCTGCCCAGGGCCTGCTGATTGAAATCACAGTATTACAAATAGGGCAGACATCAGTCTGTCGGTGTGGGGCCCCCTGCAGTGACAGAAAAGCTTTTTCCAGAGCTGCTTGATGGACATGATTTATAAAGCTGTTGCAAGAAAAAAGAACTGGGCCAAAATGGACACAAGGACATAAATAACATCCAGAATACAGTAGGAAAGCCTTAGAAATATCTGCGCAGAATAAAATGTCTGTTTTTTAGCAGCCTCCATGTACATCTACGTGTAAAAAAACGACAACATGGCAGATTAATCTCCTTAATGAAGCTACCCAACAGCAAATAAAATTAAAGTCAGAGGCTAGACGGATCCAGCAACCAACCAAATGCTGCTTGGTCAGAAAGTTTGAGTGGGGGATATTAGAACGCAATACTAATTAATTCAACTGGCCTGTGTAACCCTAAGACGATTCGTACTCCAGACTGTAACATCTTTATTGATCTTGGGAATGCTTCAGTGGATTCCCTGAGCTTATCTCGCCATTAAAAGCATCTCTTGTGACGAACCACGATTTAATTAGATGACAATCACTGTTAACAATGCGCGGCTAACATCACAAAATTTGCACATTAGCGCTGGCAGTGATAAATTTCAGTATCCCTGCAGGGACAACTCACATCCTTCACTTAACCCGCTCTTCACAAGCCAGTGTAGTTTTATAACTTCATAGTAAAGGATGACGTGGGAACTTTAGAAGTAACATATATGACAACATATTTTGGCACACTGGAACTCAGAAGATGTTTTTGCTGTGCTGTAAAACTTAAAATGACAAATAGTAATGTTCCTGTAACTATACTGGAGTTAATCCTACAGTAGGTCTCTCATCCCAATCAGCCATGCTGTCTGGGAATATGAGCAATGTATGAAAACAACCACTGGAGGGCAGCATACAGTTTAAACACCATCTGCCTGTGTATTTTACACACAATGATATTATATAATGAAGAGAGGGGAGGATTAGGGCAAATGGTTGGGGTGTTTTCCAGAAAAGCAAGTGTGAAAAAAATAATTCAAGCAAGTCATAATAACATATTAATGATACTGGCACTGAGTCATCAAACTACACTTGATTGAACCTTCTGATCAGAGCTACACAAATGGATTTAATTTAGAAAACAGAAGACAAGATACTATCACAGATTTTACTGGATGCTTTCAAGAGCATGATTTGTGTCCCTTTACAATCAGGAGTTAAGAATATTTGACCCATAAAGCTAAAACTTAAAAGAGAGGGTCATCAAGACAACAATGGGAAGACAGTATTTTTGGAAAGGGGCATAGGTGGAGGCCAGGGGCTAATAGCAATGAGGGATTTGTCAGTCATCCCTGTATTTAATAATCCCTAGCTCTCCATTTTCTGCTGTTTGTTTATATTAACCTCTGGTTGAACCCTCTTTAGTGGCAGCCTCTTTTGCCAGAAAGTTCAGTGAACATTCAGCACGGAAGCGGAGAGCATGTCATCTCGAATCTATTAGCCCACAGGGGAGATTGCAGCATCCAGCAGTCTGTGTGCCTCTCTCTCTCTCTCTCTCTCTCTCTCTCTTCCTCCCTCCCTCCATCTCTCTCTCGCTCATGCACACACACAATAACACACACTAGGTGAGCTTCTAACCCACACATTTTCCATACTGATGGTGCATGTAACTGAGATTATTGCATACAATGATCTGGTTCTGACCTCGCCTCCTCACTCATGCCTAATAATCTCATCACACCATGCACTATATCACTGCACCACACAGCTCCACCAAGCTGAGAAACTAAAGCTTAAGAAACACAACAGAGTAAATGAAGTTTTACACTTACTGATTTTGTTCATATTTCTTGTTTTATATGGAAAGAACGGCAGAGGAGATACCTGTGCACCAGTGTAACTGGGCTAGAAAGCCACAAAAGGGTCCACAGGCTGAGATCAATGCAAAAATAGTCTAATTATTTAAGGTGCAGAGAAATAACCGCTTATCCTGTTGAGGGTCGCGGGGGTGCTGGAGCCTATCCCAGCTGACACTGGGCGAGAGGCAGGGTACACCTTGGACAGGTCGCTAGACTATCACAGGGCTGACACATAGAGACAGACAAGCATTCACACTCACATTCACACCTACAGCCAATTTAGAGTTACCTATTAAGCTGCATGTCTTTGGATTGTAGGAGGAAGCTGGAGTACCCAGAGAGCACACAGGGGCTCCCCAGACCTGGGTTCAAAACAGGAACCCTCTTGCTTTGAGGCGACAGTGCTAACCACTACACAACTTCAGTAAAATGTGATCCCATCAGCTCCTTTAACTTGTGCATTGTAATTTAGTCCTTCTTTTGCATTGTTTACATTATCTGCTGCTGATTAATAATTGTCCATGTGTCCGGATGGTTCTGCTAATCCATGGATTTTGGTTGTGGAGTGATTTAACCATCTACATATACTGACAACAACAAGACAGCCATATGTTTGCAATGGCTAGCATGATGCTAGTTCAGCTGGTGTCCATTCTTCTCCATCTTTTCCTTGATGTTTGCTGATGTTTACATTTGAAAATCTCGATCTGAAGGCGAGTTTACAGACTGGTGAGTTGATTTCCACATCCCGATGAGTGACTCGCAGCCACACACCACCACTGTCCAAAGCCAACTACAAACAGCACCACCAACACTTGCAAAATAGACACAAGAGCCTAAATTTAGCCTAAATTTAACATAAATTTAGCACAGCGAATGGACAGGTGACTAGAAACATCTGCGCCTACGTCATAACACAGCAACATTGTTATTATTATATGATATTTGTGGATTATTTTTGCTGCATTAATGTATCAGTAGTATTTTAGTGTTGAGTTTATTCAGGTGAAGCTGGCTATAACTACTTCATATACTTTCGGATAGTTAAATATAAAACAATCAATCATATTTCACAAGATGGTCAATTGGTGATAAATATAGTGGACTAAAAACTACTTCTTTAAAATGAAGTGGAATAGAAATTCACAGTACTAAAAAAGACGAAAACTCAAGTACAAAAATATGTCAAAACTGAAGTTACCTGTAGTTACTTTCTACCACTGCTGCAAACATGTCTCCCTCAGGCTGTGAAGTGATGCACAGGAAATAATGCATTTAGCATTTGATTCTTGGAAAACACACAGAATTACTACATGGATTGTAAAGTTGAACCTAACAACGCAACAGGCTTTCCAAAGATAACACATGAATCTGCTGCAACTACTGTTTTGACTCTTCCAACACAAACTCTTGTCTACATTATCCACATGAATTATTTTACTGTGTCAACAGTATGACTGCACTTTTTAGGAATTTGTTTCTCAGGACATGCAAAGGTACTTGCTAGGGCTGTAAGGAATAGTTCACAGCTTCAAAACTTGATTCATAATGTCAAGGGGAGCTTCAATAGTTAAAAACAAACAAAAACGAAAAAGGCATTCGGTACAGCCCCTGTACTTGCATTAATTTATTTCAGATATTATAATATTGTGTTGCTGAAAATAAAAATAAAAGAAATAAAAATGCCTCACTTTCAAACTTCATAGTAGCACATACCTCTAATTTCCTCTGATTAACAACAACTTTGTGTAGCCTTTTGTTTGCTCTCACACCAGCCGTTTATTTTCCTCTAATTGAGGGTTGTTGGTTTATTATCTGAGATTGTATGACTGATGCGGATATGCGTTTACAACAGTTGTGCTTTTAATAGTCCAACAGCAAGATAAACATCATCAGTTAAGCCAATTTTTGTCTTGGTATGAACATGAGCTACTGTACCTGTTCTGAAACCAGCAAGCTATCAAAAAGCTTTTGGTTGTTTGTCATATCAAATACTTTTGGACATCCAAAATTACACAGACTAATTGCTTATAAAAAGAAAGAAGTGAGCAAGACTGATGTATACACACACACACACACACAAACCTAAATTTAATGTAAAGGCAGACTTGACATCAGCTTTAATAATTAGCTGATTAGGATCTGGTTTCTTGCATTGTCTATAGTTTGCATGGTCTTGGCTGTGTCATTAAAGATACATGGATTGGAATAAGATGCAACAAGGATAGGGATGTAACAACACATCACATTTTGCAAATTTACGATTAAGAAAAGGTTGCAATACCACCGTGGGACTGTGGCAAAATCAACTACAATATTACACGGTTATTTCGCTAGCTCTGGATGTTTTTTGTGATCATATTGTACCAGGAGTATTTGGTATCATTATATGCCTCATTAGGATGTAAGCGTCATGTGTACGATGGTTAGTGATAAGTATAAATAAAACACATACTTGTAATTTCACCAAATGTCCTGTGCATGACAACTTATGGCAAGGTGCATCACAAAGCAAACTGTGACTGTACAATAGCACTGCCACTATTAGGCCATTTCTGTGGTACAGGTTTTACCTCCGTTATCTTTGTTTTATTGGGGATATAAAGCACTGTGTTATTTTTGGAATACAGCTCAGGCTGTATAAATCAGAGTTTGGCTGTATTCCTCACTGAAACATATGAACATCACTCTTATGTAACGCCATCACTCTTCTTTTCAGATGTGTGCTGGAGACATTGTATTAAAAGCCTGACACTATTAGCACGCTTTAGTCAAATGGAGTTCATCAGAGTGTGACAGTTTTGTTTCTGGGCCAGTGCACATCTGATTTAGTCACCTCCTAGTTACCTCTGCAGATGACAGATTCTTATCTCCTGTCACTATGTAGATGACATGAGGTGCTGGAACATGAGATTAGGTGCAGGTTATAGCGTATCCTGACTGGAAGCGCAGTCAGTGTACCTGAAAGAATAAGTTTATGGTGATTCTAATGCACAGTTTCTTTCCTATCTTGTGTCCAGAGAGCCCTGTGAAACTCAGGGTCACAGTTTATTACACAGATGCACTAACTGTGAAATTCAGGGCCAATATCAGTTTTTAAAATAAGAATGATTAGTTTGTTTTTGTTGTTATTTATTCCCCCTTTTGTGCCTGAAAAACAAACAAATGTTGGTTAAAAAGATACATAACTGGACCATCTTAAGGTCATTACATCATCTTTGAATGAGCACAAATTCAATTATTCAAATTTATGAGACAATCTATAATATAATCTATATGTAATATATTGTAATTCCTCCTCTAATATCCATTTTATATTGCTGTGAAAACATCAACAGATGTCTCCTATTAACAGTTGTATTTACATCAGTTTCTCACCAAAAACTAGATTTTGCAAGATCACATTTGAACACTTTATAATAACGCTACAATTTACCTACGCCTTCACTCACTTTTCCTGAACAGAGCTTGAACGCATCATGATGTAACTCTATGCAACCTCCATGAGCTGACCCTTTGACACGAGTTGCAACTCATAGTTACAGGAATGTAATCATTTCCATTATACTCACCATGAGTATTTTCAAAACCTAAAATACCCAATCAATATTGCAGGAACCTGGGACTTGTTGTAGTAATAGGATGATGGGTGTAATAAAATAGATAGAATTCAGTACTGCAATATTATGTTTTGCAATACTGTATTGACTCCCAACAACATTGATTTTTCATCAATAATTCACATGCAAAGATTCGTGGCAGTTGCTCATTTTATGGTTTGTTTAAACTCCTGACCACTAGATGGCAGTATCATAATCTATCTTCAGCCATTTGACTCTTCCACTCTAACGCAACAACATACCAGTAGTGTAAACACTAACAGGCAGTCATAAAGGGCGCATGCTTGCTTCTAAATTTTTTTTTTTTTTCAAATACAATATAGTTTTAGGGCTATCCGTTTCGGTTAATTTGGTTTTCTTCAGCCTGATACCCATTAACCAATAATTAACTGGTTCATTTTAAGAAAAGAAAAAAAACAACACACAAATTAGTATAAAATACAAGATGCTTTTCCCTTTAGTCTGGTGCTTCTTTGACTTTTTTAGCACCACATTTTAAAGCGCTATCCATTTAGAGGTGGTGATATTTTAATGTTTTGTGATGTAAATGTCTTGCCCCTTTTTATTTTCTGTTGACTTTGCTGATAGAGAGCTGTCTATCTGCGTTAAAATTCAGAAGCAAACTGCCCACGGCCCATCCTCCAGTCTCCTCTGGTTGGCTAACAATAGCTTTGTCCACTCTGCGCTGAACATCACCCAGGTCGTTTGGGAGTTGGCTCATTCAGCAAATACCGCTGATAACACTGTCCTGCGGGCAAAATAGCTTTGCGGCCTTGGACGTCATAGGGTGTTTTTGGCATTGGCCTTTAGATTTAAAACTTGTTTTCTGTGAATGACCTCGTTAGACAGCGGCCTTTGGAATTAGCGTGGTCAGGACGGTGGGTGCTTTAAGTTACTTAACTCTAACTCATGGATTCACTCCTCTGAGCTCCAACGTACATACTAGACTTTCACACACTGTTACGGTAACACATTTGTGGGCCCAATTGTTTTATTGTTCAGTACCCTTTACTTATAAAAGTTTGATAATACACTGAAATTACAAACGTATTTGGGTGTCTCATAACTTCATGATGATTATGAACATTACCTTCAGACAGGGGTATCAACATTTCGTACTATATTGTTAGTCCTTTTTTCACCAGAAAGTTGGTAGCCGAATCATAAACACTTGAGATATGTTATCTTGGGTAACGACCCTTTGTCATCATTTACAAGCATGCCAGAGTTATCCATCTATCCATTAGCTGGAACCATGTAACCTATTTAGGATCACAGGAGGGTTAAAGCCAATCCCAGGTGTCAGAGAGACAGGGTGCACCACAGACAGGTTGCCAGACTATCTCAGGGCTGACACATCACACACATCACACCTAGGAGCAATTTAGAGTCAACAATTAACCGTTTGAATACGGTCAGTAAAATTAGTACCCAGCAGGTGTGAAGCTGAAGCTTTGTAAACCAGACCAGTTCCTGATACCAAAGTTGACTCTGACACCAGTTCCTGGACTGTACTCCACTTTAACTGAATTTGTAATTGATTAAATATTCTGTAATCATTCATGAATAATTTGTTTAAATGTTCTTATCTTTTGCTGATTTTTACTCCCTTTTTCCACATCAAAACACTACAAACTATTAGGTTCTCTTGTACTTCCACAGTGATTGCATAATAAACAGAGACATCTGATCTTATTCTTACAAATTCACAACTTTGGCAAAATTATTCCTGTAAATCTCCTTTTAGGGTTTGGTGTAAAACTCATTAAGCATGAGTACATCCTTATGGGAGAAGTCAATTTCATCCTCATTAAATACATTCCAGTGTCCCCATTCATCTTGCTGGCCCATTTTTCTCAAAAACATGCTGCTTAACCTGGGCCAGCCTCTGAACATGAGATAACCGCCAGCAAATACCCATGGCATCACTGTGCTTGATCATATTTAAATAGCCAATTCTCTCTCTTAATTTCCAGAGGCGTGTTCAGATTAGTATCCCACCAACTGCTTAGACAGTCACACTCTGGGACACAAGAGATTTAATACAGCACCTTTTATAAGAACAGCATTAAGATTCATGAGGGTGGAGCAGGCTACAGTAGTTTAACATACACTCAGTTAACATATACCCTCCGAGGCTAAAGAAAGTAATTAGAAGAACTTCCTACGCATCTTCAGGTAAAAAAAGGTGTGTGTGATTTCCAAGGGTGCTGCTCTAAGGAAAAGGTTACAGACAGAGCAGAATAATGTTGGGTGTATAATAGTTTCCCTTCAAACCACTAGGAGGCACAAAAACTTTCAAACAAGCAGACAGACACACAGCCACCTCCAAACCATTAGCTAATCTAGTTGTATCTCTAAAATGATAGCAAACATTGCCGACTTGCACATCTTGCAGAAACAGAGCAACATTAATATTTGTTCTGTGGGTCGGGCATCTCGAGTAAGCTGTGAATATCAGGAGGATACGGCATTAAGTGGCAAAGAAGTGTTTTGGGTAAGATATTAATAACTTACAGAAATATTGTGCAACAGTCCACCTTCCACCTTCTCTTGCCCTCTGAGTCTCTCTCTGTCTCTCCCAAACGCACACAGCAAGCAGCTTTATCATGAGCGCCACTGCACTCCGGGTTTCCATATTCATTTTTTAACCCACAAAATGTATTGAAATCTGACATATTTAAATCTCATTGTTCATAATGACCAGGAAAATATTTCCCCCTGACAATATGTAATCCTAACACTGTCCTTACAGCAAGCAAGCACCTCTCAGTCACTGAACAGTTAATTATGCACTTCTGTTATGTCATGTAAACAAACCACTGTACCTATCAGCTGTGCACTCACTTTAACAAACCACGTAAGATATCAAGTGTGCACTTGAGATAATACTTAAGATTAAACCAGTTAAATGCTGGGTTAGTAGTCTGCTTGCTGTACTCCTATGTTTGTATTTTCTTAACAGAAAACACAGAAAACACATTTTATATTGCGATTATTTACTGGAAATGACATAAAATATAGCCAACAGCAAGTTGGTATTAGCGATGGTCATTACCAGAAACTCTCAGCTCTGGTTTGCAGATTTGCAGGTCAGGTTCGTGTGATTGAGTTACAAATATGTTCGTGCGTTAGGGTAAGGGTAGGGTAAATTGGCTTTCATAACTGGCCAGGTTGGGGCAAGTTTAAAAAAAAAAAAAACACAGACCCATGCATCACTACTGTTACCATATGAATGCAAATCCAATATTCCCTCACTTGTTAGCTCTGTTTTTGTCTCCTTCAACTATGGAGAACATATATGTCACAACTCAAGAATTTCCTCCACAGGCTTTGGTTGAATGTGGAACAAATGTTGCAGAAGGTAGAACGTACATTAGCTCACCTAGCACCACTGAGCAACCTAACCAGCTAACATTACAGCTAATCTGAGGAGGATACCATTAATGTTTACATCTTAAACTGTCATGGGCACACAAACTTGCATTTTTTAGGATAGTGAAGGTATGACCCGCCATACTCCTCCTCTGACTGGTTAGTGCTTGTTGCCTTCAGTGGTTTAGGCAAAAGGAGTACGATTGGTAAAGGCTAAAGAATATCAAGGTAAGCAAACCAGACGCAGAGTAAGGCAGAGTAGGGCAGGTTACACCTTTGCTATCCCAGAAAATGCAAATTTGTCACAAGCAGGGGCTTCTCAACCATTAGTAGATGCATGCTTCCTTCTGTGTGGTGATACTGTTGGTAGGTGTAGTTCAGTAGAAAGAAAATAGTTCCCTACATTAAACTGCTCACAACAAGGTCTGTAGTTTTTCTTAAGCAACCAGGTCGTGAAAAAGTATTTTGTTGGTGTTTTGAACACTACAAGTGCCATCTGGTTCCATTGTATTCGAGGGAGGGCAGACATCTCTACGGCCAATACTTCCAACACTCTGCAACTCACACCAAAATAATCTAGGCTGATACATAGCACTACAGGTAAGAGGAAACTGTCAAGACATACATATCAAGTACATTTCAAAAGACTGACGAGACACCTAGTTCGTTAATTGAGTTGTTCTTACTCTGATTACACCTTTAATGTGAGTGGGAGCACCTGGTCGTCTCACAGAGTACAATCAAGGGATTGCCTTACTTTGGATATAATCAAAGACCTCTAAAATATGTAAATGAACAAAGCGGCAACCTCCAGAGCTGGAAAAATGAAGTTCTTCAAATGGACACTTATGGCTGACTCCAAGAGCAAGTCAATCCTCATAGACCCCCAGGTTGAAATGCCCAAATTTTTATAACCTGGCACAAAGAAAACGGTTTTGGTCTCTAAAGCTAAATTTAACTTCCATGTCAACTGTGCAGGGGTGTATTTTTTTGTTGCTCACCCGTTAACATTATATTAAGGCTTAAAGTTACGCATAATTGAGGGTGAGCCGCTTTGAGTGACAGTCTGTCTGCGATATTGTCCTTCGCTCCTCCACAGCGCCAGCCTCGCAACCAAATATGGTCACTTCTGGCTCCATAAAAACAAGCCGGGCAACAGCCAAAATGCCAAACGTGAGGCTTCAAAACAGGACTCCACAAACCAGTGGGTGATGTCACGGTAGCTACTTCCATTATTCTTACAATCTATGAAATGGACTCAAAACAAATGCAACAAAATGTATCAATAATATCACGCTGGTCCTTTCTTGTTTTGGAGCTGACTATGGAGATTCACAATCAAACAAGCAGCTAATTCTTAACATGATAAGCTATTCCTGCTGCCTATATGGAGTTCTGGCTAACAGAGCTAGAGTAATGAGTTGCAATATTTAACTTTGAGGAACTTTCAGTAGGAAAGTCCATGCATTCAATTATGATGTACCTAATAAGTTATTGAGATGAAACAGGTGCATATATATTCTACCACAGAGCCCACGGCATATTAAATCCTACGTGACAGCATCATAGAAAAGAACAGTAGCAATAAAAAGACAATCTAACTTCAGTTCTGTTAAAGTAATAAATTATGTTTGTAAACTACCTCACAGACATGTAACCTGTGTTCCATGGTCACACCCTCATGCCTGTATAAATACAGTCTGCAGTCTTATGGGATGAGCCTCCGGTGCAAAGCCCAGGGTGTTGTAACATGTGCTGATGCCAGTATTTACCCTGTATGTGTATGAGGGGTTAAGTGAAGGTAGTAAAGGTTTGTTTGCTTCCATATTGCTCCCTGTCGTCACCAATAAGCAGCTACAATGTGTCTTGAAAGTCAACTTATAAAAGTTTTATGGAACTCAGAGAGCTTAAGTGATCTTCCCAAGCTCTGCAGTAGCCTGCAGCGTGCAGGATGTCTGCTTATATTAATTTCATGGAGTTTAAGAGGTCACCAAACTCATTTGGAGATTCTTACTCATTTATGAACTCTGCAACCCTTCTGTTCTGCAGTGCTCTAAGCTACTGGTCTTGAGATGCTTAAATTTACATGGAATATTATATGGCTAGATGGCAAAAAGTATAGTGCATTTGGAGTTTAAAGTACATAGGGCTGAATGAAAATGCACTTTGAAATGACATTTACCTGTGCTTTAATGAAAAGTAAGGTGAGCAAGCTGATGTTTTATCTGCCTTGTGTGTTGGGAATTGGGCGGCTGGAGCAGGGGAGGCTGGGTTAGGGATAGGGGCTTTGGGGAAATTGGTTTATCCAATATTCAGAAGATTTCCAATAAGACAATGGACTTCCCAGAAAGCAGCTTAGCTGGAGAGCAGTGAAACCCTGAGGGTGAAACTGAGTAAATGAGCTCACTGGCTGGTCTTAAATCTCAGAGAAGGCATACTGACAATGAAACAGAAAATATGGAGCATTCCTTTCAATTAAAAATGAAGCTAAGATACTAAAGCAGGACTATAAAGAGGGAAGTAGTTAAGGCTCAGCTTAAAGGTTAATCTGATGGCGCTCTCTCACACTGACCTCCCCTCGGAGCAGCCTGACTCATATATTGGGGACAGCTTCACTGTCCACAGCAGCCCTTTGACAAAGCCAGTTTGTGGCAGTCTTACGTCTGCAGCAGATCTCCCAGTGAGAGTGTTTAAAACCAATGAGGCCTCACATCTGTGCTGGGACTGAGCTTGGTCAGGGGGTAGTGGGTGATTAATTGATGGTCACATCTCACTGACTGCTGCCCACACCGCTTTGATGAAGAGGGATTAGGTTGTGCACCACAGGCTCAGCTGATAATAGGAGAACAGAAAGGAAATGCTCATGTCACGCTCCATGGCAAGGATTTCAATCAAAGAACCACTTCATTCAGAGAGCCAAGACTTTTTAAAACAAGCAAAACCCTGAGCTTCCTGCAGCGCTGTTTTTAAGAAAGTAACTGTGTCATAATTAAAAGTTGGCCTCTTTCTAATTGGATGCATGATTTGGAGGAACTTATTTTTGGATTAAAAGGAGAAAAAAAAGATTGTAAGAAGTAAAACAGTCTTTGAATATCCACAGAAATGCCATGCAAGATTTTTGTTCCTTTCATGCCACTTTGTTTCATAATCTTTTTTGTTAGTTTTTGCATCTATTTGCATTAGAATAACAAAGACAATTGTTACAGTAACACTTGCTATGCAACAGAATAATGTTAATACATTGGGTAAGCAATGTATCAGACTTAAGTTTGATATATATATATTTATTTAACATTCTTTTTTTTTTTTTCAATTTCGATTTCAATTATCATGCAGCATATCCTCATACAAGAACTTATGTATCTTACAAGTAAGTATCCTCACCAGTAAGATAAGGTTTAGGAAGAGAATCATGGTCGGGCATCGCCATGTAGTTACATACTTAAAGTAACATGATGACGCAACATTACAGCGTAACGTGAAAATTTAGCATGACAACGTGAAAACATGACTTTATTTGTGTTAAAAAAAACTAAACATTGACTTGTGGTTTCACACAGGGAATGAAGCCTAGTTTCCTAGATCAAAGTCCTGCGCTTGTTTGACCCATCCAAGTACTAACAGTGGCTGAGTGCAGCTTGTATCATGATGCCAATCTCTCAGAACCATCTCAGAAACATTCATAATCTTAAAAGCATATGCATCAGTATTTGCCGCTGGTAATAAACTGCAATTAAATTAGCATGAATGTTATGAATTAGTCCACACTGAATTGGAAAAACAGTCAAATAAAAGGTATATTTTCTTGCAACAATATTGCACTTATGATGAACATGGACATCACAGAAGGTGGAGGGAAGGAAATGATTGTCTTGGGGTTGTAAGGTTTAGGTACAGTTTCATCTATCTGAGCCTTTATTTAGCCCCCTATCCTGTCCCGGTACTTGCTGAACTGAGATCAGTCTGCAGTTTTCCCTAGAGACAACACTAATGTCACATACTGACTTGGCACACCAATATTTCACATCCAAACCAAACCTATTAAGGATGACTACTTACCATAGACAAGATATGTCCTTCACAGCAGCAACCTTCACATTCAGTGTTTTCTCAATCTACACACACAGACACATTCGTGTACACGTACACATGTGCACACATACACACAAACACAGACTGCTGTGCATATTTTTTTGTGTTATATTTCATCTACTGCCACATGTGATGGTATTGTCCTCCCTGCAAACACCCTTATCATACCCTTGAAATCTTTAAAATCACATACTGTACCTAGACCAGTATGTTTCTGATAATCATGAAACGTGACATAGAACAATATTATTGCTAATTCAATATGTAAATTATAAGAGCACATGTAAGTTACAGGAGCTGAAACAATGCTGACCATATTTTTTTTTTTCTATCTGTGGTATCTGAGTATCTTTGGAACACAAAAACCTTTATTCCCACAAAACCGTTGTTTCTAACTATATTTAAAAAACTATCAGGCAGTTCCACACAGTACACTGTGATGTCTCCATACAGCAGTCTCATGTATTAGATCTCACTCAAAATCTTGTGATACCTGGGAATTTCTCTCAAATTCCCAATTTCTTTGTATTTACGCACCCAAATTACTAAGAGCTAACAAATTATTACTTTTGCACTCAATTACTTTATTCACCTTTCGAGTTAATGATCTGTTGCTTATATTCAAGTCCAAACTGTTTTGCAACTGGATTGCAAACATTGCAATGCAAGGTCAACCACATTTCTAGTTTTCATCACTAGACCAGTTCGCAAATATGTGGTTCACTTTCAATTTTCAAGGTGCATGACGCCTCTCGACGCAATTAGATAGACCAACAACTAGGCTTGGCTGGAATCTTTTTTTCCACACTTTAATACCTTCCTGACATTTTCACTGAGGTATACTGCATATATGTCCGTTTTTGTGTGCGGTGCTACCGCTGTAAACTGTTTTCCCCGGCGGTCTCTTTACTCTCTTTCTCTGCTGTTACAACCACAATTTGGGCTGGCTGTTTACATCCTGTAAGATTTTCTTCACCATTCGCAGTCAGCTCAGCTGCCTGTTGCACCTGACTCCAGTGGCGTGTGTTGTGCACTACATACAAATCATCTTCATTACAGCCTCTCCAGTATGACGTTAATTTTTGGACAGTATTGAAAATCATACCTTCAGGATTTCTAAATACTTACCTACAACCAATCAAAGCAGCAAAACATGACAAATGTAAACAGGCTACAGCGTGCGGAGATGAGCTGTGATGGTGTAGCATCAATATGTCAACAAGTGTTACTGGTTTTGCCACCAGAATTTGAAAATGGCTCCAGAAAGTTTCACATTAGGTGCAGCCGTTTTGGTTGTTTCTGAAAATGCCTCAATGGCACCCCTCTTCTACGCTAGGTTTATGCTTGCTGTAGTGTCTCCGGCGCAAGGGTGCACGAGCCAAAAATTACATCATCATGTATTTTGCTAAAGTGCAAAGGCTCCGCAAGTTGTCAGTCACTGTATCAAACCTACCCCATATTAGATAAACAACTGTGATTGGCCCAAATTGGGCCGGGTCAGGTGTTAATCTATGAGAATGGGAGAAGGACCAGACGCATCTGCAGGAGCAAATAAAACACAAGCTCACAGATTCATCTGATTCCCACGCTACTTAGTTGTAGTACACAAAAGACATCAGACAGCATGAGTTACCATCACATAATGCTACTAATAGGGCCTAGAATTGCAATTGAACAGCACATTAAAAGTGAACTGGTGTGCATTACTGTCTTCTGTAGTGTCTTTTTTAATACTACTATAAACTAAAAGCTGGAAGATAGCCGTGTATGTCTGCATTTGTGATAACGATAGGTACCATTTTGTATTTCATGACCTCAGCTGCACTACTACATCAGCAAATAGGTTCACCTTGAACAAGTAATTAGCCAGAAGAGGTGCAAGTGCACAAAAAAGACTAGCACTTGACGAATACAGCAATTTTGGCCACTTGGAGGCAGTGGAAACAACCTGTGCACACTGACAGATTATCATCGTTTTGGGTTGATATGGCAAACTTGTTAGCAAACAGTTGCCCACTTAAGAATCCAGCAGATATAGAGCAACATTTGCATTCATTTTGAGTCATGTTTCTTTCAATCTTGTGGATCTAGGCCCAATAATAATCACTCTCCTTTTAGCTCTGATTTTGGTCTCCACCACCTCCTGAGAGAAATATCAGATTTTTAGCTGCTAAATCCTCCACTAAGTTCAGCAGCTAATCCCTAACTGCTCGGCATGTAGCAAACAGTTGGTTTTAAGAGCTCTGAGAGTGTTGAGAGTAAACTAAAACAACTGAGCTGCCACCAGAAAACAAAAACATTGAGCTGAAATATGCCATAAATCCATGTTAGTATAAAAATATTGATTATAGCGGCTTGTTGCTGATTTGCTCCATTTAATTATATTGACTATTATGACAATTCATGATTTGGGAGATTAGAGACTAGGGTGTATTTGTTTCCTGTGGCAAAGAACAGTGGAGTTTGATTTATGTTCTCCCCTATTCTATTGAACTATACAAAGGAACTCTCCACCTTGACCGCTCTATTAAAGTAAGAAGGCAAAGTTATCAATCGAGGTGGTGAAAGGAGGGGAAGTCTTCTCAACAAGCCATGCTTTCTCAGCCTAATGGATCATACTATGCTACACAGAGCAAAGGGAGAGAGAGAGAGAGAGACAGAGACCGAGTGAGTGAGACGGAGAGAGCAAGATGTTGCTTCTACTGTATGGTTTTGACTGATTATGCATTTTTTTCTTAAGCTATTCATAGAAGATAGATTCATCATTCCAATTTGTCAAGCTAGCAAAGATTTCAATTAATTATGTGCAGCGAAAGACTGGGTGTATTAGGCCTCTCTGTCAGCACAAGTCTGAGTCCCCATTTACCGGACTCAAAATAAAGAGGTATCAGAGAGGTGCTTGGATCCACCAGTAATTAATTTGATGAATGCCTTAGCGGCACAAATAGTGGCAGCCGTGCATCTTTTCATCAGACACCGGCAGCAGTCTCCGTGCTCGGTGCTAATTTGAAGGGGGCAGCTCATCTGTATAGTGGATGTGTTTGCAGCTGGGTCTATTCTTCAACCCATGTACTCACGGCCTCCCGCTGTCCAGACAGTGTGTGGGGGCCTTATGTTTTCTGTCAACTTTGTCCTTGTGCCAAGCAACTTGCTCCACTTAGTGCCCAGTTTTTTGACTTTGTGGCCTGAACTTGATAATGGGAGGCCTGCTGGATTAATGGAAGGTGCAGTCACGTTGCTTCCCGGCTGCAGCTGCTGTGGTTTTCCAGACCACAGTATTGCGGTAATGACCATCATATCATATATACTGTACCTGGCAGGTGTGAAACTGATAAACATTGCGATGAAAACTCCAATCTGATGAACTACCAATAATCCATTAGAGGAAAATGTCTGATCACAATCTTTTGGGATAAGGGTGCATCTACACAATGATAGATGGAGTAGGTAACATGGTGGGAGGTGTGATTGGGCCAATCTAAAATGATGGATCATATTATTGTTATTAGGTGAAAGCTTCAATGGCAGCTATTTGTGATGCACACCGTCAATGTCGACAGGAGCCTCAGCCGAACAAAGAAATAATTGGACTGGTGCCACATAATTCAGGTTCATATTTTCACAAGTGGGGGAACCTCATTATAAATCAGGTCAGCCACTGATACAAGACCATAAATCAAAGAAAGACATAGCTCGAACAATTAGATAATTACTAGACCACCGTGTCACCGCTGCTGAGATGTTTTGCTGTGCCGTGGCGAGGGAGCGGAGAAAGTAACGAACAGCGCTGAGAGCCCACGATCACACATTCTGCATGAAATGAGACAGCGGGGAAGAGATGAAGATTTAGAAAATAAAAGGCATGAATAGAAATGTTGATAAATTGATGTTGGGTTTAAGCTTTGAGGGATGGGCTTATAATTAACCTTCTGCAGAAAGTGCTTTGTTAGTAAAAATAATTACACAACCACAAATAAAATTGCAAGAAATTCCCAGTTGTTCCTAAAGTTTGTGTAAATGTGTCACCTTTGGTCAACTACTACAAATCCTGCCCTCTGATCACACCTATAAGTGATGATATGCATGCTGGTGAGGGTCTCTTCACTACATGATTGCATGGACTGCCACTGACCCCTAGTGTTGCTCAAATGTTCAGTTGCAGTGTTTGAACTACAGTATGAAAGCCTGTTACTCTAATTATATCTACAGCCCTTGATTACCCCCAGGCAGAAAAGCAGCCTGAAATCCAGAGGCAGGGGTCCAATTGACCCCAATTGAAAGTGTCATTTCACAGGATTGCCAAGTTAGAGATGCTCTTGCAGCCCAGGATGAGCGGATGTTAATTCAGCGTTCCTTCTCAGCTTCATTGTTTGATTTTCGAGCAGCTCTTCCACTCTGCCCCCCTCTGCTCGGCTGGGCGGGTGTAGAGCTGCCTGTACTGTTCTTGTGTCAAACCAGAGTGCATGGAAGCTCCAACAGCAGTCAAAAATTGAGGTCACAGCACAAGAGTGAACCAACTGGAACAGATTGTTGTGGAACCTCCAGGCTTTTGCAGACACGTGTTGATCCCAGCACAGCATGTCCTAGCTTTTACCTTCCCAACCCCTTCTTCGCAACTCCCTTGACAGCAGCTTATGGATAGCAAGAGTGTCCGGGCCTCTCAACTTTGCTGCAGCCTTTTATCATCACATGCACCAAACATCCCCATCCATGTTACAGGCATCCTAAGAATCAATTCCTGATACACTTTTTTATGGGATGAAATTACATGCATCCTAAAATTAGGGATCATTACTTTTTTAGCTGCTGTTCATTTGAATATTAAAAAGGCATTTAAAAACACATACATGAATAATAATAAATAAATAAATAAATAAATAAATAACTTCGGTTAAAATTGGATTTTAAAAATAGCAATTGCAGCACAAACACCCTGGTGTTTACCCCTTTATTTTTTTTTTTTTTTTGCATAATCAGCAACTAATTTGCATTTTCTCCCCATTTTTTTATTCACTTGTATTAGAGGGATTTATTGAGTATAACCCCTCAGTATGCTACGGTGATCAGTATCTTCCTTTACAGGGGAAAAAAAGAACTTTTGGGTGTGTAGGGACACAAAATCCAGTTGCAAGTTTTGTATATTTTCTGATGAAAAATGGTTAAAACTGGAAAAAAAAAAGAAACCCTGAATGTAAAATTAAGTTTATACAGTGCATGTGTATCAGCACAATTTAGGGACATTCATGCTGGAAATATCAGATGACAGTTAGCATTGGTATAAGCTTTCTCAACCCAGCTGAACAAAATGTAAATGTCTCATTAGATCATTGTCTCTAAAGCACTTTAAATAGATATTAAAGCCGCTCTGCATAAGCCCCATCTGTTCTACTACATATCCCCATGGAGGAGAGGCAGTGTTTTAAGGCACAATTGATCCTTTTATAATGTCATGACCATTGTATGACCCATAGCAGGGGGCGTGTTTATTCTGAAGGGGTGGGGTGGGGACGCTTGATTCCACACACACACATCATCAGCAAAGGTCTGGTGATGGGCGATGGGAGCAGGACAGGTACGATGTCTCTGGTTCAGAACACCGGAATTCAAAGTGTCGTCTTGTGTTAACTGGCCACATTTGGCAACATTTCTGACATACTGTCATTATTGTCACTTTACATGAGAGCTGGGACAGCAAAGAGGGAGCACTGACAGCAGATTGACCCCAGATGCTGTTCATTTGATTGATATCTCTACAGACAATGATCCTTTTTCTGCACTGCAGTGGTGGTTACATAGGGAGGCGTTGGGAGGGGGCAAATACAGGAGAAATGTCACACCAGGGAAGTCAGCGAGGCGTAAAGCCCTGCCTGACGAGCGCGGGGTCAGTGGCTCCTCTCTGCCCCCTTTGTGCCCCGGGTAAAATGATCTAAGTGACTCTGGACCTCTGCCACCGATCTGCTGGAGTGCAGGAGTCAACCGCGTAGGCATGGCAGAGTAAAGGCTGGCAAGGGATTTGCTGGTAAAACTGCATGTTGTGTGCTATCGCCTAGAGGACAGACTCACTCCTTTCTTGGTGGTTACATTACATGTTCTTCTATAACTAGGACATATTCTAACAAGACACAAACTATTTACATGTGTCAATAAGAAATATTAAAAATGTATGGGTTAAAGAAAAAGCTTTTAGAGCGACTGGTCGATTTCACACCATATATAGAAATCTGTCTGATGCCGACAGTTTCCTTATTTATAGCTGGATAGTTGAGCCACCCAGATGATGAATAAAGGGGAGAGGTTAAGATTACATTGTTCTGGTAAATTACTTGCACAGAATGGCTGCAAGGCAGAAGCCATATCAGTGGATACATCCTTAAAGGCTGCAGCACAGAACGTACAATATGTCTGAGCTAGCTCCTGGTTGTAAGCTGTCTGTGTTTGATGATTGTGATCAACCTTAATTAAATGTGCTAATACTGTCTTTGTCTCTGTTCATTTTGGGAGGTGGAGACTGCAACACGCACACAGAAAACAAACTTGTCTTTGTCTTTTCTAACTGACGTATTCCTCGTTGATCTCGATAAATTTAATAAAATATAGGTATTTAAGCATTTAATGGAAATATGTTGACATGGTTAATACAGAGTTAAACATTCCTCGATAATACGCTGTATGTTCTGCATAACAGAAGCCTCAGCTTTATATGAATATAGTCGATACATTTCACAAGTATCTAAAAGGTTTTTATGGATGCTCACAATTAACGAGTGAAGTATTTGCATGTGTTTGTGTGTTAAAAAGTCAGCGGGAGCAAGTTATGTGGCAAGCTCGTCACTGTGCAGGGTAATAAGGTCAATGCAAAAAATAACCCAGGGGCACATTTCCCAGCAAATGTGCAGAAACACACATGCACACAAATAAACACACACACACACACACACACACACACACACACACACACACACACCACTGTCCCAGCCTTATGTTGCAGAATCCAAACCAATCGAGTCAATTGCCAGAAAACATGACATGACCTTTCAGATTCACTGAGCATCAACCGTGAGTGGGACTGGCGTGCTTTCCGTTTCAGCGCACCCTCTGCCCCTCCCGCCCACTCCGTCACCCCCAGGGCCCTAAACCCTCCACAAATAATTACTCTCGGTGGAGTCTCTACTCTACAAGACAGAGCCAAAAAAACTTGACTCTGATCTTGACCCATACTTAGGGTACTCTCACTATTAAATCATCCCTCACAGGGGTTTTACTATTTGAACAATTCAGTCACCATAAATTGAATATGAGAAAGGTCAAGTTCATGTTTAGACGTATTCTGGTCGAAATATATGTTAGGAGCTATACAGCAGAAAAACCTTGCTTTTTCCTGAAAGCTATATGTGTATTTTCTGAAAGGTAAGATATGCAGGATTTCTACTAACTGTCAGTTTTTACTAGACAATGCGTGAAATGTATAAACTGCATGCTCTTCTATTGGCAAAGTGCATAACCTTAGGTTCGTAATAACACGAATAAGAATTTTTTTAGTACTGCAAAAAACTACATTCTTCCAAACAGCTTAAAAGTACGCAAAGCATCATAGTTGTATTTGAAGGTTATGTTTTTATGCTGTTATAATGCCTAGTTACACAAAGCCATGTAATAATGCACAATGTACAAAGCATGGAATAAAATACAGCAGCATGTTGCATTTGTTAGTAAAAATAGAGTGTCTCCACAGAGATGCAGACTTCAATCAGAGAGCAGCTGCAGAGTAAGAAGGGATGGATTCCCTCCAAAATGCATTTTTAAAGCCTTTGAATGAATACACGTCACTAGTGTAATATGACTACCACCTACTGGTTAAGAAACACACTCTGCCATCCATCCCTCCTGTCTTTTAAACTGTACTCAAGCATGTCACTGCCAAAAAGTCCAAGCCTGACAGATAATCAATTTTTGAGGCCAATACTGACATGTTTTAAGATTTCTTTTAAAAGTGCATTGTAGCTCCATAGTAAACAATAACCTAGCTAAATAGTCGACTCACTAAACAAGTTTTCTTCATTATTGAGCCAGTTGTTTTAAAGGTATTCTGGACCATAACTGATACCACAGTGGATACAAAGTCACATTAACATCTGTCTGTCAACCAGCTCTTACAGTGGACAGGTTTTAACACAGCCATATAAAAGCTACATAAACAGAAATCCAAGCAGGTGGCAAGCTGTAAAGAAACTAAAGGCCACTTGCTGTGTCCTCTAAAAGACTGATAAAAAAAGAGTATTTTGAGTGTGTATCTGACTGTAGGTTTTTTGCGTTTACTGGGGTCTTGAAAGACATTTACACAGCAAAATCACACAGCAACTGTCACAGCTGAAAAATGAAGCCAAAGCGGGAAGTGCCAAAAACTGCAGTTCCTTGAACGGCCACTTGAGGTTGGCTCCAGAAACCAGTCCGTCCCTGTAGACACCCAATTTAAAATGCCCAACTTCACAGCAGAAATAAACATGTTTACAGCCTGGTAAAAAAAAAAAATTGTTTTGGTCTGTAGCTAATTTCTCCCTTCATGACAACTGTACGGGGGTGAATTTTTATATAACTTAGCCATTTACGTTTTATTAGGGCTTAAAGTTACCCAAAATTACGGGCAGGCAACTGTGAGTGACAGGCTGTCTGCCGATAGTGTCCTCAGCTTCTGAGTCAGAGCCACCCGTCTTTCCTCCACAACGTGAGCCTCTCGCCAGAGTGTGGTCACCTCTGGCTCCAGAAAATCAAGACGGCCCAATACAGTGTGAGATTTTTCACGGTGCAATAACAGTCTCAGAAAATATTGTGGTTTCACAGTATCGTGGTATTACAGAATTTATATTATCATCAGTCAGAATGAACCTTACAGGAATGAAAATGAAAGGGTTATTTTTGGTTGAACAAACATTTTATTACTATAATTGAAACTTGAAACCATTTTGTTAATGGAAGTACATGTAAAAAAGTCTCCCCTCGGAAAATAACTAAAGCAAAGGGGAGATTTTCCATCCAGTTGCTTTTTTTTTTTTTCAGTGAGGTAGATGGTATCATAACCGTCAACTTTTATATCACAGTATACCTCAAAACTGGTATATCGCTGCAACCCTACCGCCTAAATGTCAAAGTTAAGGCTTCGCAACGTGAGTCCACAGAAGTCTATGAACAAAATATACATAACTAATAAATAGGGGTGTAAGAGAATGCCAGTACACTTGAGTATCACGATATGTTTTGTCATACCGTAATGATTCTCGAAATATTATCGCAATATATTAACTGTAACACCTTTATTGTAACATGTATCATATTGCCAGATTCTTGCTGATACACAGCCGTACTTAATAATGTAAAGACTGCATGGGTTTACTGTAGAGTAACCATTAGGGCTATGAAAATACCGATCTTGAGCTACATTACAACATGACAGAGGGCAGAACCTGTATAATGCCTTACTTAATCCACATAAAACAATATATTAGTGATACATAACTCAGCTTTAACTTAGACGCGCTCTTGATATGTGTACAACAAATTTTGCCCAATAACAAAACTCAGTTTTCAAATCTAGTTTTTTAGTGGCTTGAGGTCAAAGCTGCCACAATTGTTTATTTATTGTTATTTCATTTTTAATGTTAATTTATAACACCTGTTGTGTTTTAATTGTTAACTGTCAGAAAGGGTGGATGGGGTTTTGTTTATTTGTTTGTTTTAATATATAAAGAGAGACTAAATGTTTTTTTTTTTTGTCATATTCTTCAGTGGTTGAATTCTAGCAGACAATGTCAAATGTCAGGGGTCAAACAACCAGGTTGAGGCAGTGAGTGGACTAATTCCTGGTTTGTATCACCGTTCTGCATGGCAGCACCTGATAAAGTCATGGATCACTGAGGATTGTAGCAACTGACACTCACCAGTGAACTTAAACAATGTCATCAGGAACCTTAATGGTTAGCCACTGAGCTGTAACCAAGAGACTGTTACTCACCGAGGCCCCAAACGCTTGATCTCTTTATAATTCAGCAGAGCAGAACTGATTCTCTTTGTTTGTAATATTCAGAAAGTTTTTAAGGATTATTGGTCTAAAAAAACCTTTGACTACATCAGTAAACATTAAGAGGTATACTGATGCAGGACCTGTCAATTACTGAAAGTAAGAGCCAACCTAAGATCCACTCTCCTTCTCTATATCTGTGTTTTTTTTTCGGCACTGTGTCCGCAATTGTCATTGCTTACTCTTGAATGCTCGGTGCTCGCTGTCTCGCAGTTGGTCCCTACCTTTTAATAAAGTCAGACCTCACCTGCTAACAACACACTTATTCAGATAATAATTAGTTGCTACAGTGCTACAGTGTTCAAAGGCCAATAAGGATACTCATTATTATGGAATTGATGAACACAGATCAATACGTTACTGGGTGTATGAGATGCTTTTCTTTGGATAAAACAGGAAAGTGTAAAAGTTAAATGTCAGGACTTTGATTGCTGGTTTCCGTTTTGCCTTTGATTGTTATTGGCTACTCTACTTCTGATCCTCTTTCTCACTAAACAGATTTAAAGCATGCTACAATGCAAGGTCAAGCACATTTAACCCTAAACATTTAGCTTATTCCACTGTCACATCTGCATCGTCAAATTAATGTCAAGCTACAACACATTTTTTTCCCTCTGAGACGGTAAACCTTTGTGACACACAGCGGGGAGGATCCAACAAGTCTCTTTTCATTTACCTCAAAATGAGGAAGGCAGAATGATACGGGGCCAAAAGTCTTAATACAACAATCTTATTTCATGGAGGATACTGCCCTTTCTACCCTTTTTGTGCCTGTGAAGTTGATTTGAAGTCATGGTTAGTCCTTTTGATATGAGGCTGGGTCAGACCAATTTGCCACCTGGTGAGGAGGGGGAAGGAGGGAGGTACATTTTTTAATTGTCAGGTCACTTGGTGCAGGGACAGAGGATCCTTTGGGCACATTGTCTGTCTTTGTGTGAAGGGCCAGCCGTCTGAAATCCCCCACCTCATTATGAGAGAGGGAAGATTAATTGACCAGTTCACTAACTGGCAGCCTCAAGACTAGATCAACTTAGCAAGGGAGCTCACCAATTAAGACTGGACCACAGCACCTTTTCTTATACCAAGAGTAATCCTTTTTATTATCATTAGTCTCTGTAGTCCTGCAAGGAACATCAAGCCTAAGTTGCCCTTTGTCAAAGGCACAAAAAAGACTATAGGGTGTGACAGCATGATTTAATGTTAGTGGTAGCATGGGTTACTCCAAGTACTGTACAGCACTGCTCAGTAAGGTTGCAGTAAACATGCACTTGCATGAACAAATCAATTTAATTAACAACGCTGTAATGGAAATGGTTAAAATCAGCTGTAAATGTCACTGTAGGGGGTTGTTAATTCTTTCCCAACAACATTCTTATTATTTCACAGTACCTATTCTCTCAACTAACCTAATCATTTAAAGAAAGAGGAGACATCATATCTTTAACAATAGTACAGATATAATTTTTAATATGCTAAAAATGTAATCATTACGATAATGGCTATATTACAACTTGTTAAAGTGATGATGTCAAACCTTTAGGGATGCACCGATATTGAAATTCTAGGCCAGACCAATACTGATGTTTAAAATAACAATTTGGCCAATAGTTGATACTGATGATTTTTTCTTTTAATATTGTTGTTTATTTTGCTTTTGTTATTTATTATTTAGCGTTCAAGTGGCAGTGCTTCATCAGTGTGTCGTTAGGCTTGGGCATTCGACGCTACAGCCCTGAATGTTTTAAAACTGTACTTTTCAGACCCTTTCAGCGACATTCTGCTCACGTGAAAAAAAAAAAGTTAATCTCTGGATTTTTCCAAAACAGAAGGACAGATAAGAGAGTAGCCTGTGTATACGTTGTTTTTTTTGTTTGTTTGTTTTGTTTGGTTTTTAACAAGTCACCTATTTTGTTACAATTGTATTTTTTAAAAATTGATATAATATTTTTCAGTATTTTGTCTTATGTAATTAAGAATGTCATTAGTGCAGAAATACCCCAAAATACCATGATATTATTTTAGGGCCATATCGCCCATTCCTCAGCATCATACAAGATAGTAATGTATGAATTTCACTAAATATCCTAGGGGACAACAGTCCTAAATAATTAGGACTGTACACCAGATAAATCCAGGTCCCAGAAAAATGTAGCCTAAACCCATTACAAACATAATAAGTGGCAATTATTTTCATTTTTCAGCTGATAGCCAGGCCAATTTCCTCTAAAAACTGCTGCACCAATGTGACATTTTGGCTCAAATTAACCTTAAAATAGCGCATTTTTCATTTCCTTTCCCCCTTTACATTTTCTTATCAATCTTTTTCTTGCGATTTCAATTGTAGTGAAGGATGCTGTTGAAAAAACACACACAAGCAGTTGGATTCACATCTGTGATTTTTTTAAAAGCTGCCTTGAAGGAAGCTTTTTAAAACAGAGGCACAGAAAAGTGCATTTATTTTCACCACTGCATTTGTCATATTCATAATACATATCAGGGCCAAAATGCCGTTTATATTCCTCAGCAGAGAGGCTGTTGTTGTCAAACCACCATGTGTTGTGGTAAAACTAACTGGAGGGGATGGATATGTCATGACCACAGAGGTGTCAGAGATCTGGTGCCAACACCTGTCGGTTCCCAGGGAGCTAGCATCTCCAATAACAATACTGACTTTGACATGAAGCATACAACACTTCCATACATATACACATACTTGAATACACACACTCTCGCTTTGTCTTTCGTGCACACACAAATGCTTTGAGGGGGAACAGAGTGCTGAAAAGATGTCATCATCACTCTCTTCAGGAGGCCATTATGGATAGGAAGCTAATATACTGTGCAGATATTCCAGCATCTTTTTCACCGAGGGCTGCATATCCCTTGTGGCTGATCGGTAAAATTGGTTGACATTTTCTTGGCTCCAATTAACCTTCGATTTGACTCTCAGTTTTGCCTGTCTTCTTTTATTGTCTTCTTGAAAAAGTGGCAAAGGGATTGCACAGTTGGAAACAGGAGCATTGTTTCCGCATGTTGACCATTTCCTTTTTTGGCCTAATTGTCCTCTTTCCCTGTGGATGACCACCAAATGGACAGAAGATGTACTTCATCAGTAGGTTGTGGCATTCTCTACAGAAGGTTAATACAGTACTGCTCTTTATTGAATTGTACAAAATTCCTTTTGAAATGACAGACGAGTGCCACTATGTTTTGTTCATGATACAACTGGCAGATGTGTACAACACTACATTTTAATATCATGGCTGATCATTTTGTCCTCTTGTTCAAAATTTTGTTTCTTTTTTATTCCTTCAAATATTAGAGTCCAGTGTTATCTCTCTATAGATCACTTCTATCATATCTCGAGCTATACTAGTTGTGGTTTTACGGGTCAGTCGCTTGTGATTATCTGGATTACAGTGACTACATCATGTACTTTGCTGTACTGTACAGCACCCCTCCCCCATGGCCGCTTTTTTTATCCTATACCGTGGTTCATTCAGAGGTCACTTGCTGCTCATGGTATGCGGGATTTCCTCACGTTAAAACCAATACAACAATTTCCTCCTCCCTTCACATCACCAAACAGCCATTAACTGTAATTTTTATCATCTCAAATTACATAAAGGTGCTCTAGGTTCATTGTGGTGTTCAGTTTTTAGGACTACAAAAAGAAAAGAGGGATGCACTGGTTTAGAGGATTATACCAGGACTCAGTCTCCTAGCCGACACCAAACACAACAATCTTCTGACGAGAGACTTTATGCATCCACAACAAAAGCTGACTCTGTGTAGCTGGAACATTTTGGATTTGGTGACAAACTCATTGTTGAATGTAAACAGAACGTAGCCCTCCAGTGACAGCCGGGAGGACACAAAGCCGCCAGTCTGTATCTCTCGCTTTGCAGCTCAATATGTATCTGGACACATGGTCAATATTCCAATACTAAAACAATACATGTAACAGTTTGGTGCTCTGCAATTCAAAGATGATTCAATATGATTCAAGGTTAGCTCAGATAAAGGCAAATATAAAAGAAGGGACAGTCATGATGGCAGTGACAGCATTTCAGGCACTGAAAGTCACACTTAAATCCATCATATCTTTGTTGTTTTATCTTTGACTGAAAAATCCTTCCACCAGATTAAAAAACATGCATCATGATGCTTACTGACATTTTTTAATCTAAGTATGTGCTTTTGTTTTCCTTGTTATTGGTCTCCAAACAGATCATGACTCTGTCCAGCAGAGGCTGAGATGCACCTGTCCCACTGACTCCAATAGAACTGACACCAAAGTCTGGCTCCTGGAACGCTGTCACTGTCATCGTGACCGTTCCTTCTTTATATTTTCCTCGCCTCAAATGTCCCGCAAGTGGCGTTAGCCGCAAACATTAGCATTGCCGCCTTCACACCGACTGCTCCTGTCTTTAACTTTACCATCAGGGCACTCATCACCTTGTTGAATTAGTAATGACGTTTGTCGTTCCATTAGCATACTTAAGTGTGCCTTTTGTTGAGGTTTGAGTCAAAGCATGTATGTGATGGTTAATGTAGTGAGCTAGCAGGAGAGGAGCATGTCACACATACTCACTTGGGACAGGAATACAGAGTTACTTGGAAAGATTTTTTTTACGGCCGTATGGATTTTGTGACGAAATTTCACACAAAGTTTGGGTGAGATCTGTGGTTGTGTATTAATGTAGCCATATCTCTGATGGTCGTATCCGTTATCTTTACACCTCTATCGCAAAAACATAAACTCTCAACCCTTTCCCTGTCTTTTAAGTTGGTAAAATCAAGTATTGAGCAGCGAGTGATTATAAATTATCTTAATATTTGACAAAACAATATTTTAGGGAGAATTTGAAAATCGGTTGTGACAGCAAGAAAAAACAACTGATGTTGTTTGGAAAAACTGCACAGAAAAGGTGTAATGGAGTGCCACACTGCGCCTGGAAGACAATCCCTATCATTCCAGCTGTTTGCACTGATGAGGCTGCTAGCTAAAATATAAGCCAAACGAAATGGATGTCAATAACAGGAGGAAGACAGCATTTTACTCAGTAAAGGTTTATGTTACATAACACTACAGTATGTATGTGGTATTGCACACAAACTCTGGAGAGCTCAACACAGGCTGAAATGTTAGAATGTTTCAGATTTATCCATTTAAGTGATGCAAAAACCCGGACATTTTCTACAGTAACGCTGATCACCACCATCTATAGCTGACATTCTTTAAGATAATTGCAATTTTGGTGGTTTCACATGAGGCTCATTTTTGCACCAGCTTCTGGGTTTATTCTAGTAAGTAAGAAAAAAGGCAGGGCATCTACAGACTAGATTTCAGTATGAATTGAGCTGGCTATGTTTTAACACTGCTGTGTTTTCATAAGTCAAAAGGCAAATATTTTGTTTCCCTATTTTTAGTATCACTGCTAGTGCTTACTCTAAGAAGTATCCATCAGATCCATGATGGCATTTTTACACGGCCCATCCACTCTGTACACTGTATAAAGAGTACAGTCCTCTATACAATAATCAATATTTCAATGCATCTCATTCTCTCCATCGTCTGTGATGATTTAATGGCAGGAAAGTTGAGGTCATGTAGTGGTTCAACTAAGGCATTAAACCACATTGCAGTGCCTGAACACAACTGGCATACATTATTAAAATCCCACGGTCACAAGGAAGCTCAAGGTAGTGACGCTCGTGACTTCAGTTTGAACTCGCACTGAGGATACCAAGCATTACAAGATAGCCTCCTCTCAGAGGGGAAGTGTTTTTTTTTCTAACATAGCCCATTACATGAAGCCTTTCAGCTCAGTGTTGTCTTCAGGGTATATGCATTGGAGGTGTAGCAAGAAATTACCATGACAGGCATGAATGAAGAAGGGCTGGGTGATAGAAGAAAATCAAATATCACAATATTTTTTGACAAAAACCTTCATATCGATATTGCGGCGATGTTGTAGGCTTGAGCACTGGTAGTTTCACAAAATATTTACACAGTAAGATTTTTGATAGCTAAATCTGTATTGTGTTTATAATGACTAAGTGGGTAAAGGCAAAAAATTTAAGAGTCTGGTATGTTCAGAAAATTACATTACTTTAATGTAATGCAGCCTTTAAAACCAGGAAGAGAAAACAATTACGATATTATGATATCCAAAATCTAAGACAATATCTAGTCTCATATCACGATACTGATAACTACCGATGTACTGCACAGCTCAAAATGAAGTGCTCTACAATTAACAGTCTACCCAGCTCGAAACTACTCTTGCACTTCACCACCAACATTTAGAGCTTGACTCATGCTTCTGCATCAAGGTGCATGGCAGTCTTTTGATTCATAGTTTTGATTCATAGATCAGCATCAACTTTAACCTGTGCATTGTTGCAGCACACACAGGATGGATACGTTGTATATTATCAAGCCATATCATGATCAAATATTTTCTTTCCCTCATTTTGTAAATAGTGCATCTATGGGAAACTTTAGCTACTATATATGAAGCAGTCAAAGTGCCACTAGGACTAATGAGAGTCTGGTGGCACTATGTTTATGTCACTGGGAGGCCAGGGATAGTAAATTAGAGGCCAGAAGAAGGCTTGCTGTGGTGGTCTGTGTTACTGGTGTGACACTGTGTTCAGGCATACACTGATTGAATTACTTGCCCACTACCCCAACCGTCATTTTGCACCAGAGTTGCAGCACCAAGTAGCAGGATTAAGATTTCATTTATCACAGCAAGTTGAGTTAACTGACAGGACGATGGCAATGT